>CM063172.1:168733635-173883635 GCA_031835075.1 Saguinus oedipus | reverse complement strand
ACTTCTCACTCTGATGTTTAGGATGAAAGAGATGAAGGAAAGAGAGGACAGCGGGCCATCCAGGCATCAGGGGTTTGTTCACCAAACAGGTGAAGAACAGGAAGTCCAAGCACTAGTGAACTGAGCTTCTGGGACTCTTGCCAGCCTTGTCTTGGCACAGCCTGCATCTGAGATTCTGCCCCATCAGATGAGCCACTTGTCTTTGGAGAGGTGACTATGGTGGGTGGGTAAGGCTAGACTGATATGACCAACCTCGCATTAGAGTTTCTTGCATTCATCTTTTCTGTCCCCCACCAGACTTGAGTTCCTTGAAAACAAGCCACACATCCCTTCATCTCTGCACCCCTTCCAGAGCCTTGCACACTCCTCACTGTCATCACATTCAAGTGCATGCTGCATTCAGGAAGGAACTGGGAATGGATGGGTAGCGGGCTGTGAATATGGCCACACTCGGTAGATCGCTGGTCACACGGCCAGTAGAAGGGGATTTTCTCAGAGCCACCAAAACCAATGTTCCAGGCTCCCCTAACATAATGTAACTGAGAATCCTTGGTTCTAATTTGAGGCACCTGATATGTAAAGGAGAGAGCATGGGATGGAGGCCCTGGAGACTGTATTTATTATTCAACGGGGCGGGAACTTGGGAGAAGACACTGGTATCCAGAAGAGTTCAGGCCAGTGAATGAAGCACCATCATGAGCCAGGAACTTAGCTAGTCCTGGCTGAAAATGTAACCACAGCAGATACTTCTGCCTCTCAAGGGGCTTAGGGTTCAGCGGGGGAGAGATTTATATGATACACGTATGAGACAAAGTCACACGTGTGAGAAGCCATGTCTGCTCATTTCTGCTTGTCAAGATAATTTCACACAGCCTCTAACTCTGTGAGGCCATGTGCTTGTTTGGGAAGATGCTTTGAAGATAAAACAGGATGGAACACATGGACCCCACACTTCTTGCCTGAGTCGCTACACTCCTTAAAATTGTCTTTTCCTACACAGAAGATAACGTTTGACAGGGTTAGTGACTGTGAGAGATGGGAAAGTTCTTCTTCAAAGTTTATATCTTAGACTATATTATAAGGAGTTACAACCTCTCACTCTAGGGCCGTTACCCACTATTAGCATAAACATATACCCATGTATATACATTCTCTACATCAGCTACGTCTTAAATCAGCTACCTCGACTTGCTCCGGCATGTCTGAACAGTACTGGGCAAGCTCCCAACCCTGCTGCCTGCCATTCCTTATCTGGAAACCCTCCTGACCTTCTCCTGACTAGCTTCCTCTTTTTGCTTGTCTTCTCCCTCATCTTCTTTCCCCTTATCTATTCAGAAAATTTAGCCAATTGGGACAAGCATAGAATGTAAGGTCTCATTCTGGCCAATGGAAACTGGACACAGCAGTAGGACGATCGCATCAGGTATGAAAGTTATAAATGTCCCTGTCTCCCTTGTTCAGGTGTGTGCTCTCATGGCAGGACTGCTGGCAAGTTGCATCCTTCCTGCAGGAAGTAAACTAGCCTTGCTGAGTTAACTTTTGTCTCGGCGTGGACTTTTCCTGACGTTATAAACCCGTTTCCAACAGTGACTATGCCTCCGGAGTCCATAACTCAATGTATTTTAGTCATCTGTAACCAGATATCCTCCTGTACTCCGACTTTCATGTGATTTTTCACATACTGAACCTCCCCCAGCCATCCATAAACAGTGAGCTGAAACACCACATTGGAGCCTCTGATGAAACCGCTCCCGGGCTATAGACCTCCACCTACAGTCCTCGGTAAGGCTTCTGAAAAAACTAACTTTAATTTTTTAAAAGCTTGAATTTTTTGTTCTTTAGTTGCCACATAACAATCTGAAGATGCGTTGAAAAACATAGGCTGGTAGGGTGAGGAGTGGGGCCATCGCTTTTTTTAACTGAAGTGATCTGAATAGATGTTTATGGTGTTAGTAGCTGAATTTAAGGATTCTGGGACATTAAGAAGAGAGGTGGAATTAGAATTCAGAGTGAGAAGAATATAAATAACAGACAGAATGTGAACGTCACATTAGGGGAAGAGAGAAGGAGAAGAAAAAATAAGGTCAGTCTCCTCTAGTGCAGAGTAAAGGATCAGAGAGACTGTAAAGAAGGGTACACCGAGGTCAGACTGCAGACGGCCCCTGATGCCAGGTGAAGTTGCTTCCATGTATACATGAACAATGGAGTGATAGGAGAAGAATCAGCCTTGGTGTAAAACGAAGCAGGGGGAGAAGGACGGGTGTCAGGACATGGTTACGAAGCCATTGCAATAACCCAACGTGAGTTGATCGAGGCAAGAACCAAGTTCATGCCATGGGCTGAGAGGACATGATGAAGTAAGAGACCTTGAGAAGAAAGAACCCGCAGCAGGAAGAGCAAGGAATGAGGCCTGAACAGAAGTCTCAGGTCTATGGGCAGGGCAGGCAGGCTCAGGGTGGGCAGACACCCTCATGCTCTCACACGGCTGAGGCATCGATCCAGGATGCATCCACATGCCCGGTCCCAGGTCCTTTCCCTGAACATCTTCATTTGGTAGGCTTGGAATATATATTTTAGCAAACATTCCAAAGGCAAACAACCCATTACAAAGGGGTAGTGGAGACCAAGCCTCCAAGTAACAGGCTTCAGAGAGAATGGCCCTTGGATCACTCTTCACTCTGGAGTGTTCTGGAGAAATTTTGGCTTAAATTGTGAGTCATAGGAAAATATATTATTATATCCTCAAAGATCCCAAAGCCTCTCTGGTTGACACACCCAGAACCCCCAGGCAGGGACTTGGACTTCAGACTTTTCCATCTCTTCCATCCCAAGCAAATGTCCCCACATCTGTCTTGGGCTGGACCTCCCTTGGCTTGGTTTCAAAGTGATGACCCAGAAGCCAATCTCTTCCAGCAAGCGTTGATGTTGGTGTCCCTCATAAAGAACCTCACCTGTTCGTCATGTCTCTTTTCTCTTCATGTCACATTGAGTTGTCCTTATCTTAGTAGACAAGAAAATTAGGAAAGGCTTTTAACTTCAAATTCCATAGACTTGTGTGAACCCAAGAGTATCTGAAACAGGTCTTAATTAATTAAGAAAGACTATTTTGCCAGCGGTATGGATGCACCCATGACATAGCCTCGGAGGCCCTGATGACATGTGCGGAAACTGGTCGGATACAGCTTGCTTTTATACATTTTAAAAAGATATAAGACATCAATCAATATATGTAAGATTTACATTGGTTCAATCTGGAAGCATGGGGCAACTTGAAGCAGGAGCTTCCTACTTTCCAGGTCTAGGTACATTTTAAAGTTTTTCTGATTGACAATTGGTTGAAAAAGTTATTAGCAACAGAAAGGAGTGTCTGGGTTACAAAGGGGTTGTGGAGACCAAGGTTTTATCATGCAGATGAAGCTTCTAAATAGCAGCCTTCAGAGAGAATAGACTGTGAATGTTTCTTATCAGAACTAAGGTCTGTGTGGATGTTAATGCTGGTGGATATAATGAAGCCTGTCCCAACCCCTCTTCCATCACAGTCTGAACTAGATTCTCAGGTTAACTCTGGAATGCCTTTGGCTAAGAAAAAGGGTCTATTCAGAAGGTTAGGGGACTTTAGAATTTTATTTTAGGTTTCACTTGCCACCATAATTTGTTGGCTTTAGGAGTAACAGTTTTGAGAGGATCTTTCTGCAGAAAATAGCCCTGTTTCCTGACCCAAAGTGGCAGGAAGGTGGAAGGGGTGTGGCCTGACAGCATCCTTCCTATCCCGGCCATCGTGCCTGAATTCTTCATTGCAGCTGTCTCAAAGCAAATAAAGTGGAGGGATAAGCTTGATTCTCAAGGGTGCCAACAGTTCAACTGAATTTTTACAGGAACAAAAGTAAAACAAACCAACATAAACAGCAAAAGAATACCTCCACCCCCGGAGGCAAGTGGACCTAAGGGTTTGTTGTGTAGAGAACAATCTCTCAATCTCTCTCACCCTACCTCTCAAGACCACACTCCAAATCTGACCTCACTCCAAAATTGCATCTCATTCTACTGAATATTAGCTAGAATTTATATTTGCTAAGTTTACATTAAGGGCATTCACATTTTTTTCAATAGTGAAACGCCACAAACCAGAGTAAAAAAAAAAAATACTATTGACATAAATAAATAAATAAAGCTTTCATTTATTTGTCATTTAATAGTTGTGAAGCCATTTGCTTGAAAACAAAAAATACAAAGAGGATGAAAAAGATGAGAAGATGAGGCTGGCCACTGTCTTAGTCCCTTCAGGCCACTGGAACAAAAATTCCATCAGCTGGGTAGTTAGAACAGAACTTCATTTCCCACAGTTGTGGAGCTGGAAGTCCAGGATCAAGGCCCTGGCACAGTCAGTGTCTGGTGAGGGCTGCTTCTCACTCCACAGACGATGGCTTCTCTCTGTGTCCTCATGAGGTGGAAAGGTGGACCAAGCTCCTCCGTGGTGGGTTTCCTGTCTAAGGGTACTCATCCACACTCAGGACCTCATCACTTCCCAAAGCCTCCACCTCTCAGTATTCCACATTGGGGTTATTACTTCCACATACGTTAAACACAGTAGGAGATTCTTCTTCAAAGGTTTAGCTTGCTTAAGTTTCCTTGTTTGTTCCCTGCTTTCAAGGCCAGAGTTTCTTACCCTCTGTGTCCCCCCAGGCCTGGTAAACAACCTTCCTGCCAGTCCTTACCTATAAAGCCCACATTCCACTCTGCTACCCACTCTGTGAATTATCTCTCCCACGGCAATGGCTACTCCTGCTGAAACTGATCTCCCCACCTTCCCTTGTGTGACCACATGCCTGCACTTTTCCAGTTAGTCAACCGGGTTCAGCTTAGATTGTGCTGTCCGACCCTAGCCAGTAGGGGAACAACACAGCAGAAGGGGCTACCTGCATCAGGGATAAGAACCTCTTCCCTTCCATGTTCAGGTGTGCTCTCACCATTGCTCCATCCACAAGGAATACCCTTCTATAGAAGTAAATTGTCTTGCTGAGAAAATTCTTTGAGTGCTGATTCTTCTGTTTGGCACTGAGGAACAAGCATTTGTTTCTAAGAACATATGAGTTTTTTGGGGACACAAGCTCATCTCCTTTACCTAAGTGAGTAAACTGTAACACAGAGCAGCTAAAACTGTTGCTTAGCTTCAAGAGCAGGATTTGAGCCAGGCCTCTCAGACTTATAAAGCCTGCCCGTTTATGACTTCTGTGGAAACAGGCATCAAGAGGACAAGCTGAGTAAACTTTATTTAGATTTTAGGAGCAATAGAGGTGAACTAGAAGGATGCACATTTGACATGAGTATTGGACTTGACAAAAAGAGGTAATTCAAGTGTATCTGGAAGCTCCAGTCATACTTTATTTTTGTCATGACTCTTTATAATGACCCAATAGCTTAACGTAATTCTAGTGGAATGAGACTTGAAATGTTTGAATTTATGTGTTGGATCTCGTTCTGCTTCAGTGACAATTGCCCTTGACTGGAGCCTGCTGGCCTGATCCCCCAGCTCATCAGGCACCCAGAGGGAGCATCGGCCAGGACCTGGTTCAGCTGGTATTGCCAAACAGGTAACACTCCCTTTGCTTAATCCTTCAGGAAGGTTGTACCACGTGTGTGTGTGTGTATGTGTGTGTGTGTGTGTGTGTGTGTGTGTGTATTTTTTTTTGTCTTTTTTTTTGCTACGCAATCTTCCCATAGTGGGCTCAAGAAGTGTAAGACCAAAACTTCAGGAAGCATTGCAGAGGCCTGAACGTCCACTGCAGAGCTCATCCCATCCGAAAATCCTTCTACTTGCGTCATTTGCTTCTACCTGGCCTCAGCTGTCCTCTAGCCTTTTGAATTTTGCTCTTCTTGTGGTTAGATATCAGCTGCTCAGCAGTCTTCTGTAATTACAAGATTCTGAAAAAAAACAGTTTCCACTGTGGTAAACTCATAAAAGTGGGTGAAATTCCTATTCCTTAAAGCAGAACATCTCTGCTTCAGAGATGTATGAAGTCTCCATCTGAAGTTGCGACCTCAGGTTTCAAGCACTAAGAGATGTCTGCACAAAAATATCAGCAGGCTCTCCTCTGCCCTTGTGAACACAGGCCCACTTCCTTCTAGGCACACTCCTGAGTGTGTGCACCTCCCACGCACCGCAGATCTAAAAGGGAAGCTGGACCCGGCAGGAGCCTAGCATGAAAAGGCCATACACCTTGAGAGGAAAACAGGGACTGACCCAGAAAATGCTCCAATCCGTTTGCACTAACAGCTTCTTCCTCCTTTGCCATTTCTCCCTAATGGCTAGAAGCCCCAGACACTAAAAATAGCCACCCTTCCTAAACACTGAGTATCCCAGATTTTATTCTTCATGCAGCATCTGGCGATGGAACCACCTGTCCGTGATATTCTACATGTTTAATCTGCAGACTTTTTTCATTTATAGGATGGGGTTGGAAGGAATTGGATATCACAGCGAAGTCAGTTTATGGACTTGTCTTCTTGAGAGCCATAATTTCTCCAGGTACAACCTATAGAACAGATAAGAAGAATGGTGCACTACTCCTACTGTTTCATTTCAGTTCACATTTCACATCTCGAAATGCAGGAAGAAAGGGTTTCCAATGTTATTTCACCCAATCCTTGCTTCAGTTCTCCTGGCATTTATCTCCCTTGTATATGAAAAGCTTCTTTTGAAGTCAGAACTCCAGGCATGGAGGAAGAAGAAATTCGTCAAGAGAGCTGAACTCAGAAAGATTAAAATGTAGAGTTTTAATATAGCTGTAGCTGACACCTGTCAAGGAGATAAAAGGAATACTTTGGATTCTAAAAACAGGGCCAGGACTATGAAGCACTACTTTTAAAACACATATTATTTTGAGTGAAATTTTTACAAAAAAAAAATCAATATAATCAACCATTCTAGGAAATGGATACATCGAGAGAATGTACTTGGCTCTAGAGTATTTATTTTTGTAAGGGAAAAAGAAAGCCTTCACTAAACACATTTTTTAATATGTTTTCTAACAGGCAATATTTCTAAGCGTTCTTAACCTAGAGATTTTCCTTTTCCAATTTTATCTGGAGCTATTCCCACATAAACAACTTTCTTAACTCTAAATGAAAGTTGATAAGTTATCCATATATTACTAACATGGTTGCAATAGAATACTAGAGTCTCAAAGATTTGAGAAAATAGAAATCTAAAAATGATCAGTTAATCTCTAAAGAAGAACAATTATATTAAAAATCCTCCCTTATGTGGAAAATAATGATGAAATCCTGAGTCATGTCAACATTTAACCCATTCACTAATATTTCCTCTTACACTCAACTCCTGAAACTACAGAACGCATTTGTAAGAGTTTTACTATCAAATCAAATTTCTTTATGAATATTCTAGAAAGTGATTCCAAAAACAGAGGTCAGTTTATGTCTTCCAAATCTAAGGATTAGATTTAAAGGTATTTCCATGACTTGTTTGCCCTGAATTTTCTGATTTGCTTAATTATAAGGAAAGTTCAAGTATTATAAAGAAAAAATTTCAGGATTGCAAGTAATAAGTTATATTAAAATATTATAATAACAATTATTGTTAACCACGAAATAGCACCCTGAAGCATGAAGTTCAGGCTGAATAAATATTTCTTTCTGTAGTTTCATCAACTCAACACTTTATAAATTATGATTGATTTTGCTCAATACAACTTTAAGGTTGACATTTTCTTTAATTTATGCTTAGGAAAAGGAAGTGGAAATTTAAGATACTGTTCCACCCTACTCCTTCATTTTTCTTTTTTTCTTTTCTTAAGAGACAGGGTTTCACCATGTTGGCCAGCCTGGTCTTGAACTGCTGGCCTCAAGTGATCCACCTGCCTCAGCCTCCCAAAGTGCTGGGATTACAGGCATGAGCCACCACATCCGGCCGATACTGTTCCCCTTGCTCAGCATATGAGAACATAAAAACTGAAAGGACAGATGACTTTAGGGAGATATAATGAGTTCTTTTCACCAGGCAGAGTTTGAGGTGTCTCTGAGTCTTTCAAGAAGTCATGGACACCGGGTGACAGACTGGTCCAGGCTGATGCTCGGAGGAGCAGAGCAGGTTCTAGACATGAACTTGGGAGTGGTGGGCATTGATGATGGCTAAAAGCCTGAGAATGGTGAGACTGCCCAGCAAACAGGCACCAACAGGGAAGACATGAGGGCACAAGTGATGGAGCCACAGTTGAAAGAGCAGAGGAGAGAGGACCACAAAGGAGATGGAGAAGGAAGTGGTGGCACCATGGGCTCAAGGAAAGGGGCCTCCAATAGGAAAGAGTGCCCCATTGTGTCTGAAGCTATGGGGAAGTCAAGCAAGACGGAATCAAAAACTGATTGCTGAAATTAAGTAAAGCTCATTCATGGCGAACGATTTGTTGAAAGCAAAGCCAGATTCTCTGGCTGAGGTAGTGACTGGCAAGAAAGGATGGGGCAATTGGAGGCATAAATTGCTCTTTTGAGACGTTTGGCCATGAAGAGGAAGAGAGATGGGGCAGGTGTTTTTGAGGGAATGTGGTGGCCAAGGGAAGTCTGATGCAACTTGTTATAAAGGAAGAGTCTCCAGACAGAGGGGCACAGGATGATCAGAGTGAGGTTCCTTGAAAAGTCACAACAAGATGGGATCCAGAGAGAGTAAAGCACATACTCAATTACTGATTCTACCTCCCTCTAATTACAAACTTGGGCAAGTTTCTGCATCTGGAGTAGAAATACTTGTATCTATTGCAAAGAGGCAGGGTGAGAGGTGCATGCATGAATGCCAATTGCACAGTTCCTGGTACAAGATAAACACATCCAAGGCTGCCCTGGGACTGGCGGGTCAGTGGTTAGTGATATGCTGTTGCTGTGTTGCTCGTAGCTGTGGGGGAAGCTACAGGGTTAGTTAGCAAATTACAGAGCAACGTTTATACTCACATCATGACTCCAGCTTAATATCTCCAGCTGCACTCGAGATATTAAGACTATGTTGAACTAAATAAAAATGACAATACAGTTTGTTAAGATGTGTAGTACACAGCAAAAACATTGCTTAAAGGAATGTTTGTAGCACTGAATACATATATTAGAAACATAATGAAATTGAAACAGGAAAACAAAAAAGGAAATCAATGAAATCAAAAGTTGTTTCTTTGGCAAGATCAATACAATTGATAAACCTCTAGTCAGTTCAACAAAGAATAAAGATATATTACTAATATTAGAAATGAAAGAGGGGCCATCACTACAGATTCCATTATGTCAAGAGGATAATAAAGAAATAAATACTAAGGACAATCCCATGTCCAGATATCTGATAACAGATGAAATGAACCAATATCTTGAAAGATACTATACTTCCTCTGTTGCAGTAATAACACAGTAGCCTCTTTTCCTCTCCGATTTTTCCCTAACCTCCGTGCTGAATCTTCTTCACCTTATTAATGTAGATTTCTCTCTTGCTTAGTTCAGTACCTAACACTTAATGACATATGAGTATACGTGTTTCTCAAAAGAATGAGTCGCTCCCTGTTTCCATCCTCATCCCTCTCCTTTTCTCCACTTCTTACCTCACAATCAAAAACTTAACTCTCAATTCTAGGGAGATAATAATTTAGTATCCAATTTCCATCAAGCTCCAGGTTCATATTTGCAGCTGTCTGAAGGATATGTCCACCAGAATGATATACAGCTACTTCGAACAGAGTCTGCTGGACTCGTGACCTCCTCCCTCCGCTGACTTTACTCCTGATGCTGCAGTTCTCTGCAGTATACCAATGTTCTGCATCATAAACACCTAAAGTTTGCATGATGCCACATTTTATTTTCCCCTGATTTTTCAGTCTTGGACATTGGTTCTGCCTAATGATCCCCAACTCTACCCTCTGTTTCCCCGTTGCTCCTGGCTTAGGCTTTCCCCTCTCATTGCAGTAATTCAACATCTCCCAAAATGCCATCCTATTCATGGTTCTCCTTGCACAAATTCACCCCTGCACACGAGTCTCATTGCTAAAGAGAGGTGGCATTTCCAGAAAGTATTTTAGTATAGCGTTCAGCCTTCTTTTCTTCTAGAAAACCGTATCTCAGGACCCATTTCTTGCCATTCTTACTTTTTTTAAACTTAGAATAAGCTTGAGAATTTGCCTTTGAATCCCCAGTTTTCTATGGCTCTCCTGTGTAGCAGAAGTTGGTGCTAGCTTACTTTCTCTCAAAAGAATTGACCAATGTGGGAGGAAGATGTCAAAATTCTAGGGACATGTCCACTGCCATTAGAAATGACACATCCCTGACTCAAATAAACAAAAGCTTTTGGCTCTAGTGACCAGGCTGTACATTAATTTCATCTCCCCTGTATCTCCTTGTTTTCCCTTCACATATCATCGCACTGACCAGATATTTTTACTTATGCCCAGTGAATTTCATTGATCTACTCTCCTTCCATTGTAACCCTGAAGGGCCAGGTGATTTTTATGGTCTTAAAGGTCATCAGTATATGTTAAACTATCATTAACCAGCCCCATCCCAAATCATTGTTTTTTTTTTATCTGAGACGGAGTTTCGCTCTTGTTACCCAGGCTGGAGTGCAATGGTGTGATCTCGGCTCACCGCAACCTCCACCTCCTGGGTTCAAGCAATTCTCCTGCCTCAGCCTCCCAAGTAGCTGGGACTACAGGCACACGCCACCACGCCCAGCGAATTTTTGTATTTTTAGTGGAGATGGGGTTTCACCATGTTGACCAGGATGGTCTCCATCTCTTGACCTTGTGATCCACCAGCCTTGGCCTCCCAAAGTGCTGGGATTATAGGTGTGAGCCACCGCGCCCGGCCCCAAATCATCTTTAAACCCTCCATCAGTACTAAATCGTGACCCTGATCATCATAACCCACTTCCAGTTTTTGCTGACTCCATGTCTCTCTAGGGTCATGTGTGATTGTGTGAGGAGGCACGGTTTCTGTCAGGGGCTGAGCCTTTGGAGGGTGTAAGGACTGAGTTAGGTCACTTTGCTGTTTTCTGTCTTCTCTTTGTTCCTCCAGGCCCAATCTCCACCTGCTCTAGGAGGCAGATTTGTAACCAAGCATCAGAATCCTCTTAGGCCTTGGCTTCCACGAAGGCCCAGCCATTAGGCCTTCTCAATAGGGATTTGTTGAAAAGAGATGGAGGGAAGGTATTTACATGCCCAGCTTCTCACAGGTGCAGCACTGCCCATGGCGTGGCTATGTCCTTCCATGGAAGTGAATGGCTCCTCTCTGGTGACCTCCTGCCCCTCAAGAGTGATGCTCAGATTTCAGTCATCACTCCAACACCTCATGCCTCTGCCCTAGGGGTGACGGTGGCTCTGCCCACTCTTAGTAGTCCTGGGAAACTACACTGTTCCTTGTGATTTTCCAACACTCTGTCCACACCTTGGAAAATAGGCCCTTTATTAAACATTCTTCAAATACCAAATTTGCCTGTGCCCCATGTTTCCTGTTGGGACCCTGACAGACATAACCCCCTAGTGTGTGATATAGTTTGGCTGTGTTCCCCTCACCCCGCAAGTCCCATCTTGAATTGTAGCTCTCATAATTCCCAGGTATTGTGGGAGGGACCCAGTGGGAAGTAATTGAATCATGGGAGCAGTTTTCCCATATTGTTCTCATTGTAGTAAGTAAGTCTCACTAGATGCAAGGATTTTACAAGGGGAAATCTCTTTCACTTAGCTCTCATTCTCTCTTGCCACCGCCATGTAAAATGTGCCTTTCGCCTTCCACCATGATTGTGAGGCCTCCCGGCCACGTGGAACTGTGAGTCCATTAAAACTCTTTTCCTTTATAAATTACCCAGTCTTGGGTATGTCTTTATCAGCAGCATGAAAATGGACTAATAAAGTGTGTGACTTTATGTCACTTAGTTAACTTCTAGAAACTTATATTTCTCATTGGTAGAATGAGAATTATATTACTTATCTTTCAGAGTTTTTGTGAGAAAAAAAACAATTCCTTCTAAAAGCAAAAAGCTCAACTCTCTATAATAAAAATAGGGTATGTGTATTATCATCACACTAAAGTTCTTCAGAGACAAAATGGGAAAGACAAAATACACTAATGTTAATAAGCTCTGCGAACGCACTGCCACCGGACCAGTCTGAAAGACAAGGTACACACTGGGAAATATTCTTGCCATATACACCATAAATAAGCCTTATAATGTGTAATACACTCTTGCTGATCAACATAAATTACTGGAAAATGAATGCAATGGAAAAATAGCTAAATGTAGTAAGAGAAACACAAATGGATTTAACATTTTTAAAAGATGCTCAACCACATACTTTGTAAAAAGAAATGCAAATTAAAACTGCATTGAAATACGTGAGTTTTGTTGTTTTTACCTGTTGAATCCAAGAAGATTGAAAAGTAGGATAGTACATCGTGTGGATGAGTGTGTCAGGTAATCTGAACCCTCATACATCATTGACAGGAATATGGATTGGTACAACCTCTCTTGAGTGAAACTTAACAATATCTAATAAATAAAAAATGCACATATTCTCTGGCCCAGCAATTCTACTTCCAGAAATTAATTTTCGAGCTATACATACACAAGTGAAAAAGACACATGTACCAAGCTATTCATCACAGCACTGTTTGCAGATGCCAAAGACACAGCCAGTCTAAGCCTCCACCAGTGTTGGATACGTATAGAGGCTTTGTCTCCTCCAGCCTGGCTCAGCTGGGACCAGCTGTATTAGTCAAGGTTTTCTAGAGGGACAGGACTAATAGGAGAGACGTATATGTGAAAGAGAGTTTATTAAGGAGACTTGATTCACACAATCACAAGGTGAGGTCCCACAATAGGCCATCTGTGAGCTGAGGAGAAGGAAGCCAATCTGAGTCTCAAAACATCAAAAGCAAGGAAGCAGACAGTGCAGACTTCAGTCTTTGGCTGAAAGCCTGAGAGCCCCTGACGAACCGTGGGTGTAAGCCCCAGGATCCAAAAGCTGAAGAACTTGCAGTCCAATGTAAGAGGGCAGAGAGCATCCAGCATGAGAGAAAGCGGGGGCTGGAAGACTCAATCAGTCTAGTCCTTCCATGTTCTTCTGCCTGCTTTTATTCTAGCCATGCTGGCAGCTGGTTACATGGTGCACACCCAGACTGAGAGTGGGTCTGCCTCTCCCAGTCCACTGACTCAAAAGTTAATCTTTCAGCAACACCCTCACAGACACACCCAGGAACAAGCCTTTTATTCCTTCAATCCAATCAAGTTGACACTCAATATTAAAGCTGGTTTCCCAGAATTCACTCCCTCGTAAGTTTCTGGACTGCAGCTCATGGAAGGAGAAATGTGAAGAGCTGGAAGACAGTCCTGCAGCATCTGTTGAGCATGAAAGCTGGTGCACAGCAGGTGTTGGTGCACCTCCCAGCACGCCGCTCGCTGACGTGCAGACAGGGCTGTGGCCACTTGTGCAGCTCCTACTGCATTTGTCTCTGAGACTTCGTCGGGTGTAAGTCTGGCTCCATGGAAAACGGAACCAGCTTAGCCAGCAGGTGCCCTGAGTGGTCAAAAATAAATGTGGTGGCCGGGCACGGTGGCTCACACCTGTAATCCCAGCACTTTGGGAGGCTGAGGCAGGCGGATCACAAGGTCAAGAGATCAAGACCATCCTGGCCAACATGGTGAAACCCCATCTCTACAAAAAATTAGCTGGGCGTGGTGGCGCGTGCCTGTAGTCCCAGTTACTTTGGAGGCTGAGGCAGGAGAATTGCTTGAACCTGGGAGGTGGAGGTTGCAGTGAGCCGAGGTCGCACCACTGCACTCCAGCCAGGCGCCTGGTGACGGAGTGAGACTCTGTGTCAAATAAATAAATAAAAAATAATAAATGTGGTGAGAGAAATCCACAGCTTCCCCTCATTCTCACAGGTTCTAGTTTTCCTTGCTCCACCCCTGCCCCTGATTTATAGCCAATTGCCCACCCCACTGACTTCAGCCAGAGCACCAGATGCCAAGCCAAGACTTACACGGGCCACTGGCTCCAACGCCCAGAGAAGAATTTGACTGCTTGAGGCCTAATTCCTCCAGATCACTCCGAGTGGGCTCGCTTCCCTGATCAAACCTCAATAGACACAAATAAATTATAAGGATTATATAGCCATCAAAAATAATGAGGTAGATATATAGATGGACATAAAGCAATATACAATATTATATTAAGTGAAAAAATTAGGTTCAGAAAAGCATACGTGGCACGCTACTTTCTGGGTAATAAAGAAGCGAAAAAATGCACACACATGCACTGAACAGGAATCTGTTGTGTGCCTGCTGGTGACAGTCTACTGCTGGAAGGACGTGAAACCTGGTTCTCCTCTGGGTAAGGACCTGGGAATGGGGGAGAATGGTGCTGCATTGCACATCTTTTGTACTGCTGGATTTTTTTCCCTGCACTTTCGTTAATTTTTAAAATACTAATAGTGACATTTTTTAAGTGAAATAACACTGAAATCCCCTGGCATGATCAGTGGGGCTCAGCCTCCTTTCTGTCCCTACCTGGCCGCCTATGCAGGGTCATGCCGTGCTTCTGGCCTCCACAAGACAAGATGATGCCATGAGCCAGGCTATGGACACGATGAATAGCACGGGCCAGGTAATGAGCAGGTGCTCATCTGCTGCAGTCGGTCTGAGAGCTAATGACACAGCTAAAGGAAGATCATTGTTGGACATGAGTCCAGTTGTTGGAGTGGAAAGTAAAGAGATATTCAATAGTTTGCTCTTGAAGGAAAAAAAGGAGAATCTCAAAAGTATACATAGGGTGGAGGGTAAGAGGAAATATTTCCTATGGCTGTCAGCCTGCTATATTTACTTATGTTAAAGGAGCATAAGTTACTGGAAAAGGGGAGAGTATGTACTCGCACCATCAGAAAATCTTGAATACCCATAATGGCATAAAAATCTCAAAAGGTTGGCCAGGCGCAGTGACTTACGCCTGTAATCCCAGCACTTTGGGTGGCTGAGGCAGGGGGATCACCTGAGGTTAGGAGTTTGAGACCAGCCTGGCCAACATGGGGAAACCCCTGTCTCTACTAAATATACAAAAATTAGCTTGGTGTGGTGTCACACACCTGTAGTCCCAGCTACCCAGGAGGCTGAGGCAGGAGAATCTCTTGAACACGAGAAGCAGTTATCCGAGATTGTGCCAATGCACTCCAGCCTGGGTGACAGAGCAAGACTCCACCTCAAAAAAAAAAATCTCAAAAGCTGAATTCTGTTTTATTTATAACTAAAACATTTAAGATGTAGGTGTGTATATGTAATACGAGTGTATGTCTGTACACTAGAGCCTTAGGAATATTTTTTATTTAATTTATAAAAATAAAAAGAGTTTTCTCTGAAGTCACAGTGAGGAAGATATGCAATCTGGTTTAATGTATTCTGGCAAAATATATTTATGGCAGATTATAAATTTTATGAAATATTCACACACAAATATAAGATATTCTGGTAAAAAAAATGAAACTTAAAAAGCTCGTTGCCTTGAACAAGGCGTATTTTTGTTTAGCCGGTTGTAGGAATAAAAGTCATATATTACAGCCTGTAGGCAGAGAAAACTCAGCTCTGCCTTCCTACACACTTACAGCAAGGGAAGCTCATCCACCCTTTCAAGTCACTTCCTCCAAGCTTCTCCAGTGGGATTTCAGCAACAGGACCTCTGTGCACAAGAGCCAGTCCTCCTCCACCTCTTCCTGTAGTGCTCCCACCCCTTACAACTAGCGTAGAATTATATTCAAAGGCAAATAATAGGGCAGACGAACTCCAAAGACTGCACGAGAAAGAAGGAAGGCCAGATCTGAGAAAAAGAAGAGCTTTGCCACAGACGTGAATTCACGGTGGGCAACATCACTGGAGATCACAACGACCCACCCCACGCGCTCCCATGTGCTCTCAAGGCATCCCCTCCAGCCTGTCCTCCACTGTAGCTGTCAACGAAGCAATGCGAATAACAGAGAAGAGTCATATTTTCAAAATGAAGCCGCCAGGCAGGGTGGCTCATGCCTGTAATCCCAGCACTTTGGGAGGCCGAGGCAGGAGGATCACTTGAGGCCAGGAGTTCAAGACCAGCCTGGCCAACATGGTGAAACCCCACCTCTACTAAAAATACAAAATTAGCGGGTCTGGTGGCACGCACCTATAATCCCAACTACTCAGGTGGCTGAGGCAGGAGAATTACCTGAACCCAGGAGGTGGAAGTTGCAGTGAGCAGAGTTCACACCACTGCACTCCAACTGACAGACAAAACTCCATCTCAAAAAAATAATAATAAAATAAAATAAAATACAATGAAGCAAAAGCTTCAAAGTCCTATGCTGCTGTAGCTGTTCTCTGTAAGAGCAAAGGGCACCATGGCCTTCATTCCTGGACATCTGCTCAGAACTGCATGTTGCATCCATGATGGAGTCAGCGCACTCACCAGACTCACTTACACAGACTACAAAAGCACTTCGAGCCCAAAACAAACAAAGCTCATGTTCATAATCATAATCCCTCCAGAGGGCTTCGGGGATTTTCTGTGCTGATTATTCCCAGCAAATCAGACATCAAGCTTTCTAGAGGGAGGCTTCCTTTCTTTCATAAACCAGTTAGTCAGAGAGCATTTGAGGAAAGGGAAAGGCACCTGAGAGGAGGCAGCGTCTGCCCTGCTGCGAGGAGAGTTCTCTTTCAGCACTCAGGAGCATCCCAATCATCATTACCAGGCATTCATAGACCACCTTGCCTCCCCAGTCAGCTTGTAAATGATTTTACAAATGGATTAGAAACAGCATCGATAGGGATCACTTCACACAGCATCAAAGTATACCGTCTCCTCGAGGAAAAATGTGGAGACTTGTGTATAAATCAGGATAACGTTATTCTAAGGCTTAAGACCAACCATGAAGAATGGCTTGTTTGCAAAGCCACAAGGAATATTAGGTAAGCAAAGGACAAGTCCAGCCCCTGGGGACAAGGTCAGTGCTGCCTAGTCGGTGGGGGTCTGAGGTTAATGCGCCTGGCATCCAGATGGTAGTGCTGCCGGAGGGACCGACAGGCAGCCTCTTTGACTTCTGGAGGGAAACAGATCAAGCTACAGCCAGGGCTTCATGTTGTCCCTGAGTCTCACCAGCAACACAGTACCAGCCTCTGGACCCTGAGCCTGGACGACACAAGCCACTGGCCTACTGATGCTCACACGCCCATCAGGACCCAGGCGGGCTGCATCCCAGTGTCTAGCTCTGCAAAGTCAACACTGGTGCTTTCCTGCAGAATCAATCAACAGGAACCAGTTTGTTTTTGTGCAGACCCTTGTAAAGCACATAGGCGCTCAGGTGCCATCCGCTGCAACTTTGAAAGTGTTTGCTGCTCTTCTTAGAGCTGCCATTCTGTTACCATCGGGAGATGCTCTGCGGAGCCTGGCTGTTCCCTGTGAATCCCACTGAAGATGCGTGCAGTGCTGGAGAAGCACCAGCCATCTCTGTCCACCTTGCTTTGTTATAAAGGCAGAGTATTAATGTACTTTATATAGTTTGAGTCTATTAGAAGTGAATTTCCTCAGGCCAGTTATGAGCAACACCAATTTTTAAATGGAATTGTACTTGGTATTTACGATATGGAGATGTGGGCCTTTCCTCCATGGCATTTGCTGAATTTTGTAGCAAACCTCGTAGTTTTTCAAAACATGTCTACAATGACAGTGATGGTTTGTGACACACACACAAAGTAAACATATATTTTAGAAAAGATTCCGACAGCTTCAAAGGTAGCTGCTTTCCTACAAAGGAACTAGTGAAAGAGAATGCAGTGTTTGTTAAAGGCAGCACACATAGACTCTGGGTAATGCTTCTCACTCAGTCTATTTTGGAGAAGGCCTCAGATTCTATATTTCTTTTTCTTTCCTTTCTCTTTTTTTTTTTTTTTTTTTTTTTTTTTGTTTGAGACAAAGTCTTGCTGTCACCCAGGCTGCAGTGCAGTGGCACGATCTTGGCTCACTGCAACCTGCACCTCCCAGGTTCAAGCAAAGCAATTCTCCTGCCTCAGCCTACTGAGTAGCTGGGATTACAGGTGTGCGCCATCACGCTCAGCTAACTTTTTTGTTTTTTCAGTAGAGACAGGGTCTCACTATGTTGTTCAGTCTGGTCTCGAACTCCTGACCTCATGATCCGCCTGCCTCAGCCTCCTACAGCGCTGGGATTACAGTTGTGAGCCACTGCGGGGCCCCAGATTCTGCATCTCTAATAAGCGCCAAGGTGCCACCAGTGCTGTAGGCCTGGGGACCACACTTGCAGTGGCTAACGCTGGAAGGGTATCTGTGCCCTTCAAGTCCTAAGTCTGAGGGGTTTTTCCCAGTCAGCCTGCTGCATAGATATCATGCTGGCCCGAATTCCTGACAGTTCCTGGCCAGGCGTCATTGGAGCAGAACTACTCCAGGACAGTTCGTTGCTCGGCGGCACGGCAAAAGGCTGACACCAGAGAAGTGAACTCATGAGAAACAAAGGCATCCAGTTGTCCAGAAACAAAGGGCTCCACACCCCCGTATTCTGCACTGGCCATTTCACCTCACTCCAAACAGAAGGCAAAGTTAGAATTTTCTGTTGAGCCCAAAAGCCAATTCTGCTGACTTTAGAGACAACTGAGAAACAAAAGCAAAGGCAGGAACCCGCTGCAGTGGCAGCATCGTCCTTCAGAGAGCCCACGGGAAGCTGAGCAGGGCTCTGGGGCCGGGGAGACGCCGGCGTGTGCAGAGGAGGTGCAGATGTTCACAGGCTCACAAGGAGCGGAGACAGACGCGGGCAAGCGCGGCCACCAGGACTCCATCTGAGAAAGCAGAGCACACCGCATGGTGGGAGCGTCAGCCCAGGCTTTCACACGATGGCATTCCACAGGAGCAGTCAAGCACGTTTCATACTGAAAGAACAGAAAAGGAAGAAACAGAAGCAGCCACAAATAGAAAACCCTGAGAAGCCCCAACACCGGGTGGAGGGACCCTTGCTTCCCAGGTTGATCCTCGTACACGACTGCATGACTGTGGCCTATGCTGGTGAAAGAATGTGCTGTTCAAGTCTAGAATGAGCCCTTCCAGCTATGATCAAGTTATTCAAGCAGTTGGGGGGATTTCAAGAGATGCAGCACCAATCTGCAGACTCCACAGACAGAGCTCAGTGAAGTGGGAGGTGGCAATTAACTCATTTTTTTACTCTGTGTTATTGAAGCATCTTCCAGGTGTGAGATGCTGGATGTGTGCTAAATGCTGAGGAAGAAATGAGGATGTGAGCTCCTCGAAGATGACCACATGACTTCGCTGTTTCCCCAGTGTATACTATATACTGCGGAACACAATGGGATCGACATGTACTTGCCAAATGGATAAAAGAGCAGTGAACATTGTTCACTTCGTGCCAGGTACTGTACTAAAATGCTTCACGTGCAATGTCCAAGGGAAAAGAAAAGGATTAATACACAGGCAACAGTCATTTTTCCTTGGGATTCTGAACTGAGCAGTCAGGGCTTATTATGAAATCTCCTACAGAGATGTTTTTTCAGCTAGAAGAGAGTATGGAGGATGACATGGGCTTTACAGATAGGAATGAAAGAGATTTCCTTTCCAGGAAGCTTCCTGGACATCCTTACAAGAGGATTTTCCTCAGTTGCTACTCTAGAAGGTGTCCTTTAGATGTTTGTTTGGGTCCTTTAGATGAGGACCACATCTCCTTAGAAGCCAAGGGCATAAGGAACAGTGTTTCTGCCATTTGAAGAAATTCTACTGTTTGGCAAAAGACAAAATTGTACATAACTTACATTTCTAACAGGTCTGGGTAGCTTAAGAGGTTATGATGACCTTCCTTTCAAAAACAAGAAAAAAAATGCATGTATGTTCAAGCATGTGTGTTAAACCTCTTAAACAAGAAGCCAACTCATCTAAATGACATCCAGAAATAAGAACCAAAATTAGTTCTCCCTGAAGCTGCAACTTTAGGGTAGAGCGTGCGACTATTTTCCTCCTTGGCTCTGCCACCCTATCATAGGAGCCTTTTACTGATTCATATGCCACCAAGAAGTGTCAGAGAATGACTTGTTTACCACCCCACAAGCTCCTACCACTACCTGTGTCCAAGAACTCAGCAAGAGAACTGAACAGCCACATAGTTTATATGCAGGAATGAAATTAGCCTCAATGATTTTCTTAATGGGGAGGAAAAAGCTCTCTCCTGCTGTAGCAAGAAAAAGTGTGGGTGATAAACAGCTTTTCTTCCACAATATACACTGCTTACATTCAAAGTTGTTTTGTGCTAGCCCAAGATTCCCTTAGAGGAATTCTGTACTTTTGCAGCAAATGCCATTTGCATTTGCTCACTGAGTCACTATCAAGTTTCCTGCTGGAGAGCTTCAAAAGATGCTTGCATGGCGCAGGAGCTAATGACTGCTCTCCTCAGGAGTCTTTGCTCAAAAATGTTTTTCCTACAATGACTTGCAAAAGCTCACAGCCTACCTCTTGGAAAAGTCTCAAATGTGATAATTAGAGCAATAGGCATTTTCCTATGAAGAGAAGGTTTATGCGTCTCAGTGATCGGTGTTCCAAATTCTTGGATTTTATTATGCAAAATACAATGCAGTCATGGGAAAGCACTTAGCTTCCTAACACAAGGCCTAGCTGGAGTTTAAGAAGGAAATAAAACAGCTTCCTAAATTAAGCATGCCAAGTCTGGAACTCAGGTCTTTCACGCTAACAGCTCATTATGTTTTGGTGAAAAGAACAGCGCAATGTGGTAAAAGAGCATTCATTTGGCAATCAGAGATCAGAGTTTAAAGTTATTCTATGCTCTCTCATTTTCCAGCATTATATCAGAAAGTCATTTGACGTCACTGAGCCTCTGTAACTTCAACTGTACAATGGTCATAATAGTATTTATAGTATCTATTTTGCTGAGAGAATTAAATGAGATATAAAAGTTTCTTAAATGGTGTAGTCTCAGAGAAGTTCCCTTTGCTCTTAAAAATTATCATTTTTAACTCTGACGAACAGGAAGGTGAGAAAAATGAAGAAGCAATCAAATCAGTCCAGACACAATAAAAGCATGAGAAAAAAACTTACCTTTGCCATATGATGTAAACAATGAAGAATGAGAGACGAAACTGGAGATTGTCTCGGAGCGCTTCACGTTTCCTAGTTTCCACGCGTGTTTTTCTTCGGTTGGTTTTTGGACATTAATTTTGACTTTTTGGAGCTGGAATTATCACGGCTGTGAACTTTTTACCATCTGAAAACTTAAGTTTTATGAGATGAACCCTGAGCAGTCACACATCTCAGATGGTGGCAAAACACGGGATGAAGTTCAGGATTTTGTGATTCTCTGGTCGTGTTGTTTCTACACTAGCTTTTTCTGCTCACTGACTCCCCTAGGACATGGCTTTGAGAATGTGATTCTTTTTTTTTTTTTTTTTTTGAGACGGAGTTTCGCTTTTGTTACCCAGGTTGGAGTGCAATGGCGCGATCTCGGCTCACCGCAACCTCCGCCTCCTGGGTTCAGGCAATTCTCCTGTCTCAGCCTCCTGAGTAGCTGGGATTACAGGCACTCACCACCACGCCCAGCTAATTTTTTGTATCTTTAGTAGAGACGGGGTTTCATCATGTTGACCGTGATTCTATGATCCTCATGAAGTCCTGAACGGAGCTGACGTTCTTCCCCTTCCACTAACTTATGGTGCGACTTCGGCCATTTTCTTAATGTCTCTGGACAAGCTTTCTCATCAACTTCCTGTTGAGAACACCAAGTCCCTTAAGTTAATAAAATGAATAAATAAATGAAGCCTTAGATTAGGTTCGGTATGGTCTTGACAGATATTGCTAATCCATTGCAGCAACATCCTGTTGAGATGAGGCTTGAACTCAGAAGCTTTCTCAACACAGATGTTGACAGAGCCTATCATAAGCTATCATGCAAAATGAAACCTATTTGCTATCCCTTTGTTACCAGAAAAGGGTCCCCATCCAGACCCCAAGAGAGGGTTCTTGGACCTCACCCAAGAAAGAATTCAGGGCAATTCCAAAAAGTGGAAGCAACTTTATTAAGAAAGTAAAGGAATAAAAGAATGGCTCCGTAGGCAGAGCAGCAGCATGGGCTGCTTGACTGAATGTACTTATAGTTATTTCTTAATAGGCTTATAGTATTTTGGCATATAACCGTATGCCAAACAAGGGGTGGATTATTCATGACTTTGCTGGGAAAGGGGTAGGCAATTCCTGAAACTGAGGGTTCCTCTTTCTTTTAGTTCATATAGGTAACTTCCTGATGTTGCCATGATGTTTGTAAACTGTCACGGTGCTGGTGGGAGTGACTTTTAGCATGCTAATACATTATAATTAGCATCTAATGAGAAATGAGAATAACCAGAGGTCACTTTCATTGTCATCTTGGTTTTGACAGGTTTTGGCTGGCTTCTTAACTCCATCCTGTTCTATTAGCAAGGTCTTTGTGAACTGTGTCTTGTGCCAGCCTCCTAGCTCTACCTGTGACTAAGAATGCATAACCTCCTGGGAAGCCAGCCCAGGTCTCAGCCTTATTTTACCCAGCTCTGATTCAAGATGGAGTCACTCTGGTTCAAATGCCTCTGACACCGTGATTAAATGAGTTCAAATTCTCAAATAATTTAATTCATTCCTATGATTAAAATTAGAGAATTAACTTTTGCTAATTTTTTATAGTTTGCTATCTGTCTGTAATCATAATTTCCTTCGAAGACTACCTTTGCACTGATGGCTGGTGGCTGGAGTAACAAGATAATGTAACATGCCTCAAATTTCCCAAGTAGTTGTGTTTTCATCTGGGATTCATTTATTCAGACATAAGAAAAGCCCTTTGAATTGGTATAATCCTAAGAGTTAAGGCAAAAGAAACTTTTAATTAGCTTATGCAATGTTATTTGGGGTAAATGTATAATTTCCACCAAGGTTTTTTTGAAAATTGATAATGACTTGAAATTCTTCTAGTAACTTTTCATAATTCCTCAAGGATCTGGCAACCCAAGTTTGGAATCTGCATTCCTAGAAAGTATTCTAAAACAATGTCATGAAAGAATTTTTAGAAAGAAGAGCTATATCTGGGTCTGGTAGTAAAAGCAGTGGTAGAATTAGGAAGATCAACCACATATGGCTCCATTTCTGATGAATTTGTAAAGCAGCGTCCTATTGTATTTAGTAGAGTCCTGAAAAAACCCAGGTAAATAGTTGTTTCTTTCCCAGCCAAGCTGCCCTTTAGCAGATATATGCTACAGCAGAGCTATAACAATTAGACCAAAAGGTGACATGTGAGCCCCATGTTTCAGCCTTTGGATCTTGAGCCATCAGACAACACTGCCCATCACTTGTCTTTGGGGCCGTCATCTGTCACAGCCAGGGGCACTCCTCCTTCCTTGAAGGGTTAGCTCCTGGCTCATTCACTCTCTCTAGCACTGTTCCCACTATGATTTCTGGTGACATTGGTATCCACCTAGACAATCCCTCCCATAGCCCAGTCTCTGTTTTTGACACCTTCTCCAGTGATCTTTCCTACACTTCAGCCAATTCCCTCCAATTGCAAAACACCAGATATTTTCATGACTGTAAGAGCAACCCTTCTGCAGTCTAAATTTCAAGGATTCTACCCTCCACTCTCCACTTCCAAGTTTTCCAAATCAGTCTCTACACTGGGGGGCACACCACTGGTCTGTTAGTTTTTACTAGCAAGGGTTTTTAGTCCTATCTTTGCTCTGTATTTCACTCCCCTAGTGTCCTTACATGTTTCCTTACCCAGCTGTAATTTCATAGGCAATTGTTACAATCATTCCCTTGAATCAGTCCCTCAATTTCCTTTCTTTCTAGACTAAATCAAAACCATGGCCAAGCCTAACTGTACAGGTACACTGCACCTGCACATCTGCATTTGAACATGGCGTGGAAAACAAATACATCAGTAACTTCATGAGCCCTTAGCAATGACTGATGATAACAGTATATGATCTTCTCATTCCATCTCCCACTCCTCCAGATGAATACCTCATAACTTCTTCTCTCTCCTCAAACCTCATTTACCTCACCTCCTCTTCCTTTACCTCTTTTTCAATAACCTTAATTCTTATTTTCATGAAAAATAGAAGTCACTAGAGGAGGCCCTCCATGTGTCCCCACTGTCACTCTCACAGCACCCCAGCCTTCTTCACAGGTACCAAGCTACTGTGGCTTAGGGTTCAGACTTCAGCTAAACTGCCTGTGTAAATTCTGCTTCTGCTAGATGAGGAGTCTTAGTCCATTAGCAGGTCATCCCGTGCTTAATTTGTCATTTGTGAAACAGGGATAGACAATAATATTGTCTACCTTGTTGAATAGTTGTTGAGGATGAAAAAGGAGTAATACATGTGAAGCATATAAAAAGCCTGGCGCACAACGTACCCCATATGTACTTCCTGCAGTTACACCTTCTGTGCCGCAGACTCTGTCGCCTCTCCTGTTCTTGTAGATCCACCGCCACGTCACCATTAGGAAAGGGCAACCCTCCCACCCAAGCACCAGCTCTCATCCCCTCTTGCCTAAGCAATGCCATCAATCCTTTCTGCTGGATTTTTCCCTAAAATATACAATATGCTGTTATTTTTTCTGTCTCAGAAAAATTCTCTTGATGCCCACATATCCAGCTATTGCACTATTTTCTCTTCTGTTTATGGTCAGACCACTTAAACAGCTGCCCACTTCCTGTCTTCAGTTTACCTTCTCCAAAATCCCCTCTCCAGGCAGACTTTGGCCCTTGCCACAAGATATGGTTTGGCTGTGTCCCCACCCAAACCTCATCTTGAATTGTAATCAATTCAAGTTCCTGTAATCCCCACACATCATGGGAGAGAATCAGTGGGAGGTAATTTGATCATAGGGGAAGTTACCCTCATGCTGTTCTCATGATAGTGAGTGAGTTCTCATGAGATCTGATGGTTTTACAAGGTGCTTTTCGCCCTTTCACTCTGCATCTCTACTTGCTACCAACATGTGAAGAAAGATATGTTTCCTTCCCCTTCTGCTATGATTATGTTTCCTGAGGCCTCTGCAGCCCTGCAGAACTGTGAGTCAATTAAATCTCTTTCCTTTATAAATTACCCAGTCTTGGTATGTCTTTATTAGCAGTATGAGAACATACTAATTCAGTAAATTGGTACCAGTAGAGGGGGCATTGCTGTAAAAATACCCAAATATGTGGAAGCAACTTTGGATCTGAGTAACAGGCAGAGGTTGGAACAGTTTGGAGGGCTCAGAAGAAGACGGGAAAATGTGTGAAAGTTTGGAACTTCCTAGAGACTTGTTGAATGGCTTTGACCAAAATGTAGATAGTGATATGGACAATAAAGTATAGGCTGAGGTGGTCTCAGATGGAGATGAGGAACTTGTTGGGAACTGGAGCAAAGGTGACTCCAGATTCCAGAATGATAGATCAACTGACAGCTTATACCATGCACCTGGAAAAGCTGCAGACACTCAATGACAGCCTGTAAAAGCAGCCAGGAGAGAAGCCATACCCTACAAAGCCATAGGGGTAAAGCTGCCCAAGGCCTTGGGAGCCCACAACTTAAATCACTGTGACCTGAATATGAGACATGGACTCAAAGGAGATCATTTTAGAACTTTAAAGTTGAATGCCTGCCCCATTGGATTCTGGACTTGCATGGGCCTGTGGGCCCTTTGTTTTGGCCAATTTCTCTCATTTGGAATGGGAGTATTTAAGCAATGCTTGTATCCCTGCGGTATCTAGGAAGTAACTAACTTGTTTCTGATTTTACAGGCTTCTAGGCAGAAGGGACTTGCCTTGTCTCAGATGAGACTTTGGACTTGGATTTTTGAGTTAATGCTGGAATGAGTTAAGACTTTGTGGGACTGTTGGAAGGGCATGATTGTGTTTTGAAATGTGAGGACATGAAATTTGGGAGGGGTCAGGGGTAGAATTATATGGTTTGGCTCCGTGTCCCCACCCACATCTCATCTTGAATTATAGTTCCCATAATCCTTACACGTCATTGGGAAAAAAAACAATGGAAGGTAATTGAATCATGGGGGCAGTTTCCCCATGCTGTTCTCAGGATAGTGAGTGAGTCTTCATGAGATCCGATGGTTTTATAAGGAGGTTTTCCCTTTTCACTCTGATCTTCTCTTTGCTGCCACCATGTGAAGAAAGACATATTTGTTTCCCTTCCTGCCATGACTGTAAGTTTCTTGAGGCCTCCCCAGCCCTGCAGAACTGTGAGTCAATTAAACCTCTTTCCTTTATAAATTACCCAGTCTCGGGTATGTCTTTATTAGCAGTGTCAGAATGAACGAATACACCACACCACAAAAACTCCCTTGTCAAGGACATCATGTTTTTAAAAATATTTTCCTCACTTGGATTTTAGGACACCCCAAACTCTTGCATCTTCTCCTCTCATTGCAATTACTCTTTCTTGAACATATTTTCTAATTCATCCTCATTTTTTTGAACTCAAAATGAGACATCCGCTGGACTCTGTTCTTGGACTCTCTTCTGTCTACCCTCTTTCCCCAGGTGATCTTTTCCAATCTTACAGCTTTAAATACCATTGACCCAGTGTGCCTCCTCAGCTGATTATCTTCAGTCTAAACCTCCTTCCAGCGTTCTGAAATCCAGCTGCCTGCATCCTCTGTCCTCCATCTCCATCAAACTCAACACTCCCAAATGAAACTCCACTATCCCCTCCAAAGCTACTTCCCCAAGAGTCCTCAGCATTCCTACAAATGGCAGTTCTTTGCTTCCAGGTTCTCAGGCTGAAAATATTACATCTGACTCTTCTCTTTCCCTCTTGTCCTATATCTTATCCATCGACACATCCTGCCAGTTTTACTTTCAAAATGCATTTGGAATCTAGCCGATTCTAACGCCCTCCACGTCCTCCTCCTTAGTCCAAGCTCTCAGCATCCCTTGCTGCACACTGCAGTGTCCCAAGGGCCCTGTGTTTACCCAGGCTCCGAGTTCCTAGTTCCATAATGGCTTATGATCCATTGTCGTTTGGAGGAAGTCTTCTCATGGCTTCTCCTATCTCTGAGACAAAAACCCAAATGACAGTGACATATGGGGCCCCATGAGGTCTGCTTTCCACATGCACGGTGCTGCTTCCCCAGCCTCATTTTTCTTCTCCATTGTCCTTGTGCCATGCTGCTCCTGGAACACCACAGGCACATTTCTGTCTCCTGGGAAGTTCTTCCCTGATGCCTGATGTCCACCTGCCTCTCTTCCTCACCTCCTTTAGATGTTTGCCAAAATCCCTTCTTCTCCCTGAAGCCTGTCTTGGTCACCAGATCTAAAATGTCACTACTCACCACCTCAATACTGTTTTCTCTCCTTATTTTGCCTCTACTCCCTAAGGTAACCAGATGTTCAATCCATTTTCACCTATTTCAGTCACTGTGCATCTCCACCCTAGAATATGAACCAAATGTAGGCCAGAACCTCAATTTGCTTACAGCTGTTTCCCCACCTGTACAGTAAAGGGATTTGGCCCAAACAGAGGTCTGACCTTAAACCCCAGCACCTAGAGAGTAACCTCTGAACCCTTCTAATTTCTCAAGTAAGAGCAGTGTCTTTAGTATTCACGATAGGCCCCGTGGATCACATCTAATAGTTCAAGCTAACAAGGTGACTCACGGTGGGCCTCTCAGGCACATGATATCTGCTTGACCTCCCAGAGCTCACCCATGTGGAAAATTAATTAATCAATCATGCCTACATAATGAAGCCCGTTAAAGACTCTGGAGACCAAAGCTTGGGTGCCCTTCCCGGTAGGCAATACTCCATGCATATCATCACACATCGATCCGGGAGGGTCACAAGCCTTGAAAACAGCAGAGACTTTCTTAGCTACTGGAATCTTCCCAGACTCTGTCCTATAAGTCTCTATCCTTGGCTGATTTTAATGTACCTGTTTTCTGTAACAAATACAACCATGGATATAATAGGTTCCCATGAGTTCTGTGAGTCATTCTAATGTTTATCAAAACCGTGAGTGTTTGCAGAGAACCCCAGGCTTGCAGTTGGTGTCAGGAGTGAGGATGGCTTTCTGTGCGCTCTTCCATCTAACTCATGCAGTTGGACCCTAACTCCTTGCAGTTGGGGTGAGAAGTCTTGGGTGTACTTGGCCATCTAGAGACTGTGCTCCTAACTGCACATTTTGACTAACTCTGGGTACAGCACTAAGACCTGTACTTGGTATCCATAAATAGATGTTGGATGAATAAATGGCTGAATACAAAACTATAACCCAAGTTTGAAACATTCAAGACAATGACTGTTAAGTTCAGCCTACACTCAGCACATCTTCTCCCTGGTTTCATTGCTTCTCACCTCTAATGGACTTTAAGGAATTGGAAAACAAAAAACCAACATTCATCCTTGTGTGATCTATTCCAGAATATAGTCCTCTGTGAAAATTGGATATATGCAACTAAAAACTGAATTTTTAAAATTGCCATGTTGTAATGAATGGCTTTTGGAGTGAGCAGTTTCAGGTATAAAAGTATTGACATGTGCTAAATGTGGAATAGAATAGACCTAACAAGATTTTAATTTATTTTATTTTATGGATTTAGGGGCACAAGTACAGTTGTGTTATTTGGATGTATTTCATAGGGGTGATATGGGATTTCAGTGTACCCGTCACCCAGATAGTGTATACTGTACCCAATAGGTAGTATTTCGTCCTGCACCCATCACTCCCAGCTTTTGGGATCTCCAATGTCTATTATTCCACTCTGTATGTCTGTGTGTACTCATCATTTAGCTCCCACCTACAAGTAAGAACATGTGGCTTTTTATTTCCTCTTTCTGAGTCATTTTACTAAGGATAACGGCCTCCAGTTCCATCCAATTTCTGCAAAAGACATGATTTCATTCTTTTTTATGGCTGAGTGGTATTCTGTGGTACATATACACTACGTAAGTGGATAATTGCATTGTTTTATCCAGTCATCCATCGATGACACTTAGGTTGACTGCACAACTTTACTATCGTGAATAGTGCTGCAATAAACATATGAGTACAGGTATTTTTATATAATTATTTATTTTCCTTTGGATAAATATCCAGTGAAGAGATTGCTGGGTCCAAGGGAAGCTCTGTTTTTAGGTCTTTGAAAAATCTACATAGTGTTTTCCACAGAGGTTGTACTGATTTACATTCCTACCAACAGTGTATAAGCGATCCCTTTTCCCTGCACCCTTACCAACATCTGCTCCTTGTTGACTTTGTAATAATAGCTATTCTGACTGGTATGAGATGGTACCTCACTGTGGTTTTAATTCACATTTCTCTGATGATTGGTGATGCTGAATATCTTTCATCTGTTTGTTGGTTGCTTGTATGTTTTTAAAAAAATGTTTTTGCTCCTGTCATCTGTCCACTTTTTTTTTCCCCGAGACGGAGTTTCGCTCTTGTTACCCAGGCTGGAGTGCAATGGCGCGATCTCAGCTCATCGCAACCTCCACCTTCCGGGTTCAGGCAAATTCTCCTGCCTCAGCTACTCCCGGGTAGCTGGGATTACAGGCACGTGCCACCATGCCCAGCTAATTTTTTGTATTTTTAGTAGAGCCGGGGTTTCACCATGTTGACCAGGATGGTCTCAATCTCTTGACCTCGTGATCCACCCGCCTCGGCCTCCCAAAGTGCTGGGATTACAGGCTTGAGCCACCACGCCCAGCCCATCTGTCCACT
Source organism: Saguinus oedipus (assembly GCA_031835075.1). Taxonomy (NCBI): domain Eukaryota; kingdom Metazoa; phylum Chordata; class Mammalia; order Primates; family Cebidae; genus Saguinus; species Saguinus oedipus. Next base: position 173,853,877 of record CM063172.1, on the reverse strand, counting down.
TTTTAATGGGGTTATTTGTTGGCAGGGGTTTCAGGGGGGTTGTTGAGTTGTTTGAGTTCCCTGTAGATTCTGGATAGTAGCCTTTCATCAGATGCATTGTTTGCAAATATTTTCTCCCATTCTGTAGGTTGCCTGTTTACTTTTTCAATTATTTCTCTGGCTGAGCAGAAGTTTTTTAGTATACTTAAGTTCCATTTGTTTATTTCTGGTTTTCTTATTTTTTTTTTTTTTTTTTTTTTTTTTTTTGAGGACTTAGACATAAATTTTTTGCCTAGACTAATGCCTGAAAAAGTTTCTTCTAGGTTTACTTCTAGTATTCTTATAGTTTTTGGGCTTACATTTAAGTCTTCAACCCATCTAGAGTTAATTTTTGTGTATGGTGAAAGAAAGGGGTCCAATTTCATTCTTCTGCATCTGGCTTTCCAATTTTCCCAGCATCATTTATTGAATAGAGCATGCTTTCCCTCGTGTATGTTTTTGTTAACTTTATCAAAACTTGGTTGTTTGTAGGTATGTGGCTCTATTTCTGGGCTCTCCATTCTGTTCCATTGGTCTATGTGTCTATTTTTATACCATGCCATGCTGTTTTTGTCTCTGTTCACTGATGACCTGATCTTATACTTTAGGAAATCTACACACTCCTCCAGAACACTCCTCTATTTGAATAAAGACTTTAGTAAAGTGTCAGGATTCAAAATCAATGTGTAAAAATCAGTAGCATTTCTATACAACAATAATGTTCAAGCTGAGAACCAAATCGATAACTCAATTCTATTTACAATCACTACAGAAATAAAATAAAATACCTAGGAAGACATTTAACCAAGAAGGCAAAAAATATCTACAAAGAGAACTGCAAAACACTGGTGAAAGACGTAATAAATAACACAAACAAATAGAAGAATATCTCATGCTCATGGATCGAAAGAATCAACATCATTAAAATGGCCATACTGCCAAAAATAATCTACAGATTCGATGCAACACGTATCAAATTACTAATGTCGTTCTTCGCAGAATTAGAAAAAAATGATCCCAAAATACATATGGAACCAACAAAACAGAGCCTGAATAGCGAAAGCAATGAAAAGCAAAAAAATAAAAGCAGAGGGTATTATATTACCTGACTTCAAATTCTACAACTGAAGAAATTTAGTTGTGTCTCCTTCTCTAAGGAACATATGTAATAAAGAAATGTATAGGTTCTCTGACACTCTACTAATATGAAAATATCAGTCTTAAGTTATAATGTTTAGTTATTTTTAACCTCAAATCATTTAATTCATTTAGATTGAAAATTCTATTTATCGCTTTAAAAAATACTGCCTTTCAGTTTTACCTCGTAGTACACGATACTCTTAGAAAACAGTGAACCGTAACCGCAAGCAGAGAGGAGCAAAAGAAGATGGCAATTTAAAAACCAGCAATAAAACCCTCTGCTCCCACGTGGAAGGCCTGGAAGAACTGCGCAAGACCTTCCACTGAGAAGATACCCTTTGCACTTTAAAAAATGCTGCAAAATGCTTATCTGCAGAGGAAGGAACAAAGTAGAGCGATATAATTTTCTTTCAAATTAATGGCAAGTAAAGGTTTTCTATTTCCATACAGATTTGACTTCTCCTTGAAAATATGCAGCCAACCAGCGAGGAGACGATGAGGCGGGAGTTACAGACAGCCGGATCTGAGACTCGGTGCAAGTCAGGGTTTGCAAGACTTTCTGGCAGAGCCTGAAACACCATTTATACCCAGTGTGACACAAGAACAAGTTTCACTGAAAACGTAGTGTCAGTAATCAACAGTGAAATATTAAATTATGGCTTCGGGCTGAACAGGGACTCTTTATCAATTTTATTACTTTGGGAAATGTACATAAAACACATTAGTATTTTTCAGGCCCTTTTCCAAATAAATGTCCAGCAATGAGAAATATATAAGATCAAAAAATAACTTTGACACAAGGATATTTCTGGACAACAGAACCAACCTAATGTTTTCTAACCTTCCATTAAGGTCTGGTTCATTCATTAGAAATAGGAACTTAGATAATGAGATATTCCCTCAATGAGATGTGAACTGAGTAAATCTCATTCAGGATGTAATTTGAATGTAATGTCTTGTCCCTAAAATAAACAAAGCATCGTAAAAAGTTTAATGGTACACAGTGAATCAAGAAAACGCAAAGTGCCAAAAAGTGTTTAATCCCAACAAGAACCTCTATTTACTGTGCCCTGTTGTCAGAAGAGCTGAGCTCATTATGGTATTTCTGTGTATGATCACAGCATGAGCCTTCTCTCAACTTGCTGAGCTAGTCTTGATTGCTCTTTCTCGTCAGTTTTTAAATCATTTTACCAAATAACCATGCTTCAAAGTCAACACTTCCATCTTTAAGAAGGATCTATCGTCTCTTGGCACAAAACCTGGTATTTCAGAAGAAGCGACTTTATTATCCAAGTCAGAGATTCCTGAAGAACAGGTCTAGTACCATCATTTGAACAGAAAATCTCATCATCCTTCTGTGGGTGGGGCGAGCCGAGGGGCGTGTGGTTTCATTTAACCATTGTGCAGGAATTGTGCTCTGGGGCCAAGCTACAGGTGCATGTTGCTTTTTGTTGCAATGTCAACAGGAAATAAAGTGTATGGATTTTAAGAACTGTGCCTGCCATTAGTGAGTTCTATCTATGTCTCACAGAGGCAAGCCAAACACTGGGTATCATCGAGGTACAGGGGATTTTTCACTGTGAGTACAGGGTCATGATTAAGTGGGCAGGCTTTGGAATCTTTGGATTTGAATCTCAAGACCACCACTTACTACATGCATGTGGATAGGTTTATCAGCCTTTAGGATTTCAATTTTCCTACCTATAAAATGAGGATTATATACCTACATATAGGGGTTCCATAGATGAAAGAAAATGACGTATTTAAAGTAGCTAGTACTGTGATTAACATATGGTTCTCAATAAATGATGATCAATTTTATTATTAAAATGCACACAGGATAAATTTGCATATTTTCAATCATAACTTGGAAGCCAAATATGTGCTCGTATATTAAATATATTTTTAACAAGAAATCTTTTACAATTCAGAGATCATAATAAGTTTTGATAGATACTAATCTTTCTAAGTAGGAGGGGCTTGTCCCATTTTACAGCTGGAGAACCTGAAGCACAAAAGATGACTTTCCCGATATCACAGAAGAAAGTTTTCTTTTAATGTTTTTAATAATAAAATGAGTTCCAAGGCTGAAGTTAAAGAACGTGTTAACTTGTCTCACAACCAAAGCAGACACAGGGTTCGACCTGCTGCTAGTGCCGTCCCTGCTTCGCTGAAAGGATGGGCCTCCTCTTTTGAAGAAGGCATTGCTTCCAATTTGCAAAGATTCAGAAACAGTCAAGGATGGCGCCTTCCTGAAAAACAGCTGCAGCATTTGGCACCAGATTTTGAAGACAGAGGAGTAATTTTCCTAACTATTGTGAAGACAGAGGAGGAATTTTGCAAACTAGTCAGCAAACCTAACTATCTGGATGACATTCTGCATACATAAACAGATAAATAGACCTTTCTATTTGGCGCCAGATTGTGAAGACAGAGTAATTTTGCTAACTAGTCAGCAAACCTAACTATCTGGATAACATTCTGCATGCATAAATAGATAAACTGTTAGCTGAGAAACTAGAGTTGCTATTCACAAATGAATTAATGTAGCTGTTTAATTAGTCTCCTTGTTCTATAAATACAAACAGCTGTGAAGAATGTCTCCAGTGTCTGCCGTGGTGGCCTCTGTGTGTGCGTGTGTTCTTTCTCATGCGCTTCTTTGGTGGCGGGGTGCCCGGGGACTGTGGAGGGACATCCTGGCTGCCTCCCACTTCTCCTCCCCAGAACGCTTCACTGTTTCTGCTGAAATCCCTCTATTTAAAGGTGAGATAATCAGCTTTTGTTCCATTGGCTTGGATTAAAGACAACCTCTGAGCTAAAAACAAAGCTAGCCCTAGGCTGGGGGCAATCAGCCTCTGTATTTGCTAGCAAAGAAAAGGACTTTTTAAAAATTCTTCTTCCAGGACTGAAAATTCTCATGCCCTAGAAACCCCAGAAGTAGAACTTCAAGTGTTTCCCAAAGACAAACATCCCTATTAAGAAGGGGACAGGACTTTGGCAGCCATCTGCAAACTGTGGCGGGCAATTTGGCTCCAGCAGCCATCCTGCCTTGTAAAGGGCGAGCAAACAATCCCTTTGTCCACAGTCCCTGGGCTTGCCGGGGCACCCCAGGCAGGAAGTGCTCTTTTAGCCCCCACCCTCCCCTCCATCAAAGCCTTCTTTTTCAACATAGTGCTTTCCTGATCATATTATCTGACTGCTTTAGAGAAACAGCCTTCCCTGTCTGCCGCAGGGAGGAAGACTGAGCTGTGGCAAGACCACCTCCATGCTCTACTCTCACAGAGCAAAGGGCCAGACACCAGCATGGATTGCTCATAACTGGGGTGTGTGTATAGAGAAGGCGCCCGGCTAATACTGAACACAAGGAAGTTGGGGAATAGTTAGTACCCCAAGTATGAAATGGATTTAAACTCACACACAGCCACTGCTAATATCACGGTTATATGAAATCTGCCGTTTCCACACATTCCCTAAATACAAAATGAAAACTCTGGTGAGATGGCTGGATGACCTCAAACTTTCCAGATCACCTCTGGCTTGTTATCTCTGTGTTTACATGTGAGTTGTATTCAATTCCTTCCTTTTGTGTTGAAAGAAGGCTGGAAAGTCCTCCACACCCTGGTGGACAGGGTGGATGGTCTTTCCACAGAGACAGCTGACAGCCACCCTACCAGCCAGGCTCTGCCACCCAGGTCTGTGTGCTTCCCCCACAAAGATGGCCTGGACATGTGCACATCTGGGATTCTTGATTTCCCCACTCCTAAGTTAAAGGGAAAGAGAGAGAAAGGTCTATAAAATGTCTTAACAAAAGGAGCATGTCGGTATTTCCATTTCACAAACCATGTTCCACAAATGCACTCACAGCTGATTAGCACTGGAGGCACGCTTTTCCAAAGTCCTTTTTGCCACCAGGTCTTCCTTATCCTGGGAAGCTGGACAGTGCTGATTGTCAAATGCTCTGACAGACTCCAATTAATACCTCCCCGCATTTACCAGCTCCTCTGAAGCTGCTGATGGTGGCAAGTGCTCCTCTGCCACTGCTGTCACCCTGCGGCAGGACTTTCTTATGGAAAGCAAGCTCTCCATTCTGCACTCTGCCGCATTCAAAAATAAGATTTCAAGCCTTCCCCTTCCCCAGACTCCTCTCTCCTTATTCAGCTGCCTTTGCATCTGTGTCTGAGTCTGAACTGGGAACACTAAGATTCTCCTTAGTTCAATCTTCTTCCATTTTTCCAACTCTCTTAGGGAAAAAAATGCAAAACACACAGCTATGAGGACAAAGATAAAGATAGAAAGAGAGGCAGAGAGACTGAGAGGCAGAGAGAAGCCACCGACATGGCACAGATTTCTATTAACATCATGGTCACAGTCCAACAGCTTAACCTATTTTATCAAATGATCACTGTTTCTACCAAATGATCAAAGACGCTACCTCTGATTAAATATAAATTAAATATAAACAACAGATCAACAGACCGTAGAATAAGAAAGATCCATGGTTTTAAGCTTTTAAAATTACATATATCAATGTGTTGAAATGCCATTGTAAAGCCATGTAAAGTGTATGCAACAGATTTTATTACCTTTCATGAGTGCTATGTTTTGTTTGTTTGTTTTTTGAGACAGAGTCTGTTTGTCATCTTTGTTTTTTGAGACAGAGTCTGTTTGTCATCCAGGCAGGAGTGCAGTGGCATGGTCTCAGCTCACTGCAACCTCTGCCTCCCAGGTTCAAGCAATTCTCCTGCCGCAGCCTCCCAAGTAGTTGGGATTACAGATGCCCACCACCATGCCTGGCTAATTTTCGTATTTTTAGTAGAGACGAGGTTTCACCATGTTGGCCAGGCCCATCTCAGACTCCTGAGCTCAAGTGATCCACCTGCCTCAGCCTCCCAAAGTGCTATGATTACAGGTGTGAGCCACCATGCCTGGCCATGAGTACTGTTTTTAACCTTGTGGAGAAAGTTCTAAACTTCTGCCTGGGTAAGGTCTGCATTGTTTTTTATTCAAAGTAGATGTCAAGCAACACTCTAACCCATGTCATTGAGATGAACATTTTGGAGGACATTTTTAGCAGTCTGTAAAAAGCTTTTATGGACTCTTAGAGTGCCCCAAATTATAGAAGGTTAAGAAATCAACCCAAGTCTTTTTATTCCACAGACTTCGGTTTGTGTTCTTTGTAACAAGCATAGGCCTGAGCTGTTCTGTTTTTTTAACCCTCCTGCTGTAATCAACATTGATACACATTTGCTAAAATTTAACTATAACACATGTCCTTTTGGTCATTGCTCTCCATTAGTTAGATGAATAACAACAACATCGAATTGCCTGAGGCTATAAAAGAAACTGATGTCATCGGAGGTCTAGTCATAAATCCTTCCCATGCTAATACAAGTCATCTTCCCGAAATAGATGTACGCACATGCATCTGTGCATAAATATGCAGGAAGACAGATACAGCTCTCTACCTTCTCCCTTTTTGCCTGTTCTGACCTTGTCACCAGATACTTAGGAGTTAAAATTAGCAACATCCCTCACACCCAAAATATCTGCATTTTCTTGGAATATACAAAGCACCATGCACTAAGCTGAAATTCAATTAGTTTCTTCTCAATTCCCAAAAAAAAAAAACTCTTTTCACCACCTACTATACATGTAATGAATGGAAGGACAACAAAGAGAAAGTCATTTTTAATTTGGAAACAGCAGGATAGACAAAGTGACTACTGGAACAGAATAGTCTAGAAACAGACTCCACATGCAGGTGTCTTATTTTAAAGTAAAGCCACCTTTGTGGTGTGGCGAGGAAAGGATTGTTCTCTAAAGGCTGGGTCGATGGGCCGTCCCAGTGGGAAACAAAATGTATTTGAACACCATACAGAAAAATCTATTTCTGATAGATTTCAGATCCAACCGGGAAAGATAAACAATAAAGCTTTTAGAGGAAAATATAGAGGAAGGTTTTTATGACCTTGAAGTAGGAAAAGATTTTTTAAACAGTAAGTAAGTAGGTATTAACAATAAAAGAAAACTGATAAATTGTTCTATGTTAAAGTTAAGAAGTTCTGTTTGTCAAAAGACATCATCTAGATAGTGAAAAGGCCAGGCAAAGAGTGGGAGAAGAGATTCAAAATACATACAGACAAAAGACTTTATAATATATAAAGAACTCCTACAATTCAATTGAAAAATAAATACAATTGTCCCTTGGTATCAGAAAGGGATTGCTTCTAGGACTTCCAGTAGATACCAAAATTTGCAGATTCTCAAGTCCCTGATATAAAATGGAGCAGTATTTACACATAGCTACACAACCCTCCAGTGTACTTTAACAACATCTAATTGCCTGAGGCTATAAAAGAAACTGATGTCATCGGAGGTCTAGTTCTGTTTGCCATAATCCAGCACTTCTACTCCTAGCTCTCTATCCCCCACCGAAATGCATTCATCCACCAAAAGTCATGAACTAGAATGTTCATCACCACATTGCTCATAATAGCCAAAAATTTTCAACTATCCAAATAGTCATCAAACATAGAATAGACAAATAAATGGTGGTTTATGCACTTTTGGAACATTATGCAAGATCGAAAATAAGTATTAAACTACGGCAACCATTGAATAAAACATAATGTGAGAGAAAGAAGCTAAACACAAAAGAGTATATACTATATAAAATAATAAATCAAGTCAACTAATCTATGCTGATAGAAGTAAGAATAAAAGGATTAGGGCCCTTGGAGGGAAGGTGGGTAGAGCCTAGTTTGGAGGAGAGAAGTCTCTCTAATGCAGTTAATGGTCCATTTCCTTACTTGGGTGCTAGTTACACAGGTGTGTTTAATTTATGGAAATCTGCTGATATGTGCACTTTGTATGTATGATGCCTTTTTAAAGTGACATATGCCAGTTAGGAAATTCAGTAAAATAAAAAGAAAAAAGTAACTGAATCACAGGATTATTAATGAACCTTATGTTTTTCAGAGCTTTTACCACAGTTATGACCATATGTAATTGTATTCATTTGAACTCAAATTAATACAATGTAATTAAAGGATAAAAATCAATTTATTTGCCCTTTAAGTCTATCCATGTTAAAACAATAGAAATCTCTTGCAGTATTTCCTGGTTTCTCGAGGGGAATTCTACCCTGGATATTAATAATCATTTGCTCATTGTGCATTAATACTTCTAAAAATATGTCCACCACTCCTTTTATCCATTGTCTTCCCTTTATTGTGTGTCTTCAATTTTTATATTTTCCCTGGGTTACCTAGAGTTTATCTTCCAAACAGTTTGGAAACTGCATATTTATTGAATATTTCTGATGCCATGTGTATAAGAAGAATTTTCTGTCACCTTCTGTTAGGAAGGTAAAAAGTATTCCTGCTTCATGAAATTTCATTCGCAAATATCTGTATGGCATGCCTTAAAATCTCTTGTGCCTTGGCTGGGCGCGGTGGCTCACACCTGGAGTTCCAGCACTTTGGGAGGCCGAGGCGGGTAGATCACGAGGTCAAGAGATCGAGACCATCCTGGTCAACATGGTGAAACCGCATCTCTACTAAAAATACAAAAAATTAGCTGGGCACGGTGGTGCGTGCCTGTAATCCCAGCTACTCAGGAGGCTGAAGCAGGAGAATTGCCTGAACCCAGGAGGTGGAGGTTGCAGTGAGCCGAGATCGCGCCATTGCACTCCAGCCTGGGTAACAAGAGTGAAACTCCGTGTCAAAAAAAAAAAAAAAAAATCTTTTGTGTCTCATGTTGTAAGGAAGTATGATACCACCCCCCATTTGGATAGAAGCATGCTGTTTTTCCTTAGGTATTTGTAACACTTTTTTCTCCATCATTGTAAATCACAAAACATGCCATAAGGGAAGGAAGTACCGCTCTTTTCGATTCAGATAAAGATTGAACTCCATCTCCATTTCTCAGGCATGTTTTCATCTCTGAAGTGTTTTCTTCAGTACTTCACGTGATCGCTGCTTTTGTTCAAGTTGCCCCGCATCCTCGGGAAGACCTCTTAATCTCTCTTCTCTTTTCTCCTGAGCTGTGAGAGAGCTTTTCAAGCTCACATTAGACGTAGGCTGGGCTTTCCAAAGTCTGTTTTACTCTTCACTGACATTGACTGGGGCTGTAATTCACAGTTTTCTTATCTCTCCTATTTCTCTTTTCATCTTAGGTAGCATTCTCAGTATGAGGCTCCTGAGACTCTCACTGGCTCTGTTTCTACCTGCAAACTGCACCTGGGGGGTCTCTGACTCCAAGGGTGAGGTTCATCCTTGTGTATCGTCCCTGTGGTGGGAAACGATGTGCCCAGTAGTTTCCTGACGACACAGCTTCTTGACAGGAGGAGAAGGAGATGTCGGCTGGATAATGAGAAGAGGACTCTGGCTCCCAGAGCTGCCCTCCTGAGGGCGCTGGGAGAAGAAGGCAAGAGGCAGAGGGTTGAAATGACCTTGACATACACAGCTTAAAGGCCGGCCCTGCCCCCCCACCTTCCGGGACCTTGGAAAAATCACTTCACCATTCTCAGCCTCCGTTTCATCCACAAAATGGGAATAAGCTTGGCACCCATATGGCAGTTAGAAGCATGACCTCAGCTAGTTTATTTCAAACCCCTTGCTGGCTGTTTGCAGAGTAGCTGTCACTCATCCAGCGGCTGGCTGGAGCCGACCCGCCTTTCAGCGGGATGCATGCTGGGAAGGAAGCTGGTCTCCCAGTCCACTCCGAAAGGCACTCGCTAGGCAGCCCCGGATGGCAGACTGCAGCCGAGCGCCCCCAGCCCTGCAGTTGGTGGCTGCTCCCCGATCCTGGCCGCAGACGGACTGTGTGCCTCAGTTTCAGCACTATTGGGAATTTCTCCAGTGTTTTCATGGATATTTTCATAGGTATGTCAAAGGCTATGTCAGTTTCTGGTCTCCGAACACCATTTTAAACCATTCAAAGCAGAACTCTCAAAACAAAATAGAAAGCCAGAAACAAGGTTGAATCACGAGGAAAAGCAAATACATGGAAAGGCAGCTACTAAGACGGGAACCCACCAATTGTGAAAATTGCCTTCAAGTAATAATGCAAGGAAAATCAAAATATTACCATTCAACATGGAATCATTGAGAATATTATCTTGATGACATTTTGTAAAACATCAGCAGAGCAAAATGGAATCTCATTTTTCATAAGCAAATGCCAAACAGCACAACATTTGAAGTTAAAAAAAAATACCCAAAAAAAATCAGGAAGATAAACATCAGAAAAGGATGGGCCAATTTAAATAGAATCATGCGGATCAACTGCAAACCAGTAACTTTTGAAGATTCTGAAACCTCCTACATCTATCATTCGTGTTAGAATTCTCCCCCAATTAAGTGTATTATACATTTAGACTACTTTTGCTTTGAAATAAAAAATAAGTCATATGAGTACACATGAAATGCTATTCAATGATATTATAACATTGGTGACCTTTATGAAATCTGGTATTTTAACATCAGATTTTATGTGACATAATTTTCCTCAAAACATTAATTTTACAATAATTAGTATCATATGTCCTTGGAACAGATTATTTTAAAATGTCTTTTAAATGATTGTGGGCCCTTAAAAGTGTTACTCAACTCATTATTGAATGAAATTATTCATTCTTGATTTTCAAGAACTGTTATATTGGAAAAATGTATAATTAAGCTAGGTTTGAGTGTTTAAGTATATTGTTTAAAAATTATTCTTAGAATGTGGGTACAGAATATAAATGTTACATTTTCATTTCCTAAACTGCCGTCCAAAAGACTTGCTAATTAAGAATGACCCCAGCAAGTTTGCTGAATTCAAGGGCACCATGGATAATTCTGCACTGTTCAAGGTCACAGAGTTAAGAGTTTTCCAAATGAAATATCCTTTGTGAAATTCTTCTCATTTAGGGCTATTGGTGTAAGGATAAATAGAATTTTTGAGCCTCCATATTGACATTTTACATTTGGAAATGAAGAAAGGTTTATTTAATTGATTTTATTTTTCCAGTTTTTCTTATGTTCAATATTATTATTATATGTTAATATATCTTTTTAAAATATTGTGTTCGAAAAAACTGGGAAATAGACATAAATTTGGGCAGGCTGTGAAATAGCAAGAATATAAATATGGGGACCACTGAAATAGGGTCTAAAATTAAGTTTGAAATGTTTTTAAAAGAAAGCAAATTCTAGGCTTTTAAAAAGAAGTTTAATTAACTGATTTGTATAAAAGGAAAGACGCAAGACTGGGTTGAAAGGCCTTTGCTGGGATGAAAAGTCTAGCAAACGAAAAATACCTTCCTTCCTCCAGACCCTCAGCTGGCATCATAGAGATCCTGCACTAATCCAGGGCCAGCTGGCTCCTGTCCTTCAACCTCATGCACTAACTAAGCATTTTAGGCTTCCTCGGAAAAAGCTACAGAAACTACCCAGTCTACAGGGCACACAATCTGCAGGGTCTAACCATAACCCTAACTCTAACCCTAACATGAACTACTTTCTCTTCTAGGTTTTTAAAATTTTTCTTTTAAACCAATGTAGACTAAACACAAACACTTCTTACAATGTGCAAGCACAAAATAGACCAGGCACTGTGCAAAATTCTTAAAGACATTCTCATTTATCTTCACAGCATCACTATCGGGCAGGACTATGATTAGTGGCGATGATGTTTTCCAACGTTCTCCCATTCAGCAAGTTTTGTCCGCTGTAATTCCATCTGCAGTTTCACACCCCTCACTCTAGACAGACAGGATCATTATTCTTCGCTCTGGTTGTCATGTGCCTACACCGGCTCTAAGTCACCATGTGGTGACAAACTCAGTGCCAGCCTTCTTATTTGCATCTGTGCATCCAAAGAAAATTGATTTTTAATTGTTTAAATTTGACTCTGACTCATTTCCCATCATACCAAGACTTAAAGTATATGATTCAAAAGGCATTTTTCAAAATATCCTTAAATATCAATCTTAATAAAAGCAGCTGGTTTTGTAACACTTAATATGATATTGGATCTTCAAATCCATAATAAGTATGGCATACTTTTTTATTTATTTAGGTTTCCAATTTTTCTGAATAATATTTTGTGACTTTCATTGTAGAGCTCTTACATACATTTCTCTATATGTTAAAGACACAGTTTTTACAATAATGGAATGTGGAAGGTGTTGAGTAGTCATCCAGCCCTTTGATTTTTTGGATTGTACCTTAAATAGTATCATTTAAAATTTTTCAGTGTTACTGATACACACACATACACACACACACACATATACATACATATATATGTGTACATATAATTGATTTTTGTATGTAGACATCATAGCAAGCCTTCAAACAAATATTTTAGTATTTTATCTTGGTTTTCTACTTGTCAGTGGAAATTGTGGAATTATAAGCCTTACGACTATAGGAGAAATGGAAGTCCCCAATCCCATTTTTTAAAATTTTTTCACTTATAATATAAAACAAAGCCCCAAAGAGAAAGTATTCTCCCTACATGAGAATATTAGCAATTGCAGATATATTTTAATAAAAAATATCCCTATATTTAGCCACTGTTTTCTCTTTTTTAGTTTCTTGTAATGCTAGACTAAAACATAAAGAATGAATGGTATTACAGTGCTTGTCTCTTACAGTCAATCTTTTTTTTTTCTCCACATAAATAGTAGTTTTATTTATTAAGCTAGATTTATTTTACAGTTTGCAATTCATTTTACAAAGTGCATTGCTTTCAGGAAATAAAAATACATAATGCTGAACAAGCAACAAAGCTCCCAAAAGAGGATTAAATGAGCATAAAACCTCAAAGATAAAGTTGCAAGAATCAACAAGTGTTTTATCAACGCCACACATCTACAACCATCTGATCTTTGACAAACCTGACAAAAACAAGCAATGGGGAAAGGATCCCCTGTTTAATAAATGGTGATGGGAAAACTGGCTAGCCATATGCAGAAAGCAGAAACTGGACCCCTTCCTGACACCTTACACTAAAATTAACTCCAGATGGATTAAAGACTTAAACATAAGACCTAACACCATAAAAACCCTAGAAGAAAAGCTAGGCAAAACAATTCAGGACATAGGTGTAGGCAAGGACTTCATGACCAAAACACCAAAAGCATTGGCAACAAAAGTCAAAGTAGACAAATGTGACCTAATCAAACTCCACAGCTTCTGCACGGCAAAAGAAACAGCCATTAGAGTGAACTGGCAACCAACAGAAAGGGAAAAAATTTCTGCAACCTACCCATCTGACAAAGGGCTGATATACAGAATCCACAAAGAACTAAAACAGATTTAAAAGAAAAAAACAAAGAAGCCCATTCAAAAGTGGGCGAAGGATATGAACAGACACTTTACAAAAGAAGACATATATGAGGCCAAAAAACATATGAAAAATGCTTATCATCACTTGTCATTAGAGAAATGCAAATCAAAACCACATTGAGATACCATCTCATGCCAGTTAGAATGGCGATCATTAAAAAATCTGGAGACAACAGATGCTGGCGAACCTGTGGAGAAATAGGAACACTTTTACACTGCTGGTGGGAGTGTAAATTAGTTCAACCATTGCGGAAGACAGTGTGGCAATTCCTCAAGGACCTAGAAATAGAAATTCCATTTGACCCAGCAATCCCATTACTGGTTATATATCCAAAGGATTATAAATTGTTCTACTATAAGGACACATGCACACGAATGTTCATTGTGGCACAGTTTACAAAGACTTGGAACCAACCCAAATGCCCATTGATGATAGACTAGACAGGGAAAACATGGCACATATACACCATGGAATATTATGCAGCCACAAAAAACGATGAGTTTGTGTCATTTGTAGGGACATGGATGAAGCTAGAAACCATCATTCTCAGCAAACTGACACAAGAACAGAAAATCAAACACCGCATGTTCTCATTCATAGGTGGGTGTTGAACAATGAGAACACATGGACACAGGAAGGAGAGCATCACACACTGGGGTCTGTTGGGGGGAAATAGGGGAAATACAGTGGGGGATGGGGAGTTGGGGAGGGATAACATGGGGAGAAATGCCAGATACAGGTGATGGGGATGAAGGCAGCAAACCACATTGCCATGTATGTACCTATGCAACAATCCTGCATGTTCTTCACATATACCCCAAAACCTAAAATGCAATTAAAATAAATAATGATTAATGTGTTGAAGTTTCTGAATTAAAAAAGAAGTGTTTTATATATATGCACAGAGAGAGAGAGAGAGAAAGACAGAGAAAAAGAGAGTCTTGTTCTGCCACCCAGGTTGGACTGCAATAGGGTGATCTCAGCTTTTTGCAACCTCCACCTCCTGCATTCAAGCAATTCTCCTGCCTCAGCCTTCCCAGTAGCTGGATTACAGGCACCCAGCATCACGCCCAGCTAATTTTTGTATTTTTAGTAGAGATGGGATTTCACCCTGTTGGCTGGGCTGGTCTCGAACTCTTGACCTCAAGTGATCTGCCCACCTTGGCCTCCCAAGGTGCTGGAATTACAGGTGTAAGCCATGACACCCAGCCTTCACCAGCATATCAATTAGTCAAAACTAAACACTTTTTAGAATAAAGACTGAGTGACAGCAATTTTGAGGAAGAATATCACTATACAAGAAATTCAGCTTTTTCCCCAAGCTGCTACACAGACTCTAAGAAACTAGATACAAGAAACTGTCTCTTTATAAGAACACCCATAAAGATCCTAAGTAATAAACATAATATACAGCAATATGTGGCTAATTCCCAGCATGCTATCGTTAGAAGCGCTAGCTCCACCAGGCACATTCCATTTGTAAACAATAGCAGAACTTTGTTTGTTCCTGCACAGGCAATCTCTCATGACAAGGAGGACTACACACAATTTCAGGAGACTTTTAATTAAAACTCAATTATTACTCTTCGTAATAATTGTGAGTTGAAATATTATTAGAATTAAACCCCATGAATTTCCTGAGCATGTCCACTTTCAATAAATGCAAACATGGCCATGGCTACCAATCACAGACGGTTCATTTTCTGAGATGATTGATAGCTGGAGACCCTCCAACCTCTGGAATGCCATCAGCATCATGAATTCCCTGAATTCACGACACAGCAGCAGCCAATCAGACAAGTGTCAGAAACTCCCCTGGAAGGAATGCTGTGGAGCAGCGCATCCGGGAGGAATGAGAAGTAGCAGGTGGGCTCCAGGTCCTAGAAGGAGCTGAAGAAGCACTGTCCCATGAAGATGCAATGTGGGAACAAACGTAATTTTGTATCTTTAGTAGCAACATCAAAAAGTTTATAAAAATCAAATTAATAGTAATAATTTATCTTATTTAACCCAGTATATCCAAAGGTTATCATTTCAACACATCAATATAAATTGTTGATGTATTTTGCATTATTTATTTATACCAAGTTTTTTTAAAATAAGTGTGTATTTTACACTTACAAAACATCTCAATTTGGACTAGTCACATCTCAAGGGTTCCACAGCCCATAGCCACATGTGGCTGCTCCAGATTGAGTATCCCTTACCCAAAATGCTTGGGACCATAAGTGTTTCAGATTTTGCATTTTTTCAGATTTGGGAATATCTGCATTATATACTTACTGATTGAGTATCCCAAATTCAAAATACTCCAAGTAGCATTTTTTGTTTGAGAATCCTGTCAGCACTACAAAAAACTTTTGGATTTTGAAGCATTTGGGGTTTCAAATGTTTGGATTTGAGATATCTAACCTATATCTACTATATTGGGCAGCATATATGTAAAGCCACAAAAATTTCTCTTAAGAATTATAGACGTGTATAAATGGCAGCCTTTGAAAAAATAGGAGATACAATTAACAAATTAATAAATTATCCAATTTGTTTTAGTTTCAGCAAGCATGTTCATCTTCTGAGTGTTACACACTCAGAAATACATGAAGCTATGTATATATTTAACTATATAATATATAATTGATAGATACTTAATAAAAGCATAGAAATATGAATGTAAATAACACAAATTTTTTAAATAGCAGTTCTAGAAAAGGAGGGGCATAAATTAGCATTATTTATAACTACAAAATTTTTGAAAGATCTTGTTTCAAAAGACACTATTTTGAATTACACATTTTTAAATGTTAGAAATCTTTTACTAGATTTCAAGCAATAAAATGTGTATTTTATCTTCTTGAAAAAATACCTCTTATAAGACATAAGTAAAACACCAGAACATTTTCATTTAGATTAATACCTTAAAATATGAAAATCAGAAAAGCTTCAAATGAAATAATTCACCTATTCTATTCATTCTGAAAACTGACTACATGAATTCTCACGGCAGAAAGTATGAAGAATTCAAATGTGCTAAATGAAGGAGTGAAGCACATTTGCCCAAGTAATGCTCTACAATCACAGCGTCACAATACTATGCAGATTACAGAGGTCTGGTAGGGGCCTAGCCCTCACCGGGTCTCTTGCTGCTACAGATCTTGAAGCACTTTCTTCACCAGAGTCCTAACACAATCATGATGATACCAGAAGGTCTTGGTAGTCTCAGTTAATTTTAGCTAGTCTTACTTTCTAAATCTGTTGGTGTTTCGCCCTTATTCAAAATGTATTTTCTGGCTAAAATACATTCTAGTAAAGCAGTGGTACTTCTCAATAAAAGCACATGTTATTTGTATTTTTTTAGGTGGTTGAAAAATTACAGAAAAGGAAAAAAAAGAGAGAAGGGTGAAAAAAGAAGTGTTAACATCCATCGCCTTTGCTCTTATTCACAGGAATGGAGTTGCATGTATGTAAATTAGCTTTGCAAATTGTTTGGTTGGTAAGCATCTTTTCAGTATCTTCAGGGAGACCGAGTAAAAACTGGTCATGTTTCCTTTTTTAAAAGTTAGCAATAAATAATCCGATTATTTTCTCTCACCTCACCTTAGTTGGTGAAGTGATACTTCACCAATAAGAAGATACTTATTGAAGAAGTGTCTTCTTCAATATCTTGTATCCTGGAAAAAAAAAATCTTCAAAAAATATTTCTGAAAGTCAAGGAAGAGATGAGAAGAGGATGTCAGCCTTTCGTTTATGTTGTATTAAGGACTAAAGAAGCCCTGATTTATTTGGGCATTTGTCTACTGGTATTTCAGTACAATGGACAGTTACTCTGCCAACATGATTAAATCATGGTATTCATCGTTTTCATATATCGAGCAGATAATTTCCTGCATTTTCAGTCTTTCAGCATCATAAACAATGTTTTCCAGTAAAAACTTATTAAATAAATTATTCCTGTGTGAACTCTCCTCATTATGAACATTCATCAGAGAAAGATAGGCTGAGCATCAGATGAGAATAAATAGCGGCAGAGCCTACAGAAGACTCACGTGGGAGACAGAGGGTGAAAGGCAGTGAGCTGTGGACCGAGGACCCTATTATATGAGCCTCCCCTCCTCTTCTCCCTGGAAAGGTTACCATTTGTTCCATAGCAGCAAAGTCACATTACCACGTGCAACCTCTCCTCAAAATCATAAATGTGGCCGTATTTACTTGTGGCATAAGTAAATATGCCTGCATTCACCATGTCAAGCAAGGGGTGGGGTGGGGAATCATCTCCCCAAAACAGAAGCCCTGACTTGCTCAAATGAAACAAATATTAATCCTAAACTCATGCCAAAGAAGGAGAAAGAGACAAAGCAACTGTGTACCCATTGAAGTTTCCAGCAAACGCAAGAGGAGGGAAGTGTGCATGTGCCAGGTAGGAGCTCTGCACAGCGTCAAGAGGGAGAATGGTCATCGGAGCTCAGAACATGGAGAAGGAACCTCCCAGGACATAGAAGAGAGAAGATCTCAGATTAATCTTTAAAAAAAAAGTAAATGATGATTTGACAGAGTTCATTGGGATGTCGTTTTCCAGGGGGATAAATCAGGGTACTATTCCCTCCATGGACCTCAGGGATTCCAAACCACACCACCGTGGGGGGAGGATGAGGGGCTCATTCCCCTGGCTCCTGCTTTAGTGGCTCTGCAGATAGGACCTAGGCAAAGCCACACTTAGATACCTTTCCTATCCAATAGCTGCAACATCGTTACTTGCCCAAGTCCATTTTTATGTCAATGAGCTTCCTCCCCTGTTTTCTCAGCACTTACCTTGAGAATGTCAGACTTAAGGATAACACCTCATTTGTGTTAGGGCTTTATAATACACTTTATGTGAGAGTAAATGAATAAAATGCAGTGTTTCTTTTATCTCTTTCACTGCATTTAAAAAGCACTTTTCAATGAAGAAGATAGTACCATGGAGCAGGGTTTCTTTGCAATTGCCGGTCAGTTAATGTTCCTATTTCGAAAGATTATGCTGTATTTTTTAAAAGGAACCCAGTAATATTAGTAATAAGAGAGATAGAACACAATTCTCTGGGGCTCTAACAAACCAGTCATCACAGTCTATTGTACAGCAATCATGGAAATGATGGATTTAAGGATATGCAACTGTCAACAAGTAAAACTGTGATTATTTTGCCTGAACCTCCAGCTGAGCAACTATTTACATCAACAAACTAATTACTTTTTTCTTGAGCTCTTCACAAGTTTATCTATTAATTCATGAGTATGCTAGAAACTGCTAAATGGACACTTGTATAAAGCATAAATCTTGACCTCAGTGTTTTGAAGGCAGCAAACAGAGTTGAGCTTGAGGAGGAAAGTAGTGCGCGGTCACAGTGGCTCATGGTCTTCCACGGGGCAGAATAACTCTTCTTTCAAAAGTGTGGGGTTGTAGAAAAAGCCCATCTTTCTCCTCCAAGTGTAAATCTCTTGAAAGAGAAAAACAATAGCAGAGCTATGAGTGGGATATATCTGTCCCAAGAGAAGACTGAACCTTGCTGCTGTCCAAGGCTGCATGTGAGTTTTAAGTTAGAGATTTCTGGACCCAGTAATTAGATAATGTATACAATCAAATATTTGGCTGTAGTCTCCACCCTCCTGTGTCCAAACCAGAAAGACAGTGATGGACAAGTGGAGACGAGAAATTCTACACAGGACAGAGTCTAGAGGTGCAATCTAGTCCTCGGGATACAAAAGGGAGCCCTCCTTGTTGTACATTTGCATGACGAGAATACCATGTTTACCAAGGTCCTCTGTTTGATTAGGGTGGCTTGGGGATGGGGAGGTTCTTTCCACCCACTGAGTTCTAATGCTGGCTCTCTTAGAATACAATGACCTTCGTGATCCAATCTCAATTTACAGATGGGGAAATTCCCCAAGGAAAAGGCCAAGGTCCTAAGCATTGAGCCAACTAGATGCAGACCTAGTTCTAAACTCCAGGTTCCCTGCTCTGTCTTAGGAGCCTCTCCAGTGGCCCAGCTGGTGTTTATACAGCCCAATCTGCCTAACATCTGTCCTCTCTCTGTGTCATACACTGAGAGTTAAAGATGGAGCAAGTTTTGACTTAACCTTGGCCAACGTTGGATGAGCCATAACTTGTCTTCCCAGAGAACAGCCAACATTTCCCAGGAAAATGGCTACACAACTCCTAAGACCCAATGCAAGGTGAAAAGAAAAACAGAGCTGTGAAAGGGACCAAGACATAAACCTTTTTCCTTTCCTCTGTGGTCTCTCTCTTGATCACTTTACTTGTTTTCAACAACATGATAAGTAAATACATATTTATATGTGTTATTAGCATAAATTTCACCGTTCATCTCTCTAGCATGCCATGCCAGTTTTAAACGAAACCCTAAGAGCATCTAGTTTGTTGGGAGAATCACTGAAATTACACATTGGTGTTCAATAGCATGAACATGACCATGTATTTTGTTCTTACTGGAGTTGTGGAAACACTACACAAAACTAACTTAATTGTTTTTATTTCAGGTCTTGATAAGTGCACGTTCTACCAACAGTGTCTACATTTGGCTCACTGGCGGCTAAAAAAGGGCAGAAAGAAAAAGGAAGCATGGAACACCCAATCCTCCTCTGTTATCATTTGCAGCTTAATGAGTTGGTTAATACAGGAATAAACACGAATAAGAAAGGGTGTGCTGGGGTCCCATGGCTGTTGTGCTTCTTAGGATGCCACTGATGCCTTCTGTGTTCAAAGCAAGTTCTAGTTCAAAAGGAAGGCGTGGCCTCTGGGGCTGCCAGTGCCCTTAACACATTCATGGACTCAACAGGCTTACCTTAAACTTCTCATACATCATAGGTCCAAGGGAATTCTTATGACACATCACAAATGCTGTATGCACATGGGCAGCCAGGCATGGTGGATCGCGCATTGCCTGCACCTTCTCTGCCCATGTACAAACTGTGAGTTCAAAGCTAAAATTATTAGGAATTTCAGCAACAGCTGAGCATTAAATCAAGTGTGCCCCCCTTCTGAGAAGTGGAAGGAAGGAGAGAGTCTGTGCTATCGCACATACTGGACACTCATACTGTGTCTTAAGTTCTAAACACAGCTTACAAATGCTTGTCTTCAATGGAGAATTAAACTCATTATGTGCAAACCAAAAAAAAAAAAAACACAGAAGTCTATGCCCTGTGGAATCAGCATACAGATATCAAGCTATTAGAGCATTCCCCAGCATAGATGCACAGAGGCCTAATATTTCCCATGACATCAAACGTTAAAGTATAATGATCTACACTCCTGGGCTAAGAGTCTCAGAGTCAATTCTAATGGGAAGAGACCCTGAAGATCAAAGCCCATTGTTCTGGCAGATTAGGGAAAGCCAAGGTGATCAAAAGCATTGCCCAAAGTCACAGATCTGTGAGCCATGGATGTGGGAAGAGCAGGGACTCCTGATCAAACCTCCTTCAACTCATTGTCCACACCTCACTTCCCATCTTAGGCAGTGACTCCTCTGTTTATTAGGTGAAGGGTCACAAACGTTCAAGAGGAAAAGACTTGAGGTATGATTAAGAAATCATCTTTTGCCTTTGGTACTGTGCAAATTAAACAGAAATATATGTAAGTCACTGTATTCCTCGGGTTCTCTAGAGGAATAGAACTAATGGAACTTCTTTTTTAAAAAGAAGTTTATTAAGTATTAACTCACATGATTACAATGTCCCACAATAGGCCATCTGCTGGCTGAAGAGCAAGGAGAGTCAGTCCAAGTTCCAAAATTGAAGAACTTGGAGTCTTATGTTCAAGGGCAGAAAGCATCCAGCACGGGAGAAAGATGTAGACTGGGAGGTAAGGCCAGTCTTTTTTCACATTTTTCTGCCTGCTTATATTCTAGCCTCACTGGCAGCTGATTAGATGGTGCCCACCCAGATCAAGGGTGGGTCTGCCTTTCCCAGACTCAAACATTCATCTCCTTCAGCAACACCCTCACAGACACACCCAGGATCGATACTTCACATCCTTCAATTCAATTAAGTTGACACTCAGAATTAACCATCACAATCATCACATTTGGAAATAAATTACTTATCTTAGAATTGGCCTCAGGATGAGCACGAAACAATGTGGCTATCTGAACAGAAATATGTGAGCTGCCTGTGGCCATAGTGTTTTAGCTTTATATTCCTTTAGTACCCTATCTCCTGTGACAATCTTTGGCATTAACATTATTTTAGATATTGAGAGCAAGTAGAGCAGGCTGACATACTAGAATTTTTACAGAAACTGGTTTGCCAGTGGTACAGACAGGAAGAAGCTTTTGATTTTTGCAAATATGATCCTTTAAGTTGGAGGCAGGAGAAGAATTCTGAAATGATTAAGAAGCATAGACTGGTTGAACATAACACACACACCCAAACAAGCAAATTTACTAAATACTGAGAATTTGAGGTCTACGGAATACCCTTGTTTGACACCATGAATCCATAGACTTAAACAAAGGGTATGTATTAAAATCTAAACATGAGCAAGATGGAAGTTCAGTTCTCTCAACCCTTAGCACTGCCAAAGAAGTGAGTTTATAAGAAAGTGTTAGAAAAAGTTTATATTCTCCTCAATGATTGGGTAATGCAATTGGATCAAGTATTGTAAAACAAAGTGAATGCTAACTTGAGTGGGAACAGCCTGGCAGAGAAGAAAATGGAGTGCCGGTCAGACTTAGGACTGGGGCTGGGAGAATAAAACGAAAGCCCAGCCCATGATACACGCTCGGGACACGAGAAATTTTTGAAATAGAAACTCTATGTGAGTTTACTTTGTTGTTCCGATGAGAGGTGTAGATTTTCCAGCTGTCTGGTCCCAACCAAGGGTTTTCCTTCCACCCTTGGAGTTACCAAGAGATCGGCTTGTCATGCTTTCCTTCCAGAACATGCTTCAAACACAGAAAGAAGATAATGGCATTACAAGAAAAAGGATAACCACGAGCTCAATCAGAGCTCTACTGACTCAAGTTACGTCCCCATATGAGATGACTGCATGTCCTGAAAGTGATTACAAGGAAGGACTGGAAAGCAGAGGAAACGGCAGTCCTTTTTCCTTTCAGGTCTTCCTTTCTCATCTGCAAACCAAAGGCAGAGAGTGTTGGTAGAATGACTGGGTGTCAAGAAGTGAGGTCAAATCAGCTGAGTAGTTGGTAGTGTTTCCACTGCTCTGCTAAGCATGAAATACATGTGTATGTGTGAGCTATGAGATACATACGTATGTGTGAACTACGAAACACAAATGTATGTGCAAACTATGAAATATATATGTATGTGCGAGCTCTGAAATGCATATGAGTGAATTATGAAATGCATATATATGTGTGAGCTATGAAATAACATGTGTGAATATGCTATGAAATATGTGTGGAGCTATGAAATAACATATGTATGAATATGCTATGAAATATGTGTGTTATGAAATAACGTATGTGTGAATATGCTATGAAATATGTGTGAGCTATGAAATAATGTATGTGTGAATATACTATGAAATATGTGTGAGCTATGAAATAACCTATGTGTGAATATACTATGAAACATGTGTGTTATGAAATATCGTATGTATGAATATGCTATGCAATATGTGTGAGCTATGAAATAACCTATGTGTGAATATGCTATGAAATATGTGTGAGCTACGAAATAACGTATGTATGAATATGCTATGAAATATGTGTGAGCTATGAAATAACGTATGTGTGAATATGCTATGAAATATGTGTGAGCTATGAAATAACATATGTGTGAATATGCTATGAAATATGTGTGAGCTATGAAATAATGTATGTATGAAAATGCTATGAAATATGTGTAAGCTATGAAATAACCCATGTATGAATATGCTATGAAATATGTGTGAGCTATGAAATAATGTATGTATGAATATGCTATGAAATATGTGTGAGCTATGAAATAATGTATGTATGAATATGCTATGAAATGTGTGAGCTACAAAATAACCTATGTATGAATATGCTATGAAATATGTGTGAGCTATGAAATAACCTATGTATGAATATGCTATGAAATATGTGAGCTATGAAATAATGTATGTGTGAATACGCTATGAAATATGTGTGAGCTATGAAATAACCTATGTGTGAATATGCTATGAAATATGTGTGAGCTATGAAATAACCTATGTATGAATATGCCATGAAATATGTGTGAGCTATGAAATAACGTATGTGTGAATACGCTATGAAATATGTGTGAGCTATGAAATAACCTATGTGTGAATATGCTATGAAATATGTGTGAGCTATGAAATAATGTATGTATGAATATGCTATGAAATGTGTGAGCTATGAAATAATGTATGTGTGAATATGCTATTAAATATGTGTGAGCTATGAAATAACATGTGTGAATATGCTATGAAACATGTGTGAGCTATGAAATAATGTATGTATGAATATGCTATGAAATGTGTGAGCTACAAAATAACCTATGTATGAATATGCTATGAAATATGTGTGAGCTATGAAATAACCTATGTGTGAATATGCTATGAAATATGTGTGAGCTATGAAATAACATATGTGTGAATATGCTATGAAATATGTGTGAGCTATGAAATAACCTATGTGTGAATATGCTATGAAATATGTGTGAGCTATGAAATAACGTATGTGTGAATATGCTATGAAATATGTGTTAGCTATGAAATACAAATATGTGGTGCTATAGACTGAATGTGTGTCCCCCTAAAATTCACATGATGCAACAAAGATGCATATTGCAACGAAGATGATATAAGGAGGTGGGGGCTTTGATAGGCAATTAGATCACAGAGGCAGAGCCCTTATGAATAGGATTGGCATCTTACTAAAGAGGTTCAACAGAGACCTGTCACCACTTCCACCGTGTGAAGTTAGAGTGAGGAGGCACCATTTATGAACCAGGAACCAACTCCCACCAGACCCCAATTCTGCCGGCACCTCGGTCTTGGACTTCCAGCCTCCAGAACAATGAGAAATAAATTTCTGTTGTTTATAAGCCATTCAGTTTTCAGCATTTTGTTGTAAAAGCCCTGGACAGAATAAGACATGTAACTTCTGTGATTCTGCAGACAAGTTAAATCCTCTTAAGTTTAACACTGTGATTGTACAATATAAAGATGAAAAGGAAAATTCACACAAATAATTAAAACTTGTACTTAGTTTTACTTAAAATATCATTACATTTTTAAATCATAAGTTGAGAGACTCCAAAAAGAAAAGCAACAGGCTTTATGTTTTATTACCTTCCCTGGCACATGCTTCTGAGTTTTAAACAAGGGAACCCGCGTTTTCATTTTGCAGTGAGTTCCACAAGTGATCTGAATGGTTCTGGTCAAAAGATTGATCAGTTGCAGAGGCAGAGGCAGGGGTGGGGTGTCAGTGTGTGCTGATGTTTTAAAGAAGGCACTGAAGATTTAAAATAGCTGCTGGCAAAATGAGTACAGCACATTTAAAAAAATCATTCACCATAATGAAGTGGAATACAGCCAGGGATGTTAGAATAGTTTGACATATCCAATTCAATAAAAGTGATGCATTACATTAACAGAATCATAGACAAACACTATATAATCCTTTCAATGGATGTGGAAGAAGCATCAACAAAACTTAACATCCCTTTATGATAAAAACTCAACAAACTGGGTATAGAAGGAACATACTTCCAAGCATTAAAGACCGTATATGACAAACCCACAGCTAACATACTGAATGGGGAAAAACTGAATGCCCTTCTTTTAAGATCTCGAGCAAGGTAGGAATGTCCACTTTGACCACTTTTATTTAACGTAGTACTGGAAGTCCTAGCTGGAGCAATTAGGCAAGAGAAAGAAATAAAGGGCATTCAAATTTGAAAGAAAAAAGTCAAATTATTCTTGTTCACAGATGGCATGATCTTATATTTAGAAAAACCTAAGGTCGCCACAAAAAAAAAACTATTAGAACTAATCAAGAAAATCAGTAAAGTTGAAGGATATAAAATCAGCATACAAAAATCAGTAACATTTATATACACCAATAGCAAACAAACTAAAAAAGAAATAAAGAAATCCCATTAATAATAGCTACAAAAATATATAGAATACCTGTAAATAAACTTAACCAAAGAAGTAAAAAATCTCTATAGGAAAAACTGTAAAACATTGATGAAATAAATGTAGGAGGACATTTACAAATGGAAAAATACCCCATGTTCATCGATTGGAAGATTTAATATTGTTAAAATGTCAACACTACCCAGAGCGATATGTAGATTCAATGCAATTCCTATAAAAATACCAATAACATTCTTTATAGAAATAGAGAAACCAATCCTGATATATGTATGGAACCACAAAAGACCTTCAACAGCCAAAGCCAACATCACCAAAATAGCAAGACAGTAGCATAAAAGCAGCAAAAAGCCAACGGGGAGGATCACTTGAGGCCAGGAGTTCAAGACTAGCCTGGGCAACATAGCAAGCTGCTGTCTCTACAAATAATAAGATAAAATAGCTCAGTTCAGTGGCACTCACCTGTAGTCCTACATATTCCTGAAGCTAAAGAAGGAGGCTTACTTGAGCCCAGGAGTTCAAGGCTACAGTAAACTATGGTAGAACCACTGTGCACTTTTGCCTGGGAGATACAGCAAAAGCCTATTTGGAAATCAGTATGTCAAAAAGAAATGTATACTCCCATGTTTTTTGCAGCACTATTCACAATAGCCAAAATAAAGAGTTAACCTAAGTGTCCATCCACAGATGAATAGATTTTAAAAATGCAGAAAATATACACAATGGAGTATTATTCAGCCATAAAAATAACAAAATCTTGCCATCTGTCATTACCGTAATGCACAGAAAGACACATACTTCATGTACTCACTCATATGTGGGAGCTGAAACAGTATTCTCATGGAGGTAGAGAGTTGATTGGTAGAGCTACCAGAGATTGAAAAGAGAAGGGAGGAGCTGAGGGAGGAGTAGGGGGAATGGAAAGAGGTTGACTGTTGGGAAGAAAAATATGGTTAGATAGTATAATAGGGTGACTATAATTGACAATAATCATTCAAAATAGATAGAAGAGAAAAATTAGAATGTTTCCAACATAAAGAAAAGATAAAGGTTTGATGTTTCGGGTATCCCAATTACCCTCATTTGATCATTACACATTGTATGCATATATAAAAGTATCACTTGTGCCTCAAAAATATGCACAACTATTGTATATCAATGAAAATAAAATCGCTTCTGGAAATGATAAAATAGTACAACATTAAATGTCACTATGGGACATTATATACAAAGTTTAGTGGGTTGTGGATCCCACATAAGGTGTAGCAGTTCTAGCCTCTGAGACCATGCAGCTTTCTCCAGCAGTGCCCAGCACCACCGAAGGTTGGATGAGGTGGACAGCGGATTGATTTGAGCCTCATCTATATTTGCAAGGCGAGTATGACAAGGAGGCAAATCATTGAGGATGCTGCACCAAATGGATCAGTGCTGCAGCTTTGCTGTGGACACAGAGGGATGGATGTCAACAGTGACGAAGAAAAGGCTGAGTGAAGATGGAGATAGTACCTTGGGGTGGTAAAAGAAAGTTTTCCTGGGGTCTTAGTGTCCTCTGAGGTCCCAGGGTTTATAACAAGAGTGTCAAGTGTTGACACATTCTAAAGAAAGGGGTAGACCATCTATCAAGAATGTTCTTAGGAGTGACCCTCTCTCCCAACATGAACTGCTCTGAAGACCTGACAACCACCCCTTGTCCCAAGACTCAAAGTTCGATCAAGGCAGATGGGAAAGTGAGAACTTTGGAGAGAATTGCACCCTGCTTCCCTCACCTCCTTATACCCAGTGAAGGGTCCTCAGGAAGCCCCGAGTGAGCCTCACACTTGGACACCCTGGAATTGACCACATCTGGGGTGAGGGGCACTCTGGAGCCACCAAGTGAGAAACAGCATGCAGGGAGAGGGGAGGGTGCCCTTTGCCCAGAGCCAGGCAAGAATGGGCTGCCCAAGGCTTGAGTTGTCCTGACAAACACCACCCAGAGGGCCAACCATAGGGTAAGTGACTCCCAAAGGACAAAGACCACGTGGTGTGGATGCTGAAAGGCAGGGTCTGGCAGGGAGTTAGATTTGTAATTATGGAAAGCCAGCTGGGGCTCCCCTCTTCCAAGCATAGGCCAAGTGTCCCTCCTGAGAATGTATCAATGTACAAAAAGCACATTCATTCAACAGATATCTATGGAATGCCTATGAGGGGCCAGGTGCTCTTCTGGAGAAGAGATAGCAGCAAGCAAAGTCCCCATCTTATTCTAGTGAGGAAGACGTGGCAAGTGCAGACAGACTGTGATGTCAGGTGGTGGCCATTGTTATTTTTAAAAAGCAGGCATGGTGGCTCACACTTGCAATCCCAGCACTTTGGGAGGCCAAGGCGGGTAGATTGCTTGAGCTCAGGAGTTCAAGAGCAGCCTGGGCAACATAGCAAGACTCCATTGCTACAAAAAAAAATTATGAAAAATTGGCCAGGCTTGATGGCACACACCTCTGGTCCCAGCTACTTGGGAGGTTGAGGTGGGAGGATCACCTGAGCCGGGGGAGGCTGAGGCTGCAGTGAGTCAAGATCACTGCACTCCAGCCTGGGCAATGGAGTGAGACTCTCACAAAAAAAGAAAAAGAAGCAGAGTATGAGTGGGCACATGGCATTTGAGGTGGGTCATCAGGGAAGCTGTCTCTGAGGAGTGACGTGTAAACTGAAACCGAGAAGAACTGAGGACGTACCACGTGTGATCCCAGAAGACTGCTCCAGCAGAGCAGAGGGCCTGCTGCGGGAGCCTGCCTGGAGCAGGTGTGAGGGTCTGAGCTCAGGGACAAGGAGAGGGCCTGCTGCGGGAGTCTGCCTGGAGCAGGTGTGAGGGTCTGAGCTCAGGGACGAGGAGAGGGCCTGCTGCGGGAGTCTGCCTGGAGCAGGTGTGAGGGTCTGAGCTCAGGGACGAGGAGAGGGCCTGCTGCGGGAGTCTGCCTGGAGCAGGTGTGAGGGTCTGAGCTCAGGGACGAGGAGAGGGCCTGCTGCGGGAGTCTGCCTGGAGCAGGTGTGAGGGTCTGAGCTCAGGGACAAGGAGAGGGCCTGCTGCGGGAGTCTGCCTGGAGCAGGTGTGAGGGTCTGAGCTCAGGGACCAGGAGAGGGCCTGCTGCGGGAGTCTGCCTGGAGCAGGTGTGAGGGTCTGAGCTCAGGGACCAGGAGAGGGCCTGCTGCGGGAGCCTGCCTGGAGCAGGTGTGAGGGTCTGAGCTCAGGGACGAGGAGAGGGCCTGCTGCGGGAGCCTGCCTGGAGCAGGTGTGAGGGTCTGAGCTCAGGGACAAGGAGAGGGCAGTGGAGAAGACAATATAAGAACCACTCCAGGGAATTAATAGCTAGCATCTTTTTTTTTTTTTTTCTTTTAAGAGATGGAGTCTGGCTCTGTTACCATGGTTGGAATGCAGTGGCACAATCTCAGCTCACTGCAACCTTTACCTCCCAGGTTCAAACGATTCTCCTGCCTCAGCCTCCCAAGCAGCTGGGATTACAGGCGCCCACCTCCACACCCAGCTAATTTTTGTATCTTTAGTAGAGACAGGGTTTCACAGTGTTGGCCAGGCTGATCTCGAACTCCTGACCTCATCATCCACCTGCCCCAGCCCTCCAAAGTGCTGGTATTACAAGCATGAGCCACTGTGCCCGGCTGCTAGCATCTCTCTTTATGTGCCATCGATTCTGGTTGCCAGCTAACAATAGGGTACTTGAGATGGGCACAAACCTATTTCGTACAGGCACCTTCAGAAATATGCAGAAATGGGTACCTTAAGAATAGATAAACTTTGCAATGGATTTAGAAAGCTCTGCCCTAGAGTTTCTGTCTGGGGTGATAAAAACTTTGAGAAATGTGTAGTGGTGTTGGTTGAACACCATTGTAAATGCACTTAATGCCTACATTTAAAAATGGTTAAAATAGAAAATTTTATGTTACATATATATTTTACCACCATAAGGAAAAGAAAGCTTCACATTACTTAGCTTTATGTGGAACTCGGAAAAACATCTTTCAATAAAGAAGGCCAATAAAAACTAATAACACCGTAACACCACGATATTAGGTTGCCGTTACAAAGTACCACAGGCTGGGCATAAATGACAGAAACTGATTGTCTCACAGTCATGGAGGCTGGAACCCAAGAAACCAAGGTGTCAGTGGCTTGTGAAGAAGGACCAGCTCCAGGCCCCTCTCCTTGACTTGCACAGAGATGACTGTCTTCCGGCTCACGTAGCATTCTCTAACTTTCTCCTTTTTATGAGCACCCCAGTCACATGGGATTAGGGCCATGACTTCATTTGAACTTGCTTTCCTCTGCAAGATCCTTTCTCCAAATAAAGACCAGTCTGAGGTACTGAGACTTAGGGGATTAGCACGCGGAGTTGAGGCGGGCACCGTTCAGACTCAAATAAATACCACAGCACACAAACGTCCACACCACACCCCACATCACCACCGAGAAGCTCATGGGGACAGAGCACACAGCATGGCCCTCACCACTGCTCCCAGCTGGGGATGCAGCTCTGCCCCTTCGTAACTGTGTGGCCCTGGCCAGGTGATGCCACTTCTTTGACCTGCATTTCCATCCTTTTAAGTGGGGTCAGCTCCACCTCAGAGGCTGGTCTAAGGCTGAAGCAAGCTATGGCATATGTGGTGCCAAGCACGTTTCTGGCCAGTCAGCAGCACCCTAGGCTCCAAGCAGCCGCCTCGCACCTTCCTCACCAGGTCCTTCTCTGCCACGCTGTGCTGTGAGTGCTATACAGCCATGAATCTTTTAACAGTCCTGTCTCCTATATGCATATCACACAGATTACTGGAAGGCTGGTGATATGGTTTGGCTGTGTCCCCACCCAAATATCATCTTGAATTGTAGCTCCCATAATTCCCACATGTTGTGGGAGGCACCCAGTGGGAGATAACTGAATCACAGGGGCGGTTTCCCCCATATTCTTCTCATAGTCGTGAACGAGTCTCATGAGATCTGATGGTTTTATCAGGGGAAACCCCATTCACTTGGCTCTCATTCTCTCTTGCCTGCCACCATGTTAGATGTGCCTTTCACCTTCTGCCATGATTGTGAGGCCTCCCTGGCCCTGTGAAATTGTGAGTCCATTAAACCTCTTTTTCTTTATAAATTACCCAGTCTCAGGTACGTCTTTATCAGCAGTGTGAAAATGGACTAATACAGCTGGGGTTCACTTACCATTTGACTCAGCCAGCTTCAGTGTTTGGGGGCAGCAGTTTCATCGATGGGTGCAGAGAATGCTCTGATAGACTAGTAGAGAGACTTTGATGTGAGTCCTTGTTCACTTCTAACTAACTATGGATACTCAGCCTTTGTTTCCTGAGGGAAGTGGAGTGGACATTCTCAAATCATCTGCCATCATTAGCACACTGTGATGCTAAACACTTGTCCTCAGGTACAGCAAAGTGGGATGAGGGTCAGGTAGGAAGGGAAGTTTGTTTGTGACTTAGTTCTCTACACATGATTCTAAATCAGAACAGACAGCCTCACATATTTAA
Source organism: Saguinus oedipus (assembly GCA_031835075.1). NCBI lineage: Eukaryota > Metazoa > Chordata > Mammalia > Primates > Cebidae > Saguinus > Saguinus oedipus. The sequence goes on along the minus strand of CM063172.1, from coordinate 173,822,766 downwards.
TTTTTTAATTTTGTTTTCTTCACTCTGCAAACCACGCTACTTTCTTCACATGGATAGTTCGATGTGCATGAAAACCGGTTTCTCATTTTTCAAAACAGATAATGTCAGTTTCTAGTACTCTTGGGAGCCCTGGCAACATCCATTGGATTTTCTCCTCCAGCTTCAATCCCACTCCCTCCCTGGCCCCACCGTAATCCAGATCTTTCAGCACTGGTCCTAAGTGGATTGCTCTAGAAACCACAGCTCGTTATGGTCATGTAGCCCACTCCTTTCTAATTCCATGCAATCCACTTAAGCCACTTTGGCTTCACTGCCAGCCCAAATTCCACACTTGTCTTGCCCAGCTCACTGCTCACATCTTCCACAGAATCCTCTCTGTGTCTACCCCGCTCCTGGTTTGCTCTGCTGGCCCTTCCACAAACACCTCTGTCTTCCTCGGAATCCCCTCCACATGTAAGTGTCTAGAACGAAGCCGAGGACATAACCACACAATCTTCGAGGTGAGAATGCGTTATGGTCTGAGACTAAACTTTCACCTGGGATATAAATCAATTTACAACATCTCAGGTTTATTTGTTTATTTACATATTTATTAATAGTCTACCTGAATATCTCTAGTAAATCATGTATTCATTTTTCTAAAAAAACCTTAATTGAATAATTACTCTGGCCCAATGTTTGGGACTATAAAGGATATTAAGACAAAGCTACTATCCTCACAAAAACTACCATCAGGTGATGGAGACACACAAGTCAACAGACAACCACAGTGCAGCGAAGATACGTGCTAGGAAGCCTCGCCACCGCCAATCTCAATGTCAGCTTTCATCACGAGAAAGAAGCGTTTAGCAATGACCCTACTTTTTTCAATATCAAGCACACATAAAGGCTCATAGCTCTCCAGGGGAAGTAGTCAACACAATTATTCATAAGTCAACAGAAAGAACATTGTTTCTGCCTTTAAAAAAGAAAATAACTTAAAAAATAATATGAAAACCAATCATATAACGTACGAAAGGCACTGTCACCTACTAATATAGCAGACAACGTGGTTCAGTACTATTTTTAAGTTCTTCAAAGGGGATTAGAACTAAAATTGAGCACTTGAGCACTTCCCGGTAATTAAATTTTCTTAAGTAGGCCATAGTTCTCATTACTACACTGTGAGGCAGCCTGTTCAGTCACTGGACAGCTGTAACTGTGAGAACATTCTTCTTCCCTGGAATGAATTGAAATCAATTCTCTATCATTTCCCCCACTGAAAGCACCCTGCCCTCTAGAGCTCCCTGAACGATTTCTGTCCCTCTCCCCTACGGTGGTCCTGTAAGTATTTCACAGCAGCTCTCATTTCCCCACTTAGTCTTCTCTTGATCAGACTCCAGGTCGCAGCTATTACCTTTCCTGTGTGCCACTCTTTCATCCCAGGAACTGAATTCTGCATATACTTGACCTTGCAGTAGCCCGTGCAACCCTGCCCTCACCTCCTCCATCTGTCAATGCGAGCGAATGTGGCACGTGTGCTGCCCCTCACACTCACAGTTTATAGCAGGGTTGGGCTGGCAAGATCTTTGAAACTCTTTCATATATCTTACTATTTAGCTATGTCTCTTCTGTGTTTTTGCAGTTGGATTTGTTTTAACACAAGGACATGCTTTTACATTTATTTTATTAAATTCATTTTGTTAAGGTTAGGACATTATCCACATTTTTGAGCTGTTTGGAAATCCTGACTCTTAACATTCCATATATTCATGCTGAAATTGCAGTATCTCTGTACTTTTGATAAATACAAGTTTTTTTTTTTTTTTTTTTTTTAGATGGAGTGTCGCTCTGTCACCCAGGCTGGAGTGTAATGGTGCCATTCGGCTCACTGCAACCTCTTTCTCCCAGGTTCAAGCAATTCTCCTGCCTCGTCCTCCCGAGTAGCTGGGATTACAGGGGCCCGCCACCATGCTAATTTTTGTATTTTTAGTAGAGATGGGGTTTCACCATGTTGGCCAGGGTGGTCTCGAACTCCTGAACTTGTGGTCTGCTTGCCTCGGCCTCCCAAAGTGCTGGGATTACAGATATGAGCCACTACACCAGGCCCTATAAATACATCATGTAAATATTCATTCAAGTGATTGCACACTTTAAATCAGTCATGAAGTCACATGGGAAATTCCCGTCAATGCCTCTGAAGTCCAGGAGAACGACATTCAAAGACATTGCCTCCTTCTCAGCTGGTCTCAGAGTTCTCGTCTGTGGCTCAGCTTCACTCCCTTCACTTTCTCTCCCCTGCATTCCCTGCCCACACATCCCCTGTCCAAACACATTCAGCTATAACCGTTCATCTGCTCTCCCTAGACTTTGACCGCACTGGAATGAAGGAAGCTCTGAAGCTGGAAATTTCCTGGTTCAAATTCCAGTAGTGCAACCTATTAGCCAGCTGAGCTGTGTGAACACTTAACTCTCTGTTTTCTCCCCTGTCAAATGAGGATAAAGCCTGGAGGATCATTGTGAGGGCTGTAGAACGCTTGTCTAAGGAGCCCAAAGCAGAGGTTACCATGAAATTTCAATGGTCATGGTGGTGAGGGGAGGAGGAGGAGGAGTTGTCATTATTTTATTAAACAGTAAGATTCCAAAGGATCAGCCGTTGTTGGTTCTGAGCCTTCTACACACCCTTTATCTCCGTGGTTTGTCCAGCTCTTTTCCTGTCCAGTATTGGATCTAGATAACAAGCTAGAACTACTGTGTTACCTTATATTGTCCCAAACATGTTAGTTGTTTCATGAGTTCAATTCCTCTGGAAGAGTATAATTAAATAGAGGAAGAAAGTTTGGGTTTTGTTTTCCAAGCAGGAGCTGCAGTGTTGGGCATATACATAGTGCTCAATAAATGTTTCTTAAAAATGAAAAATTCAAGTTGAAGTAGAAGAATATTTTAGAACCCCAAAGGTATCCACATACTCAAAGGCATCCCCATGTCAGAAATATGACACCTATAGTTATGCATCCTAGAGTGACCATGTGCCTTTACATTCGTGGGAGGAAATCCTGTTTCTGCCAGGTGATGCTGAGACATCAGAGTAAATACACAGTCTTCTGCTTCCTGCTCCCAGGGTTATCATACTCTGTAATAACCATCTGTTTACACATGTCTCTTGCACTAGGTCACGATGTTCACCCAGGCAGGTCAAATGTTTGTCTGTTTTTTGTGTTTGTGGTTTTTTTTGTAGATTTTTTTTTTTTTTTTTTTTTGCTAACACCCATCATAGCCCCTGGCATAAAGTAGGCCCAGACATACACAAAGAAAATTTGTTTAAAAATGTAGAGGAATAACGATGACCAGGGAAAAAGTAATTTTTAACAAAGAAATCTGTAGTTTTAGCATATTGGCGAATAAATGTTTCTAGAATTCAATGGTAATAGCAATGCCAGTAATAATATTACACGGAATATCGCTGCACTTCAACGTTGCTCTCACATGCAGCCACTCCTTGATCCGGATCGTATCCAGGTGAACAGGAATTCTTATTCCAAGGCACAGCTGAGGCGCAGGGGCTTGGCGTGAACACCCAGCTCCTCATGGCCTTGGGACTATTAAATGGCAGAGCCCAGACTTGAATTTGCATATTTGCATACCAAAAACATAAACAAAATAAAATAGCCACCACCAAAGGCTCCTCCATTTTCCATCTGATTTTTTAAGAGTGTGTTTTCTCCATAGTTTACTCTGATGGCTTCAGTTTCTGTGATACTTGCTTGTGAGGTCACCTATTCAGAGCATTTTGAATTAGTCATAGAAGTAGGGATATTCTGAACAGAAAAGAAGACTTTAACCAAAACTTAAGGAATCAATAAAAAAAAAAAAAAGTACGGTCCCAACTTGGATAAGGATTTCGGAAATTAGTATTCCCTATATGCAAATAAAATAAGCGCATACGTGTACCAGTTTCCAGGATGGAAAAGATGTGGAATTTCTGAGAAAAGTTGATTTGCTGAGATACATGAAAGAGTGAGACTGGCAAATGGACCTGGGCCCGTCTTCCATTTGATATTTTCCCCTGAGAAGGGAAACGGAGCAGGTGCCTGAGAGCAGAAGGTACTGGGAAAGAGAGATAATTCTCAACAGAGAAATGGGAACTCAAGAGAGAGGACTTACAAGAGAGGAGACTCCAGAGAGAACAAAAGGAAAATGGCCATCTGGCCTCATGAGGTGGTTTTTCAGGTCCTGAGCTCAGATTCTTTATGCAGACATAGGTAAGAGAGATCTCCTGGGAGCATTTTCCCCAGGTTTATCTTTCTTTGATAAAATGAATTGTGAATAAGAAGGGAAAGAGAATTCAACCCAGGATTTTTGGAGGCAGAAAAATGAGAATACTCTACTATTTGCTTTGTTTTCTGGCCTAGGGAAAAAATAACATGCTCTCAAGTTAAAATGTAGGCAAATCTCTCTGCCAATACCAATGCAAGCAAAAAAATAAATAACAGAAAAGCTTCTGGTTTAAAATCCAAAAAACCTGAAGAATGTATAATCAAATGTTGTATTTTTCAGCCATATCTCTTTAATTTTAGGAGACTCTGTAGCATAATATCTATGCTTTGCAAGAGTCAAACACATGAAATAGGCTATTAATGGGTACCTTGGGGACTTCATTGGATTTTAAATTCTCCTTTCAACTTCCAACCACATACAAAATATCTTGTCACTGACTCCTTTTCTTCTAAATTGTATTCATCCCCACCATTTGATGTTTTCCGCTTCAACAAATTCTGTCCAACAGTTTATCTTTCGCTGGCCCACAAAGCATTGTAACTTTGAGTTCACCCGTAATGGGGGCTTTCAATCAGTGCCTAGGAACATACTGCCACTGGATCAGCCGTGGGAGAACTCATCGTGTTATCTAGACAAGGCCCTCAGTGATAGCTCACAAAATACCAAGATTCAAAGGGGTCTCAAAATTTCAAAATGAAGGTTGAAAAGAAAATTGAGCTCTTGAGCCCTTCAGCACTTCCAGGTAATTACAGACCCTCAAGTAGCCTTCAGACATCTTAGAGATTTAACTCTAAGCTGAGATAATGCAGTTTTACTTGCGGCAAAGATTACCTGCTGACCGCAAAGCCCTATCGTAAGTACTGGGAAAGTTGAGGTTCTGCCCTCGCAGTGACTGAAGCACTGTTCTCTAGTACCTGGATTTGAGAGGAAGTTCAAATACCATTCACAAACACCTACGGAGGGTTTACCAAATACAACGCGCGAAGCAAGGACCTTTAGCAGACAAGCAAAAGAGCAAAGCATATCTCTCATCTTGGGGGCATGGTTGCATGTGAGCAGATGTAAGCCAGGGAATCGCATGATAATTGAGGTGGAGTGGGGAGATTTAGCAAGATGTCTAATTGCGGTAACCTTTTCAAAAAACAAACTCTACACAAGACAAATACTGTATAATTTTACTTACACAGCATTACCTTTTATATGAGGTATCTAAAACAGTCAAACTCATAGAAGCAGAGAAGAGCATTGTGGCTGTCAAAGGCTGGGACTAGGGGGACACGGGGACTTTTTGCTCAATGCCTACAAGGTTTCTGTTATGCGAAACGAATTAAGTTCTAGAGACCTGCTGCACAAAAACAACACTGTCATTAACAATAAAGTATGTGAACTTTAAAAGGACACATTTTGTCAACTGTTCTTATCACAACCAAAATGTAAAAAACCACACACACACACACACACACACACACACACACACACACACACACAAGCCCAAGTTCTCTGAAAGCAGAGAACTGGAACCTTTCAGCATTATGTTTGCGACCGTGACTGTCAAAACAAACTCACATCACAGGGTCTTTGTAAGATGGTGAGACGACACAGCCAGGAGTGCAGCTGCACGCCATTCTGGCCTCCTCTCCTTCCCACCTCCAATCAGGACAACCTCCATGACCTGTCTGCACCTCTGCTGCTCCAGCTGCCTCATGGGACTCATAATGCAGATGCCACAACGTTCCGTGAGGTCAGCTAAACTGATGCTCACGCAGAGCTTCGCCAGTGCCCGGTGAGCAGTGAAAGAGCCACACATATCACCATCATCATTGCTACTGCTGTTGATATGAAGCCAAGAGGAAGAAAAAGTGAAGAGCTGGCCCCTTCCCAGGAGAGATCATCTAGATAGGGCAATAGAGCATTGTTTTCAAAAGATAAAAGCAGCAAAATCCCATGAATTGCAAGCTTCGAGGGATTAAAGTGGAAGCCTCCACAAAGGGCCAGGCAGGGAAGACCTCGTGGTGGGATGGACAGAGACACTCCTGGGAGAGCAGGAACTCAGTTTCTGAAGACCCTGGAGGAACCTTGAGCCTATGGAGGGTTCGGCCTTTAAACTATCCCGATGGCAGCTTTGAACATTTTTTGAACGAAGCAGGGAGAAAAGTAAACAAAGTGTTTCAAGAAAACTTAGCTTAATTTTGACATGGTTAACCAAGGTGAGGGGAAAGAATCCAGAAGACAAACAGAGCATTAAAGAGACATCTTCAATGTCCACGCTGGGAAGGGGAAATCTCCGCTGTGGGCTTGAATACGGCGGTGATGATGATGCTAAAGTTACTTCTGATTTCTCTCCCTCTCCCGTACCTATCCTCAGACCAAAAACTACCATTTTTCACTCCCACGATTAGATAAAACACAAAAATTGAGAAAACGTTTAATAATGTAATTATTTTTTAAAAAACTAAAGTCTGTAAAAGCTCTTCCAACCACAAGAGGGCGTTCCTGGACCCAGCAGCGGAGCCGGGATGGCCCCGGGCGTGGATGGACTTGCACCAGGGCTGCCCAGAGGTCACCCGGGCAAGTGGTTACCTGGGAAGCTACAGGAAGGAGACAGTGTCTGGCATTCACCTGTGCTTTGTGACATCACAGAATCCTCAGATCAAGGAAGGCAGCCTTGAGCTCTTATCAAACCTGAGAACCTGCAGACTCATGGAAGCAATTAAGGATTGGGATTTTTTTCTGAGTGGTTGCCAGGGTGTAGGCAAAGCCAACGAACCCTGACAACCCGAAACGGAAGGGTCTGGGGCTTTCTTCCTGCAAGCTCCTCGCGGCAAGGGGCTTATGCTCTTCCACGCTCCCTGCTACACAAGTCAAGCCAAACTTCCACTTCCCGACATGTCATGGCCAAGTAAGACAACGCCAGGTTGCCAGGGATTAAAAATAGGACGTTGCTAAAGAGTCCTGGGACCGGCTGGCCAAGGACACAGGAACTTTGGGAGCGCCTGGACTCGGGCCAGGCAGCCGTCCTCACCCTCGGCCACCTCAGGGCAGGGACGAAGAGTGAGGTTCGCAGGAGTCCTGCCAGGAAAGGGCTGGGAGCCGGGGAAGGGTGGAGACATCGCTTTCCTGTGAGTCAAGGGACAACAGCTGCCACCGCGAAGGGGAGAAGAGCTGGAAAACTGAATCCAACCTTCCACAGAGGAGTGGCAGCTGAGTCAAAACAAGCAGGCAGAAACACGAGGCCCTTAAAAAATACAGTAATTCCGGCGACATCAAAGCAGTGATTAGCACAGCTTCCTGGCGGTCACTTTCTGTTTATTTATGGCGCATTACACATTTCATGCTATTTTCATAAGGTGCTCCTGCTGCCACAGTTCCATATTTGGGTGACAGCGCCTGAGAAGTACCACAGAACTATTGGGCAACTCACCCCCAGCCATACTCCAAGCCAATGACTAACAGCCACCTCCCAAAAAAGAGAAGCAAAAGAGAAAGTGTTCCAAGGGCCTCTTCCAGCAGCGTGGGGCGGGGGACCCCCTCCTCTGGAAGGAGAAGCAAGTGTGTGGCCCTGTTGAGAGGGAGCTTGAGGCGGGCTGTGGAGGCAAGCTTTGACTTGATTGGCGTTTGAATAGGAGGGATCTCAACGCTGGATTCTCACGGACATCCTGCTCTCCTTGCACTGCAGGGCCCAGCCTTTGATGGTGGGGACTAGTCCCAAACTCTGGAGCTCACCACTCCTCCCCCTACAAGAGCTTTATTTTAAATCTATGTTGGTCCACGCCAACATGAGGGATGGGAGCTGAAAGAAGTCAAACAGCCGCTGGCACATTTTCATTCTTCCCTTGGCTTCTTTCTTTTATAAAAGGTCAGGAGGATATAGAAAGGAGACCTCTAGGAAGCAAGTGCGCCATTCCCTCTCATATCCACTAGAGGAGACGCATTTCTGATTCAGACAAATTTTGTGACCATTTCCTCCCAGTCTGACTGCTCTTTACAGTTAGGCTCCTGGAAAAATACACGTTGGTGTGCTTACAACATGGAAAAAACATGTCATCTCAGCATTCAGAGAGGAAGCAAGAATAGGTCCCAACGGAAGCAGGGATCAGGACAGGCAACAGGGAGCACGCAGTTGCTGCTGGGTCCCAGAACTGAGTGACTCGGGAAAGCTGCTCAGACTTACCGGCCCTGCTCCTTGGGACTGCAGGCTTCAAGAGGCTTGGTTTGATGGACGAGCTGAACATTCAACATGTCATCACAAGCGCCAAATTCAGCGTCACCTCATCTACTGGAAGCATTGATTCCTCAGCTCCTCATCATCATGTTTTACTTTCATAAAACATTGGCAATTGACGAGCTTTGGAAACCATCGTTGTGTGTTTTTTCCACCCCACCATTCATAGCCAGCGTCCCTACTTTGAGGTCTGAGACCACTGCCCAGTGGGCCTTTCCCCGAGGTGTGGGACCTGAGGACCGTTGTATTAAACCCAGGTTTTGTCTCCCACAAAGTTTCCAAGGCCAGTGCCAACGCTCTCAGTGGACACCTGTTCTCCAAGAGCCGGGCTTCAGCCCAAAACGCATCTCACACAGGCCACTTAAAAGCCATCCCAAGATAACTTGGGTCAGAATGTAATCAGCCGTCTGCAAATAAAGCCCAACCCATGACTCCACTCTGCAGGCATCCGGCTCTCTACAGCCTCGTTTCCAACAGTTGCATCAGCCGCAAACACATGGTGAGCTGGTGTTTGGCAAATCAGGTCTCAACAAGACCGCTCCCCTTCTTCTCAATTTCCAGAAGCCAAATTCGTTTGACTTTGGCGAGATCTTGAGGCACAAACGTGTTGAAGCAACAGTTGATGGAAGTGTATGTTTTGGGTACTCTCTTCATTCTAATAATAATAGCTAACACTTATTGAATGTCAGGTAACGGTAGTTCCAGGTAATATCTCCATTAACCCTCCCAGGAGACCGCAGACAGGTACGTTTTTCAGATGAAGATGCTGAGGAGCACATGTTTAATAACTTGCTGAAAACCACACGGCAAATTAACGGCAGGGCCAGCCCCTGAGCGCAGATAGACTAGACCGACAGCTCACCCTCTTAGCCACCCCACTGTGCTCCTTCCGGGGTGCCACTCCACTGAGTCCCCCCACTGTGCTCCTTCTGGGGTACCAGTCCACTGAGCTGCCCCACTGTGCTCCTTCCGGGGTGCCAGTCCACTGAACCTAACAGAGATCCCATAAGTGCTGTCTTAGAAATATGAGAAAATCCCTATTTCTTTGATTTTAAAAAAATAGAATTTAAGCAAAAAGATAAAATTAAGGAATTCCCAATTCTCAGCAAAAGTCAGGTGGGTAAAATGCTCCAGTTTGCCTTGTTCCGTTTTGAGCCTGTGGTTGCTGTTTCGGTTTATATCATCGGTGGTCGTGGTGTTTCTCAGGGTCGTTTGAGAATTATATGCTCCTGGAACATAGATTCCAGACCTAGTCACACCAGGGACTCAGGAAGCAAATTTCAGGATGGGGTCCGCGCACCACTAGAGGGAGCCAGGGGCATAGGCGTCCACATGTCTGAGGGTCCCCAGATCCGAGGAAGGCCTGAGGAACCCCCATAACAGCTGTAGTTGCACATTTGCATGTTCACACACAGCACACCCACACCTGCACATCCTCAGACACAGCGAGAAGGACATGCCCAGAGGCAGTGGCTCCTCCTGGAACCCGCAGCCTCGGCGCAGGACAGCCACACAGAGCCACACGTGGCTGAGCACCCAGGGAGGGGCCCTGCAGGCTGCCAGACCCACCAGAGCCGTTCCCAAAGAGGTCGAGGTAGGTATTTAGGTGAGGGAACAGCGTGGTGGCAGCAGGGTAGCTGGTAATGTTGGCTTAATATTTTTGTCACATCTGGGCCAGCCACGCAAGAATCACAAAGTCCCAGTGGCTGGGCTTCTCCAAGAAGCAGGCAGCTCTCAATGCAGAGAATCTTTCAATTACGCTCATCAAAATGAGCAGTGCCTCTGGCCGGGGCAGCGTGCGTGCAGTTTGGAGTCCTAGCCCGCAGACTGTGAGCACGAGAAGGACCCCAGAGGTCACCGAGCTCAGCTCCTCAGCGCTGGCCCCACTCACACTTCCTGCAAGGGAAAACTGCTGACATCGCTTCTGAAGGCTCCATGATCCAGGAGAGCCGCCATCTCTTTAGTCAAAGAAAAGCTAAAGCTCAGCTCCATATCGACAGCATTGACTCACCAGCGCCCCAAATGAGCTGACAACAGACCCCCTCACACCACCACAGCCATGAGAAAGACAGCATCAGTTTCCAGAGCAGGCAGGTTCTTCCCCACCTGATCCAGAGGAGCGGCGAGAACTAGAGCCCCCGATACTGACTTGGAGGATAAACATCCCTGCTCCTTGCTGGTATCTTCATAAAGAACTGCATATGCTACTCTGGACGCAAAAATCTATGACCAGACATGTTCTAAATACAGATCTGTGTGAATGTATAGATTAGACTGAGCACACAACAGAAAAACAAGCTGGTTGTTCATCCCCTCCCCTCCCTCCACAGGAATCTGGCTTGAGATAAAGGTTTCATCTTTTAGCAATAACATTCTCTGAGTCCAACTGAGCGCGGCAAAGGGAAATAAACACGATGGCTTCTGAACCAGGTTTTGCCGTGGGTTGACCCCGCCCCTGATAAAGGATTAACCTCTTGTTGCCTCAGGCCCCTGCTCTACAAAAGATGACCCCGATTTTCAACCCAAACAATTTCAATACATAATTCCTGGTGGCCACGAAGCATGGTATAATGATGTGAATGTTTAACTGAGGTTGCGCTCTGGCACCCCTCGTGCTGTTTCGGTGTTAAGCGTGGCTCCAGCCCTCACAGTTACCCAGAAATTCAGCGTCCATTATAAACGAAAAAAAGAATGATGTGTGCACAGAAGAAACCCAGCTTCACAGACCACACCTGCCGTGCCCTGGCAAGTCTGAGGAGGCAGATGTTCTCAGCTGTCCTTCAGGAAAAGTCTTGGAGTCTGATTCCTGGTTAATAAATACCTGTCCCTCACAGGGCGCAGTGGCTCATAACTGCAATCCCAGCACTTTGGGAAGCTGAGGTGGGCTGAAAACCTGAGGTCGGGAGTTCGAGACCAGCCTGACCAACATGGAAAAATCCCCTCTCTACTAAAAATACAAAAATTAGCCAGGCGTAGTAGTGCATGCCTGTAATCCCAGCTGCTTGGGAGGCTGAGGCAGGAGAATCACTTGAACCCAGGAGGCAGAAGTTGCAGTGAGCTGAGATGGTGCTGTTGCACTCCAGCCAGGGCAACAAGAGCGAAACTCCATCTCAAAAAATACACACACACACACACACACACACACACACACACCTGTCCCTCACCCAATAGTGAAATTATCATCCTAGTCCCTATTAGGGTCTCTTTTGTTGCCTGTGGCCCCATTTTTTTTTTTCAATAAAAATTGAAGAAATTAGGAAACAATGCAACATCCAGTGTCCTCCAAGCTGCCCAAGAACTATAGGGTACCCTAAAAATGACACAGAGGGCATGTGAAGTAAGGAGCTACTCGCCTGCTGAATTACGTCTTCCATTTTAACTGTTTGGGAAGGTTTGGCTTAAACTCCCCAAACTTAACTAGGGCGGAAACAAGTCAGATTTCTGACCATTTGTCCTAGGAAATCCATGCCTGAAAAAAGATATTTCTAGAATTCCTATGTGATTCATAAATTTCAAAAATAACACATAGGTACTGAGAATCAACAGTGTCTTTCCATTTGAAAGAAGACATTATTGGTAGGATAAAGGTCGCTGCTGTAAAAAGTAAATAAATCCCCAGAGGACACTGGCTTAAGGCTGGCTTCTATATCCATCTAGGGCACGTGTTCTTGGTCTGTGGGCAGCTTTCAAGGCCTTGAGCTGCCTTCCTTCCTGTGATTCCAAGTCCTCAGCATCCAAACCGCAGATGGAGGAGGAGAGGGTGATGATGGCCATCGGTTCCCTAACTGCTACGGCTCAGAAATGACAATGTGGCTTCTGCTCACATTCTGATGGTGAGAACTTCTCACAGGACCCAACTGTATGGAAACAAGGCTGAGAAGTGGAGTCCCCAGCTCAGCAGCCATTTCTTAGGGACAATTTTTTTCTGTGGTTGGGAAAGGCTAAATTTCCGTGGACAAACAGCAATCTCTGCCACATGGTAAGGCACCAAACTATTCCATAGTATGCCCACAGTGACTTCAGTGCATGACTCTGAGGCCCTACCAGTGATCAAGAGTTGTCTACTTTGCAAGGAAATATACTTATTTTTTAAAAGACTCTGACTAGTTGTAAGTTCTTATGTTGGGTTGTAATATTTCGTCATGCAACTTCCGCCTGTTGCTCTTAGTTCCACCCTTCTGGAATCACACAGAGTAAGTCTACTTCATCTTCTCCTTGACAGGCCTTCAAAGGATTAGAGATCCACCATGTGTCCCTTAAGTGATTAATTTTCTAAGCATCTGCAGCTTCCTACTGATTTTCATTGCATTTATTACACTAGGATACCCAGGTGACTATTCTTGGCTTTCTTAAAATGTTTAGCCAAGAATGAAAACGCTTCATCAGGTGAGAAGAATCAACTTCAGTGGGACTAGATGAGAAAGGCTCAGTGCATCTCATGCTGAAGGCTGTTGATATGGAAAACCATTCCTGGGGAACCCTTTCTACTTTCTCATCTGCTGGATGGCAGGAAGTGGAATGATGCTAGCCTGGGGCTCCTGGTGGTGGGTCTTCAGAGGTTAGAAGCCCCAATATTTTTCCACCTTCCTTTCCACAGTGTTCTTGCAGTGTAGACAGTTTCAGTGTGAGGGCTTGCTTTTTAAAGCTAAGGAAGAAAAATATGGCTGAACTAAAACGATAATAAAGAGAGTTCCAGATAATACGACCTTTTATGTAGGCCTTACATCACACGAGTCATGCTTTAGAGCAGTCCCGGAGGTGAGTGCAAATTAGACGCAGAATCTTTTTATTTTTAAAGAAATTAATAAAGTTTAGATTAAATATTAAAGAGAAAGGCTACAGTCCATTCCTCCTGGATGAAGGCTGAGAAAAATGAGGTCTGTTCCACTTCCTCCCTTGGGGCTGCCCTGGTAAAAGTCTTTATAAAAATATTTTTAAGTTTTTAAAAAATATTTTAAAATTAATTGTTACAATTAGAAATTGCATCATGTGTAAGAATATTTTATGCCGGCAATTTGTCTCTATTATATTTTATTTTGCTCTATTTTGATGAGAGAAAGGAAAAGTGGAATTGTGAGCAACCTTTTAATGTGGTTTAGAAACTTAATGTGGAAAGAGTACTAATATTGTAATTACTAGTTTTCATTTATCAGCCACAGTTCTCTCTGTCGCTTCTGCTATTTAAAGTTACTGCTCACATACTGTGGCTAATTCCCTTTGTTAAATTTCACAGTGAATGCAGCTTCCTGGATATTTGTTATTGCAGTCCTATGGATGTCGGCTTCTCAGATAAAGGAAAAGCTGGGTGCATCCATCTGTGGGCAAATTAAAAATGAGTTTAACCCCCTGGCTTCCATGGTTCTTTCCCCTTAGGCAAAACGTGTCCCATGCTTCTGACTGACAAGACATAAAATCAGAGTAACATATATGTTTCATTTTAACAGAATTTGGTAGAACATCAGGAGCGACTGCTTCACTATAACCCCGCATTCATACAAAGAGACCACCTTGGGAGGAGGTGGAGAGGCCGTGGCTGGAGCAGAGGGTTATGGCGCTGGGAGAACAAGAGAAGAACCATGAAATACTTCTGAAGTTGGAAGGGGAAATGTCCATTTTCATTATTTAAGGTCTAGTTCCTAACAAATGATTAGTTCATTTGCAACTGGGTTGGAGTTTTCTGAATCATGGTTATACCAGCTCCTTGCACAGAGAGAGTCAAGGAAAGAGAAAAGGAGAAAAAGGGGAAGATTTTCAGGGAGAGGAAGGAATTCTCCACTTGCCTACTTTCCACAGAACTGCCGCCAACCGGAGTCTCCCCCAGAAGAAACTTTCCTCTTATCCTTTTCTCCTATTGTAATTTTCAGAGCGAGGGAGAGAGAAGGTCGATAAGAAAACAATCAACCCTTCAACCCTCTCTTTCTGTCCTATCAATCTAATTCTGAAAACATAGAAAAGGGAGGTTTACCACACATAATCATGGATTTTGCTCTGTCACTGGGAATTATAACATTTATTTATTCATTCAACAAATATTTATTGAATGCACCAGGCTCTATTTTATTATAGATTCTGGGGTAAAGGAGTGGAAATTCAGGGCAGGTCCCAGCTACCCAGGAGCCATTGTGTGCTGGAGGAAGGCTGTCATAAACCAGAAAACAAAAACAATGCCTAGGAAGGAGATGAAGCAGGGCAACTAGAGACAAAAGCACAAGCACGACCTGGTGACTGCCAGGGAAAGCCTCTGGGGAGGTGGCCTTTGACTTGAGGCCCCAGTGATGTAAAGGACCTGGCTGAGGGAGGGGCAGACACTGAGACTCCTGGCCAGGATGTGCAGCAAGTGCTAGAGGAACCCAAGGAAACCAAGGTAGTGACCTGGGGCACAGGAGAGCCTGCAGGTGGAGGAGGAGGACCCACAGTTGGGGGGGGGGCTGCAGGTGGAGGAGGAGGACCCACAATTGGGGGAGGGGGCTGCAGGTGGAGGACGGAGCCTGCAGGTGGAGGAGGGGGGCAGCAGGTGGAGGTGGGGAGCTCCAGGTGGAGGAGGGGGCTGCAGGTAGAGGAGGGGGGCTGCAGGTGGAGGAGGGGGTCTGCAGGTAGAGGAGGGGGCTGCAGGTAGAGGGGGGCTGCAGGTAGAGGAGGGGGGCGGCAGGTGGAGGAGGGGAGCTCCAGGTGGAGGAGGGGGGCAGCAGGTGGAGGAGGGGAGCTCCAGGTGGAGGAGGGGGCTTCAGGTGGAGGAGGGGGTCTGCAAGTAGAGGAGGGGGCTGCAGGTAGAGGGGGGCTGCAGGTAGAGGAGGGGAGCTCCAGGTGGAGGAGGGGGACGGCAGGTGGAGGAGGGGAGCTCCAGGTGGAGGAGGGGGCTGCAGGTGGAGGAGGGGGCCTGCAAGTGGAGGGGGGCCTATAGGTGGAGGAAGGGGGCTGCAGGTGGAGGAGGGAGGCTGCAGGTAGAGGAGGCGGCTGCATGTGGAGGGGGGCTTCAGGTAGAGGAGGGGCCCTGCAGGTGAAGGAGGGGGGCCCATAGGTGGAGGAGGGAGGCTGTAGGTGGACAAGAGGCCCAGCAGGTGGAAAAGAGAATCCTCAGGCCCAGGCTGAGCCAAAGCTCAATTGTAAGTCTGCGGAGGGCTCTATTTATTCATGTATTTCTGGTTTTAAAAACACAATTTATGTTAAACATACTCAAAGGTGTAGAGAATGGCACTCACAAGTTGCCAAGAGGCATTGCCAAGCTCCCACAATCAACCATTCCTGAACCCCCTCTTTCATCCACGTCATACCCAGTCCTCCCCAGCCCACCGAGATTTTAATGTGAACTCCAAATATGGTTTCATTTCACCCCATAAATAATTCTGCATGTATCACACGGGAACATTGAAGAATCATTTAAGAACGACAAATTAACGTGATCCAACACTGTGTCAGTGTTTAAATGCTGACGTATAATTTCGGCTTCAGTTTGAATCAGGATCTAAATAAAGTTCATATATTACAACTAGTGGGTATTTGGCATGAGGCTCTCTCGATCCATAGGTTTCCTTTCATTGGAGGTTTAAAGTAAGGGAATATCATGATTTGTGACATTTTTTATAACACCACAATGGCCTCCTAGGGGCTCCTGCTCAGTCCTGGTCTCTGTATGGAGACCCCCAGCCTGGACCATGCAATGGCCTCCTAGGGGCTCCTGCTCACATGGACTGAGCAGAAGCCACTAGGAGGCCATTGCATGGTCCAGGCTGTGGATGAAGGGGGTCTGGGACCAAAGCAGAAGGAAAGAATCTGAATGAATCTAGGACTTGCTTGTTGACCATCTCATGTTCTAGTTAGAGCGTACTGGGCTAATGTTTTAGATCTAGCAAACTGAGTTTGCAGAGTGTGAATGCATACGTGTATAAATAACAGACATCTACATATGAATCAAATCTGTGAAATTAATACCCACATAGAAACGTAAATATCTTACAGATAAAAACATGAACAGAGCATGCTAAGATAGCAATGAAGGCATACAGAAAAAGAGTTTCAAAAGTTACCAAAAAATATACCATTGGTTCATCTGCTCTCACACTCCCTGAAATAAGGTTAATCAAGTCACCCAGCTTTGATTTCCTCTCTAAATTGATGACTTGCCTTGAGATTTTCATGAATTATTTTAAAGCCACAGTGCAGCCTCGTAGAAATTAATTATTTATTCCCGAGAGACAATGAAACACATGGTTTGACAAATAAGTTCTGTTGCTGAAGAAAACCTAAGAGATTAACTGAGAATGAATGAGAGACCCAAAATACTGCTTCCCAGCCACGTGCCCGGTGTTGGCCCAGAGGCCCTGGGTGCACTGCGCAGACTCCCCCGATCTCTGGACAAGCACCGCCTGCTGCCCCCGGGCCAGATGTGCCTGGCGAGTCAGAAACGGGCCTGTTCTTTCCACTCTAATGGTTCTGCATCTGCTCTGGCCAAAATCCTTTTCCTGTCTTTCTTTCATCTGCACTACATTGCCTAGCTTTCCTGTAGAGGCCCCGGGAAGGCTGAGAACGATCGCTCTCTCATTCTGTTTCGTGCTCCTTTTACCCATGGCAGCTTTCTTTTTACACTCAGTGTTCCTCTGAATGGAGCATTTTGCAGCACCTGGAAGCCTCACTCAGAGAGTTGGCCCCTGCGTTCACACAGTCCGGGGTCGGGGGTGACTCACGCAGATTACCCGATGAGCCTCAAGTTGGCTTTTTATGTCTGGTTATTGTTTAGAGCTTTAAAAATGAGGAAGGGGAAATGAGGGGGAAAGAAGGAGAACAAAACCAAAATGACAGGAAAATGACAGAATTTCCTTCATTATTACCATTTACTTAGCATTAAATGTCAAGCAAGTCTGAAGGGCTTTGGGGTGCATGAATAAACAGGCCAGCAGGTAGTTTGCTTTCATTCTATACGTACATCTTGTGCTCCTCACTCAACAGTGAGGTCCCCGTTCTTGCCTCACATTGGCTGTCCTTGCTCCTGGTGCTCTCAAGGGTGTGAACTTGGCTGAAGATAAGGGGTTCTGACTGCTGCTCCTGTCACGCTGAGTTCCCCTGGTTAGCAGCTCCACACAGGACCAACGCAGCTCGCAGCTACGTTTCCAAGTGTGTTGCTGCACATTCCCTTGGGTGTGGACTTTGGATTAGTGTCATTGTCACAGACGCTAGACAAACACAGCATCCCCCACCCCCCCGCCCGTGCTAAACTCTTTGCCTTGGTTTGCACTCCTCTGAGGAATGTCCAGACTCTGTCTACACAATGCCGAATATCTGGGTCAGACTTGAAAAATGTAATTTAAAACCCCAATGTTTCTGTTGTAAGGAAAAAAGCCCAGCGTTTCTTATATCTGGATATATTAGAGAGAGAAAAACCTTTGCCCTCAATTCCATCAGAATGGTATATTTGAAGACGCTGAGTTGAATCAGTTACTGATATGATCCATTGCACTCCCCAGTGTAGTGTGTAGATCAACAACTCAACAAAGATTCTGTTCTCCATGGCCTTCTGTGTGGCGTTGCTTCAGAGAGCATAACCTTTTATATTCTCAGGATAAATGTTCTAAACACTTAAAGCATCACTATTTCCTATAGACGAAGTAGGGTAATTAATAACGACTATTCTGAATGATAAGCATTTTGCCGGTGTGCCAGCCACTGAACTAAGCTTTTAAGGAGTTATCTCATTTAATGCCTTCAACGAGCATTATGGTATCTCCATTAAATATATGAGGCATCTGAGACTCAGAAAGTTCAAATAACTTGTCCAAAGCTGAATTATCCAAGCATGACTCACACACAGCCTATGTTCTTACATCATACTGTCTTCTGGAAAACTTGGACTCGCTTTAATCCAAGTAGTCCTGGTTCTATTTTACGGTCATTAAAGCCGTGTGTGTTTCCAACCCCCAATCCCACCTCCCTGGTGTGTGAGTGATGGATAATTATTGTTTAGTTGGGCTCACTCCCTTTTGTTCAATTTCTAACTGCTATGCATAATAGCATTTCCGTATTCTAGAGGGAAGCAGCAGCTCAGAAAGAACTCGAGGACAGCTCCTTTGCAGTGCTTCCTATTGAGGAAGCAGGAAGTGTGCAGGAGCTGTGAGGAAGTCTGCCAGAAAGAGATTCCTAGAGTTGAAAGTGGGGAACCATCAGGCCCAGCGTGGAGCCCAAAGCTGAGCTTAGAAGCCAATAGGAAATAGAGGCCTAAACTTCCAAGTTTCCCCCTTCCGACAGTTCTGTCAACAGAGACTCTGCAAATATGTGACCGGCTGAATTCTAGAAGAACCTGTGCTTATAAATGCCTCAGAGCCTAACCATGCCATGCAGCAGCACAAGGCCAGCTCGAAGCAGGTTCAGGGAACCTGCAGAAGGGGGCAAGAGTGAGTCAAAGGAACTCACTGCTCTTTCTAGACATCCCGAGTGTCACCCATGGAGTCTTTCTCTTTACAGTAATCCATTGAGAGCAAGGGACTAGATGTCAGGTTGATTAGAGAGAGAAATAAGACAGAATAATATAGAACATTATGGAAGTAAAGTAGAAAATAAAAGTTTATTCAGGATATGAAACAGCAAAGGATCTATTAAAAGAAAAAAGCTAAAATCTAACTTGAGGGAACTTGTGTTAGTGAGTGAATGGTGAGTGTCCGGTATTTGAAGATCAGCCTCCTGAACGCCTGCCTAATGAAGACTGGACTGGAAGACATTCCCTCCTTGACTAGAACATAACTGGATGTTTCCATATTGACCAGCATGACCAATTCAGAGAAGAGCAGACCAGGACCCACCACCCTAGAGCATGTTTGTCAGGGACCCCTTTCTTCTATGCATCTGCCGTGCTTTGCTTATGCTCATTTGCATATCCATGCACACAACAAATGTTCATTGATCACCAGTTCTGTGCCAGGCACCAAGGTTGATGAAGATGTGTTGGTGAATAAAACACATGCCTTCTGGAGCTGACTATCCTGCAGAAGGATTTAAGCCCACTTTCTAAAATCTAAAACAAAAAACAAAACTGCAGGGACAACAGAAACTCCAGCCTCCCTGGATTCCACACGCCCATCTAATTAATACGATATTGCTTGGCTACTGATATGGTTTGGCTGTGTCCCCACACACATCTCTTCTTGAATTGTAGTTCCCATATTTCCCACATATCGTGGGAGGGACCAGGTGGAGATAACTGAACTATGGGGGTGGTTCCCTCATTCTATTCTCATGATAGTGAGTCAGTTCTCACAAGATCCAATGGTTTTATAAGGGGCTTCCCCCTTTGCTGGGCACTCATTCTTCTCCTTCCTGCTGCCATGTGAAGAAGGATGTGTTTGCTTCCCCTTCCACCATGATCGTAAGTTTCCTGAGGCCTCCTCAGCCATGCTGAACTGTGAGTCAATTAAACCTCTTTTCTTTATAAATTATCCAGTTTTTCGTATGTCTTTATTAGCAGCATGATAACAGACTAATGCAGCTAACCTTCTGGGTTCAGTTATTACAATTTATCCACTCTCTGAACCTGACCCTCAGGCTCTGCCTTTGTAACAAGATCACCAGTGACAGGCAAGGCTTTCAGGTGATCCTTTCCAGGCCTCCACTTATTTGGTCCCCCTAGAACATTTTGTACTGTTGCCCACTCTCTCATTCTTTGGATGTCTTCTTCCCTGGTTTTCCTGAACACTATGATCTCCTGGTTGTCCTCCTACTTTTTTCTCACCTTCATCCACAGGATTTGCTCTCACCATCTATTTATTTCTTTCTGGGGAGGAGGGAGAACTTTTTTTTTCTTTTTTTGCTTTTCTGGGGAGTTTCATCAGAACCTTTTCTTTTCTCACTTTTAGAGATGTATACACACTTTTGGCTTTAATTACTCTTTATTTGCTCATGTCTGCTATTTTTCTATGCAGAGCTCCAGCTCAGTATCTCTAAACACCTACTATAATTCCTATTAGAAATCCCACCAGCATCTCACACTTGGCAGGCTGAAAACCAAACTCACAATGTCCTCCGCTCTGCTGTGTCCATCTCCCTACATGGCATCATCACCCGCCTATTTATCTCCGTGGTGAGCCAGAGTCATCCTGAAACCTTCCCCCTCCTTCACTCCCACATCCAATAAACTATCAATCACTCCCTTTTCTACTTTTTGAATTATCTCTACGATCTGCCACCTTTTCTAAGCCTGCACTCAGGAAGTGCGTGGTACGTAAAAGACATGGAATTGATGTCTGTTGAGTAATCTTTTTTGATAAATGGATGAACATATGACTAAAATCATGACCCCAACAGGTCATGAACTGCAGCTCAATGCACAATGGGGTCACATTGTCCTGCACCCTGAGGCCATGGCCAAGTGATTCAGTTCTGGTCTCCCCATGTTCTTGGGCACAGACAATACCACTTTCAGAACATATTTTCTTATGTGCTGAAACTCTGCTGAGGCTCTGAATTTATCCTAACTACTGGATGATCACAAAATAACAAATATTTTGAATCTACATTCGTGTAAATTTATGTCAGTCAGAATAATGTGTGGTTTTTCTCTGTTCTCCATTTCATCCTTTTTCCATTCTATAAACCCACTTCTACAGCCTGCCGCCATCAGCTGCCAACAACCAAATTTCCAATTTATAACACTCCGAGCCTCTTCCCCAGTTCTGTTCTTTCTTCTTCAAGGAATATCTGTTGGCCATTTTACTACTAAGTTGATTATCATCTGAAATAGGCCAAGACCAAGAGATTAAATGCATATAAATTGTGTGTGCAAGTCTGTGTGTGTGTAAGTTTGTGTGTGTGTGCAAGTTTGTGTGTGTGTATGCATACACACACATACATATGCATTCCAATGTTGCTGTTCCTGCAATTTCATAGTAATTCTGGAGAAAGATTTTCCTGAGGAAGAAAGCAGAATTGAAAATGCTGAACTTTTTTTCATGATTTGCATAACTATTATTAAGAACTCACAGAAGCTCAGTCAGTTTCTATGATTGAATTCAAAGGCAGAAAGATAAACAAAAGGAAAAATAAGCCAATCTCTTTAAAATAAAGAAAGAAAACTAAAGAGATATGAAATATTGAAAGCAGATGGAGAAAGGAAGTAAAAATGAACATTGACAATAGGAGGCAAAACTCTAGAATATCCAAGAAGAAAAAAACCACTGATAAAACAGCAAAACAACAAAGCTAGTGTAATATCACCTTTCGGGTAAAACCAATCCATTTTAGTAGGCTTTTTATGTTGACAATCCCTCCCACAAGAGACACAAAGCAAGATGTGCTTCTTAGTAGAGTTTGTAAACTTCAGTGTTTTTCTTTTTTTTCCATTCTACTCTGAAGACCTTTATCCCTTGCCCTTAAGTCAGTGAACATAAACACGTTCATTCATATTGGTGTAAAGAGTCTCTAATGTGATGATCTGCATCAAACTTAAAAGAAAAATTAGCAGTAACAAAAATGCCAACATATTCTGGCATTTTTGTTATCAGTTATGGCATAGTACTACTGTGATCATGGGCAAACATTGTAATGAAGCATCACACGTCTTCATGTATAAGCATGTCTAGGATTTCCAAATTAAGGATTATGTGGATCTCTCTGTTAGGTTAAGTGCCCCAGTTTAGAAACAGAAATTCTGCAGAAAACTCTAAGGATAGAGTGGCACTTGACCTTGGGTCTGACGATACTGTGGCTGGAGCTTCAGCTACCTGTCCATTCTGTGCTATTGTCCACACACCCATGTACTTTTTCACATACACACACACACACACACACACACACACACAGACCAGTAAAACCTCAAAATGTGATGAGCTAGAGTGGCCACTGAAAGATAACTGATGGAGCAAAAGACAAAGAATTCTTCCTTGGTATGGTCATTATTCATTGGTCTTTCTATTTTTATGAGAGGGAAATGAATCAGTTACTACCTCAGTCTGAAGGGATTTCAAAGTTTAACCCTTCTTTACTTTCAAACATTGGAAATCTTCACTGAAATTTGATAGGGAGTTTGGAGAGCTGTGTACACCTAGTTTCTCATTTACCTGGATTTCTGAAGTTGACTTAACTGTTAAGGAATCATTTACTGATTAGTTTGCAGTTATCTTAAAAGTACTTCTCTTAGAGCATGGTTATGTGAATTCTGTCTCCCGCTGTAGAGTTGTAGCCCTGCCCCAAAAGTAAAGAAGGTATTTGTCTTAGAGACACTCAGTTGTCTTCCTTTTAACATTCCAATGGCATTCCAGGTAGGTGGAGACATAAAGCTTTGGTTAATATTAAATTTTCAGAAACAGATCATCCTTGCCAACATTTTAGAAAAGAGTGAAATAAGAAATTTCGTCTCTAAAAGTCTAAGATTCTAAAAATATATCAACAAATCAAGTCTTTCAATTCAAAAGTGAATCAGCATCAGTAAAATCGATGGAATCAATGTACTTCTCAAGGCAGCAGGGAGAGAGTTCTACAGAGCTACTCTGCTCCTAGGATGCAGGCTACGATGAATTGTTTACAATTCTGCTGGATTCCTTCGGTAGCAAGGCCATCACACGGTAGATGATTGAGAGAGATAGACAGACAGACAGATAGATAGAATATATATTCTTTATAACATTCATAATATTACAGAATATATATATATATATATATATATATATATCATTGATTCTTTCACCGTAACAACCATGGTTTAACATCAGTCTAACTACTTATTTGGATCAATCCTATAAGAGATCTAAAACAGTTTCAAAATTGATTTGCTTATACCACCATGAAAAGTAAAACTGTTGAAAAGAGTTCAGGTGTACACAGTCAACATTCTGTTCATAAGTTACTTAACTGTCTCCTCCCCGACCATTGTGTTACCTGTTTTAAACACCAGTCACATTAATTTGTTCCCATTTCCTTTCAATTCTATTTCCTCATTATTCTTGTTTCCATTTTATTTTTTTGAATATGTACAATATTATCATATGTTCAAATCTCAATTGTATAAAAAGGCAGTCTCTTCCTGAATCTCTTAACCCTACTTGTCCCTCTCAATATAGGTAACAAACTTCATTGTTCTCTGGCTTATCCATGACATTTTAATGTTCAAACAGATAATCAGATTGATGTCATTTATTATCTCCTCTCCTTTCTTACACTTTGTGTTTTCACTAATAAAACACCTGGATATCATCCCTTCCCCTTTCTTAGAGGTCCATCTTACTTTTCCCAGTTCACGGAACTCCATTGTATAAATACAGCACAGTTTATAGAATCCATCTCTTATGTTAGTCCCTCCCTTTATCCTCAGAGGATTCATCTCAAGACCCCCAGTGGATGCCTGAAACCTTGAATAGTCCCCAACTGTGTATACACTATGTGGTTTTCCTATACATGCACACCTATGACAAACTTCAGTTTATAAATTAAGCACAACAAGAGATTAACAACAATAATTATAAAACACAACAATATAACAATTCACAATTTCCTGGATAGAAGGTTCATTCTAGTCTGAAGTGTCAATCATCAATACTCTTTTTTTTTTTTTTTTTTGAGACGGAGTTTCACTCTTGTTACCCAGGCGGCAGTGCAATGGCGCGATCTCGGCTCACCACAACCTCCGCCTCCTGGGTTCAGGCAATTCTCCTGCCTCAGCCTCCTGAGTAGCCAGGATTACAGGCATGTGCCAGCATGCCCAGCTAATTTTTAGCATTTTTAGTAGAGACGGGATTTCACCATGTTGACCAGGATGGTCTCGATCTCTTGACCTCATGATCCACCTGCCTCGGCCTCCCAAAGTGCTGGGATTACAGGCGTGAGCCACCGCGTCCGGCCCAATGCTCTTACCCTTTGGGACCACTGTTAAGTAAAATAAGGGTTACTTCAACACAAGCACTGTGACAGCACGACAGTTGGCCTGATAACAGAGACGGCTGCTAAGAGGCTAGCACGTGGTGTAAACAGTGTGCAGACGCAGGACAAAGGGATGATTCCCTGTCAGGAAGGACAGAGAAGGAGAGTGCACAACTTTATCAGTTACTCAAAACAGAGCACAACACAAAATGTAAGGATTATTTCTGGAATTTTCCATTTAATATCTTTGGATCACTATTGGCCTACGGGTAATGGAAAATGCAGTCAATAAAACCATCCTTAAGAAGGGAGTACTGTATAGCCATTTAGGTAGTTGCTAATATTTTACAATGTGAATATGGCTGCAGTGAATAATCATATGCCTTCTCTTTGTATTATTTGAAGTACATTGTCAGAGTAAATTTCTGGAAGTGTGATTTCTGGGTTGAAGAACAAATGTATATGTAGTTATGTTTAGAACTGTATTACACTGATGCAAAAGTAATTGTGGTTTTTCCATTACTTTTAATTAAAAGTAATGCCATTTACTTGTGTGTGTATGTGTGTGTGTGTGTGTGTGTGTGTGTACTTTAGGTTCTGGGGTACATGTGCAGATCATGTTGGGTTGTTGCACAGGTACATACATGGCAAGGTGGTTTGCTGCCTCCATCCCCCTATCATCTACATCTGGCATTTCTCCACACATTATTCTCCCCACCTCATGCTGTCTCTCCCCTAGCCCTCCCCAACTGACTCCAGTGTGTGATGCTCCCCTCCCTGTGTCCATGTGTTCTCATTGTTCAACACCCACCTATGAGTGAGAAAATGCGGTGTTTTTCTGTTCTTGTGTCAGTTTGCTGAGAATGATGGTTTCCAAATTCATCCATGTCCCTACAAAGGACACAAACTCATCGTTTTTTATGGCTGTGTTGTATTCCACATGTGTGCCACATTTTCTTTGTCCACTCTATCATTGATGGGCATTTGGGATGGCTCCAAGTCTTTGCTATTGTAAACAGTGCCTCAATGAACATACATGTGCATGTGTCTTTATAATGAAATGATTTATAATCCTTTGGGTATATACCTAGTAATGGGATTGCTGGGTCAAATGGAATTTCTATTGCTAGATCCTTGAGGAATCTCCACACTGTCTTCCACAATGATTGAACTAATTTACATTCCCACCAACAGTGTAAATGCATTCCTGTTTCTCTACATACTCTCTAGCATCTGTTTTCTCCAGATTTTTTAATGATCACCTGTGAGAGAGTATCTCAATGTGTTTTCGATTTGCATTTCTCCAATGACCAGTGATGATGAACAGTTTTTCATATGTTTGTTGGCTTCATGTATGTCTTCTTTTGAAAAGTGTCTGTTCATATCCTTTGCCCACTTTTGAATGGGTTTGTTTGTTTTCTTGTAAATCTGTTTTAGTTCTTTGTAGATTCTGGATATTAGCCCTTTGTCAGATGGGTAGATTGCAAAAATGTTTTCCCATTCTGTTGGTTGCCAGTTAACTCTAATGATTGTTTCTTTAGCTGTGCAGAAGCTCTGAAGTTTAATTAGATCCCATTTGTCTATTTTGGCTTTTGTTGCCAATGCTTTTGGTGTTTTAGTCATGAGGTCCTTGCCTATGCCTATGTCCTGAATGGTTTTGCCTAGGTTTTCTTCTAGGGTTTTTATGGTGTTAGGTCTTAAGTCTTTGATCCATCTGGAGTTAATTTTAGTGTAAGGTGTCAGGAAGGGGTCCAGTTTCTGCTTTCTGCACATGGCTAGCCAGTTTTCCCAAAACCATTTATTAAACAGGGAATCCTTTCCCCATTGCTTGTTTTTGCCATTTACTTTTTTACGTTATATTTTTACATTAAAAGTCAAGCCAAAAACCACAATTACTTTTGCACCAACCTAATACCATTTTGAATTCCCACCAGCAGTGCATATTAGCAGACAGCTTTGCCAACAGTGTGAATGGTCAAGCTTTCATATTTTCTCCCAATGGATGGGTGAGAAATGGTCCTTCTGTACAGTTTTAATTCACATTTCTCTTATTATGAATGAAGTCAAACATCTTTAACATGTAAGAGCCATTTTAATATCTATTTTGTAAATTTTCTGTTCATGAATGACTAGTTCCACTTTTCTATAAGACTTTTTTGTCCTTTTTCCCCAATATACTGAAGTTCTTTATATAGAGGTACATAGCCCTTCAGCTGTACTCTTTCCGTTTGTCATTTGCCTTTTGCCCTAGTATATGGTGCCTTTTTCCATGCAAATAGGTTTGTTTTGAAATGTAAGCAAACATCAATCTTTTCATTTATGACAACTGGATTTTGAATTGTTGGAAATCCTTTCTTAGATGAAGGAAAGAAAGAATCTAATTGTATCTTTTCTCAATGACTGTTCAGTTCCTCTGATATCACTTATTTTATCAGAAAGTCCATTTTTGTCCCAGTGATTTGACATGTGCCTTCATGTTATACTAATACGCGCCATTTGTTCTGCTCCACTTGCTGGTCCTTTTGGAAACATGTCTGTGATGTTTTAATTATAGAAGGTTTAGAGTATATCTTTTTTAATTTCCAACTTTTATTTTAGGTTCAAGGGGCACCTGAGCAAGCTTGTTACACAGTTAAATTGCATGTTTGGTGTACAGATTATTTCAGCACCCATGTAATGAGCACGGTACCTGATAAGTTGTTTTTCAATTTCCACACTTATTCCACCCTATAATCTTAATACAGGCTACCTCTTCCTTTTCAAAGTTTTTTGCGTACTCGAGTATCAACTTGTCTAGCTTGGTGTGTGTAAGTGTGTGTGTGTGTGTGTGTGTGTGTGTGTGTGTGTGTTTAACTGAGAATGCATAATATTTGGAAATTAACGGGAAGAATTGTTATGTTTATAGTATTAAAACATCATCTCCTATTGGGGCGTTCTAGGATGTTTTATGGTTTTCTTGAGATAGGTTTTAAGTAATATTTTATACTTGTATGTAATTAATCCTTCATTACTATTATAATTGTGACTTTATTATTTATTATATCTTTAGTTGGTTATTTGTGTATATAAAGGCTATTGATTATGGCATGTTAATTTTATATTCTGCTAATTGATTAATGTTTTCACTTAAGTTCATTTTATCATTACTTCTCCAGGATTTTCCAGGTATACTATCATGTTACCTGCAAAAGATGGTTTATTTATTGTCACCAATAATCTTGCCTTCAATTCTGTAATCTAATTACATTCACCAATAATTCCAGAATGATGTTAAATAGTAGTGATGATAGTAGAAATTCTTGCCTTGTTTCTAACCTTAACTAGAATATTTCTAGTGTTTCCTAATTAGAATGATTCTGTAATTAGGATTGGGATATATATATTATATAAAATATATGTATATATGTAGGAATATATATGTGCATATCTCAGTCCTAATTTCAGAATCTTTCTTAATAATTTTTTTACTTTAATTTCTGTCTTAATCTTTTATCAATAATATATTTTGCCATATTAGGGGTTTGCATTTTGATTTTTTTCTAGAGACTTTATTAAAAATGAAGTTAGATTTTGTCAAAGGCTATTTTTTGCATGGCTGGAGACATGCAAAAATAACATTTTTCCCCTTAGATTTAATTACGTGGTAAAATATATTAATAGGATTTCCTCATATTGAACTGTTTTTGAATTCTGGTATAAAACTATACATGGTCATGGTAAATTATTTTGAAGTTTTAAATCAGTATTAATAAGTGAAATTGATCTCTAATTTTTTGTGTGCTATTTTTATTAAGCTCGGCTATCAAAGTCATTCATTCTTCATAAAAAGAGCTGGAAAATTCTTCTTCATTTTCTGTATTTTAAAACAAGGCATGTAGCATTTGAGCCAGCAAGTCTCCATAGGTGTTGAAGCATTCCCCTCTGAAACTGTTTGTATGGTGTTTTATTAAGAAGCAGTACTTAATATATTTTTCTATGTCTTCTATGGAAATTGATTAAGCTTTCAGTTTACTAAGGTGAATTCTGGTAAACTGTATTTTATTTTATTTATTATTTATTCATTTGTTTGAGACAGAGTTTCTCTCTTGGACTTGGAGTTTCTCTCCCAGGCTGGACTGCAATGGCACGATCTCGGCTTAACGCAACCTCTGCATATCGGGTTCAAGTGATTCTCCTGCCTCAGCTTCCTGAGTAGCTGGGATTACAGGCATGTGCCACCAGGCCTGGTTAATGTTGTATTTTTAGTAGATATGAGGCTTCTCCATGTTGGTCAGGCTGGTCTAGAACTCGTGACCTCAGGTGATCTGCCCACCTTGGCCTCCCAAAGTGCTGGGATTACAGGCATTAACCACCATGCCCACCCCAACTATATTTTATTAATAAATTCCCTACTTCACAGCTTGCAGTATAGCTCAGAGGTAGAACATTTGACTACAGAAAATACCCACTTCATCAGGCTTTATAAATGTATTGGAATAAAAGTAGTCTATAATTTAAAAGTTTTTTTTTCTGTGTAGTCATTTACTCCTTGCCATATTTTATTTTTTAAAGTTTTGCCCCTTTTTTGATTAAATTACCTAGAGTTTTTTGTTCACTATTATTTCAAAAGTTACTTTTATTTATGCAGTCTACTGTTTTTCCATTTTTATCATATTTATTTCTCTATTACTATTATTAAAAATTTGGTTTTCTTTTCCTTTTTTTTTTGTTTTTGTTTTTGAGACGGAGTTTTGCTCTTGTTACTCAGGCTGGAGTGCAATGGTGCGATCTTGGCTCACCGCAACCTCTGCCTCCTGGGTTCAGGCAATTCTCCTGCCTCAGCCTCCTGAGTGACTGGGATTACAGGCATGCGCCACCACGCCCAGCTAATTTTTTGCATTTTTAGTAGAGATGGGGTTTCACCATGTTGACCAGGATGGTCTCGATCTCTTGACCTCATGATCCACCCGCCTCGGCCTCCCAAAGTGCTGGGATTACAGGCTTGAGCCACTGCACCCGGCCTGTTTTTCTTTTTCTTTTTCCTCTTTTTTTTACTTGGGATTGCAACTCATTTTTTTTTTTCGTTCTTTTATTTTTATCAACATAGATGCTAGGGCCATAAATTTTCTATTACTGCTGCTTTAAATGTAACTCATAGATTTTTACTACAGCGTTTTTATTATTCTTTTTTATTTCTTGAATTATAGTTTTAAATGTTAGCTCTACCACATTGTTTTGATTTTTTTCTTCAGAGATTTCAATCGCGTGTGCGCGTGCACACACAAACACACACACACACACACACACACACACACTCATACACATGCTGTATTAGGGCTCTCCAGAGTAAAGAACAGCAATAGGATACATGGAGATTTGCTTGAAGGGAATCGATTGCATGACTGTGTAGCTGGCAAGAGAAAATGTGTAAAGCAGACCAACAGCCAGGAACTCAGCAAGAGCTGACGCTGCAACCCCGAGGCACAATTTATTCTTTTCTGGGAAACCTCAGGTTTTCCTCTTCTCTCCTCAACTGATTGGGTGAGGCTCACCACCTTATCCATGGTTATTTTCTTTACTTTAAAGTCAACTGATGATAGATGTTAGCCTACATCTACAAAACACCGTCACAGCAAATCCTGGGTTAGGGTTTAAGTGACGGATTCCCACAGCCTCACCAAGTTGAAACATCAAAGTAACCATCACACACGTTGCATCTTTCTTCTCCAGCATTGCAACCGTCTTCTCTCTCATTCTGTTTATTAATCTTCTCTATTACGTTAGCCTCTTGATTGCTTTCTTAATTTTCCCATGACCCTTATTAACCTTTATTTGAGTCTATTCTTGGTTGGTCCTCTTTGGTAGCTTAGCCTTCATTTCCTTCATGATGCTAACATTATACTCTATTTTCTTTCCTTAACTGTTGCTGTATTTTTTTGCTCTGTTTCCTGCCTCTATTTTTAATTTTTAAATATTCAATCTAAAATATTTCCTCATCTTCAAATTCCTTTTTGTGTCTATTTAATTCAGTTTTGATTCTTCTGTGACAATTTTCTTCTGTTTCATGGTTGATTTTATTTTTTTTTCCCGGAGAACTTTTTGCAGCTTCTATGTGTTGGTTCACATTTTCTGTTTTCTTACTACAGTTTCCCGTGAATGTGGTCTGCCTTTTCTATTCCTGTCCATCTCATGGGTGTGACTTCTAACGTGAGAGTGCCCTTGTCGGTACATCCGCCTTGTTTTGTTTGGTTTCCTTAGTGGAGGGTGATGGGGATGGTGGAGGGAAAAGAGATGGTTTGCTGTGTCTGCTACGCTGTCATCTGTCATCTCTGTCAACTCCATAAGTCCCCTCGGTTCCTCCGTTCTCCTTCGTGACATGTCCCTGATGGTTTCCATTCCTTCTTTGCACATCTTCTCTGGAAGGAGCCCACCTCTGGGGCTGCCTCTTCTTGCCTGACTCATGTTCAAAGTCCCCCCCTCCCCGTGACTGCTGCTCTGAACTACCAGTCCCTGAGCCATCCACCCCCAGGCCTTCAGCATCCAGAGTGGATTTTTCTTTTTGAGGTTTCATCTAAGGCACCCCCAGCCTGTCTCTTTCCCCCCACCCCACAAAATCACTTGAACCTTGCCAACCCATTGCCCAGAAGCAGCCAGCAGTGGTGACAGGGGCTCAGCTGAAACGTTGCCTTTTTCTCCGTGTCGAGGTAATCATGCTGATGGTGGTGTCCTCGGTCATCCAGCGAGCAGCACATGTGGCTCACAGGTGGTTTCACTGGTTTATTTTTGTGGGAAGGATGTGCAGGGAGATGGGAAGTCAGGTCCATGCCATCTTCCCACACACCCACGAGATCCCTACTCCTTTTTATTCATTTTTCTCTACTTCTCCCTCAGCAAGAAGCCAAGGTCATGAGAAGCCTGAATGTGGACTTGAGTAACTGAGGTTGGCACGCTCTGCTGCAGAGGTGACAGGGCACACCCAAAATGGGAAACTGCGACTATCTCTCAGGGTTGTCATGAAGATTAACTAAAGGAATAATCACGAAAGCACAGTGAGTTGTTAGGTCGTCTGTCATCTCTGCGACCAGGCCCTAGAAGTTGTACTTCTGGGGTCTCTCAGGGGATCAGTGACCCCTCTTCACTGGAACGTATTGGGGTGTGTCCTTAAAACCCACAAGGCAGGAAGTGAGCAAATTCTTAGTTTTCCCTTAGCTGAGAACTATCATGTAACAAAGGTATTGGGGTCTCTGACACCTGGATATGGAATTGCTTAATAATAAACATCGGCTTTGCCCACAAATGCGGGAGCAAAGAGGAACCTCATAGCCTCACACTAATTCCGAGCACACGATCAGCCTTGAATGCCGATTTGTCTGCTGAGGAGGAGACAGGAGGAGCAGTGTGGGAAACACGGGAAATGTCCCCAAGCCATCTTTCTGTTTCAGGCACCTACAGGTCAGAGTGAAATCTCTCTTCTCTCCTCTACATCTGTTTAGAGTCTCATATTAAACAAAAAAACATGTCGAGCTCATAGGGAAACCACTTTCTTCCTTCCTTCCTCTGATTTTTATTCACCATCTTCCGCAGCACACGCACCCTCACCCCCGGCCGCAGCCCACCTCAATCCTCAGTGCTGGCCTCCGGTTGTCAACAGCAGCAATGACTGTGTCTTCATGAAAAAAGATGGATAAAACATTACCATAACCTCAGAGGCATGAGCAAAGCCTGTATTAGAATTCGGGAACTACAGCTGGAACTTCCAGCATGGGGCGGGAGATAAAGTTCACTATTGTTAGCTCACAAGTGGCTCCAACTTCCTGGCAACGGCAGTGAATTACTCAGTCATTTATGCAGGTCCTTCAGAAACAGTCCACTGTTCCCCAACAAAAAAGGCATTCAGGAAGGGAGCGCGGGCTCCCCGGCCCTGGAGAGCTGGCTTTAGGGCAGCCACTGGTCGGGAGGCCTCCCCAGTCAATGGCCTCTGTGGGAAAGGCAGTGATGTCACCGCAAATGCATTCCCCCATCTCTCCCTCGCAGGCTGTTTCCCGGTTTTATTTTTCTCTCTTTCTTTCTCTCCCTCCAGCCTCTTTGAGGGTATTATGACTTTTTTCCAAGTTTAGAGCTCAAATCCACGAGAGGCCCGCAGCTCCCTGACTGCCATGGCAACACCAGGCCTGGTACACTTTATTTTTTTGCATAAAAAGTAGAGAAAGATTGAAAGGAGGGACAAGAATGAAAGGGGGAACAGAGCCAGCTTTGCCTGAGAGGGGATGGTATCTGCCAGGCAAGGGCAGAAGCACATGGGCAACCGGACTGTGGGGCCAGCGGAGCCAGCGGAGGGGCCTTTGAGAAACAAATCTGTGACCCTTCACAGTCCAAGCTTCCGAAAAAGCCCAGCGCTTCTGACGGGCGACAGAAGACGGAGGGCAACAAAGTTCTCACAAGAAAGAAGGTCTCGCTTTTGAACATGTGCCCAATTGCACAGTTTAAAGGAAGCTTTCAAAAATCTGTCTAGCCTTCTCAAAAAGAAAGACAAAAAGAAGTGAAAAAAAAAAGGAGCGAAAAGTCTCAAAAGGACTTCTGACCTGTGCAGAAAGGGAGCAGAAAATACGCTGACACATTTCCTGGAATGCCCACGGTCCTCCAGCTCCCTATTGTCAAACGGCCACAGTGTAAACCCGAAGTGTCAGCTGTGGCAAATCAACTCGAAATAATCGATGGCAAACAGAAACCAACATTCATTACTGTACTTTCTTCCCCCAGAGGACAGACCATTACCTTGAACTCCTGGAAGAAAATGAATGTCTTTCCTCTGGTATATTTTGTGTCCATTCTATCAAAAAGCAGATTTCGAACAGTCTTGAGGAAGCAGCTCCTGAAAAACACAGAAAACTGCCCCATGAAAAGCAGGGCGGGCAGGTAAGGTGACTTGGGCTTGGGTGTGGATCACGGTCCCCTGCTGCTGCCCAGGGCCCCTTCTCTTTAGCATCAGCTTCCGATGGATGTGAGCGCCGTCCAGTACCTGGGCCCTACGTCACTGCCTTCTAATCACCTTCCCAAATACATAATCAGCCGTGGTCCAAGCTCCATGTTTTCTGTGTGGTTACACACAAATGCACCAGGCCAAGAGTCTTGAAAAGCTTAGACCCTAATCACAGAAGGCACAGTCCTCAGGAAGGGAATGGCAGTGTCGTTTCTACTAACAGGGATGGCTGAGGCCAAGGAGTTGAAAAGAGGAGATGAAGAGGAAGGTGCAGGCGGGTCCCAAGAGGACTCGGGCTCTGAGGTGGGTCCGGAGATTGTTCACAGGGAAGGAGGAGGAAGGAGACTGCCCCATGCTCAAGTACGGGTGACTGGGTGTCGAGTGGGCTGGACTCACTGACCAACACACTATCCACAAAAGGCTCCGTGCTGCTCCCATGCGTGAGCTGTGGGACCCCACTCCTGGTCCTTGGATGGGGCAGATGCCATTACTTTCCAGTCATCAAACATCAAACATTCCACCCCTCTAGGTTTCGTTTCTTTTCTTTTCTTTACTTTTTTTTTTTTTTTTTCTGAGATGGAGTTTTGCTCTTGTTACCCAGGCTGGAGTGCAATGGCGCGATCTCAGCTCACTGCAACCTCTGCCTCCCAGGTTCAAGTGATTCTCCTGCCTCAGCCTCCCGAGTGCCTGGGATTATACATGTGCACCACCACTCCTGGCTAATTTTGTATTTTTAGTAGAGACAGGATTTCGCCATGTTGAACAGGCTCGTCTTGAACTCCTGACCTCAAGTAATTCACCCGCCTTGGCCTCCCAAAGTGCTGAGATTACAGGTGTCTTTAGCTTTCATATGGTAAAATTTCCATTCCAGTTTAGACCTAAACTTCAGTCTCACGAGCAGTTCACATGATCTGGGAGTTTTGCCCAGAGGTGCTAGTGTCATCGGTGGTTGGGGCACACTGATCCGGCAGTCAGGTGGCCTCTGGGATTTTTGGAGACCCCTTCAAGGGTGTCTATCCCACCTGATCACAGTCCAGAAAACACACTCTCAGCTGATGACTTTCTCCCCAGTGCTGCCTCTGCCCAGCAGGGTGCCGCAGCCTCCAGCCTGGGACTGTCCTCTGCCAGGTGGTCCTCCTGGGCAGGGTTTCTAAAGAGGTCTCCATACCAGCCACCTTCTGCAGTCTGCACTTGGCCAAGAGATGCCCCATAACCTCACCCCCACAGGGTATCAGAATAGGCCACTCCCCGCCGCCGCATCACCACCCTTGTGTCTGCATGAGCCGTTCTCCCTCTTAAGCATTCTTGAGGCGAGACTGAGGAACTAATGCCTGATTCCGCACATGCACTCTGCCATGGTGTCCCCGCTCTGGAGGACCCAGGAAGGGCCTGAGAATACCACAGTTGGGCAGGCTCTCCGGTGTACCTAGACAGACCAGTCTCCTTCTGTGTGCATTCCCACATCATGTGGTTATGTTCTCGTGGTGTCTCTTCTCACCCTCCCCTCTTGCAATCAGCTTAGACAGAATTGGAAAGAGAACACCCTGACTCCGTATCTTATACAAGAAAAGAGAGAAAACTCTCAGCTCATACTCACACCCTCAAATTCCCTGGCTGAACGTCCCCCTCCACACATCTGGGTTTCCCTGGGGAGAGGATTCAGGACGATGCCCACAGAACTTTCCTTCCCTGCTCCGTCTGTGACTGGCCCCCCTCCTTAGAATGTGCGAGTGTTCACTGTCTGTTCTCAGCTCTAGGGCTTCAGCTGAAATCCTTAAACACGAGACTTCCACTTTCACTTGGTTTCCCTAGGATCACTTCAGTCACTAGCCACATACAGAAGGCGTCTGAGCCCACAGCCCAGTCCATTAAGTCACTGGCCACATGCAGAAGGTGTCTGAGCCCACACCCCAGTCCATTCAGTCACTAGCCACATGCAGAAGGCGTCTGAGCCCACACCCCAGTCCATTCAGTCACTATCCACATGCAGAAGGCGTCTTAGCCCACACCCAGTCCATTCAATCACTGGCCACATGCAGAAGGTGTCTGAGCCCACACCCCAGTCCATTCAGTCACTATCCACATGCAGAAGGCGTCTTAGCCCACACCCCAGTCCATTCAGTTACTATCCACATGCAGAAGGCGTCTGAGCCCACAGCCCAGTCCATTCAGTCACTGGCCACATGCAGAAGGCGTCTTATCCCACAGCCCAGTCCATTCAGTCACTGGCCACATGCAGAAGGCGTCTGAGCCCACAGCCCAGTCCATTCAGTCACTGGCCACATGCAGAAGGCGTCTAAGCCCACAGCCCAGTCCATTCAGTCACTATCCACATGCAGAAGGCGTCTTAGCCCACACCCAGTCCATTCAGTCACTATCCACATGCAGAAGGCGTCTGAGCCCACACCCCAGTCCATTCAGTCACTATCCACATGCAGAAGGCGTCTTAGCCCACAGCCCAGTCCATTCACTGCGAAATATTTGCGCTTCCTAATATTCAGCTCAACTCTCTCCCTCCCAGTGGTTTTTCTGTGTGCATTTGTCTACCCATTACCATTCCTTCTGGAGACACAATCTGGGTTTTCCTTTGGGGGACTGTGCCTCCCTCTATCTCAATCCATGGGGTTCAGTTGGGGGTTCCAGCCTCCAGGTTTGTCCACGTGATATAAAGGTGGTCAACGGGTTCCTTAAATACATAATGGACCCAGGAGGAGCAGTCGTGGGGACCCACCTGGTCCAGCCTGCATGGTCTGGGCTTGCCTGAGAGCCCCTGGCCCTATCGTGCTGTTCTCAGCACTGGGGCAGGTGGACGTACGGGCCACATCTCACTCTCCACCTTGTAGGCCAAAGAAAGCCTACAAGGACACAGAGAGGAAAGGGTGGGCCCACAGGAGCTTTTCAGTCCCTGAATCAACCTGTGCCTGATCTACCCTCGGGCTTTTCAGAAACATGAACCCACAAATTCAAACCCCCACTTTTTTTTGTCATAAAGCCAACTTTATGCTTTAAAAGTATGCAAAATCCAACTGGGTGCAGTGGCTCATGCTTGTAATCCCAGCACTTTGGGAGGCTGGGGCGGGTGGATCACAAGGTCAGGAATTGGAGACTAGCCTGACCAACATAGTGAAACCTCGCCTCTTCTAAAAATGCAAAAATTAACTGCACTTGGCGGTGCGTGCCTGCAATCCCAGCTACTCAAGAACTGCGGCAGGAGTATCACTTGAACCTGGGAGACAGAGGTTGCAGTGAGCCGAGATTGCATCACTGCACTCCAGCCTGGTCAACAGAGCGAGACTTCTTCTCTGGAAATCCACTGCTTGGAGGACCTGGACTGACACAGATGGTGCCGAGAGTGAGCTGACAAAGGAAGTTGAGGTCTGGACACCAGCTCAGCCCATGCCTGACCACGAAGCTCATGTGCTGAGTGGAAGGGGGGAGGCGTGCATGGTGCTGAGTGGAAGTGGGGAGGCGTGCATGGTGCTGAGTGGAAGGGGGGAGGCGTGCACGCTGCTGAGTGGAAGGGGGGAGGCGTGCACGGTGCCCAGCGCCTGGCTGTCACCCCTACTCAGTGTCTCACTGACAGGGACCCGAGGAACTGTCTTAGGGAAGGGAAGATCTTGCTTTTGTGGTAATGCCAACATTTGAAAGATGTGCAGTGTCCAGTGGAGTTGGCTGGCTTGTGCTAAGCTGTAACGATGACCTGCAGATGGGCAATGAGAGGATGTGTATGAGAGCCAGAAGGCCTGTTGCGTAGCTTGCTGAGAGCTTCTGCAGTGGAACAGAAGACACTCCTCAGGGCTCAATGGCTGAGCTGCAGAGATGGTCACACGCTCAGTCAAGTTAGGGCTTATGCTAGGTGGATGTGTTGGTTGGGAAAACCTAGAGAATCTGCAAACAGGATTGGGATGGATGGCCCTGGCAACTGAGCTCTGCAGAACCCCTGCAGCCCTCCCGAGTAAGAGCTGGCGTGCTGCCCATGGGAACTCACTGCAGAGGTCCCTCCCTGCAAAGCAAGGCGTGCTGGTCCTAGAGGAATTGCCCTGCTAGCTGCTCCGACTGCTGAGTTGATAACAGCAAAACTTGTCTTGAAACGATGCAGCCCAGATGAGCCACAGAGTACCCTCTGCAGGAGCTGGCTGATGAGGATCTGTGGGCACGGGTTTGCCTTTCTTATCGGCACAGCGTCACCCAGTGCCCAGAGACACTGACTTACACCTGACCAGAGAGCTCTCCTCGCAGCTGTGGCGGTATAAGGCAGCCCCAGGACCGCGGAGTTCATGGGCTACGTTACACCCCACATTATCCAGGGACAGTGGCCCCCCAGAGCACTGGAACGGCCTGCTTCATGCACTGCCATTGAGCAGCTTGGCGACAACAGCCTGCACGGACATAGTGTGTGCCTCAGTGCCCTCCTCATGCCAGTGTAGCCCGGGTTAGGGGGAATATCTGGGTTGGGGAGTGAGTGAGGGGTGGACGCAGGCATAGAGCCACCCACACCACTCCTCATGGCCATGTGAAAAAGCTCCTTCCTCCTGCTCCCGCAGCTCTGGGATCTGCAGGGTAGGAGGGCCAAGCCCCTCTGCCACAGTGGCGGTTGCTGCCTGATGCCATGGACTGCTCGTGTCTAGGGACCAGCCACGAGAACTGGAGCCACAGTCTTGGTGAGGGCACTGGCCTTGCCGGCAGGAGGACAGCTGCTTTTCCATGACGAGATGGGGAAGAATGCACAGGGACCTCAGGCAGCCCTCCACTCTCTCAAACAACAGCGGCCCTGCCTGGAAAGGGACAATCACTGAGGACCCACCACCTATACCCCAGCTGTGCCCCTGTGATGGGTGGAAGTGCGTCCCCAACAAGATGCATTTGTGTCCAAACACCTGAGCCCTGAGGATGTGGACTGACTCAGAACAGGGTCTCTACAGACGGAACCAAGTTGAGAGGAGGCCTCGAGCTAGTGTGACTGGTGAACTGATGAGACAAGGAGAGACACAGCCACAAACGGAAGACAGCAGCAGAGGCTGCAGTGATGCTGCCACAGAGGAGTAGCCTCCGCATGGGTGTCCGAGGGAGCCCAGCCCTGCTTGCACCTCGGCTGCAGGCTTCTGGCCTCCAGGACTGCGAGGGAGTCACTGGTGCTTTAAGCCACCCAGCTTGTGGGACTACGTTATGTCTGCCACAGCAAACTGGTGCAGCCACGAAGACCCACAGAAGTGGGAGCTCCGTGGGGGACGGTGAGCTCAGGTGGTCCCCAAGGCAAATGTGCCACGGGCGGTGGTGGTCCCATTATCCAGTCTTTTCTGTGTTTCCCTTCTGAAATGAGCGCTGGGAGTGGTGTCCTCAGACACACATGCAGGAGGGGGTCTGTGTGGCCATGGAGGGTACCTGCCACAGGGGCCCAGGTGATAGATGGCTCCCAACACAGCCATCTTGCCAAGGCCATGCCTCCCAGGCTGCTGCCAGGAACTGAATGATCACAGCTGGGCACTGGGACCAGGTCACTTCTGCCAAGCACAGGCATCCTCTACCACTGGACCTTGGCTCAGGGGTGCACTGGTGGCCGGCTGAGACTCTCTGGTGGCACTGCCACCAGAGCTCCTCCACCCATTTCTCCCTGTCTCTCTCCTCTGACAGATGCCAGCCTGGCCCAGCCGCTTCCTTTTTGCCCTTCACAGACTCCCCCACCCCGGATCTCTCCCGCTGATGCAATGCTGCCTGAAGACCAGAACTGATGAGGGGGAAAGTCACTGTCCTCACATACGTCACAGAAGCATCCCGCTGTCAACTTTCCATCAAATCCCTCGTAAGCATCATAGATGCAGCTCTTCTCTCCTCTCTTCATTTACTCATTCAAGAACACACAAAAATAGCAAACACTCCAGGGCTCAGGACATTAAGAAATGAGCACAACCAGATTAATGAGTTGCTCCCTCCTTCTGAGCTGTCTTGATTAGTTCAGAGTATTAGCCAGACGCTTCAAAGTAATCAGACGACTTCCAACTGGGGCTGAAACAAGGCAGCCCTCAGCAATGGTGGGCACAGCCTTCCCGGGCCCTGACTATCTTAGCATAGTGTGCATTTGTTCAGGAAAGTTAACACAAACAAGTGAGTGCGAGCCCTCAGTTTGCATCTTGGAAACGATCTAAACTTCTCGAGTGGTAGCCAGCAGCCTTTCCCTGAGACGGGCGAACCTAATTGACGCAGAAATGTCCACAGTCAACTTCCTAGTCTTATTTTCTGGTGGGATGTTACTCTACTTGATAAAAACTGTAGTAAAACAGGATTTCCTTTCCTTCTCTGGCCTTCTAAATCTCACAGAGGGAAGACTCTTGTGTGCTTAAGAGAAGATGCTATTTTCTCACTTCCAGCTTGGAAACAACGATGGTAAAAATACCACTTGAAAACCCACGAAAACTCTCTGGGGACTCGAGGGAAGGCCAGGAAACCCCAATCATAAATGATAATGCAGAGGAGGACGAAGGGCTGATTATTGTCATCGTGATCGATGTTATGAAGAACGAATATTGATGTGCAAAGACACAGGTCTAGAGCGTTCTGGGCAGTAAGTGGGGCACGAGCCTGGCCTTCCCAGCTTATTACCTCTTAGAGATGCATGACACAGCAGTTTCCAGATGCTACAAATGTACAAGACAGAGGCTTGAAATCAGAATCCTGAAGAGGAAGGCATCCTCCACTTGGACCTGAAGAGATGCCAAACAGAGGATTTGAGTTGAGCCTTCACAAAATAGGAATTTGATAGAGAAGAAAGAAAGGACTCCATTCTTAAATCCAGGCAGGAACTGAGCTAAGGCCAGCAGAAGAGGAGAAAGCATGTTTTAGGACACGAAGCCCATCAGTTTCCAGAGAATGAGGGGTTCCTGTGTGAGGACACTGGAGTGTCAAACCAGAAAAGGAGGTGGAAGGGAATCAGGAGTCCTACAAGCTTTGGACTTCATTTTGTAGGAGATAATGGGATCAAAGTAGAACGTGACGATTCAGGATGGCCACATTTTAAAGTGTGTATTTATTTATTTGCTCATTTACTTATTTATGTGTGTGTCTATTTTATTTTTCTGGAAGTGTGCTCAGATATTAGGCAGACTTGCCTGATCAGCTCCCAAGGAAGCCAGAAGCTCCAGCAGGTACAGCTGCCCTGTCCATCTACATCCACAAAAACCCTGAGACCAGGAATAAAACAGGGTTATTTTTCTTCCGTGTGTTTAGAAAAGGTCACTGTCAGTACATTCAGTGTTGCACTAGAGGTTCTTGTTTCATGAGACTTACAACTACCTACATTTTCATTCCTTTCCAAACCATCATTGTTATTTATTTACAATCTTAATTCACTTTAATTTTATTGGTTTATGTTGTTATGTGGATATGTGTGTGTACATATATGTGTGTTACATATACGAGCATTTTCATATGTGCACATTGAAATTCAAAAGCATTCACTGTCTCTGTCTCCTTCTGAGCCTCTTCTTTTTGGGTACACACAAAGCCTGATAATCCTTTCACTAGTTATGGTGTCATAAGTTATGGTCTCATAACTAGTGAAAGCATGGGAAAGTATAACTAGTTTGGTGAAACTAGTTATGTTTTATGAAATTTCACTTAAGTTTAACTAGTTACACTTAATATAGTTTCACTAAACTAGTTACACTATGCTTAACTAGTTACTATGCTTAAATAGCATAACTAGGTTCGTTAAACTGATTAATTCGCATAACTAGTTTCGTTAAACTGGTTATTGACTTGTATAACTAGTTTTGTTAAACTGGTTATTGATTCGCATAACTAGTTTCATTAAACTGGTTATTGATTAGCATAACTAGTTCCATTAAACTGGTTATTAACTAGTATAACTAGTTAAACTTAAGTTTAGTGGAACTAGTTATACTTCCCCACCTTTCGCATTTGCCCCCTTGCTTCATGTTGCCCTTCAGGCAGGAATGCTGTATTTCCATCCTCCCATCACCCACTCCCTCTTAGCACATCTAAATCTGCCTCATCTTTTAAGGATTAACTCAAAAGGCAGCTTCCCCATGAAGCTCAACTCTAAACTAAAAGTAATTGTACCTTTTTCCAAACTCCCTAATCACTAAACACCACCCCTCTCATCATGCTTAAAATTCTGCCTTGTGTTATCAATGGTCACGTCTACACCATTTCATAGCTACATACGAAGAGTTCCCAGCGCCACCATGCACCCGGCGTGCACACTGCTCTTCAGGACAGTCCCATGAGAGCTTGGGCCTTGCTGAGTTCCTTTACTGCTGCATCTCATTGTCCATGACAGTTCTTGGCACACTAGGGGCTCAAACATGTTTTTGGTTTTATGAATAAACAATTTAATGAAAAAATAAAGGAGGACTGATATACACTTAACTCAGCTTTAACATCCTCCCAGGAAACAACAGAGTGATTTTTTTTTTACTTGAGATCCAAAACATAATTTTTGAATGCATAAATTCTTTCATAGGAATATATGCAAAATTAAAGCCAAAAGTTTAATTTAGAATTTTCCAATTAATTTGTTGCTTTTCTGTTGTGACCTCTGAATGGTAAGTTTGGTTAATAATAAAAATTTCTGAAAAAGCTCGGAATGGAAAATAATATATCTAATCCATTGGCAGCAGACTGTTCTGTGAATTTACTAGACACAAGTAGAAGTCCATTGATAAACCACCTGAATAATCTAATGCCCAATAGTTGTGAGAAATATTGTTACAAAAGGAAGACCCGAGTTAGCAAAATCTTCTATTTTTAAAACTAGAAAACTTCCTTTTGCTAAAA
This sequence comes from Saguinus oedipus, assembly GCA_031835075.1. Lineage (NCBI taxonomy): Eukaryota > Metazoa > Chordata > Mammalia > Primates > Cebidae > Saguinus > Saguinus oedipus. The sequence goes on along the minus strand of CM063172.1, from coordinate 173,780,704 downwards.
ATAGGCTTATTTCAATGCAAAAGATAGATTGGTACCTCTTACCCTAATGTTTCCCAACCTGGCCTGATCATAAAAATTACAGAAAAAAAGGGAAAAAAAGTGTGTGTGAAAAATACAGATTCAACAAATCAAATTCAGCAATACAGAAAAAGAATTGTACACCATGACCAAGTGAGGTTCCAGGTATACAAGCCTGGTTCAACACTCAAAAATTAACAAGTATATGTAATATTATCAAAAGGATAAAGAAGAAATTTTTCATAATTATATGGACACAGAAGAAAGCTTCTGACAAAATCTAACACCCATTCACAATGAAAAAAAAAATCTCAGAAAACTAATAAAGGAGCATTCTTAACTGGATAAAGAGAATTTACCAAAAATCTATAGCTGAGATTATTCTTAACAGCAAATGACTGAACAATTTTCCCCAATGATCAAGAGCAGGGCAAGACCTTTGCTCTCACCATTCTTGTTCAATATAAGGTTGGAAGTTCTAGCCAATATAATAATTAAAGGAAAAGAAATAGCATACACATTTAAAGAAAAAAAAACTAAGTTGTCCCTGTTTGCAAATAAAAATTATTAACATAGAAAATCCAAATGAATCTACCAATTATTAGAAATTAGAGCAAAATTATCAGTGAGTTCAGTAAGACTGCAAAATGCAAGATCAACCCACAAAAATCAAATTACATCTCTATATGTGGAACAAATAAGTTGAAACTAATATGAAAATACAACACTATTTTCTCCAAACAAAATTAAACTCTTAGATATAAACTTTAAAAATATCTACAGGATCTGTGTGCTGAAAACCATGCTGATAAAAGAAATCAAAGAAGACATAAATAAATAAATAAATAAATAAATAAAAGCAGAAGTCTTGGGAGGCCGAGGCGGGTAGATCACGAGGTCAAGAGATTGAGACCATCCTGGTCAACATGGTGAAACCCCATCTCTACTAAAAATACAAAAAATTAGCTGGGCACGGTGGCTCGTGCCTGTAGTCCCAGCTACTCGGGAGGCTGAGGCAGGAGAATTGCCTGAACCCAGGAGGCGGAGGTTGCGGTGAGCCGAGATCGCACCATTGCACTCCAGCCTGGGTAACAACAGCGAAACTCCATCTCAAAAAAAAAAAAAAAGCAGAAGTCATGTTGTGGGTCGATAAATGAAATGTTAAATATGTCACTTTTCTCCAAACTGACCTATAGTTTTAATGCTATTTTTGTCAGTTTCCCTTGAGAGTTTTTTTGCAGACCCTAGACAAGTTACTTCTAAAATTTGTCTAGAAAGCCAAAGGCAAACTTTGCAAACAAAAATGAAGTAGGAGGAATCATTCTACCAGATTTCAGGGCTTGCTGTATAGCTGCAGTAATCAAAACAGTGTAGGAGAGGCAGGGGCCAGACACGTGGACGCATGAAACAGAACAGAGACCCCAGAGACAGACACACACAAATACGTCCAACTGATTCTGACAACTAAAGAACAGAAAGCAATCCCATTGCTATGCTTTGTACGTCCCCTCCAAGACTGGGTTGGAATTGAATTGCCATTCTAACAATATTAAGAGGCATGGCCTTTAAAAGGTGGTTAGGTTATGAGGGCTCTGCCCTCACAAAGCGATTATTACATTTACCTCAGGAATGAGTTAGTTATCATGGGAGGGGTCCCTAATAAAAGGGATGAGCTCATCCCACTTCCTTTTCTGTCTCTGTACTCTCTTGTTCTTTAGCTTGAGATAATGCAGTAAGAAGGCCCTTGCCAGATGCTGGCAATGTGGTCTTGGACTTCCCAGCCCTCTGAAAGTTCATTTGCTAGCCAAATAAACTTCTTTTCTTTATAAATTCCCCAGTCTATGGTGGTATTCTGTTACAGCAGCAGAAAACATAGTAACTCAATAGAAGAAGGATAAAAACCAATAGAAGAAAGATAGTCTTTTCAGTAACTAATACTGTAACAAATATAATAGGCAAAAAAAAAAAAAAGAATAAAAACCTAAAGTTCACACGTCATACAAAATGTAACTCAAAATTCGGTCATAAGCTTTAAATATAAAATAAAAAAAAAACTATAAAACTTTGAAAAAATATAAGAAAATCTCCAGGACCTAAGACTAAAAAAAGTTATGACCTAACACCAAAAGCACACATTCTAAAAGAAAATTTTAATAAACTGGACCTGATTACTGAAACTCTTGCTCTGTGAAAGGCTTTATTAAGAGGGTTACCAGACATACTGTAAAAATATTCACAAACTGCGTATCTGACAAACAACTACAATCTAGAACATAAAGACCTCTCAAACCTTAACAATAAGAAGAAATGAACAATACAATTAGACCATTGAAAAAATATATTTCACTCACCAGACATTTCACAGAAGAGAAAATACAGATGGAAAATATGCACTTGAAAAGATGTTCAGTATCACTAGCCATTACAGAAATGCAAACTAAAACTAAAATGAGGCTTCACTAGACACCTATCAGAATGGCTAAAAATTAAAAAATAGGCCGGGCGCGGTGGCTCACGCCTGTAATCCCAGCACTTTGGGAGGCTGAGGCGGGTGGATCACGAGGTCAAGAGATGGAGACCATCCTGGTCAACATGGTGAAACCCTGTTTCTACTAAAAATACAAAAAATTAGCTGGGCATCGTGGTGCGTGCCTGTAATCCCAGCTACTTGGGAGGCTGAGGCAGGAGAATTGCCTGAACACAGGAGGCAGAGGTTGCAGTGAGCCGAGATAGCGCCATTGCGCTCCAGCCTAGGTAACAAAAGTGAAACTCTGTCTCAAAAAAAAAAAAAAATTAAAAAATAGAAAAAACACCAAATGTTGGTGGAGGCAGAGAAACTAGATAACTCGTGCCCCACATTGCTGGTGGGAATGTAAAATGCCACAGCCATTCCAGAAATCAGACTGGCAGTTTCTTAAAAGGGTGAACATGCAACTAACATATGACTCAGCAATTGTAGTGTGCAATTATCTCAGATAAATGGCAACTCATGCTCATCCATAGCCCTAACCTGGAAATACTGGAGATACCCTTCCCAAGGTGAAGAGTTGAACAGACTGTGGTACATCCATACCATGGCATATCGCTTAGTAATAAGGAATTATTAGGGTTTGGCTGTGTCCCCACCCAAATCTCATCTTGAACTGTAGCTCCTATAATCCCCACGTGCTGGGGGGGATTCTGTGGGACGTAATTGAATCATAGGAGCAGTTTCTCCCATGACAGTAAGTTCTCATGAGATCTGATGATTTTATAAGAGGCTTCCCCCTTCCCTCTGCTCTCATTCTTCTGTCTCCTGCTGCCATGTGAAGAAGGACCTACTTGCTTCCCTTTCCACCATGACTGTAAGTGTCCTAAGGCCTCCCCAGCCATGTGGAACTGTGAGTCCATTAAGCCTCTCTCCTTTATAAATTGCCCAGTCTTGGGTAGGTCTTCATAGCAGAGTAAGAATGAACTAATACAGGAATGAAATATTAATACATGCAGTGACTTGGATGAACCTTCAGAGAATTATGCTAAGTGAAATAAGCCAATCCCAAAAGATTACATAGGGTGTTAATATATCATAGCACATTCTTGAAATGATGAAATAACAGAAATAGGAAACAGGTTAGCAATTGGCAAGATTAAGCACAGAGGAGGGAGAGAACGGTGAAAGTGGCTGTGAAAAGGTCCCAGGGAGAGCCCTGTGATAACAGAACAGTTCTGCATCTTGGCTGTGGTGATAGATACACAGATCTCAAAATGATAAAACTGCATAGAACTAAATGCACACACACGGTGTGCATACGACGCTAGTGAAATCTGGAGAAGGGCACTGCGCTGCGCCAAGGTCAGTTTCCTGGTTGTGATACTGTACTGTAGTTACCTAAGATGTATAAAGTTATAAAGGGAATAAAAGACCACTCTGTACTTTCTTGCAACTGAATGTGACTTTACAATTATCTCCAAGAAAAAAGTGAAATAAATACAAGTTCACTGGCCCCTTCTCTGGAAGTCAAATTTAATAGGCCTTGTTGGGGAGGGAGCCCGGTACTCTGTGTAGTTAACAAGCACTCTGGGGTATTCCGATGGCAAGGCAAGTCCCAAGAGCATTGCTGGAGGCTCTCCTAGTTCTTCACTTTAGACTTCCTGGCAGCCTGTTAAACTCGACCGGGATGCTGAATCTATGGGTTATGACATAAAAATTCTTCACAAGGTCATTTTTACCCCATAAACAAGCATATCAGCTTCATTCTAATAGAAGGAAAGTGTTGGCACTATGTCTAATAGCCCAGACCCAGTAAAAGAGAAAAGCAGACATTTTATTTAACTGAAAGGCTTTTTCGCATTAGAACCTTAGAAACAACACTATTTCACAGACTTATCACTGTGGTATATTATGGCACACGGCAAAAAAGCTTCAGTATATTTTCTTGAGTTCTATTCCAGGCTGAAACTTACCAATCACCTCTCATCTACTGGTACCCTGGACTTTGGGAGGAAAGTCTGTCTTAGGAAACACTGCATGAGATTTATGCTTTAAGAACTAGGCTTTCACTCATCCACTAAAATCCATACTATGTAGAAACTGTTAGAATATTCAAGATGTCTGCACATTATATGTCATTAGGTTCAGCAACCTTGTGGAACAGGTTAAATCTGTTGGTGGAAGCACAAGCTAATGAGGCAGGGTCATGGACAGAGTCCCCACAGGGCTGAAAGAGCTTTTCTCAGCAGCCCAGCACAGCCTGGACTCCTGACCCAGCCCATGTGGCTCAAAAGGAGAGCCTTGTGGATTAACCATTTGTGTGTTACCTCTCCTCTTCCCCTGGATGGAGCCCCTTGAAGGCGGGGACTACTGGGGTTCCTCTCCACCTCAGTACCCAGGACCCCAGGTCGATGCTCAATGTTGCTTTTAAATGAGTACAAATGAACACACCAGCTCGAGGACGTGTGGGAAAGCAGTGCTGAGTCTATGTCCAGACAGCCACTCCGTAGGAAGACAAGTGACTTCCTCTTTATCCATATAGACAGCAGAAGCACATTGGTCAGTGTGGCCTCATTTACTGTCCCTGCAGCAGAAACACTCCTAATATTCTCCCCTAACAAAATATTTTCAGGTTTCTGTCTCAAAAAATTTCATATTTAGTGTCAGTAATGTTCTGTTCATTATAGTAGCATGAAAACACTCATGCTCATGTGCTTATTATTTCAGTTTTCACATGTTTTCAAGCAATCTTAAATAGGCCTTTAAGTAAACATGGTCTCAAAGAATTGATTTCAAATTGCATGATATGAATTTGGAAAAGAAAATGACAATGAACATGACATTTTGCAGCCTCATCTGCAACAGTTACAGGTCTAAATTCAACACCAAGTCTCTCTCCATTTGTGCCATTTGATGGGTATATCTACACTTGAAAATGGCAGCAAGAAAGAGAAGTTCAAGTCCATTAATAACTATTGCAGAGGTTTCCAATGTAGGATATGGGCTTCAGGATTTTCATTTAAAAAGCACACATTTCCTCAATACTTCAAATTCTCTGAACTTCTTACATTAAAATTTTATTCGATGGAAAGAAACCTTATGTTTAGCACCTGACTTCTCAAAATATTTTAAAAATTCGTAGACATTTCTAAAGAAAGGTATTAAAAACTGTTTTCTCTGTACAAGAATAAAATTGTAGGCACATCTCTTTTCAACTTTTCACTCCTGCGTTTTCTTTTCATCTTTTGTACTTTAGCCAACAAAGATGCTGTTTCTGAAACTGCTCGTCTTCCTCCTACAAGTACGTTAACCCCACGGTGTCACTTTTTCAGACAGCGGCTGACCGGTGTTGAGTGCTGATAGGGTGTGCAGTATCACTTTGACACCTCTTCTTCTGCAAAATTAAGCTGATTCTTAAAAAATTAAATACCAAGTGGTTCATAATAGGGTACAATTATTAAAACAAGCAGTTTGTTGATTATTTCTTCCTGCTTCCATGGAAGAATCAAAGTATTCCAAATAGAAAGCTCTAATTCTCATGCCCCTTATGTAAAAAGCCCCTGCAGCCAGTAAAGGGTTACTGACCCAGAACAAATACATTAATCAGCTTTAGTAATTATATTTGGGTCATTTTATTTTAAACCATGAAATCAAAAGCTCTGTTCACATTAGGGCATGAATTGCTGTAACTAGCCACTGGGACTTTCTTGGTACACAAGCCATCTGTGAATGTGCTCAGAATTTTCTCTTTCTCGACACAAAAGTTTTGTCTGTCTCCTTTTTAACCTGCTAGTCATCTTGCTCCCTCTCCAGAGCTGCACCCCAACAAAACCTCTCAACATTCCTTTTGCAGATAATTGGGAGATTTCATTCAGATGAACAAAAAGCAAAGAAGCTTCTACTGCACTGGCATCCACTGTCTTTCAATTACACCATTCAGCGAGAGGCCGAGGCATGCCCCATCCTGTGCAGTCAGGAACGGCTGGGGCATCATCGGAAACTGTGAGCGCTGGGCCAGGGATGCCGGGGAATGACATCATTTCATTGTGTTCATGGTCATTGAAGGCCTGTGTTACACACCGGATGAAGCCACCAGAATGTGAGGAACAGAGAAAGCTGGGGATAAGAATAAAGGAAACCTTGGCGAAGGCATGGGACACCGGAAGCCTGAAAAGAAGGGCAGAGTGCAGTCTGTATTTACTGTCAGTGGTCTGGCATTCTAGATTTGAAAATAACATCTGCTTCACGCACTACCTTCCCTCCACCTACCCACAGGCTCTGGGCGCCAGGAACCTCTGCAGAGCAGGAACCCGTAGGCGCCATCGCTGGGATATTTGCCACTACAGCTCATTTTTCTCCAATACAGGATACAAAAAAGAGGGAATGAAAGCAGGGAGCATAGTACACACATATTTTAAAACTCTTATTTTATCAAAATATTTACAGGTTTAGCATTTCCTTTTTTAAAAAGGAAATACAATTTTTCTCCCAATTTTTATTATACTCCTGGAAATATTTTCTATATTCCTCAAAAGGCAAATATTTCTTTAACTCAGGTTTTATAAACTGGAAATAGGTTGTCTAATAATGAAGAAAATAAGCATACACAAATGCATGGATATGAAATATACATATGGAATATTCATATCTACATGAAAAAAGGCCAAAAGTCGATTAATAATGAAAATAAGGATATAATACATACATATACATGGAAACAAAAAGTAGAATAATTTTGCAAAGAATATGATTTTACCCTTAAATACTCCAGGGTGTATTATTTAACAATAGGTAAATCTTTTTCCGTAAGCACAGTGGCGTTCCCACTTGAGTAACTTTCACGTTGACACAGCACAGGATCTAACCCGCATCTGGATTCCAGTTCTACAGTTGCCCGATCATGTCCTTTATAACTTCTGATTCCTCCAGGACAGGGTCCCGCCTGGAGTCAGATGCTGCATTGACTTGTCACACAGCTTCAGTCTCCCTTTATCTAGAACATTTCCTCAACCTTTTTCTTTTACAGCTTGAACACTGTTGAAGAACGTCGTGCTCCCTCCCGTTTTGTTAGTAAGAGGGTCCTCACGTTGGGCTTGTCTGTGGCTTCATCACGACTGGATTCAGGAAGTGCATCCTCAGTCAGAACCCTGCAGAGGTGGCGCTGCGTCCAGGGAGTCCCATCTGCAAGCACTCAGTGCTCCTCTCTTCCTATCTATGATGTTAATTTTGATGGCTCAACCAGGGCGTTATCCAATTTCTCCACCTCATTATTTTTTGAACTGAATAAGCAGGTTGTGGGGAGATACTTGGATGCTCCTCATCAAAATTTCCTCTTAGTTTGCCATCCACTGATGATTCTTGTCTGATCTGATTTTTATTCTGACAAATGCAAAACTCAACCACTATCTCCACTTTTCCCATGAGGCATGCCACTGTAAGGAAGACTGAGCCCTTCTCTTTTATTTGTTAATTTCTTTACTCATGTATTTATCTACTACTGGATTGCTCTTGTGATCTTGGTGCTCAAATTTGCATTAGGTGCTGAGAAAAATTTACAGTATCTTCGTGCTTTAGAGTTTTAAAAGGAATTAAATTCCCTATGTGCACATATATACATATCCACGTAAACTGTGTGTGCACACACCTGCACGCATGTGTGCGCATCAACCTACGAGCCACAAAGCAACACAAAAGGAAATTCATATCCTTTTGTGATATGAATATTTTATATCACAATTTTATAAGTATTCATCATACTTAAAAAATTACAGATACTCACTGAGTCTTATACATGGCATTCTACCAATTTTGAAAATGTATGTTGGCATAAGCAAAACACACTGAGATTATTTCCGACCTAGACAATCTCTAGCCTACACAAAATACAAAGAACAGTGGTAAAATGAAACAGCCACGAGTCCACTCTGGGCCATGAAGGGTGCTTCTGTGAAAGATGTTGAAGTCTCCATAATTATTATTTAACATTTATTCAGCACCATAAATGTATACAGAGAAGTGTGATAAATAAAGTTGTGCCCGACCAGTAACAGCATCTGCCCTGGGGAGTAGAGAGCCTTGAAGGACAGAATTCATACACCCAATTGGGCAGTCCTGCACCCCCAAGAGAAATTTCTTCTTGAGAGGATATGTTGCTTTCATGACACATTTAGGAGCCTATAGATGAATTATAGAAATTACTCCTTTTATAAATTACTCTTCAACATGATTGCTGAGATAATATAAAAAGATATTTACCAACACAACCTGGTGAGAAAGGTAATTTGTGCTATATAGTAACTCTTAAGAGGTTTAAAACTGCCCAGCTGAACCCCTTCCCTGTTCCTGTGTCCCCGAGGGCAAGCTGAGTTAACAGACACTGTGGATTTATGCATCTAGCTGCAGAGGGGCCCAACCTCTGCTTTCCCCTGTGCTCCATGTTAATGAGCAGGGATTGAGTGGGAGCTGGAAATCAGGAGCAGGGAGCACACCAGTGACCGAGTGAACTTAGGTGAATGTGTGAACCTTCCTGAACCTGTCTCTGAACCACTACCAGCAGCCCTGGGCCCCTCTCTGTATCAAAACTTGCTTTATGTGAATGGCTCAAGTCTGCCTTTTCTATTAAATTGAAAAGCATGCATTCTTAAACAAGCTTTGGGACTTTCATTCAGAACATCTCAAAACTTTGGTAACACTTGGCTTTTATCCTAATATAAGCAACAGAACCGCTTAATGAATACTGAGAACTACTTAACAATAATCTCTTTCCATAGTACCTATTTCAGTAAAACAAACAAACTAAAAACAGAAAAGCAGTCATATAAACTTCCTATTTCTCTCACTTTTTAACATATTTAAGATAAAGCCAGCCATTCCAGAGATGCCTGATAGCACTCGATTAGGGGTATCCTCCAAGATGTACAGCCTCAGAGGGCCAAGTTTACCTTTAACATTTGGACAATGCCTGCCTTGGGAGATTTTCGCTTCTCACAATCCTCTCCTTGGCCTACCCTCTCTCTCAAACCTGACATCCTCCTCACTCCAAACTTTTAAAAACTTGAAATTTTGTTTGGGGAAAGAAGAACAGCTGAACGCCTCTGTCTTGACTTAAGCAGGAATTTGGAGATTGCAAGTGTTTACCATTCTAGTAAAGCACTAGAAGACACCACAAATCTATAGTATTTCCTTCAATATAAACAATTTTTTAGATAAATAAGCCAACCTCCTTCAATTTGTTTTCTTTAAAGAACAGGGAAGTGATAAAAAGACGTATTATCCCAATCTGTGGTATATACACAGGGGCAGTGGCTTACATGTTTCTGGACTTCTCAATTCTCTTTCCTTTATTTATTTTTTCTTTTTTTTTTTTTTTAGACAGAGTTTCGCTCTTGTTATGCAGGCTGGAGTGCAATGGCGCAATCTCGGCTCACCGCAACCTCCGCCTCCTGGGTTCAGGCAATTCTCCTGCCTCAGCCTCCTGAGTAGCTGGGATTACAGGCACGTGCCACCATGCCCAGCTAATTTTTTTTGTATCTTTAGTAGAGACAGGGTTTCACCATGTTGACCAGGATGGTCTCGATCTCTTGACCTCATGATCCACCCACATCGGCCTCCCAAAGTGCTGGGATCACAGGCTTGAGCCACCACACCCAGCCCTCAATTCTCTCTTATGCTAACTTTATCCTTGGATACAGGACATCCTATTGACTCTCCTAAGGAAGTTAATCAGGAGAAAACTCAGAGAGGGTCATGGAGCGACCCCTGGCCCTGACCCAGCTGAAAGAATAGCTTCCTTGTATCTTCTAAATCTCTTTCTTATCAAAGGATGAATTCAGGTCCTTTGCAGGTACATGGATGAATCTGGAAACCATCATTCTCAGCAAACTGACACAAGAACAGAAAACCAAACACCGCATGTTCTCACTCATAAGCGGGTGTTGAACAATGAGAACATATGAACACAGGGTGGGGAACATCACACACCAGGGCCTGTCAGAGAGTGGGGAGCTAGCGGAAGGATAGCAGGCAGTGGGAAGATAGGGGAAGGACCACAAGAGGAGAAATACCTAAGGTAGATGACGGGGAGATGGATGCAGCAAATCATCATGGCACCTGTATACCTATGTAACAAACCTGCACGTTCTGCTCACGTACCCCACAACTTAAAGTATAATAAAAAAAGTAGAAGAAAAGAATTTAAAACTTTCTCTTCACTTGGTTTTCCAACAAGAAAACTTTTTCTCCTATAAAACAAACTTCCTACAACTTTTTACATTATACCTATTGCCTTTTTATCATATGTAACATGTACATATGTATCACGTATGTCATGTAAAACATGATGTTTTGAAATATATACATTGTGGAGTGACTAAATCTATATAATTAGCATCCATTACCTCCCATAATTATGACTTTTGTGGTAAGAACATTTGACATCTACTCCCTTAGCATTTTTCAAGAACACACTATATTACTATTAACAATAGTCACCATGCTGTATAGACCTCCCGAACTGATTCCTTCTAACTAAGCACTTGTACCCTTAGACCAACATCTCCCCGGTGCCCCTACAAGTCATCCCAGCCCCTGGTAACCAGCAATATACTCTCTGCTTCTAGAAATTCAACTTTTTCAGATTCCACATATGAGTTAGATCATGTGACTTTTATCTTTCTGTGCTTGGCTTATTTCTCTTAACGTCCTACAGGTTCATTTATGTTGACACAAATGATAGAATTTCCTTCTCTTTCAAGGCTGAATAGTATTTCCTTGTGCATATATAAGAAAATACAGAAACTATGTTTTCCTATATTTAAGCAAAAATCTATGTAAGAATATATGAATATATGTAAGAAAATGCCTCTATTGATGGACACTTAGGTTGATTTCAACTCTTGGCTATTGTGACTAGTGCTGCAATGAACATGGGAATCAGACATTTCTTCCACACTGACTTTATTTCCTTTGGCTTTACACCCAGTAGTGTCACTGCTGGATCACAGGTAGTTCTGTTTTCCATAATGGCTGTGCTAGTTTACATTCCCACCAGCAATGTCCAAGTGTTCCCTTTTCTCCACATCCTCACCAACACCTCTTATCTTTGGTCTTCTTGGCAGTGGCCATCCTAACAAGTATAAAGTGATACCTTGTTGGGTCTTTTTACTTGCATTTCCCTGGTGATTAGTGATGTTGAGCATTTTTTCATATACCTGTTAGCCACTGGCATGTCCTTTTTGGAAAAATGTCTAGGCGTGTCCTTTGCTCATGTTTTTGTTGGGCTATTTTTTTCTGGCTTTTTAGTTGAGTTCCTTGTATGTTTTGGATCTTAACGCTGTATCAAATGTATATTTTATAAATATTTTCTGCTACCCATGGGTCGTCTCTTTGGTTTGTTGTTTCCCTTGCTATGCAGATTTTTAGTTTGATATAATTCCACTTGCCTATTTTTGTTTTTGTTGCCTGTGTTTTTGGGGTCATATCCAAAAGAGTACTGCCCAGTCTAATGTCAGGGAGTTTCTCCCCCATGTCTTCTTCTGGAAGCATCATAGCCTGGGTCTTACATTTAAGGTTTTAATACATTTTGAGTTGATTGTTGTATACGGCATGTGATACGGGTCTCATTTCATTCTTGTCTTATGAATATCATCATTTTTCTTAACACCGTATATTGACGAGACTATCCTTTTCTCATTGCACGTTCTTGGCTCCTTTGCTGAAAACCCGTTGGTTATAAATGGGTGTTCACTTCTTAGTTCTCTATTTTGTTTCATTGCTCTATGTATCTGTTTTTATACCAGTATCATGTTTTCATGGTTACTATAGCTTTGTAGGCTTTTTTTTTTTTTTTTTGAGAAGGAGTTTCGCTCTTGTTACCCAGGCTGGAGTGCAGTGGTGCGATCTTGGCTCACCACAACCTCTGCTTCCTAGGTTCAGGCAATTCTCCCACCACAGCCTCCTGAGTAGCTGGGATTACAGGCACGCACCACCATGCCCAGCTAATTTTTTGTATTTTTAGTAGAGACGGGTTTCACCATGTTGACCAGGATGGTCTCGATCTCTTAACCTTGTGATCCACCCGCCTCGGCCTCCCAAAGTGCTGGGATTACAGGTGTGAGCCACTGCGCCCGGCCTGTTGTATATTTTTAAAATAAGGTGGTGTGCTGCCTACAGCTTCGTTCTTACTGTTCAAGATGGCTTTGGCTATTCAGGGTCTTTTGTAGTTTCATACAAATTTTAGGAGTATTATTTTCTACTTCTGTGAAGCCTATTTGCTTAGCATATTCCTTCTCATCAAGCAGCATCATTAAGTGCTTAGTGCATAATGTTAGAAAAATTCTTCAATTATGAAATTTACAATGTATATGTGGATGTTTAAAAAGCACAATTCATGTACATTTATAGAACAAAATCCAAGGATGAATAATGTAAATAACAGTTGTTTTTACCTTCTCCCACACAGAAACTTAACCCCTAAGGAAATATTAGTACAGAACAACTTTTCTTGGAATCTAGAATTGAAGGCTTTTAAATAATTTAACAAAATAGATAGCAGAAACATAAAATATGATAACTGGAAACTTTTTAGGCTATCGTTTGTAGTCCTTAAGTAATAAAATATTATAGTGAGTATAAGAATGAAAATAAATATCTCAATGAAAAATTTCAAACTAATATTCAAAATATATCACTTATGACTATTTTATATTTAACTGTCCATGATATTCTAAAATTTTTTAATTAAAACGTTAAGTTGGACCTGCATTTCTAACAGACAAAATACCATGGGTGACCCTGCTTTCTTTATTGAGACAACTAAAATGCTGGAATAGAGACAGATGAGGAATAGAGGGTAATATTGCATCACATTTTTGAGTTGGCAAAGAAGAAGGAATCGCAGAGGTCAAAATGAAAATGAAAGCAGGAACCTGGGAAATAAGCAAGAACTGCAGGAACAAAAGTTGCCTTTTGTCTGGGGGTTTCATCCAAACCTTGGAGGCCTTGAGCTTCTGATTTGATGTGAAATAAGAGATAAAACCTAGGCCTACCCAACGTGAGGAATCTCACAGGAGGCATTCCCATACAAAGCTGGGATCCTGAATGAATAAAGCCATTGTTCAAAAGGGCCTCGGGTTTGGCACCGTTTGCATGCAGGGAAATGTGTAGGCCAAAGTCTGGTAGAGTACCAGGCAACTAGCAGAATCAGATCAGAATCATCCCCAGCTGAGGGTACCCAGGGACAAAAATATTCCGGCGTGAATTCCAAAGAAAATGAGTTGACATTTAAACAAGCATAAAACACAGAAGGAAACAAACATAGCATTCATGAGAGCCACTCTTAGCAGCAGATAGCAGAAGGAAGTCCGTAGGGTTACAAAACAGCAATGATCAGGATACACATGTGCTACATTTCATACGTTTAAGCAAAGAAAAGGCTGTAAAGAGTAGAAAGCAGAAAGAGTTTACTTAGAAACATGAAAATTTGAAAAAGAATAACATCATAATTTTATCTTTCACAAATGATATTAAAGTAAGTTAATGAATTAAACATCAGGCTGGAGAAAGTTGAGGAAAAAAATCGTGAATTGGCAAACAGAGCTGAAGATGTCACCCAGAATACAGCATGATAAAAAAGAGAGGAGAAATACAATGGAGATTGGGCCACAGAAACAAAGTGGAACATTTTAACATTTGTGTAATTAGAGTTCCAGAAGGAGACAATAAATGTAAAGGATAAGAATCGGTGTTCAAAAGAAAGTGATAATGGCTGGACATTTTCCAGAATTGCTGAAATGTACAAATTCTTACAGCCAAGGAGCCCAATGTCAATCATTAATATCAATCAAAATAAATAAAAATCACAGTTGTGAAACTGCAGACTAGTAAATAACCAAGGAGGAAAGACAAGTTACCAGGAAGAAACACCATGATGACTTCTCAACAGTAAAAAAGAAGCCATAGGCAATGGAATTAATCTTTTCAAAGTTCTGATGAAAAATAATCATCAATTGAGACTTCCATATCTTTCAACGATGATGGCAAAATAAAGATATATTCAGACAAGCCAAAATGGAGTTTGTTCCAGAAGTCTCTCACTAAAGAAAATTCTCAAGGATTTATGTGAGGCAAAAGGAAAGAGACCTCAGTTGGGATGTCTGAGAAGCAAAACAGAATGGTCACAAGCAGAATCTAAAACACCACTGTAGGCCAGCAGTCACAGCATTGTTCTGAGCATTAACTGTGAAGAGTCAAAGTGCCCTATATATGTGTTAGTATGAGGAACAGAAAGGAACTTTCAAACCTGATAAAAGCCCTCTCTAACTCTAAAAGCAGTGGGTCAAGAGCCAAATTCCTGACGTTCCTCTTCAAACCAGAAACCTTCCCCATCTCAGTGGGCCAGTTGGCGACCTTGGCCTTCCTTTGTTCAGTAATTCTTAACTCCTCTCTGCCTCCTGCATCTGATATTCTAACTGCCAGGAAATCTCATTAACTATGTATTTGGAAAATATCAATATGTGAGCCGCTCCAGACCACCAGGTTCAGAGCCGTGACCAGGTCTCACTTAGAGGGATGGAGCTTCCTGGATGGGCTTCCCTGTATCTGTGTACGGCATCCTTGCTCTACCTGATCACTGAATTTAAAATTTGCAACATCTCCCCAGGCCTGAGCCACTTTTCTCTGCACTATTTCCCCCCAAGACAACCGCCACCTACTAGAATACTCTATAATATAGTTATTTGTTATACTGATTGGTTATTTTCTCTCTTCATGCCTACCTTTGTAAAATGTAAGCTTCATGGAGTACAAGATTTGTGTTGGGTTTTGTTTTGCTGGTTGTTTACTGGCATATGCTGAGCCATATCTGAATATATGTTGAATTAATGAAAAGTTACAAGCGTTTTTCACAAGATCAGGATCAAAATAAGCAAATGTAGTGAAGTGTACAAGCAAAATGTTACGATGTAAAACTGGAAAACATAAAACAAATTGCCGTCACTCTTAGAAAATATGATCGCCCACGCAGAAATCTTAAGTCAACAGATAAAATATTATAATTACAGTAATAAGAGAATTTGGCAAAATTATGAATACAAAATCAATATACAGAGATATGATTGCATTTCTATTCTACAGCAACGGTTATTGAAATAATTAAAGACACCATTTAAATAGAAAAGAAACATATATGACTTTAGAATGAAACTAGAATTATTTTAAGCATTCTATTAAAATAATATCTCACCAAAGATGTGTAAGACATTTAAAAGAAGATGTTAAAGATCTCAATAATATGAGCGTTACATCACATTTTTAAATTTGAACATATATCAATTCTACAGCAATCATTCTATCAGTTCAATATCAGTGGTTTTTCACAAACATCTAAACATAAAAATGTTTAGAAACATTTAGCTATTTCTAAAATTTAGAAGAAATGACCAAGGATTGCCAAAGTTTTCTTGAAGAACAAGATAGAAGTAACTGCCCTACTAGATACCAAAGCTTGTTATAAAGTAATGGTAATAAAGCTATATTTAAGCAAGTAATAGTAATCAAAGTGTATTGTAAAGTGGTAGTAATTAAAACAGTGTGACATTAAGACCAAGGTGAACATATAGGGAGCCCAGAAAGAGATCTACATATGTGCAGATGATTTATGACAGAGCATGCAAGGCAGATCAGTGGGGAAAGAATGAAGTCTACAGTAAGTGGTATTCGTACGAAAAATAATGACATTTCTATTCACTTCTTTCAAAAAAAAAGTAAGCAAATCCTATCACTTCTAAGTGAAAGAATTTCTTAAATGAGATTCAAAAAAAAGAATGGATAATTATACAAGATGGATAATTATAACTACATTAAAATGAAAAAGTTTCTGTTTCTCAAAACATACCATAAAGTGAAATGACAGGTCACACACTGAGAGACCATATTTTGACCAGTTAAAATGGATGAAGGACTAGTACACAAAGTGTGTGTACATGTGTCTGTGTGTGTGTGTCTGTCCGTGTGTGCCTGTGTGTAGATATAGGTTACTAATCATAAGAAAAAGACAAACAACCCATTGGAACAATTGCCCCCCAAAGGGATGAAATGACAGAAAAGAAAAAAGAAATATATAAATGAATGGCCCACAAATATCTGAAATGAGACTGAACAGCATGGAATAAGCTTACTTTCCATGGGTTTCTGTTTGGTTCCATGCCTTTCCTTAGAAATCCATGATAACATACTGATCTCTGCATACATCCACAAATTAAATACAAATGGAAATATCTGTTGTGTCCATGGTTACCTTTTTGTATGTTTGCAGCATTTACTAAAATAACACTTTGTATGACATGTCAACAGTATTTATCAGAAAAATGAAGATTAATCACAATTTAAAATCTACTTCACTACCACCAAATCAGCAAAAATTTTTGTCTGGTAATATCCAATGTTTGGTAAGGAAGTAGAGCAATGAGAACAAATACATGTCAGTGACAGAGAAAACTGCTGTGACTGCTTTGAAGTTCAGGTTGGTCGTCCCTTGCAAATCTGAACATGAGAATACCTATAAGCAAATCCCCAGAGAAAATACTGCTCATGTATACCAGGAGGTGTATGAGGATGCTTAGAGAGCACTGCTCATAAAAAAAAAAAAAACAGAGTCATGAATTGGAATACCTACCTATAGTAACTGACAAATCAATTGCAAAATATCTTTTCAGTGGAATGCTAAGGAGCAGTGAAAATAAATTAACTGATAAATTAGAGCATTGTGCTCTAATGAAGATATATTTTAATGTTTACTTCATTCTATATACATAGATTATTACAGCATTAAAAAACAAAGGAATGATTAATATAAAATTCAGGAAAATGGATAACTCTATAGAGAATGCAGTCAGAGAGGGACATGAAGGGATCAGTAAAATAATAATGATCTATTTTATATGCTAAATGCTAACTTAGAACAAGGAAACTTTTAACTCTACATAATTTACTTATGTACACATTTTGTTTCTCACAGCAGCATGGAATGAGCTTATTTTCCCATGGGTTTCTGTTTGATTGATATACTTAGAAATCCAAGATAACATATCTCTCCACACATCCACAAATTAATACAAATGGAAATATCTATTGAGTCTATCTTTGGCTTTTTAAATTTTTGTGTAGCATTTACTAAAGCAAAGTTTTATGTGACATGAGAATAAATGTTGGAATCCAATTGTAACAACCCTATCAGAAGCAAAATAGGCAACTAGAGATAAACATTGTGTCTGAGCAGTTTTCCAAGAAATATGTCAGTCTTACTGTTTTAATTAAAAGAAGCCAGTGCTACTGTATAAATCTGATTTATGCAAATGGGACATAAATTAAAATTCCAGTTTGGCAAATTCAGGACACTAATTCTCAAATGCCAATATAAAAAAGTTAAAAAGTTGAAAACATGAACACACAACATGGGAAAGCATGTATAAAATACATAAAATGAAGATATATTTTAATGTTTACTTTATGCAAGAATGCTGCTCCTGTAAGTTATATGTGCTCTATCAAGAAATTAAATTAGCCAGGCACAGTGGTGGGCACCTGTAATCCCAGCTACTCAGGAGACTGAGGCAGGAGAATTGCTTGAACCTGGGAGGTGGAGATAGCAGTGAGCCAAGATCACACCACTGCACTCCAACCTGACCCACAACGTGAAACTCTGTCTCAAAAAAAAAAAAATTACAGGACACAATCAATTAACAAGTCTACATTCTTTAACCAACTGCAACAATTCTAGTTCACCATTAATTAATAAAAGTTACAAGTAATTTTAGCATTCACAAGTAGTCTCTAAAGGAATACTGGAATTTTACAAGTCACATAAAATGGCACTAATATTAATTCTACCAAATATTTTACTTGCAAATCAATTTACCCATGTTCTCCCAGAACAAGTGGCATAATGCAGTTGCAAATTGTATTACAAATAGATTTTCTCCAACTGATCACTTTCAATTCCATGCCCCCAACTAAATAATCTTGAGATGTTTGCATTTGATTATTTGGAAAATAATAATTATAACAATTATAACATTTCCTGAGGGACCAGTAATCTAGCAAATTAAATCCAGTGAAATATAACTTTGTCACCATTATCTTTAATATTGGTGAGCCAGATCAGGGGAAACATAAGCTATGACTTAATAAATAAATAAGCCCAGATGCCTCGTTAACCCTCAACTATGATCATACCCACGTATCTGGCGCCATTGCCCAAGGCTCCTTATTATCTTAAAGCAAAGAATTATGAGGTTTGTAGTAAATAGGATCTGACCCTGAATAAAACAGTCTTATTTCCAGCTTCAACCTAGCAATATAGTGCTTCCTAAATAAGCTTTTGGGTTCACTGAACTTTGTTATCCTTGCTCAGACTAAAATGACTCAAGAGGCAGAAGGAAATGGACGATGTTCTAACCGTGAAATCCAAGTAAAGTCCTTGTCATCTCAGGAGCTGGAGCTTCTGGTGCCTCCTCTCCAAGCCTACGTCAAGGTAAATGGGCAATTAAGTATTTTATGCAGCCACAAACCAAATAAACTAATCCAAATTTCTGTAATGTACCAAATCTAGATTATTTTGAGATTATCTCCTAAAACCATAGGTCAACATCATCCGACACCATATTCTGAATGTCAGGCACCCCAGAAGTGATCCAATCTGGGGCAGGAAATCAGCAGGCATACCAGGAGAAAGTTGCCCTCCTATCATAGTGCAGGCAGGGAGGAAAGGGTATTTAAGCTTAATTTGAGGCCAGGAGGGCCTGGGATGGTTCTGTGGTGCTGGAGGACTTCCTTGGCTACGGCACGACAAGCCACGAGTTGGCAGCAGAACGAAGTGCCATCCTCTCACCAGGAAAGCAGCAACAATGTCGCATAGGAAGGATCCTGTTTCTGGGACCGCCAGCATCCAAAGCAAAGGTGCCTGGTAAACTCAGGGGGAGCACAGAAAAGGCAAGACAAGCTCTGGAAAATAGACCATAAGGGGCAAGCCCATGACTTATGTGGAAGAATCAGCAAGGCTTGCTAGCCATGTTTCCATGCCCAAGAAAGTGACCGTCATCAATAACAAAGGCTGTTGGTCATCAACAGCTTGAAGCAACACAAGGTGCTGAAGGTGGGCTGAGCAAAAATGTGGAAAGTGTGATTGGGAGGAAGTACTGCTTATTCCCTGGAACTCTCAGGAACACGAAAGGGACACTGTGGTGGAGTGCCTATAAAACTAGCTTCTGAAAAAAAATCATTGGGACTTTATACATTAGTAAGCTAGGTCTAAAAAAAAGGGAATGTAAACTCTACTTTTGATTTATAGTAGGTATATTTAGGCTATGTGGGGAAAACAAAACTCATCTTATGGCTGGAGGCAAAGGTCATATAAGACATATTGAAGGCATCCGGTGTCTACTAGGCTTTTAAAGATGGGCTGCCCATTTCAATCCTCTCCAATTTCTCCCTTCCTGAAATTATACATTTTCATAATTTTCAGGAAAGGAGGAATTGAGTATTCCTGTTTTTTTCTAGAAGAAACAGGAATACTCTTTTTTGATTAGGAAACTTTGACTAGGGCCTTAATCAGTAAGCTACCTGGTAAAATGCTGTCTAAAACTCAAGGATACTTGAAGCACCTTAAGAAGAAACTAAAATGTTGTCTTCTAATACCTTGAGTACTTACCCCAGTCGTCATTTTATTAGTTGTCTATCAGGAACATTTATATGTTAATCACATTAACACTTTGAATTTCATATAAGAGGCAATATTTTCAACAAATTCAAATGAATTCTTATACATTAGCATAAGGCCACATCTCAGAGGGAAGTTATGTTGAAAAATGAGACATTCGTTGACGAGTGAATAGAATTTGCAGGGTGGCTAATGTTGGACTGTTTTTCAGCAGAGAAAGGGAAAGAATAGAGACACCCTTAAAATAAAACCACAGGGGTGTCAAACTATTCATGCCATCAATCTGGTCAGTCATATTTCCATCTCCTCCCTAAAGCTTATCTCAGTGTAACTTAAGGAAGAAATGGAAAGCCCATTTTCACCAGCATGCATGTCTTATGGAATGGCAGGCAGAAGGCAAATTCATAACAATTTCAAACTAAAGTAGTACCCCAAAGCCAGTGATGTATTCTGGCCCAGACTCAACAGGCTATTTTACCTGGCTAAATAAACCTCATTGCTCCTCTCGATATAGTAAGCGTATTTTCACACATTCTATTTTTATTTCTCACCAAACGTGTCAAGATTTGGTTTTTATTAAACTTTAAATTTTATATAATTGTAGATATGTATGCAGTTGTAAGAAAAAATATGGAGAGATCCAATATACCCTTTGCCCAATTTCCCCAGTGGTAACACCTTACAGATGTTGACAACAATACAGTCAAGATATAGAACAGTTCCATCACCACAAACATCCCTTATGTTGAACTTTTAAAGCCACACTCACTTCCCTCCCTCTCTCCTCTGTCCTTAGCTCCTGGAAACCACAAGTGTGTCTCTCTGTTTCTACAATTTTGTAATTTCAAGAATGTTTTATAAATGGTACTAGACAGTACACAACTTTGGAGATTAATATCATTTTCTCAATATAATTTTCTGAAGAATCAATATACTAACATGCATGTATTAATAGTTCATTCCTTTTCATTGCTGAGTAATATTCCACATTTTGGACACAGCAAGGCTTTTTTAAACATTTACTATTTGAAAAATATCTTGCTTTTTTTCCATTTGAGGCTATTATGAATAAAACTACAATGAAGATTTGTGTATAAATTTTATGTGAACATAAGTCTTCATTCTTTCCGGATAATTATTGGGTCATATGGTGCTTGTATGTTTAGTTATTTAAGAAACTGCCAAACTCTTTTGCACAGTGGCTGTAACATTTTACATTACCAACAGAAATGTAGGAGCGATCCATTTGTCTGAATCCTTGCAAGCATTTGGTGGTGGTATTATTTTTAATTTCAGCTATTCTGATAGGCATTTAGAGATATCTGATTTTGGTTTTAATTTACATTTCCCTAATAACTAGCAATGTGAAACATATTTTTACATGTGTGTTTCCTATCTGCATTTCCTCTTCAGTGACATGTCTATTCCCACCCATTGCATAATACTAATTGCATTGTTTGCTTTTCTATGGAGTTTTAATAGTTCTTTATATTCTCGAGATCAGTCTTTCATCAGATTCTCAGTCTGAAAATATTTTCGGTAATGTTTCATCCTCTTAACAGGGTCTTTGGAAGAGCAAAAGTTCTTTAGTTGGATGGAGTCAAATTTATCAATTTTGCCCTTTATAGATACTCCATTTGGTGTCAAGTGTAAGAATACTTTACCTAGCCCTAGATCATGGAGATTCTCTGTTTTTTTTTTCTAAATATTTTGTAATTTTTCATTTCATATTTAAGTCTGTGAGCTATTTTGAGTTAATTTTTGTATATGGTGTGAGGTTTAGGTCAAGATGCATCTTGGTTTTTTTAGCCTGTGGATATCCAAACATTCCAGTAAGTTGACAATTTAGATGAAATGGACAAATTCTTTGAGATGTGACTGTCAAAACTCACACAAGGAGAAACAGCATTCTATCTACTAAACAAATTGAATTCATAGTTGAAAGTCTTTCCACAAAGAAACTTCCAGGCCCAGATGGCCTGACTGTGAAATTCTACCAATTTTTTAAGGAAGAAATAATACCAATTTTATTTAAGCTCTTTCAGAAAAATTCCAGAGGAACGAACACTTCCCAACCCATTCAATAAAGCCACCGTTACCTTCATATTAAAACCAGACAGGGGAGTGTTGTTCAATGGATATAAAGTTTCAGTTGTGCGAGACAAATGAGTTCTAGAGATCTGCTCTACGACAGACTGGCTATAAGTTAATAGCACTGTATTGTGCACTCAAGTTTTTATGTGACTTTAACACAAAAAATACCAACAAAACAAAGGCAGAGAAGGGAGTTTCTAAAGGTGCTGGATATGCCTCTTACCCTAATTGTGGTAAGAGATGAGTTTGTATATTGGTATACAACTGTGAAGCCATCAGTTTCACAGTTGTATAGCGATCTCCAAACTCATCAGATTGCATACATTAAGTATGTACAGTTTTGTGTATAGCAAATATAGCTCAATACAAAGCTATCTGAAAAAAGACATTACAAAAAATGAAAACTACAAACCAATGTAACACACAGACACACATGAGAAAGTAATTTTTAACAATTTTAGAAAATTAAATCCAACAATGTATAAAAAGCATAATGCATTATGACCACTTCGGATTTATCCAAGGAATATGAGATTGGTTTAACATTTAAAAAACCAAGGAAGGTTATTTATTACATTAATAAACCGAAAAAAAGTATATAATCATCCCAATCAATGCAGAAAAAGCAAACACTTGACAAAATCCAACAACCATTACTGATGAAATAAATGTCAGTAAACGAGAAATTAAAGGAAACATCTTCAACTGGATAAGCGGCAGCTGCAAAACAAAACAAAAAAAGCACAACTAGAAACATCATCACACCTGGGGTGAGAGGCTGAAGATCAGGAGCAAGTATTTCCTCCTCACCATTTTTGTTCGACACTGGGTTGCAGGGTATAATCAATGAAATAAAACCACCGGATTTCAGGACAGTGTGGCACTGGGAACAAGATAGCAAATAGGTCACGAAACATGACAGAAATGGAATGAGACTCACACACGTATGGTCAATTGATTTTCAACAAATGTGCAGAGGGTATTAGTCAGGGTTCTCTGGAGGAACTGAAATAATAGGATAGATGTATCTATAAAGGGTAGTTTATTAAAGAGTATTGACTCACACGATCGCAAGGTGAGGTCCCACAATAGGCAGTGTCTGCAAGCTGAGGCGCAAGGAAGTCAGTCCAAGCCCCCAAACCTCAAAAGTAGGGAAGCCAACAGTGCAGCCTTCAGTCTGTGGTCGAAGGTCCAAAAGTCCCAAAGCTGAAGAACTTGGATTCTGATGCATCCAGCACAGGAGAAAGATGGAGGCCAGAATACAGCCAGTCTAGTCCTTCCACTTTCTTCTGCCTGCTTTGTATTCTGGCCACGCTGGCAGCTGATTAGATGGTGCTCACCCAGACTGAGGGTGGGTCTGCCTCTCCCAGTCCACTGACTCAAATGTTCATCTCCTTTGGCAACACTGTCACAGACACACCCAGGAATGATACTTTGCATCCTTCAATCCAATCAAGTTCATACCCAATATTAACCATCACACAGAGTAATCCAGGTTTATAAAATTAGTTAGAAAGTATTCCTTCTTCACCTGTTTTATAGAAGAGTCTGTGTAGAACTCTTCTCCAGTGGAACCAACTGAGCTTGCAGATTTCTTTTTGGGGGGAGTTTTTCAATCATGTATTCAATTGTATTAATAATTATAGTGCTATTCAGAGCATCTATGTCATACTGGGTGAGTTGAGATAGTGTGCACTATTTCAGATTTGGTTCATCTCATCTAAGTTTTAAAATTTGTGTGCAGAGCTGTTCTTAGTGTTCCATTATTATCCTGATGATTTCTGCAGGGTTGGTGGTGATAGCCACTGTTTCATTTCTGATATAAGCAATCTGTGTCTTCACTCTTTTTTCCTTTGTCCGATTTACTAGATGTTTATCAATTATATTGGTATGTACAAAGGTCAGCTTGTTTTCATTGATTTTCTCTATTATTTCTGTTTTCAATATCATTCATTGATTTATGCTGTTAATATTAATTTTTCTACTGATTGCATTAGGGCTTTTTTCTTTTTATATTAAATTGTTGAGATACGATATTAGATGACTGAATTGGGACTTTACCTTTTTTTGTAATATAAGCATTCAGCATTCATTGCTGTGAATTTTTCTGTCCAAAATGCTTTGGCTGAGAGAAGAAAAATGTTCTATTTTATTTTAGAAAGTTTGATATATTTTTGAAGTTTTCCTTGAGATTCTCTCTTTGACCCAAAGATTATTTAGAAACATGTTACTCAGTTTCCAAGTGTTTGCAACGGTTACAGTTATTTTCCTGATAAAATTTCTAGTTTGATTTCACTGTGATACTTTCAGTTTCAGATCTGATGTGGAAAGAGATTGGAAGTCGTCACTGCTATCTTCACAATTAAAACAAAAACAAAAACTGAAAATCAGTGGATTTTCTTGAACATATCAGAAAAGTGAGTTCACAGGGCAAACTATACCACCCCAGAACTGGAAGAAACAGACAGATGCAGGGAGTTATGTCCTGGATCTGCTGACATGGAACAAAAGGTGCTTTCATCCTAAACAGGTAGGAACAGATACATTGCAATTGTGAGGAGCTCCTGGAGGCTGTGTGTGGAACGGCCTGAGAATGAGGAAGTCAGGGGAGTGCCGTCCTAGGAGAGAGGCACACTTTCACATTGTGCCTTCAGGAGCCTCACCATGTTCTCATGGTGGGTCCCGAAGCTTCCCTCCTGGCTCCCGCACTGGGAGGGCCAGGAGGGGAAATGTAATCATTGTGAAATATGCGCAGAGCATTCTCTACAATGAAGACCTCCTCTACAGGATAAAAGTCTTTACCTGAGCCTCTTCAACCTTGGGAAAGAGCATCTCCCAGACACTTGCCCTTGCAAGTGGCCCTGTATTACCTAGAGCAGGGGACATGTCTGCTAGAGACTTAGATGGAATCATAAGATGACAGCACACTTCCCCTCCCACCCACTTCACCCCCATTCCAACAGGGCTCTGGCAACAGCAGTGAATTGGGAAGAGTTCTTAGGGAAACCCAAAGACAACAGGAGAGATAAAAATGAGAACATCTGAAGCCTCCCAAATATGTTCTCTCACTTGAGCCATGTTGCCCCTAAGCCATTTCAACATCCTCTCTTCTCATCTACCTGGCTGGCTCTTCATGATTATTCAGGACACATTTGATTTCAAGACACACATGTGGATATAAGCCTTTCTGAAATGTGCCACAAAACTGTATGAATCCCTGATCTCCAAGGACTACAGACCTCCCTGTGTGCTCCCTCAGCAGCTGCTACCCACCACCAACTTGCATTTTAACGCTCTCAATTGCCACTACTTGGTTGTTTTTGTCTCTAACCATAAGTTCTCAAAACAAGGGACTCTCATGGTTTTCTTGTATTGTTAGTTCTTGCTACTCACAGTTCCTGGCATATAATATGGCCTCAGTAAAACAGATTGCATTCAGTGGAACACAATGCAATCTCTTTTATTGCATTTCTCAATTCAATTCTGTGTATGACAATTTATTTCAATTAGGATTGGAATAGAAACACATGGATATGATGAGAGAAAAATAGTTTCCACAAAGGAAAAGAGGGGGTTCTATCGGAAAAGAGAAAAGAAGACAGGGATGCCAGTTAGACCAACTAGTAAATGGAATTGGCTTCATCATCTTAAAAGCCATCTCAATTCTTAACAATCTTATGATTTTTAATGTCAATGGGATAAAAAGGGATATTTGAAAACACACGTATTAAAACAAGTTCTTTCATGCTTACGGGGCTCAGGAGGTTGAGAAACATCTTTCCTTTTCCCTAAGAAATGCTCTCTGACATAAGACTTCTCAAAATGTATCACTAAAAATGTATAAAGACATCCATTCATTTAATAAAGTTTATATGTACAAGAAACAGAAATGTTACCTAGAAGTTTGATATATCAGTGCTATACATCAAGCCACACACACGTTAGAGTCTGAAGTCATTTCCGTGGTAATCTAGTTCAGCCTGCAACTACTGTAGGAATTACTTCCATCTTCTCTCCGACACTGAATCAAGCCTCTGTCTGAATTCTCTCAGTGATGGGAAACTCATTGCTTAGCAGAAAACTTAATAGAAAACAAAACCATCCCACTGTTGAACTATGATTATTAGGGCTGTCTCTCTTATGATAGACCTAAATTTGATTTCTTATTGTCGCTATCTTTTGCTATTTTACCTTCTGGAGTATTATACAGTAAATCCATTTCAGCTCTCACATGGTGACATTTTGAGTATTTGAAGGCAGTTATTTTGTACCCTCATTGTCCTCTGTTTTTTAGGCTAAATATTCCCATGTCTTATTAGTAAAAAAATGATATAAAAAACTTATAACTGATTATTAGAAAAGAAGTCTGATCCATTACACACATTTTAAAAATACATTAGGACTTAAAAGTTTAGCATTTGTGATTTTTATTATTCATGAGCCATTTTGAAAGTCATGACATGCACTGATTTACAATTTCTAGAGGATGATTTTATGTGAGCCTAGTTTTGAAAGCATATTCTTTGACTAACGAGTGCCCCTAGCTCCTGGCCATCACATGCATGGAAGGACAAATGTATACATCATATTGTATTTGTGATTTTGAAGATTATGATGTTTCAGGAACTAGCCCTTGGAAGTGTTACTGTATATGTCTATTCTACATATAGTAAATGCATTACAGTTTAATTTTGCCTGAGTAAAAGATTGGTTATTGTTCATATTCCCAGAGCTTGTATTGGTTCACACGTCGCATCAACCCCAGAAAAGTAATTACCCTTCCTTAGGCCAACAAAACTTGATAAATTGTAAAAGCCTTCCAGTGGAAGTCTTCCCATCAACTAGTTGCAGTAATAAATCAACTAGGCAATCCCATCTAAGAGTCACTTCATTACAGAGTATGTACTGAGAAAATGACTTTCTATATTAGCACTGCTTACTTAGGAGGTAACAGATATTATAGTCATATAAAAAACATGATCTTAAAGTAATATTGCCTTCATTTATATGTAATTGGCATTTAAAAATAATCATTTGTACAACATATTTGAATCTTTTTTACTTCACTATGCATTTGTTTCTAGCCTCTGTGATTACAAAGTTTAGCATCTCTAGGGCTGCAGGAGACCTTTCCTGCATGAGGAAGATTCTGTGACGCCATCCCCGCTGCCTCTGCTCAGTCCTAGCCTGCTGCTGGTCCCTGACCCAAACACTGAGCTTCCTGCCCTCTCTCTTTGCTTCTTGTGCTCCTGCAAACATCCCAATTGGTTTCTCCTGAATGCCTTCATGTTGATTTTCTAACAAAACCAAGAATGATTACTGTGTCCCAAAGCCCCTGCATGATCTAAGTCTACCTTGATGTCTAAGGTAACTCTCTCAGTAGAGTGCAGTAGAGGAGAAACGCCCATCTCATTGCATCATTTCAGAGAATAACTAATATTGACATGACTTATCACTATGAGTAAACTTACATCACTTGGTTAAGATGGTTCCAAACTGTGCCACTGCTAATTTCCTTCTGCATTGTCTTTTCTTTGGAGTGAGTCACTAAGTACAATCCATACTCAAGGAAGGGGAAATCAAGCTCAACCTCCTGGAGGAGAAAATATTACTTGTAATTCTGCTGAGAGAAGTATTTATTTCTTCTCACTAATTTATTTATTTATCATTTATTGATATTAGTATGAGCTCATAGATATTTATTTTGTTATTTGGATATAACTGAGCCTTTATAAAAACTTTTGTTGCACAAATTCTATCAGTTTTGCCCAGTGGAAGCTCTTTGAAAATGTTTTTGCCCATTTTGTTTAGGTTATATGTCTTTTCTTATAAGTCTTCATCAGCTACATGTATTGTAAATATGTGATCCCTGCCAATGGCTTGTCTATTTACAATCTTAATGATGTATTTAGTCAACAAAAGTTCTGAATTAAGACCAACTTATCAAAGTACTTGATAAAATTCAATACCTACTTAAGATTTTTTTCTAAGTCAGCGAACTAGGAATAGAAAAAATCTTCTGTAATCTAATAAAGTTTATCTACAAAAAACCCAACAGCTTTCATACTTGTGTTAGTCAGCTTGCATGCTGCTGATTGAGACATACCCAGCCTAAGCAATTTACAAAGGACAGAGGTTTAATGGAGAACTCACAGTTCCATATAGTTGAGGAAGCCTCACAATCATGGCAGAAGGCAATGAGGAGCAAGTCACATCTTACATGGATGGTGGGAGGCAAAGGGAGAGCTTGTGCAGGCAAACTCCTGTTCTTAAAGCCATTAGATGTTGTGAGATTTATTCACTATCATGAGAACAGCACAGGAAAGACCCACCCCCATGATTCAATTGTCTCCCACCAGGTCCCTTCCACAACACATGAAAATTCAAGATGAGATTTGGGTGGGGACACAGCCAAATCATATCATTTCTGGCCCCTCCCAAATCTCATAGTCTCATATTCAAAACCAATCGTGCCTTCCCAACAGTCCCCAAAAGTCTTAATTCATTTCACCATTAACTCAAAAGTCCACAAAGTCTCACTTGAGACAAAGCAAGTTCCTTCTGCCTACGAGCCTGTACAACCAAAAGCAAATTAGTTACTTCCTAGATACAATGGGGGTACAGGCATTGGGTATATAGAGCCATTCCAAATGGGAGAAATTGGCCAAAACAAAGGGGCTACAGGCCCTGTGCAAGTCCAAAATCCAGTGGGGCACTCAAATCTTAAAGCTACAAAATGATTCTTTTGACTCTATGTCTGACATCCAAGTCACGCTGATGCAAGAGGTGAGCTCCCACAACCTTGGGCAGCTCTGCCCCTGTGGCTTTTCAGGGTACAGCCCCCCTTCTGGCTGCTTTCATGGGCTGGTGTTGAGTGTCTGAAGCTTTTCCAGGTGCATGGTGCAAGCTATTGTTGGATCTACCACTCTGGGGTGTGGAGGATGGTGGCCCTTTTCTCATAGCTCCAGTAGGCAGTGCCCCAGCTGGGACTCTGGGTGGGGGCTCCAACTTCACATTCCTCTCCCACCCTCACAGGTTCCACGTTATACAAGAGATCACATAGTCTCAGAATCATTCTGTACAGTGCCTCATTGACTGCCTGCTTCCCCTTCGCTTTCCACTACTGTGACTTTCCTTAGGCCTCCCCAGTCATGCTTCCTGTACAGTTTGAGAAACTGTGAGTCAAGCAAACCTCTTTTCTTTATAAATTACCCAGTCTCAGGTAATTTGTTAGAGCAAACTGAGAACGGACTAATACACCAGGCAAAGGACCACCCTCACAGGTTCCATGTGAAATGTTTCTAATATGAGGACATTTCTGTAGCTACGGAAATTGCCAGCCGCACCCCTACAATGGAACACAATAGCCCTGTCTAAGATACATGTAGTGCACAGCCCAGTTGTAGAATAGTCCAGATCTACAGGCATCACCATAGGAAGAGTTAAAGCACTGCACCTGAATTTTTTCTTCCTTTTTGTTGCTATATGGAGTTGATTCAGGATTACTGGGAAAAAAATACTTTAAAAACTTGTAAGGTGGCTACACCAAAACATATCCTAAAAATTTTATGTATTTGCATAATATACATATATGCTTAGCTGCTTATACCTTTATAAAACTATCTATGGAAAACAGAAATGTAAAAGGGATAGAAATTTATTTACTTTGTTCCTTCGTATTTGAATACAGGCAGTAAATGAGGCACTGTACAGAATGATTCTGAGACTATGTGATCTCTGGTATGATGTGGACACTAATGCTTATACACATACATAGATAAATGACCAATCTCTGTTTTTTATAACTCTTTTTCAACAAGGGTATGTGCATGTCTTGAAGGAAGCTGAAAATTCAAAGGTTTTAAAAAAGATACTGGAGAAGTGGTCACTTTTAGATAAAATTTAGAGATAGCATCCATCAATTAGATCTGATCATAAAAGTAATAAGTGTTCCGTGATGACAATTTGAACAGTACGGAAGAGTGGAGAGGCCACCATCACACCAACCCTTCATGGATAATCTCTAATAACATAGCAAGTGCTTTTCCATCAAGTCCTATTCTTTACACATGAATTCAAGTGAAAAGATACAAATTATCATAATATCAAATTTGGTTGGTAAAAAAGAGGTATAAGTCTCTATGAAAGCAAAAAAAAAAAAGAGGGAAAGCAACCGGTAAGATTCCATTCAGGAATGAATGGAACAACATTACAAACCATTTTCATCTTCCATAAAAGAAAATCCCTCACATATGACATACAGTTTAGAAATCATTTGCATTTAAAATTACAAAATGATGAAAACTGAATTATTTGATCTGATTTTTAAAAATCACTTTAAGATGAGAAAATCAAAACTTTTCAATAGAAAACAAAATGAGCTCATCCTGTGTGTATTAATCTGATTTCATGCTTCTAAGACATACCCAAGACTAGGCAATTTATAAGAAAAAAAAAGAAGTGTATTGGACTCACAGCTCCACGTGGCTAGGGAGGCCTCACAATCATGGCAGAAGGTAAAAGGCACTTCTTACATGGCAGCGGCAAGAGAGAAGTTTGTGCAGGGAAGCTCCCATTTTTAAAACCATCAGATCTCATAAGACCCATTCACCATCACAAAAAAAAAAACACAGGAAAGTCCTGCTCTTATAATTCAATCATCTCCCACCAGGTCCCTCCCACAACATGTGGGAATTATGGGAGCTATAAGATGAGATGTGGGTGGGGACACAGAGCCAAACCATATCACCATATATTGGCAACCTGGCACTTCCACACTGTCTGCCAGTGTCTCTGTGACCCATTCAGCTTTCCTCTGCTCCTTTAAGATGCCATCACCATCCTCGAGTCTCTGGCCACACGAGACCAGGGACCACCTGCTTAGAGGCTCCTCGAGGTCTTTTCTGAGACATGAGCAGACCTAACTCTCCTGCTTCATTGGAGATCCCCAAGTACTTCACTCTCTGTTCTTAGGCCTTGCCCACCACTTTTGTCAAAGTCATTTGGACTCACCAGAAGGTCAAGTTCAAGTTTTACCAACCCCTCACACTCACCAAGTTCAAGTTTTACCACCCCCTCACACCCACCTCAAAAGGTTCACCTGAAAACAAGGAGTCCACAGTCCCCAAGTTTTACCACCCGCTCATACCCACCTCAAAAGGTTCACCTGAAAACAAGGAGTCCACAGTCCCCGGCTGACCTAACTCCTCCATGTGTCCCAGGATTCTCCCAATATCAGCATTCTGTTCAATACCCTCAACACAATTCTCCCAGGTCAATTTTTCCCATTCTCATAGCCCCGGGTTCCATATGCATCAGTGCACTACTGCATTTCTGAATAAATAAAAAGGGTGAAGAGACCGTTTATCCTGCTTCAGTGATAATTTCAGATGCAGCCTTCTCACTGAAGGAGGCCAAAAGGCACAACTCTGTCTGGTCTGATCACATTGCTGTATCCTCTTCTGAGCTCATACGTCTTTCTCCTTGATCATTTTCACTTTTTATGATGACAGCCCCATTGCTGCCAATAATATAATCACTAAGGTAATGGTCAGCTAATAGACCCCAGGAATCACTCTGTTAAATGGGATCCATTTCTCCAGTTCGTTCAGTGTTTTAAGAATTTTGTTACAGCAGCATCTGATGGGAATACCCTGTCAGGGTATTTACATATCAAAAATTTTAATTTACATCCACCCTACTCTCATCTCTACTGGTTAAACTTCTGTTCTTTGGGAATGTGCCTGGTATCTTCCATGGATTCCTCCTGTTGGAGGAAAGCTCCCCAAGTTCAAGTGTCAGGTCCCATCTGCCACTGTTGGCCATCTTTGTGAGTTTAAACTGCTGGGAAATAGAGCATTAAAGCAAGCTGGCTATGCTGAAATACAAAGCCTTTGGGCCCAGGTCTCAGCTGGGCCTGTAATAGCAGATGATCCAAAAATGTTTTCTTCACAAAATGTTAACCATTGATAGCCCTTTGCATGACCACATGTGACACAATGAGGACCTCTGCAGACTGAAGATAACGCACCTTACCAGAACCTCTGAATTCTATCACAAGATGTGGCCAGAGTGGGGGAACCTCATTTCAGCCCGAAGCCTAGACTGCTGTCCCAATAACCCCATGAGCATATGAACTAGAGTGAGAAAAGCTGTCAGACACACTTAATTTCCCCTATGATAACGGTTGGCTTATTGTGGCACCAGGCCAGACTCCTGGGCCCTCAGACGGTTATAGGCTGTGCAGCATTTGATGACACCAATACTTTTGTCTCTGTGGGCTGAAGCTATGAAATTCTCAATAAATTTTCCTTTCCTCTCCTTTACCTTCATGAGAAGAATGTTTGAAAGGTCACGTTTTGAGATGTGTACCATCTGGCTGTAAGACATCATAGTTGCCAACATCAGGGAAACAGGCCTCTCCTTAGCAATGCTTGATCATACCAACTAAGCACATGAAGACGAAGTGAGCAGATGAAAGGGTTCACGAATGCTTCAGAGGGTGTGTGCTTGTGTGTTTCAATTCCACTCTACTGTAACAATGGTTTGGCATGATTTATATCATTACACAAGTAATAAACATAAACCAGGGTAAAGAAAAACACAAGTAGAAAAAAAAAAGAAGTCAAGTCAATGAATTCAGTCCTTGTATTTCTATGCAGTAATTATAAGATGGTAGACTTCACTGGGCATGGTGGTGCATGCCTGTAACTCCAGCTATTCAGAGGCTGAGGCAGGAGAATCACTTGAACCTGGCAGGTGGAGGTTGGAGTGAGCCGAGATCACACTCCTGCACTCCAGCCTGGGCAACAGAGTGAGACTCCATCTCGAATAAAAAAATGACGGTAGAAGATGTGACTCTGAGTGTCCTGGCAGACAAGGAACAAGGAAATAGTTGCTTGAAATAAATACAGCTTTTTTTTCCCTAATACTACCAGGATGATAAAGAGATTTAAATTTTGGACCCTCGTAAAAAAGACACTTAGAATTTATTTAACCATGTCCCAAAAATATCTCTATAATAAGTGCAAAAATAGTTTGCCAATATGTCTTTTAAGATCAGTCAATTTATACCAATGACATGACGCCAAAGCACCATTTGATAGAAACAAGTCAACTATGAACTAAAACAATGCAGTCTAAATACCTGCTTGTTTGGTTCAAGAATAAAATTTAGACTAGCTAGAAGAGTAAGAGCCTATAATCCACTCGGCTCAAAAACACCTAATTAAATCATTTTACCTTAAAGTCCTCAGAGCAGGAACACACACAGGATGATGTCACCGGTTTAGTGGAGCATTCTTCCAACAGGAAAGCAGTTTCACATGAGGCTCACTCACCCATGGGTGAACTTCTAAGCAGTCGGGAAGTTAAGGAAATAGAATGAGAAAGAATGAAAAAGGAAAGTTGTCTCAATCATCAAATATAGAACTAGAGGACGATTTAACTCAATCGTTCATCTTTTAAGTTTTGTAAAAATAATCATCTATGAATGTTATTGAGCACAGATCTTCATAAAAAGACATTGGGAGATAAAGATATGTGCCCCCATTACAGACAGTGGAGGAGGCTGCTACAGTGAGCTCTTTCTTAACCAACTTCCATTTAACCAACTCACCAGAAATCCAGATTGAATGTTCTAGAAATTACTACAAAGCTGAGTCACTAAAAATAGATGCTTTAAAATAAGGTAAGGAAAAGGCAAGTATGAAAGCTCAATTTCTTTAAGGCATTACAAATATCTTTAACTTCGAACTCCTCTTCTAAGACACTCGAAGTGGAAAGTGTCCATAATGCATTATGATTGTGGTTTATGGGAGGGAAAAAGGTGTAACTCCAATCAGTGGCTCCTAGGCCATGTATCTGAACATAGTCTCTTCATTTGAGTTGCTCTCCACGCTCTTTTGATAATCCTCCACTCAGAAGCCCTCCACAGATGTTGTTCTCCACGCTTTCCACCTGCATCTTAAAGAATGTATTTCTCCAAAAAGGGAAATTATTTCAGACACCCAGGTAATCTCGCCTGCCTGATAGGGCTGGCTTCATGGGTGTGCGATCACTGCAGTGCCACAGACCCCTATGCTTGGCTGAATGTTCTGCTGTCTTGTCTTGAACTAATCTTATCTTTTAATTTGAATTTTGCAAGTGAAGGGGAACTGAGCTCGGTGCCTGCACCAAGTGACAGGAAGTGCACAGGTGGCTGCGGCCTAGCAGAGGTCTGCGCAGGCACAGGATCAAGCCCCACAGCCCTGTGAAGGCGCATGCGCAGACAGCTGACCTGGCGCAGGGGTGCCTCCCTTGGAGCTGTCTGGGTGTTGCGGGCCTCGACCGGGCGGAGGAGCTGGGACCTGCACCCGGGCTGGTGGCAGAGATGGTACCGGGAGCCACAGCCGCAGGAGAGGAGAGGTGCTGCGCGCATGGGCAGAGCCAGGACATGTGGAGGGGGCTGATTGCCTTCACTCCGTAGAGCCCGTCCTTGCAAAGCCTCTGCCACTGGCTTTCCAGCCTGACCTCCGCCACAGGAATTACAGCGCGCAGCCAGCAAGACCGGTCAGTGGATTACTACAAAGAAAACGTGCATGCGTGGGCATCACCATGAAGCTCGAAAACTCCTTAAAGAGTTTTAAATCTCTGGTTTTGAAAGCTAGCACAACACTGCAAAACAAATGTCTACAGATATAGAACACAAATAATCTTTTTTAGAAATTAAATTTAAAGACATTTACATTTGATGGAAAAGAACACTGTTTCCTATGGAGCTTCATATAAACCAGTTATGAATAAGGAAAACAAATATTTTCTTCTTTAAAATTGAAGCTACAGCAATACCTTGCCGAAACAGGCATTTTGAATTATATCCGAGTCATGAAGCCACTATCAGTTTCTCAAACAATTGCCAGCAATTACAGAAAATTTCAGAAGAATAACATTAAAATGGTTATTTTATAAATTTACACTTAAATTCAGATTGGAGAAAACCTGATCTGTATGAAGAGTTAAATCTTTTTAGAAAAATCTTCGAAGATAATCATTAACTCTATGCTAAAACTTGTATTTTGGGATGATTTATCAAAAAAAACTATCTCAATGGAGTCAAAGCTTACTAAACTCAACAGCCACTGTAACAATTGCATCAGCAGAAAGGTCCTTCTAAAATTAAAATAAGAAATTGTGTGTGATCTTGCATTTTCCAACAGCAAATAACATTCTCAATCATATGTAATGAAAATGAGGTTACTAAAAATATTAATTTCAATAATGTAATAAATAAAGTTCCAGAAAACAGAACAGGAAAAATCATGATCAATTAAAACATCACATTAATAAGGTATTGTTACTTCATCATGTTATGTTAAACTATGACAGCAAAAGTATTTTTTTCACAATTTGTAAGTTCATGCTGTTACTCACATATCATGTCACTCCTATTATAAATAATAAAATATTTTAAACAGAAAAGTGTATATTTTAGTACCTTTAATGGTACTTTCCTTCTGCTTTTTGAACAACAGGCCCTGTATGTTTGTTTTTTCACTGGGCCCCACAATTTACATAGCTGAACCTACCACAGAAATTTGCTTTTTGAATTTCTAAGTGTTAGTTGAGCTCCGCTGACCCCAATTTATTCCCCCCGAAATAAAGCATCTCATTAGTAACGGAGTGCCAGGTTCATTAGGCAGCAATTTTGGTGCTTTGGAATGACTCTCCAGAAGTGGAGCTAAGTCTGGCCCCATCCCTGTCCTCCCACTGCTCCACTGATCTCTGCCTGTCCATAGTCACCAGTAGAACCCTTCAGGCCCCTCTTCCATGATTTTCTCTACACCCTCATTCCAGACCTTTAGGCCCATCCCTGCCCACCCCTCCCGGCCTGCAGCCACCGACAGAAGCTCCTCTACCTGGGAGCCAGGGCCCTGAAGCCAGCCTGGCACATGAGGTGGTGGGCGGGGGAAGGGGGTCTGTAGCCCCTTTGGCTGTACCCAGAGCCACTCTCCATAAACCTAGCTCAGAAGTCTGTTCTTCTGGGACAACATTCTAATTCATTTTAAAAATACACTTCCTGTGGCACCCACCTGCCCTGGTGCTAATAAGCCTGTCCCTGTGTTCACACACGGAGGGAGTCCAGGCTGCCTCCCTCTGAGGGCTCAGTCCTGCCAGCCCATGAGCCCACAGAGAGCTCTGATCCATCCCCCTAAAAGGCTCCCAGTCTTTTCCAGAACACAAGAGACAAATCTTGGAATTTTCTACTGCCTCCACACTCCTATTATTTCCTCATTATCTAGGGATTGCAGCAGCTCTGGAAATGTCATTACTGAGCTCAATACAAAGCTTCACCTAATTTTCATCTTAAACTCTTCAAACAACTTTGTCTCATGTAAAAATGATCTGAAAGATGTCAAGATTACTTGCTGATCCAGAAGATCATTTATCAAAAGTGGACTTCTGTAAAGTGTTCCTGTCTGTTCATGGTTTTAAAAAAACTCAGATTTTCCTTCTGAGCAAAGGCTAACGACACTCATCAAAAGCCAGTTCTTTGTCAGAGGGGATGATTGTAATGCCGGCAGTTTCCTTCCTGTAGGTCCGGCCTCTGCTTGGCTTTGAGTCTTGTCTCATACTGGCCAGGAGGTAGACCAGAAGGCTACACAGCATTCCGTCCGATGTGTAAGAAGCAATAGCTGAACTTGATCAGATGCTAGGGAGGACACAGGCATTGTATTCCCTGGTTCGAGGGTAGCCACAAAGGCAGAAGCACATTTCAATGTTGAGGTCCATTTTAACTAATAACTCTCTCTCTGACAACCCCTTCACAATCCCAAATTCAGGAAAGAGATCAAGCACATTACCACAGGTCAAACACCTGTCTGCACTATGCACACAGTGAGTGCTTAATACGCACTCCCTTCCTTTTGTTGTAATCTGCATCAAATCTATTTGACATATATTTCATATATTCTTACCAGAGAGGAATTCAACTTCCTGTTTTGTGGTTTCCATTATCAAATTTTGAAGAAAGAGAGAACATCTATACATTCACTAGCTGTCATTATTACTGCTGTCCTCATCATCATTTTCATGTTAATACTGTATCCTAAAACACAATGAGATACGGAGCCTTTCCCTCAGAATTTCCCTTCCTTTCTCTAATGCCTGGGTAGAGCTTTTAATCAATACTAAAGCTGAAATTCAGCTTTCTGCAGGCCTTGATATTACAGGATTCGTTGACAAATTCACCACATTCCTGATGATTGTTCCCTTCCCCAGCATTATTCAGAAATGCCAATTATAATAGTTTCCTCTGAAATCCCACTGTCTGGTAGAAACTTGCAAATATCTTAGTTTCCTTGGCAATGCCTATGGACTTCTCTACATCAAACAGGGAGATTAAATAAGGCCTCCAGAGAATGTGTGCTACCTCTAGCATTTGGTCAGCCATGAAGACATTCTCCTGGGACACCATTAAAAGAGGCAGTGTGTTAAAGCACAGAGCTCAGCTGCCCGATATCGAATGGCACGCTACTCAGCCTATCTAGCACTTGCCCTGTAATCTGAATTCTGTCCTACAAGGGATGGCATTTGTGCGACAGCCTCATCTCTACCGCTCCCCTGTGACTCCCAGAAGTGGCTCAGTTTGCCCTCATCATCCCTTTGAACCAATTTAAAGGATGACATCATGACTCTTCCCTTTGTCTCTCCAAGTTACCATTTTCAAAGCTGCCTATTTCATTTTCCATTTGACATGAAAGGAAAACAAGCGCTATTTAAAATACCTGTTGAACAGGTAATAAAACATGTGACTCGCTAAGTCCAAACACGGTTTCCCAAGGCCTCCGGAAGTCTGAACAGTTAGACCAGTAAAACAGCTTGACTGTCTTGTACCACCCTTGATTGTTCTTTAACAGAGGAAGACACTCCTCAGGCTCCCTGCTTACAGAAAGACTGCATTCAGTGCACCCCATATTTTTGGACACCTGGTAACCTCTAAAATAGTGGCACCTGTGATCACATGAAAAGAACTTGTATCTTCCATGTGACTCACACAGTACTCTCACTAATTGCAAAACGCTCATCACGGGGCAAGTGGAGGGGTGAAGATGCCTGGCCCCGACTGCTGTGGCTTTGGGAGTCCAGCTCACCTTTCTAGGCCTGGTCCTTCTGACCATTCTTCTGACCATTCTTGTGTGGTGAATCATCACAGCAGAGCTCCAGGCCGTGAGTATTCTTATTTTTGCCACCATGTTGCTGTGCTCGGGGAGGAGTAAACATGCTACAATTTCAAAAGCTAGACCTAGGTAAAGTGACTGGACGTGGACTGTACCTATGTAAAGAGCATCCCAGCAGGCCTATCGGCTCATATCTATCATCTCAGCACTTTGGAAGGCTGAGGCAGGAGGATAGCTTGAGATCTCCCCAATCCCTGTGAAAAAATTTTTAAAACTGACAATTAGTTGGGCATGATGGTGCACATCTGTAGTCCCTACACTGGGAGGCTGAGGTGGGAGGATTTCCTGAGCCTGGGAGGTCGAGGCTGCTGTGAGCTGTTATTGCACCACTGACCTCCAGCCCGAGCAACACAGTAAGACCCTGTCTCAAAAAGAAAGAGAAAGCGAAAGAGGAAGAAAGAAAGAAAAGAAAAAAGAAGGAAAGAGAGAGATAGAGGGAGAGAGGGAAAGAGAGAGAAAAGAGGAAGAGGAAGAGGAAGAAGATAAAGGAAGAGGAGGAGGGGGAGGGGAAGGGAAAGGGAAAGGGAAGGGGAAGGGGAGGGGAAGGGGAAGGGAAGGGGAAGGAAAGGAAAGGGAAAGGAAGGGGAAGGGGAAGAGGGAAGGGAAGGGGAAGGGAAGGGAAAGGGGAAGGAAAGGGGAAGGGAAGGGGAAGGGAAGGGAAGGGAAAGGGAAGGAAGGGGAAGGGGAAGGAAATGAAGGGGCGGGGAAGGGGAAGGGAAGGGAAGGGGAAGGGAAGGGAAGGGGAAGGGAAGGGAAGGGGAAGGGAAAGGGAAGGAAGGGGAAGGGAAGGGGAAGGGGGGAAGGGAAAGGGAAGGAAGGGGAAGGGAAGGGGAAGGGGAAGGGAAGGGGAAGGGAAGGGAAGGGGAAGGGAAAGGGAAGGAAGGGGAAGGGAAGGGGAAGGGGAAGGGAAGGGGAAGGGAAGGGGAAGGGAAGGGGAAGGGAAAGGGAAGGGGAAGGGAAGGGGAAGGGAAGGGAAGGGGAGGGGAAGGGAAGGGGAAGGGAAGGGGAAGGGAAGGGAAGGGGAAGGGAAGGGAAGGGGAAGGAGGGGAAGGGGAGGGGAAGGGGAAGGGAAGGGGAAGGGAAGGGAAGGGGAAGGGAAGGGGAAGGGAAGGGGAAGGGAAGGGAAGGGGAAGGGGAAGGGAAGAGGAAGGGAAGGGGAGGGGAAGGGGAAGAGAAGGGGAAGGGGAAGGGAAAGGGAAGGGGAGGGGAACGGAAGGGAAGGGAAGGGGTCGATCTAAACTTTTAGGACAATTCCTGTTGGTTCCTTCTTGCCTTTAGCAAGGATCTCTGAAGTGTCCAGGTTATTTCTCTTAGCCTGGACTCATTTTGGTTTTTTTGGCTCCCAAAATACATTAAGTTCACTCTTTCCTGGTTTGATTTATGCTCCTTCAGATGCCCAAGAAATCTACTCTCATTCTTATTTTAAACTGATCTTTTCTGGCTTCTCCTTGCTGATAATCGCATGGCATCTGGCAGTTGCACAGTAATAAATGTGGAATGAGCAAAGCCATAACGCCCATCAAATAGCAGGACACACAAAGAGGGGTCGCATGAGTCATCTACCATGAGGATGAAAATGCTCATTTTCATGCAAGAAACAAGCAGAGATTGATGCAATGATGACTCTAAATGATGTAAGCCATCAGAGAAGGGGACAGTCAAAGGAAGCTGAAGGATTCTAGAACGCTTTTATTAAAGTAGGGATTTAAGCAGAATTAGATTATATTTGGATGAGTGAAAAGGACATCAGAGAAACCAAGGGAAGAGAAATTCAAAAACTACAGAGAAGCAAAAAAGAGTTTGAAAACTAGTTCTGAGCTTACTTGGTGTCAAACTTTGGAGACCTAACTTCTGTTATCCTCGTTTCCATTGTCTCTTGAATAAGAACAATAATGCTTCTATTATGGGTAGTTTTAAGTAGTTCATAAGATTATCTTGCTCCATTCTCACATTGCTATAAAGAAGTACCTGGGGCTGAGTAATTTATAAAGACAAAGGTTTCACTGGCTCATGGTTCCGCAGGTTGTACAGGACGCATGGCGGCTTCGTCTGGGGTCGCTGGGGACTCAGGGAGCTTTTTTACTCCTGGCAGAAGGGAAAGTGGGAGCAGGCGTCTTACATGGCACAAGCAGGACCAAGGGGTGGGGGGGAGCCACATACTTTTAAACAATGAGATTGCATGAGAATTCAGTCATTATTCCGTACCAAGAGGGGGTGATGTTAACCCATCTGAAACCAAAACCGGACCCTGGGTCCAATCTCCTCCCACCAGGCCACACCTCCAAATAGGGATTACAATTCCACCTGAGATTTGGTGAGGACACAGACCCAAACCATCTCATAGATGATTTACGGACAATTTAGCACAATGTCTGATCATAATCCATCAATAGTCATGATTACTGTTGCCACTGCTGTTGTTTTTACTAACAGGTCTGATACCAGTAAGACAATGGACACAACCAGCCTGATGGCTTAAAGTTGCAAACGGACCACAGAGGGAAATAAAACCAGTGAAATAACCTGAATGTGAAGGCACCTGAATGTGATCTGGAATACAGAAAACTGATTCTGTAAGCAAGGACTCGTTACATATTCCTGAGAAAGAAGCAAATACTATTTTTTACCTTTTTTTGAAAAGACATGAACTTTATGGCACCGAATGAAGGGGAAACGTAGTACATTATCTGAATACCTGCTACGTGTATGCTGCTTTGACATACATTATCGTATTTATTTTCCCGTGAGACAGGAGCTAGAATAGGAACTAAAATTAGATCCAAACATGTATGAATCCAAACCCAATTTCTTTTTAACAGATAATGATGCTGCCTCTCTGCTGAAGGTTACTTAGATTGAAACCTGTACCAATCGGTGTGGTAACAAGCTAGAAAAAGGATCAGCAAACAGAAGCCCACAGGCCAAATTAAATAAAACGTTAGCAGAACACAGCCACACCCTGTTGTTCCACATGTCCACAGCTGCCTTTGTGCATCGTGGTTGCCTTTAAAGACACATATGCATACCTTTGTATTACGGTTAGGTTTATGTGTCTCATTCCTCTGTTAGACTGTAAGCTCCCTGAGGGTGGGAATGTGCCACATTCAACTTTTCCCACCTGTACTATTAAGCACTACTTGTTACACTACACACTTAATATTTAGTAAAAGTAGATATTATGAACATACATAATACACTTAAGAAAAACTACAGGAGTAGCCTCTGAGATTAAATACTCTGTGTATACTTTGGTTTCAGGTAAGTAATATAAAGTCAATTTACATTAACACAAATATAAAGATGTTTACATTCTTAAACTTTATTTTCCATTTTATTTGAAGTAAAACTAATGAAATTTTAAATGTAGCCTCTTGGTACATGTGGTCTTGCCTAGAATTTTTTGCAGTATCTTAATAGTGGAAGACGTTACTTTAAAGTCACCCATGGTATACTGGGCCAGGTATCTTGGTGTTCTTACTAAACAATAAAGATAAGGGCAAAGCCATAAGTCATGATGAAGATTTCCTCTGTGAAGCCGTAACCACTGCACCCACTTGCTGGTAACCCATTCCTGGTAAAGCCAGTCATCCTTTATTCACAATGTTATCGCCACAAGCGAAAAGTACATTGGCAGGTTTCATGTTTAGTTCTATAACTCCGTCATTTCCGTAGCATTTAACACTTTGCTAATTGTATTGGACAGTTTATTTTTTGGATCTGAGAATTCTAAAATTTCATTTAATTTTTATGATTTTGCTGTTTATATCTTCTGAAAACCAAATGTGACATATTTGTTCATATTCTCACATATTGGTCAAAGGCTTTAGATAAAATGCTTATAAATTATAAAACATTTTGAAAAACACTTTTCTTAGTAAAACTCTCTATCACTGAGTGCCTAGAGAAGTCATATTTTACAAATTACTTAGCAAGAAAATCCTCTAATTCTTCTGGCAAGGCCATAGAAATACATTCTCTATTCTTGAAAAAAAAAAAAAAAAAGAATATAGTCCTTTTGGGTTAGGAAATCACTTTTCTTATTTTTCTTGGAAGAAGACATAAGAAGGCATTTGAAGACTTGGAAAAAGTTCATAATCTCAAAGAAAAAAAAGCAATAACATTAAAGGTTGCTGGAAAATATAGATCTGTTTGCACAGAGGCCCAATGAACCCCTACCTCCTCCTATGAGGTTCAGACTTATCAGAATATTTCTGCTGATGTAATCTTGCAGAAAGGATACTGGAGATCCCTGAGGAAAAAGGCAGCGCTGGGGGAAGAGGTGGAGAACCTGCCTTGTGTTGAAGTCTAGCTGGCGGTCAGGCCCATCCTGCAGGAAGCCGCCATTGTTCACTGTGAGGCTGAGGCTGAGACTCCTCCCTGATGTGGACATGAAATCTTGGCCATGCCTTCAGGAGATCATTATAAATCTAATAAAAGCCTCAAGTATTGAGGGCCTAGGCTAATGGAGACAGAGAATGAACCCACCAGACATAACACTACCTACTTCACTTCTTCCCTTTCCAACCTGGCACATAGAGAAACTACTGTTCCTCCTGGGATGGACTGTGTGTCTGACGGTCACCAGAGGTGTCCCTGCAGTGGACAGTCCAACAACTAGAGTGACCAGGTCACTTCTATTTCAACAGTCACAGAAATTCCAGGTGAAGAAAACTGAACTTTGTTTTGAGCAAGCCTTTGAGTTTTCTCTGCTCTAGGTGCTAAGTACCCAGTTCTGATTCCTTGCGTTAACCAAGCACCCAGAGAGAGAGAGATGGATGAATGGATGGAGGAAGGGAGAAGGGAGGGAGAACACTAAGTGAAATGGACTCCAGAAATCATTTAATTTGAATATTAGAGGAAGCTGAATATTTCCATTGTCTTAGTCTGTTTCAATATAAATTTATTCCTCACAGTTCTGGAGGCTGGGAAGTCCAAGGTCAGGGTGTTGGCAGATCCACTGTCTGGTGAGGGCTGCTCTTTGCTTTCCAGATGGAACCTCATTGCTGCATCCTCACATGGCAGAGGGGCAAATGCTATGTTCTTATATGGTAGAAGGTGGAAAAGCAGGAAGGGGCAAACATGCTCCTTCAAGCCCTTTTATAAGGGCCCTAATACTATTCATGAGGGCACCACTCTCAGGACTTAATCACCTCCTAAGGGCCCTACCTCTTAATACTACTGATTGGTGATTAAGTTTCAGCATATAAATTTTTCGTGACAAATTCAGACCAGACCATAAACACACAGGGTAAGGTATATCTTCTCTAAAATGAAGCACCTACACAACTGTAGTAAAAACAATCCACTTGGTTTTGACATAGAGCCAGGAATTTTAGCAATGAGGCCCTACAAGATTTCATTTTGGTATCACCAAGAATTTCTCCCTACTAGATGGAATACTCCATCCATCCCTCAGGCTGATGACTGATACCTAAATCTACACCGTGAGGTCTATATTCCTCTAGCAATCATCCTTTTCCTGTAATTAGCACTTTGTGATTTATAAACTTTCAAATTATGTATAACCTCACTTCATCTCCATAAAAATCCAATGGGAACATATTATTCATCCCCTCATGCATGCAGATGAATAAGATAAGTTCACCTTTGGGGGAGTCTGGACTCGAACTCACCTCCAGTGTGTGTGATATGGCACAGATATCCTGGAAGACCTGACAAATGGGAAATAATAATCCATACACACCATAACTGCATGCATTGAGACTATGAGTTAAGAACAAGCCTTTGTGAAGTCATGAAAGAAAGAGCAGGCGTCTGTGGATGGGAACTGGGAGTCAACAAACGGGAGAAGACTGCAGATGGGAAAGTCTGGAGGCGGGAGTAGAGACGTGCTCCTCCCACAAGCACTTCTGAACTGAAGCTAATTGACAGGAAGGCAGACTGCTTTCCATTCAGCCTGGAATTGTCTTTCCCTTTTTGACAGCTCGATGACCAATTGCTTAAATAGAATAAATAAATAAAAGTGAAACAATTAGCAAACTTCAGACATCCATGGAGGACTAAGAGTCTTCCTTCATTTCAACTAATATCTCCATTTTGATCTATCAGCATTAACAAAAGAGAAAGATTATCCATTCAAAGGTAGCTGCCATCCAATTAACACTTGACTCCAAGTAATAAATCATACCACACATCTTATTGACAACCTGTAGGACATTATCTTTCCAGTAGCACATGGCATGACCTTTACCTCCAAATGGCTTAAAAGAGCTTGAAGTACAGC
This sequence comes from Saguinus oedipus, assembly GCA_031835075.1. NCBI lineage: Eukaryota > Metazoa > Chordata > Mammalia > Primates > Cebidae > Saguinus > Saguinus oedipus. Next base: position 173,735,948 of record CM063172.1, on the reverse strand, counting down.
AATTCAGAGGCCCCCACAGTTCCCAAGCGTGACACATCCCGCTAACGTGAGGGAGCGCTGAGCACAGGATGGAAAGGGCACGCTTTGCTTAAACAACAATTACTGTTGATTAAGTATCATCCAACAGCTCATGGATACACCATCTATTTTTAACATGCATATTTAAAATCCAATTGAACTGGATTTCCTTTCTCAAGAGTTCATTATTGCTACCATTTTTTTTCCAGAGAAAAATCAAATGTTCTATAATGCATTTTGTGTAGAACACTGCTCCAACACCACAGAAAATTCCGTTAAATGTCAGAAGAATTTAAAGCCTTGTTGTTGAAAATCACAGGCTCAGGATGTTACGAGTATTGGAAACTTTAATAACCAATGAGTGTGAAAATCTTTTAGAAGCTCCTATTTGGCTGTAGAACACGATATGATCACCAGTTTATTAAAAGAAACCAGTAATTATGCATGTGAAACAAGGGAGCAATTTGGAATGCTTTTACTTCGGTATCACATAAGCATTTATTCTCATACATTCTCGTGTATTTCAAGAATATTAGCATTTCTTCCCATTCATTCATTCACTATACGAAACAGGAACGTCTATAGGGTTGTGAAATGATTTGCTATCTTGCTTTATTCTGTGAGTACTGAACGAAAAACAAGGTATTTTAAAAGGAAAACAGAGGCCAAACTTTAATCTAGAGGTGGATGACTGAGGAGACATCAGAAGGTGTTCAATACAGGCTAAATGCACATATGAGCTCACACACATACATGTAAGTGCATGCTACAGAGACACATGCACGACACACACACGTGTACATGCATGTACATACACACCATGTAGAGTTATCTAACAGTGAAGAACAGAAACCTAGGAAGACATTTTTCCTTCCAGCTAAATATTCAATTATTTCAGAAAACATTCCTATCCCTAACAAGTATTCATGTTTTCTTCCAGGAATGTTCTAAGCCTCACTAACTACTGCCTTTCCTAGTCCTGCAACAGGAATCGGCTGGATGTATGGAGCCTGATGGTGCAGACAGTAAAAGAGTCAGCAAAGAGCTATTGTGGAGACTAAATAACTAATCTCAAAAGTAGTAAGACCAAGAAGCTGGGCAAGAATATAATCTGGGGGAAAGACTTTTGAACTTCATGCAAAGGATGCTACAAAGAGATGATAATATAACCCCAAACTTGCTGTCCACACTGACTGATTTAACTAAAAACTGTTATGTACCAAGTATTATCTATTTGCCAGGCCCCCACTTGGCATTTAGAATAGAGGAATGAGCGTGCACAATCTTACTCTTGCAGAGCTCATATTACAGTGAAATAAACCACTAAACACAACACAAAGAATAATTCTGATAAAACCCTGGACAACAATCATAAATATTCAATAGATCTGATTTTTATCTTACGCTGTATAAGTAAATTCAACTATAGAATTAATCTGAGAAAGCTGTGTCAAGGCAGTAAACTTCAAATCAAATTTTGAAGAAGAAAAGAGATAAGATTTGGTAGACAAAGTCGGGGTAGGTAAGGCAGGAAAAGTCCAGAATATGCAATATTAGAGAAGCAAAAGCGTTTGAGTGGTGTGCAAAAGGAAACTACCTAAAAATCATTTCGTGAGTTGAATATATAATCAAAAATACTTTTTCTTTGAGATAGAGTCTCACCCTGTTTCCCGGGCTAGAGTGCAATGGCACAATCTCGGCTGACTGCAACCTCTAACTCCCGGGTTTTAGCAATTCTCCTGCCTCAGTTTCCCAAGTAGCTGGGATTACGGGTGTCCACCACCATACCCAGCTAATTTTTTGAATCTTTAGTAGAGACAGGGTTTCACCATGTTGGCCAGACTGGTCTCGAACTCCTGGCCTCGTTATCCGCCTGCCTCATCCCCCCAAAGTGCTGGGATTACATGCATGAGCCACTGTGCCTGGACCTATAATAAAAAATTTCAGAGGAGTTTTAAGAGGAATGAAAGCTCTGTTCAAGAAAAGACCACTTGCTTCATGTACTCCAAATATCTGTCCTTATTTCTGGAATAATTATGGATGTGTTTGACAACAAGCTACAGAGAAAGGACACGGGTTTTAGAATTAATTTAGTAAATATGACCCTGGAGAGCGATCTTTACCTCTCCTTCCCTGATACGAAACATAGACAAAACTATTCTAATTGATGAGAATTCAATTAAACATGGAAAGAGCCCAGCATAATGCTTGATATACGAGACACACTGAACAAATGTTCGTTCATTCAGTTCCTCAGGATTAAGTTCCCTCTGCAGTTTGGCACAGGAGATTCTCACAGTCTGATATTACTAACATATCATAACGCACTAGAACATAACGACATTGGATGATATGAGTTTTTTGTTCAGGATTCACAGCACCCTAATAAAAGGAACACGGCTTTCCCCGCATCCTGGGAGCCAGGCAGGACTCCTGTTTTTTGCAGCAATCAGTAGCTCCATTCCCCCTTCAGCCCCACAGCTGCCCTTACTGTGTCCCTGGAGGGGAGAAAAGTAGGGGGGTGAAGTTTCTAAGCCAAGCTCACACCAGGAGGAAGCTGGGGCACATCACGCATACGTGGAAGTCTAAAGGTGGACACTGTGGCCTGCCTTCCCCTCCTCCCCGGGAGGGAGCACCGTATTTGCTTATCGGCTGTGCAGGACTATAACGAGACATCTGCTGTCCACGTTCACCCTTGAGATCAGGTGTTTGATTTCTCCAAAAATGGGGTGTCCTTCCATGAGGAAAGACAGCTGCTTGCCTCCATAAATGACACATCACCACCATAGTAATGGGTTAGAAACTGCGGTGTGAGAAGCAGGGCCTTCAAAATAAAAGAGAATAATTTATGGACAGGAACGACAAGGTAACGAAATAATTCAGATCGACTTTGCTTTTCTCTGTACTTATAAATATCATATGCAGTATTTTTCATGTAATAAAAATCCCGGAACATAGAGCTAAAACTAAAATACAAGCCTATTTCATTTGGGCACATTAAATCCAATTCAACAGACATTTATTAGACAAAGCATTATTGAGCATCTATTACATGTTTCTATTCAACTTGTTTATTACTAATATATTCCCTGATTTAATACTTCGTTTTGCCTTGTATTTTAAGTGTTCACACTATTGAACTCTTCTTAGTTTGTCTTCTTTCCCACTCACAGTTAAAAGGTTTTTATGAATTGAGTGTTTGTCCACAATGAAGTCTGACTTAGCTACTTCACCGATATTTGCTCCATCAAAAATGCAGGCGACCACATACTTTGCCGAAAGATTAACATCTGTCGTTAAGTAGAGATGCTTCTCTCAAATCTCTCTTGACCTGCACATCTACCCCACATGGTTTCTGGTCACAGACTAACGCGGTAGAAATTTTAGTGAGATGCGCTCCTCTCATCCTCTCATCCATCTGTTCATTCATTTGACCAATATTGATTGAATGCTGATTCATAGGACACACTCCCTGCTGGGAACCAGGATTAGAGGACAACACTCAAGGCATGCTCTGACCTGCGCAGAGTTGAAAGTTGCATTTCCTGAAGGGTACACGGTTTTGTAGACAAGGGGATTTCACGGAGTTCTAGGTAAGTCTGGCAGCCCCACACGGGGAGGACAGATGGAGTGGCGTTACAGAGAATGTGTACCAGGGAATCAGCCTGAGTGTTCACATGGGAGTTTTATCACAGCCTTCAGAACTTGGGGATGTTGCTTAAATTCTTAGATCCTTTGTTGCCTTAGGGATAATAATAGCACCTTTATAGCATTGACGTGAAAATGAATAAAATAATACAAATGAAGGCACGCAGTACCAGGCATGTAAGTGCTCAATAAATGTTAGTTACTACCCTTCTGTCTAGATTTTTCAGCTGAGGATTTGATATTTTTTAAGACCCAGTACTGGGATGACAACTGCCAGGCTTCCATCAGCTGCCACCATTCATATTAAGCACACACAAGGTTCTTCTCTGCTATAGCACCGATTAAAAATAGATTTTAATTCCCCACAGGACCGAACTAAATCTGTGCACCTGTGCATTCCCATTTCTCCAGGTAAGCCCTGTCAGCTTCATGACAATATGCTCTTTGAACAAGTCCTAGTTCCTGCTTAGGCTCGCCGTGTCTGCAAAGACAAAAGGGATTCAGGAAGCATTCCCCCTGGAGGAGAGAGCCTTGCTCATTAGACAGAAGTTATGAATTAACTTTTACTACAATTGTCATAAACCTACTTTATTAGTTCTAAGAAATCAGTTGCAATTAAAACCACAAAAAGTCTCCAAAGTATCAGAATAGAGGCTGCCTGGTATCAAAGCTTTGCTCAATGGAAACTGGGGAGCTGGGGGGCGTGGGGAGCACTGGATCACCCCCAGAACTCGGCAGCCCCACCTCGTGCTTGGACACTGGGCTCTTTATTCTAAAATTAGAATGTCCTTGGCACTTCTGGGCACTTTCTGTCCTGTGCTCTATCTCTCTCCTGTGAATTCTGGGTGTGTTCTCTTAATTTACAGAGACAATTTAAAAATCTTAACTTGGAATGGTTTTGTCAGCCTCAGCCTAATGATTAGTGGAGTGGGGAAATATTTCAACGATATTTCTATGGTTCATTAGGAACCAAATATTCCAAACTCTCAGACTAGATTCCAAATGCCCTAAGAAGGAATCAAGTCATTTGCAGTCTTCCACCACATAGAAATATGCATATCACCTGCGAATGAATACACAGTCATAAACGAATGATCAAAAGAATGCACAGCACATTTGTGTTCCGGTTTCGAGAAACCTGCCGTCAGGATTGAGAGGAGGGTCTTGGCTGTGGTGCACTGTGTCGCCCACTGCTCTGCAGGACAAACATGACTTTACACAATTCCGGAGCAGGCTCTGAACAGCAGATGCTCTAAGTGGGAGTCTGGGGAGTTGGAGGGAAGCAGATGAGGCAGGAGGGTCTGGTCATGGCTGACCTCGGATCGCAGACTGCGTGGGAGAATAGAGAGGAAAGGCTGAACCTTCGAGACCAGAAAGGCACACTCTTCCCTCCCATGGCCTGTTTCCTTCAGAGCGCCATAATGCATCACACCTGTAGGTATTCCCCAAAATTCCATTCTCCTCCTCCTTTTTCCTCCTCCGTTCTCACAGAAATCCCTTCTACTCCCACATATTCAACTTCCAGTAGAATGTCACGATGAACACCACAGTCCGAGCGCCACACTGCTCTACAGATTTCAGCTGTGTAATCACAGCCTAGTCACCGGAAATCTTGCCTCCATCTCCTCACCTTGAAAACAGGAGTCCTACTAGTACCTCTCTGTATGAGATTGTTGCAGGTATCAAGGAATCCACGCACACATGGTGCTAAGAATAGTGCCTGCTAAGTATTAGCCATTTTAAAAATTACTACTGTTGTCATTTCTGAAAGCAGATGAGTTGCAAATCTCATCTATAAATCCCACCTTCTCATCTATAAACTCGCATCTATAAATCCCACATTTTCTGCCACAGCTCTGAAGAGGAGTCCAATGTAACCTACTCTGATGCCCTTCTCTGCTCCCCCATTCCTCCCGCACACCCATGTACTATAGAAATCAGCAGTTTTTTACATTCTGTGAAAATGAGCTACTCATCCCCTCCCCTCTTGGCAGAGGCAGGAACCAGAAACCACGCCCACACAGAAATCAGCATAAACACCGTTTCCCAACCCCTGCCCAGGCTGACGTCTCCTTCCCTCACCGTGTGTGTGTGCGCGCGCGCGTGCACGCACATGCTTTTGTGTGTGTGTGTGCATGTATTTGTGTGCGTGCATGTGGTTTGTGCTTGTGCATGTGGTTTGTGTGCATGTGCATTTGTGTGTGTGTGTGTGCATGTGCTCTGTGTGTTCTCCCCCTCCTCGCCAAGGAGCAAAGCAAATTCTGTGTGAGTTTCTCCTGGTCCCTGAGCTGTCCCAGGAGTCCCAAGTCCCCTTAATCCCATGAGCTCCTTACGAGGAATTCTGGGATTATGGTAAAAAAAATTCTTCATTTTGTGGAATAGTGCATCTCCTTCTAGCACTATGGGGCTAGTCACAACTTTCCCCTGCTAGACACCAGCATAGCATTGGCACGTTGTGACAGGACTGGCCCACACAGCACAAAGCTGCACAGAGCTCTCCCCAAGGCTCTGAGCTTCCCCGTTGTCCTTGGCTCTGTCTGCAGTACCTCTTTCCCTCCTCATATCCCGGTCAATTTCTACTTATTCTACCATCCTCCCTCCTTCAGTTGTGAGGCTATTCCAGAACTTCTCTAGAGAAAACTCTACTCCTCTCTGGACCACAACATACTGCTGCCCAGGGTGTTCACTGCACAACTCTGGCAGGTGTCATTCCCACAGCCATTCACATTGGAATCTATGTGGATAAAACGCTCTGAGTGGGGTGTATTCATCAGCACCAGCCTCTGTGGCCTGATGCTCCTCCTTTTGACCTTCCTCGGAAAGCACACTCCTGTTTTTCTGTTAACTCCTTTTCTGCTTGCCTCGCCCCTGCTGAACTTGTTGCCTCTGAGGAGCAGGGGTCTTTCAAGGGTCCATGCCAACACCCACCCCGGTTCCCAGCACAAGAGGGTCCTGGTAAATGCAGTAGAAATGAGCCAGCTGAGTGTGTCAATTCCAATGGATATGAATTCTCCACTTGCCTCTCAACCCTATTGCTAACTGAATGCAGATGAAAATAACATGTGCAATTAAAAAAATAATAATAATAGGGTCTCCTAACCACCGCACATCACCCTGATAAAAGGCTCTGTTTTCGTGGGCTTATCCCCCTGCGTGGACAGAGCACAGTGTCCGGGTAGAGCAGGCAGATCAGTCTCCTGGCTAACAGGAGACTTGTGCTTTGGGCAAAGGTGTTGGTGTTGCTGCCCTCTCTCTTGGGAAAGGTCAAAGACGTCTCTAGGTGGAGGTGGTGTTAAGAATGAACGTGGGCGCCAGGCGCCAGTACTGTCCAACATGGTGAAATCCTGTCTCTACTAAAACATACAAAAATCAGCTGGGCATGGTGGCTCATGCCTGTAATCCCAGTTACCTGGGAGGCTGAGGTAGGAGAATTGCTTGAACTGGGACGCTGGAGGTGGAGGTTGCAGTAAGCCGAGATCCCGCCACTGCACTCCAGCCTGGGCTACAGAGCGAGACTCCATCTCAAAAAATAAAAAAGAAAGAAAAGAATGAACGCACTGGACTTTGTTTGCAAAGGCGAAGCTGCAGCGCAGCCGAGGCTGGGCGCAGGTACCATGGCGCCACAGGTGCCCATGCCCCCGCCCCAGCTCGAGGCTGGCGAGTGTCCCGCCCAATTGAGACTCATGGGTACCCTTGAACATGAGCCCTCATATTCCCAATACACTTCAGGTTAACTATATGAAGATAAATCCAGGTTCCCCTCAATGGTTCCAAACGACTACTTCTCATGCGTGACAGGGGAACGCGCCAAGTAGCCTGGGAAATGCTGCAGCCACCGCCAAGAAGATCGCACGTGCCAGGTCTGCGCGCCAGCCATTCTCTTGTTATGAATGCATTTTGGTTCATATTCCTTCTGAAAACAAGATCCTTGCCTCCTGGCTCCCTCCTTCTCTGGGATTCTCGCAGGTACTGCTGTTCAGAGGCCTGGAGGGGAGAGCTGTCTGTGCGCAGCAGCGCTGAGCCCAGGGGCCCCGCGCCCTCTCAGGTTGTCTCCACCTTCCAAGAAGGAGGGCTCCGCTTTTCCAATCCAACCCCAGAGAATTCCTTTCCATTGTAAAGGGAAAGAAAGGGGAGAACGGCTTCAGCATGTCTACTACAGTCGAAAACATGGAGGCATGCAGAGGAGGGTGGCAGGCTTCCATGGAGGGAAGAAAAAATGGGATTCTGAGATTCCTATTTGCAAAAAGTCTTCCTCACAAACCAAAAGCCAGAGTTTTAAGATCACTCATGGAAATACCTCCCAGGGTGTCCTCTCTGATTAAGGATGTGTGAGGGTTATTGAGTTTTGAATTAGATGCACTTTAATAAAACAGTAGAATGTTCTTATCTGATTGCACCTGTATTGACTGTGTTAAAGGGTCTGCCCTTGGGTCTGGGTCAATGGCTTTACATAAACTTGCTACGGCCTCCCACTGAATGCTAGTTTTCAGATTTTTGTAAGGGATCCAATGTGTTAGTTAGACTTCAGCAATCTAAGGACCTTCAGAGCATGCCTCTTGTTGATGAATAGAGGTTTCTTTTATTCATTTTGTCTGTGTTATATTTTGCTTAATCTCCATGGCTACATATTCAATTGAGTTATTTTTTAAAAACTGCATTAATAGCAGAATTGTATTACAATGGTTTCTAAATCAGGAAGCATTTTATGCAAATATAAAATAATTAAATATTATCATCTAGGTAAACTAGCCACATGATGGTCTAAATAAAATAGAATGTACAGTTCATAATTAACACGTACAATATGTGTTCAACTGATATGCATTCAACAGTATACTTCAAAATCCTGGTTTTTTTACTTCTGATGACCTCTAGAAAGCCAATATACTCAAGTATGCTCATAGACAACCTCCTATTAGTATCTTAACCCTCATGCTTGCAAGAAAATGTATTAATTAAGCTGAAATTTGCAAAGTTTTAGCAGAATCTTGGAAACTTTTTCTAAATTATAGAGACATTCTTTAAACAAGGCTTTTTAGATTTTTCAAATAAAGCAAACCCAACGCCTCAAAATTAGAATTCATTCATTCTCTCATTCAACAAATTTTTAGACCCCACTAGACTCTGGCACCATTCTAGTAATTAGTGAATGAGGAAAACTCCCTGCCCTCATGGAGCTAGAAGGTAGTGCAGATGGCATCAATCATTATAAAGCAAATGAAAACACTGCCGGAATTTAGGCAAGAGGGAGGACCTCCATGAGACTGGGCTATGGGAAGATGGAGGAGAGGATGGAAATTGCAGGGTGGGTGTGGTAAGGGAGATTAGAGCAAGTAAGAATTAGCAGGAATATGACTAAAGAGGGGGAGAAGGAAATGTGAACATCCGGCGGCCGGTGCTCTTGGTAGAAAAATGAGCAAGTGCAACAATACTGGATGTGGGCATGAGCTTGGTACGTTTAGGGAACAGTGTGTCTGGGGAGGAGCAGCTCGAAGGAGCCCCAAGGAGAGGAGCAGAGCTTGTCTGGGACCTGATCATGAAGACCCAGAAGGATATGGTAAGAACCTTGGATTTTAAGTGAAATGGGAAGCTACCTAATAATTTAAATATGAGAGTAATGTGTTCTGATTTGCAGTTTAAAGTCGTGCGGGCTGCGGCATGGGGAGCGGATCCCGGAAGCAGTGAGAGACGTGCGCTCAGCAAGCACTGCAGCTGACCCGCCCCGCCGCCGCGTCTCTCTTACTCAGCAACGATGTTCAGAATGTTTTTCCTGGAAGGTGATGTAGCTACCTCAGAAACTATTTCCTTGCCCTTCTTCAGATAGGAGTTGCAGATGGGGATATGATCAGAAGTTGCTCTGGATTTCTGAGAATCTTGCTAGCAAGGGAGACAGGCATGTGGTGTGAATCCTATCTGCCTTCCTTGTGCCTGCTGGCTTGATCGGAAGAGTCCAGTGATGACCAGAGAGATACAGGGATGAGGGACAGTGAGCTGACTCTAGGATGGCAGACAGAAGCCTGGGTCTCTGGAATCTCCACTCCAGTCCAGAATGTGCCACCTCGAATTCTTCTGTGTGAAGGATCAACTTGTATCTCGTTTAAGCCACTGGTATACTGGAGTTTATGGTAAGCAAATGGAATGCCAACTAATTCAAGACTTTATAGCAATGGCTCAGATGAGACACGAAGATGTTGGGATTGAGTGTGGTGTGGAAGGTGAGAATTAGTGGGTTTCAAAGTAGATTTGGGGAGTGTGAGCATTTTCTGATCTGTCTGCTGGGGGAACAGGGACTATGAGGGGAAGAGAAGGATCAAGGATGGCTTCCAAGATTTGGGCCTGAGTGACTGCTCGGATTTTAAGTGTGGATTATAAAACCAGCTCTCAGCACATTATCATAGATAAGCAGGTTTATGATGAAAACATGAGGAATTTTCCTCTATATCATTTATATTCTTTCAGAAAAAAAGATAAAAAGTCCTCCACTGAGACTGAGAATGACAGAGGTGCTGTTGGACACTTAGGGAGAGGAAGAGGTGTGGAATGGACATTGGGAGATAAGGTGAATTGAGCTCAGAGATGTCCTAGTATTGCCAGGCAGTGCTGAGGATTCACTCAGCATTCGTTATAAGAAATTTAAAGTGAGATACTCCTCCCACCACCAACAGCACAATTAGATAATTTTTCCCAGGCCACATTCAACTGGCCTGGAATGGGCACACAGCTAATAGAGTTGGATTTAATTAAAACTGTGGGTTTATTTAGAGAGCGCAATGGAGAAATAGAGGGACGAGGGCCCGGAGGAGGTATCCAAGGGAGTCACAGTAGTAATGGTCCATGAAATCGAAGCTGGGTGACAAGGAGAACGGGAGATACAGGGAGGGAGGGACGTTGAAAGCTAGGCAGAAAAAAACGAATTGCAGTGGCTCAAGCCTGTAATCCCAGCACTTTGGGAGGCCGAGGTGGGTGGATCACGAGGTCAAGAAATTGAGACCATCCTGGTCAACATGGTGAAACCCCGTCTCTACTAAAAATAAAAAAAAAAATTAGCTGGGCATGGTGGCACGTGCCTGTAATCCCAGCTACTCAGGAGGCTGAGGCAGAATTGCCTGAACCCAGGAGGGGGAGGTTCCAGTGAGCCGAGATCGCGCCATTGCACTCCAGCCTGGGTAACAAGAGCGAAACTCCGTCTCAAAAAAAAAAAAAAAAAAAAAAAACGAATTGGAGGTCTGGGTTTAGATGAAGTCTTATTGGTGTTGAAGTAGCAGCAAAGTGAACTGGAAACATGAAAGCTTGGGTCAGCGAATAGGATGCTTTAATTAAATATTGTAGGAATTATGGTTATTGGTCATACAAAGCACCAGGAAATGGTCATGAAAGTGCACGGCCAAAGTGGGAGGAGAGCTTCTACAGCAGGTGAGGGAATTGAGGAGCAGGGACAGGGGGCTCACTAATGCTAAACCTGGATGGCAAGGTCACCAGGAATGGGGGTCAGTATTGGTGCAGAGAAAAACCAGGATGTGGCTGTGGAATTCGGGCATTGCCTGAAGGCCAACAGATAGCTTCATCACAGAGAGGCCACACTGGGAGCAATCTGGGGCATGTGCTTCCAAGATGCCAGGAGACTTACCTTTTGCTTTGCTTGTTTATTTTATGAATGAAAGATACATAGGGGTCCAGAAAGAGCAAGGATGATGCCACGCCCCCTCCAGTTCCTGGGGAGTGCACGACGCATCATGTGGGAGGTAACCATCACTTGAGAGGCTGGCAGGAAAACCGTGTCTCTGGGAGGTGCTCAGATCGTTGTCAGGGCAGAAAGGTGATGCACCCAGACAGCAAAACTCCTCACAAAGCAAACCACGATTGGTATCAGTGTGGTTAAGAAGGAAGAAAGGCAAACTAAGAAGAGATGTGTGCAATAACACACACATGCAAACACACTCACATGCATACACACACATGCATGCTCACGTGTGCACATATGCAGATGTGTGCATGTACACCCACACATATATGTACACACATGCCTGTCCATGCACACCTGCACACGTGTACATGCACACACACACATGCACACACACACACACATTCTGCCCCTGTCTGATGTATGTATATTCATCATTCAAACCTCACCAGGTTCCTCCTTTCTGCCTTCTTGTTACCCTACATCCTATCTCTGTTGAGTATGACAAGATTATGCCATTGGTTCTCATCTTCTGACTTGACTTAATGACAGGGGCTGCCTTTGATCTTTGTGTCCCCAACACCCAGTACATAGTAAGTGCTTGATAAATGCATATTGAGTAAAAGAAGGACTAAGTGAATGTCCTGAGACATGTCACATAAGTCAGAGACACTAGTTTGACTCCATGAACCCGGGCACAGCCTAGAAGTGTAGTTTCCTCTCATTCTAAGAAGGGCCCACTGCGTTTGTCTTCTTGACCATACAGCAGAGCTGTCTGGGAGAAGCCGTGGACATGGCTACAGCAGGCTCATGGTTGTGACAGAGGGTCATTCCTGTTCTGGCCCTTCCCAAGTCAGGAGTAACCACACAGCGACCCACCCATCTCCTGAGTAGGTCCCAACACAGTGCAAGACAAGGATAGACATTTGTTGATATGTTGAGTGGTTTGTGGCCTTCACCCTACGCCTGCTTCAAAGAATCAAAAGCTGAAAAATAAGTACATTTCAACAAATCCACTTGCTCACACGTCTCCAGTATGTTCTCGAATAGGTTCTTTGAAACCAAACAAAAAAGCATCTAATTGTATCATTCAAGCTAAAAAGCACAGAAATAGTGTCACTGATCAAAGCCCTGTTCATATGTAATTGCCTCTCAAAAATGCATTTCTTTCTAATCACTGTCACCTTCTACGGCACCTACGCAAACACGAGCGTTCTGCAAGCTGAAGGCAACAAAGGCCACACATGTGGAGCTGAACAACCCTCCGCAGGAGGCGGGCGTCTTGGGAGCCTGGTCTCTGAAGGCTGCAGCTCTGTAGATTGTCAAAAGGCACTTTTCTCCCAGCATCAATATCCCTCCAATAAAGAAACTCGGTAAAAAGTTAAAGATACCATTTAAGTAAGTCACAAAGAATTAAGAAAAAAATAATTACAGGTGAATAAGACAGTAGAGGGAGTTTCATTTGGTACTTCTCCCTTTGCCTCCACCGGGAAAACAGCAGAAAGCATGATGTGTCTCTGTGCAGGCTCACGTCACGCTCCAAAACCACATGCAGACGGCAACAGGAACCCCACAGCTGTTAGCCTGCTGATGAAAGCCAGTTGCACTGGCTGTTGGGATTCTGGTGCCAACTGCACATTTGGGAACTAATGTGGGAAGAGTGTGTGGAACAGCTAAGATTCAGCGCTGGCTTAGCACTTATAAATGGAGGTCCTAGGAGCTGTTATAGCCCAAGACCACCTTCCTGACTTGTCCTGCCTCAGCTGGAGGCCAACAAAACATCTCAGTAGGAGAGCAGGATGACGTGCTTCCAAGATTCGGCAACGCTGTGAACACGCAGAAGTGTTTTTAGGGAAGTAGGAAAAGAAGGGAGAGAGACTCATTTGTCTGAAGGAATGATGGCGCCCTTCCATTGTGAACAGTTGTTGCTGGCTGTGAATTGGTACTATTGACAGTCAGGCTGAGAAAATACAAGATCCTTCTTGCATCTAAATTTTCGGTCCGGAGATCAGACGCAAAAATTGTTTGGGGAACCATTACTGATCCTTGCCAAAATCTTTATTGGTTCATGGTGAGATGAGAAAAATAATGACAATGTAGACAGTTTTCTATAAAGCTAGATATAGTCATAAGTATTGTCTTATTTCTTGAAGTTTAACTTTCTTTCCTCTTTTTTCATGTGAAATGTTAAATGTCTTCTGAAATTCTAATGATATATACGAGGTAATAGTTGCATCTATTTGGTTTCATTTATAATGTCCTTGTTGGCAAAATACAGGTTTGGCAACCCTGTCAGACCTCACTTCCTTTGGAGGATTATACTAGTTTGGGAAACTGAAAAGTCCAGAGCCCATTCTCCCAGAGGGGTAGAACAACAGCTGCTCCAGAGGGCAGCCTTTACTCCCTTTCAGCAGCAGAAATTATTGCAGCATCCAAACAAACTCCAGCAGCCTGGAAGGCAGCTCTGATGAGCTTGTGCTCTGCTGTGTGGGCGAGCCTGTGCCCTGGGGGGTCCCTGCTCTACTTTGAAGACATCTCATAAACCAGAAGAACTCAAAGCACTTCTTGAAACATGCCACAGGATATACAACAAGCTTGCCATCAGACTAGGGAACCAGGGTCCCTCCTTAGAATTAAAACCTAAATGTTTAACCCCTTTATCCTTCCTTGAATGTAAGTTATTCCAAGACACATTTCCAAAACAGAACATGGGAGAAGCACTCCGCTCATTACTCACTGAAGCAGAGCATTATGAGTGATTCACGATGCATGTCATTTCACAACACTGTTTCCTAGAGACTTCCTCTCTCTGGGAGTCTCTTCGTAGGTGTCGTTTCTCTTCTGTCTTTCAGAACGTCTTGTCCTTCATCCACTGGAGCTCTTTCTTTTTTTCTGTTATTTTTTAACCCTCCGGATCCATGGAAATTGCTTCCTCCAATTAGAATCATTTGCTGTAGAGACCATATAACATGAGAGTTCACAGACTGAGCAGACCAAGATTCTAGCTCTTCTTTTTGGTTGTTTTTTTGAGATGGAGTCTCACTCTTGTCACCCAGGCTGGAGTGCAGTGGCATGATCTTGGCTCACTGCAACCTCTGCCTCAGGGTTCAAGGGATTCGCCTGCCTCAGCCTCCTGAGTAGCTGGGACTACAGGTGCATACCACCACGCCCCGCTAATTTTTATGTTTTTAGCAGAGACAGGGTTTCACCATGTTGGCCAGGATGGTCTTGATCGCTTGACCTCATGATCTGCCCACCTCGGCCTCCCAAGGTCCAAGATCCTAGTTCTAATCATAAACTCTTTCATCTTAGACTTTGGGGAGTTTTTAATTTTGGCTATGCCTGATGATCTCTAATGTCTCTTCTAGCTCTAAACATTGGATCTAGGATGGATTGAAGGTTCATGTTTCCTTAACCATAACCTTAGGGATTCTTCCAGAATCCAGCAGTGAGTTTGTCTGCCCCTTTACTTGACCATATGTCTGGTTGCAATTCCATTCACTCATTTTTTATTAATTTGTTTATTCACTAATTCAGTCATTTTTTATGGATCAACTATTCACTGAACAACTACCTGTTTTCGCAGTATGTGTGAATCAAAAAGCAATAGCTGTTTCCTGTGCACACATGCCTGGCTTCCTCTTTAACTCTGCCATCTTCATATCCCTTCTCTAAGAAAGTTCTCCCTGACTTTGTAGGGTGTTTTGTTTTGTTTTGCTTTGTTTTTGCAGACTTTTTGTAGGCCCAAATTTTTAATGCTGCACTATTTTTAATGGCTTACATATTTTCTTACTTGCCATAATATGAGTTCCTTGAAAATGGTGATGTTGTATCGGACCGAGCACAGAAAGTCAACACCAAGACAAAAGTATGCCAAATTGCAGGGTTTATTGCCGGCGACCACGGAGGACTCACTTCTCTCCAACCCGTGGCAGAGAAAGAAGAGTGACAAGACCTTTTTATACCCACAAAACCACTTTGGGAGTGGGGGTAAGGAGTGAAGATGGGATGAAAGTCTTCAGACATTTCGGGGGCTGTAAATCACCTCCTGGGTAGAGAGGAGGGTGATGAGCTCTGGACATTCCGAGGGCTAGGGAATTGCTTGACACTTAAGAGATTTACGGAAGTTAAGATAAGCATTTGCTTAAACATCGTCTGGGTAGGGGTTACTTGGCGCCAGAATGGAATTATCCGGGGGTGCTTACTCTGGCCATTACCGGTGATCAAGGGCCAGCAGTTCTGGCAGTTACAGATAAAAGAAAGTATGCAGCTTTACCTTTTGGCATTTTAGCAGTTTTACAGAGGCCGAGGTTAGCATTCATTGTGAGGAGAATGGCAACAGTTTTGTCTCTTTATAAAATGGCATTGTACAGGTTCTAACTCTAGGCCAGCTATATCACAGTGACTTGGTCTTATTACTTCAGATGCCTAGTGCAGAATATGATATATTGTTTTCACAAGAAGAACTCCTGATGTAGTGCTTTCTACATCCCAGGCACTGTTCGAGTCAATTACGGCATTTAAACCTGGGCAATCACCCGTCTTCTATTATTTTCCCTACTACACAGATAAGAAACTGAGAAAGTTCACGTGATTGGCTCAAGTTCACACGGATAATAAGTGGTAGAGCCAGAATTCAAGCCTAGTTGACTGGGTCCAAATTCCATCCAATAAATATGACACTATACATTCTCACCCCTTACTGAATAAATTAATGAACCAATAATGCCCACTGGCCTCACAGGAATAGGAGGAAGCATCATATACAATATTTTTATCCCATTTCTGATATACCCAATGTGCAGAAATTCCCTGATCTCCAAATTCATTCACCACTTATTGAATAAATTAATGAACTGAGAATACCCATTGGCCTCACAGGAATGTGGGGATGCATCGTATGCATTAATTTTATCCCATTTATAATATACCCAAAGTGCAGAAATTTCCTAATGATCTCCAGATATTATATAATAGATATAAGCTATAAGCTTATATCTCCAGATATTATACAATAAAGATAAGCTTATATCTCTATTTATTGTAGCTTATCTCTTATATAAGCTGTTTAATAGTAGCTTGCATCTCTATTTATTGTATAATATCTCATATTACGTTAATTACATAACTCTTTGGGACCATTCCAGGACAAACTTCTCCACTGAACTGAACATATTTCTTATCTCCTGAGTCCTGCTCTAATTCTCCTTCCAAATCAGTCTGCTAAGTTTAACTTGTAAATACATTTACTGGAATAGTTCAGGTTTTCATCAGAGGGAAAAAAATTGCAATTAGGTTGAAAATTCATGATTTTTGAAATGAGAAATAAATCTCAAAGTGTAGTCTTGATTGAAAATATTTCCATGAATAAATGGACAAATAAAAATGTGCTTCCCACCTTTATTATTCACTGAATATTGACTAAATAAATGCTGAACTGTGGGCTGTTCACAGATTAATTTGCCAGTTCAATGTGCAAACTCCTTTGAGGTTTCCACAACCTGGACTCAGTCCTCGGTTAATTTCATTACAGCTTGAAGAGACTAGATAAAAAGGAAGATGAATGATATTTGAAATTAGTATTTCCTCCTCCAGGGCTAATCTACAAATCAGATATTATCAATTTCTTATCCTGTTCCCAAATCAAATAAATTCAGAGATTCTATCCTGGCTGCATTTGAAACAGAAATCCCCAGTGACCCGAGACTCACAGCTGTGGTTTACTTGCTCCTTCCCCAACTTAGAAGCAGATTCATTAATTTGGACTTAGATTTCAGCCTTGGCTCCCATTGAAGGGGAGGGGTAGGAGCAAGAGCTTGGCAACTTCCTGAAGACCTGGAGGAGTAAGACCTAAATACATCAGTGCTCCCTTTTATAAGATACAATAGGAACTTGTGAGGATTCCTTCTTTATTGGTCATTTAATTTTCCTCCTTTTAAAGGCATTCTTTGGAAATGTGTCCCCCTTAGCATCTTAAATATCTTGCATGCTGTTACAAAGATGCCATTCAGGGCTTTGGGGGGTAGAGCACTGTGGTATCACAAACACAGGAACTGGGAAGCTTCAGTGTGTTTCCAAGGCAGGCCTCCAGGGCTACCAACAGTTGGCAGAGGGCAGCCGAGGCTCTGAGAATAGAAGAAGCATGAATGCATCTGAAACAAAGGGCTGGGGAAGCTGGACCCATCTTCACTGGGGATAGAAAGCTATCATCCACAAAACCACCTAGTCCTGTTCTCGTTCATTCCACCTCTCTCTTATCTTCCCGTCAGCATTTCTGAATAAGCCACAGTGTTGTACCTTGTAGAAATTCTGTAAAACACAGAAATGTGACTTTGCTGGGCAATGTGAAATGTACCTTGGCGGGTTATCCACCATATTTGCTACTTGTATTGGCAAAGTAACCTAGGGTACAAATACGTATTTTATCAAATGAAAAACCGAGTTCAACTTTTGGATGGCATATCTTTGAGACCCCCAAATTTCTGTTATTCAATGGCAGTAATATTGTGACAGTAATATCACATTGGCTTGCCTGTCCCTTCCCTCTCCACACATGAAAATTCAGGAAATGTAAATGAGAGGCCATGATTTAAAAATCAAGAAGTTTTAAAAAACTGACTTCATGTATATAATTAGTAAGCAGACCCAAAAGTCCTCCATGATCAATTAACCACCGATCCACTGATGGCACCAAGAGAATAAAACAAAATCTGCTCCCCTTTATCTAAAACCAAGGTATTTGGAGCCTTACTGTCCTTTGATGTTACATTATTGTTATTATATATGGCATATTATTTCCAAATAATATAATTGTTACATAGCGCTGTTATAGTAACTAAAACTCAGGCTATTCAATCATGCTTGTTCGAAAGTGAAGAATCACTAGCATATTTCTCACAGGATAAAAGGAAACTGCAGAAACCCGGGTTCTCCAATGTCAACATTCAACAAAAAGCCATTTCTTTTGAGAGTCCCATTTAATCCAGGTCATTGAAAAGCAGTAGGCATTACAAATTTAGAATTTTGGCCAGGCATGGTGGCTCACGCCTGTAATCCCAGCACTTTGGGAGGCCGAGGTGGGTGGATCACCTAAGGTTAGGAGTTTGAGACCAGCCTGGTCAACATGATGAAACCCTGTCTCTACTAAAATTACAAAAAATTAGCTGGGCGTGGTGGTGGGCACCTGTAATCCAAGCCACTCAAGTGACTGAGACAGGAGAACTGCTTAAACCTGGGAGGCAGAGGTTGCAGTGAGCCAAGATAGCACCACTGCATTCCAGCCTGGGCAACAAGAGCAAAACTCCATCTCAAAATAAAAAATAAAACAAAAAAGAAATTTAGAATTTCACTTAAACCCAATAATCATGACACAGAATTTGACTTACAAGAAATATTAACACAGCCTAGAAAACTAGCCTTAAAATTCCCACATTTCCATTTGCTCATTCAAAACAAACTTCTAGATAAGCAAAGTGGAGAATTTATCCGCGCTCAACTACCAGTGCCCACATGTCTTTCTAAGCCTGTGCTTAGTTTGCAGCTTTTATAAGATTCTTCTCTGAGGCTGTTTCCAAGCTGGGGGTCCCATACAAAGATGTAGGCGGCTTCCCCTGAAGACCATTGCTCAGACTTCATCAGCAATCCAGCCCATTCTTCCTCCTAGAGGTGACTGAGCATTTGTACCATCTCACTGACTCCATCAAGTCCCGACACTTCTGAATGAGATTGTTTTCAGCTTTTCTGACCTCTGCAGAGTACTCTTGCCACCTCCATTCAAATGTCCCTCAACTGTGGAGTGCTGACTCTCACCTGGACAGCATGAGAGGTAATGGGCCAAAAGATGCAGCAGGAAGAGTCCTGTCCCTCCACTTGCTCTCTATGACCTCAGGAAAGAACACTAATCTCTCTTCTTCTCAGCTTCTCATCTTTATACTGGATGTAACCGAATCCACTACCTGAATCAAAGGGTCATGTTGAGGCTTAAAGAAGACCATGCTTAAGCGCTTCACAGAGCCCTTTGCACAGAAAAATGGTTGCAGATACTACAATTTGGAAACTCATGAGACTTAAAAAAAAAAAAGGAAAAATGATTATTGAACTGAAAGATGAAAATACACAATTACAAAAATGCTTGTCATAGATCAGTCACTCTGCTCCGCAAAAGCTATGAAGGCTTGTTCTCACCCATTATTGTTGCAATTCACGTTCCAAGACAATGCCTTAAACCCATCTGAAACAAGGTGGAGTCGACATAATGAAATGCTAGGTGCTGAGAAGACACGTGAACCATCTGGGAAGAAAGGCCACTTTAGGTCTGCAGCCCCTGCTGGCTGCACTTCGCAAGCATTTTCATAAGCACGAGAAAGACAGGCAGCACTACCTAAAGGTCAGGTTAGTTACCAGAATAATGAAGGCAGGTCTGAGAACTGCACAGAAGGCACTGCAGGGATCCAGCCCCTGCCCTCTAGACACTTGAAATTCAAGGAGGACAGCAGTGGCTGAGATGGATGGCCAATGACAGCTATGTGGTGCTGAGTCACCAGAAGGCCGGCCAGGAAGTGCAGGTGGGAAGACTCAGTGTCAGGCTAGTTTAGGTAAGGGTGAGTTTATGACTGAATGCATGGCCAACGGGTCAGATGTTCAGACTCGGTGAAAGTTGGAGAAAGAGCACACTCTGGCATTTGCTGTGAACCCAAGAGGATCCTGCAAATTGAGTATGATTCTCAACACTGAGAGTATCCAGTAAAGGAGAAGGTGTAGGTCGAGGTAGAACTATTCTCCATCATTCCTGAGGAACTGCAGAAGCCCGACTGTCAAAGGAACCGAGAATAAGATTGGGTGGTGATGGGCTGCACGGGTGCCACCAACCCTGCCCTCTCCACTATGCTTGGGCCCAGGAATGATAAAAAAAATCCACTGGGGCAAGGTGGGCCATTTTAAAGGACTCTACAGAAAGTAGAATGTATAGGAAATGAAACTAGCCGTGAGACAGCAAGCACAGTGGATGACACCATCACCTGAACTTTCCATTAAAATGTTCCGATTTTGAACCCATATCTAAGATTGGGCTATTTGTGGCTAGTTTTAGTGGGTCAGTTTGAGCAGGATGTTTTGGATTCTGTCTCCAGATGCTGCAGATGGTCTGGGTATCTCTGCATCCCCAGAAGCTCTGAGTCAGCAGACCCTACTGGTGTTTGTACAAATCTCCCAGGACCAATCCCCACCCTGGGGTCTACATCCTCTGGCCTGGGTATATGGCAGAACCAAAGGAGGGCTGTTGGCTGCTGTATGTTTTTATACTTTAGGCAGCAACAGAATGTTCACTCCCTACCTGGACTTATAAGCCAGGTACGACCCACAACCCTCAACTATCATGGGATAAGGCTGAGGGCTGTACCCAGATCATGAGCGATGGGGACTCAGGTACACACCAGAAATTGGGGTGCTGTAACTGCAAACTTCTAGGCTGGACTTTGGCTTGATGGCAGTAAATATCTATTCATTAGTTCTCTGATTAGCCAACATTTAGTGAAGATGTTGAAGGCAATATGAAATAATAATTCTAGGAATTTCTAATAGGCCAATTAAAAGACATCTGAATGAAAATGAAAAATATCTGGTTTAGGATAAATGCATTACTGCTGAGCACACACATCTAACTTCACCACTTACTAGCTGAAGACAGGAATTTTAAACTTTCGGAATTCAATTGTGTAATCTGGCAATAAAGTCAGAACTAAAACACGATTTTATTTTTCTTCCTTTAGGGGAAAAGGTATACAGATGTATTTGATCATAGTTTGATGTGACATAGGAACGTTCAGAATCCAGAATCAAAGACACAGGAGAAGCTGCAAACGTTTATGCTTAGGTTTGACACAGCGTGGGCAGCTGTGTGGAGGTCAGTTTGGACGAAAAGGCTGTGGTCTAATGCTGGTAGGCTGAGTGGGGGCTCAGCAAGGCCTGTCTGTCTGGATTCTTCTTGGCCTCTCTGAGCAGATTCCTTCCTTCTGGCTATGCAGCAGGAAGGACCCTCTCTGGAATTTGAGTCTTACCGCCTACAGTCAAACAGAGTAGGTCAGATAATTTCTTTCTTTTTTTAATTTTTAATTTTTGATTCACGGGGTACCTGTGCTTGTCACATGGGAATTGCTCATGAAATGATGAGGATTGGGCTTCTAGTGTACCCATCATTCAAATATTGAACACTGTACCCAACAGGTAATTTTTCAACACTCACTCCTATCCCACCCTCCCCTACTTTTGGAGCTCCCAGTGTCTATATCTCCATGCTTATGACCACATGTATCCATTATTTAACTGCCTCTTACAGGTGAGAACATGCAATATTTGATCTGCTTCTGAGTTCATTCACTTAGGATAATGGCCTCCAGCTCCAACCATCTTGCTGCAAAGGCCATGATTTCATTCTTTTTTGTGGATGCATAGTATTCCGTGGGGTATACATCACATTTTCTTGTAAGCCGTCATTGGTGGACACTCAGATTGGTTTGATGACTTTACTATTATACACAGAGCTGCAATAAACACACAAATGCAGGTGACTTTTTAAATATAATGTTTTATTTTCTCTTGGGTAGATATCCAGTAGTGGGATTTCTGGTTGAACTATAATTCTATTTTTGGTTCTTTGAGAAATCCCCATACTGTTTTCTATAGAGGTGGAACTAATTTACATTCCCACCAGCAGTATATAAGCATAAAACATGTTTCCTATACTAATATATGACTGTGCCAGATTAACTCTTTATAGTAGGAACGAGGAACACATTGATAAAGGTCAACCCTTGTCCTCATGGAGACAGAGAAGCTGGCAGCCAATTCCACAGGATTAATGCTTTCAGAGATATAAGAAGGAGCTGTGAGGCCACAGGAGAGGGTGAACAGAACTGCTGGGGGAATCTGAAAAGGGTGGCATAAGACACAGTTTCTGAGCCAGATTGGAAAAGATGGCTATGAACTTAGCCAGTGGTGGAAATTACCCTACATGCCTCAGGCCAGAACGAGGCAAGATGGTTCTTCAGAAAGCCGCCTTCCAACTCCAAGAGCTGTGGCCTTTTTGTACTGATGCTCATCATTTCTTAGAGGAAAACCTGGGTTCCAGCAACAGTTTTCTTTGCTACCTTGTTCCTGATTGATTGGAAACTATGTAATCATCAGAGGGAGACTGACATTTGCACCTCCTGCCAAAAATGCAAAGAAGTAAATATTAATCTGAGAGGAGGGTATAAGTTAACCCTGGCTTTTACTCTTAGAGGTAGGAAGGGAAAAAGAATGTTTCTGAAAAACACTTTCTCCACCATGAAATTAAGATGTTTTTGGATGTTTTTAGCAGAAATATGAAGAGGAACTTTCCCAAGCATGACACACATGCTCAAAGGAACAGAGAAAGGAAAAGGAGCATGGCTGGTAGAATGTATAGTTTGACCCAAGCAAAGGCTTCTTTATTAGAAATGGACTAACTTTCCTTAACAAGCATCTAACTTTGATGATACATGATAGACATGGGAATTTTCTCCAAGGAAAAGTTTCAGCGTTTTAGGAAAATACAGCAATCTACAAGGCACCATGCACATCACCAGCTCAGAGGACAAGGGCCTCTTATTTTCAGACATGCAGGGTGGGTACCCATGGAGGGCAGCCAGCCAGGCTGCAGATCACTTTCCTCACACATGCCTGTTGGGGACCAAGGAAAGCCTTCATTGCCAGTGATAGTAGGAATCTGCAGGAATGACCACACATGGCCCAAGCGCCTGTGAAATGTTTCTCTACTAATTGGTCCCCTTCCTTCCTCCCTCCCTCTTCTTTTCTCTTTTATTTTTCCTTCTCTTCATTTTCTTCCTTCCTTTTTCCTTCCTTCCCTTTTTTTCTTTCTTCCTTTTTTCCCTTCTCTCCACTTCCTCTCTCTCTTTCTCTTTTTCTTTCTTTCTTTTCTTTCTTTTGTATGTTACTGGTCCTGAAGCAAGAGTCATTCAGCAAACTTTCACCCTGATGCAAGTTTCAGCATTCCCAGTGCTGATGCCAACCACGGGTGGTGAAAGTTGGGCAGTGATAGCAGCAGTGGGGGAGGGGGTGTCTGATGCAGTACCTGGAACAGTCCCCACCTCACCTCTGCATCAAGCCCCAGGTGCCCTATAATAGGATGACTCTGCCTGCCCTTACTTCCCTGGGGTCCTCCACATTGCAGTTCCTTTGTCATCCACTTATTTTCTCAGCCCAGTCCATTTAAATTTGAAATTTGTTCAGACCACACTTGTGGTTCCCAGCTCTTCTTCCGTTCATAAACACCACACATCAGGGTGCACCTGGACTCACCCTCAGTGGTGGACACGTTTTCTCTCAAGGGCCAGGCCCTGACTCCATAAACTCCAGCCCTTGCTCCTTGAAAGGAGGCCAGAATGCAGGATGCTAAAACTCCCATGTTAACTCTCCGTGTAAAAGGATGGCGAGCATGGCACGGGATAACACCCTGCCTGCGCTGCTCTCTGTGCCTCCCAGGGTCCCCATTGTCTGGTTCCGGGGTAATCCGTGCATGGCTTTGAGGACACTCAGTGTCCTACACACTCTCCTAGGCCTTTTGCAAGATTGTCACCATTACTGTCTTCTTCCTGCTTCTCATCACTCACTATATGCCTGCTATTCAGATGCTGTGCTAAGCACATTGCATACGCTCTTTTATTTCACTTTAACTATGATTTTGCCAGTGGGCATTATTACACCTGGTTCACAGAACAGGAAAGAGAAGGCTCAAGAGGAAAGTGACAACACGCCTGCTTACAGTCCAGCAAGGGCAGGCTTTAAGGAACAAGGACTTTTCCTCCTGGCCACAGCTTAAATCCCAGACCCAACCATTGTTCCCGAGACTTCACTCCATTGATGGCATGCGCTATTCTTCCTCAGTATTTTCCCTCCTTGTGCCACTTTCCTCTCTGGCCACAAATCCACTTAATTCTCCTGATGAACATAAACTTGAAAGAAGTTGGTGACTTGATTTAGGGGATTAGGGAGCAGAGGAGTCCAGAGCAGGGAAACAGCAGTGTCATGCGCTGCAGAGAAGACGATCCTTATGGTTAAGCACAAACCATTGTCTCCAGATTCCACAACCAGTGATCCTTCTAGACATCAGTGAAGTGAATCCTGGACTCACACACCCGTATTTATTTGACAGAAGAAAAACCACTGAAGTTGGGATCAAATGTTGGCTCTGCATCGACAGTCTCCCTAGGGACATGTCCCACTTCCTTCAGAGAGGATTCTTTTTCAGAGACAATGTTGAGGTTACTTTGTAGACAGGAACGTCTCTCAAGACCACAAGTTAGGCCTTAGAATGAGGAAGCGGCCACTGAACAGCACGAAGTAGGGAAGGAGGCTTTTTGGATCCTACATGTCCCATGTCCCTTTTCTTTTTCCAACTTCTTTGAAAGGTAGCAGAAAAACCTGCCCCCACGTTCTCACCACCAGTTTGCTTCCTTTTCAACCCTTTGCTGAAATGACTGTCTCAAAATTCACTACCAACCTTAGAATGGCCAAACCCTGCCTCACTTGCTCAGCTCCATCCTCTTCCACTTCTCTGTAGCACAGCTGTGGCTTCCCTGTTCCAGAATCCTCTGCTCCCTCACCCCCGAAATCAGTTACCAAGCTCTGTCAACTTTCTGTTCATGACTTTTATTGCATTTAGCTCCATGTTTCCTTCCCACAATTCCACTGTCGCTATTACAGGCGCTCATTACCTTTTACGAGGATTATATCAACAATTTTCCTTTGTGTCTCTGCAGCTCCATGGATGTCCTCCAAGTCCCAGAACTGAAAGCATTCCTTCTCTGCTCATGCCTCCAGAACCTCCCCTTTCCTTCTTGATGCCCAACTGCCTCACCTTTATAAAGTTCCACATCCTCAGCTCAAATTTACAGCATCCTCCTTTCTTCTCCATGCCAACTGCAGAGCTCAGGCAAGAGAGAACCCCACAGACAAAGCCCAGCTGGAAGTCTCGCTGCACGAAGTCCCACCTTAGACACTTCCTCAGTAGGTTCCCTGTGCAATGCTGTTAATCCAGCTACACTCATTAAGAGCATGAGGAGACATCAGAAATCTAAAAAATCTTGAAATATGTGAGTAGGGTGAGCCATTCATTCATCCAACAATCTCTATTCAAACATAACAAAATTAAGAGACACCCCTTGAAATTTAGAAGGGAGCAAATTTAGGTCAAATTAAACACTTCATTTGCAAACCTGATGGTGTAAGAAAGAGGACCGTTGTATTTTTGTAAAAGAGCCACGTAAAATTTGCACAAATCCATGATATAATGTCCTCATGGATGAGTATGATGAACCCCTAATATCCACACTGCCCACTTGGCCTGGCCACACCCTATCATTCTTCAGGATTCTTGTTCTAAGTGGTCGCGTATCTGAGAGTCCTGTACACACAATTCACTGCTTAATGACACACTGTCTCAAAATGCTTGAGGTCATATCATGGATGTTCATTCTATGACCTCAACTAGATTATAGATTCCTTGAGTTCAGAACCACATCTGTTTTATTTTCCTGTATTTCCTACAAATCCTACTATCTATCCAAGCATTTTTAAATAAGTAACTGTAGTTCGTCCTCAAAAAACTGATACTGACGTCATCTTAACCATATTCTTTTACATTTCAAAATCTCTTGGTACCACTTCTAGTGCAGAAAACTTGGGTACATAAATTATTTATTTGACCAACTACAATATTTCTCATTGGGGAGTGTGTGGTTGGGTGTGTGTGGGTTGTGTGTGGGTGTGTGTGTGTGGCGTGCACATGTGTGGGGTGGGGTGGGTGTGTGTCTTAAACTGTAATTAACTCTCCTAGAACTGATCTATTTAGAATGTTGTATTAGCAGTGCAACGCAAGCACATAGAGAGACGCATAAAATAATGCTAAAACTTTCCTATCACAACCAAGAGAAGCCTTCGATAATGATTTTTTAATATTAGGATTGCACAACTATGTGCAAAATTAAATTTGAAAATATTATTTTTCCTGAAATGAAGCCTAACTCTTTAGTAAGGATGGTCATTCACTTACTTGTTCTGTATTACGCGTTTCCTACAGCCTAACCCATCGTTTGTCAGTACTTAGAAGCCCACGTGAGCTGTTGTTTCTTTCAAGGCTCACCGGAGTTTTGTAGATGCTGTGTTGCAACAAGACTCATAGGAAATACACACCCCATGACATAGCTAAATCTTAGGAATTTTACGAAAAATCAAAAAAGTCTATAGGAACCCTTGCTCATTTTCTAGAAAATGTGTAACTACTCATCTCAAACAAGCACCCAGTTCAGCCGCTGAGTCTTCACCAGGCTCTCCCCTAATGCCCACATTACTTTGCATTGAATCATAAATAGCAGGTTTAAGAGACTGTAAAAACTTTGGATAAAGCACAAATCATTGTCTTCAAATTTGGCAATGACTGATCTTTCTAAACATCAGTAAAGTGAATCCTGGACTTACACACCCGTATTTACTTGACAGAAGAGAAACCACAGAAGTTGGGATCAAATGTTGGCTCTGCCTCGATGGCATCCCTAGGGACATGCCCCACTTCCTTCAGAGAGGATTCTTTTTCAGAGACAATGCTGAGGTTACTTCGTAGACAGGAACGTCTCTCAAGACCACAAGTGAGGCCTTAGAGTGAGGAAGCGGCCACTGAGCAGCACAAGGCAGGTAGCAGAGTCTTGATTCCAACTTGGCTCCGGTCAGCCAAGACTGCAAACGACAGATTCCTCAGTCTTAAACCAACAGCACCGCTTCTCTATCCGCACATTCATACTTAAAATTCCAATTGCTCATTAAACATCTGGAGTCTATAACAGCCTCAGTTTTGGTATATGTTTGATGTTTTTCTTGTCTTGAAAAAATAAAACTTGAACCTGAAAGGGGAAATATTCCCAAAGACCTAGGTACTTGAAAATTATACTTGAAGTATAATCTATTCAACTTCCCTTAGCTATACGTACAGTGAGGCAATTGTTTTTATCCTCACCTTTGCTTCCCTCCCTTCCTTTTACACTTTGAAGAACTAAGCTTTACAGAAGGTTTGATTGATTCAAGGAAGCAAATGCAGAAGCTACTCTCCCTCCAAAGCCATCTGCTAAGCAGGCAATTCCCCCAGGCATCTGCTTGTAGCAAACACAACATAACACCTCCAGGCAAATCGCATGACCTAGATGCCAGTAGACGCTGTTCTTGAACCATTCTGTGTGATGAGGATCTTCATCTTGGCAGCCATAAATATGGCTTTTGATTTATTTCAATATAAGACAATTTTCCTTTTGGTCTAATACGAAGGCTTGCGTTCTTTTGACAGATTCACATTCTCCTTCTGGAAAGCAATACTGCTCCCCATTGTATAGTGACCTTTCTTTGCTCTTTGCTGATACTCACTAAAAAACATCTTCAAAGGCACTTAAGGAATTTCTTCGAACAAGTACAGAAATATCTCCACATAATATATAAAAAATAAAAAGCAGACCCCAGTTTTGAAACACCCCATGTTCATCTTTAAAATTCCAGCTTAGGAAAATATAGCTATAAGCAATGCGAAGCCTGACCTGAGGAAAATGTTATTTTGCAGAGAGCTGGTCATCTGGCTGTTCTGTTTTAATGAATGCCTTCTGCATGTTTCCTGAGATAAAGCTATGACTCACACAGCAGATGCACACTGAAGCAGTGCAAAGGTCAGGAAATGACAAGGAAAAACATCCCTAAACTTCTTATTTCTGCCCCTCCTACCCTCCTCAACCAGGTAGAGCAAAATAACTCCTTGTATTTTTTGCCAAAACCAGTTCCATTTGAAAAGCTTGCCAGCCAGGATGTTTAAAATGTTGCTGAATGATTAAACATAAATCCTTAAACGGAGAGAGCTGGGTTTTATTAAATATCCTGAAGCAAAGCTGTCTGCCCACATTTGTGCCCATGTCTGGCTGCGGGCTGATAAACGTGCTGGCTTTAAGATATTACTTATTAGCATGACTGTATATTTCCACCTCACACAGTCACCCAAGGCTGATTGCTATCTGTTAATTGAATTCTGTGCCAGCAACTGTGTCTTTTGTGTGCTTGCCATTATAATTTCAAGGATTGAGACTTCATTTCCTATTTCTAAATAATAATAAAAACATAAAGTTACATATTTATGCATTCTTGTGTGTACATGTATGTGTGCCTGTACATGTGTGTGTATTTGTGTTTATATAGATATATAATGGAGAGCCACTTAAAGTCACTGCATATTACAGAAAAGACACAATTTAATAAGCCATGCCAAACATTTCTATATAGAAATACACATATCCAACCACTTGATGGTTTTCTGCTGTGAAAAAACCACAGCTGGCGAATCTACAAAATGGAAGCAGGCATTTTTATTTTTTGCACAATAATCAAAACTGACATAATGGGCCGAATACTCAGTGAACAGTTATGAAACTATTCATTTACAAACCTGTCTTTTTCCACCGCGATGTGGTGAGCCCTCCTTGGTTTCAGAACACCTGTATCAGAATCAGGTGTCGCGTGTAATGAAGCTGCAGGGAAGAAAGGCGGCTCCAGGTCAGGATGGTAGCCTGTCCCTGCAGCGAGCAGAGGGAGGGGATGCTGGGGCCAGGGGACACCTGCCGCACAGGCAAGGGTTTATATTAATAGTGCCAACAAGACCTCCACGTCCTCTTATAGAAAGTGGATCATTTGCTCCAATGTTCTAAGATTCAGACAATTCCCTAAGGCATGGGGAATATTTTAAGTCCCCCTGTGGCCAAGTCATACATCTGATAATATACGTGGTGGGTCATTGGCAAGGAAAAGGCTACTGACTTACTGACACGGCTAATGCAGAAAACGTTTCCCAGACGTTGCTACCAGCCCAAGTGCCTTTCACCCAGAGCACATCGCTAGTATTTCCCATTTCATGGAAAACAGAAAGAATGGTTTCTATGGATTAGATACTGCAGGGATTTGCCAGTGAAACTCGGATAGTTTAACCACCCACCACCTTTAGTGGGGGCTCCCCTTATGCACTCATGACCTCTGGTTCTGGGTGAAACTTGCCCTCCTAGAGGTCCCAAGGAATGTGGTAAGACGTGACAAAATCCAGGATAAAATACATCATTCGAGTGGAGTGTTCATGGCATGTCTGGTGTCTCAGAATATTTGGACTAAAATTATCGTATACCATTACTTCTAAACAATGATTATTCAAATGAATAGGCACAATTTTCTTAGGACTCTAATTTGATCTGAGATCGTTTCTAAGTTTATAGGAACCACTGCTCCAATCTCTGGGGTATGTGTTGGTCTGGACCAGCCTTGATAGTTAGGCCCCAAAGCCATGGCAGCATAGATGAAGCTTTATCTTTCTCAGTACCACCAGGACGGGCATTCTCACCCCCAACTCTGAGGATCCCTAGAACTTCAAGCAGACCTGTGACTGTATAGAGCTGTTCATCCCTCCCAAAGTACCCTAGACACAGAATTACAGTACACAGTGTGCCTTCCCTATAACATAAAGCAACTCAATATTCCATTCCATTATGGTAGGTGATGTTTTAGGTAATGGGGCAAATACAATCTACTTTTTTTCAACTCAATTTATATAAAAGCTAAATTCTACTTCATAATGCCCTGATTTTCAAACCACAGAAGAGAAAAAAATTAGAAGACCCTGTCCTGCCTAAAAACAAAAAGAAAGAAAGACTACAATCCAGCATACAAGAATATTTGGGGAGGGTGATGTAGGACTGAGGAAGAACAGGAAGACAAGTATAGCCAAAAAAAGTGAGCACAGGCCAGGCGCAGTGGCTCACACCTGTAATCCCAGCACTTGGGGAGGCCAAGGCCGGCAGACCACCTGAGGTCAGGAGTTCAAGACCAGCCTGGTGAACACAGAGAAACCCTGTCTCTACTAAAAAAATAAAATTAGCCAGGCATGATGGCGGGCACCTGTAATCTCAGCTACTCAGCAGACTGAGACAGCAGAACTTCTTGAACCTGAGCAGCGGAGGTTGCACTGAGCCGAGATCCTGCCACTGCACTCCAGCCTAGGTGACAGAGAAAGAATCCATCTCAAAAAAAAAAAAATGAGCATAATTTTTTTTTAAAAAAAAAAACAAGTACTAATGATGTTGAAAAAAGAAAGAGATCACAATATTCCTGGTGTTGAAAGGATGGTACAGAATTCATGGAGAGGCAGCATCAAGGATTTATCCTAAAAGATATTCTGGCTTTTAAAACTGATGAACAGTATAGGTCAGACTATCCAGGCTCTGAAACAAGAAGACAGACAAGGGAGTAAAAGGCGGGTGCCTTTTGAGTGCCAAGGTGCTGGTTTGACTGCAGCACGCAGGTAGGAAGAGGGAGTGAGCGGACCTTGAAAGGGAGGAGGGGCCTTCGGGGCAGGGTCCTCACTGAGGAGTGGTGGAGGGAACTAACCCAGTGAAAGACAGCCCCTGATAGCCACTGGGCAGCAGAAGGCTATGACAACAAAGGTGCTTTAAGAACAGTGGTCCAGGCCGGGCACGGTGGCTCACACCTGTAATTCCAGCACCTTGGGAGGCCGAGGTGGGTGGATCACCTGAGGTCAGAAGTTCAAGACCAGCCTGCCAACATGGTGAAATTCCATCTCTACAAAAAATACAAAGATCAGCAATCCCAGTGACTCTGGAGGCTGAGGCGGGAGAATCATTTGAACCCAAGATCGCACCATTGCACTCTAGCCTGGGCAACAGAGCAAGACTCCATCTCAAAAAAAAAATTTTTTAAGAGAATAATAGTCTATGAATTGTGAAGAAAGCGTTGGAGTTGAGAGAGAGGGAAGACAGAATTACAAGCATGGACCATCAGAACCACAGTAATGCTGGGGAGCAAACAGCCACAGCATTCCGGCATCCAGAAACCATCACCTTCAGATCTGCAGGCTGGCTGGGGGTCACCTGATCCAGGCTTCCATGTGGCTTACATCGCCCTCCTAGGATCACTGTGTTAGCCCTGGTGTGGAATTCTCCTGAAGGGGGCACAGGCCCAAGTGGGTGAGCACATTTCAAGTCTCTGCTGAGTCAGACCTGACACGGTCCCACTGGCTAAGAAGTCACCTGGTCACACCTAGTGTTCATCAGTAGGGCTGCCCACTGCCCCCATAGGAGTGGGAAGAAAGAGTGAACAGTCCGAGCCTTGGTCACCCCACCATCAGCAGCTCAAGTCAGGAAGTGGGCATGGAAATGTGGAAGACGAAACAGCTATGAGGAGTCTTACAGAGCTCAAGTCCAAAACTGCCCACAATGGTTTCACATACTGAGTAGGATCAGATAACAGCGTAAAAAGAGATGAATTTCAACCTTCAAACATGGGCCATTATGATTAGCAGGAGGCCACGATCATAAATATTGAGATGAAACAAAATTTGGAGATGAAGATTATGAGTTTGTTTTAAATGTATTGAATTTAAAGCGCCAGGAATATACCGTCATGAGGCGTCCAGGAGGCAGCTGTTTCTATGGACCTAGAGCATGGTAAGAGTGGTATCTAAAGAGAGCTTTGTGAGCCATCTGCATAGAGGCTGAAACCAGGAAGTCAGTTAGACCTTCTAAGACCCGGGTCTTAGAAAACCAGAGGTGAAGCCAGGCACGGTGGCTCATACCTATAATCCCAGTATGTTGGGAGGCCAATGGGAGTGGATCTCTTGAGCCCAGGAGTTCAAGACAAGCCTGGGAAATGTGGCAAAAATACAAAAATACAAAAATTAGCTAGGTTTGGTGGTGCGTATACCTGTAATCCCAGCTACTTGGGTGGCTGAGGTAGGAAAACTGCTTGAGCCCGGGAGGGAGAGGTTGCAACGAACTGTCATACCACTGCACTACTGCCTGGGTGGCAGAGCCAGGCCCTGTTTGGAAAAAAAAAAAAGACAAGAAAACAGGTGAGGAGGCCTCAAGGCAAGGTCTCAGAAGGTTGTCCCCAAACAATCTGAACATATTAGGTTATCTCTGACTGTTCTTCTCCTGAATCTTCACATCCAGTCACCTTCAAAATTCCAAATACACTTGTGCTGGAATATCCATCAAAGCTTTCCTCCAATTGTCATTTCCACACACACGTTAGCAATTGATATGATAGTAATACATTATTGCCTTGTAGGAAGCTTAAAATATGGGTTCTCCAGGAGGTAGTTTTTTTTAAAAGATCAACAAAATAGATAGACCACTAGCCAGGCTAATAGAGAATGAAAGAGAGAAGAATCAAATAGATGCAATAAAAAATGATAAAGGCAATATTACCACTGATCCCATAGAAATACAAACTACATCAGAGAATACTTAAACACCTCTACACAAATAAAACAGAAAATCTACAAGAAATGGAAAAATTTCCTGGATACTTATACCCTCCCAAGACTAAACCAGGAAGGAGTCTAATTCCTGAACAGATGAATAACAAGGTCTGAAATTGAGGCAGCAATTAATACCCTAACAACCAAAAAAAAGTCCAGGACCAGAAAGTTTCACAGTCAAATTCTACTAGAGGTACAAAGAGGAGCTGGTACCATTCCTGCTGAAACTATTCCAAACAACAGAAAAAGAGGGAATCCTCCCTAACTCATTTTATGAGGCCAGCATCATCCTGTTACCAAAACCTGGCAGAGACACAACTAAAAAAGAAAATTTCAGGCCAGTATATCTGATGAACATCAATACGAAAATCCTCAATAAAATACCAGCAAACCGAATCCAACAGCACATCAAGAAGCTTATCTATCCCAATCAAGGTGGCTTCATCCCTGGGATGCAAGGCTGGTTCAACATACACAAATCAATAAATGTAATCCATCACAGAATCAGAACCAAAGACAAAAACCACATGATTATCTCGATAGATGCAGAAAAGTCCTTCAACAAAATTCAATAACACTTCATGCTGAAAATCTCAATAAACTAGGTATTGATGGAATATATCTCAAAATAATAAGAGCTATTTAGGACAAACCCACAGCCAATATCATACTGAATGGGCAAAAACTGGAAGCATTCCCTTTGAAAACCGGCACAAGACAAGGATGCCCTCTCTCACCACTCGTATTCAACAGAGTATTAGAAGTTCTGGCCAGGGCAATCAGGCAAGAGAAAGAAATAAAGGTATTCAAATAGGTAAAGAGGAAGTCAAATTGTCTCTATTTGCAGACAATATGATCGTATCTTTAGAAGACCCCATCGTCTCAGCCCAAAATCTCCTTAAGACAATAAGCAACTTTGGCAAAGTCCCAGGATACAAAATCAATGTGCAAAAATCACAAGTATTCCTATTCATCAATAACAGAAAAACAGAGAGCCAAATCATGAGTGAACTCCCATTCGCAACTGCTACAAAAATTATTAAATACCTAGGAATACAACTAACAAGGGATGTGAAGGACCTCTTCAAGGAGAACTACAAATCACCACTCAAGGAAATAAGAGAGGACACAAACAGATACAGAAACATTCCACGTTCATGGTTAGGAAGAATCAATATTGTGAAAATGGCCATACTACCCAAAGTAATTTATAGATTCCATGCTATCCCCATCAAGCTACCACTGACTTTCTTCACAGAATTAGAAAAAAAACACCTTAAATTTCATATGGAACTAAGAAAGAGTCTGCATAGCCAAGACAATTCTAAGCAAAACAAACAAACAAAGCTGAAGGCATCGTGCTAACTGACTTCAAACCATACTGCAAGGCTACAGTAACCAAAAGAGCATGGTACTGGTACCAAAACAGAGATACAGACCAATGGAAAAGAACAGAGACCTCAGAAATAACAAGACACACCTACAACCATCTGATCTTTGACAAACTTGACAAAAACAAGCAATGGGGAAAGGATTCCCTGTTCAATAAATGGTGTTGGGAAAACTGGCTAACTACATGCAGAAAGCTGAAACTGGACCCCTTCCTCACACCTTATACAAAAATTAACTCAAGATTGATTAAAGACTTAAACTTAAGGCCCAAAACCATAAAAACTCCAGAAGAAAACCTAGGCAATACCATTCAGGACATAGGTATGGGCAAAGACTTCATGACTAAATCACCAAAAGCAATGGCAACAGAAGCCAAGATTGACAAATGGGATCTAATTAAACTAAAGAGCTTCTGCACAGCAAAAGAAACTATCATCAGAGTGAACAGGCAACCTACAGAATTGGAGAAAATTTTTGCAGTCTACCCATCTTGACAAAGGGCTAATATTCAGAATCTACAAAGAACTTAAACAAATTTACAGGAAAAAAAAAAAAAACATCAAAAAGTGGGCAAATGATATAAACAGACACTTCTCAAAAGAAGACATTTATGTAGCCAACAAATGCATGACCAAAAAAAAAAAACCTCATCATCACTGCTCATTAGAGAAATGCAAATCAAAACCACATTGAGATATCATCTCATGCCAGTTAGAATGGCAATTATTAAAAAGTCAGGAGACAACAGACGCTGGAGAGGATGTGGAGAAATAGGAATACTTTTACACTGTTGGCGGGAGTGTAAATTAGTTCAACCATTGTGGAAGACAGTGTAGCAATTCTTCAAGGATCTAGAACTATAAATACCATTTGGCCCAGCAATCTCATTACTGGGTATATACTCAAAGAATTATAAATTGTTCTATTATAAAGACACATGCACATGTATGTTTATTACAGCACTGTTCACAATAGCAAAGACTTGGAATCAACCCAAATGCCCATCAATGATAGACTGGATAAAGAAAATGTGGCACATATACACCATGGAATACTATGCAGCCATAAAAATGGATGCATTCATGTCCTTTGCAGGGATATGGATGAAGCTGGAAACCATCATTCTCAGCAAACTAACACAAGAACCGAACGCTAAATACCATGTGTTCTCCCTTGTAAGTGGGAGTTAGTTGAACAATGAGAACACATGGACACAGGGAGGGGAACATCACACACCAAGGACTGTCGGGGGGTGGGGGCTAAGGGAGAGATAGCATTAGGAGAAATACCTAATGTAGATAATGGGGTGATGGGTGCAGCCAACCACCATGGCACACGTATACATCTAACAAACCTGTATGTTCTGCACATGTACCCGAGAACTTAAAGTACAATTAAAAAAAATTAAGGATTTGAAGTTTTGCAGAAAGAGCAACACTAGAGCGACAGAGGAGTTGTCCATACAGAGTTGAGAGGGTCGAAGCAGTAGGAATTGGTGGAGATCATCGAGAAAATAAGTAATGGAGTAAGAAAACAAGAAATGCAGGGGATTTCATCCTCCATGCACCTACATTTCAAAGGTGTGTGGAGGATGAAGAGCCAGTAAAGGAGCATAGGACTTAACCAGAGAAACTGAGAGGTAGGATTGCGTGGTGTCAAGACGCTAAGTGTAAAGAGAAATTTGAGGACTGAGTGATTCCAGATGTCAGATGCAATCGAGTCGTAGAAGACACTGAGGTCTGGAGAAAAGACATGATATGGCACATAGGAATTTGTGAGTATCTTGAGAGAGACACAGGGAAATGGTGACAGTGAATGCCAAATAGCAAGGGGTTATGGCAAAAGCAGGCAGTGCTCTGAGAAGCTTGGTGGCACATCAAGAAGAGACCCAATGAGTGACCAAGAGAAAGGAAAGGAAATCAAGATGGTTTGAGACTTCCACCCAGTGAAAATAATTCTGTTATTCCCCAAAGGATTCCTGGCACTTGAAGATCTAGCCCTTTGTTTAACTGAAGATGTGGAGATGGTGGGGAAGCATGCTAGTACTTTTCTTGTGCCTCATGGCCTCTGCTATCCTTTTACAGATAACTTGGGAAGGGTTGGAGATGTGGCTGGCTTTCTAAAGTAATCAAAACTCCAACTAAAAATTAATTTTTGGGCCAAGTGTGGTGGCTTATGCCAGTAATCCCAGCACTTTGGGAGGCTAAGGTCAGTGGATCACAAGGTCAGGAGTTCGAGACCAGCCTGGCCAACATGGTGAAACCCTGTCTCTACTAAAAATACAAAAATTAGCTGGGCGTGTTGATGCACACCTGTAATCCTAGCTACTCAGGAGGCTGAAGCAGGAGAATTGCTTGAACACGGGAGGCGGAGGTTACAGTGAGTCAAGATCGCACCACTACACTCCAGCCTGGGCAACAGAGTGAGACTCCATCTCAAAAAAAAAAGTTTTCTTTTTTAAAATTTTAAGTTCTAGGATACACATGCAGGACATGCAGGTTTGTTACATTAGGTAAACATGTACTAGGGTAATTTACTGCACCTATCACCCCAACACCGAGGCTCACCTAGGTAAGTCCCACATGCACTAGCTATTTATCCGGATGCCTTCACTTCCCCTCCCCTCCAACAGGCCCCAGTGTATGTTTTATTCCTCCCTGTGTCCATATGTCTCATTGTTCAGTTCCCATTAATAAGTGAGAATGTGTATTTTGTTTTTTCTTTTTTATTTTTTGAGATGGAGTCTTGCTCTGTTGTCCAGGCTGGAGTGCAATGGCGCAATCTCTGCTCATTGTAACCTCTGCCTCCCAATTCAAGCAATTCTCCTGCCTCAGCCTCCCAAATAGCTGGGATTACAGGTGCCTGCCACTGTGCCCAGCTAATTTTTGTATTTTTGAGTAGAGACAAGGTTTTGCCATGCTGGCCAGACTGGTCTTGAACCCCTGACCTCAGGTGAATCCACCTATCTTGGTCTCCCAAAGTGCTGGATTATAGACGTGAGCCACCATGCCCGACCATGGTGGTTGGTTTTCTGTTCCTGTCCTAGTTTGCCGAGGATAATGGCTTCCAACTTCATCCATGTTCCTACAGGGAACATAATCTCATTCCTTTTTACGACTGCAAAGTATTCCATGGTGTATATATACCACATTTTTTTAATTCAGTCTATGATTAATGGGCATTTGGGTTGATTCCATGTCTTTGCTATTGTGAATAGTACTGCAGTGAACAGACACATGCATGTATCTTTACAATAGAATGATTTATATTCCTTTGGAATATGCCCAGTAATGGGATTACTGGGTCAAATGGTATTTCTGTTCTAGGTCTTTGAAGAATCGACATAAAAATTAATTTTCATTTTGTCTTTCCTTGGAGCTGAAAATCCCTCTGGCTCTATAACCCTGTACAGCTAACTGTACATGTCTATACTTGAAGGCACCGGCCCTGCCTACTTTCTAGCTAGATCTCAGAGACATCTTTCTCCTGATTCTTAATCAATACAGGGACCCAGATGAGGTGGCAGACGTCATCAGCGTGACTCTAGTTTGTTGTTGTTCATTGTGTTTGAGTTTCAGGACAACTGAAATATTCGAATCAAGAACACAGGAAAGTTAAAGTTAAATGTTAGTTTGTTATTACAAACATAACGTCAAATACACTTAATGATGCATGAAATTGTCTCATAGAAAATATCAGCTATGAACAGGTAAGTCTACCCGGGAAGCCAGACTGCGACAAAAAGAAAATGCATGGGGAGGAGGGGAAGGTTTACCATTTTTAAAATAGGACCTTTACCTCATCTTCCCTCACAACAGAGGATAACTACAACCACCGTTTCAGGGGCATTTGCTAGGTGGACATTTTACATATGTCATCTCACTCACGTAGTTAGCTTTTCTGATAAACTACTTATGTTTATGACTCCCCTGAGCAAACCATCCCTCTTTCTCGGACACCGGTACATTTATACTTTCCCTTACTGTCTCTTCATGCCTGTCTTTTCCATGTGGCTTCTCTAGAGTTGGCTTAGAATAGGAGCTTTCATTTTCACTACTTTCTGTGGTTTCTACTTTTTATTTTTTGTTATTATCATATAGTTTAGCCAAAAGACTTAGAGAATATTTGAATTTCGAACTTAACTCAGGAGCTCTTGTTCTGTTAATAAGAGAACAAGGTTAATAGAGCCGGAGTGAGTTGTGCAGTTTGTGGGTGGGAACCCCCATTTCCTGGGTCTGGGTCGAGCAGCCTTCACATGAGCTACCCCTCCCTCCACAGGGATTCTAATGGCCCCAGGATCACCACCGAGGCCCCATCTGATTCTGAGTCAAGGCTGGACTTCCCAAAGCTGATGTCATTCTGTGGCAGGGCCAAGCGTGTCAACAGCCCCAAAACAAAATGGGCAATTCTCAGAGAAGTAGCAATATAAACCTATTTCCAAGTACAGGATTGGAAATCATCTGCAAACCAAGGCATTGGGCTTAATTTCCTGGGACTGCTTCTGGCTTTGGGAACTCAGTGAGGCCAAACCAAACCTAGACCCAACACTGAAATGGCACAAAACACAGTGCACAGCCCATAAAGTCACAACAATTAACTTCTCTGCTGCCAAAGGCTCCACTGCCCAGTGGCAAATGGGAGCCATCCCAGCCAGAAAGTAAGCAAAACAAAGGCTGTTTACCCAAAAATCTGTCACCGTTGGTATTAGGGTCTAGTAGAATGAACTAATCACATCTATTCCTATAGGAGCATTATCTTTTAACATTCAGAAGTCAAATGTGATTTAATTTAGGCTTTAATATTTACGTGTTACTTACTGAATATAAAATACAGCAGTGAACATTAAGATATCATCTTAATTCAGTGATTAAGTAGAAGTTTCCATGAAAATAAATATCCAAGTATTTTCTACATATTCACATAATGAGCTATATAAATGCAAGGGATTCTAACATATGTAAACAATTGCGAATAGCATGTGTGGAAATCCAAAGTCACGACGTCCACTGTTACTTGTAATATGCAATTCATGATTTACCCAAGGCATATTTCTAAGCTTTTATGCAGTAAACAGCTGTATACTATACTCATAAGCATAATACATTTTTCAAAGCAAATTAGAAATCAGTAATGTGAAGGAGTAAGAAAGTGCTGTGAGAGTGTTGAAAAGTTATTGTATCAATTATAAACCTTTTTTTCTTGAATTATATAGTACGTAACACCCAGAGGAATATATTTTTAAATTATCAAGAGCAATTCTATTATAACAAAGCCGGTAGGAAGTGATTTCACTCTTTTCAAGCAAATTCTGATGAGTCAGATAATGTATACCTTTCGTTCAGAAACTTTCCAAATCATATTTCAGTTCTCCACAGCTGTGATATGTTTTTAACCAACTAATAAAAATGTGTACTCTCAAAATATTTATTAGAATCAAGTTCGCATAACTGGCTCAGCGGTGTCGCTTAAACAGAATTAGTTCATCTTTCTGTGTATTTCAACTTTTGTTCCACTCTTCCTTTTCCTCTAGTTGTTTTCTAGAAGTGAAAATGAGAACACAAAGAGGTGAAGATAGTGAGAGTGAGTGCTTTCTGCTTTTGATAAGCAGTCAGGCTTTACCCAGCAAGGAGAGAAACAGAATAAACTATACTTTCTATCTGCCTCATGCTAATTACTGCTTTAGGAAAACCACTTTGCAAGCCACAAATAGCTGTGATCAGTTAGCTCCCAGCTACTAGGTAATACTGCTACTGTTGCCAACAGCAGGGATGCCAGCGAATTTGGGCAGAGGGAAATATGTGATCTGTGGGTACGCTGCTTCCCTTCTTCCTGATTTTGATTGAAGATGACCTTAAATAGCCAAACTCCTGTACAGAATGCTACATGATGGCTTATTCCATCTGCTGAGGCACCGTAATACAAGGTTCCAAATGCTGAAAGAAAATTAAAATTATAACTGACCTTGACATTTTTCATTACTTCCCAACACTCTTTTGATTCAAGGATCTGAGTGTCTGAAAATTGATTTTTACATCAAGAAAAACTTTAGTGACTTCAAATTAATCAAAAGCAATGGGGCTTCATCAGTTACGTAATCCTGAGCATTTCCCATGGTGCAAAGGCTACCCTAGGGGTTAGGGAAGAAGATGCCTTACTCTATATGAGAAGTGTCAGCCTCTAGAAACAGCTGCATCAGACAGGACCAAGGACCTGGTCAGTCAGAATTTTAGAATGTGCTCCACTTGAAAAATAGAAGATCTATAAAATTCCAATGATTTAAACTAGATGTGTATGTGTGTGCATATATATAAATACAAACACATGAATCTGAGTGGAAGGGTCCTATGTGCTGTTTACAGCTCTCAACTCTAAGATGAACACTCTGAAACTATAATTACCTCACCTGTGTAAATTGAAGAGCGTCTTTTTTCTGTTTTG
Source organism: Saguinus oedipus (assembly GCA_031835075.1). Taxonomy (NCBI): domain Eukaryota; kingdom Metazoa; phylum Chordata; class Mammalia; order Primates; family Cebidae; genus Saguinus; species Saguinus oedipus. Next base: position 173,695,392 of record CM063172.1, on the reverse strand, counting down.
TTTTGTTTTTTGAAACAAGATCTCGTTCTGTCACCTAGGCGAGAGTGCAGTGGTACAATCTCGGCTCACTGCAACCTGCACCTCCCAGGTTCCAGGAATTCTTCCACCTCAGCCTCCCAAGCACACTACCACACCCAGGTACCTTTTGTACTTTTTGTAGAGATGAGGTTTTGCCATGTTGCCTAGGCTGGTCTTAAACTCCTGGACCCAAGCTATCCGCCTGCCTAAGCCTCCCAAAGCACTGAATTACAGGCATGAGCCACCAGACCCGGCTGAAGGGTATCTTTTATATAGCCTCCCCCCCTCCCCACCCCGTATAGGTTACCTGAGGGGAAGATTACTTAATTAACAAGGTCTATTCTCCCATAACAGACTCTAACACCTGAGCCATTTAACTGACTGAAACAGAGGAAAGTAGACATTTTCTTGGACACACAATGTGTTTTGTTCTGTAAGTTAAAATGACAATGTCACTTTGTTTTCCATTAAATTTTTTAAGAAAAACATAAATTAGCAATCAAAGGCAAAATACGGAAGTAGCACACAAAAGGCATCAAAAACTTTTCGAAAGACTTTAAAAAAAAATATGAAACTAAAAACAAGTAGCAGCAAGAGTCACTTCTTCCAGCACATCCAATATTTTCACAGCAATCTCTTTTCCTGGGAAGCTACAAGCTTTTGACAGGCTCATTTGCACTGGTCTGTGTCCAAGTAAGTCATTTGTCACATCCGAGTATGTGCATTTTGTTCTGGACCCATAAACCCCGGGCAAAGTTCGCTTTCTTTTTCATTGAAATTCTTCCCCACTGGATTTTTTCCTTTCCCTGCAAAGTAATTTTATACTGCTGGTGGTGTTGGCCACAATATATTAAAAGTCAAATTTATGTCAACACCCGTAGATTGACTATCAGCTGTTGCTATTAACTCTGACATCAAAATCATTAAGAAATTTCCATCATGTAAATTAATTATCAGAATTGTATTGGCATGAATACACAATGACATTATTCATGCAAATAATTAAAAATATGCCTCCTGAAAACAAATTATAATAATGGAATAAAATGTCATTATTGCTGCTTCTTGACAATCCATTAGGCTTGGTTTGAGGCATGTAAGATTTCCCGATTATCATAAACAAGGGGAACTAAATGAGGGCATGCTAGCAATGTCATCAGCGCCACAGTGCAGACTCTCTGAGAATAAGACCACAGTGGGAAGGGTCGCTGCGAGCCCCAGGCTGCCCTTCCTAGGCTGTCCCTTTATTCTATGTGATCTCCACAATTATTGTTGAAAAGAAGAAAGGTTATTTTCTTTTGCTAATTTCAAGTCTTGAAGGACCTCTCATGAAAATGCTGCAGCTATTAAAACACTGGTGTTATTAGAGAACAAAACAGAAAGAAAATAATTAACCTGAGTTCTCACAGGTTGTATCTTGCAACCCCACAAAAATGTAATTACTACCCATCAGTGAGTGCGAAATATAGTTTGATTATGAAGTTCATGGATGTCTGCAAACTCTCTCAGTAAGAGCTAGACAGGTAACGATGGAATTCAGCTTCCTTTGGGGGATAAAACACCTGACACTGTTGAATGAACATGGCTAGCAACTTGCACAGCAAACCACTTAGTTCAGTGGTAGCTGCCATCAATGAATCATATTTAAAACAGGCTGACTGCGCATAAAGCAATGAAATCAACAGCAAATAGAGTAAGAAGAACCTATTTGCACTTCTCCCTCTCAGTCACATTCTTTCAAAGAATCTGTCTACAGTGGAACTATAAATCCCATTCAAATCCACTTATAATAAAATTGGGGTTCTAATTCAGAGAAAAGCAAAAATTCATAAATATGAGTTGCAGTTAAATCATGCAAAAATAGAAGATACACTCTGTATCATCAGAAAAAGTTGCAACAGTTGACAGGGAAAAAGGAAGCTGTATCAGTTCCCTACAAATTTGCTTTTCTAGAAAACAGAGAACTAATGCTTGATGGAGTTTGCTTAACCAAGCATCAACATTTCTGTCAGTGCTTGGAAATCCATGTCCTGCTATTGTTAATCTGTCAACAGAAAGATCAAACCTGCGCCCTTAAGTTTACACTGAATTAATAAGATGATGCATTAAGCGTCTTATTACAATACCTGCTGTGTTGAAAGTATTGTTTTTGTAAAGCCCTCATTTGTGCATAACACACACGAAGTATCCCAATTTAAATAACCATGCTTGGTCTGACACAGGAGCTCACAGCTGTAATCCCAGCACTTGGGAGGTTAAGGCAGGAGGATGGCTTGAGACCATGAGTTTGAAATCAGCCTTGGCAACATAGGAAAATCCAGTCGCCATGAAAAATACAAAAATTAGCTGGGTGTGGTGGCATGCACCTATAGTTCCAGCTGCTCAGGAGGCTGAGGTGGGAGTACTTATTGAGCCTTACAGATGGAGGCTGAAGGGAGCCAAGTTAGCACCACTGCACTCCAGCCTGGGTGACAGAGCAAGACCTCATCTCAAAAAATTAAGTGAATAAAAATAAATAAATAAAAATAGTATGCTTTACAAAACAAAACCAAAATTTATTTCAATTAGTGCCTTTTATACTTTGTTCTTCAGAAGGACCATCTACGAACTCACAACTGAGACCTGTCATGCAAATCAAACAGGAATCAACCAAAGACTCTGAGTTTTTCATTAGGAAGGGAAGACAGAGACCAAGCCTGTTGGTGATGATGCGGAACTGTTGGCAAGGTTCTCACGACAGGCAGTCTCTTAACGTTAAACATGTTATTGACCAAACGCTTAATAAAGAAATAAAAATTACATCTGTTTTACAACTGGAATATATATTCTAACAACACAGTCATAAGAGTTACAGGAATAAAACTCTGGAAACCTGGGAAATATCGGAGCATTAATGAGGACAATGAACTCGAGGAATTAGAATCTTCCTCAAGAAGTTCCTCTCAACAAAAATTATTCTGCATTAAAATATCCCTGAAAAAAAATATTTTCTCTAACTATTAACTCTTCCTTTATTACTGACAATACTAACCGTACTCTGTGTTTTAAGAAAATCAGTTTTGATAGCATCTACAAACATGTATATGTATATACGCATTTGTGTTTCCATTTAGCAGGTATTATTTTTAAGTTTGAGACAAAAAAGTAAATGCCTTATTACTATTTTACAATTCTGCATAACCCTAAATTCTAGTGACAGTCACCCAAGTTCCCACCAGTAGAATCAATAAATATTACATTTAGTCTTATTTGCTTTCAGATTCTTTTTTTTTTTTTAATTTAAGATGGAGTTTCGCTCTTGTTACCCAGGCTGGAGAGCAATGGTGTGATCTCGGCTCATGGCAATCTCCTGGTTCAGGCAATTCTCCTGCCTCAGCCTCCTAAGTAGCTGGGATTACAGGCATGTGCCACTGTGCCCAGCTAATTTGCATTCCAGTTTGCAAGGCTGAAGACCAGACTCTCCTGGTAAGGGAGAGGTAAGCCTTCCTCCCTCTGATCCCGAAGTTGTCTACTCTCTATCTGCAGAGTCAGAAAGACAACATCAGTGATAACTGTGAGCAATGAATGGGTTTTGTCCAATTCACTCCTAAGAAGACAAAGGTCAGGGTCCAATGTCTAACATGCCTGTTACATGTGAGGCATGAGGACCATGGTGAGCACCACACATGACAATGGACAAAAGGCTGACAGAACAGGACAAACAGGGACAGAGCAGGTCCCTCCCTATGTATACCACACATCAGGAGTCCAGGAGAACAGATCACCCAAGGCCAGGGCCCCACTCTAACATCGATCATAAGGCAGAGATAAGGGGACACCTGGCCCTGAGCCAGATCGGCTGAGAGGTCCACACAAGACTAGGAAAACCAGGAGCAAGCCCAGGCCCAGGTAATGGGCCAGGCAGGACGACAGCAGGGAGCTGGCCCTATCAACTGGGGGGCAGCCAGGCCTGCTCTGTAGGGCTCTGGGACCTGCATGGAGTAGAAGAGACCCTGGACAGGCATCTGACTCAGGACAAAAGGAGAAAGCAGTATCTTGGCCATCCAGAGAGATAGAAAATAAATGCAGACCAGAGGAGAGTCTTGGGTTTCTAACGCTTCCTCAATTGGACAAGGTCAAGTCCATCCACTGTAAAATCTACTGGACAGCAGAAGCCTTGCGTGCTCGTGGCCTGCTCGCCTCTAATTAGCTGGGGCAGAGGAGCATCAAAATCTGCAAACAGCAGATTGTTCCTGCCCACACTGAGAACGGCGTGAGAGCAGGGGCAAGAGCTGGTAAGTTTGGGTTTGTGTGACTCACTGTACAGGCCAGCCAATTAATCCTTGGCCATTTGCCTGAAAATTGGATGGCATCCACCTACAAGCAGTGGTTCTGCTAATTGGCACATTGTCTCAGGGTGATGCTCCTCCAGGGCGCAGCGCCCCAAGAAAATAGAATGTGCACTTATCCATACCAGCCAGCCATTTTCTCTCCATAAACATATGACTCCTTTTAAAAATACTCGAGTCAATATTTACAGCGATTCCTGATTGAATGCACCCTGAGATAGGCATCTTTCAAACAGACAAAAAGTGAATCTTATCCTCTCCTGGTTTTCTCCTTCCTCCAGGAAGATAGTTAGCCCTGGATCGAACAAACGCAGATACTTCTTAATGACACCAAAGCCCTTGGATAAAAATACATTTTTGAGCAATTACAATTTAATGATAGTCACCCAAGTTCCCAACAGTAGAATCAATAAATATTACATTTAGTCTGATTTGCTTTCAGATTCTTTTTTTTTTTTTAAGATGGAGTTTCGCTCTTGTTACCCAGGCTGGAGTACAATGGTGCAATCTCGGCTCATGGCAATCTCCACCTCCTGGGTTCAGGCAATTCTCCTGCCTCAGCCTCCTGAGTAGCCGGGATTACAGGCATGTGCCACCATGCCCAGCTAATTTTTTGTATTTTTAGTAGAGACGGGGTTTCACCATGTTGACCAAGATGGTCTTGATCTCTTGACCTTGTGATCCACCCGTCTCGGCCTCCCAAAGTGCTGGGATTACAGACGTGAGCCACCGCGCCTGGCCCCAGATTCTTTTACCTGTGTCTATGCTTCAAAAAATAAATTAGTAACATATTCATATAGTCCCCACTTCAAAAAAAAAAGACAATATTACAAATAAAGGCCACTTCTCTCTTTCACTATCCAAGCCCAAGTCCTTTTTATTTTCCAGAGAAAAGTACTATATGTCCTCTCCCCATTTTTATTTTTATTTTTATTTTTTTGAGATAGAATTTCACTCTTGTCACCCAAGGAATGTAATGGCGCAATCTTGGCTCACTGCAACCTCCGCCTTCCAGGTTCAAGTGATTCTCCTCAGCCTCCGAAGTAGCTGGGATTACAGGTGCCCACCACCATGCACAGCTAATTTTTATATTTTTAATAGAGACAGGGTTTCATCATGTTGGCCAGGCTGGTCACAAACTCCTGACCTCAGGTGACCCATGCGCCTTGGCTTCCCAAAGGCTGGGATTACAGGTGTGAGCCACCACATCCGGCCACTATGTGTCTTAAAAATAGATCTTTCCAGGTTATTTTTTAAACTCTTGTGTTAAGTCAAATGCAACTCCAAATTTATTCTGACCACAACCAAACTGCTATGAACTTCTCATTTTGCCCCCGTCTTCCCCAACGCTGTCCCTCCTCCTAAAACTGTCATTCTCACCTGTCTTATTGACCACACGAGTCCTTTGGTTCTTTTTACAAGTGAGTATGACTCTTTATTACAAAACCCCAGTTAAAATGATTGACATCATTTCTCAACATTATCATTGCCTTAATGAAACAATCTTTCAATGCTTCTTTAAATCAGTATGAACTTCCATCCTCCACTCAAAAAGAAAAATACTGGTTGCCAAAACATTGTATGTGACGAAATATCCATGCCCTTCATTACTCCACTGTGGTGTGGAAGACCCTGGGGAGAACTGTCACCTGTAAGGAAAAAAGAGCCAAGAGTGGCGTGGAAGAAAGGCAAGGCAGAGACAATGGCAGCTGGGAACTGGTTCATACTCATCACACCACCATTATGAAATGTTCATCGGTTTTCAAGGTAGGAAAAGGAAGGCACTCAGTTTTAAGATATGACATCAAAGAATCAAAGACATCTGCACCACCAAAATCTCCCCCTGCCACCCTGTGGCGCAGGTGGTGGCCAGCCTGAAATCCTCATCATCAGCCCTTCAAAGGCAACTCTGAATGGGAACATGCGCATAGTTGCTGTCATCTGCAAAGACTGTAATTAGATTCTTAAGTAACTGCGGAGTCTGACTCTAAGACAGTGGACAGGAGGCTGGGTATGTAGAGATGGAGGGAGAAAGGCAGCTCATCGGGGCAGGTGGCTGGGAGGGAAGTCCACTTGCAGGAGACTCTCAGCAGGGACTCAGGGTGGGATGATGGGGCAGCTGGGCAGGCCCTCAGTGTGGGCCTGAGAGGGGGAAGGACAGCAGACGACACCCGAATTAAAGAGTGAGGCTCATTCTCCTTAACCCTGGGGAACAGGGACAGAGCAGGACAGTATGCAAAGTATGTAACGGGGTGCAGCAGGTGCCCGCGGGTCAGGAGCTGCCAGTTCTCCCCGCACCTCCCAGACAAGAAATAACCACGGCTGCTTAGCGGCCCCACTGGTGACCAGCACGGGACCTGCTGAATTGCCCCTAGAGTGGAGCTGGTGATAGAAAATCACCCATCTTCTTTTCTCCTTTTGACAGCAAACTTTTCATCATCAGAAACTCTATTGGTCACAGTCAAGACAAGAGAAACTCATTTGGGATTGGCTTCAGATAGAAGAGGAATTTATTAGAAATGATCTGAAATATTTCTCAGGATCTAAGAACTTACTGCTTTTCTGTCTCTGTCTCTGTCTCTGTCTCTCTCTGTAGCTCTGTCTCTCCCTATCTCTTTCTCTCTGTGTATGTGTATACACCCATGCAAACTGTGCACCCACAGGCATATGTGTGTGTGTGTGTGTGTGTGTGTGTGTGTGTGGCTAAGTGTGGGTGTGAGTAACTGTGGGCTGAGGGGTGAGTATGGGTGTGTGTGTGGGTGTCTGTGTATATTTGTGTGGATTCATGGGGATGCATAAGGGTGTATGTGGGTGCTGGGGATGAGTGCAGTTGTGTTTGTGTGGGTTCATGGGGGTGCATGAGAGTGTCTGTGGTTAGTGGGTGACTGTGGGTGTGTTTGTGTGGGGATGTAGGGGTGCATGAGTGCATGTTGTACATGTGGATGTATGTGGATGAGTGTAGGCATGTGTGGATGTGTGAGTGAGTGTGGATGAGTGTGGGCGTGTGTGGATGTGTGGGTGAGTGTGGGTGTGTGTGGGCTTGTGTGGGTGAGTGTGGGCGTGTGTGGGTCAGTGTAGGCGTGTGCAGATGAGTGTGGGTGAGTGCAGGTGTGTGTGGGTGAGTGTGGGTGTGTGGGGATGTGTCGGTGCAGGCGTGCATTCTGCACGTGTGGGTGTATGTGGATGAGTGTGGGCGTGTGTGGATGTGTGGGTGTGGGGGAGAGTGGGTATGTGGGTGAGTGTGGGTGTGTGTAGGTGCATGTATGCATGTTGTACATGTGGATGTGTAGGTTTGGGTGAGTGTGGGTGTGTTTGGGGATGTGTGGGTGCATGCATGTTGTACATGTGGGCGTGTGTGGATGTATGGGTGTGGGGGTGAGTGTGGGTGTGTCTGTGTGGGGATGTGTGGAGCATGCGTGCATGTTGCACATGTGGGTGTGTGTGGATGACTGGGTGTGTCTGTGTGGGTTCATAGGGGTGCATGAGGGTGTCTGTGGGTGTGTTGGTGTGAGTATGGGTGTGTTTGTATGGAAATAAGCGGGTGCATGTGATACATGTGGGTGTGTGTGGATAAGTGTGGGAGTATGGGGGTGAGCATGGGTGTTTTTGTGTTGGGATGTGTGGGTGAACATATGCATGTGGTGCATGTGGGTATGGATGAGTGTGGGCGTGTGTCGGTGAGTGTGGGATGTGTGGGTGAGTGTGGGATGTGTGGGTGCATGCATGCATGTGGGTGTGTGTGGATGAATGTGGGTGTGTGCGGGTGAGGGTGAGTGGGGGTGTGTTTGTGTGGGGATGTGTGGGTGCATGCATGCACAGGGGTGTGTGGGTAGGGGCATGGAAAAAGTAGAGGTGCCACCAGTCAGTTCTCTGGGAAAACCTTGACTGGAACTCCAAGGTAGAGTAAACTCTAGAGTACTTACTGTCTCTACAAAACACCCAGACCCTGACAGGAACCTAATACAAATTAATTCAACAGTGAAAATAACGTTTCAATTCAGGTATTATACCATCGAACCATTTGATGGTTGCATATAACCTTATATTTGATCATTACCCACCCAAATACCTCCCAAGAATCTCTGTGCCAAAAGGATAAAGTCAAGTACCTAAGCCAGCTCCATCAGGTCTTACTTATCCAACTCAACTATCACCTGCCTAACCTCCTCTCCCATCACTCCGCAAATGAGGCCCCTCTGGCTAGCCAGGCTGGTCTAATTGTCCCAGACACATCTCAGGGCCAAGTCACTGCTGATGCTCTTCATAACTTCCCCCAGGAAATGCCTTCTGACCACCACTGCAAATTCTACTTCTCCAAAATTCTACTCAATCCCACCCTCCACTGTGAACACGCTTCCATCTCGAGAGTGGTAACAGCAATGCCTGCTTCACAAACTCAGTGGGGATCATCAAGTTAAGATGCACAAACTACTTTGCACAGTACGTGGCACTTAGTAATGGCTCAGTGCTAACTGCTACTGACATAATTCTGTTTTTATTCTCTAATCAGAGTATCTATTGTGATTCCCTCACTACTCCATTCCCTATACATTTCTCCACTTCCAAGTCCATCTAAGAGCGTGGCCAGCTTGTATTCCATGAGTGCTGCCTGCCACTGTTACCACGCTGTTTGACACCTACGTGTTGCATCTTGGGAAAGTCTGTGTTCTCCTGAAGAGCCTGATCCTACACTGTGCCTCTCACTTCCTGACACAGCGCCAGTCAGAGCAGGTGCTCAAAGGATACTTATTAATTTTAGAGAATGAGTGAAAAAAACAAGACTGAATAAATACTTTTAGGAAACCAGATTTTGCACATCTTACATGAAGAAAACACTAAATTGTAAATAAGACAAATTCCTAATGGTAGAAGGAGATGGCACATAAATAACAACATAAGCAGAGAACATTGCAATTTATTCTTGTGCAGCATCTCTTATTCAAAGCATTACCAGACATTTGCTGAGAAGAGTTCGTTGTACCAAGGGAAGATGACTCAACGCAATATTTTAGTCACATTTGATGATGGACGTGAGGCTCTCCCGGATGTCTTTTTACCAGGCTGGAACCCAGCAAATGATCAGTAGACAAGAAACCAGTGAAGCAGGAAATTCACAGTAGAAAACAAGCCTCAGAGTTTAACCAGACAGCATGGTCAATGCGGAACCAAGGAGAGCCGCTTGTAGCTCAATGTCCCAGCAACGTAAAGCGATGATGACATGGGAGTCCAGGAAGCAGACTCAGCAAGGCTCCTCCCGCCTCCCAGGGCTCCCTGGAAGAAGCGGACTCAGCAAGGCTCGTCCTGCCTCCCAGGGCTCCCTGGAGGACTGCCTTACTTTGTGCTGCTATTGTTCCAAAAGGAACCCGAGGGGCAAATTCATTCTGGATAAATCCCCACACAGGCAGCATCTACACATGTCACTAACAAAAGACTTACTTAGCGTGTTCACCTGGGAGACATTGGTTAGAAATATTTGTATTTGTCCTGTAAAAGACTGGTCTGGTTATTCCGTTCTGAATTCCCTACCACTGATTGCAAGAAAGCAGTAGTAAGAGATTGGTTTCCTAACCACCAAGGCCTTCCCCTTCCCCACTTCTCTAGAAATATTAGTCAACTAAACTAACATCAGCAGGAAAATAGAGAAGCAAGGAACCTTCCAGAATATTTGTATTCAGCAGAGTGAGATTTATGCATGAGATGCAAATTACTATGTGTTATTTACACATCTAAGGAAAAACAAATCTTGAATGTAAATGTTTAGAGGGCATATTATTTTTAAATATGAAACTAGTAAAAATTATTAGAGCATTTGCAACTCCCACTCTGTTAAAGATACATTTAAATGAGTTTTTAAAATAACTTTTATCAGAATTAAAGAAACTGTACTAGACAAAGCATTAGAAAAATAAAAAGTATAAAATATCTAGCTGTTTCTGCTTCTATGAATTCCTAAATTAGTTGCATTTTCAGGTGATTGCAGGATCGGCCCTCTTCCTATAAACACTTTGTTATTGATTAAACATCAAACATGCAACATTCACCCATTTATTTTCAAGCCCTCCATTATTTCTGTTGGATTCAAACAATTGGCCTTTTTTTTTTTTTTTTTTTTTTTGAGACAGAGTCTTGCTCTGTCACCAGGCACCAGGCTGGAGTGCAGTGGCAGGATCTCGGCTCACTGCAACCTCTGTCTCCCGGATTCAAGCATTCTCCTGCCTCAGCCTCCCAAGTAGCTGGGACTACAGGCACGTGCCACCATGCCCAGCTAAGTTTTGTATTTTTAGTAGAGACGGGGTTTCACCATGTTGGCCAGGATGGTCTCAATCTCTTGACCTTGTGCTCCACCCGCCTTGGCCTCTCAAAGTGTTGGGATTACAGGCGTGAGCTACCATGCCTGGCCACAATTGGGCATTTTATTATTTAACTACCTTGGTCTGATCTCTTTTATAGAGTTAATTTTTTAGTTAAAAAGTAAAACAAGTTGAGGAAATGGAGATCTACTGGCCTAATTCTCTGAATCACTAGTTTATTTGCGAAATTATGCTAAAAAACAAACTACGTGTGGGGCAAGGCAGAGTTTATCCACAGACAGTAGGATAATTGCTAATCCGCAGATAGCACTTCTGTGCCAGGCTCTAAGTGTTTTACATATATTATTTCCTTTCACTCTCACAACAACCACATCAAGTGGGTACCATTATTCTACTTGTTGCACAGACGAGAAAACCAAAGTCTGAAAATCAGTGGGATTTCCAAGACTGCACAGCTGGTTAGTGGCGGAACCATGGTCTGATACAAACAGTACGCTCTGCTAAAGAGAGCACCTACAGCTGAGATTTGAAGAATATATCTAAAATCCTGTCATGACACTAGGGAAAGAAAGATTCACCAGTACATTCTTACAAATTACTCTTGAAGCACAAATGGCCGGGCACTGTATTGGGCACGCTTGGCATCACCACCTTATTAAACCTTCCCTGCTGCCCGCTGAAGCCCATTTAGGAGGTGAGAATCTTGGACCTGTTCAAGGTCACAGAGTTAGAAATGGGTAGAGTAACCTTCTAACACCAAGCCCATGTTTTTAAGTAGGATTCCTTCCCAAGTTCTTTTCTTTAGAATCAAAACAAAGAGTCCTACTTTATTGATGAGTGAACAATTAGCAGAAGAGGGATGAACTCACATCCACAAAAAACACCAGTGTGAATAAAGCTTCATTCCTGTAGCCACCTCCCCTTTTCAAAGGCGGGTTTTTTGTTGCTCCTATTTAAACAGCATTATTGAGGTTTTGAGTTTATTGATAAATAATAAACTATACCCACGTTAAGTTTCTGCTTGAGAAGTTTGGCCTCATGTGTACTCCCAGGAAGCCACCACTGTCACCAAGAGAGCAGACAAATCCACCAGCCAGGCGGGCTTCCTGAACATGTGACCTGTGCACTTTCCGGGAGCCCACATTCCGTAGGGAACACACTTCAGGGAGCCCACTTTCCGGCAGGGAACAGGCTTCCGGAGGTGCACATTCAGGCAGGCCCCAGGCTTCCGGGATCGCACATTCAGGCAGGCCCCACGCTTCCGGGATCGCACATTCAGGCAGGCCCCACGCTTCCGGGATCGCACATTCAGGCAGGCCCCACGCTTCCGGGCTCGCACATTCAGGCAGGCCCCAGGCTTCCGGGCGCCCTCCTTCAGGCAGGGACCACACTTCCAGGAGCTCGCATTCAGACAGGGACCGCACTTGAGTGAATGCTCTGCCCTGGCATCCTGAAATTCTTAATAATTTTTAAATAACAGGACTTGTTGCATTCTCATTTTGTACTGGGTCCCACAAACTGTGTAGCCAGCTCTGCCATGACTCCCAAATGTTGCTTCATGTGCTCCTTTCTTATTGCGGCAAAATATGCGTACTGTAAAATTTACCATTTTAACAATTTTGGGGTATGCCCTTCAGTGGCATTAAGTGGATTCACATTGTTGTGCAACCATCACCAACGTCCACCACAGGACTTCATCGTCCCAAACTGAAACTTTGTCCTCATTAAACAAAACCTCCTCATTACCTTCTCCTGCAGCCCATGGTAACTACCATTCTATTTTCTGTCTCTATGAATTTGACTTCTCTGGATACCTCATAGAAGCGGAATCATACTGCTATGGTCTGAATGCTTGTGTCATCCCCCAGAAAAATGTGGAAATCCAATCCCCAGTGTGGAGGAATTAAGGATGGGCTGTTGGGAAGTGCTGAGGTCATGAGAACTCCACCCTCATGAACGCACTTGGTGCCCTGATAAAAGAGGCATGAGGGAGGTTTTCCTCCTCTTCCACCGTGGGGAGATGCAGCTAGAAGGCACCATCTCTGGGGCCAGTCTGGTAGCTCACGCCTGTAATCCTAGTACTTTGGGAGGCTGAGGTGGGCAGATGGCTTGATCTCAGGAATTTGAGGTCAGCCTGAGCAATATGGCGAGATTCCATCTCTACAAAAATTATCCGGGCATCATGGCACCTGCCTGTGGTCCCATCTACTTGGGAGGCTAAGATGGGAGGATTGCTTGAGCCAGGAGGTCAAGGCTGCAAGTGAGCTGTGATAGTGCCACTGCACTCCAGCCTGGGTGACAGAGCCAGACTCTCTCACTACCCCCACCCTACCCCCCACACCCAAAAAAGGCACCATCCTTGAAGCAGAGGCAGCCTGCCTGCACCAGTTACTGAATCTGCTCACACCTTGATCTTGGACTTCCCAGCTTCCAGAACCATGTGCATTAAATTCCTGTTGTTTACAAATTGCCCAGGGTAAGGTATTTTGTTATAGCAGCAATATTTGTCTCTTTGTAACTGCCTTCTTTTACTAAGCATGATGTCTTTAAGATTCATTCAGGTTGTTGCATGTGTCAGAATGTCCTTCCTTTTTAAGGCTGAACAACATGCATTGTCTGTATGCACCACATCTTGTTTATCCATTCATCAGGGATGTGGCATCCCCTTTTACAATCTCTTCCTCTTACTCCTCCTTCTCCCCTTCCTATTCCCACTCCAAGCAACTGAACTGCTTTCTTTCACAATAGGTCAGTTTGCATTTTCTAGAATGTTATATAAACAGAATCATGTCTTTCTTTGGTTGACTCCTGCTCAGAATAATTATTTGAGGCAAGGCAAGGTGGCTCATGCCTATAATCCCAACACTTTGAGAGGCCAAGGAGGACATATCACTTGAGATCAGGAGTTCAAGACCAGCCCGGCCAACATGGTGCAACCTCGTGTCCTCTAAAAACACAAAAATTAGCCAGGCACGGTGGTGGGCACCTGTAATCCCAGCTACTCAGGAGGCTGAGGCAGAATTCCTTGAAGCCAGGGGGCAGAGGTTGCATTGAACCAAGATCACACCACTGTACTACAGCCTGGGTGACAGAGTAAAACTCTGTCTCAAAAAAAAATTATTTGAAATCCATGTTGTAACATGTATCAATAGTTCATTTCTTATTGCTCAAAGTATTCTGTCGTAGAGTTGCACCACAATTTGGCTTCTGGTTTTGTATTATAAATAAATCTGTGAATACTTTTATGCATCTTCATATGAATATAAGCTTTTATTTCTCTGAAATACCCACAAGTCAAAGGGCTGGGTCATATAAATGTAAATTTAACTTTTTAAGAAACTGCAACATTTTTTCCAACGTCATTGCATGGTTTTACATTCCCTCCAACTGACTGGAGAACTCTAGTTCCTCCACATACTTGACAACTCTTGATAATGTCAGTTTTTAATTTTAGCCATTTTCACTAGATGTAGAGTGAACCTGTATAGCTTATTATGGATGTAATTTGTTTTTTTCTAACCACTAATGCCACTGAGTATCTTTTATGTGATTATATTGTGATCTCTGTATTTTCTTTGACAAAATATTGAAATATTTTTTCCATTTTTAAATTGGATTGTTTTCTTATTATTGAGTTTTGATAGTTCTTAATATATTGTAGGTATGAATATTTTATCAGATCCAAGCAAGGCTTGAATTAGCTGGGCATTGTGGCACCTGCCTGTGGTCCCAGCTAGTTGCAAGGCTGAGATGGGAGGATTGCTTGAGCCAAGGAGGTCAAGGCTGCAAGTGAGCTGTGTTCATGCCACTGCACTCCAGATCAAGCAAGGCTTGGATCTGATATGGTTCCCCCCACCCCTGTGTGTGGCCCATGCATTCATTCTCTTTATAATGTGTTTTAAAAGTCAATTGTGGGGCACGTCTTATTTGTTTCTACCTCTCAGAGATCTCTGTCCTTCGCTGCCTGATGCTGAAGTGATTTGAAACCTATTGTTACATATATTTGGTTTTATTTGTTGTTTCAGACAAGAGGATAAATCCAGTCCCTGTTACCTTATCTTAGGTGGAAGCTAAAGCTTGATAAACTTTAAAAAGCATAATATTGAGATTACTGAAATATAAACTTATTCAAAGATACTGATATTATTTTTAGATTTTTGATATTCTGTTTTACTCAAAAGGTACTTGGAGAATAATTATTACCTTGTGGGACTCTGAAATATGCCATTGAAGTTAAAAAAGGAGGGGTTGACTTTATAAGACAAAAATGTAAAAATGAACGTTATTTCTATGAGAAAGTTCCCTCACTCTGAAAATATTGGGAAACTTCAGAACAAAAAGGATTGGATGCAAAGAACCCTGAAAGTGGCCAGACACTAAGCAGGTGTCTGGTGTGAATTTGTGTTTAGAGATATTAAAAAGTTGTTTAGCAAGAAGTAAATAAAAATATCTTTGTATTTCAGAGGTGACAAACAGGTGACCTTAGGAAAACTCCTGTCCTCAGACATCTTTTAACTGTAACCCATACAAGACTTTTAAAATTTTGAAATAGTGGTCTGTGGTTATACATTGAAAGACATCACACAAAAATTCAAATTTCCCCTTTTCTTGAAAACCCAGGCAACACCGCAGGCATCCCAGGCAACCCAGCAAGAAGTGTTCCTCTCAGTTCCACTTCCTGGGTCTTTCAGAGGCCAGGTCAAATCGACATGTGTCTTCACGTGTGTGGTAATGAGCTGCTTCAGTTCCTCATCTGCCCCTGTTCCCATCATCTGCAGGTCATTTGCATTTCAGAGCCCTGGTTTAGAGTCTGTCATATTTATTTAACAGGTGAGAAGCAAGGAGCACCGGGTTTCGTGAGGGAGTCCTGGGCTGAGAAGGAAGAGAGGAACTGTAAACAGCAGAAAATGCAGTGTGACCATCTCACCTAGGGTCCGTCTGCACCACCAGTGTGAGGGTGTGCAGAGGAAGCGTGGGTGAGCTGCTTCCCAGGAGCACATTAATAACAGACCAGAGCCCCTGACACTTTGTAGCCAAGGTTATCACTAGAAGCAGGAAAAAAAATACAGATACAAGATTCCTGAAGATTTCTTCTAGGTGTGCAATTGTTTTGTAGCTGGCTTTTTCTGTTGCCCTCAACTTTCTGTCTTCCTCCGTTAAGAAATGGGGTGGCTGGATCACCTGATTAGTTTCTGCAAATGGGTAAATAATCTCTAGGATTGCCTGAAGTTAGGAAGATAGATGGAAATGTGATACATACATAGACATGCAACGTATCTAAGACACAAATGCCCGGCTTGATGAATACAAAGGGTCCAACAGACTCACCAGTGTATAATATTTCACCATGCTTATTTTTTTAACTTACATGTTTTAAATGAGAATCTCATACATTTTGCTCTATATACCAATCTACTACCAAAAGAAAGGTTACTGTATCCACTTCTGCTTCCTTTACTCCAAAGAACTGGCCATATCCCTTTTGGCTATTGTGTTCAAGGAGACAGTTTTGGCTCAGTTCTAGATCTTGCACGCATCCCATACTTGGGGCTCAGTGCTCAGTTTGTACTTTGATGCTGGCTTTTGCCACATGTTCCCTTCCCTCCATCCCTCTCCTCCACCAGCATCCCTTGTCCAGCTCCCCACTGGCACTGATGAAGTTAACAACCTGGCAGGTGCTGCCTTCCCTCCATTTTCTACCTTGGTATCATCTGTGTATCTGCCCAGTCACATATACAAATAGGGTGTTGGGCTTAATCTCTGTAGGGGGACCTTGGGGCTGCTGCAATAAATTTGAAACAAACTACATAGCTCAAAACAACAGAAATGTGTTCTCTCACAGTTAAGAAGGCCAGAAGCCTGAAATCAAGGTTTAGGCAAGGTTGGTGCCTTCTGGGAGCTCTGAGGAGAGTTGGTTCCCATGCCTCTCTTTTAGATTCTGACCTTGGCCAGCAACCGTGGGCAGTCTTTGCAGATGCATCACTCCAACCTCTGCTCCGTCTCCATCTTCTCATGGCCTTCTCTCTCTGTGTATCTCTGTCCCAAGCCTCCTCCTTTCAGTTAAGAAAACACTAGTAATTGAATTGATGCCCCACCCAAAATTCAGGTTGATCTCATTCTGAGGTCCTTAAGTATATCCGCAAAGATCCCACTTCCAAATCAAGTCGCATTCACAGATACTGGGGCTTAGAACTTGAACATATCTTTTGGGGACCGTAATTCAACCCACTATAGTCTCCTTCAGAAAAATTGTATTGTGTGTTAGCTGCTCCCAGTCTTAATTTTCTCACCTAATACTTCATAGTGCAATTCCAAGTTATTAACTGTGTGATATTCCATTCTGTACGTGTACCGTATTCTATTTAACCATCTTTATATTCATGGGTACCTACTTTGGATTTGATTTTGGTATGTATGAATAGTACTGCAATGAACACTATGAACTAAGTTTATAAAACTTAGTTTTAGAGTCTGATATTTTATTTCTGTGAAATAGGTTCCTACAAATGGTATTGCTATGTCAAGGATACATATGAGTCATTTAAATGTTAATAGGAGGTCCCAAATTGCTTTCCAAGAAGGATGAAACAATTCACATTTCCACTAAAAATTTGTGAGAGTGCAGTTTTCTCACATCTTGGCCAGCTTTCCTTTATTTTCCATGGTGATAGCTATACTGTGAAATCCATGGCTTTGAATTTCTCTGAGACAGAGGTTGAGCTTCTTTCCCATGAGTTTATAGGCTATGTGGACTTGCTGATCTGTATCTATTGGTATTTCTTGCATATTTTCCCTTGGTTTCCTTACACGTTTGTTATCAATGTGCAAATATACACTGTAAGATTGAACTCTTCTTCTCCCTTTTAACTTAATCATTTAACTCCCCCGGAGTACAGTGTTTTTCCTCAGTCTTGTATTTGTCAGTTGAGTAAGTGTGTGATAACTTTGCCTGATGAAAATTATTTAATTTTAAAATACTCTTGTTAAATTAATAATAGTATTTTTAATTAGAAATGTTTATCACTTCTTTTATAGCTCCTGGATTTACTACCTTGCTTATAAAGACCACGCCACCTTAAATCTATCATATCACCACTCTAATTTTGTTTTACAATAAATAATCAATCCATTTAGTACTTTTCATGTCACATCAGATAGAATCCAAGCAAATTTTATTTTAGCAGAGAGCTAATTGTACCAGCACCTTTACTTAAATTCTTTTTCATTGAATTTAAGTACTCCTTTGTCAAGCTTCTGTTTCTAGGATTTCAATATTTTTTCACTTAAATGTCAATCTTTCCCTATACCAGTACCATATTGTTTTGATTTCAGTGGCTTTAGAGTATATTTCAATATCTGGTAAGACTGGCACCTTTCACATACTCCTTGTTGATAATTTCATTCTTCTACTTTGAGATCACTATTTTGAGGGGAAAAAATTAATTTGAATTGCATAAATGAATATGTTAACTTTGAGAGAACTGCCATTTTTATGTTATTTAGCTTTATATTAAAAAGAATATATCTTTCCATTTGTTGAGATCTTATTTTATATCTTATAGATGTCTAGAATTTCCTCTGAAAGGTCCTATATCTTTCTGATTAAATGAATTTGAGTATATTAATTGCTGTTATTTTTAATGGAATAATATTTTTTCTTATTCTCATTTCTAGTTAGTTATTACTATCAGAGAGAAAGCTATTGATTTCTACATGTGCCATATCTAATTGCTTTACCAAATATTTTATTAATTATAACTTCTTTTTAATTAGAGTATTTTCGGATTTTGTAACTATGTACTTATGTCATTAGCAAAAGGAATAATTTTATCTCTTCTTTCCAAGTATTTTAATGATTATTTTCTTTTCCTACCTTTAAAAATATGAGATAATGGTGGTGATAGTAAATATCCCTGTCTGGTTCCCAGTTTTAGTAGAAACAAGTTTGGCGTTTCACCATTTAGACTAATGTCTGCAAGTGATTTTTTTTAAAAAAAATTATTTATTCCAGATTTTAATTATTTCCCCCTTATCGTGATTTGCTTAAATATGTTATCTGGAATACCCACTACATTTTATCAAACGTCTGTAAAATCTGTTGATATAATCATATATCTTCTTAAATGGGACAACACAGTGAATTATGTGGCAGTGTCCTAATAGTGAATCACTTTACAGTCCTAAAATTTTGTATTTAAAAATATGTAATTTGGGGGACTTATGGCTGGATATTAGTTGCCGATTCTTAATTTAGACTTTTACATCTAAGCTGCCAGCCTCGGCCTGGTGGTCTCCGCTCAGGTATCGCTGCCCCTGGATCGCCTGTGCGGTGGCTGCCAGAGCGGCTGCCCTTACCCCGGACCTCCAGACACCAGCACTGCTGCGCAGCCCTCAGCCCTGCAGTCTCTGCCATCTGATACCCATACATGTGGACAAGACCTGGGACTCGGATGGCCCCACGATTAAGAAGGTGCCAGGAAGACAAGTAGCTTCAAAACCATGCTGCTGAAATACACCCCCAGGACAAGCAAACAGAACCCAGTCCAGAAGAAAAGGACAAATACTGTAAACATGGAATGTGTTTTCTAAACAAACTCCAGGGAGTGCCAGAAATTAGTTTGTTGACTGAAAGCAATGCTCCCGTTTTGTAGATTAAAAGGAAACAAGAAAGTCGTTGTAAGTTCGAAGCTCACTGTATCCCACTGTGTCTGACGGCAGCAGTGAGAACCTAAGGGAACAGCTGTGGGGGGAGCTGTCCATCAGACGCTCCTCAGCACATCACAGATCCCTTTCCCACTTGGTAGGAAGCAGCTCAGCTATCAACAAAATTCCGAAATACCTCTTGTACGCAGGAGCTGGGAACACACCGGCCGCACAAAGGCACACGGAGGCTCTGGCAGCACCCTCTCCCAGCCCGTTGGCTGCCAGTGATCAGCCTTGACCCTTGTGCATGGACTGCTTGCTTTATTGAACCGCCCGGGGTGATGTGGCCGTGGGCAAACACACCAGGCCCGCTCTGTCTGAAAAGGAGCTTTCTCCCCGGCGCTGGAATGTGGAAGACAAACACCGCCCATCTTTCCCAGCTAATGAGGATTCCTGGAATGTGTGAGCTATGGCAACTCACTGCCAATGACTATGTTTGGGGATGTCCCCCACAATTAAATGAATTCTAAGATCACCTAGAAGACAGAGTTATGACAGTGCCTTCAGAGGCAGTAAGAGAATCACCACATACAGCAAGGCTCAGTCAGTGGATGTGGCATTTTGTTTTTCAAACTCTAAGAAAATTACTGACAAATAGCTACATAAAATCGTAATTGGTTAAAAGTGACAAAAAGTGGTCCATAGATGACAACGTTATTTTTTCAGACTGGTTGTTTCGACATCATAAAACTCCTTTGAAGGCGAAGGCTGCCACAACATCCGGAAATGAATTTCCATGGGCCCTTGAATGGGTCTGGTGAAAGCAGCCTCTGGAAATGAGCACATTCCCCATGTGCCCCTCGGTGTTCTGGAGAACTCTGACTCGCCCTGTAACTGGCTGCTTCCTGGTGAGTAAAAGGAAGCAAATGTGCCAGGCATTCTGGGCTGTCGCGTCTCAGGTGTGTTCCTTCGGGACATGGCATGAGACCCTCGTGCTACTCAGCGTTACTGCCCTGGTATGCCTTGGGTCCCAGGGGACCTGTGACAGGCTGGGGCACACCTGGGCATCAGGAAGTGAAGATGTGGCAGGGCGCCCGTGCATGCCCGTGCCTCAGGTATTCCCATTTCCTCACTAGCTGGGTGGTGGAGGTGCTCACGATTGCCACATCCTCAGTGATAGCCAATAACAGGCACATTCCTAGAGCAGCCAAACAGTGGCATTTCATGCTGCATCCAAATGGCCTGAGAAATAAAATAAGCCCACACCGTATGGAGCCAGGATTGTGTTTCAAGTCAGGCATGTGGGGGCAACGGCAGGGCACTTGGAAGGTGCTCTGATGCTGCTGCAAGGTGTAGGGATGCCACTCAACAGGACCTGCTGGAAGCTGAGTTCCAAATCACCTTACATACTTGCCCACAACGGAAGCTGTGAAATAAACATCCCTTCTAAATGGATTATAGCTCCATTGTGTTTAAACACAGAGAAAACGCATTTGCCTTAGTATTTTTTAATTAAAAATAACATTCATTATTTTTTCATTACTATAGCAATGTGTGTTTGAGAAAATAAAGACAAGTGCTTTTTTTCAAAAAAACATTAAAAGACTTCTCTTATCTCACTGCATGGAGATAGCGACTGTGAATGTCTGTGTGTATTTCCAGACCCCTTTCTGTCTACATAAATTCATCCTTTTTTTTTTTTTATAAAAATTGACTCAGACTGCCACATATTTTTGTAACTGTCTTTCTCCATTTAATAATATATCCCACCAGGAGTGGTGGCTCATGCCTGTAATCCCAGCACTTTGGGAGTCCGAAGTGGGTGGATCACCTGAGGTCGAGAGTTCAAGACCAACTTGACCAAAATGGAGAAACCCCATCTTTACTGAAAAGACAAAATTTGGCCTGGTGTGGTGGCACATGCCTTTAATCCTAGCTACTCGGGAGACTGAGGCAGGAGAATAGCTTGAACCAGGGAAGCAGAGGTTGTGGTGAGATGAGATCGTGCCATTGCACTCCAGCCTGAGCAACAACACACCAAGAGCGAGATTCTGTCTCCAAATATATATATTTCTCCCAAACCAATTTTCATGTCATAAAAAACTCTTCGTGGCTGGGCATGGTGACTCACACCTATAATCCCAGTACTTTAGGAGGCCAAGGCAGGCAGAGACCAGCCTGGCCAACATGGTGAAATCCCATCTCTACTAAAAATACAATAATTAGCCAGGCATGGTAGTGGGTGCCTGTAATCCCAGCTACTCAGGAGGCAGGAGCTTGCAGTGAGCCAAGATTGCCCTGGGTGACAGGGTGAGACTGTGTCTAAAAAAAAAAAATTCTTCTAGAATATCATTTTAATAATTTATTTTTCTATTATTTAGTGGCAGTTCATTTCATTCTTTTCCTATTGCAAGCTTGAGTTTAGTTTTTAATTTCAAGAAACTGCTGGTTATCTTCCTAAGTGCCTTTTGGGGTTCTGTTAGTTCCATGTATTTACTGGGTAACTAGCATGAGTGAGGCCCTAGGGATATGAGATGAACAAGGCAGACATGGCCTCACCCTCATGCAATATAGGCTGAAGAAAACAGCGCAGGTGAGACAAACACTTAAAAAGTTAATCCCAGGCCAGGTGCAGTGGCTCACACCTATAATCCCACCACTCTGGCCGAGGCGGGTGGGTCACTTGAGGTCAGGAGTTCGAGACCAGCCTGGCCAACATGGCGAAACCCCATCTCTACTAAAAATACAAAAATTAGCTGGGTATGGTGGTGGGCATCTGTAATCCCAGCTACTCAGGAAACTGAGGTTGGAGAATCACTTGAGTCTGGGAAACAGGGATTGCAGTGAGCTGAGATCACACCACTGCACTGCAGCCTGAGTGACAGAGTAAGAGACCCTGTCTCAAAAAATAAAATAAAGTTAACCCCAAACTAAAGACGAAAGTATAAATGTTCATCATTGTCTTAGAGGAAGAGAAGAGCAGGCAACTGGTGAGAATCATGGTATGGACCTGAGGCCACAAGCAAGCAAGGGGGCAAATGAAGAGGGAAGAACATCCGTGCAGAAGAAGGTATAAGAAGACAGGAGGATGGCAAGGAGAGAGAAGCCAAAGGCCAGGGCCCCTGAAGCACAGGAGGGATGGGAGTCAGGGATGCCACCAAGTCTGCAGGGATCTTCTTCTGGGTATAGAGGGCAAACCCCCAAATGGCTCCACGTGAGAGAGTGGCCACCTGATTCAGGCCTTCAAAGATTGCTATGGTGCCCACGTTGGGCATGAGAGTGAAGGGGCCAAAATACCCTCTTCTGGCACCTTGACTTTTGAAGTTAAAGGCACTCAAAATGCAGTAGATATAAAAAGATGTCTTTGACCTTCATGCTGTTTCTTAAAAGCAGAAGATGAAATTCCCGTGTGAAAGAAGCCCTCCCTGTGCTACAAAGAGGCAGCAGCTTTATCCTCAAGGACAAGAAGTCATAACTGAGAGGACCTTGTTCGCATCACTCTTATCTGTTAAGCCTCCCTGCATAACTTAGTTGCAATCTTAAAAGTTACTACTCTTTGTCCAATTCAGTATAGAAGTAATGACTGTAAGTACTTCTTCGGGTCTTCATTTCTTTTGAGACAGTCTGGCTTTGTCACCCAGGCTTGAGTGCAGAGGTATCATGATCTCAGCTCACTGCGGCCTCAACCTCCCAGGCTCAAGAGACCCTCCCACCTCAGCCTCCCAAGTAGCTGGGACTACAGGCACACACCACCATGCCCTGCTAATTTTTCTCTATTTTTAACATTGTTTCGCAATGTTGGCCAGGTTGGTCTCAAACTCCTGACCTCAAATGATCCTCCTGCCTCCACCTCCCAAAGTGCTGGGATTACAGGTGCGAACCACCATGCCCAAACTTGCATTAGGTTTTTCTTCTGTTGAACCACCTTATGTCAGCCTTATTCTCGGACTCAGCCATGACCCTAAGAGAATGGAGATGAAGCTTTTCCATTTCTACAAAGACAAGGGTAACACACGGAAGAAGTGCAAAGGTGGCTACCGTCATCGACGTGGTGGGAATGGCAGTGGCAGGATCTCTGCAAAACATTCATTTTAAATAATAAAATTGCTTTTAAAATCTATGCTTCTATCAGCTGAAGACAATCTCTGCTTAATAGCTGTCTAGAGTTTGTTCGTGCCTATGTCTACTCAGAAATATAAGTAGCTTGTTATTTTTATAATACAGTGAGATTATATCTATTACAGGATACCCTGTTTTCTCCTGACTGTATCATTAGTATTTTTCCATATGGATATATTTAAAAGTAGTAAACTTAGAAATTTTCATGTTGATAACTTTGACAATTTAATGCATGCTAATAAAAAATATGGATATAAAAGTTTACTGATTTAAAAGTAAAATTTTTATATCAGTTTTACTGATATAAAAGACCACAGTGATTAGTGGATAGCAGTTTACTGATTTAAAAGTAAAATTTTTATATCAGTTTTGCTGATATAAAAGACCACAGTGATTAGTGGATAGCAAATTCTTTTTTGTATAAACAACATAGCAATGTATACAGAATGCAGAGTGTGTGTACATCCTCTCACAGTTCAATGAATTAGGATCGAGTTAGCACGCATGTGTAAGCACTACTGTACTTAGATCAGGAAATCGAAAGTTCCCAGTTTCCAGATACCCTTTTGGCCTGTTCTCCATCAATATCTCTTCTTGCCCCCCCCGAAGATACTTACTATCCTAACTTCCAATACTTTAATTTTGACGGTGTTTGGATTTTATGAAATTATTAAGTATTTTTATTATGGAACATGCACTCTTCTGCTGGGTTCTCTCACCAAATTTTATGGTTTTGAGATTTTCTGTTATTGCATGTTTATTACAATATAGATTTACTGCTTATTACAATATAGATTCTGCTGCACAGATAAATCTTTTCGCATATCAGTGATTATTTGCTCAGCACAAATTTGAGGAAGTAGAATTGATAGGCTAAAAGCCAAATAGAGAAACATTTGGTAGATACATAAGTTACCCTCCAGAAAGGCTACACTAAGTTATTCTTCCACCAGCCATGCAGGGTGTGTCTAATCTTCACCCATGGCCTCTAATGAGTATGAACTTTATTTTTGCACCTGTGCCAACCTGAGAGACAACCAAAACACCTATTGTTTATAACTCCCCTTAGAACCATACTTTGTCAGTGATTTGCACGGATACATAATACATTTATAAAACTTTTACAGCCTTTGTTTCTTAAAATATATTGTTGACATTTTTCTTTGTCTCTAAATCCACAACTATGCCATCATTTTAAATTAATGCATCATAATCTATAATATGGATATGCCAAAATTTACTTCCTGAGAGGCCACTGTGTAAAAGACATGGCTTTTTTTTTTTTTTTTTAGTGAATTCATCCTGTCACAATTTCCCTTAATCCTCATGAAAATCCCATGAGTTGGGGGTCTATGAATATATGCATTTTAACAACAAGGAAACTGAGGCACAGAACGATTGGAGAATAACTCATCTGTGATTTGGAAACAAACTTTGAACCTAGACAGGTCTGGATTTAGCAGCCATGACTTTAATGCCCTCAAAACACTGACTCTCTCCACTAATTATCGCACTTTTCTCTCCTTCAGAACAAAAGATGTGGTTTATTCCCACTGCATTTTCCAAGCCTCTTGTAGACTGTAATTGCCCGATAAATGCAGCTTGCTTTAAATTTCATTTCACTAATAAAATGCAACAAATGAGTGGAAACAAAAGTTAATCACTGTTGGATTTGAAAATGTAGTGTTTTTGTTTCTTCTGAAATGATAACTGTGGTTTTCTATTGACAGATTCATGAGATCACTGTCATTTTATGTCTTAAGTTTTATACTATGAATTTTTATTGGTCCAAAGAACAGACATTCTAATATATTTCTAGATTTCAGTTTCTACATAGGACAAACTTCTTCAACTCAGCTAAGGAGGGTCATCTATTTCACTAGCCCATGGTGGCTTTGGTTTTCTGGCTGCCCCACCCCGTTCACTTGGTATGGAGTCACCAGGGCTACCCAGTAAAGTGGACGCGTTTATGCATTGTTCAGAAAATTTGAGAATATTCTTGACAGTGAGCCCAGAATTACGAGATAACTGGCTTCCCCCTCATCACATTTGTAGCTCTGGAAATTGACATAGGATAAAAGGTCATAGAAGAGATTATTGCATTAGGTTATTAAAGATTCCACATACATGAAGAGGTGCCTGTAAAAGCCACCAACACGATTCAGCTGTTAACTGTGGGTTAGAAACAGTGTGTTCAGCCAACCTCTTTCAACACAGTAGTCACCTAAATTGCTGTTTTTAAAAGCCAGTGCCTGTCCCTGCTAAGCCCAATAGCCGTCACATGATTAATGTGCTAGTGTCTTATTAACTGCTCTGTTCCAGAAGCTGACCAATTCACAGCCACCCTTTCTGCAGAGACCTTTCTGTAAAAACCTAGTTGAAATCATGCTGTTCTGACTGCAAGCTACTGCACCCCCCACCAAAACATCATAAAGAGCAAAGAATTACTGTTTCCAGTAATCCAGGCCATAAATCAACCCGCTCTGAGCACAGGGAAAAAAAAACAAGAAATCACGAGCACTTCCTGCAGTCATATTCCAAAGCCTAGCTGTATCCCAGCATGTTCCAGAACACGCCACAGTCCTCTGTGTGTGTGTGTCATGAGCACTTCCTGAAGCTTAGCTATATCCCAGCATGTTCCAGAACACGCCACAGTCGTGTGTGTGTGTGTGTGTGTGTGTGTGTGTGTGTCATGAGCACTTCCTGAAGCCTAGCTGTATCCCAGCATGTTCCAGAACACGCCACAGTCCTGTGTGTGTGTGTGTGTGTGTGTGTGTGTGTGTGTGTGTCATGAGCACTTCCTGCAGTCGTATTCCAAAGCCTAGCTGTATCCCAGCATGTTCCAGAACATGCCACAGTCGTGTGTGTGTGTGTGTGTCATGAGCACTTCCTGAAGCCTAGCTGTATCCCAGCATGTTCCAGAACATGCCACAGTCCTGTGTGTGTGTGATAAGCACTTCCTGAAGCCTAGTTGTATCCCAGCATGTTCCGGAACACGCCACAGTCCTGTGTGTGTGTGTGTGTGTGTGTGTGTGTGTGTGTGTGTGTGTGTCATGAGCACTTCCTGAAGCCTAGCTGTATCCCAGCATGTTCTGGAACATGCCACGGTTCAGTGTGTATGTGTGTGTGTGTGTGTGTGTCATGAGCACTTCCTGCATTCATATTCCAAAGCCTAGCTGTATCCCAGCATGTTCCAGAACACGCCACAGTCCTCTGTGTGTGTGTGTGATAAGCACTTCCTGAAGCCTAGCTGTATCCCAGCATGTTCCGGAACATGCCACGGTCCAGTGTGTGTGTGTGTGTGTGTGTGTGTGTGTGTGTGTGTGTGTGTAGAGGTGGCAGGAATAGGGAGGCTCAGGGAGAGGGGAGGACAAAGGAAAGCTCAGCCCCCGTTACATAATTCCAAACGCTTTGATCTTAACGCGACCTTCCTTGCCGTAACAATATTTTAAGATTGTTAAAAATTGCCACCTTATCTGTCTGGGGGTATCACCCACTGCTTAACTTATCTGGGCCCAGCTGTTTGAAAAGGCAGCACGGCTTGACCTTGGTTCCCAGCACCTGACTTTCATATCTAATCAGCCGTGTGTCTCAGTGAAGCCCTCCAGACACGTCACACAGGCGCCTCTGGCTCCCAGCAATTCTAATGATGTTTACTTCATTCACCCTTTTAGATCTTCCAGCGCAGCACTCCAGGACCCCACCCTTCCAGTCTGGGCTCCAGGGTCCCTCCAGGGCCACAGTGTATTTTAAAATCTTGGATGTCCTTTCCATTGAAAATAATTTGGATGCCTTGAGGTCAGTTGTAACAAGTTTTCTGAGATCACGTAGAGACTTCTGATTTGGATCAAGAAAAACATTAACCCTCACAGCTGTTGTAGTTTTCACAAAACACAAACCCTTCCCTCCAGCAACATCCAGCGTTAAGGTCGCAGGATGCAGTGTCGAGAACACACATGCAGGCTTTACATGTTCGTTTTAAAGAGGTTTCTTAGAAAAGTCCCAAATATTTCACGGCCCCAGATCGAAGTAACGTCTTAAAATCCAGAAATGATATAAGGAGATGTCAGAGTTATCAGAGTACCATATATTAAAAGTGACATAAAAGGAGTTAGGGATTTTTTTCTCTCTGTGACTTTGGAATCAAAATTTGCTTCATTGAGAAAGCAGCAGTTTCCTGCCAGCCTGGCGGGCTCAACCTGGAACCTGGAAATCAAGCTGTTTTCTTTCTGGTTTTGACACTGTCACCAGGAATAAGCGTTCCATCATCACGACGCTGCTGACTCCCGAATCTCAACCCAGGGTGGGAAGGAGCTGGCTGCTCCCTTTCTCCTCACTATTATTACAGTATTAATTGACAGGGCCTGCAACAAACCGAAGTGACCCCTTTTGGACCTATTCTGGGGAATGATTTCGACAAAATAAGTGGTGCTGTTCCTCCACACTTAGGAGAACAACCAAGACCCTGTGTGCCTTTGTCACCTCCTTGTCCCCTAATAAAGCTGGGGTGGTGGGGAGGGGCCATGCTGGTATCCAGGCCCCAGATGCTCTTCTGGCAAAATAGCAATCCCAGTGGAAGGATCCGCCAGGACATCACTGGGACTTACTTTCAAGGACCGGCCCGCCCCTCCCCAGATCACACAGCCTGTCCAGATGGGCGAGGTAGGGGGCCATGAGACAAGGCAGGTCTGTGCCGGGAGGACCTGAGTGCTACGTTGGTACCAGGAAGGTGTGGGCTTCCGGGAAGAGAGCCTCCTACCTCTGCCCTGGTGGGAAGGGGGCTTCATCCATGGGCAGGCTCGAGGTCCCTGCAGCTGAGGCCCACAGGAAGAGCATCCCCAGCGTGCGAGGAAGCTGCTCTGAGCATGGCACCCAGGGAAGCTCGATGCCGCCCCAGCACCCACAGCTGGCTTAGTCCATGCCTGTCTGTGCACCGTCTGCTGTGCAGGCAGCTCTGAAACCTTCAGCAAGCTCCCATTGGCCCCCAGCTGAGTGGCACCTGCATGGTTCACAAACCAGGCTCCACCGACTGGCCTTCAGAGCCACACTAAAAATCCACCTGCAGGAGCAGCTTTGGAAAATTATTATTTTAATTGATAATTAACAATTATATGTATTTGCAGGATTCAATGTGATGTTTTGGTCTAGTATACAACGCGGAGTGATTGAATCAAGCATATTAACATATCCACCACCTCTCTTATTGTCTGTGGCGGGACATTTGAAACTACTCCCTTAGCAATTTAGAAACTTACAAAGCATCATTAACGATGGTCAGCATGCTGGGCCACTGATCTCAAGAGCTCTGAGCCTGAGAATCTGCCTCTGGGGGAAGAGGGAGGGCCTGATGAGAGAGGCTTACACTGAACAGCATCTTGGTTTCATGGAGGTTTCCTAGAGTTTTTTAAAAATTCAAGAAGCCCTCGCCGCCCTCCCAAGTCAAACCCTCGCCCTTGGAACCCAGGTTTGTGTCTCTCTCCAGCAAGGGGCCTGTGATGCTCGGCCTGCTTGTTCTATTGAACGTCCTTTGCAAGTGCATCCACACACCTAACACTTGGGGTTTGTTTTTAGCTAAAAGTGTCCTCCCCTCCTGGATTCCTCACACATTGCCCTCCCTTACCTCCTGGTAAACTCATGCCACCCCTGAGTGAGGAGGCAGAGCTTGAGCTGGGTGGGAGGATGGTTCACAGGCTGACATTTTAGTCAGTCAAGAATTGGGAACAGGTGTAGAGGCTGGTCTTCAAAAATCCTCACATGTCCCACAAGGCCTCAGATTTGAGGAGGAAAGTAACTGTGCAGCCCCCGGCCAGCCGCTCCCCAGACACCCCTCCTCAGAGGCAAGAGCCTCCCAGGAGCTGCATGGCTGTTCGGCAGGAGGGCCCGTATGGGGCCCCAGGCTAAATAAAGCTGCAGGGACAGAGATAAACAAGTGTTCCCGACTCAAGTACCTGCACACAATATCCTGTATCTGGGCCAAGATAGCACACCCAGGCGAGTGGCCAAGTGCCTCCGCAGCGCGACCCACAGGTCCTAACAGGTACCAGGCTCCCTCCTTCAGAGAAGGGAGGTAGAGAATTAATTGGGACACATTATTCAAGGGGTAAGGCCCCTCGGAATAGATGTCAAACCCCACTGATACCAATGTCACATTCCAGAAGGAAAACGGCCAGGGCCAATGGGAATAACCCAGGCTGCTCCTCCCACAGGAGCTGAATCAGATCCCACGGAGCCCGCCTGCTTCACATGCTAACATGATGATGAATGTATCAAAATATTATCATCAAATCCTTCAGGACTATATTTGCAATGCCATGTACACCGCTTCAGGGAGCAAACTGTCCTGCTGTGACTTTGTATTAATCTCTGGCTTCTGGCTGGTCACAGGGTACCACATGCACTATAATTAGATTTTGGAAGTGTGTTCAAGGAGGAGGAAATGCTGTAATTAAGGTAACCTCCCGGACGCCCAAGTGCATCCTTCAGAAAGGAGCCCGAAACACCCGCCCTCCAGGGCTTCACACTGCCCTTCGAGGGCAGAGCCCCCACCACAGAGATTCTCTTTAAAGGGACCTATTTTCCACGTCAGAATCAACCTGGTGAGGTTGTTAGCTCGTGGTGCGTATCTGGACAACTTCGGGGGAAAGCCGGGCAGGGCACTTAGAAACTCTGACTTTGCATTTGGGCTACAAAATCCCACCTTCAGGATGAGTAGCCACAAAGGAGCTTATGGGGGTCTGGGGGCCTCATTTAAATAGGCAATCCAACAAGTGGCACAGGGCCTCTAGAAGCTGACTTGGCCAAGGCGGCAAGACTCTGCACCTTTCTGCATCTTCCATTCAAGGAGCGTGCTTCACACCAGGCAGCCGGTTCTTAATGTCCACTTCCAGGAGCAGGAAGAGAAGGAACCGAGAGGCAGCAGAACGTCTGACCCAAGCTGTCCAAGCCCAACCCCTTGCTCTCATGCTCTGCCCACCGAGGATCACTTTGGCCACTGGGACAAGGAGGAGTGACATGGCTGAGGTGTGGGGAACACCTGGTCACTGCGATGTGCTGTGCTCGTGACCCTCTCACCACGTGGAGGAGCCAGGGCGGGAGGAAGCGGGACAAGACCCAGTAGTCCTGTCACCCCCTGCAGGAGGCAACCATAGCCCAACCTTGAGACCCAAATCAGCCCAGCCTCACCCCAGAGGGCTGCCCAGGCCAAAACCAAAGTGGTTGTTTGAAGCCACTGAATTTTGGTAAGGTGGTTATACAGCAATCAATGGCTGACAGTTCCTATGCCTCCCTTTCCTACTTCCAAAATGAGGACAAAGTCCTTCCCCTGAAGGGCAGTGGCGAGGAGCAAGGAGATGGTGCCGCAGCCCGGAGCCCGGGCGAAGCCCAGCCCCTGCCAGCCCCGTCACAGAGGTGCACTGTCTCCAGCACGTTCCAAAATGCAAGGGTCACTGACACTTTTCCAAATTTCCAAGTTTTAGAAACAACAGTTTGGCATGTAAGAAATGCAAGCGCTGCAAGTGCTGCATTTTTTTAATGTCAGAGCAAATGAAAGAACGGCAGCGAGAGCTTCTTGCATCATTTCTCCATCCCTTCATCTCCAGTGACGGCGACAGGATGCAGCCTTCCTGGTGCATCCTCTGATGGGCAGGTTTTGTGGCCCCCAAAGCTGAAAACTGAGGGTGAGAGTCCCAGGTGACCAGCCAATGCCAGGCTCCCAGACGCCTGTGTATCCTCCTCACACCCCACCACCCCCCAGGGCGAGGCCTCAGCAGCTCCCAACCCTGAAGAGGTTGAAGACACCAAAAGTTTCTTCTCCCTCATGGTCCTCAAAGCCTGCACAGAGCTGGAAAGGGGATGACGGGGGTCACCAACAGAAAATGCCACTGTGCTAATTAATGAGCCCCACGGAAGGGGCACCAGAAAGCGTCTAGTCTCCAAAAATCAAGGAAAAGGAGGAAGCTGCTTTCTGGGTTAGTGGCTCATTTCTGCATTTCGAGGAGCTTCCCACAACACCACTTCCCATCTCCTGCAAGCCCTCCTTGCTCTATTCCACCAAGAAGAGCTAAATTACGCACGCGTGTGTAGGGAGTGGAAAGCAGAAGAGAGGGAGGACGAGGCACCAGGGCATGGCCGAGGGGCCCGCCGCGCACCCAGCACACCCCCAGGTGGCTCCACAGGGTGCTCTGGCCCTCTCAGCCCAGGAGTCAGGAGCAGAGAGAAGCCGGGTTGGAACCCAGCCTTCCTGATAGCAGCATCAGGATTCTTCCTGCTCCTCCATGCCAGCCAGGGAAAGGAAGCTTAGGGTGTCCTGATTCTGGGCTGGGAGAAACGCAGCACACAGAGGAGCACGTCCTGGGGCAAAGGCTCCAATCCTCGCAGAGACAGAACATCTGGATTAAATACAAATGACCCAGTTCAATCCCTGGCACTCACTGAGAATTTAGAAAACAAATCTAAACCAGAACAACAAAGAACTGATATAATTGCCGCGATGAGGCTGGGGCTTCGGGGATTACCTCTGTGGAATTAAAGGAAGCGGATAAGGTTCTCCCCCTTTGTAAGGATTATTACAAGAGCCATTGGTAAGGTCTGTTATTTTAGAGGAAAATGGGTTTTGAACATGTTCTTCAGTTTGTAGGACTAAATCTCCGGGCGTGCGACTGAAGCTTCTGTCGGACTGACATTTTTATCCATTCAGGAAGCACTTATTGAACACCTACTAAGAAGATCTCACCATCCCAAAGAAACAGGAGAAAGCTCAGCAGTGAGCCCTCGGCGAGCTTCCCGGCGTCCCGGAGACAACGTGTGCGGAGGGAGTAGGGCGCAACGTGGAGTGAGCGCCCACGTGTAAGCCTGGAAGAGAACAGCCGAGGGGTGGTCCCTGCCAGCCCAACCTGGGGGCCTCACGAAGGAGGCAGGCCTGGAGCTCACCAGAACAGAGGGGCTCCCACTCGGGATGGAGATTCCGGGACGGAGCTGTCCTGCCCAGTGAGCCGGGCGCCAGTAGCAGAACCTTGATCGTCAGCTCAGTCGCCAGGATTTCAGGGGGACACATTGGGACCCCTGAAGGCTTCAGTGGAATTTCCCAGAGAAAGTCCCAGTTATCTGTGAAGATGATGCTGGAATCATCGGTGCTAAAGTAAAAAGAATCGGGTTTGTTGAGTACAAAAAGAATTGCCAGCAGGACTCAGTGGTTCACACCTATAATCCCAGCACTTCCGGAGGCTGAGGTGGGAGGATCGCTTGAGCCCAGGAGTTCGAGGCCAGCCTGGGCAACATAGTGAAACTTCATTTCTATGCAAAAAAAATATACAGAAATTAACCTGGTGTGGTGGTATGCACCTGTAGTCCCAGCTACCTGAAAGGCTGAGGCAGGAGGATCACCTCACTCCAACCTCACTCCAGGGAGGTTGAGGCTGCAGTGGGTCATGCATGACTGCACACTGCACTCCAGCCTGGGACAGAGCGAGACCCTCAAGACCTTGTTTCAAAAAACAAAAAACAGAGAGAGCGAGGGAGAAAGAGGGAGAATTGCCATTTGCGTTACATTTCCTCGACTAAGAATAAAAGTTTTTTTTTTTTTAAGTCCCACACATTTTCTTGTCAGAGTCCAAGCAAACTGGAATTAGGGTGGCCAAATTCAGTAAATAACAACAGAGGATGCCCAGTGGAATTTCAACTTCAGATAAGTAGGGAATAATTTTTGAGGAGATGGATGTCCCAAACTTGGCCAGGGCCTGCTGTATTTTGTAGAACAACCTACTTCCAAGCAGGAGGGAGGAGCTAGACATCAGCAGGAATTCCCAGATCCCTGGGACCGGCTTTGTGCTGAACAAGAGCGCAGCACGAGGAAGCCCACGGGGCGGGGCCCGGCTGCCAGGGGGCCTAACACCAGTTCCACATTCCTTTGATATGGGTCATATTCAAAGTCACCAGAAGTTTTCTGTCTGAAGGAATTGAATACATTTTTGGAGGAGAGAATATTTCTGTAATGGGAAGAAACAATTATCTAATAAATATGCTTAATAATGTTGTGGATTCTATTTAAATCAAATATCTATCTACTGCATTTTCTTAAGGGAAGAAAGTGGTTTGAACAGTAAGACTGTAGAGTCCTGAACCTGAACGAGGTTACTTGAAGCAATTAGGGAATCCTGAAAGCAACTGTGTGGAAGCTCTGGCTGAGAGCGGACCCAGAAAGACAGAAATCGTGCTCCTCTCCTGCCCTGTCATTCTTCAGGGGAAGCTGAAGCTGGGTGTTTTCTGACCCAGAATCTGCAGGGTTAGAGTCAAATTTACAAACCACTTCAGGATGCGACATTAAGACGGAAGACTTAGGATTGGAGAATTAATTTTCTCTTCCTCCTGGGTCAAGCAGCTCTTCCTAATGCTGAGAATCTTCGCAGAATGAATATACCAAATGCCAGCCATCCGGTAAGCACTGAATGACCCTAATCATTCTGACCATTTTGTACCACGTTCTGCAGTGGCCTAGATTAAATAGGAGAGAATCTATGTGACATGGTGCTCCTGCGAGCAAAGCTGAAGTATGCCAACCAAACCGTGTTTTCTGGGGGGAAAACCTGGGGCATTCTCTTCTAGCAGCCAATAAAAAATAGGACAATACTTGAATTCTGGACTGAAAACTGTTTCTTGCATTGATACAGTAAGAAGTAACCAGCTACAGAGAAATCACAAGATCTGGATTAGACAAGAACACTTGCTTATTAAAACATAACTTAAAAAATCAGAACCTTGTGAATGTTTCGAACCGGAAATCCTACACAATCTAAATTTTCTCCTGAGATATTTTCTAGTAAACACTCGCACTGCCCAGTCACAGCTATGAAGTGAGTATGTACCTGTGGATGAGCCCATAAGAGCACTTTTAAAGTAGCAAACCACTGTAATGTGAACAGTAATAAGATCAATTCCTTTGCAAACACTGTTCGATTTTGTGAGAAGGGCTTGATCCCAAAACACCTGTATGACAGCAGTTCACTCTTTCCTACTAGAATCAATACTTGATTGGCCTATAAATCTAAGATGCATACAATTCTTAAGTCTTCCTTTTGAAAACTGCTAACTGTTAATGTGTGTCCTTTAAAACTAAGAAAAAGTCATCTTTATAAAATATGGATGAACCTAAGACTAAACAAAGATATTCATAAAGATAGCACAAAAAATGAACCAAGACTCAAATGAATAATAAAAAATTCACTGACCATCCAAGTGCAAAGCATTGTGTCTCTCAGCATTAGATTATTATTAAGAAATAGCCTTCCTGCAATTGTATGTAGGGCGGAATAATTAGAATAGAATTGAAGTATTCGTTGAAACAGAAAGCTTAGAAAAATGAGTGAAGAACATCAGTGGATTTCTTAAAACTGATATTCTGCAAAGAACTTTTCCAAAGAGCTTAATAAATGTGCCACAGAATAAATGCCCATTGTCAAACAAATTTGAGAAAAACTCGTCCAAAATGCACTTTTCATATTAAAGGCACTGAGAAGTTCTGCAACAAAGAATCATGTTTAATTGTATTTAATCCACCGTTCCCAGAATCTGAAATGAGAGAATACGACACCTACAACACCTCCTGCGTACTTTTTATCAACCAAAAGAATCATTTCTCGGGAAATTCTAATTTGAGAAACAACGGATCATTTAAAGAGATCGGGTATTTGCCTTTCTTACCCAAACTTTCAAAAGGAAAGGAAGTGCTATTGAAACAATAATTTGAGGTTTTATTGACTCATGCTGTGAGTCAAAAGCTTTCTGTCCATTTCTTTCAAGAATCGCGTATATTCCAGGCTCCTGGTCTCCCAGCCTTGGGGTGTGTGTGACCTTCCATTTCCAGGGGAAATCCAGGTGCCCGGAACTTCCAGCAGGGGGCTCTGTCCACCAGCGCTGACTGTGAAGGACTCAGAGCTGGTTCAAGGTTAAGATGGCTCAACAAGTGAGGAGCCGGAAATGACCTCTGGCCAGGAGGACGCCACGTTATGAGAGTGTGATCATGGTTCAAGAATGCTGCCATGAGAAAAATCTGTGCACGGAATTATTATTATCTTTTATCATGTGTGCATTTTCAAATATAGTAAGAGAGCCCAAAAGGGAAAACGTGTAACATGCCAAAGATTATTTTTATAAAATAATTATCAAATTACAGGGCTCATGTTGAAAATATTAAAAGAATTTCAATGTTTCCCAGTTGAAAACTTGGCTGAAACATGGTTGACAACTCCAGTATGCCCACTTTCTATCAAAAATAGTGCAGAAAATTCAAACTGTGAGAGTAAAGTGGAAAATAAACGGAAATAAACTACTTCCACTGGAATGAGGGCCACAGAGAACCCTTCAAAACTAATGTCTCCAAGTGAGAGGAGCACATTGTTTTGAGGAAGCTGTTTTTTGATGACGTTCACACCTATAATTCGGATTATTTTTTCTTAAACCCTTTCTCCCTTATCCCCGACATCCACCTTCTCCAGGAGGGATCAAAGCAAAACAAAAACGTGCCGTAAAAGATTTACAAACTGAATTGTTAAAGCATGGAAAATACTTGACTTACGGTGAAAGCCACACCACCGCAGCCAGAAGAGTTGGAAAGGTGACGAATAAAGGAAATGAAAGGAGCAAAACAGACGTCACAGACACGCAGCTTCCTGCTCTCCTTCAGCTGCCAGGGATGGCGGCTTCTTGAAGGCGTACGTGGTATTCTCACTGGGAAAGAAATGTGTAGCATGGCAGGTGCAAGGGGCTAATAAATTACGGCATTTGCAGGAGACTGGAACACTTTATTCCCTCCCAAGCCTGAGGAGAGTGTATAGAGAACACACATAAATACACACACACACCCCCCTCGTGAGTAAGACAATCAAACTCTGGCCATTCTCTTGTTGAAATGCCATAACTGTCTCTATAAATAACCTAAAAAAGGAAAACAAATAGACCACACTCTAAATTTCACGTACTCCTGTGTTGGTTCCGAGAACATGATCACTTTTATCCCATGTTTTGATCTAACTCAGGATCAATGCTATATAAAGTTGTTATTTCCACAGAGCCGGTACTTTTATTTACTTTTTATTTTCCCTGGGAAAGCTACTATTGGAATGTGTACATGAGGTACACTATAAACTTTTGGCAGGAGGCAGAGTGGGGGTGGGATCCAATGTGATGTAAGTAAGTGATAATACCAAGCATTTGCGCTTAGATTGGGTCTGTCTTTTCACTGGAAATGTGACAGGGAAGAGAAGCTGAAGAATGTTCATTCCTCTGGGCATACCTCACCCAAGCAAGGCTCTGCAGGCCATGCACTGGCTATTTCTAGCAGCTAATGATGAGGATCGGGTGGAATAACAGAGCCCTGACTAAAGGGGAGAGGCAGGTCCCCAAGACGCAACCACAGACACACTTGCCACCCACCTGTCCCACAGCTGACCTCGCCCGGCTGGGAGTTAGCAGAAACTCAGAGCTAAAAGCAAATAATTGTTCCATAGAATCAGACCAGCATGGAATTTTCCAACAGTGTCCTAAATAGCCAGAAACAGAAGTTTGTTTGCAAATACTTCACAATTGACTCTTTGAGAGAACAAAGCCCTGATAGGTAGGATTTGCCAGTTTCCATGGTATAAATGCTCCACCATGGCCAACTCTAAGCCACCAACCTGAGGCTGCTGGATGCAGAGTTGGGAAGAAATACATTCCAGTGACACTTGGGAGTAGGGCTGGGCACAGCAGCAGGCCTCAAATGGAGGCTCCAGAGGCCCAGAGAAGGTAGGTCAAGGCAGACCTACATTTCCAAGCAGACTTCCGGATTCCAAGCCCAGGGCACTTTGCTAAAACACAAAAAGCATTTGGTTTAGGAAGCCTCAGCCCCACGCTAGAATTGCTTCTCTTTGTTACATATTAGGATTAGTTTAAGGCAGATATCTAAAAGGCATTTTGATGTTTGTGAAACTCCACAAGCAAAACTGCCTTTCATTTAGAAATTACTTTTAACTATCTTAAATATAACTTTTCTACAGCAAACCATACACTCTCATTCAGTCGTTTTTACAAAAATTTCTCTGAGAGCACTCCAGAGGAATATTAAAAAAAAAAAAAAACAGCCAACACTTAGAGTTGTACATTCTCTGGGCAGAATCTGGATGATGAATATTCAGTAAATCCTCAAGTCAATTTTTTTTTTGCCTCTTTCACCCCATACTTCCAGAGTTGCTTAATTTCAACTTCACCTCTTTTCCCCCAATTCGTTCTCACAGCATCGTTATCTCTGAATCGGAACCTTTACACAGTAAAGGACAGGGAGACACAGTGCTGAGGACTAGATGGGGTTGGGGGAGGGCAGAAGAATGGCAGGAGCCTCCAGAAGCTGTCCTCAACCCCTGGCCTGTGTTCCCAAAACCCATGCTTGGGACTAAGTCACCTCCATCTGTTTCCATGGGCTTCTAATCTATTGTCTCTTACCGCCATGTAAAAAATGAAATTTCTTCTCATGCCCCAAAGTTATAAAGCTCTTATGTGGCCATATGAACTTCAAAGCATTTAAATTTCTTATGGATGTTATATGATTAAATGTGTGGCATCCTGAATATTGAATATCACAGTAAAGAAAGTGGAACTGTTGAGAAAGACATGTATAGTGGCTCTAACATACAGTATCACACACTTGGTTTGGGCCAGTAAGATCTTGATAACATGCTTCTTTTTTTTAAGTTTTAACAAAGGGTCACCAGTGACATGAACATTTATAACAAACCACTTCCAAACGATGAATATCTTAGATGAGCAAAGCTGAAAGAATTTCAAATTCCCAATTCCTCTTCTTACTATTCATGCTGTTTCTCAGTTTATTCCTTCAAACAGAGGAGTGAACGGAAATAATTTGGTTATTTTTATCTTGGTGCCTCTGAGGCTGTCCTGTACTCTGTGAATCGGAACCTTTTGTGCTTCAAAAAAACTCAAGAGTTGCAAATATTCCAAAGGTGCCAAAGTGATACATTTCTTTTTTTCAACTTGTAAAGACATAGTCCAATTTGGTAAATATTAACCTTGTCATTTAGAGTAAAATATAATCGCTTTAAGAGCTCAAAATTTTGCATGATCAATGTGCTATATGCAATAAGTACAAGAAAATAAGAAATTCGCCATCAAAAAGGGCAAACATGAACTCCACAAAAACACAAAATAAGGCACAGAACAATCTATACACGAAGGAATTGGTGAAATAATAATAAATATTTTCAAAGGAAACAAAACAAATCAAGAACTAAAAACGTAGACACGCTTAAAGAGGAAAGAGGAACGTTAAAATCAGATAATTAGATGAGCGTATTTGGGAAGCAACATTGTTTTCATTATTTATTTTACCTAAAATGTGAAACAATAGTAAGAATACAAATGCTATTCCTGGCAACCAATTGTCACAAATGAAACATGGTACGGGGGATCGAACTATCCCAACTTAGCTACAGCATTTGCCAAGAGCCTGAAAAGATGTTAAGGAAAAAATGCAAAGGAAACACCAAGAAACCAACGACTGCTGCGTCACCTCACTTCAGAAGAACCCGCAGTGGAAAGGTCACGACCTTTGGGAAACAAGACATGCTCCAGATGAGATCGCGCTGGTCATGGACTTTCCTGACACCAAAAAACATCAATCCAACACAGGAGCTTTGCCCATATGCCTCTCCTCTCCACCTTTTCTAAGTGCATAAAGCAAACAGTACATCTTGAAAGACTCATTATGAGATGAACAGATCTTCAAGGGAGTATCACTGACCACAGGCGTTGGAAACAAGCTACGAACTGGCTGAAGCAGCTTCCTTTTCGTTAAACATTTCTGAATGCCCGACAGTTTTATGTAAATGTAATTTGTTAAAAAATGATTCTGCAGTAAGAAAAAATAGATTGTCAACTAACGGCTGATGAGATTTTGTTGTAATTATTTAACACTACATGACCACAAAATCTTGAAAATTCAAATAAATGGAAAACAGGATTAAAATATAATCACTAATAACATACACCCGATGTGTGTATGGATGTGGATGCTCTTGAGGGGTAGTTTCGACAGTCACGGTGATCGTCTAGAGCCCTGGTATGACTTAGGATGAGGCGGATCGTGTCCCAGGTCACAGCAGGGAAATCAGCAAAGGCTGAAAGATCTGCGCAAATTCTAGGGTTAAGGTAAACACCTGTGATCTCAGAATAAAGCCTAGATCCTGTTCTTTCAACTCAGTGCCCTGGGGAGTGACAGAAATGGCAGAGGGCTGTGGCTTCGGCTTTCTGTGCTCCTGCTGGAAGAGAGTATATAGATGTGGGGGCGGGTGGCTAGACTATGGGTGTCTG
Organism: Saguinus oedipus; assembly: GCA_031835075.1. Taxonomy (NCBI): domain Eukaryota; kingdom Metazoa; phylum Chordata; class Mammalia; order Primates; family Cebidae; genus Saguinus; species Saguinus oedipus. Next base: position 173,655,620 of record CM063172.1, on the reverse strand, counting down.
GCTCTCCTAGTCGATATGGTCCTGTACACAGTGTTTTCTCATGTTGTCACAGTGATGATGTATTGTTACAGCAGGTGATTAGTCAGACATGAGCAGGGCAGGAGAGGGCACCCCCACCCCCACCGGGAATGTCAGGCAGCCATCAGGTGATGGTCAGGTGGTTGCTGTCTCTCTAAAATAATAATTTGTCACAGCCGGTACCAGGGAAAGGCAGTCTTCCAACAGACAGCAACACCTGAATCACGATCAGCAGCTTCCCAATAAGATCTTAGAATCTGGGCGAGTGGGCTCAAGCAGGTGCCCTAAAAGGCAAAATGGTGGAGTTTAAGTGGTATGGGACCTTCCTGTAGGAACACTCAACCAGTAAGGGAAAAAAACGCCTCAAGTGAGCATGCGCACAACTCCAGGAACACAACTGTGCATGCTCCTCTCCCGGGTGCTGGCCAGCCACTGCACACCCAGACAGCCCACCCCAAGGGAAGAAGCAGGACAGAAGGGACGAAAGACCCCTGAAGCATGCCAACGCATACAACCCCAAGTCAAAGGTCAAACAGGGCACCTGCTCTCTCAAGTCCCCGGCTAGACCCCCTTCCAAGTGTACTTTACTTTCATTCCTGCTCTAAAACTTGCCCTGGTCTCTCACTCTGCCCTGTGACCCTCCGTGGAATTCTTTCTTGTGAGGAGGCAAGAACTGAGGTTGCTGCAGACTCCTATGGATTTGCCGCTGCTAACACTGTCACGAATCCAACAGCCTCCAAAACAGCTTCCCGGACTCAGCACCGTTCCCTTCCACCGCTTTCTATTCTGCCACCATAGATATTCCTGAAGCAGCAACGCTGACCATGCTACCTTCTCACATCAACACCTCTGAGGGCTCCAGATGTAAACACAATCGTAAAGGTATCTGACCAGCTGCCGTGATCCACCATTCCAGGCTGGGCTCCAGCCACCCAGAATCCTGGAAGCTCTGTGGCCAGCCACCCCTTGCACCTGGCCCATTGCATCTCCTTGGGAAGCACTCCTCCGCCTTCCCCACAGAGCATCTCAGCTTTTATATCTTCCGTCGGTTCCTTCTAAATCCCACATCCCTGATCCACTGTCTCACATTGAATTAATTCTCACATTTTTTTACTTACACAGAAATGTTCTACAGAGTTTAGGAGACATCCTATTGTGCTAAAGCTGACAGTATACTGGATGCATACTCTAGTTATTACATGTTTGTTTCCAGTTAGACTGGGGTCTTTTGAGGGCAGAGCAGGTTCTTACTTCTTTCTGTACCTAGTAGCTTATGCACAGTAAGAACTCAGGCAGTACTTATTATAGTTGAATAAACAGAGCTTTACAGGTTTACAAGGGTGTCAAATGTTTCTCCATTTATAACCCTTAGAATCACTCTGTGAGTTGGTAGCCATGCCATTAAATGACAGGCTTAGAGATGAATCGTTTTTCTTGGAGTCTTGAACAGCCAACTTGGTTTCTACAAGCAAGATAATACATCAAGACTTGCTTCTGAAAAACTTTTATTTGCAAAATTCATAGCTCAGACATTGTTATTGTGCTCATTTTTTACATGAGAAAACATTAGCACATAAAAGCTGGACTAATTTATTGGCCTTCCTTGGTGACTTAATGACAGAACCCCAGCTAGGAGCCAGGATGACTTAATGACAGAACCCCAGCTAGGAGCCAGGATTTACTGAATTCCTGTGTTAATCTTAGTCCACGGAACCACCCATCTGTGGCCCAGTCAAGCTACACTTAGGAAGAATAAGATTGAAGCAGAACTCCCTCTGTTACTGGCCACTGAGAACAGGGTATGGTTTGAATCAACGGCTTTCCAATGGGGGTAATGAATCAACCATAACTTCTTCCTGCTCTGTATAATTTCTCACTGATTTGAACCAAGCACATGGCAACTGTCTATGGCTCAATCTTTGGGGATGAAACACTGAAGCCAATGGATGTTGCTTTAAACTTACCAAGGGCTAAACTCTTTTGCAAAACTCTACCTTTGCCTCAATGCATAAGGAACTTTCCTAAGCACTAGATTCCTTTAAAATTATATGTTACAGGACAAAAATAAAACTTGCCAAGTTATGCATTGAATGCGACAACCTTCAGTGCATTTGGATGTTTCTAAGAAATGCTTTTTTTTTTGTCTGAGATGGAGTCTCACTTTTTTGCCCAAGCTGGAGTGCAGTGGTACAATCTTGGAGGCTCAGCGGCTTGGAGACTCACCTCCACCTCCCAGATTCAAGCAATTCTCCCTGCCTCAGCCTCCAGAGTAGCTGGGATTACAGGTACTCACCACAACACCCAGCTAATTTTTGTATTTTTTAGTATAGATGGGATTTCGCCATGTTGGCCAGGCTCGTCTTGAACTATCTGCCAGCCTCAGCCTCCAAAAGTGCTGGGATTACAGGCGTGAGCCACTGTGCCCAGCTGAAATGTTTTCTAAATTACATTTGGATTTTCTGCATGCTAAGAGAAACAATTTGCATGTCATCCACAGACATATGAGAATTCCAAGCTGTGTCAGAAAAACTTCATAAACATTTGGCAGGTCAAATTTTATGCCTAAGCATCAAAGGAAAAGTAGCTTACTCATGGTTCCGTATCTAAGATGTCAGCCAGTCAAACCAGTGATGGATGATCAGAGTGGTGCTTTCATTAGAGAGAATGAAGGAAATGTTAGGCAGAATTTGGAATGCATAGATAACCAAATGAGAAAAACATGGGGAAAAGTGTGTAAGGATGCCCTAATAAATGTGGAATCAGTTCTCTTTTAACGTTACACAGAAAGGCAGTGCCGATGAAACACACATCCACAGGTGTGAACACACACACACTAGTGTCAAGTCAGTCCCTCCTCATGAAATTCCATAACTGTGTGACTTAGAACCAGTCACAAACTCTGATCTGCCTTCTCATTTATAAAGTGAGAAGAGTGATACCTTCTTCGCAGGACTCCTGTGCATATGAAAATAAGTAAGTACATGAAAATGTATTATCCTTGTGAAAAGTTTGTTCTGTGAGAGGCAATTAGAAACAATCACAAAATCAATGTAACGAAGTCCAGCATGGGCCAGGTTCGGTGGCTCACACTTCTGTAATCCCAGTACTTTGGGAGGCCCAAGCAGGCAGATCCCTTGAGGCCAGGAGTTTGAGACCAGCTTGGCCAGCATGGTGAAACCCTGTGTCTACTAAAAAGACAAAAGTTAGCCTGGCATGATGGGTGTGCCTGTAGTCCCAGCCACTTGGGAGACTGAGGCAGGAAAATTGCTTGAACCCGGGGGTGGGGGCTGCAGTGAGCTGAGATCATGCCACTGACTCCAGCCTGGGTGACAGAGCGAGACTCCGTCTCAAGAATGAAAAAAAGTCCAGAATGAAAACCGCTAATGCGATTTGGGTTAATGTAAAGCTGTAAATGATGTATTCTAACTGTGATACTTCTTAATATGATTCCTTCCTTTTCTGAGTTTTGAGCTAGGATTCCATTTGTAGAAGGAGGACTAGACCATTTCTATCTGCACACAAAATCTGCTTCTTAAGGCAGGCTGAGTCATTGAGTACCGTCTTACCCGACGAGCTCCCGGGGGGCCAGCCCAGTTCAGATCTTCCAGTCCTAGGGTAGCCTCCCTCCCTCACTGCTCCTGCTCCAGGGACAGCCTTGGCTACCAAGCAGTGGAGGGAACGACCCAGCCCTCCCGCCCTCTCGGGGCCCGACTCAAAGGAAAACTTTCTGACACTTTTTACATTTTGTTGTTTTCGGTGACCATTTTTGGTTTCATCTCACTTTTCTACTTTCTTTTGATTTCCTTGTTTTCAGATTTTTATTAGTTGGCGATCTTAGGTCACCTTTTCTGTGTGTGATCTCTACACATCTCATGCTTTTCTTTTGCAGGATTGCTTTTCTTCTCTTCTTTCTACAACTTGGTTCGTCTCTTCCTCTTCTTTCTCCCTCTCTGTGCCTTCTCCCAGGGCTGATACAGGGCCAGTGCCAAGGGCCCCCAGTACTTTAAGGAGCCTTCAAAATATTTTAATTTCTCTTAAAATCAGAAGAAAAACATGGATGTTGGGGTTAAACAAAATGTTTTCATAAACAATATTGATATATTAATCTTTATACCAAGAGTCATAAAATAATTACGTAATTGTGAATACAGTCTTTATACGGAAGAAGTAACCCACATATAGTCTCCAGAGCCCACATCGTGCATCCTTGCCTTCTCCCTCTACTCAAACATACCAACACTTTTACTTTTCTCCACTTTACTTTTACAATAAAATTCACTTCGTCATATTTTTCATCGTTTTTCCCAAAAACAGAGTCAAGGGTTCACTTTTCCGTGTTCCCATAGCACCTTGAGCATAAATATCCGTTACAGTAATTAGTATAATAATACCAATTATCCTTGCATGAGCCCCAGTGGACTGTAAACCCTTGACATGGCTAACCCTATCTTCCTTACCTCTATAGACAATTCGTTAATGTTTTACATACCAACACATGAGCAAATGAATCAGTAAATAATCAGTGATTTGTACTTGAAGCACTACTCTCTCTTACTGAAATGTACACACACCATCCACCAGCCATGCCTCGTCACAAGCAGGGAGGCCCACAGGGCGGAGTCAGATGTGTCTCCTCTGGTTTAGAAATGTAGGGGTACGGGGTGAAGTTGTTGGCGATGCCAGAGGACTGGGCTGCTGTAGACAAGGGGATTGGAATTGAGGACATTTTTGGTGAGTTAAGTTGGCTTCTCCTTTGTGTCCTGTTTGCCATTGGAAACTTCCTAGGAATCAATGTCTATTTCTACATAACAAACCAACCCATTATTCAAACTCATTGATGTCCAGTTAACTGAGGCAGCAGAAATACCAGGGGAAAAGTCCAGCCCTAACCCACCCTGTGGTCACGAGGTCTTAGTGGACAGCCAACTGTGAACCAGATGGAGGATGTTTAAGACGGAAAGGAGGGAGCGAGAGTGAATGTAAGAGAGGAAAAGGCCTGGGTCTATGGACGTCACACTTCCAACATCACCGTGATGTATGGAGCCCTGTTTTTCAAAGCTCAAGTAACATTTCTAAGTTTCTTATTATTAACCTGACACAGTTTTAAAGCACCACATATACTTCTGAACCGGGTAATACACAGACAAATGGGGTACGACAGTACTATTGAAAAGAATCCGAAATGAGGATTTTGAGCTCTTGAGCATAAGCAAGTGTCTTGATAGGTGAGTAATTCAAAACCTCCCACTGGAAAAAAAAAAAAAAAAAAAAAAACAGGATCCCCTAAATAGGGACCCATGTGAATGTGTGTCTGCTGAAGAAAAGCTGCAACTTTACAAACTCGACTTGGGGAAAGAAGAAAGTGCTGTTTTCCCTGTAGAACTTGCGGTTCCCATAGCTTCTTTTGTTGCAGTAAAATTATATTCATTAACAAAGCCCCCGGGCGAGCAGCCATGGCCGAGTGGCAGTTGGAAGTAATGCCCCGGAATGAGATGAAAATTGATTCAAGGGTCTGCACAATTTCAGGGCCTCAAAAAATTGAGATATTTTTCGGCAACGACTCCAGCAGGGCCGCACACCTCGCAGAGACTCCTGCTCTCACACTCACGGAGAATCCAAGCCACTGCCCACTCTGCAGCTGCCCCTCAGCCTCCTCCATCAGCAAAGCCTGGCCTCAAAACGCAGAGAGTCTGACCACCCTGGCAAGGCTTGAAAGTCAAAATAAGAAAAAGCGAAAATAGATGAAAAGCCTATTCTGACTCTTCTACCAGAAAACGAAAAGTGGAACTCGTTAGCAGTCTTTATTCTTTCTTTCTTTTACCAAACTGTGTCAAACTCTGTGCATCTGGCCCTGGGAGCCCTTGAACTGAAGAAAATAAACATGCAAGACGGTAGGTGACCGCTCACCCCTAGAAGGCACGCACGGGAAAACGCATGAAAGGTGAACGTGTAGCACAGAGGCGACGAAGGCTAGAGTCCCCATCCGCAGTCCACAGACCGACAACACAGCCTCGCCCCTCCAGGAGCCCCTCCCTCCGCAGCTCCTCCTGAGCAAGCCAGCGCCTCACTCCTCTCACTTCTCACCTAGTGTACCTTACATCTGATAATTCGAGCTGGGAAAGACTGGTTTGACTGGTTTGACTATTTGGGGTTCACCCAGTAACCCACATGCTTAAGGCTCTTTGAAGGTCCTGCAGCGGCTGCTTTCCGGCACCGATGAGGACCTCGGAGTGACCGTGTTGCTTGAATGTAAATGCGAGTTAATACAGTGCCCCAGTGTGTCTGTTAACTGGGCTAAAGATTTACATTTTGAGGTTGAACTTTCCCTCTCTATTAAACCATTCATTTCATAGGCTGGGCAAGGAGAAAACTCCCAGGCATATAGACAAGGTGACCTCAGTGCTGGCCGCGGTCAAAGACTTCCCAGTGACAACTGTTTTCTTCCAGCTTTACTCTTCTTTACTGATGTGTTTTTGAAACTATTTATGACCAGCACGGAAATAAAACCCACTTGTGCTGCCTCATTAGATCTTACAGTAAATACTATTTTGCTTAGCTCTGAACAAGAAATCTTCCCTGAGTTTCCCCAGGTAACAATGCGATAGGTTTAAAGGATAATCACAACAAACAAGAATGTTTAAGGCTTTCCATAAATAAACCCCAAAAATATCATATAAAGAGAAAAGCTGCTGCTCTGTAACAAAGGCCTAGGACTTTTGCTAGCCTTGTTAGAACCAGGATACAGAAATTGGGGGCCACATTTTTCAGTTACAGAGAAATAAAACTGGCACACAAGTGATCACTGGCGCAAGGTGCCTTGCCTCCCAAAATGATCCAGCTTCATCTGTGTTTCCCAGTCTGTTGCTGCTCACTCCTGGCAGGAAGCCCTGTGCGGACGAACACCTAACAAATATTCACTGATGATGACAACTTCTATCTGCCCTGAGACTCAGACAATGCCCTGGCCTGTCTGATGTCACTGGCATCACGCCACCCAAATCGCAAATGCAAGCAGCAGGTGGGCGCTGGAGCAATAAAGGAGCGTGTGTGGCCACAGGAGGGGCACTGCGGGGCCCTTCCCTGCCCGAAACCACTGCAACCTGCCAGCTGTGAATGGGAACGGGGTCGGAAAGAAGGAAGGCTCCTCAAGAGCTTCTACCCGGGCATTCAGCATTTCAACCTGCCTGGGGAATTTCATTAGAGTCTCAGAAGCTGAGAAATTATTTCAACATGATAGTTCACCATGCAAAGATGCACTTACAATCTTTTACATTTAAAATATTTTATTGGGGGGGTGTGAAAGGAATTTCCATAAGTACATATAATCTCTGATTTTTAAAAATTTCAAATATGGAAAAGTACCAAATAAATTATATTCAGCAGTTCTGATAAGAATGTTTTATCTTATTTTTTATAAGCAGATTATTTTGTTAGAGAGTGTTATAGTAATTCACTTTCCCCTTAGAAATCCTCCCTGCTTATAGATGTTAGCTAAGCTCCATTAGCACAAAAGGTTCCTGTCTTTTTTCTCTAAAGATGAAAGTATCCTGCTCGTAGTTTTAAACTCTGTGACAGCACAGCAACAAAAGCCCAAACTTCTCCCTGCAGCAGCACCCTCATGAAATCTAACTGGAAAATGATAAAGCGACAGAAATCCCAGGCTTTGAGATATTTTTAATTGCCAATTTTCCTCTTGCACTGAGGCATTAATCCTTGAAGAATAGAAAGTAGACTTGCCAATAACCCAGCAGAGAAGGGGCATGGGAGTAGGAGAAGGAAGGAGGCACATAATGGTGGGAGAACGCCCCGTCTCTCCCCAGAAGCCTCTATTGAATCCACCCTGGCCCCCACCCTGCCTGCCCTCCTGGGCCTCCCCACCTAGTAACTGGAAACCAGCCCAGAGCAGCATTGGTATTCAAATTAGTCTGCCAATCTCCGCCTGGCACAGCTCTTGGTGGCCTGTCCGTATATGGCTGGAAGACAAGGTACCAGATCTCAGATCTGGGGAGATCCAGCCAGATTTCAAACCCACCCGGGAAATGTGTCATCAGCCCATCCACGGGAGGTCTTGAGACGGGCAGTGTTTTCTTCTCCATAGTCTTTATTTTTATTAAAATGAAACAAAACAACAACAACAACAAAAAAAACCAAGAAGACAATGCATCTCCAACGGAGATTTAAAAAGACAGAGGAAGGGGGGTACGCAGAGTCAAGCGAGGCATTCAGCTAAACATCGGTTTCCATGGGAACGAGAGCTGCTTTGTGGAGCTCCAGCAACTTCCCACTCGCCCTCCCCTAGAACCGGGACCACAGTCCCTGGCATTGTATTTGTGTGGCCAACTTTTCTTTTTTCTCATTCACTCCTCCTGCCTCTGCCTATCCCCAGCAACAACCCCCATCGCCACACAAGCCAAAAGGAAAGGCGCTTCAGAGGTCTGGCTGGATTCAATCACAAAGCACAAAAGGACCCGGGCCACAGGGAGCCCCCTTGCTGCCCAGAGGACCCTGCCGTCGCTTCCTCTCCTGCCTCATTTTTCATCCCTTCAAGCAGCTCACGAGAACTGTTTCTTAACTCTTTTCCTGCATAACACACACACATTGTGCATCAGTTTTAAATTACATTTACATGTGCATAAAATGCTCTGGACACATTGGATTTTTTTTTCCTGATGGAGTTCCGCTCTGTCATCCAAGCTGGAGGGCAGTGGCGCGATCTAGGCTCACTGCAATCCTTTTCTCTCAGGTTCATGCAATTCTCCTGGCTCAGCCTCCCGAGTAGCTGGGACTAAAGACACATACCAAGACGCCCGGCTACTTTTTTTAAATTTTCTTTCTCTTTTAGCAGAGCCAGGGTTTCACCATATTGGTCAGGCTGGTCTAGAACACCTGACCTCAGGTGATCCGCCCTTCTCAGTCTCCTAAAGTGTTGGGATTACAGGCGTGAGCCACCGCACCCAGTCGGGTATATTTTTTTTAAAATAGTAATAACCTAAATAGAAAATGGTCAGTGTTGAGAGAAGCATGATTTTAAAGCAAGCTTAGTAAATCGTCAAAATGGAGATGTGTTCTGTTGGGGTGCCTCTGTGTGCACTAGAGGGAGACTGAGAGAGGAACTTTTACAAGGTCATTCCTGCCTACCTTTGACGAGGGATGTGGTTCAGGGTTCAAACACTGTGAGATCAGGTAAAAACCCAAAGTTCTTCTCCATTTAACTGGATACCTTTAATTTGGAGCTTCTTTTTCCTAATTTATTTTGACTTTTAAATTTAAAAAGGGAAATATTTATAAATCTATTGCTTGGAAGCTGCCATGCAAAACATTTTAACACAGAAATCCTCATCATTTTGCTAAGTGTCAGAACTTTTTTTAATGAAAGAAAAGGCACTTTTTTAACACTGTTCATAAATCACCGCTAAAATATTTAGTGCTACAACTTTGTTAGGTTTCAAAGGCACTCCTTTCTTGAAAATCTGTACAGAATGCTTCAAAGACTACCTGGGCAAAACGCCCCGTCATTCACAGGCAAGCTTTCAGATTCAAAGACGTGTGTATTTTGTAAGTATTTATTTAGGAGACCTACAATTCATTTTCTTCTGCAAGATGAAGATGTCGATTTTCATCATTGAAATTCAAACTTGTAAAAAAAAAATTCAGCCTATTTATGTGTAACTGAGCTACAATCTTACCATTTTGAAAGGTTTTCTGGACTATATGGCATGAAAGGAGTTATTAAATATTGAGAGCCATTTAGAGCTTTTGTGAATAAGAATATGCTTTGTCCATAAAAGCCAGAAATCATTTTTAAATCCATCTTTTCCCTCATTCACCTCCCTCATGAACATAATGCCTCTTTATCACAAAGATTTTAGGACGTTGGCAACCGGTGTTGATTCTTTCACATTCTCACAACTCACCTATTCTGTTTTCTCCTACAGAATTGTTCAGGATCCACTGAAAACATCATTTCTCAAAATCTGAAGCAGATGCAAACCCTGAGCTTGCTGCGTTACTTCCTGGGTTGCCAGTACATACTCCCCTCCTTCCCAGCATGAGGCATTGAGTCAGGACACCTGCAGACCAGAGCGTATCAGTAACTAGTAATAATCAATAGTAACTGATAAAGGGCTTCTCCCACACCCACTGGAAATGAACCATCACTTTTGCTATTGTTCAGTTCCAAATGATTCCCACTTCCCTGTCAAAGACACAGCCAGTGAGTTTTTCCCTGTAGAGCACCTCCCTTGACCCTGCTCTGCAGACCTTGGACTGTGCTTGTCCAGTGAGCGCCGCACCTCAGTGGGGATCCCATGCGAGTGCAGGGAGGCAGGTTAAGGGAGAGCTACACTTGTGATTGTTATTAAAAGCACTGCTGTGTTCCCTAGCTGATTTGAAGGGGGCATTCAAGATGGAGTCCCTCCTTCTGTCTCCAGGAAGAAACACTTCCCCTGGCTTAGAGTACCCTAGGGCTCCGGGTCCTGTCAGGGTCTTCCTTCTATGTTCAATGCCCCCATCCCCAGACCTCCACCCCAGGCCCTGCCTCTTCCCAGCACTGGCCCTGTTCCCCCTGTTACAGGAACGCTGTCCCAATCCAGTCCCCAAGAGAGGGTTCTTGGACCCCCCCACAAGAAAGAATCTGGGGTGAGTCCATATAGGAAAGTAACAGCAAGTTTATTAGGAAAGGAAAGGAATTGAGGACTGGCTACTCCGTGGGCAGAGAAACAGTACGGGCTTCTCAACTGATTCTACCTATTGTTTATACACTTGACCATATACTTCTTGACTATATGCTCAACAAGGGCATATAATCATTCATGAGTCTTCCAGGAAAGGGCTGGGCAATTCCCAGAACTGAGAATTCCTTCCCTTTTTAGGCCATATAGGGTAACTTCCTGACATTACCATGATATTTGTAAACGGTCATGGCACTGGAGGGAGTGTCTTTTAGCATGCGAATGCATTATAATTAGTGTATAATGAGCAGCAAGTACGAACAGCTGTCACTTGGGTCACTGTCCTGCTTTTGGTGGGTTTTAGCAGGCTTCTTTACCACATGCTGTCTTATCAGCAGGGTCTCTGTGACCTGTACCCTGTGCTGACCTCCTGTCTCATCCTGTGAATAAGAATGCCTTAACCTCTTGGGAATGCAGCCCAGTAGGTCTCAGCCTTATTTTACCCAGCCCCCATTCAAGATGGAGTCCCTCTGGTTCAAATGCCACTGACACCCCTGCTTTGAAACATGGCCAAGTCTCTTGAAGTCCCAATAAGATTTTCACTGGGCTCTACTGCATCTTCTATTTACCTTCTCCAGTCACACACAATAAAAGTCACCCCAGAGAAACACCGTAGCCACCAGGGAGCCTCATGCTCACAAGTCCTGGCATTGGAAGGCAGCTGGAGGTCAGCAGAGCCATTCTTCCTTCCTTCCCTTCAGGATAAAATCTTGAGTGGGTGGCCTGAAGTCACGCTGCCTGCTCCCTCTCTTTTCCCCTCAGCCTCTGTGGCCTCCCTCCCACTCCCACAAGTGCACAAAACCACCTTCCGGAAGGTCTTCCTTCTGTTGCCCCCATGCACAAAACCACCTTCTGGAAGGTCTTCCTTCTGTTGCCCCCATGCACAAAACCACCTTCCGGAAGGTCTTCCTTCTGTTGCCCCCATGCACAAAACCACCTTCCGGAAGGTCTTCCTTCTGTTGCCCCCATTACCCATCAGAAGCACTTTGCTTTGTGTTTCCATGATGTTGGCATTTTCTGTTGCTTCCGCTACCTCTTTCCCTGATCCTCTTTCCTTTCCTGAGTCCTCATCTCCTTCCTTCTTTCTTCTGTATTTGCCTTCTGGCCTCACCTCTGCTCATTTAATTTCGACTCCAAGTCTGCAACAGTTAACAAACCTCATCTTTCCTTAAACCTCCACAGCTTCCCTTCCATACACCCCAATTGCAGCTTCTCCAGGTGAGACATTCCTCACCCACACCTGGATTGTTAAAAAGGCCTTCCAACAGGTGAATTTTAAATCCAAAAGTTCCATGGATTCTAAACAAGAGACTGACCTAGAGAATGCAAGGATATATGGTCTTTAAGAATAGGGATACTCTTCCTCAACTTGAATTTTCAGTCATGCCTAGCACATCACAGATCCACAAGAAACCTAGGGAAATCCTAGGCTTAGTGGACTCTAAAAGGCACACATGCATTCATTCAAAAATCCTCACCATGCACTAATAACCAATAGAGACACAGTAGCAAAATAGATCAAATGGAGTCTCTGAATTTTTTGAAACTCCCAGTCAAGTGGAGACAAAGATATTAAACTGATAATCATTAAGGTAATTAATTATAATCAAATACAAGGTAAAAGCACAAGGTGCAGTGCAAATGACTAGCAGCAGTGAGGAGCACAGACGCCACCTGTGAAGGGCCTGGGTGGGACCTGAAGAGTCCCAAGGGTAAGTGGGCTGTGGGGGCTGGGGAGGCTATGGGAGCAGCCTCATGGATGGGGGCTGGAAAGCACCTGGTGGATTGAGGTTTGGAAACTCCGCTGTGAGGCTGAGGGATGATGATAAAGCAAGGCTGTGGTGCAAGGGGAGAGGCCTCAGTCATTTGAAGAAAGCCGGACTTCACGAAGAACGGAGGGACTCCACGAGACAATGCAGGATGGTACCTTCCAAGCTCCTTCCCGTGGATTTGGGGTAGGCCACACCACTTCTCTATATTGTTGCCATAACCTTAAAATCTTCACAATAAATGTAGTGAAACTTAAAGATGACTGGTTGAAATGAAAAGGGTTTGCCATTGTTTGGCTCTGTGTCCCCACCCAAATCTCATCTCAAATTGAAATTAGGGGAGGGGCCTGGTAGGAGGTGACTGGGTCATGGGGGTGGACTTCCTCCTTGCTGTTCTCGTGATAGTGAGTTCTCATGAGAGCCGATGGTTTAAAAGTGTGTGGCACTTTCCCCCTCACAGTTTCTCTCTCCTGTCCCCAAGGAAAGAAGATGCTGCTTCCCCTTCACCTCCCACCATGACTGTAAGTTTCCTGAGGCCTCCTCAGCCATGCTTCTGTGCAGCCTGTGGAACTGTGAGTCAATTAAAACTTTTTTTTTTCATAAATTATCCAGTCTCAGGCAGTTCTTTATAGCAGTGTGACAGTAGACTGATACAGGCTTGAAATGAGAAAATGTTTTACTTTCCCATACCAGTAACAGGACAAGTTAACATTGCTATCTAAGACAATCACAGAGGCCAGCTGAGAAGGGGGCAGCCTTGCACCTGAGCCCCAGGTGATGATGCACACAGAGTTCACGGTGACAAGTCCGTCTGTCTGTGCACATGTTCAGATCCAACAGCATCAGGCGTGTCATGGACAGGACGGCCCCAGCCCTCTAAGAGTCATTTCCTTTTGGGCCCTGGGGAAACAATCCTTTCAAAAAGAAGCTTGGAAAACGTCTAATCAGTAAGGCAGTACAGCAAGACTTCTTGAACAGGTAGCCCCAGAGCTTTCTGACAATACACCGAATCCAGTTAGCTCTCCAGGGATGCACCTGAGAACCCTTTAGGAAGGCAGCACCATTTGCCTTCCACTTTTTGTGACCATGGCCTCAAAAACACAAACAATTTTACAAACTTACCAAAAAAAAAAAAAGGAAAAAACAAACAGCCCTTCTTTGCACCTAACTCCTGCACCCACCACCCATAAGTTAATAAACAGAAGATGGCAATATTTTACTTTGATTCCCCACTGAAACAATTTGGTTATTTTGTTTTTAACAACATCAAATGCACAGCTGCTGGGATCCTGTATGACTCAAATATCAAAGGCAACTTTCCCCAAATGGTCACACCAGCGAAAGCTTCCTGTACTTCTAATGTCCCTCTGTGGGTTGATTGGGTTGATTGTCCCACAGATAGGTTCTTCCTCATTTAATCAACCAGAATTAGCAATGTAAGGGAGGCACTGATATTCATGCTTACTGAAAATAATGTGCCAAGAAAGGCTTTCGGATAAGGCTAGCTTCCAGATTACCAAGTTAAATAAGTGTGTATCATTACTTTAAATTTGCAAGTACTTTAATGTTTTAAGAATGTTTAGGAACGTATTGACTTCATCTAGTCCACTAATCATTTATTCAGCTTCTCTGCATGGCCTGCATCCTGAGAAATTTTGTGAAATACGGTGTTATCACGACATCTTAATCAGGACGTTTTCAAATTTAGCAATGTGCAGATTTGTTAGAATACAAGTTTGGCTGCTATCACAGAAACCACAAATGACAGTAGCTTCAATAAGATGGAAGTTTATTTCTCCCTCATAAAATAGTGAGATGAGAGGAATACCTGGCTGGAAGGGCAGCTCCCTCCTCCTGCCTTGTTGCTCTGTCCTTCATAAAGTTGTGAAAGGGAAATAAATCTTGGGACCCCAAAATCACCAAGCTGAAGGGAAAAGTTAATCTGGGAACTGCTTGGGCAAACCTGCCTCCTATTCTATTCAATGTCAACCCTCTACTCAATGAGATGCATGCACATCTGATTGCTTCCTTTGGAGGGGCTAATCAGAAACTCAAAGGAATTCAGCCATTTGTCTCTTACCCACCTACCACCTGGAAACTGCCCCCCTGCTTCGAGTTGTCCCGCCTTTCCAGACCAAACCTACATACGTTTTACACATACTGATGCCTCATGTCTCCCTAAAATGTATAAAACCACGCTGTGCCCTGACCACCTTGGGCACATGTCACTAGGACCTTCTGAGGCTGTCACAGGCACACATCCTAAACATCTTTAAACTTTCTAAATTGACTGAGACCTCTCTCAGATATATGGGGTTCACAAGGTGTCGTGCTCTGTACCAAAGCTGGCTTATCCCACATCGGTATCCCAGACAGCAGAAGGGAAGAGAAGGCACTGCCTGGAAGCTCCACACATCCCTCCCTATACTCCCCATTGGCCAGGACTTAGCCTTGTGGGCAAACTGAGCTGCAAGGGAATGTTGGAAACACGGCCTGGCTAGGCAGCAGCAATTCTAGGTAGAAATTCTAACATGAATGCAAGACAGGAAGTGTCGACAAAAAGAGTTAGACTCCATGAATTATTATTTGAGGAGATTTAGTCTGAGCCAAATACGAGTGACAATTGGCCCATGACACAGCCCTCAGGAGATCCTGAGAACATGTGCCCAAGGAGGTGGTCAGGCTATAACTTGGTTTTATACCTTTTAGAGACAGGAAAGACATCAATCCATACATGTAAGATGTCTATCCATTTTGTCAGGAAAGACGAAAAAACTAGAAACAGGGAGTATCCAGGTCATAAGTGGATTCAAAGATTTTCTGATTGGCAATGGGTTGGAAGAGCTCATGGAAAGATCTGGAACCCATTGAAGGGAATCTGAGTTAAGGTAAGGGGTCATGGTGAGCTAGGTTTTATCACACAAATGAAGCACAACAGGCTTCAGAGAAAATAGGTTGTAAATGTCTCAGACGTTTAAGAGTCTTTTCTGTCATTTTTTTTTTTTTTTTTTTTTTTTTTTGAGACGGAGTTTCGCTCATTACCCAGGCTGGAGTGCAATGGCGTGATCTCGGCTCACCGCAACCTCCGCCTCCTGGGTTCAGGCAATTCTCCTGCCTCAGCTTCCTAAGTACCTGGGATTACAGGCATGCGCCACCATGCCCAGCTAATTTTTTGTATTTTTAGTAGAGACGGGGTTTCACCATGTTAACCAGGACGGTCTCAATCTCTTGACCTCATGATCCACCCGCCTCGGCCTCCCAAAGTGCTGGGATTACAGGCTTGAGCCACCACGCCCGGCTAGTCTGTTCTGTCAGTCTTAAGGTCTCTGTTTTAATGTTAATGCTGGTCAGCTGTGCCTGAATTCCAACGGGAGGAAGGGATAATGAAGCATGTCTTACCCCCACTTCCCACTGTGGCCTGAATTCATTTTCAGATTAACTTCGGAATGCCCTTGGGCAAGGGGAGGGCCCTTCAGTTGGTTGAGGCACTTTGAATTTTATTTTTGGTTTATAGAACAACGGATTTAGGGGGTAGACCCAACAATCTGTATGATTTTTTTCTTTGTATCTTTACAGGTTTTTATAATGAAATAAGACTTTGCAGCACAGTAACTAAATATTGTTGAATTGTTCAATATTGTTGAATATTGAGCTCATGAGCCAAGTATTGTTTGGAGAGGAAGCACTACTGTTTCCTTTATGTGCACCTTCAGCGCATCAAGAACCAGGACCAGAAGACCCATTTCCATGCCCCTCTCCTAGAGTTGGGGGATGGTCCCCCTTTCAGTTAGGACGAGATTTATGCTTCTACTACTTGTAAAAAGTGGCATGAGACAAGGAAAAGAAGTCCACTACTTAATTATGGCCTAGGACATACTGAGAAGATGGAGAGGAAAATGAAAGAGCAGAGTCAAAGGTAGAAATCTCTAGGCTGTACCCCGAGAGAGGGGGAAACTTCAGATGGGAGGGGGGAAACTTCAGATGTGTGAGGGGGACACAGAAACCAGGGCCACTCTTGCCACCAACCCCATTCTCTGATGTCCCCCTTGGAGATCTGGGAAGAGGTTTTCTTTGAGGCTTCTGTGAACTAGAGGATCTGCTGGTGCAATATGATTTCAGAGAGAGGCCTTGAAGTCCAACTCTCTGAGGCTATTAGTGCCTTTATGTTAAAAGCACTGAGCTGAGAGTCAGAGGCTCTGCCATGTGGCAGTCAAGGTTGGGCAAAATGACCCCACAGCAGCGTCCAGGACACACAGGCTATGTAGAGGCAGGAAGCAGCTGGGACACAGGAAGCCAGGCTGGGGCTGAGGAAAGCAGCTCTGTCCAAGCCAGGAGAGAGACCACCAGGGTCTATTGATATTTTCAAAAAATGTCATGGAAAGAAAATGCAATTGGAATTTTCTCCCTTTCTCCCACCAGTGGAAATGAAAAAAAAAAAAGGAGGCTTGTTAAGACAAACAAACAAAGCCCTGCTCTGAATGAATACCAGTTTCATAGAATACATTCCAAAAGGTAAACCTCAACTCTTGCCAAAAGTCTGTGAAGAAAAGGCAGAAAGCATTCCACCCCTCAGTTCCCAAGATCTTACAATGAAACTATTTCCTCGCCTGACTAAAAGCAAACAAACAAGAATCCAGAAGAAGACAAAGGAAAAGAAGTCTTGCAATGGCTGCATTAGAAACAATGTATTTTCCACATGTCATCCGGTGCTGGAGTCGCAGTTACTAGGCACTTGAATGCCCTTTAGGTTTCATTCTGTGAAGTTTTCTTACTTTCCAATGTATGCAAATTCCAATTGAAAGTATATAAAAATACCTCTTTTTATTTTTTCTGCAGCAGAAATCACACCTTAAAGATACGGGTTGCACTCTATCACTCGCCCGTGTTCCTCTTGTATCTTCACTCTCTTGACTTCTCTGTAAACAGCTCGTCTCAGGTTTCCAGAAAACAGAACTGTCTTTCCCTTGATCCTGACATATCCACAAGTAAGTCAATCTTCCTCCTTCACACAACCAATCTTACTGAATAACTCATGTGCTTTTCTTAAGCCAAGCACTTAATTCAAATGACGGCTCAGCCTCCCATGCCCTCTCCATACACGTGGGCTAATCCCTGTCATATTGTCCACATCACTCTGTGTAGAGTTCTTTCAAGATTTTCCTCAATGGTTTCCAACCGACAAATTCAACAGCCCCTTTGAAGACATCCTCCTCCCCAAACTCAGTGGTATTGGATACAACAGGCCAATCCCCTTCCCTGGCATTCTCTGTCTTTGGCAGCCCTGACCTATATTCTGGGGTCTCCTCCTTTCTTTCCAGATGCCCCTGTCTCCTTCATGCAGAGGTTCTGCAAAGATCCATCTCTGATGCTTTCTTGTGTTCTCTATACCCCGTGGCTTCCATGATTCATCAGCTGTGTGGACAAGAGGCTTTCCAGGTCCTGAAGTCCAGGGTATATCCCCAGGAGGGACACTGTTGTATCACAGATAGGAGCATGTTCAGTATTACTACGTTTGCTGGATTGCTCCCCAAAGAGATGCAACAATCAACGTTCTCACCAGCAGTGTTCAGGGTGCCCTACTGCTCTCCTAGACCCTAAGCTAGTCATGTCAGAGTTCTGGGTGTCAAATGACATCACACTGTTACCTTAATCTGCATTAAATCAAAACGTTGAACATCCTTTCATATATTATTAGTTTATCTTTTTTTAATTGTCTTTATATAATTTTTCATTACTTTGTTTTGTTGAATTGTTGGATTTCATCATAAACTCTGGATGCTAATCCTGTGTGGATTCTATGCAAATATCTTTTTCCAGTCTTCTCAGCCCTTCAGCCATCTCATTGCAAAGAAGTTTTAATTTTAATAGTCTTTTAAGGTTTGTCCTTCATGTATCATATTTAAGAGATCACTTTTTACTATGAGATCAGAGTATTTTCTCATTGTCTTCTAAAAGTTTTACAGTTTTCACTCAGTTTGATGTGCAGAGCGAGGTAGGGGCATAATCTAGCTTTCTAAAATATAATAACCAATTTCCATGACGGCTAGTAAATTTATACCCTTTTCTCTACCCATTTCGTGTGCCATTTTCTGAAATCTTGCAGCCTAATGCCGGGCCCTCCTCCCTTCTCTTCCATCCTTCTACATTTCTACTGCTTCTACCAACCTCACACTGTGCTGTGCCTGCGGCTCGCACTGGAGTTGCTCCTTGCAGAAGCACATCTTCAGCTGGACTTTATCTGAGGGAGTCTTTTGTAACCTTGGATGAAGATACAGAACTATAGCTTTTGTATTTAATTTTATCAGACGCTCCAGGAGTATTACCAGTCTAGAATCACTTTTCAAATAATTGTTTTGCCTTGTGGGCTCCTGGACCACGTAGGTAATATATATTTCAACCCTATAAGTAGTTTGAGGGCACTGCTATGCTTACAAAACCTTAGAGGAGATTATTTTATGCGCAGAACTTAAAACACTTAAGTTCCGTAGTGGCCTCCCTCCCTTGTGGGGACATTTTATTTTATAGAAACTATTTTATAGAAACTTTCTACTCTTGCTGTAGCCACTTGAGGAGGCCTGCTTTAAGCTCATGGTTTGAGTTCTAACTTCTACTTCATTCATAGCTTCTGGAACTTATTGCTTGATGAGCTCAATTCTGCAATAAAAATATTTTTATATAAAATATATTGTCAAGATTGTCTAGGGGTTTACTGATGGAGGAATTTCAGATTATTTAACTCAAAATATTGCTGATATAAAAGTTAAGTGACTTACAATTAAAACTGTAACTTGAGGCACCCCTCTTCATCCTCACATCTCTGATTTGATAATTTCAGCAGAATGACCCATAAGCATCTCAAAATCAGTTGAACTTACCCCCCATTTTCCTTCCAAAATAAGGTTCTGTTAATGACATCACTCTCTCCATCCATATCAATCTCAGTGCATTCACTGTATGTAAATTATGCATCAAAGATAGTGGGAAAAGATCACTGAGCATCCCTTTCTTGCCTCCAAAGCCAACAAATTCCAAACTGAGGTTTAATTAACCTCTGAAATGTCCAGTTCCACTGCTTCCTTTCCAGCCCCAATGCTCATTGAGTCTCAGTGCTTCTCATCCCAACCCTTGGAAGAGCCTCCACTTCCAGAAGCTTCTCTTCAAGCAACCTCACACTCTGGCCAGATGACCCCTCCAGAAGTAACATTTAGATTCCACCCTTTGCCTGGCCAAATTATCAAACATCTCTGTGGTTTGTGAAATAGAATTCAAACTCTTCAACCTAGAGTTTAAACCCCTCCTTGATCTTATCCCAATCCACCATCTTAGGCTAACGTTCCTCTTCATATGGGATCAGCCTCTACACACAAAATGTTCTCCCTCCACGTTATCCTTGGGGAGGAATACAGAGAATGAATGGAACTCTGGAGTAAGGGAGTTTGGATTCAAATGCTGGTCTCATCACTGACACACAATTTGGACAACAGTGTTTCCATCTGAGCCTCATTAGGACGTATTTTCAAGATGTAGCAGATATAATTTGCTGAAGGGTTGAGGAAGAGGACTCCAGGTGTAGAGCCTGAGCTACAGGAAGGACACCGTTGCCACTAAGGACTGTGGAGGACTGGGAAGGGGGGCAAGATTAGAAGTTCAGTTCTAAACACAGGAAGTTGGCACATCTGTTGACACACATCCTTCAAGACCCAGCTTGAACACTCTCTCCTCCAGGTGGCTGTCCTTCATCCTGCTTTCACCATGGTGCAAATGTCTGCTTTCCTCCAGCCTCTACCTTTCCTCACAGTAGAGTTGGTTTATCTGCCTCTATTCTTCTCCTGAACAACCATCTTGCCCTCTTACCAGAAGATTCAGATCTGATTCATCTCCATTCCCCTCCCCAACATTTAAGAGACTATTTTACACACAGTAAAAGCTCCAAAATATTTTTGAAGGAAAATGAACATGTACATATTTTACTTCATATCGTGAATATGATTAAGTGCTTCAAACCAGTGAGAAAATTCATTCTCACAAACTTTAATCCAAATAACAGTCACAGCTTCCTTATAGGGCAGGCACCTAAATGGCTCTCCCGGAGGAAGCGTTTCTAAAGTTGCATTTCCATCGTCTCCTGTGAGAATCTGTGATTACAGACCCTTAGTGCTAAATACTCATTAATTGAACCTCTGGTTGCTCTTTAATTATGTAATAGAGACAACACGTTTACCAAGCAAATAAAGATGAAAGTGAATTGCAAAAACAAAAATAAAATAATATGTGCCGGCTGTGATTCAAGCTTCACATACACGCTCAGATATCTAAGATTTGCAGCATATGTGGTGAGTCCAGGGGAAAATGGACAGCCCATGCGAAAAACCTGACGTCGGTCATTTCACTATCACTGTCCCACATATGTGTTTCTGCACAAAAATACACGGTTAGTAAAAGATATCTGGCATTCCCTTATCAGCTCCTGGGAGTCTGTTGTATTGCCTGATACCCTTGGCAAAGAGGTTTTTTTTTTTTTTTTTTTCCCCAAAACACTGTTTTTATTTATATAGAGTCCTAACCACTTCGGCAGTAGGAGGAATGGGAGAAACTCGTTTTTCAGTCCAGGGATCTCCGTAATGTTGGTTTGTTGTCACCAAACACACAGGTAAGTGACATCATGGATCTGGCAGGCTAAGGACAATGTTTAGTCTCTCTCTGCTAGAGCAACAAGGTGAGCATCAATCTCTGCTTCTGTAAGAATCCTGAATTTAGAATTTTCAACCGTCACTACTCCAACTTCTATTTCTGAAGGTTTGAAATCAGTTGATAGAACAGTAGACAGGCATGCAATTGCAGTTTCCACTGTCTGTTCAAATGTCCAATCAAATTTCTTCTTTACTTTTTTTTCAAGGAAGCTCGTTGACTCAGTCTGTTTAACTCCTGCCGCAGTGGCTTTAAACCCACAGTAGTAACCTGCAGGATCACACTTATATACCTGAGGGCCTTGCTCTTCATCTACACCAATTTAAATCATACAACAACCAAGAGGCCTCATTTCAGCATTCTGTGTGTAGACCTGAGAAATCTCAGCAATTCATTTACACAGCGTGTCCACAGGAGTCTCACAGCCACACTTGTATTTCCAGTTAGCTGCCTCATAGTGTGCCCTCTGCACCTGGGATCTGCTGTCAGCTGTCATTCCGGTCATCACACAACCCATGTTTTCAGTTATCTTGAATAAGTGAGTCACTGTGCTGGAATCCAATAATTTGTCAGGTACTTTCTTCTGTGTGACAATTACTGCAGTCTTTCCCTCTGACAGCTACTGATGTAAGGCCACCCTGGTTAATAGCCTTAAAAGCATATTCTACTTGGTAGAGCCGACCCTTGGGTGAAAAAACAGTAATGTGGTGGTGAAAACCGGTGCTGGCACCATGGGACATGTTGGTAGAAACCCTACTTCAAACACAATCTCTGGGCCCCGCAGCTCCCGCACCTGGCTTACCAGCCCCTCCTGGAAGTTGCATCGGCAAAGAGAGTTTTAAACAAAGGATAATGATGACATTATTGCGGAGTGTCTAAGAGCCATGGTGGGTTGGACGGGAAGATAGGATCATGCTTGCTGCCTGACCCTGGATTTAGAAAGTACACCCCTGGCTCCTACCAGACTTTGTTCATTTTCGTCTGTCTGCTTAACTGATTGCTTGATTATTTAAAGTTTTTTTGGAAAACAGCAGAGTCAACTATAGTTCTGCTATAAATCTTAGCCACCTTTTGAACGCCCCGAGGAGATTCTGAAAAATGCATGTTTCTCTGGACCTCACCCCAGACCTACAGATTCTGAATCCCTGGAGGAGGCAGGCACCTGTGTTCAGCCAGCTCTGCAGGTGACTGGAGAGCCACCAGGGAGAGTTCTGAGCCAGGGTGTTACGTCTGGCAGGCCCATATTTGAATCCCAGCTCTGTCACTTAATAGCTGGATGATCTACAACAAGAAAGCCTCTTAGAATCAGTTTCTTCATCTGCACAATGAGAATTACAAAGCGAACCAGGACCGCCCTGAAGAGGAGAAATGACGCACATTAAGGCCCGGTACTGTCCTCGGCAGTCGCTGCTCAGTAATGGTAGCTCCACATGCAGGTTTTCGTTACAGCTTTAGTTACTGATCATCTGCAAATCTATTTTTACAGGAGAGCCCTGCATGGGCTTCCGCCTCCCTCCAGAGCTCATGTCATACGTCCCTCTGACTTAGCCTGCACTTTAGCCTATCTGGCCTGCTTTCTTTGGCTCAAGCAGAATAAAGCCAGCCCACTAGAAGCCTTCTCAGCAGCTCTCCCTGCTCTCACTGTTGGCTCCTCCTCCTCCTTTTGGTCAGACTCACATGGCCACTGTAGCACTCTACTGCGTTACAGACAGCTGGTGTCTCTTGCAGTTCTCATGGCCTAAGACTTGCATTACACTGGCTTCTGTCTTGACTGTTGACCTCTCCCCACTGGAACAGAAGCTCTGTAGTGCTGGGCGATTATCTGCTCCATCAACAATACCAAAGCCTGCAGTACAGTAGAAACCTAGTGAGCATTTGCTGTCTAAATCTATAATCTTAACAATCAAATACTACCCATCCATAATCAATTCCTACAGTCAGTTCTTACACTTATTCCTCAAATTCTGATTATAAACCAAAAACTCACATTACAGATTCCAGGCATTGAAAATCCTCCACAAATACAAAGAGAAGTCCAGTCACGTCTATATTCAAGAACTCGACCAATCACTTTTGCCAACAACAGTAATTCCAGAGTGCAGGGAAGGGCAAAGAACACAAAAGCAAGAAGTGAAAGGAAAAGCTCTCCTTAATTTCCTTCCTTCCTTTATAGCTTTCCTGCAACCTTTTCTTTTCCCATTGCCATCATGCTTTTATAAACTACAGCAATGCTAATGGGTCCGCAAATGTCAGAAGCGGTGCCCCCTGCCATAACGGCAGTGGTTCCTTGCTCGAGGCAGGGCACAGCATGACCATGAGGATGCGGCAGGGGGCCCGTCAGGACCTCGCTGTAACCTTCTAGAGGCCTGCATCAGGATCCTGCTCTCCCAGCCCACCTCAGCCATTCGTTAACCAGTAGCTCATGGGCATGTAGTCAGGTTGCTTGGAGAGAGCTGAAACTCCTTTGGAAACAGCAGCGGCTCCGTACAGCTCTGTAAGACACTCAGAAACCAGCTCTGAGTTCCCTGCTGGAGTTCAGAGTTCTCTTGAGATTCAACCTGTGCTCTGGCTAGCAGAGCTAGGGGCAAGAGAAAAGGAAAGTGCCTTGAAAAAGTGATCTCTCTCTTTTTCTTTAGCTGTATTTGTCTATTTCTAGTAAGTTAGGAAAGCAGTAAAGCCCTTCAGCTTTAGAACCCAATTCAATTTGAATGGTCACATTCCTGGGGGAGCATTTGGCATCTTGGAAGAACAGGAAGCCCTGGCTTTGATTTGGGGTTGGTCTTCAGTCTGAGCAAGCCTCTTTAGCAGAGGAAACTTCCAATTCTGCATTGTGTGTGAGCTGCTTGATACCTTTTCTTTTCACATTTTCGTTTCTCACTTTTTGTCAATTTAATTCTTTACCTACTATTTTTCTCTTATGATACGTCAATGTTTTCTGAATGACTCCTTTTTCTACATTGATTTACTTTTCTGGAAAGACTTCCTGTCTTTTCAACATGCTGCTTACCTATTGTTTTCTTTTGTATATTTTTTTCTTTTATATTTTTTCCCTGGTTTACTATAAAACTTTCTTTTCTCTTTATTGGCTTTGTTAGTGTCTGGTTTTAAAGCTTTTCTGGGGCTTTTAAAGAATAAACTTGAATAGAATTTGGTATTTAATTGTATACTCATAGCAGGTGGGTGTGTGATAAATGTAGATTTAGGGCCTTTCAGTGGAGGTGGTGCTTGTGGGGAATACCCAAAACTAGGCCACACATATTATGTGTTTCATGCAAATAAGCTCTATATGTAGCTTTGTTTCAAACTATCAAGCAAAGTAGCAGGGATTTAAATTCCCCCACAGAAGATGTCACTTTTCAGGTAGGCGTTGGTAGATCATTGGCTGCAGAAGAGGTGCCAGATGAAAGAGTAGGGACTTGCAGACCACTGGCTTTCATGTATATAAATGGCCCTAAGGTGTATAGGTGACCTGATGCATATAACTGACCCTGATGCATACAGCTGATCTTGATGCATACGGCTGACCCTGCTGCATATGGCTGACCTGATGCATATAGCTGACATGATACATCTAGATAACATGATGCATATAGCTGACCTGATGCATATAGCTGACCTGATGCATATAGCTGATCCTGATCCATACAGCTGACCTTGGTGCATATAGATAACCTGATACATATAGCTGACCCTGGTACATATAGCCGATCCTGAAGCATATAGGTGACCCTATTGCTTATAGCTGATACAGATGCATATAACTGACCCTGATGCATATATCTGACCCTTATGCATATAGCTGACCTTAATACATATTCTAACCCTGATGCATATAGCTGATCTGATCCATTTACCTGAACCTGATGCATAGAGCTGACCGTGATGCATAGAGCTGATCCTGATGCATATACCTGAACTTGATGCATATAGCTGAACATGATGCATATAGCTGACCCTGATGCATGTAGCAGACCTTGATGCACACAGCTGACTGTAATGCATATGGCTGGTTTTAATGCATATAACTGGCTCTGGTGCATATAGCGGACCTTGAGGCATATAGCTGACCATAACACACATAACTGAGCCTAGTGCGTTCAGCTGATGCGAATGCACACAGCGGATCCTAATATATACCCAATTCTAAAAGCAGACAAAGAAGCCAATCACTGCTAAATAAACTGCAATACCGAGGAAAGAATCACAGGGAAAAAAACCCAGTTCTTACCATTGAAGTGCCACTGTAGAAGATTCTGCACTGCCTTGGTATACAAACAAATGAATCGGTTTTGAATTTTTTCAAATGGAGCATAAATGAAGCAAGTGGTCACCACCTGGAACTTACCAAGGCTTTTTAAAAACGCTTGCCCAACAGAATCACTGTGAGCAGCAGAGCCAGATCCGGCCCCTGGACCAGCCAGCCACCCTCTAGTGCTGCATTTAATATGTTGTGGGAAAAATGCTTCCTTCCCAGCAGAGGCAGCTGCCATCAGCCTAAGTGAGTCAACAATGGTGGAAACTGCCAAGTGGGCAACATCTAAGGCCACGCTTCCTCCCGGCCAGCAGTGACCCACTGAGCCTGGACAGAGCCAAGGAGACAAGCCTGAAGTGCTCACTTATTTCTAAAAACGCTGCAGCCCCATTCTCAAGAGAACACCCCACCCCTCCCACCCTAATGATGTACCCTTCATAACTCCCTACACACACCCCTCTCACAATGCTGTCAGCCCAAGGGGACATGCTGTGATTCCCGTCTCTGCCTGGAACCACATGAGGGAGTTGATTTTCTCTTAGGAAACAACTCCAGCATGTCAGGTCTTCACGGCTCGCTGTATTAAATCCCGTTTCTAAAAGTAAAACACCCTCGACTTGCACTCTCCAGAGTTAACAAAAAGTCATATATTTGGGCCACAAGGACAACTCAGGGAATGTTTCTTCAAAGACAGGTAATTATGGGAGAATGAAACCATATGATTACAGAAATTAAGCTCAGCCCTTGAAATGGTAGATAAACTAGGTTTCTGAGAGAATTTCTTATAGGATAAAATAAAGGATTTTCAAATGCCGGATGAAGTGAAACATTATTTGTAGGGAAAAGAATTTTAGGTTTGATATTTTATGTCGGTGTTGTTAGAACCATTTAACTGGTAATGGCCTGTGTGCAAATAAAGAAAATTATGTATTTAATTCAACTCAGCTAACCATTCTTGAGCACCTGCTTGGTTTCAGGTTCTGAGGTAGGCAGTTTACATCTATTATTGAATCTTCACCACAGACAAATTCAGTAGGCAGTGGCCTGATTTTTCTCAGAAAAAGACAGAGGCTCAGAGAGGCCTATTATTTGCCCAAGGTCAAAGAGCCACTCTGCAGACCACCTGGAGACAGCCTTGGACCTCCCAGATCCTGTACTGCTCATGCTTTTAGCCAGTGTGGCTCTCGGGCCTTACCCTTAACCCGAAGAGCTCACAGCGGCTATAAAAAAAGGCAACCCACAACTATTTTAAAGTAAACAAATGAAGTGATTATTATAAGTTTAATGGTCAAAATCCATACAAAGAACTATAAAAGCACAAAGGAGGCCTTTTATAACATAAAGGCAAATGTACAGTGATGGCAGTTGGAAACACTTCATCATGGTCCGGGGAAGGGCGTTGCTTTGCTTTCCATTGTCGTGACTGGTTGTCTCAGTCCCTTCAGGCTGCTGTAACAAAACAGCACACTCTGGGTGATTCACAACTACAGAAATGGGATTTCTCACAGTTCTGGAGGCTGAGAAGTCCAAGACCAAGGCACCTGCAGATTGCCTGCTGTTTGCTCATAGACAGCTATCTTCTCACTCTGACCTCACAAGGCAGAAGGGGTGAGGGTCTCTCCTGAGCCTCTTTAATGAGATGGCTTCATCCTCATGACCTAAGTGCCTCCCAAAGGCCCCACCTCCTAATACCATCCCCTTGATGGGGAGGATTTTAACATACGAACTTGGGGCGTGGGGACACAGACATTCAGAAACAGCATTAGTATTTAGTTTTTACTTCGCTGTGTGATTTGGAAAGATAAAGGGATATCTCACCCCATGGGCTGGCTGAGGCCACCTGCAAGGCATTTTCAGGCAGCCTCAACTCCCAGTGATCCACGCCTCCACCGGGCCTTTTGAGGGCTTTAACGCCACGTAAATGTACATAATTCACCAGTGGGAGAGAAGCCCCATCCTGAAGCATTCATGGACCCCTCACTATAAATGCCATCACATTAGCCGGCTGCACAAGACTCAAGATGCCATGGTTCTGGTGGAAACAATCCAACAGAGGCACAACGTTTGTTTTGAAATGATGTCGAGCCTCTCACCAACAAACCATTAATGACATTATTTCTTATGTTTTTAATACCTTACAGGTACAGCTCCCAAAGCAGTCAATTGTCTGGCAGTAAAGCGTGATGGGGCATGTGACAGTCATGTAACAGCTGCAGAGGCATCACGGTTATAATTTAGTACCTTCCACCACCCTAGGATACAATAAAAGTAAGATTTAAATATGTATCAATAAAGCTGACAGCAGCACCAGAGCAGGCCTTCCTCAGCATCACGACACTGATCAGCCTTGAAAGGAAATGAGATGCTGAAGAGAGGGGAGAGGAGGAGTAACAGAAAGAAAGAAGAGAAGGAAAAGGAAGAGGTGGAAGGAGAAGAGGAGGAAGCAAAGAGGAAAGGGGAGAAGGGGGGAGAGGAGGAGGAGGGGGAGAGGAGGAGGAGGGGGGGAGGAGGAGGAGGAGGGGGGGAGGAGGAGGAGGAGGAGGAGGAGGAGGAGGAGGAGGAGGAGGAGGAGGAGGAGGAGGAGGAGGAGGAGAAGAAAAAAAAAAGAAAAAGAAAACTCATTTGCTTCCTGCAGGCATGACGCCACAGCTACCACCAGCCAGCCTGCTCTGGACTAAATTCAGGCCGGGAATGTGGGGGTTTCCCGGGCCTGCAGCCCACGGGGCACGTTCGACCCACATTCTGCTGTGTGTGTGCACCGTGAGACACATCCCCCTCCCATCTTTGCACATACCCTTGAATATTTCTGTGCTTCTGATTCATCTGGTCCACAATTTTCACCTTGAGGTAACTCTAATTCTGTCTCTTCGTTTTCCTTCACAAATGAAGGCTCATTTCTCCTTCACTCCATCTCCATTCGAGACCTACTTTATTCCGTTTTTCTTTCACTTTCTCTGCAATAATTGGGCTCCTTTTGCTCAAGCATAGTTCTTTTACCAAAGTAACCTGACTTTCTTTGCTCTCAAATTTGTCGTGATCAAGGCTTGAAGCCAAAACGTTGCATCTAATGTACAAGGTGATATTTTAGCTCTCACTGATACACTGAGTATCAGCACAGCACAGAAACTGCTTCAATAAAATGAACACAAGACAGGCTCAATCTGGCCTCCTCTTGTTGATGCTAAGCTTAGAAGAAGGAGGAGAGAGGAGAGAGGCAGAGGCAGAGGGGCAGAGAGAGAAATGCTCTCTGTTATTCTGAATGTTTCTACAGATTCTTTATGATCCACCAAGTCTTTTCTCAAACACCCTTTAAGATGATATAGATAAATTACAAGATGCCGAGAAGAACGACGCTCTTGTTAGAAGGAGCCTCTCCAAGCCTTTCTCCACTTCAACTGAAGAATGTGTTTCAATGAGCCTGTGATCTCAGGGGCCTCTCTTATTACTGTCATGTCATTCAGATCCAAATCAGGAAATCAGAGTGGAAAGAAGTGCTTCCTGTGCCCAGTGGCTAAGAAATCAGCGAAGAGGACATGGAGAACCCAAGGGCACACGTCCCTATGAGTCAGATTCCAGAATGCACCTTCCTGGAAGACGTGAATTCACTGGCCAGAGCTTCACCAGACGACCACCTCAAGTGGTGAAAGAGTCTGGGCAGCTGATATGGTTTGACTGTGTCCCCACCCAAATCTCATCTTGAATTGTAGCTCCCATAATTCCCACATGTTGTGGGAGGGACCTGGTGGGAGTTAATTGAATTATGGGGGCAGTTTCCCCCATACTGTTCTCATGTTAGTGAATAAGTCTTATGAAATCTGATGGTTTTATAAGGGGAAACCCCTTTCACTTGGTTCTCATTCTCTCTTGCCTACCACCATGTAAGATGTGACTTTCACATTCTGCCATGATTGTGAGGCCTCCCCAACCATGAGGAACTGTGATCCCATTAAACCTCTTTTTCTTTATGAATTACCCAGTCTCAGGTATGTCCTTATCAGCAGTATGAAAACAGACTAATACAGCAGTGGGGTCTTTATTCTAAGTGCACTCTATCTGATAGGCATTAGGCAGAACTTGGTAAAACTGCCAATCCAAATTGATGAACATACCTCTTAAATGAGGAGCAGTGGCTTATTCCAGAGCTGGGTGTGGTGTTCTGCACCTGCAATCCCAGCTATTCAGGAGGCTGAGACAGGAGAATCTCTTGAGATTGAACCCTAGAGGTGTAGGTTGCAGTGAGCTGAGATCACACCACTGCATTCTAGCCTGGGCAACACAGTGAGACTCCATCTCAAAAAAATAAAAAGAAGTGGCTTATTCCAAATAGTGATTGACTACAGTGAATGACTAATACAAGCTGAATCTGCTAGAGGTAGTAATTGAGGTTTCTTGCAAAGCAACCCCTACAGAAAAA
Organism: Saguinus oedipus; assembly: GCA_031835075.1. Lineage (NCBI taxonomy): Eukaryota > Metazoa > Chordata > Mammalia > Primates > Cebidae > Saguinus > Saguinus oedipus. The sequence continues at coordinate 173,625,749 of CM063172.1, read as the reverse complement.
AAAAAAACGATCCCCCTGCTTATTTGCTTATGCCCCTAATTCCTCAGCAGGAATTTGATTTTAGCCTAAGACTCCAGTATACATTATTTATCCTCATTATCCCTGTTCATCTGCCAAACCTCAGTGCCAATGCCTGTAGTCCTTTCCCCACCTGATCTCAAGGCTCAATTCAATTATCTTATTCTCTACAAGCTGATCCTAATAGCTCCCTGCAGTTCCCATCCCACCTCTGCATGCCAAGTGAAGTCTCTCTCATTTCTCTCCACCAAGCACTTTGTAAATAATCTCTAATAAAACATTTATCTTCAAACATATAATAAGCATTAATAAAGAGTTGTTGAATAAATAGGTAAACGGTGCATTTAACTAGTTATTCATGTGTTTGTACCATCAGCCCATGAACCTTTGAAGACAGTCTTATTCTCAGATATATCTGTGTATCTACAGTGTCTAAGAGTGTTTGACACAGTGTAGGTACTATTGTTCGCCAAATGAAGAAACAAAATTCCGACAGCTTAATAAGTAATAATCCACCCTGCTGAAATTTATGACAGGCCAAAATGCCATTGTTCCCTTTTGGCTTTCAAAGTCTTGCCAAAGAAAGAGTGTGAGGTAGAAGTGAGCCTACCTCTGAGAGGAGGCCCACCTGTGGAAGCTGGCACAGAAATCCACGCTCACCGCCTGGTCATGTAACTGACTTGGCCAGGTTTCTACTGCTTCCAGCAATTCAGGGATCTTTGGAGTAAAGGTGAAATATCAAAAAATAATGACATAGGGATTTTAAAGCACTCAAAGGGAAAATGATCACCTTCTTTGAAATATATACTTGTACATTTTTCTGGTCATCCTTTGGATGAGACCCCTCTGTCACTATGCAGAGGACAGCAATAAGGATATCTTCGTGCAAGCAAACTCCACACTCAGCAAAATGAATTTACAGTCAAGGTAAGCACTCAGCATAGTACCCAGCACAGTACCCAGCACACACACACACACGGAAGGTGCTTGACTGGGTCAATGAATAAATGGTAATTAACAGTCCATGAAGTAATTTGTTACCTTTTCAAAAGAACTGACAGGTAGACTCTTTCCTCAGGGCACTTTAGTATAAATTTAAGTGGTTTAATTTATAAATAATCCAATTTACGCTTACTTTTCAGTAGAACTAATTCTTAAAGCCAGTTATGGCTGTAGATGTATCTACTAGTTTAAGTCCACTGAACTCAAACCCCTAAAGACCCTTCAATGCCATGATGGCAAAACAGAAGGATAGTTTTAACCAGTCCCAAACCCGAGGGGTGGGCGGGGATGTGAGAGAGGCCGCTGTGCACCGGAACAAGCGCCAGCAACAGGTACCAGGTCACAGGGAACGTGTGCTTTGAAACCAAGAGGCAGAAAACAGTAATGGAAAACAGATGGAATATCAGAGGATTCCACTTTACCCACAGGGTTCAAAGGAAGTGATACGTTCATCAGGTTCCAAGGAAAGACCTCAGTAAGCTACAAACCCTAGAGAACTATGCACTTCATCCATAAGCTAGAGCAGGTCCAACTTTTGTTTAGAATCTATAACAAAATCTTGATTTCTCGGATATTTACCTGATGAGCAAGCAGAGGCAGTCCCCGTTCTTTGGATTTGAAACAGGCTTCCTCCTTGGAAACTCACGCGTGTGTGGACCACACCAAACGCCTCAGCCAATGCCCACGGGGCACTGACACTCACCACCCAGATGGCTTTTATTTTTCCAGCTCTTACTTCAGGGGGTTGGTGGGAAATTTTGTTTAAAATCATCAGTTCGGCCATTGCAATCACTTGCAATTTAAACAAGTCTCCGTTAAATGAATGGTCTTCACTCAAAATTCTCCTCTTCTCTTTTTCTCGTCACGTCCTCCAGCCTTTCATCTTGTGTCCAGCGAGACACGTACTGTCCTCGCATCAGGGCAGGGGCTTCTGGCTCCTGTGCCCCTCCCTGCTGCGTGCCCTCCGGCACCCTGAATGCTGAACTGTCGCACCTGCGGAGGTTGCATTTGTCTTACCTGGCTGCTGGGTCTTTTTCTCCCACACCTCATCAAATCTCTCACTCCTGGTCCTGACCCCAGGCAACTCCCCATTGGCTGGGCTTCTAAAGCGTATTTTTAGTCCCCTTGTAAATAGAAGGATGTTCCAGAATTTCCGGATGTATTTCTTGCACCATGCTGGGGGTGGTAGAATTCACACGGCTACCACCAACCACAGAGAGAAAGCTCCTCAAATTTCCCGTCCAGACTAGAAGCCCCATGGTGCCAGGGCCATGCTGAACATAGTCTCCCTAAAAGGCTTCACCCTGGAGAGTGAGGTGCAAACTTCCTGCTGCTGGGGCACCTCCAAGTGTCTGCTCCACCTTCTGCTCCTTCCCTATCCTTAGTGGATAAGGAGTAACAGGTGTGAAGTTTCCTGCGGCATGCAGAGCACACCTGTTTCAGTCTTTCCCCAGCATTCCCAAATCAGCCTAATTCCACCTTCACATTTCTTTCTTTGGGGGGTGGGGGAGGGTGGGAATACTGACTGTGATGTCATCTAGATTTTCCTTTTCCTTTAATGTGTTTGGTACAAATCCTGTGTATAGAGTTCTAAGCTTAGTTCTTGATATTCAAATCCCAACTTCTTTAGTCCCTAAGAATATATTTTATTATTTTCCCCTTAAAGTCTGGTTCTTGTCCATCAAACTCAGTTTGGTTTTCAGGCTAGAGTTTCTGTTACCTGTTTAAGGAATCCATCCACACATTAAAGTCTCCCATTTCTTCCAGGCTGTATTTCCATCCCCCGGAGACCAGAGCCTATCACTGTCACTTGAAACAAGGAAAAAGATGAGGGTGAAAGGGGTGGGATAAAAAACGAATAAGTTAACATCAAATTGATATCACAAACAGGGAAACTCAGGAGCCAATCAGCCCTCATCTAACTCACATGCTTTTATTCAGACTCTTGCTGCAAGGGTTAAAATAAATAACCCTTATATTGAATAATAGAAACATCTCCCCTCTCCTGACACCATCTCCTCTCAACTGATTACCATCAATTTCTTTTATATGATTCTCTGTTAAGTAGAGAAGGACAAAGAGACTTATACTCCCTTAGCTGTGAGCAGAGCTAAGGGAGTATAAGTATATATATATAATATATATATATACACACACACACACACACACACACACACACACACATATATATCTCCCCTAAGGCAGAGATGTATGATAAATATAATCAACAATTATGGGGACTGTTGGTTAATTTATACATTTACTACATTGTAAAATATCTTGCCAAACGCACGACAACATCCAATAAAGAGGTTTTAAGAAATATCTTGAAGGCAGTAATAGATTTTAAGTAATACCTGGAAGGCAAAGATCATGCCCCGACTTGTGAATATGTCACAGCTCTATTGCCAGTGAGGTGCCCAGCAGATGTACAGTAGACCCTGCTCTGCTCACAGCTAAGGGAGTATAAGTCTCTTTGTCCTTCTCTACTTAACAGAGAATCATATAAAAGAAATTGATGGTAATCAGTTGAGAGGAGATGGTGTCAGGAGAGGGGAGATGTTTCTATTATTCAATATTTAATGGGTATTTTATGTCAAGAAACTCTGTGGGCAACACCAAGAAATATCTATGAGAATGAGTTAAGATCACTGCATTAGGTAAGGCAACCATGTAGTTTATTGTTCGAAGTGGAAAATACTTTTGAAGGGAGCACTGTTAATTATTTATCTTGCAAACACTGGAGCATATCATTACCCTAATTCTAGAAGACCTTAAGACATAGTAGAGTCACAGAACATTCAAGATGCAAAATACTTAGGAAATTACCTAGTTCAGTATTGAGGGAGAAAAAAAATCTGTTCTCCAGAACAAAAGATGTTATTTCTGACAAACTGGTTCTTGTTAATACTGAGAGATACCAGAAAAAATATATATATTTAGCAGCCAAACACATTTGGTGCATCTTCTTGGAGATCCACAATGCGTGTTACCACACCAAAGGCAAATCCCCAATAAGCAAACTTTGCTGAAAATAGCATTTCCCCAAAATAGCCATATACCGATTTTCTCCAGCATTTTTGTTTGTGTTGGTAACACACTTACTGCCATCTTGCAGATGGAAATAGGTACCTAGTAAGTTTTCTCTAGTTTTATGGGGTTAGAAAATGCCCAAGTACATTCAGTAATTGTTCCAGGGTCTTTTATAGTTTCTGAGTAGCAGGCCTAAAATAGAGGTGGAGTAATGATAGCAGTAGTAACAGCAGCATCGCAGGAGTAGAAGTAACAGTAGCAGTGATAATGGTACCATTTATTGAGCTCCGTCCATTCTGCACATTGTAAGGGATCAAAACCCCCTATTTCTTTACCAGTCTCCCCAGCCAGCATCTAAGCTCAAGGCGGGCAGCTTTCACTAATGTATCAGCAGGGCACCTAACGTAATGTAGGTCCTTCATAAATATGTATTGATTACTGAAGGAATAAATGCATATGCACAGTAAATTCCAAGACTAAAAAAAGAACTGCCCAAATGTGCCAGAGTGTTCTTTTATTTTTATGAATCAACAAATCTCTCCTTTTTCTCGCCTGCTCTCAAAGGTACAAGCAAACAGTGCAGTATATGTTCAGAACAGCTCTGTGAAACTTCTCCGATTCCAGGAAGCAAAATTCTGAATGACAGTTTCTCATGTAAATGAGAAAAGGCACATTACAAGCACTTTGAAGATTACCTTGAATTATGAACAACACGCAGAAGGAAAATTTGAACAGGGCTTTGCTATTCACCAGGGTCACACACCGAAAAGATCCCCTCTGTAAAATTATTCTGTTAGCAATAATCGGCATAGAAGATAACAGCAGGTGTTGGCAGGCAAGAATAAACTGGCCTACAAAATGAGGGGCAATACCTGTAATAAAGGAAGTTAAACATTTTAATGAGCCTACTGGGATCCACTTGGTAATCACTGTTTAATACATGGAAAAATAAAAGGGAAAATGATGTATGTTACTGAACAAGAAAACACTTTAATAAATTACTCATCTTGGATTTTAGTGCATTCTGTGACTAGGGTGCTTTTTTGATGTCTATTTCAAGGACGTTAATTTTTTTATATTTAGTCTAAAGGAAAATTAAGAGGGGACATCATGACATAGTGGTTGTCTTCAAATATTTAAAAAAACTCTCATAAGCAAGGGAGTAAGTGCCTTTACCCCTTCTGCCTCCAGGGAAAAGTTCTGAGATCCGCAGTGGAAGTAACAGAGAGACATTACATATCAATGCAGACAAGAATTTCTCATCTTCAGAGCTGGTCAATAATCGGTCAGTTTGCCCTGAATATTACAGAGTTGGGTTTCCTATCACTGGAAGCAATGGGCAGAGCTGGGGCCACCATCTGCCAGGGGTGCTATTGAGGGTAAACTTTCATGTAGGCAAGTTGACACTGAACTTGTCTTTTAACTTCTGGGATCCTTCAACTCTTTGTGGGACATGAAAGATTTTTATTTTCCTGCTATTTCAGCCCCAATGCAAGACATTTGGTGAGTGCCAACAACTGGTAGCTAGTTTCATGGGGTAATTGGCCCCGACATTCTTCACTAAGCACACAGGTTAACAGCAACTTCTTCCCTCTGTTCAAGGTGAGTAGGAAGGCAAGAAGGGCACGTCCAATAGAGAGTCTCCTCTGTCACCCCATTCTCAGTCTGGTCCTGCCAGGAATCTCACTGAAAGTGGTAGACAGAGGCTGAACTGCCATCATAAGAAACTTCCAGTGAGTCCTCAAGAACAAGCCAGGACTTCGGGCAAGTTCTAACCCGAGGCTGCACTGAACCCTTGTCATCATGCTCCTCCATCTAAACACAGACAGAGAACCCACAGGAGTCACCAATAAAGGACAACTGAACAGAAAAGCAGGCAGAAGAGAATATCTAAATGGCCCACAAGTATACAAAATGTCCTTAGCCACTTAGTCATCAAAGAAATGCAGATCAAAACTACAAGATGAGACCAGGTGCAGTGGATCACGCCTGTAATCCCAGCACTTTGGGAAGCTGAGGCAAGCGGATCACCTGAGCTCAAGAATTCGAGACCAGCCTGAGCAACATAGTGAAACCCTATCTCTACAAAAAATACAAAAATTAGCCAGGCGTGGTGGCGCACCTGTCGTCCTAGCTACTTGAAGGGCTGACGCAGTGGGATTGCTTGAGCCCAGGAGGTTGAGGCTGCAGTGACCTGTGATTGCACCACTGAACTCCAGTCAGGATGACAAAGGAAGACCCTGTCTCATACCAAAAACAAACAAGAAATGACAAAAAAAGATACTAACTACTATACGACCACCAGAGAACTTAAAATTAAAAAGACTGACTACACCGAGAGTTGACAAGGATGTGGAAAACCGTCTGGCGGTATCCACTCCGGAAAACTGTCTGGCGGTATCCACTCGGGAAAACTGTCTGGCGGTATACACTCCGGAAAACTGTCTGGCGGTATCCACTCGGGAAAACTGTCTGGCGTTATCCACTCCGGAAAACTGTCTGGCGGTATCCACTCTGGAAAACCGTCTGGCAGTATCTAGTAAGACTAAACATATGCATCTCCTGTCACCCAGAAATGACACTCCTCTGTATCTAGACAAATATGCATTTTTGTGCATCCAAAGACCTGTACAAAATGTTCACAGCAGCACTATTCATGACAGCCAAAAATGAGAATACAACTCAAATATCTATTGACAAGAGGAAAAAATGAACAGATTTTGGTGTATCTATAAAATGAAATACTTCACAGCAAAAACAGCCTCAACTACATGCAATAGCACGAATGGGTCTCATAATATGAAGAGAAAGAACATGAAAAAAAAAAGTACACCCTGCATGATTCCATTTATATGAAGTTCATTCACAAAGTTAATCTTCGGCTTTAGAAGTCTGGATAGTCGTTACCTTTAGGGCAGTGACAATGACCGAGAGAGATACAAGGGGAGCTTCAGTAGCACTGGCAGTGTTTGCTTTCTGGGACTGGGCTGTGGTGAACAGGACACATTCACTTTGTGTATTCACTGAGCTGTGTAGTTGTGATCTGTGTACTTTTCTGTATGTCATGCATCAATAAAAGTCTGCTAAAATAGTGTTAGATTGAAAAAATTTTAAAACCTGCAATTTCTCCAGCTTATTTTTACTTTGCTCAATACTAAATAATTCTAAAATTTAGATTGACTGCATGTGAATTCTGGGAAAGGAAAGGAAACCACATGATGATCCAGAAGAAACCGATATATTCCAGAACCAAAGTACAGGCTTGTGTTAGGAATGATATGGCATCCCAGTAGAAGCTGTGAGGAAGAGGATGGACGCTCTGGTCCAGAGCAGACTATTGCTTGACTGATAGATGGAGAGAAATAAATAATAAGGCTTCCAAGAAGTCATTCATTCCATGTAAGATTGCCACCCAAACATTCCACCCATGAATGCACACACACATGCTAAATGCAGAAGGTCACAGAGATTAAAGCCTGTTTATTCATTTGCAATGTATAACCATACAAAGTAACTTATTTCTTGAAGTTGCTCTCTCTTGTACAAAGACATCAACTATTCATTGCCATTTTAAATGTACTGTGACAGGTTCATCACCCACCAGACTTACTGCAATATAGAACAGGACAGAGACAAAGTTCCTATCCAAACTCAGTTATAGTGTTTTGTGATTTAAACTGAATTCATAAGAGTTTACAGATAAAGTTTCTCCATTCTTCATTGCATCATAATTTATTTCCATTATACCTTGTTGCACACCTGTGTCATGTGTTTTATTGAAGCAGGAGTCCGTTCAGGATGCTGCCAAACTGCCTTGTTTATTCTAGGGCCAAAATCTTGAAATAACTTTTTCTTTGAGTTCTAACTCAGTAATAAAATTTAGAAAGGCTTATTTGTAAAAGACAGCCAAATAACTGAGAAACACAGCACTGAGAGATGAAATGATAATGACGAACACTGCTCTTAGTGAAGCCCCGTTTGATATGCGTGCATGTGTAGCTATCTACCTGCATATGTGTCTATCTCTCTACCTATCCGGCTTCCACAGTTCTTGCATAAATATCAAATCCCCATTCACCAGAGGCTGGATGCCACTTGCAGTGTGGGTGTCCTCAGAGTGATTTCTCATCCAGGCTGGTTTGAATGTTCCATTTCTTCCTGCCCAGCTCTGCCTCACACTGCTTAGTCTCACTCCATATTCATCTGCCTGGATGGTTTCTTTTTTGGATTCAGAGAACTGTCAGCCTTCCTGGTCATAACTGCTCAAGGGTCACATCTTACCTGCGCATTTCTGGAGGTCTGTTTCCTGGAATATTTGCCTCTGTAAGGTATTTTAGGCTGACTGATGGCGCCTTGAACGCCATGTTAACCTCTGTGACCTGCACGGACACTCCAGATGAGTTCCTGGAAAGTCTAAAGTAACTGGAAGACCACGAAAAGAAGAAGAAATGATCAATCCCTGCGGTGCCTCCTTAACTTTAAGACATTATTGTTCCGTATTCCCGCCCCAATTGATAAGGCCATTGGACTTTGTAATTGGCCTTGGTCAACCATGTGACTCCATGTCCTACGACCCCCTCCCAGCTTGCAAAAAAAAAAAAACACTAAAGTTACTTCCACTGTTGACCCTGTGCTATAGCTGGAACCTGAGCAACGCCATTTTATAAAAGACAAAGCTGTTTTCCAAAAATAAGTTGTAACGGCTGCCCCATTCTCCTCACAATGACTGCTAATCTTGGCTTCTTGGCTTCTGTAAATAAAACTGCTAGCTTGCTCTGCAAAATGCCCACTATGTAAAGCTGCTTACCTTTTCTTATCAGTAACTGCCAGAATTGCTGGCCTTTGCTTACCAGTAATGACCAGAATAAGCAGCCCAAGCTAAGTCCATCCTGGCCCCTGCGACTTGTAATAAGTAACTAAGATCTGTGGATTCCACCTCTGCCCAGACGATGTGTAAACTAACGTTTATCTTGACTTCTGCAAACCACTTAGGTAACAATCGAAGTGACAAGTCCCCTAGCCCTTGGAATGTCCGGAGACCCGCTCCCTCCTCTCTGCCCTGGAGGTGATTTATGGAATCCCCTGGCCCTCAGAATGTCTGAATCCCTTCATCCTCACCCCTACCCCACACCCTCACCCTGGAGGTAGTTTACGGGCATAAAAAGGTCTTGTCACCCTCCTTTCAGGGCCACGGGTTGGAGAGACGTGAGTCCTCCGTGGTCGCCGGCAATAAAGACCCTGCAATTTGGCCTACTTTTGCCTTAGTGCTAATTTTATACTCGATCCAAATACTTCACCCCAAACCTATAAAACTAACTCCTATCCCTCTACCCTCCACTGACTCCATTTTTGGCCTCAGCGCACTCATACCCCGGTGAACAAACAGCCATGTTGCTCATACAAAGCCTGTTGGGGAAGGGGGGGTTCTTCAGAGTGCATGTTTTAAGAAAGACTACAGTGTTCTCTCCTTAATTTTGAGCATTTATCCTACACCTACCCACCAATGCTGAAGCTTCTGGCACTTTATAAAGCAGCATAAGCTTCTTAATTGAGTCTAAAGAATTCCATATTGTGTAGGAATAATCACCTCTATAATATTTCAGTTATCTACCTGGCTTTCCCTTTCCCCCTAGAATAGAGCTACCTAGCATTTTGTTGTTTAACTGTTCCCTGGAGACTTTCATTTAGACCAAGTCTCAAGACACAAGCTATTTCAGTGACAAAGGACATTCCCAAGGGAAGGATTAGAACAACATCCTCTGTGTTCTCCAGCTGTATTCACCTTCACCACTTTGGGCATCTCTTCCCATTTCTTCTGAATTTGAGTTCCTTGAGAATAGTCTTTCACATCTGACTCATCTTACATTATCCATACTGTACATTTTACATATGTTTTCTACAAATATTTGTCTAATACATTTATAAGTGATGACATAAACACTTGAAGTATCTTGGCTTTTGCCATTTTAAAAGCCTGTTTTAAAAAACACTAGATGAGTCACTTTGCACTGCCTTTTCTCTGCTATAACCCTCTTCACCTTTGTTAGTTCCGTGCATAAATTAACACACATCTTTAAAATTGACCGCTTACAATAGTCTATCCAAATTATGGTACCATTTTGAGTCACTGAAATGTAATGAAAGGGTAGTAATGGTGGATGGCATGGTCAGCCTACCCTCCCACAAAAAGAATTAGAGAAGACAGACACGATGTTTTCTGTTTTTTAACTAAAGCACTGAAAATGACCACACAACACGTAGAAATGCGTTGGAGACTAGCCTTGAAAGATGGAAACATCAACAGGGGAGACTCCAGAGCTTGCTGGTTTTTGCCTGAGGGTACACCCCACCCATGCATTTTGAGCAGCAGAAGCCACACCCTTACTCCCTAAAAGGGCCAGAAGACCCAGCAGATGGATGGGGGAGCAGCTGCAAGTATGAGAGGAAATCCTCCAAGGGAGAGGGATGCAGAGGGGATAACCTTGACTCCTAAACTCTGTATTCACAGACAGATCCCAGTGATCCCCATGAGAAAACAGCAGCTGGAGGCATAAATAATAGAGCAGAGACTTCAGCTTCTGCCCACTGCCAGGGAGATGGAATTTGGAGCTTGAACCCAGATGGTGAGAACAAAATTCTTTTACTTAGCAGAACAAAATTCAATACTCTTCAGAGGGACAGGGCAGTGTTCATACTCTCTGTATTATTATGTCCCAACTACAATTAAAAATCACTAGATATATGAATAGGAATATTGACCAGAACTCAAGAGAAAGGGCAGTCAAAAAATGACTCCAGATTATAACCCAGATGTTGCAATTAGCAGACTAGATTTTAAAGCAGCTACCAAATATACATTCAGGAACTCAAAGGAAAATATTATCATCATGAAAACAGATGTAATCTCAGAAGAGAAATAAAAATTGTTATATAAAGCAAATTCTAGAACTGAAAATATAAAATTAAAATTTTATGGACTTGGTTTAATAACAGATTAGAAATGGTAGAAGACTCAGTACATCTTAAGACAGAAATTATTCAACCTAGGCCAGGTGCAGTGGCTCAAGCCTGTAATCCCAGCGTTTTGGGAGGCCAAAGAAGGAAAATCACTTGAGCCCATGAGTTCAAGATCGGCTTGGGCAACACAGAAAAACCCCATGTCTACAAATAATTGAAGAAGAATTAGCCCCCCATGGTGGCACAAGCCTGTAGTACCACCTATGCAGGAGGCTGAGCTGGGAGGGTCACTTGAGCCCAGGAGCTCAAGAATGCAGTGACCTAGGATTGCGCCATTGCACTCCAGCTTGGATGACAGAGTGAGAGAAAGATGAAGATGAAGATGAACAAAGAAGAAAGAAGAGGAAGAGGAAGAAGGAGAAGAAGGGGAGGAGAAGGAGGAAGAAGAGACAGCAGCAGAAACAGAAGAAGAAAAAATTATTCAATTTAAAGAACTGAGAGAAAATTAACTGAGGAAACATAATCAGTGCCTGAAATGTCTATTGGCCAGTAATAAACATATTGATGTACAACTGGAGTATGAGAAGGGGAGAAAAGAGAGTGAGGCAGAAGAAAATAACTGAAGAATAATGACTGAAAATTTCTCAAATTTGGTAAAAGATTTAACCACAGGGACCACTTAGATTGAATAAAACACTTGTCATGGCCCCCCAAAAGACTTGAGACATTTAGGCTTTGTAAGCAAACTAATTGCCTTAAAGTTAACTTCTCCCTCTGAATGTGAAGTCAGAATTATTTTTGTTTCTCAACTACGATGTGTCTCAGTTATTCATTACATGATTTAAAACAGGGTCCGTCTCCGTAAGGGAACGGAAGACACCGAGTGTGCAGGTACTGTTTCCTGATGGTGTTACTCTGCTCTTCACAGGTACTCTGATTGGGTGTGCATCCTTCTGGCCCAACCCATCAGGACCGCCCGAGCTGGGCTACACTGCAGTGCTGTTCAGTAAAGTAGCCTTCTATGCTTCATTACACAGCGTTATTCGTTTCTTTATCTCAGCAATAGAATATTACATTTTACTCTGTTTTCCTCCTGCTTAGAGAATAGCTATTTATTTCTTAATAAAACAGTGCAGTGTGTTTTCTCCATGATTAAAGACGCAGTGGAGACATAAGAACAATGAAATAAAAAATTAAACACTCTCCTCTTAGGATTTAACCAGCCGAACTGGGTAAAATGACTATTTTCTTTAAAGCTTCCATTTTATTTTTTCCTAATATATAATTTTTTATTCTTCAGGACCATGTCCATCATGTATAATGTCATAATATAAAGGAAAACTATTCATATACATTGAAATGAAATCCTTCAAACTACCATAAGCAAATTAGAAACACCGGTTTAAAAAAAAAAAAGGCAGTTCTCAGTAGTTAAAATAAGTAAATCTATTAACTAACGTTATTCAGTGGAATTCAGTAAAATTTATTGAGAACCTACAGTGTGCCAGTGTTATGTTGTTTTGGTTACTGTAAGATGGTTTCTACAGCACAGTATGCTCTTCAATATAATATGATTTTATATATATGTCTTTTTAGATGTTATTCAGGCAGAGAAATGAAAACATTAGCAAGACTAAAAACAACACCTAAAGAAAACAGGTAATAGCCTAGTAATATTTTCACAAACTAAAACCAAGAAGTTGCGCTGCTTCTAATACTAGCCGTAAGCTACAAATTTGATTCCTGAAGCTCTTCACCTACCAGCCAGGAGTAGGCAGTAGAATTGGTATTGACAAATGAGCTGTCAGACGCATTTACCATCTTTTTTTTTTTAATTTTTAGTTTTCTTCCCAAATTTCAGGGTCACACCCTTGTAATTCATGTAATTAAACAACAATAACAAATCTCAGGAAGAAAGCGGGGAATCCAAGTCGTCGTCAGGTCACAAAAGAATGCATTACTCTCAGCGGCAGAGCGGTTAAATGCTGGGCTGGATTCTGGCTTGCTTTAATACAAATCTGTTCACTTCAGCAAGGAAAACTTTAGAGAGAGTGAGAGATGCATGATCTGCCAAAAGTCTGTGTGAAGGTTTCCTAGGAGCATTCTGAGAGTCCCTGGCGGGGCATCACCTCCACCTATGAGAGATTCGATCAGGCAGATCGCCCACGCAGACTCGTGTGGTTTATTTCATTTATTTATAAAATATATGGAGCATTGCCAAACCTCAGCATATGGCTTGAACATTCAAATCTAGTGTTACATTTTTTTCCATCAATCTTTTGATACCCCAGATTTTGGCCATTCTACGTCTATATGAGTAACAGCTGGGCGAACAGATAAAAGGAGCAGCTAGCTAATTTAGGCTGAAAGAATCAGAGGTCTTGAAGAAAAGGAAATCTAAGATGAGAAGAAGAAAATGAACAGGAATTAGCTACACCAGTAGAGGAAAGAATATTTCAGGCAAAGGGAAAATCATGTATAGAGAGTAAATGAAAGAAATCAGGCCCTCTTTGAGATGTAAAAAAATTTGATTTGTCTGGATTGTGTGTCCAGGGTCCTGGAGTTCCGAGGGGAGAGGCTGAAGACTGCAGGGCAGTGTAGGTTCTCTTGGAAACTTCCAGTCAAGAGGTTCAGGAATAACCAAATTGCCTCCAACAGGCCAGTGCCTCCTGACCAGATTTGTATTTGTAAACGACCAGTCTGGCTGCCTCAGTGGGTATGCAATAAAAGGGGCAAGGTTCAACTCAGGGATGAGACATCAATTTGGAAGCTATTTCCATAACCTCAGTGAAGCACTAATGATGGCAAGAATTAAGATAATAGCAATGGAAATAGAGGATGGGCATGTTTGGGGAAGTATTTAGAAGTTAGAAACACAGACTCGGTATGTGGGGGGCGGGAAAAGAGAATGAAATCAGAGGTCATCGCCAGGATTTCTGGCAAGGACAAATGGCCAAAAGGAGGTATATTCACTCACTACAGTAGGACAAGGTTTATAGCAGAAGAGAAAGCATTGAGTTCGCGTTTGATTGACTATGAAAAGATCCATCGCTCACTTGGTCACACAGCAGCCAAGAGATGGGAACAGGATTTCAACTCACCTGGGACCGGAAGGCAGAAATATCAGTGGTCAATTGGGTCTGAAAGCCAAGAGCTGTCCTTTTGGAAGATGGCAGACTGAAGCCATGCAAGCAGACGGAGGTCACCCATGGAGTCCCAGGTGAGGCTGGCCCAAGAAGAAACCTTGAGGAGCCAGGTTACCTCTAAAGAACAGGCAAAGGAAAAAGAATCTGTAGAAGAGATGGACAAAGACCAGATTCAGAAAAATAAGAAAATTGTCTCACGGGTCCCCCAAGAAGGGAGACTTCAAAGAAAGAGGAAAGATCAACAGTGCCAATTCCTATGCCCATACCAAGTGAGCTAGGCATACCTTCCAGTATTCCGACCAAGATCTCAATTAACACATTAAACCAGAAAAGGCTCAGGATAAAACCTTGCTCCTATTCTTTCCATATGCTCAGCAATCCCTTTTCAATCTGCTATTAACACCATTGAGGGTGCAACAGTTAAAACTTCTACAAGGATTGTCATCAAACTCTACTTCTTTATGTATTTACAAGGTCATCATAGGAATTTTGCTGAATTCCCTGAAACATCCTAGTCACAAGGCATCTCTGGCATTTTGCAGAATAGCCCACGTGTCCATCACAAGATAAATGGCGTGACTTCTTGATCCGGTCCTTAGTCTTGGTGGTCACCACTTCCTTTACTGGTCAACTGAAAGCTCGAGGCTCACTTCATTGTAAATATCACCAGCATCTCCAAGACTTGCCCAGCCCAGAGTTCTCTGAACTCCAAACTCCATCAGTCATGAAGGCAGACAGTGCACCACTCAAGACCTGCCAGTGGTTTGTGACGTTGCCCTCTTTCTTGTGGAGGCATCAGAAAGCCTTGCAGAGGCAAGAGGAGGCAAAACATGGATTTTAGAGCCGAAGGTGAGTTGAAATCCTGGTCCCACCTCTTGGCTGCTGTGTGACCGAGTGAGTGGTGGATCTTTAAAGACTTAGTTTCCTCATTCATTAAGTGAAGATGAAAATATCTAAGAGAACTACGGGATACAAAGGGTGTTTCTTCACATTGTGCTAACATGAAATAGACTCCAAAAAAAAAAATACCAGTTTTCCTCAGACCTCGGCGCCTCTTAACAGATTGTACAGTTACGGACAGAGGGCAGAGAGAGTTCTGTTTGGCTCCTATTGATCTCATAGTCTTATATGAACTTATTAAACTCACGCATTATTCAGAATAAGTTGGGAATGACTAGAGATGGGGCTAGGGCCGGTGGAAGGAACGCACAGATGTTAAACTATTGGGGAATATTGGGGTGGGAGTGGAAGCCGAGCTGCAGCATGTTTAGGTCTTTGACCTCTTGTGTTTGAGGGACTAGGTTTGAAATGTGTGTATTGGAAGTCGAATCATGGCAGAGCACTACGCGTGATACGTGTAAGAATAGCGTGCAGGAGAATGCTGAGATACAGGTGATGAGGCTAACCCTGTGTGTATGAGGGAAAGAGTGACTTCCAATCTGATTGCCCACACAGGAGCCTGGCGCACAGGCCGGGCACATTCAGAGCATGTTCCTCAGCATCTCTGGATCCTGACTTTTAGAGGCAACACAAACATATTTATTAAAAATCTGATGAGGTGCAGTGGCTTACACCTGTAATCCCAGCTCTTTGGGAGGCTGAGGCAGGCAGATCACCTGAGGTCAGGAGTTCAAGAGCAGCCTGGCCAACATGATGAAACCCTGTCTCTACTAAAAATATAAAAATTAGCTAGGTATGATGGTGCCTGTAATCCCAGCTACTCAGGAGGTTGAGGCAGGAGAATCCCTTGAACCCAGGAGGCAGAGGTTGCAGTGAGCTGAGATGGCACCACTGCACTCCAGCCTGGGCAACAGAGCGAGACTCCATTTCAAAAAAATAAAAATAAATAAAAAATCCATGCTGTGTAGTTCAAAGGCTTATAGGGTAAGGTCTCTGCCACCCAGAAGCTTACAAATACAGTTGGGCAAATAAGGAACATCTACAAATAGAACAAATAACATTGACAAGGGTCACAGGCAGGTGGAGTACAGAGAGATGGCTGTGAGTGACATCAGGCCACCGAGGTGTGAATCTTGGCTCCGGTTCCTACCATCCTAGTAAATGGCAGCAAAGGACTTAACTCTCTGTGCCCGAAGTTCCTTGTTAACAGCACAAGAATGTAGAGATAATTCAACGGGGTGTTTTTAGCACTTTTCCAGGTGTATATAAAAGCAGCCGTTAACCAGCAGCATCAGCAGCAGCAGCTTTGAGTAATTCACTTCCTCCCAACATTAGTTCTCCCATCTGTAAAGCTGGACAACTGGACAAAAATAGCTAAAGTCCCCATCGATTCTAAAAATCTATACATGATACAAATGAGAAAAGACCTAATTCAGACCAGGAAAAGCATTCCCACGGGTGTCAACCCGGCACAGACTTCAAGGCAGACACAGACCAGGAAAAGCATTCCCACGGGTGTCAACGCAGCAAAGACTTCAAGGCGGACACGGGCTTTGCTCTAGGTCTTGGGAACAGGACATTCCGTTGGAAGCACACTATTTTAGTGACAGCAAGTGATCCAGAAAGAGAAGAGGGAGAGAAGTCTGGAAATACAGACAGTGGTTAACTAAGAAACACTTTCAATGGTAAGTAACAGACTTATAATTTACCCCTTAGAAGTAGCCACTGAAGATTTGAGACAGGTAAATGGTATAATTTTTATGACTTTGCAGACTTTGGCTGTGGTATGCAGCAATGATTGGCCAGAGTACAGTTCTAGAGAAAACTTATCAGGAAGCAACTGCAATCTTTCACACCCAAAAAAATAAAGCCTTGAACTCAGAATAAAGCCTTGAACAATGAACATGGATGACAAAGGATAATGCCCAACTCCGCCCTTGCATTGCTATCAGAAGACCTGAGCAAGGGCCGACGAGAAGCCTCCCAAGCTGCCCCATTCATCCGGGCATGGCACCCCAAGCCTGAACGTCTCCATGTAGGGAACCTGCATCTGCATATTTGAACAAGACTGGGTGCATTTGAATTTTGCTAATGGATGACAAATAACAATTGGTATTTCTTTGCTCCACTTCTTTTCTTGTCTTAAAATAAACCATGATTGACTAGTCACAGCTGCACTCACACAAAGAAATAGCAGTCTTTGACTTCAAAGGGAAACAGCTGAGAAGAGAGAAAACAAACAAAATTGCAAGATCTGAGATTTCATCTGGCGTGAGAATGATTTTTTAAAAGCATTTCTTACCCTAAACTGTTTCCTGTCTCATTTGAAAGCATCCCCAGTCGGCTGATAGCTCACATGCCAGGGTAAAGGTACCGTCAAGGGAAGGCCGTGTAATCACAGGCAGTGGCTCTTTCTCCCAGGACTCTGCTTCCTCTTAGCAAAAGCAAACACTGATGCCATTCTAATATCTGTTAAAGAAAACACTGGGAAAAAAAAGCAGCATCATTTGTGGAAAAGTTGAAGATTTAGATGCTTGAAGGTCATGGGCTTTATGGAGGAAGTCACAGGATGCTACTTTTCAAAGGTCAACAAGAAAAATAGAAGGTTCTCCTCTTGGCCTTCTCTGGCTACAGAGTAATCGGATGCTGCAAACATCAATAAATTCCTGGGACAGGTTTCTACGGAGAATGTAAACCTTAATGTTATCTGATATTTGAGTTGTCCAAACTCAAGCAAATTGCACAAAAGTCTAATCCCAGGCAGGGAATCAGAGCTGCAGATCTAATTGGTACCACACACTTCTGTCCATCAGACTGGTGCTGTGTGCAACGGTGGAAAGATGAATTACAATCTGGATTTTTAAAGTTTTCATGTGAAAGAGGCAGCAGGGAAAGTAGTCGGGTGGGGGTTGGCTGAGAAAAACTGATCAGGAACACAGGCACGGGTTCCATTCTGGAGAATTACCTTGCCTGTGCACTGCAGATGGTGGCGAAGGCAGCTTTCAAAGGGCACCCTGCAGGCAACAACTCCTCTCTCTGGTCTGCACTGCCCCCCACCTCCATCCAGTCTGTTGCTGATGCAAAGAATCCAGGGTTCTGTGATGGGAAGGGAAGAAGAAAGACACAGTAACCCCAACGCCAGCTAACACCTTCTCTTCTCTTTGGGCAGGAATTCCTTGCCAGGCTCCCACGCATCGATTTCCTCTTGCTCTGAACCTTTGCGGCACTCAATGTCTGCCATTTGTCATGAGCTGCCTTCCGGCATCTCGTGTGTTGTTGTTGAACTTCTCCTAACATCTCAGAGCTGAAAGAGACAACTAGCAGATTCCAACCACCCCTTTCATATTGGAATGCACTGCCAAGCGGTTGGTGGTTGGGCTTAAGTGAGAAGAGCCCCGCAGATGGAGCTCTCGTGGCCCGGAGAGGCAGTCCATTACATCTTAGGACAAGTTACACACTTTGGAACACCCTCATAGGCCCCTGATGGGAGTGTAAATTTTGATATTTCTGGAAGACAACTAGACAAAACATATAGGAAATATGTGACAATGGCAGGTCATGGTGGCTCATGCCTGTACTCCTAGCACTTTGGGAGGCCAAGGAGGGCAGGTCACCTGAGGTCAGGAGTTGGAGAGCAGCCTGGCCAACATAGCGAAACCCTGTCTCTAGTAAAAATACAAAAATTAGCTGGGTGTGGTAGCAGGTACCTGTAATCCAAGCTACTCAGGAGGCTGAGACAGGAGAACTGCTTGAACCCAGGAGGTGGAGGTTGCAGTGAGCTGAGATCGTGCCACTGCACTCCAGCCTGGGTGACAAGAGTGAAACCCTATCTCAAAATACAAAACTATGTGTCAATGTTCACACCGTTTGACCCAGAAATCTCACTTTTAGGAATTTATCCTAAAATAATAGCACGGTGGTCCCAGTTGCACACAGGTGCCAGTTTATCCGGGTTTTCGAGAGCTGATATGTTCACCCCTTCCCAACTCCACCCTCACTCTGGTGTTTCCAGTAACCACGGTTCAGGAACGTGTGCCACAGGAAATCGGGACCTGCAACAATAGGGAATTTGTCCTCTTTTTCCCTGGCACTTCATGAACCGTCTCCAGTACACCAGTGGATGGGCCCAGATATTTAAAGTATGCTGATCGCAGAACATTACAAGTGAAGGCAGTGAAAAATTAAAAAACAAAAAGGGAAGCCACCTAAATGTCCAAACTTAAGGATCACTTAAATGAATTATAGCCCATCAATTTTATGGAATGTTATTCAATCTTCAAAATAATATTAAATAAAAACTCGAAAAAAAAAATGTATGTAAAATAAATAAATAAATAAAAGCAGGTTACGAAGCAGTGGGGCCATGATGGGACAATTCCATTTTTGTCCCGAGGGCAAGTGTGTGGGGACAGAGAAAAAAAATCCACAGGGACTTTTAACCAGAGGGTGGGATCAATTTGATGTATCAACATTCGCTAACTTTTCTACAACCTAGGTCGCTTTTATAGTAAGAAAACGTCGTTAAGGATTAATTTGTCACCAGTGGCTGTGCTTAACGACCTGGTTTTGCCGTGGATGCTAACTTTGGCCAGGAAGAGCTGCCGAAGCAGAGACTGCCAGGAGGCCCGGCGCGGTGCCAGCAGCCTTCTGCCCCGCCCCCGCCCCGCCCCCCGCGAAGCTCTCCAGTGAACATGGTAACTAACCTCTGCAGAATTCACACAAGCATCTCGGGAATGACCGACAGGCACGAGCTAAATAGTCAAATCAAGGCGACCAAATACACAAACTGCCTGATTTTGTGTTCTAAAATGTTTCCTTTATTTCACTTGCGAAGTGCCAGCACAGCCAAGTAGGAAACCTTCCTTTCTCCCCATCTCTCCGGGCTCTTCTCCTCTCTCAGAACATGCCTTCTTGGCACCTCAGACAGAGGAGTCTGACCACCGCAGCTCCCGCGAGGTGCACACAAGTGCCAGGTAGCTGCCTTTGGCGGGGGGCTTGGCATTGCCCTGAACAGGCCCTCGGGGCTGTCACTGGAGAACCGCACCACATGCCCTGCCGACGGGAAGGCAGGCCTGTGGAGGGGCTGCCGCTCAGCTGGGAATCCAGGCAAGAGGGTTCAAGACTTGCATGTGAGATGCCCCCTCGGGAAGGGGACCCCAAAGCCTGAGTGGCACCGGCAGGCGTCCCCAGCCAGTCCCTCTCACTGCGAGTGGGCACCACAGAGCGGCCTCTCACCGTGCCCAGGACTGTTCACCCTTGGTGATGAAGAGCAGAGAAGGAGAGAACAAGAAGGGGAGGTTGGCGTGGATGGCAGGAAGGTGCTTATGAGGGCTTCCACTTCTTTCCAGAAGCTTCTCCTCAGTGGCGTGACCCGGCATGGGCCCAGGGCTCCAGCAGAGGCTCTCAGCCTCTCCGTGCTGGGTGCGGATCCGTGTCGGCTACAAA
Organism: Saguinus oedipus; assembly: GCA_031835075.1. Taxonomy (NCBI): domain Eukaryota; kingdom Metazoa; phylum Chordata; class Mammalia; order Primates; family Cebidae; genus Saguinus; species Saguinus oedipus. Next base: position 173,605,248 of record CM063172.1, on the reverse strand, counting down.
GCTTCCAAAGACGCCCATTCCTGGTCCCACCGCCAGGAGCTCTCATTCCCGGGGCCTGGGGAGGGGCCTGACATTGGGCTTGTTTTAAATTCCCCCAGGAAAGGTGATGCACAGCCAGGGTTTAGAGAAAGCCTAACCCACTCCAAATCACATGTGGCTAAGAGACTCCCCCTTCTACTGGTTACTTTCCCCAGAGACCAGAAATAAGAGTGTTCAGGTTCCCCGCGGCCCTGGGGGAGCGGTATTAGCGGCGCCCCGTGGTGTGTCCTGAATTATTCAGAGGCCAGCTTCTGCCTGCTGAGGGATTTCCAGCCCCTCCCACCGTGACCACCAACCTTTCTCTTTCTAAAGAGACTCCTAAAAGCATCTGTAAATGTTTCAAAAGGGGCAAACTGCACAGCCAGCACATGACGCCATTACGGAATTCAAAAGGTCCTGGGAAGAGGCAAAACCACAGATTTGAAGGGGAATTTCTCATGAGGTGAAATCTTAGAGGCATGTGGTGAGATCTTCTGATGTGAACTCTTCAAAAGAGTAAACTGTTCAATCTCCCCCTGGCAGGGTGAGATGAGCTGCCAGAAACCCAGAGAGAGGGAAGAAAAAATGTTCTTTGTGGCAGAGAAACCGTTTGATGAATTACCAGATAGAATGGGTCCGATTCTTCTGCCCTCGGATCAGGAAAATAAAAATCCTAATGCCATTAATGAAACAGTGGCCGGAAGTAATGTAAAACTAGGCATGCAAAATGGGAAAGGCAGATTCACGTGAAATATACTCTCCGCTAAAAGCTTTGCAAAATGAATTTTCCCTCGTGGAGGTGGGGTGAGAAGTTAAAGAGATGGCGACTGCATGGTTAGGCTAAAAGCCGTTCCATTAACACTGTTCATAAATTTTAATGCTTCAAATGAGGACAAATTAAGGTTATCCAAGAAAATGAGAACTATTGTTATTTCCAGTGTAAACTTGTTAATCAAAAATAAAAAGAAGTAATGTCTATTCACCCAGTCTGCCTTCAGTCTACTTTCTTTTTACTTTTTTTTTTTTGAGACAAAGTATTGTTCTGCCCCTCAGGTTGGAGTGCAATGGCAAGATCTCAGCTCACTACAACCTCCACCTCCTGGGTTCAAGGGATTCTCCTGCCTCAGCCTCCTGAGTAGCTGGGATTACAGGCACACGGCACCACACCTGGCTAATTTTTGTATTTTTAGTAGAGATGGGGTTTCACCATGTTGTCCAGGTTGGTCTTGAACTCCTGACCTCAAGTGATCTGCTTGCCTCAGCCTCCCAAAGTGCTGGGATTACAGGCTTGAGCCGGCACGCCCAACCCAGTCTTCTTTCTATGTCTTATTCTGGGGAAACCAGCAAGATTAATTATAGTTACTTCCAGCAATTCCAAGATATTATTGCCCTGACCCACAAAGCAATTCCTATTTTTCCTCCAGTACTCAGCTACCGATTCAACTGCAAGTGCTGAGTCCTCAGCTACCGTCTGTCCTACTTGACTGACCAGTAGCTAAATCTGTACAGAGCACCGCCAAATTCTCCCTCCCCTAAATCTAAATACTAATAGCCCTGCCCCCTGAACTAGAAAGTCCCCTATAAATATTGATCACTGATATTAGCTAGTAATGTCTACAATCTGTGAACAAACATTTTGGCAATTTCTCTGTGGAATAAAGACACTGGGTGCTCAAAACTCTTGTTTAGCAGCTAGAGGCCTCTATTATGGGCTTCCAGATCTCACTCCTTGCTTTGTGATAATGCACATATATTCATGGCCTAGTGTGGAAAGCATGGGCTGTAGAGTAAGAGAGAACCGAGTCTGTTCCTGTCTCTTGTCGCTTACTGGTTGCATGATCTTGGCAAGTCACTGAACCTTGCTAAACCTTAGTTTGCTTACCTGCGAAGTGGGGTAATAATGACAATGCTGCGGGAGATCAGAGAATTCGTGTTGTCTCTCTATGTACTTGTGTATTCGTCATGTCTAACAAGGGGGGTCTGGAATATGTGCAGAATGAATTAGTCAATCCTGACAAGAATTAACTGGAGGAAAGGCAAGCAAATCCCCTAGGATGCTACTCAGTACATCGTAATTATTGTTAATGTCAACAATCACAGTCATTATTTAATTTAGACAAAAAGCTTAAAAATATACCTTTCCTATTACATAAATGATAGGCATTTTAGCTGCCCAAAAGGAGCTACTCTAACCCACAAAGCAAATTCAGGAAGCTTCCCTCTGCTGCCAACCTCCAGTCCAGTGGAATGATTGCTGCATGGGGAGGCAGCACAGACACTGGGGATTAAACGAACCAGGGCACGCATCAGCACAGGGTCTCAGTTGATGCTGGGAATTGTTTCTATCCTCGCTTGCCGACATCCCCATCTGAGGCTGGAGCTTGGAAGGTGAAAAGAGATCACAGGATTTAAGTCTCTTCTTTTTGCAGGCGAAGCAGCACGTCCAGCACTGTCAGGTCCTCACACAAGCCCCTGATACTCACTCTGGCCTCTGGCTCCTTCACAGCTGCTTCAACTCAGATAGATGTGGCCCAAGGACACGGGCAGTGCCAATGGTGCAGTGGGACACACATAAGATAGCAGAGTTTTAAGCAGTCCGAATGAGAAAGAATTACGCATCAGTATTCCAATACCTTTGGTTTCCAACAGTAAAAGTGATACCCAGGGAGCCTGATGGTGTCCCATCATGGTTACTATCTAGTAATCAGCTATATCCATAAACGCTCTTGAACATAGCCACTTGGGAGAGCTTGCAGTATAAAATGGCCTGATGTCAAGAACACTAAAACAGTAATGAGAAAGCCAGAGAAGTTCACAAAACAGATGAACTGAGACAGTCATGTATCCAAGTGGGAAGATGCAGCAGGACCAACTCCAGAATAAATAAGAACTTTTCCATTGCAGTAATCCAGGTAAGACTTAATAGTCCCTTAACAAAGACCATTATACTTGGATTGTAAAGGGATCAATATGGAGAGAAATGTAAAAAGTATTACTTTCCCAGGGATGCTGTAACCAATGGCCACAAACTGAGTGGCTTAAAATACAGAAATGTATCCTCCCATGGTTCTAGAGGCCACAAGGCCAAGAGCAGGGCACCGCCAGGGCCACGCACCTTCCGAAGCCTCTGCGGGAGGACCCTGCCTGCCTCTGCCACCTTCTGCAGGTGGCTGGCAGTCCTTGGCTCTCAGCTGCTTCACTGCAGCCTCTGCCTTGGTCATGACATGGTGCTCCTGTATCTGCAAATGTTGCACAAAAGCGAAACTGTCATCATCTGTGAACAAATCACATTCGCGTAAACACTGACTTTCAAAAATCATGACCTAAATCTATGAAAAGGATGGGGAAAGGGAGAGATGGAGGGGGCGAGAGCTCTGCCAGAGCTAAATGTTTATCTTTCATTTGTATGAAGTCAAAATATAGCATCTATAATTTAAAAAAAATAAAAAATAGTTGTAAAGTATTTATAATGTTGAAGTAAATATGAAAACAATTGTCTAAAAGTGAAAGTGGGAGACTTTGCATTAGCGGACAGGAAAAGGTCGAAGTAATGTTGTCTTTTGCATTTTTAATGTTTTAGTCTTATTTGACTTTTTAAACTACAAAACACAAACATGGTATTTAACAAAATTTAAATTTAAAAAGAGGAGATCATTCTGTTTTCAGTCTCAAGAAGAGAGAGAACTAGATGACTGCAGCTTCAGATGAACACATCCCTGCAATCACCTCTGGGGCTCACCTGCCTGCAGTGTTAGTATCAGGATGGATGGCCTCATCAAGAGTTCCCTCGTCAGAACTCTGGCATGAGGACTTGGGGCTGACACCCAGGACAAGAGGCAAATGACCCCACAGGATCCTGGGGAGAGCACTGTTTCAGCCTGTGGCCTCTGCCAAGGAGGCTCATTAGCACACATGATTCGTTTTGACCCCACTTGCACTCACCAAGGCCATGGGTTGCAGCAAGGACAGAAACAGTGTTTCCTCATTTCACAGCATTGCCTAAGCAGCGTGCGGCTTGCTCGAGGGTAAGTGAGACTCATCCTGGCCTTATAAAGGGACTGGTCGCAAGAAATAAAAACACAAGACACATAAAGATTTGGAAGAATGAAGACAACATTATCACTAGAAATTACAGAAAAAGGGGCACATTTCCACAAAGCCAAGAAAGAAACATGTTTAAAAGAGTAGGGTGCCATCAACTAACAGTTGCCCATATTCTATGCCAAGTACCTTCAAAGTGCGTCTATTAGTCCATTTTCATGCTGCTGATAAAGACATACTCCAGACTGGGCAATTTACAAAAGAAAGAGGTTTAGTGGACTCACGGTTCCATGTGGCTGGGGAAGCCTCACAATCATGGCAGAAGGTGAAAGGAACTTCTCACGTGGTGGGGGCAGACAAGAGGAGTGCCAAGTGAAAGGGGTTTCCTCTGGTAAAACCATCAGATCTTGTGAGACTTATTTACACCATGAGAACAGTGTGGGGAAAACCGCCCCCATGATTCAATTATCTCTCTCTGGGTTCGTCCCACAACACGAGGGAATTATGGGAGTTACAATTCAAGATGAGATTTGGGTGGGGACACAGCCAAATCATGTCAGTGCTTTTAGATCCATCATCTCATGGATCACAACAATCTCTTCTGATTTGTATTTTCATTTATATTTTGTAGATGAGAGTGAAGACTAGGAAAGCTTGTGTAGGCACAGGCTTGCAGGCGCCCTCCAGAGTCACCACAGTGAGACCTGTACTTATGAGGCTCAAGAACTGCACTGGTATCAAGCTCCCCAGCTAAATCTTTGGACTCACAGTTTGGGCCAAAATTATGAAACTAGATTTAAATTAAGCATTGAACTCAGCCAGCGAAAAGTACCACTCTAAAGCAAATGTGATTAATTTGCTTCGTCTTTCTCTGCTATCTCCTTTTTAATTTTGCCTTCATATGTTGTATTGATTTTATCATAAAAATGAAAAATCTTATAATGGAACATTCAGATAACAGAAAATAACTTTTGCAAATTAAAATTGGGATATTATATTACAAATGAAACACACTTGTCTAAAAAAAAAATTGTAATTGTTTTTTCTGGAACTAACTGAGAAATTGCCAGTAAAGAACCTGGCATTTAGCAGAGGACCGACCAGTGGCTGGGGGTCAGTCTGACATGTTGAAAAGAGAGGGCTTTGGAATCTAATAGACCTCAATTCAAATCCTGGCCCTTCAATGTAGACAACAGTAACTGCTGAGAATCAAAATTTTAAAATAGATCTTAAAGTCTCTAGCGCAGTCTTTGAAACATAACTGTGCTCAAAATAATGTTAATTTCCTCCTCTTCAACATGAAGAACCTACTATATTTGCTTTGTGTTTGTTTTCTCTTTGCTTAGACCATCTTCCTTTTGTGGAAAGCACCATTGCCCACTCATGACAGCCTCTGTTCTTGATCCAGTTAGTCATATACAAATTCGTTTTCTGAACTCAATGCCTTTCTATCCTTAGGAGGAAAGAAAGGGGATTTCTTAATCAGTCTCTACATTTCCTACAGATTATTTACATATTTTAGAATTAATCCTTCAGGCGTTCTTTCCTATAATGAAAAAGTTACATAGTTTCACTTTTCTAAAATTGAATAACCGTGTAACGATTTGCTTTTGTTCTTTTTCTGACTGGATTATCAAACTTAATCCCGTGGACATTATTACATAGCAGTTCATCCGTGAATATATTGCACATTGATTATCATCTGTCACCATCAGCCCAAGACCATGTATGGTGACCACATGTCTTGAATCAGTTTTAATATTGGGTAATTTTCTTCTTTTTAATAAATGGGAGTTATTAAATTTATCACAAAATGTGATATAATTGTTCTACCTTTGTGTGATCTGTTCATTTCCTTTTTGTGTTACGAAACTATACCATTTTTATAATATGTAGCCTCATTCATATTTGAGTCTTAAAGGGGCATAAAATTAAATAATGATTATTTGACATATAATGAATCTTTTTAATTGAAATGAATAAAATTATATAAAATTGGAGCTATCTTAGAAAATCTGGGACACATGGTCATAATAAATATAGTTTCTTTCCCATGGGTACTAAGAAGTAGTCATTATAATAATCCCACATTAATTAGAGAAACTTACTGGAAGCAAATTGTAGTATAACTAGATTGTGCAGAGAAAGGCCTTCCATTAGGCATCAACCCGAAGATGTTAACAGAAAAGTATTTAGCATTGATGGTGTAAGCATTTGAGTGAATTAATCTAATATAGGCTACTCAGCATTCATAAGATCCACGAGAATGTCTGGTAGTAATGTCTGCTCATAGCTTTAGCTATTTACAGTGGTTTTCAATGCAAATAATTGAAAGTGTGGCTGGGTGCGGTGGCTCACACCTGTAATCTCAGCACTTCGGAAGGCCAAGGTGGGTGGATCACTTGAGGTCAGGAGTTTGAGACCAGCCCGTCCAACATAGTGAAACCCCATGTCTACTAAAAATACAAAAATTAGTCAGGTGTAGAGGTGCACACCTGTAATCCCAGCTACTCAGGAGGCTGAGGCAGGAGAATCACTTGAACCTGGGAAGCATAGGTTGCAGTGAGCTGATGTTGCGCCACTGTACTCCAGGCTGGGTGACAGAACAAGACTTTGTCTCAAAAAAAAAAAAAAAGTCCAAGTCGAAAGAGACCATACAGTACCAGAAAACAAATTTTAAAAATGCAGCGATCTTGTGCTAAAACAATTGAAGGATTAGCATCCAGGTCAACAAAGACTGAAAAAAGCACCTGTTAACTCCCACCATCATCAGATTTCTCCTTTGACCAGCTTCATCTCTGCCAAGAGTATAGCTCTGGGACTTTTAGCATGTTCTCCCTTTCAATGAGCATATGCTAACTGTAGTTTCATAGACAATTGCTTTCTTTATCAACCCATTGGAGCTATTTACCCAGGAAGGCACTCCTCCCTTGCCATCTTGTACATTAAATATCAGGATCTAGCCCTTACGGAGGTCTGGGTGCCAGGCACTACGTTCCAGTGCCTAGTGTTCAGAAGTCTTCTGGGAAATGTTTAGTGACCAGCTCTCTGGGACAAAGGAAAGATGCTTATTTGCCAATTTCTGTTGTGTAAATTCTTCCACCATTGCCAATTTCAAGCTGTCAGCAGTTTAACCACTGGTTCCTGAAGTGAGCACAAACTGTCTCCATCACATTATAGTTTTAGTATTTCATCCTTGAGATTAACAGGCAGGTAACATGACTGTCCCCATTTTATAGATGAAGAAACTGAGGTGTGGAGAAATGAACTAAGTTGTCCAGAATCACAACTGGTAAGTGGCAGAGATGAGATTTAAGTAGAGCTCTGCCTCACTTCGCAGTCTGTTTATTAAGCAAATATTTGTAAAAGCAAGACAGCATTTATATAGCAAAAGACAAAAGAAGGGAAAAAGCCTCACAGAGTTTACAAGTGAGTGTAAATCAGTGCATGCCCTTAAACATTACAAGTTAGGTCACCCAAGGGGGGTGTGCAGTGAAACAAGCCAAGGGAAATCCACCAATGAACAGGGACCCTACATTCTGTTGCCAACAAAGGTACTTCTATTTTTTTCTTCCCTCTGGCACCTCTCTGCTTGGTGGTGCCTTTTCAAAGTGAACAAGTGTGAGAAACTCGGTCATTTCTTACCCAACTGGAGAAAGCCCTAGGTCTGAATTTGTTACAGCTTCTACCTCATTGACTTTCAGGTCAGTTGGGTGACAACCTGACTCACAATCTATTTCTGAGTTCTCCTTTTTGACCCTGCCGGTGACAATCACCTGCGTGTTCTCCACAGACACCTGAGCACACAACCTCAGATGCAATCCTTGCTTGGTTTCCTCTCAGTATTTATTTCAAGAATTTCTCCCCAAATCCTGTCCATCAGCTAAACAGACTCCTCTAAGAGCCATTCCTTGCTTTCTAGTCCTTTGTAGCAGATGGCCTCTAGTTAAGCCTTGTTCCAGCCTCCACCAAATTGTCTGGCTGTGTGATTCAGCTTCTCTAAGCTCCCAGAAAACAGTCCTGCCAGATGGAGGAAGCACCCTCTCTGTAGCCACCACATAAATATTCACAGGTGCAAGGCTGGCATTGGATGGTTGGACTCAGGACTTAATGGAGGGAGTGCAAGGGAGAGTGACTTAAACTCCCATTTACTCAGTTTTCTCATCTGTAAAATGGGAGCTTTAAAAACATATACATTACAAGGTTGTCAAGTGAATCATACAAAATGCTTATTGAAAAATACTGTAAGGTATTCTTATTTACGTTTACTATTAATAATACTATTAAGGTAAGGGATACACTATATTACTATTCCCTAAGTAACTGGGAAGACTATATTTGTAGACAAGATAGGAAAAGTGGTGTTCTCCGTTAACAGTTGCGCTTACATCACATGCTTTGCAATCATTACAGCCCACTGCATTTACAGAACCATCCATTCAGCAAACCCTGACTAAGCACCTATAACACACCAGCCCCTCTGCTAGGCTGTCACAGGACAGGGTGGACTGAGACATGGTCCCTGTGCCGCGAAGTTTGCGATCCAGTGGGAGATCTGCCCAGGAAACCCTCCTTACAATGCTGCTGGAGAAAGGCCTAGCATGTTAGAGAAACCACGGCACCCAAACCAAGCCGGTGGCTTCAGAGGCTCCCCTGCTCTGAGTTTTGGAGAAGGAGGAGGTAGCCCCGGCATCCCCTGTGCGTGGTGGGCATCAGAACTGCCGGGGAGCCTTGGAGAGCCCACACTTGGCCAAGGCTCTACCTAGACATATGGATTTGATAGATCTTGGGTTGACAGAGCTGGATATTTGAACATTAATAATCTTCACAGGTGATTCTGTACAAGGATAACTATGACCTATATTTCTCTGACTTTTTCTATCAGAAAATTAGAAAATATATTCATTATATCAATTCAATGTATCTCAGTCAGTCCTCAGCGTCTGGGGACTCTCGCTGATATTCAGACACCAGGAACGATACTAGACATTGACTCAGACCACGTTTAGCCTCATTTTCTTCATTTTTAACTGTACAGCCCCCTCCCAAATCAGTTGAACTTAATTTTTTAATAACTTTAGAACCATTTAATCTTATTCCATGTTTCTATTTTTCATGAATTCAAGCTCACAATGTAGGCCAACCACATTTTCCCTGAGCTCTGAAACATTAAAAATAACACAATATAGGTTTCTCTCGGCATCAGTGCGGATGGAAGAAATGATAGAAAATAGATCCAGTCAAAACATCATCTCTTAAAGCTCCCACAGAATTCCTCATAGCAATGGGCATAACAATACATTTTATTCCCAGATCATGCTATGTATTTATCCTGACAACCAAATACTGAATGTCATCTGCAATGATGACATCTGGGGACTCTCATGTATTAGTGTATCTCTAACTCATTCACTATGAGACAGCTCAGGACATAGAATAAAACACCAGACACTAGAGCTACCAAACAAGTGGCATATCATTGTCACAAAACCTCAGAAAGTCCATTTCTCTCATTTTACTAATAAGGAAACTGAGAGGAAGGAATGGTAATTGACCAAATTGACACATGCAGCGTAGCAAAAAGCCAATACCAGAATTTTAGTCTGTTTCTGCACAAAGCCTTCCGTTAGCTGAAAGAACGCCAGTAGATGATTTAATCACAGTTTTATGATGAAATACACTATAATTTCTTTATAATGATGATAACTTATGGTCAGGTATAAATCACCTTTATTCCAAAAATAAATTCTAAGCAAAATAAAAAAGCATATGTACTATACTAACAATTATATATGCAATGGTTTCTACATGAACAATAATCTGTAAATAAAAATTTATTTTATTTAAATTCAAAATTAAATAAAAGTTTAAAATCTGCTATACACTATTATCAGTAGTTTGGGATTGATTACCTGGAATTACTTCCACTCCACAACCTACTTTCATCCTTCAGAGCCTAAGAATGAGAGAAAAAAAAAAGAAATGCTTCCCTATGAAATTTAAATTTAAAATATTCACATGGAATGAACCAAAACAGAGAGCTGTGCAAAAAAAAAAAAAACCAAATTGGCAAAAGAATAAGTACCAGAGAAAGAGGAAGAATAAGATAGAGATAGAGGAGGAAGAAGAGTCAAAGAAGAGGGAGGGAGAAAAGAAAGAAGGATAAAAGAAAGGAAGGAACCTGGGAAGAAAGAGAGGGAGAGAGAAAAGAAAGGGAAGAAAGAAAGGTCGAGTAGATTTGCAAACTTTTTTCCAACTCCTACTAATTACACAAAAATATACTGAATGTACTTAAAGAGCTTATTGACTACATTAAAATATCTAAGAGGTCGACGGTAAGCTTCAAGAACTTCAAGCTCTATAGAAAGACTTTCTATAACCTTAGATTTTCTTAGGTTGGTGTCATTAAACATCTGATTCATCTCACCAGCCAAGGTACCCTCCGGAGCTCGGCACAGCAAGCTGCACTCTGCTTACCACAATTACAATTGGAGTTGCCGTGAATTATGCCTAGAGGGGACAGTGATCATGCAAAGTTGGATGTGCTAGATCCCGTGATGGACAAATGGCTCAAAATGCTTTTATTATAAAATGCTAGAATCACTGAATGCTTATAGACACAATATAACAACACGCATATCCCAACACTGAACTTTACCAGGTCGGACCATGTTTATGTTTACTTCAGATTTCATTTTAGATAAGAACATATTTCAGATGGAATTGAATCTCTCTTTGAATTTCTGCCATGTCATTTCTCCTCATCTCTCTGTCTCCAGAGGTAATGATTATTCTGACTTTGATGTCTGTTATCCCCAAACATATTTAAATATTATAACCACCCATGTGTTGCATATATTCACAAAACACATACAAATAATTTACATATTTTTTAAATTTTATAGGCACAGTATTATATGGCACATATTCTACTACAATTTTCTTTTCTCTCTCCATGTTAAGTTCTGAGGTTTCTCCACGTTAACACATGTAGCTCTTGTACATTTGCTTAATATTGCATAGTGGTATGTCCGTTTTACTTACTTAATATTGCATAGTGGTATGTCCATTTTACTTACTTAATATTGCATAGTGGTATGTCCATTTTACTTACTTAATATTGCATAGTGGTATGTCCATTTTACTTACTTGGCTTCCTGTTGGCAGGCCTTTAGGTTATTTGCAGCTTTTCACCATGATAAATAACGGTGCAGTGGATATTCTTGTGCACATCTGTAACAATTTCTTTATGATGATTATTAGAAGTGAAAATATTTACCCATTGTGTAGGTGAATATTCAATTTCACTAGTTATTGCCAATTTATGCAGAAAATTAGTTGTCTTGGTATCAAGTCAGCTTTCAGCCACAGCCTATAAATTTGTTTTCTTATCTTTTCAAGGATTGTCTGTTCCTTGATAGCTTAAAACTCATCTTTAAAAACATGTAGACTTATTGCTTTTTGGTTGAATCTTATGTCTTTGTTGGTGTATTAGCTATAACTCTGTTTTCTTATCTATTGGTTGCTTTTGGGTTAACATCTGCATGTAATTACAGTCTATATTCAAGTAATACTATACCACTTCAGATTTAGCATTAGAACTTTTCAAATAGTATATTTCCATTTCTCCCCTCCCAGTCTTGGTTCTATTTTTGTCATGTATATTATGTCTACATGTTTTATGAACTCAGTTTTTGCCATGTCTTGAAAGTCAACTGTGTGTCTCTTCCCAAATTTACCTTCAGTTTGGTAACTTGAAATTAAGTTATAGTAGGAGCATTTTAGGCAAATGCTACAAATTGAGGCTTTTTTTTTCTTCTGGAAATTCAGCTGTCAAGCATTTACCAGCATGCCATTTTATAAACCTAAATATGTATGCTATTATTTTTACTTTGAGCATTTAATTCTCCTTAAAAAAAAATTTTAACACCTAAAAAGTTGTTCCTATTTACCCAAACATTTGGCGTTTCTGGTGCTTTCTCCTTCCGCACATCTTTGTGTTTATGGATTTTCATCTACTATCATCGTCTTCTTCCTGGAAGGTCTTCCTTAACATTTCTTGTAATGCAAGTCTACTGCTGACTAATTCTTTTAGTTTTTGACTAATTATAAAATATTTTATCTTTCCCTTGTTTTCTGAAAAATATTTTGCTCAGCATAGAATTCTACGTTTACAGATCTGTTTATTTGTCTCCTTTCAGTGATTTAAAGATATTGCTCCACTGTCTTTTGGCTTCCATCGTTTCTGGCAAGAAATCTGTTGTTATTCTTGGTAGCAATCCTCTATACATAGTCTTTTTTTTGTAACTTTTTTTAAAAAATTGTTTCTTTATTGCTTACTGTAAATAATTTAATTATGATACCTTGATGCAGTTTTCTTCACATTTCTTCTGTCTGGAATATGTTGAGATTCTTGGGTCTCTGGGCTTGCAGTTTTACTCAAATTTGAAAATTCTCATTCTCTACTTCTTCAAATATTTTTTGCCCTAGCCCATCATTTGGGGATTCCAATTAAATTACACATATTTGGACACTTCAAAGTTGTCCTACATTTCCACAGCTCACTGATCTGCTAATCTCGAGGGTTTTTTTGTTTGTTGGTTTGGGTTTTTTTTTTTTTTTTTTTTGCCTTTTGTTTCATTTTGAATAGTTTCTATTGCTATGTCTTTAAGCTTGCTAATCTTTTTTCCTGTGTTGTTTATTTTGCTGTTAATTATACTTAGTGTATTTCTCATCCCCAACATTGTATGTTTCAAGAAGTTCAATCTGGGTCTTTTATATATCTTCCACATCTCTACTTAGCATGCTTAACTTTCCTCTACTTTACTAAACACATGTGCTATAGTCAGAATGATTGTTTTACTTCCCTTTTTCCACATGAGGATTGTATTTTCCTGCTTCTCTGTATGCTTATAATCTTTTTATCAGATGCCGGAAGATTTTGTAAATTTTACTTTGTTGTATGCTGTATATTTTTTTGTATTTGTATAAATAACTCTAGTTTTGTGCTAAGACACACTTAAATTATTTGGCAATTGTTTGATTCTTTTGAACCTTGCCTTTTTTTTTTTTTTTTTTTTTTTTTTTTTTTTTTTTTTTTTGAGATGGAGTTTAGCTCTTGTTACCCATGCTGGAGTGCAATGGCGCGATCTTGGCTCACCACAACCTCTGCCTCCTGGGTTCAGGCAATTCTCCTGCCTCAGCATCCCGAGTAGCTTGGATTACAGATGCACGCCACCATGCCCAGCTAATTTTTTGTATTTTTAGTTGAGACAGGGTTTCACCTTGTTGACCAGGATGGTCTCGAGTTCTTGACCTTGTGATCCACCTGCCTCGGCTTCCCAAAGTGCTGGGATTACAGGCTTGAGCCACTGCACCCAGCTGAACCTTGCTTTTATACTTTGTTAGGGAGTAACAGAACATTTTTAATCTAGTCCTTCCAAGTACTCTATTCAATGTCCTGTGAATTCTAAGGTTTTCCCGTCTCCCTGGTGTGAACAGCCCTAATCTCAACCCTGCATGGGATGTGAGAATTGTTACCTTTTGTCCTTTCAGGTGGCTATTCTCACAGCTTGCAATAATTTCCTAACACATATATGCTAATCAGCATTTAGAAGAAGACAGACCAGGGATCTTCTGTTGATCTCTGGAACTCTCTATATGCAAATTTCTGCTATCCGGTCCTCTGCTGTTTGAACTCTAGCTATCTTGGTCTACCTGGACTCCTGGCTTTATTTCCTCAACACAGGAAGTCTTTCCTGCTCCGCCTGGATTTCCTCTCCCTTTGCAGTGGCCTGGAAACTCTCCTTGTGTAGTAACCAGAATTTTATTGTTGGATTGTTCCTGTTTGTTATCACTTTCTCAGGAATCACTGTTTCTTACTCCCTAATGTCAAATGCAGGTTGAGTATCCGTTATCTCGCTTAGGACCAGGGATATTTGGGGTTTCACATTTTTTCAGATTCTGAAATATTTGCATTAAACTTACAGACTGAACATTCCTAATTTGAAAAGCTAAAATTCAAAATGCTCCAATGAGCAGTTCATTTGAGTGTCACGTAAGTGCTCAAAAAATCTTGGATTCTGGAGCATTTTAGATTTTGGATCTTATTTAGGGTACTCAACCTGACTTGGAAAACCATTGTTTTACATATTTTGCCCAGTTTTTTAGTTTCTTTCATGGGAGAAAATTGGATCTCTCTTACTCCATCTTCACCAACATGAAAGCATCGGTGTTACCACTGAATTATTTAATTCTTTGTTGTAAACTGGTTTTTAGATTTTGCACCTACTCGCATGTTTTGATAAATTGGCCTCTGCCCTTGAAATATGACAATTGTCTGTGTGCCAGTATGACAGGTTTCTGAGCCTTCAAGCCTAGGATCTGACCCCAGATCACAGCAGTGAAGTTGACCCTGTGAAGGTCCTATGGAGATGGCAACCCTCTCTTGGAGCCATGTGGCGGCTGATTGAGCTCAAGCCTGATTACTATTTTGAATTTCCTTACAGAAGACAAATTACTCATGTGCAAGATTTAAAAATAAAATAACCACATGAACATATGTAGCTTACAGATTGTTTTATATAACCAAATCCCATGGTTTAAAATGCTAAAAATATTTGCTTACTCATCAACATTTTCATATAGAAAATATGTCTGTCCATATCTGAGTAGTATCACTAAGAACAATAATACATACTGAAAACAATGCTACATGTTATTAGTAAAAAGTAAAATAATTTGTTTTCCAGAAAGTGTGTATTTGTGTGTGCTCAAAATTATTTTTCTTGTAACGTTTTCCATATTCTTAGATGTCAACTACAAATTTTTGAAGAGGTAGCTATATTAGCTTTATTTCATATCCATATATTTTGATCTCTAGTTATGGCAATACTAGTAAGGAACCTCTTCCAAAGAAACTAACAACCTTATCAGTCTACCACAGCAGACATTTCATCAGAGGGTAGATGAAATACTACATTATAAACAGATTTGGCCTCAGGGAACACTGACAAACATTCCAATTTGACTTAATCAGCCTGAAGGATAGACTCAGGTTTGAGCCAATTGTAACTGGAATTCTCTGCACCAAAACAGAAATAAATGAGTCTGTTTGCTCAGCTCTTCTTTATCTAGCTTCCCTGCATCTAACTGGAAGAGACATTTGTGTCTGGAACATTACTTTCCTGATACTTTTTAAATTGGTCCTTTCTCCTCCGAGTAGGTCAGCGTGATGGATTTGGATATTTTGTGACCTACTTGTCACCTCCAGCCCTATTCAAATACAATCTGATAGGTAAAAGATAATGCATTTGTTCCTAACATTTGTAAGATTTATATTTTAACAATCCTTAACATTTGTAAGATGTATATTTTGTCAAAATTATACATAAACATGGTACACGCACATAAAGAATCAAGGAGTCCTCAAATTCATTAAAAACACAGCAGTATTCTCCATCTCCATTTTATCTGTCTCCTAGGAAACTACTCAACCACTTTTGCCATCTTTTGATATTTACAACTGTATTTCTAAATGACATGCCTGTATTGCTATGTATTCATTATATATTAATTTTCTTAAAGTTTTTTCCCCCGTTCCTGCTCCAATTTGGAATTATGACCTCAGGCTATTTGCACATATGTTGTATTAAGATCATCCATGCCTTCATCTTGGGAGTTTACTTTGCCTCTCTTTTACCTTGTATTTATTGTTTTCTGTATCCCAAGGGTTCTCGTTTCTTGGTTTTCTCCCTCATTTTGATGGAACATATCCTCCAGTGACTTCCTGGGAAAGGCTATGTGGGAGGTAAACCTTTTGAGAAATTGCATGTGTGAAAATGTCTTTCTTCCCCATGGACATTTGATTAAGAATTGAACTGAGTATACCATGCTGCTAGTGATCATTTTTCTTCAGGACTTTGAAGCCATTATTTGACTGTCTTCAAACATCTGATATAGATAGCTATTGAGAAGTTCAAAGTTTTTCTGATTCTTAATCATTTTGATGACACTTGTATTTCTCTCAGAAGCTTAAATAATCTTTTCTTTGACTAAAATATTCCAAAACATCATAATGATGCAATTTAACGTGGGTCTATTTTAATTCACTGTGCTGAAGTTTTTCGTTTTTTCTTAAATTGACCTTTCAACATGGAAATTTCTCATCTTCAGTCCTGAAAATTTTTTCTTGATTTATTTCAATGATGATTTCTATGTTCTATTTTCCCTGTGCTCTCTCCATAACCTCTCTTATTAAGATGTTTGACTTCCCAGACTGGTTTTCTGATTGTCTTACATTTTTTTTTTGCCTACTTTCCATCACCTCATCTTTTGTTTTACTTTCTGGGATATTTCTACAACTTCATCTTCCATCCATCTTATTCACTTTCTTATTGTCACTATCACATTTTAATTTTAGGAGCACATTTTCATTCCCTAGTAGTACTTTTTAAATTGACACGTAATAATTGTACATATGTATGGGGTGATGTTTCAGTACACACAATGTATTGCAATCAAATCAGAGTAATTGGCATACCAACCTCTGCAACACTTACCATTTCTTTGTGTTAAGAACTTCCATATCAGCTATTTGCAACTATGTAATACATTATTGTTAACTCTCCTGGAGGTACAGGGGTAAAGAACACTAAAAGTTATTCCTTCTATCCAGCTGTAATTTTGTATCCTTAACAAATCTCTCTCTATCTCACCTTTCCCTTACCCTTTCCAGCCTTCAGTAACCTCTGTTTTACTTTTTACTTCTATGAGACCAACTTTTTTCATCTTCCACATATCAGTATTTAATTTCCTGTTCCTTGCTTATTTCACTTATCGTAAGGTCCCCAGTTTCATCCATGTCGTCATGAATAACAGGATTTCATACTTTTTTTAAAGCTGAATGATATTCCATTATGTATAAATACCACATTTTAAAATCCAATTATCTGTTGTTGGACACTGGTTTATTTGAAATCTTGGCTACTGTGAATACGGCTGCAGTAAACATGAGGGTTCAGATGTCTCTTCAATATACTAATTTCAGTTTCTTTGGATAAATGCCAAGTAGTGGGATTACTGAATCATTCTATCTGCAGTTTTTTGAAGAAACTCTATATTGTTCTCCATAGTTGGATATACTAGTTTACATTCCCACCAATAGTGTACCAGAGGTCACTTTTCTCCACATCCTTACCAGCATACTTTCTTTTTAAAATATTTGTCCTAGTAGCCATTTTAACTGGGGTAAGATCATATCTCATTGTGGTGCTGATTTGCATTTCCCTGATGATTAGGGATGTTGAGCATTTTTTCATATACTTATAGCCATTTGTACATCTTATTCTGCGACATGGATATTCATGTCTTTTGCCCACCTTGAATAAAATTGATTCAGTTTTTTAAGGTTTTCTTGTTTGTTTATCTTTACTATTGTCTGAGTTCCTTGTATATTCTGGATATTGGTTTTTTGTCAAATGAATAGTTAGGAAAAATTTCCCCTATTCAATGTGTTTTCTGTTTGCTCTACTGATTGTTTCTCTGGCTGTGCAGAAACTTTAGTTTAATATAGTTCCACTTGTCTATTTTTTTGTTGTCTGTGCTTTTAAGGTTTTAGCCATACGTTTGCCTAGACCAATGTCTTGAAGTGTTTTCCATTTTCTTCTAGTAGTTTTATAGTTTCAGGTATTATGTTTAAGTCTTTAAAATCATCTTGAGTTGATTTTTTCCAAATGATGAGCGATAGGGGTCCCATTTTGTTCTTTTGCATGTAGATATCCAGTTATTCTGACACTATTTATTGGGTGTCCTTTCCTTAATATGTCTTCTTGGTACCTTGTCAAAAATCAGTTGGCTGTAAATATGTGAATTTATTTTTGGGCTCTCCATTCTGTTCCATTGGTTTATGGATGTGTTTTTATATCAATACCATTTTATTTTGGTTACAACGACCATATATTTTGAAGTCAGACAGTGTAATACCTCCAGCTTTGTTCTTTTTGCTCAGAATTGCTTTAGCTATTCAGCCTCTTTTGTGGTTCCATACAAATTTTTAGGATTGTTTTTTCTATTTCTGTGAAAAATGATGTTGGTATTTTTGGTAGGGATTTCACTGAATCTGTAGACTGCTTTGAACAGTATAGTCATTTTAATGACATTAATTCTTTTGATCTGTAAGCATGGGATGTCTTCCCATTTGTTTATGTCCCCTTCAATATCTTTCATTTTGTTTTACAGTTTTCCTTGCAGAAATCTTTCACCTCCTTGTAGATATGTTCCTAGTTAATTATTTGGTAGCTATATACATGGCATTGCCTTCTTGGTTTCTTTCTCAGCTAGTTCATCATTGAGGTGTAGAAATGCTACTGGTTTCTGTATATCGTCTTTGTATCCAGCAACTTTGTTGATTGTTTATTTTGGTGGAGTCTTTGGGTTTTCTAGATATAAGATTATATCATCAGAAAAGAAGGATAATCTGACTTCCTGTTTTCCAATCTAAATGCCTTTTATTTCTTTCTCTTGCTTGATTACTCTGGCTAGGACTTCTAATAATATGTTGAACAAGAGTGGTGAAAGTGGCCATCCTTGATATCCTTGTCTTCTTCCAGCTCTTGCAAGAAAGGCTTTTCCCTATTCAGTATGATGTTAGTTGTGGGTTTGCCATATATGACCTTTATTATGTTGAGATATCTTCTTTCTCTTCCTAGTTTGTTGAGAGTTTGGATCCTAAAGGGATGTTAAATTTTATGAAATGCTGTTTTGGGATCTATTGAGATGGTTGTATGGTTTTTGTCCTTTATTCTGTTGATGTGATTTATCACATTTATTGATTTACCTATGTTGAACCATCATTGCATCCTTGGCATAAATCCAACTTGATCATGGTGTGTTACATTTTTGATGTGCTGCTGCATTGTGTTTGCTAGTATTTTATTAAAGAGTTTTGCATCTATGCTCAATTTTAGCCTATAGTTTTCCTTTATTCTTGCTTCCTTGTCTGCTTTTCTAACAGGATAATGCTGGTCTCATAGAATGAGTTAGGGAGAATTTTCTCCCTTCAATTTTCTGGAGTAGTTTTGGGATAACTTGTATTAGTTCTTTTTTGAATGTTTCATAGAATTTGGAAGTAAAATCACCTGGTCCTGAACTTTATTTTTTTGGTTGGGAAATATTTTATTACTGATTCAATCTCATTACTCATTATTAGGTTCAGGTTTTCTGTTTCTTCTTGATTCAATCTTGGTAGGTTGTGTGTGTCCAGAAATATATCCATTTACTTTAGGTTTTCCAATTTGTGAGTATATGGTTCTCAATAGTCTCTGATCTTTTGTATCAAAAGATATCTGTGGTATCAAAAGATATTCTGTGGTATCAACTGTAATGACTCCTTTTTTCATTTCTAATTTTTTGGGGGGGTCTTCTCTCTTTTTTTCCTTGGCTAGTCTAGCTGGTAGATTATCAATTTTGTTTATTTTTTGAAAAAAAACAACTTTTTGCTTCATTGATCCTTGGTATCACTTTTAGTTGCTATTTTGTTTAGCTCTGCTCTGATCTTTATTTTTTCTTTCTTTCTTTCTTTCTTTCTACTAATTTTAGGCTGGATTTATTCTTACTTTTCTATTTCTTTGAGGCGCACCATAAGATTTTTTATTTGAAAGTTTTCTACTCTTTTGATGTAGGTTTCTATTGCTCTCAACTTACCTCACAGTACTGTTACTGCTGTATCCCATATCTTTTGGTATGTTGGGTTTTTTACTTTATTTCAAGAAATGGTTCTATGTCCTCCCTAATTTCTTCCTTGACCCAATGGTCATTCAGAAGCATTTTATGTAATTTCAATGTATTTGCAAACTTTCCAAAGTTATTCTTGTTACTAGCTTCTAGTTACACTTCATTGTGATCCCAGAAGATACTTGATATGATTTTGGTTTTTAAAAATTTGTTGAGACTTGTTTTTGTCTTAGCATATGGTCTATCCTGAAGAATGTTCCACATAATTACGAGAAGCATGTTTAGTCAGCAGCTGTTGGATAAACTGTTTTTTAAATTCTGTTAGGTACACTTGCTGTAATGTGCAGTTTAAATATAATGTTTTTATTGTTAATTTTATGCCTAGATGATCTATCTAAGACTGAGAGTGGGGTGTTAAAGTCCCCAACTATTATTATATTGGATTCTATCTTTCCCTGTACTTCTAATAATATTTGCTTCTTCCCTCGGGGTGCTCCAGTGTTGGGTGCATACATGTTTTTTTAGAAGTTTTATAGTTTTGGGTCTTAAATTTAGGTTTTTAATCTATGTTGAGTCGATTTCTGTAAAGGGTGAGTGGTGAGGTTCTATTTTCATTCTTCTGCAAATAGATACCCATTTTTCTCAGCATTATTTATTTCAAAAACTGTCCTTTTGGTAATGAATGTCCTTGGTCCTTTGGCAAAAAAAAAAGAAAGAAAAGAAACTGGCTGTAGATATGTAGTTTAATTTCTGAGGTCTCTGTTCTGTTTCATTGTATCTATTTTTATGCTAATAGCACATTGTTTCAGTTACCAAACTTTGTATTATGTTTTGAAATCTGGTAATGCGATGCCTCCAGCTTTGTTTGTATTATATTTTGAAATCTGGTAACGTGATGCCTCCAGCTTTGTTCTTTTTGCTCAGGATGACTTTGGCTGTTCAGAGTTTTTTGCGGTTCCATACTAAATTTAGATATTTTTCTATTTCTGTGAAGAATGTCACTGGTGTTTTGATAGAGATAGTCTTCAATCTGTAGATCACTGTGGGTAGTATGTTTAATCATATTAAAATTTTCAGTCTATGAACATGAGACATCTTTCCATTTTTGTGTGTCTTTTTCAATTCCTTTCACCAATGTTTTGCAGTTTTGTTTTGTCTTGTTTTTTTGTAGAGATCTTTCACCTCCTTGGTTAAATTTATTCCTAAGCAAAAAAAATTTTGTAGTTATTGTAAATGGTATTGCTTTCTTGATTTCTTTTTATTAGTTTATTATTTGTGTATAGAAAATGCTACTGAGTTATGTATGTTGATTTTCTATCCTGTAACTTAATTTAATTCATTTATCAGTTCTAAAATTTTTAACATATCTTTTTTCAATAACACATTCTTCTTGAATGCAGACAATTTTGTCATTACACAGAAAATAGTAATAACGGCTTTGTGTGCGTTTCTTTTAAGTATTTTTCTTCTAGAGAATTTATATTTCCTTTGATTGGTTTTGTTTGTTATCTTAATCTCTATCTTTCATATTACAGACTTCCTAAGATGTCTAACAATCCTCGGTTGTCGGCTTATATTTAAGAGTGGGCTGTGAAAAACTGAATGGCAGCCTGAGTGTGTGAGCGGTTGGGCCTGTTGATTGAAGAACTTTGATGTCAGTATTTTTTGGTCTTTTCTCTTTGGCTGATCTGATTCTCCACTGAAAGATCTCCTGTACTAGAGTTTACAAGACTGTTGTCTGCCTTTATTCTGGGACTCAAATGAGGAAAAGGACCTGGGGCTCTACACATTCTGTATGCTCATTTTTATTTAATACACTTGTTTTCAATGGCACCTGATCCTTCTGTGCCTGACACTGCTGAAAGTCCAAAGACCTTCTGTTGTGACCTTTCCAGAGAACACTTTCACTCTAACCTTCCATGGTGGTGGAGAGGGAATCTAGGAATGCAGTCATTTCTGAATCAGACCTCAAACCCATCGTCCCTATTGTTCTCCCAGCTTGTATCCATTCTCAGAGGGCCATACTATCTCTAAATTTTAAAAAGCTGTAATTCTATGTAATAAATCAGGGAGTTTTCTGATTTCCCATACTGCTGGCTTAGAAATCAGTTTTTTTTCATTTCTGCTACCACTCACTCATTTGCTTCTAGCTTTGAAAAATCTGTTAATTTTCCCCCTTTCTTTTTCCATCTGCCCTTGTGTGTTTATGCTTTGTCATTTTAGTGGAGATTTAGGAGGTATCAAAAGCAAATGCATTTATTCAACCTGCCATCTTTAGAAGTCTGCATATTATAACTGTTTTATTTATCTCTGTGGTCGATCACAAAGATATCCAAGTCCTTCACTCTTCCTTGTATCTTCCCACTTAAAAAAATGGGTTTTTGTGCCCTTAAATGTGACTTTGCAGCCCCTATAGTCAAGAAGTGGAGTCTGTTCCCCTTCTCGTAAATTGAAGCTGGTCCTGTGACTTGCTTTGGCCAATAAAATGCAATCAAAATGACAGCACATTAGTTTTAAGTCTAGGTTTCAAGATGCCTTATGTGATTTCATTCATTCTCTTAGGACCACCATGTCTAGCCACCATGTGGACAAGCCCAACCTAGCCTGCTAGAAAATGAGATGCCAAAAAGCAGAGATAAGCCATTTCAGTTAAAACCATCCTAGGCCAGCTACCCCTAACTGATCCCAGAGTTAGCTGTATGGCAAACACAGCTGAAACTAGAAAATCAGCCTAGCTGAGTCTAGCACCAATGCCCAATCCACTGAACTGTGAGCTAAATAGTTGTTGTTTTAATGCACTAAGTTTTAAGAAAGGTTGTTACACAGCAAAGGGTAACTGGCACAGTTTCTGAAAAATGTGAGTAAAGATTCAGACAGTTCAAGTCTTTAAAGACATTGGAAATGGTCCTCACCACATCAGAAATTGACAGATCCATCAAAATAGTTAGTGTGAAAGTTACTGTTGATCTTGCACTTGAACAGCACCTGCATAACTAATAAATGTATTGGCTTTCAAGTTTATATTGTTCTTATTGCAAAACTACAGTCCCCAAAAGATAGCAAATCAATTTCATAGTCAGTACTCACACAGCAGTAGAAAATTTATCTTGACACTTGATACCTGCTGGCTACTGTTCCCAATTACGCCAAATGCTGAAGACCATGTCTGTGGAAACCGCAAGCCAGCGGTGTATGGTGGATATATGGAGATTCTGGGAGGGTGTCAGGCTTGCTACTGCGCATCGTCAAATCCATACCATAAGCAAAATAGTGACACCTCCTACTTGCATTTCTGTGAACTTCTTACTGATACTAAAATAACAAATTAATTCACTGCAAAGTTGCCCTTTTTGAGATATTACCAGATTTCCCAGGTCAAAAATAAAATTAAAAGATGGGAGGAAGTGTGAAAGAAAGCCCAGCAAACATGAGAAGGGCTCATGATAACACAGTTGCCCTAGGCCACGTGGCAAAACAACCCCAAAGGCCAGACAGACCACATGCTCTGCGTGCGCAGGTTTCCCCAGAGCTCACAGGAATACTGAAGAGCGTCAGAGAAGTCAACACCTGAGCCACATCCCAGAACTGACCGACGCTGCTGGGGAGGGCTGTGCATGCTGAAAAACCACTGCAGAAACCCAAGGTGGGGCTTCCCAGGCAGGGGTGGGTCTTCTCACATGGGAGGCACATCAACGCCTGCTACCAGGGGTGGGGGAAGGAAAATGTGACCTCCTCATTTCCTGAAACTTAGAAAATTCTACTTATCTTCAAGATAACTAGAACGAAAGTACAGAAAGCTGATGAGCCAATCCTTTAGTAATTGACTATTTAAATTTTTAAGATGCATGTTATTATTATCCCTAGCAAAATCTGTCTCTAAAAGCACAATGACAAAAGGTTCTTCTACTTCACTTTATTTTTTAGGTGTCCATCACCGAATTCCTTTTGTAACCTTTTTGAAAACCTTTTGATTGGATCATTTATGTGTATTATTGGTAGGGAGAAGAAGGAGATTTTTTTTTTTTGTAAAAATAAAGATGAAATTAGCTACGTGCTAGAAATCTTCAGACTACCTAAAAAAACTGAATGTTCTCAGAATCAGTGCCCTGATGGATGTGCCCCCAACTCTGCCACTTTCAAATATCTGAAATTCAGGAGTATGAACAGCATATATTAAAAAATAGTATCTTGCAATGAAACATTCTTAACTATATGTGCATGGAACAAACTTTCCAGAAATAGTTCCTGAACAATTCTGTGTGCTGTGGGTTCCAGAATGGAAGAGACAGGCACAATCCTTCTCTCATAGAGTTTACAAACTAATGACGGGCTCAGATGAAGTGGTGTGTTGTACAGAAAGATAGAGGACTCTGTGAGTTCATAAGAAAGGTACTTAACATGGACAAAAGGGTCCGGAAGGCCTCTTTAGTGAAAGAATATCTAAGCTGAGACGTAAACAATGAGTGTGCAGGAGGCTGGAAACAACATGGGGGAAAGCGCAGACTGGCCAGTGGAGCTCAAACGTGCACACGCCCCGGGTGAGACAGCACAGGGTTCGGGAGGGGCTGAAAGTGGGTCGTTCTCTTTAAACAACTGACGTTAAGTAGAATAAAAGCCTGTGGATGTAATTAGGAAATAAATAGGACAAATACTTATAAGCTTAAGAACTTAACCCTACTAACAACAAAGGAAACCATCTATGTATGGATGGATGGATGGATGCATGTATGTATGTGTCTTTCTATTGTGTATCCCTGAAAGTTCTGTGAGAGTTTAGACATTGTCTTTTTGGTTCACAACTACATCCCTAAGACATGAAAAGTGCCTGATACATCCTGGACATTAAGTAATTCTTTCCTGAATGAGGGGAGTTAAGCTGTGGAATGGTCTGACTCGCTTTATTTCAGAATGACATTGCAGCTCCACGCGGATGCTCAGGCAGAGGCAGGGAGAACAGATTAGAGGCCAATCATGTTTAGATAAGGGATGACCATGGGGCCAAATCCACAAGCATAGTGGGAGATTGTAACTCACCTCTTTCAATACCCACTAGGAAAAGCAGACAAGAAAAATCAATGCAATATAACTTGAACTCCTCAATTAGCAAACTGATCTAAGGGACACGTACCTAGATTATTGAATTCAGCACCTGCAGAATGCACATTATTCTCAAGCATAAAGAGAACATCTGCAAAAACTGACCACATCCCACCTCATAGAGCAAGTCTCAAAAACTCATAGGATTAAAATCAGACAATACTTGGGCTCTCATGACAAGATAATTATGTTAGAAACCAATAGCAAAAAAGAAAATTCTCCATCTTTTACCAATTTAGAAAAACCTCCAGATAATTCCTTTGTAACTATAAAGCACAAAAAAAAATCGCAGGCTAAGCACCCATTTCCAGGAAGTCAGAAAAACACAAACTATACACAAACCCTAAGAAAGAATGAAATTACATAAGAGCAGATAATGAAGCATCCAGTGAGAGGGCCTCAGGCAGTGTTTAGTTCCTGGGTCTGAGTTATGGTTACAAACATGCTCACTTTATGGTAATTTAATTGGCCTTACTTTTTTTTGAGACAAAGTTTCACTCTTGTCGCCCAGGCTGGAGTGCAATAGTATGATCTCAGCTCACTGCAACCTCTACCTCCCAGGTTCAAGTGATTCTCCTGCCTCAGCCTCCTGAGTAGCTGAGATTACAGGTGCCTGCCACCATGCCCAGCTAATTTTTGTATTTTTAGTAGACAGGGTTTCACCATGTTGGCAAGGCTAGTCTTGAACTCCTGACCTCAGATTATTCACCTGCCTCTGCTTCCCAAAGTGTGGGGATTACAGGCATGAGCCACAGTGCCCAGCCTGGCCTTACATTTTTGTTTCATATACTTTCTTGTATGTAAGTTTTATTTTTATAACAAAAATAGTTTGAATGTTTCTTTCTCATGGGAAAACGAATAGAGAGGCTAGCTATCCGAACTACAGTAGAGAAAAAGGAAACAGGATTGAGCCGGATCCATAGATATTAAGTAATTGACATTGATTAGCCTTGAAGTGACCCGGGTGCTTCATTTGAGAAGGGACCTGGAGGAATAGCAGTTGGGGACCTCCTGATTTAGAAAATCAGGGACACCCACTGGGCATCAGGTTCCAGTGCCTTGCTCTAAGTGAGAGGCCTATCGGAAGACAGCGGATTTGGGAGTTATCAAAGTGGAGGCAGTCTTTGAGGCATGGGAGGGACAGAAAGAAGTGAAGAGCAGGTATGGGAGCCTGGGGCACACGTGGTGAGTGCATTCAAAAGAGAGGCAGAGGGCCGGGCGCGGTGGCTCAAGCCTGTAATCCCAGCACTTTGGGAGGCCGAGGCAGGTGGATCACGAGGTCAAGAGATCGAGACCATCCTCGTCAACATGGTGAAACCCCGTCTCTAAAAAAAAAAAAAAAGAGAGAGAGGCAGAGGAATGAAATAATGACTCCAGAGGTATTTTCTTTTTTTTTTTTTTTTTTCTTTTGAGATGGAGTTTTGCTCTTGTTACCCAGGCTGGAGTGCAATGGCGCGATCTCGGCTCACCGCAACCTCCGCCTCCTGGGTTCAGGCAGTTCTCCTGCCTCAGCCTCCCGAGTAGCTGGGATTACAGGCACGTGCCACCATGCCCAGCTAATTTTTTGTATTTTTAGTAGAGACAGGATTTCACCATGTTGACCAGGATGGTCTCGATCTCTTGACCTCGTTCGTGATCCACCCGCCTCGGCCTCCCAAAGTGCCAGGATTACAGGCTTGAGCCACCGCGCCCGGCCCTCCAGAGGTATTTTCACACTTGCTGGAAGAAAACCAGAAGAAAGTGGCCCAATGGAAGTCCCCACACAAATCTCATCTTGAATTGTGGTCTCCATAGTCCCTATGCATCATGGGAGGGACCTGGTGGGAGGTGATTGGATCATGGTGTGGTTTCTCCCATGCTGTTCTCGTGATAGTGAGTGAGTCTCACAAGATCTGATGGTTTTATAAGCTGGCACTTCACCATCCTGCTGCACTGTGAAGAGGTGCCTTCCACCATGCTTTTAAGTTTCTTGAGGCCTCCCTCAACCATGCAGAACTGTGAGTCGATTATACCTCTTTCCTTTATAAATTACCCTGTCCCGGGCAGTTCCTTATCGCAGCGTGCAAACAGACTAACACAGATCCACAGCAGGGTTATATTCTAAGATGGAAGAGACTTGAACTGGTTTAAATGCTGCAGAAAGAAATTATGAAAATATGGGCAAGCAAAGAGATAACGGTTAGACTGAGATGAAGGAGGTGGGGACCAGCTTTAGAGAGAGGAAGACCTCTTTTTGGTTGTTAGAGAGGGAGGGGACACTTTGTCCATAAAGTGGCAAGAAGATTAGCTATTTCTGCTGATGTCCTCTTTCCTCTGTGATAACTACTAAGAGGAAAACCCCTACTAAAGGAGGGGGAATGTGAGGGCATGGAGGCTTAAGGGAGTGGAGAATATCAGAAGAAAGGGCAAACGGGTGAGCCAGCAGGGACACACGATGCAGTAAGATTTTGATCCAGGAGGCTCTGGACCCAACCCGCTCTACGGAGTATTTCACTAAAGGAGTTCTATTTCAGACACTTTTGTATGAAGTTACTACATGTTCATCTTTAATTTTCTGAGACACTTCTGAACCCAAATTGCTTCCTTCTGCATCTCTGAATTACATGTTTGTTTTCATCTTATGGCAGAATACTTGGTTCCAGATGCAACTGAGGACCATGTGAGTAATGAAAGCGGCAAGGCTTCAAACCACAGCATGGAACGGTCATGTTTGTGGACAGTCACTCCAGTAACGATACAAAGCAGAAAACCTAATGTGCTGCACTGCGGCTACACCCTTCCTACACACACATCAAGTACATTTTCTGAAAGGAGCTCATGTTTTAAAGTCAGACGCCAGTTCAAATCCAACACTAGTTGGGTAACACTTCCCATAACATATCTGATCATCAGCTTCCTACTCTAAAAATGAGGGCATAAGATCAATTTTTCACAGTATCTGTGAAAAGAAAATATGAAGTCCTGAACAATGGGAGTATACAGTAATAGTGGACCCTGTACTTTATGTATGGTGCCCTCATCACCATCATTTTTACTATCCTTAAAATCTAGACTTCAATGTCAATTGTATCAGCAACTAACCATGTGACTCTCAGGCAAGTGATGTCACCTCTTTGTGTCTCTTTAATTTTTCCAACATAAATAGAGCTTGTTTGAGTAGAAAAACTCTAAGGATTTTCTGAAGTATAAAATTTGATATTGATTTTCAATTAGAATTTTACAATATTGAATCAGCCATTACTAGTTTTGGCACTTCACCATCTTCCTAAACATAGAATTTTGGCTAGAAATCAATACAAATTTCTCTTCATTACCATTTTCCAAGTTTGTAATGTGGTAACTTTATTTTAAACCTCTAGGGAAAATCCTGTTTTTTCTATTTGTTTTGTTTGGTTTTTAATATGCATTCCTGTGGCTTATAAAAGTGGGAAAAAAAATCCTGCAACAGACTAGTGTTCTTGTGAACACAGGCAAAACAAAAGGAAGAAAAATGTTTTCCCAAATCTGAAATACGGAATGTATGCTTTTATAATTACTCTTGAAAAGTTGAGACAGTATCTTTAAACTGAAATATGCATTCCTAAGCATGAGGCAATTATGCATTTACATCTATTTAACTGGTCATGAATGTTGGCAAATTGTTCAACACCAGAGATGATTCAAGTTCTCAGGATGATGTACCTGCTCCTGGCAAGGCAGGAATCTGCCGGAAGCCATGACATCTTCGTTGTAAATTTCAACAAAATAAAAATACCTAATTGTGCCTATATCTATCTTATTTTTATAAAAGCCCATAAAATACTATTTGGGGAAAAACACAAGTTGCAAAACTACATATTTAGAAAGATACATATATGCTCATACCTGAATGCTCCTGTAGGCACCCATACACTCTACTTCATCCAAGAATATCAAGGTGAATTCACCCCAACCACTAATATTGCTATACCTGAAATATGCAAAGGGAAGGTGTGGGTAATTGAGGGAACTGTCTCTAGTTTACGTGTTTTATACTGCATACATTTGTATATTAAAATATATTGTTTTATCATTTTAAATAAGGAAAGCCTAATTGACAAATGTGTATAAGCAATTTTCTACCAACTTAAAAGTGATTTATTAGGAAGATTATAGAAAAGGAATAAGCAGTTGATGACACATTTTATAGTGTTAAAAGCCACCCCCACTAGTTAGGATTCCAAGACTTGCCTAGTTCTATCAAACTTTAGTCCATAGTTTATGAAATTACTATATGTGAGATGCTTTGCTCAAGACCTACATGCCTCACAGCCTTTCATCCTTACACCAACCACATCTGTGAGAGGAGAATTCTTGGCCTCGTTTTCACATGAAGATACCGAAACCCAGGGAGATTAAGTGTTCTTGCCAAAGTCTCATCATTAGAAAAGCGTAGACTTAAGATTCGAACCATGGTCTTAACCATTACACCCCACAGCCTGTCTGCCTCCCTCACACTGCGCATTTTAGAAAAAAAAAACTTATTATACGTTGGCAAAATTTCATGAAGTGTTGAAAGCTCCAAGAATAAAATGATATTGCTGTGATCAATTCTCCTACAGAGAAGTTAAATGCTGATTAACCACTTACTCTAACACGTTACCACAAATTGTTGCTTTATGCCAACAAGCATTTTATGGACCTAAACCTTGCCAAAAGCAATCACTGTAGACAGCAGGATGGATGTAGAAGATGGAAAGAATCATAAAGTCTTCATCTCCGTAAAGCTAGCAGAGGAGCCAAAGCAAGTTAACCATTTGATGGGCTGATGTGCGTACATCAATTCCAACAGTTTAAGCTGCAACCCTCCCCTCCACGAGATAGGAACCAGAAGTTTTTTCTTTATGTATACTCTACAAGCACCCACAAAATGATGTCTTCAATCCTTCAATAGTATCTGTTGGTGAAGGCTCAGTCTGAATGAATGAAGTCTTTGGATGCAATTGCCAGAAAATCCAATCCTGTGTTGCTTAAACACAAACGTATGTAAGTGAAAAGCTCAGAGTACAACTTGAGCCAGAGGCTTACATACACCCAGACTCACTTTCTCTTCCTTTTGCCCATGGCTCTATCTCCTCTCTGGGAACCTGTCTTAGACAGTAGGTCTTGCTTTTTCTGTTTTTGTTTTTTGTTGTTGTTGTTGCTGTTGTTGTTGTTCATTTGATTTGGTTTGGTTGGTTGGGGTGTTTTGGTGGGGGTGTGTGCACGCACATGTGTTTTGGACAGGGTCTTGCTCCGTCACCCAGACTGCAGTGCCGTGGCACCATCATGGTTCACTGCAGCCTCGACCTCCTGGGCTCAAGTGATCCTCCCACCTCAGGCTCCAGAGTAGCTGAGACTACAAGCATGTGCCACCATGCTCAGATCATTTTTTTTTTTGTAAAAATGGACCCTCATTATGTTGCCCAGGCTACTCTCAAACTCCTGGATTCAAGTAATCCTCCCACCTCAGCCTTCCAAAGTTCTGGGATTACAGGTTTGAACCACCATTCCTGGCCAGACAGTAGGTTTTATATAGAGACAAGGATGTGTCTACAGTTTCTCACACCTATCCAAGTTCAAGTCCAGAGAGCACTGGAACCAAAGTCTTGAGATTCACTGTGATTGTATCAACTTAGATTACGTGTTCTCCCCAAGCTAGTTATTATGGGAAAACATGCTATACTCAAGCCTGCTCACATGTAGCCCTTCTGGAACCAGAAGCTGACTGAGATCCCATGCAGGGGTTGTTGAGAGGGGCTAACTTTCACATGAACATCAAAATCCGACACTGAAGAATGGTGGAAGACACACCTGAAGGCAGACAACATATGTCCCACCTGGCCCAGGTATGGAAGCATTGAATACGGAGTCTGTGATATGCCTTAAAGGCTCTCCCAAGCATCAGGCGACATCTGATTCTGTCTAGCTGTTGCCTCACAGTAGCACTTGCAATAGGCCACTCCCCACCAGGACCATGCCATTAATGCTGGTTCCAAGTGGTTTCTGTACTTCTTCTCAGCCTGTCCCATGGACCAACCTGGGGATACCTGGTTTCCTGCCTCAACCTCTGAGTCCCAGCAGCTGTGGCAGGGTGACCTATCTGACCATGGCTGTTCTAGGAGATCCTCACTGCTTCCCAGAACTGATTTCTTTCTATAGTGGATAAGAGGATGGTAATTACTGGCCATGCACAGTGGCTCACACCTGTAATCCCAACACTTTGGGAGGCCGAGGCGGGCAGATCATTTGAGGTCAGAAGTTTGAGACCCAATTTGGCCAGCATGGTGAAACCTCATCTCTACTGAAAATACAAAAATTAGCGAGGCGTGGTGGTAGATGACTGTAGTCCCAGCTACTTGGGAGCCTGAGGCAAGAGAATCACTTGAACCTGAGAGATAGTGGTTGTAGTGAGCTGAGATTGCGCCACTGCACTCTAGCCTGGGTGACACAGTGACCCCATCTCAAAAAGAAAAAGAAAAAGAGGATGATAACTATTTAACCTCTCCAGGTAGAGAGAGAAATGTGGGGAGGAGAGGACGAGGCACAGAGGTAGGAGGGAGGGAAGGAAGAATTAGGTGAACTCCTTTCCATGGGCAGATGTCCCCTCTCAATGAAATACTATTTGGGGGAAAATGTCTGTTTCCTTCAGAGGAGAAGAGAACAAACTTAAAAACTGGATCTTAATTAGTGGACCTTCAAAGAGAAAATTCCATCCTGGAAAAAAAAAGTGCTAATTAATTTTATTTTCTTCAGTTCTCCCAAGGTGAACAAGTTATAGGAGACAATAAAAAGGCTCATGATGGAGAAATCCAATCTTTCTCATTGCCAATTTTTCTCTGACTAGAGGGATAAAAGCAGTTGGGCACAGTGGCTCACATCTGTGACCCCAGCACTTTGGGAGGCCAAGGCAGGCAGATTGTTTAAGCCCAGAAATTCGAGACCAACCTGGGAAACGTGGCAAAACCCTGTTTCTACAAAAAAAATACAGAAAATTAGCCAGGCATGGTGGCACACACCTGTATTCCCAGCTACCCGGGAGGCTGAGGTGGGAGGATAACCTGAGCCCAGGAGTTGGAGGCTGTAGTGAACTGTGATTGCACCACTGTACTCTAGCCTGAGTGACAAAACAAGACCTTGTCTCAAAAACATTAATTAGTTAAAAATAAAGTGAGCAATGTTTTCTTCTCCACCTATTATTTGCTAAAACGTTCAGTTTGTAGTCTTCAAAATTTCAAGGTGTGCTGGCCTAAAGATGAATCTCTTTAAAATCTTAAGAAGGAAAACATCTACTTTTACCCTACAAAATGCTGCCTGTAGACTACATTTCAGAAAATTTACTTTTTATTATTAATAATTTTTATACAAATATAAACATGAAATGATTTTTTTTTCAAATAGTTATGTTCACTGCAAGGAAATGGAACTCATTAAACAAAATGTGTGATACGTTTGTTTTTTTAAAATAGACAAAGTAAGCTATAAAAGCCCCTCAGGCAATTTAGGTTTTCAAATTTACTGGCTAAATACATCTAGAGTCATGGACATATGGCTAAAAATATGTAGGTATTGTGCATGTATATCTAACCCTTAAAGTGTCGTTCATATCAGCAATGGTGTAATTAATAAAAAGATGAATGCCCAAATATCACCCTCAGAACTACTCATCCATAAGTAGGTTCAATGTGAAACTAAATCATTTTGTTGTCTCATAAAGGAAATCTGAAAGAGGAAAATGGCAGAAGGCAGAAATTATGCAAAGAAACTATGTCTTTTCTCTCTGAAACAGAAATGCTTTTTTTGGTGATTTTTAACAGAATTGCTACTTGGTCCAGGTATTTAGATAACGGAATTAACCACACTTGCCAGACCTCCAATACCATATTTCCCTCTGAAGACCAGTTCTGGGGAAGGTGTTCTTGAACCCACTAATTTCCTAAAAGTCATTTTTTTTCCATTTCACTCCCGTCATTTTTAACTGAATAAATCCCTCTTTCCACTGTGACACTTCCCATTGCTGTTCCTGTGGCGCTGAGACCCTCTCAGGCCTCCCTGCTCTGGGCTCTGGCCCACACCTCCCATGCCTCCTCCAGATCCCTCTGCAACTCCTCGCCTGGGCCCCTGCCCTTCTAGCTCACAGATAGCCATCACCTGGAAAAAAAGAAAAAGGAGGTGTAGTTTTTAGAATAAATGTGTATTACGAGCCCTATGAGTTTTTTTAAAAAATTGGAACCAATTTAATTTTTAAAATTGTTTTACATTTTCCAGGGAAGTGATGGCAGCTCTCACCTGGTCTCAGTATTTATAAACATAACAGTAAAGGCACATGGGGTTGAGTAAAGCCACGTGACTGCCCCATGTTCCTGCCTGGGAGTTCTGTCTGGGCATTCCCAGCAGGTAGGCTGCAGGTAGTAACACCTCAAAGGTGCTGGAGCCTCGGCTGTGCCAGAGGAGCCCTGTCTGTTTACACTGTGTTTAACCAAAGTCCACAGTGCCCACAAGGCCGAGGCCCCTGTACTGAAGGCTCCCCATGGAAGCTCATGTTGTCTTTCGGTCTGAGGGTCCCAGACTTCCCACGGAGCTTCTCATGAAACAGGCCAGGCAGAGGCATGGCGCTCAGGGCCCACGCAGGTTCAGAGGGGCAAGAATTGGGAGCAGAAGGAGGTGCTCTGGTAACTTTCCCACAACACCCCCGTCCACTCGCACCAGGAGCAATGGCAGGAAAGTGCTGAGGTTGGCAAGTTTTAATTTTCCAAAGCAGCCATTTCAATCATTTTGTTGACAGCAACTGAGAGTCCTCGGTTCTTGTCTTCTTCATTTAAAAGAACTTAAACTAGAGGCCAGGCGTGGTGTCTCACATCTGTCATCCAGCACTTTGGGAAGCTGAGGTGGGCAGACCACGAGGTCAAGTGATGGAGACCAGCCTGGCAAATACAGTGAAACCCCGTATCTCCTAAAAATACAACAAGTAGCTGGAAGTGGTGGCAGGCACCTGTAATCCCAGCTACTCTGAAGGCTGAAGCATGAGAATTGCTTGAACCCTGGAGGCAGAGGTTGCAGTGAGCCAAGATGGTGCCACTGCACTCCAGCCTGGGCAACAGAGCAAAATTCAGTCTCAAAAAAAAAAAAACAGGATTAAGAAGCTCTGTCCCATAGTAAAAACATCTTGCCCAGAAGTCTGATTGATGAATGGATGAATGAATCATAGCTCAGCTTGGGAGACTCAGTAGTTAACAAATGTCAGCATTTATTGGTGAGAATGAAATTATGGGGACAGGATGTAAGATGGAATCAGAAAGAAGAATTTAGTGTGAAACAGGAACTTAAACACTGCCAATAAATCAAATAAATAAACTGGGAAGAAACACCAGCAAAAGTTCAAGCAACCCCATTAATAGGGAATGAAATACTAGAAACCAGAATAATTGAGTTATCCCAGAGAGGAAATCACATGTAAGGATGAATTTACAAAACTGTCCTGCCTGATAGAGTGAAAGATACAACGAAGCTTCAAGTAGGTGGAAAACACAGAGATACAGCAAATATTCACAAGAGGACAGTGACTGTCAAAGCAAACTATGCCCCACCTTATCACAGATTCCTGCTCCTCGGCAATTCCTTCAGGTAAAGGGCAGTCAGACTGCTGTTATTTAAACCAACAAAATGAAAGTCTGTTCACTAGGAAACCGTACTTTTTGGGGTAGTACAGAATAATGTCTTATCAGTGGCTTCACTGGAAAACCACAAAAAGTCCATGTAAAGGTAGAAAGAGGAACTGGCCACAGTGGCTCATACCTGTAATCCCAACACTTTGGAATGCCAAGGTGGGCAAATCACTTGAAGTCAGGAGTTTGAGACCAGCCTGGCCAACATGGTGAAACCCCATTTCTACTAAAAATACAAAAACTTAGCCAGATGTAGTGATGGCTACCTGTAATCCCAGCTACTCAGGAGGCTGAGACAGGAGAATTGCTTGAGCCTGGGAAGTGGAGGTTGCAGTGAGCTGAGATCAAGCTACTACACTCCAGTCTGGGCAACAGAGCAAGACTCCATCTCAAACAAATATAAAAAGAGGCCAGGCACAGTAGCTCATGCCTGTAATCCCCAGCACTTTGGGAGGACAAGACAAGGGGATCGTTTGAAACTGGTGAGTTTGGGACCAGCCTGGGCAACATAGTAAGACCCCATCTCTACAAAAAATTTAAAAATTAGCTGTGTGTGGTAGTAGGTGCCTGTAGTCCCTGTACTCAGGAGACTGAGGTGAGAGGGTGGAGGCTGCAGTGAGCTAGATTGCACCACTGTATTCTAGTATGGGCAACAGAATGTGACTTTGTATCAAAAAAATGAAAGAAGAAAAGAAAACAAGAAAGAAAGAAGGAAAGGAAAAGGAAAAGAAAGAAAGAAAGAAAGAAAGAGAAAGAAAGAAAGGAGGGAGGGAGGGAAGGAGGGAGGGAGGGAGGGAGGAAGGAAGGAAGGAAGGAAGGAAGGAAGGAAGGAAGGAAGGAAGGAAGGAAGGAAGGAGGCAGTGAGCAAACCCGCTTACCATGGGCTGTTTGCTTGAGTCCCAAGGAGAGACCTCAGCTGACAAAAAAATTGCTGCAGAGAGCGCTCCCACTGCTGGCTGGAGAGAACTGCACGTGTGGCACAAGAGCACAATGCTTAGGCTGTGCCCGGGCAGCCACTCATGCCCATGCAGGGTAGAAGGCTTGGAGGTGGCTTTCTGTTCCAGAAATGCTCCCGCTGTGCGCTGCCCACTAGCTCCATACTAGCAGCTACTGAGCATCTAAACCTTGGCTATTTGAATTAAGATGTGCTGTGCATGTAAAACGTACACCAAACTTGAAAACATTTCAATGACACTTTACATTGATTAGGAATTTGAATGATGCTGTCTTGGATCTATGGAGTTAAGTAATATATATTATCAAAATCAATTTCACCTATTTTCTTTTCCTTTCTTAATGTGGTTAGTGGAAAATTTTAAATTCATGCAGCTCATTATATTTCTGTTGGACAGAATGTCACAGGTGAGTTAAGGCCATTGTCCCTGCCTTTTGGGCAGCAATCAATGGCACAACAAAGCAGCTGCTCTGGGCGGTAGGAGTGGCTGTCCCCGAAGGCTCTGGAGGCAGCCCCTCTCCTGACGTCAAAGCAGGAGTGGGAGGGTGTCCTGGATGCTGGCACTGTGACTTCAGGTGGCCAGGCAGCAGCAGCGGCACGGTGGCCCTGCACCTGCAGGGTGGCAGAGGCAGACCCCTCCCCCGGGACCAGGAGGATTTAGATCACCCACCCATGTGACTCTCAGGGAAGCACCAAATTCAGGAAGGAGACTGAGCCACAAAACCACTCTGCCCTTCCTGTGCCGCGACACTCTTCTATCTCCCCATGAGTGTGGCATGGATGAATGACAGCTATTTAAAAAATAATACGTCCTTGCCCGGTGCAGTGGCTCACATCTGTAATGCCAGCACTTTGGGAGGCTGAGGAGCATGGACTGCCTGAGCTCAGGAGTCTGAGTCCAGTCTGGGAAACACGGTGAAACCCATTTCTACTAAAAATACAAAAAATTACCCAGGCGTGGTGGCATACACCTGTAATCCCAGCTATTTGGGAGGCTGAGGCAGGAGAATCACTTGAACCTGGGAGGCGGAGTTTGCAGTGAGCTGAGATTGCACCACTGCACTCCAGCCTGGGTGACAGAGGGAGACTCCACCTCAAAAAAATAATAAATTAAAATAATAATAATAAGTCTTCATTTGGTGACCTAGTCACGGAAAACACTGAATCCTGAAAACATGGAAGACAGAGTCATATTGCTTTGCTGGTCACCGTGATGAAGTCCCGCAGACCACACAGCCAGAACAGCGGAAATGTACTGTCTCCGCTCCGGAGAAACGTACTGCCTCTGCTCCAGAAGCACGAGCTTCCAGGTCAAGGTGTCTGCAGGGTTAGTTACTTCTGCGGCTGCGAGGGAGCATCTGTTCCAGGTCTTTTCCCCATCATTTTCCCTGTGTGTAAATTTTGCCTGTTTTTATAAGGACAACAGTCACCCTGCATTAAGCATCCCCACCCCTGGTCATTCATTGGGACTTCATTGTTACCTGATTCCCTCTGCAAAGGCCTCATCTCCAAATAAGGTCGCATTCTGACCACATTCTCGGGTCTCAGGACTCCAACATATCACTTGTGGGGACATAATTTAATTCCCATCAAGGGAGAAATACAGTAGTCTATTTGACATCACTTGACTGTAGGCATCTTTAACAGCTCTGCTTCTCAATCCACAAAACTCAGATGTAAAGAGTTGTCATTTTTCAAAAAATGTTTCTGTATCACTCAGGGTTCCCTTAGAGGGACAGAAGTAATAAGAGACATATTTATATGTGAGAGTTTATTAAGTATGAACTCACATGATCACAAGGTCCCACAATACGCTATCTGCAAGCTGAGGAGCAAGGAAGGCCAATCCGAGGCCCAAAACTAAAGAACTTGAAGTCTTATGTTTGAGGGCATCCAGCATGGGAGAAAGATGTGGGCTGGGAGGCTATAGGTCCATCTCTCCTTTTCACGTTCTTCTGCCTGCTTTATATTCTCTAGCAGCTGATTAGACGGTACCCACCAGATTAAGGCTGCGTCTGCCTTTCCTAGTCCACTGACTCAAATGTTAGTCTCTTTCGGCAACACGTTCACAGACACACCCAGGATCAATACTTTGTACCCTTCCATCCAATCAAGTTCACACTCAATATTAAGCATGACAGTTTCTACAACTTAACATCGTGAAAGTTTTTACAGCTTAGACAAATCAAGGAATCCTCAACTGTCTTCCCATGTGGCATCCTGATTTCAAGAGCTTGCGTAGTACAAAGAGCTTTTATTTCTGGGTTGGGTGGGGAGCTAGATTTTTATCCTTTACATCTTCTATCCAAGGGGCCATCTTCTGTGCCATCAGTTGTCCTGCATGGCCTTCGGTCATTGATCCACCGGAGCCCCCACTGAGCCCTCTTCCTTGTCTCATCCTGCCCCTGAGGGCCGAAAGCTCCCTCTGCTTCTGCTGACCCCTAAGCAATAGGGTATGCCTGGTTTCTGTGCCATGTTGGGGACATGTTTCCCGGCAAGTAATGCCTTCTCGATCCTCCTCTGTCAGCTCTATCTATCTCCAGACTGTTGCTCCTTCCGTGGAATCAGATGTGGGGCCAGCGGGATGTGGGGGGAGATATTCTGTTGCTCACATGCACCTCACACTTCCCTGGGCCAATCTTTGGACCCTCCCAGCATCACTGCTTTCTTCACTTCAGCTGAAGAAAATTTCAACTGAGGAAGGGAAGCCCTCTCTGACTCAGGGCGTTTCCCCTGTGTGACTTTTCTACACTTGGAGGGTCTTTGCCAGGGGTCCAGGCTTCTGGAAGACATGAGCCAGAAGAATGCAAGATTGACATGTGGCCTACGGCATCTTGGAATGACACTGGAAGTGCAGGGTGCCCATCTGCCTGGCCAGGACATGGCGGTGTGGACGACAAAGAGCAGCCGTGGGAACCACGGGACAAGAGGAAGAGCCATTGACATGCCTCGCCTTGATAAGGCAGACTAAACAAGAGACAAATAGCATTCTTTCTGTGAAAATCAATCTTAACGATGTATAAGAAAACATTTAAATTCATAATACAAGTGTAACTGGTAGAGCTTTTATTATTAATTCAGTGAAACTTCACTAATTTGAACTTCAAAAAAAAAAAAGATTTCATCGCTTTTAGATAACATAATCATGACGTAGTTTAAAAAGAATTCACTAGCGGAATTTCACACAGCTCTGCTACCTGAATAGATGCTGCCTAAACACTTTAAAGCCTTTCCTTTCCTTAGCGTTTAACTATCCCCCAGGTAACCTTGGTTTATCCACTGAGCAAGCCCTCTTATTACAGATTATACAAAGATGAACTTGGTTCTGACGGTGTTGGATTTAACACACAATCCAAATGATCAGTGATCAAATGATGGAGTCAAACCGTGTCTGCTAGTCTTAACTGCTTTACTCTCTATTCAATTACTGATTTCTGGAAGTGGTAGAATCGTCACCAATTTTGAAGTTGTTTCGGTTATGGCACATGCGGCCAATATATTCTCACAAGGCAGAAATTTCTCTCTATCCCAGAAATGAAGATTTTACGGAGTGGTGAGTCGGCTTCAGATCTTTCCGCACCAAGGGGTTTGCCTAATAAGAGTGCTTAGCTAACCAAAGGGAAGATGATTGCAGGGTGATGAAATATTCAAGACGACAAAATAGCTACACACAGAAAGCCGTAGCATTTGCCTGATAAAGGGATCCTTTCTCCAGGCTCACTCAAGACAGTTCCATCTCTGGGAGGCAGCGCCCCAGCCTGGGAGCTGATAAACGGTGGTCCAGAACACCTCCCCGGGTGGCCTCCTGCCCCTCCCTTGCTGCTCTGGGGAGCGCCGGCTTCCCATTTCGATCCCGGTGATCTTTGAAGTGCTGCATCATTTAGGCTTCCTGTATAACTAAATGAGGTTTCGGCTCCCTGTAGCCCCGGTCATGTTCTGTGCAGAGCAGATACTGGGCCCCAGCTCAGGGAGGAACACGGCCATAAATCATTCAGTGTCAGAGCCTTTTCAAGTCAAATCCCTTGGCTCTCAAGCCCATCACTCACAGAAGGTTCTGGGAGCGTCAATTATGGAAATGCCTTCCAGTTAAGATTAGAGGTGCATTCAGTTATTCATTTACTTTCCCTTCCCGGACTGCAGGGACTCTTTCAGGAATCATTTTTGCAGTACCCTGTTTGGTACAGTTTTCCAATATAGAGACTTCTAGAAACAGACGTAAGCTATATATGTAGATTTTTGTGGCATTTGACCCAAAAATGGATCAGTGGAAAACAATTCTTAATACTGAAAAGTAACCTGGCTTCAAATAGAATTCCTGCTGCACAGGCTGCAGAGATACCTGAGAAAGGAACCCACTCACGGTATTTTGTCAGCGTCATCAAAAGTAGATTCCTAGCTTTTAAATGCATGCATCCTAATCCTCGCAACTTCTGGTGTGCCTCATAAACCCACCCTATAATGAGCATTTTATTTAAGCCAGTTTTAGAGATTAGAACGGAGTTCATTTCCTTCTACTTTTCATTCACGTTACTTTTAATCCCTTCATTCTATAAACTTAATTGCTATTTTGCTAGTCCCCAGGCAGCTAACCTAAGCCTTCTTTAAGCATTTCTTAGTAATTCTCCTTTAGTTATTTACTACATTTTCTCTTTAGTCAGCTAAATGAAACTTTCAGGATATTTCTGGGGCGAATAAAACTTTTCAGCTGAAGCACTTGCTTTTTTTTGTTACAACTAAACAAATTTTATTTTGCATTTCTCCCTCTTCTAGGGGAGCATCAAAGAGACGACAGAATGATTAATGTCAGTCATTAGTACTGATGTTTTCTTTATCTTGGGCAAAACACTCAACATTACATTTGATACAAAAAACAAATGAGCATTTGATGCAATTGCTACCATTTTCCTCCATCTTGACAAATTTGGATTTTGCTCGGGTGTGTTGGATAATGCAGCATTCGCTATGGTTTGGAGGCCACAGTTATCTACTTAACCTACTTGTCTAACTGCAATTTTACTATTTCACAGACATACCTGTTACGGCAGCAGCAGTGGCATTATAAAATAAGTAAGTAAATAAGCCTGAAAGAATCCACAGAGGCTCTGCACTACCCTAGGTAATAACATTTCATCCAAGGAAAATACTTCCCAAAATAATTCAATTATTTATCTATTTATTTTGTTTGATAAAAATACTGGCAAACATGACAATGGTTCAGAGTCTGTCCTAAGACCCCAGCAATATGAACATATTGATAAATAGTGATAGTCATTGAATCAGTTGCCATGGTAAATGGGTGTGGGTGTAATTGTTTATAAGATTTATTTATTTAACTAGATTTATAGAACTATAATGGTTTGCATTCAGTGTTTCACAAAAGGGAGAAAAGGGATTTGGCCAGTGTATTAGTCTGTTTTCACACTGCTGATAAAGATATACCCGAGACTGGGCAATTTACGAAAGGAAGAGGTTCGATGGACTCACAGTTCCACCTGGCTGGGGAGGCTGCCTCACAATCATGGTGGAAGGCAAGGAGGAGCAAGTCACGTCTTACATGATGGCAACAGGTAAAGAGAGAGTTTGTTCAGGGAAACTCCCCTTTATAGAACCATCAGATCTCGTGAGACTTACTAACTATCACGAGAACAGCAGAGAAAGACCTGCCCCCATGATTCCATTACCTCCCACTGCATCCCTCCCATAACATGAGAGATTCAAGATGAGATCTGGATGGGGACACAGCCAAATCACATCAGCCAGGTAATAGGATGGCTGGCTTAGTATCAGTCACAAGAGTCAAGTGTAAATCAAAGTAATGAAACAATGCATTCGTCAGCCAGGCACAGCAGCTCATGCCTATAACCTCAGCACTTTGGGAGGCCAAGGTGGGTGGATCATGAGGTCAGAAGATCGAGACCACCCTGGCTAACATGGTGAAACCCCGTTTCTACTAAGAATACAAAAAATTAGTCAGGTGTGGTAGCACACAACTATAGTCCCAGCTACTTGAGAGGCTAAGGCAGAAGAATCACTTGATCCCAGGAGACGGAGGTTGTAGTGAGCCGAGATCATGCCATTGCACTCCAGCCTGGGCAACAGAGTGAGACTGTATCTCAAAAAAAAAAAAAGAAAAAGAAAGAAAGAATGCAATGCGTTTGTCATATGAGATCATTAGAGAGCTTGCTTCATTTCCCTGTTGTATCTCTTGGCTGATATATTTCTCGCCTTCAGCCCCCTCCCCCATGGCCATGTCCTGCCTTAGACAATAGCAATTAACACTTCTTTCAGGTGCCACACTTTACAGAAGAATTTCACATGTATTTTCTCATTTGATCCTGTCGCCCATGACCACAAAGGTTTTCATAACCAGGATGATTATTATTGTCCTATTTCACAGAGAAGAAAACTGACTACTACAGAGATCATGTGACCTATCCAGCACCTCAAAGCTAACACATGATGTGAAAAGTTAGACTTAAGTATCTTTCTTCCATGATAGATGCTCTTCCTTCTAATCTTCCTTCAACAGCCCTGTTGCTACCTCCAACAACAAGTATTTCTAGGTCTCGATTTTAAACAAAAATTAAAATGTAGGTATTTTATTTTTTATTATTCCAATCTGGACCAAAGGTTGAGTTGACTTTCCCCCATTCTGATATGCTAGTCGATTGCAAGGATTTGAGCAAGTAAACTAGGTGTCGAAACCGACCCTATGAAGCTCGCATACTTTCTTCTCATCATCATTAGTCCTTAAGAATATCAAGTAGGAAAGAGACACAGCTTGTCCATCCGGGGTTGGCCATTCAGATTAACCACCTGTCCTTATTCCATATGCAGCTTACTTCAATGTGAGTGATTCTATGTGGTAATGAGAATTCAAAGCCTAAATGAAGTCCATCAATGCCTCTGTAACAAACTGAAATGGACATTACTAACCTTGATATAACTACAAAATAACATGGGGTAAATACCAATTGTTTGCTTTTTTTTTTTTTTTAGATGGAGTTTTACTCTTGTTGCCCAGGCTGGAGTGCAGGGGCACAATCTCAGCTAACTGCAACCTCTGCCTCCCAGGATGAAGTGATTCTCTTGCCTCAGCCTCTTGAGTAGCTGGAATTACAGGCACCTGATATCATACCCGGCTAATTTTTGTATTTTTAGTAGAGACAGGGTTTCCTTATGTTGATCAGGCTGG
Organism: Saguinus oedipus; assembly: GCA_031835075.1. NCBI lineage: Eukaryota > Metazoa > Chordata > Mammalia > Primates > Cebidae > Saguinus > Saguinus oedipus. The sequence continues at coordinate 173,562,548 of CM063172.1, read as the reverse complement.
TCTCAGACACCTGACCTCAGGTGATCCACCCTCCTTGGCCTCTGAAAGTGCTGGGATTACAGGCATAAGACACCACACCCCGCCTGTTTGCTTATTTTTTGAGTGGAAGTGTAAATCTCAGCTACAAAGAATCTCCTCAAGCATACCTGCCTCAACCACCTCACTGGGATCTTGTAAGTTTCCCAATCAAAATAATATAGCAATGCCTGTGGATGTACTAGGTAAATGACAAAGGTTCACAAAAATGTGAATGACATTTACAACTTTCACCATCATTATTATTATGGTATCCTGCAGATAGAACAGAAAAGCTTAACGTAAGTATAGTATAAGGTAGTATATTCAATACCGGCAACTTCCCAGAATCGTACTTAAGCTTCCAGTGTAAAAGAAATCCATAATGAAATCTAAGCTGTCAATACGTGGAGATGGAATGTCACCCCAATATAATACAGACAAAGGCAGAGGTGTACATTATTTACAGCCCTTGTCATCCAAACCCTCCTTGTTCCCCCTAGCTCTGCACATCAGCATTTGGTTGAGATGGGAGGAAAAGCAGGGGCTGGGTGTGGGGAAGAGGCATCAAGGATGAGGAATCACGACGACCCTCATCTATACATCCCCTGGCCCTTAATCTTCTCATCCTCACCCCACAGCAACTGAGCTCCGTATTTCAAAATGTGGCATGCTTCATATTCATGTGACATTTATTTTCTCCTTGAAATGCAAAGCAGAAAATCTTACTGATTCACCCAAAGGCAGAAGCAAACAACAAAGTTAAATGTCTGAGATTTGTTTGGTTCTTCAAGACGATGCTGTAAAAAGCAAGCTCTGCATTTCCAGAAAAGGCAGCGCTAGAGCCTAGTATTCTGGACCCTGTCTCTGAAGATATGGGCGTATTCAGTTCAATGAATGCACGTTTACAGGAACTTTAATTGTGATGTTGCTATTGTTAATAATAATAAATAAGAAAACATACCTGATACTAACCTCACAGACAAGAAAAGAAAAGTTAGGCAAGTTCAGCTCAGTCCATTCTAGATCAGAGCCTGGAGTCAGGTCCTCCAAGCACCTGCTCATTAGAGGTCCCAGTAAAATGTGCTCTTTCTTAAAGGAAATAATGACAGCAAGAGGACCGTCAGTTCCAATGTAGTATGTTTATACATGTCCTACCTTGCACATTCTTTAACAATGTATTTATATTCAATGTAGACATGAAAAATCAATGTTTCAGCCCAGGCTCTATTCACACTTTGGAACAGTTTATAATGGAGGAGGCAGCCGTGAAATTAAAAGTGGTTCTACTTCCATACGGGGCTTCTTGTTGTTTTACGTTTGACATAACTGACCAAATGGGACATGTTCACGTTTAATGTGGCTTTATTTATTCTCCTTATACTATTTCTTTAGCACTTTTTCTTCCCACATGACATAATAATACATAATTCAGAGCTTTTATGTCTCCCTGCACTGTCGGCATGATTTCTCCTGCTATTGAACTGCTCTATTTATGATCAAATGGCCAAAATGTTTTTATTATTCATTTTGGGGGACAATTTTTAAAAGCTACTGGTAATTTTAATACCCTTCAACACCAAACTGCTTTTCTGTGTTCCAACAACTTGCCTAAATTCTGGTCCTGGCCAGTGATAATCTAGGAGGTCTGCCCCTGCTGGGGGTATCTGAACGCCCCACACAGGCTGTGTGGACAGGTGAGTTCTGTTATGGGAACAGAACCCCAATGGCCCTCAATCCCGTGATCTGGGGGGCTTCCATTTTCAATTCTTCATGGCCATTTTCTTAGTTTTAGCTCCCTCAGCCCCTTAGCATTCAATACAGGCTTTTGTTCCCCTGATTTTGTTGCTAACTTGTGTTATTTTGGGAAGCAGCATTTCATTACCTGGGCTTCCTACAAGGTCCCTTGAAGCGCCAGGAAGGCTGAAGTTGGGGGCTCAGCAACCTGCCTGCCGTCCGCAGCTGCTGTGGGTGATGAATGGTTTTCGGTGGAAGGGTAAAATTGCATGGCATAATTATGGAGCATTGAGGCTGCAAGGGGCCTTGGAGGTGATCAACATTTTTATCTCAGGTGAGACAACTGAGAAATCATGTTACATGCGAAGGCCACAAAAAAAGCATTAGTCTTGAACCCAAGACCCTCGCTTTCTAGAATGCATTCTTTCTACCCCACCTCCAAGGAAGTTTCTCAAAGTCATGCACAGATATAAATTTCTGCATGTTTGTGTTTTAAGTCTACCTGCCCAATTTGCCCCAGGGCCTTGGCCACCTGGCCTCAATTCACCACATGCCTGAATAGAGTCTCAAACCCGTGCAGATGGGCACATAAATCACCAGGCCTGACTAGCACCCAGCTTGACTCCAGTCGACACTTCCGACTGCTGTTTTCTTCTGCACCAAGCGCTCTCCAATTAGAAAAAGTCCAAGAGAAGGATAAGGAAAGAGAAATGAAAGGATGCTGGTGGAAACGGCAAAGAAGCTTTTCCTTCTCCATCGATTTTTTTTTCCTGCCTTGGCTAATTAATTTTCTACATTGTATATTCTCATACCTATCATTTGGAGTCAGGCAGTCTTCCTTGTCAGTAAGATCTGGGTGGAGCCGCTCTCAGCACAGCCCAGGGGGCACACAAGAGTGTGCGTCAAAGTAGAAAATAATTAATTGGGTGACATCCACAATAAGTGAGGCAAGTGTAAGCCCATGACAGCCAGGTTCCCGGGTGGCAATGAGTGCTTCTGTCTTCCCAGACAGCTGTTCCTCCCTCCCTTCCTCCTCTCCCCCTCCTCCTCTTTCCCCTTCTTTCCTGTCTTTTTGCCTTCCTTTTCTCTTCCTTTCTTCTTTTCTTTCTCTTTCTTTCTTTTCTATCTTACTTTTCATTTTTGGGAGAAAGGAAGCAGCAGACAAACCTTTGTATCTCACCAATCTTTAAAAGAAAGGCACCATTCAACCAGCATTCACTCATTATATATTCATTCAACAAACACTTATTGACACTCTCTATGCTTTCCTAGGCATTGAGATGGTTCACAGGCTGCAGAAATTAATGGAACCCAGCTTCTGCCCCCAAACTGGTGCTTGAATTTTTTACTCCCAGTCGTCTTAGCCCAACCTTGTTCTGCCAAAACTGAAATTGCAGATCTGGACTGGGACAAGCCAGACATGAAACTCACCTCCTCGTCATGTTCAGCAGACCTTCTTGGTTAGAAGAGTGAAAGCTGATAGGCAGAGAATTGCACACTCAGTTATCAAGGCATGGAGCAGCTTCACTGGCCTCCATTTCCCTGAGGGTCCCAGCCAGGGATGTGAAGGCTCAGGCTGCAGGATATAAGAAACTAACTTGGACCTCTGTCTGCTGTGATAGGGTTGAGTAAAACCACGTGAAACTATCCACCTCTTTCCAATGTTTGGACACTATCAATACTGATAAAATTTATTTTATAAAGCCATGATTTTCTAATAATAAAAATAGCCAGCAACTATTAAGCACTTATCATCCACAAGGCACTGTTTCAGGCATTTCTTATGTATTAACCACATAAATGTCACATCAATTCTATGAATTAAGTATTTGATTACCCCTGGTATAGACTGAATTGGGTCTTCACAAAATTCATATGAAGCCCTAACTCCCAATGTGGCTATATTTAGAGGTGGGGCCTTTAGGGAGGGAATGAGGCTTAACTGAGGTCATAAGGGTAGATCCCTAATTGAATAGGATTGGCATCCTTACAGGAAGAGAAAGACCAAGTCTGGGAAAGACCAAGTTCACGTTTGTAATCCCAGCACTTTGGGAGGCCGAGGCAGGTGGATCATGAGGTCAGGAGTTCGAGACCAGGCTGGCCAATATGGTGAAACCCCATCTCTTCTAAAAATGCAAAAATTAGCCAGGTGTGGTGTCAGGTGCATGGAATCCCAGATACTAGGGAGGCTGAGGCAGGAGAATCACTTGAACCCAAGAGGTGGAGGTTGCAGCAAGCCAAGATCATGCCACTGCACTCCAGCCTGGGAGACAGAGCAAGATTCCATCTCAAAAAAGCAAAAAGGATGGACTAGAGATTTCTCTCCCACACACTCACAGAACAGAAGTCATGTGAGAACACAGCAAGGAGGTGGCCATCTATCAGCCAAGAATAGAGGAATCACCAACACCAATCCTGGTATCATCTTGATCTGGGCTTTCTATCCTCCAAAACTGTGAGAAAACAAACCTTTGTTGTTTAAGCCACCCAGTTTCTGGTCAGGATGCCAGCATGGCTGGGTTCTGGTGAAGACTTCCTTCACGGCTTGCCGAAGACACAGTCTGCCTTCTCTCTGTGTCCTCACATGACAGGAAGGAAGAGACAGTTCCTCTTCCTATAGAAACAGTATAATGCCATCACTGAGGACCCACCCTCATGATGTCATCTAAACCCAATTACTTCTCAAAGGCCTCATCTCCAATTGCCATCACATTGAGCGGGTAGGGCTTCAACAGATGATCTTGGGGTGGACACGATTCATTCAACTGTTAAAAAAAAAAAAACCACATATTTTTTATTTTAAAACAGAGTTTTTTCACTTAAAAATTTCAAAACTCTGCTCTGTGATGTGTTCTTTTAATAATTAAGAAATTGTTGGGAATGTTGGTAAAATGGCAGCATGGGAGGCTCCAGCCCTTATGCCCCCACAGAAACACTGATTTGAGCAACCATCCTTGGAGAAGAATGCCTTGGAAAAGACCCAGAACCTAGCTGCATGGTTCCAGCACCCCAGTGGAACAAAAAAATTGAGATGGGTGAATGCATCAAAAAGGGTAAGACGAGGAGTTTCGCCTTACCCCATCACTCCTCTCCCAAAGCAGCATGGCCTGGTGCTGAAAGAGACTTCCTCAGCCCACAATATCTCTCACAGGGGAAAATGAAAGCAAAGTGAGCAGCTGGCTTCCCAAGCTTTGCAGGATGCACCCAGCATGCCCATTTCTGTCTAGCCCCACCCAGAACACTGAGGGGACTGACATGGCTGAATCATCTGGGGGCAGCTAGAACCAAAGTGGCAGGGGGCAGCATAAAGCAACTGGTACATTTGTCAACAGCTGGCCAGAGATCCTGCTAACCAGCTCATGGACTCCACTAAGTGGCAGACCCCTGTGCACAGCACCCCATGTGTTCTGTGAACAAAGCTCCCACAGACAGCACACTGGATATCAACAGAGGTGTGGCTCTTAGCAGCCAGCTCAAATCTGCTGGTTTGGGAGAAGGAACACAGTTTTGTTCCTTGAAGAACAATATAGGATACTGCCCTAGAGAAAATAAATAGTAAGCTCGTAACTTAGTGAGGCCTAGCTTTCTGGGAATGAGAGAAGGAATACAATCTTAAGATTCCCCCATAAGAATAAATAAGAAGAGTGGAATAGGTATATACATGGAAAAGCTTTAAAGACCCCCAGAATCACTAGCCAGGCCCATTGGTGAAGATCTTTTCCCCATGAAGCCAGTCAATAAAGACTGGAGAAGGTGACTGCTTTTTCAGAGAATCAAGGAAATATGCCACCACCAAGGGAACAAAATAGAGCTCTAGTGGCTAACACTAAAGAAATCGATATCTGTGAAATTCCTGACAAATAATTCAAAATCATCATTTTAAAAAAGCTCAGTGAGCTACAAAAGAACACATAGACAACTAAATGAATTCAGGAAAATAATGAACAGAAATTCTAGAGCTAAAGAATATAATGTCTGAACTAAAAAATGTAGTAAAGAATTTGAACAGCAGTCTCAATCAATCAGAAGAAAGATTCAGTGAACTCGAAGATGGACCATTCAAAATTATCCAGTCAAAGAAACAAAAAGAAAATAAAAAGAAAACTTATGGGATACATGGGACACAATTGACCAAAACAATATACATGATCCAGAAGGACACATAAGTAAGGAAAGCATAGAAAGCTTATTTACAGAAATAATGGTAGAGAATTTCCCAAATTTAGAAAATGAATATCCAGATTCATGAAGCACAAAAATCTTCAAACAGGTTGAGCATGAAAGGTCTTCAGTTAGACTTGCTATAATCAAACTGCCAAAAGTCAAATGCAGAAAGAACTTTGAAAGTAGCAAGAGAAAAATAAATTGGCACATATAAGGGAATCTCTATGAGACTATCAGTAGATTTTCTCAGCAGAAACAATGCAGGTTAGATAGGTAATACAGGTGACCCTCAAACAACATGGAGGTTATGAACACTGAACCCTTGCACAGTCAAAAAAATCATGTATAACTGGTAATTCCCCCAAAACTTAATTACTAGTAGCCTACTATTGACCGAAAGTGTTACCAATAACAGTTCAATTAATACATATTCTATATGTTATATGCATTATACACTATTTTATTACAATAAACTAGTGCAAAGAAAATGTTATGAAGAAAATCATAACAAAGAGAAAATACATTTACTATTTATTAAGTAGAAGTGGATCATTATAAAAGTGTTCAACTTTGTCATAGTTATGCTGAGTATCCTGAGGGTGAGGAGGAGGAAACAAAAAGTTTGGTCTTGCCATCTCAGGGGTAGAAGAGGTGGAAGAAAACCTGCATTTAAGGGAACCCACATAGTTCAAACCTATGTTGTTCAAAATCAACATGTACATTCAAAGTGCTGAATGAAAAAACTGCCAACCAAGAATAGTATGTCCAGAAAAATCTGTCCTTCAAAAATGAAAGGCCAGGCAATGTGGCTCACACCTATAATCCCAATACTTTGGGAAGCCAAGGCAGAAGAATAGCTTCATCCCAGGAGTTTGAAACCAGCCTGGACAATATAGCAAGACCTCATCTCTACAAATTTTTTTTTAAGTTTCTCAGACATTGTGGTGTATGCCTGTTGTCCCAGCTACTTGGGAGGCTGAGATAGGAGAATTACTTGAGGCTGGAATGCTGAGGCTGCAGTGAGCCATGATAGTGCCATTGCACTCCACCCTGGGTAAGAGAGCAAGACTCTGTCTCAAAAAAAAAGGAGAAGAAATAAATACTTTCCCAAAAAACAAAAGCTGTAGGAGTTCACAGCTAGGCCTACCTTGCAAAAGACAGTAATAAGAGATTTTCAAATTGAAACAAAAAGACACTAATTAGTAACATGAAAACATATGAAGGAACAAAACTCACTGATAAACATGAGTATATACACAAATTCAAAATATTCTAATACTATAGCGCTGGTGTATAAATCACTTTTAGCAGTAGTATAAAAGTTACAAGACAAAGGTATTAAAACAACTATATCTAAAATAATTTTTAACAGATACACAATAAAAAGATGTAAATTGTGATGGTAATAACACAAAATGTGTGCAAGGGAGGAGTAAAAGTGTCAAGTTTCCATATGCAATTAAAATTAAGTTGTTTTCTGTTTAAAATAGACTGGTATGGCTATAAGTTTTGTGTTAAACCTCATGTTAATCATATATCAAAAACCTGTAATAGATACAGAAAAGATACATAAATCAAATCACAAAGGAAGAGAAGAAACAAAAGATTTATAAAACAACTAAAAAACAATCAGCATAAATGGCACTAGTAAGTTCTTATCTATCAATATTACTTTAAATATAAATGGATTAAATTCTCCAATCAAATGATATAGAGAAATTGAGTAGATTTTTTTTTTAAAGAGGCAACTATATGCTGGCTACAAAAGACTCATTTTAGATTTAAAGATACCCATAAGCAGAAGCTGAAAAGATGGTAACCCAAAAAGAACATAATGGGCATATGGTAATAAATGGTAACCCAATGAGAACATAAATGGGTATATTTATAACAAAAAAGAAAAACTTTAAGTCAAAATTGTCACACAAGACCAATATATTCATAATATAATAATAAAAGGGCCAATTCATTAAAAGGATATAACAGTTATAAACATATATGCACCCAACATTAAAACACCTAAATATATGAAGCAAATATTAACAGAACTGAATGAAAAAAACAGATAGCAATACAAAAACAGTAAGGTACTTTAGTATTCACTTTTAATAATGAATAGATCATCTAGACAGAAAATCAAATTAAGAAACAGCTTTTTAATAAGCAATGACTCAAACAACACTATAGACCAAATGGACTTTATAGAAATTTACAGAACATTCCATCCAACAGCAGCAGAATACACATTCTTCTCAAGCACACATGGAACATTATCCAGAATGAATGTTAAGCCACAAAACAAATCCTAATGAATTTAAGAATATTGAAATCATATCAGACTTTTTTACCACAATGATTTTACCACAATTTCTACTGATTACAGTAGAAATCAAGCACAGGAGAAAAGTTGGAAAGTTTATAAATAAGTAGAAATTAAGCAATACACTCCTGAATAACCAATGAGTCAAAAAAAAGAAATTAAAAGAGAAGTTGGAAAAGTATCATGAAACAAAAATGGAAAGAAAATACCAAAACTTATGGGATTCAGCAAAAGCAGGTATAAAAAGAAAGTTTGTAGTGATAAATGCCTACATTAAGAAAAAAAGAAAGATTTCAAGGAAACAATCAAATTTTACACCTGAAGAAACTAGAAAAAGAGAAACAAAACTAAGCCCAAATTTAATAGAAGAAAATAATAAAGATCAGAGCATAAATAAATAAAATAGAGACTAGAAAACCAGTAGAAAAATTAACAAACTAAGAGTTGGTTTGATGGACTAAAGAAAAAGAGAGAAGACTCAAATAAATAAAATTAGACGTGAAAGGAGAGATTACAACTGATACCACAGAAATACAAAGGATTGTTAAGAGACTACTGTGAACTATTATACAGGAACAAATTGAAAATCTCAGGAGAAACAAATAAATTCCTAGAAATATACAACCTATCAAGACTAAACCATGAAGAAATAGAAAATCTGAACAAAAAATTAATGAGTAAGGAGATTAAAACAGTAATCAAAAGTCTCCCAACAAAGAAAAGTCCAGAACCAGATAGCTTCACTGGTAAAAATCTACCAAACATTTCAATAAAAATTAATACCAGTGGTTCTCAAATTCCTCCAAAAATTTGGAAAGGGAACATTTCCAAACTCATTCTACAAAACCAGGATTAACCTGATACAAAAGTCAGGCAAGGACGCTATAAGAAAAAAAAGACCAATACCCCTGATGAACATAAATGGAAAAATCCTCGATAAAATACTAGCAAACAGAATTCAACAGAACATTTAAAAGATCATTCATCATGACCAAGGAGGGCCTATGTCTGAGATGCAAGGATGATTCAACATACACCAATCAATAAATGTGATAGGTCACACTAATATAATGAGGGATAAAAATTATATAATCATCTCAATAAATGCAGAAAAGCATTTAATAAAATTTAACATTTTCTTATAATAAAAACTCTTAACAAATTAGGTATAGAATGAATATATCCCAACACAATAAAGGCCATATATGACAAGCCCATAGCTAACATCATATTCAAGAATGAAAAATTGAAAGGTTTTTTTCCAAAATCAAGAACAAGAAAATGATGCCCATTCTCACCACTTACATTCAACCTAGTACTAGAATCCCAGTAGAGGAACAACTAGGTAGGAGAAAATAATAAAAGTTATTCAAGTCAGAAAGGAAGGAGTTAAAGTGTCTCTGTTTGCAGACATAATCTTATATATAGAAAGCCCTAAAGACTACACACACACACACACACACACACACACACACACACACACAGTTAAAATAAATGACTTCAGTCAAGTTTCCAGGTACAAAATCAACAGGAAAAAAATCAATTTTATTTCTATATACCTACCAACAATGAATTATCAAAAAAAGAAATTAAGAAAACAATTCCATTTAAAATAGCATTAAAAGGAATAAAATATTTGAGAATAAATTTAACCAAAGAGATGAAAGATCCATACACTGAAAATGATAACACATTTATGAAAGAAAGGTATCCACACATAAATAAAAAGATACCCCATGTTTATGGAATGAAAGAATTAATGTTAAAATATCTATACTGTCTGAAATGATCTACTAATTCAAAGCAATTTCTATTTAAAATTCCAGTGACATTTTTCACAGAAGTAGAAAACACAATTCCAAGATTCACATGGAACCACAAAAGATCCCAAATAGCCAGGGCCATCTTGAGCATGAATAAGAAAGAATGTTGGAAGAATTTTACTTGCTGATTTTAAATTATATTACAAGGTAATCAGAGTAATATGACATTGGCATAAAGACAGACATTTAGACCAATGGAACAAAATTGAGAGCCCAGAAATAAATCCATGTGTATATCAACTAATTTTCAACAAGAGCTCCAAGAAGACACACTGGGCAAAGGATAGTCTTTCCGAATGGTGTTAGGAAAACTGGATAACTATATGCAAAAGAATAAAACTGGACCCTTATGCCATATACAAAAATCAACTCAAAATACATTGAAGCCTTCAACCTAAAAGCTGAAACCATAAAACTCCTAGAAGAAAATACAGAAGAAATAGCTCCTTTGGATATGACACTGAAAACACAGATCAAGGTAAAGCTAAGATAAGCAAGTGGAACTACATCAAACTAAGAAGCTTCTGCATAGCAAGAGAACAATCAACACAATGAAAAGGTAGCCCATAAAATGGGAAAATATATCTGCAAACCATATATCTGACAAGGGTTCATATGCAAAACATACAGCTAATTCATTAAAGTGAATGGCAAAAAGCCAAATAACCCAATCAACAAATGGGCAAACAACCGTAATAGACATTTCTCAAAGGAAGACATACAAATGGCTAACAGGTATATGGAAACATGCTCAATATCACTGATCATCAGTGAAATGCAAATTTAAACCACAATGAAATATTATCTCACATCTGTTAAAATGGCTATTTAAAAAAAAGATAAGTGTTACCAAGAATGCAGAGGAAAGGGAACCTTTGCACACAGCATGTGGAGATGTAAACTGCAACAGCCATTATAAAAAACAACATGGAGGCCAGGTGCGGTGGCTCACACCTGTAATCCCAGCACTTTGGGAGGCTGAGGAGGATGGATCATCTGAGGTCAGCAGTTCAGACCAGCCTGTCCAACATGGTGAGACCCCTTCTCTACTAAAAATATGAAAAGTAGCTGTTGTGGTGGCACATGCCTGTAATCCCAGCTACTTGGGAGGCTGAGGCAGGAAAATCACTTGAACCCAGGAGGTGGAGGTTGGAGTGAGCCAAGATCATGCCATTGCACTCCAGCCTGGGCAACAAGAGCAAAACTCCATCTCAAAACACACACACACACACACACACACACACACAATATGGATGTTCCTTTAAAAATGAAAAATAGAGCCACCATATGATCCAGCAATTCTGTATATATATATCGAAAGGAAATAAAATCATTATATCTAAGAGATATCTACTCCAGTGTTCATGGCAGCATTAATCACAATAGCCTGTATAAAAGCAAACTAAATGCCTGCCAACTAGGAATGATAAAGGAAATGTGATATATACATATAATTAAATATTATTCAGCCTTATAAAAGAAGACAGTCCTTCCATTTGCTACAACATGGATGGACCTTTAGGGCATTATGTTAAGTAAACAAAGCCAGATAGGGAAAGACAAATGCTAAATGATCTCAATTACATGTAGAATCTAAAATACTAACTCCTAGAAGCAGAGAGTAGAAAGGTGATTCACAGAAGCTTCAGGAGAGGGAGGAAATGGGTGATGGATGGTTAAAGGGTGCAAAGTTTCAGTGATTAAGATGAATAAGCTCTGGTAATCTACTATGGTGCCTATAGCGAATAACACTGTGTTGTATACTTAGAATTTCTTGAGAGGGTAGATTTATGTTAAGTGTTCTTACAATGAAAAACAAACAACAGAAAGGCCTCAGAAAACAAGAATCATATAGGGAACAAGAGGAAAATTTGAGAGGTGCTGGCTGTTTATGGCCTTGATGGGTGATGGTTACACAGGTGTATATCCATGTTCAAACTCATAGAGGTATAGATATTAAATATGTACAGCTTTTCATATGGCAAGCAGATCTCAAAAAGGTGGTTTAAAAATTGTTTCTCTTTAGTTTTAGGGTAGAACTGACAGATCGCTTATCAAAGTCTAGTTACGTTTAGGTAACTATTTCTATCACAACTAGGGTAAAAAAAACTATTTTCTATGGAGGAAGTTCATTACAATAATGCATTAAAAAGTCGGTAATGAGTGTACCTTTGCACCTCACTAACTTTTGAACAGCATAAAACACAATTCAGGTACAGAATTGTGACCTCACAGCTCTATATCTAAATGGTAGAGCTCCCAGACTGAATGAACAGGTACTTCCACTCATAGTGTTCCTGTGACAACATACACACATATCAGGAGTGAATGACTTCTTAACAATGGGAAAAACAGTTTTCTGTAATGGTACATGGTACGGAAATAAAATATAGATACACAACTGTTCCTCCACAACCTCCCTAATACACCAAATGGAAACCTTTATTAAGCAAGAGTTAATTTTTACAATTTTGTTCTGAACTTACATGGATCTCTTCTCAGTACAGAACAAGGTAGCTATAACCAGATGAGTAAAGGCTTTGTTGCAGCCAAGGAACTCAAACCCCAGGCTGTAATGCGGCCTTCAGTACCCACCCCATTGAATCTGGTTATTCAGGAGCTCCGGCCTTTCTCACCTTCCAAGTCCAAGGGAAAAGGGACAGTCACCAGCAAAATGATGAAATCTGAGATCTCCAGCAGTGGTTTTATAACATAAAACAAAATGAAACATAGAACGAAAAATTAAATAAAATTAAAAATTCTAGCCGTGGCTGCATGCTTACAGAACAATGTTGCATGGACAACTCTGTGAGGGCTGAAAAACCCTGAGAATTTATAAAATTAGGGCACCCCGGTTTGGTTTTGTACATAAAGAGTAACCATTCAGAGCAGAGACTCCTCCTTCCATCTCTAAAGGGGACAAAAACAATCTTTGCTTATTTTTAAGGCCTCCAGCCAAGAGGGCTTCCCTGCCCTTGGTCTTATTCAGCACTAAGTGTATAGCTCCGCAGAGAATAGGGTGCAACCCATGGAGCTAAAGCCAGGAGATTAATTCACTTACGCCTTTCAGTCTTTCAAAAATACAATTTCCATTTACTATGTAATTTAGGTTGCACATCCAGTCACATACCCGCATTTCAGCTATGTCTACATGGTCCTAGATAATGTGCCTCCATATGCACAGTGATGTTTTCCTCTCACTTCACCCCCACCCTACGAAACCTTAAGAGCCCCTCGTTCCTTGATAACTAAGGTTTAGGAAACATCTCCATTAAAAGTACCCACCTCCACAGGTTTACAACCATGTCATAAAACTTTACCTGGAATCAAAGGAAACAAGAACCATTTTCTTCACAGCATCGTGATTGTTTTTTTGCTTTTTTTTTTTTTTTTTTTTTTTTTTTTTGAGACAGAATCTCTTTCACCCAAGCTGGAGAAAAGTGATGCGATCTCCACTCACTGCAACCTCTGCCCCCAGGTTCAAGGGATTCTTCTGCCTCAGCCTCTGAAGTAGCTGGAATTACAGGTGCATACCCCATGCCCACCTAATTTTTGTATTTTTAGTAAAGATGGGGTTTCACCAGGTTGGCCAGGCTCGTCTCTAACTCCTGACCTCAGGTGAAGCTTCGTGATTTTAACAGGGTGAAGGAATATATCCACTGGCTTGTATGCTGCATATGACTCATTATACCAGCCCCACTCTGTAACTTGGAGATCAGGACCAAGGCAGAGGAAGTCCCGGCGGGTTTACTGTGAGAAGTGATTCATGGAATTGGCTTAGTCGGGGCAGGTTATACTTGTCTGTGCCCTGCAGAAAAGGGGAACAACATATGTGGAAGTTTCAAAGCAAGAAATAGATCACTCTAGGGCCGGGCGCGGTGGCTCACGCCTGTAATCCCAGCACTTTGGAAGGCCAAGGCGGGCGGATCACAAGGTCAAGAGATCAAGACCATCCTGGTCAACATGGTGAAACCCCGTCTCTACTAAAAATACAAAAAAATTAGCTGGGCATGGTGGTGCGTGCCTGTAATCCCAGCTACTCAGGAGGCTGAGGCAGGAGAATTGCCTGAACCAAGGAGGCGGAGGTTGCTGGTGAGCGGAGGTCGCGATCGCGCCATTGCACTCCAGCCTGGGTAACAACAGCGAAACTCGGTCTCAAAAAAAAAGAAAGAAAGAAAGAAAGAAATAGATCACTCTCAAACAGAATACAGAAAGCTGTCCTAACAGCTACATGAAAAAGAGCCTCAGTACCTGAAATAAGTCACCAAATAAACTTTATTCCAATTTAATCTCTGATTTTCTTGTGCGACGTTAACTTAGACAACTTGCTGGAGAAAACAGCTTTCAAGCAAGCTGTGTTCAGGATTAAAATCCTGAAATTTAAATATGTATGCAGTGATAGACACAAAGAAAATGAGAGAGAATCGCAGCAGAAGCACAACCCCCTCAGTTAGGTAGCGCCATGGAAGCTCGTTCCTCAAACTGATTAAAATACACACTTTTCTTCCAAGTGACTTGGTTCCTGTTTTAGAGAAAGTCTTGAATAGTTTGTTGGATACACAAAGAAAGACCAAAGAAGAGAAGGATGAACTCAAGCCCAAAAGATCCTGTGAAAACTCAGTATCCACACACAAGGTCATTGCAGAAAACCACACATGGCCTTTTCCCTTTTCATTAATTTAATCGGCTGCTACAGTCCTCTTCCACACATGAAAAGTCAGAGGCACCGTTCCATGCAGAGAACTCAGCATTCCAACTATCTAATCAAGTTAAATCAGTGTCACAGTGGCATTTAGTCTCTCGGTCCAAAAGTTGATATATTTAAATGCAGGGTACTTTCTGGGCAAGCATGTAGAGGAAATGATATAATGAAGGGTGGAACAAATGAATCGAGTTAGTAAATATTATTGAAAACCTACACTGCACAGAACACTATTCCCAGCTCTAGGAGAGGGAGGGAGGGCAGGGAAAGGGTGAAGAGAGAAAAAGAGGCAGAGAAGGAGAAAGAAGACAATGTACAAAAGGAAAAGGAGAAAAATCCCTAAAAAAGGCTGAAACCATGATAAAGTCTCGATAAGTGGAATTTACAAGAAGACAGAGAAGATAATTAGTAGATAGAAAGATATCCCTAGCCATTCTGTGAAAACTTACTTTCTGAGGAACTGAAATAGTGAAAACAGGATTGGAAGTAACCAAGGATGTCAGTCACAGCTGACAACAAAAAGGTGTCACTAATCAAGCTGTTCCATGTTCTGAGGCGGTGAGAATGGCCAGCTCCCAATCATTAGTGCTGTTTCTGTGGGGAGCTTGAAGACCCTCTCCTCAGTCTGTCCTTTGCTGAGAACTTTCTGGTCACTTTTAAAGTTCTCAATACCTCCTTTGGTGGGCCAAAGTAGCAAAAGAAAAGAAAAAAATTTTCTTGCTGGCAAATATCCCTCAAATAATGTTTGGTTAGACACAAATGGAAGGTATGAACCAACAACACTAATGCAGGGGTGGATGTAGGCTGACTGTACACAGGCTCCCTGATGGCCCAGCCAGTGGCATTTGTAGAGGGTGGACCCACTGCACTGAACATGAGGGGAATCAGACACCAGCCAGTCGTCACACCAGTCAGGGTCATCACAACAGCCAAACAGCCATCACACCAGCCAGGGTCATCACACCAGCCAGGGTCATCACAACAGCCAGGGTCATCACAATAGCCAGGGTCATCACAACAGCCAAACAGCCATCACACCAGCCAGGGTCATCACACCATCCAGGGTCATCACAGCAGCCAGAATCATCACACCAGCCAGGATCATCACAACAGCCAGGGTCATCACAACAGCCAGGGTCATCACAACAGCCAAACAGCCATCACACCAGCCAGGGTCATCACACCATCCAGGGTCATCACAGCAGCCAGAATCATCACACCAGCCAGGGTCATCACAACAGCCAGGGTCATCACAACAGCCAGGGTCATCACAACAGCCAAACAGCCATCACACCAGCCAGGGTCATCACACCATCCAGGGTCATCACAGCAGCCAGAATCATCACACCAGCCAGGGTCATCACAACAGCCAGGGTCATCACAACAGCCAGGGTCATCACACCAGCCAAACAGCCATCACACCAGCCAGGGTCATCACAATAGCCAAACAGTCATCATACCAGCCAGGGTCATCACAACAGCCAAACAGCCATCACACCAGGCATGGTCATCACAATAGCCAAACAGTCATCATACCAGGCATGGTCATCACAACAGCCAAACAGCTGTCACACCAGGCATGGTCATCACAATAGCCAAACAGCCATCACACCAGCCAGGGTCATCAAAACAGTCAGGATCATCACACCAGCCAGGGTCATCACAGCAGCCAGAGTCATCACACCTGCCAGAATGATAACACTAGCCAGGGTCATCACACATTTGAGGGTCATCACACCAGCTGTGGTTATCACACCAACTGGGGTAATTACACCAGCCAGAGTTATCAACAGGCCAGAATCATCACGCTAGCCAGGGTCATCACACCAGCCACAATCATCACACTAGCCAGAGTCCTCACACCAGCCAGGGTCATTACATCTGCCAAGGTCATCACACCTGATAAGTAATCACAACAGCCAGGATAATTACACCAGCCAGGGTCATCACACCAGCCAGGGTCATCACAGCAGCCAAATAGCCATCACACCAGCCAGAGTCATCATATCAGCTGGGGCCATCATACCCTCCAGGGCCATCATACCTGTTAGAGTCATCACACCTGCCAGAGTCATCACACCAGCTGAGGTCATTATACCAGCCAGAGTCATCACACCAGCTGGGGCCATCATACCCTCCACAGTCATCACACCAGCTGGGGTCATCACACCCTCCACAGTCATCACACCAGCTGGGGTCATCACACCCTCCCAGTCATCACACCTGCCAGAGTCATCATATCAGCTGGGGCCATCATACCCTCCAGGGCCATCATACCTGTTAGAGTCATCACACCCGCCAGAGTCATCACACCAGCTGAGGTCATCACACCCTCCACAGTCATCACACCAGCTGGGGTCATCACACCTGCCAGAGTCATCACACCAGCTGGGGTCATCACACCCTCCACAGTCATCACACCAGCTGGGGTCATCACACCCTCCACAGTCATCACACCAGCTGGGGTCATCACACCCTCCACAGTCATCACACCAGCTGGGGTCATCACACCCTCCACAGTCATCACACCAGCCAGAGTCATCACACCAGCTGGGGCCATCATACCCTGCAGGACCATCATACCTGTTAGAGTCATCACACCAGCCAGAGGGCAGCAGGAGGGGCTCAGGGAAGGGAAGATGATTCATCAGGCACAGGCCAAAGGGAGTGAAAATAAAAATTAGGAAGAGCTGGAGGGATGTGAAGATGGTATATTATTTTTATTGCAAGTGACATCAGTGAAGGCAAGTATTTCAGGGTAACCAACCATCCTGGTTGGCTCAGGACTGAGAGTTTTCCTGGACTTTCAGTGCTAAAACTATCCTTCTAGACTAACCAGAACAGGCAATCACTGTAGGTGTTAAACAGAAAACCTAAGAGGAAAATGTGTACCTTTAAATTTTTCAATTTGCTCTTGGGTTTGTGAAATGTTAACCTCTTCCAGCTGCCTGAAGCTTTTTAGGTCTAGGCTTAATTCTCCTGACAGCAGTACTACCTACATAGCAGAATGCATGAAGAGTTCACTGTGGATACAAAGTCACCAACACGGAAAGAACAGAACTGAGTACAGACAAGGATGGCTTATCTGGATTAGGGGAAAATCTACATTTTATATTTTTGAGATAAATAAATGTATTATTTTCTGATATATGCACTTCAAAGATGCCAATGCTGACAAGTCAGATTTGTTTTTTGTTTTTTTAGGAGACAGTGTCTCGCAATATTGCCCAGGCTGGAGTGCAGTGGCTCTTCACAGGCCTGATCCCAGTACTGATCAGAACAGAAGTATTCCCCTCCTTCATTTCCAGCCTGGGCTGGCTCACTCCTTCGAAGGCAACCTGGTGGTCTCCCACTCCTAAGAAGTCACCATATTGATGCTGAACTTAGTGTGGACATCCAATCGGCACAGCTCCCAAAACTCCTGGGCTCACGCAATCCCCCTGCCTTAGCCTCCTGAGCAACTGGGACTACAGGTGTGTGCCACCACACACGGCAGATTTCTGAAGTGGACTGCTTCAGGGAATAGATTTAAGTGATATGTTATTAGCAATTCTAGCAATTCTATTGCTTTTAAGTAAATGTATACTTCTCAAATACGGGGGGAGCTCGAAAACAGTTTGGCTGAGTCTTTAGTCACAGAGTATAACTTCTCTTTATAAGGTGTCTCTGCTCATCAGCGGAGGATGGAAGTCATGCCAGAGACAACTGAAGAAAAGGCCTTGTGCAAAAGACCATGACTGATGTCAAAGTAATGCCCCAAGGAACGACCCATTACACCTGGGCATCCAGGGCCCTTCCACTTTTCCACTGTGAGCCATCCTGAAAGTGGTTTCAAGGCATCTGAGGCTGCCGAGGCTGCCCTGAGCTCTAAAATTAGATTACGGTGGAGGCTGGGGACATACAGTTGCAATATCCCGAAAATGAGTGGCATGGTGATGGCATGGAGAAGAATATGGTCTTGCTCGTGTGTGAAACATTTTTTCTAATAAAATACTTCAACCAATGAGTAATGTTTTAAGTCTGGACTAGATGCCTACCAGGGTCATCAGTCTTGATAGCCACTTTTGAGGGTTGGTTTTTCCAAAGGAAGCCCCGGCTTTAGACTGAGTTCCCCCCGCCTCCCAAGCCGTAGCCCGACACCAGACTCAGATACAAGCTCAGGCTGTGGAGAGGCACCTCTGTGTTTATTTCTAATACTAGAAACTGAGTCATGTTCTGCATTGAAGAGCTTAATCTTGGGATCAAAGAAACAGACCTTCCCTGTTTAAAACCCACAAGTAGATAGACAATAAATAAGATCTGACGGCATTAAAATTTTTACAAGCTAAATGGATAAGGCCATCTTGAATAACCTGTGCATGCGTTGATGCATAACGAGGTCCTGTGAACTCACAGCTAAACGCCCTTCCTTGTGCCTCTGGGCCGGACCCAAACTGCAACTGGGGGCTAAAAGAAAACAGTGTCTGAAAAACTGGACTTGTGAAATGAAACCTCTAAGGTGTCCACATGCCAAGAGTTTGTTGTTCGTGGACCAGCACGAACGAGTCATGTGACGAGCCACAGCATTGCCGGAGACCTTGTCAGAAACACAGACCTTCAGGCCCCCGACCGGATGCACTAAACTAGACCTCATCTGCTGCTGATTTGCAGGCACGTTCAAGTTGGAGAAGCACTGGACGGGGAAGCAGATTGATCGCAGGAGTATGGGTCGTGATTTACTCTGCAGTACATTTGCTTAATTCAAATCTTAAGGGCAGGAAATAATTTTATTTGATCCAGGGATGTCAAAGGTGAAACAAAAAGGCAGGGCCTGTTCTTATCGGTGCGGCTGAAACCCAAGCTAAGTGATCGCCGCTTAATTCTAAAAGCAACAATAAAATACGACGTTTGATAATGCCTCTTTCTTGGCAAAGCGCTTTGAATGTACATTATCCGTATTGACTGGTGACCACACCACTATCAGAAAATGACACACAATTACTATTTGAATCTTTATCAGTTACTGGATTTTCTGTCTCCAATCGACGGTTTCTCAGTCCCCCAAACTGGATTCTTATCCTAAATGTCTTCTCAGTCCTCGGCTGTTCGTTCAGCCTGGTGTTCCCTAGATAAGGGAGCACTGAAAACCTAAAAGAGAAACGACGAGTTCTTTGGACCATGTTTATTTACATTTCCTGTCATTCAGACAGTGCAAACTCAAACATCTGTTTGCCTTTTTGAAGTTTAACTTTGAGAAGAAATGATTTGAAGAAAGAAAAAATATGCATCGTCCACAGTCCTGGTAATTTTTGCTCCCATTAAGAAGAGTCACTTTCCGCAGTGTATCATAACTCTTCTGACTGTGGGAATCATAGCACTGTCCTTGCCTTTTCTGTAAGTGGCAAAATTCAGTGGACAATTTTCCTGAAAGAAAATAAGCAAAATTTCTGTAGGATTTATATCTTTCTTTTGTATCTATTTATATATCCATGTATATAGTTTAGTGTTTCCTTTAAAAGAAAAAAAAAACGGCTGAAGAGCACAGACAAGCCTACCGTAAATATCTATTTCAGCTGAAGTGTGAGGCTGGGATGTTCTGTCATTTTCTTCATGACGCAGAGGCTACATTAGTCTTTCTAAAAAAAATTACAAAGGGGGAGCTCCACATACTTGAGAGAAATTTTGCTGTACTCGGAATGATATGTGTGCTTTTTATGTTTATGAAACCACCATCCAGCAAAAAATAGCAGCCTAATATTTTGACATGAAGGTCATTTGAAAGTTTTACTGCCTGCAAGCGTGATCCATTTTGTTGACAAAAAGCTCTCTAGGGCTTGCTAAGATGCCCCAGCAGGCTCAACTTTCTTGGAGTCTGGCATTTCTGCCTCTTCCCTTTTCACCTCCTCCCACCAGACTAATTATCAGCTCATTAAGGCTGTCCTAATGAATTATGTTACAGCATTAGGAAAGTGTTTGGGCCAAATGTCCATGATGTCAGTGAGGGGGGATGGGAAAAGGAGAAAGAGCAGGGGGTCACAGACGCTGGTGTGACCTCACTGGGCTCCCTGCATGCACCAGAAACCGTAAAGATTTCAGCTGCTTTGGAGCTCACATTGCTGCAACCATGCTCAAGGGAGGAACTGGCTTCCTCCTGTTTCTCGGCTTCACATACACATTCTCCTGAGAGTAAGGATTGCACATGTATGTCTGGTCAGCTGTCCGGTGTGACTGCACAGGGTAGAAAGGGACTCAGGCATCCTACGAAGAACCAGGCAGGCCAGAGCTGAAAGGAGGTGGATTTTCTGTAGAGGCAGCCACACACCAACAGAGGAGGAAGGGAGAGCGTCCACGTAGCCTGTCTCTGTCTCTTTAAAAAACCCGCACATATAATTTTGTTCCTACTACTTGCTTATTTTATTCTTTTGGCGTTCCAGCCAACAAAATAAGAATATCCCTGTTTTCCTTCAACCTTAAGGACACAGAAATCATTGCTGCCCTGAGAACAAAGATGGCCTTTTACGCTTCGCTTGTCCCTGGCATAGCATTAACCATAACAAAATGATACAGACAGCAGCTCCAAACTAAATCAGATCCCACAACCGAGTCGAAAAACGGCATTGCCAAAGAGCAAAGTGCAGTGATACATTTAAAATGCCAAATGTATTGCAAAGGGCTTGGTTTCTACTTTTCTCCTGCATTCAGGATCGTGTCAGTGATATCGATCATGAGGGTATTATTTTCTTATTGCAATGATAGCCCACAGCTCAAGCCTTCCATTTACCAAGTCTCAAGAAGAGGCACCCCAACCCTGTAAAATCACGACACGCATCTGACTCTGACAGTTGTTTTGTTCCTTTTTTTTCCTCTGGCTTATAATGATACAGATGCTGATGTTCTTTATATAACCTCCCAAAGCAGCATCCAACTGAGCTACTGAGCAACTGCACACAGGGGCCAGTTCAGCCTCTAATGAGAGACAGCCACCCTGGAGTTGGAAGTACAGAGCTAATTAATTAGCATATTTGGCAAAGAATCCTTTGTAGCTAAACAGATAATAGAGATGATGAATATCACTCCTATGGACTTCTAAAGTTATTGGGGTGGCAGTGGTTAAATGATGCTTTTCTGAGACAACACCATGGCAAAACTTCGCTTTAGGGAAAAACTGGTTATTTTCACCAGTAATGTCCCTCTTAATGGATTCACTGCCTCTAAGCAGTGCTCTGAGCGGACATTTCCATGCAGATCCCCAAGTCTTTTAAGCAACACAGGTAATTTTAATCATGTCTCTAAAGAAGAAGCCACAGACACCTCGGAAGGGAAGAGCCTTCGAAGATTACGGGCTGTCAACTACAAGACATGTGGTTCACAAGCCCTTGGCCTCCTCCATTCACCTGATAGACTCCATGTGGAGAGTTTCTAGAAGGCACATTTCTTCTTCAATCTCTTTCTCTAACAGCCAACACAATTTAAGAACTTACAGACTGATGGTATTTTAAATGTGGGGAAGGGCCGGGTGCATCGGCTCATGCCTGTAATCCCAACACTCTGGGGGGCTGAGGCAGGCAGATCACCTGAGGTCAGGAGTTCGAGACCACGCTGGTCAATATGGTGAAACCCCATCTCTACTAAAAATACAAGATTAACTGGGCATGGTGGCGCATGCCAGTAATTCCAGCTACTCAGGAGGCTGAGGCAGGAGAATTGCTTGGATCGGGGAGATGGAGGTTGCAGTGAGCCGAGATCGCAGCATTGCACTCCAGCCTGGGCACAGAGGGAGACTCCATCTCAAAAAAATAAAAAATAAATGTGCGGAGGGAAGTATGTGAATATTGGGCCAGGGAACATAAACGTAGCACAGTGTCCACATCAATGTCTTCAGCCACACGAGTTCATCCATATGGTGTTAGAAGAACTTCCTTTCTTCAAAATATCCAAGTAGTAAGAAGACATCCAGTCACACATTTAAAGAGTTTTGGTATCATCCTCCCTAAGAAAATGGACTTGATAATAATGCCTTATGCACAGTAAGACACCACTGCATGCCAGGCACCAGGCAAAGTGACCATTCACTTAATTCCCACAACTGCCTAGACATAGGAGCATCCTTTACAAATGGGGAAACTGAGGCCTGGGAAGGCTAAGTCACTGCCTGAGAGTGCAATGGTAAGTGGTAGTGGCAAGTTTTAAATGACGATCCCCGGTGCTAGAGTCCTCACCATTTTGTGTATGTATTTATTTTACTGTGGTGAGAACAGTTATGAGGTGCATCCTCAATGCTGTAGAGCAGAGCTCTGGAGCTTATTCGTCCTGCTGGACTGAAACTTTATACCTGCTGATTACTCATTCCCAGTTCCCCCTTCTCCGATCCCCCAGAAACCCCCATTCCCCTCTGATTCTATGAATCTGACTATGTTAGATGGCTGTATAAGTGGGATCATGCAGGACTGGTCTTTCTGTGACTTGCTTATTTCACTTCATGTAATATCCTCAAGGCTCATCCAAGGTACTGCATGTTGCAGAATTTCCTTCTTTTTTGAGGCTGAATGATATTCCACTGTGTATTTGGATAGCACCATTTCTTTATGTATTCATTGTTGATGGACACTTTGGTTGTTTCTACGTCTTTTCTATTGTCGATAATGCTGTAGTGTACCTGGGTGTGCTGGTATCTCTTCAAAATCTGGACTTTAATTCTTTTGTATAAATGCCCAGAAGTGGGAGTGTTGCATCATATGCCAGTTCTATTTTTAGTTTTTTGCAGAACCTCCATGCTGTTTTCCAGGATGGCTGACATTTCCACCAATAGTGTGGCCAGGGACCCAGTGTCTCCCCATCCTCGCTCACACTTGTCTTTTGCTTGTTTGATGTCCAGGTGCAAGCTGATGCCTTGTCATCTGGGGCTGCACTGCCTCCCATCAGACCAGATATTCCCTAGAAGCATGGCCCAGCCCTGTGACTGCTTATCCACTAGACTCCGCCTATTATCAGGACAAGGATGAAGTGTTGGCTTCTGCATTGTTCTAGGGAGCGGGCAAGAAGGCCATGGCTGCAGGTGCAGTCCTAGAGAAAGGCTAGACTTTGTCAAGAGAAATCTAAGCCAGGGCCTAGCCAGGAGGGTCGGGCCAGGGTGCTGGGAGCCCGTGAGTGCTGGGGAGCCACCCTGCCCTGCTGGGAGGACACCTGCTCCAGGAGCACACCTGTCTCCATGCAGCAGCGGTGACATTCCTGTCCCGCAAGACCCTCCTGGCCACTGCTGGCACAGGCTTTGGTGGCTATGGAGAGAGTGTGGGTTTTGCTTGGGGTTGGGTTTCTTCGTCTGGAGCATTGGAGCCAAGAAGGACCCATTGTGCTGTCCTGGTCTGGAGAAGGCCCAGGGGGGCTCTAGAGCCACGCAGCTGGCACCCCTCTGCCAGGCCATGGGTGGCTACCCGGGAGCTGGGCTCATGTGCCCATGAAGCCACCATGCCACCCGCACAGGGCCAGAGGCCATACCTTGCACCCTCCTTGGCAACCCCCTCTTTTCTCCATTCCTTTCCAGTGCCCTAGAGCGAGGCAGCCACCTGCATAGCTCCTTGTAGCAAGGCTCATGGGGCAGGAGAGGCCTACAGGCCCAGGAGCCCTGTGTGAGGAGGCCGGACCAAAGCCTGGGGTTGTTGGATGCACACTTGCTGGATCAGAGGAATACTCCAGGCAAATAAACCAGTCCTGCTGTGCAAGGAGCTAAGATCTGAAAATATATAAGGGAGTGAGCGTGCATGAATACCAACCGCAGGACCAGCCCTAATAAACAACCCAGGGCTGACCCTCAACCCCTCTTCCATGGGCAGGGGTTGGTGATGAGAGGGTCCGTCAGCATCAGCCCGTCATTGGCCAAAGACCTTGGTGCTTACATAAATGGAAACACCCCAAGAAGAGAATACACGTCAGGGCATCTCAAGTTCCACAGCAGTAACTTGGGGGTGCCTTTTTAATTCTAGATGTCGTTTAGTCCTTTTGAGTATTCTGCTTATGGCAGAGTCAGTGTGGTGTCACTCCCAAATCACTGTGGAAACGGCTGCCCGTGTGCTGAATAAGCCTTTGAGGATGTTCTTTGCTGGTTTGTATTGACTCCCCAATGTGACATATTTTCTAGTGACGTGAGAGCCTCCAAGGGGAAGAAATGATAATATGCACTATTATTTTGCTCTTAATAGCTACTGGTAAATAATAGAACATTAGCTCTATTTTGGTCCACTGTGCTTAAAATAGTTCCTTTGGAGCCAAAACAGAAGTTAGACATCAGAAAATCGACTTCAGAAGATTCCTGTTTTAAGAGTGGCTCACTCTAAAACCAGAAACGACAGAGCAGAGCACCAAGGAAATCAGAATATAAAGAGTTCCAAGTGTTTTTTTTGTTTTTTTGTTTTTTTTTTTTGACAGGGTCTGGCTCTGTCACCCAGGCTAGAGGACAGTGGCAAGACCGTGAGCCTGCACTGCAGCCTTGAACTCCTGGGCTCAAGGAGATCCTCCTTTTCCTGCCTCGGCCTCCCAAGTGGTTGGGACTACAATTGTGCACCATCACACCAGCAAATTTTTGTTTTTGCTCTGTTTTGGTAGAGACAGGGTCTTGCTGTGTCACCCAAACTAGTCTCGGGCTATGTTACCTGGCTAGTCTCACCTCCCAGCCTCAAGAGATTCTCCCACCTTGGGTTCCCAAAGGGTTGGGATAAGAGGTGCGAGCCACTCCACCCAGCCAATTCCAACACAGGCTGGGCAGAATAATGTCTCCCCAGAGATGTTCACATCTTGATCCCCAAACCTGAGACTATGTTAGGCTACCTAAGAGGAATTAAGGCTGCAGATGAAATTAAGTTTGCTAATCAGCTGACCTTCAAGTCAGAGATTTTCCTGGATGGTCCAGGTGGGCCACTGTGATCACAGGGTCCACAGAAGTGGAAGAGCGAGGCAGACAGCAGGTTGGAGAGATGAGCTGTGATGGGAGGAGGGCTGGACCTGCCGTTGCTGGTTCTGGAGATGGAAAGAAGTCCAGGAGCCACAGAGTGCAGGCAGCCTCTAGAAGCTGGAAGAGGTAAGGGGACAAATTTTCCCCAGAGCCTCCAGAAGAAACCTGCTGCACTGACCCCTTGACTTTAGCCCAGGGAAGCCCATGCTGGGTTTCTAACCACAGGACTGTGGGATGTGGCATTTGTTTGTGGTAACTTATAGGATCAGTGGGAAACTAATGCGGGAGGAGACGGCGAATGAGAGGATCTACTGCTTACCGAGCACTTCGCGTACCAAAGCCTAACTTCGTGTGCCAAAGCCTAGGCTAAGCTGAGCTAAGTGTGGCACTTGCATTCCTTCACCCATCACACTCAGGGGCCTCGCAGGACACGCGCGCTGGCATCACCCCCACTGGGTGAGTAATGGAAGCCTGGCCAGTTGAAAAGGTGTGATTTCAGAGCCCCAGTTCCTATCCACTTATCCGTGAGCTCCCTCCATGCCTTTGTTGAGTAAAGAAGACAAAAATTAATGCCCCTGTGGAATGATGGCCCACTACCCAGAATGATCCACCGTTATTCAGAGATTTACATGTTCTAAGTGAAATCATAATCTTGGTGAGCACACCTCTGAGTGACTGGGAAACTATGTCAACGTCTCAACCATGCAATATTGGAGACTTCCTAGATGTCTCCGTGGAATTACCTTACAGGCAGTGTTCACAGTGGCTCTCTCCAACACTGTTTTCTGACTGAACCAAATTTGACATTCATAATGGCCCAAGAAAAGCCTCTCCCTGATGACATCAATGATGTCACAGAAATCAACGGTGACAATAATAGAAATGCTGTCTGTAGCGTGAAGGCAGGTGACTCCTTCCCACAGAGTCACTAGAGCACAAGAAGTCAAAAATGCAAGACCCAGCAGAAGCTATGGAGTTCGACCCTTCAGGGCTGAGATGGCAGATTCTGCAAGAGGAAGCATCTTTTTAAGAACATGGGGTCTTCAAATACTTCAGAAAAGAAATTCCAAGTACATGTCATTAGGATTCTTTAGTGAGAACAAAGCATGAGTGATATTCTGCAGTGTCAGAGACAGTCAGATGTCTGAATGTAGCAGTGTTGCAGGGAAGTGGGTCCCTGGGCAAGGACCACATTTTCCAGCTCCTCTTGTATCTAGGTGGGGCCATGATACCAGTTCTTATGAGTTGGAAGTAGGTGTAATGTGTGGTTTCTGTGGGCTGTACTAAGAGGCTAATGTACCTTCACCAGCCCCTTTATTCCCCTTTCACTGTGAACATGGAAGCCACATGGAAAAGATAATGGAGCCATAATCGGAAAGGAGCTTGGATCCCTGAGTCACTACATGGAAGTCTGTCTACTGAACAAGCTTGCTGGACTATCCCATAAGCAATAAATTCAACTGTATTAACTGCAATTCCAGGGCTTATCTGTCTAGCTTCCAGCTAGTAGCATTATCATAATTAACATGTATTCATAAGGTCATGAGGAGCCACCTCATAGCTTTTGGGATTTGGCAGCCATTCTCATGAGTACCTGGGAGAAAGAGTTGGAAGTTATTTCCATGTGTGGTGCGTAGCAATACAGAATCCTTCATAATAATTTCTCACAAGGCCTTTTGCCAGAGTTATTAAGGTCACCAATCTTTAAAGCTCAAAGTTGTGTCTGTCGGCCTGGAATTGATTCTGATACAGAAAAGGCTGTAAAGGTGCATATTATTTGCCTCACCGAAAGAATCAATCGATATTGATTTTGTAAGACCTTTTCAGGGGAAGAATATCTTGCTCCTAGATGATACCGTCTAAAAACAGCTCAAAATGCTTCTAATTCCAACTCAGAAATATGCTGCAAGAAGCAGCTATGCTAGTATCATTTTCAACATACAGATTGGGGAAAAAATAATGTTTCAATGGGTCTTCATATCTATACATCCGCAGAGCCTTAGAAGGTTGTGCAGGATAGAGAGGGGAGACTGTCTTGGGCATGCTCATTGCACCAAAACACCCTCAAGCAAGTAGTTAGGTTCAAAAGATGATGCAGTCCATCAAGGATACCCTGAAACCCCTTGTTGAAAGGAATTAAGCCCAGCTTGGCCTTTAAAACCATGCCTGAGCCAGCAAGGCTCAGCCCTGCAGCAACTGGAAGCCTTGTTTCGGAGTAAATGCCCCTATGGCAGGAAGAAAGGCTGACCTTTTTCACCTTCGGAGGAATGTTTTCACCTTGTCTCTGAGTGACTGACATCACTCAGAGAGGAAGCTGACTCAGACTCAGCAGATCTTGATTCTGCTGCGACTTCGCTCAGCACCGAACAGCTTTGTCCCAGCTGTGCTGAGGTCTTGGCCCGGAAGTGTGCGAGTCCTCTCTTGTCTCATGCAGGACTACGAGGGAGTTGGCAAGCACTCCCAGAAGGGCCTCCGTAACCATCCAGCCCAGCTCCACACTTTCCAAGGGTGCTATTTTCTTCGCCCCATCTCCGTTCCTTCCTTCGATGCTGGCAACCGCAAATACTTACTATGAGGTTTCTGTTGCTATATTACTGTCAGGTGGACCATATGAAATTGTCATTTTTATAGATCAAAACTAGGCAAATATGTGTCACTTTGTGAGATTTGACTTAATACAAGATATTTACAAGGCAAATGAAACCCCAGCATTATAACAGCTCCTGCTCTGGCACAGGCCCCACGCCACATGCTGTCCACACAGTCTCCATCACAGAGTGGCCGCAGCTACTCGCCTCCACCAAATGCCCTGCCTCCCTCCTCAAGAGTGAACATCCACACACAAAGGCACATCACAAATCTTGAAAAGGATGCAAAATCCGTCTTGTATATTTTATAATACAAATTATTGTCTTTAAAAACTATTAAATTCTTGCTATAAAAAGAAATAGAAAATCCAGATAAGTAAAATGTAATCTTTACGTATGCAAGAAACGCTGCAATTTCAGATAACGCCATATTTAAGACATTGACCCTGCTGGACGCTCAACCAGTTTCCTGGTTGTTGTTATGCAAAACTAAAGGCCAATTTCTCATTTCCGGGATGAACTCCTGTGACCAGCACCCAACACAACTGCTGGCAGGATCACAATCCTGATGAACAGGAATAAATCCCAATTATTCTCTCTGACATAAAATACGGAAGTTAGCTTGTACCTTTTAGACGTATGCCTTACCTAATGCGTAACTATTAAAAATGTGTGGCACTCTCATCCCCACTTCAGTAAAGAACATTTTTTCTTATTCAAGCTCCATCTGCCTTGTTTCAATGCCATTTTATGAACTTTTTAATCCTTTAGATTCTATTAGTGAACATCATCAGTAAACAATCTCAGAAAAACAGAAAAGAAAAAGAAGGTATGTGTTCTAGGCAGAGGGTGCTGGGGCCAAGCCACGGGCCTGGATAGACAACGCTAACTACTATCAGTATTTCCCAGTCCGGCTTCTGCATCTAGCCTTGTGCAGATTTCAATTCCTACATCTGTAAAATTAAGGGGAAAAGCCTTTTATCTTCCTCGCCCGTAATTTGTAAGTTTTAAAAGTGAATGAACCATCATGCTTTGAAAAGAGCTCTCCTCCTGAAGGAAAACCGGTTTAATTATTCTTTTTAACAGCAATCTTCTACTGATCTGTCTGCATTTAGGGTCGGCGGCTGAAGAATGAAAGGGGGTGTCCCCTGTATTTCTGTCGGTGGCTTCTTTTTTTTTTTTAATTTTTATTGCATTATAGGTTTTGGGGTACATGTGCAGAACGTGCAAGATAGTTGCATAGGTACACACATGGCAGTGTGTTTTGCTGCCTTCCTCCCCTTCACCCACACTTGGCATTCATCCCCAGGCTATCCCTCCCCAGCCCCCCGCGCTGTCCCTCCCCCATTCCCCCCAATAGACCCCAGTGTGTAGTAGACACCCTCTCTGTGTCCATATGTTCTCATTTTTCTCACCCACCTATGTCGGTGGCTTCTTTAACTGCACCGCTGGCTGTCACGTCCTGTGGAAGCCCTCCCCAGTCTGCCTGCAAACTGTGCCCTGTGAAACCTGAACAAGCTGCCTTCTTCCTTCAGTTAAAGATCCTGCCTGGGAATTGTCTCAGGTGGTTTAAGGATACAAACTTCATTCTTTTTGTCATGTCAGTTATTGACCAGACATCACCATCCTCCCCGGTACAGTACTAATATTGATTAAGGGCCCACGGGATTGCCCGGGCCCTGCAAACACGTGTCAGCCTAGAACAAGGGAGGCCTGGGAGACATGCCCTCAGCTTCAGGGACTGTGCCCTCACTGCTGGAGGGAGCAAGAGAAAGGGGGGAAAGTAAGTGTTATTCAGATTTAGTCACAATCAATCGTTATCACTGGGTGGAAAAGAACAAAAAGGCAAGAATCTATGAAAGTCTCCTTACTCAAAGGAAACTTGTAATTAGTATTTGGTATGTCGGTTTTTATAAGGAGACTGCAGTGGTCTGATAATGCCACTCCAGCCCACCGTGAGAGCGCTTTCCATTTTAAATCCCTGCTTTAAGGAGCTTATTGCCAGTCATCAGTGAAATCATCTGGACCGGGCTTAAACTCTGAATTTTATAGAGATAGGTATCACCACCGAGGGAATATGCTTCTTTAAAAAAACAGAAAGCCACCTCTCTCCCTTTGGTCCCTGCAGGATTGTATCTTCAGTCTACCCTTCCCCAGCCCTCCATGCCCTCCTGCCCCAGGCACCATGGGAGACGTCACCATCTCCGCAGGCCCGTTTCTCACTCAGCTTCCCCTGCAGCTTCTCTGCTTTGCCGCAGGAACCACAGAGGTCACTGTGACTCAGCCCTTCCCTGAGTCATGGGCTTGCCAGGCCTCACTCTTGGAGGACAGAAGCTTGCTCTGGGAAGTGTGCGGGAAGCTCAGCCCCACCGGGCAGTGACACGGAGCTTGCTGGCTTGGCAGGCCCATGACAGCAGGACCTCTGCTCTGATCACTGGCGTGCACTGCACTGCACAAGCACCTTCACAGCCCATCACAATTTTGCATCCAAGGATTACCTCAGTGTTAAACAGAGCATCACAGAGGCCGTGGGAAGCCACTTGGAAGAAGATAAGTGTATAACACAGTGAAGAAATACTTTGTACTCCGCCCTGCCACGTACTAGCTTGGCGATCTTGAAAAGGAGATTGAAAAATTGTGAGCTTTGTTTAAACTGGGAAAACATGATACCCACCCACCCACTGGGCTTGACTATGTATAAGCTACATGATTTGGGCAAATTATTACCTTCATTAACCCCCCATTTTCCTACCTAGAAGATTAGGTTAATAATAACAACACTTACCTCTTACAGCTGTTTGAGAAAATTCATGCAAAATTGTTAGCATAACACTTGAAAGATAGTGGGCATTTATTAAACGTTAGATAATATTAATCATTTTTCATCCATTCCTCTATTCATTTAACAAAGTGATGAGAATTAAATGAAAAAAAGGGTATAGAGAATGCCCAGCTAAATATCTAGCACACAGTAGGTAACTGACACAATTAATTTCATTTCCTCTTTCCCTTTCAGACATGGGAAAACTAAGATGCAGAGACACTGAAGTCCTATCATATTTAATGTTGCTGCTAAGATCTCTGGATCAAGCAAGTCTCCTGCAAGAAGAAATGGAAAGAGAGAAAGGGAGGGGGAGAAATCTGAGCATCTCGTATCTGCTTTAATTGATTTACTTAGGGTCAGACACCAGGAGCAGGGACATAGGTGGAAGTCCATTTAGCTGACTTGGAAAGCTCTGCTCTTGACCTCTGAGAACTGAGAGGTCTGTGAACTCATCTGAGTTGCTAAGGCTTTGGCCAGAAAGGAAAATTTCTCTGCTGCTTTTTCATACCATCAAAATGAATTAATTTTCTAAATGGAAAACTGAAGTAATTAGGTTATAGATGGAGTGACATTTACTAAGGTGAAAAGCAGGGAAATTTTTATATCCTTTATTAAACGGTTATTAGGTATATTAAGCAATATGGAGTAATTACTTTTATTCCCCCAAATGTGATTATTCTTTTCATGCCAAGACAAGCTCAAACGCACAAGGATCCAGCAGACCGTGACGATGCAGGAAAGCACCAGGTCACACTACTCCCTCCTTCCTGGGACCTTGTTGGCAGACTGGGCAGGTGGAAAGAGTGGCTGCCACTCAAGTGAAGCAGCACAGGAATGTGGTTCTCAAGATGGGGTCCACTTTCTACATGCACCTTGGACACACCGTTGCACGTATGTCTCATTTTACCCAATCCGTCTGTCCAGCAAGGAAACTGCCTCATTGATTCAAAGTATTTTGATAAGCACCTACTACATGCTAAACCCTGCTCTAAGGTCTTGGAGCCTACAGCAGTGAGAACAGCAGACCAGCTTCCCACCTTCATGAGATTTGCATTCGAGAGGGAGAAAACAGAAAACGAATCAAATACATAAAATATATTAGTATGTTCAAAGATCACTGCTATGGAGAAAAGGGAAAGGTACTGACAGGTGCTGTTTCAATGAAACTTTAAGGGAGGTGAGCGATTTAGCCAAGCAGCTTACTGGGAAGAGCACTTTAGGCAAAAGAATCAGTATGTACAAAAGCCCTAAGATGGCCCAGAACACGGCCAGGGAGCCCAGGACCACCAAGAAGCAGGGACCGGAGAGGGACTGAGTAGGGGCTAGGCGGTTGGAGGAAGAACACAGAGGTGGGGGAGGGCAGTCACTGTAAAGACTTTGGTTTTTATTCTGAGCAGGGAAGTTCCCACTAACAAAACACACAGACACCCACGACAAAGGAATGGAAGTGGTTTGGGGAACTCATTCCTCTGGCCAGCATTGCTCCCATCTCCATCTCCCAGGTGATGAAATGACACATTTGTTTTAATTACAGAGTTGTCCACTGATCTGCTTCATTGTGGGTCTGGAAAAGGCAGGGGGTGGTGGGGACAGAAATAGCACCTGACACTAGGATGAGATCCATTTTTAGAATATTGATTATGAGCCCCAAAAGAAACTCCTGTGCCTGCCGATTCAAAGCTGTAATTTCACCAGGTCACTGCACCTCTCCAAGCCTCCATGTTTATATTTGAAAAATGAGTGATTGTGACAATCACATGAGGTGGTGCATTTAGAACATTTGACATTAACTCAGGACTCAAGAAATGGCAGCTATTTTTATTTAAAGAATGACTTCTTATTTCTAAACACAATTCCCACCTTCAATTCTGTGCTCTTGAGCTTTCTTGCTCCCTGGCGAAGGATCTGTGGCTCTTGTCCCAGCTCCTACCACATCCCCGTCTTCTATTTAATGCCACTGCCTTCCTCAAAGCTTTTCCTCCACTCCCTTAAATCAGAGGTTCTCCCGAGGAAGACTGGTGCTGCAGGGCACATTTGGTAATATCTGGAAATTCTCATGGTTGCGATAACTGAAATAATGTAATAAATAGCTCTTACTGGGTAGAGGCCAGGGATGCTGCTAATGTCCTACAGTGCACAGAGCAGCCCCATACAGAGAAGGATCTGGATTCACAGGGCAATCAGGCCGCAGCTGAGAAACCCTGTGCTGACAACTATAAGGGAGCATCACCCTTTCCCTCCCATTGTAAGTCCTCATCCACCTGCTTCTTCCTGATTGACTCTGTGTGGGTCACCATTTCCCCCACAGCTGTGGCACAGTTCCCAACATGTGGTGGTAACAGTCGATGAGTGAGGGAGAGTTTGCTGAAACAGAATTGTATGGGAGCAACTTTACAACATAACTCCTGAAACCTGCTGAACAAATTGCCAGAGATTTAGGTTCCCACTGAAAATTTCCATATCAAGTTCCTTCAATTTCCTAACAGTTTCAGACCCTTGTACTCTAAGTGGATAAAATAAGATCAAATTAATTAGTACAATCTCTTGAAATTGTTTTCCAACACAACAGTAAGGCCTTAGTAGAGAAGAAAAACATGACGGATTTTAATTTAAAACATGATAGGAGGCACAAAATGCTACCAGAGATGGCAGCCTTGTTGGCGTGAAAGTGGCTGTCCGAGACTCTGCTACCCTGAGGCACCACCACAGTAAGGCTTCACGGAGCACACAGCTCCTCTTCACGAGAGGGAGGCTGGTCCATGCAGCATCTCCACCCATGTTGAGTGGATGCAGGAGCGACGCATGGAGCTGATGTTAACCACCACTTGCCCAGCAGCTGGTGTCTCTTTGCAGTGCTTGAAAATCACAACCATGTAGGCTGGTCCTGCCCTTTTCTTTTCAGTTTATGCAAAATTATCAAGATTCCCTTACTTTAGAGGGATGCAAATAAGGCATGCAAAAGAACTTGGAAACTAAGGAGCCTCATGAGACAGAAACTCAGAGTCAATACATAATGGGTAGAGCTGGCTCTCTGAAAAGAAGCCAACCCTAGAAAATGATTTGTGAGTAAGCGTGTGAGACACTGGAACATCCAACCCCACACAACAGGGTAAGGGCTTAATTTTAAGGTAATATGTTTGAATACAAAAGAAAGTGATAACCTAAGCTACCTTCTTGTAAGTTCACTTTGCTATAACAGTATACAAAAGATTGGATGGTTTAGACAATAGAAATGTATTTCTCACAGTTCTGGAAGCTGGAAAGTCCAAGATCAAGGTGCCTGTCAAGTTTGTTTCTGGGGAGGGCCCTCTTCCTGGTTTGCAACCTTCTCACTGTCTCCCCACATGGCAGAGAGAGGAAAGGTGCTGGTCCCTCCATGTTCTTATAATGGCACTAATTTCATCAAGGGGCTCCACCCTCATGACCCCATCTAAACCCATCTATCTCCCAAAGGCCCCACCTCCTAACTCCATCCCATGGGGGATTAAGGCTTCAACATACAAGTTGGGGGATGGGGGATGGGGGATGCAAGACACAAACATCCAGTCCATAGCAGCTATTGACTCTTGATGGATAAAAGACTGTGTTCACAGAAGATTATGTTCTCATGAGGTCTAGAGAGAGGGAAGGCATCACTGTCGACCGCTCTCACCACCTTCTAGAAGTTTCTGTCCCCTGGCTTTCTCCTACTTAGCTGCCTCTGTCCAGCTCTCTTGCAGGCCACTTCACTCACTCTTCCCCTAAGCCTCAGTTTCCTCATCTGTCACACAGAAGACAGGAGCATCTGCCTCACTATGTATGGTCACTGTGAGGGGTTGGCACATGGGAGGTCATTGATCAATGTTAACTTTCCTTCCCTCTGTTTGGACATTTACTTTCATCTCTGCCCAAATAATACTGCCATTTTCCTAGCATGGTTAATCCTCAGTGTTAGGAAAAAGCCCTTTGGTTGAATGAATTTATATTAATATGTTCCTGATTGATCCTTCAAAAGGCATTTGTAATTTTTTAGGGTCCATGTTAACCAAAAAGATTAAAGAACTGTAGCCTTGCGAACTTCAGACAGTATGACACAATGAAGTGAGAAAAGTTCAGGCTGATATTGACGAGAAATCAGCCTTCAACATCAGCTGCCCAAGATCCTTCCATTCCTCGGCCTCACTTTCCACCTGAAACCAAAGATTCTCTAGGAGTGTCTAAGAGGAAATGCCCGGTGTTGTCGGTACCCTTGTCCGTTTTAGCCCAGTTCTCTCCAGCCCACACCACCTTTCCTCCCCGTCATTCCTCTCCAGGTAGGCATACTAGTATGAACACAAATAACTGGGCGCCCTGCCCTATACTGTCCCTACACTCCACCCTGCGCACACCATGACCTGGAGCAATGTATGTGGTTTGACACATTTGTGCACACTGGGTCAGCAAAGAGGGAGCAGAAGCAACAGCCACCTGCAGCATCTGAAGGATGGGGAGTTAATTAGATTTCTATCAAATGGCTGTGTGTGTCAGCCACCACGCCAAATGCAAAAGCCCAGAATTATCCCTCAGTTCCTTGGCTTGAGACACATTTTGTGATAATGAATTTGGATGGACTCCTTAATCTGGGTTTGAATCTCAGCTTTATCATTTAATATCTTTGCACTTTTGGAGAAGTTATTTATTCAACTGAAGCTTAAATATCTTGTTCAGTAAAATGGGTTGAGAATGGTATCTTCCTCCCTGGAAGGGTAAGCTGAGATCTCAGGTGGGTGACGGCTGAGCCCAGCACCCATTGCCTTTGAAAGTGCTTGAAACCTGTGAGCTGGCCCCATTGTTGTTGGTGCTATTACCGCCTCCCAGGAAGCAGGACTTCTGGTCCTGCTCAAGCTTCCCAGGCACCTTTGCTTGAGCCATGCTAGAATTGAACGCATAACTCTCCTCTGACACCCATGCACCCATCCCACAGAGCCCGCTGCCCTCCAGTGGATTGATTTTTGAAGGACATACTTTTTAAATATTAGCCATATGCAGAAAGCTGAAACTGGTTCCCTTCCTTACACCTTATACAAAAATTAACTCCAGATGGATTAAAGATTTAAACATAAGACCTAACACCATAAAAACCCTAGAAGAAAACCTGGGCAGTACCATTCAGGACATAGGCACAGGGAAGGACTTCATGACTAAAACACCAAAAGCACTGGCAACAAAAGCCAAAACAGACAAATGGGATCTAATTAAACTTAAGAGCGTCTTCACAGCAAAAGAAACTATCATTAGAGTGAACTGGCAACCAACAGAATGGGGAAAAAATTTTGGCAATCTACGCATCTGACAAAGGGCCAATAACCAGAATCTACAAAGAACTTAAACAAATTTACAAGAAAAAAACAAACATCAAAAAGTGGGCAAAGGATATGAACAGACATTTCTCAAAAGAAGACATTTATGCAGCCAACAAACATATGAAAAAAAGCTCATCATCAATGGTCATTAGAGAAACACAAATCACATTGAGATACCACCTCATGCCAGCTAGAATGGCGATCATTAAAAAATCTGGAGACAACAGATGCTGGAGAGGATGTGGAGAAATAGGAATACTTTTACACTGTTGGTGGGAGTATAAATTAGTTCAACCATCGTGGAAGACAGTGTGGAGATTCCTCAAGGATCTAGAACTAGAAATACCATTTGACCCAGCAATCCCATTACTGGGTATTTATCCAAAGGATTATAAAACATTCAATTATAAAGACACATGCACATGCATGTTCATTGTGGCACTGTTTACAATAGTAAAGACTTGGAACCAACCCAGATGCTCATCAATGACAGACTGGATAAAGAAAATGTGGCACATATACACCATGGAATACTATGCAGCCATAAAAAAGGATGAGTTCATGTACTTTGCAGGGACATGGATGAAGCTGGAAACCATCATTCTCAGCAAACTGACACAAGAACAGAAAATCAAACACCACATGTTCTCACTCATAAGTGGGTGTTGAACAATGAGAGCACACAGACATAGGGAGGGGAACATCATACACCGGGGCCTGTTGGTGGGTGGGGAGCTAAAGGAGGGAGAGCAGGGGGAATGCGAGGATTGGGGAGGGCTAACATTAGGAGAAATACCGAATGTAGATGACGGGGGATGGATGTAGCAAACCACCATGGCACATGTAAACCTATGTAACAAACCTGCACGTTCTGCACATGTATCCCAGAACTTAAAGTATAATTATTTATACACACACACACACACACACACACACACACACACACACACACACACGATCATGCATTAGCCTGCCCATCTCCTCTAGTTCAGTGGTTTTC
Organism: Saguinus oedipus; assembly: GCA_031835075.1. Classification (NCBI taxonomy): domain Eukaryota; kingdom Metazoa; phylum Chordata; class Mammalia; order Primates; family Cebidae; genus Saguinus; species Saguinus oedipus. The sequence continues at coordinate 173,525,130 of CM063172.1, read as the reverse complement.
CTAAAAGAGATAAAAGGAGTGACCTAGATTTTACCGAAGTGGTGGAAATTCGCATACAGGGAATGGGTGACAGAGAGGCAAAATTTTTATTTGGTTCCAGTGCTTTTGTAAGATTTACCAGCCATTGCCCACCAACATCTCAGAATCACAGAATCACTTCCCGGCCGTCTCTGCCTTCCCATGTTCCAGCTGTCACTCCCTCCCACAGCATGGGGCAAACCCCTGCCACTAAGCCCCAGAAACGCTGAGGCGCCTCTCTGCTTCTAAAAAAGCATGCAGCAAGTGAGAATGCACATGGCATTTAAGAAGTACAAAAATCCATCCTACAACTTGTTTAAGCAAAGTAAGTTCTGTAGGAACACGAAAATAATGACTGTCGACGAAAATGCTGTTATGGTCGGCATGTTGGTAGCAGACAAAATTATGTTGTTTGAAACTCCAATCCAGTAGTACAAAGAAAACTGGGGGAGGGGTATCCTGTTTCTAATGTATTCTGCCTTCTTTAAAGAAGGTACTTAGGATCAGCTGCCCTGAGGGCAATTGGAGACGTGTACAGTAAAAAGACCAGTTCTGGCAACAAGGTTAAAGATCTAGTCAAGTCAGAGTGCCCAGGTTACTATGCTAAAGCCTTTTATGGGGCAGGAGTTGTCCATGATGTAATGTTTCATAGGAAGTTTTCAGGGAAGCACCGGGAAATGCCAGGCATCTTTTCTCCCTCCCTCAACCACCCAGCTGTCTACTCTACCAGCCCCCGAGAGACCTGAGGAGCAAAACCACCCCCAGGAGGCACCCTGCCCTGCAGGACATGCCAGCTGAGCTTCTGCCCACAGGCATTCCCTTCTGAGCCCCTTCAAGTGAGAGGAGAAAGCTGGGCTGAGTGTCAGGCCTTGTCATTTCAGACAGCACGCAGACACCCTGCGGTGATGTCACCAGCCACCCAAGCTCAGAGATGTCAGATACCCGCAGCCCAATTCATCATGAAGCTGGAGATATGACAGCCCTGGGAGGAACACCGAGAGACAGGCAGAGCCCATGTGGCTTTGTCAAATTAAGAAAAATAAAGGCTGGAAAACTGTTTCCAGAGATATGCTGATGAATTTTGAGATGGGAAGAAAGAGTAACCCTGATTTTGGATGGAATTGCTACCAAATGTCCTCAGATGTAGTGCACAGCACATTGCCGACTACATCACGACACCCCAAATGGGAGTCTATGGAGTCTGATAGCGAGGGCAGAATCGCTTTCTTGAAAGCAGGAACTAGACCAGAGCATATTTCATGAAGTATTTTTGTTAGCCCTAAAATGCTGTGCAATTCTAGGAGGGCAAGAGTGGATTCAATGCGGCAAATGTCTATAGACCACCAGCCCCCAGTGTGCCACCACACACAGTCCCACGGAAGAAACACATCACTCGTGGCATGAAGACTTAATTCTAAGGAATAATTAGACAAAGACAAAGATGCAATAAAGTACAGAGCAAAATGTCAGAGTCGGTGAGAAGCCCCAGGTGCTGCAAGGATTCAAAGAAGAGAGAGATCCCATCAGATGAACAGAAATGAGGAAGGCTTTTAGCAACGGCCTTGCAGGACAGAAGTTTAGAAATTTTCTCGAAAAACAGAATTAATGAACAGACGGGTGAATTCCAGCCTTTGGGAACCGCAGGAGGCCATAAAGACACAATCATGAAGGGGCAGGTATGAGGGAATTCATCCACCCATTCATTAGTGAATTCCGAAGTTATCAAGGGCCTGGTACAGGCCCCGCACGGCCCTAGCAGCCAAGGCGGAGCAGTGAATGACATGACTGCCGGAGCCCAAGCATCAGGTCAGACACACATCCGTGGGAGGCTTCGGGGAGCACCGAAGTCCAGTAGGTGATGGGATGAGCGAGGCTGCGTGGCATCTGGATAGGGGGTCAGGTGTGTGCTCGGTGAGTCACACTCATGCTGAGAGCTACAGATGGTAGAGCCCACTCTGGGGGAGGGAAAGGCCCACACAGTGCCTGAGGCAGGAATGATTGCCTGTCTGCAGGAGGCCAGCATGGCTGGAACAGCGGAGGGGAGGGGAGGGGCTCAACATGAGGACAAGGGAGCTACTGAGCTGTGCCTGCCAGGGGACAAGGTTGGGTTTTATCTTGGAAAGACAGTGTGAAGAACTAGGATGGAAGCAGGGACTCCTGAGGGGAAGCCTTTTCCACGACTGGGGACACCGTAACGGCGTACACAGGTGAGGCTGTGGTAGGCACGGAGGGAAGCAAATGCTTGAGGATGCTCCCCGGGTTTGAACTGGCAGCTCCTGTTTGTGGTTTTGAAATGAGCCCGGAAGAAGAAAAGTGAATGGCAAAATTTTGCCTTAAGCAACTGCTAGGGTTAGCTTGTGAGTTAGCTATGCCTGTGTGAGGGAAAGTTTACGGAGGAAATTCTATTTTGGCAAAATGAAGTTGGCCAAGACACACACACACACACGCACACACGCACACACGCGCGCGCACACACACACACACACACATAGTTGGGAAAGAAAAAAAATGGAAAAATAAGGCAGTAGCTGAAAGAGTAGGTGGAGATTTTTTATCTTTTAATTTTTGAGATGGAGTTTCGCACCTGTTGCGCAGGCTGAAGTGCAATGGCACGAACTCGATTCACTGCAACCCCTGCCTCCCAAGTTCAAGCAATTCTCCTGCCTCAGCCTCCCAACCTGGGATTACAGGTGTGCACCACCATGCCTGGTTAGTTTTTTATTTTTATTTTTAGAGAGACAGAGTTTCACCATGTTGGCCAGGCTGGTCTCAAACTCCTGAGCCCAAGCTCAGGGCAGCATCTGCACAGGTGATCCACCTGCCTTGGCCTCCCAAAGTGCTGGGATTACAGGCGTGAGCCACTGCACCTGGCCAGCTTTTTAATGTTCAAATCAGAACTACTGGAACCTTTTTATACATTTCTCCCCATCCAAATACAGTGAATAAACCAGAAATGTATATCATAATTCATAATATTTATGATAGAAAAAGGAGAAAGAATAATTATAAGAAAACCAAGAAATTCAAATTAAAACAATGAGATAATTTTTTTTAACCCAAAAGAGTGAAAAAAGTTAAAATGTCAGTAATACCCAATGCTCATGCAGATGTGGGGAAATGAGCACTTTCATGCACTTTTGACAGAAGCATAAATTAGCACAGTATTTTTTGGAGTCAGTTTGGAGATAGCTATTGAAGCTATTAGATGGACAATTTCATTTGAAATTTATTCTGCAGAGCAGGCACGACGGCTCAGGTCTGTAATCCCAGCACTTTGGGAGGCCGGGGTGGGCAGATCTCCTGAGGTTGGGAGTTCGAGACCAGCCTGACCAATAAGGAGAAACCCCATCTCTATTAAAAATACAAAATTAGCCCGGTGTGGTGGTGCACGCCTGTAATCCCAGCTACTCAGGAGGCTTAGGCAGGAGAATTGCTTGAACTCAGGAGGCAGAGGTTGCAGAGAGCCGAAATTACACGATTGCACTCCAGTCTGGGCAACAAGAGCAAACTCTGTCTCAAAAAAAAAAAAAGAAAGAAAGAAAGAAAAGAAATTGATTCTGCAAAAATAGGCACAATAAGTGGTCAGAATGAATGTAGGAGCATGTTCATTGCCTCATCTTTTGTAAGACAGCTATGAAGTAAGTCATCTCACATCTACATAAAGAAATACTCTTTAAACATACTGACATAGAAAATTGCCTGTATTTTAAATGGAAAAAAAAAGCAAATGGATATTAGTGGATGCATAGGATTCTAATCGTATTGTAAATATTTACGTTTGCCTGCACCGATGTCAGAGGGGAAAGGGATTGGAAGCTGCACATCTATAAACTGCAGCTGTCTCTGGGTGGTGAGAAGGGAGGGGTCTTCTTTTTCCTTTGTATATTTCAGTATGGTTTGCATTTGTATAATGAGAAACATCCATTTTAAAGATTAACACTGGCAACTAAAAATAAATAAATATTAGAAATTTACACAGGACAGCAGAACAGAACACACAGCACTGAACATGCGCACTCTCAGTGCGGGCGGAGCGCAGGGAAACAGCTCCCCTTATGCACTGATGTGGGAAGTTAATCCAGGAAATTCTGGAGAACAATATTGGAAATAGCATGTTAATGTCTTTTAAGTGTATATGCCCTTAGCTGCACTAAAGATACTTCTAGGAACCTATGCTCACACTCCAATCAAAGACTTACAGAAGAGCATCCTCACTGCCACATCTTCACTGCAGCAATGAGCATCCTCTTCTATCAATCTGTGGGCTCTGATTATAGATTCCTAGAAGTGTATTTAGTGCAGGAAAATGAGGATGCTCATTTTTACTGTTACCTATAATAGTGACAATTTTCAAGAAGTGTATTACTTAATATTAGATCAATGGTTTTCTAACTCACATTTAAACATACCATGGAATGTCAGTCAGAGCATCAAATATCATGTTTCTGGAGATGACTGAATGACATGGGAAATGTTTACAGTATGTGCCAAGTACAAAATCAAGATGTAGATTTCTTCACATTGCATAATCCCTGTTTTACACGCAAATAAATGTATATTCATCCATTAAAAGTAACATTTGAAGAAATGTATCTAAAAATTAACAGATTGCCTCTTCATAGGAAAATTAGAATTTGTTGAATGTATTCTTTTTATGATTCTATTTTTTCCTAAGTGTTCTTCAGTGAGTATGCATTCCTTTTATAATCCGAATATCTGAATGGAAAAAAATATTAAATTAGTGATGTGGTTTGGCTGCGTCCCCACCCAAACCTCAACTAGAATTGAATCTCCCAGAATTCCCATGTGTTGTGGGAGGGACCCAGGGAGGTAACTGAATCACGGGGGCCGGTCTTTCCCGTACTGTTCTCATGATAGTGAGTAAGTCTCACGAGATCTGAAGGGGTTTTCAGGGGTTTCTGCTTCTGCTTCCTCCTCATTTTTCTCTTGCTGCTGCCTGAAAGAAGTGCCTTCACCTCCCACCATGATTCTGAGGCCTTCCCAGCCATGTGGAACTCTAAGTCCAATTAAACCTCTTTTTCATTCCCATCTCAGGTATGTCTTTGTCAGCAGCATGAAAATGGACTAATACAATTAGTATACTTATTTGTCTCAGAGCTCATAGGATTTTGTCCTTTTGCTCAACTTTAAAGGGCTCTGAAGGTAACTCGAGTAAAGTGGAAATTGCCTCCATAAAGCAGGTACCTTGTGCACATTCATTACTGTCCACTTTTTACACATTCCTAGTCATCAATGTTAAGATGCGTGAATTTTCAGGGGTACCTGGGAAATATATGAGCCCAAGCTCAGGGCAGCATCTGTCAGTACAACAGAAGGTCATTCCACAGTAGAAATTGAAATGGATGTTATTTACTCTAACAAACGCTGATTGCATTCCAGACCTATAAATCACATGCACACATGTGGAACTGAAGTCAGACAGTGGCAAGCCAACGTCTGTACAAATGGCACCTTGTCCATCTTTATCCTAAGCTCCTAAACCAGGTTTGGTTCCAGCAAAAGTTGATCACTCCAGATATAATCCATACCAACTCGCACCCAACTCATCCCAAACGTGTGAACTTCATGTATTGCCAGGTGTCCTACAGATGACTTAGACATTTCAAATTGTTGCAAAATGCTCACAGAACTGCCTCCACCTAGGTTGAACCCCAGAGCAACAAACTTAAATCAGCTGAGGCCGGTCTGCAAACCCTCCTAGGAGAGACGCTGGCTGAACTGAGCTGTCAGGGTGCCAGAATTGCACAGGCTTGTTCTTCTCTGAACTCGTATTTGGAAGCTCAGCAAGAGGCATGCTGTTAGTCCATGTAAAACAGTTACTGAATGCCAAATAGCAAACCAAGCCCTTGACATTTGTTATATAATTTTAACATTTTAACAGCCCTAAGAGACAGGAAACTTCTATTATCCCTATTTTATAGGACTCTGAGAGGTTAGAAACATGCCCAAGGTGACAGAGCTCACAGATGGTGAATCCGAGCGGTCTGGTTCCTAGTCCACACACGTACCTGCAGGGATGTATACCAGCACGTGAACTTTCAACACCAGCATCTTAGGACTATGTGGCATGGATGTATAATGTGTGCTTCCCAGCACTTGTACACAGTGAGATTTCAACAAATATCAGCCACTGCTATCAAACCTCCAAGATAAAGCACCAGAAAGAAAGAAGGAACAATGAGGATCCCTAGGGAGTTCTGCCACTGCCATTTCTCAGTTCTACTATCCACCTCCCACAAGGTGAACCACTTCCCCAAGCAGGAACCACCAGTCTTCGCATATCTTCAAGCGCTGATGGCTGCCGGAGAAGGAGGCAGCAGAGAGAGCCTGGGGAAGGGTCCTGGGTGACACTATGTGACTGGGGCAGAGGGCAGCCTCTCTGTGCTGTGTGAGTGGGATAATGATTCCTGCCCTTATTTTCTTCAATGCTAATCAGAATTAATTGGGGAAATCATTGTGAACTCTAGGTCCTCTATATATGAGTGCTTTAATTATAATGCATCATTTGCTCAGAATAAGTACTTGGCCCCTGGAGATGAGTCCTGTCTCCTTATCCCTTCAATAAGGATTCAGTCCCAGCCTTGTGTTCTTATAATTTCTTCTGAAAATACAAGAAACATAACAAATGGTGATTTTATCCCTCTCTTTCACTTTTAATCAAATGGACTTAATAGAAAGATAAAGAGCCATTTTAAAATCATGAACTTCTTTAAAGCATTGTAAGGTTGTTCATTCCATAGAATAGACAGTATATGGTCTGGTCATATATCTTGAAGTTACAGTACATTCTGGTATTTTTTAATCAGCACCATTTAATGTTTTAGATGTAAACATGCTCCATGACACAGAGGCCACTCACTGCCAAAGGGTCATGTGCCACGGACAAATGGCCATTTGCCTGTCCCTACCTCTTCCACTTAGATGTTGGAAGGAATGTGAGGAACCCAAAGAAGCGAGGGACCACATTCCTTAATTGTGGGGACCTGCAGAAGTGAGGAGACCACATTCCTTAACTGTGGGGAACCTGTAGAATGTGGGGGACCTGTAGAATGTGGGGTACCTGCAGAAGTGGGAGGACCACATTCCTTACTGTGGGGAACCTGTAGAATGTGGGGGACCTGTAGAATGTGGGGACCTGCAGAAGTGAGGGGACCACATTCCTTACTGTGGGGGACCTGCAGAAGTGAGGGGACCACATTCCTTACTGTGGGGGACCTGTAGAATGTGGCGGACCTGCAGAAGTGGGAGGACCACATTCCTTAACTGTCCGATGTTTCCAAAGAGCCTCATTGCCTCTGCAGTGGCTGCCAACATTCTCATCTGTGGGTTCAACAGAGCCAGAGTTACACCAGCTACAAAAAGCTACCCCAACACACCACCGGAACTTTGCATAAGGAAATTCAGTCATGCTTTGCTTGGCTGATCCCAAATATCTGAGCACGTGTACTGGTCTTCTGTCACTGATGGCGTGTCTAGAAAGGCCTCTGTGGTTCCTTCCTCTCCCTCTTGCCAGCCCCACCGCCCCCCTGCACACCAATATTTCTTTAAATCAAAGGAAACTATTATCCTGTAAAGGCTTTAATATGCATATGTCCTTAGAACCGCTAAGCTGTTATAAAAATCACACAATTTAGTCACTTGGCACATGCCCAGACCTCCACTCAGGAGGCATTTCAGAGCATCCCATGCCTCGGGCACAGCCGGAAGAGCATCTCTGGCCTCTGCAGTCACCCCAGACCCTGCTGCTAAAACCATGACCCCTCCAAGTCCCTCCATACAGAGCGCTGGCCCCTCTTCCAGGATGCTGCTGCAGGACAGACTTCTTCAGACTACTCAGGATTCAAGGATGCCTGAAGGTTAGAGCATTAACATACATCCACATCCTTCAGATGCAAGAGGAATGAAGAAATAATAAGAATCGTCCCCAGATAACGGGATGAGTCAGAGGAGGTTCCAGGAATAGACTCCAGATTTCCATCTCCTATCACCATTCAACATCACCACTAGGAGACTTCTATGAGGGCAAAGTGACCTCACACATGTTCTGAGCCCAAAAATATTTGTCTCAAATGCTTTTCCAACTCCTCTCAAGCTATAATAAACTGAACTTTAAATCAGCATTTTAAATTTGACAACAGAAAAATCAGTGATAAAAATCCTACTTATAAATGTATGTTTATGAATTTCTAACTTTTCTTGGGGCTTTGAGACATAAACCCAGAGTACAAAAGACCCTTCCTTCTGGCCAGGTTGGTGAGGACAGCAGAGGGTAGCTAGAAAGTGGCACATCCTGTTGGCAAATCAGCAAAAGCTACTGAAGATCTGCCACTGCTACACTTAGATGGAAGACAAGGAAAGTCCCTGAGGCCTAGAAATGGACAGAGTATTCACAGGAAAAGGGGTGGAAGCTAGGCAGCAAGGAAGGGAGGCAGGGAGCATAGAAAGAAAACAGAAAAGGAAGAGAAGAAAGAGAAAATGGTGGAAAGGGAGGAAAGCAGGGGGAGAATTACCTCGGTAACTGCAGGCCAGTCAATGAAAGTTTTTTGGTGTTTTGTTTGAGATGGAGTCTCGCTTTGTTGCCCAAGCCAGAGTGCCGTGGTACAATCTCAGCTCACTGCAACCTCTGCCTCCTGAGTTCAAATGATTCTCTGCCCTAGGCTCCCAAGTAGCTGGGGTTACAGTCATGAGCCACCGCACCTGGCTAATTTTTGTATTTTTAGTAGAGATGGTGTTTCACCATGTTGGCCAGGCTGGTCTTGAACTCCTGACCTCAAGCGATCTGCCCGCCACAGCCTCCCAAAGTGCTGGGATTACATGCATGAGCCACCGCACCCAATTCAGTCAATGAAAGTTTGATGCTCAGAATTTATTCCAAATAAAAGTTGCTTTGTAAATGAAAGGAACAAAAGCCTGAAAGATGCATTCTAACTTCTTTGACAATGACAGGCCTCAGAGATACTGGTTAAGCAAGGGACACATCTACCCATGCTTCAGTAAGGATGTTAATTTTGGAAGCAAAGGGGAAATTTTAAGGCACAATTAAGCATCCTGTAAAACCGTAGGGATACTGCAAGTAATGACATTCAGTGGAGTGAAACAGAAACGTAACTGATCATTCTCACCATGAACTCTTACCAGAACGAATGGTAGCACAATGCTTACAGAGGACAATAAGCTCGCCACATCTTAGAAAACAGAAATAATCCAAAGGGACCTTGATAAACATGATAAATCAGCCCTAAAACCATGATGAAATTTCATACTGACTGTACTAGCCCATTCTTGCATTGCTATAAAGAAATATCTAAGACTGGGTCATTGATAAAGAAAAGAGGTTTAATTGGCTCATGATTCTGCAAGCCGTACAGGAAGCATAATAGCTTCTGCTTCTGGGGAGGCTTCATGAGCTTTTACTCATCACAGAAGGCAAGGGGGGAACAGGTGTCTTACATGGCAGGGGCAGGAGAGAGGGCGGGAAGGAGGTGCTTCACTTTTCACCAACCAGATCGCACAAGAACTTACTATCACAACCAAGGGGGAAATCTCCCCTGATCCAAGCACCTCCCACCAGGCCCCACCTCCAACACTGGGGATTACAACTCAACATGAAATTTGGGTAGGGACATGGATCCACAATCACTGACAAAGTCAGTGTAAAAAGACACATTTTAGAGTGCTGCGTCTAGTCAGTAACTAGTTCTGACTAACAAGGGAGATGACAAATGCAGCGTCTTTAATTTAAAATACACAAAATGAAATACAATCATAAAATCTTGCCAGGAACAGGTCCAAGGTGGTCTTCTTAGAAGTCACCAGCTCACCAACACTTAGAAGAAAACAAATAGGTGCTTCAAAAGTGCTTGTGGGTGTTTTGAGGACTTTATTTACTTGAAATTAAGTATTCCCCTTGAAGTTTGCTTTGTCATATTGATTTCCTAACAAACTGCACTGTTACAGATAGCACAATGATAAACGTCAGACAAGTCCCAGTGAATTATTACACGTTAATGTAATATAAATCAATGAATCTTCCTAACATAGAGTATGTCCGCCTTTCCCAAAAGTGTGTTCTACTGAAACTCTAGTCCTAAGAAATCCTATGAAAAAGGATTCCAAAGACATATGCAGTAACAAAAGCAATAATAATATAAAACACAACACACACACACTCATTACTATACGTCAAGCACTGTGTGTTAGTCGGGGTTCTCCAGAGAACAAGAACCAATAGGATATATTTAGAGAATATATATATAAGAGGAGATTTGTGATGGGAATTGGCCCACATGGCTGTGGAGGCAGAGAAGTCCCACCACAGGCCATCTGCAAGCTGGAGAAGCAGGAAGTCAGTGGTATAACTCAGCCGAGTGGAATGCCCGGCCCTGTTTTATGCAGGCCATCTGTAAGGCGTGACTCCCCTGACACCGAAGAGGGTGGTCTTCTTTACTCAGTCGCTTCTGGACACATCCTTGCAGACCCACCCAGAAATCATGCTTTGCCAGCTACATGGGCATCCTCTAGCCCAGTCAAGTGGACACATAAAATCAACCATCACATACAATTTTAAGAGCCAATTATATTCAAGGAAAACAAAGTTCACAAAATTCTATCTCCCTTTTATCCATGCAAGATATATGACATTTTAGACTCTGACAGGTCCCATGGCAAAGGAATCTATCTGATATATCTTAAATTAATATAACCCTATTTCAGCCAAACATCTGAGGTATACTCATTTTTCCATTCCACAAGTATTTATTGAGTGGCTTTTTTTTTTTTTTTTTTTTTTTTGGTCAAGGACTGAACTAAGCAAATATTAAAAAATAATAATGGAGAACTAAAGACTCAAGACACAATGTTAAAATCATAAGCCAATAAAGCATGTAATGCAGTCTTATTTGTGTAAGAAACTGGAGGGGACAGCAGAAACGTGCTCCGCAAAGATCACGAGGTCATGCACTACGGGGCAGCCTGGGTCCATGTCCACTAAACTTATCTGCAGGCAGCCTGAAGAATTCCGAACTGCTCCTCAAAACAACATTTATTTCAATTAATTCTATTTAAATGAAGACCCTAAATAATGTAAGTCTGCATCAAATACAAAGAAGATTTGCTCAGCTCTTAGAAAAATGTCTTGTCTAATGATTAAATGCAAACCCAGGTCACCAAGAGAAGTTATAGTCCCTGAAATCACCCCTAAAAGGATTTATCACATCTTCACTATCCGGCTGGCTAGCATTGCTGGAGGCAGGGGCTTGAACTAGTACAACGCTGGGACTCCATTCCAGACCTTAAACTATGACTGTGGGGACTGCAGAATAATATGAAAAAGTGTGTGTGTGCGCGCGTGCGTGTGTGTGTGTGTGCGCGTGCGTGTGTGTGTGTGTGTAGATATGTGGGAAGAAAACGACCTGAGAAGATCAACCTAACATTAGCTGTCAGTCAAGGGGCAACTCCTTGCTTTTATTCAGGAATGCAGAGAATAGGGGAAAAAAGTAGATTTAAATTACCATAGTGGCTTTGTTTATGTGTTGGGTAAAATTTGCACACTTTATTGTATCCGTTACCCCCGATTACAGCAATTTTCATTTCCCCAAGGCAAGAATTGCAAAGTTAAATGTACAGTAGGAACCCAGATGTCAGAACCCCACTGTCTTAAATGGTGTCAAAGACCTTTGTCCTTTTTCTCATTTAAAATTCTTTCTCTTGCTTAAATTCCAGCCATTAAGGACAACCATGCAGGTTGAACTCTGGTTTAAACACCGTGTTCTGGATTCTGCTCTGCTCTTGGTTTAAACAGCGTGTTCTGGATTCTGCTCTGCTCTTGAGATTTGACTCTGAGCACCTCAGTGATGAGGTGATGGTAAGTACACGTGAAAAAACCATGGCAGCAAAGGTATTGCTCCACATCATCACAAATGCCAGCTCTAGTGCAAGACACATTAGATGGATGAGATGGTTCTGGGGTTTCAGCTTTGGAGGAAAGCACACTGTGGAGGGGAGCAGCGGACAGCACTGCCCGCCGGCACCACAGCAAGCAAAGCAACAAATCACTCAAGTTGCATGTATGTGTGTGCGTGCGTGCGTGTGTGTGTGTGATGCACACAGACATGGACGCACGCATATACAGTCATCATGTAAAGTCCTCTACTAGCATTAAAAACTGGGCCTAACCATTGGTTTGAGTCCCAAACCTCCTTTCCCTCCATTCAAACTCTGTGACACACACCCTCGCACACACACTCCTGGACCATTGAGCCTGGACTGCCAATGGATGGCTGTTGCCATTCTAATTTTAGTCATAGGCTACCTGCATCAAAATATCAAGATTTCAAGCCAGCAATGGTGAGATAAATATGCATATATATGTTACAGGTATATGTGTATATGTTATATAAACACACATATCTCAAGGGAGATACATAAATATAAACACACACATATCTATTGATTATAAATTGATTTAATTAAAGAGCTTAACTGGTCCCTTATGGCTGGAATCCATTTTAATCTCTAAATTGACCACTCTTCTCAATTGAATTTTTAAATGCAGAGGCTTAATGTTTCAGACTGAAATCGTGAGGAGTCTTTTCTAACTGTAATATTAATGCACAATTTTTATAAAACAAAGAAAAATAAAAAATTAGATATACGGTAGTTCACCCGTATTCTGTACTGTCTGTACACAAATAATTCCTTTTAACACCATGTAGGGAAACGAATGGTGTTAAACCATAAATAATAACTGCTGCTTTTTCTACACACACGTAAGGCCCAAAAAGAACATCGACTGACCACATAAATCTCAGCTCGTGTATTTAACTATTTGTATGATCTACACATCCAAAACCTGCAGGACTCGTCCGCAGCTCTACTGGAGACTGCGCTGCAGAGCGTCATTGTTGCCATGGCGGACCATCCCTCGAAAAACTCAAAACAATTCAGTCTGAGCTGCCAACATTAACAAAGTCGGGCTTGGATGGTCCTCTGTTTATAAAAGGCTTGCACGTAAGTTTCCTGCCGTGTCTGGGAAGGGAGATTTCCTCCGGCTGCCATATTTTTCGGGTGCCTGTTCTCTTCAGAGAATGAGGATGGAAACGTGTGTCTCCACCACATAGTCTCTCCTCACTCCTCTGGGAGCATGAGCCACTCCTGGGCAGACTGTGTTTTGTCAGTACCTTGCGATGGAAAGAGAAATAGTCTGTATAAAAAGAAATGAATTTCCAGAACATTCCTAGTAAACCACTTTCCTTCCCTGCTCCATTGTCAACTTCCCCATGTATCAGACACTGTTGAGCACTCTTCTTAAAATCCAGACAATGAAAAGAATTCTAGTGCACTGACCTTTCTTGCCAGCTGAATGCACATTTCCCAACTCAGTCTTGCTTCGCCAACCTGACCCTGGCTGAGTCTCTCTCCCTACCACCCACAAATCTAAACAGGCCTGCAAAAAAATCATTGCCAATTTACAGTACCATTTTTCTTATTGTTGACAATAGTTCCATCCTCTCCTCCCACCTGTTATTTTTTACAAGACATCTGTCCCTCTTTCAAAATACAGCAGCCCAGCATAAGGCAAATGTCCCAGATTCAAGTGACTTTTCACCTAGGAATATAACCTAATGGTTATATCTGGTAAACTCCATGTACAAAGCTGATGCACATGCTCTCTGGTGAAGCTTTGAAGCCTGGAAATTATTTCTGAGAAACTGAAAATCTTAATGAAACAGTAAGGAAACCCACTGACTTCTGTCCAGAATATGAATTTGAAGGAAAAAACATGACTGAGGAGGGGAGATGCAGAGCTGGAGGCTGAACTACCTTAAGAAGAGATTCAGGAGGCATCTCAAGAGCCTGGGAGGCTTGCAGTGCTGGCTGTGTGCCTGCTAACTGGTGACTGGAGGATTTTTCTTAGTCCTCTGTCCTTCCCTGTCTTGATCACAATTCTGTATTTACCAGGCACAGCCCTGTCAAGTGAAGGAGAACCAGAGTCCAGACTCCCTTTGCCGTAAACTCGGGTGACTTTTCATTTCTAAAGGTTCCCGGGTTGGTCTATGGAGCTCACGCTGCTTTTCCTCTTATTGGCTTGGATCTTGTGGGTAATTGATTTAAAGGGCTTAACTGACCCCTTATGGCTGGAATCCATTTTAATCTTTAAATTGACCACTCTTCTCAATTGAATTTAAAAATGAAGAGGCTTGATGTTTCAGACTGAAATAGTGAGGAGTCTTCTAACTGTAATACTAATGCACAATTTTCATAAAACAAAAAAAGATGAAAAATAAAATTACTTGCAATCCCTCTACCCAGAAATTACCATCATTTTATGTTATGGTGTATTTTCTTCTGGCCTTTACTCATGAAAATTAACTTTGCTATCTCAGTATTGGCTATATACAAGTACTGCTGGAAGTGTACACCTTAGCAATTTTGTATCTCATGGATTTAAACTTCAAAATGTAGCAAGGTATAAATGTTCATCAAGATAAAATAGAACAGAAAAGTATTTAATGTGTGTTATATAAAGATGTTCTAATGGGCAAATATGTGATAAAATCTAATCCTTCAGCTATTACAAATGAAGTTACTCTTATCACTAGGGTCTATGACCCCAGTAGTGTGCAGGGGTGAATTTCTTTGTCTCATTTCTCGCCATGCAAACCCAGGAACACTCCCTCGGCAGGTTCAACATGAAGAGCAGCAGCCTTCCCTCAGCAAAATGCTGGAGAAGAACCTGTCGGTTCCCTGGGGCCAGAGCCTCCTGCGGACTCTTCTGTGACAGCTGCCTGTGCTCGGGGGCAGGATTCTCTCCTGTCTTAGGAAGGAAACTGAACTTGAGGTGAGTAATTAGGGAAGCTCTTAGAGGGCACCTGATCTGAAAGCCAGTCTTAGTCCCTCCTACACTGAAGTCCTTAGGTGGCCTGGCAAACCCTCTGCTCCAAGCCTTACTTCCTGGTCAGTCGGGGCTTGCTCTGCCGCTGCTGCGTTCTTTTCAGGACCCCCTGTCGGGGCTGCTTTCTGCAAGCCCGGAAGGGCTGAGTCAGGCTTCTGTGTGGATCCCTCTGTTCCCAAAGCAGCCCCGCATGGCCACTCCCACTGCCCCCTCCGCCTCCCATTTTCCACCAACCAAGAAAGACGGAGCTGCTCTTAGAGCAGCCAATCCCAGCACGGGTGACTCAGCTCCGCCCTCAGCAGGCGGAATGGTTAATTTCATGTGTCTGCTCGGCCAGGCCAAGGTACCCAGGCATTTGGTCAAGCACTGTTCTGGATGTTGCTGAAAAGGTATTTTTTTAGATGAGATGAACATTTAAATCTGTGGGCTTTAAGTAAAGGAGTGGGCTCCATTCAATCAGCTGAAGGCCTCAAGATAAAAAAGACTCTAGGAAGAGGAAATTCCGCCTCCAGATGTCTGACTCACCAGCCCCCACATCACGTGAGCCAACTGTAACACAGATCTCTCTCTCCCTCCCTCTCTCTTGCTCTTGTTTCATATTATATATTATTATTATAAACTTGTCATCTATAATTATAATATATAATACATATTAGACATTAACATATATCATATATATGAATACTATATAATATATAGCACACATACCTAGATTACATATGCAATATATGTAATATACATACATATGCATTATCTATTACATATATAACTGTACTGTATATACATATGTAAATATACACAGACACAGTTTACACTATCTCCACATGTATACATTAGGTAAGTAATGCATAACCAACATACCCTACTGATTCTGTTTCCCTGGAGAACCTAACTACTAACCTCATCAGTAATTCATCAGTGGCAGTGCTTCTTACCACTCCTTTGTCCTCTCAAACCCCCAGTACAATTCCCACTGTTACAGAGAGCCCAGAGAGTCAGTTGGACTTGCTGAGGACAGACATTACAAATACCATCATATTCTTTTCACTGGTGATAAAAACAGGGTCTATGTGTGAAAGACTTACCTCAGGTCCAGGTCCACCACTGGAGAGTGTGACTCCCCCAGGCCAGAGCTCCTCCTCATCAAGGGGCCTGAGCTGTGGCCATCCCTGTGTACCAGGACAGCCCTGGAAGCAATGCTCCCTGTATTCCCATGTGCCTGTGCCTGGCTTACTGACATTCCTGAGGCCACTCTGCCCTTCTCCACTGACCTCATAACCTACAGGGTCATGCCATTGTCCATGAAAGGCTGGGGAGTCCAAAGGTTAGAGCTATGCTCTTGGAAAATTGCTTCAATATTATTACTTGAAATTATTTACAAAGGCCATGAATACTTCAAGGAATATCCTTTTTGCCAGGGAAGAAGAAAACACTGGGCCCCTAGAAAGCTTTGGTTCATGTGCTCTGGGCAGCATAGCTAGAGTTCTTCATTATTCCCTGCTTCTCCCTCTCTCCCCAGGCGTTTCACCTCAGTCTCATTCCTGAGTGGAAATAAAAGTTGCAAGAAAACTTTAGGCAAAGTCACTTGCAAAGGCAATACCTATGAATATCCTTGTTCTCACAGATTCAATCACTAATGCAAAATCCAAGGAGCTTCAGAAATTTAAATCAGACTGTGCACAATTAATGACTAGAAACTCCAGTTTCATGTTAATTGGTTTTAATTACAATTTTTTCCTATATATCTAAAAGGGCTTGTTTTCAGTGCCCCGGCAATCTAATCTCTGCATCATATGCCTTACCTTTGAAGTTGAACAATAAAACAAATCTCTGAACGGTACCTGAATGGTCCATTAGGGAGCAAGGAGGAAGCTGGTAATAAGGCAAGGAGAAGGGACACAGAAAACACATGCACTGTAAAGTCACATGCAAAGATGACACCCAAGAGGCAGGAGGCTCATTTCAGGGTATCAAGGCATTCATCTCATTTCTCATCCCAACAAAACATAAAGCATATGCCCAAACTTCCCAAGGTGACTGCTATAATGTGATTGGAGCATCAGGAATTTAAAATTTGGAGGGTTGTAAATGAAACCATTTCCATCGTCTATCAAACAAGGTAATGCCCCACCTTTAAAGGCAGTAAGGAGGGGAGCATCTGTTTCTGGTTGTCTGGGTAGCAGAGAGCTACTTGGTTAACGTTAAAAGATGAAATCTGTTCATTTGGGGATGAGAAGCACTTCTGCCAAACCACAAGTCAACGGCTTGCAAAGCAATTGGTCAGGAAACTCAACCATCTCTTCTCACTGCCTTCATGAACATTCCACAAAACACCATACACAGACAAAAGACGCTAATTCACCTCTCCAAGCAACCTAATATACTTTCAACTACACTTCTATTTTATAAGCTGCATTATTTGTGAAATTTTCACTCATATCCATTTTGAGGAAGGGCTGTTAAAAGCATCCATTTAAGTCTCTCCTATAATTGAGAACGTTAACAGCCAATTTTCTCCAACACTGACACCACTCTGCCTGTCTTCAGTAGCAAAAATATTCGTCTTTGCCTCCAATCAAAGCTCTCACTCACGGTTTATATGCATCCATTTTATTTTATTGTATTTTTGAGTGTTCCATCAACGCAGCCTTACCCGTGGAACTAGTTTTCCCTTGAGCACTCAAGTAATGATTCTTATAAGGTAACAGCTGTGGGCCGATAGATCCTATATATTTCTGAGGAAGCTACAGTTGTTTGGAAGGTCAGCCGTCAAATGGAGCTCATTTTTCACTGGAGACAAAGGCAGTGCCAAGGTCTTTGCAATTTGTATGGAATTAGGCTAGTTTTGTAGAAGTGAAAACATGAACACTAGAACAGTTTTATTTTTTAAAAAAATATGGTAGCAAATTTATGTCTTTAAACATTCATGAAACATTGATCAAGCAGTAAAGTTTTAATGAGATTTGTAAAACAAACGATAAAGCAAATGTTATGGCTGTATGTAGGGAAAAAAATCCTTAAGATCTTATTATTCCAAAATTTACTATTTTCTACACTAGCATTATTGTAATTAATGAGATTAGACCTGTAAGATTAGAGATAAAAGTAATAGAGAGGTAATAAAATAATACTTTTTACTGTGTGTTAATTCAGGAAAATTCAAAGAAACTTGACATTATTTCCATTAACAGTTTGAAGCTACCTCAAAGCATTGAAAAGGGCGCATATTACAAATGCTGCTGGATTATGGACACTTCTTTTTCTTTGAATAAGTGATTTTGTTTGATTGTTTTTTTTATTACCCTCACCTTCCTAACCTCCAATATATGTCATTTCCCCCAGATAATCAACGTTTATTAATTGGCATGATTCTATGCAAAGCTATCTCATGGGCCATGCCATTATACCCATGCATATATATTCATCTAAGATGCTGTTTCATTTAAATCCATGCTTTACAAAAATAGAAAACTTTCCTCTGCATTTGGCTTTTCTCACTTAACATGATATCCTGGAATTTCTTTATACCAACTGGTGTAGAACCCCTTCTTTTTAATATCTGTGTCATATTGTATGGAAAGGAAGTATTATCAAATGCCAGTTCCCCAAAATACTACCAAAGCAACCTGTTGATCAGACAAAGTGAGTTTACTGCTAGTGGTATGAAGGGGAGGGCACTGCCTCCACAGAGCCATGGTAGTGTCTTCAGAGTGGAAAGAGCAAAACCAGTAGTCAGACTCAGACTACTGAGTCTGAAGTTTGACTGAAGGTGATTCTTTCAATGTGGAGACTTGGTTAGCTTGGGTACTGATCATAAAACAATAATTTCCTATTTTTTCGTTCTTGTAAAATTCCTATTTTTCAGCAGTTTTCTTTGGATATACTTGACAATTTTTGTACATATTTAACATGGACAACTTGGCCAGGCATAGTAATTCATGCCTGCAATCCCAGCACTTTGGGAGGCCAATAGAGATGGATCACCTGAGATCAGGAATTCAAGACCAGTCTGGCCAACATGGTGAATCCCTGTCTCTACTAAAAACACAAAAATTAGCTGGGCATGGTGGCAGGTGCCTGAATCCCAGCTACTTGCGAGGCTGAGGCAGGAGAATTGCTGAGTCCAGGAGGGGGAGGTTGCAGTGAGCTGAGATCTCACCATGGCAGTCCACCCTAGGTGACAGAGTGAAACTCCATCTAAAAATAAAGTAAAAAGACAACTTGATAAGTTGTGATGTGTATACACCCACGGAGCCATCAGCACAATCAAGCTAGTGAACACCGCCACAGCCTCCACAGTTTCCTCACGTTCGTTTGTAATCCTTCCCTTTCTGCCCTCCTCTCACTCTATCCCATGCACCCACTGATCTGCTTTTCCTAACAATACATTCTAGAATTTTAGACCATGACATCACAGAGTATGTATTCTTTTTGTCTGGTATCTTTCACTTAGCATAATTATTTTGAGATTCGTCTACACTGCATGTATCAACAGTGCATTGACTTTCTTGTTGAAAAAGTATTCCATTGTATGAATATACCACAATGTGCTTATCCATTCATCGCCTGAAGGGCATTTGACTGTTTCCACTTTTGGCTGCTACTAATAAGGCTGCTAAATATTCGTGCACAAGTTTTTGTAAAAACATAGGCTTTCATTTCTGTTGGATATACACCCAGAAGAAGAATGGGTGAATATGGTTGACTTTTATCTTCTGAAGAAACTGCCCAAGTGTTTTCCAAAGTTGAATCATTTTACATTCCCAACGGCAGTGTATAAAATTTCTATCCTCACCAATACTGGGCATAATCAGTCTTTTTAATTTTAGCCTCAATAACAGGTGTGTAGTAACTTCACATTGTGGTACTAATTTCATTTCTTTAATGACTAATAATGTTGAATGTGATGCTGTAGTAGAGTGTGTTCTATAAAAGTTAACCAGGTCATGTTGAGTGACAGTGCTATTCATGTCTACTGTATCTTCACTGATTTTCTGTGAACTTGTTATATTAACTCTGAGAAATGGCTACTAAAATTTTTTACTATAACTGTGGAATCGCAATTTCTTCTTGCAGTTCTTTTAGTTTTATCTTTTTCTTTTTCAGAGACATCGTCTTGCTCTATTGCCCATGCTGCAGTGCAGTGGCATGATCTTGGCTCACTGCAACCTCTGCCTCCCAGGTTCAAGTGATTCTCCTGCCTCAGACTCCTGAGTAGTTGGGATTACAGGTGCATGACACCAAGCCAGGCTAGTTTGTGTATTTTTTCATAGACATGGGGTTTCACCATGTTGGCCAGGCTGGTTTCGAACTTCTGACCTCTATTAATACAGACACTGCAGCTTTCTTTTGACCAATCTTAGCATGGGATATCTTTTTGCATACTTATGTATTTAATCTATTTGGACCTTTAAGTTTTAAGTGTGTTTCTTGTAGACAACATATAACTGGGCCTTGCCTTTTTAGCCAATTTGACAATCTCTGCCTTTTAATTAAGGTATTTAAACTATTTGTAATCAATGTGATTATTGATATAACTAGGTTTTAAGTGATCATTTTTCCATTTATTTCTTGTTACATCTGTTCTTTATTGTCCTTTCCCTCCTTTGTTGCCTTCTTTTGAATTAATTGAACTTTTAAAATAATTACATTTATCTCCTTTTGTTAGCTCTTTGGCTATAACTCTTTGTGGTATTATTTTAGTGGTTGCTTTAGGATTTATAGTAAATATCTTTAATTTATCACCATCTACTTTCAACTAATATTATACTATTGCATGTATAATATAAAAAACTTACAAGTTATATATTTCTATTTCTCCCTCCCTGATCCTTTTTTTTTGAGACAAAATCTCTCTCTGTCACCAAGCTGCAGTGCAGTGGCTTGATCTCAGCTTACTGCAACCTCTGCCTCCTGGGTTCAAGCAATTCTCCTGGCTCAGCCTCCCAAGTAGCTAGGACTACAGGTGCACACAACCACATTCAGCTTTTTTTTTTTTTTTTTTTTTTTTTTTTTTTTTAAGGACAGACGGGATTTCACCACATTGACCAGGATGGTCTCGATCTCCTGACCTTAGGATCTGCCCACCTTGGCCTCCCAAAGTCCTGGGATTACAGGCCTCCCAAAGTCCTGGGTGAGCCACCATGTCTGGCCCCTTCCCTGAGTTTATGCTATTGTTTTAATACATTTTACTTTTTTATGTTGTAAACCCCACAATGCTGATTTGTGTTTAAACTGTTAAATATCTTTTAAAGAGATAACAGTAATAAAAATTCTTATATAACTATCAATGTTTCTACCATTTTCTGTGCTCTTCAATGATACCATCTGGTATCATTTTCCTTCTACCTTAAAGCTCTTCCTTTAAATTTCTTGTAATATGGGTTTGCTGGTGGTAAATTCTTTCAGGTGCCGATGTCTGAAAATATTTTTATCTCACCTTTTTTTTTTTTTTTTTGAGATGGAGTTTCACTCTTGTTACCCGGCTGGAGTGCAATGGCATGATCTCGGCTCACTGCAACCTCTGCCTCCTGGGTTCAGGCAATTTGCCTGCCTCAGCCTCCTGAGTAGCTTCACCTTAGTTTTTGAAAGCTCTTTCTGCTGGCATAGACTTCCAAATTATCAGGGTTTTTTTTTTTCTTTTAGTCCTTTAAAGGTGCTGCTCCACTGTTTTGTCATTGGTATTGTTTGCAATGAGAAATCTAGTCCTGCCCTAGCTTGTTCTGTAAATGTTTTTGTTTTGTTTTGTTTTTTTTTCTGGCTGCTTCTAAGGTTTTATTTTTATCATGGCATTTAAGCAATTTTTACTTATTTTTTTATTTCAATAGGTTTTTGGGGAACAGTTCGTGTTTGGTTACATGGATAAGCCCTTTAGTGCTGATTTCTGAGATATTGGTGCACCTGTGACCCAAGCAGTAAACATTCTACCTGATGTGAAGTCTTTTATCCCCCACCCACTTCCACTCATTCCCCTGAGTCTCCAAAGTCCTTTGTACCATTCGTATGCCTTTGTGTCTTCATACCTTAGCTCCCACTTATAAGTGAGAACATAGGATGTTTTTCATTCCTGAGTTACTTTGCTTAGAATAATGGTCTCCAATTCCATTCAGATCACTGCAAATGCCATTATTTTGTTCTTTTCTAGGGTGGTGAAGTATTCTATCATATATACACATACACACACACACACACACACACACACACACACACACACACACACACCACATTTTCTTTATCAACTCATTGATTGATGAGCATTTCGGCTGGTTCCATATTTCTGCAAATGCAAATTGTGCTACTATAAATATGCATCTGAAAATATATTTTTCATATAATAACTTCTTTTCCTCTGGGTAGATACCCAGTAGTGCAATTGCTGGATCAAATGGTAGATCTACTTTTAGTTCTTTAGGGAATCTCCACACTGTTTTCCATACTGGTTGTACTAGTTTACAACCCAACAGTGTAAAAGTGTTCCCTTTTCACCACAAAAAAGCAACATCTTTTATTTTTTAATTATGGCCATTCTTGTGGGTAAGGTGGTATCACAGGGTGGTTTGGCTTTGCCTTGCCCTGGTAACTATGTTGAGCATTTTTTCATGTTTCTTGGCCATTTGTGTATCTTCTTTTGAGAACTGTGTATTCATGTCCTCAGCCCACTTTTTGACAGAATTGCTTTTTTCTTGCTGATTTGACTTCCTTGTAGATTCTGGATGGCTTCGGTGTAGTTTTCTTCACTTTTTGCTTGGGGTTGATGATTTTTGAATCTGCATGTTTATAGTTTTCATCTTGATTGATCATTATTCCTTTAAATATTTTTTCTATTCTCCTACTCTTTCAAGGACTGCAGTTATATATCTATTACATCACTTTAAGTTTACTCATAGTTCACTGACACTCTTTTCATTTTAATATCTTCCTTGTGTTTTATTTTCTAAAGTTATTATGTCTTCAAGCACATTAGTATGTACTTCTGCAGTGTCTAAACCATTGCTAATCCCATCCTATATGCTTTCATTGCAGACATTATTGTTTCCATCTTTATAAAAATTCAATTTGGGTTTCTTTCTACATCTTCCCTGTCTCTACTTAACTTTTTGAAAACATGGAATGTTATAACTTTTTAATATATTTTTCTGCTAATTCTAACATCTGGGTCACATCTGGGTCAGTTTTAATTATATATGTATTCTCCCATGTGAATCATATGGGAGAAGTTTCCTGCTTGTGTGTCTGGTAATCTTTGATTAGCTGTCTGACATTGAAAAGTTAGTCTTTTTCAGTGTGGGACATTTTTGTATTCTTCTAAATATTCTTGAATTTTGTTCTGTGATGCTATTAAATTTCTTACCAACAACTTGATTTTTTTCAGTCTTGCAACTATGATTTGTTAGGCATGTCTAGACCAGTGCTATGTCTAGAGCCAGACATTCCTTGCAACAGAGGTAAGACCTTACCAAGTACTCTACCCAACACCCAATGGTTGAGTTTTCTAGCATGGTTGATTGAAGCAGTCAGAGTCCCCAGTCCTGTATGAACATTCAGTACTATTTCCTCTAATCTTTTCACATGGTTCTTTTCCTAGCTCCAAGTAGTTTCCTCGCATATCTGCATTGGTCTGTATGTACTCGGTTGAATAGTTAAGGGGAACCTTCTATAATTCTTCAGGGTTCTCTCACTTAGACCTTTATATACTCTGGTACTCTATACTCCAAATGCTTTGGTCCTCCTTGATGCTTTGTTCAATCTCCTTAACTCAGAGAGTCTTCTGAGCTTCTCCACCCCATGCTACACCTGAAAATGTCCTCAAAACAGTAAGCTGAGCTGTTGTAGGACTCATCTTGTTTTTTCTTCATCTCAGGGATCTCTGTGCTTGGTTGCCTGAAAAAAAAAAACATTACTTTGTTTATTTTGTTTTTGTTTGTTTTTTGTTGTTGTTTCAAGCAGAAAAGCCAGTCTAGTTTCTGTTATTCCTAAAGAAGAGTACTCTGTTAATATATAATTTAAGACTGATGTACACAGAAGGCAAAAATTTTGAAGCACGATGTTTACTGAGTAAATGGTAGTTTGATGCTTTCTATTAAGTAGTTTTTTAAGCTTTCAGAAAGTTATTTGCAACTTTTATCTCCCTGGACAAAAGTTTCCTAAAACAATAAAGCTGTGTTAACGCAGGTAATTTACTAGTAAAGTCCTGTTAAGGTAAGCAGTAAGCCGGTGGTGTGGGTATAGAGAAGATTCAGTTTCTCAGTGTCCCCCCTGTCATCCTAAACTGAAGGACAGACTATTAACAATGCCTAAGAGTATAATTGCTCCATATCTTCACCACTATTTGAGATGTCTGACTGCATATCAAGTCCTGGGCATGGTTGCATGAACTTCCATGAAAATGGGAGGGATAATGTTATAATCACTTCTTTAAAGTATTTTTCCTGCTAATTCTAACATCTTGTTTTCCTGATCTTTTTGCTGGATGACGATTTGTTGGATCATTTTAAGGTCAGCAGCTACACAACATTTAAGACTCTGGAGATTACACACCTGCACTCTGCAGCACAGACCAACACTAATGAAAAGGGTTGTGATCAGATCTGTAGTCTGCTTCAGCAAGGAGCCAAGGGTGACCTGAGTAAACAAAGAGAGGAGATCCCATTCTCCATCTGAAGAGCTGGCAAAATCAAATACAGGATTATTAATCAACTACGTAATGTTATCATTGATGTGTTTGTTTTCTACATCATTTTCTTAATATCAAAGATTCCAGCAAGGTCTTCACAGATACAAATGCAACATTCTTATTCTCTGACCTGTTTCATGAACTTCCTCATAAAGC
This sequence comes from Saguinus oedipus, assembly GCA_031835075.1. Lineage (NCBI taxonomy): Eukaryota > Metazoa > Chordata > Mammalia > Primates > Cebidae > Saguinus > Saguinus oedipus. The sequence continues at coordinate 173,500,369 of CM063172.1, read as the reverse complement.
CTTTCTGGAGCCTCGATGGGCTATGACCAGCATCTTAAGCAACAGGGAATTCCATTTTACTGGGAATGCACTGCTAGTCACTAAACCATGGCATGAAAGACTTTCCTTAATTTCTGGGCCTCTTGTAAAACTTAAAGTTAAAATGAAAAGAGAAAATAGTCCAGAATTTCTCTTGAGTTATTAATTTTTATTCTTAAATCAAGGTCCAGTTTTTCTCCTTCTTAAATTATCAAATGATCTACTCTCCCAGAAGAGAAATTGATCAAAATGAATATTCAGTTCTGATCAACTATTTCTGAAGACGAGCACCAGTTTACCAAAGTAGCAAGTTCCAGTCCAGTTTGTAAAAGCCAGTATGCTTTTGTGCCATAAATCCAATACCAGTCAAGAGGGAGAATGATATCTTTTTGGCAAAAACATTCCACAGGATTATTAAACAGTGTTGGGCTGTTTTAATGACACTTTATAACAGTTCAGTGCTAGGAAATAAATTTTTTAATATCAAAATGAGTAGGTAATTCTAAAGCAAACTAAGTTATGTGTCTTACTTGTAAGATCCATTAAAGGAATACACACCTTGTACTCCCTAAGTCTCTTCTACATGATATTTCTGTGAAAGTTCAGCTATCAAAGCTGATCAAAGCCAGCTCCCATGGAAGATTCCCAAGCATTGTGTTGGCGGTGACATGAACTTCCTTTTCTAGTATGACAAGATAAGGTTTTTTTTAGATTTCTAGTTTTTGTTATATTTGACAACTAAAATAAAATCTCCTAATGGTTGAGTCCTGTTAGTTCATTAATTAGCTAGACCCATGAAACCAATTAATTATAAGAAGCTGGAGCTAAGGGAAACTGAATAGCTCCAAAGAAAAATGCATAAAAATCCACCCGTCAGTTTAGTTGTATGCTTTAGCCAGCTCACAAGTGAATTACAGCCAGATGTGGTGCCCAGACAAAAAAAGTGAATAAGAATGCAAGCAGCAATATTAACAATTGGGTCTTATGTGTGACATAGATCAAGGTAGCTTTAAACTAACAAGAGAAGACCATAACTAGAAGAAAAAAGAACAAAAGAATACAGATTAAAGTGATGATATTTTTATTTTTTGATTATAGCCATTATAAGGAGTATGTATTAGTATCCAATAGCAGTTTTAATTTGCATTTTTCTGGAAAAAAAAAAGAATCTACAGCCATGTCCCCCCTGTTGGGGGGTGGGGTTGGGGGTTTGTGTTTAGCCATTTATATCTACTTTAGCTGTAAAAGAAGAAAAAAAAGAATACAGATTAAAGCATGACTATCTGTAGCACTATTCCGTGGATCTCAGGTAGAAACTGTCCACGTCTCATGTAGTCATTTACTTAGTTCAAAGTTCTTAGGTGGAAGTTGTCTCCTGAAAATTATCTGTTTCTGGAGGGTTCTAAGAAGCTTCAACTTGAGATCTTTAATAAAAAAAAAAAAATCTTCTAGTGAATTGAAGATAGTTTTTTACTCTGTAATGGAAACACAAGAATCCAATAATTGAATTTTACTCTTAGAATTTTACTACTGTGATAGCTGTTAATAGCCCTTGATAATATCCTTTCCACTGGAGCTTGGGAGCTGTCTTTCTCTGGTGTCTCTTTCAGAAGACCAGGTGTTTGAATTCTAAGTAACATAAAGAATGTTCAGGAGGACACTGAGAAAAGGCTGCTTGCACTTGTTGATGCAATAGGATGTATTGCAAAACTTCCAGCAATATTTGACCATATCTATCTGAAACTGTGTGGTGTCTAGGACTGGAAGTGGTATCACAGATATGTAAGCCTGCCTGTCACTAATCCATGGGAGCAGAGTCAATGAGTCCTAGAAAGAGGTGACCTTGTCACTAAAGCCTGTGTCTTACAAGTTCTAGAATCCCTGAAAATTTTGCTAATTTGAGTTTTAGAATTTTCCTTGTTCTTTCTTCCTTTCCTGGAGATTGGAAATAATGTAGACAGTAAAGTTTCTGAGTAAGGCCACAGCTTTCTGAAGCTCTTTGTTACTAGTCCCAGTAAAGTGCAATCCCTTGTTACTTAAGAGATTGGTCATAATACCCAAAGTCAGAAACACAAAATCAAGTAATTTTTTGATATTATGAGAGTTGTAGCATTTCAAGAAAAAAGGCATCAGTCCATCTTAAGAATATTCAGACAATTTTCCAGACATATCTAAAACCCACTAAAGAGGGCAGTTAAATGAAATGCACTTGGACGTAAGCAAAGGGTCCTGAGGGTTGGGCTCTTGCCCATGTTCCACTTTGATCCACTTTTACCATATTAACAGTGTTCTGCTGGTCAGATGCACACACAACCTTAACAATTTTAGCAAAATTTCCCCACTGATGTTGACTATGTTGGCCATTTTTCCTTCCTGCAATGAGTAATTTTTTGCAAAAACTTTTATAGGCATCCATTTGAGGTTTTTTGTTTGCTTTTTGTTTGTACTTTGGAGCTAATCTCTTGCATTCTATAATAATGTCTTTGGACCTTTCCAAAAGATTTAGTCTCTTGGTGCACTATGAAGGTTAGGATCTCAATGGGGGCTGTCTGTCTGCCACAAAACAATCAGCCCTTTTATCCATGGGTTCTTCCTCTGGAGATTCAGCCAACTGGGGATGAATGAATATATCAAGGAAAAGAAAACATACAAATAGTTGTATCTGTACTGAACATGTACAGACGTTTTTTCCTGTGATTATTCTCTAGACAGTACAGTATAACACCTATTTATATGGTGTTTACATTCTATTAGGCATTATAAGTAATTAAAGATGATTGAAAGTATACGAGAGGGTGAGCAGAGGTTATATGTATGTGTTACACCATTTTATTTAGGGGACTTGAGCAGCTACGGATGTGGGTACTCGTGGGGGTCCCAGAACCAATCCCCATCAGCCTTGAGCCTCCATACTATTCCATTTTGTGTGAACTTGATCTTCATTTATAATAGCCTTACAGTACTCAAACATTCTTTAATTTGCTGACCATTCTTGACTGGGGCTCCCACGAAAGTCAAAAGCTCTCTTTGTTTCCAAAGCATTCCAAGACAGTGGACTTTGCTAAAAGCATAGATAGTCCTACTGTACGTATTAACCTTTTTATCTCTCTGCCAGTCTGGGCAGATTTTTGGCTCTGTCAAGGCATCTTTTTCCAGGAGGGAAATGAGATTTGTTTCAGTTTAACTTACCTGATATTATCCTACTTCAGTCTTAATCTATGACCCATCAACAATCAGTCTGCATTTTCTAAAGGAGCTTCTAGTAAATTTATTAGGAGTATGGATAGTTCACAAGCAGAGGTTCAGGTTTCCCCTTCTTTGAGGTAACGGAAGAAGAGCAGTAGAACTTAAAAGATTCATGAATGTTAAGTATATGAGGGGTAAAGAATGCCAGGGGAGGTAAGCCTACTTGCTGAGCAATGTTGTGAATTTTTAATGAGCAACTAAGATTGTGCAACATGATTGACCAAAAAAATCACAGAAGACCCCAACATCAAGTCAGCAACGTGTCCACTAGCTTAGCTATGCGGGTGTTGCTCATAGACTATATGCACAGGTTTTTGCTACTGAGTCATAAAAGCTGTTGGTCACTGATGATTTCCCTGGGCTGAGTCAGAACACAAAGGTCTTGTCTCTTAAGTAAAAAATGTGCAGAGAGGATTAGGTAAGCAGAGTGGGGGTTGTTAAATGGCTAACTTGAACTCACAGAAAGAAAACTTGTCCATGTTTAGGCTTCTGGGAAGGAGGTCTGGTCACCAAGAATTTGGTTAAGTCACAGAGTGGTGTGACAATTTCAGAAAAGTCAGGAACCCACTGTCTGCAGTAACAAGTGAGACCCAGAAACTTCTTAATTGTCTCTTAGTTACTGGCCTGGGCAAATTTTGAAGGCTCTGTAGTCTGTGCTAAGTAAGAGATTTAGCTGCTTCGGATAAAGCATGTCCCAGATAATGAAGTTTATTGTGACAAAATTGTAGCTTCTCTTTGGAAACATGCTGCCCCTTCTAAACTAAAACAGTAAGTAGAGATACAATCAGTCTTAAAGCTTACCTCATCTTTTGAACACAACAAAAGGTCACCTACATATTGGATAAGAACAGAATTACAGGGAAAGTTAGGGTCCTTAAGGTCATAGTTAAGGAAAAGCAGGCAATGCCTTAGCAAATCCTTGGAGCGCAGCAAACTAAAGATTCAGTTAATTTTCCCAGGAGAAAGCAAATATTTGCTATGTAGATATAAAGGAACATGAAAGCAAGGAAAACACAATATGCAAACATAAAATACACATTCTCAGTAGGCACCAAAGACAGAACCAGCATTTGAGTTCTGCAGGGAAGGAGGGAACAACTATTCTATTCATGGTCCTGAGGTCCCAGACAAATCTGCTTCCCTGCCCAGTATTGTTTTGTCTTGGTTTGTTTGAATTTGGTTTTGTTTCTGTTTGTTGTTGCTTGTAGTGTTTACCAGGAGGGGTTAAGAGTGTTACAAGAATTGGTACAAGATACAATGAGTTGGTTTTTTTTTTTTTCTATTAAACCTTGACTATTGGCCTGGATCTTTCTTCAACTTCTGGTTTAAAAGGGAATTGTACACGTTTGGGTAGAGAATCATTTCGTTTTTTCCCTTCAGTTTCTTAGCTCTTGCAAGGCACTTCCTTTTTCAACGCTCTGTTTACAGAATCTACAAGTGTCTTTAACAAGAGTCTTATCAACTCAAGCTTTTTAAAAATTAAGATGTAATTCATATAACATAAAACTCCTTAATTTAACGTGTACAATTTGTCATTTTTAATATATTTGCTATGCTGTGTGACCATCACTACTACCTAATTCTACATCCATCACCCCAAAAAGAAACCCCTGACTTATTTGCAGTTAGTTCCAATTCCCAATTTCACCCATGCCCTGGCAACCATTAATCTATTTCTGTCTCTATGGATTTCCATGTTCTGGATATATCACATACCGATATGCATTGCTTAACAATGGGAATATGTTAGGATAAACATGTTGTTAGGCAATTTTGTGGTTGTGCAAACATCATAGAGTGTGCTCACACAAATCTAGATAGCGTAGCATACTATAAACCTAGGCTACATGGCATAGCCTGTTGCTCGTCGGCCACAAACCTGTGCGGCATGTTACTGTACTGAACACTATAGACCACTGTAACACAGGGCCATCTGTATATCTAACCACAGTACATGGAAAGAAAAATACAGTGTCATATTCTTATGGGACCACTGTCACACATGCCGTCTGTTGTTGACAAAAATGTCGTTATGCAGCATGTGACTGTAAGTGGAATCATAAAATATGTGGTCATTTGTGCCTGGCTTTGTCTATGCGCCGTAATGTTTTCAGGGTTTATCCACATCTCAGCATGCATCAGAACTCCATTTCTTTTTATGGCTGGATAATATCCCATTGTAGGAATGAATGGATAAACTACATTTTGTTTATCCACTCATCAGCTGATGGGCCTTTGGGTTGTTTCCACATTTTTGCTATTTTGAATAATGCTGCTATAAACATTTGTGTACAAGTTTTTGTGTGGGCATGTTATTAAATCTCTTGGATGTATCTAGGAGTGAAATTTCTGGGTCATATGGTAATTCTGTTTAACTTTTTGAGGAACTGCCAAACTTTTCCACAAAGGCTGAACCATGTTACATTCCCACAGAAATGCATGAAAGTTTCCACCTCCCTACTTCCTCACCAACACTTGTTACTGTCTGATGATTATTATTATTACTATTATTATTGGCAACTACGTAGGTGTGACATGGTGTGTCTCCGTGATTTTCACGAGCTCTTCTCCTGAGCTTTTTAGCCATTTATACATCATTTTTGGAGAAATATCTATTCAAATCTTTTGCCCACATTTTAATTCGGTTATGTCTTTTTATAGCTGAAATGTAAGGATTCTTTATAAGTTCTGAAGACTAGATCTTGAATACTGAATACTATAATTATAATTACTTTCTCAGTCTGTGAGTTGTCTTTTCACCTTCTTTTTCATCAATTCACCAAAAAACAGACACCCACAGTCTATAAGGCTTTTCCCCACAATGCAAGTTTGCTTAAGTCTTCAGAAATTCTAGAAGCAAGGTCCTTTTAAAAAGTGGTATTATAATATTTATTAGTCAAAGCAATAATAATTTTTCATGTAAAATGTCTATTGTCACCTAAGCATTGGAATTAAAGGAAGGGTGAAAAGTGGTGATAATTTATCATTTTAAATAATACTTTTGCATACTGAACAAACAGAAGGCATATTATTAGCCAATATAACTATTACAAATCTAATAGACTCTCATAGTTCCATTCATTAAATAGGCCTATGAGAGACTGAAGGAGTCTAATAATTTCCCATAATGCTAAATGAAAATTTCAAGATACACTTCTTTTTGTGTCTAACAAGCAACAACGTGACACCAGCCAAGCCCCATATGCGGCACTAAACTTTGTCCCATGGTTGGTCTGAACTAAGGACATCCAAAGCCTACAAATTAGGTTTAAAGTCCCAACTCAGAGATCAGAAATGTAGGGCCCTTGGGCACCGGCAGACAGATGTGGACATTTGCCTCCGATAGGGTAAGTACACTTCACTTTACATAGCAGTTTTGTTCCCCAAAGGTCGTATGTAAATCATGCTGTTCTCAATCAAACCTACTTCACATGTGCCAGAAATTTTGCTATTTAAAGATATATTACAGTAAATCCTTTTAAAGACAAAGAACCCTTTGTGAATAGTAACTGCTCTCCATTACTCTGTATTGTGAATTTGGATTTTCAAGTAACCCACTTTCTTAAAATGGGGCACACCCTGCAATGAAATGACAGCTGAACAATACAGATTATTCCGCAAAGATGAAAAACACGGGATCAGCATGTACTAGGGTGTAGCTTCGGTTTCTTCGTTTTTAAGGAATGTGTTGGGTCTGGAAACGATTCAGAAATGTGCAGCTACGAAGACCAAGTGAGTGGAAACTAAGACCCTTGAGAAAATGTTAGAGGATTTAAGCTTATTTAACTTGGAGCAGAGAAAGCTAAGACCCAAGCTGCTCGCTACCTTCAGAAATACACGAAGCAGGGAGAATATTTTATCGTGAAATAGGAAGCAAACACGGAGAATGCAAATCATGATTATGGCGACATAAGAACGAGTATAAATATGAACAAAGAATGCAAAGAAAATGCAATGATGAAAACAGCAGTTACACGGGTGAAATTGTGGATGAAATGTGTTTCTGCTTAAAACTTTCTTTAACGTTATTACAATACTATAACAGAAGCTATAAATTACATGTTACTATATAATATGTTATATATATAATCTTACATATAATATATAAAACATAGAGTGAAGTCAGCTTAAGTAAATGCTCATAGGCAGCCATGGACAAGGTAATTAGCAGGAAAGGAGAAAGACCAGCTCCACTCCTTCCCAAATCAGCTCCCTTCCTGACCCTTCTACTCCACTGCTTCCACCGATGTTGGTGTCAAGGGTCCCAACGTTTCATTACTTCCCTGGGCTAGCTGGGGACATTTTGCACTTTCATTTACTGATTAATTCAGCAAAGATCCGTGGACCCCCTGGTCTATGGCAGACCTGCTAGCAACTAGGAATGCAATCAGACCAAAATGCACATCATACAACCTCCGCCCTCACTGAACCTATGATATTTAAAGAGACAATTAAAGGATAAGTGTGGAGACAGCAGAAGAGGATGCAGACAGAGAAAGGAGAAGGGGAACTGGACCCACATTTGTGGGACTGAGGAAGGCTTTCTAAAGGAAACCACAAAAAGGCTGGCTAAGAGGACATGCTGGGAGCCCCCAGGACCTGTAGGGGAACTGCAGGAATATTCAAGGAACTGAGGTGGAAATGGTGACAACCAGTGATGAGCCTGGGCAGGTGAGACATTGCCAGACTGTGCAGGAAACTCTAAGTCATCCTAATGAGTCTGACATTTCTCCTAATCCTCTTGGAGGGTTTTAACCAGGAGACTGACATGCTGAGGGTCACCTTTCAGAAAGATGAATCCAGACGCCAAGTGGAGAACAGATTGGAGGAAATGCAGGGGAGGGGAGGTAACTCCAGCCAATGCAGCAAAGATGAGCTCACTGGTAGGACTGGACAGAAATGGGCAGATTTCAGAGTAACCAGGAGGTAGGAAACTGCATTTGGAAAATGGTTGACTGTGGGGAGAAGAGGGCAGGGACTCTGGAATGTCACGTATTTTTGTGAAACAAGCAAAGAGAATCAGAGAGAATAACATGGGTGGTCCTGAAGTTCAGGAAGAGCCCATGGCAGTAAGTTTCTGGGTGGCAGTTGAGGGCAGGAAGGAAGTGCACTTTGAGATCCTGGGCCAGAAAGTGTGAGTTTAGTAAGAGATACGTACTCATGGGGATCGTGGGAGCAAGCAGAAGAAACTGCGTTCAAGCATCACCTCCGCAAGGAACTCCAAACTCATACACCGGACGACAGCAAGGGAACTCTTATTTTTCAGGCTGCACCAGCCTCGAGAAGGGAAAACAAGGGACCCAAGGGCAAGAGCCAATGCAGTTCTGGGTTCATGGCCACCAAGGATGGACTTACAGGTACAGCGGCCCTTCCTCTATCGAAGCCCGGACCATCAAAATGTCGCCACTGCATCCTGCACAGCCACTTTTCATTTCATGAGCACCTGTGCAGCCAATGCCTACTCTGTGCAAGGGCCTGCAGATACATGACAAGTACAGAACAGTCCCCGTCCTTAAGGAATCCCCCGTCTAGGAAGAGTCAGGGCAAGCAGAACAACAACAGAGCCCTGAGGTCAACACAGCACAGGGGCCATGGGCGCATGAGGCGTAGGATCAGAAGGTCCCAGGCACTGAAACGCTCAAGCTAGGTCTTCAAGGTCAGTCTTGACATTAGCTACTGAAAATAGAGGGAGGAAAAGTTCCTGGGCAAAACATGCAGACTGTGCATGGAAGAGAGACCTGGAATGGCCACGGAGCTGGGGAGCTGTCCCCTCACCTAGAAGGTGGAGCATGAAGGAATAGAGTGCTGGGAGAGGAGATTGGAGACTAAAGCAAAGGGCAGGGCGTGTAGCCCTGGGATTCCATGCTGAGGTGGTAGAACTCTCTAGGGAGAAACTGAAGGAGTTTCCGGCAAAGAAAGAACCGGTTCAGGTGTGCCTCTTTTGGGTGTACTGACACTTTGTCTACAGATGGTCAGACACAAAGATACTGGTCACAGTTACAGCATATTTCTCAAATATGACAAAGGCCTTTTTAATTCTGGAAACGATCATCAAGAGATATTATGAAATAGCTATTCCTAGACTTTTATTTTGTAACTACAGTCAATGGGTAATGTGTGCACCTGCTTCAGAGTTCTAAAAGTACAAGGTTGGAAGCAAGAGAAAATAAGCCTCCCTTCCCTGCCTAGACCCCAGCCCCAGTTTCTTCAAGTTTCTTATGAAACACTTCAAAGAGATAGTCCTTCTCTCTGTCTCTGTCTCTCTCTTTCCCGACCCCCACCCCTCCAAAACCAAGTATTTTCTTACACAGATGGTAACACATTAATCATAATGCTTTGTTGCCATTTTCATATAATATTTCTTGGAGATCATTCAGTATCAGTACATAGAGAGTTGCTTCATTCTTCTTAGCAGATGCTTAATTTTCTCTTCTGTGAATTTATCATAATTTATTTAACAAGTTTCCTATCTTCCTATTGATGGACTTCCAGTCTAATGACACTCTTTTGCTACCATAAAAAAGTGCTGCAATAAATATCCTTGCACGTGTGTCATTTTGCGTAGGTAAGACAATGTGTGTAGGGTAAATTCTTAGAAGTTGGAATTGCCGAACTCTCAGTTCCTAGAAACGTATGCATAGTTTTTAATTTTGACAAAATGTTACTTACTTTTTCTCTATAAAGACTATAAAACTGTATACTCACCAAAGCAATTAGTGCCTGTCTCTCTCTACATCGTTGCAAAACTCTTGAGATAACAACCTTTTTGGTCATTGCCGTTTGTAGGTAAACAATGTTATCTTAGATTTAGTTCCACTGCTCTGTTCCTGTGGTGAGGAGCCACGTGATGTCTTCTTCACTGTGATAGATCATACCTTTGGCCCATTTCCCAGTGCATAATCAGAAACTTTCTTAAAGATTTGTAGAAGCTCTTTATATGTTAAAGAAATTAGGCTGTTTGTGAAATAAGTTGCAATAACTTTTTCCATTTTTCTTTTGATTCCATTTGTGATACTTTTGCCATGCACCATTTTCTTTAGTTTTATGTAATTAAACTCATCAGCCCATTTTTTCATTTCTCTAGGCCAAGAATATTTTGTAAGGATTATCCTGTATTTTCCTCCAATAATTTTTATAATTGTATTATTATACATCTGATTTTTTAATCAGGAACGTGTTTGGATATAAAACAGGAAATCTAACTTTATTTTCTTCCAGATATTAGGCTACAATTGTTTGAACATTTCCCCGATTTTACTGGATATCAACATTTTCCTCATTTGAAATCCCTCCTTTATAACACACAAGATATCTAGAGTATTTGGGCTTATTTTTTTCCATCTCTCTATTTATAATGTGGATCATATTATTTTAAATTTAAGGAATATTCCTTCTCTTTATTCTCCTATTTCAAAATCTCCTGGCAAAAATTTGTGTGTTTATTTTTCCATAGAAACCTTAAAATCAGCTTATCTGGCTTTGAAAGAAAATACTCATCAGTAATGTTATTGAAATCTCATTAAGTTTATAGATTGACCTGGAGAGAATTAAAGCTTTATGATAGTAAGCCTTCCTATCTAAAACAGAATAAACTTTAATTTGTACAAAACTGATTTTCTGTCTTTTAATACCGTTTAAGATATTCATCATATAGATGTGCAAGTCTTTTAAAATTATACCTTTGCATTTCATCGTTTTTGCTCACTATTGTGAGGCCTCTTCAACTCTATCTCTAGCTGGCTTTGTTTATAAACATAGAGACTGCTGATGCCTGCACATTGCTTTTGTATCCAGCACCTTATCTATACTTTTCTGTTGGGCCTTGTGAATGTTTAGTAAACAATCATATCATCTGCAAATAAAAATAATTTTATCTCTTTTCCAACTTCTACCTCTCTCAGCACTCTCTCTCTCTCTTCCTCCCTCATCATATAATTTTGGCTAGACCTTTGATACAATGCTAAAAAGTGGTGATGACAGGTGGATGGATATACTTTTCTATTGCTCCTCACTTTAATAGAAATATATCTGGTACTTTCCTCACAAGCACTGGGATAAGATACGTGAGATAAGACATACATTTATCCCTTTATTCCTCCTATAATTAAGAATGTACATGGAATATTGAAACTGTTGGAAATAATCTTATCATTTTTCTCTTTTAATCTATTAAAGTCAAAAACTATATTAGTTTTCTTAAACTACTCCTGAATTTCTGAAACAAACTCCATTTTATTTATTTTGTTCTTTAATGGTGACACTGAATTTTGTTGCTAATATTTTATATAAGATTATTGTTTCTGCAGTTTTCTGCTGGTATACTATTTTGGTGATGGTTAGCAAAATAATGCTAAATTCATAAAAAAATTTTAGAAACCATGCCCTTTCCCCTTTCATATGTTCCAGAATATTTTAATCATGTTGGAATCATGTATTCTTTAAGTGTTTCATAGAATTTCCCTATGAAATAATCAGGGCCTGATGTTTTTTCTGAAAGGTAATTCTTTTTTTTTTTGAGACAGAGTTTCGCTCTCGTTACCCAGGCTGGAGTGCAATGGCCCCATCTCGGCTCACTGCAACCTCTGCCTCCTGGGTTCAGGCAATTCTCCTGCCTCAGCCTCCTGAGTAGCTGGGATTACAGGCACGCGCCACTGTGTCCGGCTAATTTTTGTATTTTTAGTAGAGACGGGGTCTCACCTCATTGACCAGGATGGTCTCGATCTCTTGACCTTGTGATCCACCCACCTCGGCCTCCCAAAGTGCTGGGATTACAGGCGTGAGCCACCGCGCCCGGCCCTGAAAGGTAATTCTTGATAGCTTTCTATATTTCACCTATAATAACTCATCTTATTAAAAGTTTCCTATTTATTTGGGGTCAATACTAATAAATTTTTCTGCTTAGGGTGTCAAAATATTTGTACAGAAATGAAAAGAATAATTTGTTATGATTCATTTCTTCTTATCTGTAATAATCAGTTATTTATTTATGCATTTGTGTTTTCTCAACGTTTGTCTCAACTGAGTTTGTCAACAGTTCATCTTTTTTTATTTCCTTTTTATTTCAAGATCTAGCTTTTACATTTATTACTTCTATCAGATTTTGTTTTTAATGCAGTTTCTGTTCTTACGTTACTAATTTCTGTCTCCTCCACTCTTTATGTGAATACAGTTTTTCTGCTTCTTGAGTTGGATTCGTCATTGACCTCTATTCATCTCCCTTTAATATTAATGCATGTATTTAAAACTATCAATATTACTCGTCTGCCATCTTTTGTTCCCAAGTTTCTTAGAAGAATTTTTTCCTTATTTTTCAGATATCCTCCAGTTTCCGTTTTTATTTCCTCTTTCACTCAATAGCAGCTTACAAGGGAACTATTTCAGTATTAGCATTATTTTTTTATTACTGTTTTATTCTTCCTTTATGAGAGTTAGGGATTTTTTGTTTTTAATTTCTAGTTTCACTGTGATCAAAGAATATTGCATACTATTTCTACTCTGAAAATTAGTATGATTTCTTTGGTGAATTTTTGTGAATATTTTAGTGATACTTGGAAATACATATTCTGTTTAAAGGGTACAGTTTTGACATCTCAATTAGATACGCCTTACTCAATGTGCGGGGCTTTGGTCTACTGGATCTGTGATGCATTAAGAAAAATAATTGAAGTTTCCCTTTGCTCATTAATGTGTCTGTTTCTCGTATTTCTGTTAACATGTATATATAATATTTTTGTTTTTAATATTGATGCTGTGTTATTTGGCAGACAGACCTTTTGTGACATCTGCATTGCTGATTGTATTCTTTGCTATTTTAAGCATCCATATTTGTCTAAATGTTTCAGGCTCTCTGCCCTAAAGCCTGATATAAAATGAGGAACTTTGGATTTACTTGTGCTTGCATTTGCTAGGAATTTATTTATTCTTTTATTTTAAACCTGTCTGATTTTCCTCATGTTTGCTCTGTTCCTGAAGGCCTCCTTCTGTGTGTGCAGTTGCTGGGAAGCCGCCTGAGGCCTGTTGGGAATGTTTTATTTTTAGATTGTTTTGTTTGGGTTTCCAAAGAATTACACCTTTTATTAAGTCCACAGCCTCCTAAGATATCTGTAGTATGTCAATTTGCATCAGTTTCTCCTGGAATTCCATTTGGCCCTTTTAATCTGTAGAGTTTTGTTTTCTTTTACTCACAGAGTATCTTCTTTAATTATTTCTTGAAATTTTTTTTCTATTCTACTTTTTTGATTTCCTTCTTCAGGGACATGAATCACTCATATATTGAAAGTCATCTGTCTTCCAAATATGCTATTTTTTTTTTTTTTTTTTTTTTTTTGAGACAAAGTCTCACTCTGTCACCAGGCTGGAATGCAGTGGCATGATCTCAGCTCACTGCAACCTGTGCCTCCCAGATTCAAGTCATTCTCCTGTATCAGCCTCCCAAGTAGCTGGGACTACAGGCACATGCCACCACACCCAGCTAATTTTTGTATTTTTAGTAGAGACAGGGTTTCACCATGTTGGCGAGGATGGTCTTGATCTCTTGACCTCATGATCCACCAGCTTCAGCCTCCCAAAGTGCTGGGATTACAGGCATTAGCCACCGCGCCCGGCCCCAAATACGTTATTCTCTATGTGATCTTTAGTTGAACTCTGTATTCATATATGGTTTTCTTTGCTGACGTTTCTGATCCTGTCCTTCTCTCCAATTGTGTTTCCAACACTGCAGATGCTGCTTTGCGCTGCTTTCCATCAAACATTCAACCACCACGGTGAGTCTCTTTCCTCTCTTCACCTCTGGCTTGAAGCCCACCCAGGCCAGGCTCCCCTCCCTTCCCACCCTGTGTCTCACCTCACCACTCAGGTCTCTGCTTCCTGCTCCACTGTTGTATAAATTACTGCTTAGATTATTTCATTCCTGTCTTTGCTTTTATTTTTAAATCCACTCGTATTTTTTGGTCATAACTTTCATCTGCTTCATAATAATATGCATTTTTTTAACCTGCCATTCGTTTTGCCATTTGCTCTGACCCTTTCTTCTGACAATAGCTTTTTGTGCATGAATGTGTCTTGTAATTCATTGATTTCATCCTGGTGCCACCCCAGTTCCTTGCAGAGGAGGGTCACGAGGCAGTATCTGTGCAGGCCCATTCAAACGCTCTGAATGGCGTATCATGAAAATACAGCCAGCCATTGTGACTGTTCCTTCATCCCCATCCACCTTTACTCCCTGTGAGCAAAGGACTTTGGGGAAACTCCCTTTCTCCTGGGACAGAACTGTTGGATTCTCCTCTCCCAGTGCCCCTTACCCCTGCCCCGGAGTACCGTGCTGTGGGCATTCAGCACTCAGAGCGTCCCAGCCCACATATTCCTGAATGCAGGTTTGATTTCCCATGCACTCCTTTACTTACTGGGCTTCAAGTTACTCATGTCTCAGTTCCTCCAAAGCTGTGGGGGTGGGGGAGGGGGATTTCCTTGTTCTCCTTATTGCTTGTATATGATTCCTTTTCTTTTATTTTTCCTTTTGAGATGGAGTTTCACTCTTGTTGCCCAGGCCAGAGTACAGTGATGCTGTCTTGGCTCACTGCAACCTCTGCCTCCCTGGTTCAAACAATTCTCCTGCCTCAGCCTCCCGAGTAGCTGGTATTACAGGTGTGCATCACCATACCCAGCTAATTTTTGTATTTTTAGTAGAGACAGGATTTCTCCATATTGGCCAGGCTGGTCTCAAACTCCTGACCTCAGGTGATCCACCCACCTCAGCCTCCCAAACTGCTGGGACTATAGGCATGAGCCACGATGTGCAGCCATTTATATAAGACCTCTCAAAGGAGAGGAGGCAACACCTTCTTTACACCATCCCCTGATTTCCAGAAGTGCCCATACCTTCCCACAGAGGTCTTTTGGAAAATCATTATCTAACATACATAACTATTCTTTTATTCAGCCAACACATGATTAGAGCCTGTTGAATATCCGCTGCTGTACTAAGTGCTATGGATACTGTCTGACGAAGAGGGAGGCTGGAAGGACTGACATTATGGATTTATTTAGTTAGTTAGTTTTTGAGATGAAGTCTCACTCTGTCGTCCAGTCTGGAGTGCAGTGGCACCATCCCAGCTCACTGCAACCTCTGCCTCCCAGGCTCAAGTGATTCTCCTGCCTCAGCCTCCTGAGTAGCTAGTATTACAGGAGCGCATCACTACTCCCAGCTTATTTTTGTATTTTTAGTAGAGATGGGGTTTCACCATGTTGGCCAGGCAGGTCTCTAACTCCTGACCGCAGGTGATCCATCCACCTCGGCCTCCCAAAGTGCTGGGATTATAGACGTGGGCCACCACGCCCAGCCTGGATTTATTTTAAAAGAAACAGTATGAAAGCTATGCTTGTGGTGCCTCTGATGGGAGGAGAGGACTATTTAGGGGTCTGCTTTTAGCTGGTAAAGGTCCAAATACCAAGAGACATTTAGATTGGGGTCCAGTGTCATACTCCATAGACGTCAGCAGCTGAATTTGAACAAATCCACAGATGATCAAAATTCTGTCCTGGAGCCAGCAATTCACTCTGGTTGGAAATGTAAGCCCCAGGCAACAGCTGCTTTTGACCCCCACCCTGGCATGCAGTCTTTCTCACAAATGGCCCTCACAGCTGGGAGTTTCAAACAGTCTATTCTTTCAAAGCAGTTGTTCCCTAAAGCATTTGTCCCGTCTGCCCAGGATTTTCCAGAGCCCGGGACCCAGGTTACTGGAAGGCCTGTTCCACACCGAAGCACAGGCCAGCTGCCGGCCTAGGACCAGCAGTGATTCTGAGGCCGAGCCCAAACGCTATCAACTTACTTGCAGCTGTCCTTCCCAGAAGCCCAATAGGCCCTCCGCGTAATTCCCCTACGTGTTCAAAAAAAAGCTTTCTATGCTATGGTGAGAAGACTCACAGACTCTGCTTTTTTCTGCACAGCTCTGAGAACAGTGAGAGAAACTGGACATCCAAACAGATGATGTAAAACTGATTTCTCATTAAAATAGAAATTTTAAACTTAAACGGGAAAACGCCATCCTTTTAGGAAATACTGCCTCTTTAGGGATCTAGATAACTTGCACGTATCAAGCATTCCCCTCCATTGGTATTCCCACAGTGACTGAATCCTGGAAGTTTCAAATATTCCTGTTTTAAAAACAAACAGGGTGATTGATTACTTCAGGTGGGAAAAGAGCAGTGCGAGGCTATTATGCAAGTGTATTTGGACAATCAACTATTTCAACACAAAAGAAGAGAGAGGTTCTTGATTAGGTGAGCCCTGATAATTAAGGGTGCTCTTCGCCGAGGGAAATTTATTCGATTTATGAAAAGTCATCTCACCTGAAAAGAATGCATCGTAAGCAGAATGGGGCTCTTCAAGGAACCTCTCTAAACAGGAAATACTATTTTCACTTAAGTTTAATTTGATGACAATCATATAATAATATACATGTTTTTGTTTAATGTTCATGCATGTGGGTTTTCTGCAGACTCTTAGAAGACACTATTTCTGAGTATTAGCTTGTCAATCTCAAACTTGTTAAAGGTGAAACCAGTGGTGATTAAGACTATGTGAAATCCCTTTCTCAGATTAAAAAAAAAATGCAAGGTGTTTATGAGAGTCACTGAACTTCATGAATGTATTTAGAGCCAAAACGAAAGTATCCATGTATGCAACAGAAAGGACCAGAGATTCTGAAGGTACTTAAAGTTGCTTCTAAGATTTATAGATAATCAGAAGAAAAGTATTCTTATCCAAATCAACTCAGCTTAGGGTTCAAATTTCCAAGATAAATAAAGCATAAGCACAGAATGCAATCTGTCATTCTGCATGATATTTTTTCTTTTCTTTTCAAGTAAACCGAAAACTCACTGATGAGTTTTTATTCCCACTGCATGCCCTCACACCAAACGACGCATGCTCACCTAGAGAGCAGATGACAGATGGAAAATTTTATCTACCCAGCACTCATGATGACTAACAAGCATAACTTTGATGCTCACAACAGTCCTCTAAGCTGCAGATCTATGTCTGCATTTAGCAAAGGGAAGTCTGCTTCCGAATTGGCCCATCTATTGGTGAGTGAGCAGGAATGACAGCACACGGACAAGGGGCTGCCACGTCTGTGCTCTTATCACTTGCCACACCAACCCTGCCACGAATTTGAGGATGCAGTTACAGTCACATTGGTGTGTGCCCCCATGATGAAATGACGGCGGCCGCGTGGTGCGGTGGTGAAGAGCAGCGCCATGGGGCTGCCTGCCTGAGTACAGATCTCACCATACTTCTTCCTCAGGCAATTTCATCAACTTTCCTGAGAACGAACTCTCCTCCCAGCATCGGGATGGCAGCAGTATCATACCTGGCTCTGGAGTTGTTACGGGAATTCGAGCTGATGCAGAAATGGTGCTCAGCACTGAAGAAGGCACAGCCTTTCTTTGTTTGACTTGGTTCTACCATCCCATCCTTCTAACAGCAACTTTGCCAAAACACGTAAATTCTGTGACTTTCCAAGGTAAATTTTTTTAAAAACATGCCCAGTGTTTTATTGTTTTTTATTTGTGACTTACTAGAATGTAATTTTTCCTGCTTGTTATATTCAATCTCTACAATGAAGTCAAAAGAGAAGTTATACAATCTCAATTTTCCATCCACCAAACTGTGTGGACTGACGAACTCTTAAAGCAAAAGGTGTTTTCAAATCACAAGGAAAAAAACCGCATTTTATTCCTGTTACAGCAAAACAAACAATGGCAGCATTTTTCAAGACAGATTATGGAGAGATGATAGATGGTAGGTAAGCGAGATAGATGACAGACAAATGATTTGCAGATATATAGACAGATAGACAGATACGTGATAGACAATAGATCTGAGCCACCAACATTTAAATGCAGATATGATACAGAAATAAAGCAATAGCATCTTTGAATCTAGAAGCATCAGTAGATGTCATCACACCTCTTCCCCATCGCACTTGACCCGATTTTACAGAAAGCTGAGCCTGTGGGAGGTTGAGTGACTGTCCCATTCACATGAATTGTTAGCAGAGACAAATGAGACTTGAAATCTATTCCCATCACCAGCAGTGCATTTGGCCACCACATTAGATCATTTTTCCCTCCCTCCCTCCCTCCCTCTCTCTCTCTCTCTCTCTCATAAACCTAGGTCATGTGGTAGGTGTCTTTATGCCCTCTTCATTGCAATGCTTCAGATCCTACTTGCTCCTGGGTCCTCTTACTTTACAAAATCATCTCATTCTTCCCTATCATCCACTATTCCACCCACAGAACTGACCTTTAAAAATGTATCCCCCAGACGCCTCTCAGTAGCTGGTAACCCTCTGCTGGCCATACATTATTGTTACTCCCGATGGGGATCCAGCTCACAGGGCAGGGTTTCTGGCTCTGGCTGATGGATATTCCATTCCCAAAGTTCCTTGGAACAGAAGAGGCCTACATGCCAGTGTTGAGGCCACTTCTCCTCACACAACATCCTGTCCCTCCTTGCCTGGCCACACATTTCACTTCCCTGAACCATCTCTCCTCATCCTTGCCTGCAGAGTCCCAGTATCATTCTCCACACTCCTTTGCTTCCCAACGTTTTTAGAGTATCTAGGGGGCCCCAGAACATCATTCTGTGAAGGACTTTGAGAATACCTGCGTGTTTTCCCAGCTCCTCTTTCGGCCTACCGTGTCCTTCGCTCCTCCTTTTCTTTGCCTGTCATCTATCTGGGGATCTGCTCACCTCCCTTCCCTGGCAGTTTATCACTCCTAACCCCTGTCTAGCTTTAGTTCTATTCTGTCACCAGCACGCAGCTGCAGCATTTGGTTCCAGGGACAGCTGACATGGTAGCCAGTGACATGATCTTTACAGTAGCTTTTATTAACTTGCCCCAATGGCTTAGTAGATTTAGCCAAATTACTTGAAAACTGGGTGTCACAAAAGCTTCTAAAAATATACTGATATAAATCTTCTGATAAAATACTATGCTGAGCATGTTTAGGCTTCCACATGTCAACATGGGGAGAAAACTGTCAGTATCTCTACCATTTGACTTGAAAGTTAATGAAACAAACTTTTTAAATGCCCAAATAAGACCTTTCTCATATGACATGTTGAATTATAGAAACACAAAGTCCTTAGGCTGAGCTCCAGGAGCTATACCCTTCTGCTTTCCAGACCGAAGGCTGGTCCGCGCTATCTGTAAAAGCCCAGGCAGTAAACCCTGTGGGCTTTCTGGCCCCACGCTCTCCAATGCAGCCACCCACTGTACAGTTACAGGAGCGGCAGCGACAGATAATGTACAAAGTGGGCCTGCCTAGTTTCTGATAAACTTTATTTACAAAAACAGGCAGTAAGCCCGCAGGCTACAGATCCCAGACCCCCGCTCTAAACTAATAGGATATTTCATCAGTGAGAACCACAGCCTGGGTAGAGAGCTGCAGTTATCTGCAAAACACTTTTCGATAGGTACAAAGAACCTCTTTACCCACGTATTTGGATGGCGGTTCAGTCTCAGGGATAAGCCCCTGTTCAAGTTATTGAAGATTAAATTTTAAGAAAATACCAAAAGAGAGCAGTGGAAGAAAGGCTGAGCACAGAGGGGACTACAGAAATGCCACACAAACAACAGTGTCGACAGCTGCTGACCTCGGATTAGAGAAGAGCTCATGAGGAGGCTGCTGGTAACCCCCTGAAAGGGCAATTGATAAAGAGATGAAGAATGTGGACACCAGCCCTCAACAGATAAACATCCAAATAACTGAGGAACACCTCAGTTCAAGGAGGAGGCACCTAGAGGCCTGGCGACATTACCTTGCCTCTGTGGGGCTGCATACCCAGGTCGCAGGACTTGGGAGAACACTCCTCCCTCTTCCTTCTCCTCCTGCTCATCCTCATTGTTAATGTTCTTTAAAGTTGCTCTTTGTTAAAACATGCTGTACACCTTACCAGCAGTACTTAATGAATCTTGACAACACCCATGGGAGGTGGGGATGTCTAATGCTATTCTCATCCTGCTGATGAGAAAGCTGAGACTCAGCCAGCTCAAAAACCTGACAACAGTCACTTAATTAGAAAGTGGCAAAGTCCAGATTCAAACCCAGACCTCCACCATCCAAAGTCCATTCCCTTCATTTAAAAAACTAAAATGTTGCTCCTTTACTTTGCAATTAGGCATATGAATGCTGTTCAAGGATGCTCATGACCAAACGCTATCACCATCTGGGCCCATTATGAGCATTTTATTGGTACCACAAATAGCTGTAGATGCGAAAGGACACCAACAACTTCACCCTTGCCAATTCCCCTCTGCAGAGGTGGGAGGTTAACAAGCTCACCCATTGTGCCGGGAGCTGAAGCATTTAGTTAACAGCTGGGAAGACCTGCTGGCCTTACACTTTAATGCATATGTATAGCATCACCCTCACTAGCTTGTACATTTGTTTTAGTGGGATTTTTCTTTTTTCACTCTCTCTCTGCAAGGAGACTCTGGAAGAAGCCAGCGGGAGGGCACACAGGCCTCAGCCTGGAACTGTCTTCTTGGAAACAGCCCTGGTACAAACCAGAATCTGTTCCTAAGGAGATCACAAAGGCTACATTCTTCATAGACAGCCAGATATAAAATTCAGCTTACAACAAAAAAATGCAGAAAATACTATCCCATCTATTACCTAGAGTTTACAATGGGCTAGGTTTCCGCAATCAAGCAAAATCATCTTAGCTGACACTGATCTTCCATTGGCACCTAAGATGATTTTGCATTTAGTTAACTTCCCAGCATTTAGTTAACTTCCCAGCTGTTAACTAAACGCTTCAGCTCCAGGCACAGTGGGAAGCAAACTAAAACATATCTTTGTCAGAAGAGGGTTTTAAGCTGGACACAGTGGGTTTGGTCTGTAATCCCAGCACTTTGGGAAGCCAAGGTGGGCGGACTTCTTGAGGCCAGGAGTTCGAGACCAGCCTGGGCAACATGGCAAAACCCCATCACTACCAAAAAAAAAAAAAAAAAAATTAGCCAGGTGTGGTGGCATGCACCTGTAGTCCCAGCTATTCGGGAGGCCGAGGCACAAGTATCACTTGAGCCCAGGAGGTCGGGATCATGCCACTGTACTTCAGCCTGGGTGACAGAGGGAAACTCCGCCTCAAAAAAAAAAATGAAGGGGCTTTCATTCCAATGCGATGTCTCTTGGAATTAGCAGGAGCCTGGCTACATTTCCCAGATGAAAGAAATCTCCTCCTGCTTATCTCAGCACACTGGGTGTGGCTGTTTCCAACTTCATCCTCTCAGTTTTCTCAGAGTCTAGAGAACCTTTCAATGCCTCAAACTTGTCAGGTTGAAATTGTCATATGCTGAAACAAACATGTGTGAGTGTCTAACTACACAGTATGTGACACATAAAGAAACCAATTCTTGTGTCAAAGCTTCATAAGAAAAGACAGGTAGGAATGTGTAGAAAGACTTCTTATACTGAAACTTCATAATTGAAGGCAGAAGTGCTCTGAGATGTCTTTTCCAGAGTATGCACCAACACCAATATTCTCGGGTTTCTGCTGCCCTTCTCCTGGGCCCAGCCCCTGCCTGGCCTTCCCCACCCACTCCTAACCCACATCCAGCTCTCCATCCTCATGGCATTACGATATGGTTCAGCCACATTAGAAAAAGAAAAGAGCACTGCAAAACAGGGTATCCACTAAAAATTCTCAAGAAAACCTACTTGAGATTCCCTGAGTGGAGGGACTGGAGCCTTATTTTTGATATGCCTTTCTATTATAGAAAACGTCACACACATCAATCCCAATGTACTTGTGGTCAGGTTTCCACCATGATCCATCCACGACGATCCTGCGTTGTCTAGCACGCCGCCCACTTTCTGTAACTTAGCATGTGGCTGCCACAAAGATGGCGCCCATTCTTCCTGTACCCATAGCCCCGCATGAACTTCCTGGTGCCCTTTCACTCAGACACTGGGTTCAGCCATGGGACTATGACATTCAAGCAGAGACCTGTGTGGTAATTGCTCCCATGACCAGGCTGGCTCCCACTCAGCCATGAGAGTCTGTCTAGGCTGGTGTGCTAAAGAAGAGACATGTGGTTGCGCTCATTGTCCATCCAAGGCCATCCTAGATCAGCTGATGGCCAGCTGACACCTGTGTAGCCAATTAAGGCAGAAAGGAAAACTGCTCAGCTACATCTAGCCAAGATCAATAGAGCCACCTAGCCAGGCAGCCCAGAGTTGTGAACAATGAAGTCTTACTGTTGTACATATGCCACTGACATTTTATGGGTATTATTATAGACAACCAGTGCAAGTCTCTACTAAGCGCTGGAAGAACCAGTGCTTCTTCCAGAGTCTCCTTGCAGAGAGAGAGAGAAAAAAGATACTTTCTTTATGAATATAGCTGCAATGCCATTATTGCATACTTAATAATTCCATATTAGTGTTATATTGAAATTTGTCTTACTCATTATTTATCAAACGGTAATACATAATCAGTGTTCAAATTTCTAATTACCTCACAGGTACCACAGGGTTTTTTAGTAGTTCATTTGAATCAGGATGCAGAGTGATCCACACATTGCGTTTGGTCGATACATGTGTCTCCTGAGTGTCTGTGATGACAGACTCCCCTTCACACAGGCACACATGCCCTCTATTCAACGCCTTTCTTCTGCAGAGCTTTCACACTCTGGATTTTGTTTTTTTGTGCTGTAATGGGAACTGCCGCTTAGATCATTCTGCCCTCAGATTTTCCTATACATGGAAGTTGGATCTAGAGGCTTAATCAAATTCAGATTTAATTTTTGGGGAGATGGGGGGTCAAGACTACCTCATGACTGGTGCCATTTTCCCCAACAGGAGACACACTGTACCTGGTTGTCTCTTTTTGTGATGCAGCAGTCATTGTTGATCATTTCTCAGGTCCATTTATTCATTCACTCACTCAGGTTTGAAAACTGGTAATAGTCTAATCCCATCATTCCGTGTTTATTTGTTAGGGTTAAAACTTTAATTAAAAATTTTTCTCCTCAACAGTAATTTGAGTACTCAGGGTATAATTTTGATATAGAGGACAGAATTAAATCTTGATTTTTTTTCTTTATTTATTATTTATTAAAATTAAATTTTAGTTTACAGCCAGTCATGGTGGCACAACCCTATAGTCTCAGTGACACAGGAGGCTGTGAAAGGAAGATCACTTGAGCCCAGGAGTCTGAGGCCAGCCTGGGCAACACAGTGAGATCCCATCTCAAAAAAAAAAAGCAAAAAGGGTTACTAGTTTCTTTCTGTGGTGAACAATTAATTGGTTTTTCTTTCTTTTTTTTTTTTGGTATCATTAGAAACTCATGGATATAAATATATTTAATGTGCAGTCCATTGCAGATATTATTAGTACTGATATTCAAAATAGCTAATCTTTAAATATTAATACAAATCTCCTCAAGTGAGTTCCTTGGTCCTACTGACACAATTATAGTAGATTTCTATGTTGACGGCTCATCTTGTATATTGTCTCTCCCAAACCTGGGATGAGCCTTTTTACCGAGGCTCTCTGGTTCCTTTCAGAGGGAAATGGTATGTAGAGAACACATGTGGGCTCTAAAGGTGATTATTCTTCCTAGATTGTACATCGTTTCCAGACCTTTTCAGTAAACAGATCCAGGAGGAAAGTAAGTTTTTAAAATATAAAATCCATCATGAGTTTATACTGATATTTGAAGTCAACTTCAAGACTCCAGGGATTTTTCTTAACTTCCATTACATACAAATATCTTCTTTTTTTCTCTACAAAATTTTTGTTCTCAGTGAATGATAAAATGTCACATAATTATTCACCAATTTTATTCTTATCATACAAATCAGCCTCTGAATTATAATCCCAACTGTCAGGACTCCAAGTCCAAACCTGGCCATTATAGCCTTGTTGACCTGCCCATACACCTCCCGATGGTCTCCAGGAGCCACAAAGTCTGAAGTAACCAGATGGCCACAAAGAGAAGCGAAATGACTGGTTCCTACCTCAACTAATTGCTCTCCCCCTGCAACGTTCGACCATTGTTCCCGCTGAACCTTGCAAAATTTCCCCCTAGACATTAGGCTTCTCAAGACCCCCACCCCTGTAACTATGTAATTTACTGCACCTTCCCCTCTACTTGCAACCGATAACCCCCACCCTGACCATGGCTGTTTCTAATAGATAACCACCCCCTACCCTTGTGACCATGCATCCTCTTATGACCTTCCCCTCCCTAAAATAGACAACCACCTTTAACTGACCATTTGCCCCAACCCATATAACCAGTCTCCATTCCTACCCACCTCGCCTAACTCCTTTCTCAGATTTGGCCTGCTTGCACCCAAGCCCGAAATAAAACGGCCTCATTGCCCACACAAAGCCTGCCTGGTGGCCTCTCTATGCGAGCGACGTGACTAACACCAACTATGCCACTAGAAATGTGATTACCGAAAGCAGCTTATAATTTTTTAAATGTGTCCTATGTGTACATATGTGCAATGGAGAAGTAAAATCAAATTAACATACTTTAAACCATTTGAAATAGTTTCTGCTGTGTGGTTATGCCAGCAAATGGTTAATGGAACTTTTTTTTAAGTTAACTTGTCAGCCTGGTGGCTCCCACCTATAATCCCAGCACTATAAGAGGCCAAGGCAGGCGGATCTCTTGAGGTCAGGAGTTGAACATCAGCCTGGCCAACATGGTGAAACGCCATCTCTACTAAAAATACAAAAATTTTCCAGGCATGGTGGTACATGCCTATAGTCTCAGCTATTAGGGAGGCTGAGGAGGGAGGATCACTTGAACCCAGGAGACAGAGGTTGCAGAGAACCGAGATTGTGCCACTGCATTCCAGCCTGGATGACAGAGTGAGGCTTCGTCTCAAAAAATAAAGTTTAAGTTAACTTTTATTTTTCATTTCCAGAGGTTGTTCATTTGCTTTCATTTTTGCCTGAATTATATAAAATATTTACATTTCCAAGTCAACTATATATAATAAGATATATTCAAATGTCTAATAAAGATGGTTTTTGTAAAATATTAAGCACCTGAATTTCTGAAAATGAATATGATTTAATGCATTTATAGCTTTTAATAGTTTTGTCACACAGGTATATCTCTAAGAAATGTGGTAATGCACTGTTTATTAAGTTTTTATACCTTTCTTTGTTCACATATTTATTCATTCATTCATTCTAATAAGCAGCATGAGGTTTCTGGATCAGACACAGACTTTTAATGACTCACAGAGTACCTTGCATTGATTCCTAACACCAGACACCCATGGACTGAAGCAAGGAGAGCCAGATACACACTGTACCTACAGCTGTGGGTTGTGTACCACAGGAGAGGAACCCCAGAATTAGGAGTCTCAGAGCTTATATAGGATGATTGGCACAACTGCTCCTTGTCCTCTCTAGAGATGGAAAGGGCCTTTGTTCTCTATCACAGATGTCAACTTTTCTCTAGGGAAAGAGAGGTAATAATATCAGGCTTTTATGGCCCTTTGAAATGTAAACAAATGCATCAAGGGACAGATAAGACTGTATCTATCTAGAGCTATCATCCCTTAACCCAGGTGCCAACAATCTTTACTCAGAAAGCCCTGACCATGCAGAAACACGAAAACAGTCATGTAGCACTGTTTCCCAAAATTATTTAACTTCTCTTGGTTTTGAACTTTACAAAAGTGATATCATATAGCAAACCATTTCTGTAACTTCTGCTCAACATTATGTTTCTAAAATGGCATAACAGAATTAAATATCCTTTAAAATTTGGATATACTCACTTGTAAAATCATCTTGCCTAATATTCTCTTGGGAAATATGTTAAATTACTGACTCAATATCTGTAATACCTATAGGATTGTTTTGCCACTCTTTTCTTTCTTTCTTTTTTTTTGGGGGGGGCGGTTGGCTGAAGTGTAGTGCCACGATTACAGCTCACTGCGGCCTTAACCTCCCAGGCTCAAGCAATCCTCTCACCACAGCCTCCCAAGTAGCTGGGACTACAAGTGCACCACCACACCCAGCTGATTTTTTAAAATTTTATGTTTAATAGAGACAGGTATGTTGTCTCGGTATGTTGGCCAGACTGGTCTCAAACTCCTGAGCTCAAGCAGTCCTTTCCTCCTTGGCCTCGCAAAGTGTTGGGACTAGAGGCACAAGCCTCTGTGCTCAGCCTGTTTTGTCTTTCAGTTGTCTCTTTAGTCATTTTGCATCAGTTATATTTTTCTAAAAATACATTGATTTTATTGAGGTTTCCAAAATGCTTAGTATAAAATCGTTTACATAATTATTTATTTCTGACACCTTTACTTCTTCTGCTCCTCTACTGTATTCTCTGTGCCTATTTCCTCCCTCCCATCATCTCTCCCCTTCTCACCAGATGTTTTCCTACTTTTTTCATCGTTGGCTTTCATGGTTATTTCTATTGCATCTTAGCTATTTCACTGATTCTAATCTTATTTTTGTTATTTACTTCATTATATTCTTTGGGTTTATGTCACTGTTCTCTAACTCCTCAGAAATGACTAGCCCTCTAAATGACAACCCATCTTCTTTTATCACATACACATTTAAGACTATAAATATTTCTTAAAATACTGCTGTTACACATCTTAAATATGTAGTCCATCATTCACTTGTAGATATTTAAGAATTTCCACTTTATTTCCTCTTCAATTCATAAATTAGTGGTGTTTCCAAACTTCTAAATGTGAAGCTAACTTCTCTCTTTTGTCATTGATTTGAATATAATTGTATGCAATCCATTTTTATAAATATTCCAGTATGCTTTAAGAACACATATTCTCTAATATTCAGATGCACAGTTTTACATATATCTCATTAAATCAAGCTTGTTGATAATTATGTTCCTTAAATTTTCTTTAATTTCACTAATTTCAGTCTGCATACATCAATAATTGAGAGATATGTACTGTATGTTCACACAGTGATGGTAAATTTGTCAATTGCTTTTTGTAGATTTGCCATATATGGCTTTGTATATGTTTATGTCCATTTTATTAAAGCTATGCAAGTTTAAAACAGTTTGACCTTCTTGCTAAATCAGAAATTTTATCATTATGTAATGATCTTCATTTTTTCATTACGTGTTTTTGTCTGATAGCAATATTATTATGACTTTCTTTTGGTAGTATTTGCCTGGAATCTTTTACATCTTTTATTTTTGAATTTTCTATGTGCTTACATTTTGCAGTGATCTTTTGTAAATAGTGTAATTAGCATTGTAATTTTGTTTTTCCTAATCATATCTGCCATATAACTGGTGGGGTTAATCCACTTAAGTTGTGTTTATTGATAAATCAGAACTGATTTACACCACCTAGTTTCAGGCTTTCTATCTGCCTTATATTTTTGTACTTCTTTTCCCCCTTTTTTGCTTTTTTATTAATTGAATTTTAACTCTCTCCTTTACTGTCTAAAATCTATTTGTTTTGGTGTTCTATTGTACTGTCTATGTGTTTCTTTTCCTTTATTCTTCTTGATATACAGTTTGCCACAAATATCTGTGGATTTCTGTCTTTCATCAGTTCTGAGAAATTAGCAAGCATTATCCTTTCAATAATGCCCTTCCTCAATTTTCTCTATTTTCTCCTTCAAAGTAATTAGACATAACTTAGTTCTTCTCATTCTATTCTCCATGTTCCTTTACCTTTCTTTCAAATTTTCATATTCTTGATAAATAGACTACATCCCAGATTATTTCTTCAGATCTGTCCTCTATATCATGAATCCTTTCTTCATCTATGTCTAATCTGCTTTTAAATTAATTGAGTTTTTTAATTTTAAGCTTTTTTTTTCCATTCCTAAAATTTCCATATGGTTATTTTGTTTTTCAGATATGCCTGGTCAGTTTTCCAACATTTATTTTAGGCTCACTTTTATTCCATTTTTTTTTAAACTTAAACATCTGTATATATTTTATATTCCATATCTGGTCAGTCTGATATTTTAAAATGAGGTTTTACTTGTTATTTGGCTTATTTTCCTTTATAGTGGCTGATATTTTTCTTTTGGGTAATTTTTTTGTGAAATTAGATTTTGTTTAACTTAATCTGTAATGATCTTAGCAACCAAATTTGTAAAGCTCCTGTTTACAGGAGATTGTGTTTGCTTCTCTCAAGAGCCAGTGGCACTATTTACTTGTAATTACTCTAGTCTTTGTTAAGAGAACTGGGTTAATGTGGAAGTTTTCAGTTTTATCTCTCCCCTTTTCATCATCACAGAGCTTCCTGCATAGTGGTACTGAACTGGGTATTTGATTTCAAGACTACTTTCCAAGTGTTTGTCTACTGTTTACTGCTCTATGATCTTGGACCCCTGTTCCTGTTTTTATCTTTATTCAGACATTCTCCTTACTTTCCAGTGAGCTCAGGGACACATTAAATGTTTTGTTATTGTTATATATCTGAGACCTAGTTTTTTCAGTCAATGTCCCTTCAAGTCACTCAGTATGAGATATTACCAGAAGCAGAAGTCCCAATCTACAAAATGAGATTTTTGAACATGAAAATTAAATTATTGGAAAGGCATCAAAAACTCAAGATTATCTCACTTTGGTTTATGCAAAATTATGCAAATAATTGAAGTAATAAATAGATGACATCTTTACAGTAAAAAATAAGAATGGCATTTCTTCCCTAGTGTATTCTGTTTATTTAAATACTCAGAGCTCACATGGAATAGAAAACACCACCAAATAGAGCTGTTTCCTACCCAAGAACATGGTGTTATGCACCATGTTGCATGATCAAAAGGCTAGAAACACATGTTACCTTTATACTACCCTTAAGTTTAGAAATCATTTTAAATAAAAACCTGTATTAATATTCCTGGGATTCAAATGGCTTAATAATAGTTATTGACATTGGGGTTTACAAAGTAAGTGCCTTTATATCCATTATCTCATTTGATCATCACAACTTTTTGAAGGAGTGAGACACAAGTTTTTATTTCTAGCTTATAGATAAGAAAAATTGAGGGCCAAAGAGATCAAGTGATTCACTGACTATCATATAGTAAAGAAATGGGACATAATGGCAGGAAAACAGACTCTACTTCCTGGGGTCTTTCCACCCCACTGTCTTGAAGAATGTTTAAAATTATTAATTAAACTAGTCTAGATAGAAAAGTTTCTCTTGGATTCTAGAAACTCAAAATAAAAGAAGAGGCAATCCAAAAAAAAAAAAAAAAGTAAGAAAATGGTAAAGGAAGATGGAATTGCCTAACAACAATAACAACTATAAACCAAATTTGACAAGAACAGAATCATAAGAGGAGGTTGCCATCACTCTCCATTAATACTCTAGCTAATAGCAAAGCTAGGAAGTTGGGTAGAATCAGGTTTATTCAAGATCGACATTAAAATATTTGTAAGTCAGCAAAACCGTTACCATGCTTACTTAGCCTTTTTAGCCCACTTAATTGCCTACAGTACTAACTATGATGAGAAGCCAATAGAAATCACATCTACAAGGCTTTCTCAGTCAGTATGACTAAGGTGAGAGGGTCCTCAATCCTGCATTGCATGTCTGTTCCAGAGATTCTATTTGATTCTGTGGTATTTGTTTTCCTCTGCAATCTCAAACCCTGGAGGAGTCTGAGTCCCCTGCCACAGACATTCTAGTCCCCTTTGAATAAGTAATACCTAGCTGGGTTCAGAGTTGACTCTACCTTCTCATTGCTCTTCTCACCATTAAGAACTACATAAGATTTCAGGGACGCACCCCCGTACTATCTGGAACCTTTAAATAACTCTATGGCTCAGTAAACTAATCTATGTCCAAATACGCCAAATGATGGCCATCCAACCAAGTTCTTCATAGACTTTGGCCTGTAAACAGCAGATGAGGACTACCATGTTATCATTTTCCAGGGAGAAAAAATCTAATGAATGATTAGTTTCACTGGGGGAGACTAGTGTGGTCAGTGCCAAAACACAATACAGTGTAAGTACTCTACTGCTCAGCTTGCCTCTTTAGAGAGAGCCCTACTGGTCCAGGGAACCAGAGTTTACCTTAGTGAAGGCTCCTACCTTACATATTAAGCTCAGAGGTTGGCAGGCCCTTCAGACCTACAACTTCCACTTGAAATGCAGCAGCGTCGGGATGCAAGTGGCAGAAAACAAAGCCTTCCCTGAAGCCACAGTGTCAGTCACAGGAACTACCAGAACAAAGTCTGATGCACGGTGGAGCCTCTTTCAGAGTAGCTTAGTAGTAAGAAGAGAACATTTATAATCTGCTTGGCCCAGGCTGAAGTTCAGTGGTGCAACTTGGCTCACTGCAACCACCGCCTCCAGGTTCAAGTGAGTCTCCTGCCTCAACCTTCCAAGTAGCTGGGACCACAGGCACATGTCACCATGCCCAGCTAATTTTTGTATTTTTAGTAGAGATGAGGTTTTGTTATGTTGGCTAGGCTGGTCTTGAACTCCTGACCTCAGGTGATCTGCCCACCTTGGCCTCCCACAGTGCTGGGATTACAGGTGTGAGCCACCACACCAGGCCTCATTCTGAGCTATTTTCTAAGCAACTTTTTAGATTACTGGGTCTCATGGATATTAAAGGCATTCTCACTATAAACTCAGGGAAATCCGTTGCCAGACATTACTGTACAGCAATGGGGGCACCGCATTTAAGCAATACTACAAACCTACACCAAAACTTTGCAAAAGTAGAAAAGCACATTTCCACAGATCTACGAACCACTTTGTGTTTTGGAAATTTACTCCTGGAAGAGACAGGTTCGAAGCTGAAATATCAGCTGCCCAAAGACTCAAGCATGGCTAGGAATTGCATCTGTCCCGTGAGCTTCAGCTTGGGTGCATTTGTGCGATGGCAGAACTGCAGTGGTGCACAAACACCCAACCTCACACATGTAAAACCTATATTTGTTCCAGCAATCATCCTCAAAGTCACATTTTTCATGTGTAAATTAGGAACTCAATTTTGAATATTTGGCCCAGTGTCTCTGCAAATTGTTCCTTCTTTGTCACTGAGAATGTCACAGCTGTTCTTGTCAGAAGGAAGACAAAAGAACAGAAAGACAGTCTATTTAATCTTCATTCATTGACCTTCCATTTAAAAGGAAAGAGACATGGAAAGGAAATAGGAAAAACAGACGAGTTTTTCCTTGCAGGGTTATTCATGTGCTCTCGTCCATGATATGATACTCTCTCATATCAGCCCAGTTCTTGGCAGCCACAACACCCTGCTTAATGATGTAAACCAAGGGTCTGCCGACCCGAGAGAAAGGCTTGGCCATTTTCCCCTGAAGTGATACCACCCATGGAAGTCTGGCAAAGTGGCTTTTACAATTTTGCTAGTCTGAGCCGAACACAGAAACGTGGATAACAGGCTGTTCCGAGAATACTTGTGCTACTACTTTTAATGGCTGTACAAGAACAAACCTGTTAGAAAGGAAACACAATGGCTTTTGCTGAACCCTTCCAGATCTACACGTTGCTCCTATCTTCTTTCATCTTTGCTTCTGACTTGGTTCTGCTCCTCGTCTCGTTCCCTCTTGGGTGCCTGTTCTTTCTGGCCCTAGTTCTTTCAGGAGCTGCTGACTGATGAGAGAGACTTCTGTACTCCTTGAACAACTAAACAGTTTCATCCCACCCTTCCTGCAACCAGTGAGGATGTTTGCAAAAACCCAAACAGCCTGGGGAGGTGTCAGGAAGTGAACAGAAGAAGGCATGCTGTTTATAGACCAGAAACATTGCTGAGATTTTATTCTGGGTTGGTTGTTTGGATTGTAAAGAGAATATAGCCCCTCCCAGGGAAACGCAGACTGTCTACAGGCTATCATTCAGAGGAACTACCTCCGAAATGTCTGGCCACAAGCCTCAGGGGGCTCACGAAAGGAGACAAATGATGAAAGGATAGCAAAAATAATTGCTTACCTAGTATAGGGTAAAAGAGAAACAAGGAAAAATTTAGAACACACTTTACAACTCCCTTAAATATTGGGACTTGCCAGATGCTTTGCTTACTGAGATACTGGAGACTTACTTACATAGTTTGAAAATGTAAAACCTTCATTGCCTCAAAACTAAAGAAAACAAAGATATGCACTCCCATCCTGGGAGCATCTGGCAGCACATAAGAGATAAAGAAGCCCAAGAAACAGTCAAAGAACACGGATACAGCCTTCATTGATGAGTGGATGAAAGATTTACATTGCCCTTATAGGATAAAATAGAGAAGTGCCTTATGAAGATAAGACAATGGATTATAGACATTTTAGAGCTAAATAATGCCTTAGACATCACCTAGATGAACTCTCAGGCTTTCTGTATTAATTATATTGGAGAGAGATCATCCAGGATAAGCCATCCTTTGCTCCAAGATTAGGCTAAATAAGATGGAGGGCCTGAGAATTAAGTCAGGAGACAGGGCCAGTGTTTCCCATGACAGACAATAAGCCAAGTCGTAAACAGAGGAAGATCCATCAGGTATCAGGTGGAGAGGAGGAGGAGCCTGGGGCCAGTTCTAGAGTAATGGGGAACGCCCACTAGGATGTATCATTTAAAAAGTCATCGAATCTGAGTATTATTTCCAGAGTCCTTTACTTTTATTTAAACTACTTTCTCTAAAGCCATTACAGAAAGATCAAAATAACTTTAGAACTCTCACAATGGGACTAACCTGGCTATTATGTTTAAAGGGAAAGCCTTCATCCAATAATGCCAAAGATGACTTTTAGTAGCAGTAAATGCCTATAAGAACTTCATTTGGGAGAGATCATCGTCTTAAGCAGCCAAGAGTCCAAACAGTGGGGCCACGAAGGACCAGAGATAGGTGGTCATCTCTGCCTGGGTGTAGGTTGCTGTTTGAGGGGAGAATGGAACTTGCCCATTAAACTCATGCCTTCTATCCTCAATAGAAGCATCGCTCCCTAATTCATCTTTCCTCCAACCCACTTTCACCACAGGACGAGAGAGTGAGTGCTAAACTCCAAGATTAAAGATCTTCGCATGGAAGCAAGATGATGAGATAAGCAGAAACAACCACACGGCTATCCACACCTTGGTCTTCCTTCTGGTCCAAACCTGCTGACAGAGGGACACAGGAAGCCCGTGCGCCCCTGGCCCTCACACTTGGGACCCTCTGCTTTTCAGAACAATTTGAGCTCCCATGCTTCTAGTTTCTGCTTTCAAAGAGAAAACCAGAAGCAGAAAATCTCCAACCCCAAATAGCTTATGCCACTGTGAAATAGTGCTCTATAGAAATAAAATAACTTGAGGACTTTTAAAAAATATATCCAATAGGTTCTCATAAAGATGGTGACAAACAATTCTTGAACACTTTAGGCCAAAGTACTTGTAAACACTCTGGCCTTAGAATATGCTGTGGACTCAAATATTTCTGCCTAAACACTGAGCTACTTCCTTTTCTTTCAAGTGGATTCAGAAAATAACGTTTATTCTCTTTTAAGCATTATTGGTTTCCCTCTCAGTCATGCTTACAAGATTCAAGCTCAGAAAAAAATCACCCCAAGTTCAACTTTCCGAGTTGACTTTGTAAGTTAGTAATCCACCCCTGGTTCATCATTAAATCATAACCAAAATGAACACTAATGAGTCTCCCTTTCCACAGTGCCCTAAAAGGCAGGCAGCAAAGGTGACTGCAATTCTCTGGGATATGATTTAGGTTCACACTGGTGTTACTGACCTTCTGCAGGGTCTGTTGCATTAAAAACATTGAGCTTCTTTAAACATCAAAAATGTTCACACATTAACAAGCTAACAAAATACATTTTAGCCCTATAGCTATTACAGGCTAAGCTGTATTTCCCTTTCCTGCAAATTCATATTTTGAAGCCCTAACCCCAAACACCTCAGAATATGAGTGTATTTGAAGACAGCGTCTTAGAGTCATAATCACATTAAAATGAGGTCCTACATGTGGGCCCTAATCCAATCCAACTGGAATCCTTATAGGAAGAGGAGGTCACGACGCAGACAGAGACAGCAGACCCTTGTGCACAGAACGGTGACTAATTCACTTACTCATCTCCCACATGTAAGGAGGTTTGGGAGATCTCATTCCATTAACCAAATTCTCCGATTCCATTAATCACATTCAATGGTATGATTGGACCACATTAATCTATATTCTATTTGCCAGCTTGTTTCATGTTAATCCTTCAGGATCAAGACTCATCTAACTTGGTGCATACCCTGAGCCTGGAAATACAGAAGAGATTGTTCACTGGAATTTTCAAGGAAAGTGGGGGCAGAAAGTGAGTTGACCCTCTCAACTCAAAAAAAAAGAAACGAGGAAAACTGATCACTGGAGCACTTTATTCCTCATCTCTTTTTGTTATTTTCCTTTCTTCCTCCATGTCTTCATCTGCAAAATGAGTATTATCAGCCCTAGTTCAAAGTTGATGGAAGAACGGGTGAACTAATATGCTTGAGTGCCTCTGCAATGAGAGAGGAAGAAAATGCAGCGGGTGAGGGGTCTAAGAGGAGGAGGTACAGAGGAGACAGAGGGCTCAGTTCATGGGCTCCCACTGTGTGTCAAACACCATCCTGGACGCTCTACGTGAACCCTCTCACTCAAAGCTCATGATAGTGGATGGGGTAGAAGCACTGCTCCTCGCATTCATCTTTCATCCAACCCAATTTCACCACGTGACTGGAGAGTGCTGAACTCCAAGATTAAACATCTCCCCGTGAAAGCGAGATGATCAGATACGAAGAAACAGAACTGCATGGCTATCCACACCTTGGCCTTCATCACTAACTTCATTTTACAAGTGAATCTGCTAACATTTCAAGAGAGGTTAATTTGCTACCTAGTTCACATTGCTAGTAAGCAACAGATCTGAGGCAGAAAATACTTCAAGACCCAACTTGTAAACTATGATGGTTGTTTCCAAGTCTGAACTTTCCTATTCTTGCTATAAATTCATGCTCATTTTGCACAGTGGTTTGACGCTGCCGTTCACAGGCAATGGAGACAGGAGTTTTTAATGTACATGAGTACACATCACCTTCTTCTTATCTATTGAAAAGGCAAATAATAATTGATGGGAAAAAAGAAAAACAGGATGGAAGAAAGAAGGAGACCCATTCCCCCGAGTGAAATGCTGCATTGCCAAGTACGAGGTGGTGTGCAGTTGTGAGGCACAGGAGAGGAAAAATGAAGAGAGTGAGTTTCAGGGAGCTCTCCCTGTGGAAGAGAGCGAGAGGGGCATAAATGGGGAGAAGGAAAGGTAAAAGATTCCCGCTATGCCTCAAGAAAGGACTCCCAGCCACCTTCCTGATATTGCCTTGATACATGAAATATTTGAATTGCTTTAAATGACTTTTTTATTCTGAGTTGTGTTTATTTGAGCTGATGAGAAAATATTGGAGCTGTAGTGCACAGTAACACTTGGGTAATATTTTTAGTGTTGTTTTCTAGGCATAGGTTGTTTTTAAGCTCAATGACTCACACATAAACAATACGTAAGTTCACTTAACACAAAATCTAAACCCTTCCTCAAAATGCTGCCAACCAAATGCTATGCTTTGCCCCCACTTCCACTGACATCCACTTTCTGAAGGAACTGGAGTCTTCCTGGAAGGCCAGGGGACAATGATGGCAAATTAGCTTGGATTCACTCAACCCCCAACCTGTCAGGTCCCTCGGGAGGTCAGTGGCTACTGTAAGGACTTAAAATTCAGTTTTAAAGATGCCTAAACAGCTTGATTTCTATTATAAACTTGAGAAATTCACAGGACATCCTAGACATGGACCAGAAACAAAAGGATGTTTGAGTCATAGGTTGAGCTTGCCACTGGAACAGTGCAGGATGGAAGACTCTAGAAGCTGAGAAATGCTGCTAGCAGGGAGTCTGTGAAGTCTCCTGTTGGGGCTCATCCATGGACTCACAGGGAAAAAACCCATTTCTGCAGGAGAGCACCTCCCTGAGCTAGGGACACACTGGGGAAAGGGGAGATGGCTGGGGTCCTCGTGTCAGGTTCTAAAACACACTTCGGTGGGAGTGGATGGGCCAGGCTGCAGGGAGTGATGAGCAGCTAACATGTGCATTGAAAGGAAAGCTGAATATCGGGAATTCGAGAGACGGGGAGGGAGGATTTTTTTTTTTTTAACCTTTATGGTAAAATAAGATCATGCTTCTCCTTTTTCCTGTGAAAGGCTGAAAAAATATGTTGAATATTTTTTTACTGCTTTTTCGGACTTGATTTGATACTTTGATTGACCCAAATATAGTTGGCGTGCAAATACTTTCTTCATTTTAATGAATATCAGTGTGTAAAAATACCACTTTCAGAAGACAGACTATATTCATTACCTCAGGTGCCATCACAAAATACCATTAACAGGGGGGCTTAAACAACAGAAATATACTTTCTCACAATTCGGAAGGCTGTAAGTCAAGGTCAGAGTGCCAGCATGGCTGAGTTCCGGTGAGGACTCTTTCCAGCTTGCAGAAAGCCACCTACTTGCTATGTCCTCATGAGGCAAAGAGGCACAGCAAGACACTCTGGTGTCTCTTCTTAAAAGGGCACTAATCCCATCAGAAAGCCCACCTTCCTTGCCTCATCTGTACCTTGTTACCTCCCAAAGGCCCCACCTCCCATCATGTTGGGGGTTAGCGCTCTGACATATGAATTTTGGGGGACACAATTTAGCCCACGGTACATGTCATGATTACCATGTGGCTTCAAGTATGCCTCAGCACCACAAAGTAAAGCCATAATTTGGCCTCCCTTGTCACTGGGAGAGTTTTTACATCTATAATCTTAGGTCTCATTTTCACAAAATGTCTACACCATGCATCTAAAACTCAGTCATTTTAAAAGTCAAGCCTGTGATATTGTTTTTGCTTTCTAAAACTTAATTTTAATTCTCCAGCTTTTCACATTCTTCCAATGGATTTAAATGATCATCTTAATATATTTTTATTCATCAAATGAATATTTATCATGACAATGTCCTTGTGCCCGGTGCCTTTCCAGATGCTGATGATTTGATGGTTCATGAGAAAGGCAACCCTATCCTCATGGAGCTTATGTTCCTAAAGAAATACAGGTGGCTAAAAAGCTAGCAAAGACAAACTCCTTTTACAGACTGTGGTCGGTGATAGGGGGAATTTTAACAACTGATGCCATAAATAAAGCCAAGATCGTGCCACTGCACCCCAGTCTGGGTGACAGAGTGAGACTCTGTCTCAATAAATAAACAAGAGGGAGACTGCTACCTTTGATAGATTAGTCAAGGAAGACTTCTTAGCAAATTTGACATTTCCCTTGTGACCAAGAGAACTGACACTGTTTCAGAGCTGGGGGGGAAGCATCCTACATGGAAGACCCAGCATGGTCAACGGCCCTTGAGATCATGAAGGACTCCCAGGGGCCAACAGCAGCAGTGAGCCTGGTCACAGGGCCAAGCAGGGGCTGTCACAGCATTGGTGAGGAACTGGGATCTGAGTCAAACGCCTTGTTAGAATTGTGTTCCACAGAAATGAAGCATGGATATAACTTCAAATATCTAACTTTCTTCAAATATCAAAATATTTTAGTGGATATTTATAGAACACATTGGTGCTGGCCGCTGTGGCTCACACCTGTAATCCCAGCTCTTAGGGAGGCAGAGGCGGGAGGATAGCTTGAGCCGAGGAGTTGACCCGCCTGGGCAATATAGCAAGACCCCGTTCTCCACAAAAAGGAAAAAAAAACAAAAAGACAAAAAAAATATATAGAACACATTGGCAAAGAAGAAAATTTATATGATAACATCTTTTCAATACATAAAAGGCTAGGAAACTAGTATGTGGCTCTATTTAGGAGGTTGGATTGGAAGGTAATTGACATTTCATGATCTGCCAAGGTTATAGAAGTCCAAGTCTTCTACTTCTGGAAGATGTCTTCTGCTTCCAGCTCCTATTATCAGTAGTCCTATTGCCACCGGATGTGCCCTTTTCTATCTATTTGCAGGAGTCACTGAACCTCTAGATTATACTTTTAGAAGTATGCAAAAGCAAAGCAAATGTTTACCATGGAGGATGTTGGTTTTTTCCCTCCAATCAATCATTTATCTAACGAACATTTGTTCAGCACCTACCGTGTGCCAGGCACTCTGCTGTATCCTTGGGATGCAGTGGTGAGGCAAACAAGCAAGGCTCCTGCCGTCCTGCGAGGTTACAGGCGAGGAAGGAGAAAGACGCTGACCACCCAGAGTGACTGGCCGTAAACTGGCAAGTGCTGGGGAAGAAAACTACAGTCAACGACAGGAAGCAACAAGCAACAGCAGAGAGAGAGGATTAGCAGAGTGCCCTTAAGAAGTGCAAGTGGGAATGTTAATGAGCAATTAGATCATTTGCATCTGGAATTCAGAAAAGCAAGCTGATCTAGAAATTTAAATTTGGGGATGATTGGAATGTAAATGGCGGGCTTGTAGCTGGCACCAGCCACAAGCAAATGTGAGATCGCGGGCAAGAGAGATGTGAAGGTGACCTGAAAGCCAATTGTGAAGGAGCACAGGATGGAGAAGCCTGACGAGGACGAGCCGGAAGAGCAGCCTGAAAAGAACGCAGGGTCATGGCCTCCTGACGAGGACGAGCCGGAAGAGCAGCCTGAAAAGAACGCAGGGTCATGGCCTCCTGACGAGGACGAGCCGGAAGAGCAGCCTGAAAAGAACGCGGGGTCATGGCCTCCTGATGAGGACGAGCCGGAAGAGCAGACTGAAAAGAAGGCGGGGTCATGGCCTCCTGACGAGGACGAGCCGGAGGAGCAGACTGAAAAGAAGGCGGGGTCATGGCCTCCTGAGGAGGACGAGCCGGAAGAGCAGACTGAAAAGAAGGCGGGGTCATGGCCTCCTGACGAGGACGAGCCGGAGGAGCAGACTGAAAAGAAGGCGGGGTCATGGCCTCCTGAGGAGGACGAGCCGGAAGAGCAGACTGAAAAGAAGGCGGGGTCATGGCCTCCTGAGGAGGACGAGCCGGAAGAGCAGACTGAAAAGAAGGCGGGGTCATGGCCTCCTGAGGAGGACGAGCCGGAAGAGCAGACTGAAAAGAAGGCGGGGTCATGGGGGAACGTCGGCTGCCATCAGGGAAGCCACTGGGAAGAAGGGTGAGATCAGCCACATCAAAGGTTGAGAGTATGAAACGAAGGCTGAAAATGCCCATCACACATGATGACATGCGGATTCCTAGTGGCCTTCCAGAGAGCTATTTTGTTGATATTAGCAGGATCCAAAATGGAATGCACTGAGGAGCAAGGAGGAAATGATGAAAAAAATTGAGCTAGTTATACTCAACAAAAAAAGGGCAAAAGACGCAATTAAAAAATGGACAAAGAACAGACACTTCTGCAAAGAAGGTATACAAACAGCTAACGAGTACATGAAAAGACGCTCAACACCACTAATCGTCAGGGAACTGCAAATCAAAACCACAGTGAAAGACCACTTTATCCCATGAGAATGGCCACTAATGGATAGAAAGAGAAATACAAAATAATAACTGTTAGCACAGATGTAGAGAAATTCGAATCTTTAAGTACTGTTTGTAGGAATATAAAATGGTACAGCTACTATGAAAAAAGTATGGAACTTCCTCAAAAAATTTAAAATAGAATTCCCATATAATCCAGTAATCCCACTTCCGGGTGTATACCCTAATGATGTGAAAGCAGGGCCTTGAAGAGATATGTCTACATCCATGTTCACAGCAGCATTATTCGCAATAGCAAAAAGGTGGACATGCCCCAGGTGTCCATCACTGATGAATGAATGGATAAACAAAACATAGAAATGTAGTGTGGATATATATATACTACTATGGAATATCATTTAGTCCCCAAAAGAAAATTCTGACACATGCTACAACATGGATGAGCTAGTTACACTCAACAGAAAAAGGGCAGTCCTACGCACAGTACTTAATGTTTGAACATGCCTACAAACAGTACCTAAAGATTCTAGTTTCTCTGCATCTTTGCTAACAGTTATTATTTTGTATTTCTCTTTTTTTCCAGTAGTGGCCATTCTAATGGGATAATTTGGAGCAGGAAAGAAAAATCAATACTGAGACATCTCTCAGAAGTGAGAGGAGACACAATCCAGAGCACAGACAGAAAGATGGGCCTCTGCCAAGAGGACAAACACCTCCTCTAAGTGCAAAGAGAGGGAATGAGGCTCGGAGGAGCAGATGAGATATTCGGTCAGGTGAATTGATTTGGGAGCAGGACATTGAAGCGTTCTAGTTCTAAATGTTTTAATTTTCCCAGAAAAGAATCATTAGGAGATTAAATGAAATAAGCCAATCACAAAAAGACAAATACTATATGATTCCATTTACATGAAATATCTAGAGTAGTCAAATCAGAAAGAGAGAGCAGAATGGTGGTTGCCAGGAGCTGGAGAAAGGGGGAATGGAAACTTTTTGCTTCATGGGTCTAGAGTTTGAGTTCTGCAAGATGGAAAGAATTCAGCAGATCAGTTGCACAAAAATGTCAATACACTTAATACTGCTGAACTGTTTACTTAAAAATAGTCATGATGATACATTTTTTGTTGTGTGTATTTTACCACGAGTTTTAAAAACTCAGCTATGAAAATGTAAACCTTACATGTGAGTAGAATAAATTACATGTCTTGGTAGCTAAAAAGAAATACTCACCTATATTATATACACTTCTTTCCAGGAATTTGGTGTAGAAGAAAAAAAGAGATTAGGTAGTAACTGAAAGAAAAATGTCAGATTATGAGAAATTCATTTCTTCTATAAATGTGCTAAAAGCTCAAGCATATGGAAATGATGATAGGAATGAACTGGGAGGGGGGAAATTTGGAGCAGGAAAAAATAATCAATACTGAGACATCTCTCAGAGGTGGGAGGAGATGCAATCCAGAAACATGAGCCTCTGTCAAAGACTTTGCACTTAGGACCTCCTCCATGAGGAATGAGGCTCGGAGGAGTGGACCAGGTATTCGCTCAGGTGTATTGATTTGGGAACAGGACATTGAAGGGTTCTAGTTCTAAATGCTTTAATTTTCCCAGAAAAGAACCGTGGTTCTCTTCTGAAAAGACAGATTTTGATGATGCTTTAGAATTTCCAAAATGGTGAAGAAAGTTCGGAACAGTCAGTAAGGAGTGCTGGAGAACTTCCTGGCCAGGGAACTACAGCAGGATTGCTCCACAGGGTGGAGACCCCACTCGAGGCTGGTGTCCGTGTATTTGTCAGGATTCTTACCTGCCCTATTGTGTGCTTTTCCCTGACCTCCTGAATGCCGGGGTACAGGCACAGAGAAAATGTACTGATGAGTTCATCTAGAGTTGGGGTTCTGACAGACAGATTTGCAGAGGGACAGGGAGGTGATTTGGTAAGAGCGAAATTTTGAGGAACCAAGGAATCTAAGGTAGATATGGAGAGAAATAAGAAGAGAAGCCAATGGATAAGAAAAAAGTTAAAGAATGGATGAACGGGGGGTTCTAAGGGTCAGAGATGATTTTAGTGGAAGTAGCTGATCGGGCAAGCTGGAAAGGTAAAAAATTATATATAGAGAGAGGCACATGCATATTAATGATCTTGGCAATGACACTGCATCAGGTTGATAGGGGCGAGGTGGAGGATGCATGACGAAGTGGAGAAGCGGCCACTGGGAAGATCACAGTCAGGGCACCAAGAGGCCAGACCATCAAGCACATGCTGAAGGCACCCAGGAAGATGGCAGAACCAGGACGGAGAGAAGACAGAGAACCAGGTGACGAAGCCTCCATTTGTTAGGGATAAAAGGAGAGATGCATTCTACAGTTTTAGTCACAGCATTTCTGTTATGGGCTGCACTGTATCCCCCAAAATTCCCATGCTGAAGTCCTAACCCCCAGCACCTCAGAGTATGCCCTTATATGGAAATACAGTCACTGCAGATATAATCAATTAGCTATGATCAGTATAACGAATATAGTTAAGGTGAGGTCCTTAAAGTGGACCTTATTCCAATACAACTTGGTTTCCTTACAGAAATGGGAACTTTGGACACAAGCCCCCACAGGGAGAACGCAGAGTGCAGATGAAGCCGAGATGAGGGCAATGGGCCACAAGC
Organism: Saguinus oedipus; assembly: GCA_031835075.1. NCBI lineage: Eukaryota > Metazoa > Chordata > Mammalia > Primates > Cebidae > Saguinus > Saguinus oedipus. The sequence continues at coordinate 173,457,988 of CM063172.1, read as the reverse complement.
CAAGGACACCCAAGGCTGCCACCAGAAGCCAGAGGAGACGCCTGGACCAGATTCTGCCTCACAGCCTCGCCAGGGAGCGACCCTGCCGGTAACTTGATCCTGGACATCAGCCTCCAGAACTGGGCAGTAAATTACTGTTATTTAAACCACCCAGTCTGTGGTTCTTCATGACAACTGACCTAGCAGATAAATATATTTGCCTCAATGCATTTCTGTCCTACTGTAAAAAGACGGTTTTTGGAAGTACTCCTTGGGTCTTGCTTTCCTGTCTGGTCAGGCATCTTCACTGAATTCAAGGAAAGCAGTTTGCCTGTCTTCCGAGTGCACTGTTGCGGGTCTGCCATGCCTCACACCAGGGAAGCCATCATAGGCAACAGCTCCCATCTATTCACTTCTCACCACCACTGTCAGGGCCTTGTTCACAGACCTGCCTTCACAAAATTTACACAACCATCATATAAGGTATCATTTTTCTCATTTTGCAAAGGAACATACCAAGGCTCAGAGAAGGTAAGAATTTTTCCCAAGATCAGACAAGTAGAGCTGCCACTGAAACCCAGGCTGTCTGATTCCAGAGCTGCCATTTCTCCCCGCTTCCAGTTCTAACTGCAGCCTGGCTCCACTCAGAGGTGGGGGTCCTCGCAGTCCTCTAGAGGGGCTGCCTGTTCTGCCCCAGGATGCTGAAAAGACATCTTTCTGGCTGCGAGGAGGGTGGCACATGGGGAGTGCAGGCCCAGCGAAGGCCACGGGGAAACGCAGGCCTGGCGGGCAGGTCCATCTTTACAGAGAAGCCAGAAATCTGAGTTTTATTTTATTTTATTTTTGTTATCTAGGCTGGAGTGCAGTGGCATGATCTTGGCTCACTGTAACCTCTGCCTCCCAGGCTCAAGCAATTCTAGTGCTTCAGCCTCCTAAGTAGCTGGCATTACAGGTGTGCGCCACCAGCCTGGCTAATTTTTGTATTTTTAGTAGAGGAAGGGTTTCCTCATGTTGGCCAGGCTGTTCTCAAACTCCTGGCCTCAAGTGACCCACCTGCCTCAGCCTCCCACCCAGCCTACAGTCGCTGAGTTTTAAATACACCTCCAGACATCAGAGCAGCAGCGGGGAGTCTGAAGGGCAGGAGGAAAGCTGCTTCTGTTTGGGTGTGTTTCCTGCAGAGGTGACTTCGGCGGAGTAGCAACATGTTAAATGAGGTTGACAACGTGTGAAGTGGAAAATGTCACCAGCAGAAGAGAGACACCGTGAACTTTAGTTTTGATTTAAATTAATGGGAACTCAAGGAGAGACGATCCTTCCAGTGTTCCAAGAAAAGCCACAAGGTCACAAGTGTGGGCCTGCCTGAGCAGGCAGCTGCGTGGGTGTGACAGAGTCACCCACACGCACCGTGTGTTTACTTCCCAACGACAGTGAAATGTTTAGACACATAAATACTTCAATTATGGGGATGGCATCCGACTGTCAAGCTTTGGGTTCTACTGTAACAAACACGAATCTTTTTTTTTCCTTTTCCCTTTTGGCAGCCATGGCCTGGGGGCACGCAGGAGGCTGCGGCACTGACAGCAAGGAAGCTGGGGACCTGGCATGTCCTGCGTTGGGGTTTGTGGTACAGTGAAAAATCAGCAGAACTTTCAGAGGGAGGAAACCCCAGGCAGCAATAAGAGAACAAACTGCTTCCAGAGGAAACTATCCACGGCCTCTTCACCATGTGTACGGGGCCAGGCCTTTGCGAGTGGGGGCTCTAGCCTCTGTGGGATGAAGGGACACCAAGCCACGGGATGGAGGCTGTGATGATGTCCCAGCTTGTCCACATGCCCTCCTGTCTCACACACGGCGCTGTCTGTCAAGTGACCCAACTATAACACAGCAAAGCACACCTGCTTGGTTCCCTCCCTCGTTCATTCTCCAAAGCATCAGGCTCCCAGAGCACCCAGAATGAATGGCTTGAAGCGAAGTCTTGGCGAGCAGTTCAAGGGGGTAATCTGGACTTTAGCCCGTGAGAACTCCCCGTTGAATAGAAGCCGAATGGATGGGAGGACAGAGAGGGGGGCAGGTTTGAGGGACTGGCGTGGCGCAAGGAAAGTCTCCCACCATGAGGGGTGGGAGATGGCTGCAGAGAGAGAACTGATTAGCATCACCTTAAGAATCCAGCGGAGTACAGAGGCAGATGAGGAGCTGCGAGGAGAATTAGCATCCTTAACTAAGAGACATAAGTGTAATGGGAGCCGAGACGGTCCTAAGTGGCTCATCCCAGGCTGCTTTGCAATAACGTGAGCGTTAAATATGCACCAAAAAGGAGGGGGCAGAAAGAGGAAACCTATCAATAAAGCAAGTGTGGGCATGAGAAATAGATGATGCATTTATATACAGCTAACTCTCAGGTTTGTTTTCAAACAGACGCATGACCATTTTTAAAAAATGGATATATTAAGCCTCATTGCAGTGCTATTAGAATTCCAGGGAAACTGTGCCTTCTGTGCTCAGGGTGATGGCAAACACATCGCTTTCTCTTACCAGGGGAGGTAGGCGACGGCAGCATCACCCTTCTCTGAAAAGCATGCTAGGGCTCCATGGAGCCAGCCACCTCTGGATATCAAGGCAAATATTAATTGCTTTTTGCCTGTGTAGGGTTTATTTTCCCAACCAGATTGCAAGTCCTTTAAGACAGAGAAGAATCCTGTCCCTCCTAACATCCTCCCCACTCCCAGCTAATGAAACCACATAAGCATTTGCCAGTAGATTGCTCTATGGACCAGCTGTGGCAAAATGCCCGCCCTTCGTGCTTTCCAGCCCTGAGTGAAGAAAAAGCCCTTTCCATGTCTGTGAGCGATCAAGAAGGCACGCACGTGCAATGGGTGACAAGAACGCATAATCACACCTTTCTGAAAAAGGGAAAGTATTTTGAGAACTAGATATCAATAACAGGTAACTGTCATAATGCATGCTTCCCAAGGCTATATTCTAAGCAGATTCTAGAAGGAGGATGGCTATGAAGAAAAATGAACGAGATTTACTTTCTCTTGCTCTAGCCCTCCCCTGAACCTGCAGGGCTTCCACCCTCCCCTAAAATTCTTTGGTGTCCAGGAGGGACAGAGTTGTAAGCCAGTTCTTCGGATACCCACAGGGACTCCCAATTTGCCTCCTCTGCCTTCCTGGCCTCCGCTGGGGCAATCTGCAGCAGTCACATCCCCTGGCCCCTCACCTCATCTGTTCCCCTCGTGCCTGTGAGATCTCTGGTTCTACTTCCTCTGGAGGACACTGGCCTCCATGCCAAGGACGCTACTTCTCCCTGACTCCAGAGCAGCCGGCCCTGTCCCCAGCGGGCCCAGCTCCCACCAGGCTTGGTGTGGGAGCCACTCTGGGCAGGTGCTGTGCTCCACGACAGGCTGCCACCCTGCTGGGCCCTTCGAGACTGTGCCCTGCTGGGGCCCCCACCCTCAGCCAGCTCAGAGGAGGCCTCTCTGCCACTTAGCCTGCAAGGCTGCCCAGGCCCCTCTCCCCACCAAGGTCTCGGGAGGCCATTTTTCACTGTTAGTTTTGCCGCGGCCTCCCCAGTTTATATGCTGTGAGAGTGAGGAGTGGCTGGACCGCCAGGAGAGATGCCGCAAGCCCACACTCAGAGTCCCTGCCTCCCCTCCTCCACTCATGTGTCCTGACGTTTCTCAAGCATCCCACTTTTTTACTTTGTTAGGTTTGTTTTCAGGGTGCTCTGCAGGTCCTCAGGCCCAACAAGCCCCAGGGAACCACCCTCGGGTCCCCCAGGTGGGTCTGAACCTTTCAGTAAACACTACGTGGGTTGAAACTTAGACCCACCCATCCTAGCTGCATTCCTAGGACAAGAACAGCTTGAGACGTGCTGCACGCCCATGATCCCACTCTGTTCTCACCACCATCCAGGGAAGCCAGCGGTGCTCTTACTCTCCTTTCACAAGCGAGCAAACCAAAAACCAGAGGTGCTCAGAAGCCAGCCTAAAAAAGCACAGCTGGAAACAGTGAATGAAGACCTGAGTCCAGACCAGACGCTCTGCATCTTAGGTTGTTACTTAATTTCATTCTCTGATGGAGAGAGGTGAAAAGGCTGCAGGCTCTCCACAGCCAGGGCCAAAGCAGCTGCGCAGTGTGGTCATCATGCCTCCTTTCTGTATGTCGGTGGCAAGAGGACCATAATCCTGACTGATGCTCCCCAAACAAAAAGGATCCATGAGAACCAGGGGTTTGCAGCCCCCACCCACTCCAAGCTGAGGCACAGGGAGAGCGTCCCAGGGAATGGTGACTACTTTGAAGCAGCCCAGGGGACAAACACGCAGTGGGAGTTTATGGTCCAGCAAAGTACAGGTTCTGTTCAGGAACACGAGGATTGGACCCCATGTCCCCTGCGTTCTCTCCCCGGTTTCCTCTCCCCAGTGAACACACCTACAGTGATCAGGGCCACCGAGTCAGACTTGCATGCTGCCAGCCAAGCTTTGGTATCTGGGAGCAACCCTGAGGGACTCCCTTGGGGACAGCATCTCTATCCCCCTGCATTTTAGTTTCAAAGCTCACCACACGTACAAATGGGATGCACAGCTCTTCAAACTTTTACAGTAATAACCATCATGGAGAAATTTTTCTTCCTTAAACTCTGAAAATGAAAGCTTCATGCTTTGTTTCTTCAGAGGTATTAAGATTGGGGGATAAGAATATGCACTGTTTTGTTTTGGCTTTTTTTTTAAAGTTTGCTGGAAAATCACACCACTTACTTATTTTACTTAGACATTTTCTGAGTTTTTAAAGAGAATATTCCCAATTGCAAAAGCCATCTCTATGAAGACAGCAGTGTTCAGTTTCCCTCCCATAAGCTGGGGAAGCTCCTCCTGTTCCTGGATCTGATGCCCTCCATCTGGGTGGGGCTCACCTGAGAAAGGGCACAAATGTCCAGGCACCAAGTCCTGAGGCAAAACTGAAGCACAGGACTTGGGGAATTCCCAGGCAGAACTTTCTAGACTGTTCTTATTACTCCCGGCCAAGATGGGTGGCATTTGATTTACTATCCAACAGTAAGTAAATGTTCAGTCATGAGGGAAACCATTTTTGAAATGTAATATGAATACTCTGCAGAACTCAAATAGACATTTAGAACAGGATGACATCATAGAGGGTACCCTGTCTGCACCCGATATGGTCTGGCTGGGTCCCCACCCAAATCTCATCTTGAATTGTAGCTTCCATAATTCCCACATGTCATGAGGGAGACCCACTAAGAGGTAATTGAATCATAGGGGCAGATGTTTCCCATGCTGTCCTCATGGTCGTGCCTAAGTCTCACAAGATCTGATGGTTTCATAAAGAGTTTCCTACACAAACTCTCTGGTTTCCCTCATGACTGAGCATTTACTTACTTACTTTACTGGCCTGCTGCCATGTAAAACGTGACTTTGCTCCTCATTCACCTTCCACCATGATTGTGAGGGCTCCTCAGCCATGTAGAACTGTGAATCAATTAAACCACTTTCCTTTACAAATTACTCAGTCTCGGGCATGCTTTTACTAGCAGTGTGAGAACAGCCTAATATAGCACCCCATTGTCAGGGAATTTCAAAGATCCTATCCAGAACTCTGCAGCCAGCACAAGGGCAAGAACACAGTTCCTGACTCACTCCCAGTGTAGGGGTTCCAACCTTGCCAGGAAAACTGTCCCTGCAGGGAAGATGCCCACCCCTTGGAATACTAGAAAATGGGAAATAGAGAAGGACGAAAAATAGAAATAGATCCAAATTAAACAGACCATGATGATGATAGTTATCATGTATTGAACACCATCCCTCTGTCAGGCACTGGGATGGAAATTTATACACATTAAATAATGGAATCATGCCAGGAACAGTGGCTCACTCCTGCAATTTCAGCACTTTGGGACGGTGAGACAGGAGTATCCCCTGAGGGCAGGAGTTTGAAACCAGCCTGGGCAACATAGCAAGACCCCATCTCTACGAGAAAATAAAAACAATCAATGAGAAATGATGATGTGTGCCTGTAGTCCCAGCTACTCAGAAGGCTGAGATGAGAGGATCCCTTGAGCCCAAGAGTTTGAGGCTACAGTAAGCTGTGATTGCACCATTGCAATCACTCCCACCAGCCTGGGAGACAGAATGGGACCCTGTTTCAAAAAAAAAAAAGAAAAAAGAAAGAAAATAAAAGAAATCTTCACTCTGACCTTATTATCTATTTGTTCCACATTTTATATGTGGTGAAACCAAGGTGCAACGTGGTAAAATGAAATGACCCAAAGTCATCCATTTACTGGACGACAGAGCTAAGGTTCTAGCCCAGGTCTTTCCATTACATCATTTAGTCTTCTTGACCAGAAGCCCTGAACCCACCAAGTGACAGTGTTGCTTGTATATGGCTTCTCTCCTATCATCACCTTCTGGCCCATACACAGTTTTAGAAAAGACAACATTCCTGCCTGATGAGAGCATACCAGCATGAAAACAAGAGACAGACACAGCAGATCAAGAACACGCCCCGTGGCTGCTGGCAGCTCCTGCACAGCTGTGCACATATATCACCCACGGAGGTCATCAGAAGTCACACTCAGAGGCTTCGCAGAGCCTGGGTGATGTCCATCACCAAAGCAGTCCTGCACTCCCAGGAGACCCAGACTCCCTACAAGCCTGCTCTATCAAGAGGCCATTTATTTTGTAGCCAACAAAAGAAAACATGGTCCAGATTTTAAGCTCCAGATCCTAGAGTCCCACTGGAGAAGCCCCACTTTAAAATTGCGTATATCTGAAATGCCTGTACAACGTAGCCCGTTTAATACATCAGCTTTACTCACACCACTTTGAAATGAATTTTCTTAGGTCCAGTGTGGCAGAGGTCAAACACAGCTGATTTAAATAGGGCCTGTGGCCAAGATTAGTAAAACCTTACTAATGGAGGCTCTGTTCATCTGGAAGTTGTTTACATATGTAGACACGTAACCTGGGCAGAACCAGATTGACATTTGCCTTTGAACTGTCTTTGCAAAAGGAACTTACTATGCATTCAGTGTAATTAATATTGCACAGAAAATGCCCAATTTCAACGCTCCCATTCAATCACTCTCATTTATTCATTAAATAGTTGCCTAACGACATCTGTCTCTTACTATTTTCTTACTTTAGCATCAGAATACTATGCATTCTTTAAAACAATACAAAATGTAATTCCTTTGTAAAATTTCAAATGTGATTCTTCAGTGGCTGTTTTTGTTCTGTAAATCTAACAGAGGGTTTCCAGGGCAAGTTCAAACGATGAGACAGGCTTGCAGCGTAAGGCTGCCACGGAGGCCAGACGGAGGCCCTGGCGCAAGCCAGGCGGGGGAAGGTGGAGGGAGGCATCTGAGCTGGGACTCTAAACAGGAGACCCCACCCCATCCGCAGGGATGGGGCTGAGCTGTTCCTAGCACATGCGAGGATACAGTCTCTGTTTGTTTTAGATGGTTGCGAAATACCCACTGAGATTCCACCAACTGCTCGAAGCTCCTTTGCAAACTGCTGGCTGGGTGACATTTAGCCCAGCCTTTCTAACAAACAAGGGGGAGAGCACCACAGTTTGCCTGAAAGACTACATTTCCAAAACATAAAGTAGGGGGGATTATTTTGGAGTCTTCAGCAAATGACCCCAATCATCATGATCCCAAAGCACAACAAATATGAATTCGAACTGGAAGATGTAAGTGTGGGGAGATTGCTGGTTTGCTGACTTGCCTCTCTGTGGGCCTGGAGCACGCCTGGCCGTGCAGAAGAATGCTGCTGAGGCCCACGTCTGCGGCCCAAGTTGATGACTCTCCACACTCACCGTGGCTCCATCCCTGGCAGAGCAGGGCCATGCAGCAAACCTGGCAGGGCCCCTCCAGTTCAAGGAAGGGAGGCCCTCTTGAGTGTCTTCAAGGAAATGGAAACTGTCTGGAACCATGCCTGAAAACTTGGGAATGTGCCCACCCACCTCCCTGGGGCCCCAAGCAGCACAGGCCACCCACCTTGCACTCCGCCTGGCCGACTCCACGTTCCTTCCTTACACACCGGGGGTCCTGAGGACCTGCAGCACCCACGATGGTGCGCTAAGCTGGACCTCCCAAAACCCACGCACTGAAGTTCCAGCCCAGTAAGGCCCTCAGAATGGGCTTCACGTGGAACGATCTGAAGAGACGAAGGGGAGAGGCCAGGAGGGAGGCCTCGGGAGAAGCCCACCCTGCCGACTCCTTGATCTGGGACTTCCAGCCTCCAGAACTGTGGGAAAATCATTTTCTACTGTTTAAGACGCCCAGTCTGTGGTATTTGTTATGGAAGCCTCAAGTTTAAGACACCCTCCTTCCAGAGTGTTCACCTCAGAGCCTCAGCAACCAGGTCTCAGTTTCCAACTTCTTAAAAGAAGCAGCTGGTGACCCCATACAGAGGTGGCCTGGCCCCACAGATGAGGAGGGCAGGGTCACGATGCCCAGAACCCATGTGTCCAGGCTCACTTCAGTGCAAGGTTTGGGAACCCAAGTCCCTTGAGGACAGGCGAGGGTGAGCAGGCCTGGGACGGACGCCCCTAGGTGGATGCCACCAGTCACTAAACACAGCTGCCTGCTTCCTGAGGATGAGGGGTCAGATTCGGATGGGTACGCTGTTACCACACCACATTACATCAGACAGGTTTCAACTTCAGGCGTTTATACCAACTTTAAAAAAAGCACTTTCTGAAAGGAGAAGGGCCATTAACCCGAGGCTGGGGCATTATGGACAGAGACTCGGTGCTTATGGGGATAGATGTCACAGTATGTTCTGGAGATGGGGGCAGGGACGATTCCCCAAGGGTGTGAATGTACATAAACGCACTACACCACCGAATACACTTACAAATAGCCATCCTCGTAAGTTTTATGCTATGTATATTTTACCACAATAAAAAATCAAGTATGCAAGCTGATGAAGATGAAGCTTTCCCCTCTGAGTCCTATTTAACTGGTTTATTGGGGACATCCCCTTCATACTCGTTGTTAGAGTCTCTTAAGCTCACAGAGGGCTACTCCTCCAGTCTTAAGTACCATCTGCTGAATGATGAGTTCCGAGCCAATTATGAAAACTCCAGGCAATCAAGAGATACTAGAGAGTACACGCCCAAGGGGCTCCTGAGATGAACTAAAGAAAAATCCAACAAGTGGCTGCAAGCGACCCCACAGCCCAGCCCAGCATCTCATGATCTGAATCCAGCAGGATCAGTGCCAGGATGCAGGTGAAGGCAGACCCAATGCCTGCTTTCACCCCTTGAGCTCAGGACACCAAGATATTAATTTTCATTTATATGGAGGTTACATATTTCTCAGAAATATCCTCCTGAACTATTTTTCTGGTTTAGAATCCTAGAAAGTTTACCCCTATGGGGCAACTGAAATGGGACGGTTAAAATAGAAAGGTTGCCAAATGCATAATTCATTCGCAGGCACGAAGATAAAACAGCCCAGTTCTCTCCTCCATCCTCCATCCCCTTAGGAAGCAGAGGTTTGGAAAAAGTGTCAAATGTGTTCGTGCAGAGATATTCGAACTAAAGAAGAGAGAAAAGTCAATACATCTTTCTTCTCACCCTCCAATCCCCGGCCATGGAGACAAGAAAAGGGGAGGAGAGGAAGAGTGGGATGTGGCTGAGTTTGGAGTTCGGGGGCTGAGGCAGCACTGGCCCGACGCATAGAGGAGGAGGACTGCTACGGGGTCAGAACATGGAGTACAGAATCTCTCAGATAGAGTGGAGGGGACGGCCCACTCTGCCCAGTGTGCAGGTTGGTGGGAGGCATCCAGGTCAAGGGGAAGTGCAGCCGTGCCAGGGGGAGGAGGAGGCAGCGCTTTCAAAGGAGACCTTTGGACATCAGTGGAAGAGGGGGAGAGTTTTCCACCACAGGCTTTGCTGGGTCCCATCAACTGAGTCACTGTGTGTCACTGTATTCTGCATCTATTTTCCACCTTATGTGTAGACACATATTTATACAATTCAGTTGGGTTGCTTTGGCTTCCTGAAGTTGGTGATGCTCTATCTTATTTTGGAAAGAACTTCTCATTTACAATGAAAAAGGAAAAGCTCTCCTCCTGGCGGAGGACGTGCGAAGCGAATGTAGTGCAAAGCGCCGTGGGTCCTCTGCCCCAGATGTCATCACTTCTGGCATGGTGCCAGGACTCCTGTGCCGAGTGGCTGAGCCTCTCCAACTCTCCTATGGTCCTGATTTGCAGGCTGGGGTGAAGGTGCCTCAGAAGGACACTGACAGGGCATCTGTGGGACCAGCCACAGCTCAGCCACACTCTCCTACACCTCCAAACTCCAATTTCAATAAAATCTCCCAGACCAGCGTGCTCACGCAGAAGGGAAGCCCGGCGCTGCAGACCTGATGAGCAAACAACCTCTGAGCTAGGAGCAGGCTCTGCAACTGGAGATGTCCCTGGGCCTTTCAGCAGGGACTTGGGGGCAGAACGTGTGGTGAGCAGCCATGGGAAGGTGGGAGTGCAGACAGGAGCCCACACCATGGCTGAGGGCGGAAAGGGACCTGGTCATGCTCCCCAGAGGGGGATGGGCACCTAAAGGAAAACCAGGGGGAACTTGGTGGGCACACAGGTCTCTGCAGATGGCTGTGTCTTGAGGAGCAACTGTCTCGTCTCACCAACTTAGCTTCCTTAACAACAGAATTTAAATTGCATCAAACGTAAGAGAAGGGACTTAAAAATAATAATACAAGTGGCACACGGCTGTAGTCCCAGCTACTTGGGAGGCCGATACAGGAGGATCGCTTGGGCCCAGGACTTTGAGTCCAGCCTGAGCTATACAATGAGACTCCATCTCTAAAAATCATCATCATCATCATAAGACATAATACACTGTGCCAACAAAGTGCAGAGAAATGGACATTCTTAAAGTGGTGAATATATCTCAAGTTCTTTGACGTAGAGTAGCAATATACACTTGGTGGGAAAAAAAGCTTAAAAGTGTTCTACCAGTTGACCCCATAATTTCATCTCTAGGAATTTATCCTAAAGAAAAGTCAAAGACTGATGGTAAGCACGCACAGGGAGAGTAATTAAGTCATAATTACCATGCTGCAAATTTGAAAACAAGAATGAAAGATTAGCCTACCATTAAAGAATGGGTTGTTGAGAAATATCTAAAGGCACAGAAAAGGGCCTATGAAACAAAAAGTTACCTACAAAATATAAAACTGTTTACACAGTGTGGCCCTAAGTTTACATAAATGTACACTACTCCTTCTGCGATAAAAACACAACTAGAAAACAGACTGGAAGGAAATAAAGAAAAATGCTAATGACGTCTCTGGAGAGGTGGATTAGACTAATCTTTGGGTTGTTTTCCTCTAGTTCATGTTTCAGAATTTCCTAAAATTCCCAGAGTGTATTTTGTATCCCTTTAATTATGGAGATGGAATGTTATATTAAAAAAGGGAAAATGAGTTCCATTTCCCTCTGTGCTCTCTTGAAACATAGGCTGTGGAAAGTGAAGACACAGAGCTCTCTCCAGCCACGCCTGGGGGCTGCACCCTCCTTTTCAATGTGCCAATGCAAGTTTAGCTCAGTACCTGGCATGGAAGATGCTGGACACAAATGACTTCCTCCTCCTCCCAGCCTCTTCCCTGAACATCCCATCTCTTCCTCAAGCACTCAGATGCAAGTCCCCACCAGTTTCCCCGGAGTGGGTCAGAGGGTAGAGTCCACAGTCACGAACCTTCTGTCTCTGACCCTCACATTCTCCACCTTGGAATGGAAGCTCCTCAGCCTGAGCCAGCCCCAAGTGGTGAGATGGGAAGAGTGACCAGCACAAAGCCAGAAGAGGCAGGCGTGAACTCCAAGGAGGCTAGTGGCACCCATGTGGCCTGCCCTAAAGAATTTGGTGGGATACTGGCACCCATTTCTCTCTCTGTGAGAGAAAACGGACCTCTCTTGACTTCCCCGAGGGCAGCAGTACTGAGATCAAACCTTCTGGCTCCTGTCTCGCCAGAACTGTCTCCTCCCCTTGGGAAGGAGAGAGGAGAGATGATTAACAAAAATGACCAGTAAATGCCAACACAGAATCCAGCCTCCTCAGCTGGGCGTACATGGACAGGGTCTGCAGCCCTAGCCAGGCCCACGCTCTTGCCAGCCCTGCATTTCACAGTATGCACCAGACAAGCAAGGCCGAAATCCACCCATGGAGGGTCAAGGAGCAGCAAGCTCTCCAAAGGCCCCAGCTCTGAGCTGCATTCTCCTACTTATCTTCCTATTAGTAAAGCTTCTAATCTCATCTGTAACTAGTGAATATCCTTGTGTTTAAACTTTATAAGTCAGAACTACTAAGAGGAAGAAGAATGAATCACAGGAATCAATCACGTATATATTTTAAATATTCCAGGGGACCTGGGAAATATGGCCAAATAGGAACAGCTCCAGTCTGCAGCTCCCAGAGAGATCAATGCAGAAGGCGAGTGATTTCTGCATTTCCAACTGAGGTACCTGGCTCATCTCATTGGGACTGGTTAGACAGTAGGTGCAGCCCGTGGTGGGTGAGCCGAAGCAGGGTGGGGCATCACCTTACCCAGGAAGTGCAAGGTGTTGGGGAACTCCCTCCCCTAGCCAAGGGATGCTGTGAGGGACTGTGCTGTGAGGAATGGTGCATTGTGGCCCAGACACTACGTTTTTCCCATGGTCTTCCCAACCTGGAGACCAGGAGATTCCCTTGGGTGCCTATACCATCAGTGTCCTGAGTTTCAAGCACAAAACTGGGTGGCCATGTGGGCAGACAATGGCTAGCTGCAGGAGGCTTATTCACACCCCAGTGGCGCCTGGAATGCCAGTGAGACAGAACTATTCGCTGCCCTGGAAAAAGGGCAGAAGCCAGGGAGCCAAGTGATGTAGCTCAGTGGATCCCACCCCCATGGAACCCAACAAGCTAAGATCCACTGGCTGGAAATTCTTACTGCCAGCACAGCAGTCTGAAGTCGACCTGGGACACCTGAGCTTGGTCGGGGGAGAGGCATCCACCATTACTGAGGCTTGAGTAGATGGTGTTCCCCTCACGTTGTAAACAAACATGCCAGGAAGTCTGAACTCGGCAGAGCCCAGCGCAGCTCACCAAAGCCACTCTATGTAGCCACACTGCCTCTCTGGATTCCTCCTCTCTGGGCAGGGCATCTCTGAAAGAAAGGCAACAACCCCAGTCAAGGGCTTACAGATAAAACTCCCATCTCCCTGGGACAAGCACCTGCAGGAAGAGGCCAGAGTGGGTGTAGCTTGAGCAGAATTAAATGTTCTTGCCTGCAAGCTCTCAAGAGAGCCGAGATCTCCCAGCACAGTACTCCAGCTCTGCTAAGGGACAGAATGCCACCTCAAGGGAGTCCCTGACCCCCGTGCTTCCTGACTGTGAAACGCCTCCCAGCAGGGGTTGACAGACACTTCATACAGGAGAGCTCCAACTGGCATCTGCTGGGTGCTCCTCTGGGATGAAGCTTCTGGAGGAAGGAACAGGCATCAATCTTTTCTATTTTGCAGCCTTCGCTAGCGATACCCAGACAAACAGGGTCTGAAGTGGACTTCCAGCAAACTCCAGCAAACCTGCAGCAGAGAGCCCTGACTGATAGAAGGAAAACTAACAAACAGAAAGCCTTTCAACATCAGTGAAAAGGCTGTCCACACAAAACCCCATCCAAAGATCACCAATATCAAAGACCAAAGACAGATAAATCCATTTAGATGAGCAATAAACAGGAAGAAAAAAAAAAAAGACTGAAAATTCCAAAAACCAGAAAACCTCTTCTCCTCCAAAGGGTAACAACTCTTCACCAGCAAGGGAACAAAACTGTACAGAGAATCAGTTTGACCAATTGACAGAAATAGGCTTCAGAAGGCGGATAATAACAAACTCCTCCAAGCTAAAGGAGCATGTTCTAACCCAATGCAAGGAAGCTAGAACATTCAAAAAAGGTTAGAGGAATTGCTAACTAGAATAACCAGTTTAGAAAAGAACATTAATGACCTGATGGAGCTGAAAAACACAACTCAACAACTTTGTGAAGCATACACAAGTATCAATAGCCAAATCAATCAAGTGGAAGAAAGGATATCAGAGATTGAAAATCAACTTAATTAAATTAAGCATGAAGACAAGGTTAGAGAAACAAGAATGAAAAGAAATAAAGAAAGCCTCCAAGAAATATGGGACTATGTGAAAAGACCAAACCTACATTTGATTGGTATACCTGAAAGTGACAGGCAGAATGCAACCAAGTTGGAAAACACTCTTCAAGATATTATCCAGGAGAACTTCCCCAACCTAGAAAGGCAGGCCAATATTCAAATTCAGGAAATACAGAGAACACCACAAAGACATTCCTCGAGAAGAGCCACCCCAAGACCACATAATCATTGGATTCACCAAGGTTGAAATGAAGGAAAAAATGTTAAGAGCAGCCAGAGACAAAGATTGGGTTACCCACAAGGGGAAGCCCATCAGACTCACAGCGGATCTCTCTGCAGAAAGCCTACAAGCCAAAAGAGAGTGGAGGCCAATATTAAACATTTTTAAAGAAAAAAATTTTCAACCAAGAATTTCATATCCAGCCAAACTAAGTTTCAGAAGTGAAGGAGAAATAAAACACTTTACAGACAAGCAAATGCTGAGAGATTTTGTCACCATCAGGCCTGCATTACAAGAGCTTCTGAAGGAAGCACTAAATATGGAAAGGAACAACCAGTACCAGCCACTGCAAAAACATACCAAATTGTAAAGGCCTTGACACTATGAAGAAAACACATCAACTAATGGGCAAAATAAACAGCATCATAATGACAGGATCCAATTCACATATGTTAACCTTAAATATGCCCCAATTAAAATGAACAGACTGGCAAATTGGATAAAGAGTCAAGACCCATCAGTGTGCTGTATTCAAGAGACCAATCTCACGTGCAAAGACACACATAGGCTCAAAACAAAAGGATGGAGGAATATTTACCAAGCAAATGGAAAGCAAAAGAAAAAAGAAAGCAGGGGTTGCAATCCTAGTCTCTGGCAAAACAGACTTTAAATCAACAAAGATTAAAAAAGACAAAGACAAAGAGTCAAATTGTCTCTGTTTGCAGATGACATGGTTGTATATTTTTAAAACCCCATTGTCTCAGCCCCAAATCTCCTTAAGCTGATAAGCAACTTCAGCAAAGTCTGAGGATACAAAATCAATGTGCAAAAATCACAAGCATTTCTATACACCAACAATAGAGAGCCAAATCATGAGTGAACTCCCATTCACAATTGCTACAAAGAGAATTAAATACATAGGAGTACAACTAACAAGAGATGTGAAGGACCTCTTTAAGGAGAACTATAAACCACTGCTCAAGGAAATAAGAGAGGACACAAACAAATGGAAAAATATTCCATGCTCATGGATAGGAAGAATCAATATCATGAAAATGGCCACACTGCCCAAAGTAATTTATAGATTCAATGCTATCCCCATCAAGCTACAATTGACTTTCTTTGCAGAATTAGAAAAAAACTATTTTACATTTCATATAAAACCAGAAAAGAGACTGTATAGCCAAGACGATCCTAAGCAAAAAGAACAAAGCTGGAAGTATCATGCTACCTGACTTCAAACTATACTACAAGGCTACAGTAACCAAAACAGCATGGTACCAGTACCAAAACAGATATATAGACCAATGGAACAGAACAGAGGCCTCAGAAATAACATTACACATCTACAATCATCTAATCTTTGACAAGTCTGACAAAAACAAGCAATGGGGTAAGGATTCCCTACTTAATAAATGATGTTGGAAAAACTGGTTAGCCATATGCAGAAAAGAAACTGGACCCCTTTCTTACGCCATATACAAAAATTAACTCAAGATAGATTAAAGACTTAAACATAAGACCTATACATAAAAACCCTAGAAGAAAACCTAGACAGTACCATTCAGGACATAGGCATGGGTAAAGATTTCATGACTAAAACACCAAAGCAATGGCAACAAAAGCCATAATTGACAAATGGGATCTAATTAAACAAAAGAGCTTCTGCACAACAAAAGCAACATCATCAGAGTGAACAGGCAACCTACAGAATAGGAGAAAATTTTTGCAATCTATCCATGTGACAAAGAGCTAATATCCAGAATCTACAAAGAACTTAAACAAATTTACAAGAAAAAAAACAAACAACCCCACCAAAAAGTGGGCAAAGGATATGAACAGACACTTTTCAAAAGCAGACATTTATGCGGCCAACAAATATATATTTTTTAAAAGCTCACCATTACTGGTCACTAGAGAAATGTAAATCAAAGCCGCAATGAGATACCATTTCACACCAGTTAGAATGGTGATAATTAAAAAGTCAGAAAACAACAGATGCTGGAGAGGATATGGAGAAACAGGAATACTTTTACACTGTCGATGGGAGTGTAAATTAGTTCAACCACTGTGGAAGACAGTGTGGCGATAAAACCAACAATCCCATTTGACCCAGCAATCCCATTACTGGGTATATACCCAAAGGATTATAAATCATTCTACTATAAAGACACATGCACATGTATGTTTACTGCAGCACTATTCACAATAGCAAAGACTTGGAAACAACCCAAATGCCATCAGTGATACACTGCATAATGAAAATGTGGCACATATGCACCATGGAGTACTATGCAGCCACAAAAAGGATGAGTTCATGTCCTTTGCAGGGACATGGATAAAGCTGGGAACCATCATTCTCAGCAAAATAACACAAGAACAGAAAACCAAATACTGCATGTTCTCACTCATAAGTGAGAGTTGAACAATAAGAACACATGGACACAGGGAAGGGAACATCACACATCAGGGCCTGTCAGGGGGTGGGGGGTAGGGCAGGGATAGCATTGGGAGAAACACCTAATGTAGACGATGGGTTGATGGGTGCAGCAAACCACCATGGCACCTACATACCTATGTAACAAACCTGCACATTCTGCACATGTGTCCCAGAACTTAGAGCATAATAAAAACATTCCTGTTGAGTATCAGGAATGACAGTACGTACAGCATATAAGAAGCATAACAAGAAGTTTAAAATGATAGGAGTTTGACAAAACAATTCTTAAATATGCTCAGAGTCTATTATGCACCCAGGTAGTAAAGATTCTGAAGAACAGAATCTGGGCAGCGTCTCTGCAGTGGGCCAAGCAGGTTTCCAAAACATTTGATTGCTGCTCGGCTAACAAATAGTCTTTTAGTGAATTAAGTGTCAATGAATCAGAAGCTTATGGATCATGTGCTAGCTGAAACAAACAAAGACTGAGAAATTTATAAGAAAAGGTGCTTGGCAAACTCATTTTAGTTTGTTGAACCCAAGCATTTGAAAAATAGTTTGATTAATTTTGCCAACTCAAAACCCTGCCAATTTTCTAATGTCCCTAAGTATTTACTAGCATTTTTCCAGACTGAATTTCCTATCCATATTTCTAAATGTTCTTGGCCATTCTGCTGGTAATTATTTGGAGTGCTTTATATGCACAGCAATAGTATTCCTCATTCTTTGAGAATTAATCCAATGTCAAACTAACTTTTGCAGTTTTACAGTTCACAAAATTATTTCAAGAATATCACTTCATTTCATACTCATGGCCATGGAATAAAGTGTGTGCTGAGTTTAAGACTGCTCTTAGCAAGCCCTTCCAAAGAGGTAACTCCGTGAGGCACTTCACTTGCTAGGAGAACAGGTGCAGTCTGAGAAAACAGAACAGACCCCACAGGAGTCAGGATAGAGGGCTTGGGTCTCCAAGCAATTGACTTAGCCGGCCTCCACTACTGCATGTTATTCTCTGTTCTTGCTTCTGTTTATTCCACCTCACTCTTCCAAAATATTTGCATTCTACTTGATTGCTTAATATACAAATCGGATGACTCATCATCCTGAAACTAACCTAAATAGAAAGGTGCAAGAAATAAGAATATGCACAAGAAACTCAACCAAAATGCCCGCTACACACGGAGCCAATAGAGCTGTCAACAAAGATATGTCCCACTTTTATCCAGTAAATACATCAAATTATACAAGTTCTGCATGCTGAGTAAATGATAAAGTGATTAGTCCATCTTTTGCAACACCTCCCAATTTAGTATTCAGGCATTTAATTAATGTACCGTTTATACCCCACTTCCAGATTATTAATAAAGATGTTTAATAGAGCTGAAGTTAACACCAGTCTGTATGCATGACACTCGACTGAGTTCCTCCCTGAGACGTGGCCCTGCCCCCATCCTCACCACACACCACAAACACCATGCAAGAATAGAAGATCCTAAGTGTTACCATCTATTTAAAACCCCAGAATAGCCCACTCTGTAACCTCCCACTAGAACTGTGATGAGCCGGAGACATCTGGGTGCTGGAGAGCCTGCCCTGCTGTGAGGAGTTACTTTGCCACAGGGAACAAGGAACCCCCTGGAAGGGACCCGGTAGAAGACCCTTTGATGGAAGAAAGGCGAGGTTTGAAGCCTCATCTGGGAGATCTGGACCCCAACTCCCAGAACTCCTGCCCAAGTCTGAGGTCAAGAGGAGGAAGCAGCCAAAATTGAAAAGCTCTAAAGACCGTAGGGCCGAAGACAGCGTTATTCCTCAGCCTTTATCTGATATAAATTGATCTGATATAAATTGAGTAAATTTATATTCAGGATATAAACCGAGTAGTGAATTAATGAAGCTCTCACAGATAAAGGCATATGCCTTGTTTTCATAAGGCTTATTGCTTGCAGCTCATAATTCACTAAGTAAATAATTACTGAGCATGAGTTACGTGTTGGATATGAGGCTAAGAAATAGGGACTGAAAGAAAGACAATTCTTGCCATCAAAGTTTGCTGTGTGGTGGGGGGAAAATAAGTAGGTATAAATTACTGCACCCCAGGATACACAAACGATCCCCCCACCTGCTGCCCATATAGTTTTCCTCCACACCTAGCCTCAAACCAAGAGGACTCCTCTCGCTGAAAGGTACCCACAAGGTTCTATAATTGATGAGTCCAGATTGCAGAAGACGTTATGATTGTTGGAAGAGGTTTAAACAGAATCTTTCACAGGTCTGGAAAGTTACGGATTACAAGGAAGCCCATCTCCCTCCCTTAATTCTAGCTTAGAATTACTTCTGTTGCCTGTTGCCACTGATATCAGACTTAGTTACCACACCAATTTGTTTTCAAGGAAAAATGGACAGAGCCATGAGGGACATGGAGCCTGTAAGGGAGGAAGAGAGGCAAGGTCCCTAATTCACGTTTCTGAATCATAGATGCAAGTTAAAAATCATGCAAGGATGGTAGGCCCCCACAAGGATCACCACTGGCAAGCTGCAAAGCAGGTAGGAACCTCTCCTTCCAAGGCAAACGCCTCAGCGCTCTGGCCGTGCTCGGGAAAAGCCTTCCTGAAAAATGGCAGCATGCGGAGTGGGTATCAGCATCCTGAGAACCAGCACAGCTGTGCCCTGAGATGCAGTCTGGGAAGTTCTGATCATTTGCCACTTCCGTCTTTACCTGGTCCACATAAAGTCCCTCCCGCTCTGTGTACCAATTCCCAATGAAGTGAGGCTGTTTCTGTTTGCAAGACCTTGTCCTGGGGTGATAAATGCTGGTTTGGAAACCTCACTTCTGGAGCCGCTGCCTTCAGCAGCGCTTTCACTCATCCTTATCTCCCTAAAGTAGTCCTTGGGTGCTGTCTAGGGATCTGCCCTTGACCCTTCAGGACAGACTCTTTTTTGCAGAGGTGAAGGCACCACTTTCCAGATACCCTCGACTCTCCCTAACCCTGAGGAAAGTGCCCTAATTTCTGAGCTCCGAAGGCCCTCGAACTTGTTCCTGGAGCCTGGCCCACAGCCCTCTGCGTGTTGTAAATGTCACCCCCGCACCTCCGTGCTATCCTTGGGGAGTCAGTCCTGTCTGACCTTAGCATTTCAAATGTGCATATATTCATGCAGATGAGGCCATCATTCCACCCACCGGGAGATTTCACCATGATTCAGTCAACAAAGATGGAGAGAGTGGCATTGTCTCCTGCTGCTCAAGGTCTAAAATGCCAGGTTCTCAGGTCACACATCCAATGCTGACTCACAGGCAGCTCCCAGAGAGATTATGCCTGACGAAACTCATTGAAATACGGATTTCGATTGTATGAGAAATTACTTTTGCGATTCAACCAGCGAGAATGCATATAACTGTGTTTTTTTAATCTTATCAGGATGTGACGAAATCAGAAAATTCATAATTTTGCTGCAGCAACATATGAATACACAAGTGATAAGAAGCCCTATTTAGAGAATTTTAATGTCTCAATGCAACCTGCATATTTGCAGGACTCATCTGAGAATCTGGGATTCTCAGATCGCTGCAAGGTAGCTTATACAATTCCATTAATTTCCCTGCCTAAAGGAAGAGACAGCAAGTTTCCTCTCTAAGGTGCACGGCCCCATTTCCCAGGGCTCCCAGGGGAGCCCTTTGCTTTGGTTTCGCTCTTTCAAAGTTCTGAGGCTGCAAGTCTCTGATAGGAACCTCCCAGGCCAAAGCCCAGAAGGAAGGATTTCCACCAATAGCTTTGCAGAAAATGTGCACAGGGATTCTGAGTCTCTGTCATTCCATTAGGACTTAGTGTCACACAGGAGCCTAGAGGGAAGGCAGAATCAGCTTCTCCAGCTTCTGAGTCATCACACCCTTCCCTGACTGCTGCCCCCAGAGACTCACACTTTCAGCCACACAGGCTGAATGCTCGAGGGCATCCTGTTGTTATAGGGATTTATAGCCAACTTAAGAGGTAAAGGGCAAAGCAAAATAATGATGGGTAACATTTACTGAGCATTTCACCTACATCAGGCACTGCTCTATGCTCTTCACCTGTATTAATTCAGGCAACCCTTTGCCATAGGTAATGTTACCATTCCCATTTTACAGGGGAGGAAACTGGGACTGAGGTGGGATGGGACTGCTTAGTCACGTAGCTGGCCAGAAGAGGAGGTGGGAGAGGAGCCCACTGTCTCCACTTGCATTCTGCACCCTGGACAGCCGAATGCATTGCTCACTCAGGATGCTCAGCTTCCTGCTCTTTCGCTTCAGTCACTTTCTGTTTCCTGTTTGCTAGTCAGAGACAGCTTCTGAGTCATGGATCATCTCCCAACCTTGAGACACTTCAAGTGTAACACATAAGCCAAGTTATAATTAATGCATGTTGCCAGTCACTTTTGTTCTTTTGACCAAAAAAAAAAACCTGTAGCAGAATTTGTTCCCATTCCCTTGAAATGAGGCATGGCCATGTGACCTGGTTTGGCCAGTAAAGCATAAGCAAAAGTGACTGTGACCACTGAAGCCAGAGCACAGAACTGTCAACCCCAGGCTCATCACCAGAGAACATGACAGCACATGTGGCCGTCACAATCCTCACAGCTGGAAAGCTGCAAAGACTCACAAAGAACTGTGCAAGAGAGAAGACTGGATATCCACCGAGTCGGCATGGATACCTCGGCGGCAGGACCTCACCTGGCCGTCTGACAGAGGACCTGTGCTGCAAAACACTGCAAAGGCAAAGAGACATCCAGCCAACCCGGCTTAGCAACTGGGTACCTCAGAATTGCATCTCACCGCCCAGGCTGGACCACACTCCACACAGATGCCAAAAGTTTCCAAATCAAAGTTTTCAAATGTTTCCATGTCCCCCCCATCTGAAACTCCACTCTTGAATCTTTATGCAAATGAGATCTTCCATGTGGTCTCTGAGTTGGTAAGAAATCAAGTAGAAGATGATTTATCTTCCACGGTTCAAAGCATGAAAATTAAACCAACTCTGAACTGATAAACTCAAGTAACAAGACAAAAATGCTTAAGGAGAGAAAGTCAGGTTCAAAACGTTAAAGGATGTCACAGCTTCCAGAGTTATAACGTCTTTGCAGCTGGAAGGGATGCAAGAGGTTGTTAATCCAGCTTCCTCATTTTACAGATCAAGATATCAAGGTCCAAAATAGGAAGTGAATCCTCTCTTCTGAAAAGCAGCAAAACCAATCCTGAACTCAGTTCTGCTTCAAGTCAAAGGTTATTTCTCCTCTACCACAGGCCTCTCAAAAGAGATGCCCCTTCGAGATTGGGCCTCACGTTTTATGAATCACTGTTGTTTCTCCGAGAAATAACATTTATTGTCATGTATTTTGTGGAATATTTACTAAGGAATTACAATGTGCCAGCACCTCTAGACATCAGGAGGAGGACATAATATGAAAAGGGTAAAAATATTACATTTACTTTTATCATATATGTAGATAGATTTCTGTGATCACTACCATAGTCAAGACATAGAAAAGTTCATACAAGAATCCCTCGTGCTACCTGATATGGTTAGGCTCTGTGTCCCAACCCAAATCTCATCTTGAATTGTAATCCCCAGAATCCCATAATCCCCATGTGTCAAGGGAGAGTCCAGGAGGAGCTAATTGAATCATGGGGGCAGTTTCCCCCACGCTGTTCTCGTGACAGTGAGTTTTCACACGATCTGATGGTTTTATAAGGGGTTCTTCCCTCTTCGCTCGACACTTCTCCTTCCTGCCGTCTTGTGAAGAAGGTGCCTTGCTTCTGCTTCACCTTCTGCCACAATTGTACGTTTCCTGAGGCCTCCCAAGCCATGCTGAACTGTGTGTCAATTAAACCTCTTTTCTTTATAAATTACCTAGTCTCTGGCAGTTCTTTATAGCAGTATGAAAATGGACTAATATACTACCTTTTTATGGAATATACACACATACACAGACACACACACGTGCACATGCAGTCACATCCCTGTGTGCATGTAAATCTGGTGAAATCTGAATGTGGTGGATGCACTGTATCAATATCAATTTCTTGATTGGAGTATGGGCTTTGTAAGATGATATAACTAAAGAATATTGGGGGAAACTGGGTGAAGGGTATACATATCTGTGCATTTCCTACAACTGCATGACAAACCACAATTATCTCAAAATAAAAAGTTATTTAAAACACATTATGTAAGCATCAGGATTATAATTTTCATGTCAACCATCTCAATTTATAAGCAGAAGAGCTTCTGCAGGGCTCAAGGAACAGGAAATGCTGGATTCCCAGGAAAGGAGTTCAGTAAATGGTTGACAAGTGGGAGGCTACTCCAGAAGCAGAGGGGCTCTGCTGAGCAACAGTCAGGTAAGCGGCAGGGAGAACAGAGGGAAAAGGAAATGAACAGGGAATGAACCCAGAGGGTTGGGGGTTTTACCTTAATTCCAACACAAATGGACAAGAGGAGGCACCAATGTGTGGTGCGATTGGCTTCACTGTTAAAAGCAGAACTCTCACAAGAGAGCTTCCAAGGCACCCCATATATAAAGCAGATAAGGCTGAGGTGGTCCAGAGGCCCCCCAGGCAGAACCTGGGGCTGTTCCAAGTCGTCTGCATCAGGCTCAAGGGCTCCTTTCCGTAGTTACTAAGTTAGTGGCGTGGACAAGCTATTTAAACCTCAGCTTTCTCATGTCTAAACTGAGGAATAATCATATTCCTCTTAGGACACAGACCAGTGCAGACCTTCAAAGCAGGGAGGGACATGGGGGCATCTTCTGAATGGTGCTGGCTGAATTCCACTGATCAAACTGGGAGAAGGAATTACAGGAAGAATGAATGTAACCTGGAGCTTATGAGACTAAATCACCCAAATACAAAAAGAACTCAGAATCTTGGTCTGTATATTTTAAACTGAAGAGAACTTGGGAATTGTTCAGTTCCGTTCTTACATTTTACAGGAGAGAGAACCAACATCAAAATGAGGTCAATGGTAGTTGAAAGAAAGAGACAAATTGAGAAGAATCAGGACAGTTCCAATCCAATCAATAAACTAAGAGCTCAGGTCACTGTCCTCATTTATTTAATCTCTTCTTGCTTAAAATTAAATATGTGCCAGATAAGTTTTTCACTGGGATCAAAACAAGAGAACGAAAATCAGCAAATATTTCCTCTGTTTTCTTCTTCCTGACATTCTCTGTCTCAACTATGAAACAGAAAACTGATTTGTTAAATCTATATTTAGCTTTATTATATTTATCTTCTTTCTACTTCTAAAAGTGGATTTGAGACAGCAATACAAACTCAGATGCTTACACTGAAGTAATTAGGGCAAAATGAGAAACAAAGAAAAAAGTTGTAGAGAAAACAGTATACGGGAACCATGTTGAAGACTTCAGCTTCTGAGCACAGATTTTAATGCTGAGCATCCCAGTAGCCTAAGCAAACAGGGAAACAGAGCATAAATATCGTAATCCAGTTCTGGCAATGGGAAGATACTTCTTGGTTGTGTTTTTGTTGTTCTTGAGACAGAGTCTTACTCTGTCACCCAGGGTGGAGTGCAGTGGCACAATCTTGGCTCACCACAACCTCCACCTCCCAGGTTCAAGCAATTCTCTTGACTCAGCCTCCCAAGTAGCCAGGACTACAGCTGCCTGCCACCACACCCAGCTAATTTTTGTATTTTTTGTAGATACTGGGTTTCACCATGTTGGCCAGGCTGGTCTCGAACTCCTGACCTCAGGTGATCTGCCTGCCTTGGCCTCCCAAAGTTCTGGGATTACAGGTGTGAGATACCTCGCTGGGCAGTGACTTGTTTTTATACTAACATAAATGAGGCTTCTCAAATTATCTCAGCAACTGTTAAGAGGAAAAGAAACAGAAGGCAACCAGCAAACTGAGCACTTACCACGTGCCAGGCCCTGTACTGACAACAGGGTTACTGCATGAATATTTAATTTCATCCTGACAACAACACGATGCAGTCCCAATGTGAGGGCCCACGGCCAGCGGTGGGCTGAGCCTGAAGCCTGCATTGTCTGAGAGAGGCTTGCCAGAGTGCCCAACACTCACTGTCTACTTCATGGGGCAGGAAGGAAATTCATTCGCTTACGGACCCTCATGCATCAGTAAATAAATCCATAAATAAAGAATACAAAAGCCCCTGCTCTGGAGCTCATGCCATTTAATACTTAGAAATCGATATACATCCTGGCTCAGGGCCAGGATCTGAGGCCCAGTCTCAGGGGTCTCCCATGGCCCTCATCTCATTGATAAGCGGATCTGGCCAATGCCTTGGTCCATGAGTGACCCCTCCCTCTCCTCTCCTCTGTGACTGCCTGGACTCAGGCCTTCCCTGTCCTGCAGCATCCTTCAGGAGCAGGCCTGGCTGGTGGACAGCAGCTGGCCCCTGGGATCGCACTGTCTGGGCCCAACCCTGGACCTGTAAGTTACTAGTGGGTGACCCTGTGCAAGAGGCCTGAATTCTCTGTGCCTCAGTTTCCTTGTCTGTTAGATGAGGATGATGACGATAGTACTTATTTATCTCACAGGACAGCTGCAAGCTCTTAGATGCCTGCCTCTGAAACATGGTCCGTGCACTCTGCGGTGGCTGTGCTTGAGGCCTGCAGGCACGTGGCCTTTTGAGCTCACTTTCCAGATGCTTCCAGGGTAAATGATGAAAGTGCAAACACAAACAGTGCCTTCCCCTGCCAGCTGCCCTGGAAGAGGTCTCCACAGACTACCAAACAGAGTCCAAGCCTTAGAGGGCTTCTGGGCCTCACAAGCTGGCCTCCCTTAGGCCCTCAATTCAGCCCTCACCATCCCCTCCAGCCCCAGGCAGCCTGCGCCCTTCCCCAACAACCGGCTCTGTCAGGGTCCTCAGCCTCCCTCCTGCTTCCTGCCGCACCTGGTGCTTCCACTCCAGGGACCCCAAGGTCACCTACAGGACTCGGCCAAGTCTCTGCCTACTCTATGGATTCGTTCCCATGCCCAGACCCCAGACACAAGGGCCTCCGTCCCTTCATGGCCCAGGAAGCGGCTGTTCCCCACACAGCCCCCAGGGTGACTCACTGCTCAGGCAAGTCCATGCATCTCTCTCTCCCTCAGACCATGAGCCCCTTGTCACCGGGTCGTTCACACAAGCACCTCTGACTCCCCAATGCTGACTAGAAGCCCGGGCCCGCAGTCTGCTCAGCAGGTGACAGAGGAGTGTCACAGGGGAAAACACGTGCAGTAGGCATCCCTTCCTCTCCAGGCACCACCGTGCCCCAGGTACTGCATTAGAAGACGCCGCAACGCAGACACCAGAGGTCCCAATGGGCCTGGCTCTGGTAGAGGACACAGAGTCACAAGAGCTTCAGAAAGACCCCATGGCTATCTGCGGGGAGTGGTGGTAAGGAGCAGTAAGGGCCAAAGCCGTGTTGGATTTGCGGCTGCTGTGGCCAGGCTGAGGGCTTCTGAAGCCCTGAGCTCCTGATGTGGCAATTCTGGGAACAGAGCCCATCAGGATCCCCCAGGGCTGAAGCCATGGTGAGCAGGTCCTTCCACATCTCTAAGAGAAGCCCCTTCCTCACCGCACACTGGAGCAGACAATACAAGACCCCAGAGCAGAATGAACACGTTTGCCTTCTTAGAGTCACTTCCAGGAGGTGCAGTCTCTGCCTCCCTGCAGCCAGGAGTACCAGCTGCTCACCAGGGGCCACTCCGAATGGGGACCCTGCATCCCACAGTTCCAACCACAGGCCATAACCTCCAGAAACCCCGGCTCCTTCCTCCTTCCAGTTCTGTTCCTCTTCCCACCAAAAGCCTAGGTCCAGTCTGGCATGTTTCATATTAACCCCAATTATGCAAGAGTAGCTTATTCCATATAATTATCAACAAAGCAAGACAGGCACCAAAGAATTTGATGTGGCTTTTAGTAATGGGGGGCAACTCGACCACTTTAGGTACGTTACCGAGTCTGCCCCGGGCTCCCCCAAGATGACATACAAAAACCACCTCTGGTAAGAAATATGAAAGGGGAAGGAAGAATGGGAGTTGGAGGATAGAAGAGTCATTTTTCTTTTTGCTTCGAGAGCTGAAAGGGCCCAAACTTGCATCCGACCTGCATTCTGCACCTGGGAGCCACGGAAAGGGAGGGGCCCTCTGGGACCGCTCCTAATACCTTATCTTCAGTTCTGCCACCTGGGCCCTAAACTCTCCACTCAGACTCCTCACACTCTGTCGGGGCAGTAACTGGAAGGTTGGCTCTCCCTTCTCTGGGAATTAAAGTGCTTTGAGAAGGGGATGAATACAGCCTTGCCTGTCTCTGATCACGGCCCCCTCCCTGCCTACTCTCTTCTTCCTCTGACCACTTAAATAGACCATGTCATTCCTGGCTGGATTCTAGCAATCCTAACTGGAATCACGGGATCTGGGAGTCACTTTTCCTTACATCCATCCACTTCTTGGAAAGAGAGTTGGCCTATGACAGTTACTCCATCTGTACTGGACACTGGCTATCCGGGGCTCCACTCCTGTTACAAGCGTGCAGATGCTGTCCCTGAGAGCTGGTGCTGGCACTGGCAGTGACCAGCTGCTCGTGCCATGAAGAGCTCTTTCACCTCCTACTCAGGCAAGTAGGAACGGAAGAGCCCAGCCTCTCCCCTGCCCTGGGCATGCCATGCTGCCAGGTCTGATTTCTGTCTGGCCAAGCCTGATCTCAGTAGAAACCCCATGTGCATCGGGGACTTGTTTGAGTCCAAGGAATCCTTTAAACGGCAAATAGATCTTTTCCTGCTTCTTGTAAAGAAAAGTCCAGAGCGAGGCTTCTCAGCAGCAGCACTGCCGCTTGGGGCTGGACTCTGTAGGGGCCATGCTGTGCACTGCAGGATGTCAGCGGCTTCCCTGGCTTCTGCGCACCAGATGCCAGTGGTAGGTACTCCCTGCCCCAGTGTGGCAACAATCAAAACTATCCCCAGACAGTGCCAAATATCCCGAGGGAAAAACCGCCCCAGTTGAGAACCACTGGGCTAGTGAAAGAGAACGGGAAGTGACGACTGTGTGGCTATGACTCCAGACAGCAGTGTCCAGAGCTTCAGTCGGGTCTGGGCTCATCCTGACTCTCAGTCCTGACTCTGGCACCTCTACAGACTACTGTGAGAGGTGAGGGGTGAGGGGGCTGCCAGCAGAGAGGGACCAACGTGGAGCTGGGAATCCTAGAAAGGCAGCACCCAGTGCCAACAACCACAACAAATCCACCTCCTGATGTCACCCTGATTACAAGTCCTCTCCAACCAAGGCCACACACCCTGAAGAGAGAAAAAGAGGCCCTATCAGGACAGGAATCTGCTTTAAAGTCCACATCACTCAAAGATATATGCTCACTGTGGCCTTATTTGTAGTGGCACTCTGAAAACCACCTGGCTATCAAAAACACTGGTTAAAATCAATCACACCCATGCAGCAACATCCCACCAAGCCATTTTAAAATGCAGCAGACCCGTTTATGCCAATACAAAACAGGACCCAAGACCTACTGGTGAAGAGAAGATCGAGAAACTTCAGTGTTTATGGTGTGTCTGTTTCTATGATATTAAAATGTGGATTAAAGTACATGAATGTACAGGGAGCTTTTCTGATTTTTAGTTGTTATAATAATTTGAATCCTTCTGCACAAAGTGTGCCTACAAAACAGGAAACCGACATAGGCCTTTAAAAAGAAAATGCTCCAAGGTGACCCAGGAAAAGGCAATCTTGCTAAAAGTAGTTGGCAACCAAGCTCAGTTGGCACAGCCTTGAGGTCTCAAGCCTTTAAATTTAATGCACTCTTTAAGTCCTTGGTGCATGCTAATTCTCAATAAACAAAGTTGAAACAGTTGGTGGGTTTTTATATGACTACTATATTATCGTCAATGCTTATTCAGGATTAATCCACAATGACACAATAAACTAGCAAATGGCCTCAGACTGAAGGAGTGATTTCTACCAACATCACCCACACCATGAACTTGGTCTTTGATGGCAGTGGATCTATCAGACATGGGCAGGATGAGATAAGCAGACAACCCCATCAACACACCAAAAGTCACAACTGTCAAGTATTTGTTTTTAGTTCAGGGAGTTACATAATTTCTTAACTAGCAGCAATCTTGGCTGATTCAATCTCAATTTCTTGCAAAGTATTGAAACGGAAATCTCTTTGTATATCGACAAAGTCATAGCTACCACCTAAACACTATCCCTCAAGCTGGTGGGTCAGCAACAGGTCAGGAGCCAGGAAGATAAAAATGAATTAACAATGAATAAGAATGAAAGGAAGGGCCAGGCACAATGGCTCACACTTTGGGAGACTGAGGTCAGAGAATCACTTGAGGTCAGGAGTTCGAGACCAGCCTGGCCAACCCTATCTCTACTAAAAATTAGCCAAGCATGTTGGTGTGTGCCTGTAATCTCACCTACTCAAAAGGCTGAGGCAAGAGAATCGCATGAACCCAGGAGGTTGAGGTTGCAGTGAGCCAAGATCTTGCCACTGCACTCCAGCCTGGGCAACAGAGCAAGACTCTCAAAAAAAAAAAAAAGAAAGAAAGAAAAGAAAAGAAAAAAGAAAGGAAGAACATGAAAGTATACATCTAAAGTGATAAAACAGTAGGATTTCTCACATTTTTGGGTAAGTTTTCAAATGTAGTTAAAATTAGAAAAAGTCACCAATTCTGTCAAAAGGATCAACATGAAATGTGCTTAAAAGTTTTCATAACAGAAAATTATTTTTTATTTGGAGAAAGAGGATGCCTCTGCTTTGGCGTTTCGTGTTAATTTTGGTATTCTTCAACAACAGAGTCATATGCAATTCTGTTGTCTGCCTTTGAAGCTGTGAAACAGATTGGCCGATTAGCAGAAAATGTGCCAGTAAAACTCCTGTGCATGGTCACTTAATCTCATGACCTTTTGGCCACCATGTAGTTTTATTTATTTATTTATTTATTTTTATTGCATTTTAGGTTTTGGGGTACATGTGCAGAACGTGCAAGATAGTTGCATAGGTACACACATGGCAGTGTGTTTTGCTGCCTTCCTCCCCTTCACCCACATTTGGCATTTCTCCCCAGGCTATCCCTCCCCAGCTCCCCCTCCCACTGCCCCTCCCCTATTCCCCCCAGTAGACCCCAGTGTGTAGTACCCCCCTCCCTGGGTCCATGTGTTCTCATTTTTCCTCACCCACCTATGAATGAGAATATGTGGTATTTCATTTTCTGTTCTTGTGTCAGTTTGCTGAGAATGATGTTCTCCAGATTCATCCATGTCCTTACAAAGGACACAAACTCATCATTTTTGATTGCTGCATAATATAACATGGTGTATATGTGCCACATTTTCCCAGTCCAGTCTATCATCGATGGGCATTTGGGTTGGTTCCAGTTCTTTGCTATTGTAAACAGTGCTGCAATGAACATTTGTGTGCATGTGTCCTTACAGTAGAACGATTTATAGTCCGATTTATAGTCCTTTGGATATATACCCAGTAATGGGATTTGCTGGGTCAAATGGAATTTCTACTTCTAGGTCCTTGAGGAATCGCCACACTGTCTTCCACAATGGTTGAACTAATTTACACTCCCACCAGCAGTGTAAGAATGTTCCTATTTCTCCACATCCTCTCCAGCATCTGTTCTCTCCAGATTTTTTAATGATCGCCATTCTAACTGGCGTGAGATGGTATCTCAATGTGGTTTTGATTTGCATCTCTCTAATGACCAGTGATGATGAGCATTTTTTCATGTGTTTGTTGGCCTCATGTATGTCTTCTTTTGTAAAGTGTCTGTTCATATCCTTTGCCCATTTTTGAATGGGCTTGTTTGTTTTTTTCCTGTAAATCTGTTTGAGTTCTTTGTAAATTCTGGATATCAGCCTTTTGTCAGATGGGTAAACTGCAAAGATTTTTTCCCATTCTGTTGGTTGCCGATTCATTATAGTGACTGTTTCTTTTGCCGTGCAAAAGCTGTGGAGTTTGATTAGGTCCCATTTGTCTATTTTGGCTTTTGTTGCCAATGCTTTTGGTGTTTTGGTCATGAAGTCCTTGCCTACTCCTATGTCCTGAATGGTTTTGCCTAGATTTTCTTCTAGGGTTTTTATGGTGCCAGGTCTTATGTTTAAGTCTTTAATCCATCTGGAGTTAATTTTAGTGTAAGGTGTCAGGAAGGGGTCCAGTTTCCGCTCTCTGCACATGGCTAGCCAGTTTTCCCAATACCATTTATTAAACAGGGAATCCTTTCCCTATTTCTTGTTTTTGTCTGGTTTATCAAAGATTATATGGTTGTAGATATGCTGTGTTGCCCCTGATGCCTCTGTTCTGTTCCATTGGTCTATATCTCTATTTTGGTACAAGTACCATGCTGTTTTGATTACTGTAGCCTTGTAGTATAGTTTGAAGTCTGGTAGCGTGATGCCTCCTGCTGTGTTCTTTTTGCTTAGAATTGACTTGGCTATGCGGGCTCTCTTTTGGTTCCATATGAAGTTCATGGTGGTTTTTTCCAGTTCTGTGAAGAAATTCAATGGTAGCTTGATGGGGATAGCATTGATTCTGTAAATTACTTTGGACAGTATGGCCATTTTCATGATATTGATTCTTCCTAACCATGAACATGGAATGTTTCTCCATCTGTTTGTGTCCTCTCTTATTTCGTTGAGCAGTTGTTTGTAGTTTTCCTTGAAGAGGTCCCTTACGTTCCTTGTAAGTTGTATTCCTAGGTATTTTATTCTCTTTGTAGCAATTGTGAATGACAGTTAGTTCTTGATTTGGTTCTCTTTAAGTCTGTTATTGGTGTATAGGAATGCTTGTGATTTTTGCACATTGATTTTATATCCTGAGACGTTGCTGAAGTTGCTTATCAGTTTCAGGAGTTTTTGGGCTGAGGTGATGGGGTCTTCTAGGTATACTATCATGTCATCTGCGAATAGAGACAATTTGGCTTCCTCCTTTCCTATTCAAATACCCTTTATTTCTTTTTCTTGCCTGATTGCTCTGGCTAGAACTTCCAGTACTATGTTGAATAGGAGTGGTGAGAGAGGGCATCCTTGTCTCATGCCAGATTTCAAAGGGAATGGTTCCAGTTTTTGCCCATTAAGTATGATACTGGCTGTTGGTTTGTCATAAATAGCTTTTATTACTTTGAGATATGTTCCATCAATACCGAGTTTATTGAGAGTTTTTAGCATAAAGGGCTGTTGAATTTTGTCAAATACCTTCTCTGTGTCAATTGAGATAATCATGTGGTTTTTGTTTTTGGTTCTGTTTATGTGGTGAATTACGTTTATAGACTTGCGTATGTTGAACCAGCCTTGCATCCCCGGGATGAATCCAACTTGATCATGATGGATAAGTTTTTTAATGTGCTGTTACAATCTGTTTGCCAGTATTTTATTGAAGATTTTTGCATCTGTGTTCATCATGGATATTGGCCTGAAGTTTTCTTTTCTTGTTGAGTCTCTGCTGGGTTTTGGTATCAGGATGATGTTGGTCTCATAAAATGATTTGGGAAGGGTTCCCTCTTTTTGGATTATTTGAAATAGTTTCAGAAGGAATGGTACCAGCTCCTCTTCATGTGTCTGGTAGAATTCGGCTGTGAACCCATCTGGACCTGGGCTTTTCTTGTGTGGTAGGCTCTTAATTGCTGCCTTGACTTCAGACCTTGTTATTGGTCTATTCACAGTTTTGACTTCCTCCTAGTTTAGGCTTGGGAGGACACAAGTGTCCAGGAATTTATCCATTTCTTCCAGGTTTACTAGTTTATGTGCATAGAGTTGTTTGTAATATTCTCTGATGATGGTTTGAATTTCTGTGGAATCTGTGGTGATTTCCCCTTTATCATTTTTTATTGCATCTATTTGGTTATTCTCTCTGTTTTTTTTTTTTTTATCAATCTGGCTAGTGGTCTGTCTGTTTTGTTGATCTTTTCAAAAAACCAGCTCTTGGATTTATTGATTTTTTGAAGGGTTTTTCTTGTCTCTATCTCTTTCAGTTCTGCTCTGATCTTAGTTATTTCATGTCTTCTGCTAGGTTTTGAGTTTTTTTGATCTTGCTCCTCTAGCTCTTTCAATTTTGACAATAGGGTGTCAATTTTGGATCTCTCCACTCTTCTCAAGTGGGCACTTATGGCTATATATTTTCCTCTACAGACTGCTTTAAAAGTGTCCCAGAGATTCTGGTACGTTGTGTCTTCGTTCTCATTGGTTTCAAAGAACTTCTTTATTTCTGCCTTCATTTCATTGTTTATCCAATCAACATTCAAGAGCCACTTGTTCAGTTTCCATGAAGCTGTGCGGTTCTGAGTTAGTTTCTGAATTCTGAGTTCTAACTTTATTGCACTATGGTCTGAGAGACTGTTTGTTATTATTTCAGTTGTTTTGCATTTGCTGAGGAGTGCTTTACTTCCAATTATGTGGTCAATTTTGGAGTAGGTGTGATGTGGTGCTGAGAAGAATGTATATTCTGTGGATTTGGGATGGAGAGTTCTGTAAATGTCTATCAGGTTTGCTTGTTCCAGGTCTGAGTTCAAGCCCTGGATATCCTTGTTAATTTTCTGTCTGATTGATCTGTCTAATATTGACAGTGGAGTGTTAAAGTCTCCCACTATTATTGTGTGGGAGTCTAAGTCTCTTTGTAAGTCGTTAAGAACTTGCCTTATATATCTGGGTGCTGCTGTATTGGGTCCATATATATTTAGGATTGTTAGCTCTTCTTGTTGTATCGATCCTTTTACCATTATGTAATGACCTTCTTTGTCCCTTTTGATCTTTGTTGCTTTAAAGTCTATTTTATCAGAGATGAGAATTGCAACTCCTGCTTTTTTTTGCTCTCCATTTGCTTGGTAAATCTTCCTTCCTTCCTTTATTTTGAGCCTTTGTATATCCTTGCATGTGAGATGGGTTTCCTGGATACAGCACACTGATGGGTTTTGGTTTTTTATCCAATTTGCCAGTCTGTGTCTTTTGATTGGTGCATTTAGCCCATTTACATTTAGGGTCAATATTGTTATGTGTGAGTTTGATACTGCCATTTTGATGCTAGCTGGCTGTTTTGCCCGTTAGTTGATGCAGATTCTTCATTTTGTTGATGCTCTTTAGCATTTGGTATGTTTTTAGAATGGCTGGTACTGGTTGTTCCTTTCTATGTGTAGTGCCTCTTTCAGTAGCTCTTGTAAAGCAGGCCTGGTGGTGACAAAATCTCTGAGTACTTACTTGTTGGCAAAAGATTTTATTCTTCCTTCACTTATGAAGCTCAGTTTGGCTGGATATGAAATTCTGGGTTGAAAGTTCTTTTCTTTAAGGATGTTGAATATTGGCCCCCACTCTCTTCTGGCTTGTAGAGTTTCTGCCGAGAGATCTGCTGTGAGTCTGATGGGCTTCCCTTTGCGGGTGACCCAACCTTTCTCTCTGGCTGCCCTTAGTATTTTCTCCTTCATATCAACCCTGGTGAATCTGATGACTATGTGCCTTGGGGTTGCTCTTCTTGTGGAATATCTTTGTGGTGTTCTCTGTATTTCCTGGAGTTGAGTATTGGCCTGCCTTGCTAGGTTGGGGAAATTTTCCTGGATAATATCCTGAAGAGTATTTTCCAGCTTGGATTCATTCTCTTCGTCACATT
Source organism: Saguinus oedipus (assembly GCA_031835075.1). Lineage (NCBI taxonomy): Eukaryota > Metazoa > Chordata > Mammalia > Primates > Cebidae > Saguinus > Saguinus oedipus. The sequence goes on along the minus strand of CM063172.1, from coordinate 173,423,542 downwards.
CTGGTACACCTATCAAACGTAGGTTAGGTCTCTTCACATAGTCCCACATTTCTTGGAGATTTTGTTCATTCCTTTTTGCGCTTTCTTCTCTAATCTTGGTTTCTCATTTTATTTCATTGAGTTGATCTTCGACTTCTGATATTCTTTCTTCTGCTTGGTAAATTCGGCTGTTGAAACTTGTGCATGCTTCATGAAGTTCTCGTGTCGTGTTTTTCAGCTCCTTCAATTCATTGATATTCCTAAGTTGTCCATTTTTGTTATCATTTCCTTGAGTCTTTTTCAAATCTTTTTTCAAGGTTCTTAGTTTCTTTGCATTGATTTAGAACATGTTCTTTTAGTTCACTGAAGTTTCTCATTATCCACCTTCTGAAGTCTGATTCCATCATTTCGTCACACTCATTCTCCGTCCAGCTTTGTTCCCTTGCTGGTGAGGAGTTTTGGTCCTTTGTAGGAGGTGAGGTGTTTTGGTTTCGGGTGTTTTCCTCCTTTTTGAGCTGGTTTCTTCCCTTCTTTGTGGATTTATCCACCTGTCGTCTGGGTAGTTGCTGACTTTTCGACTGGGTCTCTGAGTGGACACCCAGATTGTTGATGATGAAGTATTTCTGTTACTTAGTTTTCCTTCTATCAGTCTAGCCCCTCTGCTGTACGACTGCTGAGGTCCACTCCAGGCCCTGCTTGTCTGGGGTACAGCTGTAGCAGCTGCGGAACAGTGAGGGATGCTACCAGTTTCTTCTTCTGCTATCTTTGTCCCAGAATGATGCCCAACAAATGTCAGTCTGATTAGTCCTTTTTTGACTCTATGGATATACACGGGTCAGGAAGCTGCTTGAGGAGATGGTCTGTACTTTATAGGAGCTCAAGTGCTGAGCTGTGAGCTCCGTTGTTCATTCAGGGCTGTTGGGCGGGTGTGTTTAGGTCTGCTGCAGCAGAACTTATAAAACCCCCTTTTTTTCCCCCTCAGATGCTCTGTCTCAGGGAGTTAGGGCTTTCTTTATGAGTATCCGTTGCACTGTCCTGCCATATAGGAGGCAGTCTAGTCACTATTTGCCTGCCGAGGCTCTGCCCTGCTAGCGCAGGGTCCACCCTGCTGCCACAGGACTCTGCCCTACTGTTGGCAGAATCTCTCTGTTCTGGCAGGTTGCCTCGGCAACAGCAGGCTGCTTCAGCGATGGGAGTGTACCTCAGTAGGGGCAGAATGCGTTGGTAGTGGTGGACGCCCCTCCCCCACTGAGCTGCACCGTCCTGGATTCAGCTGAGCCTGCAGTGAAACTCTCAACCCCGAGCGTTTTGAATCGCCATTTTGTTTGTCATTGTGGGGATGAAACCCGCTGAGCCTGATCACCTGGCTCCCTGCCTCAGAGTCCTTTTTCTCTCTCTTTTTTTTTTTTTAAGTTGAACGGTTGACTCACTCTCAGGTGTTTCAGTCGCCTGCTGATAGGGCACTGGGATCTGTGTGATTTCCCATGCAGTGACCCAGTGCACTGACTCAAATCATGCTTCCCAGGAATCTCCTGGTCTGGCTCACTGTCCAAGTCCCGTTTAATCAGATGGATATGTTAATCTGCTCTCCCAAATCTCAGATTGCCGGTTTAACAGGACACCCAGACCAGTGAGTTTTGTGCGGGGTGCCGCTGCGCTGCGGTGCCGGCCAAAACGGCCACGCAAGCCGAAAGGGCCGTGCTGGTGTCCTGTGTCTGTCCTACACCTGGGAATTTCCCCGTTCTGTGGGCAACAAAAATCCGTCTGAAAATGCGGCTAGGACTCACCCTCTGCACCTTCACTGAGAGCTGCAATCCTTAGTTGTTCCTACCGTGCCATCTTGGAAATCTCCCTCCACCATGTAGTTTTAAAGGAGCTATCCTATGTATGCCTATAAGCTCAGAAACACTAAGCATAAAGCAAGAACATAACTGGCCAAGCACCCGTTGTAAGCTGGGCATACCTACAGTTCTTTTGCCAGTCTTTAAAACAGGGCACTATTGTCATTGTTTTTCAGATGAGGAAACTGAAGCTCCAATCACTGAAACCCAGGTCACACAGGTAGGAGGTGGCGAGGCAGGGGTTCCACAGGGTCACTGGAGGTGCAAATGCACTCTCCTGGCCATATCCTTCAAGGGCCACCCCAAGTCTGGGCATCAGTGCTGCCACTGAGCATGACATGCCCCCACTAGAGCAGGTACCCCCTCCTGCTCCCTCCTGGCAGCCCTGGGGCTAAGGAACCCAGAGACGGCTTTACTCCCAGAGCCCCATGTTCTCTGACTTGCCAATGGATCTCGCTCCTTCCTTGCTTGCCTTTCCTGACAGTATTTGTTTTGCAGGTAGGAAAACTGAGCCCCAGGTATCCTTGGCCTGGCCTTCTGCCCTTCAGCCATGCCCGTGGCATAGGCGGGGCCAGCTGGCTTGGCCTGAGGCTGAGGGTGACAAGATGCTGATCCTGAGCACCTGACTGTGGGCTACCAGCAGACCCCACATTTTCTACCAATAGTTCAGCTTGCAGCATAAGCATGGGTGGCCCTGACTGGCCCCTAGGCATGTCGCCACAGGGAGACCTACAGACTCAAAATGCCGTGCAGAAGAAGGGCCACCATCATTTTTCTCCAGTCAACTGTGGCCTCTTTCCCCACATCAGGACAAATGAGGCCATTTTAAAAGCCAGTTGAATAAACTGATGAGCCCATTGGGCTGGAACCACAAAACAGACCGCAAGTTGGAGTAAGACAGCCCCAGAGGAAAAGGAGGAGGAAGGATGTTGGCACAGAACTCCCTTGGTTTGGTTTGGGAAGAAAACACTCCTGCAAAAAGAGAACAAGAAACCCAGCTCAGGCCTGATTCTTTACATTTCCTGCTAGCTAGCACCTGTCACGCAGGTCCCATCAATTCAATTCTGGGATGTCTGGAACACAGCCAGGAGCCACTCGGCCTCCACACACTCAGCAGAGCACAAAGCAGTGACTGCTGCACCTGGCAAGCATGGTGGGTAAATCATGGCCACTTCCTCTGCAGCCCAATTTCCCCAGTTTATTACTTGATTTTCAGACATCTCTTCCCTGCACGTGCTTCCTGATCTTGGTCTACCAGGAATCCCTGGGGCCTACTGCCTACCTTGAAGACTTGTTTTCCTTAGTTTGCTGTGCTCTCACCTGGCCAGAGTTCCACCTGTCATATCTGTCACCTTCAGGCTGTCACAGCAAGAAGCCAAACATCTCCGTCACCCTCCTGCCTGTGCCTGTTTTCCTCTTGGCCATTGAACACAACAGAGAGATGCAGTGGCAGTGAGAAAGCATCGATTCTCTCAGGGCCATTGCCCCTGGGTGGAGATGATGTGGCCTCAAGTCCCCCCAACCCCTGTCATTCTAAGTCTTCCTCTGTCTTCACATGCACACATGCAGATGTGCAAGCATACACGTGCACACGCACATACATATAGGTGAGCACATGTGTATGCACATGTACGTATATGCCAGCACGTGTGTGCATGCACAGGGATGTAGCTGTGAGCACACATGTGCATACACAGGTACAAACACCCACACATACATTTTGCTCCCTATTCTGAAGCAGACCTGGTAAGTGTGTACACTGTGTGCAACCTGAAATTTATGCCCCTGACTGGCCACCCTGTCCAGGCGGACCCTGCAGAATGGTCCCTCAGTTGTGAAAAGTCCAGTTTTTTTTTTTTTTTTGAAACGGTTCGCTCTTGTTACCCAGACTGGAGTGCAATGGCGCGATCTTGGCTCACCGCAACCTCCGCCTCCTGGGTTCAGGCAATTCTCCTGCCTCAGCCTCCTGAGTAGCTGGGATTATAGGCACGTGCCACCATGCCCAGCTAATTTTTTGTATCTTTAGTAGAGACGGGGTTTCACCATGTTGACCAGGATGGTCTCGATCTGTTGACCTCGTGATCCACCCGCCTCGGCCTCCCAAAGTGCTGGGATTACAGGCGTGAGCCGCCGTGCCCGGCTGAAAAGTCCAGTTTTTAAGGCCCAGTGAATATCAGGCATGAATGGGCCTTTCTCTATTCCTTCAATGTTTTTTCCCATAAAGTTTAAAATGTGTTGAATAAATGAACTAATTACACAGACTTTGACAAGTCAATGAACCTCTCTGTACTTCATTTTTCCGTCTGTAAATGAGCAGAGGTACATCCAACTCATTGGCTCAGGGGACGGGGTCGGCAGGCACTCACAAATACTCCTATCTGCAGCTGTACTCGTGGATACCCAGGAGGTCTCACTGTTGCTAAGGTCTATTTACAAATGCTATGGGATACCAAAGAAACTAAGGCACGGGGTTCAGGCACTGTCACCTAAGAAGTGAAATGCATGTCACCATGTGCAGCAAGCGGACCACAGGGCACTTCGTCATAACACAGAGGCTCGGGAGCACCGAGACCTGCCTTCCCGCAGTCTCAGTCTCCATTTAGAGGCTTTATTTTTTATTTGATTTTTACTTTTTATGGATGCTGACAAGCAGCAGAAAGAATCCATGCAGTCAGCGGGGATAAATGAGGAACAGAGTGGGAGCAGCTCCAACTGCACCCAGATGCTAAAAGAATAAGACCCCATTGCCTCCAGGCAGGGGCGCCCCCAGCACGTGCATTCCCTCTCCCAGCCCTAGGAGGCAGTGCCTCTTCTCTTCCTATGTGTGCTGCTCACACTGGGGTGACTCTGTCTCTTCTTTGAGGCTGCAATCCTAAGAGGGTATGGAATTGAGAAAGCAAGAAAACACATATCTAAATGCAAGAGATGCCACCTAGTCCCCCACAGACATTCTAAGCCAGGACACTTCCAAATTTGGTGGAGTCTGAATCTTATATAACTTGCATGACTCTTTGTTAGAAAAAGTTCACAAAATGATAATTGCAAAGTTCGGCACTGATATGAACAGCTATTTGGAAGAGGCTTTTGGCTTCATGTTCCTTTCCTCTGAGAGATCTTTAGCCCACTGACCACTCAGGTTCACACAGACACTGTGATTGTGAACTGGCATTCCTCCTCACTTAGAGCCCCTACAGACATCAGCAACAGCCACGCGTGCAGGGGCACACACAGGTGCCTCTTCAGTGTCTTCGTGGTCAACCCCCGTGTGTGTCACTTGGGGCTAAAGCGCATGCTGCTCTGCCTATGTTTTTACAGAATGATGACAACTATGTCAAGAGCTGAAATCCTTGGATGATTTTGAGTGCCCTACGGCAGGCTTGAGGGGAGAAAATGAAGCTGAAAGTTATCCGAGTCGTTTTTATTAAGTGAACTAGATCATCTAAATAACCCCACAAGAGCCTTTCCAAATTCTGAAGAGCAAGGGACTTAACTGCTGGCTTCGAGTTTAACGGTTATTCCAGTTGGCATATTGGTTTCTGACAGCCACGCTCACGATGCAGTAGAGTGGATCGTGGGCTAGCTCCCACTCCCACCCCACTCTGCCTTTTGCCTTTCACCCTATCCTCTGGGTCTGCAGCCCACGCTTTGAGGCCCACTCCCCTTTCCTCCATCCCTCCATCTGCCAGCACTCAAGACCTGCTGGGCTCCATTTGGATGACCATAGGCTTGCCCATGCATGTCAGTGCAGAGTGTTCCAGAAACTTCCACCTAGATCCCTGTTCCATATCCCCAAGACTACAGGGCAGCAGGTGAAATGCCCCCAGCCTCCAGCCCCCATCCTGGAAACCCCACTGGCCACATTTCCCAGGACAGAGCCTCGCCTCCGCCCCACCTCTACATTAGTCTTATTCCCACGCCTGGTCTTGAAGGCCCACCTGTCTGTGCAGCTCACCCAGTCACCTGAGCTGGGGGTGGGGGGTCACTCCTTTTTGGAAGTTTTGTGGCGGTTACACCACCACACAGTGATTTTTATCATAGTCACATGTGTGCCTAACTTGTGTATCTCGCTACATGGCAATCTTTCTAAAGGCAAGCTTCCCAGCATGTCTATCCCCTACACCCAGAACTTTGGAGAGTGAATGAATGATAAATGAACTAAACATGCTTTTGATACAAAAGACTTAAGGGTACTTTTTTATTGAAAACTACAATATTTTGAAAATTATTGATTAAAAATGTTAAGAGCAATATTGGACAGTGGTGTCCATGTGCCCTGGGGCAGTTCACTTAGCCTTTTGGTGCCTCTGATCCCCGAGTGGTAAACTGAGGACAACGATGGCCTCTTGGGCTCATCAGGAGTGCAGGTGGATTAGTGAGTTCAACTGCCACATAGTAAGCACACAGAAAACATACGCTGGCCTGAATACAGGGAAGACATTCCACTTGCCCTATAGCTATAGCGTTATACCTACCTTTGGAATAAGGCCTGATCGGGAGGAGACTGTCAGCAGGTGCAGTTCCTGGGCAGCTGGGCCGTGACAGTGCCAATGCTAGCAGGTTCTGCCTGGAGAGCCGCGCGGGAGCTTCCTGGCTGCAGCGGGCCCATCTTCGCACACAGCCCCTATGACCTGCAGCTGTCCCCATGCAGATCTGCCTACACGAGTCACCTTCATCTGCGTCTCCACGGCTGTCTAGCCTGAGCCTCCAGGGAAGTGCCACCCACTCCAGCATGATTCTCCTCCCCCAGATGTTCAGGCCTGCCCTTGGTTGGATGCTCCCAATACTATTCTGAATAAATGAACTTGACTGTGTAATAACTACACCATATTAGTCTGCCTGTATTTCTCTCCTGCTTATTTCTGCAAAGTGCAAAGTAACCACCCTTGATGCTTTGGTAAGACTGGGTATATTTTTAAGGGAAGAATGAGAGACAGGTGGCCTACAAGGCCCAGGACAGTAACTCCCTCATCTTAAAATGACACAGGTATCATTCCTTAGCATTCCCCTGCATATGCATAGCATGTAACAGCACTCTATGATAATCACCACGGTCAGACTTCACGTCCCCATCGGACCCAGCTAACTAACTTCCCGACTGGTCTCCCTGTCCCCATCTCACAACCTCTCCCACCCACCCACCCATGCTTTCTGTAGTCAGCCACCTGTGACTTTTAAAAACTCTTAACTAAGGGTAGTTTGGGGGAAAAAAAATAATAATAAAAGAGTGATGAACTTCAATACCAAAAGCCTGACACCTGAGAATAACTACCACGTCATTTTGCCAGTTCATGAGTTTAAGATCTGATTACCTAAAATGATTTAAAAGCCAACTTGACAATTCTATTAAAAAAATACATTGATAAATGAATGACAAATTTGGAGCAAGCAAAGGAAATCTTTGGTACTTGGCATTTTGATAATCATATGCATACATCAGTGACCTCTGCATGTATCCTCTAATAATAATAATACCAACCAGCTTGTGAAAATGGAAAAAGACCACAGCAACCACACCTCATCACCAGAACAGTATTCAGGGTCTCTGTGCCTCTGTGGGTTTAAAAGCTTCTAAGTCATGTGTCTGAAACTGAAGTGCATTTATCAGTTTAAGGATTGTGAATGTTAGCTCTGGGAATATTTTATTTTGTGTCTTCATTTTGAAAATCTTTTTAAAATAATGTATTGGCTCTGTGCCGTTTCAAAGTGTATGTTTATGTCTGTTTCTAAGCCCAATGATCACCTAAATCTACTGAGCCTGTAATATGCTGCTATGCACTTCTGTCTGCCTTTAGAGTACCATGTTCTCAAGACAAAACCCTACAATCATCCAGCATCCACTGTTACTGATTCATGTTGGGTTTTCTTAGCCTTTTTAATCAATTTTTTAAACAACATTTCTGTTTTGAAATGATAATTCTCAACTGAGAAGCCTTCCCATACACTTTGCTTTCTCACATTATCTTGTAGATTTCATGTGACATCACAAAACCCACCAGTATGGCAGAATAATGTAAAACATTTCAGAGAGAAAGCATAGGATGGTGGTTAACAGTACAGCTCTGGAGCTACAGTGGCTGGGTTCAAATCCTGGTGCTGCCACATATTTACTTTAGAACCCTGGCTAAGTTACTTAACCTTTCTGTGCCTTAGTTTTCTTAACTGTAAAATGGGTATAACCCACTTGGGGCAAACCTTACTCTTCAGTGAAATTTCTAATTCTCCTCTATTTTCAGGTACACATTCCCTTGAAGTTAGGTGTGGCCATATGAAATGCTCTGGCCAACAAAATATCAGTGGAAGTGACATGAGTTACTCTGGAGGATAAATATTTAAGAGCTGGTGTACAATTCTCCAAGCTTCTTCCTGAAGAGAAGTAATCATGAAAGCTGAAGTTGATTTTCTGGTAACCTAAGATGGAAGCGGCCTAGAAAGCTAAGCTTCCACTTAGTCTTGGACAGTCGCTGAGAACCACGAATGACTTGATATGCACAAGAAATAAACATTTGTCGAGTTAAGCCACTGAGTTTTGGTGGTTGTTTCCATAGCAAAAGCTAGCCTGTTCTGGCTGATACATTTCCTCACAGAGTGTTGTGAGGATTAAATAAATTTGTGTACATAAACACTTTAAAAACGCTAACACATAAAAACTATACAAATAATTGCTAAAATTCTCCATTGCATTAATTCTAACATGCATATTTTTTTCACATTTTCATATCTTTCATTGATGTTGTTTCATATTTTAATTGGCAGCAGTGTTTCTTTCCTAATGGTTCACAAAATCACAAGGCATCTTAGATCCATGAGATAACATAATAGTTTTATCATTATTTTAGAGGCTAGTGAGCAAAGAAAAGAGGGCTTGATTTGTAACAGTCTTAATATGTAAGTACTCCATTCCCACCTATGGTACAAGCAAAGGTTTTGCAAACGTCTGAGTCGAGGAATGTGAGGGGAACAGTCATTGCTCAGAACACAGCAGTAGCACATGCCAAACCTAGCATTAGCACCGTATTTATTTTGGGCACAGATGTATTATTTGGATTAGCTCTTTGTACACACCAAGTGGTGACAGTTCATTAGTAGTGAATCCAGCAGTCAATATTCAAGGAAGGACTTCTGGCAAATCCTTTTAAATAAAATTGTTTGGGCCAGGCACTGTGGCTCATGCCTGGAATCCCAGAACTTTGAGAGGTCGAGGTGGCGGGATCACCTGAGATCAGGAGTTAGAGACCGGCCTGGTCAACATGGTGAAACCCCATCTCTACAGGAAAATACAAAAGTTAGCCAGGCATGGTGACACTTGCCTGTAATCCCAGCTACTTGGGAGGCTGAGGCAGGAGAATCACTTGAACTCAGGAGGTGGAGGTTGCAGTGAACTGAGATTGTACCACTGCACTCTAGCCTGGGTGACAGAAGTAAGACTTTGTCTCAAAAAAAAAAATTGTTCAGTATTACATGGAGGACACTAATAAATTAATTCCCATGTCAAAATAATAATTGGCAGCTAAAAACAAATGCATTAAGTCTTTTTCTCAGCAAAACATTAGTCACTGCAATCAATTAATGCTAATCTGAATATTATTTGTTATAATTTTCTTCACATGAAATTTGGAAATTTGTTTTAGTGATTCAGTTATATGTTTAAGAACTAAATACAAAGTTTTTTTCCAAGTTTTATATTTTTACACATTATGTAAGGGAATAATAAACATATTTAAATCAAAAAAGGATGTCCTTTAAAGGGGGTGCATATATTATTAAATTTTGAGAAACACTGGCTCAAACTACGCAAACATGCAGTGGTCTTAGTTTTCCTGGAGACATTCCTAAAATATTCTCTGTAAGAAAGGAAATCCTCACAAATGTGCAAACCAGGGAGAAGCGGCTGCTGAGCAGCCAGCCTGCAAGCTGAGGCGGGAGAGGCCTGTCTGAATCCCTCATTCTCAGTCTCCAGCCTCACCTAAGGCTAGACTTCCCCTCTTCACAGCTGCTCCTGTGGCTCTGTCACAGGAGCCAACCTTTCCAGCCAACAAGGGTGGCCAGACTAGCAGGATGAGAGAACATACTTGACAGGAGGTCCTGGGAAACCCAAGGAGGGACTGAGCCATTTCACAGGTGCCCCCCCCGCTGCAAGCCGTGGAGGCCTGGTGTGGGAACACAGCCTCCATCTGCTCCTGCTGCTGCCCAGGAAGCACATGGGCATTGAGGGCTTATTAAGGAACCCCCATAGAGCAAAGCCTGGCTCCTGCTGGATCTCCTGGCAGGGCTGCCTATGCTGCCGGGCTGATCGGAACAGCCACCAAACATCTGGGCCCCAGACTCACAGCAGCTGTGTTGCCTTCTCACTGACACCAGCATCTCCTTTCGCCAAACCACGCTGCATACAAACCAGATTCCGTTTACCAACGATGTGTTTGGCTGGTTTTATAACTCAGAGCAAAAAATTGCTTGTACTTTGTGCATCTTGATTGGCATTTGGACCTTGACTGAGTTATTTAATGAATTCATTAATGATTTGGAAACCCTGATTAGAAACTGTCATGTTGGCTTCTTAGGGAAAATATATTATTCAAGGTGAAGAACTGAAAACTCATTCACATTTGATTATCTGGCTCCGTGAACCAACACATAAGCCAAAAACAAACACAAACGCCACCACCTCACAAAGACATTTTATGAACTGTCTCATCTTTTCCAGAATTTATAAATGCGTTGATGTTACGGAGCTGGACTTGACCTTAGAGTCTTCTGGTTCCATCCCCTAGTTTTACAGATGAAGGAACTGAGACCCAGAGTGAGAGAGTAACACTTCCAAAGCAACACAGCTAATAAGCAGCAAAACGAGGCTGAAACCAGGTCTACCGACTGCAGGCCGGGGAGCTTTCCTAACTTAAAGAAAATATAACTGACCATTCCTTCTAATTTACGGCTTACCATCCAGTGGCTCTGAAACATGGCACCTGCATATGATAAATAAGCCACCACGTGCAGCCCCAGATTTGGGTCATTCGACTCAACCAAGCAAACCCACCATCTGGCAGCATCGGTCAGATGGAGCTGAGCTGAGCAGTCGGGGGCCCTGGAAAGAAGGGGACAACTCGGGGCACTGGCCAGGCCCCTCGACAAAGAACAATAGTGGGCTGGTTGCAATGTGACTTGTGAACATGCAAGGACGGGGTCAGCAATGTTGCTGTGGTCTCAGTTATGTCCCATGAAAGTCATCTAGAAGACTCAGCTCCTAGTACCCATGAAAGTGACCTTATTTGAAAATAGGGTCTTTGCATTAAGATGAGATGACTAGGGTGGACCGTGATCTCATCTGATTGGCGTCCTTCCAGGAAGAGGAAGAGACACAGGGACAGATGTACTCAGCAGGAAGATGTGACAACACACAGGGAGGAGCCAGATGAGGACAGAGGCAGAGACGGAGTGAAGTACCCACAAGCCGGGAAGCTCCAAGTTGGTGACCACCAGAAGCTGGGAGAGACAATGAAGGCCCCTTCCCGACAGGCTCAGGAGGAGCTCGGCCCCACCTGCCTCTTCAGCTTGGACTTCTGGCCCCCCGCAGCTTCCGCTGTTTGAAGCCACACCTTTTTCAGTACTTTATTAGGGCAACCCTGGGAAATGAATACAGGTGGTAAACAGTTTCACTAAATCAACACAAGGCTCACTTGTTGAGTGGTGATTTTAGACTTTTAAACTCTTCAAGGGCAACACCAAAAATTTCTGGAATCTGAAAATATCCTGCAAACATTAAATAATAGAGAACAGCTGCCCAGACGCTCTCATTTCCCCTGCACGCCTACATTCCTTCTAATCACTATTTACACCCTCTCCAGATCCCACCCCCTGCTTCTCTGCCTCCACCGCAAAACAGAAGCCTCTCCCAGCCATCACCCACAGGAGTGAGGGCCACAGGAGGGGGCGGTAACGCCGACTGTGGCCTGCCCCATGGCCTCTTCATGTTGCAACCACACACAGGCCTCCCAGTCAGACATGCATTCGGCAAGTAACTGCTGGGCACCTACCATGCGGTGGCCATGGCTCCAGCCTGGGGACACTGTGGGGGGCAACAGACCAGGAGGCTCTCCCAGGGAGCATCCATCAGAGATTAGACAGATAGATGACTGATTGATTGACAGACAGGCAGATAGGTGACAGATGGGAGAAAGATAATAGATAGATGATAGGTGATAGAGAAAAATGATAGATGATACAGATAGAAAATTGACAGGTAAATGATAGACATGTACAGAGATGATACATAGACAAATGATACACAGATAGATGATAGATAGGCAAAAAAAGAAAATATCAGACAGAAGAATAGACTGAGGTGATGGTGGCCAGCCATGGGAGTTATTTCATGTTGTCTGGTAAGTACAGTCAGAGGAGGGGACCCTGTATCTGTCCTCCAGATGAAACACCAGTTCCAGCATCCTCACAAAGGGTGTGACCAGAGCCAGGGCCCTCAAGGGCGAAAGCATATCTGGTGACAGTCACCCCCATCAGGTCCCAGCCCACCCACATCTAGCACAGGGTTGCCTGCACTGCCTCTTGGAAGCCAGATGTGGCCGCATGACTTACTCGAGGCAATGAACTCTAACAGCACCCACTTCCGCTTCCGCCTTCTGCCAAGTCTCCAAGGCCCCAGCAGGGCCCGTCATAGACAGAGCCTCTGGGCCACCCACATTGGACCTGGAGTTAGGAGACCTGTACTGGTCCCAGAGAAAATACATGTTTGTTTTAAGCCAGGAAAATGGTCTCGATCTCTTGACCTCGTGATCCACCCGCCTCAGCCTCCCAAACTGGTGGGATTACAGGGGTGAGCTACCGTGCCCCTGGTCAACATGGTGAAACCCATCTCTACTAAAAATACAGAAATTAGCTGGGCTTGGTAGCACACACCTGTAGTCTCAGCTACTCAGGAGGCTGAGGCAGGAGAATTGGTTGACCCCGGGAGATGGAGATTGCAGTGAGCTGAGATCACTCCACTGCACTCCAGCCTGGGTGACAGAGTGAGACTATCTCAAAAAAAAAAAAAAAGAAAGAAAAAGAAAAACCATCAAGGTTCTGGGGTTGGTCAGCATAGCACAGCCTGACCCTCCATATCCAAAGTGAGGTTTGCGTGGGAAAAGGGCAGGGAACCTGGGCAGGGCTGCCCAGGGTGAGGGTGTGGGGTCAGGGACTAAGGAAAGAGGCTTCTCTTAAACCTGTGTGAGGCCACTGGGAGATTTCCACAGGGAACTCCCACAATGGAGAGAATAGGCAATGAGCAGGAGGGCAGGCCTCACACAGCAGAGGTCTAAGAGCGGGTCACCCCAGACCACAACCTCTAGGACGCACCACTCATCAGCTCTGTGACCTGGAGCAGGTCACTTCTGTGCCAGGTTTCATTCACCTTTTTAAATTTTTTTTTAGATGGAGTCTGTCTGTGTTGCCCAGCCTGGAGTGCAGTGGTGTGATCCTGGCTCACTGCAACCTCTATCTCCTGGGCTCAAGTGATCCTCCTGCCTCAACTTCCCAAGTAACTGGGATTACAGGTGCCTGCCACCACGCCCAGCTAATTTTTATATTTTTTTAGTAGAGACAGGTTTTCACCATGTTGGCCAGGCTGGTCTCAGACTCCTGCCCTCAAGTGATCCACTTGCCTTGGCCTCCCAAAGTGCTGGGATTACAGGCTTGAGCCACTGCACCCAACTTCTTTCACCTTTATCAACAAGGATGACAAAACAACCACTCTCGAGGCGCTGCATGAGGATGAGAGGCGCAAATTCACGTGAAGGCCTGAAGAGCGCCAAGCACCTGGTAGGCACTCAAGAGGAGCTGAGGATCCGCTGCCATTCCTGCTGCTAGAGACAAGTGACCCACTCCCCTCAAATGCCAGAGCCGACTCTAAGAGGCCCCTTCGCTCACTTCTGCAGCCCGAGTCTGAGGTCTGCTTCAGCAGCTCCCAGGGCAGGAGCAGAAAGGGGGACTACATCTTTCCTAAAAGTCAGAAGTCAATTTCAAAGCGTCCTGGAAACCACTGGAGCTGCTGACTCAGTGCCCAATTCTGAGCACATGTTGGAGCCCACACTTGAAGGGACAGGTGTGGGGGTGGAGGGCACAGAAGAGCCGTGTGAGTAAACAGCTGGAAACCTTTGTGCTTGGAGATGGGCACACTTGGTGGCAGGAGCCTTGGTTTCCCTTTTCATCTGTCAGTTTTGCCCTGAGGGAGAGACAAGGCGGAGACTAGGAGGTGAGAGCAATGAATGACTAATGCAAACTTACAATACATAAAACATCATCAGAGAGTTCACTAAGCTTTTCACTAAAGAGTCGACGCTGACGGAATGCTGCCTGAAAGTGGTCCTGGCGTCGAGCTATCTTGAAGCACCAGGTTCCTGACTGCTGCTATGTCTCTCTGTCCCAGCAAAGACCTTATCTCCAAGAAAGGCTCAAGTCTACAAAGAAGACACCAAACCTTCTGCACTCAATAAATGCAGAGGGTTTGGGCGAGGGCAGCAAAAGCAGTGACTGCCTAGTAACAAAGTGACCAAGGATCCCTCACGCCAATATCGTAGCACTCATTTTTTTGCTATAATTGTGAATCTTCTTGGTAAAGTAAACATGTACTAAATTGAAGACCACTGTGCACTGGCTTTTGATCTGTTTTAACTTTCACAGCATCGTTAGAAATCACCTTGACTCAGTTCAGGACACCCATAAGATCACAGCCACGGCTGGGACTGTCCATGGCAAGCTTAGTAACCAAGGAAAAGTTTGCAAAGCAAAACCTGTAAGGTGACAACAAACATCACGTTGACCTTCAGCAAACGCTAACTCCTCACATAGATGCTCCCTGTAAACACACAGTTTTATGGACCTTAAATGTCTCTGATGGTTCTGTAAATGCTGCCATTAGCAGGTGACAGAATTCATGAAGGAAGAAGGGGCTGGCCTTGCTCAGTGCCCACCATGCCCTCTCCTGAGTCTCCTGGGGCCCCAGAGTCACTGCGGCCCGGGGCATGTTCGAGTGAGTTAGAGAGAGGGATGCCCTGGAAGGTGGGGAGGGAGACGCTGTAATCTGGGGCCCCATCTTACTTTGGCCTGCTCCAACAGAACACCTTAGACCAGCAGCTTATTTCTCATCGTCCAGAGGCTGCAAAGTCCAAGATCAAGGTGCCAGCTGATCCTGTGTCTGGGGAGGGCTCCCTGGTTCATAGCTGGGGCCTTTCACTGCCTTCCTGTTGTGTCCTCAGGTGGTGGAAGGGGCGAAGGAGCTCTCTGGGCCTCCATTTCGAGGGCAGGAATCCCATTCACAAGGGCTCCACCCTCATGACATCATCACCTCCCAAAGGCCCCACCTCCTAAGACCATCCCCTTGAGACTTTTGGGTGACACAAGCGTTCGGACTGTTTGGCCCTGGTGGAATTCCTGGCGTCCCTTGTTAGAGTCAGTCTCCTCCCAGCTCCCCACT
The DNA here is from genome assembly GCA_031835075.1 of Saguinus oedipus. Taxonomy (NCBI): domain Eukaryota; kingdom Metazoa; phylum Chordata; class Mammalia; order Primates; family Cebidae; genus Saguinus; species Saguinus oedipus. Next base: position 173,408,257 of record CM063172.1, on the reverse strand, counting down.
GCCACTGTCCCTGGCTGCCATCTTGGTCCTAAGGCAGCCTGGCCCTACTGGGATGTTGCTTGCATTCTCCAGAGCCACACTTCTGACCCCTGCATTTGACCTCAGGCCTCCTCACCCCACATCACCTCAACTCTCAAGCATGGAGCGCAGGAGGAGGTCCCTCCTGGGGCAGGGCCACCAGCTCTCTGTGCCTCCCTCTATGGTGCCCCCGGCTTTCTCTGCCTCCCTGGTGTCTTCCCCCTCCCACCCATCGACATCGTCCTGAGAGGCTGTCATCAACCTCCCCTCCCTCCATCCTAACAACCCTCTGCCCTCCCCACCCTCCCAGTCCCACATCAGTGTCTTTATCCCTTTCTCTGTACTTCTCTGCTACACCCCAAATATGGGCTTCTCTATCCGAGAACTGGGGTCAGCCAGTTCTCACCTTGAAGCCAAGGTGAGAACCTGCCCCAGCTTCCTCCCTGCAGGCCTGACCTGGGACCCTCTTGTGAAGGAAGTGGGTGCCCAGGGAGGCCCTCCCAGGCAGCCAGATGGCCTAAGGAGAACAGGGTGAGGGGCAGGGTGGAGGGAAAGGAAGAGGGGCAAAGTAGGAGGAAAGGGGGGCGAAGTAGCAGAGAGATGGGAAGAGAAGGGAAAGGAAAGACAGGGAGCACTTTCTTCAACATTTAGGTCACTCTGGGATAAACTAAGTCACTCTCCAGTCTCACCAAAGAGATGGGGGTGAATGGGGAATGGGGAGGAGAGGGTGGGAGCAGGGAGGAGAAGGTGGGGGAAAGAGAGGAGAAGGTGAGGGGCAGGGAGGAGAAGGTGGGGGTCTGAGGAGGAGGAGGAGGAGGTCTGGGGAGGAGAGGGTAAAGGTGGGGAGGAGAAAGTAGGGGAAGGAGAGGAGAAGGTAAGGGGTGGGGAGAAGACGGTAGGGGCAGAAGAGAGGGTTGGGGTATGGAGGAAAAGGTGGGGGCAGGAGAAGAGAGGGTTGGGGTGGGGAGGAGAGGATGGGGAATGGGAAGAAGTCAGGGAAGGGGAGGAGAGTGTGGGGGTGGGGGGACTGACAATGGGCACATCCACTTCCCAGCCATCCCCTCCTGGGTGGGAGGAAACCCCAGAGACCTGAGGCTGGAGGGATCCCTCCCAGCCTAGCTGGGAAGAAGGTGGTGGGAAAGGCACGCGGGGCCTGGGGGAGACTGGCTGAAGTCCCCAGGGTTAGCCCCAGCCAGAGCTGGGGTTAGAACTCCCTGGAGCCAGCACCAGGTGACCAAGGCCCTGGACTGTGTGTGGAGAGGAGGAACCGAGAGGTGGAGCTTGCGCGTGGCTGTTACTGGCTCTATACAGGCCCCCAGGTTCCCCTTTCCAAACCCCAGCCGTGCCACTGTGGCCAAGACGGGGCAGCCAGGGCCGGGCAGACCAGGAAGACACCAGCATTTTTATCTGCCCAAAATTCAGTTAACACCAAATAGCTGTAGGCCATGCAAGAAAGGGGTAAGGAAGGGGGTCGGGGGGAAGCTGAAACTACCATACAAGCAAGGCTTTCCTGCTGTTGTCCTCCTGAATAAAAAAGCAAGAAGTGGCTTTTCCTCTCCTGCTCCATACCCAGCATGCACTGCTCTGCCTGTGCCTCGCCCTGGTTCTGTTTATGCTGGTGGGTGTCCTCCACCGGAGGGTATGTTCCTGCAGGCAAAGGGTCTGATGCACTGCTTTCTGCACAGTATTTCAGCTCCGTGCATAGGAAGAGCTCAGACAGCAAATGAATTTGGGTGGCCGGAAAACCGAGTGCCAGGGCACTGCCAGCCTCATATTCCCCCGGGAACAGACCTCCAGAGGCTTTCACCCACAGCACCCTCAGAGCTGCCAGCCAGCTCCTGGAAGAGCTGGACATTGGGCCAGCGCTCTCCCCCCAACACTCCTGGGGAACACGAGGCCAGCAGGTAGCCTGGGGCACTGTGCTGTGGTGACACCCGTCAAGGGCCTATCTTTGTACACAGCTGAAAAGTGGAAAGTGAGTGCCCATGTAGCTTCGCAGCTGCAGGTCACCCCAAGCTGCTGAGGAGGATGTGGGCAGGCGCTGGGCAGCCGTGTTTCGGGAAGCCTGCAACGTTCCACCTCCCCAGCATTCCCACGTGGGATTCCTATGTTTCCAGACGCATAATGTGCATGGAGGAACGGCTGGCTGAGAAGTTAGGAAATCCATCCCTCGATGAGATCTTATGCCAGTTCTAGTTTGTTTTTCCAGTTCTAAGCATCGCTTCCCCGCTAGAAAATGAGTTGTATAAATGGCTCTAAATTTAATAATTATTGTTCACCCAACCAATGTGCAGTATTTTTCTTCCCACCCTTTCAAACCCCTCCTTGACCTTGAAGTCAAAGTTTAGCTGGAGGCCGAGCCTCCCACGCCCATTCTGGCCTTCATTGCCGAGTTCAGCCTGGACAGTTAATTGATAACAGGTGCACCACCCACGGCCCAGGCAGGACTGACCAGGCTGGAAGCCTCCAGCGCCCCCAGTGGCAGCGCTTCGGCAGGATTTGAGTCCCAACCCAGTTTACTTGGCAAACAATAGTCTTGGTGTGGGTGGAGATGAGAAAAACATCTGCCTTCCTCATCTGGCTTTCAAAATACAGTGTTCCCTAAAAGACTGGAAGGGAGGACAGAGAGTTCTAACTGGCTGGAAACTCCTGCCCAAACAGATGATTTGGAAAGCTGATTTCATTCTGGGGGATGGGTGTGGAGTGTTCTCGACCCACCCAGCAGGTTACAACCTTTCTCTTCATCTCTTCCTTTCCAGAACTGGTTATGACTTTTTTTACCCTAAGCATCCACACCATATCAAACACCACCCAAGTACAGGTATTTTGTGTGCAGTCGAGATTGATAGTCTCTAAAAGAACACACAAAGGCATCTGAGCCACTTAGGTATCGCCAAGAAGGAAAAGGCAAAAGGGACCCTATCCTTCTGTGCCCTGTCAGTGAAGACTCTAAGAACCGAAAGGGACTCCTGCTTCCTCCACCACCTTGCCGCCCGCCTTGCAAACCAGATCAGTGGCATTTCTTGTTCATCAGACCATTCCTGATTCTGGGCCTCGGCACAGATGCAGTATCTATCATGCAGTATCCAACATCAGGTGCCCACGGGCACAGCGGGGAGCTGGTGTCATGAGGGGCTCCGATCTCTAGGAGGTTTCAGTTTCATTTTTAGACACAGGCACTTACATTCTGCAAGAAGTAATGAAATGCTGGTGAGTAGCAACTGCAAGCATGGATGCAGGGGTTAAATCAAACTTTCCCCTAACTCGCTGCTGGAATGGATTACAGAAATCCTTCAACACCGTGTGAAGGAGACAACAGATTGCCTTTCTTGAGCTGACTGAAACTTTAATATTAAAAATTAGGCTTCTATGAAAGCAGGAAATGGAACAGGAAGTCCAAAAAGTAACCAGGAGTGGAGAGATGAGGAAGTAAAAACCGTGAAGCATCTCGTTGGCTACAACCAGGACCCTGAGGCTTCACTGCAGCCTCCTCTCTTTCCAGAGGCTTCTGCTCTCCAGCGCTCCTCCACCCGATGCGGGACGCTTGTGAGTAACACAAGGTGCTCATCAAACACACAGGCTCCTGGGCTGAGCATCTGCAGCTACAGGCCTGAGTGCAGCCCAGGATCTTGCCTGTTGCTTTCCACATGACCCAGATCCACACTCGGGTTTAGACCAGTCTCCAAAACCTACTCTTGCTGACTTTCTTCCCATATCCATGAGCATGAACACTGGGCCGTTACATAAACGGCACTGGAAAATCGTTACAAAATTCAAGAAAAGAATATCTGGGCTATTTAAGCACAAGCTTTACTGTATTATTTTGACTGCATTTCACGTGCCCTGCTAGTTTATGAATGCTCTATAAGAGTTTTAAGAAGGCATTTTATATTCATAATCAAATACTGAAATGAGAGGGCCCCTTATAGCTGACCGGGCTCAAAAGCAGCTTTCTGAGCAGGTACGGATGCTCAGGAAGCACTGACTCAGGCTGGTCTCTAAAATGCTAAGTGCCAACAGCCTGTTGAAAGTGCCATCACCCTTCCCTAACCTCTGGTGTCTGTTTGTGGGTGTGCTGAAGAGCTATGATGCGCCCACGGCCTCAGGGGATACCCAGGGTAGTGGCAAATGGGCAGCCCTGTAAAGCCTGGGCTTCACACCCAGCACAGGGCACTCCCATCAGCTCTGCAATTTCAACAGGACTGGGTCCCAGGACCTGGCAAGGAGAACCAGTGGCCCTGGACTCTGGGTCCTGCCCCAGGCTGCCCAGATCCAGCCAAGAAGAGCCCACGGTTGGCAGGGGATGAGGAGATCTGGGGCTCCATTGACTGAGCTGCCTAAGTACCTGCTGCTGCCTTCCATCCTATACCCCTTCACTCCCTGGCCACAGTCAGAGCCAAACTGGAATGAGCAGCACTGAAGAGAGAAGTGGCTGCCTCCCCTCCCTCCCTGGGGCCGCAGCTCTGGCTTCCTATCACCTCCCTACAGGAAGGGAGGTGAAGCCGTTCCTTAAGAAGGATGTGGACTCAGGAGGGGCCCCACACAAAGGGGAGCCTGTCACAACGGGGGGAGCAAGTCAGGATGTTACTAATAATCAAAAGCTTCCTTCAGAGGTTCCTGTTTAATAAAAATTTCAAAGGGTAGGACTTCCAAACCTGCTGGTCTCCCCAGGATGCCCCAAGGGTCTCGGGAGAGGGTGCAGTCAGACAGGGGTGTCTCCCCTCCATCAGCCATTCCCGCCTCTCTCCTCAGTGTCTCCAATTTAGGGTTACCTCTTAGGTAGCCCTGGAGAACATTTGCCTCTAGTGGTCACCTGGCTGAATGCATAGACATCCCGAGACATCTTGCTGGAGCAGAGAGCGGGGCCTGAGGATACCGTCACGGGCAGGCACCATTCCCAGGACAGGGAGAGAGGAAGCCACTTTGCACACCTTCTTCATGCTGGGCTCATCACTGAACAGAAAGGAAATCACTGTCAGTCAGTCCAACTGCCAACCTGGTCTCCCCTCTGCTGCTGGGTAGAAGGCAGTTTTGGGAACCTCCGGTCATATGCCCGGGTGTAATTACTGCCCAGGTCCCTGGGGGACATCTGTCCCCACTCTTCCCTTTGGAGCTTCTCAGTAAGAAAACTCATGATGTCTAAAAATTGTTCATGTCCAACTTCATTAGGGTTCTAGAAAGAGGCCTGGTATAGTTATCTACTAACGAATTAAGCTGATTTTGAGAAGATTAGCTATGGGGCCTTCTCCTTTCAAGATTTGATTACGAAGATAAAATATTACAAAATATTTGTAAACTAGTATGGCACATAAAATGAATCTCAAAATAATACTCAGTAAGCATCGTATTTAAATATCATGGATCTTTTTGCCTTGTATTTTGTAATCATTTTTCAATTCTTATTCTATTAAAAGACCAGCATTCTCATTTTGTGGATAAGGGGGAGAAAAACAGCAAGTCTAAGTGAATAACAAGAAATCTGGTTTCACAACTCCTAGTCTAAAAGTTTTCAGAGAGAATGAGGACCGACACAGTCAACACTTAGGACAGGAGATAAGCTGATGAGTCATTTTGGCTTCGCAGAGCTGACTGTGTTTTATTTTTATATGGGGGTTCAGTCTCTGGCTTGAGGGGCTCTTCAGAAAGGAGAGCTTACTTTGTCATGGAAGGAGGGGTGACCTTGCAGTACTGCACGAGCTCCTTCAGGCATTGTCTCCCCTCTTGCACAGCCGCTGGAGTCCGGGCATTGTGTGTCCAGCTCATAGGTGGCATGATGGTGTTTTGTCACCCCTAAACATGACCAGGTTCCCCTCAGCTACACCATGTCTCCCACCCGTGTGACCTGTGACTTCTTCCTGCTCTCCTTTCCATCTGTGTCCGTAAAGACTCGAAGTGAGATCCAGTTTGCTTTTCTGCCTCCTCTGTCCTCTTTGCCAGAGAAAACATTCTGGAAATCCTCTCAGGAACCTTCCCCCAGTGGTTTCTGTCCAGCATCCACATCATGTCCTTGGGGGAAACATTTCTCTCACCATTCTGCACCAGCAAGTGTGCTGGCCTAGGCTTGCTGATGAGCCCCACCTTGCCTGAAGTTAGCACCTGTCACAGGAGTGTCTGTTCTGCGGACACCACTAAAGAATGCCTCCCTTCCTCATGCCGAGCTGGCCCTCCACAGACACTTTCTAAAAACTGCCACCCACATCGCAAATGGCTGCTTTTACTTCCCTCTACTCTTCCAGCCCATTTTAAATGCTCCAGCTTAAATTTATCACATGTCCTCACTGGGCTTTATGGATAGCTTCTAATGTACCCGAATTCTAGAGTTATGGGAGAGAGGAGCAAATAAAGTAAAGGATGTGGCTAAACCAATTTGTAAAAGGAGAGGGAAAAAAATGCAACCCAGGCAGAAAACAACAGCATTCTTTTCCTATTAAATGTAAAGCAAATATTAACCTCCTGCAAGGATTCTGGAATTTATATCCATACCCATGCATTTATATCCATACCCATGCATTTATATCCATACCCATGCATTTATATCCATACCCATGCATTTATATCCATACCCATGCATTTATATCCATACCCATGCATTTATATCCATACCCATGCATTTATATCCATACCCATGCATTTATATCCATACCCATGCATTTATATCCATACCCATGCATTTATATCCATTAGTGTGAGTAATTGCTCATCTCTATGGAAACCAGGTATTTCTGACTGATACTTTAAGTATAATAAAGACACAAAAGAAAAAAACAGATCCAGCTTTCTGGGTGTAGACATTTTACTAGTTGGTGCTTAATGAATTCAAGCTTCTGAGAGATGGTTTGTATTCATCAGATCCTCTCTCCTCATACTAGACCCTAGTTCCTTGGTCTTAAGCGGCAGGGATCAGACTCCCCTGGAGGCTTATGAACATCCAGACTGGTGGGGCGCACCCCTCGAGTGTCTGACTCAGTGGGTCTGGGAGGGGCCCGAGAACCTGCAGTTCTGGCAGGTGCTGTCGATGCTGCTGCTCAGGGCCCACTTTGAGAACTGGCTGCTTAGCTCAGTGTTTTGAGATTTCAGAAGAGAAGGACAAGCAAGAGATGAGACTCTGACGTTGAGGATCACACAGATCGCACTAAAATACCAACAGCCTTCACTGAAGTCCTCACTGGGTGTCTTCATATCAAGTTAACAACAGAGCATGGATGCCTACGCTTTATGATATGTCCTGACAACATTCCTCACTTGTCTCAAAGAGACTTATTACACGTTTAATTTAGGTTTAACAGGCAAGTTTTTGCATGTTAATCAAATGCCAATTGATTACTAAAGGCATATCCACTGAGGACTAACTAATGTTAATTAGCTAACATGGACTTCTGACATACCTGCAAAATGCAGTACTTAACAGATAGTAACAAGCTGTCTCAGAGAATCAAATGACCATGAGAAATAATTTTTAGATGGAGGCATTTTTCATTGTGAGATTTGCTGACACACAGCAGCAAACAGATTTGATTTGGGATAACATTTTCTAAATATTGTCCTTAGCCTGTCCTGTTTCTGAAGCTGCTCCTGCCACAGCGGAGTGCCTCTAATGGACAACCCTCACTTAGGACACCACTGACTCATCCACACAAATCCAAAGGTGTGGTGCACGCAAATTCTGGCCTTCATTTCTAGTCTCAGAGTACAAAATAGTAACATCTACAACAAAAATAGCAGAACCATGCACTGAGTCTACTGTGCTTCACGCACGGCATGAAAGAGGAACTGTGACACCAGCATTCCAGTCAACGGAAGTGGGGCTCAAAGGGATTAAAGAGTGAGTTGACCAAGGTGTCATGTGCAAGTCAGCAGTGGAGCTAAGATCAGATTCTGGGTGGTCTCACCCCAAAGCGCTTCGCTTCATCACCACAGATATATTGAATATTAAACATTTACAGTCTACAAAGTCTCTATTTTGTTAAAGATTTTTATGTTGTGCATAACAGAATCATTTTACACAATGCATAATATTTATTATGTTTTACAAATAAAACTGAGGCTGAGTGAGTTTGGGAGATTTACACAAATTCACAAAGGAAGTCCACAAAATGCCATGACTCTAACCAGACTACAAAGCCCCCTCTAAGCTCTGTCATTTTTCTTGGAGAATCCATTCATGTGCTTTACTTGGTGAGTTCAGAGCTATTAACAAAATATCTGCCATGTGCTAAACATTGAAAAAATGAATTTGCTGATAATTTTTATGACTGGTCAACTTGAATGATGAGTTACTATATAAGATTAAAAATGGCCACGTGTTCTTTGATGCTCTTCCCAGTAAGAGGAGACTATTGCCCTTCCCATAGGGATTCTGGGCTAGTCCGTGGCCCAGTAATTACATTCCAATTACTTATCACTACAGGAACCAGGTATTTTTGACTGATACTTTAAATATTATAAAGACACAAAAGAAATAAAAAAATTGCTGGCCAGGCATGGTGGCTCACACCTATAATCCCCACACTTTGGAAGGCTGAGGTGGGTGGATTACTTGAGGCCAGGAGTTTAAGACCAGCCTGCCTAACATGGTGAAACCCTGTCTCTACTAAAAATACAGAAATTATTCAGGCATGGTTCCCAGCTATTCGGGAAGCTGAGGCGTGAGATTCACTCCAGGGGGCAGAGGTTGCAGCGAGTCCAGATCGCACCACTGCACTCCAGTCTGTCGAGAGAGAGAGAAGCAAGCAAAATTTGCCAAGATACAGATTTCTGGGTGTAGGCATTTTTCTAGGTAGTGATTTAGTGAGCTTAAGCTTTTGAGGGATAAAAGATGAGACTAATCTCTTTAGTCTTCTATAATAACTCATCATTCAAGTTGACCAATCATAAAAAATTATCAGCAAGTATATATTTTGTCAGTGTTTAATACATAGCAGGCATTTTGTAAATTGCTCTTAACTCACTGAGTTAAGCACACAGATTGATTTTCCAAGAGAAATGAATGACAGCACTTAGAGGGGGCTTTGTAGTCTAGTTAGAGTCTTGGCATTTAATGGGCTTCCTCTCTGAATATGTAGCTTTGACTAACCAGACATGGTGAAAGTGACCATAGGCCAGTCCATAGGCTTCAAAAGGACTGGCACCTTCCTCCTTGGTCTCCTGAAGCCTTGTGCTGCCAGGTAAGAGATCCGACAGTCCCACCTTAGAGGCTGTGGAGAGGCACTGAGATAACGTGGGGACGATGAGGTATCAGCTGAGCCCAGGCTTTCTATCCCTAACAGAGTGCCAGGCCATTGAGAGAAGCCTTCTTAAGCCTTGCGGTCAGCCTAGCTACTAGCAGAAAAATGCTAGGTGTCTGAATCCATTCATGCTGTTAGAACAGAAGAGCATAGATAGGGTGGCTTAACCAACAAACATTTATTTCTCACAGTTCTGGGTGCTGGGAAGTCTAAGATCCAAGCACCAGCAGATTCAATGTCTGGTAAGGACTCACTTCCTGGTTTGCAAATGGGTGCCTTCTCATTGGGATCTCACAGGGGCAAAAAGTAGAAAAGGAGAGACACTGGCATCACACTGTCAGACTTCAAACTACAAGGCTATCATAATTAAAACAGCATGGTACTGGTACCAAAACAGAGACATAGAGCAACAAAACAGAACAGAGGCCTCAGGAGCAATACCAAACATCTACAACCATCTGATCTTTGACAAACCTGACAAAAACAAGCAATGGGGAAAGGACTCCATGTTTAATAAATGGTGTTGGGAAAACTGGATAGCCGTGTGCAGAAAGCAGAAACTGGATCCCTTCCTGTCACTTTACACTAAAATTAACTCAAGATGGATTAAAGATTTAAACATAAAGCCTAACACCATAAAAACTCTAGAAGAAAACCTAAGCAAAACCATCTAGGACATAGGCATAGACAAGGACTTCAAGACTAAAACACCAAAAGCAATGGCAACAAAAGCCAAGATAGACAAATGGGATCTAATTAAACTCCAGAGCTTCTATACAGCAAAAGAAACAATCATTAGAGTGAACCGGCAACCAACTGAATGGGAAAAAATTTTTGCAATCTACCCATCTGACAAAGGATTTATATCCAAAATCTACAAAGAACTAAAACAGATATATAAGAAAAAAACAAACAACCCCATTCAAAAGTGGGTGAGAGGATATGAACAGATACTTCTCAAAAGAAGACATACATGAGGCCAACAAACATATGAAAACATGCTCATCATCACTGATTATCAGAGAAATGCAAATCAAAACCACATCAAGATATCACCTCACGCCAGTTAGAATGGTGATCATTAAAAAATCTGGAGACAACAGATACTGGAGAGGACGTGGAGAAATAGGAACACTTTTACACTGTTGGTGGGAGTGTAAATTAGTTCAACCATTGTAGAAGACAGTGTGGCGATTCCTCGGGGATCTAGAGATAGAAATTCCATTTGACCCAGCAATCCCATTACTTGGTATATACTCAAAGGACCATAAAGCCTTCTATTGTAAAGAAACATGCACACGTATGTTCATTGCGGCACTGTTTACCATAGCAAAGACCTGGAACCAACCCAAATGCCAATCAATGATAGACTAGACAAAGAAAATGTGGCACATATACACCATGGAATACTATGTAGCCATAAAAAATGATGAGTTTGTGTCCTTTGTAGGGACTTGGATGAATCTGGAAACCATCATTCTCAGCAAACTGACACAAGAACAGAAAACCAAACACTGCATGTTCTCAATCACAGACGGGTGTTGAACAATGAGAACACGTGGACTCAGGGAGAGGAGCATCACATACTGGGGGCAGTTGGCAGGGGCTAGGGGAGGGACAGCAGGGGGTGGGGAGGGTGGGGAGGGAGAAATTCGGCATATAGATGAAGGGGAGATAGAGGCAGCAAACCACCTGGTTATGTATGCACCTATGCAACAACGCTGCATGACCTGCACATGGACCCCAGAACCTGAAGTAAAATTTTAAAAAATTCCATGTGCTTTCAGTCACTAAGTTTTCAGGTAGTTATGCAGCAATAGGTTACCAGAAAAAAAAAAAAAAAAAAAAAAAAAAACACTTGTTACCTGGAAATGAGGTGCTTCAGAGACAAAAATGACAACATGTGGCTCAGGACTGAGACCTGGTGGTGGAGGTGGAGCGAGGCTTGGAAGGCCTCAAGACATCTGTTGGGAAGGAGGGACAGTGAGGAGCTACTTAAGAGACTGGAGTAAAGATGGCCCATTTTACGAGATGGCAACATGTTTAATAAACCCATCCCTTGACACAACATGGAAAATAGAAGCTACAGCTACGAATTCATGAATTAGGCAGAGGAGCTTCCCAGCTGGCACACAGAACTCATCCCCTGGTTGTCAATGATAAAATTCAAGACAAAGATGAACCAAAAAAGGAACTGTTCTTTTTTATAAACAGAATGTAGAAGAAATATAAAGGAGCCAGGATTTACTAGGTTTGAAAATAAAACTTTCTTATCCTTCGTCTCTTCCAGCAAAAGATTCTCAAAGGAAAAATTGGCTCCAGAGCAAAGATCAAACCCAAGATGTTGTTGCAAGATTCTCTGTTAAGTCTTCAGGTCATTACATGGTGTCTCACGGGTCATTTCAGACAGAAGAAAGTCCTGTGAGGGATGTTCAAGGCATGCCTCAAAGAGCTTCTCTTACAAAGATGGCTTCCATGGCTCCAGACAGCCTCCCACAGAGCTAAAGTTAAAGAAGGGTCTGTGTGGCTTCAGGGCATTGTGTTTACTGAGAAGGAAAAGGGCACACGAGAGCCTAGCTCCCCAGGAGACCCTTCCACATCCGCAGGGGCACGTGTAAAGCCATCTTGAACCCTCCAGAACAACGAACTTGCCAATGACCACAAAGCGATCCCTGCCAAACTCTGTGTGAAGCAGAAGAATCATGGGCCAGCACCTGCCCAAATTCCTGATCCACAAAATTGTGAGACCTAAGATGATACTTTAAGCCATTAATTATGGAAGTCAGTTGTTATGCATCAAATGATAACAATTATGACATGAAATTTCACAGCAAATGAGATGAGCAATACAAAAGTCAAGTCGAATTTTTTTTTTAAAGACAGAGTTACATTCTTGTCACCCAGACTGGACTGCAATGGCGTAATCTCGGCTCACAGCAACCTCCACCTCCTGGTTCAAGCAATTCTCCTGTCTCAGCTTCCCAAGTAGCTGGAATTACAGGCGCCTGCCACCATGCCTGGCTAACTTTTTTGTTTTTTAGTAGAGATGAAGTTTAAGTATGTTTGCAAAGCTGGTCTCAAACTCCTGACTTCATGATCCACCTGCCTCAGCCTCCCAAAGTGCTGGGATTACAGGCATCAGCCATCATGCCCCGCCCTAGTGCAAATTTTTATCTCCTTCTTTGTGCTCGTATCTGCATATGGTTCCACCAAGGTATGACCTGCTACTAACCACCTAATAACCAGGTTCAAGTTTCTTACCCTTTCTGCAGCAACAGACATCGATCACTTACTCCCCAGCCTCTTCTTGAAACTCTTCTCAACTTCCACGGCACATTGAACTTATAATTTTCTCAACTCTATTTTTGTAAATGGCTAGCATTTGTCCCTTTCTATGTTCACTTCTACCACCTACTTTAAGCCATTCTATCTCTTACCTGAGCTGTTGCAGTTGCTTTGTAACTAGTATCTCTACCTCCAGGATGTCTAAACCTCATGTTACAGGAATCTTCTTGAAGTGCAGCTGTGATCATATCAGCCTGACTGCCTACCAAATGTAAACTATTCACCAATCAAAATATACTATTTCCCAAATAAATGTCCCCAGATCTTTACCACTGCCATTTTTTTTCTCCGCAGAATAACCTCTTTCCCTCACCCAACATCCATCTCACCCTTTAAATCAGCACTAGTGCTATCTAATCCCTAAGCTACCACTGCAATGCTGTTTTCCTCTCTGAGGAGGTACGGACCTAAACAGCCAGCCTAACGTCAGTCTTCTTCCTCCCAAATTCCCATGGTGGCGGGTTCACAATTGCCCAACAGCTTTATCATACTCGGTCAAGTGATTAATCCGTAGACTTGTCCTCTACCAGATTATATGCTCCTCAAGGTTGGGAAGGAGATCCTAGCTGCGGAAAACAGAAGAATTCCACACACTGGGGAAGACAGACCTTGCTCTCAAAAAAATATTATATTCAACAAGAAGACAAGACTAACACAATAGAGAACAAAATAAGACGGGACATAATTAACTTCTAAATCACATCACACAGATCGTAAGTGCTTTAGGAGACTGGAGAAGCTGAGGAGCTATCATGGAGCACTGGAATCACCAGGTGGAACTCTGTGGATGAAGAAGATGTGCACTTATAACACCAGGCTGGGAGGAGACCAGAGGACAGGAAGGAAGTCACTTCAATGAAATCGACGTGAGCTCAAAGACAGGAGCAAATGAACATGATGTATTCACAGATGTATTCACAGAAGAGTGAAGAGTTGGGCTTCAGCTAATTAATTCTCCAAGAACAGAGACTCTCCAACGCCGCTTCTCCTAAGAAATCCCTATTCTTGTCATAAGCTCACCTTATCTTTGGCTATAGAAATCATTAAGATATTGCCCAGACTAAAATCTGGGTCATGTAAGGGAAAAATATTTGAGTCCCGTACTGTTCAGGAGAATCAAGAGACTATGAGCCCTGTGCAGTGGGGCTCTGGGGCAAGTATTTCCCCCACTTGTAAGAAGCACATACAGGAGAGTGGACCACTCCCATGGCTGCACCCACTGCAGAGGGCACGGAGCCACAGGACCTCAGCATCCCAATCTCCTCTCAGTTTGAAGAACCACTGTCCGTTTTTCAGCCTGTCCCGACTAACCTAGTGAGCCTTTAGTCATATATGTTTCCTAAACAAAGTTCTCTCACCTTCGTTTTAAAGATTGTGGATCTGTGGCCCCAAGGATGTTTGAGGAAACTGCCCAAGACCCCATTGCCCAGGATAGAGCAAACCCAGAAAAAGAAAGCAGCTGTCTGGCTCTGCACCCCGGGGGATTCTCCCTCTCTGCTGTACTTTCTCCCAAGAAGAAGTCTTGCACAGGCCACTGATATTACCTAGAACAATAAGCTGTCCCATGAAAACTATCTCATGATGTGTATTCAATAACTGTTCACAAGGAGAGCACCCTCTCCTACCTCTCTGCCAGCCCACGAGATCGGAACGTCCACCAACACTGCCGCCTTCCCAGGAGGGTGGAGGAAGGAGCAGCCACCTTCTCTCATCTCTTGCTGGCTTTTCCCCAAACACATTAAAGAAGATTTGGCATGAGATGGGACAACACACATCCCACAGGCACAGTCCTCGTTCCTCTGGAGCTGGGAAAGCGGCTCTCCTAGGCTTTCTCTCAAGCTGCCTGTCCCCTCAGGCCACATCACCCTGGACAGCAGACCCTGCCCATCTGCTGGGCCCACAGCCTCAGCTGGAAAGTTCAGCTAAGGAGAAAGGGAGTAGGACGCTCACTCAGGCTTCACGAACAAGTCGCTGGGTCCAGTTTTTCCAGCCAAGAGCAAATTTGACCCCTCTCTGAATTATCTGTATCTTTCTCCACAAGTTCAGAATTCAGAAAGGGGTGAGAAAACTGACTCCCTCAGAACCTCCCAACCATCCTGAGAGAAAAATCAAGAAATTGTGCTTCATGGGAAACCTCAGCCCATGGAGCTCAGAGCACAGAAACAATCCACGCCAACGGTTACTCATGTGAAATTCATCCACTTCCTCTCAAAAGGACTCTGAATTCACGACCCCATCCCAAAATAAATAAAACTCTGGGCCTGACATTAGTCAACGATTTTTATGGTGTTGTGGGCCCTCAGCTTTGTCCTCTCCATCTTTTTCCCCAATTCTTCCTGTGTGCAGGGGAAGTACCTCCCGTAGGAACCGGGGGTGCCTATTGTTAGCAGAGCTGAGCCCAGCCCTGGAAGTGGCACTGACTGCTTCAGCGCACCCTCTGGAGCAAGCCAGCAAGCTGCAATGCCTTTGAAGAGCCAGATGGCAAGAATATGTTTTCATAGCTACCTTCAAAAATAAGAGAACAATGAAACAGACTTAGACCACAGAAAGGGCAAAAAAGGGCAACTCCTTTGTGACTGCAGCCTGTCCAGCTCCATCTGCTCCTGGGTCTACGGCTACACGGCACTCAGGCTGACATCTCCATCCACGGCTGTGGGTCCGCCTCCTTCTGGATTAACTCCTCCAATCTTGAATGGGATCCCACAATATCCATTCTCTGCCAGACCAGGCTCCATCCATTGTCATTCTCCTAACTCAACCGTGATTCTTTCTCTATCAACTAGATCCTTGCCCCAGCCTGTAATTTGCCCCACTTGCTCCCATCCAGAAGGAAAAAAACAAAAACCTCTACCTATCTCCCTAGCATGCCACCTCTGCTCTCCTCTCCCCTGGCCAGGTGCTTCAAAGAGCTGTCCATGTGCTCCATCTCCTACCCCTCTCGACAATGCCGTCTACACTCGCCCACACCTCTCATGGAGACCACTCTCTCTGTAACCGTCTCCAAAGATGGCCTGTACGGGACTAAAGAGAGTCTCCCAAACATTAACATCCACCCCAAACCTGTGAACTTGACCTTATCTGGAATTAGGGTCTTTGCAGGTGTCATCAACTTAATATGAGGTCATTAGGGTGGGCCCTAATCTAATCTGACTGGTGTCCTTATAAGAAAAGGAGACACTGAGAAATACACAGGGAGACCACCATGGACAATGGAGGCAGAGACTGGAGTGACCCATCAACAAGCCAAGGAACACCAAGGTCTGATGTCACCCCCAGAAGCTAGAGGGGCAAGGACAAATCCTTCCTAGAGCCTCCAGAGGGAGCATGGCCCCGCCAACACTTTGATTGCAGACCTCTAGTCTCCATACCAATGAGAGAATCAATTATTGTTGCTCTAAGCCACCCATTTTGTGGTATTTCTTACAGCAGCCCTGGGAAGCTAACCCATGAGCTCTTTCCAGTTCTCCTAGCCACTTGTTTGCAGAATTTGGCACTACAACTCCATCCTTTCTGAAATTCTCTTCATCAGTGATTTCAGCAAGATAACTTTGTTTCTCCTCTGAATTCTCTGCTTCTCCCTTGCCTTTTTCAATGTCAGATTCCTCCGGAGTCTGTCCCTATTCCCTTTCTTCTCATTCTACTCTTCTTTCAAAGGAGAGCTCATTTGCCTTCTGTCCATCATGACCCCCATATTCACACCTTGCCTCTCCACTGAGCTCCAGACCCATGTCCCCGAACACTCAACAGAGTTCCCACCACATACACCTCATAATACCAACCTCCAGAAGTAAACCCATGTGCTGTATTGTTATTTTTTTATTTTATTGAAGGTTGACGTGGCTCTCAGATGGAATGCCGGACCTGGTCTTTGTTATGGCTATTTGGGCTTCCTCTGAGCACGGTGGCCAGTTCTGAAAGTGAGCATCTTAAAGAACACCTGGAAAAAGGTATAGAGCCTTTCGCCACCTAATCACATAAGTCCCACAGCATCTCTTCCACCCTAGTCATAAATCTGCCCAATTGAAGAACAAGGAGAACAGATGTCACCTTTCAATTGGAGAAGTGACAAAGTCACAATGGAAGAAGAGTATACAGAACGGGAGAGAGTGGGTGCTGGAAAACGCAACTTGCCACAATTTCCTCACTAGCCTCCCTGCCTTAGGGTCTCATCCCTCAACCAAAGTGACCTCCGCAGCTATGCTAAGCTCATGTCTCTCCCTTGCCTAAAAACAGCTGATGAATCCCATTTCCTAGAAAATAGGTTTCTCAAGCTTTCCTATCACCAGGGGCCTGGTTACTTTGCTATTGGCTCTCAGCTCCAAATGCACCCTTGTAAGCCCTTCTGTGACACTGGGCTGTGACTCTGTACGCCACACTTCCCAGGCTCCCTTGCCAGCTGCCTCCATTAGGCTCTGCCAAGTAACTAGAAGACACTAGAAGGAAACTCTAAATCAAGTGGGTGGAGAAGGAGCTTCCTTCCTCCTCTTTGCTTCCTGTCAGCATCAACCCTGCAGGGGCACTTTAGTCCAGCAGT
Source organism: Saguinus oedipus (assembly GCA_031835075.1). Taxonomy (NCBI): domain Eukaryota; kingdom Metazoa; phylum Chordata; class Mammalia; order Primates; family Cebidae; genus Saguinus; species Saguinus oedipus. Next base: position 173,391,136 of record CM063172.1, on the reverse strand, counting down.
GACGGAAGGTTCCAGTTCCACTTTCTTTTTATACTCTCAGAAACAGCCTAGGTGAGTTCCTCAGAATCTTGGAAGCAGCTGGGTCATAACCCTTCCTTGGGAGCCTGAGTTCTGCCTATGAGATCAACCCCCTCAAATAAAAGTCCCTCTTTGAAACACCTAGTGTGGGTCCTCGCTCCCTAACCAGGCTCTGGCTGACAGGGCGTGTGAGACTTTTTGCTATGTGGCTACAATATGCCCTTCAAAACCTACATCCCAAGATTCTCCCCGTAAAGTCCTCTGCATTCTAGCGACACCTACTATTTCAAGCTGTTCCTCCAAGCCCTAAATGTTTTCATCCTCCTATGACTATGTATATACTGAATTGTTAATATGAGGGAAGAAACTGCATCTCATTTTATTTTTTCTATTTTATTTGGTGCATAATAATTGTATATATTTACAGAGTACACCATGATGTCCTGATACATATAATCTATGGTGATCAGATCTGGGTAATTAGCATATCATCTCAAACATTTACCACTTCTTTGTGTTGGGAACATTCAATATCCTCCTTCTAGCTATTTGAAACTATGTACTGTTAACTACAGCCAACCTACAGTGGTATAGAAAACTAGAATTTATTTCTATGTAGCTTTTATTTTCTTACATAGAAGCTGTGCTTTTTAAAACTCTTTTCTTTTTTTTCGAGATCAGTCTTACTAAGTTGCCCAGGCTAGACACAAACTCCTGGGCTCAAGCAATCTTCCTGCCTTAGCTCCCCAAGTAGCAGGGACTACAGGCACACATCACAGCACCTAGGCCATTTTTCTCTCTCTCCTCTGTCTCTCCCCACTTTCTTTACCAGTACCTTGTACAGGAAAAGATACGTGATGTTAGCTGAGTTAACGCAGTTATTAATTCATCCATTAAATGCCTAGAGAAATGATATGCTGAATAGATTTCTGGCATTGACCTCAGACGTGTAAGACAGACATTAAGGGATGGGTCTTACCTAAGCCTCACATACCATCTCACCAAGCTGCCTCTCACTTGTCCTATAGATTAAGGAAGGCATGGTTACGACCTTGGATATTACATACGGTAGTCCCATTATCTGTGGTTTCATTTTCTGCAGTTTCAGTTACCATAGTCAACTCTTGTCTGAAAATACTAAATGGAAAATTTCCTAAACAACTTATAAGTTTTCGATTTTGCACCATTCTGAGCAGCATCATGAAACACAGTCCCTGGGACGATTAACACTGAGTGTCAACTTGATTGGAGTAAAGGCTGCAAAGTGTCGCTCCTGGGTATGTGTGTGAGAGTGATGCCAAAGGGGATTACCATTTGAGTCAGTGGACTGGGAGAGACAGACCCACCCTCCATCTGGGTGGGCACCATCCAATCAGCTGCCAGCACAGTCAGAATAAAGCAGGCAGAAGAGGGTGTCAAGACTAGACTTGCTTACTCTTCCAGACTTCACCTGCCCTGGAACATCAGACTCCTAGTTTTTCAGCTTTTAAACTCTTGGACTTACACCAGTGGTTTGCCAGGAGCCATCAGGCCTTTGGCCAGAGACTGAAGTCTGCACTATTGGCTTCCCTACTTTTGAGGTTTTGGACTCAGACCAATCCACCACTGCCTTCCTTGCCCTTCTGCTTGCAGACGGCCTATTGTGGGAATTCAGCTTGTGACCATGTGAGTCAATTCTCTTTAATAAAGTCCCTTTTACATATACATTTATCCTATTAGTTCTGTCTCTCTAGAGAACTCTAAGACAGTCCTGCCCCATCCTGTCTGCAATGTGAGTCAATCCTTTGTCCAGCTTAACCGAGTTGTAGAGGCTACCTGCCCATTAATCTTCAACACTGTCTGCTTCCAACATCCAACCATCAACATCACTGTGACCCAGGCTCCAGGATCCAGGGTCACTTGAAGGAGATGATCCTCCTTCTGAGGTTTCATCAGAAACTCAATAGTGTCCTAATGCGACATCACAATGTCCACATCATTCACTCACTTCCTCTCATCATGAAGCATTTATCATCGCATATCCTCAGAAGAAAGGTGAATAAAGTACAATAAGATTTTTTTGAGAGAAAGAAAGAGGCCATATTCACATAATTTTATTACAGTACATTGTTGTAATTATTCTTAATTATTGTCGCTAATCTCTTACTGTGCCTAATTTATAAACTTTACCACTGATATATGTGTGTACAAGAAAAGAAAGAATATACAGCGCTCAGTACCATGCTCATTTTCAGGTATCTGGGGGTCTTGGAATCTATCCTCTGCAGATAAGGAGGGCTCCTGTAATAACCAGGGAAGCCCCAAAGGACAGGCATAAATCTGAGCCACAAGCACTGAAGAATGCTGGTCATAGATCTGACATCTGATTATGTATGACACTTGCCCAACCGCAGCTCCATTTCAAGTATAAAAGGGGGAAATTGCTAAGAGCAGTGTAACAGGCTGTTTAAATTACCACATCATGATAGCACTGAGAACTAATCTTGTCCCTTTCGCGAAAGCACCCAGGTGTCCCAGTAGATTAGTGTAATAAGCCTCTAAGAATCTCTGGCCAACAGTTCTCAGACATAATGTCTAGGACAGTGAGCTTAGGGGAGTTTCTCAGCGCTACAAGAGCCCAAATGAGGCCCCAAGAATGCCTAAGACTTAGGGAGAGTTGAAAACCAGAAGGAGGTTTCTAAACACTTTGAATTAGAAATGAGTCCTCTTCCAAAACCAACTTTGCCTTTCATTTCAGTTTCTAGTGAAAAACAAACATGCAAACAAAACCCCAAACTAATTCCAAATACCTCAGAAGCTAATTTGCTTTTCATTTCTTCTCCAAACAGGTACAGAGGTTTTCTTTCTTTTAGCACATTTTAGTTGAGGCTCATTTGTTTGCTAGGAACAAACATTCCCTCTAGGTGGACTAGATAAGGCGCTGTTTATGTAAGGGGCGATGAGAGACCCCTCATGGAGCCCTACAATAGGGTTGTGATGAGAAGCTGCCCTCTGGCTGGAGGAGGGGGTACAGGGTGGAATCCGAGGCAGATTCTGGGCCTCCCACAGTGGAAGCAGGTGGATGATCATGTGAGCACTCCACCATCAACAGCCGCAGAAACTCCTGTGTCTCTTTTTTCTCTAAGTAGCAACACTTTCTTTGCTTCCTTCCAGTTTAAGTTCTTAAGAAGGAATCTGCTAGCGCGGGTCCGCCCTGTTGCTGCTGGGCTCCCTTCTGCTGTGGAGCGCGGAGTCTCTCTGTTATGGCAAGTTGCCTCGGCAACTGCGGGCTGCGTCAGTCCTGGGCGGACCTTGAAAAAAGATTAGAAAAAAGATTCGAGGAATTGATAACAAGAATGGACAACTTAGAGAGGAATATGAATGAATTGAAGGAGCTGAAAAACACAACACGAGAACTTCACGAAGCATGCACAAGTTTCAACAGCCGAATTGACCAAGCAGAAGAAAGAATATCAGAAGTTGAAGATCAACTCAATGAAATAAAACGAGAAACCAAGATTAAAGAAAAAAGTACAAAAAGGAATGAACAAAATCTCCAAGAAATGTGGGACTATGTGAAGAGACCCAACCTACGTTTGATAGGTGTACCAGAATGTGACGAAGAGAATGAATCCAAGCTGGAAAACACTCTTCAGGATATTATCCAGGAAAATTTCCCCAACCTAGCAAGACAGGTCAATACTCAACTCCAGGAAATACAGAGAACACCACAAAGATACTCCGCAAGAAGAGCAACCCCAAGGCACATAATCGTCAGATTCACCAGGGTGGAAACGAAGGAGAAAATACTAAGGGCAGCCAGAGAGAAAGGTCGGGTCACCCACAAAGGGAAGCCCATCAGACTCACAGCAGATCTCTCGGCAGAGACCCTACAAGCCAGAAGAGAGTGGGGGCCAATATTCAACATCCTTAAAGAAAAGAGCTTTCAACCCAGAATTTCATATCCAGCCAAACTGAGCTTCATAAGTGAAGGAAAAATAAAATCCTTCACGAACAAGCAAGTACTCAGAGATTTTGTCACCACTAGGCCTGCTTTACAAGAGCTACTGAAAGAGGCACTACACATAGAAAGAAAAAACCAGTTCCAGCCATCCTAAAAGCATACCAAATGCTAAAGACCATCAACAAAATGAAGAATGTACATGAACCAACGGGCAAAACAGCCAGCTAGCATCAAAATGGCAGTATCAAATTCACACATAACAATATTAACCCTGAATGTAAATGGGCTAAATGCACCAATCAAAAGACACAGACTGGCAAATTGGATAAAAAACCAAAACCCATCAGTGTGCTGTATCCAGGAAACCCACCTCACACGCAAAGATACACAAAGGCTCAAAATAAAAGGATGGAGGAAGATTTACCAAGCAAATGGAGAGCAAAAAAAAGCAGGAGTTGCAATTCTCATCTCTGATAAAATAGACTTTAAAGTAACAAAGATCAAAAGGGACAAAGAAGGTCATTACATAATGGTAAAAGGATCGATACAACAAGAAGAGCTAACGATTCTAAATATATATAGACCCAATGTAGGAGCACCCAGATATATAAGGCAAGTTCTTAATGACTTACAAAGAGACTTAGACCCCCACACAGTAATAGTGGGAGACTTTAACACTCCACTGTCAATAGCAGACAGATCAACCCGACTGAAAATTAACAAGGATATCCAGGACTTGAACTCAGACCTGGAACAAGCAAACCTGATAGACATTTACAGAACTCTCCACCCCAAATCCACAGAATATACATTCTTCTCAGCACCACATCACACCTACTCCAAAATTGACCACATAATTGGAAATAAAGCACTCCTCAGCAAATGCAAAACAACGGAAATCATAACAAACAGTCTCTCAGACCATAGTGCAATCAAGTTGGAACTCAGAATTCAGAAAATAACTCAGAACCACACAGCTTCATGGAAACTGAACAACTGGCTCTTGAATGTTGATTGGATAAACAATGAAATGAAGGCAGAAATAAAGAAGTTCTTTGAAACCAATGAGAATGAGGACACAACATACCAGAATCTCTGGGACACATTTAAAGCAGTCTGTAGAGGAAAATACATAGCAATAAGTGCCCACATGAGAAGAGTGGAGAGATCCAAAATTGACACCCTATCGTCAAAATTGAAAGAGCTAGAGGAGCAAGATCAAAAAAGCTCAAAACCTAGCTGAAGACAAGAAATAACTAAGATCAGAGCAGAACTGAAGGAGATAGAGACAAGAAAAACCCTTCAAAAAATCAATAAATCCAAGAGCTGGTTTTTCGAAAAGATCAATAAAATAGACAGACCACTAGCCAGACTGATCAAAAAGAAAAGAGAGAACAACCAAATAGATGCAATAAAAAACGATAAAGGGGAAATCACCACAGATTCCACAGAAATTCAAACCATCATCAGAGAATACTACAAACAACTCTATGCACACAAACTAGTAAATCAGGAACAAATGGATAAATTCCTGGACGCCTGTGTCCTCCCAAGCCTAAACCAGGAGGAAGCCGAAACTATGAATAGACCAATAACAAGGTCAGAAGTTGAGGCAGCAATTAAGAGCCTACCACACAAAAAAAGCCCAGGTCCAGATGGGTTCACAGCTGAATTCTACCAGACACACAAAGAGGATCTGGTACCATTCCTTCTGAAACTATTCCAAATAATCCAAAAAGAGGGAACCCTTCCCAAATCATTTTATGAGACCAACATCATCCTGATACCAAAACCTGGCAGAGACTCAACAAGAAAAGAAAACTTCAGGCCAATATCCATGATGAACATAGATGCAAAAATCTTCAATAAAATACTGGCAAATCGATTGCAACAGCACATTAAAAAACTTATCCATCATGATCAAGTAGGATTCATCCCAGGGATGCAAGGCTGGTTCAACATACGCAAGTCTATAAATGTAATTCACCACATAAACAGAAGCAAAAACAAAAACCACATGATTATCTCAATTGATGCAGAGAAGGCATTTGACAAAATTCAACAGCCCTTTATGCTAAAAACCCTCAATAAACTTGGTATTGATGGAACATATCTCAAAGTAATAAAAGCTATTCACGACAAACCAACAGCCAGTATCATACTTAATGGGCAAAAACTGGAAGCATTCCCTTTGAAATCTGGCACTAGACAAGGATGCTCTCTCTCACCACTTCTATTCAACATAGTACTGGAAGTTCTAGCCAGAGCAATCAGGCAAGAAAAAGAAATAAAGGGTATTCAAATAGGAAAGGTGGAAGCCAAATTGTCTCTATTTGCAGACATGATAGTATACCTAGAAGACCCCATCACCTCAGCCCAAAAGCTCCTGCAACTGATAAGCAACTTCAGCAAAGTCTCAGGATATAAAATCAATGTTCAAAAATCACAAGCATTCCTATACACCAATAACAGACTTAAAGAGAACCAAATTAAGAATGAACTGCCATTCACAATTGCTACAAAGAAAATAAAATACCTAGGAATACAACTCACAAGGAATGTAAGGGACCTCTTTAAGGAAAACTACAAACAACTGCTCAACGAAATAAGAGAGGACACAAACAGATGGAGAAACATTCCATGTTCGTGGTTAGGAAGAATCAATATTGTGAAAATGGCTATACTGCCCAAAGTAATTTACACAATCAATGCTATCCCCATCAAACTACCATTGAATTTCTTCACAGAACTGGAAAAAACCACCATGAATTTCATATGGAACCAAAAAAGAGCCCGCATAGCCAAGTCAATTCTAAGCAAAAAGAACACAGCAGGAGGCATCACGCTACCAGACTTCAAACTATACTACAAGGCTACAGTAATCAAAACAGCATGGTACTGGTACCAAAATAGAGATATAGACCAATGGAACAGAACAGAAGCATCGGAGGCAACACAACATATCTACAACCATGTTATCTTTGATAAACCAGACAAAAACAGGCAATGGGGAAAGGATTCCCTATTTAATAAATGGTGTTGGGAAAACTGGCTAGCCATGTGCAGAAAGCAGAAACTGGACCCCTTTCTGACACCTTACACTAAAATTAACTCCAGATGGATTAAAGACTTAAATGTAAGACCTGACACTATAAAAACCCTAGAAGAAAATCTAGGCAAAACCGTTCTGGACAAAGGAGTAGGCAAGGACTTCATGAACAAAACACCAAAAGCATTGGAAACAAAAGCCAAAATAGACAAATGGGACCTAATCAAACTCCACAGCTTCTGCACGGCAAAAGAAACAGTCACTAGAGTGAATCAGCAATCATCAGAATGGGAAAAAATCTTTGCAGTTTACACATCTGACAAAGCGCTGATATCCAGAATTTACAAAGAACTCAAACAGATTTACAGAAAAAAAACAAACAAGCCCATTCAAAAATGGGCAAAGGATATGAACAGAAACTTTACAAAAGAAGACATACATGAGGCCAACAAACATATGAAAAAGTGCTCATCATCATTGGTCATTAGAGAGATGCAAATCAAAACCACATTGAGATATCATCTCACACCAGTTAGAATGGCGATCATTAAAAAATCTGGAGACAGCAGATGCTGGAGAGGATGTGGAGAAATAGGAACACTCTTACACTGTTGGTGGGAGTGTAAATTAGTTCAACCATTGTGGAAGACAGTGTGGCGATTCCTCAGGGACCTAGAAATAGAAATTCCATTTGACCCAGCAATCCCATTACTGGGTATCTATCCAAAAGACTATAAATCGTTCTACTCTAAGGACACATGCACACGAATGTTCATTGCAGCACTGTTTACAATAGCAAAGACCTGGAACCAACCCAAATGCCCATCGATGAGAGACTGGACTGGGAAAATGTGGCACATATACACCATGGAATATTATGCAGCAATCAAAAATGATGAGTTTGTGTCCTTTGTAAGGACATGGATGAATCTGGAGAACATCATTCTCAGCAAACTGACACAAGAACAGAAAAAGAAATACTGCATATACTCACTCATAGGTTGGTGAGAAAAATGAGAACACATGGACACAGAGAGGCGGTCTACTATACACTGGGGACTGTTGGGGGAAATGGGGGAGGGACAGCGGGGGGGGCTGGGGGGATAGCCTGAGGATGAATACCAAGTATGGGTGAAGGGGAGGAAGGCAGCAAAACACACTGCCATGTGTGTACCTATGCAACTATCTTGCACGTTCTGCACATGTACCCCAAAACCTACAATGCAATAAAAATTAAAAAAAAAAAAAAAAAAAAGAAGGAATCTGATCGGACTGGCCCATATAGGCCACAGATGTGTGGTCAGCCTGGGGACATAGACTGGCTTTCCTGAGTGTTGAGTGTATAGATAAGAGTGCTGGGTATTTGTGTGTGTGTTGGGGTTTGAGACATGGGTTTACTTAGAAAGCATCGTGTGTATTATGAGAAAAAAGATTTGCAACTAGCGTATCCATTTTATGATTCTTGATGAACTTGCTAATATGTTATGCTATTTCAGACCTGGGAGAGTCTGGGGAAGGGGTGGGCAATTCTTAGCCTGCCCGAGTGGTTTTATGCTTTTGCAGGGACCTCGCAGTGTTCTTCAGGTTCCTATTTCTAGGTCTGCTCTCCTACCCTCTGCTGACCCACATGTTTGCAGCTTGATTCGGGGCAGTATCTTCAGATACTTCCCTAGTTCCTAGAAATGGAGCATGCCTTTCAGCTCCTTGCTACTGGGGTCTTTCCATCCTTCTAGATGGCACTGTTGGGCAGGACCCGGGACAGTCTCACACCAGCTCTCTCACATGGCCAGAAGACACTGATACATGCCTTGCTCCAAAAACTTCTGGGAGTGCAGGGCAATCCCAGAAATCTCTATGCTCTTACTAGAGCCCAGTTCATCCTTCTCAGCCAGTAGTACTCTGTGTCTCCCAGCTGTAAGAGCACACTTCAAGGACCGTGCGACAGCTGATGGAAATCCCCTCAGTAGGCTACAGATGAAGGATGTGGCTCACCCTGCCACCTCCTCCCTTGTGAGGGAGTGAAGATTCACAACACAGTCACATCATTTCCCACATGCATCTCTTCACAAGCATTCACAAATCTTCCCTCTACTCCCTTTTAGACTTTCCATGTGGTTTAGAAGTCCAAGACTCGTGGAATCCATTTGCAAAGTTTTCTCCCATAAATTCTGCATAAAATACTCGTCTCACACTCAGTTTGCCATCTCTCCTCTATCCTAGTGGTGCTTCAGTCTAAACCTCCATTTTTAAATCCATCACACATGAACAAGTTTTGACAAAATTTAAAGTTATTGTTTTAATATCATATTATTTTATATTGTAAAACATATTACCTACTTGATAACTTTTGATGTCTAATTTATGAACATGACATGATGAAGCCAGAAGAAATTAATCCACATAATAGCAGAAATTGGTTAGCCAGCATGCGTTCAGTGACTTTCCTGTGCCATCCCTGTGTGCTCTGTGCCTGCAAAGATTACAGCAGACCCATGACCCAAGAAATACAAGCGTCTTCTATGGCCGGGCGCGGTGGCTCACACCTGTAATCCCAGCACTTTGGGAGGCCGAGGCAGGTGGATCACAAGGTCAAGAGATCGAGACCATCCTGGTCAACAAGGTGAAACCCTGTCTCTACTAAAAATACAAAAATTAGCTGGGCATAGTGGTGCACGCCTGTAGTCCCAGCTATTCGGGAGGCTGAGGCAGGAGAATTGCTTGAACCCAGGAGGCAGAGGTTGTGGTGAGCCGAGATCGCGTCATTGCACTCCAGCCTGGGTAACAAGAGTGAAACTCCAACTCAAATAAAAAAAAAAAAAAAAGAAAGAAAAAGAAATACAAGCATCTTCAAGACCAATGGGACCACAGAGTTGACCACAGCACCATGCCCGAAATGCCAAAATGTATGATTATAGCAAACAGCATAATGCTAATAAACTGATTAGAGATTCTCAAATAAAGCAATGCAGTCCTAGGGGATATGTGGTTTCGATTTTTTTCATAAGAAATGGGTATCACATTGTTACAAGGAGATACTCGTCTAGAAGGTGTTCTTTACAGGAATGTTTACAATGGTATAAAATATTATTTGAGATCTCATGGATAAATTATGAATGTAATACCAAATACAATATTTAAGTTTCTCATCGAAAAGTATCAAAAATAAAAAATAAAAAATCCTGCTTTTGAATGTATTTTATTCTAGTCAAACACTGTTAAGCATACAAGAGTAGCATCTGCTTTTATAATTCCAAGTGAACATAAAGAATATACAGAATTAAGTGATAATTTTACTGTGTTTGGTGACTTGACACGAGTAGTTAGTTCAATCCAGTTGGCCCGTGTTTATAAATATGCTATTCAGGAAGGAGACATCCTAAAAGTATGCCTATATACTTTTCTTTAAAGTTGTAAAGCTATACAATGAAAAATGTCGGCAAAGTTCAGAGTGCACAGTCCTAAGCAAAACCGATCATCTCTGGTTAGTGCAGTATTTCCACGACACCAGGTATCCGCCTAGGTTGTGCTAATGTGTCCTGAAAGAATGACAAAGATGAGTCTTGATTTTTAACAACTGGCAATTGCTGATAAAAGGGATTCAACAATGAGAATGTTCAAAAAAAACCTCCTTAGAAAACATGTAATAAGCCTAAACCTTTCGCTGCTATGATTATGAGGGATAGTCTTGCCTCTATATCTCACAAAAAGTTACCAAATATACACCAGATTTTTCGACCCCAGCACTTCTGACATTTCCATTAAGATATTTTTATTGTGGGGGCTGTCCTGTACATTGTAGGGTGTTTAGCGGATCCCTGGCCTCTAATCACCAGATGCCATAGCACCTCCTCCCCAACTTGCAACAGCCAAAAACGTCTCCAGACATCACCAAATGTCCCCTAGGGGCAAAGTGGCCTCATTGAGAACCAGTAACACCCATTAATCACCGGGGCACAGGCGTGTAACACTCTGTAGTTTAATTCAATGCAACTAACGTTTATCATTATTTACATACACCGTGACAGGCATGGAGCTTTCAGTCCAGCAGGAGAGCTTGTTAAGTAAAAGAGGGCTTGAGACCATGTGCTCAGGAGTTAGATGGCCTGGGTCAGACTGTCCCCTTTGCTAGCTGCCTCTCTTCTTGAAAAATTCACTTAATCTTTTTAAGTCTTGGCTTACTCATCGGGGAAATGGGAGTAAGAATAGCACCTGCTTTATATAATGGTTGTGAGATAAGAGAATAAGTAAATAGGTATTCATTCTAAATAAAAAGGCATTTAACTAAGTACTGGTATACAGTAAGTGTCCAATAAACGTTGGAAGAGGCATGGGTGCACACAAGAGGACAGCAGTCGCATCACCTTTTCCCAGGTGAAAGGGAGGACTCACCAGCGTACAGCCAGCTACTGAAAGAAGGGATTCCTTTGAGATATGTATGCATCCACACGTCAACAAACAGGCATATGGTTGTGTGGTTTTTAAAAGATACAATCTATAACATCATGTTGAATTAAGGTGTCAAGTACATTTTGGGGGTTTCATTTTCCATAAATTAGATGACAACTTAAATTTGTTTTCATTCTGCTTAGAAATATTAATACTGAATTTTGAATCAGACATCACTGCTGCTTTTGGAGCCTGTTTTAATATTACATATTTGGTTTTTAGCAGATTTTCTTTTCTGAAGATTATTCCACAAAGACAGGTGAAAAGAGAAAAAGTAAACTGTGATGCGAAAACTCTCACTCCATAAAAGGCAAATTAGATATTCACTATATCCCAGCAGCAGAAGGATGTGAAGTGGTCCCCTGACTTACAGTTTGGCATAAGTCCTTCCACAAACCCCAGGACTGTGGCCTGACATGAACACCACTGCTGCTGAAATGTCAGGTGGACCTCTCTAACACCAAGCCAACCCAGAGTCACGGGGTTGCCACAAATAGACCTTCCACTTGGGAGTAGCTAAGAGAAGACTCAATAGGACTCTGCTCCCCTGAGGATCCTTCACCAAGACCTGCATGGGCCCAGCCCCCTTCTCCAGCTGGACATAGCTGTAGGCAAGGCACATGGCTTGATGAGTCAAGGAGGGCTGTCTCAGCCCTGCCAGCCTATGCAATCAGCCTATGCCCCCTACAAGGAGGAGCCATGTCCCACCCTGAGCTTGCTCTTCCAGGGTCTCTTGGATCGTGACTTCATCTTCACTTAGAAGTGTCACTATGACCAGAAAAAAAGAGCTCTGCTCCATCCTTAGCCCTGCTCTCAGCACAGGGCACCAGCTTACCCACTGAGCCTCAGGAGAAGGACCTGACGCTCTGGTCATCCCATCTGTGAGGAGGACCAACATGTAAGGCCAGCCAGAATCAGTGCCATCCCCTCTTGAATTTATGAAAAATATTCCTGCTCTGAAGACCCCTGCCTTCCCCACTTCCCTCTGGCAAATCCATATATATCTTTCAAAACTCAGTTCAAAAGTGGTCTGAACATTTACGCTTCTCCCAGCTCCCTCCTCCACCACCAAAGTCTGAGGTCACTTGCTCCACCTAACCATGCACTACAGTCACTGTTCGTTTGTGAGTCTGTCTCCCCCACTAAACTGCGAGTGCGTCTCAGCACACTTAATAGGTAGAATAAATAAATGATTTGACTGACATTTTATGGATTTGAATATAGCTTTTCATTTTAAGGGACAGATTAACACTACACTAGGTTCAACTCTTATTTTTCTTCCAGTGAAATCCTTCAAGCCTTCTGAGCAATTTAATGTTTTCCCTGCAGAATCATCTAAATATGAAAATAGCCACTGTCCATCAGAACAGAGCAATCACCCACTAGCAACTAGGTATGCCACTTTCATGGAGATGGCTTCTACATCTCCTAACAGAGGATGATCATATTTATTTAAATGCCTGCTACGTGGCAATACTACGGAGGATGATCAAAAGCAGGGCAAGATCTGCTGGCCAAACAGGGCCTCAGAGCTGGTGAGTGATGGGCCTGGCCTTCCACCTCCCGCCTGGCCAACTCAAGTCAGTGCTCTCCCAACCACTTGCTGATTACACATGACTTCCTCACTGTTTTTCTCAGGTGAGACTAAAAGTCCTGAGACATCATCTCTGGCTACAGCTGAAGTCATCCCATTTGAAGTTCAATTATCTGGAGGGACACCAGATTAACCTTGTTTACAAATTAAAATCGTCTCAATTATTTCAGTCTGCTCCATTCTGAGCTTCAGTCACATTCCACACTGCCCTCCCTCCCCAGCGCCTTTCATCTGGGGTTTCCTAAGGGCTTCCTGAATTGCTGTGAACTTTCTTTCATAACAGCCCTGTATGGGAACAATCGTGTCCTAATCTCTCGCAACAGAGTTTAAAAAAAAAGGGGTTTTAAGCTCTTCAGAGCTCAGTTTCCTCACTGGTAACATTGGGAAATACTCTCATGCAAAGACAGAGAAGCACATTGGGTTTTGCTCCAGCTTTTGTCAGTATTCCCACTCTGTGCCACGAATTTCAAGAAGGAAGATAATAGCTCTTTCTTTCTCAAAGTATTGATGTTTTAAGAGAGCCCAAGCTTGATTAATCTCTAAAACACTGGTAGCCCTCAAAGCAGACTGGGGCATTTTTCTATATGATAGCTTGAACAGAAAATTTTAAAGTGAATTCAAGAGTGGAGAGGGCATGTTTATAAATGCCTTTCTGTCTTCATTTGATCTCTCCTCCATATTTAGAACATTATTAAGGAAGATCATTTCTTTCCCTAATGATTTTGAAAAAAGTCATGGGTTCTCCTTAGGAAAGATGAAAATGAATTAGGCCTTGAAATGACAAGAATTGAAGTCAAAATCAAGATATCACATCTTCGGCTACTACCCTTGCACACACATGCACACAGAAACCTACATGAACATACATATGTGCAGAGCAGGCAGGAGAATCAAAAGTATTTGATTTCATCTACTTTTATGAGAAAACCACTGAAGTGAACTTCACCAACACCATTTTCTCCCTCAAATTCCAAATTAGTTTGTACTTAATACCATTCAAGCACATTTCATAAGAGACTTTTATCCCTAGAAGGACCACGTGAGTCGTCCACATGTGGAAATGCACAGTTCATGTCCCATAGACATCAGATGCTGCCTGGGGCTGTTTTCTTCAGATGGGCACAGTTGACATATGCATTTGCAGCAAGACTGTGTGGCACCCACATCTGTCCTACCCTGAAGCAGAGGCTTAATTAACTTCATCATGTTTATTTACCGCAAAGTTCCCTGATAAAATCATCACATGAGGAGGGAATGGCAGTGAGTACACGCACAGGGACCAGCACAGTCTCACCCAGGGGGCATGCCTTCTGTGTCCTAAGCCCAGGACACAAAACCAAGCCACTCTGCCCTGGAACATGATCAAACAAACACCGTCCCCAACATCATGCCTCTGTCTCATCAAGCTCACTGCTTTTTGATGAATACTCTCATGCTACCACCTCTACTTCAGAAAACACAATTACTAAACTGGAAGAGGTCATGTTTGTTTGTTTGTTTCACAAAAGGAGAAAAGGACAGAACAGAGAGAGAAAATTAAAACATTACTCTGATGATATTTCAATTAATTTGGGACCCTGATATTCTAGAGAAAGGCTCTTTTGATCCGGTTATTTCCATAAATGCACAATAACCCCTGATTACCGTGAATGGACATTTATTCATGCAAGTTTAGGTCACTAATGAATGATTGTCCCCAGGTAAAACATACACATACTCACAGTCACTCATTTCATCTGAAACCTAGGGAAATGCAGCAAATTTTAACTCAGGAGAATAAAGGTTAAGCACGGCAGTTAAAGGGATAGAATTTGAAAGTCAATCATTAGAATAAATATCTATCGTGAATTACCACAATCCTAATGTTTCTGCCTCTGCTGTCGCCCAGATTTAAAACACTTATTAGCACCCAGTAAGAAAAGCAAAGCTCCTACCCATAAAAGCCAGAAGGTCATCTTTTTCAACTTGGCTCAGTCCTTCACATGTGCAAACATGGAGCATTTGGCATGAGCCAGCGTTACTCTCAGCTCTGATGACGGATGCAAGAGATGGGACAGGCCAGGACCCTCCAGTCGTTCCCAGTCCACTGGGGGGAGGGGACAGAATTACCTGTAATGGAAAAAAGAGTTTTCTAAGTTTTCTGAGCCCACCAGACAGAATGGAGGGAGGGAAGATCTTTGTGAGAGGCACATGGGATGCTGGAGAGCCCCTAAAGGGAACGGCGTGCTCCCAGGCGAGGGCTATGATGGCTCCAGGCAAACTCCAGAGTGCTAGGTGGGTCTCACAGTGTGTCCTGGTCAGGGTCCAAGCAAGGCAGCAGAGATGGTACAAGACACACATGGAAGGATCAAGGACCAGGAACCATCCATGGACTGTGGGGTCTGGGTACACTGGAATCCACAGGACAGGAGTCAGGACAGGAACACCATGGGCAGGACAGGGCTGCCGGGTGGGCAGGTGGAACATCCTCTCTCTGGGAAAACCTCAGCCCTACTCTCAAGGGCCCACTAAGTCAGGCCCACACAGATAACCCAGAATAACCTCCCTTAAAGTCAACTGAGTAGGGACTTTAATTACACCTGCAAAATCCCTTCATGACAACACCTAGACTAGTGTCCAACTGCATCACTGGACTGTAGCCTCGTCAAGTAAACGCATCAAAAGCTGACACAGGAGGTTATTGTTATTACTGGAGTCAGCTAACTGAGGTGCCAGACTGCCTGGGTCTGAACGCTGGGACTGTCACTACTAGTTCTGTGTTCTTGAGCAAGTTACTAAACTATTCAGTGCCTCAATTTCCCCATCTATAAAATGATGATGACAAACAGTACTTACTTTATAAATGTTTTGTAAGGATTAAATTTGCTAACACATGTAAAATGCTTAGAACAATACTGAAACGTAAGAAGAATTCAGTAAATGTTATCTGTCTTGCTGTTATTATGACTATGATTATGATAATCATATTATGACTATGATTACTTAAGGCATATATGTGTAACAGTGTGTGTAGCTAATATATCAAAAAGTACTGTAGCAAGCTGGTAGCAAGCTGGTGGCAGAGCCAGGACTGGAACTGAGGGTCCCAGAATCCAATCCTTTGGTAACTGCTTATTTAGCATCTGTTATGCTTGGCAGTGTAGGAATTTAAAGAAGTGTAAATAGAAGTCCTATCCTTGTGAAGTCACATTATAGCTGATAATGAGACAGACCAGTACCCAAAAATGCACTCCACATGCCAAATGAAGGGTGGGGGAAATGGTGCTATAAGAGTCCCCGTGGGGAGACAGGACTTGCCCTTGTCTGGGCAGATCCTTGGGAAGGGGTGTGCTCTCTTCTGGGGTAGGAGAGGTGAGAAGAGAACAGAGGGGAGGGGTGGT
The DNA here is from genome assembly GCA_031835075.1 of Saguinus oedipus. NCBI lineage: Eukaryota > Metazoa > Chordata > Mammalia > Primates > Cebidae > Saguinus > Saguinus oedipus. Next base: position 173,374,706 of record CM063172.1, on the reverse strand, counting down.
AGGCAAGGGCCACAAGGACAAAAAGGCACAGAAGCCAGCAAGGTAATGAGGGCACTGGGCCAACAAGAAAACCTCCAAAATGTAAGTGTTCATTTCTAGGGACTAGATGGTATTGCTTCACTTAGGAAAGAATTCATTTACCAGCTTGAGCCTTTGTCTTTGTCTAGAAATCCCAAAGCACAGTCCCACAAGCTTAACAGCACTGCCAGAGATTAAAACTGCCTCTGTTCATGATGTGTTTTTTTTCATGGAGTTGGGTTTCTCTGGTGTTTCTCCAGTGGTAGACTTTAATTGAAGCAATAGATACAGCAGCTGATACCTCATATTAAAATAGTTTCACCAGGCTGGCAAAGCCGAAGGATTTTATTTTACAAAATCTATAACCAGAAAACATTGGTTTTGCCTTTTGTACTAGAGAAGTGATGGAATTAAAGGATTCAAGATTGCAAAGCCTTCATGAATAATTTAGAATCCTCTAGTCCCTGCAAACGTTCACTTCACTTTCTATGTGCCAATATGGGACTCTGACATCTCAGGAGGGTTTAATGGTGCTGAGTTCTCCCTAATTCACAATCATCCTCAAACATACACATACACACACATGTGCACACACACACACTCACACATGCACACACATGCTCCTTTCAACTGCTCTATGTGACTTTATATCTAAAAATCTCAGAATTAATTCTGAGTACAATGTCTAAAATCTCACAAATAATTCTCAGCTTTATGGTTTATATAATTTATTTTAACAAAAGCTTACTTGACACTTACTGACCATATCCCAAATAGTAGCTCATGTTGGTCCTCATGAGAAATCTATTACATGGGAACAATAATCACGTTCTTTTTGTAGATGAGGTAATAAAAGCACAGAGGGGTTAAGTCACATATCTAAGCCACACCTCTAGTAAGTGCCAGAACTGGGATTCAGATGAAGGCTCTCGGATCCCTGAGTGTATATCCCAGATATACACTTAACTGTTAATCTGCCCCTCAGACTGGACATCGAAAGACTGATGGAGATATCCAAGGACTGCTGCAGCCTTCCTGCTATATATATTTACAGGAAGGGTCAAGACACTGAGTGAGTCTCTACCCAATTTGGAGAATCCATTCTCAGCCTGAATCCCAACAAGCAGTTACTGTGTCCATTAACCTCTGAACAAGAGAAAACATTCTCCATTACCCCAGTATGTCAATGACTGGATACAGAGACATGAGCGGCAGAAACTGCCAAGGCATATACCCATGCAGTGCAAAATGACATTTCCAGAGGAAAAGAAACTGGTAGGGCAATGTATAGCCCATACTAGGGGAAAAGCCTGAAGAATACCTTTGGGAAGCATTTTATACTCTGCATAAATATGGAATATTCACCAGTGTAGCCCAAATTTTCCCTAAAAGGTCATAAAGGTCCTCATACACCAAAGTAACCCTCCAAGTGCAGGCATGCACAGATCACAGAGAAAAGGATCATCTAAATCTGGACCACACAAGAACAAAAAAGCATCCAGACCAGCATGGTATATACACTCTCTCTGCCTGGCCATGAGCTTCAATCGTATAAGGGACTTGGGAGTCTACACCAGACTTACTCTCTAGATCATTTGCAATACAGGAGGCTTCGTTATCATTAAGTTGGTACAGAAAGAAAAGCCAGCTCAAGGGAATCCAGTTAAAATAGAAACCAGTATTTCACAGTAAATGATCAAACAGTTCAACTGAGGTTTCATCTTGAACTGTAAATCAAAACAAATTTGTTTTGTTTCTATTTAACATCTTTTTAGGTTCTTATTAAAAAACAATGCATCAAGTATGGATGGGGGCAGTGTTTGAGCATGACAGCTTACATTTACACCAACTTCCTCAGCCCTATCAAAAAGAGGCTCAGTTTTGCAAAAATATCAGAGCACATTTCATCAATGCTCCCGAGCATCCCTCTTGATCTGTTGAAACTTATCGTATCACTGTCCTTAACAATTTTCTACTCTTCACATGTTAGCTGGTATAGCCTCCTAAGGAACTCACTTTTCAAGGGCTTTGCACAGGATTTGAACAGTTCTCCAATATCACTTTCAGTTACTTCATAAATCCGGCTTCTATTATAAGGCTCAAAATTTGACTTTGCAAATGTTTTGCGGGCATTTGCATGGCAATGTCTGATGCAATAAAGACTATGATAAAGAAGGAAGGAGGTTTCCATGAGACTGGTCATTCTCCTACGGATTCGTGTCTATTTTTTGTTATGATGATTTTTATTTTCTCTAGGCAGACTTACACCTGAAGAGACCACGTAAATAACAACAGAACAAGGACCTCTTCTTGTGACTCTGTTTAAGTGACTGAAACCTTAGAGTTCTCTAGGTTGAGTTAAACTCCTACATGTATTCTTTTTATTTTCATCATGAAGTCCTGCATTATAGATGCTCTAGGGAAGTTACAGCCTAATTACCTGCATCAGATGAACCTGACCTCCAGGAGGACTCTGGTACTTTCCGTTTTTTATTAAAATAAACAATGACGTATGCTTAAAAGCTTCCAAATACAACCCTATTAAAACTAATATATAAATACTCATTTTTAATTATTTTTATAACTAGCCAGGCAAAAATTTAAAGGACATTCTCACATACCAAAAACAATGACAAATCCTGAATAGAAGAGGTAAGCAAGAGCTAAGGCTGAAAGATGCAGTGATCTGCTAATGTCAGGGGCCTGCGTGGGGAAAACAGAAGAGCAAGTACATGTGAGGCATTAAATCAGATCAGAAACCACCACACCATGAACACTAGCACTTTTGGCAAACAACACCCATGGAAAGACTGCTTCAGCATTGGCTCTGAATGAAGGGAGGAAAATTCCCTGAGAATATCTAACCACATTCTGATACTCATAGGGGCCAGAATTCACCCTATGTACATAGCCATGTGATACATGGTATTTGTCTTGATAGATACAAGACAAAAATCTTAAACCCAGACCTCAAATAATTCCTATACATTAATTTCTAAGTAATATATTTCACAACTCAAAATCAAGCAATACATACAAGGATAAAAGCCACCATAAATGAGCAAACCCACAAAGAAGGAGAATTGAGAATTATCCAAAATATATACATAAAAACACATATCTGGTATGTGTGAAGAAAGTAAAGATGATATCAAACTCATGATGCAAAATTAATAATCATGAAAAAAACATATCTTCTAAAATTGGAAATGGTACAAAATAAGCACAGGAAATAAATTTAATATAAAGTTAGGAATGCAAAGGTTGGATTGAAACAGAAAATTTGACATATCTGAAGAGAGAATTAGTGAAATGAAAAATAAATTTGAAGAAATATTCCAGAATGAATCACAGAGCTATAAAGATGAAAAAAATATTAACAAGAAATTGAGAAACATACTAATAGAGTAAGATGGCCTATCACACATCTAATTGAAGTTTCTAAAGGGGATAATACAATGAGACAGAATACTTGAAGAGATAACAGTTGAGAATTTTTCCAAATTAATGACAGACATCAATCTTCAGATTCAAAAAGACCAACAGATCTCAAGTAGGAAAAATAAATACTAAAACACTGGAGAAAACAGTATTCTAATTGGGATAATCATGATTGAAACTAAGACATTCTGAGATTTTTTTATTCTTTAGGAGGAAAGTAAAGATATTAACTGAATTTAGATTTTAGCTTAAATATTAGCTTAAATATATTTTAGTTATTTTTGGAAAATCACTATAAGACATCACTTCAAATCTGTGTAGGAATAAATTATAACAAAAAAGGAAAAGGAAGAAAAGCCTAGTCAATCCAAGCATAAACAAGAAAGAAAAGCACTAATAAAAAGCGGAACAAACATAAAGCACAAAAATAAAATGGCCAAGATAAATAAGATATATCTATGCTCACAATAAATGTGAATGGACAAAAAAACTGAGGAGTTAAAAAATAGATTGTCAGACTGGATCTTTTTTAGAAATTATATATGTATTGTCCACAATATTTATAGCTGAAAAAAAAATACACACACATATACACATACACAACCACACATACATATACATGCAGTATACTGAAAACACATCTAAGAAAGACTTAGAAGTTGAAAATAAAAAATATACATAGAAAATACTAATCAAAATAACTAGTATTAATAGGATAAATAGTCTTTAAAGTAATAAGTGTTACTAGATATAAATGGGATCATTACACTATAATAAAATGACCAATTTTATTATGAAAATTTCTGAAATTTTAACCTTGTAGGCACCTGTTAATATAACTGCAAAATATATTTTTAAATAGCAGGACTTCAAGATAATCTGACAAATCTACAAGTATAGCCAATATACAGGGAGACTGTAACATTCTTCTCTAAAGAATTGGTAGACCAGACAATAAAAAAACACAAAAAATATATAGACTATTTGAATAATACAATTAACTATGCTGACTTGCTTCCTAAAGCTACAGAAGTATTTTCAAGAACACATGAACATTTAAAAAAATATTCCTGGGCCATAAACAAAACTTCAACAAATCCCTAAAAATCACTATAATATAAACTACATTCTTTGGCCCAGTGCAAGGAAGTTAAAAATCAAAAACAAAAAAAAGTTTACATCCCCTCTCATGTGTAAAGTTAAAAACACCTTGTTAAATAGCTCTTAGTTCAAATAAACCATAACTGATATTTTAAAATGCTCCAGACTAAACAATAGTAAATACGCCACAAACCAAAACCCACATGTTGTAACTATACCATCCTCAAAGAGAAATGTATAGGCTTAAGGACTTATTCCAGAAAAAGAAGTTTTTAAATGGCTAAAAGTTAACGAACCAAGTATAATATTTAAATAGTTATATAACAACAAGATAAAACTTTTAAAGATTTAGAAGGGAAGTATGAACACAAAATGATGAAACAGAAATAATGAAACAGTTTATACTGAAAGTATAACAGAAAATGATGAAATAGAAAACAAAGACACACACACAAAAGGAATTAACAAAACCAAAGGCTGGATTTTTACAAGGGCTTAAAACACGGATAATCCTTTTGCAAGGTTGATGAATAAAAGAAAATGCATAAATAAAAAATATCCAATGTATATGCTAAACTAGACATATGCATCAAGATTCAGGATTCGAGGGAAGGCACTCGAGGTGTTTTAAACTGTAAAGTACTGAATACATGGGATGAGAGGCCTAAAATTTGCCAGAGGGTCTGAAAGAAACTTTCCAGGTTGCACTTACAAATATGACTCCGGTAGCAATTTAGAAATACCCTCAAGAGTATGTTCATTCTTCTGAAGCCACCACTAGGGCTGCAAGCTCAAGAATACATTCCAGGAGCTGCCATCAAAGGGCCAGGAAGCTGATACCAGAGTCAAAACAACACGGCCTCCTGCAGCCCAGGAGCCTGAGCACAAATCCTGGAACACTCAAGACAAAAACATCCAAGAAACCAAAAGGGGGCAAGAAAATTGTCTTTGCCTCACTAATGCCTTCCAAATTTCACATAGTGTGTCTAATAGATGCAAACTACCCAACTTGTCTCTCTAAATGGAAGGAGGGCAGGTCCAGAGAGCAAACCTACACACAAATCCCTCTCCTGAAGCATCCGTCACCCCTTATTTTCACTGAGTTGTGATTTTCTCCTACATGCAAACACTAAAAATACCTAAAACTAGAAGAGAACTCTTCTCACACTTCATAAGAATAAGAATAAGAATAAGAATAAGAATAAGAATAAGAATAAGAATTGTTTAAACTCCATTTTCTGTCAAATAAGACTAGTTGCCCACTGATGCAAGTCATATTCTGCCTTAACCTGCTATCTTCTTTTTTCTTTTACTTGTTTTTCCCTACTTCTCAAACAAAAGCTCACTTTTGTTTTGTATTACATAGATAATGTAAGGACTAGATAACTCAAATAACTTCCCTACTCCCTTTCACACTGCATATGAGAATCTAGAATAAGCCACACAAGAGCCATGTCCGGAAGAATCGCAGGTCCAGACTAGAAAATGCAACGATCCAAGAAGTATCAAGCTGAAGACAAATGTTGCATTAAAAGTTGATATAACCAGCCAGGTACAGTGGCTCTCACCTGTAGTCCGGCTACTCAGAAGGCTGGGGCGAGAGGACTGCTTGAACGGAGGTGTTGAAGGCTGCAGTGAGCTATGACTGCACCACTGCACTCCAGCCCTGGCAACAAAGCAAGAGTCAATCTCTTAAATAAATAATAAATAGGAAAGCTGGCATAACCCATGATGCTGAAGAGTTAAGCTCTTTTGAGCTAACAATCATTACTATCAGGCAGAACAATACTGAAAGTGCAGCTAATACACATGAAGAATAGTCGACATTTTATGGCAAGTGACGTTTTGTAAAAAGCTGACCGAATTTTTCTGGAACTGCCTTACAACTGCTGCATGTGCCCATTGATCCACTGAAGTCTGAAGTGATTAATGAAGTTGCCTGGTGGTTCACATCATCCAAAACAGGGAAAGCAAAACCTCTTTCCAAAATCTTCATTTGGTTCAAGATGCTAATACAGCATGACTCTTTAACACAGCTTGCAGGGCATAACTAGCATTTGTGGCTATCTACGTCTCACACACTAGATACATGCACTTTAATGCAACACAGACAGCAGGGTATGCATAAATACCTACAGCTGCCCTGTGTACTCATTTTCCATCTCCACGTAACAAAGTACCTCAAATCGCGTGACTTAAAACAACACACATTTCTTATCTCATGATTTCTGTGGGCAGGTTTCCAGGCATGACTTGTTTCTGCTCAGGATCTCGAAAGGCTGAAATCAGAGTGTTGGCGAGGGCTGGGGACTCCTCTGAGGCTGGGTGCTTGGGCGTGTTCACAGGGTTGTTGGCTGATCCATCACATCGCAGCTGTATAACTCATATCAGCTCATTTCTTTGAGGCTAGTAGGAGAGTCTCTGATTTCTTCAGCTTTCTGCCCTAGAATTTTTCAGAATGCTCACCTGATTCAGTCAGGTTTATAATGCATTCGCATAATTTTGTGTTGCCTCAGCATCCGTTCTGAATGCAAGTTTAACTTTCTCATGCAGAGGCAGGGCTCAGAGACCCCGGCACAGTTTTCAGTTCAACACCACGCCTACATGGCTCGAGCTGGTGGCCAGAGATGAGAAAGTAGAGGATCTCTCCTGCCTGTTAGACTGGTTCCCCACTAGTCTAACAGGTGGGGTTCCCCCACTTTCCTGCCCCCTCCTTTAAGGGAACCATTGATTCAGGCACTTGCCCGCGAACTCAGAGTGGCCCACAGCTATTGCCTTATGTATACTGCTAGTTGCCACATGAGCTCTCTCTCTCTCCACCTAACTCTTCATTCCTGCCTTGCCTGACTTGAGAATAGAGGATTGCCCTCCCACCTCATCACACCCTCCTTGCCCTAGATCCGTAAGTAAAAATTGTTTAGCTTGCTCCCTACTGTGGTGGTGGATCGAGGTCATCATAAACTGGACACAGGTCACACAGAACCACAAGGGTGTCTGCCAATACAAACAAGTTTCCCATGTAAGGAACCCCCTGGTCAAGGGTCAGACAATTGGGATGTTAGGCCATCCACCAGATAAAAGAAATGTCCCATGAAAGGCACACTGAAAACACCCACATCCAGCACCCTTTGCTCCCCGCTAGGACAGGGCTGCTAGCTGCTCTGGTACTGGGACCCCAAGAGCTCTCAAATGAAGGTCCACGCAAGATCATCTTCCTTTCACTTACTATAAAGTCAACTGAGTAGGGACCTTAACTACTGTACAAAATCCCTTTATCTTTACCATATTTCATTAGTTAGAAGCAAGTTAAAGGTTCCATCCACACTGAAGAGGAGGGGATTATACAAGGGCATGGGTCTTTGGGAATCATCCTAGAATTCTGCACACTACCCTCTTTATGTGACAAAATAGCAAGGAAACCGCTGCATATTTTTCCATATCAGGTGTATTGCTAATGCTGTATAGCAACGTTGAAATGAGCAGTCACTCAGAGAATGCTGCTGCTAGTGTTTTACCTCTGGTTTTTTTTTTTAGTTATTCACTCAACAAACATTTTCCTACTGACAAAAACATACCAACTACTGTTCGAAGTGTTGTATACATGAAAATAAATAAGCAATAGTTCTTGTCCATGGCAAAATGACAACCACAGACACCTTACCCCATTACCCAGGCAACAACAGTAAGCTTGGTCTTTTCTTACTGATTTGTCAACTATTTCGCCACATCACTTGTTTTTCAGCAAAGCCCTTCCTCTGGCCTGACTGCGGAGGTGTTGTTAAGCCTGATTTTATTATGACCATGAATGTAGGAGCCTGAGGCCAATGCTCTAAACCAGATGTTTCCGGAAACCATTCTTACCTGTCTGTGCTTAACGAAAAGAATAATGACCTGTTATAATGCAATAAAAATTAAAAAAAAAAAAAAATGAACTACCCAAGCAAAGATTCACAGCCTTTCTCTTCTGAAAATCATCAAGGATAAGAGGAAACCTGCTTCAACAGCAAACTATTCTTGAGCATGTCAGGACAAACTATGAGTTTTCTTACCCAGTATTAAACCGAAGCTACCATGCAAAGCTGATAAGTCAGCCGTCTGGATTAGTCACTCACAGCCAAGCATCCACTGAGCACCCGAGTGTGTTATCCATCTAGAATTCCGAAGCCTGAGTGGAGAATTTGTCCAATAACTCCCAATCTATTTAACTGAATTTGAATCTCTATTCACCACACATATAATCTTATGGAGCTGTATGTGTAACGCCTAAGATCAAAACCAGATGAATATCCCTGAGCCTGGCTTCCTCAAGAGATGGTAACATGGAGTAATTATGGGATAACAGGATGTGTTCACAGTGTTTTCCAAAAATTATCAATTGCTTTGGTGCCACTCAACTTTGCAGGTTTTATAAGTAAATAAAATAAACTTCTTGATTGTAACTATTACTTCCAAAGAACGTGGTCTAAGTGTTCCATTACCCTGGTGTATGAGTGAGGATTCTCAGGAGTGAAAGAACTAATAGGATTGATGTGTATATGAAGGGGAGTTTATTAAGGAGTATTAACTCACAGAATCACGAGGTGAAGTCCCGCAATAGGCTGTCCGCAAGCTGCAGAGTAAGGAAGCCAGTCCGAGTCCCCAAACCTCAAAAGTAGGGAAGCCAAAGGTGCAGCCTGCAGTCTGTGGCCCATAGCCCAAGGCCTGAGAGCCCCTAGCAAACCACTGGCGTAAGTCCAAGAGTCCAAAAGCTGAAGAACTTGGAGTCTGATGTTTGAGGGCAGGGAACATCCAGCACAGGAAAAAGATGAAGGCCGAAACTCTCAGCAAGTCAGCTCCTTCCACCTTCCTTCTGCCTGCTTTATTCTAGCTGCACTGGCAGCTGATTAGATGGTGCCCACCCAGAATGAGGGGGGATCTACCTCTCCCAGGTCAATGACTCAAATGTTCATCTCCTTTGAGTTAAACACCCTCACAGACACGACCACGAACAATACTTTGCATCCTTCAATCAAGTCAACACTCAATACTAACCATCATAAGTCCACCCCATGTCAACTTGAACCCATACACAACTCCTGAAGTCATAATCTTCGAAGAAAGACAATAATAAGGTCATAATTACACCTAATACAGCTATCCTTCATACAACCAGAAACACACTAATCCTTAACCTAAATGGTATTACATAAAGTTAACCAACACTTAAATGCTGATATAAAGTCAATAAACCTTATGCCACATTATAAAAGGAAATAAAAGAAATTTTCTTAGTTCAAGTGTATACATGCACAAACATGTTCTTAACAAAATAAGGAGGAAATACTCATGACGTAATCCTCGTTTCTACAACTGGTCACATGATCATAGCTGGTATTGATGACTACTTTCTTCTACTACCTATTCTGTATTCCCTATGCCTTCAGCAAACACCTCAGCAGGTCGTGTTTTTTTTCCTGGTGGAGTGACCCAAACCTTCATTCCTGAAGGGTCATGGCCATCTGTTGTCCTGCCTGGATTGAACTGTAGTTTCCCATGACCCTAATTACAGGGCATGGTAACAGTAAGAGATGCCCCAAGGGACCTCCTGTATTCCACGCATACTCTTCCTTACCTCCACTGCAGAGTCTGATTTCATTGTGATAGTCCGGGTCAACCATCCCAACCCACACTGTAACTCCCTTCTCAGCCTGCTGATTCAGAAGTAGGAGGAGCCCAAAGTGTCCAGGTGGCAAGCTTAACTTCCAGTTTAATGGAATCATTGTTGTGTCTCCTAGTGACAGCACTCCTCCCTCTGGAACTAAGACCTCTAGGCCAGCAGAACGTAATGCTGCGGGAACAGGAAGTAAGGATTCTACTAGTGGATCACTCCTGATGAGGTGGCTGACAGATGGGTGAATGGCCTGCAGCTGCTGTCACCTTTTATGCCCAGCCTTACGATTACATGTCTATAGTATTTATGTAATGTTATGAATATGTAACATAACATATATACATATAATATGTATATGTAATATGTCATACACAAAACATATGTAGATATATAAAATATATTAATATTATCATAAATTATTTATATTATAATACATAACTTAGTTCAAATGTTTCCTTCACTTGCCCAGACCTGACATTCACAGTTAATGACTCTGACGCAGTGTCCAAGAATATCTTTTGGTCAATTACATTAACAATCAATTATAGCAGCTATAAGAAAACACCAATTTTGAAAAAAGAAAGAAATCTTACTGACCTACTTAAAATTATGCTACCAGGCCATGATGCTAAACTCACCCAAAGCCATCTCCTATTATTAAACACCATTTTGCCTTTTCTCATTTCCTTCTTTTGAATCTCACTGCTATTTTGGACGACATGAACATAATGCGTTCTCCAAACAGTACAAAGTGCTTTGTTATCTCATCATCATGTTCCCATCCATTCAACAATACGTGGACACTTCAACATGGCTTACTATTGCCAGTAACAATGGCCATACTCTTAACACCATGTTCAATGTGAGCACCTCAGCTTAAGGAAGAAACGGAGAACTTGGAGACAGCTCCTCTGAAGAATCCATCCCAGTTCTTTCTCCTCTCCTTCCCTTTGCTCCCTCTCCACCACTGCCCTTCCTTCTCCTTCCCCATAGTAGTCACATTCATACTCATTCACACATGCACACCCTCTGCTTTTCCATTTTCCAGTAAAGTTCAGTGACTGGTACAGTGTGCTTGCTGGGCACACCTGTAAGACCCAGAAACTACAGGTTTAGCAAGAGACCATGTGTAAGAATCACTGCATTCAAGTGATACTATGGGATTTTGCAAGTCTACAGATACAATATTAATTATTCACCAAAAAATGAGTTGCACCTGCATTCAAATGTAACTATACCAAATTTGTAACATATAGATGATTTCAACTCTTTTATCACATATTTATTTTCTTAAAAATAATTGTTAAAAGATGCTCCCTCAGGAAATAAATCCCTGTGTTTAACTTAACTCCCATTTTCCATCCCAGGATTCTCTGCAATAAAACCAAAACTCATCTGACATGTTTGCAGAGCACTTTATCCAAAGAGTCCCAAAGGCTTTACAGATTTCATTCTATCAGAGGGAAGGGAGTAAATTATTCACTTTACTGAGAGCTATGAATCATGTTTCCTGGCTACCTCAGTCAACTACCTCTAACAGTGATAAACTAAATCAGGCCCGCTCAGCCATTTATAGGCCAGCATCTATCTGTAAGCTTGCCAGGACCCAGAGAGACTAGATCTACTTTCCAATGTCATGTCTCAATCCATCTCTCCCATCTCCAGTCACATCCCATCTTTGCCCTCTTCACTCTGATCTTTACTCACCAGATCAAAATGTGGAAACAGAAAATGAGAACATTTCAAAAACTTCAGGATCAATGCATTAAATAGTTCCCTGATACCCTGAAGGTTAATGTCATTTTAGAGAGCAAGCCTCCATTGCATCTTATCAGTCTCCTTGTGCCATTTATTCCCAAAATTAAATTCCGTATTCTAACCACATACTACCGCTGGTCACCAATAGAAGCAAAATGGAAAGAAGGACCAGGGATGAGTCAAAGTAAAATACTGTCTAAAGACAGACAATACTCACATATATAAATTATAGCAGCCACCAGAAAACATTGATAAAACACTAAAGAAGACCACGAAAAAGAACTGCAGGAAATCTTCAGCAAGGACCCATTGAGAAAGCCCATTAAGGCTCTTTTATAGTAGGATGCTCATTCTCAAAGAGGAAACTGGAATCATCCCATTTTTGCTCAAGGAAAATAAAGGTAGAGAAAATGTACCACTTGACTGTGCTAGTTCTGGAAGATTCAAAAATAACCTCCCTAGATTCATTCAATCAACTAACATTAATCATGATCCTACACTGTCACAGCACTGGGCAAGGCATGCAAGGTATCAACATCCCTGTCTAGGTGATCCTCAAGGCTTTGCTCTGTTTTCTACCATTGGCCTGGACTCAACTGGGAAGCATCTGGAAAGAGCTAACAGTGTAATCTAGTTTGGATCTGTGTCCCTGCCCAAATCTCATGTTGAAATGTAATCCCCGAAGTTGGAGGTGGGGCCTGATGGGAGGTGATTGGATTATGGGGGTGGATTTCTCATGAATGGTTTAGCACCATCCTTTAGGTGTTGTCCTTGCAATGTGAATTCTCATGAGATTTGGTGGTTTAAAAGTGTGTGGCACCTCCCCAACCCTTGCTCTTCCTCCTGCTCTGGCCATGTTACACACCTGCTCCCCCTTCACCTTCCACCGTGACTGAAAGTTTCCTCAGGCCTACCCAGACGCCAGGCAGGTGCCAGCAACATGCTTCCTGTACAGCCTGCAGAACCGAGAGCCAATTAAACCTCTTTCCTTTATAAATTCCCCAGTCTCAGGTCTTTCTTTATAGCAATATGAGAATGGACTAACACACAATGGAATTTTTAATTTATTATTAGAAGCACACACACCCCAAATATTCTTTTTAATGTTAACATTACTTACACCATAGTAATAAATACATGCAGAACTGCAAATAAACATCTTTATAGATTAAGAATCAATGCACTAAATGTTTCAGCTTCACTCTACTATCTAATCAATCCCACAGCAGTTTATTGCTGTGTATATGCCAAATCGATTTAAAACAGCACCTTAAAATACCTATAAAACAGAATGCTATAGAACAGATACTACGGGACTATAAGAAGCAATTACACTGTACAATTATATAGCATAATACCAACAGCAAGCAGTTATTGTGACTACCCATGAAAAATTATGGGATGTTTCAAGCTAACTTGCTCTTCCATTACATCTTTCTCAAAAAAGAAAATCCAATATGAAGGAGTATATTATAGTCCTTTATTCACATATTCTGGCACTGCCACCAAAATTGAAATGTTCAGGGCTAAATAGGACTAATAGAATGATTCGAAAATTGTATTCAAAGTATGGGCTCCCTTTGGTCCCCAGCGGAATACTGCTAAGGCTGCACAAAGACGACAACCCCATGCTCAAATAAGGCCTAAAGAACATAACTCAAAGGACAAGGGTCACTGTCTTCAAACATTCAAACAGGTACCACATAAAGAGGGATGAGACTTATTCTACAAGGACCCACAGCCTGAGTCAGAGCTGCTAGAAGAAACTGTGCTTTAATGCCGATAGATTTCCTAAAACTTGGCCCCTCCCCAAAAGAGTATGCTTGTCTCAGGCCCCAGAGAGCTTTATCATTGAACTGTCAAGACCAGATATTAGATGATTAGAAGAGAACCTTGCCTTTTGGAGGAGAGAACTTGATAATTTGTAGAGCCCCTCTTCTGCTCACCTGCCGCTTGAAAGACAATGGTATCATGTGTGTAACCATTAAAGGCAACAGAGTATCTGAAAAAGTATTCCAGCTGCTCTATAAGGGAGAACTTTCCAGAACTGAACATCAACCAGCTGCCTCAGAAAACATCAAGAATCAGACTTAGGGAAATCCGAAGAAATGTGCCCTTATTAAATGTAATGAGTACAAAGAGATGTCCAGCAAACACAACAGCACACAACTTAAGAATAGATGAGAATATTCTAGGAAGGAAATAGCCAAGCCAGGCCCCCAAAGTACAGTTAAGAGAGTTTTTCCTTTTTTTTTTTTTTTTTTTTAAGAAATCGTGTATGCACATTGTCCCTTTTTCACGTAGATTTTATGCTTTGTGTTTTACTTCTGCTCCATAAACGACTACCCTGTATGTGAAGCTAAGTTCAATGTTTTGCCGCGATGGGGTCCCTGTTCCCTGTGAATGCAGCCACGACCCTGCCCTGCGCCGGCTCGGGTTCCATGCCAGGCCTGGAGCCTTCGCGCTTCAGCACTGCCCGGACAGCGAGTCCAGCGAGAGTCAGAGGAGCCTAAGGTGGACGTCCCAGGCCCCACACGGCACACTCAGCGCCGTGTGGGGACTGGCGCAGTACTCCCATCTCACCGTGGCATCTGCCAGGTTCAAGGGTGCACAGTGGGCTGCATGGTGCTCCGCCCTTGTCCCTGCCAGGCCTCACTGCCAAACAGGCATCACTCCTGGGAACCCACCAGCTCCGGGCAGGACTGTTTAGACGGGGTGGGGGCACCTTACTCTACCCATCCACTGCAGATCGCCCACGACGGCTCCACTCGCCACCACATCGAGCATCGTTGGTCCCAGAGGCAAACAGAAGAGGCCACAGCATGCACTGACGCGTCTATAAAGCTCCCGCGCAGGAGAAATAATCGTCACTTCCGCTTGCCTCTCATTGGTGGGAGGAGTTCCGTGATGGCACCGCGTCGATGGGGCGGGGCCAGCATCTTACCGGGTGCCCTTTCTGAGCCACACAGGAGCCACAGAGGAGCCGCGGGGAGGGTGGAGGGTCCTTGCAGTGACGGGCCTGGGTCGGTAGGTAGGTGGGCGCACCTTACTGCTGAAATAAGGCTGTTCAGGGAAAGGGCCTTCTGAGAGTGTGTGATTACCAGGAGTGTAATCCCAGTGCTGGCCGGGGTCCAGGAAAAGCCCAGAAGCAGGACTTTCCCACGTGGCAGGTGAGCGGGGTCACCTGGACCACCTTGAAGCCGCACAGGAGCAGTCCTGCAGACCCGTGCAGTGACCCCACTCAGATCTCAGGTGTGCTTCATGGGAGCCACTCTGCCCCTGACTTCCTTAGACCTTTCCCCACCCTACCCCTAGTCTTCCCTTCTAAGAATCTTGCTGTTGGATTTAGAAAGGAGCCTGTGGTCGAGGATGCCCACGCACCTAACCTCCAGCCTGAGTCCCTGGGAGCTTTATTACATCACTGCTTCCTGCACATCTAGTGTCCACATCTAAACGTTATCTGAGCCATGGTGGCTTTGATAGGTTAAAGCTTTAAGTGAACAGGAATATAAACCTTAAAATTCAGCCTCTACTGCCAATGCCTGTGACTTTTCGGGCATCGCAGCAGTCCACAGCACAAAGATCTTCAAGGAAATCATCCAAGTGAGACATCTTTCTTATTAGGGTTTATCATTAACTGAGAAAGAAAGAAGTATTTAAAGTATCTTTTTTTTTCCCTGAAGGTATGGAATTCCAATTTTCTCCAAGTAAACGTGGACTCATTCGGTTGTTTTTTAAATGAACACTTTGTCTTTACAACTCATGCTACAGCGAGTTCTCTTCATTTCTAGCTCTTTGCTGGAGGACCCCCAGAGAAAGCAGTCTGGGGACTTCCATCCTTACTAGATGCACACCAAGCAGGTCCCGTTCACTCCGTTTCAGCTTTTCTTTCATGGCATCAGGGGCAGGATATTATTTGCAAGCAGCCAAGGTAATTACCATCCAGCAGGGTCCAATTGTTTTCAATTAAAAGCTTTACTGCAGTCTTTAGTTTTAATACCGTTGTGGCCATCTGCTTTCACTAAAGATCTACCAGCCAAAAGCCCAGGCCACATCTTAATGCCATTAACTCCTGAGAGCCATTTTCCTCCAGAATGAACTCAATGGTCCAAGGGAAATGTGTGAGTGGCCTCATGTTATCTTTGGTGGCCTGGGGAAAGCTATAGGACCCAGGAAGGTTATTTTCGGGAAGACAAGCACTACCTCTTCTTGCCTGAAGTACTAGGTAATTGTCTTAATTCTCTGCTTCACTTCAGCAGAGGATGCCGAACTGTAACTGCTCCGTTGCACATTTTCCATCCAGCCTCAATACTCTGTAGCTCTATTATAAAATGTCTCTGAACTATAATTTCATCAGATGGATCGCTTTGGCGTAGACATTTTCCATTCTTGATATTTAATTTCTATCCGACTCTGCTTAGCCATGACCCAAAATCTACATGTGCATAAATGATAAGGCATGACCCAGGTTACCGAATGGATGCTCGCACTGCTGCAGCGTGAGGTCATTTAACTGTTTTCATGACTTAAAACCTGCAGCCCATTCCAGTCACAAAGTTATTAGGAAGTAACTTGAGGGTTTTTATTGAACTATCAGGGACAACAGCCCAAGGCCTACACTTGGAATTTACAGCACATGTTTTGCCTACTCCTGAGTGTTCACACTGCACATTGGCTCCACCAAAGCCATTTACATTCCTTCCTTCTCCTTCCTTACCCTGCGAGAGATGCTTCTTTGCAGTCCAGGTGGTCATGACCCACAATCCTGGCTAATAAGATGGAGGGTACAAGTCCAAGAGGAAAGATTACCTTCCCCCCAAACCATACAGAGAAGGCTCTAGGCTCTTTCATTTCCTTTGCCCTTGTCTGTTTTCTTCACCTTGGAACTGAAGTCTAAAGGAGTGGTGCTGTCTTAGGACCATGGGTCCAGAGGCATGAAGACAGAAACGTCAATGCTAAGGACAGTGGAGCAGAAATTCAGAGGGAATTTGAGTCCTAAATGGCATTGGACCAACCCTGGACTGGCACCCAGATTTCTGATATGTAAAGCATGAAAATCACTAGCTGTGTCAGATCCACCAGTAGGATTTACTGAGTTTTGTTGTTGTTGTTATTTTTTTTTGAAAGAAAAAAAAATTCTAACTGCTAGAGTCATCAAAACTAAGAAAATGGTCACAAAAGAGTCTAGGAAAACCAGTGGTATCATCCTCCTGGTTCCAGAAAGCATTTCCATTTTGAGGCAGCAAAATTAATCTCTTAATTCTCAAAATTGTAAGGGAAACAAATCTAGAAGGAATTACTCAAACTAAGAACCTAGAATGCAAAACCAATAATCCTTGTGTCATTGCTCACTTTCCTACAAATATTTCTGGCTTTCCTTCTGGGAATAAAGTGGTATTGTGCTTCCTTGCCCCCTCCAACATGACACATCAGGGTTGTTTGTTACAGCAAAATAACCAATCTGACTGCTACCCAATGCTAACAAAGGAGCCCCGGAAAATGCAGGGACATTGAGTTGGAGAAAAGCAGCTTTGAAAAGCACTGGAATGTTATCAAGATCACCCAGTGACTCCAATGTGCAAGAAAGCTTAGAAAGCATCCAATCAGTCTTTTTTTCTTAATTCAAAAAAGAAGCACTCTTTTGATGGGCATCAAATCATTTATTTCAAAGAAGTCAAAGAGCACTGGCTGGCCATGCCAGGAAAGGAAGCTAAGACAGCTAAGATCTAACTGGGAAGGCAAGTTGCAGCCTATTCATACAGCCCAGATAGAAAGGGGACTTCTATAATATCAGCTTCATACATCCTTAAAAAGGGCCCTGGCCAGGCATGGTGGCTCATGCTTGTAATCCCCACACTTTGGGAGGCTGAGGCCGGCGGATCACAAGGTCAGGAGTTTGAGACCAGCCTGTGCAATGCATCTCTACTACAATACAAAATATTAGCCAGGCATGGTGTTGAACACCTGTAATCCCAGCTACTCGGGAGGTTGAGGCAGGAGAACCGCTTGAACCCAAGAGGTGGAAGTTGCAGTGAACCAAGATTGTACTACTCCAGCCTGGGTGACAGAGCGTCTCAAAAAAAGGATGGAGGGGGGAACTGTCTATCACTTCCATTACGTAATACCATCTCAGTAAACCTTTCAGCAAAATATGGCAGCATCTTTCTCGAATACACATAAATTGCCTGTGAGCACTGAAATAACTGTTAGGAACTACACATTCTTCACACATGCGCACACCAATCTGTCCTCTCCAGACTCTGTTCTCCCCAGAGTCCTGCTAACTTCTCTAGTTTCAAGTCTCAATCAGGGCTTCTGAAAGTTGAGGAATAGGCTACCCCATGCAGTCAAGTGAGTGCTGGCTACGAAGTCCTGCCCCACCTGCAATCTGCCTCTGCCTCATGCAGTCCTGACAGACTGGAAAGCACATTGTATTGAATATACCCTTTCTAGAAAAGAGCAAACTAAGAAATGAGTTCTTCATAAGTTCTTTGTGCATGATTTGTCACAAAAATAACGTGAACTAGTTTTGTAGCGCTTTGACAAACCTGACTAGGGTTAGCCCAACCTGGAAGAGTCCCAGAGGAGCTAGCGAAAAACAAGCCGTGTGAGCCATCCTGAGGCGAGCTTCTGAGGGCCCTGACCCCCAGATCTCTCTCCGCCTCTTCACCCTACATCTCACTCCACCCCTGCAGCCCTCCTGTCAGGCTTTTGCAGTTACTCAAGAAACTGTGCACGTAGCGTAGCAATCAGATGCTGCTCTCAGATGGCCTGGCTAATGGCCACTTCCTGTGGTTGTCAAATGAAAAAAGAAGAACCAGCACATCCCCAATGACTTATTGTATCACTTCCCGTATCTGACTATCTGGCAGCCAGCATAATTTAACATCACTCGTAAATTAAGAGCCTCTTGCAAGGGTGCCACAGCTGAGTCCTCCACCCCGTTTTGCTGATTAGAAGGAAACCGTGCCAGGACTTCCATTATGAATAGTCATTTCCCAAAATGTAACTCCAACAACACTGACATCTAATCATATATTAAATGAATGAATAGGAGTTCTGTATCCACCCTGTGGACCTCTGAGCTCATTCTGAAGATTAAAGTGACTTCCTTTAACGTTCTCCCCACTAGTACTGTGCCCGTGAACTCAGGTTTCACCGTGACAGCCCCTTGCACCCCCCACCAGCCCTCCAGTCCCCAGGCTTGGCTTGGCTCTGTTTCCCCTCCCTTCATACCCTGACCTGTGAGAAGAGTCAAGGTGAGCTCAAGCAAGGACCCTCATTTTGCCCCAACACCTCAGACCCCCTTCATGTTGAGGCTGGACAGCTCCATCAGGCACTTGATGCAAATGGAGGGAGTGGGACTCAGTACCTACTCACCACATCCAGCCAGCTCTGGCTGCAAGCAGCAGAGGCAAGCAGCAGAGGTGAGCAGGGCTGGAATCAGAAGCAGACCCTTGGGGCTGCGTGTCCTCCCCGGGCAGGTGCACAGTGGGGCATGCTCAGCAGATTCGCAGGTAGGAGTCAGCACTGGCTGCGCGGCATCTTGTTGACTTTAGCAGACAGTCCCTTTCCAGCCTGGCTCATACTTGAGGAAAAAGACCACCTTGATGCCATAGGTGGTGTGGCATGTGCGTTTGTTCTGTTCTGTTGTTTTTTCAGTGTGGGATTGTGAATGGGCACTGGAGCTGGGTCTGATGGCCCAATTTGCACACTGGCTTTGTTTGGCACAGAGCATGGCCACAGCCTCAGCAGCCCTACTGGGAAGTGAGCTGTGTGGGGGCAAATTGCGATCTCTCTGAGCCTCGGATTTCCCCTCTGTAAACTCGGGATCATACTCTACCGAGATTTGATCTATGTTCAGGACTGTGAGAATCAATATGAGACAACACATATAAAAATACTCTAGGGGGCCTGGCACAGTGGCTCATGCCTAGTACTTTGTAATCCTAGCAATTTGGGAGACCGAGGCAGGTGGATCACGAAGTCAGGAGATCAAGACCATCCTGGCTAACATGGTGAAACCCCGCCTCTACTAAAAAAAAAAAAAAAAATTAGCTGGGCGTGGTCACATGCACCTGTAATCCCAGCTACTCGGGAGGCTGGGGGAGGAGAATTGCTTGAACCCAGGAGGCAGAAGTTGCAGTGAGTCAAGATTGTGCCACTGTACTCCAGCCTGGGTGACCGAGAGACTCCATTTCAAAAAAAAAAAGAAGAAAGAAAAAGAGAATACTCTAGGGAATGGACATTTACAGCTGTCATTTTGCTAAAAAATATAAGAATAGATTAGCCCAGTTCTAGTCATGACCATCATTTATGAGTTGCATGTCTTTTAACATGCTATTTAAACTTCCTCAACCACAGGAACTTCATACAACTCATGGCTCATTCCTAAGTTTGCGGTGAAAACTAAACCAAGTTGACATACAATACATACTGCAGTACTTGGCAGAGAACACGAGCTCTGTAAATGACAACTGATTTTTTTTTTATTGTTAGTATTTTGTATTATCTGAAGAGGACAAAGCAGATAAAGACTTGTCCAAAAAAAAAATAAGGACTTGTCCAAAAAAAAATAAGTGAGATGCCATTTTTATATTTTATGAGTCTCAAAAAGAAAAGATCAGGGACATGGGCTTTTCACATTTCTAAAATGACTTTGATTCAAAAATAAAGACCAGTGGTTGATAGCTTCAGAATATTGTCTAACGGATTTGGGAACTCTGAAAAAAAATATGAGAACAGCTGACACACTGCAGTTTAAATATAATCAGTCACTGAAATTGCTCTGCAATTTGTTTCAGTGTTTTCCTGTGAATTTCTTTTTTTAACTCTACATGTGTCCTACATCTATAATTATATGGCAGAGGATAATAGCTCATTTGGAGTTATTGAGATCCATTATATAATCCAATAGGACCATAGGGCGGGGCCTGGAGAACGGGGTGGGGGGGTGTTTCTCTTGATGAGCACCACACATGCGCGTGGAGTAGATGCTAATAGATGGTCTCAGCCCCAATTATCTTCTTCCCCAGGTCCGTCTCCCAAAAGACAGGGAGCTCACTTTACTGCCCCTAAATTGTTTTAAATTGCTGCTGTGCATTTGCTCAAGAGATCGAAAATTTTACATAAATGTAAAATTCCTGAAGGGCAGAGAGTAAGTGTGTACCTGTGTTTGTGTGTGTGTGTGTGTGTATGAATGTGACTGTATGTCTGTATGTGACTCTGTGTGTGTGTGTGTGTGTGTGCACGTGTCTCTGGGCGTGGATCTGTGTGAGTGTGACTCTGTTTTAGTGTATGTCTGTGAATGCGTATGAGTGTCTCTGGGTGTGTGTCTGGATGTGTGTCTGGATGTGACTGTGTCTGTGTATCTGAGTGTGACTGTGTGTGTGTATGAGTGTTTCTGGGTGTGCGTCTGTATGAGTGTGACTCTATGCATATTAGTATATGTCTGTGAGTATGAATGTCTGTGGGTGTGTGTCTGTGTGTCTGTATGTAACCATGACTGTGTGTCTGAGTGTGACTGTGTATATGACTGTGTATGAGTGTTTCTGGGTGTGTGTCTGTATGTGATTATGTCTGTCTGTGTGTGTCTGCATGTGACTGTGCCTGAGTGTGACTGTGTATATGACTGTATGTGTGTATGTGAGTGTTTCTGAGTGTCAGTGTGAGTGTTAATCTGTATTAGTGTATGTGAGTGTGTGTATCTCTGGGTGTATGTCTGTGTGTGTGCCTGCATGTGACTGTGCCTGTCTGACTGTGACTGTATGTATGACTATGTGAGTGTGACTCTGTGTATGTGTGTGTATGAGTGTTTCTGGGGTGTGTGAGTGTGACTCTGTGTATATGTCTGTGTATATGTCTGTATATACACAGCATATGTCTGTGACTGTGTATGAGTGTCTCTGGGTGTGTGTCTGTATGTGTGTCTCTGTGTGTAAAGTGTGTGTCCCAAAATGCTTAAAAATGGTGGCTCGGACACAGCAAACACTCAATTTTTGAAGAAATGAATAAATGACACAAACTCTGCCTCTCTCCAGATACCTTTCCTTTGCACCAATCTGTGAAATCTGTGTATGTATATAACTGTTAGTCAAGACGTGAAAACATAAATTTTCTACCACCCTTACTTGGGTTTAAAATAGAATTGGCCAGAGCCGTGGTCTTCTTGTAGAGTTAATCACCTTGCCGAAATATCCCTGTTGATTAACTGATGGAGTCAATGCAGGCTTTTTGTCAATTTCTCTCCCTATTGGATAATTTCTCTCCTTCAAGACAAATTAGGGCACTAGAGACCATATACTCAAAATCCACTACATAATTTATGTTTAATCCCAAGGAAAACCAAGACTGATGAAGGCTTTGATGTGTCTTAAAACATTGGCTCGTAAGGGTTGGGGGCAGAGATGCTCACCTAGTCCTCCCGGCTGCATGCACCTGCTTGCAGGGTCTGAGCCAGGTATCCAGACTGCTTGTTTCAGCCAATTCTGTCTGAACTGGTCAGTCTTTAACTTCTTGCATTTAAACTTTGTGAAGAACTGTGTTTCACCCAAATATTCATTTGCTTAGACACAGTCCCTCTGCTGCATAGAACTCTGTCAGTCCATGGCCGAGGAAGTGGGTGCTGCTTTTCGAGCAGGCAAGACACTCCTCAGGCCATTCCAGAATGCCTGCATCTGCTGTCCCTGGAACTGCTGTCTCCATCACGCCCAAATCCAGAGTCCAATCTGCCCTGAGAAGACCCTCACTTCTCGCTGGAATTCAAAAGAAGCTTCTGGGTATTCCAGATAGCTCTGACCAAGGGTGACAGCAACCCCCACAGAGTGGTGTCACCTTGAATGTGGCACTTGGAGAAATTTCAGCCAAAAATTAGATTCTGCAATTATGGCCTTATTTTCAAGGCTGCAATCCAGGAATAGTTCTGACCATTTGCACCCCCTCTTTTCCAGGAAGCTGCTAAATGCTGTAGAGACCATATGCCCAGAGGCTTGGCTTTCTTCCTGTCATTGAGAAGGAGCCATCCATGATCCAAGAGGGGATGAGGCCTCAGGCTGGCGGAGGAACCCAGGAGCGATGGGGGTGCGCTCGCTCTGGGGAGCCTGTAACTGGGCGAGGGTGTTCATCTTGGATGCAGAAGGAGGACTGTTCAGGCAGAAGGAAGAAGAAGCTGCCTCAAACCAGCAGTGAGGGTCTCCGGACACAGCAGAATTAAGGTGTGCATGTATGATGGCTCAGCAAAGGGTGTGAGCAGCAAGGCTTTGGGGAGGCTGTGAGGACAGTGTCCTGGTGAGAAAGACATTGAGCCTTCAGTCTTTTCACGATGTCCCCAAAATATCCCAATGTTGACTCAGATCCTACTGGCATTTGGCCATCACAGTGTCCCCATGATGACATTCGATAATAGCCTCCTTCCCTGCCTTCGGCCATTGTTTGCTTCGAGCTTGCTCTTGATGTCCCTCACTTCTGTCCAAAATAAACTCTCTGCTGCAGCCAGCACTGGCGGCCTCTCTCCGGCACATGAACTCAGCTCCTGTGCCCACATGCCAGTGGAGTTTGCATGAGAAGCTACAGCAGTCGTTTGTGATTCATTCTCAGGATTCATCCAGACCAGCCCCTCATCCAGAAGAGTGACCATCAGGAGGGGGTGACCCAGCAGCACTGAGTCCCTGCCCCACAAGCAAGCGTCTCCTCTGGCTCCCCCGCCTCCAGGCCTTGTTCCTGCTGTTCTCCCTCCCAGAGCCCCTCCCTTGTCTTCCTCCCATCTCCTTCCTAACCATCTCCTTCCCATCTCCCTTCCTAACCATCTCCCAAGGCCCAGTTTAGACCCTTCCTCCTCCATGGAGCCTCCTCTGCTTGGCCCAGCCAGAGGAGAGGGCTCGTCCCCATGAATTTACAGAAGCCGGATAAGTCAAGGAAAGAGGCTCTTCAGCTTAGCCGATAATATGGAGCATTTTCTGTGAGCTAGGTGCTCTGCTTAGGGCTTTCTGGGTAGAACTAATTGAATCCTCATTGTAGGTACTATTATTAGCTCCCATCCACAGTTGGGGAAACTGAGGCACTAAGATGACAGTGGACATGCCCAAGGTCACAACTAATAAACAGCCACTTGGGTGCTGAAAGCCCAGCAGCTTTCCGCTGGCCCTGGCACTCGGCTCTGCACTGCCTCCCAGGATGCCCTCCTGTTTCTTTTCCATTTGACACTCAGCCCAGTGTGGCCTTGTGTCAGCTTCTAGTTTCTCATTCTATGTGCCCATGTCATCCCTGCAAGCAGAGGGCTCAGTGTCCTAGGAATGAAGCCGGCAGGACTCAGGAAGAGTCCGCGGACTTTGGGCACTGCTGTGAAGCATGGAAGGACTCTGGGCAAGCCCGTTTCTCTGTTTTGCTTCAAATCCAGAGTAACCAATATTTCTGTTTGAAGGTCCCTGCGACATGTTACTCCCGAGCCCAGGAGTACACAATGAGATGGCTCTGTGGCCTGGGCGCTGTGTCACTGAGTCTGCATCTCTGTGTCGGGGGCCACACACACTGCGGCTTCTGTCCTTGTCACACACATTCCCTCCCAGGGCTATGGGCTTCCCACCAGAGCAGAGGAGGGAGTTGCTAGAGCTGCGAGACATTGGTTTGAGAGAAAAACCAGCCTACACAAGAATGAGAGACTCAGCCAGGCTCGTTCTAAAGCCCACTGCTCAGGACTGAAATTGGAAGTCAACAATTAAAACCGCCGTGCCCCGGTCCCCAGAGGCTGCAGCAGAGGATGGCTGGGTTATTTGTGCTGAGACTTGATCCTCCAGCAGAACTGAACAAAGCTGCACGGCGCTGGAAGGGAATCCCGGTTAATGCTGGGATCGCAAGCACATCAGGAACAGGCGGCGGGAGGACAGCAGCAGGTCCACGAAGACCAGATGCACGTCCTTCCTTCGCGGGAGAGGTGACAGGAGCTTCCTTCCCCAACGGAGTCTACACATTCCTATCGTGCGGCCACCTCCGCTTACCAAGTTCAATTTGATCCCATCAGAAATGCAGCAGGAAATACTGTGGGTGAATCAAAAATCATCCCCATGTCAGATCTCACTTCTACTTTGACCTCTACTTGACATTTGCTTCATGATTTAATTTACCTTTTCCTACTCCCCCTTCCTTCCTTGTTTACCTGGCTCCCAACTGAATTGAGCAGCTGAATTTTCATTATGCAAGTCAGAGGTCTGAGGAAAGTGTCTGAGCTTTGAATTCCTGCCAGCAGGCCCATGTCTGTTCTAGCTCATTCACCATAAAACCATGAATCCGCCTGACCCACGCTGACCTGCTCCAGTTAAAACAGGCATTAGCAAGAGTGGGGAAGATCTGTAGATAGGGAAGGGGACTCATTTTTCAGCTAAACTTCACTTACCCTCAAGGACAAAAACAGTTCTGCTCCAGCTTCTCTCTGCCTGTGTCCAGCAGGAAACAAAGCAGATCCCAGGCAAAAACATGAGGTTGGCCCTAATCACCTGCCTAAGACGCAGCTTCCTCTTGCCATCTTCGATGCCCCCCTTGCTGTAGCCAAGAGAGGAAGCACAGGCTGGCACAGGGGAGCTGAACTCCCATAATCCACAGCAACTCTTCCAGAACTCCCTGTGCTAACTACTTCACCTAAATGGGAACACCGTGCCACTCTGAGACACAGTTGCAAGGCAAGTGCCCGAGCGTCTTTCTGCCCGTAACACATCCGAAACAGAAGTTCAGGAGCTGCCGGTGCTACGATGCAGCCTCCCCTTCAGGGACCCCCCACCCCATCTTCCAAGCCCTTCCCATCACAGGAGCAGTGAACCTGGCATTGCCACACTGCGTCCTGCTAAGATCTGTTGTCTGCTCATTGCTCCTTTCAGAAAAGCCTACGGGACAGAGAGGAAAGGTAACCGTGATGGAAGGAAATGCATCTCTGGTAAGGGAGCTCTCTCATCTGCGGCCTGCAGTCTCTGCTGGCTAAAAGTCTGAGCACTGGCAGCTTTTCAGGGTTGAGAAATGCTCAATGGTTCTGTGACCCAAGATGAAGCAGTGATAACAGGCTGGCTCTAAAGAGGGAGAGCCTCAGCAAAGAGAAGCCTGACCCCAATCCTGTCTCAGTTACTTCCCCTGAAGGTTCTTGGTCAGATCAGGGAAGCCAGCCCAGCAGGCAAAACTCAGAACACCAAGCGTTGCCTTCCATCCAAGCCCATTTTTTTCAAACACCCTCAAGGGGGGCCACTATTACACTGAGAGAAAGAGAAGATGGGAAGAACACAGAAGCCTGGGGCAAAAAATACACAGAGAGATTAAGCTCAAAAACTGTCCAGCTAAGACTCCTGGCTGTCTGCTACACATGGAACTGGCCAGAGAAAACAGACGGAAAGATGTGTACGTTTTGGGATAGATCGCATTGCCAAAGACATACAAACTGATCTACAAAAGCCTGTGACTCTCTAACCAGTTAGATGTTTTTGATTCCCCAAACCTGTAGGAAATGGACTACAAAAGCCATTAGGCTCAAGGAAGGGCATGGTCTCAGGGCCTGGGCTCCACATGGCCATAGGGGACATGGGCAAGGAAGAATCTCTTAGAGTGCAGCGTCTCCTGCACAGAGCCCAGCCCACTGCACCTCCAGAGAGCAGGTGCAGCCAGGAGGGCTCACCAACCTGTATCCTCCAGCAGGATTTGAGCATCACAATGGACCAAGCATTCCTGTGGGTTTCTCCATTCCTCCTTTATCCAGTGGGAGTTTTGCTGAGGTTATCTGGTCACGTATCCTGGTTCCACAGGGCGTTGAGTGAAGGTGGGCTGGCAGGCAGGAACCTTACTAAAGTAACTTAATAATGCCTTTATTTTTTAATTACTAGAGCAGTGAACCTGGCATCACCACACTGTGTCCTGCTGAGTTGTGTTGTCTGCTCATTGCTCCTTTCAGAAAAGCCTACGAGAGAGGAAAGGAAACAGGTGGAAGGAAATGCAGCTCCGGTAAGGGAGCTCTCTCATCTGCAGCCTGCAGTCTCTGCCGGCTAAGAGTTCCTGCTGCATTTCTGATGGGATCAAATTAGATTTGGTAAGTGGAGGCTGTTGCACAATAGGAATGTGTAGACTCCATAGGGGAAGGAAACTCCTGTCGCCTCTCCCGCGAAGGAAGGAAGCGCATCTGGTCTTCGTGGACCTGCTGCTGTCCTCCCGCCGCCTGTTCCTGATGCGCTTGCGATCCCGGCATTAACCGGGATTCCCTTCCAGCGCCGTGCAGCTCTGCTCAGTTCTGCTGGAGGATCAAATAAGGCATAAGGAGCCTTATTAAATATTATTAACCTTAATATTGTATTGCAGTCTGTGAATCTGATTTTCAGGCTCTCTCTTAGGATGGTGTGAACGTGCTTCAGAGTGGGAGAAGAAAGTACATGGGTATTCGGGTCACCAAAAGTAAGAATTGTGAGAGACACTTAGCTGTCACTTGGTAGAACCCACAATTTTTAGATGGGAACATGAGATTGAAGAATAAACACCACATGTCCCAGTTCCCCCACAGTTAAAAGTCGTGAGGTGACTAAGCTGTGACCAAGAGCATGTAAACAAAACAATGTATGCAGCATCTAAGCTGCGTCCCCTCATTAACCAAGAGCAAGAATATGGGCATGGCAGTGGAACACCTGAGCTTCATCCACACCTTAGGAATAGGAGAGCTGCAAGGCAGAGACATCTGGGTTCCTGATACCTCAAAGCCACGACATCAGCCCTGACCACTCATGCCTGGGCCGTTACGTAGGAGAGAAGGAACTTGTGCGGTGCACTATGTCTCACCTTTAGCAGCCAAACCTATCCTTTCTAATAGAGCGTTGAAGCCTAAAAATTCAGTAAGTCTCCCAAAAGGTAGAGGAAGGAAGGAAGGAAGGAAGGAAGGAAGGAAGGAAGGAAGGAAGGAAGGAAGGAAGGGTGGAAGAGAAAGAGATAGGAAGATAAAAATAAACAGAGGACAGGTTACAAGCTCCAATGTCCAAATAGTCATAGTTCCAGAAGACAGAACAGAAGAAATGGAGAAGAAGAAATCATCCAAAAAACTCCAGTAAAGGTTTTTCAAAAAATGAAGGACATATGTTTACAAATTGGAAGGACCCATTGAATATCCAGCACTGTGGTGAAAATGGATTCAGAAAGAAAATAAATGAGCAAACAAAAACGTATGGTACAAAGCATCAAAATATCAAAATGCCATCCAACTTCTCACCAGCAATACTGTAAACTAGAGCAAATCCTTCACAGGGTGAATAGAAAATCATTTCTAACCTAGAATACACTAACAGCCAAGGCATTAATGAAGTATGAGGGTGGAGTAAAGGTGTTTTCAGACAAGTAAGCTCTCCAAAAATGTACCTCCTACTAGATCTTCTCATAAAGTTATAGGAGGGTGTGTTCCGTAAAATAAGGATTAAAGTAACAAAAGAAGAAGACATACACTAAGGTCTTGAATACCAGAGAGCGGAAAGAAGAGCAAGCAAAGGATACTTCCCAGAATAGATTCAGGAAGAAAGTAAAAAGAAAAAAACAGATATGGTACAAAGCATCCAAAGATCAAAATGCCATCCAACTTCTCACCAGCAATACTTCAAAATAGTAGCTTCGTGGCTGGACTGGTGGGCATTGGTGCTGATTGAAGCAGGTCAGAGAGCTCCACAGATGGGCTCAAGATGAAGTTGATAAGCATTCTCATGTGTCTGAGGATTTCTTTAATTTTTATAGGTACAAAGTATATGTTTATGGGGTACATGAGATGTTCAGATACAGACATACAATGTGCGATAAGCACATCGTGAAGAATGGGGTATCCATCCTGTCAAGCACTTAGCCATTGAGTTGCAAACATGTTTAAGGATATTGCGAGTAGATTTCTATGGCTAGAGGAGAGTTTTGGCATACATCATGGTAAGTACCCAGAAAGCTGAGCAAATGTTTTTAAAAAGGGCCTGAATGTGTGCTTATGTGTGGTAGGACAGGAGCATCTTAAAACAATAAATAAATCCTCATCCTGCACTGTATGAAGTCAATGAATAATGCCTACTATTAACATAAAATGAGAAATATTGATATAAGTTTCTTTCCTCAGAGAAACAGAAGTAAATATCAAAAGGATCAGCTAAAACAGTTGAAATTTGTTGTTTCTGGGGAAGATGTGGAAAAGGTAGCTATCTGACTTAGTGATGCAGCCCTATGATCTGGAAAGAATCAAAAGGAAGGGAGATGGAGGAAGGAAAGAGAAAAGGAAAAAAGACAGTAAAAGAAAAGATGAGGAGAAAAGAAGGAAAAAAGAGGGGGAAAAAGGAAATACAAAATAAAGACAATATCAGCAGCAGGGAGAAGGCAGAGTTTGAAGAGCAATCAGTGATGGACCACACAGCAGTGTGAGCTCCCATTCATTCTCATAAGACTTTCCGCAACCTCCAAACTCCACCATGCTCAGGAGGCTTTGGAGTTGAAGTGAGGGATTGGTGGTGGTTGAGGTGCTGATGTGTGAAATTGGCATCAAAGTGGTGGGACTAGGACCCATCCAAAGGAGCGAATCCAAGTGGCATAAACAAGATGCCATTTTGCAATAACTTGGAGGTGGTCAAATATCTCACAGTAATGTCTACATTCTCACTTGGTTCCAGGTAAACTATTGGCTCACAAAGGTTTCCTGTCCATAGCTACTGCTCTAGCCTCACAGGTTATCAGTGCAGTTAAAAAAAAAATGAAGGGAGGGCACCAAGATGGCCATGAGAAGCCAGCACCAGAAGGCAGCTCCCAGCAAATGAGACACAGAGGGCCAGAGGACTCCACGATTCCAAACGAGGTGCAGGGTTCATTTCTGTGGGACTAACAGGGCACTGAAAATAGCCCAGGGAAGAAGCCACAGGGTGAGAGCCACCCAGGAGGGCAAATCAAGATGGGGTGGGGGGCATCCCCACCTGAACCATGCAGCCAGCTTGGAGGGTCAGGGGCCTTCACCCCCTTGGTGCTCCAATTCGGATCCTGTGCTTACCTCATCCCTCCTGCAACCCAGGTCCACAAGAGCCCTGCCAGACCATGCGGCACTGTGGGTTGTTGATGTAAATCTGAGCAGCAGCTTCTGCCAGGCGAGGCAAGTTGTCACACTGACCTGGGTGGAAGTTTGGACTAACACCAGCAGAAAGGACCACCCCACAGAGGGAGGCAGAGTTGAAAGCAGGGAAACAGACCATAAGACCTGGCAGGCCCCACCTCCACAGAGCTCAAACTGAAGCCCTCACTAGAGAGCTTGGCAGCAAATACACCAGTTTGACCCCAACCAGGAAGGTCAAGCTCTGGGAGAGATGCCACTGGGAAGGCGGGGCGAATCTCACCTGCAAACAAACCCCAGGGAAGGACCACCTACCCAACAACCTGACTGACCTGAGAGAGCCCAGAAACGCCCTCTATGGGCCATAAAAGACATAGCTCCAACATCAACGGAAAAAAAAGTCCACTCAGAGACTCCTGAAATCACCAACTTCAAAGATCAAAGGGAGATAAGTCCACAAAGATGGAAAAAAAGCACAAAAAGGATGAAACCATCAAAGAACAGAACATCTCTTCTCCTCCCAGAGATCACAACTCCTCACCATCAAGGGAACAAAAAAAGGGAATGAATTTGACGAATTGACAGAAGTAGGCTTCAGAAGTTGGGTAATAACAAACTTCTCTGAGTTAAAAGACCATGTTGTAACCCAATGCAAAGAAATTAAGAACCTTGAAAAAGGTTAGACTCAATGCTAACTAGAATAACCAGCTCAGAGAAGAACATAAACAACTTGATGGAGCTGAAAAACACAGCATGAGAACTTTGTGAGGCATACACAAGTTTCAACAGCTGAATCAATCAAGCAGAAGAAAGGATATCAGAGATAGAAGATCAGACGAATGAAATAAAACAGGAAGGCAAGATTAGAGAAAAAGGAGTGAAAAAAATGACAAACCCTCCAAGAAATATGGGATTATGTGAAAAGACCTAATCTACGTTTGATTGGCGTACCTGAATGTGACAGGAGAATGAATCCAAGCTGGAAAACACTCTTAAAGATATTATCCAAGAGAACTTTCCCAACCTAACAAGGCAGGCCAACATTCAAATCCAGGAAATACAGAGAATACCATAAAGATATTCTTCAAGAAGAGCAACCCCAAGGCATGTAATTGTCAGATTCACCAGGGTTGAAATGAAGGAAAAAATCCTAAGGACAGCCAGAGAGAAAGGTCAAGTCATCCACAATGGAAAGACCATCAGACTCACAGTGGATCTCTTGGCAGAAACCCTACAAGCTAGAAGGGAGTGGGGGCCAATATTCAACATCCTTAAAGAAAAGAACTTTTAACCCAGAATTTAATATCTGGCCAAACTAAGCTTCATAAGTGAAGGAGAAATAAAATTATTTACAGACAAGCAATTGCTGAGAGATTTTGTCACTATAAAACCTGCCCTACAGGAGCTACTGAATGAAGTACTAAACAGGGAACAGAACAACCAGTACCAGCCACTATGAAAACATGCCAAATGGTAAAGAACAACAATGCAATGAAGAAGCCACATCAACTAACAGGCAAAGCAACCAGCCAGTAAGAAAATGGCACAATCAAACTGAAACATAACAATATTAACATTGAATGTAAATGGCCGAAACTCCCTAATCAAAAGACACACACTGGCAAACTGGATAAAAAGTCAAGACCCATCAGTGTGCTGTATTCAGGAGACCCATCTCACATGCAAAGACTCACATAGACTCAAAACAAAGGGATGGAAGAAGATTTACCAAGCAAATGGAGAGCAAAAAAAAAAAGCAGAGGTAGCAATCCTAGTCTCTGATAAAAGAGACTTTAAAACAACAAAGATCAAAAGACACAAAGAAGGGCATTACATAATGGTAAAAGGATCAATGCAACAAGAAGAGCTAACCATCCTAAATATTTATGCACCCAATGCAGGAGCACCCAGATACATAAAGCAAGTTCTTAATGACCTATGAAGTGACTTAGACTCCTGTACAATAATAGTAGGAGACTTTAATACTCCACTGACAATATTGGACAGATCAATGAGACAGAAGGTCAACAAGGATATCCAGGACTTGAACTCAGATTTGGTACAAGTGGACCTAATAGACATTTACAGGACACTCCACCCTAATTCCACAGAATACACATTCTTCTCAGCACCGCATTGCACTTACTCCAAAATTGACCACATAATTGGAAGTAAATCACTCCTCAGCAAATACAAAAGAATGGAAACCATAACAAACAGTCTCTCAGACCACAGTGCAATCAAATTAGAACTCAGGATTAAGAAAAGCACTCAAAACTACACAATCACATAGAAACTGATCAACTTGCTCCTGAATGACGAGTGGATAAACAGTGAAATGAAGGCAGAAATAAAAACGTTCTTCAAAGCCAATGAGAATGAAGACACAACATCCCAGATCCTATGGGACACATTTAAAGCAGTGTCTAGAGGGAAATTTATAGCAATAAATGCCCACATGAGAAACAAGGAAAGATCTAAAATCAACACCCTAGCATCAAAATTGAAAGAGCTAGAGGAGCAAGATAAAAAAACTCAAAAGCAAGCAGAAGACAAAAAATAACTAAGATCAGAGCAGAAGTGAAGGAGATAGAGACACAATAAACCCTTCAAAAAATCAATAAATCCAGGAGCTGGATTTTGAAAAGATCGACAAAATAGACAGACCACTAGGTAGAATAATAAAAAAGAAAAGATAGAAGAATCAAATAGATGCAATAAAAAACAACAAAGGGGAGATCACCACCAATTCCTCAGAAATACAAACTACCATCAGAGATTACTACAAACAACTCTATGCACATAAACCAGTAAATCTAGAAGAAATTGATAAATTCCTGGACACTTGTACTCTCCCAAGACTAAACCAGGAAGAACTTGAAACCCTGAATAGACCAATAACAAGGTTTTTCTGAAGTCAAGGCAGCAATTAATAGCCTATCAATCAAAAAATGCCCAGGTCCAGATGGGTTCACAGTCAAATTCTACCAGACATACAAAAAGGAGCTGGTACCATTCCTGTTGAAACTTCCAAACAATACAAAAAGAGATCCCTAACTCTTTCTATGAGACCAACATCATCCTGATATCAAAATCCGTCAGAGACACAACTAAAAAAGAAAACTATAGGCCAATATCCATGATTAACATTGATGCAAAAATCTTCAATAAAATACTGGCAAACTGAATCCAACAGCACTTCAAAAAGCTTATCCACCATGCTCAAGTAGGCTTCATCCCAGCGATGCAAGGCTCATTCAACATACACAAATCTACAAATGTAATTCACCACATAAACAGAACCAAAAACAAAAACCACATGATTATCTCAATTGATGCAGAGAAGGCCTTTGACAAAGTTCAACAGCCCTTTATGCTAAAAACCCTCAATAAACTCGATATTGACAGAACGTATCTCAAAGTAATCAAAGCTATTTACAACAAACCAACAGCCAATATCATACTGAATGGGCAAAAACTGGAAGCATGCCCTTTGAAATCTGGCACTAGACAAGGATGCCCTCTCTCACCACTCCTATTCAATATAGTACTGGAAGTTCTAGCCAGAGCAATCAGGCAAGAAAAAGAAATAAAGGGTATTCAAATAGGAAAGGAGGAAGCCAAATTGTCTCTATTTGCAGATGACATGATAGACCCCATCATCTCAGCCCAAAATCTCCTGAAACTGATAAGCAACTTCAGCAAAGATTCAGGATACAAAATCGATGTGCAAAAATCACAAGCATTCCTATACACCAATAACAGACTTAAAGAGAGCCAAATCAAGAACAAACTGCCATTCACAATTGCTACAAAGAGAATAAAATACCTAGGAATACAACTAACAAGGAATGTAAAGGACCTCTTCAAGGAGAACTACAAACCACTTCTCAATGAAATAAGAGAGGACACAAACAGATGGAGAAACATTCCATGTTCATGGTTAGATAGAATCAATATCATGAAAATGGCCTTACTGCCCAAAGTAATTTACAGATTCAATGCTATCCCCATCAAGCTACCAATGACCTTCTTCACAGAACTGGAAAAAACCACCTTAAACTTCATATAAAACCAAAAGAAAGCCCACATAGCCAAGTCAATTCTAAGTAAAAAGAACACAGCGGGAGGCATCACACTACCGGACTTCAAACTATACTACAAGGCTACAGTAATCAAAACAGCATGGTACTGGTACCAAAACAGAGATATAGACCAATGGAACAGAACAGAGGCATCAGAGGCAACACAACATATCTACAACCACACAATCTTTGATAAACCTGACAAAAACAAGCAATAGGGAAAGGATTCCCTGTTTAATAAATGGTGTTGGGAAAACTGGCTAGCCATGTGCAGAAAGCAGAAACTGGACCCCTTCCTGACACACTAAAATTAACTCCAGATGGATTAAAGACTTAAACATAAGACCTAACACCATAAAAACCCTAGAAGAAAATCTAGGCAAAACCATTCAGGACATAGGAGTAGGCAAGGACTTCATGACCAAAACACCAAAAACATTGGCAACAAAAGCCAAAATAGACAAATGGGGCCTAATCAAACTCCACAGCTTCTGCAAAGCAAAAGAAACAGTCATTAGAGTGAATCAGCAACCAACAGAATGGGAAAAAATTTTTGCACTTTACCCATCTGACAAAGGGCAGATATCCAGAATTTACAAAGAACTAAAACAGATTTACAAGAAAAAAAACAAACAAACCCATTCAAAAGTGGGCAAAGGATATGAACAGACACTTTACAAAAGAAGATATGCATGAGGCCAACAAACATGAAAAAATGCTCATCATCATTGGTCATTAGAAAAATACAAATCAAAACTACAATGATCACCAGTTAGAATGGTGATCACTAAAAAATCTGGAGACAACAGATGCTGGAGAGGATGTGGAGAAATAGGAACACTTTTACACTGTTAGTGGGAGTGTAAATTAGTTAAACCATTGTGGGAGACAGTGTGGCAATTCCTCAAGGACCTAGAAATAGAAATTCCATTTGATTCAGCAATCCCATTATTGGGTATATATGCAAAGGACTATAAATCATTCTACTATATGGACACATGCACACAAACGTTCATTGCAGCACTGTTTACAATAGCAAAGACCTGGAATCAACCCAAATGCCCATCAAAAATGATGAGTTCATGTCCTTTGTTGGGACATGGATGAACCTGGAGAGCATCATTCTCAGCAAACTCACACAAGAACAGAAAATGAAATACTGCATGTTCTCACTCATAGGTGGGTGTTGAACAATGAGAATACATGGACACAGGGAGGGGAGCACTACACACTGGGGTCTGTTGGGGGGAAGTAGGGGAGGGACAGCGGGGGGTGGGGAGTTGGGGAGAGATAGCATGGGGAGAAATGCCAGATATAGGTGAAGGGGAGGAAGGCAGCAAATCACACTGCCACGTGTGTACCTATGCAACTATCTTGCATGTTCTTCACATGTACCCCAAAACCTAAAATGCAATAAAAAAAATTAGCTGGGCATGGTGACATGTGCCTATAATCCCAGCTACTCAGGAGGCTGAGGCAGGAGAATCACTTGAACCCAGGAGGCGGATGTTGCAGTGAGCCAAGATTGCGCCATTGCACTCCACTGTGGGCAACAAGAGTGAGACTCCATCTCAGAGAAAAAAAGAAAACTGGAAGGGGATCTGGTGATGAGCAGGACTTGTCATTTAGAACCCAGAACATAGTGTTCCCCCAAATCTCTCCCCATAAAAAAAGGAATATATGTTTTAAAACAAGTAATTTAAACCATATTCATTTGCTTTGAAAATGAACACTTAGAAAATGATGAGAAAATGTCAGTCCACCTATTCTACATCATGTTTCAAAACCTATATAATAAAAAGCTTTCCTTTTAAGGAAAAAAAAACACATGATTATCTTAATAGACACAGAGAAGGCCTTCAATAAAATTCAACAGCTCTTTATGTTAAAGACTCTCAATAAACTAGATATCAATGGAATGTGTCTCAAAACAATAAAAGCTGTTTATGAGAAACCCACAGCCAGTATCATACTGAATGGGCAAAAACTAGAAGGATTCCCTTTAAGAGAGAGGGCATTAGACAAGGATGCCCTCTCTCACCACTCCTATTTAATATAGTATTGGAAGTTCTAGCCAGAGCAATTAGGCAAGACAAAGAAATAAAGGGCATTCAATTCGGAAAAGAAGAAGTCAAATTGTCCCTATTTGCAAACGACATGATCTTATGTTTAGAAGACTCCATCGTCTTAGCCCAAAACCTCCTTAAGCTGATAAGCAACGTCAGCAAAGTCTCAGATACAAAATCAATGTACAGAAATCACAAGCATTCCTAGACACCAATAACAGACAAAAAGAGAGCCAAATCAAGAGCAAACTCCCATTCACAACTGCTACAAAGAGAATAAAATACCTAGGAATACAACTAACAAAGCATGTGAAAGATCTCTTCAAGGAGAACTACAAATCACTGATAAAGGAAATAAGAGAGGACACAAACATATGGAAAAATATTCCACACTCATGGTTAGGAAGAATCAATATTGTGAAAATGGCCATACTGCCCAAAGTAATTTATAGATTCAATGCTAGCCCCATTAAGCTACCATTGACCTTCTTCACAGAACTGGAAAAAAAAAAAACTTTAAACTTCATGTGGAACTAAAAGAGAGCCCACATAGTCAAGACAATTCTAAGCAAAAAGAACAAAGCTAGAGTCATCACGCTACCGGATTTCAAACTACACTAAAAGGCTACAGTAATCAAAACAGCATGGTACTGATACCAAAACAGAGATATAGACCAATGGAACAGAACAGAGGCCTCAGAAGCAATGCCACACATCTACAACCACCTGATCTTTGACAAACTGGACAAAAACAAGCAATGGGGAAACAATTCCCTGTTTAATAAATGGTGTTAGGAAAACTGGCTAACCATATGCAGGAAGCGGAAACTGGACCCCTTCCTTATACCTTATGCAAAAATTAACTCCAGACGAATTAAAGATTTAAACATAAGAACTAACACCAAAAAACCCTAGAAGAAAACACCATTCAAGACATAGGCACAGGCAAGGACTTCATGACTAAAACACCAAAAACAATGGCAACAGAAGCCAAAATAGACAAATGGTATCTAATTAAACTTAAGAGTTTCTGCACAGCAAAAGAAACAATCATTAGAGTAAACTGGCAACCAACAGAATGGGAAAATTTTGCAATCTACCCATCAGACTAAGGGCTAATATCCAGAATCTACAAAGAACTAAAGCAGATTTACAAGAAAAAACAAACAAACCCATTCAAAACTGGGAGACGGATATGAACAGACACTTATCAAAAAAAGACAAATATGCAGCCAACAAACATATGAAAAAATGCTCACCATCACTGGTCATTAGAGAAATGCAAATCAAAACCACATTGAGATACCATCTCACTCCAGTTAGAATGATGATCATTAAAAAATCTGGAGACAACCAATGCTGGAGAGGATGTGGAGAAATAGGAACACTTTTTCACTGTTGGTGGGAGTATAAATTAGTTCAACCATTATGGAAGACAGTGTGGTGATTTCTCAAGGATCTAGAAATAGAAATTCCATTTGATCCAGCAATCCCATTACTGGGTATATACCCAAAGGAATATAAATCATTCTATTATAAAGACTCATGCACACGTATG
This sequence comes from Saguinus oedipus, assembly GCA_031835075.1. NCBI lineage: Eukaryota > Metazoa > Chordata > Mammalia > Primates > Cebidae > Saguinus > Saguinus oedipus. The sequence goes on along the minus strand of CM063172.1, from coordinate 173,336,965 downwards.
TTCCTTGCGGTGCTGTTTACAATAGCAAAGACCTGGAACCGACCCAAATGCCCATCAGTGATATTTGGACAAACAAAATATGGCACATATATACCATGGAATACTATGCAGCCATAAAGAAGCAATGAGTTCTTGTCCTTTGTAGAGACATGTATGAATCTAGAAACCATCATTCTCGGCCGGGCGCGGTGGCTCACGCCTGTAATCCCAGCACTTTGGGAGGCCGAGGCGAGTGGATCACGAGGTCAAGATATCGAGACCATCCTGGTTAACATGGTGAAACCCCATCTCTACTAAAAATACAAAAAATTAGCTGGGCATGGTGGTGCGCGCCTGTAATCCCAGCTACTCGGGAGGCTGAGGCAGGAGAATTGCCTGAACCCAGGAGGCGGAGGTTGTGGTGAGCCAAGTTCGCGCCATTGCACTCCAGCCTGGGTAACAAGAGTGAAACTCTGTCTCAAAAAAAAAAAAGAAAGAAACCATCATTCTCAGCAAACTGACACAGAACAGAAAACCAAACACTGCATGTTTTCTCTCATAGGTGGGTGATGAACAATGAGAACACTTGGACACAGGGAAGGGAACAACACTCACAGGGCTAGGTGGGGGAGTGAAGGGGAGGGAAAGGGAGAGACAGTGGGAGCGGGAAGGATGGGGAGGGATAACACCAGGAGAAAAGCCTGATGTAGGCGAAGGGGGCGGCGGGGGGAATGGAGACAGCAAACCACTGTGGTATGTATGGACCTATGCAACAATCTTGTAGGATGCAGGATGTGCACATGTACCCCAGAGCCCAAATACAATTTAAAGAAAAAGAAGAATTTATTCTGCAAATAGAAAAAAAAAATGAAATGGGGCCAGGTGCAGTGGCTCATGCCCCTGATCCCAGCACTTTGGGAGGCCGAGGTGGGCAGATCACAAGGTCAGAAGATCAAGACCATCCCAGCCAACATGGCAAACCCTGTCTCTACTAAAAATACAAAAAAAAAAAAAATAGCTGGGCATGGTGGCGCATGCCTGTAGTCCCAGCTACTTGGGAGGCTGAGGCAGGAGAACTGCTGGAACTCAGGAGGCAGAGATTGCAGTGAGCCGAGATCATGCCACTGCACTACAGCCTGGGTGACAGTGCAAGACTCCATCTCAAAAAAAAAAATGAAATTGATACAGAAACATATTCAAATATTTACTTCAGAGAGTTACTGAAGTTTCAAATGCTGAATATATTGAGGGAATAAATTAGAAAGATTCCATTTGGCCCCATTGTCATTCATTTCAAAGTTTCTTTATGGAATAGAAAAGAAATCATTTTTCAGTATAAAAGGAGAGTATGTTACTGGTTAGTATATCATGACTTTAATTAACAACATATTAAGTTGTTCAAAATGGGATAGAGGAGAGGATTTCTTATTTACATTCAAAGGTAAATGACCAGAAACCTCATTCTTTTGAGAGGCATCTGTTGTCTAATGGTTCTATATTAGTCCATTTTTGTGTGGCTATGAAGGAACTCCTGAAGCTGGGTGACTCATAAAGAGAACAGGTTTAATTGGCTTGTGATTCTGCAAGCTTTACAGGAAGTGTGGTGCTGGGATCTTCTTCTGGTGAGGCCTCAGGAACCTTACAATTATGGCAGAAAGCAACAGAAAGCCAGCATAGCATATGGCAAGAGCAGGAGCAAGAGAGAGAGCAGAGAGGTCCCACACACTTTTAAGCAACTGATCTCACAAGAAGGCACTCACTATCACAAGGACAGCACCAATCTGCTCATGACCCATCCCTGTTCCAAGTGTCTGCCACCAGAGCCCACCTCCAACACTGGGGATTACATTTCAACATGAGATTTGGAGGGGACAAACATCCCAACTACATCAAGTTCTTTGTGAATTCTGTGATTCTACTATATTCTTCTGTTGTGGAAGAACCTCTTGTAACATAAGAGGATGAGTTTTAGGAAGAGATATCTAAAATAAATATGATAAAAAATTCAATGATTTTTAAAAAATCATTATGCATTTGGACAAATGACAGCCAGGAATTCTCAAAATGAGGCATTTCCCTCTTATCACACTCAGATTTTTGTAATAAAGGGTAGTAACTCACTGCATCAAAAGCAACTCAGCAGAGGCAGCCATGAAGGCCACTCAAGAAGGGAAGGAGAGCAATCTATTGGGTTTCCTGGGCTGTCCATCACAGCATCCCGTACTGTGCAACAACATTGAACAGGCAATGAGAGAAATGAAAAATGCTTTCCTGTATGGGTTTTCACGGACTCACTCATGGAGGCATATCATATACAAGCTCTGTTATTTACTTTAGTGGCACAGTGCTACCATATGGAATCGTCCAACATGCCTTGAATTCAGGTTTATAATTCAATTAAATGTTAATTCCTTATTTATTAGGAGTATTTAAAAGAAACCAAGAATGGCTTTTGAATGTTATGAAATATCCTTATAGAACATAATATTATATTCCTTTTGACTTGTTAATAAAACAAATCCCATTATTAGAAGTCAAACCAATCTATATTCTTGAAACAAACTTTATATCATTAAGATTATGCTTTAGAGAGGCCCTATCAGAAATGACTCAAAATTCATATTTCTATTTATCAGCAGGATTCATCTGTAGATGTTTTTGTTGTGATTATTAATTATGTACCCTTTCTGGCACATTTTTAGTATCAAGGTTATGCTTCCTCCATAAAACAAATTGGAAATTTTTTATCCCATTCCATGCTCTGAAACACTTTAATAGGATAGGAATTCGCCATTTATACTTATGAGGATGTTATAGAATTGGTCCGTAATGCTGTGTATGCACTTCGGAAGACAAGTGCTTATTGTGTCATTTCAGTCACGTTTTCCATCAGTCTTGGTTTCTTGTAATATATTCAGACATTCTAATTTTACTATTTTACTAAGTCAATTATTTTTTGATTTTTGTTTTTCTATAAAGTTATCTATTTCATCCCAGTTTTCTTTTTTACTCTTTTCCATAAAGATAGACATACCATATGTGCTAGTCCAAAAAAATAGCTAATAGAATATATAGGCGGGGAGGTAGGATATTTATTTTATTTTAAGAAATTGGATTATGCAAATTGAGAGGCAGCAAGTCTGAATCTGTAGGGCAGGCAGGGCATCAGGCAGAAATCTCAGCAGAATTTCTAGGTTACAGGCTTAAGGAGAATTTCTTCTTTTCTGGGAAATTTTGGTCTTTGCTTTTAAGGCCTTCAACTGATTGGATGAGGCCCACCCACATTATTGAGGATCATCTGCTTTACTCAAGATCTACTGATTGTAAACAGTAATGTCTATGAAATACCTCCACAGCAACAGCCAGACTAGTGTTTGACTAAACAACTGGGAACCATAACCAAGTCAAATCGACACACAAAATTAATTATTGCACCATCATCAATTCTTATTTTTTTTATTTATTTTTATTTTTTTAATTTTTATTTTGAGACGGAGTTTCACTCTTGTTACCCAGGCTGGAGTGCAATGGCGCGATCTCGGCTCACCGCAACCTCCGCCTCCTGGGTTCAGGCAATTCTCCTGCCTCAGCCTCCTGAGTAGCTGGGATTACAGGCACGCGCCACCGTGCCCAGCTAATTTTTTGTATTTTTAGTAGAGACGGGGTTTCACCATGTCGACCGGGATGGTCTCAATCTATTTACCTTGTGATCCACCCGCCTCGGCCTCCCAAAGTGCTGGGATTACAAGGTGCGCTTTTTTCCTCATCTTAACATGGTAAAAAGTAGGAAACTTCTCCCACCCATATTCTGGGTCATGTGATGACCTTCTGGAAAGGACTCAGGTCATGGCTGTAATGCAAATAATGCTGCCACCTGGGCCATGTAATCTGGCAGGCCCTATTGTATTGGAGATATCAGTGGTCGGAAAAGGTGCCATGTGGAGTTTGGGGCAAGCTCAATGGGAGAATCACAATGCAGTCTCTTGTGGTTCTGGAGCAAGGACATGTCACCTGCAGCAGAGAATGACATGTCGTTTGAAAAACCTCTCCTGATGTTCTGCTGAGTCCTAGTGGAAGCAGAATGCCTGGCCACGGACACCAGGTGACCATGCGACAAGGGTGCCCATGTGACCAGACTGCCCATGATAGGCTGGGGCCTTTCAGACCCACCAAGCCATATGTCAGAGCAGACTCAGCAACACTTCACCATAACATGGTTCAGCTGGGTTCCAACTAGAGTGGGTCCTGAGAGCACAAGCAATGAGCAGGTAGCCCAGAACTCAACTGCGTCCAGCACTGTTCCACCAGCACCTCTCGCTCAGCTTATGCCTACCCCTGTTGGGAGTAATTCTGTTAACCAGGAGGAAGAAGAAGCCTAAGCTGGGCTTATTGATGAAATCAGCTAAGTTTGTATAAGAAAAGAATACAAGTCCCAACGGGTGGGAATGGGACACGGACCAGTGGCATACAGCAGGCACACTATCTCCTCATCCCCTTTAGAGGCACGCTTACAAATAAGATGCTTCTCATTTATGCAGGTGAGTAGAGAACATCAGGGCCTTCCATCCTAAAACATGTTCAGGTTTCATTTCACCTCCGAAATTCCTCTTGACTGTCTATTGTTTGTTGAAAAACATGACGATCTGAGTAATATAAAATGAGCTTTTGTTCTTTTGCCAAAATCTAGAGTAATGCTAAAAATAAATAAATAAATAAATTCCTTGCATCTAAAGCCAAGTGGAAACACCCAAGAGGAAGAAAACGCTTCTCTTCAGATGCAAGTCATGTCAACCCAACGTTGTTGGGTAGAAGTGCTGTCGAGCTGAGTGTGCAGTGGGGAAGAAATAAACAATCAGTTGTTTTCCTTGGGGCAGGAAGAAGGGAAAGAGAAGGGCAGAACAGCTCCCAGGAACAATATCACTTTAGAAAAGGTCAATAAAAAGGACGTTGTCATATTGGGCAAGAACCAAGGGCAAAGGAAGGTGTCTGGGGTAACTGAGACTTTTTACTTTTTTATTTTATTTTATTTTTGAGACAGAGTTGCCCAGGCTGTTGCCCAGGCTGGAGTGCAGTGGTATGATCTCGGCTCACTGCAACCTCCGCCTACCAGGCTCAAGCACTTCTCTCGCCTCAGCCTCCTGAGTAGCTGGGATTAGAGGTGCATGCCACCATGCCCAGCTAATTTTATATTTTTAGTAGAGATGGGGTTTCACCATGTTGCCCAGGCTGGTCTCAAACTCCTGAACTCAGGCAATGCACCCACCTTGGCCTCCCAAAGTACTGGGATTACAGGCATGAGCCACTGCGCCCGGCCAGCTGAGGCTTTTTAGGAGCCTCAAGATAGCAGAGGCCCCTCCTAGGACTGGCAACCTGAAAGGTTACCTCAGCAAACTGGCTTCCCTTGAGGACACGCCTCTCCCACATGAATCCCCAGTAGGGCAGCAGCACATTTATTCCTGTCCAGTTCCTCTACATTGTCGGGGGTCATGTTGTCAATCCTGGCTGCACATGAGATTTGCTTGGGGAGCTTAACTAGATAAATAATACATCAATTAAATGAGAGTACCCAGCATGGAGCTGTTAGGAAAGTCCGCCAGGTGATGCGGGGCAGCAGCCACGATGAGCCCCTGGGGCTGACTTTGCAGTAGGCATTGCCACTTGCTGTGCTGCCCTTGGGAGAAATGGGTGGGAAAGGGAGGAAGCATATCGCTAACCCTGAGCTTGAAATTCGGAAGCTTAAACTCCGCAGTCCACCTTCTCTTCTCTGTGCTAATGAGCTCTGGTCCACTTAACCCAGTGTTCTTAAACTTTAGCCTGCGTCAGAGTCACAGGGAGAGCTTGCTAAAGCACAGACTGCTGGGCCCCACCCTAAGCATTTCTGGTTCCGGTGGTCCGCTTTGGGGCCCAAGAATATGCATTTCCAAGGAGTTCCCAGGGGCTGCTTCTGACCTCAGTGGTGGTGCGGAGACCACGCTTTCAGAAGAACAGCCTTCACCTTTCTGCTGGGTTCTTATTTTCTACATTTAGACCACCTCTGTGACCTTCTTCTGACCTCTACCATGGATTCTTCTTTGCAAAAGCCTATTTGCAAAGCATGTTTTCAACAGACTGCCCAGCACAAAGCATAAAAGAAGGATTACTTTGCAGTTTGGCTGTGTCAGCCTGCTTTGAATATCCGTTACAGCATCCCCGCCTCAGCTCTGGTCTGTGCAGATGATTCACGGGCAGCCCCATTCACCATGCCCCCGGATCTCTTCCACAAAGCATCTTTCCATCTTGCGCAAGACCCAAGGATGACACACACACACACAAACCCCTACATGTTTTCCTGCAACAAGAAGAATTTCTTTATACTTTCCTGAGAAAGGACTTATTTTATTCATAACCATGATGAGAAATATGAAACATACACTATTTCAGAACAAGGTAGAACAATAAATGACTACTGATCTCTTGAACTGAACTGAATTGAAATAAATTGCTTGGAATCCTTTATTTGACTCCCCATACACCAATGTTTCCATCTTATTTTCTTTGCTTGCATAGCGAGAGTCTTCATTGTAGCAAAATCAAGTCTCTAACTATATTCCAAGTGGCAAGTGCAATTCCTCCAGCTTCAGTAATGCAGTACCTTGGCAGGTCTGGCTCCTCTTTGAATTAAACATAACTTGTTCTCAGTGATCCGTTTCTCAAATTTTGTTCTTCTCCTGGCTCTCAGGCTTTTAACTGCTTTGCAAGCTGGTTTCCCCCATTGGACTGCCGAAATCAGTCCTTGAGGATGAGTTTTCTACTTTGGAAGTCATACTAACACTTTCAGGAGAGGTCTCACCTCTCTGATAGTTTCACTGGAGGGCATTTAATTTTTAGGGCTGTGATTCTTACTAATATATTGGGCATCTCCAGTGGGCTGAGCCTATTAGAAGTCCTGGGAATGTAGTGCTCCCTCTCCTCCCCTCAATGCAGCATGCATTTAGAATGTCAGTCATGACTCCTTGCTCTCTGGCCTAGCAAAAACTGGAGAAAACCACAGATCCCAGCAAATAGATGACATCTAAATGGCTGGCTCAGCTTTCCACAGTTTGGGCGAGGTTTTATTCTCTCCAATGCTCTCCCAGCAAATAGATGACATCTGAATGGGTTGCTGAGCTTCCCACGGTTTGGGTAAGGTTTCATTCTCTCCAGTGCTCAAAGACTCATGACGCTTGGCTCAAGCCAATGCTGATGTACCCTGAAGCCAAAGACCCAGAGCAAAAAATGCCAAATAATCGAAGATCTTCCCGTTAGTCCCCCTTGAAAAGCAGAATCCACACCTCTCATTTATGGCTGTTGCTGGGGGATGTCCAACCATCTGTTCCCAGTGTCATCTGGTGCCCATTATTAAGCTCAATTAGCTGACCTAGATACTAAATATATAGCTAGCTCTTGTTTATTTTAATGTACATATTATTTTATACGTCGTAAGCCACTGTATTAATTATAAAAGCATACATATGTATAATGCCAGAGTTGAAAATTCAGACTCTATAAAGACCAGCAGGTAACTCAGTCATGTGGCTCCATGGTAAGGCCATGGTAGAGACTCCAGCAGAGCAAGCCAGTGAGGCGCAGCCCCAGCAAATCACCACCGTTTGAGAATGCTAGCTACCTAGGTATTGCCAGAGCCTCTGACTTCTCAAGGAAAGTGGAAAACTCCAAATGTTTATGCGAAATTTCCTGAGTTTTAAATGTTGGCCTCTAAGCCAGGAATGTTTAGAAGCTGGAGCAGCGGAACAATACAAGCTTAATAACCAATCTGGCCCTCGAGTCACTCATCTGCAGCTTCTCCTGATTTAACATTTCCAAGATCTAATCTGACCTCTCCCTCAGTGTCACTGCTGTGGCAAAGCAGAGATCCCATGTTCCCTCTAAAGAATAAACAGAGGTTAGCACTGGTTAGTAACTTCCCAAAGACCTCACGGCTAATGTGGTAGAGCCGGGACTCAGACCAAGTAGGGTCCGTTTTTTCCAGGACACGTTTGCTTTTGCTTTCACTTCCCATTGGCTTGCGGGGAGAAACCCCCATCGGGCCTGCAGGGTGGACAGGCAGCTACCCCTGTGCTGGCCCACGGCCTTCCCTTCTGCCATCTTCAACACATGCCTTCTAAAGTCCCCTGGTTCAGCCAGCAGAGGAGGGAGGATGTGGTCAAGGATCACTTGCGGGGGCATTTTATAGGGCAGGCCTGGAAGGGGCACGTCACACCTGCTTGTGTTCAGGTGACCAGAACTTGGTAACATAACAATACTCAACTGCAAGGCGAGCAGATGAATGCAGTCCAGCTGTGCGCTCAGAGACGGGAACAAACATCCGGTGGTCTCGGCTATCATGTCACAAACACATGAAAATTACTATGTTCTCCAGTATTGTCCTTGTTTTGGTTGGGAATATCTCTTTTGCATTGAAACCTCAAGTTTTTGAAATATGATTAAGACTACAACTAGGCTGGGTGAGGTGGCTTACCCCTGTAAGCCCAGCACTTTGGGAGGCTGAGGCAGGTGGATCGCCTGAGGTCAGGAGTTTGAGACCAGCCTGGCCGACATGGTAAAACCCCGTCTCTAGTAAAAATACAAAAACTAGCCAGGTGTGGTGGCACATGCCTGTAATTTCAGCTATTCAGGAGGCTGAGGCAGGGGAATTATTTGAATGGAGAGACAGAGGTTGCAGTGAGCCGAGATTGCACCACTGCACTCCAGCCTGACAAGACTTCTACCTGTTCGAATAAAAGTCTACTTAGAGATTATTATTCCTGGTACAGTGCTGTGCACACAGTGAGCACTCAGAAACATTCACTTAAGCAAACTGAATTAGCCCTGGGGGTTGACACCACATGCATGGGGTTGGGAAGAGAGACTTGGCCCTCACTCCAGCCAATAGTGTCACAGCCTGACCTGTCGTCACACTTGGAGAGAGGGTGGGGTTCCGGTGGAGCTCTAGGCAGAGTCTAGATTTCACACCTTGCTGAGCTTGGAGCCAGTAACTTGGGGCAAGTCACTTCATCTGCTCAGGCTTCAGCGGCTCTTCAGTGGAGTGGAGATGACGCCCACACGACTCGCTGAACAGCCTTGCTGCAGAGCCGCCGGAAGTCAGCTGATCTGCCACAGCATCCATCTCATAGGAGATGTTCCATGGACAATCATTAAATTATCAAGGAGTGAGGCAAGTCTCTGAGGCTGGGCCACCCAGAGCCATCCCGAGCTGTCAACACTGCTGGGAAGCCCAGTGTACCCAGCCCACAGGCAGGTGTCCTTGGTGATGTCCTCACAAAGACAGATCCTCACTCCTTTCACACACACAGGGTCATGGTAGGAATCAGTACAGGTTCTCCTTGCAGGCGCAGGGTTCTGCAAGATGTGCTGCTGCAGCTGGCTGCTGGGTGCCAGTGGGCCTTAACGTACACCTTCCATCCTTCAAGGAGTTTGTTCAAAGACTCCAAAGCCCCTCAGCTTATCCCTGGCTGCATCAATAGCTCTGTTCTTTGTGTATGCTGGGACAAGAAAAAAGTTGGGAAGGCCAGGCACAGTGGCTCACGCCTGTAGTGCCAGCACTTTGGGAGTCTGAGGCAGGTGAATTACTTGAGGTCAGAAGTTCGAGACCAGCCTGGCCAACATTGTGAAACCCCGTCTCTACTAAAAATACAAAAATTAGCCAGGCATCACAGTGGCATGCACCTGTAATCCCAGCTACTTGGGAGGCTAAGGCAGGAGAGTCACTTGAACCCAGGCAGCAGAGGTCGTGGCGAGCCAAGATCGTGCCACTGCACTCCAGCCTGGGTGACAGAGCAAGACTCCATTTCAAAAAAAAAAAAGAAAAAAAAAGTTGGGAAGCACTGTCCCTTTTCAGCAGAACAAAGCTTTCCCCACCTCTGCCACCCCAGAAGCCCAGTTCACACAAGAGTTACAATTGAATGTGTCTGATTGTGGGGAGAAGAGCAGGAACTAGCACAGTGTAAAAGCAAATGTGCCCGGCCCCTGCCTGGCGAGGGCCCTAAGGCACCTCTGCAGAATGCTGCAGTCTCTGTGCAGAAACATGGCAGCATTAGGCCCTGAGGGTAACTATATCCACCACTATAAATCCATAAAATCAGGTTAAATTGAATATCAAGTATAGCTTTAAAACAGAAAAAAAATCATTCGCAGCCAGAGATGGGACTAGAGGAAATGGCGAGCTTCGTTTCAGTACAGAATACAAGGCAGCCCTCCTCAAACTTGGAGAGAATTTGGGAACCCTTGGGGAGCTTGCATGTCCCTGGGTCTTCCGTGGAGTCAGGAAGCCACGTTCTGCCGGGGCTCCCAGGAGGCACACAGAGCCCTCATGCAGATCCCTCTCCCAGGAGCGCTGACACAGGCTGGTGTTGCAGCTGAACCCCGATAACCTCAAGCGTCTAGCCTCCCAGGCCACCCTTTCATTTGCTGTGCAGTTTGTATGGGCAAGAATGGGCACCCCACACTGCCTCTGCCAGCGTAGTCCCACAGAATGGGAGCCCCTCACTGCCTACGTCAGCAGCTGTCCTCAGACTGTGGTGTGTGTTTGAAACACCTGGAGTGTTTGCTGAACCGCAGGTCGCTGGACCCCAGCCCTACGGTGTGTGACCCGGGAGGTCTGAGACGCAGCCCCCTCACCGGAAGAAATTTGGACGGACGTGTCTAACAAGTCCCGTACTCCCTGGTGAGACGATGCTGCTGGCTCAGGACCACACTTAAAGCTGCAGCATGAGAACAGGGTTCCTCGCCTTCAGCACTGTTAAGACGGGGGGCCACCGCAGGAGGGACTGCCCTGTGCATGGCAGGAGGTTGTTGTGTTCATCCCTGGCGCCTGCTCACGAGATGCCGGTGACGTCTCCCACTTGTAACAACCAAAAGTTTCTCTGGGTGTTGCCAAACCCCTCCCCACCACTTGAAAGCAACCAGTCTGGGGGAAATGCAGAGGCCTTCCGAACACTGCCAAGGCTGTCTGAGGGCTCCTGCAGCGGGGGTATGTCTTTCTGTCACCTTTTATACGAAGTCCTACTCTCTGCTCACTTTCTTCCCCACCTGCTGCGTGCTTCCTGTGGCTGACGTCCTGTCCCTGCCTCGATTCAACCACCCAAGCATCAAAACTTCTCCCCTTCATTCCCTTAGAGGAGTTTCCTCCTCCCCGAACATGCCCAGTCATAAGAATTAGCTGGTCTTATGAAACACAGGCTCCTAGGCGTCTCTCCGGACAACTCTGATTCCAAGGGCTGGGGTGGGACCCTAAAACCTGCATGCCTAGAAAATGTCCCTGGCAACAGTGATGTCACCAAAGTCTGGACAACTCTGCCTTAAAATCACCTCTCAAACCCAGATGCACAAACGCATCCCAGGGACCTTGTTAAACTCCAGACTTCAATTTGGTAGATGGGGGCAGAGCCTGAGAGTCTGCATTTCTGAGAAGCTCTCGGGAAGGCCAACCTGTGAAAGGTCCACAGATCACACCTGAGGTGTAAGATTCTGAAGGACTCAGCTAGGCTGGGGAACAGCCCTGATCTGTAGCAAATGCTGGGGATAACGGTGGAGATCAGGGTCAGGCTCACAGGAAGAACACCAGAGGAGTTCAGAAAAACTTCACATTGGACATCGGACGCCGCTGTTTCTGGGGATTCACCAGCCCTTCCCAACCTCAGGAAGTTTCTTCCCACGTAGATTCCAGGTCTGCCACCATCTTACTATAGCGTGTAGCCTTGGTCTTTCACCTCTCTCCACATCACCAATGGCCCTGTCTCTGCTCTCCAGGTACCATCCAACACCTCCCCCCCGCCCACTTTATCATACAGGGCAACTTTGCTCTCACGTTGTCTCACTGCTTTTTGAATTCTGCTTTCAAATTTGAACTAGCTTAAGTAGAAGTCTTGAACTTGTCAATGGAAGGGTCTCATCAAAGTGCTTCCCTAGAGAAAAGCCCCCCTTTCTTCCCATGAGGAACACTTTGCTCTCCGGTGAAGGGTTCTGAATGTGGGCTGGGCATCACATGGGCCTGGTCAGAAACGCAGTGAGCCACAAAGTCTGCGGCAGAGCCCAGCAACCTGAGGTCAGCAAATCTGCCGGATGCTCCGATGCACGCACATGTTTGAGAACCGCGGTTCTGGACCCTGGCCAGCTTCGACAATGGCTTCCTCTCCTATCTACTCGGTAAGCACCAGTTCTTTTTAACACCAGCCGATGAAGCTACAGCGTCTTAGTTGTGCTGCCTGGCTCCCAACAGCTACTGAGCTCTACGCCATTTGAACAGCTCTGCAGGTTACCTCCTTCCTTCCTAAACACAATATAAATTTACAAACACAGGTAAATCTAGAAGCAAAAGTTGTCCTTTTGATTTATACCTATAATGACACTCGTGCCCAAATTATTTATGGGATATGATAATGCTCCATCAGTCGTAGGCACTTTGAGGTGAGCCTGTATAGATAACCGCTCTCCTTCCTGAAAATAAAATATGTCAAAACAGAATCATGTGGTATTTCTTAAGGCAGCAACAGCGATGCAATTTGCAAAAGTCATGCTTTCAGGCCATGAGTAATACCTTCACTATTCATCATCTACAAACCAACCTGGAATCTGTGAGACCGCTGTAAAGGCAAACAAGGTGAGAGTCTGTATCTAAACATGCCAAACACACCGGGTCTTTCTTCTTGAATTATTTAGACATGGTCACCCACACATGCTGATTGTTTCGTGTTTGACATTAATTACTGCCTTGAATCACCTCGATGCTCCGAGCCTCGGCTGCAAAAATACGGCAGAGGTTGATTTTGAATTGCCTGTGCTTGAAATGAGCTTGGCACACTTAGGAACAAAGAACAAAGAACAAAAGGATAAAAGAATGTCGTCTAGAGATCTCAGAAGAACCTAACGAGACGTAAAGCCGCTCATTTTTGGTTTCCCACATCAGCATGTACCAGGACTGCCACTAACTAATTTCTTCATGAAGCTGGGTTGGCATGAAAGGCAGGCAGGTATCTGGTGAACATGTTCTCTGTAACCGCTCTCGATGGCAAAGAGTCCCTTCCTGTCGCTTGAAGTATGACTTCCAACTATAGGGTACTGATAGGTTATTTTTCCTGGTTCTCTTTATTTGCTCCAGTTTTTCTCCTTCAACTCTGTGAGGTCAAGAAGTAAATTCTGGGCCAGGCGCGGTGGTTCACACCTGTAATCCCAGCACTTTGGGAGGCTGAGGCGGGTGGATCACCTGAGGTCAGGAGTTAGAGACCAGCCTGACGAACATGGAGAAACCCTGTCTCTACTAAAAATAGAAAAAATTAGCCTGGCGTGGTGGTGTATGTCTGTAATCCCAGCTGCTCGGGAGGCTGGGGCAGGAGCATCGCTTGAACCCGGGAGCAATAAGCTGAGATTGTGCCATTGCACTCCAGCCTGGGCAACAAGAGAACCAAAGTACAGAGAAAACGCTTTCTGCCTTTCCCCCATTTCACCAGGGGAAAGTCAGCTCCAGACTCTCAACCTTGAAGTCAGAGAAGCAGGCTGACCTTGAAACATCAAAGTGGCCAAAGTGAGGACAGCATCAGAGGCCACTGGGTCAGATAGGAGTATGGGTCCTTCCGAGTCATAAGAAAGGTAGGAAATAAAATGCACCTGTAATGACACCTGCCATGGTGCGAATGTGTCACCCCAAAGTGTATATTGGATAAACCCCAGTGTGAGAGTTTCAGGAGATGGTGCAGTCCTGAGGGCTCCATCCTTATGACTGGGATCAGTGCCCTACAAAGGGGCTTGTGGGGCCTCAACGGCCTCTTTTATGGCCCTTCTGTCTTCAGCCCCTCATTAGACACTGAAGGCCGGAGCCTTGATCTTGGACTTCCCAGCTTCCTGAACTGTAAGAAACAAAATTCTGTTCTTTATAAATTACCCAGTCTACGGTATTGTGTTATAGGAGCATGGATAAACTAAGCCAGAGCCTTCAGTAACATCCTGAGACCAAATTACTCACACACTGATACCATGAGAGGGAGGACTCAAGGTGGTCCACAGGATTCTGCCCACTGGTGTACCCACCCTGCAGTGCCCTCCCTTGGAGTGTGAGGGTGCCTCTGTGAGTAGGACACCCACCTACTGTCTTTGGTCATCAGAAGGAGATTATTCTACATGGGCCTGACCCGATCTGAGGAGACTCTGAAGAAGGTGAGATCACAGATGCTGGCCTGGAACGAAGCAAACGTCCATGCTGTGAGCTGCACAGGGGGTCTCAGTGGGTTGAGAGCAACCTGGCCCATAGCCACCAGGAAATGAATTCCACCAATGAAAGCCAAGCTTAGAAGAGAACCTGAGTCTCCATGGAGACCCAGCTCTAGCCAACTTCATTTCAGCCTGCGGAGTCCCTGAGCAGCCGCCCCAGGCAGCCCACAACCCAGCCTCCCGACCCACACAAACTAGGAAGCAGTAAGTGTGTGTTTCCTAAGCTGCTTAGTGTGTGGTGATGTGGTCCACAGCAACAAAAACCTAATATAGATTCATGGAATTATTCAGAAGAATGTTAATAAGGAGTTATTTACTTAATGGGAGCACATTTTTTAAAAAAAGGAAAACAGGCTGGACGCGGTGGCTCACGGCTGTAATCCCAGCACTTTGGGAGGCCAAGGCAGGTGGATCACGAGGTCAAGAGTTCAAGACCAGCCTGGCCAATATGGCGAAACCCCATTTCCACTAAAAATACAAAAATTAGTTGGGCATGGTGGCACTTGCCTGTAATCCCAGCTACTTGGGAAGTTGAGGCAGGAGAATTGCTTGAACTGGGATGCGGGAGGCAGAGGTTGCACTGAGACGAGATCACACCACTGCACTGCAGCCTGGGCTACAGAGCGAGACTCTGTCTCAAAAAAAAGAAAAAGGAAAACAACGTGAACCTACTTTGCTCATCTGAGTCAGCCAGAAAAGTTATTGCAAATGCTCCACCTGGAAATTAAGAGACCAGCGGAGTCCTTCCATTCACTCCAGCCAAAGACACGCACCGGGCGTCCTCCGCATTTCTGGCTTTCTCTGCATGCCTCTGTTTCTCCCATTCTCACTGGCGCCAAGTTTAGAACAGAGCCAGGTTGCAGGACTGCTTTCCTATCCTCTCTTCCTCTTCAGAGACGAGCTCTGTTCCGCCTGCCCCCCGCCGCCCCCGCCCAATCTCCAGTTAGTTCAGGCGCCCTCCAGAGGCGTCACACCAGCATTAAGGACTGCTGAGCTGGGGCTTGGGGCCCCCTCCCTTGGGGCCCCCTTCGCTGCTTTCCTTGCTCTCTGGTTGACCCCTCTGGGATGCCTGCTCAGGAGGCCCTTCCTGACCACTCAGCCTCCTTTGGATGATGAAGGAAGACGCTTCCACCACAACGTCGCCAGCCCTGCACTGGGTCAGTCTCTGCAGTCCTGAAGGCACTGAAACCACGTGTCGCTCCGATGTCCCGGGGTGTGCAAACACTCGCATCAGCTCTGGGTGCAGCCGAGGCATCTACATTGCAGCAAATCCACCGTGAGCCTCTCCAAAGTCCTCCACATACGTTTGCAAACCAGGTCCCCCTCCCAAAGTGGTGCTCAGCTCCGTCTTTCCCGCCCCCTCCTAAGCCCCAGTTCCTGCCAGTTCCTCGTGTAGAAAGCTGTTGCCACCTCGGCACCTCAGGTCTCCCTTTTTGCCCCAAAGCAGCTCTCACAGCCTCAGCCAGCCCCACCATCAGCCCACCGCACAAAGATCACTCCCTCCCTGAGAAGGATTCTCTCACCAGGTGCTGGGATGGTAAGTTCCCTCAGCACCAGGAGAATGCTATGCTCTTCCAGAGTAGCAGAAGATCCCAGCAGATCTTACCGAAACGCTCGTAAGGCAGCTTGGTCCCATCGCATTTGCTGCACCACAAATGCCCCAAAACTCAGTGACTGAAGCAGTTTATGGCTGTTTGCACTCCCGGGGGCCGGCAGGTGAGTGATTCCTCTGCTGTTCTCACCTGGACTCGCTCCTGCAGCTGCATCGAGCTGGCTACTGGCCGGGCAGGTCTGAGTGGGCCTCGCAGGCATTCCTGGCTAAGGGTGCTGGGTGCTGGCTGGTGCTGGCTGGGTGCCTCAGTTCCCTCCACGCGGCCTCTCGCCCTCCCACAGGTGGACCTGGTGTGCTCCGTGGTGCCCTCAGGGCAGCCTTCCAAGGGAGTGAGGCAGCAGCTGCAGGCCCTGTGAAAGCCGAGGGAGTGTCACTGCCTCCACGTCCCGCTGTCAAAGCACACCAGCACGAGGCTCGCTCAGATTCCAGGGGACACTGAGGGTGGTCCAGGTGGGAAGAACAATGAAGTCTCAGCAGTGAGAACAGTTTTGCAATCTACCAATCAGCTTTTTTATTTTTACTTAATTCTCTCGAGCATTCTCTCTCTCCCCCCCACCTTCCCCTTTCTCTGACTCTGTCTCTCTCTCTCTCTTAAAAATCAGACATGAGCCCACAAAATTCTGGACCGGGAGACAAGCCCAGGTAGCAGGCACCATGATGTCCTGGGGTCTCTCCTCCTCTTTGATTGGCCACTTGTGTCTTCCTGACTTTCTTTAGGATCACTTCTTCTCCAAGGGAGTAGTCAGTCCCTAAAACACTGGCTCCCACATGGGCCTGACTGGACCCAGCATGTCTGAGTGCAAGGCCTGGGGCCTGCTTGTCTCACTCCTGGGTCACCTCTCCGCGGCTGTCACCAAGTTGCTTCACGACAGCCCTGTGAAGAGGCCATGCCAGCCAAGGCTCTGTCTGGTCTCCTTCTCCACGGAGCCCTGAGTTACCTGGGGGTGCCGTGTGTGGTAGATAATGGGTGATTGGGGAAGCGGGGATGGTCAGGCTTCAAAAGGCAAGGAAGGGGTGGGACACAGGGCGAGGCAGGGAGTGGGTTGGATGGGCAGCGAAGAGAACCAACTGGAAGGCAGAGGCTCAGGAGTGACAGAACAGAGGCTCAGGGCAGCAGGCAGGTGGGAAGCTGGAATATCAGCGCTGGCATGGGTGACGGGGGCGGGGGAGGAAAGCCTTGGACATGATTCTGGGACAAGCTCCTATCATGTAGCTCAGGAGGTGAACCTTGCTACACCGCCGAAGCGTTGCACTTGCGTGAAATAGATTTCCATGAAGAAGGCAAGCATGAAAATCAGATCACAGCCTCTGGAGCTTTGGCTCCCTACACTTAACACTGTCACCTTGATAGAAATGAGCCCTTAAACACAAAGCATACTGCAGAGGATGACTACTCGGTTGAAATGTTCAAGTGAATTAATTTGATAAATTTCAGCTTTTCTGGGTGCCGTATAGACACCAGCATACCTGGAGAAAATACAAGATTACTTTTCCCCAAAGAAAAGCTCCATAATAAAAAGCCATTAACCCATGTCCTTTCAAAGTCTAAAATTACTGAAAAGCAAAGCTGTTTCCTTTCCTTCTCCCTCTAATGTGAATATCCTGGGCGGTCACCCGAACCCATCTGGCCACTCAAAATTGTCATGCTCTAAAAAGGAACAAGCAAACAAGCAAAAATAATCTGTTTGCCAATTTAAGAGTTGGGAGTGGCAACACGTTGGGGAGAGGAAAGGAGGAAGAGAGCATTTTTCCAAGAAGTGCTTTAGAAATTATATTTTGGGGAATGTTTTAAAAACCAGCTTAGTACATTTCTATTTTAAAATTAATGACATATACTTGATCAAAAATTCTAAAATGCTATTTCCAGCAAATTGCGCAGATAATTAAGTCTAATTTCAATGATGTTTGAAAAAATGGCAATAAATCTTTACGGGTTCTTGCATCCAATCCACACTAAAAGTTCATTTAAGTTTTATTTTAATACATATTGTTCTCAACGTGGTGATGTCGCATGAGTTTATTTAACTAAGGCCATGTCTACTTAGCCAAACACTACAAACAGGAGAAAAAGAAAGCTGTTTAGCTAAGTGAAATATTTTAAAAACCACCCTATTTAGACCTTGTACCGCTTCAATGCTTCCGTTTTTCCCTTTGCGGCTTCCATATCTATATTGTCAATTTCCATTCCTCAAGTTTCAAAATGAATAGATTCTAATTTTCTCCCATACAAGGTGAGTTGAAAGTTATAATAAATACATAATTTATTACTACTAGTATTATTACTAGTATAATTAGATTACTACTCTGAAAATCTAACTGAGGGTAGATTGGGAAGGTAACAGACAGTTTTTTGTTTAAACGGATCCCTGAACAAACAGCTGTGGAAAAATATCATTGTTCCGAGCCAAACATGGCTCTTAAGCCCAACCTGCCATAAAAGCAACACTTTGTAGGGAAATTCATCTCCTTCCTCTTGACCCTCTCAGCATGCTAAGCGGTTGGTCAAGCAGCTGAGGTTTCTTGTGACGGTTAAGTCATTTCTCACAGACACATGTTCAGTGGAGGAGTTTCTACTGGAGCGCCTGTTGGCTGAGCCTAGGACCTCATTACACTCTCTGTAAAATGAGGAGTTTCCAGCAGAACTATCTCCTCCCCACTTGCAAGAAAAAGTAAGCGTGTTCCTACTCTCAGCCAGTTAGCTGGGATTCTCTAGACAGGAGCTTCTATGGTGCTGCCTGTCTTTTACATTTACTCCAGGGTCAGCAAATTTGTTCTGTAAAGGACCACATAGAAAACATCCTAGAGAGGACTGGCACGGTGGCTCACGCCTATAATCCCAGCACTTTGGGAGGCCGAGGTAGATGGATCACCTGAGGTCAGGAGTTCAAGACCAGCCTGGCCAACATAGTGAAATCCCATCTCTACTAAAAATACAAAATTAGCCAGGTGTGGTGACGCATGCCTGTAATCCCAGCTACTCAGGAGGCTGAGGCAGGAGAATCACTTGAACCCGGAGGCGGAGATTGCAGAGAACCATGATTGTGCCCTTGCATTCCAGCCTGGGCAACAAGAGGAAAACTCTGTCTCAAAAAAAAAAGGAAAGAAAAGAAAAAGAAAACATGCGATGTTATCACTCATAGGTGAGTGTTGAACAGTTAGAACACGTGGACACAGGGAGGGGAGCAGCACATACTGTGGTCAGCTGGGGAGGGCTAGGGGAGGGACAGCGAGGAGTGGGGAGGGATAACGAGGGGAGAAATACCAGATACAGGTGATGGGGGGGATGACGGCAGCAGACCACCTTGCCATGTGTGTACCTATGCAACAATCCTGCATGATCTGCACGTGTACCCCAGAAACTAAGGTACAATTAAAAAAAGAAAAGTCATGCTAGAGTTTGCAGGCTGTATGTAGCGTCTCTGTGGCAACCTCTCAACTTTGCCATTGCAGCCCAGAAGCAACCACAGACGACGCATGCAGGAACTCGTGTGGTTGTATTCTAAATAAAACTTTATTCATAAAACATACGCAGTGGGCTAGATTTGGCTCACGTCCTGTAGTTTGCCAACCCCTGCTTCTTGTGGTGCACAAACACACAGAATGTGGATGTTGTCACCTAGGCCACACTCATAACAAAATGGTGTGTGGTGTGTGGTGAGGTCTGCGTAATGAGGGAAATATTTATGTTCTTACGTTTATAGTTCGACACCCACGTACTACCAAGAAAAGATTTAGAAAGGCTTATGGTAAGTTCCCATTTCCAAATGCACAAAAGATTCTCAAAGCGATCTGAAATTTCTCAGGGAAAGTAGGAAAATACATGAAAATCCCTGTTTTTATCTTTTCCCCAAGTGTGCAGAGGTTGCTGGGATTAACTTTAAACTGGGGTTGAATGAAGCACCAGGTTTGGCCCTCATGCCACAGCAGGCACGGAGGTTACATACCTGCCCTTCGGGAGCATGAGATCCTTCCTGGCCCCGTATTTCAGGAAGTTAATCCCGGACATAACACTGTAGTGTGTGGACAGTATCTGTAGCTGAGGTGCTACCAAACACAGAAATATTCCGGGATATTATCTTGAATTTCAGTCAAGGCAATAATTGCTATGAAGAATCAACAGAGCAAGTCCATTGCTCTCTGCTCTGAAGGCGCTCCTGTGTCACAAAGGCAGAGCCTGTGTGGTTCACATCTTCCTCAGGCCACCGTTTCGAAACCGGAGTCTTCCGGTGAAAGAGACTGAGACACGGAGTATGCGAAGTGAAACGCAGCGTTTATGTCACTTTTCAGATCCACCACGGACTCCAGAGGAAGACGGCAGCGTGCTGGGGCGAAGAGCACACGTTTGAAAGTCAGAACGTCTGAGTGCAAATTCTGGTTTCCCTGGAGAGCCCTGAGGAAGTTCCGTGACTTCTCTGAGACTTTCCTCACCAGTTTGTAAAATGGGGACAATGGTAGCGCCTCACGGGATGCTACTGGGATGATGGAATCCCCGTGAAGCTCCCTCTGTACTGCGAGCAATAGGGTCCTCACAGCCTGTCGAGGTTGCCTGGACTCCCAGCTCCTCGGCCATCCCGGGAACCACTGAGAGTGGCCCCTGCTCCTTAATGTCTTCCGTGGCGTTCACTGCTTCCAGTGATGGCGGAGGCACCGTCCCCATTCAGTAGAGAATCATCTGGTGCTTCCAAGTATCCAGATTGGGAGCAGCGTCACCTTCTCACTCCACTCGACACCTCTCAGTGACTTCCCGGAGCGCTCCTGAGGCTGGAAGGGCCACCAGACCTGCACACCCATGCGGCGTTGGCCGGTCCATGCTTAGCGATTCCCAGCTACCACCCGCAGAGGTACAGCACTCTTGACATTGCAAAAAGATGCAATCACATCTGAATCATTTTCCATGTTGAAAGAGAAGTTCAATAATTCATAACAAAACCACTGGTGTTTGCACAAATGTTATTTGTAGATGTCCAGTGTTGTCTGTGATGGTCATAAATTTGCATTCCTAGCACCTAAGCTGTTTATTATTTTTTTTTACAAATATCAGATTCTTACAGAGCACTGCATGTTTTAAACTGACTTTTAGTCTCAACACAAAACTACTTTTTAAAAATATATTTAATCACCCACATTACTTAATGTCTTTATGTTTAATTGTTTAATTCAAAAGTGTTTATTGATTGCTTACTGTGTGCCAGGTCCTTACCTTCAAAAAGCTCAGATCCTGGTAGCATGCAGATGACATTCCCCCGCGCAGAGCAGAGTAGAGCGGGGAAGCCAGGCAGGACGTGCACGCCGGGAAAGGTTTTCCAGGCAGCCTGCAGGGGAACAGCCCAGCTCTCAACCTTTCTTGCTGGGAGAACGTGAGCAAGTGACTTCATCTCTTTTGTTTCCTGCACTGAGTTTGTGAGGACACCTGCCACACAGGACTGACCACGGTCAAGATTAAACGTGAGAATCTCTTGACATGCCTGGCTCCAGAGTCCATCTGTGGAAAAAATAATTACAATTAACAAAGGCCGTTGGGTGGAACGATCATAAGACACACATAATCTTAAAGAGGTCATTGTCTGTGATTGTATCACTCAATGCTTCTATCAGAACTAAAATACAAACTCTGATTATCATAGTTACATAAAAATTTGACTAGAACGTTTTGCTTGTACATCTGAAGTCAGTCATTCATACACACACTCGCTCACACAACTATGAAGAGGTAGATTCTCCCCAGCCTAGAGCCTTCCAGGGTAATTGCACATTTGAAAACAGGAGCTGATGCAAACGTCCCCAGATGCATCATGGAGCTCACAACCTTTATATTGATTTGCCTTCATATTTCAAGCTGCAGGCAAGAGCAGGACAGGAGCTAGGAGGTAGCGACTGGGGGCCTCTGTCCACCTGCAGAGGCTGGGGAAAAACAGGGCCTCCTACCCCACACCAGCCTTGCCTCACTGGCGCTCCTACCCTCTTCTCACCTCAGTTCCTCCTCCCTGGGGCTGAGCGGCTGCATGACAGCTCCGCATACCCAGCAAGCCAGGGGCTGCCACCTTCTCTCTGTCTGCCAGATGACCCACACATCTTTCCTACATTTGGCCTCCACTCCCCAACACTCCCAGACTTCTCACTAGGCCTTGCCCCAGTAATATTCCCTTCCAGCTTCAGTTAGGACCCCAGACTTCCCGATGTCCTCTGTGTGGCCAGGAAATGCCTGTCAGATGCTGCCCACTGCACACACACGCCCTCACTCACATGCATACATGCTCACACACATACACACACACTCATAAACTCAGTCTGACACACTCATACACTCAGTCTTACACGGACACACACACTCACTCTCATACACTGTTGTAAGTAGAAAAGTTCCTCTTCACGGTTTCCTTTCTTGTTAGAGAATAAATCATTTTTGCTTTTTGCTAATAACTCTTTGTTAAGCCCTGTCCTATGTAGCTGCTGAAGCACGCTATGCTTATAGGCACGCAGTATATTCTATGTCCTTGTACTTGAAGGTGCTCACAGGCACGTCCCAGCTCGCAGCCTATACCCCTTCCTTAATTGGACTTCCTTTCTGTTCTCCATTGCTTTTACCTGTTTAGAAAAGTTTTAAGTTATTAGCCAGTCAAGTTTTAGTTTAGATTGTGAGTCCGGATCCAACTAATAAGGATCAAACACAGCAGTAAGGACAAGCCCAGATGCGTAAGGGATAAATATGTCTGCTTTTCCTTTGTTGTACTCTCATGGCAAGATGGCTGGTGAAAGTACCCTTCCTGTAGGAAGTAAAAATCGCTTTGCCGAAAGATCCTTTGTCTCAGGGCTAATTTTTCTTTGCGATACCGAGCATCCATTTCCAATGCTGTCTTACACACTCACTCTCATACACTGTCTTACACGCTCACCATCATACACACAGTCACTCATTCACACACACACTCACTTCCACACACTCATCCACGCTCTCATTCGCTCACACTCCTAACACTCACTTGCACATACAGGCGCACATACACACTGGTTCACACAGGCACATGCGACTACACCAAGCCCCCCGGAACACTCTGCTGTCACCACCAACCCACCACAGCCGCCAGTTCCATGGAAATCTGTAGCTTACAGGGAGGCACACATTCCTTGGCCTTGGAGTTTGAAAGCCTGGCCCTAAAGGAAAAGAAAGCACATAGGGCCGACACAAAACATTTGGGGAAATGTGTGAGGGTTCAGAGTGACACTTGCCACCCCCATCCAGAAAGGGGCTTGCTGAGAAGGAAAATCAGGGGTGGTAGAGCTTCAGGGCAGGCATCCAAGAAGGGGTCCTTCTCCACTCACCACAGGTGGCAGGGGAGGAGATTATTCCACAGGCCCAGGAGGTGTCTGTGACCCAGAATGTGGAGACCTGCACCTTTCCTGCACAGGTAGAGCTCCAGAAAGATGCTGACCCTGAGGAGAAAGGGCTGCACAGCAAGTCTGCGCAAATAGCACCTGGGCCAGCCTCGGGGACCTCCCCAAGCTGCAGCAACTTCCAGAGCAGAGGACCAGCTGCAGGTACCTCCCGTCTCATGGAGATGACAGTCCCAGGGTCTCACAGACAGAGGCTGGTGACTCATCCTCAGACCCCAGCGACCCAGCAGAGCAGAGAACATTTCAGCAGGTGCAGGACATGCTGGCTGAGGAGCAAACACTGCACCCTGGTGCGTCCTCCCTGGAGGAGACATCCCCCACCCTCCCCTGAAACTCGGGTGCCACTCAGCAAACAGCAGTGGGGACAGTAAAACCGAGGCTGAGCAACGTGGAAACTCTGTGACTGGGTTTTAGGAAAACTCAGTAGCTTACTTTCCTTGATCACCTGAGCTTACAATCTGAAAGTCATGGCTACTGCATCTGCCCCTTTGTTACTCAGTCTTCGGAAAACAGGAAGCACAGAGGCTAATGAGCAGAGAACACCATGGGAAGGGAGAGCTGCCTCCAGATATGGCCTGCTGACCGCCAAGGACTTGGGAAACCAGCAATGCTACAGCCGTTCCCAGCGCCTGCTCAAAAGGCCTGGGAGTGGAAGGCAGTTTGCTGTTTGTGATGACCAGGTATTAATAATGTATTCAATGTATTGTTAGATCATAGGCTCAGCCTGGAGTCCCTCAAAGGGCTCACCCGCTCCCTTCTTTCCTCTTCCATAACTTTCCATAAACATGCTTTTCCCAAAATATCCTTTTGGTCCTTCCAAAAAATGATAAGAACTCACTTCGAATTTCTCCGTTTAAGCAGAATTAATGTACTGAGATGTGTGGAAAGTTTTCTCGCTAGTGCAGAACTCATCACAGCTAAGCAGGTAGACATATACTGCCTACAGTCAGCCGCCTCGACGATGACTCCCAGTGATCTCCAGCCCCTGGTGTCCACCTCCTGTGCAATCTCCTCCCCTCAAGCATGGACCGAACCTAGTAATGGCTTCTAACAAATACAGCAAAAGTGATGGGTGTCACTTCTGAGGTTACATCACACAGAGGCAGAGGCTTCATCTTCCATGCCCTTGCCCTCCCCTTCCCTTGTTGCTCACTCTGAAAGATTGTGTCAGTCCATTTTCATACTGCCGTAAAGCAGTACCCAAGACTAGGTAATTTACAAAGAAAAAGAGGTTTGATGAATTCACAGCTCCACATGGCTGTGGAGCCCTCACAATCATGGTATAAGGTAAATGAGGAGCTGTGGCACGTCTTGCATGGCAGCAGGCAAGAGAGCACTTGTGCAGGGGAACTGCCCTTTATAAAACCATCAGGTCTCATGAGAGTTATTCACTACCACAAGAACAGCACAGAAAAATCCACCCCCATGATTCAATCACCCCCCCCCCCCACCAAGTCTTTCCCATGATATGTGGGGATTATGGGTCCTACAATTCAAGATGAGATTTGGGTGGGGACACAGCCAAACCATATCAGGGATGCTGGCTGCCATGGTGTCAGCTGCCCTGTGGAGAGGCCCACAGGCAAGGAGCTGAGGTCAGCCTCCAGATAATAGCCAGTGAGGAGCTGCCTCCTGCTGACAACCACATAAGTGAGCTTGGAGAGAGATGCTTTCCCTGTTGAGCCTTCAGATGAGACTGCAGCCCCAGCTGATACCTGGATTATAGCCCCCTGGGAGACTCAGAGATAGGTAGCCAGCTAAGCTGAGATTAAAAAAAACAAAAACAAAAAAACTGTTGCTTAAAACCATTAAGCTTAGGAGTAATTTCCTACATAGTAATAAATAATCAAGACATCACCTATGTACTATGTCCTTGAGAAATGGACTCTTAGATTTTTCCCAAACTAGGGAAGAATTGCCTTTTTATTTATTCATTTAATTTTTACTCAGAAATTTTACGAGCTGTTCATTAAAAAATAAAAAGCTAAATTTAGCCTCTACAACTGAAATCACCTTTTTTATTTTCTACCCTGTTTATGAGCAGGGACTTCACACATTCTCCTTGCATTTCAAGATTTTATCATTTTTGAATTCTTAAAATTAAAGAAAAAAATTGGAGTTTTTTTTTGGATGTACTATTGATGTTCTTTAAACAGAGACCAACATTCTCCCTCAATCTCAATTTCTGGCCTCTTGCTCTATCAAGTGTTGCAAAATTACATTTTTCCTACATTACCTGGAAAGATTGTTCCTTTTCATATTTTATGCACTAGCTGTTCTGACAGAGCAATCTCTGTGAAAAATATAAAGAACCCATTATTTGGTAAATTAATGCTTCCATTATAATGGGTATATTATGGGATCGTGACATTTTTTCTCATTTCTGCCCCACTGGGAGGCTACATTGAGCATCACCAAACATCTCAACCAATTTTAGCCCTGAGAGAAAACTTTGCTCTAAGCAACTGCTGCAATATTAGCCATAGGGAGTGGTTGCTTTCTGCAAATAGAAGGTAAGTTGTAAGCAGTGCTCACAAAGAAGGCTTGAGATCAGACTCTGTGTCCACATGCAAAACATCGTGGAAACCCCAGGCAACTATTTCCACAGCTGAAGCCCTCCCAAAATCTTTTGCTGGAAATATCTTGATAATTTATTTTAAAATATGGAGGAGGGAGTTTTCCTGTGCGAGAAACAGGACACCCTCTGGATCCCATGACTTTACCCAGCTGCATGTGGGCTCTGGGTAAAGTCAGGTTGGGTCCCCCTCTGCCCACAATGCCCTTTAAGACCATTCCCCTTCTTTAAACAGCTCCCCTCCCTGCTGGCTTGATTTTCCTCGGAGCACCCGTTGCCTCCTGAGATGAGATGTCCACTGCTTCATTTGCACCTTTCTTCTCCTGCTGGAATATAAACTCCAGGAAGGCAGGGACCGCATCTCCTTCACATGAAAATGGCAGACAAAAAGCAGCCATATGGCAATAACGGTTGAATAAATGAACATACGCACTTAATCAGGTTACTGAAAGAGAAACAAAAAAAGCAGCACCTTTTTAAAAAGCTTCTGGCAGCGGGCGCGGTGGCTCACGCCTGTAATCCCAGCATTTTGGGAGGCCAAGGTGGGCAGATCATGAGGTCAGGAGACGGAGACCATCCTGGTTAACATGGTGAAACCCCATCTCTAGTAAAATAAAATAAAATAAAATAAAATAAATAGCTAGGCCTGGTGACACGTGCCTGTAATCCCAGCTACTTGGGAGGCTGAGGCAGGAGAATCGCTTGAACTCAGGAAGCAGAGGCTGCAGTGAGCCAAGATCAGGCCACTGCACTGCAGCCTGGCAAGAGTGAGAATCCATCTCAAAAAATTCATAATAATAAATAATATAAAATAAAAATTAAAAGCCCCTGGCATCATGCATCAGCATCCCAAGTCACTAGAATATGAGAAGATAAAACTTACAAAGGAAGTGGGAACACGGAAAAAAGCAAGCTCATCCTACAACACAGGGCATTGCACCTTCCTGGCTCTGTTTGGAGGAGCAGTGACTGATCGTTTGAGTGTCTATAGGGCAGTCCCCTGCGCGACAGACCCTCCAAGAGAGTGTTGCCTCCAGGGAGACCAAGGAAGCCGGGCGCACCACGTGGGGCTGGTGATCCCTCTCCCATCTAAACATTTATAGAAGACAGGGCTGGGAGCCCCGGAGATAAAGGCGCGACTGAGGAAAATGCACCTCCAGGGCCCCACAAGGTGGTGACGACTTGCTGACCGCGGGATAAAACGGGAAGCCTGGGCTGTTAGCGCAGCCGCTGCCCCCAGGGAGGGGACCGGAGCCCCCGGGGAGAGGAGGATGGGGTTCCTGGGGAGAGGAGGATGGGGGCACCTGGGAATGGAAGATGGGGGACCCGGGAGAGAAGGATAGGGGTTCCTGGGGAGAGGAGGATGGGGACCAGGCCTTGCCCCAAGTCCCCCAAGGCACGCGTGGTCCACCAGGATGCATCCACCGCCTCCCCCACTGCAGAGACCGCCTGACTCTCAAGCACGGAGGGAGCCGAGGGGCTGGACATCAGCCCTCTAAGCGGTTACCTGGCTGCGTCCAATCGCCCTCTCTCCCCCTCCCACGAGACCTAGTCCTCTGTGGCCCAGCAGGGAGCCTGGAACGTGGCAGGGACTGGCATTCGTTCTCTGTTGCTGCTGCAGGAAAGCCCCGACGTCATGGCTTAGAGCAGCACGGACTGGCCATCTCGTAGCTCTGGAGGTCAGAACCCCGACGCTCGGCTCCGGAGGGAAGGCGCCCTCACCCGTGGGCCCCACCTCGGGCTTGGCCTGGACCGCGCTGCAGCCCCGACCCAGCGAGTGCTGCCCCGGCCAGAGCAATGCAAAAGCGTGCCGAGACCCTGGGACCCTCAACGGGGTCCTGATTCACCTCCGCCTTCAGGTTTAGGTTCAGGCTTTGCCCTGACCTGCTTGTCGGCATCCCCAAGGGTCAGCCCGTCCTGCTCAGCCCCTTGTCCCCTCCCCAAACCGCCCCTTTCTCCTTCAGTGCCCACGACGGTGATGACAAAACCACCTCCAAACAGTTGGCAACAGGAGCTCCCATAACCAACAAGCAGGGTCCCGGCCTCCTGCCAGTCAAAGGACTGCTGCCCCCCAGGAGGACCAGGGGCCACGGCCAGGCAGCCAGATCCTTCGGACAGATGCTTAGGGTAACCTCCCATCCACCTGTGGTGACCGTAAGTCAATTAAGTTGGCAGCAAGAAGGAATTGATTGGAAAGCAGTTACTGTGCGTCTATATAATGTCAGAACAACCAATTAGGAACCAAATTTCTTAATATGTAATGCGATTTACCAGAGTAAGAAGGAGGTTTGATAAACAATTTCAAACGCTGGTTATTCTGCACCGAATGCCATGGTATCTTTTTCACCAACTTCAGTGATTTTCTACCCTGCTTTCTCCCTCATCAGGTTGACAGCCTGTCACACAGCACCACTGAATAGGAGCTAAGGTGAGGAGAGGACCTGGACTCTAAGCAGCTACCCTGTGGCATCCAAGCACCTTGGCTTCCTCTCCCATGAGACCAGGAGTCCACTGTGGCAGGGCCTGAGCACAGAGCCTGGAACATGGAAAGCACTGGTGTTGTCCCTACTACTACCGCAAACATGTACCAAAGATGTAGTGGCTTATGACAGCACAGATTGGCTGTCTTACAGTTCTGGAGGTCAGACGTCGGACACACACCTCACTGGGTTAAACCCAAGGTGTGGGCAGGGCTAGTGTCTTTCCGGAGGCCTGGGGTAGACAGGTAGGCCCTGTTTCCTGCTTTTTCTGGCTTCCATGGGCTGCCCACATTCCTTGGCTCATGGCCCCTCCATCTTCAGAGGCAGCAATGGACAGTCGAGTCTCACTTGCATTACATCAACCACACCCTGACTCTTCTGACTCCCTCTTCCATGTTTAAGGACCCTTCTCATTACACTGAGCCCAACCAGATAATCTAGAACAATCTTCCTATTTTGAGGTCTGCTGACTACCAACCTTAATTGCATCTACAACCTTCATTTCCCTTTGCCATGTAGCCTAACCTGTTTCCAGCTTCTGAGGATTAGGATGAGGACCACTAGGGGGTCATTATTTTGCATACCACATGCTCAACAGAAAAGTGTTTAGTGGGCTTTGAGTCAATAATTCTGGATTATTTAAGACTTCAACAACTTTTTAAAAATCACATGACCTCCTGGTAACTATTTTCATCCCCAAAGCATTTCATGTTTTAAAAAGAAAAGATGCCATTTAAAATGTATATTGTCCCTTTCTACACCATTCCCGAAGGTAAAGACTGGCAGCTTTTGGACACACTCAAAATATAATTGGCGGCCGGGTGCTGGTGGCTCACACCTGTAATTCCATCACTTTCAGAGGCTGAGGCAGGCAGATCACTTGAGGTCAGGAGTTTGAGACCACCCTGGCCAACATGGTGAAACCCTGTCTCTACTAAAAAATACAAAAAGTAGCCAGGCAGAGTGGTGCATGCCTGTAATCCTAGCTACTGGGAGGCTGAGGCACAAGAGTCATTTGAACCTGAAAGGCGGAGGTTGAAGTGAGCTGTGATCACACCACTGTACTCAGGCCTGGCAACACGAGACCTTGTCTAAAAATATATCTACATATTTGGCAATTAGCTTTACCATCAGTAACCAAGTAGTCGTCCTAGACTAAGGGCACAGTGTTGTCTAGTCCAGAGGAACGTGACTGAAAACTCTGTTGACTGGAATCTTCTTGGAGGTCACTTACGGAAGCCATGTTGGTTCTGCTCAATAAACTGTGGAAACTCTTGGATCTTTGGACTCAAGTACATGACAGACATGGCGGGCAGGGAAGGAGGCTTAGATGGAGAAGCAAAAGTTGTTCCTCCGGTGGAAAAAGCTGAATCCAATCAAGTAAGTTCCAAGTATCCACAACTTCCTTTCTTTCCTTCTGAAGTAGCATTTCTTCCTGCCAGGGGCAAATCCACTCTCGCTCCTGGGGCCCTGACAGGGCTGACAGCAACTCCACCCCATGGGTCCACTCCCTGCGGTCAGGGTGCCGGGATGCCTAAGAAGGCACTGCCCGTTTCAGGCCCTGGCAGGTGAGGAGCCTGGTTCTGGCCTCTCCCCAGTGGGCTTCAAGGCTACACTGTCTCTTTGGTATCTTTAGGGCAGAAGAATCACTGCCAGAAGTGAGGTTAGATACGTGGGACAAGGCCCTCCTCAGAGACGCCCTAACCCAGGGTGAGACGGTGCTCAGGTGAGACCCTCACAGTGAAGGTGTGGCTCTCCAGATATCTTCCTGCTGGCTCTGACAGCAGCCGCCCACACCACACACGGAGTTCTGGGAGCAGCTGGGCAGGTTGCGACTTCTTTTTCAAGAAGAGTGTGTGCAGCCCCCCGTGGTTTTGCAGACTCCAGCAGTCTCACTATTTTTTAACGTTTTGGCATCCAGGCTAAGTGACAAACCCAGTGAGGACCCTTCCATTACAACAGGAAGTCACTTTATAGAGGGAGAACATGGCCATATCAGTCATTTGTTAGAGTTGTAGAAAATATTCGTTATTGAGGCAGAATATCCAGCTGCGTTATTGCTATGATTGACTACTGCTTACTGTGTATGCCTGTGTGGCAGGAAGTGTACTAGATGCTGTAAAAACTCATGACCACATTTCATCATTATCGCAACGACACGAGAAGGATTTCTTGTAAATGAAAATAGCAAAGTTCAGAAAAGTGATGTCACTTTCCAGGTGGCTCAATCCCGTCTTCCATGTTTGAGTGTGGTGCTCCTTCTAATTACCTAAATGCCTATGTTCTCATTGGTCTAATATGTTACTTTTAAAACCTGAAGTATGAATTTATGTCATGAGATGTTCCAGAGTCTTACACGATCCATTAACATTTTCATCAGACCAAGGTGCGCTTCAGGAAGCGTGGTAACCACAATCTCCTTGTTACATCCTTCCAAGACAGCAGAATGACTTTTAGTTCCAATTCCCCAGATTACAAGTGTGGCTGAGGCTTTTTTCTCAGGTTTATCATCAGTTTACTTTTACCCTAGAGGCTGATCCATTTTAACAAGTGGTGGTGGCGGGACTTTAAGGGAATTAGTAGAAAAGTGGGGGACTCCGAGGCCTCCAAATTCCCAGCTCTGGGGCTGACCACCCCTCCACGCAGGGCAGATGGCCTCTCTCACCTCCTCCTCTCCTTTCTCCCTCCCCAGTCAGATTTCCTTCTTGGAAGGGAGATCCCTCTCCCATTGGCCAAATCACTTTATACAAGACCTCCAGGATATTGAAAGGCTGTGCCAGAAAGATGGGTGACCGTGTCCTGGGTGCTGACCCTCTCTCGGGCGGAATATAGTGTGATGAGATATTACACAGTATGGTGTGAAATAAGTGCCAAAATACGGCACTGCCATCTTCCTCAGGGTTATGAGCACTCAACATTACAAATAGGACTGAGGCTTTGTCGCAGGCGTCCACTGAAAGAGAAGGGCTGCCCAGGCTGTCTTCCAGGCACTGGAGCCACTGCAAGAGGGCCTGGAGAGATTGCTGTTCTCTTGCTGAACAATTTCACAAGACGCCATGTACACACAAGGCCACTTTGTGACCAGGATGGATCAAGACATGAGCAAGATTATTTCCGATACGGTTTGGCTGTGTGGCCCCACCCAAATCTCGTGTCGAATTGTGATCCCCAGTGTTGGAGGTGGGGCCTGGTGGGAGCTGATTGGATCGTGGGGGTGGTTTCTCGTGGTTTAGCGCCATCAGCACAAACAAAACACAGACGTTTTCTGGGGCACAAAATAGCCAGCATTCCTGCTTCCAGGCTACTGTGGGTTACGGCCAATTCTCTACAGAGACCCTTAGCCTGGCCTGTGTTCCCTCCTGTAGAGGAGACTTATTAAGATGCAGAGTCATAGAATCACGGCTACTTCCCACAGCATCCAGTCCAGAGCAAAGCTCTGCCTTCTCAAGACCCCTGGAACCACCCGGCCAAGCCCAAGTCCGATCAGTCCTCGCTCTCTCACACCCGCCAGCCGTGGTGCCCACGTTCCCACTGGTGCACAGTCTTCCTCAGAGCAGCAAGAAACCACCCAATTTGTCGACCACAGCTGTGTGCTCCTGGCGGTCTTCGCCTGGAGGGATTGACACCGTGAAATATCAGTCATTAGATCTAATTGACAGTCGTGGAAGGTCAACTCCTTTAAATAAAATCGGTAACTATGTAAACGCGGGGCTTCCGTGTTGATAGGCCATGTTATTCCCTGGGTCCCACCACCTCCTCACGGTCAAAGACAGTCGCAGGAAAACACAGGAACGAAAATTGTTTTCACCCGTAAGAATAAGGCATGCCCTGACAGGAGAATGGAAAGACATATAAAGAGAGAGTTCCTTAGAAAGAGAAGCAAGTGGCACAGAGGAGAAGCTGCTCAACCTTGCTAAGAATAAGAGGACCACTCGCTGAAACGACACTGGCGTGCCATTTCTCATCGATTACGTCAGCGGACATCTCACAGCTCGACAACACACTCTGCTGATGAAGCTGGGGGCGAGGCTCTCATCCACTGCTGGTGGGAACGGAAGGGATAGCACAGCCCCCGGAGAGGGGTTCAGCAGGAGTTGACAGAGTGACATACACATCACCTCTTTGACCCGTCGGTTCCATATCTAGGAGGCTGTACCTCAGGCACACTGGCAAAAACACAAAAGGACACCTTCATAAGGTCACTTACTTGGTACTGTCCGTGATGATAAAGACTGTTCACTTAAATGTCCATTGATAGGGAGTGAAATAGATGAAACCCTGACTCAACAGAATACTATATAGTTATGAAAGGAGGAGAGAATATCTCTCTATGGCCACGCAGCGATCCTCAACATAGATTAAGTGAACAATGAAGCCAACCATTTATGAATCCAAAGGGAGGCCGGGCACAGTGGTTCACGCCTGTAGTGCCAACCCTGTGGGAGGCTGAGGTGGGCAGATCACCTGAGCTCAGGAGTAAGAGGCCAGTTTGAGCAACATGGTGAAACCCCTTCTCCATTAAAAACACAAAAAAATTAGCCAGATATGGTAGCACATGTCTGTAATCCCAGCTACTCAAGAGGCTGAGGCACAAGAATTGCTTGAACCTGGGAGGTGGAGGTTGCAGGGAGCTGAGATCACACCACTGCACTTCAGCCTGGGAGAGAGTGAGACTCCATCCCAAAAACAAAAAAAAGAAAAAGAAAGAAGGAAGGAAAGAAGGAGAGAAGGAGAGGAGAGGAGAGAAGGAAAGAAAGAGAAAAAGAAAGAGAGGGAAGGAAGGAAGGAAGGAAGGAAGGAAGGAAGGAAGGAAGGAAGGAAGGAAGGAAGGAAGGAAGGAAGGAAGGAAGGAAGGAAGGGAAGGAAAAGTGGAGGCAGGAGCCGGGGAGACATGAGGAGGAGGCAGGACAGGAACTGGCCCTCAGTAAAGACACCTCGCCAAAGAGTGCTGGCTTTGAATCCATATCACATTTTTTAAATTTTAAAGAGCAAAACTAAATTTTATAAAAAGTAATCTTTCATAAAACTGAAAAGAAATCAAAAGAATATCCAGCTGGTGTCGTATCCACATAGAGAATAATTCTTATAATAATCTTAAAACACAGTATTTTGATGGTATGTCCCTAATGGGGTATCCTAAAGCCCAAAACACTTCAGAGTCATCCTAAATTGCTGCCTCTATCTTTCATTAGTTACAGTGTTAATATTGTCATTTTGAACTCCATGTACTAGGGATGAAACAAACAAAAATTATATCAATAACATTAGGATAAACGTGTTCAGTGTCAGAAAAAGACAAATAGTTGTGTTTCAATTATGTGACCTAAATCTCTGTGCTCATCCACAATTATTTTGGTAGAAATATTTCTAAGGAGTAAAATTGCTAGACACAACAATATTTAGATTTTTTGTAAACACTGACAAAGTAGCCTGCAGGAAATGTAATGTAAACACCAACATGGCTACATAAAAGCTGTCACTTCCTATAAGCTCGTCCACACTGCGGGTATTATCTTCCTCTACTGGTCGCCCACAAAATAGTTGAAAAACAGAAATGCACAGCTGCTTTTGTTTTGTTTTTAGCTTTTTTTGAGACAGAGTCTTGCTCTGTCACCCAGGCTGGAGTGCAGTGGCATGATCTCAGCTCAATGCAACCTCGGCCTCTCAGGTTCAAGTGATGCTCCTGCCTCAGCCTCCTGAGTAGCTAGAATGGCAGGCATATGCCACCACGCCTGGCTAAGTTTTGTATTTTAGTTGAGACAGGGTTTTACCACGTTGGCCAGGTTGGTCTCGCACTCCTGACCCCAGGTCATCTGCCTGCCTCAGTCTCCCAAAGTGCTGGGATAACAGGCGTGAGCCACCGTGCCCAGCCAGCTGCTTTTATTTTATGTCTTAGCTTGCTGGTGAAGCAGAGGGTTTTCCCTGCGCCTTTGGCCAGCTCAGCACCCTTGTGCCTGTCAATCGTCTGCTCACACCTCTAGCCACTGTCTCCTGTGCCTTCTGACTTTGGCATTTATTTTACCAGTCTCATTCTATGCTTGTCCTTCATTGTCAGCTGCCCTAAATGCTTTCAAAAAACAGGCAGTGAATGGACAATAAATAAATAAGAAAAAATACTGAGTTAAATAATTTAAAAAAAAAAAAAAACTCCCCCAGGGAAGGGACTGTGCTGGGACTTTGAACACACAAAGATGACCCTACTGGTTCATAGTTCAGAAGTGGTGATAAGACGTGAGTATACATACGGGAATGAGAAGAAGAAAGAAAGAAAGGTCACAAGGAAGAGATAATGACAGGCTGAATGAATGCGGAGAAGGCAGAGGCCTCTGTTCACAGGGAAGGGGCTTGGAGGAAAAGGCAGCTGCTCATCTGGGCTGCTCATCATGGGGCTGAATAACGTTCTGATACGTTGATGCTGAGAAAAACGCACGTCACGTAGCATGTACATGTGAAAAAAACAGGGGCTCCAATCATGGGTACCACTGAACAGGAAAAAACATTTCCACTGGCTGTAGTGAAAATGGGGAAGGAGAATTATGAAAATTAAGGCTGTAGTTTCCCATTGAACTGAGAATATGTAGACCCTTGAAGGACGGGCTATGGAAAGTGGAATCCATTCTGTGTCAATAACTGGAAAGCTTTTGACTTACTTTTTCCTTTGGAGTAGAAGTGCTTTAACAAAAATCGTGCTTTGGGGGCAGGAGTGGTGGCTCACACCTGTAATCCCAGCACTTTTGGAGGCCGAGATGTGTGGATTATCTGAGGTCAGGAGTTCAAGACCAGCCTGGCCAACGTGCTGAAACCCTGTCTCTGCTAAAAATACAAAAATTGGTCGGGCAGGGTGGCACATGCCTATAATCCCAGCTACTCAGGAGGCTGAGGCAGGAGACTCTCTTGAACCTAGGAGGTGAAAGGTTGCAGTGAGCTAAGATCGCGCCACTGCACTCCAGCCTGGATGACAGAGACTCTGTGTCAAAAAAAAAAAAAATGTGCTTTTGAAGGTCTAAGCCACAGTGTGTAGGATTGCAGGAGGAGCACCTGGAGAAGGTCCACCCTGGTGAGAAACTGCTGCCAAAGCCAGGTCAGAGGCAGCGAGGACCAGAAAGAAGGCCAGCATGGGGAACGGAGGCAAAGGAGCAGGCGCAAGAGGTTGCATCTACGGGAAAGACAGGGCAGCCCGCGTGCGGAAGAGACACTCCACGCTTCGATTCACAGTCTGCACGGAACGGTCTGCCTGGTGGAGAAGAAAGAACTCACCTCTTTCTGAGGTGTGAAGGAGACGTTGAAAGTGCACGAGGATATAAAGAAAATGAAGAACATGGAAGCTGGAAGAACTCAGGCGGCCTCGAGTTTCTGGAAGGTCGTTTGGTAAGGTGGGAGTTAAGACATTCTCTTCCAGAAACTGGACGTTCACGCGGAGTCAGAGAAGAGTGGGGGTTTAGGGATACATTCTGTGGGACCTTGAAGAAGAGGTCATTTTGTTTTTTGTTTTGGGGGGTTTTGTTTTGTTTTTGAGGTACGATCTCGGCTCACTGCAACCTCCACCTCTGGGGTTCAACGGATTCTCCTGCCTCAGGCTCCTGAGTAGCTGGGACTACGGCATGAGCTACCAGGCCTGGCTAATTTTAGTATTTTTAGTAGAGATGAGGTTTCACCATGTTGGCCAGGCTGGTCTCCAACTCCTGACCTCAGGTGATCCACCTGATTCGGCCTCCCAAAGTGCTGGGATTACAGGTGTGAGCCACCATGCCCAGCCGAGAAGAGGTCATTTTGAAATGAGTCCAAGGTCGTCCCAGCAGCACTGAGGGCAGGCATGTCTTCCTGCAGGAATTTGGATTGTCAGCTCGCCTGGACAACAGCTTCCTCAGCATCACGAAGCAGCAGGGAGAGAAAACCACAGGAGATTGATTGATGGGTTGGTTGGCAGTGTTAAAAGAAAAACTTTAGACAAATTAAATTAAACAGAGTTTAATTGAGCAAGGAATGATTCGAAAATCGGGCAACCCTGAGCCAGAATAGGATCAGAGAGACTCTCGTGCTGCCACAGAGCTGGAGAGGATTTATGAACAGGGAAAGGAAAGCTATGCTCAGAAAACGAAGTCAGGTGCAGACACAGCCGGACTGGTGACAGCTGGGCATCTGCCTTATTTGAGCAATTGGCCACCTACAATTGGCCAAAGCTCAGTGATTGGCACAAGAGTAGATTGCAGTCTGTTTACACGTCCGGCTAGGTGATAGCTCACTATGTACAAAGACAGCTTTAGGCCCAACTTACAAGGAAGCAGCTCTAGGCTAACATCAGGAAGCGGGGGTTCATCCATTCAACAGTCACCTACGGGGCACTTGGAAATGGCATCCTGGGGGGGGTAGCGCCATCCTATCAGGCACATGTGCCAGGCTGAGGAGCCCATGTCACACCCAAGAGCAGTCTTCTCTACACAACCAAGGGATATGTAGAGAAGGAGGAAAAGGACTCAAGGGCACCACAGCAAGCACATTTGAAAGGTGGAAATGGGGGGTCCAGTGGACAGGCCAGCGAGGAGCAATGAGCCTAATGGATTGAGGAAGGGGAGTGGAGACGGCGGGGCAGGGACCAAAGTGAGCGCGCTGCGTCTGTTCTGCACAAAGTCACTCGGCTACGGGGCTAGATGGGGTGCGGCTCCACCCTGTCCTAGCAGTCGGGCTCTGGACACATGTGACTTTGTCCATTCTGGCTGCTCTAACAGAATACATGTTGGCTTTTCAACACCAGAAACTTACTTCTCACGGTTTGGGGACTGGAGGTTCAAGATCAGGGTGCCAGCATGGTTGGGGTCTGGCGAGAGCCCACGTCCTGCTTCCTAGAAGGCTGTTTGGTCACCGTGTTTCACATGGCAGAAAGAGGGCCGGGGGCTCTCTGGAGGCTCTCACATAAACTCCGTAATGACCTGGTCCTTCATGACCTGATCCCCTCCCAGAAGTGATCCCTAATAATACCATCGTCTGGGGGGTTAGGGGTTCAATATGTCAATTTTCAGGGGACACAAACATTCAGTCCAAAAGAATATGGGTGATATGGTTTGGACTTGTGTTCTTGCTCAAATCTCACGTCGAATTGGAGAAGGGGCCTGGTAGGAGGTGATTAGATCGTGGGGCGGATTTCCCCCTTGTTGTTCTTATGATAGTGAGTTCTCACGAGAGCTGACAGTTGCAGTATGTGACACTTCCTGCTTCACTCTCTCTCTCTCCTGCAGCCATGTGAAGAAGGTGCTGGCTTCCCCTCCGCCTTCTGCCATGATTGCAAGGCCTCCCAGCTATGCTTCCTGTATAGCCTGTGAAACTGTGAGTCAACTAAACCTCTTTTCTTCATAAATTACGCCGTCTCAGTGGGTAATCAGCAGTGTGAGGATGGACTGTTACATTGGGTCTGTGACCACCGGAGCAGGAAGCATTTTCCAGCTCACCCCTCCACAGTGGGCATGCCTTTTCTAATCTGCACAAAGGCACTAGGCTGAGCTGAAGACTACGGTGAGAACCAGAACTACATGGGAAAGAGCAGAGGGAGTTGAGAGCAGGGAAATGTCAATCTTCAAGACTTAGAGTTAGCCCAAAGTGAGCAGAATTGGAGGCAAGCAGGGAAGAAATAAAATGAGGAGTAAAGGAATCAGAATAGGACTCAGAGGACTAATTAATATATTAGGGAAACTGAAGAAAAACCGAATGGAAGAAGACAGAGGAAAAGAGGCTGGGCGCGGTGGCTCACACCTAATCCCAGCACTTTGGGAGGCGGAGGCCAGTAGATCACCTGAGGTCAGGTTCAAGACCAACCTGGCCAACATGGTAAAACCCCATCTCTATTAATTATACAAAAATTAGCTGGGTGTGGTGGTGTGTGCCTGTAATCCCAGCCACTCTGGAGGCTGAGGCATGAGAATCGCTTGGAGGTGGAGGTTGCTGAGCCGAGATCCTGCCACCACACTCCAACCTGGCGATAACAGCAAAACTCCATCAAGAAAGAAAGAAAGAAAGAAAGAAAGAAAGAAAGAAAGAAAGAAAGAAAGAAAGAAAGAAAGAAAGAAAGAAAGAAAGAAGGAAGGAAGGAAGGAAGGAAGGAAGGAAGGAAGGAAGGAAGGAAGGAAGGAAGGAAGGAAGGAGAGAGACTCACGTAAGGAAGTTACGTTCTTACTCCTTGTGGCGACTATGGAGGTCGCTTCTTCCTCGCCGCACTGAAGCACGCCGCCTGAGGCTGCACATCCTCGTCCCACTGTGCCTCTTCCTCTGCTCGGGCAGCTTTCGGCAGCTCTGGGTTAAAGCTCTGAGCTTCAGCCACGAAGGGTAAATCTTTTCAAGCATTTGGCCGTGGTCACCCCAAACAGTAACACAAATCACCATCTTGGGCCGTTCCTTTTTTTATTTGCGTGTGTCATTAACAGGAAATACATGATGTCCCAACAACAATATGATTGATGACTTAATGGGCCGAATTTAAATTTAAATCATATTTCCGTTTATCTAAAAGCTCTCTCTTAAAAGTCTGTAAAACTAATTTATTGAAAACATTTCAGCATAACTCTACCAGAAAATGTCTTCTGAAAAATAATGCCACAGATTTTCTAGCTTTTTCTTCATTTTTGATCAACTGGTATTTTCTTTCTGCAGATGTGTTGCCAAAGATGTGACAAAAAATCTTAACACCTCAAGTTCAGAATACGTGTCTCTAAACCTTGAAAACACACTGGGATGTCTGGCAGAAGGCGGGACACCAGAAAGGCGACGCAATGCACAAGACATTAATTAGAGACATTTCCAAAAAGGAGAGTCAGGCCATCCCTCCCCGGCCAAGGTTTGGAGACCGTGTGGCTACCAGGAGAGAGCCATACGCCTGGAATAGAGCAAGGACAAAAAGTCACAGGTCACAGTCCTGCCCACTTCAAGTAATCATTCTACCATATAGACACATGCACGCGAATGTTCACTGCAGCACTGTTCACATAAGCAAAGACATGGAATCAACTTCAATGCTCATCAGCGGCAGACTGGAAAATGAAAATGTGGTGCATACACACCATGGAGTACGAGGCGCCATAATAAGCCATGAGATCATTCTTCTGCAGGAGCATGGACGGAGCTGCTGGCCATCATATTAGCAAACTAAACCCAAATACTGGATGTTCTCAGGAACAGAAAACCAAATACTGCATGTTCTCACCTCTAAGTGGGAGTTAAATGATGAGAATTCATGGACGCAAATAGGGGAGCAACAGACACGGGGTCTACTTGACAGTGGAGGGTGGGAGGAAGGAGAGGAGCAGAAAAAATGACTGCTGGGTACTAGGCTCAGTACCTGGGTGATGAAATAATTATACAACAAAACCCCGTGACACAAGTTCACCTGTGTAAGAAATCTGCATATGTACCCTTGAACCTAAAACAAAAGTTAAAAATGATAAAAATAAAATCAACAAATGTTCATTAAAGTTGATCTCTCAGCCTGTGGCTACTGTAACAAATGACCATGAACTTGGAGTCTTGAAACAACAGAAATTTCTCCTCTCACAGTTCTAGGGGCCAGAAACCTGTGAAGGCTCTGGGGAGAATCATCCTGGCCTCCAGGTGCTCCTGGCTGCCGGCCGCCGCCCTCCAGGCCCCGCCTTCTTCACCACGTGGCCTTTGCATCGGTGTGCCTGTCTTCTGCTCTTCTGTCTGTGATGAGAACACTTGTCACTGCGTCTAGGGCCTGCCTGAATAATCTAGGAAGATCTCATCCGAAAATCGTGAACTAATTACATCTGCAGAGAAAGATCCATTTTACAAATAAGACCACATTCACAGGATCTAGGAGTTAGAATATAGACATTTCTTTTTTCTTTTCTTTTCTTTCTTTTTTTTTTTTTGTGTGTGGGAGGGGGACAGAGTCTCACTCTGTCGCCCAGGCTGGAGTGTAGTGGCGTGATCTAGGCTCACTGCAACCTCCGTCCCCCGGGTTTAAGTGATTCTCATGCCTCAACCTCCCGTGTAACTGGGATTACAGGCACATGCCACCACGCCTGGCTAATTTTTTGTTTTTTAGGAGAGACGGGGTTTCACCAGATTGGCCAGGCTGGTCTTGAACTCCTGACCTCAGGTGATCTGCCCACCTCAGCCTCCCATGGACATATCTATTTGAGGGCCACCTTTCAGCATGAAGAAAGCACCTCACCTCCTCCACCTCTCTCCAAACACATTGACATGAGAGAAAACACATTCTACACATGTTCTAAAGTACAGAACCTCACTCAAGATGACAAGAGTCCCACTCTGAGCCCAAAGGGTTGAGGTCAAGACCACACCGCTCTTTGGGAGACCAGAGCAGATCAAGGCTGGCACACCCCATCCTGAAGGAGTGTCCGTGGCTCCTGCTCCACAAAGCAACCAAAATCCCTCCACCAACCAGACACCACGAAACAGCCCCGAAAGGAAGCTGAAGGAGATGCACATAGGAGGGAACTGCAAGAACTAGAAGCTCTCGACAGAAGGAACAGATGGCGCGAGGAAACTCAGCCCATGGAAGAAAACCAGCGTGAGACAGGCCAGAGCAATGGGAGCTCGTTCTGCCAGGAGACCGCGGAGCAACACCTTCACAGCGCTCGGGAAAGGCAGCTTTGCACTGAGAACGCCACGTCCACCCGATTTCCTATTCACGATGGAGGCGAGGTTACAGCACTTTCAGACATACGTAGACAAGAATACTTCCCACAGAAACCTTTGCTAAATGAAATGCTCAAGGACACAACGAACGAAGCAAAAAATGAACCCACCAGTAGGGTCAGGAATCAATCAACCTTGGCGAATCTAAGTAGGAACTTAAGATTCTACACACCAATGCCGGAAGACGTCCTGGCGTCTATCAATTTGCTCCTAAAATTCCAGAAAAGAATATGAGATTCAAGATTCAAAGAATATGCATTTCAAAGTGACATTAAATAGTGGTAAAAGTGTATGCATATGTGTCTGTATGTGCGTGTGTCTGTATGTGCGTGTGTGTGTTTCCCAAGGGAAAATCATAGCTTCCATCAGACTCTCAAAGGGACCCATGAGTGAAAGGCCATTGTCCCCCTGACTATGGGATCCGGCACAACACAGAAAAGCTCCAGGCTTCTCAGAGCTTCCCGACGCCCAGGAGACACTCCTTTCACTCCATCTTTCTCATGGCGCTCCAGGCTCGGGGCCACCAAACTCTCAGGGGTGGAGGCTGAGCTGAGCAGTCAGAGACCGGGCCAACCTGACTATCCTGTGCCTGCAACAGAGAAACTAATGATGTCTTTCAGCCCAGCCAATCTTAGGCTGATCACAACCTAAGCCCAAGCCCTAAAAGAAGCTAAAATGAACACAATGAGCCCAACCCCAGTTCTTTCATCTAGCTCTTTTAACACAGGTGGTATGATTTGTCTTTTGAAGTAACATCATAGATATTTTTCCCCGAAACAATTCTCAGCTTTGGTGTCCTGTAGCCAGAACCTGTGTGTCCCAATTACAGTAAAACTCAAAGTCGGTAAACAGGCTGAAAGGCCCTCTGTAGAACACACACTGTCTGCTTCAGGGGATTTGCTAGCTCCCATGAATCAAATGGAAAAGCACTGGAAATGCCAGTGTTCAACAGCGTCATCCCCCTAGGGCTCACTTTCTCCAGCATGAAAGCAACTGTTAAATAACTCAGACTATGCAAATTACCAGTTTAATTTATTTCTCATTGAACTGATCAATTTTTTTTAATGGAACTGTACGACGCGGTAAGTTTGATAGGGAAGATTACTGTTCCGCAGACGTGCTCTTCCTCCTTCCACTGAGGGAGCGTATACTTCTCTGGTCCTTTGAAGAAGGCTCTGCCATGAGCATGGCTTGGCCTAGTGAATTTCATGGGCATCAGGCAGCAGGTGCCTGGCGTGTGCTCCACCCATCCACCACGAGAACAGCAAGACCCTGGGTGGCTGCTGCCTTCAGCTGCTCAGCCCCACCCAGCCTGTCAGCCAGCCTGGGTGACCTGCAGTCCAGTCGGTGTGAGAATAAAGCGATTGAGTTTGGGGAGGCTTACTGTGTCTCTCTATTACATCTGGGTGTGTCTTAGTCTGTCTTGTGTTCCTGGAAGAGAATACCTGAGGCTGGAAAATTTATAAAGAAAAGATTCATTTGGCTCACCATTCTGATGGTTGAAAAATTCAAACTTGAGCACTTGCATCTGGTGAGGGTCTCAGGCTGCTTCCACTCAAGGGCTGAAGGCAAAAGGGAGCAGGTGGTAAGTGCAGAGATCACATGGTGAGAGAGAAAGCCAGAGAGTGGGGAGGGGCCAGGCTCTTTTAATTAGCAGGTCCCAAGGAAAGTAGAAGTGAGAACTCAGCCACAAGGGGAGGGGGGCACTATTCTGTTCATGACCCAGACACCTCCCGTTAGGCCTTACCTCCAACACTGGAGACCAGATTTCAACATGAGGTGTAGAGGGACAAATACCCAAACCATAGCAAGGGCTTATATGGGTGCTTTCCTGTGTGCCTCTTCTGCACATCACAAGAGCTGCCCAGCTGAAAGAATGCCTTTGCTTCCAAGGTAGGCTGCATGGAGAAACGGGGCTCTGTCGCTGGGGTTATTTTAGAATTGCATTCCTTTGGAGATAATGCAGAGATCGTCCTTTGTCTGGAGACCAGATTTAGAGTCTGAAAACAAATGTTTCATGATAAACAAGAAACCGTTGTAAGCACCAAGTGCAGCTGTCTAGTGGAGGAAGGATATTCTTGGGACTCCAAGTTCTAAAACATTTAAATTATAAAGGACCCATTCCATTTTCTGGCTTTTAAAGTAAGTTCTCTTCCAGGTGATTTAAGGCTGATGTTGAGATTAAATCTATCATTCAAGACTTTTAAAAATTAAAATAGAAGACACTTAGAATAAAAATATATGTATGAGGTAGACCGATATTTAAATTCATTAGCAATGGTTAGTTATTGTGCTCTGAAAACTTACTTTGTATGAAAATAGAAAGTTGAAAATAATTGCTTTTAGGCAAAACAGAATAGAAGTAACATTTGGTACCTTTCATTTATCCCAACAAAGGGTACTAGCTGAGCCGTCTTGCTAAAAAGAGCAGTCATGTCCATGAAACAAGTGTGCCAGAGGATTCAAGTTTATTATGGGGCCATCAAGTGCAG
This sequence comes from Saguinus oedipus, assembly GCA_031835075.1. Taxonomy (NCBI): domain Eukaryota; kingdom Metazoa; phylum Chordata; class Mammalia; order Primates; family Cebidae; genus Saguinus; species Saguinus oedipus. Next base: position 173,293,528 of record CM063172.1, on the reverse strand, counting down.
CTGCAAGCCATTACTATCACTGTTATCGCTTGGTGCCCTGGGCTCATGTCGGGGGAAAGCTTGTTACAATTATGAGAACACTGAGGGATTATGGGAACTCTAAAGGGTTATGAAAACACTCAGGGATTATGGGAACACTGAGGGATTACAGAAAAACTAAGGGTTTATAAAAACACTCAGGGATTATGGAAACTCTAAGGGATTAAGAAAACACTTATGGATTAGGGGAACACTGAGGGATTATGAAAACTCTAAGGGGTTGTGAAAATACTCTGGGATTATGGAAACAATAAGGGACTATGAGAACACTGAGGGATTATGGGCACACTAAGGGATTATAGGAACTCTAAGGGGTTATGAAAACACTCAGGGATTAGGGGCACACTGAGGGATTATGGGAACTCTAAGGGGTTATGAAAGCACTCAGGGATTATGGGAGCACCGAGGAATATGAGAACACTGAGGGATTATGGGAACTCTAAGGGGTTATGAAAACACTCAGGGATTATGGGAACACTGAGGGATACTGAGGAATTGTGGGACCTCTAAGGGGTTATAAAAACACTCATGGATTATGGGAACACTGAGAGATTATGGGAACTCTAAGGGGTTATGAAAACACTTAGGGATTATGGGAACACTGAGGGAATTACAGGAACCCTAAGGCGTTATGAAAACACTGAGGGATTATGGAAACACAGTGATTGTGGGAACACTAAGGGATTATAAAAACATTCAAGGATTATGGGAACATTGAGGGGCTATGGGAACTTTAAGGAGTTATGGGCACACTGAGGGATTATGGGAACGCTGAGAGATTATGGGAATGCTAAGAAGCTATGGGAACACTAAGGGGTTATGGGAACTCTAAGGGGGTATGGGAACTCTAAGAGATTATGGGAACTCTAAGGTAGTTCTCAAAGGCCATGACCAAGGCTGGCTTCTAGAGGCTTCTCTAAACCCCACGTGTTTGAGGGCTCTAAGATGACACTTCAGGGCACAGCCACTTTTGCTGACCGCATGTGGTGTTTGTGTCCCATGAAGCCTGTGGTTCCAGGCACACGGTTCAGAGGCAGACTTACTCAGATTGGAGCACTGGCAAGTCGCTTAAACCCTCTCTGTCTGAGCTATCTCAACTGTGAAATGGAGATAATAAGCACTGTTAGTTTATAGGCTTGTTGTAAGGATTAGATTAATTAACGTAGATCAGTGGTTCTCAAAGTGTCATCCCTGAGTCAGCAGCACCAGCATGACCTGGGGACTGGTTAAAAATGCAAATCCTCAGGCCCTGCCCCAGACCTGCTGAATCGGAAACTCCAGGGCTGGGCTGCCGCGGTCCTGTTGTCATCAGCCCTCCAGGTGACTCTGACTCTGCCACACTTTGGGACACGGATGCAAACGAAGTGCTGATTCAATACGTGCTATGCCCTCGGCTCTTTATGAAGGGGCAACATCTGTCATCCATCGTGACGGTGTTTACCACACTTGTTTTTATTAAATAGGATTCTATGTCTTATTGTTGTGGTTATGATGACGAGTATTCTCACACAGCAGCAACCTGGGCTGCCCAGAGTGAAGCATGAAGCGGGATTCAGCTCCTGTGTTCACCGCTCCTGGTGGGTTTCACAGAGCAGCTGCTCTCCACAGATTGCCCTCGGACACACCCTGAGGCATACGCACCTCCCAGCTGCAAAGTTAACACGGGTTTTATTTCACAACCCATACACACTGCTTTCCGAGTAAAGACGAAAATGCACTTGCCTGTTAATTCATCCGAATGAAGACATGACACCCCTTTTCTCTTGGTCTGCCCCTGCCCCCTCCCTGCTTTAGGAAGATTTTATGGATATGATATCTACAAAGTCCTCATTTTCAAAGCAAGTAAGACTTTTGTACAAGACATCCTCCTTGTACCCCCAGACAGACAGCTGTAGAAGGGGGCTGGCAGGTGTTCCGTCCTCAGCTGCAGGTGGGACGTCAGATTCATGAGCTCCAAGTGTCTGCACCTGCTCCTTCCACGAATCTATACACTAAAGAAAAGCAGCTTTCATTCTGTTTTCTTTAAAAAAGTTTTTGTGAAAGTGTCTCTTTGCTCTTCCCTCTGGTCACCCCCGCCTCACAGCCTGGACCTTTCCAGGGACTTTTTCCTCAAGGCTGTCTGGATGTCCCAGAGAGGGCTTCGAGGGTGGGCCCTCTGCAAAATCCATGCCCCATGCTGCCTGGAACGAGGCTGCCCATCACTGAGGCTGGAGCGGAACAGATAACAGGCAGCAGCGTCACAGGCGGGGGAAGCAAGGTTTTGCAGAGAGGTTTGTTTACAGGCTTTCATTCTTGCATGACATTCTGTTTATTAAAGATTTCCAAAGCGCGATGCATGAAACCAGCAAGAGAAGCCACTGTCTTCCGTGGCTACGTTCCCCCAGGGGAGCACCCTTTAAGGAAGAAGTGGCAGCTGTGTAGCTCCAATGAAGTCCCCTGTACCTGGGGCCCACCACACCTGGGGCCCACCTGCACCCATAGCCCTCTGCACCCATAGTCCACCTGCACCCATAGTCTACCCACACCCCACACCTGGGGCCCACCTGCACCCATAGCCCTCTGCACCCATAGTCCACCTGCACCCATAGTCTACCCACACCCCACACCTGGGGCCCACCTGCACCCATAGCCCTCCTGCACTCATAGCCCACCCGTACTTGGGTCCACTGGCCTCATGGGCTGCCTGCTCTTTCCAGAACTCTAGTTGGGCAGATTCAGGCAAAGGAAGTGAGGGCTACAAATGCTTCCTAGAAACTGATTTAATTGCCAATAAATTTCATCTCCACTAAATGCATACACAGTTTCTCAACCTGAAGCTACAGGCTATACACAAAAATATATTTTTTGCTTTTGATGTAAGTAGAAGTAACAGGAAACAATTATGAAGATTTCGGCCCGGCTACTTTCTGTCCTTGGGACTGCTGAAAGCATCAGTGCGCCCCAGGTGGGGCAGGGTCCCCAGGACACCTAAAATGGGCTGGGGCAGGAGAAAGTCTGAGGAGGCCAGTCCTCCCTCTGTCTGCCTTGCAGAGCACACCTTGGTGTATCAGGAGTATTGTTCTCTCCGGTGCACAAGCTTTTCTTCTGGTGCCTCTAACTATGAATGTTCCTGGTGGCCACAGAGGCAGGAAAGGCTACATCCCTGGGGAGAAGGGCAGGAAGCTTCACTGTGATGGTTCAAATGGAGATTGTAAGAATCAGACAGAACTGTTCAGATGGAAACACTTCTGTGGGGAATATGCAGTATTTTCATCTTGAGAACAAACGGCACGTACCATAGCTCCGGGGGTCGTTGTTACAGTCATATTGCAGGGAGGACCCGGCCTAAGTACCTGGGCTGACCGCCCTCCACCGAACAGCCGTCCTTGCTGGCATTAGTAAAGAACCGGCTGGATGGAAGTGAAAAGTGCTGAGCGAGGCAGAAACCAAGCACAATTCCTTTGACTGAGTCCTGAACTGAAGATGGTGGAATTTACCCTCTTTTCTTCAATCGGGTGTGCTTTAAAAAAAAAATTGCAGTGGGTTCACACCTGTAATTCTAGCACTTTGGGAGGTCAAGGTGGGCTCATTGCCTGAGCTCAGGAGTTCAAGATAAGCCTGGACAACACAGTGATACCCTATCTCTACTAAAATACAAAAGAAATTAGCCAGGGGTGGTGGCGTGCCCCTGTAACGCCAGCTACTCGGGAGGTTGAGGCAGGAGAATTGCTTGAACCCAGGAGTTGGATTGGAGGTTGCAGTGAGCTGAGATCATGCCACTGCACTCTAGCCTGGGCTAAAGAGCAAGACTCCATCTCTACGAGAAAAAAACAAAAATTGGAGCCCACACACTGTATGAATGACCAAGAGATTACTAAAGGGACTTACCTAATGTTAATGTCAAGTGGGGGAAAAAAATCTCCCTCCTGCCTTACTCCAGAGGCGTTTATGTGAGTAACACAGTACGAAAGGGAAAGAAGATGGAACCAGAGAGAAACCTACGAAGGTGATCAAGCTTGTTCAAATAAGAGCCACTGGAGAAATAAACAGTGCTAGCACTAACTGCAAATTGACATCTTTCTCAGATTCAGATATTTGCTAGAATTATAATTTTACTATTGATCATATTTACTTATCAAAATATTTTTCCTAAATGAAGCCCAAACTAGTTTTCTAGACTCATTAACTAATGCCACTAAATACTTTTACTATCATGCATGAAAATGAAAAAACTATTGGGCTTTTTATACTAAAACAATACAAGTAAGACACAATGCGGACGAACACCGATTTAAATCAAAATGTTAAAATATAAGGTGTAGTTTCTCTTTTCTCCTTTTTTGAGACAGAGTCTTGCTCTGTCGCCCAGACTGGAATATAGTGACATCATCTCGGCTCACCACAACCGCCACCTCCCGGGTTCGAGTGAGTCTCCTGCCTCAGCTTCCCGAGTAACTGGGATTACAGGCGCATGCCACCGCGCCCAGCTAATTTTTTGTATTTTTAGTAGAGATGGGTTTCACCATGTTGCCCAGGGTGGTTTCCATTCCTTGACCTTGTGATCCACTCACCTTGGACTCCCAAAGTGCTGGGATTACAGGCATGAGCCACTGCACCTGGCCATGATGTGTTTCAAAGTATGTTATCCTGTGACTGGAGCTTCAGAGTGAAAAGTTCCGGATGGGAACAAGCACACAAACTCAGGTGACAGGCAGCGAGCACGGCCGGTGGCAGGGCTTCCTCAGAGAACGGTCACTTGAGCGGGCTTGGTCCCCAGCCTTCCCTCCCCGCCGTAGCTCCCCATCCTCAGCCTCCACTTGAAGCATGTCATGAGCAATAGGGATAAAAATGTGTCCTCTCCCGGGGAATGTGCATTTCAATGAAAGACACAACGTTTCTCCACAGGAAGGGATCATAGGACAAAAGACTCAGAAGGCAGGAAAGAAGGTGCTGGCGAAGTGGAAGCGGAGTTGAGGTGCGGGAGCCAGAGAAGACTTCTGCTGAACCATCCGGAACGTCTTCTTCCCTGAGGCTCGCCTGGGACCCTGCTGCCCTCCCTGGATTGGGGAAGACGAAACCTCATTTTCATCTACAGGTCCAACTTGCACACAAAAAAATGTGCCTCTGCAGACATTGATGCAATTTAACAGTAAAATGACTTTGACGTCAGCCAGAGGAGGCCTGAGACCCCGATTTAAAAAGAAACCAAAGTGTGATTTTATCATTCTGTGATGTACACCCCCAAATGTATTATAAAGCTTAACAGGATAAACTTTGGTCTAGGACAGTCCCAGAGCCACCACAGAGCCTATCTAAAACTTTAATTTATGATTTTAAATATTCGAGGAAATCCCTGCAAATCACTCTCATCAAATCTGTACATTAATGATTCCCACCAGACCCACCAGTCACTGCGACCTTGTGATAAGAGGCCTGTTGCTGGGTATTTTACTCAATTAGCTTCATAAGCTGCAATTCGTCTTCACAGCAACAGCGTTAATGGAAAGAGAGCTCGTGCCCTGATAGCAACTGGCAGCATCCTGCCTAGACCTTGCAGTTTTGCGTCAACCCTTTTCAGAGGCGGGTCACTCTTCAAATACTAACACAAAACCCCCATTAATGTGATTGCTTGGAGTCATGCTGCAGGGAGTGCCAGGCCCAGGTCACTCTCTCATCAGACCAAGTCCCTGCAAAAGAAAATGAGCTAACCAGTGCACAGGGAAATGAGCGAGCAGCAGTATGCTGGCTCCTGCTGAAAGCTACAAAGCTGCAATCCTCAGAGTGACCGCAGAGGCTGCAGTGTCAAAGCTCACTCAGGTTACACCTGTGTGCTCACCTGCCCAGCCATCCCCAGTCTATAGCATAACATCAGTAGCATCCCTTCGACATCACCCAGTGCCACAGAAACATGGCTCTTGCATGAGATGCTGCACCACGATGATGTCCACAGGGACACAGGTACAGCCACACTTGGGGGTCCGAGGTCGCTAGCGGCACCTCTAGGTGAACACATCACTCCCATGTCCTGAGTGCGCTTTCTCAGCTGCTCTCTACCGGCAGCAGCGTCTCTCTGCAGGCCCCCGTCCATCCCTGCACCAGTGTACTGGACGCTGCTCTGACATTTGTAAGTAGCCTTTGCTCCACCCTTGATTAGAAACTATCTTTAATTAAAACACCACATCAGAATTCTGAACCAATTCCATCCCGGCTCTCCTAAGTGCTTTGTACAAAACATTAGCTCTGGAATCTCATTATACATTTGCAAACCCTGTGACAAAGGTAAATGATGATTTAGTTCTAATGCCTTCTTGAGCAAGCCATATTTTTAAAGGCTTGTGGATAATAGTAACTGAGGAGAATGTGTGAGTGTTGGATTTATTGTCTCCTTACTTTTTAAACAAAGAGCTGGAGCTAGTGTTGCAGTGGGCTGAACAGCTCACCACAGAGCGCTCATCTGATGGCTCTCGGAAGATGCTGACCTGGAAGCCAGCAATTCGCATTCAGTGCGGTTCCCTGCCGGTCAAGGTCCTTGGGTACTGACAAGGGTAGGGTAGGCATCCTCACTCCGGTAAGATGAAGTGGGCTAAGAGATCCCAAACTTTGTAGCTCACAAGGGAACCTCAAGTGATTTGCACACTTGCTCCAAGTCTAGCCTCATAATTTACCACTGCACCTGGAGTCTTCCATAGGCTTAGTGCCTTTCTAAGCCTTGACAGAAAAGACAAACAGAACATTCCATAAACACTGGGTGTCGGTGAGAATGCCTTTGATCCTTCTCAATATGGTGCTGGGGCTAGGCACCTTTGGGCTGTAATCTCAGCCCTTTGGGAGGCTGAAGCAGGCAGATTGCTTGAGCTCAGGAGTTCGAGACCAGCCTGGGCAACACAGCAAAACCCGATCTCTACAAAAGAAATTTTAAAAATTAGCCAGGCATGGTGGCATGTGCTCTGCTGGCAGCTGAGGCAGGAGGATCGCTTGAGCCCGGGAGGTGGAGGCTACAGTGAGCTGCAATCACAGCGCTGCACTCCAACCTGGCAACGGAGCCAGGACCTGTCTCAAAAAAAATAAATAATAAAGACAGCAAATAAACACATAAATAAGGTGCTGACGAAGGGCAAAGACCCGTTTGTCATCAAAAGCCATTTCCCCTTCTTTCCCTCTCATCCCTCCTCCTGTGCGTGGCTGCAGCAGTTTCAGGAAACAGTTCTTCAGAGCTGCGGTTCCACTCGTCTCTGTACAGCCTGTGCTCCGAGCCCGGGACCTCGAGGATGCCAGCTAGCTTCATGATTCCAGGCAATCGACCTCTGAGCCGCCCTCCTCACCATGTGAAAATGAGGAAAGTGCTCTTTCCTTTTCTGCATTATTTAGAAGGTCAAATGAGAATAACAATAGAAAGATGTGTTCGTCTGTTCTCAGGCCACTACAAAGGACTGCCCGAGACTGGGTGATTTAGTAAGGAAAGAGGTTTGATTGACTCACAGTTCCGCGTTGAGGGGGAGGCCTCAGGAAACTTACAATCGTGGTGGAAGGGGCAGAGCAAACATGTCCTTCTTCACATAATGGCAGGTAGGAGAAGTGCCGAGCAAAAAAAGAGAAAGCCCCTCATAAAACCATCCCATCTCCTGAGAATTCACACACTATTGAAGAACAGCAGCATGGGGGTAACTTCCCACATGATTCAATTACCTCCCACTGGGTCCCTCCCACCAAGTCCCTCCCCTGACAAGTGGGGATTATGGAAACTACAATTCAACATGAGATTTGGGTGGGGACACAGTGAAACCATATCATTCTGCCCCGGCCCCTCTCAAATCTCATGTCCTCACCTTTTAAAATACAATCTACCCTTCCAACAGTCCCCCAAAGTCTTAACTCATTCCAGCATTAAGCCAAAAGTCCAAGTCCAAAGTCTCATTGGAGACAAGGCAAGTCCCTTCTGCATGTGAGCCCATAAAATCAAAAGCAAGTTAGTTACTTCCTAGATAGAATGGGGGTATAGGCATGGGTAAATGCGCCCATTCCAAATGGGAGAAATTGGTCAAAACACAGGGGCTACAGGCCCCGTGCAAGTCCAATATCCAATAGGACAATCATTAAATCTCTTCTTTTCAAGACAGAATCTCACTCTGTGGCCAGACTGGAGTGCAGTGGCACAATCTCGGCTCACTGCAACCTCCACCTCCCGGGTTCAAGCAATTCTCCTGCCTCAGCCTCCTGAGTAGATGGGACTACAGGCAGGTGCCACCACACCCAGCTAATTTTTGTATTTTTTAGTAGAGACAGGGTTTCACCATATTGGATAGGCTGGTCTCTGACTCCTGACCTCATGATCTGCCCGCCTGGGCCTCCCAAAGTGCTAGGATTATAGGGGTGAGCCACTGTGCCCAGCCCATTAAATCTTAAAGTTACAAAATGATCTCCTCTGACTCCATGTCTCACATTTAGGTCATGCTGAGGCAAGATGCGGGCTCCCACAGCCTTGGGCAGCTCTGCCTCTGTGGCTTTGCAGGGTACAGTCCCCCACCCCTGGCTGCTTTCACAGGCTGGCGTTGAGGGTCTGAGGCTTTTCCGGGCACACAGTGTAAGTTATCGGTGGATCTACCATTCTGGGGTCTGGAGGACGGTGCCCCTCTTCTCACAGCTCCGCCAGGCAGTGCCCAGTAATTCTCATATGTCTTCTTTATCAGCAGCAGACAAGAAAAAAAGGACATTTATGGAAATACATTCTGCATGCTGTTAGAAGCCAGTATTCGTATTAAATAAATGTGGGATAGGCTTATAATTAAACAGTCTACTTTCCATAATCCAAAAGTCGTGTTTCCATCTTCATAGTCCTGCTTCCTCCCCTGGTGGCCCTTGATCACACATAGCCCCGTTGGTTCCTTTGATCGGACATCTTTCAGCAGCTGGCAAGTTCATATTCCTAAAAACATTCCTTGATTTTGACCTATCCATTTTGTACCTCTTATTTTCCAGAAACAGAACAACCTGGTAGTCAAAACTCCCGTAAATCCAGTCACTGGAGTGGTTGTCCTGGTGCGCACGCTGTGCTGTGAGGTTCGTGTACCAAATACTCCTCGGAATTAAACCACCGCTGGGTGAGATTCATCCACTAATGATGCGACTGTGATGATATTTGCCATACCAAAGAAAATGGCCGGCAACAAAAAGCCCACATCAGGAAGGTGTAGCTCTTTGAAGGACTTAGGCTAGAGAGGGGCTTAGTGGCTCTAGCTCCAAAAAGCGGATCCCGGGCCAAAGGGAAGAAGACCCTGAGAGGCAGATTTCAGTGACCATAAAGGAAGTTCAAGGGCCGGGCGCTGTGGCTCATGCCTGTAATCCCAGCACTTTGAGGCTGAGACGGGCAGACCACCTGAGGTCAGGAGTTTGATACCAGCCTGGCCAACATGATGAAATCTCACCTCTACCGAAAATACAGAAAGTAGCTGGGCATGGTAGCAGGCACCTGTAGTTCCAGCTACTTGGGAGGCTGAGGCAGGAAAATCACTTTAACCCAAGAGGCAGAGGTTGCAGTGAGCTGAGATTGCCCCACTGCACTTCAGCCTGGGGGACAAGAGTGAGAGTCTGTGTCAAAAAAAGAAAAAGAATAGAAAAAGAGAGAGAGACAGAGAGGGAGGTGGGGGGAAGGAAGGAAGGAAGAAAGGAAGAAAGGAAGGAAAGAAGGAAGGAAGGAAGGAGAGAGGGAGGAAGGGAAAAAGGAAGGAAGGAAGGAGAGGGAGGGAGGGAAGGAAGGAAAGAGAGGGAGGGAGGAAAAAAGGAAGGAAGGAAGGAAGGGAGAGAGGAAAGAAAGAAAGAAAGAAAGAAACGAAGAGAAAGAGAGAGAAAGAAAGTGGGAGGAAGGAAGGAAGAAAGGAAGGAAGGAAAGAAGGAAGGAGAAAGAGAGAAAGTGGGAGGAAGGAAGGAAAGAAGGAGAGGGAGGGAAGGAGGGAGGGAAGGAAAGAAAGAAAGTTCAGCTTATAACCGGGGCTGGAAATGTTTTGCTTGATGAAGTGCACTCTGTGTCGCTTCAAAGGCTTAAGGCAAAGGAGTGGGTGTGGCTTGTGTTCTGTCTAAAGGCTTCTCCCATCCCATGCTAATGAGAGGTTAGGCCAGAGAGACCCCTACATCCCTTCCAACTAGAGAATATTCCCCGCAATGCCATCACTTGGTACATAGCCAGTGGCCACAGGCTGCCCCTATGTGTAACTCAGGAATTCCTGCCATAAATCTTCACCGAACCCCCAGAATTGGGTGAATGGATTAGATCAAGAGAAGCTGGAGCGAGTCAAGCTGGAATTGACTGCTGTCAATTCCACCAACATGGTAAGAGCTGAGCAGCAGTAATTCCTCTCTGTATTCCCACTGGAATGGACATTTGTAGCAACATGCACGCAATCCCACCAGTTCCATTTAGGACTCCAAGTCAAGTCCGAAAACAAGGAACAAAATTAGACCTCTCACCAACACCTGGAGCTTCAGCCTAAACCAGCACCAGGTCGCCTTCCCTCCAAGCCTTCAACCCGGCCGATCCCCACAGGCCCATCATCTGCACTGTAAGCTCTGCCCAAGCCCAGGCCTTGCTCTGGCACCGCCCCCACCACCACCATTTGCCCACCTGTGTGGTTCCGTGCCTGCCTCCCCTGCTCACCTGCTTACTGCGGTCCTCCCGTGTCCTCCCTCTGGGTCATTGGATCCCCATTCCATGGCAAGCCCACTTCCTGCATTAGGGACCCCATTCCATGGCAAGCCCACTTCCTGCATTAGGGACACCAAGCAGATTTCCAAGCAGAGGTTCGTCTACACAGAGGCCTGGGTGGGGCAGGGAGGGGTTTCTGGTGGCCTGCCAGGACTCCAGGGAAGTGTCCTTGCAACATGATACATGTCCTTGTCCCGGGATGCTCCTGAATTAGAATGACTTCATTGGTGGCCTCCACAAGAGTACTTTCTGTCTCAAGTGTGAGGAAACGGTACCAGAAGGAAAGGAAATTTTTATTCTTAAAATTCTGTATGAATTAAAGAAAGAAAAGAAGCTCACACAGTCCTCTTGCTCTTGGTTCCAGAAAATTTGAATTTCAAGAAAAGAGGACAAAAATAGGTACCTAATTTTTCTCCTGGGGATGCTCTAAGAATTTTATTTTAGGTGCTACTTTTTCTCAGCATCATCTTTAAAAGATGCTCAGCTTTCGAAGGCTGGTCCTAGCACCTGTCCACAGGCACACACCAGGTAAAGCCAAGCTTGGCAGTTTAGGCAGAGACTGCTCAATGGACACTGGATCAGAACAACAGAAGAATCTCTGTGTATGTAATGAAGAGAGAGCAGCAGGCTCTGTTCGAGAAAGGCAACACCTTGGGAACTTTTCAAAAATAAAAAGCCCATCCATGCCTTGACTTGCATTTTTGCTCTCAACAAGGGACTGGAACTCAAACTATTAGAAAAGAAATCTAATTCAGAAAGCTTTCTCGCGAATACCTTTTCCTGCCCAGAGGCATGAGTTGATACACTAGGTTACATTTTTCCTCAAAAGTATCTCATCCTTTCCGCTTCTTCCTCTCCCTCCCCGTCTTCGTCCTCCTCCTATTCCTTCTCTTTCTCTGCCTCCTCCTCCTCTTTGTTTTTTCAAACATTTTTCCCTTTAAAAATTATTTCTCTGCACACATAGAATTTTTCTTAATAGACAAATGCTTTGTTTTTGGTTTAATTTCTCCTTCCCTCCTCCTTCCCCTCTTTTCCCCTCTCTGTGGGAGATGGAATAATGGCTTCCCCCAAAGAGGTCCACATCCTCATCACCGAAATCTGTGAATGTCATGTTACATGACAAAAGCCTTTGTGGATAAGAAGAAATTAGGGATCTGGGGTGAGGAGATGATCCTGTTATTCCAGGGGGCTACCTGCCATCAGCAGGGTCTTGATGAGCACGGGATGGTCAGTGTCAGAGGGAAGTGTGATGGTGGGAGCAGAGGACTGGGAGGAGAGGAGAGGCCACGTGCTGGCTGTGAACACGGAGGAGAGGCCACGTGCTGGCTGTGAACACGGTGGAGAGGCCACGTGCTGGCTGTGAGCACGGTGGAGAGCCCACGTGCTGGCTGTGAACACGGTGGAGAGGCCACGTGCTGGCTGTGAACACGGTGGAGAGGCCACGTGCTGGCTGTGAACACGGAGGAGAGGCCACGTGCTGGCTGTGAACACGGAGGAGAGGCCACGTGCTGGCTGTGAACACGGTGGAGAGGCCACGTGCTGGCTGTGAGCACGGTGGAGAGCCCACGTGCTGGCTGTGAACACGGTGGAGAGGCCACGTGCTGGCTGTGAACACAGAGGAGAGGCCACGTGCTGGCTGTGAACATGGAGGAAAGGCCATGAGCCAAGGAGTGCCACAGCCTGGAGATGCTGGAGAAAGCAAGGATGTAGATTCTCCCCCAGAGCCTCTGAAGATACTCAGCCCTGTGGATTCACTGTAGATTTCTAACTTCCAGAACTAAGAGCATAGATCTGTGTCACTTTAAGCCACTAAATTTGTGGGTATTTGGTACAGCAACCATAAGAAACAAATATACCATCTCATAAGTCACACTGTCCCTCCCCCAATAAACCATATGTATTGTCAGGGTTACAACAGCTGTCATATCTAAAAAAAAAAAAATGATGGCTCGGACTAGACAGAGGTGTACGCCTTGTGCAACTAACTCAGTGCAGCTGTCTCAATGGGCAGGTGGCTCTCCTCCACACAGTTATTGAGGACCCAGGATGGAGGCTCTGCTGTCTTCTATGCGTGGTCTCTAAGGTTATGCTCATCATCACCATTCCAGCCAGAAGAGGGGATGAGCAGAAGCCTGAGCATGAGGTGGAGACTGTGCATCACCCTTTCACTTGCATCTCGGCTTGGAGAGAGCCGAGTTGAGGAAATGACTTAGCTGTTGATGGGGCGGGGATGGGGCAGCTGTAGCACATTGTCCCCACCTGGATTGCCACAGCCTAGCTGTCAATCATTTGTGTGCACTCCCTTCGTCCACATGTAGATGGCCCTGACTTCCCTTCCCAAAGTGAATGGCTCTATGTGTAGGTCACCTTCAGTAACTAGGTCGAGCTGCGTGCAGAGGACACTGGGTGACTTCATCCTCCTCCTCAGGCACGGACATCACTCATATAGTCTGGTGATCCATAAACTAGGTGATAATCAGGCCTCCCACATATACACCTAACACATGCAGCAGACCCAGATAACTTCAGTTGAAATTCTCATGAAGAAAAGGAGGAAAGAGAAACCAACGGCTCTCACTGGTCCACAGCAACAAGGGTTCCAGCAGGCAGGAACTGTGAGAACGACTGTCCTGGCTGAGGGAACATGCTTGATTTGGCCTCAGTTTCTCCCTCTTGGAGGAAATCCCTGGTCTGCTTTCTCCTGTGGGAAGCCTTGTCCTCAGGAGTATGCCCTCCTGGGGGCATGGTGCTTGCACAGTCTACATGGTGATGGGACAAGCTGGGAATGCCACACATCCTCTTGAGGCTCAGATTGGCACAGATCCCTGTACACCTGCTCAGTGCAGGCCAGGCTTGAGGTTCCTGTGACAATGTAATGCTCTCAGACTCTTCAGAGGCTTCTAGTGCATTTGCTTTTAGTCACGTGCTGATAACTACACCCAAAGCTTCACCTATTTGTATATCTGAAGTTGGCTTTGATTCTGTATTCTCTCCTTCCCTGTGCAGCACCTGCCCGTCTCTCAGTGTAATGACAGCTGGCCTGAGGCCAACTGAAATAATGGGCAACACCCTTCCCATGCAGGACAGGTGAGCCTCACAACTGGGGCTTAGCCCGGGAGGGTTCTTGGCTTTATCCAGGGAAGAATTAGACCTTTGACTGAACTGCACTGCTGCTTCAAGAGCTGGCTAACTCATAAGCAGTGCTCCTAGAGTCAGCAGCATATGGGCTGTAGGCAGCTGTGTCTATACTCATGTAAACCCACTTCAATTACATGCAAATTAAGGAAAGGGTCACTGTAAAGTGAGGGCAGGTTATGTAAAACTTTCTAGAAAAGGGGCAGTGACTTCCAGGTTATTGCCATAGAAATGTTCAGTAACTTTTGGTTTGCTGCCATGAAAAGGGGCAGTGACTTCCAGGTTGCTGCCATAGAAATGTTCAGTAACTTTTGGTTTGCTGCCATGAAAAGGGGCAGTGACTTCCAGGTTGCTGCCATGGCATAGGTAAACTGTTGTGGTGCTGGTGGTGGTATCTTAGCAGTGAGGGCAGCTAGAGATCACCTTCTCAGCCATTTGCTGGTTCCTGTCAGTTTCTTCACTTTATCCCATGTGGACCAGATTCTGATTTGGTCAGCAGGGTTGCAACCAGAAAACAAATCCTCCTGGTCTCCTGCCTTCATCTTTACAATAAGCTTTTCTACAAGGATGGATCCCCTCCTTTTTTTTCCTTAGCAGGAAGCCATTCACAAAGGTTTTGAGCAATGGGCATGTTCTGATCACCTGCTGTTTGGGGCACAGAAGTGGTGGTTGTTCCATGTGGTCTCACCCCCCAAATCCCTGTACTCCCTTCGCTCTGCTCCACCTCTTCCTACCCACCAGGCCATTCTTTTCTGAGCTCCCTCTTTCTTTTAATATCTCACTAAAAGCAGCCAAGAGTAGACCGCACACACCCAAGTTCTGGTCCTTGCCAGTTGCTTTTCCCGGAGCTACAGGCTGGGCAGGCTTGTGGTCCACCTTCCAAGTTCCTGCAGGAATCGTTTACAAATCTTTCACCACAGCATACGAGTCACTAGATCTCTCATCATCTATTTCCCAGAATTAGTCAACCTTGAACATGTGCCTTGGACAGCAAGAAATAAACTCCTACCTCATTTGAGCCATTAGATTTCTTGGTCTCTTTTATAGCAGCTTGTTAACACAATACAGAAATTGTTATCTGGAAGTGGGGTACACAAAAAACTTTAAAATGCAGCATAGGTTTGATGGTCAGGTTCAGATGGCAAGGAAACCAGCATGGCAAGCTGAGTTCTGGGGACCAGGTGAACATGACCATCTCCACCATGTGATGCCAACAGTCTATTAAACATTTGTCTCTATGTTCATATGTAAACATATTTATGACATGCATATACTTACTTATACATATGTAAGTTTGGTTATTATTTTTTAATCAAAGTGAGATCCCATTATAGGGTTTTCTGAATCTTGCTTTTCCACACTCAACAATATCTGATAAAAACTCTTCCAACTCACCTACTATAATTCCAATTCATTCTTTTTGTAACTGCTGCCTGAATTTCCAAGTGGTTGTACCATAAATTATTCAATTTTTCTGAGTCTGAACATTCATTAGATTTTGCCACTATGAAAAATGTTGTGATAAATATCCTTGTACAAATATGTTTACAAATTGATGCTCTAGCTTCCATGGGTCCAATTCTCAAGAGTGGGACTCTTACAGTAAATAACCCATATCCATACAGCCTCATAGCAGCAGCCTCTCTCTCTCTCTCTCACTCTCTCGCTCTCTCTCTCTCTCTCTCTCTCTCTCTCTCTCTCTGTGTGTGTGTGTGTGTGTGTGTGTGTGTGTGTGTGTGTGTGTCTTTTGCCAATTCTTCGATGGTTGAGAAAAAAATACCATGGGACCAGGCTGCCACTACACTGTTGTTTTTTTTTTGCATTTTCATACTTTTGATTTGGCTTTTTGAATTCAATCCTTTGTGAATTCCCTCTTGCCCACTTTTTTATTGAGGGTTTACACCCTTCTTGACAATTATTCGGACTCCGCTGTTTATTATAGAGATTAAACCCCTTTATCAATAATGCTTATATTTTTCTGTGTTTTTATTCATTTTTAACTTCTTTTCCCACACAAACGTTTCTAATTTCTATGTATTCACATAAGCCTATTATTGTTTCAAGGCTCCCAGATAGGAATATTTCTCACCCCAAGAATATAAATGTAGTACCTCATTTTTATTGAGGGATTTGATTGTTCTTTTTATTTTTGAAATTTAATTTCTAATTCACCCAGAATTTTGTGTGTGTGTGATATCAGGTCTTATATATTTTATTTCCTTCTATTTTCTCACAAACAGATGGCTGGCAATGCCAGAATTTGTATTAAATAATCCATTCTTTGTCCACTGAATTAAAATAGTGCTTGGTCACATATTAAATTCTTATATGATTAAGATCTATTTCTGAACAATCTAGCTGTTTCACTAATAAAGAGTATGCTCTCATGCAGTTTCCACTCTGACCTGAATACAGAGTGGAAATACAGATCTTGAAATTAGCAAGCTAATTTCACTAGCTGTTAGGTCAAGCCCTCTCTTACTATTCTTTTGCTTAAACATTCTCAAGCATATATCTCTTCCATATAAACATTAAGTTCACTCTCCTCAATTATAAAATCTTTAGGGAAGTTTTCTTGAATTATAGTTTTAAACGTCTGTTCTATTTTATTGTTTTTATCCTTTGGACACGTCAATTATACAAATGTTGGATCTCTCTTGCTTGTATTTAGTCTATCTTTTTTTCTCAAATTCTTTTAATCTGTCCCTCCCCATTTTGACTTTTCCCATTTCTGTCTTGTTTCTTACTCTTATTTCCATGATATCTAGTCTCCCTTGCGCACTTTGCAATATGAAATGACTGCATTTTTCTTCAGATTTTTTCTAGAGTTCCAGTCATCTCTTCTCTGAATTTTTAAAATGCAATTTCTCACGATGTTCTTCCAGAGTGGTAGTTGCTTTACATAATTGTTTTTCCTTTAAAATTTATTTTGAAATGTATTTTTTTGTGAATTTGTTGCTTTTTTTGTTGTTGATTTTCTTCCCTTCTGCCAAGAAGCTTTAATTTTCTTTTTCTTATAGTATCTATGGGTGCAGAATTTTTACTTGTAAAATTCATATTTTTGTGAGTTGGATTTTACTGGGCTGGCTCTTAGTAGCAGAATGTGAATTTGCTGCAGGGCTACTTTTCTTAGCCTCTCAGTTAAAGAGTTACTTCATTTGTTGCTAGAATGACAATTTATTTAGTCCCTTGATTCCCTGTAGTTTCCATACTTTTTTCTTCCCTCTCCCCTCGTACTCATCTGTTGTCCTATTCATCCTCAGACCTGCCAACAGAATTTCCATTGGTGTCTTCCTCTGGGATAAATATTTGCTGATGTTTTCTTGGTTGTGTTTCCTTTAAAGCTCTGGGAATACCCACTTCTTTTCTGCCCCCACCATAATGGCTACCTGTAGTTATTATACTAGCTTTTGGCTGTGGGGTTTTTTTTTTTACCCAAAACTTACTGATGTCATGGAGTTTGTGTTTCCTCTATCTAGTCCTACAGAGAGGTGTATATTATTAGTGTTTCCATACATTTTCCTTGTTTCTCTGTAAGGTTTTAGGAGGAGAAACATGAAGCTCTGACTGCCACCACATTCCCACCAGAACCTAGCTCTGTCATTTGCCCTTTCTTGTTTTGTAATATAAATATCTAAAGTTATAATTTATACTCCATTTACAGCTTTTGTTATTTTATACACTTTTTTTTTTTTTTTTTGAGACAGAGTTTTGCTCTTGTTACCCAGGCTGGAGTGCAATGGCGCGATCTCGGCTCACCGCAACCTCCGCCCCCTGGGTTCAGGCAATTCTCCTGCCTCAGCCTCCTGAGTAGCTGGGATTACAGGCACGCACCACCATGCCCAGCTAATATTTTGTATTTTAAATAGAGACGGGGTTTCACCATGTTGACCAGGGTGGTCTCGATCTCTTGACCTCGTGATCCACCCGCCTCGGCCTCCCAAAGTGCTGGGATTACAGGCTTGAGCCACCGCGCCTGGCCATACACATTTTAATATACATTACTTCTGTTACCATTCAGTTCAGAACAGGTTTAATTGTCATGATGATTCCTTATTGGATCCATGACCTCAGTAGTGGGTTTGTTTTTAGTTTCCCAACATATGAGGGATTTCTAGTCGTACATTGTCAGTGACTTTTAGCTTAATTGGACTGTGGACAGAGAACATAGTCTAAATTATTTCAGTCTTTTGAAGACTTGCTTTGACATAGTATAAAGTTAATGTGTATCCAGCAGTTGATGAGCAGTGTTCTAAACAGGTAATACAGGTCAATAGTTTTATTCGTATTGTTCAAATATTCTTTCTTCTCTTTTTATCACTATTTATTTTTGTGTACAGGTTTTATTAATTGATTAGAAAATTACATTAAAATCTCTCACGCCAAAAGTGGTTTGCCTTAATTCTGGTAGTACTAATAATTTTTTGTTTTATTGTAACCACCTCAAATTTTAAAACAGTTAAATATTAACAAATTAAACTTTCTACCATTATCTCTAGTAAGTTTTTCTCTTAATTCCATCTTGATGTAGAAATTCTTTCTTTTGCTTATAATTTTGCTGGTATTTTTTTCCATCCTTTAACTTTCAATCTTTTTTTATGTTGGTCTTTTGGATATGTTTCCTGTTTTTTTCTTTTTCTTTCTTTCTTTTCTTTGAGATGGAGTGTGGCTCTGTCACCCCACCTCCAGGGTTCAAGTGATTCTCCTGCCTCAGCCTCTCATGTAGCTGGGATTATGGGCACATGCCACCACACCCAGCTGATTTTTGTATTTTTGGTAGACACAGGGTTTCACTATGTTGACCAGGCTGGTCTTGAACTCCTGACCTTAAGTGATCTGCCCGCTTCGGCCTTTCAAAGTGCTGGGATTACAGGTGTGAGCCACCATGCCTGGCCTGAATATCTTCCTTAAAAACAACATATAGCTAGAATTTTTAAAAAATCTAGTCTAAGTTTTTTGTGTTTTATCTAGAGCTTTTAGTTCACTTAAATTTGTTATAATTGATACATTTGCATTTATATGTACTACCTTATTTCATGCTTATTTTTCCTGCCTTTTTATTTCCCTCTAATTTTTTTGTCTTACTTGGATTGATGAAGGGTTTTCTCATCCAACTTTTTTCTTTCCTCAGGAACGGAGGTTATACACTGTACTCTATTTGCAGTTGACTTATCGTGTCCTATTATGTTTACAGAAATAAACACAAATCCTCTTTGGGGAAATCATGTTATCCTGTTCCCAAGAAACACAAGAACTTATCATTAGAGATGTTCATAAATAGTCCAGGGCTCTTCCTGTTGCTCTTATGATAGGATTGTCCGTCCTCACTCTGATGCCTTGAATTTAGATATGGCCATGTGACATGCTTTGGACAATAGAGATGAAAGAGGTCATAGGTGTTTAAGAGCCAATAAATGATTCATCTTTATTCCTTTCCTTTTGCCATCATGACCTTGGAAAGATGTATTGAGAAGAATACTCTGTCACGTTGAGTCATTGAGTGTCATTTGATTAAATGAGCAGTACACCAACGTGCATGGGGCCATGCAATACAAGGGAAAACAAAGTTTCCCTGTGTTCAGTTACTGACACCTCAGGACTGCTTGTTACTGGAGAATAAAGCAGCCTAGTCTGAATAATTCAATATCTTAATTCCATCCCCTGCTGTCCAGTGTGTGCACTATCATTGGGTATTGAATTTTATATTGCCTTTGGTAGACCCTCAAATATTATTTTATATGACCGAAATGTATTTACAACAGTCTGTGGTCTTTACTTCTGTCTGCACATCAGACGTTTTATCAATGATCACTTGTCTGAAAAACACTACTTAGAGTTTTTTTTTTTGAGACGGAGTTTCACTCTTGTTACCCAGGCTGGAGTGCAATGGCACGATCTTGGCTCACGGCAACCTCCGCCTCCTGGGTTCAGGCAATTCTCCTGCCTCAGCCTCCTGAGTAGCTGGGATTACAGGCACGCACCACCATGCCCAGCTAATTTTTGTATTTTTAGTAGAGACGGGGTTTCACCATGTTGACCAGGATGGTCTCGATCTCTTGACCTCGTGATCCACCTGCCTCAGCCTCCCAAAGTGCTTGGATTACAGGCTTGAGCCACCGCGCCCGGCCTAGAGTTTTCTTTAGCATGGGTCTGTTGGCAAGCTCTCTTACTTCCAGTTAACCTGAAAATGTATTTTGTACTTAATGAAATAGTTTGGTTGGTTATAAAATTTAGTTTGATAGTCTAGATGTGGATTTCTTTTTATTCATCGATCTCCTTGAAATCATAATTTGGTGTTTTTCATTAGTTCTGGAAACTTTTCAGTCACTGTCTACTTACTGGCTTTGCCTGATGGTTTCTCTTTTTCCTTCTGGAATCCTGATTAGGTGTATATGGGAAATCAATCTCTCCTCATATTTTTAACTCTCTCATTTATGTTATCTACCTACTGTTCTGTGCTACATCTGGACAATTCTCTCTTTAGCTGCATCTAATCTTCCACCATGTCCATACATTGGGATTTTCCTTTCAACTCTTACATTTTTCATTAATAGACACTCTTTTTATCTGTTATTTACATGTGTTTGATTATTTTTTATAGTCTTTTGCTCTCCACACATATTTTCAAGCTTGTCTTTTACTTCATGAAATTTGTTAAACACAGTAATTTTATGTTTGTATCTGATACTTCTCATAATTGAAGTCTGTGACTCCACTTTATATGCTTCTGTATCTGCGTCTGCACATATCCACACATTCTGGTTTTCACTCATGGTGCCTTATTTCCTTGTTGTTTGCCGATTCACTGATTGCCAGCTGCCACTTGTCCTGGAATGTATTTGTTAATATATTCCGAGGCCTGGGATCAGGATTTTTTTCCAGAGCCGACTCGTGTTTGTTTCTGAAAGGTGCTACCCCTTTAAATCTTTGGCTTGAGATTATTTTTTCAGTCCAGGAAGGTGGCTTGAATTCTGGCTACAAACCGGTGTAAAGGCAGCTGTGGTCAAACCGTTCAATGTTTGCTTTCTTTTTTCTCTCTCTGCCATTCAGACTGAGCACTGCAAACTGGCACTTTCCTTGCAGTTCTTTGTGTGTCTCTGCGGGTGGGCAAGTCCCTTCTAATTTGCTGGGACTGAGAAGTCCCAGCACCATGGGGTGAAGGCCTCTTACTGGAATCCCACCTGGGGTTGACTCAGGCATTGCCTCCTGTATTCTGTGCCTCAAAAAATGATAAAAATGGAAGCTCACGCTACACAGCGTTGCTAAAACCTCCTTAGCAAAAACCAGTCACTCCTCTGCGCGCATGACTTCATCTGAATTTCAGCCAGAGGATTTCTTACTCTCTTGCTAATTTGTTAATGCTTTTTTAAAAACAGACAATATATTTTATCTAACATTTTCTGCTGTTTTCATTGGGAACATATTCTGAGTACCCAGTGTGCCATGTTACTCCAAACAGAAGCCACTCGTTCACTTTTAGAACAAACATTTTATTGATTCTTCAAAGTGTCAGAACCTGTTCTAAGGGCTGAGACCAGGAAGATGAGTAGCGCACAGCTCCCATCTCCAAGCATCACGACGTGGTAGGGCGGATGTGAGGACAGGAGGCAGTGGAGTAAGAGAAGGGCTGCAAATATTCCCAGAGGGTTTCACGGGAGCCACGAGGTACCTGGAAGAGGCAACGAATCCATGTGGCCATTCAGAGGAGGCTTTCCGACTCAAGTGACGACAAACGAGGGTGAGTTAGGCAAAGGAGGAAGCCACCAGCAGTCTTCAGAGGAAATGGGTGACCGTGTGTCTGGCCGTGTGTCGGGCTGACTGAAGCCCTCCAGGAGTATGCTTTGGGGGGTGACAGGCATAGTTTGTCTCTCCGGAGTGCTTCTGTTTGCTGAGGTGATCTGGAGAAGAGCATGCTGTCATACCAGGGCAGGCGTCTGGGGAGGCGTGCAGGGTGCGAGTGTCTGGAGAAGGTGGAATAGAGGAAGCTAGAGAGGGGATGCGTGGACGAGGCGCCTGGGGGCTTTGTGGGACAGAGTGTGTCCCCAGGGCCATCTGGAAGAACAGCCACTTTGAGCACAGGAAGCCACCTTCAGTACCAACGTTTGCCCCCAAAGGGGCTGGGGAACAGCACACTAGGGCCTTGCAGGAAGGAGGATCTTCCAAACACAGGCTCTTTCTGGGCTCCAGACTCAAAAAGAAAGCAGAGGCGGCAGTGTGAAGGACCAGGCGTGAGCCGTGGCGAGTCTGGGGGGATTCACCGTGCGGAGGAGCAGCTGAGACTTCGGGGAGTGGGGCTGCGGTGATTCCCGGCTGCGCTGGTGGAGATGAGGGAGGCCCGGAGGCCAATGGCAGGGAAGGCCACAGGGAGGAGGGGAGGGCAGCTGGACGGGCAAGGCTGACTTCCAGGGTCCTACTGTGGCCAGCGAATGAAGGGTGAGGGGGAAAGAGCTGAGGAGTAGCAAGTTTAGTTGGAGAGAGAGCTCAGTGCCAGGCTTTGGGGTTCAAGCGTTTTTTGGAACTTTGAGGACACACCCACCACCGGGAGGAGAAGATACTGAATTAAATTCTATGTTGTGGCAAGAACATCTCACGGAAACGGCCTCTGGTGACGTGCCTGGCGGTTGTGACTGAGTGATCTACTCTCCAGCCTACGCTCATGCCAGCTTCAGATGGAAGCTCAGGCCATTCTTGTCCCTGAGGTTTCTTTGTGACCAGGGAGGAAACAGTCCTTTAACTTAATGAGTGCTTTGAAATCTTGGGTCATGCAAAGACTTCCTGAGATCCTGGGTAAAACATGAGGTTGCCCAGCACAACTACGCGGCTGATCTTCAATAGCTTTCCCAGCTTTAGTCTCTGCTCTGTTATTATTCGAGTCAGCTGACCCATGGCATCATGACCACACCTCCATCAGTTTAGAAATGGGATTTCCAACCTCAGCACTTCATTCGTCTCAATATCTTCCCCTATGGTTTCCTGTTCTCAGGAGCGGCCCTCCTCCACCCTGCAATTCCACTCCTGTCCCGATTCTTCTTTTAGAGTCAGGAGCCCAGAAAGCTTCTACAGTGTCAATTACAAGGCTGTTTGTGACAAGCATTCTAATCTACTCAAACAAAGAAAAAATGTATTTAAAGCATTTGTTCAACTAAAAAGTACACTATAGGCCAGACGCAGTGGCTCATGTCTGTAATCCCAGCACTTTGGGAGGCCAAGGTGGGCAGATCACTAAGTCAGGAGACTGAGACCATCGTGGCCAACATGGTGAAACCCCATCTCTACTAAAATACAAAAATATTAGCCGGGAGTGGTGGTGTGTGCCTGTAGTCCCAGCCACTTGGGAGGCTGAGGCAGGGGAATCCCTTGAACCTGGGAGGCAGAGATTGCAGTGAGTGAGATCTCGCCACTATACTCCACGCTGGTGACAGAGCAAGACTCCGTTTCAAAAAGAAAAAAATGACACTTTATATAAAGCCCAAGAATGCAAGCGTTTAACATGTAAAAAAGCTGACAGCAGCAATTTGACCTCCCGCCATGTCCCTCGCTGCCCAGTCAGGAGGACTGTTGCCTGGTCTGTTCACCTCCCCAGTCTTCTCACTGGATTCTCCTCTGACTCTCCCGGGAACTAAATCTCAGATCTTATCTTCTGTTCATCCTTACTCCTTAGCTTTCCCTTCCTCCTTCCTCCTTTCTCTTCCTTTAAAGAAGCAGGCCTGTGTAAAATTCCAGGAAGTATTGTTGTTATTACTACATTTTCTATCACATTTTTCAAAGGAGCTAGACTCCTCGCAAAGCAAAATCGCGGGCATGCAGGCACCATGAGACCTAATCCATCCAACAGAGTCCTGGTGCCCTGTGTGCCATCGCCCCCTGAAGGAACCTGCACCCCAGCCTGCGCCCTGGGGAAATAGTAAAGCAAAAGATCTGCTATTTCCTTACAATAAGGTGGTGAGGAAAAGCCCGCCAAGAGGGTGGCATACAGATGAGATTGCTTACTCTACATGTGCCCTCAAATTAAAGGGACCAGTGGCCCACCAAGCCTTCTAAGTCATTGTGCACATTTCTCAGGAGAGGGCTCTCTGTGGGCTGCACACAGTGTGACCACGGAGAATAAGGTGACACCAGTCAGGTCCTGAGAAAGCGAAGCATGTGTCCTGTGAACCGGTAAAGATCTTTCCTTGCAGGTGGCCTGACTCAAGAGCTTCGCCGGGACACGGGCAAAGCAATAACCAGGAGTGCCTCCTTCACCTCCATTCACTTGTTGCTGTTTTAATTGTGTTTCTCCAATATTAGCATTGAGAAGAAGAAACCTTAGGCAAGTTTTACCATCAGTGAAAAAGGACATTAGGATGCGCTGGTCATTGAAGGCCATGCCAGCAGAAGCTTGACCCAAGCGGGCTGGGCGCACAGACATAGCTGTGCTCCAAGAGTTTAAAAAGCATTCTTGCAGATGTTTCTTGGTGATCAGTTGGAGTCTTTGGCACGAGGCTGGGATCCGGCGTGTTTCCTGTTCATTACTGATGGATGAAATTGTCCACCATGTCTGTGTCTCATCCGAATAGTCACACACCCGAAAAAAATGCCTGGGAACAAACACCCTCATCTAACCCATGGAAGGATGTGTAGGTATTGTGTATCTTTGAAATAAATATTCAGGTCACATAAACTGCGGTTACAACGTACAAAGCAGAATTTAATATGAGGACATATAAGGTTTAAATATTATTGCATCATAGTGACTTCGTAGGTAACCACGATTTTATATGCCTCTTATGTTTGTGGTAGGAGTTCAGCTAGATTTTATTGGAAAACTACAGCTTAGTTATAAAGTACATATATTATTTTAATCATGTACAAAAATGTGTAAAACATCTTACTCACCATGTAACATGGGCACCCCCAAAGTACATGAGTTTCTTAGGAAAGCACATGAAATCTTTTCAACACCGTAAAGAGGTCAGGAAATGACCCACTTCCCAGTGACTCCAAGGAGATTTAATACACATTGTTATTTTGTTTTGTTTTTTAGACAGTGTCTCACTCTGTCACCCAGGCTGGAGTGTCACCCAGGCTAGAGTGCAGTGGTACAATCTTGGCTCATTGCAACCTCCACCTTCTAGATTCAAGCAATTCTCCTGCCTCAGCCTCCTCGGTAGCTAGGATTAGAGGTGGGTGTCGCTGTGCCTAGCTAGTTTTTGTATTTTTAGTAGAGATGGGGTTTTCACCACGTTGGCCAGGCTGGTTTCGAACTCCTGACCTCGTGATCCGCCTGCCTCGGCCTCCTAAGGTGCTGGGATTATAGGTGTGAGCCACTGTGACCAGCCTAAAGACACATTCTTAACTGAGCAACAGGAAACAGTAGAGGAAAATAATGACACTCACTGAACACACCAGTTCCCGGCAATGTGCTAAGAGATTTACACTGATGAGCTCATTTGACCCTCTTGGGAGCCCTATGACATAGGTACTTTATCTCCATTTTATAGGTGAGAGATCTGACGTTTCAGGTTGAGGTTACCTGTCTAAAATCCCCAGACTGAGAAAGCAGTCATAGTCCAGAGAGCCTGCGTCATGGTGACAGAGAAACAGGGCCACATGAGAAAGATTTATACAGCACCTTAAGTATGCACCTTTCTAATGGGAAACTCGGGGTGTTTCACAAGGACAAGGACTTTCTTACTTCTTCAAAAGTATTACTTCTTTTAGAATAATGATAGAAGCTCAAACCTGTTCTGCTGGACTGGAGAACAGATGCCAGGGGCCACAGGCAGAGCCCCCTTTTCTGTCTCTACTCCCCGTGGTTAAAATGTTACTATTTGACAACACTGGCCTGCAGACATAACTGAGGTTTCACGCCGGGGTAAACCCTCAGGTATTCAGTCAATTCCCAGGTCCCCCAGGCAGGTCCGGGCTGGGAGCCACTGCTCTGTGGACTGCTGCCTAGAAGGCGAGCTCCTGTTTAGCTTCACCGGCTTCGGAGCAGTCACTACAGCTCTTTTTTTTTTTTTTGAAATGGAGTCTTGCTCTGTCACCCAGGCTGGAGTGCAGTGGTGAGATCTTGGCTCACTGCAAACTCCGCCTTCTGGGTTCAAGCGATTCTCCTGCCTCCTGAGTAGCTGGGATTACAGGTGCCCACCACCACACCCAGTTAATATTTGTATTTTTAGTAGAGATGGGGTTTCGCCATATTGGTCAGGCTAGTCTCGAACTCCTGTCCTCAAGTGAGGGCAGGCCTCCCAAAGTGCCTGGGATTACAGGCATGAGCCACCACGCCCAGCCTGAATGTCTCATTATTTAAAAGTGTGTTGGGGTGGTGGGGGGCCTTACTCCTAATACTTGAAATCATACACTGATTGCCAAAAAGACACACTACCAAATATGACTTAAGAATTGAGAACTCAACAAGACAACTTCAAGTACTTCTCCCCTTCCTAGGTAGAGGAGAAAACCGGACATCATATAGGGTGAGACAGGATTCTAAGTCATGTTACAAACCTCCCCAAAGGAATGATGAGAATCAGCTTTTCTTAAAGATCCCAGGTTCCCTGTTTTCCTAGTGTTTCTGATGACAACTGAGACCATCATCACCAGGACAGCACACGCAGTCAGTCATCGACACCGTCACCGCAGTTTCTCACCAGATGCCTCGCGCTGACTGCTGCACTCTGTCTATGCTGGGCACCTCCTGATTACTGAACAGCGGTTAAAGCTAGATTACAATAGTCGCTCCTTAGTCACATCTCCCTTTCTGAAGTTTCGGCTGCCTGAGGTCAACTATGTTAGAAAAACATCAAATGGACAGTTCCAGAAATAAACAATTCTTAGGTTTTAAATTTCAAGCTATTCTGAGTGGTGTGATGAAATCTTGCACCATTCCGCCTGGGACCTGAGTCATCCCTCTGTCCAGCATATCCTTGCTGTAGACCTTGCCCTGGCCCCAGTAGTCACTCAGCAGCTGTCTTAGTTATCAGATTGACTTCCTGTGCTCAAGTCATCCTGATTTTACTTATTAACGGACCCAAAGCGTAAGAGTAGTGATGCTTGCAATTCAGATAAAACAAAGAGAAGCTGTAAATGCTGCCTTTAAGTAAAAAAGTGAAAGCTTAGCATAGGTACAAATATACAAAAGAAAACATGGCTGGGTGGGGTGGCTCTCCCTGTAACTCAGCACTTTGGGAGGCCGAGGCGGGTGGATCACTTGAGGCCGGGAGTTTGAGACCATTCTGGCCAACATGGTGAAACCCGGTCTCTACTAAAAATACAAAAGATTAGCGGGGTGTGGTGGCGTGTGCCTATAATCCCAGCTATTCAAGGGAATTGCTTGAACTCAGGAGGTAGAGGTTGCAGTGAGCCAAGATCACACCACTGCACTCCAGCCTGGGTGTCAGAATGAGACTGTCTCGAAATAAAAAAAAAAGGAAAAGAAAAAACATAATGTGATCAGGTTCTGTGCTAGCTGCATCCAAAGGGGGTCCTGCAAATGCATCCCCCATATATGAGGGGGCTACCGTATTTCAATTCCCTCAGTCCTAATCTAAGTCTATAGTTTTCAGAGATGCATCAATGAAAGCAAGTCAAGATCAACTGATTTTTGTTGTTGGTAAAACAGCTGCAGCACTCCCACAAGAAGCCTGAATACTCTTTAAGGCAAAAATTATGAGACACATATTTGGCAGTCTGCTTTTTTAGTATTTTGTAAGTAACTTCAAATATTAGCAGTAAGTTGATTTTTAAATCTTGTTTTAGAGAACAGGCATTTGTATTCCTCAGTAGTTATTGTTATGAATGATTTTTGGGTTAAATAGAGTTTGTGGTCTAGGCCTCAATCTAGATGTGATATGGTGTTTAATAGTAGAAATTTCGGTCATGTTTA
Source organism: Saguinus oedipus (assembly GCA_031835075.1). Classification (NCBI taxonomy): domain Eukaryota; kingdom Metazoa; phylum Chordata; class Mammalia; order Primates; family Cebidae; genus Saguinus; species Saguinus oedipus. The sequence goes on along the minus strand of CM063172.1, from coordinate 173,265,812 downwards.
GATCGCCCGCTACACCATTTGGAGAAACCCATGTTGGACGTAAGAGATTTTAAAGTTCGCAGGCCTAGTGAAGTCGCAGTTGTGTGATGAGAGCGTTAGCATGAATGCCTCCACTAGGAATAAACTGTCAGAGAGTGAAAGAACCCTCCTCATCACTATGCTAGGTCATATAATCCATAGGGAACTCAACTCGGCAGGAAGATAATCAGATAATGCTAGCTTCAAATAAACTGAAATCCCACGAAATTAAATGGTGAATCACGTTACTGGTGAAAAAAGAAAAAAATAACTAGTTATTTCAGCATCATTGACACCAAGTGGAAATCTCCAATCAACAGTCCATATCCCTCCAAAACGAGTAGTAGGTGGGGGTCAAATAATTCGCTGACCTAAATAGTCCTTCGAATACCTGATAATGGCAACGTTATCACTGCCAGTCAAAGGGAGAAAAAAATACGAGTCTTACTGCACTCAGAATTTTCTAAATCTTTAGTACTCTATAGCGTTCTCATCAATGTGTACAGTGGTGTAAAATGACTTCCCAGAGTTCAACTCTTGATAAAATGTTCTACTGCTATGAGTCATTAGGTAGTGAACAATAACTTATGAATGGAACTTACATGTTGGATACCAAGAAGGCCAAAACTCACATCTTGTAGATAGTACCTTATGTTTTGATAGAAAAAAAGATAAATATTAGTATCACTTCTTATTCACTAAAATGGTTAGAAATTTTCAGTAATTAAATAGGTGACATTTGCCATACTGTTCTATGCAGTAATACGGAACAATCCTAGTTTTACAATTACATTCAACTTGGGTGCAGTCACCTCTGATGCTACCTTTCCACAGTGGTAGGGGTCGTGCTCTGCCCATTCCCCAGCCCTGGCACAAACGGAATGGATTCCAAATGCATCTGAAATGTTCACTTGCTGCTAAGCCCCAAGTGGCTGCCTCCAGCTATGAGCAGCCTCATAAGTTGACCCCAGTCACCCATTCAAGTATTATTTTGCGAGTGTACCATGACTGAAAAACCTTTGGGAGACCCTCCTGTGGGGAACCCACCTGATCCTGAGTTTTGGCAGGAGCCAGGCCTCTCACTGCATCCCTTTCTTCTCCTTATCTTTCTCCTTTGTGGAGAAAAAAAATGGATAGGGCATTTGGGAGGATAATAGAATGATGGAAGGAATTTTGTCAAGTTGTGCAGGAGTTTGGCCAAAAGCATGAAGATGAATGGACTTGGGACCTGAGGTGGGAATGTTGGTGGGGCTATCGCTGTGATTGACAGGAAGTGACAAGTTGAGGCAGGCCTGTCACTCACTCAGATTCTATTTTTCAGGCACCTCTCCCATGCCAGGCATTTAAGAAATGGGAAGAGCAAGCTGCTTGAATTTTCCATGCATTATCCACTTCCCACCTTACCCTGCAGAGGCTAGACACATTCTGTGTGGCCTTCAAAACAGTGGATTTTCGAAAGACACATTTTTGGAAAGGTGCCTTTTTGTTTGCAGTGTTTTTTTCATTTAGCAAATACCACCTGAAACAGTTAATAAAGTGTGGAGGTGTCAGTACAGTAGGGAGCTGCATTTGAATGCAGCCAGAGGGTACCAACTCTTAGCTCATGGCAAGAGTTTGACACAAGAGATTCTATTCCCAGTCTGTCAGCCATGTATATGAACTTAGGAATATCATTTCCCGATATATCTCTCTGGGCATCTGATTTCTCATCTGTAATCAAGAGTGTTAGTCCTTATGATCTACAAAACTGTTTCACTTCTAAGGGCTTTTGTTCATTTTTTAAATTCTAGATCTTTTAATTTTTGATGCTTACAAAAAGATCTTGGGTTATCTCTCAGATATGGAAACTGGACTATTCTCTATACCCTGCATCTCCTGTAATAACTTAATGTAGATATATACTTAAAGTGAGTATAAAAGACAGTCTTGAAGATTAAAATATGGGTAAGGAGGACAGTTTCACTTATGCAGATGGAAGAGCTGATGATGGGGAGGCCAGAGCTGGCATGGTCTTGATACCATGCACAGACCAGGCTCCTGTGCATTGTAGAACCTGCTGACCAACTTGCTGCCTTCACTGGCCTTCCAGCCAGTCAGTCAGTCAGCTTCTGCACCAATTTCAGGGCTAAGTCTATCAGCTGACTTGACAATTCTCTAGACAGATTGGAAATGGGATACAGTGGCATTTATTCACTCAACAAATATTTATTGAGCACTTCCATTCCAATCGCAATTAAACATTAGTGATATGAAACTCAAGGAAAACACCATGCTGCTCCCACCTTCGAGGGCGCTCTTTGTATACTTTCACATGAACAAAAGGACGGAAAGGCTGAAGGAAGAGGAATGTTATCTTAAAATTATAGAGACTGCAGAGACTAAGTGTAAGGCTATCATTTTTAGATAAAATCCTACTCAGACAAGGCTGAGGTAAAAGGGTGAAAGGACAGTTGTTGAATTTCGAATATGAAAGCCTTTGAGAGGGGTGGCGGTAGTACTACTAGGACAAACAGCATTTTACCCTTAGGGATGTATCACTCTGGGGCTTGGCTTTGGACCCAAAGAAAGCCCCCGGGAAGACCTAGAGGGAGAGGGGAGAGGCTGAAGAAATGCCTTTCTCAGCAGCAGCCAAAGATGGGTGAAAACAGTAATTCCTCCTGGTAACCCAACAGACAAAACATAGTGGCTTTCAGAAAATATTTTTGGCAAGTCATAAATCAATAAGATATGATTTCAGGGAATAAGATTACTTCAAATATGGCTATACCAAGAAGGAACCCTTTCCACTAAAGTTTAGCCATCATTCTGAAATGAACATACTGTGAAACAGTCAGCTCCTGTCTTCACAGAAGAGAATCATTTACTTGATGTTCTGCATAAAACTGGGCCTTAGAATGCTGCTGTATAATCCTCATACTACTTTCATATTCCATTTCTGTCCCCAAGCCTGAGACCAAGCTGTTTGAAGCAGGAATGGTATCTTGACTCTTGTCTACCTAGAGGCCAGGCATGATATTCAGCCCAATCACTTTAGCACATAAATACTGCTTGAATGAACAAAATCGCTTATTTTTAAAGTTCTGACTTGCATTTGGAATTTTAAAAAATCAGCATGAGTTCTAAATTGGACTATTGAAACAATGTAATTGACAGTTCAGTATCAAAATTCCTATGTATTTTTAATCTACTTCCTTAATCACCAACCCCTATTAAATTCTGTGATATGAAACAGCTTAGGTGAAATTTACTCTATGTCCCAAAAGTGGAAACACATACAATGGAAAAAAAAAATAACAACAACAAAACTTCACCAGAATGACCAGTGTTTAAAAAACAAACAAACAAACAAAAAAAACAGTCCCTGGTAGTTTGGGATGTTTCCTGTGATGAAAGAAAATAGACAAAAAACTGACATGGCCAGCAGCCTTGCTAAAAATAACTTGTCTCCACATACACATATTTCAATTCAACCTGGCAGAATACACGTGCGGAACTGAAATCTCCATTTAAACAATGACCATACAGTTTCATAGTCCTAATGAAAACAGCATACACTCCTCAGGAGCAGGTTGTTTTCGTTTGCTTTACAATACACCAACCATTTGGATACTTGGATGCTTTTGACAAAGTCAGTCCCTGATACAACTGTGGAAAGCAAGGTTATACTGCTCTGAGAAAACAACAAAAAAATCCCACAGTTTACCAAGTTACAGTTTTTGACTTGTGGCTTCTCACAAATATTTTACCTTTAAATTTCTTAGAGATGTTGAAGAGCAGTACTTAAAGGGTGGCAGTAAAACACTCGTGAATTTTGTTAAAAAGAGAGGCTAAAATTGTAAAATAAAAGATGCCTTCAATTAAAATTTCTCATCTTTACTGTCTACCCAAATCATGTATTTGAAGCTCACCAGTTACAATAGCAATTTCTCCCTAGTAGGTCACTGAGGGAGTATTCTTGAGAACATGTATTCAGGCTATGTGGATTCCCCTTGGTTTCTAAGAGATTATTCTATTACACAGCATTACTGTACTTGACTAACATAAATTTGATGCACGTTTGGTTTTCCTGTATTTTGATATACACAGAAATACTGATTGCATTGTTTAATGCTAATTAAGCACTCAGAAATTTGACTGTGGTGCTAATTTTCATCAATATGAGTAATCCTGCAAGTGCAAAGCATACGTGATTTCTGCTGGCATATTTTCTAGTGTTTTTTTTCTCCCATAATATTTGATTTTTATAGCCATTGACATACTACAGGGTACCACAGCAACCCTTTTTCTGTATGTGGCCGAATAATTTTTCCTCTGGTATTTCTGTATTTTAATTCCATTACACAATTCTACAGTTTCTACTTTTAAGAAATGTTCCTATGAGAAATATGTAAGTAATTCAAATGGAAAGGGAGTGGCAAAGACAGCCTCCTGTGCATAAAACTTCAGGCATTCCTTAGAGCCTGCTGAGGGCTCTCAGCAAGAAGGCTCATGTTGACACTATTACCAAATCCTTGGCAAGCCACTTGCTGGAATGGATACAGGTCTCACAGCAGGCATGACTTTCATCACCTTGGGCTTTAGAAGAATGACAAATGAAAAAATACTTTAGAAATGGGAGGTGGTGTGGTATCATCTTTCAAGTTCGTATTTAGGCTAAATTTACGCTTCTATTTTTCTATTAGTTCTGTTCGATGCAGTTTTGAAGGAAGTAGTGCTCCTCTTTGAACTGAGGGATGAAAGTGGTAAGGAAAGGAGGAGCTTCCCTGTTTTTCCCTTAATAACACGAACTCTTCCTGGCCACAGTTCATTGCGTATCTACTCAAATGTGAAGTTCCAGAGAAAAATAAGGTGATCCACTCACCTCAGCCTCCCAAAGTGCTGGGATTACAGGTGTGAGCCACAGCACCTGGCTTACTTCTTTTAGATCAGGTACACTCTGCTTTCTGTTCAGTAACTTTTGTTACAGCCTCTCTAGGATGGAGCTAAAGATGGTGGTGGTGATAACTTGAGCAGAATATAACAAGGATTTTAGAACAACTGGGTTACACTTTGCAGTGGTTTGGGTGCAGTGTGTCCCCAGGAAAACTCCTGCTGAAATCTGATCCCCAGTGTGGAAGCGCTGGGAGGCGGGGCTGGTAGGAGGTGCTTGGGTTGCTGAGATGGACCCCTCGGGAATTGATTAATGCCCTCCCCTCCTCGGGGTGGGGGTATTTTCCCTCCTGCATGAATGAGTGAGTTCCTTTAAGACTGGGTTGTGAGTCTGGCCGCCTCCGTTTCTCTCTTGCTTTCTCTTGCCTTCTATCTCCCTGCACCTGGCCCGCACCCCCCTTCAGCTTTGTGAGCTAAAGCAGCATAAGGCTCTCACCAGATTCAGCTGCCCAATCTTGAATTTCCAGCCACCAGGATTGTGGGCCAAATAAACCTTTTTTTTCATATAAATTACCCAGCCTCAGGTGTTCTGCTATAGCAACATTGAAGGGACTAAAACACTTCTCTGAAGAATTCAAGGTATTCGCAAGGCCATCCTCGGCATTTATCGGCTTAATGGCATGTACATTATTGTTGCTGTCCGTGTGATGTTTTCCTTGTAGAGTACAAAATCTCTCTGCCAAACAGATTCATAGAATTTAGTGAAAAGGACGTAAAGTCAAGCTTACACTACATTTTTTCTTTCATGTCTCTCCATGCCAAGTTGCTTTAATTCCAAGAGTAATGGGAGGTTTCTAACTTATTTTAGAATCAACACCAATACTTAAGGATGACAGACCACTTCTAGATGTGATACCAAACTTTTCCACTGTTTCATCTGAAAACAACTTTACTGCCAGTAGGCCAAAACCTGATGCCTGAATACCAGCTCTGGATGAGGCATATGCATGTTTGATTTGCCAATCTAGCTTTCTTCCCTGAGAGTCGAATTTAACTCTTAGCTTCAGGTGTTTTCACAGGCATTGCATTCCGCCCATGAACTTTCAAGTTTTACATTTTCCCACCACCTAGGAATCTAGTCAGTTTAAATTCTGGACAACTTTTTAATGCGTTTTACCTCAGTGAGAAAGCAATCCACATAAACATGATTCATTAACATGTATCATTTAATTAAAATGTATCCAACTTTTCACTTGTACTACTAGTATGTCTTAACTTCATAAACCAAATCATTTAAGACAATGACTATAACAAGGGAAGCGTTAAAATTCAGGTTTCAAGCACAGCCAAGGCACTTCACCCTCATCATGCCCAACCTTGACAGTTCTAAGTTAAAGGAGTGATCATAAAATCTTTAGTCAACTCAAATAGTTCTACAAGAATTGTGGATTCATTTGCAAATATTTTCATCTCCTTTTGCTCTTAGTCACTTTTTTCCTGTAATTACTTTATTAATACCCAGTTAAGTAACCAATGAATGTAGTATAGGATACTTTAAGAAAACAAAGACTATAGATTTTCATCCCAATTTCAGGAGACAGTCTTTAAAATTGGAACGGTTGTATAGCATGTAAAAACAAGCACTTTCAGAGAGTACATATTATGTACATACATACTTCACAAAATAGCATTACACGAGAATAATCTAATTTTAATAAAGTTTTTGGGAAGTTGTGATGCAAAACTTATGACTTTTAGATATATTTATAGTCAACTATTAGATGGTCAATTAGTTTCACTGCTAAGACCACAAATTATTGTATAAGGTAATCATAAAAAATTACATTAGGAGGAAAATCCAAACGTCTATTCCTTCCACTCACTTAATAGAACTCCTTCTTTAAACAGTAAGAAATCCAATATGCATGAATAAGCGACTGACATTTTTGATAAACTTAGAACATTCATCTGATTTTTCAGAAGGAAAAATATCAAAACTTATTTTATGCCATCCCTTTTGAGAAGCTGGTTTGAAAGACCACCATCCTGGACCAGGAGACAAGCAGATATCCACAGGAGCTAGGCAGAGGTTGGGGAGGAAGGATTAAAGCAAGACAGGAGTAAGAAAACCAACAGCCCAAGTGTGACACTAGAGACAGGAAGGAGTGGTGGGGTGTCAATTAACCAGGGAATACTTGGCTTAAGGGGGCAGTTTGATTACTGTTTCAGCTGGTGCCTACTATGTGACAATACATGTTTGGGCTTTCTAGACATTTTGATTTTTGAGGAAGAGCAGATTTCATAAAGAGACTTTAAAAATAAATCTAATAAGGGCAATCAGACTTTTTATTAGTGTTTCCACCTTCAAATTATGGCAAGTAGTTTAAAAAGCAGAACACCGCATACGCCAAACCAAACACACCTTTGGGCTGCCTGTCTGTATGATGTGCCACAGATCCTACCCTGTGGGATACTTTCACAAACCATCCTGCTGAGGAAAACGAAGGTTCCAGTGAGCAGGAGGAAAGGAGGCAGAGATACTTGGAGATGACTTAAATAAGAAAGACTGGAAAACTTAAGGTACAAGGAGTCAAAACATTTAGATGTTAAAGAATCCTAAAGGTTTCACACTGCTGGAAATAATTTTTAAAATAAACCAATTCTACTTGGTTCTACAAGTTAATGACACTAGTTCTTTTCATTAATCAAGTTTTGGTCGGCATTCCTTTCTTCTTACATTTAAAAAAATAAAAATTATGCCATTTATTAAAGATAAAAAATGTTAACTATTTTGGATGCACAGTCCAACTGAGGAACACTGTATGTCTGTTTACTAATCTCCTTTAGTGACTAAAATCAGTGATTATGCTCATCTTCTAATTTAGAACTCCAGAATGTCAGATGCTTACATTTTCTTTTAAATAGTGTTGAAAGCCTCAATAAAATTGGAAGTGTGCATCCTTTGTTCTATATTTATACATGCATTTCTGGGGGTGGAGAATAAGCAGCACTTTCCAGCTGCAGCTGGCTTGACAGGATGAAGCTCCTGTACTTTTCCCAGTTGTTTATTGCACTTCACGTACAGTCATATGCAGTTCTTCGTTCACATGTGGGGACACCTATTTCGACTTCTATAGATATATATACACATGCCATTTCCGCAAGTAAAATTTTAAATGTTTCATACATACCACTACAATATAAACCATAAAAGATCTATTTGGTAATAAAAACTTTTATTTATTTTTGAGACAGAGTTTCACTCGTTACCCAGGCTCGAGTGCAATGGCACGATCTTGGCTCACCGCAACCTCCGCCTCCTGGGTTCAGGCAATTCTCCTGCCTCAGCCTCCTGAGTAGCTGGGACTACAGACACGCACCACCATGCCCAGCCAACTTTTTTTTAGTAGAGACAGGGTTTCACCATGTCAACCAGGATGGTCTTGATCTCTTGACCTCGTGATCCACCCGCCTCGGCCTCCCAAAGGGCTGGGATTACAGGCTTGAGCCACCACACCCGGCCGATAAAAACTTCTTAATAGCACTTTCAAAAGTTATAAATTCACTTTTACCCTGGAAGCTGTGATCTTCCCACAATGTGGTTATCTTTTGCCAAGAAGAGGCAACAAAATTATAATGTGGAATCAATACTGTGAGCTACTACTTGCCACACCTATCGCCTCCTTCTACTGTGAATGAATTCCTCCACCTTCTCTCCCACTCCCTGGCAATTAGTGCAGCAGAAACATAGAAAGGAGAGGCCTGTGCAGAAGTTAACCAGTTTGATTCCGCATTGAGGCCATGAGTGCATACAGTGTTGGTAAATCTCTTCATATCAAAGGTATCTCAATTTAGATCACTTAAACTACATATAAAATTAGACGTGAATTACATGATATTTCTAAAATGTTGTCCATAAAGTTACATTTGAAATAAAGGCATTAAAGAATTCATGACAATGTAATAAACTATGCACTTAGAAAATCTGTGAATTCAGAAAGTTGGAGAATAATTTTTGCTAAATGAATTATCGTTTGGCAGTACAGTCTACCAAAAATGATTAGTTTGAAATGCCATAATAGCTACTTCTTATCAAGGAATAAAGACAGGCATTTCATCCTGGTCCAACAGGCAAAACCACCCCCACTCCACCCCCAAACTAACTTAGGCTGTCACATGTTAAAGTGTTATGACTTATATATATACATAAATTTTAAAGAGTCTTGACTTAGTAATGAGAAATTTCATTTAAACCCATCATTTGCTTTTGGCACACTAAAAAAATAGGAACTTGATCTAGTGTTTAGAAAACTGTAACGACACAAATTGTGTTTAAGTATACACATGCAGGCTTTATAGGCAGGGTGCTTGAATGATCTCTCACATGTGGAGCTACTGTGCCGGAGCACATATGAATAACTACTTGCACGTTCAGTTTTCCCTGACATTTTGCCTACAGAAAAAAAGATGTTTAAGTACATTAATTTTGCCAACTTCTTGATTGAAAGCTCAATTTTCAATTTTTTTTTTCAAATAGTTTCAATATTTCAATAACCTGTATTTCAGTTATTTCAATAACTTGTATAAAAAGATCTGTAATGTGATTCTAGGAATTTGGTAGTTTCATGTTTAACAATACTGTAACCTGTAAAAAATCTGCAATGTTATCTGCACCTTTTAAAACTTTTTTTACGTTTCTTACATAAAAGGTAGCAATGACATCATTATACATAAAGTAGCCTTAACTGAAAATGAGATGAGAATGCATTCATAGGCTTCAGAGAATAGTAAATTGCATAGAAATTCATCAATTTAAGTGACATGGTACCATGACAACTTGTGTATTAGCAGCTTGACAGCCATCTTTGAACGTTCACAGACTACTACATGAGCTGTATGGCAAGGAAAACTTGTATAAATAGTAGCATGCTAAAGACCTATCTACCTAACGACAGCACATTGCCCACCGCTCCCATCAGAGAAATGACCAGGTTTGTTTACAGGATCCAAATGATCATCTCAATGGTGATTAGCTGTTATCACTCAAATCAGCTATCATTACTCTGGATGTTATCTATACATGTATGTGTGTATATATATATTGATGAAATGAGAATACCTTGACAGTCTGATGGGTTGGTTAAGAGCATATTGGTATAGTTTTGTCTTCTATTATATATAACTCATTTAAGCCGCACATTTTAGAACTCTAAATAAATAAAAAGTAATTTACAAAGATATATCGTTATTTACAAATGCAAAAATTCATCCTGAGAATTTTATCTAAGAGAATTGTTTCACAGAAAAAAGCAAGTACCAATCTGTGAAATAAAAATGCACCTTGAATTAAAGAATTCATAATTACAGGTTAATTTCCCCAAGTTTCAGCCAAGAAAAGCATGAAGATATTTAAGAAACCTTAAACTGATACGCATGCAAATAATTAATCATATATAACTTTTCAAATCTCATAGTCCTTCCCTCTTAAATTTCTTGTTTAATGTTTCAGGGGAAGTAGGAGACAGAGAAAAAAAAACACCTGAGGAAAACTCAATAATGTGCTGAGGGTTCTTTACCTCACTGGAAAATGGTAGAGCTCTGGGCCACTGGGTCACCAACAGCGACAGCCAGAGAGCCTTTGGCTTCACCCAAGTTGAGCCCCCTAATAGGAGCAGTTAGCTAAACAAGTTCAATGCTTTCCAAAGGAAAAAGGTCAAGTTAAAACAAAAACCTAAATAAAGGTAAAATATCAACAGTTTCTCTGCTTTACAATGTGACCATAAAATTACTTACAGAAATTAACAGAAATGGTTCAACAAAGAATCAAACTGGTTTCTCCAGGTATATACCATTACAATGTATCTTTTTACTCTTGATGCTGTGAGCAGTGATTATTTTGGAGAAGGAAAAATAAGGTGTGGAATTAGTAACGCAGATGCTAAAAGGCAAGTGGCAAGAGCAGAAGACTGCCTCAAACAAAGGCTACTTTGTCCCATCTCTACGGCACCTACCTTCCCTCCCCACCAGGTAAAAGACCAGAATAATCAAAGCCATTTTATGAGTAGTGTGCGGAACTGTCAGCTGACAAACAACAGAAAAACAAGTCACGCTATGTTATCTGTGGTCACGTTCTTCAGGGTTAGTCCAGTAACGCAAGACTTTACATTCTTTTGTCTTTATTTATTTTAATTAAACATATAAAGGTTAATAAACAGACATAGTCCAGAGTTAGTAGGTTGGTATTATAACATTTATTAAAATAATGCTATGGGTTAATAGAAACAGCAAAGAACCAAAGAATTAAAATGCAAGCTATGTAAAATCCCAACTAAAACCCAAAAGTGTCTAATGTATTCATTCATTAGCTAACTAAAAGCCCAAAAAAGACAAGACACCCAATATAATAAAGTACTGCAAAACAATTGGCAATTTTCAGTTATCAAAATTGTGGATTTTGCATTTTGTATCCTTTTCTCAATCAAGAAAAAAATTCTTTTTGAATGTTATATAACATACATATAAAACAAGATAGAAAAATACATTATAAACTTGTAACAATGGCTGTAAATACATTATCTTACATGTTTCTCATAGGCAATAGGTTGGTTATGGTACATACATAGCATGAAACTACTAAGATAATAAAGAATAGACAAAAATACATGTCAGCTGTACGATAACATACAAGCGACACTCCCATCTACCCACGCTAAAAAATTACATAATACTGTCAGAAAAAAAGTCTTAAAAACTACATATTTTAATAAGAAATAAATTCAATAAAGAATGATAATACTGAGAACCAAGGCATTCAGAGATTTCAAAAGTCATGCTTTTTCTTTAGTTGATCCAAAATTTTGTCAACCAAGTTTTTCCAAAAGTTTGCTCAGAGCCAACATTACCTATAAATGTCACACATTTATTATTTCATACATTTACTTTCTTCCCCATAAAAGACCTTTGATAAACATCTAAAATGTCCAGGTATAACACAGTTGAGATGAAACTGGATCAAATACTGGTATTGTTTTTAATAACTATCACCTCAAGTGTCTGAGTGTCGCAAATTGATTCAACCAACCAAACAATATAAAAATCAAAATGGCACAGCATATACTGTAAATAAATCAAAACTGTATGTGTAACAGAAAGACAAAGCAGTGGCATATTAAACCAAAGCTAGCTGGATACAAAACAATGAATGTCTATTGCATAGTAAATAAACTGACAACGGTTTCCAAGTGAGAGAAGATGGCGGGGAGGTCACCAAGAAGGTACTGACTAAGCTTCCTGCTGACCTCTGACTGTGACGCTGGGAAGGTGTGGAAGAGGGGACGAGTTGATAAGCTGGAGGGGAGTCCACCGTCACTTGAGATTTGCCACATCTGGTACCGAGCAGTTAATGATTATTCACACTCAAGTGTTTAGATGTAGGCTTTGCGCACAAATTGCTTGAACTACGTAACTGAACTTCTGGAGAAATTAGAAGCTTAAGCTGAAATGTGGTTGAGTATTATATGCACTATGATGTTAGTTTTTCACATTCTTTTAAACTTAAAGGGTGGGGGAGGCAGGTTACTGAATCCATAAAGAGATGCATTACACAAGTTATCTGGTATGATATAAAGATACGTGGTTACATTTGGGTTATTTAAAACATTGTTTTCCAGAATGAAAATCACGGAGTCACTTTCGTGAAAACATTTGCTAGGGATCCTATTATCTCCAATCAATTAATTAAAAATGAAATAAAAAACAAAACAAAATGAATGCATCTCCCTTCTCCAAATAAAACAAAGCTCTAATTTTGTCTGAAGTTCAGGTCACACATAATTTTTATCTCAGAGTCCTTTGGGTTATCATTGAAGACTGGAATAACCAAAAGTATTCGATTATAATTTTTTTAAAGAATGATGTTTCAAAACTTGCTAGTCAGGCATTAGAAAAATTATCAAATCTTTTCACAGTATCAGATTTGGCAAATTTGCATCAAGGTAACGTGGCAAAAATCATATGATTCAAACCATCAACTCATTTGTCTCCCTCATATCTTCTTTCACATACTGGGCGACTGAGTAACATGCATTAACTTGTATTCTGAGGGAGGAGCTGATCTTTACGAGACACTTGACTAAATGACCATGAAGGAAAATAAGGCACTTTCTTTTCTTTAGACTTATTCCAATACTTAAAAAATAAAAAAGAAAGACAAAAAGGCTCTTTTGGTCTTTTGTTTCTTGACAACCACCAGAAAAAATCATTTAATGAAATAAAGGGTTTCTTTGTTCTTTTTCTTTTTTTTTTTATAACACTTGAAAGTATAAAATGCTACATTTCCAAAAATATATATATTTTTTTCTGCACCAGCACCCTTGTATAGTAAAAGTATCTACTTTTTGTTCATTTGTTTCAATGCACTACACTTTATCTACAATTTCATTACATGTATACAGCAAATAGGCAAGCATGGCTTTTACATCCTTAATGATTTTTTTCTATACAGGGAGGTTTAAAAAAAAATACTTGAACAGTTTGCCCAGTAATGTGACACATAATGCATGTACCTTGTTCTCATATATTTTTTTAGAAGGTGTAAAATAAAGATTCAGTAATTTTAACTCAGATATTTATCTTTTTAAAAATAGTGTTGCAGTTTTGTTATTTGCATTACTTTTCAAAACTCAAGTTTCTCCTCTCATGGCACACTTTCCTCTAATACTTCAAATTTTGGCAGGCAATATAAAAAAGGCTGCAACTTCTGCCCTTTGAGGGCACTGTAGTGACTAAACAGCATATCAAATTTTGAATACTTTTTTGAAATCACTTCACCAATGACATCCCTGACCGAAGGTTCATGCATGATGCATCATCACACAGTACATTCAGAGAGAGCTTTAACTTCACTATGAGAAGAAAAAGATTCCTAGAAGTCTCTCACAGTAACTGCCTCTGTCATTGAGTAGTTAAGGGCCATCTGTCTCCCCTTCTTAAGAGAGGCCTTCTTACCGTTCGCTTAGGGTGGGATATTAGAAGATGATCAGTGCTGTGGGATGAATTGGGCCTTATTGCTTTACTACTATTCAGTGCAGGTTCTAGAACCACTTTCACCCAAACAGGGAAAAAAAAAAAAGCTGAGTTGGAGGACAACAATTTCTTTGTCTTTTGTTTGGTTAGATGGTAAGACGAACGGACAAGTGCCTCAGCTTGCTGCACTGACGACAGGCAAGCAAAGGCGATTACCAGTTAACTGATCAGCAGGCAGGCATGGTCAGGTCATCATTGGGTGAAGAGTTCAGAGGTCAGAAGGTCATAGGTTAGTTGCCGGTGGCGGCTGGGTGGTTAGAAACAAAAAAAAACAAAACAAAAAAAGAAAAGAAAAGATAGAGAAGAGATTAGTTTCAGCTAGTGACGGCTTAATGACAACATGAAAAACTAATCACAACTAATAAAAAAAAAGCATGTTTAATTCTGACAAACTGACACCATCTACAGAATACAATTAAAATCATGACAATTTCATATCATGATTTGAACAAATGAAGAAGAGCCCACTCCCACCAAAAAAAAAAAAAAAAAAACTGGTTAACAAGAAAAAATAGAAATAAAATACAACTAACAACTAATAGTTAGTAGCAGTCAATGAAGGAAACTGAAAAACAACAATGAATAGGTTTGATATACAGAATTTTTAAACAGTCAGTGCAGTTATCAGTATCTGACTGCTATTAAGCATTAGTATTCTCTCAGATGCAAGCATTAAAGCAACTATTAATGATGGATGTGATTATTAATAACTGATGATTAACAGAAATGAATCTAAAGAAATTCAAAATTCTACGAACAATTTGGTTCAACATAAACTCTGGGCCAAACAAGGTTTCTTTTGTTCAATAAATGTTTATTGCTTTTTCAATTATTCTATTTACAAACAACATGGAATTTCTTGGCCTCATGATACAAAGCAATACTAAACTGTAGTCTAGCAGTATAGGCAACATCATGGGAACCAGAAAATGACCAGGCCTTTGGCACTAGCCAACGCTTTCCAGTTGAAAATACTATTTTACACATATAGAACACTTATAAAATGCACTTGCATGTAAACACTGTAAAATCCTGCCATTTAAAATTCTACACTCAAAAAGCTCTAAGTACATCAAAAAATAGAAGAAATTTCTAATTGATACCAATAAGGCATTGTAAAACTACAAACAGCTTTCTTTATTCAATTTCAAAGCTAATACTCTGCAAATACAATAAAATCTGACATTTCATATACATTCCTGCTTTATATTTTTATATTTTAAAAGAAGCCGCCTGTAAATACTATTTTCTTTTGCAAAATAACAAAAAGGACAAAAAATTTTTTTAAAATTACAGTAAAACATAAAGTAGTACTCAAGTGGAAAAGTTATCATTCCCAATGTCCTTGAGTTGTTCCTTCCTTAATCAACCTTTGTCACATTCTGCTTCACCAAACTTGGTCCACTTAACAGTAGTATAATTTTTAAGACTCATTCAACAGCTTAATTATTTCTACTATATTCTGAGGTTTGATAGAATTTTCTGTACTGTTGCCATTGTGACTAAGGCAGAGGAGATGTGAATGAAAAGATATTCAGTGCAAAGTGAGATTCTGTGCCACTTCATAAATCAAAGCCCAGAAGGTGTAATGTTCAGAGTTTAAATGATCTAAATCATGGACTGATTTACCTTCATATGACAAAAATGCTTTCTATAGTCTATCATTTAGAACAGTTTATAAATACTACAAAAATACTGCATCTTCAATGTGACCAAATCTTCCCTGAATTTCTTAAAAAGTGGAATTTTATTTAAAATAAAAATTGCTGCTCCGAAATCATAGAACAAAATAAATATTTAACATGATGTAGTCTTACTACTTCACAGGTATTCCAAAATATAAAATCTTAAAGCATTTTTGATATTAAACTTTTAATTAAAATTGTTTTAAGTTTCTTATACAAATTACGTAAGTGATGGTTTTTGTATTATTCAGAAAATTTTCTGACTTCTTTTTCACATGTGGAATATATAAACAAAGCAAGTGACCATTTCTGTATACCAGTACACCTAGACCACATCCTCTGCCAAGTCTTGGCCTCCTATATAGGTGTGTCACCCATGCAAGACCATATGGTTCATTACAACTAAAAAGTCAGTTGGTCTCAAACAGGCTTCAAATTCAGTTTTGAAATATATATAAAGAGGCGGGTTTACTTTAAGTAAAGAACTAGATATTGGTCAACCATGTAGTACTCTAAACATTCATACAGAATTACATGGTTATATGTCCAAGGGCTGAGTTTCTTTGCATTAAGTGAATGCTTATACTAATAATCTTCTCTTCAAAATATTTTTTAAAAATAATTTTAACCTCAAAAATAGAGAAAACAGTAGTATCATAAAATAATTTAAGTGAAGGACTTCAGACGTCTCCCTTAGACCCAGTGAGTGCATACAGTGATAAGCATATGAGTATTCTGTTATTAAAAAAGAAATGAGCATTTCGGTTTGCCGACATTGCATTTTAAATAAAAACAGTGACAGGGCTAATCAAAACATGTAACTACAAATGAGCCATGCATGGAATGTGTCACAATTTTCCAAGTACAATAAAATCTTCCTCAAATATGTCCAACTATCTCAAGGCACTGGAGTATTAAGTAGGCCAATAATTATTGTGCTAAAGCAAAATGGTGAGAAATCTTCTAAATAGGGAAAGATTAGCTGGGGATGTGGGGCGTAACTACCTTAAAATACTCTTTAGAACAACTGTAGACATTAGCAATATGAATAAAACCTCAGATTATTCATGGAATTGTCCAGTTTCTTTAAAATGACAGCGGCTTTCCAAAAACTTTCCCCATCCTTATGAGATATGCTCATACAAAACACTTACAAGGAATATCATCTTCACAGATGACTACGGAGCTGGGGTCTATTTTGTTCACTGAATAATCACTATGAGTGATGTATACATTAGTTTAAAAGTCTTTGAGGTTCTTTAATTATGGATTATGCTAAACAAATATCAACAATGTCTTTGGAAAGGCATTTTATTTCTGATGTGGACAATGGTTGTGTCTAGTATTTATCATCAGTACTCAAGGTAATCACATGAAGCAGAAGGTCCTTCATAAATTCACAGAAGATGTATAATTGAACTACAAAATATTAGAGACTTTGATCGATTTAATTTGTAGGAAACAAATGTGCCATAATAGAAACTTGTAAAAAAGTCCTTTTTCACTACCATGCTTGAGATTCCTATCTTGAGATGGAAAAACTTAGAAAACAATTCAATGTCAATAAACCGAAAATATCATTCCTCAATAAGCAAAAATAATTTATAAAAGGGTCCAAGGGCATATACAGGACACAAATTATAAAAGTTGTAAAGGAGAAAAATGAAGACTTATTTTCCAGTCACAGGTTAGTCAAAAAGAGTATTCACACAGCTGGATCTCATAATATCACCACAGAACGTCAAGAGACAGTTTACCTTCAGATATATACTTTAGCAGCAAATTACAAAAATCAAAGGATCCATTTTGGCAAGAGAATGTAAGAATAAAAGGGGATAGATGCTCTAATTTATTTTTAAAAAATCCAACTACATGAAAGTTATCTTCACAGTCCTCATTTTGTTGATTTCAGCTAAGTACTTGACATGTGAACCCTCACGTTTATACAGTGGCTCAAATATAAAAGAAAAATGGAAACTAAATCTTCAGTTTTCTCCAAAAGTACACAGGAGGCATATAAACCTTTACTTCTCTCATTAAAGCACCATCCGTTCAATTCATTTTGCAATACCATCCCCAAATTTCAGGAATTTTAAAAGGTAAATTTTAGCAAGTTATTAATGAAAATAACTGAGGCAACATCAAAATTTAATAGCTCCCCAAATTGACTAATTTATGTTTTAGTAGGAATAAATCATAGTACATAATAATAAAAGATTTAATAAGTTAAAATATGAAGAGAGAAAAAAACAAAACAAAAAACCCAACCCTTAAATCTGTCAATGATCATAAACAAATTTAGAAAAGGAAAAGAAACTGTATGCAGGTAAGCAATTACATTTTTCCATCAGGTGTGGTGTTGCAAATTTTATGGACACCCAACGCATTTCTTATAGACAAGAACTGCAGAACTAAACTAACCTCGGTCTGCGGTCACAATCCTTTGGTAAGGATGGACACGCATATCGTGCCTTCGAACTTTAGTAGCCACCGCACCTAGTTAAATTGCAATTACCAAGACAAAGTTAGAAAACATTCACAAAGGGGAAAAAAACATTAACAGCAGGTTTATCAAAATGGATTTCAAATGTTCATTTACTACAAAAGTTTAAGAAACACGTTAAGGCACAGTAGTTTTAAAACTAACCATAATATGTCATGTATATATGCATCTATTAATATTGCATTCATTTCAAACATCTTGGCCTTAACCTATTTTATCCATTCATTTACAATCCCCAAGTTACAGTATTTCACGAACTCTATTAGATCCAAACATATTTAAGCTTTACTAGTCACATATTCACTGAAGTGCCTTTCTTGCAGCAGGACTACTTAAATAATGCCATGTTTAATACTGACAATTATTTGCTAACCTTAAGACCACTTCAAGAGTTTATCACTTAAAAAGGTTTAAAAGCAATTCTTAAAGCCTACAGATTGTGGTTTTAAACTCTGAGTCAATAAGTATGAACTGCAATGAATTAGGTGATTAGTAAAGCAAACAGTATAGTACACTTAGCAGTCAGTATACTACTATACACTCCTTTATAAATTACCATTACTGTGTAATACTACAGACTCAACCAAATTAATAATGTAATTTTACTTTATATCTATGTGCAAAAAGTGCAAGTAAGTCACTGACTGCTAGGCTAAGCTTTTTTCCCCCGGAGGCTGCTGAGACTAAGCATTTGTTAAATTCAGATCTGATGAGGGTTCAGTTAAGACCGTTCTTGAATTCTTAGCCTTTCGTTGGGAAAGCCATACCTAAAGATAAAAGGAAGGGAATTAAAAATTAGTTATCAATGAAGATTTGATGCTAATACCAATCTCCTCACTACTACCAACACACATGTCTGCATCTGTTTTGAAGGGCACTGCTTATTTTAAAATAATTTAATGTGAGACGTGACATAAATAGCATGCATGTTATCTGTGTGCAAATTTATTATAACTTAGCAATTTAAAATAATTTTCTCAGTTCTCCAGGAGGTCAATATCATGTTTTACTGCTTAGGTGGCAAGGCAAGAAATACAATTAACCATAATAGATTTTTTTCATTTGGCACTCATTATTATTCACCTTATGAATGCCAACTAGGGATATGCACATTTTGGTCTTTATTTTGCCAGGCTACTAATTAAGTTTTTATAAGTAAAAATTTTCCAACAAACAAAAGGCATGAAGCTTTACAATGAGAAACAACTTTACTGCAGTGCCTCTTGCGATTTCTAAGCAGTAAACTGGTCCATCACCCTTATTCATTTTAGATAAGGTAATCAAATACAAGTACAATTCCATGTGGCAAAATCAGGGGGATGTTGCATTGAAAGTGCTGGAACGCAGCTGGTGGCTAAGAGTCCCAGCCCTGCAGGAAGTCAAGAGTCATAACTCCTCGGGAACAGATGCTGTGGGTGCAGCAGAGAGGAGTTCTGGGAAAAGGAGCATGCACAGGACCACAGGACAGAGTATTAATAGAAAGGAAAACTTAAACAAGGTTACAGGTTACATGTTATTTTAAAATTGCTTCAAGAAATGTGCAACAGAGACAACCCTCTCATAAACAGTTCTGTGGTATAATTCTGACCTGCAATTACTTTATACAATGATTTAAATGGAAAACATGTACAATGAAATGTATTTGTTCATGAAACAAAGGGCACCTGAGTGCATGCACACACACAGATAACATACAGAGCATCATGGTTTTCTTTACTTGAACAATGAATTTTCTAGTTTAAATCTTAGTGTTCCAGTTCATTAAAGATTTTCAAATATTTATAAATCCGTATTAATGCTGGGGGAAAAAACCTTAAAAGATCAAAGTCCTAAAAGTCAACAGCATGCATGCAGCACCAAGGTCATACACAATTCAGGAAAAAAGGTATTCAAATTTTGTCTGGTAAAACAAAGGGGTTGCACAGAAACAGTTTGTTCCACATTGACTGGTCGTGTTATAACAGCTGCTGTATTCTAGTCCTTCATCCAGCAAGTCAATGGGCTGAAATATCAGGCATGACTGGCATTTCAATCCACTCTATAAAAAAAAGGCATCAGTAATGTCTGTAAAACCAAGCGTTTATATTATGATTTTAATTTTTGCCTTAAGTGAGATTCTGAATTCAGTGATTTGGCATTTATTTAACTATTCCACATGGTACTACTGAAATTAAGAGCTCTCTCTCATGTTTAATATGACTAGGACTTCAAAAGACAAGAAACGAAAAATCTTAAGAATGAAGCTACAGTCATGCGCTGCATAACAACATCTGGTCAATGATGGACCAAATATAGTGGTCCCATAAGATTATAATGGCTATACCACACAGCCTAAGTGTGTAGTAAACTCTATCTAATCTATGTCTGTGAAAGTACACTCTATGATGTACATCAAATGATGAAATTGCCTGACAAGGCAATTTTTAGAATGTATCCCTGTTGTTAAGCAATGCATGACTGTATTTACCTGGTCCCTTTCATATTTTAAGTGATCACAAATATTACAAAAACATATACAATAATATGGATTTTATAAAGATCTCAAAATACTTTCAAATGAAAGTTTAAACTTTTTCCAACAACTACATAAATCTGTGAGACAAATAAATCTAAGTTTGAGAAGTGGAGCCAATGGAGGTGACAGGCCAATGGCATGGGACCTAAAACTCAGAATGGCATCAGTAATGTCAAATGTAAAAAGTATCTGTTAAAATGTACACAACAGATTTACCCAACCAAACTGAACCTGAGTTACCAAAGTAGATCTGAATAAATTTAAGGTGCAATTATTTCAAAGGGGCACCCTTAGGAGAGGCTGAAATAAAACAAAATGTAGTTTTCAGTCTTTCCTAATAGAAAGTTGTCTTGCCTCTCCAAAACTGATAAAATCATTTCAAAATCTGGGGGAGCAAATATTTATAAAGAAGAATGCTGTTAGGCCCATGGGGAGAAGAACTTACCTAATACACCACTAGGTTCAATAGGATACTCAAGGATTGATGTAGCTGGTGCCAATGTGTAAGGATACTCATAGGGCGTATAGATTAAGCCAGCTTCGGGCCCTGGAGGAACTATTGCAGCAGTTGGGTGAGGAGTTCCGTTTGGCATGACAGCGGTCTGTATTTGTCTGATCAAAGGCATTATGGTAGGGCCAGCTGGCGTAGGAGTACGCAGGGCAGCTGGTGGGAGAACTGGTGCAGGCCCAGTAATAATCCTTGGAGCAGCCTGGGCTGTTGCTGCAAGAGAAAAGGCAAGGGCTGCTACAGTAAGCAAGGAAATTTAGAAAGAAGTGTAGAGACAGCAGTATAAAATATGGGAAAATGAGAGGGGAGTAGGAAAAAGAAAGGAAAAAGCAGGAAAGAAGAAAAATAAAAGGAAATCATTAGTACATGCGCTGATCACACAAATGCCAAAGCACACCAATCAAATGCAAACAGCTTTCCCTTTCCCAATGTGATTAAGAATGTGCAAAAATTAAAAAGCCATTGTAAAAAAAATGAATGACACCATTAAATAGGTTATATTTAGTTCATATACTTGATATATCTATGTTTTTAAGATTTCTTAAGACTAAAGTACATGCAAAAGCACAATGAAAAACTTGCATTAACAGATGTTAAAAAATAATTTGTAACGAGAGTCCACAGAAACACAGTTTTGGTATATTTCTATCTAAAGTACAGCTTTGGTTTCAAAGTAAAGTAAGAATAATTTTTATTGCATTAAGTTAGCCAAGTAATCACTAGGCATATATGTAAATTTCTGGCATCTGTAGGAACTAACGTTATAGAAAATATTAACAAGCTCTATTTCTAAATTCCTATTAATGATATACTCACATTTTCATGAGTAAATCAATAGAAACAATTTGTAAAGTAACTACATTTAAACCCACTAAGTTGCCTGCACTTTGGAAAGCTGGCTAGAACTTTAAAATTTTATGTGTTCTAAATAATCAGTAATTAAACATGGTGTGTTCATAAAATGACATGTATGAACCTTACATTGTTTCAAAATATAATTTCACATTACTTCATTTTAAACATAAAAAGGCTATCCTCTTATGGCTTATAAAAACATGCAGATACATATAAAAGCAAAAATAGGACTGAAAAAGAACTATCACCCACTGATCTCTGTGAACTCACATATGAAATCAACAGGGAAAAATACTGGAGGGAAAACATGCAAGCAAAGTGAAAGGACAGAACTCAACAGAGGGCCATTTCATTCAGATACACTTCAAATTCACCTTTTTAAATAGGCTTTCAAAATTTTGTCTTTTGCATAAACTTAACAAGATAAGCTGGAAGCTTTACATCTGTAGTTAACCAAATAGAAACTTTCTTAAACTCTTGAATTTAGAGATTGAGATTTCATTAAAATAATCTAAGTTTAAAAACTCAAAACTTCAACATGCTGGCATTAAAAAAAAATCAAGAGTGTCCTCAATTCATGAAAGCATTAAAAATAGGATTGCCAGTCCCATATCAAGTGACAGAATTACTTCAACTGTTCACTTTGTATAAACTGTTCTTGTGTTGTGCTGCCAAAAAGGAAACAAGTTTGTAGACAAAACAATGGAGACAGAGGTAACCCTGGGCCTCAGGGTTCATTCTTACGTGATTTAATGTTGGCATCTCTGTAGGTGCCATTCAGAATTGCAAGCTCCATCAGCTGCATCTTCTTCAGGCTGTCTTCTCCTTCTGCCTACACATGGAAAACACATAAGATGAAAGCATTTGAGACTGTCCACAAATATAACAGCTGTATCTACAAAAAAAGCCTTAAAGTTAAGTATCATATGACTATATTTCAATAGGAGAAAAATGATCAGGAACCAAAAGGTGCTAACGCAAAGAAGCCTGTTTCCTCAGTGATGGCATGTTGATATTCAGGATACTGATCTATTTGAAAAATTTCTATGTCAGCTACACCAATTTATTAAAGTTCTCCTAGAAAGCTTTGCTTTTAAACAGAAATGAATGAAAATATAAGACTAAATATAGCATATTCTCTTCAGCATCTATCATTTTAAAATTATTTTTGTTAATCTTATTTTGTTTAGATACGGGGTCTTGCTCTGTTACCGAGGTTGGAGTACAGTGGCATGATCCTAGCTTACTGCCACTGAATTCCTAGGTTCAAGAGATCCTTTCACCGCAGCCTCCCAAGTAGCCTGGACTAGAGGCATGTGCCACCATGCCTGGCTAATTTTTTGCAGAGACAAGGCCTAGTTTTGCAGCCCAAGCTGGTCTCAAACTCCTGGCTTAAAGTGAGCCTCCTGTCTCAGCCTCCCAAAGTGCTAAGATTACAAGTGTGAGCCACTGAACCCAGGCAGCATCTATCATTTTGCTGAATATTCCAAAACTCAGATGTGTTCATTAAACAGACACACACACACACACACACACACACACACACACACACACACACAGAATTTTAAACACCTAAAAGATTTGATTGTAGAATTTAGGTAAGGAAATTTTATGCTTAATTCTTCAAAACAGGAAAATTCAGTGAAATTATAAGTTCTAAAATTTGTGTACTTAGCTTTCTTATGCCACCATCCCTGTCTCCTCTTTCAATCTAGGTGGCAAGTGCTATCAATGCTACAGCAATCTATCTTTAGGGTCATCATATTGTCCAAAGCAGGAAACATTTAAAATCAAAAAGGGGCCCTAAAGATAACCACGCTACAAATGTAAATCAGGAGAGTCTTTAATCATCAAAATGTTTGGCCATCCCATTTACCTTGAATTCATCCCACTCTTTGCATTTACTGTTCTAGTCATTTTTGGCACAGCAACCAAACTACTAAACATGTAAAACATATTGCTAATGGTGTCTGTTTTTCCAATCAATCTATACACAAAAATCAGATTAAAGTGCCCAAATCACAATTTTCATTTTCTTAACATTGTCATGTCTCAAAACACTTTCATGGTTTCCTACTATCTAAAAATATAAAAGACTTCATTCAACTGCCTATGATCTCTGGTCCCAAAATATCTTCTCAAGTTAAGCCCATTAACCGAGTACTTTTCACACGTATGTAATATCGTAAGTCAAATCAGACTGCTCTCCACCACTCATTTCTGTGCACACTCCCACTTCCTCCATCCTTAAATGCTCCCTTGTGTACTGTTCTGCCTCTCTCTCTTTCCAAATCTTACTTATCCCCATCCCCTAAATACTAATTTAAATACATTCAACCTAAATACTACCTTCCTTTTCCAAAGGTCATCCCTAGATTACAGTAGATCCTCACTAATGTGGTCAGTATGTTCTTTAAAACTAACTCTAAGTCAAACAATGGACAGCAGGTCCTCAAATAATGCATTGCTCTCAACATCCTTTCATTTTAACACCGAGGGGAAAAAAAGTTTTCTTTATACTAATTTTGTTTAAAGTTGTTATCTCAAAGAACCTACTGACAAGGTTAATTGTTTCTACTTCAAATTACAGTCTGTTGCCTATCACCACTCCCAAAGTAAGATGCATGAGAACAGAGCTTATTTCTTTGTTACCACTGCCTAAACCCTGTGTTCCTACAGCCACCCCCAAGTTATTTGCTAGAACTTTTAAGTGACTGGTATGAGACGTCTTTAACTTTATTTCCAAATCCCAAATGTCTAAGTGCACCATAAACTTTAGCCACAGCAAAATAAAGCAGATGAGGGTCTACCTACTGAAGTCTGTGTAGAGATAGAACTAAGTGCCCTCTACTTTTATGTATTATTTAATCCTAATAACTTTACGTGACTTTGTGATATTTACAATGAAAGTAACCCAATAAAACAATTTTTGATATAGTTTTCTTCCTCTCTGATTCATAAAAGGGGAAGGATGACCAGGACACATGACAAGCTTCTCAGTGCTCCTTTCTATCAAAGCTGTACACAAAATTCCATTTTTGGCATCACAACAGTGAATGGTGTACTATAATAACAGAACTGCTAAGTGAGCTTTTAGTAAATCACAAGAATTAAATAAAAACATGGGTGAAACATAAAAGACACTGTTTTACATGCTACTGCCAAATTTTTAAAAACCTACTTTGCAGCAGATTACAGGTACTAGATACTTGCATGCCTATGGAATTTGAATCCTATCAACGTGTACAAAGATGAACAAAAAAATAAGTATGATCTTTGAAAGACATAGAAATCATTTGTTAGAAACAAAAAAAGTAAGCTACCCTTGGAAGAGAAGAATTAAATCCATAATAAAAATTCTTAAACTTATTTGCTAAAACTAGTCATCTGAAAGTTAAAACTTACCGCAAGTTGTTTCAAATTTATATATAAAAATGAAATGCCAAAAGTATTATAAATTATACTCTAAATTAAAAAAAAGAAAGAAAAAGAAGGGCAGTAGGTTTACTTCCAGTCATCTACCATAGTGAGAAAGAAGTGAGACAAGTTTGAAAATATAAGTAAATAAGTGGGCAAATTTAATTCCATCGAGGAGGAAATAAAGATGCAAGAAGTGTTTCCTGCAGAAGGAACAGGTGCTTAAAAACATGTTTGCACTCAACTGCTCCTTTTGGATAACAAAATAACTATTCATTATCTGGCAATGGAGTGTCAAACATGGGAGAAAACCACAGAGAAACACTATGGAAAAAATGTGTGCACACACCACTGTGTGCACATTTGTGTAATTTGCAGGGTGCAGGATAATGAAAACAGAGGAGAAATCACCCTAAGAGAATAAAAATAAGAGCAGCATAGGCTTCATGAGGAGACACTGGTGTAGTCTGCCGTATGGTGTTGCTGGAGGTGACGGTATATTACACAAGAGCACAGCCACAGTATCGCAGGGTACACTAATGGCTCCCAGAGAAGCACAGGATTTAGTCAGCCAGAGCTAGAATTTGATCCTAGGTGGTCTCAGTCCAGGATGGGCTTCACCCTCAAGTCCTGACCACTCCCCACTACTCTATTCACAGATGATCCTATGTGTCTTAAGAGACAACAGGATTCATTATAGAATTACTTTCACATTGAACTGGTTATTTCAACCTTACTGTCCTGGTTTTGACAACAAGGTTTGGCAGCATGTACCTGCCTAAAACACTGTTGAAAATGTATGTCACCTCTTTTTCAAATATAAGTTCAGATGAGAAAACTAAGTTTCTTCTATAGTCCAGAGGCTCTAGACCTTCTATGAGCCAGTCTTCAGACCAGTTTATCTGACCTCTTTTTTCTCAAAAATAACTGATCAAACAGGGCATCCTGAAGTTTTACATGTCAACTCCAGATAATTCACAAAGTACCCTACAGAACCTTAATCAGGAATGAGCGCCCCTACAGAGAAAGAACACTGACTTTCACATTTGTAACATGAGTCATTAAAATCATATTTTGTAATATTGAATTCAAGTGATTATCTGGAATCTTGTAGCTTCTGATTTCCTAAGTACTTGCCCTATATTGAGAATCATTTTTAAAAATGGAAGCAAAATTCACATGCAGTGGACTCCCAAGATCTTAAGGGCAATAACCAATCAGGATTTTTAAAAAAGTTTTTGTGGGCACACAATAGGTGTATGTATTTATAAGGTACATGTGATATTTTGATACAGGCATACAATGCATGTTAATCATATCAGGATAAGTGGGGTATCCATCACCTAAAGCATTTACCATTTCTCTGTATTATAAACAATCCAATTACACTTATTTTTAAATGTACGATAAATTATTGTTGACTGTAGTCACCCTGTTGTGCTATCAAACACTATATCTTATTCATCCTAACTATATTATTGTACCCATCAAACATTCCAACCACCCTTCCAACTACTCTTCCCAGCCTCTGGTAACCATCACTCTACACTCTATCTCCATAAGTTCAACTGTCTTAATATTTTTTAGCTCCCACAAAAAGGTAAGAACATGTGAAGATTCTCTTCCAGTGCCTGGCTTATTTCACTTAACATAATGACCTCCAGTTTCATCCATGCTGTTGCAAATGACAGGATCTTATTATTTTTTTATGGCTAAATAGTGCTTCACTGAAGACACAGGACATTTCTGCAAATCCAGAAAGTCTCCTTATACCTGAAGCCCTACAACCATTTAACCTGTCTCAACCAGATGTTCAGATAATGAAGGCATAATCTTTTGTCTTCAATTTCTTTCCCTCATAACAGCTGTCATACTCATCCATATTGCTGCATGTGACTGTAGTTCATTTAATGGCTGAGCAGTGTGTTATTTACCTCTTCTGCTACAGACATTTGATTGTTTCCACTTTTTTGATATGTGAACACAGCCACTCTGAAAATTCTCAGACAAGGCTTGTTTGTGAATAAGTTTTCATTTACCTTGGATAAATACTTATGAGTAGAGTCACTAAGTCACAGGGCAGATGAATATTGCCCTTGTATTTGTACAGAAAATATTATGCAAACATTATTAAAATACAACAAATAACACTTTACTTTTGAAACATAAAAGCTCAAAAATATAACATACACCTAATAGCTAAAACCTGTGGCATCAGGGAAGTGCCTTGAGAATTTCAGAATTTTTCAGATTTATAGAAAGATAATAATGCCATAGATTCTATAACACCCAGCAGAGTCTGGGGGATACTCCTATAATTCAATCTGTAACAAAGAAAAAAATACTCACACTAAGTGGGGTGAAGAGAATAGAAACACAGTTTTCTGAAATTTTGGAATCTTGCAATTAATGATGAAGATGTATAAATACATTATTTTTAAAGTTATGCATATTACAGCAAAATACAGGTGTAGCATCAACTAGGTTTAACAGCTATATTAAAGAGATACAAATGTTTACTGTTATGTATACACTGCTCAGCTTTTCTAGAATTAGACATTAGGTCTTCATAGCTCAGCTTTTCTAGAATTAGACATTAGGTCTTCATAATCATTTAAACTTCCTAACAAATTTGTGGTATTGGCAGTACATTATTCCTGAGGCTCAGGTAGGGTACATAGCTTATCCAAAGTTATACAAGTTCACACTGCAAAACTGGCTTCGAAACCCCAGAATACCTGATTCAAAGTCCTCATGTTTTTTTTTTTTTTTTTTTTTTTTTTTTAACGGAGTCTCACTCTTATCGCCCAGGCTGGAGAGCAATGGCATGATCTTGGCTCACAGCAACCTCTGCCTCCCAAGTTCAAGTGATTATCCTGCTGCAGCCTCCCAAGTAGCTGGGATTACAGGCATGTACCACCATGCCCAGTTAATTTTTTGTTTTTTAAAAAGAGAGACAGGGTTTCACCATGTTGGCCAGGCTAGTCTTGAACTGACCTCAGGTGATCCACCTGTCTCGGCCTCCCAAAGTGCTGGGATTACAGGCATGAGCCACTGTGTCCAGCCGTTCTCATGTTTTAAGCATTCAATGCATTATACTTTCTCCAGTCTTATGATGCCTTTAAGTGGAAGTATCTTTTGAATTCATCAAAGACCTCATGTTAGAAAATCATGTTTATTTTAAAATTTATATTATAGTATATATATTTTATTTTAAATTTATATTATTTTAAATCTATATACATTAAAAAAAACTACAACAATGTAATTCATTAACACAGAGAGCGGAAACAAATGTGTATTTCCAAATCATTAAAACCGCGTCAACTAAAAAAATAATTTGAACCACTGCCTATCACAAAGGCCTAAACTCTCCGGCATTCAGAACATTGAATAATTCATATGAGCAACCCTGCTTGTAAATGTTTTGCTTTAGTCAAAGTCATCTGTCCGCAATCCCCCAGAGTAGACCTGGTGCTTTCTCCTCTCCGAGGCTCCTAATAGAAGCATCCTATGTGTTTCTCAATAATACAAGTGTCTTCTTCCAGAGTGCAGGCTTTTCTAAGCACTCTCTCTAAGCATATATTGGTCTTACTTTCATAAATGAATGGTGCTTATTTTTGGGGTGATCAATCATATATAGCCACGTGCTATCTCAGTTTCTCTATTTTTTGATGTTTTTAAACTTCTCATGAATTGATTCCATAAATTCACCAATAACCAATAAACCCACGCTCTTTGTAGCCACCAAAGCCTTGCAAAAATGAATGTGCTCAATATAGTCTTAAAAATGAATTACTTTTCTATGAATTTGAAATAATGGATAGAAAAGGTTTTCCAAACGAAAAAATACATGACTAATTTACTTACAGTACAACAAATAGCAGAGAAACAATGAAGAGTGACCACATTTTATAAAGAATTTTGATGCCAATTACCACCTTGATCTGGTCTGACGGCACTGGCAAACTGAAGGTGCCAAAGAACTTGATTGACTTAATTAAAATAAAGTGGTTTTCAAGAGGGACGTGACAAAAAAGAAATTTGTCTTTAAAGCCTCACTCTGCTAGTTTGTGGATGAACTGCTGGGGGCTTCAGCATGTTTGCTGAGATGGATCATGAGCTTTAATACAGTCCAGGCAACAGAAGAGGATGAACTGGACTGGGGTAGAGGTCAAACCAATCAAGAGATGAGTAGTTACGATAACCTGGCAGGGCCTGATGATCAGTTGGATATACAGGGTAAGGGAAAAGGAGAAATTAAACCATGTTGTTTAGGTTCTTGAATTAAGCAACAAAGTAGATGGTGGCTCTGGGTAATGAGATGACAAAAGTTGAGGAATATGGAATCAGAAGTTCTCTTTTGAAAGGTTACATCTGAAATATTTATCTTAAACACCTAACTGGAGATGTCAAGTAGATAGCTGAATATTAATCTGGTTGGTCAATTTACTCCAACTTATCCTATAGAGCTGGTAGAAAAATATGCTTTCACATTATTTTTTAAATTTTTCTCCAAGATGATGTGGCAGTTACTAAGCTCCAAACTGACCCGCCATATGCTTTCCAATGCTTAATGCAGGGCTCTACAACTGCTCCTACTTTGCCAGCTGGTTTTCTGTGAGGTTCTCATAACCGAGGCATAGTGTGGGTGGTTAACGAGGCCGACCCTGAAGAGCTGGATGAGGGAAGAGAGATGTTCTCCTTCCTGTGTGTGCTCCTTTCAGCTACACACTTGCCAGAGGCAGCTGTCTCCTGGCTCCATGCTTCTTTCCCAGCACCTCTAGATACAGCCTCACTATGCAGTCCCTTCCCTCCATGCACACCAGAAGCAGCCAGCCAGGGTCGTCTCCTCTGAGTTCCTGAGGTTCCTGCATTAGCCAAGTGG
This sequence comes from Saguinus oedipus, assembly GCA_031835075.1. Taxonomy (NCBI): domain Eukaryota; kingdom Metazoa; phylum Chordata; class Mammalia; order Primates; family Cebidae; genus Saguinus; species Saguinus oedipus. Next base: position 173,235,470 of record CM063172.1, on the reverse strand, counting down.
CACAAAGTCAGGGAACAAAGTCTTGGTTCCATCATTACACAGTTTCTTATCTTTTATTCCAGCCCTGAGTTAAAAGGTGCTTCTTGCAGTTCCTAAATTATTACAGCCTGTTCCCTTTTTCAGTTCTCAACTTCTGTTTAACAAACAACAACTTTCCACAGCTAAAGCAAGGTAGAGAGAAAGCGTGAGGCACTTTAACCAGAAAAGCTTAAAACACCCAAACACGATGCCCCGCCTCCATTAAAACTGTATAAAACTAACAGATTTTAACCTTAAGACAGTATGTTCTGCCTCTCTTCAACAAGGTACAAACAGATCTATTTAAAAGCAGTAATAATCTCAGAGAAACAAAAGCCAAGTCTCAATAATTTATTAAGTACTTATTTCTTCCAATGCTAAATACAGGGTGAAACAATTTGTGATTTTATTAATAGTAAGCTTAAGAGGCATGATAAACTTTTGAAAGATTTATACGTTTCACAACTCAGGCTGCATACTAGCATTAGAGCCATATCATTTTATAGATTTTAAAAAAAGAGACCTCCAATGTTGATTGTTATTTTAGATGGATATTATTAGATTACATGGTTGAGCTGGAAGGTGGGACATATAAATACCAATTGGGAGTTTAAGAGATCCTTGTTCTATAAGAAAAGATAAATAGGAACCTGCACCAGGCATGGTGGCTGACTCCGGTAATCCCAGCACTTTGGGAGGCTGAAGTGGGTAAATCACTTGAGGTCAGGAGTTCAAGGCTTGCCTGACCAACATGGTGAAACCCCATCTCTACTAAAAATACAAAAGTAGCCAGGCATGGTGGTGCATGCCTATAATCCTAGCTACTTGGGAGGCTGAGGCAGGAGAATCACTTGAACCCAGGAGGCAGAGGTTGCAGTGAGCCGAGATCTCACCATTGCACTCCAGCCTAGGCAACAAGAGTGAAACTCCATCTCAAAAGAAAAAAAAAAAAAAGGAATCTGAAAATTATGACTATCTAAAAATCTCTTAGTTTTGAGAGGTGAGACACGCAAAAACTAAGAAAAGTATACCCACTGTGGTGGTAGTGGTGGGGAGGGGTCTTAGAGGTGGGGTGAACCTGTAAGATGTCTTGATGATTGCCTGACAAAAAGTTCTGAGAGTGAAAATATATTAAACTCATATATATTCAGAATGAGCTTTCAGATAGAAAGGTAAAGTTAAGTTCAATGAAGTGTAACTGGTACTATGATGGGAGTTTGCACAGGGTGCAGTGGAAGACCACATGAAAAGGCATGGGGAAACAATCACAAACAGTTTTAAGGATCTTACGATAACTACAGATTACTTCTCTAGGAAACGAGTATGCAGCTGAACCCTTCAACAATATGGGCTTGAAGTGTGCAGGTCCATTTTTATACAGATATTTTTCTGCCTCTGCCAGCCCTGAAACAGCAAGACCTTCTCTGCTTACTCAGTATGAAGACGAAGATAAAGAATTTTATGATAATCTATTACCTGAATAGTAAATATATTTTCTCTTCCTTATGAATTTTCCTAATAACATTTTCTTTTCTGTAGCTTATTGTAAGAATACAGTATGCAATATAAGTAACATTCAAAATATGTGTTGACTGACTGTTATCAGTAAGGCTTCTAGTCAATAGCCAGCTACATTTTTGGGAAGTCAAAATTATGCATGGATTTTCAACTGCAAGTGTGGGTGGTTCCCCGAACCCCTACTATGTTCAAGAGTCAACTGTTTAAGCAAAAAATATTGCATACAATTTCAGGGAGTTAACTGTGAGTATTAAACTTACTCATGAAGATCTGTGATTAAACTGTTAATTCACTCCAATTGCTCTTGCAAGACTTTCAAGGTAATGCTGTATAATGTATTCATCATAGTAATGAAGTACTTTTCAAAGTGATTCTGACTTTTCAAAGCAAATGCTTTTCACCAGGAGATATTCATGAGATTTCTAAGTTACCCAGCACAATCTTGACAACCTCAAAGAAAACTAGAGGTAGACAACTACCTGGTATTTACAGCAACTTTAAGTCACGACAGCTAGTTTCACTTATACCCAAACTATTTTCAGATGTAGTCATGATGGTATAACACCAGAGGAGGTAATTAATTTTGGTTGCTGCCCGTCTTATTTTACTTTGTTGTTTCAAAGTAAAATAAGTTGTTTCATCAGATGTCTAATGAAATCTTCAACACAAATTACTAAAATCTTGAACCTCAGAGTAGGCTAAGCTAGAATAAAGTAAGGTAAGCAGAAAGGATAGGCTTCAACCTACGACTTGTGACTGGTACCTGAAGTGGGAGAAGTCTTGTGGAACTGGAGCCCTCAACCTGTGGGACCTAATGCTATCTCCAGGTAAATAGTGTCAGAACAGGACTGAATTAGAGGACACCCAGCTGGTGTCTGCTGAGGAGTCAGAATGGACTGGCTGCTGACAGTGGCGAGAAATCCCTACAAATTTTGATGACCACAGATCACAGAAGTACTCGGTGTTGTGAGAGTATAGCAGGAGAAACTGATTTTGTGTTTTCCCATATCCTTACACACACAGATATGCAAGCACTGATATTTTTCGAACAGATGAGTTTTCGTGAAAAGAAATGGAATCAGGAATCAATGAATCAGATGACAACATTCACACTGGCTGGCCATTACTGGTTAAAATTTGATCCAAACCCCAGTCCTCCAACATAAGCAGCTCTTTGTTGGGGTGGCTGGTGCTTTAGATATTTTGTACAAATATTTAAGAAACAGTTTGTTAGTGGTGAAAAAAAGGCAACTGGTCTGGTACCAGAGTTAGAAGTAATTCAACTCTGGATTTGCCCTGTTATAACTTGGTTTCATAATAATTGCTCTATAGCTTCCCCTGAAATCTTTGATTACTGAAATCCCTATAGGAAAAAGTAGCTTTGTTACTGTGTGCTATTATTTTAATGTCCCCTCCAAAACTCATGTTGAAACTTAATCCTCAATGTGGCAGGTAACTGGATCATGAGGGCTCTGCCCTCATGAATAGATCAGTCCCTTAATGAATTAATGGATTATTACAGGAGGAGAACTGGTGGCTTCATAAGGGGAGGAGGACAGACCTGGGCGAACACATTAGCTCACATACCTCCTCACCATGTGGTGTCTGTGCTGCCTGAGGACACTGCAGAGTCCCTATCAGCAAGAAGGTTCTCACCAGATGCTGCCTTTTGACCTTGGACTCCCCAGCCTCTATAACTAAGAAATATATTCATTTCTTTATTAATTACCCAGTTTCAAGTATCGTTATAAGGACAGAAATCAAACTAAGACACTGTGAGTTTGAAACTCTCCTAATTTCCCATGAAAGAACTTTGAATGGATTTGACTACATGGTATTAGAAGCATACCTCTTCACTTATTAAAGAAGAGATTTCATAGTTTGTGAAAAGTATACAACTGAATTCCTGGTATATATAATGTTAAAAAATATTTGTTCAACAAATCAAACAGATACTTAAAACACCTGCTAAAACAGTAATGTGTTCGATTATAAAATAAGGTAATTTTTTCTTTAAGAGGGAGAATAACAAAGTGAAACATTACTACTATTGCATATTAATATATGTTCATTTAAAAACCACAGACAAGTAAAGAATACCATGCAGTATGTTTTTTGTCTTTATTTTTTGAGGAGGGGGTTTTAATATATATATATATATTTTTGAGACAGATTCTCAGTGTGTCACCCAGGCTGGAGTGCAGTGCCATAATCGTGGCTCACTGCAACCTCTGCCTCCTGCGGTCAAATGACTCTTGTGCCTCAGTCTCCTCAGTAGCTGGAATTACAGGCAGGTGCCACCATGCCCAACTAACTTTTTATATTTTTAGCAGAGATGGGAATTCACTATGTTGCCCAGGCTGGTTTCAAACTCCTGGCCTCAAGAGATCCACACGCCTAAGCCTCCCAAAGTGATGGGATTACAGGCATGAGACACCACACCCAGTGTTTTCAGGAAGTAAGTTTATTACCTACTGGTCTTTTACTGAGTCTTAGGTTATTCACAGCACTGGCATACAGTTTAAGTGCAATGCACTTTATCCCAGACATTTCTCCAAGTCTTTTCCTACCCTTTCCTGTCCACTTCTGCATATCCCCTCCAGGACTTAGGAGGAAAATGAGACACTTGACTGTGCTGAAATTTTGTCATTAACCCGCCCTCAACCTCTCTGGCCTCTCTTCCCACACTTTCTCTGGTCAAATCTTCTAAACTCTTCTGGGTTGTCTCCTCCTGCTAAGGTGTAGTGGACCCTCTCCTTATGTGGCTGCCTTCTCAGAACTTTCTCATGAGCAATTATGACTTCTCATGAACTATACCATGTCCAGTCTATCCTTTCAATTGAAATGAAATGTAGTCAAGCTTTCCCACCCTTAAAAACAAACAAACAAAAAACAGACTGTTGATCTCTCTTCAAGCTCCTCTCATCCAAATGACAGTGCATCTCCAGATGCTTCTTCAGTTAACTCTAAACTTAGGTTCACCCCCATCCATCACCACTCCTCCACAACACTTCTCATCACAGCCAGAAGCAATCTTTACAAAACCACACCAAACCGGTGATGCAGAGTGTTTGTCTTTCTTGACCTTAGAAAGACACTTCTGACACTGCCTATCATGTCTTGCTATCTAACATCACTCCCTCCGCCTGGCTCCACTTCACTCTCGTGGTTTTGCTCCTACATTTCCTTTGCACTTTCAGGCTCCAACACTCAGCCATTACATGATGTTCTGACACAATGGCTCAAAATCAGTCTGATATGGTTTGGCTCTGTGTCCCCACTCAAATGTCACCTTGAACTGTAATAATTCCCACATGTCAAGGGTGGGACCAGGAGGATATAACTGAATCACAGCGGGTAGGGGGTGGTTCCCCCCAGGCTGTTCTGATAGTGAGGAGTCCTCATGAGATCTGATGGTTGTATAAGGGGCCTCCCACTTCAAATGGCACTCACTCTCTTTCCTGCTGTCCTGTGAAGAGGTGCCTTTCGCTGTGGTTGTAGTTTCCTGAGGCCTCCCCAGCCATGTGGAACTGAGTGTCAAACCTCTTTTCTTTATAAATTACCCAGTCAGCAACCATAGTCTCTAATTTCAGTTAAGTACACCACTATCCATCCAGTTATACAAGTTTCACCCAGTTCTAACTCAACTCTCACTCTCCAGGTCTCCTTTCACACATCCACTGTGGCCTGTTCAGATGTTCTCTCACCTCGCAGCCAGAGTGATCTTGACAAAATGAAAATAAATCTGGCTCACTTCTTCTTACAACTCTTCAGTACTGCCCAGCGCTCCTCAGATAAGATCAAGATCCTTAAGCATGCAAAGTCTACTCACTGGGTGCCACACATGCCTTCTTTCAGTTCCCTACCAAATTAGTCGTGTTCTCTTACAATCTTTTCTTTTCTTGAGATGGAGTCTCACTCTGTTGCCTAGGCTGGACTGCAGTGGCATAATCTCAGCTCACTGCAACCTCTGCTTCCCAGGTTCAAGCAATTCTCCTGCCTCAACCTTCTGAGTAGCTGGGATTACAAGCTCATGGCACTACACCTGGCTAATTTTTATATTTTTAGTAGAGATAGGGTTTCACCATGTAGGTCAGGCTGGTCTCGAACTCCTGACCTTGTGATCTGCCTGCCTCAGCTTCCCAAAGTGCTGGGATTACAGGTGTGAGTCACCGCTCCAGGCTCTCTTACCATCTTAAAAAAAAAAAAAGCTTTATTTCCATAATTTAAATACTACTATATTTACCTGTTTAAAGTGTAAAACTCCATATTTTTGGTATGCTATGTAAGTGTGTGACCATCACACATATGTAGATTAATTAATTTAGAAGAGAACAATCTAACGAGATGTTTAAAAAAATGAGGCACAAAGGGTAAGTGACTTGTGGAAGATTTTACATGAATGTGTTTTTAGGTTCCATTATTACTATGAAAAGCAAGGAATGAGTGCTTTATTAAAGGGCTAGTTGACATTCAATCATTAATTCAACAAATGCTTACTGGTCACTTTCTATGTATGTGCAAGGCAGTGAGGGAGAGATACTAAGATGAAACAGACTTCATGCATGTCGCTGAAATGCCCAGTCAGGAGCAAGGTGATTAAAACAAAAATTCAATTCTAATAATTCTGTACTACCATCATAAACAATGCATTCTACTATAGTATCAGTACAGAATATATTATCATGGAGGTCTTTCTGGATATTGCCAAAATACACTACATAAACAAAGGGTGTTCCAAGAACTGAGTTATTTAATACATGTGCATGCCAGTGTAAAAGAGCAATGACATGAAACAAAGCTGGAAAGGTAGGCACATGTTAGATGAAGATAAGCTATGAATACCATGCATTTTTACCATGGAGTGTTAGAAAGCCAAAGAAAACCTAAAACACGGAGTGTGATGCCATTTCTGTATATTAAAAAGACAGTTCTGGTAGAAAATGGATAGGAGGGAGCACCCCAGGTAACAGACCTACTCCATCTGTGACAGGAGAAAAGATATGTACTATTCGGTGGTAGAATCAGACAGAATTTGGTGATGATATAGATGGGAAGAAGTCAGGGCAGGAGAGAAAGAGGTGAAAGAAAGATGGATGAGTCCTAGGCCACAAGTATCATTCTACGGAGAAAACAAGGTTAGAATTGCTATACAGGGAGGGCAAGGAAGAATGATTTTAGTTTTCAAAACATCATGTATGAGATGCCTATGTGGCATCCAGATGAGGTGTTAAACGGCTGGTTGATTTGGAATTCCAGATTAGAAGCACACTGAAGAATAATCACTACTGCAGTGGGAAACTGGAGGCATGGGTACAGATGAGACTGTCCAGGAGGAACAAATTAGAAATGAGATACTTTAATTCTACTGAGAGCATGACACTTCTGAAGAGCAAACATCAAGTGATCAAAACAGGAATTAAAAACACAGTAATTCTGTCATGTTCTCATTTACATTACGAAATCTAAGTTTCTGTATATACTTGAAATCTTGATTTCCAACCTTGTAAATAGCAGTTTTTCAATAGAAGTTTGTGGGATGAATTTCTTTTGTCTATCATTCAATGCTTAAATTAAAAGAAATATTCCCAGGTATGTTATAATCCTACAAATCCTAAATTAAAAAATCCAAGTATTTTTATTTAAATTGAAATCTCCTCCTACACAAAATTCACAAAATAAATTACTGTCACAAAGTAAGCTAATTCCTAAATTAGCTAACTTGCTCAGAAATATTATATTCTACAAAAAGGTTACTAAAAATAAGCTGATGCTGTATAATTTAAAGGCCTAACTAAAAATACTTTGATATATACTATTATATTTTATTTATATGTTAAAGATTAAGTTTTTCTCCACACAGGTTTTCAAGGTTAAGAGAATCAAAAAACAAAACACATCTACTTATATAATTCAGCGATATGGTTTCAGAGTTAATTCCCATAAAGGAGTCTTGTGATAAATAAGCAGGATAATCTAACAGTCACTTCCAAAACTTTCAAAATTCAGGTTATTAAAAATATAGATGAAAATCAAGCTAGAATCAGCTACCAAAAGCTTACCTGAAATAATCTTAACACTAAAATGTTTATTTGAATGATCTGATATACTATTAAAATGTCACAAGTTACTATCTTAATTTTACTTATAAATATCAAAACATTAAAACATTTGAAATGTGGTAAAGAAAAATTAAATATGAGTTAAAACATAAGCAAATTAAATATATTAAGGGACATGTGATTTTTGAATTATTTAATATATTATTAAAATGTCACAATGTTACCACCTTAATTTTACTTATAAATATCAAAACAGTAAAACATTTGAAATGTGGTAAAAAAAAATTAAATATGAGTTAAAACATAAGCAAATTAAATATAGTAAGGGACATATGATTTTCTTAACATTTTTGCCAATTCAACTTCAATGCACACTAATATAAAGTGAATGATTACAAATACTTTGCCTATATATAAGGAACATGATGCTACTTACCCACCATCAGAAGGGCATGAAAACAAATTAAAGGGATGTATGAAAATAATTGAACTAAAGAAAATACAATGAGAAATCACTTGCCTATTTTTCTAAATAAATGATAATTAAAAATTAGTATGTATTGAAATTAATTTTACAGTATCTGTGTAGAATATCATATATTTAATAAAGAATTTTTTTAAAAAACCCAAACACTAAAATGCATTATCCCAACTAATGAGAAGTTTATGGAATATAAATATTAATATTTAATGTAATTATATAAAATATACAATTATATATTCAGATTAATTAAATAATACTTTACATTAATATAAAATTAACAGGTACAAGCAATTATAAAATGTTATAAACTCAACATGCAAATTCTGAGGGATGCATGAAATACAAAGTTAAAGTAAAAAAACTTCCTATATAAACTGCAAAAATATTTCCTAGGGAATAAATATTTAATTTAATAAATATTTCCTAGGCCCCATTATTCTATGTTCAAGGTCCCTTTTAAAATATTTGCAACACCTAAAATTTAGAATCACAAGCTGTGTAAAATTTCTGTCAAACTGAAAAAAACTTTGTGTTGAGAGAAGGGATTCCTCAATGAATCTTTTCAAGAATCAAGAGGAGGATGTTATTCATACAGAGTCTCTATTTGGGAAAGCTTGTTCACAGTTACCAGAAACAAGACTTTTTTTTTTTTTTTAAATCATCAAGGAATCTCATCAAACTAAACCTGCAAGTTTAGGGAAAAGCCCTCGGTTGTTTTTAAGAAGCCAGAGTCACTGCCAGGGAACATTATAGCTAGACAGACAGTGAACACAGCTTTATATAGCTGCTCAATAATTTAGATAAACAAGGTATGATGTTGAGGGAACTCTTAAAACCTATACCTTGGCAAACTAAGAATTGTTAATCTGTCTGTATGGACTGCCACCCAAATATATGGTACTTTTAATTATTTGTGAAAACTCTAATTAGGACAATACATTTGTTGGCCTAATGAAGAATAAACCTTAAACACGGAGATGAAATATAAAAATTATGATCCTGATATGGAACTGAATTTTACTCAGAACTGTCCCTTTTCGCAAGAAAGAAAATCAGCACATTTAAATTTCTGCAAGTGCTTTTCTCTACCATCATTTTTACCAAACAGCACACACCCATCAGAGTACTTACACACAGCACGTAAAGGTTATGGCTTTGATTCCAAGGAGCTCTGCATAAATTACAGAGATCTCTGGTAGGGACTACATGGTTTGTATTCTAAACTTAAATGAGATTTTAGGATGATATCCGTCAATGAGTCAAGTTTTATTAATGGTTCAACAGTAATCTTAGAGCTATAGGATTTTAATCAGATTATACTAATGTGTAATTGATTACACACTGAGCAGTAAAGACTAATATATAAACAAAAACTTTATTGCACTTAAAAAAACATTTTACTCTTTCTCACCTGAATTGAACAACTGTTCTCTCCCCGAAAAATATCCGCATTTCCCTGGTGAATCATTTTTGAAAGACACATCTACATTTTCAGGCCACCAGGGCTAGCAACAACCAAATTACTATTTGCTTTATGAAACTGTACCCTGGTGGCTTGACAATGTTAAGACATCCAAAAAGATCTTGTTTATTTTGTTAAAAGTATTTTATAGTCTCAAAATTTTTTGCTTAAATTGTACTTCGGGTGTTTTTCTGAGGGGCAGATATAAACCACCAATGTAAGAACGACTATCACTCATATCTTAAGGATGAGTGAGGTCACAAAGCATAAGTGATGTTCATCACATCAGACATTTGCAGGAACATTTTCTCCCTAAAAAGTAGTTACACCAAAACCTAATTCTTTTGAGAGGCAGGGGAGAGCTGAAGCTCTCTCTGAAAGTACAGCTGTCCCACATTATCTGCGGGGAATTGGTTCCAGAACACCAAAATCCACTAATAATCAAGTCCCTGATACAAAATGGCACAGTATTTGCATATAACCTACGCACATCCCCCAGTATACTTTAAATCATCTCTAGATTACTTATAATACCTAATGCAATGCTCACATATCACTTTATTCATGTGGATTCAATGTAGTGATTGAAGGATGCAAATTTAAGTTTTGCTCAATTTTCCCCCTTGCTGAGTATTTTCTATCCTCACTGGTTGAATCCATGAGTAAGGAACCCATGGATATTCAAGTTGTATTTACATGCAACCTGAATAATCCAGTTTGTAAACCTAAGTATCTTATTTATTTTCTAAAAGGACTTTAAATGTTCTTGCTTTGTGAGAAAAACTGTGACGCAAATATAAAAATGTATATTTATTACATGCACCGAGTAAAATTAAAGTAAGTGTCCTGTTAATGTTTGTTTAACCAAACAAAAAAAATCACTTTAATAGCATTATCTGAAGATATATTTAAATTAAGATGGGAAATTTATGTCTAGAGTTGTCACTTTTTTTCTCTAGAGACTTGAAACAAAATGTCTTTCCTCAAATTTGCTTATTACACCATATTTAGTGAAAAAACAAGCGTGAATAAGCTGACTGCCTGCATGGGAACATGGATCAACTCATTCTCATTAAGAATTTATGAAGCTATCAGCCTTCTATACAGTTTTGCCTATATGAGAGAAAGCAAGGACTGGCTTCTTTCAAACCTATAATTTATGATTTTATTCAAACCCGCCAAATTGCTTTAAGTAAACGCCTCTCACATATGAAAATTCCCATGGCAACTCATTTAGTTTGGCAGACAGGCAGTCCCAAATCCAATCCTTTTATCCTGCAGCTAAACCATTACAATGGTAATTCTGCTCTGACACTCTGAAGAGACTGCTAATTACTGCACTCTGTGTCCCCAGACAGACTTCCCATTCAGATTAAAATGGCTGTGCCAGGTAGAAATCAGTAGCAACACCTTTCTTTATATGAGAGATACTCTTTCCCATTACAGCTCTATCAAGGAACCAGTACATTATCTCTAGATGTCTTTTAATACCTTTCCTTCTCTCCCAATAAAAAGAAAAGGAGGCCAACAATAACATACATTTCAATGATCAATCAATATTTGGTCAAGAACTAAATAAATGCAGTACCATCAGTTCATTAACAATTTGGTTAAAGAACTAAAAAAAAGATAAAGTTACTTTATCTGTATGGTCACTATGTCTCTTACCATCTCATTCATTAACTCAACATTTTCAGGTTATAATTAATACTCAGTTAATTATGAGTCAAATGCATATGGCATTAGACAGAAAAGAACCTTTGGGGAACATGAAATGCAAACCCTTTTTTTTTTTTTTTTGAGACGCTGTCTCACTGTGCTGCCCACACCGGAGTGCAGTGGCGCGATCTCAGCTCACTGAGACCTCCGCCTCCCGGGTTCAAGCCATTCTCCTGCCTGAATTATCCTAAATTTCTATAACATTAACATCCGTAGTATTTTTTGAAAATAAATGAAAATTACTTTTGTTCTGATGAATATTTTCAAATGTCATAATATTCCTAACAACTTTAAATTTCGAAGCCCACAGGTAGAAACTGTCATAATCTATTAGATCAATCATATACTTGTATAGTACTGACCTCTATGTATATAAAGAGATCAGCTATGTTAAAAACTGATCTGTATTCAAGTTCTCAAATTCCTATAAAGTCATCATACAGAGAAAATAAACACACAATTTTACTTACCATAAAGTAAAAGGACCTGTTATTTCAATACTTTATAAAATGTCTAGGTCTGTGTGCATTTTGTGTGCCAAAGTCTTGTTTTAAATTATGAGACATCATCAATGAACTTCAGCTGCCTGAAATCACTTAATTTCTGTAATACAGGTATACTACTCCTTAGTCCAGCCCTTTCATCTTAGTATTCTATCTCCCCAATGGAAATCTTTTACTTCCCCACTTCCTATTAAAACTGAGGGAAAATTATAGTGAAAACAAGATACAGGATTCCTCATCTCTACTTTCTCAATCTTAATATCACATAATCCAGCATAATTCTCCTCCAGTTTCATTGTTTTTGTGTTTTTAAAGTTTCTTCTGAGATTACAAAAGATCATAGAATATGTATTCATATAAAGTATTGACTAAGAAAGAATATCATTTATTACTTTCCAACTAAATGAATGAGGATTAATGGAAGGAGGAAGGATGGTATCTGACACCTGAGAAGCATTCCCATAATGTGTACCTGTGTGCAGAGAGACAGGTTTATACATAATGCTACTTTTTGGTAATGTTAATAAATAATTTCATAATTTTTTGGCCTACTATTCTTTGTAAATAAAAGCCTATACTGACAAGATCGTGACTAGCAAACGGTACATTTTGTAGGCAGGGAACAGAATTACTCTCTTTTGGTATGGTGCCTCTTGGGACCACAAATTGAACTTGCAATGACACGGAGTTGCAGGTAACCAGCCCATACATGGTTAAACACATAAAATATAAAAAGAGAAAGAAGGAACATGTGCCTTGCATGTCCACATAATTAAAATAATAATTGCTACCTTTACAAAGTCTCTCTAAGGCAAGTAAGCCATACTGCTTAGTGCTATTTTTATAGAAAATATGCTGCAAGAAATAACTGGCATTTTGGGAGAAAAAAATAAAGACCTCAAAATTAAAACAAGGAGTAAGTTACTACCATATGAAATAAAGAGTATAACTCTTTAATGATGCAAACCATGTTTGTACAGGTTGTGTAAGCTATAAACAAATACATACATAAATATGAATGCATGTACATAGGTAAACCAAATTTTTTCACCCTTTCAGTCCCATCAAGAAAAACACACTGGCGTGTACATCTTTAAAACAGGTGAATGGAGATTTTTACACACCTTTCTTTCAGTAACTCATAAAACTAGAGAAAAGGAAAAAAAAAAAGTAGACATAGGAGAAGATCTGAATATTTTCAACCATAGAATATACACCCAACTACTGCAGAATACATATTCTTTTAAGAACATGTAAAACATTCATCAAAACAGACCATATGCTGGGCTATCAAAAAATTATTATTTAATTTAAAAAGACTACCATCTTATCAAATATATTCTGAGCACAACAAATTAGAAATCTGTAACCATATGATAAATAGAAAAGTCTCAAATATTTGGAAATGTTTTGAAATAAAACAGGGGTCAAAGAAGAAATTACGAAGAAAAAACTTTTGCACTGAATGATAATGAAAATACAACATAATATTTGTGGGATACAGCTAAAGCATTACTCAGAGAGAAATTTATATCCTTAAAAGTCTCAGAGGTTCAAAAGACAGGTCTCAAAATCACTGATCTTCTACCCTTAAGATCCCCCCAAATAAAATTAAGTATAGTAAGAAAGATATATAAAAGCAGACATCGATAAAACAGAATAGAGAAAAATCAACAAAACCAAAAGCAGATACTAAGAAAAAGGTTGACAAAATTGGTAAAACTCTAGAACTAGATTGGATCAAGAAAAAAAGTAGACATTTGAAGGCAACCAATTTAGACTGAGATAGAAACCTACATATAACCAGAGAAATAACTCTTGCCTAGTTATTGCATGGTTTATTTTGTGACCAGGAAACAAAAAGCGTTAAAGTAAACTGATTATCAAAACCAAAGAAATATCTAAAATTAAACTGGTGTTATTTTCAGAGTAAACAAGTTCTCCGGGTAAAATGTTATTTGACTCTACTAGTAAGTGGTGTGTGATTATCTCAAAACCCTTATTACTTCTGCAGTATAATTACATTACTAAACTGTTCTTGGAAAAGAAACAAGTATCAACTGCCCTTATAATGCTAAAGCTTCTCTGAGTTTGCATGCTTGTTGGTAAAAAACAAGGAGGTACACCAGATTGTTCTGAAACCCAAATACGAAAATATATGAACTGATTTACTAAACATTTAGTTACATGTAAAGTTATGCAAACAGATGAAATATTAAAATCTTCAAAATTATTTTAAAAATTAGAACTGCATCACAAAGAGGTACTATCATTAATCATATTTATCAGTCTTTTTAGCAGATGGAAAACTACAAAATATATTAAGCCAAAAGTCTGCCCCTTTCTACTCTACTCCACTAGAATGCTCAAGCGAGGACTAGAGGTTTTTCTGCCATTCAACACCTAACAAAATGGGCATAAAATCATTAAAATACACAAAACGTTATCTTTCAAAAAAACAATGTATTAATTATTTATATGATAATGTAAATGGAATATTTCCCATTAAAAGAAATAAAACCAGTTCAAGATGTGAACATTAAAGATAAAAATAAAGTTCTTATGTCACAAAAGTATCTTATGTTACATAAGTATCACAAAGCTCCTGAATATAAAAACTGACCTAAAATAACAAATAGTAATAAGAACCAAGAGATTTTACTCACATTTTTGTAATTAAAGGGCTTTTTAAAAAAAGGCCTATTAGAAGCAGCAAAGATTTAAGTTTGATAATACCCAGGGTTAGAGAGTGTGTTGAGAAATAGGCACTGTCGTACTGGCAGGACAGTAAACCGGAACAAATTTTCTGGACGGTAACTTAGAAATTTTAGTATGAATATTAAAATGTAAAATGCACTTACTCTTTAACCTAGTCATTCTACTTCAAGAGACTTATCTTTCAAGTATATATGTACAAGTTAATTACCTCTGCCCAATTTATGCAGCGTCTCCTCCACCGAAAAGAAGGGAAATGTTCACTACTGGACATTCTGCTGCTGCCTATTTAGAAAAATGTATTTAGTGGTAATAAAAAGGTCTAAGGAACTACCATGAGGCTGGGTGACTGAGGTGAAGTGGAAGACACAATCACTGGAGTGAAGTAACATAAAAAAACTGAGAGACCATCGTACTGGAAGGACTATTTACACAAAAAATAAAATCTTAGGGAGAAAAAAATCCCAGTTTTTTTTCCCTCTTGTGCCATTCTTTCTTGAACCCATGCCAGTGACACTTTTAACCCCACTATTCCAAAAAAACAAAATTGACTGGCAAGATGACCTATGACCACTACTTGCCAATCCAATGGCTGATTATTTCCTATTTTTACCTATAAGGTCTAAGTGGGACTTTCAGGACTGGCTCCCAGCTCTCCTCCCACCACCAGGGGCTCCTCCCCTTGCTCTTCCTTGCTGGATCCTCCTCCTCTTCCTGTTACATGGTGAAGCACCCCAGGCTTAGTCCTCACTTTTTCTTCTATAGTTATATCCAATTTCTTGATGATACATCCAGTTTCATGGCCCAAAAACCTTTTGATATAATGACAATTCCTAATTCTATATATTCCAGGGTCCACTTTTTAACTTAATTCCTGACTGCTATAACCAAATGCCCATTCAACATTTGCTGTCAACTTTTACACTTCTAAATCCAATTTTTTTTACTTTCTTCCCAAACTTGCTCCTGCAACAGTGTAAATAAATGACAACTCCAATTGCTTGAAGTCACAACATATCACACCTAATCCGTCAAAATTCCTATCAGTTTTACCTTCAAAAAAAATCCATGATCTGACTACTTCTCAGCACCTTCAACACTACTCCAAGTCACTTTCATCTCTAACTCGAACTACAAAGACTTCCTTATTGGAATCTCTGCTTTCCCCACTGCCCTCAAAGTCGATTCTATTCTCAGGCAAGCAGCTGGAATGGTCCTTTCAAATACAAATTACACCTTGTCCCTCCTTTTCTCAAATCCCTCCAATAAGTAGCTTCTCATCTCATACTAAAACCCAATTGTCTTACCATGCCGACAAGCCTCGGATGTGCCACTGCTTCCCCTCCCCACTGACTTCATCTCCCTCCGCTCTTAGCCTACTCATTAGGCTCCTCAATGGACCCCAGGATTTTCTCTAAGCATGCCTCAGGGCCAACGTACTTTTCTCTTCGTTTGGGTTTTTTTCTAAAAAAGAGGTCACCTTCTCTAACCAGCCCACATAAAACAGTAGTTCCCGCAGGGTGCGCTGGCTCAGGCCTATAATCCCCAGCACTTTGGGAGGCCGAGGAGGGAGGATCACAAGGTCAGGAGTTCAAGACCAGCCTGACCAACATGGTGAAACCCCGTCTCTACTAAAAATACAAAAATTAGCCAGGCCTTGTGGCACAAGCCTGTAATCGCAGCTACTCGGGAGGCTGAAGTAGGAGAATCACTTGAACCCGGGAGGCGGAGGTTGCAGTAAGCCAAGATTGTGGCACTGCACTCTAGCCTGGGTGACAGAGGGACTCTGTCTCAAAAAAAAAAAAGGTAGTTTCCTAATCCCAGTTCTTTATCCCCTTATTCTGCTTTATTTTTTTTCACAGCACTTTGTTACAACAGAATATTGTTTATATTTGTTTTCCTCATTGATGGCAGGCACTTTGTTGGTCAGCTTTTATTTATCACTGCTGTATCCTCCACAGTTGTCACAGTGTCTAGCCTACAGCAGGTGTGCATTAACATCTGCTGAATGAACTACAAAACCCCAGAGGTGAGAAGACTGAAGGTTTAAGAAATTCAAATATATACACAACAACTCAATCTGTATTAGGGTGAGGAAGATGTATACATATGAGTGTGTGCTTTAGGGATAGCAAAAAGTAAAAAATGAAACCTCAAAGGTAAGCTAGAGCAAATTATGAAGAATCTTATAGGCCATGCTGAATTTTGTATTCTTTTTTCAGAGTAAGAGGGAACCACTAAAAACTCTTTAAAGCAGGGAAAGGTTAAAAGACTGCAAACCAAAGATGGGTTTGAGAGGCCCCAGAAGAAGGAATACCAGTTGTGGTGGGGTTCCGATATAGGCATGGCTTGAAGTAGGTAAAGGCAATGGGGATGAACTTGGCATTTTTTTGGGACCGCAGTTAGCAAGTTAGAACGTCTAACAGAATATTGAAGGAAAAAGAAAAGTGTAACTGAGAATTCCAAACCGAAAGACCTATAATTTCTGTTAATCCACAAGGTAAGTGAACATCTGCTACTCAAACTGTCAACAACACAAAATTATGAATATCACTATTAAAGGTAAATTTTGAGATAAAGAAAATACTTGCCTTTGAAAATATTTAGGCAATGATAAACTAATGAGCCTTATACTGGATTTTTATAGAAGTCAAAGCAACTTCTGTAAAAACAGTAACAATGAGTTGGCAAGGAACTACTATTTCTGTACATTTTCTCCAACCTGAATTAATGCATTCATTTTATCATCAGCATTTGTAAAGAATACAGTTGCAAAACAGTATTACTTAGACAACATCATACAGAAACAACCAACGGTTTTATAGAGCAAGTATGTGCTAGATATTATTCTAAGTATTCTCCATGTATCATCTCATTTAATCTTCACAATAACTATAGGGGTTTAATAATGCTCCAATCTGCCCCCCACCCCAAGGGACAGGGTCTTGCTCTGTCACCCAGGCTGGAGTGCAGCGGTGCTATCATAGCTCAACTTCTTGGGCTCGAGTGATCCTTCTATGTTAGCCTCCCAAGTAGCTGAGACCACAGGCATGGGCCACCAAGCCCAGATAATTTCTCAATTTTTTTTGTATAAAGGGGTCTTGTTATTTTGCCCAGGCTGGTCTCGAACTCCTGACCTCAAGCGAACCTCCCATCACAGCCTCCCAAAGTGTTGGGATTAAAGGCATGAGCCTGAGCCACCATGCCTGGCCATGTTCCAATCTTATAGATGAGAAATTGAAGACAGTTAAAGTCACAAAGCTGAGATTCAAAAACCAGGACGTGGATTCTCAAAAGTATGATGTATTCCGTCTCCCACATCTATTTAAGTAAAAACCAAAATCACCTGATGCTTTAGGAAAATTCAGTTATTTTATGCATTTCTATGGTGAAGATGAAGGAACTGATTTTACCTTATGACAAGATTCAATTATTTACTTTTCAATTTATTATGTTATTACTATGTGCTGGGCACCATGCTAAATACTAGAAATAAAAATGGTAAGCAAGACAGGAGATTACAGGTGACTGGCTAAATAGAAAATCTAAAGGATACTAACAACAATACCCAGTTGATCCTCAAACAACAAGGGAGGGTTAAGATTGTTAGGAACACAGACTGTGTGCAGTCAAAAAACCTTGTGTAACTTTCAACTCTTCCAAAATGTAACTACTAATAGCCTACTGTTTTATGGAAGTCTTACTCACAGTTGATCAACACATATTTTGTGTATTATATACTGTATTCCTGCAATAAAGTATGCTACAAAAAAGAAAATGTTACTGAAGCAGGGTGCAGTTGCTCACACCTGTAATTCAAGCACTTTGGGAGGCAAAGGCAGGAGGATCACTTGAGCTCAGGAGTTTGAGACCAACCTGGGCAACAGAGGGAGACCCTCTGTCTACAAAATAAAAAAATTAAATTTAAAAAAGAAAATGACCTAAGTTTACAGAAATAGGTAACTTCTATCATTTTTATATATCTAAAAACATTTCTATGCAATAATAATCCTTTTTCCACTGTGTGCTTTATTTTCAACGCCCATATTATCCATGCCGTAAAAGAATCCAAAGCAGTCCTGTATAACCGAAACCATTCTGCCAGACTACCTAATGTCCATCTGTTTTCTGGTGCTGTTTCCTCTATGTTCTCCTCATTGTCTGGCACTGGTTGGGGAGGACTTAATCTCCACCAAATCCTCTTCTGTTAATTCCTCTGGTGTGGCATCTATTAACTCTTGAGACTTCTCCAAGACACACATCTTAAAACACTTCACCCACCACCTTTTTTTTTGCCATATCTGCATCTCTTTCAGGACTTCCTTGATTGGCTCTGCATCAAATCTAGTGAAGTCATGTGCAACACTGGACACATTTTTCTAGGAATTTATTGTTTTGAGCTTGATGTCTTTTATAGCTTTTTGTATAATAATAATGGCATCTTCAATGGTGTAATCCTTCCAGACTTTCAGGATTTTCTATTTGGGTTCTCTTCCCTAGCAATCCTTTCCATAGAGTACGACGTGTAATGAGCCTCAATGGTCCCTATGACCCCTGACCTGGAAGCTGAATTAGTTATGTTTAGTGGCAAGTATACCACTTCGACACCTTCAGTGCTGAATTCATGAGGTTCTGAGTGGCCAGGGGAATTGTCAAAAAAAAAACACACAAACTTTAAAAGGCAGCCCCTTACTGATATAGCACTTCCTGACTTCAGGGACAAAGCACCGATTGAATTAAACTAGGAAAAGGGTTCTAATTGTTCAGGCCATCTTGCTGTACAACTGAAACAGAAAGACTGGAATCTGGTGTTTATCTTTTCAAGACTCAGGGTTAGCAATTTTATACATACGGGCAGTCCTAATCATAAACCTGACTTACATTTACACAAAACAGGAGTTAGACTACTGCTGCCTTAAATGCTGCTCACTTCTTTTCCTTACTTAAAAATGTCCTTTATGGCATTTCCTCCCCAGAATAGGGTGGCTTGATCTGCATTAAAGACCTGTTCACACAGATAAACTTTCTCCTCAATAATTTTCTTAATGGCATCTGAGAACTCATCTGCCTCTTGGTTAGCAGAAGCTGTTTCTCTTATCTTGACTTTTTTTTTTAAGCCAAATCTTTTTCTTAAACCACCAAATCATCCTTTGTTGGCATTAACTTCTCCAGCTTTAGATCCTTCACTTTCCTCTTGCTTTAAGTTGTCATCTAATGACTTTGCTTTTACTCAAATCATATTAGAATCAATAGCTATGCCTTTCTCATAGCAATCCTGCACCCACATAAAAGCTGCAACTGCAACAGGTGATAAAAAGGTATTTCACAAAAAGTGCAAGGTTTTCGTAACTGGTGGCACAGCTTTAGAGGTGTCTTCACCAACTTCCTCTACTTCTCCCGCGCCCCCCGCCAATGAATTCATTTATCTGGAAATGGTGGCAACCACAACCAGAGAACCTCAATCTACATGTGAAGCAATTCAACTTTTTCTTGTAATGTCATGACTTATCTTTGCTTCTTGGAAGCACGTCCAGCATTGTGGAATTCCCATGGGTTCCCTGGTACTACTTAAGGTTTACAATATTGTAGTAAACATAATAAAAAATACTTGAGAACTGTGAGAGATCACCTTTCACTGCAATAATGCAATTTAGCAAAGACAAGAAATGCTCGCTTGGGATGATGAGAGTCACAAAGCATTTTAAGTGAATACTCACAACACTTGAGCTCACAATAGTAACAGGAGGCAGCTATGAAATGACTGCAGCAGTGCACTATGTATTATAGTTAAGATTTAATACTGAATCCTGACATGTGTTTACACTTCTCTTGACTGTGTAAAGGCACCATGTACATTATGTAAGCGTTTTCATGTGTAATGCTCGATACATTTTAACTTTTTTATAATAGTTTTGGTATATTTTATGGTAGTAAATGAGAAAACAGACTAGCTTCTATTATTGAAGAGCAAATTCGCAGATCATTGAATTCGCTCTTCCCTCCATAACACGTCCTTCTCAAAAATAAACAGGTTTTCCAAGTAGTTGAGCAATGTCTATTAAACTACATTTAAAATTAATAAAATTTTTTAAATTTTATGCTTAAATGAAATTCTAACAAGTGATATACACATTGCAATAATTTATACACATTGCAATAATTTAAAATAAACTGACAGAAAAAGACAAGGCCCAAAACTAAGGTCTAGAAATTATTACTTACTGCAGGTACCAATAATTTCTTCACTTCTTCAACTGCTCTCTTCAATTTGATTTCTGCTCTGTTCTGAGCATCTTCCACAGTGATTAGTACATGTAAATCTTCATTTAGATGCTCCCAGTTGGGTTTGCCTCTATTTTGCTCCTCCTAAAAAATTTACAGAGTACACGATTACACATTTTTCTCTTTAAAGAGAGAGTACATCTTTCATAATACTAACCTGTTTTCAATAATTTCAGCTATGTTTGCATTATTTTGCTATGATGGCATTACAAATCTTTGAATTATTTTTCTGGGTCTTCAATGCTTGATTCAATCTTTGAGACTACTGGGTCAAATAACAGTTAATTCAACAAGTATTTGCTGAGCACCTACTGTCTACCAAGCACGGAACCAGATGCTAAAGATCAGTCCCTAGAGTGGGCCTATAACAGTAAGAAACATATATATGATACTGTCCTTACATCACCAAGAAAAACACTTTGAGAAACGTGTCATTATTTCTACATTTTACTAATGAGTAAACAGAAGGAATCTTTCTACTTCATTACAACTGCTTTTAATAACATTGGTTGTACTCAACATTAGAAAAGGTATTTTGCATATAGATGTTGTGTAAGATGACTGCCACTTGTTTTAAGTATTTCATGTGTTGAGTAATTATGAAAACAGTTTTAACTATATTCTCATCAGATCATATTTTAACTGTAAGGCTACTCTTTAATTATATCAAGCTATAAATACTAGTTTCATAGAGACTATCTATTATGTTGTTTCTTTAATGTCTTCTAATAAGGAATATCCCCATGTTGAAAACCTTGTCAAGCTACAGGGAGGTTAAGAAGTAGAGTTGGCCATAATTTCAAAATTGTTTTTGTTTTACATTTTAGAGAACAGTAAAATTGTGTTTGTAAATAAAATAAGAATATAAGTAGTATTAAATAGTATATATAAATGCACCTGGCTCACAGCAAGGTATCATAGACAATAATTATCGGCTGTTGTTGGACCTTTATTTTAAAAGTCACTATTTACCTAATTGTTAGATTCCTATAAATAAAGCAGGCATAATAAAACAGCTTTCTGCAACAATTAACATGTTTGAACTTAGCCAATAAAAGTAAAAATATATTTTAAGAGTAAATGCTTCTGCTTTATTTTTAGTTAATATATCTTTAGGATGAAAATGCATCCACACATTGTAAAGGAATACAGAAAATATATCAGACACAATCCTATGCTGGGCCATCTATGTCTTTCAAAGAGTGAACTCTTGAGTCAGCCCAGTATCTTACGGGGTACCATCTGTCTGTCCAACACTATGTGAACCACTAGCTCAGGATATCTGACTGTCTCAATATAAGATCACATTACATTCTTTTTGATGTCATATCTTTACAAAGCAAGGTTTTTAGTGATTGCTGTAATAAAAATCAAGTCCATATAAAAATCAATGTGGAACAATAAAAGAGGGTGGCAGTATACAATCTGACTGAGAACTTTTGAGAATTTGAACAGCACCCAAGGAAACACAAATGCCATTAATAAATAACATAGTTATTTACAAATAAAATATAAGCATAGTCTATTTCAATTCACGGTTTTTTAATATAAATAGAAATTAAGTTGTTTGTAGATATTTAATAAACAGAACTACGAAATATTTCTTTTTGACTAGGTTACACCCTGCAAACTAAATGGGAAACTAAGTAGTCAATGAATCAAGAAAATGGGAACCTCAGGGTTATCTGCATGGCAAGAATAAAATGTGTATTAATATCACTACTGTGGTGAGAAAAATTGTTATCCAGATTTCAATTGCTATGTTAAAGAACGCCAAAAATATTTTCCCACCAAAATTAGTATTTTTATTTATCTTTTTTTGGGGGAGACCTAGAAAAAAAGCTACTGGTCTGGTTTTATTTGGTGGGCCTGAAAATGTACTTATTTGCCTAAACACATATGTATGAGGGACTTCTGCTTCCAGGCAAGATATAGTAACAGGAACCAGATTTACCCTCCTGCTGAAACAACGAAAAAGCAGGCAAAACATATAAACAAGTTTCAAGCCACTGTACATCAGACAACTAAGGACAAACGACATAAAGAGATGGGAAAAACCGAGCTGAGCCTATGACTGCCCACACTCACTGTCTTGAGTGTCTCCAGACAACTCCTTGACATGAAGAGACTAAGCAAGAATCCAGGGAAACTGAGGCAGCCAGAGCTCACAAGAGTCCTGCAAGAGCTGCCACTCAACTATTCAGCTTAACACTGATCACTGCATACTTGAGAGGAAATTCCAGAGGCCAGGGAAGGAACCACCCAAAACAATTCCAGGTCAAAGTGCCTGGCTCTGGAAAAGAACCAGATTGAAAGCCTTGAATGTTTCCCAGTGGGTAAGGTACACAGAAAGGTCTTGCCTCTGTGTTAGAAATGATAAGAAAACTTCTGGGAGTTAAAAGAACTTGTTCTAACCCAATGTAAAGAAACTAAGAACTTTGAAAAAAGGTTTGACGAAATGCTAACAAGAATAGACAATATAGAGTGGAATAAACATGAACTAATGGAGCTGAAAAACACAACACAAAAACTTAGCGAAATATGCACAAGTTTGAATACCCGAATTGATCAAGCAGAAGAAAGGATATCAGAGGTCGAAGACCTACTTAATGAACTAAAATGAGAAGTCAAGAATAGAGAAAAAAGGATAAAAAGGAATGAGCAAAGTCTCCAAGAAATATGGGAGTATGTGAAAAGACCTAATTTACATTTGATAGGTGTACCTGAATATGACGAAGAGAATGAATCCAAGCTGGAAAATACTCTTCAGGATATTATTCAGGAAAACTTTCCGAATCTAGCAAAGCAGGACAATATTCAACCCCAGGTAATACAGAGAACACCACAAAGATATTCCTCAAGAAGAGCAACCCCAAGGCACATAATCGTTAGATTCACCAGGGTTGAAACGAAGGAGAAAATACTAAGGGCAGCCAGAGAGAAAGGTCAGGTTACCCACAAAGGGAAGCCTATTAGACTTACAGCAGATCTCTCAGCAGAAACCCTACAAGCCAGAAGAGTGGGGGCCGATATTCAACATCCTTAAAGAACAGAACTTTCAGCCCAGAATTTCATATCCTGCCAAACTAAGCTTCACAATTGAAGGAAAAATAAAATCTTTTATGAACAAGCAAGTACTCAGAGATTTTATTACCACCAGGCCACCTTTACAAGAGCTTCTGAAAGAAGCATTATACATAGAAAGGAACAACCAGTATTAGCCTATCTAAAAATATACCAAAAAGTAAAGAGCATCAACATAAAGAAGAATTTACATCAACGAATGGATAGCCAGTTAACATTAAATGGCAGTAACCCTAAATTTAAGTCGACTAAATCCCCCAATCCCCCAATCAAAAGATACAGTCAAAACCTAATGGTATGCTACATCCAGACCCATTTCACATCCAAAGATACACAGACTTAAAACAAAGGGTTGGAGAAAGATCTACCAACCAAATAGAGAGCATGCATGCATGCATGCATGAATGAATGAATGAATGAATGAGCAGTTGCAATTCTTGCGTCTGATAAAATACATTTCAAAGCAACAAAGATATAGTGGTAAAAGGATCAATGTAACAATAAGAGCTAACGATCCTAACACCCAGATACATAAGACTCATTAAGAGATTTAGACTCAATGAGACAGAAAAATAAGGATATCCAGGACTTTAACTCAGATCCGAAACAAGTAAACTCAATAAATATTTATAGAGCTCTCCATTTTAAATACACATTCTCCACCTTAAATACACAAAATATTGATTGGCCATTATTAATACCCATTTTTAGAATAAACCTACATCCCCGTTCTCTTCCCTCTTTTTCTTCCTCTAATTTGCTTTTTTTTCTTTCAAAAAAAAAAAGAAGAAAGGTCTTGCCTCAGTGGTAGGAAATTACTAAACCTAGTCTGAGCACTGTTCCAGTACTAACTAAATACATTTTAAAAGAAAGACCAAATGTCTCAAATTATTTTCAACTAACTTAACTGTGTCCAAGGACGAAGCTCAAAGCTATTTACAGGAATATAAAAATATCCATCCAACAAGATAAAAAGTCTGGCATCCAATTAGAAATTAATGTGCATGCAAAAAAGAAAAATGCAACACGAGAGCACCCCCTCAAAAATCAATCAACCCAAACCTATCTAGAAGTGACAGAGATGTTATTATAAAGACATTTTAAGCTCTGTGTGTGTGTGTGTGTGTGTGTGTGTGTGTGTGTGTGTGTGTGAAACACTAATGCATATAGATACTAATATAATGAAAACTGTGGAACATTTATAATACAATATATTTGAGAAAAGCTTAGGAATAAAAACTAAAATTGTGACTTGCCACAGAAACCTTATGCATGGAGAAAAGCCAGAGAATTTGAAAAGGAAATAATTAGGTACATGATAGAAACAAAGTTGCAGTATAATTTTTCATTTTGCTTTATTGAAGGAATAAATTTTTAAAGTGTGAAACACCTTGGCCAATGCATACTTTTATTAGTTCAACAACTTAAATGATAATTTAAAATCTAAAAATGAGAGAAAGCAACACCTACCCTGTTTGCTTCAAAATCAGTATTTTTGCTTATACTTTTAAAAATGATTTAAAGAGCAAAAACTTTCAAAGATGGAGAATTAATGAAACCATGGACTTAGACTCCCGCCAAAAATTTTTCTACAACACTGTAGAGTTTAAAATGTACAAACTTGGCCAGGCCCAATAGCTCATGCCTGTAATCCCAGCATTTTGGGAGACCGAGGCAGGAAGAATGCTTGAACCCAGGAGTTCAAAGCCAGCCTGAGAAACATAGCAAGACCCTGTGTCTACTATAAATGAATAAAATGTACAAACTCGTAAGAAATAAGAAAATGGGAAAGGAAACCATTTAAAAATTAAGAATCTAGAAAGCAGATGGCTAACTTAAACTTTAGAAGACACTAGTTAAGAGAGAAACTGAGTTCCTTGCAATCCCTGCCTCCCACAAAAAATACTGAGGAAATGGGCAGCAGTGGAAATGGAGGTGAGGGTGGGGCTGAGATTGCTGAACTAGATGAACTCTCACTGAAAAGCATTTCAATCCCCATATCCCCTTGTCCAAAAATGATTAGCTATTAAGCAACCCCTAATTCCCAGCAATAGACCAGAAATTGATTCCAAAAGGAAGTAAAACACTTTCTGAAACTGCATCAGAACAGTTGACAGGATAACTTCCAAACTGACGGCTGGGCTGTCCAGCCATCTCCCCTACTCCACATGCAAAGAGAGGGAAACCAGGCCCACATCTTGGGGGCAGGAGACTTGAACTACTGACCCTTTGGAGTTAAGACACTGCAATGCTGAAACAAGAAAATAATGCTATATCTAAAAATTCTGAATACAAACAGAAATTCCTGAAACTAAAACTGTGAGAGCAAAGATGAAAAACTTGATAGAAGATTGGGAAAAACTGAGGAACTCACAAAGTAGAAGATTGAGATAAAAAATGGTACATACTGTATAAATATTAGAGAACTTCTAAGAGATTCAGAAACTGAAATGACAGATGTCCAATCACCAATATAAAGAAACAGAAAGCAGAGGGAGAAAAATCATCAATGTTATACATTTTACACAAAACTGAGGATTAAGCTTCCAGTTGAAAAGGAACCACTGAGCTGTCACTACAAATAATAAATGAAGTGGACACTTCAAAACAAGGTAGCAATCAAGTAATCCAATGTAGCAATTTGAGAGTAAACACTAAAAGCACCTCTTTTAGTGTGGGGGGGGGGGCAATGGAGAGAGACAGACAAAAAAGACCTGTTCTCCACATTGGGCCTCAGAAAAATCTTTCATCCATTTGTACATCGAATGTCACACACAAAAAGGCTTTAAGGTCATGCTACCCAAAAGCCACGTTTATCCTAGTGTAGTCCATTCCAGCTCAAAAAGAGTTAAACTCCTTCAGTTGTAATTATTTAATACAAATAGTATTTCTCCCTGTGATCTCATTCTGTTTTTTAAGCAGATTATAAAGGCAATCTGGGAATGAAAGGTATTATAGAGAAATCAATAAAATACACCCCAAAAGGTCTTCTTTTAGTCAGAAATTAAGTATAAATACAATTATAGGATGCTTACTTCTAACCTCGAAATATCCGTATTAGCTCACACCTGTTATTCCAGCACTTTGGAAGGCCGAGGTGGGCAGATCACAAGGTCAGGAGCTCAAGACCAGCCTGGCCAATATGGTGAAACCCTGTCTCTATCAAAAATACAAAAAAAACTTAACTGGGTGTGGTAGTGGGTGCCTGCAGTCCCAGCTACTTGGGAGGCTGAGGCAAGAGAACTGCTTGAGCCCGGGAGCTGGAGGTTTCAGTGAGCTGAGATCGCACCACTGCACTCTAGCCTGGGCGACAAAGCAAGACTCCGTCACACACACACACAAAGAATCCATTCACAAACCTCATTTTCTTACTTTAATAAATAAATCAGGACAAAGAAAAGGTTGAAATAAGCAGAGAGGAGAGAATGACAACATGGATACACACCAAAAATGGTGTATCTATCAGAAACTATGGTCTATTAGGCATTTCTTTTCCCAATTATATTTCAAATAATCTTTCAGGGGTTAATTGCTGAGATATTAATGCGGAAAAAAATAGTTCATGACTACTATTACCATACTGTTTTACAGTTACCAAACGCAGTATCGTTTCATAATATATGCACCACTAAATCTTCAGCAATATAGAAGAACACAGTTTTGCATCAAAATAATTCCCAAATTTACATTTTCCAGCACGGTACTGTCCCCCGATTTCTAGACCTCCGAATTCAACTGCCAACTGGTAATGTGTACTTCAGTCTCTAAAGCAGTCTGAACTCCATATGTCCAAATTGGGGTTCATACCTCCTTGCTCCAAATATGTCTCAGCTATTACTCATCCTGAATGAATGTTCTGCATAAGCGTGGACTTTTAGAGGCTGAGGCTTTGTAGGAAATCTCTGAGACACAGTCATGGCTTACTTGTGCTTTAATAGAGACTGGGTGCTGCAGAGGCACCCGTTCGTGTCTATCCACACAAACATGAAGTGCTGTGTTTACTCACTTCCCACCGAGGCTCAGATTTACTCCATGGTGTATATTGGCCATTCACCAAACAAGGATTTTGATGCCCGTAACTTTTATGGAAGTTATCACCTATGTCCAGAATGCCTCCTTTACCCTTCTTTAATATTTACTTTTATTTCTTCCTTTTCTGTGTCATACAGTACTTAGTTATCTGTTCACTGTTTTTTGTAGCTATTAGAAAGTTTGCTCCAAGTTAAATAACAGAATCATCTCATTAATTTTCATGCTCTTGACAGTATGTACACATTGATTTTATATATATCTGGCTCTAAACAAGTATTTACTGAATTGAATAATTGAACTTTTAGGATTGAAGAGCATCATTAAAATCAAATATCAAACTGTGCATGAATATGCTGCAGCTTTCCCATAGTGCTCTGCTATACTAATGATTATTGTGTCTGTTTAGATGATCCTTCGTATATTTGCCCTTGCTCATATATATTGGTTTCCATGCCTGCTTCTTTCTTTCTCCTTAGTTACCAGGTGTATATGACAAACTTTACTCCATCTCTCTTCAATTCTCCCAGACTTTCTACAATAATGGTTACAAGGTCTGGTTTTCACATCCCATCAAAGACTGCTTTTCTTTTACTCTAAAACCTCAATGCTACCTTGTTTAGATGGCCCAGAAGAACAGGAGACAAGACGGGTCAAAGTATTTTATTTTATTGTGTTTTAGGCTTTGGGGTACATGTGAAGAACATGTAGGATTGTTGCATAGGTACATATATGGCAATGTGGTTTGCTGCCTTCTTCCCCATCACCTATATCTGGCATTTCTCCCATGTTATCCCTCCCCAATGACCCACCCCCAGTTACCCCCAACAGACCCCAGTGTGTGATGCTCCCCACCCTGTGGCCATGTGCTCTCATTGTTCAACACCCTCCTATGCCTGAGAACATGTGGCGTTTGATTTTCTGTTCTTGTGTCAGTTTGCTGAGAATGATGGTTTCCAGGTTCATCCATGTCCCTACAAAAAACACAAACTCATCGTTTTTTATGGCTGCATAATATTCCATGGTGTATATGTGCCACATTTTCCCTATCCAATCTATCATCAATGGGCCTTTGGGTTGGTTCCAAGTCTTAGCTATTGTAAACAGTGCTGTAATGAACATTTGTGTGCATGTGTCCTTCTAAAAGAACAATTTATAATCCTTTGGATATATACCCAGTAATGGGATTGCTGGGTCAAATGGAATTTCTATTTCTAGGTCCTTAAGGAATTGTCACACTGTCTTCCAAAATGGTTGAACTAATTTACATTCCCACCAAAGGTGTAAAAGTGTTCCTATCTCTCCATATCCTCTCCAGCATCTGTTGTCTCTGGATTTTCTAATGAAAGCCAATATAACTGGCGTGAGACGGTATCTCAATGTAGTTTTGATTTGCATTTCTCTAATGACCAGTGATGATGAAGCATTTTTTCATGTTTGTTGGCCTCATGAAAAGTGTCTTCTTTTGAAAAGTCTTCTTTTGAAAAGTGTCTGTTCACTTTGCCCACTTTTAAATGGGTTTCTTTGCTTTTTTTCCTGTAAATCTGTTTTAGTTCTTTGTAGATTCTGGATATTAGCCCTTTGTCAGATGTGTAGATTGCAAAAGATTTTTCCCCATTCTGAAGAGCATCAACACAATGAAGAAACTACATCAACTAATGGGCAAAACAGTCAGCTAGCATCAAAATGGCAGGATCAAATTCACACATAACAATATTAACCTTAAATGTAAATGGGCTAAATGCCCCAATCAAAAGACACAGACTGGCAAACTGGATAAAAAGTCAAAACCCATCGGTGTGCTGTATCCAGGAAACTCATCTCACATGCAAGGACACACATAGGCTCAAAATAAAGGGATGAAGGAAGATTTACCAAGTAAATGCAGAGCCAAAAAAAAAAAAAAAAAAAAGCAGGAGTTGCAATCCTAGTCTCTGATAAAATAGACTTTAAACCAACAAAGATCAAAAGAGACAAAGGACATTACATAATGGTAAGAGGATCGATGCAACAAGAGCTAACGATCCTAAATATATATGCACCCAATACGGGAGCACCCAGATACATAAGACAAGTTCTTAATGACTTAACAAAGAGACTTAGACTCCCACACAATAATAGTGGGAGACTGTAACACTTCACTGTCAATATCAGACAGATCAAGGAGACAGAAAATTAACAAGGAGATCCAGGACTTGAACTCAGACCTGGACCAAGCAAACCTAATAGACATTTACAGAACTCTCCACCCCAAATCCACAGAATATATATTCTTCTCAGCACCACACCACACCTACTCTAAAACTGATCACATAGTTGGAAGTAAATCACTCCTCAGCAAATGCAAAAGAACAGAAATCTTAACAGTCTCTCAGACTACAGTGCAATCAAGTTAGAATTCAGAACTCAGAAACTAACTCAGAACTGCACAACCTCATGGAAATTGAACAACTGGCTCTTGAATGTTGACTGGATAGACAATGAAATGAAGGCAGAGATAAAGATGTTCTTCGAAATTAATGAGAACGAAGACACAACACACCAGAATCTCTGGGACACATTTAAAGCAGTGTCTAGAGGAAAATATATAGCAATAAATGCCCACATGAGAAGCAAGGAAAGATCTAAAATCAACACCCTATGGTCAAAACTGAAAGAGCTAGAGGAGCAAGATAAAAAAAAACTCAAAACCTAGCAGAAGACAAGAAATAACTAAGATCAGAGCAGAACTGAAGGAGATAGAGACATAAAAAACCCTTCAAAAGAATCAATACATCCAGGATCTGGTTTTTTAAAAAATATCAACAAAGTATTTTTTAAACTGCAAGACTAAAGTTCTATCTCAATATCACAGCAAAGTGACAGCAAAGGCAAATTACAAATAAATAATCAATATATGTATAAAAATGTTCTGAGCTCAAAATCACTGACCTTCACTCTTTTAAGGTAGAATTCAATGACAAGAGAGGTTCCAAAGAAATGGAAAATAGCTTTATTTTATACAGCAAATTAAAATTTAGTAGCATACTAGGCAACTTTATAATCCATTCACACTTGATGGCAGAGCAAACAGTCTCAATTATTAATGATTCTTTACTATGGTCTATGTTCTTGACAAGCATACTATGGTGAGATAAATTAGCCTTAGTGATGATAAATAAACTTAAAAATGAAAATGATGATCTAACACTTACTGCTTGCCAAGGAAGATGCAAACATCACCCCATTCAATCCTCATAAGGTACATGAACATGGGACTATCGATCTTACCAACATGTCACATGATTTAGTCAAGTCAGACAGTAAGTGTTGTACCACCAAGCTGCCATACCTAGCCAGAACAACTTTAGAGCATGCACCCAACTAATTCCTAGCACAACACATCACCTACACGAGAAACGGTCATAAAACAGCATCATAAATTAGTGAAAACCCAGAAAGAGAATACAGAATTGTGGAATCTCTAGAATTTTTAACTTTACCTTTTTACTTTTAAATATTTTTGTGTAGAACATCTTGTCCTCACAGAACTTTAGAGCTGGTGGGGACTTTGGAGGCAGATAAAGGGATAGACAACATTATTTGGTAGATTTGGTTTTGTCTTTCCGTATTTGTCCTATCTCCTAACTTCAAGCCAAGTATTCTTTCTCCATCAATTAATTTCTGAAGTCACATCCAGAATAATATCAAGAACTGGGAGAAAAACATCTCATATAACAGATCTCTTGCACCTACAAAAATGCTTTCTCCCTAAATGAGAGACTCACCTATCAAATTACAATGATACATACATACAAAAAGGATAAATCTGTAGCTGTTTCACTTACATAAAATTTTTCCAGTTTTTAAAGTTTCCAACAGGTGAGGTTGTTAAAACTAAAATTAGATATTAATATGCAACGCACTATTTCCAACATTATTACTAAGTTAGGGCTAATTCACACCACTGTAACTAAATTTTACTACTTTTCAGTAACTTCCATTTCGTTTTTGAAGCCACTGTATACAGTAATGTAAAAATATTGAGTAAAAAAATAATCTCAACATTTGAGAAACTACCTTTGTCTGGATTTTTGAAAAAGCTTGATGAGTCACTGCCCTATGAAGTTTAAAAGTATGCTCTAATTACATTACCTGTTTGAACAACAAAGGGATTCTACAACATGAAGCATTAGAGAATACTGATTGTCCCACCCCTGCTGACAGACTCTTTTAATTATGCATCTGTAGTCAAGCAAATAAGCACAAGACTTCTAGCTCCTACTGTGCTCTTAACGTAAAAGTTCATTTGCCAAAACCCCTCCAAGTGGAACTGAAAAGTGTTACACACTGATGCAAATCAAGGTTCCAATAACATGCTTATTGAGAATATACAAGTTTTAATCTATATATCAAAGCTTAGACATATTACCATCTCCACTTGTATATATAATCTTAAGTTAGTTTAAGAAATGTTTGTTGAGGAACTGGGCATAAAATAGATTTCATATAATTTAATTCCTCACTGACTCAGTTATAAAAGCAGACTTCAAAAGGCTTTTTAAAACCTGAACATGAGTCCAACAAAAATTACATTTTCAAAGCAAATTATTTTTTAATAAAATATGAAGATTAGGGTAATTTTATATTCAGTCCATTGAAACCATCATCTAAGAAGGCCTTTATAGGCACCAGGCATTCAACAAATACTTATGAAATTAAGCATAATGGAACAAGTTGCTAAATTCAAGTAACTTTTATTGTTTTATGACAAAAATTTCAAAGTTAAAAACAACAGGACTGTAATATCTAGCTCCTACGGACACAATACTTATAGTCTGCCAGGTACATCATCTTCCTTCCCTTTTTCATACATTAATTCCACAAATTTAACTATTAATTACTGTATGTCTCAACTGAATTTATGTAACCCCAGTACTAGCCTAATAATACTGTTCTGGCCTCATGATGACCAAAATTAGTGAGATTTCTCTAGATATGAGCTGCTTCTAGCATGAAGAAACAATTCTCAACAAGATCAGTTGAAACGCTGAATATGATCTTGATGAAATATAGTTAAGGCTGAGAAGAGCGAATTAAATATGTACAAAAACTTTCCCATAAAAAGACAGAAGTAATCAAGTGATTTAAAATGTTATTTCCCAACAATTTGAAAGCTGGCTAATGTTTAACAAAAATAGTGATGATAGCAATTATGGACTGTTGAGAACTCCTCTCATAATAGAAACTTTGGGCTGAGTTCCTACTGCTAACAAGCACCCATATAAAATTAGTTATTGCCCATGGAAGCACAAAATATTTCCTCACAGCATTAGAAGAATTTTTCACTAATTCATATGTGAGATTCTGTACACTAGGTCTTATGCTCGCCATCATCTAGAAGACACAAGATAAGTAAAGGCATAGAAAAATGAGCAATCGTTTTAGAATGTGATGTTTTAAAATATCCCATTGGAATATTTACTTACTGATAGTACACCGAGGGAAAAATACATAAATAAAAGACTAACATTTCTACCTATACTCATTTTCCTTTCTAAAGCATTAAAAATCCCAGTTTCAATAATCATCTCTCAATAAAATCTACCCGTTCCCTTCCAGGTCCTCCTAGACAGGATATTTTCTGAATTCTTGCTTTTTCTTTTGACATAATCAGTCTAATATGTATGATTCCTAAAAAGTTTCAAGGAGCACGGAATCAGACTCATCTCCATATCCTTTAGCACAGGCTTTTTAATAAGTACTCCCTAACTATTCAGTATTTACTAAAGCACAGCATGAGATACAAAAATAAAGTCAGTGCAATCAATATCAACTAAAACAAAAAATAACACATAGGGCTTTATACTCAGCACCTGATATTCATAAAACAACTTAATCCTTTTAATAATCTTAGAGGTAGGCATTATAATAATCACCTATTTCTCATTTAAAACTGAGATAAACTGATGGGCAGAAATCTGACTCAATACACTCATTTAAAGTGACTTCAGATGACATAGGACTGCCTTTGAAGACCAGACAACTGCCTATTAAGAAAAAAGGGTAAATACAATATTTAAAAGCCGACATCAAGATTACAATTATTTCACTGAAGACAGTAACAAGGAACAAGAAGATTATTTTGAAAAATCCAGATACATCCTATCTCAAGCAAAGGTCATTAACAGGTTTATGTACTGATATAAATTTTAACGAGAATGAGTGGCAGTACAGGGTTCACTGTGCAAAAGCTCCATTTTTCAGGTGGAATTCTATTTAGGTATAAATCCCACAGAGATTCAAAACAAAACAATTGTTTTATAAGATTTTTTAAAAATATGAATGTTTAATATTCATTTTTCTGGTGCTCTAAGGAATTTATGATACCATACTTACTACACATTTAATAGCCATTTAGTGTTAGGCAAAATGCTTGAACTGATCTATCCCTCAGTTTCCTCACCTACAAAAGAGAGATAAATATAGTATTTACATCACAGAGCTACGATGAGTTTTCAATGTATTAGGGTTTGGATAGCACAGAGTAACCATCATCTAAGAGCTCTGCAATTAATGTTACAAGAATGCAACTACAATATGGACAGGCTGGAATCTAGAAGAGATGATTGTAGGAAAGTACATAAAGAAAAATACTGGGAAGGGATGACTGAACAAAAAATAAAATGACATGACTAGGAGTTATAATTTAGAAAAATAAAATTGAAAATGTACTTTCAGAATAAAACGTACTACCTTAAGGTAATTTATTTTTTAATCAACTTAGTCAATAAAAACATATTAACCATTACATAAAAATATGAATTCGTGTTTAGTTACAATTTTTAGGAAAAAGCAGCCTAATAAAGACACAACTGTAATCTTTGGGGTTTTAAACTGGAAGAGAGCTCAGCTGATCAAAGCACTAAACTGCCCTCCATGAAGGGTTTGGATATGAAATGCTGCATAAAGGAGGAGTGTTACAGCATCCTGGAAAGTGGGATAAATCGTGACTACTATTAAGCCACAAGCAGTACACAAAATGGAAAAATAATAAAGGGAATTCATAAAACTTAATGAAACCGAAGAATGAGTTCAAATACTACCTATTCCTTAACTATTTTCCCATTACCCTACTCTGAGTTCATTTCCCCTAACCCCCGCACTATGCTTCCATTGAATTTTATGGCTCTAAAATACTTAACATTGTACTTTAATATTCCAGTGTACATGATGGTAAGCTCTAGAAAGCAAAGACTGTGCCTTTTAATTTTCTGTATTATTCACAAGGCATTTAAAATAAGTTTAGTACATAACCAGTAGCTATTTTTCTTCTGCCCTGCACAGATCTGAACCTGCACTTCTTTTACAATATTTTCATCAGTTTTAGAAATATTCATTTCTGTATTTGTCTCATATATGTACAAACAAAGTAGCTCTGAATTCTACAAATAAAATGTCGAATACAAATATACTAGTTTTTCAACATATATGCATACTGTCATAATTAACATATTACAAATTCATTTAAATAGAACTACAGAATCCATGGTTTCTGTAAGCATTTATTC
Organism: Saguinus oedipus; assembly: GCA_031835075.1. Lineage (NCBI taxonomy): Eukaryota > Metazoa > Chordata > Mammalia > Primates > Cebidae > Saguinus > Saguinus oedipus. The sequence goes on along the minus strand of CM063172.1, from coordinate 173,200,044 downwards.
AACACATGCTAAACTGTATTTCTGTATTAGAAACGATTTCCCTAAATATCCATTGGAATTTTGGCATATAGTAAGCACTTAAGAAACATTCGTTATTAAATTTCTAGATTATAAACTGAAAACAGCAGGTAACATAATATATACTGGTTAAATGATTACTAAGTTCCTAAGCCATATAGTGCTTTCTCATGCATTCTACATGTATATTTTCCTACATCAGTTAGGGAAAATACCTGAAAAATAGGCAATACTGAAAGAGAATATTTTACTTGCCTTCTTTGAAATTCAAATGAAAAAACACAAAACTGAATTGAACCGGAGTTCCATGATCCACAACCACAAGCAAAGTAAGAATTATGCTGAAGGATCCACATACAGTCTCTGCCTTACTTCCTCCTCAAGCAAAAGATCACAGCCTAACGTTATATATTAGGATTTCCAAAATGTAAGAAAGCAACAGTACATAGTTCACTATGTTATAAAAGGTGTTTCATCCTTGGAATGTTAAGATAGAAGATTAATAGCAGTTCCATTATTTTAGTTGGTAGGCTGCGATGTCCTATTCCACCTGTTGGCACTGCGCATACTTGTAGTGTTCATATTGCCCAAAGATTAATTTACAGCTGTCTTCATGTAATCGTGAACACATCAGTGAAAAGCAGTGACAAAAACACAACTGTACAGAATGATGACTCTATCTTATGATAATGTCCAGGAATACATATTTATGTGGCTATGAAAGAGCTATGTTGGCATAAACTTTTGAGATTCTTGGCAAGGAAATAGGCACATAATTTATAATTCCATGGGTCTTACCACAGTGCTAAGGCCTTATCCAGTATTCATCACTGCTGACTGATAACCAGTGGCCCTGTAATCTTGAGCAACTCATTCATGTATTTATTTATTTAATAAGTAATAACTGAGTTACTACTAGACCCTGTGAGTGAACAAGGTTTAAGACAGGCAAGTGAAAACAGACAAGCAAGCTCTCAAGGAGCCTACAGACTAGTAACCATTTGCGATTGAGGGAGTGACACCAAAGTTCACTGTGTTATATGAAAGCACATTATCAGGGCTGACTGATCAAGGTTGTATGACAAAATGTTAACTATTTTTTGAAATCTTATTTTCTCATCTGTAAAGGGTACAAGGTTGCAAGGATTAAAGAAAGGATGCTGAAGACAGTGACTAGCTCACAACACTTAACATCTTTACTATGTAACTCCTTCTATCCCTGTTCCCTTCCTACGTCTTCCTTAAAAGATGGCTTTTCAGCTAACAGAGATTCCCCTTAATTCCACTGGACATTGTTTCTGTCATTATGTTAACATAAGTATAAGCACATCCCCTTTCCTTAATTAAGAAGCCTCCAAATCAAAGCTATAGTAAAAAATAAATTTGCAATTAATCAATGATCCCTCTGGGTTAAAAAATATAGGCCCAGCATGGTGGCTCACACCTGTAATCCCAGCACAAGTGATCTGCTGAGGCAGACAGATCACTTGAGGTCGAAAGTTCAAGACCAGCCTGGCCAACATGGTCTCTACTAAAAGCACAAAAATTAGCTGGTTGTGGTGATGTGCCTGAGGTCCCAGCAACCCAGGAGGGTGAGGCAAGAGAATTGCTTGAACCCAGGAGGCGAAGGTTGTAGTGAGCTGAGATTGTGCCACTGCACTCCAGCCTGGGCGACAAAGTGAGATTCTGTCTCAAAATAAAATGCCTGCCCCAAATTATTTGGGATGTCATAATCTTTTCTTGGTAACGACTTTCAACCTTTGAAAGTTCTAGAATTATTAAAAATAAGAGCAAATCAAACACAATGTTAATAGTATATATATGTTTATCTAAAATATTTGTTACATTTAAATATCTGAGAAATTATCCTTCTAATTTCAACTGAAAAATATACAGACAGGTACCTACAACACATCCCAGTGATTCTCAAAGAGCTGGATCCAAAGCATGGTATTCTGTAAAAGCTCTACAGAGTTTTTCCTTGTACAGTCAGGTGGCAGCAGGTATAGCTACTAAGAACAGCATACCTCTATACTCACTGGCTGATAATTTAAATGACATAATGTCTGATGCATATGAAAAATATAATACTAGATGGTGCAAATGCTTAGTGTGTTAACTGGAGTTCTTTCTTTAAATTCCAAAGTGTTAACATATATTTGACACACTCATTCTTCTCAGCAGAAAAAAATGCAAGGGTAATTTCACATCATCAGAAAAATTAGGTGACTTTAGGTCCTCTAGGTATACATTTTTCCTATACTTACACCACCTCTGTCGTCCAAAACCCATAATAATCCTAGATTTCCTTCCAATCTTTTATTGAAATTTGGCTAACAAGATAACTATAAAGAGTGATATCTTTCCATAATTTGATAAGCGCAACATAACTATAAAAAGTTATAGTTCATGGAGCCATAATATGTTAAATAATGCCAATTTTTCCATTTTCTTGAAGGTACTGAATTATTTTCACTTGCTTTGGGTAAGACTTATACATTCAAATATGTTAATAACTTGAAAGCATTTAAAAAAAATCATTCTGGCCGAGGCGGGTGGATCACGAGGTCAAGAGATCGAGACCATCCTGGTCAAAATGGTGAAACTCCGTCTCTACTAAAGATACAAAAAATGAGCTGGGCATGGTGGCGTGTGCCTGTAATCCCAGCTATTTAGGAGGCTGAGGCAGGAGAATTGCCTGAACCCAGGAGGCGGAGGTTGCGGTGAGCCGAGATCGCGCCATTGCACTCCAGCCTGGGTAACAAGAGCGAAACTCCGTCTCAAAAAAAAAAAAAAAAAAAAAAAATTCTTCAATGATGCTGCCAGCATGATTTGGACAACATAGGTCAACATAAACCTAGCTAACAGCACCACTACAAAGCCTTGTAGCTAATAAATGGCAGTCAAGCTAAAATAGGATCATTTTTAGAACAATCTTGTACTACATTTTTTTAATTCTACCTTTTAAAACAGGTAGAAATAGCTGTACAAACGTCTTCCTTCATGAATTACAATTATGCAACAAACATTTATAATTTCCCTGAACACTATTTTAAAAAAATTCCTGCCTTCTTTCTAGCTAAAACTTAGACTGTTAAAACACATGTTTTTTTTTTTTACCACTACTAAATGCCACATTTTATATATTCTATACATTATCCAGTGTTATAATGATTAGCTTGTTAAATGTTAACCATTTTATTATTTTATACTTTACTGTAAATACTTCAGGATTCAACTACATCAGCCAAGAAAAGAGTAATCTCTCAGAGGAATACAAAATAAAAGTTCAGAGAATCCATGTTTTGTTTCCTTCGTTAGAAATCATTTCACATATGTTCATGTTTCAGAGATATGGAACTAAACTGAAATTCTTCAATTCCTCTCCCTATTATCAACCCATGTAACTAAATAATCAAAAATTTATTATTTGCTCCAGTGTTTGCTAACAGCTCTAAAATATGTTTCACTGGTGACAAGAAAGTATTTTCAAAGGGTGGGTTACTTATCTACAAGTCATTAAAGACGTATTTCCTAGGACAAAAAGTAAGTTTACTCTTCCAGAATATCTTTGGCTCACTTCACTTTAATTACAAAACAGATGTAACATGCTATTCACCACAACACTAAAATGTGAATGCAATGAAAAACATTTTCTGAGGTATTAAAACTTTGTAACAACCATATAAAAATCCCTGTAATGATTAAAAAGTATGCTATCATTAATAATTACTGTGGTTAATTTTGAGAGCAAGGGACAATTTAAGTGTTAATCATAATCATTATAATTAGAGAAAACATCTTTTTGAAAATGACCATAGATACCTCAGGATCCATTAACTGTTTATATTCTAAAACAGTAAGTATTAAATAATACTGAAAATAGTACCTTAATATCTAGTAATCCTGAATGGTGGATATTAACTTATTTTACAGATGTGAAAATTTTAACAGTGAAAGTAACTTAAGTCCTTCAATCAATAAGTAAAAGGTCCAGAACCTGAACTCAAATCTGATTCTTTATTTCATCTCCATTACCACTGTGCCACATGCAAGTATCATCACATTCATTCTTTTTCAGGCCCACAGAAAATGTGCCATGATCCCTGAAGTCCCCTTTTGTCAAGCTATCTTAAGAGTTCTTTTGTCCTGAGTGTCTCTAACAGTCCTACTCACGTGTCTTATTAATGACATATTTTTATAAGGAACTCTGTATGGTTATATATCTTATCTTTTCATTTCACAGTACTATGAGCTCCTTAAGGTTAGGATTCGTGCCCAGCACTTCCCAAAATGCCGGTCATACTCAGGTGTTTATTCAGTAAAATGAAAAGAATCTGATTGGGGAAAGGGAGAGGATATATCATGTTCAATGAATATCAACTCTCTAGTTCAGCTCTCTACTTTTATTAGAACACATACCAAAAGATTCTCATACTGAACAGAAAGCCTAATGACTACTTTTGTTGCTATGCTATTCTAAAAAGAAAGGGTAATAAATTCATGTAACCATATAAGGTATGAAACTCTAAATACCTATTTACATTTTGAGACAGTAGCAAATGCAGAATTGTTACATTTCTTCCTAGGCTTACCTCACAGTTACTCTTGCCAAAATACAAAATTGACAGTCTATGGAAAAGAGCAATTTATAAACTGAATTAGATTGATTTTCTTTGCAAACCATGCTGAAAGAGTAGTTACTACAATCTACTACAGTATAAATGAAACCTCAACCTCAATGTCTGCAGATCATAAACTGCAAACAATTTATTTACATGTACAAAATTTAATCTTAATGACAGCAGTTAATAACACCTAAATTTATTAACTCTTGCCCATCAGTGAAATATAATCTTATTTAATATCAAGAGCCAAAATAAAGCCTTCTTCACAAAAAGGGTACAAAATACTCTTCCTTAAAACATTCATCAGGTTTTTAATAATTTTGAAAATTATATGCAAGAAACCTGAATGACTAGAAATGAGTCTGTGTCTCTTTCAATTATACCCATTACTGGAAAAAACTAAGAACACGTGACCAGCAAAAAAACAGTATCTATGTAAAACATATGATTTCCAACTTTGCTTACCTCAGCCCCTTCTCGTTAAAATTTCTATCTGTCCATCCTGACTACAAAAGGGCAGGCATTGCATCTTATATCTGACTGGATATTCAAACACTTAGCACACAGCCTACCACAAAGAAAATTTTTAAAAGTCTGTTGGATACAGAAAAAAAGAAATGAATTCAACTATCTTCAGTTGATGTGAGTTTTTCGTGGAAAACAAGGTTTCCCTAGCCAGCTTCTACAGTTTTTTTTCCACTTAAGATAAGAATCAGACATCTCTCTGGATTACATAAATTCTAATAAATTAAAATCTTACTTTGGCAGAAAACTTCTTAATTACCATTTTCTTTCCCATTAACTATTAAAAGGATTTTGTAAACTAAACACATATAATTGGTGCCAGGGAAGAAATCAAAGAACATGTAGGGCAGGGGCAGGTAAACCCATTTATTAAACATAAGCTAAATGTAAGCCAAAAAGGGCCAGGTTACCGGGACTGACCTTAACCTTCCAAAAATAGCTGTGTATCATTTAATAACACCTAAATTTACACCCCTCACTCATCAATGAAAGTATCCTTTACTATTAATCAACAAAATAAAGGGAGATACTATTTAGGAAAAAAAGTTATCTAGTGTGATGGCTTTGTGGTAGATCACTTAGCTAGGCTAAACTAGTGTTTCCAGAATTTCATTTCTTGTATGTTTCCAGTTGGGATGGTCTCTAAGGTATATTTTTTCAAGAGGTGGACTATAAATGGGAGACAGTGGCCATTTAGTAGCATACACATTCTTTCTCCCAGCTACTCAATCAAAAACGAATCTAATCCAGATGTGGTGGTGCATGCCTATAATCCCAGTTACTTTGGAGGCTGAGGCAGGAGAATCACTTGAACCTGGGAGGCAGAGGTTACAGTGAACCGAGATCAAGCCACTGCACTCCAGCCTGAGCAAAAGAGCGAGAGATTGTCTCAAAAATCAAAAACAAAAGCCAAAAAAAAAAAAAAAAAGAATCTAGATACTGCTGTGAGAAATTGGCAGATGTAATTAAGATCAGTAATCAGTTGAATTTAAATTAATTAACAGAGAAATTATCCTGGGTGAACCTGACTTATTCAGATAGCAAAGTCTTTATAAGATGGCTTTGGTCTTCTCTAAACTCAGATGTTCTAAACACGAACTGGGTTTACAAGTATGCCCTCTGAATCTTCCTTCCTTACCTCTGGCTTTGTGGACTCTGGACTAGTCAGCATGAACTATGCAAGCCAATTTCTCACGATAAGGGGGAAAAGCAAGAGTGAGAGTAAGGGGGAATGTGCATTCTATTGCTTCTGAGGTTGAAATAAGATTTTCTTTAAAGCTTCACCTTCATAAAAATTGTAAAATAAAACTTAAAACATCCCATGAATCCACTAATATCATAATTACAGCTCTGGTATGAACCCAAGAGGCTAACCTTGTGATATGTGTTTCAAAGTAGTTATAGTATGATTAGGAATATTTTTAAGCTAAGTAAAACTATTCCAGAATGTCAAATACTCCGGCCTACAACTACATGGCTAAGAAAGCAAGTAGTATTCATTTCAGTATGAAAACATACTTTATTTAAGAAACAGATTAATCCAATAAATATAATGGAACAGATTAATCCAATAAATATAATGGAAAACAGTTAAAACCAGAAAAATAAAAAGCCTTCTTGAAATAAGTCATCAAGGCATTAAAGGTATATTGAAAGACCATAAAAGCCCTCAAGCCTCACTGAAAATGAAGGTTTAGAAATTCTAGATTTTTTCCCCAAAAAGGCCCATAATTGAGTTGCAAGCAACTGACGCTGAGTACAATGTATGTGTGTTGTTGAGCGTCGTGTGTGAATTTATGTATTTCGGATTTTCTGCACCCGGCACTCCTAACAAAAGACACTAATAAAGGACCCATAGAACAATATTAATCTTATTTAACCTTAAAATCCTAGAATACAACCACATTTAGTTACTATCCCATCAAAAGGTATTCTCTTAAAAAATAATTCCCAACACAAATCATCAGATTATATCACAATGAGGTGACAGATGAGAGATAAAAAGTGAAAAGCTTTCATTACATAGCCAATGTCAATTGCTGGACTTAATTTATACCTTAAATACAAAACAGTTGCTAATTACCTATGTCAGAAAAAGTCAAATATTCAATATTTAAAGTGCCTCCTCAAAATTTTAATAAATTAGAAATAAGATCACTTGAAATTCCACTTCATATACAGAATGACCTATTGCCATATCATTATGTGATGTAGCCCTTTTCAAAATTGTTTTCATACCAATATGCTTTTATCACTAAACAAAAATACAAAGAATTTAAAACTGCATTTTTGAACATTATCGTGTCAAGATGTAGTATATGTTGAATCAAGTGTATTTGATCAGATTTACTCATTTCCATTGCCCCATAATATTCCACTATACAAAGAACCACAATTTATATTTCCATCTCTCCATTTATGGCCACTTATATTGATTTATTATTATTACAAACAATCCTGCAGTGAATATCCTCATACCCATCTTCCAAAACACATGTGACAGACAGTGTGGCGATTCCTCAAGGGTCTAGAAATAGAAATTCCATTTGACCCAGCAATCCCATTACTGGGTATATATCCAAAGGATTATAAATCATTCTATTATAAAGACACATGCACACGTAGGTTCACTGCGGCACTGTTTACAATAGCAATGACCTGGAACCAACCCAAATGCCAACTGATGATAGACTGGACAAGGAAAATGTGGCACATATACACTATGAAATACTATGCAGCCATAAAAAAAAACGACGAGTCTGTGTCCTTTGTAGGGACATGGATCAATCTGGAAACCATCATTCTCAGCAAACTGACACAAAAACAGAAAATCAAACACCACATGTTCTCACTCATAGGCGGGTGCTGAACAATGAGAACATATGGACACAGGGAGGGGAGCATCAAACACTAGGGTCTGCTGCGGAGAAACAGGGAAGGGACAGCAGTGGGTAGGGAGGCTGGGGAGGGATAATATGGGGAGAAATGACAGATATAGGTGAAAGGGGCATGGAGGCAGCAAACCACATTGCCATGTATGTACCTATGCAACAATCCTGCATGTTCTGCACATGTACCCCAGAACCTAAAGTGCAATAAAATACATATACATATATATAAACATAAATGTTACTTTTCTCTTAATTGGGTAGGATGGAAAAAAAAAAAAGACACTGGCACATAAATTTCCAAAAACAGGACCTTTAAAAAACAACAACACACTATTAGCAGACAGTACGAAATTGCTTTCCAGTATGGCTGTTTCTATTTATACTGACCTCACTGTGTGGGGGTTCATATTTTTCCGTATCGTAGATATAGGTCATAATTTTAACTTTGATAACTCAATGGCCATCAAATGGTACACTATTCTCATTAAATATAAAGGTGCATTCCCTTGAGTATTAATAAGGCAAAGTATCTTTTCAAATGTTCATTGTTAATTCAGGTTTCCTGTCCTGTGAATTGCCTGTTCACATACTTTGTTCATTTTTAATTGAATTTGTGATCTTTTAAAATTGTTTTTGAATTTTTAATATATTACAAATACATACATTTTGTTACATATGTTGCAAATATATTCCCACTCTGGCTTGTCTTTTAAATGAGGTATGGTGTCTTTTGCATAAAAAGGATTTTCAAAAAAACACTTCAATGTTTCAATATTGGAACTGATATTCCTTCGTAGTAATCCTGCTTTAAGATGAAGTCACAAATGTATCTCCTAAACATTTCAATGTAGTTATAGCTATTGATATTCCTTTATAAGTTTTCTAGTCAGTAATACTGCTTTACGATGAAGTCACAAATATATCTCCTATGTTTTCTTCTAGTGGCTGAGTTTTTTGCTCTTCATTTATGGGCATGTGATCCATGAAAAAAATTATTTTTGCATATGCAAACTATCTTATTATCATTCATTAAATTCATGCTTCCCACTTCTCACATAAATTTCTCTCCATCTAACCCTTTCTTTCCACAACATACACATACATATCCTAAATATCTTATGTGGATATGCAAATATACATATACATATCCAAAACAGCTTAGTCTAATTTCATTGGTCAATCTATCCCTCAGCAATATAAACAATTATGAAACTGATAGGAATTAATGCTCTGAAAGCACTCCTCCATTTTTGTTTTCTTTTAGTACTGTCCCAATTACCAGGGCAATTTTACTATCTTAAGAATTCTATAATCAATTCATTCAATTCCATCAGAAAAAAGTTAGAATTTCTAACTAGATTTTACTATAAAGTAAGATTCAAAAATATACCTTTAAGATACTCTATACCAGTTTTCAAATTTATAGCTCTAAAGCTGTTTGTTGCATTCTCCACGATTTCTTAAATACTTGCTGTATTTCAAATTTGGCCCTCGATTCTACTTCCTTAGACATATGTTAAAAAGCATTTTAGGGCCGGGCACAGTGGCTCACGCCTGTAATCCCAGCACTTTGGGAGGCCGAGGCGGGTGGACCACGAGCTCAAGAGATCAAGACCATCCTGGTCAACAAAGTGAAACCCCGTCTCTACTAAAAACACAAAAAATTAGCTGGGCATGGTGGCGCGTGCCTGTAATCGCAGCTACTCAGGAGGCTGAGGCAGGAGAATTGCCTGAACCCAGAAGGCGGAGGTTGCAGTGAGCCGAGATCGCACCATTGCACTCCAGCCTGGGTAACAAGAGCGAAACTCCGTCTCAGAAAAAAAAAAAAGACATTTTAAGGTTGTTTTTGAAACCCGATGTGTCTCTCTAATGCTGTAAGGTAGGCAGCAGTAGGCCACAGGTGTTTCTGTGTAACCACTGTTGGGTGAGCTCTGAGCACCCTGAATGTTCCCACTGAGTGTGCCAGAGTGCAAGGTTTATCTCCTCTGGCTGAGCAGTTTCTGCAGTGACACAGGCAACTGAGGAGGTCAAGAGTAGAGGACTGTCTTGTCTGCTTCTTGCTCACAAAGAGCAGGGACCTTGGCCCTGGGCTCCTTTCCCGAAGTGCAGCCCACCAAGAGAGCAGAGTTTTTGGCCTCTGCATTACCCTGTGCACACTGGGGCTCAGGGAATCAATGCAAGTATGTCAACACTCTGCCACTATTTTTGCTGTAAATAATAAAGCACAGCTTCTGATTCAGGAGTACTGCGTCATCTGCCAGCATCCATGAAACTGTGGTGGCAAGCTAATTTATTTTACAAGCAGGATAAAAGTCTCAGTCACTTCACATTTCTTGACAACAATGTGTACATAAACTTGAAATGGCCTGGGAAGAAATTCTAGAGGAGAATAACAAGTCACTCTTTTTAAAATGTTGCATTATCAAACATTCCTGGTAGCATAGATTGCTTGTTGTACATCCTGAAAAACATGACACCGAACTCTGAAAAAGTCTTAGGCATTCACTAATTAATTTCACTTACGTTTTTCATTTAATGTATACCACAGGATACGGTGAAATGACAGGACTTAATAAGTTTAGAAAAAGTGTGTTTTGTACACAAATAAAAGCTATGTGAACTACAAGTTCTCTTATCAATTTTTTTTGTCTCTTTTTTGTTTTATATATTTTATTATGTATATTTTATTTATTTAATTACAATCAAATTCACTTCTACTTGTTTTTTCTTAATCAGTTTTATAAAGGTTGTCTCATTTGTAAATTTTCAGAGAAACATCCTTCATTTTAATTAATCAATACAGTAGTCCTCCTCTTATCCACAAGTGATATGTTCCAGGACCTGCAGTGGATGCTTGCAGTGACAGATAGTACCAAACACTATATATGCTATGTTTTTTCCTATAAATACATGCCTAGGATAAAGTTTATTTTATAAATTAAGCACATTAAGAATGGGATCTCTCAAAATATCTTGTACTGCACCATTGGTAAGCAAACTGTGGATAAAGAAGGACTACTGTAAAATTTTCAATACACTTTCTATTTATTAAATTTTTAAATCTACTCTGTTCTTTCCAGATTCTTAAGTTAAAACATACATCCCTATGGCCAACTCTTAGTTTTTTATTTCCAGCTCGATTCCACTGTGATTAAAAAATATACTGTGAATAATTTCAGCTGTCTCAAATTTCCTGAAGCTTTATGGACCAGCATGTGGTCAATCTGACATGTTCCACTTATACTTTAAAATAACGCAAATTATGTAATTGTTGGATGCAATGCTCTTTTTGATAATTAGATAATTAAGTGAAGTCTGCTAAATGCGTTGTTCAGTTCATCTTTATACCGAGTTTTTGCTGTCTGCTTGCTCTATCAGTTATTAGGATTTGTGTGTTTCTACTTTTAGTTCTGGTAATTTTTGCTTTATATATTTTCAGGCTATGTTACTTGATACATACGGACTTAGAATCATGATCTCTTCTTGTTGGACTGTCCGTTTTATATACCTCAGAACTTGCTATATTAAAAAATCAGAAAGTTGGCCCAGCATAGTGACTCACACTTATAATCCCAGCACTTTGGGAGGCTGAGGCGGGCAACAGGAGTTTAAGACCAGGGTGACCAACATGGAGAAACCCCAACTCTACTAAAAACACAGAATTAGCTGGGTGTGGTGGTGCATGCTTGTAATCCCAGCTACTCAGGAGGCTGAAGCAGAGAATTTCTTGAACCTGGGAGGTGGAGGTTGCTGTGAGCCAAGAATTTTGCCACTGCACTCCAGCCTGCACAACAAGAGCAAACTCAGTCTCAAAAGAAAAATAAGAAGAAAGTTTTCTTCCTTGCCATGCTGTATGCTTTTTATTTCGTTTTATTGCTTTATTGTACTTCCTAGGGCCTTCAGTACAAACTGGAATAGAGAGGGTAAAAACAAACGTCCTTGGCTTGTTTGTATCTTTAGGAGGAACACAATGAGAATTTTACTGCTGAGTATATTACTATGTCTTTTCATAAACTGAATTTAACAAACTAGGGAAGTTTCCTCCTATTCTTAGTTTGCTGGGAAGTTTTATCAAATATGTGTATTAAATTTTGTCAAATACTTTTTGATGGTTTTGGATATAATCATACAGTTTTTCACCTTTATTCTATTATGATTAGTTTCAAGATGTTCAACTAAACTTGCATTCTCAAAATGTACCTCTCTTGGTAATGCAGTATCTTATTTATCATTAATTTAACCTGGTAAAATTTTTACATCTATGTCCATGAAGAATATTGATCCTGTTTTGCTGTTATCTTTGTTGAATTTTGGTATATCATGTTAACAATGATAGTTACCAATTTGTGATAATAAAATGAGTTAAGAACTACCCTCGTTTCTTTTTTAATGGAAGAATTTATGTAAGATTCACAATATTTCTTGAAATTTGATAAAATTTATTGGTGGTCATCTAGGCTTTACATTTTCTTGGCAGAATAATTTTAAACTGCAAATTCAGCTTCTCTAATCGATAGAAGGATATTAAAATATTCCATTACTTCTTGGTAATAACTTGTGATTTCCAAATAATTTATTCAACTAAGTTGTCTAATGTACTGGCTTAAAGTTGTTTATGATATTCTCTTAAAAAGCCTTTTAGGCCGGGCGCGGTGGCTCATGCCTGTAATCCCAGCACTTTGGGAGGCCAAGGCGGGTGGATCACGAGGTCGAGAGATCAAGACCATCCTGGCCAACACAGTGAAACCCCAACTCCACTAAAAATACAAAAAAATTAGCCGGGCATGGTGGCACGTGCCTGTGGTCCCAGCTACTTGGGAGGCTGAGGTGGAAGAATCACTTCAACCCAGGAAGCGGAGGTTGCAGTGAGCCCAGGTTGCAGTGAGCCAACATTGCAACACTGCACTCCAGCCTAGTGACAGAGCAAAACTCCGTCTCAAAAAAGAAAAGCCATTTAATGTCTATGATCTACAGTGATGTCTCCTATTTTATTACAGATACTGGTAACTGGTGTCTTCTCTCTTGTTCTGAATTAGTCTAATTAGAGCTTTATCTTAATTAAATGATCTTTTCCAAGATTTTTTCATTATTTTTCTCTACTTGCCTATATCTTACATTTCAGTAATTTATTATTATTTCATTCTTTTACATTACCTTGGGTTTACCTTGCTGTATTCTTTAAACGTTTAATTAGGTAGGAAATTAGATAACTGTAGTTTCATTCTAACATAAACATTTATATATACAGATTTCCTCCAAACACTGCTCTAGCTTAATTTCACAAATTTTTATCTTGCATTTTCATTATCACTCAGTCCAAAATATTTTCTGATTTCCCCTGGACATTACTTGACCAACTGATTTAAAAAAAAAAGTGTGTTACTTTCCAAATATTTGAAATTTAATTCCACTGTGGTCAAAGCTCAGCCCTATATAATCTTAACCCTTTGTACCTTATGGCTCAGCATGTGTTCTGTTTTGGAGAATGTATCCTATGCATGTGAAAAAGAATGAGAATTCTCTAGCTGTAAGGTACAATAAGGTCATGAATGGCTGATAATAAAGTTCACATCTTCTGAGTAAGTGATTTTGTTTTGTATTCATTGCTGAGTCACATTAAAATATCAATCTGATTGTGGGACTATTTCTGCCTTTAGTCAGTTTTTGTTTCATGTATTAAGTCACTCTGCATTAAGTAAATACAAATATATGGCTGATATGTCCTCCTGATGAACTTTTGTTACAATGAAAAATCCACTTTACCTGATATAAAATTTTTCGATTGCAATCTATTTTACCTGATACTAATATAGTCACTTCAATATTTTACTATTTTCTTAAAATATTTTTTAAAATCTGTTTTCAACTTACCTTTGTCTTTCTAGTATTTCTCTGTAAACTGCACATAATTGGGTCTGCACTTACGTGTTTATTTATTTAGAGATGGAGTCTGGCTCTGTTACCCAGGCTGGAGTGCAGTGGCGCGATCTCAGCTCACTGCAACCTCCACCTCCTGGGTTCAAGCAATTCTCCTGCCTCAGCATCCCAAGTAATTGGGGGTACATGGATGCGCCACCATGACTGGATAATTCTTGTGTTTTTTTAGTAGATGCAGGGTTTCACCATGTTGGCCAGGCTAATCTCAAACTCCTGACCTTCCATGGTCTACCCAAAGTGGTGAGATTATGGGTGTGAGCCACTGCACCTGGCCTGGTATTTATTTATTTTTGAGATAGAGTCTTGCTGTGTTGCCCAGGCTGCAGTGCAGTGGCATGATCTCAGCTCACTGCAACCTCCACCTCCTGGGTTCAAGCAATTCTCATGCCTCAGCCCCCCGAGTAGCTGGGATTACAGGTGCCCTCTACCATGCCCAGCTAACTTTTTGTATTTTTAGTAAGACAGGGTTTCAACATGTTGTCAAGCCTGGTCTCGAACTCCTGAGCTCAGGCAATCTGCCAGTCTTGGCCTCCCAAAGTGCTAGGATTACAGGTGTGAACTAATACAGCTGGCCTTTTTATTTTTAATCCATGATGACAATCTGACAGCCTCTGTCTTTTAATTGGAGTGAATCTTCCATTGCTATTTAATGCAATTTTTGTATGATTAGGTTTGTATCTACCATTTTTTACTACTAGTTTTCTATTTGTAGCCTGTTTCTTGTTCCTTATCTTCCTTTCCAGACTTTTAAAAATAAATCTATATATACATTATCTCAATATATTTTACAGTTCCATTTTAGTTTTCAAGTTATACTTGCTTTTCAGTTACTGCTCTAGAGGATACAATATAAATCTTTAACTTTCCAAGGTCTACTTAGAAATAGTATTTTTACCATTTCACATAATATGCAGAAACCTGCAACTATGTAAGTCCACATGTACACACACATGAATTAAAAACTCCATAGGACACTATTTTCTCCCTTTATTAAATGGTCATATGTATTATAAAGAAATTAAGGGCTAGGTTCAATGGCTCACAACTGTAATCCCAGCACTTTAGGAGGCTGAGGCGGGAGGATCACGTAAGATCAGGAGTTCCATACCAGCCTGACCAACAAGGTGAAATCCCTGTCTCTACTAAAAATACAAAAATTAGCCAGGCATGGTGGTGCATGCCTGTAGTCCCAGTTACTCCGGAGGCAGAAGCTGCAGTGAGCTGAGATCATGCCACAGCATTCCAGCCTGAGCAATGGAGTGAGACTCCATCTCAAAAAAAGAAAGAAAAGAGAAAGAGAAAGAGAGAGAGAGAGAGAGCGCGCGAGAGAGAGCGCGCGCGCGTGCGCGCGCAAGGGGGGGGACAGAGAAAGGAAAGAAAGGGAAGGGGAAAGGGAAAAGGAAAAGGAAGAAAGAAAGAAATTAAGGAGGAAAGAGGAAAAAAAGGTTATTTTCCTCTTCATGCAGATATTTCCCAGTATCCAGGCAAAATTTCCTATATAATCAACTGTCTATCTGCTCTTACTTCTCTTTAGCTTGTAAAATTCCCTTTACCATTTCCTGGTGTGCTTATCTTTTAGCAATTAGTTCTGTTATCTTTCATTTCATAATGGCTTTATTTCACCTTCATTTTTAAGATATTTTTACTGGTTACAGAATTCAGGGTTGGCAATTTCTTACTTTTACCATTGACTGATTTATTGATTGAGACAGAGTCTCACTCTGTCGCCCAGGCTGGAATGCAGTGGCACAATTTCAGCTCACTGCAACGTCTGCCTCCCAGGTACAAGTGATTCATGTGGCTCAGCCTCCTGAGTAGCTGGAATTACAGGCACCTGCTACAATGCCCAGCTAATTTTTGTATTTCTAGTAGAGTAGGGGTTTCTCATGTTGGCCAGTCTGGTCTTGAACTCCTGACCTCAGGTGATCCACCGGCCTCAGCCTCTCAAAGTTTCGAGATTATAGGTGTGAACCACCACACTTATGCACTTTTATCTTTTAAAAGATATTTTACTCTCTTCTGGCTCTGTACTACATTCTGATAAGAGTTCAGCCATTAATCATATAACTGTTCCCCTACATATGATGTATATTTATTCTTGTTGCTTTCATGACTGGTTCTTTAATCTTTGCTTTTCACAGTTTTACTCTAGTAAAATTCTGTGTAGGCTTGTGTTCATTCTACTTGCTGTTTCTTAAGCATCTTGATGTTATACATTAATGTCTTTCATCAGCTTTGTGAGATTTTCAGTCATTAGTTCTTCAAGTATTTTTTTCAGTCTTATTTACCCTCTCCTCTTTTTCTGAGATTCCAATTATATATATATATATATGTCAGACCATTGGTCATGCTACTCCCCTCTCTCAATTTTTTTCTCTTTGTTCTTTATAATGGACCATTTCTAGTGCTCTTTCTTAAAATTCACATACTCTTTTCCTCAGCAGTTACAGTCATCTAGTGAATTTATTTCAGATATTCTATTTTTCAGTTGTAAATTTTCCAATTGGTTCCTTTTATTGCTTCTCTCTCTGTAAGAATTGTCTCTCTGTATTTCGTCTTTATAAGAATCATAACAGCTGCTATTTAAAAAAACAAAACAAAAAAAATCTGTCTCTTAATTCCAAAACATAATGGTTGGTATCAGCTGATTGTCTTTCTAGAGTATGATTTATTTTCAGAGTTTAATTTTAAATTCTATCCTAATAGATTATTTTTCTTTTGAGGGATTTTTTTCTTTTGCTTTGGTTCCGATTTTTTTTTTTTTAGTAGGCAGTATCCTGATTCAATTGAGAGCTGCAAACTTTGTTTCTCAGGTGCCAACAGTCTGGTCTCAGTTCACATCTTTAGATGAGATGATTTATGTCCACTCTGTACATATAATCCTGGGGGTCAGCTACAATTTGGGGATTCCTGCTCTCTTTTCTTTCCCTTCTTTTTTCCTTTCTCCATCAGCAGAGATTTCCTTGGGTTGGAATTAGTGCCACCTAATGTGATTTTTGCCTCAAGCTAAATGCCAGGAAAACTAGTATTCATTGTACTAACTTCCTTTCTCCAAGGACCAACTCTAATTTCAGACTCTGCTTATACTCATCCTACAGTTCCTTGGAGTAGCTGGTTTTTATCGTGCATATTTTACGAGTTGCCTACTGCATGGGAGTAACTATGATAGAAATTTACTCATTCATTACTGGAAACAGAAGCCCTCAAGTTCTTATTTGGGCAGTTCAAAGCCCATTCTTCCATGGAAATATCAATAATCCAGTATTCAGGCCATCTGGCAGCTTGGCTCTAGTTCTAGCTACAACATAATCTCCAGCCCTCCTGCAACCAAAAACATTTCCTTGGTGACAGGCTGTATTCACAGGCGATACAGCACACCAAAAGCATAGTTTACTCAGGTGAGACTGGTTTCAATGTCCATTACTCATGTTCAAAGTCAATTTCCTAGCCATTTTTCCCTTAATGATACCAGAACCAAGTTGGTCCTCTAGTTCAGTCCTTACTTACAGCTATGTGTTTGTGGCCACAGGGTTACTATATATAAACATGTCAACCAACTGCTGTTGGTGGGTGGGGGTGAGGGGTGAGGGTAATATAACCTTAAAACACAACACTGAAAAAGGTGTACTTACGTATGAAAATAGTATTAATTCAACAGATATAAAAAATTCCAGCAATTAACTCAAATATACGATACTAAGGGTCATATTAATGAAGCATTCTTAAGTGTCTACAATATGTCAGGGACTATGCACGTTATAGAGTTATTAAGATAAAGTTACCACTCCTAAAGAACTCTATAATCCACTATAGTAGACTAAGTGCTTAAGTAATGATGTGGATATGTTATGGAATCAATGGAATAGGAAAAAAATAAATTTTATGAAAATACTGCCTAAGACTTAAAAAATACGTTGAAAAATCTAAATAAAATCCAGAAACTAGGTGCTTGGGAGATTTTGCAGAGATTACAAATCATGATTTGTAAAAGGATATTCTTCCTCATTTGTACAATGAAATTTCCTGTGGTTACAGGTGTCCTGCACAAAATACATAAATATTCTTAATCGTAAAACTCCAATACATGGATTTTACACTCATTGATCCTGACCCCTTATTACATATTTTTAACAACTACTTTTACAGTGCATTCATTATTTGACAGAGCAACAACTGAAATGTCAATTCAATTGGGAAAATCTCACAAGAAAAAGGAAAATCTCTCTGAGACCTCAATTAGTCTGCTCTCACACTGCTATAAAGATACATACCACCTGACACTGGGTAATTTAAAAACAAAAGTGGTTTAACAGACTCACAGTTCTCCGTGGCTGGAGAGGCCTTAGGAAACTTACAGTCATGATGAAAGGGAAAGGAGGCACCCTCTTTTAAAAAGCCAAACACTTTTTAACCCATCAGATCTCGTGAGAACTCACTCACTATCATGTGAATAGCGTGGGGAAAACCACCCCTATGATCCAGTCACCTCCCACCAGGTCCCTCCTTCAACACTTAGGAATTACAATTCAAGATGAGATTTGGGTGGAGACACAGATCCAACTCCGTATCATTCCATCCCGACCCCTCCCAAATTTCACATCCTTTACACATTTCAAAACCAACCATGCTGTCCCACTAGCTCCCCAAAGTCTTAACTCATTCCAGCATTAACCCAAAAGGCACGGTACAAAGTTTCATTTGAGACAAGGAGATTCATTTGACAAAGATTTTTTTTTGTTTTGTTTTGCCAAAAGGCAAAGTACAAAGTCTCATTTGACACAAGGAAAGTCCCTTCTGCCTATGAGCCTGTAGAATCAAAAACAAGTTATTTCCGAGATACAATAGGGGTATAGGTACTGGGTAAATATTCCCATTCCAAATGGGAGAAATTGGCCAAAACAAAGGGGCCACAAGCCCTATGCAAGTCCAAAACCCAGCTGAGCAGTCATTAAATCTTAAAGCTCCAAAATCTCCTTTGACTCCATGTCTCACATCCAGAGCATGCTAATACAAGACGTGGGCTCCCACAGCCCTGGGCAGCTCTGCCCCTGTGTCTCTGCAGGGTTCAACCCCCTTGGCTGGTTTCATGGACTGACAATGAGTGCCTGCAGCTTTTCTAGGCTCATGGTGGAAGCTGTCAGCGGATTTATCTTTCTGGGGTCAGAGGATGGTGGCTTTCTTGTCACAGCTCCATTAGTCCGTGCCCCAGTGGAGACTCTGTGTGGGGGTTCCAACCCCACATTTCCCTTCTGCACTGCCCTAGCAGAGGTTCTCCATGAGGGTTCCATCCCTGCATCAGACTTCTGCCTGGACATTCAGGCATTTCCATACATTCTCTGAAATCTAGGCAAAGATTCTCAAAGCTCAACTCGTGTTCCGTGCACCCCAAGTCCAACACCATGTGGAAGCTGCCAAGGCTTGGGGCTTCTGTCCTATGAAACAACAGCCTAAGCTGTACCTTGGGCCCTTTAAGCCACAGCTGGAGCTGGGGCTGCTGGGATGCAGTGCATCCATTTTTCCTCAAAATACTAGGAAACGCAGTTTTCATAAGGCAAAGAAATGTGAGCAGTGTTTTTTAAATGGGCTTAATAGTATGCCTGGATTCAGAGCTAATAAACGTTTTTAAAAAGAAGAGGAGCAAGTCCCACCCAGATGTTCAGGTCAAAGAAAGAAAAGGCATCCAAATAGAAAAAGAAGTCACAGAAACTATCTCTCTTTGCTAACACTATGATTTGATACCTAGAAAACATTAAAGACTCTACCAAAAGGCCCCAGGAACTGATGAATGACTTCAGTAAAGTTTCAGGATACAAAACCAATGCACAAAAATCAGTAGCATTTCTACATACCAGTAACGTTCAAGCTCACAACCAATGTATCCCATTTACGACAGCCACATTCATACCCTCAAAACCTAGAAATACATGTAGCCAAGAAGGTAAAAGATCCCTGTAAGGAGAACTGTAAAAGTCAAAGTCATACTTTGATAATGACTGGAAGAATCAGTACCATTTAAATGACCATACTGCCCAAAGTAATCTACAGATTGAACACTATTTCTATCAAACTACCAACATCACTTATCACAGAATTAGAAAAAACTATCTTTCACTATATACAAAAATTAACTCAAGACAGATTAAAGCTTAAAATGTAAGACCTCAAACTGTAAGAATCCTAAAAGAGGGCCAGGCGTGGTGGCTCACACCTGTAATCCCAGCACTTTGGGAGGCTGAGGAGGGCAGATCACAAGGTCAGATCTTGGCCAATATGGTAAAACCCTGTCTCTACTAAAATACCAAAAACTAGTCGGGTATCGTGGTGTGTGCCTGTAGTTCCAGCTACTTAGGAGGCTGGGCCAGAGGAATTGCTTGAACCCGGGAGTCAGAGGTTACAATGAGCTGAGATCGCACCACTACACTCCAGCTTGGGTGACAGAGCAAGATTTCATCTCAAAAATAAAAATAAATTTAAAAGAATCCTAGAAGAAACCTAGGAACCACCATTCTGGACATCAGCCTTGGGAAGGAATTGAAGACTAAGTAAGCCCTCGAAAGCAAATGCAATAAAAACAAACACTGAGAAGTGGGACTTAAACTAGAGCTTCTGCACAGTAAAAGAAACTAACAGCAAAGTAAACAGACAACCTACAGAATGGGAGAAAATATTCACAAACTATCTATCCAACAAGGGTCTAATATATCTGGAATCTATAAAGAACTTAAACAATTCAATAAGCAAAAAAAAAACTCCATTAAAAAGAGGGCCAAAGACATGAACAGATACTTCTCAAAAGAAAACACACAAAGGGTAAAAAAAAAAAAAAAAAAAAAAAAAAAAAAAACAATTAAAATGCTCAACATTCCTAATCAACAGAAAAATGCAAATCAAAACCACAATTAGATAACATCTCATACCAGTACCACAATGTTTGAATAATTGTAGCCTTCTATTATAGTTTGAAGTTGGCTATTATAAAGAAGGCAAAAAAGGAAAAAAATGCTGTTGAGACTACTAGGAAAAGAGAATACTTAGATAATGTCGGTGGAAATTTAAACTAGTTCAGTCACTGTGGAAAACAATTTGGAGATTTCTCAAAGAACTTAAAACAGAACTACCACTTGACCCAGCAATCCCATTACTGGGTATACATCCAAAAGAAAACAAATCACTCTACCAAAAAGACACATGCACTTGTTCATCACAGCACTATTCATAAAAGCAAAGGCATGGAATCACCTAGGTGACCATCAACAGTGAAGTAGATAAAGAAAATGCAGCAAATACACACCACAGAATATCACCAAACAAATAGAGTTGTGAAAATTAGTGAATTTATGTGAACTTATAAAATAAGTTCAAAATGACAATATAAATTTCAAGTTCACCATATATACAATCACTATTTTTCTCTTAGATTCAACCTACAATGTAGCCCCTTTTTGAAGCACAAAAATTTTGTGTGTGTGCAGGGGCGGGGGGACATTCGCATTATCTTAATTTTGTTCCAGGCTGAATTTGCTCTCTTAAGAGTTTAAATCATTAAGAACTGCTTACTGACTCAACATTAGGTTCAAATTGATTAACATGTAAAAAGCTTTAACTAGTCTACAAGGCTCTGATAATTAGTGGTTACAAAACTTCTAAATGACATTTAAAGAATATTTATCTTTTATTTTTATTTATTTATTTTAAGACAAAGTTGCACTCTTTCACCTAGGTTGGAGTGCCGTGGCTCGATCTCAGCTTACTGCAACTCTCCCCGGCTTAAGCAATCCTCCCACCTCAACCTCTCAAGTAGCTGGGAACACAGGCACACACCACCATGCCTGGCTAATTTTTGCATTTTTTGCAGAGATGAGGTTCTGCTATTTATGTTGCCCAGTCTGGTCTTGAACTCCTGAGCTCAAGTGATCCACCCACCTCGACCTCTCAAAGTGCTGGGATTAAGGTGTGAGCACCATGCCTGGCAAGAATATAAAGTATCTCTTAATAACCTTTTTGTAACGCAGCAAAAAACAAATAAAATATTTAAAGTCTATGAAAGCATACAGGACACACCTTACAGCAGTTTTTTAGCCTCAAAGGATTTACCAAAGCTGCCAAAGAACAGTTGGAAAAAATAAAGTTAATTTGCTTCACCTCGTGTCTTCTAAACAGATAAATAAAGGCATTATAGTTGCTTAATACAAGTTTTAATTGAGTGCTGTCACTGGTGGAAAGAAAAGTGCAGAACCACTACTTTCTGTATCACACAAAGTAGGTAATTAACAGCCATTCTGGCACAATCCCTTATCACCAAAATACACAATGGATGCAAACTTCTCTCAAAGCCAATGCTCAGTTACAACAAAGCTGAGCTGGTGTTTCAGGGTCACATTCACTTCTTTATTACACAAGCATAAATTTACTGCTCAGTCAGACACCTATAATTAAACACAAGAAGACTATAATGGTAATATTCAGGCTAGCTAGCATGGAATGGGGTTCCCCCTCCTCCCCATAAAGATGATTGCCTTTCATTTTAGAGTTTCAAGTAGCTACAGTTCACTTAGTTTTGATTACATAGCAATTAGATATGCAAATACATAAGATCCAGAAAAATACTTTTCAAACATCAGATTGTGAGCAATCAGGCCCATTCTCTTCTCTTGTATATACATGCAGCTCATTAAACTACTATTGTCTAAAAAAAAAATCTCTGCCTCAAATGCTTTGGGTTTTTTTTTTAATGTTAAAACATTCAAAACACACCCATAAATGAAATCTCTTTTGGCCACCTAGTAAGGAGTCCATGCCAGTGTTGGGTGGGAAGCACTCTGAGTGGCCAAAAAACACGCCTTAATTCACATTATCTATTTGTTTGAATATTTTGAATATTTCATGGCTTGCCATAAAACTTTTAAAAATTCAATATACAATTTAAAAGTCACTGTATTGACACCTATTATTAACAAAATAAAAAATATTACCAAGTATATTACTAAATAGTCCAACTATTTGACTGAGAAACTATTTCCTCTTACTTTATGCGTTTATATCAGAAGCTACATGTGGATGTTACTGTGGAGAATCACGCATACCTTGAAGAGGAGAATTTGTACTTCACAAGAACCAAAAATGGTCAGTTATGTGTGTGGCAGGGTGTGGCTTGAAAATCTAATGTGGCCACCAACAGTCTTTGCAAAACATACTCACATATTGTCTCTAGCTTAGCAAATAATTTTTCTTTTAGGTTTTAAATTTCAACTTTCCTTCTTAACTTAGACTCCTAATTCAACTAATTCATAAAGTATTTGTTGGGTTTTTTCTCTTTTGTAATGTAAGTCATATTCAGTTGTTTATTTAAATTTCTCTAGGTATCTGCATTATCTATTTGATGCTTCTATGCTCCAGAAAATAAGAAATTTCCTGTAAAATTCTGTAGTAAGGAGAACGTAATTTTTTTTGTAGGCACCAATTATGTCCGCACTTCATTGAGGAAATCAGATATATAAATTAGTCCTCCTGAAGAAGACAGCCTGGGTAAGGAAACAAAAGCAAACAATATAATTAATATAAACATTACAATGTATATTTAGAGAACTTTAGAGAACTTTAGAAATCCAGCAAGGATTAGCAAAGGTTGAAGAATTCTAACGGCATGGAAATAATACAAATCTGAAGAAGATTCCTAGTCTATGTCACCATCTCTTGCCTCAACAACCACAACAGCCGACTAACGAATCCCCTTCCTACAACTCTTGCCCAACTCCCTACACATACACATCTCTAATTGCTGAAGACAATTCTTGCTAAAAATAAATATGTCACTCCTCTGCTTAAAACCATCAACTGACTTCCTGGTAGTTCCTACGAAATTTTACCAAGCCTATAGGGAAGCATATGGACAGGAACATAAACGTCTTCTCTTCCCACTTTCGCCCCACGCTGATTTTGCTATTCCTTGGACAGTTCCATCACATTCATAACTCAGTGCTTTTGCTTTAACTTCACCCAGAAACATTTAGTCTCCAGACCTTCCATGTCAACCCCCATCAGAGTCTCAGTTTAGATGCAACTTCCTTAGTCTTTCATTAGGCCTCCTAGTTAAAAGCATTCCACCCAGCCAACACTTATATTGCCTGGCGTTATTATTTCATGGCACCTATCTCTATCTGAAATTACCTTGTTCATTTATTTGTTTAGCTTCTGTCTTCCTTTCTAATTATGCTTTATGAGAGCCAGAACCTCCCAGTATTAGGTCTAGTCCAAAGTAGGAAATAAAATATACTTACTAAATTATTTAATAAAATTGGAAGTAGAAGAAACAATAGTCTGGGGTAGCAGATGGGTAGGATGTGTGAAAGGAATAAAGATGGCTTGATTTTTTTAGAAGATGAGGACAGGATTGACAACACAGAAGACACTGGAAATACTGAATGAAGGAGACAAGGGACTCGGTTGAATTATTTGCCATTTAATGTGAAACGAATCCCCTTCCTACAACTCTTGCCCAACTCCCTACACATACACATCTCTAATTGCTGAAGACAATTCTTGCTAAAAATAAATGTCACTCCTCTGCTTAAAACCATCAACTGACTTTTGTGTACACTGTCAGTGATGCTAATGAAACAAGTTCACATGTTTTAACATATATTTGATCAAGCCTAGCACTTAATGTCACAATGTGTCCTAGTTTTCCTTGCCAGCTTGATATACATTCCTTTTCATTTAATCATATCATCAATGGAGAATTCTTCAAAAGTGAAGAGTCAATGACTATCTTCATTGCTTTATCACCAAAAAAACTCACCCGCTGTGTCTAGATTAGGTTTGATTTCTCAGTGGCATATCTAAATATTACAAATTAGTCCAACATATGTCATATATGTAGGTAAATAGGAATAAAAGCCAAACCAGTTCAATCACCACTATTCCTGATTTAATACAAGAGTTTTTCAACAAGGGAAAACATGCTGAAAACAGTGACTAAGTGAGCCCAGATTGAGCATCCTTAATCCAAAAAACACAGAGTGCTCCAACATAACACATTTTGAGCACTAACATAATGCCAGTGTAAAACTGCATATCTGACACCCTGTTCTCTGATAATTCCATACATGCACAAAATTTAAAATACTGTATGAAATTACCTTCAGGCTATGTGCACATGAATGAATTTTGTGTTTAGAATTCCAGTCTCATCCCCAAGATATCTCACTGCATATACACGAATATTCCAAAATTCAAAAAGAAAAAAAAAATCTGAAACACTCCTGGTCCCAAGCATTTTGGATGCTCAATCTGTATAACTAAATTCATATCATATCAAAGACAACAGAAAAATAAAATGAGCATGCTTAGAATCTGGGTTTATATTCTATCAGCAGATACATGTACAAACCTCTCAATTATCTAGAATCAGTTTTTAAGTATTTTTAATCATAAAAAATTATTTTAAAAAACTAGTGTAAAATTCTTCGAAACAATCAATATGAGGAAAAAACAAAGTCTGGGGAATTACTCCAATTTAAAATGGGAGAAGAGGGAAAGAGGGAGCCAGAGGTAGGAACAAGAAGAGGAAGGGAGGGCATGAAAGTGAAGGGGGATGAGGGACACAAACATGGCGGCCAATGTACCAAGAGCCACATATGTTAATATGCCACACATGGGTAAGTGAGGTGAAAGGTGTGTGGGAGTTCTCTGTACTATTTTTATAATCCTGCAAGTTTAAAATTATTTCAAAACATAAAATTAGAAAGAGGAATTACTTGTCCCCAAACTTTTATGTCTTCAAATTTTCTGTATGAATTTGCTGTGCCTAAACCATTACTGTCCAACAAAACTTTAGCAACGGGAATGGTCTTTATCTGTACTGTACAAAAGGGTAGCTAAAATCACATGTCAGTATTGAGGATGTCAGTATCACTATGTGTGAGTAACTGTTTCTTTTATTCAGTTTTCATTTAAATATCTGTATATTGCCAGTGGTGACCTGCTATGAACTCACTGTGGCCCCAAAAATTCATGTGTTAGAAACAACCCCCAATTCAACAGTATTGGAAGCTGGGGCCTTTTGGAAAGTATTTAGGTCATGAGGCAGAGCCCTCAGGTAAGAATTAATACTCTGATAGAAAGGCCTTGATGGAGAGAGTTTGGTCCCTTCCATGCCCCTTCTGTCCAATAAGAACACAGAGTTCCTTCCTCTGGAGGATGCAGCAGTAAGACACCATTAAGGAAGGGGAGGCTGGGTTCTCACCAGAGAAGACTTGTTGGTGACACCTTCATCTTAGGAATTCCCAGACTCCAGAGCTGTCAGAAATATATTTGTGTTCTTTATAAACTACCCAATTTCAGGTATTTTGTTAGAGAAGAAAAAATGAACTAACATACTAATTTAATTGACAGCACAGGTCCAAACATTTCCCTTTACAAGTAATGCTAAGACTAGTTTATTGAGAAATAATACTCTTTCTCATAGTACCCTTTTGGGTATGCTTAAAGCAGTTTCATTTTTCTTTCTTTCTTCTTTTTGAGATGGAGTCTAGCTCTGTTGCCCAGGCTGGAGTGCAGTGGCACGATCTGGGGTCACTGCAACCTCTGCTTCCCAGGTTCAAGTGATTCTCCTGCTGCAGTCTTCCAAGAAGCTGAGATTACAGGCGTGGGCCACCACATACAGCTAATATGTTTGTATTTTTAGCAGAGACAGGGTTTCACCATGTTGGTCAGGCTGATCTCAAACTCCTGACCTCAAATGATCCGCCCACTTTGGCCTCCCAAAGTGCTGGAATTACAGGTGTGAACCATAACACCTGCCAGCCATTTCAATTAAACCCAGGGCTCAAGGCTTGAGTTGAGAGAGGTCAGGGATGACAAGTGTCCTGAACTTAGTCACAGAAATTCCCATAAGGAATCCTTTAACTACTAGTGACAAAGGACATTAAAATCATTCTAGGGTATTTACATGCACTTCAGCTTTGATCATGCAGAATGCTGCATCTTAAAAAAAATCTGTTATCACAGATCTGATTAGGACAATAATCAATGTTTACTTCCTGTCAAATGATTTCTGCCCTCATGCCAAGTCCACAGAACGCATTTTTTATTTAAAAGCTCTTCCACTGGTTAGTTCAATACATATATAATGCTCTAAACATAAATTTATGTACTGTTCTCCATGGTGACTTCATTATCTTCTGTTGATAATTATAATGAGCTATAAGAACTACATTTCAAAAAAATTTTAAGTTCTATAGCAATATGGTATGTTTCTAAACAGCTACAAATTCCTACTTAAGTTTTAAAATACATGCAAAGTTCTGAACAAGTGGTTAAAATAGCCTTGACACAACACTATTAGGCTGTTTTATATCAACAAGTAAAAGAAAACTGCCCTGTACACAATGGATATTTCAAAAGCTATAAGTGAAATTATGTTTACTTTATAAATTAGCTACACGCTTAAATAATTAAATAACTTTAAGTGACTAAAAATAAATCAGGTCATGGAAACAAGTCATTTAACTGCTTGGCAATGAGTGAGGAGAAACCATTATTTTATTTCCCAGTACAGAGGACTACAAATTTACACATACCTAAACGGATAGACACTCACAAACAAATAAACCAATAACATACTAACCTTTCTGTGTAGAAACAAACAAAAAAACCTAACTGAAAAATACATTAAAAGTGTGCAAATTATCTGGGGTGGAATGGGGTGAGGAGGAGTGCAAGTAAGAGATGACTACAGGAAATACAGGCAAAAAACAACGCCCAACAATAAGAGCACCAAAGGATCTTGAACTGCACAACTGTGCAAATTTGTTAAATGATTAAGGGCAGCAAGGAGTTGAGGATGTCTCCCACATATATATGTATTTTTTACCACAGCTGTGGTAGGAGCGAACTAATGAAGAACATGAATTAAATTCTATAAGCAAATTAATACTGGAGGACAAAAAGAGCCAGTGATTTACATATTTTTCCATAATTCATTTTCTCCAAGGATCACACAAAATTTATTTCTCATTCTAAAAGCAAAACAGGAATTTTTAAAGTAATATTTAATTTTATATCACAAACTTCGTAAGGCCACAGTATCACTTCTTAAACAAATCCCATGATAGCTAGTAACAAAAGTAGATTTAAGAATGACATTAGTGTTTTGTAGAAGTTGGTTAGACAAACACCAAAACAACACCCAAATCTTAAGATGACTATGTTAAGTTTTCATCCAAACCAGAATGCTTTTTGAAAGCAAATGGAGATGCTATTAGCAATTACACCTAGAGAATAAACATAGCTAAAACTACCCTAGACAAAGCAAAACTTAATTTCACCCTTCAGAAAAGCTATACTGAACAGAAAAATTTAGCATGCTATCAAAATATGAAAGTAACAGAATTTTTTAAAAACCACGGATTTTTTTTTTTTTAAACAAACAATATCTACTCTTATTTTTTCTCTGGTCATTAGGTAATATATAGCACACCCAAATAAAACTAATTGCCTGAATTAATTCTTACTTATACAGTAAGAGCAAATTCCTCCAAAGACTAAATCACTGCACCAAAAAAATTATTTACAAAGTTAAAAAAGTGCTAAATTAGTAATTTCAAAAATATGAATTTTGCATAACATATAAACTATGTAATTATCAATAGCAATTTAAAAAATTTCAAGTCATAAAAATTGTTTTAAAAAGCACAATTGAAAAAGAGTGAAATTTCCAATCCTCCCCTAGAGAATAAAATAATTTCTAAAAGAATTTAAGATTTAACTGAACAAATGCTAGAACAAAACTAATGATGGCACAAAATGGCAAATATCTATGTAAACTACTGAACAAGGTAAAGGCCTTCAAGCATAACACTAAAGACAGAATCCATAAAACCACAATAAAATGTATTTTAAAATTATTCAATTGATAATCTATGCAAAATGATTATAAGCAAAATTAAAAGACAATGTACTCCTTCAACATATATTTACTGAGCACCAACTACATGGCAGGTATGTACAATTCTATTGCCAAGAACAGAACAATAAATAAAAGAGACAATTCTGCTCTCAATGAACAAATTCCCTTAAGTGAGGGTGGTAGTAAAACATGTCCGGGCTATTGATGGTTAACATGTAAAATACAAAAGAGCAAAAGGGCAAGAAGGTTTACTATATGGGAGCCAACTGGTTACAGACAGTCTCTCTGAAAAGTGAGATTCAACAGGAATCTGAAATGAAGGGACAAATCAAGTTTACACATATATAAGGGAGAGTATTCCAGGCAGAAGGAGTAGCAAGACCAAAGCCCTAGCATTTGTATGTTCGAGGAACAAAGGAGAGGCAAAAAGTAGAAAAGTCTAGGGAGGCAGCAAGCTACAAGGCCACGTAGAAAGAAGCCTTTAGCCACAGTAAAGATCTGACTCTTGACTGAATACATGAAAATATACTTGAAGATTATTCTTAAAATTCACACCGGTTGCTGAAAAGAGACAAGCATAGAATAATGGAAATAAGAAAATCAGAAGGCTACTTAGAGGAAAGTCACAGTGTAGTAGTTAAATTAATGCACTCAAGCAAGCCTGGGTTCATATCTTAGGGCTAAGCAACTCACTAGCCACTGAAGGTATTTTAATCTCCTTAATGCTTTATTTCCTCATCTATAAAATTCGAACAACAGTAACGGCCGAATAGGGCGGTCAGAGGATTAAATGGGTTAATTCACATGAACTGATGGTAATAATGCCTCACAGCTCTTCTTAACAGTAACAACATCAACGTATTCTCACCACAACCATTACCATCACCATCTAACCGAGTAGAGATCAAGCAGTATGAAAGTCAGGTGAGAGATTCTAAAATCAACAAATGAATGGGATATAGAAGAATACATGTAATACAGAAAGAGATCTTAACCTATTACAAATGACAAGGGAATACCTTCATTACAACTAAACGTTAACTAACAAATATAAAGGGAATGATAGGAAAATAACAAATAATGAAAACAGACTTGGACAAGAGACATTACAATCCTAAATTTGTTAGGAAAGAATATTAACAAAGTTTCAAAGTATTTCTTCTTGGATTAGTTATGAATTTAAAAAGGGAAAGAGTTACCTTTAGATTGAAAATACGTAACTCATACCATTTTAGCCAAATGATCAAAGTTGCCAACATCAAAAATAGTTAAATTAACATCATCTAACTGCTAATGTGATGCCTGAGAAGGACACATCGGTTTTTTTTTTTTTTTTTTTTTTTTGAGACGGAGTTTCACTCTTGTTACCCAGGCTGGAGTGCAATGGCGCGATCTCGGCTCACCGCAACCTCCGCCTCCTGGGTTCAGGCAATTCTCCTGCCTCAGCCTCCTGAGTAGCTGGGATTACAGGCACACGCCACCATGCCCAGCTAATTTTTTGTACTTTTAGTAGAGACGGGGTTTTACCATGCTGACCAGGATGGTCTCGATCTCTTGACCTTATGATCCACCCGCCTCGGCCTCCCAAAGTGCTGGAATTACAGGCTTGAGCCACCGCACCCGGCTCCAGGACACATCATTTTTTTAAAACATTAGTGCCAAAATTGCATGGCCTGAATCTAGTCATGAAGAAACAACAAGACACACCCAAATCAAAAAAAATAATAATAATGAAATCAAAGTCTGAAGAACTGTTCCAAATTACACAGTTAAGAGACAGGGCAAATAAATGTAATGTGTGTTCTGGACTAGATCCTAAATCAGAAATAATTTACAACTAAAGAAAAATTGGAAAAATTTGAATTTAGAATGTCCACCAAATAACAATATGTTTAACAATATTAAATTTTCAGAATCTGATAAAGTAACTTTATGTAAAAACAATGTCCTTGGTTTTAGAAAACACACTCTAAGACAGGGATGAAGGATCATAATGTCTGCAAGTTACTCTCAAGTAATTCAGCAAACAGTAATAATTATTTTATACACACACACACACACACACACACACATATGTACATGTGCACATACACAGGCAAGTCAACTCTCTTTTGTGGTAAAGTCACCAGGAACACTAAACTAGCCAATACTGCTCCTAAAGGAAATACAGGGTTGGTTCCCTGTGGTCACATTTTCATCAATGACCAATACATAATTCAGTTTTATACTTGTTTCTGTTCAAAGACACCTTATTCAGGCTAGGCGCGGTGGCTCACGCCTATAATCCCAGCACTTTGGGAGGCCAAGGCAGGAATATCTCTTGAAGTCAGGAGTTCAAGACCAGTGTGGCCAACATGGTGAAAACTTGTCTCTACTAAAAATGCAAAAATTAGCTGGGTGTTGTGGAGTATTCCTATAATCCCAGCTACTTGGGAGGCTGAGGCAGGAGAATCGCTTGAATCCGGGAGGCAACAGTTGCAGTGAGCCAAGATCATGCCACTGTACTCCAGTCTGGGCGACAGAGACTGTCTCAATAAAAAATAAAAAAAAAATAGACACCTTAATACATACTGTTGATTCTTGAACATTCAACAGCCAACAGCACTAATTCATGCCTGAACTAAACTTCTCTAACACAAGTATTTTCTCCATAATGCACATCACACACAGCCTTCTTGCTCTAAGGAATCCTAAATCCTAGACAGAACCTCAGCACTATGCTTGAGGGATGTTTTAAACAACAAAATCACAATAAAAAGTAAAAACAAAAAAAAAAAAGGACAAAAAAAAAAAAACAAAACAAAAACAAAATATGACACTAAGCAGACCATGCAAAGAATTCTTGTTTATAGTATATTAACTGAAGTAAGAAAGTAGTGTGTCCTCTTGTTGTATCTCAACATTAAACAAGAGCATTTGGGTGACTCAGATTTTTATTGCCACTGTGTTCATGTCCATGAATGACTGTGAAAGTGTCACCAACACTGATTTGAGGGTTATAGATAAGTTTTAGCAAGTAGGTGAACTTGCAAATACTAAATCAACACTATGTGTACACACAAATGTACAAAATGTTAATACAGTTGTCCCTTAGTATCCCTACAGGATTGGTTCTGGCACCATCTCCCTCAGATACCAACATTTAAGTACCTGATATAGGTAGGATGGTGAAATATTTGCACAGAACTCAGACACATCCTCCATACACTTTAAATAATCACTAGATTACTTATAATACCGAATACAATGTAAAAACTATGTAAATCACTGTACTGTATTTTTATTTGTATTACTTTATATTGCTGTATTATTGCTTTTTATTACTTTTCTCCCAGAATATTTTTGATTTGTGGTTGGCTGAATTGGAGGATATCAGGCCTACAGTATGGAAGGCCGAGGTATACGGCAAATCTAGGTTGAAGGTATACATGAATTTACTTTGTTAGCCTTGTAATTATTCTGTATGTATAATTTTTTGTTTTTTCAAAATGAGAATTTAAAGAAAACACAGGGGTTTGGAGATGGTAGCCATGACAGACAATAAAAAGTGAACATTAATATCCAAATAGATAAGATTTAACCTTATTAACCAGAAGTAGTATGCAAATTGGCTATTTCTGTCCCTCTAAAAAGGTGACTTTTGAGAAGATTCATTACAAACACATTTTCATTTCCTGAGGGAGCTTACAATCCCAAACAGTGAAGTTGAAAGGCGATTCCAATAATGCATTTTCAACCAACCAATTCTACACATTTATCTTTTTTTGTTCTTCTTTTAAGGGTCCAAGCTGGTCTTGAACTCCTAATCTCAAATCATCCTCCCACCTCAGTGGTGGGTGGAATCCCACCTACAGTGCTGGAATTACAGGCATGAACCATGGCGCTCAGTCACATTTATCTTAATAATAATGTCTACACGTTCCTCACAGCATTTTCATAATAAAAGCAATTATTTTAAAACTTCAATAAGTTTTGAAAACACAATACACATATGTACAATTAAATGCTACTTATAACCATTAAAAATATTGTAGATGAGTTTTTAAGAGTTTTTAGTATGTAACATACTTAAAATATATCAAGTCACAAATACATAGGGTCTCAAAATATACATCAACACATAATTCTAAGATTAGATTTTTAAAATACCGGAATTGTCTAACTTTTTCTACATTAAATATAAAAGGCTTTCATAACTAAGGAAAATTTGTTTTTATGTTTTAAAAGATGAGCTTAAGCATTGGCTTTCACTACTTGTGACTCCTTTTAAAGTATTTACTCCTCTTAAATCTTAAACATTCTGAACAATTAACTGCTGTAACACTTGATCACATTACACATCCTGAAGCATCCATATAGATAGACATCTGTTTACTCAT
Organism: Saguinus oedipus; assembly: GCA_031835075.1. Classification (NCBI taxonomy): domain Eukaryota; kingdom Metazoa; phylum Chordata; class Mammalia; order Primates; family Cebidae; genus Saguinus; species Saguinus oedipus. Next base: position 173,166,758 of record CM063172.1, on the reverse strand, counting down.
TTGTTCCTTATTATTCAATAATCTCATTACTTTAACACAATTACTATTCAAACATTAATCTTAGTAGGTTACAAAGATAAAATTACCCAAAATTTCCTTCACATTAGATTCTTTAAAAAATTTTTTTTGAAGTGATTATTCCTCTATATTTAGAGTGTCTTTATAAACAGACCTTTGTAAAAACATTTTTCACAATCTGCTATAATTTCTATTACTCTTTTTAAAAATGATTAAACATGTAACAATTTACAAAATGAATAATTTCAATAATCTCAGATTCACAATTTCAATTGTTTTTAAACATCAAACACAAACCCACAAACTGCGTCCTATAACAACCTGTGATTTAAAAAACCCAAACTAAAAATAATGTCTTTGTTAACAATTACATGTTTTAAAATCGAAAGATCAACAAGATAATTTAATAGTGATCTTTCATAACTGAAGGAATAAACAGAAAACTAAAACTGGTAGGACTGAGTAAGATGGCTCCCTAGGCTTATGAAACTGCCTAATAATTTGTTGCTAATATGACTGCAAAAGCATTTTCCAACTAAGGTTTGTTAAAGAGTTTTGTCAAAGAAAATCAATTGCTGCAGAATAAATACAGATAAGCAGCATTCCAACGACTAATTCCGTCAACAGAGAGCTGAATCCTCTAAAAAGAAAATTTGTTACATAAAACACAACTACAAGATGCTCAACTATTCCTTAACTAAATTGACTGCAATCCAATCAAGACTTAATTTTAAAAAGGCTCATTAAGAGCCTGTAGTGATAAAATGGACTCTCCCTTTTCACTGTTAACTCCCGTCTCACTTCATTAGACATGGACAATTAACTCATCCTGGAGTTACATCCATGGCTGAGTGATCAGATGAGGTTTTACAGGTTACTTAAAGTATTACTTTACTAATAAAAACAAAGGTTTATTCTCATTGGGTCCATCTTTTTACCTCTCAAAGGGTGTCTCACAAATTTTAATAAATGTATTTTCAAGTAAATTTAAATTTTTTATTTCAAATCTTCTCAATCTTTCTTAACAATGGGTAAAAAGCAGTGACTACTCTATAAATGTATTGAGATACTATCCAATCGGAAATAAACATTTAATTTTTATTGTACTGTTTTGTACTCTTCCATCTTAAAACAAAACTAAGCCATTTGAATCCTTAATGAACAAGTAACCAGAAATCAAATTTTAAAATAATCTAGTCAATATTCTAAATTGAATTTTATTTTATAAACATAGAGGGAAAAAAAAAAAGAGGGGGTAAGAAGAACAAAAGCAGAGGAAGGCGGACAACAGAGAGCTAGTTCACACAATCCTGAAACCAACATACCACGTTACAGCTGGCATTTAAACCAGTGTTGCTGGAAGTACAGCCTACAAGTACAGAAATCAGGCCTGTTGAGAAACTCTTTGAGCATTCTGACAGGGTAATTTTATGTCTCTTGATAAAAGTTTTAAATGGGCTTAAATATGTCTTTTTTAAATTCTACTTCTCTGATAACTAATTTTATTATATTTCACTAAAAGATATATAATCGATTGAATTTTTTTAGTAGGTTTCTTACCACAGATGGTTTGAAAAGCACTGAAAGAACGGCAGGCTTTCTTTTCTCTTTAAAAACAAACCAATCTACCACTTTTGAGGTTGAATCCAATACCATATCACATGACATCTTAAAAGAAAATTAAGGTTACTAGGCAATAAACTTTTAGCTGAAGCAGAACACCATTAAGATAAGCACTGTCATTAAATATGTCAAAGTCTCTAAAGTTTAAGAGATTATATTATATTTGTTTTGAATTCAAAGTAGATTGAGATCAGAGGACTGAAGTTTCAAAGATTTTATCCTAACATAAGAAAGGACTTTCTAGGCAGAGTTGTTTGAGACTTGATCATTTGTCTTCTGCCTTTAATCACTTCCCACTTCTGTCAAGTTACCTTTCCAAAACAATTAATACGTTATACAACTTCTCATGTTTAACAGAGAAGTGTGTTGACGCACTGCTTTCAAAATGAAATAAATTTGGATACAAGGACCAAGGTCCTTTATCCTCAGACCTCAGCCTTGTCTCCAATACCAACATTCCACTGTGCCCCATATCTTCCACTGAGACACACCAAGTATCCACATAGCGACATAACCTGGTTGATTCTATTTCTGATGTTTGGAACACCATTTTATTCATTTGCCTGGTAAACTCCTACTTCAGTCAATCTTCTCCAGTTTCCTTAAAAAAACCTTCAACCTTCAAAGGACTCATTACTTCTTGACTTCCTGTGGCACAATGTATATATCACCTCTGTTGTATTAGTTCACTGTCAATATATCAGTATTCCAGGGGTGAAAGTTCCTTGAGGGCAAAAAATCATAGGCATTAAAAAAGTAACTGCTGTCTCAGACTGTATTAAATTAACTATGGCAGAAGGTAATGAAAACTGGCTAACAATCATTTGTAGTACCACTTACTGAAGAACTAAGTATCACAAAGATAAGTTTAGACTCCATGGCTTAATAAGGTTCCCTCTATACCAGGTTATACAAGAGCATACATTTCATTGCCACTTTTCTAAAGCAACTCATCTGTTTTCATAGCGAATTCGACAATTCAACTGGATTCATGAAAGTTGATAAGTCTGCAATTTGTAAGAGTAACCCTTTAACAAAGAATCTGTAACAGTTCCTACTCCCTAATACATCTTGTCAAAGGGTACCAATAAGGGAGGCTGAAGGAAGAGCGGGAATATATATGGTTTGATGGTGAGGCAGTAACACAAAATTTGAGAAAAAAAAAATTTCTCATAGGGTACACCTTTCTCAACTAAGAATTCCACATGACAATCAAATTTTAATGCCCAGCTCAAGACATAAATTATATGTGATTAACTTTTCTCCAGAGTAACTATAATGGTTCTGAGGGATTGTGTCAAGGGGTGTGGTTTCAAAGACAGAAATTTCCCAGCCACATGCCTGACAGGCCTTCATCCCTGTCCCCATCTGGGAACTTAGAGTTCTTTGTCTAACTTTCCCAAAGCAGACTGGGTAGAAAGCCCAAGTGAGCTTCCTTTGTTTAGAAAGCCCGCCAAAAGCTCTGAGGGAGGCGGCTTTGATTGTGGGCCAGGCAACCAATCCAATACCAGAGTCGAAGATCAATCACTCCAGGGGAAGCTGAAAAAGCTCCTCTCACTGGACAAGAATTTGAATGGGGTGGGAGTAACTCCAGGGTTAAAATCCCCCACTACTCCCTTACTTATAGGGACTCCATCTCTGGATCCCTTCCCACACCAACATGGGAGCTGTCTCTCCCTCTCTCCCCATAAAGATTTCCCTCTCTGGGATCCCCTCCCACAACAGCATGGGAGCTCTCTCTACTTTTCTCTCTTTCCTGCTCTCTCTGTCTAATAAATCGCTTTCTGCACAACTCTCTGGGTCTGACACTTACTTGAAGGAGCTCACCATGTCACCATGGCCCTCTCCACATTCTTGGGTGAGGCCCAAGGACCTGGGAAAACACATCTGATTGGGGAACAGTGAGCATCTTTGGGACACCTCTGCAGCCCTGCTTCTGTCACCCAGTTATAGTTCTCTTGATGAGTCATCCTGAATAAAATAATTCCTATGTTCTGTGGTTCAGATGAGGAACACTACTTAAGTCCAGCCAGAAGTTATTACAATTATGATGCACCTTAAGACATGCTATAATGGTACCGTTTCAGCTAACTATTATTTATAAACTGCTTCAGTCAGAAAATAAACCCATTACAAAGAATACTTGGGAAACTGATGATGGTTACAGTGCTCCTATGACTTTTTACACACACACACACACACACACACACACACACACACACAGCCTAATTTCTTTGAAAGTGCCTTTAATAGATGCTCAGTCTCCTGCATAACAAAGTTTGGTGAAACTGTGGTAAAACTGCTACTCTCATACACTGCCAATGGTAATGCAAACAACCACCCTAAGACGGAGTAATTTAGCACTAAATAACAAGTTCACACACTATAATCCTACATCTAAATTCTATCTCAAACATAAATTAGCAACTTCACGAAACACTTTCAACATAGCACTGTTCCTATTTGTAAAGGCAAAAAAAGGAGTAAAGACTATTCTCTAAATACTCCCATTAAATGATCACAATATACTGTTAATTGAAAATAATAAAAGTATGAAAAAGTGCTAAGCGTGTAATCTATAAAAGTAGAAATTACACACACACACACACACACACACACACACACACACAGAGAGAGAGAGAGAGAGAGAGATACATAACTATTTATGTTTAAAAAAAGAGAAGTGGAAGGAAAACTTAAAAATTCTACCCAAACAGAAAGGGAGGACTAGTGCTAGAGACAAAAGCCATACTTTATAAAAATCCTCCGCTTTGTAGATTTTGCTTTGGAACCATGTAAACATTTTAAAGTACAAAACAGGAAAATGTTTTATGCAATTTCCACAACTAGAAAATTAAGTGTAACAAATTAACCTAACGATGGGTCCATACACTAGCATAACTGTTACACACTAAAAATTATTCCAAGTGTTTTAATAGATGGCAACTAGTATCTCTAGTGAAATATATCCTAAAAATAGTAAGAGCTCAGGGTAAAATTATTGTCACCATTGGTAGTAGTGTTTATATTGTTATTCTGAGCCTACGTTGTATTCCTTTTCTGAAATAAAGCAAATGAACCATTATTTTGTGTCATAAGGAACCAGGATTTTCAGTGAGAAAGCAGCTACGGATACAAGATTAAATAAAAACATTATAGTCCTATATTTAATCAGAATGAACTTGTGAAAATATTAGTGTATTTCCTAGCTCTAAAAAGTCTACTGTAATGAGCCCAGAATATAATATCTGTGCTATTTCACGCTCTCTCTCTATTTTCTTGTCACTGTTTTTTGGTAACTAAGGTTCCCTAAAAAATTGGCTGATTCCAAATCTGAGGAAAATTCTTAAAAGTAGAGTGTGGACTATCGTATCACATTATACTAGAAAGCAAAGTTACTATTCCCATCTACTAGGACTATGTTGAAAAGGATTTAGAAGTCAATGTAAAGAAGTCCCTCCAATGGGCACCAGTTAAAAATTAATAACTTCAATGAACTGAAACATACCAAAACTGTTCAAATGCATCTGTAGTGATACCCAAAGGTGGGACTGGGGGGGTGGGGGGGGGAACAACTCACTCTGCCTCTGGAGGATTCCTGGGAACCCAGTCTCTATTTAAAAACTAGTAAATAAAGAATTAAACATTTATTCTGCCTGTCTGGTAAAAACTCTATCTAGCTAATATGAAGAAATAGAATATAGCTACTCTGCAACTCTCACTGAAATAAAAGACCCAGAAAACAATCAACAATGATTGCTAAAATCACACAGAGAAAATGAGACTTTACACACTACCATCACAACACTAATTATGAAATATTCTTTCAAAAAGGAACAGAAACGAGGAAGAGAAGGTGGGAGAGCTGAATCTAATTAAACTTTTGTCACTACCAATTTACAAGAAATATGGGGAAGAGAGATAAATGTTAAACACCACCATGAAAATGCCACCAGCAAAATCCATGGGAATTTAAGACAAATCACCCAGTGATGCCAAGAGGGAGAAATGGAGGTGAGTGGGAAGTGGCTTAAGGGATCTACTAATCAATTACAATGCAGATGACCCTCATTTGTATGCTCATTAAAACCAATTATTTTAAAAGCATATTTATGAGACACCAGGGAAACTATTAACACTGACTACATATGTGATGATAAAGAATTTTCTAGAGATTTTAAAAAAAAACATTATCATTAGATTCCTTCTATTTTGGAGATCGCTAATAAAATATTTACAGTTGAAATTATATGTTTAAATTTGCTTCTAAAATAATCTGGGAAAACAAGCCCATTCAAAAATGGGCAAAGAATATGAACAGACACTTTACAAAAGAAGATATACATGAGGCCAACAAACATATAAAAAATGCTCATCATCACTGGTCATTAGAGAAATGCAAATCAAAACTACATTGAGATACCATCTCACGCCAGTTAGAATGGTGATCATTAAAAAATCTGGAGACAACAGATGCTGGAGAGGATGTGCAGAAATAGAAACACTTTTACACTGCTGGTGGGAGTGTAAATTAGTTCAACCATTGTGGAAGACAGTGTGGCTATTCATCAAGGACCTAGAAATAGAAATTCCATTTGACCCAGCAATCCCATTACTGGGTAAATATCCAAAGGACTATAAATCGTTCTACTATAAGGACACATGCACACGAATGTTCATTGCAGTACTGTTTACAATAGCAAAGACCTGGAACCAACCCAAATGCCCATCGATGATAGACTGGACTGGGAAAATGGGGCACATATATACCACCGAATATTATGCAGCAATCAAAAATGATGAGTTCGTGTCCTTTGTAGGGACATGGATGAATCTGGAGAACATCATTCTCAGCAAACTGACACAAGAACAGAAAATGAAATACCGCATGTTCTCACTCATAGGCGGGTGATGAACAATGAGAACACATGGACACAGGGAGGGAAGCACTACACACTGGGGTCTATTGGGGGGAATAGGGGAAGGACAGTGGGGAGGGGGAGCTGGGGAGGGATAGCATGGGGAGAAATGCCAGATGTGGGTGAAGGGAGGAAGACAGCTAATCACACTGCCACGTGTGTACCTATGCAACTATCTTGCATGTTCTGCACATGTACCCCAAAACCTAAAATGCAATTAAAAAAAAAGAAATAAAAATAATAATAATAATCTGGGAGGCAAAAGGTAGGGAGAGGCAATGAGGAATGAGAAAGTTCCCTCTTGAAAGGAGAGAGGCAATGCTGGCCCTGGGTGATGAGTGAAGAGTTATTTACTACACTACTTGTCTTTCCACTGCTTAAAATTTTCCATAATGAAAAGTTAAAAACAAACAAGCTATACCCATGTTAGAGCTTGTCTGAGAGCTAAGTATTCAACAAGATCAATAAATCAGGCTTTTGGAACCCTACTTGTACTTGATTTTATGCCACCAACTGCCAAAGCCACTCTGGTGTATCAATCACAAGACTAAATTAATTTGATCTCTTTCAAAGTGTTGACACAGCAGTAACATATTTCATAAAAATAAAAACTTCTAAGTCCCCTCACCCAAAAATTCAAGGAATTTATTTATTTTTGCATATCACTATGAATACTGCCTTGAAATTTCCTTTAAGTGTACTTTCCTATGACCTAGCACAAAGTCTTAGGCATAAAGCTCTACTATTTGGTGAACGGACATATGTTAGATATAGTGAACCCCAAGTTTCTCTTAAAAGAATCAATATGTATGTTCAGCTCTCATATTCTTTAATTCTCTATTTTAACGTTTAACTTCCTTATAGTTCCAGTAAACTTTTTCCACCAGTTCTAATCAGTTGTTCCCCTTGTCCCCTGTCCTGCCTGACTCATCCCGGTCACCTGCTCTGACCCCTGCTTACCTGTTCTGACCTGCCTGTAACCATCCTTCCCGCCAAACTACCCACCCACCCCACAACTGCCACTCAGACACTTGCTCCCTTTAAAATAGCCAATCAGAATTAAACTAGACTGTGCTAACACTAGCCAATGGGGAAACAACACAGCAGTAGAGGCGACCTCCATGAGGGCATAAGTACCCCTTTCCCTCCTTGTCCAGGTGTATGCTTGCCACTGTTCCATCTGTGCCGCACCCTTCTATAGAAGTAAATTGCCTTGATGAGGAAATTTAAATTCAAGTGCTACTTCTTTTGTGGCATCGGAAATTTTTACTTGTAATACATACGACAGGATATAGAGTTAGAAGAAAAAATGCTGATTATAAAGCAGCATATATAACATGATCCACTTAATAAACCACATGTGTACACATGTATATCTGCATGAAGAACAATCTACAAGACATACCAAACTATCAACAAGGGTAGTGTCTAGACTAATGGAATTTAAGGAGTCTCTAATTTTCTTGAGACCGTCTAGGACTTTCTCACTTTTCTAAAAATATAGTATGTGTGGGTGTGTGGGTGTTTTCTTTCTTCTTTTTTTTTTTTTGAGACAGAATCTTGCTCTGTCACTTAGGCTGGAGTGGAATGGCACAATCTTGGCTCACTGCAACCTCCCCCTCCCAGGCTGAAATAATTCTCTTGCCTCAGCCTACCCAGTAGCTGGGATTATAGGCATTTGCCACCACACCTGGCTAATTTTTCTATTTTTAGTAGAGACAGGGTTTCACCATCTTGGCCAGGCTGGTTTCAAACTCCTGATCTCATGATCCACCCGCCTTAGCCTCCCAAAGTGCTGGGATTACAGGCGTTAACCACTGCACCCGCCATAAAAATACATTTTAAGCCTAACAAATAGGGCTAAGGTATCTCTGCTATAAGAGATATTTAACAATTTTTAATGTATATGAAAAATACCATGTAAAAAAAGTTATTAAATGCTCTACCTAAAATTCTGTAAAACCAAATTCAAGAATCCCACGTATGTCTGCAATTATACAATACGACTAACAACATTTCAAAAGTCACGCTCCACAAAACACTGAAGTTCTTCAAGGAGTTATAGAGGCATCTTTAAAAACGGAGGGACTACAGTCAAACATATTTGGGAAACAAATATTAAGTTAAAAACTATTACCAACTTATTTCAAAGCCCACTTTCTGACAAGAATGATTTTTACAACTGAATTTGAATATCCAGCAAGAGACAGAAGTTTCTATTTTGTGTATTCTTTAGGTAAAAATGAGGAAGAGAATGGGTTACTTCACTTCATTAAGCGTCCATTTCTGTTAGAAGAGTTAAACTATTTTCCAAGGTTGTCCTACAATCTGAACACGATGCAGCACAGATAGTAAAAGTGGCTGATAACATCTAGCCCAAGCTTGTCCAACTCCTGGCCCGTAGGCCGCATGCAGCCCAGGACGACTTTGAATGTGGACCAACACAAATCTGTAAACTTTCTTAAGACATTATAAAATTTTTTTTAAAGGCACATCAGCTATTGTTAGTGTATTTATGTGTGCCTATGACAATTCGTCATCTTCCAATGTGGTCCCTTGCTCTAACCACTTTTATCAGCAGCCCCAGAATGGCTTCTGAGGGCATATCCCTTCATTTTGAGCAAAGAACTCAAATGGGAATCGCTGAGTCTTTGAACATTTCCAGATGATGCAACATCTGACTGACATGGCTTTGATAAACTGCATACATTTCACCCATCAACACATTAGGGGAGGAGGGAGGAAATAAACAGGAGGTGAGGAAGAGGAACCTACAAGCATGGCTACTTAGTCTCCTCTTCTTTATGAGAAGATATTTTTCAGAAAAGCTGACAAATTACAGACTGATAAGACAAATGCACAAATGGTGTCCCCTATAATGACCATGCATATACATTCCCGAAGGGTGAACTTCAATGTAATACTTAACTGTCAGGCCAAAATAATCTGCCAAGTACCTAATTGTGTATAAAACACTGTTCTGTTTTAATGGCTTACTTTCCATTTGCTACATTAGAACCAGCTGACTCCCACAAGCTTCTAAAGGTGAACCACGCCTTCTAGCGTGAATACATTTCTTTCACAACCCTGGATATGGCCTCTGCTACCTCAACTGAAAAACCGTAATTACTTCCTTTTCCTAAAATTACTCCTCTAGTCTATGGCCATACCACCCTGAGTGTACCCGATCTCATCTAAAATGACTTCTCTAGCATTTGTAATCTGCTCAAATCTGTAATCTGCTCAATCTGCATTTTTACAAATTGAAGGTTTATGGCAACCCTGCATCATACAAGTTTTGTGGTACCATTTTTCCAACAGCACGTACTCAACTTGTGTCTCCAAGTCACATTTTGGTAATTCTCACAATATTTCAAACTTTGAGATTACTATTATGTCCGCTATGGGGACCTATAGACAGTGATCTTTAATACTAATACTGTAATATTAAAACCATGCCCATATTAAGACAGCAAACGTAAGCCATGAGTACTGTGTGCGTCTGGACTGCTCCACGGATCAACCATTCCCGTCTCTCCCGCTCTCCTCAGGCCTCCCTCTTCCCAGGGATGCAACAATATTGAAAGTAGGCCAATTAATAACCCTACAACAGTCTATAAGTGTTCAAGTGAAAGGAAGAGTCCCACATCTCTAGGTCAAAAGCTAGAAATGATTAAAGTTACTGAGGAAGGCATGTGAAAAACCAAGATAGGGCAAACAGCTAGACTTTTTATGCCAATTGGTCAGGCTGTAAATGTAAGTAGAAAGTTCTTGAAGGAAATTAAAGATGCTATTCTAGTGAACAAAAGAAAGATAAGAAAGCGAAACAGGCTTACTTGAAGATGGACAGTTTTAGTCTGGATTTAAAAATAAAAAAAAACAAACCATCCACAACATTCCCTTAGGTCAAAGCCTAATCCAGAACAAGGCCCCAACTCTCGACAATTTTATGAAGGCTGAGAGAACTGAGGTAGCTGCAGAAGAAAAATCTGAAGCTAGCATAGGTTGGTTCATGAGATTTAGTTTAAGACAACTCTAGAACTTAAAAGTGAAACACCAAGAGCTAACGCAGAGGCTGCAGCAAGTCATCCAGAAGATCTAGCTAAGATCAATGATGAAGGAAGGTGGTGGCTACACTGAACAACAGATTTTCAATTTAGTTGAAATGGTCTTCTACTGGAAGAAGACGACATCTAAAACTTTCATAGCTAGAGGTAAGTCAATGCCTGGCTTCAAACCTTCCAAAGACAGTCTGATTTTCTTGTTGGGGGCTAATGCAACTGTTGACTTCATGTTTAAACCAATGCTGATTTGCCCTTCCAAAAATACTAGAGCCCTTAAAAATTATGCTAAATGGAACAGGTGCAGTGGCTCGTGCCTATAATTCCAGCGCTTTGGAAGGCCAAGGGTGGTGGGGGAGGCAGACCACTTGAGGCCAGGAGTTCGAGACTAGCCTGGCCAACATGGCAAAACCTCGTCTCTACTAAAAATACAAAAAAAAAAAAAAAAAAAAAAAATTAGCTGGGTGTGCTGGTGCATGGTGGTGAATGCCTGTAATCCCAGCCACCCAGGAGGCTGAGGCACAAGAACCACTTGAACCCAGAAGGCAGAGATTGCAGTGAGCTGAGATCGTACCACTGCACTCCAGCCTGGGTGGTAGAGCAAGATTCTGCCTTTAAAAAAAAATTAGGCTAAATGTACCCTGTCTGTGCTCTATAATTGGATCAACAAAGCCTGAATGTCAGCACATCTGTTTACAGAAAGGTTTACTGAGTATTTTAAGCCTACTGTTAAGACTTACTGCTCAGAAAAACAGATTCCTTTCAAAATATGAAAGGAATTGACACTGCTCACTGTCAATGCATCTGGTAACCCAAAACCTGTGATGGAGATGTACAAGGAGATGAACGTTGTTTTCATGCCTGCTAATACAACATTCATTCTGTAGCCCATGGATCAAGGACTAATTTAGACTTTCAAGCCTTATTATTTAAGAAATGTCTTTCGTAAGCCTATAGCTGTCAAAGATAGTGATTCCTCTGATAAATCTGGGCAAAGTATATTGAAAACTTCTGGAAAGGAATCACTATTCTTAATGCCATTAAACACATTCATGATTCATGGACAGAGGTCAAAATATCAACATTAGCAGGAGTCTGGAAAAAGCTGATTCCAACTCTTGACTCTGAGGAGTTCAAGAGTATGGTGATGGAAGAAACTGTAGATGTGGAAACGGCAAGAGAACTAGAATTAGAAGTGGAACCTGAAGATGTGACTGAATTGCTGCAATCTCATGATAAAAATTGATCAAGAGTTGCTTCTTATGGATGAGCAGAGAAAGTGATTTCTTGGGATGGAATGTATTTGTGGTTAAGATACTGTGAACACTGTTGAAATGACAATAAAAAATTTAGAATATTACATGAACTTAATTTAAAAAGCAACAGCAAGGTTTGAGTGGACCGAGTCCAATATTAAAAACAGTTCTGTGGGTAAAATGCTATCAAAGAGCACTGCATGCTACAGAGACATCTTTTGTGAAAGGAAGAGTAAATCCATGAGGCAAACTTCGTTGTTCTTATTTTAAGCAACTGTCACAGTCACCTTAACCACTGGCAACCACCACCCTGGTCAGCAGCCATCAACATCCAGGCAAGACCTTCTACCAGCAAAAGATTCAAACTTGCTGAAGGTTCAGATGATCATTAGCATTTTTTAAGTGATAAAGTATTTTTAAACTAAGGTGTATTTTTTTTTTGAGACAGACTCTCACTCTGTCACCAGGCTAGAGTGCAGCTGGCGCAATCTCGACTCACTGCAGCCTCTGCCTCCCGCGTTCAAGCAATTCTCCTGCCCCAATCTCCCGAGTAGCTGAGATTACAGGCACGCACCACCATGCCCAGCTAATTTTTGTATTTTTAGTAGAGATGGGATTTCACTATGTTGGCCAGGATGGTCTCAGTCTCCTGACCTTATGATCTGCCCACCTCAGTCTCCCAAAGTGCTGGGATTACAGGCATGAGCCACCACACTCGACCAGTATGTAAATCTTTTAGACATCATGCTGTTGCAAGTATAAACATAACTTTCATATGCTCTAGAAAACTAAAAAAATGTGTGACTAGCTTTATTGCAATATTACCTTACTGTGGTGGTCTGGAAACTGTTTTGTGTCTTTTTGTAAAATCAAGTGACAAATGGGTGGGGTCCCTGAATAGTCATAAGATCGAGGCTGATTGCCAGAGAAACCCCAACCAAGTGAGCAGAGAGCCGAAACTTTCAGCCTCATTTCCCAAGCTCTAGGGAAGGGAGAAAGGCTGAATGTTGAGTTATCACCAACGGCCAGTGATGTAATCAGTCATGCCTACAAAATGAAACCTCCATTTAAAAACAAAACAAAATAAAAAACAGAAGGACAGGGTTTGGAGAGATTCCAAAGAGCTGAACAAACACATGAAGGTACCTAGAGAGTGGCACACTGGAGAAGGGATGGAAGCACTGAGCCCCTTCCCACATCTTGCCCTATGTATATTTTCCATGTGTTGTTCATCAGTATTCTTTGTAACATCCTTTATAATAAATAAGTGTTTTTCCCTGAGATCTGTGAACTACTCTAGCAAATTAATTGAACCCAAGGAGGGACTTCCTAGTCAGTCAAAAGCACAGGTCATCACTGGGGCTTGCAGCTGGCATTTGAAGTGGCGACAGTCTTACAGGTCTGAGCCTTCCATCTGTGGTATGTGACATTATCTCCAGTTTTGAATTGAATTAGAGGACATCTAAATGGTGTTTCCTGGAGATTTGTTTGGTTTGTGGGGAGAAACCCTCACATATCTGGTGTCAGAGGTATACTGAGTGGTGTGTGAAATGGTAGTCAAAGTTTATAATACTCAATATTCAAGTTGTTCTAGTATGTCTAAAATTATCACTCTTAGAAATGGTTCATAATTAACAGCTAGTATACCACCGATAGAACTCAAACTTCAGTTTCAATTTTCTTTTTTCCCAAGACAGGGTCTAATTCTGTTGCCCAGATGGGATTGAAGTGGCATACAACCATAGCTTACTGCTGTGTCAACTCCTGTGCTCAAGCATCCTCCCACCTCAGTCTACCTAGAAAGCTAGGACTACAGGTGCATGCCACCATACCTGGCTAATTTTTTGAAGTTTTATTGTAGAGATGGGGTCTCACTATGTTGCCCAGGTTGGTCTTCAACTCCTGGGATCTTCCCGCCTCAGCCTCCCAAAGTGCTGACATTACAGGTGTGAGCCACTGTGCCTAGCCTAGTTTCAAATTTTGACTGCCACATTTTGGCATGTGACCTTTGGCAAATTACTCAACCTCCCTGAGGCTTTGGTCTCTTCATTTACAAAACAGTAATAGTAAAACTTGACGGGTACAGACAAGACTTTCATAATAACAATCCAAGAGAATGAAAATTAAAGTGGCATATTAACTTACTGGCTTAAAACCAGTAGCTTAGTATATTACCATCTTCCACAAAGCATTAGCAGTACATAGCATTTATAATTTTCTTTATTTACCAAACCTTTTCAGGAAACAAGAGGGAAAGTGCACCTAAGCCTTTCATTTATTACCTGAACTGCTCACTCTTTTCACAAATATTTTTTTAAGTGCCTACACTCTGTGCCAGGTACTCACCAAACACCAAGGAAACAAATACTCCATAAAATAGCCATAGTAGGCTCTCACTAAGTTTACCAGTGTAGGGAAGAATTCAGACCAGCACACAACATTCTCATTATAACATTTTTGTTAAAAGTAAAACAGGCTACCAGTAAATTTTTTCTAGCTTTTTTAGTACATATATACATGACTACTCTGTAGAAAAGCTTAACGCGAATGGCTTTTCCTTTTGAACTCCTGAAATACATCTCAATGAGCTATCTTTATTACTTACATCAATACTTCTTTTTGCTTCCATCTCTTTTCATGTTCTTTACCAAACAGTCAAGCATTCCATTCTGACTTTACTTTTATTATAAACACTTATAAGAGTACAACAGTATAACCACACAGTTACAAGCTCTAATCCTAGTTGTCTGTGATTATTTGAAAGAGTGAGCAAGGTGAGTAGAGGGCCATTACTACAGAAATCATAGAAAACGCAAAAGAGGGAAAAAAGTGGTTTTGTTAACTGGCTGACAGAATAGCTTAACTGATGAATATATAATAATCTTTTCATGCAGATTTATGTATCTGTCAGTTGCCAAGACTTCATTCATTTTCCATAGACAATTAAACTAGTATTACTTAATGCCCACACAATCCTAAGTCCAAACATCAGAAGAAAACTTTATGGCAACATTCTTTTGAAAAGAGTTATCACTCAGCTGATTCAAAATATGCACAAATTTTCATAAGATTCTAATAAAACATTTAGGACAACATCTAAAAGCGCTCAAGGAGAACTCAGACTCCTAAGAAAATATCTTTAAACACAGCTGACAAAGAATAGGTTACAAGACTTTTAAATAATCAGTATTACGAGAATATTCTGCCCAAATGTGGCAACTACATCACTGATGAGGAGTAAAAACGAATGAGATCCAGTCAGCCTATGTGAGGGCTTAAAAGATACAAGGCAGAGGGCTCAGAAAACAAGTTTATCAGCTACCCTGTGGGTTTGGTGTTCACTTCGTTAAGTTCCACAAAGCAATTCAGTGCACAAGGTATATAACACAGCTAACCACAGACTATTCCTAGATAGCCCCTTCAAGTCAATGTATTTTTAAAAATAAATAAATAAACAAACAAAAACAAACCTTCCTAAAACACTTTTAATCTTTGGCCATCAAAATCTATTTTTTTTTAATCTGCCAATTTGTACAAGCATAGAAATTCAAAAGTATCCCGTCTCAGAGTATTGTCGGATAAAACAAACTAGGTAAATAAAATCTTCCTAACAATAATATTTAGATAGCTGGGTCTTTACTAATTAAACCAGCAAAAGAAGAAATGTCAGGAGAAACACACACACACACACACACACACACACACACACACACTCTCTCTAAAACAATATACTTTAAAATGTGTTAAAATCAACACAAAATATTGGTGAAACTCAAAATGTATCTAATACGGCTAGTGACAGCCTTCCTTTTAATAGATTGCTATCTTCTAACACTCCCAGTGATTTGACATACATCCAAAGTTATTTGACGATTCTTAAATCTCATCAAAAGAAATATTTTAGATTTTTCAAACTTTTAGTTATATATGTTTACACAACATTACTGTCTAATTTCCAAATCAGCAGCTTCCCAAACGTGAGTAACAAAGTAAGGTAACATGACGAATTGATATTTTAATTTGCTAAGTAAAAGATAATAATTAACAAGGGAAAATCAGACAACATCTTTAAAAAGTTTTAAAGTTCCTGACATGGAGTATAGTGTTTTAGGCACCAAAAAAAAAATCTAGAAATTTGATTATTAGGAGGATGTAAAAGTATAGTAAGTTATTTACATAAAGACTTGGCCCATTTTCAAGGACTTACCTTTTTTTTATCCCTCATTGAGCCTTTGCCTCGGACCATTATTTTACATCCCGTCTCTGCTTCAAGCTGTTTGGCTGTAAGTCCTCTAGGTCCAAGAATTCGCCCAACAAAATTAAACTGAAAAAAAAAAAAGGTCACCATACATTATTCACTTGTTAAAATTACAGCTCTTAAAATATAAAGTATATCTATATTTACTTACTCAGGTTAAATATCTTTTTAATACTAAGCTGAAATAAAATCTAGAGCCCTTATGAATTTCTTGCTAAGTCTCAGGTCTAATTACAATAGCTCATTGTTTAGCACTACATTTTCAAATGTATTAACACAAACTACGAATTGGGAACAGTATACAGCTAGAAGAGGTACAACTATCCATCAACACATAACCTAAAACAGAATATTAAGAATTGGACAAAATATCAGATGCCAGCCAAGAATACAAGTCCCTTCCACAAAATTCCTAACTGTCTCTTTGTAATGACAGTGTTGAAGAAATTGTTAGCGTCTGTCCTTTCTACTGAAATCCTTGTGGGGAAGTCTTCTTTCATTTACCTAAGAAAAGTTAAGCTTTCTCCAAAGCAACTGTTCAGAGAATTCTGTAACTGAAAACTATGGGCGGGCTATGCTAAATGTGTCTTAAGAGTACATATTCCTTTCTACTTTTAACTTATAAGAAGGTTAAACTCTGAATATCACTAAATGGGACAGTGATATCAATAATTATATCAATAACTGTACAATTAAAAAATTACCATCCCTCAACAGAAACTCCTAGTATTCATATATACAAGTTATTTCTTTAAGGCCAATAGGAAGAATAGGATGAATAGTGAACAGTATATTTTCCTCATTTGTATGTCATCTGCATAAAAGACCAAAATATAAGTGTCTGTCATCAGTTCCACAAAAATCCACAGGTGGTTTTCATTTATTTATTCAATCAAATAGGTACTGACTCTTATGCATATCGTGTCCTACTTTTTTCTTCCATTTATTCAACTGTTAGTACATCATTACTTAAAAGTAACATGCTAGAAAATCCACTGCCATCAGGGCTAAAGAAGCTGGATACATATGCAATCTTCTGTACTCCACTGGCTCTACTTTCGCATTGCCACATCTTAGAAAAGTGATTCTCAAATGAAAGGTGGTAGGCAAAATGCCGATATTGTTTGAACACAGTCTCTGAGGGGATTTTCATACTTCTTTCACCCTATGTTGAGACTCACAGACTGATCTATAAGCACTTAATTTAGCTCTTCAAGATCCTAGATTCTGAAATTTGTCCATAATACCTCTTTATGTTCAAATAAAGCCCCTGATCTTTGCCCAGTGCTTCAGTATATAGTTAACTTTACCTCTTTACTAAACCCGCACCATGATCCATTTTAACAAAGTACTTCGAATTTAGAAACTTATCAACTTAAATTTCCCACATCCCCAATTTAAATAAACTCAAGTAGTATACTACGATTATGTGCTTAAACTCTGAAAGCACATAGATTCTAGCTGGTATTCAAGCTTAAATATGAAGACAGTAATAAGGAATCTGAAAATCGGCTGGCTCGGTGGCTGTAATCCTAATTCTTTGGGAGGCTGAGGTGGGTGGATCATTTGAGATCAGGCATTCAAAAGACCAGCCTGGCCAACATAGGAAAACCCCATCTCTACTAAAACTACAAAAATTAGCCAGGCTTGGTGGCGCACACCTGTAATTCCAGCTACCTGGGTGGCTGAGGCATGAGAATTGTCTGAACCCAGGAGGTGGAAGTTGCAGTGAGCTGAGATCACGCCATTGCACTCCAGCCTGAAAACCAGAGCAAGGATGTGTCCAAAAAAAAAAAAGGGGGGGGAATCTGAAAATCAAATCAAATCAGCCTCAATTACAGAATGGGGATAATAGTATCTGATAGAGCTACAGTGATTTGCATGTGCAGATATACATGTGTATAGCACAATTCACATACAAGGTCCAGTGAAAAGTCTGCCATAGTAGGTAAGAGCCTACCTTTTTTAAGAAAACACCTCAGGCTCTTACTCTTAATAAAGCTTGGAATGTCATTTCTAGAAGATGTGATCAGTAGCAAATTTGCCCTACAGATCTCCAGAGAGACCTGACAGGCAGCAGACTTTAAGTTTTGCAGAAAACAAGAATAAAAAGGTGGAAATAATACACAGAACAACTGACCATCACTGCCACAGAACGCCAAGAGCCAGGCATTTGACTTGTAGGTAATGGGCTAGTTTTTTTCTCTAGAAAAATTGAACTACTCCAGAGAAAAGAATTCTGTGTTCCATTATATGATTTCCATTTCAAAGACTGGTGCTTTAGGTGGTCACCCCAAATTAAGGTTGGCAGTGGAAGAGCATATCTATTCATGAACACAAGCACCTAATTACAATTTTCATTGTTTCACACTGAAACAATATTCACTACAGATTCAGGAAAGGCTCTATCATGAGAGACAGGACAAGATAAGGAAGCAGAAGACTGACCCTTGAGAAAAAAAGACTGCAGGGCAAAAAAGATGATTTATTTTAAAAATCTTTAGTATGTAGTACTAAATTATTTTCTAAAATAGTTGTACATATTTTTATCCCCAGCAGAGTAGTATATATTTATATAAAAATTTATTTGGGCCCACTTCCTCTCCAATATTTATTATCAGTGCTTTTATATATTTTAACCATTCTAGTGTATGTATTAAATGCTTCCATTAGCATTTCTCTGATTACTAATAAAGCTGAGCATTTTTTTTAGGTTTGTTGGCCATTTGGATATGCATTTTTTCAAGGACACTTGAAGTTTCCTATATTTTCCCTATTGTGTTCTCTTTTCCTTATTGATTTCTACTTTGTGGTTATACAACTGGCAAGTATTTTTCCCCTCCTGTGGCTTGTCTTCTCCCCTTCTAATGGCTTCTTATGATAACTGAAAGTTTTTTATTTTAATGTAGTTCAAATTTTCAATATTATCTTCATGGCTAGTGTTTTCTGCGTCCTGTTTAAAAGAAGTCTCTGCCAACCCCAAGGTCACCAAGATATCCTCTGGTGTTATTTTTTAGAAGCTTTATTGTTAAGTTTTTCACATTTACATCTACAATGTACCAGGAATTGATGTCTGTGGATAATTTTCTTTTTCTCTCACATGAATATCCAAATGTTATTGAAAAGACTGTCCTTTTCCAATTGCTCCACAGTGTCTTCACTGTCATAAATATTTATCTATACAGTCACTGCTCAGTTTCCAGGGGGGAACTGGTTCCAGGTCCCCACACAAATACCAGAATCCACAGATGCTTAATTAAGTTCCTTATATAAAATGGTCATATCTGCACATAACCTATGTACAAACTCCAATATAATTTATATCATCTTCAGATTACTTCAAATACCTAATACAATGTAAATCACTGTTATGCTGTATTGCTTAGGAAATAATGATCAAGAAAAAAATGTGTATTTCAGTACAAACGCAGCCATTTGAGTTTCTTCCCCTAAATATTTCTTTAATCCGGATTTTATATTCCTTCATGTCAATTTTTAAGTTGTGTCCATTTTGTCTAAATTTTTAAATTTGTTACAGTTTATGTCTAATTTTATTTTTAATACCTGTAAGATCTGAAACGATGTCTCATTTTTTAATTCTTGAGTGGCTACCTGTATCTTCCTGTTTCTTGATCAGCCTTCACAAGCGTTTTAAAAGAACCTGCTTTTGTTGACTGAGGTAAACTGATTTCAAAAATGGTCACAATTCTCTGCCCCTCACTTTGTCCATGCCATCTGCAAAGGGAATCTGTACCTCCTCCCATCTCCTGAATCTAGGCTAGCATTTTGACTTGCTTTGGCCAGCACAATGGAGAAGTAAGAATGATATGCCCAAGTGTCAG
The DNA here is from genome assembly GCA_031835075.1 of Saguinus oedipus. Lineage (NCBI taxonomy): Eukaryota > Metazoa > Chordata > Mammalia > Primates > Cebidae > Saguinus > Saguinus oedipus. Next base: position 173,146,781 of record CM063172.1, on the reverse strand, counting down.
TCTTCTGTGGTTCTACTCTACTCTGTTAGAGTCCTTTTCCCCCATGTAAACAAGCTTCGACTAACTTGTTGGGGAATGAAAGATAGTGGGCCAGTCATCATCAATGCCTGCAACCAGGCAACTCCCAGAAATAGAACCACTTAGCTGACCCTACAGCTGACTGGAAGAAGGACTCAGGAACTCAGTAAGTGGTTTACTTAAGTTTTAAGTTTTTGGAGCAGTTTATTATAATGCAGCTATAGCTAGCTAATATATTGAATTATTTCATTTTGTGTTTGTCTTTAATTGATTTCTACTCTTCCTTTAATTATTTCCTTCCTTCTACTTCCTTTGTTTAATCTGCTTTTCTTTTTCTAATTCTTTGAAATGAGTACTTTGCTCACTGGTATTCTTTCTTTTCAAACATATACATCTAAAATTTTACATATACCTCTAAGCTGGCTTTAGTTGTATCCCACAAAGTCAAGGTAACTTGAAATCTACTAAAGATTTAAATATATATTATTCTGATTTCAACATATAATTTCTTAGCTATATTTTAGTTTTGATTTCTAGCTTCCTATAGTGTAATCGGCAAACTTATTATGTATAATAGCCATCCTTTAACATTTGTTCAGACTTGCTTTGCAGCACAGTATATAGTCAATTTTTGTAAATATTCCACAGGTGCTTAAAAAGAATGCAAAGTCAGGTGTGATTAAATTTTATCTGTTTCTCCTTTAATTTCTATTTTTGCTGTATGTGTTTAAAGGCTATTATAACCAACCCTTAAACAACAGAGATCTGAACTATGTGGGTCTACTTATACAGATTTTCTTTCCATAAATATTACACCAAGTATGACAACCCTCCCACCTCCATCACCTCTCCTGCCTCTGCCACCCTTGAGATACAAGACCAAACCCTCTTCCTACTCTTCCTCAGCCTACTCAATGTAAAGACCACCAAGATGAAGACTTTTATGGTGATCTACTTTCACTTAATGAATAATAAATACATATTTTTCTTTCTGATTTCTTAAAAACGTTTTTCCTATGGCTTATTTTATTGTAAGAATAGTGTGACATACGAAGTGTGTTGATAGACAGGGATTTATGTTATTGGTAAGGCTTCCAGTCAACAGTAGGCTATCAGTAGTTAATTTTGGAGGTAGTTATAAGTTATACACGGATTTTTGACTGCAAAGGGGGTCAGTGCCTCTTACCCCCATGTTGTTGAAGGACCAACTGTGTATCTTTCTGTCATTATGAAGTGGCCTTCTTTATCTCTAGTGATGCCTTTTGCCATTAAGCTTACACTGATACTAATAAAGATACAATTTTTTTATTAATTTTTCATGTCTTTTCTTGATACCATTACTTTCAAACTTTTGTTATTCTTATATTTAAAACAGTACTCCTATAAAAATCATATAAATGATTCTTCATTGAACTTCAAAATGTCTTATTTTTAAAGGGCACCTTAAAGGTTCTTTATATACTGTCTCTTCCGGATTCCACTGTTACTAATAGAAGTGAACTGAGCTTTCCCATTACTCCTCTGAAAGTGATCTTTTTCTCTTCTAGCTGCTTTAACATTTCCTCTTCATCATTACTCTACAGTAGTTTTACTATGATATGCCAAGGTGTGGTTTCCTTTATCATGTTTATTAGTAAGTATGATGAATATAAAGAAAACCAGAGTTTCATAAATCTGTGACTATTTCTTTCTTTGGTTTTATAGCTCTGAAATATGCTTTCTTTATACTTGCTTCTGCCCCATTCCATTTCTCTTCTTCTAATACAATTACATATATTAAATTTTCTCACTATATTCCTTTTACTTTTCACACTCTCTTCTACTTTTTTCCATCCCCCTGCATCTCAACACCGAGCTATCTTCCAGTTCACTATTTCTCTCTTCAAATGCTTCTAACCTTTGTTAAACCCACCTGTTGTATTAATAGCAGTAGGTAAATAATTTTCTGGTTTTTCTTTTATAGCTTCCAATTCTCTTCCTTTTCTTCTGTCTCCTCCCACACTGAAAACTTACAGCTTTTATAAAAGTCTGGGTCTGAAATTCTAAAATCTACAGTCTCATTGTATTTGTTTCTACTGTTTTTCAGATTGTTTCTTCAGATTTTTGTTAATGTCATCTTGTCTCCCTGTGTGCTTATTTTCTAGTGTGTGCCTGACAATATACTTATTTATAAATAGCTTTGAAAAATAAGGCCAAAGACAATGATATCTTCCTCCAGAGAAGATACATATCAGCTTCTGCCAGGCATCTACTATTACTAGCAACCCAGGATCAATGCAATTTCATTTACTGAAATAGACAATTTTGAGCTGAGATACAGTCTCTGTGAGGACCTGCAACCTCCTGGTTCATTCTTACTCCTAAAGTACATACCCATCTGTGTCCCTATACCCAAGCAAAAACTAGGCTGGGCATAGCAAGGGAGGTTCACACAGACAAATGATATAGACTCTAAACCCAGTCCCCTAAAGCTCAGCTTTTCATCTGCCCTCAACAGAAAAAGAGATCCCCCAAAATAGGGTTATATCCTTTTCATCTCACCTCCTGGAGATCCTGAACTAGTAATTCTTCATAATCCTGCTGGGTCTCTGATGTATTCAGTTGTTTTCTTCCTATTGTATCCTATTTTACTAGAATTGCTCAGCTAGTCTGCATTATCTTGTCAGTCCTTAACAAACACAAGCCTACTGGCACTTTTTGAGCAGCTGCTTTTTCATCTAAAGAGGTCTAGAATTGACATAAAGTAGTATGGTGTAACAGTGTGTTGAAATGAGGATCTGAAGGAAAGAAAAAAACAGAAAATCTATCAACATGCCTGGCCTCTTGTTCATCTCCAATAAGCTCTTCCTACTTTCTACATCACCACTTAACCAGTTTATATACATCACAGATTACATTAAGTTTCACTCCCCAGCTCCTCCAAACAACCTGGACAGAGATAATTACCTTCACATCCTATCACTCACCCACTTTGTTTTTCAGTAAAATAGAGAACAGCCTTTCATTTTCAAATTCAATTCAATAAAACATTTATTTAGGGCTTATCATGTGGCAAGGAGTGAAGTAAATGTGAAGGACTGAAAATAAAGAAACTGCTCTCAAGAAGTCTGTGAAAATGTCTCTACTATATTTGTTACCTTGGCTATTTCTTTAGATAAGTAACCTTGCCAGCTACTCTTCAGTAATACCTGTACTCTATACAGATCTTTTTGCAAATTGTCACATACTTGATACGCATTATATAGTTTACATATGGCCCAAAAATGTCTGGAAAATGCATTAGGAATGGAGATACTTGAGTACAAATAACTAATACATAATTGGTTTTGACCCATACCCTTTGTGAAACCACCTGTCCTAGACTTTGTGACCACCTACAGAGCCCTGTTTGTCATACCCTACCCTTTTCATGTGTTAAACCTCCTTGGCTGGAACCACATCAAGATACATAGAAAAGGGCTTCTACCAAAGCTAATTAATCCTCACACTTACTATTTACTAAATTAAACACGTTTGTAAAACAGTTTTAATCACAGCATTAAATCTGTGACACAAAATTTTACTAACTTTAAAAATGAAACAATCACTATTGCCCCAAGAACCCACAAACAGAAAACTGTCAAGGTCATCCTTCTCAAAATGTTTTAAGTAGAGAATGGAAAAAAAAAAACTAATCATAGCAGCTGCTTTGTCTACTGCAACCAATTTCCAAGTTAATATTGTTTGCCTTGCATTAAAATTCATACTGTGTTGATTTATCACGCCAGTTCTGCAGCTTCATTCAATTAAAACAATGTCACAACACTTTCAAAGAAAATCATTTCAACAGCCTGAGCTAAGTGCAACTTTAAAGGCCAAAAGAAGTAAGAGAAAAAGGCGAAAAAAAGATATTCATTAACCCTACTGCTTAAATACAGACCTTCTCTGTGGCTCACCAATTATATTTCAGCCAAGTGGCATGTGAATTTACAAAGAAGAGGTTTAACAACAATTATGTCTAATGCTATTCATTGCTGCTCACTTCATTTTAAATGGAAATGATAGATTTTTCCCAATGCCAAAATGTAAAGCATTATAGAAAACCCTTCCATTAACCTTTTTAAAATTCTATAATTAAAGATAACCTCCTGAACACATTATCAAAATAGATAACTAATAAAAAATGGATTCCTGAAAGCATATCAAAAGAAACACTTCGAAGATTTATAAAGTATAATCTCTGCCTAAAATTTGGGAGGAGGGGGAGACCAAGATTTCATTTAAAAATGTAGTTTTTTGGATTGCTTTTTGCACAAGAGATTGATAATCTATTTTTAAATATTGTATCTAGTTATTTCTAGGGTGATTTTATTAGATGCCTTACAAATCTTTCATTGTTTCATATAAGCAACATAGTGGGTATGAAACAAATACATTCACAAAAGCACACACATATGTGTATTTGTTAAAGTCTTTCACTTAGCAAAAGACAAAAAATGGACCACACTCAATCTAGTCAACATTAGTGGGCCTATCTTATACAAGTATATGAGAGAAGAGTGTGTCTATTAGCAACACAACTGTTTTTAATTAAAAATACAGAATGAATACGGATGCTCCTCAACTTACAACAGAGTTAAGTCACAATAAACCCACCATTAAGTTGAAAGTTCAATTTTAAATGTATAATTTTTTTCAACTCCAGTGGTGTTATCTGGAGATGGCCCCATCAAAAATTAAGAAGCATACTGAATACATATCACTTTTAAACCTGTAAACAATCCTAAGTCAGACCACTGTAAGTTGGGGACTACATATCAAAATATCTGTGTTTTGGGGGAAAACAAGCATTGTATGCCTTGCTACCTTCATATTAATTCTTATAAATTAATAAGTGGCCAAATGTATCTCCTGGAGAAATAGCTAATTTATGAAATATAATTAACATTACAGGAACCATCTGGCAAGACTTTTCACATATTGGGCCTTTATAAACATTTTGGTTCAGGGCACGCATGGCACATGTTACATACAAGTGCTGTTTAAGAAAAGGCTTCTTACAAGGCTGTGTAAAAAAAATTAAAATTTTATACTGCATGATACTTCCATGCTGAAATAGAAAGTAGAAATAATAATTGTTTTGTTTTTTGTTACTTTGTCCTTTGGGATTTATCCTGGAACAGCCAGTCAGGCTTATTATTTGAGAAATTTCTAAACTGTATGAGTTCCGGTGCTGCATATGACTTAAGAATTTCGTGACTGAATCCCTCCCTCCAGCTTTACTGAAATATAATGAAAAAGGTTTAACTTGTGATGGTTTAACATAGGTATATATTGTGAAATGGTTACTACAATCAGGCTAATTAACATATCTATCACCCCACACAGCTACTGCATGCGTGTAGAAGTATGGTGAGACTACTCAGTCATGCTAAGCACCTTTTCATAAGCCTTTTGGACATTTGTATATTTCTTTTGAAAAAATGTCTACTCAAGTTATTTGCCTATTTTTAAATCAGGTTATTTGAATTTTTTGCCGTTTCATTGTTTTGAGCTGAGTTGTTAATATTCAGCTACCTTTTGGCTATTAAACACTTACCAGATATAAGGTTTGCAGGTATTTCCTTCCATTCTATAAGCTGCCTTTTCATTTTGTTAACTATTTCTTTGCTGTGCAGAAACAAGTATCTTTGCCATGCAGAACTACTTGATATAGTCCCGTTTCTATATTTTTGCTTTTGTTGCTTGTGTTTTTTGGGTGTAATATGTACAAAAATCATTACCAAAACCAAACACCTTTTTAATTGTTTTTTTCCTATATGTTTTGCATTTCAGGGAATTCATTCAAGTCTTTAATCCACTCTGACTGTATTTTTATGTATGGTGTATAAGAGTCCACTTTCATCTTTGGAATGTGACTATCCAGTTTTCCCAGAACCAATTATTGAAGAAACGATTCGTTCTCCATTGTGTAGTCCTGGTACCCTTGTGAAAGATTAGTTGACCATATATTCATAGGTTTATTTCTGAGATTCTATTTCATTGGTCTATGCATCTGTTTTTATGCCAGCAGCAAACTGTTTTGATTAATATGATTTGAAATCAGGAACGACAATGCCTTCAGCTTTGTTCTTTCTAAAGATGGTTTTGGCTATTAGATATTTTTTGTAGTTCCACATGAATTTTAGGATTGTTTTTTCCTATTTCTATGAAAAATGCCACTGGAATTTTGATAGGGAATGTACTGAATCTATAGATTGCTTTGAGAAGTATGGAAATTTTAACAATAGTCTTCCAATCCATGAACACAGAATATTTTTCCATTTATTTGCATCTTTAATTTCTTTGATTAGTGTTACAGTTTTCAGGGAACAGATATCTTTTACTTCCTTGGTATTATTATTTCTAACTATATTTTTCTTTCTGATGTGACTTTTTTTTTGAGATGGAGTTTTACTCTTGTCGCCCAGGCTGGAATGCAGTGGCACAATCTCATGAGGCTCACTGCAACCTCCCCATCCCGGGTTCAAGCAATTCTCCTGCCTCAGCCTTCCAAATAGCTGGGACTACAGGCACACACCACCATGCCTGGCTGATTTTTCTGGTGTTTTTAGTGGAGAGGGGAGTTTCACCATGTTGGCTAGGCTGATCTTGAACCCCTGATCTTAAGTGATCCGCCCACCATGGCCTCCCAAAGTACAGGCGTGAGCCACCACGCCTAGACTCTTAATATTTTGAATAGTTCAAGTGTATAGACAGAAAACTGATTTCTATATGTTGATTTTTGTATCCCAGAACTTTACTGAATGAACAGATTTTTTTTATAGAGTCGGGTTTTTCTACATGCAAGATTATGTCATTGCAAACGAAGATAATTTTACTTCTTCCTTTATGATTTAGATGTCCTTTACTTCTTTTCTTTTTCTTTTTCTTTTTTTTGAGATAGTCCTGTTCTGTTGCCCAGGCTGGAGTGCAATGGCACAATTTCAGCTCACTGCCACCTCCACTTCTTGGGCTCAAGCGATTCTTCTGCCTCAGCCTTCCGAGTAGCTGGGATTACAGGCATGCATCACCATGCCTAGCTAATTTCTGTATTTTTTTTAGTAGAGATGGGGTTTCATGTTGGCCAGTCTGGTCTCAAACTCTTAACCTCAAGTGATCCACCCACCTCAGCCTCCCACAGTGCTGGAAATAAGAGGCATGAGCCACCACTCCTGGCTGCCTTTATCTCTTTTCCTTGGTCTAAATGCTCTGGCTAGAAATTACCATACTGAATGGAAGTGGGAAGGGTGGGCATCCATGTTTTGTTCCTGATCCTAGAGGAAGAGCTTTTAGCTTTTCACCATAAAGTATGATGTTAGTTGCTGGCTGTCACACATGGCCTTTATTATGTTGAGGCATACTGCTTCTATACCGTACTTATTGAGAGATTTTATGGTAAAAGGATGTTACATTTTCTCAAATGCCTGTTTTTCATCTTTTGAGATGATCTTATGGTTTTTAATCTTTCATTCTGTTAATTTACTGTAGCTCAGTTAATGATTTGCATATGTTGAACCATTTTTACATTCAAGGGAAAAATCTCACTTGACCATGGTGTATGCTCCTTTTAATATGGTGTTCACTTCAGTTTGCTAGTATTCTGTTGAGAATTTTTGCATCTGTTCATGAAGGATATTGGCCTGTAACTTTATTTTCTTATAATGTCCTTACCTGGTTTTGGTTCAGGGTAAAGCTGGCCTCATAAAATGAATTTGGGGAGTGTTCTCTCCTGCTCAGTTTTTTGGAAGTTTGAGAAGGGTTGTAGGTAATTAGTCTTTAAACGTTTGGAGGAATTTGCCAGTGAAGCCATCTTGCTCGTGGGCTTTCACTTGTTGGGGGGTTTTCGCTTAATAATTCGATCTTCTTACTCATTATGGGTCTGTTCAGATTTTCTGTTTCTTCATGATGTGGTTCTGATAGGTTGTATGTTTTAGGAATTTATCCATTTCTTCTAGTTTTTAGTTCTTTAGGTTCTTCAATTTTTTGGTATATATTTACTCATAGTCTCGTATGATCTTATTGCTATGGTATCGTTGTAATATCTCTTCTTTCATTTATTTTGACTTATTTTTCTCTTGGTCAGTCCAGGTAAAGGTTTGTCAATTTTGTTTACCTTTTCAAAAACCAACTCTTAGTTTTGTTGACCTTTGCTGCTGTATTCCTGGCCTCTATTTCATTTATTTCTGCTCTAATCTTTATTATTTCATTCTTTCTGTTTAAGCCTCTGGCACCCAGTATTTCCAGGTAGTTTCCCGCCCATTAAAAAAAAAAATCCCAGGAAATTTTTACTGTAAGAATGAAAAATCATTATATAATTTCACTATACAGTTTCTTCTATGGGCTATATATTGTGCAAGGCATCATGGATTTATTGGGTTCCTGACTTCACGGAATGTCCTATAAGACACAGGCAGATCACTACATACCATGTGATAAGAGCTTAACAGCTAGATGGTACCAAGTGCTCTAAGAGGGGAAACAACTGTCTGTAGGAGTCAAAGCACAGAGAGACAGCAAAAGGAACACTTGAGCCCAACATTGTGGGATGGGGGAGATGGGCATGTTTGGTGGAAAGGAAGAAACAAGAAAGAGGTGTTAAAGGAAAGAAAAATTACAGGTACCTGCCACTTTTACAGAAGAGTGGATTGCTTAGGTGGCTGGAACATATGGGTAGCAGCAAAAATAAAGGCCTGAAAAGTAGTCTGGGAGCTTTTAAAAGGCCTTGTTTATATGGTATTGGACTTTATGCTCTCACAAATACTGTCTTCTGCTCTTGCCATAAAACTCTTGCTGAATTTTATTGCTATCATATTTTTATTAACTGGTTAATCTTTTGTTTTTCTAATTGTTACTTAGCATTTGGAGTGATAATAATCTATCTTTTTCACCTGAATTTGTTTTGAATAGTTTTGGCTTATTATCCAGTTATATCTATACTCAAAGAATGAGTCACCATAATTTAGGACATCCAAATTCGCATACCACAGATTTCAAACTCTGGTTATAACTAGTTACTAATTTTCCTTTTTGCTGGTGGTATCAAATGGAAATATCATGAGTGCAAGGACTATGTCATTCAATATTTGTTAGATGCTGAATATGCTGCAGTATGTTTTGAGTGTTCAAGTCACTTAATCCTCAAACCAACACTGCACAGTGCTTACCAGTACCACCTACATCTAATACATGAAAGGTTACAACAGTAGTCCAAATCCTAGAAAACCTAGATTGATTTTAGAGTTCAGACGCTTCTTAATATAGTATAATGTGTTTCTTCTAAAAACCTTAAACACATACCCTGATAACAAAAATTCATGCTTCGTTCTCTCATTACTGTTAATCTTTCAAAATGTTTAGTACTCAATTTATAAAAACTCTATTCAAATCCCATTTACTTTCAGAATTAGTCCAGTCAGTGTGTTTTTATAATTTTTCCCCACCTACATATATCCCAAACATATCATTACTACACCATTTTAGATAATCATATCTTGCTTTCTCAATATTATCAGATCTTTTATTGATCGTCACCACTTTAACAATCTCAATGAATGGAAACAACAGCAAGGCCCTTCCCTCATTCTTAGCCTTCACATGTTAAAGAGGAAGAAATCTGAACATTGTCCCTATTTAATCTGTTCTGTTCATTTTTACTGCCACTGCCCGAGTTCAAGCTCTCATTGTTCCATACCTGGACTGTGGCTATTATCAGTACCATGAGAGCGATGATGTCTTTTCATATTCCTGTGCCCTGTTACCTAGCACATATCATATACAAACATTTCTAGGATAAACACATGATACTAAAATGTTGCTGTTTTATATTCAGATGTCCTTTTTAGTGTTCAAGTTCCAATGACTTTTCAAATTTTAAGAGGTTTATTTTAATCTGTCCTTAACATGGCAAATTTATACTATTTATGTACAATCTTACAAGTACAAAGGAAAGAAACTAATCAAAACAAATCACTGTTCTATAACCCCAAACAATACAGCATAGATAAGTTTTCAAAGTCAATCAATTCTCTACCAAATGATAAAATATTCTACCAATGTGAAACAAAGAGATGTTTAAGTTTATGATAGGTAGGCTGCTTATTTTAGACTTGAGAAAATCAGTGTTCTATGGTAGACAAAACAAGATTACCATAAATCCCCAATTTATTTGTGAGCTACCTTGTTCTTAATGGCTGGGTTTATTAAGACATAAAACATGTTTTCTGGCTGGGCACAATGGCTCCCACCTGTAATCCCAGCACTTTGGGAGGCTGAGGCAGGAAGACTGCTTGAGCCCAGGAGTTCAAGACCAGCCTGCCTGGCCAACACAGCGAGACCTTGGCTCTAAGATAAAACAAACCAAAAATTATTTAAATATAAATGTATTTTTTCCCAATGAAATGATTAACTGAATACGGCTCAAAAGCTAGTAGCTGAAAAGCTCAATCTCAACATCCCTAAAGTAAAGGCAAGTTATCTCAAAAACTAAGGTAGTTTTCTGCCCAAATTGAAAAAAAAAAAAAAAAAAAAAAAAAAAATAGTCTCATTAACTTGCAAAATAAATTTAGGTCACCTACTTATAAACAGGAACTGAAATGAGTGGAAGAGTTCAAGCAGTATAACCTTTGGCTGTTTCATAGCCTATTTCATGTGCCAATTTTTAGAAGGTAGGATGAGAAAGGTTCTTTTACTCAGCTCCAGGAGACAGTGCTCTCTCAAACTGGGCTGAAAGTAGATCATCACCTTGAGCTTTGCTTTAATCTTTTATCAGAAACAGCTCAATGTCCCTGGATATGGATACACTGAGAAGCAGATTTCTCCTTGATTTCTACATTATATTCCTTTGGCTATTTCAGCAAGAATCTTAAGAAATACGGAGACTGAATACCTATGAGTAGATATCCAATTATCCACAGTGCTTTGCAGCAATAATTTTAAGAGAGTAGACAAACTTTTTTAGATAAATCAGAGACAAACGTTTGTCTAAACTGAGTAATTCTTCCCTAACAACCCCATCTTTTCTTTTGTTCTTCTAAGCACTAGTTCCTTTCAAATATTAAAACATAATATTTATAAAAGAAAGTGCCTACATTTTTAAAACTCGGAGAAGCCTTATTTAAGGAAATGTTAAACTTTGGGAAAATCTCAGCTAAACAAAATGTATTGTTTTCAGACTGTCTTATAATCCTTTCTGGAATTATTTACTAACATCCTAAGAAATTTAGTATATCGCAACCATAAAAAAAACTTATTAGGTATTTTGTACACAATAGATAAAACCTTACAGAGTGAAATATACCCTTACAGAGTGAAATAAAGAGGAAACTTAGAAAGAAAACAGAGTCATAAACTGACTTTTACTAAACCGATCTAGTTGAAGTTATACATCGACAGTAAGTTTCCCTACCTAAAACTTAAAGATATGTTCTGCTATCAAATCACACTGCTGTATTAAAACTTTAATAAGTTAATATGTAATCTGAATCATTTCACAACTCCACTGAATAAAAACATATACTAACCTTATGAGAAAAAGTGCCTTTAAACAGATTCCTGTACAAACTATCAAAGAAGAAAGATGTGATCTTATTTTTAAAGCATTATTACTTTCCACTCATAAAATTAAGATCACATTCAGGCAAAAATCAAGTGTTAACTGGGTACTGAAAAAGGAGACTTTTAATTTGAAAATCATTTAATTTTGATTTAATATCATTTGTTATTCAGAAGAACAAAAGTGAAAGTATCGTCTATCAAGACTCCTGAGGTTCTTGATTAATCCTTCAACACAATAAGAAAGCCACACTGGTCAAAGGAACAAAGACTTTAAATAAAGATAACTTACTACATTGACCCCTCTCCCCATCATCCCTCCAAAACAAATGCCAGCTCAACAGCCAATCTGACACCAATTTCTCAAGACCGATGACAAATAACAACCCTATACTAACTCAGAAGCTATGACTAGCCTAAGTTGATTTGCAAACCCAGGAAAATGAAACAGAAAGACAACTTACAACTCATGTTCCATCATCAACATAGGTTATTATTATAAGAAAGACAGCAGAGTGCACCATGAAGAGTATTATGAATCTAAACTACTAATATGGCAACCAGGCTGGGATCCTACAGGTTGAAAACACAATCCTTGAAAAGACATTTGTCTATCTTACAAAACCTTTGACAATATGGGTATTCACAATGGCCTACACCCAAGGGATGCCTTTCAAAGCTATTATTCAAAATTAAAGCCCCTTTTAAAAGTATTAGAAAATCAGAATTATATTCACACAAAACTCCAAAAAGTCTCGCTACAATTTAATCATCTACCAATCCAATCTGCTTATGTGTTTAACAGGACAACTAGTATCACCAACAGCTAGACCTTGCCAATATTTAGCAAGTCTACTACTCTGGCAGATCCTATAGAACAATCTCTAACAACTTGAAATTGATAACAGGGCAAATTTAATGACTAAATTATTACTGACTCATTCAAAATATAACAATTTTACTTATATAAATCAGTTAACTCTATTCATAAATCATTTATAACATCTCCATGGATTCAAGCAAGTCCTTAAAAATTTGACCAGCCCAATAAACAGTTTGATGGTCTAAATAGAACTTCAATGTTTTTTCCTGTCTGTAGTTTTATGAATGCATGAGAAGCTTAAAGTCTTAAATAACTTAATCTTTTATCTTTCATACAAGACTGAACTCCCTCAAGAACAGGATTATTTTTTTATGCGTAATCATAAAAACCATATTGAGTGCATGCCTCTATCAGGTGTCACACATTTGTTGCCTTTACTTCTCCAAACAATCCTATGAAGTGAACCTTATAACTTCATAGACAACAGATTCTAAAAAGTAGACGTATGCTCTAAGCCAATGTAATCATCTCAGTTATTTTTCGGCAAACACTTATTCGAATTCCCTTCTCACTGTAAACAAAGTAACTTGATATCACCAATGCAGGGTTTCTCAACCTCAGCACTACTGACATTTAAGGCTAGATAATAGGGGCACAGGGGTTGACTATCCTGTGCACTGTAGAATGTTTAACATTAGAGTCCCTGGACTCTACCCAATAGATGCCGATAGTAGTCCCTCCCAGGTTTTAACACCAAAAATACCCCTAGCCATTGCCAAATGTCCCCAGCAGTAAAACTGCCACCAGCTGAGAATCACTGGACTAATGAAAAAGAACAAGAGCAGAGGTCAGAGGTCTTATACATGCTTATACTATTTGGCTTGAATCTAGCATTTCAGTGACCCGCAATAGAGTGTGCCCTAGCAGTCACTGCCCCCTTTACCCTGGGCCCAGCAGGAACATAAATGGAGAAGATCTAAACCCATCCACAGCTAGCCTCAATCAAGCTAGACTCCACCTCAATCAGTAGACCCTCAGCCGACATACAGACCCATGAGCACAGAAATAAATGCCTATTATTTTAAGTCACCAAGTTTAAGAGTGTTTTATCATGGAGCATTATTGTGGCAACTGTTGACAAATACAGCCAAAAACTAGATAAGCTAAAATTCCAAACCTAGGCCTATGTGTCTCAAAAACCTACTGACTTTATTATATCAAAGAGTTATCTCAAATGAATTAAATATTCTTACCCAGGATGTGCTTGGTACACAGTAGATGCAACAGATGTCTGCTTTATTAATAAATATTAATTCCATAAAAGTTTTAATACATTTTCAATGGCCTACTCATATTAGCTTCTCATTCTCACATCATAAGGCCAAACTTCAAAAAGTTGGAAAGGGCACTACAGCACTGCTTCATTTCTCAGACCTTGAATTTAAGACTGTCTTCTCCTATTGGTTTCAGAGCTCTGCACAGCTAAGTCCAAAAGACTATCTCTAACACTGACTTCTGTAAGGTGCTATGTGCAAACGCAAAAGACAACAGGTTTAAAGGAAAAAAAAATTTAACATTTCAAAGAATTAGTTTCATACAAACATGCACAACAAATACTTACTGCGCATATACTATTTACCAGACACTATTCTAAGCACTGGAAATACAGCACTGAAAGACAAAAAGGTTCCTGCCCTCATAGAGCTTACACTCTTGTAACATACAGTATAAAGACCTTTTCCAACTGCTTCACTCATATTAACTCTTTAGTCCTCATAATCTTGTGAGAAGTTTAATATCTTCATTACAGAAATGAGAAAACTAATAACCAGGAATGAAAAGTAATTTGCTTAAGTCAAAAAACTACATCACTTCCCAGCCTTTTTGGTTAAGATCGAGGTGTAGTACCAAAGTCACAAATCAAGCAGCAAAACTAGCTAGAAGTCTCAATCTGAGTTCCCACTTTTGACCACGGCATGAGACTGCCCCTGTGCTAACTCTCTAACCTCACATCTTACAACACTTCCCAACCATGTTCCTGCCTGAGTCAGCTGTACTTACTGTTCACTCTGCCTGGAATGTTTTTCTGTCAAATGGTTTTCATGCCTTCCTCCCATCATTCTGTTCCTGTTTCTCCATTCCCATCATATTAGAAGAGCTTTCTTTCCTGATTACCCTTTAAAATGAATACCTCCCGCCATGAACAGTCACTATTCATGTCTAACCCACTTCATGTTTCTCCATAAAACTGATTCATTTCTTGTCTTTGCCACTGAAATGTCCACTCCATGAGACCAGTGACATTGTTTAGTTCATCACTTTACCACGTTTAAGGCCTCCTAAAATGATGCCTGGCAAAATGACCAGGTACATGATCACCTACCTGTTAGCCTGGCTGACCCTGCCCCCTCTCAGAAACAAAAAATTTTTAAAGGAATGATTCTCATACTTCAGCATCCACTGGAATTATCTACAGGGCTTAACAGTCAGATTGCTAGGCCTCACCCTTACCCCTAAGTTTCTGATTCAGTAAATATGGAAAGGGGCTTGAACTTTTACAGTTCCCAATACTAGGGTCCAAGGAGTGTGTTTTGAGAGTCACCGATCAAAACAAATGTCATGCTCCAACACACCTGTCAGCAACAGTAGTTCACCATGGCAAGAATTCACAAGTGGAGGAGGAAGGAAAGGACTATAGTGAACAGGTACCCTCTAGACTCAAGTCCTGACTTGGAAGACTGTATGAAACACATGTCTTTTAAAGAATGCATAAATATCCCTTATTGAATAGGATTTCTTCTTTTAAAAAGAGATGGAACCAGACAGATTAACATTATATTCTCTAACATGGCCTTATGATCTTGCATACTCTATGTTAATGCTCAATGCAGAAACATTATCCCTTAAGGTATAAATAAATAACAGAGAGAGTTGATTATCATTTTGCGATAGTGAAAAACCTAATAGCAGTAGGCCCTAATTGGAACAAATCACAATTTCACATCTCTAGAAATAATCCTAATACCTAGGGTAGGCTCACAATGGTCATGTCTAGGTAATGGTACGTAACGTCACTTCCCTAGTCAGAAAGGCCCAAAACACATTCACTCTTCTAAGAATCTGAATTTAAAAGATAAATGCCTGGGAGGCACTGATGCCAAGTTATGTTAGCAAGGCTCTCAACCGAGAAGTTCCATAAACTCTTGCTGCTCTATTCTCCCATGCCCCGGTTCCTAGCCTAACATGACATTTCGTTTTCCAGCTATTCTTTTAATCCTCTGTGTTACTCAATAATCTTCCAACAAACTCCTCTTTTACTACATTATCCAAGACTATTTGTGCATTTGCAACCAAAACTACTTATAAAAGGAGTAAACGTATGTAACTTTTACAAGAATATCAGATTAAATTTTGCAAATTGTAATGTAACTATAAAATACCTAAGCTTTTTCCTATTAATTCAACATAAGACATTTATTTCTCATCTACACACTATTCTGTTCACATAACCAATAAATCAGAGCATATTTTTGACATTATACTCCTTTTTTCATCTGCTTTCATAAACGTCCTCTGAAACTTAACAAAAACCCACTATATTTTCTTAGTTTATTCAACAGGTATTGCTGCCAATATCATGGGGGAATACAGTTAGTGAATAACAAAGACAAGGTTCTTGTTTTATGTACACCTTACATTTTTGGGGGGAGACAGAGAGAGAAAATCAGAAAAAATGCCTGATTATAAGTGCTATTGCAAAGAAAAAAAAAGACAACGTGAAACACTGAGTAGCTAGACGGCTTTTAAATAAAATGGTCAGGGGAAGCCTCTCTGAAGCACATTTGAGCTAAATTCTTAATGAGAAGAAGTAGTCAGCCAGTAGAAATCAGAGTACAAATAACATAAAAGTCCCTAAGACTGGGAGTAGACTTGACTTGCTCTAAAAGCCAAAAGAGGGCCAATGTGACTATAGCGTGGTAAAGAGGAGGGAAAATCATTTAAGATGAGGTCAGAGAAATAGAATGGACCATATCGTATAGGGTTTTGTAACAAAAAGCAAAGAATCTGGATTTATTTAGAAATTAACAGATACAGGACAAGGAGGCTATTCACAACAAGATGCTTATAGAGAGCAGTTGAACAATGGACTAAGATGGGGGGAAATCAGATTACAAACAGTGGTTTCGGTAAAAATTTTAGAGCTGAAAAGAACCTTCTAGCCCAACATCTTTATTTTACAGAAAGAATGCTGTGGCCCAAACTGTGGCTTCTTGAAGGTCAGATTAAAGATGAGCAGAGTTGTGCTTGGTGCTCTGTGGCAGTTAGGCCAAAGTGTTTTCCACAATTCCTCACCCCATTTTGAAACCCAAAAGAGTCTATACCATGCGCATTTCCAAAGTGACATAGCAGCAATCAAATGGAAACAGTATTTATAAAGAAATTTTTTAAATTATCCATGCCAAATTTTTCACAGTTCAGTTGATGACTGACTTTTTAAAAAGTGACTAATAATACTTAAGTATTTACCACCAAATATACTCTTCCAAAACATGTGAAGTAGAACAAGATTGAATAAAACAACAAAATATACTTACATCTGGGTATTCTTTTACAGGCACATAAAGTTTCTCTTGTAACTGAACAATAGGTCCCACAGCATCAGGCAATTCTGCACTCCTTTTCTCTGTACTGCCATTTAATGTGTCATTGTACATGTCTTTCCGTACTCTGCTAATTTCTGTTAAAAGTAAAAATTTTAAATGTGTTAGACAAAAAAAAATATTCTTGCTAGTCCAGGGGAAAAAAGAGAGGGCAAGGGACGGTTTCATTGATAAAGTGTTAAAACTCAAATAAAGAGCTCCTGGCCTACTCTATTATTCTCTGGATTAATCCCATGTTTAACAGGACTATAGCCTTAATTAATTTCTACCACAAACCAGTTTTTATATGAATCAAATACATATCTTACTAACTTCAGAGCCCAAGCTCCTTCCTAACCAGCATAATATGGACTTGTTAGTTTTAATTTTTCCATGTCTAAATGAGGCCAGTCATTCTAATTGATAGCTTCAGTGAAACAACTGTAAGAATGCCTATCAGACAAAACTAATACCAAAGCCTCTTTTGTACTTCAGAACTAATCTGTCTGAAGGACATTTAAACTGCACCACTTCATTAGATTATTTGTAGGTATCTTTGGAATATCCAAACAGAGATGTTCAAAAGACAACAGACTGCAAGTTCAGCAGAAGTCTGAGTTTAGTACACAAATTTAATGGTTAAAGCTATCAGAAGAGATGTTTTAGAGCAAGTAACGGGAGAAAGGAGGACAGAAAACACTTTAGAAAGAGCAAGGGGTAAGGAAAAGAAGATCTAAACCAAGAAGAAACGGAGGCAGGCAGGAGAACTAGAGAACAGAGATGTCACAAAAGCTAAGAAGTGACAGATTCGAAGGCAGGTTGATCAATAGTATCCAATACTACAAAACAATGGTAAGATAAAGAGCAAAAGATGGTATCTTGGATTTACCCACTAAGCCATTGGTAATCAGAGAAGTTTCAAGGAAAAGATGGTAACAGATCAAACTACACTGGGTTAATGATTGAAAGATTAAATGTAAAAAAGTAGAGATACCTAAAATCAATGACCTGTTTTTAAAAGCCTGTATTACTGTTCTTAGATATACACATCCTTCATTTTTTTTTTGAAGTAGAAGAATTCTATTTTAATGATTTGAGTCCTATAAAGAAAACTGATTCTTTCAAAAACTGTTAAGCTTCCAGTATGCACTAGAAGACAGGCTCCTGTTCACTAGAACATACTGCCTAATAAGGGTTGTCATTAATAAGCTTAGCCAGACGCCTCTGTAATGTCTCTCTATGCTACCATTTGTGTCCTCCTTGGGAGAAAGGGTTGCACCCATTAGTATTTAAAAATAAAACATCCTTTCTTTTTAAAATGTATTTTGTATGGTTTCCAAACATGAAATTTCAATCTATTCATAGTTCCTAAGGAACTATCAAATATGAATGTACTTTTTAATTTTTCTAACTAGTTATTTAAATCAGTTTCAGTTAAATAAAATACAACACAGCAAAAAGGGTGGATCAAAGGTACTCTTACTCAGTTATAAAAATCTTAAATCAATTAAAAAAGGCACTGTAATACATTTTCTGCTTCAGTGATACCAATACTTTTTATTACACATTTTATCTCTTAAATAACAATTTGCTTGTTAAAGGTTACCAAATGCTTTTCTCTAAATAGCAAATAAAATCTACAAAAATCAAGAGATTACCTTGGATTTGACTACATAAGGGCAGAATTTTATTCTTTCTTAAGGTTCTTTTTATACTTCTAGCTTTATAATTAAATCTTTCCTAACAATGTCCAGTATCAAATTAGTGTTTATCTTAAATTGGCATATGACAGCAATTCTCAAATCAAGTTTCCAACAACCAAGTAATAATTTAAACATAAATGCTCATTTACACCATTTACATAATTACAGCAAGTAATTAACCAAGAGGCACTAGAAAAATTTAATCTAATTAAAATCACACATATATCCTTTAGCTGGGTCTCTGGACTAAAAAAGCACTTTCTGTATAATAATTACTTAAATTTCTTCTTTAGAAACTACCTATTCTTACTATAGAGTTAGCACCACATTAATATCAAAGCCTCAGAACAGCATAAAATAAAACTATATATAAAATTTGTTTAAAAATATAGATGCAAACATCTGAAATAAACAGAAAAAGAAAAATACACTAAGACATGGTAAAATTAGTTCAATATTGAAAAATCGTCTATAAGTAACCATAGTAATGTAATAAATCTGGGGAAGTAAAAATAGTGATTTTCCAGGTAAACAAATATATCAAACTTAGAAAAAAAAAATCTATTGCAAGTTATCAGAAAATTCGGATGACTAGATTAAAATATGTACAGAGGCCAGGCGCAATGGCTCACATCTGTAATCCCAGCACTTTGGGATGCTGAGACAGGCAGATCACAAGGTCAGGAGATGGAGATCATCCTGGCTAACACAGTGAAACCCTGTCTCTACTAAAAATACAAAAAATTAGCTGGGCGTGGTGGCATGCGCCTGTACTCCCAGCCACTCAGGAGGCTGAGGCAGAAGAATCGCTTGAACATGAGTGAGCAGAGATCACGCCACTGCGCTCCAGCCTAGGTGACAGAGTGAGACTCCATCTCAAAAGAATTAAAAAAAAAAAAAATCACGCTTCATATTTAAGCATCTATCTGATTAGAGAATACAATGCATTTACCACAAACATCTATGTGATTCTTGGATTAATAACATAAAGTTGCATGAGATTTTATTACTCAGTGTGTCCCCAAGTCCTTGAACAGTGTCTGGAACACATCTGGCCCTCAATAAATATTTGGTGGGGGTAAACAAAGGGAAGAAAGAGCTAGGTTTCTGGAACATGAAAGTTAAGTCATGGTTCCAGCTCTCAGAGAACTCATTCTAATAAAGAAGATAGATAAGAAGTCTTTGTAGCATGATTTTTTTCAGTCTCTAAGATATATCACTTAATTTCATAACGGAACACAAATTAACATATAAGATAATAATGATGGAAATCAAAAGATGACTAAGACATAGTTCCGGTCCTCAAGGACTTTACAATCTTATTCACTGTTGAATTTGACCAACTGTGTACTATCTTTATAAACAGGAAAAAAGAAAATCATCACTTCCTGGAGTGTTTGTTATTCAGAACACTCAAGTCAGAACAAGTTCTGATTCCAGTTCTAATAGTAACTCCGTTACTATTTAGACAATAGTAACTTGTCTGAAAAAGACAAGTCTCTTTCTTACAATCTCACTGTGCCTGTGGTTCGTGTACTTACTAAATTAATGAACTGAATCCATTTGTTTCCAATCTTAGTATGCAAGAGCCCCATTTATTCTTTTTCTCCATAATCCTATTTTTTAAAAGTTTTGTTTTTAAAACTTTCCATTCCGTAAGTCCTGGCAATCAGAGCTTCTTGGAACGTTACCCTAGCTAGAGTTTATGATTACAGTCAAATTACTATAGAAACATGCAATGAGTATGGGTTTGGGAAATGCTTTAGTCCTTTTGTAAGTAGTAGCTTCACAAGCATTCATTCACGAAATAAGGACTGCTTCATAACTAATGCTGTAGACACTATAATATTTGACACAGCATTCCTGTGCTTCATAACTAATGTCGTATACACTATTTTGCTGTATCAAACATTATTCTGCTGTATCGAACATTACAATGCTCAAAGGCCCCACCACCACCACCATCACCACACTACTTCATCAACCTGCAGCAGTTGTTCAGAGAACTAAAGGTTCAGAACCATTTGCTTAATCACACATAGTACAAAAATTCTCCCAACATGAACCCCAGGCATGTATCTTTTATCTAAATATCCCCAATACCAAAAGAAATTGTTTTAGACATCTCTGAAGATCTTAACTATTATAAATTTGTTTTAATAAACCAAAATCTGCTCTCCTAAAATTTTCACCACTGGCCACCACTCAGAAGCCCTAAAAGACATTTGAAAAATTCTAAAATATCTAAGTGTCCTCTTCCCTAAATCAGTGACATGGTTTTATACTCTCCCACTTGTTTAGATGCACTCTCATTTGTCTAGATCCCTTTTAATATGTAAAACCCTATACTGCATAAAATATTCCATGATCAATGGGTAAGCCGACTGAGGCTATCAACCTCTAGTCCCAAACCCTGGACCCTCCATAATCACTGTTTAGGAGTTGATAATGTTTAAGAACGTCTTTACTTTCTTAGCAAACACAGCACACTGTTGACATTCTGCCGATGATGGTGCTAAGACAAGTCTCTACCATTCCATAATTCTACAACTGTTTGTTTAGACATCAACAAAAGATTTCAATTTTTTTTCGCTGGTTATTTTCTGCTACACATATCCCTTCAGCAGACTGATATTAATCTACTGGCTGATATTCTTTTCTTTTTTTTTTTTGAGATGGGAGTTTCGCTCTTGTTACCCAGGCTGGAGTGCAATGGCACCATCTCGAGAAGGAGTTTCGCTCTTGTTACCCAGGCTGGAGTGCAATGGCGCCATCTCGGCTCACCGCAACCTCCGCCTCCTGGGTTCAGGAAATTCTCCTGCCTCAGCCTTCTGAGTAGCTGGGATTACAGGCACGCGCCACTGTGCCCAGCTAATTTTTTGTATTTTTTAGCAGAGATGGGGTTTCACCATGTTGACCAGGATGGTCTCGATCTCTTGACCTCGTGATTCACCCGCCTTGGCCTCCCAAAGTGCTGGGATTACAGGCGTGAGCCACCGCGCCCAGCCTCGGCTGATATTCTATAAGAATGAATAGTCTCTGAGTCAAGAATCCAACTAACTGCAATTTTATAGACCACACATTTTTTTGGCCCAGATACTAAAACACAGGCATACCTTTAATCAACTACCTGATGAAATCTCAAACTACAATGGGACCAGAACCTCCCTCTGGAGCCATAAGTTTAAATAGGAAATAATCTGTTTTGGAATCTACAGGCTGTACCATCAAGTTTAGAATATGTACTTTTCAGCTTTGGGAAGTATTTACCTTTACAGCATTTAGGTTCCTCCCATTTTCTTTACTTTTTTTTTTTTTTTTTTTCAAATTTCAGTATGCCGAAAATTATTTTTTGTTTAGGCCTGAAAACTCATTACTATTTACTGTCTCATCACATTTCTCTGCTTTATCTTGATTTATTTTTCTTTTCCAAACTAAGGCACAAGTGTCAGTTAATTGTGCTCCATCACTACATAGCACTGTTGTATATGACTTGCTAATATCACACAGTCTACCTTATTCCTTTTCCTCTCCCCTTAATTCATCCAACCATGGATTTCACTAAAAGGTTTTAACGTCATTCTTACGTTTCATAAGCCTCAGCTCATTTTTGTATCTGGCTTTTCCGCTACCACCACTCTTTTACTGTATCCAAATTATTGTATGTATACTCTGCCACTTTTCAATTTTGTACACATTCTTTAAAAATCTGAATTACTGGACTGGGTATGGTGGCTCACACCTGTAATCCCAGCACTTTGGGAGGCCAAGGCAGGCGGATCACTTGAACTCAGGAGTTTGAGACCAGCCAGATCAACATGGCAAAACCCCATCTCTACTAAAAATACAAAAATTAGCTGGGCGTGGTGGCAGGCCCCTGCAATCCACGATTACTGAGTAGTAATCCCAGCTACTCAGGAGGCTGAGGCAGGAGATTTGCTTGAACTTGAGTGGCGGAGGCTGCAGTGAGCTGAGATCATGCCACTGCACTACAGTCTGAGTGAAAGAGACTCTGTCTCAAAAAAAATGAAAAAAGAAAAAAAATCTGTATTATTTGATTTAACTAACAGATCAAACACTCTATGGAAAAGTAGAACACTGGAAATAAAGACAACAGGAAAAACCGTTAAAATAATTAAAAACTATGGGCTGAGAAAACTAAATTACAGCACTGAGCAGTCATTTCCCAAAATATCTAAATAGATAGCTAAGACTGTGTATAAATTCAATACTGCAACGTTGGAAAGTCAAATAATCAAATATAGTTCTACATTACTTTCTGGTTTGGAAAGTTTTCAGCAAACTTTTTAAACTAAGAAAATGAAAATTAGTAAATGAAACACGAAAATATTTACTAAATCATAAGCAACAAAAATATTAATAAAAAGTAAAATTCAAAACCAAAATGCATAAAAGAATTACTTTCAGAATTTGTAACAATAAAAATTAAAACAGTTTTAAAACACTGAAAAAAATTCACATATAGTATATTTTATACTTAGTGCTATGGTGGCTGATTCAATTGCTCAACCTGCAATGCTGATGTTACAGACACATATTTTTTCACTGGGTATCTAACTGCTGTTTCTTTGTACATCAGATTTGAATCCATCAACAAAACTGGCCTTATCATTGCACTAGAGCTGGACCTAAAATAAAGAAATAAAAAGGTTATTGTGTTATTTGACCATAACTGCGTTTTTAAATAGTTGTTAGTAAAATGACAACTATGTATAAACACATATATAATTTGATATATATAGTATAAATTTTATGAGGTAAGTTAAAATAACTGCTTTCATCTGAAATTTAAATGGGCTCCAGTATCTCTATACTGTCTGCAATCTCTACCTCTTGCTAGACATTAATATAGCACACTAACACAAACAGCAAAGTAAGATTTTCGTTATTTTAGATCTTAATAACAAATTACTAGTTTTTATTTACATAATACTTATTAAATCTTAATAATATTAGTAATCTATTTAAAACTGAAGAACAATTGCCACTTCATAAAGAGGAGGCTGTTACGTACCCTCATGTATTTAGGGTTAACAAAGATCTCTTCTGTAAAAAAAAAAAAAAAAAAAAAACACAAACTTTGAGTTGACTAAATACAGAGAAAGTTTTGAAGTTATTTTTGAGCTGAGAATAACCCATGGAATATAACTTTACTGTGCTATTTTTAAGAGGCCAAATTCACAAGGTACACAGAGCAACTAGAGTAAAAAGCAAGTTACCAGAGTATGTACTATTAAGCAAAATATGTTTTGCATACTCTAACAACCAAATAAATTAAATCTGATTTAATTTCAAAGCAACTACTTTCAAACTGGCAAGAAAAAAAAAAAAGGAAAATCCCAAGCTACCAGTAATTCTCTAGATGAAATCTTATTCCAGAGGTTAAATTGTACTTTGTACTCCACAAGTCTAAGTCCGAAAACAAAAACTACAAAATTAAATTCATCATAACCCCCCTATATATTACCAAAATTAACAATTGTGCAAAACTGTTGATAAATTGATAAATTTCACATACAAAAATATGAAACAGCAAAAACCTTGTAACAATGCTAATTCAATTTCCCTGACTGTTCTCAGCAGCAGTTCTGTATTACAAAGACACACATTCCTGGGGTTATAGAAAAGAGCTTTTATTATAGGATCAAATTTATACTTAAGTATATACTTTTTTTGATAGACACAAAGAACTCAAAAAAGAGACAACTATTATCAGTAATCATCTCTGGGAGATGGATTTACAAGGACTAATTAGCTTTCATGTTATTACATAAATTTTTTTCTTTTTTTGGGAAGGAGTCTCACTCTCTCACCCAGGCTGGAGTACAATGGGCAGGATCTTGTCTCACTGCAACCTCCACCTCCTGGGTTCAAGCGATTCTCCTGCCTCAGCCTCCTTACTAGCTAGGATTACAGGCGCACACCACCATGCCCAACTAATTTTTGTATTTTGGTAGAGACAGGGTTTCACCATGTTGACCAGGCTGGTCTCGAACTCCTGACCTCAAGCAATTCACCTGCCTCAGCCTTTCAAAGTGCTGCGATTACAGGCATGAGCCACTGCACTCGGCCTAGTTATCTTAATATTTCAAAAAGTTGAGGTTTCAATGCAAAAGACATAATAGTCAATGTGACAGACACCTCAAATACTCTAGCTTGATCAGTACATACTCTATGCATGTAGCAAAAAAAAAATAATAATCACGCGTACCTCATAAATATGTAAAATATTTATCAATAAAAATAAATAAAAGATAAATTGAAAAAATACAAGAAATTGGACCAAGTCACAGCTAGACTAAGCAGCTTTACTTAGAGTTTCATAGAGGATTTCCTGACATGAGAAAATCTTAAAATTCATTTTAAGAAACAGCAGAGAATAGAAATAAGAAAATGGAACAAGTCACCTTTTCATGTATTGCTGGCCATGCTGTAATTAAGCGTAGACCAGTACGTTCAGTTTTAATAGTGAGTGGGAAAAAAAAAAGTCTTTGCAGCCCTTCTTTCACTCCGTTTTAATGGAACACACTTCTGTGCATGAACTCCAGGTCTAGGTTACTAAAATGACATCCTGAATGAATAAATGGATACTGCTGGTAGACAAAGAAAGTAAAATAGGTCACTGAAAAGAACAGAACAGAGTAGGGTGCAGGGGTGGGGGGGGGAACATCATTCATTCTTGAAAAACCAGTTACTTTATTTGGATAGGCAGCCTATCTCATTTAAATTGACTTTTGTTTCAACTTATCAAAAACAAGTTTACTTTTAAACCTGTTTAGTTTTACATGTTAAATATTTAACTATTATTTATCTAATAGAAAATGTGGTTTTCTGGTCATGTCGTTTCTTCGAATACTCAGGGGAAACCAGTCCTCATCTCTACATAATAGTCATTGTATTAAAATGTAAATTTAAATCTAATGGCAACTAGTTAAGAAACATTAAGATCCAACAGTAAGCTGGTTCGATATCATCAGAATCCAGGTAAAAAGACAATCTAGCAATTACTATTAACAACTCTTTTCCCAATCCTTTTACTATTTCTGAAAGAATAAACTCTTAGCAATGGAAATGGGTACCCAAGATAACAGAGATAGAAGAAAATATACTCTTATGAGCCTCTGAATTTTTAATTATCTCAATGTATTAACTTTTCAGAAAATACTTTTCTTAAAAGTTTTTACTTGACTTATATAGTGATAGCAATAAGTGATAACCCATAAGAAAAGATATAAATAAATGAATAAATACAAGAAGGGGCTAGATCTTCCTTAAAGAATTTTAATTAGTAATAATGCAGAAAAAAATCATTCAATGACTGCTAAATTAGTGAGCAAAAATGTGAAAGGATAGTTGTACAGTTTCAGAGTACCTCCCCTGTAAGGCATTTTTTACTTACTAAGGAAAAAGGAGAAACTGTACAGTGGGGACATTGCTTTAAATAACTAATCAAAGTTAGTATCACCAGTATTAAGACATATGCCCCATAGCATGATGCACTGAGATAAGCACAATAGCACTTGTGATTGTTTTGCCAAAAATGGTCCTCATTCTAATCATGAGAACACATCAAAGGAACCCAAATTCAAGAATATTTTTATAAAATAACTAGCACTCTTCAAAAGGGTTAAGGTCATGAAAGAATGTGAAATGACCACTGATTAGAGGAAACAAAGTAAGACATCACTACTAAATGCAATGTGGAATCTTGGATCAGAAAAACCAATGAGTAGGAAAACAGGTAAAATTTGAGTAAGATTTGCAATTAGTGATAGCACTGTATCAATACTCATTTCCTGGCTCCAATAACTATACTATGATTATGTGAGTTGTTAACATCCATACTATTTTTTTCCACTGTTCTGTAAGTCTAAATTTATTTCAAAATAAAGAAATAAAATTTAAAAAGTGAGGCTAGGCAACATGGCAAAACTCCACCTCTACAAAAATTAACCAGGTGTGGTGGCACACCTGTAGACCCAGTTGCTCAGGAGACTAAGGTGGGAAGATCGTCTGAGCCAGGAATTAGAGGCCGCAGTGGCCCATGATCACTCCACTGCACTTGCCTGAGTCACAGAGTAGGACACTATCTTAAAAAAAAAAAAAAAAAAATTAAAAAGTATCTGCTTTGGACTTTGGAATTACTTATTATGCTAATGAGGGAAGGGGGAAATAATTGTGACAAAGAATAAAAGCCATGGGGAAAAAAAAAAAAAAAGAAAACTGAGGAAATTAAAAAAAAAAACAATCACTCAAAATAGGTTGGGCCCAGTGGCTCATGCCTGTAATCCCAGTACTTTGGGAGGCAGAGGTGGGCGGATCACAAGGTCAGGAGTTCAAGACCAGCCTGGCCAACACAATGAAACCCTGTCTTTACTAAAAATATAAAAAGAAAATTAGCCAGGTGTAGTGGCTTGCACCTGTTGTTTACTCCCAGCTACTCAGGAGGCTGAAGCAGGAGAATCACTTGAACCTGAGAAGCGGAGGTTGCAGTGAGCCAAGATTTTACCACTGCACACCAGCCTGGGTAACAGAGCAAGACTCCGTCTCAAAAATTTAAAAAAAATAAATCACTCAAAATAGTATCTTCTACAGTTTAAATCGCGTTTGTTAGAATTTTAATTACACATATTTGCTTTCTTCAAATAAAGCATTACTAACCACCCAAAATATGTCAAATGTAAGTGCTTAATTCGTTACTGTTCTCCAAAATAAATATCCACAGATAAAAGATCTAATGTTAACCTCAACTACAGATGACTTTCCTTGCAAAAGCTTCATAAATTTTATCTATAAATTTTAATTAGATTTTCTTTACTAGACACTGCTTTAAAACACACACACACACACACACACACACACACTTTAAACCTGCCTTAAAAAAGGTGGAGAAAGATTACAATCCATATACCATGACCTTTCTATAAAAAGCCAATCTTCCAAATACCAGTATGTGGTTGGGGAAAAAGCGCTGGCCTTGAGTTTACACAACATGGATTCTACTCCTGCTTCCCTGGCATGATTTAGCTAATCTGTGTGCCTTCAAACTGAACCTTCTGGGTCTCATTTTGTTCATCTGCAAAACAAGCAGGTCAGACAGCATCACATTTATGACTATCTGCCCTAAAATGCATCTCCTTGTCTTTTTACGGAGATTCCATTTTGTGTTCCTTCTGTACTGATGCCCCCCACAGGCAAGGTCTGTATATACTCAATAACTGGTTGAGAACTACGGGCCAGTCAAACCTACTCCTGTCAGAAGTACACATTCTACAATGTCTTAAACTATTACTGGACACCAGAATTTAGTTTAAGGAACATCCTTGTAAAGCACCAAATCCTCATGTAATTAGATTCCCCCACACTTGTTCTTGAGGAAATGGAGAAAGGTCTGTATCTGTACCTATTTATTTTGCCCCCTTGAAGATCCAAATCCCTTGGGGCTTTAAAAGGAATTTGGTAAATCAAAGAGTGAAATAAAAGAGATGCCCCCAAAATTCTGAAGGAGTTACCTCTGTGTAGGAGGTAGGGGTGAACTGCTTTTTCCTAGGTAATAATTTATTTGATTTTTAATTAACCTATTTGATTGTATTCAAAATTTCATCTAAGTTCAATACACAAAGAACCTAAGGATTATAATCATGTAGCCTAGGTTTACCTGAGTATCACCTTAATCCCATAAACAAAGCAAATACATGTCTGTCACTTCAGTGACATTTTTAGAAAAGAAAAAAGAAAATACACGTCAAATGACATTCACAGGTGTTACAAGAGAATTCTTTCACGCTATGAAAAAGCCAAGAAGAGATTTTTAAAGGCATAAGAAACAATCTACTATACACAATATTCCAAAAGAACCTCTAACAACAAGCACTGACACTGAATTATAAAGAAAAATAAAACTTCAGCAAAAATATATTGGTCTGTAATAAGAACAACATATTATACAGTGCCTTCAAATGTCAAAGTAATTGGTACTGAAAACATTATTTTAATATGATAAGCAATACAATCTCCTTTAATTAAACCACAGTTAGTTTACAAAGATTCAGAAAATCTAAGTCATGTCATGCTACTGGCAAATCTACGTTTATTACTTTTTTACTGCCTCTTCAAGTGTACATTCTACTATCATATAATAACATTCTTAGCTAATTTAATGAGTTTCTCAATGTAGACTACAGCACTCTGTGTTGAGATTATAAAAGTATGACTGATTAGAACAGAAGCTAAATACCGTATTAAAAAAAAATTACAAATACAATCAAACAAAAACTCTGGTAAAGGACATTCCAAACCAGTCCTCCACACTGAAATCCGAACACCTATCGCCAACTCCCTTCCCAACCTATCTGATACATTCAAGACCAAACTCCTAAGCTTTCCCCAAAATTTGTTCCTCCTGATCTCAGACAATACCAAGTCCATTCTCACATTTCATATTCCATCCACTAGTGAATACTGTGTACCGAACTTTCAGACTATATCCCCAATTTCACTTCACCACCACAACCCTAACATCACAGCTGTAATCACAATCATTTCCTACCAAATCTTAACCTAACTGCTTCCACCACTACCTCGGTCAGTCTACTCTTGATTGCTCGGAGTCAGCCTGCTGAAACCCAAGTGAGATGTCACTCCTCTGCTCAAACTTTTCTGGTTTCAGGACTCCACCCTCTAAAAATTAATTGGAGGAGCCCAAAGAGCTCCCTGTTCATGCAAGTTGTATCTAACAAAACTTACCATAATAGAAATTAAAACTAAAAATGTTTAAATTATTTTTGATTCATTTTAATTCTAGTAAACTTATTACATATTAACCAAAAATGCACATTTTACAGAAAATGACGTAGTTTCCAACTAAACAAACTAGTGAAAAACTCAGTTTTATACCATTACAATCTTTTAAATGTATGTTTTAATAAAGACAACTAGATTCTCTTTATCTCTTGAATTCAATCTGTTGCAGTATCAGACAGCACACAGCCTCTGGAAAACTCCACTGTACATTCATATGTAAATGGTAGTGGAAAAGGCAAATAATGTCTTATTATCACAAAGATAGTCTGATTTAATAGATTCCCTAAAAGGATGCCCAGAACCACTGCTCTAATGATTTCCTATCTCAGTTGGTATAAAAGCCCAGGTCCTCACAACGATACACAATAGCCTACAACATCCACATAAACTCCCCTTGCCCTCATCTCTTTTGTCCTTCTGACCTAGTCTCCTTAACCAACCTAACCTCTGTATCTAGCTACAATCCACACAAGGAACCAATGGTCCTGCCCTCAAGGTTTTGCACTAACTCTTTTCCTACCTTGGAAAGCTATTCCCCAGAGAGCAGCATGGCTCACACTAATATCTCTTTCAGATCTCTGCTCCCAATTCAATTTTTCAAGGAATACAATCTTGATCTTCCTATTTTAAATGGAAACTTGCCTCACTTCATAGGAACACTCCAAATCCCCTTTATCCTGGTTCAATTTATGTCTATAATTCACATTTCCTAATACATTACTGTACTTCTTTATTGATTACTGACTGTTGACATTAGAATGTTAACTCTGAGAGGGCATATAGCTTTGTTTTTGCCTTTTGCTATATTTCTAACATCTAGATCCCTGGAGAAAAAACACCTTTTAAACAAATCTTATTAGGACTATTAACACAAAAACATGCAAAGTTACAAAAACATTTCTTGTAACTTCACTCAAGCATCAATATGGTATCTGCTTGACAACTCTGCTAGCTAGCTTACTCCTTTTCCCTTTAAAGTAACATAAATGCACAGTGGTCTTCTGCAAATGGCTTGGTCTCTTTATTCTGAACTTGTGAAGTTTAGAACCTTTTGCTAATAACGTATGTTCATTACATCAATGCTAAATTCTAGTGAACCTTAGATCAGATGAGGAAAAAATATACAGACATCTAAATATATGATTAGTCTTGGCTTTAAGACTAATGTACTTCTACTGAGCTTTGTCATAACCCCTATACTACAGGCTGCACAGTTTTTATTTTTATTTTTTGAGACACAGTCTTGCTCTGTCACCCAGGATGGAGTGCAAAGGTGCAATCTTGGCTCACTACAACCTCCACCTTCCAGGTTCAATTGATTCTCCTGCCTCAACCTCCCAAGTAGCTGGGATTATACAGGCACATGCCACCACGCTGAGCTAGTTTTTTTTTTTTTGTATTTTTAGTAGAGGCGGAGTTTCACCATGTTGACCAGGCTGATCTTGAACTCCTCACCTCAGGTGATCCACAGGCCACAGCTCCCCAAGTGCTAGGATGACAGGCATGAGCCACTGCAGCCGGCCCCAATAAAGACTTTTTAATTTCCTAAAAGTACAAACTTAGCAAAACTGAACTAACCTGAATAAAGTATAACCTGTGTTTTTTAAAAAAAAAAAAACGGTCTTATCAATGATACAATAAAAGATTTCTTTGTATGTGCATTCAACAATAACGTATTTTATAATTACTATGTACCAGGCACTGGCCAATACCCTGGGAGTAAGTCATGTGCAAATACACACATGGTCCCAGTTCTGTAACTAAATGAACAAAAACAATAATTGAAGCAGAGTACCAAAATATGATCTCTTAAAAAAAAAACCTCTAAACATACTTCATAATACAAAGAAAGAATTTTACCTTTTATTGAATTTCTATATCTTATAATCATCCTATAAGTTAAACTAAGGAAGTTATGAAAATATTAAAGCATTATGTTGGATTCTATGGTCATTTGGTCTATATGGCTAGGAGATACAAATTCAGAATTCAGAGTAATGAGGTCTAATTTCTTCCCACACAAAGAGCCTCCCCAAGAACTCTGAGGTGGAGATCAGCATTTTATTACAGTATCATCAGGTAGATTCCCTTACAGGTAAGTAGCATTTTTATCTTCATTTCATAGTTAGAAAAGAGAGATTTGCGGATTAAGTACTTTCACCAAAGATTAAAATCTAGCTCTAACTCCAAAAGCTGCATTCTTTTACTCATACCATTTGGCATCTCCAGCATTATTGCTCCACCCCCAAAATTAAATTTGGTTACTGCTAGAGTGAGTGATCATGACAGTGGGAAAAGCAGTGATGACAGATGGTAAGAGCTAGACAGAGAAGAGGGAAAAGATGGGGCCGTGAGAGGAAATTAGAACTATGAATAAAGAATAGAAGGAAAATGTAGAGACATATACAATGAGGTGGAAAAGGAAATGGTATGTTCAAATTAAAAGTGGAATGAAAATCAGATGAGACATTGTCATTTAAGCTTTTCATCATCCACATTTACTCATCCATGATCTAAAATTATTCTAGGCCAGGCATGGCAGCTCACATCTGTAATCCCAGCACATTGGGAGGCCAAGGCAGGCACATCACTTGAGGTCAGGAGTTCAAGGTCAGCCTGGTCAACATGGCAAAACCTCACCTTTACTAAAAATACAAAAATTAGCCAGGCATGGTCAAATGCCTGTAATACCAGCTACCCAGGAAGCTGATAGAAGAACTGCTTGCTCCCTGGAGACAGAGGTTGCAATGCAAGCCAATGCATCCAGCATAGGCAACAGAGCAAGACTATGTCACACACACACACAAAAAGAGAATTGAGCAAAACTTCTTAGTTTGATAGATAAATTCTTTCACTTTAACAACAAATATTTGTAGGTGTCTCGCACATAATAGATGCTCAAGAATCTGCTATTATTAACTACAGTAGCTCCTATCTTTCTATGGTATCAGACACTGTGCTGGTGACACATGGGTAAGTAATACGGCCCTTGTGCGTGAAAACCTCACAGTGGGACAAGCTGTGGAGGGTGGAAGACAATGAAACTGATGATGTGGACCCCTTTTGGGCCTAGGTTAATGTGTGTGTTTGTCTTAAACATAAGGGTCTAAGAAGTAAAAACTAAATAGAAAATTTTAAAAACAGAAAAAAGCTTATAGGATAAGGATATAAAGAAATTATTTTTTACAGCTGTATAATGTTATCTGTGTTTTAAGCTGTAATTGTAGTCAAAAGTTTAAAAAAATTAGAAGTTTATAAAGTTATTATTGAAGAAAAATATTTTTTATAAATTTAGTGTAGCCTAAGAATATAATGTTTATTAAGTCTACAGCAGTATCCTAGGACTTTGACAGATTCACTCACTGACTCACTCAGAGCAACTTCCAGTCATGCAAGCTCCATTTATGGTAAGTGCTTTATAAGGTATACTATTTTTTATCTTTTATACCATATTTTTACTGTACCTTTCCTATGTTTAGATACACAAATACTTACCACTGTATAATAACTGCCTACAGTATTCAGTACAGTAGCATGCTGTACAGGTTTGTAGCCCTCAGGAACAAAAAAAGGCTATACCATATAGCTGAGATGTGTAGTAGACTGTATCATCTAGATTTATGATAGTACACCCTATCAATGTCCACAAAACAAGGAAACAAAATAATGATCCATTTCTCAGAATCTATCTGCGTCTTTAAGCAATGCATGACTGTACATTGTGTGTGTACGTATATATTTCTCTTTAAAATAATAGTACTGGTCATCAATATCATTATAAATGACTGTGATGTAAAATTATATATTATGGAAATACTGTGTTCTGAAAGATCTGAAAGATATTACTACTGATATGATAATTATTTACCTGAAATCTCAAAATGGTCTTTTCCCAGTCTCTGTAGGCATAAAAAATACTTTGAAAAGATACCTAATGACAGGGCACAGTGGCTCACACCTATAATCCCAGCACTTTAGGAGACCAAGGCAGGTGGATCACCTGCGGTCAGAAGTTAGAGACCAGCCTAGCAAACCTGGTGAAACCCCATCTCTACTAAAAATACAAAAATTAGCTGGGCGTGGTGGCAGAGCCTGTAATCCCAGCCACTCAGGAGGCTGAGACAGGAGAATCACTTGAATCCAGGAGGCAGAGATTGCAGCGAACCAAGATCACACCATTGTACTCCAGCCTGGGTGACAGAATGAGACTCTGTCTTTAAAAAAAAAAAAAAAGACACCTAACAAATGCCGTTTTGCAAATGACTTCTCCTATGCAGATTTACTATACATAGTAAAAGGAAGGTAGGATGTAACAGCTTAACTTTTCCAACTCATTTTTACTAAGTTCCTCCTCAAAATTCAACCATATAATCCAGAAAATCTTAAAAACTACTCAAACAAACCTCACAGTACATTCAGCTTATGAAGATGACCATCAAATACTTTTCCAACAACACTCTTTTTAAAAGGTCAGAGCTTTTTGTTCCAGGATCTGACCTTTTTTGGCTTAACACACTTTTCTGGAGTTTAAAATTAGTTTAACCTCAAATGAATAATTTGAGGGAAAGACAGATAGGAGAGGAGGGCACATTTGCTTGTAATACATATTTGCATGAATTTAGAATGCATATTTGTATTACTGTAATGTAAATTTGCAAAACTATAACTCAAACCCTAAAACAGTCATCTAAACAAGAACAAATGTCAATGTGAAACTGCAACATTACTATGCTCACCTTCCTGATCTTATAGCACCCTGACAACGTAAGAATCTTGAGCTAATTTAGTGATTTAACTGTTCAACACACGATTCCAAAATCCATTCACAACCACAAAAAAATCTCAATTACTTCAGGTGTTTTTCAGACTCTGGCATGAACAGTCTTGAAGTAAATTATGGCTATGTTTCCGGTGTGGAATTAAGCATGTAACTAGAAAAACTTTTTTTTTTTTTTTTGAGACAGATCTCACCTCTGTCACCAGGCTGGAGGGCAGCGGCGCAATCTTGGCTCACTGCAACCTCCACCTCCTGAGTTCAAGCGATTCTCGTGCCTCAGCCTCCCGAGTAGCTGGGATTACCGGCACATGCCACGACACTCAGTTAATTTTTGTATTTTTAGTAGAGACAAGGTTTCACCATGTTGGCCAGGATGGTCTCCATCTCCTGACCCCGTGTTCCGCCCACCTCATCCTCCCAAAGTGCTGCGATTACAGGTGTGAGCCACCGCACCCGGCCTCTTATTCCTTTTCATACCTTTAGTCTCATGACCACAACCTCAGTAAGTTGTTCCCTGAATAATCTGTAAAATGTTTTTGTTTTCTCCATCAAAATCTTAAGCTCTCATACTTGCTTTAAAACTAAACACTTCCATAATTCTATACTTAAAGAGAACAAAGATTTACCACAGCTATACCCTTATTACATGATGTACCATGCTGCCCAAAAATACAGTCAAAAGAATCAAGGTTGTATGCAAACAAAATCTAATAACCTTCTAGGATTAACCCTTCTGCCCCTTTAAACCCCAGTAGTTTCAATAAGTACAACGAGAAATGTTATCCTTATATTTTACATTAGCGTTTTTACACTTTAAACATTTACCTTGTTTGGATAGGTAAATGTTTCTAAGAGCCACAAAGAACTATCTAAAGTGACATAGCTATCTGTTAACCAATAATGTATACGGTGAGAGAGAACAGGCATCTCAAAATACTTGCTACAATGCACCTAAATTCTTGATTAAACACTTTTAATAGTGTATACTGGCTCTAGGGTTCAGTTATTCCTAAGAAATTACAAACATTGGCTACTTGAGTAAAAAGTGACAAAAGTCCACATTTTCCCCTAATAGAAATTTTCTACCACTCTTTAACTATTATAAATGGTTTAAATGCAATACAAAATAGTAAAGACTGATCATTTATATGACATTCTGTCAATTGTGTGTTACTTATAAGCCCACAATATCTACATCCTTTAAGACCGCAGTTCTTCATATACACAACAGAAACATGAAATACATGGCATATGACTGGAAAACATGGTAAACGAATTTCAATTCATTAGGCATATCATCTGCTAAAATATTAAAAACCAGCAGATTTTTAAATACTTTATAAAATACAAAAGTGCATGTGGTAAAGGCTTTAATGTGTAAAACTTAACTTTAAACTATCTCTAACACTTAAATAGAATACTCAAGTGTCATTCATCTCAACTAAGCAGGCCAAGCAAAACATCCTATGATTCCTACGTTCTCTTCAATGTCAAAATGGGTGGATAAATTTAAAAGCCTGTTCTCTCAAGAGTTGCTTTATAGGCAATTTTGTCCCAGTATCAAGGTCTGCAATTTCCATTTGGCTGCCAGTTTGCGATTAAATTCATCACCTTTATTATAAAAATGTGCTTTACTCCATGGCCTGCTGCACAAGAACTATAAGGAAAACATTTTTTACTGCTAACGGCAAAATCATTCTAAGGAACCACCACATTCACTCAGACATTAGCTTCTTCCACCTGATGTAGTAGCCTATCACTCAGAGGAAAAACCAGAAACTAAATTCTATAGAAATGCCATGCTTTATATTTTTTGGATAATATGCAACTAATCTACTAATTTCTAGACTCAGTATTATTGTGAATTAATTCGCCTTGAGATAAAAAGTCAATATACAGAATTTAAACAAGTTGCAATTGAAAAAATCATTTTTAAGTGTTGGATAATTAATTATCCATCTTTTATTTCATTATGTACAGCTTCATGGTTTAATAGTACAACTTACCATCTGTGTAAATAATCAAATATATTTTTATATTAAACTTCTACCTGACTTTACCTTTCTTAGTAAGTCATAATACTGAGGGGGAAGAAAGTCAGAAAAATAGTAGTTCCCGCCGGGCGCAGTGGCTCACACCTGTAATCCTAACACTTTGGGAGGCCAAGGCAGGCAGATCAGGAGGTCAGGAGTTCAAACATGGTGAAACCCTGTCTCTAATAAAAACACAAAAATTAGCCAGGCGTGGTAGCACACACCTGTAATTCCAGCTACTTAGGAAGCTGAGGACGCAGAAGAATCACTTGAACCTGGGAGGCAGAGGCTGTGGAGTGCCACTGCACTCCAACCTGACAACAAGAGTGAAACTCCATCTCAAAAAAAAAAAAAAAAAAAAAAGCATTTCTCCAACGATATTAAAGCTAGTTCCTATGACATATTTAGGAAAATATTACTCATTTGTGAAATTTAGTTTTTTTAAGATTACCTATATAATTAACATTTACTTTTTAACAAACTTTGCCAGTAAGCTAAAAGTTCACACATATCTTATTTTCAAGTCAACTTGACACTGTTTAATTCAGATTTATAGGATCTAGGTAAACAGCTAACTTTCCCATCAAAGACAGACTGTTGTAAGAGGAATTGGTAGAGTACACACAGTAATCTGTGAACCTAGAAGAAACTGCCATCTTCCTGCTAGGAAATGATGTATTTCCTTCCATCTCAGGCTGGGCATGCCTCTGTTAGAGCAGTCACAGCATTGCAATTTATTTTCATTTCTCTCCATACCACTGTGTGACTCCTTGAGTACTAGACTATGTTTTACCCATCTTGTATCCCCCTAGCACCCAGCCAAGTGCTAGATTAAAAATAATAGTAATAATAAAAGTTTCTTGAGGCCAGGTGCGGTGGCTCACGCCTGTAATCCCAGCACTTTGGAAGGCCAAGGCAGGCGGATCACAAGGTCAGGAGATCGAGACCATCCTGTCAAACGTGGTGAAATCTCATGTCTACTAAAATAAAATTTAAAAAATCACACTACGACTTCAAACTACACTACAAGGCTACAGTAATCAAAACAGCATGGTACTGGTACCAAAACAGAGATATAGACCAATGGAACAGAACAGAGGCCTCGGAGGCAATGCCACCCATCTACAACCATCTAATCTTTGACAAACCTCACAAAAACAAGCAACGGAGAAAGGATTCCCTGTTTAATAAACGGTATTGGGAAAACTGGCTAGCCATGTGTAGAAAGCAGAAACTGGACCCTTTCCTGACACCTTACACTAAAATTAACTTCAGATGGATCAAAGACTTAAACATAAGACCTAATACCATAAAAGCTCTAGAAGAAAATCTAGGCAAAACCATTCAGGACATAGGCATAGGCAAGGATTTCATGACTAAAACACCAAAAACATTGGCAACAAAAGCCAAAATAGACAAATGGGACCTAATCAAACTCCACAGCTTCTGCACAGCAAAAAAACAGTCATAAGAGTGAATAGGCAACCAACAGAATGGGGAAATTTTTTTGCAATCTACCAATCTGACCAAGGGCTAATACCCAGAATCTACAAAGAACTGAAACATATTTACAAGAAAAAAAAACAAACAAGCCCATTCCAAAGTGGGCAAAGAATACGAACAGACACTTTACAAAAGAAGATATATATGAGGCCAACAAACATGAAAAAATGCTCATCATCACTGGTCATTAGAGAAATGTAAATCAAAACTACATTGACATACCATTTCACGCCAGTTAGAATGGCGATCATTAAAAAATCTGGAGACAACAGATGCTGGAGAGGATGTGGAGAAATAGGAACACTTTTACACTGTTGGTGGGAGTGTAAATTAGTTCAACCATTGTGGAAGACAGAGTGGCAATTCCTCAAGGACCTAGAAACAGCAATTCCATTTGACCCAGCAATCCCATTACTGGGTATATATCCAAAGGATTATAAATCATTCTATTATAAGGACACCTACACACGAATGTTCATTGCAGCACTGATTACAATAGCAAAGACCTGGAACCAACCCAAATGTCCATCGATGACAGACTGGACAGGGAAAATTTGACACACATATGCTATGGAATACTATGCAGCCATCAAAAACGATGAGTTCATATGTCCTTTGCAGGGATATGGATGAACCTGGAAACCATCATTCTCAGCAAACTGACACAAGAACAGAAAATCAACCACCACATGTTCTCACTCATGTGTTCAATGAGAACACATGCACAGAGGGTGGGGAGCATCACACACTGGGATCTGTTGGGGGGGACCTAGGGGAGGGACAGCGGGGGGGTGGGGAGTTGGGGAGAGATAGCATGGGGAGAAATGCCAGACATAGGTGATGGGGAGGAAGGCAGCAAACCACACTGCCATATATGTACCTATGCAACAATCATGCACGTTCTTCACATGTACCCCCAAACCTAAAATGCAATAATACATATACATACACACACACGTGTGTGTGTGTGTGTGTGTGTGTGTGTGTGTGTGTGTGTGTAAAAGCCGGGCTTGGTGGAACGCGCTGGTAGTCCCAGCTACTCGGGAGGCTGAGGAAGAGGAATTGCTTGAACCCAGGAGGTGGAGGTTGCATTGAGCTGAGATTGTCCCAGTGCACCCCAGCCTGGAGAAAGAGCCAGATTCCATCTCAGGGGAAAAAAAAAATTGTTTGTTGAAAACTAAATTACAGGAGTCAACATCAGTTGGGCTAAGACTACACAGCACACAAGCCACTAAATCAACCTTATCAATCACAACCAGCATTTTAAAAAATGAAATAGAATAGAAAAATACTATACTGCATCACAGGTAGTACAAATATTATTTCATAAAACTTTCATTTCAATTGAGTTTTATAAATGTATACGTACATATTTTAATTCATAACAAAATATTTTTACAGGTACCTTTTTAAAAGTTCAAGACAAGCTACCTTTTGTGGTTCGTTCTCATACTATTTTTCTGGTTCATATTTATACTGTTAGGCTATATGCACCTGTTATTTAATAACAGTAACATTAACAAAGAGCCTCTCAAATCACAAAATCAGACTTCCTCTTGAGGTTCTTCTTAAATTACCACTTGCTCCAATACTTTCACTCTTAAACCATCTGCCTTTAAATATCCACCAAGTAATAATGTAATATTCAAATATGGTCAACTTGAGACCTATCTGCAGTTACCGTGTAACTGAACAACAATATGTTACTATGATATATCCTATGACATTCAGTGAACGTGTTCCAATTTAAAAATCAAATGAAAAACTTTCACTTTGATGAAAGTAAAATGTGAAAAATAAGCCTCTTGTGCCTTTTACTAATATGTAAAATAAATCAATTTTCCTATAACCTAAAAACAAATCTAAGATTTTCTAACTCTGATCTTACTTTCACCTTCCTTTATTACTATCATTCTCCTAAAGGATTCATTTATCTCTCTATTCACTACCCTCTTTGTTATTTTCTTTTGCTTAAGATTTACAAGAGAACATAAAGTCTTTTCAGATACTTCTCAACTAATCATCCTTCAAAATTTAGTCCATTCTAGCCTATAAAACTACAACCTGTACAGAACCTTATCACAAACGTGTCTAAATATTAGTCTAGCAATCCTTTATCTTAGACTTTTATCACATTATTCCAAAGCAGATGACTTAGATCTATAAAGAAGTGGGGGAAATGAAGAGACTAACAAAAGATTTTAGATTACTGGCTGACACAGGAGGATCACTTAAGGCCATAAGTTTAAGAAGAGGCTGGGCAACATAGTGAGACCCTGTCTCTTACAAAAAAAAAAAACAAAAAAACAAAACACTTTTTTCTTAATTGTCCAGGCATGGTGGTTCACCTAGCTCTCTGGAGGCTGAGGCAGGAGGATCATTTGAGCCTAGGAGTCAAAAGGATGCAGTCAGTTATGATAGCACCACTGCACTCTAGCCTGAGAGCGTGGGTGACAGGGTGAAACCCCATCTCTTTAAAAAAAAAGGGGGGGGGAGGGCTTAAATTACTTTTACTGTGTAAAACATGGACAGTGAAAACCCTTAGGCAAATATACAGTGAACTGTTCCTAGACCTAGAGCCAGCCTGCTGGAAAATGCTGATGGAGACTACCTAGGAGAGCCTTTGTCTTTGGTTTAATACCAATTTAATAATAATGACTGTGCATTAGATGCTCGATTCTATTCTTATTTGGAGAAAAACTTTAAAAGATTTAAAAGTTTAAATAACTTGGGTATATATTTCAAGCAACAAAACAGAATTAAATTAATTAAGACCACTCACATCAGAAGGTAGCCACATTACACAAATTATCAGTCATGGCATTGTTCTGCTTAGAGGTGATCAAGCCCAAAGGTACTCTTAATTGTTAATAACGTAACTTAAATATATTTCTGTCCCTAGAGCCAAATAATCTAACATTCCTGAAACCAGTAGTTTTCAAACTATAAAATTTATTCATACCCTTTGTAAAGAAACTGCATTTACATATATAATAAAGAATTGGCCTACGATCTCTAAAATCCATGCCAGTTTTAAAATTGCAGAATTACAGGGTTTTTGTTTTCCTAAGAATAATTTTTTTTAACAAAAATCTTTAGAGCCTTCCAAATAAAATGCTATTCTACTCTCCACCCTTGGACTTCCGTTTTATAAAGGCTACAAAGGTCACCAAAACTTTATAACTGAAATAGGGGATATAACATATTCTATTTAAAAGATTAAAATCTAAGTTCACAAAAAAAACTGGTGTTGCTGACAGATCTCACAAAACTGCATCTTAATGTCTGTTTAAATGACCAAAGATAAATATTTTTCTTTCCAAAATTTACTAATTCATCTTCACCTTACAATTCAGTCATTGCCAAATTTAAAAAATTTAGATGTAAACCAGGTATGAGTTAGAACATGAGCATATTTATCTGCGTACACCTATTTTAAAACAAGTTTCAGTTAGAGATTTAAACTGGCAGGATTCTGATAATTTTTTATTTAGAGAATTGTATTTTGAAAAAACAGCACATCTAAATTTTTATTTACATAATAAATACATTTGAGTTAAACAAAATTCATTACGGAAACCATTTGGCTGAATTGTTATTTAATTAAAGCCAGACAAGGATCGTTTTCTTGCTTCCTTTCAATTGAAACTTTAAGCCCAAGCTAAATGGAATAATCTATTTTTTCTTCCCCCACGGGGTACTTTGATCTGACTTGAGCCAGCATTCTCATTCAAATTAAGACTCCCAAACCTGCCTCCACCCAAGGATCCACAGGTCTTTACAATTCTCTAAAATTTCCCATAATGTATCCTCAGAACTAGTACCAAGAAAACAAAGAAAAAAACTTACTTCTTTAACCAAGTAATTTCAGACAATACTCAGTTAACCAAGTTAACTTTCTTGACTACAAATCCTGAAGATTTAATATGGCAACACATCCTGAAGTCCCAAAAAAAGTAAAGTTCCTGGACTTACAGAACCTTTCTTTTCTCAGACTACCTCAGGAGGCCAGGACTCCATGGAACACACTTTTCCAACATTAGCCTAATGCTTCCCTTGTTCAGAATTCAATTAGCAGATCTTTGTTCTCTCACTTCCAACCTAAAATATACTTTTTCAAGCCATTAGACTAAAAAGCAAACTGGGAGGATGGAGAAAAGAAGGCATACTAGCCAAAACTATGCCATACCATCTAGACCAGAATATGCTGGCAACTAATCTATCCTATTTAGAGCTTAGATCCATCAGCTCAAGAATTCACACACTGACTAATCCAGATGTACCTCTTCCTCCATACACCTGATCAATTCCTCAACCCATATAATCACCTAACATACAGAAAACAAACAAACAAACATACACACACGGCTTCAGAATAAAAGCTAAGTAAAATCCAAATGCACTCCGAAAACAAACAAAAAGCCAAAGTAAGCATACAGATTAAAAAAACAGTTAAAATAAAAATGAGGCAGTAGGATAGATACCCCTCTTCTCCAAAAAACAAAAGCAGCAAGAGAGTCAAAGTCAAGAAAAAAGAACATCTGAAAACAGAGGAAAGAGAAAGACAGCAGCAAGCACAGCAATCTACCACATTAACATATCACTCTATAATGTAATGCCTGTACAGGACAGAGGTTAAGAAAAGAAAACTTGGACTAAAAACAGAAATATGGAGGCAGATAAAGGAAAAAGCTAAGACAACAGATATAAAAAGCTTTCTCTAATAGACAATTATTTACTTTACTTCACTACTCAGAATGTTCCCACGTTCAAGAACACTGTTCCCTGTGTCTTGAACACCACTCCCTTACGTGTTCTCCACTTCCATCCTATCTGTCCTTCAAGAGCCAGGTGAAAATACCTCTTCTCCCAAAATATTCCATAGCCTCCCTCAGCCTAAGGCACCATCTTTAGCACCAGTCTTTTGTCTTCTTGGTATGTTTTTATTTCCTTTGTTACTTTTTTTAAATACTATCTTTCCAGCTACTGAGATAACTTGAAGGAATGAATTTGAAACTTTAGTGCACCCTTCATAACATCCCACACATATTAATAGCATACAACCAAACAGCCTAGAATAAAATGGAAAGTTTCAATTAAGTATGTCAGATCACTAAAAACTAGTATGTGAAATATGCAACTCTGACATTATTCGAAAACCACATGTTGCATCCTAACAACCACTTTCTCTGAATGCATCATAAAATGCTTACTTCAGATTAACTGCATTGCAAAAATAAGAGTTTGGTATTCATAGTGCCAAGTTACAATATTTTGTAACTTAAAGCTTTTTAAAAAGTTGAGTGACTTCTGAAGCCACTTAATGCAATCATTACACACACTTCCTGAAAGCAAAGTGGCATGTCCAACAGGTTAAGTAAATTATAATATACCTCAACAGCATGAAATGTCACTATAAACATTATATCTGCAAAGAATATGAAATGGCAAGAAAAAATGCTAATGATTTAATTATTTTTTTAGGAAAAAAAAAAAAAAAAAACTCCGATTTCACTATATCCATAAACACTGGTGGGGGGACTAGAAATATTAAGAGCCATTATCAGTGAATTATGAGTACTTTTAACTTTTTAATTGATACATTTTAGTTTTTCCTAATAAGATAAAGAATATTTATGATAAATATGAAGTTCTTTATAACAACAGTTTTTTAGGATTACTGAGAGGAAGAAATTCAAGCTTCTCATAAACTCTCTAAGAAACAATCTTAAGATGTATAGACAAAATTGGTCATTCCTATATTTTCCTGAAAAGTAGTAATTCCCATTAAGATTTTAAAACAATGATGTCCTATGCTATCTTTATGCCCTCACCACTGCCTCTCCAGGACTGAAAGAGGTCACAAACCATGCTACTGCCAAAGATGAACTGAAAATGTGTGGATCGATCTCCAATTTTCTACATTTTAGGAATAAAAGGGAAAAAGTGGGGCTGGAGATCGGGGAGCAAAATCCAAGTTATTAGCAGTTACAAAGGTGGTAAAGTCAATCTCTTCCTCCCTGTTTCTCTATATAGAAACGACATATTCTTCTCTCCTGTGCTGAGTTCAATTTCAAGTCAATGAAGGCAAGAGTATTTTAAATTGCCTTGACCAATTAAAAAAAGCAGCTCAATATAACGAACAAGGAAAACATAAATACATTAAATAAAAGTACACTTTTGAATCACATCTAAGGAACTTAAATTAGTATTTCTTCAACAATTGCAAAGCATATTTTAAAGCAGCCTATGTAGTATTTACCTACTATAAAAACTAACAAAGTATGTCGTAATGCTATAAACTATAATAAAAAGTGAGATAAGATTATCTTTTTACTGCTGATAATTTTTTATTACTATGATAAAACTATGATCCCCAAAAGAACTTTCTCTTCATATAACATATAGTAAACTATGACACATTTTCTTCTGATTTATTTTAATAAACAGAAATCAACTGCATGGTTAAAGACTATATAATTACAAAGAAAATGTACAAACAGGGTACCTCTCAATATATGCAACTCAGTCACTCTCTAAAACAAAAATCCTTCAAACTGAACTGTCAAGTCAGAAACTATTTCAGAAAATAGCTGCAATCAATCTGACGTCCTAAACTAGTTATATTTAATATGGTCACCATACCAACATATAGTCTCTTAAAAAGACAAGTTCTTTAAAGAACTATCACAACTTTTTCACATGCTACTCAAAGTATTTAATTAAATAACTGTTATTTGTCATAATCCTGAGCAGCTCTTCCCTTACAATTTAAAGGAGAAATTTTCCTATTCTGGAAAAAGGGTTATTATTTCTCAACACATTTTAATCACTAAGTGCTCTCTTTCGTGTACTAATATCCCCATCTGCTGGAACATGAGTTCCTTACTACTAAAAGTTCTT
The DNA here is from genome assembly GCA_031835075.1 of Saguinus oedipus. NCBI lineage: Eukaryota > Metazoa > Chordata > Mammalia > Primates > Cebidae > Saguinus > Saguinus oedipus. Next base: position 173,101,986 of record CM063172.1, on the reverse strand, counting down.
AATGACAAAAAGTTTGCAGTAGAGATTTTGCAACTACTGAGAAATACAATTTTAACCTATGAGGTTTCCTCCACTTCATAGGACTTTAAAAGCTTTAAAGATCTGTATATTCTTTTACTGATATTATTCAGAAGAATTCACTAAATCGAAACATTTTGCCTGTCATATTCTTTTTTCCCTACCCTTCATGCTTAAGATACAAAGCACTAGTCTAAACAAAACAACCACCTCCTTATAAGTTAACCGTCTTTTTTGATCATATTGCCATAAATCACACACACGATTTTAAAATATATGGGTATTTTCCATTTCTGCTGAGCATAGGGTTAAAGCTAACAGAAGCCGTAAGTACAACAAAAGAACACAGCTAATAAATGACAGCATCAAAAAGTCAAAAACAAGATTAAGTAGAAATTAAAACTTAGTATAAATGAGGACCACTCTCCCCCCCAAAAAAGAAAAATTGTCATCAACCAGAAGAATGGTGGGTCACTGGCCATATCTATTATTTGTAACATGTCTAAAACAAATCTATAAATGTTAAAGATAGTTTTACTATTAGTAATATTATTAATTTTATTATTTTGAAAGCATTTTCCTTCATATTGTAGAATAAAGCAAATAAGTATGTCACCATCAAGAACAAAATTAATTTAGTTGTGGTTGGCAAAAAAAATAAAAAATAAAGATATGACTACAAAATTAAAATGTTAAAACTGAATTGAAAACATAAAAATGGATTAATTTTAAAATCAGTACTGTCTATAGACAATGGCTCAGAAGTAATCACATCCTGAGATTAATGAACATGTTTAACATCTGAATTCAGGTCTTTAATATCATCCTATCGGAGAAATGGCCAAGTCTAGCTCCAGAACAGGCAAGGCACAAGGAGAGCTTGGGGCATAACTTTTCTACATGCCCAAGAAAAAGTTGCCCCATAGAGCAAGAAGAAGTTAAACAGGTAAAGGAGACTATCACTAGCTAAAGTACTACTGATTTTAACACCAAAATTATCACTAGCTAAAGTTCTAATAATTTTAACATCAAAATTAATTACAGTTTACTTAAATACGCTGAATCTATGAAATCCATGGGTCTATAATGATGATTAGAAAAGAGAAAAATTCATTTGAGGCAGCTAGCAAACCAACGTTTTACCTGGAGAACAAAATAAGCAGCAGCAGCATCTATCTGGCTGGCCCCATTAGACACTGACTTCACAATAGTAATATATTTCCTTGTTGGTGTCAGAAAGCTGTACCTTTCAAGGAATGCCAAGTAACTGCAGAAAGAATGGCAGAATTAGAATATCATCTGGTGCAAGCTCTAATGAATCTGATTCGGGCAAAAATTAGCAACTGGTTAAAGCCACGGTATGAATGTTGATGGGGCAACCTAATATACAGTGTCTACCTTCTGGTTCCAAGAGAAAAAAAAAAATCCACCTTTAAAATACAAGGAGCCATCTATCACCACTCTAATCCAGGTATTAAATCTTTGCTTCTCTGATGGTTGAACCAGTTACTGTGCCTCCTGATTTATTATTGTGCCTGTTCTCTAGTGGAAGATGCTCTAGTTGAACCTACTTTAGATCTTCCAATGTAATAGACAGACACACAGGGCATAAAGGAATAAGTCCTAAACAAGGAAGTTAAATCAATTCCATGAAAAAAGAGAGAGACACACAGAGAGAGAGAGATGGTTCTACGTTTGAAATGGCATAACAACCAGATTTAATGAGTGGTACTGAGTAAGATTCTGGTTTGAACAATCCAGCTATAAAGAATATCTGGGGATCCCCTAAGAAATCTGAATATGGACCGGCTGTTACATTATGTGTAGGATTAACCCATCTTGTTTGGTGTAATGTCACAATGTAGGAAAGCATTAATTTTTAAAGATACACAAATATGTATTTCTTTAGGGACAGAATGTCAAGATATCTTTTACTTAAAATAACTAAACACAAAACTTAATACAATTAAATTTTAAAAGTCCACATCGAACTTGGTAAAACGTATTTAATCAACCTCTGAAATTGAGACAAAATTTTCTTCAAGAATTCCTAAGATTATTCCCATGAGTTTCTTAAACTGTCTTTAAGCTCATATAGAAACGAAAGCTCAAGGCTGGGTGTGGTGGCTCACAACTGTAATCCCAGCACTTTGGGAGGCCAAGGTGCTCCGTCTCTACTAAAAATACCAAAAAAAGAAAAAATAGGAAGAAAGAAATGAAAGCTCAATTCTCTGAGTTACTAAAAACTGGGCTGACATCTAAACAAATGAGCCCCACATGTTCTTAATCCTTCAGGACGAATATACTAACCTGTAGGTAAGGAAAAGACAGACTTGTTCGTTTCTAGTTAAAACACACTTTAAAAAATCTGTAAGGAGTTTAAAATACAGAAAATTCAATATAAATATTTTTATTAATACTATTTTGAAAAAATATAACTATTTTAAAAATTTTCCTAATGGGTTAACCACATACATAATAGCTTGACTCTTCACACTGAATTCAATGTCTACTTTAAACCCATATATATTCTATACATTCTCATTAGTTTATCCACAAAGTTCATTCTGACACCTCAAAATAATCCAAGCCTTAAAGATTCCTTACAACCTTTGGAATAAAATTCAGACTATGTATTCTGGCCTTCAAGGCCCACCACAATTCAGCCCTAACCGTCTTCTCACTGTAGTCTTCTCTTAATTCCCACTACTTCTATCCGTGCATTTGCCATTCCAACTAACTTAATCTGTACATATTTCCTGACTGAGCCTTGCAGTCTCCCATCACCATGGTGCTGGCACTGCTGCACCTCCCATTTACCTCATTAAATCATACCAACTGTTAATACCGACTCAGGTTCCACTTCTCAAATAAACATATCTAGACAGTTCAGCTCAAAGTGACTTCCTCTAAACTACCAGAGTGTTAAGTGATTCTCGTGCACATTAAAACTAGCTGAACCTAGATCGCTAAATTACCTTTCTGTTTTCCTTTATTCTCTAAAAGCTGCTTTGCTTATCTAATTGTTTATCATAAACAATTTTAAAATGTTGACAGAAAGCCGATGATGCAGCTACTTTATAGTATGAGAGACTCTTCCGAATACTCATGAGTTTCAGAGTATTGGATTTAAGGTTGGCAGTGCAGTTGATAATTTCATTTACAGATGAAGAAGAGCTGAGGTTCAGAGGTTATCTCGCCCAAGATTGCCAAACTAATTAGTTAATTGCAGAGTCATGGTTAGATCCCAGGTCTATAGTACCCGAACACTCACCACTTCACCACAGAGTCTCATCAGCACATGCACAAAAACGTAAGTTAATTTCATCTTTATGCTGGCTCATGCATGTACATGTGCAATTGCACACATACAGAGTTAAAACTTGAATACTCTCATGACAATGGGGGCATCACTGCAACCCTGGTGGAACCAGCGACAATAGACAATTAGGTGCAGTATCAGGGTAATTTTTTTGACCCTGGTTTGAAAACTCTTTTTTTTTCTTAAACAAATGTATTCACTTGCCATGTAACAACTGTATCAAAGGGATACAATTACTGTGACACAGCGAAGACCCCTTACATTTAATTTGTTTGCATTACGCGGTGGCTCACGCCTGTAGTCCCAGCACTTTGGGAGGCCGAGGCGGGTGGATCACGAGTTCAAGAGATCAAGACCATCCTGGTCAACATGGTGAAACCCCGTCTCTACTAAAAATACAAAAAATTAGCTGGGCATGGTGGCACATGACTGTAATCCCAGCTACTCAGGAGGCTGAGGCAGGAGAATCGCCTGAACCCAGGAGGCGGAGATTGCGGTGAGCCGAGATCGCGCCATTGCACTCCAGCCTGGGTAACAAAAGCGAGACTCCAAAAAAAAAAGAAATGAGCAATCATCCTCCAGATGCTGGCATCAAGAATACAATGTGGTAGCTACATGGTGCAGCACTGTTTCCATTCAATTCATAACAATCCACCTCCTCGGTGTCACTCTTCAGTTACCTACCTGATGTAACTGGGGGCTGTTTACCCCATGCTGATCTAAAACTGACACCTGTATACATTCCTGACTTGAATCACTTAGCAATAGTATACTTCTATATTAAATCAAAAGTTTATTAATTATGTTAATAAACTCCTATATTAATCAAGTTTCTTCTTTAGTTAGTAAAAATAATAGCAACAACATTATTAAATACACCCAGATTTATTTTTACTATATCACTCAAAAAAATGAGGCTCCAGCCTTTGCTTACAAAGAAGTTTAAGTGAATGAACTGAAATCCTCTAAAAATGGCTTTCTCACTTTTAGCCTCTTAATTATAAAGTTATCATTAAAAATAAATTCTAATTCTAAGAATCTGACCATCATTTGTTCAAGACTAGCATATCACAGAACTAGCAAAAAACTATTTGCTTTTTCTTCTTTACCTTCACAACTTGAAGCAACAGCAGCAGCTTTTTAAAATACATAAATATTCCAGGTTTTTCCCTCCAGCTCGCCTTGTGGAAAGGCACACCACAAAACGGACCAGAGGGGAGAAGTGAGTATCTTGCTCCAGAGCTCTGCTGCCAAATTGCCTTGAGACATAGGCAAGTCACAACTGCTCCGGATCTCAGTCTCTGCACCTACGAATATACTCCCAACTCTCAGGTCCCAGGGCAGCTCTAAAACACAGCCCTCTGATATAATCTGCAAGGTAATTTTGAGGACCAGTAAAATTGAGACATTGAAGGTTCCGAATTTTAAAACTGCATGTTTTTTTTAACCATGCATTTTCCTAATTCTACTCTTAAAATGTACTAAATGTCTTCTTGGGTTTTTTTTTCCTTATATATTTCAAACTATAAAATTAGCTTAAAAGCCAAGGGCACCCCAATGATTTGCTACCGACCAGGAGATCATGCCCAGTCTCTACAATGGCCAGCCCTGCACTAAAGCAAAAAACAAGGTGCTTACTAAAGGCCTGCTACTTATTCAGTCCCCGAGCCAACCGGTATTTCATCATTTCGAAAACCTTTCTCAGCTGGAACTTAACCAGCCCCAGTACTCACTCTCAAAGATTTCACAAGGGCCAGCTCACTGCATGTCTTCACTTACGGACATAAGTATCTGCACACACAGGCCCTTTACTTATATTGTGATCATAATGTGGTGCCCCTTTATGGATGTAACTCCATTTTGATGTTTTGTTTTTGTTTTTTAAGACAGGGACTCACCGTTGCCTAAGCTGAAGTGCAGTGGCACAATTGTAACACTGCAGCCTTGACCTCCTGGACTCAAGCAATCCTCTCATCTTAGCCTCCCAAGTAGCTGGGACTACAGGCACACACCACCACACCTGGCTAATGATGTTCTGACACTTCAATGTCTGATTATCTGCTAAGCAGAATATGACAAATTCTGCTGATCATAAAAAACGTGTTAGAAACCTTACAGTCAATTGATTCATTTCCCCAGCCTCAAAGTTTAGTTCTACAAAAATGTAAGACTACATGAAGCAATATTATGTACATAATTTATCTTGTTAGACTTGATAGGATTGCTGGATTTTCAAACTAGAGTTTCTGCATCAACAAACTGAAGAAATGACAAAAACATTAAGTGCAGTCATTTTCTTGCTAATTGTAAGAATTCTAGATAAATCACTTCTGCAATATATTTTTTTAAAATTCACAGATTTTCAAACACTGTTACTGCTAACACACAGTAATTGACATTTTAGAAATAAAAGAGCTAGGCTGGGTAAGGTGGCTAATGACTGTAATCCCAACTTTGGGAGGCTGAGGCAGGTGGATCACCTGAGGTCAGGAGTATGAGATCAGCATGGCCAACATGGTGAAATCCCATCTCTACTAAAACTACAAAAACTAGCAGGGTGTGGTTGTGTGCGCCTGTAATCCCAGCTAGTGGGGAGGCTGAGGCAGGAGAATCGCTTGAATGCAGGAGGTGGAGGTTGCAGTGAGCCAAGATCGTGCCATTGCACTCCAACCTGGGCAACGAGAGCAAAACTCTGGCTCAAAAGAAAAAAAAGAGCTAAGTTTCAGTTAAATGAAAGCTTCAATTTATCACTTTTATTCTAAGTGTGGCACTGTTTAACATTAAAGACACCTGTATTTAAAACAAATAGCTATTTGTATTAAATGACAATCAGCCACATACTCAGCTTTCTCTTAAACTAAAATCATTCAAATATAGTCCTTATTTATCCTGAACACATCAAAGCAGCACTTAGGGACAAGAAATCTCCAATCTATGGTGCTTTGCATGGAGTACAAGAACTATATAAATGCGGAATTTAAAAAGGGTAACTAACTGGGGCGAAGGTTTACCTATATAAGTCCATAAATGCCAAAATTTTCCAGAGCTGAGATGAGCACTGGGAGTTTTTCTGTTTATGAATTGATATCCTTTGGTATAACGACTGGCAAGAAACTACACTGCTTAAGTAAAGCAATTTTCTCTAAATCTCCTTCCCAACAATGACAGTAAAATAAAATAAGCACCTTGATGGCAAGTACTACAAATAACATGACACTTTTTTAAAGTTATTTTTTAAGAAAAAACACAAGTGCCTTTTCCTCGAATGGCACAAAACTATCACCAATCACACAACTGCTTCATTTTTTTAAATTATTAGACAATATTTCTAATGTCACCTCTGGATTTTCTTTTAATCATGTGCACATACCCTATCTTTGAAAAACCAGAAATCAAAAAATGATGTTACGATGTCAACATGTTTAATTCAACAAACATCTGAAAGTGTACATATGCCAGGCTCTAAGGTAGGCATCCTCAAGAAAGGAACTTTTATAGGGCAGATACTAACATTCCAATGCTAACTATAATGATCACTCCATAGAAAGTAGTACCCTACACAGACTGGGGTTATAGTTATAAACAAATTTCTTAACAGTCCCACTAACGTAACAAACTACATTCGCTATAAAAGTTTACTGTTAGTTGTGCTTTTCTGTTAAATGAAAATAACACTGTAAAACCCTTACTTGAACATCAAATAATCTAGCTGTTTTGGGCCCCGAACTGATAATGTCAATTTTTATAAGGGGTATAAATATTCCCTAAAAGTTATCATTAAGGGGAAACAACACATTACCACACTGAAAATTCACATCAAGCTGCCTTAATGTCAAATATCCCAGAAGTTGGAGAAAAAAATGAAATCCTGTTGATCATGTAAATAAAAAGCTGGTGTATATCTGTATGACCTCCTAACACAGGCCCACTCACCACCCCCCATCCCTTGGCCTTAAAATAGAACCTTGGATATGTTTGTGTAACAGCTGACATACCAATAGCAGAAAGTTGCTCAGTGGGCTGCCTTTTAAGTTATCAACAAAGAAAACCCAACAATGTCATAGCATTTTTCATCTCCAACAGAGAAGAGCAAGCTTTGCTTACAACTTTAACATCAAACAAATATATTAGCTACACTGAATTTCTCAAGTAAATTAAACTGTAGTTCCAGTCAGTTTATAAAAAGTTACCCCAATGATCACATTGGTGTAATTAATTTCCTTGATATCAAACCCAAACCAAAAAGAAAAGGACACCAAAAAACAAAAGGAAAGCCCTTACATGTCTAAGTATATTGGTCTCAAAAACAAAAATCTGAATCATGCTTCAGTGAAGGCCAGGTCAAAGCATGAGTGTTTTATTATACTGCACTTCTTTTGTCACAGAAATCTATTTCCCTGAAAAAGAAAACAAAAACCATTTGCTCTTATGGGAAACTGACCAATTTTAATCAGCTCCAGGACAGTGACAGTGACTAGTGAGGCAATAACACAAATAAAATGTGCATAAAGCATTTAAAGAAGTCAAATTAACTTGATTTAACTTGACATTCTCAGTCATTTAAGAACATGTTCATCCCAAATATGCTAGTAAATGTGACTAGCAAAGAGACCTATTTCTATCAACTCAAGTGTGTTACAGTTGGATACAACTTTTACTATAAAGCCTGTAAACTGGATAAAGTTACAAAGGAATCACCTTCCACGTACAGGGGAATTTAGCTTTAAAAGTACAGAATGAATGTTTAATAAATACCCCATGGTGATACAAACAAGCTTTTCCATTACTGCCAATATATAGCTGGTGACACCTCCTGGGTGAGAAAAGATCACGGAAAGAAGTGATTATAAATAGTTGCTTCCTTCTTACTACAACTAATTCAAGGGCTTGTGTACAAAAGCAAAATCTTAGTTCCTAAAGAACAGATTATTTCACCTTAAGTAAAATGTTTGTTACAGGTGATTACTGACAACAATAATTGCTTCTTCAGACAAAAAGAAAACCTTTTTGTAAGAAATCTCTATAGCAAGAGACCTCTAAATATCAACAACTATATAATTTTTAAGTCAAAGCTTTTGTAAATGAGTTGTTTCTCAGGAAAAACAAAATAATGCTAAGAAAACAGTATAATACATACAATAATTAAGGCAAAATAAGTGAAAATAAACATTAACATGAAAAAATGTCAACTATTAAAGCATGTTTTAAGAAAATACTTTCACTCATATTTTAAAGAGAGGGAGCAGGCAGGTTAGAAACTAAACTGAGGTCAGAAAGGAAATTTATTATAAAAACAAATGAAAAGACCATCTGAAAATGAAAATGTGTTTTTCAAATCAGTAATGTGGCATTCTAATCCATCTGCTCTCTTTTTCTGAGCCACAGGCTTAAGTTTTCTGATAAAAAGTTTTTTTTTTTTTTTTTTTTTTTTTTGAGACAGAGTTTCGCTCTTGTTACCCAGGCTGGAGTGCAATGGTGCGATCTCGGCTCACCGCAACCTCCGCCTCCCGGGTTCAGGCAATTCTCCTGCCTCAGCCTCCCGCGTAGCTGGGATTACAGGCACGCGCCACCATGCCCAGCCAATTTTTTTTTGTATTTTTAGTAGAGACGGGGTTTCACCATGTTGACCAGGATGGCCTCCATCTCTTGACCTCATGATCCACCCGCCTCGGCCTCCCACAGTGCTGGGACTACAGGCCTGAGCCACCTCGCCCGGCCCTGATAAAAAGATTTAGACTGTCCTTCCTCATTACACATTTTTTATTTCCATATAAGCTAGCAGTTTTAACCCCTCCTCCGCCTAAAAAACTGAAAACTCAAAATTGCTTTTAAGATGCTAATTCTCCATTTTCTCCTAATTCAGGATTATTAAGTCTAATAGACTATACTCTTCACCTTCTCAATTCTAAATTATAAAACTTTATTAAAACAATTTCCATTCAACTACTGTTGTTTCACTTTCACGACCAAATAGATTGGTTTCTTAAAAACTATGTATATTAATTGCTCTCAGGGTTCAGTTGAAAACTTCTCTCTAAAGGTAGAGCAGTTTAAGATGTAGGTTTTATCTGTAATCCTGTAACCACCTCTATCTTCAATAAAAGGTTTCAAACTCAAGTTTATATCCTTTATATGATATAGGATACATTCTAGGCCCAACCTAGAATGTATTCACAACTTTAAAAAACAGCCATGTTGAAGATACTTGAGTGGAAGAGCTGGTACATACACCTCCACAACCCACAACAACAACAAAAAATACAAAAATAAAAACAAGCAGTAAAACAAAAGGACTGTCCACAGTCAAGATACAGGCTAAAGGTTAATTTGGCAAGAAATGAAAATACTCATTCTAAAACATTCAAGTCTTCATCAACTAGGAAAACCAACACTTAATCCACAAATTTGTAACTTGCCAAATGGAAATTCGTAAGGTGACAAATTTTTTAAAAGCTTATTCTTTGAAAAATATTTTAAAATAAAAAATTTAAAAGTCCCATTTGAAATTCCTAATTATCAGAAAATACATCCACTCAAGTATAATGTTAACTTCACTAAGCCAATCACTGAAGTAAAATTTTTACTAAATTTTAACTAAATTTAATTTTTCAGCTAAGCATTACAGGCAAGAAACAAAACAAAAAGTAATGCCTAACCAGAAACAGAAGTCATGATTAATTTGTTTTGGACAGTGACAAACCACAAAGGGGTAAAGCACAAGTTGCCAAATTTCACAATCAAATCATCCAGAAAAAAATGTGGACTTCAGAAACCAATATTTTTCCTAAGTCAAATTAAATTTATAATAAGGCTAACAATTACAGGAAGCAGCTTATTCCACACTAAGGAATAGCCCTTTTTCCTGCATGTTTGTACTGGTTTGATAAAAAACAGTCAAGCTTCCTTGTCATTATATTGCCCATTTTAAACACACTATCTGCCATACAGAAGCAATATTTACACTGGGAGTTGACAAGGCTAAAACTAGAGTAAGATGAGAAATGGAATAAGCCATATTACAAGGGGAAGGGGAAACAAATATAAGGAGATTTCCTCTCGGTCTCCTACATTTTAAAGTCAAACGATTACTATTTCCAACCAGAGAGAAATACACCTTGGTTAAAAACAGTGACATAATTCAAATTTCTGGATTTGAAAAATTAAAAATTATTAAAGCAAAAAGTTAGAAACTTGGTAACAAGGAACCAGCTCTAAATTATGAAGAGAGTTTAGATCAACATAAAAGCACATGTGAGAAGCCCTTTCAAACTAAAGAAACTCCAAAGTATGCAGCTTTTTAAATAGTATACTAAGGTGAAGTATTTTCAAACTTTTTTTTTTTAAATCTCCTATAGTCTCCCCGAATTCAACATTTCAAGAATGTAATTTAAATTTAACTAACCCTAAACATTGTCAAGGTCTATTTTCATTTTATCGTCGATAAAGGATTCCTTCTTCCTAAACAACTGCACTCAAGAAAAAAACTTTTACCAGAAATTGTTACTAGCACTATTAAAACAACCAAAATATGCGAAAGAGAAAATGTTATTTTTGAAACGTCATAAACTTGTGCCAATAATTTTAAGAAAAGTGTTTTCAATGTTCGAGAACACTATAGGAACACGTGATGACAAATCAAATATTCAATAACTTAATTTAATATAGGTCATATTACTGTTTATGTTACACATTTCGTTCCAACCATTTTCATGGTTAAAAAATAACTGGCGCCCCTTAGCGCTCACATTCGGAAATACGCAATTTAAGAGTTACAGCAAATTTTTTTTTTTTTTTTTTTTTTTTTTGACATTCCAGAAAGTTTTCTGCCTCCACAATCTTTCAAATGCCAACACAAATAGGAAAAGCAGAACCCCTTAAAGGGACAGCTGAAGTTTTCTCCGGAGCAACCTGAAATTAACAGATCTGTTGTTCCAACAGTGGAAAATGCCCATTTCAATGTGGGTGAGTGCTGTATGTTTAACATACGGAAGCAAAACGACCAGAAAGCCGTAACACCTAACCATTTCCTACTTTTGTTTCTACGACTTTCAATACAACAAAACTCCTGGGATTTTTCTTTAACCATCTTTTTATCATGTAAACATTTCCGGCCTTTTGTTCTTTAGTGACATTCCAACTCCCCAAGCTTCAAACTCCTTTTCCCCGACTACTTTTAAAATCTCGAAATTCTTGCGAAAAACCTCAACTCTCAATTCATCTCTTCAACCTACAGTTTTTAGTTTCCATTTTACAGTCCTCCGGTAATGCCTCTAAGCAGAAAAAGAAAAAAATCCTGGCTAGTCGATTTTCGAAAGACATTTTTTGTGTGTGGTCATTTTTTTTTCTCTAGGTGTCCGCAGAAACCCACAGCTACTAAAAATTAATACTCCAGGTACTGCTATGAGAACTTCTTAAGGAAATTCCAGAGTTGGTCAACATTAATCTTCTTGTCATTCTTCGCTCCCCACAGAGCTCCATAAAGCTATTTGGAAACTTTGGCTCAATTTTATTTCGCCCTTTCCAAACGTCTCGATTCCCTGTCCTGAAAACTCAGGCGGCTGCGTCCCCAAGAGCAAACCCTCCGCCCAAGTTCTTCCTAACTCAGGCTGCGCTCCGATCTGTCATCGCGGTATTTCGCACTCCACCACCCCCCCCCCACCCCCGAAAAGTGAAGTTCAACTCCCTAACAGTTCTCGCTTCCCCAAACAAAAGAAAAAAAGCGCTTTTCGCCGTCACTTCGTCCTCCCTGTCGGCTACGCCAGCATTACTTTCGGTCTCCTACCCAATTTTCTTTAACGAGCCCCACGCTGACTTCCACTTACTATTTACCAGCTGCACCAATTCCCCAAGCACGAAACCCCGCTTTGGTCCTCACCCGGAGGGAGAGCTCCCGAACGCTGGGCAGCGGGGGTCCGCACAGGGCTGGTTCGGGAGACCGAGCTGAGGAGCGGGGCCCGCGCCGGGGACACGCGCGTCCTCCAGGCCGGCGGCGCGGCGTGGGCCTGCTCTCGAGAGGGCTCGGCGAGGACCACCGAGCCCGCGCGGCCCCCGCCGGCCTCTCGGAAATGTGACCGCCAAAGCTAGAGGGGCCGCAGCGTTCGCCCCGCAGCCCTCCGCACCGCACAAACTTGGGCGCCAGCAGCACTGGGTCCCGGCCGGGCGGGGGGCGTCCGGCCCCGGCGGGTCCACCCCAGCCCGCCCGCTCGCCGCCGCCAGCCGGGCCCCGCGCCTTCTTTGTGCGTCCTCCCGGCCTCCCCGTCCCCCCTGCGCGCGGTCCCGCCCGGCCGTGACCTACCCGCCCTCCCCACCATCCCGAGCGGGGAAAGGGGCTGCCCCAGCGGGGGTCGGGCCGGGGCCCGTGAGGCGCTCACCTTCGTCCAGCAGCCGCTCTAGGTGGTTGAAGATCCCGCAGAAGTTGGGCAGGCTGCTCATGAGCTTCTTGTCGTTCATCAGCTGCATCAGGTAATCTGGGGTGGGCTTCGGCTTCTCCTTCGTTTCCATTTCCCCGACCATATTCCAGGCTCCGCAGCTCACTCCGCCCGCCGCCGCCGCCGCCGCCGGAGAGGAGGGAGGGGCGGGGGCGAGCCCCGGCCGCCGGCCGCTCGGGACCCGGCGTCCCGCTCCGCGCCGGCTCCCGCTCCGGCTCCCGCGCCGAGCCCCGGGGCGGCCGGCACCGCGCGCTCGCCCGCCCCCCGCAGGCACTTTCCGCCCGGGCCCGACGCGCTCCCGGCTGCCGCCGCTCTCGGCCGCCCGGCTCGGCGCGTCCCTCACGAGGCCGGCGGGAGGCGGGTCTCGGCTGGCCGAGTGCGGGCGCGGGGCGCGGGCCGCTGGCGCCGGACGAGGAGGAGCCGGGGCCGCCGCTAGCTCGGCTGGTCGCGCCCGCTGAGCACCGCCGCCGCCTGTGCCGCGGGCTTGGGGGTCTCTCTGGGCTGGTCCCCGCCGCGGCGCCTCTGCCGCTGCCGCTGCCGCCGCGCTCTGACTGCGCTCCTCCTCTTCCTCCTCCTCCTTCTCCTCCTCCTCCTCCTCACTCACTTGGCGGCGGAGTTCGCCTCAGTTCAGGCGGCGCTGCCAGCGGCAGCGGCGGCGGCGGCGGCGGCGGCGGCGGCAGGGGGGGAGGGGCGGCGGCGGGGGGAGGGCCGGGGGCGGGCGGCGGGCGGGGCCGCGCAGGGCGGCCGTTAGCGGGGCCGGGCCGGCGCACTCCCGCAGCCCGCTGCCCGCCGCCCCCAACCCTGGCAGCCACTGGCGCCTGGCTACCTCCTCCCTGCCTCCCCGGCGGGGCGGGCGGCGGGAGCGTGACGGTCGGCGGCGCTGGGCGGGCCCGGGCCTGGGAGCAGAGGATGGGGTCGCCGCCGTGCCGGTCGCCCGGCTTGGGTGGGTGTGGGCTGCAAGGCTGTCGGCCACGGGGTGCGGGGGACGCGGGGCTTTCCACGGCAGGGGGCAGGCGGGGCCGCGGGCGCGGTCGCGGCGGCGAGAGTAATCCCAGCGGGACGCGCCAACGGTGCCCCCGCCTCGCTTCTCGTTACTATAGTTTTTTCAAAACCTCTCATCCACCCCGCAGAAGAGAAATTTTTTTAACGTCCTGTTGCTTCACGGGGGACTTTCGGGGTGGGCGTCACGTGGCCCGACACGTAGCTGTGGGGCTCCAGAGCGCGTGCGCGCGTCGAGGCTGGTGGCCATGCCCATTCTGAGGGTCGCTCCGCCCCCGCCGGGCTTCGCCAGCGCGCGGTGGGGGAGGCGCGGGGCCCGGAGTGCGCCTGCGTGGGGCGGGGGCGGGGCTGGGGGCGGCAGCCGCCTAGGGTCTGAATCTGGCGGTTTTGACCGGGGCTCTGGCGCGTCGCCCGCCGTGCGGAGGGCTGGTCGGCCTGCCCTGGCCGTCGGGCCTGACGCGGCGCGGTTCTAGGCTGCGGGCTGCGGGGTCGGGGGGTGCCGAGGACAGGAGTTTGAGGCTTTCTGAGGCGTGCGTCCCGGCGTCCGCCTCTGCGGGGGTCGGCGCGCCGGGCTCCCGCTTTGTCGCCGAGGGAACCACGCGCGACGCACCTCTCGTCGCCGCCGTGGCTCCCTTCGGTATTCGTGATTTGTTGGGAGGCTGGAGAGCAGCACGGCGGAAAGGAGCCTAGCGCTCGCCAGGCGGGAAACCTGTGCGGACACGCGTGCGCACCACCGGGGCTGCGGGCGTGGGGGGCCCGGGCCGCGCGGGTGACGCATCTCCGGGGAGCCGATCTATGGCACCTTCCAGTTATTCTGAAAGCGAATTGTAGCGAGACCCGAGCGCGGCGGCTTAGCAAACAGTAAGGGAGTGTCAGTGGTGCTCCAAATGTTTCCTCCTTGATGGCATCAGTGTTCCGTGAGGGAGTGAAGCCGCAGTAGGAGATAAAGCGCCTTTGCTAGTCTGAGAAGCAGAAGTCAACATTTTCACAGATGAAGAAAGAACTCAAAGAGAAGAGGTCTTTCTGTGCAGTGTGGTGGATTTCCAGCAGTTAGATTTATTTGGAAGAATTTCCTGAACTGCGACAATGAAGTCCTCTTTGATCTGTAGAAGTCGGCAGTTCCTAAATCTGCATCTGCCTTTTGTTGTAAATGCTTTATGACATTCCGTTATTAATGCAAAATTATTTAATATCCAGGTGTCCATTGTGAGAGTAATTCGCGGCTGAAATTTTCTGTTAATCATTCTGTCTTCTGACTTAACAGTGAACGTAGCTGATTTTTTTTGTGAAACGTTGCTTTCACGCAAATTCTGAGGAGCACGTCTGAGTTTGAGTTGTCCTGAAGGTACTGGAAGAATTTCGAACGAGCGCTGAGTGACCATTAGCTTCTGGCCTTTTCATTTAACAAGCACAGAGTTCATTTTTAAAATTAAGTTACTTTGACGGAGGAAATGTAATAGCCTTGGCAGACAACGTTAAAAATGTTTACCTCTCAGATACTTTAAATTCTCCAACAGCCTTAGCTGTTTTTAGAGCCATAGAATATTTACTTACTGAATTGCCTTTTTAAAGATGAACCTTCTAAATGCAAGTAGTAGTAACTTGATCAAATGGTATGGTCTCTTAAGTAATGAATGCTGTTGCAGTTAGAAAAATAAATAGTTGTAAAAGGTTTTGATGCTGGTAGTGTAAAAGAGGCAATTCCCTTCTTAATGACCCGCTTATTAAGCTTTTAGGCACTATACTGAATGCTCTCGCTATATATATTTTATTTAATCATCAGTACAATTTGGTCTTAGGTTATATACTGTTATCCCCATTTTACAAATAAGGGAAACCCAAGAAAGACGAAGTTAATTAACTTGTGTAAGAATGCAGCTAATGACTCCTGTGTCTGGGATTAAAATTCAATAATATTCTAAACCTTTTTTTTTTTTTTTTGCTTTTTTTCTCACCCTATCCAGTAAATCAGATTGAATTTTATGACAATATTCCACCGTTTTTGTCCAATAGAAACTACAGTTTCATAAGGCTCAATCACTTAAACTAAAGAACAATGATAGGCAATTTTCCTTTCCTATGTATTAAATCTCTTACGGTTTCTGCATTTTATAATAGATACTGTGTGTTACCTTTTCAAATATCTCTTTAAAAAAAAAAAAGAAAAAAAGACAGCCGGGTAGCTCCCAGCACTTTGGGAGGCCGAGATGGGTGAATCACAAGGTCAGGAGTTCAAAACCAGTCTGGCTATCATGGTGAAACCCCGTGTCTACTAAAAATACAAAAAAGCTGGGTGTGGTGAAGTGTGCCTTTAATCCCAGTTACTCGGGAGGCTGAGGCAGGAGAATCACGTGAACCTGGGAGGCAGAGTTTGCAGTGAGGCAAGATCCCACCATTGCAGTCCAGCCTGGGCAGCAGTGCGAGACTTCGTCTCAAAAAAAAAAAAAAAAAAAATCCGAAGAGCTTACCAAGGCCTTCAAAAAGACACCTTGGCCCCTGGTGCATCACTGTCCTTAGATCCTTCCTCTCCTCCCACAGCCCACTTGGCTGCCCCAGCCCCTATTCCCTCCAGATCCTTAAACATTCCAAGCATGCTTACCCTCTCCAGGACTCTGCCTTGGGTGCTTCCTCTCCCCATACCTCAGCAAGCCCAGCTTCTACACTTTCTCTTTAGAAGGTGACACTTAACACTGTATGTAAGATGGCGCGTGTGTGCACGCACACACCTCCCTTATTCTGTCTGCTTACCCCAGGTTCGTTTACAAGCATTTGTTTCCTTTCACCTGACATATCTGTGGGTCAACTTGTTTGCCACTGGCAGCAACACTAAGCTCCATGACAAAAAGGAGTTTCTTCTGTTAGGAATTCCCAACACCTGTATCAGCACGTGGTACACGTAGGCACTTACTAAATATGTGTCCAAAACAAGTATTAAGTACTTGTTATGGACCAGAAACTCTGCAAAATCCTTATCTTTGCATTGTTTTTTTCGTCTTTAAAGCCAATATTTGAGGTAAGGCAAGAAGAGCCATATTTCAGAGATGAGAGAGCTGATGTTTAGGAGAAATAGCTGCAGAGGGTTGGGTGCGGTGGTTTGTGCCAGTAATCCTAGCATTTTGGGAGGCTAAGGCAATTGGATTACTTGAGCCCAGGATTTTGAAATCAGTCAAGGCAACACAGCAAGACCCTGTCTCTACAGAAAATACAAAACAGCAGAGTCTGGTGCCACATTCCTGTCGACCCAGCTACTTGGGAGGCAGAGGTTGCAGTGAGCTGTTATCATACCACTACATTCCAGCCTGGGCAACAGAGCAAGACCTGTCTCAAAAAATAATAATAGAAAAACTGACTTTATAACGATGTAATTATTACCAAAATGTTACCTTAATATGGTATTCAAAATAAATTACAATGTGCATGGAATATATATCCGGAGTGAGCCTCCAGTTAAAGATCCCTATAATAGGTTTTTCTGCTGTGAAAAATTGTCATCTAATATGTTGACACTAAAAATGGTTCCACATTCTAACATCAGTAACCAGGAGTGGAAACATATTTTCTGTTCTCTTAAATTTGATTGAGTCTATTTGCTTATTGCTATTCTTGACATTTAAAATAGAAATTTGCAGTATTCCAAACCTTTATCCCCATAGAGTTCTTGCAAAAACTAAAATATTCCTTGGATATAAGATTCAGTGTTTTGAGGCCCGGCGCAGTGGCTCACGCCTATAATCCCAGCACTTTGGGAGGCTGAGGCGGGTGGATCACGAGATCAAGAGATCGAGACCATCCTGGTCAACAAGGTGAAACCCTGTCTCTACTAAAAATACAAAAATTAGCTGGGCATGGTGGTGCATGCCTGTAGTCCCAGCTACTCAGGAGACTGAGTCAGGAGAATAGCTTGAACCCAGAAGGCGGAGGTTGCAGTGAGCAGAGATCGTGCCATTGCACTCCAGTCTGGGTAACAACAGCGAAACCCCGTCTGAAAAAAAAAAAAAGAGATTCAGTGTTTTATGGCTTTTTGTCCCACTGCTGTTTTTAAAAATCTTAATCCCTAGATGTTCCTAAAAGGGACTGGAGCATTCTTTGTAAAGTAATTGTTTATTGTCTTAATAGATTTGAGTATCCTTTTAAATTTTGAGATGGCTTATCAGGTACTTGTTAAAAGATTGAAAATGAAACATTTCAAGTGTGAATATCTTAAATATTTCCAGTACCTGTTATATGTAAATGTGTATCATTAACCTTAAGGCACTTACGGGCTGAGCTGGGAGTTAATAGCATGTGCAGGTACATTTAAAAAGTTAACTAATAACTGCCAAGTAAAGGCTAAAGACAGAAATGCTATAAAAATACCAGTGAGCACCAACATTCCCTTTCTGGAAGCCGTACCAAGACTGCACTGGGGAGGTGGGTTTGATCTCGAGGCAAAGCAAAGAGTGCTGGGAGACAGCAGTGACTTTTGTCTTGGGAAGTGGAAAAGTACCAAGGTTAGGGTAGGAGTTTCCACAGAGTATTTGATGCCAGATTTTGGTTGGCCTCAAACATCAAACTAGAGTGTTTGTAAGGGAAAAGCCTTGGGATTTGGGTGTATGTTGGGGTGGGGAGTCGGGTAGAGATGGTGGCAGGGACATGGAGGGCGGGGGGTATCCCTATGTTGCCCAGGCTGATCTCAAAAGGAATTTTTTTTTAATATAAAGAGATGAACAAATCAGATAGTAACATGGATTCCTCTCAGTGAAGCTTATTTATATCTACTAGTACAAATACAGCATTTGTAAAATGAAAGGCATTGCCCTTCACAGCTGTTCTAATGTTAATCGTGCTGCTTTTTAAACCACTGACATGATCATTCCAGATGTAGTTCTAACATTTATCTTAAACTACTGCACAACAGTTAAACCTTCACTGCCAGTGTAAGGTTTCTACTCATTTGACCCCAAATGAAGCTTTAGAGGTAAAAATATTCTCAGCCAGGATGCAGGTCCTTGCGCTTTATAATCCAACCTTCATTCCATATTTAAACAGAAACCACCTAAAAAATAACTATCTATCAGTTACAGGAATGTGAGAGTGAGTTACAGATGCATTTGTTTCGATCTACTCCCAGATTGATGCTTGGTTTTATGATTACAAGACAGTTTTAGAGATGCCCTCCTGGATTGGGTTGATTGTTACTTTTTTTTTTTTTTCCTTCAGGATCTGGATCCTTTAGGATGAATCTGTGATTAGACTTTTTTAATATACTAAATGGATACTGTCAGATTTATAGTCTGTGAGTTAGTTTTACAAGTTAATATGGGTAAACATTTTTCCAACAAGGGGAATGACTATTCATGTCCCAGACATTTATTTAATCAAATGTCATTATCCTTTACTAAAATTTAACTTAGAGCCTAAATGTTCTTTGCTAGTAATTTCTGTATATTCATGCATTCTTAACTGAGTTCCCAGTGAGACCAGAAGAAGGACTGACATTTATACAGTCCGATCAACCTTCAGGCACTTCATTTACTGAGTAGGCAACAACTCTGAGTTAATAATTACCCCCGTTTTACTGCTGCAGAAGCAGAGGGCTGAGAGGGTTAACTACCTAACGTGACTCATGTCACACAGCTACTGTATTTAGGACAAGATTCAAGGCAGACCTTTGGAGTCCTGAGTGATGGAAGGCACATCATTGACCTTCCTGTAAGTTAAACTTGGGACCTCAGGAGCTGTACCTCAATGAGTAAAATACCTATGGTGTTTGAGTCTTTCTTGTTTCCAGTATTCTAGCTGATGGCATATAGAGAAAGGATTGGTGTGCTAGGTATAAAAAGCCCTATTCGTTCTCAGCTAACAAGTTGTGTGGCACTGTGTAAGTAATAGTGAATCAGAGTTGAACTAAGTGATCTCCAAAGTCATTCGAAGGTCTAAAATTCTGTGATTCTAAATAAAATGTCCTCATCAAGATTAGCGAATTGACCTTGTTGTAATTTTATGTCTGTACCCAGGATAACCCTGCATACAGATGGACAGTCATGTAATGGCAATAAGAAATTAATATAAAAACCTTTAGGTGTCCAATTTTATCCAATTTGTTGAAATAAATAATATGTGCATTATATGTATATATACACTAAGAATTTTTATTTTACATATATACATACACACAGAATTTTCATTTCCCTTAGGCAATATAATATATTTGGCTGAAAATGTTATAATTTTATAATTTCCAAAGAATTAAAATCAAATATTTTGTATTTTTTAAACATATTACAACTTAATAAAGAGTGGAGCACTAAAAATTTTCATCTAGAGCTCTTCATAATGAAACTTACTACACGTAGAGCATGAGAATTCCCTGAAGGTTCCTCTTTCTGCTCTTTAAATGCTTTACAAGTAGTCTACTTTAAATAACTGTTTCTTTGAATGAACAAAAAGAAACACAGAGACATACTTCGACTCTAAGGAGGGGAAGCATCCATGTAAGCTTCTCATACCATCTGAAAATCCAAAAGGTGTCTTTGCCTTCAGTGACAGGGAAAATGGAAGGTGGAGGAGTAGAGACGGGGAGCTTAGGGTTTGATACTGTGTGTTCATATTTTGCAATGTAATTCAGTGATTCTTGAGAAGTATTTTTGAGTGTAAGTGATGTCTTCTTCAGCACAAAACAGCATTTGTGGCAGCTAGGCCAGGGAATCCATAGTTCTCTGAATCTATAACAGGTTAGAAAATGAGCACCTCTGGTTTTAACATTAAAGAGTCTGTATAGCAATGATATTTTATCAGAATCATTCACTACATTACTTATTCAGATATAAGATTAAAAGCAGGCAGGGCACAGTGGCTCATGCCTGTAATCCCAGCATTTTGGGAGGCTGAGGCCGGTAGATCACTTGAGGTCGGGAGTTTGAGACCAGCTTGGCCAGTATGGCGAAACCCTGTCTACCAAAAAATACAAAAGTTAGCCAGGCGCAGTGGCACATCCCTGTAATCCCTGCTACTCAGGAAGCTGAGGCACAAGAATGTCTTGAACCCAGGAGTCGGAGGTTGTAGTGAGCTGAGATCATACCACTGCATTCCAGCCTGGGTAACAGAGCAAGACCCTGTCTCAAAAAAAAAAAAATGGTTAGGCCAGATGCAGTGGCTTATGCCTGTAATCCCAGCACTTTAGGAGACCAAGGCGGTCGAATCACAGGGTTGGAAGATTGAGACCTTCCTGGCTAACAGTGAAACTCCATCTCTGCTAAAAATATAAAAAAATTATCCAGGCGTGGTAGCATGCACCTATAGTCCCCGCTACTCAGAAGGCTGAGACAGGAGAATCGCTTGAACCTGGGTGAGCTGAGATCAAGCCACTGCACTCTAGCCTGGGTGACAGAGCGAGACTGTCTAAAAAGAAAAAGATTAAAAGCGATTATTTGTAGCACTGAGATTCAAGCAGTATGCACCAGTACAGTGTTACCAGTTTTTAAATTTTAAAAGATTCCCACACACTCAGTGAGCAGTCACTGCTCTGAGCCACACTCCCAGGCCCTCTTCTGGAACCCCTGGGACTCCCCAACCCAGCAACCAAAGGCAAGATGCCTGGCACCCTGCCCCATCAGGCCTGGCAGACGCTGATCATTTAGGCCTATGCTGGACCAATTGTTACAACCTTGTGATGATGATCTCTGTTTGTGTGGGCTTCTTTACATATTTAGAAAATTATTTCATATCTTTATGTTCATTAATCCTGGGCTTATGAGTTTTTGCTAAATGTAATGAAGGTGGATAACTTTTTGCCTAAGATACGTATGGTTCTTTGGGTATATTTCCAAATTTAGAATGGTTTATACAAATGACATTTATCCGGTAACAATGAAATACCAAGGGCTTCAGTTTTGCTTTCCATTTTCCCCAAATAATATGTTTAAAAAAAAAAAAAAGGTTGCTGCCAGAGCTGAAAGTGATTCATTCTCCTCCTTATGATAAACTCTATATTTCACACAAAGAAATATCTCTGTTCTGTTCTTCCCCAGCCCTGTGTAGCCATTCACATTCCTTTGCTGAGCTGTACAAGTAATTCTGATGATGCTAGCATTTATTATTTCCTAGTTACTCGTCTAAGCCAATCTGTAAAATGTGTTACAGTTACATTTTAGACATCTTCAAGGGCCACCAACTTGATTAACTGACATTAATGACACTGTATTTTTTGAGTATCCGTTGGTAGCAAGCATCCTTTTTAGATGAAGAGAAAATGTGGCGTGGTAAAATGAGCAGCCTTTTTGTTTCACAGTTCTCAAATGCATGCCCTATATTGATAATGTGAGCTGGGAACTCAGCGGCCATGAGAAACCGGAAGCCAAAGCTGTGATCGCAGAGGGACGAGTCTCTGCTCCTGCCTGTGTCCTATCTCTGTCCAGGTGAAGCTATTAAAGGAGCAGAAAGAATGTGAGGGGATCAGGAAAGCGAACTCAAATGTGAATCAGGGAGAAGAAGGGCTTGCCCGTGAGAAGTTTAAAGATGGTCTTGTGAACTCTCCCATCAGCTGACCTGCCAGCAGCAAGCCACCTTCTCTTCCAGTTCCTCTCTTGGTGCCTGGCTGTTGTTGGTGGCAGGGGCAGCAGGCCCTGCTCTGTGCCAGGTCCTTGACCTCTGTAGACCGACAGCCAGACTTGACTTTCTCCTCTCCCTCAGCTGACCAGATTTCAACATTTCAGTTGGTCCCATGCCTGATTTCATGAAGGCACTGGCACTTCATCAGATGGCCCCAACCAGGCCCAGTCTCTGTGTCTGGGGACAGGGAGCAGACACAAGTCTCAGACTGTAAGAAGCAGGCTGGCCTGGTGTCAGGGCCATCAGCATCCAGCCCAGTGCAGGAAGGAGGCCTTTCATCTGTAGGCTCAGACAACTGGTTTGGGTCCTTTTAAAATAAGTACTTCCTTCTGCACCGAAATATGAAATAATAATACCTTAGCCGCACAGCATAACCATGTGCCAAGACTATAGAAACGCCTCTCACAGATAATGCAGAGGAACTGTCCTTAAACCCCGGGGAAGGAAGGGAAGTCCTGAACCACTTTTCCTGAAGAATTTGCTGGTCCTCCGAGGCAGCTGCAAAGCAGGAGGATCCAGAGAGGCCACTGAGGAGGTCTTGGGTTCAATTCTTGACTCTGTCGCTTACCAAAAGCCACATAAACTCTCTGCACCTCTTCTCTCTTGCCTGTGAGGTCAGGTGGTGCAGCATACGGATGTGAGGATGATGGGAGTGCCTCGCTGTATGCCTGGCACTCAGGAAGCTTCCAGTAAATAGCATCATTTTAAGAACTGAACAGGAGGCCTGAACAAGGCTCCGGTTCATGTGCATGTATTTTGGAATGTGTTCAGTCTCTCTACGTTGAAATTTTCTCCACAAAGCTCAAAAGTATGTAGTCATCAGTTTCCTGCTGCTTCCTATTGCACAAACCATTTCCTGTTCCCAGGACTGCTGACACTAGGAAGTAAAGGGACAAACAGGCTGATGAAAAGGAGCCTCAGTCCTGGGCTAGCCCCATTGTCAACAGCAATAACACTTGCTCTAAAGCTGGCCAGGGGTCACCGCACCCTCCAAGACCCAGTGTTGAAAGCCAGTGTGTCATTGTGGGACCAAGTGGAAAAGGAGAGGCTGCCTCCCCCCGTCCCTGCCCTAGAAACAATGGACCTGGCCAGAAGGAAAGTTAGCGGAGGGAGCCTTGGCAATCCCATCTTCTAGAAAGTCCAGGAGCTCACCATGCCTATTAGATTCCATTATGATATTCTAGCACTGAGAGTTGTGGACTAACCCAGGATTCAAAGTATGATATCCAAGCAACTGTTGGGCTGCATTACGCTAGCTAGAGGGCTTCCTCCAGCCCCTGCCCCAGGTGACCACAGCTGCAAGTGCAGGAGAGTGAAGGAGCCGGAAGGGGGTGTGCCCCACCTGCCCGCTCAGCAGACCTGCTTTTGGCTTATTTCACCAGACACTTGGAAAGCAAGAGCAACAAGCTTTAATCAGATGCCGTGGGAAAACACAGCCCTTGTTTTGAAGAACTTAAAATCTGAAAGTGGAGAGACAAAAATCTATGTGTTTCATGAGTAGATTCTGCAAGCTGGTTTTTCTAGATCACACAGGAAGCAGCAAGACAGCAGTGGCTCCTTCTGCCTTCCCTGCCCCTGCCTTGAAACGAGCTTCACCTCTCCTGGTGACCCCCTAGAAATTTCGCTTCAACAAGACTAGGTCCGTAACATTATGACTTCCGTACCTGCTAATCTGTCACCACCTCCCAGGCCCTGGGCCACACCTGTAGCCTCCAGAAAACTTACCAAAGCAGTCTGGACTTTCTCTCAGTGGTTTTCAAGGTATCAACATGGCTTTCAGAGCATCACCTCCAAATGAAGGCCGGGACACACACAATTAAATCAAGGTAGTTGTAAGGAAAAAAGGAGCTTTCAAATAAACATTTTTGAGATTCAGTTATGAGTCTTACTGCACTGCAAATCATATAACCCATTGTAATACTGATCTTGAATAAAATTTCTATTTCCATCATGTGTTTTCTTGCTCACCAAGAGGGCAACACATTACCAATAGATACCTGGGGACATGATTCAGTCTGAACTATAATTGAATCCCTGACATTATAAGGAACTTGGTAAGAATTTTCCTCTTGAAATCTATTTTTACAAAAGTGACTTATTGTGTACCTCATATGTAATGATAATGCACTAAGGGTAATGCCAGAGACCACAGCAAAAACCTAGATGATCTGTTTTGACACCAGATTTCTCCAAAGCAAGATCACCCTCACATCACTGAGCTGCCATTCCCTTAGTGAGCCACACAAATCCAAATTCAGCGCAAAGCCTTCCCTCTTCATGCTTCCCCTGCTTCAAGGCTCAAGCTCAGTAGCTCCCACCTCAGCCCTCTCCCATTCTCTCTGTCCTCATCATGGTCTGTGGGTCTTTTCTCATCCTCCCCACAGCCTCTCCATGCAGAATTTCTGAGGGGCCCTGAGTTACACTAACCTTGAAACTTGCTGGTGTAATGTGATAGAATTGCTTATTTATAATATCATGTGCATATGAGCACAATATGAACACCCCATAACCTTGTTCGTAATGTCTCCCATCCAACTTCCTGGATGTAAGACTTACCTAGCATCTTAATACAGCTTTCTAAAAAATTGCTAACATACCAGCTGGATACAGTGACTCATACTTGTAATCACAGCATTTTGGGAGCCAAGGCAGGCAGATCACCTGAGGTCAGGAGTTCAAGACCAGCCTGGCCAACATGGCAAAACCCCATCTCCATTCCAAATACAAAAATTAGCTGGGCATGGATGGCGGGCGCCTATAATCCCAGCTACTCGGGAAGCTGAGACAGGAGAATCATTTGCACCCAGGAGATAGAGGCTGCAGTGAGCTGAGATCACGCCACTGCACTCCAGCCTGGGCAACAGAGCAAGATCTTATCTCAAAAAAAAAATTTGCTAACATATAATTTCTCATTGTTATTTAACCTTCATTTGACATTGTATTCCATAGTCTCAACTTTGTCTTGACAGCATTCATTCAAGGAAAGAAGCGGGGTTTGCATGAGGAAAAAGAGAGCAAAGGAAAAAATTTCAGAAAAGCAAATTTTCCTCCCTTACCCCCCCAAAAATTCACCTTTGCAGGAAAGTGAACCTAAAAGCATTTTTGTTTCTTGAAACAGTTTTCTAAACACACACACACACACACACACACACACACACACACACACACACACACACACACACACACACACCATGTTTCATGACCTGTGCGCCACTTCTTGCCTGCTGGCTCAAGGTCTGCCATCTTTTCCACCCCATCGTGTCAAGCAAATCCAGCCCTCCTTTATGTCCTAAAGTTCGTGCTGGTGCCAGGCTGCTTCAGATTCTGTGCCCCATTTGAAATCATTCACAAAATCTGAATTATTGAAGCAAAGACCCTGGCTTCTGAGTAATGCTAACCACTGTAAAATATTAGAAAACATTTCAAAATAAGAGGGTCCTTGGAGCCATCATTTATTTTTCACTGGAATTGAATTAAATTACCAATCAACATCACAAAACTAAAAAACTTTGTCATTTACCATATCTTTTCCCCCTTTAAGAATGAAAAGGATGCTCCAGAGCTGGGGAGAAAATCTTCCTGCTAAGCAAACCTCACAGCCTCACAGTGTGTTCTACCTGGGCCTGACCTGCACAATAACCAGAAGCTTCCTGGGCCCAGCAGTTTCAACCAAGTATTTCAGGAACCCGGGCTCACCCTTGTCAGTGACAAGCCTCGGGCAATCAGTCATCAAGTGTCTCTGATCCCCAGATTCTTAGAAGGGAACTTTGCAAAGCTTGTAGTCTCTCCTTCCTAATTTAATTTAAACTGCACTTGTGATAAAGAGGTAGTGTGCGACTTCTCCCTAATGCTACCATGAATTGCTTATATGACACGGATCCTCCTTGGAGCTGAGAGTGAAGTGTGGGAAGTCTGAAAAGAACTGTGTCCATCCCCTGTGTCCCAGGGCTTCTCCAGGAAGCTGCCATCCACCCAGCCCCTCCCACCTGTCCTCTTTTCTCCTCGGCCAGCCCCCAGCATGGAGGTGGCTACTGCCCCCACAGTGTCTCTGCCAGACTCTTCCAGGGCCCAATGCAGTCAGGCACAGCTTCCCCAATCTCTCCTCATCCCTGCTGCCTCCAAAACAAACACAAATTAGAAAAAGGACAAAGGAGTTTTGGTTATAGGAAGGTCAAAGAGTTTTAAAAATTACCAGCATTGGGAAAATTACAAGGTTGCTAAAGAATCTGAAAAAACTACCAGCAGCGGTTCCCAGAGCCTGCCCTCGTTTATGTTTCAATGGAGACCTGGGTCAACTGCTTTGAATATTTCCCAAGCATTCTTACTAATCTTTTGTGCAGTTAGAGGTCAGTTTTGCGGGCACCTTCTCTGTTACCAAGCTGTGCCTAGCTCTTAGGTCCAGGCCCAATCCCTGACCCTTTAACAGAGAAGACACTTCTCCTTCTCCCCTACAAAGGCCTCTCCCTTGGGCTTCAGGCTACTTGTTTTGACCTTCAGTTTGCCACCATGGTCCATCATGGAGGCCTCTTAGTTGAGGTCTTAGGGATCTGCCCTCCAGCCCCTCCCCAACTGACTTCCCCTCTGGGCCACTGTTCCCTTGCAGTTGTCTTCCGTGTTCCTCCCAGATAGCCCTGTGCCTCTGGCGTAGAGCACCATGCGGGTCTCTGTCTTCTGTCGTTGAATTAAAACTGTCCCAGTGAGGCAATACAACACAATAAGGGAAAGCTGTGTCTCGGCGGGGTGCCATTGGGCAGGCAGCTTGAGCTCAACAGTCCTCATTTTTTTCTGCTGCAAAATGGGAATCCTAATTGTGACAGGGAATTAAAAATTGGGACCACAATTCACTCTGCCAAAAGAAAAATTAAGCTGAAAGCTGAGTCACACAAGATGCAGCCTTTCCCTTTGTTTCTAAGCAGAGACCTACAGATAAAAAGTTAAACATCTCCACAGGTAGCGTCTCTGTGTTCACCTTATGTTATGTAAATTGCCAATTTACTGAGCATGATTTACTGAGTGCGAGAGGAATACGTAACGACTATTCCCCTACCTCCTCCTTTTCTCTTTTCCCCTTTAAATGCTGAAGCCCTCAAAATCATCACTGGAGAAAGGCACAGACCACAGATTGTTTCTGTGATTCCATGTTTATTTCTCTGGCATGTCCTTAGCCTTGGCAAAATCAACTTCTAAATTGATTGAGAACTGTCTCCAAAACTTTTTGGTTCACATAATAATGCCCACTTTATCATACTATTGTGAGGCTGAAATTGGGCAATCATAAGACCTTAACCTATACCTGGATACAGTGACTGCTCAGTACACACTGGTTCACATTATAATTCTTATTAACATCTTTTTTTAAAATCAATCTGCTCACTGATTTTTATTCTTTCTTAAAAAAAAATAGACTACCTCCTTTTGTCCTGCACAATGTGAGGCATTGGAGGTACAACGGGAGTTAAACGTCTCTACCTTCAAAAGGAATTCTGCAGAGTGGAAAAGAGGACAAGTGCCAAAAATCACAGAGCAATGAGCTCAGTCTTGCAATGGGAATATTCCTGGGCTCCTGCAGGAATGTTGGATGAGAAGCAACTAACTCCGCCTGAGGACAAGAACAGGGAGAGGTGGTGCAGACAAAACTGCTAGAGGAGCTGACAGGTCAGACTGGAAAAGACCGGAAGGGAACTGCACGGGGGAAAGGAGGGAAGAAGGGCCTGCCGGGAGACCGAGGGTGCAGTCTCCGCTGACAGCTGGCCCTGTCCCCCCAGGCCCTGGGCTGGGTCAATAGGTGTTCGAATTTAATCTGTGGATCCAGTCTCCTTAGTAGTCATGCAGACTCAATAGAGAAAAGCGTTCTGGAGTCTTCTTCTGTGAACGTCCATCTCTCAGCCTCAAAGCTCTACCTCCAGATGAACCTTCCTTCTCTGTGCTGGGCTTCACCTGAGGAACATAGTAATCATGTGACTCGCACTGTCTATTTTCCATATCCCGGCACAACTGGGGCCTTTCCAGCATCATCTCATGCTGTCCTCTCAAAAGCAATCCTGTGTGGCCATCTCGTGCCGTGTCAAATTCCGGCTCCAGACAGTTTCTACGTTGGCCCTTGGGCAAGTAACCTCACTGTGCCTCTGTTCTTCATCTTCCAGAGAGGATGCCCATCCCACCCCACAGGTTGACCAGGGGGCGATGGGAGTTAATATATGCAGAGCCATTAAAACAGTCACCAGCACATAGTAAGAACTCAGTGACTGCTATTCCTGTGCCACTGCATGTGCCTCTAGAGTTTTTTGGTTTTGCCTATTTGTTTGTTTTGAGATGGGGTCTTGCTCTGTGACCCAGGCTCAGGTGCAGTGGCACAGTCTTGGCCTCCCAGGTTCAAGCAGTACTCTGGCCCCAGCCTCCAAGTGGCTAGGATGACAGGCACCCGCCACCACACCCACCTAATGTTTGTACTTGTAGTAGAGGTGGGGTTTCACCATATTGGTCAAGCTGGTCTCAAACTCCTGATCTCAGGTCATCCACCCGCCTCGGTCTCCCAAAGTGCAGGATTACAGGCATGAGCCACCACACCTGGCCTGGTGCCTCTAGGTTTTTGACCCATTTCCAGAGTAGTAGGAAGAGGAAACTATTGATAGCAGCTCGAAATTGGTTTTCTCTTGCTCTTGGGCACATAACTAATTTCCATTTCCCACCTCCCATATGGCCCTGTGCCTGTGTGCCAACCCATAGAATGGAGCGGTATTCCTTCCAGCCTGACCCGCAAAGCTGGCCCCTGCCTTCACTATCAGCTGTCCTATTCAAGCCACAGGGAAAGGAGATGTGTTGAAGATGTGAGTCCCAAAATGAGGGCATGGAGGTCATTCTTCAGGCCTGTCCCCTGCACAGTTTCATTGCCTAAATAAGAAACAAGCCTTCACATGCTTGGCGAGCAGCTGGCCAGCTTTTACTAACACATGTGTGTCCGGAGCTCAGGGAAGGGCCAGCCTTATGGGAGATACAGCTGTGGTCTGCATAGCAGGTTCCACTTCCTCCTCCCAGTAAGAACCTCCCTCTCTTGTGCGAAAATCTACAACATGATTTGCTGTGGCTTAATTTCTGCACCACAAAATCAGCAGGCACACACAACCGAGGCTCCAAGCCCTTGGCCCATCATCAGTTCTGGGATAGCCTCTTGACCTACAATCAATTATTACGGTCTAATCAATTATTGCGGAAGCGTTCAGGAGACGGGGATCTCTACTTTTGGGTGATACTGCTGGCTTTAGAGGATGCAGATATTCTAGGGATCCTAGTGGCCATGACAAGTGATTGCCAAAGAAAGAAGCCAACACAGGGGAAGCAGAGCCTATGTGGAAGAACACTTCCTTAGGGCATGGTTTCAACTCCAGCATCCATCAACCTTTGATTCACTGTCCTCCTACCTGGGTAATAAGCCTCCTTTGTGTTTAAGCTGATTGAAGCCAGTTTCCCCCCAGTACTTCCCAACTTACCAGCTTTGCCCATTACCTCCAGTTCCCTGGGCCTCAGCTCCAGACCCTCTAACACCTGCCTTGAGAGCTATGTTAATAATCTCTTCTTCACATTACATAAAATACTAAAATTCCTTAAATAATCAGTGACTGTAACAGGAACTTCCACTGAGGGGAGAAGAATGTTAGTCACATGTGGTCTTGACAGCTAATACTCCTTCTTAGGAAGGGAGCCTTGATATATATACATATGTGTATATGCGCTAGAACAAACAAGGTCCCATTAGCAGGAGCTCAGTAGACCTGCCACCCCCCCTTGTTTTTCATTGTGCTGACCTATCCTATTAAAGATTTTTTAAAATGAACAGTGAATTTGGGGAGTTGGGAAATCTTCACATATTTCCTTCACAATGTGTTTCCTTGTATTAGAATGTAATTAATGATACTTTTATCTGTTTTTCATTTAAGCAACATACTTGTGACCCCAGAGATTTACAAAATCAGAAGTATAAATTAATTTTTACCATTAGTTATACACATAATCCTCCCAGCCTTTGCTTTAGTCTTTTGATTAAATACAGGCTAGCCTGAAATATTTGATGGGACAGTTCTGTAAAGCGTGTTTTTCACTTGTGTCTCAAACACTAGAATATCAGGCTTGTATTTTTGGATTTTATTTTGAAATTCTTACTTGTATAAACCAATCCTTTATCAAAATAGAGAATTTTCCAGAGATGCTTGTCACTCTCCTCTTCTTTCACTGTGGTGAAAACCAGCCTGGCTACTTGACATTCAGGTTTTCTTTCTCCATATCAGGCTTTGAGTTCATTAACCCAGTGAAACCACACTAAGGAAAAAAGATTTTTCTACCCTCCTCTCATCTGTTGAACTTTGGCTTCCTTCACTCTCCCTTGCCCTGCACACCCCAGCTCCTCTGAAATAAAATGTCAGGAGACTAACCCCGTGAAGAGTCTATAAGGGAGTTCTGATCAATCTCGTTCATGCTGGCGGGAGGAGAGGGCTGGGAGTGCTTGTTTGAAGTATACAGACTTTGTGCTGTGGATAATGACAAAGTTCTGGAAATCGCTGGTGATGGTTACACAACATTGCGTTTGTAGTTAATGCCAATCAATTTTACACTTTAAAATGGTCAAATGGTAATTTTTAACTATAAAAATATTCATCATTATGAAAAAAATATTCATGCTTCCTGTCTTGTATATTTGTATAAATTACTAAATATACTTGCATCACTCATATGGATAGCAGCATCTAAGAAGCCTGAAGAACTCCATCAAATAGAACAGGCAAAGAAATTTTGTTCCTTTAAAAAGTGCCCGACAGAACAAAGCACACACACCCTTTGTCAACTGTCTTTGGGAAACGGGCTCCGTTCGCGCATGCGCAGAAGGAAGCCAGGCAGCCAGGATGTCAACAGGGGCAAGAGGAATGACCCCCTGGAGGCCGCGGGGTTTGTGTTCGAGTTTCCACCACCTTTTCATCCTTTTGTCCCGCTCTTGATTCACATGCAGATTAGCGCAGACCAACTCCTCTCTAAATACTCTTTTCACTATGTTTGGAAGGTAGAAGGCTCATCTAAATATGCATGAGGCTTTTTCTCCCGGGATTCTGATGCGCTCTTGGATGTTGAGGAATTGCTTTAATGAATGCGTGCCTGCACAGACCGACTCAGAAACCAGGCGCGCGCGCGCACACACACACACACACACGCACGCACGCACACACACACACACACACAGCTTTGTCGGATCCTCCTTCAGCACTCACCAAACAGTTTCCATGAAAAGGAAGATAGGAGACGGGGAGGAGGAGAGCTTTAAAATCTGTTGCCAGGGGAGAAATAAAGGGTACAGCTGATACAAAAGAAAGAACAAAGTTTCATCTTTGCTTTCTGGAGTTGCAAATGTAACTGTTGTTTCAAGTCAGTCCCGATGTGAAATAAGACAAGGCCATTGCAAAACCGGAACTGGCTGGCCTGGCTCTTCCCAGTGGTGAAGAAAAAATTAAGGACAGAGTTTCTATATTGGAAATAAGTTTGGAAACAAAGAACTAAATTTGGAAACAAAGAACTCATCAACAGTTTCTTTAAGCAGGGCTTTATGCAAATTTCTTTACCAGAGACCGTGTGAGCCTGGATCCCAGAAGGGGTCGTTATATTATACGGCCCCTTGCAGTGTCGTTTTCCCTCTGTCTCTTCTGTGGCTTTTAGATGCTGTTTTCATTAGGCTAGCTAAATTCCACTTTAAGATTAATTCACCCTAAATGTGTTTGCATGAAATTATATCAAGTTATGGCTTAGAGTGTAAATCATCTTTAATTATAGGTAATCTTTATGATATTTTAAAAGATAGGATAATATATTAGCACACTGGAACTGAGGTGCAGACATATTAATGACTTTAATATCACACTGCCAGAAACAGTCATCTTTCCAACCTTTAATCATCTTCCTTCGCCTGGGACTTCCCATTCTCGGTGAGCACAGAATGCTCAGCAGCACATCAGGCCCTGGTCGGGAAGGGCCCCAGGGGCTCTGTCACTAGCTTTCAAATTTATGTATCATGACAGTAAGTTGAAAGCATATTTTTTCTGTGTGTATGTTTTTTTTTTTAATATAACCCTTCAACTGATACTGGTTTTCATTTGTAGGTTTCACTATACCAAAATATGAAGATTTTGTTATTTTCAAAATTCCTTCTGGATTCAAGCAATGAATAATTAGAGTAGCTCTCTTCATCCATCTTCACAGGGTACAAAAAGATTGGGAAATCCTGCTTCAGGCCCACACAGCTTCTCTAGCTGAACAGAGGCAAAGCAGAAGTCAATCTCGAACTTCCGTGAAGCACATGGAAGGCTTCCCTATGCATTTTGTGACAAACTGAAAATTGGTTGTTGGTAATATTTCTTTCACATGAAAGGGCAGAATGTACTCTATTTTCCATCCCAGCCCCCGCCTCAAACAAAATCTGGTTATTTGAAGTCCATATAAATAAGTGACTCTGGTCTATTTATATAACTATTGTTGTCATCAGCATTACACATTCTTAGCTTACAACCAGGGCATCTTTATGTTTCATCAATAAAAACTAAGGCGGAAAGTTCACACGGAAAGCATTCAGTCTTTTATCTGCTACACTGACAAGGAATTATCATACTCAGCATTATTCCCTGGTCATTTATTACTGGCTTGTCTGAATGAATAGGTACCTGGCTCTATGTAAGGTTAAAGAAAACGATATCTATGCTTTTTAAAAGACAAATTTAGCGAAAGAGTTCAAAAGTTGTTGGGGGAATGCATTGCTTAGAAGGTATTTCAGAAGGGCATTTTGTAGAAAACTCTGGTAATTAGTGTGGGTATTCAGTAAATATTTTTGAGTGAATGTTGGATGGCTTTAATTAAGTAAATTAAATGTACATGCACACATTTAATCATCATTTTATGCCTAAGCAAATATCTATACATAAATAAATTTATTACCTCTATGATGGTGGATCTCTGAGCTCAAGGGTGTCCCTCACTTCAAGTGGCTGCCAGCCGTGCTGGGGTGTCGCCGCCAGGTATGTAGGGACCACCCCACGTCCATCACCAGGTCTAGACAGACACTGGCTTCCTCCCGGCTGGCACTCAACAGAAAACGGTGGAGCTGACCTTTCAGCCGCAACAGTAGATGGTCCTGATCTGCGTGGAGTAAGTTGAGGGTCAAGAAGAATTTGTTGGCTAAAAATATGTTCTCAGCCAGTGGACTTGACTTCTTTTAACAAAAACATTAATTATGGACATATTAAGAAGTAAAATTAAAGTTTAATTTTGCTTAAAGTTGTTAACCTTTAATATGTGGATTATACACACACACACACACACACACACACACACACACACACACACACACATACATATATATCTCTCTTGGATGGATGGCATTATCAATTGCTAACCTCTGACTGAAATTAGTATATTGGAATAACCTGAGCAGGAAAAAAATAGGCTATTTTTTGTTTTTCAGTTTTGTTTGTTTTTTGTTTGTTTCTTTGAGACAGAGTCTTCCTCTGTTGTCCAGACCAGAGTGCAGTGGCACAATCATGGTTTCCTGCAGCCTCTGTCTCCTGGGCTCAAGTGATCCTCCCGCCTCAGCCTCCTGAGTAGCTGGGACTACAGGCGCACATCACCAAACCCAGCTAATTTTTGTATTTTTGTAGAGTCACGGTTTTGCCATGTTGCCCAGGCTTGTCTGGAACTCCTGAGCTCAAGTGACCTCCCTGCCCCTGCTTCCCAAAGTGCTGGAATTACAGGCGTGAGCCACCATGCCCGGCCCAGGTCTATTTTAAAACACAGAATCCACAAAGGAAGGAAAAGGTCAGGCCCTTGCAACAGTGTTCTGTGGAGAAACATACTAGAATATACTGGAACACGGTTCCCTGAAAGCCAAGATACAGCGTTTTTTTTGGAAAGTGTGGGGAGGTGTGAGGTAGCACACAAGAGAAATGACCAGTAGGGCAGAGGGGGCTGGGGACAAACTGTTCAGTGTCGAAATTTGTCTGGGAAAATGAAACTAACACAAAAACTAATTTTTTACCTATAAAATTGAAAAGTTTTCATTATATTATCCATGGTTAACAAGGAGAAGAAACATAATACTATAAATTTATAGATTTTTGCAAGGCTGTTTGGTAATAGTTATCAAAAGATTCATGTTGTGTGTGTTGAGGAGGGCTATAATTTCACTTCTGGGAATTTGTTTTGTAGAAATAATCATGAAAGAATAAAGTTATATCAATATTTTTATTTTAAATAGAAAAACATAGAATTTTTATCTTATCAATGTTATTTTATTTTATTTTGCTTAGCTATAATTTCCATCAGGAATTGACTATATGATAAGACATCACCAATATTATTTATTAAGAAAAAAGGTGTGTCCATGGTTGGTGGTCTCCTTCGGTATTTGTTGATTGAAAATTTCCCTTCCAGGACCTTCATGGAAAAGACTTCAGTGTCACAGAAATATATCCAAATATGGAGGTAAATCTTATGTGTGAGAAACAGTGCCTCTCCTGACACCAAAACAAAACGTGAGAATTTCAGTGAAATAGTCACGTGTTGAGTAAAGTACACAAAATTTGAAAATTTTAATAAATTCAAATGTATCTTTCAGAAACCAGTATGTAAATGATTTCTCATTTACCTTTTTAAACACAATTAAATACACACAAAATATAAGCAACATTTAGCATTTTCTATAACTTAGAGACCTCCTCTTTTATCTAACCACTCTTTTTTTTCTAGTACAGCTTCATTACCACAGAGTTTCATGAAGTAGAAAAACTTTGCTGAACCTCTTGTCTCAAACCAGAACCTGACCAAATCTGTGTTAAAATAGTAAGGAATAAATGAAAATGTCTACATGAAGTCTTAACTCAGAACTGAAATATTAAAGTGATCATTTTGCATTATCTCCTTCTCGCAAAGCTTTGTCTCATGGCATGATTTGTGTTCCCAGACATTTTCAAACATTTGATCCCTGAAGCTTTCGCCCAGCTCACTGCAAAGTTTAAAAATACTGCATTGAACAATGAGAACACGTGGACACAGTGAGGGGAGCATCACACACTGGGGTCTGTAGGGGGGAAATAGGGGAGGGACAGCGGGAGGGGGGAGTTGGGGAGAGATAGCTTGGGGAGAAATGCCAGATATAGGTGAAGGGGAGGAAAGCAGTAAATCACACTGCCATGTGTGTACCTATGCAACAATCTTGCATGTTCTTCACATGTACCCCAAAACCTAAAATGCAATTAAAAAAAATACTGCCTATTTCAGAGTGATTACACATCGTTCTCAAACATGATAGCAACTGGCAGACCAGCCCCCAGCTGTTTCCATGGAGACACTGGGAGTAGCAGTTACACATTGTGAGATTTCTCCAGCCTAAAACTGTTATTGCCCTAGACTGAGACATGTTTCACAGCAAAGCCTGAATCCAAACTGAAATTAAAAGTTTCCTGGCTAAGTGCCAGATTTAAAACCACCCTGACCTGTCTTCCTCTGTTCTCTGACAGTGTGTACGTGTACAAACTCGTCTGAAAAGAGTTGCTCTGTAAACAGGGGAGAAGCTATCCAAGAAGTATTCTCACAATGAAATAATCATTTTATTTTGTCCACATTGAGAAACGACCATTCAGTTCAGCTGGAGGAAAAAACAAACAAACATTTTCTTTTTAAAATTTGTAATGAGTTCATTTTTGAGTAATGAGTAATCATTTTTGATTAATTTTGTTATCTACATAGTTGAATCTTAAATCTGAATTTTCATAACCTAAGGAAGGAGTCCCACTGTGCTGTTTTACATTACAATCATTTTACTGTAATCAATATTTAAGCATATAGTAAATGCAGCTAATATGTGTCATAAACACTTGAAATGAGTCATAGAACTCATTTCACCTGGAGGCTGTGGAAGAGCTGTGGGCTTCCGCATTCCCTTCCCTGACTCCTACAATGTCCGCCTGTCCACCTTTAATAGTTTTGTATGTTTCACTCTCTAAAACAACAACAAAAATGCAGCTGGGAAACCACAGATCCATCCTAGCCTTTTACTCACTTCACCCCTGTACAGCATTGCACGAAGACATGGAAACCAGCACAGATCACAGTTGGAGCCTACCAGCCATGCATTTATGTCTTTTAAAGAGTTGCTGTACTTTAGCTTAGTGGCAGCCTTCTTTCCACCATTTTAGTATCTGCCATCAATTTTTCCATAAAAAACCAAGTGCCGGATCTTGGCTTTTCTTGACTCTTTAAACTCATTGATATCAGGAAGAAAATGAGGAGTAAGACTTACATAACCTTACATTTTAAGGATAATTCTTCTATAAAATCTTTCAGTTTCCCTGAACTATGTGAATGGAATTTGTTTGCATAAATGTAATTCCACCAAAGACTTCTAAACTGAACTAATTACATGATCTAATTCTGGAGCTTTCCCAAAATTAATCTCTGCAGTAGTTATCTTTTGCTCCCTTTTTATGTGTCATCTTGCTTTTTCACATTCCATTAGGTATCAAAACCAAGAGAGACGAAGTACAAGCTATTTATATTTTACCAAGTCTCAAGATAATGCAAAATATTTTATACCAGTTAGAACTGCAGAAGAGCCAGGTGATTCCTACACCAATATTTTGGCAGGATGCGGAAGAACAAATAATTACGGTAATACCTTAAAACACTTACTGAATGAACCTCTGTGTGCACGTATGTCTAGGCATGTTGTGTGTATATGCAGATATATAATGAGGTATGGTTAGAAGGAACATAACTTCAAGCTGTTTCTTCACCTGCTGATGGACAGTGGAGAAGTCACCTCACTTTTCTGAGAACCTTAGTTTTCTCACCTAAAATTACAGCTAACAATGCTTGTTCTGTTTCCATGTTGTCATAAAAATCAAAGGAAGTAGTAGATGTGAAATTTTACTAATTACATATATAGGATCCATAACATGTAGTGGTGAATAACATAATTATATTGATAACTCAGTGTAGGATTCAGGGTGACCTGTTTGATTTTACTGAGCCTGTATTTCTTCACATATGAAAATGAGATTGAAGTGGATAGAAGTGATATTGCAGCGTAAGCTTGAGGACAGATTTCTTACAACTCGTTTGTTTTCTTAAATAACCAAAGCTAAACTTGAAATAATTTTTTCGTTTGTTCGTTGATTTGTTTTTGAGACAGACTCTTGCTCTGTCGGCTAGGCTGGAGTGCAGTGGCCCCATCTCGGCTCACTGCAACCTCCGCCTCCCAGGTTCAAGCGATTCTCCTGCCTCAGCCTCCTGAGTAGCTGGGATTACAGGCCTCCACCACTACACTGAGCTAATTTTTGTATTTTTCAATAGAGATGGGTTTTCACCTTGTTAGCCAGGCTGGCCTCAAACTCCTGACCTCAGGTGATCTGCCCATTTCGGCCTCCCACGGTGTCAACTTGAAATAGCATAAGCAAAGAAAGAAAAGGTTTTTATTGAAAGTCTCAAATAACCATGGAAAGGGCAAGGAAGCAACCGAGCCTTAAAACCCACTGGAAGCAGAAGCTGGAATGCTAACAAGACTTTCTCTTTTCTCTTCTCCCTGCATGTTATTTTCATTCTCAGACAAACTTCCTGCACATGGCTGGATGCGGAGCCACCAGCTACTCCTGCCCTCACATCTCACGACTGTGCTAAAGAAAAAACAAATTAGAACATCGTGGCTAAAATTGCCCACCTCCTCACCCCAAGCTGGATGCCAGCTGAAGAGTCCCAGGAGAACAGCACTTGGCTTAGCCCAGGTCAGAGGCGCTGGATGGGAGTGGATTACTAGAAGCCACCATTGGCACCTGATAGTTCGAGTGTGAGAGAAGCAGTTTTCCTGAAGAATGGAGGTGGTGTCCTCAGGAAAGAGGAAGGGTCCAAGGTTATGAAAGCGATAAATGCCCACGCAAAAGAGGGTTGGCCCAAAGTCTGCCCTTCTCCTCACCACTTTCTAGTGAGGGTGCCCTTAGCAAATTGATTAAGTTCTCTGTCTAGTGGGGAAAGTGAAACCTACCCCTGCCCTACGTGGTGATGTGAGGGGCAGATTACAGAACAGATTGAAAGTGGCCTTGAAAAGTTTAAGGTGTGATACCAATGAAAGGTAAACTAAGTTACTAGGGTTCTCTCCCTGCATTTGGTCAGTTCCTGTACCGCAAACCACTCTAGGTTATAATATCATGGCAGTTCAGAAGCAGGAATCAAGGCCACCCGCTAGCTATACGTGGTTGAGAAGCAGCCCTGTTTCAGAGATTTTGTTTAGTTAAAATTTTATTCATCACCTGTTAAATCATGCATAAGATTTACTTGGGGCGATCCCTGAAATTTTTTCAATTAGAAAAATGTAAATGACAAAATGCATTATTTATAATGCATACACAATTAACTATGTTTTAGAATATTACCTAAAGAAACCACAGAAGAATAACAACACAAATACAGATTCTTTGATACTATGCTCGTGTAAATGTTCTGCTTCTTCACTTCAGGTCTATTTGCAGAGTCTTCCATTCTTGAGCAGTTCCCTCTGGGGCGACTCTCCTCTGCTATGAAACCCATGTCTGTTTGACAATAGCTGTGCCAGCCCATCGTGTGGAGTTTTTTGTGGCCCTGTGATGGGGACTTCCATTCTGTACTTGGTTACTTCAATGTGTCAGCTGGATCCAGCTGCCCTGCACCGGCTCATGTGGGGGCCATCTCCCTGCAGCGCATCTCTGCTTATCTCACTGCCCATCCAGGTCCCTTGCACCCTTCAAGACTGGTTGAAGTCCACTGCTGTAGGCCATCGGTTCCACTGGCCCTGTTCCTTTGTGGAGCTTTTTGTATGTTGTGCGAATGTGTGATCTGACTGCGTTCACTGGTGCTTCTCACGCATAGCTTTGTGTATCTTCTCAAATTGCTACATGTGTACGTTTGTCCCTCCAAAGGATTAAAACCCGAGTGAGTGCCAAGTTTCTCTGCAGGAAGGGTAGGTAGCGACCTTTGGTGCTGCCGGAAGAAAAGCATGCAGGACATTGTGGTAAAAGTGGGGTACACAGCAGGCACAGCCTGCCAACTCCATCCCTCTGCCACTTCCCATCTGGGTCCCTGGCCTCACTGGAAATCGGGGCCTGGAGACTGGAATACCTTTGCCTATTTGCCCTGGCTTTTGTCTGTCTGAGCTGGGTGTGGGGCCATGATAGGATGAGCGCCTCTTGCCCATGGGTGCAGTGGGAGCACCAGAGGATACATGCTGAAAATACTAGCCTGGGGTGAGGGCCAAGGTCATGGCCAGTGAGTGAGTCCAAACCGTCTCATAAATTAACATAACTCTTGGAAAACTGGGAACTGAGTTAATGGAGCCAAAATGAGTGGTGTGGAGCCACAGGGAGAGCCACGAGTCTTCAGAGGGAGCCAGTACCACCAGCCACACTGCCCAAGACTTCCAGGGCTTTGCCTCACAGGCTTGCAGGCAGCTGGGCCCACTGGGGCAGAAGGGAGCCAGGCCCCTCAGGCACAGCCAGGGAAAGCTTGATTGCTCATGTGCTAGACCAGGCCACAGGTCCCCAGGGACTCCCCAAGTTGATTCTGTCCTCTAATTTAAAGCTTGTCACTGACAGGAAATTCTACTCTTTAGTTATCCTAATCCCAAACAGTCATGATACACACAGAGCCAATTTTAGGTCTAATCGTGTTACCTTTATCCAAGTAGAAATCAGTCCCCATTTTTGTGTAGCTCTGCAGAACATCCAGAGTGCTTCAGCGCAGAGCAAAGCCCCAGCAGTTACGAGTGCTATCATCATATGGAAGAAAGGAGTTGATCACTGTGTATGTGTGGAGTGCGAAGGGATGGGAGGTGAATTTATGACAGTTTCCGTACTTTATCTAACTATCCACACACTTCCTCCTCTTCCCTCCTCTTCCTGTTGGGACATTTTTGTAGATGCCACATGCCATAAGATTCCAAAGGAAATATGAGCCCTTCATGATTGTCTAAATCAGAGTCCAATTGCAGGGCTGGGCTTTCTGTTACAAATTCAATCACAGAGTAGAAATTAACCATACACTTAAAAAACTGCAACATTTCAAACCCAAGTATGACTCCACTCACTTCTACAATGTTGTTGGTCTGTAACTGCATGCCTGACTCGTACAAAGGCAGAACTGTATTGCTGTCTGCTACTCACATACTAGATTGTTTAATTCTTTAAAAAATTTCTGACAGAGAAATTGAATATGTATATGACTATCTGAGGTTTGCACACATTAGTAATTTTGATCGATTGGTGACTGAGGGACTCTTTCTCCATTTTTTGGCTTTGAAATGCCACAAGTTTGCGAGGGAAATGTCCTTCTTGCTGTTCACATTTCTCCACCCTCCCTTCCTCTGCCAGAGAAGGAGCGGGATGAGGAGAGGGAACCTTATCCCTCCCAGGCCTGCACTCTGTTATTGGATGGAGACTCAGGAGATGTCAGGCAATGAAAAAGATCCAGGCGGCCTATGACCAACCCAGAGCTGGCTGTAATTTTCATTCTCTGTGCTTTCTAATGGGAACATAAAGAAAGTTTTGGACTCTGAAGGAGAGGAAAGCAAGAAGAAGTCTTTTTTTAAGGAATAAAAAAAAATCTTTCTTTATTCACAACCTCATTGTCCATTGAGTAAAATTTATCACTTTTGCAAAACCTTTTATTTTCTGGTAGTAGAGTTCAAACCCAGTTGAGATTCTGTTCCCTCCCGAGTACCCAAGTGTGATTTCTCTTAACATCAATTCCCTTTCCATCAAAACTTCAGCGTGTTGAAAATTTCAGTAAAAGTGGATGAAGCACAAGATTCTTTTCTATCCAATGACCAGAATAAAAAGGAGATGCTCTGCGTTATCTCCTTTTAGATGACACCAAACACTCTCCAGATGGAATAACAGAAAGCAGAAAGCAGTATCCTTCCAGGATTGTGGCTTTAGGGAGAAAAGAGGTAGAGAAACCAAAACAGGGGCGGTGAATGGCACGTGGGCCACGTGGCTGCCACAGATGGCAGGAATTCACACAGTGATCCCAAGTGCTTTCCCAGGAATTGCCTTCTATGTTATTTTGATTTTTTGTTTTTTTGAGACAGGGTCAGCTGCCCAGGCTGGAGTGCAGTGGCGCAATCACAGCTCGCTACAGCCTCTGCCTCCTAGGTTCAAGTGATCTTCCTATCTCAACCTCCTGAGTAGCTAAGACCACAGGGGCACGCCACTACGGCCGGTGAATTTTTTTGATTTTTTTATAGAGCTGGGTTTTCACCATGTTACCCAGGCTGTCTGTAACTCCTGATACAAAGTGATCTGCCCACCTCTGCCTCCCGATGTGCTGGGATTACAGGCAGAGTCGCCTTAGCCAGCCGCCTTCTGTTATTTTAAATGAACACTCACTTTGGCATTCAGACATGAGGAAGCTTTATTGGCCTTATGGATGACCAAGAGTTTATTGTAATTTTCCTTTGGGACATAGAACAGCTGCCAAGCAGCTAGAGAGTGAAGAAAATTGGTTGATATGCTAAGACTTTGTGTTTGGTGATTCGAGACCCAGGTTCTAGTCCTTGTGCCACTAAATAGCTGTGTGACTTTAGGCGAATCACTCCCTCTCCCTGAATTTCACTTTCTTTATAAGAGATGAATTCAACTATTTTTTTCCTATCTCTTCAAGCTCTGAGACTCTGCAATTATAGCACTCAATACTAGCAAGGATGTTAAAATTATTACGTGAGCAGTTAATTATAAAATGTGAATTAAGGAATGAATTCCTATGGCACCTTGAGCATGACTAGTAGCATTTTACCAAATCACCTCTAGGAACATCCTGAGATGTAGACTTAATGGCAAATCAATAAATTCCAGAGAGCAGGAGACATCTATTGCATGAACAAACTAGCAATTGGTGAACTGATTCGTACCTTAATAAGAGGAGCCATCGTTTTCTGAACACCTACTGTGCCAGGCATTGTGTTGTGCCCTTTACATTCATTTTCTCATTAAATTTTTGCAACAGTCCTGTGAAGTTGCTACTGTAACCGTTTTACAGATGAGGAGACTAAGACTCAGAGTGAGTAGGTAAACATACTCATGTCATTCAGATCAGACTCAAAGCCATGTGTCTCTGACTCCATGCTAATATCCTTGGGCAATGTACTCTGCTTCCTCATTCATTAGAAAAGCCACAAAGACCTGAAATATTAATAGCAACACATCCTTAAGGGTGAGAATTTCGTTTTGATTACAAATCCTCTCTCATGCTCAGATCAAGGCTTGCACATAGCTGGTTCCCATTCAAAGTTTGTTCGATGGAAAACTGCCACCCCCCCCCCCCCCCCCGCACCGCTTGCGGACATGGCTCATGTCTTCTTGGGGTTTCCAGTCTCTAAATCAGTGCTACCAGCAGAATGTTCTGTGTTGAGAGAAAATTCTTTTTCTGCACTGTCCCATTGGTACCCACCAGACACATGGCTACTGAGTACCTGAAATGTGTGTAGGATGCCCGAGGAACTCCATTTTAAATTTTATTTAATTTTAATGACTGTTAATATAAATAGCCACATATGACTTGTAGTTACTGTAACTGTAGGCCTAGGGTCAAATAGGTGTGGAATGCTGGACATAAATTAGGCATTTGGATTTACTACTGAAAAAACAGGACTCTGAGATTCAGTACCTTGCCCAAGGAGTCATGCACTGAAAGGGGTGGACCCCATGATTCAGTTCTGAGGTTTGCTGATGTAACCCGAACTCATACTTTCTCCACCCTCTTCCTGTACCACATTACAGAAAAAAGAGTCAAGAACCTTGGGCTAAAGAAGCCCTAAAACATAAACAAATGGAAGTATCAAATGATCGTTTCCATGATTTCAGATGATATCATGTGGGGAATTTGATCACCCTTTAGAAGAGGGAAACTACTCCTTTTCACAAAGGTCTGCTGGATAAGAAACTTGCCACAGTCCAACAAAATCTGCAGACCAGCACTGGCGCTGGGGTTCTACTACCCCTGGGCGCTAACAATTAGTTCAGATCCTGTATTAGTCCGTTTCCATGCTGCTGATAAAGACATACCCAAGACTGGGTAATTTATAAAGAAAAAGAGATTTAATGGACTCACCATTCCACGTGGCTAGGAATACCTCACAATCATGGTGGAAGGCGATGAATGGGGACAAACTGGAAAAGCGGGTGCTCCCATCAGGCAGGCTTCAGTTTGAGTCCTGGCCCTTCCTCTTAGGCAAATGACTTCATCTCTGTAAACCTCTTTTGCTCACCTGTAAAATGGGGATAAAAATCCCCCGCTCCCCTTGGCTGGTTTTGAGGATGGCATGAGGCAGTGAATCCATCTAGAGCTTGTGGAATGCAGCCAGCAGTCTCTCGTGTTGGCTAGTTCGTTTATTGTTATAAACACAGACATTCTGGCAGGGCAGCCAATTTCTAAATCTCTTGTTCCTGGAGGTTTCCACTGTGAATTCTTTAAGAGGAGGCTTTACAGTGCCTAGGAATAGCTACGTCTTTACAGTGCAGGCCTTCAAGAAATTAATGTTCAGAAGATACAGGCTGTCCTCCTCCTTCGGCCCCAGCCACATCTTCCAGACACTTACCAAGACCCTTCAGAGCTGATTAAACTGAAATCACAGGCAGCATTTGCCTAATATAAAATATGCACAGGAACACTATCTTAATTAGATGTACATGTCTCTGAAGATATAAATAAATGCTTCCTTTTTGATACGTCTGATTTAATAGCCTAATAGCAGGGGAATGCTGCTGAAATATAATTCAGGGGGTGAGGGAGAAATTAATAAACTCAAATATTTAAAGCTCAACAGCAATTAACAACCCATTTAAAGCAAATTTCCCAATTTTAATTTTATTTATCCTTATCCAACCAGGACTAAGCCTGGGGTTCATCATTATTCACTATCACACCTGACAGGGTGCTCTGCCCTTTGCCTGGGAGGCCCTCTCCAATTCCATTACGCAGGGGCTGCGGAGCGTGGCGCCCAAGGCATGGGGGAAAGGCGGGAGTCCCATCTGAGTGGCC
Source organism: Saguinus oedipus (assembly GCA_031835075.1). NCBI lineage: Eukaryota > Metazoa > Chordata > Mammalia > Primates > Cebidae > Saguinus > Saguinus oedipus. The sequence goes on along the minus strand of CM063172.1, from coordinate 173,057,547 downwards.
ACAGACACAACACTTTCCTTTTCCCCGTGGACTATTTTTCCTTCCCTCGCTTCATGGGGAACTTGGGCTTTTATTTTTATACTACACATTTAACTGCACACCTAGGCTCATACGCAAAGCCAGGATCGTTGTTTTGTTTAGGGTTCCCGGGAATCAAAGAACATCCACCTCAGTGACCTCCGTCAGCTAAGGCGGAGCCCTGAGCCCTGAGCCCCTCTATGCTGGTACCGAGCGGGTATGAATAGGCATCTCCAGGCATGTGTACCTAGAAATCAGCTTAGAATGAGAGGCCTCATTCTTTTTAATAAAAATATTTTTTAGCATTTTAATTATTTTTCAAATTATAATGTGGCAGTAAAAGTCACTTTACACAATGACATCACATGTATATTAAATCAATCTTCTTCATTCATGTATTTTTATTTTTTTTATTTTTTGAGACGGAGTTTCACTCTTGTTAACCAGGCTGGAGTGCAATGGCGCGATCTCAGCTCACCGCAACCTCCGCCTCTTGGGTTCAGGCAATTCTCCTGCCTCAGCCTCCTGAGTAGCTGGGATTACAGGCACGCGACACCGTGCCCAGCTAATTTTTTGGATTTTTAGTAGAGACAGGGTTTCACCATGTTGACCAGGATGGTCTCGATCTGTTGACCTCGTGATCCACCCGCCTTGGCCTCCCAAAGTGCTGCGATTACAGGCTTGAGCCACCGCGCCCGGCTGTATTTTTTTTTTTTTAGACAGAGTCTTGCTCTGTCACCCAGGCTAGAATGCCGTGGCACCATCTCTGCTCACTGCAACCTCCACCTCCCAAGTTCAAGTGATTCTCCTGCCTCAGGCTCCCGAGTAGCTGGGATTACAGGCACCCGCCACCACGCCCAGCGAATTTTTGTTTGTGTTTTGGGATGGTATTTTGATCTTGTTGCCCAGGCTGGAGTGCAATAGTGCTATCTTGGTTCACTGCAACCTCCCCCGCTGGGTTCAAGTGATTCTCCTGCCTCAGCCTCCCAAGTAGGTGGGATTACAGGCATGTAACACCACATCCAGCTAATTTTGTATATTTAGTAGAGATGACATTTCACCATGTTGGTTAGGCTGATCTCGAACTCCTGACCTCAGGTGATCCGCCCAACTTGGCCTCCCAAAGTATTGGGATAATCAGCTTGAGCCACTGTGCCCGGCCCACGCATGTATTTTGCCTTTCCATTTCTCCTGGTAGCTTTGTAAGAATCCATGACTTCAGTTTTTCTAGTTCAGTTTTGCTTAGTTCGTCATACGCATCTGGGAAACTGTGAAACTTCTGCTCACTCCAGAGATTTTTACATTGAGTATGTCCCTTAGGTCCAAGACTGATGAACTAACTCATGCCCCTGGGATGGGGAGGAGGGTGGTGGCTTAGCACATTGGTATTTTCCTTGTTTGTACCTGTGTCTAATGGGATGAAGAGCTGGGCACTGGTGAGGGCACAGGGGGGCAGGGCTGGTTGGCACACATATATTCATGGGGACTCTTGACTAACAGATGCTCAGCTTGATCAGGAGATGCTGGAAGGATGCAGGGTTGGAGGAAGTTAAGGATGCCAAGGGTTGTTTCTTCAACAATTTCTTTTTTTTTTTTTTTTTTTTTTGAGGCAGAGTCTTGTTCTGTCACCCAGGCTGCAGTGTAGTGGTGTGATCTTGGCTCACTGCAACCTGTGCCTCTCAGGTTCAAGTGATTCTCCTGCCTTAGCCTCCTGAGTAGCTGGGATTACAGGTGGGCACCACCATGCCAGGCTAATTTTTGTATTTTTAATAGGGACAGGGTTTCGCCATATTGGCCAGGATGGTCTTGATCTCCTGACCTCATGATTCACCTGCCTTAGCCTCCTGAAGTGTTGAGATTACAGGCGTGAGCCACTGCTCCTGGCCTTCTTCAACAACTTCTTATGCTCGTGCTTATCGGGGAACAACTCAAAGGGGCTGGAAAGTGAGGACTGACACTGTGTGGACTATGAGGACTGAGACTGATGCTTCCAGGTCGGCCTTCTGTGTGCAGAGGTTCCAGGCAAGGAGGCCCTTGATGTGGCCCCATATTGCAAGGGCAGCAGCTTCTAGAAACATCGCCATCACCGTCCTGTCCCTCTGCACAACTTTGTTCCGTCTAACACACCCACAGACCCCTGTCTGAGAGCCACGCTGCTCCGCCACCAACGGGCCCCAGAGCCATGTGTATACCACACGTCTCTGCCCATTTGGTCTCATCTGGGTCCTCTCCCCATGGGACTGTCTCCACCGATTTGGAATTGGAATTTCAAGGTGCTGCCTCCCTCCTGCGGACTTGAGCTGAGAGGAAATCAGGATGTGGTGGGGTGGCCATCGTGAACTGTTGGACAGAGGTTAGGGAAGCTGGGCCACAGAGAGGGAGCAGCGCCCTGCGGAGAACCCAGGGCCGGGGCCTGGGAGGCTCCTCACCGTCTGCTCTCCAGCCTTGGAAGGCCTGGCAGGGCTTCCGGCCCTCAACTCCTGTTTATCTCAAGAGTAAATTCCCCTTTGTTCTTTGCTGAAACTCACATGGGTCTTGACAGTTGTACCCAAATAATAATGATAATACTGAAAGCAAAGTCTAGATAGTCATCATGACTAAGGAAGGCTGTGGCAGCACTGGGGAACTCCAGAACTTTGCAGAAAGCAGTAGAGTGGACAGGAATCTGACGTGCATCAGGAGAAGGTGGCCACGTGGCAGGGTTTGTCCTCTTAGCGGCTGTGAGGAAGGAAGGGAACGGGACCCTCATGTGTCGGTGAGTGAGTGCTCAGTGGAATGGCCAGGATGGCCCAGAGCTCTGCATGGCGCTATGGGGTACCGTGTAGAAGCAGAGGGTCAACCAGCAGGAGGGCACGCCTGGAGTCACAGGCTCCCTCAGTCTCGGAGGGCACTTATTTCCTCCGGCTGCCATAACTAACACCACAATCTTGGTGGTTTAAGACAACAGAAATACATTTTATTTTTATTCATTTATTTTGAGACAGTCTCACTGTCAGCCAGGCTGGAGTCAGGGGTTCGATCTTGGTTCACTGCAGCCTCAACTTCCTAGGCTGAAGTCATCCTCCCAATCTCAGCCTCCCAAGTAGCTGGGACCACAGGCACCTGCAACCATGCCCAGCTAATTTTCTAAAAACCTTTTAGTAGAGATGGGGTCTCACTGTGTCACCCAGGCTGGTCTGGTCCTTCTCGGCCTCCTAAAGTGCAGGGATTACTGGCTGAGCCACTGCGTTCGGTCTAAGACAGCAGAAATCTAGCTTCTCACACTTCCGGAAGGCAGAAGGCAGAAGTCTGAAATCAAGGTGAAAGCAGGGCTGAGCTTCCCTCAGAGGCTCTAACAGAGATTCCGTTCCTGCCTCTTCTTACTTCCTGCACTGCACGAGTCCCCTGCCTGTGGCCACGCCACTCCAGGCCATCTCCGTCTTTGCATGGGCTTCCCCTCTTTCATCTCTCCTCTGTGTGCCTGTGATAAGGACACTGGTCACTGGATTAGGAGCCCACCTGGGTAACCCACGACGCTCTCAGCACCCTCAATTTCATTATGCCTGCAAGGGCACTTTTTCCAAATAAGGCCACATTCACAGGCTTCTGAGTGAGGAAATGGAATATTTTGGGAGCCACCACTCAACAGCCCCCACCCTCCATGGTAAAGAGCAAGAAAGGAACGCTCATGGTGGAACATGAAAATGACACATCTTTCCTGTTACTTCGTAGTTAAAGTTTGCAAATTTTCTTTTAATTAAACTTTTTCGGCTGGGCGCGGTGGCTCATGCCTGTAATCCCAGCACTTTGGGAGGCCGAGGCGGGTGTATCACATGAGGTTAGGAGTTTGAGATCAGCCTGGCAGACATGGTGAAACCTTGTCTCTACTAAAAATACAAAAATTAGCCAGGCATGGTGGCAGGTGCCTGTTAATCCCAGCTACTTCTGGAGGCTGAGGCAGGAGAATCACTTGAACCCAGGAGGCGGAGGTTGCGGTTAGCCGAGATCGGGCCATTGCACTCCAGCCAGAGCAACAAGAGAGAAACTGTCTCAAAAACAAACAAACGAAATCTTCTCTTGCTGCTTAAGGGCCAGCTTATTTCTAGGGGAGGATTTGTGCATCATTTGTGCTGCTCCGGGGAAGGAGGTGCTCAGTTTTCTCAGTGGGAGGTTGAGCCAAATGAATACATTATTCTAAGGGCCTCGTAGGTCAGTCATACCGAAGCCCTCCTCTCATTCTAACACTCATGCCGGAGGCCCAGCGTTTCCTTTTAGGACATGTGGAATGCGCACGAGGAGGAGGAAGCAGACCACACTGGGGCAAGCAGGCCTGACGTGCCGCGAAGCTGGTGTGGGACTGGTGGCTATGTGGGTAGTGCCAGTGACAGAGACACTATGGTGATTCCAGGCAGGAGATGAGGATGTGGCAGGTGACAGGGTCCAACAGTAAATTAGTAGATTACAATAAGGAGAGAGAATGGGAAGGTCTACCAAATTTTTCCTATTAGTTAAGCTTCCCTCCCCTTTTTTTCCCCCGAGCAACCTTCAGTGATACAAGGATGTGTGAAGCTAACTGGGTAGCTCAGAGAATTCACAGCAGAGCTGAACAGTCCACTCAGGAACCAACAGGGAAGCCAGAGTTAGATATGAGCGATCGAGATTCTGCTGCTTGCCGCGACACCGCCGTTACCATGCTGCCCCTCCAGGGATGTCCAGACTCTCTTCCCGTTCAAGTTTCAGATTCCTAAGAGAGACAGTGTGATCAGCTCAGGACTGACCAGCCTGGCACAGACATGGATACTTTGGACATATTTGGAAGCTGGTGACATCACCCCAACTGGGGTCCAGGACAGCACTCTCAGGAGTTAGGTGGGAAGGAGGTGGCCCAAGGGCACAGGGCTTCAGGGAGGGCCTGGGACTGGGAACTGGGCTTCAGGCTGCTGGGCCTGCAGTCAGGAAGGCCAGCGCAGGAGCAGGTCTGGAGGTGAGCAGCACAGAGCCGAAGCTTCCAGACCTCTCTGTCAAGGGACCTCTTTGCACTCTTAAAATTTATTCAGGACCCCAAGGTGGTGGCCTGTATCTATCAATATTCACCTCATCTGGAATTCAGACTGAGACATTTTAAAGATACAAGATCACACAAGCACACACTCCATTAGTCGTTGGAGTGATGATGTGACCATTCTTTTAGCAGCTGGCACCAGGCTACCCCAGCGAGTATTAAGTGGAAGTGGCAAGTGACATCTCAGTGTGACTTAGCAGGAGTTTTTACCTTGGAGACCCTCTGAAAGGGCAATGCCTAGGGTCCCCAGACCACACGTGGGGCACTGTTGGCATGGCGGCCCCAGAACCTGCGCTGAGAGCAAGACTGCCTGACTTGAAAGCTGACTCCGCTGGGGTCCCTCCCGCAGGTCTCTCATTTGGTACGTCCACATCTTCAGCTGGAAATGATGGTGGCTTCCTCATAGAGCCCCTGGGAGAGTGAAAGAGACAATCCCGGAAGAGTCCTTAGAACAGGGCCTCGCAGGTGGTACGGAGTCTAACACCCTCAGTGTGGTATACACAGCGTGCTGCCAGGAGAAGCCTGTGGGCCTTGGATCCCAGGTGTGGCAGCTGGCAGGAGCCTGAGACTGCCCCCAGGACCCAGAGGTCCCCATTAAGGCTCTGGCTCCGTGAGGGGGACTAAAGCTGAGTTACCCCCACTGGGAGGGGCCTGAGCTGGCCGGGCTGTGCTACGGGGGGCTCCGTGGGCTTTGTTCTCAGGAGCTGCTGGGGTAACAGTCTGTAGAATGAGATGCTGTCTGGTAGCTTGGCAAAGATGATTATCAGAAAAATATCTTTTTAATGGGAAGAATAACTGGTATTGCTGAGATATGGCTTTCTCTGAATCAATCAATAAAAATGTGAAATTAAGCTAATTTATGAATATTTCATATACAACAAATCCAAGTTGTTAATGCTTAAAAATGATTAAAAGTGGCCAGTTACAGTGGCTTACACCTGTAATCCCAGCACGTAGGGAGGCTGAGGCAGGTGGATCTCCTGAAGTCAGGAGTTCGAGACCAGCCTGGCAAACATAGTGAAACCCTGTCTCTACTAAAAATACAAAAATTAGCTGGGTGTGGTGGTGTACACCTATAATCCTAGCTACTTGGGGGGCTGAGGCAGGAGAATTGCTTGAACCTGGGAGGTGGAGGTTGCAATGAGCCGAGATTGTGCCACTGCACTCCAGCCTTGGTGACAGAGAGAGATTCTGTCTCAAAAAAAAAGATAAACAGTCAGTCAATATGCATCTGAATCTCTCTGGCCTCAGTTCAGTTGGATTTCCCCAGAACCTAGGGGCGGCTCAGCAACCAGCAGTGCACACATCCACTTGGGGGCCAGCTCCAGGGCCAGCTTGTAGGGACCGGGAATCCAGCTTCCTTCTGCTGAAAGCCCAAAGCGCTCATCCATCCAGGGCTGTTCTGAGGTTGGGGTGTGTAGGACAAACTTACCAGCAGATCCAATTAAAGGAGCAATGCTGGATGCGCTCATCACACACAGAGGACAGACAATCACGCACTCAGCCTGTGTGTGCTGCCCTTGAAAACTGCCCTGATGTGATCAGGCATTGCTTACTTGAAAATAACCACAGCAACACATGGTGAAAAGAGAAAAACACATTTTACATAACTCTCCTGGGGACAGAATGGTTGTGAGCACGAGGGGCAACCCCAATGTAAAGAGGCCATCTTCTCAAGCCACCTGGGGACCCATTCTTCTCCTCCTTGTTCCTCCTGGGACTCCATCCACTCCCATACCACACGCTCTAGGTTTCTTTCTTCAATGCTATAATTTTCTTTTTTGTCCCTCCCCTCCCCTCCCCTCCCCTCCCCTCCCCTCCCCTCCCCTCCCCTCCCCTCCCCTCCCCTCCCCTCCCCTCCCCTCCCCTCCCCTCCCCTCCTCTCCTTTCTTCTTTCTAGACAAAGTCTTGCTCTGTGGCCAGGCTGGAGTGCTGTGACGCAATCTGCGCTCACTGCAACCTCTCCCTTCCAGGTTCAAGTGATCCTCCTGCCTCAGCCTCCCACAATGCTGTGACTTTCAATGTGGGGCCCGCCCTCCTCTTCATCGCCAGTGCTGTGAGCACATGTTTACTGAGCAGTGGCAGCTCTTTCACCAGAGATGCCCAGGGAGCAGCCCTGAGTCTAATGTTGCTGCTGCATCAGCCTTGCTTTTGCTGACCACAGTGACAATTCTGGGTGGACCTCTGGGGCCCGGCTCCCAGTTTTTACCGTAGAGCCAGTTCTCAGCCACTAGCCTGCCTCTTACAGTCTGAGAAATTTAGAGCTGAAGGAGCTGCGCAGGTCACTGCTTTCAACTTCTGGATATATAGTTGAGGAACGAGGCTGGAAAGAGCGAAGAACTTTGTGACTGTTATGTGGCCAGCAAGGAGGACATTTCTGAACCTGTGATGCCCGCTGGGAAGGAGGAACACAGGCACATAGCTCCACGACTCTTCTCTCTTCCATGCCTCCTGCTCAAGCCTGGAGCCCTGTGGGCAGGTAAAAAGATCTGCTTCTCATAAAGTAAAATGCTTTCAAAACCCAGAGAAAGAGCCTTACCTAAATAAATAGGTAAACAAAGATATCTGCAGAGATACTGATGGTATTTCTGCGTTTGTAAAGCAAACTGCCTTCTCCCCTCTGTTCTAGGTTCATTCTTGTTAATCCATATTAAAGGATTCTCTGAAGCCTAAAATGTTGCCTGATGAGGGATTTGGGAGGTTTGTGTCATCAGGGATTCTTGAAGGCCCAAACACCTCTCAAGACTCAAAGGAATGAACTTGAGCAAGTGGAAAATCAAACTCACTGCTGCTAAAATCGACCGGGCCTCCTTCCAGCCCAGAATTGTGCTGTTGGTGGGCAGGGGCCAGCCACGACTCTGTCAACTCCCAGTTGACACTGTCATATGAACAGCTATCAGAAAGACTTAGAACCAGAGGCCTCGGGGTTCTTCACACCCAGGTCTTTAGAGCTGCTGGCATCTCAGTACAGTGTTCTTTCCTCATTTTTCTTTTTTTTTGAAATGGAATTTTGCTCTTGTTGCCCAGGCTGGAGTGCAATGGCGCAATCTCAGCTCACCACAACCTCAACCTCTAGGCTTCAAGTGATTCTCCTGCCTCCAAGTGATTCTCCTGCCTCAGACTCCCAGGTGGGATTACAGGCATGTGCCATCATGCCCACCTAATTTTGTATTTTTAGTAGAGACGAGGTTTCTCCATGTTGGTCAGGCTGGTCTCAAACTTCCAATCTCAGGTGATTCGCCCGCCTCAGCCTCCCAAAGTGCTGGGATTACAGGTGTGAGCCACCAAGCCCGGCCCAGTGGAACAGCTCAAAAGTAGAGCTGTGACCACGGATCTCAAAGGCGCCCGACCACGAGTTAGTCTTGTGGGGACGTGGGTTTCGTCAGCTCTGCTGAGCTGGCCCACTCTGGTGCCACCTGTGGGAAGAAGGACACGAACCCACACATCAGCTCATGCCAGTCCCTTGCTCCAAACCCTTCGGGCCTTTCCTGTTCACGTGTCTCATCCTGGGTTCCTCATGAGCGCTTCTCTTCCTGAAGGACTGATTTTATTTAAAGTTCTAGTGGAAAAAGACACCATTATTTTTCATTTTAATTACGAAAGGAAGCAAAATTTCCTTGAATCTAGGATAATACAGGAACTTTGGCTCTTCCCGTTATTGCTACCCCTTAAGGGGGGACAAGTTTAGTTTTCTCTAACAATAGGGCTCCTTTAGGGTAAGTGTAAGGAGAAACAGGACAAAACCCTCCCTCCTGATGGCCTCCAGATCCTCCAAGGTTTGACCTTGCCACGTGCACCGCCTCCCCTCCCTTCACTGGAAGGGCTGGGGGCCACACTAAGTCCCTGGGACGCCCCCTGCACTCTGGGACCTGCCGCTCTGCACACACTGCTCCTGTAACTCAGTGTGTCTCCATCTGGGCGCCATTGACCTTGGGGGTGGGTGATTTTTCTCCTTCACGGGCTGTCCTGGGCATTGTTGCTGCTTCCCCAACTGGCCTCAGTCAGGACAATCAAAAATGTCTGTAGACAATGCCAAATGTCCTGTGGTCAAACCGCCCCTGCCTCCAGCACTGCTTGGATGGGAGCACGCTTCTTGAGGCGCTCTGCCTAGTGATCTGACTCTTCTTTTATGCCTCAGTGCAAACATCGCCTCCCCTGTGAGGTTTACTGTGACTGCCCCAGGCAGATTAGATGTCCTCGCCCTGCCAGCTGTGGAATTTGATTGGTCTGCACCCATTTGGTGCTTATTTATGATAATGTAATTGTATGTCCACCCTGGTTAGACTATGAACCTAGAGGTCAAGGAGTATGCCTGCTACTGTACACGCTTCCATCCTCAGCACTTAGCACACTGTCTGATCCACTGAAGGAGTCGAGGAAATGTAGAAGGAATGGGTGAATAGGAGGTTGGCCACTGGAGGCTGGGACCCTCCCCCCCGCAATGAAGACTCCTCAAAAAAGCTTCACGATTGTCCCTTCCTCTCAGATCACCCAAGAGCTCAGCCACTGGCATAATCTAGGCATCGCTACACCACGTGATACTTGTTTGAAACCTAATTTTGCCAAAGAAATAACCCAGATTTGTATTAGTGGTTGTACACGTGGTAGGAGTGGTAAAGTAATGGCAGCTGCTGGGGCTATATGAGCGACAGGTGTTTTCACTCTAACTGCTCACCCTCACTACTTGTCTGTGATCTACACCTTATTATTCTCATTTTACAGGTGAGGAAACTGAGGCTCTGAGAGACTCATTCACAAGCTCAGCATCTTGGTGGCCGTGGGATCAGAATCAAAGGCAATTTTCTCCAAACACCAGTTGCTGCCCTGTCTTTGGTTTCTAAATTGTTTTTCTTAAGGGTGATTCTCAACAAGCAGGCATTTAAAATCTGAATGTCCAAAGTGTGCCAGATGAATGAGTTACTGATGCCTTGCTGCAATTTGTGTCACTTCTTATCACTGCAACGAACATCAAACTCTATCAAAATATGGGAAAAATCATTTTGATGTTGCATTTGCATATCCAAGGACTGCAGGATGGTTTGTGTAATCAAATTACGTAGAGTTGTAAAAAGGGAGCATCATTTAAACAGCTTACAAAATTACTTTGAAGATGCACATTAAAATCTAAAGAAGCCATCGCCTCCAAGATCTTTACAAAAAGTTAAATGCTAATTGATTATGACAGCTTTGTCTTCATTGCTGGCACCATTCTCCATTTCTACTCTGTCAATATCACAGCTCAAATATCACTCTGTCCTCTGTTCCTCTTCTAACCACATTCATTGCACGCTGTAATAACAGATGGAAGTTTATGCATGACTAGCTTTTCCCCCTTCTCGCCATTGTTGATCAAAAGGAGCAGCCTGAAAAAGAAAAACAGAATTTGCTGAAATTCTGATTTCTTTCAGCAGTTTTATAGATTTTATAACTTATCTTTTATTGACTATGCAAGGTCTCTGCTCCCCAGCATCTGTTGGTTGCATCTGGGGAGAAAGATAAATTCCCTTTTTTTTTTATGCTACTGAACCAAATTTAAGAGATAGACAAACAAACAGATCTCAGTAGAAGAGGACAGCATCACATCCTTCTTCTGCAGCCCAGCTGTCCTCTTTCCCAGTCCCTGTGTGGGCAGGACAGGAGGAGGAGGAAGTGCCTTGTAGACCATGGAATTTGCCAGCCCATCAGGGATGCAGGTGCCACAGACTGGCTGATGGGGCTTAGGGAGGTGCTACCCCCAGAGATGGGACCTGGGGTCATAGCCATGAGCAGAAGCTTTGAAGAGGCTGCTTTGTAAACTTTATAAAAAATTCACATCATTTACAATTTCTCAGACTTAAAAATTGTGCCCGGTCACCCAGAGACACGATTATACATCACAGAACTTCATTATAATAATGGCCCTGGTACTCCAACTTCTTGAAAGCCTCAGCTGTTCGATTCAGCCTCTTCAGCTCCATAACTGTTTATAAGATTAATAGACTCTGATGCATAATTGACTATCGCACCAGGAGGGAAAAAAAGGAGAGAGAGTCTAATCGTAGCTCTGGCAAAAGTAACATTCTCATAAAGAGATGGTGTCTGTCCACATGGACAGGGTTGAGGATGGGGAGAACGGCTAACACCACCAAGTCAGGAGAGAAGGGGAGACGGATGAGGAGTCAGCCCCGGAGAAGGGAGTCTTGGAAAGTCTGATGGACATGTCCCATCACTTAGAGGCTTCAGTGGACACCCTAAAAACCCTGCTCATTGCAGAACTGGGTGGGATTCAGGGCTACCCCAGGGGGCAGGGGGGCTAGGAAGAGGAAAGAAAGAGGACAGGAAGGTCCCACCATGCAGGAAGTGGAAGGAAATAGAAAGGGAATCCACAGAGCAGCGGGATGTGGTGAGAGCTTGGCATCTGGTGGCAGGGAGCTTAGAGAGAGAATGAGTACCCTGGCCCCGCTTTCCCTCGCTGAGGTTAGGGTTACCGGGTGTCATACCAGGTCCTGCAGAAGACCAGACACACTCTAGGAATGGTGGCAGGGCAGGCCTTTCTCAAGGCAGAGGAGCAAGGGCATCACTGCAGGCTGGAGGGAATGGAGGCCTTGGGTGAGTGAATGGTGGAGAAGCCACCGCCACACAGGGGAAGGGCAGTGGCCAGGGCTCAGAGGCCGGGCGAGCTCCAGAAGGCTTGGAGAGGGGCACAGCTGGACCAAGGCAGGCCCCAGATGGCCAGGGTGAGAGCACCCCTGAGCTTCTAGGCTTCCATCAGGGGGTCCCTGCATGCTTAGCCTGTCACTTGTATAAAACAGTCACTTGGTGGGCCTGATGACTCCAATAAAGGAGTGAGTCTAACCAAAAGGTGGAAATGGGAAGTTGAGCGTTCTTTGCTAGCTTGCCTTTCCCTGCTGTCCTTTACCTGCCCCTCTTCTCAGGGCTTTACTCTTCTGGAAAAAGACCAGATGTCTTGCAACCGTCCTGGAAACCAAACTAACACAACAGAAAAAGCAGGCAAGACAGGAGAAGACTGACATAGAGACAGTCTTATTTTCAACTCTGTAGTGAGAGACGCATGCCCAAGAGACCTCACCCTGTTAGAGGGAAGAGCGATGTGAGTCAATCTTTCATTGTCATCAGATTTGTGCTCCTTTCTCTTTGCCTAAGTAACTACCTTTGGCTGGACCTCCGTGGCATCTGCTGCTGCTTCTCCAGTTCCTGGAAAACCCCGAAGGGGTTGCAAAGATAAGTCTTATCTCTGCTTCTGTTTTCCTTGGAGCTGACCACCAAATGACCCTGGAGTGAAGAAGCACATCAGGCTTCTATTAATGTGGCCACAGATTCACACATTTGCCTGATGAAAACCTGGGGCAAAGGAATAAGGCCATATTGTGGACTTGGAAACCTCCTAGATATTGAGATGTGAGCTCTCGCTTTTGTTCATCTCTGAGAGACACAGCACGTTGTTTTTGTTTGTTTGTTTTGAGACAGAGTCTTGCTCTGTCTGGCAGCTGAAGTGTAGTGGTGCGATCTCGGCTCACTGTAACCTCTGCCTCCTGGGTTCAAGCAATTCTCCTGCCTCCGCCTCCTGAGGAGCTGGAACTACAGGCCAGGCCACCACGCCTGACTAATGTTTGTATTTTAGTAGAGACAGGGTTTCACCATGCTGGTCAGCTGCTCTCAGACTCCTGACCTCGTGATCCAGCCGCCTCAGCCTCCCAAAGTGCTGGGATTACAGGCATGAGCCACCACACCCGGCCGACACAGCCCTTTTTCTTTTTTTGAGACGGAGTTTCACTCTTGTCACCCAGGCTGGAGTGCAATGGCACCATCTCGGGTCACCGCAACCTCCGCCTCCTAGGTTTTACCAATTCTCCTGCCTCAGCCTCCCGAGTAGCTGGGACTACAGGCACGCACCACCATGCCCAGCTACTTTTTTGTATTTTTATTTTTAGTAGAGACAGGGTTTCACCATGTTGACCAAGATGGTCTCTATCTCTTGACCTCGTGATCCACCCGCCTCGGCCTCCCAAAGTGCTGGGATTACAGGCGTGAGCCACCATGCCCGGCCCAGCACATTTTAAAAAGTGCATGTTGCATCATGGATTGAAAGGCTAAGACCTTACCATTGGATCTAGCATAAAGCCCCTCTCCCTGCCCTGTAACTCTACATTTAGTCCTTCCTGTCATCACAGGAAAAGAAGTAGGGGCTGATCAAACAAGGAGGGAAGGCCGAGGATCAGTGTATTGACTTCTAAGAACTATTGTTCTTTTGCAGTGAAGGAAAAAACTCCCTCAGGGCCCGCTGGGTGCTAATTTGAACTGGCAATGAGATCAAGTTAGGCCTTGGCTGTCTTTAGCCACCCGGGATCGGAATGCCATCTACTCAGCATAGGAGTCAAAGAATTCCCTGGCAATCGACTGCTTTCCACTTGCAGAGCTACTGAATAAATAAAAAAGTAATTAGCAGTGTGCCGTGGCTAGATGTATCAGGTGGAATTTCATTACAGCAGAAATAACGAAGAGAATCGAGAAGTCATTTTGTGTCCACGGTCAGATGAGTCATTCGTGTTTCTTTCTCTAGGATGGACACGTTATCTCTGCTTTTCTTCAAGAAGAAAAACTTCTGAATTTCCTGTCATATCTTCACTTTGATGAAGGGGAAAAGACAGAAAGTCTTAAGTGCCTAAGAGTGGTCCGAAAATAAAAAATTCTTGTCGCTTTTCCATTTAATGATTTTGCTCCTGAAACCTATGGATGATTTTCTTTTGTTGTATTTTTTGTTTTTTCCTCAACTATTAAATATATGAATTTTGAAATGTGAACTGAAGGTCTTATTATGATTTCTTGTCCCTTTGAAAAATAAATGGCATTATGTCATTTTCAACAGCAGGAAGAGATGGAGTTTCACAGGAAGGAAATTTATGCTCAGTTGGAAAGAGAAAAGGGGTCTAAGCCATTTATTTCTAGCTGCCTTTAAAAATACATATTTGAAAGTACTAAACTCAATTTCACATGTCCAGAATGGTATAACCTAATTTTAGTATATTAATTAACAATAAAAGTAGTGTTTTGCCTCATACAAAGGAATAAAATAATTAACTTACGAGGAAATGGGGTCATATGATTTTACTTTGAGAGGGTAATGAACAACACTGGGTAACTGTAACACAAGGGTTTTGCGGAGCTGCTCTGGCAGTGGACCGTGTTTGGAATTCTCTGTAGAACATCTCACTAAGAACCAGCTTTCTCCCCTCGAAGCCTCACCTGTCTCGACTCAGACTAAGTGCACATACGTCAGTAAGGCCGGCCGGTGCTCCTTAGGAAGAGCGCTGCACGCAGGGGAGACATGCATTCGAGGACTCTCCTCCAGGCTTAGTTGAGGGTCCAGACACTCCCCGAATCAACATGTCCTTGCGCTGGCTTGAGCCAAGGTGCTTTCTACTTGAGGAAGGAATTCCAGCATTTTACATCTTACGTATTTGGACCTTTGAACTTGAAATATTTTGTTACACTTCACATAGCTTCATTCCCTAGGGGGAGAAACCTAGTCTTTCAAGTGGTTATTATAAAGCTAAGTACATAAATATGCATGAGAGGTCATTATTACCACAAGATGATACTTAAAATGTTCAAGTGGCTCTCACTAAGATTTTTTGACTTGCTCAGTGACAGCAAATCAAAGTCTCCAGAGTTTTGTTGCTGAACTTTGCCTTTGATTGTTCTTTCAAAGTTTTCAAGGAAAGGGAATGGTTTTCGGAGGCCTGACTGGCATTCATTCATTCATTCATTCATTCATTCATTCATTCTACACATATGTAATGAGGTTTAATTACCCAGGTCCATGTTTAATGCAGAATGTCCTATTGAAAGCATTGTAGCCAGAGCTCTGGAGGTTGGGTCATAAAATTTCCAGATTTTAGATCTGGAACTGAGGCACAGAGCGTCTAAGTGGCTTTTCTCATGTCACATTGTGACATATAGTTGAGGCTGACAATCGCACCTGGCACTCCGGGCCAGGTTAGGGCTGGTGAGTCAAGGCCTCTGAAAGGCTCGAGGGCCCAAAGTAGTGGGTCCCCCAGGAACCATAATACTGAAGAGTTGCATTTTTGACCCATGTTTTACTTCTAGAACTTGATGTTACAATGTGGAAATATTATAAGTGTTATCAGAACCTTCAACGCTCTTAAACATGACCTTCACATTTGGGATTGACTCCAGTTCAACCCTATGCCTACAGCAAGTTCCCACTGGGAGAAGATAAAATTTTCATCTCTGGAACTAAGAACCCGTGCTGCTCTGTTCTCCATGGGAAGGAAGAAATGGCAATGGAAACTAACATAAAGCCAGAGAGAGGAAAGCAAGTCTACCAGAAGCCTCAGGTTTTCCCTCTCTGGGAGAAGGAATACCAGGCAAGTAGCTCTTGGGCTCTGACAACTTGGGTTTTAGTCCCAAGTGAACAAAGTGTAAAGAAAGCCTTTAAAGATGTCTGCTTCGGGGATCCCAGTCTCTGAGTTACAGGCAGAATCTTTGGAAAGTGAAATAGGTGGAACCCACCCAGGGTGTGCCATCTTCCCTGTTCACGCCCAGTGTGACCCAGGCACCTGCAGTATTTCCCACCTGGCTTTCCCTGGGTCCTCAGGTGGATCTTGCTTGAGGACATTGCAGTAAAAGGAAGCCCTGTGAAAGGCAGTGCCAAGCTCCCATAAAGACCGGCCCTAGTGCTCACTGCAGGATGACTAGAATTAGCAGTAATGTATTATGTGCTTGCAAACAGCTAGAAGGAGACTATTGACTGCTCTCAACACAAAGAAATGATAAGTGTTTGAGATTATGCATATGCTAATTACCCTGATCTGATCGCTATGCACGAGAGGTATTGAAACACCACTGTGTACCCCCATGAATATGTACAATGATTATTTGTCACATTTTTAAAAGTTAAAATAAAAACAAATCAGGGCAAATCTGCCAGTGAACTCGCAGTCCATGGGCAGAGTTCCCCAAAGTGGGGCACTTGGAACCATCCTCCTGTGGGAAGGGCTCTCAGGTTGCATCTCTCACCTTTTCATTGACCGTGTCCACAGCTGACACATTCTAAAATCGATTTCTATCTGACCCCATCATTCAGGTGCATGGTGCGGCCATGGAGACTGGTGGGAGGGGCTTGCACTGGGAAGCCAGTCTGGATTTGAATCTGTGCCCCTTCGCTCACTGGCTGTAATTCGAGCAAGTCGCTGACTTCGGGGAGGCTGTTTCCTTACCTGCAAACCAGGACTGATCTACTTACCTTGCTTCCAGGACTTCTGGGGTTAGAGAAGATCACACACAGGACATCTGGTCTTGCAGGGTGCTTGACAAAGCCCTGCTTCCACCCCAGCCTTCCAAATTCCTTCCCAAGGAATACTCTTCCACTGTGTTTGAACTCACGCTGGGCACAGAAGAATGTCCAATAAGCATTAATCATGTTTGCAAATCAGTTCTGTGCATCTCTTGGTTTGTTGTTTTAACACTTATTAGTTACTAATTTTTGTAAATTGAGCTTCAAAAGAACATGCCTTTTCTTTTTTCAACCCCCATTAATTCAGTATTTTGTCCACCTTAGAAGCTCAAGAAGTTTGCTGACGGACGAAGAGAATGATCAAATTTTCCCAAACCTAAGCCCTTTCATTCATTTTAAATGACTGCCTTCCTCAAATGCTAGAGTTGCAAGGTCAGGAAGGAGCACTTGAGGCCACCAACGCCTCCTTGTTCATCGCCATGGCCTGACCACACAGACGGTCAGCTCCAGCGACACGCACAGACCTCTGCAGACACAGGAGGGACCACGGGACAGCTCTGCCCTGCATTTGAGAAGGGTTATTCCCACCATGCGGAAACGGAATGGTTTCTGATTGTGCTCTTGGTAATCCTTCTGGCAAATCGTCTCACTGTTCCTAGTAACCAGTGTACACTTTCTGTTTGTGATATTCTGTGTACATTTACTTCTATGTAAAATGTTTTGCTCAGATTCTTGGTCCAGGAGTTGACCTTACAGGTTCCCAAAGACTCATGTGTATCTATTGACCGGGCTGGTCTCACCCTGGACATATACATATTCACATTTCAGAAATTAAACATTTCCTCACCTGGCGTTGCTCCTGCCCACTGTTCATTCTGAGTTACTTATTCAGCCAACATCGGCTGCACGCCTCCCTCCGAGGTGCCAGGCTCGGGGCTCACCCTGCTCGTACGTCAGCCCCGGTGCTGGTTCTTGGCTTTCCATCCTTTGTCACCCCTCGGGAGTCCTTCTGGTTCCTGCACTTGGAGGTGCCCATACAGAATCTAACATCCCGTGACAGGATATCTCTCCACGGGCAAACCGAAACAGCGCCAGCCTCTGTGTGCCACACTCCTCCCTAAACTCAGAGTGACGTCATGTCTAGTCTCACCTCTCGTCCGTTCCGGCCTTTTTATGGCACACGCTGTGAAGGACGTTTTGAGATCTAAGGTGACTTTTTTGGCTCCTTTATTTGTAAGCTTTGAATCCATTCATATTTTTTCTCCTCATCGTTATTTGAACTCTGTCCCTGGTGGGGAATCAGATGTAGATGGCTGTCTTGTGTTTTTCAATCCATTTTTCCTTTTGCTAAAAAAAAGACATTTAAGGAACTATACCCAGGCTTGGAAAAGGGGCTCCACGACATTCTAGGCAAGTAACACTATGCAGTCTTGTCTTGGATAGCGGACGGTCTCTTTATAACATTTCAGAACTACCTGAGACCTTAGAAAGCTCCTGGTCCTATCCAAGTTTCCGGCTTGAGAACTCAGGGTTCAGAGAAGCAAGCATTTGGCCTCAGATCTCCCAAGGAGGCTCTGCCTGAGTCAGGATTAGAATTCTGGACTCCTGGCCTCAACTTAGTGTGTGTGTGTGTGTGTGTGTGTGTGTGTGTGTGTGTGTTTATCTTTCTTTTTTTTTTGAGGAGTTGTCAGGCTGGAGAGCAGTGGTACAATTTCGGCTCACTGCAACCTCCACCCACTGGTTTCAAGCGATTCTCCTGCCTCAGTCTCCTAAGTAGCTGAGATTACAGGCACGGGCTACTATGCCCTGCTAACTTTTTGTATTTTTAGTAGAGATGGGGTTTCACCCTGTTGTTCAGGCTGTTCTCAAGCTCCTGACCTCAGGTGATCCACCCGTCTCAGCCTCTCAAAGTCTGGGATTACAGGCGTGAGCCACCGGACCCAGCTGATTGTCTTTTTTTTTTTTCATAAACTAACCCATTTATTACAGGTTAGTGATGTCTCAAAGAGGAGAGAAGCCTCCACTGGTCTTTTAACCCTTTAGTCCTCGGATGGCGGACTTCACTGTGACAGCAAATGTGGTGTCAGAGGTCAAGGCAGAAGTCCCTGATGTGCTGGCTGATTTCAGTTTTCTTCACCGTCTTCTGGAGGGAGGCACTGTAGCGAGTCTCACGTTTACCAACGAGTCCGACTTTGGTGGTGCGTTCAACCATGTCACAGCCAACTAGGTTCGAGCCCAGAGAACTGGGGTTCTCTTTTTAAATTAAAAATATGTATGTCAAAGAAAGAACAAAAGCAACTTCTAATGCCAAGTGAAATCACACAGTTTTCCAGTGAAATGGCATCTGAGCGTGCTATTTCCTCTCAGGCATCTGGAACCTCTATTGTTACTTACTTCGGCTGGGACCCTCTCTGTTCACCCTGGTTTCGTTGCCTTCCAAACCCGACGGAGCCCAGCGCGCTCTCACAGTCACGCCGCGTCTGCACTAGATGGTCACTGCCAATCACCACTGCTAGTGTTGCCTGCCCCACTCTGTTTGAAATTCTCTCTGGATAGCGGTTATATCTTATTTTTTGACAACTGTAATTGTTAGAAAATTTATCTTCTAATCAAACAAGCTCTCTCTTCTTCTCGTCATCCTCACTATGCCCAGTTTGCTCTACGCCCTTCAAACAGACATGGCTTGCAGGCAAACGGTAGCTGGCGTTGAACAGAAGATGGGATTTTGATCCTCAGGCATCTCCTCCTGCCACTTCTCCCCTGACCTTTGATCTCAGCTTTGGTCCCTTATTCTGGTTCCTCACTTCATTTGCATTTTCACTGAAACTTTGTCATTCACCACCCAATGGACTGTCTTCTGTAGCTTTTTCTTGAAGCCTTCTCTAGGGTATGACTCCTAGTGTTGCCTCTGGTGTCACGGATCTTAATTGGCAGACAGTGGGCTGTCCCCCAAGTCAGAAGTGTATGGGACTGGTCAGTTGCCACACCCTTGCTCAGCCCCATCATGTGGAAGTGATCATTAGGCTCGCTGGGCTCAGTTCTGTCCTCTGGAGCTGGCCAGGGCACATCTCACCACTGCTAGTGTTTTGAGAGTGTGGCCCTGTCCCTCTTGTACAGCTCTTCTCTCTCTCCTACACACCCTTTCTTCTTTCCTTCTTTTTTTTTTTTTTTTTGAGACAGGGTCTCATTCTGTAGTCCAGGCTGGAGTGCAGTGCTATGATCTCCACTCACTGCAAACTTCACCTCCCAGGTTCAAGCAATTCTCCTGCCTCAGCCTCCCACGTAGCTGGGACTACAGGTGCTCTCCATCACACTTGGCTAATTTTCTTTTCTTTTCTTTTTTTTTCTTTGGTAGAAATGGGGTTTCATCATGTTTGCCAGGCTGGTCTCGAACTCCTGACCTCAGGTATCTGCCCGCCTTGGCCTCTCAAAGTGTTGGGATTATAGGTGTGAGCCACTGCACCCAGCCTCCTACTCACCCTTTCAAAGGATGGATAGAAATGTATTGGTAGAGATGCTGTCTGACCCGTGTGCAGGCCAGTGGGGCATTTTCCTTCCTTTACTGGAATGTTCTATTTTCATCAGTGCAGACTCAGATCCCTGGGCTTTCTTTAGCAGTAACTCACACCTTGAGCTTGGGGTCAACAAAGTTCCTCCACTCTTCTCCCACTCTGGCTTGGTCTCTCTTCTTTTCTGCCTGTGTCATTTATTTATTTTTGAACTCTTTCGTCTTGTGTTTATTTGTATTTTTACTTGGATTCATTAATCTAGCTGATTGCCAGAACCCTTTTGAATCCTGATTCTTTCATGTGCCTTTATGCTGCCTTCACGATTCTATTGTGTACAAGTTAGTATGTGAGCATTTTGTGTGTCAAAAGCACCAATGAAAGTGCTCAGTGGGGTACAGGTTAGCAATTTCGCGTCAGCTTGACATATACACTGGGGTCAAGCAAAGAAGTCAATGAGCGGCAGACGCTGGAATCCAGCTTTCTCCTGCTGGAGAGGGGAGAAGGAAGTTACAGATGCAGAAGGGGAGAGGCTGCTGGATTCACGTTAGAGACGTTGATGTGAACTCAGATGTATCTTGGGATAGATGCCAGGAGACCCACACACACACAATTGACACAGAGTCCAGCTCTGTCTGCCGAGAGGTCCTAGAAGCAAGGACCCTGCAGCCGCCTCAAGGACATCTCAAGCTCACATCCTGGTTTCTAAACACGCTTCTCCAGTGATGGGAGCCAGGGCTCTTTGAAGAAATGGCTCGTTCTAGGACCGTGTCAGGGAAAATACAGGATGAGCCTGCAGGATCTTGAAGTGGCAAAAAGCAAGAAGCCCTCAAATAACACGAGGAAGGGGGCGCATCAGAGGGGTGCAAGAACCACCCTGAAAAATCTCCCCATGGCCAACGCTGTAAGAATTTGAGCGAAAAGGTAACTAACATAGTACAGTGTCATAACTTAAAGAATACAACAAACATATGGGTCCACATTGACATAAATACACGATTGAATAAACAAATGGGAGAGAAGGAACACATATTTCTCTCTCTCTTTTTTTTTTTTTTGAGATGGCGTTTTGCTCTTGTAGCTCAAGCTGGAATGCAGTGGCATGATCTCAGCTCACCACAACCTCTGCCTTCCAGGTTCAAGTGATTCTCCTGCCTCAGTCTCCGTGTAGCTGGGATTACAGGCATGCATCACCATGCCAGGCTAATTTTGTATTTTTAGTAGAGATGGAGTTTCTCCATGTTGGTCAGGTTGGTTTCGAACTCCCGACCTCAGGTGATCTGTCTGCCTCAGCCTCCCAAAGTACTGGGAGTGCAGGCATGAGCCACTGCACTAGGCTAGAACACATATTTCTTTTAAAAGAATTCAAAATGATTTACATAGATATTCCCCTGTCCAAGTTTGTGGAGTGCGACTTCTCCCACCACCCTATTTCCATCTTCCATTAAGTCCAGCGCCCTGAGGGTGGCTGGACTTAGTGACTTGCTTCCAAAGATAGTGTATGGAGGAGGGAAAAAGCAGCTACTCTGGACAAACCTGGCAAATATTTCCTCAGCTAGGGGACCAAGGCCGACGTCATCAGTGACCAACCACACAGAGAGCATGTACCCTTGGTATGATGTGACAAGAATGACACCTTACCTCTGCATCCTTCTCCCAAACCCATTTACCAAAGTCTATTCACGAGAAAAACATCAGAAAAAAATCAAATTGAGGGACATTTGACACAGTAACTAATCAGAAGTGCTCAAGATTGTCACGGTCATCAAAAACCAGGGCAGACAAGAAGTCACAGAGCAGGGGAGACTAAGGAACCATGACAAGAAACGTAGAATCTTCGTGATTATTCTGTATATCTAATATTATCCCCCAAAATTATTATTATTACATTTTTTTGAGACAGAGTCTTGCTCTGTCACCAGGCTGGAGTGCAATGGCATGATCTTGACTCACTACAACCTCTGCCTCCTGGGTTCAAGTGATTCTCCTGTCTCAGCCTCCCAAGTAGCTGGGACTACAGGCGCATGCCACCATGCCCCGCTAATTTTTGTATTTTTAGTAGAGATGGAGTTTTACCATGTTGGCCAGGATGGTCTCGATCTCTTGACCTCATGATCTGCCCGCCTTGGCCTCCCAATGTGCTGGAATTACAGGAGTGAGCCACCACGCCTGGCCCCAACATTACTAAAAGATAAAAAGAAGCTGGGCGCGGTAGCTCATGTATGTAATCCCAGCACTTTGGGAGGCTGAGGCGGAAGGATCACTTGAGCCTAAGAGTTCAAGACCAGCCTGGGCAAACACAGTGAGACTCTGTCTTTACAAAAATTAAAAAAGAATTAGTTGGGTGTGGTGGTGCACACCTGTAGTCCCAGCTACTTGGGAGGCTGAGGTGGGAGGATCACTTGAGCCTAGGAGTTTGAGGCTGCAGTGAGCTGAGTTGGTGCCATTGCGCTTCAGCCTGAACAACAGAGTGAGCCCTGTCTCATCAAAACAGAGAGAGAGAAGGGAATATATATATATTTTTATGAAAAGTGTCCCATAGGACAAGAGCAATAATCCAGTGGTATTCTACCAGTTACCTCTGTCAGTGGGTATCAATGCAATCAATCGCATTCTCCCACTGAACTGGACGGACCACGGATCTTCCTGCTTGTGGGCTAGGCGTCCCCCAGGCTGGGCTCCTTCCAGCTGTTGGAAGCTGCGTCCTGGACACCCAAGTCTCTTCCGCCAAAGCGGGAGGGTGAATGTAGGCCAGAGCCTTCCACGGCCATGGTTTCTACTGTACTAGTCCACACTGAGCACAGGCGAAATTTATAACTTTCTTGGGGGAGTCGGGGGTAGGAAATCTCTACTTAGAAATCCACTCGCATTTCAAGCTACACATGTCTAAATCCAAGATCCACATTAGGCTTCCCTCGTGCGTCCAGCTTTTCCTTGTGTCTCTGTTTCCAGAACCCCGACACCTAGGCTAATCACTTTGGGGCTATCTGCGAGTTTCTTTTGTCTCCAGGTTTCAGCCTGTCTCTGACCCACCGGCGAGGCTGCTTCCTGGCACCTGTTTTCATCTTCCATTGGCACAGCAGGTGATTCCACTTCCAGAACTTCCGAAGGCGGAGCCCTCCCCATCCAGTGTCTGCAGAACTTCCCTGGCCCTTGGGCCATTTTCCTTGGAAGCCCCAGTGTCTGTCATTTGCATTCAAATAAAACCTGCAGCTCTTGGCCCTGACCCTCACAGCCCTCCAGCCCGGTCCTTTCCTGCCTACCAGCTGGCTCTTGTGTCTTCGCCCCAGACTCGTCCTGTTCAGGGCCTGGGCCACTCGCTTCACACAAGATTCTGCTGGCATTCCTTCCTTTCTCCTGGACTCAGGCCTCCTTCCCTCCCACTCTCCTTCACACTCCTTGAAGAGGCTTTTAATTCAAATTTTCTTGAGGCCTCCACGTCACCCCAGCTATTTTAGCTCGACATTTACGAACAGCCGTAAAGGATGTGTTTCTTCTGTTTCTGTAATCCGCGTTTTCTGTACCTTATTTGAATGTAAGCTTTCGGGTTCAGGCTCCGCATCCTTTAACACCTTCTTCTGGGAAAGTGTTATCTGAACAACTTTTTTTCTGAACATGAAGCTTGATAAAGTGTTACTTGAACACAATGAGTGTCCAGTTAAAAGCGTTAGTTTTTCAGTTTGTTAAACGTGCAGCCTTCACCGGGGACGAAGCGAAAGTTGGTGCTGCCGGATCGGGATTTGATCTTTCTCTGCAGTCGACAGTTTCAAACTGGACCCTGCCATGTCCCTGGAGCCACCTTCTCAGGACACCAGGACTCACGTCGTCTGCGTGATCAGCACCCACGTGGCCTCCTCTCACCTCCCTGAGACACACCCAAGCCAATGTGAGCCAACCGTGCGGAGAGCCCCACAGGCCCCCAGGAGAGGCCCTGCTGAAGAAGAATAAAAGAGAATGTCAACATTGTTCCCTTCATCGGTGCGTTCTTTAACACTATCAAAAAAGCCTTTAGGTTTTCACAGCGTAGTTTGTACTTGGTGAACCCAACCCACACTTCAAAGATCTACCTTTCTCCAGATACAAGCTTTAAAAGAAGCTGTCTGGCCAGGTACAGTGGCTCACACCTATAATCCTAGCACTTTGGGAGGCAGAGGTGGGTGGATCACCTGAGGTCAGGAGTTTGAGACCAGCCAGGTCAACATGGTGAAACCTTGTCTCTACTAAAAATACAAAAAATTAGCCGGGTGTGGTGGTGGGTGCCTGTAATCCCAGCTACTCAGGAGGCTGAGGCAGGAGAATGTCTTGAACCCGGGAGGCAGAAGCTGCCGTGAACGGAGATCACACCACTGCACTCTAGCCTGGGCGATAGAGTGAGACTCTGTCTCAAAAAAAGAAGCTGTCATGGTATTTTCTTTTCTTCTGGACTATTGGTCGCCACTCTTAGCAACTGCCTCAAACAATGTCTTTTCCTTTAATATGAAGAAAGGCCATTCTTATAATCTAGTAATTTTTCTTTTTCTTTCTTTTTTTTTTTGAGACGGAGCCTCATTTCTGTTGCCCAGACTGGAGTGCAGTGGCATGATCTCGGCTCACTGCAACCTCCACCTCCTGGGTTCAAGCGATTCTCCTACCTCAGCCTCCCGAGTAGCTGGGACTACAGCCATGCGCCACGACGCCCGGCTAATTTTTGTATTTTTAGTAGGGATGGGGTTTCACCATGTTAGTTAGGCTGGTCTCGAACTCCTGACCTCAGGTGATCCACTCTCCTCAGCCTCCCAAAGTGCTGGGATTACAGGTGTGAGCCACTGCACCCAGCAGAATCTAGTCCTTTTTCTTATTTCAGCATTGCCACTGTGTATCCTGTACTAACCTCTGTTCCTCTCTGAATGTTCACATGAAAATGGTGTTTTTCAATCTCTGCATTGTGATGTGAGCCCTGCGCAGGAGGCGGTGTGGGGTGAGAGTGACCCTGTGCAGGAGGTGGTGTGGGGTGAGAGTGAGCCCTGCGCGGGAGTCGGTAGCGGGTGACAGTGACCCTGTGCGGGAGGCGGTGTGGGGTGACAGTGACCCTGTGCGGGAGGCGGTGTGGGGTGAGAGTGACCCTGTGCGGGAGGCGGTGTGGGGTGACAGTGACCCTGTGCGGGAGGCGGTGTGGGGTGAGAGTGACCCTGTGAGGGAGGCGGTGTGGGGTGAGAGTGACCCTGTGCGGGAGGCGGTGTGGGGTGAGAGTGACCCTGTGCGGGAGGCGGTGTGGGGTGACAGTGACCCTGTGCGGGAGGCGGTGTGGGGTGAGAGTGACCCTGTGCGGGAGGCGGTGTGGGGTGAGAGTGACCCTGTGCGGGAGGCGGTGTGGGGTGACAGTGACCCTGTGCGGGAGGCGGTGTGGGGTGAGAGTGACCCTGTGCGGGAGGCGGTGTGGGGTGAGAGTGAGCCCCGCATGGGAGGCGGTGTGGGGTGACAGTGACCCTGTGCGGGAGGCGGTGTGGGGTGAGAGTGACCCTGTGCGGGAGGCAGTGTGGGTTCAGCCCTGCAGTCTTCACTGAGTGCTGCTGGGATGGCCGTGTCCTCTGTGTGTGTGAGAGAGTGTGTCTGTGAGTTTCTATCTCTATGTATATGTGAGTGTATGTATGTAATGATGATTGTGATTGTGTGTTTATGTATTCATGTGTGTGTTATCGTGTATGTCTATGGTGTGTAATGTGTTTATGCACTTTTTTGTGTGTATGCATGTGTGATTATGTACAGGAGTATGTGATGATGCATGTGAGTGTGTGATTATGTGTGGGAGTGTGTGTTCACATGTTTGCATGTATGCAAGCACGTGTATCTGTGAGTGTGTGAGCATGTGTTTCCATGTGTGTGTGCACATATGTGCTGTGTGTATGTTGAGAAACAATTCCCAGCTGGCTCTACCCTAGAGGCCTGGGGGTAAGGGTGGCAGCGGGCAGGAAGCAGGGGTGGCGATTCTAAGCCTGCAGCTTCCAATCCAGTGCAGCCCAGGGGGAACGCCTGCCTGCTTGCAACACTGCGGCCTTCCTGGGCTGGGAGTTTGTCATCCACGCCCACATCTGTGCTTCACCGTTCTCCCTCCCATTTCAAGCATGGTCATTAGCTCCTCCAGGAACCGTGCTTTTCTAGTCTGTATGAGGAAGACAAAGCACATGTGTGGATATTGAGGGAAGCGGGAATGTGCCCGGAGGGGCCTTGTCCGTGTAAGACACGTGAATGTTTCTCTCCCAGGGTCCAGCAGTGCCTAGGCCATCTTTAAACAATGTATGTGCCACATGAATATCTGAGCAATAGAGCCTGTTTCTGCTTTCCTCTGAAATGGAGGGAATGAGAGGAGAAAGGAAAGAATGTGGTGTTGAACTTTCTGCAAACTCACAGACTGCCTCCGCAGTTTGCAAGCTGCTGTTTTGTGGAGAGTTGACCTTTCAGCTCCCCGGTTATCCATGGCTTTGATCAATCGCTGGAAGTCTTCACTCATTGGCTTTAAATTGATCTATTGATTGATTAAAAGTCACATATCATTGTCCCTGGTTCAGGACAAAGCACTCAATTTATCTCCAGTTTGACAAATGCCATCAGTAATAGGTGTTTTGCTGATTCTGTTGGGTGACTAATTTCCATGGCGTGCACACACATTATACCACTCTCACACTCCAGGCTCTCTGCACAGAACTTATGACCCCAAACTTACGACCCCAGCCCCCCACCTCCCGTCGGCTGGATCCTGTCTGCTAGGCCCCTCATGACTCGGGCTATCACCTGAGTTCCTTGTCTTAAGGATGACCAGCTGCAGCCTGTGATGGGAGAGGTGGGAGTGGGGGTTGGCGGGGTGGTATGCGGGTGCAGCTGCAGGCCTGCTCTCCCCACGTTCCATTCCCTTCTGTCCCCAGTGACTGGCTGAGTAAGCTTCCCCCTGAGCGGCTGGCGGAGTTGTTGGGAAGTGGTGGAAATGAGGTCATCAGCAAGTGTGGATTCACTTCCTCTGGACTTTTGTAGCCAAGCAGGCAAAAAAAAAAAAAAAGAAAAAAGAAAAAAAAGAAAAAAAAAAAAGAGAAGAACAAGGCTGCCGCACGTCTGGCTGAAGGGTGTCTGCATGTTCTTCCTGAAGGTCTTTCTTCCTTTGCTTACACAGCACAGCTTGCACAGCACACCAGATGCGTGTGCAAAGTAGCACTTCTTCACACAGCATGGCTTGCACAGCCACACCAGGTGCGTGTGCAAGCCAGAACTTCTGCACACAGCACGGCTTGCACAGTCACACCAGGTATGTGTGCAAAGCAGCACTTCTGCACACAGCACGGCTTGCACAGCCACACCAGGTACGTGTGCAAAGCAGCACTTCTGCACACAGCACGGCTTGCACAGCCACACCAGATGTGTGTGCAAGCCAGCACTTCTGCACACAGCACGGCTTGCACAGCCACACCAGGTGCATGTGTAAAGCAGCACGTCTGCACACACACATGCCCGCACAGGCTTTCCTAAGTCTGTCTGTCCCCACCCCTGGTCCTCACACACTGTCAGAGTGAGTGGCCAGGAGGCAGATGCCACCAGGTCTGGAGGACTTATCAGCGTTCTCTGTTTCTGCACATTTAGCCCCAAATCTCAGAGTTTTGTCCATAGCTCCTGCCACAGGCAGGCTGGGCCGAGCGCCTCCATGCCAACTCTGCATGTCCTTTGGGGAAATGAAAGTCAGCCTACTG
This sequence comes from Saguinus oedipus, assembly GCA_031835075.1. Taxonomy (NCBI): domain Eukaryota; kingdom Metazoa; phylum Chordata; class Mammalia; order Primates; family Cebidae; genus Saguinus; species Saguinus oedipus. The sequence goes on along the minus strand of CM063172.1, from coordinate 173,030,013 downwards.
AAAATCAAAAAGGGAAACGAATCTAGCAAGCTGCATTCCTTTCTTCACCCCTTCACACACTGCCATGCCACCCCCTTTGGGGACCGTCTAGACCCTTTAGTGTCTCTGCTAATGAGGAGACAGTTTCTCCTGTGTCTGTGGAAACCACAGAGAGGAGATACGGAGCAAGTGTCTGATCTTGCTCCTCTTCCCCCAGCGTCGGGCAGGGCCACTTGAAAGAAAGCACAGCATTTCCTTTATCTCAACTTTTTGAGGGCAGCTACATCTCCTGGAGACGCTTCCTCAAAAGTGACATCTCCATTCCTAAAATGCTGACCTTCGTTAATCCCATTTAAAGCTCTAGTGCCTTAGTGGAGGTCCTGTACCCACATCATATATTTTTTCCTTACGGTTTTAGTCTTCCCCGTGTAAAGGAAGACTACTTCTCTTAATAATTAATTATGATCGCTATTTAAAGCATTTGTAGCTATAATCAGAAACCTCAGCCCTGTCACTATTTTCCAAAGAGAGAGCTCCATTATTATACATTTTGATGCTCGTTAGTCTGAAAGAAACTCAAGGAAAAAAGAATGCAATGTTTTGTCAGTCTATTTAAGCTCCATAACAAATTTTTACTCTGAAAAAAATTTTTCCTTAGTTATTGTATTGAGTTGCTGATATTCCTCAGATTCCTATGCAAATTGGTATAAGATGGTCTATGCCCGTTCTTGCAGCAGACACGTGCAGCTTTGGCATGAAATGCACAGGCTCTGTCGTCAGTGAAGATTTAGGTTCATTTCTTGCCCCAGATCTTCCGAGTCTTGCTGGGTTTCCAACTACAGGACAGAAAGGACCTCATTAGCTCCCCACTTTCTTCATTCCCTTCCATTTCCTCACCCTTGGTCCTGAAGAGCCCTGAGCTCTTCAGGCAGAAAAATAAGGGCTGAGACTCATTGTTGACGATGTTTAGGAAAAGTCAAGAATTCCAGTTTACCAAATGTTTCTTAGATTTTTTAAAAAACTTGGGTTTTGGCAAAGAATGTGCCTCATCTTCAAACATTCAGAGGATGGCATAGAAAGTAAAGAGAATGAGGTGAGGGCCAGGCGTGGTAGCTCACTGCTGTAATCCCAGCACTGTGGGAGGCCGAGGCGGGTGGATCACCTGAGGTCAGAAGTTCAAGTGCAGCCTGGCCAATGTGACGAAACATCATCTCTACAAAAAATACAAAAATTAGCTGGGCATGGTGGTAGCACCTGTAATCCCAGCTACTGGGGAGGTTGAGACAGGAGAATCCCTTGAACCCGGGTGCCGGATGTTGCGGTGAGCCGAGATCGCGCCAGTGTACTCCAGCCTGGGCTATAGCAAGGCTCTGTCTCAAAAAAAAAGGAAGAGATGAGCTGAAGTGTGTTTTTAAAAATCACGTAAAGTTCATTTTCCAAGACTTTGCCACTGCAGTGAATTTAACAGTATATCATTAATTCTACTGTACTTATGATTTGATTTGCAAAACTTCTTTCAATGTAGATATTTCTAGGGAAAGCAAAGCACGAGGTTTCAGCCTGGCCACGGGTTTTGATTCTGAGGGCTCCCTGGTTCCCCTGTCATAAATGCTGAAGGATGCTCTCTGTGGGTTTTCTTGGGAGGGCTGAGGGGTGGGACTGAAAAGGAGCCTGCAGGCACAGCAGTCCCCCAGTTTCCTGGAGCCTCCTCCTGGGCTGCAGAACTCAGAGTTCCAGTCTGCACGTTGAGATACAGAGGCAGGAGAAGAGCTGTGGCGTTGGCGAATCTGTTCTAGCACTGAGTGATGTCCTTTCTTCCCTGAACATCTTAGCAAGTCTTCTCTTAGCAATTGCAGATGGGAGCTGGGATGTGGTCACAGAGGCAGCAGTTCCTCCCGGGGCTGTCCCTGAGAGACAAGGAGGGAAACTCAGAAGGCCTGTGGCCGACAGGGCCCTTCCTCCGAAACTTGGAAGCAGCTACTGTGATCTCCTCCTGGGCTGGCTGGGGCATGCATGTCCACTCCCGAAGGGCTGTGGTCCCCTAGAACATGATGAGAAGCCAGCCGGATATGAGGAGGGGAAGGGAGGTTGCGTGGTGTGAAAGAGAGGACTCCGGGTTTGGACCTCAGGGCTGTTCTTACTTGTTTTGCTGCCTTGGGGAAGGAAATTATTTAACCTCTGTGAGCCTCTGCTCCTAATTTGCAAAATGCAGATGCTAATGTCCCTCTTCGAGGGTCTTCCGCCAGGCTGTGCTGCTGAGAATGTGTATCATGGTGTCTGGCAGGCAGAGGTGCTCAGCACATGCGAATTACTATGAAAATGTGGGAAGTCCTGGGAAAGGCCCCACATGAAAACCATCTTCCCCACTGACCTGACTGACGTTGGTCCATGAATGAAGCTCCTCCCACCCCTGGGTCATTCGATTTTGTCCTTGGAATGCTCCTGGTAGGACACAAACCCTCCTCCAGGGGCTGGGGGGAGAGAGTTGGGAAAGAAGTGAATTGCCCATGGGGAAACGCCTTTGATGGAACAAGTTTAACAAGTCAGCCCTGTCAGTGAATTAGCGAGGCCCTGACAACTGGACAGACAGACAGACCAGTTTGGAGTGTGGTGTGAGAACAGATGGGAAGAGGCCTGGGCCCAGGTGGGCTGGGCGGGTGGAAGTGGGCAGGGAGTAGTGGCTTAAACACTAAATTACAAAGTATCCACAGTGCTCAAAGAAACAGGGGACACATTTATCTTTAAACAATGTTAGTTGTTTGCAAATAATATGCTCATTGTATTTATTTCTTTTTTTTTTTTTTGAAGTCAGGGTCCCTTGCTCTGTTCCCAGGCTGGAGTGCAGTGGCTAACTCAGGTCAGGACAACTTCCGCCTCCTGGGTTCGAGCAATCTTCCTGCTTCAGCCTCCCAAGTAACTGGGATAACAAGTATGCACCATCACACCCAGCTAACTTTTGTATTTTGTAGAGACAGAGTTTTCGTGTAGGCTGAGCTCAAGCGATCCACCCTCCTTGGCCTCTGAAAGTGCTGGGATTACAGGCAAAAGCCACTGAGCCCAGCCTGTATTTTTATTTAACTTCTGATGCCTTTCGAGGTAAGGAACTTTACATTTGAAGCAACGAGTCCAAATGTCAATGTGAAAAAAGAAACAAAAAATACAGTACATTTACTACAGGTGTCAAATAATTCTGGAAACCCAGAAAAAGATAGTGAATATACCTGGAGCAGGTGTGAGTGGAAGGCACGTGCAGTCCGGTACTGGACCGATATCTGTAGATTGACGGGGAAGAGGGGCCTTCCTAACCATCTAGCACCGGGGCTCCTGGATGAATGATATGTCACAGGTCCTTAGTTACAGAGCATTTTGCTGTTTCCTCCTCATCTTAACCACCCTTCAATTGTTCACTGAGCGCTTGCTGTTTGCGAGGCACTGTGCTGGGTGCTAGGAAGAATAAAAACTGAGAAAATGTGTCCCTCCTTGAAGAAGACACCGACTGGCAGCCTTCTTAGCCAGTGATCCTTATTTGCAGGAACTCCTTCTCCTAGCCTCAGCTTCCACCCCCTAAGCCAGGGACATAGCAGCCACATTTAGCTATATGACCTGCTTCCCTGGGCAAAGTTAGTTTACCTGCCTCAAGATGGGCCAATCAAACTCTGTATTCCAGGAATTGGGCATCTGGATTCAGAGATACAAGTCAGTTTCGACTACAGCGTCAATGGAGGACACATGAACTCCAGGGATGAAGGAACAGAGCGAAGAGCCCTGGGCAGCAGAGAAAAGCATGGCATAGGCTTGCAGAGAGAAAGGGAAAGGGAAGGCTGGGTGACCCTGGAGAACAGGAGAAAATCCGGTTTCATTTCTGATGCTTCCAGTTCCTGCTGCCAGTTCTTCTGGCCCTGCTGCGCGCCCTGTGCTGTTTGGATTTCATGTATAAAAACCTTTCAGCAGTGACTTCAGCCAGGGTCCGTCCACCACAGCGCGACTGCACGTGGGGCTGGATAATTCTTTGTGCTGGGGGCTGTCCTGGGTGCCGCAGGAAGTGAAGCAGTGTCCCTGCCTCCACCCGCCCGATACCGGTAGGACCCTCCCTAATTGTGACGACCAATCTCCGTATGTTGCCACATGTCTCCTGGGGACAGAGAATGGTTCCTAGTTGACAACCACCGACTTAAATGAAGAAACGTTTATTTTTCTCAGATGAAAAGGAATTAGTTTAGAGATAGTGTGGTGGCTCAAAGCGGTCACCCTCAACCTGGATTTCTTCTGGCTCCTGCCTCTGTTTATAGCTTGTGGCTTCAGCCTCACTGTGGCTGCTCTGCCTTCTACATCCTGTCCACGCTGAGGAGGGAAGAAGGGGCAAGGGTGAAGACATCACATATTTTTCCCCCAGAGGCCCCACCTAATAGCATTTCATTTGTTAGAGCTGGGTCTTTTTACATTTCTTTGAGACAGGGTCTCACTCCGTCGCCCAGGCTGGAGTGTAGTGGTGCAATTCCAGCTCACTGCAGCCTCCACCTCCCGGGCTCAAGCAATGCTCCACTTCAGCCTCTAAGTAGCTAGGACCGCAGGTGCGTGCCATTGTGTCTGGCTAATTTTTGTAGAGATGGGGTTTTGCCGTGTTGCCCAGGCTGCTCTCAAACTCCTGGCTTCAAGTGATCCACTTGCCTTGGCCTCCCAAGTGCTGGGATTGCAGGCATAAGCCACCACGCCTAGCCAGAGCTGAATTTTAGGAAGCATTTCTGGCTGGCCACATTGCCACCTCAGTCAAAATGAGGGTTTTGTTGTGAAGTGCCACAGGTTGGATTATGTCCCCTTCCTGCCCCCTGCCAACATGTTGTCCTAACCCTCGGCACCTCAAGAGGTGACCTTATGGGGGTCCAGGGCTGCGGCAGGTGTCATTAGTTAAGTTAGGATGAGGTCACACAGAAGTAGGGGGGCCCTAGTCCACTATTCTGGTGACCTTATAGAAAGAAGACTGTGTCCACACTTCTTCTTTCTATAAGGAAATAGGGTGATGCTTCCAGCCAAGCAATGGCAAAGACTGCTGGCCACCCCCAGGAGCCGGGCGGAAGCCTGGGCTCTGCCTTCCTCAGGGTCTCAGCAGGAACCAGCCCCATCTGTACCTTGGCCTGGGACTTCCAGCCTCCAGCCCCGGGAGAGTTCTGTCACTTAAGCCACTGAGTCCAGGGTAATTTGCTAAGACAGCCCCAGGAAACCAATGCACTCAGAAGATGAGGATGAGACGCTGCGCAGCCAGGCAGCAAAGTCTGTGCTGGACCTGGGAGAGAACTGGAATGCTTTGAGTATGTTTCCTTCGTCAGGTAGACTGAATATGCTCCTGGCAGGTGCAATACAAAGAACCCTGACGAAGACAAACCCTCCCACAGCACCTGAGGAAGGACGCAGGGCATGCCTGGAGCCAATGCGCCCCAGAGAGACCCGGGCCCCGGGTGACTCGCTGCTCCAGGGAACCAGATCGTTTCTGGTTGGTGAGCAGGGGCGGCATGTTGGGGGCGGAGGCCTTGGAGATGGCAGGCCTTGGATGCGTGGAGGCTGGGGCGAGCGTTCCAAAGGAAACAATGAACCCAGAGGCTTGGGAGCCAGCACACAATGGGGCCTGTGTGCAACACTGCGCTGTGTCACTCGGACGGATGGTCCCGGCAGAACAGTACATTGTAACTGCTTCCAAAGCAAGTAAACTGTGGGTTTCAACAAACTACTGAATTTCTGTTAAAGACCCAACAGGTGAAGAAGAATTTGGAGGTATTGTTCTGACTCAGCAATTTCATTTCTGATGCAGGTCTCCTTTGCAAAACTTGGCAGGATGGTTTTATGCTTTCTACAGTTTTTTCAACCTCTCTGACCTTTCTTCACATCAAAACGTCCGTCTGGGGCTTGTTCTGAGCATCTTGGTCACTTTGATTCTTGGCCCCAAACACTGACATAGAACTGGTTTCCCAGAGGATTCTTGGATAGGGCTGAGAAGTGTGACTGTGCCTCTTGAATTAGCTTCACGCTGAACTAGTGAGAAGGCCAGGATGCTCCTGGCCGGGTCCTTAATGCTTACAGATCCATCACTCCTAGGCAGAACATTCGTGTGTGCTCTTTCCAGCTTTTCAGTTTTGTGTGGGGCCAGCCATGAAAACAAGTGCTCAGCCCCTTAGCCCCAGCTCCATGGACCAGCGTTTAAGAAAAAGAGGTAATAACAGACACGGGTTTATTCGAGGATGTGATTCTTCAACAGCTTTTTTTTTCTGAGATGGAGTCTCACTCTGTCACCCAGGCTGGAGTACAGGGGTACCGTGTCAGCTCACTCCAACCTCTGTCTCCTGGGTTCAAGCAATTCTCCTGCCTCAACCTCCTGAGTAGCTGGGATTACAGGCGTCTACCACCATGCCTGGCTAATATTTATATTTTTAGTAGAGACAGGGGTTTCACCATGTTGGCCAGACTGGTATTGAACTCCTGTCATCAGGTGATCCTCCAGCCTCAGCCTCCCAAAGTGCTGGGATCACAGGTGTGAGCCACTGCGCCCCAACCCTTCAACAACTTTTTCCATATCCACAAACACAAACTATAGGAGGGCCTGAAGCTGAGAAGCAGAGGGGCTGCTTGGGACACATATTCACAGTGCGTGACAATTCAGCATGGTGTCCTTGCTTCCCAAATTCTAGTAATCAATATGTATTTCCTATGGCTGCCGTGACAAATCGCCACAAACATAGCAGCTCAAACCAACACAAATGGGTTCTCTTAGAGTTCTGGAGGTCAGAACTCTAAAATGGACCCTAAAATCAAGGTGTCAGCAGGGTGTCTTCCTTGTGGGGATGCTAGGGGAGAACCCATCTCCCTGACCTTTCCAGCTTCCAGCGGCAACCTGCATTCTTCGACTGGTGGCATCTTCCTCCATCTTCAAAACTCGTCCTGTATTCATCGGCCTGTCTTTTGGACTTTAATCTTCTTGCCTCTCCCTTAAAGATCCTTGTGAGTAGATTAGGCCTATCTGAATAATCCAGGACAATGCCCCCATCCCCTAACCTTAACTGAATCACACCAGCAAAATTACTTTTGCCGAGTGAGGTAACATATTCATGGGTTCTGGTGATTAGGACGTGGACATCTTTGGAGGTGGGAGCACTGTTCTCTCTACCGCACCAACATTTTTGCAAAAACATGTTCTTCTTGGACAAGTGAATCTCGAAAATGTTGGGTTAAATTAAAAACAACAACACAGGTTTCTTTACTGCAGGACTTTTGAGTTTTCAGTGTTAATGGATGTTATAAAATGCAGGAGGGAACTGTAGTGTATAGTGTTTCCCGATCTTGTTTGAACAAGATCCCCTGTCGTTCGTTTTCCCCCAGAAAACCAAGGAACATTTCAGGTTGAGTGGGGACTCGGTCTCGGGTAACAGGTTCTGGCCCGACTGTGGAAGTCAAGGCCTGGCTGAGCAGGCTGACATCTCGCCAAGGTTTGCAGATTCAACAGATGACACAGGAGAATCGTTCTCTGCTGGCCACCATGGGCCATGGCGTGAACACTGGGGAAGAGGAATTCTTCATTTAGGATCTGAGATTTCATGTCCGGAGCTTGTGAGTAGAATTTGGTTGATCTCAATTTCACCCTCCAAGGTAGACAGAGAATTCAGTCCTTCACTTATTCATTCACGAGTCCGTGCGCTTAGCAAGGGTGTATAAGGCAACATTATACTGGGAATTCCACGTCCACCTGTTCCCTGCCCACGTTCACCGGCTCTAGTTCCCGTGCCCAGCCCCCTTTTTGCCATAGCCACCCATAACTGTCAGGTTGAATCACAAACAGCTGTCTCCCCAAAATACCCCTGGAAAGCTCCCTCAAACTCTATATATTCCCTGAAGGTCGCACGAAGCAGGACTATAGGCAGGAGGGGTGGGGCCGGGAAGAGGATGAGTCACTAGGCAAGCGCTGGTGAGTATTTATTTTTGGCCTTCGGGTGGGGTGGCGGGGTGGGCTGGGCAGTGCTTGTGCTCATGGTTGGGTGCATTTATGGGATTTATCCAAGTTAATGGTAGTGCTGGGGGCAGCTCCAGGGAGCTAGGCAATGGGAGTGTGCCTCTGATCACCCCATTCAGCCGCTCTTGGACACGGAGCCATCCCTGCTTCTGCTTTTAATGCCGACATCCTCATGACCCAGCCCTGGCCTGTGGGCCTCCTTCTCTTGCGCCCCTGCCCTGCCTGTGGTCTTTGCCAACAGTGCCCCGGACGAGGCGGGCACACAGGCCGATTCGCTTCCCCAGAGCCCGTGGAGCACTCATCAGCCCTATTTCTAGCTCCTGTTAAAGAATCGGACTGGGGAGTATGCCATTAAAAGACCACATTAACGAGCCTCCAGAGAAAAGCTCTCACAAAGCTTTGGAGCTCAGGGCCCCTTGGCTGTGTTAGAAGCTTCCAGCGTGTTAACATTCAGAAAATCAAAATATTTCGAGCGCCGGCGCTGCCGCATTCCCAAGCCTTTGCCGACTGGAAGCTTCTCTGTTCTCTCTGTGGATGGAGTATCGGGAGCCAGTGAGCCCTGGGCAGCCTCGGGGCCACCTGGGCACAGCCCCGCTCTGTCCCTCTGTCCCCGGGCCCTGTCCTCTTGGCAGGGCTCCGGGCTATGACACCTGCTTTGATGCTCTTTTGCTGGGCATCTGTGAGAAGTTTGCAGATAATGACAGAGTGCTTGGCTGGGGAGTCAGAGGAGCTCTGGTTATGTCCAAGCCGAAGCCCCAGAGCCTCAGGACTGCCTGGCACCAAGGGAGTGGGAATGGGAGCGGGAGGGAGGGCATGTGGCCAGGAGGAGCCTTCCAATTGCAAGAAACTGGCTTTTAGAAAGTTTCCTGCTGTGTTATCTGAACTGGAAATTAGGCATGTTGGGATGTTTCTGAAGGTGAAGGACACCGTCTGTTCCTTGGTGTCCCCAGTAAAAGAAGCTTCGGTGTGAACAGGGCTCCCAGGCTGTGCTTTTCCATCCTGTGCAACTGTGTCAGGGTTTCTCTCTGTCGCCTTCTGACATCAGCCCTTATTTTTAGGGATGTTCAGACCTGAGGGTTTGGCCCGTGCGGCCAAGAAGCCCTTGAGCCGATTCCTGGTGTGGCTCCCTGCCCTTGTGGCTCTACGATGGGAGGCTGGAGCAGGAGCCACAGGGCTGCCAGGGGGAATGGGGTGAGGGCCATAAGCCTGACTCAGTGGCCCCAGCAGACGCCAGTGCTTCTGCTCTTCCCAGGTGGCCAAGCCTTTGTGGGCCTGCCCTGGTCCCCACCTGAATTACATGGAGGTGGCCACTTTTGCACACTAAGAAAGATTCCCAGAATTCCTGCTCTCCTCTCCTTTCTATCCTCTGGACTGACGTCGGGGCTCCTCTCCACTAGGGAGGAGACCATCCCCTGCGAGGCTGAGCAGGGATTCCCTCCTGGATGCAGGTAGGAGTTGAGCTTAATTTTCTTTCTTTCTTTTCTTTTCTTTTTGAGACAGTCTCACTCCGTTGCCCAGGCTGGAGTGCAGTGGTGCAATCTCAGCTCACTGCAACCTCTGCCTCCCAAGTTCAAGCATTTCTCTTGCCTCAGCCACCAAAGTAGCTGGGATTACAGGCACCCACCACCCCATCCAGCTAATTTTTTGTCTTTTTAGTAGAGATGGGATTTCTCCATGATGGCCAGGCTGGTCTCCCATGGCCAAGGCAAAAAGGGGAGAAGATGGTTCCTTTTTAGAAAGAAACTCAAAAAGCAGCAAAACAAAACACACTCACACACACCCAAAGTGTCTTGGCTGTGGCAGCTGTGGACGTGTGTTGTATCAGACTGAGCACAGAAAGTCAACACTAAGACAAAAGTATGTTATGTTGCAGGGTTTATTGCTGGCAACTAAGGAGGACTCATGTCTCTCCAACCTGTGGCGAGAAAGAAGGGTGACAAGACTTTTTTATACCTGCAAAACCACTTTTGCAGATGTGGGGGTGAAGAGCGGAGATGGGGATGAGAGGCTGTAAATCACCTTGGTAGAGAGGAGGTTGAGGGGGCTCTGGACATTCCAAGGTCCAGGGGACTTTTGTCATTCTGATTGCTACTTAAGAGGTTTACAGAAGTTAAGATAAATATTAGTTTATACATTATTTGGGCAGGTGTGGGCTCCAGAGATTTTTTAGTTGCTTGGCACCAGGATGGAATTATCTGGGGGTGCTTACTCTGGTCAGTACCGGTAAACAGAGGCCAGCAATTCTGGCAGTTACAGATATGAGAAGGTATGCAGCTTTACCTCTCTTTGCATTTTGCAAAGTAAACTTAGCAGTTTACAGAGGCCATGGCTAGCAGTCATTGTGAAGAGAATGGAAACAGTTTTCTCTCTTTATAAAATGGCATTGTACAGGTTCTAACTCTAGGCTAGCTATATCACACGTGCACCCCTGGGATGGCCCCATTATCCTTTGAGAAGCTGCTGGCACCTCCACAACCTGCTCAGCTCTAGGCCACGGCCACACTCTTCTGGCGCTGCCCCTGTCAGTGATGGAGCTCAGTGGAGCCACGATATCCGGGCGCCTGGATGCCCCAGCTCAGCCCTGGGTTCCTCCAATGGGCCATCTTGCTCCAGGGCCCCCCTGGGGTGACCGAGACTTGGGTGGATCTGCACGCACTTTTAGGCTCTCCTTGCCTGAGCCTCCCCTTTATCTCTCACAGGTGTGGTCCCCCAGGGGGTCTCTCGTCCTCCCACTCTGCACCGGCAGCTGCTTCCCACTCTGTCCTTTGATGGACACACCGATGTGGCTGGGAATGAGCTTGGAAACTGTAACTTACCAAAGTGATTTCTGGGCCCCGAGTGTATCACAGATGGAAGAAGCCTCTGAGTTCTCCATGGAACTCCAGGTCTGACCTTGGGATGGGAGGTGGGTGGCTGGGCCCACAAGGAAGGCAGGCAGGGGAGAGGCCTTGCCCTGCCCCACGGAGGAGACGGGGAGCTATCAGCCAGCCCCAGGCTGGAACCTGGGGAGCCCAAAACACCAAAGGCTGGGGACACTTTCCCTTCCTTTCTTCCAAACATATGTTCAAGTCGGGATCTGAATATGCAGTGGGCTGCCCTATTTCCCAGCCTGGCTTTGGGGAGTCAGTCATCACAGGCAGTTGCTGAGTTTGCTTCGGGAGCTCTGCCTGGTGGTAGGGGGTAGTGCCAGCAGGGAAGGCATTTGGAGGGGCTGGGGCTAGTGGCAGGTCAGGAGGCTGCACACAGACCTGATGCCAAGGCACAGATTTATTTTTAGTTGTCAGATGTTTCTTTCTGTGTGTGATTAATAAGGAAGAGCACAGGATTTCCTCTACATGGCCAGCGATGTTATTTCCAGGTACACCTGACGGCCTCAGAAGCAGGCGTCCCTTACTCTATGCAACTTGTGTAGTAACCAGCAGCTATCAATAAAATAAAATCAATAAAATCAATTCACACATGTGCTGGAAGATAGTTTATTTAAAGGAATATGATTATTCTTTCTAGAAGGTAAACTTCTGAAGGAGGCATCAAAACTTATTGCTTTATGTGTCTTCTGAATTTGAATTTTGATGCAGCATTTTTTTTTTTTTTTGAGAGGGAGTCCTGCTCTGTCGCCTTGCCTGGAGTTCAATGGTGCCAACTTGGCTCACTGCAACCTCCACCTCCTGGGTTCAAGTGATTCTCCCATCTCAGCCTCCTGAGTAGCTGAGATTACAGGCACCCGCCGTCATGCCCAGCTAATGTTTGTATTTTTGTAGAGATGGGTTTTCACCATGTTGACCAGGCTGGTCTGGAACTCCTGACCTTAGGTGACCTGGCCACCTTGGCCTCCCAAAGTACGGGGATTACAAGCGTGAGCCACTGAGCTCAGCCTGATGTACCATTTTTTGTTTGTTTGAGATGGAGTCTCACTCTGTCAGCCAAGCTGGAGTGCAGTGGTGGGATCTTGGCTCACTGCAACCTGTGCCCCCCGGGTTCAAGCGATTCTCCTGTCTCAGCCTCCCGAGTAGCTGGGATTACAGGCGCCTGCCACCATGCCCAGCGAATTTTTGTATTTTTAGTAGAGACAGGGTTTCACCATCTTGGCCAGGCTGGTCTTGAACTCCTGACCTCATGATCCACCGGCCTCAGCCTCCCAAAGTGCTGGGATTACAGGCGTGAGCCACTGCACTTGGCCTGATGCAGCATATATTTAAAGATAGGATGTCCATGTAATTTGGGGAGAGATGGTTGATTCCAAAATATTGCAGGTACGATGACATCCTCCAATGATAAATATTTCCCAAATGGTGCTGTGAGCTCTCCCAGCTTCCTCCTCTAGTTGTTAGCCTTTCAAGCCAAGAGTTAGAGCCGGCAGGATTTTATTTCAACTTAGGAAGAGGACAAAGGCCATGGCACGATGCCATCCAGGCTGCCCTTGGTCAGCCTCCCCGCCGCCATCTGCAGGAAGCTCAGGAAGGTTTCCACATGCCCAGAGTAGCGTGGCTCGGGGGCTTCTGGAGTCACTCTCACCCCACTCGCCAGAAGCGAGAAGGACAGCAGATCTGTCAGTCAGGTCGGCCATGGAGGTCAAAGGCAGCTCTGTTGAGAATGTGTGGATGTTTGTCCTTCCAGGTCCCAAGAAGGGATGGCACAGATTTCATTCCTGCGTCAAGTCTCTTGACCGCAGGTGCCACCCTGGGGAGGGTTTCAAGGCCACGCCCAGGCCACCCCTGGTGGATGCATCAGTCCTCTACATGGTGAGTGATGTTATTTCCATGTACACCTGACAGCCTCAGAAGCAGGCGTCCCTTACTCTCTGCAACTTGTCTAGTAACCAAGTTGCTTCGGCTGCGGTGCTGGGGAGGAACCAAGCGCAGGAGCATCCTCTACAGTCCTCCTGGCCAGGACGCTCTCGCTTCCTGTCTGCACCGCAGCCCCAGCAGGTTCCTCTATTAAAGCCGGGAGAGTGGGGCGCTGATGTCTGGGCCCGCCAGGGTTCCTTCAGAAGTGACCTTTGACCTCCCCATCAGCCTGTGCCGCGCAGGTCCGGGTTCATTTCCCTGAGGATCGATTCCCCCTGGAGGGATAAGCCCCTGCGGCGGGGGCGGCGCCGCCTGGGAGCAGAGCATGCTCGGAGGGGCAAACCCGCCCAGATCCTGGAGAGTTCGGGCTTCCTGTAGGAGTCGGTCTTTGCGTCGGCAAACCAAGAGTATGCCTCCTCGAAATGGTCTCCAGGTCCCGCCGGACACCTGCCCCCCTCCACCCTTCTCCGCTGATGGCTGCAGCTCTGTCTGTAGCGTTTCATTCCACCCCAACAGGAGCTGGTACCAGTTCTTCCCTCGACTCATGCTGGGGTAGATTTTACGTAGGATCCGGAGCTGGGAAAGGGGCTAGAGAAAGGTTCCAGGAGGCCGGGGTGGGAGGTGTCAGGTGGGGTGATGCGGACGGAGGCTAAGGACCACCTTTGCCTGTGGGGTGGGTTGAAACCCATCTTGATGGGTGCCCCCATCAAAGATGTGAAGTCCTAACCTCGGATAGCTGTGAATGTGACCTTATTTAGGAATAGAGTTTTTGCAGGTGGAATCAATCACAATGAGGTCTTTAGAGTGTGCCTTGGTTTAATATGATTGGTGTCCTTCTATTTCTCTCTCTCTCTTTTTTTAATTTAGTCTTTCTCAACCCTGTGACTTTTATTTATTCATTTCCTTTTTCTTTTTTTTTTTTCTTTTAGGTTGGTGTCCTTCTAAGAAGAGAAGACAGGGACACACAGGAGAAGGCCGGTGATGAAGGAGGCAGAAGCTGGAGAAACGCCGCCACAAGCCAAGGACACTGGGGCTACCAGAAACTGGAGGAGGCGTGGAGGAACCGGCCCCTGGAGGCTGTGGAGAGAGCATGGTTCTGTCAACACCTTGATTTCAGACTTCTAGCCCCCAAATGGTGAGAGAATAATTCTCAATTGTTTTAAGTCCCCCGGCTTGCAGTATGTTGTAAAGGCAGCCCTAGGAAGCCCTAGCCAGTTTCACTCATTATGATGAATATCATAGATGACGACTGTCATGTATTGGATGTGCTGGTAATCTTAACAGCCACAAAATAAACTGCAGGCCAAAAAAAGAACATTCATATGAGGTCCCCAGCAGGGGCTGGCTGTGCAAGTCAGAGACTGCAGAACCAGGTAGGCAGGCAAAGCGAAATTGCCTGGAGCTGGACACGTCTGTGCACCACTGGGAAATAAATAGACTTTCGGTGGAAATGACCAGGCGGATGGCCTGGGAAATGCCGGCAGCAATAAAAGAAGAGTGCACAAGGCCTGTAAATCAGCAGATGTGAGCTCCTGAAAAGTAGGGAAGTCTGAAATCAAAGGCAGGCTCAGGCTTGTGGTCCAAGAAGTTACAGCAGGAAATGAGAGCTTGAGCACTGTGTGTGCTGGGCTCCCGAAGACGGCAGGGCGCGGCCAGACGTCTCCAGAGGCAGCGTCCTGCGGTGTGGGCGAGGAGGACCTGAGGAATGCCCGCACCCTCCATCACCTCCTGCTTTGAACCAGCTGTTAGGAATCTGGTCTCTTATTTAAGATAATTGTAGGAACTGACTTTTTTTTTCTTTTCTCACCTATTGGCTGACTGAAGGCACTGACTTTCGAATAAGCACCTCCCTCATTAGAATTGCTCAAATCACAACAGCTGCAGCAGCAGGAGCAGCAGCAAGTTTGAAAATCCAACAGTCTGCATTCCACAGTGACAGTACTCTTGGTCACCTCAGAGACATGGCAGCCAGGAGCCACAGCTCTCATCGCTTGGGGGTGGTTGGGCAGCCAGCCCTAGGGCTACAGAACATAGCTAAAAGGGGGGCTTGGCTGGCAGCAGAGAGGCGGGCAGGACATCAGGGTGGGGTTCCTGTGGCAAGGGTAGATGGAACCAGTGGCTGGGTTGGGATGAGATGGGACAGTTCCAATGGGCAGGACAAACCCCAGCTGCCATCTCAGGGTAGAGTCCAAATTTGACAGGAGGTAAATAGCAGACAAAATCCAGGAGCCTAGGAGGGTGGGGGTATGTTGTTCCCATGAATAGCAATATTGGAGGGCCGACCCCCAAGGGCATGGTTTTGTGTCTGGCGCTGGCAGCAGCCACAGCACCACAGCCAGGGAGAAGCAGCCCGGATCCCCTTCAACTCTTTTGACCAAACCACCCCTGTTTAAGGCCTCATTTTTCTTCTCCCACCTGGAAAATCATATTGCTCATGCTAATTTAAAAATGAAGATAGGTAGAGTGATTGATGAACAAATCCCCATAGAGCAAAATTCTGCATGTGACAAAAAGATCTCCACGTCTGGGGTGACAGTCTACTTCAAATGACACCAAGAACATCAAAATCGCTCTATAAAAAAAGAATGGGAACCAATAGAGTTCATGAAAATGCCACATCAAGAAAAGTCAACAAATAGATACTTCGTGGTAATTATGCTTGCAGAGAGAGATAGAAACAATATGAACATATATGGTTATACAGATTTAAAACCCACTGTGTCATAAAACCCCAGGACACAGGACAAGTCAGCGTGGACTGCAGCTGTGCAGACAGTGCTGGGAGGTTGTACAGTGGGACCGGAGGGCAGGAGGGGCCATCGAGTCAGGTCCAAGGCCATTCACCTTGTGATGCCGGCAAGATGTGTGAGCAGGGAGCCTCTGTGTTCTCTACTGTAAAATGGGGATGACAATACTTCCTTGTGGGGTTGTGGCCTTGGCGTGTGGTCGTAACGACGAGTGGTGGATGATGATAATATGATAACAGTAGGCCTCATTGTGAGACAGGACAGAGACCCAATGTGAACAGCCTAGAAAGAGCCCTTACAAATCTCCAAGCACATAGAAGTCCCTAAAGACAAACGGTGAAGAGTTCACAGTTCACAGAAATGGAAAAAAACATAAATGAATGGATTCAGTGAATATTAAGGGAAGAAAACCGTTACCAATTAGTGATGAGCGCAAATTAATGTAACTAACAGCATTTTGACAATGTTTTAGAAATTACTGAGAATTCAGAAACACGGCAGAAGTAGATGATGGCTCCTACAGTTAAGCAGGAGTATCCAGGAGCTCCTGATGGTGGTGCAAATGTGTTTGATTATTTCGGAAGACCATTTGGTAATTCTTAATAAAAACTATTGATGCCACGTTTTGATCCCATCATTCTCTTCCTGAGAATAAAATAATTTAAATTAAGAGAAAGATATAATGAGACATGCAGTTAGAATTATGACAATAAAAATAAATTAACATCCAATAATACAGAAATGATTACTTTTTCATAAGAATACTAATTCTATAACATTACGTGGTGATTAAAATGAGAGTGTGTATAAAATAACATTAAGTGCAATACAGTTTATTGAAATAATTACAGATATTTTAAAAACATGTGGTTAAAGATGAGATGGCGCTACCAGTTAATGCAATTTATTTGATGTAAGTAGAGGAACTTAGATTCAACTATGTGTGTTATTTTATTAATAAATATATTCAAAGACATATAACTAAATTATCTTAGTTTCTCTATATTACCTGTTATGAATACACGACTCCTAGTGATTCCTTTTGTCCTGAGCTATACGAGGGTATAACAATCTAAATCAGGCACTGAATTAAGACACAGGCTAGCTGGGTCCTCCCGGAACATTTCCTGACTCGATTTAGAATATCAGCTGAGCATGCAGAGTGGTCTCTTTAAGGAAAGCTTTATTCTCTCAAGACCACTTGGTTCCCTGATACTCTCTTTAATGTTATTATAAGAACTCTAATCTTTTAATCTGCTAAATCACTCTCTATTATTCTGATATCTCAAAACAGCTTCAAAAGTCACTGGATTTTTCAATGAGAAGGAAAAGTTAGGGAGCTCCCAAGAAACGAGAATATTAACTCTGATGGATCTAGCCAAATAAAAATGTTCAGTCATTCTCGGGATTTGTGGTTGTTGAGGAGTCTTCTGAGTTTTATAAATGGCGAAACTCTTTCTCATAGTTACAGATCAGGCCTCACATATGCATGAGAAGAGAAGCTATTTTTGTCTCGGGGTTCCAGTTACACATCCACAGCCTGGAAGCTTTGTTCTCAGAATTCATGCTGTCATCAAAAGACCTCCACACAAACACTGCAGCCAGCCTGCCATGGCTTAGCCGTGACCGCAGCTGCAAACGCTTCTGTCATGTGAAAATCTTTGGGCTTTTTCCAGGTGTGGAATGCCTGTGGGTCCCAGCTCTGCCTGCCTTTCCTCCTCCTGGAATCACGTCCAACCTTTCAGTCAGCTCAGTTTTTCCACATCTTCCAGCCACGTACCTCCGCCTGACCTGCACGGCAGCAGTGGGCTGGCTCTTTGTGGTTTTACACTGACTGTCATCCTCTTGAGTGGGTCAGCTTGTACAAAATCGACGGGCACCTGTGTGGTGTCTTTCCCTAGCTGGATGCAGCTTCTCCATGGGAGTTCATCGCGCTTACAGTGCCTGCCCCACAGGCCCTCAGGGTACCTTAAAGGGTGGTCTATGGAGAGACTTTAGGGGTATATGAATCCCCCAGTTATTATTATTATTTTTAGACAGAGTCTTGCTCTGTTGCCCAGGCTGGAGTGCAGTAGTGCAATCTCAGCTCACTGCAACCTCCACCTATGGGGTCAAGCAATTCTCTTGCCTCAGCCTCCTGAGTAGCTGGAATTATAGGTGCCTGCCACCACACCAAGCTAATTTTTGTATTTCTAGTAGAGACGGGGTTTCATCATGTTGGTCAGGCTGGTCTTGAACTCCTGACCTTGTGATCCGCCCTCCTCGACCTCCCAAAGTGCTGGGATTACAGGCGTGAGTCACTGTGCCCGGCCTGAATCCCCAAAATTGTTGGCGAAGTTTTTGTGTGCTAGTTCCTATCAACATTGGGGACTCTGTGGCCACTTTCTAGTAAGAAGCCCCTCGGGGGTTTGAGCTAGTGGCGGCAGTCTCCTTACCTCTGGAGTGATTAGTTTTGGCTTTGGCTCAACATGGGGCAGACTCATGGAATCCAAAGGGAAGTTTGCCGGGGCTTTCTGGGAAGGAGGGATCTCCTGATTTCTAAGTGAGGGTGACCTATGAGAGGGAGCCCTCTTCTTCATCAGCCACCATGGCTCCTACACGGGAGCTGCCTGGAGCAGATGCAGCCCTTCCAGGACCAGCAGCCAAGGCTGACAAGGCACAAGAGGGTGGAGGAGGAAGTGGGGGTCGCTTAGGCCTTCCTCTTTGACTGAGCACTGTCCTAACCAGGCCTGATTGGTCCACTTCTAGTTACACGGTATAATAAATATCCTATTTCTTCTTTTTTCCTTTTCTTATGGAGCCTCACACTGTCACCCGGACTGGAGTGCAATGGTGTGATCTTGGCTCACTGCAACCTCCGCCTCCCGTGTTCACATGATTCTCCTGCCTCAGCCTCCAGAGTAGCTGGAAATACAGGCTCACACCACCACATCTGGCTATTTTTTTGGTATTTTTAGTAGAGATGAGGTTTTCTATGTTAGCCAGACTTGTCTCGAACTCCTGACTCATGATCTGCCTACCTCGGCCTCCCAGAGTGCTGGAATTACAGGCATGAACCACTGTGCCTGGCCTAAACATCCTATTTCTTAAGGCACTTTTAACATGAGCCCAGGATTTTAGAGTTTCATCAGTTGATCCGTCGGATCTGAGTCCCCGCTCAGGTTTAAGGATACCCATAGAAGGTGCACAATTAAATGCTGATTGGTTGATTGACACACAGAGAATCACTGGAAGTGACGCTGAGTCGTCCAGGCGCCATGGGAATTTGCCAGGCCTGTCTAGAGGAGGTTGGCCAACTGGAGTGTGTTGTTCTCCCACTCAAGCCCACTGCGCACTGCTGTCAGGCATGGGAGAGCAAGCCAGAGAGGGCTGGATGTTAGACCAAGCAAGGTCCTGAGAGTGTCACACTCAGGGAGGTGCTCAAGAGGGGCCCAGCTGGCTGGCTGTGTGGGCACTGCTTCCCTGGGTGGATAGCAGAAAGGCCTCCTCATCAAAGACCTGTAGAGCAGATGGGCTTAAGCTCTCACACCCACTCTGGCTGAGCTGTGGGGTTAAGGGGGATTCTGAAGCTGTGTCCATATTTAGCTGGAAACTGTGCCTTGATTATCAGTTAAGTGTCCCATGGATATAAATGGAAAGAGTCAAGGCATTCATGCCAGTGAGTCATGCTCCCTGCCCAGGGTCTGGTTCTTGGTTTTTCAGATCAGGAGACTCAGGGAGCCCCTTTAGGGTAGAGACGCACTTCAAAAGTGGGTTCATCTGTCTCTCTGAAGATGCCCCATTCCCTTTGATAGACCGTTTTGCTCAAAAATGTCCTCTGGCTGGGCACAGTGGCTCACGCCGCTAATTCCAGCACTTTGGGAGGTTGAGATAGGTGGATCCCTCAAGCCCAGGAGGTGGAGACCAGCCTGGGCAGTATGGTGAGACTCTGTCACTACCAAAGAATAAAAACAATTAGCCAGACATGGTGGTACCAGCCTGTACCACCTAATTAGGCTGGTACCACCATGCCTGGCTGGGTTGAAGAGTTTGCAGCTGTGATCATAGCTAATTAGTATTAGCCTGTAGTCCCAGCTACTTGGGAGCTGAGGTGGGAGGATCACCTGGCCCCAGCGGTCAAGGCTGCAGTGAGCTGAGATCATGCCACCTGCACTCCAGTCTGGTTGACAGAATGAGATTTTGTCTCAAAATAAATAAATAAATGAACAGGAATAATAAATAAACAAATAAATAAATTGATTTCTGAGCCCAAGGACAGGTACCCTCCAGGGACAGGTGGTGGGTCTGAAGCTGTCTCCCTCTGTCAACTAAGAAGCTGGCGCCAGGAGTGGCCACTGGTCTGGGCACCTGGTGGACCCTCAGCTCCTCCTCGGATGGTGGGCACACTTGGACACGTCTCCTTTTTAGGAGCCCATGAGGAGGAGTGTGACCTTTCTGCTTCGCACTTTGCTTATCAGCCTGATGCAGACGTAGCATGGCACAGGGCCAGGGCACAGATGTGGTGGCATGACCCTGGGGAACAGTCTTGGGCCGTGTCTCCCAGGCAGGATGAAGGGCCCTGCAGATCTGCCCGTGTGCTGTGGAGTCGCTGGTTCTGATTCGGGAATGGTTCCCCTCAGTCCCCCAGGCCTAAGGATGCTCTCTGGTCTCGCACAGGGTAAGCATCACAAGATGAAGAGCGCCTTCTGCAGAGCCAAGAAGCAGAGGCTCGTTGGAGAAGGACAGGACTGGGCCCAGAAGGGTTTGGCAGGTGGCTCTACCTGGCCATTTAAGGACGGGAAAGGAGAGGGAACCCCAGGTAAGGGGAGCGGCCTGAGCCAAGGCCGGGACAGGACATCGGGTATGTTTGGGGCCTGGTGACCACAGCCCCATTTGCCTGGCTGAGGCTCTGCATTCTACTCGGGGGTGACATGCAGGGAAGGGGTGGAGGTCAAGGACTTGAGGAAAATGAGACTTCCAGAAGACTCCTGTGGCTGCTGGGGATGAGAGGGGGAGGAGGGAACCCAGAGAGGCAGAACCATCAGAGGGAGTGAGTCTCTGGCTGACAGTGCTGGCTCCATGCTGGGGGTTCATTCCAGAGGCCACCAGGAGCTCAGGTGAGGGCTGCTGCAGACGTCCCCTCCCTCCCCTCCCTCCCTCCCCTCCTCCTCCTTCCCTTTCCCTTGCTCCCATGCCGGCCCTTCCCAGGTGGGCTGATGAACATGGTGGGCTCAGATGGTGCTGGCCTCCCATGCTTGGGGACTGAAGCTGGCTGCTTCTTCCTGCATGGCCCCCTCTGAGAGGCTGCAACCCTCCCTCCAGGCAGGCAGAACTTGGGGCCTGGAGTCAGCCACCAATTTGCTTGAAGCAAAGCAGATGGTGCTCTTGGCTCAATGGAGGTGGCCGAAGGACATGACCTTCCCCCCGGCCTTTCTTTTGGGAAAGGAAGTCTTTGGGAGTTTGTAGCAACTGAGTAAATCTTGTCACTTTGATAAGCGGGTTCCCCGATTCGCTCCCTGTGTGGAGAACTCGCCACACTTCCTGCGATTGTTCCCCCTGATGGCCTTTCAGTCTGCAAGGCAGGACTGCTGTCCCGGGGAGTTTAGGAAGGAAGTGCAGGCCTGGCCGCGGTGGCAGGAGAGGCGTGCGGTGCGGTGGTTATTCTTGGAGGTTATTTCCATGTGCTGGGCCTGGAGCAGCTCAGGTTTCTGTGCCCAAGCCGGCCACGTCATGAAAGGGTGAGGCTTTGCTTTATAATAATAGACTCAGGCTCCCCAGGACGGGCGGGCGGCTCCTTGAGGACATCAGGCGCCCTGGCTCAGTGTCTCCCAGGACCCTGAGTGCCCCATGAGCGCCCTTTCGGTGTCCCTGTCATGCTCCAGGGCCCTCCATGAATGGCAGCTCCTCGCGAAGCTCCCAGAACAAAGCAACTCCCAGAAAACTGACTCAAGAGAGTCATGTGGGGAGGGACGGGCCGCAGCTTCCGAGAATGGGAGGAAGAAGGTTCTGGTGACCAGAGCTGCTGCTGCTGTGCAGACATTCCCCCGGGAGGCAGGAGTCCCTGGCAGGGTGAGGGTTTGCCCTCTGTCTTCGGCCCCCCCATGCAAGCCCCACTTGTTCCATTGTATTTTTAAAATTTAAGTAATTTTTATGATTATAGATATTAGTATTTGTATTAGTTTGCTGGGTGCTTAAATAACAAGAATGCACGGCACAGGGTCTGCAGGCTGGAAGTCGCAGGCCAAGGTACGTCGGGGCTGGGTCCTGCGAGGCCCTGAGGGAGGCACGGCCCAGGCCTCTGCCCGGCTCCTGGAGGTGGCCGGTGATCTGTGGCTTTCCTTGGCTGGGAGAAGCCTCTTCCTGATCTCTGCCTTCCTCTTCACACAGCAGCTCCCTGCATGCGGGTCTGTGTCCACATTTCTTCCTTCTCTAAGGACACCAGGCATATTGCATTAGCGGTCCATCCTACTAGATGACTGCATCCTCACTTAACTAATTATACCTAACCCACTACTAATTACAACAACCCTCTTTCCCAGTAAGGTCACCTTCTGAGGTCCTGGGAGTTAGGACTTCAGCACATGAATCTGGGGGACACCGTTCAACCTGCCACAGATGTGGCACAGACGGATGGTAGAAACTTAGAAAACAGAGATGATCAGAAAACAAAGGAGTAAAAACTACATTTCTAAAGCTCAGAAGGATTGTCACCATGTATAGCTTAGAGCACATCCTCCTGATAAAACCTCATCTCGGAATGAGAGCGAATGTGCACCTTGCTGGGTAGCTGCTTCACACAGCGATCTCCACCTTCCCAGTTTGCCAGATTTCTTCTCTAATACCTCGTCTGTGTTCAAATTGTGTGTTCTTTCTAGTAGCTTCGTGCAAACCAACAACCAGTCTGTGGCCATGAGTGTTCACTGGCGGTTGTGTCCCTGAGGTCCTCTTTTTATGGTATTGGCTGACTTGGGGCCAGCTGTGCTACATGGCACCCGCCTTCTGGATTTGTCCAGCTTCCTTGTCTCTGCGTTGCCTGTAAACTGGGGCTCATCAATGAACCTCTGACGGCCTCGAGTTAAACGACCCTGGATAGAAAGCATTGCAGGGACTTCTACTTGCTGCAGGCCGGAAGACACAAAACGTCTGATGACCCGTGTCAGGATTTTGCCAGGTCTGGGAGTTCCTGCACTGGGCGGAAGTGGGACAAGATGATATCGAGTGGCCCTTGCAACACCAGGGATTTTCAGCTCGGAAGTTTCTGCTGGTTGTCATTTCTGGTGGCAGCGGCACTGGGAGAAGAGGCATGGCAGGGCCTTCGGGGCAGCCCACGCTACTGCTCTTGGGGATGCACGGAGGCGCTGTTCCAAGACTCCAGTTCTAAGAAGCCCATCCTCTGGATTCCTGACCTTTTGTCCACGAACATGGAGTGAGGAGCACATGCGCTCCGCACTACGCCTGCGTCCCACACACCGCAGGCTGAGATCACACCAGGTAGCTGTACACGCACCTGTCTTCCCTCCTATACCGCTTCCAGGAAGGACCCTGACTTTTTTTTTACTACACTTGATCTTAGCCAAAAGGCCGAGAAGTGATTGGGACCCTGACTTTTTTAACCCAACATTTTATGGTTTATTTTTCTTTCGATGAGCAGTTTACAAGGAAACACAAATTTTGTGTGTATATTTGCTGATGATTTGACAAATGCAAACACTTGTATAACCCAAACTTCAGTCAAGATCTAGAACATTTCCATCACCCCATGAAGTTATCACTCCGCAACGTTCCCCGGGGCCACTCCCCAGTCCATCTCTGACCATGCAGAGGTAACATAATCACTGTTTCTGTTTGTTTATTTTTTTCCACCATAGACCATTTTGTCTTTTCTAGAACTTTGTGTAAATGGAATCTGCAGCCTGGTCTGTTACTCAGCCAAGGTCTGGGTTTCATCCATGGTGGTGCAGTTGCCCCAACTTGCCACCTTTTTTTTTTTTTTTTGAGTTTCCCTCTTGTCGCCCAGGCTGGAGTGCAATGGTGCGATCTCAGCTCACTGCCACCTCTGCCTTCCAAGTTCAGGTGATTCTCCTGCCTCAGCCTCCTGAGTGGCTGGGACTGCAGACAGGCATCACCACGCCCAGCTAATTTTGTAATGTGAGTGCAGGTCATGTTTCACCATGTTGGTCAGGCTGGTCTCAAACTCCTGACCTCAAGTTATCCGACCGTCTTGGCCTTCCAAAGTGCTGGGACTACAGGCGTGAGCCGCTGCGCCCTGGCCTAGCTCTCTGCCTTTCATTCTCTCACTGCGGGAACATACTGTGGTTTCTTCATTCATTCTCCTATTGACGGACACGTAGGCCGTTTGAACATTTTTGCACAAGTAATTTTGTGTACAAATGTTTTCATTTCTCTTGGATAAATATCCAGGAGGGAGTGAGCGGGCCACAGTTGAAACGGTTGCAGCGTTTTACGACCATGTCTAAGTCCTGGTGTGATCTAGTCTATTTTTTGCCTTTCTGGTGAACGTGTGGTGTATTTCAATGTGGTTCTGACATGCATTTCCCTGATAATTTATGAAAACAAGAACTTTTTTGCATACTTTTTGGTCATTTGTATATATTCATTTATGACCCTAACTTTTTAAAATTAATTTTTATTTATCTTCCTTAATAAGCACTGTGAAGTGGTATTGTACTTAGTCAAATAGGCATTCAACACATTAAGCAGATTTCTTCCTTATCCTCACCCTTCAGTGAAGCCTGTCAAGATATGCAAACAGATACAAAGAGAACGCTTTGAGAACACGCTGAGTCACGCCCCTCCATCATGTTGTACCTGAGTTTCACTCTCTGGGATGTTGGTAGCCTCATCATGAAGCAGATGTGGGAGGCCAGGTGGCGAGGTGCTGCTGGCCTGTGCAGTGTCCACGGTGTTCTCTAAGTGGGGTTGTGGGGCTGATGCATCAGGGGATAGGCATACTGGACCTGGGGGAAAGGGCAGAAAAGAGCTCTTGCCCTAAAGGGCTCACCTTATGGGTTTTGGGGAAAGGAGCGGAGTGCAGGGATTGCAGCTGAGGACAGGGAGGAAATGAAGCCTCCAGGGTTGGATTGGAGCCACAGGGAATTGGGGAATCGTGACACTAGGGAGCTTTTTTAGGTGTCAGGCAGAGGATCTTGTTCTTCCAATGGAGAATGACATTTGTCACCCCACTTAGCAGAAGCTCCTTTGAGCCAGCTCAGATGGTTTATAAGAGAACCACTCAGAGCCACCAGGTACCCAGGGGCACTCACGGCTTGGGTCCAGCAGCACGGCCCTGCATCCCCTCTCCCTGCCCTGGGGGTAGCGGATGGACACTCAGATTCAGTTTCCCTCTTATTATATTAATATTTGAAACAATATTGTTTTTGAGACAGGGTCTTGCTCTGTTGTTCAGGCTGGTGTGTAGTGATGCAATTTCAGCTTACTGAAGCCTCCGCTTCCCAGGCTCAGCCTCCAAGTACCTGGGAGCACAGGTGCACATGACCACGCCTGGCTAATTTTATACATTTTTTGTAAAGATGAGGTTTTACCATGTTGCCCAGACTGGCAAACTCGTGTACTCAAGTGACCCACCCATGGCAGCCTCCCAAAGTGTTGGGATTACAGGCGTGAGCCACCACATGTGGCCTTCTTCCTTCATCAGCCTCGTGTCTGTCCTTCCCTGGGTCGCCCCTGCCTGCTCCCACTGACATGCTTCCCTTCATTTGCACCGACTCATTGCATTGTTCAGAACAGAGCAGGACTTCACTGCTCCGTTTCTGTGGACCAGCAGCTGCCCTGGAATTTCACTAGAAATCCTCAGTCTAGGCCACAGAGACAGAGAAAGAGGAAAAGTAGATAAAAAGAAGCTGGATTAGAAAAAGGGTCAGAAAGAAGGGGTGAATGAGAAGGAGAGGAAGAAAGAGACTCAGATGATTTCTGCAGAGCTTGGGGCAGCACCCATGAGAGGTGTCTGCTCCCACCCCTGGGTTAGGTGCTCCTCCCTGGGTTAGGTGTTCCTTCCCTGGGTTAGGTGCTCCCCCCCGGGTTAGGTGCTCCCCCCCGGGTTAGATGCTCCCCCCAGGTTAGCTGCTCCTCCCTGGGTTAGGCGCTCCTCCCTGGGTTAGGCGCTCCTCCCTGGGTTAGGCGCTCCCCCTGGGTTAGGTGCTCCCCCCCGGGTTAGGTGCTCCTCCCTGGGTTAGGTGCTCCTTTCTGGGTTAGGTGTTCCTTCCCTGGGTTAGGTGCTCCCTCCCGGGTTAGGTGCTCCTCCCTGGGTTAGGTGTTCCTTCCCAGGTTAGGTGTTCCTTCCCTGGGTTAGGTGCTTCCCCCCGGGTTAGGTGCTCCCCCTGGGTTAGGTGCTCCCCGTGGGTCAGGTGCTCCTCCAGGGCCCTGCAAGCAAAGTGAGGCCACTGCTTCCCACACGCTGGAGATGCCACCTTCTCTCTCTGCAGGCTCAGAACTTGCTGGCCAGGCCACACCTGGTCAATGCATGAGGCGATCTGATGGAAACAGGAACTTAGAATCCAAAGAGCTCCCTCACAGCGCATCTCTGCCTGTGCGGAGGGACAAACATTTGGGAAATACGCCCCCACATTTGCCTCATTTCTCACTGGATCAAACTACTTTCTTTATTCCTTTAGAGTCAGGTCCTGTCAGAGACAAAGAATCTACTTAAATGCCTGTCAGTGCTAGCCTGGATAAAGAGAATGTGGTTTCCATACACCGTCGAATCCCACCCAGCCATAAAAAAATGAGACAGTGTCCTTTGCAGGGATGTGGATGGAGCTGGAGGCCATTATTCTCAGCACACTAATGCAGGAACAGAAACCCAGTACCACATGTTCTCACTTATAAGTGGGAGCTAAATGATGAGAACACATGGACACAGAGACGGGAGTGGCAGACGCCAGGGCTACTTTAGGGCAGAGGCGGGAGGAGGGAGAGGAGGAGAAAAGATTCCCACTGGGTGTTAGGCTTGTGACCTGGGCGATGACAGCATCTGTGCAGCACACCCCTGTGACATGCAGGTGACAGATATAACAAAGCTGCACGTGCCCTGACCTTAAAATAAAAGTGATAATAAAGATTTATCATATTCAAATAAGAATAAGGTGCTCTCATCCTGCCTGAACCAAATTTGAAACTTTCCCTGCAAAGCAGAAATTCAAATATTTTAAGATTTTTCAGAGAAAATAAGTTGGAAAATGCAAGGAAAATAATGAGGAAGATGGGAATGCCCTTGGTGTGACAGAGCCAGCAGGCGGTCCCACGCTGGGTCATTAAGGACAGAGCTGAGGCCCCATGGGGATGCCCGCAGAGGCCAGAAAGGGTTAGAGTGAGGAGAGAAAGGTCTCAGGACAAGAAAGCCAGTAAACACGGAAACAGCTTTCTGGCCTGGTGGGCCGTGGCCAGTGGGGCTCCCAGCAGAGACGAGCTGTGGGAAAGTGCCAGGGCTCTTTCAGCCAGTGGAGAAAGCAGCTCTGACTGGGGGCCCCAGAACACTGGGAGGGGGTGAGGCTGGCACAAGATACTCTCCACAAGGGCTACACTCTGGGTGACTCATTCCCAGGCCCCAGAGGACAGCCTTCGGCCAAGTTCCATTTCCTCCCTGAGAAAGGCTTTAGCCAGGGAAGGGGGCCAGACCAGCAGCAACTCTGTGGGGTGATCCCTCTCCAGGAGGCAGCTCCCTCCCCTGCAGAGAGTGCCCCAGATTGGAGTCTCCTCGGCTGTATTTACTGCTCTCTAGAGGTCACAGAGGCAGGTGGTAGTAAAATACAACATGGGAGAAGCAGCACATGAGTCTCTAGATCATGGATCAGAGTCTCAACTCCAGTGTTTGGGGGAAATTTTAGAGATCAAGCCTGGCCCCACCATTCATTCCACCGACCGGGACCCAGAGAGTTGAAGCGATTTAGCCAAAACCTCCCGGCTGCTTGGCGGCAGCGCCTGGCCTGAAACTCCGGTTTCCTAGATAGTAGCTCAGAGTGGGACCCTCACACCACCTGGAGGTAAGGGTCACAGAGAGATGGAAACAGGGGACACTTCTGAGCCAGGAGGGTGCTGTCCTGCTCTGAATCCCACAAGGAAGTGCTGGGTAGATCTGTTTCTGGAGATGGGGCAGGGAAGGAGAGAAAGTAAAGTGCCAAGGAAGGATGCTGGCTGCAGGGGGGAGTGGGGGAGGGATGCTGGTTGCAGGGAGGAGTGGGGGAGGGATGCTGGCTGCAAGGGGGAGTGGGGGAGGGATGCTGGCTACAGGGGAAATGGGGGAAGGATGCTGACTGCAGGGGGGAGTGGGGAGGGAATGCACAGTGCAGGGGAATGCGGGAGGGATACTGACTGCAGAGGGTAGTAGGGATGGGATGCTGACTGCAGGGTGGAGTAGGGAAGGGATGCAGAGTGCTGGATGGGGTGGATATGGGACATGCTGCAGGGGCAGTGGGAGCTGAAGCTGTCCTTGCCTTCCAGTGCTTCGGCCTTTGGATAAACTGCTCTTTACAGTTTTGCCAACTTTTTTTGTTTGCTTTTTGAGACAGAGTCTCACTTTGTCACCCAGGCTGGAGTGCAATGGTGCCATCTTGGCTCACTGCAACCTCTGCCTCCTGGGTTCAAGTGATTCTCATGCCTCAGCCTCCCGAGTAGCTGGGATTACAGGCACGTCCCACCATGCTTGGCTAATTTTTGTATTTTTCGTTGAGATGGGATTTTGCCAGGTTGGCCAGGCAACCTGGTCCAAACTCCTGACCTCGAGTGATCCGAGCACTTTGGCCTCCCGCAGCGCTGGGGTGACAGGCGGGAGCCACTGGGCCCTGTGCAGTTTAGCCAGCTTCTTGAACTGTTGCATTAGCTTGTGTGCACTCAGGGAATGTTGCGTTGTGGGACTCTGGGCTTTGCGGGGGGCCAACTTCCTTCTCAGTATGGAGTCCCTGACAATGGCCATTGACTCTTCTTGAAGCTTCTGGTCCTGGGCATTGGGGCAGCCCTGAGTGGGGCCGGCCTGTCCCACAGGACCTTGGGTGTACACCCGGGGGCTCCGGCGCCTGCAGAGCACACCCAGCCCTGCCGCACCGGCCTCCTGAGGATGTGCTCCAGGCTGATGTGTGTGTGTAAGTCCTTCGCTTCCCCAGTTCAGGCTTTCCGTTCTAGGATGGAGATGATGCCGGCCTTGCCCGGATCCAGGGGTTAAGGAGAAGTTACCTAGGCAGGTAGTGAGGGTCCAGAAGCCCGCAGAGAGGTTTTGCTTTGACTGAAAAGCAGCCCCAAATGCCTTTCCTTTCTAACAAAGAGCAGCCTGTGAAATCCCGCTGCAGACAGATGCCCGCAGTGTGCCAGCCACGTTCAAGGTGGCGGCTCCATCTTCCCTCTTGTACAGTAAGCAGCTGACAAGATGGCGCTGGCTGACGGGAAAGGTCCTTTGCTTAATGAGATGAGGGTGGGGGGGCAGCCTTCCCCCAGTGCTGTGTAAACGTCATAGCTGATGGAACCAACCTGTGAGCCTTAATGTAAATCAGACACCCGCCTCCCCAAACCTGACTGGAAACTCCAGCGTGTCCCAGGCCGGCCGTTTCCTCTGGGAAGTCCCCCTCTCTCACCAGAGAGAAAACTGCTTCCCTTCTCTCTCCTTCGCCTATTAACCAGCATTCTAAATTCCTCGTGCGTGTCTGTGTCCTCAGTTTCCCTGGTGCGAGACAACGAACCCCGGGTATTTACCCCAGAAACAGTGGCTTCAGCAGGCGGTTGTGAGCAGCAGTGACCGTCCCCACAGAGAACTGGCCTCTGCCCACCCCATCTGCCCACACAGCCCCGAGGCGCTTTAGGGCTCCTCTCCCTTTGCCTGGGGGCAGTGGCTCTGCAAGCCCCGCAGAAGAGAAAATGGGAGAGCAGGGACGACCCAGAGACCCAACCACAAAGAGATGGCCGTGACAGAGCCATGACTGTGCCAGTGGGTGGGGGGCACAGGCCGGGACCCCCTGTGTCCTTCCCCCCCTGAGGGCACCAATCACGAGGGGGTCCTCACGTGTGGGGCCTGCCTCGCACTACTGTAGAGAAACCCCAGTGACACCTGAGACAGGGGAATTTCTAAAGCGAAGAGGTTTAATTGACTCGTGGTTCTGCAGGCTGTGTAGGAGGTCTGGTGCCGGCATCTGCTTGGCTTCTGGAGAGGCCTCAGGGAGATTTTCCTCCCGGCAGGAGGGGATGTGAGAGCAGGCAGGTCACATGGCGGGAGCAGGTGTGAGAAGGGGGAAGGGCCACACACTTAAATGACCAGATCTTTCCAGCACCAAGGCGTGAGGGATCTGCTCCCGAGACCCAAACACCTCCCACCAGGTCCCGCCTCCAACCGTGGGGATTATATCACAACAAGAGACTGGGGGGGACAAATAACCAAATGATAGCCCCTCATCTCTGGGGAGCGGCGATGGCAGGCATGGCCATGGCAAGCTTCTATTCTGAGTCCAGCTGAGGAAATGTGAGCCAATCTCACCATAATCCTCTAAGCCCAGGACAAGTGGCATTTTCATCACACTCTGACAAGGCAAGCAGAGTTCCTCGTGTGGCTTTGAAGGGAAAATGATAACTTTCATAAAGAAGCTAAAAATAAACAGATTACATCTCATCTTGACGCAATCCCAGCGACCTCTCACCCTGGTTTTGGTCTGTGGTTCTTGAGAAATTAAAAAGTGCTTGTCCGACCACTGATGATCGGTCAGGTTTTAAAAACCGAGAGTAATGGAGAGGTGTGAGAAAGGAATGTAGCGTTGGAAGCTGGGAGGCAGAAGAAATTCAGGTGTGGCCGATGGCAGCGAGGAGCTGGGAGATGTTTGTGAGTAAGAGGAGCCATGTGTCTCTGAAGGGTCGACTGAACCAAGCTGACATTCTCACCAATAAAATGCTGAGGAAACAAACTTCAAAGTATGTTCACGGTGGCTAAGAAGAAATGCTCTCTAGTGTTCTGTACTAACTCCAAACACCACTTCACAGGCGTGTCACGTGGAAAAACATTTGAGTTTCATGCCTTGGTCTTCAGAGCCGTAAACACACGGGCCTGGCCACCCATAGTGTGCATAGTCTGCATGACACGGAAAACTGATGCCACATCACAGAAGGCAGGCTGGCCACCTCGTTGTTCCCCCGATGATACGAATGGCCTCATAGTCTGAGATGAGCTTGTCTGGGATTTCAGAGTGGAGTGTAGAGGTTTCTGTTCACATTGTTTTGTTTGTTTGAGGTGGCGTCTTGCTCTGTCATCCAGGCTGGAGTGCAGTGGCACGATCTTGGCTCACTGCAACCTCTGCCTTGTGACTTCAAGCAATTCTTGTTCTTCAGCCTCCCAAGTAACTTGGATTACAGGCACGTGCCACCATTTCCACTTAATTTTTGTATTTTTAGTAGAGATGGGGGTTTCACCATGTTGACCAGGCTGGTCTCAAACTCATGGCATCAAGCTATCTGCTCACTTTGGCCTCCCACAGTCTACTGTGCCTGGCCTCTGCTCACCATGTTTATTCTCTGTTAATATCATGTTTTATATTTCTATGTCTCAAATATCTTCTATTGAAAGATTAAATGTCAGCACAAATATTAAGTGATTTTCACAAAATACCTCCTTCCCAGTGCTTTGCTCCCATTTTTTCAGATGGAGAAAGTGAGGTTGGAGGGTAAGTGGTGGAGCTGCAATTTAGTTGGCCTCAAAGCCTGACCAAACAAAGGGTTTTACTCTCCACCTCTCACCGGCCTCCAGACCTGATTTCAGGTTTTAGGTCCCGTTTCTCCGCTCTCAAGGCATCCAAATGACACCGCCTCTTTTTCCCTCCAACCCACCATGCTATCACAAAGCCCCTGAGATCTTCGTCTACCCGTTTTACAGCCCAGCTGTGAACAAACACTGGGATTTTAACTTTTCTTTTTTTTTTTTTAAACAGTACAGTATTTGCTCTTAGTGGGACCTCTGCTCCCGGCCCCGCATGCTGGCTTGGGGCTGTGAATTTCCACGTGCCTTCACGCCTCTGAGTGCCACAGCAACCACTGCGGGGAGGTTGGGCTTCCCTCCAGCAACGAATGGTGGCCTCCCTTGCTGCTGAAGAAACAGAAGCCGTCTACATGTTTGCACCGCCTTGCAGATTCCTGCAGATCTTTTCCGGAGTAAAGCATTTTTCAGCCAGGACCCCTCAGCCTCTCTGGTGAGCTGTGCTGGTCTTTGTCAGCTATGTGGCCTTTGACATGCTGGTGATGTGAGGAGCTACTGAAGCATGTCCCCGAGACTCAATCCCTTCCTTCCCAATAAAGCATTTTCCTCAATTTGGTTGTTTGTTTGGGTCATATTTGCTGAGCCCTGAATTGAAGAGAAATTCTCTAGCAGGACCTAGCTCTCCCCTCTCCGCAAACAAAGATCCACCACATAATATTAGATTGAGACAAATATTGTCACAGTTGAGGAATGTTTTGCAGTTGGGTTCTCTCTAAACTGCAAACATTCTTTTACTATGGGGAATTCCTATGAGAGCTGTAAAAATCCTACTCATATGACATATCACCCCCTCTTGAATCAAGCCTGCTGAAGGGTTATTAAAAATTTACCTTTTTGTCAATAAAGTTCTTTATGGGACATTTTTCTGGCTGCCTTTTAATGTCATGTTCACTGCCCCAGATGTATGAGGAAGGAGACAAAAAGGCCATTTAAAGCTCTGCTTCTAGAATGCCCCTATTATGCCTTTAATGAAATCGAGTGGCATGTGGGTTTGCTGTATGTGACATAGTTTTGGCTGTAGGTTGCTTTCACGAACCCACGGAGACTGAAACCTACAGCAGTGGAGAGAATGCTTATCCAGACGTCTCACTTCAGCGTCTGGCGAAATGAGATTATACGTAAGTCGTTTTAGAAGCACTGATCCCGATTCTTTGGATTTTGAGCCTCCACTAGGAAGTTTTCTTGTATTAATGGAAGTGAATCATTTTTTAAAAGTTTAAATATGAAGATGACAATTACATTGAATATTTGGAAATGCCGTGTTGAACAGTGAGACTTCTAAGCCTTTATTTTTGTTTATTTTTTTCTGATAACACTTGAAGCAAAGATAATAGGTTTTTACAATATTGACTTTCTACTGATTGACTTAAACCATATTTTTCTAAGGTATACCTATCACTCTTGTTCTAGACTGGGGACGATGTAGTCACCTTCCTGATGAGGGAAGCTGAAGCTTTCCGATGGTTCCTGAAGCCCACATGGAATTAATTTCCCCGGAGAGCCCTCTTGCGTAATGGAACACCACGAGAATGGCCGGGCTCGGAAGCAGGGCAGCAGAACCAGGCTTCTGGCTCCCTGGCTTTCAGCAGAGCCTTCCAAATGGCTGGGCGTTACCATCTGGTTAAAAGCCTTGGTTTGGACAGTGGTTCTCAAACCTCATGGTGTGCCACAGTCACCGGGGACTTGTCCAAACACAGATTGACAGACCCCATCCTGAAGTTTCTGATTCAGCAGCTCTAGGGAGACCCCAAGCTCTTCTTCGCAAGCTCCTGGGGCATGCTGAGGTTGCTGCTGTCAGGAGCCCACTTTGAGAACTGCTGATCTTGGGCGTGCTGGGGCAGCTCTGGTTGTCAGTGGGGTCAGGACACTGGTTTCCTTCTGTTTGGTTCCATTGAGGCAGTGAATGTAAATGGCCTTTCGAGGTCATGTGCACTGAGTCCCCTGCGGGCACACAGGATGGCGGGGGCAAGCCTGGAAGGAGTCTGCACGTTGCTGCAGCGTCAGTGATGATCCTTTAGTGTGGGGCCTGCATGGTCCCTGGGGAGCCCAGTGAGAGACTAGGAGGAGGAGGACACAGCGAGTGTGTGACACGGCGCCTGCCCCAGAGCCACACACAGGCTGCAGCCCATGCGGAGGACATTGGTCTTTGAACAGACAGATGGGCCCTGCCTTTCCGGGAGCTTTGGAGGACATTTAAAATCCTCTGACTTGGTTGAAACAGAGTAAGGAACACCTCTCTCCACGACAGCAGCATCTTTTGTGTCTCCCAAAGCCTGAGCGTCTCCAGGGAATCCTGCCTTGGGCTGAGAATTCTTCTTCCCTCAAGACAGCAGTACCTTTGACACAGGACACCCTCCAAAGCCCAGTGCCCCTGCCTAAGTCAGACAGGAGGCTGGGGTGCAAGGGTGCCCCTGGCCAAGTCACATGGCAGGGTGGGGTGCAAGGGTGCCCCTGGCCAAGTCACATGGCAGAGTGGGATGCAAGGGTGCCCCTGGCCAAGTCACATGGCAGGATAGGGTGCAAGGGTGCCCCTGGCCAAGTCACATGGCAGGGTGGGGTGCAAGGGTGCCCCTGGCCAAGTCACATGGCAGGATAGGGTGCAAGGGTGCCTCTGCTTCTCTCTGCCAGGCTGGTTTGACCATGGCCGGTCTGTATCCTTTTATAAGGGCTGCTCAGTCATTTCTTCAACAAAATGTCTCTCTTTTTTGTTGTTGTTGTTGAGATGGAGTCTCACCCTGTCACCCAGGCTGGAGGGCATAGGCTGGAGTACAGTGGCACAATCTTGGCCCACTGCAACCTCTGCTTCCCAGGTTCAAGAGGTTCTCCTGTCTCAGCCTCCTGAGTAGCTGGGACTATAGGTGCCTGCCACCACGCCCAGCTAATTTTTGTATTTTTAGTAGAGATGGGGTTTCACCATGTTGGTCAGGCTGTCCTCAAACTACTGACCTCAGGTGATCCACCTACCTCGGCTTCCCAAAGTGTTGGGATTACAGGCGT
Source organism: Saguinus oedipus (assembly GCA_031835075.1). Taxonomy (NCBI): domain Eukaryota; kingdom Metazoa; phylum Chordata; class Mammalia; order Primates; family Cebidae; genus Saguinus; species Saguinus oedipus. The sequence continues at coordinate 172,995,774 of CM063172.1, read as the reverse complement.
GAGCCACCACGCCCAGCCCACAAATGTCTTTTGAAGGCTGACTAGGCCCAGGGCATGCTTCCTGGCGAGGGTGATGTCATAGTGAATGGCATTCCCAGCTCTCACGGAGCTCACACCCTAGGGTAGAGACACACAATAAACAAGTGAAAAAACAGGCAGGTAGGCACTGCAGTCAGACACTCGTCCAGCAAAAGAAGGGGACAGAGAGTAAGAGGCACGGGGTGGAGGAAGGCCCTTCTGAGGCAGCCACACTTAGCAGAGACCACAGTGAGCCCAGGGGAGGGAGGAGGCTGAGGTAGCACCGTGGAGGGCGTCCCGGCACCGCTCTGTGGGGAGGATGTGCTGGGCCTGTTGGAGGAGCAGGGATGAGGCGGGCACAGCCTCTGCCCACAGAGGTGTCCCAACACTGCCAGGAAGGAACAGCTTAAAAGCCAGGGCTACATCCTTCAGGCCGCATGTCACCCACAGCAGAGATTTGGAATGTACCCTGGCTGGGAGGCACAGGCCTCTGGAGGGTTGAACGTACTGTGGTCTGATTGGCGTTTAAAGGGTCACTGACTCCCAGGGAGGGTGGGAGGTCAGCTAGGTGAGCTGGGGACCTGGACTAGAGTGAGGAGGAGGGGCTGCGATGCCACCAGACACAGATCTGGAAGGTTTTGTAGACAGAATTTGTACTGGGTTGCGTGTAGACTTGAAAGAGGACTGATCCTGGCGTTTTGGCCCCCGTGGTGACATGAGTTCCGGTTCACTGAGCTAGAGCCCTCTGCATGAGGAGGGTGGGAGGTCCGAGAGTGGCGGGAGTCAGGTGGGTCAGTGCAGGTGGTGTGAGCCCTCTCTTCCGCGTCTTGGTGGATATGCCCAGCGGGCACTGGGGGAGTTGGGCTGGAGGGCAAATGGGAGAATCAGCCATGCACAGATGGCATGGGAATCTGTGGGGCTGGACGGGGTCACCTGGGGAACAGAGGGGAGACTGATGCTCGAGTTGGGAGGCCTGCAGTGTTTAGAGGTGAGGGAGAGGAGAGGGACCCAGCAAAGCCGACTGAGAAGGAGGTGTCAGCACATGCGCTCCTCTGCCTGCACCTCCCTGCCAGCGCGGCCTGTCCTCAGTGCAGGCGCCCGGGGCTGCTGTCGCTAAGCAGGCGGAAGGTACGTTCTCTCTCCTTCTCTTAATGGAATCACTGCCATTTCTTTTCTTTTTTTTTTTTTTTTTGAGACGGGGTTTCGCTCTTGTTACCCAAACTGGAGTGCAATGGCACGATCTCGGCTCACCGCAACCTCCGCCTCCTGGGTTCAGGCAATTCTCCTGCCTCAGCCTCCTGAGTAGCTGGGATTACAGGCACACGCCACCATGTCCAGCTAATTTTTGTATTTTTAGTAGAGACGGGGTTTCACCTCGTTGACCAGGATGGTCTCGATCTCTTGACCTCGTGATCCACCCGCCTTGGCCTCCCAAAGTGCTGGGATTATAGGCGTGAGCCACCGCGCCCGGCCTACTGCCATTTCTTAGATGGGAATTAGAACATCTGAAAGTGCTCTGAAATTATCTTCAAAATACCGTGTGTGATGTGCACTTCTCTGGGTAGAGGGCACAGAGTTTCGAACAGATTCTCAAGGCAAGGCCAGGGAATATTTCCCAATAATTTCTAAATAAAAAAGAAACTAAAGTAATACATTTTTGCACTTATCAAGCACAGGAAAAGAACAAATCCTTTCACCCAGATTTACACTTACAGAAACTTGGCCAAGTAAAAATGAACAAAGAATCCAAGTACCTTACAAATATTCCCACTGGGGAAAGCAAAAGTCAACCTCTGTAACAGAGAAATGCAAATCGATAATGTGCAAAGGGCGCTTCCCCACCATCTGTCCATGTCATTAACTACTGATAGAAGAATTGTGTAATTGCCAAGTTAGTTGCAAGAAGAACTGAGCCGTATCAGTAGTGAGATCTAAAATTCGGTAACATTGTGCAGTAGTAATATAATCATTCCTCACTGAGGCAACCATGGAAGGAATCTCACAAACTTTCTTCTGTAGCTACTGCATTCTTCCTTAATATCATCCCAGCACTTGAACTGGAGAACAGACCAGGGTTTGCTAGTTAGAATTTCTCCAAAACAAAGCTAGACTTCTGTTTTGGATTTCCATGCAGCTTTCATGCATTCACACATTTAAGACTGCAAAAGAAACAAAGATGATGGGAGATATTTTTAGAATCTGATTCGGCACCAATATGTATTTTCCTGTTGCAAAGTGCTCTTGATTAAGCCAAGTGTACTTGTATTATTGTCTTCCTGTTGTAGGGCAGAGAGGAGGCTTATAGTTCCTTTTGTATTACAATGTCATGATTACAAATAACTATAATACAGTGGCCATTTCAAAGGGCCTTTCCCTCCAAGCACACAGGAGACTCTTTTAGATTCTCTAAGAGAGCAAAGAAATATCGACTCTGGTGCACAAAGGTAATAGAAAGTTTAAGTCACTTCAAACAGGAGATTGTTAACAGAAATGGGTTGGTCAGGCCTCGGAAAGCTCTTCTTTCTTGGTCTGAAAAAGAATATGTGGTTTTAGGATCAGCCTAGCAAGCCTCCAGTGGACACCTGCATGGAGGTGGCAGATCCTGGAGGATGGGTACTGCCCTGCTTACCTCTGTGTGACTCAGACACTGCCGACCCACAGGCTGTGTGACTACCAAGGTCCTTCTGGGCCCTGATGTCTGGTGGACATGAATCCACATGGTGTGAATGGAAACTTGGTCAAAGTTAATTTCACGTTGCTGAAAGCAAAGCCTCCTTCTATCTTGGAAATGTCACATTTTGGACAAACTTTGATCAATGGGTACATTTCTAACGAAGGAAGCTTTCACAGAGGAATTGTTTAGAAAGTATTTGAGGCTTTCTGACTCCCTTTAAAATCCTATTGGAGAATCAAAATTTATATTTAGAAAAATATCCATGGGGCATTTCCTCAGGCATATTACTTCTTTAAAAGAAGATCCGTCTTTGAGCCTCCCAGCTTTTGCTTGCAAAAGTCTCGTGATGAACATCTCAAAACAGCCAAAAGAAGGAAAAGATGCAGTGCATGTTGAAAAAGACCTAAAATTCCTTAGTTTTAGCTTCTCTAAATCAGTAATCTGAGATGTCCCATGACCTGTACTGAAACCTTTCTAGAGATCTCATGGAGGTCAACCCTGAAAAGACCTAAGGGTTTTTTTTTTGCTTAAGAAATCTTTAGCTTTGAAAATAATGTTTTCTAAGGATGTAACCATGTCACAGAGTTTTTGAACTCCATATATATATATTTTTTTTGAGATGGAGTTTCGCTCTGGTTGTCCAGGCTGGAGTGCAATGGTGTGATCTCAGCTCACTGCAACCCCTGCCTCCCAGGTTTAAGCAATTTTCCCACTTCCGCCTCCTGAGTAGTTGGGATTACAGGCCACCGCCACCATGCCTGGTTTATTTTTTGTGTTTTTAATAGAGACAGGGTTTCGCCATGTTGGCCAAGCTGGTCTTAAACTCCTGGCCTCAGGTGATCCACATGACTCAGCCTCCCAAAGTGCTAGGATTACAGGTGTGAGCCACTGCACCTGGCCTGAACTCCGTATTTTTGACTGACATTTCTCAGATAGAGTCAGGCCATAAAAATCATGTGCCATTCTTCCTACCAGGGAAGATACTGTCATGGCGAGGAGTGTGCCTATGGGGGTGACTTCCAGGAGGTTGCGTGGGCTGCAGATCCTGGCATCTGTCTCCCTTGGGCATGTTGGGGGCCAGAGACCACCCACCCCAGTCGATGGGGGCTTAGCAGACATTAGAGCCTGGCTCTCCTAGGGGACCACACAATGATGGAGCACCTGTTTTCTCCAGGCACTTGGCTGGCTGCTTCCAAAGGCACCGCCTGGGCCTCGCTGAACGCTGGACAAACACACATGTATGCAACGCTTGGAATAAACCTGCAGAGTCAAATCATGGACCCCATTTCTGGGTGAGGAGTTGAGTTTTAGAGCATTTACGTCATCTGCCCAAGGTCACAAGACAGCTGCTCAGTGGTGTAAAGATACTCCAGACACAGTTCTGCTGGGTTCCCACTCCTGCCCTGAGCCACCATGCCACAGTACCTGTCATCATGACCTCGCAGTGACCTGGGGACAGAGGCTCAGTGGTGTAAAGATACTCCAGACGCAGTTCTGCTGGGTTCCCACTCCTGCACTGAGCCACCATGCCACAGTACCTGTCATCATGACCTCGCAGTGACCTGGGGACAGAGGCTCAGTGGTGTAAAGATACTCCAGACGCAGTTCTGCTGGGTTCCCACTCCTGCACTGAGCCACCATGCCACAGTACCTGTCATCATGACCTCGCAGTGACCTGGGGACAGAGGCTCAGTGGTGTAAAGATACTCCAGACGCAGTTCTGCTGGGTTCCCACTCCTGCACTGAGCCACCATGCCACAGTACCTGTCATCATGACCTCGCAGTGACCTGGGGACAGAGGCTGCCCTGCAGGTGAGGAAAACTAAGGGACTCGCCCCCAGCAGTCCAGCTCCCGAGTGACAGGCCCAGCCTCCACACGCAGCTCCTCTGACCCTGATGTCCGAGGTCTCAGTCCTCCCTCCCCCTTAACTGACTTAACACCTGAATGCTGTCTTCGAGTAAACAGAACAGTAAAGCAGACGGACAAATTCCCTGGTCTAACAGTCCTCAATATTTCCGGCTTCCCATCATTCCGTTCCTTTTGCTCTCTTTGAAGGGCATTTTCAGTGTATAAATGTAGCAGCTGGAAGAAGGTGCTGTCTTGCTCAGAGGCCTGAAACCTGCTGACATTTCCTCCTTCTCTGTTGGGTTAATCAGAAATTATTTGGCAGGAGACCTGGGCATTATTTTAGAAGGAGGACTTGGGTGGACTGACCATCAGAAAAAGCAGCCTTTTCTAATTCTATTACAACAACAAAAATATGGGTTTGGGGGTTTTATTTTGCCTTTTAATTTCCAGAGAACATGGCACTGTCTATATAGTTATTTTGGGCTTTTGCAAATTTATCTTCTTTTCCCACGAGACCCACCATTGCCATGTAAGAAGCAGCATATTATCTGAGGAGTTTTCAAATACATATCACTCTGCCTGCGTAGACATTAGTAGTCTTTTGTACGTTGTTCTTTGAAATAAAAGTTCGACAGGTATCAGAAACTCCAGTAGCACTTTACGTAGGTTACCCCTTGTAACTCTCCAGCAGGCAGGGGGCATCCCCACTTCGCAGCCAAGGAGGTGTGAGGTTCAGAGAGGTTAAATATCTTGCTCAAGGCAGCAGAGCAAATAAGTGACAGAACTAGTCAATGAGCCTGATTTTTTTTCTTTTTCTTTTTTGAGATGGAGTCTTGCTCTGTCGCCCAGGCTGGAGTGCAATGGCACAATCTCGGCTCACTGCAACCTCCACCTCCTGGGTTCAAGCAATTCTCCTGCCTCAGCCTCCCGAGCAGCTGGGATTACAGGTTCTTGCCACCAGGCCGGGCTAATCCCTATTTTTGTATTTTTAGTAGAGACTGGTTTTCACCATGTTGGCCAGGCTGGTCTCCATCTCCTGACCTCAGGTGATCTGCCTGCCTTGGCCTCCCAGAGTGCTGGGATTACAAGCGTAAGCCACCATGCCTGGCCAAAGTCTGATGTTTTAATTTCCAAGTTAGGGCTTCTTGGCTAAGTGGCCAGGTCTTCCTGCTCCTACCAAGCAGTTTTCATGAGTGTAATGAAGAGTGAGCAACCAGGGCTGCTTCTGTGTGTCCCAACAGAGCCGGGTCAGAGCCCTTCCAGTGCCAGCTTTCGAAGGTGCCAGCAAGCCATGGTCCTAACTAATAACCTGATGGACTTTGGCATCCCCTTTGATTGTGCAATTGAATTTCACAGTTTGGAGAGTAACCTGCGTTGATCTGCGGACGTCTGCTTCTAACCGTGCCTTTACTGAACATCGTGCACCAAAGTCACTTTGCCTCTCCCTTTACCCTGGATACAGAAACAGGACGGCCGCACCTGAGATGCTGGATTTCACAGGCTGAGACAGTAATGAGGGGAACGAACAATTAGCTGCTTTTCAAAACTGGTGTTTGCCTTTAGAAACTTTTGCCTGAGATAGTGAGGCTGGCGCTTAGTGCATGGAGAAACACAGTTCATTTCTTCACTTTTATGCAGAAATTGCACTTTGCTACAGGAAAGAGATACTTTAGGCTATGCATTTTTTTTTTTTTTTTGAGATGGATTTTTTTTGCTCTTGTTACCCAGGCTGGAGTGCAATGGCGCGATCTCGGCTCACCGTAACCTCCGCCTCCTGGGTTCAGGCAATTCTCCTGCCTCAGCCTCCTGAGTAGCTGGGATTACAGGCACGCGCCACCATGCCCAGCTAATTTTTTGTATTTATAGTAGAGATGTGGTTTCACCATGTTGACCAGGATGGTCTCGATCTCTTGACCCCGTGATCCACCTGCCTCGGCCTCCCAAAGTGCTGGGATTACAGGCTTGAGCCACTGCGCCCAGCCCAGGCTATGCATTTCTAATCAGTGACAGCATTTCTCAGGTGTGCAGAGTCAGTCTTCCATCTTGATGAAGTTTTCTGGGCTAAGTTTCAAATGCCCAAACCTCCCCATCTGATGTGCCTGAAGAGCCTTGATCCAGGGCTGACTGTCTTACAGTTAGTTGCTCTTCTCTTTGGGCACCGTTTTTCTTTTTCAATCGAATGAAAACGTGTGTGTCTTTTGTCTTTTTTTTTTGAGATGGAGTTTCGCTCTCTGTTGCTCAGGATGGAGTGCAGTCGCACGATCTCCGCTCTGCAAGCTCCGCCTCCTGGGTTCAAGCGATTCTCTTGTCTCAGCTTCCCGAGTAGTTGGGATTATAGCCGCCCACCACTGTGCCCAGCTTTTTTTTTTTAAATTTTTAGTAGAGACAGGGTTTCACCATGTTGGCCAGGATGGTCTCCATCTCTTGACATCGAGATCCACCCGCCTTGGTCTCCCAAAGTGCTGGGATTACAGGCGTGAGCCACGACGTCTGGCCTTTTGTCTTTCCTTTTTGGTCTCAATAAAATCCCCAAATAGGGCCATCAGACCACTGCGTGGTGCTAAGAGAAGTCATCCAACCAGTGAGAGGAAGCAAAGAAGAAGAGTTGCCAAGGAAAAATTCTCATCTGTTTCAAGGGGCAATCAATAAGATACATAGAAGTCATTTTCAAAAATAATTAAAAGCCCTAAACAGACTGCTGGATAACGTTTTGTCAATAACCCACCAGGTCCTGAGAGGTGGTGTGCCATATGGTGGAGAGACCAGGATTCAAGCTAGCTTTTGTTTTTTTAAAACATGTTTGCAAAGCGACAAACGTAACCTTCACACATGACCTTGACCCCATCCTCTCCCCAGTCTTCCCCTACCTGCACCCAAATATAAACTGAAGAGCTCCTGAAGCCCAGATCTCTAGTAGGCTAGAAGCATTAATTACAATTGTAGCCCAGGTTATAACGGGCTGCAAAAGTTTCCTGCTGTAATTGGAATATAGATTCAACAGTTTTATTGAATGTCAAAGCACATTATTCCGCACAGCTGCTAGAGAGGCACTGCTGAACTGATGCTTTTCTTCCATGACAAACACCTATTAAGCAGTCAGCATAAACTCTTCCCTTAGGAACTCTGACATCACCCTCAGGGCAGGCACATACAGAATAGCAATTGCTGAATTGCCTATGAAAATTATAGTTTATTGTCTATACAACTGAAGGTTTAACTCGGACTCCTGTTTCTGTCGGAGCTGTATAAAGAAGCAATTCTTCTCATAGAACAAATAAGCACAGTACACTATTGTAATCGAAGAAACAGGCACTATTTATGTATTGGAAAGCCTTGCTCTCAATAGGGCTAACAGTCCAATGGCCCATAAGCCACTGTTTTAGCAGCTGTAGAAAAGAGAGCTGTGGAAGTCACAAGGAATGAGACGCTAAAAGCAGCAGAGACAGGATCCCAACACCAACGGGAGGCTTTGAGTCCCAGCTGTTAGTTCAGCCACTGTTAGTTCAGCAGGCATGACTCGTAGGTTGGGATCATGTACTTAATGTTGATAAAGGCATTTTCTCCTCCGTAGCGCTCAAAGGCCTCCAGCGTCTCCTGGATCAAGTCACCAATGTTCTCCCTCTTCTGCTGGCTGTAGTCAATGCCGTCTCCCGAGTTCACTGGTGCATGCAAACACACAAAGAGGCCAGTTACTTCTCTGCAATTTCCCGAAAAGTCCTACACAGTCTAGGCAATTTATCTGAATGCTTATTAGGAGACACAAACATGTAACATTTTTACATAATTTTGTGGAGTTTTAAAAGCAGACAACTATATGAAAACACCAAGTCCCAGATTGGAGCTGGTGAAAAATAATCTAAAATAAAGAAATAACAGAGTAAACAAAAGCGAGTGAATCACAGTTACAAGACAGATGACAAGTTATGGACTCTCTCTCTTGATTTATTATGTACAGAGTGTTCTCTTGGGCCTTGAGTTTTCCACACTCACAGCACGGTGTATTTAGAAGGAACGATCTATTGTGAGATCAGGCTGTGTGCTCGTGCGATTTAAAATGGATCTGCTTTGGAATGTGGCTGAGCCCAACCCTGCATCTCTGCTGCTTTTGAATACATGGCAAACTCTTCCTCCCGAGTCCCAGTGATCCAAGTGTTCAGTTTCCTGAAATCACCGGGCTCATTCCAGGTGGGACAGGAGGAAGCGCTTCTCCTCCCCTGGCTGCTCCCGAGTGACCACTCAGTGCTGGGATGACAGCTATTTGTCAGTCAGGGCTTTGCAGGGAGTTAGTGCCACTGCTAGTTTCGGAGTCCCCAAGTCTAGGGAGGCAGAGTCTGGAAGTGACCACTTCAGCTGCCTCTCAGGTGGCACGAAGGAAGCAATTCCTACTGTGGCCTTCAAAAGCTGGAGACCTACTGCCGAGAGCCTCTACTCTAGACCACAGACTCAATCTCAAACCACTTAGAAAAGAGATATGCAATTGCACCCAAGCTGGAGGAACTACCAAGGGCAAGGGAGTCTGACAGACACGGGGCCCCTTAGCTTCGGTTCTGCGCGTACACATTCCACGTGGTTTTCTTTTCTTTTCTCTTTTTTAAAAACTCTTATCTAGAAATCCAGGAGAAATGGCAAAATGGCAATAACAGAACTTCAGATTCTTTACTTATCCCTATGATATTCATTTATTTATTTAACTTTTATTTTAAGTTCAGGGGTACAAGTGCAGGTTTGTTACGTAGGTAAACTTGTGCCATGGGGATTTCTTGTACAGATTATTTCATCACCCCAGTATTAAGCTAGTGTATCCCTATAACATTTATGTGACAGTGAGAACCGCCAGCATGACTGGACGTAAAATATTGTCAACTGGAATAACGTTCTTCGTTGATGGTAAGGAAACCATTATACTTAAGATCGTCCAATTCACTCTTGCACCATTTAGTTGTAGAATGTTGGAGCATAAAGGGGGTTGGACTATTTAAAGATTTTTGGCAGAAAGTCAGATTAAAAAAAATTTGAACACTTCAGCCTTTAGAAAAGTAGGCGTTGGTGAAGAGGAAAGAGAGAGTTGAGAAATAACACAGCTACCAGGAGAGTCTTTCCTCACTAAAAGGCAGGAGGAAGGAAACAAGAAGAAAAAGAAATGGGAGCGACAAAGGAAGAAGAGGGGTGAGGAGGAAGAAGAACGGTTTCTAACAGACTAATCCTTCGCATTGTTTTCTAACAACAGTCATCACGGGCTCTGTTGTATCCACTCCCAGGCTTCCAAGGCCTTCAGCCACATCTATTCTCCCAGGAAGCAAGTCATGAGTGCTCCCTGCCTTATCTATGGTGGGAGGATAAGTGCTCCCTGCCTTATCTATGGTGGGAGGACCCAGTAGGACGAGGGCGACAGCTCAGGCCCAGAGGGTGCCTCGGCGCCAGGGACCTTCCGTGCAACTTGGAAAAGCACATTTCTTTAGAGAAAGGATTCTATTTATTTATATTTCAAGTATAGACCCACAATATTTATCTTGTTCAAATGTGAAAATAATAGAGGGAAAAATGGTGTTTCCAACCTTTTATCCTTCCTTAGTTATTTAAGACATTTAAAAAAGATTTAGTAATTGTTCAGACCAGAATAAATATAACAATTACAGCCCTACACAGCACAGATAAGCAGTTCTTCTGCTTGATTTTTCCAGAAACTTATTAGAGAAATATCACTGTCTTCTGTGATATACATAAAATAAATTGCTATCCTTATTTGTTTCTTTCGGCGAGGGTGAAGGCAGGCAGATATATTACTAATTTTCAGAAAAAGAAACAAATTTCCAGTCACACACTGTAGCACATCATTTATTCATAATAAATGAGCCTAAAATGGTTCACAGAGCCATTGCGATTAGGTGGTGTTTTCCTTCCTCATCGTACATGTCCCTGTGCTGTCACAGGGAAAGCTGGATTTAAATTTATTTAAAGTTTTATCATACAATATATTCAAATATATGGAACAAAATTATATGTACATATGAATGACAGAGAGAAAGAGAGAGAGAGAGGCCGGATACAGTGATTCATGTCTGTAATCCCAGCACTTTGGGAGGCTGACGTGGGAGGACTGTTTGAGACCAGGATTTTGAGACCAGTCTGAGCAGCACAAGACCCCATCTCTATAAAAGAAATTTAAAAATTAGCTGGGTATGGTGGTATGGGCCTGCAGTCTCAGCTACTAGAGAGGCTGAGGTGGGAGGATCACTGGTGCCCAGGTGGTTGAGGCTGCAGTGAGCCATGATTGTGCCACTGCACTCCAGCCTGGGTGAAGAGTGAGACTCTGTCTCAAATCAAAAACAAACAGACAAAACAAAAAAAAATATATCCGATAAACAAGAGATAAGATTTTTAAACCAAAGGGTTCTTGCCCTATTGTTTTTGAGCAAAACGACCATACGATTTCTTTAAAAACAAACATGTAAACAGACATACATTTGAAGTCCATCGGCTTTTCTGTTATTGATTGATGGATTGATTGAGAAAGGGCCTCACTCTGTTGCCCAGGCTAGAGTTCGGTGGCACAGTCTCAGCTCACTGCAACCTCTGCCTCCCAGGTTCAAGCGATTCTCCTGCCTCAGCTTCCCAAGTAGCTGGGATTACAGGCATACACCACCACACCTGGCTAATTTTTGTATTTTTTAGTAGAGATGGGGTTTCACCATGTTGGCCAGGCTGGTCTTGAACTCCTGACCTTGTGATCCACCCACCTTGGCCTCCTAAAGTTCTGGGATGTAATCCCAAGCGTGAGCAACCCTGCTCAGCCTTCTGTTTTTCTTTCTTAAGATTGACTTGGTGCTGTGAGGCGTGAGCTGGTGCAGGCGGAATGCCTGCCCAGGGGAAACGAAGCCCTGGGCCTCCGTGGGGAGTCTCCCACCAAGGGCTTGAGCTGGACTGAGAGAGGAGGAGGAAGCTTGTTGTCGGGAGGAGGCATTGTTGATGTTTGTTACAGGCATAAAGAAAAGATGTGAAGGAAGAAGATAGGCAGGATGAAAAGCAAAGGGGACTCAGACAGAGGCACTGGAGGGAGAACTCCGCACAACAGGGAGGTCAGCAGCAGAGAATGTGCTTTTTAGGAAGAACTTCAGCTTCCCAGGGTTCCAACCAAAGCAGGGACGAATGTCCCTCAGAGGCTGGCTCATCTTTGTGTGCCTCTTCCCCTCCAAATTATAGCTGATAAACTCCTCCGAGGCATGAAAGAGGTGGACCTGGGAAGAAGGTGTCGTGGGCTGTGTTTGTGCACAAACCCCTGGAGGACAGATAGAAAAAGAGTTGTGATGATGCTGAGTTGCAGCGGCTGTAATCAAGCTCCTTATGGACAAAGATACATACATTAGTCACTCATAAATGGTGCCTTTTGTTGGCGTGTTAGTCAGAAGGTCAAGAACTGAATAGAACAGGGGACAGACATATTTTCCTGACGGAGGGAAAGGGCTGGAAGCTCTGTGCACAATGGAAAGCTTAAGGCACCTGCTTTTCCACTGCCCCGGAAGGCAGCAATGACAAGCGGCACTTTATCTCATGTTCTCACTTTTTAAAAAATATTTGCCTGTAGGAGTAAGTAAACTATGTAGCTGTTTTGTTCTTCCACAGTGTACAATCTCAAATGATAGAACAAAACACAATAGAGTCGCTTATTTAAAAAGTGAGTTGGAGTTGGAATCTTTTGTGGTTGCAGAAGGCATATCATTGGGGTAGAAAAAGACCAGAAAAGAAGCACTGCCCTCACTTTCCAAGCTGAAACGTGACCCTGCATGGTTTAGGGGCAAACTATGCTGAGAAGCAGGTGTGTCCTTGAGGTCTCCATTTCAAACCTGCTATAGTGTCAGTTTTTTGAGAGCCTGATATTGAGGTGATTTGTTTGAACTCACCATTTGAAATACACATGACACTGCTGAAAAATATGTTTGTGAGAATAGGATATTAAAAAAAAAACCCAAACAGTTATTTACAATTGTCAATTCCGATTTGGAAAATGACATTTCAATTTAGAAAGCAAGGAGTGGGTTTTATGTCCAGCAGCTAGAAAATATACATGGATGATGGAAAAGGTATATTTTATTTATAGTCAAACAAGCAGGTTGAAAGCAGTGGTTTAAGCCAGATTTGGTGCTTCTGGAAGGGGGACGTGCAGGCAGCGTAGAAGGAGGGATCTAATTTCTGTTCTTGGTGATCGCTGCATGCAGGGGCATGCGACCTACTGCCTGAAAGTTGTTCTTGGTTAAGATTTATTTTCAGTGCAATCATTCCTCTGAATATTGATGTTTTTGGTTATGCAAGCAGTTTGTTTAAGCATGAATGATGCACACACTCATTTTTCTATCTAAACCTCTTTAAACTGTCCCCATGGGATGCTTTCTCTTTCTAGATGCCATTTTGTTCAGAACTAGGACACACGTGGCTATCCTGGTCTCTGGTCTCTTATTGAGTGATGGCCTCCTCCTGCCATGAGAACTCAGCTTGGGGCTGTCCATGTCACCGAGGGCCACCACCATGGGGAGTTGCACCCAACACATTGACATTTCACAGAGATATCCACTACTCCATGGACATGAACCAGCAAGAGGCTTGGCTCATGTAGGATTCTGATGATGTATCTTCCATTTCAATTCTAGACTGTGTGCAAACTTCATTCTTTCTTTAGTCATGACTATCACAGGAGAAAGGAAAAAAATCGAAGCTGAAGGGAGCAAAGGCTTGAAAGGAAGGACAGCTCTGGTGGCCAGAGAGGGGTCATCCCACATGCCAGGAAGTGCGCTGAGGCCCTGCTCCTCTGTCCTGAAGAATGCCGTCGGTCGTGGCAGCAGCTGCAGCTCCCTCCCAGGCTGTCCTCTCTGTAGACTAAGCATCTATTCCACGCTATAGGGCAATGTGACACAAGAAAGACCCTTGCCTTCTGGGAAGCTTGCCATCTGACTGAGGAAACCTATTTAGCCATGCTTCCTGTAGAATGCAGTGTCACTTTTTCCTCCACAGAAGTAAGTCTGGACCCATGCACCCCACTCCTTCAGAGCCTCCACACGCTGTGTGTCTCCCAGGGCACTGTGCTTGCCACTAGCCCTGCATCTTAGAGAACTCTGCAGGGTTTGTTGTAGTCAGATACTCGGGGATCCTAGAGACACGGAAAGCAGGAGGACAATGCGTGACAGCCACCGCGAGGCTCAACAAGAATTTAACTCAAATTTGGATTTTTCTCACTCTTATGCTTTTGTGGCAATACTCTTAAATGGTGAATACATAGCCATTATATGAACAGTAACACGCAAAGGAGTTATTTGGAAATGAAAGCCTTATTGAAGGCACTGGAAAAATAAAACAAATACATGCTTCCTTCAGATTGCTCACTCAACATGCCTGAAGTGTCATTCATTTGATACCAAACAGATGAAGTCATTTTTGGACTTTATACTTTTTGGTAAAGACTAAGAAGATGCTAAACAAGCACGATTTCAGGAAGGAAGCCCTTCTGGGAATTTTGAGAACGACCTAGCTGAAGCGGCAGCGGCACACTCTCAAAGGAACAGCAAGACCACACTGCGGACAGCAGAGTTGTGGGGTCCATGGGAGGAGGGTCCCGGCCCCACACGCTGTCCTGCCTGAGAGGACTGAAGAGCTGGAGGCTGTCAGAAGGCAATGGACCAGGCATTCTCCAAGGAAACACTAACTTGGGAAATGCCATTTAAATCCACCTGAGTGAATCAGGAAATGGTTAAGCGGAGACTGAGGGGATGATAAAACTCTCATCAGCAATCTTTCCTCACACTAAATACCTGCTTTCAGAAGCTTGAATTTTATGATGCAACTCGCCATGCTCAGTAACAAAAATGGTTTGTGTTACCTCTTAGGTATCCAATAGCTACACTAGAAATGACCGTAGACATCAGCAGCTCTCTCAGACAAATCCGCGATGAGTACCTTGATAGAACAACGTCCACCTTAGCCGCAGGCAGCGCGAGACATTGACTCAGGCAAGTGACTCTCTCCGCACACCCAAGGCTGAATGACAGCCATAAAACCAAGGCACTGAAATAAATAGCTGCGGAGGCATCATGGTTCAGCTGCACCGCCACCGGTCTAGGCTGTTCTCTGGCCGTTGGTGTGTGGAGCAGTTGCTGTCTGGAGTAGCCGCTTTGCATACATGGCACTTGAATGTGAACGCAGGCCAGATCGAAGCTCTTTCAGTACCCAGCGTCCATTGGATTCAGTACCCAGCATCCATCAGGGTCAAGCTGACTGCAGAAATTGCCTTGCCATATATTCCCCACTGGGGCCAGGTCATCTCGGTCAAGCAACACTGAGTGGAATGTTTAAAAAGTGCTGGCAGAAGAAATCAAGTCGTTTCTTTCTGGACCAGAAAATGTATATTTTTGATTCTCAAATGCTGAGCTAAAAAAATTCAAGAGATTTAATGCCCAGGTGGAAGGACTGTCACCTGTTAAGACCTGGAACTTCTGACATCATCAGTCATAGCTAAAGCTGCCTTTCTTCTGATTGGTTTGCAGTGATGTCATCCGCTGTGGTGACAGAGAAATCGAGCCCTGGGGCCTGGCTCAGGTCTTAGCAGGTATGTGCAGGTGGAACCCACTGCATATATGATTATCATGTTTCTTGATGATGCTAAGCCAGCACAGATTTTCTGTTGGATGATTCCGAATAAATTTTCCTTTTATTTTGTTGTTGTTTTTTGGAGATGGAGTTTCACTCTGTAACACAGGCTGGAGTGTAGTGGTGCAATCTTGGCTTACTGTAGCCTCTGCCTCCTAGGTTCAAGTGATTCTCCTGCCTCAGCCTCCCAAGTAGCTGGGATTACAGGTGTGCCACGATGCCCAGATAATTTTTATATTTTTAGTAGAGGCATGCTTTTGCCACGTCTGGTCTTGAACTCTTGTCCTTAAGTGATCTGCCCACCTTGGCCTCCCAAAGTGCTGGGATTACAGGCATGAACCACCACACCCGGCCAAATTTTCTCTTTGTGTTTCTTGGATTTAGCAGTTAAAAGATGGAGATGACCAGAACAGTAACTTCCTGTGTATATTTACTGTTTTTTAAGGCAGACATGTCAATTTTAGTGAAATAAAACTAAAAATTTTCAAAAGAAATTTATTCAACAGATATTACTAAAAAAAAAGATGTCATTAAAAATAAGTCATAATATTATGAGTTTAGAAATGATTGCTTTTGAGTTCTTTATTTTTTATTTTTAATTTGAGACAGAGTCTCACTCTGTTGCCAGGCTGGAGTGCAGTGGTGCGATCTTGGCTCACTGCAACCTCCGGCTCCCTGGTGCAAGTGATTGTCCTACCTTAGCCTCCTGAGTAGCTAGGATTACAGGCACCTGCCACCACGCCCAGCTAATTTTTTGGTTTTTTTTGTATGTTTAGTAGAGATGGGGTTTCACCATGTTGGCCAGGATGGTCTTGATCTCTTGACCTCATGATCTACCCACCTTGGCCTCCCAAAGTGCTGGGATTATAGGTGTGAGCGACTGTGCCTGGCCTTTGAATTTTTTAAAAATATGAATGAAGAAAAGAGAAAAGGAAGGCTACAGATATATTTTATCTTTTAAGATATTTATAGTTTCAATACCTGGATTAAATTGTCACCAACTGTTTTGCCAGAAATGTGTTCGTTTGAGATTAGCTTGGACTGAATTTATTATATAGAAATAGCTTTACCTGTTTTAGAATAAGAGTCTTCTCCCATAAAGTTTGGATAACTACAGGGAAACAGCTATGAATTCCAATCTGGTCTTTTCTGGAGGTGAAGGAGTGAGAAAGAAAAGAAAGAGGCGGGGAAAACCTAGGACAAAATTCTTTTTTTTTTTTTTTTTGACAATGAGTAAGAGAAGAGCCTTTTGGGGAGAAGCTGTGAGGTTATCTGCTTTTAGAATCCTAAAGAAATGCTTCCTTCACTCTTTTTTTTTTTTTTTTTAGCTTTGCTATGTTACTTTGAGGGGACTCATCTTTTCTCTTCCTTAACCATAATGTGTTGCCCCATTTGGGATCCTGGGCATTTCTGTGTCGGGGCCACTCTTAGCCACTGCTTCCTTGGCTGACTTCATGTCCTCTTGGAAACCGAAAGTTCTCACATTCCCTTCAATACGACCTCACAATGGATATTCCAAAGTCTTGGTTCATGGGTGTATGAATCAAAGTTGCAATAGTTTTTCAACCAAAACTTACACTGACCGCAGCATCTGGCATGCTAGATGCCCAGGGGCTTAACCACTTCAAATCTTCTCAGATCTTATTGACATTAATGAAATTCACAAGATTTCTTTCCTCTGAAGATAAAAGCTTTGAAGCAGGCCCTGGATTCCCAGCTGGATGTCTCGTTCTCTTTCTCTCTTCTTGACACCGAAGCTGGGTCACTAAAGCACTAGGTTACTAAGCCATCCTATATCCAAAAGCTCAAGGAAACGTTTTCATCTTCTGAATGGGGTCATTGGTCACTTGAAGATATCATGAATCTTGGACTAACAGTCAATCAATATCTAAATTTCTCTCAGATAGACAATGACAATTGCTAAACAACTGTTGTCGTCCAGCTGCAAAGTAGATTCATTTCTCTGGGACATGTACAACAGTAACAATCGGATCATACTGATACAGTGAGGAGAGACATGTACAACAGTAATGACTGGATCATACTGATACAGTGAGAAGAATACTGGACTTCAGGGCAAACAGCCTGAGATATAATTTTCAACAACTTAGCGGCCACAATGTTCAACAACTCCCTAGCTGTTTACCTATGGGCAGGTTGTTCAATCTCTCTGAACCTGAGTTACTACCTCTGAATCAAGACTGAACCTTGGTGGTCTCTGGTTCCTATTCATCTAACATTCCTTCTTATAATATCACAACATAACTTTGGAATAAGCATTGAGAAATGACAGTTATTCAATGGATGCCCGTATTTCACAGAAAAGATGATCACAAAGCAGCCGTGTAATTCTTCAAAGTACGTCAGAAACCTCGTAAGCTTCAAAATCAGGGGTCAAGTTACAAGAAAACCTGAAAAGACCAAATGTTTATGTGACGAATTCTAGTTCAGAAAGGGCACACTGTTCAAAACTCACGCCTTTTATTGACCCTACATCAAATGCTATGACATTCTGCTAATTCAGTAGATCTCTATAGCTTTTAAAGACCAAACACATGGGTTCATTTCTTTTTTACATACCAATTGACAATGATTTGGTCAAGACTGCAAAAAGGCAAGCTGGGGTCTTCTCTGATTAATGACTGTTTCGACCTGAAAGTTATACTGAGAAAAATAGATGGGTCCATCAGTGTATCCCTCCGCTGGATAATAACAATAGAGTCAGTCATCATTGAGTTAAGCTGAATTCAAGCTTGTAAAGTAAAAGCTCATCTTTTTTCTTATTGGCCAACATGATTCAATGAACAATTGCTTCAAAAAAGGAACAGAGGGTTAAGTCCAGCTGTCTGCGTTACATCTATTTTCCACTGTCTTATCTCATATTAGTAAGAATAACAACAACAAAAAATGTCATTTACAAAGATTAGGTCACTTAAAACTAAGAATAGCCCTATGAGCTAAATACTATTATTAGTCCTCTTCACAGGGGAGAAAATCGAGGTTTTGAGAGGTGAGAAAACTTAGTGAAATGATGTAAGCCGTAAGTGATACTGGGATCCTGAAGAAGAGAAATCATGGTGGGAAGGTTCAGAAAGAGAGGCCCAAGCATCACATGGCATCACAGCGAGGGCAGGAGGTAGCAGAGCATTTGCTCCCTGAAGAAGAACTTTAGCCCCGTGTCATCCGCAGAGAGGCTCCAGTGAGGAAGCGATGGCTGCTGCTTCCCAGGGCAGCCGACTGCCCTTTGTGGCCTCATGTTTTGTGATACAGACTATTATGCTATCTTTACTTCATTCCCGGTCCTTAGGATAATGTCCTTCACAGAGATACAGGCAGGATGACAAAAATCAAGGCTGACTGATTTCAAGGACTTTTCTTTCAGTGCCATAAACACATGGTCAGTATGGGGAAAGTCTAGGATCAATTTCACATTGCATCCCCCCATTTTTGTGGGCATTTATTATGATTTGTTTTTAGTCTGGTAGATATGAGTTACACAGTGTCCTAGATGAGGAAATTATAAGGCTTTGATGATATAAGACTGATGAACGGGCTGGGCGTGACTGTCCAGGGACATCATTGCTACTTAGTGGACGGATGCCTGGGGTCAGGTATAGGGTGAAAAGGTAAAAGGAAGGAAACTTCCAAGTATCTGAATGGTCTTTCTACAGCCTTAAGAAACAAAACCAAAAAGCCACACTGAAGTCACTTATGTTGGGAAAGTTTAGGAATCAAAGTTGAAGGTTCCCATTCTCTACAAAGAGCAGGAGAGTGGATTTCCTTCAGAAAAGGGTTTCTTGTGGTTCTCCAGCAGTCCTTGCTGGAATCAAATGTGTGTGGAGGCTCTCAGATGGCCTCAGAGCGGAAGGCTCCTGTGAGGAGCGCAGGAGCCAAGTGTGGGCTCGGAAGGTGAAAGGCTGCCTTCTTCAGCTGCGAGATCTCGGCTCACTGCAACCTCCGCCTCCCGGGTTCAAACGATTCACCTGCCTCAGCCTCCCAAGTACCTGGGATTACGGGCACACCACCATGCTCGGCTAATTTTTGTGTTTTTAGTAGAGACAGGGTTTCACCATGTTGACCAGGCTGGTCTTGATCTCTTAATCTCATGATCCGCCTGCCTTGGCCTCCCAAAGTGCTGGGATTACAGGCTTGAGCCACCCCACCCGGCCTCAGCCCTCCTTCCTCTGTGCAGTTGCTGCTGGGTGGGGCATGGCAGAGCCAGGACTCCCACTCCAGTTTCCCCAGATCATAGCTCATAGGATGTTTATCTTTCGATCTTCAAAGCCTCCTCTTCCTAATTTACCCGGCAGAACAATTTATCTAGTCATTTTCTTTTCTGGTTAATAAACAGTGTCTCCATGCTCTACAATGGATCAGATTTAAATCCCCCGTCGTCTGGCCCCTGTGTGAGCTCATCTCCCTCATGAAGGCGATCACTTGCTTTCTCCTTCACGATAGGACCTCCTGCTCCACTCAGGCTGGATTGCTTCCTAACCCCACTGTGTGAAACCTTCATCCATGCCTGAAATTCCCCATGAGAATATGCTTCCTCTTCCTCCTGGTAAGTTCAAGCTTACCTTTGTTCAAGCCTAGTGTTGTTACTTCCACTGTGATTTTGACTGCATGTCATTTTTCTTTCTTTGCAATTCCCAGAGCACTCACTTGTGGCCCCTTTCCCGGCTTATTTGCAGATTACTCTAAAACCCCTAATAGGTGTTTCCTGTTTGCTTAGCTCTTTTGCATTCCACCACCTCGAGGAGGGAAAGGATTATGCTAATTATGTTATAAACCTCATCGTGGGCATCAAATTCAAACTGAGCACTTGTAAACTGAATAAGTGAAAGTATAAGTCAGTTCCTACTTTGTGGGTTTACTGGGTCCAGATACTGAAATAAGCAAATTCAGTTCTAAATACAATATGTGGTAGGTCTATTGGGCACCATTTACCCAATTCCAATTCTTTGTTTACGATTTACATAACGGTGAATTGCTTTCCGTGGAAGTGGCACTTACGTCAATTTGGAAATGTTTGATCAAATGAGTTTCCACATGTGGAGGGCCTTTATGGTAAGGTAGCTTCATCTACCTGCTTTCCAATGTACTCCTCCATTTAAAGTGGGGTTTACCTGGATCATCAAATCTGAGAAGAAAAAACCTTTTTCTCCAAAGTGAAAAATGAGAGTATCCCATTTATTTATTTATTTATTCGAGATGGAGTTTTGCTCTTGTTGCCCAGGCTGGAGTGTGATGGCACAGTCTTGGCTCACTGCAGCTACCGCCTCCCAGGTTCAAGTGATTCTCCTGCCTCAGCCTCCCAAGTAGCTGAGATTACAGGTGCCCACCACCACACCTGACTAATTTTTTGAATTTTTCTTTTTTTTAGTACAGATGAGGCTTCACCATGTTGACCAGGCTAATCTCGAACTCCTGACCTCAGGTGATCCACCCATCTCAGCCTCTCAAAGTGCTGGTATTACAGGCATGAGCCACTGCGCCCGGCCCTATTTACTTTTTTTATTAGCAGCTTTTGCTCCAAAAAGAAGAAAATGTTGGATTTTTATAGCGTTTTCATTTAATATCTAAGTTTTGTTTTATATGGTTTCTTTCATAGCTACATGGTAATTTTCAACCAGCTCTTGAAACAGCAAAATAGATGATTTGGATTGGAAAAGAACTACTGATGGCTGCCCCTAGGAGTGATAAAACCTACTGGAAATAATTGTAACTACCTCTAGACTAGTGCTGAAAACTTTTAAAAATGAGCCAGACTGGCAGCTACTATCAGAGATTTCGATTTCCAGATAACATTAATGATACCAGATACATCTAACCTGTTTTCAGCTCTGAGTCTTTCTTTCTGTAATGAGGCACAAAAATAAAAATTCATCTCAGATTCCTTCCTCCATTCCTTCCTTCCCTCCCTCCCTCTTCCTTTCTTCCTTCTTTCTTTCTCTTTCTTTTTCTCTCTCTCTCTTTCTTTCATTTGACAGGGTCTCACTTTGTTGCCCAGGCTGGAGTGCAGTGGCACGATCTCAGCTCACTGCAACCTCGGCATCCTGGGCTCAAACAATTCTCCCGTGTCAGCCTCCCGAGTATCTGAGACCATGTGCTACCATGCCTGGTTAATTTTTTTATTTTTTGTAGAGATGGGGTTTTGCCATGTTGCCCAGGCTGATCTTGAACTTCTGGACTTAAGTCATCCACCCGCCTTGGCTTCTCAAAGTGCTGGGGTTGCAGGTTGGCCACCTCACCTGGCTCATCTCAGATTTCTAATAAATGTTATCAGCAAACATACAACGATGAACTCAGAACTCAGAGGTCTTTGCATATCCATCCTAGCACTCCCCAGCATAACAAGGTAAGGCCACACCACTGCAGATGGCTGGGCTGCACAGCACGGAACGGAGCTACAAAGTACAAGGTTCTTGTGGCCTTCATGGACCATTTGTTTTACTGAGAAAAACAATTAAATGGATAAACTCACCAATCGTGCTTATGATAAAAAACACACACACATTATACCGTTTCTGTAGATTGGATGTTTTCCTGAATATCTGGAATATATCTTGCTTGCCTGAAGTACCTACTCTTTGAAAATTCTAAGATGAATTGATGGATGCAAAATTCGAATAGATTTCCAAACCATTAGCTGGATATTTTGCAGAGTGGGAATATCTCATCAAATGAACTCAATTAATGCAAAAATAAATACATTTAATGAACAAATCAAAGCAGTCTGCCAGCTGAACTCAGTTGACTGCTCTGAAAGTGACGGAGTTAAATCCATCAAGCCTTTTACAACTGTCTTAGTTAAAAATAACCCAGAAATATCTTTCCAAGCTCTGACTATCAGCCTTTATCAGCTTCTACACTGGTGAGTTAAATGTGGCAAGAGCCATCCACTTTGCCCAAAGTGTATTTAATGCAGGACACTGTCTGAAAATGCTGAGCTTGCCTGATGTTTTTACAAATGTTTAAGGCTTTAAAGTCCAATCAAAGTTCTGGCCATACCATACAAAAGAGAGAGAGGAGAGAGAGAGAGAGAGAGAGAGAGAGAGAGAGAGAGAGAGAGAGAGAGAGAGAGAGAGAGAACAGTATCTAAACTGTGGGAGGAATTTTAAACATGGCTATTTAACTTGCACAAGAGGTGACAATGAAGCTCATTGGAAATGTTGATAGGTGAAATATGCTGACTTTTGATACGTTTGAATAAAGAATGTTTCTTTGCCTGAGTTACATTTTTATCTCTTAAAATTCCTCAGTTTAGTGTACCCGATGGCTTTCCTCTGAATCAGGACATTAAGAGGAGCTGGGACAAAGGCAACGTTGAAATAAACCAACAGGCCCCCGAGGGTGGAGCCGTGCTCTTGTTGAGCTCTGCTGGGCTCTCATCTCTTTGAAACAGGCGTGAAAATACCCGTCTGTAAGGATAGGTGCCAGGACAAAAATAAGAGAATATGCATTACATTTTTATTAATTAATGGGCTGTTGATAATTTTCAACAATTATTCCTGCAGCTGCTCTTTTGTCTGTACTGTAGCTCCCAGGTGACAGCAGACTGGCTATTATTTAACTCTCCTCTGGGAGAGGACGGGACACAGACCCCACAGAACACCATGGAGTAAGATTTTTTGCTTTATTGTTTAATAAAATGGGTTTACTCTACAACTCACAAAGGAGCAACGTTTTAGAGAGCAGCTGCCTCATCCTCAGGCCTGAGAGAGAGCAGGACATTGTGATCTGGACCTGGAGCCCTCGTCCTTGGGATGTCCCTTTACTAGTTTTTCTAGTCTAGACTGGTGCCTCGGACCCTGCTTACTTCACTGATTAGGATACTTGGTTGTAGGACTTTGTGAGCAAACAATTTATAGCTTAAGCTTACGCTTACTAGTTCTGTTTTCCTTCAGGTATAGTTCAGTATGTTGGTGCCTAACCGGATGGGGAGAAGACTGGCTCTTCTTCCGTAAATGGCACCCAGATGTGCCATCTGAAGGCCCGTAGCTCTGCTTACTTCCTTTTTGTCTCCACAAAGTCCTGATTTTTCTAACTTTAGGAGCACAGTTCACGACTGGCCAGTTCCCTAGATTGCTGAATGACAGTGAGAGGCACAGCCCTGATAAACCAACAGGAAGCGGCAGCTGTGGCCCTACTAAACTCACGGGAAGAAGCTGATTTTAGTTTTGAATGCACACCTGATACTTGTGCTTCAGGCCACAAAAAGGTCACTCTTTTGTAGTAACCCCATGGGATTTAATATTTGCAAAATAACTTACGTTCATGTTTCCTGACTTTGTGCCTTGCAGCATACCTAAAGGCACTTAATTCATGTGTTATAATTCCAATTTATGTCAGACAAATAGCTGAATTGAGAGAGAGAGAGAGACAACTCCTTGCCCGTTGCTGGCCATGAGGAGAGAGCCAGGGTAAGCAGGAGACGGTACGAAGCATCACAGCATCCTGGCTCATGTCTTACCCTGTGGGAAGAGAGCTATGGCGGGGCTGTCGAGGAAACTGCCTCCTGCTTCTCTAAGGCAGCAAAAATCCCCGCATCTATGACCACCTTCTCTGCATAGATTGCTACGTTGGCCTCTGAGCCCAAAGAAACCCTCCCTCCTTTTCCAGACTCTTCAGTGCCATGGTCCCAGGCCCGTTGGGATGGGATCGACATCATAGCTCTTGCCCTGGACCAGCCTCCCAAATTCGATGTCGTCTGTGAAGTAGACTCAGAGCCCTGAGCCCTGAGGAAACTGAGGAAACTGTTCTGGCGAGCAGGCTCACTCGCCAAGCTTCCACTAAGTCCGGCGCCTGCCGCCTAGGTCTGGACCACGTAAACCTCCAGAGGTTGATGGAGACCGGACCAAGGGCTTGCCTGATTTCCTGGCTTCACCCCAGTGTCCACCACAAGAGCTCTGTTGTCCTTCACCTGCCCAAGGCCTCCGGATAGGTCATTCTACTTAGTTCCAGCCTCTTGGAAATATCTGTCTTGGGAGCTCTGTGACCGCTACACAGTTCTACAGCAAGACCCTGGACTTAAAGACTTGCCATGTGATGGCAGGTCCTCGGTCTAGGCTGTGTGTTTAGTTTTTATAGACACCTGTGACTCAAAGGAGCAGCTCCAGTGGTGGGACTCTGGGGAGTCGAGGTGGTTCCGCAGAGGAAGTGCTGACGGACAGGCAACCCTCCTGGCCTGGAGGCCGCAAATTCCAGCGTCCACTCTCCTCCTCACAGGCAGCTCTGGCTGCAGGGCAGGGCGGGCAGGTCAGGCCAATGGTCCCTGACGTGTCTGTGGGTGGTGGGAAGGGTCCCCATAGCAACAGCTGGAGCATCTGCCTTGGTGAAATACATCTCTCTTCACCTGGCCACAAGCCTGCCCGGTGCTTCGGTCCGTGTCTGTTTGTAAACTGGCTTCCCAGTTGGAGGATAAGAAGAACAAGGCAGTAAGTCCAAGGGGGACTCAGGAACCAGACTGTAATTTGAACTCAGATGTCCTCATCCAGCTTCTGTGATTTCCAGACCGGCTTGTTCTAGAGCCCCCGCAGCTGTGGATAGATTATTGGATGAGAGTGGGGATGCAGACTAGGGGGCCCGGATTCTGGCAGAGGAGTCAGGCAATACGCAGGGTAACCAACCATTAAATAAGAGTACTTCAGAGTGAAAAGTCTTAGCAAGGAACGGAAGGAAGGTGATGTGACAGACGGATCGGGAGCCACTGCAGGCAGGGTGACCCAGAGGGTCTCCCTGGGAAAATTAAATTGAAACTGGATCTTAGTGTGGAGAAGTCAGCCTGGGAGAAAGAAACGAGCTTGGGAAGGACGTGCAGTGCAGAACAGGGCAGGCAGAGACCTTGAGGCTGGAATGCGTTGTTATCAGAGAGCATGACTTCACCGAGTTATCGCATCCGGGGTTTTCAACATTGATACCTACTATACATAATTACCACTGGTAACGGCCGTTCAACAGCTGTGGAGTGGAAGGAACGCAGGTTACTCAGCTCTTCTTTTTCTGGTTAGAGACATGAAGTCAACCTCCAGATTTGCACAATTTTTGTTAGGGATGCAATCAACATCTTTGTGCATAAAGTCTTTTTCCTTAGTTGTGTTATTTCCTTGAAAGAATTCTCAGAAGTGAGGTTACTGCTTCAGAGAACATGAACATGTGTGGTCGCTGGTACAGGCTGCCACACTGATTGTTCAGAAAGGTTAGGCCGATGTACGATGCTCCAGCAACACGTGCCGGTGCCTGCTTTTCCACAGCACCGGGTGTCAGAATTGCATAGAAAATGCTACTCTAAGTTGCTTCGTTTGCATTTTCCTAATTACTAAGGAGGGTTAACATTTTCCCATGTATCGTTTTGCTATGTGCGCTTTTTCCGCCTTTGTGAGAGTGATTTGTTCTTATCCTTTGTCTACTGAGCAGCGGTTATAAAAGAAACAAAGTTTCATCGTATCACCCTGGGAACCTAGGGAGTGGACCAGAAGATCTCGGAGTTAGAGTTTTTGGCTGCACAGGCCACTCCAGCATTCAGTTCTTACTGACTGATGCAACAAGCACTATTTCAGAGAGCAGACGGACGTGCTGAAGAGTCACCGTCACTTCTAAAGGTGCCCCGGTGTCCCGGGCAGCAACCTGGGCACTGAGGAACTGGAGGGACTGTGTTAAGCAATGCAGAGGACACTGCACGGCCAGTCCATCATTTCCAGAAACGGAACTGACGGTCATACAGAAGGAGGCACATTTACAGTGAATTCAGTTTCTAAAAAGCTTGCATTACATCCTTACGACTGCGTACCCACCCACCCATCAGGTGGCTGTGAAGGGTTGCTAATCGGAGGCAAGAACTCACACGTCTGGGCTGGGCGCAGCTCAGGTTTACAAAGTGTCTCAGATTGGATTAAGTATCAATGAGGCTACACATGAAGCCATTTTTATTTTGGTTTGTATGTGACACGTGTTAATTTGTTAAATGTAAACATTCATGATATATTGCAATTGATTTGACTTTGTTTTGGCATTTCTACGTTTTTTAATATATGGGGAGCCTTTGAAGATGGGAGTGGGGTGGGATGCTTTTGACCTCTAGGAAGCCAAGCTGAAGGCTGAGAAGCAGACAGATAAGAGATAGCTCATTAGGTCCTGGGAGGTGAACTTGGAGGATGTAGACGAAGCTAAGGCAGAAAAGCATTTGTTCTCACTGAAGGTTAAAAGACCAGTAGCAGTGGAAACTGAAGGCTGCTATTTATCTTCAGGCTAGGGACAGTGCAGACAGCTGCAACATGAGTCTCCTTATAAAACCATGCCAGCAACCTGAACCGTGACCTCCACTGGAGAAGTATTTCAGTGGGTGTACTGACATCCCCTTTAAGCACCAGTAAGCACCGTGGTGTCAATTTTGTTCTGAGGTCTGATGATTTTGTTCACCCTCTTTAGTGAATAATAGGGAGACAGAGTCTTTACACAGTCTTATTTCAATTTAACTAAGGAAACAAAGCTGCATAGCAGGAAGAAAGATACTACACTGAAAGCAGGCTTGAAAGTCAAAAGCAAACCTTACAAAAAAATTTTGAATTTCTGATCGGCAGTGAGCTATTGCAAAATCAGATTGACAGTTGACGTAGCTATTCGAGTTAAGGTAAAACAATTATTTGGATAGATATTTCAGTACATGTGATCTTTAGTTCCAAATTATCTGGGTGTTTCCTTTACTTTTTTCATGTCCTTTCATGTGGTTATGGCCTGTTAGAAGATATAACATTATAAATTAAGAAAAAGCGAGCTGTTTACAGAAATCAGTGAGAAGCATTTAAGGCGGGTTTTCTCATATTGAAAAGCTACTGGTGGGTCTAATTACTGCCCTATCTGAAAGACCAAAGTACAATAAAATACGTGAAATAAACGGCCGGGCTGCACATGTCACTGCGTGCTAGTCATTACTCTCGTAGTGTGTCAGAAAACCTTGTATGAATCCCATAAAGAACTACATCACTGGCCCCCCAACATTCCCCATGTAAAAAGCCTGATGGTGAAGAAAACTACTCAAAATCTAAATTCATTTAAGTTCTGTTATGATTGTTTTCTGCTTGAAGGACCTCGATGAAGGACACCCTTTTTAATTAGTTCTACTATTTCCCCCCAAAATGATGTACTGCTATGAGATAGCAAATTAGAGTTTTTGGCAAGAAATAGACTTTGAGGGTCTATATTCTCTGAAGAATAAAGTGAAATGGGTTTCCACAGGTCTCCTAACACCCCCAGGGGCTGTGGTGTGAAGACAGCCTCCTGCTGCTCCCAGGTATGGGGCTTAGAACTGCCTGGGGTTTACTAAGGAAGCCCTTCTGATTAGCCGAAGGCTGGGGCTACTAAGGCTTTTGGGCACGGTACAGGGACCCTGAATTGGCCCTCTGGGAAGCAAGGTGTCAAGCGTCAGGCTAGGAGTTTTATTTATGCTTCTTCATTGAATCCTCAATTCTATGAGGTTGGCCATGATGCTGAAGATGTTAAAGACTCCCAGAGGAGTCTTCCCTGGGACCTGCGTTAGCGTGGGGCTGTAGAAGTTAAATAGGGTGTATGTGGGCCAGGTGCGGTGGCTCACGCCTGTAATCCCAGCACTTTGGGAGGCCGAGGAGGGTGGATCATGAGGTCAAGAGATCGAGACCATCCTGGTTTACATAGTGAAACCCCGTCTCTATTAAAAATACAAAAAATTAGCTGGGCATGGTGGCGCATGCTTGTAATCCCAGCTACTCAGGAGGCTGAGGCAGGAGAATTGCCTGAACCCAGGAGGCGGAGGTTGTTGTGGTGAGCTGAGATCGCGCCATTGCACTCCAGCCTGGGTAACAAGAGCGAAACTCTGTCTCAAAAAAAAAAAAAAAAAAAAAAAAAAAAAAAGGGTGTATGTGCAGAGCAGCTGCCATCTACTAGTAAGTCCCACAGCAGAGTTTGCTGTAATTATAATTATTATCATAATGTCAGTATCAGTGCTTCTCATACAGTAGTTCTAACAATTAAATGAACTAATTTATAGACGGCACCAAGAGCTTGACAATTATGGGTTGCTAAATAAATGTTAGTTTCTTTCACTTCCTTAATGAGATCAATTCAAGGAGTTCATGGTACATTCATTCATATTCCAAATCTACCCACTGTACAGATGAGCAAATTTTCAAAGCGGGATTTGATCTCAGGTCTACCTAAAGCTGAAGCCTCAGCTGTTTCCACTACGGTTGGCTTCCTCGCCAAGGGCACGCAGGGTCGATGTGGCCAAACCCAGTTCACACAGGAAGTCCTCATGGTTGCCCTTGCAGTCTTTATAGGGCGGGAGCTCCTCCTAATCTGTGGATATTTCGGTTCTAAATACATTTTGGTCCTTATCATTTTTTCTTTTGTATGCATTTATGTTTTTAAAAATCGGCATGTAGCCTAGAATAATTATAAAAGCGGATACTAGGTTCTAATGAACCAGATAACATTGCCAATATTCAACTATTTTTGGCTAAAAAAAGTCAGTTTCATGTGGTTTAACCTAAATTTTAATTCTGACTGTGTGTCAGGCCCTATGCTAAGCATTTAAGTACATTGAGCTTCTTTAATTTGAATTCTCATTAATCCCCACAACAAACTTGAAAAGTTGAGAATGTTACTGCTCACATTTTTACAGATGAGGCACTCACGGTTAAGTTCAACTACCAAACATCAAAGGGAAACCACCATGTGCAAAATAACTAAATGTCTTATAGATGCTTTGGCTGAGAAATTCAGTTGTGATATATATGAAAACAAAGTGAAATAAAAAATACCATTTAAAAACATTTCTTTACAATGGACATATTATTCAGATGAAAACTGTTTTCCTTCTAATCTTAAAATTCTCTATCATTATCTAGTTAATCTATCATCCATCTACAGCTTTCAGATTATCTGTTAATTATTAATTAATAATTATGATTACAAATTGTCATTTTGAGTCACTGTGACTGGTAGAATTGAAATGCAAGGATATGGCTCTCAGAAAATTTACTGTAAAAGAAAATAAGTTCCTAAGTGATCCTTAAAAATACATCTTTCCTTTCAAATTTTCTCCAGCGGTTCTGTTTTCCTTGGGCTGCCATTTTACATTTGGGGAAAACTGAGACCAGCATTGACACACTTGATCTTTATTGACTAAATTTTAAATGTAAATTTTGTTTTTAGTGATTTTCCTTGCTTCTCTATGAAAATAATGTGTTTACAGGTAGCATCCTCACTAAGTCTGTAATATGCTTTTTAAGTGGTTTTAGAAAAATATTTCTGGAGGGGATACGAAATAATATTTTGATGACATAATTTGTTTTACTTCCCTGCAATTTCATATAAACATACATAAAGCAATATTATAGCATATTAAATTTCTTATATGAGATTAAATTCTCGTTAACATATTTTTAATGTTTTATGAAAAATATTTTAATACAAAGAAGTACAATTTCCTCATCTATTTTACCACCACTGCATCTTTTGTTTTAGATCATTTTCATTAAAATATCTTCTGTTTCCTAACCAAAAAAAAGTGAATTCTTTTTTTGGGGTTAAGGGCTGGTTTTGGGCCTCTGGATGCTAAACGACAGAGGTAACTTTGGTGCTCACACACTGGCTTACCCGGGCATGTGCGCATCCAGAGGCCCAAAAACAGCCCTTAACCCCATCCAGGTAAAAAGGGTAAGAAAGTGCAACAGTCAAGGCACAACAACGGAGTGATGCCTCCTGTACTTATTTCTGAGTGATCAAAGCAGCTGTGCACCCACAACAATGCAGCCGTCCCTGGCCGACTGCCAGCCGTGCAGCTAACAGTTACATATGAACTACATGGTACTGGACTATGCTCCCAAAAGAGTTTGGTCTTATCGTTTGTCCAAGTGTGGGAAGTGCTGGCTCCAGCCCCTCAGCTGTCCACACTGGTCTTCCTTTCTGTCCCTGTTGCCACCACCACACTTAGCCCCTTAAGGTCTCCAAAGTTACCTTTCTGTTGCAATAACCTCTCCACCATCCTCTCCTGCCTTCTCTCTATCCCTTTAAATTCATCCTTTACGACTGCCTAATTAAACCTTTATTAGCTCAGCGCTCGTTGCATTTCTCCACTGGGGAAAATCTTCAGAAATGTACCATTATCTGTTGAATAAATTTCAGCTTCCTTGCCCTGGCATTAAGCCCTGTATGATGGGCTTCAAGCCAATTGTCTTCTAATCCTCCCTCCCAGTGACATCAGGCTCCAATTAAACCAAGAGTCAGGGCCTCCCCAGCTCCTCATCTGCTCTTGGGTCATTCCTGCTGGAGTTCCTTCCCCAGCTCTGCTTATGAAAATCCGTGAAGGTGCTTGATTTCTGAATCGTCAGGGTCAGAAGACTTTTGTCTTTCTTTTCAGCATGAGCAATGTTGATGCTTCTCTAGAGGCCCTTGACAAATCCCACGTTCTAAAGTTATTGTGAAAATATCTCATTGACAAGAATTAGGCTCCTTGAAGAGGGGAACCATCTTGGAATCCTCTGTGGTGTCTGCAAACTCAGTTGATGTTCAAAGAGGTGTTTGCTGGAAAGGGAAAATGAAGAGAAACCTAGCTGCCTGAGCAGAGGGGCTGGCCCGTGGCGGTCCGGGGCTCTGGTCCTGTGGGATGCAGGTGCCCTAGGCCCGCTCTGGCGGGCAGAGGGGTCATCTCGCAGGGTGCCCTGCAGGCCAGCTCTGGCGGGCAGAGGGGTCATCTCGCAGGGTGCCCTGCAGGCCAGCTCCGGCGGGCAGAGGGGTCATCTGGAGGCAGAGCAGAAACCTGAGAACACAGACTCAGGGAGAGGCCCCTGGGTAACCAGGCACTGAAGCCAGGAACACAGGGATTTGAGTTAAACGGTCAGGCCAGTGCCTCCCAGAAAGGAAGTCCGTGTTCCGAGGCATAGGAGAAAGCATTTGCTTACAAACCTTTGACCAGGAAAGTGGAGGGCCAAAGAGGCCAGGCCGAGGCTGAGAGGAAGCCCACCCGCCAGTGCCCCTCCTCTCCCTGGCCCGGACCTCGGGCTGAGCCTAGGCATATCTGATATAATGCCGTAACTAAGGGCATTTATAACTGACCATTGTGTGGAAGGCACTATCTTAAGTGCTCTCCAGTTGAGTCACAACACAGTAATAGTTACAGTGCTAACTGGTGGAATTCGTTCCATTGCCAGCAGCTGAACTCTGCCTAAATGCATTATTCCATCTAATCTTAGTAACTCCGATGTGAGGCAGGCGCTGTGATTAGCACGCTTACCTCAAGTTTAGGTGGTGGAGGCTTAGAGAAGTGAAGCGGTTTGCCCAGGTTCCAAGGGGTGAGTGGAGGCAGCCCCAGGTCCAGGGGTGGGGCAGGCTGCGGGCTCTCAGCCCCTCCTCACCTTCTTCCTGTTAACTCAGTCCCTTGCATTTTTCACAGGTCACAGGGACAGCAGCACTTTTTAGATTTGGGTGCTGGTCAACATTATCGGTCCCTTGGAAAATTCTCTCCTACAAAATATTGCTCTGTGTGTGTGTGTGTGTGTGTGTGTGTGTGTGTGTGTGCGCGCACGCGCGCGCACACAGGAGAATTAAGTAAATTTGGAGTTGGTATGGGGTGAGAATTAGCTGTGACTTGTGGGTGGTGGGTAAAGTGAAGAGAACTGGGGGGTGTTTGGTCAAGGTGGGGGGCACAAGCTCTGGCCCCGCCCTGGCACCGGCTCACCTGTCAGCACTCCCATCATTTCCTCACAGGTGAAGCAGGGCACGGGATGACTCCCTCCCGGATTGTATAGGGACAGCGTCACCACATGTGCTGCACGCAGTGAGGCTTTACCCGATGGATACGCCATGATGGCCGGGGCTGGTATTTAGGCTGCAGTTATTAATAGGATGACATTGCAGAACTGGGTTCATGACAAGGCTTCCTTCACTTGTATTTCATTCCACTTCAAATGTTATCTTAAGTATTTAGAAAATTAAAAACATTTAGGAAGAAATTTTGAGGGGGTTTTACAAAAGAAAAATGGACCCAAGATTCATATGAGAACAATCGCTACTCTTCAACGATAATGTCACTAAGTGAAGCGATTTGGAAATAGTTAGGACAAGGAACTGCACTGTGAGGACATCTCCGAACTGATTAGGTTCCAACGCATTTAATGCCAAATCAGGAGAACCAGTAAACTAAAACAAACAATGAGATCAAAGCATCAGCAAATACCATGGCCAAACTCAGCCCTGCTCATGTGGGGCAGATATCAGTGCACGGAATTCCAAATTTGCTGGTGTGGTTTCCAGCAACCAGTTCCAGCCTCCCGTCCGCATGCCACAGTCTAGCATCTCGATGGCAGCTGGCTGACCTTGAGCCTGTCCTCGCTGATGGAGGGATTGCTTATGTCACTGGGCTTCACCTTTGCTAGGCACAGCCTTCTGATCTCACCGTGGCAATTCACAGTTAATTCACTGACGAAGGGCAGCAGCTGATGAAGTCCGTCCTGAAGAACATGCAATCCTAAATTCACGTGTATTTCTCTTCAGAGTGCATTCGACGATGTTTTGTTACACACACCCACTAAGTTGCAGTTATTTTAGATATTCTGTAGAACTAATTTATGTTCCCTGTATATTCCAGAAAGGTAATTGGGAGAAGCCATTCAGAAGTGCTGAGTGGTATAGATGAGCAGTTATTTTGTAATAAAAATTTCTCTATGCATTATTTTTCTTAGATAATCGAGAACACATTTTATGCTTAAATTTCAGGCAAACTGATGCATAAAGTGAAGCAGCATTATGAATCTGGCAACATGGAATTCTTAGTTTTGTTAGTTCCCATTCAAAGGTATGACAGTAGCGAAACTCTTTTGTACTCATTTAGAATTTCAAATGTAGGAGAACGCTAATAAGTGAATCTAATCCTGGTAAGGATCCTGAATAATGGAGCTTATTCTCCTCTTTTTCAGGTGAAAAAACCAAGGCCAGGAAACTGTAACAGGTAAGTCCCAAGACACGGAGCTGGCACACTGGGCCACAGGCCTGTCGGGCTCCTGCCACAGTGCCGCCTGCCTTTAATGACCTCAGTTACAGAATGCCATGCACTTGGAGCATCAGAAAAGAAGGGCATTTCTCTACCATTGTCAAGTTTACAATTCTTGTGGCTGAAAGCTCAAGATAACTCTGAAGTGAGTCGGACGCCAGCCCCACTTCGAACCCCATTACTGCTCGGCATTTCAAGCGCATGAGGTGGAATTGCAATTAAGAAAACCCAAGAATCTCACTGCGATTCTGCAACTGGCCATTATCACAAGATCAATGTCTTTTTTGAAACACAACTAAAACGATGATACAGAATAAATGTCTGAATAATGTCTAAATTCTGTGGGGAATGGAAAAAAAAGAACCTGGAGGCCTAGTCTCTCCAAATCGTTTCCTTAATTTTTAAGAAAACGACAAAGCCAAATAAATAGCTTCTTCTATGGTGTTTCTGCAGTTGTAAGATTCTGAATGTGAGATTCTGAACATCTCCAGGAACCTCCAGACCTCAGCATGGCCACAGCCAGGTCACACTCACTTCTGAGGCTTCCAGCTGCACACGCCACCCTCAGAGCAACACATGTACCCGGGTTCCTCGTTCAATTATTTTTCTCCATTAAATGAATGGAAGATACTTTTGTCCCTCTGGCAGGAGACTGGCTGGTGTTCTGTGTCTGGTGTTCTTTGCTCAAATGCTTCCATTTTGAGTGTCAAAAGAATATCTGTGCAATGTTCAGGGCCTGGGGTGTCCATTTGGGGCGATCTAAGAGAAGGTCAGGATTGAAAATAAACATGTAAGAAATGCAGTGTCAATGCGTCCCCAGAGCTGGCTCAGCCATGACCCAGATCCCGAGGGCCGTGAGGGGCCTGGGCAGCCTCCCCAGGACAGGCTGAGCATGGCCACGTGTGTGGCCTGCGGGGACAAATGTAGGGGCAAAGGCTCCCAGGAAGGCTGAGGGTCTCCAGCTTCCCGGGTCAGGAAACTGGCTTTTCCTGGTGAGGGGTCCCTTTGTCTTTTGTAAGGACCGTGGGGACCAGGTTTCTAAAATGTTGTTCAGACTTTGCAAAGTGAAGGCGAGAGCATGCTGTCTTTTTGACCTGCAGGGAATGCCAGAGCAAATGCGACCCCGGCATTAGCCTGCCATTCTCCTCAGGGCCCTTGATTCTACAGCCTCACATTGTCCTGAAAAATCACTGTTGTTCCCATGGCCACCAACTCATATGCACCAGACTTTTAAAAATTAGGTGCGAACTACTCATGTGCTATCTGCTCCATGGGAAAAATAATCAGATGGCCTTTGAGGCAGTACACACACACACATTCATATACA
Organism: Saguinus oedipus; assembly: GCA_031835075.1. Taxonomy (NCBI): domain Eukaryota; kingdom Metazoa; phylum Chordata; class Mammalia; order Primates; family Cebidae; genus Saguinus; species Saguinus oedipus. Next base: position 172,961,252 of record CM063172.1, on the reverse strand, counting down.
TACATGTACATATCTACGCACACAAGCACACATACACTTATATGCATATCTACATATATGCAAGCACACATACATTCATATAGATATCCATATACAAAGACACACATACACACCTCTACATGCGCACACATCTACACATGTGTACACATAAACACACACATACACACATGCACATACATATCCATATACAAATACACACACATACCTCTACATATGCACACATCTACATATGTGTACACATAAACACACATGCGCATACATATCATATACAAATATACATACATGCCCCTACATATGCACACATCTACACATTTGTACACATAAACACACACATACACACTTGCACATACATATCCATATACAAATACACACACATACTTCTACATACGCACACATCTACCTATGTGTACACATAAACACACACATACACACATGCACATACATATCCATATGCAAATACACACACATGCACACCCCTACATACGCACACATCTACACATGTACACATAAATACACACATGCACATACATACACATGTGTACCTAAACATCCATACAGTTACCCACCACATATACATATTTATGTAGTTTTAAAGTGACCTGTTGTAGAAAGTTTCCCCTCAAAAAAGCCTTTTGGGGAGCAGGGAGGGACAATACAGAACTCAGTAAGGAGCCTGTTTCATTACAGAGGGCCAAGGCTCACATGAGGAGGTAGGAGCTGTTGAACTGAGCATGGACACACTACCTATTCTCAAGATGGTCTTTGACAATAGGCCACTTTCTATGGCAGAAATTATGATCATATTGATTCTGCAAATTACTTGCCAATTTTTGACTGAGATAGTTTTTTTTTTAATACTTTAAAAGGGGTTTAGATTAGTAGTGTGGTCTCTAAATAATGTTTTTGTAAAACTAGCTTTAGAAACCAAAATTTCACCTTTGTTTCTGCCTCTCTGATATTCTTTACAGAATATTGTTTTATTACTATTTGTGTTATTATGTGCAGTAAACATAAATGTCCCACTTTATGTATCAATAATAAAATATGCATCATTTTCCTAAAAACGGCAGTACACACTGCTTTTTCCTGACAATAAATATTTATGGACAACTCACGCCAGTTTTATCATCCATACCAATTGTAACAGATGTGAGCTCATCATTCAGTCTGGAAGGTTTTGTAAACCACTGAATAACGAACTCCCATCCATTCCAAAAGACATGGACTGTAAAATAGTATGAATTGTCAGTAAATAGTTATTCTGATGAAATATTCCGTTCACCCCTCCACTTGCATAAAGATAGCTCATGCTCCAAAATATGCATACTTTTATGGATGGAAGAATAATTTTTAAAAGTGATTTACGTGACAGAACCATGCAATAGAGCATTTTCCTTCAAGTTCAAGAGGGAGGCATATACAAGGAGCCTGTGTCATGAAGGGATGGAGTGCTGAGTCATTCCGTTCCTTCCAGCAGCCTAGCTAAACAGTGAGGCTCCTTGCAGAGCTGACAGTCAGATCAAGCCGGCTGAGGCGGATGGTGTGCCTACTGTGGGTAATGGGCTTTGCTAGCTGCTGTCATCCACCCAAGAGGAATTTATAGCAGCACGTGGTACACGCGTCTGTGATAGCTCTGCTCTTCATGCAACAGGCATGGGAGCTGCTCTGCCTGTGCAGGAGCTGTGGTTATTACTCCTTCCCCATAGCAGGCAGTGCATTCTCTTGGACTTCATTTCTGCTCCAGCTCTCTGGGCTGGGCCATCTTGCTAATTGCTTCTCTGGCAAATATCTCCCGGCCCTTTGGCTTCTCCCACCACGATGTGCAGCAGAGACTAGGAACTGAGGATACGGTGGCTGACAGAACAGATCTGGTCCTTGACCTCATGGGGATTCAGTCTAGCAGGGAAGAGGAGCTTTAAATAGATCATCACTGCTACTGTGCTATGGGATCTTAGACGGGAGATCTAGCCTGGACTGGGGCTGGCAGTGTGGAGGGGGCGCTGCCTGAGTGAGGGTGAGTCAGGAGAACAGGAGGGAGATAGGGGCATAAAGGATCACAGGCAGAGAAGGGTTTGTTCAAAGGCCCTGAGGGAGGGGACCATTGGATCGGTTCAGAAGCAGAGATGAGTCTGGTGGAGCTGCAAGCGGGGTGGGGAGAAGGGTGTCTGAGGGAGGCTGGACAAGCAGGCAGGATTCAGGTGATTACGGCCCTGAGGTCCCCGGGATGTGTGGTCACCTTATTCTAAGGGCCAAACAAGAGGCCAAGGAAGGGTCAAACGGACTAGGGCATGACTGATTTTGAGTCGAGGCTACGGTTTGGACACTATTTGATGGGGGTGAAGGTCCATGGCCACTGCACTGTCCCAGGCAATGCGATGACAGTGGCTTGGTCTAGGGTGACAGAGGAATGAAGATATATTTTGGAAAATTTAAAAACTGCTAGAACATGGTGTTAAACTTGGTAAAGTGAGGGCGAGGGATGCCTGGATTTCTGCCTGTGCAAAGGGATAGATGGCAACATTTTCAGCAGAGGCAATGGAGGAGGACGGAAACTTGAGGAGAGAAGGGCTGGAATTCGCTTTTGGACATATGAAGGCCAAGTCCCTCAGAGGCATCAGAGGGGAGGCGGTGGGTGGGGGAGCTCAAATACCATGGAAAGGCTGGAAGAGCAATTATATGATGTCATCTGTTACAATGCTGGTTTTATTTCTGGCTTTGAAACATCTGGAATATGATAGTTTTAAAAATTAAAATAAAAACATCTAAAATAAAATAAGATTAATCTGTTAAATACACTATGAGCTTTAAGGAGCAATTTTCTAATAATCACTCAGATCTCCCAGTTCCTAGTTCAAGGCTATCTGCCAGACCACTGTTCTTCATCATGTGGGTAGAGAAACGCACGCCTGTGAACTCTGTGGGGACAGAGGGCAGAGATACAGGCTGGAACGGAAGATGACTCCCCTCTAAAGGAGCTGACAATCTGGGACTGAGCTTAGTACATCCAGTAGCCACTGGCCCGGCCCAGGGCTGGCAGCAAGCTCTCTGACTCGTGCTAGTTTTTATGCAAGATGGCAAGAGAGACAAGATAATTTTTCAGATAACTCACAGTTTCATCATCTTACAATTCTTTGGATTGCAATCATAAAAAATTCAGAATAAATCTGTTCATTAAACTCTAATTTTTTTTTATTGAGATGGAGTTTTGCCCTTGTTGTCCAGGTTGGAGAGCAATGGCATGATTTCTGCTCACGGCAACTTCTGCCTCTTGGCTTTGAGTGATTCTCCTGCCTCCCGAGTAGCTGGAATTACAGGCATGCACCGCCATGCCTGGCTAATTTTGTATTTTTTAGTAGAGATGGGGTTTCATCACATTGGTCAGATGGGTCTCGAACCCCTGACCTCAAGTGATTCACCCGCCTCGTCCTCCCAAATGCTGGAATTACAGGCGTGAGCCACTGCACCTGGCCCAAATTTGTTTTTATTAGAAAAACTTAACACATTGTTTATCAGTAATATTGTGTTTATGGCATCCAAATCTGAAAAATATAATTTTAATCAAATTGCATATCTATTTCTTTGTTCAGGTTGATCCCTAGTTTCCAATCTTTTTGGATGTATAATTGCTGGTTACAAGTTAGAGGGCTGATTCCTTCATTACAATGTCCACATCTTTGAGTTAAGCTCTTTTTAGAAGTTATCAGGAGTGTTGTGTTCACAGATGGAAACTCAGACACTAAAATACACATCTGTCCAACCAGAATCAGGAAAGGTCATGTCAGTCTGTTTTCATTGACACCACCCACATTTATAAACTGTGTATATTACAAATATCCTTTCAATTAACCTAAAAATTGATTTTGATTTTTTCATGAAAATTATGTCATACAGTAATGTCCATAGATGCTTAAAGTGATTTTTAAATTATGCAAATGCAAAAGACACAGAATGCCAAGAATCAGTGGTAAAAAACATTCAAGAGCTTCTTTTTTAAGTAAAAGGATAAACACTAAAATTTACATGTTTACACAAAATGTGTAAAATGTGTACCAGTGTCAGGTCAATGTAGCAATGGGTGCAAAGGCCTTCCTTGTAGAAGGGTTTGATGATGGAGCAATTTGGGCCATGTGTTTGCAGAAAAAATTGCTGCTTCCCATTGTTTTTTATGTCAAAAGAAAGTGAAGAAAAGTACACAACTGGATGGTATAAATTTGTCATGGCGAAATCCTAAACCTTTAAGATGAATTTCTTTTCTTTTCTGAGATGGAGTTTCACTCTTGTTGCCCAGACTGCAGTACAGGGGCGCAATCCCGGCTCACTTTAACCTCTGCCTCCCGGGTTCAAGTGATTTTCCTGCCTCAGCCTCCTGAGTAGGTGGGATTACGGGTGTGCACCACCACGCCCAGCTAATTTTTTGTATTTTTAGTAGAGATGGGGTTTCACCATGTTGGTCAGGCTGGTCTCAAACTCCTGACCTCAAGGGATCTGCCCACCTTGGCCTCCCAAAGTGCTGGGACTACAAGCTTGAGCCACTGCGTCTGGCCCAGATGAATTTCTTTTGATAAAAAGAAAAATGAATATTTTTATAGAGGGAAAATTAGAGACACAGGAGGTAGCTTTTCAGTCAAGACTTCTTGACCAAGGACTTCATTTAGATTTTCACTTTTTGACTCTAAGAGGATAGATTTGACTCATTAATTACTTGATGGGGTGGGAAATTTCCTTAAGTCTGTGTGTGTATTAAGATGAGCATAATTTGTATATAACCTCAAAGTCTTTGACTTACAATGAACATAACTACGGTGAAATTTTTCTTCTCTGGTGGCTCACTTTAAATGTCTTTATATTATCCAAATGCTTTATTCAATGATGAAAAGAAAATTGCACTTCTCTTCAAGTGACCCAAACAAGAATTTTTAGAAATCTGAATATTCAAATTAATGCTTCTATTTCTGTTGATTTAATCTACAATATTTTTAAACATTCTTGAAAAACTTGACCTGCTTCTTGTACACTGTGATACTCATTTGATTTTATCGTGACCATTTAAGAGATTTTCATTTTAATAAGCAAGAAAAGAATGCTGTCAAGATATCGGCTAAAGTTAACTGAATTTGGAATGCATGACAAAATTGGGTGGGCCTCATTTCTTTTCCTATGCTGTTAAAATACTAGATCAAAAGGTTAGCTAGATGCAGCCTGACTCACATATGGTATATTTCAATCACATATTATTATTCTATGAATTCTGTATTTTGCTTAGAACTGGTAACTATTGAATATGTTTAAATTTTGTCTTCCAAAATGATAAATTGAAGGTTCATTTACTAGAGATCTTCCTATAGATTTCTACTTCTGAAATTAAATGTACACTATCTAGATTTCATATAGAAAAAAAAATTCATCTTGAGTTTTAGCTATTGTTATTTTCTAGCACTGTGTGCCAGTGTTTCGATCTGCCCTCACTGTCCATTGTATTTTAGATCGTGTTGCAAGCTTACCCTTTCTACGGTACAGCTCCAGCCATGCTGGCTGCTGCTCCCCACTCCCATCCCATGCAGACGCCTTTGAGGACTGTGCTGAGGCAGTCTCAGACCTTTCTACAGGAGCCAAGGGCTTCCTCGATGGCCATGATCTGCTCTTCCTCACTCCTGAGGGTGTTTTTCCCGGTAGCCCTGGGACCACTGCTCCAGCCCAGAGTCCAGTAGTGCCTTGTATTTGCCCACTTGTGCTTGCACTGGCTTCTGCGCCTGGAGCATCCCCCAATCTCCAGATGTACAAATCCTACCCATCCTGCTCATCTCAGTTCAGATGATACCCTTTTCATGATCTGACAGGAAGGAGCCTCTTCTGTTTCCTCCTTGGTGATTTTAACTCTACTTCTCATGACGTCATTTCCTGCCATGAGTTGTGGTTTACATGCACTACAAACCAATGTTTTGTGTTCTCCAAATTCATATGTTGAAGTCCTAACCCCTAGCATGGCTGTATCTGGAGAATACAGATACAGATGATTTAATAGGTCAGATGATTTAATAGGATTCATGCTCTTACAAGGAGGCACCAGAGAGCTTGCTCCCTCTCTCTCCCTGTGCACGTGCACCGAGGAAAGGCCAGTGAGTGCACAGTGAGAAGGTGGCCACCTGCAAGCCAGGAGAGGAGCCCTCGCCACATGCTAAATTGGCCGAACCTTGATCTTAGACTTCCTGTCTCCACACGTGAGAGGTCATACATTTTTGTGGTTTCAGCCACTCAGTCTCTGGTGTTGGGCTATGGCGGCCTGAGCAGACAAGACAGTATGGGATAGAGGGGAGCTTTCTGTTTAAAGTGAAGGCCTTGAAATGAGTGTTCAGTGAACATTTGCCTTTGCTCACCACACTGCCTGGCTCTGTGCGCCTATGGGGTAGTGCACAGTATAACCCCTACTGGCTCAAGGTGCAGCGAAATCAGGGCGAGCCCCAAACTGCTGAGCAGCCCAGACAGAGAGGACCAGCTCAAGAGCCACAGCTGGAGACCTGTGGCGGTGCCAGTGCAGGGGTGTGGAGTAGGGTGTTCAGAGGAGGCACGGCTCAGGACATGGTGGCAACAACATGGCTTCTGGAGGTGGCATCGTCACCCCCTAAAGTGGTAACCCCACATCCCACCCATACAGCATGAGCTGCTAGATTTGGAGGGATGGAGTGGAGAACAAGCAGAGGCCATGCAGGGTAGAAGTGGAGTGGAAACACACGGTGAAGGAAGGGATGGCTGGTCAGGTGGCAGCAGACCTGAGTGAGAACAATCTCTGCCTTCTAAAGAGAGGGCTGACTCGGAAGCTGCCAGTGCAAAGGACAAACCTCAGGAAAGAGCCACAGACCCCAAAACAAGGGTGTGCAGTGCAGGACCAGGGTGGATGCCCTCCTTGGTTGATTTGGGAAGATCATTCTTCTCAGGTAATTCAATAACATAGGAATACTCTATCTTCATGGAGTTGACTCTCCTTCTCTTAAGCAAGCTCTTTCAATTAGCTGGAAAATACGACTCATTTGATAGTGAATAATTTGAAACGAAAGCCAGCATAGTATTGATATGATAAGAAAAAAATACAGGAAGGAGTAGTGAAAATTATTAGAGGAAGGCTATCCACACATACTCACAGAAACAATTGCCAAAAAATATCTCTTACTAAATATTACACCTCCGATTGAATTCAATATTAAAGACCGCTTAAAGAAAAACACAAGATCTTGGGGACAGACAGTGAGACTACCGGAGGAAATGTAAAGCAAGTTGACAGCACTCAGAAAAGAGTTAAAAAATTATAGAGGGCCAGGCGTGGTGGCTCACGACTGTAATCCCAGCACTTTGCAAGGCCGAGGCGGGTGGATCACGAGGTCAAGAGATCGAGACCATCCTGGTCAACATGGTGAAACCCCATCTCTACTAAAAATACAAAAAATTAGCTGGGCATGGTGATGCGTGCCTGTAATCCCAGCTACTCAGGAGGCTGAGGCAGGAGAATTGCCTGAACCCAGGAGGCGGAGGTTGTGGTGAGCCGAGATTGCGCCATTGCACTCCAACCTGGGTAACAAGAGTGAAACTCCACCTCAAAAAAAAAAAAATCATAGAAATGGAAATCAAATTGAAAAGACAAAGGAAGAATTGCACTAGGGAAAACTTGGTAAAGATATAGACAATATAAATTAGAAAAATTAAGCAGTCAATTTGCAATAGGGAATTTAAAACGATTGAAGATCTATTCAACATAGTATTGGAAGTCCTAGCCAGAGCAACAGACAAGAGAAAGAAATAAAGGACATCCAAACTGGTAAAGAGGAAGTCACACTGTTGCTGTTAGCTGACGAAATGATCGTATACTTAGAAAATCCTAAAGACTCACCAAAAAGCTTCTAGAACTGGTAAATGAATTCAGCTAAGTTTCAAGATACAAAATTAATGTACATAAATCAATAGCTCTGCTATATACCAACAGTGACCCAGCTGAGAATCAAATCAAGAACTCAATCCCTTTCACAAGAGCTTCAAAAAGAAAAAAAATTAAATATGTAGGAATATACCTAACCAAGGACATGAAAGACCTCTACAAGCAAAACTACAAAACACTGTTGAAAAAAAATCATAGATGACAGAAACAAATGGAAAGACATCCCATGTTCATGGATGGGTAGAATCAATATTGTGAAAATGACCATACTGCCAAAAGCAATTACAAATTAAATGCAACTTCCATCTAAACAGCATCATCATTCTTCAAAGAACTAGAAAAAACAATCCTAAAATTCATATGAAATTTAAAAAGAGCCCAAATATGCAAAGCAAGAATAAGGAAAAAACAATAAATCTGGAGGCATCACATTACTTGACTTCAAACTGTACTATAAGGCCATCGTTACCAAAACAGCATGGTACTGGTATAAAAATAGGCACACAGACCAATGGAACAGAAGAGAGAACCCAAGAATAAAGCCAAACATTTATAGCCTATTGATCTTTGAAAAAACAAACAAAAACATAAAGTGGGGAAAGGATACCCTATTCAACAAATGGTGCTGGCATAATTGGCAAGCCCACGTAGAGGAATGAAGCCGGATCCTCATCTCTTACCTTATACAAAAATCAACTCAAGATGGATCAAAGACTTAAATCTAGGACCTGAAACCATAAAGATTCTAGATAATAACATTGGAAAAACCCTTCTAGACATTGGCTTCCACAAAGACTTCATGACCAAGAACCCAGAAGCAAATTCAACAAAAATAAAGATAAACAGATTTAACTAAAAAGCTTCTGCACAGCAAAAGAACCAGCAGAGTTAACAGATGACCAAAAGAGTGAGAGAAAATCTTCAGAATATATACACCTGACAAACGACTAATATCCAGAATCTACAAGGAACTCAAACAGATCAGCAACAAACAAACAAACAATCCCATCAAAAAGTGGGCTAAGGATATGAATAGACAATTCCCAAAAGAAGATGTGAAAATGTCCAACAAGCATGTGGAAGAATGCTCCACATCACTAATGATCAGGGAAATAAAAATCAAAACCACAATGCGATACCACCTCATTCCTGCAAGAATGGCCATGATCATAAAATTAAAAAAAAAATAGATGTTGGTACGCATGCAGTGAAAAGGGAACACTTTTACATTGTTGGTGGGAATGTAAACTAGTACAACCACTATGGAAAACAGTGGGGAGATTCCTTAAATAACTAAAAGTAGATCTATGGTTTGATTCAGCAATCCCACTACTAGGTATCTACTCAAAGGAAAAAAAGTCATGACATGAAAAAGATACTTGCACAGGCATGTTTATAGCAGCACAATTTGCAAATTTAAAAGCCCCTAACCAGTCCAAATGTCCATCAATCAACTGGTGGATAAAGAAAATGTGATATATATATACATATACCATGGAATACCATTCAGCAATAAAAAGGAACGAAATAATGACATTCACAGCAACTTGGATGGAATTGGAGACTATTAGTCTAAGTGAAGTAACTCAGGAATAAAAAACTAAATGTTATGTTCTCACTCATATGTGGGAGCTAAGCTAGGAGGACTCAAAGACATAAGAATGATACATTGGACTTTGGGGACTCAGGGGAAAGGGTGTGGGGTGGCGAGGAATATGGGACTATACACTGGGTACAGTGCACATGGCACAGGTGACAGGTGTACCAAAATCTCAGAAATCACCCCTAAAGAACTTATTCATATAACCAAATACCACCTGTTGCCCCAACACCTACCGAAATAAAAAAAAAATTAAAAAACATTAACTACAATGATTAAAATGAGAAATAGTGAAGAAAGGAATAGAGATTTTGGAAATATGCATACTTGGAGTTCCTGAGGAGAGTGAATACACTGAAACAGAACAAACATGAAAATCTTTCATTAAATAAATTATTCTTGAAATAACTGAAGACTTGAACCTACTGTTTAGTCAGTTAGACATGCTATAAGCAAATATCTTAGACTAGGTAATTTGTAAACAACAGAAATTTATTGCTCACAGTTCTGAAGGCTGGGAAGTCCAAGATCAAGGCAGCAGCAGAGTGAGGGCCTGTTCCTCATAGATAGCTGCTTCTGTGTGTCCTCATATGGTGAAAGGTCAAAAATGGCTCCCTCAAGTTTCTTTTCTAAGGGTATTAATCCCATTCCCTCATGGTCTAATCACCTCCCAAAGGCCTCACTTCTTAATACTTGCCATTGGACATTAGATTTCAACATATGCATTTGGAAGACACACAAACATTGCGACCACAGTGAGCTACATACTGGAAGAGCACAGCCTGTGTCAAGGAAAACTGACCTAGCATGATCAACACCAGGTAGGAATGAAGGGTTAAAAGCTGGTCTGTACCCCATCCTCTCCACCCTGAGGATGTCTGGGGAGAAAGGAAGGAAAAGAGGAATGGCCACACTGAACCTAGGGGAAACATAGTGAATAAAATGCCAATTATCGGACTATATACTTTGTGCTGTTTCATGATTGAAAGTAAAGCCCTCCTTTAAGGCCAGGCTCAGTGGCTCATGCCTGTAATTCCAGCAGCTTGGAGGCCAAGGTGGGAAGATCACTTGAGCCTAGGAATTCAAGACCGGCCTGGCCAATATGACGAGCCTCTATCTCTACAAAAAAATGCAAAAATTAGCCAGGTGTGGTGGCGCTCACCTGTAGTCCCAGCTACATGGGAGGCTGAGGTGGGAGGATAATTTGAGCCTGGGAGGTCAAGGTTGCAGTGAGCCAAGATTGCACCACTGTGTTCCAGCCTGGGTGACAGAAGGAGACTCTGTCTCTAAAGAAAAAAGAAAAAGAGAAAGATAAAAAAAAAATAATAAAGTAATACTCTTTGCATATCCCCTGGAGACTTCAGCTGCTCAGCTGGGAACAGAGTGTGTCCCAATGTGGCCAGAAAGGACTTGGGGAGTGGCACTGACACTGACTTAATGCTTTCCCTGTCTCTTGCAGTTACTATGTCCTTTGAATGATTAATAAGAAGGCAGGTCTGATTCTAGAGAGCCTGGTTGGAAAATCTGATCCTTTGTATTATCTCACAAAGCCATATCCTATGTTACTAAATTTTAAATGTAAAGAAAAACAATTGAGCAGCCAGAAAAAAAGACCAAGTCACTTAAAAGGGAGAAAACTTATGTTGGTCTCAGAATTCTCCACAGCTACCTTCTAGGTCGTAGGACAGAAGAGAAATATCTATACAAACCAAAGGAAATAAAATATGTCAGAAACTGGAGATCCAGTAAGACTGTTCTTCAAATAAAAAGTCTAAAGGCAAACAGTTTTGAAAAAAGTGTGACATTTGGGAAATATCATTTCTCTCCTTTATGACAAAATGACTAGAGGACAATACTCAGGCAACCTAGTGATGACAAAAATAATCAGTGCTGTGTGTTGAGTACAGTTACTGAAGAACTAAGACTAAAACAATGTGAGATTATGGTGGCAAAACCGAAGATACATATGAAAGTCTCTGGTGATGTAGAAATGATGCCGCTACCAAGAAAATAAGAGGAGGAAAGGAGAAAGAAGACGGAAGGGAGAGTTAATTTTCTGCTGCCTCATTTGCAATAGTTGGGTGTTAAAGAACATTATTTTAAGCAGATATATCAAAGAATAGAAAAATAAGGGCTGGGCATGGGGGTGCATGCTTGTAAATCCTAGCATTTTGGGAGACTGAGGCAGGCAGATCATTTGGGGTCAGGAGTTTGAGACCAGTCTGACCAACATGGTGAAACCCCATCTCTTGTAAAAATAATAATAATAAACCCAAAAACTAGCTGGGTGTGGTGGTGCATGCCTTTAATCTCAGCTACTCAGGAGGCTGAGGCAGGAGAATTTCTTGAACTTGGGAAGTGGAGATTGCAGTGAGCTGAGGTCATGCCACTGCATTCCAGCCTGGGCAACAGAGACTCTGTCTTGGAAAAAAAAAAAGAGAGAGAGAGAGAGAGAGAGAGAGAGAGAGAGAGAGAGAGAGAGAAGAAGTCTATTTAACAGAAGCAAAGATAAATACCAAGTAACCTGATTTTATTTCAGCAAGTTTTAGATCAAAGAGGAAATACAGTCCCAAATTAGAGAATGAACAGAAAACAACATAATGAAGATGCTGACATGCTCAGAGAAAAATGCATTACCTCAAATTTTAATTTAATTAACAATAAAGAATTTAACAAGAATTTAACTCAAAAGTTTAGGCAAGAAGCAACAAAATAAATGGATTTAAATCATAAGAAATTTTAAAAGCTGAAATTAATTAGAAATCTCAAATAGCAGGACTATAAAATAAGTTCAAAATGTGGCTTTTAAAAGACAAAAATGTACTGAAATATAAGAGCCAGCATCTACTTTAATCAAGAAAAAATGGAGAATGTGCAGACGGAAATATCAAGGCAGGGAGGAAAGTAAAAGAAAATGAAGAGAATTAAAACAAACACAGGACACGAGCTTGTTTAACTCTGTGCAAATATATTTGAAATTTGGATAAATTGAAAAAATTTTTACACAAATGTAATTAATCAAAACTGACCCCTGCAGCAGCAGAAAATCTAAGAAGTCTTATTTCTATGGGAGAAAGGTTATCAACAAGCTCTTCTTGTCCAATCAAAAAGAAAAAGTCACTAGGTCCAGAAATGAGAATACCACAAATTCAGTACTTTTTCTAGAGCTTAGGGTAAAAATAAAAAAATAAAAATAAAAAGCTTACGATTTTTTTCTCTGGAGGAAGTATAACATAGATACCAAAAGACAAACATTTTAGAGAACAAATAGACCAATATGACTTATGAAATTCTTAAACAGAATATTAGCAAAATAAATCCAGCCGCATATCAAAACAATGATGCATCATTATCAAATGTTTGTTTCAGAAATGTAAGAATTCATTATTATGAATTCTATTAACAAATTTTATCATATTAAAAATATAAGTAAAAAATATTATGATCATTTCTGTGGATGTTGATAAAGCACTGGACAATATTTAGCAACCAACATTGATAAAAACAAAATACAAAGAGTGGAATACTGCCTTTATAAGTTAAAATATATCTACCTCTATCCAAAAGCCAGAAGCCTGCTTAGTGGAGATATACCATAACTATGCTCAAGAAAGAGTCACTCTCACCATTATCTTCACTATTATTTAACATTATACTATAGAAAAGAGTCAATGCTATTCCAAGAATGACACAATGCTCTTAGCACAGGAAACTCTCCGTGCTATTACAAGAAAAAGAAATTTGTGGTAAAAAAATTGGTAAGGAGAGGGCAATATAATCACATTTAGGAGGATGTAAATTTTCTAGAATTTACCTGGAAAACCTGAGAATTAACTGAATTAGCAAACGAATTCAGTAAGGTAGTGGGGTTGAAAATTAATATACAGACTTCAATAGTTTTCATATGACCTATATGACGAAAACTTTTCTTTCTTTGTTTTTTTTTTGAGACAGAGTCTCACTCTGTTGCCCAGGTAAGAGTGCAGAAAGAAAACTTTAAAACACAGCGGAAGGCTCATAAGACAGGAGCAAGTGGAAAGTCGTATCATCTTCTAGAATCGGGAAACTGAGCATTATAAAGATGTCACTTCTACTTCAGTTAATTTTTAAATTTAAAGAGGTTCCATTAGAAATACCAGGTTTTAAATTGTAATTAGACATATTGGTCCCAAATTTCATATGTGAAAATACACAAGCAACAATTGCCAGGAACATTCTTTAAAAGCCCAGCAATTGATGTGTAGAGTGGATAAGAACTACCAGATATTAAAATATGCAGGCAAACAGACATACAGGAATTTAATTTATACACATGCATCGTCTCAAACCAACAGGTAAAACATAAACTACTTATATTTAACAAGTGATGCTGGGACACCTAATGTTACGATTTGGATTCATACCTGACCCCTTACATTAGGGTAATTCCAAATGAATTTAAATATAGAGGTAAAATCACAGATCTAGGGAAATCCCTTTATACACGTGAATGGGGAAGGCCCATCAAACTGTGGCTCAATTTCCAGAAGCAATGAGAAAAAAAGATTCATTCAAACCTGGGATGGTTAGTACTGAGTGTCAACTTGATTGGATTGAAGGATGCAAAGTGTTTTTCCTGGGTGTGTCTGTGAGGCTGTTGCCAAAGGGGATTACCATTTGAGTCAGGGGACAGGGAGAGGCAGACCCGCCCTCACTCTGGGTGGGCAGCATCTAACCAGCTGCCAGCACAGCCAGAATAAAAGCAGGCAGAAGGACGTGAAAAGACTAGACTGCCTGAATCTCTGGCCTCCCGTGCTGGAAGCTTCCTGCCTTTGAATGTCAGACTCCAGGTTCTTCAGCTTTGGGACTGTTGGAGGACCTTCAACCACAGACTGTCGGCTTCCCTACTTTTGAGGTTTTGGGACTCAGACTGGCTCCCTTGCTCCTCAGCTTGCAGACGGCCTGTTGTGGGACCTCACCTTGTGATCACGCCAGTCAATACACCTTAATAAACTCCCCTTTATATATACAGCTATCCTATTAGTTCTGTCTCTCTAGAGAACCTTGACTAATATACAACCCAATTCAGAAGTTTGATACCATTTTCTCTTGGAGAAGATTTAGGGAAATGGTCACTCTCATATCATTTGTGTTTTATTTTTATTTGTGGTGATGTCAGAATCTTCATTTTTATGTAATCAAATCTGTCTTTTCCTTTGTGGTTTCTTTCTTTAGGTTATATTTGCCCATATTATATTTGAGCTTTAAAAAAATGGTTTCAGGCTGAGTGTGGTGGCTCAGGCCTATAATCCCTGTACTTTGGGAGGCAAGGAGGGAGGATGGCTTGAGCCCAGGAGTTTGAGACCAGCCTGGGCAATACAGTGAGATCCCTTTACACAAGAAATAAAAAAAATTAGTCGGGCATGGTAGCATGTACCTGTAGTCCCAGCTACTTGGGAGGCTGAGATGGGAGGATCCCTTGATACCAGGAGTTTGAGACAGCAGTGAGCTATGATTGCGCCACTGCACTCTAGCCTGGTAACAAAACGAGACCTTGTCTCTAAAATTAAAAAAAAAAATCCATTTTATGTTTTACATTTAATTTGCTAAGTAAGCCATATGTATTTTTCAGTTTTGGTGATGTGAGACAAGTCCTAATAATTAAAAAAATATTTTTCCCCAGGGAGTTAGCCTGCTGACCTAGACTTCCTATGAGGTCCTTTTATTTTCCCACTGAATTGGAATGCTCACTTTATAAAATATTACATACTTAAAACTATTACTAGATTTATTTTTCTTATGCTGATATGTCTATGCTACTGTTGGGGCCACATGTTTTTAAGTATTGTTGTTTTAAATTTATCTTAATATCTGGTGGAGCAAATGCCCATTTTCTTCCCTCCCCCTCCTCCTCCCCTCCCTCTCCCTCCCTTCCCCTGCCCCTCCCTCCCCTTCTTTTTTTCCTTCCTTCCTTTCTCTCTCTCTCTCTCTCTGTCTCTCTCTCTCTCTTTCTTTCTTTCCCTTCTCAGTGGTTTTCTCACACATTTTTTCTTTCATACACATATTTGAATCACTCTTTTAAAGATCCGTAAAAGCCTCCCATTGGCTCCTTGACTTGGTGGGTGGCACATCTTTACCACACTGAATTGTAACCATTGAGTTTTTTTGCTCACAAGAAGGGGAAACTTACTTCAGATAACTGGAACAGAAAGAAAACCTATTGGAAAGGTAGGAGGTAGCAAGCAGAATCAAAGAAAACATGTGAAGAACTGGGTCTCAGAAAGAGGCAGAATTTGGGAAGCTCCAGGGACACAGGTGGCTTGAAGCAGGGGCTATCACAGTCCCCATCACCCAGCAGAATGGTTTCTAAACATTTTCAGCCCTTTGACCCTCAGTCAAACTTCAAGTCCCTAGGCAGAGCCCAATCAGCCTAAGTTGGGTCAAATGCTTACCCCTTGGCCGGGGATGGGAAGGGCTCCTTGGCGGGCCACCCCACCAGTACTGTAAAGAGAAACTAAGCACGTGTTACCAGATGCTGGATGGACAAAACCAACAACGTGAGTCCTTCCAGCCAGGAGGATGTGTGCCTCCATTTGTCCCAGTCCTTTGTGTCTTTCTCAGATGGTTTCCTTCCCAGAGATGTACAGATGTCTTACTAAGTTTACTTGAAGGAGTTACACGGTTCGGGTTGATATTCTCAATAGGATCTTTTAAAAACTGACATTTCCAATTGGCTGTTGCTAGGATTGCAATAGTACCAGCAAATATTTCAATTCATTTGAGAGAGGAGAAGGCTGTTATAGAAAGTTGTGTGTGGTTTGAAAAACTTCTAATGCAAACTTAGGAAGAAGTCGGAAGCATGTCATTTTGGTGTGTGCGCCCCGGGCACGTTAGGGTCCGTGGCAAAGAGAAACACAGGAGCAAGAAGAAAGCTCCAGGGAGCCACTCAAAGCAAGAAAAACATGACAGCGGTCCAAATCTAATTTCCTGCTTTTCAGGGAGGCATAGATAAAAATAAAACACAGATAAATATTACATAAGAGCAGGCAGAGCCATGACCAGGAAAGATTTAGAATGAAATTGGCAAATATGATGTTATAGCTGATAGAATCATAAAACAATTGGGAAAAAAAGTAAGCATTTGGCCGTCAGAAAAACTATAAACAGCAAACTGACCATTTAGTGCTTTTGTGTGAAAGAAAAAAAGCAAATATTCCTACTATGGCGTCAGAAATGTGAAGTAATAAATTATATCACATCAGTGAAAGATTTTTATTTTTGAGATTTTAAACTGTAAGTTGTTTTGAAGCTTATATCCTGCTATATTTCAATACTTTCAAAGTATCTATAACATACTTTTGCTTTTCGGTTAAATTTTATTCATTTAAATTAATGTGCTGAATTTTTATGAAAGTCAGCTAAGTTTATTTTCTATTAAAATTACTTAAACATTTTCTAAAGCCACATATTGAAAATATCAACATCTTATCTGTTATAAATTCTTCTCGGAATCAAAAGTAACTCAGGAGTAAAAGTAACTCATTTGGGTGTTACTTTGTTTTACATCTCAGACCTGGCAGTGCTGAGAAGCTTGAGAAATATCAGAAAGTGAGCCACTGGGAGAGAAAGACTACATTTATTTGAAATTAATAATTTATTAGGGTCTCTGTAAGTTTCCTTGCTTAGTAAGCCTTTACTCACGGAGTAAATCATTTAAATGTGACAGGGGATTTATACGACGTGTTCTAAAAATAAACCATTTTATGACTCCTTAGAATAGGTTTGAAGATCTGCACATACAGGTAGAATTGATATGCAAAAATACGTTTTAGTCTAACCTTTGAGGCAGGTCCTCTGTAATGTCTCATTAACAAAATTTGTTTTATGGTAGCTGCTTCAAAGGAACAAATGGTTCCTTTCAAACGTTTGATGGCCTAGGCTTTTCATTAATTGAATGTAGCTTTTTGTAGAATTGGTGTGAAATATTATGGTCCCATTGGATATGATTGATCTTAAAAATACTTTAGAAAATTAGGACTTAGAAACAGGATGCCTTCTGTTCTCATATGTTGGCTCATTTCTTGATCAAACAACTGCTGAATAGTTGGCACTTAGTAGGCATTCAATAATTTCTTGGTAAGTGAATGAGCCAAGACAAAATCATGCAGTTAGGAAGAGGCTGAGACTCCTCACTGTGATGGGACTGTGCTGACAGTGAAGCCTGGGGCTCATGGAAGAATGTGGGGTCATTTGTGATCCCAGGCTTGAAGAGTTCTGCCAGCACCAGCGAGGGCATACCCCTCTGCTAGTGCGAAAGTTTCAGAAGAGTTTAGTTTACATGGTGCACTTTCCCCTACAATGACTTACCCAGACTACTGCCTCGGCATCAAGTGCCTGGGGTCTTCAGTGCCCTCTGCCTTTCTGCTTTCATGCCCCTGGCCCCTGGTTCTCTGGCCAGGTTCTGGGCATGCAGCTTCCTGTGTGACAGACATGTTTCATGTTGAAGCTAAGCCATTTGATGAGGGGCCCACTATAAATTTGGGCAGGACGGAAGAACATGCTCATAAAACTGGCATCGCCCGGGAAGAGGGAAATTTCCCCAAATCTTGTGGCTGCCAGGAGAGGTCGGGTGTGCCATGATCTAGAGCAGGAGCCCAACATCTCATGGCTGATACGCCAGCCGCAGCCAGGCTCTTCAGCCCTGGGCAAAATATTCACTTCTCTGAGCTTTCAGTTCCCTCATCTGCAAGATAAGGGTCACATAAGCAGTTAATTTGTGGGCTGTTTTGAAGATTGAGAGGTAATACATGCAAAATTCACAGAATTTTGTCTTGTACAGAGTAAATAATCAATAAATGTCCACAAAAAAATCAGGAGAAGGAGGTTAGCTAAGCACATGAGACTGGAGTTTACAGAAAGCTCTCTTAGACCCAAGATGCTGGCCCTGTCTGGCTTCTCCCATACATCTGTTCCACGCATTTCCCCAAAGTTTCACCCCTGTCCTGACAATACAGACTAGGAAATTCAGATTCACAGAAAACCCATAATTTGATCTAAGTCCTTTGGCTGAACAGCAAGTGAGTAAATTCTAAATGGGCTCAAAATTACCCCTTTCTTCTATTTCATTAAATTCCTAAGCCACAGTCCATTTCCTCTTTACAAGATCTCCTATTTACCAGTATTATTTACCTATAGTGTTTAAAGTCCAGATCCAGTTTCTGATTTTATAGTATTTTTATCTGCTCTGAAAGAATAGAATGGACATTTACCCTTCCCATTCGCAAGGCTTGTAACCGATGTTTCTAGCCATTTTGACAGCATAGGTAGAAAAATTCACCAATGAGCAATAAGAATTTTTTTTATAATGGCTTCAACATATTTCAATCAAACACAACTACTACTTCAATTAAAAACAAATGACTTTTTAGAAATTGGTCCATTACTATTTGTCTCATGAGAAGATAATTGGAAAGTGATAACAGAGTGAATTTAATGCTAAATAGTTGGAGATGCACCAATATCCATTTAAATTTATGACTCAAATTATTATTTGCAGAAGTGAAATGGGCAGTAGTCAAAATATTATAGTAATTTTTGATTCGGAATTATGGTAAATGCTAAATATAACAGTTTAGGTGTTCTTTTTCTTTAATCTCTAAAATAACATTCTGATGTAATATTTAACCTCAATCGTCAACATGTCAACTAGCTACTTATAAATTAACTGCGGTTTTAAAGGAAAGTAGAGAAGTTGATGCTGCTGAAAGAAATGAAGGAGTTGTTCTTATTTAGCTTATTTCTAGAATGGGAATATTAAGAATGTAATAGATGGGGCAATTTGTTTAATAGTAACAAATAATAATAACAACAGCTAACACTGTATGCTTATTATACATCAGCTACTACTCTATGCATATATATTAACTCATTTAATCCTCACAATATTCAAAGAAGGTAGGAAAGGATATTATTCTCACCTTGCTCTGCTCTTGGAGGCTATATTTACCCACATTTCTTCTATTAAAACAAATACCCAGGGTCCTGAAGAGTGCCCTTCTGATGGGCCCAGGAGGAACCCCTGTGACTGTCAGCCTGCAGGCCTCCCTCATCCAGGGAAAAGGACGAGGACCAGAGGGGGCCTGTGTACAGGTGATGGAGCCACCCAGGCCAGGCCAGACTGACGAGCAGCTTCCCGTAAGCCTGTCAGGGTCAGAATCCCTGTCATTAGTCAGGAAATGATCTACCACAAAATATCTTTAGATTTCACCCATTCACACACACCTGCATTCATTCATTCATGCATGTGTTTATTCATTCAGCAAGAGTGGAAGCTGGCTCTTGACTACAAGCTGAAAACAGACAAGATAGAGCGTCGGTTCTCAAAGCACTTTCAGTTTAAAAGCAAATCATCCATCGCTGGGATCTATCACCATAAAATTATGATTCCGAGCTTACTAGTTCATCGGATTTGTTCATGTCACTTGGCTTGGGGCAGAGGCCATCCCTCCTAGGTAGTTCAGGCCTTTATCACCCCAGGCCTACGGACTTGCAAAAGACTCGTCTCTTAACTCAGTTTTCCGCACAGTTGCCCGATTGGTTTTGCCAGAGGCAGCTTCTCCCTTGTCAATTTCAGGTGTTTAAAAGTTGGCAGCACCCACCCACCCCCCCACCGCCCAAGCCTAGAGGATATCTGCGGTTTGTCCCCAAATCACTTTCACCCCCTAGTTTCCAACTAGCCAAAGCTCTGCCCTCACCGGGGACATGCCCTGCAAGTTGCCCTCTGCCTCTGCACCCACAGCCCCCTGACCTCAGCTGCCCAGGACTCCTTGTCAGGAATATCTGTCTCGGCCCAGTGCAGGTCTTGTTCTGGGCAGCTTTTCTCAACCACACCTGTGACCGCTCTGTCACCCTTAAGCGACTTCAGCTGGCATCTAATGTTTGCAGGGGCTGAGTGCGCACAGTGTCTCCTGCTGCTAGCTTGCTTTGTGTTCACGCTTGGTCTCCAGCAGCAGTGTGAATAGCCCAGCAGTGCACAGAGCATGCACAGTGAATGCGGAGTGATTTGGAGGGATGACTGAGCTCTGAGCTCGGGAGGCTGGTGGCGTCTCCTCTGGATAAGCGGGAGATGCAGAAAAGCGTACTGTGAGATGGAAATTAGCTTTGCCCAGTGCAGAAACGAGCATT
The DNA here is from genome assembly GCA_031835075.1 of Saguinus oedipus. Lineage (NCBI taxonomy): Eukaryota > Metazoa > Chordata > Mammalia > Primates > Cebidae > Saguinus > Saguinus oedipus. Next base: position 172,940,565 of record CM063172.1, on the reverse strand, counting down.
TCCTTTCATCAAAATCCTAGGAAGGAGAGCTTCCAGAGGCCCGGCCTTCTTTAATTATGACTCTGAATGATTTGATGTGAAAAGCTACATTCCCCGATGATGTAAGTGTAGGAGCCAAGTTCTCGGCAATTTCAGTTTGCATATTGTACTGTCTGGATTCTGGGTATAAATGGGGGCAAGTTTCCTTCCCTTGACTCTCAACTCCCTCAAGTATAAAATGGGCTAAAGGCACATTGGCAGAGGCTGGGAAATTAATTCAGATTGCGGCATTAAACAAGAAAAACACTTTGGAAATTGCAGAATATTCACATCAACAAAAAAGCACAATAATGGTGTGTTACTATTACAAATGAAGTCACAACCTGGCTCTCTCAGTACTTTAAAAAAGTTTTTTTAAGTAACGTCAGCCTTCTTATTTATCCATGTTAGCAGTGCCCTTTATCTAAAAAAATATGTAAATCCATTTAAAGTAATTTCCTGTAATACCACACAAAAACAGCAATCATATTAGTGCCATTCATAATGTACTAATAACATTAACATAATTACCTTCAAATATAAAATTGCTAGGTAATAGGCTTTTCATAAATTGTTTCAGTGAGAATGTAATTTTTTTTTTTTTTTTGAGACGGAGTTTCGCTCTTGTTACCCAGGCTGGAGTGCAATGGCGCGATCTCGGCTCACTGCAACCTCCGCCTCCTGGGTTCAGGCAATTCTCCTGCCTCAGCCTCCTGAGTAGCTGGGATTACAGGCACGCGCCACCATGCCCAGCTAATTTTCTGTATTTTTAGTAGAGACGGGGGTTCACCATGTTGACCAGGATGGTCTCGATCTCTTGACCTCGTGATCCACCCGCCTCGGCCTCCCAAAGTGCTGGGATTACAGGCTTGAGCCACCGCGCCCAGCCGAGAATGTGATTTTTAACCTGACTGTAGGTCTTTAGTTCCAGATATTGTTAGAAAAAAAAATTCTGCCTCATGTGAGAGTTTCCCACAGTTTTTGCCTGCAGAGAAGGAACGATAAAGAGCTTTTGTGATCGAGAAGAGGAGGGTGTTCAATAGTCACATATTTCTGCAAAGATGTGACCTTTCACTGCAGCTCTCTCCAGAGCAGGGTCTGGTCCCTGGTGCACAGGGTGTTCTGTACGTGCCAGCTCAGGGGACAGACACATGGAGGCTGTGGCCGTCACGTGACCCCTAGACCTCTGCACCAAGTCTGTGAGGGAAGCTCTTGTGAGCAAGCTAATGTTTCTTTCCTGAGTACTGAGGTCAGTTAGCCTGTTCAAGTCTGGCTGGCTCACAGACAGTTGCAGAATTTTTTCTGGGTTCTCAGGATAGGAAGGGAAGGGTTCTGAGGCCTTGGCACGACTACGCAAGTTGTGGGTTTGAAAGGCCTCATAGGGCCCAGGTCAGTAAAATGCCCGCCCCAGTTATCCAGTTAAAACTCGGGGACTTGAATCTAGTGTGTCAATTTATTTATTTTTCACAATTGCAGACACATTTATATATTACTGTTATTTTTGAGGGAGAGTCTTGTTCAGTTGCCCAAACTGGAGAGCTCACGAGATCTCCCGCCTCAGCCTCCTGAGCAGCTGGGGCTGCTTCGGTGTGTGTCACCACACGTGGCCAATTTTTTTTTTTTTTAATTTTTAGTTGGGATGGGGTCTCACTAGGTTGCCCAGGCCAGTCTCAAACTCCTGGCTTAAGTGATCCTCCTGCCTCATCCTCCCAAACTGCTGGGATTACAGGTGTGAGCCACTGCCCCGGCCTAATTTATATTTTGTGCAAGTCAGTGATCCATCAGTTTCCTGATAAAAATGTGATGAACTCAGAGACTGCTATAGAAATAGGCACTATGGGGCAAGTCTGTAATGAAGTTAAGTAAAGGGGAAGGAGTATGGAATGCCTGTGGCCACGTCTGAGCATCGAGCTGACCATAAATCATTCTCACAAACACATGTCAATTTCTGATATATTATTAGATCTAAAGAAAAAAGATCATGTTGTAACTGAGTGGTTCAGAGAGATTCGCTTTGATCAGATATTCCAATCTTGCTGGATCATTATAAAGCCACCTGAATTTACACAAAGATTTTCTTTCTGCTGTGTCAAAACACAAATATATATTCCCTACCCTCATGATCCTCCCAGCGACCCTAGGAGGTAGGCAGAGAAGAGTATGGTCTCTGCCTCTTAAATAAGCTGATTGCACTTGAAAGTACTTTGAGCACTTTAGAACATAAATGATATTCTGGCAAAGAGTTAGCATCCCATTCTTTCTCCGAAATTCAGAATGTACAGCAGAGCTGCAAGAATACTGAGTTAACGTGACAGTGTAAAAAACGAAAGACAGACAGCTAAAGGTCACGGGCCAGAGCCGCTTTTCAAGCATTTTCTGCTTTGCCCTCTCCTTTCATATAGTTTAGAATTTGTTATAGAATGCACAGAATACATTTTTGTACATTTGTGGTTAACTTTTCACCCCACGTTTTGGAAACAGGAGTATAAATTGCGGAACACAGAAGCTACTGATGAACACAAAAGAGGTAAATAAATTAATACACTGTATTCCTGCGGGATTGGTTCCGGGAATCCAGGTGGTTCTAAAATTTACAGAAACTCAGGTCCCTGATACTAAATGGTGCAGTCTTTGAGTCTAACCCATGCAAAACCTTCGGTATTCTCTAAGCCATCTCAATATTACTTATCACACCTAACACAATGCAATGCTATGTAAATAGTTGTTATACTTCATTGTTTAGGGAACAATGATAAGAAAAATAGTCTACATATGTTCAGTCCAGGCTTGCTCCCCCACCCCAAATATTTCAGATCTGCATTTTGTCAGACCCACAGATGTGGGGCCCCAGCCAGCAGGGTCGAGTGTCCTGTGAGTGCCTGGCTCAGCGCAGCGCAAGCACTGAGTCAAGGAGCTCATGGATTTGAGGGCTTGTTCATTCAGAAGCTGAGAACTTTCTTTGGACCAAATTGCTGCTGAGGATAATGGGAGGTTGGTGAGGAGGGCTTGAGGGAGAGTGAAAATCTCAGGACAGTGAAAATCCAGCACTGGGGAGGACGGCAAGGGGAGGGAGAGCATTAGGACAAACACCTAATGCATGTGGGGTTTAGAGCCCCGATGACAGGTTGATGGGTGCAGCAAACCACCATGGCACATGTGCAGCTATGTAGCAAACCTACATCCTCTGCACATGTATCCCAGCACTTAAAGTACAATTAAAGAGAAAAGGAAATCCAGTGCCTGCGTGGCATGATGATGGGCAGCTGAGCTGAGGGCAGCGGAGGCGGAGGGCAGGTCTGGGCTCAGGAACAGGGGAGCGGGGAGCCGGGAAGACAGATAGGGGAGTGAAGGAGCTCTCCTGAAGGGACCAACAACTCCTGGAAAACAACATTTGTACTGACTTAGTGGCCGGTTTTGGAAGGATTCAAACTCTGCTTGGAATGGTAAGGTCTCCACCAGCACTGACGCTTTAAGGTTTTGCGAACGAAGACAATGGATCCATTTCAATGCATTATTTAGATGGGTGGTCTTCCAGATTAAAAAAAAGGTTCCTAGATTCTAATAGCATCTACCTTATCGACATGGTCCTGAGACCCTGGGAGAGGTGCAGCTGGTCCACAGGGAACCAGCATGGAAGGGTTAAGTGGCAGTGTTCCCTGCCCGGAAGAAGCAGGGTTCTGTAGCAAGTATTTTAAATTCAGCTGCTAGAGTGGGAGAGGAAGTTGGAGACAGGAAACCATCTCAGAACAGTGAACGTTTAAATAACGAGGGCAGCGGATTGTCTTCTGTTTCCCAGCCATCCCAGCAGTATTCTCCCCCGTCTCTACCCAGGGAAGACCACAGGATCCCGCTCCCAGCCGCAGAATACATTTGCATAACACATTTACATTTGAAGGGAGCCCACAGATTGGCAACTCCCGAAGCTTCAGCTAGGCACGGTTTTCTACAATAGCAATTAGGAACAGAAATAGAATAACAATAGGTGTAGAAATACAGTTGCTGAGCTGTGGGTAGATGAAGCAGAAAAATCTCTGCGTTTTAAAGCCTGAACTTTGAATAATTGCAGAGTTGGAGACTAACTGGCCTTTGTTCTTTGTGAAACAGCTCTGAAGCCTAGAAGAGACCAGACCAATTTGGACCAACGTGGGAGCTGAAGAGAGCTCCTCTAGCAGGAAATGAAGTGACCGGGCTGGCATCAGACCAGGAGAGACCAAGGCAGAGCCCACCCCACGGATCGCTGAAGGGTCCGCTGAGGCGCTGGCTGGTGGCCCAGATGGCAGTGAGCAGAGTGCCATGGACAGGCTTAGGGACTGGATGACGCTGGCAGGGAAAACCCCAGGAAGGGAAGGGGGATGAGAGCTGGAGTGAGATCTAGAGGCACCATGGATAAGCCAGGGGCTGGGGCTTGGAGGGGCAGGATGGCCCTCATGTGCCCTGGGACACCCTCTTCAGGAGAGCAGGGACACACAGGCACACCCTCTTCCAACCCTGACACCAGTGCATCCTCAGAGGACGGGACCTCAGCCTGAAGCAGCTCCTCAGAGAATCCTGTTCTCCTTCCTCCATCAGCTCCACTGCCCGCCCCTCATCCCTCAGCTTCCAGGGTGGTGGGGGACAGACGGGAGGTCTCCTTCAGTCCTGGTGATCAACCTTGTGACCCAGCCTGGAGAGGGGAGAAACTGAGGCAAGAAAAGGGCCCACAGATGGGGGCAACGTGGGAAAGACCCAGGTGAGGAAATAGCAGGGAAGGCGTATTTTAGAGATGAAGGCTAAGAAATTATGGTCAGAGAGAAGGATGTGGAAGCTGAATATTCCGGGATGAGGTCCTCCTGAGGTCCAAAGTGAGGCCGTGGGTCTGGGTGGCTGAAGTGATGCCAACACGACCAGTAGAGCTGAAGAGGTCAAGGAATAATTCAGAGTTGTCTTCCATAAGGACACCAGGTCACCTTGGGTGATGAGAAATGGAAGATGGAGAGGAGGCTTCTGGGCCAGATGCTAGAATGAGTATGGTTCCGTGGCTGAAGAGGTCAGCAGGTAGCACCAGTCGGGAGGGCACAGGATGATGCCACTCACTGGCCTGAAGTTTAAAGGAGCAGAGGGGTTATTCATGGCAAATGGGGAGAATGGATGGGAAGCAGCACTGGGGTGCATGGGGGCTCCAGAAGAACCCTTTCCAGTCTCTCCCATAGCAATTATTATCCAGCCTCAGCATAGAACACAGTGTCTTCTCATGCTTTTGCTGAATGTTGTTAGTTGCTGGGTGTTGAGTCAGTGTGCCATATTGAAAGGAGCGCTGGGTTGGGATCAGGACTCCTGAATTTAAGTCCTGCCTCTGCCTGTCCTAGGTTGCTTAGATGACCTCATGTAAGTTTCTATTCATGTCAGTATCAGATTCCTCATGTGTAAAAATGTGCCTAATAATGCTGCCCATGACCATCGATGTGGAGACGATTTAGGAACTGCAAAATCCGATGCAATCTACAAGTTGGTGTTGTTAGTTCCTAGGGGACGAGAACTATTCTGAACCACACCAAAGCATTAGTGATTATTAGAGGCATTTCATAAGGACATTTTTATCATAATAATACTGACACTGAAAGCTAGTGCTTTTTCCGGAAGTGTTAATGCCACTTGTTAGTAGCCAGTTTTCCAAGACCCTCTTCCAAGGTGCCATAGTTCTCATGAATATTATAATATGAGAATATTGATTTTAAGGAGGAGGTCACCCAAATCAAGCAGATCCCTGATCATAAAAAGAAAAATAGAAATGCACAAACTAACACCCTGAAATATTGCTTTAAGCCCATCTAAGAGAGCGCGCTGGAAGGTATATTCCACAATGCAAGAAATCCAACATGAGAGCACACACTACTAAGATACACGATGTTAATGGTTACATTAAAATGAATGCCACATCTAAAAGACAACTGATAACACAATACAGTTCCAAAAACATTAAAATATTAGGAAGAGCGTCTACTTTTTTTTACCATGATAAAAATTGTGGAAAATAAGAGTCCATATTGTGCTTAATGGATAGATGAAGGAAATTCTCCTTAAAAATTGGAACAAGAATGATTCCTTAATAGTGTCCTAAAAGCTCTAGTTAATGCAATGAGACATAAAAAAAATAAAGAGGTATAATAATGGGAAGAGAGAGAAGATAATTATTTGTGCTTAATATAATGGAAAACCAGAATGTGCAGAAGAATCAGCAGAAATAATAATATTTAATAAAATGATTCAATAAAGTACTAGATCTAAAATAAGCATACGAAAATTAATAGTCTTGTTCATTATGAGCAGGCACCAGTTGTTGTAATAAAAATATATATCCTGTCCACAACATCAACCCTTTTTCCACAAGAAACCCTTGGCAATAAATCTACTGAGGCGTGTGTCCTGGCCGTAAAAAAGTTAAAAACTATTTAAGAGATAATCAAAGACTTGAATAAATTGACATGGATCTATCCGTTCATACTCTTACATATATACAGCATTCATGAAAGAGAAGACAAAATATTGTCTCAAGCAAACTAATAGATTTATATAATCCAACTAAGAAAAGGAAGAAGGGGATCAACTCTATGAGATATTTAAAAACAGACAAACAGAAGTGAAATAGTTTGATAGTTGTAAAAAAATAACAATTTAAGGATTAAGTGACTAAGAGATTAGGATCACCTTTTGAATAACTACTCCTTCTACGTCTGACGTAATTTGTCTCGTGGAACTGTTACTTCCACCACCAGGGACTTGTTCAACCAGCTGCCGCCTCCTGCCTGGGTAACCGGGACAGTCTCCTAACTGGGCTCTCTGCTGCCGCCGGAACCCTCTTTCCCCTATCCCTTCACACAGATCACGGCCCTGTTGTGTTCAAAGACCCTTTCCACACGGACGGGGTTGAGTTGTGTCTCTCCAGAAGATGTGCCCCACTCCTAACCAGCATCGCTGTGAGTGTGCCCTTATTCAGAAATAGGGTTTTCTTCAGATGTGATTAAGGGTCTCTGTATAAGAACATCCTAGATTTAGTCAGAGTGGTCCCTAAATCCAATGACCTGTGTCCTTATAGGAGACAGATAGGCAGAGACACCGAGACACAGACAAGACCAGACCACGTAAAGATGGCAGCAGAGATGGGAGTGATGTGTCCACAAGCCAGGGAACACCAAAGGGGGGCTGCAGCTGCCAGGAGCCAGGGTTCCCTGCCAGAGGCAGGAACGGCAATGCGTTGTTTCTTACGTGCTGCGTGAGCCTCTGTCTCGTGTGTAAGGGAGACCCTGACGTAGAAAGCCCGTGGCTTGTGTAGTTACATAGTTGATTAGAAAAAGAAGGTGGTAAGATAATGAGGAGGCACCGGGAAAGAGCGAGGCTGGATACCTCTGCGGTTGTGGCCCACGCTTTAAAAACATCGGAACCTCTTGGAGGAACCGACTTGGCCAACACCTTGATTCTGGACTTTTGGCCTCCACAGCTGTGAGACGGTGAGTGTCTGTTTCCTTAAGCTGCCATGCTGTGGTAGTTAGTTCCAGCATCCCGAGGACATGGATATCCCGTCTCACTCAGGGTCACCGTCAGTGTCCTCACAGTGGAGTCTCCACCTGAACTGCTGGCCACCTTCCCTGTCACCTCCTGCCACTCCCCACCTTCACTCGGCACTGGCCTCTTTGAAGGCACTGACGTGCCCCCTCCTGGGGCCTTTGCACATGCTTTCTGTGGGCTGGAACGTTTTCCTCATGGACCTGTCCCCCCGGGGGTCTTTGTCAATGTCCCCTTCTTGGTAAGGCCTTCTCCAACCACCCGGTTTTAGGGTGGGCCTCACCCACCTGGCTGGAATTCTCGAATCCCCTTCTTTGATTTATTTTTCTTCATGAAGTCTATCACCATGTGACAGATGATAGTTTATTTCCTTGTGTATCTTGTCTCCTCCAACGAGAATGCCCTGTAAGTGCAGATGTGACAGCCGAGCCATTCACTGTGGCATCTTCAGCACCCAGAAGAGTGCCCCCGCATGGTGTGGAGTCCGCATGTGTTTGTTAAACTAATGCAGACAGACTGAACTGTGAGTCAGAATGGAATATACAATAAAGTCTTATGAAGCAGTGGGGGAGGATTCATAGCTGATTTTGAGATATAGCACATTAGAGAAAAATTAATTTTAGATACACATCCTATCCTGTGAACTAAAAGAAAATTAAAGTCAAATATGTTTAAAAATTCATAGAAAAATTAGCAGAAAGTAGAATAGTGGATGAGCCTCTGGAAGGATAGTAACTTTCAAAGAGTGAAAGCAATGGGGGAATTTACAAAGCTAACAGTGAACATTCTGCTGTTTAAAAATTAAAACTTAAGTACCATTTGTGCCCCTTTGCTTCCAGTAAGAATCAGGGGCTGGACATAGTGGCTCACACCTGTAAACCCAGCACTTTGGGAGGCTGAGGCAGGTGGATCACTTGAGGCCAGGAGTTTGAGACGAACCTGGCCTACGTGGCAAAAACCCTGTTTCTCCTAAAAATACAAAAATTAGCTAGGTGTGGTGGCACAGGCCTGTAGTCCCAGCTACTCAGGAGGCTGAGGCACGAGAATTGCTTGAACCCGGGAGGCAGAGGTTACACTGAGCCAAGATCGTGCCACTGCACCCAGCCTGAGTGACAGAGTGAGACTCTGTCTCAAAAAAAAAAGAATCAGAACCTGTTGTTACTGGAAATAGCTCCTCGGTGACTGGGGTGCCCTGAGGTCCGGGTCTCTTTCTCCCTGGCTGCCCACCTGCCAACCTGTTTGCCCCTCAGATGGAGCCTGTGTCCTCACCCTGTGCACAGACCCCCTCTTGGCCTGCAGGACTGCGTCCAGTTGCCTCAACACAAACACCTGAGTGGCTGCTGCCCGTCAGTCACCTCCTGGGCATTGAAGGTACCTGCATTCAGGTCGCCTGCCCACCTCCCTGCCTGGAAATCCTTGCAGTACCTTTGACAAGCAGCCCAGCAGGTGGGTCTCTCAGGCTGGTCTTGGGCTTGTGGACCTACACGGCAGTTTCTTCTTCCTCTTTATTGGGCTCTCCTTTCCTGAGCCTCCCAAGCGACGCCAGCACTCCTACCTGGACGGCACAGAACACCGCAACGGGGTGAAATCCCGTTTTAGGGAGAGGTGCTGGTCTAGGTGGGTGTTGCCATGGATGGGGTTCCTCTTGTGCTGCGGTTGATGGCAGGTCTAAGACCCGGCTGACTCACTAACTTCTCAGGGCAACACGTTGTTTCTTATGTGCTGTGTGAGCCTCGGTCTTACGTGTAAGGGAGACCCTGACGTAGAAAGCCCGTGGCTTGTGTAATTAAACAGTTGATTAGAAAAAGAAGGTGTCAAGAAAATGAGGAGGCACTGGGAAAGACTGAGGCTGAAGATACCTCTGCGGTTGCGGCCCACGCTTTAAAAACATCAGCGCAGTGCAGGCCACTGTTTCTCATCCTTCAAATCCTGCTGGCCTATGGGGTGGGGTGGAGAAGGGAGCGGGGTGGGGGCACCTCCCGGCCAGAGTGGCAGCGGCTCTGCCCTGCTGCACGTGCAGGGTCCCGGGCAGCCTCACTGCCGTGAGCTTCCTGTGATCAATTCTGGGTCACACATGGCTTACCTGGACTCCTGTTTATCTCACCTTGTCCTGGACAGTGACCTTAAGGGGGAGAACAAACTACATTTCTGAGGCCATCGGAGCCCACTCGTGAGCTCAAGAACCCGGACTACGTGCTGACGGCACAGCGCTGAGTCTGGGTAACAATCGCTTTGTCTATTACTTGGAGCAAAACAAATAACAAGGGGTCTGTTTGTTGGGATTGTTTTTGGGTGGAATTTAAAGTTCTGCTTCAATGGGGCCTCATGTTTTTCATCGCTGTGCCTCTTCCCTAAAGTGAGAAACAATTTCAGAATCTCTCCTCCCATCCTCCTCACTCTGTCACCCAGGCTGGAGGGCGCTGCCTCAATCTCCACTCACTGCAACCTCTGCCTCCAGGGTTCACATGTTTCTCCTGCCTCAGGGTCCAGACTAGCTGGGATTACAGGATCATGCCACCAGGCCTGGCTAATTTTTCTGTTTTACTTAGTAGAGACAGGGTTTTGCTATGTTGGCCTGGAAGCGTTTCTCTTTTAGGTGCCTATTTTTTGTGTGTCATTCATGGGGATCAAGACTCTTGTGATCACCAGAAAATTTCTTCCAGAGCAGCTGCCTAAAAAAATCAGAGGTCGGTTTTAAGATCAAGCCCATTACATGGTGAATGAGATTTCTTTTAATGCTGCTGCATTTTAAGTGGACTCAGGGCGATGTTGGGATTGCTGCTGCCCTGATACTCAAGCTGCAGAGGCAGGGCTGGCCGCGGAGGTGGCCGGAGAAGTGGCTGGCCCTCTGCTTCTGCCCTCTGCTCTTCATCCCTGCCTTTCTCCTGGATCCTTCCTTGGCCCCAAGGCTTCCGGGAGCTTGAGGTGCCACTGCAGCCGTCCACCCTGACTCCCCCTCACGGGTCTCCAGGAACACCGAGCCCCTCCCTCTCCGAGCTCGGACTGCAGGGCTAGGGACACGGCCTCTGGAGGAGCAGGCCAGCTCATAAACGTGTGCCCAAAGAATGATTGACCAAGAGTGGAGTTTCAGGCTCAAGGAGGCACCTGGTGAGGGAAGGTAGTTTTGTGTGGTTCCAGCTCTTCTAATACTACTCTGGTCCTGATAACACGCGGTATATTTATAAATGGAGAGTGCAGTTTGGGCCAGGCGATGGGGAGCATGCACTCTCGGGCAGATCTGACCGCCACATGGCCGAACGGCCTTATACAAGATGACTACATTCTGGGGGCCTCAGTTTCCTCTCCTGTAAAATATGAGGGTTTAGATAGATGATCTCCAATTTCCCTCCTACCCCTAAAATAAAGCTTAGATAAATAGAGGTTTAGACTTGTGTTCTGAAACTTTAAAAATTTTAATTTGTTCTGAAACTTTAAAATGCCTTTGGATTCCAACCAATTCGATTTTATTAATAGAATTACATTTCTTAGAAATGTCACAAGAGCTCATGTATTTTTTACTCTTTCCTTCCTTCCTTCTTCTTCCTTTCTTTCTCTTCCTCTCTTTCTTTCTCTTTCTTTTTCTCTGTCTCCCTCCCTCTCCCCCCTTTCTCTTTTTCTCTCTTTCTCTCTTTCTTTCTTTCTTACAGAGTCTCACTCACTTTGTCGCCCAGGCTAGAGTGCAGTGGTGTGAGCTCCACTCACTGCAAACTCTGCCTCCTGGGTTCAAATGATTCTCCTGCCTCAGCATCCAGAGTATCTGTGATTACAGGAATGTACCACCATGCCTGGCTAATTTTCGTATTTTACTTAGTAGAGACAGAGTTTTGCCATATTGGCCAGGCTGGTCTCAAACTCCTGGCCTCAAGTGATCCGCCTGCCTTAGCCTCCCAAAGAGCTGGGATTACAGACACGAGCCACCATAACTGGACAGATTTTCTGATTTATTTAGCATCTTATTTCTTTGTAGTTCTTGAAATATGAATAGGTCAAACCAGCAAGGAGAAGTAACAGACACACACACACACACACACACACACACACAATTACTGGACATGATTCTTAGTCAGAATTTGCTGACTTCTAGTTTCAAAGCTCACTCATCATCTCCTTTGTGACCCAGCCTGAAGTTCTAAGTCACTGTGTAAGAGTATAATGTAGTCACTACATGTTATATATTTTGTCTTTTGTTCTGTGAGGAACCAGACCCTTTTCCGATTATATCCACCTCTTGCCAACAGGTTAAAAGTGTCTGTGTGAATGTGTAAGGAAAACACTGGTGAGCTGTCCATTAGGAGAGAACCTAGTTGACAACTGAAAGATGGAGCATCTAGTTCACAATCTCTAAGCCAAAACTTAGGAGCAGAAAGGTGACAGTAACGGACTCTGCACGGTGGGCCCTGTCTGGAGCATGGTCCCTCTGGCCTTCACAGCTGGGCTCTCATCGCTCACCTCAAGTGTCACCTCCTCAGTCAGAGCCATGGGACCCAGCCCTCTCCAGCCCTGCCTGGACTGGATTCTCTTCCTAGCAGTGACACCCCAGAATCACCCGTGCAGTGATTTGTTTCCCTGATGACGTTGCCCCCTGCTGCTTGGCTAAACTCCACAAAGGCAGGGCCTTGTCCAGGGATGATGGCCTCAGAATGAAGGGCCGGTGCCCGGCCGAGTGTCAGTGCTCCAAAGGCAGGGCCTTGTCCAGGGATGATGGCCTCAGAATGAAGCGCCGGTGCCCGGCCGAGTGTCAGTGCTCCAAAGGCAGGGCCTTGTCCAGGGATGATGGCCTCAGAATGAAGGGCCGGTGCCCGGCCGAGTGTCAGTGCTCCAAAGGCAGGGCCTTGTCCAAGGGTGATGGCCCAGAAACGAAGGGCCGGTACCCGGCCGAGTGTCAGTGCTCCTTGGGAAACAGCCGCTGGGTGCAGAAGGCGTGTTCACAGCAGCAGGGGCTGCGGCTCTCACACGCAGTGGGCCCTTTTCTTGGCTCTGCCTCCTCCTCGGTGAGATGCAGCACACTTGTCTTGGGGGGGTCGTTGTGAGCCAGGCAGGAAACACATGTGGGAGCGCTTTGTGGTGCGGAGAAGGAGCACAAAAAGCAACACTGATCACCAGACAGCTCTGGAGGATTCACTGTGAATAGATACCGTGCTTAGCTGTGGCTTAGACCAGGTATACAGGTGCCTTGTCTTATTCAACCTTCATCCATTGCATGAAACCATGCAATAGTCAGAGTTGATATCATTACTATTTCGTTTGAAGAAGCACAGAAAGGTTAAACAATTTACCCAAGGTCGCTCAGTTGGTAAATGACAAAGACTCCAACTCAGGCCCCACTTCCCCTGGTAGTAATAACTAACCATGATCACAAGCCCATTTCTTATTTTCCAGGGGCCACATCTCAGATGTCCTGGAAACCTGAGCACCCTGCAATTTCTATTTTACATTGCATGCCAATAACGAGCTGCCCCTTGTATTTCACACCCTAGCTTCTCTTGTGGAGGTCCTAGCAGAGCAATACAGAACGGACCAGTAACGGGGATCTTCACTCTCATCCCTTGCGCTGTTGACCTCGTGAGCTATGGCCAAAGAAGAGGGTGATTAATACACACTAAGAGTGTTTCCGAGATGTTAGCCAACAATCAGAACTCACAGAAAGCAAAACGTTTCTGCTACTCAGGCTGCCGAACATTTTGACTGAACATTGGGAAACCACTTTAAGATCCACTAGAATACATAATCATTGCATTCCATGAAGTCACGGATGCTTTCTCCATAGACTAAGGAATACGCAGTGCAGAGCTAAGGTTTCAGAAGCTCCCCATAAAGGCTTCATGATCCCAGTTCTTTTCCAATATGCATAATTTTATTTATTTAAATTTTATTATTAATTTTTTATTTTTCTATAATTTATGGGGGTACAGGTGGCATGGGGTTACATGAATAAGTTCTTTAGTGGTGATCTGTGAGCTCTTGGTGCGCCCATCACCGAGCAGCATACACTGCACCCTATTTGTAGTCGTTTATCCCTCCCCCTCCCACTCTTCCCCCCAAGTTCCCAAAGTCCATTGTGTCATTCTTATACCTTTATGTCCTCACAGCTTAGCTATTGCATATCAGTGAGAACATATGGTGTTTGGTTTTTCATTCCTGAGTTACTTCACTAAGAATAATAGTCTCCAGTCTCATCCAGGTCATTGCAAATGCTGTTAATTCATTCCTTTTTATGGATGAGTAGTATTCCATTATATATATATACCACAGTTTCTTTATCCACTCATTAATTGATTGATGGGCATTTGGGTTGGTTCCACAATTTTGCAATTGTGAATTGTGCTGCTATAAACATCCGTGTACAAGTATCTTTTTTTGAATAACGACTTTTTTCTCTCTGAGTAAATACCCAGTAGTGGGATTGCTGGATCAAATGGTAGTTCTACTTTTAGCTCTTAAAGAAATAAAGGGCATCCAGACTGGTAAAGAGGAAGTCAAACTGACACTGTTTGCTGTCGATATGAACGTTTACCTTGAAAACCCTAAAAGACTCCTCCAGAAAGCTCCTAGAACTGATAAAAGAATTCAGCAAAGTTTCCAGTATACACAATTTTAAAGGAGTAAAATACAGGCTTTGCCCCAACTCTGTAGAAGCAGTTTGGAGGAGCAGAACTTGGGTGCACCGGCCCTCTGAGCGTTACAGCTGCTAACCAATTCACAGCCAAGCACTATTCCACTCTGTCTCATGACCAGGCAATCGGTGGGAAGGAAAAAAGGCTCCTGTGTCGTACTTCCTATTTTTCAATGGTTACGATGCAAATTTAATCTCATGGGATATTTTGGTGGCACCATTAAGTGGGCAGTCTGTTGCTTTGCTGCTTCTGTCCCTATTTATTAGAATTTTGTGTTTCTTCATTAGCTAACATTTACAAAAATGGTGCAACTGTTGTTTCCTGTGATGGACAATGTGATCATCAGAAAAATGTGTCTATCACCTTATGGCCACTTGGAAGAAGGCCACCAAATATTCACCAGAGTGGGCGTCCTAGAGGATCATTCCAGAGAGTTTGCCGTGGACATTCCCTGCGGTGGGAACCACACATAGGGAAGGAGAGTGTTTCAGCTGGTCAGCCTTTGTGCAAATACCTAGCCTCAGACTGGCCAGCTGGCATCACTTCCCTTTTAAGAACAAAAGAGGACCCATGTTGGTTTGGCATAAAAGACTCTCCAATTTAAACAACAGCCTTTTCTGACTCAAACTTCAGTTTGCACGGAGGAGCCAACCTAGAAGCTGGTCACCACGGAGCCCGCTGCCCTGTCACCCAGGCAAACTCACACTTCACAGTCAACTTCAGCTGCCGGGAAACCACACAAATGTCGCTGGTTGCTAAGTCTTCGTGGCCTGGCATCCGACAGGATCTCCATGGCACCCGGAGACCACTGGGTCCCACGGAATCTAATCACTTGCTCAAACCCAGTAATGTCAAGATGCTGTTGCAGGCACAGGAGGCAAGAGAGCTGGCTCTACTTCCGGCCCATCAGGAGCCCCTTTGAAAGGCTCATGCCCTTCACCAGAATTAACTTGTGACTTTTCAGTCATATTCATAACTTAAGGCTTGTGTTGGTGATCGGCACTTGCCAGCTGGCTATTTTGTCCCCAAACAAATGGAATAAATGTAACAAATGAATTTAATAATAGTTAAAGGCTAGATAATGAGCACTTTTTTTTAATGGACAATTTCTGTATTTAAAAATGTGTTTGTGTTTTCAGATCTTTTGAAACGATTAGCCATGCCATTTGCATAATATTGGACGCAGTGAGGAACTTGAGTTTGAGGGCAGCCTCCACTCTATGGGCAAAATAATATAGACCCAGAGATGCAGAGTGCATTCTTGGTTCCATGTGTAGGCCACTAGACATTATCAGAACATGTTTCTCATTCCATTACGGCTAAGAAAGCACCATCAATTAAAAACTGAAGTGAATGACTTTCTACTGGTTTCTTTAAGAACAAGGCAGATTCTCAGCTTTGTATTAGGTGGGCAGAGGGTCAGGGCCTTTTTCTAGAAGGGAGTACATGTCATTGCTTATTCAAGACTACTAGAAAACATAATAGTTGTCAGATGTCAGATAGAGTTTTGGGTTAGATTTGGACTTCTGCCGGACATTGGGAAAAGAGGGAGCTATGCAGCACATCATCCGGAGAAACCATCAGACAACTTAAATCCAGAAGAGCATTCTGCTTCTCGGAATAGCGTGTTTGCAGTATGAGTAAATATTCTCTTAGGGGAAAATACTGGAATAATTGAGGAAAGTGGTAGCAAAAAATCTTTTTCTTTTTTTTTTTTTTGCACGAAGTATGCACTCCCCACTTGCCCCCTAAACCAACACTAGGTATCTTGGAAGGGTGCTGGGCAAACCCCATACAATAAGCTTTTCAGTAAAGGATGGTCATCTGGCTATGAACCACAAGAAATGCTACAAACAATAGCAATTACAAATGCACTCTTTGATTCTCGGCGACAGCTGAATGAAACAAAAAGGGGAATCTTTTTCTTTCAGGGCACATGATTGTGACACCCACGCAACATTCAACGACCTCTCCGCCTGGCACTGTGTGTCGCTTTCTTGCCACTATCTATGTACCCTTTGCAAAATACTGATGATGCTGGTTGCCATTTAGTGGGACGTGGAGGTACGTGCTTGGTGATGGCTTTGCAGCATAGGAAAACTCATCCTTGGCTTTACCTGGGAGTCTGAGCTGCTGCTGGAAAGAGACGTGGTACTTGGTCAATATGCAGATGTGTCTCTATTGTGCCAATGTTACAGAAGTGTACCTATCAAAGCACCCTGGTTTTAACATGTAAAATAAAAACCAACTTCACAGGGAAAAAGTAGAGAAGAATTCTTCTTAATCTGATTGAAGTTGGGGGTAGGTGCTTTTGAGCGAAAGGGACAAATGCCTACTTGTTTACTGATGAGATCAGGAAGTTCGAGGTTGACAGCAGGCTTGCCGGTGTCTGCTGAAGATTGTTTGTGATGAGGGGATCCTAATAGAAATGACCGCAGCTTTGACCTGAGGCTCACTGAAGACTTCCCAGGAGCGCTTTTTAAGTAATGCTTTTAAAACTAGAGCATGCTCCTGTGACCTGATCAAACTGTGGTCAAAGGAATGTTCAGTATTGTTAGAAGCAGGTTCTGTTCAACAAACTCCTGAATTTCACAATCTATATGTGACAGAAGGTCCATGATGATGATAATTTGCCTTTTTAATTTTTTTTACAAGATAAACTACATAATGATAAAGTATGTTGCAATTCTCAACATCTCTTAATGTTTTTAATAGTAAGACCCATTTTTATCGGTAAGTAAACTAAGACTAGAGAGAATTATAAAGAAGGAGCAGAAATGGAGGACTTGATGGAAGCAAGTGTACCAGGTTTAAGCTTCTCCCACATTTTTCTAAGGGAATAGGAAATATGGGGAAGAACATTCACAGAAAGCCCGTAATGAGCACTCCTCCAGGGCTGTGGCTAATGGCAGATTGAGGGCTTCTAGCTAGAGCACTATGAATGGACACATATTTACACTAGCATTTCTTTAATGCCTTATTTTCATTGAATTACAAAACTCCCCTTAATTCTTAGCGATAAACAATGCTGGCTATGTGATTAGGTAAATCTTCTAGAATGGAAGTCATTCCTTGGTTCAAGTAAGGATACCAGAACACTCTATTCTCGGAGCGTATGAACTCAGCCCCTTAATGATCCCCCTTCATTATACTGCAGTTTCTTTTGGGCCCTTGGCCATGATCAAAGAAACAGCCATTTCAAAAGGCGCATTGGATTTGCTTCACAAATGCTGCGAGGACATTTGTAAAGCAAATCCAATGTGAAAGCTTGCTGGAGAACCTTCACTTACTTCCTCTTAGGAAACGTCTGATTTTGTTCAAGCACAGTATACTTGCTGCTTTCCTACTTTCTCGTGACAATGTTGTAACTGACCACCTTGCTTTGGGTTCTTTTTTTTTTTTCCCTTTAGTGCTAGTTTTTCTATTTTTGGCTTTTATTACATATGTTTTTGCTTAAAGCTGTTTCAAATCCTTTGTGAAAAAATAAATATGTGAAAATGCTGAACAAGGATTGAGAAAATCTGTATGTAAGCGATGGCTTCTAACGTCACATAATCATCAGAAATGCTTACTGAGCACCCTCTGGGGAAGAGGCAGCCGACGCGGGGTGGGACAGAGTCCCTGTTCTCAGATGCTGCCTCTCTAGCTGGCGGAATCTTACAGTTAGCAAGCAAATGGTTATGGAAACATTACATATTTCAGATGCTTGTAAATATTATGAAGAAGAGAAAGCAGAGTGAGGGGATAGAGTGTGCCCAAGTCTGTAGCTCTGCGTCACTTGGAAAGCCTCCATGTGGAGGTAGCATCTGAGCGGTAATCCAGACAGAAAGGAGAAGGGAGCCATGTACAGAACCAGGTGAGAGTGTCCAGGCAGAGGGAGAAGCCAGGGCAAAGGCCCTGAGGCAGCATCCGGCTTGGTGTGCGAAGAGCACCGAGACCTCTGATGCAACTGATAGGGGCAGAATATCGAATAAGAAAGAGAGGAGATAGGGTCAGGGAGATACGTGGGGTCAGGTGATATATGTGTTCTGTGCAAAGGTAAGGGCACCGACACTGATTCTAAGTGTAATGGAATATCACTGGAGGATATTAAGCAAGGGAGTGACAAAATCTCACTGAACTTGGAGCAAGACCATTCTGGCTACCGAATGGACGATGGACTGTCCTGGAAGCAAAGGGCCTTTTTAGAAGCTGTTGCAGCAAGCCAGGCGAGAGACCCAGGTGGAGGCACTGAGGGGTGAGGCCATGGAGTAGAGTAAGGCCTTGCTGCTGTAGAATTTGGGTGTAGGAGGTAAAGGTAAAGGAATGAAGACTTCAAGTTAACTTTGAGGTTCTTGGTAAGTCATAGACAGTGGCCACATTTAGTTATGTGGGCAAAGACCTGAGTGGGAGCAGAAAATGCCCAGGGGCCGTTTCAAGACTTGTCCTGAGCACCTTCAGTTTAAAAGGCCTACTGGACGTCTGAGCACAGCGGCTGATTAGGAAGTCAGACACATGAGTGAGAAGCTCAGAGCGTGTGGCGGGGAGGGGGTGCGGAATGTGAGGGCCATCGGTGCAGAGAGGGTGTTAAAAGCTTCCAGGCTGGATGAGATGACCAAGGAATGAATGCAGATAACTAGGAGAAGAGGACTGAGGCTCCCTCTCTCTTCACCCCGTGATCATTCTGTTTTCCTTAACAGCTGACTTACAACAAACCATATTACACACAGCTCTCCAAGCCTGTCATGGAGGTGCCTGCTCTGTGCAAATTGTTGAATGAACAAGGCCATATTTAGTGAGGGTCCTCCCTATTAAAAGTACCCCCAGTCTGAGAAGCTGCTAAATTATATTTGGCTTTAGGCTATAATTATAATTCAGGCACAAAATTTTCTGTTTCTGAAAAACAGATAGTTTATAGAATCGATAGTTTACAAAAGTAGTTTAACAGAATTAAAAAGTGCTCCCAAAGTGGACTTGAAAAGAGAAAGCCGTAATAACCTATTACTAAATGTATGTAGAGAAACAACGGTCACAGCTCCTTGTTTACTTAGTTTGGAATTAATTACAAATGATGAAACGTGTGAAATTCATATTATTTGTTGCAGAGTTTAGTCTGGGAAGCATAAACTGACTTAAAATAAAGATTAGACTTTTACAAACAATGATGGTGGAAAACAGTAGAAAGACAAGGAGGAAGTCCCGGCCTCCTCGCTTCGCTACCTTGGAGGACAATTAGCTTCTTTGTCGATGGGTGAGTAAAAAGAGAAGCATAACAGGGAATTAATTTTTCTCTACTGAAGTTTCTGCAATTTCTTATAGCTCTGCTGTTTTTTAGTGGCTAAAATACTTTGTCTGCCAAGGTTAAAAATCTCATGTTCCGGCACCATTATTGTTTACAAAACACTTTCATTTTAGTACTGGTCACTTTTATTCTCCCAAAAGATTACATTAAAATGAAGAATTAGTTTAGCAACGGAATAAGTGGGTACCTTCAGAGGACAGATGTATTGAGAAGTGAGGCAGTATTTCATGGAGTCCTAAATTAGATCCTTAAAGCTCCCATAGTACACTGGACTTCTGATTTCCGGGTCTTGGGTTCAGCCTCACGAGCTCTCGTGCTGGTCGGATGGGGCCTTGTGGGAGGAAATATGGTCAGTGCTGGGCCTTCCTTTCCCTAATACAGAACACAGTGCATGCCAATGGGAGGCAGCTTTTTCCCCTGACAGAGGCGCTCTGAAATGATTGTGCAATTGCAAGGCACAGCTGTGTATTTTCAGCATTTAAAATGTGCACAGAAAGTGCACACGTTAGGTTTCCTTGGCCCAGTGTTACAGCAAATAGTGGATGATTCACGGAGATCCTTCATGAAGCTCATGTAGGAAAACATCGTCAGTCATCTCTGCCCAAACTGAATGCCACGGAAGAAATTAAGAAAGAGATTTAAGTAAGTTTTTCTTTTAGGGGAAAAAAAAAAAGACTACTGAAAATGATTTAAAGGAATGGTATTAAGTAAGCTGCCCTGTCGTCGCCTATAAAATGAAATGGAGACGATATTCCAGATTAGGACACTTGGTTTTGTTTGAAATACAATCACACATGATATTGAAATCATTCATCTTTGTGAATCACTGAATGAATACACAAAAGTCGCCAGAGATATTGCAGACAAAAATCTCTGTCAAATTCAAGACTGTGAATGTAAGAATGCTTTGTCCAGCGCTCACATGTTAGTAAGTGCTTGCTCAGTCTCTGCTTACTCTGCCTGACTACATCTCGTTTCTGTACAGACATTGTCAATCACAGACCCTGTTTATTTAACCAGGGCAAGACAGCTTCTATAGGCTTAGTTACTGGTTCTCAGCAGCTGGGCCTTGGAGACCCACGTGAAATCTCTTTTGTTGGTTAAAACAAAGAAACAATTAAGACAGTTGTTTCTCTTCTAAATTAGAGAATAATAAAATTTCCATCAGGTTAGTGTTTCAGGGTTTAAATCAAGTTTTCTTAGACTCTAAACACCTTTAGCTATTTAGAGGATGGACGGACATGATGAGAACCTGGAGGAGACTACTGGGGTGGGTTAGGTGCTGACTGGGGACCCAAAGAGGAGAAGCTGAGGGGGTGGCCCACCACCCGGTGGCCCCTGCTGTGTGTGTGGGCGTGTGGGTACATGTAGATGCCAGCCAGTTACACGGTCTTGGAAATGAAAAGAGCCACTTCTGACACACAAAGGAAGTGACTTGGGAGCTTGGAAATGTCCTTAATGAAAACCCCAAGAAGCTTGCTGGGGGTGCAGGCACATGCTTCGGTACCACCGTGTAACACAAACACAGGGCACACATGAACATCCACACACTGGACACATTTACACTGAAGGTAGAACTTGGTGCCAGGCACATGGCCCGCCCCTTTCCCTGTGGAACTTCTGTCCTCACTGTGACTGTGTGGCACTGCCAGCAACAGCCAGCTGGGGGCCCAGGGAGACTTGGGACCACAGCTTCAGGCCTCAGTGCAGTCAGTGGCACCAGCCAGTGATGGCTCATGCAACCTGCCTCCTGGACCATGGAAGAGTCCAGTGTGGGTCAGGACCATGGCTGGTCTCCCCAGGTTAATTCATTTATTCAAACAAATATTGGCTGTTATGAAAAGATAACCAGAAACCACTTAATCAAGGATGCACTGTAACTGTAGGGAAAAAGAATTGCCTTCAGACTAAACCATCAGCCAAACAATGCTCATGTCAACTGCAGTTTGCAATTCATGACTGAAGCCCATTTGAATGTTGGTTTAGATTTGAACTCATTTGGACACAAAAGAAACAATTCCCTGTGATATTTGGAGGCATCATCTTCTTTTCAAGTAAAGTGAAAAATAAATTTTTTGCTTACAGTCTGAAAACATTCATTGCTATAAATGACACAACTCGGTAATCTGTTAAGTATTCTAAAGGTGCTGTGGCTTACACATATTTAATTTTTCTAGTTACTTTATTAGCTGAATCCTTTGAGGCCAAAACATATTGGATGAGCAATTTTATTTTCCCCTTTCTGTCAATGTTTGCTAAACCATAGGAAATTTGATATTATCACATCACCCTTCTGCGCCTGATGCTAAAAATGCTGTCTCTCACTCTTTGGGTCTTTTATTAGAAAAGACATTTCATACAACTGAAGACAGATAATTAAGCCCCATAAATCAGGAGGAAAATGCTGCAATGACTGCAATCTCCCAGTCCAAGGCAGTTTCCAAAACGCATTTGAATTGTACTGAGGAATGCATGGAAAAGAAAATCAATGTTGCCCTATTAGATAATTTGCATTTGTTACATACACAACACACAGTGGCATTAATTAATAGAAGAATGGTGCTGATCTATCTGCTAGTGGTTTGCTTTTAGTGCAATTCATCAGATGATAATCATTTACCTAAAATGCTGTCAGGGGAATTTCGACTCAGCAGGTCCATAGGGCAAGAGGAATGATCTTTGGTTGTGAATGAACCTAATTTACTTTTCTAGTGTTTGATCCCAAGTTTTTGTTGCATGGATGAAAACAGTAACAAATGATAGCTCAATAAGTTTTTTAAAATCCCATTTTTTTAAAAAGAGCTTTGCTTTGGCTAACATCACTGGTCTAAAAAAATGTTTTATTAATTGATATTTGATGTTTTAGGCATGTTTTCTAGTGAAAGAGAAGATTTTATATATACCATGTAAATTTCGTTAACTGATACAGGAAAAAAAAAGGTGAAAGGTACTGCCAAACCTGAATACTGCAACAGTTTAATTTAAATTTATGATGTGCTGTCATTGAAGAAAAATCAGTAAAATATCCAAATGTTACTTTAACAGATTTTCAACAAAATCTCATTTCTTTTTTCTCCTCAGGCCTGATTTACACACCAAGAAAAGCAGAAAGGATGACTTCTAATTGCTTGTATAAAAGCAGTTAGGAGTGACATGACTGTTTTTGAGTCTGAGCCCACCCTTCCCTCTCCCCCTTCCCTCACTTTTCTGCCAGATTTACTTACAAATGGGGATGCATGTCGGGAATGCCAGGTGGGGGCCGGACTTGGTGGTAGAACGGATTCCTCCGTTCTGACCTCAGCCGTGCCCCTCATTGGTTTTACCACAGTCTCTCATTCATCTGGTTTTCCCCTTTCACCTTCTACACACTCACTTCATGGTTCTCAACTGGTTGCCAGAAATCAACCTCCCACCTTCTTCATTCAAAATCTATAAACATGCACCCCCACATCTACCCAGCTATAGCCCAGGTACCAGGATGGCTCCTGGTACCCTGCCTTTCCCGCTGCCAGCTCAGTCCTCCAGGTCCTTTGTCCGGAACCCTGGTCCCCAGGCATGTACAGGTCAAAATGGTGCAGGGTGAGAGGAACCTGGAGCCTGGGTCACATCCCCCAACAGGGCCAGCTCAGATGACCGTGGAAGGGCCGTGTGCATCACACACACGCCCCTGCTAAAAGTGAAGTGACCAGAAAGCCCAAGACTTAGCTTTGGATTCAAACCTGCCATCCTTTCTGCTTTTCTTGGTGTGTAAATCAAATAAAGGCTTGAGGAGAAAAAAATGAGATTTCGTTTAAATCTGTTAAGTGAACATTTGGATATTTTACTGATTTTTCTTCAATGACAGCACATCATAAATTTAAATTAAACTGTTGCAGTATTCAGGTTCGGGCAGTACCTTTCACCTTTTGTTTTCCTGTATCAGTCAACGAAATTTACATGGTATATATAAAATCTTCTCTTTCACTAGAAAACATGCCTAAAACATCAAGTATCAATTTTCTGTATAATTTACATTAAGAATTGGAGAAAGACTGGCAGATGAATATATCACATACCCAGACTTGAGTTGACTTTTGAGAAGAATTACAAATTAGTTAAAAAATCCAATTTTTGGGGGGTAAAATTTCAAGCAGATGTTATGAGAAATCTTTCTGGAACATGATTGCGTTGGGCGAGGAGGGAAGCCTGATGTGGGCTTCGTTCACTGGAGGGGGAACCTGGTGGAGGTCACCGGGCAGGCCCAGGCAGTGCTGCTCTCTGGAAAGGACCATGTTCCCCTACAGGGCAGCGCCCTGAGGGACAGGACAGCACAGTCCATTGTTGGTTCCATGAACAAAGGGTTTAGGGTTAGTGACTCTTACAGCTGAAGAAGCCCCACTGTGTATGTCCCCAAAATCCAAACAAAAGGGCAACAAGCAAAGGAGGTGTTTAGGAGCATGAGGCGTGAGTGAACGTGAGGACGCGGCTCGAAGCAGGAGGGTGGGAGCCCTCACCCAGCCCAGGTGGTTGGGGAGGGGGGTAGCAAGGAGGTGGGAGTCACCCCACAGGGTGGCAGGCCAGGTGACCACCTGACCCCTGACCTCACGCTGTACTCACAGACGCCATGCTCAGCACCGAAAGCAGCTCTAGATTTTATGACGTCTTCACAAGGTGGGGAGTACAGAGCTTGCCTCTTAAACAACCAAACTTTTCCTAAATCTTTAAACAAAAGTTCTGCTTTTTCTTAAGTTTTCTGTCCCCATCACAGCTTCCACATTCCATGGGTTCCTTTCTTAATGCACCCCCCCAATTGTCCCTTGCATGTCACCTTGCCTCCTCCCAGACATCCCTCTTCAGTGCCAGGCATTAGCTCCCACTGACCCCCCAGACGCCTGGCAGAAGCACAGGTCGGGCACCGGGGAGTCACTGGGTCTCCAAAGCAGAGCTGTGGTAACAGTGTGTGCATCAGCTAGCGTGAGAGTGTGTATGTGTGTGTGTGTAGGAGTAGGGATGGAGGTGTAAATGTGTGTGCGTGTGTGTAGTAGGGTTGGAGGTGTAAATGTGTGTTTATGTGTGTGTGTAGGAGTAGGGATGGAGGTGTAAATGTGTGTGCGTGTGTGTGTAAAAGGGATGGAGGTGTAAATGTGTGTGTAAGTTTGTGTATGTAGGAGTAGGGATAGAGGTGTAAATGTGTGTGTATGTGTGTGTAAGAGTAGGGATGGAGGTGTAAATGTATGTGTGTGTGTAGGAGTAGGAATGGAGGTGTAAATGTGTGTGTGCATGTGTGTAGTAGGGATGGAGGTGTAAATGTGTGTGCATGTATGTGTGAGTGTGTGTAGGAGTAAGGATGGAGATGTAAATGTGTGTGCATGTTTGTGTTAGTGTGTAGTAGGGATGGAGGTGTAAATGTGTGTATGTGCATGCGTGTATAGTAGGGATGGAGGTATAAATGTGTGTGTGTTTGTGTGAGCGTGTGTAATAGGGATGGACGTGTAAATGTGTGTGTATGTGTGTGTGAATGTAGGAGTAGGGATGGAGGTGTAAATGTGTATGTGTGTAGGAGTAGGAATGGAGGTATAAATGTATTTGTGTGGAGTAGGGATGGAGGTGTAAATGTGTGTATGTGTGTGTAGAAGTAGGGATGGAGGTGTAAATGTGTGTGTATGTGTGTAGGAGTAGGAATGGAGGTATAAATGTATTTGTGTGGAGTAGGGATGGAGGTGTAAATGTGTGTGTATGTGTGTGTGTAGTAGAGATGGAGGTATAAATGTGTATTTGTGTGTGTAGTAGGGATGGAGGTGTAAATGTGTGTGTAGAAGTAGGGATGGAGGTGTAAATGTGTGTATGTGTGTGTAGGAGTAGGGATGGAGTTGTAAATGTGTGTATGTGTGTGTGTAGGAGGGATGGAGGTGTAAATGTGTGTATATGTGTGTGTAGGAGGGATGGAGGTGTAAATGTGTGTGTGTAGTAGGGATGGAGTTGTAAATGTGTGTATGTGTGTGTGTTTAGAAGGGATGGAGGGGTAAATGTATGTGTGTGTAGGAGTAGGGATGGAGGTGTAAATGTGTGTATATGTGAGTGTGTGTGTGTCTGTAGAAGTAGAGGTAAGGGTGTATGTGTATATGGGGTGGGGGTGGGGATGTGAATGTGTTTTTGTTGGAAGTATGAGTGTAACAATGTGTCAGAGTATGTGTGTATGTTTGGGAGGGAGTGTAAGAGTGTGAGTGTGTGAGTGTATAGAAGTAGGGGTAGGAGTGTGAATGTGCATGTGGGGTGGGGGTGTGAGTGCATGTGTATGTGAGTGTGAGTGTAAGTGTGTAGGGTTGAGGGTGTGTGTATATGGGACTGTGTGTAGGAGTGGGGATGTGAGTGGGTGCAAATGTGTGTGTGTGTAATGTGTAGGAGTGTGTGTGTAGGAACGGGTGTGTGTATGTGGGAGTGTGACTGTAGGAGTGGGTGTGTGTGTGTGTAGGAGTGGGTATATGAGTGTGTGTGTGTAGGAGTAGGGGGTGTGTGGGAGTGTGAGTGCGTAGGAGTGGGAGTGTGAGTGTGTGTAGGAGTTGGTGTGTGTGTGTGGGATTGTGTATGTGGGAGTGAAAGTGTGTAGGAGTGGGGTGTGTGTGTGAAGTGAGAGTTGTGTGTAGGTGTGTGTGTGTGTAGGAGTGGGGGTGTGTGAATGTAGGGGTGGGGGTGTGACTGTATGTGGGAGAGTGTGTGTGTGTGTGTGTGTGTGTGTAGGAGTGTGTGTCTGTAGGGACTGAGATGGCTATGGGAGCAGGAGGAGGAAGGAACAGCCAGCTGTGCCCACACCGTCTGGTGGTGGTAAGGACAGCAGCTGCAGTTGGGGAGGCAGAGCTGTAGCAGGGAGAAGCAGAAGGTGTCCATCTAGGGACTCCTGGATGAAATTCTGGTGGAGCTAATTCTTAGCATGATTCTGGGCAGGTGGGTAAATGATCAAGCATTGAAGTGTAGATTGCAGAGTCACTGTTTTGTGTGTGTGAGTACCAAGTGTCTTGTTTTCTTTTTTATTTGCTTTTTGTCTTTTCATTCTTCTATTTGTGAATTGGCTGCCCTCATCCTTTGCCCACTTGTGTTTGGAAATTACAGTCTCTTATAGCGGTGGTCCTTGAAACCAAGAGACCAGGCAAGCTCTGTAGAAAGATTATGATAAAAGAAGATTCATTTCAGTGGGCAGTAAGTATTGAATGCCAACAGAATGCATAGAAATGTACTGCTTGGAAACTTAAAACCATGTCTTGATAGAATTTCCTCCAGTTGAAGGTTAGAAAAATAATCATCTCTTACATGGTACAAATCTCTCACTCATTATTTTGCTTGTCGTGAAAACCCAGAGAGACGACATTATTAGCGTTATTTTATAAATGATAGAAACGTTCAAAAAGAGTAAGTGTCTTGTTAAGTAATTTATCTAGGTGATGGGATTTGGAACTGAACTTTGAAACGCCTCTTTCAGAAGCTTTTACCACGTGCTAAGTGCCGACCACTAGGCCAGTAGTTGGGAATATAGATGCAGGCACCATCTTTGCTTCCACCAAACTTACTTCTATCACTAGAGACAGCAAAGCAACATGGGTGATTCCCTGCCAAAACCGAGGCTGAAGCGTGAGACAGATTAACTCAAGTATGAAGGACAAAGGAGAAAGACTGACTGATAGAAATACAGAAGAGACACCATTTTTTTGAGCCTTTTACATGAGAAAAAATTTCTGGGAAGTATAAACATTCTATTCTATAATACTGAGAACAATAAAGATGAATGTCAACAGAGCTCAAAGAAGAGTCGTTCAAAGTGGAAGGGTCAAGACTATGAACGTCCTTGATGGTGTTGAAAGTGTTCCTTCTTTGTCTGAGACCACCAGCAGTCAACTGGCTAAAATGCTCAGTGTGGGACAGTGGGATGAAACGGCTTTTCAGATCTCTGACAGCAGAGAGGATCTATGCCAATGTAAAATCACTTCTTCCTTTATTATGCCAGCACTTTACAAGGGTTTTCTCTCATTTAAACTAGATCCAGATTCTGTTCTGCCCTGGGATTTGAATTCTTCCTCCCAAGTATGATACTGTTATAAGTTATTAGACTCAATCAAACAAACACCAGTACTGCATTTGGCCTCATAGAGGAAGGGCCTTGTGAGTTCTGGAATCAATGAAATTTAACTATTTACCATTGTAAATAAAACTTGCTTACTGAAATAAAGACTTGATTTCTCCCTCTTTTATTCCATTATACCATGCATATAAATATTCATTTATCTACAAAATTTCATTTAAGATATAATACAATACATTCTTAAATAATAGGAATATGACATTCAGACCATAAATTCAATTGAATTGTAGGGCAAAATTAATTCTGATGCTAGTCCACACCCTCATAAACATTTTCTTTTTCAGTTAACCAAGAAGAAAATATAATTTCAGTTTTACTTAAGGGGTCTGGCAATACTCCCTTCCACAGCTCTTCGTTAAAGCAAATCCTGTGTTTAGTTGATCGGCGAAAAGCCCCAGGAATTTTAGCTGCATGTAAAATGCATGTATCTTTTGACAGGAGTAAATAACACTTGAAAATATAAAAAAAGCATCTCCTCACTGATGTCAAACAGGACAGTGGCAGCTAGTGACTCTAATCTTTTCCTGATGACTTGGCTTCGAATACTGAGCAAAACGTGCAGTAATAGCCTATTAAGTTCAATGGTGTGAACCACTTTCTGGTAGAATTTCTATAAAAACAGAGTTTTCAAGAGAAAATAGGTTATAAAGTGATTAGTTTGTGACCTTACACTAATGTAATTTATGGTGCTTCAATTTCTTTTCATACAACCTATCTTATGAGAACAGAAATGTGACTTCAGAAGACGGTAACTGGGGTGACAAAGACAACTCCAATTTACTTTATCTTAAAAAGGACATGATTATATTTTGAATAATGTTACTGTTGGCCTTACATGCATTTTCAACAAAAGTTGATCATTTTTGTTTTCTGTAAGCAAAAGAAACAATGAATTAGAGCTAGATTTCCTCTCTATTTAATAACATCTAGTCAAATTAGCTACAATGGTAGAAAATGTGTATACAGAAAATACTTATTAAGATAAAAATCCATTTTTGGAAGACTGTATCTATCAAGAAAATAAAATTACTGCAAATTAGGATGTATGCAATCCCAATATATTTATTTTATGAAACAATCATGTGACCAAAGGTTATACTGTCAGACTAAAGAAATGGAGGGTAAATCCACTTCCCAAAAACCCCCACCCACCCACTAACCAATCAAACCACTGATATATATTTAGGGCTGATGAAATTGATCATGCTAATAAATTAAAGGAAATAGCTACACATTATGTATCTTAAAAGCTTGTATCAAACCATCAATGATATGGTTTGGCTCTGTGTCCCCAGACAAATCTCATGTTGAATTGTAATGCCCACTGCTGGTGGGAGGTGATTGGATCATGGTGGCGAAGCTTTCCCCTTGCTATTCTCGTGATAGTAAGTTCTCACGAGATCTGGTTGTTATAAAAGTGTGTAGCACTTTCCCCTTTGCTCTCTCTTTCCTGCTCAAGCCATTTAAGATGGGCTAGCTTCCCCTTCACTGCCACCGTGATTGTAAGTTTCCTGAGGCCTCCCCAGCTGTGCCTCCTGTACAGCCTGCAGAACTATGAGTCAATTAAACCTTTTTTCTTTATAAATTAGCCAGTTTCAGGTAGTTCTTTATAGCAGTGTGAAAACAGACTAATACAATCAGCCATTCAATATCCTATTAAAAAGAGGTGGCAAACTCTTGGTACAGCAGCATACCCTCCACCTCTTCTGGCCATCTTTTCAGTCCCATAGCAGACATTTTTAATTGGTTATGGCTCTTTATTCACCTGAGGGTAGGAAAAGACCCAGAATCTTGTGTAACACAGTCATACTTCCCAATAGAGTTCCAAAATAAGATGAAGTTCACCTGCACTTGTGTAAGACTAAATCTTCAACTAGTCAGTAGACAAATATTTATGGAGTGCTCAGAGGACACCTATGCTTAGGAATACATAGAAGAGATTCAACTCAGTTTCTGCTGAGATTAATTTCCAAAAGGGGAAGGAAGCTACCAAAGCATAAATATATATAAATAAGTCACAGTTACCAATAAATGAAAGAGTGTTCAGAAGACGGCCATCGCGAGATGACACTGGAAGGAATGGAGAAGGAAGGGCAGGGTTGTTTAGGGAACCTCTCAGAGGTCCAACTACATTTTGGTTTGAAGAAAAATAGATGTGCTTTGGCAGATGGGAGGAGAACAGTTCTATTTACCATGATTTACCCTGAGGTTTGTACAATGCCCTGTGTGGCGTATCCCACCATCTTTCAAAGTACCTTGCAGCCATTGTTGCCCTGGTAAGGAGAATCACAAACACATACTTCCAGATGAATAAATGCTTGGAGATCAGTCATATAACAAGTTACCTTTGGAGGAGCAGAAAGTGTGCTGGTTTTCCCAAAGCCTCTCTTTAAAAAACAAAAAAACAAAAACTGTTTTTCCCCTTTACTTTCTTTTTGTTTTAGTGTTTAGTTGTTACCAAACCGAAGTCTCCCTCTTATAAGCAATATTTGACAACAATCAAATGCCAAACCGCACTATAAATGGACTCGCCAAGGGCAGAATTGAAACGGGAAACTGTACATGTTAAAGATTCCTACAGAGGAGAGTAAGGAAATTTTGAAGAATTAAAAACAAGTCTCTATAATATAGATGATAAAACCTTGTGACATTGAAAACATTTTCCAGAGAGAAATTTATTAAGAGGAAGTGGACAATATTTCTGATAATTTCTCTTGGGCGCAGGCAAGCCGTTGAATTTTAGACCCACTTCCTTGCTGGTCTATAGACGTTAATTAACACAGGGGATGAACAGCATGAGATGGCAACAAGAAAGAGCTCTCATCCTTAATGATAGAGATGGTCCATAGCAAGTGGCACAGAGCGTGGACAGCAGATGAGCTAGGGTGCAGTTCTGAATCTCACCCTCTGCTATGGTTTGGGAGTGGTTTGGATATGGTTTGGATGTAGCTTCTCCAAGGAGAAGGCCCTTGAGGAATTTGGAAGCAGATATTTATATTCTACAAGTAAAAAAGAACACCATACTCTCAAGACAGATTTCCTAATCACCACCACCACCTACTCTTAGTCAAGTGATAATTTAGTGGCTATGAGCTTCATGGAAGGCACTTACATACAATGGGGAAATTGATAAATTATTTTCATGGAGCCCACGTCTTCAGAAGATTATATGATGCTTTATCAATGGAGACGGAATATGTCTGTATATGCTTCGGGATTATCATTAGACTCTCACATGCAAATGGGGAAATATTACAGGTTTGTGGGTATTAGAAAGCAGCAGGAAATGTGTGCGTCTTAACTGCTCAAGTCATGCCCGCAACTTCACTCGGCCGGCTTACGATGGAAGATGTGAGCCCCTTCTCATTTCAGGCAAATTCTTCTGCCGTGTCTCCCCACCTCCTCAGGGGCCTTGTACAATAGATTACAGCCTTTCTCTTTTGTACCTTCAGCTTCATGGAGCTCATATCTTTCTTCATTTAAAAACATAGTCATGTCTTTTTATCTTAAAACTAACAAGCCTCTGTCTAACCCAAAACTACCAACATTTGGCCCCCTTTCTGTCTTCAAAATCAGCTTTTTAAAAAGAGTTGCCTGTACTTGCTCTGTTCCTCGACTCCCATTCGTTTTTTTACCTGTTACAATCTGGCTTCCTTTACCTCTCAATGAAAACCGCTTTATCCAAGAGAGCACTGTTGCTCAGTTCAATGGACATTTTTCAGCCTTGGTTTTACTTTGCCTCCAAGAGAAACGTTGGAGTCTGCTCTCTTTATTTGAACACATTCTTCTCCTGGTGCCCACAGAAGTAAACTCGCGTGGTTTCTGACCTACATCTTTGGCTGTGTCTGCTTGGTGTCCTTCGGGAGCTGTCCGTCCCTTAGTGTAGATGTTTCAGTCGGTTGGGGCTGCTATAAAGGAATTGAGGCTGGATAATTTATAAGGAAAAGAGGTTTATCTTGGCTCATGGTTCTACAGGCTATATAAGAAACACTGCACCAGCATCTGCATCTCGTGAGGGCCTCAGGAAGCTTCATTTACAGTGGAAGATGAAGGGGAGCTGGTGTGTGCAGAGATCACATGGCCAGAGAGGAAGCAGGAGAGACAGGAGGAGCTGCCAGGTTCTTCTCAACAACCAGTTTCTGCAGGAACTAAGAGTGAGAACTCACCCACTCCCAGGAGAACTCACTCCCGAGAGAATGGCTTTCATGAGGGATCTGTCCCCACGACCCAAATACCTCCCACCAGGCCTCACTTCAAACACTGAGGAGCGAATTTCAACACGAGACTGGGCAGCACCAAACAAGCTACATCCAAACCATATCCAAACCACTCCCAAACCATAGCAGAGGGTGAGATTCAGAACTGCACCCTAGCTCATCTGCTGTCCACGCTCTGTGCCACTTGCTATGGACCATCTCTATCATTAAGGACGAGAGCGCTCTTCCACTGATGATGACAGTTGTCCCCTAAGACCTGAATGCTCCTAAATCTGCTGTTTCCCACCAGGCATTTCTTATTGAGTCCCGGGACCAAATGGCCTATTATTTACGGAACATTTCTATTTGAATGTCTCCCATTTGGTGAAAGCTTACTGATGAAGGATGGTGCAACTTACAATTTCCCTCCCTCCCTACAAACTTGCTCCTCATTCCATTTCTCCTTTCAGAATTTTGTTTTCAGAACAGAAATACAAAAGTTATCTTTTATTCATCCTCTTCCTCACTCACGATTCTCTGTTATTAAGACCTGTCCTTTATATGCCTTCGACATTTTTCAAATATTTCCACTTTCTCCATCTTCTCTGCCCGTAACACACAGAAGCCACCACCATTGCTCAAATGGCACCCCCCACCCTACCCCCCACCATGGCCTCTTGGACGGTCCCTTCCCATCTTCATGTTAAAATTTTCCCTCTTATTTTCTCGAACTCATAATGTGTTTTCTCACACAATGAAATGCGTGGCAGCTATTTCTTTGGACTAGCATGCAAAGTTATTTAGCCACACAGGGTAATTTAGAAGGTGGCATCTCTCAAGATCAAGGCTGGCGTCATTTCTCTCTCTCTCTCACTCTTAAAATTACCGTCCAGGTCAGCTGCAGAATTCCCCTCGCAGCCTCCGGCCCTCTGCATTCTACTGCATTCCTGTTTTTAGTGGCAGGTGAACTTCGTTCATCAATCAGTCCAGCCATCTCTTCATCCATCCATTCACACACCTTCAGCTTTGTCCCTTAATAATTTAAATCTCCTAACAGGGATGTAAAAAACATGAAAGTAGGTGAGAAAATACAAAGGGTATTGAGCAGGTTATTCCCATTGTGAATTGAAGATGGATTGCAGCAAAGAATGCTTCATGGGGGACAAGCTCTGGCTGAGAGTGTTCTGTAACATCACGATGCAAGAGGAAACTTCACAGAAAATGTGTTTGACATTGCTGAGACCATCCCCTCCTGGGAGACACCCTTTGCTACGCTGGCAGGGCCGCTCCAGCTGCAGTGGTGGGGGATGTGGTCCTGGTGTGAGGGGCAGGATTTCAGCTCGAGGAGCAGAGTCGGGAGGAACTGAGGGCTGGTTTCAGGAGTGGAGGCTCCTGCAGGGAGGTGGAGGGGCAGCTGTGCAGGGTCGGGGCCTCCTGCTGGGCACGCGAGCTGGTGGGTAGGTGAGGGGTGCTCTGTTACCTTGACCTTCTCTTGAGCCACGCCTGGACTGTTCTTCCTGCTCTGGCTCCTCAGGGAATCGCCTTTGTGTCTTCCTGTTGCCTGCTGTCCCTGAACAGGTTTTCTCTTCCCTGAGGTCCACAGGAAACTGTTGACCTTTCCTGGTGTGCCTTAGGGCAGCGGAGCACCCTCCAAGTGTAAGTGCGTCTTGCCAGGAACAAGGCCAGGCAGAGCTGCCTTCCTCTGCCCTTCTCTTGTTTCTGCTCCTGAGGTCTGCCCCTTGCCCACCTTTCCCTTCCCTGCTGTACTCCCTTCTTCCTTCTCTTCTTCCTTTGTTATGTTTTTTCTTCCCCTTTCCTTCTCTTCTTTCTAAACGAAGAGGCAGACAACATATGGGCTTTGTCTGACAAGCAGGCTGGAGCTAAGAGCTGCTGTATCAGGAGGACGTGCAGGCCGGGGTTCAGGCACACGGCCACAGCACAGGAGCTTCTGGAGCAGCCAGAGCCCAGCAGGACACAGTGCCCTGTGCAGGTGGGCTCTTATTTAAAAGCGACACTAGGCCGGGCGCGGTGGCTCAAGCCTGTAATCCCAGCACTTTGGGAGGCCGAGGCGGGTGGATCACGAGGTCAAGAGATCGAGACCATCCTGGTCAACATGGTGAGACCCCCGTCTCTACTAAAAATACAAAAAATTAGCTGGACACGGTGGCACGTGCCTGTAATCCCAGCTACTCAGGAGGCTGAGGCAGGAGAATTGCCTGAGCCCAGGAGGCAGAGGTTGCAGTGAGCTGAGATTGCGCCATTGCACTCCAGCCTGGGTAACAAGAGCAAAACTCCGTCTCAAAAAAAAAAAAAATAATAAATAAAAAAAAAATAAAAGTGACACTAATCTTCACTACTCTGGGTTCTCTTCATCAAAAGTATTCTTGGAATGAACATAACCGCGCTGACCTGTCCTGAGGCACCCCGCTCAGCCACCCGCTTCTCGGTCTGGACCTTTGTGTTCTGTAGAGAGCCGTGTCGGGTGGTAGAGGCTGGCCTGAGGGCAGGGCTGGCAGGAACGGCTCCCAGCAAGTCAGTGCCCACTTCAAGTCATCTTCATAAGTAGTTTATTTTATTTGCGCTAAATAATTATCTGCCGATTTCAACATATACTGCAGATGAAATGTCTGCCAATGCAACATTACATGAATACCAACATAGTGCCAGCTGCAGCTGAGAGTGAAGCTGGGACTTGTTCACATGCAGTAACCGCATGCCCAGCATTCTTGGGTGAGGCTGTTTACCAGGGGCGACCTGTAGCCAGTGGTCTAGAGAGGCTCTTGCACCTGCATGGTCCCACCTTGGAGAGGCAAATGGATCGCTGCATGTGGAGAGTGATTCTGAAACTACGCAAGGTCATGGAGAAGGGGCTCTGACTGGAGGATGGAGTCTGTTAAGGGTAAAAGGCGTCACCCTGTGGGGTGCTGATCCTGGGGAAGGGATGCAGTCAGCCAGGATTGCTTGCCTTTTCGAGTTACCCGATGTGAAGTCACCTTTTGCTGGGGCATCCTGGCTAAGCTGAACTGGGCTCATAGTTGTCAAGACCTGCAAAGTTGCTGATCCATCTGTATGGAATTGTCTGCATCAGTGCAGGGTGTGACGACTCAGGATGCCAGTGTGGTCGTGATGTCAGAGCAGCCCGGGGCTCTCCCGTTTGCAGCGCCGGTGTACACTTCCAGCAAGCCCACCTGGGGACTGTCCACTGCTTTAGAAAGGGTCTGGGCAGAGAACTCTGGCCAGGATTGAGCAGGATGTTATTAATGTGACATAGACTATTGTTTTCTTGTTCTAACAGCGTGTTCAATGTCACGGCAGTGAATGGATCACAGGACACAAGAAAAGATAGTGGGTGAAGTGAAGAGAAATAGAAAAGCCCCAGGAAGCAATTTTGCAGGATGCCAGTGCTGCCGGCAGCAGAAAGCCCAGCCAGCAAGCCACGGCTCCCCTGTGGGCCCGCCTACCTGGCCAGCAAGCCACGGCTCCCCTGTGGGCCCGCCTACCTGGTCAGAGAGCCACGGCTCCCCTGTGGGCCCGCCTACCAGGCCAGCAAGCCACGGCTCCCCTGTGGGCCTGCCTGTGTTGCCAGCCTTCCAAAGGCAGTGCTGCTCCCAGCCCAGACACATCCCATCTTGGGAGCCCCTGTTTGGGGTCTCCACTTTCTCTGCTGGCTGAGAGGAGCCATCGCCTTTGCAGGGATCTTCGCCCTGGACCGCTCTCCTCTGCCATCGCAATACTATATTCCTTTCTGCCTTGCAGGCTTCTTTCACTAGGCTGTAATTACTGGCGGGGACACCCTGCCTACCTCCTTCTCTGTCTCAAAATACTGTCTTTCGAGGCCTACTTGAAAGCCTTGCTCCTCCAAAAAGTCTTTTCTGGACGTCTGAGGCTCCTTCTGAGATTTTCCTCCCCAACTCCGCACTTAGGGCAGTTTGGCATCATACACCGTTCTGCGTTCTCCGTTTATTCAACCACGTTTTAGGGCTTTTGAAGGTGAATTACTGTTGCTATTTCCATCAGCAATGAGCAGACAGTCGACACACAGTTGGACACATTTGGACACATCAAGTAAGTCTTGAAGTCTATGGAATTAGTCAAGTTATATATGTTTTTCCATCCTAGATGGCATGAAATTTAATGTGTGTTTGAAAGTCCAAAGCTATAAAACTCCACTGAAAATAAACTTTCCAAATAACTAGTTTATTTTCTTCCTGGAACTTAAAATAGGAGGTGGTGCTTTGTGTGGAGATTCAGAGTAAGTACTCTGCATACACTTAGGCTGATAAACGGGAATAACTGGTATTCTAAGGGGCATAATTTCCAAATAAAAAGGACACAGCCTCTTGTGCTACTATGGAGAGATTAAAAATTGGTTATTGAATGCTTTATCTTAAAGGAGTGCTGTGTAGTGAAGAAGATTTGTATTTGCAAAACTCTTTAAAAACTGTATGGCGTGGCACAAATATTACATATATAGACATAAGTTCTCTTTGCAAAGAGCTTTCACAAAGGACCATGTACTATGAAGACGTCCCCTTGGAAGGAAGTCGGACTTGGAGGAGCTTCTGACGCCACTGTAGAGGATGCAACAATAGCAATATTAAATTTGCCGTTTTTTATTATTTATTTCAACGCCCAGAGGCAAACTGTTGAATAATTTCACCGTCAGGTTAGAAGTGAATTAGGTTCTAAATTATAGGAGCTTAGTGGGACTCTGTGGACCTGAAACTGACCTCTGCTGTCGCCTGCAGACCGTTCTGGGCATCGTGCTGACACAGCCGCTAAAGGAATCGTAGAGCCCGTGGGTCCTCATGACAGGAAGTGCGTGCTTTCCTCATCCATCTTTTCTTCCTTCTTAAGAAAAATTCTTCTGTCCCAAATTTCTTCCCAGAGCGGGGTTTCTCCTAGGACGACTCAAGGGTATCTTCCAACAGCATTTGACAGCTGTGAGATTACTACTTTAAAAACTCAAGAGACTAGTTAACTGAGGGGAAATGATGGCACTTCACTATGGATGCCACAGTTGTGCCGAGGTGCAGGTTGTTCAAGCTGCAGCTGAAGGTCTTTGGAACCCTTACTGGGGCAAAGCCTGCAGACAACGCCTTGCTGAACCATCAAATGATGATTCTGGCAAGCAAAAGCAGAAGAATCAGTGCTTTGAAAAGAATGGCAAATACTGTTCTTTCGCTGTTGTTCGTTTTTAGAGACAGGGGTTTCACTCTATCACCTGGGCTGGAGAGCAGTGGCATGATTATTGATCACCGCAGCCTCTAACTCCTGGCTCAAGCTATCCTCCTGCCTCAGCTTCCTGAGTATCACAGGTGCTCACCACCACTCCCCTGGCTAATTTTTTGTAGAGACAGGGGTCTCACTATGTTGACTAGGCTGGTCTTGAACTCCTGGCCTCAAATGATCCTCCTGCCTCAGCCTCCCAGAGCATTGGGATCACAGGTGTGAGCCACTATGCCCGGCCTGCAAATGCTTTTACGTTGAGATATGAAAGTTAGTCCTTTTTAGTGTAGTAAAATGTTTACTATTTGTGTAAACGAAACATTAGAAGGAGATTCTACTTTCTCAGATTTAGACTTCCCTTCCATCCTATTTTAATTTCCAGGTAGAAAGTAAACTAGTCATTTTGGAAAGCTTATTTTCAGGAGTTTTCTAGTTTTGGACTTTTCAGTTAGACACTAAATTTCAAGCTGTCTAGAATGGAAAAACATACATAACTACTCATTCCTCGACCTTTAAGACTTATTTGATGTGTGCAAATGTTGGCCACTGTGCTAGAGAATTACTCCAGGCTGCATTTATACTAATTTATAAAGGCTTTTTTCATTTTCAGCTGAAATGCTTACTTTGGGAAATTTTATAAAAATAATCAAGTTCATTCATCATGGTTCCTTTACTCCTACAGTATTGCCGAAAGTGTGTTAAAAAAGAAATGACTGTGCTTTTCCCATAAGAAGGAGTTCTTTGGTATAAAGTCGGTTTACTAATCATACCATAATGCCACTGCATCGGTGTACTATCTTAATCTATTTGTCATAAACTGACCACCAACATAATTTGGAATGAATTAATGAACGAATCTAGCACATGCTGAGCCTCCACTGTGTGCCAGCCACTCTTCTAGTTTTACTTTTCTTTCTTTCTTTTTTTTTTTTGTTGCTGGCTTAAAGGTTTCCAGAGCTTATCTGCCTCCACTGGCGTCCATTTCAATCATTTTCAGGCATAGATTAAGAACACCCTCTGGGCTCAGGGACTTCGACTACACTGTCTGCTGCCGGAAGTCCTCCAACCTGCTCGCACTTGAAGAATCCATTGCGTGGAGGGCTGGTCGAATTCCTGGAGGGTCATGGCTTTTTGTCACACTGATTATCGGTAGATTGAAAAAAAACAATTTTGTTTTCTAATATATATATCCTAAACAGAAAACGAGTATATATGTCTTCTCTGCATATTAAAAAACAATAACGTTCTGGCTACGTTTCTAAACTGGGAACTCATGCTTGTTTTGATGTTCATTGCGGTTTTTCACTGTCATTGCCTCTCTGTATGATCTTTAATCATAAGTTAATTTTTAAGAGCTTCATTCGTGTGCTGTTTTTCTCAGCTGAAATTAGTTTCTCCAACTTATCAGCTTAGTCGCGTCTGCCTTATTTTCTTACCGTCATGTATGTCTGGCGGTCAATTTGACGAGAGTTTATGCTAATAACACCCAAGTTGTGGGTTTCATTCTTGCCACAGGGAGGGCCGTTCATCTTGTTAGGCAGGGCCCATCGTGGCCAGTCCTGCAAACATGTATGAGGGTCGGGGTGTAAGGGTGAATGTTTGGGGGACCTGGGTGTTAAAGCTGTGCAGTCTCCGTGAGTGTAAAGCTCTTTCTGCTGCCACTGACCTGGCTCAGTGCAAGTCCCATCATGATGGGTAGGCTGCTGGCTTTGCTCCTTCCTGAGGGATGGCACACACACGGGAACGGTGTACAGTCCTCTTATCACCCTCCGTTACATATATCGGTGCATCTTCAGCTTCTAACTCATTTGAACAGCAGTGATACAGTTTGAGTATTTGATGGCGCTCGAATCTCCTGTTGAAACGGAATCCCCAGTGCTGGAGGCGAGGCCTGGTGGGCGGCAAGCTTTGGTCATAAAGTGGATCCCTTGTGGCTTGGTGCCGTTCCTGCTATAGTGAGTGAGGACTGGTGAGATCCCGTTGTTAGGTGTGTGGCACATTACCCGACCTCCCTCCTGCTTTTGCCATGTGATGTGTCTGCTCCTACTTCACCCTCTACCTGGAGTAAAAGTTTCCTGAGGCCTCCCGAGGAGCAGATGCCAGCACAATGCTTCCTGGACAGCCTGCAAGGCCTCCCCAGGAGCAGATGCCAGCACAATATTTCCTGGACAGCCTGCAGAACTGTGAGACAATTAAATCTCTTAAAAATTATACAGCCTCAGGTATTTACATATAGCAATGCAAGAATGGCCTAATATAAGCAGGAAGTCATGTTTTTACATGCCCAAAAATTCACCTGGAATCTTCTGTGCTTTATCATGATTTTTTTTTTTTAAATGTCAGATGACTCACATACCGTTATCATTTATAAGGTTTGAGGGAGGCATATCTCACACGTGACTGTGAAATCCTACTCATCATGCTTATGAGCGACAAAAGGATAGGTTTACCATGATTTTTAATCCCATTGGCGCTTTTAGTTAAAATAGACATTAATGATGCAAACACTTTCATACATTTTTGGAGTTTATCCTTCACTACATCAAGCGTCACTGTGGAGGCTGCTGCAGAGTACTGCCGTGATCCCTTGCAGAACAGGCTGTCCCCAGGCACTGGGTGTGGGCCACTGACCTTGAAATTTCCCTCTACCTCAGACAGGAGCTGCTTTACTCAAGGTGACCCCTTCCTCCCACAGCCCGCATGGGCTGGCTAATGTACAGGCACAAAGCTGCAGCCCCTTGGCCTCAAGTGGAGATTTCCTGGGACCTCCTCAGGGCAGTCTAACCTTTCCTGCCCAGCCCTGTTTCTTCCTCTTTCTTCCCACCTCCAGCATTATTCAGGTCTAACTGACTAGTAAAAACTACACATATTTATAGTGTGCAGTGTGATGTTCCGACACACGTACCTATACCTTGTGAAAGGATTAAACCAAGCTCATTTGCACAGCCATCACCTCACATGCGTCTCATCTTTTTGTGGTGAGAACATCTAAGACCTACTCCCTTAGCAATTTTCAAATATATATTACTATGAACTAGCCTCATCACACTGCACAGTAGATCACCAGAACTCATTCACCCTGCCTCATTGAAACTTTGTGCCTTTTGACCAACATCTCCCAATCCACTTTCCTTCCCTGGGTCCCTGTGAAACACCATTCTACTCTCTGCTTCCATGAATTTGGCTTTAGATTCCACATATAAGTGAGATCATGCAGTATTTGTCTTTATGTGACCGGTTTATTTCACTCAGCATAATGTCCTCCAGGTTCATCCATGTTGTCGAAAATGAGAGGATTTCCTTCGTTTTATTATTTATTTATTTATTTATTTATTTATTTTATTGGTAGAGACAGGATCTTGCTATGTTGTCCAGGCTGGTCTGAAACTCCTGTACTTGAGTGCTCCTCCTGCTCAGTCTCTCAAAGTGCTAGGATCACAGGCATGAGTCACTGTGCCCAGCCAGCTTCCTTCTTTTTAAAGGCTGAATAGTATTCCACTGTGTATACGTACCACATTTTCTTTATCCATTCATCCACTGATAGACAGTAAGGCTGAGTCCCTGTCTTGGCTACTGTGAATAATGCTGCAATGAAAATGAAAGTGAAGCTATCTCTTCAACATACTGATTTGATTTCCTTTGGATATATACCCAGAAGTGGCATTGCTGGATCATATAGTATCTCTATTTTTAACTTTTTGAGGAAACTCCATCCTGTTTTCCATAACGGCTGTCCTAATTTACACTCCCACCAACAGTGTGCAAGGGTTCTCTTCTTCCACACCCTCACAAACGCTTGCCGTATTAGTTAATTCTCACACTGCTAGAAAGATACTACCCGAGACTGAAATTTATAAAGTAAAGAAGTTAAATTGACTCACAGTTCTGCACGTCTGGGGAGGCCTCATGAAAATTATAATCATGGCAGAAGGGGAAGAGATACATCTTACATGGTGGCAGGTGAGAGATAGTGAGTGAGGAGTTGAGGGGGAAGAGCCCCTTATAAAACCATCAGATCTCATGAGAACTCAGTATCATGAGAACTGCATGAGGGTAACCACTTCTGTGATCCAATCACCTCCAACCCATCTCTCCTTAGCATGTGTGGAGATTAAAATTTAAGATGAGATTTGGGTGGGGACACAGCCAAACATTTTCACTTGCTGTCTTTTGTCATTTCGATAATAGCCATTCTAATAGGTGTGAAGTGGTATCTCATTGTGGTTTTAATTTACATCTCCTTGATGATTACTGATGTTCACGATTTTTTCATCTACCTGTTAGCCATTTGTATGTCTTCTTTTGAGAGATGTCTATTCAGATCCTTTGCCCATTTTTAAATTGCGTTATTTGTTTTCTTGCTATTGAGTTGTTTGAGTTCCTTATTTATTTTGTATATTAACTCTTATAGAATGTTTGGTTTGCAAACATTTTCTTCCATTCTATAGGTTATCTCTTCACTCTGTTGATTATTTCCTTTGCTATGCAGAAGCATTTTAGTTTGATCTAATCCCATTCATCTAGTTTTGCTTTTGTTGCCGTGCCTTTTGGGTTATATCAAAAACGACAACAACTAAACTACCCAGGCCAATGTCATGTAGTTTTCTCCTATATTTTCTTCTAGTAGTTTTACAGTTTCAGCTCTTACATTTAAATCTTTAATACATTTTTGAGTTGACTTTTATATGTTGTGAGATAAGGCCCAGTTTCATTTTTCTGCATGTGGATATCCAGTTTTCTCAATACTATTTATTATAGAGATTGTCCTTTCCCTGTTATATGTTCTTGGCAGCTTTGTTGAAGATTAACTGACCATAAATGTGTGGATTTGTTTTTGGGCTCTCTATTCTGTTCCATTTGGTCTACATGTCTGATTTTATGCCAGGTACCATGCTGTTTTGATTATTATATTTTTGTAATATATTTTTAAATCAGACAGTGTGGTGCCTCCAGCTTTGTTTTTTTCCTTTTCTTTTATTTTTTAGATGGAGTCTCACTGTTGCCCATGCTGCAGTGCAGTGGCATGATCTCAGCTCACCACAACTTCTGTCTGTGGTGTTCAAGTGATTCTCCTGCCTTATCTTCCTGAGTAGCTGGGATTACAGACACCTGTCACCATGCCTGGCTAATTTTTGTATTTTTAGTAAAGATGGGGTTTTGCTAAAAACCCAGGCTGGTCCTGAACTCCTGACCTCAGGTGATCTGCCTGCCTTGGCCTCCTAAAGTGCTGGGATTACAGGTGTGAGCCACCACGCCTGCCCCAGCTTTGTTCTTTTTGCTCAACATCGCTTTGGTTATTAAGGGTCTTTGTGGTTCCATATACGTTTTATGATAGTTTGTCTATGTCTGTGCAAAATGCCACTGAAATTTTGATAAGGATAGCATTCTCAGTCTCTTAAAGGTGTTATTTCTGTGCAAGAACCTCTATCTCAGAGCCTATTTCCAGGGAACCTGACTGACAGAGGTCACTCTGTTTGTAAGCATGTTTGGAAAAGGAATTCAATTAGCAAGGCACAGTCTTCATAATGCATGCCTTTCTGCCTGTTTGTAGACGAGCCCCCTCTCCCTAAGCACGTTTCTCCCAGTCCTCAGACAGTTGGAAGCCCACCACACACTAAAGCCAGCAGAAAGCAGTCCCCTTCAAGCCTTTTCTGACCACCTTCGATTTCCCTTTCCCTCTTCCAAAATTAATCCTCCCATAACTCTTGATTTCGGCTTCTTCTCTTACAGCATTTACTTTTTCCTGTGCATTGCAGTTGAGCGGCCTAACTCCCTCACTAGAACGCAAGTTTCTACCACTTCTATCCTTTTTCTGCTTTCCCATCGTCCCTGTGTGGCACTCAGTGGGCATTCAGAAAATGTTTTCTCAATGAGACACACATATTTTTATTAGTATTTTAGTTTATCCTTAATGTTCTTTATTTTTATTTTATTTTTTCTTGAGATGGAGTCTAGTCTCACGCTTGTTGCCTAGGCTGGAATGCAGTGGTGTGATTTCAGCTCACTGCAACCTCTACCTCCCACGTTCAAGTGATGCTCCTGCCTCAGCCTCCCAAATATCTGGGATTACAGGCACTTGCCACCAAGTCTTGCTAATTTATATATATATATATATATATATATATATATATATATATATATATTTTATTTAATTTATTGTTTTTTGAGATGGAGTTTTGCTCTTGTTGCCCAGGCTGGAGTACAATGGCGCAATCTTGGCTCACCGCAACCTCCGCCTCCTGGGTTTAAGTGATTCTCCTGCTTCAGCCGCCCAAGTAGCTGGGATTACAGGCATGTGCCACCATGCCTGGCTAATTTTTGTATTTTTAGTAATGGGGTTTCACCATGTTGACCAGGATGGTCTCGATCTCTTGACCGCGTGATCCACCCGCCTCAGCCTCCCAAAGTGCTGGGATTACAGGTGTGAGCCACCACGCCCGGCCTATATTTTTTAGTAGAGATGGGGTTTCACCATATTAGCCAGGCTGGTCTCGAACTCCTGACCTCAGGTGATCCTCCTGCTTTGGTCCCCCAAAATGCTGGGATTACAGGCGTGAGCCACCATGCCCTGCCAATGTTCTTTTATTTTACTTCTTTTTTCCTGTGTATGCTATACACATATCATACATACTACAATTTTTTAGTAGAAGTTAATTGGCAATTATTTAAGGCAAGATCAGTCTGTACAGTAAGTTAAATAATGACTATATTACAGTCGCATTTACTTTTCCTTTTTGAGCTCAATAATCATTCATTTTCTCCATGGCATTCTGATATTACTACAACTCGACATGATTTTTCAAAAGTAACATTTGAAATGTAGCCAATTCTCTTAATTACTTAGGATGCAGGCAGTTTGGACCCAGTGATGTATATATGTTAATATTTATAAGTGTTTCCTTATTTATCTGATGTCAATATCGGCTTCTGTAGAATCTACGTTATTTCTTAGTGGTTCAAATCTCTTGGTTTTTCTGTCTTGGGCAGATTGGGCAAATGGCTCAGCTCTTTTAGGATGGCCATTAATTCTACCCCATCCTCGTTATTTGTGAACTTGTGTATAAAAGCGTTTTTTGTGCAATGCTTTTGTTAACATAAATTTTTTTTTTGAGTGAGACAATGTCTCACTCTGTCGCCCAGGCCGGAGTGCAGTCGTATGATCTCAGCTTACTGCAACCTCCACCTCCCAGGTTTAAGCGATTCTCCTGCCTCAGCCTCCCAAGTAGCTGGGATTACAGACATCTGCCATCATACCAGGCTAATTTTTGTATTTTTATTAGAGATGGGCTTTCATCACATTGCCCAGGCTGGTCTGGAACGCCTGACATCGGGTGATCCACCTGCCTTGGCCTCACACATCCTTCTTTTAACGTATGCTCCCATCTCATCTCTCCTGGTGTCATCAGGAGCATGGCTGGTTGTGATGGACCACGGGGGGCCTTCATCTCCACAAGTGGTCCCTGAGAGTTCCAACCTGCTTCCTGGAAACATCCTTACCCGCTAAAACACTTTCTATAGTGGGTTAATTTTCTTGACTTTTCAATTATCACCATAATCTACAATAAAAGTTTAAAAAATACTTAACAGTTTGTTGTCATTTGGTCAGGTCACCTGAACAACTTGATTTATTTAGGAAAAATGTTCTATCAGCTTCTGACTTCAGTGTCTCCGGCACTGTACCTGAATATCACCAGGTGACCAGGATGCGGCCTGTCTGTATTCTCATGCCTTCAAGCAGATTTGACTGATCCCAGAG
The DNA here is from genome assembly GCA_031835075.1 of Saguinus oedipus. Taxonomy (NCBI): domain Eukaryota; kingdom Metazoa; phylum Chordata; class Mammalia; order Primates; family Cebidae; genus Saguinus; species Saguinus oedipus. The sequence goes on along the minus strand of CM063172.1, from coordinate 172,895,822 downwards.
CTGTAGATTAGAAACTATTTTTCTAGCCCTTGATAGTCTGGCTGTGCAAGTTCCCACGACCCAGGATCTTCACCTCTTCTCTCCAGCCCACACCTGTGCCTTGCCGGGAAGACCTTTAATAGGCAAAGCCCTTGCTGTCATCAGTGAGCGAATGACATTTAGCTTTGGTCTTCAGCAAGCCCACTGAACTGGAGTGCCTCGGCCAGTTCAGTGGACACTTGCGGGAACACAACACAGCTCTGGCATTCTTTGGAATGTTATTCATTTATTTATGTTTTCTTTCTTGCTTATTTAAGGTTGTGGTTATTTTCTAATAGTTTCCTTGACTGAAATACCCTCCTTTTGGATCATAAGGCGGAGGCCTAGGATTCCAGCTTCAATGTAAGATTTGCTTTGCAGCCATGAAAGTATCTCCCTGAGAGTCAGTGGTTCGGCTGCACATGATGAAATTAATCAGAGTAATGTCTATTTCACAGACTCACAGTGAGGCAGAGGCAAGGCACAAAGTCACGTGTACAAAGTTTGCAGGGAGCTTGGCTCCTTCTCACTGACTTTGACCACACGAAAGAGAAGTGGCATCAACCCTCTGGCCATGCCCACATTCAGACTCTGAGGACACAGTGGCTTCCTGAAGATCCCTATCTCTGGACTCTGTTTTATTTGGGAATACAGCAACAAATAACTAGGAAAACCACGATGAGAGCGAGATGTGGGGAAATCATTTATTTTATCATGTACCATTTACTTCTGAGACAATGAAATGCTTTCTGGATGACTGAGACAGACCACTATAGTATTTTTTTTTAATGTATTTTGTCTTCAAAATGCTTGATTACCATTAGGATTTTTTAAATAGTAATCTGCAGACACTAAAGCTTGTTTGGATCCTGAACTATATGATTTATTCTCACTGTGTCTTGCCTCTCATGTGAAATTGCTGGAAGAAGAGAGCAAAGTGATACAGAGCCCAAGTTGTCTAACATCTGTAAGCTTGGGTCTTCCCTTCTCAAATGACGGGACAAAAATGGACCTTACTTTGCAGGGATGTTGTGAGTATGTGACAAAGAGACCCAGGTAAGCCCTTAGGATGGTTCCTGGTAGTTGGTAAATATGTAATACATTTTTGCCATTATTAATGATTATTAGACATTCCATATACTTCTGGTAACATATATAGGTAATCATAAATATCTAATTTCTACAGATATTCTCTTAAAAATACATAATTAAAGGAAAGATATGCAAATATTTATCTTCAAATCACACACTTCTGAAAGTTTTGAAAAGTGGCCTTTAAGTACTGGACTGCAATTTTCTTATTGAATTTAATTTATCATATATTACAGAAACTCCACGGCACTCTGTGAGTTTTCCCAAGCACTGTCTTTTTTTGTGTGATCTCCTCTGCCTTGGAGTGTGGCTCTCACTGCCTCTGATCCCTGTTCTCAGGTCTACTATGGAGAGAGGGTGTGTGCAAATCTATGTCTCAGCCCCATTCACCCCACTTAGCTGTCAGTCCTTCTGTCCCTTGTCTCAGAATGCCCAGTCACCATGGCTGAGTGCTGGGGCCACACCCCTGGATAAACGAGATAATGTATGGAAAAATTCATGGACGGGGCTTTGTGAGCATGAGCACAATCACTAAAAAGATGGAGCATACCCTTCCTCCCTGTGCGCCCCCACCCCAGCCCTCTGTCCTGACTCTGTCTGCAGCAGAAGACACAGGGGTCATTCTGCATGTATTGGGAGCTCCTCCTATATGCAGCTCTGTTCCGGATCTGGGGCTGGTAGTGGTGAAAAGACCGAATCCTTGCTTGGAAGGAGACTCACGTGCTAGGGAGGGAGAGAGCTGATGCACTGATTTAAATAGTAGATGATGACTTGGTTTCAAATAGCAATGTGTTTTGTGAAGCAAGGTAAGGTATGGGAGGCGGGCATGCAGCCTTTCTGCAGGGCGGCCAGGGAAGGCCTCTTTGGGGAAGCATGTTTGGACAGAGACCTGAACAATGGTGAGCACATCATGGAGACCGGGGCCAGGATGCTCCTGGCAGAGAGAGCAGAAACGTAAAGGCCGTGAGTAGGAAATGTCTCTGGCGTTTCCGAGGCTTAGGGGAAAGGCTGGTAGGAGGGAGTGAGGCAGCAGGAGAAGGCAGTGGGGAAGGCAGGCCAAGCTGCAGGCCACCGTGGGGAGGAGGATTTACTCTCAGCTGATGGGAAACCACCGGTGGTATTTAAGCAGCAGAATGGCAGGATGGATTGATGGATTGAAAAGATAACGCTTTTGCACAGAAAGCAGGTTTTCGGGCTTTAAGAATAGATGCAAGGAGAAGAACTAGAAGACGATGCAGAAGTTCAACCCAGGCACAGTGAAGGCTTGGAAAGACACATTCTGGACACGGTGAGACGGGCTCAGCTTTGAGGTGAAGAGCCAGTGCGGGCAGAACCAATGAGCTTCGCTGCTGGATGGGGCTTGGTCTTGTAAGGATCGGAAAAGAATGAAGATTGACTTTTAGGGCTACTGGGTGAGATGGAAATAACCAAGAAAGAGTGGACTTTGGAGGAAAATAAAGAGCTGTGTCAGAGATTAATTCTAAATCACCTAGACACCCAAATAGGAACAGTGAGACAGAGGTCGGGCATACAATTTAGAAGGGTGGTTAGGGCTGGGCATATAAACCTGTGACTCTGCTATCTGTGTATGAAATGGCTTAAAACCGTGGACTACAACTGGGTAGCTGGACCGAGCAGGCACTGCGGACCTTCCCTGCAGAGTAAGTGCAGAGTGGGCAGTCCTGGGTGGGGCCTGTCCTGGGCAAGGCCTGTCCTGGGCAGGGGCTGTCCTTGGTGGGGCTTGTCCTGGGGGGAGGGGCCTGTCATGGGGGAGGCCGTCTTGGGGGGGGTTGTCCTGGGCAGGGCCTGTCCTGGGTGGGGGCTGTCCTGGGCGGGGCCTGTCCTGGGTGGGGCCTGTCCTGGGCGGGGCCTGTCCTGGGTGGGGCCTGTCCTGGGCGGGGCCTGTCCTGTGCTTTGTAGGATGTTTGGCTGCATCCCAGGCCTCCACACACGAATGCCTGCAGCATCTCCCCACCTGTAACCAAAGTGTCTTCAGACATTGTCAAGTGACCCCTGCACGGCAAAACTGTCCCTTGTTGAGAGCCACTGCACTATAAACATGTTGAGAGAGTGCAGCTGGAGAAGACAGTGGCCTGAGCCCTGCCCCTGTGGCAGAGGGAGGAGGAGGAGCCAGCCCAGGAGATGGGAGAGCCACCTGTGAGCTGAGAGGAGCTGGAGGGGCAGGTGCTCTGTTATCAGAGTAGACGGTTTGGGTCAGTGTTGCTGGGAGTTTGAGTCAGACAAGGACAAAGAACAGAACCTTGAGTTTGGCAACACCGAGGCTGCTGGGGGCCCTGACATGATGCATCTCAGTGGAGAGGAGACAGACGATAACTGAAGTGGGCTTCGGAGGGGACGGGGTCAGTGCTGGGGACGTGGCCATGGAAAGCACTACAGGTGGAACAATGACAGAAATTAACTTCTCGGGTAGATAAGAGAGGATGGAATTCAGAATAGCCAGCGGAGTTGGTGTTGGATGACTGCATGGAGATTGCTGTACCCATCATACAAGAAGGGAAACAGATACGAGGACACAGAGATAAGTTGATAAGAATTTTCAGTGGGAAGATGTGGTTGTGTTCATGTGATCGTTTCTATTTTCTTTGGAAAATAGGAAGCTAATTTATTCACAAAGAATGAAGAATGAAACCCCTATGAGTACAAATATGAATACCCTAGGGCAGGGGTCCCCAATCTTTTTGGCACCAGGGGGCGGTTTCATGGAAAACAATTTTTCCACAGACCAGTGTGGGGGATGGTTTTACAGTTCAAGCATGTTACATTTCCTGTACACTTTATTTCTCTTATTAATGACATAGTAATACATAATGAAGTAATTATGTAAATTACTCACCATAATGTAAAATCGCCATAATGTAAAATCAGTGAGGGCCCTAAGCTTATCTTCCTGCAACTAGACGGTCCCATCTGGGGGTGACGGGAGACAGTGCAGATCATCAGGCATTAGATACTCATCAGCAGTGCACGACCTGGATCCCTGACATACGCAGTTCACAGTGCAGTCCAAGCTCTTTTCAGAACCTAGTGCCGAGACTAAGCTGACAGGAGCTGGAGCACGGGCAGTAAATGCTCACCTCCTCCTGTGCAGCCTAGTTCCCAAAAGACTGCCGCAGTGCCAGTCCGTGGCCCAGGGGCTAGAGACCCCTACCCTGGGGACCCCTACCCTAGGGGAACGTAGAAAGATTGTTGCCTATTTGAGAACCATGATGAAAGGTTTCAAGTGAGCAGGGGGCCCCTCCTCCCGTCCTGAGCAGGCTGCATGGACCTGCACTTTGTATCTGTGACTGGGCTTCCACTGGAATCCTGGTCTTTCTGTCTGGGGACTGGTGCATGCCTAGACCTGCCTATCCCCGGCTCTGTTGGGGCTGGGATCCAGTTGGGGGTGGGTTTCCCGAGTCTGAGCTGTCCGTTGGTGCTTGCCAGGAGCTTGTTATAGCCTTTGGGCCTCATACCGGCCCCAATCGGGCTGCACCCCTAGCTTCTGCAGGGAGCGGCACATTCCCAGGCCTCACGTAGTCAGGCTGAGCCTCCACCGCCAAGCCCAGTTCTGCCCATCCCAGAGTCGTTCACACTTGTGCACAGACCCCAGTCCTATTAGGACTCAATGGAAGTTTTGAATGAAAGTTGGGAAGATTCACTTGCAAAGGTTGGTGGAATGCTTCTGGGTATTTCAAAGTTCCTCATGGAGAATGTAATTCTGTAGATGCAGCAAGTGTAAATGATTATTGCTTTTATATGGATTATTGAAGGATTTAATTAAACAATGCAAGTTGAAAGCAAGCACGTTGAATATTGTAAAGTTGCGGTGCTAGATAATGACAGTAGAACCTTAAATAATAGGTGGTTTTGTTATTGGAAGAGGGTTTACTAAGTATAAATAATTTAAATAAATTAGACAGCAAATTGGGGGGAAATCCAGCAGCACTGCCAAACATGACGGCATTTCACACTATTATAAAGCTGTATCTCTGCGTTGTGTGTGCGTGTGCATGTGTATGCACGCGCGTGTGTGTACAGGGGCTGGGTGCACTGAAGAGCTGCACCAGAGGTTAATTCTAAATCACCTGTTTAGACATTCAGATAGGAATAGTGAGGCGGCGGTTGGACAAACAACTTAGAAGGCTGGTTAGGGCTGGGCATGTAAACCTGTGACTGTCATCTGTGTTTAAAATGGCTTAAAACCATGGACTAGAACGTTACTGGGATGGGCGAAGTAGTCAGACTCACCTTGATTTTTCTTGGACATTAAGCTCTACTTCGCATTTTAGGTATTTTATCAGCTAACCTTGCTTTACACTAGGTATAGTTTTCAAGCATTTGTAACTATTTCCCTAAAAACGCTGCCTTCAGTTTGTGTCACTCTTCATTTTTCTTCCCCTTTTCTCTTGCTAGCAGTCCTGTGAATGGACGGCCTCATGACCCAGCCTCCACCAGGGTGTTGTGTAAGTTCTTCCACTTTGGTTTCCTTGGTGATGTTCAAGGCCCTGGGTTTCCAGCCCTTGCCCTTGGTGCTGTCTCCACTGGGGACAGACCCTGCTTTGTGGCCCCGCCTTCACATCTCCACATCACCCTGTGTTCCAGATCCCTTAAGGTGCATGGCAAGGCAGAGGCTTGTACCCAGATGCTCTTTACAATGGTCAGCTCTCTGGCCTATCAGACAATGCAGGAAAAACTTCCTTTCTCACGTTAAACTCCTCAGACAGAAAAAAGAGGGAAAAGTCTACATTTCCTGGGTTCAATTGAAAAATGGTCTCTAAAATTCCTTAAGACTCATGGATCTTTCTCTTCCCAGCCGGGATTCTGATAAAGACCCCACACTTGCTGCCGTGGTTCCTGAATGCCAGTGCGCTTGACAACTACCCAAACGCGGGCTTTGTCTCAAACGCTTCCCGGAAACTGCTTTTGCTGAGGTCACTGTTGATCTCCTAAACAGCAGACCCAATGGTATGATTCCGTATTTGAAGCCCTGGAAAATCTTGATGTTTCTGTCTCTCCTGTCATTCTCAGGCCTTTTCCTCTTCCTACCCAGCTATATGTTGGGGTTGGCAGGTTCCACCAGGGGCCATTACTCTTCATTGCTTTATGCTGTCCTTGGGTGATCTCATTAAACCTCCACGGTCATACATGTGGCCCTCTTTCCAACCAGATTGCTCATAAGCAGCTCTAAGACATATATTCTATTTGCTTATTGGCTGTTTCTGCCTCAATGTCCCATAAGCATCTTAAATGCAACCTACCTAAAAATAAAATCATCATACTTCCCTAAAGCATCCTGTTTCTGAATTTGGCATAGATTAACTGCATCAGGATCAACCTAGTCAAGGAGAATGGAATCTCCTAAATTGACTCCAGAAGAGACAGAAAACAACAATGTAACAATGGATATTATTAAAGCTATTACTAAATTAACAGAAAAATATGCCATACCAAGATGGCATTAGAAGTAAATTAATTCATCTTTTCATGGAATGATATTTCCCTGTTTAAGCCTATTTAAACTATTATAGAAAGAATCCTCCAAAATTCTTTTAAATAGTGATGGCATACCACACTGACAGTCAATAGAATAGTTCTAAAATAGATGATTATCTTGAATATTACAAACTTTTTTTATAATTACTAAAGAAATTTAGCAGAACATTGCACAAAAAAATATGCCATGACTGAGTGGCATTTATTTCCTGAATACAGGGGTGGATCAAAAAAATGATAAATGGCTCAAATTAATATGTAGTAGCAATATATGAGAGGAGGTAAATTATATGACTTACACAGGAGGTAGCAGAAGAGGCATGTTGACAAATGTCAGCCTTCATTTCTGATGTTAAAAATCAGTGGTAAGGCAAGAATTGACAGATTTATTTTTAAGCCACCATGAAGCTTAATGATAAAATGCTAAAACATTCCTATTAAACTGTGGAACAAGATGAGCATCTTAACCATTGCTACAACTATTTAAAACAGCCATTGAAATGGCAGCCAATGGTGTTCAATGAGAAATAAATAGAAAGTTTCGATACAAGAGGAGGGAATTATTATTACTATTTGCAGATTTTGTGATTAACAACTTGAAATATAAAGAAAATTACCCAAAAGTTTGCAAAATAAACCTACACAGCTGCCCTATGTATAAGGATCAGTGAGAAAATATAGTAAAAGACATGGAAATGTGTGCACCGTTTACAACAGCAAACAAACAAAATAAGACAGAAATAAACAAAAGATAAAATATTTATGAATGGATTTAAAAGATAAGGTATACATTTATATAAAGAAAACTTTAAAACTCTACTGAGAGACTTAAAAGAAGGCTTAATGATGTAATACTTTAAAAGTATTAACAATTGTATCTGAAGTGTTCTGTAAATTCAATGTGACCATTTCTGGAAAACCAGAAAATCTAGATTTCTTATGAGAAGAAAAAATAAGGAAAAATAAACGTGTGAGAATATCTTGGAAAACTCTGGAAAGAATGAGTAGAAACTCCCAATAGGATAATTAACCCCTTCTCTCCAACACGGTAGCCACTAGTCACATGTGGCTATTTGAAATTTAAGTTTAAATTAATTAGAAATTTATAAAGTAAAAACTTCAGATCCTCAGTCACACTAGCCACATTTCAAGGCTCAATATGATGGTGGCTACTACAGTGGATGGAATGAACAGAGAACATTTTCTTCACTGCAGAAGGTTCTATTCGAAAATATTTTACTGAAACATATTATTAAATTATAAAAAGAGTTTGCTTGGCCCTGGAGAAGAAATAGTTAAGAACAGAATTTACTCCAAAATTAGATAAAAATCAAGTATAATTTAGATTGTGATAAAGCTTGTGTTTTAAAGGTAGGAAAAAGAGAGGCTACTTTTTATACAGTGTGGGGGCAATTGACTAATCACTTTTTTAAATGTACAGCTAGATCTTTATCTCATTATTCAAAGCAATATAAATTTCAGATAGAGCAAGTAATTAAAATGTAAAAACAGAACTGTGCAAAGTTCTGTCCCTTACTGTCCTTGAGGAAAAGATCAATGGATTTATTTGTAAACTTTAAATGGGGGTATTTATAATACCTATAATTGACAAAGGGCTAACTTCCTTAATTTACAAATAACTAATACTAATCAATGAGAAAAAGACAACCAAAACAATAGAAAAATGGGTAAAGGATGTACATAGAGACTTTATATGAAAATAAGCACAAATTGCCAGTAATCACATGAAAATATACTAACCCTCATTTATCACTGAAAAGACCCTAAATAGTTCAGTGTATATTCCCTACAAAGACATTCTCCTACATAATCACAAGCACTGAAATGCAACTAACACTGATACATTATTGCCATTTTATCCCCAACTCATTCAAATATTGCCAGTTGTCCCAATAACATCCTTGATAGCAAAAAGATCAGTCCAGAATCACATGTTGCATTATTTGTGATATCTTTTTATTCTCTTATCTAAAACAGTTCTTCAGTTTTTTTTTTTCCTTGACTTTGATGCCCTGGATATTTAAAAAGATTACAGGTCAGTTTTTTTTTGTAAAAAAATTGAACATCCCCATCCTGGTCAACATGGTGAAACCCGTCTCTACTAAAAATACAAAAAAAAAATTAGCTGGGCATGGTGGCGCATGCCTGTAATCCCAGCTACTCAGGAGGCTGAGACAGGAGAATTGCCTGAACCCAGGAGGCGGAGGTTGCGGTGAGCTGAGATCGTGCCATTGCACTCCAGCCTGGGTAACAAGAGCGAAACTCCATCTCAAAAAAAAAAAAAAAAAAAAAAAAAATTGAACATCCCTCAATGCATATTTGTCTGATAGTTTTTAATGATTACATTCAGATTTTGCATTTCTGGCAGAGATATCCTACTGTACTCCATCAGCTGCCATGTGCTTTTAATGTGTTCACTCATAGCCAGGTTAACCTTGATGCTTCAATGAAGATTGTTATTTTTCATGGTAAAGTTGCTCTTCTTCCCTTTATAATTAATATGTATTTTGTCGGGAGATAATATAAAATTATGGTAAATATGTAATTTTTCTTCCAACTTTTATTAACTTATTCATTTATATTAATATGGAGACATTAATTCCTAATGTAGTCTGTGGGTTATAGTCCATTTCACTATCATTTATTTTGAAGCTCAAAGTGTCCCTGACTTGGCAATTGGGCAGCCCTTTTGAGCTGGCATCTGTGTCCTCTGCACATGTTCCCTTTGTTCTTTAAGTATTTTCTTTTTTTTGACATGGCTCCATTCCAGGATCATCTTGTACTTTTCCTGCCATAGTTCTGGAATTGACCATTTCTCCAAGGAGCACTCATTCCTTTTTAGGGAAAATGGTACTTAGAAACCAAAATCTAGGTACCAGATGTGCTCATTGCTTTTGGGGTGCCACTGCTCCCAGGCCCTCACGTTAACAGAGCTATACACACAAACACATAGTTACAACCATGCTCATTTCCATTTACCTTTATCTATAATGAAAATCATGAGTTTACACCAATATCTCAATTCTAATCCAACACCCCAGAGTACTTTCAAATTCTCTATCTTTTCATATTTGTAATTCTCTTGGCTCCCATTATCCTTTTCATATGTACTTATTTGATCTACCCTTGTATATAACCAATATCCCACTACTCTGTTCTCCTTTGTGCAGATGCTTTTCTGGTCCCACTTGCAGGGCCATTGGCAGTGCTTCCCAACCATGTAGATGTCTTCTTCACTCTTCCTGGGCTCTGACACCCCTCTCTGGACCACAATGGCTCCCTCCAGTGCAGGTGGACACTGCCTGTGCTCAGCCCCTTTTGGTGGCTTTGGACTGAATTATTGCAGAAGAGGAAGAAAATGAATACTGCATTATGATACCCTCTTCCCAAACCCTCATGACCTCTTTGCTTATTTTCCTAGTTACAGACCAAACTTGGCAGAAGTGCAAAACCAAGAGGCCCAACCATTTCAACTGCTTACACTGGTAACTCTTATAGGGGGAGGAACTAGGAAGCCATCTTCCTAATAGTATACATATCTTACTGTAGTAAGATATATCGTATTAAGTAAAATGTTTCATTTTGTTATGTGCAATTGATTTAAATACTGAGAATCACAACAAATGTCTTCTTGTCCAAATACTTCTGTAAAAAGTTCCATTATATAGATATATACATAGATTTTAAGTTATGAAAAAATAATCAAATATGGTAAAGGCTCAAGTGCATCTTGATATTTCCATGTTCTTGGCAGATAAGATAAATTCAAAAAATTTGTTCATCATGGGGAATTTTAAGACAATGACTTAAATTGGCCTCAGCTATCTGTCCCTTTACTCTATAAAACAGTGTCTCTACCACATGGAAAATATTATGGAAATCAGGTGTTAATGTTTCCATTCAACCAATGATGGAATAGTACACAGGATTATAAAACATTTCTGTGAAGTATGAGACAGTTGCATAATTTACACATAAGTATTGAAGAATCACTACATTGCCTGGAGAAGAATTTCTCACTGTCAAAAAAAAAAAGGTCAGCTTTAAGTGTTGCTGTCATAATGGCAGAGTTAACAGCCAAAGGGAATTTAAAAAAAAGTGGGGGAGAGAAAGGTTCTGTGATAGAATCTGTGCAAGCCTAGGAGAAAAAAATTAGTATTGTCAAATAAGGCTCCAGTGAAGTAATGAAGAATTTTATGAAGTCCCTATTACTCGAAGGAAGACAGTTTTACATTTTAAGAAACTTCGATCTGTTTAATGTGTGATTACATAGTGCATAAAACCAACCAGGGAGTTCACCAGGTCACCTTTTGGCCACCTTGGGATGAACCGCAATTTCCCCCCAACACAGCAAGTCACTGATTTAAAGAGCTTACTATTTCTTACTTAATATGTCCTATATCTTCTGTTGAACTGAAGAGAGTTTTTCTTTTTAAAAATTCAAGGTTATGCCCTTCAGTACAAACGGGGTGCAACGTAGAACTGATATTATTTTGTTCTCAGCAAAAGTAAGGGGAAGAGATACACGTATTTAACTGTGAAATTTATTGGCTGCTTCAGTATGCATTAACCAACTTAATCCCTTCAACATGCCTCTTCAGTAGATATCACCCATGTGCTTTGGAAGAGGAAGTTAATGCTCAGAGGTCATGGTCCTCAGCCCACAGAAATGGGTGCACCTGCTTGGGGGCTCCACCTTCTAAGGCCATGTTGAGTGATGGAATCTCACTTAACATGAAACCACTCTGGTGGTCTCTGCTTTATTGTCAGTGGGATATTTTTTAATGAAGGCCCTCCAATGAATTTTCTTTGTCCTCATGTTCAACACTTACTGTAGACCACTGAGGACTTGCACTTTTTTATATTTTAGAAAGATATTCTGCATTGTGGAATGGATAACACCTTGGTATTAAAATATCTGAACTTTGATAGTTCCATAAATGCTGTAGAAGGAATATATTCGGGTCACAGATAAAGTCCATTAAAGAGCAGCAAGTTAGTACATTGTGCTGTCCTTCCATTCGTCGTCTCAATGTAATTGTCTATATATTCATCTGATTGCTCTGTCATCTTTAATAAGATTTTTAGAAATATATGAAAGCATAGCCCATGACTCTGATGAGCATGAGGGTGACAATGGTGCTCATGGAGACATTTGCCAAAGCTAAATTAACAAGACATTTGGTCAAGAACTGAGGTCTCCCAACAGGCGTGGTTTGATGTTCATGGAGACTTTTAGGGGCTTGGCTCAGGAACTTCACACATATATGGTTACTGTGCAATGGAGGGTTGATTTCAATCGACTGTCTTTGTTCACTGCTGAGCTGCAATGACTTTTCTTTAAAATAAAGAATGTGAAGGTAAAATAAGGAATATATTTGTATACTTTAGACATATGGAAGCTTTCAGTTGTTAGTTTACATTATGATATTTCCTTTGTGTCATAGTCTTTGTATCAAATTGTGGCTTGGATGTGTTGTCTTGTTCAGGTACTAACTAGGTTGATTATGCTTATTTCATGCATTATGAAAAAAGTCAATACAAAGGAAAATTTAAGGTGATGATATTCCTTTAGAATAAACGTTACATAGCAGTTGCTTCATTTTGTGCGATCCTCATCTGTGAAGTTGGTCAATCCCTGTAGTATAACACGTCAATATTAACAATTATTTGTTGTGGGTGTCATTCAATCTCTACTTTAGGCCAAACCACTCAATATAGTTTTTTTAAAATTATACATTTAGAAATTGATTAATGAAATATAAAATGCCAGGTCAACTTACAACTACTTTCAACCTTACTCATCTGAATCCATCTTCTGGTCCTTTTGCAAAGCTCCAGTTTCACGGTGAGGTGTGGACTGCCACATTAATACAGCTTAAATCTACCCCAGCTAGTTGTACTAAGGCCACTGACTATTCTTTATTAAGGCTACTGAGAAATTTGGATGATAAGACGCTCCATTTCAGGACCACTTATGTTTCCTGATAAATGCTAACAATAGTTCACTGTATACTTCCTCTACTCAATGCACTAAAGTTCTTGTCAACCAGGAAAGGTGTCACAAAAATGTGCCTAATATTGCTCACGACCTTATTTAGTAAATGAATGTGAGTGCCAGCCTACAGGCCACTTTGACTGGCGCTTCTATTTGTGGCTGCTCACAGACACAGCTTGCCTAGCCACTCCTGGGAGATATCCTTTAAAGAAAGTCTAACACAGAGGGGGGAAATGTCATACATTTGGAGAGAACATCCTTTCCCATTAGCTAATGTCCTTTTCTGCTTAATAACCTAACATTAGGCATGAGACAAATACTTTGTAGACGGTACTTCGTTTCTCTTTTCCTCTGGTTGGCATTGCGACATCGATTCTAAACAACGCTCATTCACGTAGTTTGAGGTGGATATTTATATTAATGAAATGTGTGTCTAAGCTGTTCCTCTCTCCACATTAGTTCACATTTTATTCAATGCAAAGGAGATATATTTTGGGGGATTACAAGTAATATTTGAGCATTTTTTTTTAGGAGCCACTGCACTAAAATCCTAGGAAGTGATACCAAAAAAGATGGAAATCTAAACGTGTGCTCAGCCGAATTAGCTTCAAAGCCAATAGCATACTAAAAATAGATAAATAAAATGGACATTTATTTGTTATTTTATTTCTGGACTTTTCATCACAAAGTTGATTTATTAATACAGAGAAGATGCTAATTTTAACATGATAACCCAACAGTCCTTCTTTTAAAAGTAAAATGTAGCTTAGATTCTAATCTCTGCAATTATCCTTTCTCTAATTTGTATACTATACTATCACCACCACCATCATCTTTACTGAATGTACCATGTTATGTCTTAGGAAAAGAAAAGAAGATAGAAAAGAAAGAGGGCCGGGCATGGTGGCTCAAGCCTGTAATCCCAGCACTTTGGGAGGCTGAGGCGGGTGGATCATGAAGTCAAGAGATCGAGACCATCCTGGTCAACATGGTGAAACCCCGTCTCTACCAAAAATACAAAAAATTAGCTGGACATGGTGGCGCATGCCTGTAATCCCAGCTACTTAGGAGGCTGAGGCAGGAGAATTGCCTGAAGCCAGGAGGTGGAGGTTGCGGTGAGCCGAGATTGCGCCATTGCACTCCAGCCTGGGTAACAAGAGGGAAACTCTGTCTCAAAAAAAAAAAAAAAAAGGAAAGAAAAGAAAAGAAAGGATAAACTCCAAAACAGTGTATGAATAGAAGTTGTTTCAGTTCGTTACAGAGTATTTGCTTTATGTAGTAAATAAAACAAAAATCATCTTTGGACTGGATTGTGCAAGATAAGCTAGTTTACGCACAGGATAACACCAAGTTTAACTACAATAGAATTCAAATTGGCTATTAAGTTATGCTCATGTAGACAGCGGCAATATGTTAGACAACTGTGAAGAGGGAAGGAAGCATTGCCTGACCGTCTGTGGCCCTAAACAGGCCACTTCCATATGCTCCCGAACGCCTGGCAGCTTTACCGCCCAAGTCCCCACTCCTTCTCAGCGACATCCATATGGTACCCACAGATTGAGAGCTTGCTTTTCTTTCTAAGACAGGCACAATCTCACTTAGTATTCTATTGCGCTGAATATTTTTGAACAGTGATTTGTATTTTTGTCGCAAAAATAAGATTATGGATTCTAATTCTTCCACTTTCATTCTAAGAGGCACTTACGGATCCTGACAGTCTTACAGGTTAATTTTGTAGAAAGAAATGAGATGCTTGCATTTTAATCTAATATCGAAATGGAGCTGGCTACCATCCATGCCTCCCTTCTACCTGGGCACATGCTAAGTGCTAGGCGTTAAGTGTAAGGAGCAGCTCACTCAAGCAGCTCATCATGTAGTGATGAGCCAGGATGCAGGGATGGGAGATACCACTGGGCCTGAGTGTGCTTGTTTCCGCGAGCCGTTCTCACATCTAAACCACAGGGGGCTGAATATCACAGAAAGCCTGATGTGTAGTGAGCACACATGTGAACCAAGGAAACGACAATTGATTTAGGTATTTCTTGAGGATGTGTTTATTTTTATGCTGCAAATTTGAGGCCTTATACATTTCTTTGCTCATTGAGCCTCCGTTGTTTTCAGACTTTTGAAACCCTGGGTATCACCTGTTCCATTTGGGAACATTTACAGGCTGTGGTCATTGTTTTCATTTCAGCAGGAGAGACTGAAATACTCTAAATTATAAATAAAACAATGAGAGAACAGACCACTTTCTAAAAGGACAGCTTGCTTTCTTAGTAAGAGATAAATACCACTGGGACTAGAGATTGGAAAGAAATACGTGTTCTGTGACTAAAATAAATTCATTAAAAGAAATCTCTCATTTTCTACAAAGCCTTTTTTGAAAAACAGAAAGTCAGAAGTGACATGTTGACAAATATTTACAATTTGTTAAAAAAAAAAGAAATAAAATCCTAGAGAAATGTCCAACAGAAACCAAATTGACCTTATAGCAAAGTGAACAGCCTTAAAAACATTGGTAAAAGAAAGAGAAATGAAGTATGATATTTTCAGAATTGAGGAAAAGGAAAAGAAATATTAACACCTTCTCTCAATCAACCTTCCTGAGTTAAGTGTTCATTTTGTATTTCTTTCTCTCTCAGGGAATTCAACCAGATCTGGATTTGAGATTGCCTGTGACAAAGCTTCTCTGTGGAAACTTAAGGGACAACAGAAGGGAACCTTTTCTCTTTAGTCTATTCTCCCTGTTCCCTGTGAGGGAGAGCTTCTCCAAGACTCTGAGAAACATTTCTTTTGGGGGTTTGCTTTCCTTTTCTTCTTTGTTTTAACTTTTATTTTGGGTTCACGGGTACATGTGCAGGTTTGTTATATAACTACCTATATAACAAACTGTGTGTCTCAGATGTTTGGTGTATAGATTATTTTGTCACCCAGGTACTAAGCATATTACTGATAAGTAGATTTCTGATCCCCTCCCTTCTCCCAGACTCCATCCTCAAGCCAGCCCCAGCGTCTGTTCCCTCTTTGTGTCCATGTGTTCTTGTTTATTCCCACTTATAAGTGAGAACATGTGGGATTTGTTTCTTGTTCCTGTGTTATTTTGCTTAGGATAATGGCTCCCAACTTTATTTATGTTGCTGCAAAAGCCCTTATCCCATTCTTTTTTATGGCTGCATGGTATTTTATGGTGTTTGTGTACCACATTTTTTTATCCAGTCTACCACTGATGGGCATTTAGGTTGATTTCATGTCTTTGCTATTGTGAGGACTGTTGTCATGAATATACATGTGCATGCGTCTTTATGGTAAAATGGTTTATATTCCTTTGGGTATATACCCAACAAAGGGATTGCTAGGTCAAGTGGTAATTCTGTTTTCAGTTCTTTGAGGAATCGCCACACTGCTTTCCACAGTGGCTGAACTAATTTACACTCCCACCGGCAGCGGCTAGTGTTCTCTTTTCTCTGCAACTTTGCCAGCATCTGTTATTTTTTGACTTTTTAACAATAGCCATTCTGACTAGTGTGAGATGGTATCTCTGTGGATTTGATTTCTCTTTCTGCGATGATCACTGATGTGGAGCAGTTTTTCATATGCTTGTTGGCCATGTGTGTCTTCTTTTGAAAAATGTCTGTTCATGTCCTTTACCCACTTTTGAATAGGGTTCTTTGGTTTTTGCTTGTAAATTCATTTTAGTTCCGTATAGATTCTGGATTTTAAGCCTTTGCCAGATGCATAGTTTGGACATATTTCCTCCCATTCTGTAGGCTGTCTGTTTACTCTGTCAATAGTTTCCTTTGCTGTGCAGAAACTCTTTAGATGAATTAGGTCCTATTTGTCAAGTTTTCTTTTTGCTGCAACATCTTGTGGTGTCTTTGTCATGAAATCGTTGCTAGAACCTATGTCCAGAATGGCATTTCTCAGGTTATCTTCCAGGGTTTCTATAGTTTTAGGTTTTATGTTTAAGTCTTTAATCCATCTTGAGTTGATTTTTGTGCATAGCATAAGGAAGGGGTCTGGCTTCAGTCTTCTGCACATGGCTAGCCAGTTATCACACCATCATTTATTGAATAGGGAGTATTTTCCCTATTGCTTTTGTCAACTTTGTCAAAGATCAGAGGATTGTAGGTATGCAGCCTTATTTCTGGGCTCTCTATTCTGTTCCATTGGTTTGTGTGTTTGTTTTTATACCAGTACATGCTGTTTTGGTTACTGGAGCCTTGTCATATAGTTTGAAGTTGGGTAACATGTTGCCTCCAGCTTTGTTCTTTTTGCTTACGATTGCCTTAGCTATTCAGGCTCTTCTTGGTTCCACATGAATTTTAAAATTGTTTTCTCTAATTCTGTGAAGAATGTCCTTGATAATTAATAGGAATAGCATCGAATCTGTAAATTGCTTTGGGCAGTATGGCCATTTTAACAATATTAATTCTTCTATCCATAAGCATAAAATGTTTTACCATTTGTTTGTGTCATCTCTGATTTTGAGCAGCGTTTTGCAATTCTCATCGTAGAGATCTTTTGCCTCCCTGGTTAGCTATATCCTAGGTATTTTATTCTTTTTGTGGCTATCGTAAATAGCATTGGTTTCTTGATTTGGCTCTCAGCTTGGCTGTTGTTGGTGTATAGAAATGCTAGTGATTTTTGTACATTGATTATGTATCCTGAAACTTTGCTAAAGTTGTTTATCAGAGGCAGAGGCTATGGGGTTTTGTAGGGATAGAATCATATATTGTCTGTAAACAGGATAGTTTGACTTCCTCTCTTTTTATTTGTATGCCTTTTATTTCTTTCTCTTGCCCGATGGCTCTGTTCAGAACTTCCAGAAACATTTCTTATGCACCTCCCATTTCCTCTCCATGGGGTGTGGCTTAATGATCCTTTGTTTTCCTCCATTCTTAGCTCCTGACAGTCTGCAGGGGTGCTCTGACCATGGGCTCTTCCTGTTAGTGGGTTCTATATCTCCTCGTTTCTACATCTTTCATGCATTACAGCCCTGGGTTTCCAGGGTCCCACTTGTGATTGGTGGGGGTAGAGGAGAAGAGCAAGAGAATGAAGATAACAGAAGGGATGAGTGTTTCATCTCTGTCAGTATTTCCCATATGCATATAAAAACACACAGAAAAATGTTAATCCAAGGGGAAAAGGTTAGAATTTTTGTATTGGCACATACAATCTTAGAGAAAATTGAATACGGTGATAAAGCAAAGCGGGATTCCAATTTTTAATGAAAGAACTTGAAGCCCCAGTAGTCTGTCAGCCGTCTATGCAAACATACAAATACTTCTAGAGAAAAATCACCTTGAGGCCAAGCTCATGTTAACAATCCATGTCACACATTTTTATAAATATCTGCAAATACTATTGCCTGTGTCCATGAGTGGCTGTGAATGAAATGACGAGGATTTAGCTCTTTTGGGGTAAGAAACTCCCAAACTATATCACAGAATTCAGGATGGATATCCCTTCATAGTTTTAGTTCATTTAAAATTAATCATAATTTTCTTAGAAATCACTATGTATCATGAAAACAGGCAATTATTCTGACTATTTGCAGGTACAGTCTATTTTCACCTTACAGCAGCCTAATTAAAACATGATCACACCTCGCTCAGGTATGAAACACCGTAAACAACTCTACCCTGATAAGATTTGTGAAACATTGTGGAAAATGTGTACTGAATCATTTGCAGAAACCTCCATTAGCTAGAAAGAGCTTTTACATGCATCAGCTAAATGACAGGTAAGCTCTCTTTATTTTATTTTAAAAGTCATTAGTCTTTTGAAACTACAAGACCAGAACTGTGTGGGTATACTGCCTGTGGCCCTTTGTGATGAGCTGGTGACACCATGTATTTTAATAAGCCCAGAATCTGCCATTCCTGTCCTATGGATTCAGAAAGAGCAGGATCATCTTCCCCTTCAGGGCCCTGCCCGCCTGATGCACTGATGCAGTTTTTCTACGGGCTAATGATATGAACCAGGAAAACTCAGCACCAACCCCAAAGCTGAGGCAAACAAAGTTCTTTCCTTAACAGAATAAATCTTCAGAAGTGATGCTTTTGATCCACAGTGAGGGTGTTTCCTTCTACAATGTTTTGTGGTTTTTTTGTTTTTGTTTTTTTTTGAGATGGAATCTCGCTCTGTTGCCCAGGCTGGAGTGCAATGGCACGATCTTGGCTCACTGCAGCCTCCGCCTCCTGCACTGAAGTGATTCTCCTGCCTCAGCCTCCTGAGTAGCTGGGACCACAGGCATGTACCACCATATTTGGCCATTTTTGTACTTTGGATAGAGATGGCCACACTGGTCTCTAACTCCTGACCTCAGTGATCTGCCCACCTTAGCCTCCCAAAGTGCTGGGATTACAGGCATGAGCCACCATGCCTGGCTCATCTATAATGTTTTTTGAGCGAGGATAATTTTGGATCACCAGGAAGATGAGGAGCAGCCATGATGTACCCATTCCCTGACTAGCGGCTGTGGCAAGCCAGCATCTGAAGGTGTTTCTCCCACAGCCCCTTCTGACTTTGTGGCTCCCCTAAAACTTGCTTTTGGAGAATGCACTCTACAGTCTATCAATCAGACTGAGATGAAAAGGCACCCAAGATTGAATTCTCACAGTCTGACTTGGAATCCTGGCCTCCCGACCACTCCTTCGATCATCTGTAATTGTAACTCCATGTGAAAGCACTTGCTGAAGCCCAGATAATCTAGCTTTCTCTCAATTATTCATGAGATTTAGGCAAAATTGCATATTTATTACTTTACTTGGTATGGACTGCTTAGATAAATTGCAGGCAAGGAATCAATCTAAGATCTATATGCTAGAAGCCTCTTAGGTTAGCTTAGCTTAGTATTTCTTATTTCAATATGAAAACCATCGTTACAACTACTTCTCTTTGAACTCTGAGAATAGAGAATCCCAAACATTTGACAGTTTGTGGCAATTTATGTAGCTTGCTCTATTACTGTTGGCAGAATGTGTGGGGAAATACGGGAAATTCTGAATCTATAATATTTACACACACGTTTACATGCTCACATATACATATGCACACACATACACATACCCATATATATACCCACATATGCACGCCCTCATACATACACACATATGCACATACACATGTATAAACAGTATATGAACATATATATTTCACAGCAGCAACAGCAGAACTGGCAGAGCTCTGGGCCTAGAGAAGAACTCAAGAGATGGTCACTGTTAGAGACTTTCCACTCAGAGAGGCTCTTAGGTTTACTCCCTCCGTTACTAATCAGCTCCCACCACTGACCAGTGGACACGGAAGCACCTGTCTCCCTCCATCTTCCCCTCTGTCCACTCTTTCTCCTGGCAGCCCCAGGGACAGGGTGGCTCCCCCTGCTTCCCAGACCCCTCCTGCCCTCCTGCTGCCCCAATGGGCCTGCTCAGGTCCCACCTCTCCTTGCACTGCTTCCTCTGCCCTTTGCTCGTGACTCTAACCCTACCTGCCCTTCAAAGTACGGCTCTAAGCCCACCTCTGCTTAGAGCCTGCTCACTCCTCTGAACTTCCCCCGAATCTAACTTCGAGGCTGGCCACGGTCATGTGAGGAAGGCAGCTCTGTCTTTCTCATTAGGTTGGATCCATTTGCAAAGAACCTGGGGCTCCCACATCTGACTGTGTCAGTGGCCCTCGAGATCACCTAACACCCCCAAGTCACACTGGCAGAGAGAAAACTGTCACTATGCTCTTACCGTGTACCTAATTGCACAGGTAAGGCAGTGGCCTGAAGCCAAGGCCCTCAGTGACCGAGCGCAGCTCTTAGCTGCGTCCTCTGCCTCCTTGCTTGGGGGCCCAGGACTTGCTCCTATCTGCCTCCCCAGGCACCTGTAGCCACTGGTAATTTTATTGATTTGAACTTGGGCAGGAGGAAGATGAGTAGGGGTTAGGGAGCTGGGTGCTCTTTGCCCAGCCTCACATCGTGCCCAAAGGTGATGAGGTTCTCCCAACACAGCCCGACCCGAGAGAAGACTCCCTAGGGGCCAGGGAGGCTCTTCTGCTTTGTGGCTCAGGGAACACCCGTATCTCTTTGTGACCCTGTGTTGTAAAGAAATTGGGACACAAATGTATACCAGAAGACAGCAGGATTAAGGAAAATCCACTTGTGAGCTGATTAATGTCACGGTCTTCCCGGTTCGTATTAAAATTTATATCTACTATTAAGAATTGATATAATATATGTACTCTAATGAAGTGGAAATGGGCTTGTGACAAACCCTTTCTGTAAATTAAAGATTTTCACCAATTCTGCTTAAGTATTCACTTTCTTCTTGTGATACTGCTTCAAAAACATTTTTTCATATGTTTTTGTCTTCTTACCTTTCCTTATACTTGTTTGACACATTGTAAGTTAAGAAATAATAAATATCACATTTGAAAAACGTAAATGGAACATAGGAGACCCTGGCCATAGGAAGCTGAGACATGGGAAGAGACCTGAACCCCTGAGGCAGGGCCCGAGTTCTGCTGATCCACCCAGTGCCTGGGTCTGGGGCCCAGGAATGCAGGCGGTGCAGGGCGTTTCCCAAGCACGCTGACCTGCAGGAGGAGGGTGACCAAGCATCCTGCGTCAAGCCTGGAATGTTCTGTGTCCTGGGAAACTTCTCAATGCTGAGCAAACTGGGGCAACTGGCCACCCTATGAAAGAGGTATCTAAAACCAGGATTGCAGAAGAATGCTGCAGCTATTGAGGGTTTTTAGTATTCCTTGATTTGTCAATGATCGTATCAGGTGTCTTCACTTTGAATGTTAAAAGGTTAAAGTGTGATCTTCCTTGCAGAAAAGGCTCTGGGTGCAGTTCTGTCAATACAGCTTGCATGCCGGTCACGAAATTCAATCCCTTCCCCTCTCCCACTCATGGCTGTGTGTTGTTTGGAAAGTATGCATGAACTGAGAAGTATGTGACACGTGCCCACGTTCATACCCTTGGTGTTTAGAGTCCGAGGTTAGCACTGGTTGCCTTTGTGCAAGGTCATGCAAATGGCAGACCGTGGAGTGGAACATCCTGGCGACACTGGGACAGTGTTGTGTGTGCACATATGTGTTAGCACACACTGGGTGGTCCCATCCTCAGGAGGCACCAATGTCCCAGGTCCTGATTTTGTGATATAATAAGGGTCCTACGGGACTAAAAGGCCTGGGACTTTTCCTTTTCTGTATTAGAAAAATAGTTACCATTTTTCTGTGTCTTTAATAAAAAATATTTGTAGGCTCAGACTGGCAGCAGATAAAAGAGGACCAGAAGATTCCCCTGGTTGCCAGTCTTGATCAAAGCAAATTCCTCCACTTTCTGCCCATCCAAGTACTATATCTCCGATTACATGTTAAAATCAAAAAGTGAACGAAGTCATTTTTTAGGGTCAAATGTTTTGTATTCTTAGGCAAGTCTGCAGGAAGATACATACACGATAGTGCCATTTATTGATGTTTAAAATGTCCAAGACATTCCTATAGGCAGTGGTACAGATATACATTACATATAATACAAATATATCCCTAACAGTACATACAAACATGTATTTGTGTATATAGATATCTATGTATATAGACACACAGATACATACCTGCACACGCGTACAAACACAGACACACAGCAAACATAAGAACCACACTGAACAGTGGGTCCCTCTGGGGCAAAGTTGGAGAATGAGTTCTGGGAGGAGTTCAAAGGAAGACAGCTCTGCCCCAGTCATCCTTCTCAGTGGAGTTTCCATCTGGCCTTTCTCTATCCCCACCTCCACCATTTTCTCCTCCAGGAAAGTATGAGGCACCTAAGAGGCGGCCAGGGGCAAGGCCTCCTGGGCTGTTCTTTCTGGGTTTGAATCTTGGATCAGCCTGTGTGTTTTCTGCCTGTGTGACCAAGACCTTGGTCCTTGACTGCTCTGTGGCTGGGTTTTCTCCCCAGGCAAACGGGATAATAAGAGTCTCTGTGTTACAGAGTTGTAATGAGCCTTGAGGAATGCGTGGACACAAAGCAGTGCTTTTCACTTGGAACACAGCTGACACAAACCCTGGAGGAACCTCTGTCCTAGCTGAGGGCGCTCTGGTGAAAGTGGGTTGGAATTGCTAGTTTCTTATGCATTAGCTCAAGCTGCAAGAATCAGCGTATTATTTGTATTATTCTATCATTCGTATTAAGTACTCAGAGCTTCGCTGAGGACGTGGGACTCACTGGTGTTCATCTAGCTGTTTATTCCATACATGATCATGTGAAAGCAAAATCAATCTTGGGGCCCAAGACCACTACACTAAAGAGGAAAAGCCATGCTGGGAACTGCTGAGGGCTGACCCGCCTCCCATGCTGTTCCAAGTCACCCCTCTGCCCACTGACACAGACGCATATCTGATTGCCTCCTTTGGAGAGGCTAGTCAGAAACTCAAAAGAATACAGCTCTTCATCTCATCTGTGACCGGGACGCACCCTCCCTGTTTTCCTGCCTTTGCTTCAAGTTGTCCCGCCTTTTCCGACCAAACCAGTGTACTTCTTATGTATACTGATTGATGCCTCATGTCTCCCTAAAACGTATAAAACTGAGTAGTTTCCTAGCCACCTTGGGCACATGTGGTCAGGACTCCCTGAGGCTGTGTCAAGGGCGCATCTTCCACCTTGCCAAAATAAACTTTCTAAAGTACCCGAGACCTGTCTCAGATTTTCTGTGTTCATAATCATTAAGCCCTTATTATCATCAAACACCAGGGCAGAGGCTGGGACCTCATGAATGGGCAAGGCAACACACTTCATATGTGTAACAAAACAGTCAGGAACACAGATCCTTGGTGCCAGACCACCTTGGTGACCGTCCGATCCGCCAGTTCTCACTGTGTGACTCTGGGCAAATGAACATCTCCCGGGCCTTAGTTTCATAATTTGTAAAGTGAGGACAATGATGCCATCCACCTCACGCACGTGTAAGCCACATACATACACGTGGAGCGCTGAGAGCAAGTGCCGGAGGCATAAGTGGTACAGAGCTGCTGCTGTGATGTCCTCGTTTATCGTACAATGCAGGTATTTGATGCTGCTTTTTGAACAAATGTTGATAATCATTTGTTATCAAACTTTGAATATTTTTTTAACTTACTGAGCTATCTTGACTCATATCAGCAAAAAAAAAGAGAGAAGTAAAATTCTCACAATCAACACAGTTGATGTAGATCATATTAAAAATCTGTGGTCATTTTAGTGAATAACTAGCTCCAGTCATTTGGTTAAAACATGTCTAAGGCTAGATTGAAACGGTTATCTGAAGAAGGAAAGTCTGTGACTGGATCATCGTTTTTAACATTCACTCCAATTTTCCTCAAGAAATCAGCACAGATCAGCAGGGAACTGGGGCTCACAAAGAAATACGTATCCAGAACCTCTTCTTTGCACCAATGATGATGAAGCCATTATATCCCTATGTGCTGCCTTGTCAGTTTCAGGTGCTTTACGTCAGAGCTTCGCGTTTTTTTGTTTTGTGCTCCTGACATGGACGGGGGCGCTATTCTTTCTGCTCTCCACTGGAATGTGGCCGGTTCTGTTCCTCTGAAAGATAAGCCAGCCCTTGCTCTGAATTCTTCCCTAGTCAGTTCTCTTCAAATGGAAGGTAAAGAGAGAACGTTTAACCTAAGAATAGAAAATAGCCACCAGTTTCATAAGGACAGTAGGTTAATGGGGATGTATTTTCATGATATACCTCTAGACCAAGCGTTTGCCGATGGTATCATTTTTTTTCCTTTATAGCTAAAGGTGATTTCAAATAGGTGTATACTGGAGGGACCAAAAGCACCAGCAATATCCACTGAGAGGAGAGGTGGTTAGCACTGACAGAGAAGCAGTTATAACCGTATTCAAAGGGAAATGTTCTTACTGCAAAAAAAGTCAGCTGTTTACACATTCTATTAATATATGTATTTTTTCCTGGCAGAAAAAAATTATTTTGAAGATTTTAGGTTCAAGTTTTTAAAAGGTTAGTAAAATGACCACAAATTTCTTCTTCTAATTTTCTGCTTCAGTTTTCTCCCCACTTCATATATTTGTTCCTATTTTCTACCATTTGCCCATTTACCAAGCTGTCTGCCTCTGTCAATCTCTCTATCTAGTCTATCTGTCTAGCTTTCCTGTTTGTCTACCTGTCTCTCCATCTGTTTGTCTATTTGTCCATCTGTCTGTCTACCTATCTGTCTGTCCAGCCTTTCTGTCTAGTTTTTCTGTCTGTCGTCTGTTTCAGTCTGTCTATCTTCCGAATATCTGCTCATCCCAGGCCTTGTGTCATGTGGACATTTTTCTATTTATTTCTTGGCCTCTCTTCCTTCTTTGATTGCAGAATACAGTAAGTGACTCTTTCGAGAAACCATCGCTGAAGTCTCACACAGAATTCTGTCAGCAGTTATAACAATGACAATAGGCGGCATGTATTGAAGCGTTACTAAGTGCCAAGCAGACTGTTATGTTATCTGTGCACACTGCTTTGCCTACTGCTGCCTCAAGCCCTGCTGTAGGAGGCCTCACTCTTCCCATTTGACATCTAAGGCGCAGAGCAGCAACTCGCCCGGTGTTGCACAGCAACGTGAGGCCGGGGAAAGCTCCTAGTCACCCTAGGACAGGAGAGGTCTTAGAGTGGATAAATTTTGGGGAAAGGAGTCAAAGATCACTTTAAATTTGGGGTCCCGGTTGACCAGGGGAGGGATGGTGTCATTAGCAGAGACAACAGAGCTGCTGGGAGCTGTCGGTGAGCAGCAATCATAGCAATCAGGGCGGCTGTCATTGATTAGAGTCTCCATGTGCTTATCATGTGCTGGCCATGGTTCCACTTCCCTAACTCTACCTTATCAGGGAACATTCTCACAACAACGCTGGGTGGAAAATGCTGATCTAGAGCTTGGACCTGTTGCTTCCAATGTGGCCAAGAGAGGAGCCAGAGGAAACTGAGGCAGCTGCAGGAGGGATGGGGTCTGAGCGGGAGCCCAGCTCACTGGGAGTCTCTGGGACCCTTGCTCCCTCTGATAGAGCAGGAGGGAGCTGTGCCCAGCCGGGGAGCAGGAGAATGGAGGAGAGAAACAGGAGGAAAGAGTGAGAGAGATGGCCGGGAGGAGACCCTCTGGGGCCGGGGAGGAGGCCTCAGCAGGGTGCCGGGAAGGGAGGTAGGAGAAGACCAGAGCTCTCCAGGGGCAATTTTAGAATTATCAGGGAACTGAAACTTTGAAAGCAGAGTGATTGTGTGGAGAGGAAAAGTGTCTTCAGGTGCAGAATCTCCATTTCTTGGCAGGGAGCCCTGGGGGAGGTGGAACCCCTTCCTACCGGCTTTCCCTTATCACAAAATGTCTTTAAAGCACACTTCTGGGAAGCAGGTGGGGACAATTTCACAACCAGAAAAGGGAGTCACCCAACATTGAAAACACTGGGTTCTAAGGCCATGTGGGAAGGGAAGAGGCTTCCAACACTCTTCTCCATTGGATGCATGCCTTCATGAGTTTCACGCTCAGTGTATGATGTAAATAGAACCCAAATCAGGAGATAGTCTTGGAAGAGTGGATAGGGCAGCATCTGTGGTTACACTTCTCTTTGGCAGAACTCTCTTTGGATGCAATTGCTTCAAGATTAGATTGTGATTTAAAGAATTATAAAGGAAATAAACAATTACCCAACATTATTAGCAACTCATGACAATGAAATGTGAAAACAATCAAATGCCAATCATCATGTGTGGTTGAGGGGCCAAGGCATCCTTGATGGTCTCGTTGTTATAGAGGGATAAAGAGGCTCCTTCAACTGCTACCTTTCGAAACATTACCTCATTTTAACAAGGTGAGAGTTAGGGGTCAAGAGAAGTGGACTCTCTCTACAATCAAGTCTAGATCAAGGTTTGAGCTGAAGAGGATCAGTCCCAGGAGGGAGGAGAGGCTCACAGTTCAGCAAGCCCGGGGACACCAACGTAGACAGGAGGCTCTTGAAGAGCCCGCAATGTCTGATGTCTGCAAAGTGCACTGATGATCAAAAGGGAGGGGTGTGTGGAAGGAGGGGAGAGTGAAGGAGGTGGGAAGGGAGAAGAGCAGAGGGAGGAACGGCAAGATGTGGGGTGGGGGGCAGTGGGGTGTGGGGGCAGTGGGGTGTGGGGTGTAGTGTGGTGTGGGAGCAGTGGGTTGTGGGGGGGCAGTGGGGTGTGGGGGCAGTGGGGTGTGGGGTGCAGTGTGGTGTGGGAGCAGTGGGGTGGGGGGCAGTGGGTTGTGGGTCAGTGGGGTGGGGGGACAGTGGGTTGTAGGGCAGTGGGGTGGGGGGGCAGTGGGGTGTGGGGGCAGTGGGGTGTGGGGCAGTGGGTTGTGGGACAGTGGGGTGTGGGGGACAGTGTGGTGTGGGAGCAGTGGGTTGTGGGGCAGTGGGGTGTGGGGGCAGCGGGGTGTGGGGGCAGCGGGGTGTGGGGGCAGCGGGGTGTGGGGGCAGCGGGGTATGGGGGCAGCGGGGTGTGGGGGCAGCAGGGTGTGGGGGCAGCGGGGTGGGGGGACAGCGGGGTGTGGGGGCAGTGGCGTGTGGGAGCAGTGGGTTGTGAGGCAGTGGGGTGTGGGGGGCAGTGTGGTGTGGGGGGCAGTGTGGTGTGGGGGCAGTGGGTTGTGGGGGGCAGTGTGGTGTGGGGGCAGTGGGTTGTGGGGGGCAGTGTGGTGTGGGGACAGTGGGTTGTGGGGGGCAGTGTGGTGTGGGGGGCAGTGGGGTGTGGGGGGCAGTGTGGTGTGGGGGGCAGTGGGGTGTGGGGCAGTGGGGTGTGGGGGCAGTGTGGTGTGGGGGCAGTGGGTTGTGGGGCAGTGGGGTGTGGGGCAGTGGGATGGGGGGTCAGTTGGGTGGGGGCAGTGGGGTGTTGGTGGCAGTGTGCTCCAGTCTCAGCAGGCAGCCTCATTCCTGCCACCCAGAAGGCCTGCACGTTCTAATCTCCAGGACTGATTTTAGTGGCTCCAAAATACTTGCACATTGATGCCTTCACAAATAGGCTATTTGTTTGAGTGAAGCAACCACAGCCTAAAAAAAAGCCACCCTGTTCAGTGTAGGGTACACCACTATAACTTAAGCACCTCGGACACCCTGGCCGCACCCCATCTAGTCCCAGGAATGAGTGGCAGTCAGGGTCCCCGTCAAGTCCATTCTGTGCTTGATGATGGCAGGCAGCCTGTGGTTGTGCAGCTGAGAGAGCCAGACACCACCAGCCCGCAGGCGCTGGGGCTTCCTGCCTTGGGAAGGACATACCAATGGAAATAAGATGAGGAAAGACAGAAAGATGTGAAAAGAGGGAAGGAAGGAGTGGGAGAGGGAGAAAGGAGAAAGGAAAAGGGAGGGAGAGGGGAAGAGAACAAAACAGAGACATCAAGAGGAAGAACCGAAACTAAGTTCTGGAACTTCAAAAGTAAAAACAGAACCTCAGGGACACTGACTCTCTCCTGTCCCTCAGGGACACTGACATGGAATTTCTCCTCTGTAGAAAGGAGCACTGACCGTATGAGCTACAGGGATGTGTAATTGGGAGCGGAATTTGAATGACAGCTGG
Source organism: Saguinus oedipus (assembly GCA_031835075.1). NCBI lineage: Eukaryota > Metazoa > Chordata > Mammalia > Primates > Cebidae > Saguinus > Saguinus oedipus. The sequence continues at coordinate 172,867,649 of CM063172.1, read as the reverse complement.
CCTCATCTGTTGCCAAATCTGATTAGTATTAAGAAAAGTCTCACTTGAGGTCAGGAGTTCAAGACCAGCCTGGCCAACATGGCGAAACCCTATCTCTAATAAAAATACAAAAATTAGCCAGCTGTGGTGGCTCACCATCTGTAATCCCAGCTACTGGGGAGGCTGAGGCAGGAGAATCGCTTGAACCCAGGAGGTGGAGATCGCAGTGAGCCAAGATCGTGCACCTGCACTCCAGCCTGGGTGACAGATTGAGACTCCATCTCCAAAGGAAAAAAAAAAAAGAAAGAACAAAACCAGTTTCCTAGTCCAACATGGATTTGAAAAAGTCTCTGATTCTGTGTTTTCTCCAATATGTTTAAAATGTGCACTACATTTAAAATACATTTTTATTTGAAATAATTTTAGGAATACTTTCAAACTCTGATGGGCTGGTACAATTTCTAACTTTGAATATTGAAACAAAAATTATCTCTGAGGAAAATTTGTCAAGTTAAACATAACAAAACTGTTTTTCTAAATTTAATAAAAATAAATAAATCCCACGTGTTCACTTAGTGCTTTCCTTCCAGTTCTCAGGAAGGCTTCCATGCCGCACCATTACACACAGCACTGCATTCTTAAGAATGGCCCATCTCAGTATTTCTGGCCGGGAAGTCCCTGGGAATACATGCCTTGTTGATAGTTTTCCACACTTAATAAGAGAATTTAAAGCAACACAAATTGAATAGTGGTGAAAGTACCAACTTCGACCTTAACTCTTCATACAAAGTTTTCCCTCTGGGCATTTGAAACACTGCCACTCATTTTGACTCTCAATCTACGCGAAGCCTTATGGAAATGATTAGCGCGAAAGGCATATTTCTACAATTGGATGCTTATAAAGTGGCACATTACAATTTTCGTAGACTCCATCACCACCTTAACAATGAATGTTTAAAAATTACCCTGCAGTTACATGCCAGTGTGCCTGAAATTTATTTTGTTTCTTTTTTATAAATATTCATTTGAATTATAGGCTTCGAATGTCTGTGTCAAGCACTTAATTGTCATTTTAAAACCAGGAACAACCAAGAGTTACTATTTCTTGGGTTTGGAATCAGGTTTGTGAGTTGTAGAACAGGAAGAAGTATCGGACATTTGGAAAAACGGAGATGCGAGGAGTGGAGATGTGGGTTGGATCTTTCCTCAGTAGGAAATCGAGCGGCGGCTGCCTACTGCAGGAAGTCACAGACGTCTGCACCTGTCCAAGACTAGACAAATGCTCCCAGCACACCCGATCTGGAGCCTGTCGGCCTAACCGTCCTCCCCGCAAATACCAAGAGTACGAAAATAAAATGTTCTCTCATCAAGTCTAAATGGAGACCCGCACAAGCCATCCATGTTCAAGAACTTTTATCATGTACACTCTAATAAAAAGTGTATTTAAAATGAAATAAACACCTTAATTCATGCTCGTCTTGAGACACACTTACCGAAGTTTAGATGTTTAAAAATGAAGCAATAGACATTTCTACGGTTGATAACAAACTGCAGATTTGTCTGGGGGAAAAAAATCATCAAATGTTTGACAAAAGAGCTGTGATAAGAGATAAAGAACACAGCATTTGCTGTCTAAAGAACCAGAGGGGAAAATACAGCTTGTCCCCGAGCCCACATTTTCAACTATGTGTGCAATGATTACAGTTCTCAACAATGGCTACTGTGTCAGCACAGAGAAAAACAAACAATAGCTCTATTTCTGAAAGTATCTGTAGGAAGAACATACAAATTAGTCAACAAGGGAACTAAAATAATCCTTGTATTCTTTGCAGAAATAATACTTTGAGGTTCGTTTGCAAGAATGTTGGAATTCTTTTCCACTCTGCTTTTCATTTTCCTTCATTCACTATATAGATTTTCTCCCAACCTGCACCCAGTTGGAGCAGCAGTCAGCTGGCTTCTGAGGACTCTTCCCATTTCATTCCCTGGAACCCCCAGAGACTCTGGAGGCAGCTGCACAACTGTGCTTTCTTTAGTTATAAAAGCCAGCTTGTGACATCCTTTGCTTGATTCGGTTAAAAACTGAATTAACTGAAATCAATTCAACAACAAGTCCCCCGGTGCTTACCCGTTGATGGCACTGCTGGTGCAGTTCGGGAGGGGATGGGGCAGCGAGGAGCAGGACAGTCTTCAGGAAGCTTACAGTCTGCCTTGGGGTGGGAGATAGCAGGTGGGGTGTGGATTTCACTGGGAGGGACTCCCATGAAGTGGTACAGGGGTTTAGAGAAAAAAAGGTGGATGGACATGGAGGATGAGAGGATTCTGGACAAGCTTGGGGCAGAGGGACTTCATGGCTGAAGGTGGGAATGGAGGAGAAGGTGGCATTTTGGTGGATGGGTGGAGGAAGAGCAAAGGTACCGATGGTCACGTGGAGTGTGGTCCACAGATAAGCCACAGTGCCGGAATCACTCCACAGATAAGCCACTGTGGAGTGCAGCCACAGTGCTGGAATCACGAGGTCTTAGCTTGTAAGTGCCTCAAAGACACACTCAATTGCTTTGAGTTGGAGAAACCTTATACACCACCTAATGAACACCTTCCCTTTAGAGAGGAGAGAGCCTAGCCCACAGAGGGATTGTGACCTCCGCCAACGATGGCACAGAAAGTGGCTGTCACAGAGGAGGGGTGTGGGTGGGCGCTTGCCAAAAAGGTGTGGGGTCAGATAAAGGGAAGATCAGAGGACACTGGGGCTTGACACTGAGGTGAGGAGTGAGACTTGGTGGGGGCTTCACAGAGATTTCATTTGAAGCCTGAGAAGGAAGTACTTTTGGGGGGGGAATGATTGTGAAGTCAGTTTTTTAATTGTTGCTTTTATTTACGTGTTTATTGTTTGCAATTTTGAGGTCTACGGTCCATTGAAGGGGAATGGTTTAGGAAATGGTGCTCATATTTTATGCTGTTCTCCTGGACTAATGCTTAATACATAATTCCTCTTTTAACTTGAATCTAAGTAACAGCTTTTTTCTCAAACCATTGAGATGATAATATGTAAGTAATATTTTAGATTGAATATTCTAATAAATGCTAAATAGGGATTTCTGATGTAGGTTGTTTCAGGAACACAGTAATCCCTGAGAAATGTCTGAGGTGACAAGTGGTTTGTGTGAGAAAGCTGCGCACGCTGGGTGACAGTGCTTGGAGCTGGCTGTCAGGACGTCATTAGCAACAGACAGAACGCAAGGGAAGCAATCGGTGAAAGCAGACTAAGCTGTCAGGTTGCTTTTGACTTCATCTTCGGAGCGGGCTCACAGAACATTTGAGTGGGCTTCTTAATATAAGAGAAAGAGCCCGATACTTTTGCCCAATTCTAGTTCCAGGTTCTAACACAAATTTTACCAGGGTTCTGAACTGAGGGGCTAGATTGTTTTTGTTAACTTTTATTCTTATAAATATATTTGGCCATTGCAATCCTATCAGAAGAAAAGTAGAAAGCAGGTCATTTTTACTTTCTCTAAGAAAAGAAATCAAAATTTTACAAGAAAGGCCGTTCTGGAAAGCCCCTCGTGCTGTTAGGCAGGGCCTTTCGATGATTTTCAGATAGATGTTGAACCTACGGAATTTCCTCCACGCATCAGGGTCACTCACTGACCACCGTGTCTAGTGCAACTCTCTGCACCAACCAGATTGTGCCCCAACCTGTATTTGCACTTTGGAAACCTTATATTCCAGTGCTGCTCTAGGCCACCTGTCACTGAAAGGGCTTCTCTTTGTGACTGTACTTAGAGAACAAATGTACTTGTAGACGTTTGGGGACTTCAAGTTTACTTTACGAATGTGTATGTCCTCATTTAAGATTTGATTTGTATTTTATTTAGGCAAGTTTTCTGGCTCCCAATAGGGTTCTAATGAGTCACTGATGGTGAGGCTTCAGATTCCGACCTGTTAGGATGGGGATGAGCTGTTTTTCCTCGTTTGCCAATTATTTGGAAGAGAAGTCCAATGTAATGCAATGGGAATCCAGTAAGACCTGCATTCGAAACCTAGTTTCTTCTGCTGGATTGACTTTGTCTACTGGAGTAAGTTTTCTGCTTTTTGGATTCTGTTACTTCTTCATACAGATGAATGTTACTACTTTTGTGTTGTTACCACACCTAGCTTATAGAGTAAATGACAGGCCACCTGGGGGTCTGCCTGTGCAAGCACGAACCAAGCAGCGACAAGCAGTATGCCCTGGGGTGACCAGTATGTCAGCAATCACGTAAGCCCAGGACAGTGAATGCAGGCCCTTGTCAGTCACGGGCAACCGGCGCATGGCACTGGGCACCGCTGACCGCCTGTTGAGATGGCCGGATGGCCGCATTTCAGTACACTTTCACAAAACTCACTTGTATCTCTTCCCAAAGAAACCTAAATGGAAATTAGCTTGTTGGGGGTGGCTGCAATGTAACATTTTTAAATAGAGAACAAAATGCAGTATGTTGCTATTTGACGGAAAAGAGAACATGGGAGAAACTAGCAATCTGAAGCTAAAAGCTGATGGCAGCACTTGCCACAGTGAACAATGGGCAGTGACGCTCCGCCTTTAAAGGCATCAGATCATGAATGAGCAGGGCATAAGGCACCTAGTTCACTTCCAGTATTCTCCAATATGTAATGTAATAAATACCCATCCGTGATAGATAATTATTTTTTTCATTGTTCTGTAAGAGAAGATAATTCTCTTTTTTAAAACTGTCCTCGAAGAGATTCTAAAAACACTATGTTACCAAACTGGCTAAATGTCCACTTACAGAATTGCACTGCCTAAAACCAAAATTAGTCATTAGAGCCATTATGCGTTTGTGAGCAAATCCCTTCTGTCCATCTCATGCCTGACTTTTCTTTAACAAAATAATGTTATACATAGAACTTAGCAGTACAAATGATGCTTGCTTTGATCGTACACAGGGGCTTTATACATGAATTGTAAATTTCCACTCTAATTTGTTTTGGAGAAATGTTTGCTGCAGTATCATTCCATCTGACCGTTCCCCAACCACCTTTGATGTTTCATAATTAGCTCCCCATGTCTCGTTAGGCCACAAAGGTATGGTCTCTATTTTTTCAAAGAACAGTGTGTTGGTCACCTATGAGATGAATCCAAATGTAAAAGATGTTTTTCAGGTTCTAGCATACTTTCCTTAATTGTTCTTAGTATCTGCAAATGAGTAGCATGTGGTTATATCCTAAGCCCACGCTTGCTTTGTACAAAGGAATCCTTTCCCCAATACTCAATGCTATCTGGGTAGGCAATGATGACAGTTCTCCCGATTTCAAACACAGTACAAGGACAAACCAAGCCAGACATGAACTAAATTGCAATTTTAACTACCGAGGGAATTTGTTTACAGATTATGTAACAAAAATGAAACTAGACGAAGTGTGAGAAAATGCCACTAAAATAAAGTTGTTAGGCCACCCTTTAGACCTGGAAAATCAAAGAGTCTTCACCTTTCTAGGCTGGAGATGACCTTCTCGCTCATGGCCCAAACCCTTGGTGTGGCCCCTATTTCCCAAGAGATGAGCATTCAGACCTGAGGATCAGTGGCCTGATTCTTACAAAGGAGAGAGTGGACTCACAGAGACGTGTAATTAGTATTTTAACAAGGTCCTTTCTAAGAGACGATGTTAGATTTTCTGCTGTAGCTCTGCAGGGCTTAAATAGACATTCCTTAATTTAGAGTTAGTAAGCTCAATCATTTTGATCAGGTATAGGTTTTTAGCACCAACTGTTGTCAAAACAGTTTTTCCAGGAGCAAATCAATTCAGTATGACTAAACATTTAGTAAAAGATGACTCTGCACATGCCACAGAAAATAGTGACTTGGGGGAGTTTTTTCTAGACAAGGAATGGTTGACTGGGGGCTCCTGCCTCCCTGAGGTTCTGATGTAAACCAGTCCTGTGTGTGAGAACTCCATTTGCACAGATCACATGGTTCCATGTAGGAAAAGGTATTCATACATATGCACACAACTCCAACATGGCTGAAAAATGACCACTAGAATTTCAGAAACGAATATTGTAAGTGCTCTTTCAAAGAGATCGGCTCGTTTTGGGACTTTTGAACTCTCCCATCATTTGTTTCCTACCTTGTTAAAGAGTGGACAATTTATCTGGTACTGACCTACCGTGAGGCACGCCCTAGACCCTAGGAATGTAAAGGGGACTGGGTGAAAGCCCCGCCTCCCAGGAGCTCTCCATGTGATGACCGGGGCAGGCCAGCGGACAGACGTGCAACCTGAGTGCACAGGTGGGGTCGCGCGCTGCATCACAGCAGTCCTGAGGGACAGCCCTGACTCACAGCCTGGGATGCTGGGCTTCCTTCCCAAAGAAACCCTTTTGGATCTGGGAGAGGGAGTAGGACTTTGATACGCCATGCAGGCGAGAATCCACTTTGGTATGGGAAACCTGCTAAGTGAGGTACGAAAGGGGTGAAGTAGGAAAGGTGGCATCTGGGCCTGGGAAACCCAGCAGGGGCTCTGTGTGGCGCTGATGGGTTTGGACGGCTCTGCACGCGACAGGGGTGTAATGCAGCAGCACCAGGAGGTCTGGGGTGGAAAGCAGACACATTTATGGAGGAGAGGAGTGTGGGCTCTAGCGTTCTCAGCAGTGCTGGAAAGAGCAATCTGCTCTTTCTCCCAAGGTGGGGGGTGAGCACAGGAGCCTTTCACAGGCCATTTGCACAGGGCCCCGTGCACTGACTGGCTGTGGGTTGCGGAGGGGGGAGGGCGGCGTCCAAGATGGCACTGAGGTTCCAGCAGAGGCCGCGGACAGATCAGTCTACCGAGGGATGTTGGGCATACAACGGAGCAGAGGATGTGAGAAGTCGATAATGAGTTCAATTTAGGCCAGTCTGAGGTTCAGGGGTTGTATCAAATACAGTTGAAACTGTGATTTGGTGTTCAGAGAAAACAGACTTTGAGAAAAACTGATTTGGGAGCCACTGACATGCAAGGGAAATGGTTGAAATTACCCGGCACTGTGTGGAGCTGGAGGACGGGCCGTCTCCCTCCCTGCAGAGCAGGTGAGGGAGAGGAGGCAGAGCCCACTGCGGAGTGGGGGCAGGAAAAGGCGCTGCTGGAGCAGAGCCCGCGGGAAATGTCAGGAGCCCAAGGAGTGGGTGCCCAAAACAACCATCAGATGAGCCTCGTGTGTGCGGTGAGGGCGAGAGAGGCCGACTAAACACCTCCTGACTGTGCCCCTCGGGACTGAGAACAGAAGCACCTCCAGGTGGGGCGCAGAGTGGTGGAGAGTAAACATCTGCTGAGTGCAATGATGTCAAACTCCACGGAAGCGAGGGAATGGCCTCGTGTTTCCGTCTGTGAGATGGGCCAGGGAGTGCCTCATCCAGCAGGAGTGACAGATGCGAACCTGCCCGTGCCCCCACTGCACCGGGAGACAGGGTGTGTCCAGGCGGAGGCTGCCAGAGCCACCAGAGGAATCAAGAGTTCCAATTCTCAGCAAGAATCTGAGATGGCAGAGATGCGATTCAGGCACAGCCAGGAGAAACAGGCCTCTCCACCATGCTGGCCCCATGCTGAGGGCAGAGGTAGCAAGCTTAGAATGATGAGTAGGCTGTGTGTGTGTGTGTCTGTATGTGTCTGTGTGTGTATCTGTGTGTCTCTGCGTGTGTCTCTGTGTGTGTCTGTGTGTCTGTGTGTGTGTCTGTGTGTGTATCTGTGTGTGTCTGTGTGTATGTGTCTCTGTGTCTCTCTGTGTGTGTCTATGTCTCTGTGTGTGTATATGTGTGTTGAGGGGGGCACACTAGATAATTCCCTTAGTAATCTGAGGGTGTCTGAGAGTGGAGACATGGAAACATTGCTTCTGTCTGCCATTGGACAGCAGCTGTCTAGGCATGTGCAGCCTTGCAGCCAGCAGACTACGTTGGGGTCCACCCTTGGCTCCATTCTTGGGAGAAAGCGGAGATCTGAAACCTGCCAGAAAAGAGGCCGCACAACGAAGCCCCCTGGCTAGGCAGCCCACTACGCGGATTCTATAAGAAGGCAGTGCCTGTGTCTCAGAGGGCACCAGTGCCTGCAAACTGAGCTGAGAGTTAAGTGAAGGCCAGCAGAGAGGCCCAGTCACTGTTTAAGGAAGCCCTGCGACATACACGCTAGACTAGAACAGAGAGAGAAGGCCGGCACGGCCTCCCTCACAGCTGCCTGGGACTGCTGGGGTGATTTGCTTGGGCTTAGAGTAGGTGGGGGTGGGGTCGGCAGTGGGAGAGGAGACGCAGGGAAGCAGCTCTGGAGATCAACAGCAGCAAAACTCTCCACGCACAACCCACTGAGAGGCATCCAACTTGACCCGTGAGCCAGTCTGGGGCTTGGGATCAGGACATTACACTGAGATATATAAAAATGAAGAACATTTAATTTTGGCCTTCAGTTATGCCCCTGTGAAGTACATGCCCACTACAACCGCGTCTAAGCTGAGGTGGCTGCTCGCATTTTGTGCAGAATTAAATTGATGATGCAGTGATTTCCTCCAGCCTCTTATCTCAGAAATCAGGGATGAGGCCACCATCTACATTGTGGGCACTCAATTTGTTCTTTTTTCTTAAGGAATTCTTTGATCATCTAATGTTTTCCTAAAAAATGGCTTATATATCTGCAGTGAAGTTTCCCAAGTGTTGAAGGAACAGCATGTAACGTCTTTAAGCCCCGTTAACTGAAAACTTTAGATTTCCTGTGACAACCCTGAACTGTCCCGGAACTTGACTCATGCTGAACGTCAGGCTATCTTATTAAGATGGATCCATGTTCTAGAAATTATGTGGATTGTTTTATTACAACGGCCCCCGATCTTTCTTAGTTTCATTTTCTGCTGCAATCCAGGCTTATTCTGGCCAATTGTTCCCACTTGTTTTATTTATTTATTTATTTATTTATTTATTAATTAATTAATTTATTTTTTTTTTTAAAGCATAACACATTTATTTAATCAAAGTTTTACGTGACAGGGGAGCCTCCAGAATTGAAGACCCAGAGACCCAGGGAGAACTATCTGTTATGCATAGGTTCCATGGAGAATGGATGGTCATGTAAAAATGCGATTGGACAAAAAGATATACTCTAATGATAATAGACTGGGGGTGGAGGCGGCAAGGCCCATATCTTCAGGCTCTTCTTGGCCTCTGTGTGGCATTCCTACCTCGTGGTTATGGAGCAGGACCCCTCTGGAATGAGAGTCTTTTTTATTTTTGGAGAGAAGGAAAGAAAAAAAAAAGGAGTGAAGGAGAGGAAAAAAGAGAAAGAAAAAGAGGGAGAGAGAACAGGAATGTTGCTTTATTCTGAAAATGGGTATTGAAAACCTCTTTTCTGCCAATAATTGTGCTTAATAATGGCTGATCAGTATTTCATTTAAACCTATGAGTAGGTGTGACGTGGTACTGACAAGAATGTATAGTTTGTGTATTTAAAGTGGAGAGCTCTATAAATGTTTATTAAGTTTACTTGTTCCGGATATGAGTTCAAGTCCTGGATATGCTTATTAATTTTCTGTCTCATTGATCTATCTAATATTGATGTTGAAGTCACCCACTATTATTGTGTGGGAGTCTAGGGAGTCTAAGTCTCTTTATAGGTCTTATGTATCTGGGTGTTAGGATCGTTAGCTCTTATTGTTGCATTGATCCTTTTACCACTATTTCTTTGTTGCTTTAAGATCTATTTTATCAGATGCGAGAATTGCAACTCCTGCTTTTTATTTATTTATTTATTGGTTTTTTTAGTAAAAACCAGTGGCAACAACTCCCGGGGTTGCGCTCCACTCCTCCTCCACCTTTCTCTCTGTGGTGCCATGTGCAAAGGCGCCTGGAGTGCGGTTAGATCCTTTCCCCATCACTGGCTACGGACAGCAGTATTTGCTTCTGCCTTATACGATGGCATGCTGAATTAATGACTTTTTGGTTCCTGCTAATTAACTGCACTGGCATGCCGGCTTTAGCCTTCCTGGCCTTGCAGGTTATCATGCCATGAAAACAGAACAAATCTTCCATGATCTGGCCTAATTTCCACTGCTTGTCCCATTTCCATTTGCCCACCAGGTCTCTGAATGTAACCAAATTGTTCTCCTCTTATCATTTCCATATACTGGTGTACTTGTTTGTGGAGCCTGCAGAACTGCCTGTTTCAAGACTGGTGAGCTTTCTCTCTTTGTGTGTCTCTGGATGCCTGTATGTAGGTTTCTTTATATTAACGCCTGAAGTCAGGCAAAGTTGCATTTCTTTATCTTGCTAACCTTTCTCGTCCAGCAGGACAGCAAGCAACCCGAGGCTTTGAGTTAACTCCTCTCATCTCAATCACAGGGATATCCTTAGGAGCTCATAGCACCTGTGCCACTTAGAACAATCAAAGGCATTCAAGCCGGCATGGCCAATAAGAACATTGTTTAGCTTCCTTTTTCTATTTGGGTTTTCGAAGCCCTTAGTAATTCTCAGTGAAATGGAATAAATAGACTGCACCATTATTTAGGCATCACTCTTTTCTAGCAGTTTCCATTCCAATTTGACACAGACACTTTCACCATAATTCATCATGGCCACATGAAATGTATCAGGGCAGTGTTACTGAGCTAGGATGGACAGCATAAAGACATGCGCTAGAACCTGTAACATTAAAGAAACAATTTATGTACAGCATTTACCAGACTCTTACATAGACCTAAATTGAACAAGAAATGCTACTTTCAAATTTCCAATTACTCTGTGTTCTATTATCTGGGAGTCCTGCATATTAGCACCAGCGTAAATTTCTTAAGGAACTGAGCGTAAGGAGCTAAATTTGCACATTGATTTTTTGTCCTTTATCTGAAGCTTAAGGCTAATTTAAAAGGATGGTGAGGAGATTCTATTTTCAACTGGCTGAAGTTCAGTAAGAATATAATAAAACACTGTTATAGCAAACTCTTTCACAGCGAAAGTTTGGCAAAGCTAAATCTAATTCCTTTCAATGTGCTCCAGCACAGCCAAAATACTGTTCCAGTGAGTAAGACACCCATTAGAGTGATGAGCTTCCTTACAGGACAAGAATCTCTCCATATATTATTTGAAACCAAAGCAGCATTTCATCGCTTTGTATTAAGAATCCAGCCAGGCGCGGTGGCTCACGCCTGTAATCCCAGCACTTTGGGAGGCCAAGGCGGGCAGATCACAACGTCAAGAGATCAAGACCATCCTGGTCAACATGGTGAAACCCTGTCTCTACTAAAAGTACAAAAAATTAGCCGGGCACGGTGGTGCATGCCTGTTGTCCCAGCTACTTGGGAGGCTGAGGCAGGAGAATTGCTTGAAACCAGAAAATGAAAGTTGCAGTGAGCTGGGATTATGCACTGCACTCCAGCCTGGCGATAGAGTGAGACTCTGTCTCAAAAAAAAAAAAAAAAAGAATCCAAAAGGAAATGCCTTGTAATACACTCAGTAAAACACCTACAGTTTCGTTAGTTGTATTTTTATCATTTGCCTGCATTTCCCTAATTTCAGAAGCGTCTGTGATCATTTAGAAATAGGAAACTACTTCATTTAATTTTTCTTGTAGCAGAAGTCTTACAATTCTTTAGTTAAGCCTACTGATTAGCTTAAAAACCCTAATAAAAAGAGTGACCATAAAATACATCTCTGTAGGTATAAATCAAGGTTGGGAAATTTTAAAGGTGTGTTTCTTTTTCTTCCTTTTTATTTTTTCTTTAACATTTGTCTTCTAGGCAGCTTGGCCTTTAAATCTGCTTCCCACTGATGGGAAGAGCTGACAGCAACTTTAGAGAGGCACAGGGTGTGGTTGTTAAAATCAGAGTCAACACATACTCTAATATATTTTGTGCTTCAGGCCCTGTGCACCTTCCTAAAACACTGAGTTTGGTCATATCAAGTTGTCCATGATTTCTCATGGACTTGCTGTCATTTCCTTGGTCAAAAGCAATGAAACCTGACCCAATCTATAAGGCAAATCCATGCCCTTCCATGCCTTTCTATGCCCTTCCATGCCCTTCGAGCTGCCAGCGCATGCCCCCCAACCCAGTCCGTCTCTCTACGCTTGTCCAGATGTCACTCTCTTAGGGCCAGTGGCTCATACTCACTGATCCCTGAATGCCCCATGGGAATGTTTGCCTTCATCCCTTCCCAGATCAATTTCCTGATCTGATACCCTCCATCATTCATTTATTCATTCTTCATTTGTCCAACAAATATTTGTTGGTTATGCAACCTGGAGCAGCCACATAGTTTCAGGACTACATCTTCTAAACTATTTAAATCCCATCCATTCTTCAGAAATGTTTCATGACGCTTCCTTAACTGCTAAGGACCCACAGAGTCTCCTCCTCCTGGGACTCACACACTGACTCATCTCCCATTCTTCTGGTGCTCAGCAAACTGGAAGCCTCTATTCTGGACTCAGAGTCAAGGCTGTTAAATAAGACTGTGCTCCATAAATTACACCTCTGTGGTCCAGAACAAGTGAATTAACATCTATAAGTTTCTGTTTTCTTGTCTATACAATTGGGAAATTGCATCTCAAGATTAGTTCTGGGCCGGGCGCGGTGGCTCAAGCCTGTAATCCCAGCACTTTGGGAGGGTAAGGCAGGTGGATCATGAGGTCAAGAGATCGAGACCATCCTGGTCAACATGGTGAAACCCTGTCTCTACTAAAAATCCAAAAAATTAGCTGGGCATGGTGGTGCGTGCCTGTGATCCCAGCTACTCAGGAGGCTGAGGTAGGAGAATTGCCTGAACCCAGGAGGCGGAGGTTACGGTGAGCCGAGATCGCGCCATTGCACTCCAGCCTGGGTAACAAGAGCGAAACTCCATCTCAAAAAAAAAAAAAAAGATTAGTTCTGAAGATTAAATGAAGTAACATAGGTGAAAATTCTATGGTTATGTAAAAAATTACTCTTTTATAATGATGTCAATGTTTAAATATGCATTTTCTCAATTTTATTAATTAAATACTTTGGAATTCTTTTTTCTAATGAAACCTGCTGAATGCAAAAGAGACCCGTCCTAGAGACAGATAGCACATGAAGCGCCAAGGGCCTCTTTCTGGATCTATCATGATTCCTGTGACTGTTTCAGCAGCACAGAAATGAATGGCCATTGTTGTTCTGGAGGAAGGACAGAGAGTCTCATCTCTATCTTGTTTGGGTTCATTTGTCAACAGAACATTCCAAAGATCATTCTTGCCTTGTGTTTCCACGGAGAACCAGAATAAAGTAAAACAAACTATCAATTTAAGCAAAGCCCTGAAACTGTTAGCAATTCCTTCGGTAACTTTTACCCTTCAGCTGATTTTATGAACACAGATTTGCAGAAATGGGCAAGAAAAACTACTGAACTCATTGGTGGGAAGCAGTGGGCGCTCCAAGGAGGGAGAGAGAGCAGTGATTTCACCACCGAACAGAGGAACACAAAGGGCCCAGAACAGCCCATCACTTTCAGTGGAAACTACAGGAACTAAGTAGGTTAGGCCCTAAGAATGTTCCTCGGTAACCTATTTGAGTTGAAATTTGACCAAGAATCCTTAAACCCTACCTAAGAGAGGTAAAGCTAAAAGGATCGGAAGTGATTGGAAGTTTGTTTCAAATCTCCTCCAAAAGGGAGAACTGTCAACGACAAAGCTGCTGTGAATAGCATTCTGGGGGTGTGGTGGAACCCGGACTCACTGCTATCTCCCGAATCAGCAACTTGATAGGGCGCGCCTCCTGGGCCTTGGAAGCCTTGACTAGGTAGAACTCAGGTTTATGTGGTATGCTGGTACTTCTCCCCCGTGAGTTAAAAACACGTTTATAGTCACTAAGTGGTTAATGAGAAAAAACCCCAAACTACTGTACTAATTATGAAACTCTGCTGTCTGGTTTGTAAAAAGCAAAAATACATCTATAAAAAGGGTTGGCTGGAGATGTGTCTGTATTTTTTTTTTTTGCCACCTCAAGCAAATAATCTCTGATTCTCCCCTGCACATGAGGACCCGTTTACAGGGGAAAATCCTCCGGGAGTGGACTTGTCCTCAGAAGGGGGAGGGGAGGGCCGCTGGCAACAGACGCAGAGACTGGGAACAAGTCCACAGTGTTCACCTCGGGACTCACAGAAGAATGGAGAATTGGCTCTTTCATCTCCGGCCCGGCACTGCCTTTCACTGCCCCTGAGCCTCTGCTGTCCCCAAGCGGCCGTCTGGATCGCAGAGGTAGCCACAGAGGTCGGTGCTGAGTGTGTAGGTCCAAGTTCCCGGGCTGCCTGTTTTAGGAGGTGGCACCACGTACTCCTTAACCCTTCCTTTAGAAGACAGCCCAAGGTTGGGAGTAAAATTGGCAGGGAACAGCCTTCAGGGTCAGTCTGACTTGGTTCCAGCGATAATTATCGATGTGGCAGCAGAATCCCTCAGCCTCTTCTATCCCACACAGGGGCCTGCACAGCCGAATCGATGGTTTAGCGCTGCTCTGTCTGGGGAAAGCTGTCAACCTGAAGAGTCAGAGACACCCATTTTGAGGTTGACCTGTCTGGGTTCACACCCTGGCTCTGTCATTTGCAATATGAGTGACCCCGGGGTCAATGTCACAACTGCTCGGAGCCCCAGCTTTCAAAGGATTAAGATGAGAATGAAAATGCCACACAGGTGAAAAACAGGCAGTGCCTGGCACCTGGGGACTCCAGGAGACCCAGCGTTTGCTGTTCCTCATTAGTGAATGATTTTTGAGAAAAGAAAAGTAAAATCGGATTTTTTTGGCCCATTTTTTAACATAAAGAAACAGTGCTTTTTTGGCCTCTACACGTTGGAAGAATCAAATAAGTTGCTCATAAAAGTAAAGGAATTAAACTGCTTTTTTGTGACCATCCAAAATCCTCTCTCAAACTTGATGAAACTTTTTCTTTTTTTTTTGAGACAGAGTCTCACTGTTACCCAGGCTAGAGTACAGTGGCACAATCACAGCTCACTGCAGCCTCGAACTCCTGGACTCAAGTGATCCTCCTTCGTCAGCCTCCCGAAGCGCTGGGATAACAAGTGTGAGCCACTGCACCTGGTCCTCACTGAAACTTTTCAGCAGTGTTTTCCACAATCTATTTATTATAGGCGTGTGATAATCTATGTAACAACCACACAAACTCATTTGGTGCAGAGTATAAAATTTGTGGCTTGAACTAGTTAGTAGAACATCTTGTGAAGGCTTCGCTTGTCACAACACAAATGAAGAGAGGTGTTTATCTTCACAAGGATCATCGAGGTGAGGGACTCCTAGCTTTCTACCAGAGAAGTGGGTGTGCCTAGGAAATGCATCAAGACTGGAAACTCCAGCACAGAGCTCCATCTCGTAAACAGAGATGCTGGTCAGCAAGCCACCACAGCAAACCCCAAAATTATGTATGGCTTGAAAAGAATCACAATGACCAGAGCTGATCAATGGATAATGCAGGTCATTTCAAAGTCAATGTCATCTCCAGAAAGACCCCTTCAAGTCGGTGTAACCACTGGATAAACTACATAGGTAATAGCTGGCCAGGGATGTATCCGGTGCACAGGAACCCTCTAGGGGGCTTGGCTGGGACACTGGACAGGCTGCCTGGCGGTTCCTGCCTGTGCAGCCTTGGGCAAGTAGCCTTGCTTGTCTGGTCTGCAAGAATGTCACCTGTAAGTGAATGGGGAAGAATGAGACAGTAGCTCAGGGCTTACACTTGGATCTCACCATGACAGTTATAAAGGCTTACAGTCTGGAAGGGAACTCATAGGCCACATTAGAAAAACTACTAATATGAAAATTGAGAAAATTCTTTTTTTTTTTTTTTTTTTTGAGACAGATCTTGCTCACTTGCCCTGGCTGGAGTCCAGCGGCACAATTTTGGCTGCAGCATCGAAATCCCAGGCGCAGATGATTCTCCCAGCTCGGGCTCCTGAGCAGTGGGGGTTACAGGCCTGTGCCAACATGCCTGGATCACTTTTATAATTCTTTTATAGAGACAGGGTTTCATCATACTGCCCAGGCTGGCCTGAAACTCCTTCCTGGGCTGAAGCAATCCACCCTCCTCAGCCTCCCAAAGTGTTGGGATTACAGGCATGAGCCCCCATGCTCTGCCAGAAGGCTTTTTTTTTTTTTTAAACAAAACAAACAAATAAACAAACAAAAACAAATGAGGAGGTTGAACCCAGGCTGCTCTGGGGATTCTGTGCCTCATCCTGGGAGCAGTGGCTCAGCAAAGGGTAGGTGTGTTGGGAAGGAAGGCTGAGTCCCCCACCTGCTGCCTCCTTTCTGTCTTGCTTGTCGGCAGGAGAAGCTACGGAGGAGCCCAGCCTCCAGGACGGAACACACAGGCAAACAGCAGCAAGACATCGGTGCAAGCCAAGCTATGAAGCTTTCTCCATGAAACAATGGTCCACGCCCAAAAAACCACCACTGAAACCCAAGCTTATTATTATTATCATTATTAAGTCCTGTGTGGTGAATCTCAGTGACTTATTCATCAACCTGAAAATTCAGCTCATCACAAATGGAAAGTAGAAACTTCAATTCTATAGGGGGAAATAAAATGCAGCCTTTTTAAAGAAAGCGCTCTGTTGACCCAAATAGGAATTGTTGCATGTGATTTTATCAAAATTCGCTTATATTACCTGAGTGCTTTATTTTTGAATGGCAACTTAAAACACACCAGAGACACTGAATTCCACAACCACCAGCGCTTACAGAATGCCAGATATGGTACCGAGTTCTTGCTTTCTGTTGGTGGGTGTGGGGAAGTTTGAGAAACCAGGCACTGGTGATGGCGCCCACCAGGGAGCCTGGCAAGGCAGCTTCTCCTAGCAGTTTCATTCATATTTTATCATTAAAGATTAAGTTTGGCTGCATGTGACAGAAAAATCAACATAATACTGGCTTAGGCAAGACAGGTGTTTAATTTCTCTCCTGTCAGAAAAAGTCTGGAAGGAAGCAAGGGGGCAACTATGAAGAGCACGGGCTCTGTGAAGTCGGAGAAGGACCAGACTTCTCCAGCGTTTGTGCTAAGGTTTGCTGTGCATGTCTGTGTCTCAAGATTACTTCACAGCCAAAGGTGGCTGCAGGAGCCTGGGCCTCTTTCCTGAGTCCCAGGCTGCAGGGAGGAGGAAAGGAGAAAAGACCTGCCCCTGCCAGTTGAAGTCTACGCAGCACTTCCCCTTGTCCCTCTGGCCATAACTGGATCAGCACGTCCATGCCATGCTGAGCTGTGAGGGTGGCTGAGAGCTAGTCTCTTGCTGAGGGCAGTGCCCAGAATGGCACAGGGCATGCTTACAAGGCAACAAGGTGGGAATAGCCATTCCCAGATCCTGCTTCCGTGTGCACTTCAACAAGGGACCTCGGCCCTGGTGCCAGGCAGGGAGCCCTCCTTCTCACAGGCCCACCGGCTTCAGCTGGCCTCGTGTTTCCCCTGGCTGAGCCCCGTCTGCTCTCTGCCTAACTTTCCTTCTTGTTCTGGAAGCTTTGTTATGGGAATGCTCCTTGCTCTGTCTTGAGTCCCCAGCCAATGACCAGGCTTGAGCCTCTTCTAAGTGTCAGATGGTGAACAAGACAGAGCACATTTGTGCCTGTGGTGAACAAATGGTCCAGCCGGGAAGAGAAGCGCTAACCTGTGCATGGAGGGAAGCGTGTGTGCCGTTTGGAGGTGCTTGGAACAGAACCTGTGCAGGCCTGGGGCACATTTCTCAGACTCTTGTCCTTGCAGAGAAACATGGTTGAATGTCACCCAGAAAAAAAAAAACAAAACCCTTTTCTAATCTCTTCATGACCACTCTTTTAGCCTCTCCTTCTAGCATCCCAGTTTCTCACGAGAGGTTGTTTATGATCCGCCACCCCCAGGCCACTCCTCGTCCCTGTTGCCTGGCTTCTGTCCCCGCTGCCTCCTGTAACTCATGGAGCCTTTCCTCACCTTGGTCTTTTGTTTTCTTTCCTTTCTGTAGCCCTCCACATTGTCACTCAGATCCTGGCTTTGAAAACTGTGTTCCGTAGGTTTCTCTGATGTGAGACTCTTCTGGGTTTCCCTTCCCAGCTCTGACTTTCTAAATCACCCTCAGGCTCATCTTCTGTCTCCAGCCATGTCTCAAATGGAGAGCTCCAAAACAGAGCACTGTTCGTGGCTCATTTCCTTCATTCCACAAGATCTTTGGGAACTGTATTCAGTTTAACAAATATCAGAGATATCGAGGGGTGTCCAGTTACTGGCTTCATGTGGACACTGCTAAGGGTCTCTGTCTGTCTCCATCTCCTTGGACCTCTGTGTAACTAACCTCTAAGCTGTGTGTGCCTCGGGCGGCTGTGATGGTGTCATTTCTGTGCATTGTTTTAAGCGTTTTCTCTCCTTAGTTTCCACTGCCACTGCCCTAGTTCTGCCTCCTGTTCTTTGTCCCGGATACAGTGACAGTCTCCAGGCTGGCTCACCTGACTCCACCTCAACTCCTGAAACTCCTTATGGAGGGCTGTCGCTCCCCTCCACCAGAAGCCCACGTGTGATGATGCCACTTCCCTGTTTGTCAATGCTCAACGGCAGAAGATGGTCCCAGATTCCCGGGCTTGTCATTAAACGCCCTCCATCATTTCTTAGCTTGCCCTCTCTCCAGTCTTTTCCATGCAATTATGGCTGCAGTTTCTGTTTGAAGATGTTACTCTTGCTATTTCCTTAGCCTAGAATATATCTCTCCCATCTGCCCAGTGTCTGAAGTCCAAGGGAAATGTCTTAGGAAACCTTGTCTCATCTCTAAAGCGAGGCTTCGGAGAATATTTCATCTGAATGACTCTCCCGTCTCTGCGTACGTCACTTTGCTAACTTGACTGCAGCCTCTTTACGGACAGAAACTTTGCGTGAGTTTCTCCCCTCTTTTGCCTTCCTCTTTCCCTTCCTCTCCCCTTTCTTTCTTTCCCAGATTTTGGCATAATACTTTTTAACCTGGTAGGTTTCTGTAAATATTTACCAAATGAAGAAACAAATGATAATCAAAAGCAAAAGAGTGAAGGGTGTGACGGGCTGGTTTACTGCCCGTGGGTGGGCATTTTCTTTCTGCCCAGCTGTTACTTCCTTTGCTTTCCATTAATGGTGAAATGTGCCACCCACTAAAGATTAGGAGTGTTTTACATGCTGCGACTTACATCGAGATTGCACAATTCTTGTTGCTGAAGCAACTGTGAGCAGGGAAAGAGAACCAGGAAAGAGCATCTTCGTTCTGACCACCTTCTGTGTCCAAGAACACTTAGGCCTGCCTGAAGAAATGAAGGGGCCATTCAAAGGAAGAAGCGAGATGTTCTAAGCAGGCTATAAAAGAAACCTCCACACCGGGAAAATGAGACAGAGAAACTGACATCTTACAATCACTCTTAACGGTCCACTTGTGTTTTGTTGTTTGTTTGTGTAAGGTTACTTTGACTAGAAGCCCCAGTCTCTGAACTAGATAAGACCTCAGGAATAAGCAGAGTAGACACATTGCCTGGGCTGGAGAACTGAAACGCACACTGTGCTTTGGATCAGGGATGATTCGAGTATCGGAGATTGGAAATAAAACATTGAAAAGGCCCATTTACCTTCGGATCCACTGTGATCCACAGGCAAAAGCCTGGGTTATGAGTTAAAAATGCTGGGATCCCTCAGTGGAAATACAGCCTGGGGAAGCACAGCCCCTCCCCCTCCTCCTCCTTTTCCTCCTCTTCCTTCTCCTCCTCTTCCTCCTGTGATGGGTGCTGCTCAGATCTCCCTGGTATCACAGGCCAGGTCTCAGGAAACCCTGATTCCCGCTGCAGCTCACCTGCTCCCTGGCATCCCATCCCTCCCCTCTTCCCGTTATGCACCCCAGCAGCTGCTCACCACTTCTCAGCACCCAGAGCTTTTACACAACCCCGGGGCTATCAGAGAAAGCCTCGGTGGCATTCCGCCAGAAATGACTGTTACCACAATCACTCAGGAGCAGTAGAGTCACAGGTGGCTGGGGTTGGGGGTGGTGATATCTTTAACCACTCCACCCAGCCTTCATAGGTCCCACTTTCCCCCAAGCCAACCCCAAATAAATGTATTATCTGAGTAAAAACTCTGAGCACTCTGCAAACAAACATAGCTCCAAGGGAAGTCTCTTTAGGTCCCTCCCAACCAGACAGGCCCACCCCTAAGAGATTTGGGGACTGACATTATACCCAAGCTTTAAAGTGAACTTCTTCCCTTCCCAGCTCAAACCTAAATATCTTAGAAGGGCAGATCTGAACTCGGCAGAAAATACCAGTCCGGTTCTCCCTTTTCCTAGTGGTCAAATAGGTATCAGCAACCATTTCTAAGAGGTATGGAGTTCTGGGTTAGGAAACAGGATGAGAGGCTAAAAAATTCCACCTACTGAAGATTAGGAAAGTTTTTAATCATACAAAAGTAGACAATGCAGCAACAGGGCCCTGTGGAAAGTCTGGCAGACCTGGCTGACATTTTGGCTCTGTGACAATGAGCTGTCCTGTGTGTGACAAGCTGTCCTGTGTGTGACAATGAGTTGTCCTGTGTGTGACAACGAGCTGTCCTGTGGACACACATTTCATCTTTCTGAGCCTTAGTTATCAAAAGATGGAAATACACCCTCTTATGTTTGCTGTGAGGACTCAGGGAGACAGTTGAGGCAAAGCAGCTACTGTCCTAGGTGCCCCAGGTGGCAGCAGTGGCATTAGCGCTGCTAACAGCACCAATGATGGTGACGATGATGGAGACGGTGCTTAGGTGTTTTCACCTTGAATGAGAATCGAATGAACTGACAAACTCTTCTGAGAGGTTTAAGTTGAATATGTGAAAAAGTTTCCCGAGAGCGATGATGGACAAACTCTGCATGAGTCTGGGATTCTCTCACAATGGCCCCTGAAACAGAGACCCTTGCTTTCTAGTTAGCGATGGCTTTGGTAGGGGTTAGCCCGAGGGCAATGAGATAGACAGGTTCGTTTTGAAGGCACTTGCTTGCACAATGATTCTACTCATTCTCTCTAGGGTAAAAACAAAGTGATATTCAACAGAATCAGGTGTCTGCGACTCTGTGAGCAGGCACTGGGAATGTGAAGCTTTGGGTCACATTCAGAAGTTCCCACTTCTCACTTCTGTGTCCAGACGGAAAACCAAAGTGATCCTCTAAAGCAAGCTTGTCCAGCCCATGGCCCATTGGTGCATTCGGCCCAGGATGGCTTCCTACGGCCCATAGGTGCAGGCGGCCCAGGATGGCTTCCCACGGCCCATTGGTGCATTTGGCCCAGGATGGCTTCCCACGGCCCATAGGTGCATGCGGCCCAGGATGGCTTTGAATGTGGCCCAAAACAAATTCGTAAACTTTCTTAAAACATTATGGGATTTTTTTTCCATTTTTTTTTCAGCTCTTCAGCTAACATTAGCGTATTTTTTTCCCTTTTTTTTTGAGATGAAGTCATGTTCTTATTGCCCAGGCTAGATGGAGTGCAGTGGTGCAATCTCGGCTCACGGCAACCTCTACCTCCCAGGTTCAAGTGATTCTCCTGCCTCAGCCACCCGAGTAGCTGGGACTACAGGCACCTGCCACCACGCCCACCTAATTTTTTGTATTTTTAGTAGAGATGGGGTTTCACCATGTTAGCCAGGCTGGTCTTAAAGTCCTGACCTCAGGTGATCCACCCGCCTTGGCCTCCCAAAGTGCTGGGATTACAGATGTGAGCCACCACTCCTGTCTCCATTAATGTGTTTTACATGTGGCTCAAGACAATTCTTCCAATGTGGCCCAGGGGAGCTGAAAGGCACCCCTGCTCTAAAGTAATCATGAAAGGACATTCTACCTAACAAACCAATTCCAGCCGAGTAGAATTGTTTGAAAAAGTACCGCGTCCGGCCGCACATTTGTGTCATGCATTTTCCTGCACAGGGTCGTCAAAGAACGACTTGATGGCTTCAGATTTTGTGCCTTGAGACACAGATGTGCAGTTGGTCCGTGCTCCAGGGAGCCGCACCGTCCTGCAGGATTTAAGACTCCTTTACCACTGAAGCCCAGAGCCCAGAAGTCCCTCCACATGTAGAAGTCCATCCTTGTCTCAGAAGCCCAGAAGTCCTTCCTTGTCGTCTCAGCTATGGAGACAACAAGGCATCAACACTCTAACTCCAAGTTTGTAACTAGGAACTCAGGAGGGGCGCGCTGAGTAGAGGTGAAAACTCCCGGGCTGGGAACTTGCAGACACCCATAGAGGCGCCCTCTTGGTTTTCAGTGTGGAGAGAGTGACCTTGGAAACATTTCCTATGGAAAGGGAAGCAGCAACTTCAGCCATCCCCACGTGCTGGAGGCCTTGAGGCAAAAATCACATGCAATGTGTGGGGAGATGGGAGAGCAAAACGGTGGTGATTCTCGCCTCAGTGAGGGCGAGCCCGGCTTGCGGCAGGGCTCAAAAGCCTCCAGAGATGATCTGGAGGAGAAAGCGGCAGTGCCTCTATGGGCAACGCTCGTGTTTCACTGTCTAAAATGCCTTGCAGTACCTTCACAGCCCAGGCTGCAAATCCCCTGTGGTTTTGGCCTGCACGGGAGGAGATCAGGAGTGGAAGGTCTTACTCCAAATGCCAAGACCTACCTGTTATTTTTGAATTTGTTTTTAATTGGTTGATAAATGAAATAGAGGTTTATATTGTAAAGAAATTTAGAGATAATCTAGACCAATCCACTGTTTTTATTTTTAAAATCACTTAGTTTTTTGATGATGCAGTTCCTTATGGGAGACAGGGCAAACAGACAGGGATAAAGAAAACTGACCCTGTATAATCTCCCTCCTCAGAAATGGCCATCAGTGCCACTTAGGTGCATTTCCTAATGTGCATATTCAAACGAGCACATATTATTACATAATGAAGACTGTGTTATATGGTTTTATACCTTGTTTTTTAACTTAATTTTATATCATGATGAGTTCATCATGTTCTTAGATATTCTTCACTCATTTAAATAGTGATATACTATACCATTATGAGAACAAAACAAAATTTGTTTAGCCATTTCCATATTGGTAGACGTTTAACTTATTTTCATTTTTTGCTATTATTAAAAACAGATTTAAAATATCGAGGCATTTGAGTCTCTTTCTACCTTCAATATTTCCTTAGGTTTAACTCCTAGAGTTAAAATGATTAGGTCAAGTTTTTGAATATTTTAAAACCTAATTGGCACACCAGTCTCTGTTTTAGAGATTCATAATTGAGGCCAATGACATTTAGAAGTTTCTGGAGACCGCGTAGTTCCTAGTGTGAGAGTGTCCTGAGCGCGGCTCCCCGACCCCCCGGGGCGAGCTCTCACAGGTGTTTCAGGATCCAGCAGAAGGCCAAGAAAGCAAGAAACTGTGTTAATTGATGAACGCTGCATACTTCTTCCCAGAAAAGTCCACAAAGGCGTCTACTCATTTTCAGGTTGTGTGTGCGTGTGCGTGTGTGTGTGTGTGCACATGTGCATGTATGTACACTAAAACAAATTACTCCATGGCCTGAATCAAAGAGGCTTTCTCCGGGGCAACTTGCTGTTTACCCTAATGCTTAAGCAAAATATCATTTCTGGCAATGAAAATAAAGTAACAAACATGCTTCCATCTTTGCTGTATTTTTGGTGGCTTTCTTCAGAGAATTATGTGTCAAGTTAAGGTCCACTTGTTTGGGGTGAGGGGATAGATATGTCTGAGCTGATCAAGGTAGAGGAACTGAACATCTCCAATGCTAGCTACAAGTCTGAGACATTGAAAAGCAATTTGCAGGTTTTAAGTATATACCAAGAGGCACTTGGCTTTGTTTTAAAATAATAACTGCAGCTTAATAAAATGTAGAAGCTGAGAGCTTCCTGAGATTATGATGAAAGATATTTCTATGTTTGGAGGCCCGTTCTGTAATTTGCACACTTATGGGGCCAGATCCCAGGCAGACAGGGCCCCAGCTGGGGGCAGGTCCATTAACTTTGTGTGCCAGGTTGATGGACTTCTTGTTTATTTTGGTATAAAAATAAATCCATGGTAGAGGCTATGATGGAAAATGTCCCCTCCCCACCCAGCTGCTCTCACAGGGGAAAGCTGACTTTTCGACACTCTCAGGAGGGGTCCCTAAAGGCAATGCTACCAACTGGAGCCAGCAGCAGTCCAGGGTCCTGGGTGGTGAGCTCATGCTTTACCAGGGAGGAGATAATTCTTTTTCAGTGTGTCTGTGTTTCTTCTCCTCTTTTCAGCCCTCTGTATACATCTACTACCTTATCACTGCCCAGCTGGCCACAGCTGACCAGAAAGGCTTAGTTACTCTCATGACAAACTGAGTAGAAAATTATTTTATCTCCAGATTAATTTTGAACCTTTTTGCACTTGAGAAGAGCTATAATCATGTTAGGATTGGGATATCACTGGGAGAAAAATAGGAGCCTCTGCTTTAGAGCAGATAGTTGTATGTTTAAGTGCTCTGAGCTTCAGCTTCCTCATCTATAAAATGCGCAGGAGTGTCATACCTGCCTCATGGGGTGGAAAAGATATGCAATGAGCGAAAGCAGATCAATGGTTTAGTGGACATACAGCCTGGTGCCCAGTCAGCACTCAGTCAATGCCAGCACTTCTTGGCTATTGCCTTGTGTGGATGCTCCCTTGGGACTTCGCCCTTTGATTTGTGTGTGTGTGTGTGTGTGTGTGTGTGTGTGTGTGTGTGTGTGTTTTCTCATCTTGACTACTAAGTGGCAAGCTTCTTTATTTTTCTTCAAAATTCTCTGCAGCTAACATTACATTATAATGACTAGTCACTAATACAACTTGTCATTGAATGGATTCATAATGGAGCCACCAACATGTTCTACTTTGCCGGGAGCTGTGGCTCAAGCCTGTAATCCCAGCACTTTGGGAGGCCAAGGCGGGTGGATCACGGGGTCAAGAGATCGTGATCATCCTGGTCAACATGGTGAAACCCCGTCTCTGCTAAAAATACAAAAAATTAGCTGGGCCCGACCGTGCCTGTAATCCCAGCTACTCAGGAGACTGAGGTAGGAGAATTGCCTGAACCCAGGAGGCAGAGGTTGTGGTGAGCCGAGATCGCATCATTGCACTCCAGCCTGGGTAACAAGAGCGAAACTCCGTCTCAAAAAAAGAAAATTATGGTTGAATCTGCATTTTAAATCTTTTGAAATATCAAAACCAAATTAAAGTTTACTCTGAGTTAATGCAAAAGCCTACATGCTCAATTTTTGCAGAAAAGCAAGTCAAACTGAGAATTTTGCTGTAGTTTAGCAGAAGGCGACATCCTTTAACTTCACTATAGTTCATTTGATGAGCTGACATTAGGAGCTACACACGAAGTAATAGGGACCTGTACTGCTAAGAAGAGACTGCAGATGTAAAGGAGTGGGAGAATGAAGAAGGGAATGAAGAGAAGGAGTGGGAGAATGAAGAAGGGAATGAAGAGAAAGGTCTAAGCGATACAAGAGGTAGGCACTGGAGCACCCTGCAGAAGATGAGTGAGGAGGCTGAGAGCTGGTTTTGGAGCAGTGGAGATAAACGCAGACGCGTGGACTGCGTGTAACAGACAGCAAATAGACTGCCCGGCAGTGCAAGGTTGGGGGAGGCTGGGCCACGTGAGGGCTGTTTTTACCGGCTGCAAGGCTACTTGTCAAGCCATCAGAAGCAGAATTAGAATAAAATCAGGGTGAACCCTGTGGCAGTGGCTTGTGTGGCACAACAGAGTCGGTTGAGTCCTTGAGAGCCCTGTAGGGGCCGCCCTGACCCCAGCGGGAGCAGGGGATTCTGGGTCGTTGCCAAAAATGGAGGCTCGCCCTCTAGTGGTGCCTGGGGAGAATTGCGGGCACATGACCCTCGATCTCCTCCAGTTTAATGCTCTGGTCTGAGGTGGGGGACGAGGGGGTGGGGGACAGGCAACCAGAGGTGCAGAAAGCGGATTCCTGCCCTCAGGTGAGAGCAACGCAGAGGCCATTTCAACTCACACTCAAGTCCCTTCTCTCTTGGGAGACCTCTTGCTCCCCACTCTAAGCCACAGCGATGTCACCCCAGCAGTTCTGTTCCCTGCAGGGCACCTGCCTTCTAGTTACCGCCTGAACGGTGTCCTCTCCGCCGCTAGGATTCCTGTGTGGAAGCCCTGACTGCCACTTCCTCAGGAAAATGCGCCTGGATTTGGAGAAGTGTCTCTGAAGTAATCAGGGTAAACTGAAGTCGTGTGGGTGGGCCCAATCCTCATAGAGAGAGATAACAAGCCGTAGACTGAGGGACGACCCTGTGAGGACACAGCCGAGGAGAGAGGCCCCGTGAGACGCCCATCCTGCTGACACCCTGACCTGGACGGCCGGCCCCCAGCACTGTGAGGGAGGAAACGTGTGTCCTGGAAGCCACCCAGCTTGTGGTGTTTTGCTGCAGCAGGCCAAGCAGAAGCAGGCATTCCCTCCCCACCCAGCCTGCCCGGCACACTCTCTCTCCTGAGCCGCCTGGCCAGCTCCTCTGAGCGCATTCTAGACATGGCCTTGGCCATGCTCCTTCTGCTGGTTCCTAATCTGAGGTAACTGAAGCCAGCGCTCACCTGAGAACCCCTGCTGCGCAGCCGTGTGAAGTGGGGCCAGTTCTACGCCCCCAGCAACACTGCCCCTGTCCCAGGTCAGTACCAGCACGCCCAGCTCCGGGGCTATTCCAAACCCGCACCTCTCACCCTGAACCACCAATGGGACCCAGCAACACTGCCCCTGTCCCAGGTCAGTACCAGCACGCCCAGCTCCGTGGCTATTCCAAACCCGCACTTCTCGTCCTGAACCACCAGTGGGACCCAGCAACACTGCCCCTGTCCCAGGTCAGTACCAGCACGCCCAGCTCTGTGGCTATTCCAAAGCCGCACCTCTCATCCTGAACCACCAGTGGGACAGTTGCGCTTTCGCCCCACAGTTGGCCCGAATCTTGACTTCATTTGGAAAATCAGACATCGATTTCATCACTCACACTGGCAGATGAGCCCTGCCTGCACGCAACACCTCATTTTCTCCAGGCTAAGGAAAGGTGCTCTCTTTCCTCTCAGATGAGATCCCTGAGCATCAAATGTGACTCCATGCACCGTAGTTCACTTTATCATAATGCACGCTTCAGTGAGACTCATCCTGATCGTCATGGGTTTAATCAATTAAAAAAAGTGCAAGTGGGATTAGCCTTTCATTCAAATCAATACTGCTACTCATCTGGGGCTTTTCATGATATTTGCTCAAAAGAAGAGTTGGAAGAGCATCTAGAGAAAACCTAAGAAGCAATAACACAATTAGGGCTGTACAAACCCACTTCTCTTCTGGGTTTTAAAAGAAAGAAGTAACCGCACGAGCCATGAAACGGTATTCGCTTCACTTCTGGTAGCTTTCATGCAAATGTGGATATCTTTTGCAGGTGGTAAAATCAGTGTATTGACTTTCAAACTTTCAGACTGAAAGTGGATCCATATTTTGCATTAGAATATTATGGCCAGAAGCTCCAGTACTCAATATAAACTGGGAAAGGAAAACACGATCATAAATACTTAATACTTCAAAAATTCCCATTTAAAATATTTAGTGTAGGTGATTGGAGAATGTGGTTCTCAGGGATAAAAGAACTTTGAAATGTGTCCTTTTGGCAAAGGTGGTCTTTCCTTTGATTATGTTGAAAACCCACACTCAGTCTCAGACACAGAGAGAAAAATAATAATGGATTAAACGTTTTGAACTAATTGTGGGGAAAGTCATTCTCAGGGTTTTTCTTGTTTTACTAGAATAGGAGTTAAAGCAGATTTCCTACACTGCTTTAGTAACTTTATTTATTTATTATTTTTGGAGACAGTCTTGCTCTGTTGTCCAGGCTGGAGTGCAGCAGTGCTATCTTGGCTCACTGCAAACTCCTGCCCACCCCCACCCTGCAACTCCAGCCCCGGGGACAAGTGATTCTCCTGTCTCAGCCTCCTAATTGGGATTACGAGTGCCTGCCACCATGCCCAGCTAATTTTTGTATTTTTAGTAGAGACAGGGTGTCACCATGTTGGCCAGGCTGGTCTTGAACTCCAGACCTCAGGTAATACACCTGCCTCAGCCTCCCTAAGTGCTAGGATTACAGGTATGAGCCACCATGCCCAACCAAATGCCTTAATAAATGTTTATTGGAGTGCCCATTCTGTTTTCCTACAGAATACTTTAAATATCTTTGACATGTAACCACTTCAAGGGATATGCTATGGACAGAATATTTAAGGTCAAGTTCAAAGGCAATGTACAAAAGAATACTAAAAGACACATAATCAATTGATAAAACAAACACCACAGGAGAAAACAGTATGTTCAGTTGGAAACCTATGGGAAATACTGGAAAGAGTAGCTGTCACAATTTGAAGGATGGTAATATGATTAGTGACAGCAATTAACTTTTGTGTGTTGTCTAAAGTTTACAAATCATATTCACAGGCACTGTCATTGTCAAAAATGGCTTCAGGGAGATAGTGGGGTTGGTTTGAAAGGAAGTGGGACTTCAGAAACTCTACAGAGCTTTCATTTTTCTCAGAGTTTCGAGCAGAATCAAGATAATTTATTAAATGAATCTAGCCCTTGATTCTAAGGTAAACTAAAATTTGTATTTTTTCCATTTTAGAAAAATAATAGCTTTTCTGTATAATCGTGATCAACATGATACAATTTTATGTTGTTACTTTTTACTAAGTCGTATCTCCTTAATTTAGCTAGATTTGAAATTATTTAATGAATATTGTTGACTTGAGAAGATTTACAACTAGAAAGAGATCAACATAAAGTATTTTCATTTGTAAACTATGTTACATCTTATTATTCACATGTCTCAAAACAATGCCATGATGTATCCCAACTTGGCAGAGAACTCTGAAGGATAGCATAGACCCGGGTCACCTAATGTACCAGTGATTAAGCTAGGATGCTCCGATGTCTTTTGGATGTGAATCAAACTGCCCTCTGAAAAATTTACAGGGTTTTTACATTTCATTAATAAACTACAAAGAGGGCTTATCAAATATAGGAAATAAAAATTCTATAAGTATTCATAAAATTTAGGGATAATAACGGCGAAGTATAAGCTCAAGGTTTCTTCTGTCTGATAGGTAGAAACTGTAGTGCATGTAACTTTGTGTCTTACCAGCAGAGTGAAACAACAGCCTTTTTGACTGTGCAGACATTTTAGCTCTCTTTTTGCAATAAATGGACCCAACAGCGTCATCATCCAATTGTCACAGTGGAACATATTCTGCTCATGAGAAGCTGTAATCTCCACTGTTGGAAAAGATTATCTGAACTTTATGTTGATAAAAAAGCTATCGATTTTTAACATAAATATAATCTATTTAGGATTCCTTCTGTTTTGATTTCTTGGAATTCAGTAAGGGACATTATGGTGGACTGTTTTGCCACAAAATAAAATAAAAAGAGTATTTTATCAGATATGGAATTTTGTCCAAGTTTGTACTCATTCAGCCAGACACTATATAGTAATAAGTAGACTATGCTTAATTCAAAATGGACTATTTTACAGTGACATACTTGGTAAATGTATCCTCTCCCAGCACAGATGGCATCAAAATGCTTAGTGATTTTTTTTCCAGACTTCATGTCATGCTGTGGGAAGATACGGCTGAAATAAATACATTTTATTTTGCTTTGTGACATTTTTCCATATGATTTAATTATAGAGAAGGGCACATGAGAGAGCTTCGCTATTAAGTGGGATCCATTATATGCTTAAGAGCAAACTCAAATCTTTTGTTGAGCACATTTTTAGAAAATAAATTGTGCACGCCATGTAAATAATATGACATTTGGTTGCAGTCAATTTGGTTTATGTATTTTGCCCAAAGGAACAGGTGATTTGAAGTTTAATTTGCCCCTTGTCTACTTATTCTTAATAACTTGGCATAGTAAGCAGTTCTTGGGGTATCAATATACCAATTAACAAAATAATTCTTTCACTGCGGTTGAAATAAAAGGCTGATTCTAATCTACATTTTGTTGTTGTTGGTGTTGAGCTGGGCAAGTGGAACAAACAAAACAGTCAAAGAGGAAAGGAGGGACGGAAGACAGAGTCAGTGTTGCCCTCAGCAGATGCAGAGGAAATGAGCACAAAAGCCTTTCACATGTGCTGGGCGCCAGCGACGCTGCCCAGAACCCCCGTGCCAAGCCATTGCTGCCCAGGGATTGGGGCTTCTGTGTTACTCCAAACAACGCGTCTGTCTTTCATTAGAATAGGAGCTAAAGCAGATTTA
Source organism: Saguinus oedipus (assembly GCA_031835075.1). Taxonomy (NCBI): domain Eukaryota; kingdom Metazoa; phylum Chordata; class Mammalia; order Primates; family Cebidae; genus Saguinus; species Saguinus oedipus. The sequence goes on along the minus strand of CM063172.1, from coordinate 172,837,428 downwards.
ACTCCTATTTAACTTGCATTTAGACGAAATCAGGGGCACTCGTTGGTAAAACCAGGGAATATTTCAAATAAGACAAACTATTATATTGGAATCATAAAGTTTTAAAAATAATTCTGTTTTTAAGGAAGTTTTTAAAAAATGGCGAATGGTGCCATAGATGCAATGATGCGCTTTCATTCATTCTCCCCCCTTGCCCCCGATTCTCATCTTCACTGTCCTAAAGGAGTCCTCCCTGGCCTGTCGCCCGGGCCGTCACAGTGGCCTCTGAGTGAAGCTTCTCCTTCCAGCTTTCTGCTTTCTGCCAGGCTCCCTCCCTCCATTAGCGCCCTGAAGCCTGGCAGGGTGCCTCTTGAAGGCTTGAATCTGAGCTCCCTCCCTGCTCACCCCACGCTGGACGAGCGCCTCTCCTCTGGGTTACCCCGAATCTCAACACTTATCACGAGGATGGAGAGTTGTGGTCATTTCCCCTTTTCCCCAAGAGACTGCGGTCTCCCAGGGGTAGGGCTTGGTCCTCTTTGCGGCTGGCTGCGTTCTCGGTACTGGTTCCTCCCGCAACCAGTACATATCCACCGGCTGATGGGAGGCGTGAAGTCACTGCCAGCCGCCGTTCCTCACTGAGGTTCGTGTGATCTTTGGGCTCCAGGCAGACCTCTCTCCCTTCCGTTCTCTCGTCCTCCGCAGCCCCTGGGCCCCATCCCGCGCTGGCTCCGCTAAACCAGTGGCGGTTTCCCGCGCAGGCGGCGCGGCCTCCCTGTGTGGTGCCTCTGCCGTTCTGTCCCTAGACTGCGCTTCACGCACCCCGGGAAACTGTCACCCCGCTTGAGAGCTCTTGTTCATCACACCTTTCTGAAGCTTTTGTCTGCATTCTCCGTGTGACCGTGTAGCCCTCACCACCCACGTTTCCTTGGCAGGCAGTGGGCCCTCGGAAATAGGGACCAGGTCCTTGTACTTTCTCGTTATTAACTTCCATAGACCCTAACATATGTGTAAGTCACCTAGGAGAGTCTCAGCACACGCTTTTGACATCAAGCCTCTGTTAAAAATCACCACGGCAAACCCTTATCTAGCACCTTTGGTTCACATACATACATGCATACCCTGGGCACACATCACTTTACCAAATCGCCAGGGAGCTCCACCAGGAAATAAAGTCACTATCATGAACCTCAGAATGGTCCAGGGACGTGCCCAAGGCCACTCGGCTATCATTACTAACTGGGAATTAAATCTAGGTTTCTGTCTGTAAACCGTGTGGCCTATCCAGTTCACAATGGTTTGGAAATCAAGTGTCATGGGGGCCCAGCTTGAACTAAGGCCCTGAACCCACCGGCCAGTGGCTGAGAGGTGGAAGGAGTCTGAGAACTGTATTATGTGTTAGTCTGATAGTTTTGCAATCTGGTCCCCATCATTCCTGGAGGACTGAAAGGTTCAAAGAGATCGTTACTTAGCTCTACTCTCTCTCCTATGCAGCTTCTTAACTCAAGTGAAGGCAGAGCCCAAGGTCCCTTAACAATCACCCCCAGCAATCATGGAGTGTGGCCTGACATGCAGGCTGGATGGGAAACTGAGGCAGTGTGAACTGGGGACTTAGTTGTGTAGCCCAGAGTGTGGGCAGGGGTTGGATGGTGACCTCAGGCCAATGTAGAGGATATTCTCTTGTTAGATGGAGCAGAAGAGGAAGAGACTGGCAGATAGCAAATGGAAGCTGGAAAGTCCGTGTCATGAACATATGTGACTCAGATATCCAGAGGAATTTGAGGGAGATTATGGCGACTGCAGAGCCAGTGTAAACAGAAACAAATACTATTTTGTTACTCATTGTGACCTAATTTTTTCATCCCAATTACCCTTCCTGATATGGCCTCAGTGTTTTTAAAAACAAATATTTTACATCCTATTTTTTTAAAGGGAACTTAAAAAAAAAAAAAAAGTGGAACTCTGTAGAGCTTCATGATTATGAATGAGAACAGAAAAATAATAAATAGAAATCTGAAATAATGTCTATTTTAACCAATTTCTGCTTATTTGAGAAAAGTTGTTTTTGAATCATGACAGCTTAAAAATAAATCACAATATTTATTTACCTCTAAAATATATTATTTATAGGTTTAAATAATAATTCAGTTCTACAAGTTCTTTTTCCCTTTGAAAATTTATCTTTGAGATAAATTTATCTTTGAGATAAATTTGAGATAAATTTTCCTTTTGAAAATTTATCAACCTTTGTATTTTACAATAAAAGTTATTCCTCACACCAAAAGGAATTCAGACTGAAGGTCTAAATCTATTTGGGTATAAATTGTCTTAATAATCTTAATATTTAATATGCTACTAAACACTTTTGAATGACTCATAAACCATTTCTAAATTAATAAAATACAATAACAAGGTTAGATACAAGAATAACATGATATAAAAATGTGGACAATATTATTTTTTATACTAATAAAATCCTCAGCATTTAAATCTAGCTCAAAAGTGGAGCTGAAGACTGGATGCGGAGGCTCACACCTGTAATCCCAGCACTTTGCGAGGCAGAGGCAGGCAGATCACCCGAGGTCAGCAGTAGGAGACCAGCCTGGCCAACATGGGGAAACCCCACCTCTACTAAAAATGCAAAAATTAGTTGGGTGGGGTGGCGGGTGCCTGTAATCCCAGCTTCTCGGGAGGGTGAGGCAGGACAATCGCTTGAACTCGGGAGGCAGAAGCTGCAGTGAGCCGAGATTGTGCCACTGGACTCCAGCCTGGGCGACAGACTGAGACTCTGTCTCAAAAAAAAAAAAAAAAAAAAAAAAAAAAAATTACATAAAAGTGGAGCTGATAAAAAAATCAGCTGAATTAGCAAGTATGTTTGGCAATGGTTGAAAATCCCCAGGTAGGAGCTTCCAGCCACATCCTGGGCAGTGTACACAGGCTGGATCCACTTAATTGGGAAGAAGAAGGTGGTTCAGGTCCTGATCTCCTGCAGTCCCTCCCAGCGGGAGCCATGCCCTCCATCTGCAGTGGCGTTGCACACATTTCCTACTGAAACTTGGTTAGGATGGGATTCCATTAGCAGCTGGGCTGACAGATTCGGAGTTTGTCTTGCTGTCTGGTCTCTGGTGAGTCCTACAGCAGCCCTACCTCCCTGGCTCTGTGCAGCCCTGGACAATCCTACTGTGCTACCAATAACCAGAAGGGCTGGCTTCTGTCTTCATCACCAGTTTCACAGTCAGAGTTAGGGACCACCGTGCCCTACTTTGCTGGGGCCTTTACGCCTGGGCAGCTCTTGCCAGCTGTGGGCACTGGACCCAGTGGGCCTCACCCTGGCTGCAGTCCTACTGCAGTAGTTCTCAGCCTCGGCTGCATGTGCCACCTGGGAAGCTTTCAAAAATGCCCACCTAAGCTCCAGATATTACCCTTGAATCCTTATGGGACCGGAAAGGTGGAGAAGACCACCCTCTGACAGTGTGAACTGGGGTCTTTCTTGGGCAAGCATTTACCAGTCTGGTGGTCTGCTCCCGCCAATCCAGAGGCTGTTCTCTTGTGGGATCAGATAGAGCAGGAGAGGAAGAAATTGGCAGAAACCAAATGAAAGCTGAAAAGCCTGTGTCAAGCACATGTGACTTAGATTATTTGGAGGCATTTGAGGGGATTGGGGTTATTGCACAACAAGTGGGACTAGGAATTGGCATCAAAACTTTTAAACCTTCCCATGTGATCTCAACATGCAGCCAGGATTGAGAACCATGGTCCTACCAGGGCTTGACTAGCCACGTTGATCATGAGCATCAATTTCCAAGATCACCTGCAGCTGCCTCTCCCTGACCACACTCCACCCAGCAGCGTGGTCCTCTTTGTAGGTCAGTACCTGCCAAAACCTGGCTGTCCTGGCTCTCCAGGCTGGGGCTGGGCCCTGGCAGCTGACGGGTTACTTTCAGTTTTTCCTCCAGCAGAGTCCAGGCTGTGGAGGCTCTAGCAAGCCCCATATCCAAGGCTGTGGGACAGGTGTTTTCTGCCCATGCAGTTCTGTGTGTCTTCTAGTGAGTTGTATTTGACCTTTTAGTACCTGTTCTCTGGCAGGTATGTATCCAGTCTGTTCCACTCAAAAGATCTAGACTTACTTAAAATTTCATGCAAATCCATTTGAGAAGATACTTTCATGGTACAACAAACACATGCCTACAATTTCAATTCCTTTCTAAATTTGCAGCAAGCAGCCCCTGGATTTTGAGAGGTCCACACAGCTTTTAGTAATGCTATTGGGTAGCACGACGGAGCCATGGAATGAACTCACTTGAACCCTTATGTCAGAGGACACCCAGAGACAAAACACCAAATTAAGAAAATGAGAACCTTGACCATCATTTCAACTTCTGGAGGACTGGAGGGGGTAAGAGTTGATCTCTTTCTCAATGAAACATGCACATTCTATTCTTAAGACTGTACTGTTCAGATATATACACAAAAGTGCACAAAATATATGCATAAGCACAAAATACAAGTTATAATATTGTTCTTAATAGCAAGATCCTCAAAATAACCTCATGTCCATCAAGAAGGAATCGGTTACATGTATGTGCAGAACTGTCCAAAGGAATGCATCCAGTCTTTGAACAAATGATCACATCAAAATGCCCAGACATGGCATGTTCTGCAAGGCATCACATTACACAGTAAACACAAACCCACACCAAAAAGCAGTCACCCACTTCTTGAAGATTTGAAAATGAATAATCCTAAATAAGGCTTTTTATCAAGAATGCAAATACAGCAGTCACATCTCAGTGGGGATAAAAACATTAGGCTTCCTGATGAAGATTCAGTCTCTGGAGTAATGACAAAATAAAGTGGGGATGGTAGATAAGACTGAAATCCTGGAGAACCTTGAACTCTAGGCTATGGATTGTACTGAAATGCAAAAGGTAACCGAGAGCCAAGTGTACGTGGTGTTGATTACATGACCCTGAAGATGGATGTTGAGAGGAGCACATTTTCTAATGGAACGGATGAGAGCATGGACTTCTTTTTTTTTTTTTTTTTTTTTTAGACAAGAGTCTTGCTCTGTTGCCCAGGCTGGAGTGCAGTGGCTTGATCTTGGCTCACTGCAACCTCCGACTCCTGGGTTCAAGCAATTCTCCCACCTCAGTTTCCCGAGTAACTGGGACTACAGTTACCTGCCACCATGCCTGGCCAGTTTTTGTATTTTTAGTAGAGACAGGGTTTCACTATATTGGCCAGGCTGGTCTTGAACTCCTGACCTTGTGATTTGCCTGCCTTGGCCTCCCAAAGTGCTGGGATTACAGTCATGAGCCACCAAGCCCTGCTGAGAGCATGGACTTCTAACAGACAGGATATATCATGGCCTTGCCACTTCCTGTCACCTTGGGCATGCAGGAGCTCTGGACTCCAGGTGCCTCACATTCATAAAAAGTGCTTGTGAGCAAATAACATGATATTTACAAGGAGCCTAGCAGAATGGCCAAGATAGTAAATACTTAATATGGTAGCTGAAGGGGAAAGGAAAATACAGAGAGCATGATGGGAATTCCTCCAAGAAGAGAGGGTTTTGTTCCCTTAAGCATATTAAAGGAGGGAAATTCAGCTGACTACATATTATTCTTCTTAGCAAGTTTCAGGTTCAGTGATTCTGAATTGGGGTTGGAAAATTGGAAGGAAAACTGAGTTGTGGGGGCAGAATAACTGTTTAACTTCATTACTAAAATGCCCGACTTTCCTATCATGATGTCAATATTGTCCATGCAGCAATTCTAGCTCTTATAAAAGTTATTTTGTTGAAATCTAGTATAGAAGATATGCCACTTATTAATTCATCAATGTATTTTAGAGAGTACAGTACATGAAAAGAAAAAAAGTAATTATTCACCTAGAGGTCAAAACCTCCATTATTTTAAGTCTTGGTGACTTGCAAAACTCTACGTGAAAATGAATACAAATATATTTGAGTTAGCTCTGTGGTAAATTAAATATCCTGGATATTAAATACACTTGACAAGACATCTTGAGGTCCAGAAAGGATGCTGGGTGGGGAGCATGATTATTGAATCTGTGGTGACAGCTTCCAGGGGATGGATTTCATTACTCACAAATATATTTCTACTGTAGTTCCCCCATAACTAAAATGGCTGTAGAATCTTTATGAAGTTTCTCGGAAGCATTAACTCCGTCAAAATTAAGAAACCTCATCAAACGCGTGTCCAAAAAATATGAGAGGTGACAATGAATCCGTGTCTTGGACTTGACAGAGGATAGATCCATGCAGAGCAATGTCTTTGATATGGTTCTCTCTATCTAATAGTGATTCCTAGACACACAGCAAAAATAATTGAAATGAAAAATAATTAAAGGTACAGAGAAAGGCTAACCAACATCTGAAGGGGAAAGCCAGGCTCTATCGGAGACAGGCTGGCAAGGAGAGAGTGGGGCTGAGTGTGGGTTGTCCATCCCTGGAGGGGGCAGGAGAGGAAGTCACAGGGGTGGAGGCAGAATGAGGATTGGGGCCACCAAAGGGGAGGGGGAGGTGTCTACCAGTGTCATGAACACTCTAGGACTGTCATCCCTGGAATTCTTCAAAGTAAAATTAGAAAACAATTTGTGGGAGGCATTCCTTTAAAATACTGTTGCTGAAGTGACCCGAGAGGACATTCCACACCCTTATCCTGCAGAAGAAGAACCTAGAAAGGACAAGTAATTGGGTTGTTACCCCTGACCTTGTAAAAGTAAATAAGATAATGTATGGAAAGAACTTACCGGAACACTCATTATATTAAATATTGAATATAGTGGCTGAGGAAGGTAGGAAAAAATTGGTGAGTACAGAATCAGGACTAAAACCCATAATGTGAGCCTCAGTCCAGTGTTCTTTCCACTAGAGATTCAGCACTAGTTTTTAAAAATTGTGTAAGTGCAATTATAATAAGAGTAGAACAAGTCTTCCTTTATAGCACATCAATTTACTTCATTTTAGCTAAAAATAATAATATAATAAAAAATAATTATGATAAATCATAGTATTTATTTTTAGCTAAAATGATGTAAACACATAATTATATATATTATATAACACGTATAATAAATAATATTATAACAAATAAAGTATTTATTATTTTTAGCTAAAATGAAACTTTAAACTCTTTAAACTCTAAATGCCAGACAGATACAACATTTAAATTCTTTAACAAGGTTACATCTTGTGGCACTTAACAACAGTATGCAATGACAATGTGGACTCGGAGAAGTTCCCTAAGTTGCCTGAGGTTGCACAGCCTGGAAGCAGGAGATCTGTGATCCAGCTCTCTTACTCCAGAGCCTGTGCTCACGGCATTCAAAGCTGCTATTCTCAAAGGCGTGATCTACCTCCAGGCAACATGCAGCAGTCTATTCAGGAAGGATCAGTATGTGGTTTCTTATGCAGACCCACAGTTTAATACGGCGGCACGATCGAGACCTGGATTGCAAAATGGCTTTCTAAAGCTAAAGAAGGCATGTTAAGTTAGAGTGGTACTTAAGTCAGATTCCAAGTGCTTGCAGTATCAAAGCCCGTGCCTGCTGCCACGTGACGAGGTACCTGGCACGTCACAGTGTGTGATATTACTTCCTGGTAATGTCTAATTCAAAATTGCATATTTATGTCATCTGAAGATTGTGAAGGAGTAGAGAACCAATGAAATTCAGGGTAACATTTTGCTATTACCTCTTCTCATCTAAAAATAATTTAAAACACAAATTTGAGAAGTTGTCCTTGCTGGGAAATTACTTCTGAAAAACCGCCCGGCTTGCTGTAACTTTTAATGATACATATCCTACTGTAATTCACATTCCCTACTAATCTTTCTTAGGTTTTATTGCTCTTGGCTATTTGCATAAAAATGGAAGCTTTGATCTTTAAGGGTTCATCAGCTCAAACAGCTGGTTCCCTATCCTAAGATACAAGTAATGATGGGTGAAAGAGGTTTAGTGGTTTAGTTCAGCCAGGCATGCACAAGCAGTTCCTAAAACCCGTCACTCCCTCCTCCACGTCACCGGGGTTGCTTTTACTGTAATTCTCCACTCAAGTTCATCTTAGTATCTTCCTTAGCCCAAACATACATCAAGGTGGCCACTCCCTGTAGGGACAATTCTTAATATCACCAGCAGCCTCATTTCACTACAGAGCAGAAAAAACACAGGTGAAGGCCTAGTCTTGGTTTCGTCATGTACCTAAGATTTATGGGAGCATTTCCCATTCTCTCAGAGCTACCTCCTCCCACGGTCCTGGTGAGGAATAAAAGAGATGTTATTTACAAGGGTCTATACATGAACCCATAAATACTTAGTTTTCCATTTCTTTCGAAGAAATGTAGATCGTTTCTATGGATTCTTAGGTCCTAATGGAAAAGCTAAGGGTTAAGCCCCTCAGCTTGCTAATGTCCATTAATTGTCAACTAAGGAGTACATGATCCCCCATGTGTTCTTGGTCTAATGACAACTTGCATAGTGTTATTAAAACTCAAGAAAGGTTCACTGAAGAAAATACGAAGTGACGCAAATGGTGGGGAACAAAACATGAGGAATGATAGAATCCTCCAAGCCGAGTGCTTGTGGCTTCGTTGAATTCACCAGGGGTGTAGGAAAGTGAAACATGGGTTCGTGTCCTTTTTCATTCTGAGAAGTGACTGTGTACATCCTCAGCTGGCTGGATAAGTATTCTCATCTTAGTGTGAGAGCAAGCAATAGTCCCAGGAGCAGGCCAGGAGCTCCACGGCCTAATGTGTGTGCATCCACTCATCCAGCTGACATTTGTAATTCACCATGCCTGGTGCTGGGGAGGCAGTGACAGGGCAGACAAGTTCCTGTTCACGGAGAGCTCCGCTGGTCACCAGCAAGGTGCAATAAAGAGGGAGAGGTGACAGGAGAGACGTGAGTGTAGGGACAGCAAGCACCCAGAGGGAGTCTGCATTTCCACCTCGGAGGGTGGGCCCTGGCAGGCATTGTAGAGGTGGTGACTTGGGAATGATCAAGGCTGAAGAGAAGAATTAGTAGACACAGACGCAGTCACACAGCTACTCAGCAAATGCCACTGGTTTCTTGAATGTAGGCGCTACTGGACATGGGACAGAGGATGGAGAGCAATATGCCCAAACAGAAAGTTGGGACTTCACTCCACAGGTAGCAGTTAGTTATTGTCGGTAGGAGAAGAGATGTGTTTTAGGAAGATCACTCCATGGAGTGATAGTCAGAATATTCTGCCCACCACCGCCAAGACGGCCATAATCTAATTCCTGGAACTCTTGACTATGTGGCATTACATGACAAAAGGGACTTTGCAGACACGCTCACATTAAGGACCTTGGGATAGGGAGATCCTTTTGGATAACCTGGGTGGATCTAATGTAATCACGATGGTCCACAAAGTGGCAAAGGGAAGCACAAGGGGACAGCAAGATGACAGAGGAAAAAGGTCAAGGAGGTACAACATTGCCGGCTTTGAAGAAGTTGGCTTTGAAGGGGCCCATGAGCCAAGGAGTGAAAGCTGGGCAAGGCCAGGAAGCAGGCTTTCCCACAGAGCCCCAGGAGGAGACACAGTTCTGCAGATACCTGGATTGTAGCCCTGTAAGACCTGTGTGGACTTCTGCACTCCTGAGCTGTAAGATAATACGTTTGTGCTGTTTTAGGCCCCCAACTCCATAAATTTGTTTTGGCAGCAATAGAAAACTAATCCAAACGGCCTGGGGAGGACCAACGTGGGAGGGAGCTCCTCAGTGGGAACCCAGTCAGCAGCAGTGGAAAGGGAGGAAATCACAGGGCACCGTCAGATAGGACTTGTGGTGCACCTGGCTGGGGTGCTGGTTCAGAAGAAAGGTGAAGAAGAGTCTAAAATGACCCCCATGCTCCTCTGGTGCCTGGGGAAGGAGAAGCCATGTAGGACTAGCAGCAGACTTGGGGACGGTGAGAGTTTAGCTTTAAACATTTTAAGTTGAGAATGACCTTGAGGCTTTCAGGAACAGATAATTCAATATCTAGGTCTGTGGCTCAGGCGAACTGAAATTTCGGAGTCATGAGCATAAAGGCGGCAGCTGATGCCCAGAGCCAGGCTGACAGCCCTGATGGAGAAGAGGCTGCAGGAGCCAAGGGCCAGAGGGGAGACCAGAGCAGGCAGCTCAGGGTCAGATGGGAGAAACTTTCCAAAGGCAGCCTTCCATACTGTGGCTTTTCTCCTGTGGAAGTGGTGAGGGCTTCCATAGAAGAGTGCTGTGAAAGTCCCCTTGGCCCATCTCAGGGCTCAGGGAAGAGTTCTTTTTTTTTTTTTTTTTTGAGACAGAGTCTTGCTCTGTTGCCAGGCACCAGGCTGGAGTGCAGTGGTGCAATCTCGGCTCACCGCAATCTCCACCTTCTGGGTTCAAGCAATTCTCCTGCCTCAGCCTCCTGAGTAGCTGGTACTGCAGGTGCGCACCACTACACCCAGCAAATTTTTGTATTTTTTAGTAGAGATGGGTTTTCACCATATAGGCCAGGATGGTCTCGATCTCTTGACCTCGTGATCTGCCCGCCTCGGCCTCCCAAAGTGCTGGGATTACAGGTGTGAGCCACCATGCCCAGCCAGGGAAGAGTTCTTGAAGGAGACAATACTTAGCTAAATCCTGAAGGATGAACTTGGAGAAAAGAGGGGAAAGGCCATTCCAGACAGAGGGAGGAGCATATAAAAAGGCCCCTGAACGGCACAGTGTGTGCCGAGATTGAGAGGCAGTTGGAGAAGACTGGCAAGCAAAGCAAGAGGACGCGCGTGGGCACAAAGGCAGGTCAGCCACTGGAATCACATCTCCAGTTGGAGCGGAGCTGGGACAGAATAGACATGCAGCTGGGGCTTCTGAAATGGGCATGGGATTTAGAGGCAGTCGAATGGATTTATAGTGATACTGAAAATGAATTTTTAAAGGCACAGATCAGAGATATTTTAAATGAACTTCTTAGTTTCTGATGCTTAAAACAGTTGCAGATAACTTTTTCTGTTGCATGGCCTTAATTATGACATGGTATTCAAAAAGGTTTCTATAGACGACACAAAGGTATGTCGTTGAATCTGGGCATCCTCTCACCATCAGCCAAGACGGCCCCTTGCTCTCAGAATACACAAGACATGTCCCAATCCAGGGCCACTGCCCTTGGCCAGCCAGGCCTTTCTCTCCCCAGCTTCCCATATCTAAATTTTACTCATTCTTCAAAGTGCAGCCCAAACGCCATCCCCCTCCGGAAGTGTTCCCTGACCCCTCGAGTTGGAATGACCCTCCCTGCTTCATGAAGAGGTGAGGCTTCTCTTCACTGGCTTCATCTATAACTTCCTAGCTCAGGGTACCATTCAAGGGCAGAGGAAGCAGAAGCATCTTTGGAAAGGGGGCTTGGGAAGGGTCTTTCATGCCTCTTTGGCATTCGCTGGATGCCCAAAGGGGAAGTCACTTTAGGAAAGCAGCCTTTGTACCACTTGATTTGAGAGTTTTGTGTAGGAGGATGGGGGCAAAGTGGAAAGTAGGAAGAACCAGTGAAAAATTAATTCTGTAATCTAGGTGTGAAGGCTTTGGAGGCCAAGGATAAGTCATTTTGTGTTGTGAGTTATTATATATATGTATTCCATGTTTTCTTCCACAGTAAATGTTTAAAAAGTGCTCATTTCCTCTAAAGTAGTAACTTAACTTCCAGTGCTTCAGAGATAAGAGCTTTGGGCTTGTTTTGTTGATGTGACAGTTCCAGCATGTCACATGCAGGTGGCCAGAGGACACGGACCATGTGTGCATGAGGCATGTGGTTCTTGCTGTAGTTGCCTGATCAAACACAGATGCTCAGTTAAGTTTACATTTCACATAAATAACAAAAATGATTTTAGCATAAGCATGTCTTAAGTATTTCATACTTGTATTAAAAAATTATTTCTTGTTCATCTGAAATTCAAATTAACTGGGTATCCTGTATTTTTATTTGTGAAATCTGGCAGGTCTACACAGCATATGAGCAAGAGCAACATCTAGATGTGGAGCGGAGTCATTTCTCGAAGTCAGTGTGGCTTATTTAATTCCTTTCTCTGCTGTAGCTTTCCATTCCTTTTGTCTGCCAGCATTCCTCTGGAAAGCCACCTCACTTAGCAGTCTATGCTGCAGGGAGAAAGGGTCTGTGACCTTTAAGAGGAACTGTCAGAGTGTCTCCTGGAGCTGCCAAGACAGCCTCTTATCTAATGTCTAACCTAAATATCTCGACTGCTGGCCATTTTCCTCATCATTCCTGCGGTGGCACTGGCAAATGAACGACCACACAGAGCCCACAAAAGCCTTTTATAGCCACATCGTAGGCAACTATCATATTGCCTGTTGATCTTTCTGTTTGGCTGAGCAACTCTGGGGCACGTCCAGTTCCACGGAGGAGGCTGTACCAGGGCTAGCTGTTAAGGGCACCCCCATTCTGGTCAACCTGATGCCAGGAGGCTCCCAGTTCTGAGGCTGAGACATCCCTCCTGGGAAGAGGAGATGTCTTTCCACAGACTCTGAAATGCTCCCCTTCCCCAGAGACATAAGACTGCTGGTGCAAAATCACAGCTGCTCTTCCACTTTGGGCTTCACAGCTTTTGGTTTCTGACCACTGCTGGTAATCACTGTTTCCTTCTTTCCAGATTGTTCACCCTTATTGCAGCAGGAGCTGGTGGTTCCAAGGGAGAAAGACTCGTGCATCTTACATTCAATAGCGATAGTACTGACACGTCACAAAAGAGTTGATTATTCTTTCAGTGATACTCAGTTTTCACTTATCAAAACCTTTTCATCTTTTTCCGATTATTCTTTCAGTTGCGCTCAGTTTTCACTTACCAAAACGTCTTCATCTTTTTCCCATACTAAGTTTAATCGGTTTCTTTCATAGTTTGTGTTTATGGGATTATTACTCTTCAAGAAAATACTTTGCATTTATCTTTATTGACTTGCGTTGTATTCAATTGAGTCATCCATCCAATGCGCTTGTATCACTTTGGATGCTTCAAATCATCAAGTGAAGTGGGATGTAAACTGATGCTAAAAAAAAATTCCCATTTTAGAAACGTCAAGAATTCACAAGACCACACAGGAATCGATGCCAAAAGTCACCACATTTTCTATTTTCCAATATTACCTCACATTGCCTGTTGAGTAAATTGGAAAGCACTTCTGAAACTAGCATTTTAATAAACACACATCTGAAATAGAAATCTCCCAGTTGCAATTCCAGAATGAGGTGGATGAATGAAACAAAAGCACTGAAAATGTGCAGGGGAATCCAGGAGTGCTGGCCCCTTCCCTTGCAGGGCGCCACGCCATGGCGAGAGCAGAGTTTACCCATCAGATTGGAGATTCGGAACCATCGGTAGCATCTGTGGTAGTCACGACGACTAAAGATTTCTGACTATACTTTTGTGCTTAAAGGATAAGTTTCAATCCGAAATTTTTTTTAAAGCAACCGTTACTCAGGATAGAAAGTTTCTACCCAACATTTAAATACAAACAAAAATTATTCCATATAGAAATTTGTCTACACATATTGTGAACTGTTTCCATTTTCCTTTATTGTCCTTTAATGATCTCATCAAGAGCGCATAATTAGTTCACTAGTCTGCAAAACACTGGCTCTCCCCGAAGCAGCCAAGCAGAATTGTTGACTAACCCTTTTCCCCTTCGGAGCTCACTGCCGTTAAGGGGCAGCGTTCAGGACGAAGGAGCTGGGAGACCCGCTGTTAGAAAAAGAGTTTGTGCTGCCTGCATTGAAGCAACAGTTTAGGGGCCGTCGTAGCCTGCACTGACATACAAAGGGAAGGTTTTACAAAACCACCTTGCCAATGTCAGTTAATAATGCCTTTTGATGCCTTCCAATATTGCTGCAAGCTGCTAGGCAGGCAGATTTTGGTGCCAATTTTCCTTCGCCTGTACATATCTCTTGAAATGCCCTTGTAAGAAATAGAATGTGGGATCCAGAGATAAGTTAGGAATGGAAATCTCAGAACTGAACTGAGGATGACGGTCAGATCTATGGATATAAATTGGGGTCCTTCCTAGGTTCTAGGCTTTGTTCTATGAGGGTAAAATAGAAACAGGTGGTTTTAAAATGTAGCTGAGGGATCTAGATGCGTTACAATGGTCAAGGGAGATATCAGCCTCAACCTCCTGGGCATTTTGGCTCTAATTCATATACAAATTTATGTTATATTAGAACAAATAATCAGTTCAAGGTGTACTCCAACAAAGACCCCAAACGTAACAGGATTTCAAGAGAAGTTTGTGCATTTTCTCTTAATTTAAAGCATTGAAACCATAGAAACATTTTATTCTAAAAATAGCCACTTAATGTCCCAAAATATAATTCCCTTTTTCTCACTAATTAGTTAAAGATGAAATAATGCTTGAATACTTCATAATCTTAAATTCACAATATTTTACTTAATTAAAATAGGTAATTTAGAAAAATAATTGGCAATTGCTAAAGCCTCTAATGCTGATGAGAATTGAGCTGGAAGCATTCTTTCATCACAAATTGGTACTTAAAATATAAAGTTCTGCACACAGCTGGGAAGTGCCATTGTAATTTGGCATTTATGTTCAGTAGCTATCATTAAACCAAACAAACTGAAATTAAAGAGAAAAGAAAAACAGTGGATTTAAGAAGACATATTCGGGGTAGAAACCAAGGGCTCAAATGTATAAATAGGACCTTCTAAGCATTTGTTAGGAAGTGATTGTTATGTAACATGTGCAAATTTCTAATACATTGATTAATTTCATACTTCATTCTAGAAATACAGCTTTGATAATATTTAAGTTCTGTCAAAAAGTTAAGGCTATATAAATAATATTCCTTGGACCAAAGGATATGTTTTAGTCAGTAAACTTAACTTTTATTCATGATTTTAAAAGTAAAGACATTTATGTGACTGACTTTATGCTTACTGAAGCTGATTTAAAGAAAGGCGAGATATTTGTAACTGGAATAAGCAAACCATGGGTTTTGCACGTTTTCCTATCAAGGACAAATAATAAAATGTCTCTCTGAAGTTCTACACAACATAGCACGGATTCATGCTAATTTGCAGGAACACCAAAGAAAAACATTCTTTGGAGGCCTTATTTGTTTAGTGGGAGGCTGTCTTTCTCAGGCAGGGAACAAAAGTCTGCCGATGAGGACGAGAACATATGCAGACATCGTTAAGTGTGTGTGGCTGGGGAGGGCAGGGGAGGCATTCCATTCTATGCTATGGAATTTGCTCTCACAGTTTCTCCTTGGTAACACATTAAAAAACATAAGATTTTAAACAACAGTCTAAAGAGCAAGGAATTCAAACAACAACAACAACAAAACAAGATCCAGCCCAACAAATGTTTCATTCTAGCGGAGTACAATGGTGATATTTCAGCTCTCCCAAGTAAGTCTTTAACATAAAGATTCTTTACATGCTTTTGTAAATCAAAGTCCAAAATATTTATCAAATTGCAGTCATATTAAAGCAAATTGGGCATTTTTCACTTTTCATGTCTTTTTTGAGATGTTAAAGTTTTAAAAATCCTTACATTATTTTCTTATTATTCCTCATCAAAAATAAAAGAATTTGATATATTTAAATCTTAAGTAAGAGATTTACTTTTAAAAGAAGGTCAGAAACTGGTTTTTGAAGTTCCAGGGCAGAGCAAACACCCTGAACCGATAATGACGTAGATGAAATGCAGCACAAAAGACATGACCCTTGGTCACGATTTCCAAAATTTTAATTGAGCCAGTATTTGTTGCCCACCTCTGCTCACCTTTCAATAGTCTAGAGACCATCAAGACAGAGGGATCCAGAAGAAGTCACCACCCAGCGGCTAACCACCAATGCATTGTTACACCTGCTGGGCTGAAATCCTGCCCCCGGTGCTGGTAGGAACACAGAGGGAGCAAATAATTCCGTGGGTTTTCCTGTTCTTAGAGGGTGAGAGGCGGGGATCCTGAGCCTGGACGGCTTCCTGAAGAAGGTGATATTGAATTGACTTTGAAGTCCCATAGCTGGGAGATGGGAGGGAAATGTTCCTGGCAGAGAAGAGAAGGACAAGAGAAACAGGGGCATGGAGGCGTCCCCAGGGTCAAGGGACAAGGAGCAGTCCAGTGTGAGCCCAGGTGCAGGAGCAGGAAGGTGAGGTCTCAGAGGGACAGAAGCCTGTAGAGGAGGATGAGAGCCAGCCAGTGGCCCACCTGGTGTGTCCTGCTGGAATCTGATGGTGAGGACAGCACGAACTCCTACCTAGCGCCTGTCTAGCTCAGGGACGCCCTTGGAGCATGATTTATGCTAACTCATTTCATCCTCACAAGGTTCATGTTAGCTAGGTGTGATCACTACCCCTTTGCGTGCATGGTCAAACTGAGGCACAGGTTGAGAAACCCGCGGTGTGCCTGGGCGGTGGTGGACCCAACAGCCTGCAAGGCAGAGGCCACTCTGGGGTCAGGAAGAACATCACCGCGTGCGGGGAGAGGGGCAGGGTGAGGACCAGCCACAGGAATGCCCGCGAGAAAAGCACTGACAGAAGGATTGAGCTGACACACAGCAAGACGGTCATGCAGGGAACATTAAAAACGCGGAGCTTTACATCCACCGAGAGTGTGGAGTCCCGGGGCGGGAGGGTCCCAGGCACCCCTGAGTTTCCTAGAGAAATGGAAATGAGATGAGATTCCCGGGAAGCCAGCGGGAGCGCCAGGGCCCAGGTGGGAAACGCAGGGTGGGGACGAGGGTCTGTGCTGCTGGGTGGATTCGATGTGCAGGCAGGGGTTCCAGGCTGGCCCGGGGTAGGGGTGGGTGGGGTGACAGCTGCTGGAGCTCACGGGTGCTGGGCTGGTGCTGCAGGTCTGGAGTGAGAAGGACGGGAGCGCCCAGAGGGCGGGGGCTTTGTGGGCAACCGGGCAGCCCTGTGGGGAGGAGAAGGGGGTGCAGGGAGACTCGCGGGGGTCAGGGAGTCGGAAAGGAAAGAGCCCAGGAGTCTAGAGACGCAGCTGCTTCGCGGGAGAAATTTCAGCTCGTGGTGGATAGAAAAGCCCATGGGAAGCGAGGAGACTGGGTTTTCATCAGAAGGATTGGGGTGTTCTCCAGGGTGTGCAGGGAAGGAGGGCGAGGCACACACAGAGCTGGCTTCGGCTTTTCACTTTTTAAATCCGCCCGGTGGAGACCTGAGCAAAGAGGGAACCGGGCTAGTGCGCTGGAGGGAGGATGGAAGGGGGAGCAGAGAGGCCTTGGGAGGGGCCCGCCGGAAGCTCTGCAGCAGGAGGGGGCACGGGGACCCCGACCGGTCTGGACTGTGCAGTAGGGGAGGTGATGACGAGGGCTCAGTCTGTGGGAGGCGGCAGAGCCAGGGCAGGAGCCTCAGGGAAGGGGAAGGAAGCCAGCCAGGGCCCGGCGGAGGTGGACACTGTTTCCTCCTAACGCAGCCAGTCGACAGGGACGCATTTCCCTCCAGCAGGGCCTGGCCGTTTTCAGTGGACGTCAGGGACATTTTTTTTTCTCGTCTGCCGTAGATTTTTCACAAAACCTTACACGAAAACTCACATTCACAAGAATACTGCACACCGATCACCCGTCTGTTGTGCGGCCGCCAGTTATGGGTTGGTGCCAACCGTGAGTGACCAGAGGCGCTGGAATCTCTCATGCAATTGCACAGACAGAGCTCGTCCAGGAGAGAAGCAGGTATTTCCAGGGTTAGCAGCTGCCTGGGGACTGTGTACTGTATGTTCTCGCATGTTCCAGCTCACGCAGAAATCACAGGCAAAGTTGAAGCCAGATGGGAAGGGGCTGGAAAGGAGGAGCTAGCTACTGTGCAGAGAGGAGCTGCGTCACTGGGGCCAAGTTCAGTTGGAGTGTCACCCTGTAGTGGAATATTGGGTATGCTACCATTTGAATCTTAAGAGGAACCTGTGGGTTTTGAGGTGCCATTGCCCTGCTCTCTCGAAAAGCAGTGTGTTCTCAGGGAAGGGTGTTGGGCTTGGATGCAGCTCTCTGGCTAGAATGTTTCCTGTGTGACATGCGAACCAGTCTGGGATGGCCTGATGTGGCCTGCACACATTATACCGGGCTCCAGGATCCAGCCTTTTAAGGAAAGTTAGCACTGGATTGGTCCCTTTGTATATCAAGTTAAAATGAATTATTCAATGTAAAAATATTCCTACCGTGCACTGTTTTCAGTCCAGTGGAAGGGCACAGAGATGACTGACGTGAAAAGTCCCCTCAAAAGGCTGCCTCTAATGGCCATGGACGCTTAAAACACTCAGACTGTCAATTTGCAGCATTAAAGAAAAATCTGGTAAGAATAAAACTCCCCACACTATAAGCATCTGTGACTTAGTACAGATTTCTAACATGTCTGCAGGCGGATTACAGTAGACACTGTCTTGTCCCAAGAGTGAGTTTTCTGCCTAATTTCATATTTTCAGTGGTATCAAGCAGGTAATGAGTGTTAACCAATTGTCTACTGTGTGGAAGAACTGCATAAGGCAGTACAGGGGATGGAAAGGTGCATCAAATGCTGACGAAGCAGGCAATGAATGAGTCTGTGAGAATGTTTCTATTCTGTCTGGTATAGAAAGGTGCTAGAGGGGCATTGCTAAGCAGGTAACGGCTTCCCTGGGGCTGGGACAGTGAACAGCCCAGTGTGCTCGGAAGGAAAGGCTGTGTGAAAGGAAGGCCTAGGAGTACAAAACGCACATATAATGGCAGGCTGTAACTGGCATGCTACTTTTGTTTCCTTCTGAGGAACACTTGCTAACTACTGGTGATTTGGGGGAAGAAATGTGATAAAAGGTGGGTTTTAGGAAAGTAAGATACAAGGGAGGTGAACATGGAGGCAAGATTGGTGAGTAGAGCTTCAGAGAAAATGTTACAGTCAGAACAGAAAGAACTGCCATGTGATCACTGGAATTTGTTAGGAAATCCTCTATTCTTTGCAAGATTGGAGACACTAGGATGCAACCCAGCCTCTGAGTCTCAGTTCATTCATCTTTAAGGTGGTACAGCAGCCCTGCTTATATAGTCAGATTTCATGAGGATTAAACAAATAAGAAAAGCACATTGAAAACAAATATGTTACTATCATCCTATGAAAAATGCTACATTATCATTTTTCTATATTCAAGAAATAAATACATGTGTTTATGATATGTTGAATGGTACATCCATTTGTAAAGCTCATATTCTTTCCTTTCATTTGGATCTTAGACATTCTTATAATTCTATACATTGAGTTGTGTAGATCATATGTGCTGAGTTCAGTATGTGGTCCTAAGCCAATCAGAGGACACTGAACCTGCAGGCTAATGAAGGAGGATAAGACATCCTCAAGTAACTATCATGGGAGTTGAGGATGATAAACTTCATAAGGAGTATTCAGCTAACCACAAAGGAGAATTGGAAGAGAAGCAATAGCATCCATGGGCTAACAGAATAGAAAGAGATGAAGCATGTTGACGCATGGCAAAAAAGAGTTAATAAACTCCCATATGCTATGGTTTGACCTTGCGCAAAGTGGCATAATATTGCCTACATTTTTAGAGGAATATTGTGAAAATGAATAGGACTTTATCTCCAAAACAATTAGAGATGTTTGGACAAAAGCCACCATGAGAAAAATTCAAGTTTATCATTTCTGAAAAGACATTTAAAAACATGTTAGCTTGTGAGGGAAAATACAAGAACAGATTGAACTTAAAAGATGTTGTTAGATCCTTTGTGGAATGAGGTTGAACACCCCATGTAAACAGATACCATTCATATTAGTGCTATGAAAAGTTAACAGAGAAAGATGAATAGGATGAAGCCGTTTTATTTACCTGTGACAAGAAGAGAAGGCCATCTAATAATTTGGAACAAAAACACAACATACAATGTCAGGGTTTTCTAGAAAAAAGTAGAGTGTTTCATTTCCTTCAGACAATATGCTACACATATGGCAAGTTTCTTAGCTTGATAAACATCCACAAGTAGATAGCTTGGAGACAGATGGGAGTTTCACGACTTTGTCTTATTAATTTCCATGCCATTAGACTGAATAATTCACAATTCAGATGATCAGCTCGACCTCTGATTTTGAAAATCAACAGAAGGCATCAGGGTAAGTGACCAAGGGTAGGAATGAAAATATCTCCATTGCCCTTGGTAACTGCTTGCTGTGGTCAGGAAGTGGTGGTGAAAGCCAAATCTTGGGATTCCAGAAATGGACACAAGGCTACCAACGGCATCTCCTTGTCAACGCATGTCATGCACAAAGATTTGTAAAAGAAAGAAGACAAGGCCAGGTGCAGTGGCTCAGACCTGTAATCCCAGCACTTTGGGAGGCTGAGGTGGGTGGATCACCTGAGGTCAGGAGTTCGAGGCCAGCCTGGCTAGCATGGTGAAAACCCGGTCTCTACTCAAAATACAAACAATTATCCTAAAAATACAGGATGCCTGTAATCTCAGCTACACGGGAGGCTGAGGCAGGAGAATCACTTGAACCCGGGAGGTGGAGGGTGTAGTGAGCCGAGATTGTGCCACTGCACTCCAGCCTGGGCAACAAGAGTGAAACTCTTATCTGAAAAAAAAAAAAAAAAAAAAAGAAGAAGAGGGAGAGCAGGAGAGCGATGATCACGAGTACATAAGACTTTTTGGAGCTCGAAAAAGTCAGAAGAACTAAACATAAGGGAGAAGACAGCAGTAGAAGAAGGGAAGGCAGTGAACCGTTACTCACATGAAACGGAAATTCAGTAATTTTAAGGTTTTTACCACCAGTGACTTAATACGTGTTAGAAAGGTTACATTTGTAAGTGAAGGCAGAGCTGGCAGCTCTCTCTCATGCACTGCCTCTAATCTTACCCTGCAGGTCTCCTTCTCCTCTCCCATCTCCAGTAGGTGTTAGTGCCCCCAGACACATCCAAGGCCAGGCCAGGGACTTTTGCTAATGGAGGTAAGTGACCTCTAACAGAAAATGGGATTCAACTGCAGGAGTAAAGATCAACAATCAAAACTTCCATGCCTGGCATCCCAGTCGGTTCCCAGGACGGATTAACCATTCCAGGTACTGAAGTTTTGTATTCTCTGTGGCGGGGCTGACCATGCAGTGTGGGATGTTTAGCAGTGGGCCCGGCCTTTACCCACTGGAAGTCAGTACTGTGTCCCTACCCTCACGGGGAGCAACCCAACATCCCCAGGAAGGGAAGATCATCCCGGCTTGAAAACCAGTGCTCTGCACAGAATAGGAAAACAAGAGCTGTGGAAAAGTAACCGAATGACTGCAGAAAAACTGCCACTTCTGGACCTGGGGGAGTGTGACACGTTGTACTTATAGTTAATGGAAGACCTAGACAGGAAAATACACTGCATGACTCGGGTTGATTATACAAAAAGTAACAACAAATTCTAGTGTAGTTCCTGGCATCATAGCTCACAAATCACTTTGATTTACGTTGTCTCATTAAATCCTCATTACGCTGTGAAAAGAAATATATAACCTCTACTTTATGAACGAGAAAACCGAGGCTTGGAGTGGCCAAATGATTTGTCTAAGATGTAAGATTTAGCTGGAAAGAGATAGAGAGACCAGAATCAAACCACAGCCTTCAGACTCCAGATTCTGGGCTCTTTTCACAAATTGTCTCTCATGGGAGGTTGGGTGGGACCAGTGGTCTCCAGGCCAGAATTTACTGAGATGTAGAATCAATAGCAGTAAAGCTCAGAGCTGAAACACGAGGCATCAGCTACCTTTCAACATCAGCAGGGCTCAGAGGGGATGGGGAAAAAAAGGTGGGAGGGGTCCCCAGTCTCTGCACCTGCTCCAGTCTTTCATTGTGAAAGTGATCCTTTGCAGATGGAACTCCTGTTTTTTCAGACTTTACATCTGTACCTGATGTTACTGCCTGGAGCTCACTAGACCAAAGGGATGCAGAGAGAAAAATGCTTATATCTGTATTTACTTTTTTTTTTTTTTTTGAGACGGAGTCTCACTCTGCTGCCAGGCTGGAGTGCAGTGGTGCGATCTCGGCTCACTGCAATCTCCACCTGCCAGGTTCAAGCGATTCTCCTGCCTCAGCCTCCCAAGTAGCTGGGACTATAGGCATGCACCAGCACACCCAGCTAATTTTTGTATTTTTAGTAAAGACAGAGTTTCACCATGTTGGCCAGGATGGTCTTGATCTCTTGACCTTGTGAACCACCCCACCTGGGCCTCCCAAAGTGCTGGGATTACAGACGTGAGCCACTGAGACAGACTCTTGTTCTGTCGCCCAGGATGGAGTTTAGTGGTGTGATCTCAGCTCACTGCAACCTCCACCTCCCAGGTTTAAGCTATTCTCCTGCCCCAGCCTCCCATGTAGCTGGGATTGCAGGGATGCACCACTGTACCTGGCTAATTTTTGTGTTTTTTAGTAGATACAGGGTTTCAACATGTTGGCCAGGCTTGTCTCAAACTCCTGACCTCAAGGCTCACCTTGGCCTCACAAAGTGCTGGGATTATAGGTGTGAGCCACCATGCCTGGCCTAAAAACTACTTTTCAAAAAAGATATGCAATTATGAAAAACATCCAGTTGGAAACATCATTTATCTCAAACTCAACAAGGTCCCACACCGACCTCTTGGTCTTTCCTCCCTGTCCCCTCTCAGGATCTCTTTGCCCTGAGTTTCCCACCCACCCAGGAGGCCCAGCCCTGGCACGGGACATGGATTCTTCTCTCTGCCTCACCTCCCTGCTCAGGTCACCCAGGCCTGCTGATTCTTCAGCTACACATCGTGACCACATAGGGCTAGCTTTAGAATGGAAGTTTAGTTCAATATCAAAAAAAGTATTATTGTGATTTAACAACTATATATGCACACACATAGTAACCATATGAATTTTATGTTACGCATTGGCAGACATCCTGAGAAGGGGTCTGAAGACCTTCCCGGGCTGTCCAAGTGCCACACGGCACAAGCAAGGCCAAGAACTCTGCGCTACAGCAACATGCAGACGTCTGATGTTGTTTCTGGGATCACAGGCATAATAGTATTAATTCATAAGCCACTGCAAACATATCACTTCATTTAGTCCTCACCACAAGGTGTGAATAAAACCTCGACTTGTGCTTTGGAAACCACGAAGCCATGACGGACACCGTCATCAAGTCGAGACACCTTTCTTTCTTTTCGTGGTTTGCCACAAGTTTCCATCATGAGTGGGTGTTGAGATTTTTTTTTTTTGAGACAGAGTTTCCCTCTTGTTACCCAGGCTGGAGTGCAATGGCGCGATCTCGGCTCACTGCAACTTCCACCCCCTGGGTTCAGGCAATTCTCCTGCCTCAGCCTCCTGAGTAGCTGGGATTACAGGCACACGCCACCATGCCCAGCTGATTTTTTTTTTTTTTGTATTTTTAGTAGAGACGGGTTTCACCATGTTGACCAGGATGGTCTCGATCTCTTGACCTCGTGATCCACCCGCCTCGGCCTCCCAAAGTGCTGGGATTACAGGCTTGAGCCACCGCGCCCAGCCGGGATTTTTTTAAAGCAACTTTTTATCATGAAATAGTATTAGATTTGCTAACACTAAGAGTTGCAAAGACAGTGCAGAGAGCTCTCTGCATCTTCACCTAGTTTCTCCGATGTTAATATCCTGTATTAATCTTACATTTGTCAAAACTAAGACATCAACGTTAACATTTCCCATATTCCTTTTAACTAAGCTTCAGATATTATTTGGACTTAGCCAGTTTTTCTACCACGCTCCTCTTTCTGTTTCAGGATTCCATCAGGATACAGCCCCGCATTTAAGTTATTTTTCATGATCTTTGGAGTTTTCAGAAATACTGGCCGGGTATTTTGCAGAACTTCTTCAGTTTGGGTTTGTCTGATGAGTTTTTCATCATGAAATTGGGGTTATATTTTAATGGAGATAACACCACAGGGTGCAGTGCCCTTTGCAAGGCACCCCAGCAGGGCCCTAGGAACTCAATGACAGCATCCATCCCAAGGACAGTCCTACTTCCTCCTGATCTGTTAGAATTTTTTTAATATGACAACATGTTACTTAGGATTTTTGTAATTATGTTAATACATATTCCTTCTTTTTCATAAGTTATCCTACCTTCTTCTTCGATTCTTCTTTTTCAGTTCTTTGGGATAGTTTGAGAGAAAGAAATAATATTTAAATACTTAGAAAAACTGATTATAAAATGAACTGGGTATGTTGCTTCTTTCTGCGGGAGGAAGCTTTTGATTATGTATTCATTTTCCCTAATGTTTATTGGTTTATTTAGAATTTCTATTTCTTGGTAATTTGTTTCTAGTAAATTACTTCTTTAAACTAAATTCCAAATTCATTTGCATTGATTCATGAATGAATTACTGTTTGTGACTTTTTCCTTGTACTCAGTCTTGGTGAAATATGTGTATTTTATTTGCTATTTCAAAGAACTGGTTTTGGTTTTGCAGATCCTCTTTACCGTTTCCTTGACATCCATTTCATGAACGTTTGCTCTTTTGTTTATATCTATTTTTGCTGCATTTATCTTATTGCTCACTATCTCATTCTTAAACTGAATGGTCTACATTTATTTTCAATCTCATTTCAAACACTATCTTTTTAGTTGCTAGAGAATATCACTTGGATAATATAAATTATTATTATTTAAATTTGTTAAAATCTTAATCTTCTTCACGGTCAATTTTGTAAATGTTCTAGGAGTATACAAAGGATTATCACCGTTGGGTGCACACTTCTCCTCTATATGTCAAAACTCGCCTGTTAATTTTCTTACTAAAAGATCATCCGCAGCCTCAGTAAGTTTTTTTATTTGATCTGTTACAGTTACGATCCTTTACTTTGTGGATCTGTCCAATTTTCTTATAATTCTGTTAGCTTTTACTTTATATATTTCTGCTGCATTGTTAGGGTAATACAGGATCATGATTTTTATGTCATTTTGGTGGATTTTGCTTCTTCTTACCATATGATGCCCTTCCTTTCTCCATTAATGCTTTTTTAAATCTGATCTTACTATTACTTCATATGTTTCTTTAGCTTACTATAGATTTTTCATTTGTTTTTCTTTAAATCTTTTAGCATGGTTTTAGGTATGGAAATTCCTAAGTGATTAAATATTCTTATCTTTCTCTCAGATAAAACAAAGCTTTGGCTGACAACTGAAAACCCCTCTGACATCCTGCCATTGTTGTCTGGAGTGTTTGTTTGGTTTAAAAAAAATGCATTACAAAAATCCCTTAGTTCATAAATCTTTCTGACATTTTATCCATTTTAGGACTTGCCATTATTTCTGGCATCTGACTCTTAGCTGCGGGTTTATTCTTCTTGCTAATGTACTCATTTGGGCCATAATTTTGCTAAGAGTTAAGCAGAGCTGGCAAACTCTTTTAATCTTTGTATGTCTGAAGTTGTCTTTATTTTGCCTTCCCTCTTGGGTGGTATCTTAACTGTGTGTAAAATTCCAGGTGGTGGTTTTATTTTTTCTCAGCACTCGAGATGCCAACCCACTGTCTTGTGTCTCGGACTGCTGATAATCCCACTGACGATCCAGTGGGTCTTTGTGGTGTCTGCCCTTTGTGCTGTCTTAAATATTTTCTTGTTGTCATTAATGTTTTGCAGTTTTATCACACTGTGTTTAGGATAGAGTTTACACATTTAGTCTTTCTCAATTGGAAATACACTTCCAATTCAAAGAGCAGCTTTCAACTCACTCATCTCTCCCATCTTGTCGTTAACCTTCATCCTCCCTAGGCAGCTTCCTAGGGAGGAAGAACAAATTCATAATTTGTTCTTCTTCACATTCATCTGTTCTTGTTTCAGGATTTCTATTATTTTCAAAAAATAATTTGTTTTTACTTTTATGAATTTATCTTATTTCTTTGGACACCTAGCATACGCTTATTTTGGGACCTCTCATACTGTTATAGAAATTTATTTTAATTCGGAATGAATACGTGTTCTAAATTTTCATTTTGTGGGCTGCCTCTTTTAGCATGGAATTTCTTCATGGGTTGTGAAACGTTTTATTTGCAGACTTATTTTAAAAGGAAGAGGGTTCTTCCCTATGTCTCTCACCCCTTCTAAATCATTGCCCTCTCTTTCCTATCTAGTAGTTTTGTGGCTGTCTGCACACAACTCCTAGAGCCCCCAGTCCAGCAGCAGACAGCACTGGCAGCAGTTTTTTATTTTTATTTTTCACTTTTAGTGAAAGACTCCACTCTAGCCTCTGCCTCTGAGCAGCAGGCCTGGCCTGGTACTACACCCACAGGGAGATTCTCATCCTCCATACCCCACAGAGGCCAGGCTCTCGCCCACCCTGGCCTGCTTTTCAACTGGGATCTCAGGAGGCCTGTGGCTTCGGGCCTTCTTACTGCCTAGTATTTCTATTCTGTTTCTGGCCTAGGGATATAAGATGTTAACCTAGTCTCTGAGCCCAGATCTGACTGGGGAAGCTTCAAAGAGAGGATGAGAATGGGGCTGGTCCTGGCAGAAGATCAGTATTTGGACAAACAGGAAGGGGTCAACTGTCGCAGGCAGGAGCAACAAAGGATAAAGACACAAAGGGGCGGAGCAAGAACACTGCATTGAGGGACTCCTTAGCAAACACATCTAGTTAGACTAGAAGATCTACAAGGAAAACAGTAAAAGACAGGTTGGGAAAATTGTTAGAACCAGATGATGGACATAGAGATTTCTATTAGGTGGGTGCAAAAGTAATTGCAGTTTTTGTCATTACTGTTAATGGTAATTACTTTGGCAATTGGAATTACTTTTGCACCAACCTAATAGACTAAGGGATTAAGACGGAAAGCAATAGAGAGATGCTGAACTTTTGGCATAAAGAAACAAAACAAACAGTTATTATTTATTAAAAGCTTTTTTTTCCCTGCCAAGCATTGCACTAAGCACTTTATGTAAACTGTCTCCTCTGAGCCTCAGGCAACCCTACGAAATA
Organism: Saguinus oedipus; assembly: GCA_031835075.1. Classification (NCBI taxonomy): domain Eukaryota; kingdom Metazoa; phylum Chordata; class Mammalia; order Primates; family Cebidae; genus Saguinus; species Saguinus oedipus. The sequence continues at coordinate 172,810,493 of CM063172.1, read as the reverse complement.
GATACCCATTAGACAGCCAAAACAATTGAATATAGACCAATTAAATAATTTCCCTGCAGTCACACAGGTTGACCTACGGTCAGAAAGATATCAGGTCCTAACTCCCAGAACCTGTAAATGTACCTTATTAGGAAAAGGGTCTTTGCAAATGTGATATGTTAAGGGTCCTGGGAGAGGATCCTGGCTTACCCAGATGGACCTTACATTCAATCACAGTGTCCTTATGAGACAGAAGCAGAGGGGGATTTGGACACAGCACACAGAGAGGCGGGAGGCAATGTGAAAACAGGGCAAGGACTGGTGCGGTGCGGCCACAAGCCAAGCAATGCCGGCAGCACTGGAAGCTGGGAGAGGCCAGGACTGGATTCTCTCTGCCGCAGCTTGCTTTCAGCCCAGTGAAGCCGATGTGGAGCTTCCGGCCTTCACAACTGTGAGAGAACATTCTGTTGTGTTAAGCCAAGTTTGTGGTCATCTGTTACAGCAGCCACAGGAAACTAATATGGGCAGTGTAGGACGGAGTCAGGATATGGCTGGCCTATGTGACTCTAAACTCATGTTTTTGTTTTGTTTTTTTTTGAGACGGAGTTTCCCTGTTGTTACCCAGGCTGGAGTGCAATGGCATAATCTCGGCTCACCGCAACCTCCGCCTCCTGGGTTCAAGCAATTCTCTTGCCTCAGCCTCCTGAGTAGCTGGGACTACAGGCGCATACCACCATGCCCAGCTAATTTTTGTATTTTTAGTAGAGACGGGGTTTTACCATGTTGACCAGGATGGTCTCGATCTCTTGACCTCGTGATCCACCCGTCTCAGCCTCCCAAAGTGCTGGGATTATAGGCGTGAGCCACCGCGCCCTGCCCAAACTCATGTTTTAACACTAACTTTGGATGACTAGTCTAGAAATGATGTGTGGAATGGAACAAAAGACAAAGCTAGAGCAGTGAGGTAATATAGGAAACTAAGACAGTTACCTAAGTGCAACCAAGTATTTGAATGTATATGAATTACAATTAACATTCCAGTTAAAGTTTTATTCAGTGTTGCAATGAACAGGGAGGAATCAAGGAGATCTCTAGAGCAGGGTCTCCAACCCCCAGGCCACAGAGTGGTACAGGTCCATGGCCTGTTAGGAATTGGGCTGCAGAGCAGGAGGTGAGCGGCAGGCCAGCAAGCTGCCTGAGCTCTGCCTCCTGTGAGGTCAGCCGCAGCCTCAGAGTCTCACAGGAGCATGACCCCCACTGTGAACTGCAGATGTGAGGGACCTTGGTATCCCACTCCTTATGAGAATCTAATGCCTGATGATCTGAGGGGGAGCAGCTTCATCCTGAAACCACCCTCTCCTCTGTTCATTGGAAAAATTGTCCTCCACAAAACTGGTCCCTGGTGCCAGAAAGGTTGAGGGCTGCCTCTCTAGGGTTAATTACCATCCTAGGAGATAGGTTATCACACTGATAGCTTAGATTGTCCATTTTGGGGCAGAGGTGGCAGAGACGCCCTGTGGCTATGAACAGAGCATTCCGAAACTTATTCTTCAGGACCTCATCGGTGACCCTTGTTCTGGTTCTTAAGTTAGAAAAACGTCCAGATCCGAGCTGAGGCATTGGACAACATTGAAATTGCTTTATCACTCAGGTAAGTATCACAATGCATAATTATATAACATTACCATCAAACTGGTGACAGGTTTGTAACTCGTTTTAAGTTTTCCCTATTTGGAACTTGCATCTGCTAATGCCCCAGGCAGCTCTGACAGGCTCCCCCACTCCTGCGTCCGTGCTGTGGTTCTCGGCACAGGACCTCTGAGCCGGGCTCTGAGGCTCAGGTAGAGGAGAGTGGGAAGGCTGGGCCACGGCTTCCTCACCTGTAAAACGTGAGCTCAGCGCCACGGCCCTTGCAGGGCTGTGGTGAGAATGTTTGCAGGGAGTGCACTCAGGGTCTGCTCCAGGCTGCAGGGCCAGGCAGAGGACTGTGGGGCCACCTCCTATTATTCGCCGTCGGAGTGTCCCTGAGCAGTTTCTCCATCTGTCAAACGTGTCTCTCTTCGGGCTTTGAGGATTAAATGAATCTACACGGATGCAGCCCCTGGCGCCGGCAAGCGCTTTAGAAACTCCAGCTATTATTGCTGTCACTTGGTGTGTGACCGGGTGGAGACCGAGCCTCAGACTTGGATCACGGGGTCTAAGGGCGCACTGGCGGTGTCCTTGGAGCCAGGGGAGAGTTGGGACGATGGAGAAAGGACCTCAGAGCTCTCCCTGATCCTGCCGCATGCGAAATCCTGGAGCTGCCCTGTGAATGGATGGGGCTTTTCTGAGGACTTTGGTGGGTTCATTCAGCACTGCCTCAGCGTAAGCCTGGGTCTTTACAGTGTTTAAAATACCCGAGGAATAAATCGATGCCGAGGACTGCGAGCCAACAAGGAAGTGGGACGGGAGGGGCAGCGTTGGGGACGCATTCAAAAAGGGAAAGTCTAGTATGGTCACTGCACACGTTGTAGATCACGGATAATGATGAAATTTAAATTCATCTCCGAAGTCTGTATGACATTGGAAAGAATGGGGAGACTTAGGAATGAGTCGGCGGCAGCTTCCATAAAACAGAGCTCATTAAGCAACTGCGATTTCAGACATAGACCCTGATAGATAAGGCTTCTCCAGACAAAACGCCTGTTTCATGTTTCAAAAATATTGCTCGTCGCACAGCTATCACAAATCCCTGTGCTTATTTTTATATCTCAAAATAGTTCGAGTAAGAAATGCCTTTGGCTGTAAATAGCAGTTCCGTTTAAACGATTCAGCTACTGAAACAGTGATACATCCAAAGTCTTTATATTTGAGGAATCTAATAGAACCCAGAATCTTTCTATGGCTTTAACACATTTAGTATGCATTCAAAATGAAAACAAAACAGGAACATTTCCAATCTATTCAAGATATTTTTATTCATCGTGTATGATTCTCTTTAGAAACTATTTAGTTGAATAAATTATTCAAAATCAAGTGTATAGATTGGCATAAAATGGATTTTGCATTAGTTCATTCAGTAATCCCTAAATTGGCAAAAAATCAAGGTGTAGTACAACAGTTTCAGTTATAACTGTGAATAAATTTAAGAGATTATGTTATAGAGAAAATCTAAGGATTGTAGTAAACAGCAAAGTATTTTTTTTTTAAATATGAACCCTGAAACTAATGAAAGCTGTGCAAATCTTATGGAAAAAATTTAAAAACATGAAAGAAATATAAACAAACTCTAAATTAATGGAGATATGCACTTTGTTTCTGAAGGGAAAATTCAATCTCTTAAATAAACATGGCAATTTCCCATAAACTAATATGTAATTCTAGGCAGTTCCAAAAAATAATTCCAGCAGGATTTTAAAAATGGATCTTGACAAGCTGATCCTCAAATTTAAATAGAAACACAAAGGTTTAAGAACAGGCTAGATGATTTTGAAGGAGATGGAGGAGTGTATACTCGTAGTGGGTGAAACAAGAGAAGCAGAAAACACATGCACAGAGGGAAACTTCACATCAGAGAGAGGCAGAGCAGGGAGTGAAGGATGGTGTTGTCAGTAGCAGATACTGGGACATGCCAGGGCATGTCTTAATCAAAGTACAAAAGCCCAAAACCACAAAGGGAGGATTCTGATGAATCTAATGACATTAAACTTCTAATCTTATTTTTGTAGACGACTCAATAAATAGGCATTAAAGACTAAAGTCTGGAAACACAACCAAACAGTAGTATTCATAATGAACAAATACCGGAAATTGATAGAAAGTAGATAAGTAACCCAGAAAAAAACGAGCAAAGCATTGAAATAGGCAATTTTTAGAAAAGAAACTTGATTAATATAAGAAAAGTTGCTCAACTTCACTAGTCACGGGGAAAAATGCAAATTTAAAGATATATCATGTACTCATTTGTTTAGCAAGAATTCAAACGTTGGGCTTTTACAAGCGTCAGCCAGCTTGTGGAGGGATACATCTCTCACATACTACCTCTGGGCTTGTAGATGGGAGAGCCATTGGCCACAGGTGGAAAAGTTAAAGATGAGATGAACATAACTTTCAATCCAGCATTTCCACTTCTAGGTATTTACCTTAAAAAAACTCCAGCTTGTTTTTACTAAGAGAAACGTGGAAGAAGATTTCCTGAATCATTGTTTATAAAAAAGATAAATGAAAAACATTTAAAATGACAATCAGAAAAATGAATAAGTTGGGGGTATTTATGCAATTTACACTCTTTAGTTAATAAAATGACAACTAGAATCACATGTAGAAACACAGATCTCAAAGTAATAAAGATGCACAAGAAAGCATGTTGAAGAATGATAAGCACAGTATTATCATACTGTTCTATATAAAATTAACAATGTGAAAAATGTATGGTGTGGTTACAGATATATGTACTGAGAGTAAAAAAGTATGTGTGTGAATGATCAAGAATGATTTCAGGGAACTCATTACCTCGGAGGAGGGAGGAGAGGTAAAGTAATTAGAGGAGGGGCCCACAGGTGGAACTAGTGTTATTCGAAATGTTTTTCCCCCTAAGAATCTTGGGAAGCAAATGTGGAAAAACTGTTGAGATTGGATGAAGTTGATTGGTGGGTAAACGGGTATTCATATATCAGTCTCTATGTTTTTCTGGATGTTTGAATTGTTTAAAAACACATTAGTCCATCAGTAGTAGCAGTTAGGAAGGTGCTAGGGAAAGCAATGTTATGTGCTGCAATTCCAGGAGTTGAAGATTTTCCCCCTCTTATTTTAGGTTTTCTGAAATTAGGATGCATATTCCAATTAAGATGTGCATTAATAGAGTATGTTTTCCCCTTAAAAGCTGCTACAAAATTGATGGCATGTCTTACAGTTCTTGCTGCTTTAGACATTAGTGTTGGTCTGCGGTATCCTTCCTCTAAAGATGTCTTTTAGTATAGAGCTTTAGTATAGCATAAAACATGAAGTTTTGTGAGGCCCTGCACTCAGAAGGACTCTATGCATGGCTTAAAAATCTTCAGTGCCCATTGGAGACAGAATTTTGGTGAGCCCAGAGTGTGTAGGGGTCAAGGTAAATGTGTGACATCTCCTACAGAGGAAGCAGGGGCCTTACAGCCCTGAAATGCCTGACTTTCTGTTTGAGCCAGAAGTCACTTGGAATGCAGAAAGAAGGCGATGGCATTCTAAAAAACAGTGACGGATGAATGCTACCAGAGCCTCCCTCAGTCCTGTGCTTTTCTTATTGGGGCCAGACACTGTAGCAGGAAATGATGAGCTGGGATGAAAGGGAAAGATAGGGGAACCCTTAGTTCCTTCCCTCTGCATTCTTCCCTATTCATCAGTAAGCTGAAGGTAGAGTGTTGGTAGAATGTGCAAGTCTCAAGAAGTGAAATAGAAACGAGTGAATTGGTTTTGTGCAACACGCCCACTGTTCTTGCAAGAACAAAGTGTGTAGTAAGTTTCAGTGATTTCACGTATGAGTTAGACTGTGTCTTAAATGTTTGCATTAAAAATTGTAATTGCACAATATTAAGATGACTGGTAAAATTCATGTCAACATTTAAATGTTTAACTTTTCTTTACAGAGAATGCAACTAAATAGCAAGTAAAAAACGCTATGACAAACTGAGAGACCAGGGGAGAAAGAAAAAAGCTTTGTATTTTAGTTAGTAACACTGCTTTCCTGCTTTTGCAGCAATGCATCCACATTTCCGTTTTGTACTGGGCCCAACAGCTTCATGGCACAGCCCTGCTTGATAGGCAAGACATACAGCATGTCTTTGCTTATGGCACAGACTTGGTGGACAGGCAGAAAGAGAAATATGTCTCCTGCCAACAGAATGAAGCTGGAAAATGAATGAAGCTAGATAATGGGCTTCTCTCTAGGGGTGTTCTAATAACATATTCCCCATGAATGATCTACTTCTGTTTAAGGAACAAAGGAGCATGAATCAAGACTTCTTTTGCTTGGGGATTATACAAAAAAAGTCAGTTAATTATTCTTCTCTTCCAGGATAAACATCAGGTACGGATTTCTACTTGTTGCAGAGACTCATAGGTATTGATTAAAATTCAGCTCCACTTATTCTTGAGTGTTTGATGAACTACATTTCCCACATTCCTGTGCAGTGAGGTGTGGTTATGTGACTGAGTTCCAGCCAATGGAAGAAGTTTAAGTGATACATGCTCCTTCCAGACTTGGCCTCTTAAAACATCCTCCACAACATCAACTTTGTGACTAGGATCACAAAGCTACATGCTGAATATGATAAAGCTACTGTCAGCTTAGGTCCCTGCAACTGCATGGAGCAAATCCTTCTCCCCAAATCATCTGGACCTGACCAATACTGGCCTATTAACCTGAAAAAGAAATCAACTTACTGATTCTTAAGCCACTGAATTTTGGTGGTATATTCTGTTACTTTGGCACAGTCTAGCTTAACCTAACTCATACATTCATCATAAATGTCATATGAGCACAAGCAGCCGAGAAAAATTACCTAGAAATTACTCTCCCTCATTTCCATGCCTTTTCTCTTTCACTAATTCTTGGGAACACCTTTTAAAATTATATTTTTCTAGTGCACATTTAATCAATTGATGTTATTTGAAGTCCACTTGGAAGTGAAATAAAGCTTTTCTCCCCACTTGCAGGAATCTAAATTGCTATTAAATACAAGGAAAAATTATTTCGGCATTTTTCCTCTGGATTTAATAAATATCATTAAGAGCTAAGAATTAATTCATCATTTGGGTGTTGCTCCTACTGAGGAGGCGCTGGAGTGGGTTATGTTCAGGGGCTTTTCCTGGCGCTGTTGGTCCCGTGCTTTTAACTGTCATGGTCTGTGTTTCTGCCCGAAGCAGGACTGCCGTCAGCTTCACGGGGCTACGACCAGGCTGCGTTAGCCGCAGAGCACACGCAAATCGCTCAAAGATTCTTAGAGAAAATGGACATAGAAAGAATCACATTCTGGGTGTCGTATTTCAAGTAGAAGTTGGGAATCAAAAGGGAAACTTGTTCTCTTTCACCTTATCAATAATGATTCCTGGCACTCAGATTCGGATTCTTCTTTACTTCCTTGCAAGAGATCATTTTATGGTTCTAGGACTAGAAAGTTTGTTTTGTTCCTTAAAAAGGTGATTGATTAAATTTTCTGATGAGCAAATTCAAAGGAATGCTATTAAAAAGTCATGTTAAATAAATATACATTTGTTAGATTTCTAGTAAGTGGCATAAATAAAACCAGCCAAACTTGTGAAAACAAATTTTTTCACCTTAGACAAATCTTATTTTCAGATCCACAGATATTTTAACTCCATTCACATATTAAAAATTAAGATATACTAAGCTAATATTATAATGTAGTGTATTACTTACATTCAGCTAGACAAAACACATCCCATCTTTCTGAAATAACACCACATGCAGTCAGAGCTGCACACAAATGGCTACACAGTAGTTTGAAGATGAGCCATGTTATTTATGACTAAGTTTTGGGTCTTTTAAAATAAAATTAATGAGACATGTTGAATGAACAAATGAAAAGATTCAACACGTGCCTATTGAACAGTTTATGGGTAAAGTATTATGGTAGGGGTTATGCAAGGGAATGAGAAGGTTTTCAAAAAAATAAGTCAAAGTTTACACGACCCTTGTGTAGAATTTTGCACATCTAATAACACGTTCAAGTCTTAGCCGATTTGATCCCTGCAATGCTCTTAGGTGGAGGGAGAGGCAGGATGGCTCCATCTCACAGTCGAGGGCTCTTAACATTCAATGGTCCCGGTGTTAAGTTTCTTATGGCTGTTGTAAAGTACCACAAACTTGGTGACTTAAAACAAGTGTCTCATAGTCTAAAATCAAGGTCTCAACAGAGCCACCCTATCTGATGGCTTTAAGAGAAGAATCTGCTTTATGCATCGCTGCAAATTCTGGTAGTTGCCAGCAGTCCTCAGCATTTCTTGGCTTGAAGCTATATGGGCCCGTCTGTGTGTACATCTTCACGGGGCATTCTTCCCTGTGTGTGACTGTCTTCATGTCATCCTCCCTTTGTGTGTGGCTGTGCCTTCTCTTCTTATGAGGATGCCAATTATATTGGATTTAGGATCCACTTGACTCCAGGATGACCTCATCTTAACTAATTATATTTGCACGATCCTGTTTCCAAAGAAGGTCACATTCTGAGGTTCTGGGAAGGACATGGATCTTGAGGGGAGACTTTTCAACTCAGTATGGTCATCTGCAGTGTTTCTGGCTCAGTGAAGTTTCCCTAACTGCTCCTGGGCCAGATCAGACACAACTCCAGGCGCAGGACCCGCTAAGTGCATAGGTGCACTGAGTCCATGATGTGCTTGCTGAGCCCAGGTAAAGCAGGGCCTGTGGGAGGAGGATTAGGTGTGAGGGGAGGGGCCCAGTAGTGGGAGATGATGCTAGAAAGGCACGTAGTGACCAGAGTGGGGAAATCTTGGAAACCACTTAATGAAGTTTTGACAATATTGTGGCAGGTCATCGAAGGGTTTTGCACAGAAAAGTGGCGGAGGTGGTGCGGTCAGATGCTTCTGAAGACTGCCTAGGAGCTTGTTCAAGTACTAGAGGTTAAAGGTGACAAGCATTCAAAACAGGGTATCAGGAAAGACAGGAAAGAATAATGATGTAGGTGGGTAAAACGGGCAAAAGTTAGTTCCTGACTTGAGGCCACAGGAGGAGGAAAAATAACTGAAATAGCCAGATGTTGGGCCTAGAAGACCGGGAGAAAGGAGGGTTCTCTGGACAGATGCAGGGAGACTGGGCGTGATGTCCAGCGCAGTTTGTTAATATTGCTTAGATCCCCCCCAAAGGTGCCGATGCAACCACCTCTCATTCCAGCTGGATACACAGTCAAGACACACACAGGACTGAGCAGCTTTGTGGTTGTGGAAGTGGCTATGCAGCTCTGTCTTCTTCACTGTTCCTCATTCCTTACCTAAGACATTGCTTATTTTGCCTTTGCCATTTCTTCTTTGACTTTTTTGTGTCACTATGTCCCCCGGAGTAGTAAGAGACACATGAGGTGCGCTTTTCTTTGGAAGGCACGTCCTTTGCCAGATTGGTGTGAATCCCTCCATCTTTCTCTTTGATTCCTTCATTTTCTGGAAGGACCCACCCCTTCTAGTCTTGTTATTTTTCCAAACAAGCGCTTTTAATTTGCCAAGCACTGTTTTAGGCATTCTGCAAATATAAACCCATTTAATCCTCACAGGGAAACCTACTGTTACCCTCATTATGTGGATAAGGAAACTGAGGCACAGTGAGGTTGGATACCTTGGCCAAGGACGTACAGTCAGAAAGAGGTGGAGTCATGCTCCTAACCACTGCCATGCTGCCCTGTGACTGGGAGGAAGATGGGGGCTGCTGATCAAGACAGTGTTTGCTTATCTCAAAGACCTGGGCGGCCACTGGACACAGAGTACGGTGTCACCTCTAATCATAAGAAAACAAGGAATGTGCTCAACATTGAAATGTAGGTGCTGTCTAGAATGGACGACATGTAAGGGATAGAACTACTCCTGATGAAATGTGAGACTGGGGTGTCTGTGCCCTGCTGGTAAGGGCCATAGTCTCATTCCTTCATCTCTCGCCTCACCATCTTTTTGCCCAGTGGCAGGTACTCAGGTACTGTAAGTGCTGTCTCTTGGATGGAGTCACAAGAGACCCCGACGCATAAAAACTGACAGGGTCCTGTGAATGGACTAAATCTGGCTCCAAACTGATTGACATTATCATCTCAAAGCAGCGGTTCTTGAATTTGAGTGTCGTGCAAATCACTTGGAGAACTGTTTAAGTGCAAATTTCAGACTCCTTCCTCCACGTCCCCCACCCCCCACCCCGCCATGAATGAGAATCCTGGGTCCTAGGAGGCCCCATTTGTAAATGAGAACAGTGATTCTAGCCCAGTTTGTACACAGACACATTTTAAGAAACTGTTAGAGGCTGAGCTACCACAACCATCTATGGATTTTAGGTGTTTTCCTCCATATTTTGAATTATTTTTAAAATATTGGGAATTCTCTTATACTTAACATTTAACACATACCATCTAGGTTTCTACCAACAAACAAACAAACAAAAAAACAAACAAAACACATGGATGAGATATCTATCAAATGAAATTTTTCCACTGGGCTTTTTCATTATACATTCTTTAGAATATATGTAAGGAGCAGTTACTTCTGGAGACTTGACGATATGGACCAAAAATAGCTTCCTGAGACGTAAATGGATTCCAAATCTTTATTTAGTTGGAAACTTTCCCATTAGCTCTCAATTTTGGGTGAGTTGTTCGATGCATAATATGTACACAGTTTTGGTGAAACGACAGTCTGAGATCTTGTCCATGATCATCCTAATGGCATGCATCAGGCAAATCAGACACAATTCCACGTGAACAATCCGCCAGTGTTTCAAAGCCTCCTGGGCTGAATATCACTGCACTAACCACTTTCGGTTCCATTTCAGCAGTAAATTAAGTTATATAACTTGCAAGAGTATAGCTCAATTTTTTAAAAAGCTCAGCCTACAGACAGGAGAAATGACAAAGGCATCCTAAATTCATTTTCTACATGATAGACATCTATAATGGAGTCTATCAGTTTCCATCAGAATCCCAGACCTTCTACAGCCAGACTGCAGCAGCGGCCCTCGTTGAAGGTATTTGTATTCTGTTTCCTAATATACTTATTGCCTTTAAGTAATCAGGTTTTCTCCTGCTCAGCTACTTCTGTCTAGAACTAAATTATGATTCTCTAGGAGGATGTTTAAACTCATTTTCCATTTACAACTGAGGGTAGTTTCTCAGCCTTGCTTCTTGTTCCAAAGAAAGACTAGATTAATATTCTGAGAATTAAGCTTTTTCTCTATTCCTCAATTTCATCCAATTTTAAGCAGCTTTCCTGAGTATAGCGAATCATCTTCTTCAATGATCTCACCGATTTTGGTATTTTCAAACAATTACACTTTAAATTTAAAAATCTTCTGGAAATCAGAAATTTTGAAGCTGCTTGACAAATAATAAACCACAATCAGGGAACACAGAAATACTTAAAAAAATACATAGCACATATTCTAAAGTTCATGTTAAGAGATGGATTACAAAAACAAGTGAGGCATCTTAAAATACATATATTTCACCAGGCATGGTGGCTCATGCCTGAAATCCCAGCACTTTGGAGGCCTAGGTGGGCAGATTGCCTGAGGTCAGGACTTTGAGACTAGCCTGGCTAATATGGTGAAACCCATCTCTACCAAAGTACAAAAATGAGCCAGGTGTGGTGGCAGGTGCCTGTAATCCCAGTTACTTGGGAGGCTGAGACAAGAAAATTGTTTTAACCCAGGAGGTAGAGGTTGCAGTGAGCTGATAACATGCCACTACACTCCAGCCTGGGCAACAAGAGTGAAACTCCATCTCAAAAAAAAAATTTATATATATATATAAATATATATATATATACACACACACACACACACATTTCTGTCAAACAAAAGACCACAGAATCTGTTAACTTATAAATAATTGGCAGGCTATAATCAGGCTAAACTGTGCACTCTGAGGTACAAGTGTATGCAGGAGTCATGGCACATTGAGTCCTGATGACATGCTGAAACTCAGATGACAAGACTTTAAGATGAATCATTTCCGTAAATGCTAAAGATAAATACTCCTTCCTACATGACAGAGAGCATATACACCTTGCTATGTGTGGTCAAGCCCTTTGCAACTTCAGTGTCATGACTGACCTAATTCTATATAGCCCAGGAAGAGGAAACTAATAAAAATTAATCCAATTGAGGATATAGAGTTATAAGGCAATGTGAAGATTATTTAACAAGAGCCAATGTGAAGGACCCACGTGTGCAGGTGGAACAAGAGACAAGCAGTGGATGAAACAGACAAGTCCTTCCTTCATGGGGCTCCGAGTCTCAGGGGAAGGAAGCTACAACTTGCTCTTTCTGTGGAAATATTAACGACAAAATACCCATTAAAAGCACAGGCTGTTTTCCATAAGTGCCATGAAAAGGCTTAAGCAGGAATAGGCCAAGACAATTGTCCTTTAAACTTCACAATTTGACAAAATATCATAATTGAAAAAATACTTGTCTGAAATATGATGCCTTCGAGAAAAGTTTCTGTTTTTCTTCTTGTACCCGCCGGGAGAAAGTCGGAGCCGGGCGGAGCTCTGGAGATTATGCTGCTTTTGCTAAATGTTAGAAATGGCACTTGCCACTTCATTGAGTCTGTTGGCATTAGTTACGTAGTCTCATAAAAAAACATTGAAGGCACTACTAGGGCTAAAGTCTGACAATTCCTCAGGGTTGTATGTGTGTCATTGCTGCTACGTAGTCAGTTCCCAGCTACTTGAAGAGTTGGGGTGAGAGGTCAGGAGGGGCGCAAGAGCACTTGACCTGTGTGTCCACCCTCCCTCTAGTGGCCTCTGACCTACGGTCCAGAAAGTGGCCAGCGGAGCTACGTGGGTGCCTGCACAGACTCCCCCTCAGGCCAACACCTGCCAGCAGCTCAGAGCAAAACAAGAAGAAACGTGAACACCACGGGTCTTGTGGACTTACAGCCCTTCGTTTTCTTTTCCTTTCTATCTTGGTCTGCGCCATTTTGCTTTCATAATTATTCTGGGTTTTTATTTTTAAATATCTAAATATATTCACTCTTAATAGGAATGGTTTATATGAAGTTATTTTATCTTCACCTCTGCAGTGCCCTTTCAGGTTCTTTTGCCATTGCTTTCTTTGCACGCTGTATGTTCATTTAATTGAGTATGTGTAAAAGGAAGGTGAACTTGAAAACTGGGTGTCAGAGAGACAGGGAGGATTATTGTGACCTGTCTCAACTGCATTTGCTCCGTTCCTTTTGTAAATGCCCTCATAAATACCACAGGCAACCTTGGTCTCAATGTTGTGTAAAAATAAAATGCCACAGAAATTAGTTCTGTAAGATGAACAGAAGTGGGAGGGCTCATCTTGAGGATTAACTGTATTTAACAGGTGTTCCCTGGGTGGTTCCAGTCTTCAGTCTCAAGGTCAGCCATTCTAGCAAAAGGCGAAAGGCCTGATTCAGGGGTTAATGAGACAATATTTTGCATATGCTACTGAGTGAAATTGAATGCCCTTGTATTTGGTATCTTATAAATGAAAGCATCATTTGGCACACTTTGTTTGAAATAAAAATCTCTCATCCTGACAATCCCCAGATCCTCAAAGATAATCTTCACAGTTAGGGGCCTGTTCGTCCAGTCTTTTTCCTTTGCTGTTATATACATTACTGGGATATACATAAGTGTTTTTACATGTATATACATACACACGGACACACATGCCATGGCAGTTCCTGCCCTCTTCTTCTTGCCACCACATGTGCCAGCTGTCATGGCTGCCTCCAGATAACACCACGTGTTCAGGGGAAGGGGATGAAGTGAGAGAGTGAGGGGGAGGTGCCATGCTCTTTTAAACAAACCACTCTTGTGGGAACAGTAGAGTGATAACTCACCCATTACCATGGGCAGGGCACCAAGCCATCCCGAGGGATCTGCCGATGCCACCCAAACACCTCCCAGTAGGCTCTACCTCTAACACTGGAGATCACATTTCGATATGGGATTCGGAGGGGCACAATTACACCTCAGTTATGCTGAGCAAATAGAAAAGGAAGTATGTGTATGTGTGTGTGCGTGTCTGTGTGTTTAAATGTGGCAAAGTAGAATGAAGATGGACAAACACATGAGAAGTTAGAAATCCATCAAGTCAAAGAACTTATAAATTTGTCTACTTTTTCTCAAGATATTATCTAAGCATTATGAATGTATTTATTCTAGAAATTTTTCTACTCTTTTCAATGGAACTACAGACAAATTTAAATACCTAAAACAGGTATCCAATAGTATGAAAATCACCATCAGCAGAAAATGACCATTAATGAAGCATCTTCTTTTCCTTTGAAAAACTCCTCTTTGTGTATAAATTAGCAGCAAAAAAAAAGAGAAAAAAGATCACTGTGAAGGATGAAATGGATGCTCTGTAAATGTAAAATAAACAAACTTAGGAAAACAAGTTTCTGATGGGTTCGTTTTATGACTGGGAAGTGATGTGAAATTCACGTACTAGGTATATTTCAGAGCAGAGAGGCCTCAGCAGTCCTGGATTGGCTGGAAGTGACAATTGTAAGACTGATCTCAAACCTACAAGATGAGCCAAAGAGAGTGAGCTCATGACTCTGTGCATCACTGAAGCCCTGAAGGAGACAGATAATTCCTCAAGTAGAAGTGACACAGACTAATTTGTAAGCAAAAGGAATTGTAATATTTAGCTGAAAGTAAGTGTACTCTGTAGCACTAAAATAGAAGGCAATTAAGCACAGTCCTGCTTGAGGGGAATGGAAAGGAAAGAGAAGAATAAACTGTGTAGAATATTTTATGGTTTATAAAGTCCTTTATCATATTTGTTAACAACCAGAATAATTATCAATTCTATGTTTTGATGAATAAACTGAGGTTTGATGAGGTTAAATATGTGACCCTCAAACCACATTTCAGGCATTCATTCTCTACAAAAGAATCTACTGAATTAACTGTAGCTATTTCTTAAATTTGTAGTGATGATGTTTTTATGTTATGACTTTGACCATAGAAAGTGGAAGACAATACTTAATAGCTCTTGAATTTAGAACAGCTCCCAATTTTTACTTAAAGCAACATTTCTGCCCTTAAAGTCTCATGGTCAGATGCTTCCTGGCAAAGAATGTATACCTAGGGTCTAGTGAGGTATGGCATTGTTCCCTTGAAAAAGGAATGAGGCCAGGCATGGGAGGATCTGGGTTTAGCTCATTTCCCCAGCTGACAAGGATCATCTGAGCTCCTTCATGACCGGAACTCATCCAGGGATGCCACGGAGGCTGACTTGAACTCTTCACTTGCAGAATTCTTTGGCTAAAAGGAGTATTATACAGAAATCCACAATATGTTTTTTTAAAAAACAAAAACAAAAAAGTAGAATTACTTTTGCTGACGAGGAGAAAGTAGATGCAGAATTCTGCCTTGCACAAAGTAGCCACTTAAATGTTGACTAAGTGAATATCTGTATCTCTGCAGCACCCTCTTAGCTGACTGGATCAACTCATCTCATGTCCTATGGGTCCAGGCTGCCCCTCTGTGCAGCGTGGATATCTGGTCTCAGGGCCCTCAAACTCTAAGAGGATCCTTTGGCAGCTAAAATGCCTTACCCCAACAGCACCAGGAAAGGTGAGAATTTCATTCACTGAGGACAGAGTAGCTAAGAACACATGGCCACGACCATGTTGCCTGCTTGGTTTATTCACAGGGACAGAAGTGCAGTGGAAACAAGGGAGCTCCTTTAAGACTTGTGCTGTGACACAGCTGATGCTTCTGGAAGGCCAGCGGGAGTTACAGCAGAGCAGAACTTCTTTTCAAAAATAGTTGACTAGTAGGTCAGTATTCAAGTGACCCACACTAGCTTTCCCTCTTATCTTATTTCACATAATTCATCATAGAGCCACACAAAACACAGCCTTTCCCCCTAAATCTCTATCTACTCTGGAAGCAACTTCAAATCACACTTCTATTATAGAAAAGAAATGTATTATTTTTCTCATGCTATGAATGGGAAAAATAATACTCCACACAAAATGTGTCTTGGAAAGGAGGCCAGAGGCTGAACTGACACCAGAAACGATGGACATTTGGTCCTTCAAATGTAGAAATAGAAAATGAACGGAGCCAGATATTTGATTTGCCCTATGCGACCCAAAATGTAATCCTAAGATTTAAAGCTATAAAACAAACAAACAACAACAAAAATACACAAAATGATGTTGAAATTGAGAAACTTTTCAGGGGAATTGTTTTCTCAGCACTTTTCCTGCCTTCACCCTCCTATTCTCACTAGTAAGATGTTACAAGAAGTGGTTTTTATGGAATATTAAATTGTCCTAACCATCTTCAACAACTTGTCTCTATCCAATATTAGCAAGCAAAAAGCACAGGTTACAGTCTCCTGTCTATATCTGATCAGATTAATAAAGTTTGCAAAATACATAACATTTGCAGTCTCCATCATCCCAAGACGGGTGCAGTAGTTGAGCAACTGCTTCCTGCTTTCTGAACAATCCCTGCTGGGGCTTCTTCTCTCCCTTCCAAAGACAGTCCAGTTAGAGCTGCTGGGCACCAATCACTTGATCATCACCCCAGGAAAAGCCAATTTCTTTACCATTTATGTAGCACTCATGAGTGCCAGGAAGTGTCCTGAATGGTTTGCTAATATTGGCTCAAGCCTTGAAACAAACCTATGAGGTAAGCACTATTAATATCTGGTTTCACAGAGGAGAACATGGTGGTACAGGTCAGTTAGGCAGCTTGCTCGTATATCTCATGGCTGTGAAGAGGTGCTACCTGCATTGGGCCCCAGGAGTCTGACTGTAGAGCTGGAATCTGCGGTTGTCCCCTCTGTGTTCTCTGGCCCTCCCTGTTAAATGACAACAATGAGCATCTCTGAGAGCACGGCAGGTGGCCCTGGGGTCTGCACACAGTGGGACTGTTGTGGATGTGTTTTCCTGCCCATGTCTGAAAGAGTCCCTCAGAGGCTTTGGTTAAGCAGAGTCCACTCTGACTGAGCTCTCTCAGAAGGTGACCTAGGCCTGGACTTCCTGAACTTTTCCAAGTAAAGGAAAGAATAGGAGTGGGTCATTGAAAATATCCTAAAGCTTTATCTATTCTGCTTTTAGAGTTTTTCTGAGTCTCTTCACAAGGGTCACTTTCCCACATGTCTGAGAAGGAAAGAGGAGGTGAAAGGAGAGAAATAGAGGATCGCACTCTGCTCTTGAATGAAACACTATCTGAAGCATTAAATCACTAAGAGAATGCAACCCTTCCAGGCAGATTGAAGATGGAACTTCTGTTACCTTATTAAGTCAGACCAGTTAGAAACCAGATGTCTCCTAAAAAATGGAACATATTTGTTTACAAACATACAAAGTAAGTGACAAGATGTATGGAAAATAAATATGACACTCTGAATTTTTAAAACTAGTTCTTCTTTACTAAGTTAGCAAGTGACATAGGTAAGGTAGGATCAGCCTAACATGAATAACAATTTTTCTTTGAAGGACTCAGAAATGGGGATCCATAAATAAAATACATTGGTCATGCAGTAACCTTGCTTAAAATTTTTTTATGTGTAAATTAGTAATGTTCTATCACACCATAAAGAATGGGTCCTTACTTCTCTCAAACCCCCCCTTCCTTGGGTGGGGAGACATGAAATCAGTGACTCAAAGGACTAGTGGCACCATTGCCACTGTCACTCGGGAGGTGAATTTATGTAGAGATAAGACAGATAAGAAGCAGGTGAGACACTGCCATTCATATACCCATTCATTCCAGAATCTAATGCCTCTCTCCCGACGTCACCCTAATGGGTAGGTAGGTGGCAAGTACTGTTTTCCTTTCCCTTGTGCAGTGTATAAATACCTTGGCAGTCAGTGGACTCTGAGTAACTAATTCCTGTTTTCACCTCTGTTTTCCCCTAAAGCACAGGACTATATATACAATGCCACATAATGAATTACTGACAGAGTCAATAGCAGACTTGAGGTTTTCTATGTCCCAGTTAAGACGGGATGCTTAAGTCAGCCTTCATCACTCTTAAGGGCTTAGTTCTCTGAAACCTAATTTTAACTTTATCCGTGTTGTCAATTCTCTGCCTGTATGTTAGGTGAGTAAGATGACAAGCAAGAACATCAACACATTGTGACGTCCACAATCCTGCTTTCCTCTACCCAGCTGAACAACTTCAAAGTTTGATTACCTAATTTATGACTCCATGTGGTGACCTTGCCTCCCTTTTTCATTAGAAATTTTCTTTTCCAATCTCCAAACCTCCACTCCATTGTGACCTTTCTGATTTCCTGGGAGCCCTCACCACCAGCCCCGTTAGTGTTGGGGTAGGAAACCACCCCCAGAGGCTGGAGCCAGGCAGCCTTAGTCCCTAGGTGGCCCCTGCCCCTGAGCAGTGAGCTGAAGCCACAGCACAGGTGCCACTCAGTAATTCTGTACTTGTTGCTGGCGCCAAGAAGTGTTCCACGTTCACAAGCCTGATTGGGAGTTTCACTGTGATGCTATTTCTGAGACGGTTTATAGGGACCCAAAGGGTAAGTCTAGACAGTGTGGGATGAATGTTCCCTGAACTCATCCTCCTTTTATCCAAGTTCTGATTTCCCTCTCCTCACTTTCCTGGCTCTACCTAGGCACGATCACCCAGCTTTTGGATGAAACTCTTCCTCCAAGGGTGACAGGGCGTGGAGAAATGATGCTGGCCGGGCAGGCACGGAGAGCCTGCTCTTCCAATTTCCTTCTGTGAGTGCTCGCCTGGGGATCCCTGCAGCACCTCAGACTCACCCTGTCCAGGACCCAATGCACCACCTGTGTCTCCTGTGTTCTCCAGTGCTGAAAATGGCATCACCATCCTAACACCCAAGCTTCTCAGCCATTTTTGAATCATCTTCTCTGTAGCCCATACTTAATGAACTCTTCAGTCTTGCTCATTTTCCAAGTGCCATCACTCAGGCTTTTTCCTCCTCTCCATTATCCTGGTGCAAACCCTTGAGAATGGCTCTTGAGCGCCTGACCTAACCCTTAGAAATAGTGCCATGAGCAAATATCTACACTCACTTGTTTCTTTCAAAAGACCTTTGCTAAGCCATGCCTTTTCCATTTCTGTCATACGTGGACTGCTCTCGCTGGTCTCTGCAACCAAGAGCGCTCTACACACACTTGTTCTGACTCAATCACTCCAAATACATAAAATACTAATTTCCACCCAGTCACATCGTCTCCAGTTGATACGGTTTGGATGTTTCTCTGCCGAAATCTCATGTTGAATTGTAGTCCCCAGTGTTGGAGGTGGGGCCTGGTGAGAGGTGATTGGATCATGGGGGAAGATTTCCCCCCCAGTACGGTCCTCGAGATAGTGTGTGAGCTCTTCTGAGATCTGGTCATTTCAAAGTGTGTAGTATCTGCCCCCAATCTTGCTCCTGCTCCAGCCACGTATGACGTGCCTGCTTCTCCTTCGCCTTTTGCCACGATACTAAGTTTCCTGAGGCAGAAGCCCAGAAGCAGAAGCTGCTGTGCTTCCTGTACAGCCTGCAGAACTGTGAGCGAATTAAACCCCTTTTCTTTATAAATTATACAGTCACAGACATTTCCTTATAGCAGTGCAAGAATGGGCCAATACATCCATCGTGAAGTTTCCCTGTCCTCTAGAAGTACAACTGTATCTCAGGTTGGGAGAGTAAGGAGGGATGAGGTCCTATAGGTCCCAAATGCCCACAGGCATAAATAGCTTTTCTCCAGCATTGGAATAGATGCAGCAGCGGAAGTGGCTCACTTCTGTTAGGGCATAGTTGCACTGGGGGGCCGTGATATAATTACTAAACTTCAGAGGCAGGTGAGGAGCTGAAACTGACAGAGGAATGCAGCATTCTTCTTTTCTATCTCATGGTCTCTCCAGAGTGTGGACCCAAGAGTAGCATGGGACGTGGAGTGGACGGAAGGGGTAAGTTTTGAGTAAGTTATAGTAGAGGCATGGTGACTTCACTATGCAACTGCAGCCTCGTCCTGCTTGTTTTTATTTTCAACTCAAGTTCATCAAATCAGTTTGCATCCTTCAAGTTTAGCCATGTAGTTTCCTCTCTCATGTATCATCTTTCATACAAACTATCCCTTAGAGTATGGGCATGGGGGAATTACAGATTAATTCCCCTCATTCATTTTGTATGCACCCACTTCAGTAAAAATCAATTTAGAATCCATCACTCTTAGGATGCTTTTCTGATTAAGTAAGAAACATTTAGCATCTACACAGCATGTAAAGCTTTGCCGCTGGACAATTTTAATGCAAATCAAAGCATAAAGTATCTCTTTGTTTTTTCCAAGATCCAGACTAGTCCCCCAGAAAGCCTTCCCTGATGCCCCAGATAAAGTGTGTCATCCCTCTCTCCTCAGTCCCACCCTGTAGAATCCAGCCCACTATAATAAGGTCACAGCCTACATCTTCTTTATTCATGCGTCTCCGGAACCCACCATGCAGTAGGTATTCATTAGAATTGATTTTGTGAGATTCCAGGTTTCTATTTGTACATAAGAAATTTGGTTGGCTAACAATTTCAATGGCTGATTACAATCCTAAATTGCCCATGTCACTGGGTAATTATAGACAAATTTTTAAAGAAGTTTCCTTTTCTATTTCCAGCTTTGTTGAGGTATAATTGAAAAATAAAAATTGAATATACTTAAGGTTTACACATGATGTTTTGATATATGAATACATTGTGGAATGATTATCATAATATCATAATCAAGCTAATTAACATCTCCATGACCTCACATCATTACCTTTTCTTTTTATGGTGGTGAGAATACTTGAGATCTACTCTCAGGAAATTTCTAGTATGCAATAGAGTATAATTAACTATAGTCACCATGCTGTACATCAGCTCTCCAGAATGTATTTATCTTGTAACTGAAACTCTGTACCTTCTGGCCAACATCTCCCTATTTCTCCCACCACACAGCCCCTGGCAACCACCATTTCATTCTCTGCTTCTTTAAATTTGACTATTTTAGATTCATCTTGTAAGTGAGATCATACAACATTTTTATTTCTGTGTCTGGCTTATTTTACTAGTATAATGTCCTCCAGTTTCATTCATGACACTCCAAATAGGATTTCCTTTATTCTAAGACTGAATAATATATATATACACATTTGTGTGTGTGTGTGTGTGTGTGTGTATGTGTGTGTGTGTATGTGTGTATATATATATGTGTGTGTGTGTGTGTATATATATGTGTGTGTGTATATATATATATGCATGTTGGAATTCAGTCTTCATTCTTAGTATTCATCTGTGCAGTGAATTAATTTGCTTCTCATTTCTTTTTGTATATATTCTATAGCTATTTTCTTTGTGATTACCCTAAAGATTATATTTAATATCCTAATGTTATACAACTCCAGTTTAAATTGATACCAACTTAACTTCAGTAACACACACACACACACACACACACACACACACACACACACACACACACAAATGCTCCTATGCAACTGCACCCTTGCCCTCTTCAGGTTTTTTTGTGGTTGTTTTTGAGACAGAGTCTCGGCTCTGTCAGTCACCCAAGCTGGAGTGCAGTGGCACAATCTCTACTCACTGCAACCTCCACCTGCTGGGTTCAAGCCATTCTTGTGCCTTAGGCACTCAAGTTGCTGAGATTACAGGACTCCATACCACCATGCCCAGCTGATTTTTATATTTTTAGTAGAGACAGGCTTTTGCCATATTGGCCAGGCTGGTGTCAAACTTCTGGCTTCAAGTGATCTGCCCGCCTCACCTCCCAAAGTTTTGGGATTACAGGCATGAGCAACTGTGCCCAGCCCTGTTCAGTTATTGATATTATAAAATTACATCTTAACACATTGTGTGTCCAAAAACATGAGTTCATATTTTTTATGCATTAATAGGTTAAATAATGTAGAAAACAAAATGTGGAGTTACAAACCAAAGTGAAAACAATGCTAGTTTCTATAATTGCCCACATATTTGCCTCTACCGAGATCTTTATTTCCACATATGGCTTCAAGTTACTTTCTAGTGTCCTATCATTTCAATCTGTGGGACCCCTTTTAGTGTTTTCTGCAGGGTAGGTCTAGCAGTAGCAAATGCCTTTGGCTTTTGCTTATTTGGGAATGTCTTAATTTCTCCTTGCTTTTGATATACAGTTTTGCTGGATATTGAATTATTGGTTGACAGGTTATTTATCCCCCCCGCCCCACAACTTGCTAAATACATTAGCCCATTGTCTTCTGGACTCCATAGTTTCTGATGAGAAGTCAGTTGTTAATCTTTGGAGAATTCTGTATACATGATGAGTCCTTTTTCTCTCACTGCTTTCAAGACTCTTTGTCTTTTGACAGTTTTATTATAACATGTCTCAGTGTGAGTCTCTTTGAGTTCATCCTACTTAGAGTTTGTTGAGCTTCTTGGATGTTTATAGTCATGGCTTTCACCATATTTGGAAAGTTTTCAGCCATTATTTATTTGAATAACCTCTCTGTCCCTTTCTCTGTCTCATCTTAGAATCCCACAGTGAACATGCTGGTCCACTTTATGATATGCCACAGGTCCCTCAGGCTTTGTTCCCTTTTTCAAAAGAAGAATCTTCTTTCTTTTTCTCAGATTCTGTAATTTATTGTGTTATCTTCAAGTTCATGGATGGTGTTTCTATCCACTCAAATCTGCTTTTGAAAGCTTCTGGTAAATTTATCCTTTCCATTACTATCCTTTTTAGTTCCAGTCCAAAGCTGGTTTCTTTTTAGATTTTTAAAATGTTTTTATTGATATCTTAATTTCATTCATACATTGTTTTCATTATTTCCTCCCCAGGATCTTTTAGTTCCTTGAGTATCTTTAAGATAGTTGTTTTTAAAGTTTTTCTAGCAATGTCTGCTGTCTGTTGTTTCTTAGGGACTGTTTCCATTGATTAATTTTTTACTTTGAATAGATAATACTTTTCTGTTTCTTTGTATGCCTTGTGATATTTGTTGAAAACTGAGTAATTGATCTAATAAAATAGTAACTCTGGAAATCAGACTCCTGTCTTCCTCAGGCTTTTCTAAAAAAATTGTTTCTGTTGTATCTGTGCTGGTGACCACCTCAGGTGTAAAGCTGAAGCCTTCTCAGGTCTTCTTTAAGCCTGTGCCTTTCCTTGGGCATGCATAGTGACTTTCTAGATGCCTTTGCATATGTGGTTGTTTTTAAATTTCTGGTTTCCAAAAAAGCAAAAGAGAAAAAGGATGAGGAAGGAGAAAAAAAGAAAAAGGGGGTTGCTGGTCATATAAATTCCCTGGAAATTGCTTCAACCAGAGAGGGAGGGCCTTGCAACAAATGAGGGAGGGATGCAGCAATATTTCCTCCCTCTGTGTTTGCAGTACCACATTCAGAAGCAACAATCAGAACACAGATCCCCAAGTTTTGGAGGAAAGGGTCCTTTTCACCTACCCTGGCTCCCACACGCTGTGTGGAGATGGCTCCCTGTCATAGGACTGGACACACTGCTACCTAGCGACCAGCTTATATGACTGAAATTAACCACAATTTACTTTCTAAGCCTTTTTGTAAATGTTTCAATCCTTAGAATAGATGCCAGAGTTCAAAAGAAAGTTTCATAAGACAGATTATGTCAGTGCAATTGTTGTCTAGGCAGGGAGACAAATTCCTGGTGCTTTTCACTCCACCATCTTCCCAGAATCCTTTCCCTCAACTCCTTGCTTTTAAAAATTCCTCAATGAATTTAATGATTTGATACAAGTGTCACTTAAATAAAGCAAACAAAGTGAAAACCTAGATTATCAGAAAATAATATTTGGGTATAAAATTCCCTTAAAATTCAGAATATGATTCATTTCCTAATATGAGTGCCCCTCAGGCATTTAAATATATGATTCAATTTGTTAAAATTTGATTTATACAATATGTGCCAGGAACATGTTTATTAGATAAACTGAGATACACCCAAACTTGCAAGCATGTCTCTCAAAGGAAATCAGTTAATATACTTAGAATAAAAATAGAAAAGAGCAAGAGCAATGCTTAGCATGAAATCTCACAGATTACTTCACAGAAACACAGGTATTACACTGAAGAATACAAAGTCACAGGAATGTTCTGTAACAGTGACACACTAAGGAAACCATCAGTTCTCTAACACTGACCACAGGTGGCTTTCAAAGGTGGGTTAAAAACAAAACAAAATAAAACAGGTGGGTTAGAAACCAAGTGGGTTTTAAACCACAGGTGGGTTAAAAACAAAACAAAATAAAACAACCTCCTTGAACGTACTTAATTGGGCACTTCAAAACCAGAGCAGAAGGCGTTCTATCAGTTCTAAGTTCATGCAGTTACTAAGTTTGAAGGTTGAATATTACTTTGCTCCAGGCAGTTCAACTAGCTGTATGGATGTTGTTTGTATAAATGCCTCATTATGCATAAAAGTGGCAGAAACACCCTGTACTTACGTTGCATTTCTGTAAAAGAACTAATTATCAATAGCATCTACTTCAATGCTCCTCACCCTCTGGTATGGAAATCTCATTGATTTTGAAAGTGTTTACAAGGGGATCATAAAATCCAGAAATTATCGATTCCACAGCTAGGGTATGAGTTGGAGCCAGGCAATTGGGATTAACTACAGTGTGGGAGGGAGGAAACCCTGGGCTTATCTGCAGTGGAACCCAGGTCTTTCTGTTCATGGGCAGGTTCCAGAGTAAAAGGCTCTGCACAAAGTGGGTGGTGGGAAGAAATAGGAAAGAATTGCCCGACTATAAATGACAACATGCGCTGAGGTTGAAGGAAAGAAAAATGATGTGAGAAGGGGAAGGAGAATCTGCATCACAGAATGTCCACCAGGAAGAGGGAGGGGCATATTTGGATCTGACATATTTGAGGACATGTGAGTATTTCTCCTTCCTACTTGCTAGATGAAGAAATACACAGACCGACTGAATGTCTGGCCTGCGGTCATGCAAGCTATTAAGACAGCAGTAACTGAACCTAGTTCTCATTAGCGGTACGATGGCCCTTTCAAGAGGCAGTGTTTGCTTCATTTACTTTGCTTCAGTTAGCTGGTTTCCTGCCAACACAACACATCTGAGGAGATGAGCGTCAAGGTGCTGCCACAGTGACAGCCCAGGGGCTGCCAGAGGAAGGTGAAGGTGTGCAAAGTCAACGTTTTGTATCCACCCCCTCTTATTTTGGCTCTGCAAGGGGCTCTGCGGTAAAGACAGCAATGTGACCACTGGGAGTCTCAGATAAGAAGAAAGCAAACTGAGCTGTGCTCTCCTGTCTGGCATGAGGCTTGTTCAGATAATGCAGGTAAAGGCCCTTAGTGCAGTGCCTCATGTGGAGGGGATGTGGAGTGACTGTTGGTAGCTGTCACCATCATCACTGTCATTGGCACTCTGAACTCCCATCAGTTTTGTAGTTACATATGTTTGTGCTTTTATTCATTTACGTTCACTATTCTATATTTGGTGCTTAGCACAGTGGTTGGCACATACAAAATATGCTGTAAAAATAATGGAATAGATGAATGAATGAATGGATTCTTTTCTATGGTGTGTGTGTCAGAAGAAGTGGGATAACCGCACCTGGACCAGGCATCAGGAAGCGAACTCTTCACAGACTGGTGTCACGCACCTGTACAAGGTGAGACAGTGGCCTAGCAGCCTTCGGGAGACAGCACTGTGTTTTCCTCTGGCCGTTCTCAGAATCTGTGAAGACGAACTGCCTCTTTTTCCCCAAAAATTTCTTTCCATAAATGTACCTTTGCACAACTGTTACCAGCATATACTCTCTCCATACTAGAAATCTCAGTGGTCAAGCTCTATCTGCCTGCCTTCTCCATGAAACTGATATTTATTATTCATTTCTCTCTCATCAATCAGTTTATATACTTGACTTTGCATACCAAGTCCCAATCTCCTTCTTAATTTCACTGTGCAGGAGGCAAATTCTTCATGAACAGCCTCTACAGAATCACAGAAGGAGGAATCATGTACATTCTTAACAAAGTGAAGACGTTTTTTAAAAAGTGGAAATCCCTGCTCATTTACTCCCAAAATTCAGTCAATTGGCAGGTTTTCCATTTTTTCTTTTACAAAAGTTTCATTTGTCCCATGGGCAAATGAGCTGAGCCTTCAGAGCATTGAGAGGAGGAGGTGCTTAGGAAGTTGACTTTACTCTTTCGCATGATAGATAGAACTAAGACACTGCTAAGAGATGATAAAGATAGAAATATTTCAAAAGGAAGGAAGGAAACCACAAACCACTACCACAATTTTGTCTAGCATTCCTTTAGACTGGTGACTACCTGTTCCTAGAATTGCAGGGAGGTTTTTCAAATTGAGACGTGACAACGGCTGTGATTTTTGCTGCACAGAGAACAAGGGAGAATTTGCTATCAAAGACGAGGTATGAAAGTGGTGCCCGGAACTCACTGCCGTGGCACAGTAGGGGCAGTTGGCAATGGTGGGCTGGGAATACAGTTGCAAACGAACAAGTAATCAGATTGGTAAATGATCGCATTTTGGGGTGCAAGGACAAAACATTATTGAAAGATTGAGCCATTGGATTTGTTAAAAAAGTTGCCTGGTAGAGAAACCTTACTTTCAATCACAAGTTTTCTTTGCCAGTTATCAAACATGACACTGAATTCAGCTAGCTGGGCTATACCCTCTCCAATAAAACGATAAGAGGCAAAAGAGCAGAAAACAGTCAAGATGTCAGCATGCCTACTGGAGGGCCGACACAGTCTTCTGCCAAGGTGATACTTCGCTTTCGTGCCAAAACAGTGATCTAAAGTTTTATCCTGAAGAAACTAGAGACCCACATTTCCTGTATTTGTATGGACAGTGTTGTTAGTCTGTTCTCACATTGCTCTATGTTGGTTCAAAATTGCAGTTTTTGCCATTACTTTTAATGTAAAGAAAAGAGCCACAGCCAGGCACAGTGGCTCATGCCTGTAATCCCAGCACTTTGGGAGGTTGAGGTGAGTGGATCACTTGAGGCCAGGAGTTCAAGAGCAACATGGCGAAACTCTGTGTCTACTAAAAATACAAAAACTTGGATGGGCGTGGTGGCACATGCCTGTGGTCCCAGCTACTCAGGGTCTGAGGCCTGATACTGCTTGAACCTGGGAGGAAAGAGGTTGCAGTGAGCCAAGATTGCATAACTGTACTCCAGCCTGGATGACAGAACACTGTCTCAAAAAAAAAGGAAAGAGAATAGGTTTAATTGGCTCATGTGTCCACAGGCTGCACTGGAAGCATGGCTGGGGAGGCCTCAGGAAATTTACAACATGGGAGGAAGAGGGTACAGGGAGGTGCTACATACTTTTAAATAACTGGAACTCATGAGAGCTCATTCACCAGTGAGAGCTCACTCACCATCGTGAGAACAGCAAGAGGAATTCTACCCCGATGATCCAATCACCTCCCAACAGACCCCTCCTCCAACATGGGTGATTACATTTGACATGAGATTTGGATAGGGACACAAAGCCAAATCATATCAGATGGCTTCAGCCTCAAACAGCACCCCTTATGCCAAACTTAAAACTTAGATAACAGAGGACTATCAACAGTTACTAAGTTTTACACATTCTGAGAAAAGCAGGATTCCTATACATCTAGGCTATAAAATAACTTGCAATGCAAACTGGTATAAGAAGAAATAGCCAAATTTCAAACAACATGTTAGGATTTTGGAGAAATTTACAGAGCAAGAGAAACAGAAACAAAGTGCTGCAAATATTATCTAGAAATGCCAGCATTAGGATGTGATCAAGATGGAGTCTTTGTACATTTGGAATCCAACAAAGAAAATGTCTGCCTTGTACCTGATTTTAGTGTACTGATCAGTATATCAAAGAACAGGATGCATGAGAATATTCACCAAGAAACCCACGGAAGTCCACGAAGTGGAGAGGCGTGGATAGAGGGAGAACACGTGAGTGGGGACTACTCAAGGTCCAGACAGTCAAAGGAAGCCCCCAGTGGAAATGTTATAGGAAAGTAGATTTTGGTTAAATATTGAAATTGTATCAGTTAAGCTGTTCAAAAACGATATCAGTCCTAGTGGGCTGCAGTGTGCACCATGTGACTCAGGAGATTCAGGCAGGGGTCTGTGCCCACTCATTGAGGGATGATATTCAACCGGGATCCACCACAAATGAAATAAGCCCTTCTAACTCCGAAAAATTCCAGGAGCGTTTTGTTTGCCATGTTCGTGACATACTAAGTGTTTTCCTTCATTTGCATTTTGTGGCCTTTATTTCCAATGCATCTCTGCCCTAAATTTCTAGTTCAGATCAATGCCCCTACTTGATATTCTTTCTGTATATCTTCAGTCTTCAACGTCTTTCCATTTCTCATCATATTTCTCTTAGATTTTAAGAAAATGAAAGAACCCTTATGGTTTTAGGTTTTAATCTCTCTACTACTAAAACACCCCCATGCTTTTCGTCATATTCATTGACTTTTTTTTCCCTTTATCTATTTCTCTTTCTCTGTTTCTCTTTCTCATTCTCTCAGATAAATATTCAAGCTGAAGATTCAAGTTCGGTTGCTGATGAGGACTTCTATGCAGAAATGGTCAGCAAATTATCTTTTCACACAAAGGACAAACTATTGAGCATGAAGAACTTCATGCTTCAGGATAGCTACAGTGAAGCTATCTACATCATCATGTGCAAGTGGTACTTTGCACTGGATTTATTAACTCAGCAAAAGTCTATGCATACTCTATTAACTAGCTATAAATGAGCTTTAATAAACATGCAATAAAAATCTTGATTATTGCACATGTCATACGTTTATTAAACTCTTATAAACTACAAATGTAAGATTTCATACTATTGTATAAATGCTGAATTTGGGTTTAGTTTTCATCCAAGAATAATGCCCCTCATATATTTAAAAAAATAGATCATAGTAAATAATTAGCATTGAACACTACTTCTTTTATTTAGTAACACAAATAAAAATAACTTTGGAAGAAGCTGAAAGTTTGGGAATGTTATTAGTTTATCATTGCAGTTTAAACACTGGAAGATTAAATCAATACATCTGAATGATTTGTCTATAACAATGTAATTAAATACTCTAGTAGTTGCAGTTGAAGCACTCAGTATTTATGGATGGAGAAAACTATACAAGTTATCACTTTTTTATTCTCTTTTTATATGAATAATCCTATAAGTGCCCTTTTACTAACTGATTGACAGCATAAAAATTACTTTATCTCTCTGCATTCATTTTCTCATCTGTTAAATTAGATGAAGGATAGTTTCTTCCTCCTGGGTTTGTAAGGATTAAATGAGATGATTCATGAAAATAGCTTAATTCAGAATCTGGTCTATCAAAAGCACTGAATAACCAGTAGCCATTTTTAAGACAGTTAACACAAAAAAAACTTGGAACAAATTCATGTCAATAATCTCACCAAAAATTTAAAAAATTATAAATCTCTACTCCAGCAATATGACTTGAAGAATAACTCTCTGAGATTTACATTTTTGAAAAACAGTTTATTTTAGGCAAGAGGCAATTAATTCTCAGAATGCAACAATGTTTAAGGGAGGAGATTTCTAACTTTCCATCACTGATTTGACCAAAGTCATAGGATCATGTCCCAACGTTGGATATTAACCCATAGCTTTGAAAACAGAATTCTAAAAACAGATGTATCTTCTTGCTCTAGAATCCCTCAAACAGCATACTTTCTTTAGAATGTACCATTTTTCAATGACCCAGTGTTGAGCCATTTTACTGAACATAGCTTATCACAGATTAGTTAACTCTATTGATAGCCACTTTTTAAACTTTCCAAACTTTAAGCAGTTTTTTTTATTTGTGGTTGAGTATTGCTTTGAGCCAAGCAAATTAAACCTTTGCAGCTTCAAAAGGAACAGCTAAGTGCTGCCAGTATTAACCGCATAATTTCAGAGTCAATTTTATGTTGTACTTGCCAAAGATTTTCAACCAAGAAATTAAACAGTAATTAGAATTTATCTTCCAATTGCAATCTAAGAGCGATCATTCTTTAAATGTGCTAGATGGTATCTCACAGGTTTTTATTATGGAAATTCTCACATTACAAAACTATCATTTTAATAGGTGTGCTTGGTACATTATGCACTGGGCACAGAAATTATTTATTTAGAGAGAATTACATTAATACTAAAATCATTTATATGCTAAGAATTATTACTCAAAAGATTTTATTTGCAATGAATTATTTTTTTAATATGGGAAACCAAGAGAAATGTAATAGTGTAATAAATTTCTAGTTAAAGTACATAGAAATTTCTAAGAAAAAGTAGGCTGATTTTCAGAAATAGGGTCATAGAAGTGCTTCTCCATAATGTACTAGTAAATGTAGATTAATGCCTTATTTTGAATCACTTCAAAAACAGTATAAGAGTACTTGTTCAATGAGGTATTATTAAGACTAGGAGAACACTCTTCTGTATATAATATACAACTGTGTTTAACTTGAAATATCAGTTTGGCAATGTAAATGAAGAATACATGGCAAAAGCAATTTTTAATCTATTCACCTATTATATTTGGGAGAATTGGAGAACTAAGTGGTTCATTAGAAAAAGACACTGTGAACAATTGCACCTGGAACAACTGGTCTTTTACCAAAGAACTGTGTTGTAAATTAAATGGCCTAAAATAGCAAGGTAAGCTTGCTCCATATCTTACTAAAATTTGTACAAATGAATCATATGTGAGCTACTGTTTTTACCTATGAGACCCCCCAGAGACTCTGGTCTCTCTGCACATGCCCACTTCCCTTTCAACTTTCCCCATGAGCTGAAGCAGCACAAGACCCTCATCAAATGGGCTGAGCAATCTTGGACTTCCCCACCTCCAGAATCATCAGCCAAATAAACTTCTTTTAAAAAATAAATTACCTGGTCTCAGCTATTCTGTTATAGCAACACAAAAGTGGATGAAGACAGCTATGTAGACAGATTTTATCCATAACTCTGAGAAGGAATTTGGCTGGGATTAAAAAAATTAATGCATTCCATGTGGTTACATGCCTTCTAACACAAAAAGTGGAACCAAGTTAGAAGACTCTGTTTGGTGTTTTTAATTTGGTGAACTTGCTGATAGTTTTCTGTGTTTAGAGTTTTTCTCAAGGTATTATTGATCACTACTCCACAATAGAAACTGATGATATGAAAACACTTTTGCTTCATAATGCGTAAGAATTTGTGAAGATCAGCACCAGGTACTTTGATCTGCCAGCATATAATAGTTGTTAAAGTGGATCAATGAAACTTCCACTTAGTTCAGTACCTTAAATAAAAGAAATCTTTTGATCAGAATTACCTTAGAAATGCTATTTCTGGCAAGTCAATTTACATTTCCAGAGTCGGTACTCATGTTTGGAAGGAGGACCTGCTAATTTATTGGGTGCTGGCTTTGGTTTATTCCCGTCCTATGACCTTGGGCAAGTCATTTGATCCAATACTCAGCTTTTTCATCTGTAAAGTAAGAATAACAACTCCAAAAATAATACCTTCCTGTCTTTTCTATTGCTGGCCCATGGGATTTTAGGTAATGTTGATGTAATTACTCAGGAAATGAGACATACTGTCTGTAACAGGAAGCCATACGTTGGGACAGAGGGCACCATTGGCTGAGAGACCTTACTGGAATTTTACGAGGCATACTATTGTTGTATCACTGTGAAAGACATGTTGAACTTCCTGATTTTATTCTCTGCTTATATGTCAATCACTGAATCATTAGATAACATGATTCAAGTTGGAAACGACAATGGAAATCTCTAAGCCCTGTGTTTTGCCATGTCCATTCAAGGTTTCACACATCATCAGTCTTCTCTGACTCATTTGGGAGTGTCGAGCTGTGCTACCTTCACTACATGTGGGAGTTTTGTATCCTCTTGAAAAAGTACTTCGAGCTCCTAGTCATGGTCATCCAGGCATCAGTTTTTGGATGACTTCATCCCCAGATCTTAATTCTAAATATGTCTCTCCAATATTTCTGTCCCCTTATTTTTCAGTCAAACACTAATCATGGCATTGTTGTGAAAGAACTTTGCAAATGAAATCAAGGTTACTAATTTGCTGACCTTAAAACAAGGGATTATTGTCCATGCCTTGTAACAAAAAAAAAAAAAAAAAAGTGGAACAAACTTAGAAGGTTAAATACTCTGCTTGAGTAGTACTCTTTGTTACCTGGATGGGAATCACATGAGCCCTTGAAAGCAGAAGAGGAAGGCAGATGAGATGTGGCAGAAGGGGAGGCCGAGTGATAGGAAGCCCTCCAGTGCTGGCTTTGAAGGTGAGATGGCCACGGGCCAGGGAGCGTGGGCTGCCTCTAGCAGTTGTGAGCTCCCCACTGCTGACAGCCAGCCAGGAAATGGAGACCTCAGTCCTGCAACCATAGAACTGAGTTCTATCAACACCTGGGATGCGCCTAGAAGTAGATTCTTCCTCAGAATCTCTACAAGCAACACAGGGCGACTGACACTTTAATCCAGCCTTACTAGATTCTAATCAGATTAGAATCTAGTCTGCTGAGTCTGCTGGATTTCTCATCTGCAGAACTGTGAGATAATATTTGCAACAATAGAAAACCAATACACTCTCCATCCATCCACCCATTCAGCAAATATTCACTGATCTCAGGAACTGCTAAGAACAATTGCTGGTGATAAAGCAGAAAAAAAGAAGACAAAAATCCCTGCCTTCATGGAATTTACATTCTAGTAACAATACCTACATTAAAACAAATAAATAAACCCTAGCTTCCAGCTCATTGCTGTTTGATCTCACAGGCCTATTAGATTAGAACAAGACTGGACCTATCAGGCAGCCTGATGATGGGAAATGCACCAGGTGATGTGTCGTCCTCCCCGATCATGTGTCATACACATTCGGGTGGACTCCCAAATCCAGTCAGTTGGTAGCTGCAGGACAAATGGTCTCTAATGTGTTTTGGTTGGGTTTATAAGCACCACATACATATCATCATGTGGTCCTTAGCAACGATTTGGCAAAAATTATATACATTGCAGCTCCTACCTAAGATCTGGGAAAAAAAAATGCTCTTAGAAATTTCATGAGAGACCTGATGGAGAATATATGGAGGTAGCCCAGAGAGGGAGATTCTTCCTGGGATCTTCCCAGGATGCAAAGCATGTTAGTAGCACTGATGAAGCTGACTTTCCTACTCTTCTGCAAGAGGATTATGGTGATGGTGGAAAATGTGCGATTGGATTGCAGTTTTTCACTGTTTCATTAGCTAAGAGAGCGCATTAAGTCAAGACGGCACTCTTTTTGCCATGTAGCCATCTCAGGAAGTCTGCCATCCATGCTGGATTTTACAGTTCCAAGTTATACACTGACCTCAGAGTCAGGTTATGAAAGAGAGGAGTAGAAGGTAAGGATGTAAGGTTAGAAGGAAGGTAAAGGCTGCGGGACGGCGTCCATGTGTAGCAACGTTCCCACCCTTTCCTAGAGCTGCTTGTTTGCTGATGGTGGTGGAAACCTCCTTCACCCCTCGGGCAATGGCTGTACTCATTGATTCAGATTCACCTGGCAAGGCTCTGGGGAAGTCTTTGAGGGACTTGATAAATGGAAAGTGACTGTGTGGCCAGATACTTTCCCTTTTTAAAAGATTTTTTAGGGTGCTTTGCTGTGTTGGCATGTAGTAAGCACTCAGCTTTTTTTTTTAAAATGAATCAATGAAGGACGTGCTATGTGGGTCTCTCTTTGGCATCCCCCCAAAAAATTTTCATAAAAACCACATTGCTCTCTAATGCTTTTGGAGTTAGCCTGGAGCATTCGTTTTTGTGGAGGTAGAGCGACCAGGCTTGAGGTGGGAGCAGGAAGGGCTCATGTCCGACGGCAGTCAGGGGCTAGCTCAGCAGCAGGTACATGAAGAAAGCAGGCTTTTACAGGCCCAACATCACACTCCTTCTCCTCACTCCATGGTTGCCTTTGGTCCTAACAGAATTCTTTTAGAAATTCTAGTTGGCCATCAAAAAAAAAATAGAAAAGATACTGATTGTCTGTGAATATCATTATCCTACACTCACAGCTTATAAGAAACTTTGGGAGGACAAAATATGCTTCCAGACAGAACAACATCTAAACCATTTGCTTAGGTGGTTGTTTGCCATATTTATAATAAATAAAGACACACACATATGTAACATTCAATGATTTCTGTTAAAAGAGTGAGAAAATCACCGGGCAACAATCCTGTCATCATGGTCCTATTACATTCTTGTTTTTAAAATTTTAGTATTGTATCATTAGTTTTTTAGTTTGTAGTAAAGACAACTTCAACACATGAACTTATGATGAAATGTAGGGTTTTTCAGGGGGGAGCAGAGGCAGAGTCGTAATCGGTATGCAAAATCTAAATTAGAAGTCACTGAATGGAGAGTGATTTTTAATCTCATTGCATGACCACCTCAAAATGAATGTAAATATGCTCACTAGAGCTCATATTAAAGTACTGCATTTAAGAGCAAAAAAAGTAAATTCATCTTAGCGGGCTCTGAACAGAACTCGGTCATCATAACGCTGCCATCATTACCTTTTTTCTTTATTACTTGGAACATTAATCCAAGACGTACATGAGAATATAATGCAGAAAGCAGGCAAGCAAGAAAATATCAATAGTATCTGCAGTTTTTCTAGGGACTGTGTCCACTGTATTTTTCAACTCCACCTGCACTGATGGTTAAGCTTATTCTGAGCCATTCATATTCCATTCTGTCAAAGTCAAAATTACAGAAAGAAAGGCAATAAAATGGAAAGCTGATTTCATACGAAGTGGAACCTGTCTCCAACAGTTTCCTATTTGGAGAAAGCAAACCGCATGTGTGGCCGGGGGCTGACACGGGGTCCCTCGACCTGGGTGAGCTGTGGATCCAGGCACGTGTGGGGGCCGTCGGCAGCAGAACTGCTTTAGAAGTCGCAAGGAACTGGCCACGCGCTGGGGGGACAGCAGGACGTGCCTTGGTGTTCTCGGAGGGCGCCTGGCTGTGCTCTGCTCCTGACCTGGCAGCTGGAACCCTCTCGAGCACCCAGAAGGAGTCCCCAGGGTCTGGGCGCGCAGGCCTGGGCCTTCCCTCTGGTGCAGAATGGAGGGGCCGGCGCAGCAGGGCTGGGGCCCGGGCAAAGGGCCCGGGTGTTCAGTGCACAGCGCGGGAGTGCGCTCCTCACAGGGAATGTGCACGGGTGGTGGCGTTTCTGACCCTGTGTGCGCGTGCTAGGGATCCTACAAGGGCCCAGGGACCCAAGCACCAGAGGCTGAGGCCAGTGCAGCTGCAGGACCTTAGAGGCTGGACTCGGGTTCCTGCAGGGGAGGCCGCGGTGGGTTCGGGTCGAGCGGTAGCCGCCTCCACCCCGCCGTCCTCGGGCCCTGGGGCAGCCACGGCTCCCGCATCACTCCGGCCCCTTGACCTTGGCGGCGGGGAATTCCTACATGGAGGCCGGGAGAGGCGAGGCGACACACGACAGTCCCACCTCGAGCTCCTAGCCAGGGAACCTGTCTGTGCTGGGCCGGGAGAGAAGGTCTGAGGGTGAAGCAAGCTCCGGGTCCCCATCAGTCTCCAGAAGAGCGCGTGTGATTGAAAGCACCTGGGAACTCAGGGGAGCGCAGAGCAATTAACTCACCCTCCCTACCTACCCCGGTGAGGGGTCCCCAGCGGCAGGGAAAGGCTCCTCCACCCAATCAAGCTTAGCTTTTGTTTCTTACCCCCTTTCAATGGCCCTTTTAATGATGGCATGAATAGTGATATTCAACATAACAATTACACTTGGTGACATTCTTATTTTCTCTGCAATGTCCACAAAGAGACCTTTAAAAAGTCATTCGTTGGTGCTCATTAAAGATTTGCATATAAAGGAAAATGAGAATGAACCCTTAATTATCAGCAAATCCAGAATAGGTGATATTTCAGGGGACTTGAAAAGTACAAATTATGAACTGACTGAATAGAGAAGCGTCCTTAAATTAAAGCTTTAGAAACTGCTATTTGCTTTCTGCTCAGATTAAGTAAAACTTTCTGTTGCATAAATAGAAAAAAACGCTGTTTTCTCTTGGGCGAGTATCTCCATGCCTGCTCATTTGGGGCCCATCTTGAGCATTTAAATACATTAAAGTATATTCTACAGATTTCTCTAGGCAGATCTATAAGGCCTTAGCTGAATTGGTGGCAATCTCTCTTTGGGAAATGTGCCAGTTCCCAGCTAGCAGGAGTGCTATCACCTGTCAAGCACTGGAAACCCACTGTAATCCAGCCATTTTGTCTGTGGATCCCTGTTGGGGTGCCAGGGAGGGGTGGAGGGGTGACAAAGTGTCAGGCGTTTAAACCAGCGCCACTCCATCTTAAATAGGAGCTGGGTAAAATGAGGCTGATCCCTACTGGATGCATGCCCAGACAGTGAAGGCATTCTAAGTCACAGGACGAGATAGGAGGTCCGCAGAAGACACAGGTCACAAAGACCTTGCTGATGAAACAGGTTGCAGGAAAGAAGCCAGCCCAAACCCACCCAAACCAAGATGGTGATGACAGTGACCTCAGGTTGTCTTCACTGCTCCACTCCCACCAGTGCCATGACAGTTTACAGATGCCATGACAACGTCTGGAAGTTACCCTATATGGTCTAAGAAGGGGGCATGAATAATCCACTCCTTGCTTAGCACATTATCAAGAAATAACCATAAAAATGGGCAATCCGCAGCCCTCGGGGCTGCTCTGACTGTGCAGTAGTCATTCTTTCATTCCTTTACTTTCCTAACAAACTTGTTTTCACTTTATTCTATGGACTTTCCTGGAATTCTTTTTGTGTGAGATCCAAGAACCCTCTCTTTGGATCTGTATCGGGACGCCTTTCCTGTAACAAAAGCATACATTTCAAACTTGGCTTTGGAAACAGGTCCAGCCAATAGCCAGTTGTCCCAACTGTTACCCAGCAGCTGGGTCCTCCGGCCTGGTAAGGAGGGATACAAGAAACAGGACCTCTACCCAGCAAGGCAGATGGAGAATGACCAGGGGGGAGAGCCCGCCCTTCTGCTAGTGGGGGTGGAGTCAGGGGAGGTTACTGAAAGGACGTGATGTCTGAATGTGGATCTGGAGGGAAGAGCAGAGGTGTCTCCCAGGGGTCTCCGGCTGCAGGACAGCTCTCAGGCTGAGAAGCAGGCTTCAGATCACATGGCCCATTCCACACCCAGGCAGGAGGCACCAGTGTCAGTGCCAGCTCTGTCCTGAGCTGCCGTTTCCATACTGCAGTTCCCTCTGAGGACTGAACTCTGACCTTTTACTTCTCTTGTACAAATTCCTACCTCAGGGGTCTGGGGAGTCATGCTCCACAAACCATAAAAATCTCACCAGAGGGGTTTCATTTAACCCTAAATTATTTTACTTTCCAGCCTGACTCTGGCATAACCTCACATGACAGACAAAGAAGAAAATCAAAATCTTTCACCACGAAATATGTGGGGTTTTTTTTTGCCATACTTTGAAATGGGCTGAAAAGTCTTTTGTGGAGGGAAAGTTGTATCTGTAAAGAATCTCTGTTAACATAATAGATTTTCCGCCTTCCAGGCCCTCCCAATCCTGAAGAGATTTACTGAGTGTCCAGCATCTTTTAAGTGTCTGATTAGGAAATATTTGCCAACTTATTTTCTCTAAGGGTCCCACCTATGAGACTTCACCTACATAATAAGAAACTGGGTTTCTACAACCCCTTTTCTTGACCCAGACTCTCTTTTCTGTTGATTCTGGGTCTTTAGACAATAACTTGACTCTTTCAACCGACTGCCAATCAGGAAGTCATTGAGTCCACCTGTGACCTGTAAACTACCAACTTCTGGACCAAGCCAGTGTATGCCCCACACATCTCGATCAATGTCTTATGTCTCCCTAAAACATATAAAAACCAAGCTGAACCCAACCACCTTGGGCACATGTTCTGAGGACCTCCTGAGACTGTGCCTTGGGTCATGGTCACTTGTATGTGGTTCGGAATAAATCTCTTTAAATATTTTACAAAGTCGCACTCTGTTTGTCAACACCTTTCTTCACGGTTTCAGAACCCGTGAATGGGATTCTCCTACACAAGCCATTCTAAATATACGGCATTTGCCCTTGGTCCAGTAACAATGGGGATGTGCCTGGGCCATGAACCTGCCTGCAACTCAGTATCCTCCTGACAGCCTGATCCCTTCAGGTAAAGTTGCACAGGTGGGGACAGTGGTAAAGCCAGATGCTGGTGAGATGGGGATGCCCAGGAGAGACTTGGCCACAGCACTTTGGAAAGACTTATAAAGAGAAACTGCAAATACAAGGGCCAATCGAAAACAGGACACAGGGGAAAAAGGTTGGGATTTCACTAGTTCCCTGAGCGAAGCTGTTGAAAATGTGAGCTTCCATCGCTGGTTAGTTTGCAGCAGTACTGAAGAAGAAGAAAAACCAATTCCCAGACATCTCCCCAACTCAAAACTTACCCAGGTCCATTTTCTTTCTCAACTAAATAAATCTTCCTGCTGAAAGGAAAAGGTATGACATTTTTGCTGTTGTTGGAAGAGGGAGTTTTCATTAGGCTGTGCAGAGCAGGCTCCATATCAGTAGTTATGGCAATGTGAGGAAGTGAAAGGAACATGAAACCTCTAACTTTATTCATCAAAAATGAGATTTTATCTCCGCACGCCGTAGGAAAGAGGTCTATCGTCTGGATTGAATCGTGTTTCCCCCAAATTCTTGTCTTTTACAGAACCTTAGGATGTGGTCTTACTTGGAAATAGGATCATTGCCAATGTAAGTAGTTAAGATAAAGTCATACTGGAGTACTGGAGGAGTAGGGCGGCCCATTAATCTGACCCTTGTGAGGGCTGGTATTTTCACAGGAAGAGGAGAAGAGACAGAGAGACATGCACAGGAAAAAAGGCCACATGAAGGGTCGGGACTGGAGTGACACATCACCCACAACCAAGGACAGCTGGCACCTCCAGAAGCCAGAAGCAGCAGGAAGGAGGTTTCCCTGGAGCTGCAGTGAGAGCTGGCCCCGTCCGCACCTTCATCTTTAACTTGGAGCCTCCAGAACTGGGAGACAACACACCTGTTGTTGAAGCCACTCCGTGTAGAGCAATTTGTTACGTGACTCCAGGAAGCTAAGACACAGCCTTCAGAACTGAATCAGTCATCGCCCTACCAGGTTACAGACAGACAACTCAGAATCATCCTTCCCTCTGGGCAGGCGCAACCAAGGAGGTCTACAGAGAAGAGCAGATGGAGGCCTAATTTACAGTTTGTGACTGCCCCACTCCTCCGATGTTGCTTTTTACAAGTAGATTTGGGTTGAAAATGGACTCAAATGTAGCAATCTCAGTGAAGAGGAGAGATATTTAACCCCATAAGCATGTGTAGGTTTCACCATAGTAAAGAGGTCTTTATGGGCTGACCACATGTGGGGGCATCAGGTGAGGGAGGCAAGCCTGAGCCCTTCCCAGGACCATCTGCTGTCCTGGGCTGCCCTCTTTGATCACTGCACAGCCATGTGTTTCTGCAGAAATGAGTCCTCTGTCCCCATCCCCAAAGATTTTCCAGGGTTTGGAGCTCTGCTTATAGAGAATACTTGGAAGAAGTAGGGATATTGCACTTGGAGAAGTAAATACCGAGGAGGAAGGAAAGTTTTCTATCATTTCCCAAGGCCTTGCTATGTGGAAAAGGATTAACCATTGTGCTGTGTAGTTTAGACGTGAGAGGTGAACCAGATGGAAATGTTAGGTGTAGATTTCATTTCAAAACAGGAGGTGTGTTTCTCTTTGGAAGTAGAACAGGCTGCCCCATGAAGCAGCGAGGCTGCTTGGACAAGATGCAAGAAGTAAGTACTAGTTGTGTAGGCCGAGTTAGTGAACTCATTTCACACAAGCACATATTAGGCACCTAATTCTATTAGGTGTGCCAAACTCCACATAAGAAAAGGAAAGACCAACACAAACATCTGGCCTTTGTGGAAGTAATGACTGTATAGTTTGGTAAACTGGAGATACTCTCAGACCAAAGGACCCCTACACAGATCTTCCAACTTTATGATCCTAGGATATTCTGTAGACGAATAAATTAAGTCAGCATGGAGGAAGTGCTCAGAGAGACTAGATATATGCATGACAATTCCAAATCTAACTTTCAGAAATGTGGGTGGCAGTAGTTCTAATAATTTCCTTAATGAATTTAGGATAATCTCATGGTTCAAATTTAATACATTTAACAATTTCAAAGGAACTTGAAGCACATTTCTAAGATGTAAATCATGAACTCAAAATTGTTCTAATTCCATGGGGAATGAACCTTAATTTCAAAATTAAATTTAAATCTCTGTGCGGAGAAATAGCATTTATATATATCAACTCTGAGACAGAGAAATTGCAGTTTTGTTGTTGTAGTTGTTTGGTAAACAATCCATTCCCAGAAGTTCATGAACGCTTGAAAAGAGCATGAGAATTGGAATTCACAGGAACATCAAGGAGGGTTATCAAGGAGGGTTTGCATCGGGTTGACTTACAAGGCTTAGGTTCCCATTAGAAGTTGTTTTAAAAGACGATCAGCATAAAATAATTATTTCTATTTTTTTAGAAGCCATTTAAGTTACAGGTCAAAGACCTGGTACAAACATCCTAACATTTTACAAACTTCAGGCATCCTCATTACCTATGTTTTAATGTGCTTGAATCTTAATTAAAATTTTAAGTCTGTTTAACAGACTTTTAATTAGTCTATAATGGTATATGTCTTAGATTTATCTTAGATAAAGCCAAGCTATTTGAGTTCTACAAATGTGGGGACATGATATCTCATTATTATGTTTACTTTTGCATATTTCATGATGTAAATTTATGACATTATCAGAGTATCAGATCTGGAGTCTGAAGTCTTAGGTAGGGACTGTTTCAGAACTATCGGTACTGTTAGAAATGAACCAAAATACAGTAAACAGGCCTACAGGAGAGCTCCAATCTGCTGGCAGAGCCCACATTCAAGCTGTAAATGCTTTAATGCCATTTATTGGCTCATGCTTCTCAAATGTAATATTCTGTATCATTAATTTTGTAGTTTCATCTCTGAAAGCTATAAATTGAAGATTCCTATTGTTTTAATTTTCTGTAACCTTTAATAACATTTGTGAAAAAACAGAGGAAAGGATAAATTGCTATTGGCTGTATGACAAATGCATTCAAGGAGTATTTTATAGAAACTCCTCTTTCTCTTTCCCCTCAAAGCAGTCACTGGAAACACAGCATGTTTTACATCCAAAATTCACGGCTTAGAATGCAAGGAGACAAGCTCAAAAGCTTAGATACCAGTTTGGTTGTTCCGAAGAGGGCTTTGGTCCAGGATTTCCTTGTCTGTGCCAGAGAGAGCTCTCTCTTTTTTAAATACAATGCTCCCTAAACATGGGTCACATATTCAAGCGGAAAGGTTATGCCAGGAAAGGACGGATTTGAAAACCTGTTACCAGTGAACGAATCTGAGTCTTTTAACTGATTTGGCCACTCACCCTGCATTTGGCAATTAGAGACAAAATGAACCATTTGAAGCAAAGGCACTGACGCAGCCGGTGAGACCAGGAGGCCACGTGGCCTTTACAGGCTCACGGAGGGCCAAGTGACAGGTCACCCAACAAGCAAGTGTTACAGGTCACACACAACACTTTCAGTTGCCTGGCTATGCTGTTACATAACAATTCATATAGTGCGATATTCTTCTATAATATATACTACTCTGTGTGTATGATATTGTGTAGGTATATAATTTTGTATAATTATAATGGGTATCTCATTAATACCGAGTCATGGACAGGCTCCGTGTGAAGGTGCCCAGAAGACACTGTCTCTAATGATGCCCATCCTACTGAAAAGTTGTTATTATACATATTTTGTATAGATAGAAAAATTTATGATTAGAGACTTTAAGGGATTTGCTGAGGTCACATCTCTTCTGGCTCCAAAACATTCCTGTTTATTCTACACTACCATTCACATCTCGTATTTACCTGTTCTTGTTTTAACTATAGCCGAATTAAACTCTGTGAAGAGTATTTCTAATACACAAGAGTATACAGCCGCTCTCTCTTCTAGAACAAGAAGGATCTAGGTGGGCTGGTTCTAGTTTTCGTTGTGATGGTGGTGTAGACGGGACCGGAATTGGTGCTGTGAGCACAGACTGTTCCTCCCTGCCCTACGTGATTTCCAACGAGTCCCTGAAAAGACTGGAAGCATGGGCTCCTCACATGGGCAACTGCCACAATGTCCAGGGCCCTGGCTATGCAGCCCCCACTGCTTATTTCAGAGGAAGTTCATGTGACATTAAAACAGGAGAGATTGTAGAAGAAAAATGTCAGGCAGTAGACTCGATCAAATGTTTGAACTTTGGGGGATTCTGACAGACAGACAGGGTCATTTTATTTGAAAGAATATTTTCTCTCATTCTTTTCTTTGCCACTTGTATCTGGTCTCATTCTAAAAAGGATTTCGTAGTGGAACTTGAAATAAATATTTTGTATCTGAGTTTAACGAGACACTGATTTACGTAAAAGACAAATAGAAAACAGAGGAAATACAGAAATGTGAAATTGTTCTCAAATATATTGAAATTCAGAATGAGTTTTTTTTAACATTACATATGAACAACTTCTAATATAATTTTAATCATAAATATTATATCTGTTACTAAGGATATATGCTTACATATAAGTTTGTGATCTATATCATAAAGCAGGATTTATTAAAATGTTATTAAAGCTAAATAATTTTTCTAATGAAAATTCTAACATAACTGAAAATCTTGTGATAAGCTTTTTCTGAAAGAATTGGATCTAGGGTAACATAGCTACTTCGAGGATCAGTTTTAAGTTTCTATAGCTAGAATGCTCCAATTTTGTAATAGGACCTTCTGAAAATACAGAAAACTGCAGGCTGGCATTGTTGTGACAGGTTTCTAAGATAAGTAGAAAATGAAGCTGAAGCTAATATTTTTCCCTTCAAATGTCAGAAAAATGTTAAGCAGAAAAATGATTTAAATGTAGAATTCCTGATGTGTGCATTTAGAAAGACTCCAAAAGAATTAGTAAGTTTGGAACCAATTAAGGACTATAGTATGAACTTTAAATTTCCCGCACTGATAAAATCTTAATAGGACTATAGAATGAACTTTAAATTCCCCGCACTGATAAAATCTTGATAGGGATTCATTCTTAAAGTCAACCACTTTCTTTGCTAAGCATATGAACACCTGTGAGTTAAAGATTTAAAGAAAAACTATAATGAGGAAGCAGCAGAAACCAATTGTTTTGTGTAACAGTCTAGAACTCCCAACGAGGTTTATCTGTCTTGTGGCCCCAATATTTATCCATCTCTGTAGATTTCCTTGAGGATAAAGAAAGATTCTAATTGTCCTTGGAACATCACTGATTTTCTGCTTTTATACAGAGATGCAGAATGATGTTTAGATGTCATTCCTAGCTTTTACTGTGAGACCAACAAAAGCATTAAAGCAGTGTTGCAGTAGCTACTTGTTCCTAGATACTTGGGCAAGAAAGGGGAAATGTGCTCAGGCTCATCTTCCATGACCGTCAAGTACAGAAACAAATGTTCACGTGGGATAAGAGCTAAGAGAGGGCCACTTTTATAAGAGTTAAACGGAAATAGTAATAGTACATGCATCATAGGTTTGCACGAGGATTACTGGGGAAGTCTTGGCGAATGGCACATTTCAAAAATGTTAACTAAGACTTGTGGGTGGCTGTTCCCTGATGCTTCCATCTCCTTAATAATGCTACCATCTCTAACAGAACATCTTCATCTCTATCTCCAAGTTCCTAGAATCTAAATATAAAGTGTGCAGTCAGAGTTGCTTTTATGGACCACATCTGGACTTTTCTATAACTTTATGGATATTTGCTGCTACTCTATGGTAAAAATATGAACTATGAATGA
The DNA here is from genome assembly GCA_031835075.1 of Saguinus oedipus. NCBI lineage: Eukaryota > Metazoa > Chordata > Mammalia > Primates > Cebidae > Saguinus > Saguinus oedipus. The sequence continues at coordinate 172,766,824 of CM063172.1, read as the reverse complement.
AAAATATTTAAAGAAGTACTTTCCAAAAGTTATTGCTCTGCTTAAAGACTAACCATCTTGCATAAATGGATTTGAACGTCCACCACATTACCCACAGCTCTTCAGATAATTTGAATAGGATACCTTTGCAAGCACTCCATTACAAGCATTCATAAACTCCTATAACTCCAGTTTGAAGTCCTTTTTCTAAATACATATAATATTAAACACCGAAGTGGGTTCTACTATTGAAACAGAACTAAAGGCTTTTTGAGAATTCCATGATTTCCTGAATATCTATGCCTGCAGCAAGCATAACAGCCATTGAATAATCATATAAAAAATTGTGATTCCAAACAAAAGTCTATTCGTGGCAGTAGCTGCCGTAAACTCAGCTTTTTGATTTTTTTTCTTGAATATATGATGTTTGATTTTTGTTTGATTGTTTTTCTTGAATATGTGATGAGCAGATCATGTTACAAAAGTTTCATGCAGTGCTCCATTAAATCGATAACTTATTGATCCCACTGTCAGGAAAGAACTTGAATGTTATCTTCTACTATGCATATGAGAAGCATGGGACTTCAAAGGTAACAGCAAAAAGAAAATTAGACTCATCATTTCGAGGAAATCACACTCTTAATGAACAGAGGTACATCCACTACCTGCCAAGGGTCAGCAAAAGCTTGCTATTTTCTACGTTAGGGTAAAATAGAGCTATCTGAATTCCTCTGTGTTTTCCAAAGCTTACAGAAGAATACTATGAAAAATAAATGAATCATCAAAACCACTTACCAGGTTTTAACAACAGTGCTTAAAAATACGTCTTAAACCAACAGAAAAAACTGACTGAAATTGTAGCAGGAAGTATCTAAAGGCAGAATCACTATGAAGAAAAAGAACAAACTCAAAACCTACTAATGTATTCAAAAGACCATTAAAGAAACTTCACAATTTAATTATGGGAAGCTTACAGAACTGCTTCAGCGCTTCTGTGCTGAGTAAGTGAGCTATACGGGAGGAGTCATAAATGCAGTTGTTAATTTTACTGTTTCCCTCGAGAGGAGCTGGAGAAGGGGTGGGAATATGCTATTTAGGTCTCCGAATGGATCATGGTTTATACGCAATAATAAATCCTAAACGTGTTGCTAATTAACTCTACTTGAAACCACTCCCCCCCTTTTTTTAAGGGCTTAAAAGACATTTAGACTTGTGGGCTCACTCACCATTCACATTCTTAAAGATGTTCAGGATGGGGAGGATTTGACGGTAATAGGGCACCAAGGCCTCACCCACCATCTCAGCGGACACAACTAGATGCTGGAGGACCTTGAGAGTGACACAGATGACCTGTCGGTTTCGAAGGTTCAAGGCATCTATAAGGTAACAGAAGAAACAAGCAGAAAATAGTTTAATAGAAAGCATCAGTTCTACAAGGGTAAGGCAAAGGTGTCTTGTGGTTGCCTTTAATTAAACTGTGCTCTGCTGGGACCAGTGGGCCTTTATGAGGACAGCTTTGAATGACACATTGCAACCCTAATGTTTTCAACGGAATCTTGTGTGATTGCTGTTTATTCTCCTCACTTGCACTGATTCTCACCAGCCCTAAGAATGCAGCTAATTTTCCCCTCATGGAAGAGGCCGGGACTCTGAGTTGGATAAGCAGTGTGAAAGATAAAAGATCACTTAGTGTCGCTGGAGTTAAAGGAACCCATGAAGGTTGACAGCAGATACATTTTTATGCAACAATCTCTCATGCGACAATCCATTCCATTCTTAAAATCATTAACATGGAACAAACATTTATTTTAGAAGGAGGGTTGGGCATGGTGTTTGAAACTACAGACTGGTTTCAAACACCGAGAATATTCTTGGTATAAATAAACATAAAGTGATTATGTTTAGGCTCTGAAAAAGGTAGGAAAGAAAAGCAACATTTTTTAAAGTTCAGTTAGAAGGAATCAACACATAAGCTATAAGAGACCACAGGAATATGAGAGCTTTAAACAACAGTTCTGAGTGCAAAGTAACAAGCTGTACTGCAGAGACAGAGCAAGAGACGCCACCAGGTAGGGGCTGAAAAGCACCATTTGCCCCGGTGGGAAGTGCAGGGAGTCAGGAATCAGGATGCTGATAACTGGCTGTGTGAGCCTGGCCAACTCACTGGCACTTTCTTGTCCCCAGTTTCTTCAATCATGGGAGCCTGTTATGTGTTTTCTAAGATGACTGAAAGTACCATGCTTTAAGTAGAAGAGCGAGATAAAACATCTTTTATAGAAGGTCAAAAGTGCCGTTAATCAAATGTGATGCCTCAGATGACTCCAAGAAGAAGTCAAAGGCTCTTATTTGTAACATGTTCTACCTTCTCGTGAAAAGGATTGACTGTGACCTTAAAGCATATGCCACTGTGGAGGGACCAAAGGACCCAGGCTATAAAAAGAAATGCTGTGTTGGTCAATGCATCTCCATGGCAGTCCTGACATTGTTCTTGAACTCCAGCTCGTGTTTCCATCAGCATGGATCTTGCCAGAACCTCAAATTCAGTTTGTTCCAAAGACTCAGATTACGCTCGAACTTTCTTTTCTTCCCTTTGTCCTGATACTTAGTAAAGATAAATCTTGTTTCTAGGCATTCCAGGTCAAACTCTGTTTCTCTTCCTTCGCATTACTCATGTTACAAAATCATCTGGCTTTCCTTTTGCAGTATCTCTTGAATTGGTGTCTCCCTCTCCATCCTCACCTCCTCTCCCCAGTCCTGGTCTCCGTCCTCACCTCCTCTCCTCTAGTCCTGGTCTCCGTCCTCACCTCCCCTCCCCCGGTCCTGGTCGCCATCCTCACCTCCTCTCCCCTGGTCCTGGTCTCCGTCCTCACCTCCTCTCCCCTGGTCCTGGTCTCCGTCCTCACCTCCTCTCCCCTGGTCCTGGTCTCTGTCCTCACCTGCTCTCCCCTGGTCCTGGTCTCCATCCTCACCTCCTCTCCTCTGATCCTGGTCTCCATCCTCACCTCCTCTCCCCTGGTCCTGGTCTCCAACCTCACCTCCTCTCCCCTGGTCCTGGTCTCTGTCCTCACCTCCTCTCTCCTGGTCCTGGTCTCTATCCTCACCTCCTCTCCTCTGGTCCTCGTCTCCGTCCTCACCTCCTTTCCCCAGGTCCTGGTCTCCTGGTCTCCATCCTCACCTCCTCTCCCCCAGTCCTGGTCTCCATCCTCACCTCCTCTCCCCTGGTCCTGGTCTCTGTCCTCACCTCCTCTCTCCTGGTCCTGGTCTCCGTCCTCACCTCCTCTCCTCTGATCCTGGTCTCCATCCTCACCTCCTCTCCCCTGGTCCTGGTCTCCAAACTCACCTCCTCTCCCCTGGTCCTGGTCTCTGTCCTCACCTCCTCTCTCCTGGTCCTGGTCTCCGTCCTCACCTCCTCTCCTCTGGTCCTCGTCTCCATCCTCACCTCCTCTCCCCAGGTCCTGGTCTCCGTCCTCACCTCCTCTCCTCTGCTCCTGGTCTCCGTCCTCACCTCCTCTCCCCTGGTCCTCATCTCCATCCTCACCTCCTCTCCTCTGGTCCTGGTCTCCATCCTCACCTCCTCTCCCCTGGTCCTGGTCTCCATCCTCACCTCCTCTCCTCTGGTCCTGGTCTCCATCCTCACCTCCTCTCCTCTGCTCCTGGTCTCTGTCCTCACCTCCTCTCCTCTGGTCCTGGTCTCTGTCCTCACCTCCTCTCCTCTGGTCCTGGTCTCCATCCTCACCTCCTCTTCCCTGGTCCTAGTCTCTGTCCTCACCTCCTCTCCCCTGGTCCTGGTCTCCATCCTCACCTCCTCTCCTCTGCTCCTGGTCTCCATCCTCGCCTCTTCCCCTCTGATCCTGGTCTCCGTCCTCACCTCCTCTTCCCTGGTCCTAGTCTCTGTCCTCATCTCCTCTCCTCTGGTCCTGGTCTCCTTCCTCACCTCCTCTCCTCCGGTCCCAGTCTCTATCCTCACCTCCTCTCCTCTGGTCTCATTCTCCATCCTCACCTCCTCTCCTCAAGGTCTCCATTCTTATTTTCACTCCTCTGGTTCTGGTCCTTGGGACCCCTTCTCTGGAGCACTGGACTGCTCTTGAACAGATCTCTTTTCTTTCTGTCTTTCTCCACTTCCCCAACCTGTCTTCCAGGTACTGCTGGGTTAACCTCCCTCAAGCATGTCTGATCATCTCACCACCTCTCAGAGAACTCAGAGCCCCTCCCCACTTCCATTTCCTGCAAAAGTTGTGAGATGCTCTGAAGGGTTTTTATAACAAAACCCCTAGTTTGTTGCTGAAAGAGATGAATGAAACCTCACTCTATTTTTTAGAAATTTTCTAGTGATTCCAGAGGAAATAGCTTCAAAACCACTAAATGATACCTTATTTTCCAGGACTTTTAACTGAGAATTTTAGTTCAAACTGATCCTAAGTGCTTCTTTATGCCTGGCCAGTTTGAACTAAACCGAATCCTCTGTTAAAAGTCCTAGAATATAACGTATCATTTAGTGGTTTCACAGCGATTTCCTCTGGAATCACTAGGAAGTTTTAAAAAAATGTGGTCAGATTCATCCCCACCTACCAACGAACTAGGGTTTGTGGCATGAAAACACTTCCGATCCCCCCCACAACTTCTGGTCCAATTCAGACTCCATTCTTGTTTAGTTTGAAAGTAAACACAAATGTAATGGAAAGAGATGGCTCAGCCTTCACTCAGGGAACCAACCTAAATATAACCATAGAGCTCAGCAGCCCGTTGGCTCATTACTGCAGCAGTTAGACATGCTGCAGGACAAAGCATATCTACTGAAAAACAACTAAAATTAGAATGCTATCATTTAGTCTAAAAGCTGGAGTCATGAGATATTCAAGAACAAGGCTTCAGGGTACCACGAGAAGGTTGGGAGGAAGAAGGCACGTAGCACGTGGCACAGTCAGCAGTAGAGACTCCCTGTCTGGTCTTATCTCCAATCTAAAAGCTGTTTTGTCTTTTTAGAATGTCAGGGGTTAGTGAGTCTTACTGACAAGCTCAGTTATCAGAATCAAACTGGGAGGGCAGAAATGTTCTGAGGATTGGGGGCAGTTGACATTTTTTCAAAAGGTCTACCAATGACGCTCAACAGGCTTAGGCTTCATGACTGTGCGGATCGGTGCGATGATTCAAACACTTGTAGCTGACATGTAGTGAGCACCTTCATGTGCCAGGAATCAGACCAAGCACTTCACCTGTCTTAACTTTCTTAGGCTTCCCTCACCAAAAGTTTACTAAGAGTACATGCATTACATGCCCATCACTGTTTTAGGAATTGGAAAGATGGAAATGAATAAGACAGGTATGGGACCAACCTCTTGGGGTTTATAAAATAGTACGGAAGAAGATATTATACAAGTATGACAAATGTGACAATTACACATAAGAAAGACAGGGTGTTTAAGCAGACAAACAAGTCCCTTTCCTAGTCTAGGGTTAAGGGAAGGCTCCCAGCTGCAGGAACAAACCCCAAGGCTGAGTAGATGTCATTTACGTGAAGGATTTCCAGGAGAGGAAGCAGCACACGAGGGACTGCCTTCCTGGGAAGAAGTTCTTTCACTTCAAGGGCTGCTCAGGTCTCATTCAAGACCTGAGATAGTAGAAAGATACCCTGACTGGATGTGTCATTGGGAGTGTGTCTTTCTTGAGACAGTTTGGAAGTGCAGGGAAGAAGTACGGAGGTGAGGTGTGTACAAAAGGAGGTGAGGCTGTAGTGATTTTTCCCAAGCTCAAGCATCCCTGGGATAACCTTGTCTTACCAAGCAAACAGAATCAGATGTTTGAGATCCCGGGTTTCTTTCTTTTATCTTTATTCATCCCTCCCTCATATCCCATTCCTTAAAAAGGACTCGGAGCTACATCTAGTTAAATGTTTTAAAAACTGCGTAGTGAGGCAGGATTAGGCACAGAAAGAAAACCACATGGGTGTGTTGCTTACATTTCTGTATATATTAAAAGAATTGTATGATTGAGCACATAGAGTCCTCACTCCATTTTGTTTCTTTCAAGAAAGCTGTTCTGTTGAAGTAATAAGTAGGAGAACCTATAGAATATAACAAAGAGACAACTGCCTGAATGCGGTAATTGCAGAAGAGATTCTGGAGACCGTAGTGGTCACTGGATGCTGGCTTATCCCAGTGTTCTTTCAGTGTGTGCCCACCAAAGGTTGCAACAAAGCAGCCTGGGCATGCTGATATACTGCCAATGTGAGAGAAGAATCTTGCCCTGTAGAATATACTGATATCAATGAGTAAATTTACACACACACACACACACACACACGTATACATGACATACATGAGTAACACTAACATTAAATTTTTATTAGGTTTATGTGTTTTATTAGGTTTTGGGCATGCATTATATATCAGCGATTCCTAATTGATCATTTGGGCACGCATTAATAATCTCCCTCACAATGGATAATAACATTAACTATTAGGAAACCCTGACTGACTTAACACCGTTGTGATAAATGTTAATGGATTAACAATGACCAAGAACTAAACTGTTGTAATGGCATCTAAAATGGGGCTCTAAGTCCTTCTAAATGGCCAGGTAATGGCTCTAAAACTTCTGCAGTGGCTGTGAAACAAAGCCAGGACATGCACTATTTAAAAGCTTCTTAACTTCATCCAACAGGGATTTCTTATACTGCCCATTTTCTCTTCATTCCTCTATTTCTCTTCTTCATTCTCAGAGAATTAAGATATGCCATGAAGTAGGAAGTCTTTTTGTTCTTACTGTCACAGTGGAATTAAAGCAAAAAGATTTTTTTTTGAAACAAAGTTCTTTTCCTTTGAAAAAGTATGCTAACAGTATAAAGAGAATATGATTTTGTAGGTTGAAAGAGAAGAAACGTATTTATTCTTGTGTTGATGGGCCTGAAAGCTATTGTCAAGACATAAGTGAGGACTTTGAACTAAAGATTTAAGGTTTTGAAAAGGTTCTAACATGAGGGGTCTACTGACATTATATATCAACCAATAGAACCTTTCTATTTGGAAAATTGGATTTCTATTGTACTGTTTACTGGCTTTAAGTATAATAAACAAGATAGAGCCTTCAGATATAGAGAAATTGCTGAAGAATAAGGAAAAATATTTTAGAGTCAAGGTGGTAAAAGTTATCTTAAATGGTTATATGCTATATGTATACTTTTCTCAGGCATAAAACCCACTATTTTATGATATTTTGCAAAGTGAGGAAATTTTCTACTATTAGATATCATTCACTACTGTGGTATCAGGAAAAAAGAAAACATTTCTGCTTCTTTTTAAACCAGAAACCTCAAACAAAAGGCAAAAGCAAACAAAATTCTAAAATATATTTTTGACACAGGCTCTAAATATGAATAGCCTTAATATACAAATAGCTGTCACAATCTAATAAAGGATTGAATCTTCCAATTAAAAAATGGGCAAGGCACATAAGCAGACAACGCACAAATTAATATATGAAAATGAACATTTAAGATTCTAGAATGTTCAACTAGTGAAACCCAGAAAATCTGAGACAGGCCTCAGTTAATTTAGAAAGTTTATTTTGCCAAAGTTGAGGACGCGCCCGTGACACAGCCTCAGGAAGTCCTAACGATATGTGCCCAAGGTGGTCGGGCACAGCTTGGTTTTACATATTTTAGGGAGACATGAGACATCAATCAATATGTGTAAGAAGTACATTGGTTTGGTCTGGAAAGGCGGGACAACTTAAAGCAAAAGCAAGAAGATTGGAAGCGGGGAGGAAGCTTCCAGGTCACAGATAGATGATACACAAACAGTTACATTCTTTTAAGTTTCTGATGAGTCTCTCCAAAGAAGGCAAATCAGATATGCACCTATCTCAGTGAGCAGAGGAGTGACTTGGAATAGAATGGCAGGCAGGTTTGCCCTAAGCAGTTTCCAGCTTGAGTTTTCCTTAGTGATTTTGGGGGCCCAAGATATTTTCCTTTCACAAGCTTCATTGCTAATTTAACAAAACACTACCCTATAATTTTTAATATTACATTAACACAAAGTTGTTGAAAATTTAATACTGTCAGTTGGAAACAGGTTTGAGAAAAGAGAAAACCCATGCTCTCATAGTCACCGTGTTATAAGCCATTCCAACCTTTCTATGGAGCAGTTCAGTAATGTACCTAAACGTCATAAAAATGCATATAGCAGCTAACCTAGCAGTTTCACTTCTGGGCAGTTAGTCCAAGGCTTTAGGCAAATGTGCACAAAGAATTGTAGGAAAGAATGCTAAGCCCAGTGTTCTTCACAGTTAGAAACAATCTAAATGTCTCAAGAACAATGAATTGTTCAAGTAAACTATAGTATATCCACACAATGGAAAATTATAAAATTATTAGTCATCTAATAGAAAAAATAGATTAAAATAGGAAAACGTTTAAGACACAAGTGAGTAAAGAAGTAGATTATAAAGCATAGTTGCACTATGACTTCATTTTATAAAACAAAATATAAACCAAATAAATACTAGAAACATATACTGAGATACTAACAGAGAGGACTGCCTTTTCCACAGGCATATAGAGGCACAAGATTTTGTTCCACTAAAAGATAAGAACTTTTTAAAACTGCTCTTTAAAAAATTATTAATATACTATGCACATTTTTCTTCTGTTATTACATATTATACTTTATGATTATAACTTTGTGTTGTAATATATGAGAATTCAATCCCTTTCTCATTATACTTTCTCAATATTCTCTCAATTATTTTTAACCCTTTCATTTTTGAGACAAACTTTAAGATAATTAGGTCAAATTGAAAATGTGCTTGGCCCTGTGGTAAAATTAGAGAATAATTTGGCAGACAATTGCCATCTTTATTACTGAATAGTTTCATTAGGAACATGATATCTCTTCAATTTTCTTGTCTTTAAGTTCCTTGGAAAAGCTTCATAGTATTTTTTCACATTGATCCTGCATAAAATTTTTAGATATACTCAAAGGAATTCTATATTTTGCTGTTATTTGTGTAAAATTATTTAATCCCAATATGCTTTCTAAAAGTTATTGATAATATATACATAAAAATATACAACCTTTGTATACTTATTTTGTAATGTGCTGTTAGAAGCAAATTTTTTGGTGCTGTAAAAGAAATAGCACTGAAATGTAAATTTTCTCAGCAAGGCAATTTTTACTTCTGTAGAAGAGTGCATCTTGCAGATGGAGCAATGGCAAGAACACACCTGAACAAGAGAGGGGAAGAGGTTCTTATCCCTGACACAGGTAGCCCCTACCACTATATCATTCCCCTGTTGGCTAAGGTTGGACTGCAGTGTCTAAGCTAATTCCTACTGGCTACTTTAAAGACAGCAGGGATATCAGCCAGAGTGGCTGGGTGAACAGTTTTGGTGGGAAAGACGGTTATGGAACAGGTAACTAAAGGTGATTCAGGTCAGAGCAGGTGACCAGGGGTGACTAAGGAAAGAGCAGGTGATCAGGGGAACAGATGTGAATGACTGATTAGGGCCGGCAGGAAAGTTGTTTACTGAAACTAGGGGCAAGGAGATGAAAAGAATGAGGAAGTTAAACTTTAAAATGGAGAACAAAGAACACAGAAACGAATTCTTTGAAGAGAAATACTGGCATACTGATTCTTTGAAGAGAAATTTGGAACTCACTGTATCCAATGGGGCTAACTTATTTAATTCCCTTACTTGATCTAATTGTATTTGAGTCAAATAAGTTGACTTTTATAGATAATGATACTACCAAAAATATTTTACATTTGTGTTTGCTTTCTAATATTTATCTCTCCTTTTTATGGTCATATGAAAGAGGCTACAAATTCTAAAAGAAAATATAGTATTATAGTGCTGAAAGCAGACAATTTTTTTTTTCTGAGACAGGGTTTTACTCTGTCACCCCAGCTGAGTGCAGTGGCGTGATCACAGCTCACTGTATCCTCATCTGCCTGGGCTTAAGCAATCCTGTCACCTCAGCCTCCTGAGTAGCTGGAACTACAGGCATGCACAAACATGCCTAGCTAACTTTTTTTATATTTAGAGAGACGGGTTCTCACTATGTTGCCCATGCTAGTCTCAAGGTTCTGAGTTCAAGTGATCTGCTGCCCTCCTTGGTCTTCCAAAGTGTTGGTATTACAGGCATGAGCCACCAGGTCTTCTAACCTTTTTTAAGTGTACAATTCAGTAGCATTTATTACATTTACGATGTTGTGCAAGTCTCACCACTATCTTTTTCCAAAAATTTTTCATCACCCACAACTCTGTAGCCATTAGGCAAAGACTCCCCATACCCCTGCTCTAGTCCCTGATAATCTACTTTTCATCTTTATGAATTTGTCTAGTATCTTATAGTATTCCAAGTATTATTTTTTCTAAAGTTGAAATATTTAATTAATATTTGAGGTTTTGGACCCATTATAGCATTAGCTGAATTAGATTAAAATGGATATAAATTTTGCTAGTTCAGGAGTGCTAACCATATGATTTTCTATTTTATAGAGTAGAATGAATTCAAAATATGTTTTTAGACCAAATTTAGATTTCAAAATTGTAGAAATTGTTCTCCTTTCATAGCAGAACTCAATTGCTATATAAGTAAATATGATCCAGCCTGATTTACCATATTCCTAGGCAATTAAAGTATGATAGATTTAGATCAGCTATTACAGCCATGAAGTAAGCCTATAACAAGGGTTATATCCTTTTTCTTTAATTCATTGTTTTCAAGTTTCTCTACTTGAAGTAAATGTTATACCAAAAATATTGATTTTTCTCTCAACATATATAGAAATATGTAAAATATATACCATAACATGCTATTTAACTATCTTTATGCAAAATCCAGATTTTCCATCAAAGTTTTGCTATTACATGTAGCTGACTCTTTTTCAATTTTTCGGTAGACCAACATATATTCTTTTAGGGATGTAAAATATAATTTAGTATTTGGTGAAAGTGCTCAACCTTTCTTTCCATTACATTCCTTGTTTTAAATGTAGATACATAATTAATGCTATTTGTTTGAGCAGATGAAAGTAGTCAGCTACCAAAATGGCCTCCATGAGGCAGTCCCTGGCATAATCTATTTGACACCCCCACATTGTAGACACAGAGAATGAAACCTGAGCATCGTGTCATCCAACATGGTCCTTTTTAGTCTTGCTGCCCAGGTTGGGCCTGCACTTGCTTACATGTATGAGCATGTCTCACAGAAACTGAGAATAAACCCTTGAGAACCGTGGCACTGTCTGAAGACTAGGCAGGTTTGTGTCTTTGGAGCGCCTTGCTCCTCTGTACCTAAATTGCTGGCTCAATTCATCTGCAAAGACTGGGGTGGAAACTGAAAGGGTGACCAAAGGAAGGAGTGAGCACCATTTTCAGAGTAAAAACCAATGACAATCTGCTGCATCATGTACCACTGCTTCTAAGAATGACTGCTACGTTTCTTCCTCTGGTTGAGAAAAGATGTCTGAATTTCCACAGGCAGTAGAAGTAGCAGCGTGTAAAGAAAGATACAGTGTGCACAGGATCTTCACAAAACAAGATGAGAGATGTGCACAAAATACAAGATGGGGAAACAGGCGAGTTAAGAAGGAGTTTGAAAACTACACACTGCTAAGACTGACTATTCGAACAGCTGATTCAGGAGCTCCTAGGAAAAGAGCAGTTGTTACCAGGAGCCAGAGTGGGCACTCTCAAATAAGGTTGGCCAAGCTGACCTGACATATTCTAACAGTTTCCTCATGAAGAAGATCGTAAATACCCTGTATCAGCAAAGCATCTGGGCAAGGCCTCTACAGTTTTCCTTGTAGGGAAGATACAGGACTTGTTGAAACCTTAGGCTCTTTCTTTTCTTCTTCTCCTTCTCCTTCTCCTTCTCCTCTTCTCCTCTTCTCCTCTTCTCTTCTCCTCTTCTCCTCTTCTCCTCTCCTCCTCCTCCTCCTCCTCCTCCTCCTCCTTCTCCTTCTCCTTCTGCTTCTGCTTCTCCTTCTGCTTCTCCTTCTTCTTTCTTCTTCTCCTTCTTCTCCTTCTTTTCTTCTTCTTTCTTCTTCTTCTTCTTTCTTCTTCTTCTTCTTCTTCTTCCTTCTTCTCCTCCTCCTCCTCCTTCTTTTCTCCTCCTCCTCCTCTTCCTCTTCTTCTCCTCCTCCTCCTCCTTCTTTTCTCCTCCTCCTCCTCTTCCTCTTCTTCTTCTTCTCCTTCTTTTTTCCTCCTCCTCCTCCTCTTCTTCTTCTTCTTTCTTCTTATTTTTTTTAAACTGTGTGAACAATTGTATCCAAGTAATATGTACTAATGATTTGGTACCAGCCTGTACAGCCCTGAGTGGGATACCTCATGTATCTATATTTGACTGAGTCCAGTTTTCCATCTGAAGTTTTTACTGTAACTTGGAGGAATGTTACAGAATCCAAATCTATCAATTTTTTTGATGACCCCAATTTAGAAGCCTGCAGAGACATGACCATGAAGGAAAACCAAGGACAGAAAAATAATTTACTTTTATTGCCACCTTGATTTGGCACCATGCTAAATGTTCTATTTGTGTAATCTCATTACTCCTCACAATGTATCTGGGCAGGCCAGGCATGGTGGCTCACGGCTGTAATCCCCACATTTTGTGAGGCCAAGTTGGGCAGATCACAAGGTCAGGAGTTCGAGGCCTGCCTGGCCAATATGGTGAAAGCCTGTCTTTACTAAAAATACAAAAACTAGCCTGGCATGGTGATGGGTGCCCGTAGTCCCAGGTACTCGGGAGGCTGAGGCAGGAGAATTGCTTGAACACGGGAGGCGGAGGTTGCAGTGAGCTGAGATCGTGCCACTGCACTCCAGCCTGGGTGACAGAGCAAGAATCCATCTCAAAAAACAAAAACAAAAGCAAAGCAAGCAAGCAAACAAACAAAACAATGTCTCTGGCCAATCAGTTTCTAATGCCCTGGGACACTTAAAAGAGTTAGGTGGCCTGAGACCACACAGCTACTTTGTAGCCAGCTGGGATCCGGTCTGCACTCAGCATTATTAGGCTCCTCACCCTCCTAGCACACTGGCAGGCATGGGATACTGGTGCACAACAGACTTGGCATGTGCTCCTGAGAAATGTTCAAAGCTACACGGCAAACACAGAATCTAGCATGGACTGGGAGCAGGTAGTGAAGACACCTGCTGGGTCCTGCACTTCGGTGGCTTAAAGAATAAGCCACTACTAATAGGGATGGAGCAAGGTTCATGGCACCTTCTGAAGGGGGAGGGGGCACTGCAATAGTGCTGTTCCTGACTGCAGCTCAGCCCTCATGTGAGAGGAGGACTGAAGATTCTCAGTCTGAGGCTTTAGCCGGGTGACTAAAAAATATTGCCATAATTAAGACAGAGAATGATGATGATGATAACAATGACAGTGATAACATCTGTAACCTTATGTATTTGCTCATTTAATCACTGAAAGAGCCCAATAAGTTGGATCTCATTATTGCCCCAGTTTTATGTCAGGACTCTGAGTCTCCAACTAGTTAAGTTGTATGATAGCAGCCATGTGGTCGAGTCGGAATTTTGATTAGGTAGTCTGGCTTCAGAGCCCTTGTCCCTCGATTTCACACTACACTAGAAGGTGCTAGAATTTGTTTGTTCATTTATTTATTTGAGAATGGGAAAGGGACAGTTAATGCATGGTGGATTCTGCTTGAAAATGCATTTAGCTCGTTCTCTCTTTTATCGTACTGTGCCTTGCTGGCAGGGACAGCTAGACTGTCCATTCCCTCCATCTCTGCCACGCCCTTCATGTGTGGCTGGATTACCCTTCCTCATTCCCCTGTTCACACGGGCGAGACCTGATGTTGATGCATTCCTCTGGCAAGTGACCAGGCAAACTTTACTGTCTAAAACAATTTGAAACCACTTTCTTTCTCTCTCTGGTAACTGAAGTAATCCTAAGTAAGACCCTTCTTTTTAATGGGTTTAAACAGATTAGACTTGTTTTTCTAAAATTAAAAATCATTACTTTCAAAATAATTATGATTACGTTCAGAAAAGTTTACTTGGAAATGTCAAGATAAGTAAAACTATTAGAGCATAGGTAAAGGGTAATGCAGTTCAATTATACTTGCTCCTTTCTAAGTAAATAGAATTCTCAAAATAATTTTCGTATTTTGCTATCGATTATTTTATTTCATTCTTACTTGGTGGCGTTTTCCCCCATTGGGTGTTCCTTAACAGGATATTTTGCTTGCTGAAATGTTCGTGCTCAGGTTTCTTCAGCTGTGTGTGTGCACGCCTGCCCTCTACTGCTGGATGACCTCACCTCATTAGAGCCCAATGACACCACTGTGTCACGGCCAGTCTATTTGCAAATCAGTGATATTTCCATCATTCTTTGGCAAGCAGGGTCACCTCTCCTCCTAGTGTGCCATCTCACAGATGTATGTCGCTGCTCGTAAGAGAATCGCATGAGAGGATGTAGACGAATAAACAGAAATATACTCTCACCACTTAAATAATTCTCCCAATAAATGGAAAGCACTATATCATTATACCCTTCATTTGTTGTATCATGTGAGAGAGTCTTATGAGACAGTTTTTATAGAATAGATAGTACAGTGGTGGGCCCAAATGGCCACTTCGTGCTTTTGATTATGGCATCTATACAGATTTCAGCACAGACAGCAGTTATGTATCTTATTAAATTAATTTTGCAAATATTTTGCTGCATCTCTTGTGCACTAGCCAGGACATTAGATGCTGTGGGATTTATTACTTTCTAACATTATGTCCTAAGTGACATGAGAGGAGCTATAAAGTTATGTGGGAGAGGGAAGGCAGAGTGGGGATAGGACTGGAGTTGAGGGTAGGCAGTGGAGACGAGAATCAGAAGAGGCTTTAAGGACAATTCACATTGGAGCTGGACTTGGAAGGTCACTTAATCTTTAGGCATACGGGCATGTGAGAAGGGACATTCTGCAAAATGAGCAAAGGCACAGAATCAGAGAAGTGCAAGGCAAGCTCTATAAGAGAAATGGTTTGGCTAGATCACAGGGTGAGTGAAGGGAAAAAGTATGAAATAAAGTCAAAAACATCACTTTCAGCCAGATAGTGGGAATTCTTGAAAGTCATGCCAAAGAATTTAAAGTAGGCGACTGCCCTTAAAATCTGGAAGTGCATCTGATAAGGTTTGTGAGTTAAAAGCTTTTTGCCTAAGAGATAAGGTGTGTGGCCTGGGGCAGCAGAAAGCAGGTGAAGTGACTTGGAGAGAGACTTCTGGGTTGGAGAGCAGGTGGAAAATTGGAAGAGGGGATCTTAGAAGGGAGGGCCTCACAGAAGGTATAAACTGAAATCTGCACGTAAGCGCTGCGGTAGCTGACCTCTAACAACTGCACATGTGGGGAGATTCCCAGTACTCCCCGATGATGAACAAAAGCTAGAAGATGAAAAAACTGAAAATGAAAGAACTTCAGCTATTGTCTAGCACGGGGGAGACAAGGTTTGGAGTCTGTGTCTAATTAATCACCTGCCAGAATTAGAATCTATACTCTTCAGAGGAACATAACAGAATCCAGGGGCTCTAAAATGTATTAATAATGTCCCTGATAAGATTGCATATTGTGGCCCTGTGGAGGTTGGATGGGCCCTAGACTATGTCTGGCCGATGAATAGTGAGTGGAAGTGAAATGTGCCTCTTCCAGGGTGGACCTTCTGACCTCTTGCTTCCTGTGGTACTGGACACACAACAACTATCAGGTTGGGTCACCACGAAACAACAATGAACAGAAAATTGCTGCTAGCCTGCAATAGACAGGTTGCACAGGTCAGAAATCTATATTTTTAATGTTTTAAGTAATTCATTGTTTTAAGTCCTTAAGATTTTTGGGATTGGTTGTTATTGAAATATAACCTAGTTTATTCTGATTGATAAAATTCCCTGTATCAGATTAAGGGAATTCCTCTCTATTCTCAGTTTGTTTTAAAAACAGGAATGAATGTTAAATTTTATCAAATGCTTTTTCACCATTCATTAAATAATCTTTTTTTATTCTTTAATTCATTAATGTTGCAAATTGGCTTGATTGATTTTTCTAGCGTTAAGCCAATCTTATACTCCTGAAATAAAACCAACTTTGTCATGAGGTATTATCATTTTTATATATTGATGGATTCTATTTGTTAGTTACATTGTTTAAAAAATTTTCATTGATGTCCATGAGTGAGATTGTCCTGGAAGTTTCCTTTCTTATAATATTCATGAATATTGGTATCAAGGTTATGCTAACCTTATGAAATGAGTTGGCATGTGTATTCTCTGGTTTATTGTCTGGAAATATTTGTACAAAATGAGAATTATTTTTTCTTTAGATGTTTGGTACAACTAACCAGTGAAGCTATGTGAGCCTTGAACTACTGTTGTATGGGGAATTTTAATTACTGACTTAATTTCTTCATTGGCTATATTAATGTTTGTATTTTAACTTACTTTCTATTTTTTCTGTTATCACTTTTGGTAAGTTATGTTTTCATGAAATAATTTATTTCATGAAAATTTCAATTTTAGGGATTAGTTGTTCTTAATCTTAAAATATTTTCAATGTCTGTATGATTTGTGTGACATTTCCTTTTTTATTTCTGATATTGGTTATTTCTGTGTTCTCTCATTTTAAATTTATTTATATGTACACTTTTTGAGACAATGTCTCACTATGACCCAGGCTGGAGTGCAGTGCACAATCATAGTTCACTGTAACGTTGAACTCCTGGGCTCACTGGATCCTCCCACCTCAGCCTCCCACTCTAGTACCTGGGGCTACAGGTGGCATCACCAGATCTGGCTAATTCATTTTTTATTCTAAGTTTGCCAAATATTTATCAATGTTATTAGTAATTTCAAGGAACCAACCAACATTGGTTTTTGGTTCCCTTAGTTGTACGGTTGTTTCTTGTGCGTATTTTAATTTATTTTTGCTTTTAATTTTTGTGGGTACATAGTAGGTATATATATTTATGGGTTACAATATGTATTTTGTTACAGGTATGCAATGTGTAATAATCACATCAGGCTAAATGAGGTATTCATCACTTTCAGCATTTATTCTTTGTGTTACTAATAATCCAATAATGCTCTTTTAGTTATTTAGAAATGAACAATTAAATTGTTTCTGACTATAGTCACCCTGTTCTGCTAGCAAATACTAGGTCTTATTATTTCTAACTATTTTTGTACCAACTAACCAACCCCACATACTACCCCCCTCACTTCTGGTAACCATCCTACTCTCTATCTCCATGAGTTCAATTGTTTTAATTTTAAGCACCCCAAAATAAGTAAGAACATGTGAAATTTGTCTTTTTGTACCTGACTTATTTCACTTAACATAATGACCTCCAGTTTCATCCATTTTGTTGCAAATGACAGGATTTCATTCTTTTTTATGACTAAATAGCACTCCATTGTGTATACGTACCATAGCTTTTTATCCATTCATCTGTTCATGGACACTTAGGTTGCTTTCAAATCTTTGTTATTGTGAATAGTGCTGCAATAAACACGGGAGTGCAGGTATTTCTTTTATATACTGATTTCCTTTCTTTTGAGTATATACCTAGGAGTGGGCTTGCTGGATTGCATGGTAGCTCTTTTAGTTTTCTGGGGAACCTCCAAATTGTCCTCCATAGTGGTTATACTAACCTACATTCTCACCAACAGCATATGAGAGTTTCCTTTTATCCAAAAGACAGGCCATAACAAACCTTCACCAACATTTGTTATTGCTTGTGTTTTGGATAAAAGCCATTTTAACTGAAATAAGATAGCTCATTGTAGTTTTTATTTGCATTTCTCTGATGACCAATTATGTCAAGCACCTTTCCATATGCCTATTTGTCATTTGTATGTCTTCTTTTGAGAAATGTCTATTCAGACCTTTTGCTTATTTTAAAATTGGATTAGACTTTTTTTTCTTATAGAGTTGTTAGAGCTCCTTATATATTCCAGCTGTTACTCCCTTGTCAGATGGATAGTTTGCAATTATTTTCTCCCAATCTGTGGAAGTCTCTTCACTTTGTTGATTGTTTCCTTTGCTATGCAAAAGGTTTATAACTTGATGTGATCCCATTTGCCCATTTTTGCTTTGGTTGCCTGTACTTGTGGGGTATATCAAGAAATTTTTTGCCCAGACCAATGTTCTGGAGAGTTTCCCCAATGAACAAACAAAAATCACTAGCATTTCTATATGCTAACAGTGAACAAACCGGAAAAGAAATTTTAAAAAGTAGTCCCTTGTTTTCTTGCAGTACTCTCATAGTTTGAGGTGTTAGATTTAAGTTTTTAATCCATTTTGATTTGATATTTGTATATGGTGAGAGAGAGGGGTCTAATTTCATTCTTGTGTATATGGATATTCAGGTTCCCCAGCATCATTTATTAAAGAGATTTTTTTCGAGTGTATATTCTTGGCACCTTTGTCAAAAATGAGTTCACTGTAGAAGTATGGACTTATTTCTGGGTTCTCTATTCTGTTTCACTGGTCTATGCTTCTATTTTTTGCCAGTATCATGCTGTTTTGGTTACTGTAGTATAATTTGAAATCAGGTAATGTGCTTTCTTGAGTTTTATTCTTTTTGCTTAGGATAGCCCTGGCAATTCTGGGTCTTTTGTGGTTTCATATCAAATTTAAAATTATTTTTTCTATTTCTGTGAAGAATGCCATTGGTATTTTTATAGAGATTGCATTGAATCTGTAGATTGCTTTGGGTAGTATGGACATTTTAACGAAATTGATTTTTTCAATTCATGAACATAAAATATTTTTTCCATTTTTTGGTGTCCTCTTCAATTTCTTGCATCAGTGTTTTATAGTTTTTATTGCAGATATCTTTCACTTCTTTGGTTAAGTTAATTCTTAGGTACTTAGTTTTGTCTGTGGCTATTGTAAAAGGGACTACTTGTTAAAATTTCTTTTTCAGTTTGTTCACTGCTAGCATATAGAAATGCTAACGATTTTTGTTTGTTCATTTTGTATCTTGCTACTTTGCTGAATTTGCTTATTAGGTCTGATTGTTTTTTGGTGGAGTCTTTAGGTTTTTCTAAATATAAGATGTTAACATCATCTGCAAACAAGGATACTTTGATTCATTCTTTTCCCATTTGGATGCCCTTTATCTCTCTCTCTTGTTTGACTGTTCTAGCTAAGACTTCCAGTACTATGTTGATAACGGTGGTAAAAGTGGGCAATGCATCGTCTTCCTAATCTTAGAGGGGAGGCTTTTAGTCTTCCTCCATTCAGTGTGATTCTAGCTGTGATTCTGTCATATACGGCTTTTATTATGTTGAGGTATGTTCCTTTGATAGCCAGTTTTTTGAGGGGTTTTCATCATAAAGCGATGTTAAACATTTGTTTTTTTTTTCAGCACAAATTGAAAGGATCATATGCTTTTTGTCCTTCGTTCATATGTTGATGATGTTGATATGCTGTATAAGATTGACCGCTTTGCATATATTGTTACATCCTTGCATCCCTGGGATCTCACTTGGTCCATGATGAAAGATATTTTAATGTGGTGTTGAATTTTGTTTGCTAGCATTTTGTTGAGGATTTTCCATCAATATTATCAGTGATATTAGCCTGGGTTTTCTTTCTTTCTTTTCTTTTCTTTTCTTTTCTTTTTTTTTTTTTTTAACATATCTTTGTCTGGTTTTGGTCAGGATAATACTGGCCTTATAGAATGAGCTTGGAAGTATTCTCTTCTCCTCTATTTTCTTGGGAATAGTTTGAGTAGGATTGGTATTAGTTCTTTAAATGTTTGGTAGAATTCAAGAATGAAGCCACTGAGTCTTGAGATTTTCTTTGCTGGGAGACTTTTTATTATGCTTTGTCCATGTTACTTGTTATTGGTCTATTTGGGTTTTGGATTTCTTCATGGTTCAACCTAGATAGGTTTTATGGGTAGGAATTTATCAATTTCTTCTAGATTTCCCAATTTATTGGCATGCAGTTGCTTATAATACGCACTAATGATCCTTTGAACTTCAGTGGTATCAGCTGTAATGTTTCCTTTTTTATCCCTGATTTTATTTATTTGGGTCTTCTTTTTTTTTTTCTAACTTAGATATGGTCTTTATTATTTCTTTTCTCCTCCAAATTTGGGGTTTGGTTTACTCTTACTTTTCTTGTTCTTTAAGATCCATTCCTAGGTTATTTATTTGAAGTTTTTCTTCTTCTTTGATATAGCCACTTACATCTATGCATTTCCCTCTTAGTCATGTTTTTGCTGTATCTCATAGGTTCTGGTATGTTGTGTATCCATTATCATTTCAAGAAAATTTTCAATTTCCCTCTTAATTTCTTCAGTGACCTACAGGTCACTCAGGAGCATATCGTTTAATTTCCATGCATTTGTATAGTTTCCAAAATTCCTATTATTGATTTCTAGTTTTAGTCCATTGTAGTTCAAGAATATGCATGATATTATTTGAATTTTTTGGAATGTTTTAAGAGTTGTTTTGTGACCTAGCATATGGTCTATCCTTGAGAATGATCAACATGTTGAGGAAAAGAATGTGTATTCTGTAGCCATTGGATGCAATGTTTTGTAAATATCTATTAGATTCATTTGATCTATAGTGCAGATTAAGACAATGTTTCTTTGTTGATTTTCTGTCTGGAATGCAGTAAGTGGGGTGTTGAAGTCTCAAGTCATCATTGTATTGTGGTCTGTCTGTCTTTTTAGCTTGAATAATATTTGCTTTACATATGTGGCACTCCAGTGTTGGGTGCATACACATTTACAATTGTTATATCCTTTGGCTGAATTGAGGCTATAACTTTATCATTATATAGTGACCTTCTTTGTCTCTGCTTTTAGTTTTTGACTAGAAATCCATTTTGTCTGGTATAAGTATAGTAACTTCTGCTCTTTTATGGTTTCCATTGGCATGGAATATCTTCTTCTATCTCTTTATTTCCAGACCACCTGTGTCTTCATAGGTGAAGTGAGTTCTTTGTAACAAATCATTGGGTCTTGCTGTTTTTTTTCTAATCCATTCAGTTACTCTGTGTCTTTTGATTGGAGATTTTAGTGCATTTACCTTCAATATTATTATTGATAGGTAAAGACTTACTATTGTCATTTTGACATTTTTTTTGTTTTCCGGTTGTTTAGTGATCTTCTATTCCTTTTTTCCTTCCTTCCTGTCTTCCTCTTGGTGAAGGAAGGTGATTTCCTCTGGTGATATCATTTAACTTCTTGCTTTTTATTTGTGTATATCTATTGTATGT
Organism: Saguinus oedipus; assembly: GCA_031835075.1. NCBI lineage: Eukaryota > Metazoa > Chordata > Mammalia > Primates > Cebidae > Saguinus > Saguinus oedipus. The sequence goes on along the minus strand of CM063172.1, from coordinate 172,745,596 downwards.
TTTTTTGATTTGAGGTTACCATGAGACTTGCAAATACTATCTCATAACTCATTGTTTAAGCTGATAACAATGTTTGCATAAACAGGCAAAAAGAAAACTAATAAAACCCTCAACTTAACTTTGTCACCCTGCTTTTTAACTTTTTCTTTTTTCTACTTATGTTTTATTGTACATAAGTACAATATGTCTTGAAAAGCTGTTGTAGTTATTTTAGATTGGTTCATCATTTAGTCTTTCTACTTAAAAGTAGTTTATACACCACAGTAACAGTGCTATAATATTCTATTTTTCTGTGTACCTACTATTACCAGTGAGTTTTGTTCCTTCAGATGATTTCTTATTGCTCATTAACATCCTCTTCTTTTTGATTGAAGCACTCCTTTTAGCATTTTTTGTAGGACATGTCTGGTGTTGATGAAATCCCTCAGCTTCTGTTTTTCTGGGAAAGTATTTTTCCTTCATGTTTGAAGGATATTTTTGCTGGATATATTCCAGGTTAAAAGTTTTTTTCCTTCAGCACTGTAAATATGTCATGCCACTCTCTCGTGGCCTGTAGTTTCTACTGAATAGTCTACTGCCAGATGTATTAGGCTACATTAAATGTTATTTGTTTATGTTCTCTTGTTGCTTTTAGGATTCTTTTTTTATCCTTAACATTTGGGAGTTTAATTATTAAATGTCTTGAGGTAGTCTTCTTTGGCTTAAATCTGATTGGTGTTTTATAACCTTCTTGTACTTGGTTATTAACATCTTTCTCCAGATTTGGGAAGTTCTCTGTTATTATCCCTTTGCATAAACTTTCTACCCCATCTCTTTCTCTACCTTCTTTTTAAGGCCAATAGCTCTTAGATTTTCCCTTTTGCAGCTATTTTCTAGATTCTCTAAGTATGCTTCATTATTTTTAATCTTTTTTTCTTTTGTCTCTCCTAATTGTGTATTTTCCCACAGACTGTCTTGTAGCTCACTAATTCTTTCTTCTGCAAGATTAATTCTGCTATTAAAAAACTTTTGCATTCTTCAGTATGTCATTGCATTTTTCAACTCCAAAATTTCTTCTTGATTCTTTTTATTTTGATCTCTTTGTTAAATTTATCTAATAGAATCCTAAATTTCCTCTCTGTGTCATCTTGAATATCTTTGAATTTCCTTAACACAGCTATTTTGAATTCCTTGTCTGAAAAGTCACGTATCTCAATTTCTCTAGGATTGGTTCCTGGTACCTAATTTAGTTTTGTTTTTGTTTGCTTGTTTGTTTTGGTGAGGTCATGTTTTCCTGGGATGGTCTTGATGTTTGTGGATATTTGTTGTCTGGACATTGAAAAGTTAGCTACTTATGGTCTCCACAGTCTGGGCTTATTAGTACCTATCCTGCTTGAGAAGGCTTTCAAGATATTCAAAAGGACTTGGGTATTATGGTCTAAGCTGTATCTGCACTGGGGGCACTGCAAGCCCAGTAATGCTGAGATTCTTGCAGACTCACAGAGGTACTGCCTTGGTGATCTTTGATAAGAGCTGCAAGAATTCTCTGGCTTACCAGGCAGAGACTCTTGTTCTCTTCCCTTACTTTCTCCCAAACAAACAGTCTCCTTCTCTGTGCTGAGCTGCCTGAAGCTGCGGGTGGAATGACACAAGCATCACTGTGGCCAACCACTGAAACCGTGCTGGGTCAGACCTGAAGTTGTCACAGCACTGCAGCTCACCTAGACCTGCTATGATCATTATCTGCCCACATTTGCTCAAGTCCACTGGCTCTGAGTCCAGCTCAGCACTAGGACCCGCCCAGGAGTTGCAGTCCTTGCAGCCTAGGCTGCCTGTTAAGTTCTTTTAGGGTCTGAGAGCACGTTAGCGTGCAGTGGGGAGACTTGCTGAAACTTCAGTTCCAACTGCTGGGTTGGGAGATTCCCCTCTGGCTATGGCTAGTTTAAATGCTTCTTTTGCTGGGGCAGGGTGGGGATGGGGTGGGATGGGGGTGTGGTATCAGCTGAGTTCAGCCTGGTTTTGCTTTCTGCAATTACAGGGCAGCACTGAATTTAAGGCAAAGTCTCAGAATCACTGAGCTCTCCCTCTCTCAAGCATACAGATTTTCTTTCTGTGTCACCTGGCTGCTGCCAGGGGATGGGAGAGGAGCAGTGTCAACAATGGGAGACTTTCTTTCCTACCCTCTTCAGTGCCTCTTTGAGTAACATAAAGTTGAAACCAGGTACTGTGAGTGCTCACCTGATTTTTGGTTCTTATCACTGTGCTTTTTTTGTGTAGACAGTTATTCAATTTGGTGTTCCTTGTGGGGAGATTGGTAGAAACTTCCCTTCAGCCATTTTGCTCTGCTCCTCTTGTATTTTCTGTATTTTCATATTATAATTTTAGCCTTATATTTATTCTTCTTTTAGCTTTCTTTTGCTGTTCTTTCTATAACTGATAGAGGTGGATATTTCGTTTACTATTTACTTCCCTTTTCTCTTTTATGAAACCAACTGTAAGAACGTATATTTTCTCTAAACTATGTTTTACCAATCATATGTAGCAAATATTTTAATGCAATTTTTGATGACATTTTAATGCAACTTTTGGATAATTTTTAACATGTAATTTTATTTAATATTTGCATTACTGTACAATTAAACACTTTCTAATTTCAATATTATTTCTCATTTGACCCATGGGCTATCTGGAAGTATATGTATTAATTTCAAAACAGATGAGAATGTTTCAGTTATTACTTTAAAAATTGATTTCTTCCATAAATTACATTTTGATTATATAACATGCTTTGTATGATTTCCATCTTTTGACATGTTTTGAGGCTTGTGTTATGGCCCAGGATATGGTCTGATTTTGTAAATGTTCTGTGTGTTTGGGGAAAAGTTGGGTTTTGCAGCAGAAGGTGTAGCATTGAGTTTTGATAAAGAACAGAAGCAGCTCAGGAGGTTAAACTATGATTCAAATCCTGACTTCACCTTTTGGGAAGTGTGTGACAATAGAAATACTTTCAGAATTGTATGTGCCTCTTTTGGCACCTGAGAATGGAGAGTATAGTGCCTGCTTCCAAGGTGCCGTGAGAATTGACTAATATAGTTCCAGGAAGCTCTTGGCCGACTTCGAGGTGGCTCTGTTGCTATGTTCCAATATGGTGAAACCTCGATGCTACCAAAAATACAAAAATTCGGTGGGCATGGTGGCTAATTTTTAGCATGGTGGCTAATTAGCTGGGCAGAAGGCTGAGGCAGGAGAATCGCTTGAACCTGGGAGGCAGAGGTTGCAGTGAGTCAAGACCATGCCACTGTACTCCAGCCTGGTGACAGAGTGAGACTGTGTCTCAAAAAAAATGGTTTGAATAATATTACCAATAAATGTGATAGGATAAACATACCTTAAAATCTATACCATGTAGAGGATGCACTTTTGTTTCATCTTTTATGTGTTGATAATAATAATTGAGTATTTCTTAGAGCCTGATAGAAACAGTGTATTCAAAAATAATAATAATAATTAGAGAGGAGGCCACATTCTCTTGTCATAAAGTAATAAATACAAATTAAAGAAGAATAAAAACTAAATCCCTCAATGTTAGAAAATGTCAGTGAAGTTTCTTGATCAAAGAATACATCAAACCTACAAAAGTAAAATATTTATAATATAGTGGCAAGGAAAAACTTACTTATTAAAATGAATGCAATGAAGCCAAAACTGTATATAGACCCAAAGTCATAGCCTTACATGTTATAATTACTGAATGAAGAATAATAAGTATAAAAGTGATACACATTTATTTATTTATTTATTTATTTATTTATTTATTTATTTATTTATTTTTATTTTTGCCAATCATTGAGAGCTTGTAATGTTGCTGAGGTTGGTTGGCCTTGAACTCTTGGCCTCGCCTTCGCAAGCGCCACGACATCTGGCTGGAGCCACTTTGGGCCCCCGAAAAGTGATACACATTTAATTCAGGACGTTACAAAAACAAAACAAAGACCACAAGGAAAACAGATTATTACATCAAAAGTAAATGTATAAATCATTTATAAATCATAAGATTAAAGCTGAGGAATAAGGTAAGACTTCAAAAGCAACCACTGGATAACGTAATCAATAAGAAAGAAAATATAAATGTATATATGATTTCCACTTCATAGGTGAGCCAATGGTGTCACATGGGTACAGTAACCTGCCTCAGGTCACATGGCAACTCTATGGTGAGCCAGGATTCAAAGTTGGTCAGTCTGATCCCAGCCTATGTTCTCAGTGAGCATATTATCTGTTGATCTATAAGAAGGATAAAGAAAGTCTGAATTGCCAGCAACGGGAAAACTTATTTTTACTGAAGAAGTTATAGAAAATAAGGCAAGAAGCCAAAAAGAAACTGCTAAATACCTCCCACCCAAACAAAAAAGAGCTCTACATGTCTATAATAAATATCCACAGAGAGATAAGAAAATAAACATAGAAGAACCAAATAGCATAAAAAAGGAACAGTCAGAGGAAAGGAGAGTTACAACAACTAACATGAAATGTTCAAAATTTTGGAAGACAGCATCAAGGACATTTTCCAGGAAACAGAAGTAAGAGACAGAGTTGAAAAATATAAACAAAAATATTAAGAACTAGGAGAATCCACTGGGAGACGTTATAGATGACTGGTTGGAATTACATGGGAAAACTAAGAGAAAACAGAAGATACTATTAAAGAAGTAACACATGAAACGTTTTTAGTGTGGAAAGACATAGGTCTCTAAAGTAAAATATCCTGGGAAAACTGATTTTAAAAAACCACATCAAAATATATCAACATAGAATTTCATATCCCTAGAGATAAAGATTCAAAAATGTTCAGAGATTGGAGGCCAACAGGTCACAGGCAAATGACTAGATATTCAGACGAATCAAGATTTTCAAAGCAACATAGACTCTAGAGGTGACAGAGACGTGACCTCCATGTTCTGAATGAAAAGGATTTTCAACATAGAAGACTGATTATCAAGTTTGATGACAGAATTTTCAGATATGCAAGAACTAAAAAATATACCTTTCATATACTTCCAGGAAGTTACTAGAAGATGAACACTGTACCAGTCATGAGGAAAACAAGACAAAGAGCTGGGGAAAGAGGCTGAACATGAAAGAGGAGCAACAGGAAGTGTCAGGCCAGGAGAACACGTGGTCCAGATGGGAGCAGATGGATGGATGGAGGGTGGAGGGAAATGAAGTTAATTTCAGATGAAATCAGATAAATCTGGGATATTTCATGATCTGAACATTTGGAAAATAATATTCTTTTGATAGATCTTGTAATACTTGAAGAAAATTAGGAAGTATATGAAAATCAAGCATGCAGAATGAGGGGCAATTATCAATGCTGAGAAAAAAAAGTTGCGTATAAAAAGTAATCATAGTAGATGTGGGACTTGCAGTGAACAGTATTTATGTGATCATAAACTAGAGGGGAAGAAGGTATGTTTGTTGGGGGATGTTAAATTCTAATCAACATGAGGTGACTGGCAGTCCCTGCTAAAACCAGCCTTTCAAAGGGGTTCCCAAATAAAGACTTTTTCCTTGTGACTAGTGAATTAATTCTTCCCGTTCTTTGTGCAAACAACAGATTATTTGGTTTTCCTTTCCTCCTCTTATTGTATTTTATTATTTATAAAACAAGTTACCTTGGCTTAAAAAAAAAAAAAAATTGCCTTACTGATAATGTTTTTTCTTTTCACGTATATCTCATATGACATACCATCTATTTTAATCCACTAATGGTTACATTTAAGGCCTATAATCTTAAAGTTGTGTTTTTCTAATCATGCACATCTCCTGATCCCACATACAAGGCAGAAAATTGTCATTCATCTCTTTCCCTCCCACCCGTGTCCCCCCACCTGGCTCTCGTGTCTAGGACTCTTTGGCAGGGCCTGGGGTGTCCAAGCACCCTCTGTGCCCTGGCAGGCCTTGCCTCAGCCGGGCAGCATCAGCACTGACCATGGACTTGTCAGAAATGGAGTATCTCAGGTCAATATGCATCTACTGATCGGGAGCCTGTATTTTAGCAAGGTCCACAGACGCACGCTGAAGGCTCAAAGCGGTGCTTCAGAGGGAAGGCTGTTCACTTGGGCTTGGTGAAGATCCTAGATCTTAAAGTCGAAGGTCAAGCAGTAGAGGAAGGACATGTATGTTTTCAGCTCTCAGTCAAGAAGTCTACCTTCCTTCCAGGGGTGAAAACTCTCAGCAGCAGCAGCTGATTCTATCTCAAATGTGATGTCAAGTTTGCAGTGCACAGAGGGTCATGACTACGATATTTTTATTGTGAATGTTTTAATCATTATAAATTGATCCCCTTTATGCACTTTAATTTTAGAAAAGTAAAATTTCATGTAAAACTTTTTTTACATGAAATTTTACTTTTCTAAAATTAAAATCACAACTTCTTTTTTATTTATTCCAATATATCTTTAAACATATTTAAGTATTATTTTGTTTTTTAGAGAGTGTACATACAGATTTTGTTTTTCCAGTTTTAAAGTTAATTTTCGTAGCTGATCTATTGGATGTTGCATTCTTCATCTTCCTTCGTGCTTTTGGTTCTTATCCCTTTCTTGCTGTCTGCTCAGCTTTTGTCCTTCTAATAGACAGATTCTGTTTAGCTACCTTTATCTTCTGCATTGCCTTTGAGGGTTTAGAATCCAGTTTTCTAGGGATTTTTAGAGTCAATAATGCAAAATTATGATTCGACACTTCATGTGGCTTTGAAACTCTTTTCCATCCACTGCTTAGACTTAACTCTAGGTTTAATACTGATTGCTTTTGACACCACACTGTCCTTACATAGGGATTCTCACCGTGCTTGATGTCCTGTGAGTCGGAGCACATTCCCAGTCACCTTCTGGATGAAGAACAGGGGGATTATTGCAGTCACTGTGTCCATAGTGTTTTTATTCACACGACGGGTAAAATCGTGCCCAACATTTTTCTCCCCCAATTCTCGAAAAAGTGCTCCGTTGTCAGGAATTGATTCTTGCAAAAAATCTTAGCCCCAGTTAGTTTTATTTCTTGGTATATAGCTTTTTTCCCTGTCCAGACATTTGAAGGATTTTTTTTAATGTTATAATTTAAACTTTTTGGCAAGTTGTGCCTCCACCCAAGTCTGTGTTCACTGAGTTTCTTCAGATGGTCGTGAGTATTTTCTACCTGCAGAATAAGAGATAATTTTTCCTCCCAGAACACCTCTTTGAATCAGCTCTGCCATTACGGTTTCTATTCCTGTTGTTCTGACAGTTCCTCTTGGGAACACATACTTTTAACCCTTTTGCGTCCTGTGTCCTCCAATTTAATATCTTTTCTCGCTTTATTTCTATCTACTCGTCTTTTCTGAGAGAGCTCCTTCAGGTTGCGTTTATAATTGACCATGTACAGCTGATCATTCTCTGTATTTCTATGGAGAATTGAGTTCTACTCTGGCATTTTCAGTTTTGCCTTGTCCTATTCAAAATGGACTTCTTTTTATTTGAGCCTAATATCTTCTGGATTCCTGCTTCTGTTTCTCAGAGGCCATGTCTTCCTGAATCCTGAGGATGTCAAACACGTTTCTACAAGTTTCTTCTGGTTCTTATACCAAATGTTGTTAAGGTATTCTTTTCCTCTGTGTACGATGCCCCCTCCACTGTGTAAAGAGGTTTTCCCATGGCCCCCTGTGGCTGCAGTGTTGTGACTGTTTTCACTTTTACTGAGGAGGGAGGTTCTCAGTTTGCCAGTTGCTCTTGGCCCCGTCTGTCCTCTCGATTGCTACTTCAGAAGAATCCCCTTGTGAATTTCATATGTGGAGATTCCAGACACTGCCTCCTGGTATTGCTCTGAGGGATGGAGAGGGATTTGTCTTTTCCTAACTGGATGGAGTAAATGTGAATCTACAATCCCCAGTCCAGACAACTAAGAGGGCTGCTTTTTTCTCGGCTTCCCCTGTGATGCTTTGCTGCTGCTCCCAGCAATCCGTGCTCCAGCACCAACACTGAGCACTTTATAGCAGTAGGATTTTGGAGTTTCTGACCCAAAATAACTCAAGATGGAAATCAGAAAGGTGGGCAGGAAAGGGAGCTGCAGTATTGTGCCAGAAAACAACATCAATGAAACAGAGGTGTCCGAGACCCACCGTGTGGGTTATTACAGAGCATGGGGGCTTGAACCAGGCAGCAGAAAGAATGGTGGATGCTTGTTATCATCATATTAGAGCCAGTAAATGTATCAATTTCTCATTCCAATATTATCAGCCTTCTCATTTGTTGAAATCAACCCCAGGTTCTAGAAATACTCGGGCAGCTAATCCTAGCTCACTGCCTCACAGTGAGTTTATACATTTTGCTTTGCTTTCATAGATATTAGGTAGAATCTTTTTAAAAAAGAAAAACTTGTCTGCTTGCTGGTGATGGTGAGGCTGATTTTTGCCTCTGGAAAGAGTCAAAATAATATTGGGTATGGGGTGAAAATAAAGTACATAGAGATGTTATTTATATGTTATGTCAATTACATACATCGGTCTGTTTCTAGATCAGTTAGCCTCCTTCTGGAATTCCTCCTGAAAAATTTTCTTTATGCACATAGTATTTTTCACACTGTGCTAGAGCCATGCATGACCTTACATAAGTAATCAGCATTTCTCTGTGAGAAAGGTCTGGCTTTTAGTGACGTCAACAGATGGAGAAGGAAGGAGCCGTTAGACTTAGGATCAGTATCGAATAGCAGAAGCGCTGAAAGCCACACACCAGCATCAACCCTGATAATTTACCATTGCTTCCGGATCCCTAAATCATCCAATTCATGCTTCCTGAGTTCTTGATAATGTTTTCGCTCATCAGCAGATGACCTCTAGTAGGCGTGTACTGCAAATGTAATCACATCACTCCTCTTTTAACTCATTTATGTATCTTCAAAATACAGATCAAACAAAATTTAAAATCACCGCACCTTGGTCTGCAAAACTCCAGTGTGCTATGTTTTAATTGCAAACAGCATAATCAAAATATTACTTAGAAATTCATTTTCTGCCTTCCAGTGTCTTCTACGGGGCTCTGAGGGAGAGACCCCTGAGAAGACAGGGATCCCAACATGAAGCATTGATTTTTTTTTTTAAATATATGTCCGAATATTGCTGTTATTCTGTCAGAGGAAAAGAACAGATAGCTCCTGGGGAGAATATTCTGGGTCCTTCTTGTTTATCAGAGAAAGCTACATGTCATCCTTTAGAAATGTAGCAGTTCAAGTCAAATTTAATGTATTCAAAAATGTGACCCGTCTGAGAGAATAAATCACTTTTGGAAAAGGTTTTAATGTGGCTCAGGACACTATGTCCTCCCTGACAGCCTTTAAAGAGCATCTCTTCCTGCAGCTGTGGATGAGGGAAGCAAGCTGCTTTTCAGTAAGGCCCTTTTCAGGGTCTCTTTTCTCTCCATGTTACTTTCACATCAGGTAGCACCATCCTTTGGTTTGGTTTCACACTCTCTGTCTTGGTGGAAATGTGCTGTGGTCAGTTACAGACCTCTACAGAGACCTTAAGGCTCTGAGAGAGAGTTTCAGAGTTGATTTGATGCCAGCAGTGTGAGCAGAACTGTGGAAATCTACCATTCTGATCATGATACATTCGGATGAATGGAAGGTGACCACGGATAAGATTAACTAATCCAGACTCTGGGAAATGACCCTATGTGGGACTAGTTTGTTCCTGTTCTGATGAAACCATGTGGCAAGAGCTCACCTGAGCCAGTGAGGGTGGGGCTCCCCATCCTAGAAGACTAGCTAAGCATCCTGTCAATCATCTTGGGAAGCCGTCCATCCTGGAGTGGGAGATGAGGCAGAACTTGGGGTGGGAGAAGCAAGGGCCTCCTCATCCCTCAAAGCCATGGGCAGTTGGGTCAGGATTCAGGGGTGAAAGTATCTGGAGCAGCTCTGGCTGAGAAAATGGTAGGATCTCCCTCATCTGCAGAATGAGTGTTCAGAGGAGGCACTAACCTTCTGCTTTTCATTAGTAGTCGCAGGCGGGCAATTCCGGGGATGGGAAGAGGGTGTGCTGACGGGGGTGACGGGGCCTGGACTGCCACCCGGACTTGAGGAGAATATATCCTCTTCCTCAGCCTGTACCAGTGGATGCCGGGCGTGCCCATCAGTGTGGCTCTATGCCAGTTCTGGTGGTGAGGTAAGAATGGACAGAGTGTCCTGGAGTCCCAGAAGGCCGTCTCCTGGGACAACCTCAGAAATGCTTTGCAAGGAGGGTGCTTTAGACGCCTAGTCCCAGGGCCCATGCAAGTATGAGAGTAAGGCGCACACAGAAAGGAGGGGCAATCTCATTCCACAGGCGGACAAAGCCAGTCACGGGGCTACCCCAGAGTCACCCAGGTCACCTACTGTAGATTCAAAGCTTCAGGTATTCAAAAACACTCATCTTTTCACCCATGCGACTGGGCTTCCTTTCCTTAACATTGTGAATCCTACTACTTTAAATTTACTCAACGTAAGTGTGTTTATAATTTAAAAGTTAGAGATGCCACTTAGAAAAGAAGACTTGGAAGTCGGCAGCAGCAGGTAAAGACTTCTGCATGCATAAGTTAATGTTAACGCGTGTCATTACTATGAGGCATTTTAAATTAGCACAGACCCCATGGAGTTCAGTTTATTTATGTGGCTAGACCACAGTGAAATACCGATGATGGGATATACATTTGAGGATTTGGGTTGTCTGGCCTCCTAAGTCAATTTATGAGAATTCCTGCAAAACCTGGGGACCATCTCGGTCTGTCGTGCTTTATTGCTTAATTAGCAGGTTGTCAGAAAGCGGTGCCATATAAACTGAGTGACGCTTTTTCACCTGTTCACTTACTTTTTATCGGGATAATGAGCTGTGGAAGGACAGGTAGTATCTTGTTCCCACCGTGTTCCAGCATGTCGTGGATTCCTTGCCGAGCAAAAAACTCATAGGGAAATGTCATTTCACAAAGCCCATCAAAAAACAGAGGCAGATAATGATGGTAATCCAGCTTCTCAATTTCTACCTGAAAGTGGAGAGACAAGAAACACCATGTGAAAACAGCAGTCGGGCAGAGCATGGCAGACGAGCTGTGCAGCTGTCACCCACTCCCGAGGGGCGCGTTCTTCAGAACTTTGGGAAGACTTTCTTAAGCAATCCACCTAACAACCTGAAGCATGTCATCATGTCCTTAATCTATTATCAATGAGGTTAAAGTCATAGACCTTTAGAGCTTAACAGTCAAATCTCCCATCCACATATAATGCACATTAAGAGCGTTTTAATAATTTGTTGCTTTTTTGTTAATTCGTTACCATTTGGCTCAAGTATACGATATTGAATAGGAGTCAAGAAGCCTCTAGAATGTTTGCTGAAAAGATCCATGTAAGAATAAAATGAAAGAGGCCGGGCATGGTGGCTTACACCTGTAACCCCAGCACTTTGGGAGGCCAAGGCGGGCAGATCACTTGAGTTGGGGAGTTCAAGACCAGACTGACCAACATGGAGAAACCCCTTCTCTACTAAAAATATAAAATCAGCTGTAAGTGGTGGTGTGCACCTGTCACTCCAGCTACTTGGGAGGCTGAGGCAGGATAATTGCTTGAACCTAGGAGGCGGAGGTTGCAGTGAGCTAAGATCGTGCATTGCACTCAAGGGTGGGCAGTGAGAGTGAAACAAAAAAGAGAAAAAGAGAAAGAGAGAGGAAAGAAAAAAAGAGGAAGGGAGGGAGGAAGGAAGGAAGGAAGGAAGGAAGGAAGGGAGGGAGGGAGGGAGGGAGGGAGGGAGGGAGGGAGGGAGGGAGGGAGGGAGACAGGTGGGTAGCTGAAAAAGATTGATGCCCAAGTTTCTAAGGATAACCCTACAGGAGTGGATGCTCATGCATTCTTGGGAGGTATGTGTGTCTTCTTAGGGGCAAACAGGAGAGTGAGAGGTCAAAGCTGATTCCTGCCTTGTTCACCAGAGCTTGGATGACAACTAGAACATTCAGACCATCAAGAAGAAACGGAGAGGACAAAGAGTGGGCTGAACCTGGGACGACTGACACCTCAAAGCCAAAACATCTCAACCTCACCTTGCCTGCTTCTTCTGGGAGCAGAGACAAATCCCTTTCCCACATCTCCATCCATTACCCTCAGCATCTCTCCATGTCCCCCAGTCCAGACCTTGGCAGTAGCACCCAGCACTACCAGGCAATGGGAACTAAAATTCTGGAGTTGAGAAAAGAGATTGTGAGTTGGGAAGCAACTTCCTGTAGAAGATTTGGTCTTGCTTGAGCACTCCATTGTCCACCTGCGAACTGAGCTACCACCAGCAAGGTGGCAGAGCTGAAGGTGAGAGTATAGATGGAAAGGAGCCCACGGACTCACTGCAGGTGTAACATGTTTACACAGAGCAAGGGATGGGGCCCTCCAGCAAGAAGTGATAATTTCCTTGGTTTTCACATCCTAATAAATGCACCCAGCTTCTAGTTACCATGTTCTATTTGAGTGAGGAGCCCATCAAGACCTTTGAGAAACTCCCTTTTACATTAGTAGGAGATTTTAAAAAAAATCGACAAATTACATATAATAGATAAATTATATATATATATATATATATATCCCTATGTAAAGACAAATCACACATATACTTATTCCTTATATGTATTCCATTCTGATTTTGTAATCAAAAGTTGCAAAACCACGTAGTGCGAGGTTTTCATACCGTTCACCTCTCTCTCAGCATTCTAGAGTCTCACACCACATTCCTGCCTATCCCTGGGTATAGGTAACTGGTAATGAACCCATCACGTTCCTGAGTGTTTACTGTGGGTCGAGGTGAATCAAATTTGCTTCAGTTCCCCAAGCAGGAGGCCTGTCTACAGTCTGCTCACAGACTTCCCACTTACAATGCATGTTCAGGTAGGAGCTGGGGATGTAAAGGGAGTCCAGCCAACCAAGAAAGCAAGCAGGTAAGAGGTAACATCCAAATCCTCTCTTGGAACTGGAGCATAGAAAAAAAAAAATCTCTAATATAGGTTAATCAGATATCAGTTTACTTTATTTTCCCTTTATATTTATAAAGTTTATTCAGTATGCATTTATGGAATGTATATTTAATTTTTTTCAGAGATTTATATGTATATGGAAATATTTTAAAACATTATTTTGTACTATCTGAAAAAGTTATTTTTTCTTAGGTCCTAAAGGCCCAGTGTTGTCATGTATAATTTTATCTTGTGTACCAACTTCATAATAAAAAAATGTCATCTATACTATATTTTTTAAACATTTTTGGGGCTGAGAGTGGTGGCTCATGCCTGTAATCCCAGCACTTCGGGAGGCTGTGAGTGGATCATGAGGTCAGGAGTTCAAGACCAGCCTGACCAACATGGTGAAACCCTGTCTCTACTAAAAATACAAAAATTCACCTGGTGTGGTGGCACACACCTGTAATCCCAGCTACTCAGGAGGTTGAGGCAGGAGAATCGCTTGAACCCAGCAGAGAGAGGTTGCAATGAGCTGAGATTGCACCGTAGCACTTCTGCCTAGGCAACAGAGCAAGACTCCATCTCAAAAATTTTTTTCTGTATGTTTTGCTAATTCTTTTAGCTCATTGTCACACTTTTACAAGTGTTTCTTTTGAGTATAAAATTAAATTTTGTATTTTACTGTGTGATCTAAGATGCTGTATTTTAATACATTAAATAATTTATATTTATGGACTAATTTAACTTCTGTCATCTTATTTTTTGGTCTCTGGTTGTTGTTTTTTATTTACTTTTTTCTTGGTATTTTGTAGTTTTGTTATATAACATTATGTTATGTATGTACACACATTATGTTTTATTTACTTTTTTGTAATTTTAAATGTAAGACATCCTGTTGAAATATTTTATTGCAGCTATCTTAAACATTTCCAAACTTATATTTATCTTAGTGAGAAAAGCGAGTTACACGTCTTCTACTAAGACTGTTGACATGTCTATTTTTCCTTGGAATTCTATTTTTTCTTTATGTGTTTTGGGACAACACTACTAACATCAACAAAAGCAGCAATAATAACACCAATGTTTGCGATGCCAGACACTATTGTACACACTGTGCTAGTTCATTTGATCCTCAAGCAACTAGAAGAAGTAGGCATTATTAATATCCTAATTTTCAACATGAGGAAACAGAAAGAAATTTAATAATTTGCCTAGTCAGTGCTGGAGCTAGGTTTCAAGCCCAAGCAGTTTGGCTATATGACATGGCACTACCTCTCAGGCTTTGTTGTTTGGCACATTGAGGTTCAGCATTATTATAACCTCCTGGTTAATTGTTCTATTTATCCTTATGTCCTTATTCTCTTTATCATTACTGATGCAGTTTGTCTCAGTGCAACAAAATGTTAATATTTCTGTAACTGGTTTATCTATCACATCTTTTTCTATCCTTTTGCTTCCTTCCTCTGACATTAGATTTTAAGTCTCTTTCTGAGGTAACTTACAAATAGATTTGTTTTTCCCCTTTTTACTATATGATGTGCCTTCACACAACAAATACTGAGTATCTGCATAATTCCTACTCTCAAAATTTTGAAAAAGAAAAGTTATGAGGAAAAAGAAAAGGAAGCAATTAAAAGAGAGAAAAGTCAAATTAAAGATTTAGAGAGATTGAGAAAGAAAAAATTATCTCTATATCTTTATATCCTCCAATATCACTGACCACAGTAGTTCTTTCCTACCAAAAATTCTCTTCTCACTAGTTCTTTTCTTCTTTTTTTTTCCCCCTGGGTCAGAGTTTTGCTCTTGTTGCCCAGACTAGAGTGCAATGGTGTGATCTCAGCTCACTGCAACCTCTGTCTCCTGAGTTCAAATGATTCTCCTGCCTCAGCTTCCTGAGTAGCTGGGATTACAGGCATGCACCACCACACTTGGTTAATTTTGTACTGTTTTTTAGTAGAGATTTTTTTTTTTTATTAGAGATCACCTGGCCTCAGGTGATCCACCCACCTTGGCCTCCCAGAGTGCTGGCATTACAGGCATGAGCCAATGCACCCAGCCTTCACTGGTTTGTTTTATAACCTGTTTGTACATTATTTGGCATCTCTGTTGTCACTGCAAATATGTTGCCTTAATATTAGAACAACAGGTGGGGATCCGCCACCTCATCTCACTGCCACCAGAGACACAGACATGGCTTTTGTTCAACTGACTCTGGAACTGTGTGAGGAACTGCTGGATTCTATAGTGCCCAACAGGCAGCTCTCACCTGACTGCCAAAGAGCTGCAGGGCTTGAGGACGGCAGTTCCGAGGTGAATGTACAAGAACATAATCCTGCTTGGAAGGCTGCCACTCTGATTGACGAAGAGGCAAGAAAATTCTTTTCCTGTTCAGCTGTTTATAGCTTAGAGGTTGGGTAAAGTATAATTTTGTGAGCAAATTTTATGTTTTTCTCTACCTGAGTTACCTTAAATTTAAAAGCCGTTTATGAGTATTCTTATCTGATAGCAATATAGTTATTTGTATAAGTTCAGTAAGAATCTGTTTTCTAACAGGGCATAAGTCTCAGAGACACTGGTTATTTTGCCAAGGCTTTGACTGGAATTGCGTATTTTCAGAATTGACCAGACTGAGGAATGGGGGTTGACTTTATATAGTCTTTATAGGAGAGAATGGTCTAGTACCTTGTCTAATGGTTCTCTTACAAGATTTCTGACCTGTGGTAAGTAAAGAATGTCATTTGTAACAGGCCTGTTAACCTCAAGATATTGGGGGACCTCAAGAAGAGAGGAGTTTGTACAGGTATTACACACACAGTCTAATGGTGAATCATTGGCTCCTAGCCTTGAGGCTTTTAAAAAGTAGAGATGGGAGGATTGCTTGAGCTCAGGAGGTCAAGGCTGCAGTGAGCCAAGATTGTGCCACTGCACTCTAGTCTGTGTGACAGAATGAGACTCTGTCTTAAAAAAAAAAAAAAAGATCAGACTGATCACTATTCTTGCCACATTTTATGCAAATAACCAGGCCCCGTATAATGAGACCAAAATTTATTTTGAAAATAAATTGGTCCTATTATGATTTATCCTTAGCAGAAATGGAGAAACTAGAGATAAAAAAAATTTGGATTCTAGCCCTCACCATTGGTTTTGAGTTTTTATTATTTGCCTACAATTTGGGCTAAATCCTGAATTATTTCCTACCTGCAAGTCTAAAGAGGAATCAGGTTTTAATTTTCTTCATAATACTTTTAGTTGGCTTTTTAATGAAATAGGTACTTTTTTGTTGTTGTTCTGGGATACAAATTCTCTTTTGACTGTAATCCTTGAGCGCAGATTATTAATGTTATTTATCTCTCCCTGTATTACTCCTGAGAAAACCGAATTCATGGTATTCTGAAGACTAGAGGTAATTCAACAGCCTGTGAACCTCCCTCATATGGAATCCCACGGGGCCTGATCTATTTTTCATTGCCAAAGCTCTGCTGCTAAACCTTGACAAAATCAAGCACTCTCTCTAAGGCTCAGGGACGATGGTGCAAGACGGCATGAGAGATTTAAGAGCCTCATTAGAGGGGTGGAGTGTGGAAGCCAAAGCAACTCCACCCTCGGTGCTAATCTGCCATGTTGGCTTCTGATTAACCTAATTTCCGGGAATGCCTCTGAGATTTCCAGTTTACCTATTGCTCCTTGTGTAAGAGCACCTACTTACCATAAATCCCACCAAATTCCTAGCCATTCTTTCTGAAGTGTGTGCGCCCCTCTCTGACAGCACATAAGCCCTGTGTCTGGGGGAGTAATGGTGCAGGGCCCACCGTTTCATCTCATCACTGCCAGGGGCACAGACGTGGCTTCTCTTTATAAGTCCCTATTGAAAATTTCTTTCGAAGCAAGTAGATTTGCCTGTTTCTTTCTTTAGCCTCCTCCAACTTTGGGGTAGGTTGGCACAGACCTGTACACCCTGAAACAATGGCTGAACAATGTTCTATTGCATGTGCTTAACACATTTTGGTTCTCCATTAATTCATTGACAGACATTTGGGTTGCTTCTGCAATTTTGCTATTGTGAATAATGCTGCTATGAATATTACTGGACAAGTTTTTGTTTGAACACCTGGTTTCGATTCCTTTGGATATATACCTAGGAGTGCAGATGCTGTGTTGTATGGGAGTTGCACATTTAGTTTTAGAAGAAATTGCCAAGCTGCTTCCAGAATAGCTGTACCATTTTATATTCCTGCCAGCCACGTACTAGGGCTCCAATTTCTCCACATTCTCGTCAACACTTGTTATTTTCCATAGTTTTGATTATGGCCATGCTAATGTGTGTGAAATGGCATTTCCTGTGCTTTAGATTTTCATTTTCCTAATGACTAGGATGTGGAGCACCTGATACTTGACCCAACACGGACAAAACTTGAAAACATTTTTCTAAGTGAAGGAAGCCAGTCACAAAAGACCACACTGTACAATCCCGTTCACATGAAAGGTTCAGAATAGATAAATTTAAGAGACAGAAAGTGGTTGCTTAAGAGCTGGGGGGAAGGATAATGGGAAGTGACTGCTCAAGGGGCATGAGGTTTCCATTTGGGGTGATAAAAAGTTCTGGAACTAGATGGTGGTCATGGTCACACATTATGAATGCACTAATGCCAGTGAACTGTACACTTAGATATGGTAAAAATGGCAAGTTTTATGTGTATTTTACCATGATAAAAATGCCAAAGAAAAAATAAAATTTTAAAAAAACAACAAAATAATAGAACAACAATTTGTCATTATATTTTGAGACAAACTTTTTTTTAACATTGTAGATACAGTTCTACTTATTACCAGGTGATTTTTTAATATGTAAATTCCTTTTACGTATCTTCCAGAGTTCTTTTTTATTATAATAAGTTTGTTTTCAGTTGATGAACTTGGTCTAGGCTTTGGTAAGCTCTCTTATATTCCATTAATCATCAGGCACTTGTTTACATGTATGTGTCTGTGTGTATATGTGTGTGGGTACAAATGTGTGTGTGCATGTATGTATATATGTGTGTGTACATGTGAGTATAGGTGTGCATGTGTGTGTTTTAATAATATATCTGACTTCTGTCAAATGTACTTTTTCTGAAAAGCCACTGCTCCATTTCCACACTCTCCCCAGTCCCCTCTCTATTTCCACACCATCCCCAGTCCCAGCTGAATTTCCACACTCCCCCCAGTAGCCCCTCCATTTCCACATTGTTCTTCACAGTAAAGTATTTCAAAAGAATTCTTTATCATCACTGCCTTCACTTCCTCATTCCCATTCCCTCTTTAACCCACTCCCCACCATTTCACTGAAGCTGTTTTTATCAAGGTCACCAGTGACTTTCTTTGTGTCTAATCTCAAATCCCCTTTCTGTTCTCCTCAGCACAACACAATTGACCTGGTGAAGTTGTACCCCTAACACTGGGAGGTCACCCTAATTCCCTCCCTTCCAATCCCTGATCTGGCCTGACCTCACTGGTTTTGAGACAGCCAGGTGGGAAGGGGTCCTTGGAGAATGTCCATCCTCTTCAACTGACCTGCCCACTGGGAGGAGCTGCAAGAGTTCCCAGCATCTGCAGCAGGGAGGAGCCTGGCCCCTCTCCTTCCTGTGTGGAAACCAGGATTCTAATGGCTGGGTGGGAGGTGCTATAGCAGCAACTCTGGCCTAGCGAGAGCCCCTGTTTCCCTCCTTTCTCTTTTTCACCCAATAATACCCTGTCTTACTCATTCAAATTCAAATTGTCTGTGAGCCTGAATTTTCATGGCCATGGGACAAAAATCCCTGTCTTCAGCTGAACTAAAGGAAAGTCCTGCTGCACTTCCTCCTTAGAGACTTTTCGAATGCACGTCTTGAGCCCAGGCTGCCAGAACAAATACCATGGACAGGGTGGCTTCAGAAACAGACACGTCTCTTCTCACAGTTCTGGAGACTGGCAATTGGAGATCATATGCTGACTACATCAACATAGTCAGGGTTTGTGGAGGGATCTCCTCCTCACTTGTGGACAGTGTTTCTCAATGTGTCCTCACAGGGCCTTTCCTCTGTGTGCATGCAGAGAGAGAGCTCTGGTCTTTCTCTTCCTATAAAGGCAATAGCCCTATTGGGCTAAGGCCCTGCCCTTAGGATCTCACTTTTCCACACCATCCTTTATTACCTCCATCTAGGCCTCATCTCCAAATACAGTCACATTGGGATTTGCCCTTCAACATAATGAATTGGAGGGGAGCAGTGAGGCACGATTCAGTCCATAGCACATCGCTCTCCTCTCCAGACCTCTCTGTCACTGGCAAGTCCTTTCATCTCAATTTCAGTTCTGTGAGGCCATCCTACCATTGTCTTATCACCCTGTTTGATTTTTTTTTTTGTAGCCTCATCATTTATTCATTACAGTTTCTTAAGTTCTGTTGTTTAGGGAGCTTGTCACTGCCTAGTTGAGTGCTGGGCACACAATAGGTGGATATTCAATAGGCACGTGTGGAATTTTAATTCTGACCTTTGGAATCTGCCCTGTGTTAACTTCCTTGAGAGGGCTGCCTCGCTAAGGAACAATGACCAGATGATGAGTGGTTGTGCCTCGGCCAGAGGGAGGGCAGCTGCACCCAGGGTCTGCTGTTTAACACTGACTCTGTACCATGAAGGAGGATGTAAGTTTCTATAAACTCACGTATTCTACAACCTTATGTATTCTGCAAATAAAATACTACTTTTCTCTTATTAGCATTGCAGTGATTATTTACATTTCAGAAATTTTATCACTATTTTAATAGACAAGACTGGCTTCCTGACCCTTGTGTTTTCCCTCATTTCACTAGAAATCATTCAGGGCTTAATTGGCTATTCTGAGTTTTGTATTTTTTAAATTGATATCTAATAGTTGTACATTTAAAAAATTCCATTTACTTTTAAAACTTTGGCAACATTTCTGTTTTTTATATCATCAAATGCAAACATATTAAAATTTGTCCATATAAATAACAATAAGAGATCCTTTTTTTAAAAAAGCTGATAAGAATAATTTAAGATTTATATATCTGAGTGTGTGTGTGTGTGTGTGTCACACTGTGACGACTATTTTTAAGAGTTCTTCTCAATTGTTGGCTCCTTTTGTTAATTTAGATTCACAAAAAGTCATTTTTAGGTTTATGTGACAATGAACCTTATTTCAGCTAAGGCGTTTCAGTAAATTTTTCATTCTTAGGATAACTATTTACCATAAAAATAGTAGTTTTCAAATTTGGGAATCTTTCTTTAAAGTTTAAGAAATCCAGAATTAAAAGAAAATTGCTCTCAGTGGGGCACAGAGCAAGAAGAACTGTTTTAGACATATCTGTTAAAATTACATGTTAATACCCAGATTAATGACTACATTGATATTAGCTCCAGAAAGGTGAAGTGTTTTTACTCATAAAATATATCTTTAAAATTCATGTTTTATAACTTTTTAAAGGTCACATAGTACCTACTACGTGACCTTTAAATCTTACAGTGACCTTTGGTCAGAAGCAATGAAATTTTAACTTGACCTTGCCTGTCAAATATTTATCCCTATAACAAATGTGTAAGGTAGTAATGCTGTGCTAAAACATCAGAAACACAGTGGGGTTGTATTAGTCCATTTTCACACTGCTATAAAGAAATGCCCAAGGCTGGGTAATTTATAAATGAAAGAGGTTTAATGGACTCACACTTCTGCATGGCTGGGGAGGCCTCAGGAAGCTTACAATCATGGTGGAAGCCAAGGGGAACTCACTCACTATCATAAGAACAGCATGGGGGAAACTGCCCCCATGATCCAGTCACCTCCTACCAGGTTCCTCCCTGAACATGTGGGGATTACAATTTGAAATGAGGTTTGGATGGAGACATAGAGCCAGATTTTATCAGAGGTTAATGACTTTCATGAAAAAACTCAAATCTGAGACTGACTCTTATGCTTTCCATATCTTTGCTTCTATTAGCAATTAAAATTTCATTGAAAATATCTGTTTTATGACTGCTCTTATAATTACCAAGGATCTTGCTCAGAAACACAAATTAATCTGAAAAAGCATAATTATCTGGTAATATATTATAACCTCCTTTGGACTTATTGTGACGTTTCTAAAATAAAGACTTAACAGTGTTTCTCAACCCTTGAGGCAGCTATTGAGTTATTGCAAGAGGTCTTACAAATTACATAGGCATTAATCACTGTCTACATAAAATACATATAATATATTTTACAAGTAGATGTACTATTATTTTTCAAATGTGTGTGAATGCAGTTGTGATGAATAACTGAAAATAATTTCTCATCGTATATTTTTCAATGATATTGGATATACAACTAAAATCATATAGTACATGAGATTTTTAATGCTAAAATTCAGACTTTTTAACAGGAAAAATGCTCTTAAGGGTAAAAATGCAGCAAATTTCAGGCAAGATGGCACACAAGACTAAAATGGACCCATCAACTGCTACAGTCTTTAAAAAAATAAAAACACCAACAGTAAAACGTGCCCAGTGCAAAGCTGAGCTCAAGAAATCCTCAGATGCTAAAGATAAAGACAAAATCCAGTCACAGAAGTGAGCTCCAGCTGATTCCAGGAGATCCCAGGAAGTATCAGATTAGATCATGAAACTGGGAATAAGGTTTTAATGTCTTCAGAAAAACAGAGCATTTGGTGAGAGAAGGGAATTAATCTGAGACTCCTACATACAACCAGGACACTTGAAGGGCTGCCTCACCTGTGAAAAAGAAACTGGAAAATCTCTTCCCACTAGTTTATGGAAACAGAAAGAGAACTTGGTGTTTGACAAAGCTCTCAACGGGACAAACCTCCACTGAGAAATAGAAAACCAGGAAATCAAAAGCTCAGAAATTAAGGATAAAAATTAGCCTCAGATGTTGAAAAGGAAATTCTTGGGGCCTGGGCACAACCAAAGGCAAAACCGTGAACACTTGCATAATCTTGTACATGGGACCGCACAGAAAATGCAACCCATAATACAGATGAGCTCACAATGAAAAATGTATCACTACTGTGACAATGGAGTCACCAAAAGGAAGAAGATTCAATAGACCAGTGAGCATGGAAATGAGCTCTGAAGGCAACAACTGGAAACAGAAGAATACAATCTCAAATAATTTAAAATGCTTAACAGGGAAAAAGATTTCACTTAAAAATACAACTTTTAGAAAAAAATATAGTATCATTAACTTAAAAATTCAGTAGCTAGGTTAAACAATAAATTAGCCACAAATGAAAAAAGCGTTAGTGATCTGAATCATGAAGCTGGGAGGAGCACAGAGACAGCGCAGGGAGGTAAGGCAATGGGGAAGATCGCAGGAAGTCCCCAGACCCGAGGCACCCACGCTCCCCTGGGTGACTAACAGAGCTCCAGAGGAAAGGATAGATCACGGGGAAAGACAATATTCGAAGTAATAATGACTGGGAATTTTTCATAATTGAAGAAAGATGTGAACATTCAGACAGAAAATGCAGATCTAGACACTTTAGAGAAACACTATGAAAGTCCAAAGTCAAGGAAAAAGCTACTAGAAACAAAAGACAGTTGGTAAGAAAAGATCCAAATGAGACCGAAATTACATTTCTCATTAATAAAATAGAGGTCAGAGAAAAGGTAAGAAATGTTCAATGTGCTTAAAGAACAAAAATTATTCATTTACAGTACAACTTAGTAAAATAATCCTTCAAAAACAAAGACAAATCGAATGTATTTGATTAAGACTGAGGGGTATTTTTTTAACCCCTGAATCGTCAACTTTACCAAAGGATACATTTATTAAAAAGTAACTTGAGCACAGGACAAAGAGATGAGATGAAAGAACTAATAGTAGATAAATTGTTGAATGTAGTAAGACTAAATAAGCAGTGACTATCACAGGGTTTTAAATCATCATTATGGCAGGTTTACAAAGCGGGGCTAAGACACTGGAAAGGAATAGCAGGGAAGAAGAGAGGAAGATAATCTGGGTCAAAGGCAATAGCTCTGCCTTGAAAGAGGTAAGGATAAAGGTATTGATAACCTTTAGACATCAAACAATTAAGCATATGAAAGTTTAGGAATACCTATTCTGAAAAATAAAATGAATTTCCAAGAGAATAGAGAAGAGAGAATGAATGAAACAATATCAGCATTCTCTCAACAGCTGGTTAAACATCCTCCTGTTCCCAAGAAAAATATATGGAGAGAAAAATATACACAGAATGCATCGAAATATGTATGTTATCGTAAAAAGTGTAAGTGAGTTAAATGCTCTTATTAAAAGAGATTATCATAAAAGGGAAAATGTCCTTCAGTTCTGAATTGGCTTAGAAGGTGCACACTCAAAATATAATGACAATGAAAGGTGGAAAATAAAGGTGAGGTTAAAAAAAATAGCACCTTGTGGGATAAATTCCTGGCAGAGGAACTGTTTCGTCAGTGGGTATACATATTGGTCATTTTGGTATATATCGCCAAGTGGTGCTTCACAGAGATGGCACCAAATTACATTCCTATAAAAAATAAATGAGTACCTGTTTTTCTAATGTCTATCCAAAGAGAATGCTATCAAGGTTTTATTCTTAATATTACAGTTAAAAATGTTATTTTAGGTTTTTTTTTTCAATTTCTCTGACTATGAGAATAATTATATTTTAAAGCTAGTTTTGAAAGTCATTTGTATATCCTTTTCTGAGAAATGTATTTTCATATCTTTTGCCGTTTTTTCTCTGCTGAGGCATTGGCCTATTTCAAAAGAGTTCTTTTATATTAGGGAGGTGAGTCCTGAGTGTGGTAGGAGTTTCCATTTATTCCTTTTGCCTTGACAATTTTAAAAATGTTTTTGAATTCATTAATCTTTTATAGATGCTGATTTTTGAGTCATCATTAGAAAGATTTCCCCCATTTTGTAGCATAAAGACTTGAAACAATCAGAAAAGAACATTTATAATGATTTATTATAATACTTTTATAATTTATTTTGTTTACCTTTAAATAATTAGTCTATTTGTAACTTTTCCTGGTGTAAAATGTAAGGTAAGTTTCCAACTGTGGCTTCTTTTTTAGGTCGAATCCAGTTGCCTCGTTGTATTTCTTGACTAGCTCTCTAGTGATCGGAGGTTTCACCTCATCAAAAATTTCTATTTCTTCACACTCTATTCTGTTTCACTGACCTGTCTTCCTTATTTGTGAACAGCACCGTTTTGATCTGGTTATCACAACTGTTTAGATGATTTTAATATTTGGTAGGCTGGTCCCTTTATATTACTTTCCTAGGTTTCTTATTATTATTGCCATAATTTGTTTACTTTTTCATATAAAGTTTAGACATAAATTTTAGATGTAAGTTTGTCTCAGTGGACCTACATAGAACCTTGCATTCAACAATTAGATAAAACACATTCTTTACAAGCATATAAGGACTATTTTGGAAAACTGAGTAAGGACTGAGCCACAAAACAAGTCTTAAGAAATTCCAAAATATCTATGTCATACATGTCACATTTTCTGTAGAAAATTAAATAAAATAACAAATCATTAACAAAAAGGTAGCCAAACTTTTCATTTCCTACATATTTGGAAATTTAGGAACACTTTAAAATCACTCAGAGATCAAACAGAAAACCATTATAGAAAGAACATGTTAAGAATTGAATCCCAATGAAATTACTTAACCTCCAAAGAATAGAAAAGTTCCCATTTCTACTGACTCTTTTTGAAAATACAAAAGAGGAAAAGTTACACAGCTGACTGTCTGAGGCCAACACAACCTTACCACTAAAACCACAGAGTTTAACCCCCTGAAATCAAAACCAATAGGCACACTGAACGATGGCCAAATAGGCTGTATCACAGAAATGTCAGAATTATTTAATATCATGTTTACATTTTTAGATTAAAGGAGGAAAAATAAGATAATCTTAATACACGCAGATGAAACTTTTTTTTAAAATTGTACTTTAAGTTCTGGGGTACATGTGCAGGTCTTGCAGGATTGCTGCTCAGGTGCACCCACACCATGCTGGTTTGCTGCCTCCTTCCCCCATCACCTACATCAGGTATTTCTCCCAATGTTACCCCTCCCCAACCTCCTCACCCCCTGCTGTCTCTCCCCTAGCCCCCTACCCCCCAACACACCCCAGCGTGTGACGTTCTCCTACTTGTGTCCATGTGTTCTCATTGTTCAACACCCGCCTATGAGTGAGAACATGTGGTGTTTGGTTTTCTGTTCTTGTGTCAGTTTGCTGAGAATGATGGCTTCCAGAGTCATCCATGTCCCTACAAAGGACATGAACACATCCTTTTTTATGGCTACATTGTATACCATGGTGTATATGTGCCACATTTTCTTTGTCTAGTCTGTCATTGATGGGCATTTGGGTTAGTTCTAGGTCTTTGCTATGTATGAGGCCAACAAACATATGAAAAAATGCTCATCGTCACTGGTCATCAGAGAAATGCATATCAAAACCACATTGGGATACCATCTCATGCTGGTTGGAATGGTGATCATTAAAAAAATCTGGAGACAACAGATGCTGGAGAGGATGCGGAGAAATAGGAACACTCTTACACTGTTCCTCAAGGATCTAGAACTAGAAATTCCATTTGACCCAGCAATCCCATTACTGGGTATATATCCAAAGGATTATAAATTGTTCTATTATAAAGATACATGCACATGTATGTTCACTGTGGCACTGATTACAGATAAAACTTTTGATAAAATTTCTTCACTAAAACATAAAAGCACTGAGCAGAAACCTGCAGCAGATACCATGTTTCATGGTGAAACTCTAGGATTATTCCCATTATGGTTGGAAAGGAGGTAAGAAGACAGTTATTATTTTTATTCAACTCTACATGGGAGGTTCTAGCTAATGTGGTAAGACAAGAAAAGTACAGGCAAAGATTGGAAAGGAAAAAAACAGAACTGTGCATACTTGAGGATGATATGGCTGCCTACAGAGCACACCTGAGAGTCTACAGACATGCTTAATTAATAAAAGAGTTCTGTAAAAAAAATTCCTGCATAAAAAAAATCTATGCCCTAAAAATAACAGCATTTCCATATAAGATTAAAAACTACTTCCAACATATTTTTTAAAAGTTCATAATAGCAAGAAATGAAGTAAAACAAACACTTTGTTATTAAAATTAACAATCAATATGTAAGACTTTATGGAGACAATTACAAATGATTATTGAAAAATAGAAACAGAAGACAGAAACAGTCTTTTATGAATAAATGCATATATTGATTTTGCTTTTGGTTGGATAGACTGAAACTTAGAAAGGTGATTCTGCCCAAATGAACCATCATGTCTATGGATGGCTGTTTTACTACAAATGCTCATGGCTCTGTCTAGCTGGAAGATATTAATTCCTGAGTAACAAATCTAGATTTGAGAATGGAGAATCAACTAATTTTATGAAATAACCTTATTTTAAGTTTCTGTCAAAAATGCTAAAAGACAGCTAAAGGTCAGTTGTAAGCAGAGCTCAAATTTATGCACACTTAACCTTTATTATCCAGGAATCCTATGTTTCTGACTGTAACAGTCAAAGAATGATACTTTCATGTGTAATAAATAAGAAAGGAATAATCCCTTGTTTTATAGCTTTGAACATTCCCACTCTATCTCTTGTCATAAAGTTAAAGGAATTTCCTGAAACTTTAAAAACTGCATTTATTTTAACCATAGGGAGATAAAAAGGAGCAAAATACGTATTGAAATATGTCATCAAAGCTTCTCTTGATCACATATCTGTATAATGCTAAAAACAGTATACTTTGGTCAGAGGTAGAGGGAGAATAATTGTACTTTGGGATAACAGGTGATCATAAATAAAGAAGCAAGAAGTATATGATAGGCCTGGAAAGTTTTGGCAGAGTTTTAGAAATTGAGACAGTTACAAACGACTATTTGTGGCTTTTGCCACTGGTATTAATTGTAAAACATGGCCCTATTTTGCAAAACCTCTCCTTGAATAAGATAATGTACTGTGAATTTGAATAC
Organism: Saguinus oedipus; assembly: GCA_031835075.1. Lineage (NCBI taxonomy): Eukaryota > Metazoa > Chordata > Mammalia > Primates > Cebidae > Saguinus > Saguinus oedipus. The sequence continues at coordinate 172,718,602 of CM063172.1, read as the reverse complement.
AGTCGACCCAATAAGCAGAATTAAATAGGTCTGGAAAGGATTAATTCAGGTGAAGTTAATGCCGTGAGGCAATTTTAAGAAGAAATTGTTATGATAGTGGCACTATTGTCTCTTACATCAGCATATCATTTTACCATGTGTATGTTTTGCAGAGATTGGTTCCAATTTGTTAAAGCTCTTTGTACCCAGGATGCTTTATATTTCTTAATCAAATTTCACTAAAGCCAAAAGAAGAAACGTGCTAAGTAGCTACAATGGTTACAGCATTGTGCTGAATGTTAGGGAGAGACTGGGCTAGTTAGTGGGTAGGGAAGAAAAAGGAAAGTGTTAGAAAAGTACAACCTGTTTCCTTGGATTCATTTTTTAGTATGATCGGCTTGTCAAAAGAATGAATCAATGACACTCTCTCTTCATGGAGAGCAGCCTGGGTGTGGCATCAGGCAACCCCGGTTTCAAAGCCATTACTAGTATGTAGTGAAATCCACCGGTTTTCAAATACTGTGACTGGTGGAAATGTGACGAAGCTCCTCTGGGAGTTCATCCTTTGCAAAATGATACCTAATTCCTGGGGTTATTATAAGGATGAAATGATGTCATTTAGCATGTATGAAATGATATTAATTCCCTTTCTATTCTCTGAAGTGGAAATAATACAATCACAAAAAGTTAAGTAAGATTTCAAGTGATTAAGTACCAAATGAAGGGTACACACCACAGTTACATTAAAAAAAAAAAAAGCTCTGGGTAAGAGAAAGGAGAGATTGTTATGGGCTGGAGTCAGGAAAATGTTTCACTGGGGTGGGAGACTTTGATAAGCCCTGTGAGATGAGGAGTAGTGAGCCCTCTGGGAAAAGGATATTCCCCAAGTGAAGGCACAGAGGTGAGCACAGGACAGTCAAGATACAGAGGCTCATTAGGGTTAAGGTGGGCTGAGCTGGAATGAACTGGCGGGTAATATCAGGGAGCCAGGAGGGAGCCCTCTGTGCAGGCTGAGTCTGGACTGGGCACTTTAGGCAACAAGGAAAATAGACATGATTAAATAAGCATTTGGTAAGTATAGTCCGAAGTTCAGGCTGACCTGGGAAGATCAATGTACAGGAGTGAACGTCTTGGGGTAGAATTAACAGTTTGAGACTATAGCAGAAGTTTAAGTGTGAAGCCACAGGGCCTAATGGTGGTAATGACCTACAAGGCAGACTGAAAATGACAGAAGAAGGATTTATATGAGAAGAAGTAATGGAAGAGTACTTTCCAGAACTGGCTGATTAACTGAACATGGAGAATAACAGGATGCAATATATGCTACAGCTAGGTTTTCAGCATTTGGGACAGTAAAATGACATGGACATTGTCGGAATCAGAGAGCTTGTGCAGAGGCTAGGATTACAGGCCATAAGTGCAGTTTTTAATGCAGACCGTGAGACCTCTAGGTGGATGTGCCCGAAGATTTAAGATACACATTTTGGGTCTTGGAAGAGTCAGAAGTAGCAAGGCACATTGCAGAGTAATTTGCATCAAGATCACAGGTAGCATGAGCTCGTAAAGCAAGGAGGTCCTTAAGGGAAACTTCGAGGGCTGTCCTCAGAGAACAGGAAGAGGTGGGCAACCTGGGAGTCAGGGGGCTGAGAATCATGCAAGATAACAGGGCGCTCATGAGCCTTATTAAGAAAAAAATACGGGTTGGATATTCAGCTTACCTATCATATGGGAAACAGATGACTTCATTTGTTTTTGTTTTTTTTTTGATACAAGGTCTCACTCTGTCACCCACGCTGGAGCGCTCACTGCAGCCTTGGCTTCCGGGGTTCATGCGATCCTCCCACCTCAGCCTCCTGAGGAACTGGGACCATAGGTGCATACCACCATGCCCGTCTAATGTTTAAAGTTTTTTGTAGAGATGGGTTCTCCCTGTTTCCCACACTGGTCTCTAATTCCTGGGCTCAAGCGAGCCCTCTGCCTTGGCCTTCTAAAGTGCTAGAATTACAGGTATGAGTCATAGCACTTGCCTGATAATTATTGAAAATATAAAAACTCTGATAGAGTATATGCAATCAGGTATATAAATTGTGAAACACGAGTTGTGATGCTAGCTGTTTTGTATCAATATAAAATCTTAAAAAAATGAGATGGAAGTATTTACAAAGGAACTTGAAGAGACCTATCATCATCACTTACAAAGACCATGCTCCTCTCTCAGAAATACTCTAGTCCCTCTGTCCGTGCATGTGCCAGCAAACCCTCAGGTCTCTGAGTCCTAGTCCTTGTGACTTTGCCCAGAAAGGAACACGGGAAAGTGGGAGAGGAATCATGAGCAGGTGAAGACCCCTGGGAGGACCCTATGGTTAAAAATATCATAATGGATTTATCCATTAAGGTTTGTTTCATTTCTTTTTAGAAACAAAATACCTTTTGGAACATTTCAGCTTGCAAGCCGTTTGAATCTTGTGGCATAACTATAATTAGATCATCTGGTTGCTCCTCTCCAATGAATGAAAGAATTCAACTGTTCCACTGAGTAAAATGAAAAGAAAGGAGAGATAATTTTGGTGCCTGAAGTATCTCAAGGAGGTAGGTGAGGAGGAAGGAGCCGTAGCGAAGGTTGTGAGGAGATGCCGGGAACTCTGCCGCCCGTCTTTTGGCATGTGTAGGGAAGGTGTCAAGGTGTGCTGTGGGTTCTCGGGAAAGGGGAGGTACCTAGAGGGTGCCGAGGGCACTAGCTCGGGCCTCCACTCCTCCGTGACCAGCACAGGAGCACAAGGGAGCCACCCAGCCCTTCTGGGCCTCTGCCTTCTCACCTATAGATAGGGCAACAGCCGCACCCACCTCACAGGAATAGAGAAAGCTAAGAACAGTGCCTGGGCAACGTGAGGGAATCAATGAATGTAAGCTGTGAACAACTGCAAAGAAACCCTCTGTTATTTCTATTATTTGAGTTCCCTGTTTATAAACTGCAATTTTCAGTTTAGTTCCTCTGTATTCACTATATTCTTTATTTATTTTATTTTAATTTTTTTGAGACGAAGTCTCACTCTGTCACCCAGGCTGGAGTGCAGTGGCATGATCTTGGCTCACTGCAACCTCCACCTCCTGGGTTCAAGGGATTCTTCTGCCTCAGCCTCCTGAGTAGCTAGGACTACAGGCACACCACCATGCCCACTCAATTTTTGTATTTTTAGTAGAGATGGGGTTTTGCCATGTTGGCCAGGCTGGTCTTGAACTCCTGACCTCAAAATGATCTGCCTGTGTCAGAATCCCAAAGTGCTAGGTTTACAGGCATGAGCCACTGTGCCTTACCCACTATATTCATTAAATTTTACTTTAGAGAAAAAAATCCTTCTTTTTTAAGGAAGTTTAAGAAAATGCCAACATTTTCTTTCTTAAACTCTTTTGGTGCTCCTATCATTTTGTTTAAAGTGATTGAAGAACAGAAGTCATTCATGAAGGACACAGCACGCACAGCCCAGAGAGCTTGCAGGTTAAAACCAGGCCCAGAGTAATGTCTGCCAGCCATTCAGGCGACTTCAAAATAGGTCAGAATATATTTCCAGAAGATGACACCATTTTTTTGGATTTGTGTATAACAGTAAATCTAGGGGGTAAGAACGTGAAAGACTGCAAACTTCTTTTGTATTATATTAATGTACTTCTAAATGCATTTTGGGGTCAGAGAAGCCCATGTTTATGCAATGACTATAGATACATATGTAAGCTGACTAAATAACAGGATGTAAAATTTATTAATAATCACATTTATCAACTAAACCTTGACAAGTTTTTAGTGAGAAATTATTATCTGTGTAGTAGAATCTCCGCTTTCAGAGTTTACCCATAGGCCACTCATCTAAGTGTGCTTTTTTCTTTTTTTACAGCAAACACAATATTTATAATCAAGTTATTTTGACATTTTAGATTGTATACCAGTGATGCAGAGAAAAATGTACAGCCAGTCCGCTGGGTTGTAATTTTAGAAACAAACATCTCAGGTCGTAATAATAAAGCAGAGCTTTAAAAAGTTACCAGGTTTTCTTTATTTGTCATAGGAAAGACTGAACTTCTTAGTATGTAGTTTGAAGAGTATTTTCTTTAACTCATTGAAGCTTACAGAGAAAATTCAAACCCACAGAGAACCAGAGGGTCATTTTCCAGATTCTTATTAGACAAGGTGTGAAACTGGTGTCTTTCTTCTCGTGGTGAACCCCGAGTCCTCCTTGAGTGCTGAAGAAGACTAAGCATCTCTGTTTCGGATTTTTTTTCTGCTCTTTCCAGCTCTAAATTTCTAGCATTGCCAATTCCCTTTGTGGCTGGCTCTCTGGACTTTATGCCCTGCTGCCCTTTGTTGTGATTTTGCATGGCCACTTATGTAGAGACTGCTATGCCACCAGGTTCCAGTTGCAATAAGATATCTTAAGATATGTTTGCATGCCTGTGAGGACAGGGGCAGTATTTGATTCATCTTTGCTACTTAAAATCACCTGCTTCTTATGAGTCTTAATCAAACTGCTGAAATATGTGGATTATTCTGTCTTCATTTGGGAGTAATAAAATACTCAAGTATAAGGTTGCTGATTACCCATTTCACTGCACAATGAACATGGTCAATGCATTAGTCCGCTGTCACACTGCTATAAAGACACTACTTGAGACTGTGTAATTTATGAAGGAAAGAGGTTTAATTGACTCGCAGTTCCACATGACTGGGGAGGTCCCAGGAAACTTATAATCATGGCAGAAGGCTAAAGGAAAGCAAAGTATGTCTTTCATGGTGGCAGGAGAGAGAGAGCATAGAGAAAACTGCCACTTTTAAACCATCAAATCTCATGAGAATTCCCTCATTATCATGAGAACAGCATGAGAGAAACTGGTCCGATTATCCAATCACCTCCCACCAGGTCACTCCCTCGATGTATAGGGATTATAATTTCAGGTAAGTTTTGGGTGAGGACACAGCCATAGCAAATCTCCTGGCCCCTCCCAAATCTCATGTCCTTTTCACATGTCAAAACTAATCATGCCTTAGCAACAGTCCCCTAAAGTCTTAACTAATTCCAATATTAATTCAAAAGTCTAAGTCCAAAGTCTTATCTGAAAAAAGGCAAGTACCTTCCACCTATGAGGCTGTAAGATCAAAAACAACTTAGTTACTTTTAAGACACAATGAAAGTACAGGCAATGGGTTGATATTCCCATTCCAAATAGGAGAAATTGGCCAAAACAAAGGGGCTACAGGCCCCATGCATGTGTGAAACCTGGCTGGGCAGTCATTAAGTATTAAAGCTCACAAATCTCATTTGATTCCAGGTTTCACATCCAGGGCATGCTGATGCAAGAGGTGGGCTCCCATGGCCTTAGGCAACTCCACCCCTGTGGCTCTGCAGGGTACAGTTCCTGCATCTGCTTTAATGGGCTGGCATTGAGTGGTTGTGGCTTTTCCAGGCACATGGTACAAGCTGTTAGTTGACCTATCTTTCTGGGGCCTGAACAACAGTGGCCCTCTCCTCACAATTCCACTAGGCAGTGCCCCAGTGGGGACTCTATATGGGGGCTCCAATGCCACATTTTCCTTTCATACTGCCTTAGCAGAAATTCTCCATGAAGGCTCTGCCCCTGCAGTAGACTTCTGACTGGACATCTGGGTGTTTCCATATGTCCCCTGAAATCTAGGCAGAGGCTCCAAAACTTTAACTCTTGTCTTCTGTGCACCTGCAGGCCCAAAACCATGTGGAAACTGCCAATGCTTGGGACTTGCACAGTTTGAGGCAATGGCCTGATCTGTACCTTGTCCCCTTTTAGCCACAGCTGGAGCTGGAGTAGCTGGGATGTAGTCCACCATATCCTTGGACTGCTCAGAACAGTGAGGCCCTATGCCTGGCCCACAAAACTATTTTTCCCTCCTAGGCCTCCAGGCCTGTGATGGGAAGGGCTTCCATGAAGATTTCTGACATGCCCTGGAGATATTTTTTCCTCCTAGGCCTCCAGGCCTGTGATGAGAAGGGCTGCCATGAAGATTTCTGACATGCCCTGGAGACATTTTTCCCATTGTCTTGGCTATTAACATTTGGCTTCTCGTTACTTATGCAAATTTCTGCAACCAGCATGAGTCCCTCCTGAGAAAATGGGCTTTTCTTTTCTACCACATGGTCAGGCTGCAAATTTTCCAAACTTTTGTGCTCTGGTTCCCTTTGAAACATTAGTTCCAATTTCAAACCATCTCTTTGTGGACACGTATGACTGAATGCTTTCAGAAAAAGCCAGGCGACATCTGAAATGCTTTGCTGCTTAGAAATTTCCTCTCCCAGATACCCTAAATCATCTCTCTCAAGTTCAAAGTTCCACAGATCTCAAGGGCAGGGGCAAAACGCTGCCAGTCTCTCTGCTAAAGCATAGCAAGAGTGACCTTTGCCCTAGTTCCCAATAAACTCTTCATCTCCATCTGTGACCACCTCAGCCTGGACTTCATTGTCCATATCACTATTAGCATTTCGGTCAAAACTATTCAGTAAGTCTGTAGGAAGTTCCAAACTTTCCCACATTTTCCTGTCTTCTTCTGAGTCCTCCAAACTGTTCAAACCTCTGCCTGTTTTCTAGTTCCAAAATCACTTCCACATTTTCAGGTTATCTTTATAGCAGTACCCCAATCTGCTGGTACCCATTTTCTGTATTAGTTTGTTCTCACACTGCTATAAAGATACTACCTGAGACTGGGTAATTTATGAAGGAAAGAGGTTTAATTGACTCATAGTTCTGTATCACTAGGGAGGTCTCAGGAAACTTATAATCATGGTGGAAGGGGAATGGGAAGCAAGGCACATCTTACATGGCAGCAGCAGAGACAGCGTGAAGGGGAAACTGACACTTTTAAACCATCAAATCTTGTGAGAATTTTTTCACTATCATGAGAAGAGCATGGGAAAAACTGCCCTCATGAGCCAATCAACTTCCACAAGGTCCCTCTCTCAACATGTAGGGATTACACTTTGAGTTGACAATTGAGTGGGGACACAGAGCCAAACCATATCTGTTAACTAAGATATCTTATATGCAAACTCATAAACTATTTCATTTTTATTCAGAACTAGTAAAATAGGCACCTGAAACACATAATTTTATGGAACTGTAAACGTAAAGACATGGAATTATGTTCTATATGTTTTCTATTCCCATGGGATATGTCTTTGTACCCTGCTCAGAGAGCCCTTCCTGTCCTCTCTAGGGAGAATTAAAACCCCTGTAACAGCAGGGCCTGTTGCATATAGATCTATGAAGCCATTTATTATGCTTATGTATTTGTTTATATTCGATCACCCTCACTAACTTGTGAGCCCTGGATGGTGTATTCCATTCATTCTTTTCCGCTCAATAACATTTCATACCAATTTATGGGACAGAGGCCACCTCAGATATGTTGAATTAATTAACCAAAGAGCCAATTCTCAAAATGACCTCTGGATAGCAGTCTCTCTCCTCTCTGCCAGACACTCCCTTCTAAAAATACTTTGCCCATGTCACTCATTGGCCAAAGGCCCTTCATTGGCTGTATACAAGGTCTATCCTCAATGCTTCAGTGTGTTGTACTCATTTTTCCAGAATCTGTCCCCATTTTCTTTCCAGTTTCACATTCTAACATTTTACCTTCACATCTTAAGTTCCAAATAAACCAAATACTTGCTAGATGTGTCCTGCTTTTCTGTATGGCTGGAGTAATTTTCCAGTTTTTCCATTTCAATGTTCATCTCTTTATTCTTTATGAATCAAAGTGCATCCTTTCCACATAATCATCGTTAAAGGTGTATGTGCTGGATCCTAAGTCCAAATCCTGCCCCAGCCTCTGCCACAAATTAGTGATATGACCTTGGACAAGTCACCTCATTCTCCTCATTAAAATGGAAATGATAACAGTACATACATCAGCTGCCTGTGGTAAATGATGTATAAGTTAATTCATATAAACCATCTAGAATCCCTGATATGTGTTAATCACTATTATTGCAACTTTACTATAAAAGCATTAGACACAGTATATTACAATTACATGAATACTCGTTAAGTGGGTACCCAAATATCTAACTATTCAGTAAATCTCCCCTTGTTTTAGCAGGAGTAGGGAAGTTGGAAGGAGTACCTCCCAGACAGGAAGGGGCAGCAGAGGCAGGAGAAACAGGGGCAGTGGAGAGCAGGTGGCCAGCAGAATAGTCCCACCCTTCCCGCCAAGGTAGAAACTGTGTATGTGTGCATGCATGTGGACACATGTGTGCCATAAACAACCAGAGACGACTGAGGGAGATCCTGGGGTGCCCGAGCATGTTGAGAAAGGATAGTGTTTGCTGCTGTACTTTCTCAGGGCGTGAGCCAAGGAAGTTTCAGGTCACAGCAGAGCCTGACAGTAACCAGCTCAAAGCCAGGGAAAGGATGGCAGATGCAGCTCAGAAGCACTGGTAAGAGCTAAGCTTTGGGAGTCAGCCAGCAGCTACACACCTGCAACAGTCAGCAGGTGCCATGAATGCTAAGAGAACAGACCAAAGACCAGCTCCAACCATGGAAACCTCAAGAAGAGATACAACAGGGAGGCCCACAGCCAAGGGCCAGGTGAGAGGACCTCGGAGCTCAGCTGAACATCTGTAGGAGTGAGAAGAGAGAACAACATGAGGCAGATTGCAGACACTCAGCTCCACATCAGAGGCCATCTCAGCTTCTGCTGACACCCAGGTGATGCCAAATGGGGAGAAAAGGGGGTAAGGGAAGGGAGGCCTTAAGACAGGAGGGGCTTCAGATGCCTCCTTCTCCTCTGCCACTCCCAGATCTCATGGGCGGAGATGCAGTCTCCAAAGCAAAAAGAGAACAGTTACAGATGACAAAGACGGTTACAGTGTTTTGCACATTGAGGCTTTTGTGCCCAGCACCGCATATAGGCACATGTACACACATGCATGAGCACACACACACACACACACACACACACATTTACAGTTTGCCTCTCTCGTTAGGTCTTTCTTTGTTTCTGCTTTATATCTGGCCCGGAACTTAGCATGGCTGAGGGTCTGTCACACAGACATGGGTGGGTGGGTGGGTAGATGGATGGGTGGGTGGATGGATGGATGGGGGATGGGTGGATGGATGGATGGGTGAATGAATGAGTAAATAAATTGCTCTTTAGTTAATTCACTCCACCCTCTCTGGATAAAATGTCCTCTATTTTAGTTTGTTTTTCTGGAAATTTCTGCAAAACACATCAAGCAAAAGTTGGTTTCAGACCTCCTGGCTTTAGTCATCTGGGATAACAAGTCATTTTGTATGACTTTAAAGCCTTCATTTCAATCCCTTTTTGATTCACAAGTGAGGACCAGCATCCCATTTAGGGTAAAATGGCTAGCCCAAAGGCAGGAAGTGATTGAATTGCCCACTCATCAATCCTAACTTATTTAGGCTCATTGTTCTTTGTCAACTGAAAGGGGCCTTTGATTTCATTTAGGCTCCTGCATTTTTAGTTCATGAAATATGTCAAACAAGGCGCAGCTTATTAGGTTTATTAGATCTGGCCTCGTTCCAGTGTTATGTGTTATGTGTTATGATCCACAGTACGCAGCCTAGCGGTTTCCAGAACGTGGCTGTTAGTCAGATTCAGTACTGTCTGCAGTCACACTGCAGCTCTTTATAAGGCCTGGAACTATGGGAAACGAGAAAGCTCAGAAATTCGCTAATGCTAATTTCTGATAGTCTATATGGTTTTCGCGTATAGAGAGATATTTTTTTTAAATCCACAAAATAAGTTTGCATGCTTCAAGTGGTAAAACCTTCAGTCTTGCAACACACTATTAGCATTAGCAATTAATTTTAGCAGATCAATTCAGCAGATCTGAGCAGATTGACTTAGCAAATTAAAATATTAGTCATGTCATTACATTTTGATTAGAAATAAGGTAATACCAAAAGTTAGTAAAATTAAAATCATCAATGGGAGTAGAAAGCAAGCATTTCCTATCATTGTTCCCAGTGGTGTGCTGCCAAATGTATAACTGTCAGAGGCTTTTGAACCAGAGCAGCTCCATCTTGAGTAGGAACTGGGTAAAATGAGGCTGAGACCTACTGTGCTGCATTCTCAGTTGAGGCATTCTTTTTTTATTTTTTTTTTTTTTTTGAGACAGAGTCTCACTCTTGTCACCTAGGCTGGAGTGCAGTGGCACCATCTCAGCTCACTGCAATCTCTGCCTCCTAGGTTCAAGCTATTCTCCTGCTTGAGCCTCCCAAGTAGCTGGGAGGTGTGCACTACCATGACTGGTTAATTTTTGTTTTTTGTTTTTTGAGATGGAATCTCACTCTGTCACCCAGGCTAGAGTGCAGTGGCACAACATCGGCTTATGGCAACCTCCGCCTTCTGGGTTCAAGAGATTAGCCTACCTTAGCCTCTCGAGTAGCTGGGATTATAGGCACCTGTCACCGTGCCTTGCTAATTTTTGTATTTTTAGTACATTTTCACCATGTTGGCCAGGCAGGTCTTGATCTCCTGACCTCGTGATCCACCTGCCTCGGCCTCCCAAAGTGTTGAGATTACAAGCATGAGCCACAGTGCCCAGCCTAATTTTCTTATTTTTAGTAGAGATGCACTCCACCATGTTGGCCAGGCTGGTCTGGAACTTCTGACCTTAGGTGATCTGCCTGCCAGGGCTTCCCAAGTCCTGAGATTACAGCCATGAGCCACCGTGCCCAACCCAGTTAAGGCATTCTAAGTCACAGGATGATAGGAGGTCAGCACAAGATACAAGATATAGAACATGGGCTTAGGACACCTGTAAGACTGATGTTCAAGGTGGCCCAGCAAACTGGTTGGTGTGCTAATAACCAACTCCAGGTCCCTGAAAAAGATTGAGCTTTCCCTCTTGTCTTGAATGCCCTTGGAACTTGACCTTGTAACCATGTGGCCATGTTTTCTCTTTTCACAATGGCAGCCTGGGTTCAGGTTTCAATTTCTGGCTTAGAAAATGAGTCCTCTACCTTTTGCCTTTCTATGTGTTTATATGTATTATGTGTGTGGTGTTTATATATGAAAGAGCTTTAATTAATTGGTTTAATAATAATAAGTTCTTTAATCAGATATTTTGTCAGAAAAATACAAAGCGTAATGCCTTTTATTTAGTTTATGTGACTTAAGGAATCTTTGGGAAATAGAGTTTTAAAGATTATTTGTAAAATAAAAATATCTTCAGAAATATAAATATTTGGTCTAAATTATGTAGGCCAGATATTAACTTTTCTAAATGCTTTAAGATTATAAACTGTTTCTTTGACTTTTAAAAATTGTTCAATTTATTTTGGAGCATTAGATTCTAGGTAAGGCCTGAAACATGTGAAGTTAAACACTGAAAAGGGTCAGACCTTATCTGCACTTCTATCTGGGTCCTAGGCCCCACATCTACCACCTAATTAAAACTGCTTACTAGCCAAGTTTTTCACTACAAGTAAAAGTTGCTAAGAGTTAACAGTATAATGTGTATTTAAGACTACTGAATAAACAGTTCTACATGCAAGGTGTGTAAGAAAAGCAAAATGTGTTTTTGGTAAAAGATTATAAAAAGGCATGGAAATGTAAATTTTCTGGCTTAGATTAAAGGATTGATTTAAGTTAGGATCAAGTTGATGGCTTAGGCAAGTTATGGAAGATTTGTGAAAAATTAATTGTAAGAGATTCTATATTGGCTAAAGTTAAAGTGGCGTTATTTCGTTTTCCATAAACTAAACTTTGGAATAAAAGCCTAACAGGTTTTTCTTAGAGCAAAAATCTGCCTGTGATCTGCTCTTTAACAAAAATTTGTAAAGGGTTATAAAAGGTTTCTAAGAATCTTGCCTATGGTCAAACTGAGTATGATTGGATACATTTATCTATAAGACTTACTAAGAATTGGGTCTGACATCAATAATACACTAATGCAACAGTGACTTTTGACTTATTTGGTATAAAAGTCACACAGGAGGCATTGTCAAATATAAAATGATGTTTGGGTTTCTTTGGGCCATATTGACATAAATATGGTATTGGTATGTGTTCTAAAATTATAAAAAATTGCTATAATTCTAATATGACTCAGTGTACATTATCAGTAATAATTATAATTGTGTTGAATTATTGTATGCCACAAAGGTAACATGATTCTTTGTCAATCATGTTTTTGACTGTGGCTGTCCTAACATGTTTTGTCATCCACAAACAATTGTCTTATTTTGATCCGCTTTAAAAGGTGGTTTATAAGATAATCAGCTATAGGGCTTTGACAGATCCTCTTGAATGCAAGTTTCTAATAACTTTAGAAATTAACACATGAGACTAGAGGAAAAAAACCTTCAGAACTCTCATAGAGAGGTGAAATGTTCATGAATATCAAACAAGTTAACTGCATGGACTAAACTAATAAAAGCAGAATTAACTTTCTGCTTAAAATGCTGTTGATCCTTTGTTTTGTTTTTCAGAATCAAGAAAACTTTTGAGCTATTTACAGCTTTTAACAATTAAGTGAACTATACTCCTATAAACAAAATCTGGAGCATATTTGTTTCTCTCTACCTGATTTCTCCAGCATTTGGAAACTATTTGTGAATATTCTTATTTTGTATAAGTGCAATAAGAATCTGTTTTCTTTTGCAACAGGACACAATTGGAGAAATTGGTTATTTTATCAAGGCTTTGACAGGAATAATGTGCTTTCCTTGAAGGAATCGAACTTGACTTGTAGAGCCAATAAAAGCCCCTTGGAAAACTGGCCTTATACTTATCTACATAGTCCCGATACAGGGTTTCTGACCTGTGGCAAGTAAAGATGTCACTTTCTAACAGGTCCAGGAGCCAACCCCAAGTTATCTTGGGATCTCAAAAAAAAGGAATTTACCCAACTTATAGATATTTGAGGGTACAAACCCATGGCTGGCATCAGCTTTAAAACATCTTATCTAAGATTTCTTTCATGGAACAGAGATCCATGAAAGCCAATCTGAAAAGAGCTTACATAAAAAATAATTATTCTTGCTGTATTTTATGCAAATAATCAGGCCAAAGTGTAATAAAGCAAATCATCTCACTATGATTTGTCTTTAGTAAAATTGGAAACTGCAGACAGAAAAGTTATGTTGGAAGAACTATGGTACATTTATTATTAGATTCTAGTCTCTCAGTTGTTTTAAGTTTTGTTCTGAAATTTAGGCTAACCCTGCTTATTCCTGCTAACCAACCAGTGATCTCTGACTGTTGCTCAGAATAAATAAGACAAATAGGTAATGTAAAAATCTAAATCAGTGTTCTAATTCTGGGCATGTACTGGAATCATCTAGCAACCCCCTAATAGCTTGGTTCCAACAGTTGCCTAGTTCATGGAAAGCCTTCTAGTTTCGTTTACTTGGCATAATTTTGCTTATTTGGCTTTATTGTTGTAGAATATACTGCTGCTGAACTCTTCAAGTAGGAATGCAGAATAAGCTTACTCAACATTTTCTTAATAAGTATTCAGTTTATTCTTAAACTGAATACTTATTAATCTTCCAGATGTCACCTCTTGTTGTAACTCAAGAGTCATGAATGGCCCTTGCCATACTGATGCTTTCTGACTGAGCTCCTATACACCCTGAATACAAGAGACTCTAATAGTTAGATAGGAATATCATTGCCCCTATTCAGCTTGAAGAAGCTACTGGGCTGTATTCTCAGATAGTTAAGGCATTCTAAGTCACAGGATGAGATGGGAGATTGGCACATGATAAAAGTCATAAAGACCTTGATGATAAAACAGGCTGCAGTAAAGAAGCTGGCTAAAAATACAAATCACGGCCCACCAAAACCAAGATGGCAATGAGAGTGACCCCTGGTCGTCCTCACTGCTATACTCCTACCAGTGCCATGACCATTTACAAATGCCATGGCAACATCAAGAAGTTACCCTATATGGTCTATAAGGGGGAAGCATGAATAATCCACCACTTCTTTACCATATCATTAAGAAATACCCATAAATATGGACAATCAGCAGCCCTCGGGATTACTCTGTCGATGGAGTAGCCATTCTTTTATTCCTTCACTTTCTTAATAAACTTGCTTTTGCTTTGCATTGTGGACTCACCCTGAATTATTTCTTGCATGAGATCCAAGAACTCTCTCTTGGGCTCTGGAAGGGGACCCCTTTCCTGTAATAAAACAACTGGCTCTGGGAAGGGGAGCTCTGATTAGTAGCAGCTGCTGATTTTTGTGGTATAAATTTCAATCCTCCAACTTGAAATCACTAGGAATAGATGTATCAATCAGCTCTTATAAGCTCAAAGAAACTTTATGTTTGAGCTTACTGCATCTTGATAGAATTTAGGCTCATTCTGTACATCTAGAGAAATCTATTTCTCATATAATAATATATGCATATACATATATGTATCATAGAAGTGGATTGGCCATGCTCATTCACAAGGTAGGTGAAACAGTCTCCCACCTGCCCGGGTAAGGCACAGGTATAGTTTCATATGCCAGTGATGCCCTTGTGACGCTGATGGTACATTTCATATCAGAACAAGACTTTATCTCCTTCACTCAATGAAATAAGAAGGACAGAATATAAAAGGAAATATAAAAATACAAACCAAGAAATAGATGAAAAGGTTTATTTCGTTGGTGTTAATTGGAACTAGTTTTCCTCCTAATTGGATGAAGTTTCTGGTTTCTATCATTTATGTGACCCTTTCTGCCTTTCACCCTCTCTCGTTCACAATTACTTTTCTCCTGCTCCTCATTTACTGCTGGAAGGCCTAAAGCTATGCCCAACAAGTACCTATGCAGTTGTATTAATCAGCTTGTTCAGCACAAGAATCAGGAAGTCTCAGGATAGAGTAGCTCGACAGCTGGTGGGATGACTGAGTAGTTCAGAAGCCTGCAGAGGGTCTGCGGCTCCCCTTTCAATAATAGAATGGTTGTAGGAGTTCCAGGAATCACAACTAGACATGACAACATCCAGAAGCAGAAAAAGGAACAAAACTACCTTCTGAGAAGGTAGGAAACCTTCTCAGAAACAATCCCTCTCCTTTTCACTATTGAGTCACAAGTTCCATCTGAATCAGTGCAATCCACATGGCTGGCAATGCAGGTGTCTTTAGCACAACACTATCTTTATCCCCTGGGGGGAAGGAGAAGTGTGGTGGGTTAGGCCACTAAAAGTGTCTGCCACAGATGATAAGCTAGAGCAATTAAAAAGGTAGCCAGGCCATGAGGTATTCAGAAAGGCTGGCTTGAAGCTCTTGGGGTTCATCTCCTATGGATGCTGTAACAAACAACTTATGCAAACTTAGTATCTTAAAACAATACAAGTCGATTTGATAATTCTGAAGTCAGAAGCCTGAAATGGGTCTTGCAGGCTAACATCAAGGTGGTGGCAGAGGTGCCCTGGTTCAGGCTGGTTCTGGTTCTGGAGGTTTAGGGAAGAATCTGTCTCCTGGTCTTTTCAGCCTCTAGAAGCTGGCTGCATTCCTTGGGACACGTCCCCTTGCTCCATCTGTAAAGCACACCACTCAACTTCTGCCTCCACCGTTACATCTCCTCTCTCTAACTGAGACCTCCTTGCCTCCTCTTTGTAAGGACTAGAGATTGTGCTCCCACTGAGTCCAGCTGGCTAATCTAGGCTAATCTCCCCATCTCAAGACCCGCTAACTTAATCACATCTGCCATGTCCCTTTTGCCGCGCAGGACGACATGTTCACGGGTTCAAGGATTAGGATGTGTATGTGTTTGGGGGCCACTTTCCTGCCCTCCACAGCTGGAGTTTGTAAAATGATACTTCCAACAAATGTATAAGAAAATTGTTATATTATTTCAAAAGGAAGACTTGGAACTGGAGTGACAAAACTAGGCACTAGAAAGACAACTGAGGTCATTGAGATTAGCCTGCACACGGCCCTGATGAGATTTAGAGTTTCATGTTAAGTGAAGCACTACCAATATCTTTATATTATTGATGCCATTTTTGAGCATTTAAACTTTATATATGAAAAACAGGATATTTAAATATTTGTTTTATGAAATATAGTTTTCATATCTCAGTGAGTCACATTTAAAGTTTATTTGTACAGAGCCAGTTTTGCCCATTAGCAGAACAGAAAGTAGTGGTGCCACCTGAGATCCAGAAGCAAGCCCTTGTGGATGGATATCTCTGTCTTGTAGGGCTGCATAGGCTTAAGGGATAATTGTGTTAGAACCTGAATTTGGCCAGTCGTAGTGGCTCACACCTGTAATCCCAGCACTTTAGGAGGATGAGGTGGGCAGATGATGAGGTCAGGACTTTGAGACCAGCCTGGCCAACATGGGGAAATCCCATCTCTACTAAAAATACAAAAATTAGCCAGGTGTGGTGCCGTGTGCTTGTAGTCCCAGCTACTCGAGTGAGAGGCTGGGGCAGAAAAATCTCTTGAACTTGGGAGGCAGAGGTGGCAGTGAGCCGAGATCATGCCACTGCACTCCAGCCTGGGTGACTCAAAAAAAAAAAAAAAGAAGAAGAATCTGAATGGGACATTGTGCCCTACCCATCTATGGAGGTGCAAAACGATCAAAATCTAACTTTGGAAGTTGTGAGTTATGCTCTGGAATGCCCATAGAGTGCCACTAGGTACCCGGAGACCTGCTGTAATTTTGATGCAGCAGCTTTTAAGCTTAAAAAAGGACAGACGCAAAGCCTACAATAGATGATCTTACAGGATAGATTTCTTGTAGTCATATAGGATTTATCTTTTTTCTACTTATAATTTCCTGGCTTATTGGAATGGGATTGAGACCAGATAACTGTTTATAAAACTTACTTCGATTTCATTTGGGGTTCATTCAAACGAACCACCTCTGCCGGCCTCTTCTGTGGTTACTACGCATGACCATGTGGCTGGTGTCTAGAGCAGGTGGGAGGGAGGAAGTGACTCACGACTTCTTTTGTGATTCGCATGCCCTTTCCCTTCCTTGGCTTGTGCAGCGCTGCACAGAGATCTGGGAAGCCAGGGCTGAAGGTGATTGGTGGGGACAGTACAGGAGAGTCCTGGTCCCTTGTGGCCACTGGAAAAGAGCTGCTCTCCAACCGGAAAAAGCCATTTTCATGACTGCATGAATGAGAAATAGACTCTGCTTATTCTAAGTAGGTGAAGGAGCTGTACCCTGCTGGGTGCCACGAGAACAACCGTTTCCTCCTCATTCTGTTTTACCATCTCCTGACTGGCCATGAAAGCCACGAAAGAGCCTTTATGGAAGTGCTTCTGCATTGCTCTCTGCTGAACCTGACGTGATGTCTTCTGGGGTTATCCAGGCAGGCCCCTCTCTATCTGTGGGGTTGGGTTATTATATCCTGCAGCTCTGATGTAGGGGAGAGTTAAGGGAATGATGTTCTAAAACACCATAGTAAGATTTTTTTCTATTTATGTGAAGCTAAAAATGTACATCGAGAATCACCTTGAAAATGCTTCTGTAACATAGACAAAGGGACATTAAATGAATTCTAGAAATTCAGTTGACATTTGGAAACAGCGATTTTAAGAGAGAAATGTTTCCAGATATTAGCCAATACTTTTCAATTTACTTGCATCATTAAATATAGCACAATTTTCAGTGTAATGAATGCAATATTGTACAGAAATTAGATTTGCTCAGTATTAAGAGATGAAAAAAATCAAGAGCAGTCAGATGAACCTTAAGAAAAAAAAAAGTTCTAAAAACCCCAGATAAATGCAGAATGCCTGCAAGCAGGGTTTGTCTGAAACAAATACATGCAACCAGAGTCACATTCTGTTTCCAGCCCAGATCAAAAGTAAATTTCTCATCCTCCACTTATGTACATTTTCATTCAAATCCACAGTAGATGTTTAAAAGATGCAGGCACCTTTCGGCCATCCCTAGTGGGCCAATCATTTGTCTTGAGTGCTCCTTTTGCAGTAAGCATAGGAGGATGCTATTTATATCCTTCCATGTTCATATGGAGTATAACCACGTTGTTCATAGTTGATGAATAATATACTTGCCTCCCCTAGGGTTTCCATTATGGGTACAATCCGAAAAGACAACCTGACAACAAGACTTGTCCTCGGAAGAAGCTTCTGGATCACCCTAGATGTGCTGTGGCATCTCTTCTGTAACCAGTCCCTCTGTGCCTGGGCACATGGCCCTTATCTGAAGTTTCCAGCTATGAAACACCTTATTTGGCCATTCAACAAAATATTTGCTAAGTGCTCCCATATGCCATAAACTAGATGTTCTTGGCACAAGATGGGCATAATCCCCTCATCAAGGAACTGACAGTCAAATGGAGAACACAAGTTAATAGGGTCTTGCACGAGAGTGAAGTTTGATGGGGGAACCTGGGAGATGACCTTAGGGGACTCCTCGATGGTTCTCCTGCCAACATGTATTTAAGCACACAGCACCACAGTAACGGTAGGGGTCTAATGTGTTGTAAACATATTTTCTCACATTTCTTTTCTAATCTAGCATATGCTCTGGTTATTATGCATTTTCTTGCTTTTTTATTATTAGAAATGCCATAGGTCATTCTATAAAATTGTGCTACCAAATCAATTTAATAATTAGAAAGGTCACATATATTCAACAGTAATAGTTAAACTGCATCGAAATAATTTTTGGCAAAATACAAATAAGTGCAAAATATGCAGGGAAGAAGAAAGATTTCCTTGACATTTGTCTGAATAAAAGGACATTGACTAGCTAAATGCATGTAATTTTTCCTCTCTGGATTCTTACCAAAGGCTTTCAGTGAGATAAACTTTTATTTTGTTTCCTTTTATCAAATTAATTTCTTAATAAAGGCTATAGTTTAATGAGGCTTTAGTTTAATGGTTAGTATAGCCTCATAGCATAGGTTGAACCGGGGAAATGTGACGTGCCCAATTTTGTTATTTTTACTTAGATTTGCTTTAGCTATTCGGGCTCTTTTTTTTGGGTCCCTATAAATTTTAGACTAGCTTAACTATAGCTTTAGCTAAATTTTGTGGAGTAGCTTTATTCTATTTATATTTATAGCTAATGCTTTAGAATAGCTTTAACCAAAGCCCCATTAATTTCCTAAACTGGACATTCATCTGGCTTTGCTAATCTTTGTGCTCTTAACTTGTGAACCTCTGTACACAGTCCTGAGCCCACTCCCCTGGCTTCCAGCTAGGATCTGAGGCTGCACGGAAAGAACTGAAGGCCCCCGAAATCTTGATAGGGAATCACAGCCCCTCAGCATCTTCTGGTTCTTTTCCCCACAAAATCAAAGACAAGGCTTCAAACTTGAAATTCAAAAGGAAAATAAATCTTAGTTATACTGGGTTTAATACTTACAGTGCATCTCCATCTGCTTTCACCTCTCACAATTGCACAACAAGGTGGTTTGCTTAAAACAGTGGTTTGTAATAAATATCGAAGAATGGCCCACCTCCTTGGTTAGCTGTATTTCTAGATATTTCCTTTTTCTTCATGGTGACTGGAAGTGAAATTGTGTTCTTGATATCATGCTCAGCAGGATGTTGTTGGTGTATAGAAATGCTACTGATTTTGTACATTGGTTTTGTACCCTGAAACTTTACTAACATTGTTCATCAACTCTAGGGGCCTTTTAGTAGAGTCTTTATGATTTTTGTAGGTATAGAATCACATCATCAGCAAAGAGAGATAGTTTGACTCATTGTTTTCCTATTTGGATTGCTTTTATTTATTTTTCTTGCCTGATTGCTCTGGTTAGGACTTTCAATACTCCGTTGAATAGGAATTGTGAGAGTGGGCATTCTTGTTTGTTCCACTTCTCAAGGAGAACCATGTGAGCTTTTGCCCATTCAGTACGATGTGGGCTACGGGTTTGTCACAGATGGCTCTTATTATTTTGAGGGATGTTCCTTCAGTGCCTAGTCTGTTGAAGGTTCTTATCATGGAAGAAAGTCAGATTTTATTGAAAGCTTTTTCTGCACCTATTGAGATAATCATATGGTTTTTTGATTTTATTCTATTTATGTATTTGTGTATGTTGAACCAGCCCTGCATCCCATAAATAAAGCCTACCTGATCATGGTGGATTAACTTTTTAATGTGCCACTGGATTCAATTTGCTAGCATTTTGTTGAGGAATTTTGGTCTATGTTCATGCGGGATACTGGTCTGATGTTTTCTTGAGGTAAAATATCTCTACAAGGAGAACTACAAAACACTGCTGAAGTGACACAAATTTTTTAAAAATCCCATACTCATGGATTGGAAGAATTGATAATGTAAAAATGGCCATATTGCCCAAAGCAACTTACCAGTTCAATAGTATTACTATTAAACTTTGAATGTCCTTCTTCACAGAATCAGGAAAAAAATCTAAAATTCATATGGAACCAAGAAAGAGCCTGAATAGTCAAAGCACTTCTAAGCAAAAAGAATAAAGGTGGAGAGATCATATTGCCCAGCTCTAAACTATTCTGTAAGCCTATGGTAACCATACAGCATGGTACTCATACAAAAATATACACATAGATCAATGAAACCGAATGTAGAACTCATAAATAAAGCTGCATACCTACAACCATCTGATTTTCAATGAGGTCAATGAAAGCAAGCAATAGGGAAAGGAATCCCTATTCAATAAATAATGCTAGGATAACTGCCTAGCCATATGCTAGCGAGAAGATTGAATCTGGACCCCTATCTTTCACTATATACAAAAATTAATTCAAAATTGATTAAAGATTTAAATGTAAGATCTTAAACTATAAAAATCCTGGAAGACAGTCTAGGAAATACTCTTCTTAACACCGGCTGTGGCAAAGCATTTTTGGCTAAGTCTCCAAATGCAAATGCAACAAAAACAAAAATAGACAAGTGAGACCTAATTAACTAAAGAACTTTTGCACAGCAAAAGAAACTACCAATAGATTAAACAGGCAAGCTACAAAATGGGAGAAAATATTTGTATACCATGCATTCAACAAAATGCAGAATCTCTAGGGAACTTAAAGAATTGAACAAGCAAAAAAGAAATAGCCCTATTTAAAAACGGGCAAAAAACATGAACAGCCACTTCTCAAAAGAAGACATACAAGCAGCTAACAAACATACAAAAAATTGCTCATCATCCCTATTCTATTCATCAGAGAAATGCAAATCAAAACCACAATGAGACACAATCTCACACCAGTTGGAGTGGCGATTATTAAAAAGTCAAAAAACAACAGATGTTGGTGAGGCTGGGGAGAAAAGGGAACACTTATACGCTGTTGGTAGGAATGTAAATTAGTCTAGCCACTATGGAAAGCAGTATGGAGATGTCTCAAAGAACTTAAAGCAGAGCCGTCATTTGATCCAACAATGGGCTGGGTCACTGTGTATATAACCAAGAGAAAATAAATCATTCTACCAAAAAAAAGAAAAACTCCGCATGCACTTGTATGCTCATCACTGCACTATACACAATAACAAAGACATGGAGTCAACCCAGGTGCCTATCAACAGTGGAGTGAACAAGGAAAATGTACATATACACCATGAAATACTAAACGGCTATAAGGATGAATGAAATAATGTCTTTTGTGGCAATGTAAACAGAGCTGGAGGTCATTATTAAGCAAATTAACATGGGAACAGAAAACCAAATACTGCATGTTCTCACTGACAAGTGGGAGCTAGGCACTGAGCACATATGGACATGAAAATGGAAACAACAGATACCTAGGACTACTGGAGGGTGGAAGGATGGTTGGGTTAAAAAACTGCCTATCAGGTATTATAGGCAGTGAGCAGTGGGGATGTGGGAATCCCTGCTCACTGCCAGGGTGATGGGATTCCTATTTCAAACCCCAGAATCATGCAATATTCTCATGTAACAAAACTACATAAGTACCACCTGTATCTAAAATAAAAATTTAAATTAAAAAAAAAAAGACAATTGCCCAAGAAAAGGAGCATGGCTGGGAGATCTAAATAGGTATGTTAACGTTTGCATTTTCTGAAAATAAGATCTACATGCATTGCAATTCACCAGTAAGTCAAAGTGAAAATATAAGAATTAGGAAAGGTTGCTGAGCATGGTAGCCCATCAGAACTGGGATACTCACAAAAATTGCTCCTTTCTGCTCTTAATAGGATGGGAATCTCAAAGAAAGAGAAGCAGGAAATTATTCAAGCCAATTCAATGTTAACAGATTATAAATAAATCATGATCCAGGACAAATTGAAGGTAAATTTCACTATTCCTAAATCTCAGACTTACCACAGATTTTTAAAATGTTGAATACTGTGAGGAAAATGGCAAACAATCTACGTTAAATGTAGGTTCAGTGCCACAGGTATTTTCATTACAAGTAATAACTGATGACTCACTGGAGCAGGTAATTAAAACTGGCATGTCACCTGCTTAGTTGGATTTCAGTTTCCTGGGACACTCCTGTTAGTGAGAAGCAAGTGCCTCAAAGCTGCTCCTGGTTGGAACTGCAGATCCTCAAGTACCACATCCCCACCAAGAGGCCCCCAGCTGCTGCTCTCCTCCGGTTGAATCCTTGGACTCTCACCCTGAGGTGACTGCTTTTACCTCGGCAGCATTCAACAGTAAGAGAAGCATATACTTCAGACAGCCCGACTGTGAGGTGGCAAAGAACTCAGCCAGACACACTGCATGTTCTCTTCCTACACAGCAATTATCAAATAATGTGTTTGGCAGATTTTAGAGTACAATGAGGGCATGTACTAAGACTGTCTTATTTCTCATGAAACTCCCGATTCAACAGGTAGTGTACATTATTCAGCACACAGTAGGTGCTGAATAAACCCCTATCGACAGTAGAAACGAGTCAGTGGGTTTCAGCCCCACGTTCCTGCAGATGGTCTGAGTGCATGCACCCCACTGTGGCCGCAGCAGGTGTGTGTCTGGCTGGCAGGACGAGTGCACGTGGCACAGAGCATGGGCAGCTTCTTTCGGAGGCTGCCTCCCAGCCAGGGGTCCGTGGTCAGCGGTGCATCACTAACTTTTGAAAAGTCAGAATTCTCAAAAGAAGAAATCAAATATTTTGGGATATTAAAATTGATCTTTAGGAGAGAATGTTATGATGAAATTATAAAAAGTAAACTCATCATTCTGATGCTTAACTCAGAATAATGGAGCAGGCTTCCCTGAGGAAATGGCCATGCCTCCCTTGAGGCAAGAAGGGCATCCCAGGCAAAGGGCAGGGGCCCGTGATGGAAACCATGGTGAATGGCAGCCTTGGGGAACTGCAGAATTCAGGGCAGGTGAAGCTGGGGCTGAAGGTGGGGCAGCAGCAAGAGATGAGGCTGAACTCCAGGGAAGGAGCCAGGATGGGAGGGAGCTGTCAGGAGCTTATCAAGAAAGAAATGGAAAGATGCTGAACCTGGGAGTAAGAAATGGGATCTGTTTCCAGAATGCACAATCAGGCTGTTGTGGGAGCCACAGGCTGGGGAAAGACAAGCCTGGCACGAGACAAACATCTCCTGCCTGGTGTTGCTCGGTTAGGAAGGCGGCTTAAACTTGCAGGGGCAGTAGGGTAGGGAGGCACCGACATTTGAGAGACGTCTCAGAAACAGAAGTAAATGGATGAAATAAAGAATGTCAGTATGAGAATGAGGAAGTGTCCATGGCCAAGGACAACTCCTGGCTTCTATCTTGGGTACCCTGTGCACGGTGCTGTCAATCAACTCAGATGGGGACCATCATGGGAAAGGGAAGCTCTGTGAGGGGCAGGCAGAGCGGGGGCTGCAAGGTTATGATTGCCTCATGGACACACTGAGCTCTGCAGGGGCCACTGTGCACACCAAAGTGGAGAGCTGGTACCCAGGAGTTGTTTGGAGGCATGAATTTGAAACTTGGGAGAGAATCTGGGCTAAATTGATGGCCAAGTATTTGGGGGAGAAAGAAGAGATTCAAAGCCCATCCATTGGGCTCGACCTGCACTGGATGGGTGGCTAGAGGGATATAGCCTCAGAAGAGCAAGGCAGGGAGGGGATCGGGTCATGAAGCCATAGAGGGAGGTGCAGGCAGAGGGTGCTGAGGCCGTGGGGCAGCAACCAGGCTTTGGAGACAACAGCAGAAGTTAACTGTAGACGTTTTGTGGATTGACGATGGTAGGGCTGTTAAAGTTACTGGCAATAAAGAGCAGGGGACAGCTCTTCCTTCTAAATGTGACATTTTTTAGAACAGTTATAACACTAAGCTCAGACTGCAGAATATCAGTGGAGAGCAGTGGACCTTTCAGAATGAAACACATAGAAAGGAGGAAAAAAAAGATTGTCTGGGTCATCTGTTATTCCTTTGTAAATAAAAGCAAAATATGACAAAATTAAGAAAGATGGCTGTGCATCGTTACAGGGAAATAGTAGCACTGTGATGCAAATATGGCTGCCGGATTCTTGGCAGCCGCTCTGTGGAATGCCCACTGCTCAGACTGTTCTGGGTCCCTTTCTATTTGTTTGCAACCAAAAGAACTTTAATCAAAGCCTAACAGCTTTTGCTTCTTAAACTACATGCAGAAATCAAGTTGGGAGGGGTATATGCATGTTTTTATTTTTATTTTATTTTTATTGTTTTTATGAGGGCGTCAAAGAATGGAGGATAGTTCAAGAGCAATTCTAAGTTTGTTTTTAAATAATTGGTTCAAAACTCCATATGTCATAAGATTTTTTCCTCTCTCCCCTATAACTGACAAGGTGACCGGTATATTCACATAAGAAATAATCTCACATTTATAAACAAGTTGTGCTAATTATCAAAACTGTTTTAATTAAGTTCTGTAACAGCTGGCCTGTGCTCTTGGCAGTCAGCCTTAAGATCACACCATTCCTGGACTGGTAGAGACTGGAAGTATTATGTTTTCTTTACGTTGTTACCCTGACAGTTTAAATGAAGGGCAACTTGTCTGTGAGTAATTATTTCCCGTAATTAGGATCTTCTAAGGATTTCTGTTCTTGCCAATACAAAGACATCTCACCAAAGACATGGGAAATGACTGTGGTCTTCACTTGGCTTTAGTTGAAGAGGCTGAGGTTTCATTGATCTTAGAAAAATTAAGACTTGATATTTGTTATCTGCTGTGTTTAGCCTGGGAGTCAGTGTCTTAGGCAAAACAGAGGAGAATTAAGGATATAAGAAAGTGGCATAGCTTTTTAATCTCTCAAATCCCCTCATTAACATAGACAGGTAAAGCAACTAGCATAGCAAAACCAAAACCCGTATACAAAAGAACTACATCAAAATCATGTGCAAGGTACACTCATGCTCCTCAAAATATAAGGAAGCAGGGACAGACCTCTGACCACTAAGACCCATGTGGCAGCAGCAATGGTGCCAGAGGCAGCAGAGGAGAGCAGCCAGCCATCTCTTGATCCCAGGGTGGGAACGTTACCAACATGCCATATGTGAAGCTGGGAGAGCTTGTGCAAGCTCCAATTCATGGGTGATGATAACCGAAAGGGCTCTTGAGCCTTAAAACGCCCATTTCCCTTCTAGTACAAATTCCTCCACTGAGGAAAGCAAAGGGATAAAATCCAAATTGAGCAGAACAGCCCAGGTCCAGAGGAATAAAAGAAAGAGAAAATCCAGCTAAAAGGAGGGAAAGACAGAAGAGAAGGTAGATCATAGAAATATGAGGTCATTTTAAAAACCACTTTGTAGAGGCAATAGAAAAGGAGGCTCTAGAGCTGTGAACCAGAAAAGTTATCTCAACCAATCCTCCTTACCAAAAGTGTAGGCAGATAGAAGAACATTGTTATCAAATTTCTTACAAAATGATTATTTTTAAAAGGAGAGAATAAGAAACATCATTCCTCTACAGACAATAAAAGCCTGCTAGCAAGACATGCCCCTCAACAGAAGAACCTGCAAGCACTAATGCTTCAAAACAAGATTGACATATACTTTAAATGATAGGAGACATCAAAAACATAGAACTTAACAGGAGAATTTAAAATGCAAAATAAAGATCAGGAAATGAAGCCTAAATTGGAAGGAACAAAAGACAAAATAATCACAACAGATAACAGTTAAAGAAACACAGGAGACAAAAAGGAGGATTTTTAAAAATTGAAAATCAGAGTGATGAGGTGTTTTAGAGGAAATGACCGATGAAGATAGGCACAATAGACTCAATATACATATATCCTCAAAGAAGCCCAAAGCCATGGAACAGAATAGTGCTGATATATTAAATTCAAGACAACTCCCTCCCCAAAAGGCTGGCCACTATGTATTAAAAGGGTAGGCCATATTACTGGAAATTTTAATCTTAAAAGACTGACAGTGGGGCATATTTTAGTAAAGTTACTTGGCCTTCACTGAAAATAAAAATAAAATCTGGGCAAAATTACCAATTCACTTATAAAGGTGGTCATCAGGCTTTTTGACAATAATACTTTCTACCAGATGAAACTGGGCAACTCGAGGGAAAAAAACATGGGCCAAAGATTTTATACCCGGCCATAATAACTTTCAAATATAAAGTCTCAAACAAATTGTTAAGAAACAAATTAACAAATGGGGGAATACTGGTCTCATGAAAACTTCTTGAGACTTCTGCTAGAGAAAAAGGTTCAGAAAACCAAAATATCTGGTGAGGCACTGCCTTAAGCATTTGTAGTATGGGTTAGGATACATTTACTTATGAAGTTAAGAGTAAGTGATGGTTCCAAAGAAGCAAGTGGGGTAAGAATGGCTATAATGCTCTGGTAGTGCAGCCACAGTAGTAAAAACATGGGGTAGGAGAGTAGGAAACGATGTGAAAAGTAGAATGTTTGCTGATTGCATTATGCCCACTAAATAAAAGTAAAGAATATTACTTCAAATCAGATGTGGTAGGAGAAGGGAAGAGGGAACATTTAGCATTCCTAAAAGTGTAAAGAAAATGCTAACATTTTTTAAAAGAAAGGGATAAAATTACACACACGCGCACGCACGCAGTCACACACACACACACACACACACACACACACACACAGGCCTTCTCAAGAATGTGTTTGACTGGAGTAAATGGATGCCATGTACAGCAAATCATGGAAAAGTGCCTGAATTTGAGTCTCACTCATACACTAAACATAGTGTCACATAAAAATGGAGAGGCAAATAGAGATTTTAAAAGTGAATGTGAAAAAATAAAAACCCTTACTAATAAAATATTTGTTAGGTTGAATAGAAAAAGAGAAAATAAAATGTAAAATGTAAGAATTTTTAAGAGTAGTAACTCTTTTAATTATGTTTCATCCTCGGCTTCAAAAGAATATCTGCATTTACTTCAATCTCTATTCATCTGTCTGCTCTGTCTGTCTCTCTCTCTCAATCATGGCATGTACGTACCTATGCAACAATCCCGCAGGATGCAGGATGTGCACATGTACCCCAGAGCCCAAAGTACAATTAAAAAAAAAAAAGATTACATCAACTTTCTGCAACAACTGCTGGGATACAACATATTTTCCTTTCTTCCCATTTTCGGCACTCAATTTTTAAACTCACATGGAAAGGATCCAGAGTATGTGTTACTTAAGAGAGACAAGTGTGGAAATATTAACAGTTTCTCTCTCTCTTTTGGTTAATTTGCTCTTAACCTCCTTTTAATAGCAACTTAACAGGAATTGAAGAAGGCTGCAAAAGAGATCTTTAATATTTTTGTGATTTTGTAAAAGAGCACCTCCGGATGACCTATGTTCTCATCAACTCTTAGAACCTGTGGATTTTGTAAATGATGTTGCTAATAGCTTTGTTAGCGCATAATATAAGTGTGGTAAAAATCTGATTATACATTCTGAAGTCAGTATTTATTTTCCACAGAGTTGTATCTACTCCCACATTTATATTTATTGCTATGTACATATTTTCATGCAGGTAATTATGTACAAAATAGCTCAGTCAGGACTTGTGATTAGCTTATTCTTTTACACAATTGCTTTCCATCTTATTTTAGTTTATCCAAGTGATGGGCTTGATAGAGTTTGTCTAGAGAAAAGTTAACTGAAAGTAGCCATTCAAGGAAAGAACACAGCTCTCCTGACCATGAGTGTATTTCTAGATAGTACAAATGTTAAATATATTTTAGGATAACATATAATTTCTGGTTTTAATTTTGTATATTACATTTTACATGAAATAATCTGAAATATATTTTGAGCTGATCTAACTGATTTTATAAAGCACTGTCCAAATATTTGCATTTAGTAGAAGAGAAAAAGAGACCTAAATAAGTGAAATTAGTTCACATTACCCAGTATATAAAAAGATAACAAAACTTATAATAATGTCAAATTCCAATATATTAGACTTCTAAATTGTACATTTGTTGAAATCAAACTGAATAACTACTGTACAGTTCAATGAAAAAAAATTTGATGTTCTAGTTTCCCTGTCAAACATGAAAGATTAAAATTCTGTCATCCTGTAACCTTCCTGGGCTTGCATATCATAAAAAACTTACTAGTTTATTTAGATTCATTTCAACTCTATATTCATCTTTGGAACCATTATTTAATGGGAAGCCAGACAAAATCTTTTTTCAAGGATTATAGAAAACTATTATCATTACAAAAATACTTGCAGTTCTGTAAACAGATCTGTAATCAATTTTCTAAATTAAGTGGCTGAACCTAGTGGCAGATTTGAGGAATGAAACAAAAAATCTAGACTCTGGAATTGTTCCTTTCCTCAGTAATTTCTTAATCTGCTAAGATTAAATGCATAGAATTTTTGTATTTTCCTCAGAGTAGCTTTTTCCCAATCCCCCCACTTTCCCCTACACCCCTACTTCACACATTGCACTGGGAAATGAATTATAGCTAGCCCATTCCTCTTTTAAGATTTTTTTTTTATTTTTATTGCATTTTAGGTTTTGGGGTACATGTGCAGAACGTGCAAGATAGTTGCATAGGTACACACATGGCAGTGTGTTTTGCTGCCTCACTCCCCTTAACCCACATTTGGCATTTCTCCCCAGGCTATCCCTCCCCAGCTCCCTGCTGCTGTCCCTCCCCTATTCCCCCCAATAGACCCCAGTGTGTAGTACTCCCCTCCCTGTGTCCATGTGTTCTCATTTTTCTCACCCACCTATGAGTGAGAATATGTGGTATTTCTTTTCTGTTCTTGTGTCAGTTTGCTGAAAATGATGTTCTCCAGATTCATCCATGTCCTTACAAAGGACATAAACTTGTCATTTTTGATTGCTGCATAATATTCCATGGTGTATATGTGCCACATTTTCCCAGTCCAGTCTATCATCGATGGGCATTTGGGTTGGTTCCAGTTCTTTGCTATTGTAAACAGTGCTGCAATGAACATTCGTGTGCATGTGTCCTTATAGTAGAACGATTTATATTCCTTTGGATATATACTCAGTAATGGGATTGCTGGGTCAAATGGAATTTCTATTTCTAGGTCCCTGAGGAATCGCCACACTGTCTTCCACAATGGTTGAACTAATTTACACTCCCACCAACAGTGTAAGAGTGTTCCTATTTCTCCACATCCTCTCCAGTATCTGCTGTCTCCAGATTTTTTAATGATCCCCATTCTAACTGGCGTGAGATGGTATTTCAATGTGGTTTTGATTTGCATCTCTCTAATGACCAATGATGATGAGCATTTTTTCATGTGTTTGTTGGCCTCATGTATGTCTTCTTTTGTAAAGCGTCTGTTCAAAAAGCTAGTTAGGCAGGGAGAAGCCAACTCACACTGTCATATTCGAAATAGGCAATACAAGTTAACTGTTCAGAAAGACCGGTGCGCCCCTTGAAGTGCAGGGCTAGCCTGGTGACAGGGCTGCCTGCCAGCAGCTTGGAGAACACCTCATCTTGTCTCCAGAGCCTCCTAGATTATCACCTAATGCTTGCAACAAAATGATATTCATCATTTATCTCTTATTTATTTAATAAGAGGGGAAGACAGAAATTCAGAGAAAAAGAAAATAAACACAAGGTATTACATAGGTCATATCCTCCCTTTTTGCTTCCAATCCAGCCAAGTAAATGTTCATAAAAAGTTATTATGATTTTAATAATAATTAAAATGTAATTGCTAGTCACTCAAATACACTGACTTTTAAATAGTGCCTACACAACAGACAGAAATAAAAGGCATCCAAATAAAAAAATAAGTCAAATGATGGCTCTTTGTGGATGATATGATTCTATACCTTGAAAACCTTAAAGATGCCACCAGAAAGCTTCTGGAACTGATAAACTACTTTAGCAGAGTTTCAGGATATAAAATGAATGTATAAATATCAGTAGCACTTCTAAACATCAATAACATTCAAACTGAGAGCAAAATCAAGGACGCAATCCCATTTATAATAGACACACATAGAAAATACCTAGGAATATATCAGACCAAGGAGGTCAAGATCTCTTCAAGTAAAACTATAAAACACTGCTAAAAAATGATAGATGACACAAATAAATGGAAAAACATTCTGTGCTCATGGATTAGAAGAATTGATATCATTAAAATGACGATACTATCCAAAGCAATCCACAGATTCAGTGCTATTCCTATCAGACTACCAATGCCATTTTTCACAGAATTGGAAATGAAACTATTCTAAAATTCATATAGAACCAGAAAAGAGGCCGAATAGCCAAAACAATCCTAAATAAAATGAACAAACCCAGAGGCCTCCCATTATCTGACTTCAAGCTATACTACAAGCCTGTTGTAACAAAACAGCATGCTACTGGTACAAAGCTGAACACACAGACCAATGGAACAGAACAGAGAACCCAGAAATAAAACCACACACCTACAGCCATCTAATCTTTGACAAAGTTAACAACATAAGCAATAAATACAGGACTTCTGTTTAATAAATAGTGCTGGGATAGCTTGCTAGTCATATGCAGAAGAATAAAACTGATTCTTAATTTTCACTATATGAAAACAATTCATGCAAGATGAATTGAGGATTTAAATGTAAGACCTCAAGCTATAAGAATCCTAGAAGAAAATGTAGGCAATACTATTTTGGACATGGGCCTTTAGAAAGAATCGATGACTCGGTTCTCAAAAGCAATGGCAACAAAAATAAAAATTGACAAGTGGATCTAATTAAACGAGGGGGCTTCTGCACAGCAAAATAAACTATCAGCAGAATAAACAGACAACCTACAGAATGGAAGAAGGTTTGCAAACTATGAATCTAACGAAGTTCTAGTATCTAGAACCAATAAGGGACTTAAATAATTAAGCAAAAACCAGTATACCCATTAAAAGTGGCTAAAAGATATGACCAGACACTTCTCCAAAGAAGTGTCAACAAACTTCTCCAACTGCTTCTCCAAAGCAGTCAACAAGCTGGAAAAAATGTTTATGTCAGTAATTATTAGAGAAATAAAAGTCAAAACCACGAGATACCATCTCACACCAGTCAGAATGGCTATTATTAAAAAGTCAAAAACAACAGATGTTGACAAGACTGCAGAAAAAAGGGAATGCTTATACACTGTTGGTGAGAATGTAAATTAGTGCGGCCACCATGGAAAACAGTTTGGAGATGTTTCAAATAATTTAAAACAGAACCACCATCCAACCAAGCAATCCCATTACTGGGTATATACCTCAAAGGAAACAAGACATTCTACCAAAAAGACACATATAGTAACATGTTTATTGCAGCACTATTCACAATAGCAAAGACATGGAATCAACCTAGTTGCCCATAAGTGGTGAATTGGATAAAGAAAATATGGTACTTATACACCATGGACTACTATGCAGCCATAACAAGAATGAAATAAATGTCCTTTGCAGCAACATATATGCAGCTGGAGGTCACTATCTTAAGCAAATTAATACACAAACAGAAAACTAGACACTGCATATTCTCACTTATTAAAGATATTTGAGAGGAATGTTTTTCAAAATAATAAAAAATTTTAAGGAAGATGTTCCTGTATGGCATAGATTACAAAATTTAACTAAGACTATGACTAAAAGTGAAAAAATGGTTTAAGTAATGTTATCACATCTTATAATTTTTCATCAGGTACGTTTCTATTATTTTGAAATTAACCAAAAGCCAAGATTTGGTCAAGTTAAAAAAAAAACTCAAAAGATAATTTTAAAGCAATTAGATGTGTCAATTCCATAAAGTAAAATTTTTTCCCCCTTGATGAATAGATTTCCTTTTATTAGCAATTATTTAAAAGTGAATTCATAAAATACATTATCTTGATTTATAATTTTTAAATAGTGTGAAAAGTTAGATGTGATGAATTTTTGTACTAATGCAGCACCCAAAACACTTGTTTCTTTGCCCATGTGTTTCTTCCAGAGTCTAACATTCAGATTTGTACAGCTCCTCAAAATCTGAGTTCCTTCCACTGCAGGACCTCAGTGATCATTTTTAGAAGGACGTCAAAACATAACTGGTTTGACTATATCTGAGAGTAACTTCAGAAAGGAAAGACCATTCACATTGTCCAACAGAGCATCATTTACTTGTAAGATCATCAGGAGTACAGGTAATACTGACTATTGATATTCTTAATCGTTATTATTGCAATACAAATATTTCTTATATGCCACAGTGAAATCATGCAAGTTCTTAATTTTTGTCATTTACTTTATATTTATTTATTTATTTTTTTCATTGCGTTTTAGGTTTTGGGGTACATGTGAAGAACATGCAAGATTGTTGCATAGGTACACACATGGCAGTGTGATTTGCTGCCTTCCTCCTTATCACCTATATCTGGCATTTTTCCCCATGCTATCTCTCCCCAACTCCCCACCCCTCACTGTCCCTCCCCTATTTACCCCTGACAGACCCCAGTATGTGATGCTCCCCTCCCTGTGTCCATGTGTTCTCATTGTTCAACACCCACCTATGAGTGAGAACATGCGGGGTTTGGAAATCATGCAAGTTCTAATGACAGCAAACCTTTACACTGCACTGGCATAGTGCTAACTTATGAATGTGGCTACTTAAAAAAAAAAGAGAAAAGAAAAACTGTAATTCAAATTACCATCCAAGTTTTTATCTAAGGTGGCTGTCATTATCCAAAAGAAATCTAATGTAAATCACAAATACAAACCACACATATAATTTAAAATTTTCTCATAGCCAAAGTAAAAAGTAAAAACAGAAAAAATTAATATTAATATATTTCATTTAACTTAATATATCCAAATTGTTACCATTTCAACATTGTCAATATAAATATTATTAATGAGATATTTTGCATTGTTTCATTTGAAGTCTTAAAAATCTTGTGTGTATTTTACAATTTGGGCTAGCCATATTTCAACCGCTTATTAGCCATGTGTAGATTTTGGTTACTGTGTTAGAAGTTCAGCTACAGAGATTTAAACAGATCCTGAAAGCTTTGGATCATGACATGAACATTTATTGAGCACTTGCTGTATACCTGGCACCCTGCTGTGTGTTCCAAAGTGTGCAGAGG
The DNA here is from genome assembly GCA_031835075.1 of Saguinus oedipus. Classification (NCBI taxonomy): domain Eukaryota; kingdom Metazoa; phylum Chordata; class Mammalia; order Primates; family Cebidae; genus Saguinus; species Saguinus oedipus. The sequence goes on along the minus strand of CM063172.1, from coordinate 172,685,205 downwards.
TGAAGCAGAGATGGAGTCTGTACTCAAGCGTTTACACTTTTGTCAGGGAAATGGATGGGTAGAGAATGATAATCATCCTGTTTCAGTCCTTCCAGTGAAGTCAGCACATTATAGCATGTTAACAGATACACAGCCTGGCACAACTCCAGAGTGTGCATGAACATTTAATATAGCTGTTGCTACATTGAATGTTGCAGTTGGACTCTGCCCAGTCGCTCAGATAGATGACAATGAGAATGCGCCTGCCAGAGCTATGCATCACAGAAGCCCTGGAGTGAAACAGATTCAGATCTGTTGTTTAAAATAATATATACACTTATGGATATATTAGTGATCGATTTCCATATTGAACTTCCTACTTTCTTGCTAGCTTTTCTTTCTTTGTGTTCCTTGCTATTTGTTGATCTTTGCTGTTCAGGTGACTTTTCCAAATCTGTTCACTTCAAGATGTCATTGGCTCTTACTGAATGGTAAAAAGCAAGACTTTTTCTTCTGGCTTTGCAGATGCTGAATTTCCCCCTGAATGAATTTGAAATGTCATAATGACAATTGCATTAACATTTCTGTTTTGACTATAGGAAAAATATATCTAACTAAATTTCTTTTAGACCTTAGGATTAGCATAAAAGGGAAACAATGTGTCAATCAGGGCAACAAATCTCAGGCATGTAAATACCAGGAAGTACAAGAACTTACTCCTTGTCCTCAGGAAACACATCTATTTGTGGAGGTTAGGGTGGAACTCTTTTCCTATCCCTGGTGTTTCCTTTCATGTGACAGGAACTCAGTTAGTTTGACACCTATTCTTTCAGGAGGCATCCAGAAGAAGGCACTGTGATCATAGGAGATGACAGCTTCATGCCTGCCCATGCCCCTGAAGACCTTCCAGACCTTCATACCTGCTCATGTCCCTGAAGAAGTGGGAGGAGAAGACAGTGACATGGATGCTCCTGACCCTGTGTAGGCTCAGGCTAACATGTATGTTTGTGTCTTTGTTTTTAGCAAAACAGTGTAAAAAGTAAAAAGAAATAAAATATTTTTAAAAATAAAAAGCATATAGAATAAGCATATAAGGAAAAAATATTTTGTACAGCTGTATAATGTGTTAGTGTTTTAAGTTGTCATTATGAGTCAAAAGCTAAAATATTGAAAAGTTTATAAAGCAAAAAACTTACAGTAAGCTAAGGTTAATGTATTACTGAAGAAAAATATTTTGTAAATGGAATGTAGGCTAAGTACACAGTGTCTATCAGGTCTACAGCAGTGTACAGTGATACCCTTGGCCTTCACATTCACTCACCACTCACTCACTGACTCGCCTAGAGCCACTCAGTCCTGGAAGCCCTATGGCAAATGTCCTATATAGGTGTACCATTTTTTATCTTTTTTTTTTTTTGAGACGGAGTCTCACTTTGTCACACAGGCTGGAGTGCAGTAGCGCGATCTCGGTTCACTGCAACCTTCACCTTATGAGTTCAAGCAATTCTCTGTCTCAGCTTCATGAGTAGCTGCAATTACAGGCATCCACCACCACGTTTGGCTAATTTTTTTGTATTTTTAATAGAGATGGGGTTTCACCATCTTGGCCAGGCTGGTCTTGAACTCCCAATCTCGTGATCCACCTCTGCCAACCCCGGCCTCCCAAAGTGCTGGAATTACAGGTGTGGGCCACTGCATCCGGCCCCATTTTTTATCTTTTATACGACATTTTTACTGCACCTTTTCTATAAGTAGATACACAAATACTTGCCATTGTGTTACAACTGCCTCTAGTATAGGGAATGATCACTTGTGGTACAGGTTTGTTTCCTGGGGACAACAGGCTATACCACAGGGCCTAGATGTGTAGTGGCTTGTCCAGCTAGGTGTGTGTAAGTGCAGTCTATGACATCTGCACAGTGACAGAATCACCTAACAACACATTTCCCAGAGCGCATCCCAGTCATTCGGCATCGCATGACTGCAGCAGGAGGAAGAAAGTCTCTACTCCTCATGTCCTCTGTGACAGGAAGCACACCCGCCCAGCCCCTTTTCTTCCTCTTCTCTACCCCTTCCTCACTGCTTTCCAGGGGAGATGAACTGATTCACCTGATTGACAGGTCTGGCAAAGTGTCTCCCTTTTCCACCTGAGAGCGCCTATGTGCAGAAAACAGTTCCCTCTGCTCCTCCGGGCCACACATCTCATTGGAGCAGACCTGCCTAAGGAAGCCTGGACCTGGCTCAGCAACCCTGTGCTCAGTCACTGGGCCCCACAGCCTCTTGCATTATTGTTTATTTTTTGTCTCCTCCAGTTGGAATGCAGACTCCAGGAGACCACACCTTTCTGTGTCATTCCCTGGGGTCTCTTTCTGCCCAGAACCATGCCTGACACATCGCATGTTTCTCATTGAGTGAATAAATTTGCAATTTATTCAGAAACCTGGTGGGTGCTATTTATGAGGCTCCCAGAGACCCACACTTTGAAGAGAAAATACAGCAAGACTCATCTAACAATGATTGAAAGGGTGTCATTGGGCAGACTCTGGCTGCATGATGAAATAAAGATAGGATAACAGTTGCTAGGACTACAGGAGGAAGAGGGCTAAATGAGGCGGGGCAGGCAGGGCCTGTCTATAAAAGAGGCAGGGGCTGCACTGACGGATGAGTAGAACTGGACATGAAGTGGGAGGTAACTGCATTTAGGCCCATTCTCCTACCCGCTCCTCACAGGTAGTATCATTTATATGTCAGCACACTAATAAAAGTCATCAGCATGACCTCCTCAGTTCTTCCTGGTGCTTCTGAGGGAATAAAGTATATAATTTTTTTAAAAAATGGATTTTGGTTTTGTAAAATGCTGCATAAATCAGAATCTAGTGTTTCGCTTTCTTTATCTCTGCCAAACAACAATTAAAGAACAGTCCATATCATCTAGCGTAGCAAGACAGATGCGACTATAGTGGGTCACTCTACATTCCCTTGGCTTTCAAATTTACTTCATAAGCTCTGTACTAAAGGCTGTTGCTAAGGGAATCTCAGTTTCGTTTTTACTACATGAAATATTATTGGGACCTTAGATCTTCAAAATGATTTTGAATCCAAAACATTAACAAGGCCACAAAGTTTAGTATCAGTTCTCATTTCTTTTTAATATGAACATGTTAATGTTTTCTGCCTTCACAAGATGAGATATATACACATGAACACAAACATGTAAATGTATGAAGATATGAATATTTAATCAATGAAAGGAATGCAAATCTCACACAAAATGAAATTTTATAACAACAATCAAGCTTATATTTAAAGTTTTTCAGCAGCCTTTTAAGTGTAAGTTTAAAATTCTATTGCCAGTTTCAGAAGAGTAGGATTTACACAGCTTCCAGGGGTGTAAATAACTCCATCCCAGCTGGTTAATCACCAATAGAATATGCCACTACACACCTAACTAGCTCATTGTTCATCACTGTAAGGGTGCAGTAGGGGCTAGCTGTGCTAATAATTTTCATAATTTGGATTGTCAAAAAAATCATATTTAGATTACAAATTCTGGAAAGGATCCACAACAGAAAGTAAACAAAATCTTTTTCTAAGACCACGGGAAGATCTAAGTGATTTTTGAAAACTATTGTCTTCATTGCTATTGAAATCACTAAGCATAATGAACCACGACGTTAATGTAACGCTGAATTTGAGATGTTAACAGGATAAACTGCAGTGATGGGAAGTTTTATATTTTCAGTTCTGATTTCACTTTCCTTTAATATGGCATACTTTTATTTTATGGAATAATGTATAGAGTGAAAGCTTTACACAGGATTAAAAACTTTGAGGTGTCTTAGACTTTATTCTAACTCTGTCACTCATTCATTATTTATGGTCACATGAAATCTCAGTGGGTGACCTGTTCCATTAATGAATTGGCCTCAATAAGGTGTAAAAAATTCAGTCAATGGCTGAGATCTTGCCAGTTATCTGGATTTTGTTGTGGTCACATGGACCCAGTATATTGGTCACACACATTTTAGTTTGTTTCATATAATTTACTGAATAGAACAGCATTATACTCAGAGTAATTTTGCCAGTTTCTAAACAAAAAAAATCAAAGTCTGTTGGAATTGGAAAGGATCTTAGAAAGCAAATTGTCATCTCCCTTTTGTACCAACAGAAAAAGAAACAGAAACCAGCTCAGGTGATGTGCTTAGCTCAAGGCTAAACAACTCATGCTGAAAGAGCTAAAGCTCGTTGAAGTTTTGCCTCAAGAGGCCAGGAGTTCCAAGCTTTAATCGCAGGAGATGTCAACATTTATCCTCAGGACAGGACACAGATAGATGTTCTGTTTAGTAGATTAGAAGCCTCCTTTCACCTTACCCAATTCAAACATTCCTCAGGTCCTACCTAGGTCAGAACCTTAGAGCCTTCACAAACAGAAAGGACACATGGTCCTCTTACCGTGTGAGGTGCTGAGCCACTATTGTAGATGGTGAGGATAAAGTTCCTGGGGGATCAGCTCTCATAAAAAGCTTTTCATTGGGCTTGATTAAATTGTTTGGGTCAAATTTTCTTAAAACTTGACACAAATGATCCTTTGTCTAATGATTATTCTGTGGGCCTCTCAAACTGAAGGAAGGAAGAGATCTCCTGAGAGGATTTGATACAGATAACCCTCTTTTAACTCTAGGAGTTTAGAGAATCTGGAAAACACACACTGGTCACAACAAGATCCCATGTAGATTTGGACCTGTGCCTAGTCTATACATTCAGAGTCAAGTACCTGTGATTTTACTGGGGAAATTCTGTTGTTCTGTTGGCTTTTATTTCAGAAGACATTCTGGTTAGAAAATATATGCTGAGAAAGAGTCTCACAGAAGTCCCTGTGGTGATCCGTGTTTGAGGGGCTGAGCAATACTCTCTTGTGTCTGAGTGTGTGTGAGAGTGAGCATGAGTGTGCATTTGTGTTGGGGGAAACTATGGAAAAACGTAGACTCTAAATGGATAACGAAATATTGAGGGCAGCTTAAAGAACAGCTTAAAATTTAGCAAAGTCCCTTTATTTTCTCTAATGTGCTTCTGGAGGTTATAAATCCAATACTACAATGAGACGATTCTAAGTAGTGCCCAGGTGTGTCAGAGAATTGAGATTAAGGAAGTCTTGAGAGAGGGGATTTAAAATGAAACTAGTCACGCAGTGGGAGACTCAGCCGAGGTCAGACTGTGGGTATGCTGCTCTTCTGTGACTTGGGAGCAAAATGGCCAGCTGCCCAGTGAGCCAGCCACTCTGCTCTAGCCTGGTGGACTGGGAAGTATTCTCAGGAACATCCAGTTCCATCTAGAGCCTAGAGATGCCACCTCTGACCAAGATGGAGCAAGAGGAGCCTGACTAATCGTTCCGCCTGAAACAACTGAAAAACAGGTAAAGGAGATAAAGCAGTTTCTCAAGGCACTGGATCTCAGACAATGGAAGCAGTTACCCCTAAGAAGGGGGACACAAATCAGGGAAGGGTGTTACTGCCCAGGGAGAAAGTCTGTAGTCTGTGGAGCAAAAAAGGGGATCCCAGTAAAGTCTCCAGTGGTCTCCCAAGCTGAGGAGACAGAGTAGGGTGTCTCACTTTCAAAACAGAACATAAAATAAAGACATTTCATATATACAAAGGAATTTATAACCAGCCAACCTGTACTTCAGGAAATGTGAAAGGAAATTATTCAAGGAGAAGGAAAATAATACCAGATGAAAGTCTGGAGCCACACAAAGGAATGAAGACCATTAGAAATATGGGCAAATAGAAACATTTTTCTTATTGTTTAAGTCTAAAAGATAATTGACAGTTGCGGTGGCTCACGCCTGTAATCCCAGCACTTTGGGAGGCCAAGGCGGGTGGATCACAAGGTCAAGAGATCAAGACCATCCTGGTCAACATGGTGAAACCCCGTCTCTACTAAAAATACAAAAAATTAGCTGGGCATGGTGGCGCGTGCCTGTAATCCCAGCTACACAGGAGGCTGAGGCAGGAGAATTGCCTGAACCCAGGAGGCGGAGGTTGCAGTGAGCCAAGATCGTGCCATTGCACTCCAGCCTGTGCAACAAGATCAAAACTTCGTCTCAAAAAAAAAAAAGATAATTGACTGTTGAAAGCAAAAGTAATAATGTAACATAGGGTCTATATATAGAAGCCAAAGCTATGATAATATAGCACAAAGGTTAAGAGAGAAAATGGAAAAATGTTGCAATATTATTCTACTGTATATAAAATGGTATAGACTCTTTTGATGTTCTCGTGTGGTAAGTCAAAAACATATACTGGAAAATTTAAGGCAACCACTAAAATTACACAACAAAAAATTGAAGCAAATACATGAAATACAAGGGAATCGTAACAAATACTTAACCCAACAGAAGATTTTAACAAAAGGAAAACCATGGAACAAGGACACATGGGACAAATAAAAATATAAAATAACACATTTATAAAACAACCATATCATAATCATAATAGAAGCAATTAATCAAAAAGCAGACATCACTGGATTATATAAAAGACAAGGCAAAATTATAAGCTGCCTCCAAGAAACATACTTTAAATATACAGACACAAATAGGCTAAAAGTAAAAAAATGAAAAAAGATAAAGTAAGGTGAATATGATTGAAAAGAAAGCTGGAATGGCTAAATTAATGTCAACAAAGTAGTTTTCAGAGCACAGAAATTTACCAGGGATTAAAAAGGTCATTTCATATAATTCTAAACAGTTACGCACCTAATAACAGAGCTCCAAAATATATGAAGCAAATTCTAACAGAACTTTCAAAAGAATCAGAAAAATCTGTAACTATAATCAGATATTTCAATGCCATTCTCTCAATAACTGATAGAACAAATATACAAAAAATCAGTAAACATATGGAAAAATAGGACATTATCAGTCAATTGTTTTGAATGATACTGTCAACTTATTGATCTAATTGACACTATAACCAACAGTAGCATATATGCAGATTCTTTAAAGTATACCCAGAACATTTACCAAAATAGACCACATTCATGTTTATAAGTCTCAATAAATTTTTTTTTTTTGAGATGGAGTTTCGCTGTTGTTACCCAGACTAGAGTGCAATGGCACGATCTCGGCTCACTGCAACCTCCACCTCCTGGGTTCAAGCAATTCTCCTGCCTCAGCCTCCTGAGTAGCTGGGACTACAGGCACGCACCACCATGCCCAGCTAATTTTTTTGTAATTTTTTTTTTTTTCAGTAGAGACGGGGTTTCACCTTGTTGACCAGGATGGTCTCGATCTCTTGACCTTATGATCCACCCGCCTTGGTCTCCCAAAGTGCTGGGATTATAGGTGTGAGCCACCGCGCCCGGCCAAGTCTCAATAAATATTAAGGAACTTTGGATACCCCCTTTACCCTGATGTCATTATTACACATCGTAAGCCTGTATCAAAATATTTCCTGTATCCCATATACATATATGTATCTCAAATACCCTATATAGATAGATAGATAGATACACACACACACAAATATATACACACACATACCTACTATGTACTCACAAAAATTAAAAATTAAAATAAATAAATTTAATTCAAGTTACACAAGGTATGCTATCTGACCACGTGAAATTAAATAATAATTAGTAACAGGAAAATCTCCAAATACTTGGAAAATAAACAAAATCCTGTGTGTCAAAAAACAAAGAAAAAGAGAAAAGTTTTTTAACTGAGTGAAGATTAAACATATCAAAATATGTGGGCCACCACTAAAGTAATCATTAGAAGAAAACAGCACTAAAATCCCTGTTAGAAAAGAAGAAATGTCTGAGGTAAACAGTCAGGTTCAACCTTAAGTAACAAGTAAAAGAATAGCAAATGCAAACTAAAATAATCAGAATAAAGAAAATAATAAGTATTGGAGTGGAAATTAGGTAAATATAAAACAGAAAATAAGGAAAAATCAATGAAACCTAAAACTTTCTCTGAGACGATAAATACTATTGATAAACCTCTGGCAAGAATGATCACAAAAAGAGAGGAGACACAAATTACCACTTACAGGAATGAGAATGATGATACCACTACAGACTCCACATTAAAAGCATAATAAGAAAAGTTATTAAGAACTTCATGACAATAAATACACCTTACATGAAATGGACAAATTTCTCAAAAGAAACAGCTATTCAAGCAAAGTCAAGAAAGAAATAGATGACCTGTATATCCTTATATACTCATTTAATTTTCAAATAAAGCTGGCATTTTTCATCCTAATTTAAAGTAAGAAGACTGAAATAAAGGCAAGTAAGTAATTTGAACAAGGCCTTGTAGTTGGTAAGTGGTAGGGTCAGATTTTGCCTCTAGATTTTCATCTCTACACTGCTCTGAATGAATGAACAAATAAGTATTTTAATTAGGAAACAGTTTAAATTCTATGGATTAAATTTGCAGACATATGTATGCATACACACACACACACACACACACACACACACACACACACATTAGAATTTTGTAAACAATTCATATGGTTAGGCTTTGTGCCTCCCCACAACACACACACAAATCTCATCTTGAATTGCAATCCTCAATAGTCCCCATAATCCTCACATGTCAAGGGAGACACCAGGTGGAGGTCTTTGAATCACAGGGGTAGTTTCCCCCATGCTGTTCTCCCGATAGTGAGTGAGTTTCTCAAGAGAACTGATGGTTTTATAAGGAGCTCTTCCCCCTTCCCTTGGCACTTCTCCTTCCTGCTGCCTTGTGAAGAAGGTGTTTTGCTTCCTCTTTGCCTTCCACCATAATTGTAAGTTTCCTGAGGCCACCCCAGGCATGTTGAACTGTGAGTCAGTTAAGCCTCTTTCCTTTATAAATTACCCAGTCTCAGGCAGTTCTTTATAGCAGTATGAAAACAAACTAATACAACATTATAGCAAATATACTTTAAATATAATGATATATATGTTCATATACATATTAGAAATATATATTTATTATAGCTAATATTCTTTACATATAATGATATATATGTTCAAATACATATTAGAAAACTATGCAATGAAAGCTCTGAAATTTTAAAATCTTTTCATGACTTAGTTTGGGAAAGTAAAGACTAACTGTGGCTTAAATTACCGGAAAAGAATATTTTTGTAAATTCTAATTCAAGATCAATGAACTCTGAAAGAGACTGATATGGTCATTTTCTTTTTAAGCATGAGTTAATGATCCAGTTGGAATGATTAGCCAACTATTAAGCAAGTCCAAGTGGAAAGAGCATGCATAGTGAGATCGTGTGGACCTCATCTGAATCTCCGTTCAGCTCTTTTCAGCTGTGGAAGATTAATCATTCTAAGCTTTGGTCATGTCATTTGTAAGAATGGGGGTGCAATGCTATCTGAAATAATTATTGAGAGGATTAAGGTAATGTATTTGAAGTCCCTAACCCAGTGGCAGGCAGAGAGAAGAAGAGCAATACATGACATATTATCATTATTACTGTTGCTGGCATTGGACTTCATTTCCTTCTAATCCCATTCTACCTCCAGTTGTTGATAAGCCAAAAATTTCTGGGGAGAAGATGGGAACAGTAGAGGTAATTAAAACTAAAAATGAAAAGAGAGAATAATTAAAAACAAAACAATATTTGGCAAGAAGTGGATATAGAAAAAAGTTAAGTTTGAGTTGGAAATATTTCCTGTCTCCTTTAATGTCCTGCTGTCTATACTTTCCCAGGTTTTTCCAGCTTATTTTTTTTCTGACTCTATTCTGGTATTGCAAACAGACTCGATTTCCTCTTCCCTTCCTCATTGATATTTGTAAAGCAAGGGTTGAACATTCAAAAGCTTATAGGAATTATGCAAGTAAAGTGAATTATTGAAGCAAGCTTTATGGTATTCTTTCCCCACACACATGGTTCATTTGCAGATTAATCAGCAAGAGATGATTATTCCATCTTCAAATGAAAATATGCTCTCTTTCATTTTTTCTGAAATACATATATTTATCCAGGCAATCTGGGGCCAGAGAAGTATTCATCTACCTTAAGAGAAATAATAATGGAAACAAGATCATAAACATCAATTGGCATTAGACTGCCATTTTGGAGTTGGCAGCAATTGGTGAGAAAGAAGAAACCTGGGCAAGACACGCCATCTAGAAGGGGTAGGTGTTACTTGACTATAAAGATTCATTGACATACAAGAACATGGGTCCAGCATTCCCAGAAATTGCAGTTTTCTGAAGAAGCCAGAAATTTGGACATGAAAATTCTCATATTTGAAAGTCTCAAAAAATAATTGCACAGGTTTATCAAACACATCTGAGGATAGCATCCAGCCTTTAGGAATCTGGGTTATGGTCTTGTTACAAAGGAGTCAAGGTTCTCTGAGGTCTGGCAATCACTAATGGGTAGAACTATCTTAGAAATAGAGTTTAATGACAAGAAAACACTTTCACGCACAAAAGTAGCCATTTATAGTCTCTTGATTATCTACAGTAACATTTTCCTCTATTCATTTGTCAATAAACAGAACTTTCACCAACCACTTAACCAACTGTTTTGAAAAATGTGAAGACATTTCTTTTTATCAACTAACTGATTAACTCATTCATTCATTAATTCAGTGACTACTTTTTGGGTGTCTATTATGATCAAGGCACTGCAGGCAACACCAAGATAATTAAGATATAGTTGTTCTTTTCTTAATCATTTCTGTTCTTTTTTTTTAAAACCTGAAAAAGTTTTAAAATTACTCTGTTATTTGGTTCAAATGACTTTTCTTCACCTTCCATGTGTATATATGGCATCAGAGAGCATTTGGAAGGTCACACGGAAGGAAGGCTTTAAAGATAAACAGGTGAGTCTTACTGACAGTCAATCAAGAAACTGCACTATGGGAAACCTTATCTAGCAATGAACAAATGCTGTGATGGTCAGCAAATCAGAACTGATTCCTGAAAGACCACGGTTCCATGCAACACACATGCACCAGTATCACTTTGCTGTCAACTAGAGAGGCCTACAATGTGTTATACAGATCAGCCTAAGTCATATTTTAATTAAAAGTTCTTAAGATTCTTATTTCCAAATAAATGCTTATAATATTCTGTCATTCTGAAAACTTTGCCTTTACTCAGTTAGAGCAGACTGAGTAAAAAATGTTCTCAATATTTTTAATATCATAGTCAGGGTGATTTCATTTCATTTACAACTTACTGCAGTGAATAAAGCAGGTTCCCTGACTCTTCAAACACATGATTTTATGCATAATAGGGTAATTATATTAAATGGGTACACTATCAGTGGACTTCTCGGATGAGTGAATTTTCTGGGGCTATACAAATGCCAAATGTATATGGTAATGTTCTGTTTTGGCATATTAGGCTGGAATTTAATTACCTGGTATAAAAATTATAGCAAAATCTTATCAGCATAACCTTTCTATATTTTATTCTGTGAATAAGTGAATGTTTTCTACAGCTTAAGCCCCAAAACCCACAAACAAGATCACATAATGAAATCAAATTCCACCAAGAACAAAATAGAGTGAAGATAATTCCCTAAAGTAGTAATTATACCGTGTAAATGGGAAAGGATATCATGTTCTTAGAAAAGCTGCTATTTCCAGCGTACAAGATAGAGACTGAGTCATATCAGAAGTTACCCACAGAGACCTGTGGTTTTCTCTTTCTCTGTTCTCTTTGATTTGGCCTGAAGGCTTTCAAACCTATTCTGTTTTCTGTTTACCGGCTGTCACTCCCACTTCATTAAATAAAACTCTTGTCTCACCTTGGTTCTTATGCGACATTCTCTGGAGCTAGGACTGGGAGATACATAAATATGCAAATTGTGTGTACAGTGGAGAGAGTGGGTTTATTGGTTCCTAGAGCACTGATCTCCCTGTGGCCAGTGCTCAAAAGCTCTTTGGAGAATTGTGGTGGTGTCTGCTAGTCCCCTCATGGAGACCCATTTCCTCCTTGTTTATATTTCGTTAACTCTTTGGACAGTGCATCAAATAGGTTATTGAACAGTCTGCAGCCCACATGTTTCAGGGTCTTCAGCTTACACTGCAGCATCCAAAGGACTCAGCTGTGTGGTTGTGCCAAGGTCCTTGGGAGTCCAAGCACACCTGTAGCCCATCCCCAGGGCCTCACATGTGCCACCACCTCTGCTGATAGGGCTCTTTCAGCCTTCCCAGGACAGACTCTTGCCTCTCCTTCAAAATCACAACCATCAGTTCTCAGGAGGTTTTTGCTGGCAGCTCTCTGAGGCTGGGCTAAGAGCTCCCGAAGTGTTCCAGGAGCCCCTAAGACTCAGGCCTGCCATAGATCAGAGGTAATTTCACATTTTCCTGGCTCTCTCCTCCCTAAACCATAAACTCCCCAGGGGTAGAGACTGCATCATTCATTGCTGTCTTCCCTTTCTAACATAGAGCCTGCTGCAGAGGAGTGTTGAATATCAGCCCTCAGATAAATAGATGCTGTGTACAGCGATATGAAATGGCGATCATGTGTATTACCATTTGCTGAGTTCCTGCTGGGCCATGTGTGTCATCCCCCATCCTTACGGCAGCCTGCGATGTACCCATGTTACCGATGAAGCGAGTTAAGATGCATGCCCAAGGCCACACACTGAGAGAATGCCACAGCTACAGTTTAAATCCAGATCAGTTTCTCTGCAAAGGCTCCGAACACCATGCTGTAAGGATGCCACCACACTCTCTTTTGTTTGAAGCGACAGGGACCCCTTTGGAGCACACACGGACCCACTGGTATGGGAGTGCAATGGGAGTTCCTCCACTCGAAAGCCCAGGAAGTGATCTCCAAAAATGCCCTCAGAGAGTGACTTCTGGGCAAGTCTGTCCATCGCGAAAACAGAGAAAACACAGCAAGAAGTTTTTGACCCTCCAAGTACTCTGCACCATAACCTGTGGGAAGGCGCTATCTCAGAGACCAAGCACTGCCTGTCAGCCAGTGAAGCCTGATTCCATTTAGAGACTGTCCTCCAGGTCTGCAAGAGGGAGGAAAAGTGAATCTGGCCCGGATGACCTAGACTAAAATTACTCAGTCCCTGCTACCTCAGATGTGTAACCCAGGACAAGGATCTTAATTATCAGACTAATCTAAATAGAATCCTGCTGATGGCTCACTCTTTTGCAATCCATTGAAACGAATCCAACCATAGGACATTACAAGTACATCCAGTTGGAGGTTTCTGGTACAATTACAAGCTGTAAAATTATTACCATTGTGGAATTCGTGTTTATAATTATGTTTCATAATTAATGTTCCTAAGTAATACATTAGGTTCTCACCTCCATTTGCAGTTTTCTAAATGAAAGATTTCATACTATAGACTGCAAAATACCAGGGGCAGGCCATGAATCACCAGGATTAATGATATTCCACTTCGAATTTTTGAAAGGCTGAGGCTAAACCAAAACTCACAAGAAAATGAATCATGTAGAGTGGATTAGACCTTGCCTGGAAAGAGCAGACTTCATGTAATAAACACAATTTTTATAATTAAAATGTTTCACTATGTAGAATGCTAATCTCCTTTAAGAAAGGAATTTTGTGTGTCACTAAAATGTTAATGAAATATATAGAAGGCCAAGCCAATTTTATTTCTGAATTTTTAAAATATTTAAACCAATTTAAATTGGTTTAGGGGCTGAAGAGTTAGGTGGGCAGTGACTATCCAATCTCGTATTGAGCTTCTACTATGAGCAGGGCTCTGGCACACACCTGTCTAGTGCAGGCTGTGATTAAGGTACCTAGAACTCACAGGCCAATTAACAGCTTGCACATGACAGGTGCTGGAAAATGTCTGCTGAATTAGCACAGGTTGGTTAAGTAAATTGTACCATTCTATACACGCAGTGAGGACCAGAGCTAGGATTTACATTCTGAGACATAACAGTTCTAAAGAGAGAAACAGAGAAGCCCGGACTGCTTCCTACCACTATGAATATGCTTCCTTCCAGCCGTCTCCTGATATCCTCTTATTTATCTTTATTTTTACCCACAATGACTTGGGAATTTCTAGTAGTAATGTTTTTGGATTGATTGCACAAGTAATTAAAAATGTCATTTTTTCATATTCTTTCTGCCAATAGGAATATTTGTCCAGTAGGGAATAGTGCAAATTCTTTCCTATTCGGGTGTAAGAAACAGCAGACTGGTGCTGTGACTGTGGCCATTCCCTGCAGAAGGAATGCAAAGTGCAGCTGGCAGTCAAGCTGATGGAAATTCCCACATCAAGGGCTTAGTCCACTAAGGAAGAGTGATCACTCAGTAAGAGGGGTTGTGATAACTGGCTAAACGTTTCTGAAGAAAAGCGTTAGATTCCCTAATTGACTTCACATGCCAGAATCAATTCTAAATGACATTTGGTATCACATAACGTAGAGGATGGAAATATAAACAACAAAAACATTTTAAAAGAAATCTTGGAGTAAGAGGAACCTTTCTAAGCATGCTTCCAGTGCAGAAATCATCAAGTCAAAACGGTCAGATTTGACTATGAAATTTTGTTGCACATAAAGATATACCCACAATATGAGAGGAAATGTTTCATATACATAACAAAGAATGACTTTTTATAAAGAAAAGAACACCATGCAGAATGAAACAATGGACAGAGACTTCTACATTCATCAACATGACATCTGAGTAGTTTACAAACAACTTAAAACCTTTGTTAAAAAAGACCAAGAAACACTGCAGAACAAAATAACAAATACCTGCTCACATTCATCCTTTAAAAAGTAAGGGCCAGAAGGAAGAAGCAGCAGGAAAGGCGTGCCAGGTGATGGAGGCCATGGTCCTCCTTAAGGCATTCTCATTCCTGGAGATTCTCAGTTGCATGCGGCGTGAGGACTGGAGACAAGTCCTCGGATCCACACCAAGTAGGAAGTTGGAGTTAAAATTCCTGCTTAAAGCTGGGAATCCTAGAGAACAGTACCCTTAGGGAAGAGGTGGGTTAGAAAGTTGTTCACCTGGGAGGGAGGTAACAATAATGTTAGTAACAACATTGACAGCCTGCATTTATTATGACTCACTACTGGCGGAACAGAGTTCCATGTGCTCCACATATTAACCCATTTTATCTTCACATTCTTTACAGTAGGTGCTATTATTATCCCAATCTAAATCCTGAGAAAATTAAAGCAGGAGAGGCTAAGTAACTTGTTTAAGGACATATTGTTATGAAGTGTGCAATTCAGGCAGTCTGGCTCCGAGAAAGGAGGGAGTGTATCTCCTGGCAAGGAATTAGCATCCACACTACAAAGAGAACTCCTCCAAGTCAATAAGAAAAAGATCGACAAAATCAGGAGAAATTGGGCAGAATATTCAGGCAGTTCACTGAAGAGAAGACATATAGTGCCAAGTTAATACAGGAAAAGATGCCCAATGTCACCAACACTGATGAAAAGTCTGACAATGTCAAGTATTGGCCAGCAGGAGGAACATGGGGACTCCCATTCCTGGCTGATTAGAATGGAAACTGAAATCACCACTTTGAAGAATAATCTACTGAGTTTATCTGAAGGTCCCTCTTCTTTTTTTTTTTTTTTTTTGAGACAGAGTTTTGCTCTTGTTTCCCAGGCTGGAATGCAATGGTGCGATCTTGGCTCACCGCAACCTCCGCCTCCTGGGTTCAGGCAATTCTCCTACCTCAGCCTCCTGTATCTGGGATTACAGGCACGCACCACCATGACTAGCTAATTTTTTGTATTTTTAGTAGAGACGGAGTTTCACTGTCGAGACCAGGATGGTCTCGATCTCTTGACCTCGTGATCCACTGGCCTCGGCCTCCCAAAGTGCTGGGATTACTGGCGTGAGCCACCGTGCCCGGCCCGGTCCCTCTTCTTTACCACTGCCTTGCTTTCAAGACCTATGTCAAATTGTCACCTCCTCTATGAAGTCTGTCACGAATACATGGGTCCACCTTGACACTGAATTTTTCAAATTTCCAGCATTATTCTACTACTCATTGGAAGACATGATTCACTGCCTTCTGTCAGCAGTTTTCATCTGTTACTTAAGGGCCAAGGTGATGTGATTTTTTATTCCTAGAATCTAAGAAGGAGAAAAATAAGTGTTGCTGGTTTGACTATATAAAGGACTAATGTAACCAAATAAATCATATTTTGGCTTTTTCACTTTTTCATTAGCATATGTCAGACACATTCCGACAATCCAATTATAGTGAGCAAAACACATCTTAGGGCAAACAAATCTTTAGTGTTTTTGCCTTATGCAGATTTGTTTCATAATTTCTTGAAATTAAAATTGAACATGACATACTTTCTGAAGAGAAGTAAGAAATGGATTACTATACACTAATGTCAAGTTTTATCTTTATCAAACAAATTTTAAAACTATGTTCATTCATTGAACATCCCAACATTACAAAGGCCTAAGGCTCTAATTGACTTCTGGTAAACATGACTGAATCTCTAAAATGCTTTAGTTTATTGTATAAAATCTAGATACTAAACAGTTATTAAGAGAGACAACATAATGTCTCTCGAGTTTAATGACTACCCATGACTTATGCTACTGTAGGATTCTCCAATCCAATTTTAATCCTGATTACTCAGCACATATTCTATTTTTCTAAAAAACTTTGAGACAATTACTGTTAATACCATGAAATGTGATTAGTCTAGACTTGTTTATATAATATTGTACAAGGACAAAGTCTTGCCGTGTGTATAAATTCAACATGCTATTTTGAAAATTTGGCATGAGTATTTTGTTTTGTTAATACATTATTCTAAATTGCTATACAATAGTCCATTGAATGGATTCATCATAATTTAGTTAGCTGTTCCCCGAGTTTGGTGGAACGTCTTGTTAATCTCAGTTTCTGTTTTCTCTAGCTCTAACCTAGAACATCTTTGTGCATAATGATTTTGGGGGGTCTATTTTAGATCGAAGCACAAATGAATTTTCTATATCTGGTTTGAAGAACATGAACATATTATTAAATTACTTTTATCACCTCCATATGGGTCTTGAAAGTGATGATTTCATTGTATTTTTGTCAGTAATGACCACTTTTTAAAAAACAGCTTTAAGATATCATTGACACACAAACATTGTATATATTTAGGGTATACACTTAATGTCTTGATCTATGTGTACATTGTAAAATGATCACCACAATCAACCTAATTAACATGTTCATTATCTCACATAATTATCTCTCTGCACATGTGTGGTGTGTGTGTGCATGTACACACATGTGAGTGGTAAGAAGATTTAGTTAAGATTTATTATCAGCAAATTACAAGCATACAAATATAAAGTATTGTAACTATCATCACCATGCTGTACATTAGATCTGCAGAAATTATTCTTCTTGCATAACTAAAACTTTGTACCCTCTAACCAACATCACATGATCCGGCACTCAATCCCAATTCTGGGTATATATTCAAAGGAATTGAAATCAGGATCCCAAAGAGATATCTATCCCCCCATGTTCACTATGGAATTATTCACAATAGCCCAGATATGGAAACAAACTAAATGTCCTTCAACAAATGGATGAATAAAGAATATGTAGTATATACACGCAACAGGATATTGTTCAGACTTAAAAATAAGGAATTACTGAACACAGCTCTTCATATCTGCGGGCTTTCCATCTGTGGATTTGATCAACCAAAGATTGAACATATTCAGAAAAAAATGAATTTGATGTGTCTGCACTGAACATAAAGAGACTTTTTTTGGTTATCATTTCCTAAACAACAGAGTATAACAAATATTCACACAGCATTTACACTCTATTAGGTATTGTAAGTAGTCTCAAGATGGTTTAAAGTATACAGGGGGATGTGTGTAGGTTATAGGCAAATACGATGTCATTTATGTCAGGAACTTCAGCATCCATGGCTTTTGGCAACTGAAAAAAAGTCCTGGAACAAATCTTCCACAACCACTGAGGTATGACTGTACTTTTATCTCCATCTGCCATTAGGATACATCTGTCATATACCTTCAGAATCCTTCCAAATAAACACATTCATTATCAAACTTAGGAGGTTTCCTCTTCTGACCCTGCTTCTCCTCCTGCATATGCTACTGTGACCTAGAGCATCAGCATCTAACCAGCTGTAGAAGTCAGAGTGAGTAGTGTCCTTTTTGCCTCAGGTCTTTCTTATCTTTATGTCCATGAGAACAACGTTCTACCTCAAATCTTAATCTGTCCCCTTCTCTAAATTCTCACTGCCATTCCTTGGTTATTGTCTTACCAAATAGTAGCGTTGCATATGTCTATTCTTGATTGGGATATTTAAAAAGTATATTGAATTTTTTCATCGCATAACTAACACGTGCTTAGAGAAATGTATTGAATGTTGTAATGCAGAAAAAAAAAATCAATAGTTTCACCACTCAGTAGCTCCCACTTATTTTCCCACATACATTTTGTTAAAATATTGCAATCAAACCATACTCATATATTTCTGTTTTTCTTTTTCTTTTACTATAGCCCATTATTTTTCTCATATAATTAAGAACCCTTTGCAAACTTTTAAATTCATAGCATTTTCTTAATATTTCATTAAAAGATTACACCATAGTTTACATAACCATTCCCTTTCTTGTTTGGCATTTTAATGAATACATTCCACATAAAACTCTTTTGATAGATTCAGTTGTTTCCTTAGTATAAACTCTCAGAAATGGGATTACCCCATTAAAGTCTATGAACATTTTGAAGTTTACCGATTTCTGATGATTCTCCATAGAATGGCTACATAAGAGCTTTCTGTAGAACATAGCTGAACCTATCTTCTCCAAAACAGCTTCCCTTTCCAAAACAGCTATGTGGCTGTTTTCATATCCAATAAATGAAATCCGAACTCCTGTTCTAAGGCTTGTCCATGCATATCCATCTGTCCAGCTTCACGGCTATGGTCTCCTCAACTCAAGTGTCCCAGCTTCCATCTATGCTGAACCTGTCTTGCACCTGTCCTTCTCTCTACCTTGACTGACCCTTCTCCTCTTTATTCAGTTAAATTTCTGTTCCAATCCCACACTGTGTCCCTAGTGAAATTCATAACATTCTTACTCAATTTAAAAGTAATTGCTCCTGAACTCAGAGAGGAAGATGGCAGAGAGAAGACAGGGCTAACATGTAGCTCCCACTTGGATGGAGAGAAAAGCACGTGGAGACTCACACCATGGACTTTTGCTCCAAGAACCACCTCAAGAATGTATCAGGAAAACCAAAGAATTCACAGGTCCCTTGAAAGAAGTGGCATGCCACTGCAAATTCCATGAGATGAGTGTAAAACTGGTGTTCTCTTGAATGTGATACCACCTGGCTCGAGGCCAACCAACCCAGGACATTACAGTAACTCATAACAACATAACCCTGCTCCAAGGAAGGAGAAAACAGCTAATTCCACTACCTACAGCATCCTGGGTAACCTCAGGTCCTGGGTCTGTCCATGTGACAACTTCACTGCTAGCATAACCAGCATTTGAGAAAGTCAGCACACTACACATATCTACAAACATGGCCTCTCAGAGTCCATCTACTTCACTCCCTGCCACCTCCACAAGAGCAGGTGCTGTGTATTAGTCTGTTTGCATGTTGCTAGTAAAGACATACCTAAGATTGGGTAATTTTTATAAAGAAAAAGAGGTTTAATTGACTCACAGTTCCACATGGCTAAGGAGGCCTCATAATAATGGCAGAAGGCAAAGGAGGAGCAAAGGCACATCTCACATGGCAGCAGACAAGAGAACGTGTGTAGGGAAACTGCCCTTTATAAAACCATCAGATTTCATGAGACTTATTCACTGTCATGAGAAAAGCACGGGAAAAACCTACCCCCAGAATTCAATTACCTCCTACCAGGCCCCTCCCATGACATGTGGAGAGTATGGGAGTTACAATTCAAGATCAGATTTGGGTGGGGCCACAGTCAAACCATATCATGTTAGTATCCATGGCTGGGAGACTGGAAGATTGCAGACATTTCCCAGCACCAGCCTAGATCCTGGTAGCTCCACAGAGTGGCTAGATCCAGAAGAGAAATAACAATCAATGCAATTTGGCTCTCAGGAAGCCCCATACTTAAGGGAAGTGGGAACACAACACATCAAGGGATCAACTCATGGGACAAAAGAATCTGAAGAGCAGCATTGAGTTCTAGATTTTTCTACTGAAGTAGTCTACCCAAACAAGCAGAAAAAAAAAAACATTCTGGTAAGATGACAAAACAGGTTCTGTAAAACCACCAAAAAAACACACAACTCTCCAGCAATCAATGCAAATCAAGAAGAAATATCTAAATTGCCAAACAAAAAATTCAGAAGTTTTATTATTAAGCTACTCAAAAAGATAGCAGACAAAGTTGAAAACCAACTTTGAAAAATTAAAAAAAAATACAGGATAGGAATGAAAAATTCTCCAGAGAAAAAGATATCATAAAGAAAAAACAATCACAACTTCTGGAAATAAAAGACACATTTAGAGAAATATAAAATGCACTGGAAATTGTTAACAATAAACTACAACAAGCAGAAAAAACAATGTCAGAGTTAAAAGACAAGGCTTTTGAATTAACCCAATCAGACAAAAACAAAGAAAAGAAAAAGTCCTATCTATTTATCAGTGTTTTTGTTGCATTTGCTTCAAGGTTCTTGGTCATGAAGTCTTTGCCTAAGACAATGGCTAGAAGAGTTTCTCTAATATTTATCTTCTAGGATTTTTATCATTTTATATCTTAGATTTAACTCTTCGATCCTTCTCGAGTTGATTTTTGTATAAGGTAAGAGATGAGAATCCAGCTTCATTTTTCTACATGTGGCTTGCCAATTTTCCTAGCACCATTTGTTGAAGAGTGAGTCCTTTCTCCACTTTCTGTGCTTTGTTTGCTCTGTTGAAAATCAGTAGACTGTCAGTATTTGGCTTTATTTCTGGGTTATCTATTCTGTTTCATTGGTTGATATGCCTTTTTAATAACAGTATCATGCTGTTTTGGTGACTATGGTCTTATAATATAGTTTGAGGTTAAGTAATATGATACCTTCAAATTTGTTCTTTTTGCTTAGTCCTGCTTTGGCTATGTGGGCTCTTTTTTGGTTTCATATGAATTTTAGAATTGTTTTTTCTAGTTCTGTAAAAAATGATGGTGGTATTTTGATTGGAATTGCACTGAATTTGTAAATTACTATTGGCAGTATGGCCATTTTCACAATATTGATTCCACCCATCCATGAGCATGGGATGTGTTTTCTTTCGTTTGTGTTGTCTATGATTTCTTTCAGCAGTCTTTTGTAGTTTTCCTTGTAGAGGTCTTTTCTGTCTTTGGTTAGGTATATTCCTAAGTATTTTATTTTATTTATTTGCAGTTATCGTGAAAGGGGTTGAGTTCTTGATTTGATTCTCAGCTTTGTTGCTGTTGGTGTATAGCAGAGCTACTGATTTGCGTACATGAATTTTGCATCTTGAAACTTTGCTGAATTCATTTACCAGTTAGAGGAGCTTTTTAGATGAGTATTTAGGATTTTCTTGGTATACAATCATATCACCAGGAAATAGCAACAGTTTGACTTCCTCTTTATCAATTTGAATACCCTTGATTTCTTTCTCTTGTCTGATTGCTCTGGCTAGGACTTCTGGTACTATGTTGAATAGCATTGGTGAAAGCGAACAGTCTTGTTCTGTTCCAGTTTTCAGGGGGAAGATTTCAACTTTTCCCCATTCAGTATAATGTTGGCTGTGGGACTGTCATAGATGGCTTTTATTATCCTAAGTTATGTCTGTTTTATGCTGATTTTGCTGAGAGTTTTAATCACAGAGGGATGCTGGATTTTGTCAAATATTTTTTTCTGCACCTATTGAGATGATCATGTGATTTTTGTTTTTAATTCTGTTTGTGTGGTTTCTCACATTTATTGACCTATGTATGTTAAACCATCCCTGTATCTCAGGTATGAAACCCACTTGATCATGGTGGATTATCTTTTTGATATGTTTTTGGAATGATTTCACTAGTAGTTTGTTGAGGATTTTCATGTCTATATTCATCAGGGATATTGGTCTGTAGTTTTCTTTTTGTTTATGTCCTTCTCTGGTTTTGGTATTAGGGTGATAGTGACTTCATAGAATGACTTAAGGGAGGATTCCCTCTTCTCTATCTTTTGGAATGGTGTCAATATGATTGGTACCAATTCTTCTTTGACTGTCTGATAGAATTCAGCTGTGAATCCATCCGTTTCTGAACTTTTTTTTTTGGTGGAATTTTTTTAACTACCATTTCAATCTCACTGCTTTTATTGGTCTGTTCAGAGATTCTCTTTCTTAAGCTTCTGCACAGCAAAACAAATAATCAGCAGAGTTAACAGACAACCCACAGAGTAAGAGACAATCTTCACAGTTCAACAAAGAACTAATATCCAGAATCTACAAATAACTCGAACAAATCAGCAAGAAGAAAAACAAACAATCCAATCAAAAAGTGGGCTAAGGACATGAATAGACAATTCTCAAAAGAAGATATACAAATGGCCAACAAATATATAGAAAAATGTTCAGAAATCACTAATATCATGGAAATGCATATCAAAAACACAATATGATACCACCTCACTCCTGAAGCAGTGACCATAATCAAAAAATTAAAAAATAATAGACGTTGGTATGGATGTTGTAAAAAGGGAACACTAATACTGTTGGTGGGAATGTAAACTAGTATAACCACTATAAAAAACAGTGTGAAGATTTCTTAAAGAACTAAAAGTAGATCTACCATTTGATCCAGCAATCCCAATACTAGGTATCTACCCAAAGGAAAATCAGTCATTATACAAAAAGATACTTACACAGCATGTTTATAGCAGCACAATATGAAAATTCCAAAAATATGGAACCAGCCCATATGCCCAGAAATCAAGGGGTGGAAAAAGAAAATGTGGTATTTATATACTATGAAATACTACTTGGCCATAAACAGGAATGAAATAATGGCATTTGCTGCAACCTGGATGAAATTGGAGACTATTATTCTAAGAGAAGTAATTCAGGAATGAAAAACCAAGCATCATATGTTCTCATTAAAATGTGGGAGCTAAGCTATGAGAATGCAAAGGCATAAGAATGATACATTGGACTTTGGAAATTCAGGGGAAGTGGTGGGGATGGTGAGGGATAAAAGACTACACGTTGGACATTGTTTACATTGCTTAGGTGATGGGTGCACCAAAGTTTCATAAGTCATAACTAAAGAACTTGTTCATCTAACCAAACACTGCCTGTTTCCCAAAATCCTATTGAAATAAAAAAATTAAAAAAGAAAATAGAATTTAAAAAATGAACAAAACCTCCAAGAAATTTTGGATTATGTTAAACAGGCAAACCTAAGAATAATTGGTATTACTGAGACAGAAGAGAAATCTAAAAGTTTGGAAAACATATTTGAGGGAATAATGGAGGAAACCTTCTCTGACCTCACTACAGTTCTAGACATCCAATTACAAGAAGTTCAAAGAATGGCTGAAACATTCATTGTAAAAAGATCATCACCTAGGCACATGGTCATCAGCTTATCTAAAGTCAAGACAAAGGAAAGAATCTTAAAAGATGTGAGGTAAAAGCATCAGGTAACCTATAAGGGAAAACCTATCAGATTAACAGCAGATGTATTAGCAGAAACCCTACAAGCCAGAAGAGACTGAAGTCCTATCTTTAGCCTCCTCAAACAAAATAATTACCAGTCAAGAATTTTGTATCCAGCAAAACTAACCTTTATAAATGAAAGAGTGGTAAAGTCTTTTTCAGATAAAAAAAAATGCTGAGAGAATTTGCCACTACCAAGCTAGCATTATAAGAAATGCTAAAAGGAGTGCTAAATCTTGAAACAAAACCTTGAAATACACCAAAATAGAACCTCCTTAAAGCATAAATTTCACAGGGCCTATAAAACACTAACACATTGGAAAAGAAAAATAAGGTATTTAGGTAACAACTAGCATGATGAATAAAATAGTACGTCATATCTCAACACTAACAGTGAATGTAAATGGCCTAAATCCTCCATTTAAAGATACAGAATGGCAGAATGGATAAAAATCCATGAATGAAGTATCTGCTGTCTTTAAGAGACTCATCTAATGCATAAGCACTCACATAAACTACTAGGGAAAGGAGTGTAAAATAACATTCCATGCAAATGGAAACCAAACACAAGCAGGAGAAACTATTCTTATGTCAGACAAAACAGACTTTAAGGCAACAACAGCTTAAAAAGACAAAGAGGGGAATTATATAATGATAAAAGGATCAGTTCAACAGGAAAATATCACAATCCAAAAAATATATACACCTAACATTGGAACTCCCAAATTTTCCTAAACAATTATTACTACACTTAGGAAATGAGATAGAAGGCAACACAACAATAGTAGGAGACTTCAGTACTCCACTGAATGCATCAGACAGTTCATCAAGACAGATAGTTAACAAAGAAACAATGGACTTAAACTATATCCTATAACAAATGGACTTAACAGATATTTACAGAACATTCTACAGAATAATTGCAGAATATACACTCTATTCATCAGCACATGGAACATTCTCCAAGATAGACCATATGACAGGCCCCAAAACAAGTCTCAATACATTAAAGAAAATTAAAATTTATATCAAGTACCCTCTCAGACCACAGGAATAAAACTAAAAATTAACTCCAAAAGGAATACTCAAAACCATACAAAAACATGGAAATTAAATAGAAAAAATCTGCTCATGAATTATTTTTGGGTTAACAATGAAATCCAGATTGAAGTTTAAAAATTATTTGAACTGAGTAATAGTGACATAACTTATGAAAACCACTGGGACACAGCAAAAGTGGTCCTAAAAGTAAAAGCTCATAACATGAAATCACGAAGTCTAAAAAACCACAAATAGACAGTCTAACGTCACAACTCAAGGAACCAGAGAAAGAAACAAACAAAAATCCAAACCCAAACCCAGCAGAAGAAAAGAAATGACAAAGATCAGAGCAGAACTACATGAAACAAAAATAAGACAATACAAAAGATAAATAAAACAAAAAGCTGGTTCTTTGAAAAGATGAACAAAATTGATAGACAATTCACAGAGTTAACCAAGAAAAGAAGACAAAAAATCCAAATAAGCTCAATTGGAAACAAAATGGGAGATACTATAACTGTTACCGCAGAAATAAAAAAGATCATTCAAAGCTACTATAGATACCTTTATGTACACAAACTAGAAAATCTGGAGAAGTTGGATAAATTCCTGGAAATTTATAACCCTCCTAGATTAAATCAAGCAGAAACACAAACCCTTAACAGACCAATAACAAGTAATAATATTGAAAAACTAATTTAAAAATTCCCAACCAAAAAAAATGTCCAGGACCAGATAGATGGATTTACAGCTGAATTCTATCAGACATTCAAAAAAGAATTGGTACCAATCTCACTGAAACTATTCCAAAAGATAGAGAAAGAGGAATCCTCCCTTAAATCATTCTATGAAATGATTTCATCCCTGATGAACATAGATGTGAAAATCCTCTATAAACAACTAGCAAAGTGAATCCAACAGCTTAAAAAAAGATAAACTGTGATTAAGTGGGTTTCATACCCGATGTGCAGTGGTGGTTTAACATACATAAGTGAATAAATGTGAGAAACCACATAAACAGAATTAAAAACAAAAATTACATGGCCATCTCAATATACGCAGAAAAAGCGTTTGACAAAATTCAACATCGCTTTGTGATTACAACCCTCAGCAAAATCAGCACAGAAAGGACATACCTTAAGGGACTAAAAGCTATCTATGACAATTCCACAGCCAATATTATACTGAATGGGGAAAAGTTGAAACCATTCCCCCTGAAATGGAACAAGACAAGGATGTCTACCTTCACCAATGCTATTCAACATAGTATTTGAGGTCCCAGTCAGAGCAATAAGACAAAAGAAAAAAAAATCAAGGGCATTCAAATCAGTAAAGAAGAAGTCAAACTGTTGCTGTTTCCTGATGATATGATTGTGTACCAAGAAAACCCTAAAGACTCATCCAAAAAGCTCCTAAAACTGGTAAAAATTCATGTATGCAAATCAGTAACTCTTCTATACATCAACAGCAACAAAGCTGAAAATCAAATAAAAAACTCAACCCCTTTGACAATAGTTGCA
The DNA here is from genome assembly GCA_031835075.1 of Saguinus oedipus. NCBI lineage: Eukaryota > Metazoa > Chordata > Mammalia > Primates > Cebidae > Saguinus > Saguinus oedipus. The sequence goes on along the minus strand of CM063172.1, from coordinate 172,659,020 downwards.
AACAAAATAAGACAATAAGGAATAAAATATATCTAATCAAGGACATGAAAGACCTCTATAAGTAAAACTACAAAACATTGCTGAAAGAAATCATAAATGACACAAACAAATGGAAATACATCTTATGGTGATAGATGGATAGAATCAATGTTGTGAAAATGACCATACTGCCAAAAGTAATTTACAAATTAAGTGCAATACCATCAAAATATTACCATCATTCTGTACAGAGCTAGAAAAAATAATCCTAAAATTCATATGGAACCAAAAAAGAGCCCACATAGACAAAGCAAGAATAAGGAAAAAGAACAAATCTGTAGGCATTCAAACTATATTTTAAGGCCACAGTCACCAAAACTGCATGGCACCAGTATAAAAATAGGTACATAGACCAATGGAACAGAATGGAGAATCCTTAAATAAAACCAAATACTTACAGTCTACTGAACTTCAACAAAGAAAACAATAACGTAAAGTGGGGGAAAGGACACCCTCTGCAGCAAATGGTGCTGGAAATATTGGCAAGCCATGTGTAGAAGAATGAAGCCAAATCCTCATCTCTCACCTTATAAAAAAATCAACTCAAGAGGATGACAGACTTAAATCTAAAACCTGAAACCATAAAAATGCTAGAAGATAATATCGGAAAAACTCTTCTAGCCCTTGGCTTAGACAAAGACTTCATGACCAAGATCCTGAAGCAAATACAACAAAATCAAAGATAAATGACGGGACCTAATTAAACTAAATATCTTCTGCACAGCACAAGAAAGAATTAGCAGAGTAAACAGATAACCCATAGAGTGGGAGAAAATATTTGTAAACCATGTATCCAACACAGGATGTTCAGAATCTACAAGGAACTCAAATCAGCAAGAAAAAAATAAAGAACATCATCAAAATGTGGGCTAAGGACAGGAATAGACAATTCTCAAAAGAAGAGATACAAATGACCAAAACGCATATGGAAAAATGCTCAACATCACTAATTATCAGGAAAATGCAAATCAAAACCACAATGGAATACCATCTTGCTCTTGCAAGAATGACCATATTTTTTTTTAAAAAACATAGATGTTGGCATAGATGTGGTGAAAAGGAAACATTTTGTTTTTTTTGTGGAAAATCCATTTATTAGATGGAGAGAAGGAGAGAGAGAGAAAGACAGCTTCCACACTGTCCTGGGAGGGGACCCAGAGGAGGAATCCAGGAACACTTTTACACTGCTGGTGGGAATGTCAACTAGTACAACCACTATGGAAAACAGTATGGAGATTTCTTAAAGAACTACAAGTAGAACTACCATATGATTGAGCAATCCCACTACTGGGTATCTACTCAGAAGAAAAGAAGTTTCTATGTAAAAGACTTTATAGCAGCACAATTTCCCATGGCAAAAATAATACAGTACTAGCCTAAATTCCCATCAACCAATCAACCAATGATTGGATAAAGAAAATGTCAGATATATATGTGTGTGTGTGTGTGTGTATACATATGTATATGTAGTTTTTGGGGAACAGGTGGTGTTTGGTTGGTATATATAAACACACACACACACACACACACATATATATATATGCACATACATATATATGTTTATACACACACACACACACACACACACACACACACACACACCATGGAATACTATTCAGCCATCAAAAGAAATGAAATAATGGCATTTGCAGCAACCTAGATAGAATTGGATAGTATTATTCTAAGTGAAGTAATTCAGGAATGGAAGACCAAACATTGTTATGTTCCCACTCATAAGTGGGAGCCAAGCTATGAGGATGCAAAGGTATGAGAATGCTATAATGGCACTGGGGACTCAGGGAAAGGCTAGGGAGGGGCTGAGGAATAAAAGACTACACATTGGTTACAGTGTATACTGCTCAGATGATGGGTCCACCCAAATCTCAAAAATCACCACTATAGAACTTTTCCATGCAACCCAACACCAGCTGTTCTCCAAAAACTATTGAAATAAAAAAATATGAAAGTAATTGCTCTCATTCCTGCTTTCTATTACAATGACACTTAACTTGTAGCCATCACCACCATTTGTAGTGATTGCTAGGATATATTTTATATAGAGTATACTTTATACTTAGTGTATAGATTATTGTGGATAAATTTAATGAGATTCTTAAAGGCAGGGTCATATATTGCCAATATTTGTATCAGGCAAATATGAAATATATTCCACATAAGTGATGGAAGGTTGAGAACATCAGATTCTAAATGAGCAAATTACCTTTCTGCATTTAGCTTGTCTCTATGGGTTGAGTAGATAAAACAATATCTCCCTGTTGCTGCTCCATCGGATGTTTCTTAAATGGAGAATGTTAATGTAAAAACATGCTTGGAAATTCTAAGCAAAAAAGCAAACAAACAAATGCACAATACAAGAGTATTATTCTAATTCTCCAATTCTGCCATATTTATCTATTTGAACCTTACTTAATCCTGATAGAAAAACATCATGGTAGCACCTAATTAACATTTTTTCTTAATATATGGCAAGAAAGACATGAGATCTCAACTGCCCCTACTGAAAAGCCAGAGTAATGAACATTTTCTTGCTTATTTTTCAGAGACGAGGTAAAACAATGGAGAACTGACTGAAGAGTATTAGCCATACCCTTATCACCTGGGCCTAATGACACAAGATTTGTATGCAGTGTAATTAACTTTTGCCAGTAATTCTTACACTGGAAATGTGTGTGCGCACATGCACATGTGCATGTATGTGTGTGTTTCACATAATTGTGATGAGAACTAGTACCGGGAAAACCTTAAACCTTCTTAAGAGTATGAATTAGCTGAACAAAGAAGCTAATATCCATTTATTAAATGCCACCATTAAACCACATATATTTCTAAAACTCTGAGGCCTTTCTTCTTCTGAATACCAATTTTTGGCAGTTTAGTATTCATTTCTGTTAATTTCTAAGTTTCAGTTTTTCTGGACTGAATATTATTTACTAATTTTAGGCCCTAAAAGCTCTGAGGGAGAATCTTAATACCTGTGAATTTGTTTTATTTAAGTAAACTTCCAAATTACTATTAAATGGAAAGCATGTCAATGACATTAAACCTTCATTAGTCTATCTTTAATATTCTTTGCCGCATACATTATTTATTCTGATAGGAGAATAAGTCAAAGGGTGATTTTAGCTCAAAGTAAAGCTAAACAAATCAGATAAATTATAAAATTATACTGAAATTTCAAGTGTCTAAGAGATGAAAGTTCATCAAACAATTTAAATGTAATTTTAATTTATCAGCACCACTCAAAAGGAGGATTCACAACGTCTGGGCAAGGATTTTTTGAATTAGATCTCGAAAATACAGCAGCAAAAGCAAAAGTAGACACATGAGATTACATTGAACTGCAAAGCTTCTGCACAGCCAAGAAAACACTCAACAAAGTGAAGAAACAATCTACAGAATGAGAGAAAATGTGTACAAATGATGCATCTGACAAGGGATTAATATCCAGAATATAAAAGAACTCAATCCAATAGCAAGAAAATAAATAATCCAATAAAGAAATGGGCAAAAGACCTGAATAGACATTTCTGAAAAGAAGACATAAAAATGGCCATCAAATACATGAAAAAATGCCCAACAAGTATAATAATTAGGGAAATGCAAATCAAAACTGCAATGAGATGTCACCTCACCCCAAGTACAATGGAGTGGCAAGCTTAACAGAAGAGTAAAGGCATTTTGGACTGGCAAAGTGGGGTTGAATTAGCTTTAAAGCTTTAATTCTGAAATAGACATATTCGTCCTAAGATAGCAGGTGATTATAAAGACAAGTTATGATCAAAACAGTGAGAAAAGGGACCTATATAACAAATACATGTTTTGCACTCCCTAATTTACAATTGCTTTTAATTAAATAATTAACTAGGAGGCTGGAGAACAGGTATTCAGCAAACCAATGCAATTCTATGCAATTTATGGATTTGAGAACTTAACCACCTTTATCCAGGAAATGTTTTTCATCCAATTCTTCTAAGGATGAGTCACACTTAAAAATGTTAAAAATCAATGTTCTAGAGGAAATTGCTTAGTTGAACAGAACATTTCATTATTTGGTGGGTTTAAATTTTTATTATTTTCTTTTCTTACCAAATAATAAAATCTGTGTTTAATTTGTCATGCTCTATTGTAATCACTGTTTCGCTTCAACTCTGGGGAATGTCATTTCTAGACTTCTCTTTGGAATTTCTACAGTTTTTTTTTTAGATGAGCAAGAATAAAATGCTGATTAAAATAAGTCTAGCAATGCAGAGTTACATGAAGAAAAAGTTAGTATCCTGCACATGTCCTCTTCACTCATCCCCCCACAACTGGGAGTGTATTTGTTCATACATTTTAATCCTCACATCATATAGAATTATGTCTACAATGTGTGTGTGTGTGTGTGTGTGTGTGTGTGTGTGTGAAAAAGAGACAGAGAGACAGAGAAAGATGTATTTCTTTTTCTAAAATAAAACTGGTATTCTAAACAAAAGCACGTTTTACCTAGACTTTGTGTTTTTTGTTTGTAAACAGTGCATTATGGGCATCTTTCTAAGACAGTAAACACAAATTTAATGTGCTCTTTTAAATATCTATAAAATATAACGTTCTCTTATAGAAATATACTATAATTTCTTCAGCCATATTCTAAGTGATGAGCATTCATGCTGTTTATAGTTTCGGGGCTATTTTGTTATAAACATCTTTTTTTTTTGAGACGGAGTTTCACTTTTATTTCTCAGGCTGGAGTGCAATGGTGCGATCTTGATTCACTGTAACCTCCACCTCCCAGGTTCAAGCCATTTTCCTGCCTCAGCCTCCCGAGTAGCTGGGATTACAGGTACCTGCCACCATGCCTGTCTAATTTTTGTATTTTTAGTATAGATGTGGTTTCACATTGTGGCCAAGCTGGTTTTGAACTCCTAACCTTAGGTGATCTGCCTGCCTTGGCCTCAGTGCTGGGATTATAGGCGTGAGCCACTGCGACCGGCCATAAATATCTTTATACATATGCCAGTACTTTTATTTTTATAAGATTAAAAATAAAGTAGGTTTGGGGTGTTTAAAAATAAGCAGATGTTGAATTTTAATAAACAGAGCAATATAACTCTTTTCAAACAGACACTGTGCTCTGTTCATCTTCGTGTTTGTTTTTGGTCAGCCCTCCCTGCCCTGCCCACCCCCATGAATTTCTGCTCTTGTCTCAAATCCCATCTCACACCAAGCCCTTTCCAGCACATTCTGCCAATAGCCTCACTGGATGTGCAAATTCTGAAGGAGCAGGTTTGTAACTTCTCATCTTTGTAACTTTTCATCTTTGTACTCATAGTGCAGTACTTGGTGTGTTAGGACTTGAATAGTAGTTGTAGAAGGAAGGAAGGGAGGGAGGGAAGGAGAGAGGAAGGGAGGGGAGGAAGAGAGGAAAGGAGGGGAAGGAAGGAGGAAGAAGGAGGGAGGGAGGAATGAAAGGAGGAAGGAGGGAAGGAAGGAAGGGAGGGAGGGAAGAAGGGAAGAAGGGAGGAAGAAAAGAAGGGAGGGAGGGAGGAACGGAGGGAGGAAGGGAGGGAGGGAGGAAGGGAGAGAGTAGGGAAGGGAGGAGGGAAGGAGGGAGGAGGGAAGGGAGGGAGGAAGAGAGGGAGGGAGGAAGGAAGGGAGGGAGGAAGGAAGGGAGGGAGGGAGGAAGGGAGGGAGGGAGGGAGGGAGGGAAGAGGGAGGGAGGGGTAAAAGGGAGAAAAAGGGAGGGACAAAAGGGAGGGAGAGAAAGACCTGCTAAAGATTTTATTTGAAATTTTCTCTAAAATCAGAGCTAAATCAATTTAAAGTGTTGAGGTAATTAAAACTAATTTTGAATATATAAAAATTAAAATTATGGAGCAGAATTGGGTAACTAAGAGAAAAATGATTATGTTGTATGTCAGCAAACTTATCTTCAGGAAAAGTGGTGTCGAGAGCAAAAATAACATGGAAAAGCTAAAGTAAAACATGACAAATTAGCAGAGTGCTTTGTGCTTTGTAAACACTTTCTTGCATTAAAGCGTGAAACAACAGACAAAGAAGAGATATCCTGTGCAAGTGAATTGTGGTAAAGAGCAGACGGTTAATTTTCTTGTACAGTTCTCTAGTACTTATTGCAATACCACCTTGTAGTTGAAGACGTGTTTTTGATTTAGCAAGTTGTAATACCTACTAATCATTTGCCACATATCAGGGCCGATTAATATTTACAACATTGTCTTTTCATTAGTACTGACTATAATAATTAAGCTTAGATCATGGTAGCAATTTCCATGACAGTGGCTGGGTCCCTTGCACAGCTTGAGTTACCATCTATTGGCTTATGTATTTTCAGTCTTTCAGCCAACGTGGACTTCCCATCTGGACGCCTTGGTAGACATGGTCCAGACAGGAAGGCAGAGAGAACACAGCAAAGCTAGCTCAGATTACTTCAGGGATTCTCTTGAAACTCCTCCACATTCACAAATTTTCCACAAAGTTCTTAGCAAAAGTCAGAAAAGTCAGATCTTGCCTACTATAGAGAGTCAGACCTTGAGTACCAGAGAGAGCTCACTGCTGTCAGAGTCAGTCATAGCAAGCCGTGGCAAAATAGCCATTGTTACTGAGCCCTAATTAACAGGACAGTGACTCAGACCATGGATTTGGAGGATTTCCAGGTTCAAGTCCCACTCATCGCTAACAAGTTATGAGAAAGGCAAATGACGAATCTTTCTATGATTCATTTTTTTCATCTGTAACATGGAGATAATGATGTCTCCCTGATAAGATTATTCATGATTAAATATAAAGCTCTTGACAATACACTAAGTATAATATGTGTTAGCAATTACTAATATCATCATCATCATCATTATTTAAGAAAACAGAATGCACATTAATAGAAAACAGGAAAAAGGCAGAAAATTCTATGTAACGAATCATATTTTTATTTGGGGAACCTATTTAGTACATATTTTCAGTGGTGTATGATGGACATATACCAGATCCCAGGAAAAGACTGGTTGTAAAATGAAGCATTTTGAATAAAGTAGATGAGACCACAATTCTTAAAGTACTATAAAGACATATAAGGAAATAATTTGTGATGACAGTAACGTTAATTTTCAAGTAGGAAATTTTGTATATTGGTTTTCTTAAAGTGGAATCACATTGACGCATTGCTGTTTTGCACAATTTATTTTGGCATTACATCTTGAATTTTTGTGAAAAAGCATATTCCTTTTTGAAATTTTAGAAATGAAAATGGCTTGCTATTAATTATATTGCTGCACTACTTATGTTTACTACAGAGGTGGCATATGGTGGCAGCTGCCCTCCATTTGCAATGGGAAAGGACAGCTATGTCGGAACCTAAATACTTGAGTGAGCCCCATCATGGGCAGGCAATTTTCTTTTTTGCTTCCCCTGGCAAGTCAGCAGGGCCCTTTTCTTCTATTTCATGATTATTATGTTACTTGAAGTAAATTCTTCTCCAGAACTTTCTAGTAACTTCAGATGAAAAAGGGTACCCGAGAACATTTAGAAAATAATCACTGAGGAGAGTTTAAATACTGTGGGTAAATTTGTAGCTTTGGGGCTTGTTTCCTTTTCTTTATTTTTTCTGAAAAATCTATTCTCTCCTGACAGTAAGAAACTTGTAGAGTCCATTTAACTCCTTCTGACTACATAATGGGACCCCCATGGTTATTTTTACTGTTCTGCAAAAGATCTGTGTAACAATGTGTGCATGCACACACACACACACACACACACACACACACATACAGACACACATATTAAGGCTTTGTGCAAAGCAGGACAATTGAATTTCTTTTAGTCCTTTAATGAAACAATGACTCACTACAACATAAATATGCTGGATAACCTTGAAAAAAGTAGAAAATTGTGGAATACCTACTTTGGGGAGAAAAAAACTGGTAAAAGGGAATCTTAAGGAAGAAGACTTACAACTTTAAAGACAAAATGACATTTCAGTAGAAGAACTGCCTGGCTTGCTACACAGCAAGGCTGGGAATCACCTGCCTGACATTCAGTGCCAAAGGTGGGGGGAGAGTGCGAACCCCTGAGAGAGGTCCCATCAGCAAGGGCTGCCATCACAGCTGAAGGTGATCATGCATGAAATGGAACCAGGCCTTGCATTAGATGGAAAGATTGCATTACACTTGCAACAGACTCGCATCTATTCTTTCATTTGGCTTTCAAGTCAGCAATGTGAACTAGCTAGGGCAGATAGCCTTTTACTAATCTACAGCCAAGGGACTGAGGCCAGAGAGGGGCAGGGAGTCATCAGCTGCCTCATGACCGATCGGTGCCATGGTCAGGTTGAGGACTGTTGTTAGAGGTAAAAAATCCACAGCAATCACCAACATCAGCATCATTTACCATACTGGGAACAATGCTTTGTAGTCCATGTTCTACACTTTTTTCTTTCCTGGTGTTACAGTTTTAAACGTAAGTTTCTCCATGATAGAGAACGCTTGTAACCGATTTCTTCTTCCTGAGATCATAGCTTCTTCAAAAGTATGACATCGTGGATAAAACACTGTTAAAACATGCTTTATAACCGGGATTCCGAAATGCCATAATGAGCATTTAAATTTAAAGAATCATTATGGAAGCTATTATTTTTTTGCAGAATTCTCATATATTGGAGCACATTGCTTACTATTACAGGGTGTTAGACATACCAGACCAGTACACTGAGGAAAATATAGAGCAGACAATTCTTCAGCCCTCTGTATGATCGCACCATCTAAAAATCTAGGAAAAGACAACTTGAGATGTCCAGACTCACAGATGTGTTACAGGATCTCCTCATCTTTCAATCTGGGAGACTCTTATGCTTTCACTTTAATGAGTGCTGAGCATGTGAAATTGGGAGATGATGGATCTTCTACTAATATATCCAGATGCAAATGCTGGGGAGGCACTGAGATCATCTGTTCTGGTGATGATTTATAAGAGAGATGAAGCTCAGTCAATGTGGTTGCAAGAATAGGTAACTGAATACTACTCTTAACAGAGAGGGCACTTGCTTATCTAGATCATAGTCGTCTATGAGGGTTCTGACCATGATAAATAGCCAGTTGAAAGAAGAAAAATTACAGAAGAATCTGTGAAGTAGATGCAATTAGATGACTGCAGTAGGCAATCTGCAGAGACTTTGCTACATGTGTGAGTCAGATGGCAGAGGAATAACTGGCCTTAAAAAGCTTCAACCCTTCACTGGCCCATAGGAGTCAGAGGATGTCTATTATTTTATAATGAATTGCTGCAGGGTAGAAGAGATCTCAAACATCACTCAAGCCAATCTCTTCATCTTATAGATGAGGGAACCCAGGTCTTCAAAATGTGAGACTCGCCGAAGTCTTAAAACCTGTGACAGGCAGAGGTAGGGCTGCATGCTGGGTTTCGGATCTCTGACCCAGGGTTCTGCCCTGTGTCATCTGACCATCCTCACGTGCAGGTCAGAGCACTCAGGACCACACGCGCTACAGAGTGAGAGAGGCCTTAGAGCCTGGGATCCAGGTGTCTCCTGAGAAAATAGTGAGCCCCGTGGTGACAGAGTGGATGAAGAGACACAAGGAAGGAGGAGAAAACGTGGCACCAAACAGATTCTGGCTCCTCTTTAGAGGGGCCTCAAGGATGCAAAAACACTCAGGGAAGGGAAGAGCTGCTTCTGCAACCTAATGAAAGCTGCGACATGGCAGGACTTAATCACAGAGACCCTTGTGCCTCCCCTATCCCTAGGGGTATTTGTTAGGAAAGAATGGTTACTTTGGGTTTTTCATAATATTAAAAACCTTTTTCCATAACATTTACTTTGGAGATAGGTTGCTTTCCTTTTGACCCACCTTCTCTAGTAAAATATTTACCCCATTTATGTGCACCTCTGAAATTTAGGGTGTGATTCTGGAGGAGGATGCGTGAGTTCTGTGACTGTGTGATCCCAGGAGGGGTGATGGTGAGGGCACTGGGGTCTCTGACGCTGCAGTGGTTTTGGTTTATGTTGTAGATACATCCTCTGTGCTCAGACACTGACTGGCTTCCTCCCAAGGTGTTTGGGAAGCTCTGTAAATGCTCACTTACAGATCTTCATAATGCTGCTGTGGTTGTAAGAGGCTGACACATTTGATCAGCGCTGGCTCTTTATCTATAAAAAGTGACTTCGTGGGTTACACAGGTTGACAGTATGGTCCATGATCCATATTTTGTAAATGGAAGAGCTGAAGCCAAGGTACGGAAGATGACACAAAGCTCCACAATCAATATCAGGGCCCCGGAGCAGAGCTTAGCTCCTTTGACTCATTGTTCGATTCTTTATTTTGCCACCTTCCCTCTCTGAAACGCTTGTCAAATGCAACTTGCAAATAAAAAGCCTTCCCCAAGAGTGCTCTGTGACAGTGAAGAGAGTTCAGTCTTTACAACCTGAATTTGTGTTAAGGAAGCTGTCAATACAAAGTGAAATTGCAAAAGAATCGTGGAGACTGGATGTAAACTATCCGTTTTAAGAACCAAGTAAAAACGATGTCCACATCTTTACCCAAACCTTTCAGTATGGGGACGTTAAAAGCAGAATGTATTTACAAAACCCACAGCCACTGAAACAATTGTTGAGTTACAGTACAAGCCTGCCCCTTGCTGATTACTTCAGTCAGGATATATGGCTTAGGTGACAGGGGCAATGCCAGTATTAAATTTTGTTTTATGTTGTGATTTTTACCTGTTTGGGATCTGAATTGTGATGAGAAGTATTTCATTCCATTGATTTACAGTGTTGAGTGCAAGGATTAATGGCAGACAACTTTAATTTAGCTCTCTCAACAACTTTCAAGAGATAAAGGGCTGTGAAGATACAAAGGGATGTTCTAGGATTGCTTCCAAAGTCGTTTTGAGCAGACAACTAATGAGAAGCATTTTCTTAATCTGATATCTATCTGGCATGATTCTTCTTGGGTGAAGAAGTGAAGAGGGGTGAAAGGGGTGGGGGGAGAGAGGTTGGGAAACTGTATAAACATTATCGTGCTTGTTCACTACATAGGAAAGCAGCTGGTTTTTTCATCAGTAGCCGGGATTCTTGCCAAATGAGAAGAGGGGGACCAGGTGGTCCCTGGCAAGTTCAATGCAGTCAGCTTCTGCAAGATGAGCTCCCCTATAGAACCTAAGTATACACTCACAGCAGCTCTGAATATCAATGCACTCCCCGAGACACCCTCCTCACACTGTGCTCATTCTTTCCTTCAGGAAGAGGCTCCTTACCTCCATGTGGCATTTCAAGCCAATTTTGGAGATAGGTGGCATCTGCACAGCCTGGGAGATTTTTGAGCTGAAATTTTGGTGATTATATGCTCTCATTTCTTTTGCTTCCGGTGAGAAAACTGAAGCCCGTTTCACTAGCAATGCAACTCACATTAGAAGGCACTATTTGCATGGCATGACAGCAGGCAGAGTGAAAAAGCCATTGTCAAACCTCATGTCCAACTAATTTTTTTTTTTAATATATATATTTTTTTATTGCGTTTTAGGTTTTGGGGTGCATGTGAAGAACATGCAAGATAGTTGCATAGGTACACACATGGCAGTGTGCTTTGCTGCCTTCCGCCCCTTCACCCACATTTGGCATTTCTCCCCATGCTATCCCTCCCCAGCTCCCCCCCCCCCGCTGTCCCTCCCCTATTCCCCCCAATAGACCCCAGTGTGTAGTATTCCCTTCCCTGTGTCCATGTGTTCTCATTGTTCAACACCCACCTATGAGTGAGAATATGCGGTGTTTCATTTTCTGTTCTTGTGTCAGTTTGCTGAGAATGATGTTCTCCAGTTCATCCATGTCCCTACAAAGAACACGAACTCATCATTTTTGATTGCTGCATAATATTCCACGGTGTATATGTGCCACGTTTTCCCAGACCAGTCTATCATCAATGGGCATTTGGGTTGGTTCCAGGTCTTTGCTATTGTAAACAGTGCTGCAATGAACATTCGTGTGCATGTGTCCTTATAGTAGAACGATTTATAGTCCTTTGGATATATACCCAGTAATGGGATTGCTGGGCCAAATGGAATTTCTATTTCTAGGTCCTTGAGGAATCGCCACACTGTCTTCCACAATGGTTGAACTAATTTACACTCCCAACAACAATGTAAGAGTGTTCCCATTTCTCCACATCCTCTCTAGCATCTGTTGTCTCCAGATTTTTCAATGATCGTCATTCTAACTGGCGTGAGATGGTATCTCAATGTGGTTTTGATTTGCATCTCTCTAATGACCAGTGATGATGAGCATTTTTTCATATGTTTGTTGGCCTCATGTATGTCTTCTTTTGCATTCCTATACACCAATAACAGACTTAAAGAGAGCCAAATCAAGAACAAACTGCCATTCACAATTGCTACAAAGAGAATAAAATACCTAGGAATACAACTTACAAGGAGCATAAGGGACCTCTTCAAGGAAAACTACAAACCACTGCTCAACGGAATAAGAAAGGACACAAACAGAGGGAGAAACATTCCATGTTCATGGTTAGGAAGAATCAATATCGTGAAAATGGCTATACTGCCCAAAGTAATTTACAGAATCAATGCTATGTCCAACTAATTTTATTGAAATGTGCTAGGCATGAACCTCTAGTGCATCCAGCCACCAGCATGTTTCATGTGACCATTCATTCATTGACTCCAAGGTGCTATGTGTAAGCCAGCTTCCTGCCCTCAGAGACCTCACATGCAACAAACATGTAGAAAAACAATGGCAACTGGCAGCAAATGCATGAAAGGAGATACTTTTTGCTACATTAATAGCATTCACCATAATAAATTACAACTGGAAGGATGAAGCAGGGAGGGTAATGGTCTCAACCAGCTTTACATAAGGGGTCAACTAGAACGTTTTGAACATAGTGACATTTAAGCTGAGACTTAAGTCATGGGAAAGAGTGAGCCATGCCATGCAGATGACATTTCCAGGAGGAAATGCTCCAGGTTTGAAGTGATGGAAGGAGTACCAAAATGGACAGAACTTGGAAGCAAGGGGCAGACAGGGGCCAGGAAAAAAGCTTAGAGCTGTAAAATAAGTGCAATGGTAAGTCCTTGCCGTGGAGCAATAAGATCTGAGTGACATTTGAAGCTCACCTACGCTTCTTGTGGCTACAAAATGGTTGGGGGAGGTGGGTGGCAAGAGAGACAGTGGAGTGACAAGGAGGTCGGTTGCAGTATTTAAGGCAAGAGATGATGGGGTAGCCACGGACAGGAGAGAGAGAAGGGCAGGAATTTGAGGTATGTTTGCAGATGATGACATCAAAGCTTCTCACCTGTCTCTTGGAAGGGGAGGATGAGGGGAAAGGGAGGAAACAAGTGACCTGGTTTTCCGTCTTGAACCTGATCAGTAACAAACAGTGGTCAGCAAATTCCTTTATTTTGAAGTTCCTAAGAAGAAAATACATACCAAGTACTAGATAAGTGAATACAATTAGTTACTGGACCTCTATTCGTGTCTAACTTAAAATTCGGGAATAAGTAAGACATAGGTAAGGCTCCAGTTTGTTAATTTGTTTTGAAGTTTTTGATTTATGCATGACTTCAGCTTCTCACTTTCCTTTCTTTGAATATTATATATCCATGTTCTATCATTTGATGGAAAGTTGGGTAATGATTTTTTCCACCTACGTGATTCCTTCATTACTGGGCTTCTGTCATACGGGAATATCAATAATTTTGAAATGTCCAAGAAAGCAGGAAGTTACCTCAGAAATGTGTGTCATTCTGACTGCTTTAAGTTTGGTTTGACAGTAAAACATATGCCTTTCAAAAGGAAGTGTGATCTTGTTTTTACTTTGAGATTCCTGAAAGGATTGCACAATCTAACCACAAATGTCTCATTAACTCTCACAATATTTCAGTGAGAAAGACAGATACAGATTTTTTTTGTTTGACAATATTCTTGCAGAATGAGTTACATAACAATCTCATTATAATTTCACAAACTAAATTTTAGGCTAATGTACAAATGCGTATCTTTAATTGTGAACAACCAGTGCTATATTCTGAAGGTAAAAGCAGATGTTTATTTTCAGAATAACCTGGAGTAGTAATAGAGACCCAATTTATTTGGCTTTTTATAACACAGTGGAAGAGAGAAACTCTCTGAGGAGTATAGAAACAGACATGTAACGCATCAGAGATTCATTCACCTACTTAATTAATTATGACAGTCTGGAATACAGCTTGACAGAGGAAAAGATAGGTACTACGTAACTCACTATGTAAATAATCTACAGTTTGATGTTAGCTGAACAAAAATATTCTTTAGTAATACTTGTGAATAGCAGCATCCAATTTTTCAGGTGAGGAAGTATAGAATATTTAAAAATATAGACAGTAATTTGGTTTTCAAAATTTGTATTTATATTTCATTCTGATTTGAATTTATGAATGTTTTCGTTTGATGGACTCATTTTTGAAGAACATAATTATGCTGTTAAATAAAATCACATTTTATGATGTAAAATCAGATAATTAAAAGTGAGAAAGTTCAATCATGCTCTACAGAAATCTATTGATCAAAATTCTAAATATAACTAAGATATGAAGACCACATAGTAGATGTGACATAGATTTCATATCTATTAAACTAAACATTATGAAATTAGGTAGACAATTCACACAACAGTTTAACTTTTAATAACACACTTCCAGATTTCTATAGGAAATGGCAGTGTAAGAATTCAGAAATCTGACTTGTCACAGATCAGACATATTTGATACCTAAAAAGGTTTTTTTTTTCAGTTTTAGTAATAAAATTGCTTCTAGATGCATTCTAGGAAAATATCAGCTTCTTCAGTTCAAGCCTTAAATAGAAAGCATCTGTTATTAAGGCAAGCATTACTTTCTATAATAATACACATCATGTGCTACTTTTGAGAATTATCCACTTTGAAACACTTAGTATGATAAAATGTGTGATAAGGGGAAAAAGGAAACCACAAATAATGTCAAGGTTAAGTGTAATTATTACAGAGGCTAGGTTTAAGTTGCCCCGAAGCTATAGCGTTTTATATTTATTTATCTAATCACTGTGTAATATCCATATAATTTTGATGTAATTACACAAATTTCTCTTCCTTATGAGCCAGAGAGACTACATTCCAATAAGGTACCATTTGTCATTTAATTTACCCGTCTTCTTGCTAACTAAAGCAATTCACAAAACCTTATGAGAGACCAACATATTAAAAAATGCATGTCATTCCCTCCATAAACATCTATGTATCCAGCCCTATAGACTGATGGAGGAACTACTGTGTGTTAGCACGTAGGATACAATGTCAACAAAACAGAAATGACAGATCCCTGGGGATGGTGACATCACACAAATAGTCACGAATTTCCTACTTCTAAATGATAGATAAGCAAAATCCAGTGAAGGGAAGGCACCAAGTACCATGGGGCATACAAGATGGCACTAAACCTCCTCTGGGTCACATGAGGCTTCTCTGATAAAGATGTCTTAGGAAATAAGATTAGTTACCTGTTTCTAGATCTTTCTTTTCTTGCACCATATCCCTAACAAATTCCTTCTAAACAGCGTCCAGCCAAGTATTTATTCGTTCAACAAATACTAAACACCTGCTTAGTGAGGCCATTTTTTTCCTGACATTCTCTATAAATCTCCGAACCTACATCAACTCAAACTTCAGCTTGCTTCACTCCTGAAACCATGCACATCAGTATATCCGAGCTGCGCGATATGGATGCATTCCCTCTCCCTTCCCAAACCTCCAGCCCTTTAGTGCAGCCTTAGCTTCCTCATTCTCATCACCTGCCTTTGTTTCCTACTTCAAAATAAAATGAAAAAAGGAGGTCAGTGAAAGTGAAAACTCCCTTTGATTTCTTCTACCAAATTTACATCTTTATCTGAATTCAGGCCTGTCATGTGGGTTTCCATGAATTCCATCTTCTAAGGCATCCCTATAATCCATTGCTTACTCTTCTTCCCCTCGCCAATTTCTTAGCCAACGTGCAAAGGTCTGAATGTGTGTGTTCCTTCCAACTTCACACGTTTGAATTGTAACCCCTAGGTGATAGTATTAGGAAGCAGTGCCTTTGGGAGGCATTAGGTCATGAGGATGAAGCCTTTCATGAATGAGATTAGTCCCTTTATAAAAGAGGCCCAAAAGAGATCCCTCACCATTTCTACTATGTGAAGACAGACAGAAGGCACCATCTTGAACCAGAAAGTCGTCTTTGCTAGACACTGAATTTGACAGTGCCTTAATGCTGGACTTCCCAGACTCCAGGTCTATGAGATATAAATTTCTATTGTTTATAAATATCTAGTTTATGGTATTTTTTATAGCAGCCAAATGGACTAAGACAACAGGCAGGGCTTACCTCTGACCTGAAACTTCCATGACTTACTTCCTGGTCTCTCTGCCATCAGTCTTCTACTATCTATCCTTCATGACTCTAGCAAAGAGGTTCTTGTAAGTGCAATTATGTTCATGTCATACTCCTGCTTTGAGAATCCTTCTTGGCTCCCCTTAGGAATAAAGTATAATCACCAATGCAACCCTTTGTCCAAGTGTCTACTCACACCCTACCCGCCTCCAGCTGTGAGTCCTTCACCGCCACAGCCCCACTGCGCACACTTCCAAATAACAGCTCAGTGAGTTCCAATGTCCTACATCACACTCTAGAGGAGATAACAGCAGATACATAATTATAGTACAAAGTGATGTCATTACACTCAGATGTTCAAAGCTCTTGGAGAATTTCCCAGAGGAAGCCTCCTTGTAAAGGTGTCACCCTGCCCAAATGCCAATCCCTGCTGTTTATCCTTCTAAACTCATAATTCTGATCCTGGGAGTCAGTGACTTCGTGGGTCTCTTCCCAATCTTAGCTCAGGGTTTTCCTTCAAAACTGCTTTCTCTTTGCTCATTCCTCATACTGGTGGCCTGGTTACTTTTCCGCATAAGGCATCGATCACGCTTCCTTCTTCCAAGAGCTCACTTGGAGCCTCCTAATGCATTTATGTCCCGATTAAAGTTCTCTTCTAGATTGCTGTGTGCAGTTAACTTGTCTGGAAATTCCCAGATGTCCAGAACATCTGTTGGTCATTCCAAGCCCTGCCTTCCAAACTTCATAGGCCATACCCTGCTCCTGGAATGCTGCCCCTCAGGACTTCAAATCTCCCCTTTCTTACCAAAGCGGTTCCTAAAATCACATCTCTTTAATGAAAATGCCAATAATTAACAAAAAAGGAGGCCTATATGATTTCATTAACTATTTCTGTAATTGTTACTTTTCATAAAAATAGCTTAAAAAGTTATCAGAGTATACTCTGTGCTAAAAATTTTACTAACCATTATCTCATTTTATCTTCAGAGCAGCTCGTTTGTTTTATAGATAAGAAAAGCAAGCTTTAATGAGATTAAGTAATTTGCCCTAAGTTATTTAGTTTGTAAATGGCAGAGCTGAAATGTGAAATCAGGGTTGACTCTACATTCAGGACTTTAACCACTGGAATCCATTATCTGCTTCTGCTTTCACTGTGTTGTATTCCAGCATTACTAGTACTCTAGTCAACTTCTGTTGTAGTTGTTTATTCATTTTCAAACCAATTCATTAAATATTTCCTGGTTTCCAGCTCCTCCTGGCAAGACATCTCACTAGTCTTTATGAGCTGACAAAGATGTATTAGGCAAGAGTCTTCTGCCCAGGGGAATGACTATCAAGGTTGAAGCAGTGCTAGAAAGGCGATTGTTTCTGTAGCTTCGACCCATGATATAACTGACATATTACAATTGCAGGGTGATAGAGCAGCAAAATAAAAGGGCTGAAAATATGCAGGGCTGGATAGAGTTCTCTTGATATTGAACACCCGCCTGATACTGATGAATTGGGAGGTCAGTAATAATTATTTTATAAATATAAAATTATGAATTTATAAAAGTATATGTAAATGTATATATAAAAGTGCAGTAAATTTATAATTATATGTGTAATTATTTTAAATTTATAGTTTTACATATGATTCTATATTTCAATAAATTTGTAATTATAAATAAATATACATTATTTATATGCATAGCTATTTATATGGACACAAACAGACTTATACTATACATTAAAATGTTAATTCTGGGTACTTCTGTTTTATTCTGTCATTACATATGCATGATTTTGAACTGAAAATTTCACATGGTAAAATTGTGACCCATGAGAGTTTTATCAGCACCTTATAAATACATCACATGAGAAGAGATTAGAAATTCCACACTTTGATATTCACCTACTTGAGATGTGAACAGCTTTTAATGTGTAATATAATCACCTCTTGGAAAAATCTCTTGTTACATAGAGTTAAGTCATTAACAACTGCATCCCTTAAACAAAGGAAATCCTTCATACTTTCAATTACCCTACTTGTCTTCACCTGTCCAAACAAACATCTTTGGTAGTTTTTATAAGCAATTCATTATAGAAAACCTTGCTTTCCCTCTCATAACTAAGTTTTTAGTTATTCTGATTTTTATCCTACACTTCCCCAGACATCTTCATTTTATTATTCAAAACAAGTATCATTATAACTAATATAGAGCTATAAATATAGAATGTTAACCCTCAAAGTGACCTTAGAGGTCTTCTAATCAAAGTCCCCTAATTATGAGGTTAGGAAAAGAAGACCCAAGACAATTCGCTTTCATGATAACCTGAACAGAGGCATGTTCATCGTCAGGAATGCAGTTCAGAGAAGCTGCTATCGAACGGTTCCTGAGTCAGTATACATTGTCTTGCCACCTCCCAACACACATTTGTACCATGTGACCTGTCTTAGCTCAGGCTGCCAGAACAAAATACCATAGACTAGTGGCTTAAACAACAGACATTTATTTCTCAGAGTTCTGGAGGCCGTGAATTCCAAGATCAAGATGCTGGCAGATGTGGTTTCTGATGAGGGCTCTTCTTCTCCCTGTATCCTCACCTTGTGGTAAGAGAGCTCAGGTCTCTCTTCCTCTTCCCATAAGAACACAAATCCCATCATGGGGGCCCCACTCTCATAACCTCAACTAAACCTAATTACCCCAAAATGCACCAATTCTATTTTGGTTTGGGGCTTCAATGTATGAATTAAATTCAGCTCATAACATGGTCCAATCATATCAACTATACCTTCAGAGGAAACAGTGGAGTCAATAACTTTCTCAGAAAACCAAATGTACTCATTCACTTTAGAAACATTTATTACATGTTAATAACTGTGAGTTACTGGGAGAAAAAGCATGAGTAAGACACAGTCTCTGCCTCCAGTGAGGCTTACAGTCTGGTAAAGGGCATTAGGCGTGGAGATGACAAAATTCCCTAACATAATACAGAGGCTGAGAGAAGTTTCCCAAAATGCGGTGGAGGCCCATAAGTGACAGTGTTAAATGAGGTGGGGCCAGAAAAGGGTTTAGAGAAGAGGGGGGCACTTGACCTGAGCCTAGACAGAACAGGCTGATTTTCATCACACACATGAGAGAAAAAAGGAAATTCAAAGAGGAACAAAAGTTTAAGCAATGATGCAAATGATGGTTGGTTAAGGATCCATAAGAAATACATGGCTGGAACACTAACGATTTGCTAAGAAGACAGAGTGTGAGCAAAGACAGAGAGGTAGGGAGGGGCCAGCACACAGCCAGCTCAGGTACTCCAATAAGGGAGAATCACTAAAGCTTTTTACATATGGGAATACATGCCTGTGCTCACAGCTTAGATGCATCATCCTGGCTTGGGGTATGAGTCCAAGTATAACGACACCAGACTAAAGGCAGGGCTCTAGGGAAGTGGGTAGAAATGAAGATGGTGGAGGAGAAGGTGGACACTAGGACTGACTCATCAGTTCCAGTCCTAAGTGATTGGGCAGAAGGCAGTGCCACCATTCAAAATGGGGAAACGAAAAGATCAGATGTGGAGTGGGCGTGGTAGACTCGGAGGTGGTGAAGAAAAAGGAGAGGATGAAGAGTCTGGTGCTAGATGAGTTGCGTTTGTAATCCCGGTGTCTGGACAACCACTGGATTATGAAGGTCATGATGCAGGAGGAGATGGATCTGCAGCTCTGATAGAAATACAGGGTTGGAGTTACGGATTGACACACAATAGCAGAAACTCTGGAATGTACTTAATTATAAAATCAGCTTCACCTGCTGTCATGCTGGGACACTCTTGGGGTGAGGCTGGATGGTTTGCAATTATAAGTGAGACAGTCGGGATTTCAGGGAATCATGTTCTTCCTCTAGAAAGCTTCCTTAACAATCTTAACAGTCAGCATTTTCATGGAAATCCCTGAAACTGTGAAAGTAACAGGGATGACACAATATATCTCAGTAAGGTTATGAGCAGCTTTCACACGGGCTACTGACGCGAGTGACTTCCTCGCAGTGACTTCTTTCTTGCCTTGTTTGAGTACATCTACACATATATGCACACGCGCATGTGTGTACCCATTTTGTTGATTGTCTGCCTCCATGTACCTGGATCTAAGCTCCATAAACAAAGGATTCAAAGCGTTTTGATTGCTGCTGCATCCTTAGTGTCAAGTCAATGTCCAACATGTTATAGATACTTGATACATATTTGTCAAGTGAATACATTAATGCTAAAAGCAAAACATACTTTTACCCATGGATGAATGAAACAGATTCTACAACAAAAAGGACTGCCATATGTCAGGTCATTAAGAGGACCTACCACATATGATTTATTTAGAAATCTAAATGCATAAAAATATGTCTGGTGTGCTTGGGAATCTCAGTTTCCTTTTTAGAATTGTATATGAGCCACTGTGTGCAACAGTCTGTCATACAAATGAGATAGGTTGTAAAAAATCCTTATTTGAGCTATTTAAAAAATGGGTTTTTAAATGAGTATTTAAATATTAACGAAGGATATTAATATTTGAAATACATTCTTTTTCATAAAATAGAGTTAATCTTAAGGCTAGCACAGTTTTCAAAACCTTTTGCTAGCTAGATTTGAAAAGCACTACCTCCAAAGTTCCAAACATTTCATAAGCCACACTGGCCTAATTGATGGCTCGTTGTTTTTATTTTATTTTCTTTTGCTTAAAATTCTGAAGGATGGCTAGGTGATGCATTTAGTCAAATATCTTATTATTCTCAGGATTTCAATAGTTTTCCTGTCTCACTAAAGCATAAGTATGTTTATATCATTAGTGAAAAAGATGTAATACCTTTAAACATGAAATTCAAGTGACATCAATAGAAATTCCAATCAAATTTCATCTAGCCTTCCTTTTTTTTTTAATTTTTAAAATTTTTATTGCATTATAGGTTTTGGGGTACATGTGAAGAACGTGCAAGATAGTTGCATAGGTACACACATGGCAGTGTGTTTTGCTGCCTTCCTCCCCTTCACCCACACTTGGCATTTCTCCCCAGGCTATCCATCCCCAGCCCCCCCCGCCCCGCTGTCCCTCCCCCATTCCCCCCAATAGACCCCAGTGTGTAGTAGACCCCCTCCCTGTGTCCATGTGTTCTCATTTTTCTCACCCGCCTATGAGTGAGAATCTGCGGTATTTCTTTTTCTGTTCTTGTGTCAGTTTGCTGAGAATGATGTTCTCCAGATTCATCCATGTCCTTACAAAGGACACAAACTCATCATTTTTGATTGCTGCATAATATTCCATGGTGTATATGTGCCACATTTTCCCAGTCCAGTCTATCATCGATGGGCATTTGGGTTGGTTCCAGGTCTTTGCTATTGTAAACAGTGCTACAATGAACATTCGTGTGCATGTGTCCTTATAGTAGAACGATTTATAGTTCTTTGGATATATACCCAGTAATGGGATTGCTGGGTCAAATGGAATTTCTATTTCTAGGTCCTTGAGGAGTTGCCACATGTCTTCCACAATGGTTGAACTAATTTACACTCCCACCAACAGTGTAAGAGTGTTTCTATTCCTCCACATCCTCTCCAGCATCTGCTGTCTCCAGATTTTTTAATGATTGCCATTCTAACTGGCATGAGATGGTATCTCAATGTGGTTTTGATTTGCATCTCTGTAATGACCAGTGATGATGAGCATTTTTTCATGTGTTTGTTGGCCTCATGTATGTCTTCTTTTGTAAAGTGTCTGTTCATAAGACACTTTACAAGTGTCTTTTTCCTGTAAATCTGTTTGAGTTCTTTGTAAATTCTGGATATCAGCCCTTTGTCAGATGCGTAAACTGCAAAGATTTTTTCCCATTCTGATGGTTGCCGATTCACTCTAGTGACTGTTTCTTTTGCCGTGCAGAAGCTGTGGAGTTTGATTAGGTCCCATTTGTCTATTTTGGCTTTTGTTGCCAATGCTTTTGGTGTTTTGGACATGAAGTCCTTGCCTGCTCCTATGTCCTGAATGGTTTTGCCTGGATTTTCTTCTAGGGTTTTTATGGTGTCAGGTCTTATGTTTAAGTCTTTAATCCATCTGGAGTTAATTTTAGTGTAAGGTGTCAGGAAGGGGTCCAGTTTCTGCTTTCTGCACGTGGCTAGCCAGTTTTTCCAACACCATTTATTAAACAGGGAATCCTTTCCCTATTTCTTGTTTTTGTCTGGTTTATCAAAGATTATATGGTTGTAGATATGTTGTGTTGCCTCCGATGCCTCTGTTCTGTTCCATTGGTCTATATCTCTGTTTTGGTACCAGTACTATGCTGTTTTGATTACTGTAGCCTTGTAGTATAGTTTGAAGTCGGTAGTGTGATGCCTCCTGCTGTGTTCTTTTTGCTTAGGATTGACTTGGCTATGCGGGCTCTCTTTTGGTTCCATATGAAGTTCATGGTGGTTTTTTCCAGTTCTGTGAAGAAATTCAATGGTAGCTTGATGGGGATAGCGTTGATTCTGTAAATTACTTTGGGCAGTATAGCCATTTTCATGATATTTATTCTTCCTAACCATGAACATGGAATGTTTCTCCATCTGTTTGTGTCCTCTCTTATTTTGTTGAGCAGTGGTTTGTAGTTTTCCTTAAAGAAGTCCCTTACGTTCCTTGTGAGTTGTATTCCTAGATATTTTATTCTCTTTGTAGCAATTGTGAATGGCAGTTCGTTCTTGATTTGGTTCTCTTTAAGTCTGTTATTGGTGTATAGGAATGCTTGTGATTTTTGCACATTGATTTTATATTCTGAGACTTTACTAAAGTTGCTTATCAGTTTCAGGAGCTTTTGGGCTGAGGTGATGGGGTCTTCTAGGTATATTATCATGTCATCTGCAAATAGAGACAATTTGGCTTCCACCTTTCCTATTCGAATACCCTTTATTTCTTTTTCTTGCCTGATTGCTCTGGCTAGAACTTCCAGTACTATGTTGAATAGGAGTGGTGAGAGACGGCATCCTTGTCTAGTGCCGGATTTCAAAGGGAATGCTTCCAGTTTTTGCCCATTCAGTATGATATTGGCTGTTGGTTTGTCATAAATAGCTTTTATTATTTTGAGATATGTTCCATCAATACCAAGTTTATTGAGGGTTTTTAGCATAAAGGGCTGTTGAATTTTGTCAAATGCCTTCTCTGCGTCAATTGAGATAATCATGTGGTTTTTGGTTTTGCTTCTGTTTATGTGGTGAATTACATTTATAGACTTGCATATGTTGAACCAGCCTTGCATCCCTGGGATGAATCCTACTTGATCATGATGGATAAGTTTTTTAATGTGCTGTTGCAATCGGTTTGCCAGTATTTTATTGAAGATTTTTGCATCTATGTTCATCATGGATATTGGCCTGAAGTTTTCTTTTCTTGTTGAGTCTCTGCCGGGTTTTGGTATCAGGATGATGTTGGTCTCATAAAATGATTTGGGAAGGGTTCCCTCTTTTTGAATTATTTGGAATAGTTTCAGAAGGAATGGTAACAGATCCTCTTTGTGTGTCTGGTAGAATTCGGCTGTGAACCCATCTGGACCTGGGCTTTTTTTGTGTGGTAGGCTCTTAATTGCTGCCTCAACTTCAGACTTTGTTATTGGTCTATTCATAGTTTCGGCTTCCTCCTGGTTTAGGCTTGGGAGGACACAGGCGTCCAGGAATTTATCCATTTCTTCCTGGTTTACTAGTTTATGTGCATAGAGTTGTTTGTAGTATTCTCTGATGATGGTTTGAATTTCTGTGGAATCTGTGGTGATTTCCCCATTATCGTTTTTTATTGCATCTATTTGGTTGTTCTCTCTTTTCTTTTTTATCAGTCTGGCTAGTGGTCTGTCTATTTTGTTGATCTTTTTGAAAAACCAGCTCTTGGATTTATTGATTTTTTGAAGGGTTTTTCTTGTCTCTATCTCCTTCAGTTCTGCTCTGATCTTAGTTATTTCTTGTCTTCAGCTAGGTTTTGAGCTTTTTTGATCTTGCTCCTCTAGCTCTTTCAATTTTGACGATAGGGTGTCAATTTCGGATCTCTCCACTCTTCTCATGTGGGCACGTATTGCTATATATTTTCCTCTACAGACTGCTTTAAATGTGTCCCAGAGATTCTGGTACGTTGTGTCTTCGTTCTTGTTGGTTTCAAAGAACTTCTTTATTTCTGCCTTCATATCATTGTTTATCCAGTCAACATCCAAGAGCCAGTTGTTCAGTTTCCATGAAGCTGTGCAGTTCTGAGTTATTTTCTGAATTCTGAGTTCCAACTTGATTGCACTATGGTCTGAGAGACTGTTTGTTATGATTTCAGTTGTTTTGCATTTGCTGAGGAGTGCTTTACTTCCAATTATGTGGTCAATTTTGGAGTAGGTGTGATGTGGTGCTGAGAAGAATGTATATTCTGTGGATTTGGGGTGGAGAGTTCTGTAAATGTCTATCAGGTTTGCTTGTTCCAGGTCTGAGGTCAAGTCCTGGATATCTTTGTTAATTTTCTGTCTGGTTGATCTGTCTGATATTGAGAGTGGAGTGTTAAAGTCTCCCACTATTATTGTGTGGGAGTCTAAGTCTCTTTGTAAGTCATTAAGTACTTGCCTTATATATCTGGGTGCTCCTGCATTGGGTCCATATATATTTAGAATCATTAGCTCTTCTTGTTGTATCGATCCTTTTACCATTATGTAATGACCTTCTTTGTCCCTTTTGATCTTTGTTGCTTTAAAGTCTATTTTATCAGAGACGAGAATTGCAACTTCTGCTTTTTTTTTTGCTCTCCATTTGCTTGGTAAATCTAACTCCATCCCTTTATTTTGAGCCTTTGTGTAACCTTGCATGTGAGGTGGGTTTCCTGGATACAGCACACCGATGGGTTTTGGTTTTTTATCCAACTTGCCAGTCTGTGTCTTTTGATTAGTGCATTTAGCCCATTTACATTTAGGGTTAATATTGTTATGTGTGAATTTGACACTGCCATTTTGATGCTAGCTGGCTGTTTGGCCCATTGGTTCATGTAGATTCTTCATTTTGTTGATGGTCTTTAGCATTTGGTATGCTTTTAGGATGGCTGGTACTGGTTGTTTCTATGTGTAGTGCCTCTTTCAGGAGCTCTTGTAAAGCAGGCCTAGTGGTGACAAAATCTCTGAGTACCTGCTTGTTCATGAAGGATTTTATTTTTCCTTCACTTATGAAGCTCAGTTTGGCTGGATATGAAATTCTGGGTTGAAAGTTCTTTTCTTTAAGGATGTTGAATATTGGCCCCCACTCTCTTCTGGCTTGTAGAGTCTCTGCCGAGAGATCTGCGGTGAGTCTGATGGGCTTCCCTTTGTGGGTGACCCGACCTTTCTCTCTGGCTGCCCTTAGTATTTTCTCCTTCATTTCAACCCTGGTGAATCTGACGAGTACCTGCCTTGGGGTTGCTCTTCTTGCGGAGTATCTTTATGATGTTCTCTGTATTTCCTGGAGTTGAGTATTGACCTGTCTTGCTAGGTTGGGGAAATTTTCCTGGATAATATCCTTAAGAGTATTTTCCAGCTTGGATTCATTCTCTTCATCACATTCTGGTACACCTATCAAACGTAGGTTGGGTCTCTTCACATAGTCCCACATTTCTTGGAGATTTTGTTCATTCCTTTTTGCGCTTTTTTCTCTAATCTTGGTTTCTTGTTTTATTTCATTGAGTTGATCTTCGACTTCTGATATTCTTTCTTCTGCTTGGTCAATTCGGCTGTTGAAACTTATGCATGCTTTGCTAAGTTCTCGTGTTGCATTTTCAGCTCCTTCAATTCATTCATATTCCTCTCTAAGCTGTCCATTCTTGTTATCATTTCTTCGAATCTTTTTTCTAATCTTTTTTTCAAGGTTCTTAGTTTCTTTGCACTGATTTAGAACATGTTCTTTTAGCTCACTGAAGTTTCTCATTATCCACCTTCTGAAGTCTGATTCCGTCATTTTGTCACACTCATTCTCCGTCCAGCTTTGTTCCCTTGCTGGTGAGGAGTTTTGGTCCTTTGTAGGAGGTGAGGTGTTTTGGTTTCGGGTGTTTTCCTCCTTTTTGCACTGGTTTCTTCCCATCTTTGTGGATTTATCCACCTGTTGTCTTAGTAGTTGCTGACTTTTCGATTGGGTCTCTGAGTGGATGCCCGGATTGTTGATGGTGAAGTATTTCTGTTACTTAGTTTTCCTTCTAATGGTCTAGCCCCTCTGCTGTATGAGTGCTGAGGTCCACTCCAGGCCCTGCTTGTCTGGGGTACACCTGTAGCAGCTGCAGAACAGTGAGGGATGCTACCAGTTTCTTCTTCTGCTATCTTTGTCCCAGAATGATGCCTGCCAAATGTCAGTCTGATTGGTCCTTTTTTGGGGTGACTCTTTGGATATACAGGGGTCAGGGAGCTGCTTGAGGGGATGGTCTGTGCTTTATAGGAGCTCCAGTGCTGAGCTGTGAGCTCTGTTGTTCATTCAGCGTTGTTGGGAGGATGTGTTTATGTCTGCTGCAACAGAACTCATAACCCCCCCCTTTTTTTCCCCCTTAGATGCTCTGTCTCAGGGAGTTGGGGCTTTCTTTATGAATATCTGTTGCACTGTCCTGCCTGGCTAGGAGGCAGTCTATTCACTATTTGCCTGCTGGGACTCCGCCCTGCTAGCACGGGTCCGCCCTGTTGCCACGGGGCTCCGTTCTGCTTTGGCGTGCTCTGCCCTGCTGGCGGAGTCTCTCTGTTAAGGCGGGTTGCCTCGGCAATGGCAGGCTGCATCAGCACTGGGCAGTACTTCAGCAGGGGCGGATAGCGTCCGTAGTGGCGGACGCCCCTCCCCACTGGGCTGCACCATCCTAGTTTCAACTGTGCCAGCAGCAAAACTCTCAGCCCCGATCACCTCCAATCGCCGCCCTGCTTGTCCCCATGAGGGTGGGACCCGCCGAGCCTGATCACCCAGCTCCAGCTCCCTGCCTCAGAGTCCGTCCTCTCTCTCTCTCTATTCCTCTCCCCAAGCTGAATGGCTGACTCTCTCACTGGCGCCCCAGCAGCCTGCTGATAGGGCACTGGGATCCGTGCGATCTCCCATGCCGCTGCCCACTGCACCAGCTCAGATCACGTTTCCCAGGAATCTCCTGGACTGGCTCATTGTCCAAGTCCTGTTCAATCAGATGGACATGCCAATCTGCCCTTCCAAATCTCAGATTGCCAGTTTAACAGGGCACCCAGACCAGTGTCTTGTGTCTCTCCCACACCTGGGACTTTCAGCGTTCTGTGGGCAAAAAAGGTCCATCTGAGAATGCGGCTTGGACTCACCCTCTGTGCCTTCACTGAGAGCTGCAATCCTGAGTTGCCTCTACGATGCCATCTTGGAAGCCTCTAGCCTTCCTTTGTACCCAAAGTAATATACATGGCCTGTTTCTCCAGCAAAGGGCTGGGAGTTTGGGTCCAGCTTATTTCTATTTGTGTCTCTATTTACTGGGGTTGGAGCTAGACATATGTCCTTCACAGAGTTTTAAAATTCAAGTTAGATTTCCTAACTCAGATGAAATTAGAGCTCTGGGCTTCTTAATTTTAAAAGGAAAACCTTCCCAAATGATCCCTTTTTATATGGATGTGGGACCAAAAAATAAAAGTAAACAGTGAAATAAAAATAAAACAAAATGTTCCTTAACTTAAGAAGCACGTGGGCTTTCTTGGGGGACATTGTTTATAGGCACTTAGAATGGTCCAGCATTTGACATACTGTCTTAGACTTTGCTACAATGCAGCTTCTCGTAAAGCTAGGCTGTCCCAAATCCCTTGTAATAGAATTGACTACCTGATACCAAGCACCAAATCTGCATGTGGCATGTGCCCAGGCAGACTTGGAGGGGTCCGTGCTGTGAAACCTAAAGTTCTTACAAGATTGTCCAAAACAACAACAAAAAACATATCAGCAGGATCTATGCTGGGTCTATGAGTGCTAAATGTGTTCATGACAGCATCAAGCATGCTTTCCTTATCGAGGAGCAGAAAATCATTGTGAAAGTGTTGAAGGCACAAGCACAGAGTCAGAAGGCTAAATAAAAAATGAAGCTTTTTTGAGTAATAAAAATTAAAAGACTTAAACACACACACACGCACACACACGATAACAGATTCAACTCCTGGAAAAAGTTGGAGCCATTTTTCTTTACAACCAATAACCAAATGACTTTTGAGAGAGTCTCGCTTTGTCGCTCAGGCTGCAGTGCAGTGGTGCGATCTTGGCTCACTGCAGCCTCCATCTCTTGGGTTCAAGCGATTCTCCTGCCTCAGCCTTCCAAGTAACTGGGATTACAGGCATGTACCACCACGTCTGGCTAATTTTTGTAGTTTTAGTAGAGATCGGGTTTCCCCATGTTGGCCAGGATAGTCTCGAACTCCTGATCTCAGGAGATCTACCTGCCTCAGCCTCCCAAAGTTCTGGGATTACAGATGTGAGCCACCATGTCTGGCCAAAGGACTTTTAAATTAAGTGACATTTGTCATTGAAAATTGAGAAAACAGGGTGACAAATTACTGAATCTTCTCAAACTCTGAAAAACAGCTTTTGTTTTTTGGGTATTTTACTGTACTTGCATTGTATTTCAGCCGCATGGATATTTAGAATGGCTTTTACGTGCTACCTGAGAGCTTACCAACATTTTTAACATGATTTCTATGGCCCTAGGAAGGGAGCAGAGCTCTGTCCCTTAACTCACAGCCATGGCAGCCAATGACTGGAAGACAAAGCCAGGAGCATTTGTGCCTTTGACCTACATAAGGATTGTTTCAAAGTCAGATGCCTCATTGCCTCAAGCTCCCACTCCATAGCCAAAATTCCTCTTTCTCATCCAAACCCATAAATAGAATAAATGATTAATCACAGCTTAAAGGCATTCTCTTTCCACAAGAGTAGTTTTAGACTATCAACCAACAGAAATTATTCAATATTTTCAAATTTGAGGATATTGGGTTCCTATAAAAAGAATTAATGTCTCTGTCTGCAGTTTCACATTTCTGAAATCCAGTCACTGGGATTGCCACCTAACCCTTCCTCAAATGTCAGGGCTCAGGCCAGGTCATGCTTGAAAATGAACAACACAACTCTACCCATGTCATTCATTGATAAGCCGTTTTGAGAATGTCTGACTACTGCCTTACCCATCCTCTAATTATCACTAAAACCAAACTGCTCTGATGTCTACCAATCATTTCTTGCATGCACCTCTGAGCTTGGGGCCCCCACACACAGTGAGATAAGCTTACCTGTGCCTGGTGACAGGCATTGCTGGGCACCTGACTCTGACCCCTCGGATTCCTGACCTCTTGCTTCCTTAATTATTGAGATCCTTTTGCCATTTCCTACTCTTGCTTTCTGAACCCTCCTCTTGCTTCTGGGAACTGACATCCAGGCCCTTCTTCCACTCTGGGTGTGCAGTACAGCATCAGGTTGGCTCCACTTTCTAGTTCCAGCATGTGCCCACATGAGCCTACCACCACCATCGCAACAGTGAACAGGGCAAGAGCTCAGGTTTGCCCAGCCACGCCTTGGTGAGCAGCATGTAAATTCCCTATATTCACAAGCAAAGAAAGAGGAAATGTAGGAGAGTGTATGAGGGGGCACATTTTTACATGCTACTAATACTAAACTTTTGCTAGAAGCAGAGACTTCAATAATCAGATCAGAAAGAGAGTGCTGACTGTGTGCAAGGCACTATGCTAAGTATTTCACTGGGATAAAGTAATTTAACTCCTTCGGCTTTCTGAGATGAGGATCATGACTCTCATTTCACAGGTGAGGCCAGAGAGGCTAAGCCCAAATTCATTTTCTAGTGAGTCGCAGACATGAGGTGGGAACTCAAGTCTGTCTCACTACTGCCTACCTCTAAATCACTGATTCTTATGTTTGCTTGTTTTTTTTAACCCTTTACTGACAAAAAGGAAATTATTTGT
This sequence comes from Saguinus oedipus, assembly GCA_031835075.1. Classification (NCBI taxonomy): domain Eukaryota; kingdom Metazoa; phylum Chordata; class Mammalia; order Primates; family Cebidae; genus Saguinus; species Saguinus oedipus. The sequence goes on along the minus strand of CM063172.1, from coordinate 172,628,657 downwards.
TTCTAAAATGATCACGTGAGATTTCCCCACTACCCACATTAAAAATGCAGCAAACATCCTGAAGGATCCAGAGAAATACACTCCAGCTTGAACACCCCAGAAAACTGTTACGGGTTACAGTGTTTCCCACCCCTCCAGAAAAGGCCATGTTGAACTCTCAACCCCCAGGACCTCATGATGTGACCTTATTTGCAGATGTATCAAGTTGAGAGGTGGTCACTAGACAGGTCCTGACCTAGTGTCACTGATGTCCTTGCAAACAGAGATTGGACCAGGGAGACACACACAGGGGAGGACTGTGTGAGGGGGCGCAGGGAGAAGGCCATGTGACTGCCAGAGCGATGCTACCCCAAGCCAAGGACTCACTGAGACCACCAGAAGCTGGAAGAGGCAAAGAGGGTATTTTTCCCAGCAGGGTTCAGAGGGATCACGGCCCTGCCAACACTCTCATCTCAGACTTCTGGCTTGCAGAGCTTTGAGAACAACACGTTTCTGCTGGTTTCAGTCTCCCATCTTACTATGCTGTGTCACAGCAACCCTGGGAAACAAATAAAATAACACTGACCTGACCAACATCTATTAACATCCTGGTGAAGCGCGGAAAGCTGCCGATCGTGGTGAGGCTGATGAAGGGTAATTTGACAACTTAAACTACTTAAAAGGAAACTGTCACAGTAGACTAAGAGCAAAACCTGCTGACAAAAGAAAATACTCTCCACCTTTTGGGGATCTTGAACCAAGAAGCATCATGATCATATCTGTGACTGGTCTCTGGGGTTTTTGCCTTTCTCTAAAGCCGAATGTTCTTGTTCTTTTTGATCCTCAGCTTTGCACAAAGTAGATATTCCTGACTATTTAACTGGCATCACCTTCCGCTTCATCTTCCATCTTAACGTGAGCTATAGTGGCTTTGGACAGTAGACTCAGTGCAAGCAACAGGTATGTGCCTGCCCTGGGGAGCACGGAGAAAAGAGCAGGAGAAAAGCCTCCAGGCTCCTGAGCCTCCTGCCATGTCCACAGACTCTTCTCCCCAAACACCCATGTCCCCGGCTCCTCCCACCTCCCAATGAAGCCCAGCTGTCCACCTGGGCATGTGTCACATACAGGGCTGTTGCCAGCCCAGTGGAAAGAAGTTCTAAAGGAAATAGAAGCAGTAGTAGGAAAGGGCCGGGGGTGTAATTCAGGCTGGGCCCCACACATGCATTTCCAGTGCCAGACCTAGGCCCCTGGACACCAAGACTGTAACCCCCGAGCTGCTGCTGACTATGATCAGTAGGGCCTTCGGCCTCCTTTCTTCCAAACAAAGAGAATATAAAAACGTTGAGGCAGGATCAGTATCATCAGTAAATCATATGCTATTGCTATGTCTACCCTGAAAACATAAATGGAACATTAAAACAAAATGCAGGCTGGGCGTGGTGGCTCTTGCAGTGGCTCACACCTATAATCCCAGTGCTTTGGGAGGCCAAGGCAGGCAGATCATGATGTCAGGAGTTCGAGTCCAGCCTGGCCAACATGGTGAAACCCTGTCTCTATTAAAAATACAAACAATTAGCCAGGCGTAGTGGCAGGCACCTGTAATCCCAGCTACTCGGGAGGCTGAGGCAGCACCATCACTTGAACCCAGGGGGCGGAGGCTGCAATGAGCTGAGACCGCACCACTGCACTCCAGGCTGGGCCACAGAGCAAGACTCCATCTCAAAAACACCCAAAAACGAAAAACAGGTTTGAAACCATAAGGGGAATTTGAAATGCTTCCTCTCTCCTGCTTATGAACCCCACCCACCTCACCGGAGAGCCTGCTCTCCCCTTTTGCTTTTTCTTGTTCTTTTTCTTTCTCTCTTGATCTTACTTGTCTGTGGCTTCCCTTCCTTTTTGTTTTGTTTTTTTGAGATGGAGTCTCGCTCTGTTGCGAGGCTGGAGTGCAGTGGCACGGTGTCAACTCACTGCAAACTTTACCCCCTGGGTTCCAGCAATTCTCCCACCTCAGCCTCCATAGAAGATGGGACTACAGGCACACGCCACCTCGCCCAGCTAATTTTTGTATTTTCAGCAGAAATGGGGTTTCACCATGTTAGCTGGATGGTCACGATCTCTTGACCTCACGATCCCCCCGTCTTGGCCTCCCAAAATGCTGGGATTACAGCCATGCACCACCGCATCTGGCTGGCTTCCCTTCTTGTAAGTGTGAGCAACTACAGGCAATGTCAAAATAATTTAATCTCAAACCCAGGTATGTTAACATGGAATACAGAGTAATGGTTATATCTACATGATATCTGATATATTTCTAGTTATTTAGAAACAGCAGATCCTGTTTGTCTGCAAACACTGTCATGATGGATTAATTACCATCCTAAGTTCATTTTGCTTGTATTCTCAGCTATTAATATCAGACTAATACTTAATATTTATAAAAAGGTAAAACCAGCTATGACAGAAATAGTCAACGCTAATCTCTAAAAAGTACTACATGAACCAATTTACAGAATAAAGGGTCAAAAAATACACTTGCTCTACTACTGCGTTTATTTGATTACTGTTTTGTCTCCCTGTACTCACCAAAAGCTATTTGACATGAATTTTCATTCATCAATACAGTTTCATCAACCAGCACATGTCTAGTACACAGTAAGTCTCAAAACTTATTCAGTTAATGAATGAATTCTAATAAGGTAGAGAAGAAAATTGCTCTAAATTAATTAGTGGGAAGTGTAATGGCAGTTCTGGACACCAGAAATACTGAGCAACAATAACAATGTTTTAGGCTAAAGGGTTGTGCAATTATAAAGATAATGTTTAAATATTTGGAGCCACCAAATCTAAATTGAGAAACTTCAGGTTATTAAAAAAAATCTCAGGAAACCTTGTAACTGCTTTTCTAGTCTGTTAAGTCTAAAATAAATTTATATGCATTACCCATGTTTTTCATGTTGAACACGAGGGTCAGGGATTTCAGAAGACCTGCTTCATTATTTTGACAGCTAAATAACCAAAGCATCATCCTGTTTTCCAACGCAGCTAAAAACTTAGTTTGAAATACATTAGACAATTGCTTTGAGCTGTTCAGTAGCAACATATACAAACTGAAACGTTCGATGAGTCTCTAAAGTGTTATATGATACTCTAACATACAATAAGAACGCACACTTTGTAAAGATGATATTATTTTAGATAAGCCTATCCACAGACAAAACAATTATTTTATATTGTTTTATTTACTACTCAACTAGTAAATAAAAACTATGTGAAAACTATTGAGGCTATAGCTATTTAGCTATATATTAGAATTTTATAACAATAAAAATTGGTATTCTACATTAATATTTCATCTGGATTGTTAATAGATTTTTAAAAGGCAGTATTGATAAGTTCATATGGTATTTTTTATTTCTACCTGTTTGCCTGTATTAGCAAAAGAAAACCACACCCTAAATGTGCACTCTAAAGTCTACAGAGTCAGAGAAAAAGTGAATGTACATTTAAGAACAGAATATGCCACTGTTCCTTCCTGTGTAATCATGGGTGTTTAACATTTGCTAGTGGAACCGTAAGAGAAAGGAGTGGGGGTGGGAGAAAGTGTTGGTGGGTGGGGGAGAGAACGGGAAGATAGCAAGCTCTGTCAGTCAAGTACTATGGCAGTTCTAGACCGTTTCAAGGAAAAATCTCTGCTATGTGATATGTTATCTTGACAGTCAGTCAGAGAATAATCTCAAAGTCATATGAACCCTAACATTTTTTGAAGCAATTAATCTTACCTTTTCTATTTTTACTAGATAAAATGTATTGCTTTGTTCATGTTGCCTTTCAGAAAAAAAGGTTTAAGAATCATTAGTTTACAGTATTATCTTCTAAGTTATTTTTCTTCCAGTGACTGATCTACATACATTAAAAGAAGTTTTGTATGTTACAGAACTGAATTAATAAGCTTGAACATTGCAAGTAGCTGTTGTTCATTTAAAGCTTAATTAAAATGTAAAAATATTAAATAATACAGATTGCTAAAGCTATATCTTTTACATATCTCTGTTTGAACTCCTCCTTAACTACTACTACTACAGAGCCTAAAAGCCAATGAACGTGATTGATTAAATAAAGGTTATCAGGAGAGTACAATTTTAATGCAGTTATGACACTTCTGCTTCTTTGAATTAAAGCCATAAACTCCACTGAATTCCCAAGTTTCACCACTCAAAATATTTTTAAAATAGCTAAATAGTAGGTGGATAAATGCAATGAATTTTCGTATGCCAACGAATGCACACAGACTACAGCCATGGGAATTTTTTATATATTTAAAATACAGATAAAATGCACACAGCCTACAGCCACGGGGATTTAAAAAATATATTTAAAATACAGATATTTCTTATCATTGCTAGAGACAAATTATTTAGCAAGAAAAATTCACATATTTATCAGTAGAAATAATACCCTATCACATGCAAAAATGTCGAAGCTAGAGGTAACCCACGAGAAGAAAATAAATCACTTGGGGCTATTTGAGCTGAAAAACATGATTCAATGATGAGCCCAGGAAAGCAGAGCTGGAGGCCATCCTCTCCCTCGTCACAGACTAAGGATGATGCATGCTACTTAACATGGCCCTTCCATGTAACTGAGCCCTCACTAAAAAGGGCTATCTCCTTTAAAGATGCGATACAATTTAGTGTGGTTGTTCGTTCAATTCTGGGACTCTCCTGAGCCAAGACTATCAATCATGCCAAACTGTGGAATTATTCATACAGTTCAGTATTCTGTCTGCTGTTCACAAGAGACTGAAGAGATACGATCAAGCTCATTTAATTTAGACTTGAGGCTGGACGTGAACTTCACTCCCTGAGGAACAGTACTACTTATCTATTGAACCACCCAATTCCTTAGGTTTTGTTAAAGTGCTTTCTGATGGAAGATTCTTTTAGGATAGTTTACATTAAAGAGGCAAAGCCTATAATATAAAAATTCAGTAATCTGTGTATAACAAAGAGTTCCTAAACTTGAATACCTAACTGCTGAAAGGCAAAAACTAGATGCAAATAGGTTCAAACTATTTCATGACCTACAACAATAGTATGCTGTGTAATGTTTTTGAAGTTACATTTTTCCTTTAGTACTGTCTTATAATAAGAGACTGGGTTAGCAACTAAATAAATAATTTCTTATAATTGACAGAGGGAAGAGCTAACTTACTAGAAGATGAGTCTCTCTCTTTAGTGACTAAGAAGTACAGATAAAGGATCATCACCCTTGCCATTTCAGGTTCAGCTACTTGGGAACTATTGACATTTTTGTTTAAGGACAGATCGCATTTCTGTGCTTGAGAAATGCACAGAGAATTTCTCTCCTAAGATTCAACAGCAGAAACCTGGAAAGCAGAAGTGAATTCTTGGAGGCACAAGCAAAGCTGATGGGTTAGGACCAGGAAAACTATATTGGCTGCTAGAAGCAGCGCCCAGCTCTCTTGCTTGTGTTCCCCTCACTGGTAAGACTACAACAGCAAAAAACTCAACAGACTGGCCCTTTTAAAAAATCATCAGCTGAAAGAAATACTGCATTGCCATCTCTGGAATGTGTGCACCCCTGTAACTGATAAAAATCTTTAAAATAAAAAGAAATTAAAATATACACTGTTAAAGTATACCCCTAGCTGACAGACAAAACGCACTCTGCATTGGCTGAGATGCTCAAAGTAAAAACAGAACCGGGCAGCAGTAGCTGTGAGAGGGAGCAGTCAAGTACTCTGTTCTCAGAAGGATGTTGTGGATGTCTCACAGGACCTCCCTTTCTGCCATGAAGCCACCAGTTCCTATTGTTGGTGTTAAAATGAACTGTGGCTGCGAACCTCTCCCCGCCAACTGCTGTTTGAAAGAAACATCTGACAGAGAATTCTGGTTTGGGGCTTGGAAGCCAATCAGTCAGAGCTCACCTGCCTGTGCCAATCTGGGCTCAGCTGTATCAACCAATCAGAGCTCAGCTATATTGATCAATCACAGCTCCCCTGTGCTGTCCAATAAGAACTAAGTGAGTTTCCATCCTTCATTTGCATAAATAGACCTGATAGGAAGCCTGGGAGGGAACTTTTGCTATAAAGCCCAAACCTTTTCTTTATTCTGTAGAACACCATTGCATTACACCAAAAGCTGTGTCTCCCCAGTCTGCAAACTTTTCACTGGAACTAAGTTGCTTTTCCCCTACTTCCTTTTCAGAGAACTTTCGTTCATGAAACAAATAATACTCAACTTATAGGAGAAATGCACACCCACAAACATCATCTATGTTATATAGAAGATTCAATTTCACCTGAAGAGGGTAAAATTCTTCATCTTGCATTTAGAGAAAAAATTCAATCTGTTTTAAACTGTTTTCTTGTATTAAGTAAAAGCTGTGCTGCAGTCCCCAATCTTTGTTCACTTGTTTCAATAAGTGCTAGAACAAGCTTATTTTCACCAACTGGTTTGTCTTGCCCACTCTGTCTAGGTTTTTTCTTTTTAACTACTAGCCCTTTCTACACTGAAAGAAATTTTTCAGTGTTTATATTGAATTTTTCCCATATATATTTTACAAGCTTTAAAAAATCAGTTTGTATTGAATTCGGGACTAATTAGATATTTGTAATATTTTTCTTTTAATTCACTTACAAAGAGAAAATAGACTTGAGAGGATTACTATGTTTTCAATACTGAAACAAATTTTGAATCATGAACATATGTCCAAAACCATATTTTAACTTGAAGAAGAGAAGGCAGGGAAATAATTCACTGTGATGATATCAGCTGTTCAACTAACTCTAATAATTATTGTATCATATCAGTAAAAGGTAATATGTTAAAATATTCAAAGAAAAAATATAAACAAAAGTTTTAACTTAGAAAAACATAACTTTTTTCACAAGCATTCATAATGTGATTTCTTAATATTTTGAAAAACACTAAAAGTTATTTTAAAACAGGTGTAAAATATGTAACATTGCAAAATCAAAACCCCTTTCAAGACTAACGTTGATCAGAGTTTTTATGCTTCATCGAATGTAATTTGCCTTAGAGACATTCGCCACTCTTTCAGTTCCACATCCCAGCAGAGAGACCCAGAAACCATGCAGATAGCATCTGTTAAAGGGCTAAAAATCTAAGCAGAAATTAATAAAACATTTTCGTACCTGGTAAACACCTACCAATTCAGCCCTCTTCAGAACAGGCCCCAGGAGTAAGGAAATTGGAAATACAACAACCCTCACAAAACTGAAATCACAGCCTCCAGGAAGACTCAGTTTCTGCCCACACTATTTTTCACTCAAAAGTATATCACTGGATAAATAAAATGCCTTTAAATTTTTTTCAAACACAGTTTATTTTCTTTTTAAAACTCAATACCTAATATGTATACATATTTATTGGGTACATAAGACATTTTGTTACATGCATAAAATGTGTAATGATTAAGCCAGGGTATTTATAGTATGCACCTCAGGGATTTATCATTTCTATGAGTTGAGAGCATTTTGAGGTATATAATACATTGTTCTTAACTATAGTCACCCTACTCTGCTACTGAACATTAGAACATATTCCTTCTATGTAATTGTATGGATCCATTAACCAACCTGTCTTCATTCCTGCCACCACTACCTGCACATCCTTCCCAGTCTCTGGTATTTATAATTCTACACTTTACTTCCATGAAACTAACATTTTTTTAAGCTTCCACATATGAGGGAGAACACGTCACTATAGTTTTTTCTGTGTCTGGCTTATTTCACTTAACGTAATGATCTCCTAGTCTCCCCATGTTGCTGCAAATGACATGATTTAAATTTCTTCACAGTCTGAATAGTATTCCATTGTATTCCATGTACACATAGTACATTTTTTAAATTCATTCTTATGCTGAGGAATAATTAGGCTGATTCATAGCTGTTGTGAGTAGTGCTGCAATAGGCATGGGGTGCAGATAGCTCTTTGATACTTGATTTCCTTTTTTCTGGATAAACGCCCAGTAATGGAACTGTCATATCATATGGTAGTTCTATTTTTAAATTTTGAGAAACTTCCATAGTGTTTTCTATACTGGCTAAAATGATTTACATTCCCACATGCTCACTGGCATTTACTTTTTGACATTTTAATAACGGTCTTTTTTTTACTGAAGATGATATTTTATTGTGGTTTTGATTTGCATTTCCTCAATATTTAGTGATGTTGAACATTTTTATATACTTGTTAGCCATTTGCATGTCTTTTTTGAAGAATGTTCATTTGAATTTTTTGCCCATTTTAAAATTGAATTATTAGGGTTTTTTTTTTTGCTGTTGACTTGTTTTGAGTTTCTTGTATGTTCTGAATATTAGTCCTTTGTCAGATGAATAGTTTGCAAACATTTTCTCTCATTTTGAAGGTTGTCTCTTCATTCTGTTAATTGTTTCCTTTGCTGTGTAGAAACTTTTTAGTCTGATATATTCCAATTTGTCTATTTTTGGTTTTGCTGCCTATGGCTCTAAGATCTTAGCCATAAAATCTTATCCTAGACCAGTCTCCTGAAGCATTTCCCTTCTGTTTTCTTCTAGCTTTTAATTTGGGGTCTTACAGTTAAGTGTTAAATTCATTCTGGATTGGTTTTCACATGTGGTGATAGTTTCATTCTTTTGAACATGGATATGGATAACCAGTTTTCCCAGCACAGTTTGATGAGGAGTGTGTTTTCCCCCCAAGGTATGTTTTTGGCACCTTTGTCAAAACCAGTTGGTTGTAAACACACAGATTTATTTCTGCGTTCTCTGTTCTGTTCTACTGGTCTATGTGTCTGTGTTTATAATAATACCATCCTGTTTTGGTTACTAAAGCTTTGTAGCATATTTTGAAGTCAGGTAGTGTGATGCCTCCAACTTGGTTCTTTTTGCTGAAGATTTCTTTGGCTATTCAAGCTCTTTTTCAGTTCCATAAATTTCATTATTTGCTATTTCTGTGAAAAATAACATTGGTATTTGGATAGAGATTTCACGTAATTTGTAGATTGCTTTGGGTAAAAAGGTCATTTTAACAATATTAATTATTTCAATCCATGAGCATGGGTTGACTTTTGTTTGTGTTCTCTTTAATTTTTTAAATCAGTGTTTTGTAGTTTTCTTTGTAGAGGTCTTTCATCTCCTTGATTAAATTTATCTCTAGGTATATTGTTTATTTTTGTAGCTATTGTAAATGGATTACTTTATTGATTTCTTTCTCAGTGTATTGGTGAATACAAAAAGGGGATACTGATGTTTGTATGTTGATTTTATCTTGCAACTTTACTGAATTATTATCAGATTTAGGAGATTTTTGGTGGAATCTTTGGGTTTGTATATATGTAAGATCATGTCATCTGTAAAGAGGGATAATTTGGCTTCTTCTCCCTTTTGGATGTCTTTGATTTTTTTCTCTTTCCTGATGATCTGGTTACAACCTTCAGTAGCAAGTTGAATAGCAGTGGTGAGGGTGGGCATCCTTGTCCTGTTCTCAAGAGGAATGCTGCCAGCTTTTGCCCACTCAGTATGATGTTAGCTGTGAGTTTTTCATACATGGCCTTTATTATTTTAAGGTATGTTCCTTCTATGCCCAGTTTCCCGGGAATTTTTAACATAAAAAGTTGTTGAATTTTATTAAATGCTTCTTCTGCATCTAATGAGATGATCACATGGTTTCTGTCCTTCATTCTGTTGATTTGATTATCATGTTTATTGATGTGCATATGTCGAACCATCCATTCTTCCCTGGGATAAACCCCACTTGATCATGGTGGATTATCTTTTTGATTTGCAGTTGAATTTGGTTTGCTAGTATTTTGTTGGGGATTTTTGTGTCTATGTTCATCAGGTCTATAGTTTCTTCCATCTTTGTCTGGTTTTGGAATAAAAGTAATTGCAGCTTCATAGAATAAGTTAGGGATAATTCTCTCCTCTTTGATGTTTTGGAACAGTTTAAGAATTGATGTACGTTCTTTGTAAATTTTGTAAAATTTGGTAGTAAACCCTCAGGTGTGGAACTTTTCTTTGTTAGGAACATTTCATTACTTTTTCAGTCTAATCTTATTACTGGTCTGTTCAGGTTTTGCATTTCTTTCTGCTTCAATTCTTGCAGGCTATATGTGTCCAGCAATGTTTCTAGTTCCTCTAGGTTTTCCAGTTTGTAAGTGTATAATTGTTCATAACAGTTTCTTATGATCTTTTGCATTTGGTGGTATCAGCTCTAATGTCTCCATTTTTATTTCTGATTTTATTTATTTGAGGTTTTCTTTTTCTTGGTTACTCTAGGTAGTGGTTATTGATCTTGTTTATCTTTTAAAACAATATTTTGCTGAACCTTTGTATTTTTTGTCTCTATTTCATTTAGTTCTGCTCTGGCCTCTATTATTTATTTCCTTCTACTAGTTTGCGGTTCGTCTTGTTCTTGCTTTTCTACTTTCTTGAGATGGGAAATCTTTCTACTTTTTTGACACAGGCATTTATTGCTATAAACTTTCCTATCAACAGTGCTTTTGCTATATCTCATAGCTTTTGGGATGTTGTGTTTTGACTTTGTTTCAAGACATTTTTTAATTTTCTTCTTAACTTCTTCCATGACCCAGTGGTCACTCAGGAGCATGTTGTTTCATTTCTAAGTGTTTGAACCGTTCCCAAAGTTCATCATTATTGATTTCTAGTTTGCTTTCATAGTGGTCTAAGAAAATACCTGACACGATTTCAATTTTTAAAAAATATGTTGAGACTTGTTTTGAGAGATGAACTATGCTGGGGAATGTTCCATGTGCTGATGAGAAGAATGTGTGCAGTGCAGCTGTTGGGTGAAATATTCTATAAATACCAAGGTCCCTTTGGTCTAAACTGCTGTTTAAATGCAATGTTTCTCTGTGGATTTTTTTTTGTCTATATGATTTGTCTAATGCTGAGACTGGGGTGTTGAAGCCCTGAACTATTACTGTATTGGACTTTATCTCTCCCCTTAAAACGAATATTTGCTTTACATATCTGAATGCTCTGGTTGTGCGTGCACATATGTTTAAAATTTTTACCCCTCTTGCTGAATTGATCCCTTTATTATTATATAATAACCTTATTTTTGCCTGTTTTTTATTTAAAGCTTATTTTATCTGACATAAGTATAGTTACTCCAGCTCATTTTTGGTTCTATTTGCATGGAATATCTTTTCCATCACTTAGTGGTGATCTATATGTGTTTTTACAGGTGAGATTAGTTTCTTGTAGGCAATGTATACTTGCGTTATGGTTTTAATCCATTCAGTCAGTCTATAAAGCGGAAAGTTTAATCAGTTTACATTCAAGATTATCATTGATAGGTGAAGGCTTATTGCTGTCACTTTATTCATTGATTTCTGCTTGTTTTCTGTATCTTTTCTTTCTCTGTTAATATTTAGCATTGTGGTTTGGTGGTTTTCTGTAGTGGTAACATTTGAGTCTTCTATTTATGTGTTCGCTTTACCCATAGGTTTTACACTTTCTACTTGGGGATTGGTAAGTGTCCTTCATCTGGATGTCTAAATATCTTTCTAGACCTGGGAAGTTTTCAGCTATTATTTGGATAAATAGGTGTTCTACCCCTTTTTTGGTTTTTCTTTTCTTCACCTTCTGGGACACCAGAAATTCAAATATTTGGACCCTTTATGGGGTCTTATATGCCACAAAGGCTTTGTTCATTTTTTAAAATCCTCTTCCTTTATTTTTGTCTGACTGGGTTATCTCAAAAGAACTCTCTCCAGATTTTAAAATTCTTTCTTCTTCTAGACCTAGTCTGCTGTTAGAGCTTTCAAACATATTTTAAAATATCATTCAGTAAATTGTTTAGTTCCAGAATTTCTGTTTGATTTTTATGATATCTATCTCTTTTATAAATTTCTTATTCACATCCTGAATTGCTTTTCCGATTTATATGTATTGTTTATCTGTGTTTTTTTTTCACATCTCACTGAATTCCTTTCAAATAACTATTCTGAATTCTTTTCCCAGAATTTCATAAATTTTGTTTTCTTTGGAATGTGTTGCTAGAAAATTATTGTATTTCTTTTGAGATGTCATAGTTCTCCCCTTTTTATGTTTCTTACATTGATATATGCACATCTGATACAACAGTCACTTCTCCAGTTGTTTGAATTTTCTTGCTAGGGAGGATTTTTTCCTCAAGGTGTTGGATTTCTTGCTAGGGAGGGTTTTTACCTGTGATGCTGGTTTGGTAGTGCACTTTGACTTTGATTCTGGATATATGCAGTAACAGTTTCTGTATGATTTATTTGTCTATAAACAGCGCCAGTGGTCCTGCAATTTCCTCAGTGGCTTAGGGTAGTTATTACTAAAGCTATGGTGAAGTTTTGCTAATGATAAGGATGATAGGTAGGCCAGTCCACACGCCCCAGTGGTGGCAGTGGCAGGCCAAGCATGCCTATCCTTCAGCCCCAGGGCAGGCTACACTGGTACCAGTGAAAGTGGGTCCGGGTGGGCATATTCTTGGGGCTCCATGTAGCTTTCTCTGCTGCCAGCAGTAGTAGCAGTGGGCTGGGCAGGTGAATGGCAGGTGTGATGTAGGCAATGGCAGTAGTAGCAGCATGACAATCCTCTGGTTTTTCAAGTGGTCCATGCTGGTGTTTGTGGTGGATGCAATGAGCTTGGTGGGCCCACAAATGGTACATGTGGGTAGGTGCCAGCTGTGGTAGTAGTGGCAGATTGGGTAAGCCCGTCCATAGGTCCCTGGTAGAGATGCTCAGGTGCTGATGGTGCACAAGGCCGAGGTGTCCTCAGGCCCAATAGGGTGAGCTCAGGCACAAGACATGGTGGAGCCAGGCCAAGTGGGTCTGTCCTCAGGCTCCCACAGTGGTGCCTGCAGGTACTGGCTGTGGTAGGCAGGGACAGGGTGATCCTCAGGCCCCCAGTGAAATGCTTAGGTTGGGGCACGCATAGCTGCACTGTGGCCTTGCTACTGAGGAGAGCAGGATTGCCTTTTCAGTGGCAGCGGACAGGCAGCTGGGGAGTGTGCACTTCAGCCCTGGCGGTGGTGTTAAGCAAAGCAGCTTGTCCTCAGGGCACTTGTAAATGCACAACAGCCCCACTGCTGCTGGTTGTGAGAGTCCTGCCAAGGGCTTATTCTTTGGCCGGGTAAGAGAAGCCAGCGGTGGTGGCAGCTATGGATGAGGGATGTCAGTGGGGCTCAGGGATGTAAAGATGTGGGAGCTGTTGGTCTCAGAACAGGATGCATTCTGCTGGGGGCTGAGGTCTCAAAATGGCACTTTGCTGTAGCCACTTAAGACATAGGGACGCATGTGGGATCAGTGCTGTCACAGTTTCCAGGCAGCTTCCCATGTTAGTCTCAGAGCCTGCAAGGGTTCAGTGATTAGGATTGCAGAAGACCATGGTGGGAATGTGGTCAGCCAGGGTCTCTCACCTACCCTTTCCCTGCACTGCGGAGCCTCTCTGGGCTCCTGGCCAATCACAGCTGAGAAGACTGCCTTGCTTCTCTCTCCTTTTTTTGCCTTAGGTGCTTCCTGTTACTTTTTTGTTGAATTCCAGCGTCTTTCTTAGATAATCTATTCAAGGTTTGATTAGCTACTCACTATCGTGGTTCTTCTTTGTGAAGGGGGCAAGTACTAGACACCTCCAGCTAGCTCTCTAGCCCCTTCCATACACAATTTCTGGCACCAAATCAAATATAATAAGTCATGCCGGAAGCCAAAACGAAATGACTGAAATCCAAGAATTAAAGTCAGACAATTTGGAGTAGTCAACAGGCAAATTAAGTATCATTGTAATATCTAAGATTTAATTATAACAAATACATTCAAAAAGAGGAAAATGTGAAGTGTTCCCATCCAGTCCTGAAGAACTGGAACATACAGAAAGAATCAAATAGAAATTCTAGAATAGAAAAACACCATAACATTTTGAAATTAGGGAATTAATATATAGGTTTGGGAGGTGATTATCCACACTGATTAGGGGAATAAAGAACTCGATGAAGGGTTGGTACAAAATATCCAGATAATGCAGAGAAAAAAGTAGAATGAAAAGTAAACACAGTAGGAGATGCATGAAACAGAATGAAAGGTCTGATAAATTTTGTTATTTGAGTCCCTGAGAAGAGAGATTGAGGACAGAAAGTCATATTGAAAGCAATACTGGTGATAATTTTCACAAACTAAAAATAATCCTTCCTCCCCCGAGTCTTATTCAGTATGTGAAGAGAATAGCTCTGTTCTACCCTTGATTAAAGAAACTTGCCTCCAATTTTGACCGTGTTAAAGAAACCATGATTTCAAAATTCCATAGAGGTTTCTTTTGGTGCTAACAGTAGACAAGGAGTTTTAGACTGTTTATTTAGCAAAGATTCAATTTTGGTTCTGCAAAGGTGGCTTAGATTCTCATCTGAGGTAAGGGTTGAATAGCTCAAGTGCTTGACATGGAAAGTAGCTGCTTGGGATTTGAATCTGGCAGCTGGTGAGAAGGTGAGGAAGGAGTTTGAAAGTGTATGGGAAGAGTGTGGAATAGTCAGTGGGGCTTAAAGGAGGCATAGCAGGCAAAACCAACAGCAGCAGTGACAATAAAAACACCCAGAAACCCCTCCTGTCAGGAAAATGCAGGTGATTGTGAGGGCATTGGTGTCGAAGATTTCATGTTACTCTGATTCCATTTCCTTTCACTGTGATGTGCCGGACCTGCCATGCCTTTCCCCAAACCCCCAGTGAAAGTGTGTGGCATGCAGGACCTTGCACTCGCTGTACTTTGGGGCATGAAAGAATGCCGGGCAGCATGTGGCACATGTGGAAGGGGATGTCACGTGCTGGATGTAAGATGCAAAGGAAGGACAGAGAATCCAACAGAACAGGGAGTCACAGGGAGGGAGCAGGAAGAAACTAAAAAGCCTCTTAAAAATCCTTGGGACTACTGGAGAGAGGAAGGGGGAAAACAAGCTACTACCTTTCTCACAGTCCGTGGGATGAGGACTTCAGTTTCCCTTTAATATTAGAGAAGAGGGTGACCTCAAAAGGCTGGAAGCCATGGGGACACCAGGTGAAAGATACTGGATTGTGTGTATGCATGGTCACACACACACACACACACATATAAACACACACACGTGTGCACACACATGTGCCAGGAAGAAAAACACAGTGACTACATTCATTAAGGATGTGTATGTTTGTCCATGTGACTTCATTTAAAAACAAATTCTGAGCTCTGACACTTCCATTATATCCCATGCTGCCATTTCTGATAGTCCAGTAAACACTCAATTCTCTAAGGTTATGAATGTACAGTAACGACCCTGTGTGCCAATGTGAAAAAAAACTGTTGTTGTCATCTTCCTTCATAACATTTCACCCCTCCAATAATAAAACACCCACGAAATCAAACTCAAGGCAGAAAAAGAAACTGTCACTTGCCCCTGCTGCTGGCGAGAAATAAGGCCTGCTGAGAGCAGCAGCCAGTCCAGGCATGGAGCAGAGCCGGGAGGAGCTTCAGACAGGACTTTCAGGTCTTGGGGAAAACAAATCCCTTTCTGCTGCCATCTGATTCACAGGGAAGCATTCCACTTACTCATTCTGTTTGCTTTATTCTGGACTCAAATAGGGAGGACAGAGGGGGACAGAGAAAGAGAGAAAGAGTGTGTGAGAGAGACATAAAAGAAACACACAGAGAGAAAGACAGAGAAACATCACATACAGAAGGGGGAAGAAGAGAAAGAAGACACATATGCACAGAGAGAGACAGAGGAGGAATGGGAGGAGAAGAGAGAGAGAGAGAGAGAACACAGAGAACCACCCACTTAATGACAGTCAGATATAACAAGTAGGAAACAAAATAGAAGTCAGAGAGCCAAGGAGAAAGGGGCCTCAATCTCGGTCTTGCCTAGAACAGAGTCGGGGGCACTAAGTTTGGGTTGTCTCAAAGATTTTTCTTCTAAACCTGCCTCTGCTTCTAATCTGCTGCCTGGTCTTGAGTGTATCAGGGCACCCCTCTGAGCTTTAGCATGAATATCTACAAAATGAGATACCTGAAAAAGTTGCTCTTTATGTTTTTTTATGGCTGTAGCAGTCCTTGGTTTCTGATCCATGATCCAGAGAAAGTATAGAAATCTATTATGAGGAGTGTTTTTGCAATTAGAATTAGAAGTAAACTTAAATTATGGGTTTGGCTTAGCTTCATTTGAGAAAATACTTTGACATTCTAGGTTGATTTGCTTCAATAATTTTAGAAAATATAATTACCAGTATGCACTAATTTACTGCATGGTTCTTAGTTTAAGAAAAAGACTGACAGCAGGTGCTAAATAAATTTTGCAAATTAACAACTTAAATGAAATTATGAATTTAAAATATTGCTTAAATCAAAGTAAAATAAAACCCCAGCACCAAAGACAGTGTTCAACAATATAAAAGGTGAGAAAACATTCATTACCAGTCCATGCTAGAATCAGCTAAGTGCTATACCATACACACACACAAATCAAATATGGGAGATGAGAAACTAATGGAAAAGGAATAAAGGGAACAAAGAATGGGAGAAAGGAGGAAAAAAGATAGGAAAGGTGAGATGAGAGAAGTAGAGAAGAGCAAGAAGAGTAAGGAATAAAGAAAAACACCAAAAAGAAGAAAGCTTTGTTACCGATGCCTTTCCCTCCCTTGCAGTAATCTTCGAGTCTTCACCAGGTTGGCTCTGGGCCCAAATGAGGTACTGGATATAAATGGCTGCAACAGCTCTTTAGTTTAATTAAGTCTCTGCTATTTATCTTTGTTTTTATTGCATTTACTTTCAGGCTCTTGATCATAAAATCTTTGCCTAAGTCAATATCTGAAGGGTTTTTCCAATGTTGTCTTCTAGGATTTTTATAGTTTCAGGTCTTACATTTAAGTCCTTGATCCATCTTGCATAAGGTGAGAGGTAAGAATCCAGTTTCATTCTCCTACATGCCACTTGCTAATTATCCCAGCACCATTTGTTCAATAGGGTGTCCTCTGCCCCTTTATGCTTGTGCAAAGATCAGTTGGCTGTAAGTATTTGGATTTATTTCTGGGTTCTCTACTCTGTTCCATTGGTCTATGTGCCTATTTTTAACACCAGTACCATGGCTGTTTGGTGACTACTGCCTAGCTGGTACTTAATTAAACTAAAGAGCTTTTACACGGCAAAAGGAAGAGTCAGAGAATAAACAGACAACCTACACAGTGGGAGAATATCTTCACATCTATACATCTGACAAAGGACTAATATGCAGAATCTACAAAGAACTCAAACTATTTAGCAAGAAAAAATTACAAACAATCCCATCAAAAAGTGAGCTAAGGACACGAATAGACAACTCTCAAAGAAAGATATACAAATATCAAACATGCATATGAAAAAATGCCAACATCACTAATGATCAGGGAAATGCAAATCAAAACCACAATGCAATATCACCTTACTGCTGCAAGAATGGCCATAATAAAAAAATAAAAATAATAATAGATGTTGGCATGGATGCAGTGAACAGGGAACACTTCTACACTCCTGGTGGGAATGTAAATTAGTGCAACCACTTTGGAAAACAGTGTGGCAGTTCCTTAAATAACTAAAAGTAGAACTACCATTTGATACAGCAATCTCACCACTGGGTATTTACCCAGCGGAAAAGAAGTCATTATATGAAAAAGATACTTGCACACATATGTTTTAGCAACACAATTCTCAATTTCAAAAATGTGGAACCAACCTAAATGCCTATCAGTCAACAAGTGGGCTAAAGAAGCTGTGGTATATATATATATACAATGGAATACTACTCAGCCATAAAAATGAATGAATTAATGGCCTTCACAGTAACCTGGATGAGATTGAAGACTATTATTCTAAGTGAAGTAACTCAGGAATGGAAAACCAAACATTCTATGTTCTCACTCATAAGTAGGAGCTAAGCTATGAAGATGCTAAGGAATAAGAATGACACAATAGCCTCTGGGGACTCATGGGGAAAGGGCAAAAAGTGGGTGAGGCATAAATGACTACAAATTGTGCACAGTGTATGTTGCTCAGGTGATGGGTGCACTGAAATCTCACAAATCACTGCTGAAGAACTTACTCTTGTAACCAAATACCACCTATTCCCCAATAACCTTTGGAAATTAAAAAAATTAAAAAAATAAATGGCTGCAAATAAACTCCAAAGCACTAAGCAAGGCAGTGGTATTGTGGTTTTATACTCAAATTTTCTCTTTCTAGATTTGAAGTCTTGGTCCAGCCAAGACAGTAGGATATGTTACTAAATGGTTAATATTGTTACAGGGATGCCACCACATTGCACTATTTTGATTAAGATATGGTTGGTCAATATACCTGCAAGCCTTACGTTACAAGGACTCTGGCTAATTTGTAACCTAGGGCAAAGATGACCATACTCAGAATGGAAACTGGTTTGGGGAGTGAGGTCTTCATAACTGATAGAATAAGAATATCTTCTAATTTACCTTTTATGTGCCACCTATCTAGAAAGTGACTGCCGAAAGGTAGATGTGAAGATGCTGTTCTCTGCCTGTGGACAAGCTGAGATGTAAAAAGACATCTCTCTGCCTCCATCTGAGGGTCTTCTGCATCCTCAGCATTCTTTTAGTGTTGGGATTCCCCTAGGTTTTGCTCTTACCAATCCCTTCTCACTTTACACCTGTACTGTCTAGCACAGCAGCCAGCAGCTACCTGTGGTTGTGTTTGAAATGTGGCTAAAACCACATGTTGAGATGATATTTAAAATATATCACTCTAGTTCATTACAATTAATTTTACCAATTTTATCTTACTTTTTTAAATGTGGCTAATAGAAGAGTTTAAAATAATACATGTTCATATCGTATTTCTACTGAACGGTACTGCTCTTCATGGTCCAACTGAATTGTCTAAGCTCGACCCATGCCTTACCAGCTATTCTGAGAAATGACATCATCAGCTCAAACCTTTCTTTTGAACTTCAAATCAACATATTCCTTTGCTACTCTGACTGGCACTTTCAAACTGAGTGTATTCCGAATTCAACTCATTTATCTCGTTCTCACAAGAAAAGTATCCTTTTTTCACATATTCTCTTATTTAAGTCAGAAACTTAAAAGATGGCCTTTACCTCTATCTTTTGTCATATATCAAATGCCTAACCCAGTCGTATAGATGCATAATTTCTAAAATACTTTGGAAATGCACATCCTAGTAAGACCGTGGAAGTACGTAAGTCTCTTTATAAGCCAAACTAAAAAATAAAATGTCTGAGCAATTACAGGTATTTACTTTTTTAACAAATTATTTGCTTTTTATTTAATACAGTGATAATTGTTAAAACAATCTATTAACAACAGAAGCAATATTTAGAACCCATGCTTAACAAAGCAATATATAATATTAATGAATTAAAATATAAAATGCTAATGGAAACAATAAATTGACAAGGGATCATTTATCTTTTGGATACTATAGTAAAATTTTCTGCAATATGGTGTGCCTGGCAAGATTCAGTACTAAAACGTCCTCTCACTACCATTTCTGGGTGTATTTTTAGGCACTTCAAGTCAATGCTTGCTCAAGGGAATTGGCTACATCACTATATTAATAGCTTTGAGACACACAAAGCCTTACCAAAAAAAAGTCATGTTGAGTTAATAGCAAAGATTGTTTAAATTAACACATTTATAAACAAAATTGAGGTTGGGATTCTACTTATGGCAAGTCTATGCCACTCTCTGCATGTGTGGGCACTTGATAGGGTTTGGCTGTGTCCCCACCCTCATCTTAAATCTCATCTTAAATTGTAGCTCCCATGATTCGCACATGTTGTGGGAGAGAACTGACGGGAAACAATTGGATCATGGGGGAAGTTTCCCCCATACTGTTCTCATGGTAGTGAATAAGTCTTACAAGATCTGATGGTTTTGTAAGGGAAACCCCTTTTGCTTGACTCTTATTGTCTGTCTTGCAGGAGCCGTGGAAGGAGTGCCTGTTGCCGTCTGCCATGATTGTGAGGTCTCCCTAGCCACTTAGAACCGTAAGTCCATTAAATCTCTTTCTTTTGTAATTCCCTCTCTCAGGTATGTATTTATCAGCGGCATGAAAACAGACTAATACAGCACTGGTGATGGCTTGTTCTTTTGAAGAACAGTAATGGTGAAATGTGCTTCATTTTGCTACCAGTAATCTTTGAACTTTAAGTTTAAATTTGGTAATATGTTATTCAATATGGTAACAAACATTAACTTATACTATCTTTCAATTTTCAGTGATCTTTAATTTCTCAAAATGCTAAAGAGATTTTAAAATGAAACTTCTATTGATTATATTTTGACATTATTACTCTTTTCTGTATAATAGTTCTAAAATATTTATAATTTATCTCAGATGATAAATATTAAATTGCTTATTTATTTGATTACCTAGAAAACACACTAAAAATTTAAGAATTCATGGCAATATGATAAAGACATTTTAAATAAAATATAAAAAGCAGTTCAAGAAAGTATTTCCTGGCCACTATCACATTTAAGTAATAATTTGATAAAACTCTCAAGGTCCAGCACTCTAAAAGTCTTCTCATCACAGGCAATGACGTCCCACAAAATACATAATCTCTCTGCATGTTACGCCTTTTCTTCATTTGCAGAAATCTGGAAAATCTACTATTCTTATTTTTGTTACACAAATAACTGATAATACTGAAAGACTGTTGGCTCTCTTTAATTTCCTCATTACCTTCAAACTAATTCAGCTTTTGTCTCCTGCTATGGTAGATTAACAGGGACTACATTTTTTCTTCCTTCTGAAAACACTAAAGAGCAGGATAAACTGAAGAAAGGAATGGCTGTTAGATGTTGGGCATCAGGCAGCAATGAATGGCAGGCCCTAAAGGAGTCTTGTGGCTCTTCCTAACAGGCTGCAGTGGAGCAGGGGAGTCCAGGGAAGGCTGGAGATGGAACTGTATTCTGGGGGTCAAGGTGACGAAGTTCATAGCACACAGGGCAGAAGAGGAAAGATTTACTCACCCCTTGGTGAACAGCTGGGAGTCCTCACCTAAAATCTGATCTGCACATGCACATATGAAACTGCGTAAGGCTGGCAGTGAACCACACAAAAGGAGGAGAGGATTCTCACAAAGCTAGGACCAGACTGTGTTCCCACCAGACAGAGTAGAGAGCCTCACAATTTGCCAGATATTAGGTAGAGGAGTCGGATGAGTATTGCTTCCGTTGTTGGGAAAAATCAACCTAGACTTACTGCTGCTCAGGTTCTGCCTAGCAAAGATTTAAAGGAAGTTTGGGAAAGATCAAACTGTTTCTGGGTAATTTAATTGTATCCAAAACAATGTTTCAGAACTTACAAACATATAAAGTATCTAGGAGTAAACATGCAAAATAAATAATATTTGACATCCAATAAAAAAAATTACCAGATATGCAAATAATCTAGAAAATGTGAATCATACAGAAGAAAATTTTGTCAATCCACCAAAATTGACCCAATACTGATACAGATATTAGAATTAGAACACAAGAAGATTAAAACAGATAATACTATGTCTCATATGTCCAAGAAGGCATGAAAATGATTGAACATATTAAGAAACATTAAAGATATAGTAATAGGATTAACAGTCACTGAAGAAAAAAAGATTAATGATCCTGAAGAGGCAGCAATAGAACACATCTAAAACAAACCTGAGAGAAAAAGAAAACTGAAAAAATATGAAGGGAATATCAGTGAGCTGTGGGACAAATTCAAGCAGCCTAATATATTAGTATCTGGAAATAGATTACCTGAAAAGAAGAAAGAGAAGGAGAAGTGACAAGAAAATATTTTTTTAATGGCTGATGTTTTCCAAATTTAATAAAAACTAAGAATCCATGAATTCAGAAGCTTAATTAACTCCAGAAGAAACACTATACCAATGCGCATCACAAGCAAATTGCTTAGAACCACTCACGAGAGAAAATCTTAATAGCAGCTGCAGAAGAAGTGTCACACAAAAGAAACAAGGACAAGAATGACAAGAGATGCTCCTCAGAAATCACGCACACCAGCAAACAAGAAAGCGACTTCGTTACAGTACAGAAAGATTAAAACTGTCATCCAAGAATTCTGTGCCAATCAAAACATCTCTCAAAAACAATGGTGAAATGAAAACTGTTTAGAAATGTGGGGAACGCTCCCGTAATTCCTCTAAGCAAACCTGAACTGTAAGAACTGTGCAAGGGAGTCCTTTTGGCAGAAGGAAAATGATACCAGAAGTCACCTGCATCTGTACAGAAGGATGAAGAGAACTGGAAAATATTTTGGCAAAGGTTTCACAAGTTATTTCTTTTTAAAAAGTCTACTTAAAATAAATGAATTATTAGAGCAAAAATAATAATGTATCATGAGGCTTATAAGATATGCACAAGTAATAGTTTTGACAACCTTAGCACAAAGGCCAGGGAGGTTCTTACACTACACACACATTTGTATCATGTCACTTGAGGTAGACTGTGAAAAGACAAAGGTATATACTGTAAACCCTCAAGTAATAATTAAAATAACAAAATAAAAAGTTACAGCTAATAAGCTAACAAAGGAGATAAAAGTTATGAAAAATAGTCTAAAAGAAGGCAGAAAAAAAACAGAAGAATCAACAGATACATCAAATAGAAAACAAATAGCAAGATGCAAGATTTATAATGAATTATATCAATGATACTAAATATAAATAAACAAGGTAACCCAATTAAAGACCAAAACTGCCAGATTGAATAATAAATAAGACCTAGTATGTGTTTCCTTTAAGAAATTACTTTAAACATAAAAAATAAGTTAAAAGAAAAAGTATGGAAAAGTATATACAATACAAACACAATTCATAAAACATTTGGAGTGTTTATATTAACAAAGTTTATTTCATAGCCAAGAATATTACTACTGATAAAGAGGATCATTTTATACCAATAAAGGTACCAATTCATCAAGAGAATATTGCAATTCAAAATATTTTTGTATCACATTCGTGCAACTGAACTTTATACATGAAGTGAAATTTTCAAAACTGTAAGGAAGAATAGATAAAACCACAATTATTGTGATTTCAATACATCTCTCTAAATAATAATTTTATTAGTAAAAGTAAAAATATTTAATATATTACTTTATTGAAAATAAATTAATAAAATTAATTATTATTTTATTATTAATAACTAATAACATATTTAATTATAGTATGATATAATAATAAAATTATATCATATTATTATTATTATTTAGAGACAGGCTCTTGTTTTCTCTAGACAGGCTAGAGTGTAGTGGTAGTCACAGCTCTCTGCATCCTTGAACTCTTGGGCTCAAGGAATCCTTCTGCCTCAGCCTTCCAGGTAGCTGGGACTACAGGCATGTGCAACAGAACCTGGCTAATTTTTAATAATGTCTCACTCTGTTGTCCAGGCTAGTCTCGAACTCCTGGACTCAAGCAATCCTCCCATCATGGCCTCCCAAAGTGCTGGGATTACAGGCATGATCCACTGTACCCAGCCCTCTCTAAATTACTTGTAGAATAAATAGACAGAAAAATCACTAAGAACATAAAATACCTGAACATTATCAATGAACTTAACCTTTTCTGGCATTTATGAAGCATTCCACCCAGGAAAAGCAAAATGCACATTTTTTTCCTATGCATCTAGAAAATTTACTGTGATAAACTGTATGCTGGGAAGTAAAAGTATCATAATGAAAAGAACTCAAATCATAAGCAGTATATTCTCTGACTACAAACTAAAATCAAGATCAGTGGTAGAACAAGGGCCATGGCAACAGGCCAGCACTTTGAGCCTTGAAGAACATATCCTATGAACATGGTGTGGAATGGTGAGGATTGAGAGCCCTTGATATAAACTTATCAGAGAAGGGATAGAAAACTCTCATTGCTAGTAAGGCCTCATTATTTATTTTCATGATATTACTGTGTTTTTTGGTCTTTTATGTAGTAGAGTGTTTGAAAGTTCTAGTCTTTCTTGGCTATTATGAGGAAAGAAGCAGAAAATAATGTTGCCTGCAGTTTGGATGATTTTAGTGGTTCTCAACCATGGAATTAACTGGAAAGCTTTTATTTATTAAAAAAAAAATTGGGCTAGGCATGGTGGCTCACACCTGTTATCCTAGCACTTTGGGAGACCAAGGTGGGTGGATCACCTGAGGTCGGGAGTTTGAGACACACTAGTTAACATGTTGAAACCCTGTCTCTACTAAAAAATACAAAAATTAACCAGGTGTTTTGTTGGCCACCTGTAATCCCAGCTACTCGGGACGCTGAGGCAGGAGAATCACTTGAACCCCGGAGACAGAGGTTGCAGTGAACTGGGATAGCACCACTGCACTCCAGTCTGGGTGACAGAGCAAGACTCCATCTCAAAAAAACAAACAAATATATTTTTATTGTGGTAAAAAATGCACAGCATAAAATCTATCTTCTTAACTATTTCAAAATGTGCAGTTTAGAAATGTTAAATACATTTACATCTTTGCACAACCAAGCTCCAGAAATTTTCATCTGACAAAATTGAAACTCTTTACATTAAATAACAACTCACTATCCCTGGTCCCTAGTCCACCATTCTACTTTCTCAATCTGAATTTGACTACTCTGGATAACTTATAAAAATGAGTCACAAATACTGTCTTTTTGTGACTGGATTAATTCAATTAACATAATGTCCTCAGGGTTCGTCCATGTTGCAGCATGTGCTGGAATTTACCTCTTTGTCCGGCCTGCTCAGACTTCACTGCTGCCACTGCCAGCACCCACATGTGCCACCCAGGAGCCTAATGTCTAGCATGACTAAAGCCTATCAGTGCCACCATCACTGCTGGCACTTGTACATACAGCCTCTGGGTCTGAGAACTGGTCTGAACAGGGTCTGTCATCCCCATCACTGTCAACTATATGCACCTTAGTAGTGAGGTAGTGCACATATGCATCACCCAGAGGTCCATGGATTATCTTGCCGAGGGCCTGCCATCACCACCCTCCACGAGCCTACCACCTCCTGCAGCAGGGCCACAGTGTGCCTTCACATTGCCCCCAACCAAGGGCCTAAGAACTGGCACCCAGCATCCTTGTACCCAGAAAACTGCCCTGCAGACTCCACAAATAACCAGGGCCTAAGCCTTTGACAAACGGACACATATTGCCGACATTAATTATAGCTAAAAAAATGATACGGAGACTGCATATCACGCAGAATCAAATCAAAGCACCCTACCCAACCAATTTTATTTCAGCTACATCTACAAGAAAAAGTCTTTCTCTACAAAAGCTACTCCATAAAATTGGAAGAAGCAACTGTTACATCAGATGCACAGATATCAATGTAGGGAACGAGGAGACATGAAAAAGCAGGAAAACATGACACTTCCAAAGGAACACAGTAATTCTTCAGTAACAGAGTGAAAAGAAAATCTATGAAATGTCTGAAAAGAAATCCAAAATAATCATCTGAAGGAAACTCAACAGGTTACAGAAGAAATAAATTAGGAAAATAATTCATTATCTAAATGAGAAATTTTTAAAAAGAAATAGATATCATACAAAAGAACCAAACAAAAATCTCATAACTGAAAAATATAATGAGGAAAATAAAAAAATATGAATAAGAACTTCAACAATAGACTAGATCAAGCAGGAAAAAAAAAAAAAAGAATTTCTGAACTCGAAGATAGGTTTTTAAAAATAATCCAGTTAAAAGGAAAAAAAAAAGAATAAAAAAGAATGAAGAGAGCCTACCTGAACCTGATATATGGGACATCATTACACCACTAAGTGAAAAAAACTTTTTCATTTTCAAAGTTCCAGAATAACAATAAATAGAAAATGTCATAGAAAATTTATTTAATGCAATAATAGCTGAAAATTTCCCAACTCTAGAAAGATATTTAGACATACAGATACAAGAAGTTCAAATCCCCAAATAGATCCAACCCAAAACAGTCCTCTCTAAGGCAAGTTATAGTTAAACTGTCAAAAGTAAAAGGTAATGAGAAAATTCTAAAAACAGCAAGAGAAAAGCATCCAGTCACATACAAGGGAATCTCCATCAGACCAAAAGCAGATTTCTCAGCAGAAACCATACAGCCCTGGAGAGAACAGAATGATATATTCAAATTACTGAAAGAAAAAACAACAGCTATCAGCCAAGAATATTATAACCAACAAAACTAACCTTCATAAATAAATAAAAAGTAAAAGATTTCCCAGACAAGCAAAAACTGAGGGAAATTCATCACCACTAGACTAGTGCTACAAAATGCTTAAGGGAGCCCTGCATCTGTGAGTGAAAGGATAATATCTATCATCAAGAAAATATAACACTCATTGGCAGAGTAGAGACAAAAATGAGAGGAGATAGGAATCAAACATTAACATTACAAAAAAATCCCACAAGACTGAAAAGATAATAAAAGAGGAAGAAACAAAGGATATACAAAATACTCAGAAAACAATTAGTAAAATGCAAACAATAACAACTTTGAATTTAAAGGGTTTAAATTCCCCACTTAAAAGATATAGATTGGCTACATGTTAAACAAAACAGAACAAAGACCATGAAACAACTACATACTGCTGACAAGAAATTTCACCTATAGAGAAACAGACTTTCTGAAAGAGAAGGGATGGTGCTATAGTTTGGATATTTGTCACCCTGAACCTCATATATAAATTTGGTCCCCAATTTTAACGATGGGGCCCAATGGGAGGTGTTTGGGGCATGGGGGCAGATGCCTCATGAAGAGTTTAATGCCGCCCCCCAGAGGGGAGTGAGTTCTCATTTTTATTTGTTTCTGTGAAGGCTGGTTGTTGAGAACAGCTTGGGCCAGCTGCAGTGGCTCACACCTGTAACCCCAGCACTTTGGGAGGCCAAGGCAGGCAGATCACAAGGTCAGGAGTTCAAGACCAGCCTGGCCAGCATGGTGAAAACCGACTCTACTAAAATACAAAAAATTAGCCAAGCATGGTTGCGGGCGCCTGTAATCCCCACTACTCGGGAGGGTGAGGCAGGGGAATCGCTTGAACACGGAAGGTGGAGGTTGCAGTGAGCTGAGATTGTGCCACTGCACTCCAGCTGGCAACAGAATAAGATTCCATCTCAGAAAAAAAAAACAAAAAAAACAGCTTGGCATCATCCTTCCCTCTCTCCTGGTTCCTCTCTCACTATGTAATCTCTGCACACACCTGTTCTCCTTTGCCTTCCACCATGATGGAAGTAGCCTGGGTCCTTGCCAGATCCCCAATCTTGAATTTTCTAGTAGAACCATGAGCTAAATAAACCTTTTTCCCCCCAAAATTGCCCAGCCTTGGATATTACTTTATAGGAACTCTAAATGGACTAAGACAAATGGAAGCAAATATTCCTTTATAGCAACTCTAAATGGACTAAGACAAATGGAAACCAAGAGTGTGCAGGAATAGTGTAATTATGTCAAACAAAATAGACTTTAAGTAAAAAAATTAAAAAGACACAGAAAGTCATTATATAATGATGAAATGATCAATTTAGGAAGAGAATATAACAATTATAAAGATTTATGCTCCCAACACCAAAATACCCACACATATAATACAATTATTAGCTAAAGAGAGAGAGATAAACCTCGGTATAATAAAAGCTGGGGACTTCAATACCCCATTTTAAGCTTTGGAAAAATCATCTAGACGGAAAATTCACCAAGAAACATTGGACTTAAACTGCACTACAGACCAAATGTACTTAACAGACAAATTTCATCAAGCTGCAATATATACATTCTTCTCATTAGCACATGGAACATTCTCCAGGATAAACCATATATTAGGCCACAAAACTAGTCCCAACAAATTTCAAGAAATCAAAATTGTAGTAAGTGTTTTCTCAGATCACAATGTAATAAAACCAGAAATCAACAAGAACGTTGAAAATACAAATGCATGAAGAGTAAACAACCTGCATTTGAATGACCAATGGGTCTATGAATTAAGAAGTAAATAAAAAAAGTCTTGAAACTAGGAAAATTGAAACACTATATGTATACCAAATCATATAAGATACAGCAAACTCAGTACAAAGAGGGAAATTTAGAGCAATAAACACCTACATCAAAAGTAGAAAGAATTCCAATAAATAACTGAATGATTTATCTAAGGGAATTAAAAAAGCAAGAAAAAAATGAAATGCAAAAGTTTTTGACATCAAAAGTAGAAAGAATTCCAATAAATAACTGAATGATTTATCTCAGGGAATTAAAAAAGAAAAAAAAAAAATCCTGCAAAATTTTTTGAAACTTTATGAAGATTAGAGCAGAAACAAACAAAGAAAAACATTTTTTTAGAAATTTGAAGATTTAGAAAGTTGTTTTTTAAAGATAAGCAAAATTGCTAGAAAAAGAAAAAAAAGGGAAGCCAAAATAAATAAAATTAGAAATGAAAGGGACATTTAACAACTATGATCACAGACATACAAATCATTAGAGACTATTATAAACAACTATTTACCAACAAATTAGAAACCTAGAAAAAATGATAAGCTTCTGGACACATAAAATCTACTCAGATTGAACCATGAAGAAACAAAAAATTTCAATAACAGTAACGAGTAACAAAATCGAAGCTATAATAAAAAATCTTCCATCAAGGAAAAGCCCAGGATCTAATTGCTTAACTGCTAAATTCTACCAAATGTTTAAAGAAGAACTAATACCAATTATACTCAAACTCTTAAAAAAATTTACATTTTTTAGCAGCTTTATTGAAGTATAGTATTAAAAAATGCACTATTAAACTATGCAGTTTGATGAGTTTTGACTGATGTATACACCCATGAAACACAATTACTTCAGTGAAAACAGTGAACATACCCATCAACCCCAAAAGGTTTCTCATGTTCCTTTACGATTCCTCTCTCATCTCTCCCCACCCCATGCTTTCTGTCACTATAAAGGTAATTAATGTTTCTATTTTCTAGAGTTTTATATAAATGGAAGCATAAAGTGTGTACTCCTTTTTGTTTGGCTTCTTTTAGTCAACAATATTTTTTTAGATGCATCCATGCCATTGTGTTTGTCAGTAATTCATTTCTTTTTATTACTCAGTAGTAGTCATCTATAGTATGCATATGTCATAATTTGCTTATCTAAGAACTTATAGGAGAACATTTGGGTTATTTCCAGTTTGGGCTATTTACAAATAAAGCCCTTATCAACATTCATGTTGAAGTCATTGTATGAACATACTTTTTCTTTCCTTCTGGATAAATGCCTAGAATTGAAATGGCTATACATATGGCATTTGTACTTGTAACTTTTTGAGAAACTGGCAAACTCTTCTCTAAATTGGTTGTACCATTTTACATTCCCATCAACAGTGTTTGAATGTTCCAGTTCCTCTTCTTTCTCACCAAGACGTGTCATAATAAGTCTTTTTGATTTTATTGACTCTAATAGGTGTGTAGTGGTATCACCATTAATTTGCATTCCAAATGAACTAATGATGTGGCACGTAGTATAAGTTTATTTGCTTTCTGTATATATCCTTGGTGACAACTGATTTTGACAAAAGTACAAAGGCTATTCGATGGAAGAAGGATAATCTTTTCAACAAATGGTGCTGCAACAACTGCATATCATATGCAAAAATTGATCCATATCTCATGGCATAAACAAAATCTAACTCAAACTATCATGGACCTAAATGTAAAACATAAAACTATAAAACTTCTAGAAGAAAACCCAGGAAAAAAAAATTGTGATCTTGGGTTAGGCAAAGATTTATTAGATATGACATAAAAAAGCATGATCCATGAAAGAATAAGTTGATAAAACTGGACTTTGTAAACATTTTTAAAATATTTTTTCTTTGAAAGGCACTGTTAAGAAAATAAAAAGACAAGTTATGTACTGGAAGAAAATATTTGCAAAGCATACACCTGATAAAGAAGTTGAATTCAGGTATATAATAAGAACTCATAAATCAATAAGAAAACAAAACAAAACAAAAAACTGGTTTAAAAATGTTAATAAAAACTGTTCAAAAATTTTTTGTACAAGGAAGAATACTTGTGATCTCTGTAAGGCTAGCATTACTCTGATACTAAAATCAGACAAGGACACACACAAAAAAATTACAGGCCCATATCATTGATGAACATATATGCAAAAATCCTCAACAGAATACTAGCAAACTGAATCCAAAAGCACTTCAAAAAGATAATACACCATGATCAAGTAGCATTCATATCAGGGATGCAAGGAGGTTTCCACATATACAACTCAATAAATGGGATACAGCATATTAACAGTACCAAGAAGAAAACCATATAGATACGGGAAAAGCATTTCATAAAATTCAACATTCCTTAATGATAAAAACTCTCAATACACTGGTATAGAAGAACATACTTAAAAATAATAAAAGCCACATATAAAAATTAACAGCTAATATAATTCCAAACAGGGAAAACTGAAAGCCTTTCCTCTAAGATATGGAACAAGGAAAGGTTACCCACTTTTACCACTTTTATTCAACATAATAATGGAAGCCCTGGCTACAGCAATTAGGCAAGAGAAAGAGACAAAGGGCATCCAAATTGGAAAGGAAGAAGTCAAATTAGTCTTGTTCAAAGACATCATCTTACATACACAAAAGCCTAAAGACTTACCCCAAAAAACCATTAGAACTAATAAATTCAGTAAAGTTGCAGGATACAAAATCAACATACAAAAATCAGTCATAATTTTACCTGTCAAAAGCGATCAGTCTGAAAAAGAAATCAAGAAAGCAATCCAAACTACAAAAGTTACAAAGAATATAAAATATCTAGGAATCAATTTGACCAAAGGAGCGAAAGAGCTATACAAGGGAAACTATAAAACACTGATAAAAGGACTTGGGAGGCCAGAAAAAAATTAAAATCCATGCTCATGGATTGGAATAACTAATTTTGTTAAAATTACCACCTAAAGCAACATAAAATTTCAGTGCAAGCCCTATAAAAAACCAATGACATTCTTTGCAGAAATATTCTTTTTAAATCCTAAGTTTATATGGAATCAAAAGACTCAAAATATCCAAAGAAATCTTAAACAGAGAAAACACCCCAAACAAAACAAAGCTGGAGACATCACACTAACAGACTTCAATATATATTATGAAGCAATATAGCAACCAAATGAGCATGGTACTGACTAAAAGATGGACATATAGACCAACGAAACAGAATAGAGAACCCAGATATAAATTCACACATTTACAGCCAACTTATTTTTGAAAAAGTTGCCAAGAACACACAATGGGAAAAGAACAGTTTCTTTAATACATGGTACTAGGAAACCTGGACATCCATATGCAGAAGAATGGAAATAGACTCTTACCTCTCACCGTCTACAAAAATCAAATTAAAATGGATTAAAGACTTAAATTTAAGATCTCGAACTGTGAAACTAGTACAAGAGATAACTGGGGAAAATCCTCCAGGACATTTGTCTGGGTAAGTGTCACTTGTGTAAGACCTCAGAAGCAAAGGCGATCAAAACAAAATGGACAAATGGGATTATACCAAACTAGAAAGCTTCTGTCCAGCAAGAAAACAATTAACAAAGTGAAGAGACAACTCACAGAATGGGAGAAAATACTTGCAAACTATCTATCTCACAAGTGATTAATAACCAGAATTATAAGGGACTCAACTCAATAGCAAAAAGTAAATAATCCAATTTAAAAATGGGTAGCAGATCCAAATACACTTTTCTCCAAAGAAGACTTACAAATAGCCAATGGGTCTTTCATCAGAGAAATCCAAATCCAAACCACAATGAAACATCTCACCCTAGTTAAAATGCCTTTTACCAAAAAGGAAATTATGGAGGCCAGTAGGAATGCCGAGAACGGGAAACTCTTGCACACTGTTGGTGGGAATGTAAATTAGTACAGCTAGTATGAATAATTGTATGAAAGTTCCTCAAAATACTAAAACTAGAACTCCCATATGATCCAGCATTTCCTTTACTGGGTATTTATACAAAAGAAAGGGAATCAATATATTAAAGGTATATCTGTACTCCCATGTTGATTTTAGCACTTTTCACAATATGCAAACTATGTGAAATATATAGCACTTTTCACAATATGCAGCCTAAGTGACTATCAATGGAAGATTGGATAAAGTAAATGTAGCATGTGTACACGATGGAATATTATTCAGCATAAAAAAGAATTTTGCAGCATCGTGGATAGAACTCATAGTCATTATGTTAAGTAATACATGCCATGCACAGAAGGACAAATATCACACATTCTTGCTTACATGTGGGAGCTAAAAAAGTGGATCTTATTAAGATAGAAAACAAATTAGTTGTTACCAGAGCTTGGAAAGAGTTGGGGGAGGGTAAGGGAGAGGAAATAAAAACCAGGTAATTAATGGCTATAAATATACAATATGATAGAAGAATAAGGCCCAGTGTTTGATAGATAGGTAGGATGACTATAGTGTACAACAATCTACTGCATATTTCAAAATAGCTAAGAAGAGAATAATTCAAATATCTAGCATAAAGAAAAGACAAATCTTTAAGGTGATGGGTATCGCAGTCACACTGATTAGCTCTTTACAAATTACATGAATGTATTGAATTATCATATGTACCCAGAAAATATGCATATCTATTATGTATCAGTAAAAAATTTAAAATAGTCTCATAGAAGAGATTTTAAAATTATGAAAACAACTATTAGCTATACTAAAAAAAAAAAAAAGAGAGAGAGAAGACCCAGATAAATTTAAATCAGAAATGGAGACATAACAACTGAGACCACAGGAATACAGAGGACCATCAGAGACTATTATGAACAACCATATGCCAACAAATTGGAACACCTAGAGAAAATGAATGAACTTCTGCTACCAAAACTGAAACAAGAAGAGCTAGAAAACCCTAACAGACCAATAATGAACAAAGAAGTTGAAGCCATACTCAAAAGTCTCCCCCTAAATAGAAGCCCAGAACCAAATGGATTTACTGCCAAATTCAACCGAACTTTTAAAATAACACCAAACACAGATTTTTCTCAAACAATTCTGAAAAACTGAAGAGGAGAGAATTTTCCCAATCATATTCTACGAGGCCAGCATTACCCTCATTCCAAAACCAGACAAAGACAACAAATAAAGGAGACTAAAACCAATATTTCCAATGAACATAGGGAAATTCATCAACAAATTCATCAACAAAATATTGGAAAATCAAATCCAACAGCACATGAAAAAGATAACGTACCATGATCCAGTGGCATTCATCCCAGGGACGCAAGAATGTGTTATTTTTTTTTTATTTTGCTTTCCTTTTGGTTTTTTTAAATTTTAAGTTCTAGGATACATGTGCAGAACATGCAGGTTTGTTACACGAGTAAACATGTTCCATGGTTGTTTACTGCACCTAGGTATTAAGCTCCATAGGCATTAGCTATTTATTCTGATGCACTCCCTCGCCCCAAACCCTGACAGGCCCTGGTGTGTGTTATTCCCTTCCCATGTCCATGTGTTCTCATTGTTCATCTCCAACTTATGAGTGGGAACATGCAGTGTTTAGTTTTCTGTTCTTGTGTTGGTTTGCTGAGGATGATGGCTTCCAGCTCCATCCATATCCCTGCAGAGGACATGATCTCATTTTTTATGGCTGCATAGTATTCCATGTGTACATGTACCACATTTTCTTTATCCAGTCTATCATTGATGGGCATGTAGGTTGATTCCATGTCTTCATTATTGTAAATAGTGTTGCAATAAGTATATGTGTGCATGTATCTTTATAATAGAATTATTTAGATTTTTTTGTGTATATACCCACCAATGGGATTGCTGGGTCAAATGGTATCTCTGGTTCTAAGTCCTTGAGGAAACACCATACTGTCTTCCACAACAGTTGAACTCATTTACATTCCCATCAACATTGTAAAAGTGTTCCTATTTCTCCACAGCCCTGCCAGCATCTGTTGTTTCTTGACTTTTTAATAATTGACATCCTGACTGGTGGAGATGGTAACTCATCATGGTTTTGATTTGCATTTCTCTAATGATCAGTGATATTGAGCTTTTTTGCATATGTTTGTTGGCTGCATAAATGTCTTCTTTTGAGAAGTATCAGTACATGTCCTTTACCTACTTTTTGATGGAGTTATTTTTTTTTGTAATTTATTTAAGTTCCTTATAAAGTCTGCATATTAGAACTTTGTCATGTGGGTAGATTGCAATTTTTTTTCCCATTCTGTAGGTTTTCTGTTCACTCTGATGATAGTTTCTTTTGCTGTGCAGAAGCTTTTTAATTAAATTCCATTTGTCAATTTTTGCTTTTGTTGTGATTGCTTTTGGTGATTTCATCATAAAATCTTTACTGATGCCTATGTCCTGAATGGTGTTGCCTAGGTTTTCTTCTAAGGCTTTTATGGTTTTAGGCTTTACATTTAGGTCATTAATCCATCGAGTTAATTTTTGTATAAGGTGTAAGGAAGGGGTCCAGTTTCAGTTTTCTGCATACGGCTAGCCAGTTCTCCCAGTGCCATTTGTTAAATAGGGAATCCTTTCCTCATAGCTTGTTTTTACCAGGCTTGTCGAAGATCAGATGTGTGGTCTCATTTCTGAGATCTCTGCCCTGTTCCATTGGTCTATGCATCTTCTTTGGTACCAGCACTGTGCTGTTGGTTACTGTAGCCTTGTAGTATAGTTTGAAGTCAGGTAGTGTGATGCCTCCAGCTTTGTTCATTTTGCTAAAAATTTTCTTGGCTATCTAAGCTCTTCTTTGGTTCCATGTGAATTTTAAAGTAGTTATTTTCTAATTCTGTGAAGAATGTCAATGGTAGTTTGATGGGAATAGCACTGAATCTATAAATTACTTTGGGCAGTATGGCTATTTTTGTGATATTCGTTCTTCCTATCCATGAGGATGTAATATTTTTCCACTTGTTTGTGTCCCCTCTTATTTCCTCGAGCAATGGCTTATAGTTCTCCTTGAAGAGGTCCTTTACATCCCTTGCTAGCTGTATTTCCAGGTATTTTATTCTCTTTGCAGCAATTGTAAATGGGATTTTATTCATGATTTGGCTCTCTGTCTATTGTTGATGTATAGGAATGCTTGTGATTTTTGCACGTTGATTTCATATCCTGAGACTTTGCTGAAGTTGCTTATCAGCCTAAGGCTCTTTTGGGCTGAGATAATGGGGTTTTCTAGATACTGAAGGATCATGTAATCTGCAAATAGAGACAATTTACTTCCTCTCTTCCTATTTGAACACCTTTGATTTCTTTGTCTCGCCTGAATTCCCTGGCCAGAACTTCCAATACTATGTTGAATAGGAGTGGTGAGAGAAGGCATCATTGTCTTGTGTCAGTTTTCAGAGGGAATGCTTCTTAACTTTTGTCCATTCAGTATGAAATTGGCTGTGGGTTTTTCATAAATCACTCTTACTATTTTGAGATACGCTCTATCAATACCTAGTTTTTTGAGAGTTTTCAACATAAAAGGATGCTGAATTTTATTGAAGGCTTTTTCTGCATCTACTGAGATAATTGTGGTTTTTGTCATTGGTTCTGTTTATGTGATGTATTATGTTTATTGATTTGTATATGTTGAACTGGCCTTGCATTCCAGGAATGAATCTGATTTGACTGTGGTAGATAAGTTTTTTGATGTGCTGCTGGATTCAGTTTGCTAGTATTTTATTAAGGATTTTTACATCAATGTTCATCAGGGATATTGGCCTAAAATTTTCTTTTTTTCTCTTTTTTTTTTTTGTGAGACAGAGTCTCACTCTGTCACTAGGCTGGAGTGCAGCAGCGTTATCTCGACTCACTGCAATCTCTGCCTCCCAGGTTCAAGTGATTCTCCCGCCTCTGCCTCCCTAGTAGCTGTGACTACGGGTGCGCGCTACCATACACAGCCAAATTTTTGTCTTTTTAGTAAGGATAGGTTTCACCACATTGGCCAGGATGGTCTCAATCTCTTGACCTTGTGATCTGCACACCTTGGCTCCCCAAAGTGCTGGGATTACAGGTGTGAGCCACTGTGCCCAGCCAAAGTTTTCTTTTTTTGTGGTGTCTCTTCTAGAGTTTGGTATCAGGATGATATTGTCCTCATAAAATGAGTTATGGAGAAGTTCCTCCTTTTCAATTGTTTGGAATAGTTTCAGAAGGAATGATACCAGCTCCTCTTTGTACCTCTAGCAGAATTTGGCTGTGAATCCGTCCAGTCTTGGGCTTTTTATGGTTGGTAGGCTATTCATTACGGCCTCAATTTCAGAACTTGCTATTGGTCTATTCAAGGATTCACCTTCCTCCTGGTTTAGTCTTAATCTGTCCAGGAATTTATCCATTTCTTCTAGATTTTCTGGTGTATTTGCACAGAAGTGTTTATAGTATTCTCTGTGTGTATTTCTTTGGGGTCAGTGGTGATATCCCCTTTATCATTTTTATTGTGTCTCTTTGATTCTTCTCTCTTTTCTTCTTTATTAATCTAGCTAGCAGTCTATTTTATTAATTATTTTCATAAAAAACCAGCTCCTAGATTCATTGATTTTTTTCAAATGACTTTCTGTGTCTCTATCTCCTTCAGTTCCACTCTGATCTTAGTTATTTCTTGTCTTGTACTAGTTTTCTGATTTGTTTGCTCTTGCTTTTCTAGTTCTTTTAGCTGTGATGTTAGAGTGTCAATTTGCAAGAATGTTTCAATACCACAAGTGAATAAATATGATATATTAAACCAACAGAATGAAGGAGAAAAAATGATACTGTCATCTCAGTAGATAACAGAAAAAAAAGCATTTGATAAAATTCTACATCCCTTTATAGTAAAAACTCTCAGCAAATGAGGTATAGTAGAACATATCTTAGCATAATAAAGATTTTATGTGACAAATTCACAGCTAGCATCATTCTGAAAGGGAAAAAGAGAAATCTTTTCCATTAAGTGCTGGAATAAGACAAGGATGCCCACTTTTACCACTCTACTCAATAGAGTACTGGAAGTTCTGGCCAGAGCAATTACACAAGAGAAAAAAATAAAGGACATCCACACTGGCAAAATAGGAAGTCAAAATGCTCCTCTTTACAGACAGCATATTCTTATATATAGAAAAACATTAAAACTCTACCAAAAAAAATCATAGAACTGATAAGTGAAATCAGTAAAGGTGTAGGACACAAATCCACATACAAACAATAGTAATATTTCTATACAGTTAACAACAAATTAACTGAAAAAGAAACCAAGAAAGTAATCCTACTTACAATAGCTATACAAAAATAACATAATTAGGAATAAATTTAACCAGGGAGGTGAAAGATCTCTAAAATGAAAACTACAAAAGACTGGTGGAAGAAACTGAGGAGGACAAAAAAAAATGAAAAGTTATCTCATGCTTATGAATGGGATGAATTCATGTTGTAAAAATGACCATACAACTCAAAGCATTCTACATATTTAATGTAATCTCTATCAAAATACCAATGACATTCTCTAAAGAACTAGAAAAACTAATCATAAAATTTATATGGAACCAAAAAAGTCCCCTAAGAGCCAAAAGCAATACTGAGCAAAACAAAACAAAATAAAAACAAAACCACAAAGCTGGAGACATCACACTGCCTGAGTTCAAAATATACCACAAAGCTATGGTTACCAAAACAGCATGGTATTGGTATGAAAACAGACACATAAACAAATGGAAGAGAAAACAGAACCCAGAAATAAACCCATGTATTTACAATTAACTATTTTTTAACAAAGATGTCAAGAACACACATTGGGGAAAGGACACCCTCTTCAATAAATTGTGCTGGGAAAACTGAATGTCCATATGCTGAAGTAAAAAACTAGACCCCTAACGCTTACCACATACAAAAATCAATTCAAAGTGGATTAAAGACTTAAATGTAAAAACTGAAACTATAAAACTACTAGAAGGAATCATAGGGAAAATGCTCTATGAAATTGGCATTGCAAAGATTTTATGGCTAAAACCTTGAAAGCGCAGATTACAAAAAAAAAATTGACAAATTAGACTATACCAAACCAAGGAAGCAGTCAACAGAGTGAAGAGACAATCTGCAGAATGGGAGAAAATATTTACAAACTATTCATCTGACAAGGGACTAACACCAGAATAGGCAAGGAACTCAAACAAATCAATAGGAAAATAAACTCATCTGACTTTTTAAATGGGGGAAGGATCTGAATAAACATTCCTGAAAAAAAAAGACATGCAAATGGCCAACAAGTATGTTTTTTAAATGCTCAGCATCACTAACCATCAGGGAAATGCAAATCAAGACCACAATGAGATAACTTACTCTGGTTAGAATGGCCATCATCAAAAAGTGAAAAAATAACAAATGCAGGCAATGATGTGGGAATGTAAATTAGTACAAACATTGTGAAAAACAGTATGGAGGCTTCTCAAAAACTAAAAATAGAACCACGACATGATCCAGCATTCCTACTACTGTGCATTTAACCGAAGGAAGGGAAATCAGTATACTGAAGAGATATCTGCATCTCCATATTTACTGGAGCATTATTCACAGTAGCTAAGATATGAAATCAACCTGAATGTCCATCAGTGGATGAATGGATAAAGAAAATGTGGATACTATTCAACCATAAAAAGGAATAAAATTCTATTATTCACAGCAACATGGATGAGCCTGGAGAACATTATGCTAAGGGAAAAAAAGTCAGGCACAGAAAGATAAATATCATATGATCTTATTCATACGTAGGAGTTAAAAAAACTGAGCTCATAGAAGTAGAGAAAGAAATTGTGGTGATTGGAGGCTGGGAAAGCTGCTGGAGGGGAAAATAAGGAGGGGTTGGTTACTTAAGGGATACCAAATTACAGCTACCTATGTATGTTCTAGTGCACAGCAGAGTGAATATAGTTAACAAAAATTTATTTTATATTTACAAATGGTAAACGAATTTGAATGTTCCTAACACGGGGAAATGATAAATGTCTAAGATGATGAAGATGCTAATTACCCTCGTTTGATCATTGTGTTAGAGCAAACAGACAGCTAGACATGGAGGGGAGCCCCTGAGGACAGGGAGGTCTGCAGAATCCCATGCCCCAAGGACCACCAGAAACAGGCATGCTAGATATGAGCAAGGCGGAGGGGAGATAACCTAAGCAGACAGGAGGAATCCTTAAGACCCCCAGGAACCACTCCCTCTGCTGTTAACCTACATGCTGATAAAGGGGAAGAGGACAAAGGAGGGAATTCCTATGAGACCCCAGGTGCAATTTATATTCAACACCGGCCTGCACGTGTCACACAAGCCTGGAGTGGGGACTAGGCAGGGAAAAAGCCTGGACGTAAGGCAGGAGCCAGAAAACTAGACAAGGAAAAAAGGCAGAGACTTAAGATATCAGGGAACTTCAGGAAACAGGCCAACATCATCAAAACCCAATGCGAACTGTTGGGGTGAGGGGGGCGTCAGACTTTCAACAGTCTGCTCTGCCTCATCGTCAGCGTGTGCTGTCTCTCTAAGTAAACTCTCTGCTCTCTGTTTTCCTTCAATAAATTCTCTTTTTTGACTAAATCAGTCACTTGGCAGACTTCTTTCTCCCAAACAAGACTAAGAAAGAGGATTCCCACAGTTCTCAGTGATAATTACACATTTTACACACATGTGGAAATATAACTCTGTATCCAATAAATATGTGCAATTATTACATGTCAACTGAAAGTAAATGGGGATAGAGGGAAGAATTTGCTTACTTTTCACATGGAGCTTTTCAAAGATACCAATGCCTAGGTCTTACCCCACAGCAAGCGTCAGCCTCTCTGGCGTTGTAGCCCCAGCATCTCTATGTTTCAAAGCCCCCGGGTAATTCTGATGAACAAAATGTGTCAACAAGAGGAAACAAAACACCCCCAGAGGTCAGAGAAGTAGAGGAAGCTGGAAAACAAATCAGACAGCCCCCTCCAAAGGAAAGCAAGATGGATCAGGATATAGTGAGGCTTTCAATACCAACTCCCTTCTCACTCTGACCATGGATATTGGAGGGAATCTTGAAGAGGGTTTTCCCTACTGCCCTGCCCTCACTGCTCCACCCTGGTCTCCTAGCAGGAGATCAGATTGTGCAGGATCAGCCACCTCTTCACTCCCCACTCTGTCTCTCCTGGGTCCATGTGACAAGGCTGGATGATTTAGCTGTGAAGTTAAAAAAAAAAATTTCTTTTAAGTTTCTCAAACAATATTTTGTAACAAGAATTTGTTTACTTAGAAACACATTAACATTCAAGTTTGGTTTGTAGTTCAGCTGATTATTGCAGTTTGTTCCACTGCTTAGTTCAAAAGTCCCTGAGTAGAAATATATGTTTCAAATTATCCTCATAAACATAAAATATAATAGATACATTATTTTGGAAATTAACTGTTTTTATGAAAGCCCTAGGCAGATACGATATGAATAGCATTTATTTTCACATTCCATAGAATTTAAAAATAATAGCATTTGTTCTCCCTATTATCTAGAATGAAAACAAGCTCTAATTTAAATATGGATTAATGAAGTCTACCTTCTGTTCAGCTGCCTAAAAACACAGTTTTGATAGCCAAATTAGTTGTACTCTACTGAAAGCGACAGAGTGCCTTTATTTACCAGTATGTGATGATGACCTGTATGTTGCCGATTGCTCAGTTACAGAACTGTACTTACGAGGCTCAGATACAATTTTTATACCATGAAGTGTTAGGTTGTTCTTTCCACATTCCATACCTAGTCAGCAGGTAAGGGATTGTGGATGGATTAATAAAAATCCACTGGACATG
Source organism: Saguinus oedipus (assembly GCA_031835075.1). Classification (NCBI taxonomy): domain Eukaryota; kingdom Metazoa; phylum Chordata; class Mammalia; order Primates; family Cebidae; genus Saguinus; species Saguinus oedipus. Next base: position 172,587,811 of record CM063172.1, on the reverse strand, counting down.
CTAGAAATAAAAAGTGATTGCATCCCTTACTCATGCATCCATAACTTCTCAAGTCCCATGGAAATCTCTGCTATCCCAGGGTTCTTGTAACAGACCACAGGAGGCGGGGAGGTGTGTGTCTATGGTAAACTGTGATGTGATTAGACAGAGAGCAATATTCTAGCTACTGCTATCAGTCCAATATAGTGCAGATGCCACAATACAGTAGTTTTTAAATTTTCATAGCAATCCTATTGTTTCTTTTCTCAGACAAAAGCATTCAGGCTTCGCAGAGTTTAATTAATTGTGCAAGGTCCTAAAGATAGCAGATACAGAGCTCCTCTCTTCCTCTCTCACTCCCTTCCTCCCTCCCTTCTGCCTTTCCTTTCTCTCTTCTGCCTTTGTTGCTCTTTTCCTTTCCTCCTCCCATTAGCTCTTCATTCCGTAAATAACAGTGAATACCTTGTATGCACCAAGATCAATGCTTGGGAAGAGGGATGATGAGACTGTGAGCGAAGAGGGAAAAATGCCAAGAGCTGAGGCTGCTATAGCCAAGCCTACACGGGGGTCAGTGGACATGGCAGAGAGATCATCTTTTCGGAAGATGTAGACACTCACAGATTATTTTCATAAAGTAGTTATATAGTTCAATCTTAATATACTTAACATATTAACATTGTTATACAGCTATTTGCACTACTTACATCATGTAACACATTTTACATTTTAAATGTTTATCATTTTAAATGAATTTTAATGAGTCATATTCACTAGGATAATATATATATATACGTGAGGTTACATTTTTCTATAAAAACCTAGTTTAGTAAAAACTTCAGCACAATGCTTTCATTCGATTAATATTGATTCATTCACTACAACGGTACATTGTGGAAGGACTCTCAGTTTGAACCTGCAGCCTGACAATATCACAGACTCTGGGTCTGTTACGTCTGTATCTTTTCTTCCCTTTCCCAGCACCATATGGGTTGTTACTTGCCTCTAATAATTGTACTGGCCCCTTAGTTGGGAACTCTGTTAGTTTCCATGCTAGATCTATTTCATTTGGCATGGTGTGACAGGAAATGTTTTTCTGGAGCATGGCTCAAGTCATTCATAACAAGAACCTTTGATCCTTTTCTCTTCGGGGGCACTTACTCCCTAACTTTGCTCAGTACCAGAAAATTAACACCAGACTTCGTATCTGAACCTGGGACATTGGGATTCCATACTCTCTTCATAGCTCCTTCCCATAAATCACAGGCATGAACTGTGTAAACCCACAAGTATTTTCTTAATTCAAAAGATATTTGTTTTCCCAGAAGCACACCATACTATTTTGTCTCTGTGAATTTGTTCATGCTATGTTCTTTATCTAAAATATGCCTCCTAAACTGCTATGTGTTATAGCATTATATTCTAGAAAGCTCATCTCAAATGGTATTTCTTTGGTAGTGGGAGTGGTCTACCTCTAACTCTTCTCTGCCTTTTGAACTTCTGTGGGGCTTCATGCTCTCTAGGTCAAACTGACCCTATTCCTTCTCATAACCACTCCCTAGTCTCTCTCATCCATGCAATGCCAGCCTCAAACCCTAGTCACTACAATATTTTTTATTAAATATCAATCAATATTAAATAACTATTAATTATTACATCAAGTTGGACAACCTATGAGCCCAATAAAATTATTCTTTCATAATGCAAAAGGGCAACTTAGAAAATGAGTTTATATTTGAAATTTTAAAAGAAGAGTTTACTTCCTAAGTCACTGGCCAAGCCTGCTTTGGGGTGGCATGCTTTTCCAAATTAATCAACTGAACAGTTTGTATTATACTCTTCAGTTGCTTAATAACGAACTAATACATATGTTGTAACTTCTTTTGAAACATGATAGTCATTTCATTCTACGCTTTAAAAATATCTCATTATCATACCTAGAAACACGCACCCCCTTTCTTGAATACCTATGTTCCTCCCAAGCATACTGTTGTTATATTTTTCAGTTTTTGGAATAATTGTGCTGGTGCCAGAAATTCCAGAAAACAAAATTGTAGGCTGGACACAGCACAGCTTCCTGACTGCCAGCAATTGCTCTAACAAGCTATATTCATGTCTCGTCCTTAAAATTGATGAGAACATAAAGTTTCAGAAGTATTTTATCTAAGTGTATCATTATAAATTGGTTTGATATTATTATAGATAATTATGAGTTCATTTGGTATTCATATGGATGTTAATTGGTTTGATATTCATTATTATAATATAGATAATTATGAGTTCATTAGGTATTCACATGGATGTAAATTTGTTTGATATTCATTATTATAGTATAGATAATTATGAGTTCATTAGGTATTCACATGGATGTAAATTCGTCTGATATTCATTATTATAGTATAGATAATTATGAGTTCATTTGGTATTCATATGGATGTTAATTGGTTTGATATTCATTATTATAATATAGATAATTATGAGTTCATTAGGCATTCACATGGATGTAAATTCATTTGATATTTATTATTATAGTATAGATAATTATGAGTTCATTTGGTATACACATGGATGTTAATTGGTTTGATATTCATTATTATAGTATAGATATTTATGACTTCATTTGGTATTCGCATGGATGTAAATTTGTTTGATATTCATTATTGTAGTATAGATAATTATGAGTTCACTTGGTATTCACATGGATGTCACATACACTTGCAGAGGCATTATGCTGTAATTTAGCATTAGCTAATGGTCACTAAAAATGTTATCACATTTTCTAACAGAACACATTTTAAATGAATTCAATTCAGGAAGATTAATAGATAATACTTATGACAATTAGCTTCCTTCTATAATGAGGAGAAAATTGATTTATAATTTATTTAATATTATTATCTTGAATATTCCAGTGGTCTAAAAATGCTATATAGAATCTACTAATAAAATGACAAGGAAAAGAAATAATTTGTCTTAAGAGGTTGGTCATTTTAGATAATTTCACTAGATTAGGTGAGCACATAGTTTGCACCTTGTGAACAGATTTGGTGTTCACAGAATGGTACATCAGTCTAAAAGTGACAAGAATGATTACATAGACATGAGTGAAAGTCTACAAATATAAACATATTTTATTTTTTCCTTATTTTTCAGAAAACTTTATTCTCTCAAAACTTTTTTGCTGAACAAGTATCATATATAGTTAGAGAGAGGTTAGGTCAAATGGAGGAGTGTACAGGAGCGGGTGGCCTGGATGTGAATAATCAGAACTCTCACAGTGCCATGCTTAACAAAAGCCAGATGTCAACCTGGATTTTGAAATAGAAAGACCAAAGATAGATAAAGAATATAGATGTAAATAATGCTTTCTTCATTCCAAAATGTAGCTGTAGGGTATGCGTTCTGATTTAAAATTGTATGTCGCTACCTGAACCCAAGTCTATCTCTTCTAATTTTTCTCTAAAATGCATGTAGAGACAGCTGTCCCCTGACTACAAGGCAGAGGTCCAGAGTGCTGACCCTACTGACACCTGAGAGCCCTACTTTCTGAGGAAGGTATTGCATTTTCCAACACAGAAACGGGACCACTTCCTAAGAATGTAAATCTCCCAAAACTTTAGACAGAAGTAGAGATTAGTGGTGGTAAAATGCATTAAGAATGGCCATATTGCTGAGGCTGTAGACCACAGCATTTGAGTTACTGTGAACTTCACCGCTCCAGGATAAATGGTCCATATGCATGATTTCAGAATTTTTTCATATAACCCAGTGCAGGGGAGACATTATTGGCCCAAATGTACCAAAAGAGACACTAAGACAGATTAAATGAGTTTCTCAAGACAACATGGTTAATTTGAGGCCAGCCTCGAACCTAGGCATATGTGACACTAGAAGTGAAGCTAGTGTAACTTGCAAGGCCCAGACTCCACAATTGAAATATTCTAGGGAAGAGACAAAAAGAAATGCCTTCTGGATGTTACAACTTTTTGGAAAATTAGAAGACAGGACAGTCTGGGCAGAAGGAAAGATCCACGACTACAAACTCTAAGTTTGGCAGGGAGTGCCACATATTAACCACTGCTGATCTGAGAATGAATGTGGCCACTATATCTGTACACAGGACCCTCGGCCAGCTCCATTAATCACTGTGTCTCTTGACAGACACTGACTCCTGTGTGATCTTGTTTTGTTTGAGGATAAGAAACAATTAAAAACACAATCTAGAGCCAATAAAAAAGAACTACAACAAAAGAAGAAGAGGGCATTGGGAGCAGACTTAAAGACAGCACATATTTATAAAATTTGTCCACTTGTATTCTGCAGTACAAAATGTCATGAAACTCAACTCTTTAACGAATCACAATAGAACTGGCTTCTGTAAAACAGTATGATGTCATAAGGAAAGAAACGAAACAGAACAAAATGCAGACAGTACTGCATAATGTAAGAAATGTGAGATTTAGGTTCCAGAAGGAAAGGAGAAAAAGATTAAAGCAGGAAATATATTTGAAGAAATAAGGGACAAAAACTTTCCAAATTTAGAAGTCATAAACAGATTCCAGAATCTCAACATACCACACTGAGGATAACCTCAAAGAAACCATGGCCAAACACATCATAATCCAACTGCTGAAAGCCAAGAATAAAGAAGAAATATTTAAAACAACTAGGAAAAAATACCTTACATACAGAGAAACAATGATTCAAATTACCACAAATTTCTCACCAGAAACTATGAAGGTCAGAAGACAGTAGAATAGCATCTTTAGAGTGCTCAAAGATAAGAAATGTCAACTTAGAATTCTATGTTCAATAAAAACATCCTTCAAGAATGAAGTCTAAATGACATTACCAGATTAAAACAAAATTAAGAAAATTCATTGTCAGTATACCTGCTCTACGAGAAATGCTGAAGGCAGTTCTTCAGGTGGAAGAAAACTGATACAAGAGGAAACCTGGAACTTCAAGATGAAGAATGAGCAATAGAAATGATTAATAACTGGGTAAATGTAAAAACTATATTTTCCTCTCAAGTTATTTAAATACATATAGCTCATTAGCACTAAAATTATACCATTGTCTGTGAAGTTTTCAGTGAACATAGATATAGCCCATATCAAAACTATAACATAAAAATAGGAGGTGACAAAGAAACCTCTATGGTTCCAAGGTTTCTACAGTAGATGTCAAGCGGTACAACATTAACTCCAAGTAGACTGTGAGAGGTTAAGTATATACATTGCAATACATAAAGCAACCACACAAATAATACAAAAGAATAGCTGATAGCTAAGTGATACACTGACATGCAATACTAACATATTCAAATAATCCTAAAAGAGGCAGGAAAGAGAAACAGTGAGAGAAACAGAATAACAAAAACATATGATACAAAAACACATAATACAATGACAGATCTAAATCCAGCAATATAAAAATATCACAATAAGTATTAATGGTACAAAACAGAGACTATAGGGCTAAAATGGCCAGTCTCCTGGTGTTTTTTATTATGCTTACAATATAGGAATAATTTTGTATTTTTAAATGGTTAAATTTTAAATGGTTATATAAATACCTACATAATATCCTTGAATTTACCTCATGAATTGCAAATTCGAACATATTTACTCTGGCCTTTTTAAAAAAAATTGCCTACCCCTGGTCTAAAAAAAAAAAAAAAAAAGATCATTTTAATAGCAGCAGAAAAATAATTTGATAAAATTAATGCTCATTTATAATTTTTAAAAAGTTAGCACATTAGGAATAATAAGAAGTCCCTCAAGTACATAATGGTTATTTATGAAAAATTCATAGCCAATATCATACTTAATGGTGAAAAACTGAATTACTCTTTCTTGAGATGGAGGATAAGGTGGATTCCCACTTTCATCAAGTCTACTAAACATTTCACTAAAGTTAAAAAAAAAAAAAAAGAAATACAAGACAAAAATATCAGAAAGGATAAAGTAAAACTGTTCTCATTTCAGAGATTTTGTTGTTTATACAAAAATCTCAAGGAATCTATAGAACTACTACTAGAAATAATATATAAGCTGCAAGATGCAAGATTTTTACAAAATTACTTATATTCTTATATACTAGCTGAAAATATTGAAAAACATAATTCTTAAAAATTTTTATTTACATTAATGCTAAGTTATAAAACAGAAAAAAATCGAATAAAAGGTATTTATGACTCTGCACTAAAAAGTGACAAAACATTGCCGAGAGAAACTAAAGACCTAAGTAATTGAAAAATATACCAGACCATGGATTGGAACTGGTTATTCTCCCCAAGTGGATCCATAGATTCAGTACAATCCTAAATGAAAGTACAGCAGCTTTTTTTTTTTTTTTTTTTTGGTAAAAATGGGCAAGCTGATTAATTAAATTTATAGTCAATGCAAAGGGCTTAGGAAAGCATAAAAAGAAAAAAGAAACAAAACTTTGAGAACTTATGTACTGTACCTGATTTCAAGACTGGCTATAAAGCTGCAGTTTGAAGTTGTCAAAAATAAAGAAGTATAGCTCAGACTGTTCAGTCTACTTCTGGACTTTCTATTCTATCCCATGTATATATGGTCAATTTATTTTTGACAAATTATCAAGGCAACTGATGGGGAAAGAATAATCTTTCTAACAAATGTTACTGTATCAACTTATATCTGTGTGAAAAAACAGACAATTTATACCTCATATCACATATGCAAATTAACTAAAAATTGATCATAGGACTAGATGTAAAACCTAAAAATATAAAACCTTCACAAAGAAAGCACAGGAGATCACGGAGCAGGCAAACATGTATTGGATTCGCATCCCAAATGTAAAACCACAAAAGAAAATAACCATGAGCTGGATCTCATCGAAATTGAATACATTTTCTCTTTGGAAGAGCCTTAAGAAAATAAAAAAGCTAAATCTCAACTGAGAAAAAATATTTGAAACACAAATTTTAGACAAAGCATGTTTATAAACTATATAAAGAATGCTTAAAATTCAACAATCAATTAACCTAAGAAAAAATGGACAAAATATTTGAGCAGACACTTCACAAAAGACGATATATAAGCCCCTTAAATAGTACATAAAATATGCTCAATATTGTTAGTCATCAAGGACATGCCCAGCCACTACATATCCATTAGACTGGTTGAAATTGAAAGAAATGAACACACCAAGTGGTTGGTAAGAACATAGAGAAACTGGGACACTCAAACATCGCTAGTGGGAATGTAAAATGGTATAACTGGCTTGGAAATTTACTTGACAATGTCTTAGAAAGGTAAATAAATAGCACTTACCATGCAACTCAGCCATTATACTCCTAAGTATTTCCCCAAGAGAAATGAAAACACGAGTCCGAACAAAACTGTACATGAATGTGCTTAGCAGCTTTATTTTTAAGATCCCTTAAACTGGAAATAGCTCAAATGTCTATTGACAGGTGAAGAGATAAATCATGGCATATCTAACAATAAAACACTACTCAGCAATAAAAAGAATAAACTATTGATACATGCAACAAGAATGAAAATCAAAATCATATGCCTAGTAAAAGTAGCCACAGACACAGTACATATTGTTTGATTACACCCATGTGGAAAGCTAGGGCAGTGGTTGCCTGAGGACAGAGGAAAGGGTTGAGGCCGTGGAATGTTGATTATTGTGCTTCTTGAGATGGCTCATGGGTTATACAGAGGCCAACATTTAGCAGATTATACACTTTAGTGTGATTTACTGTATTTCACTTATACTTCAGTGAGGTTGCAAAAATCATAATGTGAAAATGCAAATAAGCTTATATTGGAACAATAGGCATAAATGTTGATATTTTGCCATACTTCCTTAAAAGTTTATGTACATAATATTTTACAGGAAGTCAAAATATCCTTTGAGCTTATCCCCAGTGATAGCTTTCCAATTCCATTTTTTAAAATTTTACTGCATATGTATTTGTAAGAATATAATGTGTGACTTATGTGCTTAACATTTACATGAATGTATCATAGTGTACATAGGAAGCTTCACTTACACTTACCACAGTGGCAGACGTTACAAAGCTGGCAAGGATGTGGAGATATAGCAATACCGCCCACTGCTTCTGGGAGGGTAGAGGACCCTCATTCAAATTAAGCAGAAACATGCACCTGAAGACCAGTTGATTCTGCTATTGGATTTATACCCCTGAGAAGGCTTCAAGTTTCTAAGAGAACATATATAAAAAAGTGCCTTACAGCACTATTAGTGGCAGAAAGGAATTGGAGGCAGCCTGGAAGTTCATCACAAGAGAACAGGATAGATGTTTTTAAATGATGGAAATATACTACAAGCACTCTGTAACAGGCATTAGCAACAGATAAAATATCCTTCTAATAACTTGGATAGACCTTGTGACTGGACATACTTGGCTTCCTTTCCAGATCCTCTGTGCTCTCTGCTCTGAGAAGGCAACCTGCATGGTCAACACCAATGGACTCCAGTGTCTATGGCTTCCATTTTGCTTGGCCAATGAGGGACTTTGGCAGAAGAGTGGAAGTATAGAGGAGAGAATGAAAAGAGGAATTTGTTTCCCAGGCTCCCTCTGCCAGGTTCTCTTAATTGTAGGTTACTCCTTTTCTGAAGGCAACTTTTTCTATAGGACCACCAGAGTCCAGGAATCTTTCCTATTATCCTTTTGGGCCTAGGAGTGTCCAAAGCTCAGCTGTCACTAGCATTATCACTTGGTTTGCCCTTTCTCCACACCTTTGAAAATCTTTATCAATAAACCCTCTTTGAATTAATTATCCTGAATTTGAGTAGAGAGCAATTTGGCAATAACCAGCAGAGCTATCCATGGGCATTTTCTGAAACACAGACCCCCTACTTCTGGTTAGATGCCCAGACAACTGTCATGCATGTACACCAGGGAGACTTACAAAGCTGTTCACTGCACATGTATCTGTATAGCCGTATCCATATTCTGTAAGTATCCTAAATGCAGTAGCTATTTCAGCCAATATATTTTTCAAAAACATTGGAAAAGATACTACCAATTAAATAACTTCAATCAAGTAACTTCAGACCATTGGCCCAGAATATATCATTTATTTCTGGTAATAGGAGGTAGAAAATCCACAGTTTCTAAAGTTTAAGAATTATTTTTGGAAGAGCATTTGTACTTTCAAAACACTTGAGGTAAAATTGTACATCCACCTGAGTGGTGCAATTCTTCCATCTATAAACAATAGAGCCCAATTTATTGTGCTTGATCACATTATAATGCAGCTGTGCTTCATGCAAAGCAGAAATAAATGAATGTAAAATGAAGCTGTTTGCTTAAAATAACCTAGTTCTTGATTTTAATTGTCTAAGTTAATGAAAACAAACTGATATCAATGCAGATGTACCTCATGACTTAGAACATATATCAAATATCCTACTCAAAAAGTGTCTAGCATTTTCCTAATGCTTCTTAGTATAACAGAGTTTGTTCAATTATCCTTTAATACAAAGTCTATTTTCACGACTTTGGGATGGTGAAATGAGTTATATATAAAATCCTCAGAATCACTGTAGTCAGCAGTGTCTGTGGAGAGCCGGGAGGTGAGACAGTTGCTTTAACTTTTGGTTCGATCCATTTTTCCTGCTTTCTAAGTGAGCTCTCAGAACTCGCCTGCAGAAAAAATTATGGGCAAATGAACTGCTACTGCTTCCATGTTGCCCTTTTAGTGTTTTGGAGATACCACTGCCTCTACATAGGGCATTTCACATGCAGGAACAGAGAAGAGAATCCATTTAACTACATCCTGAACAAATTCATCCTGAATAAACTTCTGCCATTTTGAGCTATTTACAATTTGCAATGTATCTTGTTTTGTTTGGGGGGAAATTGCTAATATCTACACAAATAGAAAGGTTCAATATTGTGTTTTTTAATACAAATGAACATATTGGCATTTATTTGTCAACTACCTATGTTCAATTACCTGAAGGTATAAACAATATGGCTTAGCAATAGTGAGCACAATTATAGCAATATCTAAATGCTACATGGTTTATGTTATATTCTTACACAGAAAAAAATCATTAGGATGAAAATTAGCTAAGGGAAGAAAAATATTTCCCCATATCCTTCCTCCAGCCAGTAAGAGCGAATTGTGAAATCTCAGTGTGGCTGAAACTGTGAGGGCTTCAGAGTCAGCAAATCTAATTCGAATATTAGCTCCCCATTTTAGAACCTGTGTGACCTTGAGCAAGTTATTTAAGTATTCTGAATCTCAGTTCACTTACCTAAGAAATAAGAATAATTATGTTTATTACAGAGGTGGTGAGGATTAAAGAAGAAAACACTTAATAAACTGGAAGCTATTACCACTGTCTTTTTACATATGAGAAAACAGAGGCACAGGTTAGGCACTTTGCACATGGTTATACAACTGGTAAGTGAAGATGCAGGGATCTGAGCCCAGGCCTTCCAGCTCTGAAGCTTACATTCATTTTAACACTATACATACTGACTCTCAAGTGCTTATTCATAAACCTGTTTGCAGAGAGCTAACAGGAAATTGCTCTAGTGTAAAACAGATCCATTCACTATCGATCTACTCGTTTGTTCATGCATTCCTTCATTCATTGATCAACCATCCATTCAATCCCCATCATGTGCCAAGCACTGTGCAAGGTATTAGGGGATAATTAATGGAGGATAATTCAGATAATTCATGGCCCTTACTCTTAAGAAGTTCTCTGTTTAATGGCCAATAACCCCACCAATCAACTATTATAATGCAGTGTGATAAATGCTAATGATACTTGTGTGCCAGAGTACCATGGACATGTAGAAGAGATGTATCTAAATCTGTCTCGGAAGGAGTAGGAAGTAGGGACAAGGAAATTTCAAGAAAGCAATGCTTAAGGATGATTTTTAAATGATGTGTAAAGACAACGGTATGAAAGGACTTCCAAGCAGAAATAACTCGGGAAAAGTCTTTGTTATAAGAAAGAGTAAGGCTTGCGAAGTGGAAAGTAGTACCTGAAAGAGTACAATCATTTGGAAGAATTATGAACAGTTCACATAGTTAGAGTCGGCAGAGTGATGGGAGATGAGACTAAAGCAGGAAAAGGAGAGAATTAGCTCAAGAGGAGTTGCATGTACTACGGAGTTTGTACTGCATCTTGCCCTCTCGATAGAAGAGCAGCATTTCAAGATTTTGTTCTAGAGCGGTCACTCTGGCAGCCATACCCGTGGCTGCTTGCTCCTGAGAAGAGGAGAGACATGGAATGACAGTCCAATTATTTGCTATGCCCACCAGCTTCCATCTCCCCATGTTGTACTAACAGTGCCATTTTTTAAATGACTTTTTTAAAAAAGAGTCACACATAGTTCACAGGTCTTCATATTATTTAAGGTTGTAGGTTAAAATAAATGAAATCATCCTTTTCTCTATTAAGTTATGCTTGATGAAGTCACACCAGAAAAACCTGCCTGCTGAGGAGCAGCATCTAATGGGCAAATGTGTAGGAAGCATTTTTCTCCTCTCTTCCCTTCCTCTTAACTAGAACTCTTTTCAAATGATCCTAGGAAATAATTTTCATATCATGCAAAAAATGCTAGAAACATCCAATTGGAAGAAAGAAAAATTATTTAATTTCAAATTTTCCTTATGAATGAGTTCAGATATCCACTTACTAAATACATAAAAGATAGGCATGTATTGATAATATTTACAAATAAACTACTGAGTCTAAGCCATTTTTAAACTGTAGAACAGGGAGTAGCTGTATTTTAAAGCTGCAACATTTAAAGGGCAAAATTTCCATAAACAAATGCATATTTACCAGGACAAAATGTCTTGAATAAAAAAAAGATCTGATATATGCAAATCATTCATATAAAGAACTCATATGAACAAAATGCTTTTCAATAATGACACTTAGTTTTATTTGGGGAGACTTTTATTTTAAGGCTTCTGCTTAAGATGCATTTCATAGATTATTAACTTTCAATACCGTAGCAATCTTAGCTCCTCACACTGGTGAAGCCCACATTTTAGTATAATTTGCATTTCCCCACATTGAAATATTTTCCTAAAAATCACCTGTTTTCATAAGCACTATATTCCAGAACTTAATCCACATTTCCCATAACATGAACATTTCTCTGCTATATGAGGTATATGATCATTGTTTTCAGTGAAATTTTCTTTGAGGTACAGAGGTTTGGATGAAAACTAGTAATGGATGTTGAGTCTATTCTTTAGCAATATGTCATTTCCCTATAGAAATCCCACAGGCTGAGGCATAAAGATCTTTAATACTTGTAGCTTCTTTCGAGATGCCTCTAGTATTGATGTGCAGGTAAACACCGCGGAAGAAAGAGCTGTCATCACCTGCACATGAAAAGGATCATTAGAAAACTCCATCAGAGGCATGTTCATCAGTGCTTGACAGATGCCTGTCATTATCACCAATACTAAGTTTTCTGTTAACATTGTTGGGAACTATATTTCCTAAATGTACTTCGCTTAAACTAGATGATTTTTGAAATATGATCTGGCATTTCAAATTGTTTTGGAAGCACTATTCTCTACCGATTATTTGGTTTTTACCAACAAAAGAAAATTTCCTTCTGGTGTCAGAGTTATTTCCAAGACTTGAAACTGCTCATCACAAGCAGAGACAAATGCTATTACTTTTACAGAAGATTTATCTCAGAGGAAGAGGGATTGACTGCAAGAAAAGAGAGCTTTGCATTAAACTGACATTTACATGTTACTTATTTAGAAATACTTACTTTGGATGAAGGTGGACTTATACAAAGTAACTATTTTAATTACTTTTTTGGAACACACAAAAAAATCATTGTTAAAATTCAAGATGAATATTTGATACATCCACATGAAGAAGACAATAGAAAAACATGTGAAAACCTTGCTGCAGTTGGAATCAATTTTTCCTCAGCTTTTTCCTTTTTTTCCTGTATCAAAATCTTAACAACTTCTAACTTCGATAGGAAAATCATATAAACCAGGAATTGCAAAATGTCTCCTACACTGCATTTTCTTCCTCTAGCCCTTGTGGTTAGGGAGACCACAGGTTCCAGTTTGCTGGGGACAGTCCTGGTTCATGCTTGCTGTCTCCGCATGAGGAATAACCGCCATTTCACTCTCCTTTGTACTGGTCTGGATATTAGATACGTGTCTTACTCATTCCAGACACTGCAAACCAACCAATGTGGCTTCAAATATAGCGCTTCGGCCAACTCCTAGCAACCAATCACAGCTCAACAATAATCAAAGCTAAATTAGAGGCATGGCTATTTAAATAAAAATAAAGGTGAAGTGAAAAGATGGAAATGTTTATCACACTAAACATTCCTTCTCTGTGTCCTTCTCTCCCTTTCCACAAAGCTGTAGTAGAAACAGCAAAGTAGTAGACATCAGAAGGTTTTGGTTTTGGTCTCCTGATTATCTCTGTTGGTTTCAGTTTCTTTAGTTTTGAAATTAGGGGATGGGATGAGATGAACTGTGGGATTCTTTTCAGCTCCTGCTTTGTGACTGTGTAAGTCGTGTTAGTCTGGTCAGCGAACAGAAAGGGTTTCTCCCTTCTATAATTGGTAAGCTTATTTTAGTGGTGATAAGCTAAAGCACTATCTCATAATTAATATTACCTTCAGAAATATTAATCTTCAGTTCCCTCCTTACCCCATTCACAGGGATGATCGGTGATAGTACAGGCAGCTCTCCTGAGCCCTAAATGCTCATGGTGCTTCTTAAACACCTCCTCTCAAGCCGACTGTATCCTCAACTGAATGATTATCTTGCCTCTTGGGGACACTTCCTTCTCCAGTCCTCCTATGTCAGGCAACAAGGCCACCACCACCTTGTTGCTCCAATGTGGTCAAGGCTTACAGGAGACCAAGAGGCTTTTCCTGATGTCGCATTCATGAGACCCCCGTCTCTCTTCTCATCTGTCTCTGTCCCAGGCATTCTGCACTGTCCATTCCATGTATAATCCTTGCTCTTTCATTCCCTCACGTCCCCCTTGGACTGGATCACTCTTCCCCTCCCAGCTAACTCATCCCCACCTTTGGGGGTCTCACCACAAATGCATTTCCTCAAAGAAGCCTGATCTCAACCCAAAGATAGCCATTCCTGCATTATTCTCATGCCATATCATCTCCTCACTCTTTTGTAAGCTTTTTTTTCACTTGTCATTTGTCATTCAATGTTGCTTATTGCACTAAACAGGTCAGGCACTGGGTTTCTCTTGCTCACTACTTTCATCTCAATGCCTCACAGTTCCATAAAGGTAAAATGCAGGCACTAAGATACTGATGAAAAAAAATGACTGAATGGATTTCTAAACATCATTTAACATGAAAGCTGCATCCTAACCTTAAGTGCTAATAGGTTTTTCAAAGTCTTCTTCATCCACCAAGAATCTTAGTTGCTTAAGCAAGAGAGGAAATTCCAGGGTTGAGTTGGGCTGCAGTGTGGCTGGATCCAGGTGCACAACACTGTTGCCAGGATGGCCTCCCTTGCTGCCTGGCTCAACATCCTCCCAGTCTGCTGTCTTCTGTAGCAGGCCCCTTCAACCAGCAGGGGCTGTTCCCCAACTTGAGAGAGAATGCCCACTGATTTTCCTGAGTCTGTGTGAGTTTCACAGAAGGGCCCTGTGGGACTCACTAGCTAGCAATGGTTACTTTGATTTCTCAATGTGGGGCTGCACCATGGTGCCCAGCTGTTTGGTCAAACACTCATCTAGATCTTTCTGTGAAGGTATTTTGATGTAATTAACACTCATAATCAGTTGACTTAATGTAATGGAAATTACCCTCCCTGTATAGCCTCATTTGGCCAGGTGACGGCCTTCCGAGGAAACACTGAGGTTCTGAAGGAGGAGGAAAGAATCCTCCTTCAAGGCTGTGATATAGAACCCCTGCCTGAGTTTCCTGCCTGTTGGGCTGCCCTGTGGATTTCAGACTCAAGAGTGCAGCATCAACACTTATTTCCAGGTTGCTGGCCTGCCCTGTGGATTACAGACTCGCCAGCCCCTGCCATTACACAAGCCAATTCCCTAAGATAAATCTCCCTATTATGTGTTATCGTATTGGTTCTGTTTCTCTGGAAAGTCCCAACTGATACTGGGGCCTACCCTGAGGCAGGATGACAAACCCATCACAATCACATGAAGGGGTATTTGGGGGCAGTTTCCCAAATTGAGAGAAGTAGGCAGACAAAAAAGTAAGAGATAGTTATACATATAAGTTCCCTAATACCATTTGGCTGTGTCCCCACCCAAATCTCATCTTGAATTACTCCCATAATTTCCACGTGTTGTGGGAGGGACCCAGTGGGAGTTAATTGAATCATGGGGGCAGTTTCCCCCATACTGTTCGCATGGTAGTGAATCAGTCTCAAGAGATCTGATGGTTTTACAAGGGGAAACCCCTTTCACTTGGTTCTCTCTTGCCGCTGCCATGTTAGATGTGCCTTTCAACTTCTGCCATGATTGTGAGGCCTCCCCAGCCATGTGGAACTGTGAGTCCATTAAACCTCTTTTCTTTATTAATTACCAGTCATGGGTATGTATTTATCAGTAGTGTGAAAACAGACTAATACATTCCCTAATACTAAAAACTTGCATATTTAAATTATTAACATTACTCTTTCCCCCCTAGAGGAAAATATATTCCCAAATATTCCCCATCCTCCTTTCCTGAAGCTTCTCAAAGACAAAGGGACAGTTCTCACTTACACAGTCAGATTGCCTGGGGGTGGATCCTATTCTAATATTACTACCTAAAACCGGACAACAAACTGCAGTATGGGAGAAAAATTCACCTTAATCTGATTCCATTTTTATCAAGATCTAGCTAACCTTTAGTTTTCCTTTAATTAAAGGTAGAAACAATAAAACATTCCACCTTTTGCTATTTGAAACCCAGACGTAGTTCAATCTAAGTGCTTTATTCCAACAGCTGGGAAGGGTTCACAGTAAGATTTATTATTATAGCAGAAAAACGGAAGTTGTAAAAATGATCAAATGATAAATATATTATCTTTTTGTCTTGGATTATGGTTGTTAAAATGCCTTTGGAATTGAGGAAAAAAGCCCAAAGGGCAGCATTTGTTACAGGGTCAAACTGATAAAATGAATGCTTTATTTCCCTTTGGGGAGATTCAGAAGAAAATAATTTGTCTAAATACTACTAAACTGTTGGATTATTTTGGTCTAAAAAATTTATCTGAAAACACAAGCAAAACCAAACTACATTTTACCTTTATTGCTAACAATTACAACATCTCTACCTGAAAAACCTCACACTGAAGACAAAACTGACTTAAGTGTTCTGTATACATCTTGTTTTGCTTTTCTTTTGATATATTGTCAGAAGAGCAGCCCTGAGTGTTTTAATAAGACAGGATAATGGTCTATCAGTTCACTGGGCATAACTACAGAGTGATAAATTAGAACTAGACATGAAAAGCATTTTATTTCTTAAAAACAAAAATATAATATAGAATGTTATGCACTGTGTGTATGCTTAAAATTTCTGTATTCATAGAAAGTAAACTATACTATTTTAAGGCTACTTAAAGGTATGTCATCAGCCATATATTTAACACAAAACATTAAAAGTTTTACAAGCCACTCAAATCACTCTTTAGAGCATCCAAATGGATCACTTCCTACTTAACAGTTATTTTCTTTGTGAATGCAAAGCTATAATCACACGTAAAACATTGGTCATGCGTATGTAGAATAAACATAATACATTTCCAAAGTGTTCTGAAAATATCTTCAAAATGTCAGAACCAATGCTTATGACATTTGCAAAGGCTGAAATATTTAGTATGCAATAACCACACAGTAAGAATCTTCTTGTCAAAACAAACAAAAAACTATTCAGAAGAAGAGATTTAGTATTGTAATAGGCATGTGTGCATGGACCCACACAGGCCAAAATACACCTGGGCATCGTTCTTCAATATCCCAACACAGCCAATATAGCCAACAGGCATTTGCCACCAAGTGAGGACCTTGGAAGGAGCTGTAATTACTTTAGTGATCCTGCCATTGCAGCAAATATTTTTTTGGTGTACTCTTTTATAATTATTTTCAGAGCTTTTAACTTGTTCTTTCAAATTAATGGAGATACATCTTTACCCATCAGGAATGGATTTAAGGCAAGAGTTTTTTTTAATTGAAATCAAACAAAGTGTGTAACACATTTACACAACTTCCTGTTCCACTCTTCTCCAGGACATTCCAGAATAAGCACGTTAAAGACTCCCCAAGCATAGGCGGTGTCACAAGATTCGAATATGTTGTTTTTGAGGCTGTTGACTTCTATCTCATTTTTTAATTTAAAAACTGTAAGTGCTTCCTTGCTCTTTGAAAACAGGCATTAGGATGCTGCTAAAGAATCGAGTCCATTTTCCTATCAACCTTTTCGATGCAACCTTTATCTATGCATCATCCTGAGTAGGACATGCCTTAGAGAAACCACTACACCCAACTTCTAAAAGACAATAAAGAGTTTAAAAAAACCTTAAAAGCCACTTATTACAAGCAACTCTGAAACTTCTTTACATCATCTCTGCCCAGAAACCACCTGTGTGTTTGCAAACAACTGTAGTGACTTGCAAGAGGCTCATCGCCTGCCCAGACAGGCCATTGCATCTTTGAACTCTACTTGCTAGGAAGTTCTTCTTTACATTGTACTAATATATACCTGCTTCAGCTCCTGCTCTTAGTCAGTTCCGTGTCCTAGAGCTGATGTAGCCCAGGGTAAATCCCTGTTCTTCATGACAGTCCTCTAAGTACTAGAAAATGGATGTCTTATTTCTCCTGGTCTTTTCTGTGCCAGGTTAAATTGTTTGTAATATATATCTGTGTATTATATATTCATTCATTTGATTAAAAATTAATGAGACTATAATACACACCCAGGCTATGTTCTAATCATGGGAGATACTGAAGCAAATAAGATAGATGGAAAGCATAGTTCAAGAATTCTAGTCAGGGAGACAGAGTATGAGCAAACAAGAAGATGATTTCAGCTCATGATAAGTCTTTTGAATAAAATAAACAAGGTTATAGAACTGAGGAAAATCAAGGGCTTAGAAACAGGCTTTCAGGAGATGCCACATTTGAGCCAAACCCTACGGCTGAGAAGGAGCCAACCGTGGGAAAGGCACCAGGGCAGAAAGAAAAGCAAACGATGAGTCCCTGAGGCCACGAAGTGCTCAGCATGCTGAAGGGACGGAGCAGGGCCAGTGTGTTTAGAGCCTGGGAATAAGAAAGACGGTAAGAGATGAGTTTAGGGTGGCAGCTCAGGAGACATGCTGAAGTCAAAAGAAGTCTGAAGAAAGAATGGTCCATGGTTCCAAATGCTCTTCCAGCAGGTGCAGAGTTGTTCATGCAAGACCATCTGAGGTATCTACGGACCCAAATATTCTCATTGAAACTCAAGTTCATTGAAGACAGGGGTTGAGTCTTTCACGCTATCATGTCTCCTTGCAGGAATCACCTAGGAATCACAGGTTGAAGAAGTGAGGGTAGAATGGGAGGGATATGGAAAGTTCAAGGCAAGAAGAGACGGAGTAAAACTGATGTCTCAGGGCGAGGGAACGTTGGCATCTGTAAGCAGAGGCCAGCCCTGCCAGGTCCTGCTGGGTGACATTTGTGAGCACTGTGAATGTGTATGTGCATGTTGATTCCATCCTCCTTGGATACCAGAGTGTCAGCTCTTGAGGGCGCATTGTCACGTTCCGGTCTGACCGTACAGAACTGGCTGCAAACCAAAGCCAGGAGTTCTGGCCTTCCCGCTTCCTTGCACTCACACCTGGAACAGGTTATTTCACTTCTAGCTTCAGTTTCCTTTCCTGCAAAATGGGGCTAATGAAAGTAAATACCTCAATAAAGGTATGCTGCTTTTTATTATCCTTCCCTGGGCTGCAAAGGTTTCACAATGTGAATATCTTAATATTACTCGTATCCAGTGATTTCTTGCCATGCCCAGTGACTCATGTAGCGCAGGCCCTCATTACATTTTATCTGCATCTTGTCTTCTCAGTGTTTAGCACTCAAAAGCTCTCCGCCCTGCCTGCCCTGCCCGTCCTGCCCTGGCTGGAGGAAGGCCTCCCTTACAGAGAGGATAGCAGGAGCCGGCGCAGGGACAGAGAGAGGAAAGGACGTTTAGAGCTTCCTGCCCAGTCTTCCCAAATGCCTGCATGCACACAGGCCCTAGTGGAGGTGAATAAAACGCAAACTCACTCAGAAGGTCCGGCTGTAACCACGCAGATCCTAGAAGGGTGAGGCATCCTCGGGGCCGTGGCTCGTTCCTGGGAGGCAGCTTCCCCAACCCCGCCACCCTGTTACCAAGCCTCCTCTATACCGGCTCTCCTGTCCTCACACTGCCTAGCGAGAGCACACGGCATCTCCCTCTAACCTCCTCTCACCTGGCACGCCACCTGGCCACTATCAGCAAATTGCTGTTAATTTTCAAAAATTTACACAGGGCTGTGATAGCCAAACAATTGCAAAACCACTCAGCACACAAAACGAAGCATCTAGAGACTTACTCAAGCCCTGGTCTCCCAGAGGGTGTGTGCTACAGTATCTATGGACCCAAATCTTCTCATTGAAACTTAAGTTCGCTGGAGACAGGAGTTGAGTCGACGCAATCATGTCTCCTTGCAGGAATCTCCTTGCTAGTTCTTTGTCCTAGGATATAACCACCCTTGAATTAAACAGGTATTTATATTTAACACCTGGTGAAATTGAAACCCACTTTCTTTGGTTTGGGAATTACAAGTGTACATATCAGACATCAGTTAAACAATGTGTCTAGATATTAGATAATGAAATAGGGACATTACCCAAACTTCTATTTTCCCTGTAATATTTTATCAAGATTTGGTGGATTTAGGCAATAATTCCAAATCACTAAAACAAAACGAAGTTTTATATCACAATTTTTAGTTCAGAATTACTTTAGGCATCAGAAAGTAAAATGAAGACAATGACGATAATAGCTAATATCTATTGTGTGCTTTCTAAGTGCCAGACATTCTTTAAGTTCTGTATTTGTGTGAACTCATTTGATTTTTACAATAGCCCTGTGAGGTAGGTTCTATGATGATCCCTATTTGCAGATGAAGAAATAGACACAGAGAGTTTAAGCAACTTGCCCAAGGTCACGCAGCTGGTAAGAGACAGAGCCAGGATTGAACTCAGGAACTAGCTCCAGAGCTTGTGCTCATAATCACCACAGCACTTCCATTTTCTTAAAATTTCTGAAAGGTTATATGTATTTAGGCATTATTTTTCCTTTTCTAAAACATTTTACCATAACAATATCCAGTCCTGTGGTGCATTCCAGTAGACAGGCTGTGTTCTTACATAGAATCTCACTTCAGTGTAAAGGCAGGTGCATGCAGAGACTCAGGCTGCCCCAGATTCTCAGGACACAGTCGAGGGGTTCAACCTATGCTTGGGACTCTTCAGTGCTTCTTCCACTCCAGCAGCCTACTCTGCAGAAAGGAGATTCCGCCTAGCACCATCTGTCTTCATTATCTGTGAGCAGCTCACGCTGCGCTCAATGCTGAGGCTACACTGGGGAAGAACAGGTGGTCCCTAACCTGCAACTGCCTGCAGTTCAGTGGTCCTAATTTCATCAGCAACCTAGTCTTAGGATGATAAAGATTCGCCCGCTTTCCAGAACATTCTGCATTGCCTTCTCATGCAGAGTTGGGAAAGTTAGTGTCTGTGAGTGTAGACATGGACGGGGAGCGTAGAGCTAGCTTCAGGGCTCTTCCTGCCTTGGCAGGTCCCTTCACATCAGGGTGACCGCTTCGTTCTGGCTTACATGGGACTCCCCCATTGCAGCATGAAAGCCCCGAGTGCCCTGCCTCCCACAGAAGCACCAGTCTTGACGATACAACCCAGAACAGCCCAGGGCTGGACCCCTTCTGCGGCCTGGAGCTTACAGGACCAGAAGTCCATGCATGCCACCAAACTATACACCCCACTCACTCACTGATACAGCACTGGTGCTCAGCATGAAATGAAGAAATTCCCTGATAACAGATATGCAGAATAAATGAAGGTAAGATCCTATATGGCTACAGACCTCTCCAGCACCTCAGTGCCACATTACCAAGATGGCAACCAGAAGTGATTGTGAAATGAAACCACATCCTTTGCATTTAATGGAGCATAGGTTTGTAAATCTTGGCGTCAACAGCTTTTCTTACATATACACATTCATTTCTGGATCGATTCACTGTCTACTCCCTAGAGGAATAAATCTCTGTTCCAACTGGGACTGCATTACCTCCCCTATAGATGAGACCTCAGTTCTGGAAAGAACGCACCAGGTGCAGGCACTCGATGGGTGCAAGTTCCGTGCAGCCTGAGGTTTGCACAATGGGGGGCGCTCTTTGAAAAAAGAATATGGAATTATGACTATCATTTTGGAAAGAACAAAGCGGAAAGATAATGCAGTCTTTCCAGTGGCATGGTTGATCTGGATTTCTCTTTTAGTACTGAAGATTGAAAACGTTACTTTCAGCTTCACGATGTGTTGGTTATATCATGCACACTTTTAGAATGGCTGACTTGGGGAGTTCCAAAATTCTCTCACATGCAAGCGATAGATTACTAGGCTTTTCAAGTTCTGTTGCCCTGGAACTAATCTTAAACACTCTTTGAATTGCTAACACTCAGTAACCGCTCTATTAGTTCCCTGCCGTAGGGTCTCATTGGCAGACACCTATGACAGATTAGATTATATTCATTGATGTCAGAACTTCATGTCAAAGAAGCAAAGTTCTCTTCTCTTCATTAATGAAGTTGTCTAATAACCTGAGAGCCTATTCATTACTTGTATTTAAAATGTATTTCCTTCTCGTAACAAATTACTGGCTTTGGAATGACACGTGCTGTCTGGACCTGCCAGATGGCTTTGAAACAAAACAGTCAAATATACTAAGACCTGGTCCAATATATTAAAAGGCATAAGATATTCAACTTCACACATGGACCACTTGCTAACTAAATTGCTATCGCACAGGTTGTGTCATACAAAGGAAGAAATTCTGATAAATTGTATTTTGTGTAATTTGCATGAAAAAATAAATGAAAACATGGATACATTTATAATATATGCTGCATTATTGATGAGAACACAACTTTCGTATCATAGTATTCCCAGGTAACCAATACATTTTATAATTTTTACAGGTCCAATATTTTACCACAGGTTTGCCTGTGACTCCATACATTTACAGTCTTGTTTCTTCTCCTCCACCCACGTAGGTCTGCTGCCAGCACCGTGGGACGCGTTGTCACGGAGAAACGATCACTGGACCTTCATGCAATAACTCCTGGTGAGTCGGCACAGTCAGCAGGAAGAATGAACCACAAAATGTGTCACTCTAGACTCATACTCAATGTCTCTCCAAGTCAATTTCCCCCAGCTAGATCCCCAAGGTGCCAAGCACCACTCCAATTCCTCTCAGCAGCAGGGGAAATGTGCAGGAGGGAAGTGAGGGTGGAAAGAGACGACAGTAATAAAGGACTGTGGCAAAACTGTCTCACGTTTGTGAATTTTACAAGAACACACAGCCATGTGACCACCCTGCCTAGCCCCTCTCAGGGCTGAGGAAGGGGTGGTGGCAGTGAGTGGCTCTACAGGCTTCTTGGTCAATCCAACTCTACATAGGCCTGAGCTAAGGCTGCAAGGAGCAATCAAGCTTTCAATTCCTATTTTTTAATACACTCTATACAATCTGTGTTAATCATGAACAGTATTACCCTGTAAGAGAAGAAAAAATCCTGGCTAAAACATTCAGCTATCCTTACAGTAAACAGTGCAAAGAAGAACATTACAAATCATACAAACTGTTTGACTTGGGCAAAGGCAGCAGCAAATTTACCGAGAAGGTGACCAGGACACACACCTGCAGTGTCAAGTCCATACTCTTAAGGCTTGTTGTATCCTGTGAGTGACAATCAGGAAACTCCAATTGAGACTGCTGGATGCTCTCTATGGAGTTATTGCTAAGGTTTCAGACAGAAGTAAATTGCTATTTATATCTAAAGAAGTATCGCAGGCTTTATTTTCAGATTGTGCAGGTATTCAATATATTTGGAAAGATTAAACAAACGACTGAACACTGACTTGTTTGGTGTTAGGCAATACTGTCAAGATTGGGTGGATGAAGCAAGTGTGCTTCCCTCAGAAATTGTTAAACATACAAATAATTTAAGTAATAGCCCCATCTGATGCGAAGTAAAGATTACAAAACATTAGACCATTAGTTCACATCCCCTATGTATGGATGACCTTAGAATTCACAGAATGGTACAAAGGTCACGAGCTTTGGGTGAAAGATCACAGAGAGACAGCTATGCTGGGTACTCGTAATATTTTGCTTTTACTATTAGGAATTATCACTTGAAGTATAGTATACATTCATTTGAAGTTGTGTCTTTTTTTTGAGAGAGAGGGTCTCGCTCTGTCACCTAGACTGGAGTGCGGTGGCATAAACACTACAATCCTGATCTCCTGGGCTCAAGCTCTCTTCCCTTCTCAGCCTCCAGAGTAGCTGAGACCATGGACACATGCCACCATGCCTGGCTAATTTGTTTTTTAATCTTCAATGTAGTGGAATGACATTTTTTGCTGTTTTCGTCAGTATTATAATCTTCACTGTTTTTAATGAACACTTTCGTTGTGTTTAATAAATGCCGCTAACAACAATAATATATGCCAACGAGAATCATGACAAATTTCTGCCCAACTTCTTGTTACATTTCTGATTCTGTTTCAATGAAAATGTTCTCTCTAAAAATACACACTATGCAAAGCTGGTATAATTTCTTCCCCAAGCGTGTTTCACACAGCAGTGAATAAAAAGAGTTCCAAATCAACAAAAGAAAACCTAATTATAACAAATTCATCCAGAGGCCCTACCATTTTTTAAAAAATGGTGTAATAACATGCAATCCATGTCATCTTGGAATATCGAGAAGCCTTGCAGACCACAGGCATTAGCCTGATTGTCATTTGCAGACAGATAGCCAGGCAGGCTGGGAGTGGACCCAAATAGGGCTCTTTTCCAAAACCTGACTGCCTTTTTCATCCCTCAGTGATTACTATCTCTTTCCCAACTTTGTATCATTTTTGGCCATATATAATTTTGTGATCAAATAATGATACAAAAGAGCATTATATCTTAGTCAACTTGGTGTTACTTTTGCAACCAAACTATAATTTTTTTAGAGAGCAAGACATATTTTATATTTATTGGCATTTTTCTATCTGTCTAACCTGGAATCAAGTCTTATCATCAAGAAATACCTGTTGGATTAAAGCCTATAATTGGCGCTCCGTGCAAATGCTGTTCCAGATCATGGTTCTGGGGTTGAGGGAGGCTAATGTAGAAATATTCTCGTATTCTTCGGCAGCTTTAGTCATGGGAAGGAGGTGTGCATCCCACTCCAGGCTTCAGACTGTTCCCAGTTAGCATCTGTGCAAGCCGAGCAACAGCAGCTCGGCAGAACCAGAATGCTGTGGTAAGCCTTCGTTACTGCCATTCACTGTCATTTCTTCCCATTCCAAATTTTGAGTGACAGCATTCGTGATTGACTATGCCACTAGGATGAGTCTGGGGCAATGCTACCAACTCTCCAACAGTGAGTGGAGGCTGACTTGCTGCCTTCCAGGGCCATAGCAGCGATTATTTCAGTTGAAGTCGGGGACAAATTCCACGCCATCTTTCTAACTGGGTGATTCCCATCATATCCATGACCGCCCACGGGGTGAGGGAAAGCATGGGTGGCCCTGATTCCGATCTGCATAGCCGTCTGAGTGCTGCATGATCCATCGGTGGTGTTTACGTCCATTCTTAAGAGAATCCATAAGGTATAAGGGGAAGGGAAGCACGTTTGGGGGAAGAGCAACTTAGTGCCTGACTCCCACACAAGGAGTGCGGATCTGGGCACACGCGGCACCTCTGAAAACAGAGTGTTGGTTACAATTGCTTCCCGGATTGTCGGGCCCGAGGTGAACAGGGAAGTGCACTTTGACAGTGACTACGGTGTAGCCTCTCCTGATCTGCTGGTAAAACGTGCCGTTTCCAGTTCAGTTTGAGCAACTGAGCGGAGTCCTTTTTGGCTGCGGAGAGGCCATGTACCCTGCCTGTCTGTCCACACTGCCAGTGGAGCTGAGGCCCTCCTGTGCTGTTTCCAGAGATTTCTCCCTAAGTTAAGGGCCGCGGCTGCCCAGCTGTGTTCAGAGCTGCCTGCTGAGGATGTGAGAGCCAGCGGTCTGCTAAGGTGCTTGTAATAGTTTGGGTGAGCTGCACCAAGCCATTTTCCTTCACAAGGAAGACAGACACCAGGGATGACAGGAAAAGAAAAAGCTCATGAATAGCCCTCACCCTGCTTATGTCCTAGTGGAGGTATCGGGGTGTGGGCTGAGGCTCCTGAGGCTGAGGTGGTTCTTCTCTCTCCACTGGAATAAAATTTGTGTGTCCCATGTCAGTGGCTGGAGCTTCACTCTGCTCCCAGTGCCCCCTGCTCACTCCCGACTTTCCAGCTGAACAGTCAGGTGCAAGAGGCACACAGGATTTTAGTAAAATCTACAGAGACCTGTCACGGCCACCACCTTGGCCTATGTGAATTGCTATAGGTGCTCAGGGGGCAGAGCTCTCAGACAGTAGTCCCTGTCCTGACCATCTCAGTCCACGGCAGTACACCATGAGCATCTAGGTGGTCTCACAGAATGAGACTAGAATGTTCTGGGCTCCTGGGGGTGCACAAACCAGCTGGGCCTGGGAGAGTTGGTAGGGTAAAGAGAGAAGCAGCCTCTCCAAGAATGATCAGGGAAGGTCACCAAATTTTCCAAGCAGATCTAGCTGACTCTTCGCCCCTCCTTCATTCTGGTCATTACCCAAGAAGCAGCCAAGAGAAGATGATCCCCTTCCGGGACAGCCACATTCAGTGACCAAAGTATCTTAGTCAAGCAGGTGAGCAGGAGAGATGAAAGTCAGATGTCTCTGAGTCAGCGTTTGAAGAGACGGATCCGGGGCCCGATGCCTGTGGACGGCAGCAGCATAGGTCACCACCCACTCCTGATGCTTTCCTTGACAAAGCTGTTCCATTGTCAGACTGCAAGCATACACTGAAAGTAGGAACCAAGTGGCCTGGTGGTGTGGCTGAAGTTGGCTGACCATACTGGGACAGTAACACCAAAGCCTGTAACAGTGTCAGCCCTGACTGGGGATCAGAGGACCAACGTAGGCAGTCTTCCAGGAGCAGGTGGGGGCATTGCCCAGGGAAACGTGGCCTCCTGAGATACCAAGGGCCACACATTGGCATGCAGTGAGTGGCAGCTCTGTGTCAGAAACAGGGTTCCCTTTGTGCTTCAGTTGCGATGGGGGAGGTGCCGCCATGCCCAGTATGAAGGTAAACCCAGGCAGCCTGGTGGCTCTGTGGCCACCCGGATCCATCAGTGACCTCTGGATGAGCAGCTCGTTCTAGTTGGTCTCATCAAGACAGGTCCACACTGTGGGCATGTACGTGAGAGACCCAGGTGGTTCCATCAGCTGCACGATTTGTTTCCATGGTCTGCAGCCCCTAAAAGAGGTGCCTTTTATCTGCTTGTCTAGTTTTTCCAAGTGGCAAACCCAACAGCTAGGCCACTGGCAACAGCCTAAGAGTTGGGAAGAAGATAACAGGGATTGCTAAGGGAAGCAGCAGTTATAACTGAGAATGGCCTCAAGCTCTGCCCACTGAGTGGAGAACCATGTCCATCTTTGGCCCTGTCTCTTTGGAGCTGAGATGGAACGACTGTAGCAAGCCAGAGAGCACCCCCGGGTCTCAGCTCAGCTGAAGCATCCCTGAACCAGGCCCAGGTTATAGGGAACTTCCGTGAACTGTGGGCCCCATTGAGCATCAGCTTTGCTTCAGGCACACGATATATTTCCTGCTCTTTAGAGCCACGCCCTCCTAAGGGTTTTCCCTCTACTCAGTGCCTCAACTTCCCGTGTTTAAAATCACTTGGATAAGGAAAAATGTCTGTCTCTTTGCACCGCCTAATTGCAGTAGCATTGCAATTGAAATGAGAAATGGAGCTGCTAATTTTCCACGTAAGCTGTAATGCTGCTGGGGTCAGATTGGGTGTGTTCCTGAATATGCAATGTCCATTTGATGAGCGAGGCTTGCCAGGCTCTTCCCATCTTTTAGTCGTTAAGCCTCAGCTGGCCCACACCCAACGCAAGTATTGGGCCTCCTATGAGCATCACAAGGCTTTCCTGGAGCAGGCACTCAGCTTAGCAAGACCCCATCATGAGCTGATGGCTGCTTTGCAAAAGGATGCAGCTGGTGGCCCAGTCAGGGAGCACAAGACCTTGAGGGGTGCAGCTGGGTGGAGGCTGCCTCCCTTTCTGGGCTCCCATCATTAAAACTATCAGCCATAGAGACTTGAAGCTCAAGAAGTTCATGAAGGTCACGAGACCTCCAGGGTAGAGTACACATCATTGTCTGCTGGACAGCTCTGAACAGTTTCCACCCTAGGGTCCTACCCCAGGATGCTGCTGATTCATGGGATATGTGATATAAAGAAACAGATCCACCAAGGAGAACACCTACATGGGGCACGTGCTGTTCCCATGACCCAGAGAGTCAGCCGCGGTGCAGGGTCTCCTTTCTTGTAGGCAGTGGTGAAAAGGGACAGAAGTTTTTCCTTCTCTGAGTGACCCTGAGGAGTAGAAGCTAAGACACTGAGTGTGAGCAAAACCCTTGGGAGGGGCTGGCTGGAGAGCAGGAGGGCACTAGGCCAGTGAGGGCCTGGAGGCAAAGTCTGGGCCGGATAACGGTTTTGATTGCAGTGAAGGTACACGAGAGCAGTTAAATGCTGATGGGAAGATACTAGAACAAACTTTTTTTTTAATAGAGCATTTGAAGATCTGGAAAAAAGGAAAACAGAAAATTTCTCAATGCAGCTGGTCAGTATTTATTTCAGGATTAGAACCCAGAGAGGATGGTTTCTTCATATTCCTTAGACTCAAAAAATGTATACATCCAAGAGGCATAAACACATTTTATCACTTAAATCTTTTTTGCTTTAATTTTTTTTTTGAGGACCAGTAGAAAGACAGTAAGAACCCATGGGAAGGGTTCATCACTTAAGTCTCAGAACTAGACTGTATTTTATGTTCAAGAACAAATGGCAGTTGATGGCAATAGTCTCTGAATGTAACATATTTTAATCTCCCAATCTAATTGGCCTAAGTTCTTAATAACTAGTCATTTCTTTCCAAATTATCTGCCAATTTTCCAGATGTGCTCAGACCCTTCTAATTGATTTGACATAGTTTATTTCAGGTTATAAATTTTACATTACCATTACAATGTCTGCTGACTCATTCAGCTCTTTTGCCGTGTGCACTAACCTTCAGGAGACTGTGCTAAAATGTATAGTAGCTAAGCTCTACTGGTGCTTTATGCTGTACCTCAGAATAAGGTAGCTTCCAATTTAATGAGTATGAAGTATGTAAGTGCATATTGAAAAGTCTTGGAAGCAACTAAAATGGAAAATAACCGGACTATAAAACTCAGTTAATATATTTGGTAGATGGTTATATAAGTAGAAGCCACATATACAAATTTCTATAAAATGCTAAAGTCAGCTAAAGACTGTTACTCATATTCAAAGTACAAGAATACAAGAGAACACCATGCCAGGCTGCATATTCACAGAAGACAGAATGAATTGGTTTACTCTGACTTTAAAAAGTCACTGGAGAGCGTTGTTCTGACAAGGCTGATCTAGACAGTAAACAATGATCTACTTCCATTATTGTAGAACGGATATCCCTGAGATCTAGGTTAACAAGCTATAAAGTACATTTTTATTGCTCAAAGCAGCAACTCAGATAGTCTGAAGTAAAACACTTCTATTTTTAAACTACCATAACATTTAAAGCTGGGTTTTCAATTTGTCAACCTATCTTAAAAACAGAATGTAATAGCCTGATTAGTGGCAAGAAGAATTCAAGGAAAGATTTTTTTAATGGATCAGTGATGTGGAAAATTTGGTATCATCTGAACGGACTTAAGATAGAAAGTATGTTATAGAATAATATACAGTTCTTCATTACTTTAACCACTTTGATGAATAACAGCTCAAAATCTGCATCAAAAGCCTGAGAGTTATAATGGCTTACTGGGTAAGAGGAATACTTGGTCCAATCCTGTTTTCTACCTCTCATAGTGTCAGGATTGTGTTGTTGAAATAATGCTCATGTTTTTGACAATTTTATGCTTTTCTATCACAGAGGGATTGACTCTAATGCCAGAAATTAGCTTAACAAGGAAGCTCCTAATCTGATCCCATGGCTGCATTACGGATACCTGGAAGGATGTTATTTTGAAATATAAACCTATATTCTCTTTCATGGTGAATTCCTGTAAATCCTGACCCTCCTTCCTATTTGGATAGTGGCTAGATCTGGTTGCCTCAGGGAAGGTTTTTCGGGAGAAAATTCGGGAAAAGAGTCTTGCCCTTTAAATTCCTGGCTATTGGGTTTTCCAAAACAGAAGGATGCCTAATGGGAGCCAGGGCTGTCTGAAAATGATTGCTACGGAAATGCTTCTGACCCCTGCAGACGCAGGCGCAGAGGCAGATGCAGACGCAGGTAGGTGTCTTCAGAAAGGGACTCTGCTCTGATCGGCTTTTCTCTCCACCTTTCCTGTGAGCTGAGACCAAGGAGTGGAGGTGACATCAGCCTAGGAGCCGAAGGATCTATATCCTCTGTCCTGGGAAAACCAGGAAGAGAGACTCCAAATGCCCTCCCAGCCAGCACTGCTTGGCAGCAGTTGGAGCCGAAATGACTGTGCATTATCTCCAAGCAGACAAGTCCAAGGTCTCTGAGAATTGCCAAGCCCCAGCAGCAGCACAGAGATCCTATGGATGCAAGAGCAGGGCAGACTCTAGAGTTTCCTGGGGCTCCAGCAGGAGGCCTTGTGCCTTAGGTAGGCATGGCATGCAGAAAGAGCCACTGAACCCAAATGAACTTTTGTCTGTATGTGAGGGTTGTGGCCAAGGCTCCAGGATGCAAAGTAGTCATCTTAGTGATGACCAGCACGGACACCCACAATGAGGATGACACCCCCCAGCCCACCCTCACCACTACAGACACACTCCCAGATGAGGACAAGACCACCCCAGCCCACCCTTGCCAGTACGGACACCTCCCAGATGAGGACGACACCCTCTAGCCCACCATCACCAGTACGCACAACCCCCAGATGAAAACGAGACATCCCCAACCCACCCTCACCAGCATGTAAAGACACGACATTCTTTTCATCCTGAGGATGCTGCAACAAGGCACCATCTTGGAAGCCAAGAGTAGCCCTCACCTTACATTGAACCTGCTGGGAACTTGATCTTGGACTTACCACCCCTAAAACTAGGAGAAATAAATGTTCATTGTTTATAAATTATCTGGTCTTAGGTATTTTGTTATAGCAGCACAAGCAGACAAAGACATTCACCAAGACTGAGGACTGAGCCTCACTCACCCTTGGGGATTGGGTGCTGTGTCACCAAGACTAAGGACTAGTCTCTTACCCATCCATTGGGACTGGGCACTCTGCAAACCAATCTGATGGCTCAACCTAACCCTAGGGAATGTGTTTAAGGAGGGAGGGAGGCAGGGCGAGGTCAAAACTTTCTGGGATTATCTCATGATTCAAGTTCAATTTAGATAAGAAATAAATAGTTACATTTCTTAAGACTTCATATTCATCCTGGAATAATTTCATTGTGAATTTTGGTGGGAAATTTGACAGTGATGTGTTCTCATAAGTATTACTATGGGAATACCTTAATAGTTACAGAAATCACATGCAATACAATGCCAAAAACATCCATGCACACATGAACCAAGGGAGCTCATTTGTATATGCTGTTAATTTTTTCAGTAAAATTCCAAAGAATACATTGGAAGTCACCCTTCCATTATCCACACAAGCTATCTTTCTTTATTTGCAAAGATGGAGCAATCTGGGAGGAACTTGCTTCAATCTGACCGTTGCTAAAGAACATGTCCATAGAATGGAGAGCAACCATTCAAACGTAACTGGGAGCTGGGCACTGTGGCTCATGCCTGTAATCCCAGCACTTTGGGAGACCAAGGAGGACAGATCACCTGAGGTTGAGAGTTCAAGACCAGCCTGTCCAACATGGGGACACCTCATCTGTATTAAAAATACAAAAATTAGCCAGTTGTGGTGGTGGGCACCTGTAATCCCAGCTACTCAGGAGGTTAAGGCAGAAGAATTGCTTGAACTCAGGAGGCAGAGGTTGCAATGAGCTGAGATTGTGCCACTGCACTCTAGTCTGAGTGACAGAGCAAGGCTCCATCTCAAAAAATAAAGAGCTTCCAGAAAAACAAAAAGTTGGTCAAAATACCAAATTCTGCAGAGCACTGAAAGGAAACCACATTTTATTCCTAGCCTATCATCCCTGCAGTGTTCACACAATCTTGTTCATAGAGGAACCTCTACAAGTGTATGAAGACCAAAATTGCATGCAGAAAATTAGGGTATTATGATGTTGGTGGCTTTTTTAATGTGACATGGGTAACATTGAGCCCCCAACTTCATCTCTAAAGTGAAGCAGGGTGTTGAATAAATGTGTATTGAGAGACCCAGGGCAGAGAACTTCTGTCGGTTTAAGTGTAAGAGGCATGGCACAATTGCAGTATGTTACATAGGCTGGGTTTGCCTGATGCTAATAGATGAGCTTGGGTCCCTGAAATCTTTGTTTGACCTTGCTGGATTTTTAGTGCTGAGACAGGTTTATCATTGGAGAGCTGGCAAAATACACGTCAATACCAACCACCACACACAGGCATATACCTATCACTCCGTATTAGAGATGCTGACATGCTAACACTGTTATTTTATATTTCAGGTTCATCGTAAACACCATTGTGTTCAAATTTAGTACGAAGCATTTTTACCATGTGCTGCTGGGAACTAAAATTTATGAAGTAGTCATAAGTTGCTTAATTTATAAAAAAATTGTCAGGAAATGATTTCAGATTTATAAAAATAGCAGAGATAACATCCATATCCCATTCATCTTTTACCCAGATTTACCTACTGTTAACATTTTACCCAATTTGCTTTGGAATTTACTGTCTATATCTATCAATTATCTTTGTGTGCATGTATATACATACTTTTTAGGCAATTGTGGACCCTTGAACTACAAAAATTTGAACTGCCTGGGTCCATTGACGCATGGATTTTTTTTTCAATAAACACTGGAAAATTTATTGGCGATTTATGAGAGTTTGAAAAACCTTACAGGGTGCAGCGGCTCACTCCTGTAATCCCAGCACTTTGGGAGGCCAAGGCAGGCAGATCACTTGAGCCCAAAAGTTCAAGACCAGTCTGTGCAATGTGGTGAAACACCATCTCTACAGAAAATAGAAAAATTAGCCAGATGTGGGGGTGTGCCTGTGGTCTCAGCTAATTGTGGGACTTAGGCGGGAGGCTGAGGTGGGAGGATTGCTTGAGCTTGGGAGGTCAAGGCTTTGGTAAGCTATGATTGAGCATTACACTCCAGCTTGGGTGACAGAGTGAGACCCTGTCTCAAAATAACAAAACAAAAGTTAAATATGTTATGAATGTACATAATATATGTAGATAGCAGGCTAGGTGTTAATCAGCTGTTTATGTTATTGGTAAACCTTTCAGGCAACAGTAGGCTATTCGTAGTTAAATTTTGAGGGAGTCAAAAGTTCTATGTGGAATATGGCTTTCTGACTGTTTGCCCCTCACCCCTGCATTGTTCAAGAGTCAACTGTATGTGTGTATGTAGACACACACACACACACACACACACACACACACACACACAAAGTTTTTGAAAAATCGTTTGATGCATCCTGAACCACTTGCTGTTTGCTCCTACTGAATATAAATCATATGTACTGGACTTGCCCTGAGACTGGAAAATATTAAAAGACTGATAAAAGTAAAGATGTGATTACAAAGAGAGTAATAAATATAAAATCACTCTGTAAACTTGTTAACATTGTGAGCACCGTGTACCTAGCAGAGCCTGAGTGAGCCATGTTATGAGAGGAATGAAAGGGGAACTTACATTTATTGTACATTTGTAATGTGCCAGATATTTGATACACCATTAGCAAATACGTCTTCGTCATTATGTGAAATCACACTTTTAAAATCTCATAAGTTAATTAGAGGCCAGCTAAATAGGCGGCAGGCCCAGCAAGCTGTGTCGTGAGAGCTGAAGGGAGACTCTTTCCTGGATACTTCATGTGCCAGACAGTTTACGTAACATCAGCAAATATGCCTTTATAATTATGCGAAATCACACTTTTTAAAAATCTAACAAATTAGTAGTTAGCTAAAAAAAAAAAAAAACTGGTAGTGACAGAATGAAACATAGAGTTTTAATTCTGATTGTAATTATTTAAAACTTAGTTTCATGTAGTAAATAATAACTGAGTGCGCATTGTCAGACACTGCTCCGGGGCTGAGGATGCCGCAGGGAGTGGAACTCGAGGTGCCCTGCCAGCGAGGGGTGCAGTGCCGACGGCACCAGCCTGGAGGAGGGTTTCCATCATCGGCTAAGCATTCAGAAAAATGCTAACGCCCCATCTTCAAAATGATCTGGTCAGGGTTTCTGAACGTTTGGGAACTAACACTTCAGGGTAAGCCGCTGAAGCAGGGAAGAGGCAAGTAAGCGCAATGGAAAAAATCACAGAGTCGGAAAAGGCTTCCTGGACAGCTGGGATAGTTTGAAATCCAAAAACCTGTTGGGATGCGGGAGGCGGGTGCATAGAAACGTCCTGGACAAGGCCCTGGACGCAGAGTATGGTTTTCTCCAGGTGTGGCGCTCAGAGCTGAGTCCCATCAGAACCCAGCTCGTCTACTCCTCAGGGTTCTAACCAGTGTGCTTCGTGCACCCAAGATGACAAACTTACAGAGCCCCCGAGGCCTACACCCCCTTCCTCTTTTAACTTCCCTACGTATCCAAGGCATTTTATAATTCTTACATTCAAGAATTTACCACACACTTGCTGCTCACTCCATCCGTCTATAGTCTTGGTAGAGAGGGCCCTTGGGTCTCTAGTCTTGGTAGAGAATACACCCAGGTCTGTGTTCTCAGTGGAGAGTGCCCCGTGGGTCTGTGTTCTTGGTGGAGAGCGCCCCTGGGTCACTGGTCTCGGTGGAGAGCGCCCCTGGGTCTGTGTTCTCTGTGGAGATTGCCCCTGGATCTGTGTTCTCAGTGGAGAGCACTCCCGGGTCTGTGTTCTCGGTGGAGAGCACCCCTGGGTCTCTGGTCTCGGTGGAGAAGAACCTTGGTGTCTGGTCTTGGTGGAGATAGTGACCCAGCCGCCCCGGTCTCTGGTCTTGATGGACAGTGCCCCTAGGTCTCTGGTGTTAGTGGAGAGGGACCCCGGGTCTTTGTTCTTCATGGAGGGCACCCCAGGGTCTCTATTCTTAGTGAAGAGCACCCCAGGGTCTCTGATCTTAGTGGAGAAAGACCTCAGTCTCTGGTCTTGGTGGGGAGGGCCCCCGGGCCTCTGGTCTTGGTAGAGAAGGCCACGGGTCTCTGTTCTTGGTGGAGAACACACCTTGGTCTCTGGTTTTGATAGAGAGGGCTCCCAGGTCTCTGTTCTTGGTGGAGAGCACCCCTGGGTCTCTGTTCTTGGTGGAGAATATCCCCAGGTCTCTGTTGTTGGTGGAGAGCACCCCTGGGTCTCTGGCCTTGGTGGAGAAGGACTCCGGTCTTTGATCTTGGTGGAGAGTGCCCCCGGGTCTCTGTTCCTGGAGAATATCCCGGTCTCTGTTCTTGATGGAGAATATCCCCGGGTCTCTGGTCTTGGTGGAGAAGGACTCCGGTCTTTGATCTTGGTGGAGAGTGCTCCCGGTCTCTGTTCTTGATGGAGAATATCCCCGGGTCTCTGGTCTTGGTGGAGAGTGCTCCCGGTCTCTGTTCTTGGAGAATATCCCGGTCTCTGTTCTTGATGGAGAATATCCCCAGGCCTGCGTTCTTGGTGGAGAGCGCTCCCTGATGTTTCTTCAGCCACGTGAACATCCACAAGTGCACCTCTGTGAAAATCTCTTGAACATGATTATTGGAAACAAACTTTAGTAACTTGTTCACATGCAGTTGCTGGAGCATTGATGCTCATCTCTCCGCTCTTCTAATTGACATTGGATTGGGGCCATTCATGCAGTTTTTTAAAAACAAACACCCACCTTTTGTGTGGTGTTTGTAGGACTTAGACAGGAAACCTCAACCTCATCCACAACCCCAGGGGAAAACAGGTTCATGAAGGAGCAGTCATCGTCGCAAGTCTGCTCATTTTGAAGACAGCCATCAGGCAGCCCCTGAAGTAAGGCTTTCAGCCAAGACTGCCAGGTGGTGTAAAGTTTATAAACCCTTCCAGTAGGCAAAATCCAAAGAATAAAGGACCTGCACTGAGGCCAGCTGACGCTGTGGCCCACACACCGGCTCCTTCAATCCAGTTTCATTTCTGAAAGTTTCATTTCCACCAAGACCAGAGACCCGGGGATATTCTCCATCAATATCACCAGCATCACTGTTAGCAACTACCAAGACCAGGACAATGACATGCACATCTACAGCAGATCCTGACTCTGTGTCTTTCTGTAGATGTATTGTACAGGCAGAGCATGGCTCTGTGCACACATCCAGCACGTCTAATGCAGTGCAGCTGCCACACTCTGAACGAGGCACCACGGTGCACGCTTTGCCACACAACTTGGATCTGGCTGGCGTGAAATGTAGCCT
This sequence comes from Saguinus oedipus, assembly GCA_031835075.1. Classification (NCBI taxonomy): domain Eukaryota; kingdom Metazoa; phylum Chordata; class Mammalia; order Primates; family Cebidae; genus Saguinus; species Saguinus oedipus. The sequence continues at coordinate 172,551,960 of CM063172.1, read as the reverse complement.
TGCTCACATGCAGCCACAGTAGGATGAAAGGGTTGTGTAGTTTTAGGGTATCTCGGAAGACAATTTCAGATAGGTGGAATTTATTTTTTACTGCTTATTTTTGTAATATGTATGAGGCTCGGCAGTTTATAGAAATTTAAGATATGTTTCATTCTAGAAGGAACATAAATTTTCATTTTATCTTCTGTAAAGCATTCTTGTTTAATAGTCGTGGCTGATCTCACTATATATAACCTAGTATTTCCTGAAAGATACAAAGCATTATACTTTTCTATTTGTGTTCACAAATACACAGAACCGGGGCTGCATGCCACCATCTACATCAATATTCAAAACACTACAAGGAACTCATTCTTCTGAGGTATGCTGTGAGATAGACCTCGTTCTTCTTTTTCTTCCTTTGCTCTTTCTTTAATAAACAGAAATACATGCTGGAGTTGCAATACATCTAACAAAGGTCCTAAGTGAATCTATCAACAACCAATGCCAAGTAAGTGATCATTCTCTCATGTAGATTCCAGTGAGGGGCCTGGCCACATGGTCCACAAATTCCCAAGTAAGCAGCAGTCTTTTATGTGACAGATGTTAAATAAGTATTTGCTGTAGTGCATTGAAATCCAACATTTCTTAGGGTCACTACGTTGTTGTTGTTGTTATTGTTGTTGTTGCTGCTGTTGTTGAGACAGTCTCGCTCTGTCACCCAGGCTGGAGTGCAGTGGCATGATCTCAGCTCAGGGTTCAAGTGATTCTCCTGCCTCAGCCTCCTGAATAACTGGGATTACAGGCACACGACAACACACCTGGCTAATTTTTTATATTTTCAGTAGAGATAGGGATTCACCATGTTAGTCAGGCTGGTCTTGAACTCCTGACCTTGTGATCCATCCATCTCAGCCTCCCAAAGTTCTGGGATTACAGGCATGAGCCACTGTGGCCAGCCAGGTTTGCTACATTTTATACAGGGACAACAAACCGTGCTCCAACTAAAGGGCAGAAGATCAGACCTTCCCTCTTGGTATAGGCCTGCTGGCTGGAATTCATTTCCACAGAAGGGGGTGTTAGAGGCCACCACTTCTCACAGGCCCTCATTTGCATATCTTGTTTTCTTTCCTATGCTCAGCCTCTCTCTGGTTCCAAGGTGTGGTTTGACCTTGACACAGAAGTAAAAGAAACTACCTGGTACCTAGTACCTATCACATGCCAGGTGCTCTGCTAAGTCCCTAAAAAATACATCCCTTCACACATTCTAACAGACACTTTTTGAGAGAGGTGTTTTATAGATATTTCAGGAAATCCTTACAGATATGTCAGCTACTTCTCCTTGAAGAAGGAGTAACTCCAAGTTCCCTGCCCTCTTCATTTTGCTGGATGGCCCTGGAAGGCTGCTTGGGCACCCGCTGTCTGCCTCATCTCCTGGAAGACTGAAATCTGCTCTCTGTCTTGCTCACTGTCCTATCTGCACAGCCAGCTCAGGGCCTGGCCCACAGTAGGTGTTCAATAAATACTTGTTGGATGAATGAATGAATGAAGCCTCCTATTTACCCTAACTACTGAATAAACTCTTTGCTAGGCTAACCTCTTATGTCTTACATTGTATTGATTTAGAAATGTGCACATGGTACATCTATATCAGTGTAGATGAACAGAATAGATCAGTTTTAGCACCAGCTGTCCCTGCCACTAATGATTCCTAAACATAGCGTCTAGGTGTCTAGACAGAGACATGAATACCAGCCCAACTGGGCCAAAAATCACATGGTAGCAATGCTACTTTTTCCCCAATAGATAATGAACTTTTAAACTTAAAATTTCTTGAGCAAGAAGGGGAGTTACATGGGTAGTTTTACTGTGTTACCTTTTGTGCTATCTTCTCCCTTCATTAAAGGACAATTTCTATAGAACAGAGAAATATAGACTGTTAATGAAGGTAAAAATGGGCTAGGTCTCTTCATGCATAATTAGCCATAAAGTACGAATTTTATTATATATTTTACATGAAGCTTGATTATCGTTCTTGTGAACTGATAGAGAATTACATGGGGGGTTAATTTTTTAGGACCATCATAGAAGCTAAAGCTTTTTAAAGGCAAGGAAGTCACTTAGACTGTATTAAAAAACCCTGAGATTCCTCCTTTGTATGCAATGACAACACATATTACAGAAACAGTAATATTTAGTGAATACAAATTTTAAGTAGTACTGAAATTTTATTATTACATACAAAGAGTCATTCTATAATAGCAATAATATTTCTAGAACATAAACTAAGAAAAGCAAGATATCTTTAAACCTGTCACCATAGTTCTTCACTCCATTCAGATTTAGAATAACGTGGGGCTTATGCATATACATTCATCTTAACATACTATGAATCACGGCAGACTACCACCAGAAACAATGTATTCAGGAAGTCAGAGGATTTTTAATTTGTCCCATCTGTGTCAGCTCTATTTCCAAATTCAAAAACCAAAACAATTCCCAATTTTCCTAATATTATTGTTTAAAGCTACATGGATAACTACCTGTTGTTTCGGTCTCTTTTGTTGGGGGGATGAGCATCGGAAGCTCTAGCTGGCTATCTTGCTGATGTCACTCTTTGAATCCAAGTAACTATCTAATTATATAGCCAGATAGACAGGTACATATGAGAAAAAGATTCAGTCTATTCAACATTTTGTAAGACATCAAACACTCAGAAGGAGTAAAACAGTTTTTATTTGTTAAAATGTTTCTGATTATTACTTTATTCAAAACATAATTCATTATTAAGACAGCTACATTGGCCTGTTTTTCTACTTAGTGAAAACATATTAAAAATTAAGTTTATAATAATTTTCTTATTATTCACATACTTGACTTTTGAAAAGTGTTATAATTTAATATCTCATTGCTATGTCATAAGGTTAATTTTTAATTGTTGTAAAATGTGAATTGTGATACTGCATCTTAGTTACAGTAACAGGAACAAACATCCCAAGTTATTATTCTAATTCCCCTAATACAAAAAAGTCTCGGAATTTTTATCTACTAATATTACTATGCTTTTTGCTCATACTATTTATAATTCACAGGTATATTCTAAATTCAGTATTTACATAGTTAAGTGAAACTACCTCTCACCTTAGGTAAAATTCCAAAAATAACGTTGTAGGAAATAATTCATAGCACTCAATTTAGTTACCATGGTGACTGTCGCTATCTAATAGTTTGGGGATAGGAAATTGTTCATTGGTGACTATAATTCTATAAAGGGAAAGAATCCATTTTTACTTTTTTAATGGAAAGCAAAATCCATTCTGATCTGTTACAGGCATGTTGACTCTTCTGTGTGGGACAGAAAGAGGGATGCCATTTCTGAACCAAAGGACACTGCATCATGTCTCCCCTAAAATATTTCTTATATATTTGATCCCAATAAGTCCACATGTGACTGAAGCCTCCTGAATTTTTTTCCTCTTCTTAAACAATTTTTATTTTCGAAAAATAGTTATTTTCCTTTTTTAACTTTTTTATCATTATACTTTAAGTTCTGCGACACATGTGCAGAATGTGCAGGTTTGTTACACAGGTATGCATTGCCATGGTGGTTTGCTGCATCCATCAACCCATGACCTACATTAGGTATTTGTCCTAACGCTATCCCTCCCCTTGCCCCCAACCCACTGACAAGCCCTGGTGTGTGATGTTCCCCTCCCTGTGTCCATGTGTTCTCATTGTTCAACTCCCACTTATGGGTGAGAATATGTGGTGTTTGGTTCTCTGTTACTGTTAGTTTGCTGAGAATGATGGATTCCAGTTTCATCTATGTCCCTGCAAATGACATGAACTCATCCTTTTTATGGCTGCATAGTATTCCACAGTGTACATGTGCCACATTTTTTTTATCCAGTCTATCACTGATGGGCATTTGGGTTGGTTCTAAGTCTTTGCTATTGTTAATAGTGCTGCAATAAATACACGTGTGCATGTGTCTTTATAGTAGAATGATTTATAATCCTTTGAGTATATACTCAGTAATGGGATTGCTGGGTCAAATGGTATTTCTATTTCTAGATCCTTGAGGAATTGCCACACTGTCGTGCACAATGGTTGAACTAATTTACACTCCCACCAGCAGTGTAAAAGTGTTCCTATTTCTCCACATCCTCTCCAGCATCTGTTGTTTCCTGACTTTTTAATAATCGCCATTCTAACTGGCGTGGACCCCTTCCTTATACCTTATACAAAAATTAACTCGAGATTGACTAAAGACTTAAATTTAAGACCTAAAACCATAAAAACCCTAGAAGAAAACCTAGGCAGTACCATTCAGGACATTGGTATAGGCAAAGACTTCATGACTAAAACACCAAAAGTAATTGCAACAAAAGCCAAAATTAACAAATGGGATCTAATTAAACTAAAGAGCTTCTGCACAGCAAAAGAAACTATCATCAGTGTGAACAGGAAACCTACAGAATGGGAGAACATTTCTGCAATCTACCCACCTGACAAAGGACTAATGTCCAGAATCTACAAGGAATTTAAACAAATTTACGAGAGAAAAACAACCCCATTAAAAAGGGAGCAAAAGATATGAATAGACACTTCTCAAAAGAAGATATTTTTGAGGCCAACAAACATATGAAAAAAAGCTCATCATCACTGGTTATTAGAGAAATGTAAATCAAAGCCTCCTGAATATTAAAGTGATATCCTGTAAACAATAGAGAAAAAGTCAAAGAGTTCAGCCTCTCCCAGGGATCCTGCTGGCAGATGGTGATGCCATATTCTCCCTTGTATTGTTAGAGGGCAGCAAGATAAGAGAGTGATAGTTTCCAGTGGAATCTTGCAGCCCCAGCCTCCCTTCCTACTCCTGACCTCCTCCTCATCAGAAGAAAACTTCAGTATAGTGTAAAGTCTCCCTCAAATCCACCTACAGTGAGGTTCCACTTATCATTGCTTTCTTTGGAGATGAACCCCCTACGATGGTGACCATGAATATTGAAACGCTCCCTTCCAGATGGCTGAACCCACATGAGAACAGTGATACCCAGGAAGCTTTCATGGTTTTAGCATGGAGGAGGTTGTGGTGAAAGAACAGAGCTGGGAGGCCTTTTGTAAGCTTCGGCTCTATCTAGGGAAGGAAATGTATAAACATTTTCCTTTCTATCACTGTTCACTTCAGAGAAGCATGATGTAGTTATTGGAGACAAGACGCAGGAGCTCAAGCTCCAGGGAAATAGACAGAAAAATGATTTTCAAGACTGAATGGTCAGTAAGCATTTAGAAGATCCTACTGGAGAAAGAAAACCTCCCTGGAAATACAACTAATGAAGACTATTTAAACATAAAACTTGGAGCATTAGCGATTGCCAGGGTGAAAATTCCATGTGTTTAATGTTATACACCCAAGTCAAGGACACAATTATTGCAGCAGAATTTTGAGGGGAAAACTAGCTTTGGACATGGACTCTAGTCACTTAGAGGAAAAGGATAAGTGGCTAATGTAGAACATATGTGAAACAAAACTTACAGAATAATAAAGATGTTATTTCTTCCAGCCACTTTAGGCTAAGAGTTTTAAAAATGTTTACTGAGAAAAGATGGAGGATGTACAAACACCATACTACACAGGAGGTGCAGGTGAAGGAAGCACGTGTGTGTGAATGTCTGTGTGTGCATGAGTGTGTATGTGTGTGTGCACGCACATGTGTGAATTGTGTGAGTGTGAATGCATGTGTGTATATGCATATGTGAATATACATATGTGTGAATGCATACATGAGTGTATGTGAGTGTATGAATGCGTGTAAATGTGTGTGACTGTATCGATGTATGTGAAAGGCATATAAATGTGAGTGTATGAATGTGTGTATGTGAATGTGTAACTGTGTGTTTATGTGTGTCAATGGGTGTATGAATGGGTGCGTGTGTGAGAATGTGTGTGCATGCTTGTGGGTGTAAGTGTGCGAGTGTGAATGTGAGTGCATATAAAAATGACTGATGTGTCAATAAGTGTATGAGTGTGTGAATGGGTATGTAAGTGTGTAAATACATGTGTGTCTATGCAGGTAGAAGCCACATTTCATTTCCTCTCTCTGTTCCCTGGTACTTGTGATGATTCTGACTGGCCTCCCCCTACACTGATGTGATAAAATCTAATTGCTACATTGAGGGGTGTTCATCAGGCAGAGATTTGAGGGAAAGAGGCAAACAGCCTTCTGGCTCGGGTCACCTGCTTCCATCTGCGTTCTCCCAGGAGATCTGGCTTTGAAGCTGACTGGGCATTTCCCAGTCTTGTGAGGGGGCTGGCACTTTGTTTACTGCTGGTCTCTTGTGCCCCTGTGAACAGACCCCTGGCTATCACTCTAAGAAGGAATATGAATGAGTGTAGATCCAGGCACCCAAGCACTAGCCCAAAACCCTAAATGATATAAAAAAAATAAGGATGTTCCAACAGTCACAAACCGGTAGGCAAATCCACAGCGATAGTTTGAAGAGGAAGATTAAACAGTTTGTCTTTTAATAAAATGTTTTACATTTATATTAAATATATTATATATCTATATATAGTTTATGCAATATATATGTATTCTATATATATATTATATATATATATATATATAATATATATATATATTTTATCTTTTTTGAGACGGAGTTTTGCTGTTGTTACCCAGGCTGGAGTGCAATGGCGCAATCTCGGCTCACCGCAACCTCCGCCTCCTGGGTTCAGGCAATTCTCCTGCCTCAGCCTCCCAAGTATCTGGGATTACAGGCACGTGCCACCATGCCCAGCTAATTTTCTGTATTTTTAGTAGAGATGGGGTTTCACCATGTTGACCAGGATGGTCTTGATCTCTTGACCTCGTGATCCACCCGCCTCGGCCTCCCAAAGTGCTGGGATTACAGGCTTGAGCCACCGCGCCCGGCCTTATATATATATTTTTTAACTCCTTCACGCTTTTGCCTGATCTGTCTGATTTGGAATACCCAAAACAATTGTAAAACAATTCATTCTAGTATTGAGTTTACGCAAATTCCTGAAATAATCAATATTGTTAATGTGAGGTCTAACATGGAAGTGCACAATCAGAAGCACTGCTGATTTATAAGCAATAAAATCTGTCTGTAGCTTGGTTTTGTTTATTGAAAAGAAGGTAACTTGAGTGCAAGGAATCTAAGAGGGGATGCGCAGTTATTTGGCTCTTCCGTTTGTCGCTGAACGGTAGGCAACAATTGACGGGCTAATCTTACTTTCTTTTCATGCCTAGTGTCAGGGTAGCACATCAAATTAATTTTAAGGTGGCCTTATAAGATGTGAGTCACTGAAAGTTTTGGTGTCAAATTGGTTTTTCAAGCTAGCCAGTTTCCAGAGGAATCTTTGCCATATTTATAATTAGCATTAGCTCTTTCTCAGCTAGTTGGAATAAAGTTTGTGTATTTATGCTTTAGTGACTTTAATGACATTTAGGATCGAGTTGGGATCTAAGAGGGTCATCCTGGTTTGCTTTCTTGCTGGTTTCATGCCCAAAACAACTTCCAGTGACACCAGGCAATGATTTTTACAGTACAGGCTTTGCTTTAGACATTTTGACAATCATAGGCTTTCCTACTCTGACCACATTATGTAATTTCATAGCATCACATCTAGAACAATTTTAAAATGTCTTGCTGATCTACAGCAATAGATTCAGAGCTAAGACAGCTACATATTTGTTGAGTAATAAAAGGAAAAGTTTAGTAAGAAATAGCTCTTACCATTAAAACTTAGAAAATAATGACATATGACCTAACATTCATGAGTCAATCTCTATTTTATTAGGAATCTGTGATGGACAGGGCACTATTGTAGGCACTGAGGAAGCGGCAGCAAGCCAGAAATGTGCCCTTGTAATGGAGCACAGTCCAGCTAGCGGATTGTCCGTTGGGCAACTTTAATCCCTCAGTTTTCTGAAACAAAAGCAAAACAACAAAAAACTCCTCTTGGTATTTAGTATTCTTATTTATTTCTTGAAAACCATATCTCACACTATAAACAATACCTATAGTTCCAGGGAAAGACATATTCGGCAGAAAGCCCAAGATGAGCGGTCATCTCTGGAATCTGAGTTAGGCGTACATTTGCACTGTAAATGGCTGTGTTACACATTAAACTTTTACTTCTTAACTGAGTAATTATTTTTTGAATATAAATAATAAAATAGAGATTCTGAAACCTAGTGATATTCTGGCCTTAAAGCCAAATGAGTATAATTATAGGAGATAATAAGGTATTGCACTACCTCTGTTCCCTCATTCCCTGAATATATTCACATCTCTTTACCCAAACTGTGCTCGGAAATCACTCAGTTTGGACTAAAGGTTGGGGTACATTGAGCAGAGGTGGGGGTACATTGAGCGAAGGTAGGGGTACATTGAGTGGAGGCGGGAGTACACTGAGCAGAGGTGGGGGTTCATTGAGTGAAGGTAGGGGTCCACTGAGAGGAGGTGGGGGTACACAGTGCAGGTAGGGGCTCATTGAGCAGAGGTGGGGGTACACTGAGCAGAGGTGGGGGTTCATTGAGCGAAGGTAGGGGTACACTGAGCGGAGGTGGGGGTACACAGCGCAGGTAGGGGTTCATTGAGCAGAGGTGGGGGTACACTGAGTGGAGGTGGGGGTTCATTGAGCGAAGGTAGGGGTACACTGAGAGGAGGTGGGGGTACACAGTGCAGGTAGGGGCTCATTGAGCAGAGGTGGGGGTACACTGAGCAGAGGTGGGGGTTCATTGAGTGAAGGTAGGGGTACACTGAGCGGAGGTGGGAGTACACTGAGTGGAGGTGGGGGTACACTGAGCATAGGTGGGGGTACACTGAGTGGTGGTGGGGGTACACTGAGCAGAGCTGGGGGTACATTGAGCGGAGGTGGGGATGGTGGGAACCAAGGTAGTTGCTAGGACAGTGTGGATATCTGGACCTGTGACTTTTCTTGAAAAGTTTTTCCAAAAATAATCCAATTATAGAAATTACCTCCCTCAGTCTCTCTTCTTTCCTATGAAGGTTTTCTATTACCTGTACAAGTTGTATTACAATTTTTTAGGGAGGCTTCTAATTTCTAATTTTCCAATTACATATTTTTTAAGGCAAAAGATTGGTTGAGTAGGAAAGAAAAATCTAGAAATGGGCAATTTCTTATAGACAAAACTAGGTGGGTAATGATACATTTAAGTATCTTCTTTCTCAATTCTCAATTCAACATGATTAATTTTGTTGGCATATGTTTATAATAGTTATAGCATTCTACTCCTTAATTACTAGAGATAAGATTTACTTAGAAGTATTAATCTGTATTTATAGATGAAGATATTTTAAAATTACACTTACCAAGTGACCAATTTCTTTCAGATATTAGTCAACCTGTCTACCAATACCACTGTGTTTTACTGTTTTCCAATGACACTGAACTCTCATAGAGAACTTGGGGGACCTGGCGTTAGGAGCCCTGGCTATGAGTCCACCGCCTTAAAATTTCCCATGACTGTTGCTCTGTCAGGCTCTGAACTTTCCTCTCTGATCTTGAGCCTCCTTATCTATAAGAGGGAAAACATAATGTCACATTTTGTACGGTTATTGTTAGAATTAAAATTAATTCAGCTAAAAAAATGGCAGTTAATCTTAAAACACATCTTATAGTGTTTGGAATAATTTAAAATATTCTATTGAGAAGTAGTCTTTAGGATAAGTGGAAATGCTTGTTTTCTTTTATTTTTAATGAAATGATTGCCGGTGTTTGGAACATATATATCAGAACGTGTAACTCATAGTTGATGTATTTTTATGTTAGCATAGGCTACCAGTGATTTCCAAATTCTCTGAGGCATAGAAGGCATTATGGCACATCTTAAATTATTGCTGTAATTTGTATAGTGCTAAATAATGTTCTTCAATTTTAAAAGTTTTATGTGTACTCAGAATAGGATCGACCCTTTACATTTTTGTAAGACCTTGGGGAAACACCTTTTCCCAGAACTAACAGATCTTTGCAATTTGGAATGGTAATCACACTCAAAAATATACCTTAATAAAATATATGTGGATTACATAAACATTATTTATCAAACTTAATAAAATACAAAAGTACAATTGCACACTTTAAATGCCAAATATTAAGATATTCCTAAAAGGACCACAGTTACAATATTTACAAAGCCTTTTCTGACCAAGCCATCTAGAGTATGTCACCACCCCCACATTACCTCGTTTTAATTTTCTCATAGCAATTAACGTTTTTTGGAATTATACTTTGCCTTGATTAAATAAATGTCACTTCCCGCTCCCCAAAACTTAACATTCCACGATACCACAGGCCTCTACTTTTGTTCGCAGTCATATCCCAGCATTGAAAATGGTGTCTGGCATGTAAAGTCCCCAGTCAATTTTCCATGCATGAAAGAAAAGAAAGAAGAGAAGGAGGGAGGAAGGAAGAGATTACAGTTCAAGAGAGAGCTATCAACGCAGCTATTTTTGTGAGTCTGGCTGAAGTGAAGGTAATAAATATATTACAATGTTGGCCTTTATTATATCAGAAATTTCTACCCTATAAGAAACACTCAGGAAGTAAAATATCAGTTGTGATGGCTTTCTTTCCAATAATATGTGGATAAACCAGAGCGCACTCAGAAGTGTACATATATATGTTCTCACTCATAAGTGGGAGCTAAGCGATGAGGACGCAAAGGCATAAGAATGACACAGTGCACTCTGGGGACTCAGCAGGAAAGGATGGGAAGGGGGTCAGGGATAAAAGACTACAAATTGGGTTCAGTGTACACTGCTCGGGTGAGGTATGCACCAAAATCTCACAAATCACCACTGAAGAACTTACTCATGGAACCAGACACCACCTGTTCCCTGAAAACCTATGGAAATAAAAATTTAAAAAAGAAGAAATGTACATGTGGTAGCAGAAAATCACACTGGTAAGTGAACAAGGAGTTATAATAAAAAGTTTTATTGGAATATCCCTCTAAGTGAACAGTTAAAAAAGTTAGAGTATTGTGATAATCCATGCACAAAGAATACTACTAGTAGAATGATTCTCTTCAATAAACTCGTCATCATCATTAAGCAGTGTGCTAGTTGCCTTGTATGCATTCCCTGCATGTGAAAAATACATCTGTGAAAATGTCCTTAAAAAACGCAGGGACATGGGGCCGGGCGCGGTGGTTCATGCCTGTAATCCCAGCACTTTGGGAAACTGAAGTGGGAGGATCAAAGATCAGGAGTTCAAGGCCAGTCTGACCAACATTGTGAAACCCCATCTCTACTAGAAATACAAAATTAGCTGGGTGTGGTAGCGCATGCCTGTAGTCCCAGTTACTTGGGAGGCTGAGGCATGAAAATTACTCGAACCTGGGAGGCAGAGGTGGCAGGCAACCGAGATTGTGCCACTGTAATCCAGTCTGCCTGGGTGACAGAGTGAGACTCTATTTCCAAAAAAAAAAAAATGCAGGGACACATAGTAGTGAATAGAGTGACAGTCACCTGGATTTCCATGGTACCAAACCCAGGAGGGGCTCCCAGGAACGTCCCCATTCCATCTAAGTGGTCGTTCAAAGAAGACACCCAATCTCCTAGAGGCAGATCATCTTTTAATGATGCTTCTAGTTCAATTCGTCTATAATCTGCCTCCTTTTTATAAAGCCATATAGACTACAATTTCCGAATAGAGCAATCAAGAAAAAATAGTGGACATTAAATAACTGCACAAAATGCTCCATGTACTGTCAAGAGGGCTCATAGTATACTTTCAGGTAAATTTTTAATTACTTGCAAATTACAATGTTTAATTAGTTTCACAGTAATAAATGTTATGGAAGAATATTCTTTGCTGAAATTGTAATTATATTCTGCACGTGGTATTATTGATAATGAATTTATCAAGAATTAGGCTTTCCAAGCACTACTTCCAACTGTCTAGCTTTCCAACTCTGAAATCATATTAAAAATAAATCTGTAACATCTCACAAACTCCTTGGAAAACTTGTAAGGTTTTAACTTTATCATGGTAAACAAAAGGGCCCCCATAACCTGCCATGACTTTTTATAACTATAGCATTTATCTGAGCAAGGGCAAAGCACACATTCATTGGTCCCTTGCCTATCTCTTCCCTGAACACAAAAATCATGCATTTTTTTTCCTGACAATAGTCTGAATAGAAAGGTAAACATTACAAAAATTAAATCTCATAAAATAAGGATTAGCACACTCAAAACTAATAATATACCATGGGCTCCACATCTTTTTTGCTCTGATTTATTATTCCCAAGTAATAAATTTCAGCCTTTTGCAGACAAGGTATTCTACTGGGATAATCTCAGAAAACATGTGCTAAGACTTTAAGACTATGTGAGATAGATGGAATCACAGTATCGAGGAATGTTCTGAGCCAGAGGGATCTTGAAGCCACCCTAGCCCAGCCCCTTCATTTTACTGATAATGAAAGGCATCCACGGTTATTTGGGGATTTGCCTTTGCTGCTGTTCAGTGGCAAACCCCAGAAATCTGCCATTCTCTTCCTCTACAGTCCACAAAGACCCTTGAAGGCATTGTCACCAGCAGCACAGAAGCAGCACTGAGCAGAAGGATACGCATGTCATCGTGCTTCTGTGTGATGACAAGTGTGATGTAACGAGGAGTAATTAAAGGTACCTACCAGTGTCACTTAGGACCTCTCTGGAATGCTGTCCTGTGTCAGCAGCTATCAGGTTAATGTAGTCCTAGAACAGGTCTAAAGGGAATTTGGTTTTGGGTTCTAGCTCAGAGTTCAAAGAGCCTGTGTTCTTCTTTGGTAGGATTCAGTGTTGGTTTGTGATTGTGATTAACAATCCCAAACAATTCTCCATCTACAGGAAAAACAGGACACCCCCAGCAGACTCTGTGTGTGTGCATGGCGAAGGAGTTGCGTATTCCTCCAGCAGGAAGCAGGTGATGAGCCAGGGAGGAGGCCATGCTCTGCCAGCCCGGGTTGTGCCCTAGGCTGTGAGTAGGGATCTCACCTGCATGGGGTGGGGCTGGAAGAAACCGCTGATGCCAGAGCAAGGGGTCCTCTCCAGGCAGTCAGACAAAGAGTCCCCATCTTTTGTTCCTCAGGGGAGAGCCACACCCAAGGGGGAATGACTGCCAACCCCACATCTCACCACTGTGATGCAGTGGCTGGCCTGCCATGGCTCTGGGTCTACCCAGTACCAGGGGAAGTGCCACCAGGGGAAGGGCTGTCCTCACAACAATCTAAATGATGTAATTATGTCTCTTAGGTAAGTCTTGTTCCATTTTAAAGAGACAAAACTGAGGTCAAAAAGGCCAATGGTCACTCCACTAATAGGGGAAAAAAGCAGGATTTAAAACCAGGGCTGTCCAACTTGAAAGCCCATTTGCCTTTCTGGGTGGAGTACGCCATGTTATCCTATCCCATTCACCAAGGCCAGGTGCAAAGATATCTCTGTCGCTTGTTCAAAGGTGCCTGAAAATCCTTTGAAACAAACCTCATTGTATTGAGAGATCCAGCTTAACATGCAAAGGCTTTAGAATAAGAAAAGTCACCTTGAAGGGTAAATGGCGCCTGCAATACGAAGCTAAGCTTTCTTCTCTCCATTTTATTGATGAGAAAAGTGAGGCTCTGAAAAGTTCTGAGAATTGTCCAACAGCCAACAGCAAAGTAACGGGTTATACAGAAAAGAATTAAACCAATGTCGGCCTGGCTCCAGGCCAGGATCTTTCCCTCTACGACGCTACCTTCTAGGACGAGGGCTCCTTAAAGAACCCTCTTCTCTTGCTGGAGAAAACTGGGCCTGTTCTGACTAGGAGAGGTTCCCAGGACCCTAGAGGGTTGCCACCTGGTTCATCAAGGTGTGTCTGTGTCACAGGGAGAAAATATTATTTTAAAATCTCATTCCAATTTGGGCCAGTTGCTGGAGGAGAACTACATTTCTCTTGTGGATAGTTCTTTCTGTTTGGAAAATACCTCAATGTGCATTTTAATAAGGCAAAGACGGCGGGCCTTTTGAATAGTCTGGGAGGGGAGAGAGGACAGTCCCCTAGCCCTGCATAATAAAGAGGAGGCTGACGTGGGCTCCGAGGTAGGGACCCTGGAGGAGAAGCCAGCACATCCCTACAGGAAGCCAGGGTGCAGGGGATGAAGATCACTGTGCTTGCCACAGTGATGTCCAAGAATTCTCACATCTGTTCCCAGAGCAGAGGGAGAAATGGCAACAGGGATGGAGAGCTATCCAAGAAAGTTCCACAGCAAGAGTTTAGAGTCAAGTCAAAATTGGAATGAAACAAAACCCCAAATAACAAGACACAAGGTAGGATCCTGAGGCTTCTGATAGTAGGTGAAGGGAGGGTTCTAGCTTTTTTCTTTTTTAATTTGAGATGGAGTCTTGCTCTGTTGCCAAGCCTGGAGTGCAATGGTGCGATGTAGTTCACCTCAACCTCCACCTCCCAGGTTCAAGTGATTCTCCTGTCTCAGCCTCCCAAGTAGCTGGATTACAGGTGTGCACCACCAAATCAAGCTAGTTTTGTATTTTTAGTAGAGACAGGGTTTCTCCATGTTGGTCAAGCTGGTCTTGAACGCCCGACCTCAGGTGATCCGCCTGCCTCCACTTCCCAAAGTGCTGGGATAAGAGGCATGAACCACTGCGCCCAGCCCTCAAGCTGTTTTAATTGGATGCCAAGGTCAGTGGGCTAGAGGACTGGGGAGCATTCAGGTGACACTTGTCAGGTGCAACAGCACATTTGGTACTGAGCCACCGGCAAAGGTAACTTCACAGTGGAAGCAGGACAAGGAGATGAGACCTATTGCCCATTCTTTCCCCCTGTGGACCCTGGTTATCAGCTAAGCATCACTTAAATTTATTATTTACCATGAACATATATTTATCCATGCCTGTCATGGACAAACCCTGAGACAAAGAAGCACAGAGGAAGCACCCCTCGAGTTCAGTCAAGAGAAATGTTTGGCTTTCATGAGGCACGGACTGACTACCTTTAATCAAACATGCACAGTGGAGCCTGTCCAGTTTCCTGTCATGAACAGCTCTGGTATCTTGCTTCGGTTGGGTGCAAGTTGCTTTTCTTAGCATGACTCCTCTGATAGAATGCTCTTTGTCCACTCTGCTTTCTTTGCTGTTTAGGCTTTTATTGTAACTGTGCCTTTTAAGTTCCCTCAAACTGGTTTTGGAAGTGGGAAGGCCAGTAGCCAGTTGAAATAGGGGAACTGGAAATCAGCATTCTAGTTTAGAGACTTTTTTCCTTCTGTGTATTTGGTAAACCTCTCCTGAAATGAACATGGAATAATGAAGTATCTGAAGTTGCAAATTCTGAAGCACAGAGAAAGGAAGAAGTTATAGCAAAAGACCGAGGTCTATGGCTCGCAGGGTTTCTGTGTTAGAAAGGATAGTACCTGGCACGTAAATGTTGCCAGAGTTTATCCATAAATGCTATAATAAAGAGTGACTGGAGAAGAGTGGAGTTGGTTGTAAAGCTCTCAAAGAGTTGTTTTTAGAAGATTTCTGGAAAAGAGATGGGTGACCACAGGGCTGAGGGGAGATTCGTTGGTAAAGACTGGAAGGGCGGGACTCTATATGCTGCATTCAATAAATGTGTAGTTTCCCTTAAAATTATTTTAAATGAGCAGTTTCTCTCACCAAAAGTATCACCCCTATTTTTCTCCCAGAAGTATTTTTCATCTCTCACTCATGCATTTGTTAATCCATTTGATTAATTAGAATATTCCAGTAAAAATAAGTCTGGGTTCATTTAATTTCTTGGTTTTCAAAGTGATAACTAGGAAATCAATTCTGCTTCAATCTTTCATTGCTGAAAATATTCTCAATATCTATTAGCTTAGTTTTTCACCCTAGCAAATGACATATTTAATATTTCTGTAGTATTTATTTCATGCATCAGAAAACACTGGTATCTCTGATTCATCATTTTGAATAAATCATAACTATGTAGGTTTGTAACATGAACACTATTTATTGACCCTAGAACTAACCTTGAAGGCTAATTTGTAAAACAAATCTTTGCTATCTTGTTTGTTTTCCAGTGATTTCAAGCTCTCAAAGTAGAGCAAAAAGAAAAAAAAATCTAGTTAATTAAAGGTTCTATTTAGCTATGTTCCAGTTAATTTGAGCCTTTCTGAATGCTAATTGCATGAGGCAAGTTAAATTTATTCTGGAGAAGATAAGCCTTTTGTAAAATAAATTCAAGGAGTTCTTAGTTTTCAAGAGGTATAAAATAGTCTTTTAAATAATTTAAGTTATATGTAATGTTCTTAAACATTTTCAGGATCATACAGTAGAGTTTAGTGGAATTATAAATCTGAATAGCTACAGTCTAAGCTTTTTAAAATCTTCCTTGGAAAGTTTAAAATGAATCAATATAGTTGAAACTTAATATATACATTAAAAAGTATCCTGTTTCAATGTGAAGCACTCAGATTAATCTGCAATAAGAAGGCTTACTGTAAATTACATTAACATGCTGTATCCCTATATCCAAAACAGTAGGTAACAGAGCAAGACTATCATATTTAGTGGAAATATATCATTTTCTCAATATACTCGTACATTAATAATTAAACTTCTTAATTTTGTGGGAGCCAAGGCGGATTGCATATGTAGCCCACAATTTTATATCTCAAATAGCATTCAGCCCAGAGCAGCTGTGAGGTCTTAAATAACCAGTATATGTCAATTATTGGTGAGAGCTGCAGTCCAGAGCAAGAATTTGGCCGTTTTCCTAGGTTTCTTGAGGTTTTATACTGTCCTAGAGGGAGTATATTACACATGTTCACAAATGTTCAGTTAACGTTTAGTAATTGGTAAAAGATTCACTCGAGGTTCTGCAAACTCGGAACAGCTATAGATCATTCTCCCAACAATCACTATGTAAGTCTAAAGGCATTTCTACCGAATTCTTTGGTTAAAAGAATATTATTTGGACAGGAAATGAAACAAAACATAATAGCACATACTTTATAGATCAGTTTTAGGAGCACAATAAAATAATATATGAAACTTGCCCACAACAAACATCTAGTATATGTAGTCAGTATCAGTAGAGGTGTAGGAGTAACCAGAGGCAGAGAAGTCTCTCTACAATGAGGTCTTTACCAGAAATGATTTTCCAACCAACTAGAGTATTCTTGGGCTTAAATGCCAACACTTGCAGAGACTGAAAGTTTACTTTAGTGAAAATTAAATCTTCTCAAATAGATACAAAACAGAGTTCATTTAAACATGAAAGCAAGGGCTTAGAACAAAAGGAAGCATTTTGAGGTTTTCAGAATCTTGAGTCCCTTTTCTCATGAAGATTGATGGATGGACAAATAGGCAGAAAGAAAGAACATCTGTCCTCAATCTCGTTTTACATCTGTTTGCCTATCATTAAACTCCTAGGATTAACAGGATGCTAGGTGCTACGGATGAGCACCTAGAATAAGGCCTGGCACATGGGCGGTCATCAAGCACGTACGGAATGAATAAGTCTGTATTTGTTTATCCTAGAGTTATTTTTTCAGCTCTACCCTGTGGCTATAATAAAATAATTTTAAAGAATATTTTTCATGTCAAATTATGATATTATGGACATGAAGCATCAAAATATGGATCATTGGCAGTCAGAAATTTTGAAATATAAATATTTCTATTCAAGCAGCATGGGCAAAGACAATAAAACGTCAACAGGGACCACACCACACGATTTAGAGGGAGAAGAGCTTAAAAAGATAATTATTGGATGGTGAGATTTAGAAATAATTAGACTGTCACTGGAATTCAGTGAGTAGAGGATTTCTGTATCTTCCCATAAAACTGAGAGGATGGAAAGTTTCTTGGCTCCATAGAGAAAATAGATGCATCAAAGGACATATTAGAAAGGAATAATGCAGGAAGCAAAGAAGGAGAAAAAGCAATGGAAGGCCTCAAAATAATGATCACATAGAGTAAAAATATAAAAGAAAATGAAGCAGAAAGGTAAAACTATTTGAAATGAAACAATTTTGTAACATTAAATAGATAGGTATGAGAGCATAACAATTTATTCAGACCTATATTCAAATCTTGGCTTTATCCGTTTATTACCTCTGTGACCTTAGGCAAATTAAGTAATCTCTCTGAGTCTGTAGTTCCTTATTTATTAAATAATACATACATACGACATTGAAGTTTTAAGGATTGAATGAAATAACGATATGAAAGTAGCCTGCTGCGCCACAGCATCGATGTTCTATAAATGTGAACCTTTTGCCCGTTGCACGAATGTGGTTTTGAGTTTAAACCTGGGTTACCCCACTGCTCAGCTGTACCCAGCCTGTAGCTCAGCGTCCGCTGTGCAGCTCCATCCTCTTTTGTTTGGTTGTAAAGGAGACAAGTTGACTTTTTAGGGAAGAAAAATAGATGCATTTTGCCCACATGTTCTCCAACACCCTTACAAATAGTAACAAGGTGTTCTGAAATATATCAGCGACAACCTAAGCCTTGCATTCTCTTCAGAGCTCAGCGCTGCTGATTATGTTATACATCAATCACTGTGCTAGAGGGACTCAAAACTTTCTAGCCCAACTCTCTGGTTTTACAAATGGGGGAAACCAAGACCCGGGTAAGTGATGTTTATTCATGTAGTAATTTGATGACGTGCTCAACAAATCCCAGTTGAGCACATGCCCCCCAGGAGGCACGGTCCTAAACAAGAATGCAGGCGGACAGCTGAAACCCAGGGCCCACCTTCAGGGCCTGCGGATGTTGCAGGTGCGGGGCCCTGGAGTGGAATCCCAGCCCAGGCTTTTTCCACCGTGGACTGAGTAGTTTCTGGATGTGTTTAAGCCTGTTTTTACTTATGACATAGACTTGGGATAAACAGGACAAACATGGGCCCCAAATTTCCTGTTAGTCACTGATCTGCTGGGAGTACCAAGAGTCAACGATTTCACATTAATTTCCAAGCAAAATCTAACCCAGGCAAAAGGGCATAGAGGCCTCAGCAGGGCCTGTTTCAAGATGAGGCCAGCTCTGAAGCTCACACCAGCCAGTCTGCACAAGCAGCAGAGAGAAATGCCTTGCAGCCTGGGATGCGATGACACTTCCCCAAAGTGGCTCTCTTCATCGCAGCACGTGCTTCGTCTGTGTCTTACTCTAGGGTTTACAGCTTTGCTTTATTGATGAGGGTTGAGAAATGCACCTCAAAGCAGACAAGCAAGCTTTTCTATTTATATGGAGTGACTTTCTGCACTAGTCCTGGATCTTTGCTCTTTGAGTCCGGAATATGTGAACACTCCCAGTTTATAATGGCCACCTTGACATGGCACTTTAACATGAAATTCTGCTTCCGGTACAACTTAGATGTTATGGGGACTTGCAGCCTTTCTTGCATGCCTAGCACCAAATGTTTCTTCCTAAACGCATCCCTGTTGCCTTTTCAGGCATCTCCTTCCTCCTGTTGTATAAAGTATTGAGCGAGTAAACAAAGACACTTCTCCTCTCCCCCACCACAGAGGACACAGGGGGTCCCAAGAGGTTCAGCCAGCGATGCCCTCTCACTTCCCAATACAATGACACGACTGGAGCTTTGCCTGTCTTTCTCCTTCACTCCTATAATCCTGAATCTCGTGAAAGTTGATACAAGGGAGAAAAATGGAGTTCATTCCCAAGACCCTCTTGGGCTACCTGAATTCCGCCACCTTTTTTTTTTTTTGAGATGGAGTCTCATTCTGTCACTGGGCTGGAGTGCAGTGGCATGATCTTGGCTCACTGCAATCTCCATCTCCTGTGTTCAAGTGATTCTCTTGCCTCAGCCTCCCGAGTAGCTGGGATTACAAGCACACACCATTACACCCAGCTTATTTTTCTATTTTTAGTACAGACGGGGTTTCACTATGTTGGCCAGGATGGTCTTGATCTCCTGTCCTCATGACCCACCTGCCTCAGCCTCCCAAAGTGCTGGGATTACAGGCGTGAGCCAACATGCCCGGCCCCACCTTCTAAATCTTGAAATACCTTCCAAACTTTTAAGCCACCTCCTCAATCCACTGAGTACCCCAGCCTCTTTCCAACCAACGTGGTCAAGCAAGACAGAGAAGGGTTCTGTTGCATAAAACCAGTATCACAGCTGATACAGAAAGTCAAGACCCTAGCAGATACAGAAATACTGAAACCTTAGCAGATACAGAAATACTGAGACCCTAGCAGATACAGAAATACTGAGACCCTAGCAGATACAGAATACCCAGACCCTAGCAGATACAAAAATATCCAGACCCTGGCAGATACAGAAATACCCAAACCCTGGCAGATACAGAAATACCCAGATCCTGGCGGGTACAGAAATATCCAGATCCTAACATAAACAGAAATACCCAGACCCTAATGGAAACAGAAATACCCAGACCCTAATGGAAACAGAAATACCCAGACCCTGGCAGATACAGAAATACCCAGACCCTGGCAGATACAGAAATACCCAGACCCTGGCAGATACAGAAATACCCAGACCCTGGCAGATACAGAAATACCCCTCTGTGCAGACTCCCACAGCAGCATGTCAGTGTGACAGGTCATAACCTATGAACCAATATAAGAGGAACTTTAGAGAGCTTTGCAACAGAGATCTAAAGTGATTTCACCAACAATTACAATGAGCAAACCTTTAAGAGATTCAGTAAGAGATTTATCCAACAGTTAAGCACCCAGGACTTTCTGCCAGCACCTCTGCATCCCCACAATTCGAAGGAAATAGGTGCTAATAATGGGTGGCAGGTGGGGAGGAGGATGGATGTGGGTTTTGCTCGGAGCTTCCACGTTCCCTCTGTGGTGCTCCTTGCATTGACAGCTTCACTCAGGGCCTCAGCTGCTTTGATAGGTAGCTAAGAGCACCTGCCATACTTTTCTTGCAGTTTTTTAATTTCGGAAGTTAAAGGAAACAATAAAAAAATTGAGGAATGTACAAGACGTTGTAAATGTACCTGTTATTGCTATTCTAACAGATCCTAAATCAAAGATTCCATATTTTGATTACTTAAATTTTACTGTATTCCCATTCTTAGAAAACTGGCAATCTTAAAACAGTCTTTGTTAACTTTGTCTAAGGCTTGCCTGTGTGTGAAAATTGAAAACATATATTAGGCAATTGTATAAGACATCAGACCAATGGCACGTTAATTTTATTAAATGGTTACCAAGAAATTCTTTTAACCCTTTCAGGTTCTACACTTTGAGCTGATTTAATCTACAGAATGCTTTGCATGTATATGAAGTTATATATTTAAATGTTCTTTGCTGCCAGCTGTGACAACCATAAATATTCTTCTTGCAAACAAGAGGCGCACAGCCTTCATGGAAGCAGTTTGCCTCCTTGTCCATTGTTTTTCCCCCTGATAGGCCTTGACAGCTGATTTACAGGAAGGGGCCTCACCTTATCTGCATCTGTATTGATGTGTTTGGTGAGCAAAAAACAAAGTAATGGGCTTAATTTTAACCAGGGAAAAAATGGACTTTACTCATTCTCTCAAGCAACTACCTGAATTCATCAGGTTTTTAAACCGTCTTCTCTTATACTCAAAAAGGAAATTCTTCAAAGCCAGTACCAGTACAAGGGCAGAGTAATTACTCACTGGGAGCCTCTGTAACTTGCTTAGGGAAAATAATCATGGCTTTCTCTTCTGCGACATACAGCAAAGCATTTCCAATGTTACCTTAGAGAAAAACTTACAAATTGGCAACAATATATTGACCAATCAGGAATTTGAGAGAAACCATTCAATATTAAATCTCAACTTATTAAAGCAAGTACTTTATCCTGTCAAATCCTAGAAAATCTATATTTTTGGGCAGATAAAATAATAGCCGTAATGATTTTAACTACACACATTGCAGACCAAAGACTCCAGACGGCTCGCTAAATAGAAACGAGAATAATTCAACATGGCGAGTGGGACTCAAGTTTACTTTGCTCTTAGGCAACCAAGTTGGCATGTTCTGCCAGACAGCTCATTTCTGAAGAATTGAAACAAGACTCTAAAACTCCTGTTTTTCTGCACCATTTTTATCTGTCTTCAGTATATATAAAATTCATTTGGTGAAAACTATGAGAAGAGGCCTTTTAACTTTAAATTACTCAATTTTAGAGAAATGAAATACACAACTGCATAGATACATAGGTGGTGGAATTATTTCTTCCCTTGTTACAAGAATGTTTTCTTTAGTGATCCTCCTAAGAAAACTAATAACTTTAATATTTGTTTCCCTTTATGGATGATGTAAATTCATTAAAATAAAAAAAATCTATATAAAAACTGGTCTTTTTTTGTGTCTTCCTTCTCTCCCCTCCCCCACCCCACCTCCCTGCTATACCCATGTTTTTTAGAAAGTATAACAGTCGAAGTTTTAAAATCCATGACTCTTGTAGGGGAGGAAAAAATAACACCTTTTCCTCACCAACTACAAGAGCCATGGCTGAGACTTCTATAAGAGAAGGTGGATTAACAAGAACAAAGCATAACAAATGTGTATAACAAAAGTTTTCTGTGACACAGCAAGGTACCTTCTGAAATGAAGACCCAAAGATCCAGGACAAACTGTAATTTTTGCTTAGAAGTTCCAGGAAGAATGTATGTTGTACAGAAATGTGACTGGACAAAAAGGGGGTATGACTAATGCGCTAAACTGGGGGACTCTGCAAGGCCTGTTTGTTGAGCTGCTTCTTGGCCCTTCTGTGCAGAGCAAGTCACCCATCACTTGAGGGTCTGCAGGGCAGAAAGGAGAAGGTCAGAAAGTGACCTTTCTAGCTTTTATGGTTTGCTTTGGCAAGGACAAACTTTGGTCTTTATGAACCTCCCTGGGGGAGAAAGGAAGGTGAAGAAAAGGAGGGAGGAAGAAGGTGGGAGAGTGACCTCCGAGGTGCTGTATTTTGGGGTAGCGTGTTCAGAGCCCTGATACTCCTCAGTCAAATGTGTGCTGAGTTGAATTTCTAGCCATGCTAATTCAATTAGGAAAAGGTAGTTCCTTTGGGTTCATATATAAAAACCAAATAAGTTAAAAATAACAAAACTTCTCAGATAGTTGGGGAGATTTCATTCTTTTAGACATTTAAAAGAAATTGAAGATTGATGCATTTAAACCAATAATTAGATGTTTTTATTACCGTACACTTCTTGCAACAACTCTGACCATTTATTAGTCTATTTTTAGGTGAGAGAACAAGGTACAAAAATGGCAAACAGGAAAACAGACAAGCAAAACTTCAAACATCTGCTTAAAAAAATGATACAGAGGCATAAGTTCCTTTGTCATAATTGTGCCTTCATGGAGGTCTCCAATTATTTAAGGTAGAATATTTTTTAGGCTCAGAGCATGATACTCCAAAATATAGCACCTTTGTGTACCATTTTAAGCTCAAGAATATTGAAAATGCCGCAGAAGCAGGAGGGTCTCTGTGACCCTCTCCTGTCTTCTGTCTCCTGAAGTAGGCCACGGAAACAAGAATTCCCTCCCCCACCTCTTTACTGAAGCAGGCCATGACACCAGGGAAGGTCACTCTCTGACCTCCTCCCTCACTTCTTCCCTGAAGACCTCATGTGACAGGAGTCCTGCCCTGTACCAGGATGGAAGGAATGTCACTCAGGAACATGGACACGAACCTGGGCAATCAGGTCTCCCTGAGATCCCCCCAGTTTGTCCCGATGAGATCATGCCATTTCACCCTCCAATCATACTTCTGCATGCCTGTCCATAAAAGTGCACATGTCCCTGTTTCTTTGGGTCTTCATTTCTGAAGGCTTCATGTCAGATAAAACCTCTATTAAATAAATGTGTTGCTTTTCTCTTGTTACTCTGTCTTTTGCTCTAGAGGGTCTCAGCCATGAATACCTTGTGATAGGTAAGGAAAATAGATTGCTTTTTCTTCCCTATAATATAGTGATATGGTTTGGTTTTGTGTCCTCACTCAAATCTCATCTTGAATTGTAATATCCATGGGTCAAAGGAGGACCTGGTGGGAGGTGACTGAATCATAGGGGTGGTTCCCCATGCTGTTCTCATAATAGTGAGTGCATTCTCATGAGATCTGATGGTTTAAAAGTGTGGCACTTCCACCCTCTCTGTCACTCTCCTGCCACCATGGAACATGTGCCTTGCTTCCCCTTTACCTATGATTGTAAGCTTCCTGAGGCCTCCCCAGCCATGTGGAACTGTGAGTAAATTAAACCTCTTTTGTTTATAAATTATACAGTCTCTGGTAGTTCTGTATAGCAGTGTGAAAACAGACTAATTCATATAGTTAGACATTATTCAAAGACTAAACACAACATTCAACAAATATTCAAAAGTCAATAGATGTCAGCACAAGGATGGTACCAATATGGTTACTAAATTAACAGTTAATGTTTTACAGTAACTTTTCATAAAACATTTTTTTGTCAGGTAACAACAAGAATATACACACATTTATTTTTAAAAGCCTTCTGTCAAGTTGCATTAAAAGCAGGTTACAACATGATTGGCAGAATTAAGAAGCCTTTGAAGCAGGTAACACAGTTGCATTTGAGTGTGGTCAATAAGAACTTATTTTATATCTTAGATCTAGTTTATTAAAGAGAACTTACATTAAAAAAAAACAGAGCAAACGAATCATCTGGAGAATTCAGAGCTAAAGTGATTAATTAGACCTTATTTTGTCTTGAACAGATTTACTAAGCATTTTTCAAATAGCCACATTGTTTGTAATTACCAAAATCACACCTCCATTGGCCAGCCTTAGTTACTTCATGCACGAATGACAATCTGATGGAACACTCTTGTTAAGGCTTCATTCTTCATTGTAATTAGCCATAATCATAGCTTCCCTGGGTGCATGAGAATGTGCAAGCCACTATTCACAACCCCAACCCATTTGAATATGAATCTTCTCAGTAAGGAGCAATAAAATAGGAGAAACAAAGCAGTTTCTCTAGGGAATTTTGTAAAGCATCTCTACTCTAATTCTGCCTCCCTTCAAAATGTTCCCTCTCCAGTATCTGGATTCTATTTGCTAAAACAAGGGTGGCTTAATGAGGACAATGGCTTATTATTTCTTAAGTGACACGGGAGGGCCCAAGTATTACAGGCTTAGTTCTTTCAGTCTTTGCCAAGGACACAAGGAACAAAAGAACAAGCAACTGTGTGTGGAAAAGAGAACTCGGACTGGGCTATATTCTGTGAACTCTCAGAGCAAGATGGGGGCCTTTGCTATTCTGGAGCTCAAAGGCTGTTGCTTGCTTTCTTTCTTCTTTCCCCCCTCTTTGCCCACCCCCCCTGCAAATGACTCAGACATTATAGAAAAAGGCTCAAAGCAGCAGGGATTGAAAGCAAAGGCTAAGTGGAGGAGGGGTGACAGGGCTGATCCCATCCCAAGCACATTCATAGTGAGCCACCTACTGGCAACTCCACTTTCCCTTCTGTTACTGTCTAATCACCTCACCTCTTCAGGAAAAACCTAGGTAAACACTCTGAAGTCACTCCAGATGACTTCTCAGCCAAAACTGGGAAAAACAAAATTCAGGGGAAAATAAACGTTCAGAGTAGTTGCTGCATCTTTAGTAGAAAACTCAACCCTTCTAGCAAAACTATGGCTAAATGTCAGATGTAAAGAATTAATCAAAAGGCTGTGTCCTGCATCAAAATGTGAAAGATGATTCAAGATACTTGAAAAGAGTTGACATTTGACTTATGAAGCAAAATCAACTACTCATTTAAACTAATCACATAATGTATTAAAAATGTGGTGCTGCACGCGCTGAGGAGCTGGCACTCCTTCAAAGCCTTTACCATTTGTGTAGAGAGATTATTTTCTTAGAGATGTGCTGCTCACCTAATAAAATACTTGTTTATTTTGCTACCAGAAGACTCTCGAGGGCTGCAGGAGACTCAGGGTAATTCTCTGATCATCTCCTGGGCTCAGACCTTCATGTTGAAATGACTCTCCCAAGGCCACGCAGCCGGCTGAATGTATCACTGTTAAAGTACCCGAGAGCAATACAATTCAGCACTTGGACTGCCATATGGACACTGCAGTTTTAGGCCAGGTGTGGTGGCTCACGCCTGTAATCCCATCACCTTGGGAGGCTGAAGTGGGAAGATTACTTGAGGCCAGAGTTCAAGACCAGACTGGGCAATATAGTAAGACCCTATCTCTATGAAAATTTTTTTTTAAAACTAGCCGGTATGGTGGCAGTCAACTGTAGTCCCAGCTACTTGGGAGGCTGAGATAGGAGGATCTCTTTTAATTGTCCAAGGCTGCAGTGAGCTAAAATCGCACCCTACACTCCAGTCTGGGTGACAGAGCCAGACCAAGTCTCTAAAAACAGCAACAATAACAGCGACAAAATCAAAACTCACAGTTTTGGACCTGAACGAGGATCAGTGGCCCTCCTGGTTAAGGAAGGCATAAAGTCTGGCATGGGTGGAGATGGCCTCGGGCACTGCCTGAGAGATGAGAGGCATAACTTGAGCCTGGGCTCTGTGAGAAAGGGGCCGTGAGTGACTAGCCACATCTGTTCATCGGTGCCCAGGGAAGGCCAGTTAAATCACCTGTCTGTCCCGGAGTGTTCACTGTGCTCCAGGAACTGCTAAGTCCTATGGAGGCATCTCCAGTGGAGAAAACATGACCAAACTTCCCAGAAGCAGGGAGTTGGGGCGCTGGGAAGCTGAGGTGGGCACAAACGCCACCCGCCGGGGTGACTGCAGGTGTCTCTTCCCAGCCCCCTTGTCATAAGTTACATTCAAATTGACAGGAGAGCTGCTTCTTGGCTCTTTGCTTCTCTGGTCTCTCTATTGTTTTGCATACTTTGGGATTATTTTATTTTTAAAGCCATTTCAATATTTTTAAGTCCCTCACCCTGTATTTCGTCTTTCTCCATTTTTTTCTTAGAATAACAGTTTAAGACACATGCCTATGATAATTTCTTCATCAGATAATAACATATAATTTAAGATAAATTTACAATACTTACATCTCTTTGATACACAAAAAGAAGAGCCTCTGTAAGATTAGTCATTAAACTGAAGGGGCGAAGGACTGACAGAGGCCACTTTTCCTAAAAATTTCAGCGGTGTCATAAATCACAAATAATTTTAACATGATCATTTACTGCGTTCTTATTGTAAATGAACAAAATTGTTTCAGACAGCTTTTATCTGGCAGTCACATGAAACTCTAATTCCTGGAGCAAAGTCAAAACATCTTTCAATTCTACTGGTTAAACAAACACACACGCGATTTTCTTTTGTGGAACTGTGCAGGTAGAAGTCTCTGGTCCCAGCTTAATAGATCATTAGCTACCCATGGAGTTCCACAAATAAGAAATGTGTGCTTCGACAAAATTCAGTCACACAGACATTACTGAATGCTTGCTATGCACAGGATACTATACACAGTCAAGAAAATAAAGATGAATAAAACAAAACCATTCAATTAAAAAAAAACAGAAAGAAAATGACCTCTTTCCACCAGAATTGGCAAGTTAGTGAGAACTAAATATATAAGGCAAATACAAAACAAAAACTATAGTTTAAGTCAAAATATGTGGGAGATAAAATTTATAGACATACCTTAGTAATATATTTCTTTCAACTGTCGACCATAAAATAGGTTAGAGTTTTAAAATGTAAATGATACTAGTGATACTAATAATAATAGTTAATATTTATACCTAGCATGGACCAAAATCTTCTAAGTTCAAGAATGTATGGTCTTATTTACTCTTTGTAATAAATAACAACCCTAGGAGGTAGACACATAGATACAGACGAGGAAACCAAGACTTAGAAAGAGGTTAAGTACTTCGCCCAAGGTTTCGTATCTGGTGGTGTAACTTTTAAAAATTTTTTATTTTAGGTTTGGGGTGCCTGTGAAGGTTTGTCACATAGAGAAACACATGTCACGGGCATTTGTTGTACATACTATTATATCACCCAGATACTAAGTTCAGTGTGTGCTGTTTTTGCCTTTGTGTTTATATGTTCTTATCATTTAGCTCACACTTATAAGTGAGAACATGGGGTATTTGGTTTTCTGTTCCTGCGTTATCTGGTAGTATAGCTTTTTTTTTTTTATTTTTTATTTTTTTGAGACAGAGTTTCACTCTTGTTACCCAGGCTGGAGTGCAATGGCGCAATCTCGGCTCACCGCAACCTCTGCCTCCTGGGTTCAGGCAATTCTCCTGCCTCAGCCTCCCGAGTAGCTGGGATTACAGGGACGTGCCACCATGCCCAGCTAATTTTTTGTATCTTTGGTAGAGACGGGGTTTCACCGTGTTGACCAGGATGGTCTCGATCTCTTGACCTCGTGATCCACCCGCCTCGGCCTCCCAAAGTGCTGGGATTACAGGCGTGAGCCACCGCGCCCGGCCCTGGTAGTATAGTTTTGCATGCATATTTCTTTCGGTCTTACTAAGGCTGTGATAGAAACAAGAAGATTGGGCACAAGGTCTGAGAACACCACAGTTCTGTGAATTAAAAAAATGAGAAAGGATGATTCAAGGCTTATAGTGAAATATAATGGTGGGATATCAAGAAAGCAAAAATGTGTGGTCAGTCAGTCATTCAACCGGATATTGTGAGGAAAAGCCAAAGACACAGAATTTTCTGCCTCGTCTCCAAGGAGATCAAGCCACTCTGGAGCAGAGATTTTCATACTGGGTACACAGAGCTTTGGCACACAAAGGCTTTCCAAGGACCACTCAAATACAGATGATTATAGATGATTTTAAGGGGTTCCATTTCCAGACGTGAAATTTCAGTGTACTCTTTTCTGAAATTGATCTGCTCAGGAAGGCCCTGGTGTTCTCTTTTCTCTCCTCTCCTTTCACAACAGTTCTGCCACTTTACAAAAGAAGGAAATCTCATCCATCCCAAACCTGACAGTTCACTGTCTCTGGCTGCAAGGCCCCAGGGCACCAGGCCACAGGCCCCCTTTGAATTCATGTTGGTGACAGTGTTGAGAAGAGGAATGGCTTTGACGGCTGGGCAGCAAATCCTGTTCTAAGTCAGGCAGTTTTTAGTTTTTGGCTTTCAAGAAAATTGAAGGCAGACCCAACAGTTTATCAGTGGTGAGATCACTAAAAAGAATTATTGATTAGTGAATTGCTATGTGATTGTTGGCATATAAATCTCAGGATACGTTCAAAGAATTGAGTCGCATTGTTAAAATTCCTTTCATTCGCATCTGCTTCATTGTAACAGCGCTTTCTTGTGCTGACTTCTATAAAATAAAACATAGGCTCGACATTAATGCTGGACCTCATTTTATCTCTCAATAAATCAGTATTCGTCCACATGCATGGACTAATTGAAAATGAAAGCCTGGACTATCTCATTAAGAGATGAATTTCGCATAAAATGTTACTTTTATGCTTAAAAATCACCTATCAGAATTTGTAATGTATCTATTGTTTTTTATGCAAGGTAAATAAATCCCTTTGTCCTCTCTACCTGCCAGGGTTCAGGACAAATTCCACAGTCCCACAGGAGAAGGCTGGGCCGGGAGACTCGCAGGAGAAGGAGGCAGTGTGGGGCTCCCCACCCCGCAGAAGAGTGTCTCAGCCTCTCCACCTGCACTGAGGGTCCTGCTGCAGTTGGCGGCACCCTGGCCTCAGAGTTTGGGAGTGCTGGTGCCAACTCCTTCTAGGAGTTGTCTGAGAAAGACAGACACCCAGAATTAAGGACCATGGGCACATAGGAATATTTAAACCCCACCCTACTCTAGTCAAGCAGAGTCAGTCACCAGGTCTAGGGAAGTTGATCACAGAAAACTAGATTTAATTGTAGCCCCTCTGAGAGCGAGAAGGATTAAGCCCTGGGTTCCAGAATCACCATCCAGGTTTATTAGTGGACAAGCCTGCTGGTTAACAACAGGTGTTCTGAAAGTTATGCATTAGTAACATTTCTAATGACAACATTTATACAGGATGGAGCTTTCCATCTATTCTTTCTTTCTCTCTTTCTTTCTTTCTTTCTTTCTTTCTTTTTCTTCCTTCCTTCCTTCCTTCCTTTCTTTCTTCCTTTTATTTTCTTCTTTCTTTTTTTCTTTCTTCCTTTTCTTTTCTTTCCTTTTCTTTCTTTCATATATTTTTCACTCTCTTACCTAAGATAGGTAGGTAGATAGACACCATTTCAATGTGGTATCTATGTATAAACATACATTTTAAATATATTTAAATTCTTAGAAACTTACAGTTATGGGAAAATTTTTAATGTTTAAATTAATTTACATATTAAAGAATAATCAGTAAGAATTTTCAGAATAAAAAATTACATTAGAAAAACATTCAGAGAGGAGAGTGAAATGAAAATACAGTTTTAAGGGGGGAAAGAAGAACAACATAAAATTCTGGCAATTAAAAAAAAGCAAATTCATGTATTTTACAAAATGACTGATGGTGGGAATCAGATCCCTGTGGCAGGAAGAACTGTCTGGATACAATTAACAGAGTGAAAAAATAGTTTTATTTTTAAATGTCGGTATTTCTATTTCACTAGAAATTCATTGCTTGCAACTATAATAAACATGAATTTTTAGACACCAAAATAAAGATTCCCTAAGAGACGACACCATGTTTCAGAATTCTTTTCGGGTACATGTGAATGAATAATTTTGAAGGTCACTCCTCTAGAGAAGGGAACGTGTGTGGGAATGAAGGAGACCTCAGTGTGGGGAAAGAGACAGCAGGAGCCGAACTGGGGAAGCTGTGGCCAGGGTGCAGACAGCGGACAAGGGGACAGGAGAGCCAGGAGAGAGAGCTGGGCGTTTACCAAGTAGACCTCCCTGTGAACCGCAATCTACCAGCAGCAGCAGGACACGGGCTCAGCAGGAGGCCAGCGGCAGGTGGGGATCCATCAGATTGGGTCCTTGTTGGGAAAAACTGAAAGCATTTTCCTCTGCTCTCACACCACCACCACCACCACCACCACAGTCAACACAGAAGATGCTGTGTCCAAATGTGTGGGGGGATTTCCCCACTAAAAGGCAAGCAATCAATTCTGCAGCAGACACCAGCTGGGTGTCCTCGGATTCAGTCCTGACACTGTCCACCTGGAGATGGCGTCTGGTCCCTCAGGCTGGTGGCTGTCTCCTCCCTCCCCCAGACACCACTTGCAAATCTCAGCCTCTGGAATTTCTGAGCAACCAGCTTCAAGTTGGGGTTCCCTCAACTCCCTCTTTAGTTTGATTAATTTGCTAGAGTAGCTGACAGCACTCAGGGAAACACGTATGTTTACCGGTTTATTATCAAGGATATTACACAAAGTAAAGATGCAGAGATGCATAGGCAAGGTATGGGGGTAACAGTGTGGAGCTTTCCTGCCCTCTCCAGGGGATCCACCCTCCAGGAACATACACAGGCGGCGCTATCCCAAAGCTCCCTGGGCCCCATCGTTTGGGGAGTTTATGAAGGCTTCATTTCATAGTCATGATTGATTAAACCATTGGCCATTGGCCATCCACTTAACCTTCAGCCCCTCTCCCCTCCCTGGAGGTCAGGGATCAGGCTGAAAGTTCCAGCCACACTCTAGTCATGCTTTGGTTTTCCTGGTGACCAGCTCCTTTCTAAAGCGACCACTGCCATCTGTCAATTCATTTGCATACAAAAGGATATCATTTTGGAGATTCTAAGGATTTTAGGAGCTGTATGCCAGGAAATGGGCTGAGGACCAATTACATATTTCACTATATCATAGTTTTAATCTATGCCTGCCTACTCTATCACATTAGAAAGGAAAGTCAACAAGACTCAGTTCAAAGCTACACATATTTTATGAATGCAAACAGGTTGTTTAATACTGATCCAATGAACTTCGGTTTTACTTGCACACATGAGATTGGCAGATCACAAACCATGCACTTGATTAAAGATATTATCTGTAAAATTCCCAGATAAAGTCATTGAAAATTGGAATCAGTGAACATTTCCCCCAGGTTTTCATGCTGCTGCTTTGTGGTTCTATTCACACGCACATTTATGGATTCTTAGAACCGAGCATGACCTTAGAAAACAGCATTTTGGGAACAGTTGTGATAGAAATAGGCTACCTTACAAATTTCCTATTAATGAAGTTCTAAGAAACAACATATGAACTCATTACTAGTCAAGTTGTCAGAATGTGCTGAGCATTAAAATGTGAGAATATTAATTGGCTACTATTTACTGTCAAATGGTAAACAGCATGCCTTTTCTCTTTGAGCTATTTTAAATCTATCTTAATATTTAGGTATTTCTAAAATCTGAAACTGACAAGTTATAGTCTAATTTGCCACTATGGATTTAATAACTGCAAATACTAAATTGTAGTTTTTAATAATCTCTGTACTTTTAGAAAGATAATAAAAGTAAGTAGGTAGAGCGATTGAAGAAGAGTAAACCTCAACATTGATACAGACCGAACTATTATGTTGTAAAGTTCTCCAATCTCACAAGCACAAAAAGCCTGAGCAGACCACCTGTATCAGCTGGTCATCAATTAGGGCTCTGCAGCCTTCCCCTGGGGGTGCAGCATTTGGCAACCAGGTGCCCTGCCAGGGGTCGGCCTATGCACTGTGCCGCAGGGGACTTTCTCAGCAGCAGGCACTGGGAATGGGGCACGCATTCCTCATTTGAGTGGAGGAAACGGGGCGCTGACTACAGCTCAGAAGCTTGGATGCTTTCACCTTTCCTGTTCTTTTCTCTCTCCTGTCTCCACGCTTGTCTTGTTGCACATGAACTTGTCTGCTTGTGTGATATTCCCCACTCCTTTACATGTGTGTATTACATTAGGCTTAACAACTGTCTTAAAGGGTCATTTTCTGCTTTTAAGCATCCCTTCGCTCTGTTCACACACCCGTATACTAAATTGCTTACGCGTTCTCCAACGCTGTCAGCTTCCTTGGTATTTTGGTGTTGCTGTAAACAGTTTCTCTTGCCTGGAACCCTGCTTCCTCTGCCCCCAACTCTTCTCTTGTATTTCTCTGTAAACCTTTAGTTTCCATTTGGTATCAACTCAGTTGCCAACATCTCTGTTCCAAATCCTCACTTTCCCCTCAAGTTTTTCTCTCCTTTACGTTTCCATAGACCTTGGATTTTTTTCTTCTTTTTTTTTAGGTGGAGTCTCACTCTTGTTGCTCAGGCTGGAGTGCAAAGGTGCAATCTTGGCTCACCGCAACCTCTGCCTCCCAGGTACAAGCAATTCTCCTGCCTCAGCCTCCTGAGTAGCTGGGACTACCTTTGGGAGGCCAAGGCGGGTGGATCATCTGAGGTCAGCAGTTCAAGACCAGCCTGACCAACATAGCACTTGGATTTCTAAAGTTCTGTTCTGAACATGTTTTTGTATACACTGACCTCACATATGCACTCTTTTCCCCAAGTCACTGAAATATAGAAAGCAAAGACAATTTCCTATGAAGTATCTGCATTTCTGACATCTAGGCCAGTGCCTGGCACCTGGTGTTCATTCAGATTGCTCAGTAAGTGATTATTATCCAGCTGATTTCACATGAAATAAGCCTTAAATTACACTAAGGCAACAGAGCTACCATCCATGAATCCTAAGGAAAATCACAAAGAATGGAAATAAGGTGTTTCAAAATCTCCCTCTTCTTCATAAAAATTGGCTTAGGGAAGTCTTTGAAAGAATAAAGGTACTACCTTAATTTCAAAGCTGGAAAGAATTCTAAGTAGTTTGATAAAGCTTTACGTGATATCTTGTCACAGGGCAAAGTGCTTATATTAAGCCCATAATTGTAGATTTCTGAATCCGACTTCATCTGTTCATCTAGGAGGAATGTGCAGACCCCATGTGATACTTTGAACATGAGTCTGTCGTCCATGCCCACCGTGGTTCACTGGTCAGAGGCTGTGTTCTCCGGACCAGCTAGTCAGATGGACTTTCTCTTTTCCTTTGCTGATTCTGTGCTCCTCCTAAAGCTGAAGGACACATTTCAGCAAAAATTAAAGAAGTCATTGTGTTTCCTCGCCGGTGCTATTTTGGGGAAGGTGAAGTTGATCCGTTGCTCACAGCGAAAGTTGAGATTTGACTGCTTGCCAGATCCAAAGGCCTCTCCCGGGCTCCGTCCCCTGCCTCCCGCCTCCCGTCCTCTCCCGAGCCGCAGCCTCCAGCTCTGTGATTATGCTGTCGCTGAACCCTCTGGAGTTTCCCTTTCCCAACACGGTAGCTTGGGCTGTCCTCACTCCTACCGGGGTCACTAAGGAGCAGCCTAGGGGCTTCTTGGCTCTGGTCTGCCCCCTCCAATTTCTCCTCCCTATCCCTGACAGAATGATCTTTCCAAAAGGCAAATCCGCTCAGGCCTCTTCCTCCTTAAAACCGTTCAGGGCTCAGGTCCAAATCACTCAACGTGGATATGAAATACTTTATGGTCTGGTTTCTTTCTATTTCTGTCATCCTGAGCCCCGCCCCCAGTAGCTCCTTGCTCAAGTTACTCAGAATCACTTGTGACTCTGGCAATGCATGCTCATGTTGGCAGCTCTATGCCTTCAGATGTGCTCTGTCTTCCCTAAGTGAACGCGGGGCACAGGTGTTCACCTCGGGTGACGTTTCCTCCCTGCCCTTTTTACCTTGGGGACCACGTCCATTCTCCATCTCCAGCTGTAACTGTTCGCATACCTGTATCTCAGCTTATATCTTTATACTGAGGCCCCTCATCCCTTCAACAATGCACATATTAGATGTTGTTACTGAGCAAAAATAAACAGGAGGCACTGTCCTCATAGCACAGAGTATCATGGGCATCGCAGAATATTACAAAGTATGGTAACATAAAAATCCCCAGAAAGGGGAAACTGAAGTTACAGTAAACATTATAAGATGAGAAATGTGGCCTGCAAGAGGCCACAAGCAAGGAATTTGACTTCAACAATGTCAAGGAGGGATCCCTGAATAAGGTTCTCCCAAGCTGTGACCTTCAAGCTGTGTGTAAATGACTTTGATGAAGAGAGCAAGAAGGGCCATTCTAGGAAGAAGGAAGCATGTGAAAGTATGGCTGAGGTAGGAGGATACAGATGGACCTGTAAGGTGGTCAGTGGGTGAAGCTCTGGGGTCAGTGTGGGGAGCATTTTGGACAGTGTGGGGAGCACAGTGGACAATGTTGGGAGTGTGGCAGTCTGTGGGGAGCACCACAGTGTGGGGAGCACAGCGGTCAATGTGGGGAGCACAGCAGTCAGTGTGGGGAGCACAACGGTCAGTGTGGGGAGCACAGTGCACAGCGTGAGGAGCACAATAGTCAGTGTGGGGAGAACTATAGTTAGTGTGAGGAGCACGTTTGTCACTGTGGGAAGTACATTCATCAGTATGGGGAGCAGAGTGGACAGTGTGGGGAGCATTGCAGTCAGTGTGAGGAGCACAGCAGTGTGGGAAGCATAGTTGACACTGGGGAGCACATTTGTCAGCGTGGGGAGTACAGCAGTCAGTGTGGGAGAACAGTGGTCAGTGTGGGGGGCACAATGGTCAGTGTAGGGAGCACGATCATCAGTGTGGGGAGCACAGTCGTCAGTGTGGGGAGCACAGTCGTCAGTGTGGGGAGCACAGTGGTTAGTGTGAGGACCACAGTGGTAAGTGTGGGAGACACAGTGGACAGTGTGCAGAGAACAATAGGGAGCATGATGTGAATTAAAGCACTATAGGCAATGCAGAGATTATTTCACACCACCCAAAAGGCTATGAAAAGCCAAAAGTGGATGAAAAGGGTAGGGATAAATACAGTGCCTTCTGTCCTAAATTACTCTGGCAGTATGATAAAATAGCCACTGGAGGGTGACATGTGTGATCTAAAAAGGCAAGATATGACTTAGGGATTGGTTGTTATCAGATTCTCCCTACTAAAGATGAATATAAAACGTGAGAGCTAAGAGGGATGGAAGAGACAAAATTCTTTTGGCTTGGTGATGGTTTGGCTATGGAGGTAAGGGAGAGAGAACGTCATGAAGGAAGATTCTGGAGTTTCTGGCTTACTCAGAAGAATTACACATAATATGGAATAGCTTTAAGACAGGATATTAGGTGCACTGAAGATGATTTTTACAAAGTGTGGGGGCTATGAGAATGCGTTTCCCGTATCCTATCTGTGACTGCAGGGAATGTAACCGACCTGGACCCAGCTCTGTGCCGTCAAATCTCCCTGCATTCCTGTGAGGCCATGCTCCCCCA
Organism: Saguinus oedipus; assembly: GCA_031835075.1. NCBI lineage: Eukaryota > Metazoa > Chordata > Mammalia > Primates > Cebidae > Saguinus > Saguinus oedipus. Next base: position 172,515,774 of record CM063172.1, on the reverse strand, counting down.
GGGCTGCTCCCAGCAGTGACTGAATCTGTCAGCGCTATGAAACGAGTCCCCTCCTGGAGATGCGGGATTCTCTGACAGGCCACTGTGGCTCTAAGGCTCCTGTCAGCCCTGCCCAGCTCCCCTTAGAGATGCAGTGCAGGCCACGGTGTTTCATCCAGCATCCTTCCTTCCCTCCCCTTCGCTGAGGTCAGACCCAAACCAGGTTGCCGGCTCCCCACCCTCTCTCAGACTCCCTCCCTCCTCTCCCAGAGCCTTACCCTCCACTTCTCCTGCATGTTTCATCTTGTTTTGGCATTTACTACCCTGAGAACACCCATGTTAAACAGAGCAACTCTCTAGAGAAGCTGGGAAATGATCATAAGGTGATAGTTAGTAAAACACAGGATATAAAACATTAGGTAGTGTATGATAACATGCAAATGAAAATTCAGAGATTGAAAGATGCAAACTGGCAATTAATTTTAACAGCTGGAGGTAAATTAAGACATTTCTATTAAACTGTAAACACGTGATTCAAGAAAATACTTTTAATGAAACTAAGCAGATCATAGAGGCTCTAAGTCCTAAGCCTCTGAGAAAGAATACTGGCATGAAGTCTGCAGTGATGTGATGTTACAAATATTATAGGTGACAGCAAGCAACATTTTCTTGAGATAACGAGAAAAAGTCAAAGTTTATCTAAGTCAACATTGATCCCAGGAGGTTTTAATGACCAATATATGCAGGAAAGTCCAAAAATTGATATACTTGAAATTTTTTAGCAAATATTTTATCTCTCTAGTAAACATTAGTTTTAATTATATAAATAATAAACTTTACCAAAAAGTATGGAACTCCTCCCCCAACCAAAAAAAAAAAAAAAAAAAAGGAAACCCACCAAGATGATACTTGTTGTCATACTACAATGAATTTTGCAAGCCTGGGGAATTCTTGCTCACCGTTTTGACACATGAGTATGTTTTACATAGGTTTAATTTTGGAACATACTATTTTATATACAGTGGGATTTTGTTTGTTTTTTAACCTAGCATATCGTCTGAAGTATTTTTACTACATTTCTAGTCTACAAAATTGTAATATATCTTATCAAGTGAATTTATTATTATTTAACTATTACCTATGATGGCTATTTGGGCTGCTTTGAAATTTCATTCTAAAAATGAAAGTTTTCACATAGTTTACCTTCATTTACATCGTTTCCTCTAGAACCCAAGATGTGAGATTATTTGACAAAGAGTACATCAGCTTTATAACTCTATAATAGTAGATAGACTCAACTTGGATTAATAAACAAAACTACTTACACAAGGATGAGGTAAAACAGTACATAAAAAATAATCATAACAGCATCATAATGGACTTCTGCTTCTAGCCATAATGGAGTCACTGGTACTGAACTAGCCTTCATGTTATATAAATAACCACAAACTGGAGAAAATACAAGAAATAACTATTTTAAGATGTTGAACAGCAGACAATGAAGAATTATGATCAATAAGAAATAAAAACCACTAAGTGTTAATGGTGACAGCTTATAAAAATGTTATATTCAACAAAAGGGAATGCTTATGTAACTGAAAATTCACCTAGGTCACTGAATGTTATGTAGCCTCAAAAATGATGTTAATAAGGGGGTTTTAATAACTAGTTTGGGAGAGACTAATTGTTCAAATAGTTTCCCTTTTCCTTGGAGGTACACAGCTGGACTGTATTTCCCAGCCTCCTTTGAAGTTATTCATGGCTATGTGATTGGCTGATTTCTGATCAATGAAAAGTAGATGAAAGTGAAGAATGTAATTTCTAGTCTGGGACCAATAACATCCCTCATAATGGTCTACATATTCTCTTCCCACATCTGTGGAAAAAGGACACAGGAGAGGAGTCAGGAGAAGAATCAAAGTAACTTAGGTCCCTGAATGACTGCCTGGAGCAGAGGCCTATCTACGACACACTAGACTGACAGATGAGTGACAGATGATCATTACTATGACAAGCCACTGAGATTCAGAGGATTTTTTTCTATGGCAGTTAGCATAAACTGCCATACCTGAAAAAATACTTATGTTGAATATAAAATGATATGTAATAATGAGTCAACTAAGATAGGAAAGAATAGTATGGAAGAAAATACACCACAATATTAACATTGGTTCCTTCTGGTTGAAATCTCTCTTCCTCCTTGCCTACATTTTTCTACATTATCTAATTTTTCTAAAATAAATATGATGTAATTATTTAAATAAGAAAATACACTTTATTTTCTCTACCTTGACTCTTTGTATTTATTTTCAAAATCACCTATAATTTATTTAAGCATGTGGCAAAAGGAATGCTAACAATTTCTTGTTTTCTTCCAAGTCATTAATCCTGTTTCCAGATGCCTTTGATGACTGTTTAGCCTTCCTTGCTGTTGTGTGATGCCCCGTAGTTTTTAAAACCTGTGGTGAGGTTTGTGACTAGCCGATGTGTATGTAGTCCTTCAGAGATAATTGAAGGTTGCCCCAGTTCTGTTTCCTTTCTAAAATCTGTTGAAACCTAATTGAGATAAGTCCTCCTTTTATTAACTTATTGGAAAATGTCATTTGATTTCTTTGCTCATTAATTTCTCCAGATAAATTGTTGTGATTATTCTGTCAAATCCAACTAAAATATATGAGATTTTATTTTGCTCTTGCTTAAAAGACATAGATTACTTGCATCTCTTCCTCTGTTACTAGCATTTTGAATTCACCTTTTATGTCTCCCTTTTTTTGATAACCAGTATTCTATTATTTGCCAATTCTATCTCCTCTTCCACCATCTTTCCACCCCAACTCCTTATCATGTAATGTGTGGACTGCTGAGACAGCTCAAAGTCATTCAACATGCATGCTGGTGACAACCCAAATACTCTTTGTCAGCACCTCGTGTTACATATATACTCAGTGTTCTTTAATAAAATACTTGATTCACAACATGTGGTGCCTGAAACATAGAGCTTAATAAATATTAATTTCCTTCTTTGTCATCTCCCCAACTATCTACACAGGACAATGTGCTACCTCAGATTGCCATTGAGGGTCCCTCACAATCCAGCCTCTGCCTTTCCACTTAATCTTATCTCACATTATTCCCTTCAGATTACATCCAACTATTTACATTTCCATCTCTGAATCAGCTCAACTGTTGTTAAAAGTTACTTAAATTTTCATTAAAGAAATGTATGAGTCTTTAACATTTAGCTTCAATAGTTATAGTACTGTAACAGAAAGAAGGGACTGGATATAGCAGACCTAGGTTCTAGCCCTATTAGGGCTACTCACTAGCTTTGTAACATTGTGAAAAATCCCCAAACTAATATCTGAATATTAATTTTATACGTGAAGACAGAAAGATGGTCTAGAAGTTTTCTGGTTTTCTTCTCAGTATTCTGGAATACTTTGTTCATGATAATCTTTGAATAAAACTTTACAGCACAATTTGCAAGAATTATTTTGCATGAACCCATCCCCTATACGGTAAGAAAACACTTTTTAAAATCAAATGAAAAATACAAAAAAAAAAAACAAGAAGAGATGTGACTAAAAGAGAAAGATTGAAGGCATAAAAATAATTATATCCAGAGAAATGAAGCAGACAGAAGCATTAGATAATGAATCTTCTTCCTAAATGACATGGCGCTCTTCCCTCCACCTCCACTCTTTAGCACTTTTGAGTAGCAGAAAGGACTGCATGATGTAAAAGTGGTGGAAACCAGAAAGCTGAATCCCTCAGCCTGAGTGACCATGGAAAGCAGAAGAGGAAAGAAAGGGAAATGTTCAGATAAGTGTTCCTACCTCACCCTTCTGGGCCAATGCATCAGGTAACAGTTATGAATATTGAGGAGAACTGCAAGAGAAGGAGGCTTCTGCCTCTTTAAAATCAGCCCTCTGACTACCCCTGTACCAAGCTAGATCCAGGATATGAAAACATAGCCCAATTAAGAAAAAGAAAGAGGAGAAAGCCTAAGTTATAAAGATTTATAAATTGAAAGAAATAATGAAAATTCAAAGGAATAAAGAGAAAAAGTGATTATTTCTCTTTCCCATTCAAAAAACTGCACAATGAATGTATTGAGTATTACCAAAAAGAAATAAAAAATATACAAAAATCATGTTAAAATCAAATATAACCTTAAAGCCATGCAAAAATATATCAGAATTCAAGATTTAGGGCAGAGAAGTATTTAATAACAGTAAAGCAAAAGAAGACAGAGCAGGATGTGGAATGGAAAACTGACCAAAACAAAGGAAAAGAGAGGAAGAAAAAGTATGTTATTTTTAACCACTTTTTCCTACTGGAAAGAATAATTTTACTTACGAACTTTACACAAATCATATAATACTTTTCACTATAATTTGTAACAGAAGACCTTAAAACAGTTGAAAAGTTGGAGTAAGTTACTGTTTTTTGTTGAATTGTGTCCAATGTTAGATTGTAACACCCAAGTTAATTTTCATTTCCTCAACAAGTTCACATAGATGACAGCAGATAATTTAAAAATCATATGCTTCCTGTGTAATATATAACATCACAAAGCAAAAAACACAGACTTTCTCTGCTTAGGATAGAATTTCATAAACCCTTGGGTTTTTCTTTGTCAAGATGCATGATCAAACATACATTTTGAGATATATAATTAAATAAATATTCATAAAATACATTTATGGTTAAAAATTGCAGATATTTTAACATTAACTATTTGCTATTTGTTTATCTTCTTATGGTCGAAGGTGTGTATCAAAGAATGATTTCCTAGTATGTTCCAATGACGCAAGACAGTGCCTCCCTCGCTATTACTCAATTACAAATAGCAATTAAAAGAGTCGGCAGAAAGACCAGATCACGTTATATCTTCTTTTTAGAAATGGAATTCGCTTTATAAATAATTATGAAAGGATGACAAGTGGTAAACAGAATAAAATTTAATGTAAAGATTCTCTTTTGTAATACTTCATGTGTATTTTGCATATTAAATCAGATAGGAATAACTGATGAAACAATGTTTTATTGAATAAGGCATTTCTTAAGCATATTCATCATCAGAAAAGAAAGACTAAGATAATGAAACAATAATATAGTTTGGCTTGTATAATTTATTCCAAGCATCAAACAATGGAAGAAAATGGGAAAATGAAAAAGAGTAATCAAATAAGCATTGAGTTAAGTACTTGAAACAGGGCTGAATGATGCCAAGTAGTACAGTTAAAATATAAGGAAGCACTTGCATCTAAGTTACTCTTATAGCTCATGTTAACTTAATATGCCAAAATAAAGGGTGATAAATAGTTTGTGTAAGCCAGCAAAACTCCTTTGGTTTCAAACTTTATTACTAAGTTTCACATTAGAACCAAATTTTGGATTCACATCAGGACATGATAAGCTCTAATTATGCTCTTTAACACAAAATGGCACCTTCTGGTTTTCGATATGTCACAAAGTAACACACAAATGATAATAGCAAAAAGGCCTAGATGGAAATGTAATAGAACCTACATTCAGATACATGACAATGACAGTAGCTTTAAGGAGCATTTTTGGCAAAGGCTATATAGAGAGGCCAATGTTCTTGAGGTATAACTAGATACCTTTTGCAATTATCAAATTTTTTTTAAATCAAAGAATTCCATGTTTTCATAAGGATATCAGAAACAGGGTCTTTGCAGGTAAAAGTGTGAATTGAATACAAACACACACACACGTGCATATTGGCATAAGGGATATTAAACAGCATATTTGGGAAACGGCATGTACATAATTCAACTGGCCTAAAACAACTTATATCATTTTTAAAGGTTTTATAACCTTTTATATATGCATCCATTATACAGTGTACATAATGTGATACAACGTATAGGATGTGTGAGACCGGGTTTTAAAATACGTTTTTACCCTGATATTTTAATTTCTAATTAAATTATATGTATTTTGTATGTTGTGATAATTTTGTAACACAGGTACAGTTTTCTTTTCTTTTTTTTTAATTGTATTTTAGGTTTTGGGGTACGTGTGAAGAACATGCAAGATAGTTGCATAGGTACACACGTGGCAGTGTGATTTGCTGCCTTCCTCCCCATCACCTATATCTGGCATTTCTCCCCATGCTATCTCTCCCCAACTCCCCACTCTCTGCTGTCCCTCCCCTATTCCCCCCAACAGACCCCAGTGTGTAGTGCTCCCCTCTCTGTGTCCATGTGTTCTCATTGTTCAATACCCACCTATGAGTGAGAACATGCGATATTTCATTTTCTGTTCTTGTGTCAGTTTGCTGAGAATGATGGTCTCCAGTTTCATCATTCCCTACAAAGGACACGAACTCATCGTTTTTGATGACTCCATAATATTCCATGGTGTATATGTGCCACATTTTCCCTGTCCAGTCTGTCATCGATGGGCATTTGGGTTGGTTCCAGGTCTTTGCTCTTGTAAACAGTGCTGACCAGTTTTCTTACTTAACTCTCTGTGTCTGTTAAACATTCCAAGTAGAAAATATAATTGACTTAACTGTCTCCTGTTTTTTAACATTTAGAGGCCATATTACCAATAATCTATATAAAAACAAAATACACTTAACTGTGCACCTAACACACATGAAAAATCTCTTATAAAATCCATCATGTCCTTTGCATAGAGATAGAAAGCAGAACGGTGGTTAGCAGGTGATGTGGGGAGCAGGGAGTGAGGAATTGTTTGATGGGTATAGAGTTTTAGTCTTACAAGTGAAAAAAGTTCTAAAAGCTGGTTGCACAGCAATGTGAATGCACTTACTGCAACTAGACCTGTACACTTGAAAATGCTTATAATGGTAAACTTTATATCATGGATATTTACCACAGTTTTAGAAAAGAACAGAAATAAGATTGTATCAATACTTATAAAAATATCATTAGTAAAAATAAAACTGTTATAATAAAAAAAGTCCTAAAAATTCAAATTAATTAGCATATTGGTTTTTTTAAGTACATTTTCAAAAATTGCAATCCTATTAAAAAGTGGGCAAAAGACATGAATAGTCAATTCTCAAAAGAAGACACTTACATGGAAAACAAACATATGAAACAAGGTTTAAAATTACTGATCATTACAGAATGAGAATCAAAACCACAATGAGATACCATCTCATGCCAGTCAGATGGCAATTATTAAAAATTCAAGAAACAACATATTGTCTTTTCAAAATGATTAGCATATTGTTTTTTTAAAAGATACAAACAATGTTCCAATTCTAGAAAAATCTGCACAAAGAAGTAATCAAAGTAAGGGGAATAAAAGGGCTCCAGACATCGAAAGTGTCAAAAAGTGTGGGTAATATCTTCTCTGAATGAGGCAGTTACTAGAAGAAAGACAATCAAACCAAACCCAAGTCATGTTAATACCTAGAAGGAATATTACCTAAATATGGACATATTCCCATTTTTCCAAGAGAGCTGAGATCAAGTTAGCAACATGGCTATTTTTAGGTAACAAAAGAAAGCTAATTCATCTTTTGACACCACTAACAGAAAGGCTGTAGAGCCCATTCTTTTGGAAATTATGAAAAAATTCAACATCTCTTTATTTGTCAACTGGGGAAAAAGTTTAAAACCCTGTACTTATGCCTGAATCCACCATGAAAGTTCCAGTAAAAGAAATTTAATTTAAAAATCAAGATGGCATCATTCCTTGTAACAAATGTTAATTAAATCTTCATTTTATAAATTATATAAAAATGATTTTTAAAAATGAAATAGAGGAATTGCTTGACAAGCTGTTCAAATAGCAAATCATTGATTTTGTTGAGTAGAAAGGAAGACATCAAACAAAATATAATAGTTTATTTGGAATCATCTTTATTTATTTGGGCAAAAAAATTAAAAAAAAAAAAAGAAGACTGCTTTTATGTGCAGAAACTAGAAGTTCAGTTCCTAAGAGAAAAATATTTTAAATATTAAAACCATAGCTCACAATGCATCATTCTGTTTCTATTCACTTTCTCCCACTACGGGAAAAATTTATGCAGAAGCTTGTCCTTCACAGATGTTAATTATCAGAATAATGTGAGCTACATTGTTCCCACTCTCTTTTACACAGCAAATCCCAGCAGGAGCTAAAGAATATAATAGATGTGCTACAAGTTGTTTAGAATTTATAAATACCACTAACAAAAGCTAATCATGAAAACAATTTTAAACAAAATATAGCAAGAATTTTATTTAATATCATTTAATTATTAAAAGTACAATTTAGAAATAACCAGTCCACATAGATGGGAATACTAATTAGGTATATTTAGATTTCAAGAAAAATGATTGATTAAAAATTTCTTTTCTTAAAAAAAAACAAACAATATCATTACAAAGTGGGCAAAAGACATGAACAAACACTTGTCGAAAGATGACATTTATGTGGCCAAGAAACATGAAGAAAAGCTCAACGTCATCATCATCATGATCATTAGAGAAATGCAAATCAAAACCACGATGAGATGCCATCTCATGCCAGTCAGAATGGTGATAATTAAAATATCAAGAAACAACAGATTCTGGTGAGGTTCTGGAAAAATAAGAATGCTTTTACACTGTTTGTAGGAGTGTAAATTAGTTCAACCATTGTAGAAGACAGTGTGGTGATTTCTCAAAGACCTAGAGCCTTTGAGAAATGACATTCATTTGACCCAGCAATCCCATTACTGGGTATATGCCTAAAGGAATATTAATAATTCTATTATAAAGATACATGCATGTGTATGTTCACTGCATCACTATTCGCAACAGCAAAGACATGGAATCAACCCAAGTGCCCATCGGTGATAAACTGGATAAAGAAAATGTGGTACATATATACCATAAAAAGGAACAAGATCATGTCCTTTGCAGGAACATGGATGAAGCTGGAAGCCATTATCCTTGGCAAACTAACTCGGGAACAGAAAACCTAAACACCGCACATTCTCACTTGCAAGTTGGAGGTGAACAATGAGAAAACACAGACACAGGAAGGGAAACAACACACACTGGGCCTGTTGGGGAGTAGAGGTGCAAGGGGAGGGAGAGCATCAGGGTAAATAGCTGATGTGTGCTGGGCTTAATACTTAGGTGATGGGTTGATAGGGGCAGCAAACCACCATGGCACACTTGTACCTACGTAACAAAACTGCACATCCTGCATATGTATCCCCGAACTTACATAAGGAAGTTTAATCAAAGAAACAAAATAAAGGTATCAAGTTTCTCTTCTTACTTTCAACACACACATTGAATAGGGTAAATCATAAGGTATCAAGTTTTACCTGAAAAATAAAGGTATCAAGTTTCTCTTCTTACTTTCAACACACACATTGAATAGGGTAAATCATAAGGTATCAAGTTTTACCTGAAAAATAAAGGTATCAAGTTTCTCTTCTTACTTTCAACACACACATTGAATAGGGTGAAATCATAAGAATGCCATAATATTCCAAGGAATATTCCTTGGAATATTATGGCATTCTTATGATTTCACCCTATTCAAACTCTCAAGCACTACCAGCGCAAGAATGTCAATGCTGTATGTACAGCATCTAATCAGTGCCTGGCTTATCATAAATGCTCAATAAGTATTTGTTGAATGAAATATTTAATAAAACAATGGAAAGCAATAAATATAAATTGAACATCATTAACTTTTAATCACAAAGATCTATCTTAGAATGAATAAGTGGTTGTGTATGCACTCGCTTTGAAGACAGTTTCAGGACCTTTCAGTTCTGCTTGTCTCCCTCTTACCTTCTAAACCCTACCTGCCTGCCTCTGTGCTCCAAATACTATCATGAAAGTGGCACTCTTCTAGGTTCAAAGAATGAACAGTATTTACATTAGAAAAATAACAGTAATCTATGGGATGTGCACAGAAGAGGTGGGTTTTAATAGCAAGCAGAATAGGACAAAATGAAGCAGATTAAAAATAGAAGATATTATTGGAACTAATGGCAGAAACATGCTCAACACATGTTTCTTGAACAAATGAGTAAATTCATGACTAACCAGAGCTGAGAATGTGTGCGTTGAAAGTAAGAAGAGTAAGAAGATACCAACAGCAGCTAGAAGGAATGTCTCAGATGTCTCCGTCCTCTCTCCTCAACTTCATCTCTTTCAGCTGATCCCTCCACCAAAGCCACCCAAATAACTAAACACTTGATAAGCAAACATCGTTTTAATGTAAGACCTCTACCCACCACCATGCCTGCACAGTTTCAACTAGATCATCATCCTTTAATCCTTACTGTCTGAAAACATTTGGAGCTATTACTGGATAGTAGAGAGAGCCACAAACAAAATGTCTTATCCCAGCTTTTTGTCTGGAACAGGCATCATACTGAGCTCCAGAGAAATATCATTGTGTCCCTGGAGAGAGGGGGATGAGAATGGGTCAGGACAACCATCCCCAAATATGCCACATCTTTTAAAATGGCAGAGGATCACAGAGAAGAATCTGAACACCGAGATCTTGCTAAGCTTCCTTTGTCCTCTGCTATTTCTCTGCAACTGTCCCCTTTTCATCAAACCTGCTAGAAAGAACACTCAAGAGTAACCATTTCCTTGGGACTCATTTCCTTATGAAGCTTCCTGTGTCTTATAAAACTTACATTAGATAAATTTATATGCTTTCAGTTCTTGCTAATTTGTCTTTTGTTATAGGAGTCTTGGCCATGAATGAGAAAAAGTAAGTTTTCTCCCTTACAGTGACAATGGTAGCTCTCTATCAGAATGTGGACTTGATCATGTGTTCTTTCAAAGATATGCTAAGGCCATCTATTTAAGTATCCTTTAAATATTCCATTACTCTTTCAGTACAATATTTAGTATGTTTTCACTTGATCTGCTGTAAAACTCTTATCGGATTTACATTAAGATATAGATGCTCCTGTAGTCCCAGCTACTCGGGAGGCTACAGTGGGAAGATCACTCAAGCCCAGGAGTTTGAATCCAGCCTTCCTAACATAGTGAGACCCCCATCTCTAATTTTTAAAAAAGAAAGAAATTAAACAAATGCATATGTTTATGATGTTACAATAATTTTATAAAGCAAAATAAATTTCAAAAATATGCACAGTAATTAAACAGAATTTAGATTTCTGATATAATAATTTTGATGTCTAATTTTATCTACTAATTTTGTGGCTGATTTTGAGGCAGCGTTTAGATTTATCATTTCCAAAATACAATTCTGCAGTATTTAAGTTACTTTTTACTGCTTTCTATAGTGATGTATCGCTTAATGACAGTGATACAGTCTGAGAAGTGTGTCCTTGGGTGATTTTGTTTTTGTGAAAACATCATAGAGTGTATTTACACAAACCTTGATGGGATAGCCTACTACACACCTAGGTTCTATGGTGTGGCCTACTGCTGTTAGGGTACAAACCTGTACAGCATGTGATTCTGTTGAATACTGCAGGCAACTGTACCACAGTAGTAAATATTTTTTGTATCTAAGCGGAGAAAAGGCAATGTATGGTGCTGATGTTACAGAGGCTCTGTCATTGCTGGGCCATAGGAATTTTTCAGATCCATTATAATCTTATGGTCCCACCACCAGATACATAGTTCATCATTGACCAAAACCACATTATGCAGCTCATGACTGTACTTATGACTAATTGTACACACTGCACAAAGGCCTGTATCACCAGTGATTTTCCCTGCACTTAATAAACTGCCACCTTCTGGAATGTGTGATGGATGGAAGAACTCTCAGAAGAAATAAATGAATAGTGCACATCTTTAATACTCAGCTTCATCTCTTTTCATTTAATTCCATTAATTTCTCAGAGACATCATATTACACAACTGCCATAGCAGAAACTTTTATATATTTGTATCCCAAAAAAGTTCCTGAGCTGTGAATCCATCTGAATGTGCCTTCCCGGCAGGCCAGGCCTTGCCTGCATTTGGGGTTTGCTTTCATGTCCTCTCTCTAAAGAATATCTGGATATGACATTTCTGTATCCAGAGGTATCTGCTCACATGTGTCTTATCATTTCTTGTTTGTTTTTCTAAATCTGCTCACTAGTAATGATTTTACTTTCAAAAGAAGAGAGGAAAGGGACATAAAAAATGGATTTGCTTGGTTATTTAGGTTTTTCTTATTTTTGAAATATGAAAAGTACTTTTCACAAAGGAAATCTATATTTGCATAAATTCATAAAATATTTATGTTGAAATGTACAAAACACAGTCATTCATGATCCCTTAATTAGAGTTTTCATGGAATAAAAATTTAATTAAAATATAATTTGTTAATTCATTAGTGTTGGTTATACCTCTTACACTGATTTTCAGTACTAGGTCCTGAAAGTGCACCATTTATTTGATTATTTTCATTGCATTCTCTTTAACACTTTATTCTTTTTGATATCACTGCATTTTAAATAGGGAAATGTATTAAGTTAGGACTCTTATTTTAAAAAATAATTTAGACAATATTGCCAAGTGGCCTACACATTAATGTCACTTTATTTAAAAAATTTCCTCGGACCACCCCATGCAAGGGCACTATATCCTCTCACAACTCTCTCTTTCACCCATCTTTATGTTTCTTCATACTATCACCGTTTATCCGTGTCTACATTTATTTGTTAGGTTGTTGAGTTTTCCCTACTATAGTGAAAGCTCCGTGAGCACAGAGGATTTACTGTTTCATTCACTGCTATATTTCCAGAGTAGAACAGGGTCCAGCACCCAGTAGGTACTCCGGTAATGTCTAGCAAATAAATGATGCTTCTTACAAGTCACATGAGCACCAATTGAACAGCACATATTTAAAGACAACATACAGATAAGAATGCAATTTAAATATGATCACATCACTGGAGTTTAAATAAACAAATACTTTTCTTCAGCAATAAGCAATACTCAGTGAATTGATACAATACGGGTTTTAAAAGTAGTGCAAACTACATTCTATAAGAAAACAAAAATAAATAGAGCTATCAAAAGATCTATGGGCCTGTAAAGAAAATCTAAAAGTCACAGATAACCACCCTCATTCTTGGTTCTCAAGTAGATGAAAATTCAAATTTCTACTGTATTCAACACATAAAAATATGTGAAAAGTATAAAACTGTATTTTAATAAATCATTTGAGACATCAGCCTTAAAGTATTTACTCATGTTGTATCAGGGACTAAGGTAGGTCAAAGTTAAATAATCCTGCTCCAGCCTTCTGCAGTCCACATCTTGAGGGGAGACATGAAAACCCTATCTTTTTTTTTTTTTTTTTTTTTTTTGAGAGGGAGTTTCGCTCTTGTTACCCAGGCTGGAGTGCAATGGCACGATCTCGGCTCACCGCAAACCTCCACCTCCTGGGTTCAGGCAATTCTCCTGCCTCAGCCTCCTGAGTAGCTGGGATTGCAGGCACACGCCACCATGCCCAGCTAATTTTTTTTGTATTTTTAGTAGAGACGGGGTTTCACCATGTTGACCAGGATGGTCTCAATCTCTTGACCTCGTGATCCGCCAGCCTCGGCCTCCCAAAGTGCTGGGATTACAGGCGTGAGCCACCGCACCCCAGCAGTAATAGCGCATGTCGGTTTCCCAGAGAAGGGCATTCAATCCAGCCTGGGAAAGTCAGGAAAGACTTTCAGGAGACTGTAAGAGCTGAGCTAGGTGTAAGCAGATGAGCAGTTAGAGGCTGAGCAGAGGAGGTGGATGTGGAAGCTACGGAGGCATTCAAGAGAGGCCAGCACTGTGTAGGTTCAGAGATGAGAAGGGAGACAGCATGTTTGGTCATCTGCATGCACAGAGATGTCTGTCGTATAAAATACAAGGCGGCAAATGATGAGAAAAAACAAAGTGATTGTTTAAGAAGCCAAATCATGATGCTTTACAGTAAAGGTTTCCTGCAATGCTAGTATATTCCACAGAGGAGTATTCATTTGGTTGTGGAGTTCATTATTTGTACAAATTGATCTATATTCTAATATTATTTGCCAGACAAAATATTACTGGTAATTTTGCTGCTAACCAACACATTTTACTTTCACTTTCTTCCATTTCTCTAATAGCACAGTCATTGTCACCATAGTCCATATTTCTTTCTCATGAAATGAACCATCTGCTAAATGGCTGCTTGAGATTTGAAGCTACTCCCAATTGTTAGTTTATTAAATGTAATAAGTTATAATAATGCAATGTTGAAATTATAACCCACACCAACAGAAAAAGCTAGAGATTCCCAAACAGAATTATAAAAACCTTAACTTTTGTAGTTTTTGACTTGTGGCTTTAATTTTACCAATCTAATACACTAGCACTTCTCATAATCCATTTAAAATATGTAAATAAAAATTTATGTAAATGAATAATCTTTTTATACATATATAAATTATTTAATCATTACCCAAGCAACTCAAGAATAAAAATTAATAATAAATCTACAGTCATTCTTTCTGTGAAGATGATTTCTAAACATTAAATTATCTCCAATTCAATACTATACTTTGTTGACTTAAAAAAAAGTATTTAATGATGTTTAGTAAAATGTTATACAACTTAATGCAAATGGAAAGCATTTGAAAGATGTTTTCCAATGGAAGGCTTAATGCTTCTCAAGAGATTCATATTAATAGATGTAAATATTGAGAAGATAAAGGTATCCTTAGGATAACCCATCCACCTTAATTTTGCAATATGAAAAGTAAAATCTTTACTCCAGTACTAGAAACAAAATGTCTACACGTTTGCATATACATGTAAATACACACATACACATGCACATACATTTTTTTGTTTTTATGTTTTTCCTTGTGATTTTTTCCAAACCCAAACTTTGCTATGTTTAACAGAGTTTTAATTTATGTGTTTTTGACTACTCACAAACATACGCAATCATGCGATACATATTAGCCAATTATATTTGCTTATGTAAAGGGACTTCCATGAGAAATACAAAATATATTTTATTCCACTGATCTTTTTTTTTTAACTTGAGAAAGTATTAGAATTGGCCTAACATTGAGGAAAGATTACATCTCAAGATGGTAATTTTCTCCGCATCTAAGAGAAGATATTAAGTTAATTGAGAAAACAATTTTATAGAATTAATAGAAAGACCTCTGGTCAGTATGGCCATAAAAGTTATAAATACTGGATGAAAAGTTAAAAAAAAAATAGCCATTCTCCAAAGTAAGATAGGCAAATACAAGACCCCAGAAATGTAAGGGAAACTCAAATCTAGAGTGGCCCAGTGAGGAAACTTGAAGACTGATTCACATAAAAAGTCATTCAGAATGTGTGTCCTGTACAGGGGAACCTGAAAGGATACCACAGGGGTGCCTTCAGAAACCAGGACATGAGGGACTCCCATGGAAGGCAGATTCCAATTCACACAACGGGAACTCAAGATAATAGACGAGTGTGAAAAAGAACCTAAATGAGTGTACAAAAAAATACAATCTGATAAAGATAGTAAGAGAAATCATAAAGTGAGGAAAAGAAATGAAAACAAGAATAGGCAGATCTTTTTAATAAACAAATATAAATTCCAGGATTGATATTCACTGAAAATAAATTTGAAAAAATTTCAACAAATTATACAGTAGATTAAAGTTGTAAATTAATAAGTTGGAAGACAGAGTTGAGAAAATCACCGACAACATAGTGATTAAAAAGTGAATGAAACACAGTGAAGAAAAGGATAGAAAATAAGAGAAAGAGATGCAGAGACGTGGAAGCTGGAATGAGGAAGTCCAGCTTGTATTCAGCCATGACTCCAGAAGTCTTCAGACTTAAATTAGACTGAATCCCAAGCACAATAGATCTTTAAAATTCACGAATAGATTAAAAAATTGTTTTCAAAGAGTTTATTTCGAAGTACAGAGTAGAACATTGAAATCAGTAATATCTTATTGATACTTGGGATTGCCACAATATGTAGCTATCTAGCTATGTGGATTGATTACCTAAAGGCGATTTTAAAGGTAAAATTTATTATTTCTTAACATGACAATTAAAAAAACTGAAATATGAGAAAAATGAAAGTGTCAGCAAACCACTCACTGAAATAGATAATCATTTATGAACTGGCGAAAATTTCATAGAGCCTCTCAATTTGAAAAGTTTATCTAAAAAATTATTTGAACCAGATGATTAAAGTAGCAAATGTTTAACACATACTGCATAAAGGATTAAGAATTATGATCTATGCAAATAGAAGCAATCTGTTTTGAGACTTGATATATACTCTTTGAAAGGACTTTCAGTATCTTCCTTGAATAGTGATCTATTCCAGCCCAGAGCGTCTTAAGACCAGAACTCATATTATGCAGGTTACAGAGCCCAGCACCACGTCTTACCCATTATAAGTACTCAGTTCCTTTACGAATAGACCGGTCACCGTAGCCTAAGTGTTAATGAGATCACATTACTTCTCTGCAAAGGAATATAGCCTATTAATGCACAAACCCCAATTGGACCCAATGTTTTTAAATACGAATCTCTGATACAGTGTCTCCCAACATACCACAAAATTATCTATGAAGATATAGAAAAAGAGGAAAATTCAACATGCAATGGAAAATCAGTATAATAACAAATGTGCAGGCAGAAACGCAAAGGAATTTCTACAGAAAATGAGATCGATAGAATTGGGTTGGAAAACCACAATTCATAGTCAGCTTATGTTTTGCAAACAGAGGCACCAATCCAAAGGTAGGTAGGCAGCTTTCTCATCTCTCCCACACTTTCTGATCCCCATTTCCGGCCCTGTCAGAAACAAAAGGCCTGGATTAAAAGGTGATGGTCCAGGTCGGGGGAGGGGGTGTGTGTGAAGGGTGACTAGGCCACTGGCTTGCTACCTTGAAGCAGCTGTCTTTCGAGACAAAGCACTATCCACCTCCATTCACCCTTCGTACATCCATTCATAGTCAACTTACAGAACAGGAAGTAGGGACAGGAAGAGGTTTCTGGTACCGCGTTGCATTCTGTTCTAGAAAGTTGTGTGTCCCACAAGCAAAATGCTATAGGTAAAGGCAGAGTAAGACAGAGCTGGGTACCTGTGCATTTTAGGGATTATAGGTGTCTGTGTACTCTACCTAACTCAGTGTCAGAAGTTACAAAGACCCCTTTTAGGCCAACAGAACAGGACCAGATGAAACTATCAGGCTAGACACTGGGTATTGGCCAGGTGCAGGGCAGTCTATCTCTGCAGAGCTAAAATTTGAACTCGGGACAGTAATGGATAAATCAATACCAACAAAACAGGAAACGTAAGAAAGCTATGCCAGAAGTTAAAACAGATAAAGAGATAAAAAATATTAAGGGAAATAATGATAGAAATGATAGAATATACATGCATAACCTATGTATAATATTTGTTCTAAGAAGGAAAATAGAAAAATTATGACACAGTTACAATAAGTAATATTAGAAAAGAAAACTTCCTCAGTTGAAAAAAAGTTTCAAGTGAGTGGACAATAAGCTTACCGTCGTAAAGGAAGAAACACAAAAGGAAAAGAAAAATACACGGAAGCAACTCTTAATTACGCAACAATAGTGCAATTACCGAGGCTGTCAAGCAAGACAAAGAAACAAGAACAGATCGACATTAAAGGAATAAAATCAGGCTCATCAGAATTTTTCAGCAATTATGTTATTAATATAATATAAAGATATTATCTTCTAAAGAAATATGAAAGGAAACAATCAGAATTTAAGAATGTTAATTTTATTCTTTTGAATTCATTAATTCGTTCTTAATGCATTTCATCAATTTCATTTCTTCAAATGAAACATTGAATTGTGTTTCATGTATATGAACGTTGAAATTTTATATTTTCAAGATATTCAAGAATTCAGAAGTATTCAAACCATACACCTGTTTTTTTAAATGCTTAAAAATATGCATGAACATAGAGAGCTCAATCTAAATAAGAACTCAAAACTTGAGAATTTATAGCTAAGGTTGATGGGTTTTTCTTTCTTCAGACTGGAACCAAATATTGGAAATTCTGTAGGATTATTTGTTGTAAAGAAAGTATCTTAGAGTACAGGCAGAGGTTGGCTTTAAAATGATTCTGTCAACTATGTCCATTTGTATACTTTTCCCAATAGCAGGAAATGTGCTTCATACATAATGAACTTTGTGAAAATAGTAGTTACTATTCTCTTCAAAAACATGTTAAAGATATGCTCACAATGGCAAGCCTGCTTACGCGGTTGGGCGCCATGCCACGAATATTATTACAGGAAAAGCCATGTGTGCGCTTCCCTACTAACATGGAGCTTTGCATAGTAATGTGTTTGGGTATCTCCTTTCCAAAGGTCTTAGTAATGATCACTGGAAACTTAAAACTGCACATTAAAAGGTGATTTTCTTTTTCATTGTCATTCAACTGGAGAAAACTATTAGAATTCCTATGGCAGTATGTCCACTATCAATCTCCTCTTTTAATTAGGACCATGAATGTCCCTTTGAGTTCCTTAAAAATTATAATTGAAACAGTTTCAACAAAATAAAAAACAAACATGTAGAAAAAAGACTGAACAAAAACATCAATATACTAAAAGTTGTTATCTGAGGATGACACTTCGACTACTCAAATAAAAACATCAAACAAAGAATGATTTTTTTGTCTGTTTACAAGCAAACTGCCAGTCTGATTCCATTTGTCATCTGTCAAAGAACTTTTGATCTCAATAGTGCTTCAGCAAAGAGAAGAGACATGTGATGAGTGATCACACTGGAGGGAACCACTCATTAAATTACTAATTTGAACAGAACTGGAGACTCACTTTGGGCAGGTATAAGAAATTCATCAAAGATCAATTTGTGTCTCCAAAGAGAACGTTCTGACAAGCAGCGACACATACTTTTTGTTTAAAAATTAGAGTACTGATACTTCTACAATGGCAACATTTACCACTGAGAGGGTGGCAGTGACACATTTCTTCATGGCATGCTAAGTGACAATACGGGTGGCAGCTTGGCTGTGGCACCCTTAACACTACGAAGACCTCTTCTAGTTTTCAACCATGGTGGTCGTCTGACTTAAAAAGCAGGAGTGATTTGTTTTTCTTCTACTTGACAGTCTACTGAGATCTGAAACTTACAACATTTCTTGTTTCCCCTTGGGTCCCTGGTAATGTGAATTGTCTTTAGCCAATGCCAAACAAATCACTGTCACAGAGCAGCAGTCGACCTTTCTTTTCAATCTATGCACTTTCTAGGAGTTATAAATCAGTTGACTTTCAAGCTCGATGAGATGGCATATGCCCTAGTTTGAAGAACAGATGGAGGCTTGGGGGAAAATTGTTTCTGCAGGCTTGCTACAAGCAGCTCTGCTCCATAAAAGTGAACCATTTGCACTAATTTCTCACATAAATTATATAGGCAGCAGGGAGCACCAGCCCATTCAGCAGAAAATCTTTCATCTGGTTTTCGGAGGTCATCTAACCAATTTAAATAAAAGTTATTTCTGATACATGGCTATATTTTCATGCTATACACTTTTAAGATGTAGCAATTTATATCAAACAAAAGAATGGCATTAATTGTGTATGCAATCCCCTCCTCAAGATGTAGCAATTTATATTAAACAGAAGAATGGCATTAATTGTGTATGCAATCCCCTTCTCAAAAGAAAAAAAAAAAAAGAATAGTACACTCATTGCCAGAGGATTTTTTTTTCAAGATTTCTGGAATAAGCTCTGTCTATTAATTAATCACAAAGGAAATAATGTGGAAACATGGCAGATCTCTTGTACAAAAATCAGGTAAATTATCACTTCTTTTGTAAAATTTGCCTTGCAAATTCTGCTAAGTCCTGTTATCCAAACTCAAGCTCTGGCAGTTATCAAAAGAAATAGAAGCCCAGGACAATTCTAAGAGAACATTCATTCTCCTTGATGTGAAACAAATTATTCGACTCAAATAAATTTGCCTGCAAGATTTCAAAAGTCAGTATCAGTTTTACCTTGGGGGCAATAGATATAGCATTAATTTTTTAAATCCTTAAGAAATTGAAACATTAAGAAATTGAAGGTACTGAGGGACTAAATTATAACTAAAAATTACAGAATCTTGTGAATATACTGATAGCGAATGGATCGTGTATCACATCACAGTGTGATTTACTTTAGAAGGCAATAATATTTACAGATAATGAGCAATTCTGATTGGGGGCTGATATTAATTGTAAGAAAATGTGTGCATACTTTTATAATAATTATATGCAATAACTGTTTTTCCGACTAGGAAATTATCAGTTATGTCAATGAAAACAGTCACATTGACAGAGCTTTTTATAGTTCATGAATACCAAAGCTGCTGAGAAATAAAACGAACTAGAGAAAAAGGAGAAAATGCCAGAGAAGAAATACTGAATGGAATTGCCAGTCAACACATAATTAAAGGTGTTGTCTGAGACACCATCAATGAAATTATAAAGACTGATTTATGCATGTAATTAATTTATTCACAGCATTTCCTTTACTTGGGTGTTCAAGTGGGACATATATTTTCAGTCCTTTAGAAAGGCAAGCAAACTTTTCATTTTGAAAGCAAACTTTGAGGGATGAGCAGTCATTGGAAAACATTTGTGTATAATCTAAAGAGCATTCTTGTGATAAACGTTCAACCCCCTCAAGACCACTGCATATCATTCTGGAAACTGAAGTGCTCTGGATTCAAATTAACTGTGCTGCTGCTAGTATTTCCATTTTGCTACCAGAAGAATTGATCCCTTTGGCAAATTTCTACTCAATATTTTTCTTTGAAGTATTCCACAAACATCTCAAAATACAGTTATTTTAACAATTACGAAACAAAATTCACTTGAATGCTCATAATTTAAAAGGGTCATAGGAACCACCTGGTATATTGTTGTCATTTACAGACAAGGAAAATGAGGCCTATGGAGTAAGGGAAATAAAACTTAAAACTAATCAGCTCCTGTATGCTTTACTTTCATTCTTCAAATATCTCTGGATGCCCACCCTGCAACAGCATTGTTCTAGGTAGCAGGAAAGCACGTGAACCAACCGGAAATACACACAAAGATCTCTGACTTATAGGATTTCAGGATGTGCCTATTTTTTCTAACATTGTTACTGGCTCCATTCTGGGTCCCTATGGTTTTCATTTCTCTCATCTCTTACTTATGCCGACTTCATGTATTTTACAGTTTTTTAAAGATATTCTAAATCCATTTGAATTTATTCAAAAATGGGATAAGAATATATAAATGACAAATTTATGTCAACATTTATTTGTAAAATGTATTAAATGCTTGTAGTTACCTGATTAATATTAAAAAGTCATTTTTTAATACAAAACAAAGTCTGGAGATCTAAGTTTTATCCACAGACCCAATGACTACATAAGCCTAAGGGGAAATCTGTGTCCATGGTGAAATTTTATGTATCGCTAACAGGCCAGTGAGGAAGATGCATTTTTGGCAGTGAGTAGAGGCTGCCTAAGTCCATTTTCACATACACCTGCTCATGTGTATCAGTTCTGGCTTTATTAACTTCATTTCAATACAGGTGGCTATGGAATATCATTTATATGTCAAAGAAGGAAAAACAAGAATGCAGAAAGTCCTCTGGCATCTCTGCTACTCTGGACAAGGATCACCATGACATCACCAGGTGTGGGATGATTAGGTGCTGTGGGGCGGGGGTAGGGGGGTAGGGGGCAATTTTGTACAAAGTACAGGTCCATTTTGAGTTTCTCCCTTTCAAATTTGAGAGGTTTGTGATTTGGCTGCATTTGTGAAAGGGTGACTATTATATCCTGATTTTCCTAGAGGGTTATAGGGTCATCTATTTCCTATTCAAAGATCTCTGATACCTGGGACATTCTTATGCCTAGTTATTAGAAATTTAGTGGAAAAACGACTGTCTTAGAGTGCATCATACTCTGTGACATTGCACATTATCCTGGAGAAAGATGGCCTGCATCAATATCTACTACATCAAATGCCTACAAAGGGAAAGATTTTAGAGACATCTTTGTGTAGCTGCAGCTGTTTCCATCTTCAAAATAAACGAATGGTTGATAATACCATGTAGTTATTTTTAAAAATTGACAGTGTCTCAGGTATTTATCTTCTTCTCTTTCTCTCGAGGTCTCTCTTGAAGTGACCATTTCAAAACACTTGCATGCTTCTGTTCGATCTTTATTTACACAGCAGAGGTAAAGGCAATGTGCTGCGTATTTTGCCAGTTCATTTAGCATTTCTTCTCTCTCCAGATGCCCATTCAGAAACCTTTAAGAAGAGCTCTGTCCCCACCCTGATCACCATCCTCAGAAGTGTGTGATTCATAGTAAAGCAGGACAGAAAATTAAAAGATGGCAATTTAAGATGAGAAAACTCAAACACAATTTTGGAAATCCCATCGTTCATCTGATTATCTGCTTTGTAGTTTATCCAGACGGCTCTCTTTTCTCATTTGTTGCCTATGACGTGGATATTGAAGACAGTCACAGAATCAACAGCCGTGTTTCCCAAATGTTAGAGGAGTCAAGAAAAATGTAGCAAAAGAAACAGATTAACATTTTTTGTTTATGTAATCCTTATTTTTTTATGATTACAACCATTGATAATCAAGAATTATTTAGCCATATTTACAAAATGCAAACTTAAAAATTATAAAAAAAAAAAACTATTCCTGGGCTTGACTGGTACATTTCATATTTTAAATGCGATCTATTCACCTTCCATAGCTCATGAACTTGCCATTGATACGTATATAGAAATTTTCACTATGAACATTTTGCAAAACTTTTCTCATATTTACCAAGGAATTTATGATATGCATAGAAAACCATGACAAAAAATGCAGAGATGAGTCCCATTTTTTCACTTTAATAATAATAATAATTCTAACATAGTGATAGCCTCCTATCTAAGTAGCAGTTTCAGGCATTTATTTTTGACTGCCACTATCTCAATCTGGAGCTGCACGGTCTAATATTGTAACCATGTGGCTATCTAAATTAAAATTAAGTAAAATTAAAAATTCGGTTCCTCAGTCTCGGTAGGCACATTTCAAGTGCTTAATCACCACATATGGCCAGTTGTACTATATCAGACAGTGCAGATGTAGAACATTTCCACCACTGCAGAAAGTTGGATCACACACTGCTGCAATCTTCAGAGATGCCACAAGAAATAGACTAAACTGGAGAGATGACATGCAGCCTGCCACATTGTTTTAGCATGTGGAACAAACGACCACTTTCATGTGCACGAAACTGGTGCTGAGAGCAGGATGTGGACTGAGAAACGTAAGCATGCAAAAACATCTGTCTGTCTCTAACTCTCACTTCTATTTTCTGATGTTACCATAGAGTGCCTTTGATATTTCAAGAACATATGATGGCTCCTAATATGGTGAAGATTGGGTCAGCTAATCCAGAACAAGCAGAAGAGGAATCTGGGGACCTGGGGAGTGATCCCTAGACCAGCACCTTCATAGACTGAGAGGCTGGGGCATCCTGTGTGTAGGTTCAGAGCATGGCCCCCTAAGTCCTTCAGAGGCACAGGCTCTCTCAAAACAATCCTGCATGATCTGCACATGTACCCCAGAACCTAGAGTACAATTTTTTAAAAAAGAAAAAGAAACAGACCTGCTTATCACTTAGTTACGCACATCATTTCAGGAGCTCACAAATCCACTTGGAGTCCCTATGGTGTCTGAGGAGAGTTGAGGGAGGGCCAGTATCCTGTGAGGGTAGCACTGCTCCTCAGGAGCCCTCAGTGAGGGATGAGCCACAACATTGAGATGAGAGGTTTGCGTGACCAGAAACCTGTGCTGTGCCCACACACACAGAAGAATGCAGGGTCTTGACCTCTTGCTTTTTGTTTTTTGTGGGGGACAGATGGCCCTGCTTCCTTCAACACTCAAGACTCCTTCCTTCAGAATGGCATCCTAAAACGTGTCCTTAGTCCCACTCAGCCCCAGACTGTCTTCTCATCAAATGCGCCAAGAAATAAATGTGAAATGATGGATAGATGGTTCACAAGCCTATGTTCAATAATCTTAATGTCTTATCATCAATGTTACAGTCATGCAATTAAAATGTAGAAGCAACTCTCCAAAAGAAGTCCACAGCTTCCAGAATGAAGATGTTTTCCTAAACTTATGCTATTGTACTACCAGTGACAGCAAATAAATTGTTTTGTCTTTTTATTACTTTTTAGCTTGCTGAATCAGTTCTATAATCAATCATAGCTTAAGAGAATTAATATACCCATAAAAAAGAAAAGCATTTTATATCCCTGCTGACTGTTGGTTTAACAAAGATAAAGAAAATGATTCATCTCATATTTTTACTAATAATTTATTTTCAAAATGAATTTTTTCTAGTTTTTTTTAATACTTCTAAAGGTCGCTCATAAAATTATTTGAATCACAATAAACCTATATAAATTGTTTTCATTAATACAACTTATGTGTAGGTTATAATTACCTAAAACACCAAAAGCCACACACTTTTTATAAATAATTTATAACATATTATTTTGCTCAACAGGAATCACATTTTAAAGAAATACCACTGTGTTATCTTGTAGGAACCAGTACATAGACAGGCAAACACAAAATCCTTGCAGCCAATCAAATATAAATGAATCCAAAATTCCCAACAAAACTTTGGAAATACATAGTTATATTAAGATTAAAGTACAAAAGTTAGATATACTCGCTATAAATTTTTTCTCATCATATGTACATTTTCACTTAACAAATTCACACTCTAACAGACTATCATAGAAAAGATATACAATGTTACTCACCTCCTTCCCACCCCCAAAAAATTTTATAACAAGGTTTCCTAATAAGATACCACCAAGTTCCTCTTGTAAAGTAGTTTGGAATAATTCTAAGTTCAATAACTGAATACCAGATGACTGTTCAAGAATCAGAAATGTTTGATAACAATATGCAAATATTTTAAAAGACATACTAGATATAATGCAAATAACCCTTTCAGTGTTTCCATACAGGGAGAAAAATTTAATTTTAATGCACCTTTTTAACCTATTTACTTTGATTTCTTGAATTTGTAATTTTATTTTTAATATACATTTATTTGTTAGTAATTACAAACAATTCCCAATTTGCTTTTGGCCATGACTGCTGCACTTCCTAGTTAAATGTGTCAATTGCTTAATTTAACTGATATTTGGCCAGAACCTTTTCTTGTCCTTAACCTGACGTGATACTCATGAGTGTGCACAACTGCTTTGCTGTCTGAAGGCCGAGAAGCCCTTTCAGCTGATAAAAATCACCAAAAGCAGTCTTTGATAACAACAATAATTAAGTAGCAGAAGCCGGTTAGGGACCAGCATTTATTTTATTTTATCTTTTTCAAATTAAATGTAAAAGCCTTCTCCTGTTAAGAGATTGGCAAGTTTTTACAAATAGCATCAGTGAGCCTTTTATAAAGGAACACAACCACATTAGAATGGAGTCATTAGGCAAGACGTTTATTTTGAAGCCAATTAACCTTTTGTCAGAAAAATGTCTGTGCTGTAATGGCTTCGGCGGTGGAGGTCAGCCTCTAACAGGGCACGTGTGACAGGCCTCGCGCGGGCTGACACAGGCGGGGACAGAGAGGAGAGCCAGGACTGGGATCGGCCTGCTTTTGTATTCTACTCTGCATTGCCAGAGCAGACAATCTTGACCTATCCATTTAGGTAATTAAAGCTTCCATTTGGAAGTGTCCTGCAGGAAGGTGAAATCTGGGGGAGATAAATGGCTGTTGCTCTCCGTATCCGGCCGCCAGTTCCATCATTTGATGGACTGCCTGAAACAGGCCGGGCTGCCAGGTTCTCATAAAAATAGAGATGAATCGGGCAGCAGACAATTCTCTAAGGCAAAGCAACTCTGTCATTTTCTTCTTTGCAGGCTATAATTTAATTGTTAGTCAAGGTGGATGGCTGACACACGGGGGCTTTCTCAAAGAGCTTACCCACCATCTTCCATTTGCTGAGAAATGACTCCAGTTTATTTACTTAGCAGCCAAGTGTGTTTGGCACTGGGAGATGTCACTTTAGCAAGTGCAGCTGGCTGGCACAGCTGTGCCCTGACTTACCTTCCAGGCGATTTTGTTTCCTTTCGAATCATGCTCAAGGGCAACTGGGAAGTCACCTCGCTCATAGAACTTCCGAAATGCCGTGGGCTTCGTTGGTCTTTCTTTAAATGCCCCTGCGACTGGAGGGCCTCTCACCTTAATGGAAAAATAAATAAATAAATAAATAAATAAACAAACAAACAAACAAATAAATAAATAACAAGAAAAACAATAGAGATCAGGTTTTAAGACATACTTAAAAAAAAATCCACAATAAAAAGACTTTCTGTTTTTAAAGATTTCAGTTTGTATAAATATGGAAGATAAAACCACATTATCTAATAAGGGACAACAGAAATCTGTTAATACAAACACCTGGGGAAGAAATTTATTTTATAATCACTATTTAAAGTCTGCTTTATTTCAAGCTACTTTAGAAAGCATTCCTAGAAAATGTCACTTAAAATATCGCTTTATAAGGAGGAGAAGACTGACATTATGTTTAAGAAAAACATTTTAATAGTGGTGTCTTAAGTTTAGAATGTTAAAATTTTTACAATTTCAAATACTTGTAAATTTTAATATTTGTTCTGATATACTTTATGGAATACTGAAGTAATTTAAAACATTTTTTCAATCTTTCTATATATATGTAAAATGGCAGAACATGTTCTCAAATGAATATTAATAAAACTACTAAAATATGATATAAAAGTACTAATGAATTGGAGAATGTAGAAAGAGAAAATGTGGCTTACTGTGTGTGTGTATAGCATACATTTGGTAACATGAATTCATGAGAAAGTAACATTAGAACAGATGAGAAATGAGAAACAATGAGACACTTCCATCTCCAAAACTCAAATTGTCATTACAGAAAAAATACTTCCTATAGAGTTATTCACTCTGAACACATCTTTTAAATCTGCATTATTTACATTGGACCTAATTCATTGCATTACAAAATTGAAAGTAGTAAGTAAACTATTTAAAAAATGAGTGTACTGTTCTGTTCCTTACATATAGTCTAAACATGATTATTTTTCCCACTTATTAAAAAAGATAAATACTAGTAGTTTTATATATTAAATTAATAAATTCATGATTATTTTGCTAATACTATGGACAAAATAGCAAATAACTTAATACTTAAGGTTTTTTGTTAAGTTGTAATATTTTTGTTAAAAACTTCAATTTTAATAAATAAATGTATTAACATATATCTAAATAGTACACAATAGATAAAATAAATATACTATATATATTAGATATGAAAAATACCTTGTATCTAATACATACATAAAAGGGTGATATTTTAAATTAAGTGTAGTGTTAAGAAATACCTTATTACAATGATTAAATGCTGACGTGGAGTTGAAGAGTGAGGAAACACACATTTATTCGCATGTAGAATTTACTCACTACACAGCACATTACTCCCAGTATGTGATTATATGAGTAATTGAGGCAGCATTGGCTATTACCAGTAGGAAGGAAGATTTCCTTTTACTTATTGAAGATTAGGAATTTGTTCTTGTATTAGAATTAATAGCTACCATTTTCAGTCAAATTCATTCAATTGTTAAATTACCACATGTAGATGACAACTATTTTGTTCAGCTCTTTGGGCTGGAGGCTGTATTAAAAGAAGAGTTATAACTACATTACTATCATGGAAATTGTACAGTAATGATTCCTGGACTTTTGAAATTCATGGAGAAGTAAATCTTGAATCACATTTTTGGGAACTGATAAATGATTGACAAATTTTTATGTTGCCAAAAAGTTATATATTTTAGAAAAAATAGATAGTAACATCTACCAACAGGCATCATTTTAACACCCTCAAAAAAGTGATACAATCTAAAGAAAGAAAACTTGACCAAGTTAAATGAGCATAAATGTGTGAAGGAATATTTATAGTAAATTATGTGCAATAGTACAAGTGTATAGTGCATATATGTATGTGCATGTATGTGTGTATTGTTACTGTAGAATACTGACTACTGGTCAGCAAAAGCCTCATTTATTTTATTTTGTTTCTCTTATTTAACTTTTTGTAAGACAATCATAGATCCATATGCAATTATAAGAAATAACACACAGAGAACACACATAACCTGTATTTGCTTTCCCTAATGGAATATCTTACAAACTATGGTGCTATATCACAACTAGGTTATTGACATTGATACAGACAAGACACAGAACATTTCTATCACCACACAGCTCCCTCCTTTTGCCCTTATAACAGCCACACTCTTTCTTCCCCTCAATCTTTGTCTCCTAGAAACAACAATGCCCTCTTCATTTCTATAATTTTGTTATTTCAAGAATCATACAGCATGTAACCCTTTGGAATCAGCTTTTTTCACTCAACATAAATCTCTGTAGAATCATACGAGTTGTTGTGTGTACAGATTGAGTATCCCTAACGCAAAAATTCAAAATCTGCAAAGCTCCAAAACCTGAAACATTTTGACCACTCACAGTGTTCACAGGAAATGCTTATGAGAGCATTTTGGATTTCAGACTTTCAAATTAGAGATGCTGAATTGGTAAGTATATGTAATGCAAATATTCCAATATCTGAAAAAATAAAAAATCTGAAATACTTTGAATCCCAAGCATTTCAGATAACAGGTACTCAACCTGTATCAATAGTTCATTGCTGTTGAATGTGGAATAGTATTCTGTGGCATGGATATATCAGTTGGTATAACCATCCACCTTTGAGGTCATATGGATTGTTTCCTGGTTTTGGTTATTATGAACAAAGTTGCAAATTTTTTTGTAGATGCTCTTTATTGAGTACCTCTCCCCCTTTATTCCTATTTTTCTGAGAGTGTTTCATTATAATTAAATGTTCAACTTTTTTCAGTGTTTTTCTGCATCAACCAATATGCTCCTGTCATTTTTCTTCTGTCACTTTTTGGTATGGAGTTTTCTATTACAAATGTAATAGATTTAAAGTTATAGAGCTACTCAAATAATCTGCTTCCTATTGGATGACTTGCAGTAAGATGTATTTTCTGAGTAATTGGCCGATTTTATTTAAGTTGTCAAACTTAAGTGAAGAATTGCTTGTAGTTTTTCTGTATTATCCTTCTGATGTCTGGAGGGGCTGTCATGATATTCATTATTCATTTCTGATATTTAGTAATTTGTGTCTTCTCTTTTTTCTTTGTCAGTCTTGCTAGAAGTTGGCCAATTTTATTGATTTCTTCTGCATTTCCAAAACTACATTTTAACTGGATGTAGGATTTAAGTTCATGATTTTTTCCTTTAGCACTTGAAAAATGTTGTACCATTTCCCTCTAGCCTTCATGGCTTCAGATGATAAATCCACTTTCAATCATATTGCTTTATTGCTTTCCCTTATTGATAAGGTGTCATTTTTCTTAGTATGCAAAGATTTTTCTCCGTCTTTAATTCTCAGAAGTTTAATTACAATGTTCCTTTGCATGCATTTCTTTGCTTTTTCCCGTTTGAAGTTTGCTCAACTTTGTGAATCTGTAAGTTCATGTCTCTTGCCAAATTTAGGAAGTTTTCGGGCATTATTTATTTGAGTACTTTTTTGGCCTGGCTTCTTTCTCCTCTCCTTGTAGACGCCAATGACATTAATGTTAGATCTTTTGTCATGGTACCACAGATCACTGAAACTTTTTTTTTAGCCTATTTTCTCTGTCGTTCAGATTGGGAAACTTCTACTGCTTTATCTTTAAGTTTGTGCATTCTTCCTTCTGCCTCCTGCATTCTGCTGTTGAACCCAAATATGCTTATTTAATTTGAGTTGTATTTTTAGTTATAAAATTTCTATTTAGTTCTTCTTTATATCATCTATTTCTGTTATGAGACTTTCCACTCTCATCGTCTTAAATGTGTCACAATTATTCATAAAGCATTTTTGTCAGTGACTAGTTTAAAACTCCTACCTAGACATTTCTAACACTTCCATTGTCTCAGTGTTGGCACCTGTTTATTATATTTTTGCATTCACTCTGAGATCTTCCTGATTCTTGGTGTCATTACTGATTTTCTTGTGAAACCTGGACATTTGATACATTATATTATGAGACTCTGGATCTTGAAGCTTCTGTTTTAGCTTGCTTATTCTGACATTTCTCCAGCAGAGGTTGGGGGAAGGGGGTTACCTTATTACTGCCAAGTTGGGGTAGAAGTCTCTTTACTCTATTTGGCTTCTACTGACCCCAGAGGAGGGAATGCTTCATTAATACTGGGTGGGGATGGAGATTCCAGAACCCACTAGGACTCCACGGATACCCTCCTGGCTGGGAGGGGCAAGAGTGACTCATTACTGCTCCCTGATTGTCCACACTGACATCATCAATGGTGTGACCTCATTACCCTGGGAAGTGGTGAAATCCTTGACTTCCTACACAGTACTCTGACTTAACTCCAATGGAAAGGAGACAATTCTTTCACCATGAGGTGGGGTACAAGTCCAAGACCCTAATGAGGTCTCCACTGGCACTGCAGATTTTGGGGCGTCTTTATTATTCTAGTGAAGATGAACATCCCAATGCCTCTTCTTAAAAACCTAACTACAACCATTATTTAGATATTCTGTTTGCTTATCCTCTGCTAATCATCCTTTTTGAGTTTTTCTAGAAGTCACAGTTATTTTTACTGTTGATAGTAAGCCTCCTACTTATCCAGTTAGTCTAAAATTTGTTGAGATCATCCATCTTTGCCCCTTTTGTCTTTGCATTTCTTTAAAAATCAATTCCTCTTTTCTTTTTGTCTCTTATACTGAACATACCCCAATCTTTTTCATTCTCAATTCAAAATTCTTAATGTTCAAACTTTTGAAGGAATTGATACATTTCTAAGAAAGCTCAGAAGGCTTTTTATACATTGATACAGATAACTTATACTTCTTCCTTTCAATCAATTTTCATGTATACCTACAGAAATGATTCCGTGCCTGTACTTCCATGGAAAGCCTTTATTTATAAGAGGACTTTACAAAATAATCCATGGTAATATGTAATCACTTGACAGGGAGAAATTCTCTTCTTATCCTCTGTCTTTATGTTTCTGCTATTTACTTATTTTTAAACACTTTATACTTTTGGGATCTGCTATAGATCCATTCTAAATTAACTCTTGGCATCTCAAAAGCCAGAACTTGTAAAAGCAGCTAGAATGTTCTCAGTTAACTCTCTTAGTGCATCAGTGGCACTGAGTGACACTGAATTTTATGCAGATGCTTGTCACTACAGCCAAAATAATATCTTTTCTGTTCCAGATACATATGTATATCCACCTAAGCTTTATAGAAGGACATACCATTTTTATATTCTATACCTAATTCATTCCAAATAATCCTAAAAATCTGTACATAAAAAAATCAAGTGAAATATAATTAATTCTGGGATGGTAATAAAGATCTTATTATTGGAACTACACAGATGGTTGTTGCTTGTCTAAACAACTATTAAAACAAGTAAAACTCCTCTGAAAATCCTCAAGTAAGTTCCATATTTGTAGAAGAGAAAATATTATAAATTTTATTTAATGTTTTAAGAATTTTACCTCAATTTATTATAAGTAATATAAAGCAAGCCAGAGAGCATAAATCAAATGAGGTTTGTGGGAAAATGCAGTTAAGGCTTGCCTGAATGGTGGGGGCAATCTGTAAACCAATTAGGAAGAATGGATGTTACAGCAGAATGCTTTTAATAAAATCCAGTGCGCTTGGGAACCAAGATATTGAATGCAGTTTGAAATGACTACAGATGACAGAATACTTTCTATGCCTACATTTACGGAATGTGGTATAATGGATTTAGGACTTACATCACAGTGTCTGTCATATGGTCATAAAACTAGTAATAATAAGGAAAGAATTTAAGGCTCTTGAAAAGTCTTCATCCTACAGTTTGAAAATTTCCTTTTCACTATTTTTATTCTTTAGCATAAACAGTAGCTGCTTAAAAAAGACTTTATATCAAGCAGGAAATTTGCATTGTGTTATTCTAATTGGACCATTTAGCCAACCCACTAAAACACTGAAACAATAAGATGCAAAGGTATTGATTTCTTGTTTTCATTAGCTTCAATCTGAAACTCTGATTCATGAAAACACTGTTGTTATAAACCTGGTGGGCAAGACCTGTCCTGTCTTGAGTGCTGTCAGGACTGGACTGTTAGTCGCAGGAATGGTAACTTGGTTGCCATCTGACTAAGAAGTTCTGTAATTCAGTGTGTGCCTCATTTGCCAATTGTAATTAGTTCAATATATCAGAAATTTCACAGGACCCAAGGTCATCAAATGACCAGAAAATGCTTACAAAATTATTGCAATAAGAAACTTGTATTGTAGCAGAAGATAGGTGCCTCAACAATAGCAAAAATGAGCTCATAACACCAAGCAAAATGACTATAATAAGTTATAACAATATAACAGTTTAAGAATTTAACAATATATTATGATCATGATAGTCAGAAAAGAAATGAGCCTTATTGTGAAGGATATGTATGGACATTCACTTCATTGCACTTTGGTTTATTGTGCTTCACAGATACTGTGTTTATTTAATAAATTGAAGGTTCTTAGCAACTTTCCGTTGTGTAAGTCTATCAGTGCCATTTTCCCAACAGCATGGGCTCACTTCATGTCTCTGTGTCATGTTTTGATAATCCTTGTACTATTTCAATTTTTCATCATTATTATATCTGTTATGGTGATCTGTCATCAGTAATCTTCAATGTTACTATTGCAATTTGGGGGGAGTGTCACAAAGCATACCCATATAAGGCAACAAATCTAATCAATAAATGTTTGTGTTTTGACTGCTCCACCAAACAGCCATTCCCCTCTCTCTCTCCCTTTCTCAGTTCTCCCTATTTTCTGATACAGAACAATATTTAAATGACTCCAATTAATAACCCTATAATGGCTCTTGAAATGAAAGGAAGAGTCACACCTCTCTGACTCTGAATCAAAAGCTAGAAATAATTAAGCTCGGTGAAGAAGGCATGTTGGACATCAAGACAGGCTGGGAGACCTCTTGTGCCAAATAGCTAAGTTGGGAATACAAAGGAAAAGTTCTTGAAGGAAATAAAAAGTGCTATCCCAGTGAACACATGAATGATAAAAAAGTGAAACAGGCTTATTGCTAATATGGAAAAGGTTTGAGTGGTCTGGATAGAAAATCAAACCAGCCACAACATTCCCTTAAGCCAAAACCTAATCCAGATCAAGGCCCTAACTGTCTTCAATTTATAAAGACAGAGAGAAGTGAGGAAGCTTCAGAAGAAAAGTGCGAAGCTAGTAGAGGTTGGTTTGTGAGATTTATGGAAAGAAGCCATCTCCATAAATTAAAGTCAAGGTGACGCAGCAAGTGCTGATGGAAAAGCTGCAGCAAATTATCCAGAAAATCTACTTAAAATGCATGATGAAAGTGGCTACAGTAAACAACAGATTTTTAATGTAGAATAAACAGCCTTCTTTTGGAAGAGGATACTCAGCTGTCAAAGCTACAGAGGGTAATTCAATGCTTGGCTTCAAAGTTTCAAAGGACAGGCTGACTCTCTTGTTAGGGGCGAATGCAGCTGGTGACTCTAAGTTGAAGCCAGTGGTCACTTAGCCCTTGAACAGTTCTAGAGCCCTTAAGAATGATGCAATATCTATGCTTCCTGTACTCTGTAAATGAACAACAAAGCCTGGATGACAACACATCTGCATATAGCATGGTTTATTGAATATTTTCAGCCCACTGTTGAGATCTACTGCTCAGAAAAAAAGATTTCTTTCAAAATATTTCTCCTCATTGACAATGCTCCTGGTCACCCAAGAGTTCTGATGGAGATGAATGTTGCTTCCACCTGTGCTTACAAAACACCAATTCTGCAGCCCATGGATCAAGGACTAATTTTGACTTTTAACTCTTTTTATTTAAGAAATACATTTTAGGTCAGGTATGGTGGCTCATACCCATAATCCCAGCACTTTGGGAGGAGAGTGGATCACTTGAGATAAGGAGTTAAAATCAGTCTGACCAACATGGTGAAATCCTGGCTCTACTACAAATAAAAAATTAGCTGGGCTTTGTGGCACATGCCTTAATCCCAGCTACCTGGGAGGCTGAGGCAGGAAAATCATTTGAACCAATGAGGCAGAGGTTGCAGTGAGCTGAGATTATGCCATTGCACTCCCGCCTGGGCAATAAGAGTAAAACTCTATCTCAAAAAAAGGAAAAAAAAAGGAAATACATTTTGTAAGGCTGTAGCTGCCATAGATGGTGATTTCTCTGATGTATCTGGGAATATAAATTAAAATATTCTGCAAAAGATTCAGGATTTACCATTCTAGATGCCATTAAGAACCTTTCTGATTTATGGGAAGAGGTCAAAATATCAACATTAACAGGAGAGCTGATTCTAATCCTCGAGAATAACTTTGAGAGGCTCAAGACTGCAGTTGAGTAACTGGAGATATAGCAGAAATAGCAAAAAGACTAGAATTAGAAGTGAATATGTGACTGAGTTACTGCAACCTCATATAAAACTTTAATGAGGAGCTACTTCTTATGGATGAGCAAAGAAAGTAGTTTCTTGAGGCAGAATCTACTCCTGGTGAAGATGCTGTGAACATTTTCGAAATGGTAAAAAAGGATAATGACAGCAAACATAAACTTCATTAATAAAGCATTGGCACAATTTGAGAAGGCAGACTCCAATTTTGAAAGAAGTTTTACTGTGCATAAAATGGTACTAAACAGCATCACATGCTACAGAGAAATCTTTCATGAAAAGTCAATCAATGCAGCAAATTTCATTATTATTTTATGAAATCATCACAGCCACACCAACTTTCAGTAACTGCCACACTCATCAGTCAGCAGCCATCAACCTTAGAGCCAGACCCTCTACCAGCAAAAGACTATGATTCACTGAAGGCTCAGATGGTTGTTAGCATATTTTAGCAATAAGATATTTTTAATTAAGGTAGGTAAATTGTTTTTAGACATAATGCTATTGTATACTTATTAGGCTATAATATAGTATAAATATAATGTATATGCACTGGGAAACAAAATAACTCATGGGACTCTATTGAGATACGTGCTCTATTGCAGTGGCCTGAAACTGAATCTGCGATGTCTCCAAGGTCTGCCTTTATACAGTCATGTGCTGCATAACAGTGTTTCAGTCAACAACAGACCACATATATCACTGTGGTCCCCAAGATTATAATACCATATTTTTACCATACCTTTTCTATCTTTAGATATGTTTAAGATACACAAATACTTACATCTTCTTACAATTACCTACAGCATTCAATACAGTAACATGCTGTACCGGTCTGTAGCCCAGGAGCACTAGGCTAGACCACATCTAAGTCTGTGTGAGTACACGCTATGACGTTCATGCAATGATGAAATCGCCTAACAATGCATGAATGGATTCCCATGTTTAAGCAACATGTGACTGTATTTCTTTTTATTTTTTTTATTTATGTCCAATGCCCACTCAGATAAATATTTTGGTAAGCATATTATGGAGTCTTTAAAAATAAGGCACTGCAAGCCACAGTGGGTGGTAGAGAAAACTTCAAGTGATTTGGGCCATCTACTGAAGGTTTTTCAGTCAATGTCTAGCAGAATGGCCTGAGGTCAGGAGATCATAGAGTCAAGGTGAATGGTCTGCATTTCAGTGCAGGGGTCCAAGCATGAGATGGCAAAAGCTGTAGGGAGTCACCTCACACAAACACCACCCATGGGTACCCCAAGTTTAGTGGTGACAAAGAAATGAGGAAAAGACAGATTAAGAATGAAAGTGGGACCAGGGGGCCATTGCTTGTACTGGAGGCTGTGAAGGCCCATAGCTTAGGTTTTCCACAGTATTTATTGGTTACAACCACTTTGAGCAGTCAGCAGATGGTGGGGTGTAGGTGAGGTGATAGAGGGGAGAGGGTGGCATGACAGTGGAGCAATTTTTGGTGAACAGGAACTGGTGCATCATTCTAAAGATTGCTAGCAGTGGCAGCTTTGTGAGTTTCTTTGAAAAGCAGAAGCATGTGGTTATTTATAGACTGCGTTCTAGGAGCAGCTGGAGGGAGTAAGTCTCTCAAGGAGCCTACAAGTCTGGTTACTTTGTAATGCTACAAAAGGGGTTTAAGTCCTTGAGTATGTTATGTACCATAACAGTATTGTTATGGTACTTGTAATCATTTTATGTAGGCACTCTGTAAGCCCTTCCTCCATTGCTGTTTCCCTCAACAAAAAGCCTTAAATGAGAGTGACATCAAGAATAAGAACAAAACCCCTAATAACGTGTTCATTCCTTTATGAACATTATTGGTATCGGTTTTCAACAAAACCATACAAAAATAATTTCACAGACAAGGAAATTGAAGAGGGTAAATAACCAGCTGGAAATCACTGTGTCAGCACACAGTCAAAACGAGGCTTCGACTCCAACATGTCTCTATAGGACATGGCCCTCAGCCACTGTCCTAGATTATTACATTTACATAAAAATCAAAAGGAGAATTATTCAGGGCACCTGACTGATTGGATGAGGAGAACTAGAGCCAGAGATGGAATTCAGATTTCAAGAGTACAAAGTTACAAATATTCTATTTGTTTAAATCATGTAAATAATACGAAACTGCAGAAAGCTTGCCAGAAAAACCTATTAAATCACTTGTAATCCCACCACCTACTAACTTAGTGCTTTTCCTATCAAACTTTTCAAAACCATAATAGTGCAAATATGATATTTTTACATTTTTTATGTCCTTTCCATTTAGTGTACTTTTTAACTTAGTCTAATATGTTTTGATTTTACTATTTCTATCAAAATTTCATATTTAATGGCAAAACAATAATATTCCACCTACTATTTGCCATTATATTTGGAATTTATATTATTTCCATTTTTTTTGCCTATTGTAATTACATTGTATAAATATTCCAGGCATATGACATGTTTTATATTATTTCCTTCAGACAGTCTCCAATGTGAGATAATAAGGTAAATTTAACATATATTTTATGATACTTGATAATTTTATTTTCTAATTAAAAAGGAGATCCATCTTCCTGTTCAATTTAGATTACTACATTTAACAAAGAGGGATGAGCATTCTTCATTTTGTATAAATACAATATGCCTATATTGTGAATGCATGTTCATGCCTTTTCCTCATTAATGTTAATTTGTATGAGATCTTTATATTGGAAGATATTAAGTACTGGTTGTGTTGACTGAAAGTATCTTCTTATCATCTTTGTTTCCCATTTTATTTATTTAGCATTGAAAAGTTTTAAACGTTGTATAAAAAAGTCTCTGTCTTTTCTTTATTTGCTCTTTTTGCTTCCAGCTTTCCTTTCTCTGTTTCACTCCTCTGTGTGCTGCACAATGACTATTCTAATAGACTAATTAAATCATATCCCTCATCTGTTTAAAACCCATCAGTGATTTCCCATTGACACTACACAAAGACATTTGCAAGCTGACTGTCAGTCTCTCTAGTAATTCCTGCACAGGCACTTCAAGCATGAGTCACACCAAAATGATGGCAGTCTCAAACATATCCTGCTCCTCCTTGGTCTCCACGATTTTCCATTAGCCTATAATTCTCCCTTGTGCCCTCACTCGTTTCTCTTCTTCCATTTCTCCTGAATAACTGTTAATTACCTTCAAGACTCAGCACAAACCTTTCCTAACAAACCACATCCCTACCATGAAGTGGGATTAGATCCTTCTTCGCATTAAACTTGCAATGTCTGTGGGATAAACAACTTGGGTGGTTACTGAACTACTGGGCCATGTGTATAGTGATTGATAGAGAGCTCTAAATTGTTGATAATGTTTGGGTGTGGCCAAGGGGTAGGTTCAATCTATGGAAATGAGCAACTTTTCCCAAAGGGAGAGTATATAGTGAGAAAAAGGCTGAGACCTAAGACAGTACCTGGTTATTTAACAATAAGTAAATTCCATAGGAGAATGGAAAGAATAGTCAGAATAGTAGCAAGAAAATGGAAAAGGATGATACCATAAAATGCAATAAGTGAGAGAGATAAATTTTGGGGTTTTGTTTTTTAATAATAAAGGGAGATCATCAAGAGGAGGACTGAAAGTATCCATCTGAAAATCTAAAAGCAGTAGTGACATGATGAGGTGGAAGCCAGACTGCAGTGCACTGAAAAATGAATGAGGAATATGAAGGAGAACCTCAATTCTATAGGAGCCATTCTACCCCATGGGATGGCAAAATCTGAGGTGTTAGTAAGGTGTGATTGCTGAAGTAGGGCACAACCCATGGTAATTGGAAACAGGAAAAGAGAAGAACGTTGATGGACTATTACACTGGAATTCACAAATTATATAACCACTTACGGTACTGAAATGGATTTTAGAATAGAAGCTATACATATAATCAATACACTTACATCAAATGGCCAGAAAAACCTGTGAACCGGAGAATAAGTTTGTCAATGTTAGGAGCTCATAAATCCGAATTTGGGTATCTATAGAGTTAAGAAATTAGTTCTAAATTAGACTTTTACCTGTATCACTTATTCATTAAAAATACATTGAATACCTAATTTTCACAAGTTACTAGGCTTATTATGAGTGAAGAAAAAATACAACTCAGATACATTAGCTCCAAGATATACATTATTTAGGAGAAGAGATAAAAATACCACCCACAATCTGCACTTAAAATAAGAATATGGTAAGTGTCACAAAAAAAAAGTATAGAATTCTGCAAACTCAGAAGATAAACCTCTTCAGTCTAAAGGCATTGTTCCTTTCCATTAGAAAATGTTATTCATCCTTTATAGAGTACCTACGTGTTTCAGTGGATCCATACAAAAATGTATTATAATTTCCTATGAACCTGAATTCTGTACAATTTTAATTGGAAATAACTATCAGCAAATTATGTTTGCTACTCCCTATATTTGTCCATTTAGAACTTTTGTAGTTAACAGTTAAATCAGAATTAATTTGTCTGAATTTTCTGTACATTTTATAAATTTAATTATCTATTCATAATTACTACACTCTTATAACCAAAAATTCACTATTGATAAGATCAATACACTTTTCTATGTGAAATCTCTTGCAATAAAATTTGCACTTCCTATTTTAAAATTCATGTGTCCAAATGAAAAAATCTGGTTGAAAATCTAAGGTTTCTGTTATACTTAAATGAAATAATCTAAATTAGTCTAAAATATTTACAGAGACTAGTTTAAATATGATTAACATTTAAAAAAAATTAAATCAACATTGTGTAGATTATAATATATTACATTTAAATTACCATTGTCTTTTGATGATCACAGAAAAACAATAACTTATAATGCAGTTTTTTCTAATAGGTACTTTGAGAAGGAGGCAATGCTATCAGTATAAAGTAGTAATATGTAGAAAATTAGCTAGGCATGGTGGCTGACGTCTGTAATCCCAGCATTCTGGGAGGCCCAGGTGGGCAGATCACCTGAGGTCACGAGGTCAAGACCAGCTTGGCCAACGTGGCAAAACCCCATCTCTATTAAAAATACAAAATTAGCTGGGTGTGGTGGCACACACATGTAATCCCAGCTACTTGAGAAGGTGAGGCAGGAGAATTGCTTGAACCTGGGAAGTGGAGGTTGCAGTGAGGTGAGATTAAAAAAAAAAGAAGAAGAAGAAAAATATGACAAATATTTCAGTTAAAACATTTAGCACAGTTTGGTAGTAGAGCTGGTTTTTCTGCATGAGCATACATTGTAAGCTGCCTTGATTCCAGAAGGATTTAAGGAGGCTCATGGATACATACAGTTCAGAAGATGGCTAAGCACACAAGAAGGAACTGACAGGTGTAAGGAGGTGATTGGACCCTTGTAGCCTCAGCCTCCTATAAAACGTTCCTGGCTGACCTCTGTGATTCCTTCTACACCTTTGTAACTTAACATGTGTTTATTAATTAAACAAATATTGAGGACATACAATATCATCAGAGCATTCACACATTTTAGAGCTAAGAGGAACCACAAAGAACACATAAATCCTTGTTTTCCTCCTGAACTGAAATCCAAAGGGGCGTTGGAAACATATTTCAGTTGACATTTCAAAGCATATTTTCCTCAGCTCTATTACTTCATAGCTGTCTCCTTTTCATAGATACCAGATTCGTTCAGGCCCACCTGATTTTAAAAATGTTTCTGTAACAACTGTATGACATAAGGAAATCCCAAAGATTGCTAAGTAAATTGTGAGTATGTCATTCAAAATGTATAGATAAACTGCAGCACATTTGGAAGCAATATTTCATTTCAAAAATGTCTCTATAGTCTAAAATTGCCCCGAAAGCAATGGTTAAAAAAATTTGTTTTAAATTATTTTTGTTTAATATAATAGGCAGCGGTGATCTTTAAAATTCTCCATTGTAGGAGGAAAAGAAAAGGTTTATGGCCTTTCTTAACAAAATGAGATGCAACTATCAAATGATTAAAACAATTCTTGACAGTTAAAGGCTAAAAAAAAGTTTACTTAAAAGCTGCCCTCTTCTCACAGTTAAATATAGAAAAAGGCCACATATTTAAGTGCCCAAATGCAGTTCTTGCTATCAACTTGTCTCCGAGAGTCATCAGAGACTTCAATTTAGACTATGCTATTTAGCATCTGTCTTGTAGAACTGATAAAATGCCTGAATGACTGAGACAGCTTAGCTAATACACTGTCACACCTAACTCTAAGGCCAAAGGAATGAGCAAGCTAAATGTGAAAGGAGAATATAAATGGGCAAGAGTGTAAAATATATTCTACTCTCTTAGCATCTTTAATGTTGAAAGATGGTAAACAGTTTATATCTAAACATATATCTTCTGTGTCTTGCAACAGAGTTATTTCTTACTGAATAATTAGAGTAAATAATGTTATTTTTGTATATATTAAGAGACTATTACCATTCACATCTTACATATCATGAATATTTTAATAGAAATTTTGAAAATCCTTGTGTCTAATGATGCAAACTGAAATGCTCCAGCAAAAACTAACTATTTAATAGAAAACAATTCTTAGAACAGTCTACAATAAAAGATATTTATATTGGTAAAAACAAACAAACAAACAAAAGTTCTACTTTCCCATCATCCTACTGGCTCCCTCTAAAATAAAATATTTTGAAAGTTAATACAATTTACAGAGCTATTTTTTTTTTTTTTTTATTTTTTATTTTTTTTTTTTTTTAATTTTTATTGCATTATAGGTTTGGGGGTACATGTGCAGAACAAGCAAGATAGTTGCATAGGTACACACATGGCAGTGTGCTTTGCTGCTTTCCTCCCCTTCACCCACACTTGGTATTCATCCCCAGGCTATCCCCCCCAGCCCCCCCCTGCTGTCCCTCCCCCATTCCCCCCAACAGTCCCCAGTGTATAGTAGACCGCCTCTCTGTGTCCACGTGTTCTCATTTTTCTCACCCACCTATGAGTGAGTATATGCGGTATTTCTTTTTCTGTTCTTGTGTCAGTTTGCTGAGAATGATGTTCTCCAGATTCATCCATGTCCCTACAAAGGACACAAACTCATCATTTTTGATTGCTGCATAATATTCCATGGTGTATATGTGCCACATTTTCCCAGTCCAGTCTATCATCGTTGGGCATTTGGGTTGGTTCCAGGTCTTTGCTATTGTAAACAGTGCTGCAATGAACATTCGTGTGCATGTGTCCTTATAGTAGAACGATTTATAATCCTTTGGATAGATACCCAGTAATGGGATTGCTGGGTCAAATGGAATTTCTATTTCTAGGTCCCTGAGAAATCGCCACACTGTCTTCCACAATGGTTGAACTAATTTACACTCCCACCAACAGTGTAAGAGTGTTCCTATTTCTCCACATCCTCTCCAGCATCTGCTGTCTCCAGATTTTTTAATGATCGCCATTCTAACTGGTGTGAGATGGTATCTCAATGTGGTTTTGATTTGCATCTCTCTAATGACCAATGACGATGAGCACTTTTTCATATGTTTGCTGGCCTCAGAGCTATTAAATACTCTGATTGTGATTTAGAAACTCTAATAATAAAGAAAGTAAGAAATGTATGAAATATATATCACACATATAAAGCACACTTACTATAATTTAACTGGAAGATAATTTAATAAGAAACACTAGATTGCTGCGGGGCATCCCAAGATGGCTGAATAAGAGGCAGCTCCAGAACACAGCTCCCAGGGAGAGAGACACAGAAGCCAAGTGGTCTCCACAATTCCAAATGAAGTACCAGGTTCATTTTGTGGGTCTGGTTGGACAGTGGGTATAAACCAAATAGGGCAAGTTGAAGAAAGGCAGGGCACTGCCCCACCCAGGAGGTCCATGCAACCAACCAGAAGACTGGGGGAATCTCCCCCTCTGGGACTTTGGTTTGGATACAGCGCTCCACCCAAGCCCTCTACAACCCCAGAACAGGAGATCTTCACCAGGCTGAAAAGCCTCAGTGAGCTGCCTGAACAGGGCAGAACAGCAACTTTGGCTGGTGCTGGGGCTCTCAGCATAGATCTAGGCAGAAGCACTGGTTGACACTGAGAAAGCCAAAAAGCCAGCTGGATGGAGGTACCTGCCCCCTAGAAAGAAGGGGAACTGAAAACAGGGAAACAGGCCATACGGCAGGATGGGTCTCCCCTGCACAAAGCCTAGGAGACTAAAAAACTCTCACTCCAGAGTTTCACACCCAGAACATCAGTTAGAGAATGAGCAGGAACAATCAAGCTCCATGGGGGAAAGGCAGCCACCATTGCAGAAGCCGGCCTAACTTTCCTGATTAAATAAAAGATGCAGAGGCTCCACTGAATTCATGGCAGCCAAGCAGCACCTCTACAGGCAGATAAAGGAAAGGCTGCCTCCCCAAGCAGCTACTTGAGATCAAATCTAGATAAATCCAAGATGGGAAAACCCAGTGCAAAAAGAGCGAAACCAACAAAAACTAGAACAGCTCCCCCCGACCAGGAGATCACAACTCCTCACCAGCAGGGGAACAAAGCTGTATGGAGAACGAATTTGATGAATTGACAGAAGCAGGCTTCAGAAAGTGGGTAATAACAAACTTCTCTGAGTTAAAGGAACATGTTCTAACCCAATGCGTAGAAACTAAAAACCTTGAAAAAAGGTTAGACGAGATGCTACCTAGAATAACCAGCTTAGAGAAGAATATAAACTTGACAGAACTGAAAAACAGAGCACAAGAACTTCGTGAATCATACACAAGTTTCAGCAGCCAAATAGATTAAGCCGAAGAAAGAATATCAGAGATTGAAGATCAATTCAATCAAATAAAATGAGAAGGCAAGAAAAGAGAACAAAGAGTGAAAAGAAATAAACAAAGCCTCCAAGAAATATGGGATTATGTGAAAAGACCTAATCTACGTTTGATAGGTGTACCTGAATGTGACAGAGAGAATGAATCCAAGCTGGAAAACACTCTTCAGGATATTATCCAGGAGAACTTCCCCAACCTAGCAAGGCAGGCCAAAATTCAAATACAGGAAATACAGAGAACACCATAATGATACTCCTCTAGAAGAGCAACCCCAAGGCACATCCTCATCAGGTTCACCACGGTTGAAATGAAGGAAAAAATACTAAGGGAAGCCAGAGAGAAAAGTCAGGTCAGCCACAAAGGGAAGAACATCAGACTCACAGTGGATCTCTCAGCAGAAACCTTACAAGCCAGAAGAGAGTGGGGCCAATATTCAACATCCTTAAAGAAAAGAACTTTCAACCCAGAATTTCATATCCAGCCAAACTTAGCTTTATAAGTGAAGGAAAAATAAAATCCTTTACTGACAAGCAATTGCTGAGAGATTTCATCACTACCAGACCTGCCCTACAAGAGCTTCTGAAGGAAGTACTAAACACAGAAAGGAAAAACCAGTACCAGCCACTGCAAAAAAGAACCAAATGGTAAAGACCAAGGACACAATTAAGAAATTACACAAACCAAATGGCTAAACAGCAAACCAGTAACCAAATGGCAGGATCAAATTCACACATAACAATACTAACATTAAATGTAAATGGACTAAATGTCCCAATCAAAAGACACAGACTGACAAATTGGATAAAAAGCCAAAACCCATCAGTTGGCTGTATTCAGGAGACCCATCTCATGTGCAAGGATACACATAGGCTAAAAATAAAGGGATGGAAGAAGATTTACCAAGCAAATGGAGAGCAAAAAAAAAAAAAAGCAGGGGTGGCAATCCTAGTCTCTGATAAAATGGACTTTAAACCAACAAAAATCAAAAGAGACAAGGAAGGGCACTACATAATGGTAAAAGGATCAATACAAGAAAAGCTAACTATTCTAAATACATATGCACCCAATACAGGAGCACCCAGATACATAAAGCAAGTCCTTAATATCCTACAAAGAGACTTAGACTCCCACACAATAATAGTGGGAGACTTTAACACTCCACTGTTAATATTAGACAGATCAACAAGATGGAAAATCAATAAAGAAATCCAGGACTTAAATGCAGATCTGGACCAAGTGAATGTAATAGACATTTACAGAACTCTCAACCC
This sequence comes from Saguinus oedipus, assembly GCA_031835075.1. Classification (NCBI taxonomy): domain Eukaryota; kingdom Metazoa; phylum Chordata; class Mammalia; order Primates; family Cebidae; genus Saguinus; species Saguinus oedipus. Next base: position 172,471,150 of record CM063172.1, on the reverse strand, counting down.
CAAATCCACAGAATACACATTCTTCTCAGCACCACATCACACTTACTTTAAAATTTACCACATAATTGGAAATAAATCACTCTTCAGCAAATACAAAAGAACAGAAATCAGAACAAACAGTCTCTCAGACCATACAGCAATCAAATTAGAACCCAGGATTAAAAAACTAACTCAAAACTGCAAAACTTCATGCAAACAGAACAACTGGCTTTTAAATGTTGATTAGATAAACAATGAAATGAATACAGAAATAAAGATGTTCTTTGAAACCAACAAGAATGAAGACACAACATACCTGAATCTCTGGGACACATTTAAAGCAGTGTCTAGGGGAAATTCATAGCAATAAATGCCCACATGAGAAGCAAGGAAAGATCTAAAATCAACATCTTATCATCAAAATTGAAAGAGTTAGAGGAGCAAGATTAAAAAAAAAAACTCAAAAGCTAGCAGAAGACAGGAAATAACTAAGATCAGAGCAGAACTGAAGGAGACAGAGACACAAAAAACCCTTCAAAAAAATAAACAAATCCAGGAGTTGGTTTTTTGAAAAGATCAACAAAATAGATAGATCACTAGCAAGATTAATCAAAAAGAAAAGAAAGAAGAATCAATAGATGCAATAAAAAACAATAAAGGGGACATCACCACCGATTCAACAGAAATACAAACTACCGTCAGAGATTACTACAAACAACTCTATGCACACAAACCAGTAAATCTAGAAGAAATAGATAAATTCCTGGACACTTGTACTCTCCCAAGACTAAACCAGGAAGAAGTTGAAACCTGAATAGACCAAAAACAAGGGCTGAAGTTGAGGCAGCAATTAGTAGCCCATGAACCAAAAAAAGTCCAGGTCCAGATGGGTTTACAGTTGAATTCTACCAGAAATATAAAGAGGAGCTGGTACCATTCCTTCTGAAACTATTCCAAACAATACACAAAAAGGGAATTCTCCCAAAATCATTTTATGAGACCAACATCATCCTGATACCAAAACCAGGCAGAGACTCAACAAAGAAAGAAAACTTCAGGCTAATATCCATGATGAACATAGTTGCAAAAATCTTCAATAAAATACTGGCAAACCAAATGCAACAGCACATCAAAAAGCTTATTCATCACAATCAAGTAGGCTTCATCCCTGAGATGCAAGGTTGGTTCAACATATGCAAGTCTATAAATGTAATCCACCACATAAACAGAACCAAACACACAAACCACATGATTATCTCAATAGATGCAGAGAAGGCCTTTAACAAATTTCAACAGCCCTTTATGCTAAAAACCCTCAATAAACGAGGTATCGATGGAATGTATCACAAATAATAGAAGCTATTTATGACAAACCCACAGCCAATTTCATACTGCACGGGCAAAAGTTGGAAGCATTCCTTTTGAAATCTGGCAATAGACAAGGACGCCCTCTCTCACCACTTCTATTCAATGTAGTATTGGAAGTTCTATCCAGAGCAATCAGGCAAGAAAAAGACATAAAGAGTATTCAGTTAGGTAAAGAGGAAGCCAAATTGTCTCTATTTGCAGACAACATGATTGTATATTCAGAAGACCCCAATATCTCAGCTCAAAATCTCCTCAAACTGATAAGCAACTTCAGCAAAGTCTCAGTAAACAAAATCAATGTACAGAAATCACAAGCATTCCTATACACCAGTAACAGACTACCAGAGAGCCAAATTAAAAATGAATTCCCATTCACAATTCTTACAAAGAGAATAAAATACCTAGGAATACAACTGACAAAGGATGTAAAGGATCTCTTCAAGGGGAACCACAAACCACTGCTCAAGGAAATAAGAGAGGACATAAACAGATGGAAAAACATTATATGCTCATGGTTGGGAAGAATCAACGTTGTGGAAACGGCCATACTGCCCAAAGTAATTTATAGATTCAATGCTATCCCGATCAAGCTAACAATGACTTTCTTCACAGATCTGGAAAAAAACACTTCAAACTTCATATGGAACAAAAAGAAAGCCTGCATAGCTAAGACAATCCTAAGCAAAAAGAACAAAGCTGGAGGCATCATGCTGCCTGACTTCAAACTATACTACAAGGCCACAGTAATCAAAACAGCATGGTACTGGTACCAAAACAGACATATAGACCAATGGAACAGAACAGAGGCCTCCAGAGCAACACCACACATCTACAATCATCCGATCTTTGACAAACCTGCCAAAAACAAGCAATGGGGAAAGGATTCCCTGTTTAATCAATGGTGTTGGGAAAACTTGCTAGCAATGTGTGGAAAGCAGAAACTGGACCCCTTCCTGACACCTTATTCTAAAATTAACTCGAGATGGATTAAAGATATAAATATAAGACCTAACACCATAAAAACCCTAGAAGAAAACCTAGGCAAAACCATTCAGGATATCAGCATAGGCAAGGACTTCATGGATAAAACACCAAAAGCAATGGCAAGGCCATTCCTCAAGGATCAAGAAATAGAAATACCATTTGACCCAGCAATCCCATTACTAGATATATACCCAAAGAATTATAAATTGTTCTGTTATAAAGACACATGCACAGGTATGTTCACTGCAGCATTGTTTACGATAGAAAAGACTTGGAACCAACCCAAATGTCCATCAATAATAGACGGGATAAAGAAAATCTGGCACATATACACCATGGAATACTACGCAGCTATAAAAAACAATGAGTTTGTGTCCTTCATAGGGACATGGATTAATCTGGAAACCATCATTCTCAGCAAACTGACACAAGAACAGAAAATCAAACACTACATGTTCTCACTCATAGGTGGGTGTTGAACAATGAGAACAGGTGGGCACAGGAAGGGGAGCATCACACACTGCAGACAGCTGGGGGGGTTAGGGGAGGGACAGTAGGGGGTGGGGAGCGTGGGGAGGCATAACATGGGGAGAAATACCAGATATAGGTGATGAGGGGATGAAGGCAGCAAACCATCTTGCCATGTATGTAGCTATACAACAATCCTGCATGATCTGTACATGTACCCCAGAACCTAAAGTACAATAAAGAAAAAAAAGAAACCCTAGATTAGAGTCCTATCAATGTAGGTTTTTTCCACCATGATTTCCCCCATGGTCCATTTGGCCATGAAAGAAATACGAAGAATGTAAAAGGAGAAAAGATGAACACGTACCTAAATAGCACGTTGTCTACCCTAAATAAAGACAGTAATGCATCTTTCACTATTCAGATGCAAAGTATTTTTTTCATTTAATTATTTTTAGTAAATATGCAATTTTTTTTCCCTGAGCCAAAATCTTCATTTGCGAAAGCTGGCTGAAGTTTAGTCAGCTTGTGACCAAAATAAAGCCAACTAATCCACATGGAGATTAAACTGCTGACCACTCTCCAGCAACAACAAGCCTGAGTTGGCCAACTGTCTAACCAGTCCCGGCCAGACACTCACAACTCACCAATCCCGAAGCTTTGCTAATAGCTATCTTTACATTCAGAAGTTCTTCTTTTTGTGTAGTGTTATTTACTTTGGATGCATGCATACGATTACATGATTTGAATAGAATTGGTAAGCACGATTTGAAATATGTTAGATACTAAAATTTTATATAGGCATTCTATATACTTATATAATTCACACACACAACACACATACACACATACACACACACACAACCTGACTCATTGAGGGGTTTCCTAATACATCTTTCCTTTGAAATATGTTACTGTATTTTTGTTTTTTAAATATACAATGACATATGAGTAACCACAGACAAGAAGCCTTAACTTTAAAAAGGAAGTCTAGGAGGTGCTGAGAAAATGCCCTGCATCACAGCCTCCTTTAGTGTCTTGGTACCTAACAAGTACTAAAACTCAAAAGTTAATATAATTTCTAGTGTGAACATTTCTCCTCTCTTCTTCTTATTTTGGAAATCATATGCATGAAATAAGATGAACAAAAATAAAAAGGAATCATAAGCTTCACTTGCTGTAAAGTTAGGAGAAAAACTGACCACCAAAAGCAGCTAACATAAGGCACAAGTTATGTGGGAGGAAGGAGAGAGAGGAAATACGGTGAGCGATGAGAGATCATTGATAGATTCTAGAAAACACCAGAAAAAAATTATTTCTGGTGAGGAAGATCCCATGAGGGACAACATTTATTTCTTGTTTGCAAAAATGAGTATAAATATGGCTGCCAGTAAAAGTCTCATCATATCCATTTGTGGATCAAAGAGGCAGAAGGGGGACCCACAAACACAAATAAACACGTAAACAAATGATACATGCAACCATCATTCTTTCTGACAGATTAGAGGAAGAAAAGGCTGGATAAAGAGGCCTAGACCCAGAAGTCCACTTCAAATTAGCATTTAGGAAAAACCAATTCAATTCAATGATAAGTATTATAGTAGGACCTAGCACAGCATCAAAGTTACTATAAGAAAAACTATATATATGCATATTTATTTATTTATTTATTTATATTTGAGATGGCGTCTTGCTCTCGCCCAGGCTGGAGTGTAGTGATGCGATCTCTGAGCACTGCAACCTCCACCTCCAGGGTTCAAGTGATTCTCCTGCCTCAGCCTCCTGAGTATCTGGGATTGCAGGCATGCACCATCATGCCTGGCTAATTTTTTATGTGTGTATTTTTAGTAGAGTCAGCATTTCACCATATTGGTCAGGCTGGTCTCGAACTCCTGATCTTGTGATCCGCCCACCTCAGCCCCCCAAAGTGCTGGGATTACAGGCATAAACTACTGTGCCTGGCCGGAAAAGCAATATTTAAAGGAACAGCAAAACTAACTAATTGATGAAAAATACCATACAGAATTAAACAGTATGACCAAATAGCTTGCCAAGAATTTTTAAAGCTTATTAGCATTTTATAAAAGGCTTTTTGTGTGGTTATTTAAAACCATCAAGTCACCTGTAAGAGTGAGGTTGACTTCCTGTTTCCAGTTCAATGTCTCATCCCAGAAGACAATGGATTAACACCCACAAGGTTCATAAGAAACGTTTTGCCCAGGTAAATATTTCCAGGAAAAGTGCCCTTTAAGTATCAAATCTACAGATAAATAAGGTTTTTGCTGTTTTTTTTTTCTGGGTTTTTTTATTTTTTTTATTTTTTGAGATGGAGTCTCTCTCTGTCACCCAGGCTGGAGTGCAGCGGTGTGATCTTGGCTCACTGCAACCTCCACCTCCCACGTTCAAGTGATCCTCCTGCCTCAGCCTCCCCAGTAGCTGGGATTACAGGTATGTGCCACACCTGGCTAATGTCTGTGTTTTTTAGTAGAGATGGAGGTTCGCCATGCTGGCCAGCTGGTCTCAAATTCCTGACCTCAGCTGATCTGCTGGCCTTGGCTTCCCAAAGTGCTGGGATTACAGGCATGAGTCACTGTGTCCGGCCAGATAAATAGTTTTTAAAATTCAAAAATTCAAATAAAATTGTTGCTTGAACCACTCTTGAGGAAACTCTTTGGAGACAAGCTTGAGACTCTCGGGAAAGGACTGGGGCAACACTTTTGAAAGAACTGTGCCAAGCATTCACATAAATAACTATACAACTCATCATTTAGCGTTGGCTTCAGGATAGTACAGAATGTCCATGATACATGCCATATGCAGATGACACAACTAACACAAATTGAGAGAGAGATGAGAAAAACATGGGAGGCATCTTTTTTTTTTTTTTTTTGCTTCATCTATTATCATTGGGAGGCAAAAGACAGGATTTAGAGCATTAACTACATTTAACCAGACAAAGACAAGCACTATGAAAAATGATGTTATTGACTAAAATCAGTGGTGCTGTAGAAGGGGAAGAAGAGAAAATATGTTAATTACATTCATTAGTCATATTAGAGAATAACTATCCTAAAAATAAGGGCTACAGGTGATATACACAGTTATAAAGATAACCATAAAAATAAAATAGTGGACATACTCTTTCAATACACATGAACAAAGAAAACTGACCACACCAAGAAAGATAAAAGTAGAAAACATCATAAAATACAGAATGTGGACCAACATCTCAGTGATTAATAAATATAAAAAGATTAAATAAACCTTCAGTTTTGATCATAAAAAAACCACATCTGTGTTGAAAACAAAGTGACTCAGAGAGATTGAAAATTAAAAAATAAGCAAAAATCTACCAAGAAAGTCAAATTTAAAGCTCCAATCTCAGAACCATGTGGGAAAAAATACAACACACACCTACTAGAGTCAAGAACAAGATAGGGATATCCTGTATTGCTGTGCTATTTAACATTTAAAAAATATTCTATTGGAGGCACTAGCCAGTACAATTAGGTAAGAGGAAAAAAAAGAGGTTAAAAAATTGGGGAATGATGAGATAAAACAGTAAGTCTTTGAAGATTATATGATCATATACTCAGAGAAAACCAACTGAAAATTGGTAGGCAACACAGAAACTTAGTAAGCTATTAGCAGGCAAAATTAACATGCAGAAATCTATAGTTTCATCTATAAAAGTGATGACCAATTAAAAGATATTAATAAAAAAGATTCAATTATAGTAACAACAAAAAATAAAGTACATGGGAAAAATTTAATAAACATACAAGATCAGTTTCAAGAAACTTTAAAATATGATTTAAAGCACAAAGAATACTTAAAATTAGAAAACACACTGTTTTGTGATAGAAAGATGGCACATCATTACACATCGTGAAATGGTTAATTTTGCAAAGTTAATTTATAAATTTAATACTATTGCAATAAAAATACCACTTGGCTTTTCTTTGTAGAATAGAGAAGATGAGTCTGTAGTTCACATTGAGTTATAAAAAAATATATTAGGATATCTCCAAAAAGAAATTAGTGTGTACAGGTAGAAGAGAAGGTTATTGGAGCAGGAATCTAGTTATAGCTTAACTAATTATGCACATTCATTTATTTTTATTTTATTTTGAGATGGAATCTTACTCTGTCTCCAGGCTGGATTGCAGTGGCGCAGTTCACTGCAACCTCCACTTCCTGGGTTCAAGCGATTCTCTTACCTCAGCCTCCCGAGTAGCTGGGACTACAGGCACGCACCACCATGCCCAGCTAATTTTTGTATTTTTAGTAGAGACAGAGTTTCACCATGTTGGCCAGGATGGTCTCGATTTCCTGACATCGTGATCCACCTGCCTCGGCCTCCCAAAGGGCTGGGATACAGGCGTGATCCACCACACCTGGCCAATTATGCACATTTAATAAATCACAAAGTTTGACCTCAAATCAGCGGGGAAACATGGGTGATTCATTAACTGGTGTTAGGACATCTGTGTAGCCATCCAGGCAGAATAAAATTGGATAAATGTCTTCTAATTTATGACAGAATTAGTTTCAACAGGACCATATAGTAAATGAAAAGCAAAAAGAAAGAATAAGTGTTCTAAAAAGAGCCACTGTATGGTCAACACCTCTCTTTGATCTCCTCATCTATTTTCACCATAGTTCACTCTACACTAATCACGCTGGCTTCCCTTGAACCCATCAGGGAAATTCCCAATGGAGGCAACTTGCTCTAGGTGTTGCATCTGCTTGGAATGTTCTTACAGATGTCTGTTTAATCACCTCATCTCTTTTAAGTGACTTGGTCTCCCTTTCTTTCTTTCTTTTTTTTTTTTTTTTTGAGATGGAGTTTCACTCTTTTTACCCAGTTGCTGGAGTGCAATGGCGCGATCTCGGCTCACCGCAACCTCCGCCTCCTGGGTTCAAGCAATTCTCCTGCCTCAGCCTCCCGAGTAGCTGGGACTACAGGCGCGTGCCACCATGCCCAGCTAATTTTTGTTTTGTTTTGTTTTAGTAGAGATGGGGTTTCACCATGTTGACCAGGATGGTCTCGATCTCTTGACCTCGTGATCCACCCACCTTGGTCTTCCAAAGTGCTGGGATTATAGGTGTGAGCCACCGTGCCTGGCCTGGTCTCCCTTTCTTAATGCAACCTACAACAACCACCCCATTTAAAATAACTGTCCCCCCACCATGAACTCCAAACCCTGTTTCCAGCTCTTTTTTTCTGTAATAGTTATAGTATTCATTCACTTTCTCTTTTTTCCCACAGTATTCATTCCTTTCTAATATACCATAGAATGTATTTGTAATGCATATTGTTTATTACCTTTCCACCTGAGCTAAATTACATGCTCCATGAGGAATCATTGTTTATTTTGTCCCTTGTTAGATTAATAGTACATGGTACAGAGTAGGTGTTCAATAAGTATTTCTTGAATGATTGCATAAATTTGATCATAAGTAAAGGTAACATTGCTGATGAATGGGGAAACGTGGTAGTATTCAACATACGGTGCCGGGACAGCTGCATATTCATGGAAAAACAAAAACTGTATCTCTGTCTCACACCATATATAAAATTCAATTCTGTGTGATTAAAGGAAATGTTAAAGGCCAACTCATATGAAAATTAACAAAAATGCAGAAAAAAAATTATTATTTTGAGATAGACAAGGATTTCTTAAGATAGCTGAAAGATAAAGTTTCATAAAAATTGATAAATTTGTTCACATTAACAATGATTGCTCAAGAGACACCATTTAAAAAAATAAAACGTAATTCATAAACTCTATAGGGATATATACAGGCATAATCAATAAAAAATTAGTATTCGAAACATATTAGTACTCTAACAGATCAACAAGAAAAAGAAAAACAATCCCATAGAAAAGCAGGAAATACACAGTAACAATAGGAGAGTACAACTGAAGAGCCAATAAAACAAATTAAAAATGCTCAATTTCATCAATAATCACAGGGGTGCAAATAGAACAGTAATAAAACGTCTTTATGTTACTAGATGACAAAAAATTCTGGTACTGTGAAGAGGAAGTGAGGATACGGAGGGATGGGAAGTCTCATCCCTGCTAGTTTGAGTGAAAACTGATACACTTTGGAAACCATTTGGCATTGTCTAGTAAAGCTGCATATATAAAAATGCATACTTTTTAAATTTAACTTTTAGGTTCAAGGGTACATGTGTAGGTCTGTTACACAGGTATACTTGTATTGTGGGAGTTTGTTGTATAGGTTATCTCATCACCCAGGTATTAAACCCGGTACCCATTAGTTATTTTTCCTTATCCTTTCTCTCCTCAGAGTCAGAACGTAAGAATTGTTAAGAGTGTGCTGGAGTTGGGGAATGACCCTTCTCTGTGTAATCAGACATGTATACGGTAAAAAAAGAAATTCTAGGAAGAAGTCTTACATTTGGACCTGTAAGATTTGCTAAAGAGCTCAGATTGTACATTTTTGACTAATAATTAAATTCCATAGGCTGACACATTGCCACACAAATGATGGTTCAGTTAGTATTTGTCAAACAGCTTTCCACTCATGATGCCTGCTAAATGCACATGCACATATCAACTCCTTTCTTCCTTCTTCTTGTCCAAATGGTGAAAGGATGCCTAGAACAACAGGCACCGTGTTCCAACCATGAAGCAACAAGACAATATTCCAAGGATGCCACAGCAGAAAGATGCAAAAGGTGTGGGTCTTGAAGGAATCAAGGAGCTGTTTGTTCCAGACATTTTGTTATATGACATCAGCAAATGTTTCTACTCTTTATTTCTAAAAAATAAAAATGTGCGTTTTCTGTGGCCAAGTAATTGCATTCCTAGGCACCTTACCTAGAGATTCTCTTACCCATGATTATTGTCTTTCTCTGTAATAAACTATACTTATGTTTATGAGAACGCTCGCGGCAGCAGGGTTTCTAAAAGACGACAAAACAGGAAAGCAACACAGCAATCCTGAATACATTGAATTAGTAAATACAGCAGGTTTTTGAAAACGGTGAAAATCAACAATTTACAAACTTACCAATGGACAGGTGTCTGAAGGGAGATCCTGTGGCAGGAGGAAAATCAACTGTCCTTGGACTGCTCTCCCTCTATTGCAAGACTCAGCCTACTGCTCCTCCTACACTCATGGCGATCCAACACCTCAGCGCTGTCCAGACCAAACTCATCATGACTTTTAGTCCCAAGGAAGTGTAAACAGTAAGTCACCTCTCATTTTGCATTCTGGTTCCCGTATGGTTCCACACATCTCCTCTCCTGAAATCATCTCTGCCTCCTCATCAAATGTTAACACCCTTTCACTGTGCCTCTGCCGCTCACAGTCGGTCAGCAAGAAAACCTCTTTTGCATACCCTTCCCTGTCTCAGAATGCTTTCTTCATCTTCTTGTTCTAACAGAAGACTGGCTTTTCCCTAAAGATGCTGTCTCCCTGGCAGTGCTGGTTGTTTTCGCTCTAAAACCCATTTCATAACACTGGGACTAGAGATGAAGTGCCTGCCTCCTCTTCCTGGCCTCTTCCAGACTGTTCTGTCTTATTTCAGTGCCTCGTAGATAGTTGGACCAGTGCTTCCACCTCTCCAGTTCCTCGACCTGTTCTATAATGGTCTTGACCTGCATGCTGGCCAGCCAGCTTTTTTACAAATAATTGCAGCCACTCCAAAATTCCAGGCTTCATTTATCCCACCCTAAGACTACCACTTATATTTCCAGCTCAATCCCTCTGCAACCCTAACCCTAAAACCTTCACTATGAAATCCTGAAAATCCAGTCACTGACCTTCTCTTCACTGCACCTTACTCCCTATTTCTTCCCTCCTGCCTGACCCAGTGCAAAGTCATGTTCAGTCAGTACAATCTCTCCCTTGGACTTACCTGGAACTCCCTTAACCCACCCGTGGTTTGCTGTGCTTTGCAGATGCTGCCTAAATCAAGCTCTCTGTCAACCCTACGCTGAGGCCTCAGCAGCCCAATGTAGCTGGTGCAGATTTCACCACAATTCTCTTCTCCATTCAATCTGCCATGCATGCAGATGGCTATTTTGTATATTTTATTCTCTCCTCAAACCTCCAACATCTCTTCTCCAGCCTCATTCACAGCTCAGGTTATTGCTCCTAGTCATTGAAAAATAGAAACAACATAAAGGAGACTTTGGAAGTCTGCTGCTACCGCATCTACACACCCACCAGCATGTGAAACATCACAGGAGCCTCTGCGGTGAGGATGCACAGCCCGCTTCTGTGTCCTGCTGGGATTGGCCCCCAGGTGTCATCAGAACTCATCCTTTCTAAAGCTTTCTGTGACCGCCCTGTTTAAAACTACACGTTACCTCCTGCATTTCCCATTTCCTTCTAGAATGGAGTGCTGAATGGTGAAATTTAAATTGATGGGATGATATATTTTAAATAATCCCGATATGAGGCAAAAGCGCTGGGGTGGTGCTAGGACGAATGGAAAGGGAAGTCTAAGACAAGTGACATTCATGAATTCATTACACATGTATTCATTGAGCATTGGCTATTCTAAGTTCCAGGCATATAGAAGTGAACAAGACAAACAGGAATCCTACTCTCCTGCAGTGTCCACTTCCGAAGGATCAGCCAATCTATAAATACATTGAAACGACAAGAAAAGGGAGGTTGGGGAGGGATAACATTGGAAGAAATGCCTGATGTAGGTGACGGGGGGATGGAGGCAGCAAACCACCATGGCATGTGTGTACCTATGCAACAATCCTGCAAGATCTGCACATGTACCCCAGAACTTAAAGTATAACAATAAAAAAAGAAGCCATTGTTCTGACATATTTCAAAATTACCTATGGGGTAGGGAAGGAAAGGAGACTCAAAGGTGATATGAAGATTTTGAACCTGGGACCCAATCTACAGAAAAAGGAAAGTTAGGGAAAGCAAAACACACACACACACACACACACACACTAAAAAAATAAATAAATAAATAAACAAAACTAGGAGTCAGTACAGTAGGAGTCAGAGTAGGGAAAAGAGCAAACGTACCCACGAAAACCCATTTTCTGTTTGGCTTCTAATCCTTGTAAGCACAGCTATACAGTTTAAGTATCTACGTAATAGGGAGACTGATTCTGTCTCTACACGTCACACTCACTTTTAGACATACCTCGAGTTATGTGAAATTATAAGCATCACATACATAAATTGAAAGCAACATCCTAATTCTACCTAACTACAGTACATTCTAAAAGACACAACTGGCTAGAGATATCTTACGTTCATTTAAAATAACAAAAAAATTCTACCTCTTTAAATACGTATTTTCTCCTTTGGAAAAATTTGCCAAATAACACACAATAATACAGGGTTGAAGTTTCTTAAGCAATAAATCTTGTACTTTTATTGGAGCTATCTAGTCAAATGTAACTCAATATTTTAGAGAAGTGGCAAGTAATTCAAAGGACTTACTCAGTTATCTTCCGGCTTTAGGCTGTCCTTTGATACACAGCAGGATCAACGCAGATCACGATAAGACCACTCTTAGAGACATTTTAATGTGAAAGCACCCTCCTTCCAAAAAGCAATTTATATCTTCAGCCTACTTAAGATTGTAGAATAAATTTTGTGCAGAGGAAAAATCAGGTTTACAAGGAATTGGGGAAAGGGATATGTACAGTAAGATGTGTAAAGGGCAGTACTGGTGATTAATGACCCAGAAAGATCGATTTATGAGGTAAGATTAAAAGAATTATCTATGTATGGAATGGCTAAGCAAAATATCTATATATTAAGAAGGAGAAAACTATTTGACTTGCTTCAAGACAACAGAACACTCCGTTGGAGTATTTAAAATTGAACTACAGAAGGGTACACTAGGCTAAGACCTGGAACCCCATCTACAATAAAGAAAGACAAAGCATGAGACAAACGAGGAGTCAGGGTTGGTGGGGTGAGGAGGGGGAAAGCAAATCTATCCACTGAACCTATACCTCCTATAAGCATGCCTGCCTGAATTATTCGGCTTTGAAATTATATATTTTTAAATCCACTTCCTGCAGTATCAGAATTGCCAATGCAACCACACTGTGTTCATGCCAACATTATGCAAAGGAAACAAAGATTTTTTTTTTCCTATAAGTGTTTCGAGATTTGAAATCTAAGTGTTAACATTTAAAAGCACTTAAACATCACTTAGATATAGTTTGCTACTCTTAGAAAGTCATGTGAGGGTGAAGGGGTGGAAGGCAGCAAAACACACTGCCATGTGTGTACCTATGCAACTATCTTGCATGTTCTGCACATGTACCCCAAAACCTAAAATGCAATAAAAAATTAAAAATTAAAAAAAAAGAAAGTCATGTGAAAGCAGACTCTCTTTCACCACAGATACAACACAAGAACTGCCTACTATTTGAGATCTAGTTCTAACATCAGTACTGGGAAATGGTAAACCAGCAGTGCTAATGTAATTTTATGATCAGGTGTTACTCCATATGCAGGTACATACACAAACCTTGAGGACATGATTCAAATCATGCTAACATACAATAGCAATCTACCACAATAGTTTTATACTTTTAAAACTGGTCTAAGTGAATTTATTCTCTTTCCAGCCAATCATTTTGGCACAGTTTTCTCACCCTGGCTTTTAGAGGGAAATAATGTAAATCTACAGGAAATCATTTCTATTGAAGACCAAAAGACTTATGAGAACAGTCTAAATCAATAACTGATCATATATTGAAAGATAAATAAAGTCATATATGTAAATTAATCCGTGATTTCTAAATGGGTCTATTTAATCTCAAATAGCTAAATATAATATGAGGTAAGAAACCAAGGGTTGCTTGAGATAGGAAGCACTCCTTTTCATCTTTGTAAAGAAAAAAGGCTCCTTAGTGAAACTTAGACACATGATTGTGGATGTTTTTAATAGTAATCTTCTTTGACATCTGTCTTAGAAGATGAGTTGTTAATAAAAATAGGCATGTTCAAATACTTGATGTACCAATACGGTTATGCTGCAAAAACTAAATAAAAGAAATCTGTAGATTTCAACAAAACTGTTACCGAGCATTATAGGAACTAGCCACTGTTTGATAGAAATATTATTAACGATGGTTATAGCAAAGCTCTGCCAAGGTTCAGTTATTCTGAAAATCGTTGCAAGCTTTTAAGAGTCAGTTAGTTGCCTCCTCACTCAATGATCAAAAGAGGGAAGAAGCATCTTTTCCATTCTTTTAGATCCTCTGGGGATAATTGACATATCTTTAGTTTTACAACAAAATAAAAGACCAAATATTTACTTCAATTAATCTTTTAATAGTGTCATTACAAGATCTTAAAAATCTAGAGCATGCACTTCCTGGTCTCGTGGTTAGGATTTACCATTTTCATGGCTGTGATCTGAGATCAATTTCCAATTAGGGAAGTTTTCTTCTTCAATAGAATGAGAAGACAAGCCACAGACTGGAAGAAAATATTAACAAAAGATATACATGATAAAAGACTGTTATTCTAACATAAAAAGAACTCTTCAAACTCAGAATAACAAAATGAACAAGCTTATTTTAAAATGGTCAAAATATCAGAACAGACTCCTCACCAAAGGTATACAGATGGCAGGTAAGCATACAAAAAAGATGTTCCACATTATATGCCATAAAGAAATGGAAATTAAAGCTATGAGGTACCATGATATCCTATTAAAACAACCAAAAATCAGAACACTAACAACAACAAATGCTGGAAAGGATATGGAGCAACAGGAACTCTCATACATTGCTGGTCAGAATGAAAAACGGTATCATTTTGGAGATAGCTTGGAAGTTTCATACAAAACTAAACATACTTTTCCCTATCATCCAGCAATTACACTCCTTGGAATTTACCCAAATGAATTAAAAACTTATGTCCACACAAAAACCTGCACACAGATGTTTACAACATCTTCATTCATAATTCCCAAAACTTGGAAGCAACCAAGAGGTCCTTCAGTTGGTGAATGGATAAATAAACTGTGGTACATCCAAATAATGGAATATTATTCAGCACTAAAGGAAATGAGCTATCAAGCCACGAAAAGACATGGAGAAATCTTGCATGCATATTACTAGCTGGAAGATGGTCATCTTAAAAGGCTACAAACTGTATGATTCCAACGGCATGACATTCTGGAAAAGAAAAAAAACTATGGAGACAGTAAAAAGATCAGTGGTTGCTAGGGATTAAGGGGAGGGAGAAATGAATAGGTTGATCACAGGGGTATTTTATGGCAGTCAAAAAACTCTGTGTGATACATAATGGTGGATAATGTCATTATTTGTTTGTCAAAATCCATACAGCATACAAGGATGAATCTAACATGAACTATGAACTTGGGGGATAATGATGTGTCAATGCAGGTTCATCAGTTGTAACAAATGTCCCACACTGGTGCAGGAAGTACATAGGAATATTTTGTAGCTTTTGTTGCTCAGTTTTGTGAACCAAAAACTGCTCTAAAAAATAAAGTCTGTTAATTTTTAAAATCCAGGTTATTAGTTCAACACTGGCATTGCACTAGCTTTAATAATTTTCAAAAACAATTAGAGGACAAACATTCTTATGTCTCCCCACTTAAACTTCAGAATATGGGTTTGTATTCTTTCTAAATTGGTGTTTTCTATTCAAAAAATATTTTACAAACCTAATAACATGGATACCATTATGTTGGTTATTTATAATAATAGACAAATATGTAATATCAGCTTCAAACAAATCTCTGCCTAGCAAAAGAGAGAGGACTACCACATATATATATGTTTATCATGTGTGCATATGTGTTTATATATGTGTGTGTGTATATATATATATATATATATATATGCGTACACATATATGTGAGACCTTCTGCTAGTTTTATTATGTGTTTAGAGAAATTAGAACCTTAAAAAAAAGCTCAGTACAATTCCATCAATCAAACATAGGGTATTAATCTAAAATATTTGCTAACACAAGACAGCATAAAAGGCCCATTATTAAAGAGTGCCAATATTTTGTAGCTTCTCCAACAGGTAATAAAACTATAAGTACAGAGTACATCAGCAGCCCTAATAAAATCAGGAGGTCTTCTCAGTCTGACAGGCTAAGAAATAAAACACAGAGGAGCTACCCATAAATGAATAACCTAGTATCAATCACCTCTCTGCTATCATGCAAAAGCTAAGGGCAGATCACATATTTATTTTTCTTCCTAGTATAAACTATGACTCATGGCAGAAATTTCAGTATTTCTACTAGCAAAACTGCTACTCTTTTGAATAATTCAAAATGTTATTTGGAATTTTGATCAATATATAGTTTGTGCTCCATATTAGATTTACTTTGCATTAACAATGCTTTTGATTTTGTAAATGAAGTCTAAGCTCAGCCTAAGTGATCCAATCCAATTGAAAAACATTATGACTCTATTCATCCCTGGATTCTTGAACAATTCACAATAACAACCTTCAAAACATTGAAAAGTGAGAGGAAGAAATTTAACAACATAATAAAAATTGTATTAGTTTAAAAAAAAAAAACACTTGCTATTCTAACAATCAAAAGCCCCAGTCAACTTTCATTAGGCTAAACTTGTTAAGATTGTGTTTCTTCTGATTGAAGTCCAAAGCAGACATTTCTGCTTTCTACTTGGTAATTCTGGGAACCAGCTAGGTCCTTTACAATATGGCTCTATCCATCTCTATGTCCTAGGAGTGATCTCTATGAAGTCAGCCTATGGGAAAGAGATAATAGATGGTTGCCCATATAAGGCTTTTATGGACCATAGCAGGAATTGCATACATTAATTCCATAGGTTCTATTGGCTAAAACTGAATAAAATATAAATCTAACTGCAAGGGATGCTGGGAAATGTAGTCTAGCTGTGCACTCAGAAATAGGAGAAAACAGGTTTCATTACGAGTAATTAGTCTCTGCTAGAGTCCACCAATCTCTTCACCAAATCTCCATATTACTCTTCTTTTTACATGTAGAGTATAGTCAGTCTTCACAGAACACCCACAATCCCACTCAGCCACTGTATACACCTCAAAGCTGAGGCTCTCTGAGCCATCTGTAATTAATCCTTCTCATTAGCTCACATATGCTCCAGTGACATATGAATTCAATGGGACCCTCTGTATGTTAATATCCCATAGTGGAACAGAATAAGGTAACCACAACAAACCCTTCCATTTAGGAAAGGAAAAATTAGAGATATGGCAGGCCCTGCCAGGAAGGCCTTGTGCAATCTCTCTGTTGTGATGGGAGAAATTCCTAACTTATGACTTAATGCAGCTCTCTGAGGAGCAGCCTTGTGCACTGTCCTCCACAAGTCCTGGCCCTGCCCTCTAGCAGTCTCTTACTTGTTTGTTATCCTACATGGCAGCAGTCCCCAGTTAGAAACTGGGCCACACAACAGGTCAGCAGTGGGCAAGCCAGCATTACCGCCTGAGCTCTGCCTCCTGTCAGATCAGCAGTGGCATTAGATTTTCGCAGGAGTGTGAACCCCATTGTAAACTGTGCATGCAAGGGATCTAGGTTGCATGCTCCTTATGAGAGTCTAACTAATGCCTGATGATCAAAGGTAGAACAGTTTAACCCTGAAGCCATCCTTCCTCCACCCCTCCCACCTCCCCCACCAACCCCTGGCTGTCTGTGCAAAAACTGTCTTCCATGAAACCAGTCCCTGGTGCCAAAAAGGTTGCAAACCACTCTTACTGGGTGTATATCATCAGAACTGGGTGGACAGGCCCTGGAGAGTTGTACCACTTTCACACTTTGGTTCTTGCTTTACAAGTTTAAAGATCCAAGGGCTTGTATAGGAAATTAACAAGGGAAAGCTTTTTTAGTCTTAACTCATGGTTTCTTTGGCAATATAAGGCCAAAATATTGTAGACTTACCTATTTGTTTCTGTGCAGTTTTATGTGCTAAAAACCACACATAAATTTGTTTCCTTCTCAAATTGGTTTGTTTCTACTTCCTTGCCCTCATGCACCTGCCTTTCTCTCTCTCACTCTCTCTCTCTCTGCCTCCCTCCTTCTCTCTCTCTTTGTCAGCGTAACTGTGCTTACCCTAAAGCTAACTCAAAAAAAAAGAAGCCATAGATACACAATCTGCTTTAGGCTGCAGGGATGAGTCTGTTTTCCCAATGAGAAGTTTTATTGGGCCTTTGTAGCTAAGAACTTTCTCAAGCATATTTACTTGTTATTAATGCTATTTGGATCCAGAAGCAGTTGGATTTTCCAAACCTGTAAGGATTTTGATCACTGAAACATCTCCATTTCCATTTTTCTGTGCTTGAAAACTAGCCAATTCTTATCTGGTCTCGCCTCTTTCTTGCAATGTCTTGCTAAAAGCACCAAGAGTAGCAAACATACACTATCATTCTGAGCCTTTTCAAGTATTGTTCTGGAGCCACAGTCTCAGTGGGCACTGAGTCTGCCTTCTGAATTGTCACAGTTGACATTTAAAAATGTTTATTTCATAGAATATCAATACTTTTCAGCTTCTTGGTCCTCCATATCTGCTTTTCTCATAGCCCTATTGACCAGTTGCTTCAGATTTTTATTATGATATCACACCATTTTCAGAACCAACCTCTGAATTTCTGTATTAGAAAACCAGAATTTGCTATGACAAACAACAATAAAACAAATAAACAAACAGAAAAAACCTTCAGTGGCTTAAAACAATACAATACAAGCTTATTTTGGGATCGCACAAAGTCTCACGCGGATGATCTTTCTGGCTGGGTAGCCGTGAATGTCATCTTTCCATCTTATGGCTCTGCCTTCCTCTAGGTCCTTTCCATGCAGATAAAGGATAACAGGAAATTGAGATAAGATGGCCATGAGTTGGGGTACTAGAACAAGGAATGGAACTGGTGCTCACTAGCTAGGACTTAGTTTCATGTCCATGCTTAATTATAGGGGAAGATAGAAAACTATTCAAAAAGAAAACAGGTAAGTTCCTGCCACATTGTTAAACAAATAACAAAGCTCTACTGAAGGACATAAAGGATTACTTGAAGAAATAAAAATTTCTTGTTCTGCAAATTGTACGTTGTTTTTTTGGAAGACTCAATGTTCTAAATTTGTAATTTTCTACTAATTAATCTGTAAAGTCAATATGATTATAATTTATAATAAAACTAATAAAATATTTGAGAAACTTGACCAATAGAGTAAAATGTATTAAAAATGGCAACAAGGCATATGAAAACAGAGTATCCTTATGTTCAATATACATAAAAGCAAGGAGGTGCTGTTTTCTGTTAACCAGTTGCCAAAAATGCATTGATAATATCAGTTGTTGAGGAGACTATAAAAGAAATACACTCATATTCTGTTATAGGGACTCCAGATCAAGTACAAGCCTTTTAGAGGAAAGTTTAACAGTGGGTCTCAAAATTTATAATGTTAATACCCCTTGATCCAACAATTATACTTCCAGGAATTTATACTGAGATAATTAGAAAGTTTGCAGAGATGTAAGTACAAGAATAATTATCATAGCATATTTTAAAATAGAGGAAAACTATCAAATGCCTCCTACATAGAGATTTAGTTAAATAAATTCTGTTCTTAAACATAGAATTCAAAATACCACTAAACATTATAATGTAAACAAATTATTGACAGCGAAAGAAGTGCCAATACATCGTGATAAATGAAAAACAGCAGTTACAATTTCTTTTTGCCAGTAGCATATACATGTATATGTGGAGAGGAGAAAGAAAGGAGGAAGAGAATAAGTAAGAATCCTTACAAAATATTTAGTATATTTTTGTGTAGTCTATAAAGATCACTCATTTTTTCAGCCAATGGTTAACTAAAACTTGTATGTATTTTATTGCAGTGAGATGGCACTATTTTGAAATTGTGATTTCGATTAGCTCAAATGTCATTTTTGTTTTAAACAAATATCTTTTCTAGTAAAAATACACAAATATCTATTTATTTTGTCTGTAAACAAAATACATATTCGTTCCTTCCTTTTACCTTCTACAGTTTCATTTCATGTTATCAAATTAAGACAATATGTCATTAATCACAAGAAAAGTTTGAGTGGTTATTTTTGGATGTTTAGGTGATTTTTATTTTGTGTTATTTTTATCACGAAGTTAGTGGGGGAAAAAGTGGACATAGATTTAGAAAAACTTTTTCTGCTGCTTTAATTGTGTGACTTCTGATAGGTTGTTAAAACATATGAACTTCAGTTTGCTTAACTATAAAATTGAGATAATAACTATTCTCACAAAGTTGTGAGAATTATGTTAGAAAAAATATTTAAACTCAGTGTTACCACTAAAATTAATATTTAAAATATTTTTCCTAAAATTTTGCTTCCATAAAAGCATTCAACTAAATAATTTCTTGATTTATACAAACTTTGGGATAGGAAACTCTGAACTAAGTTAATATGGTCCATTTTTCCATATCAAAATTTCTGAAATCTCCTTCAAGCAGGTAACTCAGCAAAGTTGCCCAAACAAATAATGAAAATAAACCGGAAAAGTACATAAACAGTGACAGTTAAGTATTTCTATAATCATTAAATTTTATAATAAAGCATTCGATGTTTAAAAATTGACTTCTATGGCCAGGCGTGATGGTTCATGCCTGTAATCCCAGCACTTTGGGAGGCCAAGGCAGGCAGATCATGAGGTCAAGAGATCGAGGCCATCCTGGCCAACATGATGAAATCCTGTCTCTACTAAAAAATACAAAATTAGCTGGGCATGGTGGTGTGCACCTGTAGTCCCAGCTACCCGGGAAGCTGAAGCAGGAGAATTGCTTGAACCAGGAAGTAAAGATTGCAGTGAGCTGAGATTGAGCCACTGCACTCCAGCCTGATGATAGAGTGAGACTCCACATAAAAAAAAAAAAAAATTGTAGAGAAAGTGCTGTTTTACAAAGAAAAAAATCACTTAAAATTTGAATACCCTAAAGTAATAGCTAACTAATTTATACTGCTTAAATTTTGCTATCTACAATGTGGCATTATTTATGCCTCATTTAAAGAAAATATAACTCAGATAAAATTGTTTGAATCCACAAATACTGAATGTTTGTTATAATAATTGCCTATATCCTTACTAATTTTCTATATACTTGTTCTATTATTGAAATCTCTATCATTGTGGATTTATACATTTCCTCATGTATTTGTGTCAGTTTTTGCTTAGTATTTAGAATTGTTACATCTTCTTGATAAACTGTTTCCTTTATTCTGATGCATTGATCCTTTTCATACCTAGCAATATTCTTTGTTCTGAAATCCACTTTATTTGATATTCATTAGCCTGTGCGGTTGTCTTTTGATTAGTGTTTACATATTTTATCTTTTTCCATTTAAATTTTAACCTATCTGTCCCTTTATAGTTGATGTGGGTTTCCTGTAGGCAGAATATAGTTAGTTGCTCTTAAATTTAATCTGGAAATTGCATCCTTTTCATTGGTGTTTTTAAACCATT
This sequence comes from Saguinus oedipus, assembly GCA_031835075.1. Taxonomy (NCBI): domain Eukaryota; kingdom Metazoa; phylum Chordata; class Mammalia; order Primates; family Cebidae; genus Saguinus; species Saguinus oedipus. The sequence goes on along the minus strand of CM063172.1, from coordinate 172,449,857 downwards.
TACATTTAATAATATTATTAATATTATTGGGTTTAAATATACATATTGCTATTTTTTGTTTTTGTTTCCTTTGTTCTTCATTCCTTTTCTCTCCTTTTCTTGCCTTCCTTTGGATTACTCAAGAATTATTTATTGTTGTGTTTTATATCCTTTTTTGGCTTATTAGCTATAATTATTCATGGTTATTTTAGTGATTTACTTAGGGTTTAGAGTAAACATTTTAAACTTATCACTGTCTACTTTCAAGTGCACAGCATATAAAAATCTTATAACAATATACTTCTTTTTTGCCTTCAGGTCTTTATGCTAGTGTAGTCATAGATTTTAATCCTACATACATTATGAACCTGACTACATTTTCAGTTTTATCTAAACAGTAGATTAATTTTAAATATTTAAATAATCAGAAAATAGTAGATATTAAAATAATTAGAAAAATAAAGTATTTTTACTCTTATAGTTTCCATTTCTGGCCCCTTCTTTCCTCTGTGTAGACACAGGGTTTCCACTGTTTTCATTTTCCTTGTGCTCAAAGGACTTCTTTTAACATTTCTTCCATTAATGTCTGCTGGTGAGAATTTGTTTTGACTTATGTATATCTGAAAATAACTTATTTCACCTTCATTTAAATAAATATTTCTTCAGAATAAAGAATTATAGGTTCATAACTCTTTTGCATCCTTTAAAGATGTTCTTCCACTGTCTTTTAACCTACATTTATTTTCCAAGGTGTCATACTTTTCTTCTTTCCTCTGTTTACAATGTGTCATTTTTTTTCTATGTATGTTGTTAAGATGTTCTCCTTATTACTTATTTTAAGCAGTTGGGTTATAATGAGGCTTGGTGTTATTGTCTTCATCTTTCTTGTGTTTGGGTTTTATTGAGCTTCTTAATCTGTAGGTTCATAGTTTTTACCAACTTTGGACATTTTTCGGTCATTATCTCTTCAATTATTTTATCTCCCACTCCTCTTCCAGTGACTTGAATTACATGTATATTAGGTCAATTCTAGTTGTCTCACTGTTGACAAATGTTCATTTCATTTTTTTCTTAACTTTTTTCTCTCTGCTTTCTTTTGGATATTTTCTGTGGCCGTTTTCAAGTTTACAAATTTTTTCTTCTGCAATATCTAATGTGAATTTGATCCCATCCAGTGTGCTTTTCATCTTAGATATTGTAGTTCCCAACTCTAAAAATTTATTTGGATCTTTTTATATTTTCTATGTCTCTATTAATATGTAAGATGTATCTTCTAGCTCCTTGAATATATAAAGTATAGTCATAAGAACTATTTTAATGTCCTATTTCTATTACCTGTATAAATTCTGGGTCAGTTTCAAAATACTGATTTTTCTCCTAATTTTTGGCTGTATTTATTTGCTTCTTTGTATGTCTGATAATTTTTAATTGGTTGCCAGACATTTTGGACATTACTTTCTATATGCTAAAAATTTTATCATAGCTATAAATATTTTTGAAATTTCTCTGGAACATAATTTGTTTGGAATATTTGGGATTGATGTGAGCCCAAATATTCAAGTCTTGCTTTTAAGTTTTGTTAGGTGTTCTGAAATTAGTATTTTTACTAAGGTTCATTATTCCCCATTAGTGTGGGAGGACCCTTTTTAGTACTCTAGCCTATGCCCCTGGAAATATTAAGTTTTCCATTCTGGCTATTGGGAAGAGGAACCATTTCTTACTTTGTTGAGCCTTGATCCCTGTTCCATCTTACTATTTTAGGTGCTTCTTTCCCCTGCCTCTGTTAGTTTCCTCAAATACATGCACTGAAGGGGAAGGGGACCCTCTGCAGATCTGGAGTTCTCTCTGTACACCTAGTTCCTGTGCCATACTGTCCTGTGAATTCTAGCTGGCTTAGCTTCCTTGAATTCCAAGCTTCATCTTCTGAACTCAGGGAGACAGCTAGGCTTCTACCCTCTGGAAACTCTTCCCAGGCAGTAAGTTGAGGCAGTTGTAGGTCTCACCTCATCTTTTCCCATCCCTTGAGGATCACTGTCCTTCATTGCCTGATGGTTAATGGCTTGAGTGCTATTGTTTCATACATCTTGTCTAAAGGTGTTTCAGGTGAGAGGACAAATTCAGTTCCTGCTATTCCATCTTGACTAGAAATGAACTACATATTGTTTTGAGGTCACATTCTTATTCATTATTGAATTGATATGCACAAATATATAACCTCAATATTTATTCTAAGAGAAGGAAGACTGGTTTTGCTCATGACTATCTTTTCCCTGGCCTCCAAGCTCCAAGACTCATCTATTATTATACATTGCTAGAAGGTTTAACATTTTGAATTCTAGGTAAAGCTGTTACAATGTTTGTCACAAACCAAGGAAGCCTCAGAGGAGTAAAGGGTAGCTCAAATAAAAGTGAATTTTCTCTCCCTTTATAGTTTGCTTGCTGATGTATGATAGGCATACCATATTGTAATGAGAGTAACTACTAGATTATGTTTTCTGTGGATTCCTTGTAACCAAAAAGACAGGGAATCAACCCAAATGTTCATTGACAATAGACTGGATAAAGAAAATGTCATACATATACAACATGGAATACTATGCAGCTATAAAAAGGAGCTGGAAGTTGTTATCCTCAGCAAACTAACGCAGAAGGAGAAAATCAAACACCACATGTTCTTGCTTATAAGTGGGAGCTGAATGATGAGAACACATGGACACATGGGGTGAGGGAAAAACACACACTGTCTGTGGGGAGGATGGTGCAGGGGGAGGGAATGCATCAGCTAATGGTTGCTGAACTTAATACCTAGGGAATGGGTTGATCTGTGCAGCAAACCACCATGACACACGTTTACCTATGTAACAAACCTGCACATCCTGCACTTGTACCCCAGATCTTAAAATAAAAGTTGATAAATAAAACTAAATAAAGTAATGTTGGAACCTCAGCAATTGCCTGCTGGGTTCGCTCTGAGTGCTGCACAGGCCCAGGCTTGCTGGAGGGTTCAGGTCGTGCTACTCCACGTGCTGGTCTGCATTAGGACTAAAGAGCTTCTCCAGAAGGAAATCAAGAGTCTTGGTACACAGACTGAAGCAAAGAAATGCTTTTTGTTGGAGAAAGTTAATGCATTTGAGTATTTGCCACTTAGATCTCCTTGAGTCTCTAAATTTTTTTTGAAACAGAGTCTTGCTCTGTCACCCAGGCTGGAATGCAGTGGCATGAGCTCGGCTCGCTGCAACTTCAGCCTCCCTGGTTCAAGCAATTCTCCTGCCTCAGCCACTCGAGTAGCTGGGATTATAGGCATGCACCCCCATGCCCAGCTAATTGTTTTTGTATTTTTAGTAGAGATGGGGTTTTGCCATATTGGCCAGGCTGGTCTCAAATGTATCTGCCCAACTCAACCTCCCAAAATGCTGAGATTACAGGCATGAGCCACCACACCTGGCCGAGTCTCTGCATTTTCACCAGGGACTCGATCTTCAACAAGGTATTTCAAACTTGAGTAAAAGTACATAAAGGTAAAAAATGTATACATATATATATTCTCTTCAACCTCTAAGTTTGTATTGATTGTTTTTATCTACAATATAACTAAAATATGTGCAAATAAAATGAGCCAATATTTGTAAAACACCTAGCATGACCCGTGGCAGGTTATATGTTCTTTAAAAATGTTTGTTAAATAGATAAAAATAAATAGACCATATAAAAGTAAGGTAATATCCCTTACATTTATAGCATTTATGCAACCAAGGAACAAAAAAAATTCCCAGATTTTGCATTTAAAACAATAAAAAGCACAAAGCCCCCTTTCCATCACATAACATTCTTTTGATGGAACAGAGGCTGCCCCACTGGAACAGAACCGACGCCACGACCATCGTGCTGACTTGCTTCTCCTGTAGCATCAGCACAGCTCTGCCACCGCCTATCGTGCGAAAAACTCAATTCTCAATTCTCACATCTGTGTCCTCCCTTAAAGAGACTGAAAAACCTTGATTCATGTGGCAAACGATGACAGTGTTTGCCTGCAGTTGTTGCAAATGCATATTTTACATACTCAGACCACGTGCTCTATGAGGCCTGAACAGCATCTGTTAGTTCCCAACTATATACTTAAATGGTCCAAAACAGTGTTTGGCCCAAAGGACCTGTTCACTATAAATGTGTGTTGGCAGGAAGAAGGAAAGAAGGAATGAAGGAAGGAAGGAAAGAAGGAAAGCAGGTGGGAAGGAAGGAAAGAAAGAAGGTAGGGAGGTTCCCTCTCTTATTTGTTCAAAGCAAGTGGAGTAAATGTTCAAATCAGCTGCACATGAACCATACGGCAGGATTCAGTTATAAGGCTGTCTTCCTGAAGATGCTCCAGAATATGCTAATATTAAACTTTAAATCCATCTCTATGGCAAAAATATAAAATAAAATATTTCCTCATGAAATCGCATGCACCAAGTTAAAAAATCCCAAAACTCAAAGGAGTCTACTTTGGCAATTTTACCTAGAACTTGCGGATAGAAGGCTGTGATTAAAACAAACTAATAATTAATTATAACAGTAAATAGCCCCATGACCAAATCCAACATCTCACTGAAGTCTCTGTAAGCCCTGAAAGCACACGGTAGCATGGCCTGGTCTGACACTTAGCAGAATTTGGGAGGGTGTGATGGGAATTCTGAAATGCAGAATGAAAACACTGGAAATGGCAATGTCTGAGGTGATGTTACCAATAAGCTGTGTGTGTGCCCACATGGTCTATATCAGCCAAACGCCAAGCCTCTCAGTCTGTGCAGGTGCCACATGGAACTCAGGAGAGGTCTGTGAGCCACATGGCCAAGCGCATGTCCAGAAGTGGAGAAAAACACTATCACACAAACGGCACAAGGGAGTCAAGTGAGTCAGAAACTGAACTTTTCAAGAGGCCCCTGAAGAGAGATTGGGGTTTGTGCAAGTGTGTGACAGAACATTCGCCCAGAGAAGTAGTGGTTGGTTGATTCAATGCTAGCTATATTTTAACTTTATTTTTAATTTCAATAGGTTTTTAGGGAGCAGGTGGTGTTTGGTTACATGATTAAGTTCATTAGTGGTGATCTCTGAGACTCTGATGTACCTGTAGAGTGTACACAGTACCCAGTGTGCAGTCTTTTATCCCTCATGTCCCTCCCACCCTTTCCCCAAAGTCCAATGTATTATTCTTATGTCTTTTAATGCTAGCTTGTTATAATCCCAGAGAGATGGGGCTTGGGGAGACACTGATGAATCACAAAATATTTTTACCTGAGTACTTAGTGAGTCAATTACAATGCTTTAAATTCTTACTAAAGAGAAAAACAATGTCTGGCTTTTTGCAAGCATTTGCCATAGGCAGAAGCAGATTGACTACAAAATTAACAAAGCTTGAGCTCCAAGCCTCTCACTTGTACGGGCTCCTACCAAATGTTCTTCTCAGGAGATCCAGCATCAGCCACCTGCTGAGAGATTGGAGCCTGGGTCACCTTTAAATTCTGATGCTGATGCACAGGGTAAAAGAGTGGGCGGCCAGCACTAGCCCCTGTTGGCTTGTGCCCCAGAATCTGAACTCTATCTTTAATCCCAGAGAAGGATCCCAGGTAAGAATATTTTGTGATTTTCCAGTGTCTCCCCAAGCCCTATCTCTCTGGGATTACAATAAGCAAGCATTAAAATACATAAGGATAATACATTGGACTTTGGGGAAAGGATGGGATGGACTTGAGGGGGTTGCTGCCCTGCTCCCTGCTTTGAGGAGCACAAAGATCCAGGTTCATAGCCAGCTTGATGTTGACAGTGAGGGTCTGTAGTCTTGTATGCTGGAAGACATCCAGGGAGGAGGTTGCCCCAGGGCTCGTGTGACCTGAATGAGGACATGCAGATGGGAGTCAGAGATGTGGCAATAGCAATAATAAGTTGGGAAGTCGAAAGAAACTTAACTCTCAGTAGTAAAAAGCCAGTTTCTATTAACAATGCTACAGGAGAATCTGATTATCTTCCTTTGTTTTCCACAGAAAATGACATTATGCAATTGCTGTCATAAAGTAATGACCAAGTAATATGCAGCCAATAAATACAGAGAAAAGTATTGCAAAGATGTCAGAGACAATTTGATAATTTTTTTTCTGGATAGACTTTATTCGTGGTATTTGTCAGGTTCTTAATTTTTTTCTCATTCTTAGTCAATATTAAATTTCTTACCTAACAACAAACCACTGCTCAAGGAAATAAGAGAGGACAAAAACAAATGGAAAAACATTCCATACTCATGAATAGAAAGAATCAATATCATGAAAATGACCATACTGACCAAAGTAGTTTACAGATTCAATGCTATCCCCATCAAGCTACCATTGATTTTCTTCACTAAATCAGAAAAAAACTACTTTAAATTTCATAAGAAGCAAAATAAGAGCCCACATAGCCAAGACAATCCTAAGCAAAAAGAACAAAGGTAGAAGCATCATGCTACCTGACTTCAAACTATACTACAAGGCTACAGTAACCAAAACAGCATGGTACTTGTACCAAAACAGAGCTATAGATCAATCGAACAGAACAGAGACCTCAGAAATAACACTACACATCTAAAACCATCTGATTTTTGACAAACCTGACAAAAATAAGCAAGTGGGAAAGGATTCCCTATTTAATAAATGGTGATGGGAAAACTGACTAGACATATGCAGAAAACTGAAACTGGACCCCTTCATTAACCAAGAAGAAAACCTAGCCAATACCATTCAGGACATAGGCATGGGCAAAGACTTCATGACTAAAACACCAAAAGCAATGGCAACAAAACCAAAATTAATAAATAGAATCTAATTAAACTAAAGAGCTTCTGTGCAGCAAAAGAGACTACCATTAGCATGAACAGGCAACCTACAGGATGAAAGAAAATTTCTGCAATCTATCTATCAGAAAAAGGGCTAATATCGAGAATCTACAAAGAACTTAAACAAATTTACAAGAAAAAACTAACCCATCCAAAAGTGGATGAAGGATATGAACAGATGCTTCTCACAAGAAGACATTTATGCAGCCAACAAACCAGCTCATCATCACTGGTCATTAGAGAAATGCAAATCAAAACCATAGTGAGATATCATCTCACGCCAGCTAGAATGGCAATCATTAAAAAGTCAGGAGATGGTTGGGCACAGTGGTTCATGCCTGTAATCTCAGCACTTTGGGAAACTGTGGCGGGCAGATCACAAGGTCAGAAGTTCGAGACAAGCCTGACCAACATGGTGAAACTCCGTCTCTAAGAAAAAAAAAAAAAAAGGAAACAACAGATGCTGGAGAGGATGTGGAGAGGATGTGGAAAACTAGGAATGCTATTACACTGTTGGTGGGGGTGTACATTAGTTCAACCATTGTGGAAGACAGTGTGGTGATTCCTGAAGGATCTAGAACCAGAAATACCATTTGAACCAACAATCCCATTACTGGGTATATACCCGAAGGATTATAAATCATTCTACTATAAAGACACATGCACATGTATTTTTGTGTGTGTGTGTGTGTGTGGCACTCTTCACAATAGTGAAGACTTGGAACCAATCCAGATACCCATCAATGATAGAATGGACAAGGAAAATGTGGCACATATACACCATGGAATACTATGCAGACATAAAAAAGGATGAGTTCCTGTCCTTTGCAAGAACATGGATGAAGCTGGAAACCATAATTCTCAGCAAACAAACACAAGAACAGAAAATAAAATGTCATATGTTCTCACTCAAAAATGGGAGTTGAACAATGAGAACACATGGACACAAGGAGGGAAACATCACACTGGGGCCTGTTGGGGGGTGAGGGGACAAGGGGAGGGATAGCACTAGGAGAAATGCCTAATATAGATGATGGGTTCATGGGTGCAGCAAGCCACCATGGCATGTGTATACCTATGTAACAAACCTGCACATTCTGCACATGTACCCCAGAACTTAAAATATAATAAATAAATAAATAATTTAAAAAATTAAAAATTTTGGGTTTCCCTAATTATATAAGTTTCAAGCCCCACAAAACCCATATGGACCTTTGAACTTAGAGTTATCATAAGCCAAACTTATACCAACTTTATATAAGTCCTATATATAAGCCAAACTTATACCAACTTTATATAAGTCCTGTAACTTCTCCATCCCATTGTTTAAAATGAAAATGGGTGGGCAAAGTGATTTCTAAGGACTTTTTAAATGTTAAAATATATGAGTATTAGCTAAGACTAATTAACTACATGGCAGAAAGTTCAATAGGAAAGAAAAAGAAAGCTGATATACTGAATCTGCTTCAAAATGATTCAGAAATGAAGATAAAACATCACTGATACCATGATAGAAACTGAAAAACATTTAACATATCAAAATTGGATGTGTACATAATTTGAAACATACATATGTTATGTAAATAAATGTTACATTTTATGTTAAATCTCTCATATACTATTATAAGCATTTCAGACAGATCATGTAATTACTTATTACTCAAGTACATAGTTATCAAAGGGCATTCAGTCCTGTGAAAAGCATATGTAATAGCATATTTGTATTATGTAAAAATGATTAAAATTAGCATTGGATAAGCATACACCTCAAACACTTATGCAATTATCTTCGTTGAAATCTAAAATGTTCTGATTACTAGTAACAGGTAAGCACAGAGGTCAAATGTTGACTGTTGATTAGGGTCTCAATCAGTTTATGCTGCCATAACAAAATACTATAAACTGGGTCACTTAAACAACAGAAATGTATTTCTCATCATTTCAGAGGCTGAGAAGTCCAAAATTTAGGTACCAGCAGATTCGGAGGCTGGTGCGGGTGTACTTTCTGGTTCATATTTTATACTTCTTACTGTGTTCCCACATGGTGGAACGGGAGAACAAATTCTCTGGAGCCTGTTTTATAAGAGCACTAATGCTATTCATGAGGCATCCACATTCATGACTTCAACACCCCTCCAAGGCCCTGCCTTTTACTATAGTGATATTCAACCTTGGGAGTTAGGATTGTAATGGGGAATGTAAACAGTGAGGCCAGGGTCCTGTAAAGCCCGAGTCCTGTTACGTGCGGAGCACCGCGCTGACTGACTACCAGCAAAACCAGAGATGGCTCTGGTCTTCAGAGACTTCTAGTGTAGTAGGTTAGATGGTCATATGGAATTAAAACATTACATTCTGATGTCTGCAATAATAAAAGAATAAAACAAGCAGCATGCTTCAGTAGTAGAAGAGCAATTAATTCCTGCTAACTAATCAGATAAATGTTATGTGTTTCTAAAAATAGACTACAAGAAAGCCGGATAAAAACACTTAGAATAAAAACCTAACTAAATACAGTAGAGATGGAGACCATGAAATAGCCTGGAAGTGGAGAATTAAATAGCAACAGAAAGGATCTAAACACAAGAAGAGGAGAGAATGATTATCTTCTTAACAGAATATCCTGACTTTTCTCCCATGCCATTATTTAACTATAACACATGCAAAAAAAATCCTATCATAATGATCAATCAAAAAAGATCTGTGGGAAAACACTTCCATAACTACATAGTGTTACATACATATCTATCATTTTTCCTGTTGCCTATTCCTAATTCGTGAACATATCGAAAGAAGACTTCATTATTGAAGAAACACAATTAAATGCTCTTTGGCTAAACATTAATTTGATTTTCCCTACTAAAGGGTAGCTGCACTTTTGTTCATAATTGAGTCTGCAGCTATTAATTGGCAAAGCCATACAGATTCCTGCAGAAAGCATTTTGATCACTTCAGAGTCAGAGAGAGTGGGGTGGGCTCGTCTGGCACTGGGCGCTAGGAGATCTTGTTTCTAGATTTAGTCAGACTATTGAAAAAAAATACCATTCGTCAAAAAGCTTTCCATCCATATGTACTATGTGAACATAATATGGAAGTAAATATGACAAAACCCAAATGGCTTGAAATTAAATTATTTCAATTGTTTTATGAATAAAATTGAGCACTTAACTAAAGATGGAGACAGAAAAGTAACTAAGAAAATATTGTACTTTGGTACAGTTTATACTTTTGGTTCATTTTTTTTAATGTAGAGCTTTACCTGGATTAAGACCACAAGATGCCATCAAAATTATGCTTCTTAAAGGATTTTCCAACAAAAAGCCAGGATTTGTCTTTACATTTATAAGTTGATTCCTGTAAATACCTAAAATAAGGTTTCTATTTCATTTAAAAAATGATAAGCTGTAAAAATACCAAATACCTACATTTACATTTTCTTCCATGATGTAAATACTAACCAGAAATTAGCTATTATTATTAATATACACAACTATTTTTAAAGTATTCATGCTAGTTAGTTATTTTGTACTGTGGTCAGTTTGTGCATTTCAAAGAGCAAGCTATGATCATTTATGAAAACCATGACAGAATTTTGCAACATTTTCCTGATATTAGGATATTCTCTGCTGCCCAACTGGAAAACACAAATAAGAGAAATTCTCCCCTCTTTCTTAATAAAGCCTGCTCTTGAACTCATTCTCAGCCAGCTACCAACCTTCTGTGGCACCATTTTTTACAAGTATTATTTATATCATCTCTAGTTTCTCTCTGTAAAGCCTCTTAAACCCATTCCAGTAGGCTTTCATCCCTGCCATACCAGCCACACTGTTCTCTGCAAGATCACCAATGACTTCCATGATTCTAAATCTACTCTTCAGTTCTCAGGCTTTAGAGACCAATTATGTCTATAATGCTTGATAATAATTTACCTCTGCAATTTCACCAATACCTCAAATGCAAAGGCTTAAAACTGAAGTTTGAGTCTTATTAACTCTCAACATGATAATTCCTTGTATTTCTTCTGTCTGCAGTTCTTTTTCATTCCCCCATAATTTTTCCTCTGTAAAAACTAAATCTGTCCTCTTTTTCATGCTACCCCTCTGGAATTTATACCCTGTGTTCCTTTCCTTATTAGCTTTTGTCCTAGCTCTCTCTCTCTTTTCCCTAGCCTACTCTTTGTATTGCTGCCAGGTTAATGATTCTAAGACAAAACTCCTCATCATTCACCACTTTCTCAAATGTCTCCATGGTCTCAATGCTTGGAATTCCCAGTTCAGGAGAAGATGAGCGCTGTGGGCCCCTTCACTGTTGTCTCCTAAGACTGTCTCTCCTACAGACTTTTCAACATGTGTCAGATCCTCCTTTTCCTGCTTCCAGGATGATTTATTTTTCCTTATTTCACCAAGAAAATTGTTTCCCAAATTTTATTTTATTCTTTGCAAGGATTGTTAAAAATTTTGTTTGTCTTGATCTTTCTCTTTCTGTTAGAGGCTTTCTTTAAACATCTTGTAACCCTTTATTACACATCAATTTTCAGGTTTCTTTAATTGCTGCCTCAGTTACACCATGGAAGCTTTATTGCATCCAACATTTTGTTGCTCTCATAATCATTCTCATGCTCTTTTAGATTCATGCTTTTTAAAAATAATTTCTATTATTTTAGTGGTGCTATTAACGGACTGGAAATAACTCCTCTGGATTTAATTTGTCATGCCTACATAGAAGTCCAATACATTTTTAACAATACAGGTTAACTAATTGTTCATGGAAAACATTTTTTTTTTTTGGCTTTTCCCCCTTTGTGACTTTGCACATCTTATCTTTTTATCAAATTTAAAATATCATGCAAAAGACTTTCATAAACTCTTTCTATCATCAACTTCCATTAGAAGTGATTTCCCTTTTCCTGGTCCTCCAGCACAGGATATTTTATCCTGCTTGGAAGTGTAGTCATTTGTGCAGCTGTCACATCTCCCTGTGATTCTGCTTAACAAGGAGGAGTTCCATTTACCTCCATCTGAGAGAACGTCTCATGCACAGTAATGATCAACAAATATTTAATTAATGAAATAATAAATGAAATACAATTTTCTTAGAAGTATATAACTACCAAAATGTTCTTGAGAATTATTCATTCCAAAGAAAATTACTCTATTTTTAAAAATCATTACCCACCTTTTCCAAAGATACTAACAGTAATGAGCATTCATTATATGCATTTCTTTTTTTCTTGATTGTATACTTTGATGCTGATGATTAATTTTAACATAATTTGAGAAAGATGTACAAAAACAAAGTACAAAATATATCTGGTCTTTTGGGATTTTCATAAAATGCCATTAACTCTGTAGTGGATGTTGCACTGAAGACTGTAAAAGCTATCACCAACCCTGCTTTCCACTTCTGTGGTCTTGATAATCACAGTACACAGAACCACAGGAATATGGAAAAGTGGCAACAACAGATTCCCTAATTTGCTTTAAAATCAGAACACAATGAAATATAATCCTGGAAAAGGAGTCATGGACATCTGATGTGGGTGTATCTAGAGAACCCATTGTCCTCCATGATGTGAAAAGATCATCAAAGTTTAAATATTAGTAGGTACTTGCATAGATAATTCAAATAGTCTTTACTTGGAGCACTCTTCAAAGATATTCTACAAAAAAATTTAAGTTATGATGTGGTAAAGTAACTAAAATGGTAATAACAACATTATTTCATCAAAAGTAAGAAATATTTCTAATATTATTTTCAGAGTTTGTAGTCTATGAATATTAAGAATTCTAATGTATTTTGATATAATTTTATTTTGAGTTATAACAGAAATATTTTTTAAAGTGCCCTGATTATAAACTCTTTATAATAGGGATTCTCCCATAGAACTAAACATACACCATAGGTGAAACTGTGACAACAAAATTACCTAAATTTATAAAATTAAGCCTATCAAACCTAATCAGTAGAAATTCATACAGGTAGTCAAATCTTTACCTTACTAACATGCAGTCACATCTTTACATTACTAGTGGAATTATTGGGGCGCCAATTTTATTAGTCCAGAAAATGGTTGCTATATTTATGCTTATTTTTTTTCAGATTTCTTATTATTTACCTAATTAAAATCAAGTCTGTTAAGCAAGAAGTAGTGTGCGTAATCAAAGCCCTACTTAGAAGAAGATTACACACGCAATGAAAATGCATGTGGAGCTAGCATCAAAATGGCAGGGTCAAATTCACACACAGCAATATTAACCTTAAATGTAAATGGGCTAATGCCCCAATCAAAAGACACAGACTGGCAAATTGGACAAAGAGTCAAGACCCATCAGTGTGCTATATACAAGAAACCCACCTTATGTGCAAGGACACATATAGGCTCAAAATAAAGGGATGGAGGAAGATTTATCAAGCAAATGGAGAGCAAAAAAAAGCAGGAGTTGCAATCCTAGTCTCTGATAAAAGGGACTTTAACCAGAGTTTCTGTACAGCAAAAGAAACAATCATTAGAGTGAACCAGCAACCAACAGAATGGGAAAAAATTTTTGCAATCTAACCATCTGACAAAGAGCTAACATCCAGAATCTCCAAAGAACTTAAACAAATTTACAAGAAAACAAACAAACAACCCCAACCAAAAGTGGGCAAAGGATACGAACAGACACTTTTCAAAAGAATATATTTATGAGGCCAACAAACACATGAAAAAAATGCTCATCACTGGTCATTAGAGAGATGCAAATCAAAACCACATTGAGATACCACCTCATGCCAGTTAGAATGGCGATCATTAAAAAATCTGGAGAAAACAGATGCTGGAGAGGATGTGGAGAAAAGGAACACTTTTACACTGTTGGTGGAAGTGTAAATTAGTTTAACCACTGTGGAAGACAGTGTGGCAATTCCTCAAGGATCAAGAAATAGAAATTTCATTTGACCCAGCAATCCCATTACTGGGTATATACCCCAAGGATTATAAATCCTTCTATTATAAAGACATGTGCATACATATGTTCATCACGGCACTGTTTACAATAGCAAAGACCTGGAACCAACCCAAATGCCCATCAATGATAGACTGGACAAGGAAAATGTGGCACATATACACCATGGAATACTATACAGCAATAAAAAAATGATGAGTTTATGTCCTTTGTAGTGACATGGATGAATCTGGGAAACCATCATTCTCAGCAAACGGACACAAGAATAGAAAATCAAACACCACATCTTCTAACTCATATGTGGGTGTTGAACAATGAGAATACATGGACACAGGGAGGGAAGCATCAAACACTGGGATCTGTTGCAGGGAACAAGGACAGCAGGGGGGTAGGGGGTTTGGGGAGGGATAACATGGGAGAACAGCCAGATATAGCTGACAAGGGATGGAGGCAGCAAACCACCTTGTCATGTATGCACCTATGCAACAATCCTGCATGATCTACACATGTACCCCAGAACCTAAAGTACAATTTAAAAAAAAAGAAAGAAAATGCATGTGGATATAACAATCATAAAAAAAGAAATGAGGATACCAAATTAGTGATACATACTTTGAAAACTGCCCCCTGCAATTGGCCATCAAGAGCAAAAATTGAGGAAATATAATTGATAAAACTGAAAAAGTATATTTATGTGGCTTGAAAAATTGAATAAAGCTTGTATGCCAATTATCCCAAAGTTGATTTGTGAAAAAGCTAGAGGGGATTGTTCTTAACAGTTAAGAGCTGTGGAAAATGCAGCTGGCATAACTTTTATCACAAGCTGCAATGAATGCCATAGGTTCAAGTTTCAGTCAGATTGGCAGCTAAGAGCTATGGCCTTGCAAATCTGGGTAGTTGCGCCAAAAATGCCCAATTATAATTGTGCAATGAATTAAAAGATTTTCATCAAAATAAAACTATCTTGGAAAAGAAAGCCTAGTGGAATACAGAACAATGAGGAGAATAAACATTTTTAAAGTTTGAAAGGATTGCATCTATGGAATCCAAATTTAAAAAGCCTTAGCAAGAGTACTCTAGAACTTATCTGTAGGAAATATTGAGATAACTTAGGTGAAAAGGGGCATTAATTGATTTGCCTTGAAATTGCATAGATTTTCCATTTATTTGATAGCCTTGAAGGTGCTCATAGAAATGATATGAGGGCCACTAAAACTACTATGAGTTTATCATGTTGAAAATCTGGGAGACCTCAAAAAAAAAATCTGAAAAATCCAAAATGCCTAAGATCACTTTAATTTAATCAAGAAGAATCAGTCATAAAGATATCATTATCTATAACTTCCTTAACCTATAAAGTATATGATACTCATACAGTGTCATTTTGGATTTAAAAAGACTCTTTTGATAAGTTTTCTTTTCTTCTTCTTCTCCTTCTTCTTCTTCTTCTTCTTCTTCTTCTTCTTCTTCTTCTTCTTCTTCTTCTTCTTCTTCATCTTCTTCTTTTTTTGCTAACCTGCTTTTAAGTAGGATAATATTTGAGTTCATATATATCTACTGAAAAATTCCAAGTGAAATTTAGACAATCAGAGCTAAGGTAAAGATCACCATTTCCAATTTATCAATGTTTATGTATATAATATACTAACATTTGTTTATACAGACATATTATTCTTACCAGTGCATGATCAAAATCCTCTGAATAATCATGGCATATCCTTTGCAGTAGAAACACCTACACCCATAGAGGAGGCACAAAAACTGCAAAGGTAGGTTTAGAAGTAAAAAAACTACCTCAAAACTCCCAGTGGCTGAACAAAATAAAGGCTTATTCTTTCATGGAGGAAAAGTTGACTATGTCTAGACCACTCCCTATAAAAACTGTCTTCCTTGGAGGACTTAAAATATACTGAGAGGGTTTAAATAAAAGGTGTGCAGATTACAATTTTAGTCTGTCCTCTTTTGGAGAGATTCTCTCCCGATATGCTGCATTACAGTTTGTGGTGTGATCTCGAGGCCACCTCCAGGAAGATGCCTCCACATTTAACATGGCAGGAAAGGGAGCCCTGAGCTTGCAATACAGTGTTGGATTAAGACAAAAAATAATGGGCAATTGTAAGACACAGTAAGTTAATCAACAGGGGTAATTACAGAGTGCTATACAAATAGGAAGTGTGTATAAAAGACATGAAAAGTAGCCAAGAGAGTCTTCCCATAAAAATCAAAGTTTAAGCTCCCTTCTGAGTTTAAATTCCCAAAATAAGTTGGACTTAAAGTGAGCAATGTCAATCAAATGTGTGCATTTAGGTTACACTTAGAAAATCTCCCTAAGAAAATAAGAAAGGTTCAAAGTCGTTTTTGAAGCACAGCTAACACCCCCATATATTAGTATTTCAGAATTCTGTGAAAAAGTCCATAAGAATGTTGATCAACTTTGACTTCCTTGGCTGAAGAGAAAATGAGACTTTCTTGGCTGAAGAGAGAATCCATAATATAGGAAATATAGCTGAACAAATTATGTTGAAGTATTTTAAAAATTAAAATATCAGGAGAAGAGAATGAGAAAGCTTAACAGGTACCTAAGTCCTGGGAAAATATAGGAGACATAATGCTTGAAAATAAAATGTCAGTGATTTTCCAAATTCCCCAAATGTAAGAAATAATGTATCAAAAGAACAATAAATAAAAACAAATCAATGCCAAAAGATCAAAGCAAAACTGCCTAATAAAAAAGACTCAGAGAAAATTAGAAAGACATCCAGAGAAAAAAGGCAGATCGGGAGGCTCCAAGATGGCCAAATAGGAACAGCTCTGGAGTGCAGTTACCAGCAAGAACAATACAGAGGGTGAATGCTCATTGCATTTCCAAACAAGTTTTCACTGCCCACAGACCAGGAGATTCCCAGGCCAGAAAGCACCACGAGTATTCAGTATGGCTGGTGCCATGGGTTGGTGCACAGAAACTCACACCAATCTGGGTAGCCATTTCAACTGGCACCTGGAATTACTGGGAGACAGAGCTGCCCATTCAACTGAAAGGGAGGGCGCTAAGACAGGGAGCCAGGTGATCTGCCTTGGTGGGTACCACTCCCACAAAACAAGCAATCTGAAACACTCTGGATTGAGAGTTTCCCAGCAAGTGCAGCTGGACCTGGGACAGTGGTTCAGCTTAGTAGGGAGAAGGGTGTCCGCTGCTACCGAGGGAGTCCATCAATACTGAGGCAATTCACACAGCAGCTGGGCAGAGGCTGTGGCAGCTCAGCAATGCCTCTGCTGGCAGATTGCGACTAGACTACTCTGTCTAGGGCAAGGCACCTCTGAAAAAAAGGCAGCAGAACATCAGGAACTCATAAATAAAGCCAACCTTCCTAGGTCAGAGCACCTAGGAAAAAAAGTGGTTATGAGTTCCACTGCAGCAGACTTAAAAGTACCTGCCCAGAAGCTCTGAACAGATCAATGGAAGTCACAGCTCAGCACATGAGCTTCTATAAGGGACAGACTGTCTCCTCAAGCAGCTCCCTGACCCCTGTCTACCCAAAGAGACACCTCATAAAGGACAGCTCAGGCCAACATCTAGCAGGTACCCATCTAGGATGAAGATAAAAGAAGAAACTGGCAGCAATCCTTACTGTTCTGCAGCCCCACAGGTGATCTGCAGGCAAGCAGGGTCTTGAGTGGACCTCCAACAGTGCTACAGCAGAGAGGCCTGACTGTTAGAAGAAAAACTAAGAAACAGAAAGAAATAGCTTCAACATCAACAAAAAGGATGTGCACTCAGAGACCCCATCTAAAAGTTACCAACTACAAAGACCACAGGTAGACAAAGCCACTAAAATGGGAAGAAACCAGTGCAAAAGGATGAAAACACCAAAAACCAGAACACCTCTCCTACTTCAAGGGATCACAACTCCTCACCAACTAGGGATCAAAGATAGATGGAGAATGAATCTGATGAACTGACAGAAACAGGCTTCAGAAGGTGGGTAATAACAGACTTCTCTGAGCTAAAAGAACACCCGCTAACAATGCAAAGAAACTAAGAACAAAAAGGTTAGATGAGATGCTAACTAGAATAAACAGCTTAGAGAAGAATATAAACAACTTGATGGAGCTGAAAAACACAGCATGAGAACTTCGTAAAGCATACACAAGTTTCAATAGCCTAATTGATCAAGCAGAAGAAAGGATATCAGACATTGATGATCAACTCAATGAAACAAAATGAGAAGACAAGACTAGAGAAAAAAGAGTGAAAAGAAATGAATAAAGCCTTCAATGAAAATGGGATTATGTGAAAAGACCTAATCTAGGTTTGATAGCTGTACCTGAATGTGATGGGAAGAATGAATCTAAGTTGGAAAACACTCTTCAGGATATCATCCAGGAGAACTTCCCCAACCTAGCAAGGCAGGCCACCATAGAAGTCCAGAAAATACAGAGAACACCACAAAAATATTCCTCAAGAAGAGCAGCCCCAAGGCACATAATTGCCAGATTCACTAGGGTTGAAATGAATAAAAAAATGCTAATGGCAGCCAGAGAGAAAGATCGGGTTACCCACAAAGGGAAGTCCATCAGACTCACAGTGGATCTCTCAGCAGAAACCCTACAAGCCAGAATAGAGTGGGGCCAATATTCAACATCCTTAAAGAAAAGAACTTTCAACCTAGAATTTCATATACAGCCAAACTAAGCTTCATAAGTGAAGGAGAAATAAAATCCTTTATGGACAAGCAATTGCTGAGAGATTTCATCACCACCAGGCCTGCCTTACAAGAGCTCCTGAAAGGAGCACTAAACAAGGAAAAGAGCAGCCACTCCAAAACATATCAAATGGTAAAGACCATAGACATAATAAGAAAATGCATCAACTAACGGGCAAAACATCCAGATAGCATCAAAATGGCAGGATCAAATTCACACATAACAATACTAACATTAAATGTAAATGGGCTAAATGCCCCAATAAAAGGAAATAGACTGGAAAATCAGATAAAAAATCAAGACCCATTGGTGTGCTGTATTCAGGAAACCCATCTCACATGCAAGGACATACATAGGATAAAAATAAAGGGATGGAGGAAGATTTATCAAGCAAATGGAAAGTAAAAAAAAGCAGGAGTTGCAATCCTAGTCTCTGATAAAATGAACTTTAAAACAACAAAGATAAAAAGAGACAAAGAAGGGCATTACATAATGGTGAAAGGACATTCACCACCATTCAAACAAGAAGAGCTAATGATCCTAAATATATACACACTAAATACAGAAGCACCGAGGTAGGTAAAGCAAGTTCCTAACAACCTACAAAGAGACACAGACTCCCACACAATAATAGTGGAAGACTTTAACACACCACTGTCAAAATTAGATCAATGAGATAGAAAATTAACAAGGATATCCAGGACATGAACTCAGAACTTGACCAAGTGGACCTAATAGACATCTACAGAAATCTCCACCCCAAATCCACAGAATATACATTCTTCTCAGCACCACATTGTACCTACTCTAAAACTGACCACACAACTGGAAGCAAATCACTCCTCAGCATATGCAAAAATAATCAGACATCATAACAGTCTCTCAGACCAAAGGGCAATCAAATTAGAACTCAGAATTAAGAAACTAACTCAGAACCACACAGTTTCACGGAAACTGAACAACCTGCTCCTGAATGTCAACTAGGTAAGCAATGAAATAAAGGCAGAAATAAAGATATTTTTTGAAACCAATAAGAACAAAGACACAACATACCAGAATCTCTGGGACACATTTAAAGCAGTATCTAGGGGAAATTCATAACAATAAATGCCCACATGAGAAGCAAGAAAAGATCTAAAATAGGTACCCTATCATCAAAATTGAAAGAGCTAGAGGAGTAAGATCCAGAAAACTCAAAATCTAGCAGAAGACAAAAAAATAACTAAGATCAGAGCAGAACTTAATGAGATAGAGACACAAAAAGCCCTTTAAAAAATCAATGATTCCAGAAGCTGGTGTTTTGAAAAGATCAACAAAATAGACAGACTGCTAGCCAGATTAATAAAAAAGAAAAGGGAGAAGAATCAAATAGATGCAATAAAAACATAAAGGGTATATCACCACTGATTCCACAAAAATACAAATTACCATCAGAGATTACTAAAACAACTCTATGCACATAAACCAATAAACCTGGAAGAAATTGATACATTCCTGGACACTTGCACCCTCCCAAGCCTAAGGAAGAAGTTGAAAACTTCCTCCCAGGAAGAAGTTGAAACCTTGAAAAGACCAATAAAAAGGGCTGAAGTTGAGGCAGGAATTAGTTGCCTACTAACCAAAAAAAGCCCAGGTCCAGATGGATTCACAGCTGAATTCTACCAGATGTACAAAGAGGAGCTGGTACCAATCCTTCTGAAACTATTCCAAGCAATCCAAAAAGAGGGAATCCTTCCCAAATCATTTTATGAGACCAACATCATCCTGATACCAAAACCCAGCAGAGACTCAACAAAAAAGAAAACTTTAGGCCAATATTCATGATGAACATAGATGCAAAAATCTTCAATAAAATACCTGCAAACCAACTGCAACAACACACCAGAAAGCTTATTCATCACGATTAAGTTGGCTTCATCCTGGGAATGCAAGGCCAGTTCAACATATGGAAATCTATAAACATAATCCACCTTATAAACAGAACCAAAGGCAAAAACCACATGATTATCTCAATAGATGCAGAGAAGTCTTTCCAAAAAATTCAATAGCACTTTATGCTAAAAACTCTCAATAAACTAGGTATTGAAGGAACATATCTAAAAATAAGAAAACTATGACAAACCTACAGCCAATATCATACTGAATGGGCCAAAACTGGAAGCATTTCCTTTGAAACCTAGCACTAGACAAGGATGCCCTCTCTCACCACTCCTAGTCAATATAGTATAGGAAGTTCTAGCCAGAGCAATTAGGCAAGAAAAAAAAATAAAGTGTATTCAACTAGGAAGGGAGGAAGTCAAATGGTCGCTATTTGCAGGTGACATGATTGTATATTTAGAAGACCCTATCATCTCAGCCCAAAAATCTCCTTAAACTGATAAACAACTTCAGCAAAGTCTCAGGATACAAAAATCAATGTGCAGAAAAGACAGCATTCCTATACACCAATAACAGACAAACAGAGAGCCAAATCATGAGCAAACTCCCATTCACAATCACTACATGGAGAATAAAATACCCAGAAATACAACTAACAAAGGATGTAAAGCACCTCTTCAAGGAGAACCACAAACCACTGCTCAATGAAATGAGAGGACACAAACAGATGGAGAAACCTTCCATGCTCATGGTTAGAAAGAATCAATATCCTGAAAATGGCCATACTGTCCAAAGTAATTTATAGATTCAATGCCATCCCCATAAAGCTACCAATGACCTTCTTCAGAGAACTGGAAAAAACCACCTTAAACTTCATGTGGAACCAAAAGAGAGCCCATATAGCCAAAACAATTCTAAGCAAAAAGAATTAAGCTGGAGGTATCATGCTACCTGATTTCAAACTATACTACAAGGCTGCAGTAATCAAAACAGCATAGTATTGGTACCAAAACAGATATATAGACTAATGGAACAGAATAGAGGTCTTGGAGGCAATGCCACACATATACAACCATCTGATCTTTGAGAAACCTCACAAAAACAAGAAGTGGAGAAAGGATTCCCTGTTTAATAAATGGTGTTGGGAAATCTGGATAGCATTGTGCAGAAAGCAGAAACTGGACCCCTTCCTGACACCTTACACTAAAATTAATTCCAGATGAATTAAAGACTTAAACATAAGACCTAACACCATAAAAACCCTAGAAGAAAATCTAGGCAAAACCATTCAGGACATAGGCATTGGCAAGGACTTCATGACCAAAACACCAAAAGCATTGGCAACAAAAGCCAAAATAGACAAATGGGACCTAATTAAACTCCAGAGCTTCTGTACAGCAAAAGAAAGAATCATCAGCGTGAACTGGCAACCAAGAGAACTGGAAAAAATTTTTGCAATCTACCCATCTGACAAAGGGCTAATATCCAGAATTTTAACAAAACTAAAACAAATTTACAAGATAAAAACAAACAAATCCATTCAAAAGTGGGTGAAGGATAGGAACAGACACTTTTCAAAAGAAGATATATATGAGGCAAACAAACATATGAAAAAATGTTCATCATCACTGATTATTAGAGAAATGCAAATCAAAACCACGTTGAGATACCATCTCATGCCAGTTAGAATGGTGATCATTAAAAAATCTGGAGACAACAGATGCTGGAGAGGATGTGGAGAAAAAGGAACACTTTAACACTGTTGGTGGGAGGGTAAACTAGTTCAACCATTGTGGAAGACAGTGTGGCGCTTCCTTGAGGACCTAGAAATAGAAATCCATTTGACCCAGCAATCCCATTACTGGGTTTATACTCAAAGGATTATAAATCGTTCTACTGTAAAGACATATGCCCATGTATGTTCATAGCAGCACTGTTTACAATAGTAAAGACCTGGAACCAACCCAAATGCCCATGGATCATAGATTGGACAAGGAAAATCTGGCACATATATACTATGGAATACTATGCAGCCATAAAAAATGATGAGTTCAGGTCCTTTGTAGGGACATGGATGAATCTGGAAACCACCATTCTCAGCGAACTGACACAAGAACAGAAAATCAAACATGGCATATTCTAACTCATGTGAGTGTTGAACAATGAAAACACAGGGACATAGGGATGGTAGCATCACATACTGGGGTCTGTTGGGAGGAGCCAAGGGAGGGACAGCAATGGAGGTAGGGAGGTCAGGGAGGGAAAAATGGGGAGAAATGCCAGATATAGGTGATGGGGGGACAAAGGCAGCAAACCACATTGCCATGTGTGTACCTATGCAGCAATCTTGCATGATCTGCACATGTACCCCAGAATCTAAAGTACAATAAGAAAATAAAATAAAATAATTTTTTTAATAAAAGAAAAAAGGCAGATCATTGAAAAATGGGCAATAGAAGATGGCACTATAGGAGCAACTCAGGATTGCATTTCTCAGTGCGAGTGCAGAGGGTGAGTACAAGCCGCATTTCCAGACAAATCTTTATTGCCCACAGACCAAGAAATTCCCAGGTGTAGGAGCCCCACCGGATGCCAGCACAGCTGTTTTGGCTGGTGCGGCCATTTCGGCCGGCACCACAGCACAGCAGTACTCTGTACAAAATACACTGGTCTGGTTGCCCTGTTAAACTGGCAACTGAAGATTTGGGAAGGCAGTTTAGCACATTCATCTGATTAAACGGGACTTAAACAGTAAGCAAGGCCAGGAGATTCCTGGGCAGTGACATTTGAGCTGGTGCAGTGGGTTGCTGCACGGGAAATCATACAGATCCCAGTGCCCTATCAGCAGGCGACTGAAACACGTGGGAGAGAGTCAACCATTCAACTTTAAAAAAAAAAAGGGCTCTGAGGCAGGGAGCCAGGTGATCAGGCTTGGCGGGTCCCATCACCACAAAAACAAACAAAACAGTAATTGGGAACGCTTGGGGTTGAGAGTTTCCTGGCAAGCACAGCTGAACCCAGGGCGGTGCAGTTTGGTGGGGAAGGGGCGTCCAACATTACTGAGGCATTCCACCCCTACGGAGGTACTCTCCCATTGCTGATACAGCCTGCCATTGCTGAGGCAACCTGCCATAACAGAGAGAGTTTGCCAATACAGAGGCAGGCCACCATCGCCATGGTAGTTCTAACCACACCCATATACACGGGACTACAGGGAATTCCACTCGGCAGCAGGGCGGAGCCCACGGGGAGCAGGGCGGAGCCCACAGCAGCAGAGCAGAGCCTCAGCAGGCAGGTAGTGACTAGACTGCCTCCTTGCTGGGCAGGACAGTGCAACGAATACTCATAAATAAAGCCCTAACTCCCCGAGACAGAGCACCTGAGGAAAAAAAGGGGCTTTATGAGTTCTGCTGCAGCAGACTTAAACGTACATGCCTAGCAGCCCTGAATGAACAATGGAGCTCACAGCTCAGCACTTGAGCTCCTATAATGTACAGGCTGTCTCCTCAAGCAGCTCCCTGACCCCCGTATATCCAAAGAGTCACCTCACAAAGGACTGATCACACTGACATTTGGCGGGCATCATTCTGGGACAAAGATAGCAGAAGAAGAAACTGGTAGCATTCCTGTTCCACAGCTGCTACAGGTGTACCCCAGCCAAGCAGGGCCTGGAGTGGACCTCAGCAGTCCTACAGCAGAGGGGCTAGACTGTTAGAAGGAAAACTAAGAAACAGAAATACTTTATCATCAACAATCTGGGCGTCCACTCAGAGACCCATTCGAAAAGTCAGCAACTACTCAAATGACAGGTGGATAAATCAACAACGATGGGAAGAAACCAGCGCAAAAAGGAAGAAAACACCCAAAACCAGAACACCTCGCCTTCTAAAAGGGACCACAATCCCTCACCAGCAAGGGAACAAAGCTGAATGGAGAATGAGTGTGATGAAATGACAGAATCAGACTTCAGAAGGTGGGTAATGAGAAACTTCCATGAGCTAAAAGAACATGTTCTAACTCAATGCAAAGAAATTAAGAATCTTGAAAACAGATTTGAAACAATGATAACAAGAATGGACAACTTAGAGAGGAATATGAGGGAATTGATGGAGCTAAAAAACACAACACGAGAACTTCGTGAAACATGCACAAGTCTCAACAGCCAAATTAACCAAGCAGAAGAAAGAATATCAGAGGTCGAAGATTAACTTAATGAAATAAAATGAGAAGGCAAGATTAGAGAGAAAAGCACAAAAAAGAATGAATCAAGTCTCCAAGAAATGTGGGACTATGTGAAGAGACCTAATCTACGTTTGATAGGTGTACCTGAATGTGACAAAGAGATTGAAGCCAAGCTGGAAAATACTCTTAAGGATATTATCCACGAAAGTTTCCCCAACCTAGCAAGGCAGGCCAATATTCAAGTCCAGGAAATACAGAGAACACCACAAAGATATTCCGCAAGAAGAGCAACCCCAAGGCACATAATTGTCAGATTCACCAGGGTTGAAATGAAGGAGAAAATGCTAAGGGCAGCCAGAGAGAAAGGTCAGGTCACCCAAAAAGGGAAGCCCATCAGACTCACAGCAGATCTCTCGGCAGAAACCCTACAAGCCAGAAGAGAGTGGGGGCCAATACTCAACATCCTTAAAGAAAAGAACTTTCAACCCAGAATTTCATATCCAGCCAAACTGAGCTTCATAAGTGAAGGAAAAATAAAATCCTTTGCAAACAAGCAAGCACTCAGAGATTTTGTCACCACCAGGCCTGCTTTACAAGAGCTCCTGAAAAAAGCACTACACATAGAGAGGAACAACCAGTACCAGCCATTCCAAAAACATACCAAATGGTGAAGAGCATCAATAAAATGAAGAATCTGCATCAACTAACTGGCAAAACAGCCAGCTAGCATCAAAATGGCAGTATCAAATTCATACATAACAATATTAACCCTAAATGTAAATGGGCTAAATGCACCAATCAAAAGACACAGACTGGCAAATTGGATAAAAAACCAAAACCCATCGGTGTGCTGTATCCAGGAAACCCACCTCACATGCAAAGATATACAAAGGCTCAAAATAAAGGGATGGAGGAAGACTTACCAAGCAAATGGAGAGCAAAAAAAAAGCAGGAGTTGCAATTCTTATCTCTGATAAAATAGACTTTAGAGCAACAAAGATCAAAACAGACAAAAAGGACATTACATAATGGTAAAAGGATTGATACAACAAGAAGAGCTAACGATCCTAAATATATATGAACCCAATACAGGAGCACCCAGATATGTAAGGCATGTTCTTAAAGACTTACAAAGAGATTTAGACTCTTAATAATAGTGGGAGACTTTAACACTCCACTGTCAATATTAGACAGATCAACCAGACAGAAAATTAAGAAGGATATCCAGGACTTGAACTCAGACCTGGAACAAGCAAACCTGATAGACATTTACAGAACTCTCCAACCCAAATCCACAGAATATACATTCTTCTCAGCACCACATCACACGTACTCTAAAATTGACCACATAATTGGAAGTAAATCACTCCTCAGCAAATGCAAAACAACAGAAATCATAACAAACAGTCTCTCAGACCATAGTGCAATCAAGTTAGAACTCAGAATTCAGAAATTAACTCAGAACCACACAGCTTCATGGAAACTGAACAACTGGCTCTTGAATGTTGACTGGATAAAGAATGAATTGAAGGCAGAAATAAGTTCTTCGAAACCAATAAGAATGAAGAAACAACATACTAGAATCTCTGGGACACATTTAAAGCAGTCTCTAGAAGAAAATATATAGCAATAAGTGCCCACATGAAAAGAGTGGAGAGATCCAAAATTGACACCCTATCCTCAAAATTGAAAGAGCTAGAGGAGCGAGATCAAAAAAACTCAAAACCTAGCAGAAGACAAGAAATAAGTAAGATCAGAGCAGAACTGAAGGAGATAGAGACATGAAAAGCCCTTCAAATAATCAATAAATCCAAGAGCTGCTTTTTTGAAAAGATCAACAAAATAGACAGACCACTAGCCAGATTGATCAAAAAGAAAAGAGAGAATAACCAAATAGATGCCAGAAAAAACGATAAAGGAGAAATCATCACAGATTCCACAGAAATTCAAACCATCATCAGAGAATATTACAAACAACTCTATGCACATAAACTAGTAAACCTGGAAGAAATGGATAAATTCCTGGACACTTGTGTCCTCCCAAGCCTAAACCAGCAGGAAGCTGAAACTATGAATAGACCAATAACAAGGTCTGAAGTTGAGGCAGCAATTAAGAACCTACCACAGAAAAAAAGCCCAGGTCCAGATGGATACACAGCCGAATTCTACCAGACACACAAAGAGGAACTGTTACCATTCCCTCTGAAACTATTCCAAATAATTCAAAAAGAGGGAATCCTTCCCAAATCATTTTATGAGACCAACATCATCCTGATACCAAAACCTGGCAGAGACTCAACAAGAAAAGAAAACTTCAGGCCAATATCCATGATGAACATAAATGCAAAAATCTTCAATAAAATACTGGCAAGCCAATTGCAACAGCACATCAAAAAGCTTATCCATCATGATCAAGTAGGATTCATCCCGGAGATGCAAGGCTGGTTCAACATACGCAAGTCTATAAATGTAATTCACCACATAAACAGAACCAAAAACAAAAACCACATGATTATCTCAATTGACGCAGAAAAGGCCTTTGACAAAATTCAACAGGGCTTTATGCTAAAAACCCTCAATAAACTCAGTATTGTTGGAACATATCTCAAAATAATAAAAGCTATTTACGACAAACCAACAGCCAGTATCATACTGAATGGGCAAAAATTGGAAGCATTCCCTTTGAAATTTGGCACTAGACAAGGATGCCCTCTCTCACCATTCCTATTCAATATAGTACTAGAAGTCCTAGCCAGAGCAATCAGGCAAGAAAAAGAAATAAAGGTATTCAAATAGGAAAGGAGGAAGTCAAATTGTCTCTATTTGCAGATGACATGATTGTATATCTAGAAGACCCCATCGTCTCAGCTCAAAGACTCCTGAAACTGATAAGCAACTTCAGAAAAGTCTCTGGATACAAAAGCAATGTGCAAAAATCACAAGCATTCCTATACACCAATAACAAACTTAAAAAGAACCAAATCAAGAATGAACTGCCATTCACAATTGCTACAAAGAAAATAAAATACTTAGGAATACAACTAACAAGGAATGTAAAGGACCTCTTCAAGGAGAACTACAAACTACTGTTCAATGAAATGAGAGGACACAAACAGATGGAGAAACATTCCATGTTCATGGTTAGGAAGAATCAATATCGTGAAAATGGCCATACTGCCCAAAGTTATTTACAGACTCAATGTTATCCCCATCAAGCTACCAATGACCTTCTTCACAGAACTGGAATAAACCACTTTAAACTTCATATGGAACCAAAAGAGAGCCCGCATAGCCAAGTCAATTCTAAGCAAAAAGTACACAGCTGGAGGCATCACACTACCAGACTTCAAACTATACTACAAAGCTACAGTAATCAAAACAGCATTGTACTGGTACCAAAACAGAGACATAGACCAATGGAACAGAACAGAGGCATTGGAAGCAACACAACATACCTATTACCATACAATCTTTGATAAATGTGACGAAAACAAGCAATGGGGAAAGGATTCCCTGTTTAATAAATGGTGTTGGAAAAACTGGCTAGCCATGTGCAGAAAGCAGAAACTGGACCCCTTCCTGACACCTTACACTAAAGTTAACTCCAGATGGATTAAAGACTTAAACATAAGACCTGGCACCATAAAAACCCTAGAGGAAAATCTAGGCAAAACCATTCAGGACATAGGAGTAGGCAAGGACTTCATGACCAAAACACCAAAAGCATTGGCAACAAAAGCCAAAATAGACAAATGGGACCTAATCAAACTCCACAGCTTCTGCAAGGCAAAAGAAACAGTCATTAGGGTGAATCTGCAACCAACAGAATGGGAAAACATTTTTGCAGTTTACCCATCTGACAAAGGGCTGATATCCAGAATTTACAAAGAACTCAAACAGATTTACAAGAAAAAAACAAACAAGCGCATTCAAAAATGGACAAAGGATATGAACAGACACTTTACAAAAGAAGACATACATGAGGTCAACAAACATATGAAAAAATGCTCATCATCACTGGTCATTAGAGAGATGCAAATCAAAACTACATTGAGATACCATCTCACGCCAGTTAGAATGGCGATCATTAAAAAATCTGGAGACAACAGATGCTGGAGAGGATGTGGAGAAATAGGAACACTGTTACACTGCTGGTGGGAGTCTAAATTAGTTCAACCATTGTACAAGATAGTGTGGCGATTCCTCAAGGACCTAGAAATAGAAATTCCATTTGACCCAGCAATCCCATTACTGGGTATATATCCAAAAGACTATAAATCGTTCTACTATAAGGACACATGCACACGAATGTTCATTGTAGCACTGTTTACAATAGCAAAGACCTGGAACCAACCCAAATGCCCATCGATGATAGACTGGACTGCGAAAATGTGGCACATATACACCATGGAATATTATGCAGCAATCAAAAACGATGAGTTCGTGTCCTTTGTAGGGACACAGATGAATCTGGAGAACATCATTCTCAGCAAACTGACACAAGAACAGAAAATGAAATACTGCATGTTCTCACTCATAGGCGGTCGATGAACAGTGAGAACACATGGACACAGGGAGGGGAGCACTACACACTGTGGAGGAACAGCGGTGGGGGGAGCTGGGGAGGTATAGCAGGGGGAGAAATGCCAGATGCGGGTGAAGGGAAAGAAGACAGCAAATTACAGTGCCATGTGTGTACCTGTGCAACTATCTTGCATGTCCTGCACATGGACCCCAAAACCTAAAATGCAATAAAAAGGAAAAAAAATAAAAATAAATTAAAAAAATTTTAAAAAATGAACAATAATTAGAAAAACAGCAGACTTCTCAACAAGAGAAACCAAAAGGTGGTTGAATAATATCTTTGAAGGCAATCACTATTATTCTCTAATTACATACCTAAAATGTTTATCTTTCATAAATGACAGTAAAGTGAAAACCTTCACATGAACATAAACAGTTAATCACCAAGAAACTTTCATTAAAGGCAATGGTAAATCATGCTCTTTAAGAAGGAAAATGATTTCAAAGAGTAAGAGCAAAGAGAATGTCATGCAAATACAACGCTCAACATCTTGTATGTATCTCCAGTCACCTAAAGTAATAAACATAACATCTAATTTGTGGGATTTTAAAAAGGAGAGAACCATAACAGTGAAAAACACAGATTAATTCAGGGGACTGGTGATTACAGTGTGATTATTCTAACATTTCCTACACTGTTTGAGAAATAAATAAAATTAATTTAAATTTAGATTTTATTAAGGAAAATATGTTTAGTAAAACTTCAAAAATAATGGCTAAAAGAATAGAAATAGCATGTACTAATTCTCAAAAAGGAGGGGGAAAACCTCATAAAATAACAAAATAATCAGTTAAAAATAACAATGATGTGTAAAAAATAGTCATAAAATAAGAAAAACAAAATTCTTAAAAAGGCAGAAATGAATCTAAACATATTAAAGATCACAAGAAATGTAAATATGTTAAATTCTCCCCAAATTGTCAGAATGTATAAGATAAACAAAATTCAACTTATTTTATATTTTTAAGACAGACACTCAAAAACCACAAAAACAAACAAAAGACCTAAGGACATGAAAATGTTGAAATAAAAGATGAAAAATATATTCCAGGTAAACATTAAACAAAAGAAAGCTGAAACAGATATATGAGACAAAATAGGCTTTAAGGATGAAGAAACACTTTCAGAGAAAAAAGGATCAATGCATAATGATAAAAGTCATAGTTACTAGGAGGATATAAAGATTCTGAACTTTATGGAAATAAAAATATATAACAACTGAAAGAAATAAGCACATCTATCATGACAGTGGAAAATGTTAGCTCAGCTCTCTCCTTTACTACGTCAAGTAATTAGAACAAAAAAATCCTTAAACGAACAAATTCATACATGTACACACATATATAATATCTAACATATGAACAATTCAATGACACTTCATTCTTCTGTAGTACTCCTGAAAACTTTATAAAACTATATTATGTGTTACACCATAAAGTATGTCTCTACAATCTAATAGAATCCCTGTTTTTTTCCATGTTGCAATTAAGTCAATAATTTAAAAATTATATATATTTAAAAATTATTAAATGCTTCAAAATAACACATGGGCCAAAGAATAAATGAAAATGCAAATTTAAAAATCTGACAAATTGAACAGAAAGAACATACTATAGAAAAAAATGTCTGAGAATCAGTAGTTAGAGCAAAACTAAATACTAATGAGTTAGTTAGGTGCCTGACCTAATTTCTGTTACAGATAGATAAGAAATTTAAAATATGAACACATTAAATAATTTTATGCAAACAAACTTAAAAATTTAGATTAAAAATCTTTAGAAAACTATAACTTAGAAAACTGACTCAAGAGGAAATATCAAAATTAGTACAGCCGTTTTGAAAAGATTATCGAGATTCCTCAAGAAACAAAAATAGAATTATCATATGATCTGGCAATCCCACTTCTGAGTATAAAGACAAAGGATCTCAAATCAGGACACTGAAAAGGTGTTTGCAGTCCTCTGTTCATTGCAGAATTATTCACAATAGCTAAGATATGGAAACAACCTAAGTGTCCATTAATAGATTTTTTTTTAAATGTGGTATAAATATACAATGGAATGCTGTTCCATTTTAAAAATAGAAAATTCAATCATTTGCAATCACATGATAAAGGTAAACCTAGAAAGCATTAAGTGAAATAAGCCAGGCATAGAGAAACAAACACCATATTCACTTGCACATAAAATCTAAAAATGTCAAAACTCATAGAACTAGAGAGTAGAACAGTGGTTAGCAGAGGCTGGGCAGGGAAAAGGGAGGCATTGGTCAATGGGGATGAAGTTTCAGTTAGGCAGCCGGAATAATTTCTGGTGTTCTATTGCACAGCACTGTGCCCATAGTTAATCATAATGTATTACATATTTTAAAATAGCTAAAAGAGACAATTTTAAATGTTTTCAGCACAAATTAATGATAGTTGAATGAAAGATATGCTAATGAGCCTGATTTGATCATTGCAGAGTGTATCCGTATTTCTTGACACATGACACTGTACTCTGTAATTATATACAATTATTATTTGTCAACTAAAAAAAAAATTAAAAAAAAAGAATAGCAGCAAGATTGAATACTCCCATAGCATTTAAGGAATTCAATCATTGTATAAAATATTAAATAGTTATACATGTTTATCTAAAGAAAATGCCCCCAAAATACTCCAGAAATGTTCTACAAAATTAGCATTTAAAG
The DNA here is from genome assembly GCA_031835075.1 of Saguinus oedipus. Lineage (NCBI taxonomy): Eukaryota > Metazoa > Chordata > Mammalia > Primates > Cebidae > Saguinus > Saguinus oedipus. The sequence continues at coordinate 172,418,056 of CM063172.1, read as the reverse complement.
AATTCAATCATTTTATAAAATATTAAACAGTTATACACGGTTATCTAAAGAAATGCCCCCCAAAATGCTCTGTAAATGTTCTACATAATTTTAAGAGAAAAGATTATTCACATCTTAATAGCTCTTCCAGAAGAGAAAAATCTTAAATACATCCCAACTTGTGCCATTACATTACCATCACTTAATGATAATGGAACAAACAAGAGCTAAAATTGAGAGCTTTTAGCCTCTGACTCTCCCTCTTCCATGTTGCCACATGGAATGGGTACAGGTCAAGGGTCAAGTAGATCAGCAGATGTAGATGTCTCACTGTTGAGAGAGCCCTCACAAAAGGCTCTCACAGTTTTATGGACTCTGAGGGTTTAGTTGGGGGTAAAAATAGGGAGAGGGTTGCACTGGAAAATAGTACAGAGTGTGGTAAAATGTTTTCAAGAATTTCCCTCTCCCTTGAATAAGGAGGCCTTAGCATGGATGCTGAAATTTATTCTGAAATTGGCAGGCTTACAAAAGTCCAAGAGTCAAATTCTAAAGGCATTCAGTCGTGTTGGCTCAGAGAGGGCTAATATTCAGGGAAGCAGGTAGGTAGGTAGGTAGGTAAAGATAGATAATAGATTTATGAACAGATAGGCACAGAGAAGATGATGACGATGATGAATAGCTATGTATATATGAACACAAATGTTAAAGTTTGGATTCTGGAGGGCTTTTTTGTTTCTGTTCTTACTTGAATGTTAAATATAAATTTATATTTAAACATAAAATTCTCAGACATGAAGGAGACAACCTAAGGATAGTCCATGTAAAAATAGCAGAGAGAGGAAGAACAGTTAATTTTAAAAGCAGAAAATACTTAATAGATAAGAAATTATATTTTCTATCTCTATGGATATGGGTAATTTAAGGATAACTCTGAGTTTTTGCTAGAATAAGCTATAAAGCAAATATTTTGATGTTTCTGTTTCCAAATTGTGAAATCTCAAACACTATTCTAATAAATTAGCCCATTATAAATATTTAAATTTAAGTGTTGATTCAATTATAAGAAAATATTAAAAGAATGCTTAAAAAATTAAAATTATCTAATTCATAACACCAGTTATTAAAACATACAATTTTTCCAATGAAATTTATGATGACAATAACATGGAGCACCCATTTTTAAAAGAAAATCCAAGATCTCTGAGCAAACACTTTAACAGTTTATTTGCATTTCAAGAAGACAGTCGAGTTTTTAAAAATACATTCCAGGATTTGTTTGACATCCATCTTTAGCTAAGAATAACAGGTAAAAGAGGGATCAGAAGTAAGGAAGAAGGTCATGAGAACATGGCGGACTGAAGGTTAATCACAGAAATGAAGATAAAACAACACTGTACTTTTAATATGAGATAACAAGATAATTCATTATTTAAGTTCTTGTAGCAATGTTCTGGGGCACATCTACTTCATAAAGAAATATCTAAATATGACACCACCATCTACTTAGATCTAAAAGGGAGTTGATAGTTAATCCACAATTATTAGCTTATCAATAGTTGGAATACCATGATACACATTTTCAGAGAACAGAGCACATGAATATCATTAAACTCTGCTATAATTTAAAGTAATATCCAAAAAGGGTTGTGACTTTATGATATGAAATAGTCCTTGACATTCATAATTCTTAAGCACTTTCTTTTATCATTTTGCTGATGTATGTTCTATTTTAAAATCAGAAGGATAATGGATGTGCTTCTTCCACTGTAAATTAGTTTTTATATCAGAGCCTTGTCAGTGTGGTGACAGGTGATCTGACAGTGGTCTTGCCTCCACAGCCCTCCTTCCTGCTGCTTCTCAAGGAGAGAGGGTCAGTCTTAAGGATAGTGCAGGAGATTGCTGAATCCCTGAGGAAACATCTTAGGGCCATAATAACATTTACTGCAAGCCATAATCATTTTATGTTCTCTCTAACAGCTTAAAAGCAGAGCTATACTCTGCTGTCACATGTATTTTTATTAATCAAGGGCATTTAAAGTTTGAATGAATATCATAAATTTCAAAGTCTGGATACTTCTGATTTGTTTGAAGCAAGTCCTAAAATTTGGAAAAATTTAGAAAAAAATCGACTCCCTTTTAGAGTCGATCATGGCAGGTTCTGCCAGGATCATTAATTGGTTTCATGCAAACAGAACCCATATGCATTTCAGTGGATGTTTTTAGTCAAATGTATTCCTAAATGCCATTAAAATGAAAACCTTGCCATTCAGTGTCATTAAAGAGATAGGATAGTGCACATATATGGTAAACTAATACAAATACTTGACATCTGAACATAAATCAAAGTTATGCTTTTCTGTAAAATAATATTACAATCAAGTCAATAGAGCTCCTATGAGAATGTGAAGATGTTGTTTGAAAAATGCAAAACTAATCTGCTTCCTACATTGATTAATCAGTATTCTATAAGTAAAATTGATTTTAAAATCTGATATATTTAGAATGCAACAAGATACACATAACCACCTATTCACATAATGTGAAATAGCATGCATAATGAAAAGGACATGAAGTCAATATCCATGGTTATCCCTCCCATACTACGTGCTGTTATGACCAAAAAATCCATAGTTTTCTAAAGTCTTTTTAAAAATTCACAATTCTGACCTTTAAAGCTAAAAATAGCAAGTACAACACTAAAGAAAAGGAATCCCAGGTCCCTTATGATCCCCTCTCCTTAACACCCCAAAAGATCACCAGTGTGGACAGAGATGAAGCACAAACTCCTTAACAAGGAGGTCAAGGTCCTAAGCTATCCATCATAGATGTGCTTTCTAACTCAATTCCCAATGTTTCCACAGAAGAGAAACATGCCTTCATAACTCTTTGCCTTTTTTCACTGTGTATTCTTTCCTTGGAGTAAAAGGATTTCCATTCTCAACCTGCTGAACTGGTTCTTGGTTTTAGAGAGCCCTTGAAATGCTGCATCTGCCAAGGCTTCCCGTCAGGATTAAGTTCTCCTTCCTCCATGTTTCCAGTGCCACGCAGACAATGTCTCATTCACTTGATTGATTATTTATTGAGAACCTACTAAAGTCCAGTGAATGTCAATGAGGACAGTGATACAACAATGAACATGACAGCAGAGCTCCCTGCCCACATGGAACTTGCCATTAGATCTATCTGTTTCCTTGCAGGTTGAGAGACTTATAACAAACGTAAATTTAGTGTCACTCAGGTTGTGAAACTCACTTTGCTGGGTATTTTATCTTCAGCAATTCACTTAACTCTTGTGACTCAATTTCTCCACCTATAAAATTAGAATATTATCATCTAATCCATGGGACTGTTATATTAAAATATATAACTAACATAGTGCATAGCACAGACAGCAGGGCAGAGTGAGACATTCAAAACCAAAACTTCCTATGCTTTCTAAAGGGAATAGAATACTTCATACTGACAGGCAAATTAATCTTGATCTTGCCTCTTTATATTTAAAAATATGTAGTAAGGAAAAAAAAATATTTTTAAAACTTCTACCAGCTTAGCTCATCTATATTGCTACAGGGTAAGACCAAACGATAGATGACATTTTGCCAACGAAGAATCCATGTTTGGATAAGCAGAGTTGGAATCAGGGACAAAGTGGGGAGCTAAATGGCTTTGCTTAGGCTAAAGAGAGGAATCTGTGTTTCTAGGGGCACATGTGGTAGGGAAATCTGAACCACAAGGAAGCGAGAAGGGCTGGGGCATCAGCCACATGAGGACACTGGGCCCTGTGGTGAAGCGTGGCCAGAAATAAGGCCAGACGACTCCACTCTGCTATGTGGCACCACAAGTCCTTACCCCCTGCCCAGCCAAGCCATTGGCGAGTGTTGGCAGCTAGGCTATCTACCCCGAATTTGTTCACATTTTTACATCTCCACTGCGACCACCATCATCCGAGTCCCCATCTCTTTTTGCCTCAACCACTGCAAAATTCTCCTAAGTGGTCTTCCAGTTTCTCCACAGAGCACAATGGTATACTCTGGGCAGAGTATCTGGAGGGATCCTTTCACCAAATTCCTTCAATGGCCTATCCCACCCAGAGAAAAAGAGGTAAAAGTCAAAAGCCTTCCCAAGACCTACACAGCCTTCAACTTTCTAAACTTGCCACTCTCAGCTCAGTTCCTACCCTCTCAGCTCTACCTGGCTCAACTCAAAATGGCTCAAAAACTTAACTATAAGACCCAAAAAGTGTAAGACTACTAGAAGAAAACATTAGAGGAAAGCTCCACACCATTCATCTGGGCTATTATGTTTTAGATATAACTCAAAAAGCCACAGGCAATAAATGCAAAGAAAAAATAGACAAATGGATAGCATCGAACTAAAATGTTTCTGCACAGCAGAGGGAACAATAACAAACTGAGGAGACAACCCACAGAATGGGAGAAAATATTTGCAAACCATACATCTGATGGCATATGGAAAAAACAACTCAAAGCAAGAAAATAAATAACCTGACTAAAAATTGGACAAAGGGCCTGAACAGACATTTCTCAAAAGAATAGATAATAATGGCCAACAAGGATATGAAAAATTTCTCAGAATCACTAATCATTTGGAAAATTCATATTAAAAACAAAATAAGTTATCACCTTATGTTTGTTAGAATGGCTTGCATCAAAAAATGAAAGAAAATAAATGCTGGGGAAAATGCAGAGAAAAGGGAGTTCTTACATATTGATGGGGGAAATGTAAATTAGTATAGCCACTATGAGAAATTGTATGAAGATTCTACCATAAACTGAAAACAGAACTACCATATGACCCAGCAATCCCACTTCTGAGCATACACCCTAAGGAACTAAAATCAATATGTCAAAGAGATATCTGCATTCCCATATTCACAGCAAAGTGGTCCATTTTCACTGTAGTAGTCCATTTTCACCTGCTGTAAAGAACCACCTGAGACTGGGTAAGTTATTAAGAAAAGAGGTTTAATTAACTCACACTTCTGCATGGCTGAGAAGGCGTCAGGAAACTTACAACCATGGCAGAAGGCAAGGGTGAAGCAAGGAACGTCTTACCTAGCAGCAGGAAAGAGAGAGAGAGAGCAAAGAAAGCCACGTACTTTTAAACCATCACCTCTCATGAGAACTTACTCACTATCATGGAAGAGCATGGGGGAAACTGCCCTCATGATCCAATCATCTCCCACTAGGTTCCTCCTCTGACACATGGGGATTACAATTCAAGATGAGATTTGGGTGGGGACACAAAGCCAAACCATATCATTCACAAGAGTCAAGATATGGAATCAACCTATTGTTCACCAATGGATAAATGGATAAAAAAATGTGATATAAATTAAATGTAATATTATTCGGCCTTAAAAAGGGCAAAATGCTGTAATCTGCAACAACATAGATGAATCTGGTGGGCCTTATGCTACATGAAATTATCAGGGCATGGAAAGAAAAATACCGAATGCTCTCACTTTACAAAGGTGAACTCATAGAAGTAAGGAGTTGAATCATGGCTGGGGTGGGTGGGGGTGGAGCAAATTATTGATCAAAGGTTGCAAAGTTTCAGGTAGAAAAGAGAAAGATTTTGAGATCTACTGCACAGTAGGATGACTGTAGTCAATACTAATGTATTATGTATTTCAAAGTAAGGAAGTAAATTTCAAGTGTCCCCCCATAAGAAATGGTGAGCAAGATATGAACATATAATTAGCTTGATTTGTATACATAAAACATCATATTGTGCCCCCAAAATGCCAAAATGATAGAATTATGGTTTGTGAATCAAAATAACATTAAGTTTAAAATAAAAATAAATACATAAATATATAAAAGCCTAAAGAAAAAAAAAAGAATATGGTGGAATAAAGAACCCAAGACAAGAGGATCCAAATAACTAGCATACAAATCTCAACAATACATTAAACAGATAATGCATTATTTAGACTATGTCACACATATTATTATGTATTTTAATATTTTTCTGCTAAGTCAGATTTGTTTTTTCAGTGTCTGGTACTGTATATAAAAACCAAACTAAAATAACTACAACATTATTCTCGTACTTAACACTCTAGAGCTAAAATGTGCCACCACATTCAGTTTCTTTCCAACCAGGGTTTAAAGTACATAGATGCTATGTTCTGTTAACCTTTTCCAGCAGGTGGATCCCTTTTGGGAATTATTGGTTTCTTAAGACAAGACTTGTGGGGGTTTGGGAACATTTTAATTAAACTGTAAAGCCACAGATAATTTTCTACATTTGTCCTTGTCAAAATCAGGCAACCAATGGAAACCTCCCCAAAACTCCAAGAACTTGGTGTTATTGGATACTGGTACAACAGAATGAGCACTGGAAATCTCCAATCCTGACACCTGCAACTCCTGCCTCTACTGAGGGTCATTTTCCTATTCCTGGTTTCGATGTCCTCTTCATTCTTTTGTCAGTCTTCACATTCTTGCCTCTCATGTATGAAAGGCAAACTTTTTAAAGACAATTAGAGTTCATCTTTTCTTTCACACAGTAAAACGCATAATATCCTGCTGTGTGTGTGTGTGTGTGTGAGAGATATTGCTCTGTGTGTGTGTGTGTGTGTGTGTGTGTGTAAAACAGAGCTTTGCTTCTTCTAGGCTGTCTTTAGTATCAGATGTTAAAATTCTTCATGTGAATTTTTGGAACTTGTCTCGTGCCTTCTTGGTTAGCAGTTGAAATGTTTCAGATGACTGGCTTCTAAATAACTAATATTTTACCATACTTCACGTTTTTTCCCTAAGATGTGCCATGTAACTATGAATAAAATGGAAACTAATTTCATTTCATGTAAAAATTATAGTTCAACATAGAAACAAATTAGGAATGTGATCAAAGCATTTGATGTCAGATCAATATAGATAATTAATACTGACCACAAAGCAGCATGCTGGAGAGAAGCATTTTGGGGGTAGAGTGTGAACATTTTATCACTGTATTGTTCAAAATGATGGGCATTTAAGATGGCAGAAAATTATAATAACAGTACTTCTTCTACCACGTTTTTTTTAACCAGCAATACACTCTTCCAGTTTCCACAGTAACACAATCAATTTCTGATTACAAATGCAAGCAGAGCAATTTAAGCCTAGACTAGGGATAATGAAGAGTATATTTGTAGATCAGAGAAAATTTGAAATTAGCCTATATCACTCATCTGAGAAGTTCTATTTGATATTGACAATTAAGCTCAAGAATAAAAACTTAAAAGGAAATTTTCCAACTGAATGTAAACTAGATTTTATAGAAAACTCATACTTTTTATCATGTCTTGCAAAAAAAAAAAAAAAATTTCAGAACTGCTGCTAGATGAATGGTATTTAATTATATCAGTTGAACTGAATTAAAGCAGCAACAAATGACAATTAGACACCAATATGTGAATGACTAATGGGAACATGAATAATCTCAATAAGCTCTATTCATTTGGATTAATGCACAGAGTTGCTAAATTACAATCTAAAATGCTTAGTTATAAAATTTTTATTCCTAGATTTTTTTTATTACTTCTTTTAAAAATAAGGATCATCCTCATTAATTATAACAGAAAACAAAAATACCAATATGGTTAGATGTTATGCTAACTCCAAAGTGCTTTCTAAAGAGTAAAAAAAAAAAATCATTTATGAAATCGCTTGTATCAAATGCATAAACAAAAATAAAAATACTGTATATGGCTTGGAATTATCTTTCACTAGTGTAAAACCTCCAGGAGAAGGACTCTTCCTTATTGAATTAAGTGCATTTGTAAACTAAGGTAAAGGCCAATGAAGTCATTAGACAAACATGAAATAGTACCTTAGTGACTTGTAAGCATTAACATGCCTTCCTGAGCACATAACTCATGACCACTAGTGGCTAAAGCATCAAGGAAAAGATTAGAATCCTATAAAACCCCTAAAGGTCTGGTTTATAGGACAGGACAATTACATATTAACAGATTTGTGAAAAATACAAAACCACCATCTCTTGAGCACATAGTATGTGTGACTTCCACAGTGCTGGACACGTACTTTGTTCTTTACAATAACGTTTAATTTAATCTCTCTGAACTCTCTGAAGTTGCAGTAGTAGTCCTATCATCTACTGATGAAACCCAATGTCACACACTGGCAGTGACTATATAGAAGATAGTAACTGTTGCAGTCATAGCACCTAACATGTAAACGGCATTGTGGGCACTATCTTAAAGAGTTTCCAATAATTTTACTCTATTAGTTGAAGATGGAAAATATAATTACCAACGCCTAGTCTAGCTTTCCAAAATAAGATTTTATCATCCTGAAGTAAGTCAAATCAATGATCATCAGAAATAATCTGTTGATTTTTCAAGCCTTAGGAATACATGGTCTAACTTATAATCCTAGAATAATTTTAAGGAGTAAAATGACAGTGTGAAGTAATTTTTCCAAATGCGATAAAAATTTTTGTTGGTTCATTACTGCAGTTTAATGTGCTATCATTCAAATTTTCAAAATTCACAGACTAAGTTGCATATATGCATCTAGGTTACCAAGAAAGCTAGCAGTTGGCCTGAGGCTGAAGTAAATTTATGGTTTCTTATAAAATGTGAAAGATCCCAAGGTATCTTTGAAAGAAAATAAGTGAAGGCAGACATAAATTTAAGTCTTATGTACAAGGAACAAATGAACATCAACAAATAAAGCAAAATGTTAAAGTACTATTATAGTTTTAATGAGAAACTCTAAACATCAGTACTCGTTGGTACTACAATGTTTAAGTACTATTATATTTTTAATGAGAAACTCTAAACATCAGTACTCATTGGTACTACAATGTTAAAGTACTATTGTATTTTTAATGAGAAACTCTAAACATCAGTACTTGTTGGTACTACAATAGTAACCTACAATGGAGAAAGTGAATGCAAATGCAAATATACATGAGTGGAACAATTATGGAGATTTTGTTTTCATAATCTGGTATTTCAACAAAGCTTCTAAAGAAACCATATATTTAATAGCATATATAAATCAATGATGAATGTTCCCATAGTATGAAAATACTACTATATTCAGTGATATAGTTTACACTTGTTAAAATAAGATATATGTTTACTTGGCTGGGTGTTGTTGCTAATGCCTATAATTCCAGCACTTTGGGAGGCCGAGGCAGGCAGATCACCTAAGGTCAGGAGTTTGAGACCAGCCTGGCCAACATAGTGAAACCCCATCTCTACTAAAAATACAAAAATTACTTGGGCATGGTGGTGTATGCCTGTAGTCCCAGCTGCGTCGGGGACTGAGGTAGGAGAATCCCTTGAACCCCGGAGGTGGAGGTTGCAGTGAGGCAAGATCACACCATTGCACTCCAGCCTGGGTGACAGAGCAAGATCCTGTCTTGAAATAAATAAGCAATAAAAAAGATATAGGTTTCCTTTTATTTTGTGCCCCAGGAGAATGATCTTCAGGTTACAAGTAGACTTATACATATTCTGTAAGAACTTTTGAATGTCTCAGGGATGTCAGGGATAATCTCGTCATTGCCATTAATTACTTCATGTGGGATTTTGATCCTCTCACCTTCTTGACAGTGGGTACAGCTAGTCCACAGCTAGATATTTAACCAAGAGAGATAAACATACATCCATACAAAGACTTGTACAACAATGTTCAGAGTACGTACTTGCTTTTAACAACCATGCATTGGACGCAACCCAAGTCAACAGCAGGTGGTTAAACAAAGTATGCTATATCCATATAAGTGAGATCCTTTCCAGCAATAAAAAGGAAGGAAGTATTACATACAAATGAATGCATCTCAAAATAATTCTGATGCCTAAAAAAATCCATAAAAAATACATTCTGTATAATTCAGTTTATGTAAATTCTAGAAAATACGAAATCATTGATAGTAAAAGCAAGCAGATCATTGGCTAACTGGAGAAGGGGGAAAGGAGAGAGTGTGAGAGATTACAAAGGTTCAAGGAAATGGGGTGACAGATATATTCATTATCTAGATTGCTGTCATGGCTTGGCTCATCACCTTCTATTACATATAGTTTATTGTTGATACCTCAGTTAAACTTTTTTTTAAAAGAAGCAGTATAAGCATATTATTTAGAGATCTGAAATGATTTTATTATAATACCTAAAAAGAATTAAATGTGGTGAAGGGATGTGAATCTGGGGGTAGGGGAGTACGCAGAGGACAGGAACTGATAGGTTTGGAAAACCCATTTTCTATACTTTACCTGTTAACTTTGTATGTGAATCTCATTGATATTTTAGAAAATAATTATGATTTAAGAAGAGATTTTCAAATTTGACAAGGAAAAGTGATTATATGGGTTTTCTACTACAGACTGAGTACAAGTTTTTAGGGGTTTGTTTTTTGTTTTTTGGTTTTTTTTGAGATGGAATCTCACTCTGTCACCCAGGCTGGTGTGCAGTGGCCCTAACTCAGTCACTGCAAATCCCGCTTCCCAGGTTGAAGCGATTCTCATGCCTCAGCCTCCTGAGTAGCTGGGATTACAGGCACCTGCCACCATGCCTGGCCATTTTTTTTTTTTTTTTTGCATTTTTATAAGAGACAAGGTTTCACCACAATGGCCAGGCTAGTCTTGAATTCCTGACCTCAGGTGATCTGCCTGTCTTGGCCTCCCAAATTGCTGGGATTACAGGGCTGAGCCCCATCCCCAGCCCTGAATACAAATTCTGACTTGGTTTTCCAATATTTTAATACATTTCAGCAGATTCACTCCAACCCACTTTTTTTAATGGCAAATGCCACTTATCAGTGAGTGATTGAATAGAGGTGAGATCTATGGTTACAAAACCATACGGTAAAATTAACAGGTTGAATTAATTATTTCAGAATAGTAAAACTTAAAATATAATGAAAAGTGCCATCATTGGCACAGCAGTCTGAAATCATTTTTTAGCCCACTTATCATCTGCATTCCAGAATGTTCTCCCTTCTTTCCAGAAAATGTGTGAGCCCAGGTGTCTTCTAATGGGAGACTAAGAATTTTAAGGATATTTGTGGATTAAAATGAATCTCTATATTTCCTGAGCCCCTGCCTCCCATTACTAATAATCTTGGCTGAACCTGAGCGGGATCTAGGTTTGGATTCTGACTAAAACTTTTGTCCAGGCAAAATCACCTTAAACTGTCTCCTCTGTCTTGGTCACCTTACGCCCTATCCTGGCTCACTCAATCTGGTTGATTCTGGCTTTGCCTGCATTAGCTCTGGGTAAACTTGGTGTTTGTACTATGTATGTCACTAGAAGTATTTCAATTATGTTTAATATATCCAGGGTACTGGTGCTGATACATGCTTTTGATAACCTCCTGTATTAGTGTTCTCTAGAGGGACAGAACTAATGGAAAAAAAAATATATATATATATATATGTATATTTATTGTTATATATATTATATATATATTTATTATATATATAATATATATATTTATTATTATATATAATGTTATATATATATGGAGAGAGAGAGAGTATTAACTCACATGAACACAAGGTCCCACAATAGGCCTACTGCAGACTGAGAAGCAAGGAGAGACAGTTTGAGTTCTAAAACTGAAGAACCTGGAGTCCAATGTACTACAGCAGGAAGCATCCATCACAGGAGAAAGGCTGGGAGGCTAGGCAGACAGACAACCTAAGGTCAGGAGTTTGAGACCAGCTGGACCATCGTGGTGAAACCTCATCTCTAATAAAAATACCTCTCTATGGTGGCTCAAGCCTGTAATCCCAGAACTTTGGGAGGCCGAGGCAGGTGGATCACAAGGTCAAGAGATGGAGACTATCCTGGTCAACATGGTGAAACCCTAGCTCCTCAGGAGGCTGAGGCAGGAGAATTGCCTGAACCCAGGAGGTGGAGGTTGCAGTGAGCCGAGATCGCGCCATTGCACTCCAGACTGGGTAACAAGAGTGAAACTCCATCTCAAAAAAAAAAAAAAACCTCTCTAACTCAAGCCAATCACATCTTTCTGCCAGCTTATATTCTAGCCACACTGGCAGCTGATTTGTGCCACCCAGGTTAAGGATAGGTCTGGCTCTTCCAGTCCACTGACTCCAATGTTAATCTCCTTTAGCAACACCCTCACAGACACACCCAGGATCGATACTTTGTATCCTTCAAACCAATCAGGCTGACAGTATTAAAGATCACACCTCCCAACATTTCTGGTTTCTTTGGTTTTACCACAACATCATTCTTGTGAATTTGTTGTAGTATCAAGTGTTGATAAGTATCAAATCAATCAAATTCTGCACATAAAAGAAGTAGGCCAAATGTGATATAAAAGGGGTCCTTTTATATATATACAAGTTCTTAGACAATTAATCATCTATCCTTTTTCCTATAAGTGATGAATATGAAAGAAATGTGAAACAGGGGATGGACATTCTCAGCTGAATCACTTTCACACACTAAGTTAGGATTTAAAAATCCAGAATCACCTCTTACTGAGCATGTGTCTACAACACTGTGCAAAGCACCAAGGGGAGGGAAGACCAAAACACTGGCTATTTATGCTTCATTCTTTGTATGTAAAAGTTATATTTGATGAACTCCTAAAACGTTCTCATACTTACTCCTCATAATGACAGAAGATAATATTTCCTCATGAAATTTCAATGGAAAATAAACCATAGACCGAGGCATCCATCATTACTGTTTAAAGTTACTAATATTTATCTCATACGACTGTTACTGTTCTGTCTCTACTCACATCACATAAAATTCTAAACTATATTTAAACATAATACCGTGTTAAATTCAAATAATTTTTCTGCTCAAGCAAAAACATTTAACACTGTGTCATTTTACTCAATTTTGAAATAATGTTACAGTTTTATCATGCAAAATTACTTTAAGAAAATTTGGTAAAGGATTTACTGCTTATCTCTGGGACTATTTATTCATGGCTACCTTAATTTAGAATAGACAAGCTGTGAAAAATATTTCTCTGTAGACTTTCTTCTAAGCAAAAACCACAAAAGGAAGGTAGTTAGCCATGATCTATCTTGTATTTATTATTTTATTTGGCATTTATTACATAATCATATTTTTTATAGTATTACTTTCTCTAATCTATGTTACATCAATGACTAACTTGAACTGGTTTTGGCAGATAATTCTAAAATATAAATTATTATTTATGCAACAAAACTATTATTCATGATATTATCAGTTCACTTTTCTTTCCAAAATGATAATAACTTTGGAAAAGAAGCAAATTCATGAATAATAATATCTTAAATTTTGTTTAGGCTATGATTCTTCCATATATACAAAAAACTTAAAAATAAATCTCTCCCTAAGCAGAACACTTCTTCACTACCACAGACTAACTAATTACCTCGCACAGGCTTGAAAGTTTTAGTTGTTGGACCTCAGGTATTAAATCTCAATGTCTCTTGTCTTATTTTCTAAGTCCTACAAAATCAGCAGCCATCTACGTTATTAAACCTTGACGTGTTTTTCACCAAGCTAAGACCACCATCTGGTAAAAAATGTGTCCTCACAACCCCTCAATGTTACATACGGATTTTAATTTTATTTTCATTTTTCTTTTACTGTAAGTTCTGGGATACATGTGCAGAACAAGCAGTTTTGTCACATAGGTAGACGTGTACCATGGTGGTGTGCGGCACCTAACAATGCACCATCGAGGTTTTAAGCCCCACATGCATTAGTTATTTGTCCTGATGCTCTCCCTCCCCTCACCCCACATCCCCTGACAGGCCCCTGTGTGTGCTGTTCCCCTCCCTGTGTCCAAGTGTTCTCATTTTTAACTCCCCCTTACGAATGAGAACATGCAGTGTTTAATTTTTTTTTCTGTGTTAGATTGCTGAGGATGATGGCTTCCAGCCTCATCCATGTCCTTGCAAAGGACATGATCTCATTCATTTTTATGGCTGCATAGTATTCCATGGTGTATATGTGGCACACAGATTTTTAAGTCAATTCTTAATAAGGAAGTAGAAGCCAAATGATACAGATCTCCCTGAATCTTTTTTAAAAAATTCATTTTAAGGACATTAAATATGAAAGTTATCCATTGAATGCATAAATATATATTTTCCAGAAAATAAATAATATACACAAATTCTAGAATTCTGGGCTCAAAAGCAAGTATAAATAAATATTGTTACCTATTGTTAGTTCATTTTCAGAGCTCCTAAAACACAAACTTGCTAGGTTCTGTGATATAATTAGAGAAAGATGAAAGAAGACATTTTGACAGCATTTTCTTCATTGTTTTCTGATTATTGTTTATAACTTGTTTTCTTTTGCATTTTCTACTTACTGATCAATTATACAAAAGCCATAAACATTACATGATATCAGTTGATTTTTAACAGTAAGTCACATTTTTAAAATCCTTAAACAATTCTTTATGGACTACTAAATGGGGATATAGAAAAGAAATAGAAGGGAATACCAAAACTATGTACCTATTTCAAATATGCCTAAGACTGACCAAATTCTTACTCTACATAACTTATATTTATTAAATAGTAACAGTTTGTTTTTAAGAGACAGGGTATTGCTCTGTTGCTTAGGCTGGAGTGCAGTGATGATCACAGCTCACTGCAGCTGTGCTCAAGCAATCCTCCTACCTCAGCCTCCCAAGCACCTGTTATTTCAGCTATGTGCCACAACACCCAGTTTATTTTTAATTATTTTTAGAGAAGGGGTCTGGCTATGTTGCTCAGGCTGGTTTTGAACTCTAGCATCAAGCAATCCTCCCACCTCGGCTTCCCAAAGTGTTGGGATTATAGGTGTGAGTCACCACACCCAGACAGGAATAATATGTTTATATAGATGTCTCTGATATCTTTCACACTGACACAAATGATCTGCATTTAATCATCCAGAATAACTACAGACAAAAAATGTCTTTTTTCAAGTTTTCATAGAAACCTTTCTAGAAAAAGATCCTATTCTAGACCAGAACTCTAATAAATTTCAAGCAGCTTCAACCGTAGAAACCAAATTACATAACTATAAAACAACAAATGTATTTTTAAAAATCATAATCAAACTATAAATCAGAAAGCCCCAACCAATAGGAAAATAATTCCTCATAAATAACAACCATATAAGAGAGGGAAACAAAAATACAATTAAATATCTTTAAATAACAAGAAAAATAACTTCTATTACAAATAAAAGTATTTCAAAAGAGAAATGTCTACAATAGGCAAATTTCTAGAGACAGTAGCTTAATAGTTGCCTAGAGCTGGGACTAAAATGGTAAATAATAATCAAGAGTTTTTCCTTAGGATAATGAAAATGTTTCAAAATTGATTGTGGTGATATACTTGCAACTCTGTGAAGACACTAAAAGCTATTGTATTTACACTGTAACTAAATTATAGGATATATGCATTATATCTCAAGAAAACTGTTTAAAAGAGGCATGAAATAAACGATTCAAAAACTCAGTAAAAAAAAAAAGCTTAATCTTGAAAAGCAAAAGAAAAAAACATGTGCAAGTAGAAATAAGAAATCCATTATCAAAATTAGAAAAATTAGTATGCCAATTCAGG
Source organism: Saguinus oedipus (assembly GCA_031835075.1). Classification (NCBI taxonomy): domain Eukaryota; kingdom Metazoa; phylum Chordata; class Mammalia; order Primates; family Cebidae; genus Saguinus; species Saguinus oedipus. Next base: position 172,402,494 of record CM063172.1, on the reverse strand, counting down.
AGATAGCATATAAAGAAAAACAAAGTATAAATAAATCTAATCAAGAGAAAAAAATTAATAAAATATATTAGCAATGGGAATATATTGGTAATACTAAAATGTAAAATATATTATATGTATGATATGACTCCAATTTTACCAAAAAAAAGCATGTAGGTATGTGGGAATAATTCAAGAGTGATTAATGCTAAAAAATGAGATTTAAGATTTACTTTTTCTCTCTTTTATGTATTTTCTTGAGTCTACATAAGAACTTTTACAATGAAAATAATTGTTTAAAATTACCCACAATAGGCCGGGTGCGGTGGCTCACGCCTGTAATCCCAGTACTTTGGGAGGCCGAGGCGGGTGGATCACGAGGTCAAGAGATCGAGACCATCCTGGTCAACATGGTGAAACCCCGTCTCTACTAAAAATACAAAAAATTAGCTGGGCATGGTGGCGCATGTCTGTAATCCCAGCTACTCAGGAGGCTGAGGCAGGAGAATTGCCTGAACCCAGGAGGCGGAGGTTGCGGTGAGCCGAGATGGGGCCATTGCACTCCAGCCTGGGTAACAAGAGCAAAACTCCGTCTCAAAATAAATAAATAAATAAATAAAATTACCCACAATATTAAAAGAAAAACAGGAACTCAACTCCATAGCAAAAGAACAAACTTTTTAAAAGTGGGCAAAGGGACTGGATAGACATTTCTCTAAATAAGACATACAGATGCCCCGCAGGTATATGAAAAAAATGCTCAATTGCACTAATCATCAGGGCACAGTAATTTAAAAGCACAACAAGATGTTACTTCACACCTGTTAGAATTGTCATTATCAGAAAGATAAAAGGTAACTAGTGTTTGTGGGGATGTGGAAAATGGGAACCCTTGTACACTGTTGGCAGGAATGCAAGATGGTGCAGCTTCTGTGAATAACAGTATGGAGGTCCCTCAAAAATTCAAATTTAAATTGCCATATAATCCAGCAATTCCACTTCTTTCTTCTTTGATATAATAAAGTGGAATTGCTGAATTCCACTTCTTATATACACACACAGATATATACATATCTACATATATATATCTTTTTATATGTATATATCTTTATATATATCTTCTTTGACATATAAAGATATATATAAAGATATATATGTTTATATATATCAAAGAAGATATATATACAAAATCTTTCTTATTTGATATATCTAAAGATATATATACATATCTCCAGATATATATATATATGTACACACACACACACACACACACACACACACAAAGAAAATGAAGTTGGTATTCTCAATGAGATATCTTCACTCTCATGTTTATTGTAGCATTATCCACAATAGCCAAGATATGGAAATAACCTGTGTGTCTGCCAACGAATGAATAAAGAAAGTGTGGTATATATAGCCAATGGAACACTATTCAGCCTTAAAAAAAAGAAGGATTAAAATTACTACAAGAATATAATTGGTTTGTAACACAAACAGTAAATGCTTGAGGGAATGAGAAAAAAAAGAAATCCTGACATTTATGACAATATGATGAAACTGGAGAATATTTATACATGTGAAATAAGCCAGGCACAGAAAGACAAATACCACACAATTTCACTTACATGTTGTATTAGTCTATCATCTCATTGCTAATAAAGACATACCTGAGACTGAGTAATTTATAAAGAAAAAGAGGTTTAATGGACTCACTGTTCCATATGGCTGAGGAGGCCTCCTAATCATGGTGGAAGGTGAAAGGTATGTCTTACATGGTAGCAGCCAAGAGAGAATGAGAGCCAAGTGAAAGGGGAAAGCCCTTATAAAACCATCAGATTTTGTGAGACTTATTCACTACCATGAGAACAGTATGGGGAAAACCACTCTCCATGATTCAATTATCTCCTACCACGTCCTTCCCACAACATGTGGGAATTAAGGAAGTTACAATTCACGGTGAGATCTGGGTGGGGACACAGCCAGACCATATTATATGTGGAATCTAAAGAAGCCCGTCTCATAGAAGCAAAGAGTAGAAGAGTGGTTACTAGAAGCTGGGTGATGGGGTAATTTGGATGATGTTGCTGATAGGACATACAATTTTAGTTAAATAGAAATTTGAGAGATCTATTGTACAACATGGTGACTATAGTTAATCACAATGTATTGCATTCTTGAAAATCATTTGAGAGATTTAATTGTTCTCACCAAAAATAAATAATGAGTATGTAAAAAATTATTAAAATTCAATACATTTGTTTTGCGAAATACAAATGTGGTACCCAGATTTAGTTTCCTTTCCAAAGGAAAGTTTTTTATTCTTTCAGTTAACAGAAATATTGTTTCATTCTGGAAGTCAAGAACTCCAAGAGATAGGTCCTTCTTCCAGTCTTGACAGATGAGCCAAACACAGCAATCCCATCCCTTACCTGATACTGACTGTGTTCCCCCAAATTGATGTGTTGAAGCTCTAATCCCTAATGTGACAGTATTTTAAAATGGGACTTTGGGGGCAGTAATTAGGGTTAGAATAGGTCATGAGGATGAGACCCTTGGGCTGGGATTAGTGGCTCTATGAGAGAGAAAGGGAGGTGGAGAGAGATACTCTCTTCATAAGCATGTATGGAGGAAAGCCATGTGAGGACACAGCAAGAAGGTGGCCATCTGCAAGCATGGAAGAGAGCTCTCACCAAGAACCAAAATGGTGGCACCTTGACCTTAAACTTTCCCAGTCTTCAAAGCCGTAAGAAATAAATATTTAAGCCTCCCAGTCTGTGGTATTGTTTTATGACAGCCCCAGCCGACTAAGACACTACCCTAGCAACAATACCTGGTCTTGAAGACGCTACCCTAGCAATAGTACCCGGTCTTGAAGACGCTACCCTAGCAATAGTACCCGGTCTTGAAGACCCTACCCTAGCAATAGTACCCGGTCTTGAAGACGCTACCCTAGCAATAGTACCCGGTCTTGAAGACCCTACCCTAGCAATAGTACCCGGTCTTGAAGACCCTACCCTAGCAATAGTACCCGGTCTTGAAGACTCTACCCTAGCAATAGTACCCGGTCTTGAAGACCCTACCCTAGCAATAGTACCCGGTCTTGAAGACGCTACCCTAGCAATAGTACCCGGTCTTGAAGACGCTACCCTAGCAATAGTACCCGGTCTTGAAGACGCTACCCTAGCAATAGTACCCGGTCTTGAAGACGCTACCCTAGCAATAGTACCCGGTCTTGAAGACGCTACCCTAGCAATAGTACCCGGTCTTGAAGACCCTACCCTAGCAATAGTACCCGGTCTTGAAGACCCTACCCTAGCAATAGTACCCGGTCTTGAAGACTCTACCCTAGCAATAGTACCCGGTCTTGAAGACCCTACCCTAGCAATAGTACCCGGTCTTGAAGACGCTACCCTAGCAATAGTACCCGGTCTTGAAGACGCTACCCTAGCAATAGTACCCGGTCTTGAAGACGCTACCCTAGCAATAGTACCCGGTCTTGAAGACCCTACCCTAGCAATAGTACCTGGTCTTGAAGACGCTACCCTAGCAATAGTACCCGGTCTTGAAGACGCTACCCTAGCAATAGTACCCGGTCTTGAAGACGCTACCCTAGCAATAGTACCCGGTCTTGAAGACGCTACCCTAGCAATAGTACCCGGTCTTGAAGACCCTACCCTAGCAATAGTACCCGGTCTTGAAGACGCTACCCTAGCAATAGTACCCGGTCTTGAAGACGCTACCCTAGCAATAGTACCCGGTCTTGAAGACCCTACCCTAGCAATAGTACCCGGTCTTGAAGACGCTACCCTAGCAATAGTACCCGGTCTTGAAGACGCTACCCTAGCAATAGTACCCGGTCTTGGATGATAAGATAAAAGGACCTTGTGGTAGATTACTAGAAAGGACGTTGCTTTGCTGCCTGATAAATCAGAGACACCAATAATTTATGCTTGTTTTTTAAGCTAAATACATCATGATTAAATAATGTAAAAGAATGTAAGGATAATTTAGCATAGGAACATATCTATTCATATAATTAACATTATATTAACATTAACAGATTGAAGAGGAACAAACTGTCTAATCATCTCAACAGATGCAGCAAGTGTCTGATAAAATTCAATACTACTTCCAATTAAGAAAAACACCCTTAGCAAATTAAGAATATAAAAGATTGATAATGTCCCACAAATTATCCTGCACCTTTAATACAATTACAGTTAAAATCTCCAAAAAAAATTTTCATGAAACTTGAAAGCTTATCCTAAAATTGCTATAGATAGTAGGAAACCAACAATGTCAAAGAGGATATAAACAAATTGGGGGAATTCATCTCACTAAATACAAAATTTATAAAGTTACAACAATAAACGCAGTGTGAGACTGGTTCAGAGATAGACAAATAGACTAACGGGACATAATACAGAGTACTCAGTTACTATGCATACATGGTACTGACTTGGTGGCTCTCCATATGGAAAAGATCAATTGAAAGCCTTACCTCTCATCTTAAAAATAAATTAGCAGTTAAATAATTAGTAATGTATATGTATACATTATAAGAGTAAAACACATAGAAGAAAGCTTACAATATTAGGACCAAAAAAAAAAAAAAAAAAAACTATGAAACTAGGGAAAAATTTTAAAAAACCCCAAAACCATAAAGGAAGAAAGTGACAAATATAAATACTTAAGAGTTAAATTTAAAATTTATATATTAATAAAAAGATGCAAAAATCAATATAAAGACAAGTTACAAACTGCAAGAAAATATGTATATCCCATATCCAGAACATATCCATATCTAGAATATGTTAAGTACAATTATATATCAATAACAAAAGGACAGACAACGTAACACAAAAAATAGTCAAAGGCTATGAATATGCACACTAGAGAGAGAAATCTACATGACTAGAAATCTATAAAAAGAAAACATGATCACTAGTAATCAGAGAAATGCAAAAATTAAAACAAGATATTTCATATATTTCAGATTTGGAACAATTTTAGTCTGTTACCATCAAATTATGATCTGGGAAAAAAATTTGGAAACAAGAATTCTCATTAGGTGTTGGTCACAATACAAATATTAATATATTACTTTGGAGAGAAATTTGACAAACTCTATTAAAGTTGAAGTTATACCTCTTTTTTCAGCAATTCCAAATCTGGTGAACTTTGGCCTACATGCACAAGGAATCCCACAAAAGGATGTTACAATACTGCAATGGAGAAACCTAACAGATCCTCAGTATGAGAAGGAACTAAAAAGCTGGTTTATTTACACAATGGAATATGATATAGCAGGTAAACACATTTGCTACTAACAGGACATGCATTCCTGGAGAACCACCATTCAGCAAAATGGCTAAGTAGAAATAACAAAGTGTATGGGGAAATATATGGGGAAAATAATATTAAAAAGCCTTATACATATATATGTAACTTTGTGAATAGAGCATTTAATAATCATTTTAATTAATATTAACTAGCAGAGTTAACATATTAAACTCCTGACCTTTAGAAATGAAATATTAGAGTAAATATAGTATAGGTCTATATGTTTTGAAAAAATCATAGAGACATTGTAAGGATATACAAAGATTGGGCTTGTAGATTAGACAGAATGTGAGATTAGACACTTCCAAGAGCAAGTACACAAACAGAATTAGGAAGAAGAACCCATGATGAACAGGTATAACCTGTGACACTATTATTCTGTGTCATGCTGCATTTAGCTGTATTAGTATAATTTGTATCCAGTTGCTGTTACTTTGTGGCACAAAATACTAACAAGATGGTAAAGCTCACATCTGAAGTCCTACTTATTCTGATAGCATTCTGTTACTAATGAACTGAATATGATCTGAAGGCATTACAGGAACCTGCACTGTAACCAAATAGCTTAGAAAAAAAAGTAACCTGAAAAACAGTTCTTGAATTTCAATTATCTCCATATCTCTGTATCTATCTTTTTTACTTATAAGAATATAATATTATTAAAAATATTATTTATTAAATATAGATGAATAGATGCCTCTTTTCTATTTCTATATTTCTATATTTAAATTTTTCAAAATGTAGAAGAATATGATTAAAATAAAATGTGTAATTCAGTGAAAACATTTGATTAAAAAGAGGGTTAGTGAGGTGGCTGGATATAAAATAAATATAAAAATACTTATTAGGAAAATGTATACCTATGAGCATGGAATGATAAATTATATTACTATAAGTAAAGATAGTGTTATAAAATGATCATTATTTGCAAGTGAGTTATATGATCATTTCCATCTCAATATGATGTTGGACTTTATATCTTATTATAAGGTCATTTGAAAGCTTAAAATGGTAGTTTAAAATAAACATTCTGGGAATTCACAGGATAAATTAGCCTTACCAATTTCCAAAACATATTACCATGTTATGGTTTAATTACTACAATACTTAAAAGTGTGGACATTGGTTAAAAATTCCTCTCAAATATCTCTACTGTATAGATTTATGAAACACACAAAAAGAAAAAAGGAACACACAAAGCAATGGGGAATAGGATAGTAGTTAATAAATGACTTTGGAAAAATTGAGTAGCCATCCAGAAAATCGTTTTTTGAGATCTTCCCCATCATACCATGTACCAGAATGTTCTCAACCCCTAATTAAAGACTAACTAAACCAGAACACTTAGAAGAATTAAATAGGAATCTTTCAAAAATTCCAATTTGCAATCTGAGAACTACAGCCTTAAATGTTTGCAACCCTTTACTCATATATAACATGAATAGGTTTCAGAGGTGCTGAGACCTTGATCCCCAACACTAGCAGCTGGGGAGGCAGCAGGCATCACTGGGGGTGTCAAAAGCCCCTTAGGGAGGCCACAGGAGGAGCTAGAATAGCCACATTCAAGCACAGCAGGTGGTAATAGTAATACAACCTTGACTGGGGTTTTAAGATTGATAAGATCTCTGACTCAGTACATCTACTTCAGAAGCAGTATTTCAAGGAAATACTGTAAAATACAGAAAAAAACTTTTTATATATTCATTTCAACATTATGTATACAGTAATGGCAAAAAGTTGAAAACAACCTGAGTCAAAGACTAAGTAAATTATGACAAATTCAAAGGATAGAATTTTATGAAATCTTTTAAATTCTTATGAGTTTTCAATAACATGTAAAATGTTAGCATATTAGAAGGATTCCACAAAATCCATATAAAGTATTATAATTATACACACTGCAATATATAGCAAACACACAGGTAGATATATACACTCAATATACTCCAGAAAAATATATGCAATCTAAATAATTCTAAACATGTATGTAATGAATAAAATTTGCAATGTAATTATTTTAGGAAAAAAAATAGCAGAAAATAAGACTGAACACCAAACCAATTGGGAGCCTGGTCTTTCTCAGCCTTTGCACACTCCCCTAGGTCCTTCTCAACTGTTATATTTCACTGAACATGATTCCTTTCAGGAAACTTCCCCAGACCTAGACCCTTTCAGTTCGTCCAGCTCTGTGCTCTTATCATATTACACATTTTCTCTCTGCCAACTTATAAAAACAGCAGCTATCATGCTCCCATTATGAAATGAACTGAGAACCATAACTAAAATATATAAAATCTACACATTCCTGTGAGCACTGTAAATTCCATTTCTAGATCAAATTGGACCATCAAAAGCCTACATATATGTACTACAACGATTTGATATCATGCAAAATCCAATTTGCCAAGATACATTTTAATAACATGTACTTAGCCCTCACTGAAATCTTTTGTGGATGGTATTTTCACTGCATTTCTTGCAAAAAATAAAAATGTAGAAATGGTATGTTGCATGTACTTAAAAGGTGACATGACCAATTTCTCAGAGTTCAGTGTAGAGAAACCTTCAGTTCCCTATAGGGATTGATGGACTTCTCCTTTTGTGATAATGAGATGTGTATAATGTTCCCTTTTCAGCAACAGATGCCAAGAAGCTCAGAATTAAATTTGAACATCTATTGATAAATATACTGACCCTTATTAATGACAAAATTGATGCTTCTTTTCTTTAGCCCAAGCTTTCTACTTTAATTACATTTTATTTTATTATTTCACTAGTGTTAACTTTATGTTATTACTGATCACTCCAATTTATTTTCCAAGTTTGAAGTCAAGTGTCTTAATTTGTATGTATTTCATTGTGAGCTAGTTGAAATTGGTTGAAGAACACATTATAAGGAAATATACAAATATGTTTGAGGTGATAAATTTTCTTAACAAAGTGTGTAACTTTAAAAAGAGAGCAATAAAAGGCACTCTTGAGAATGCAAAGGAAACTCAGAGTGGGTAACTGTAGTTGCAATACCTATAATACTAGATAAATGCCTTATATCCTTTAGAATATAGATGTAAAAAAGCACTACAAATAAGTAAGCCAAATCAAGCCAAGAGAAAAACAGTCAAAAATCTTAAAAATATGCTTCAAAAGCATATCCAAATGGACAGTAAATATATGAAGTAGTTGTTAACTTTATTAGTTGCAGTAAAATTAATATTTAAATGACAAGGATATAACATGCCTACTGGAATAAAGTGCAAAATAAAAAATACTAATTATTGGTGAGATTGTAGTGCAAACAGCACTCTCACATAGTGCTGGAAAGACTTTAAATTTGAAAAATCAATTGGGAAAACAGTTTTGATTTAGTTACTAAAGCCAAACATGCATGACCTAGGGTCCAGCAATTTTGCTCCCAGAAATGTGCCCTTGGTCCTTTGCAAATATGTTCTCCAAAAACAATGTAAGAATCTTCCTAGTAATGCTGTTTGTAACAGTCCTAAATTGGAAGTCACACAAACACCCATCAACAAAGAGATGGATAAATTATGGTACATCCATGAAAATAATAGGCAGGAATATACATGAAGGATTTGTTTATAACCATAGTTGAATACAATAATGTAGGTGAATCTCACAAACAGAATGTTGATGAAAGAAACTGGACCTAAAACAATTACATACTTTATGATTCCATGTAGATAAGTACAAAAACAGGTGAAACTAGTCTGTTGGCCAGAGTCAGAATGAGGTTAGCGTGTAGGTGTGCTGGGTAGTGACCAGAAAGAGACAGATGGGGTTTTGTGTTGTTGACAATGTTTCTGGATTTGGGTGTTGGTTGCGTCAGTGTGTTTGGCTTAATATTCACCAAGTAATTCAACTATAATATGTGAGGGAACTGTTGATTTTACTAAAGAAAAACCTAGAAATCTAAGTTCCAGTCCTTGCTCTGTCCTTTCAATAAGTATCCCTAAACAACCACAAAATAGTAAACTTTTTGAGATTTATACACTAAGTGGAAAAACATAGTCTACCCTGCCTTTTCATAAAATTGGTTGGAAAAGCCAAATGGAATAAAGATGACTACTCCTATTATCTATTAAAGAATGGATATATAACATTAAGTAATCAATTATTAATAAAGTTACTTGAAATGATAAAAACATAGCACTGATATATTATTTAAATTGAATACGAACTCCTAAATTTAATAGGAAGATATTTGATATATTTTAGTTTAAGTTTATAAAGGGTCATGTAACAGTTCTATGGCCATTTAGGGAAAATAAGTCAAAATTCATGCCTTCCTAAACCCAAATGATTTAAGGTGAAGTAAACTTTCAAAATAAAACATTAAAAGTAAAACAGAATCAAGGAAAAATAAGACTGAATTTTTTCTCATCATCTTAGGAAAAAGCTTCTCTAAGCCAAACCACTATTTTTCAATGAACATGTATAACTTTTATAGTATTGCATAAAACGATTGCAAATTATTCTAATTTCTAGATTTAATATCTATATAACATCAGTGACATTTTCTCTGAAGCCACTAATTTGAAGACGATTGTCTAATTGTAGTATAAAATATAGTCATTCATTAATTCAACTGATCAAAACAAGATAAATAGCAGCTACTATGTGCCAGAAATTTTTCGTGGGGTGAGGATGCAGCAGTGGGTAAAATAAACAAACTTCCTGCCCGTCCAGGGCTTGCTCTCTGGTAGAAGAAAACACAGGCTCAACTAAATTAACATTAGAGGGAAAAATATAAAACAGGGAAGGGAGATGGGAGTTCTGGAGTAAGGATGGAGAAGATTATTAAGGGTGTAAGATTTTCAATAGAGCGGTCAGGAAGGGACTTACTAAGTAACTAATTTTTTTTTATTTTTTTATTTTTTATTTTTATTTTTTAATTTTTATTGCATTATAGGTTTGGGGGTACATGTGCAGAACGTGCAAGATAGTTGCATAGGTACACATATGGCAGTGTGCTTTGCTGCCTTCCTCCCCTTCACCCACACTTGGTAGTCATCCCCAGGTCATCCTCCCCAGCCCCCCCCTGCTGTCCCTCCCCCATTTCCCCCAACAGTCCCCAGTGTATAGTAGACCGCCTCTCTGTGTCCATGTGCTCTCATTTTTCTCACCAACCTATGAGCGAGTATATGCGGTATTTCTTTTTCTGTTCTTGTGTCAGTTTGCTGAGAATGATGTTCTCCAGATTCATCCATGTCCCTACAAAGGACACAAACTCATCATTTTTGATTGCTGCATAATATTCCATGGTGTATATGTGCCACATTTTCCCAGTCCAGTCTATCATCGTTGGGCATTTGGGTTGGTTCCAGGTCCTTGCTATTGTAAACAGTGCTGCAATGAACATTCGTGTGCATGTGTCCTTATAGTAGAACGATTTATAGTCATTTGGATAGATACCCAGTAATGGGATTGCTGGGTCAAATGGAATTTCTATTTCTAGGTCCCTGAGGAATCGCCACACTGTCTTCCACAATGGTTGAACTAATTTACACTCCCACCAACAGTGTAAGAGTGTTCCTATTTCTCCACATCCTCTCCAGCATCTGCTGTCTCCAGATTTTTTAATGATCGCCATTCTAACTAATTTTTTAACAGAAATTTGAAACATCAAGAGATGATGACACACAAGAGATGTATTTCAGGCAGAGGAAACAGGAAGGGCAAAGATGTGGCACCAAATGAGTTCAGGAGGCAGTGCCAACAGATTTGCATAAAGCAGCAAGGGAAGCCGGATCACACGGGGCCTTCCCAGTATAGGAACCTCAGCTTTCACTCTGAGTGAGACAGGGAGCCACCCTCGGGATTGAGGTGAAGAATGCCATGATTCAGCCTTCTCGAGTTTTAAAGGGATCTTCTGGGTTCCTCAATTAGAGATGCTGGTTTTAAAAAATTCAAAATAGAGACAAATAACAATTATAACAACAAGAAAGTGGGAGAATATGAGATAAGAAGAAAGAGTAGAATTGCTTTCCTTCATTCATCAAGTATTCATTGAGTATACTGTTACATTCTGGCTAAGATTAAAAAATGACTTAGATGTGGATTTTGCCCTCATAGAGAATTTACATAAGGAGATAAAACATGGGCAGAAATGACCTTAACACAAAGTAGAACACAATGAATAAAGGATAACTTTCTATGTGGGTGACAGGGAAGGACAATTAAATAAGTCTTCTTAAAGCAGTTGGCATTTTGCTGGCCACAAAAATATAAGCTTCTTGACAGCATGTGTTCTGTCTTTTGCTGACTGCTAAATTCCTAGCATTTAAAACATTTGCACATAGTCAGTGATCAACAGATATGTGTTACCTGATGATAGAATGAATTTGTATATGGAGATATGGAGGGAGAAGGACATTCAAGCAAAGGGAACGACATAAGCAGAAACACGAAAAATAAAGAATGTGAGTTTATTTCCTGGGTTCAGATTGACCGAAGCAAATGAGAACAGTGGGAGATGATGACTGGACAGGGAAAATGTGGCACATTTACACCATGGAATACTATGCAGCCATAAAAAAGGATGAGTTCATGCCCTTTGTAGGGACATGGATGAACCTGGAAACCATCATTCTCAGCAAACTGACACAAGAACAGAAAATCAAACACCGCATGTTCTCACTCATAGGTGGGTGTTGAACAATGAGAACACGTGGACACAGGGTGGGAAGCATCACATGCTGAGGTCTGTTGGGGGGGAAACTAGGGGAGGGACAGTGTGGGGTGGGAGTTGAGGGGGCATAACATGGGTAGAAATGCCAGATATAGGTGATGGGGAGGAAGGCAGGAAACCACATTGCCATGTATGTACCTATGCAACAATCCTGCATGTTCTTCTTATGTACCCCAGAACCTAAAATACAATAAAATATTTTTTTTAATTTAAAGAAAAAAATAAAACCACAGAATGTCATTAGATCACAGAAGACATTGCTGGCCCTTGTGAAGTGTCATGATATTTTTCTATAAGAACTGGGAAGCTCCAAAAGCTCTGAGTAGTGATACGAGCAGAACATTGTACCGGAAAGATTAGTGTAATTGTACTGATAATTGATTGAGGGAGTCAGCCAATTGATGGGTGAAAGATATTGTACAAACCCAGACAAAAGGTGATGAGAGACCCCATTAGTTTATTGACACGTGGTCCCTTCATCATTAGTACTTCCCTACCAGAAATATCTACTTATTTGTATTGTAATTATTTTACTTGTCTCTCTCTTTTTCTTCACTAATAATACAGCACATTTAGCACTGGACCTAGATACTTCTAGTTATCCCCCAATATTCCTTCACTACAGTAATAAAACATTGTAAGTTTGAACTGGACACAGAGCTACCAGTTAAAGACTACATGTCCCAGCCTCTCTTGTACTAGCTGTGGCTGTAAGACTAGGTTTTAGCAATGGATTTGAGCAGGAATGAAGATTGCCATTTCTGGGACATGCCCTCATAATGAAGCTGCTTGCTCTTCATTTCTTCCTGCCTCATTCTTGCAGGTGGCTCTATACCCATTTTTCTCTCCCCTACCTGAAGCAGGTGTTAGAGATGATGCCCTTTGGGAACTACGTAGCTTTCTTCATCCTTTTCCTGAGGAGACAGGTATGTGGGCCTGGGAGTTGCTTCATGGGTCAAGCTTTCACACAATTTTGCAAAAAGGGAACATGTAGGTGTATCACTAAGTTCTGGCCTGTTGGACGAGAATGAAACTGGGGTGCTGTGTCTGGATCATGAACATAATGGGAAGCTCTCTGCTTCTACTTTCCTCCTTCCTGAGGGCAGGTGTCTGACCCTAGTGGTCTTGAGCCCACCTTATCTCAGGTGTCATTTTATAGGATACAAAGCACAAACATGCTTCTATGCCCCTGTACCTACCTCATGGGGAAATGCTGCCTAACCTCCTGGGTTTGCCTACAAACTTGAACTTCTATTATGAGAGAAACGACTTCCATCTTAATTAAGCTATTGTTATTTGGTCTCTGTTAAAGCAGCCAAATTAATATTTTAATATATAATTTATAAATATTGATTATTACCACTATGTGTTAAATGAGTACATGACTGGTAAATATAAAACACATTACACTGTAAAGTACAGTTTGAACTATCCCTTATCTGAAATGCTTAGGACCAGAAGTCTTTTGGATTTGTTTTGTTTCTTGTTCAAATTTGGAATACAGTCATCCCTCAGTCTCCATGAGGAATTGCTCCCAGGAACTCCTGCAGATACCAAAATCTGCAGATGCTCAAGTCCCTGATATAACATGGCATAGTATTTGTATATAACCTACACATTTCCTCCTGTATACTTTAAATCATGTCTATATTACTTACAATATGTAAAACAATATAAACACTATGTAAATAGCTGCTATGCTGTATTGTTTAGGGAATAATTACTAGAAATAAAAAGTCTGTACATACTCAATACAGATAAAATTTTTGTCCCAAACATTTCAATTCAAGGTTAGTTGAATCCATGGAGGCGGAACATATGCAAAGGGCTGACTATATCTGTATTATATACTGGTTGTCATGCCAATTCCAAAAGTCTGAAATCCAAAATGCTCAAAAGAGCATTTCCTTTTAGTGTAATGTCAGCACTCAGAAACTTTCATATTTTGGACCATTTCAGGTTTCAGACTTTTGGAATAGGAATACTCAACCTTTAATATTAAAAAAATATTTATTCCATTCCCCTAAACTTTAAGCATAAAGCATCTCTAGTCTACTGAGAAGGAAAGCTGTAACAGAAACTTTGGCTCAATTCAACTTCTCTGTCACTATAACCCTGGGTCAATTTTCCAATTTGCTTCATGATAAGCTGATTTAGTACAGAAAGCACCTGGCAAGATGCAGGCCACACAATGCTGGGTTACTAGGCTCTGGCCATGGGCTCTATCACACTCCAAACAAGACCTTTAAAAGGAAAATGAACTATATGAAATCTTCAAATTATGTATCTTTTATATCTATAGGTAAGCATTATAAAAATGTGAATTTGAATATTATTTGATTGCAGGGCTTTTGTGATGCTTGTTTTCTTAAAGAATGCAACAAAAATTTCATGGAAACAAAGTCTACTTTCTATAGAAGAACAATATTTGATATTGAGATTTTTTAAAATTTGCCATTTATATTTATTACTTTTTCAATAATTTTGCACGCTCATATTCAGACTTACTGTATATGAGACTTACATTAATTCAGACTTACATTAAATAAGTATTTCTGCTTGCACGGCCCATTTGATGAAACATATTTATGATCAACTTTATGTACTTGTATCACTATTGCACTCAAAGAAATATCAGGAGTCTCTGTATAACTCCATAGGATATACACAGTTCTTCATGTTTTAGGTGGAAGAGCATTGGAAGGTGACTTATCTAACTGGAAAAGCAGTTTGGAGGGTATAGGCTTTGGAGCATGAGGTTGCAATTAAGAAAAGCTAAAAATTGGCATATATAACCTGAATAGAAATACACCTTCAGAAAGAGATGAGGATATTTTGACTTTACAGTGTTGAAAAGTCTATACTGCTAAAGGTAAAAATGGTGATATGTAATTATTGGTTATGAAATTGAAAATTTTTATTTTCTTTACCACTGAAGTTATTTTATAGAAACAGTATTGTCTAGCTTTCTTTTAGCAGGATTTGATTGTCACTTTGGTTTTCCTTGGAGTACTAAGGGCAGAGACTTTGTTTTGCTGATCTTAAATCCTCAGAACTGTGCTTAGCAAGTATTGGGTATTAAGAAAAAAGAGAGAGAGGATTGTTGACTGAATAAATAGATGAATGGATAAATAATGTATGTATTTAAACATTATGATTTCCAATGGCAAGAAAGGTATCGCCAGTATGAGATTTTCCTTTAGAATAAAAAAAGAGAAGATAATGGATCTCAAATAAGTTGTTTCTAAAGAAGCTGCTTCATAATCAATTTTTTAAGTCTTGTAGGTATATTTATTACATTTGGTAATACAGTAACATCAGATTTTGCAGAACTATGAATTATGAAGGCAGGTTTAGGAAAAAACAGGAGAACCCAACATTAAAAAATACTTGTGATATTAAAGTATAACATTAAAAAAACACCAAAATTGTAAATATTGTGTAGAAGAAAAACTAAATGATTAACTTGAATGGTTTTGGTATTGCTGATAAATGACTTATCTTGACTTCTATGAGAACGAATTTAAGTGAAATTCCATGAAGAAGAATTAGTTACAACAAGCAGAGAAAAAGAATTAGTTACAACAAGCAGAAATTCAGTCTATTTCCAAGAATTTTAACTACTGTAAATCACCTGACATATTTTCTAATAATTAGGATATCATTTTGCACAGCCGCATGCAAATCTGGCCTAGGGGTCTATAGGTAATCTGTTTCATTCATGTATTTTAAGTATGTAGTTTAGCAATAAGGTATTAGGTTTGCAACATATAAGCAAAAGAAATAATGTGACACTGGAAAACAACACTATTCATTTAACATAATGAATTGTCATGCAATAACTCAGATCTTCCCAGGGTGTAAATTATACCAATTTGAAAGCTGCATTTATTATTTAATGCCTCATTCCCAGACAGGTGCTTACTCAGTAGCAAAATCTGGCTCAGCATACCAAGTGTAAAGCTATTTAAAAAATAGGAAGGTTTTTTAAAAAAATACACTATCATGTAGATAGCTAAAATATTTGTATGTATTTTTAATCTTTTTTCTCTAATGATATCTAAGATATTTTATTTTTATTACTACAAATAATAGAGACAAATTTGAATTGTATTAGTAGCAGAGATAAATGAGCTAAAGCTTGTATTGTTTAAAGCACATCATCTAAAAAGGCCTATCAGGAAACTGTGTTCATACATGTTGGCTTCCAGTACTCTAACAAGCTGACATCATTTTGTAAGAGCCAAGTGTTGTAAAAGTAAATGCTAGGGTATTCTAAAATTTCCTAGGTTGAAGAGAAGAAATTTCTTATTGTAGATTACTTGAGTTTATGTTCTCAGTTGTATATCAGCTCATGTTAAATTTTGCAAGAGTTTATGATTTCTAAGAACTCACCTACTATAAGGCTCTTTGCTGAGTAGGAATAGTTAGGAATTAGTAAGTAAGGGGGATTTTTTTCCTGGTGTAAATAGCGGAAACTGTGAGCTATCAGGGAGGTGCTTATAAATGGGCAGAGTACATCATTTGCCCAAGATTCTAACAACTTAGCCTGCCCTCCACACGCTGTGGGGTACCGTCTGCTACTTGCCAAGTAATTGCCATTTGTGGCAAAGACCACCTAGGGCTTGGGCTCAGAGTCCATCCTAGGGCTGGCCAACCTCTGTAAATCTCGTGTCCCCTGATTCGGAGCAAGTGCATTTAATTCAGGAAGATCACTTACGACTGAGTTTTTCATCATGGCTTTGACTGTGAAGCCCTCAGAAACCAGGGAGTGAGGCTGGTGCACCGGGAGAGGCTGTTGTGCCAGCAGCTTGGTCCTCTTCGGCATCTTGTCTGGGCATTTGTTTAAGCTCAGGGTCTCTTTTTCTGCCACCATCTTCCTAGAAAATATCTTGTTCTCATAAAAAGTGTAGTAAAAGAATCAGTGGATTTTACGGATGTGAGCAGGAGGTCGGGAAAAAAAATGTCAAAAGGCGCGTTAATAGTAGAAATTCAACCCTTTGTAGTGCCCAGGTTGATCCAGATGTTTGGCAGCTCCTAGGTGAAGGGAGTTTAGGGGAGGGGCGGGGCGGGAAGAGGGCAGGACCGTGGCTAGAGCTGCAACAAGCTTCCAAAGGTAAGCCTCCCGGTTGCTAAGCGACTGGTCAACACTGCGGGCGCAGAGCTCTGCCCGCCTCCCCTGTGACGTAAGCTTCCTGGGTCTGAAGCCGGAAAGGGCGGTGGTAGGGACGTGGGGAGGCGACGTAAGGAGAAACTACGCATTAAAACTACGACTCCCAGCAGGCCCCGGGCCGCGTACCGTCCGCGCGTGCGCATTTCTAGGGCCGGGCGCGGGGGCGGGGATGCCTGGACGATTTAACTCAGGAGAGCCGCTGGTGGGAGGTGCGGGCGGGCGCCTGTGAGAGCGTAGGCCTCTGCCTGTCCCGCAACCACCACCTGCCCAGTGACCATGATAGGTACGTGGGTGCCTGCCAGGTACAGCTTCTCTGCGCCGCCCCGCGCCCCGGTTCGGCGCCACGCCCCGCCTCGGCCGACCGGACCCCCGGTGCCACCTGTCAATGACGGAGCCAAAGTGCCCGTGCCTACCCCGGCCCACGCCGCCGGGCTCCCCAGTTCACTGACGCGGGCCTGGGGCCCCAATATGTGTGTTCCAAGCGCCCCCCGCCCTCTCCCGCTCTGAGCATTACGGAGAAGACAGCCTCGCCGGGGACGCCAGGCGGCCCCGCATCCCCTCTCCTCGCTCGCGGTCCCTCGGACCGTGCGGGGTCCCGAAGCCCTCGCTCCGCCGCCGTCCCCCCTCGCCTTCCTCCATCCCCTGGCCGGCGGTGGTCGTGCGGTTCAGGACCCATCGAGACCCATTCCCTGTGGGGCTCTTGCAGGAAACCCCAGCAAAGCATTAAACTCTAATGGAAGGCACCTAGTGAGGATGGTTGGGCTCCACAGAAACTCCTCTAGATGGATCTAAACTTCTTGCCCCCGCGGATGTTTCCTTTTCAACCTCTCGTTGAAGGTCTGAGGTGAAAGAAAAGAGTAAATAATTGCCGAGATTACATCTTCTGCCTTTTGCAAAATTACGATTTTTTTGGTAAAACCCAGAATGACCGAGGTGCAATTTTGTAAACGAAACTTGGTGGCTATCAGAGTTGTTCATTAACACTTGAAGTGTGAGATGAGCAAAGGTCCTGTCTTCCAGGGTTGTTAAGGCAAAAGTTACTTTAGGGGCTAACCTTGAAAATTAATGGAAATGCACCATATGTTTAGAAAACAATGCTATGTAAGATGTCATTATTATGGAGGTTTCTCCACGTAATGTATGGAGGGTTTAGTGAGCTCATTTAGGGCTAATTCCTGAGGAGTGTTACTTACAAAACACTTTGGATTGCAGTAAGTACTTTCGGAGTCAGATGCGGTCTGTCCAGAAGAAAGATGAAAGGTGGATTTATAAAATACGTAATCTTTATGCACTGAAAATACTTCTTATATCTGCTTTTGTTTATGAAGTTATTGTTAAAATGTAAACATTCTACGCATTAGTGGGAGACTCAGGTCAGGTAACTGGCATTGTCTTTGTCTCTGTGGTAAAACAAGAATGTTCTTCAACTTTTCTTCCCTTTCTATCATGGTCTGACTTTTGGTGAATAACTTGAAGGTTATCAAATTATGATTTGATTTTTTAGGTGACGTTTACGTAAGATTGACTTGTAATCACAAATCTGAACTGAATCAGAAAACCAAGTAGAAGAGGTTTTCCAGAATCCGTGCTGTCAGTAGTCTACAGGAAGAAAATACCTTTGTCTTATTTTGAAGATAGTGAAACACATTTTATTTTAATTCAACTTAATCTAGTGCACAGATAATTTTAAGAGAAACAAATTTATTGTAAAGCTATATGAAGACAGGCACTTAAAATCTAAAGAACATTACCCAGTTATAAATTATTACCTAATAAGTTATATAAATAACTTCATTAGGATGAAATATGTTTGGGCAGTTCTGTTTAGTTTTATCTGGAATTCTACTTCCAAGAAGGAAGAAATATGATCTTTGGAGTTGATGATTAAACAGTTATCAATTACTGGTAATGACTTGGAGACTAGAAGGTTGGTTTTAAAAAAGTTTTCTCTGACTCCAGCTGTTGCTTTAAATAGTGCAAGTAAGTGTGCGTTACAACATAAATGACTAAATCCATGCCCGCCTTCCTTAGGAAATGTACCTTGCATAAGAAATCGTGGACAGTGTGCAGTAAATTATTTTATTCAACTAATTGCATTGCCAATTCTGAAATTAGACACCTGTCTCTTTTTTTTTCTTTCTTTCTTTTCTTGAGACAGGGTCTGGCTCTGTCACCCAGGCTGGAGTGCAGTGGCACCATCACAGCTCACTGCAACCTCCAATTCCTGGGCTCAAGTCATCCTCCCATCTCAGCCTCCTGAGTTGCTGTGACTACAGGTGTGTGCCATGCCTGCCAATTTTTAAGTTTTTGTAGAGATGGAGTTTCATTGTGTTGCCCAGGCCGGTCTCAAACTCCTGGGTTCAAGCAATTCTTCTGCCTCGGCCTCCAAAATGCTGGGAGTACAGGCGTAAGCCACTGCACCCAGCCTCATTAGACCCATTTCAGTCAACATCTGAATGGCTGGTTTGGGATTTAGGTGTGGAGAACAGGGCTAAAGGTAGGTGAAAGTGAAAATGATTAAAAGGAAGCCCTGGAGTGATGGGTTTTTTGTTTTTGTGAAGATAATTCAGAGCCAGGAAAGACAATATAGACTTTACCCAGTGATCAGTTAGAGATCAAAATGTAAATAGTATGTATCTGTGATTGTTAAAGGTAAGAGCTTTCTCGAAGCTTGCTCCTTTCAGATCTACACTTAAGTGCTAAACTCGCCTTAATGCAAATAATACTCTGCCACATTATATAAATTCTGGCTTACTTTAAGGCGAAACATAAAGCTGCATTTCCTGGTAGAATCAGAATAAACAGGACTGACTGTGATCTCACTGCTAATGAAATGTACCTTCCTTTGACTTTCTCAAAACCAAAGATTCTCTTCTTGGCATGAAGACTGTTTCAAAAATACTTATATTTCCCACGTGGATTGTGATTGATACACTGAATATTCTGATCCAGGCAGCTACAGAAACATAATTTAGTTAAAGTCTGTTAAAAATTGTGCCTTTGTGAGCTGGGCGTGGTGGCTCATGTCTGTAATCCCAGCACTTTGGGAGGCCAAGGTGGGTAGATCACCTGAGGTCCCGAGTCCGAGACCAGCTTGACCAACATAGAGAAACTCCATCTCTACTCAAATATAAAATTAGCTGGGTGTGGTGGTGCATGCCTGTAATCCCAGCTACTTGGGAGGCTGAGGCAGGAGAATTGCTTGAACCCAGGAGGTGGAGGTTGCAGTGAGCTGAGATCGCTGCATTGGGCTCCAGCCTGGGTAACAAGAGCGAAACTCTGTCTCAAAAAAAAAAAAAAAAAAAATTTGTCTTGTGTAAAATGTGGAGAAGGATTTCAGGACAATATAAAACAGAATAAAAATGCCCAAAAGAATTCAACTTAGAAAAATGTAATTTTTGGGACCTCTATTTAAAATATATGTTGACTTTTTTAAAAATGAGCAGTTCTTTGTGTTTAAAATGGAATGTTAGTGGTGATATTTGTGGTTTATTCTAAATGTTCCGTAGAACTGGATTTAGGTATTTGAGTAACAGCAGATATTAGAGGGCATGATTATATAAACAACCATGTTGTCAGTATTGAAGTACACATTAAGTGTCTTATACTTTAAGATTTTTACAAGACAAAAACCAGTCATTGGAAGATAGTCTCTTCTATACCTTGTTTCACTTAGCATCTCTTTGAGAATTTATACATCTGCAGGTACAGATCCACTCCACAGCAATTCCTGCCCAGTCTGTTATGGAATACACTAATTATGAAAATACTTAACCAATAAATCAACACTCATTAGGTTTACAAACAGCTGTTATCTGAAATGTTTGTGGCCATATCTTTTTACTTGCATATGTAAGCATATATGTAAAATAAAAATCTTATGACAATTTCTGAGTTAAAAAGTTTGTAGATTTTAAATTTTGCTAGTTTTTTCCAAATTTGTAAAAAAAAATTGCCCTATTTTTACAAGCCTATCTAAAATCTCCTCTAAGGCAACATGGTAGTAAAGAGCTGCCCTATCTTTCAGGGCTGAAAATTCCAAAAGGCATTCTTCCTGAAACTGACTCAGCTTTCACTAGCGGAACACCTACTGGATTTCTAATCCCCTACCTCTCTCTCACCCCAGATGTAGTGCCTTTCAGCATACAAGCTGCACGACTGTCCCCGGTGGCCCTGCCCTTCCTTTCAATGTGTATGAGAGTACTTATTTCCTCAAAGATTTTTTTATTTTTGCCCTCTTCACAGATGAAAAGCAGCATCTTTTAACTTTTCAAATTAATATATGAAGAAAACATCCTATTCTCATCTTATAATGCATCAGTTTCACAAAAGCAGATCCAGTGATTCCAGCACCTGCTATGTGTCCTGGACTGCTCTAAGTGCCAGGGAAACAAGAGGGAGCACAACAGAAACTGTCCCTTGCCATCAGGAACGTACATTCCAACTTCACTATTTGCTCATACATCTGCATATTTGTTTTCAAGCTTGTGTGCAGTGAATTTCAAAGTCTCAATTTATATTTTTAGTTGAAAATACGGTGTACTGCTCTTTTCCCTGCCATTTTAGTGAGCTGATGAAAACCAACTCTAGGCCTAAGTACCCCAAAGCTTCTGTTTATGATGAGGGAAAATCGTGTCAAAAATTGGCTCTACTAAAGTTTTGCATAGAAGATTTTATATAATTATTTAATTCTTCTTCCTTGGGTCGAAAGGCTCTAAAATGACCCAATGCCCTTTACAATTTTGGCCCTATTTCTGAGGATGTTTGTGCAGTCTGCATTTTTTGAAACCTCATAGCTTCATTGCTTGAAAATGATACAATGAAAGTATTTTGTATTAAGATATGTAAATCAATTCCTACATCCAAAGCTTCTTTGAAAAATGCAAAAAAGAAAGTTCTTCGAAATGCTTCATATTCATGAAAGCAGTTTTAATGCAAAATACTTGATTCTGCTAGCTTTTAGTTCTTTGATCAATGAAAATTGTTTCTTACCTGCTGTATCTTCAGCCTTTAATTGTAGCCCAGTGCTTATTCAGTGTTTCTGTTTTAATTCGCATTTAATGAGGTCATTTTACATGTTTCTTTGTGGTAATCTGAATGGTTTTTCTCCCTGCGCTTTGTAATATTAGAGAAAGAGACTTGTGACAGTTGGCTGATTCATGTTGCAGCTCACCTCCTTTCTTATTTACTTCATCCTGTAGGATAGAAGGTTGGTTAAAAGGAAAGACAGTAATAGGACTCTTTCCCTGAGTACTTTCCTAATTACCTAATACTAACAGGTTAACTCAAATGTCTGTTTTTCACCAAATAGAAACCTTTTTTCCTTGGATGAATAGGTATTTAAATTAATGATAATATTTCAGTGTAATTTCTTTATAACATATGTATTAGGTGGTGCTGGATGGGGTGGGTCCACATAGGTTGTATATGTCTATATATATTGCCTGTGGGGAAGGCGCATAGAAATGGCCATTTCTTCCCAATGAGTCTGTGGCCTAGTTGGGCTGATGAGGCTTATCTTGGTGGTATAGATACCACTGCAGAAGGAGAGTAATTAGGAAGATGTATGTACATACCAGCACACACATAAATGCCTGCAAAACATGATTTTTCATGTTTCTTTTGCTCATGTAATTCTCTTTGATCTGAATGCTCTTTCTTTCTGTTGTACATCTGAAAACTGTTGTTCATCATTCAAGATCCAATTCCAAAGGCACCAACTTTATATGAAATTTTCCGTGTCACCTCTCACCCTCGTTTCAGTGTGAGGCAATTAGTACCTCCTTTAGAGTCAACCAAGATTTTAGCAACTACCCTTCATCAGGTCCTTGTTCATAGTATAGAATAGGTACAGAAAAGTAAAAATTTACATACCTGAATGGGGGGGGGGTGTCATGATACAAGTTTATACAAGGAAGTAATGGAAAGCTCAGCCTATAGAGCCTGGAAGATCAAGTTTCCCAGCCAGTCATTCCAGTTGTTCTGCAGGACAAGTAGGAAATAACTAGGTGAAGGTGGCCTTCTGGACAGGCATGGAGGGGAGAGAAGAGAATGGAATGAAAGGTATCTGGTGAGGCTGGCAGGCACACCAGATGAGGATTGTCAAGGAGGTAGGTTTAAAGTTGGTGAGAGGGAGGAGACACTGAACCATTGTCTACAGAAGAACATTATGGAACAGGTTGTATTTTAGAAAGGTGTCTGTGGCAGTAATAGCAAGTTATAAAATAGAACGCCGTAGAAAATAGTTACACTAGTGCCAAGAAGTCCAGATAAAGTGTTAACAGCTTTTATGAATAGAGGACAGTCTTCCACTGAGAATGATAGGGTAATTGTGCGGTAGGAGATGACTTTTCTTGGGGTGGTGACATTGATTTGATGTGTCATTACATCATCTCTGATTAAGGGCCATATTTCTTTTTAAAAAGTTCTTATCTTTGTAGAATAATGTTTCTCATTGACAGGTGTTTTATTTCATTTTACTAAAGCTTTTAGTGTATTTGTATTCCAAAAATACTCTGTATCTCCTCCTTTGATATGTGGCACATGATGCTTAGGGTTCTATTTATAGTTTTTTCTTTGTGTGGAAAGAAGAATGTCATCAGAGCTGTCAGCCAGAATAGTGCAGAGTAGAGTTTCTTCCTGTTAGATACCTGCATAACTCATATACCTAGCTACATATTAAGACCATCCATGGACAGATGTGTGTATTTTTAAGAGTACTAATGGGTTCTTGATGATTTTCCCCAGTTTACTATTACTCTAAGACCTAAACAAAGGGCCCCGTAAAGTTTCATGTGAGAACCCTTTAACTCTGGAGACACTAATGTTCAATAGTTAGCAGCCTTGCCAGTTTTACACATCTCCACCCCTACCCTCATCAAATGAGGGAAAAAAATTACTGATTAGGGAACTAATATTGGTGTCCTTAATGAGACATTTTTATTATTTATGTAATTGTTGAATATACCAGTTAATCCTATTGTGAGCTATTTTTAAAGTTTAAATGCATGAATAAGATCTTGTGATGAAGCCGTTTGTAACTGCATAATCATTTTTAAAGCTTATTGTACGGTAGATCCATTTTCCAGATTATGAAATGATAGGAAGTAGACACCTGAAACTTGCTCTATATTAATAAAATAGAGAAATAGGAAGGAACATTTATAATATCTGTGTTTCTGAGGTCAACCTTTAGTTTTTTGTGCTCTTTAAAAATATCTACCTGCACTCCCCTTTTTTGTCCCCCCATTTTTTTTCTTTCCCACATTGCTTGATTTTCTCAGAAGCTGGAATTTAACATTTCAGTCTTCAGCTCACAGGAGCAGCTGCTGTCTGAATAACAGGTGAATTTCTTCCTTACTTGTTGCCACAGGGCTTGACTGTGGCGTTGTAATGTTTCTGAGGGTTATCATAGGAGTGGCGGACCAGAACAGACCAGACTTCACCACAGTTCCTACTCAAGACTTTTCCCTAGATTGGGAATGTCTGCAATGGAAATCTTTGTAGCCCTTGGCTCTGCATTTTCCTTTCAGGGGAATCCAGTCCTGATTACGATTTTGTTTTTCCATTGAAACAGAGTTGGGGAATGATGAACTCTGGGCAGCTAGAGGATGGGGGCAAGTTAGGTTTGCTCCTTGGAGAATTAAACAGATTTAAGAATAATATTCCAGCCGGGTGCGGTGGCTCACGCCTGTAATCCCAGCACTTTGGGAAGCCGAGGAGGGTGGATTACAAGGTCAAGAGAATGGGACCATCCTGGTCAACATGGTGAAACCCCGTCTCTACTAAAAATACAAAAATTAGCTGGACATGGTGGCATGGGCCTGTAATCCCAGCTACTCAGGAGGCTGAGGCAGGAGAATTGCCTGAACCCAGGAGGCGGAGGTTGCGGTGAGCCGAGATTGCGCCATTGCACTCCAGCCTGGGTAACAAGAGCGAAACTCCGTCTCAAAAAAAAAAAAAAAAGAAAAAGAATATTCCAAAAAAAAAAATATATATATATATATATATATATTCTATGTTTCCTGGGTCTTCTCTCCTTCCTTAAATCGGCCTCCTTTCTTCTGGAAGTCCTTTACAGGTCTCTGGTGAGTTCCCAGAGTATACAAGGTGCAAATTGAAGCATGAGTGAGGCCGTGTTCCCTGAGGTGCGGCTTGTCTGGGCTGCTGACCACAGACAAGTGTAGACTGCATGAGACGGTTGACATTCACCAAGTTTGTATAATTGTGTGTGACAGTATCCAAAAATGTTTTTACATGAAGATTCCTGAATTCATAGTACCAGAAAGGGAAGTATATGTGTTTTACTGGGCAGTCAGTTTAGAAATGATCATATGATACAGAGATTAATATTAACAGAGATCTGTTTTGGGCTTTCCACTCTTGTTCATTTAGGAATCTGTGAAATGCTCAACCCGTAATTGGAATTTCTTCCTTCCTTTTGTTCCTCTGTAGAGTTTTCTCCATTATTCACTGTCCCT
Organism: Saguinus oedipus; assembly: GCA_031835075.1. Classification (NCBI taxonomy): domain Eukaryota; kingdom Metazoa; phylum Chordata; class Mammalia; order Primates; family Cebidae; genus Saguinus; species Saguinus oedipus. The sequence goes on along the minus strand of CM063172.1, from coordinate 172,376,813 downwards.
TTCTCGTGTATCTGTGTGGCATCTGCCATGTCTTACTACATGCAGTGTTTCTGTTATAGTTATTGACTTTTGTATCATCTTGATTTCAAAGAAGTCACCAAATAATCTTATTTACAGTGTCTGAGTTTTATATCATGTCTATGTGCTTATTTTTATGTTCTGGCAGTTTCTGGGCATTGCTATCCATTTTAGAACTCTATGTTTTGTTTTGGGGGACAGTTCTGGAATAATTTTTAATGGGGGTTCAACATCTAAAAAACTTTCATATTGGATCAAGACATAGTTGTGACAAGTCTTTGTGTGTAAATTTGATAAAGATTCCTTCTGACTTCAGCAGCCAATTTAATCATTTTATGCTTAGTAGAATGTATGTTATACAGGTAAAGTCAGTCACAGGGGATGAGGATGCTATTCAAGATGAAGTTTCTAGAAGCACTAAGATTTATTTTTGTCTTAAAACAGTGATGATAGGATGATTAAGTGATCTAAGATGGACAAATATGTGTGAATTCTTAATAATTGGGAAAGGTATTTTTTAAAAAGCATTAATGTGATAGTTTAGTTACCGTAACTGGAAACTAGATAGCATTAGGGGCCATTTGCATGTGGGAAAAAAATCAGGAAGTATACCTCCAAATGATGTTTTGGGTTGTGGATGTTTTCTTTCATTATGATTTCTGTGTTTTTCAGATCGTCAGTGTTAAGTGTGTAATGTTTTGGAAATATTGAAAAGCAATGTGTTATAAACACGACCTTAAGGAAAGGACAAATGCATCATTGTTGTAATACAAAACTGGTTCGACTTTTGTTTCAAATCATGTCAGATAAATTTACAGTGGTAACATACTATAAATAATTTCATGTTCAGGTCATAAAAGTAGTGTTTTCAGGAAAACATTCGAAGCAAAATTTCACTTTCTTTGATATTATACACTATTAGGGCATGGTCTAATTACTGTATTAGTTTTTGTGTAGTTCCTGTTGTTGCCATAACAAATTACCACAAATTTAGTGATTTTTAAACACAAATTTAGTTTTTTACAGTTCTGGAGGCCCAAAGTCCAAAATGACCTTTTTTCTTTTTTTTGAGACAGGGTTTCCTTCTATCACCCAGACTGGAGTGCAGTGGCACAAACACAGCTTACTGCAAAGAAGTCACCAAATAATTGAATTCCTGGGCTCAGCCTCCTGAATAGCTGAGACTACAGGTGCATGCCAACCTGCCTGGCTAATTTTTTTTTTTTTTTTTTTTTTTGGTGACAGGCTCTTGCTAGGTTACCCAGGTTAGTCCTGAACTCTTGGGCTCAAGTGATCTTCCCACCTGAGTCTCCCAAAGTTGTAGGATGACAGGCCTGAGCCACAGCCCAGTCCCCAAAGTGACTAAAAGGGACTAAAATCAAGGTATTAGTTAGCAGGGCTAGCTCCTAGTAATAGAAGCTCCTGTGGAGGCTCCTCTTTCACTTCTGGAGGCTCCTGGCCACATCACTCCAGTCTCCACTTCTGTGGTCACATTGCCTTCTCCTTTTTTGCCATCAAATCTCACTCTGCCTTCCTCTTAAAAGAACACGTGGGGTTACATTCAGAAGCCACCAAGATAGTCTCTTCATCTCCTGATCCTTAATTACATCTGCAAAGTCCCTTTTGTCATATCGGGTAGCAGGCACAGGTCTCAGGGACAAAGGATGCAACATATTGAGGATGCAACATTACTTAGCCCGCCACAGCTGCCCGCAATGCTTCACCATTTGAAAGTATCGTTAGGTACTTCCTTATGAAAGAAGAATGACAGAGAGCTACTACTTGATTTTTGCTTATTGTGAGGTCACTTAAACGTAATGCAGCAGTGTTACACATGAGGAGTCATGTGTGTGTGGACTAGTTGATGAAGCTAGCCAAGGACATAACTCACTTTTCAAGGTAGTTTTCCCAGGTGGCAAAAGAAGGTGTAAATATTGTTCTGGACTCCAGTACTGCATTGCAGCTGGGTAATTTGATGTACCAGGTTGCTAATTTGTATCCTGTAGAGAAGGGGAAGTTTTGCTATGCATTGGATAGGAGATGCGACTTCACATAACAGATGATCCAGCAAAGTGGAAGCAAATAACCATTTTATGTATATTGCTTTCTGATTTGACAGTTCACTGTGAACGTTAGACACTTAATGCTCCCTGGAATAACTTAACATTGTCCTGCCCTTTGTAAATAATAACTAATGTGGGTTGGTTGAAAATTATACAGTTAGAATTTTAAAATATTAAGTTTAGAAGGACAAAAGAGCGAAATCTTGTAGTTTCTCACAGATGTCAGCATAGAATTTGGTTTTATTAGACAGTTTTAACAGAAACATTTGGAAAATATTTCATTACACATGAGTACAGTTAGGAGAAACTCTAAAGAAATATGGAATCGTTTTTTGAATAGATGGATGAAGAATTTGTTTTTTAAAGAAGAAAACATTTATTTTTTACTGAGAAAGGAAAATAAATGTTAAATTCAGCAAATACTTATTGAGACCCTAAATTACAGGACTTACGAAAGCGCACGTATCCAAATGAGGAAATCACAGTTAGTGAATATGCTGTGTACACATATAAAATAACGGTTGGCAGTAATAGATGTTATTTATCATGGAGGTGCGCTTCATTGTGTGATAAAGCAGGGAACCTTCAGCAGAGGTGGAATTTACTTCAGCTGGATCTTAGCAACTGATGGGACTCCTGAGCAGGCCAGGAAAGAAAGTGCATTTGAAACAGAGGGCTGGCCCTAGCAGGATGGCAGGCTTGTTAGCAGAGGCTGTGTTGGGAAGGATGAGTAGTTGTCGGGATGGAGCACAGAGAGCGTGGAGCGGGTGGTGATGATAGATTAGGGTGTCGGGACCAGCGCAGCCCCGTTTTGCACGCCATACTGGAGAATTCACGTTTTGCTCTGAATAATGCGGAACCACTCAATGTTAGGAATTCTACAGCAGTAGAAAGTGGCTGTGTCTGTCGCTGAAAGTGAGACGTGAATTCAAATTTGAAACATAAAATTGCCGGTAGCCAGATTAAGCACGTGGCACTATTACAGAGCTTCCCACTTCGGATCTTTAAGCTAGTAGGGAAATTGGCTGTATTTTAGTATAATTGGAATAAACAAAGCCTTCAAAAGGTTTGTGTACTTCAGACTATCTTGACAGAATTAGTTTTCTCTAAATTTTAAAAACCTAATCTCATTCCATCTTTATAGTGTATCTTTACTTACCTGCCTTATTCTTGAGGAAATAAGTGTGCTTGTACACTTATTAATTGTTGCATAAATGAAAGTGTGATTCAGAGGAAAGGAGACCTTTGTCCTTGTCTCTGGTTTGTCTTCTCCCATGTCCCTTGAGGAATCCAGTCTCTTTTGATATTAACTTTTGGGGTGGGCCCCACTTCATTTATCTTCAGGGCTCCTAGCCATAGCAGAATAAGTGTTGAGATGGGTGAAAAAAATTAACGAATAGGGGAAGTAACGATATGCTTTGACTTTGGTGAATACTTCTTGTTGTTGTTGTTGAGATGGAGTCTTGCTCTGTCGCCAGGCTGGAGTGCAGTGGCGTGATCTTGGCTCACTGCAACCTCCGTTTCCCAGGTTCAAGTGATTCTCCTGCGTGAGCTTCACAAGTAGCTGGGTCTACAGGTGCACACCACCATGCCCAGCTAATTTTTTGTATTTTTTAGTAGAGACAGGGTTTCACTGTGTTAGCCAGGATGGGCTTGTTCTCCTGACCTCGTGATCCACCTGTCTCGACCTCCCAAAGTGCTAGGATTACAGGCATGAGCCACCATGCCTGGTCGATACTAAGTATCTTTAAAATGTTACATATTCTGAGGAGATGATTCATTAATTTTAAGAGAGAGAGTTTTGTCTGTCACCTTTTCCATGCAAATTCTGGAGCTAGCACAAGGACGTTGACTTTTTCTTCCCCACCCAACCCCCAGTCCTTGACTGGTGTTTCTTCTTACTGCTTCTGTAATGTTTGCCCTTAGAGGGAAGTGCTTAAATTATTTTAATTTTGCAAGAAGTAGAGATTTTAACTTGGTTACTCTATGCAGCATGTTTAGATATAACTTACATAGATGCCTTGTCTCTTCCACCTTTAGCTTTTAACTTTACAGCAAATGCACTTTTGCTTCATTGGGGTCTGTATTTACTTGTTTCCCTAATGCAGCTTTTCTCCATGAAATGCTCTCAGTAGAAACATATGCTCAAAGCTTCAAAGTAATTACAATATCACTAAAAGCTTCCTAATCACATTACTGAAACTAAATGTTAAAAAATTTGATTTTTCTTGATCCAATCATTTCAATTTAATTCTAGGCTAGTGCAGGATTGATTGAAGAAACATGACAGGCCAAAGTCAGGGGGTATTTATAATGCTGAAAGCCTTGGAGGGAAAACCTCAAGGCAATTTAATTTGGGTGGGAGCTCATTTAAATTATTCCAAAGGGTTTTTTTAAAACAGAGAGCAGATTTGTTTCCGAGCTTTGGACGTTTGCCCAGCTCTCGGCCTCTCCCTCCCTGTGGCCAGTGTCCATGCATCTCCTCAGCCCCTGCTCAGACAAAGGCCCCGTGATGCAAAGAACGAAGCCTGATTTTTTTCATCATTGTTCTAAAGATGTTCTTTTGTGTTAAAGATCAGTTTAAACTTGAACATTTTTCTGGAAATTGTGGGTAGTTTTGAGACATTTGTGTCTGTTTATGGTAAGGAAGCACACCTCCAGTAGGGCCGTCACATAATTAAGTCATGGGACATGCTGACAGCTTCACTTATCCATGAGGATGCAGAGAGATATGAATAAATATATCTACCTTTTTCTCATTGCTCACAGGGGGGCAGAGAAATGATCAAACATCACATTCATGACGGTGGCCATTCTGAAAAATCATTTATTTTTATTTTTATGGAATTACAGAGACAAGTGAATGTAAAATTACTTTCTGAAGCAATGTGAATTTTCTTAATTTTTAGCACAGTTTGTTTTAATCATATATATTACAAAGCAGTAATTTTACAATATTTAGTGATTTGCCTTTGATATCTGCTCAGCTAGAGGTCTGGATATAATGCTGAATTATTTTAATAATTAGCTTCTGTAATTCTGCTTCTGAATGGTTATTTCATCCTCTCTCTTCTTAAGTTCTTTTTTTTTCTTTTTAAAAACAGTATAAGCAATAGCTAACAGATAAATATTTTGCCAATAATTATACATAAAGCACTTGATGATGTTTGAGTCTTTTAATTAAATTTCTGAAGGTGAATTTTGAACCCTAATTGCTGTGCTTTTGTAGGATTTTTGATAATGGGAAATAAAACTATGCTGTTTCTCAACTTTTTATTCTAACCTGGCGTACTTTTTCTGTCTTCCCTCCCTTGTAGCAAAAGATACCTACTTTTATAAATAGCAGTTTTCTTGCCATTCTTCTGCCTCCTTGAGGGTAGGTTTTTTGTTTGTTTGATTGATTCTACTTTTTGAAATCAGGTTTGGAATTTAAAATGTATATTGCCGGTGGCTGGTAGCAGTTCTTATTCACTTTCTTTCACACCTCAAATCACCCTTCCTTTCAAACTATAATATTACAACATCTCATATAGTTAATATTCCTCCTCCACACTGTAGTGTAGTGAAATAGTGGTAATAGTGCCCCGTCAGGGGTTTTACTCTGGAGGAACTGGAACTGAAGTGAGTAACCCTAGTTTTATGGGGAGGTTTCATAAGCTGGTTAGGTCTGGAAAATGGGGAAGTGACCCTTGTTTTTACACTCATCTGTTTTTACACTCTTGCTTCCATTAAATAACCTAGGAAGGAAGATAGGTTCAACTTTAGGACATCCACATAACTTCATATGTGGAAATTAAGTATGGGGATGGTTGTCTGAACTGAGCTTTTTATCATATGCCATATGTGGTGCAAGCCAGAGATAAACATGTTGTATCTGGGATTTGACTTTTACTCTACTTGCAAACTATTCACCTAGCCTGTTTACATCATGGGGACTGGCAAAAGACATGAGATGTGGGACAGAGACACAGGGCTTTGTTACTCATGGTTCAGTAAGTTGTATAAGTGTCATGATACTTGTTCTAGTTTCTTTTCCCCCGAATCTCACAGGGGTGATGTGATGCAGCCCGGATGGATACTATGCATGCAGTAGGCTTGCACTGCGAATGATGACTGCTGAGCCTAGGGAATCCTCCATTTTTATAGCAAGCAGTAAGCATGCCTTTGTCTGGGGTTAGACATTACTTCATTATTTAAGGTTTTCAGATGCTTAAATAATCCTGAGAAATGGCCCAGTTAAAAGAGCAGTCAGGACAATGCAGTCTTGGTATACCCAGCAAGACATACAGGGAGTGTAAGAGGACCGAGGAAAACTGTCTCTTTACAAACTGAACACTTTTTCCATCCCCATCTTGGCTTTGGTAAATTTTTACATGAATATGCCACCCGTAGTCACTCTGATTAATTGGACCAACAGAGGTTGGAACCAAACTAGTCAACTTATCTCATACCACACTTAATTAGGGCAACAATCAATAAAATCCTAGGCAGCAGGATGAAGCCAACCTGTACTACTGTCTTTATTCAATCTCTCCTGCCTTCTCTGACCAGATTCTCTGATTCAGCCTGCTATGATTAAATCCCAGAGGGAGACCAGTTGGGGCTTACTTGGGACAGTCCAAGACAAGTGTGTTATCTAGTGTGATCTGTGCAAGGAAGCTTGCAGTGACTTGCCGATCTTGGGTCTCATTGTCAATGATGATAGCTGTTTGAGAAAGCAGCCCTCATACCTACTGGAGAGACATTCTGTGGTCTACTTTCCACCATGTAGAGGACATAGGTTACTCTAGTTTGGAATTTGTTGCTACACTTGATTGGAATCAGCATTACACTGGCTTGATTAAGCCACATAGTGCCACTGAGTTGCGGCAATCTAGATTGCTAAACATGCCATTACCTATGGTTGCTTGGGAGGCAGGAGAAGCCTGTGAATTTGTATGTCAGGTTGAAGCAGTGTTGAAGAAATCTGTGAGTTTGCACAGGTATGAGGGGAAGGGCCACATTTGGGAGATGCTGTTGGTGGCATTGCGCACAGCAGAATAGTTCAGGACCAACCATGTCCACATGACTTTTCCTGTTGTTGTTTTTTTTAAATAGCAGTTTTGACCAACAGCTTGATTCCAGTTGGTCTCATCAGAGAATGAGCCCTTACTATGGGCCTCTATAGCAGTGACACTCAGACCAACCAGCAGCCAAGATTTGTTTTCCAAATTTGTAGTCCTACAGAGGGACTCCTTTAATCTGGCAGTCTGTAGTCTTCCAAATGGCAAAGCAGACAAATGGGCCATTTACGGTGGTCCAAGAGTCTGTAATACATTAAATGCCTAGTCTTTAGGAGCATTGTCTGACAAGGGTCAGAGCTCTCATTTGGAGAAATGTGCCGACTGGTCCTTTTGGCTGCTGCTGGTTAGTGCACACCATCAGCTTTTAACTTCACCAAACTGTCTGTGAACCAGGCTATCCTTGATGGGAACCTCTGAGAGCTTTCTTGAACCCAGCAGCTCTGTTTCTGGTAATGGAGTGGAAGATACGGTTTCTACAGAGAAGTAACTACCATTTTTTTCATATAACACTGGATGACACTAGAGCTGATGCACTGCATCCTTGAATATACCATTTCCATCTGACCAGCAAGGCCTCTTAGGTCCAGCCCACCTCTTTAAGTAGATTCACCTGAAAATGGGATTTCAGGTGTTCATTTTTCTCCACAAGAGCTTAGTTGCAGGTTAACAGCTGCTGTTTTTTTTTTTTTAAGTACTTTGTAGCTCCATCAAACAGGTGATGCTGTTGTTAGTGGGCAGGGGCCTCTGCAGCAGTTCTGGAATGTGAAAAACCCTTCTGATACTTCAGGGATTAGGAATCGCAAATGTGTAATACATCAGTTGTTATTATAGAGTTGAATATGGGAGCTGCTACCACACCACCACATTGAATAAGCCCGGGGTCTCCTTTACAAGGCTAGTTCACCGCCCCTTACCCACTGAGAGGCATTAAACTGTGTTAGTTGAGTTCAATATGCCTTTCTTCCATGGACCAGGTAGAATGGAACTTGGATTCATAACAATTTGAGTCCCTTTCTTCCTCACCACACCAAACAGGGGTGTGTGTGTGTGTGTGTGTGTGTGTGTGTGTGTGTGTAGGGGGTGCCATGGGCTTTCTGTCTCCTGGGGATAGGGAGATCTTGAACCTAGCCCAACAGGTGTGTGTGTGTGTGTGTGTGTGTGTGTGTGTGTGTGTGTATGTAGGGGGTGCCATGGGCTTTCTGTCTCCTGGGGATAGGGAGATCTTGAACCTAGCCCAGTCATCTTTCTCCTTAAATCACCTGAGTGCAGAACAGAGGACAGAGGGGAAGGGAGGGATCAGGTAATATGAGAGAGACAGTGGCTCCATGTTAATTAACAAGGCACTTTCACTATGGGTTTCAAGCAGCAGCTTATGTGGGGCTCAACCAGACTCCTAATGTTGATGGTCCACACAAAGGCCTATATCAGGTGAAAAGGTCATTGTTGAGACACTGTGTCAGCTTTGAGGACCCCTGGCTCAGCAGCCACACCCACATTGCCTTTCTTGCTACCCCATTGTCATGATAACTCCCCCATCCCATGGAGGAGAATGAGTGAGCAATTTCCAGGGTTCATTTACATGGCTCATTTTGATCCTGCTTCTCTTAGCCTCATTAGCATGCAGGACAGTAGGGACCCTTATTCACACCCACCTTACCCCACTGCCCACCTTACCCCACTGCCCACCTCTTAGGCAAGAGCATTCACTCTCAGATTCCAGGGAGATTTTTCATATCCCTGGATGTAACCTCTGGGCACTTTTCCTTCCTTCTCCAGATAGCCATGTTCCTTCACCAAAACTGTCCGGTCTGAGATATAATCTTACCGTATTTGGAAGCTGAAGAGTATGTGTGTTGTTTCTCATACACTTTAGCCAGTTACTGTTTCATGGTTACTGGCAGAAGACATGAGACTTCTGGGTCAGAAAGAAAATACTTTATTACCCTTGGCACAATAAGCAGCATGAGCACCAGCATATTGCCATCAGTTGCCCTTGCTTTCAAATCCTGTGGTCCAGATGGATGAGTTTGCATTGCAACTAAGGAACTCTGAGTTTGGGGATTCACTGCTTTTATAACAAGCAGAAAACAGCTCTATTGTTTGTTCAAGGGGAGAGGTTGCCTCATCTCTCATCTGCAAAAGCAACCTGAGAAATAGCTTGTGTAAAAAAAAAAAAAAGTGTTCAGACCCTTGATGTCTTGGCATGCCCAGTAAGGCAGCAGTCCCCAACCTTTTTGGGCACCAGGGATTGGTTTCATAGAATACAGTTTTTCCATGGAGTGGGGTGAGGGGGGTGGTTTCAGGATGATTCAAGTGCATTACCTTTATTGTGCACTTTATTACCATTAGATTGTAATATATAATGAAATAATTATACAATTCATCATAGTGTAGAATCAATGGGGGCCCTGAGTTTGTTTTCTTGTAACTGATCATCTTATCTGGGGGTAATAGGAGACAGTGACAGATCATCAGGCATTGGATTCTCATAAGGAGGAGCATGCAGCCTAGATCCCTCACACACAGTTCACAATAGGGTTTGTGCTCCGTTGAGAATTTAATACCACTGCTGATCAGACAGGAGGTGGAGCTCAGGTGGTAAGGTGAGTGATAGGGAGCAGCTGTAAATAAACAGGAAGCTTCTCTGGCTCCACTTGCCCACTGCTCACCTCCTCCTCTGTGGCCTGGTTCCTAACAGGCCACAGACACCTATGGTCTGGGCCTTGGGGACCCTTGCAGTAAGATATGTAGGCCCAGGGAGACTGCTCTCCCAACAAGCCTCTTTAGCTCTCTTTGACTGTGTCTGAGCAGAAAGGCAGTATTATTTCTGATGCTGCCTGGAATGGGGTTAGGCCAGTGGTTGAAAATGAATAACAAAGGCTATTAGATTTTTGGCCTTTGAGTTAGTGAAATAATAGATATTTTCAAAGTGGGAGAAAATTCAGGGTATGGAAGAGAAAGAGGCTAATCAATTTCACGTTTCATTTAATGTTTCATCACTGTTAAGAATCAGTGTCATGAAAGCCTTGTTAGGTTGTTTCAAGGGAAGCAGCTTTCCTGCCCATTTCCAGTTTATTGACAATGTAAAATTGTCTTGCTATGTTTGCTTTTCTGCAATACTTAGGGAAATTTTATATTAACTTTATAAATGGTAATTAAGACAAAGATATAATTTCTACTTCTATTATCTTAACTTGAAGACTTCTCAGTTTATTCATTGGCCTTAATTGGCTCATAAAATTTGTAAGTTCCTCGCATGTATGTCTATGTAGTTTCCCATACAGTTTTCAGTTATTTTTATCAACATTTATTCAGTTTTCTTGGGACACAGCTGGATTGAGTCACTGGGCATATGAAAAATCAAACATAGCAACCATTCTTTTTGTATTTTCAAAATAGCTTTAAAATATGCAATTGGCTTTTATGTTTGTCTTATCAGAGGCATAAATAAATTTTGAAAGTTGTTGAATTATTTATTTTCCCCTTACAAAAAGAAAATGTGTTACAAAAAATAGTGATACTGGCTGTAATCCAGTGGTGGTGGATTCACGCCTGTAGTCTCAGCACTTTGGGAGGTCCAGGTGAGCAGATGACTTGAGGCCAGGAATTCAAGATCAACTTGGCCAACATGACAATACCCTGCCTCTACTAAAAATACAAATATTAGCCAGGTGTGGAGGCTTACCCCTATAATCCCAGCACTTTGGGAGGCCAAGGCAGGTGGATCACCTGATCACTTGAGGTCAGGAGTTTGATTGAGAGCAGCTTGCCAACATGGTGATACCCTATCTCTACTAAAAATATAAAAATTAGCCAGGCATGGTGGCTTGCGCCTATAGTTCTAGCTACTCAGGAAGCTAGGCATGGGAAGCACTTGAGCCTGTAGGTGGAGGTTGCAGTGAACTGAGATCGTGCCACTGCACTCCAGACTGGGTGACAGAGCCAGACTGTGTCTCAAAAAAAAAAAAATAGTGATGCTGTTTCTCTAATGTGACAATGAAATGGAATATTTGTGATATTTTCAAAACCAATACAAAGATAACCAGGCAACTATTTTTTATTTTAGTCCTTCATGCTGGATAATCCTAAGAAGGTGTGTCCTTTTTCCTGCCATGACAAATACAGTAGACTGAACATAATTGCATATTACTCTGTTCTGAGAGTACTGTTTATTCTCTTAGAATCATCAATTATTATTGAGCAATGGCACAAGTGTAAAAAGAAAATTAGGCTAACTTGGATGCAATGGTCACATAACTTAATTTGAATACTTTCAGTTTTTGTTTAACAAATAACATTTAGATATTATACATTCTAAAAGTGAGGTTGCTAGACACCTTTTCCACAGTATATTCATATAAGGATTATCTTGATTTTGGTCCGATAGATATTTACAGTTTGTTGGGGAAAACTCTGCTTTTCTTATTAGGAAGCATCTTTTATATATATATTAGAAATTTAAATTAGAATATAATGAACTTTTCTATATTCACATTACAGCTACTTTTCTTATTTTTTTTTTTTGAGACGGAGTTTCGCTTGTTACCCAGGCTGGCATGCAGTGGCACGATCTCAGCTCACCGCAACTTCCACCTCCTGGATTCAAGCAATTCTCCTGCCTCAGCCTCCCAAGTAGCTGGGACTATAGGCATGTGCCACCATGCCCAGCTAATTTTTGTATTTTTAGTAGAGACGGGGTTTCACCATGTTGACCAGGATGGTCTTGATCTCTTGACCTCGTGATCCGCCTGCCTCGGCCTCCCAAAGTGCTCGGATTACAGGCTTGAGCCACCGCGCCTGGCCCACAACTACTTTTCTTAAAAGCTATCTTTCTTAGTTTTGAGGTAGGAAAATATCTGAGATTTTTGATCCAAGAATAAAATTATCTGGATTATTTTACTCTTTGCCTGCGGTAGTAAAACAAGAGAGAAGTTGTTTTCAAGCAAATTCCATCAGTGGCGTATGATCAATATAATTAGTAGACCAATATAACATTTAGCTGTTGGTGTGTTCTTAAGAATTGTTTAGTCTTTGATCTATATCTATGATGGATTCTCTTTATGTTTTCCAAATAGAAGAGCAAATGAAGTGGATAAAAACAATGCCTGATGATTATTGAGTGCTCATGTTGTGTGTTGTGTTTTAAGTATTGCTATTTATGGCACTTAATCTTTACAACCTCTTGTGACACTATTGTGGTCCCCATGTTACCCAAGAGGAAACTGAAGCTCTGAGAGGTCAGATTGTTTGTCCAAGGTTAGAGTGAGGATGTCAGCCTAGGAAGCTTATGTGCTGGGACGACTCAGCCGCCCAGGTTTTGCACTGCACTTTATTTCCCCAGTTCTCTCACCAGGTCTCTTATTTCTTTCCTAACAGAACCCTCCTCTCTGCTTGCTGAATCGGTTTAGAGGCTAAAATAGCAGATGAAGCTAAAAAGTTTCTTTGACTTATAACAATTTCCTCCAGAATTATCTTGTTGAAAGTAAATAGCCCATCTGGCTTCCTCTTTTCACAGAGCAGAACTCCTAAGTGAGCTTTGTGACTGAAGCTGGCTGAGTTCCACACTGTGTGCCTGTTGGCCCTAAGCAAGACGAGCACAATCTGTTTCTTCTATTTCTAATAAAGGAAAAGAGTTCCTTCATTTGCCTCTTTAATTCATTGCTTGAATTTTATGTCCTCCTTTCTCACAATGGCAGCTTTCCTGCTGTGGTCTTTTTTTTTTTTAACATTCAGGTAAATTTGAAACTACATAATAAATGCTTTTCAGTGCAAGGACACCATAATGAAATAACGTTAAAAGTTGCATTTTAAAACCATAGCAAGAGGTTGCGAGCTTTGTGACTCCCATTGATTAGCAGGGGCTGGCGGAGGTGTCTGAGAAAGCCATTCTGCTGCCCCATTCTCTTCTTGCTCTCTCAATAAATAGAAGTGTTTAGTGGATCCAGAATCCACGGGAGCCAAACAGCCAAGCTCTGCACATCCTGAGAGTTTACCTCTAACTACCTTAATTTAGCTCCTGAGTTTACTTCTAGGAAACAGCAGGAACTATCCCTCTATCCCTGATAATTACCTTCCTACAGGGCTGACTGAGGGTTACAGAATAGAGACTTAAAAATTGAACCTGAATTCTCCCTGGCCAAGAAAATCATTTGATTCTTTCTGTCTTGCAGAGCAGATAAGAATCTTCTAAACTTTATGAGCTGTTAAATGTATTATTTTAATTTCTAATTTTCTTGTGGAACCAGGTTTCAAGAGGTCTTCATGCAGTGTTTGATGTCTTTCCATGACTGACAGCTGCCCTCCAAATCTCATTATTTTTAGGAAGAGTTCATAAAAGCCAGTTCCTTGACTGGTATTGTTTGCTGAATGTCAATTCAGAGATAGGGATATCTAGATTTTATACTTGAGAATGTGTATTTTTAAAGAAGGTCTATCAGATTCTACCTGATTAAGGGCACTTTGATCGAAAGAGTACGATTTCAGGCCCAGAATATTTGGCCTTGCCCTGAAGTCTTGCATTTACATCTATGGCATTATGAGTGTAAATAATACTGTGGTATAGCCACTCCTAAAACAGTGTCTGAAACAGTAAAGGGGATTTTCAAGGATATCACTTAAAGGGGTGAGGAGGGAGGGTCAGTCTAAGAAAGTGTTTGACCCCTCAATTTCGGTCCTTCTTCACGCTGGCTGCTTCACACCGTCCACCTCAGACAACCAATTTGTGTCTGTCTGACACATCAGGCAGGTGTGAAGGGTTTCCATGATAGATATTGGAAAAGTTGGAAGAGCCAATATTTAGTACTTATTACTAAAGTCTCTATTTTTAACATTTTTTATAGCATTTCTTTTAAAAAGCGAAGGAACATTACCTATGAAGTAATATATAAAATACATTTTTAACCTTTGAAATTACACTTCTTATATATTTTAAAAAATATAAATCTCTACACATTTGGTAAATGTAGCAAAATCATTTGACTTAGTTTAAAACTGATTAAGAAAAATACTGTTTTTGTAGATTTTTATAATAAAATCTGAAGTCCATTTGTTTCACAGTTCAGATGGGGCCATCTTCAGGCACGTCTGCTGTGTGTTAGATCCCACCAGGCCCATCCATCTACAATAACTAATTCAGAATTCCTCAAGAAATAGTTTTTATCATCCCTGATTTTTAGATGAGCAAATGAAGACTTGGTTTTAAAATCTAGAACACATTTTTATTGATTCACAAATATTTGTAAATTTTAACATTAACTAAAAGTTCTTAGCTGATTGTCCTTGGGAAGTCACATTTAAGGTGCATGTTTGGAACACAAATGCATTTCTGCTAAAAACATTTTAAGGTGTCAGCAAAATATTCCAATGATCTTTGACACACAGCTTAAGTACACCTAATAGAACAGACTGAGGGATTCATGTATCTAATTATTGTTTTAAGTAATCGAAGATAAAACAGTGAAGCCAAGAATTTGGTTGGCGATGTGATCTAGTTTCATCCCTGGGTTCAGTCTTCTAAGGAGTTTTGGGGAGAGGAGACAGGGTTAGTACCTAGGGAGGGAATGCCCGCACAGAGGTCTTGGCTTCCTAAAGGAAGGTTAAGCAGATGTTCCTGTAGAGTCCGGCACTCCCAGGCTGAACATTCTGGCTACAACCCCCTGCAGTCCACCTGAGCCTGGTGGTATAGTCCCCTGCTGCCCAGGTGGAGGGCATGGCCAGCTCCAGCTATTGTGTTAGTGCTGGGAGCTCAGGCTACCATTGTCCTTAGTGTTTGTTTCACTGAGGCTTTGCGGGTACCAGGTCAAGAGCGTGTGTCTAAGTCTCAAATTATCCACCTCCTGCACCTGGGCCTCTTAGATAAGGTGCTTAATTACAAAGCAAATCCCCCCTCCCTGCAAAGGCTGTCTGTGGCCTCCAGGTGAGAAGGGCCTCATCTGTGTCATGTCCTTGTATTCTCAGCACCTGGGAAAGGAACAGCATTTAGTTGACTCTCAAATATCTGGAACTGGTGAAGGAATAACTGAACACAATCTAACCCCTTCACCGAAAGCTAAAACAGTGGTAATCCTGTAACGATAATCTTTGTGGAAATATATTTGCCAACCAGCGTGTGTGTGGACTGTGTGTTCCAGTTGTCTCAGTGATAGTCAGGCTCTACTCATCACCATCTGTGTGAGTGTGGGGCAGAAACCTCCCTGTTTACAGCCTTCCTCATCTGCAAAATGGGAATAATATGATCAACTTCTTAGGAATCATCAGAATTAAATACAAAGTTAGTCCTGTGCCTGATATACTTAGGCATGTGGTATACGTGAAAGACGTGGAAAAATGAAGAGTAAATTAGAGCCAGCCTCTGTTACATTTCAGCTGCATAGCTCAGCTGCTGAGAACGTGTTCAGTGTTCTCAATTCCAGGTGTTTAGAAATATCAATCTGTTTTGGTTTTACCCACAGGATTTAAAATAGAATTGAACAATATCACATGTTAATTGACATGAATTAGAGAAAGAGAATGAGTATAAATCTTAAAGTTTAACATGGTAAGGTAATATTTTATACATATTTTGCATGTATTAAAAGTTTTCATTAAAAATGGAGATTGTATTGTAGTTGTCTTCATTACAGTCCTCAAATATAAATGTCAGAAATTTACTCTTTGTACTACTATTAAATCTAATAGCTTATTTTCACTTTTAAGTCATGTGGAGTCTAATACTAAAGTTTGTTTTGCTGCTACTCTATAAAGTAGCAGCAAATGGTTAAATGTTCCTTAGTAGACTCATACAATGTAAAATAAGATTTTCCCAGTAATCAGCACCTAGAACACTATCAAAGTGCATGATAAAATCTTGTCAATATATTCCAAATATTAAGTAAAAATTGATTCATTTAATTTTTTGCCTAAATAATTTTAAAAACTGGCTTTCAGTATTCCTTTATGGTTAAATCAATCCCGTTAGGTATCAGTCAACCATGTTTAGGCAGTGTAGCCTTTCTCTGACACAGATTCATTAGGAGAGCTCATTTAAGGAGTTAAACATCTCTCACTTGTCAACACTGAGGTAATTATGCACTATTAATTCTCATGTCATTTCAAAAAGTGCTATTTTAAAACTATTCATTTCATCAATCCTGAGAACTAGGATAAGGTAGACAGCCTGCTGTAAACCAATTTAAGATGTGATTACATTGCTTTATTCCTGCAATGCATGAATCAGAAAGTTGATTTAATGTGAATACAGCTTTTGAAATGTTTCTTACTTCACTTTAGGAGATGAATATGATTAGGCAACCTTGAGAGGACAACGGAGTTGATGTAGAAGAAAGGAACTTTAATTTATTCTGCTGTTTGCACAATCAAGATGGTAGGTGGGGAAGGCTGAGGGAGAAAATCAGGAAATGGGAGTTTTCTTTGTCCGTTTTATTTAATGGAAGCTGTTTGTGTATCTGCTCTCTGCATATTATTAGCTGAGAATTAGAGTTTAAGCTTCTCTACAGTGACCATCTATGAAGGAAGTACAATATGAATTTTTTTAAATAAGAGGAATTCTATTGCTTACTATTTAAAATTATTTGTAAAGGAAGAATTTCAAGTAAGACAGAGACCAAATATATCATGACAGATATCTGGAAACATTCATTTCAGCATTCTGCCAAGTTTGTAATACTTGAAGTTCATTAATATTCAGATTTTAAATAAATGTTAACGTATGAATGTTGGTTCTTTATTTGTCCTAATTTCTTAATCGTGTAGAACAATTGTCAAGATAGTTTTCACCGCCTATTTTGAAAACATATCAATTTAAAGGAGATGTTTAGTTCTACAAAAACAATATACTGTGGTTTTTCATATTTTGCTTTAATTAGATTTTTAAAACCCTTGGTTTAATAGAAGATACATGGAAACAGTTTACTGATGAATGGAACTGTTCTCTGTACACTTTCATGAGCTTCTGTTGGTTTTATTTTGTGTAGTGTGTGTGTGATGTGTGTATGTGAATGTGTGTCTGCTGCATGTATGTGAATATGTGTGTATGTGTGTGCCTGTTCCTGTTGGAAGTGAGTTTTTTAAGTTACACTTTTGCTAATACTGAAGGATTAGTGATGATGACATAACTGACATGCTGAATGTTGAATCTAGTTGCACTGAGTTGGATAAATGCCAAGTGTGGGTGAAGGGGAAGAAGGCAGCAAAACACACTGCCATGTGTGTACCTATGCAACTATCTTGCACGTTCTGCACATGTACCCCAAAACCTATAATGCAATAAAAATTTAAAAAATTTAAAAAAAAAAAATCTTCAATGTTGGAAGCTTATTGACCCTTGGCTTTATAGATTGTCTGACTACATTGTCTCAAGCCCTGGCTATTTTGATAGGTGCAACGGCTGTGCTGGAATTTTATGTTTTTTTAAAGCACATATAAAATGATTAATAGTTTATGTACATTACTGTTGTAATAGGGTTAATTCTAGTGCTGACCCATGAGCCAATTTTTTTTGCAATGCATCTCAAATTTCAAAAACTACTTTTAACTACTGAAACATCTTACTTGTGATTCTACCACATTTCTGATAAAAGTTCATTTCCATTTTAATAATGGAATTAACTTAATTTTTAATTCTTGTCCTTTTGTTCAGTTGTTAAGTTTTTAAGCTCTTTTACAGAAGTCTCTCATTACATTATCTCTTTTAAGCATTGCGTTTTAGTCCAAAGCAAGAGCTGCTTTTTTATTGTTGTTCATTACAATTGTAATAACATTGAGTTTTGGTTTTCTTAGCATTTGGCAGTAGAGAAAAATCACATTTCATAAGTTTGACTTTGGCATATCTGAATAGACAGTCTTCAGATTTTAATGGTCAGTACCAGTGATTCCTTTATTCAGCAAGTTTTTGTTGCTCTCAGAAGGAGTCCAGAGCCCAGCCTTTACAAACAAAAACAATTTTAGACACAGATTCTGCTGTATAAAAGCTATGTTTTACCTAGGGAGACAAGACATGTATGTAAAATAAGTAATGGCAAAGTATGTCATGAGGCAAAGGAAATCCTAATGCCGATTGAAATGATTGCTTACTTACCAAAAGGACAGGCCTTTAATTGGATCTTGAAGGATGTATAGTATTTTTAATACAATAAAAGTGCTTTTATATTGCTTTTCTAAGTTGAGAGAAAGAAAATAAAAGTAAAGGATGTGTGATCGGTATAAGCATATGATGCTGAGGATAGTTAGGAAATGGGTCAGTTTGAAGTAGCGATTCATAAACTATCAGATTTGGGATTCAAAAAGACAGAACAAGCAGAAGACAAGAAAGAAAAATGTTAACATTTAACACCTACGATTTATTGGGTGTTTTGCTCAAATCATGTCACTTAATTCTCAAAGTATATTCATGTACTTTGATATTGTGATCCCAGTTTTGCAATCTTGGGAGCTAGATCTTACAGTCTTGCTGAAGGCCAACTAAGAAGTGGGTGGAATTGAGATGTGAATGGTTAAGTGTTTGTTATGAAAGTCTTTGCTACTTCACCTGTACTGTACTACAGACAATGGGCAGTCTTGCTGGTCACACCAATGAGCACGCTCAAAACATAACTCCTCACCTCTTTTCTTCTCAAGTCAGTTTCTTCCTACTCATATTTCTTAATGGTGTAAGAGCAAAGCTTCTTTTCTACCCTCTGAAAGTTTGCTGAAAATGAACTGATGATAAGCAGATTAATGGGAGAAAAAGTCTTACAAATTTATTTAACACGCACAAGCGTGGGGGAATTGCAGGAAAATGATTACCAATAACCCAGTGAAGTCCAGATGCTTGTGTACCCTTCTTCATAGGGAAAGGAGAGGGAAGGGAAATGAAGCAATTTTGAGGGGTAGTAAATGATTTTTAGGGGACTGTAATGAACATGGAAGATAGAAGTTAGCTTGTCAGTGATTATTTTTGTGAAGTGACTGGGCCCACAAAACAACGTTTATGTTGGGATGAAGTTCATCAGGACTCTGGGTGTCGTGTTTAGTTTTCAGTCTCTTCCTCTGGGATACGAGTTTTAATCCTCTCTTGTTAATGAAATTCAGGGAAGAGATCAAAGGTAATGTACTTCTCTTTGGTGGGTCTGGTTTCTAGGTAGATAAGAGAACATCAGAGAACAGCCTCATCCTCTGGTTTGGGAGAGAGATGATTGAGAGACAGGGAAGAAGAAGGTCAGAGACCCTAAGGCTGCTGCTTTACTTCATAAGTCAAAGCATCATATTTTGGGGTGTTGTTTTCAGGGCCCCAAGAATGTCTTCACCATTCTTTCAGTCATTCAGACTTAAAATATTGGAGACACTTTTATTCTCCAAATTAGCTTTTGTTTAGTATATGATATTTGAAAAATTTAAAAAGAATTGGGCAAAGAATAGGTCATAGATCAAAACCCACATTCTTGATTATAAATCACTATAGTAAGCCTAATCTCTTTTGATCTCCACTGAACTGTGTGTGCTTTTCATGTTCCGCAGCTTACCAGGTGTTATCTGTTCAGAGCTTCAGCGTATCTAGAAGGAGTGGATTCAGTTTGTCCAACCTTAGCCTTGTATATTTTGCCATAATTTGGTAGATGTTTTCCGCTTGCCTTTTCCCCCATATTTCAGCATTTGCTTATATATTGATTTGGATTAATTTTTTTCTTGCCAGTCTTTTTTTCTCTTCAGTAAGATGATAGAAAGGCAAAGGTGATTTCCTATTCTTCAACAGCTACCCCACACTTTGCTCATCACCGTAAGGTTAGGTACTTAGTAGTCAATGTGTATTGGCTTCATTACTTTACCTGAAACAATCTAAAGCATTTTGACATGTGAGACACCCATAGACTTGTTTCTGTTTCTGTAGCTATATATAGCCTCTACCAACTATCACCTAATCCGTGAGTCACACAGGGCAGTAATATAACAATATTTTTTAAATGATTAACAAAACTCTTGACGGAAATAAAGAGCTCTTCAGAAAATGTTGAAGTACGGTTGTTTCTGTGAACTCTATTGTTGGGTCTGACTTTTTGAGTATCATTCTGATCAAGAAGCCATTTATATAATAGTCTAGATGCTTGAAGTTCTTTGGGGCTTACTAGTGAAATTTGAGGAATTTTGTTTTTAAGAACTAAGGGACTTAGGCTCTACTGGAATTCATGTCCCTCCCAAGGAAAGTAGCAGTAAAACCTGGAGACATCACAAAAACAGCTACTTGAAAGTACTGGACTGTGAAGAGAAGCAGAGGTACTGGTTGGGCATGCATACTGGCATGGAGGAGAGGAGATGGAGAGCTATAGAGGTGAGCTCATCACTGCAGCTTTTAGCCGTGGGCCAACTACAGCACCTGTGGTCCAGACACCTGGGGAGAAACTTGCAGTCTCTCCCCAGCCAGGGAAAGGGGAAAGTGAAGCCTTCTGACTTTGCAAGCCACCATCCTTGGCATCCTTATTCATGCTTATGTGACAGTTCCTGAGCTCTAGCCAGCACATAGGGGTATAGGAAGGAAGACAAAAGGAAGAAAAGGCTAAGAGGAAAAAGTAGCAAACCTGACTGTCCTCTTACGAAGGATTTTCAACCCACCTAGTAACTTCCACCTAAATTTCATTAACAAGGACTGTGGCATATGACCAGTCCTGGCTGTGAAAGAAGTTGGGAAGTGTAGTTGTTAAATCCAGGCATATTGCCACCCTCAATAATGTCAAGGTTCTCTTAGCAAGGAGGAAAAGGAGAAGAGATATTGATAGACTAGGCAACCAACAGGATCTGCCAGTAGACAAGTAGACCTTTGTATGTAGATTTTCTTCCAGAACCTACTGTCACAATCTGAGATCTTCAAGCAGGAGGAAATACATCCCTTATACATTAGCATAGGCTTTTAGTTAATGTATATAGGAGTAAATATGTTAAGTCTCCAAGGAGTATCCTCTAAGAGAAACAGGCGAGGCAGCTTAGTGTGGCATATATTCTTTGATTTCTATATTCTCCATGGCTCGTGAGGTCTGGATAGGATGTCAGTTCTTCAACTCAGTACTCCTTATTCATGCTGTGACTTGAAAACATTGCTTATCCAATTGAATATATTAAGAAATGAAGTAGACCTAGGAATATTTATTTTTAATAAATATTCCTGCTCTAAAAAATGATATTTTCAAATTATTAATAAAAAATGTTTAGAAATGCAAAAATTGATTCCATAAATGTGTTTAATAGTTTTAAAATTTCTCAGTAAGTCTTACTGAACATCAATAAAATCCTAAACTATTGTTTGAACAGATGCTTCCCAACTTTTGACGCCGCAGCATATATAGAAGGTAGGCGCTGAGTCTGTTAGCCTGTGATCTCCAAAAAAGTCAGGCCCCTGGTTTGTATCATCATACCTGGTGGAACCTGTCATATACACATTAATATAGGATTTTAAAAATTAAATATTCAACTCATATTTTCATGCTGTTAAATTAAAACTTAAAAAAAACCTTTTAGTAAATTAACTTTCTACACTCAGTTATCTTGTGACTATTGCAGCTACAGGGCTAGGAAGATCTGAGTTTCAGCATTTTTTTGACCTAAAATGTCATTTAAAAAAATCTCAAACCTGTAAGTTACATTTACTCCTATATTTTTATTATCATTGATGTATGTCTATAATTTTATATTATAGAAAACTTAAAGCATTTTTCTTACTGAAAACTTGAAGTTTATACAGAAGCAGGGAGAATAACCTAATGAACTCTGTTATACCAGTCATCCAACTTTAACAATTATTATGTTATATGTGACCTTTTTCATCTATATTCTCAATTACCCACTCTCTTATCACTCAGCAAATAGATTATTTGAAAGCAAATATTTGGAGTCTGAATTGAATAAACTGTAAAGAAAATTATGAGACAGTGGAATATATTTGAGTATTAATTTGATATGAAGGAAGTATTGTTAATATTTTTAGATTTGTTAATTATATTGTGATATACTTTAATATAACTCTTACTTTTTTAGAGATACATTCTGAAGTATTTATGGATGTATAATGTAGTCTGAAGGATTTGTTAGCAATTTGTTTTTTAAAAGTTATTCCTGGCTGAGTGCAGTGGCTCACACCTGTAGTCCCAGCATTTTGAAAGGCCAAGGCAGATCGATCCCTTGAGCCCAAGAGTTCAAGACCAGCTTGTACAGCATAGTGAGACCCCATCTCTACAAAAGATTAAAAAAATATTAGCTGGGCATGGTGGCATGCACCTGTAATCCCAGCTGCTTGGAAGGCTGAGGTAGGAGGATGGCTTGAGCCTGGGAGGTGGAGGTTGCAGTGAGTCAAGATTGAACCACTGCACTCCAGCCTGGGTGACAGAATGAGATCCTATCTCAAAAAAAAAAAAAAAAGTTTTTCCTGTCACAAGTCATTTGAATAAACAGTATAGTGAATCCTGTATCAAATTCAGTATCTAATTTCCTCACAAACAAATGCTTTTCCAGTGGACTTTCTGTCTCTAGTCCTTGAAGCCAAATCAGGGGGACAGGAACACACCTACCTCCTGTAAATGAAAGTGTTAAGGGAAAACCCACAAGCAAAGAAGGGCTTGGAATTCCTTCCCTTCCTCCTTTCTTGAGCGTGGCACTTTCTCAGGCAGGAGGAGGCACATCTTTCTTAGAATTTAGAATTGAGCAGCTTGGTCTCAAAAACAGATATTTTAATGGTATAGCATTCCAATTGTATTTTTCTAATTGTTTTCTTTTATGGTATTTAGAAATCATTGCTGCCGGGACATTTTTTGCCTTTTTAATATTTTTCTTTTTGCCCTGTATTTACTGTTTTTCTGTCTCTTTTTTAGTGTGTTTCCTGTTATCAATTTATTTATAGGATGCCAAGAAAATAACATTTGCTAAGTACTGTGTTCCAGGCGCTCTGTGTAGTTAGAGCTCATTTACTTTCAGAGCAGCTGTACATCGTGTTCGTTCCCATTGTACAGGCAGTGAATTGTCAGCTCCGAGAAGTCAAAACTGCCCCAAGATCAGCAGCTCATAGGTGGTGAGCCAATATTTGGACTCTAGCTTCTCAGACTCCAAACTGTATGGACTTAAAGTTCTGTCATATTTGAACATTGATACTTTTTATTTTCCTAAATACGATTTCAAGATTCTTTATGTTATACACCTGTAACTTACATTTTCCAACCCAGGCCCAATTATTTTTGCTCAGATTTGCAAATTATTTTTTAAATTACAGAAGACTATTGCAGAGGCTCCCTGAACTTGTACATTCTTTTATTAAAGTGTACATACAGTATGGGTGGATAGTCAAGAAATATCCATTTCCAAAGGTCAGTAATGGTGAATAGTAAGGTAGAAAGATTTTTTTTTAAAAAAATGAATGATGGAAAAGGATGGAAATCGATAAAAAAAAAAGTGAGAAAAATATACTGTATAAGTAAAGATATATAATGTTTTTGCAGGTCTCATTTTACAGAGAAAGTCATGTCTTGACATTTTTTAATGGGGCTATAAATTTAGTAATATTTTAGTAGGAATAATAGGATGTTAAGTATAAGCCTTCATTCCTGAAATTTCAGATTTTCTTAATGATATGTACCCTTACTGTGAGCAGCCAATCTTGAGAGTGTATTTAACTTAGATTTTGAAGTAATGCTTGATACATCTTCAATTTCTGTGACCCGGAAATATCGACGTGCTAATTTTCTAAGTTAAAAATTTTCTTTTTATGTTTTTGTCCTTGTTAAATGGGCAAATGCTGGCTAAATGTCTTGGAGAATACAGTATTTTTAGGAAATGACATGAAGTATTGATTTACTTTATTCTTATTCCCTCAAGCAGAACAGCCATAAAATATGTTCAATTTCTTCTCATTTCTATCTCCAGATTACACTGACTTGTGATGCACCTGACAGGTGTGGACATGATAGGAGCATATTGACATTTACTAGCATTTGACTTCAAAGCTTTAGAGATGAAAAGCATACTGACGAAGTCTACTAGAACTTTATTCACATCGTTATTGTGGTGCTAAATTTTGTTTAGCACCACAGTATAAACGTGTAGACCTGACAGAGCATCCAGACAAGGACAATTCCTATTGTACTAAAACTTTCGCAATTAAAACAAGTCAAGATGAAACATGCTTTGGAACTATTTTGGAAAGCTCAAACTGTTGAATATGTGATCCAGATTAATAACTTTAAAAATGTATCCTTTCATGAAATTACATTCAAATTGAGTTAAAAAGTTCTTTATCAGGTTTTTAAGTATGAAATATTAAAATTTAAATTGATTTTTACACAATTTTCAAGTATGTTAACTGTTGTCAGGTTAGTCACAGGTGACTGAATTCTTCCAGGACTGTGATGTCTCTTTGGGAGTGACACAGTTTAATTTTGAATAACTTTAAGAGAGTCTCTAAGGTTTGAGATGCTTCTGCTCATTTACCTCTAGGACACCTGTGCAAATGGACAGATTTCCTACGGGCTGCCATAGAAACACATACTGTGCATGTTGCTCCTCATGTTTAGCTCTGCTTCTGAAGGCCTCACATTCTGCTGGATGGCCATGGTTATCACTCTTACATCTGGCAGGTAGGATGAGAGAAGCTGTAGTGATTAAGCTACTGATTGCAGCTATTGACAGAAATGCCTACCAGGACTCCATATTTCCTCTTCTGCGTTTAAAATATCAAGTTCCTCCAGCATTTATTCCCGGAGTTGCACAAGGTCAATAGGCACAGAGAGATTTTATAGTATGTTTTGTAACGTATGTGTATCATGTTAAAAATTCATGTGCAAGTTGAATCAGCTTGACTTATTCCTGTTTGCCTACTGTTTGATTGATTATTTTAGTCAGTACCTCTTCAAATGACTCTTTAAAAGAGGCTGCAATTAAACTTCTATTATTCACAGAAATTGTCTGAGATTCAAGATGGAGAATTTGAATACTTTGAAGAATGTTTGTGCCAAAATCAAAGTTTCTTGAAAGCAAAAGAAGATAGCTATTGGTGTCTCATAAAAAATGAAATTTAATGGCTGGATAATTCTCCTTTTCCTATTTGAGTTCCTTTAATGCATTTAGGGAAGGGGCCATCCTTAGATGGTGAGTGTGTTCAGTCCTCACCCTCACATCTGTTAGGGACAGCTTTTAAGGACAGCTTGCTCACTGCTCACTGTCAGCCCAAAACCATGTTAAGAGGAAAACCTGAGAAAAACCTTTCCTTTATTGCCAAAAGCAGAACTGACAACATGCTTCTTTGATTCTTACACCTTTATAATGAATGTTTGGGTGGATCATGACCCCACCTCTACTGAGGATGCAGCATTTGTGGCCGACGTTGTGAGGTGATAGATAGGACAAGGTAGGTTAGAAAGAAAGCAGGATGGCTACTTCAGGCAGGACCTTGGCGGGCACATAAATCTTCTAGAGTTGAATTTGTGAGGCACCTTCATCTCTTACCTGGAGGATAGTCATTGGCAACAAGTTTGAAAATGACCCAGTGTGCAGTTGGTCAGTCTCTTTTATGTAATGTTTATTACTATAATTGGCTTAAGTATCAAAAGTTGCTTTTTTAATTCTACAGCAAATTATATGGGCTTATTTTTTCTGTGCATTTATTTCTGCTGAAACCTGAAGGCTGATTAAACTTAAGGGGTTTGATGGATATTAGATGTCTGAGCAGAGACTGGCCATGACCAAGGAGTCCGATAATAAAGTTGATTGAATCCTAGATACCTTGGGAAGAGAGAATCTAGTTTGTCTCTCGGGTTCAGTGATTTGCTGAAAGAACTCATAGAAAATATAAAAGCTATTATACTGATGGTTATGGTTTATGATAGCAAATGACAGTGATTCAAATCAACAAAGGTAAAAGGGGTATAGAATAGAGTCAGTGAGAGACCAGGAGTGAGTTTCCAGTTGTCCTGTCCCTGTGGATTTGTGTGGACAGTTTCTAATTGTCCCAGCAGTGGTGTGTGGTAGCACATATGGAGTATTGTCAACCAGGGAGGTTCACTGAGCCTTGGTGTCCAAGGATTTTGTGCAGGGGGCAGGGGTCTGTCTTGTAGGTATGGAACACCGACGTGGGTAACTTTAGTTACTCAGTCTCCAGCCCCACCAGAAGTCAAACTTCTGAGCCAGTGTGAACTAGGGCCACGGGTGAACTAAAACATGTGTTTGCCATAAATCACATTGTTAGCATAAAACACTCTGGTGTGGCCCAAGGGCCCAAGTAGAAAAGCAAAACTCTTATTAGGAGGGATACTCCAAGTACTTAGATGTTATGTCCCAGGAGCTTGTCAAGGGCTAATCTTATCTTTTCTTTAGAGTGTGTGTGGTTTGAATACATCAAGACTGCTAGGTTAACCCTTTACTGCATAAGTCTCTCTTGATACACAGGGAAGTGAAATCTCAGTTTGACTATCTGAACAACAATGATTTTTTTTTTTAATCTGTTCATATGGACACATGGCCTTTTAAAAAATTTGACTACCTATTTATGTAAGAGCCTAGTAAAAGGGGGATCTAACAAGAATAAAATTGAAGTAGTCCAAAGTATTTGCATGACAGATTTACCCCAGGATGCCACTGCTACTTCAGTAAGAGAGAGATGCCTTCCTTTCCCTTTCTAATCAATGAATAATGTTGACTATAGTGATTTAGGTTGAATTTATTTCACACTGGTTAGTGTGAAATAATTTTTTCTAAATATTTGTTTTTGAAAGTGTTAGAATCATGCATGAGTATGAGAAATACTTCATTAAATAGAAAACACTATATTTCAGTGAAAATTAATTTTTTTTAAAGCAAGACTTCCCAGAGCCTTTCATAAAGTAAGCTACATTGTGATCCTTTAAGGGTTATTTAGACTTCTTGCGCTGTGGAACCTTTTCTCTTTGGACATCTAATGTGATCATTGGTGGGACGCAGAATGGGAGGTTCATGTAAATATTGACCAGTATTATTTTGAAATCTCGAGGGTAAGTGGGTTTTTTTTTGTAATATACTCTTGAAATTATGTAAAAAGTTGGCATTTTCTGACACGAATCCATTATGTAACATGTTATGTAGCTGTCTCTACTATGAGATAGTGTCATATGTTTTAACTAATTAAAACAAATTAGTTGAAACATTTTGTGCTAAAACATTTTATATTTTAAGTGTGTATAAATTGGAAAAAAGTTTACTTTTATAATTATCTAATTGAAATGCTTTTGCTTTACATTTCCAACTATACATTTAGATATAGTAAGTAGGGGTATTTGTTGAAAGAGATTTTTGTGTATTTGTGAAAAAAAGTCTTATCTGATGATTATCACATATGGAGAATAAATAATATATTAACTTTAATTCTGGTGAAATTCTAGTTTGAAAAAGGTGAATGGGAAATACCTCAGATAAAATAATTACAATAATACTACTGAAAAATCCATTTTTTAAAACAGCATATCCTTCATGACCAAAGCTATTTACTGTAGCATGAAGGCATAGCATTCAGTGTCATTAGGGAAGTCACTGTAATTATAGAATCAGGAGTATTTAAAATTTTAAATTATCAGTAAAGAAGAACCCAAGGATTTTTCAAAGATTCTTTAATTTCTATATTTATTCTGTCTTATGGCATTCGGTTAGTAAAAGAAAAGAGGAACATCTGATTTGACCTAGTTAGAATCTTTTTTTTTTGGGATGGAGTTTCACTCTTGTTGCCCAGGCTGGAGTGCAATGGTGTGATCTTGGCTCACCGCAACCTCCACCACCTGGGTTCAAGTGATTCTCCTGCCTCAGCCTCCCGAGTAGCTGGGATTACAGGCATGCACCACCACGCCAACTAATTTTGTATTTTTGGTAGAGATGGGGTTTCTCCATGTTGGTCAGGTTGGTCTCGGACTCCTGACTTCAGGTGATCCACCCGCCTTGGCTTCCCAAAGTGCTGGGATTACAGGCCATGAGCCACTGCTCCCGGCTAACCTAGTTAGAATCTTAAAGTAAGCAAAGACTCTGAAGATGTCCATTTCAAGTTAGGGAGGAAAATGGTATGTTGTCATAGAATCATCTTTTCCTTCATTTGACCTGCCAACTGTTTCTCACTCTACTGATTTGTTACCTACTGTTGTCAGGAACTGTATGCATTGTCTCCAAGCCTTTTGTTTCTTGGTCCTTGAAACTCCTCTGCTTTGTAGCGAAGCTAGGAGGTGTAATTTATGTAGTGATTTTGGTGGTGGATTTCTATTTCTTTTGTATGAGATAAATAGAAACTATTCTCCCTAAAATTGACTTCAGTCTTGCTAATGAGTGAAAGCTACTCCTTTTCCTTGGTGTTTTCCTGTGGAGTAAATGAACTATGCTTTTAACTAAGAGGGAGTGAGCAGTGAGCAAGGAAACAGACTCGGAAAGCAGGTTGCTTGGGTTTGAACAGCAGCTTCATTAGCTGTGTGTCTGTGGGCAGATTGCTTTCTCATTCTGTGCCTGCTTGCTTTCTCCATAGAATTGGTGTGAAAATTGCAGGAGTGTTTACATATGTAGAGTGGTTAGAATAATACCTGGCACCTAGTAAGTACTCAGTAAATTTTATGTTACTGTTTTTAGCTAAAACAAGGTTACTCTTTACTGATATTCAGAAAGTTTAAACTGCTTGAGACTTAATGAAGTGGAATACGTTTTAAATAATGGAGTACATTCTAATAATAATGTATCTTCAAGAAAATAAATCTGATTTAACAAACGTGAATATCTTTTAAAGGATATAACACGTCCTATTCTGAGTCCTCATATACTTGGAATAAAGATGTCTGATTTATGCTGTGGGTCTGAAATTGGTCATCCCACATAGGCATGTTTGGCCTAGCAGGTTTTGGTTTTGGTTTGTTTTTGAAGTTTCTTTAAGGAGGGCATGCAGTTACAGGCCACAGACTCTGTCATGCTCTACTGTCTTGCAGTCTTGCCTGATTCACGCCTTTAGGCTTCTGAGTCTATTGCTCGTCTTATTTAAAATTTTTGGAATACCTGTGTTAAATTTCACCCAGATGGTCTGCATGTATTGAGGAGGACCATAAAGGATGCTGTTCCTTTTCCTGGAGATTTGTTTTCGATCATAAAGACATTAGGATGCTTTATGTATTTGCTTGATGAATAAATACTGTTGGAACCCAAAAGTAGATGTCATATTCCTGCCAAAAAGATTAGTTTGGAAAAACTACTTCAATAGACAGACCATAATTATACCCAATAGTATAGCCTATACTAACACACAAAAGAATTAAATGATTTTCAAGGAATTTCTGTGTTAACACAACTGACATAATTGTAAAGATGGCTGGAGTTAGCCAAACAGGCAATGTAAGCCTAGATGAAGAATGCCAAGCATTTTTTTTTTTTTTTTGCCATGGTAGTTGGAGCTCTTTAAGAGATCTTCAGTGTTCACAAATTCATAAGAGGCTTCTTCTTGTTTGACTTGTGCATTGTTTATCTGCCCATCGCTGTTAACTTCTTTCAGTAAGAATGATGCCCTCTGAGTAATGCCCCTGTTGTGAACTAAGAAAGACCCATGAATTATTAATAACCCACAGGGTTGCAGAGCCCTTGTAGGAATGAGAACAGTGTGTTCTGTGCGACAATTCTGTTCACCTGATCTTGACAAATTAGGAGCATCTAAAACATACTCCTGCTTGTTAATACAAGAAGTGGGGGAAAAGGTGACTTGGAAATACATCAATCTTTAGGCCTTTTGTAGAATCTCAGAAGGGTAATAGGGAACAGTGTTTCTTCATAAATAACTGTCTCTCCTATCTTTGTGGTTTAGTGTGGTAGGCTAATGCCTTTCTGTCAAGCTGAGCTTTATGGTTCAATTTCTGCTGTATTCCTTGAGAAACAACTAGGGGGAAAAAGTAAAAACACAATTATAAAGATGGCTACTCCATAATCATTTAGCCCTGTTTATAGAACTTGATCCTTTTCAAGTATATTCTCCTGTGTATTAAGCTGATAGGCAATGAGAGAGCAAATAAAACTCTTTACTGGAGAAGCAATTGTTTTATCAATAGCCTGACTCATGTGGGATTCTTGACAGGAGGATTAGGAGTCGTAGCCACATTGAAATGTAAAATATGTAATGCTGTGCTATACAAGGAGATAGGTTTTTAAAACCTTCTGAATGTGTACACTCTTGCTGCTTACTAAAGTAACAGTTACATTTTGTTTTAGGAAAGATAAAGACTATTGTATATGTATTAGTTATCTAGTACTGTTGTTCTGTTTTTCAATTTTGTTAGATAGTTATCTAATACTGTTGGCCTATTTTAAAATTTTTATTGCAGTATATCATACAAATATTGAACTGTAGAATCTTATATGTAGAGGTTAAATAATTTTTCCATATGTATACATCCACGTTCTCACCATCTAGATGAATATGTAGGGTATTTCTAAGTCATGAAGACTCCCTCATGCACCCTCCCATCAGTGTCGTCACCAACAGTCACCACCGTCTGGTATCTATCACTGTAGATTATTTTTGTCTGTTCTTGAACTTCCTATAGATGGAATCATGCTTTATGTTTTATGGCTGTTTTTTCCAGTCAATATTATGTCTACGAGATTTATCCATATATAAAGCAGTACCATTTGTAATTGAGACATTTACCTTATGACTTGATTTCTAATTCAGGCTGCTTATTTAAGTAAAATATTTCCCCATTGTGAGCAGAATAATTCTAATAAAGGCCCCGATATTCAGGTATGTATGTGCTTTAACAATTGTCAGAGTCATTACCATAATTTTTTTACTCCAAATCCATCAATAAGGAACCTCAAAATTGTTCTTTTTTCTGTTCTAAAAGCAATGAGTTCTGCATTGTGTAAATTAAGAAGATCTTATATTCATAGTTACTTGTTGCTGGGGGTTGTAAATTGCCAGTCTTGCTGTCATGCTGAGAATCAAATTGCATTTGTGGGCTGGCAACACTCTTGTTAAGCCATCCTCATGGTATGATAATTAGAGATTCCTGCTAGGTTTGGCGTGTATAAAAAAGTAACACAGGTGGGAAAATTTACATACACATCTTCAATAACAACTTGTTATAATTTTTTCAGAAGGGGAATTTTTGTATTTCATGTAGATTGCTCATAAGCAACAGTGTGATTTGCTTTTCTCTCATTTTTAGATATATATCCTCTACAGTAAGGGGACCATGTTAAGAAGAAGCATGGCCAATTATGAGTATTAAATCGAGTTTATCTGGCTTTATTGCATCTCTGTTTCTTCTCATACATCAGAAGAATTAATATTGTTAAAATGACTGTCCTGCCAAAACCAGTATACAGAGTCAGTGCAATTCCTCTCAAAATATTAACATCATTTGTTACAGAATTAGAAAAAACAATCCTAAAATTCATATGGAACCAAAAAAAGAAAAAGCAAAGCCTAAAGAAAAAAAAAGCTGCAGGCATGATATTTCCTGACTTCAAATTATACTGTAAGACTACAGTAACCAAAACAACAGGCTACTGTTATAAAAATGGATACCTAGATTGATGAGAGAATAGAGAAGCCAGAAATAAAGCCACATATCTATGGAGGGCCAACTGATCTTTGACAAAGTTAACAAAAACATACTCTGCCTGTTCCGAGATGTTCTTAGGACTATATGTTAGTCCTTCTCCACATACCTTTTATGTCTTTCTTTTATTTTATCATATTTTATGAACTTATGTTGGCTAGGCAGGTTCCTAAAACAGTTCCTGTATACTTCCAAACATTCAGGACCTTTTCTCTTTACTGATCTGTTGTCAGTTGCTACTGCGGACTGAATAGTGCCCAACTCCCTCAGACCCCCCACCAATTTGTACATTGAAGTGTAAACCCCCAATGTGATGGCATTTGGAGATGGGACCTGTGGGAGATAGAGTTAGATGAGGTTGGGGCCCCTGTATTGGGATTAGTGCCCTTTAAGAAGAGACACCTGAGAGCTTGCTCTGTTTCTCTCCCTACCATGTGAGGACACATGGAGATTGTATCGGTCTGCAAGCCAGGAAGAGGGCCCTCACCAGAGCCCAACCATGCTGATGCCCTGATTTTGTACTTCCAGATTTCAAACCTGTGAGAAAATAAACTTCTGTTGTTTAAGTCAGTCTATGGTATTTTGTGATGGTAGCTTGAGCTGACTAATACAGTTTTCTATTCGTATTAAGAATGAGGAGTTTGGCCCGGCGTGGTGGCTCACGCCTGTAATCCCAGCACTTTGGGAGGCTGAGGCAGGCAGATCATGAGGTCAGGAGATTGAAACCATTCTGACTAACATGGTGAAACCCCATCTCTTCTAAAAATACAAAAATTAGCTGGGTGTGGTAGTACGTGCCTGTAATCTAACTAACATGGTGAAAACCCACCTCTACTAAAAATATAAAAATTAACGGATGTGGTGGCATGTACCTGTAATCTACCTAACATGGTAAAAACCTGTCTCTACTAAAAATACAAAAATTAGCTGGGTGTGGTGGCATGTGCCTGTAATTCCAGCTACTTGAGAGGCTGGGGCATGAAAATTGCTTGAACCCAGGAGGCAGAGGTTGCAGTTAGCTGAGATCTCACCACTGCACTTCAGCCTGGCAACAGAGTGAGACCCCTTCTCAAAAAATAAAAATGAAGAGCTTAGGCTTTTTAATAATTTTTATTTTTATTTTTTTGAAACAGGATCTCACTCTGTCACCCTGACTGAACTGCAGTGGAGCGGTATCAGCTCACTACAACCTCTGCCTCCCAGGCTCAAGCTGTCTTTTCACCTGAGCTTGCTGAGCTGTCAGACTACAGGCACATACCGCCATGCCTGGCCATTTTTTGCAGAGACAGGGTTTACCATGTTGCCCAGGCTGGTCTTGAACTGGATGCAAGCGATTCACCCAGCTTGGCTTCCCAAAGTGGCAGGATTATAGGCATGAACCATCATGCCTGGCTAGGCTACCTTTTTAATATACACCATTGCTAATATTTGCTTATTTTCATTATTTATGAGTTCCTTTTTGGTGTCCAGAGGATTTATTTTCTAGCCAGAAAGACTCTTATTATCAAATATAAAACTTCCAGCCTCCCAAATGGCTTTTTCTACCTTGTCTCAAGCCAAAGCAAAACAAAAAACACCACAAAAACCAAAACAAACGCCTCCCCTCCAAAATCGGCCACTACCCCACCCATCTCTGTTGTGGACATGACTTCTTTGTTCTCCTCAGGAGTTATTTCATGATGTGTCCAGTGTTTCCAGTGCACTGGATTATTCTTAGAATGTCCACGCAGCCAGGCACTATAGGGTCATCTGAAAGAATTGAAACTTGAAGTTTTCAGCTGTCACTAAATCATGACATTTATGGTGAAGTAGTACTTAAAAGATAGTGTTTCATCACTTCCTATATTTTAGAGAAATATGATATTATTCATCACTTCCTATATTTTAGAGAAAAATTGTATCACCATTTGGTATTATGTTTAATATTTTTAAATTAACTTTTGTTTATGTTGCTGTAGCCACCCCATCCCTAACCCAGACAGTGCTTAAAAGGATTGAAAGGAGTCCTATCTATTTAATAATTTGTGCATTCTCCCTTCAGAGTGGACACTAGCTATAAACAGGCTTTCTGACTCTCTTTTGCATGCTAAGCAGAAGTTCTTGTGTTTGTAATATTTAATGCACACATTAACGATGGGAGAAGAGAGACACACCCAAACTGATCTGCACACTTGGCATCTACTGAGAGGGAAAAGCGGGGAAGGCAAATTATGGTGGGGAGGGTCTGCCGGCAAAAATTACTCAACTCTGTTTGAGAAATGTTGAGTTTGGTTCTTAGAAGTTGTCCATAATTCTGGATCTCAGGAAAGAACATAGCTAGAAATGTAGATTTTGGTAGTGGTGACCATAGGGAAGATAATTTTAGTCACTGGATTTAAATTTTAGTGAGTGGATTTCCTTGGCTTTTCTTTCTTTCTGGCTGAACTGTTTACCATTTATTACCTGCTCATACCAGAGGAAAAGAAAACTGATTTTTCACTTTTTAATGTCAGTGGCAAAGGTGTAGA
Organism: Saguinus oedipus; assembly: GCA_031835075.1. NCBI lineage: Eukaryota > Metazoa > Chordata > Mammalia > Primates > Cebidae > Saguinus > Saguinus oedipus. Next base: position 172,342,617 of record CM063172.1, on the reverse strand, counting down.
GGAATACTTCTAGTTTTCATGTATCTTAATTTTTCCTCTTTGTACTACCATTCTTTCCAGGAATTGGAATGCTTTTCATATTTTTAATATGAAATTAATAGTTATACATATATATTTACTTTTATTTAAAAATATATTCATATAGTTTTCTGAATATTGAAGAGGTAGCACAATTCTTCTCAATGGTTACATTGATTAAAACTGCAAGTTTTAAAACACAGTGTATCTCTAGTCAAAAATGTACTCAGGAAAGTCTTCTTGACCAGCTGTGCTGTAAAGATGACTGCAAACATACATTGATTTATTGCAGTACACGTCTGTGCAACATGCTTTGTAGCATAATTTAGTCATCACAGCAGCACTATGAGGTAGGTTTCATCATCAACATCTTACAGATGAGAGCATTAATGCTCAGAGATATAAAGTATTTGTCCCATCATAGCTGGTAAGTGGTGGGACTGATTTGTACATGTTTAGGAAGATGTCCAGACCTACTGCTCACTTAATACAGTTAATATGATATCTATATAAATTACAAATTTTCTTTTTTATGCTGTAACAAGTTTATGAAAACATCTATGCCTAAACTATATTAAGTTACATTTTAAAAGTCCTAAGAAGTTTAACACCTTTTGGTTAAATGAATACTTATTTCCAAAATGTATGTATGTCACAGATCTGATTGGTCATATTATTAGATATATGTAAAGGGAGGCTTGCCTACTGGGATTTGTGTTTTCCTTATAATCATTATTTTTCTGGTTTTGTTTAGAATAATTTACCTCAGTAACTGTGAACAGATTTAACATAAGTAACCTGCTCCTTGTGTCCTAACGTGTGCCGTCAAGGCAACAGTAACCCCATTTATTATGCATCCTCAGTATCTCCCTTTTATAGGTAAAGAAACAGGTTTCGAGAATCAACAACATTCACAGTCAGCCTAAGACTTCTGACTCCAAATACTCAGCTTGTTTTCCTGAGTTTCCTTCCTCTCCAAATAGACATTGTAAAGGTTGTCATTCAAATTATGCTCTGTTTAGGGTTTTCCACTGATATTAATTGCTATGGTGATAAAATCTCCACCTAAGGAACATTTAGTAACCTTGGAAACTAGACATAATTTTTGAACTGCATGGAAAGCTATAGGGCGTTAAAACACTTTTAAGTGTAACTTACATGTTAATAGTTACAATTTATGCTACCTTGATTTTCCTGGCTGAAGAGTTCAGTTTTAAATCTCAAGGGTAGAAAACACTTAAAAAAAAATCATAGGATCTTGGCATACTTCAAAGATAAACGGCTTTTTGTAGTGTTCACATTGTGTCAGTAAAATCCAGCCTGCATATTTGAAATGAGAACAGCCTATTAATTTAAAATTGATTGGAACGTCTTCATACAATGATGAGGGTAAATCAAGAAAATTAAATAAACGTTCTAACGGGAAAAGCAGTATATGTAATGGAATACCAGCTGTACAAAATATTCTAGTAGATAAACCATTAATGATGGCTTGGTGAATTGCACTCTTATTTCTTCATACTATTGTACTTTCTCAAACAAATAAAGGTGTATGTTTTTTCATGCTTAAATATTTATCCACCTAAAGTGCTTTTGGTACTACTTTTGAGGAGCTAGTTTTGCAAATGAATTTCTTTCTTCTTTCTTGCCTTTTTTCCCCCCAGAAATTAAAAAAAAAAAGTTTTAAAAAGTATTGTTTTCAAAGTTCTCTTTTTCTGCCTCCTTAAGAAAACCAATTATTATAAGACTAAGATAAATTTGTTTACTCCGTAGGAAGGTGTATGCATGTTGGAGGAATTGTTCCATCTTACAGTAATTCTAGTTTTTTCATGTTCATAAACTTCCAACACACATGATTTTTGTATGGATTTATCAGATACCAGAAATACCATCCCCAGGAAACTAGCTGAAGAACCTAATGATGTATAGTTACTTTGCTAATGATCTGTGAGTTACTCATTTACATAGCATAGTCCATCTTGTAGAATAGGCTTTCTTAATAGACTAAGGTTGCTCATTTAGTGTAGACTAATGACAGAGACTTGCATCCTATGAATTATCCTTTCCCTGTAGGTTGTTTATCTTCTACGAGCTCACGCCAATTATCTAGAACAGCTTATTCCAGTAGAATTTTCTGATGATGAAAATGTTCTCTCTGCTGTCTGATATTAGTAGACTATGGCTGTTGACCTCTTGAAATGTAGTTAGTGTGACTGAGGAACTGAAGTTTGAATTTTATTTTAATCACATAGCCATCTGTGGCTAGTGATTACTCTTTTGGACAGCATAGGACTAGAATAAGATAAACTTTTTCCCCCTTGGCTGTTGAAGAAGCATCAACATATTTGTATTTCTTGGCTATCTTATTAAAAATAGCTGTTTTACATTCACAATATTGCATGTTCATTAAATAACATTTTCAAAATACAAGAAAGTAAAATAAAAATTTGTTGTAATGTCATTGTTCCAATAAAGCTACTTCTTGAATTTTTAGTGATACTGAATTTTCTCACAGTCATTTTAAATTCTATCAATCATTTTTAATACCGCTGTTTACCTTATTTGCATAGTTCTGTATCTGGAAATTTCATTTTGGTATTCTTCTGCTTGCAAATGTACCCTTAATACCTACATAATGGTCTACCAAATTAATAGAATCTACCATGTGTTCTTTCTTTTCTTCCTTTTTGTTTATTTTTAGAACTTTTATTTTAGGTTCAGGGTGTACATGTGCCAGTTTGTTACATGAGTAAATTGCATGTTAGTTTGGTGCACAAATGATTGCCTCTTGGTCTGATATAAAATAATTTCATCACCCAGGTAGTGGGCATAGTAACTGATAAGCAGTTTTTCAGTCCTCACCCTCCTCCCACTCTCCACCCTCAAGCAGGCCTCAATATCCATTGTTCCCCTCTTCGTGTCTGTGTGTACTCAATGTTTAGTTTCCTCTTGTAAGTGGAAACATATGGTATTTGGTTTTCTGTTCCTGCACTAATTCACTTAATATTATGGCCTCCAGTTGCATGCATGTTGCTTCAAAGGACATGATTTTATTCTTTTTTATGGCTGCATAATGTCCGATAGCATATATGTACCATGTTTTCCTTATCTAGTCCACCATTGATGGGCATCTAGGTTGATTCCATGTCTTTGCTGTTGTGGAAAGTATTATGATGAACTATGAGTGCCTGTGTCTTTATGGTAGGTCAATATACATTCCTTTGGGTATACACCCAATAATACCACAGCTTCTTAACCAGTTCTCTGGAGTTGGGTAGTTGGGATTTTTTCACTGCTGCTGTTCCACACAGCGCTACTGTATGCACCTGTATAACTGAAATTCTTCCAAATTTAGGATTGTTTTTGAAAATATCTGGAAGATTCAGATAAATAGAATTTACTGAGTCAAAGCATATGAACATTTTAAGGTTATATATATGGATATGAATACAAATAGCCACATTATTTTCCTTTTTCTTTTTCTTTTCTGAGATGGAGTTTCGCTCTTGTTACCCAGGCTGGAGTGCAATGACGCGATCTCGGCTCATGGCAACCTCCGCCTCCTGGGTTCAGGCAATTCTCCTGCCTCAGCCTCCTGAGTAGCTGGGATTACAGGCACATACCACCATGCCCAGCTAATTTTTTGTATTTTTAGTAGAGATGGGGTTTCACCATGTTGACCAGGATGGTCTCAATCTCTTGACCTCGTGATCCACCCGCTTCGGCCTCCCAAAGTGCTGGGATTACAGGCTTGAGCCACTGCGCCCGGCCTGCCACATTATTTTTCTAAAATATTGTCACATACAAATATATTCCTTTTGTTACCAGTGGAGAGTGTCCAGGTTCTTGGCATTTTGAACAAAGAATTGGACAAAACGCACAAACAAAGCAAGGAAATAAGCAACAAAAGCAGAGATATATTGAAAACAAAATTATACTTCACAGTGTGGGAGCGGGCAGAGCAGCTGCTCAAGGGCCCAAATACAGAATATTCTGGATCCAAATATCCCATAGAAGTTTCCCATTGGCCAGTTGGTGTTCACCTTGGACAGCAGCCAGCCAGAGGCTGAAGTGAAGTTACAAAGGTCACACACCTATGCAATCAATCAGGGGCTAAAGTTGCACTTTATGCAAATGAAGGCTTGTTCTGCAATCATTTTGATTGGTCATTGACAGCAACCAATTGGAGGCTGAAGTGAAGTTACAAAGGTCACACTCCTATGCAACTTTCAATTTCTCATCTGCCATCCAGAAAAGGTGGGGGTTTGCAAAGGGAGTAGTCTCTCGTCCTTTTGTTACTTAGGTGTGGAAAGTTAGGATTTTCCTTTGAATTTAGTTTTAGGAAGTTAGCATGAAACATCCTTAGGTTCCTTGCCTCCAGACTCTGTTCTCCTGCCTCAGTTTCATCACACCCCATACCAACTTTGGGCATCCAACACGCCTTTAAGTTTTCTTTAATTTCTATTATATTTTATTTCATGGTAATTGTTTCCTGAGTTACATATAGTTTAATAACTTAGAAGTCCTAAAAGAGAATTTGTCTTTGGTAAATTTCTGCATTTTTTTACTCATATTCGATATTTTTCTTCCACATTCTTATGGTTTTTCATGAAGAAAAGGAAACAAGAAAGTGCATATGCTGTTCTATGCTGTTGAGCACAGAGGAGTCTTCCTAGGATTTTTTTCGAAAACACATGTTAAAGTGAGAGACCAAACAAGAGATTTTCTATATTTTGACAACTTCTTGCAATAACTTTGTTTTATTTGTCTCTTATGTTTTAAAATATTACTCACTTGAAAGTGAGGCTTGAATATAATGGTGCCTTTTCCAATATTAATCAGATTGTGGCTGCTGTGAAAACAATAGTAAAGACAATTCAGAAAACAGCTTGTACTAAATATCTCTTGTTGTGCAGTATTAAAAAAATTATTTTGGCCACAGTGGTCAGAAAATGATTCACTGAAGATTGCTTTAAAGAAAGTTTATAGATGTAAACCTGAATTTATGAGGAGTGGTTATTTACTGCATAAAAGTGTTTTCAATAGACTTGTTACCTAAATAGTGAGCTCCACTGGTGAATTTATGTTTTACTTAAAAAAAATTGATTTACAAGCCTTTATGATCTTATCTTTTGCATTAAGTGAGTTTATTGGAATAAGCATTCTACTAAAATGCCTTAGGACTAGAAACAGATCTAGTATCTCCAAAAGATAAGCTACTTATTGCTCTCTCATGACTTTATCTAGGCTCATCTGTGGAGTTAAAATTGCAGTGGAATTAAATTTTGCATTTTCTAGCTAGATTTGGATTCTATGACAGTAATCTTGATCTCATGACATGTATGTATATAGAATATGTATTTTATTTTATTCCTCAAATATTGTGTATATATATACACACAAATACATGTATATAGTACATGTAAATATATATGTATTTTATTTTCTTTCCCAAATATTAAGTATATATATGCTTACTTGAGCATATATTAAGTATACATGTACCTATACTTAATAATATTTGGGGAAGAAAAGAAAATGTGTTATATGTATTTAATAATTTTGGGAAAACAGGAAATAACATTTTAATGTGAAAGGAAATAGGATCAGAAACAAAAATGAAAAAAAAAACAAGATGGCAGTGATATTTTAACACTAACATTGAATAGCAAATATACTAAAACAATGAACAAGGGAATTATAGTAGGGGAGAATTTAAAACAAAGATCCTCAGACTGCTGACCCTAAAGCTTTAACCCATGACTCTGATGTCACTGGCCTGTTCTTCCTCAAAAACTTTAGTTTCATTGGTCAGAGGCAAAATAGAGAGGACACCCAGGAAGCAGAACTCACACCACAGTTTTCCCTTGCTTGATACTGATACTAGAGTAAAGCATTCACCCTTTCGAAAAGGGGTTAGTAAATATCAGGGAACATTTGGCCTACGCTATCTGCCAGAATGGTTGGCACTCTGATGCTGCAACTTCATTAATAAGTGTGGTTACTTACTTCTGTCAGTAATATATTAAGACATACTGTGAAAAAAAATTTTTTTAAACCATAGACTTAAAACTATTAGACAAATGAGAACATAGACAATCTTCATGACCTTGAAATAGTCAAAGATTTCTTAGATATAATACCAAGAGCATGATCCATAAAAGAAAAAAATTAAAACTGGATTTCATCAACACTAAGAAATTTGGCTCTTCAAAACACGTTTCTGAGTGCGGTGGCTCACGCCTGTAATCCCAGCACTTTGGGAGGTTAAGGTAGGTGGATCACCTGAGGTCAGGAGTCTGAGACCAGCCTGGTCAACATGGTGAAACCGCATCTCTACTAAAAATACAGAAAAAAATTATCCAGGTGCTGTGGAGGGCACCTGTAATCCTAGCTGCTCGGGAGGTTGAGGCAGGAGAATTGTTTGAACTCAGGAAGTGGAGATTGCAGTGAGGTGAGATCATGCCACTGGACACCAGCCTGGGCAACAGGGCAAGACTCTGTCTAATAAATAAACAAATACAGACAGGCAGACCGACCAACCAACCGACTGACCGACCAGGCATGGTGGCTTATGTCTGTAATCCCTGCACTTTGGGAGGCCAAGGCAGGCAGGTCATCTGAGGTCAGGAGTTCAAGACCAGCCTGGCCAATATGATGAAACCCTGCCTCTCCTAAAAATATAAAAATGTAGCTAGGCGTGGTGGCAGCCATGTGTAATCCCAGCTATTCAGTAGGCTGAGGCAGGAGAACTGCTTGAACCCAGGAGGCGGAGGTGGCAGTGAGATTGAGATGGCACCACTGCATTCCAGCCTAGGCGACAGAGAGAAACTCCGTCTCAAAAAACAAACCAACTAACGAACAAAAAACCACATTATTAAGAGAATGAAAAGGTAAGTCAGAACTGGGAGAAACACAGTTGCAAATTACATATCTGATAAAAGTGTTATATTTAGACTGTTTAAAGAACTCTCAAAACTCAACAAATACTAAAACAACTCAATAAAACATAGGCAACAGATTTGAACAGATACTTCCCCAAAGATAGTATACAGATGACAAACACATGAAAAGATACCCAACATTGTTAGTCATTGGGGAAATGTAACTTGAAGCCACAATGAAATGCCATTATACACCTATTAGAATTCTAAAATTTGAAAGATGCCAAGTACTGGTGAGGATGCAGAGTAACTGGAAATCTCATACATGACAGATGGAAATGGAAAATGGAGAAACTACTTTGGGAAAAAATGTGGTAGTTTCTTATATAGGCAAATATACAGCTGCCTTATGACATAGCCATTCTACTTTTAGACATTTACACCCAATAAATGAAAGCATATGTTTATGCAGAGACTCATGCACACGGATCTTTAGCAGCCTTACTTGTAGTTAGCAAAGACTCAAAATTGCTATACATCTATACAATGGAATACTATTTAATAAAAATGAATTATTGATACATGCAACAGCATGAAATGATTTCCAAAATCATTTTGTGGAAGGAAACAAGCCAGCCAAAAGAATATAAACTGTATGATTTGACTTGTATAAATTCCAGAAAATGCAAACTAATCTATAATTCATATGGGTGAGTGGAGGGTGGGAGGATGTGGGAGAGGCAGGAGGAAGAGATTACAAAGGGGCAGAGGAATCTACTGGGGATGATGTACTCATTATGTTGATTGTTGGAGTGGTTTCATGGGTACATACGTGTGTCCAAATATGTCAAATTATACTCATTAATTATATATAATTTATTGTGTGTCAGACCTCAATAGAAGTTTTAAAAAAATACATTGTCCTTTTTGTCTGTTTGCCTAAGTAAGCTGCTTTTTCAAAGAAAATTTGCGAAGTAGCTGACACCTCCTGAGTTGATGCAGGTATTTATACAAACGTGGGTTAGCTTGGCAATTGCATTACATACTAGCAATAGACAGACTCGCTTTCTAGTGTAAATCAGTCATATGAGTCTGAGTATATTCACCTCTGACAGAGTTCCAAGCCAGTATGATTGAGAGAACAAAATCGGAATTTCAGAAATAAACAATAGTTGGAAAATATTTTTTTTTTTTTTCCCTATTAAAGATATTGAGAGTCTGCAAGGTCACTATTTTTAAAAAGTTGATTTTGATGATAGTTTCAGATGCAAACAGTGTTTTAATTGTTATTATTCTCCACAGTGCTTTCCACGTGAGGACTAATGGATTATAGAGGCAGAAAGGCCAGCATAGCCAAGTACCTGGAAGTGAACCTTTGCGGAGATAATGAAATATCTTTATTTGAAAGATGCAAAGGGAAGTCTTCCATCACTAGCTCAGCTGTTACAGTCCTTGAACTGTCCTTTCCCCTCTGCCTTTCTAGTAATCTTTTTCACCTCTCCTCATTGGCTAAGCCAGGCTTTCTTTTGGTGTTGCTGTTTACCTTGATGTCCTCACGTGGCTGCTACTCATTCTGCTTTATCTCCTATGCCCTGTAATCCCTGTGATCAGATTTTGGGGTTGTATTTAGGTTCTTCAATATTTTTTCCAGCGTTTACTAAATCTTGAGTAATCTTTTTTTTTTTAACTGAAACGTTGTCTCGCTCTGAAGTGCAGTGGCGCCATCTCAGCTTACTGCAATCTCTGCTTCCCAGGTTCAAGTGATTCTCCTGCCTCAGCCTCCCGAGTAGCTGGGATTACAGGTGACCACCACCATGCCCAGCTAATTTTTGTATTTTTAGTAGAGACGTGGTTTCACCAGGTTGGCCAGGCTGGTCACCAGCTCCTGGCCTCAAGTGATCCACCTGCCTCGGCCTCCCAAAATGCTGAGATTGCAGGCCTGAGCCACCGCACTGGCCGTTCTTAGGTAATATTTTACAATATGTGTGCTGTGTGTTAGGCACAGTGGAGAGAAAGATAAAAACATATCTCGGCGTCACAATCTGTTGTCAGTAACTTTTTACCTTAGTTGAAGCTCAAAATATTTAGTTTCCTTTCTCTTCCTCTGTTTACCACAGGCCATGCCTCGACAGTAATGGAAGAAGTTATCATTCAACACCCTGTCCCTCTCTGCCTTAATTCTTGGGCACTTCTTTTGGAAACTTCACAATCTGTGTTACTGAGCTGCCAAAATCCTGGCCAGACATTTCTGCTGCTGCAGTCTGATTTATTATGCCATTTCTCTGAACTGACAACTCAGAAATCTTAAATTTAGCAAGCCTGATCTCTGACAATAAAGTTTTATATTTTTCACCGCTGCTTTTTTTTTTTTTTTTTTTTTTTTTTTTGTATTTCTAGTTAATTGGATATGGAAACTCATCAAAACATCTGCTCTTAAGAGCTGTCTCTATCATTGTAGTCAAGTAATCCTTCTTGGCACTTTTATTTTCTTTCTTTTTTTTTTTAAATTGTACTTTAGGTTCTGGGGTACATGTGCAGATCATGCAGGATTGTTGCATAGGGACATACATGGCAATGTGGATTTCTGTCTCCATCCCCCTGTCACCTACATCTGGCATTTCTCCCCATGTTTATCCCTCCCCGACCTCCCCACCCCACTGCTGTCCCTCCTTCACCCCCACAACAGACCCCAGTGTGTGATGCTCCCCTCCCTGTGTCCATGTGTTCTCATTGTTCAACACCTGCCTATGAGTAAGAACATGCAGTGTCTGATTTTCTGTTCTTTTGTCAGTTTGCTGAGAATGGTGGTTTCCAGATTCATCCATGTCCCTGCAAAGGAAACAAACTCCTCATTTTTTATGGCTGCATAGTATTCTATGGTGTATATGTGCCACATTTTCCTTGTGCAGTCTACCGTTGATGGGCATTTGGGTTGGTTCCAGGTCTTTGTTATTGTAAACAGTGCTGCTATGAACATACATGTGCATGTGTCTTTATAATAGAGTGATTTATAATCCTTTGGGTATATACTCAGTAATGGGATTGCAGGGTCAAATGGAATTTCTATTTCTAGGTCCTTGAGGAATCACCACACTGTCCTCCACAATGGTTGAACTAGTTTACGCTCCCACCAGCAGTGTAAAAGTGTTCCTCTTTGTCCAGATCCTCTCTGCATCTGTTGTCTCCAGATTTTTTAATGATCACCATTCTAACTGGCATGAGGTGGTATCTCAGTGTGGTTTCGATTTGCATTTCTCTAATAATCAGTGATGATGAGCATTTTTTCATATGTTTGTTTGGCCTCATATATGTCTTCTTTTGAAAAGTGTCTGTTCATATCCTTCACCCACTTTTGAATGGGTTTGTTTTTTTCTTATAAATCTGTTTTAGTTCTTTGTAGATTCTGGATATTAGCCCTTTGTCACATGGGTAGATTGCAAACATTTTTTCCCATTCTTTTGGTTGCCAGTTCACTCTAATGACTGTTTGTTTTGCTGTACAAAAGCTCTGGAGTTTATTTAGGTCCCATTTGTCTATTTTGACTTTTGTTGCCAATGCTTTTGGTATTTTAGTCATGAAATCCTTGCCTATGCCTGTGTCCTGAATGGTTTTGCCTAGGTGTTTTCTAGGGTTTTTATGGTGTTAGGTCTTATGTTTAATAGTTTTCCCAACACTATTTATTAAACAGGGAATATTTTCCCCATTGCTTGTTTTTGTGAGGTTTGTCAAAGATCAGATGGTTGTAGATGTGTGATGTTGCCTCCGAGGCCTCAGTTCTGTTCCATTGGTCTATATCTCTGTTTTGGTACCAGTACCATGCTGTTTTGATTACTGTAGCCTTGTAGTATAGTTTGAAATCAGGTAGCATGATGCCTCCAGCTTTGTTCTTTTTGCTTAGGATTGTCTTGGCTATGCAGGCCCTCTTTTGGTTCCTTATAAAGTTTAAGTTGGGTTTTTCCAGTTGTCTGAAGAAGGTCATTGGTAGCTTGATGAGGATAGTGTTGAATCTATAAATTACTTTGGGCAGTATGGCCATTTTCACCATATTGATTCTTCCTAATCATAAGCATGGAATGTTTCTCCATCCTTTGTGTCCTCTCTTATTTTGTTGAGCAGTGGTTTGTAGTTCTCCTTGAAGAGGTCTTTTATATCCTTTGTTAGTTCTATTCCTAGGTATTTTATTCTCTTTGTAGCAATTGTGAATGGGAGTTTGCTCATGATTTGGCTCTCTGGTAGTCTGTTATTGGTGTATAGAAATGCCTGTGATTTCTGCACATTGATTTTGTATCCTGAGACTTTGCTGAAATTGCTTATTAGTTTAAGGAGATTTGGGGCTGAGGTAATAGGGTCTTCTAAAAGACAATCATGTAGTCTGCAAATAGAGACAATTTGACTTCCTCTTTCCTAATTGAATACCCCCTTTTTTTTCCTTGCCTAAATGCTCTGGCTAGAACTTCCTATACTGTATTGAATAGGAGTGGTGAGAGAGTGCATCCTTGTCTAGTGCCGGATTTCAAAGGGAAGATTTCCAGTTTTGCCCATTTAGTATGATACTGGCTGTAGGTTTGTTGTAAATAGCTTTTATTATTTTGAAATATGTTTCTTCAATACCTAGTTTATTGAGAGTTTTTAGCGTAAAGGGCTGTTGAATTTTGTGGAAGGCATTCTCTGCATCAATTCATATAATCATGTGGTTTTTGTCTTTGGTTCTGTTTGTGTGGTGGATTACGTTTATAGACTTGTGTATGTTGAACCAGCCTTGCATCCCCGGGATGAAGCCAACATCATCCTGATACGAAAACCCGGCAGAGACTCAACAAAAAAAAAGAGAAAACTTCAGGCCAATATCCATGATGAACATCGATGCAAAAATCTTCAATAAAATAGTGGCAAACCGATTGCAACAGCACATCAAAAAGCTTGTCCATCATGATCAAGTAGGCACTTTTCTTTCTGAAGGCATTATTTCATTGTGGTTGGTTTCATCTATGCCTCCCTCCAGTAGTAAACTTCACTAGAATCCACAGCTCCCTTACTTCTATAATTTTATAATAACTGAATACTCTCTTTTATATTTCTGTTACTAAGATTTTCCTCTCTAAGTTTGAAAAGCTCAGACAACCTCCATCATCCTCAACACAACTCAGAAGAAAAACCTTTCTCATTATGTTGCTTCTTTAAAAGATTGTCTTTTTTCTTGCCACTTTGAAATTGCAGGTTTTTATGCTTTGAATAATTACACATACTTCTATTTCTGGACTTTCTAACCTAGTAATCTTTCTATATATAAGTCAGTGTTACATTATTGAATTTTTACAGTATGTTTTAATATCATTTAGATCAGTTTTACCTTTCATTATTACTCATTTAAAAATAGTTATTCTCAGATATTCTTTCCAGACGACGTTAGAATAATTTCATTAAGCTTCCCAAAAGTATATTACAGTTTTTATTAAAATTATATTAAATCTACAGATTAGAGAATTGATGACTACACAAATTATTCTTCCCATACAGACACATAATATCTCTCTAAATATATTAAAGTGTTTCTCTCTATCTTTTAATGTAGCTTGTAGTTCTTTTCAGTTAAGTCCTGCATAGTAGTTATTTTAGGTATCATACTTTTTAGTGATAGAGTAAGTGTCATTACTTTGGTTTCCTTCTGACTTCAAATGTTGTCCCCTTGAAATTTCAACTGGCATTGTAAATTTGACTATCATCTATTATGCAGATGATTTCTCAATCCACGTTCTGAGCTTCCGTGTCTTAGTTCCATCTTTCGGTTGAATATAATCACATCCTTTAGTTCCAGAGCTACTTCAAATTCAGTCTATTTAAAAATAAAGTCTTCTTTCTCTGCCACCCCAAATTGGGCTTCCTCTATGTTACCTTCCTTAATTAATTTTGTCACTGTCCTAGCCATATAAAGTCAAAACCATTAAATCATTTTTTACTTTCATACTAATTCTTCTGACTGTGCCTCAGCAATATTGCTGGCATCACTTTCCTTCCTTCCAGCCCCACTGTCTTGTCTTGTTTCCAGTCTGTATTATTTATTACCTAGCATCAGTTGTTGCCTGGAGTATTGATGTTTTAGCCTCTGTTCTTTCTTCCCACTCTCTAAATCCAATCTGTCTTCCATGATAATCCTAGTATCTAAAACACTGATGTCATTGTCAGCCCAAACTGGCTCTCCTTTGCTTAACTTTTTAAAGTCCAAATTGCACAATAGAGTCTTCAAAAATTGACCCCAACCTGATGTTGTCATTTTGTTTTCTGTCACAGTTCCAGTAGCATCCTGTCACACAGTGTTCAACCTCTATCAGCTTCTCATGTCCTCCCATGCCTCAGTTTCCTTTGTTATGTTGTCCAATCTGCCTGGAATGACTTTCCAATACCATGTTCCCTACTTTGGTGCCCTCTGACTCCTCTTTCACATCCCAGTTCCTACATCACTTTTAATGTGATATGGCCCCACATCCCTACCCTCAGTAATCTTATCATTTCCCCCAGGGAACATTGTGTATATCTCTATTCTATCCGTGATACCCGAGTCACTGTTATATATTAGTACTTCTGTTTCTTCCATTTCCATGTTAGGCTTTTGAAGACATTGGTGGGGCTTCATCTAACCAAGTTTTAAAATAAATATTTAGTCTCAATAAATATTGAACCTATGAAATAAATACAGCCTGGGGGAACTAAATGGTATCTTTTGCATACAGTCAAAGCTATAATGATGAATATGACAGATTTGGCATACATTGAGCTCTTCATGTGTTCCAGCACCATGCAACTAGCACTGTCCATGGCTTAGCTGGTGTCAATCTCAGAACCCTGTGGTGATGCTCTCATAAGAGCTTCATTCTGCGTGGGAGGAAAAGGAGGCCCAGAAGAAGTCATTGATTTCTCCAGAGTCGTGTAGTGCTGACAACTGGTGAATAGGCATGGAGGCCTGCTGGCTGGACTGCAGGTTTTCTGTTTTAAAGACTGCTGTCTCTGCTGCACTTGCAGTTCTGCTATAGCCTTGCTTGACAGGAAGTTCGAGCATATGATTTGAGTATTGGCATGAGCTTAGCTTCCTAATTCTGTTATTTTCCATCTTCCTCTGTATGGTTTGGATGTTTTGGTTTTCTTCGCTTACTTTGATTTATATTATTAAAAAAATCTAGGCTGGGCCTGTTGGCTCACGCCTCTAATCCCAGTACTTTGGGAGGCTGAGGCGGATGGATTGCTTGAGCTCAGGAGTTGGAGATCAGCCTGGGCAACATGGTGAAACCCTGTCACTACAAAAAATATAAAAATTAGCCAGGCATGGTGGAAGGTGCCTGTAGTTCCAGCTACTTGGAAGGCTGAGGTGGGAGCATGGCTTGACTCTAGGAAGTGGAGGTTGCAGTGAGCCAAAATCCTGCCATTGCAAGCCAGACCCTTGAAAGAAAAAAAAATCTATTATCAAGTTTTGTTGTAAACTGCTTCCAATTTTTTAAAAAGTAAGTGGGTGTAAGTTACCAATTTTTAGTTAACTTTTTCCTTTCAGTCCATTAAGAACTTGTTGACCGTATTCCTCTGTGCCAAGTGCTGTTCTGGGCACTGAGATATGATGGCACCAGGCACACGTTTCTGGCTCTAAGCACTTTATTTGAACTTCAGGACAGGCATTATCATTCAGTGTTTACAGATGAATTTGCAAATATTCTGGGAACTCTTCAAAATTAGGAAAATAGGAGAAATAAATGGATGGGCAGTGACTATATTTCATATGTATAAAAATGATGACAAAGTGTGAATGTGTTCATTACTCACATATTGAATGCTTTGCTCTTGGGTATTAAAATTGTTTCCCCTTTTCACTCTTTCCAACAATATTTTATTGAACATTATGTTGCTATACTGCTGTCCACATCCACAATTGTTTCTGTAAGATATATTCTTAAAAATGTATATATCTATACACATGCATGTGTATTTATACACACTCTCCCCCAAAACTTTCTATAGTGAATGCATAAAGAGAAAAAAATGTTGGTTTACTACAGAATTAGCAAACTTTCTAAAATTTGAAAAAACTTAAATGGATATTTGTTTTTAAATACAATGTTTAATCTATTTTAATGATTAACCTTAGATGCCTCATAGTTTTATAGAAGATAGAGTATATCAACTTGATTATATCTTCTTTAAAGTGCAAAAGTTAAACATGATTTTTCAAAATTCCCAATCCTAGTGTTTTTTTTTTGCCAAAGTGGTTAATGTCACAGAAAAAAAAAAGAGGGATTCAGAGATTTGTTTTCTCCGTTAGCTTAATGATACTAATTTGATCAGAAAACTATTAAGTTTTGAATGAATTTTTTCACAATGGTACATTTTTTGTTATTTAAATGAAATTTCAAAGAAACACTATTTTGGTTAATTTTTTTTTATATTTTAAGTTATATTTTTCTGACTAATAAGACAACATCTTTAAAGTATTTTTTGCTTTTTTGACTAATAAGGCAACATCTTTAAAGTATTTTTTGTTTTTCTTGAGCTAGGAGTGAGCCAAATAGCAATAGGAGTGATATTGCCAAGATAAAATGCTTAATTCTACATTATTTGGGGTCTCTACCACATTCAGTTCAAGTTCTTCTCCTGCTGTTGGGAGTTCCAGCCTTTGGCCCCACCTTGTGTCTTCACTTTACTTCACAGGCACCACTGCTCTGCCAGGTACATCCTCCCACTAGCACCTCCCAGTACTCACCATCAGCATCCCTGGTGTCTGCCTCTATGCACTGTCTTCCTCTCCCTCCCTCATCCAACCTGCCTCCCCTCTCTCCTTCTCTCAGCACCTACCTGATTTCCATTTGTTCTTTAACCATGCAATTTGACCTCTGATTATCTTTAATATTTTAGTATTTCTTAAACATGTATGTATATTTTTTTATTCCCTACTAGTGAGAAGTACACAGCAGATATTCAATAAATACTTCTAGTGTGATTGACTAATTCTTGTATGATTTGAAAATTTTTAATTACTGCACAAATGTTCCCAAGTGCTTGCTTTTTCTCTTTCTTTTCCCCCAGAGGGATGATGGCTTATTCTCCTCAAAATGACTTTGACTCTTCTTCGGTATGCCTGTAAGTAGTTTTTCATCAATAAGCAGTATAGCGAAAAGAATGTCACACTGTATTTTAGTCCTGCTTCTTCCATTAACTAGTTTTCTGGTGTTAGATGTAGGGCCTGATTTCCTTTTTTCTGTAAAAAGATAAGATTATATTTGGTTATTCCTGATATTCCGTCTGTTGCGTCAGAATGCCATTTTATATATTCAGGTGTCTTAAACATTTTATATATTCCAGTGTCTTAAACAATCAGATAGTGTTGATATCACCTACTTGGTTAAACATTATCAAAATAGAACTTATAGACTAATACTTTTATCAGATAGTATAAAAATTGCCTACCTATAGATTTTAGCTGCAAAATAATATGGTTCAACCAATTGCTTCAGTGATCTGGTGATTTTCTTAAATTCTATAGGAAAAATTGTAAACATGTTATATTTAATCTTATATTTTTCCCTTCATTTTAATAGCCTTGAAAAATAAATATTCTTGTTTTTCTCCCATAAAGCAGGGAGCTTAGTGATGTCAAGTCTTCTCTTTAATTCAGGCCCCAGCATTCTTTCTGGCCAAGGTTCAAGAGCTTGACCTCTTTGTGTGGCTTTGCTGAGGTATTTGTCCCCTATGAAAGCCAATACAATCAGTAGCACCAGCACAGATAAAGAGCTGCGTAAGGTTGTATATTAGTAGCAAGGCTGTTTTGTGACCATGTTCTGCAGGCAGACTGGAGGTGACAGTATTATTTACTTTTGTTGCTTGGAGTCCAAAGAGAGAATAAATTGCTATTGATTTTTGAGACATTCCAGTGAAGAGTCTGAATGCCTTCAGAGGAGCTGGGTGGCAGGACAGCCAGTGATGGCACAGGGACTGCCTTTTAAAATGAAAATTCATTTTCTCATTATTGTCATAAAGATTTTTTTCATTCTTAGAGCTAGTTACAAAAAGATGTGACTGTAGGGCTGTTGCTATTATAAATGTTTGCTATCTCCCTGAAAGAATGAAATTCAGCACTTTTCACAGCAGTTTGAAAGTGATAAATAGAGTTCTGTGTACTTGCATACATATAATCACTTGAACTTAAAAGGGATATTTAATTCTGTTAGTATATTGGCCACTTTACCAAGGATACTTTTAGGTTTGTCAAATGTGGAGCGGCACAAATGAAAAAAATTTGGTTTCTGTCATTTTACTTTAACTTAAAAATTGCAAACGTCCTTCTAAAAGTGATATATTTGCTTTCCTTGGTGATTTATTAATTTATTTTCCAGATGTAATATTTAAGTGGACACTTTTTCAATTTGGAAAATATTTGAGATATTTGAAGCATATTGATGCCCAGTATGCTATCCCTCAATCCCATAATCTCTTACAAGACTGGAAATTTGTAAGAGATTATGGAATTTCAGTCGTTGGAATATTTAGGATTCTAACTTTATAGTGCCAGCTGAGGGACAAGTACTGAAGGAATAGCTTCAAATTAGCTCATATCATTACCAGTCAGTTATTCTTAAATCGATAGTGCACTCCTAATTTAATAGTCTAAGATGACTTATGTTCTCAAGTATCTGTTTTGGGGAAGTGAGAATTATTGGCATCCAGAAAGTCCCTGGTGTACATAAAGGTGGAAACTGAGTATGAAGCTTCTCATGGCATAGACTGGAAAAGAGATTGCAAACGGGGTAACGTCCTTGAATTAGGAAGGGCTTTTTAAAAACATACAAATTTATTTAAGTAATAAAGGGTTAAATCTGAATTCTTTAATTCTAAAGTTTAGCTTACCATTCAGATCTCTAAATAAACAGTCCTCTTTAAAACATAGTGTTTTTTAATGGGGACAGTCATGACTCAAGGAGATACATTTAGTGTCTTCTGCTTTGTTGTATCTGTATGAACATTTTATTTCTAATTTGTTACTATTAATCTGTTCAGATGTGAACAGCATAAGAACATGTTTCCTCGAAAAAAAAAGATGTCTGCATGCTTTTTAGTAGTTTCACAAGTAGAAGTTTCAGGCTTTAAGTCAATGATGTGGTGTCTTTTCCTGTGGTGAGGTAATACTGGGAAATAGTAGATGGTATAATAGGAAAAAGGTGTGGAGTCTGATTTCAAAACTCAGTCTTTCCGGTTACTTACTGTACCGTTTGAGCAAATTGTTTAACCTCTCTAGGCCTTGGTACTTCAGATTCTCAAATGAGAATCATTGTGTCTATCTAAAAATGGGAAGGAAACCATCATTGTAAGTCAAGATACATTGTTACCACCATCAACAGGGCCGCCACCATCATCATCATCCACTGTCAGAATGCAGTATATGCCTATTGAAGAGAGGAAAAGAGTACAGCTGAGGGGTCTGTCTTTCCTGTTCCTACTCTGTTTCCCTGGGCCTACCTACTAGATAATTCTCATGACAGGTGCCCACTCATCAAGGCCGCAGGGGGCTACAGTGGGAGGCTGAATGTGTGCTTTTCATCACATCATTTGTGGTAACCCTTGAGTTTGGTAGGAACTTCTTGAGTGGCTGTTTGTCTGTTTGACTATGGATGGTTCTGCTTCGCCCCCATACACGGCCACATATGGTGCTCCCTCCCCTCTCCTTCCACTGTGGGATCAGCACCTCTGTCCTCATCATCTCATCTCTCACCTTGTCAGTTTTTCCCCTTCCCTGGCATTCTCTTCTAGCCACAGCCCAGGTCCTCTGTCCACAGCCTTTCTTGCCATTTCTGGCCTTTGGCTCTCAGCCAGCATTAAGTCCTGAGGTGACATGGTTCTGTTTATTCCACCAGCAGAGTAACAAGGACAAGGTTAAGTAGGTGTTGATGTATTACTAGATGTGATACAGCACTTTCCTTATATAAATCTCTCTGCTTACCTTTTAAAATCTATGCCCTTTTTACAATAAAGTTTCATATTTTAATCTTCATTTTCTAAATGTAACTCTGAAAGTCTTGATGAAATACTCTTATGAGTTTACTGAGGATATATTTGCTTCCTTCCTTTTACCTTGACACCAGTGGAAAATTCTTACTCTCATGGTTCAAACAATTTTTTATTGTTTTAATCAACATAATTATAAGCTAAACTGAGAAATGTATAACACTTCTCTTACAGAAAAATGGATTTTTTTTCTCTCCTTTCAAGGAATTATCCATTTGAAAATAAGTAATTTTGCTTATTAATATTATGTAAATGCTAACATTCATTGAGTATTTACTGTGTGCCAGATTCTGTTCCAACTGCTTTGCATATATCATTTCATTTAGTCCTCACAACAACCCTAAGAGATCTAATATCAACCCCATCCCCATTTTTTTTTTTTTTTTGAAATGGAGTCTCTGTTGCACAGGCTGGGGTGCAATGCATGATCTTGGCTCACCACAACCTCCACCTTTGGATTCAAGGGATTCTCCTGCTTCAGCCTCCCATGTAGCAGGGACTACAGGTGAGCACCACGAGTGCCTAGCTAACTTTTGTATTTTTAGTAGAGATGGGATTTCACTGTGTTGGCCAGGCTGGTCTCGAAATCCTGACCTCATAATCTGCTCGCCTTGGCCTCCCAAAGTGCTGGGATTACAAGCATGAGCCACTGCCCCCAGCCAATTGCATTATAGATGAAGAAACTGAGGCACTAAGCAGTTAAATAATTTGCCTATTT
This sequence comes from Saguinus oedipus, assembly GCA_031835075.1. Lineage (NCBI taxonomy): Eukaryota > Metazoa > Chordata > Mammalia > Primates > Cebidae > Saguinus > Saguinus oedipus. The sequence goes on along the minus strand of CM063172.1, from coordinate 172,322,961 downwards.
TTACTCAGCTGTAAGGGGTGAATTGAGATTCCAATTCAGATATTCAAGCTCCAGTATTCATGTTCTTTACCATGTCTTGTGTAGGTTATATTTTTCTGTTAGAGGAGTGAGAAAGAGGGAACTCAAAAGACCTTTGTTTGCGGTAGATATTTTAAATATATATATAGGACACCAATATACTTACCATAATGGAGTCACTCCGCATGTAACTTCTTGAAGGTTCTATACTTTTATTTGTAAAATGAAATAATAACCTCATAAGGTACTTTATATGACTTAAATTTTGACAGACTTTCAAAGTGATAGAAAAAAATTACAATCTTTTTATCATTTTTGTCATAATTTACATACCTTAACATGCATTTATTAAATGTGTTTAAAGCTTAACTAAAAGATTTTAAACAGCATTCAGATTTTATATACTGTACCTATGGATTATGTACTTAATAATTAACCCCTTTTAAACTTTAAAAAACTTCTGGCTGACTTTGCATTCTGATCTAGCGAGGAAGCAAGACTTGTTTTTAATATTAAACTAAGAAAAACAAATTGCTAAGGTAAATTTGTCATGCAAATATATAATCTTTTCCACTGTTTAGGATTAGCCAGCTTTCTGAATTAGCATGGATAATTGAAGCTTTGCAGTTCTTAGTAATGTTATCAAGAGTGTCTTTCAGATGATAATTTTCTTTATTGTACTTGATTAATTTGTAAGTAATTAAATAGTTTAGCAGTAACCTGATGTGTTCACTCTTCTTCTTAATGTAGGTTTATAATGTAGGTTTATATTCATAATCCTAAGCACTTTGTAAACTCATTTGAATATGTCATCTGTATTCCACCTTGTAAATCCAATGTTTGTTTATAATGGAAACAAGAATTAGTCAATTTGCTTGTCCTGAAACTCTGATTGTTATAAGTGCTTACTTGTTAAATTTTAATATGCAAGTTATAGATACCAAGGTAGCTCATAGTACCAAAAAAACCTCATTGTATTAATAATTTTCCTGAGGTACTGCAGTGCTTTAACATAATTACCAACATAGCCTAAAAATGAGTTTTCTATTTTTAAACCCTGACATAATTTTAAAATGCAGTTTGTATATTTTTATGGGAAAATGATTAATCTCAAATTTATTTTTGACATAAAAAGGATTGTAAAATGTTACTCCATGTGAACAACCTTAATTCACCTCCTAAATTTATGTTCTTATTTTCTCTGCTTTTCTCAGCTTCCAGGACATTTCATTCTCCTAGGACTCATATCTTAGCGCTGTGTGGAAATAGGAAATTTGAGTGCTGAATCTTAAAAGTAATTGCAAGCGCATTTGTATATAAGAATGCCATTTTTAAAAAATATTTCAGTTCACATCTGTTTTCCAAGGAATTATAGCTTCTTTGTAGATTTAGTTATTTTCCCAAGATCAGTGGAAAATCCAGAATATTTATTCACCAGTCTCACTGTTATTTATATGCCATTATAATGATCCTCAGACTTTTAAAGCATACCTCATTCTAACCACAGTGCATTTCACATGATAGAAACAGAAACTACTGCCTCCTCTTTTTCTAGAGAGACATATTAAAACTGGATTGGGACTAAACAGATTAATTAAGTCTTCACCCATGCCTATGTCTTAAATGGTATTGCCCAGATTTTCTTCTAGGGTTTTTATAGTTTGGGGTTTTACATTTCCATCTTGAGTTAATTTTTCTATAAGGTATAAGGAAGTGGTTCAATTTCAGTTTTCTGCATATGGCTAGCCACTTTTCCAGCACCATTTATTTATTGAATAGGAGATCCTTTCCCCATTGCTTGTTTTTGTCATGTTTGCTGAAGATCAGATGGTTATAAATGTGTAGTGTTATTCTGAGGTCTCTGTTTTGCTCCATTGGTCTAGATGTCTATTTTGATATCAGTACCATGCTGTTTTGGTTACTGTAGCCCTGTAGTATAGTTTGAAGTCAGGTAGGATGATGCCTCCAGCCTTGTTCCTTTTGCTTAGGACTATCTAGGCTATACAGAGTCTTCTTTGATTTCCTAATTTAAACTAGTTTTTTCTAATTCTGTGAAGAATGTCAATGGTAGTTTGATGGGAATAGCATTGAATCTGTAAATTACTTTGGGCAGTATGGCCATTTTCACGATGCTGATTCTTCCTATCCATGAGGGTGGGATGCTTTTCCCTTAGTTTGTGTGCTGTCTGATTTCCTTGAGTGGTAATTTGTAGTTCTCCTTGAAGAGGTCCTTCACATCCCTTTAGCTGTATTCCTAGGTACTTTATTCTCTTTGTAGCAATTATGAATGGAAGTTCATTTATGAATTGTCTCTCGGCTTGCCTGTTGTTAGTGTAAAGGAATACTTATGATTTTCGCACATTGATTTTGTATCCTGAGACTTTACTGAAGTTGCTTATCAGTTCAAGAAGTTTTTGGGCTGAGATATTGGGGTTTTCTAAATATAAAATCATGTTGTCTGCAAACAGAGACAACTTGACTTCCTCTCTTCCCATTTTAATACCCTTTATTTTTTTCTCGTGCCTGATTACCCTGGCCAAAACTTCCAATACTGTGTTGAATAGGAGCAGTGAGAGAGGGCATCCTTGTCTTGTACTGGTTTTCAGAGGGAATCTTACAGCTTTTACCCATTCAATATGTTATCGGATGTGGATTTGTCATAAGTAACTCTTATTACATTGAGATACGTTCCATTGATACCTAGTTTATTGAGAGTTTTTAACATGAAGAGATACTGAATTTTATCAAAGGTCTTTTCTGCATCTACTGAGATAATCATGTGATTTTAGCAATTGCAACAAAACCCAAAATTGAGAAATTGGATCTAATTAAACTAAGGAGCTCTGCACAGCAAAAGAAACTATCATTAGAGTTAACAGGCAGCCTACAGAATGGGAGAAAATTTTTGCAATCTGCCCATCTGAAAAAGGTCTAATATCCAGAATTTACAAGGCACGTAAACATATTTGCAAGATAAAAACAAATAACAGCATCAAAAAGTGGGCAAAGGATATGAACAGACACTTCTCAAAAGAAGACATTTACACGACCAACAAACATATGAAAAAAAGCTCAACATCACTGATCATCAGAGAAGTGCAAATCAAAACCACAAGGAGATGCCCTCTCACAGCAGTCAGAATGGCAATTATTAAAACGTCAGGAAATAATTGATACTGGCTAGGCCATGGAGAAATAGGAACACAGGTGGTGAGAATGTAAATTAGTTCAACCATTGTGGAAGACAGTATGGCGATTCCTCAAGGATCTAGAACCAGAAATACTATTTAACCCAGCAGTCCCATTACTGGGTATATACCCAAAGGAATATAAATTGTTCCACTATAAAGACACATGCACGTGTATTTTTATTGCGTCACTATTTACAATAGCAAAGACATGGAACCAACCCAAATGCCTATCAGTGATAGACTGGATAACACTGCATGTTCTCATAAGTGAGAGTTGAACACATGGACACAGAGAAGGGAACAACAGCCTGTTGAGGAGTGAGGGGTGAGGAAAGGGAACTTAGAGGGTAGGTCAGTAGGTGCAGCAAACCACCATGGCACACATATACCTATGCAACAGAACATTTATAACTGCGTGTTCTTCACATGTATCCTTTTATTTTTTATAGAGGATATAAGTAAAAATTAAACATTTTTTTAAATAAAATGAAAAAAAGTATTTTGGGGCTTCACCATTATAGTAAATAACTGAATTCAGCTACATCCTCCCCATCCAAAGTCTGGGCTTTTATTACTTTGGAGCTGGGGTTAGGTTTCAGATAGAGGTTGTTTTTGGTTATGTTTTGATTCTGTTTTCTCTTAAGTGAGGAAACTGAAACGCAGTTAATTCCAAATCTAACTTGTTGCTTTACTCCTCTTATCTTCTCTTTTCCTGGGAGTACGCACTTATTTTCTGTCTGCAAGTAACCAGCGCAAGTTTAATCTAATCATAGGAGTTTTTAAAACCTGTATTAAAAATATTTTAAAACAATATTTAAAATGCTCTTTGTTTTGTGGTTATTTCCTCTGGGCATGCAGCAGTTTCAAGATGGCTTTTACTAAACAAACAGTGATGTCTACAAGTGACACACTTACGGGGAAATTCCCATCTTTTTTCTGTGCAGTTTCTTCCTGGGTAGCTAAATATCTCTCCTTCATGTGATCATTCCCACACACAGTGGTCAGGTTCTCACCTCCTTCTTTAGAAGAATGTCAGTCTCTATGACCTTGATATTAACTCTTCCCTGCCACACTTTTCTCTTTGGTGAAATGAAATAGTAATGGTGCCTAACCTCAGCATTGTGAGCATTGGAAGAATTAATCCATGTGAAATGTTTTGAGCAGGCCCTGATATATTAAAGGCTTTCTACTAAGAATTAGCTGGTAAGGAATGTAGGACCATTGGCTGGTAGGTTGTGCACAAGCAGTGGGTTGATGATTTGAATGGGGGAGGCATATTTGGGAGCAGCTTGATGCCAGGTTCTACTCTGCTTCCTTGTTCTCCCAGTGCAAGATGCTTCCCACTGCCTTCACCTCAAGGCTCTTTGTTCCTTTGCCCCTTTCCCCTCAGCTTCAGTCACTCTTCTGCCTCCCTTTCCCCCAATACAAGCCTTTGGAACAGAAAATCTCTACAGTGTGCAACAGAATCATTCCTGCCTCATATCACATTACCTGACTCAATTATACTACAAGCCTATAGTAACCAAAACAGCATCATACTGGTATAAAAATAGACACATAGATTAATGGAACATGATAGAGAAACCAGAAATAAAGCCACATACCTATAACCAATGGATCTTTGACGAAGTTGACAAAGATATACATTGGAGAAATTCAGTTGAATAAATGGTGCTGGGAAAATTGGATAGCTACATGCAGAAGGATGAAACTGGACCCATGCCTTTCATCATATGCAAAAATTAACTCAATATTGATTAAAGATTTAAATGTGAGACCAGAAACTATTAAAATCCTAAAAGAAAAACTGGAAAAAACTCTTCTGGACATGGGTCTAGGCAAGTAATTTATGACCATGTCTTAAAAATGAAATGCAGCATAAGCAAAAATTAACAAATGGAACTTAATTAAAGTAAAAAGCTGCTTCTCAGCAAAAGAAACAATCAACAGTATAAACAGACAACTTACAGAATGGAAAAAAATTTGCAAACTATGCATCTAACAGAGGGCTAATATCCAGAATTTGCAAGGAACTCAAACAACTTAACAAGAAAAAAATCCAAATAACCCCATTTAGAAAATCTCCGTACTGTTTTCTAAAGAGGTTGCCCTGTTTCAGTTTTTAGATTGTCCTTTTTGGAAAACCGTGTGGAGATTTCTCAAAGAACTAAAAATAGAACTACCATTCGATCCAGCAATCTCACTACTGGGTATGTACCCAAAGGGAAAGAAATTATTTTTTTAAAAAAGATAACCTCCATTCATATGTTTATTGTACGCGTGAGTGTGTGTGTGTGTGTGTTTATGAGCTTGCCTATTCTCACAGGTGGGAGCTAAACGTGTATACACGTACATATTGAGTGGAATAATAGATATTAGGACATTCAGAAGGTGGGAGGGGGGTGAGCGTTGAAAAACCTATTGTGTACAAGGTTTGCTGTTCAGGTGATGGATACACCAAAAGCCCAGATTTCAGCATCATACAATATATGCATGTAAGAAACCTGCACTTGTATCCCCTCAATATATTTTAATAAATAATTTTTAAAGAAGAATTATTTTTGCCTCACATTTAGCTGTTTCTCGGGGCCTTTTTTTCTGCTTCAAAAAATGTATGAGGGCTAAAAAATATATTAAATATATAGATATGCATAGATTATGACTTCAGCCATAACCCTGTCATATTTAACAAACCAACAGGCTGGGTTTACTGAATAAAGATTTCTGGGACATAGGAACCTTCAGGTGTTAGCAGACTTTAGAATTCTTTTAATTGCTTCTAGTAAAGAAACCACTTGCTCAGGGTTCCCCACCCTACCTAGATAAGGCCGTTGCCAGGTCTCCCAAACCAACCCCAACTAACCTCATTGTCTGTGGGAACGGTATGTCTTTGCACCTTTTATATCATCACTACTACCTGCCTTTATAGTTTTGCTTTAACCTGATTTTAATCTCTGTAGCTTCCTGCTGCATTTTAGACATTAGAATTTTTACAGAAATTACACTAGAAACTTCTTCTTTAAGTTCCTAACTCAACTTGAGATACTGAAGTCAGTGGCGGCCAGTTGCTCCCTGACCCCTGTTTTTTCTTAGTTGAATGTGTTGCTCAGCACCCAGAATTCTTAGAGTCATAAATTTCATCTCTTTAATTTGAAAATCAAACTTCTTGAGACCCCCAACCCAAGAACATGAACTCTCATACACAAGTCAAATATGGTAGAAAGATTAGATAGATAGGCATTTCTAAATAATTGGCAAGTCCCTATTTTGGGGCTGATGGTTTTAAGATCAATGAACAGAGCATGTGGACAGCAATCACTCATCCCATCTCTTTACTTAACTTTGTTGAGTGTCTTATGTGCTGAATCTTGAGAGATACTACTGAGACAAGGATAAAAGAGTTCTGCCTCCAGGAGCCTCCTACTCTTGTAGGAAGGACAAACAAGTAGATAAATAATTAGAATGCAAATTGAACACTGTCTCAGAAGTCTACATAAATAGCTATGGAATCATAGGGAAGGAAGCAGTTATTCAAGGGGGTCACAGAAGACTCCATAAGAAAATAGTGTGTTTTTTTTATTTTGAAGGATCAGTTCATATTTTCTACATTGAAAGGGGATAAGATGCAGAGGAAATTGCATACAAAGATACCATGTGATGGTGAAACAGAGAGACCCTAAGTGAGCAGAATTAAAGAACACTGCAGAAGGAAAGGTGAGAAGTCAGCCTCTTGCATGCCTTCATAAAGAGCTGGACTGAATCATATAGCAAGACCAGCTAATTGTGGTTAAAACAAGGGTAAAACACTTAAGCTTATTTCGGAGAAAGTAGTAAAGTAGAGGATATGCTTTGAAACTTAAGAAAATGAAGGTGACTATAATAAACTGGTTATACTAACATTTAAATTAATTTTTGAATATTTATTTTTGTTGAAGGAAGCAATTTTGTATTATGTGGGGAGAAATTTATGTTCTCTGAACTTTCTAGTAGTGAGAACAGGAAAATAATGGATGAGATGGCTAGAACAGGAGGATTATCATAAAATGGAGTGCATTTTGTGTGCCATGCATAGGTTTCACAGGATTTTTAATATTGTTTTTGATGTTTCATAATTATATGACAAATTAATTTTGTTTAGATGAAAATGTTTTCTTTGCTGATAAAATATACTCTGTCCAAGCAGAAGCAATGCATTTGGGTGTTCTCACTTTTATCTAATAAAACTTTTATGGTTCTATCATTTTATGAAAGTATATTACTTTTCATTTTCTGTGATGAAAATATGATGTAATTTTTTATGAAATGTTCCTGTGGGAAATGTATAATAGAACAGAGAGTTTGATTTCATTTCTTAGTTTTATGATGTAGAACTTCAGAGACAGAATAGTTTTCTTTTTGGCACCTAATGGGTTAATGACTCGTGGTACAAAAGCCCATTTTATGTTGAAGTAAAATTCCTTTGAAAAATATGCTTTAATTGAAATTCTATTTAGGGTAAAATTATGTTATTGATTATGATCAAAATGTCCCAGACAGTGATGAATTCATCAATTCTTGTTTCAGTGGTGTTATAAATCTTTTAGTAAGAGCTAGAGAACATGAACAAGATGAATATTTTCAAATTATAGTGATACATTACTTATTATGTGTAACTTTCTTAATATGTATATTGTATAGGAATGGAAATAACTTTTAAGAGGCAATATAGAAAGGTAGCTTACAATGTTATCTATGTCACAAATCAAGCTGGAATGAAACTTGTTCCAATATAAACTTTAAAACTACAAAGCTGAAAGTTGACTGAACAATATATTTAAGTTAAAGGATAAAAGGCATGAAGTGTGTAATTGGGTATAGCCAGAAATGAATTATATTTAGAATTATAGAATAACAGTCCCTTGAATTCATGTAATTAAGAAAGATATTATAACATTTAACATGCATGCTATATTATCAAAGTCTGAAAGATTGCAAATGATTAATCCATAAAAAGTTATACTTTAAAAGCCCTTCACTACCACTTATGAAAATTGAAGCATTTTTAATGTTTTACAGGTTGATTCTTTTATGTATTGATAAAATGTATTATGTATTCTTTTTACTACTAAAGAATTGGTAAGACATGGGCTTGTTTTTTTGTTTTGGTTTTTTTTTTTGAGACGTTTCACTCTTGTTACCCTGGCTGGAGTGCAATGGCACAATCTTGGGTCACCACAACCTCTGCCTCCTGGGTTCAAGCAATTCTCCTGCCTCAGCCTCCCGAGTAGCTAGGACTACAGGTGTGCGCCACCATGCCCAGCTAATTTTTGTATTTTTAGTAGAGACGGGGTTTCACCATCTTGCCAGGATGGTATCAATCTCTTGACTTTGTGATCCACTCGCCTCAGCCTCCCAAAGTGCTGGGATTATAGGCGTGAGCCACCGCGCCCGGCCATGGGCTTGTTTTAAATGTCATAACATTTTAAAATACATGTACCCATTTAAAAGTCCTCTTAAAGATCCTCAAAGTATAGTTTGTATTGAGTTGTACTTGTCAATATGATATTGGCATTGTAAGTACCTAATTAGTACTTAGAATTAGATGTATAGATGATTTAAGTTCATATCTTCAGATTTTTATATCATAGATTGCCATGGCTATGAGTGCAGAATGTTATTTGTCTTATGTTGAGTAAATATCTTATTGCTGTACGAATCTTCACCAACATTTTATTAAGTATGTCTTTGCATAAAGAGCTAGACTCAACAGAAAGTTGCATAGTTACAGTGCTTGCTCACTACAAACTTCTTTAAGACCAATAGAATACGTTGTAAGAAATGTACAGGAATAAATAACTGTGGCACCAATGCAATGCAGTGATTTTTAAGTGCATGTGGTTAAATTACGGTGGAATTTGGGAATGGTGTACCATGCAGAGGTTTGATTTTGCCTCAAGAGTTGGCAGTCTGTTTGCATGCCTTGTCATAAATGACTCCAAAATCTCAGAATTTAAAATTATCATTGAAAATATGGCAGAAAACAACTTTTGGATGCCATGGTGCTACTTTAGTAGATGAAACATTATGTGTTCTTTGCCCTGAAAACTCTGAAGAGAACTTTGTTTCTTAGCTTCCTGTATTTTTTAAAAATTTAATAATTGTTGGAATTATTAAATGAATATAATAAAACATTGATTGAAAGTTGACATAAATTTACTCAACTTTGATTTTAAGGAACTTTGTTATGATAGATTTGGGGATTTTGATCATACCCACATGTAATTATTACTGCAGTTAATTTGTAATTTATGTGCAATATCAAACAAATGGATAGTATCAGATGAATAGAACACCATGTATACAAAACATGTCTGTTTAATTAGGAGCCATATCTTCTATAATACTGGTTCAGTCAAGGATATAATAATCTACTATGGATAATTGTATCAGTATATTCTTTTTTTTTTTTTTGAGACGGAGTTTCGCTCCTGTTACCCAAGCTGGAGTGCAATGGCGCAATCTTGGCTGACTGCAACCTCCGCCTCCTGGGTTCAGGCAATTCTCCTGCCTCAGCCTCCTGTGTAGCTGGGATTACAGGCACGCGCCACTGTGCCCAGCTAATTTTTTGTATTTTTAGTAGAGATGGGGTTTCACCATGTTGACCAGGATGGTCTCGATCTCTTGACCTTGTGATCCACCCGCCTCGGCCTCCCAAAGTGCTGGGATTACAGGTGTGAGCCACTGCACCCAGCCTATTCTTTTTTTTTCATTCATTCATTCATTCATTCATTCATTCTAGCTTTGAAACAGGATTTATGTAGCATCTTTTTTTGCTAGGCCCTGTACTAGGTGCTGAGTATCCAGTATGAACAAGCTCATCACAAATTTAGCCCCTGTCCTCAAGGATCAGTAAAATTAAACTTACGGCAAATTGACATGATGCAACAAGCATCTGCAAAGTAGGGTGGTGTGGACAAGAGTCCTGGGACAGTATAGCTGAGTTCTGAAAGTAGGTGTTTAACAAAGCAGAGAGAAGGTGAAAGCTCCTGACTAAGGCTTTGTGCTAGGAGAGTACCTGGAGGGTGGGTGCCTGGGATTGAGAGGAGTATGGCTGGAGTGCCAAGCAGGAGAGGGAGAGAGTATGTCTGAGGCTGGAGTATATCTGGAAGACCCGCTGTTGGAAGGTCTTGTTAAGGATAAAGGCCTATGTTCAAGATCAAGAGGAATGTAAAGCTGTTTCAGGATTGGGTTGGGATGGTGGTGGCAGTAAGATTGTATGTACTCTTCAAAACTAATACTCTCATTGCAGTAAGGAGCAAGGGTTAGAGGGGACAAGAAAGGACGGTAGGAGGCAATTACAGACTTGCATTCATGTGCTGTGGCAGAGACAGTGCCAATGGGATAGATGTGATGCCTAGAAGAGCAACTCAATAGTCAGATTGAATGTGGACTACATATGAAAGAGAGGTTCAAGTATGACATACACCTTTTAGCTTAAATAATGGGATGGAGGGTGAGGCTGTTCAGTGGCATCCTGATTTCTGGAGGAAGATGAGATCACAGGTAATAAAATGCCAGATAAGTTCCATCTTGCCTGCCTGCTCCATTCAGTTGGTCGTGGCTGCCTAGGGCTGTAGATTGTGAAGGATCTTGAAACTCATTGTAGCATCTTTGATGATCAACTATTTGACTTAAAAGTATTGAGAGTGGGTTGTGTTTCTTCATATCCCGAATTAGTTCTTGCTCTTAAATTAATACTTACGTAGCTGAAAAGTTGCCAGTAGAGAGAATGTTTCTGCAACTGTTCTTGTTGGTGAATGCCACCTATGTGCTTCGTACTGTTCTAAGTGTACTCTCTACTTTATGCCATTTAATCCTTGAATCTAGATTAGCATTTAGAATAATATAGGTTGATATTAGACCTTATACTGTTCAAGAAGAATTTATATAATTTAGGCCTAACTCCTTTTTCTACTGGGTTGTTAATCTGAAATTAGGTGAATTCCTGGTTTATAGGGACCCAGAGGAGAACGTTGTGTCATGCCCCTAATATTCTAAATTACTATTAATGAATAATTAAAAGTCAGTTTACATTTCACTCAGCATAGTTATCTCTCATTTATGTGTGTATGTGTGTTTGTAATTATTGGTTTGCAGCTCATATTTTATGTAAATGGATTGTAGCAGAAGCTCAGAGGAGGAAATGCCATATGGGACTACAGTTAATGATGACCCAAGTCTGCCTTTAATTTTCTGTATATCTATCTCATAGTGCCAAGGACCTTCCAAGTAATAGAATCTTTCCTTTCTATGATTGAATTATGAAGGGGCTTTTTTATAATTCCTTTTTTCCCCTATTAAAACCATAAAATTAAAGTAATTCTGGCAGTACTATAACTTACTAAAATTTCTCTAGGAGCAAATTATATATGAACACTTATATATGAAGAGCTAAGGAGAAAAACATGCTTCTCTTACTTGCTAATTAGTGTTAATTTGTATATACCCTCTCTTTGTATATGCTGTTAAAAAATAAAGGAGACATGACTGTTTCCGGAAGACTACACAGTTATACTAGGCTGCTAGATAAAGTTTCTGCCAGGGAAATTCTTAAATACTCATGGGTTAGTCCAATTGTGATTTTCCTTTTTTATAGAATTCATGGCAGATAGATCCCACAGTTTTATTCAGTACAAATGTGATAAAATATTTAAAGCATAACAACTATATTGTAGATCAGAATGCCAAAATAATTAACATAATTATAATAATAAATTATGTATCTTTTAATTTTTTTGTGGAATTTAAAAAGTTTAAAATTACAAAATAGATTAATAGCATTTTCTAATTATTAAAATTTACATTGATATAACTATACATACAGAATTGTTAGAATTTCATATTGGGGTTTAATTATTAAAAGAGTAGAGTATTATTTTTGTATGAAAGGTTATGAGTTACTTTTTTTTTTTTTAAGTAAATGGTATGGCTTGGCTGTGTTCCGAACCAGATCTGATCTTGTAGTTCCCACAATCCTTATGGTTTTATAAGGGGATTTCCCCCGACTTCTCCTTGCTGCCACCTTGTGAGGAAGGACATGTTTGCTTCCTCTTCCATCATTCTTGTAAGTTTCCTGGGTCCTCCCCAACCATGCAGAAGTGTGAGTCAATTAAACATCTTTTCTTTATATATTATCCCATCTTGGGTATGTCTTCATTGGCAGCATGAGAATAGACTAATATAGTAAACATTAAAAAATTGTTTTCCCTTGAATGAATCAGAAGATTTGAAGATAAATTTTGAAGGATAAATGTCAGTGTAGAAGATGCTATTGGGTGATCTTTTATCATTATGAAGAAAGGTAAATTAATCATATTATGATATAGTTAAATAAACTGTTATTATCTAATGCCAGTTGAATGTGTGTGGCACAAATTATAGTTGGGAACTTGGGTCCCTCAGGCAGGTAATATGGATTCAAAACCTGCCACTGTTACATACCAGCTGTATGATTTTATGCAAATTACTTAATCTCTATCCCTTAGTTTTCCTTTGTAAGAAATGGGGATACTGGTAACATACATCTCATAGGAGGACACTTGATAACTGTTAAAAATATGGTTGTGAACATGGCTTTTCGTAGTGGGCCAGAAGGGGAGCTACGATAATAGCAAAGGTAGTTTGTCACAAATTTGGAAGCTTGGCTGCTAGGCTTGATCCTATCACGACTTTAAACAATTCTGTTATTTGCTTTCTACAATTCTGTTTTCCTACATCTGAAGTAGATATAGTAAGATCATTCTTTCCTATAGCATGTGGTTATTGATAGGCTCAAATGATGGAAATACAAAACCACCTACTTTATGTGAAGTAGCTAAAGTCCTCTCTGCCTTCAGAAAGAATGCCAGTGAGTAGCTACTTGATGAACAAAGAAGACAGTTTATGTTTCTGCCTATATGTGTATAAATGGTTGTTCATTGAAATTGTTTTAGAAATACTAAGATAAAAAAGAGGTCATACTCAACACCAAGGAATAATACACTGTAATTCTTAATGTGTTTTAATTTTTATAAAGAATATTTAGATACTCTTAGGCAACTAGTTAGAATACTGTGGCTTTATATTTTAAAAGATACTTTTTATAAACATTTCCTCTGCTGTTCTCATAGTAGCTCTGTGAAGTAGACATTATAACAATTTCTCTTTTATGCAAGGGAAATCTTAGGCAGAAAAAAATTACATAACCATATAAATAATTCAGTGTGAATATAAAGAATTGAGGATCAGACCCAGGTTGTCTGGAAACAAATTTTATCACCTAAGATTCCAAATACAGAAAATTTACCAAAATAATGTTTATTTACATATTTTATCTATTGAAAAGGTAACACTAATTCCAAAGAAATTGTGTAAGATTTTTTATAAGATTATTTGCAGCATCCTATTATGAGTTGATTTTCAAAATTATGAAAAATCTGTAAAATATTTCAAAGAACATGCTTATACACACACACACACACACACACACAGACATGCACATAAACACGCACACAAAGTCCCATGTATTTAAGCATTCTGAATTCATCAGTCTTCATGTCTTGAGATACTTTCTTTAGAAAATGCTTTCCATGAGTTAAAGTTTATAGTTACAGATGAAACTGCTTTGAACCTCTTTTCAATCTCATTAAACTGTCTGTGTATCCTTCCTAAATCCAAAAAGAATGCAATAATTGATTTTTAAATATTTTAAACTCAGAATTCTCTAGAGCAAGAAACCCAAAGACTTCCCTTCAAATTGTTTATGACAGCTAGCAATAAAATATCTCCAGATCATTGATTGACTAGATTTTTGGTTTTGTTTTTGAATTACCATATGCAGTTTCTAAAGGAAAAGATGCTAGAAGCTGTACAGTTTTGATACATATGGATCTCTGAAGGGCCTGTTTTATATCTTTTGTATTTGAAAAGTATGCTCAGGATACTGATGAAAAAAGCAAAGCTTTTAGTCATTTAGAAGGGATTTTTAATAAACCTTATCAGGGAGTTACTTCTCACTTCTTTGTATTTATTTTTTCATTTTCTTCTTCTTCTTCTTTTTAATTAAAGAGGAGTTGTCATTCATGTGTTGCCCAGGCTGGTTTTGAATTCCTCAGCTCAAGCAGTCTGTCCACCTCAGCCTCCCAAAGTGCTGGGATTACAGGCATGAGCTGCTACACCTGGCTGGTCTCAGTTCTACTGAAAGTGTGGTATGGGTAGAAACCATAAATAATAAGTAATCTAAAATATAGTTTTTTACCTTATATTGTGTTTTGTTTCTTTTTTTAATCCTTTGACTTCAGGTATATTTAAACTAAATTTAAAATGAATTTTAAGGAGACTGTTGGTCTTAAAATATAAGGAACTAGTCCAGGCGCAGTGGCTCACGTCTATAATCCCAGCATTTTGGGAGGCCTAGTTGGGTGGATCACCCCTGAGGTCAGGAGTTCAAGACTAGCCTGATCAACATGGAGAAACTCTGTCTCTACTAAAAATACAAAATTAGCCAGGCATGGTGGTGCATGCCTGTAATCCCAGCTACTCAGAAGGCTGAGGCAAGAGAATCATTTGAACCCAGGAAGCAGATGTTGCAATGAGCCAAGATAGTGCCATTGCACTCCAACCTGGGCAACAAGAGCAAAACTGTGGGTTCCCCCGCCAAAAAAGTGTATATATATGTGTATATGTATGTATGAATGTGTGTGTGTGTGTGTGTGTGTGTGTGTGTGTGTGTATATATATATGGAACGAATTAATTGAATATATTTAAAGGAATTTATATATATATAAAATGATGGAGGCATTATTTATAATACTGAGAAACTGGAAACAATTGTTAACTGGCAGAACATTTACGATACAACCTGTTAATGAGGCATAGTGCAGCATTTAAGAACTCACTGAAAATATGTACATAATGAGCTGAGAAGATCGCCATGATATATTAGTCAGCTGGAAGGGCAGGTTATAAATTTGTGTCCTTAGGATCAGATTTTGTAAAGACAAGCTAGATACCACATATGCCCAAATATGAGGTGACACTAAATATAAAGCAGTTAGTTATTACCAACTAGGGGTGATTTTGCCACCAGTAGACATTGATGATAGCTGAAGAAATTTTAGGCTGTTACATTGAGGGGTGCTACTGGCATCCATCCAGTGGGCAGAGGTCAGGTCCACTGCTGAGCATTCTGCAAGTCATAAGACCACCCCAACTACAAAGAACTGTCCAACCCAAAATGCCAGTAGTACTGAAGTCGAGAAATCCCAACATAAGGTAATCCTTAAATATCTGAATATTATTTCAAAAAGTGCACAGCTCACATTATACATATGAAATTTTAGGGATAAAGACGCAAACTCAACTATCTACTATAGCAATTTGTTAGTGAATTAAAATCAGCTATACAAATAACATATAATTTAGAAATATTATTTTTATCATTATGAAAAAATTTTATTCACACTTTACACATATGTCAGCACTAGCACTGCCTGAAGTTGCTTGAGTTAGAGGACTCTCTAAATCCATTTATGTAACACTGAGAAGCCTGCTTTCTTCATTCTTCCCATAGGTATATATTGAGGATCTTGTCAGCGTGAGCACCATATAATGTTCTGAAAGTGATCCTTAAAAAGCTTATTTACAAGAGTTAATATTTGTGGTTATGATATAACTATTAGGAAATAATTACCAATTCTGTGTGGAGGTTGTTTCAGGTTATTGTATCTGCTCAATCTGTACTTTCTTGTTCAAAATGTGATAATTGAGAGAGCATTTGGTAATCTGGTAAAGTGAAGACAGGAATAGATGGAGTCTCCTTTTCAGAAGGATAAATTATTTTTGGTGATGGAAGGCACTTGTCTTATTTTCAGACTTACAGAGTTCCACATAAGTGTGTTAGTGTGTGTGTGTGCACGTGTGTGTGTGTGATCATGCAAAGGAAACATCCATGAAGAGGCATATCAAAATGTCATCAGTGACAGTGTCATTTGAGAGATTTTAACTTTCTCTGTTTTCTGAAAAATTTACCAGGAGAATATGTAGGTTTGTAATGAGCTTCACATTTATAATCAGAAGGAAACATGATGTTTAATGTTTCTTTCCAGTTTAGAAAAAAAAAAAAAAAAAAGCAATATTGTAGTTGCTCTCAGTTAACTAACCCTTGCAGGATTATAAAGGATTTTAGGATGAACTACTACTCCAGCTGCTCCTATCTAGAAACGGTACTGTGTTTCCTCTCCTTAGTCCTTCTCAACCTCTCCGCTCACAATTTCTCCACCGCCAAATGGAGTAACATCAACACGGTTTTGGGGCATTGAGGACTTTGCTTTCTGAAACACTTGTCACACCCATGCTCTTCTTATTTGTGAGTAACCTTATCCCTTCTCTCACAGATGTAACAGATCATCTTCCCTGTAAGTTCCCTTACTTTTGTGTCTTTTTTGGGAAGACTCTGAGGGAATGGACAAAGATTATGGGACTCTAGGACACACCAATGGAGAAAAATATTAGGGGACAAAGGGAAGTTTTTCTCATTCTTCAGATCATACCTAAGATATTTATATGCTTTGCAGACTGCTAATGTGTATGGCCCATTATTTCTCTCAGAGGTTTTAGCCATGGGCAGAGAGAGTTTTCAAACCCGCTTCAGAAGCATTGTGGAGGGTGTGGCAGTTGCAGCTCCTGTGGTCACACTCGAGGAAGTGTTCTCTTCACTCTGTCTCCTAGCAACAGCTTCCAGCAGGGCAGGAGGATTGTTGGTCCTGCTTTTAAGGCAGCTTCTACTTTGGTATATAACAGTATAGAATTCAGTTTAATGAATATGAAACTTTTTAAAGGTAAACCTAAAGTGACTTTTAGCAATCTTAAAAGTGATAAATGGCAGATTGAGAGTCACGTATGTCCATGCTCTAAATTATAGCTTTGCCATCATTTCATCATTTCTAGTGCACTTTGCTGTCTAATTCTCAGGCAGAATGTTCAGATTTCTCTCTTTTCTTCAAAATGTTAAAACCAATGACTTGCATTCACATGTATTTAAAAAAATAAAGTAGTATAGAAAGACTTATAGATTCATGTACAAAAGTTTGCAACCCACCACTTAATCCCCAGCCCTGCTTGGCTCAGTTGCTTACTTCACATGCTCTTTACAGAAGGGCTGGTGGGTTCCAGTTCTTTCTGTATATGCTGCACATATGTGTGTCATTAGCTCTCACATTATATGAATTTCTAAATGGCGTGATTGAGACTCATAAAAGTGTAATACTTTTTGTAATGTGCAACTGAGAAAGGCAGAGCTGGAATTGGAACCCAAATCTTTCTGAATTCATAGATCTCTTGCTCAACTTTGATTAGTGACATATACCTTTAGCTTTCTGCAATTAGCCAGATGCATGGTCCTGTGGGCGAAATGGGTTTCAGTTCTACTAAAGGCCCAGATGATCCATACCATCCTGGTTTGTCCAGATGGCTCTGGGTTAGACATGCTGTCCTGGCAAAATCATTACCAGTACCCTATTCCTCCCTTATCTTAAAAGTGTTCTGGATTGTATGATAAATTTCATGGTTACTTTAACTAATAATTTGCTAGTTATCTTAGTGCCACTAAAATATAAGCCCTATGAAATTAGAGAATTTTGTCTGTTTTATTTATGGTTATATTACTTGCATCTAGAACAGTGTTTGGCATGTAAATGCACTCAATAAATATTTGCTGAATATTATATTGATGAAGATTTAATATGTATATCACTCAAGGTTCTCCAGAGAAAGAAAAGTTTATATACATATATTTTAAGGAATTGGCTCATGGTTGTAGGGGTTGGCAAGTCTGAAATTTGTAAGGCAGGCTGGCAGACTGGAAACTCAGACAGGGATCCTGTGTTACAGTCTTGAGGCAGAATTCCTTCTCTTCAGGAAATGTGTTTCTTGATCATATGACCTTCAACTGGTTAGATGAGGACTCCCAGAATTTTTATGGTAAACTTACTTACTTAAAGTCAACTGATTGCAGATGGTTATTATGTCTACAAAATACCTTCACAGCCATATCTAGATGAGCGTTTGACCTAACTGAGCACCATAGCCCAGCCACTTAACATAACATAAAAGGCTATATGTTTGTGCACACTCCATGAGATAAGTGCTTATCGGTAAAAGGAGCTTACTCACATATCGTCAAGATGGTATTTAAAAGAGAGAACACGGGCTGGGCCTGGTGGCTCACACCTGTAATCCTAGCACTTTGGAAGGCAGAGACAGGCGGATCACTTGAGGTCAGGAGTTCGAGACCAGTCTGGCTAACATGGTGAAACCCCGTCTCTACTAAAAATACAAAAATTCGCTGGATGTGGTGGTGTGCCCTTGTAATCCAGCTACTTGGGAGGCTGAAGCAGGAGAATCACTTGAACCCGGGAGACAGAGGTTGCAGTGAGCTGAGATCGCACCATTGCACTCCAGCTTGGGCAACAGAGCAAAACTCCGTATATTAAAAAAAAAAAAAAGAACAAGGATTTAATTACCTCAAAAAAAGTTGCATATAGAAAGAATGCTGCCATCCTTTAAACACATAGTGACCATTGGAATCCCATTTAGTATAACATAAAATCACAGAACAGAGATTTATATTACAAAGGTGTGATTATAAAATCTATTATTTAGGTAGGGCACTTTGCAGCTTGCAGGAGAAGGCTGTCTTTCTTTTGTAAAGTAGTTACATGTGATATTTAATATTATAGTCAAGTTACATAGTTCTGCCATTTTATATCTCCAGTCTCCTTTTCAGATCTTTCTTAATTTATAATAGAAACATTGTGACCTTTCTGTAATTATTTGGGGATGGGTGATATGGGGGAATATTTATGATGTTTTCTGGTACTCAACAAATTTTGCCCCATAGATGATTTTTTTTTTGGCACCGTAGACGTAGAACTGGTTCTAGGACCTAGCACTGGGAACTCTTGTATGATATTATATAGCTAGAAAGAAAGTATTTCTTCATTGTTTGCAACAGAAGAGTGATAAAGTGGTGACAGAGGAAAGAGGCAAGAAAAGGAATAGAAAGTAGGAAAAATTGTGAGATTGTGATCAGACTGAGCTCAGAAACAAGCTGTCTACTTCCTTGGTGAGCAGCAGGGATAACTACCCAAACTCTGGAATGCCCTCCTAATTGTACCACAAAAAGTGAAGGTGAAACATGACCTTAATACTTGCAGAAAGCCTTGAAGATTTCTGTTTGCCATATAAATATGAAAAAAGGATTCAATCAACTTCTATATATTATTAATAATTCAACTTTAAAGCCAAACTTTTTAACTACCTCTCAGATTTCCGGATTTTAGATTTTTAAGGCAGGCTGTTAAAACCTTTTCATAGTGCATCTGCTCATGCGTTTGAATCACAAATTTGTAATATTAAGTAACCAAATTAAAATACCAAAATAAAATGAGTGTTAAGACTTATTAAGCCTAAAATAGTCCTCCATGATATCTAACCTAATGTTTTTTCTCCAAAAACAGATTCTTTATTCTCATTGATTTATTTATTGCACATAAATATTTTGAAATTTAATTTATAAATTTGTTTAGCAAAATATTTGGATTAATATATCAAAATTATTCTAGAAAGAATAATTCTCTTGATATTATGTTCTTATTTATATTATTATTCTTTCTCTCTGAAAGATAAAGAATCATGAGAAATTGTTCAGTGTTTACCTTTGTGGAAAGGGCTCAGAGGGAAAGGGAAGAAGCTTTTTATTTTATATCATGTATGGTTTAAACTTCCTAGTTAAATTTGTTTTACTTCTGTATTTTTTTAACCCTGGCTGTGGACTTATGAGTCATTTTTGTTTTCTTTCTTATAATAAAATCATGTGCTGCATAACAGTGTTTTGGTCAATGCCAGACTGCATATGTGACAATGATCCTGTGAGATTATAATGTGTTTTTACTGTACCTTCTCCATGTCTAGATATGTTTAGATACACAAATACTTGCCATGTGTTACAGTTGCCTACAGCATGCCATAGAGTAATATTCTATTCAGCTTGTATTGTAGCCCAGGAGCAATAGGCTCTACCATAAAGCCTAGGTGTGTAGTAGGCTGTACCAGCTAGGTCTGTGCAAGTGCACTCTCTGATGTACTCACAATGATGAAATCACCTCTAATGACACATTTCTCAGAATGTATTTCCATTGTTAAGTGCTGTGCAAGTGTATTTTCTATTTAGAAACATTAAATTCAGCTTATGACTCTTAATCCCAGCAGTTTGGGAGGCCAAAGTGGGAGAATTGCTTGCAGCCAGGAGTTTGTGACCAGCCTGGGCAGCATATCGAAACCTGCACCTCTACAAAAAAAAATTTAATAAAAAAAATTAGCCAGCCATAGTGGGATGCATCTGTAGTCCTAGCTTCTCAGGATGCTGAAGTGGGAAGATCCCTGGAGCCCAGGGTGTCAAGGCTGCAGTGAGCTATGATCACACCACTGCACTCTAGCCTGGGCAGAAGAGAGAGACTCTGTCTCTAAAAAATCAAAACAATGAATTATATTTTAATTTTAAAAACCTCTTATTTATTTTATATATTTGGTTTTCTTTGTATGATCGTACTTCGGAAAACTGGAATCTGCTTTGGAAAGTTTATACACTATTGCTCTGGGTCAGAATACGTCTCCTTTCATTTTGGAAATAACAAGAGTGGGGTTTTAATGGGTGTCTTTTGAGAAGACATAGAAGTAGAGTAGGTGGATAGAAGCAAGGTGGGTATAAAATAATCTCATCAGTTATATCTGATTCATTGATTATTCCTTTTATGTGAATACTTTTTCTTTGAAAGCTCATTTAGTTTTCAAAAGACAATTTTGAGTATGTCAAAAAGCACTTTTTTCCCCACAAATTTATTCCTAAGCATTTCATGTAATGGCCCATACAGCTCAACAACTGTGCCAACAAAAAAATTTTAGTATCAAAAAAATGATTAAGAAATCCCTGTTTTTTTCATACCATAAAAGAAAAAACTATGAAAGAAGAGCTGCAATCGATCTCTTGTATCGTAGCACTTAGCTGTCTTCTCTAAGACAGGTAAGGATTGCAATAGCTCAGATGCATAACTGAATGACTGGTTCCTTGTTGATGCACAGAAATCAGCTGGTGGCATTGAAAATTTCATCCCTTGGATTTTTGGTTTGGCTACCCTGTCTTCTCTGTGAATGAGACTGCAATAGTTATAGTACTTTCATTTTCTTTCTTTTTTTTTTTTTGATATTTTATGTGATTTCCTGTATAGAATCATGTTCGGAAGATAGCAAAGTTCATAGACCTTCGTAAAATTAGGGTAACTGTCAGTATTTAATAGAATAGTTGCAAATAAGGTCGTTTCAATATGGACAATATTATAATATGAAAAATAAAGACATAGAATTGAATATGCAGTTGACACTCTAAATAAGCCACAGAAAGAAAAGTTGAGTACACTGAAATGGAGTTCAATAATATTAATAGAAATTGCTCAATAAACTATAAGTATTAGAGTATTGTTGTATTCCAAGAGCTATGCTGAGTCTGTATGTCTTAGCATATTAAACTCATAATAAACTGTGAGTATTAGAGTATTGTTATATTCCAAGAGCTATGCTGTCTTATTAATCATGAAAATGCCTTTTTCTAAGCCTTACTTAGATTATGTTTTGATTGTTTTCCAATAATATACAGCTATTTAGGGTCAGTGCTGGGACTTTCAAATCTGTAGGATTTTGAAACCATATTCTTTGCAGTATACCACACTGCTTTCAGTTCTTTAAATATACACATACACAATAATTTAAATCTCTGAAATTTATTTTTTGTAAATGGCATCAGGTTAGCAGTGGCTAGGGGACTTAGCTAACTACAAATTTACTAAGAGAATTTGACCTCTAATTAAGGTCAGCTGGGGACAGACTACTGTGTTTTCTGGGAATCTTGGTCTTTTTTGCTGGGAGTGCCTGCCTCTCTGAAAATATTCAACTCTTTTTTTAATGGAAGGTTAAGCCTTTGGGAAAAGGCTTCAGACTTTAGGGTGAAGATACATGTTCTCCCAGGGAGGTATTAGGTCTGTGCAGGCTGTCAGTGATGATGGCTCCAATAATGGTGATTACCGGCTCTATTTTTAGATACCGAGTACAAGACAGAATCCATTTCCACCCCGCAAAAGCATGTTGGCCTTTGACCCTGATTACCACTGCCGGGTATGGTCTGGACTGGTGGTGTGCTGCTCCAGCTCAGAGCCTTCCATGAGGGGTGCAGTCTGCTTGGAGGAGGATGTGGAGAGTGAGGTCTAGGCTTAGCAGCCATGTCTGGGTGGCAGGAAGAGGAGGAGCACAGACAGGGTACTGGGAACTAGAAAGACAGGTAAGCCGAGGAGCCCTTTATGATTGCAGGCAACCGCTGCACCTCCATTGTGCATCCACATTGCCAGAAGACTGAATGTGCTGAATATGGGAGCCTTCAATCTACTTGGAGTCAGAGAGGAGGTGGAGCTGGGCTTGGAAAATTTTCGTCTGTGCTTGGCTCCAAAACTGGTGTTAAGCAAGACATGAAACAGTATCTAAGAAAGATTAAAGGTATATTTGATATATATGGTTTTACTTCTTAATAATATGCTGTAGACAGTGTGTGCTGATTACAATTTGAAAAATTGTGGAAGTCCACAAGGTGATAAGTTGAAGAATTCATACTAGTGCACATGAAGAAAAATGAGTATTAACTGAACTAAATTATTAAATTGAAAATTTAGTGTACTTCAAAAAACTTCAGGAAAACACTGGATAAAACCTTTTTCAGAAATGTTAAAAATACATTGTATATTAATGAAAGTCACTATATTCATAGACTAAAAATAAACATGAAATTAATATTTTCTATAAATTCATATAGTGACTGCTTTTTTGTTAGAGGTAGGTGATGAACTTACAGACACTGGAAAGAGGTCTTCCTTCAGGACAGCTCACACTTTTCCACAGGAAGAGTCCATTAATGGGAAATGTGTGTGATTTTCTGTCATTCTGCCTCCCTGCCAAAATGGGCTTGCAAGTGGTCTAATTTCTAGGTAAATTTAAAATGTGATAGCTCATTTAAAATAATTACACATAGTGAAATATATTCTTGTTCTTTTTTTTTTTTTTTTTGAGACAGAGTCTTGCTCTTTCACACAGACTGGAATACAGTAGCACAATCTCAGCTCACTGCAACCTCCGCCTCCCAAGTTCAAATGATTCTCTTGCCTCAGCTGCCTGAGTAGCTGGATTACAGGCACATGCCACCAGGCCAAGCTAATTTTTGTATTTTTAGTAGAGATGGGTTTCACCATATTGGTCAGGCTGGTCTCGAACTCCTGACCTCAGGTGATCCACCCGTCTTGGCCTCCCAGAGTGATAGGAAAGAACCACGCCCAGCTACTTGTTTTTTCTTATTGCCATGGTGTCATTTATCTTTATGTCTATGTCAGCTTTTATTTCTGATTAGTTATTGAGCCAGTACATTAATATTTAGGTCTTAGAAAATAAAATAGATAGGGATATACAAAACTTTTAAACCCATATTTTAAAATGCCACAAGCCACCATATCATATTTTCTTCAATCATCCTATGTCTTACAATCAATTCAATAAATATTCGTATTTAAATTATGTTCAATATAAGAAGTTTAGAAAATTTGGATTAACCCCTAATATTGTATTGGAATTAAAATTTTCTTACATAATCTACTAAAAATAAACATTTTAAGACTTCATATAAGATGAATTTTTAATTAGATGGGTTTAATCATTTTTCGTAAGAAAAAAGTTACACAATTTTGATATTTCAATTTTAAGTATGGTATACTACATTATATTCTTTGTAAGATTTAAATTTTTCTCATGAAACAACAACTTAATCTGAGTTTTTGACACTACTATATATATATTGGTTTGCTAACCAAGTAAAATAATATTACTTCTAAATAATGTTAGAGATTATGAAATGTTTTCAAATATATTGAATTATAATTTTGACCAATGATTTTATAGCAGTGATTATGTTTTATAGAATGTTAGCTTAAACAATTTCAAGGCCCAGGGTAACTTCAAAATTTGGATTAAAATTAAGCTAATTAATAAATACTATTTTAGATCCCTGAAAAATTTCTAAGATAGAATATTACAAGTAATATTAAGCAAGTGTTAATTTTTTAATATTTTTGTTTCTTAGTTTATGGGTCATATCATTGAACATGTTCACTTTTTGCCACTTTAAGAATGTGCAAAAAGGATAAATGTGGCTTTAGGAAAGTATGTGTTGTGTATTTTTGAGCTTTGCTGGTCTGCTAAAATGCTGTATATGACAGTTCTTAGCTTTTTCTATGAAATAGAAGTTGTAATATCTGCCAAAAATTAGGACTACTGTTATCACAAGGAGTAATAATGACAAGGAACAACTGTGTAAGGGCATTTTTCTGAGGAAACAAAAACAAATGCAAAAGACTGGTCTCAAAGTAAAGTATTAGTGTATGTGAAGTATATGAAGAGTTTATGTATATGAAGTATATGAAGAGAGTAATGACAGTGTGGATAGCTAGTTATAGAGTGTTTGAGGAAGTAAATTGTATTTGCCTTGTTTTTATATCTGAATCTGAAAAGAAATAATGACATGTTAATTTTTTGGTAAGTTCTGTTCAGTTTTGATAGAATTATTCAGAAGAAAATTTAAAGAATTCAAAGGAGCTCCTGAAACCTGTACTGCCAAACTTTATATTAAAACAAAACTAGAAAATGACATCTCTCTTTTAAAATGATAAATTGGTCTTGGAGTTAACAGAGGGTGGACAGAGTGACAAAAGGTTATTCTTTAGCTGCAGAGTAATCTGCCCAAGTAGCAAAGATTCTGCATCGAATAGTTTTCTGCACAGAATAGTTTTCTCAACTTTGTATAGACCTTATCATGTCCTTGATTATTTAAAAAAACAAAACAAGATAAATAAATGTAAACAAACAAAGTTCAATGAGCCAAAGTTTCTCACTAGTAAAGAAGTGAAGTTTCCTGGTGCTTGTGTGCCTTCTGTTTGCCACGTTGATTAGGTAACCAGATACTGTTTTTTTTTCCAGGAAAAATGTTTAACTTTTATTCATTGATGCTTCTGAAAGTAATAAAATAAATGAGCCTAAAACAGCACTTTAGTTAACTTGGAAGGGAAGATACATTCCATTTAGGTGAAAATACATAGGAGCGATATGTACATTTGGGCAGATACTCTGAATTCCGTTGGGTTAATGGTTATGGCTGTACTTGAGCACAACAGTGAGAAGTTTCCCATCACATTTTATCTGAAATGAAGGAGATGTCAGGGAAATCTCCTAGCAAAACCTGCTCTGGGGGTCAGCTATGCGTCTCGCTCTGGCACACTCACTGTGCCAGTCTCTAGGACACGTTGCCTCTTACAAAGCTTTCATGAGATCTGACAAGAAATCCTCCCCGCCTCCTGCCCCGTCAGGGGGCCCTGGGTTTTTCTGCCTCTTGGATGGAGTAGGAGGCCTCTTGGCAACCGTGAGGGGCGGCCTGGCAGAGTCGGGGTGTGCGCAGGTGGCGGCGGGGGCCGCTCTGAGCCCGCGGTTCCAGCACATGATGGCAGGGGTCCAGGGACGGCTCCATGAAGTCCGGGGGCGACGGCGGGAGCTCCGGGTTATCCACGGGCTGCAGCGGTGGCGGCGGAGGCAGCGGAGGCAGCAGGAGGTCGACGGGGACCCCGCCGCCCCTGCCGTTGGCCTTGGAGGTCATGGCGGGGCTGCCTCTGGTGTCTGAGGACCGCCCCACCGGAGGGGGAGGAGGAAGGCTGGACTTGGGGGCGTTCCCGGCTGGTGATAGTTCCCGAGAGCTGGTTTCTTATCTCTGTGGCCCAGGCTGAGTGCAGAGGATCTATCGGGGCTCACTGCCGCCTCGACCTCCCGAGCTCTAGGGATCGATCCTCCTGCCTCAGCCGCCCGAGGATCATTCTTTAATTATTTTTATTTTTTTAAAATTTTTATTGCATTTTAGGTTTTGGGGTACATGTGCAGAACGTGCAAGATAGTTGCATAGGTACGCACATGGCAGTGTGTTTTGCTGCCTTCCTCCCCTTCACCCACATTTGGTATTTCTCCCCAGGCTATCCCTCCCCAGCTCCCCCGCCTCTGTCCCTCCCCTATTCCCCCCAATAGACCCCAATGTGTAGTACCCCCCTCCCTGTGTCCATGTGTTCTCATTTTTCTTACCCGCCTATGAGAATATGTGGTATTTCGTTTTCTGTACTTGTGTCAGTTTGCTGAGAATGTTCTCCAGATTCATCCATGTCCTTACAAAGGACACAAACTCATCATTTTTGATTACTACATAATATTCCATGGTGTATATGTGCCACATTTTCCCAGTCCAGTCTATCATCGATGGGCATTTGGGTTGGTTCCAGGTCTTTGCTATTGTAAACAGTGCTGCAGTGAACATTTGCGTGCATGTGTCCTTATAGTAGAATGATTTATAGTCCTTTGGATATATACCCAGTAATGGGATTGCTGGGTCAAATGGTATTTCTATTTCTAGGTCCTTGAGGAATCGCCACACTGTCTTCCACAATTGTTGAACTAATTTACACTCCCACCAACAGTGTAAGAGTGTTCCTATTTCTCCACATCCTCTCCAGCATCTATTGTCTCCAGATTTTTTAATGATCACCATTCTAAGTGAGATGGTATCTCAATGTGGTTTTGATTTGCATCTAATGACCAGTGATAATGAGCATTTTTTCATGTGTTTGTTGGCCTCATGTATGTCTTCTTTTGTAAAGTGTCTGTTCATATCCTTTGCCCATTTTTGAATTGGCTTGTTTGTTTTTTTCCTGTAAATCTGTTTGAGTTCTTTGTAAATTCTGGATATTAGCCCTTTGTCAGATGGGTAAACTGCAAAGATTTTTTCCCATTCTGTTGGTTGCCGATTCACTGTAGTGACTGTTTCTTTTGCTGTGCAAAAGCTGTGGAGTTTGATTAGGTCCCATTTGTCTATTTTGGCTTTTGTTGTTTTGATCATGAAGTCCTTGTCTACTCCTATGTCCTGAATGGTTTTGCCTAGATTTTCTTCTAGGGTTTTTATGGTACCAGGTCTTATGTTTAAGTCTTTAATCTATCTGGAGTTAATTTTAGTGTAAGGTGTCAGGAAGGGGTCCAGTTTCTGCTTTCTGTACATGGCTAACCAGTTTTACCAACACCATTTATTAAACAGGGAATCCTTTCCCCATTGCTTGTTTTCGTCTGGTTTATCAAAGCTTATGTGGTTGTAGATATGTTGTGTTGCCTCCGATGCCTCTGTTCTGTTCCATTGGTCTATGTCTCTGTTTTGGTACCAGTACCATGCTGTTTTGATTACTGTAGCCTTGTAGGATAGTTTGAAATCTGGTAGCGTGATGCCTCCCGCTGTGTTCTTTTTGCTTAGAATTGACTTGGCTATGAGGGCTCTCTTTTGGTTTCATATGAAGTTCATGGTGGTTTTCTCCAGCTCTGTGAAGAAATTCAATGGTAGCTTGATGGGGATAGCGTTGATTTTGTAAATTACTTTGGGTAGTATAGCCATTTTGACGATATTGATTCTTCCTAACCATGAACATGGAATGTTTCTCCATCTGTTTGTGTCCTCTCTTATTTCGTTGCGCAGTGGTTTGTAGTTTTTTTTGCAGAGGTCCCTTACGTTCCTTGTAAGTTGTATTCCTAGGTATTTTATTCTCTTTGTAGCAATTGTGAATGGCAGTTCATTCTTGATTTGGTTCTCTTTAAGTCTGTTATTGTTGTATAGGAATGCTTGTGATTTTTGCACATTGATTTTATATCCTGAGACTTTTCTGAAGTTGCTTATCAGTTTCAGGAGTTTTTGGGCTGAGGTGATGGGGTCTTCTAGGTATACTATCATGTCATCTGCAAATAGAGACAATTTGGCTTCCACCTTTCCTATTCGAATACCCTTTATTTCTTTTTCTTGCCTGATTGCTCTGGCTAGAACTTCCAGTACTATGTTGAATATGAGTGGTGAGAGAGGGCATCCTTGTCTAGTGCCGGATTTCAAAGGGAATGCTTCCAGTTTTTGCCCATTCAGTATGATATTGGCTGTTGGTTTGTTGTAAATAGCTTTTATTACTTTGAGATATGTTCCATCAATACCGAGTTTATTGAGGGTTTTTAGCATTCTTTATTTTTGACAAAACAGCCCCAACGAACAGGACCATGCCATAGATATGTGAGGTCTCTGTCTGCCCCCTGGGGAGGCTTTGTTCCTCAGTCACTGAGTCTCCTGGTTGTTCATGAGCTTATCTTTGCTCTGGAATATGGCAGTTATTCCAAATGACCTTTAAAATTAAATATACTCTTTTAAATTTTTAAATATTTTGGCTGGGCATGGTGGCTCATGCCTGTAATCTCAGCACTTTGGGAGGCCCAGGCAGCTGAATGACTTAAGTCCAGTAGACTTACCCTGGGTAACTAGTGTTTCTCATGTCCCCATGGTTCCATCCTAATTAAGTGAGCAAATTTCCGCTGACAGTACTTTGATTTTTGCCTTCTACAGATTTGATTGCAAATTTAGAAAAAGATAAAATTTTCAGTATAAAATGTCTTTTACATCTAATGCTATCTTTGTGTTTCGAGAAGGCCTTGGAAAGATTATTCTTTCACTTTATAAGTAAAAAATACTAGAAATATTTGGGTTTGTTTTATAGGTTCTATATGTCTTAATTACTTCAAATTATTGTGAGAACTGCATGGAGATAGTTGTCAAATTGGGAATAACGCTCAACCTTCACTAGGTTAAATTTGTATAAGTAAAATGTTACTCATTTTTATAAATATTTTATAGAGTGTACACATTTTGAGAAGACTGGAAATTGTCAGTGCCTCTGCTATTCATCATATGATTTCTCTCTTAGGGGGAAACCCTTATGAAATAGTTATGTCCTCTATCCCAAAAAGAAATTTACTCTTGCCTGCTGTGATAATATTGTTCCTGTAATATAACCTCAGCCATCAGTCTCACCATCAAGCAGATGCCTTTTCCATTCTGATGTTTGCCTGGTGACTTTGCTACAAGCTTCAGGCTAGAGTTTATACCTTTAGCAAAGGGGAGTTCAGAACCTGTGGAAAGGCCTATACCAGCCTTATGAACCATTACCACTCCAGGGAATTGCCAATCTCAGGCTTCCAAGCAGGTATTGCTTAGACAACTTTCAGACTACATCAGGGACTATGGATTTCCAGGATTTGCTTCAGTCCGGCAGCAGACATACTTGATGAAAGCAGTATCCGGTGGAATAAAACTTAATTACTAAGGACTAAATGAACTGATGAGACTAATTTAATTGTGGTTATTTGTTTAGACACATTGCTGCTGTTTGAATGCTGTATTATTTCTGGTTGTATGAGGAAGTGCTTTCTCCTTTTTCCCAAGCTGTCTCTAAGCCTCAGTTTAATAGACTGTGCTTTTGTAAACTACAGTGAAACATTTTTAGTGGTATCTCATTCTCACTCATCCCTTAGAATTCAGAAACAGCTATGTTGCTAAGATTTGTGACTTTACTTGGCAATATAGTTATTTGGGTAAGATTCAATAAGTATCTTGCTCTCTTTTTATCAGAGCATAATTGGAAAAATCAATTGTGCAAGCAACATCACATTTGAGAATGATTCTCATTTAATCAGCTGTGAAAAGCCCACTATTAAAGAGCAAGTAGTTACTTGGAAACCTATTCTCAAGACTATTTATATGTGGATTCAGTGCCTACAAAGTCTCCCAAGATCCCTGGCTTGGTACTTGGTACCTGGCTTACAGAGCATCAGCTTCACAGAAGGTATGATCTCTTACCAGATCAGAGGCCTTAGAGAATTTGGAAGCCATCAAGAAGAGAAGAATTCACCCAGGTTTAT
Organism: Saguinus oedipus; assembly: GCA_031835075.1. Lineage (NCBI taxonomy): Eukaryota > Metazoa > Chordata > Mammalia > Primates > Cebidae > Saguinus > Saguinus oedipus. The sequence goes on along the minus strand of CM063172.1, from coordinate 172,292,787 downwards.
GAGTACAGATGAAATCTGCTGGAGAAAACATCTTGGGCTGGGTCTCCTATACTCAGCATTTAAAAAATGAGGACTAAAAAAATATATAATCCGAGATCTCTGATGAAAAATCCACCCAGAAAATTCTTAATCTTTCAAGTTAATACTATAAGGCTCTAGATGTTCGTATCAAATTCAAGGCCTGTGTGTTTAGTTAGGACTCTCGTTACCTTGCATCCGTGTGAATAATTATACCAAACCTAATGAGGCTAGACATTTTCTCTAAAGAATAATCTTTGAGGGTTGTTTATAATCATAAGGGGTAAGGATATCAGAAGAGTTTTCTGAACCAAAAATGGGCAGCGACTACTGAGTGATTTTTCGTTCCATGTAGGCTTTTGATTTTCTGTTTACTCGGCTGTGGTAAAACCTTGTGGGAGAAGGAGTAAATTTACAGATTTTTGTATAGTAAAGAAACAGATAATTTCCACCTGGTGGAAAAAATGATTTAAAAATTATAATTTATTGCCCCATTGGACATTAATTCATACTATCAATATATCTAACCCAGCAATCTTATCCTGAAATTACTTTGTAAAATTGCCTTTAAACACCTCAGCTTTTCCAATTTTTATTTCAAATGATTTTAACATCTTACTGGTTTCCTCATTAATTACTAAGTGTATAGGATCTCTGACAGACGTTCATTTTTTATTTACGTAAGAGTCATGATTTTGTCTCATTGAAAATCATACTTAAACAGGCCTGAGTAATTGGGGAAATGGTGCCATTGACTGCAGTGGAGAATCCTAAGGAATAAGCATACTTGTTAGGGACAAGGATGCAGTGAAGGAAGTTAGTCATAGCTTTGCTTTGGAAATACTTAGTTCAAAAGAGAGCTTTGTTTACTTAAGAATGTTTATAGCAACGTGAAGTAGCAAGACATAGGAAGACTGGCAAACTTGACCAAGCTAGTATAGTACCAGAGTCACAGAAGCATAGAGATATGTGTGAAAGGTGGGCAGGTGGATCACCTGAGGTCAGGTGAGACCAGCCTGGCCAACATAGTGAAACCCCGTCTCTACTAAAAATACAAAAAATTAGCTGGGCATGGTGGTGGGTGCCTGTAATCCCAGCTACTCTGGAGGCTGAGGCAGGAGAATCACTTGAACCCAGGAAGCAGTTTGCCGTGAGCCGAGATTGCACCATCGTACTCCAGCCTGGGCAACAAAAGGAAACTCCATCTCAAAAATAAACAAAAACAAAAACAAACAAACAAAAAAGAAGGTGGGACAGATAACAGTCCTAGAGATCCTCGAATACCAAACAGAAGGACTTGTACTTTGTTCTAAGAGTTTGGGGACGGCGTGAAAGTTTTTACTATGGAATAATGACAGGCCGACGGTTTCAAAAAGATTCAACTGGAATGCATATTTAAGATGACTTGGCTAGAGGGAAACTGAAGGTAGAGAAGCTAAGATGAAGACCATTGCTTCAGATTCGGGAAAAAATAATAGATGCATGGATGGTAGGAATAAGGGCATAAAACATTAGGGTATTAGAATTTAGATAATTTGGCAGATCCTTTATGTTCTTGTCTCATAATTGTAGGCTTCTGTTACCAGGGAGACAGAGTTGGAAAGTCACAGAATGAATGGTGATAAGCTTTCAAACCCACTCCTTTACAGTGAGTTGACACAGAACAAGTAAGTTGATACAGGCTAGAGGGGGAAAAAACAAACTTAGGCTTACTGAATAAATTCTCTACATCAAGAAAACAGGAAAGGAGGCATTTTATGCCTCAGAAAGTTGAGGGGTAGTGATAAACATAGGTTTATATTATTGTCTTAGAGTTAAGCATGGAGAAAAAGAAACAATGTAGAACTCCTTACAGAGGGGAATTACATCATTAGAACAAATTACATGCTGAAAAGGAACTTCACATTTCAGCATTTCCTCTCTTTTTTTTTTAAAGAATGAAACTATGAAATAAATTATATAAAGGTGTCTCTGAGAATATCATCTGCCTTCGTTATATTGTAGGATTGACAGTTGAGGGCTTTTAGAGATGCTTTCTTCAAGCAGGTTCAATCATTCATTGGAGTTCAGTGCTTTAGGGCCATAGTTTTATGCAGAAAAAAATTTGTATTTCCTGTTACTCAATCATAATTGGAAATGAATGTATGAAATTGAATATTAACAGAGTAAATTTAGGAATAAGTAATTTGAAATAGTGACTCAAAGAAGTTCTAGAACTAAATGGTAAAAGGCGAGTTTCTTACTCATCTAATGACCCAAATTTACAGGGATTTGGTAAAATTGTTGTCTTAATTAAGATACAATGTTACTCTTTAATTCATTTATGATAGGCAGAGTTAATAGAGAAAAAATACAGGAGTCAAATATGAGATCAAAGTTTTTTACTTCTTCCTGGTTTCAAGCTAGAAATTCTGTGCGAATAGAATGAATGTCCAAAGTGAAGGTCAAAGGCAAGCCCTGGTTTCGTACTGGCTGAAGACCTGTGTGTCCAGCTTTCACTCCTGTCAGCTGTGCTCTGGGGTTTCTCACATAGGACTTAAATCTCTCCCTACTGTTTAGAATTTTAGAATGATAAGCAATATTTTGTTGTGTTCCTTATCTGTTGGAGTGTATGTATGCACCAATGTGTGTATTTGCAAGTTTGACCTCCTGGAATTTCGATATGATGACGGTTGTCTCTAACTTTATTTTGCTGCTACTGCTGCTTTTTTTTTTAGACAGGATCTCTTTCTGTTCCCAGGCTGAAATGTGGTGGTGCTACCATGGCTCACTGCAGCCTTGAGCTCCTGAGCTCAAGCCATTCTCCCACTTCAGCCTCTCAACTGAAGTGCATGCCACTATTCCCAGATGAGACTGGGTCTTTGTATGTTTCCCAAGCTGGTCGAACTCTGGGCTCAAGGGATCCTTCTGCCTTAGCCTCCCAAAATACTGGGATTACAGGTGTGAGCCACCACGCCCAGTTGTGCTTCTTCATGGGTGCTTATTTAATTTCTGTTTCATTCACAAAATGTCTGCATTTTGCGTCACTCTTTACACAAGTCACTGTCTCTTGATTGTTAATGTGAAAACCTGGAGAACAGAAACAAAGTTTCTCTAATATCTTGAGCAGGAACATGGATTTGCCTGAGTTCTTCTAATGTATTCCATTAGGATGCCCTTAACAAGGCATGCGACCTTCAGTAATCACTTTAACTTGTTTATACCAAGTTTCCTCATTTGTAAAATGGAAAGGTTAGAAAGAGAACTAGATCTTATTTATTGGTTATTTTGTTTTTCCCACATTGCTCCACAAGAGGTGGAGATAGCTCAAAAATTTCAAAGCTATTTTTAGCCAAACATTTGGTGCTATTTATTTCATGTTGGGCTTATAGCAAAAATTTATGTCACTGATATATATTTTTTTCTACTGTCTTGTTTCAACAGAAAAAACAAATGTTGTCCAATAATAAGATTAAGAGTATATGGCTGGGCGTGGTGGCTCACACCTGTACTCCCAGCACTTTGGGAGGCTGAGGTGGGTGGATCACCTGAGGTCAGAAGTTCGAGACCAGCCTGATCAATATGGTGAAACCCTGTCTCTACTGAAAATACAAAAATTAGCTGGGCATTGTGGTGTGTGTCTGTAGTCCCAACTGCTGGGGAAGATGAGACAGGAGAATTGCTTGAACCTGGGAAGCAGAGGTTGCAGTGAGCCAAGATCACACCACTGTACTCCAGCCTGGGTGACAGAGCAGGACCCCATCTCAAAAAAAAAAAAAAAACCCGAAAAACAAAAATAAAACAAAAAGAGTATATAAAAATTAGTGCAATTTAACATGAGCTTTTTTTGTGGGCAAATTATAAAGTACTATTTAAGTAATATATATCGTTATTACTAATATTTGGCAAATGCCTTCAGAATAGTTAATTTTTATAATTTCCACAACTTTACAGTCAGGAGAACAAAACAGCACTCAGGAGAACAGAACCTGGCATTTTAATTTTTGCAGAATGCCTTGACCCAAGGATGCTTTGTAAGTGGTTATTTTCATTTGGGAGCCAGCTTTTTCTCCAAACATGCCTTGTGCCATTATGGTTGAGAGCAGTGATGACACTCACCGAATGAACAGGAAGAATTGAGATTGGTAGGGCTAGAAAAAGTGAGTCATATCTCAAATAGCTGTACCACATAGAATAGACCAGGCTTCCAAGCCCCCAAACCGGAAGCTAATAATGTGATGAGGTATTCACCTGTGTTAAGTAACAGATCTGCCTGTGTAAAATTATTAGCAGAATCATCAGAGGCTATTAATCATCACCAAATTGTTTTCCTTGGAACAGTTTTTTTATATGATTGCCATTGAGAATCAACAAACTCTTAAATCATAAAGACAGTTGAAAGATATAAATGTCAACCAAATTAAGAAACAATTTCTTAGAGTAATGAAGATAATAGTTACAATAAAATAAGAAAACTTAATAATGAGATGAAATAATGTTAACAGCTATGATGTAAGGTCTATTCTTAGAGAATATTTAAACTGCAGATAAAAATGGCATCAAAAACACTAATAGTCTCATAAAATCAAGCAAAGTCAAATTTGAACCTTTTGAGTATGTGGGATCTTGTCATATAATCACATTGATGACTTCACCCTAAAAGTCAAACATTTTATTGCACTGATTTGATTTTAAACACATCTGATTTTCTGGGTAAAACACCCAGAAAGTGAAAAAGGGAGAGGGAACAGAGACTAAAAATGGAGGAAATTTGTTATTTTGGAAATTGCATGCCTAGCTCAGAATGCAGTTAACTACCCTTCTCAAGATTCATGTCTGTCTTTACTTTCCACATGTGAAAAATATATAAAAGACTGTTCCTCCATTAACTTGTGTGTAAGGCTTGGCTCCTGTGTGACCCAGGACTGACTTGCCAAGAGGAGGAAATCAAGTAAAGTAAAAAGAGGCTTTGTTCTTTGGTATAGGCAAAATGAAGAATTAAACTCATTATTTAAATAGTTGAAGTAAGATGACGTATTTGAATTTCTCAAAAGTGTAATTATGGAATTTCAGAGATTAAAAAGAAAATAAATGTTTAATATTACAGGTGAGAAAACTGGAGTCTGGAAATGTTTAAATAAAGATTATGTCCATCACTCTTCTTGTGTCAGCCATTGCACTAGTGGCTGGTGATGCAAGCTAAATGAGCCATCAGAGCTCTGCCTGAAGAAGCGTGCATTGATGCTGGAGGAGAGAGGCAGGAGAGTGTATGGGACTGTCTCCCTACTGTGGGACGTGATTACAGCTGTGGCAGAAACAGGAGAATGGGAAGCTTCCTTGAGGCTGTGGTGTGAGTGAGTTCTCAGGGTGTACTTCGGGGAAAGCACTGGTATTACAGGCTTAGCTACCGTGCCTGGCCTGAGATTTTATTTGTTAAGGATGAGGAAGGAAGAGGAGAAGGAGGAGGAGGGAGAAACCAGCAGCATCAGGAGTCCACAAAGCCAAAAACAGTTACCATCTGGCCCTTTGCAGACTATGTGTGCTGGCTCCTGGGTTAGACAGGGAGGCCTATGAGGGTAGATGTCCACACCTACAGATACACTCCAACCCTGGAGAACAGCCAAAGCCCAGGTGTGGAGAGGTGAATGAAGGCTGTTCTGGGAGCTTTGGCTTTTTTGTTTCGGGGGAGTGACTATTTTAAGGAAATGGCATCCCAAGTGGAGCCATTTTGTAAATGCTGGTTAGTTTTGTTGCCACTACACCATGTGGTATTTTTTTGGTGCACTTAGCATTCTCTGTAACTGTCTCATTTCTCCTTTATGGTTTTCTCTCCTAATTATTTAGAAGTTATCAATGTTTAAACATTGTTCCAATGCCACTCATACTTAGAATGTCTAGGGCAATGATGAAAAATAGTTTTCCAGTTGTTAGTCTCTCGTTTAGCTCATCTAGGCACAAACCTTCCTACCTCCCACACTTCATTCTGCCAACCCTCACATCTCAAACTCTCCTGCCTTTCTCCCTCCCATCCCAGGCACATTCAGGGTCCCAAGGAAACAGACTGGGCTAGCAACACCAGTCATGGGGTGCACTGAGCCTCTATGTTCAGTGAGTGGGACAAAGCCCAGGCAATCTGTAATTTCCAGGTCTGTGTGAATTCACATAATTTCTCAACTAGACAATCAGCCGAAGGTGTGAAGTTTTGGAAATCTGGTTTTATACACAATTGAACTTCTCTAGAAACTGCAATTTTAGGAGTTGTAAGCCCTCCTTCCCAGGGACTAAATGGATACTTTTTTTCTTTTTTTTTTTTTTTTGGAGACAGAGTCTTGCTCTGTCACCTCTGCTGGAGTGCAGTGGTGCAATCTCGGCTCACTGCAACCTCCACCTCCCAAGTTCAAGTGATTCTCCTGCCTTAGCCTCTTGAATAGCTGGGATTACAGGTACCTACCACCATGCCTGGATAATTTTTTTTTATTTTTGATGGAGATGGGATTTTAGCATGTTTGCCACGCTGGTCTCGAACTTCTGACCTCAAGTGATCTGCCTATCTCGGCCTCCCAAAGTGTTATAGGCATGAGCCACTGTGCCTGCCCTACAATTTTTTTTAAAGGTCTAGCCTGGTGATTTTATAGACCATCTAGATTATAAGGAAGAGCCATGAATTCTAAGAGATATGTACTAAAGATACATTCAAAATTAAAACACACATAAAGTATAAATTAAATACGACAGTTGTTGAAAGTTAACACTATTTAATATTTTAAATGAAAAATTATTTTCACAAGGGATTGCACTGAACAAATCCTTTGAATTTCAGCTTTGCTCATGTTTGCCAGCAGGAATATGATTATAAAATATACTTGTAATGGAGAAGTTAGCCGGATTATTTTATATTAGAGTTACTAATCATATTTGTATCTAAGGACATTTGCTAAGTTATTATGACAAACCGGATTTTTATTTTGGGCATATTTTTGTGTATGATTTCAAGTTTTATTTTTACCTTTTTCTGTTTCTTACTATAGTCACATGAAAGTGAGTTCTTTTTATTTATTTTAAAATTTTTAAAAAATGTTTAGCTTTTTTCTTAGATACAGAAATATATGTGCAGGTTTGTTACATGGGAATATCGCATTATGCTGAGGTTCAGGGTAGGGAACCTACCACCCAGGTAGTCAGTATAGTACCCAATAGGTAGTTCTTCAACCTGCCTCCCTCCCTCCTTCTAGTAGTCCACAGTGTCCATTGCTATGTCCAGGTGTGCTCACTGTTTACTTCCCACTTATAAGTGAAACATGCAGTATTTGGTTTTTAGTTTCTGTGTTAATTCATTTAGGATTGTGGTCTCCAGCTTCATCCATGTTTCTGCAAAGGACGTGATTTCATTCCTTCTTATGGCCGTGTAGTATTCTGTGGTGTATAAGTACCACATTTTCTTTATTCAGTCTACTATTGATGGACACCTGGGTTTATTCCATGTCTTTGCTATTGTGAATAGTGTAGCAATGAACAGATGAATGCATGTGTCTTTTTGGTAGAATGATTTATTTTCCTTTGGGTATATACACAGTAATGGGATTGTTGGGTCAAGTGACATTTAAGTTATTTGAGAAATCTCCAGACTACTTTCCACAGTGGCTGGACTAATTTACATTCCCACCAATAGTGTATAAGTATATAAGTGTTTCCTTCCTTTTCTCTGCAGCCTTGTCAAATCTGTCTTTTTTTTTTTTTTTTTTTTTTAACTGTTTAATGATAGCCATTCTGACTGGCATAAGATGGTATCTCATTGTGGTTTTGATTTGCATTTCTCTGATGATTAACTGGTTAGCCATATGTAGAAAATTGAACCTGGATGCCTACCATTCGCCCTCTGTAAAAAATAACTTAAAATGAACTAAAGATTTAAATGTGAAACCTCAAACTATAAAAATTCTGAAAGACAACCTAGGAAATACTCTTCTCAACATTGGCTCTGGCAAAGAATTTTTGGCTAAGTCCCCAAAAACAATTGCAACAAAAACAAAAATAGACCGAGTGGGACTGAATTAAAGTAAAGAGCTTCTTGCACAGCAAAAGAAACTATCAACACACTAAACAGACAACCTATGGAGTGGCAGAGGATATTTACAAACTATGCATTTACAAAGGCCTAATATTCAGAATTTATAGGGAACCTAAACAAATCAAGAAGCAAAAAACAATTTAAAAAATTTAATATGGGCAAAGGACATGAACAGGCACTTCACTAAAGAAGACATGCAAGCTGCCAACAAACCTATGAAAAATTGCTCAGCATCACTAAAAATCAATTCTTACAGCACTCTTCTTACAAGGAATTCCAGGTGGAGTGCAGAATTAGTATTGCAGTTTTTATTTCAAAAAGCTGGTTAATATAACAGAGGTAATAAGCACGTCCTCTATTTGTGTTTGTTGGCAGCTGTAATTTAATTTTGACATTAAATTTATGGACTGCTTCATATATTTTAGTGTACATGGACTGAAGTGGAACAGTCATTCCTGAGGCGGACTGACATCTCATTGACACCTAATACAGATGACTATGTTCTGAAGGTTTTCTTTTTCTCCAGAAACATTGTACATAGTAGATCACCATGTCTTTCAAATACCATAGCAGGTCCGTTAGTGTTGTGAGAAGATTGTAAGGTCTCATGATCTATTGTATTTGAATGAAGCTTTGGAAAAGATGAGAATCCTACCTGGAGTGCTTAAGGACTAATAACTGTATTTTTCTGAGTTGTACTAGTTAATTTGATCAAAATTCATTTGAACTGTGGGCAAATGTTCAATAAAACTCTTTACTTTTTATATTTTTCAGACTCGTTTTGTCTCCTATTGATTTTTGGCTTTACAAGTTAGCATTCTGGTTGCAAAGTGGATTGCAACCAGATTATTCTGGATGCTGATAATTAATTTGGGCCTGCTTCCAAAAACAAGTGTAAGACAGTATCGTGTACAATGTACTGATATCTGATTACATTTTTGATGAAAGGGAGGATATGGACAAAGTGTCTTCTTAAAATGGTCACAGAATTCAATGCACTTTTCTATGAAATCGACTGGGAATATTACAGGTAACGAGATCTTTGCTTCTGATTGTGAATGCTATGTATAAGATTCATGATAGAATCAGTTATTGGAAGTAGTAATATCTTAAATCCCCATTACATGTTCTTTCCTAGATAGAAGTCACGTTCTAGAAACAGGATTTTAGATAATGATCACCTCAGGCACATCCAATGTATATTACATTGTCAACGATTGACGTTAATGTTGATGGCTGCCTGTAATCAGGCAGAATGCTCAGATTTGGGATTGTTTCAAAAGAACTTTAATTACTAAGTTCCATTAGCAGTTTGGGCAGCCTGGGAAATCAAAGTAATTGATAGAAGCTTTTCTGAAGATCTGTGCAGTATTAGTATGAAGAAAACCTGTTAGCTTGGCAGGACAGTATAAAGCTTAGGGAAGAATTTATAGTTGGTAGTTAAAAGGGCCTTTCAGACACCAATTATTTTATATACTCAGTAATCTTTTTGGCTTTTTATACACGATTACTATATGACTGAGGTGGTAAATCAATGTGTGCACCATAAGAGTAAGACACTTGTTTGATTCGAAAAGTATGGATCTTTTATTTCAGCAAATACCTTTAGCACCTACTTGTGCAGACCATGGTGCACAGTTGATGCATGTGATGAATCAGTCATAATCCTGGCCTGGTAGGATTTGACACTGGAGCTAGGTAATTTATCCAGTTGAATAAAGAGTAGGATGTAATGAAAGTATTCTGGGGAGGATAGAAGCAAGCATTTTATTAGGACTTAGGCTTCAATTTCAATCTTAATTTCCTGCCATTTTCTCTGACATGCTATTCAGTCATTATACTTTTAAAATATAATAATGATTCTAGATTCTGTGACAAAAATCAGATTTAATTCTAACGTTGTTTAAAGCACATGTCCCAAATTATATATGGCTTATATGAAATACATCATTTTTTAAAAAACAGCTAATTGGTTTCTATATCAGAAACTGTTATTACAAAATTTTATTGCCCGACTGCAGCATTGCCTGTTCTAGGCTACTAGACTTTAATGAAGAATTTTAAAATGTTGACTAAAAGAAAACTATTCAATATTCTTGTCTGCTGAAACTTTTCTCAAGTAATTAACATTAATTAAAATGTAAAGCATAATTCTTTTAAATATATATATCTGTTGTGTATTCAGTCTTCTGCAATCGACTCTATGAAAAATATGAACTTTCTTTTTTCCATGGTTAAAACAAAAATGTATGAAGAGAAGAATAAAATCTTTGGGGAAAACATGCTACAGTTAATAATATGTAGCAGCTGTAAAACCTGTGTAGTGATTTGTAGGTAATTAAAAAAGGACTAACAGACCATATGGTCAAGCATTATGTATTAGCTATTTTTCCACATGTGAAAATAATGTTATAAAATTGGACTTTCTTTAATTAACTCAGTGTTGAAACTTAGATTTTGGCATTGTATTCTATACATAACTAAAATATAATTTGTAAATATGTCAGCGCTTTGGGGATATTTAATCTATGTATTAAAAACATAGCAAAAGCATTTTCTTGCATATGAATTGGGGCAGTAGGGAACCCCTGAAATGTCAGATTATTCATTTTCCATTCATTATGGATCATTATCCAGATTAATGCTGAAATAATTAGTTTTAAATTAGCCATTGGTAGTGATTCCTAGCATGGATTTTTCGAGTAATAAAGTAGTTGTAAAATAGTATGATACATTATTTTAGTAAAGTTCCCTTATAGAAATGCCTTAACTGAGTTAAGATTAAACATTAGTGAGGATTAATGTAGGTAACATTACTTTGAACATTAATGTAGGTAATATTCCTGTATGTTTTGCAAAATGAAAAGCTATTGTTCATTAAATCTTTCATTAGACCTTATATATAAGAATATACCTATGGTTGAGCTAGTGCTTGCAAGTAATACAGTCATTCCAGGTTAACTTTTTGTTATTATACAATAATTACCATGCACTCTGAATATTTTTTTCTTGTCTTATCTGCCAGGAATTAGTTTCTCATTCAATACAAGAGCTCTGCCATTTTCACCACCCAATTCCTAACACTGTTGGAACATGTGACTTGCCTCCTATTTCACATAGAGGTCATTCCTTCTGAGAGATTCCATTTTTAATAAACCTTTCTACTTCATCATTCCCTGACTGTGGATTAGGGATACTGATTAGTAATATTTAATACTAATAGGGATACCTATTAGTAATATTTAGCTAATTTAGGCAGTGCATCAGAAAGTATACAGCAAAACATCTGGTACACATTGCATGCTCAAAAAAGGGTGGCCTCCTTTCTTCATCTCTGAGGTTATTTCTGTCTTACTTTGCCTTACAACTATAGCTTCTCTCTTTGATTTCTTAACTGTATCCACTTTCAGTTCATACAGTTATGTTTCAGTTCCTTTTACCTTAGTTTTCAACTCTACCTTACCCACAAGCAACTGTCCTTATTTCCACTGTGTCTTCATCATCAAAACTTACAGAAAGAAGGACCTTTGTTCTCTGCCTTATTTCCCATTCCTGATTTCATGACAGTCTGGCTTGTAATCCCACCAACTCTCCAATTTTCCTCCAATGATTTCCTTATTGCTACATCTAAAGACTTTTATAGTCCTCATATATTTTCTTCCGTTGACGTAATGACATCATGTCCTACTCCTTGTAGCCATGTTCGCTGTCTGTTAGAGTATCACCGGGAGTAATACCAAGGGTCTGATGTCTCCCTTGCTGTCTGCTTAGGTCTCGTTTTCCCATTCTTTCTTTGACTGCTGTATCCCATACAGTGGCATCTTAGACTCTTGACCTGGCCTCAACTACAGCCTGTCCTGTGATGACTCTGAAATCTCTCCTAGTAGTCAAAACTGCCCACTGATCATCTCTGCTTGCTCCTCTGCTGGTTAATATTCCCAAACAGTTCCACAAGCTACAAATTCTTAAAAGTTGTTGCAGATTCTTGTGTCTCTATGCCGCCTATTTGTTTCGCCACAGCATTGTGGCTGGTGATAATTTTCACCTGCATTTATTCTGCCTAACTGCCCTGTTTTTACCCTTCATCATCTGTCACCTCAGTCATTATAGTTGCTTGTTAACTAATCATTTGGTCACCAGTCTCCCTCGCCTCCAACTCCAGTTACATTCCTTAAATAAAGGAAAAGAAGTTGATTCTACCACTCCCCTGTTTACGAGCCATTGATAACTCTTCATTACCTGTAAAATAAATTCCAAAACAGGCAATGCAAAGTTCTTCACAATCTGGGGAAATAATTTCTATACAAAATCATTTCTTATGACAAATCTTGAGTTGATAGTAATGCTTAAAAAATTTTTTGTTTATACTTTAAGTTCTGGGGTACATGTGCAGAACATGCAACTTTGTTACATAGGTATACATATGCCATGGTGGTTTGCTACATCCATCCCCCCGTCATCCATATTAGGTATTTCTCCTAATGTTATCCTTCCCCAATACCCCTACCTCCTGCTATCCCTCCCCTAGCCCTCCCCACCCCAGGACCAGGCCTGGCGTTTGAGGTTCCCCTCCCTGTGTCCATGTGTTCTAATTGTTCAACACCCACTTACAAGTAAGAACATGTGTGTTTGGTTTTCTGTTCTTGTGTCAGTCTGCTGAGAATGATGGTTTCCAGCTTCGTCCATGTCCCTGCAAAGGATGTGAACTCATCCTTTTTTATGGCTGCATAGTATTCCATGGTGTGCATGTGCCATGCTTTCTTTATCCAGTCTATCATTGATGGGTATTTGGGTTGGTTCTGTAAACAGTGATGCAATAAACATATGCGTGCATGTGTCTTTATAATAGAATGATTTATAATCCTTTGGGTATATACCCAGTAATGAGATTGCTGGGTCAAATGGTATTTCTTTTTCTAGATCCTTGAGGAATCACCATGCTGTCTTCCACAATGATTGAACCAATTTACACTCCCACCAACAGTGTAAAAGCATTCGTATTTCTCCACATCCTCTCCAGCATCTTGTATCCTGATTTTTTTTGTTATTTTTATATCTTGATTTTTTAATGATCACCATTTTAACTGGCGTGAGATGATATCTCAAAAAACATAGTAAATATTTTTGAATAACTTCTTAAAATATCTTCCAGGTCATTGGGTGCCCTCTATTCTAGGTGAAGCCATTATAGACTATTTCTTGAATGTGTTTTCTTTCTACTGCTGTACTATTGTATATGTAGATTCTTTATAAGGAAGGACCTTGCATCCTTCAAGACAGAGCCCAAGAATCAAATCCTCCTAGAAATTGTCCATAATTTTCAGGGCATAATTAGTTACTCCCTCCTTGAAGTTCAGTTTGAGATAACGTAATTATATGTTTTCATCTCAGTCTCCAGCACTGCATCGAGTTCCATAGAACAGAGACTTTGCCTTGTTTATCCTAATGTTGGATTCCCCCCAAGACATAGCACATTTAAAATATTGGTAATTATCTGCTATTTAAAGTTTCTTCAACTTGTTCAGAATTTGAACAGTCAGTTACTTTCAAGTTTTCATTTTAAAATGATTATTTTATAGACTATAATACAGTTAAAAATATGTGAAGGAACTATATTTTAATCATTCCATGTTCAGTTAATTTTTTTTTTTTTTTTTTGAGATGGAGTCTCACTCTGTCACTCAGGCTAGAGGCATGATCTCGGCTCACCACAACCTCTGCCTCCCAGATTCAAGCAATTCTCCTGCCTCAGCCTCCCAAGCAGCTGGGGTTATAGGTGCCCACCACCATGCCTGGCTATTTTTAAATTTTTTTTTAATAGAGACAGGATTTCACCATGTTGGCCAGGCTGGTTTTGAACTCCTTACCTCAAGTGATCCTCCTGCCTCGACCTCCCAAAATGCTAGGATTACTGGCATGAGTCACCACACCTGGCCTGCGTCCCAGCCTGAGTCACCGCCTGGCCAATTTTTTAAACATCTATTAAGTATTCTATTTCTTTCATCTGTGAAATATAAGAGTAGTAATTTATAAATGAAAGTTCTTCCTCTATGATTAGTTCGAGAGTCATTCTCTAGGGTACAGAGTCTTCCTTTACGGGGAAAACCTTTTTGGAAGCAAAAGTGTTACGCTATCTCTGAGAGGTATTGTATTTTGCAAATATAGCATAGTCAGTCTCCACCTTTCAAATGGAAACATTACACAAGTGCATTCGAAAATGCTTTTGTTTAAAAGTTCACATTTATTTTGACATGAAAAATGTAACAACAGTAAATTCCCCATCCAGCATGCAAAAATCAGGTTATCCCATAACCTATCAGAAATGTTGCACTAATCAATGATTGCATTTACCCTAAGTATCGTTTTGTGAAGCAGGAATGGTTCTTAAATAATTTTGGTTGCCAGTGATACCTGTTGTCTTTGGCAGCATATGTGGGGATTTTCCTAGTCTCTACCCAGTTGTAAATAAGTTATTCTTTAGTCAAGTCAGTGTAAGTCAAGGCCTTCCTGAACTATGACATATTTTATCTGTTAAACAGCCTGCAGTCTTTCTTGCAAGTCATGCTAATGAAGTAACTGGAGTAACGTTCCTGGTGCTTTGTTTATTTGTCTTACTTTCTTCTTGGGGATGTAAACATCATAAATATTTCAAAAGGGCGCATGAGATGTAATTTTCAGGGTTTCGCAACTTTATAAGTTTTATATAAGTTTTAGATATGTTTTGCAAACATAAGTTATGTATATACATATATATGTATATATGTATGTATGTAAATAAGTTATTCATTAGTCAAGTCAGTGTAACAGATATGTTTTGCAAACATAAGTTATATATATGTATACATATATATACCACACACACATACATACATACCATACATACCACCATACCATACATACATACATATATACCACACATGCAAATGCTGGTGAAGTAGTGTGGAGACAAAAATTATAAGGGAGGGAGATACAGAGTAGAAAAAATGAGGAAGAGGCTCATTTACAATTTTAAATGGGATGATTAAGTCTTACTGAGAAAGTGACGTTTGAGTAAACCCTGAAGACACTTTTCTTCTCATCTTAGATTTCTGAACGTGAGCATTGGCCACCATACTGCCATGTAAATTAACACTAGACAAAACTAAATTCAGCATTACCCATCTCCATATTAAAGCCACTGAGTGAAAAGGCATGTTTGGAAATGAAAGCTGCTTATAAACCTACACTAGATACGTATTCTCCCTGACATCAGGTCCTCGCTTTAACGTCATTCTTGATCTGGTACTAAGCATTGTATCAGTGAGGATTGTCTGAGATGCAGTGATAATGGAGCCACGGGTTTCAACAACAATGATTTATTCCTTGCTCAGTTAACACGTTCATCGTGAGTTTGCAGTGGCACAGCTGAAGTTGCCCTCACTCCAGGACAGAGGCTGATTGTTGAGCTGGTTCTATCTGGAGCACATTCAGCCTTATAACAGAGAGGAGACATCACAGTGGTCTCATCTAATTCCATTTCATTGGCCAAAACAAGTCATTTGTGCAAGAGCCTTACCTGATTGAGGAAGGGAAATAGATCCCTCCCAGAAGGAAGGGTATAGCAGGAAGTGGTAGCAGATGGTTAAACACTAATTATATTTTCCTCACTTAGGTATTTAATTTTATTTCCCTTCAAACTCCAATATATGTTATTTTCCACTTCAGTTACACAGATGTCCTCTTGTTACCACATCCCTGCTGTGTCCTCTTTTTGAAAATCTGTCCTTGCTGGGCATGGTGGCACACACCAGTAATCCCAGCAGTTCGGGAGACTAAGGCCGGAGGAGCCCTTGAGGCCAAGAGTTCGAGAGGAGACCCTGTCTCTGCAAAAAACAACCAAAAATGTTTGTATTTTTTCCACCACTGGTGTGTCGGCCATCTTCCTTGGGATTGTTTGGATTCCAATAATCTTTTAAGATGTAACTAAGTTACACTTTTCCTTTTCCTTTACAGTTAATCTGCTTAAATACTTCAAGCTACACTAGTCTGCTATGGAATTGAGCACCACACAATGTAGCTTCAGTTTCAGAAGTGATTTCTGTTGGAACTCAGAAACCGTGTCTTAGATCTCCCATGCAGCTCTCAAAGTACTTTGCATGGTTCAGGTTACATGGAAATGTTCAACAAATGAGTTCATGGCATATTTTTTATTTCGTTATTTCTAATAAACATGAAAAATATTTCTATACCTGTAAGTTTTAAATATGAGACACAGATTGTTCTCCTTTATGGAATAGAAGAGTGGATTTCAGTTTTGTTTGAGAAAACAGTATCTTTGTGGTATCTCAGGACCATGAATGAAGCCAGGCTATGAAGTTTTCCTGACCCCACCTTCAGCCTTCTTAAGCAAAATGGCTCCACTTCAGTGTCTTTATATATGTAGTTTTCAAAAAACATATATATGTATAGCTATGTGGGTTTCTATAAGCTTTTATTTGAAAATTAGGTTATTCTACCAAAATTTTTTAAATCACTGTTTTAAAATGAAAATAGAGAGGGCTTTAGTAGATGTACACTTTAATGACATAGTTCTTTTGACTGCCATGACTTGTTGGACAACAGCCTTAAGATTTAAGACAAATGTGTGTGTTAATATATCAAAGCTAGGCAGAAGATAGGGTGTGTTTTTAAATTAGTTTGATCTTTGAAGCTGAGGGCTACTTTTCTTCGGCCAGTCCCTTGCCTTGGTAAACTCTCCTTGGGAAAATGATTTATCTCTATTCTCATTGGAAAATAACCTTATTTTGTTTTAATATACTGCCGTCCTTTTGGGCCTATGCTGCTTTCATAAGTTAGAAACTATAACAAAGAAATATCATTTGGTCTCAGAAAGTTTAAATGAACTTTAAATTCTGGAATGTTTAATGTAGCAATGTGTGCAGATAATAGCAACATTCATCTAAGTGATCACTGATTTCAGAAAATTTTTAAAAAGTGTCATCAGTGCTCTTGAAATAAAAAAAAAGCCAATTTTTAAAATAAGGTCTCTATATTGGAAATTTTATTCTTCACAAATAAATTATTCTCTATATGAATCATTCTCAAAATGTATTCTCTCAAAAATAAAATCAAGTGAATTCTGCTATGAGCATAAGGCATTTATGACCTGTAGAAGCTAACATGCAAGATCCAGAAGAAGAGGTAGAGGCTGAAGCCTAATTACAGGGTTTCCAGGTCAAACACACCTGCTTAATCCTCTTTTTTCTTTTCTTTTAGAGATGGGGTTTCACCAAGTTGCCAGACTGGTCTCAAACTCCCAAGCTCAGGCAATCCACTCACCTCAGAATCACAAAGTGCTAGGATTACAGATGTGAGCCACTGTGCCTGGCCCAATAACTCTCTTTTCTCATATGGTAGCATTAAAATAATGGAAAAGTTCTGTTTTACTTTTATTTTCCTAGCAGTGAAATCCTACATTGAACATTGGGGAAAAGTAGAAGAGGTGTTCAGAAGTGAAGTTGATAAAGCATTTCACATGTAAAATAAAACTTGTCTTATTTGGCAGTCATGGGCGTACCAGCCTACTTACTGCTTTTCTGCTCACAAAATCCACAGAATGCTGTGAGTGTTGACATGTCTTTCATTCCAGGATGAAGTCTTTGGGGATGATGTATTTTGTAGTGCAGATGAAACAATATGAATTACCCATACAAACCAATGTCATTTTTTCACTAAGAAAAGTAACTAGAATTATCAGATCCAAGAATAATCAATTAGATATTTAGGGGAAAAGTGTATTTAGATGAATGAAAAGGGTGACTGCTGCCAGAAGATTCAGATACAATTCAGGGAACATCAGAAACTTTTGAAAGATACCTAATTAATACCCTCAGCAGAATTTGAGAGGAAGGCCAGGTATGGTGGCTCACGCCTGTAATCCTAGCACTTTGCAAGGCCAAGGTGGTCAGATCACCTGAGGCCAGGAGTTGGAGACCAGCCTGGCCAACATTGCAAAACCCCATCTCTACTAAAAATGCAGAAATTAGCTGGGCGTGATGACAGGGGCATGTAGTCACCGCTACTCAGGAGGCTGAAACAGAAGAATTGCTCGAACCCCAGAGGCAGAGGTTGCAGTGACCCGAGATCACGCCATTACACTCCTCCAGCCTGGGGGACAGAGCAAATTTGAGAGGAAATAATAGCTGTAAAGGCTACTGTGAAAAACAATCAAAATAAGAAATTTCCAGGAAATTAAAAGCATGATTATTAAAGTAAAAATGTATTGAACCAACTTGTGGACAGAAAGGGCATTGCTGATGCCTAAGTGTGTTTTTATCTTCAAATTAAATTGATGATTAGGCTAGGTGCAGTGACTCAAGCCTGTATTCCCAGCACTTTGGGAGGCCGAGTCGAGCAAATCACTTTAGGTCAGGGGTTCAAGACAAGCTTGGCCAACATGGTGAAATCCCATCTCTATTGAAAAAATCCAATAATTAGCCAGGCATGGTGGTGCACACCTGTCGTCACAGGTGCTTGGCAGGCTGAGGCAGGAAAGTCACTTGAACCTGGAGATGGAGGCTACAGTAAGCAGAGATTGTGTCACTGCACTCTAGCCTGGACCACACAGCAAGACTCTGTTTCAGTAAATAAAAAATAAATAAATAAATTGAAGATTAACTCCCAACACTTAGAAAGATAAGGCAATGGAGGGTTAAAAAGTTAGGGGCAGCCGAGTGCAGTGGCTCACGCCTGTAATCCCAGCACTTTGGGAGGCTGAGGTGGGGAGATCATGAGGTCAAGAAATTGAGGCCAACATGGTAAAACCCTGTCTCTACTAAAAATACAGAAAGTATCTGGGTGTAGTGGCGTGTGCCTGTAACCCCAGCTATTTGGGAGGCTGAGGGAGGAGAACTGCTTGAACCCGGGAGGCAGAGATTGCAGTGAGCCAAGATCACACCACTGCACTACAGCCTAGCAACAGAGTGAGACTCTATCTCAAAAAAAAAAAAAGTTAGGAGAAATAGGGGTAGAGTCAGTAGATCCAGCATCTGATTAATACAAAATTATAAGACAAAGGCAGAAAATACAGTTTAATGACAATATTTTATAGGCCCAAGAAATAGTCTGTCAATTAAACTTTGTTTTTTATTTTTTATTTTTATAACTTTATTATTATTATACTTTAAGTTCTAGGGTACATGTGCAGAACATGCAGGTTTGTTACATAGGTAAACACATGCCATGGTGGTTTGCTGCATCCATCACGCCATCATCTGCATTAGGCATTTCTTTTAATGCTATCCTTTCCTTATCCCCCCCACCCCCTGGTATCCCTCCCCTACCCCCTACCCCCCACGCACCAACAGGCCCCGGTCTGTGATCTTCCCTTCCCTGTGTCCATCTGTTCTCATTGTTCAACACCCACTTATGAGTGAGAACATTTGGTGTTTGGTTTTCTGTTCTTGTGTCAGTTTGCTGAGAATTATGGTTTCCAGCTTTATCCATGTCCCTGCAAAGGACATTAACTCATTCTTTTTTATGGCTGTGTAGTATTCCATGGTGTATACTTGCCACATTTTCTTTATCCAGTCTATCACTGATGGGCATTTTGGTTGGTTCCAAGTCTTTGCTATTGTGAACAGTGACACAGTAAATGTATGTGTGCATGTGTCTTTGTAATAGAATGATTTATAATCCCTTGTGTATATACCCAGTAATAGGATTGCTAGGTCAAATGGTATTTCTATTTCTAGATCCTTGAGGAATCGCCACACTGTTTTCCACAATAGTTTACACTCCCACCAACAGTGTAAAAGCATTCCTATTTCTCCACATTCTTTCCAGCATCTGTTGTCTCCTGATTTATTCATGATTGCCATTCTAACTGGTGTGAGATGGTATCTCAGTGTGGTTTTGATTTGCATTTCTCTAATGACCAGTGATGATGAGCTTTTTAAAATATGTTTGTTGACTGCATAAATGTCTTCTTTTGCGAAGTGTCTGTTCAAATCTTTTGCCCATTATTAGATGGGGTTGCTTGCTTTTTTCTTGTAAATATGTTTAAGTTCTTTGTAGATTTTGGATATTAGCTCTTTGTCAGATGGGTAGATTGCAAAATTTTTTTCCCATTCTGTTGGTTGCCAGTTCACTCTAATGATAGTTCCTTTTGCTTTGCAGAAGCTCTGCAGTTTAATTAGATCCTATTTGTCTATTTTGGCTTTTGTTGCTTTTGCTTTTGGTGTTTTAGTCATGAAGTACTTGCCCATGCCTATGTCCTTAATGGTATTGCCTGTGTTTTCTTCTAGGGTTTTTATGGTGTTAGGTCTTATGTTTAAATCTTTAATCTATCTGGAGTTAATTTTTGTATAAGGTATAAGGAAAGGATCCAATTTCAGCTTTCTGCATATGGTTAACCAGTTTTCCCAACACCATTTATTAAATAGGGAATCCTTTCCCCATTGCTTGTTTTTGTCAGGTTGGTCAGTTTGTCAAAGATCAGATGGTTGTAGTTGTGTGGCATTAGTTCTGAAGCCTCTGTTCTGTTCCATTGGTCTATATCTCTGTTTTGGTACCAGTGCCTTGCTGTTTTGATTACTCTAGCCTTGTAGTATAGTTTAAAGTCAGATAGCTTTAAGCGTCCAGCTTTGCTTTCTCGTTTGTTTGTTTGTT
The DNA here is from genome assembly GCA_031835075.1 of Saguinus oedipus. NCBI lineage: Eukaryota > Metazoa > Chordata > Mammalia > Primates > Cebidae > Saguinus > Saguinus oedipus. The sequence continues at coordinate 172,272,074 of CM063172.1, read as the reverse complement.
TGTTTTGTGTGTGTGTGTACTTAGGATTGTCTTGGCTATTCGGGTTCTTTTTTGGTTCCATATGAAGTTTAAGGTGTTTTTTTTTCAATTCTGTGAAGTAAGTCAATGGTAGCTCGATGGGGATACATTGAATCTATAAATTACTTTGGGCAATATGGCCATTTTCATGATATTGATTCTTCCCAACCATGAGAATGAAATGTTTTTGCACCTGTTTGTGTCCTCTCTTATTTCCTTGAGCAGTGGTTTGTAGTTTTCCTTGAAGAGGTCCCTCACATCCCTTGTTAGTTGTATGCCTAGGTATTTTATTCCCTTTGTAGCAAACAGAGGCTCAAAATAAAGGGAGGGAGGCAGATTTACCAAGCAAATGGAGAACCAAAAAAAAAAAAGCAAGGATTGCAATCCTGGTCTCTGATAAAACAAATTTTAAACCAACAAAGATCAAAAGAGACAAAGAAGGGCATTGCATAATGGTAAAGGAATCAATGCAACAAGAAGAGCTAACTATCTTAAATATATACGTACCCAATACAGGAGCACCCAGATACATAAAGCAAGTTCTTAATGACCCGCAAAGAGACTTAGACTCCTACACCATAATGGTGGGAGACTTTAACACCCCACTGTCAATATTAGACAGATCAATGAGACAAAAAATTAATGAGGATATCCAGGACCTGAACTCAGATCTGGACCATGTGGACCTAATAGACACCTACAGAACTCTCCAACCCAAATCCACAGAAGGTGCATTCCTCTCAGCACCACATTGCACTTATTCTAAAATTGACCACATAATTGGAGGTAAAACACTTCTCAGCAAATGCAAAAGAATGGAATCATAACAAACAGTCTCTCAGACAACAGTGCAATCAAATTAGAACTCAGGATTAAGAAATTCACTCAAAACCACACAACTACATGGAAACTGAACAACCTGCTCCTGAATGGCTACTGGATATATAATGAAATGATGGCAGAAATAAAGATGTTCTTTGAAACAATGAGAACAAAGACACAATGTACCAGAATCTCTGGTACACATTTAAAGCAGTGTCTAGAGGGAAATTTATAGCAATAAATACCCACAAGAGAAATAAGGAAAGATCTAAATAACTAGAGGAGCAAGATCAAACAAACTCAAAAGCTAGCAGAAGACAAGAAATAGATCATAGCAGAACTGAAGGTGATAGAGACACAGAAAACCCTTCAAAAAATCAATAAATCAGGGAGCTGTTTTTTTAAAAAAGATCAACAAAATAGACCTCTAGCCAAACTAATAAAGAAAAGAGAGAAGAATCAAATAGATACAATAAAAAAATGATAAAGGGGATATCACCACAGATTCCACAGAAATACAAACTACCATCAGAGAATACTGCAAACACCTCTATAAGAAGAAACCAGCAAATCTGGAAGAAATGGATAAACTTCTGGACACTTACACCTTTCCAAGACTAAACCAGGAAGAAGTCGAATCCCTGAATAGACCAGTAACAAGGTCTGAAATTGATGCAGCAGTTAATAGCCTACCAACTAAATAAAGGTCCAGGACCAGATGGGTTCACAGCTGAATTTTACCAGAGGTACAAAGAGAGCTGGTACCATTCCTTCTGAAACTATTCCAAACAATACAAATGAGGGAATCCTCCCTAACTCATTTTATGAGACCAACATCATCCTGATACCAAAACCTGGCAAAGACACAACTAAAAAAGAAAATTTTATGCCAATAACCATGATGAACATTGATGGGAAAATCCTCAATAAAATACTAGCAAACCAAATCCAACAGCACATCAAAAAGCTTATCCATCACGATCAAATCAGTTTCATCCCTGGGATGCAAGGCTAGTTCAGTATACATACATCTATAAACATAATCCATCACATAAACAGAACCAAAGACAAAAACCATATGATTATCTCAATAGATGCAGAGAAGGCCTTTAACAAAATTCAGCAGCCTTTATGCTAAAAACTCTCAATAAACTAGATATCAATGGAATGTATCTCAAAATAATAAGAGCTGTTTATCCACAGCCAATATCATACTGAATGAGCAAAAACTGGAAGCATTCCCTTTGAAAAGTGGCACAAGACAAGGATGCCCTCTTTCACCACTCACATTCAACATAGTATTAGAAGTTCTGGCCAGGGCAACAGGGCAAGAAAAAGAAATAATGGGTATTCAATTAAGAAAAGAGGAAGTCAAAATGTCTCTATTTGCAGACGTTGTGATTTTATATGTAACCAACTGAGCCCCAAATCTCCTTAAGTTGATAAGCAACTTCATTCAGCAAAGTCTCAGGATAAAAAAATCAATGTGTAAAAATCACAAGCATTCCTATACACCAGTAATAGACAAACAGAGTCAAACCATGAGTGTCAATTAACCTTTGTTATGTAACACATGACTTCAAAACTTTGTGGTTTAAAACAAAGACCATGGCCGGGCGCGGTGGCTCATGCCTGTAATCCCAGCACTTTGGGAAGCTGAGGCGGGTGGATCATGAGGTGAAGAGATCCAGACCATCCTGGTCAACAAGGTGAAACCCCGTCTCTACTAAAAATACAAAAATTAGCTGGGCATGGTGGCGTGCACCTGTAGTCCCAGCTACTCAAGAGGCTGAGACAGGAGAATTGCTTGAACCCAGGAGGTGGAGGTTGCAGTGAGCCGAGATTGCGACACTGCACTCCAGCCTGGGTAACAAGAGTGAAACTCCGTCTCACAAAAAAAAAAAAAAAAAGAAAAAAAAAGACCATTCATTTAGCTTATGTGTCTGTGATTCAGCTGGTTGGCTCTCCTGATGTGGGCAGTGTGGCTGTTTTCACCGGAACTGACTCATGTTTCTCTGGTGAGTGGAAGATTGACTGCGATTAGCTGATAGAAGGTGAAAGCACATGCCGTTCAGTGATCGTTGTCTGTGGTGATGGGAGGAACTGAGCCATGTGTCTTTCATCACTCTGCTAACCTTGGCTTGTTTTCTTGACAGAGGATTCCTAAGAGCAGCAGGAGTGCAATTTCCAAGGCAGGGGTATTTTCAAGTCACTGCCTAGTTTCCTTTAGTGTTGTCCCATGACCCAAAGCAAATTATATGGCCAAATCCAGAGAACCCGGGAAGGGCTCTTCCAAAGCTAAGAACAAATTGGGGTCATTGCTGCTTTCAATCCACCATAGGCATCAAAAAACAGATGTAAATGTCTGGCAAGCAGGATGGGTCAAAGTGAACTATATGTGGAGATATCTTGATGAAATTTCAAAATTCTCAAGATAAAGAAGATGCCGCAAGCTTCCAATGACACTAAAATAGATTGTCTGCAAAGGAATAAAAACTGGCTAACATTATGTTTTCCATCAGCAATAATGGATGTTAGAAGCTATCAAAGTAATGTCTTCAGAGACCTGAGAGAAACTTAAATACACAATTATATACCCAACTCTTAATTATGCACATCAAGAATACAAAGATTGATAAAGAATATGTAGCTGAGTGCAGTGGCTCACGCCTGTCATCCCAGCACTTTGGAAGGCTGAGGTGGGAGGATTGCTTAATACCAGGAGTTGGAGGCCAGCCTGAACAACATAGCAAGACCCCATCTCTATTAAAAATAAAAAATAAAAAGAATGTCTATCTGCAAATGTATTGAGTGATAATACCCCCAAAAAATGAGTGAAAAGATGATATACAGGAAAAGTGGTAGCTGTATATAAATTAAAGGGGAAACTAAAACTAAATGGAAAGCTAAAAGGGAATAAAAAGACAATACACGAAGGCCTGAAACTTTCCAGACTCTTCTTTTTGCAGCAATACATTAGTGTTGGATGAAAATCCCTTCCCTAAGGGTCTAATTACACTACTTCATTTTGCAATAAATCATATTCAATAGTCATAGTGCTAGAAATGTTGCTTACATTGGGTTTTAATTTTTAGAATCAAATTTTACACAAAGCATTGGAGACTAAATTATTCTCTTGATGTTAGAAAAAAATAATACAATTAACAATAACCAGAAGATGGCAAAATGTGGAGAAATTGGAATGAAGTGTCTATGCAGCAGTTCTTCATTTTCACTGAAAAAGATACTGACTTAGAGCTGATAAGTCAACAGGACAGTTAAATATATATTACTTGAAGTTATAAATGATAACCTGTTGAGGAGCTAAAAGTAAAATATAAATGTCAGAAGTCAGCAGGTAGAACAGGAAAGAAGGAGGGAATGGAAATTTTCAATTCTTTATCTTCCGTAAAAGACAAGAAAAATGCTCTGTGCAAAGCCAAAGCAGTTAAGTCATTAAATAATGTGTATTTGCTATAATTTGATGTGTCTAATATGTATTTAGGCATATAAAATTGCAGTGTCATCTATGTTAATGCATGTGCAAATATTACCTATATATTTATAAAAAGTATTGTGAAAAGATACCCTCATTAACTAATACTTCAGTGCAATGTGGAATATGTATAAATGGAAACTGTCCATTCATCAGAATGAATGAAGCCTGTATGAAAGGTGTCCATCATACATTGTGTAGTGTAAAGGAAGCAGCAGAACAGTAAGAATATAACCGAAAACATGCTTTAGTCGGTCTGCGTGCCTCTCTGCAGTGGGGTGTGTGTGTGTGTGTGTGTGTGTGTGTGTGTGTGTGCACGTGTGCACACGTTTGTGAGTGGGAAAAAAAGGATAGATACCAACACTTCTGTGTTATTACTTTTTATACAACTATTATATTTGTCAGTAAAATCGCCTAAGAACACAAAAATATCCAGATTCAGTCAGGTTCATTACCCATGTGATCTGGCAGCGACACCAATACGCACGTGTTAAAGTCATAATGGTTTTTTAATGTGAATCATTAGTTAAGAGGCTGTCTACATATTTTCCCTTTAAACCAGCTCTTTGGAGAATGGGATCCACATGCTACTGTACATTATCTAAAGTAGTATATGCATTTTTTTCTAAACGTATTTTGTCTCTATTCAAAGGAACTCTCTGCTCTAGTCAATGTGCTGACAACCAGAGCACATCTTTATTGTACCTGCCCCTTTGTTCATGTTTCCCCCCATTTTCTTGATATAGCTTTAAAAAGGGGGACATTAAAAATTTCTGTATGATCATTATCTTCCTTCACATTAAATATTTAATTTGTCCCTGTGATGTTAACACTATTAGCAGTATACCAAGGGGAACAGTAGAATTATAATATGAATTTAAGGCATAGAATTTCAGTTCAGGAGATTTATATGTTTCAAAAAGAGTTCAAAGAAAGTACAGTCATAAATAGCATCTACATATGGGCAGTGGATTGATAAATAGGTGCTATTTCAGGCTCTGTTCTTAATGAGTTTTGACCTTAGGAAAATTCCTTGAGTTTTTATTCTTACCTGTCAAATGAAAGAGTTGCTCAGGAAATGTGTTTTTCATTTTTTTTTTTTGGTGGTACCTCAAAGTAAGGAATTCATTGTAAATCACAATCCAAAACACCTGTGCATGTATTTATCTGACAGAAGTTTCATGAAATGATAGTTACTCCTATTACATGTAATCTGATATTTTTAATGTTATTTTAGTTTATTTTATTTAGAAAACAATGTCTGCAACCCATGAAGGGGTTAGAATTCATAGTTTGAAAAATACTGCATTAGCTATATTTATCTTAAAGTTCATTTCGCTTGAGGCACTATTTCAAGAGTCTAAAAGAGTTTCACCTTATTTTGAAGTTTGTTTTGTGAAGTTACAGTAATTTATGTGGCAATAAATCAAGCCTTATTGGCATAATAAAGCCTAAGTTCATTATAGATGCTAGTGTCACTATACAGAGAATCCTGTACTTTTTAAGATGCTGGAGTCATCCAGCTGTTCTTACTGGTAGCTCACTGATGCACTGAGAGAATATGGCTCTCTTACTTTGAATGCATTTCGGACACAATGTGTTGCTAAAGTATTGGTTTTTCTCCCCACCTGTAATATCCCCAAAGCCTAAAACAAGATGTTTATCTTTTTGATAGACAAGCAATTAACTTTTGGGGGGAGGGAATTTCAAGGCAGTAAAGCCCATCTGTTAGGACACTGGAAATAAATAGGAATTTCTGACAAGAACATTATAGTCTTGCATTTGTTATGCTGTAGCTAAAGCTCTGTCAGCATTTTTATTATAAACCTAAGGGGATTATCAGTCTGCAATGAAACTCATTTTGAACTGAGGCTTATTTGGATTCAGAGCTTACTGACGAAGAAAACCTTTACTTTGCTGAACACAGGATAGATTTGTTTCTGCTTGCCTTTCTAAAGAAGAAATGTGTCTGGGCTTTCCATAAAACTGTATGAATTTATAAAATATTTGATTTATTTTAAACAGTGTCATTGGTCACTCCAGCACATTATTTTCTATAAAGGCAGTGTAGAAACTGGTTGGCAGCATAGTTACTGAGTAGAGCTTAAAATAGTTGTTTATTTCTGAGTCATACCAGAGTAGGTTTTTGGCAGCTGCCAGATAGCTCACCATTACCCATGCATTGATAAGACTGAATACAAATTTCATAAGACCCTAGCCTTAAGATATTGAAATTTGAGTGGCTGGTGATTTTCTATCACTCCTATTCTGAAATGTGCTCCAAACAGTTTAAAAAAATGATTTCAGTTTCAGACAGAAAGAAGCATAGAATAGTAATTTATTTTTGTTTGTATTAAAGACAGTAAAGAAAGAATAATGTTTAACATTAAGAGCATGGGTTTAAACCTTCAGTCTACCATTTATCAGCTTGTGTCCTGGGAAAATTACTTTAAATCTCTGCGCCTCAGATTCGTAGGGAAGAATAAATACTGATAATGATTTTTCTTGTGTCACTGGGCTGCTCTGACTTTAAAATGCACAAATACATTGAAAATCCTTAGGAAAGTGCCAGAATATAGTAAGTGCTCAATAAATTTTGGGTAGTATTAGCACTCCTGGTAGTACTATTACTTTTTTGTTATTATGGTTTTTAATTTCATCATAGGACCATAACAAAAAATTATTTTTCAGGTAAAAATTATACTAAGTGAAATAAGCCAGGTACAGAAAGACAAATACTGCATAATTTCACTTGTATATGGAATAAAAAATTGCTGAAATCGTAGAAGCAGAGGCTGGGGTGGAAGGAAATAGGGAGATGTTGTTCCCATGGTACAAAGTTCTAGTTAGACAGGAGGAAAAATTGCATGGCCTGGTGCTAATAGTTACTAATGTATTATACAGCCAGGCATGGTGACTCATGCCTATAATCCCAGCACTTTGGGTGACCGAGGTGGACAGATCACTTGAGGTCAGGAGTTTGAGACCAGCCTGGCCAACATGATGAAACCCTGTCTCTACTAAAAATACAAAAATTAGCTGGGCATGGTGGTGGGCGCCTATAATCCCAGCTACTTGGGAAGCTGAGGTAGGAGAACCCCTTGAACCCAGGAGGTGGAGGCTGCAGTAAGCTAAGATTGCGCCACTGCACTCTAACCAGGGTGGCAGAATTAAGACTCTGTCTCATAATAATAATAATAATAATAATAATGTATATATTTCTAAACTGCGAAAAGAATAGATTTTAAATATTCTCACCACAAAAAATGATAAGTAGGGTGAGGTGATGGATATGCTAATTAGCTTGAGCTAATCTTTCTACAATGTATACATATATCAAAATATCACATTGTACCCCATAATTATTTACAATTATTATCAATGAAATAATTTTAAATATAACTTAAAATGCCATCACATTTAAAAAAATAATTTTTAAGAAGTCATTCTTATTGCTTAACAATGCAGTTGTTACCTGATCACTGCAATTCAACTTCAGAAAACATGTAATATTTATTCTTGTGGAATAAATACTTTGTTTTTAAGTGTGAGAATTCTGTCTTCCTGGGAGCTTCGTTTAAAAGTCTTATTCCTGCTGATGTTGCTGACTTTAAAAGAGCATTTCTCCATTATGTTGCAAAGTATAGCCAAGGAAAAATGCTGTTACATAATGTATATGTCAAGGTATATCAAAATAGTGTTATATTATGTAAGGCTTTCTACTGCTTCAGTTCAGGGGAATAGCAATTTTGTGCTGTACAAATAAATTGATTGATAGAAGATAGCAAGAAAAGCCATACCATTGTTCACATATGCTTGGCTATATACCATTTCACCTTTATAATACAAAAAGGGTACAGTTACAGTTTAAAAATTATGTAGTGAGTTATATTATGGAGGGGAGTATCATTGTATAGAGTGTTGTGCAACAATTATATGCTTACCACTGGAAGGCAGTGTAAGTTTTATTCTTTTTATAAATACTATTTACAGCATTTAATGGGGTAGTTGCAGTGATAACCACAAATATGGGGCAGAAGCTGTGCATATTGCTGAGTCCATTTATTCAGCAAGGATTGATTGACTTAATATTATGAGCCTAGGTGGGTTAGATGCTGAAGGAATAAATATGAATAAAGTCAGCAAGCTCCTTTCCCCAGTGGGCTTACTATCAGAAAAATACATAGTCCACCATGGACTACGATGGGATAATGCACACAGTCTTCAGAAGGCAGTGTGGGCAGGGCTAGCGTCCAGAGGATGTTCAGAAATGGGCCTTAAATAAAAGAAGGAAAACCTATTCTGTCTCAGAAATGAAAGAGAGGAGGATACATTTGGATACACTAATATTTATAGGTTTAAGAGCCATAAGTAAGGCCGGGTGCAGTGGCTCATGCCTGTAATCCCAGCACTTTGGGTGACAAAGGTGGGCAGATCATGAGATCAGGAGATTGAGACCATCCCAGCCTACTAAAAATACCAAAAAAAAAAAAAAAAAAAAAATTAGCGGGGCGGGGCGTGGTGGTGTGTGCCTGTAATTCCGGCTACTCAGGAGGCTGAGGCAGGAGAATCACTTGAACCAGGGAGTTGGAGGTTGCTGTGAGCCCAGATTGCACCAGTGCACTCCAGCCTGGTGTCAGAGCAAGACATTTCAAAAGAAAAACCCTAAGTTAGGAGGTTCCTGGGTGATGGCCTATGGTTTTGAATATACAGGTATAGAATTGCTGGGGGTAACATTATACTTCCAAGTTAGCAGTAATACATGATATGAAAATATGAGAGCATCTTCTTGGTTTAGGACTAAAGAATGATTACATTGATTAAATATCAATTTATATACTCTGCCAATGTGGATAATAAGTGATCAGTAAGTGACTTCTGAATGAGTGACTGAAAGAGTGTGTGTGTGAATGAACACAACTTTTTACCCAGATGTCCCCTGACAAGTAGGGTTTTTCAGGTCGTTCTTTGTTTCTCTCTTCTATCCTGTCCTGATTTTACATTGTATTTTCCAGTTCCTGTAAAGCGGGCCTCAGTGCTAGCATATCTGATAATTAATTAATGGTGGAATAAGAGCTGGTGTTAGCTATTAATACTGTTCTTTCCAGATGACACATGCAATTAAACATCAGTTTTGGGGAAACAAAACTCTAAGCCGAAGAAGAGTTGTTAGGAGACTCTGAGCTGGCTGGGGTGACCTGTGCCTAGCATCAGAGACCTCTGTGCTCCCTCCAGTCACTCAGCATCTGTGAGTGCCTGCCAAGTGTGTACATAGGTCTGTGTTCAGGCCTAAAAAAAGTCCACCTCATGGAAATTGAATACGTTAAATTTGAGATTGTATCTCCAACTACATAGCAGTTTTGCTGCTGAGTATAGCTGAAATGTTGGGTGAATGTGAATGTACCAATGTAAGATTTATCATATTATGTGGCAACTGTAGCTTGTCAGAGAAGCACTGGTAAACATTACCAAAATAAATAAGCTGAAACGTAGAACTGACTCACCAAAAATTGTTGTTTTTATGCTTAGGTTGCATAATTTTTTAAGTCACATTTTAGTGGGAAATTTTTTTTGATATAGGCTGACAAAGCCCAGTAAACTTGGGACAAAATAAATTGTACTACTGCTACTTAAAGTATATGCTCGTTTTTGCAAGAAATACACTTTTTATTATTTTTAATCATCTCATTAAGACATAATGATCTTCTTCCAGCTGAGGTGTCTAATTACTGTCATCCCCAATCATCTGTTAATTGGTGAGAATGAAGCAAAAAGCCACCATGGACACATCTTGACTGTGCGTTCTATTCTCAATGCATGGAAATGGAGTAGACATAGAGCAATTGTTATTTACACTAGTGGAGCATTGCCTATAATCTTTGTTGTTTAAAAATATAAACAGTAGAAAAACCATCTAAACCATGTCATGGCTCTTTCTATGCTAGTTATCTTTCAGGTTTTTTTTTTTTAACACAGACTTGAGATTTCATCAATTGTAGTTCACAAATCTGGAAAATAGATAAATTGTTTTTGTAGATTCAAAACTTCACAGGCAAAGCTCAGACATGTTGTGGCCTGGTAGAGTCTAGTACCTCACCCTACTTTCCCTTTGTGAACATTCATCTCATTTAGACCACAGGGCATCCTGAAAAATATTTTTATGTTTTAAAAATTTATGTGCATATTTGACATTTATATATTTGAGGTGTAATGCAAATTTAAAGGCACACGTTAAAATATATTCAGGTTTCTAGAGATTTTTAAATTTTATGCACAAATATATCAAAGTGTATGTATAAATTAAGATATATGATATAAATTATTTTACAAAGACAATGAAAATATTTTTTTGAGAGACACTAAAATGGTGTGTCACACAGACAGCATGGCCCTTTGCCTGATTTTACACTTAGGGGTATGACACAAAACTTCCTCCTCATGACTTAATCCCTCTCATTTATGCCATTGTCACCACCATCTCTTAGTCCCTATTAAGGTAAAGGGTCACTAGGGTAACCCACCGAGTTATTCACCAGGTGATTTAGTTAATTACTATACAAAATTCAGATATCTCTTACATGTTTAGGTGGTGTTAGGTTTATGATGAAAATATTACTGTAGAAGAAGACAAAAGTAATGTCAGAATCGTTTGACTCCTACCAATACAGTATTTGTAAATGTAAGAAATAATTTACAGAATACATAATCAGAATTCTTCAATCATTGTGATTTGTTCCACTAGTCCTGCTAACCTCAGGACTTTTCTTTTTGTTTCTTAGTATGAGCTGTCTATTTCCTGGAACCTTCCCAGTGATTACAACAGTATTCTTTTAAGACCTTGACCTTTCTGGCAGTGACTCTTCAATAAAGATGTGCAAGAAATACACATTTATTTCTGAGATACTGACTGTATTAGTTATATGGTGTTTTTATTTTTGTTACTTCAACTCTTTCTTTAATCAAATCTTTATGCTTGGTCATCTTGAATTTAATCTGTAAGGCATTTCATCAGCCATTCTGTTTACAATGCATACCTCCTCAGGAAGGATGACTTTCAAAATTTGTGTATACTATTTTTCATTTTTTTCTTAGGGGAGTTCCCTTTATGTATATCGAAAAACTAAGGGGTTGTAATTGTTGGTGAAGAGAAAGAAGCATTTGCTGCAAAATGAGTTATTTATCTTCAAGCTTACAATACATGCAATGAGAGTTGAGCTGTCTTGGATATACTCTACAGGCATCTAACCGTGCTGTGGCTGCCTGTAAAGTGACGTAGTGAGTTTGAAACACAACAGAGGCATTTTTCTATAATTGCTACAAATAATCTATGATTTGTCAACAGGATAATATGAGTAAAACTGAATGTAATATAGGATTGAAACTTATTTCATTGGGCATTACACAAATTCCCTATTGTTAATAATCAAGACTTGTTCTCTGTTCCCTAAAAGACAGGTTTACTTTGGTTGATTGGCTAAAGCTGCTGTTATTCATTCTCTCTCTAATTTAATGGTAATGCTTTTAAGTGCAAAGGATATCTGATCATCATGGTTCAACCTTGACTTTTGGAGTCAGATAACCTACAGTTTTACTCCAAATGCTACAAACTGAGAAACCATAGGCAACTTATTTTATATTTTTAAATTGCCTTTTATTAACCTGTAAAATGGAAATAATAATGATAGTATCTCCCTCATAGGCGGGATGCAGGATTAATTGATAGGTCTTATTAGTATTAATTTTAGTCTTTTAAACCTATATTTGGTAGTAACAAAATTTCAGGGTTAGTGGAAATTTTAAACATTTTACTTTCAAGGTGTTATAGGTCGGTGGGAAGAGACTAGTTGCAGACCTACAATTGAATGATCCAGTAGTATAAAAATGTGGGAGCAGCATGGTAGCCTTCTGTGGGTCAGGAGCAGTCACAGCCTCTCCTGGAATCTCCACCCTCCCTAGTGAGTTCCAGGAGCCAGGACTTTTCACCGCGTAGGGCTGCATCTGGAAAGTGTAACTCTGGGGGACACTGTAACCATTTTATTCCTTGTCCTTTCATCATCACCTTGAAAGAGCTATGCTGTTGATGTATATGCTTCATTTTAAGGCAGTGGTCTTACACACTGGTCCCTAGGACCAAACAGAGCCTCAGCAAGTCAGCATCTTAACTTGTTGAGAGAAATCTGGGTCAGTACCATGATGTCTCTGCCCCTGGTTTCCGCTGTGCCAGGAAGCTACTTTTCCCAATATCAACATGTTTAAACCTTCTTCCAGCTTGATCCCTTCCAAGATGGGGACTAGACAGCCCTGAGTAGCCCGATGGTCTTTTGAATTAAAATTGTATTTCCGTGGCTTCCACAGTTTAGTCCTGTTTCTATTATGGAGGTTTTGTTCAAGTTCTATTGTGATGAATATTTTGTATCATTTCTTTATGTACATTCCTTCAATTATTTGAAGATTTTCACAGTCTTGTCATACCTAAATATCTTTTCCTGCACATTTAGATACATAAATCTGTTCATTTGTACAACAGACATTTACCCTGAACCTACTGCATACTTGGTATTAATGACAAAATTTTCTCTGACCTCAGGAAACTTCTCAAGTGGAGCTGGACCTGTCTCAGTGTGACACACACCTTACATGAAATTCCTTTATCAATCTGCCATCATCCTGGCAGTTTTTTTGTAAATGTCCCTCCATTTCTGTGTCCTTCTTAAAATACAGTGGCTTTGTACTGGAGGTGTGATGTGATAGTCGAGGGTGGGTTAGTGGCTCTTTCATTCCAAGTGTAATGCAGCCATGATACACCTGTGATAATATTTACTCTGTGAATGGTTATAAGCTATTGATCTATATGGACACTGTTGTCAGTTCATACCAAATCTCCATAGTTCTCATAGTTGTAATGTTGTTTTCTGAAATTCTAGCACAGTTATTTCTATTAAACTTCAGCTTGATAAGATCAGCACATTGTACCAAATAATCTGAATTTTATATTATTCTTCTGTCATTTAAATATTTCAAAAGCAATAATCTACTTTAATTTATCCATGTCATTGATATACATTGAAGAGAACAAGGCTAGAGAAACCCCTGTAGCAAAAGCAGAGCCCTCACTTAATATTTCTTTCTTTATTAATTCTATATATGGTACTGGCAGTCTTTAAATAATATTTATTTACTTGAGCAATTTTATAGTTCCTTTGCCAACAGATATTATAAAAGGATTCAACACATCATTTCTCCAGTGAGGCCTATTCTTCACAATCAGTTTTGATATACAAAAAATGTCTGTTTCTTAGGGAAATATATCTAAAGATAATTATGATTCTACTCTATACTAAATACATATTTCTACTCTTGTATTTATGCAGGATGCATGTGATATTGTTATAACTTTATTCTAATTGCATATTTTTGTCATTGAACGTATGTACATATCATGATTTATTTAAAATGTTACCTTAGTCAAAATTTATTATAAAATCTTGAGTGAATTCAAGATTCCTGCTATAAAGATGTAAATGGGAGGAATTTGAATATAGCCCCTTGCTCTTTTATAAATGAAAATGTTAACATGAGCCATTGCTAATCTAGACAGTAATATAATCTTTTATGAAAATTTACTATTATTTTGCTGCTACTGGTTACATCTTTTTGTAAATTGAGAGAAAGCTTTTTGTGAGGGCATCAAATGCCTTAGGATACTTTTCACTTTGCAAACCCATCTTACTTTGTTGCTATGGTTACTATCATACCCCAAGAAATCCTTCATTTGTATATAAATGGTTTTATAGTTTAATGTTACTTGTTAATATTATACAATATGTGAACCTGGTGACGAATCATAGCAGGACATGGTTGCTTCCCTGGTGGAATAGTGACCTCTAACAGCATAGCTGCGCACTCATTATAAACTTATTAGAGAGTAAGATTTCTAGAGCTATTTTTGCAAATAAAATCCTGCGTAGGACAGAATTGTAGCATCTAAAGGGCCCGAATTTTGGAGGCAGTCCTCCTGAGGTCTGATCCTGCCTCTCCCACTAACCAACTATGTGACCTTGGATGATTTACATAACCTCTCTGGGTTTCAATTTTGTCATCACTAAATGTGGACAATGGTGCTTGGCACACAGGGTTGTTTTGAGGAATAGATGAGTTCATATTTCTGAAGCATTTAGAGCAGTGCCTGACAGAGTGCAGGCCATGCACATATGAGCTTCATTATTGCTGTTGTTGTAAGAATGCTCCTTCTTCCTCTTCTGTTTCATCCATCTCAAATGACTTCAAAACATAAGTGAAATGGTAAGAGTTTTCAAAGTACCACTATGGAAAATAAAATTTCAATTACTTTTGTTCTAAAAAAATTCATGTAATTAATGTATAATAGGCCTAATGTTTTTTATTTAATGTCTGTGTTATGCATTTAAGAATGCTTAGTGGTGATATGATATGGCTGTCTACCGTTTATTCTGTCTTATAATATTGCCAAAATGACTGGTACTTACCTATGCAAAGATGAATAAGATTTCTATGACAATCAAATAATTGTAGAGCATTAGTTCTATTTTGATTAATGTAGTTTTATATGTTTTAAATATAGTAGTCAATTTCATAAAGAATAACATAAATTAAAACATAAGAATGTGAATATCTCCAAAGTTTGCATTGAAGCTTGGCTAAAATGTTGATTTTGTTCCCACAATAGTGAGAGGTCACCTAAAAAGGCAGTTTGAGGCCAAAGCACAGTCAGTTTGACATCAGTGTTGGTGATATTTGACTTTTAGGTCAGTGGAGAATCCTAACAATAGGAGTACATTTAGAATCATAAGTAAAACAAAGTCTTTTTACCTTTTGAAAGCCACAAATTCCTCTTCTGATTATAAACTATATGAATTCGCTATTAAGTTTCTTTCTGTTTAATCTCTAATTTATAAAAATATTTTTGAGTCAAATGTCCAGTTTAATTCCCACTTTCATGAGTTACTTCTTAGGTCTGCGGTGAATCAGTTTAAGGCAAGGTGAGGAAGGATGGAGTGTCAGACACCTTTGTGGTCTGGGTACCAAAAGACTTGAGCTCAGGTTAGTCCTGCCCTTTCCCTAAATGCTTGAGCTTGAGAAGGTCAGTTAAGCTCTCTGGGCCTGCATTTTATCTTCTGTACATTAAAGGGGGTTTGATTAGGTTGCCTTTATGTTTCTTTCTAGCTTCTCCTTTTGGTCTTATATCTGGAAGTTGGTCCTCTGCTTTGTGAAGAAGCTGAGATGGTGGTTGCAGAACCATTGTCTGCTGCCAACACACTCTCTTCTCAGGAAGAAAGTGTCATGGGGAGAGAGGTGAGGCCTTTACTCATCCACCCCCAGGAAGCAGTGGAGACTTTCTCCCCTGTGCAACTGACCCATGTCCCCGTAGATTCCCTACTGTCCCTTCAGTCCTAAAGGGCTATGTACTCTCTTCTTCTGACCACTCATACATGTTTTGAACAATTTTTCTACTGGGACTTCCACTCCATAGCCAGCCCACTTCCCTATATTCTTAATTTCCTCTCTTTGTCTTAACTGGATCCTGGTTTATATCTGAGGTCCCCCATTTTCTGGGAGTGTCTCTTCAAGTCATGAATGTTTACATTCTCAGCCAGCTAACTCAGGGCCAGGAAGTGGGATTGGTGACATTTTTACTCTGACTTTCTGCTTCTTGACTATTTGTCCTTTACCGTTTGTAAAACATGATCATTTGAGGTTTATGTCATTCAAGTTTTAGTATGCTCTGTCATCACCACATTCTTCCTTGTTCACAGAAGAGTTTGACACCTTATTTGTAATCTTCATCTATACTCAGACCTTTACCATTATCCTGGGAGATTTAGAAACCAACACCTTGACTTCCCATCTTCTCATGGCTTCCTTTCCTGTACTTGAGCCACACAGTCCTACAGTAACATCTTGATTTTGTTGGCATAGTCACCTGTTCTAATGGATATATTCCAGTTTACTTTTCCAACCCCTGTCCCTGTGACTGTTTTTGGACTGCCTTAGGACCTCCAGTTTATTGACTCCTGTGTTTTCTCCCAATACATCAGTCTTCCCTTTCTTTTCTCCACCTGACTCTCTGGTCTATAAATTCAATAACACCACTGTTTATGCTCCGTGTTAGAGTGGGCCTAGAATCTAACCTGGCTTTTCAATCTTTGCATTGCTGTCTTCTGCAAAAACACAAAACTGGATGAACCCAACTGTCTGGCTTTTCGACCTGTGTAGCCACAAGATGTTGCAGAAAAACGCACAAGAGGACAAATTGGCTCTATGCCAATGTTTGAACACCAGCTTCAAATTAGCTCTCAGTACTGCTTGTCCCATCTCTTGCTGGGCGTCTCTGATTAGCTTTCCTTCCTGGTCTTTACAACAATTTCTTACCTCTTTCTTTCTCTTTTCCAGACTCCTGCTCAAGCTTGGCAGATGGACTCTTCTCTTATTCTAAATGGGAAATAAAAATTACCATATGGAAACTCCTTCATCTTCCTGATACCAAGCACATAAACCTACCTAACCCACCCAAGCTTCCTTGCATTGTAAGGCAAATCTCCCACTGGTGCTTTGCTTTGGATCCCAGTCACTTCTAGTTTAGTAAGAAAGCTAACTCTGTAGGTTACCCTTCCTTTTCTTTTGTATTCAGCCTCATCTTGTCAGTGGGATGTTTTCCATTTGTTTTTAAACAGATCCATGTTTCCCCCATTTAAAGAAAAAAGCTCATTTAATTTCTCTCTCTCTCTTTGGAAACAATCTTGTCTCTCTTCCCACCGTGGCAGTAACACCTCTGGAACAGGTAAGATTGTGCTTCTGGTCTCCCTTGCTTTTTCTCCACCTAATATTGTATGTTGTCTGACCTCTTATCTCCATGGTATTCACTTTTACCAAGTTTATCGGTGCCAAATGAGCAACATTCGACACCAACACCATCCTTCTTCAGGCTTTGGTGACACAAGCGCTTCTACCTTTCTGATCATGTATTTTTCTGTCTGTTTTGGAAGAAGACTACTAGATGGTCTCTCATCAATGGGGTTTATGTCCATGGCTTTCGTAACAAGCAGTATGCAGGTGATTCATAAGTCAGTCTCTACTCTAGACTCATAGATCTCTTTGTATTTGTGACTTCTACCTTTGGATGTCTCAAAGGTAACTCAAACCCCACATGTGTAAAACAAAATCAGGATCTCTCCTCCCACCCACTCACTCCCAAGCTGGATATTCTTCCAGTACTTTTGTTTCAATAAATAACTAGGCTAGGCACTGTGGCTTAAACCTGTAATCCCAGCACTTTGGGAGGCCAAAGTTGGTGAATCACGTGAGGCCAGGAGTTTGAGACCAGCCTGGCCAATAGGGTGAAAACCTGGCTCTACTAAAAATACAAAAAAATAGCAGGGCATGGTGGTATGTGCCTGTAATCTCAGCTGCTCAGGAGGCTGAGGCATGAGAATCACCTGAATCCAGGAGGCGGAGGTTGCAGTGAACCGAGATTGCACCACTGCACCCCATCCTGGGTGACAGAATGAGACTGTCTCAAAAAATAATAATGATATTAATAAAGAACTATACTGCTCAACTCTTCACCTAGGAATCTGCCTGGCAGCTTCTCTCTTCCTCACATCAATATCAAATCAGTCAACAAGTCCTGTCAGTTTTTCTTCCCATCTGTGAGTCTCCATCTTCCCCATGACCATCCCTAGTCAAATCAACCATCTTTTCTTGACTGAACTACAGACAGTCCTTGGCTTTTATGATGCTTTCTGATTTAACAATTTTGTGACCTCTCGGTGTAAAAGCAATACATTTTCAGTAGAAATGGTACTTCAGGTACCCATATAACCATCCTGTTTCTCACTTTAAATATAGTCTTCAATAAATTACACAAGATATTCAATACTTTATTGTAAGATAGGATTTGTATGAGATAATTTTGACCAACTGCAGGTCTAAATTCTAAGTGCAACTCTAAGTGCTCTAAGCACGTTTAAGGTAGGATATGCTAAGGTACAGTATTCTGTAAGTTATGTGTATTAAATTCACTTTCAACTTAGGGTATTTTAAATGTATTGATTGGGTTTATTGTGAAGTAACTCTATCGTAGGTCAAGAAGCATCTGTAATTCAGTGAGAAGCAAAAGATGATAGAGCAGATAATCTACCAATTTGTTAGTTCACATTTATTTTGCTGCTTCTTCAAACATTCTGTTCATTGTAGGCAAATTGATCTTTCTAAATGCAAATCTAATCTTGGATGAAAGGTTTTGCTGGATGGTCTTGGAATCTGAGATTAACAATAAACTTTGAATCTCTGCATTTGAATTCAGTGGCATTATGGTTACATAAAATTTTTGTCACTGAATATAGTCAAATTTTATGAGAAAATACATATTAGAATCTAAATAATTGGCTTAAATATGAATACTTAAAGTGGAAGCCATTGGCAGATCTTTGTCTACTTTTATTTCTGGCTTAAGGAACTTAAAATGTCTATACTAGACATTGTAAAAAGTTTGTACAAGGCCATGTCTTAGGAATATATCCTTTTGGCATATTTGCTTTCTTTCTAGCTGATTATTTGCTGTTTGGGTATAATAAATCATTGCCCTAGTACTTCATATATATGTATATGTAAAATAGGTAAACATTTCTTGCTAAAAGAGCCCTTCTTATACTGTTTCTTTAAAGTAACTTCTACCTATGGTAATGCATGTCTTAATAAATTATATTAACCTTTATAAATCGGTTTTCTTTAGTATTTTGAGTTTTTAGATAGGGTGTTTTGAATTACTGATAAGGCAGACTAGAATTTTAATTTTAATTTTAATTTATTTAAATTATACCAAGGAATTGATACCCTGCATTTTCTGGGCTTATTTTACCTAGTTGATATTGATAAAATTTCACTGCTGTTGGACTCTATGGTTAAAATAACTCTTAGGCCAGTAATGTTGTTAGTAATTTGGATGAAGTTTCTCTTGGATTTAGGGGTAAGGGAATTAATGTGGGAATCAATGTGGGAGACCAAAAATGTATTGAGAAGTAGGATGAAAGTAGTTAGTTAATCTTCTCTATTCCTACTGGAACTTGCCATTTAGTCTATATTTTAGCCTTCATATTCAGTGTTAGAAAATTTAACTGAAAAAATAATCCATACCTGGTCTATTATATTAAGCTAGAAGTAAAGGATTCAGTGACACCTATGAAAGATAATGAAAATACCACTTTTGGCAAGTGATACATACTTTATAAATAGAAGTACATGCAAGTGATTTTGGAGTATGAATCCTAATTTTGCATATATTCTCACCAAAAAAAAAAAAAAATAGAAATGTGTTTGGTAAATGACTTAATTGTGAGTAAAAAACCAGGATATTGCATTTATGTAGAATGAAGTGAAATGCTGCCTAGGTGAGCTGAGCATAACATTTGTGCGAAAGGACATATTTCCTAACCAGTTGCACTTTTGCTGGAGGCTGAGAAATAGTGGGGTTTCAAATCAATTTCACCATTGATTTTAAAAATAATCCTTTTTGTGACAGTCTTGTCCTGGGGTTTTTACTGTCAGAGGTGAAAATGAATGGCAGAGTCTAGGTTAAAAAAAAAGGAGGAGAGAAAGAAACAGGGCCTGCAGGGAAACGGCTATCGTTTGTCTGTCACACATGAGCTGACACACCAGAGACTTTGTATGTGGGGGATGAGTATGGGGGAAAAATATGGACGCAGAAAAGATTTTAGTGTGTTAACTTTTAGAACTATGCTCTAAAATGTATGAATCAATCGGGTTTCTTATTATATGCGGGAACATAGATGGTAGATGATAATTTGACTGGCTTTACAAAGAGTCTGCAGTGCTTTTCCAATCAATATTCTGTGCTTCGTGCTGTCTTAGCCCTGGAAGGCAAACTGAATGGGGGAAGCTACAGGGGAAAGCAAGATCTTTGACCTGGATGGTTTTCATTCAGCACAGGCTGGGAAAAAGTAAGGATTACCACAGGTACCTCGGAGAGTACCCAAGGGGATCAGTGCTGGGAGCATTTAAACAGTGTTCAGTGATTCTTTTTGAGGTGGAAATTAAGATAGATTTGCCATTTGTTGCCCTGATTTATTAAAGCAGGTACTTTCCATGTACAAGGAGTCCATGAAGCTTTGCTGTTAAGAGAGGAAAGGTTGCCATGGTCAGACAGGTGCAATTGCTGGGATCCGTTGCAGTCCTCAGGTCGAACTTACACACCTGTCTGTGCTTTCAGGTCAGGCAACAGAGGGAGGTGTTGACTTGGTTAATAACTCTGTTGAAAAGTGTGTGTGAGCTTCTGCTTGGTATCCATCCTCACAGTGTTAAGGATCTGAATGTCTTTTAAATGCCTCGTGAAACTCCTCTGATACTTCTATCCTCTTAAATCTCAGTCTGCCGGTGGGGACTGGCAAATCTCCCTTAAATGGTTTTCTAACAGTTTAATCAGCTTCCGGAGGATCCCTCTCAGAAATGTGACAGCCCTTCCCATCTGTTGGTGGCACGTGCGGGTGGTTTCCAGTGTGCTCTACTCAAGCAGCTCATGCATTTTATACATCCCATATAAAAGAAGATATGGGAAGTTGCTGTGAAGAATTTTTAAACTTTTCTCTTGCAATTTCAATGTTTGATCATTGTCATTCTTTTCAGCAAATTTAAAAAACAGGATCCTTTGATGTTATTTTTCAGCAGTGCTTAGAGCAGGGATCTGCACGTTTTTTGGTAATGGATTCATGCTAAATATTTTCAGCTTTGTGGACCCTGAGGTTCTTTGTCTCTTCTACTCAGCTCAAGGCAATATGTAAATGAACGGGTAAGACTGGATTCCAGTACAACTCTACAGAAACCAATAGCAGGCTGGATTTTGTAGGCTGTGGTTTGCCAACCTCTGACTCAGAGGAAAAGCTGAGGATAAAGTGGGTATATATTTCAGTCACCTTTTTTGGTAATTAAAACTTGAGGACTATGGCTCCAGCTGATGTCATGTAGTAGGAAAACATGTAGGAATTTGCAGACCATTGTTTTCTAGGTGTTACTGCCACTTTTAGATGTATCTCTGCAACTTTAATAATTCATAACTCAGAAATCTGTCACTCAACAGTAATACAGTCAGATAGGGAAATCTTCCCTGAGTTACATGCAATTCATCCATGAGAAACACCCTATGAGCCAAAAGAAAAAATTCTTTGTTTTGTGTGAAAACTGAAAGTTGATATAACAGCAATGGATACTGGAGCTTCTGGGGTTTGGAAGCTGGAGCAACCCTGTGCGGTCCTTGTGATGGATAATGTCAGTGGAGAACCCCGGGGGGAGAAGATGTGACTCACTTAGTATGGTTGCAGTTCTGCAGCCTCTTACTTTCTGCATTGCCAAGCCAAGGGCACCAATTTAGCTGCAAACTTGGATCCCCCATTGCTTTCTAAAAGGCCACTCTACTTTTGAGACTCATTGTTTCTTTGAGGCTTATATTTTAATTTCAAAAAGAGCTTACCTGATTTTCTTCTGATTAAATACATTTTAGTTTATATTTATTTGCATGTGAAAATGTTGTAGAAGACAAGTAAAGGAGTAGACATGGGTTTTCACTTTCTATCCCACTTCTATGGTGGCTCAGGACCAACAACTTCTCTAGCCTGGATGCCCACAATGGACTCTTAATATGTCTTTGTTCCTGCTTTGTCCCACACTGCTCTGTGTCCCCACTACAGTGAGAATGATGATTCCAAGACACACATTTGGGCTGCCCCATTCCTGCTTCAACTTCTCAGTGGCTCTTTGGAGCCTTCATGATAAACTTCTAATTCTCCAAAACCACATGCAAGACACTGCATGCTCTGGCTTCACCCACCTCTGTGGCCTCCCCTCATTATCCTCACTTTAAATGCTGCTTGCCACTTCTACTGACTTGATGTCTCCCCTTGCTTCCCAGCTTTTAATTCATGACAGTTTGCCTGAAACATTCTGCCTTGTTCATCCCACAACTTTACCTGTCTTCTCTCTTCTCTCCATCTTGAGGCCTCCTCATCTGGCTAGAGCATTTAGGACCCAGGGGGCTCCCAGAAGTTCTTTCTCCTGGGATTCTTTGTTGACTCCTTGGGACTATGCGGAAGTACTCTCTCCTGCAGGCTTCCTGATCACCATGTGGGGATTCATGTGTCCTAGAATTTATCACATGGGGATGTGACTGCCCCTCAGCTCTTCAACTATAGAGAGAATAGTTTGTATGTTCCTGTACTCCCAATCCTTGGCACAAAATAGATGTTTGATAAATATTTGTTGAATAAATGAGTCTTCAGGTGAGAAAACATGATAGATTGGAACACTGCCTTGTCAAAACTTGCAGTTTGTTAAAGAGATGATAAATTTATAAATTACAATGAAAATTACACTGATGGAATCACTATTCTTCCCTGAAAGTCTGATAAATGTGCAATATAAAATCTAGGGCTGTTTTATTAACATTTTCTGAGTATTTACCCTTTATATATACTCCTCATTTATAAAAATGAACTACTCATATGTAAAAAGTACACTTGTTTTTTATATAAAGTCCTAGCTATACTTCAGAAAGCATTTTAAATTCTTTGTCTGATGAGAGAAAGTTGAGAAGAGGATTCACGGGAAGGGAAACATGACCCCTCTCTGTAACCTAAAAGAGATGAAAGCATATGTCCACAGAAGTCCTTACACAAGACTGCCCATCAGCAGCAAGAGAGAGGAATGAACTAATTATACACACAACAATGGATGAATCTCATAAATCATTATGCTGAGTGAAAGAAGCCTTAAACAAATACTACATACTTTATACTTGTATATATATGTGAATTTCTAAAGCAAAACCCATCTACTGTGGTTTGAATGTGTCCCCCAAAAGTTCATGTATTGGAAACTACATCCCCAAATTCATATATTGATTGTAGGTGGGGCCTTTGGGAGAGTAATTAGGGTAAGATAAGGTCATTGGGTGGAGCCACTATAATGGGACTGGTGCTTTACAAGAGAGCCCCGAGGTGACATGCATGCTCTTACCCTCTTGACGTGTGGTGTGATGCCCTTCATCATGTTACAATGCAGCAAAAAAGCCCTCACCAGATGCTATTGTCATGTTCTTGGACTTCTCAGCCTCTAGAACTGGGAGCCCAATAAACTTCTGTAATTTATAATTTACCCAGTCTGTGGTATCGTGTTATAGCAACAGAGAATGTACTAAGATACTATCTATGCTATTTGTTCTCACACTACTATAAAGAAATGCCTGATACTGGGTAATTGGTTTAATTGGCTTATGGTTCTACAGGCTGTACAGGAAGCACAGCGGCTTCTGTTTCTGAGGAGGCCCGAAGAAACTTACAATTATGGTGGAAGGCAAAGGGGAACAGGCACATCTTAAATGGCCATAGCAGGAAGAAGAGAGAGAAGGGGGAGGTGCTACACACTTTTAAACAACCAAATCACAATAACTCACTATCATGAGAACAACATTGAGAGGATGGTGCTAAACCATTACAAGCTGCCCCCACAATCCAATCACCTCCCATCAGGCCCCACTTCCAGAATTGGGGATTACATTTCAACATGAGATTTGGGTGATCCAAATCACACAGATCCAAACCACATCACCATCTGTGATAAAAAATAAGATAAATCATAACTTCATTTTGGGGTGTGGGATCTGACTTAGTACTCTTAAGTATATAGTTAAGAGATGTAAGGCCGGGCGCGGTGGCTCAAGCCTGTAATCCCAGCACTTTGGGAGGCCAAGGCAGGTGGATCACGAGGTCAAGAGATCGAGACCATCCTGGTCAACAGGGTGAAACCCCGTCTCTACTAAAGATACAAAAAATTAGCTGGGCATGGTGGCGCGTGCCTGTAGTCCCAGCTACTTGGGAGACTGAGGCAGGAGAATTGCCTGAACCCAGGAGGCGGAGGTTGCGGTGAGCCGAGATCGCGCCATTGCACTCTAGCCTGGGTAACAAGAGTGAAACTCCGTCTCAAAAAAAAAGATGTAAGTATGTATGTCCACAAAAAGACTTGTACAAAAATGTTCACATCTTCTTTATTCACAGTAGCCCCAAATTGGAAACATCTCATATGTCTATAAACACAGAGTGAATAAACAGTATGTGGCACAATTGAATCATGGGTTATTAGTCTGTAGTTAAAAAATAAACTACTGATATGTACAATTGTGTGGTTGAACTCAGGACCTTATGCTGGTTGAAAAAAACTGAACACCAGAGTACATGCCGTGCGACGCCATGTCTATGAAATTAAAAAAGAGGCCACACTACCTTTTGGTGATAGAAGTCAGAAAAGGGGTTACTGTTGAGAGTTAGGGAAGGCTGTTACTGGAAAGAGGCACAAGGAAGCTTTTGGGGTGATGAAAGCATTCATCTTGATCTGTGTTGGGATGAAAAGGGTATATAAATATATAAAATATTATTAGGCTGAACACTTAGGAATTGTATATTTTACTGTATATAAATTATACATCAATTAAAAATATATTTTAAAAATTAGTTATCTGACCTGGTATTTTTTTTTTTTTTTTTTTTTTTTTTTTTTAGACAGAGTCTAGTTCTTGTTGCCCAGGCTGGAGTGCAATGGCATGATCTTGGCTCACCGAAACCTCTGCCCCCTGGGTTCAAGCAACTCTCCTGCCTCAGCCTCCCGAGTAGCTGGGATTACAGACACCTGCCACCACACCTGGCTAATTTTGTATTTTTAGTAGAGCTGGGGTTTCTCTCTGTTGGTCAGGCTGGTCTCAAACTCCTGACCTCAGGTTATTCACCCACCTCAGCCTCCCAAAGTGCTGGGATTACAGGTGTGAGCCACCTTGCCCGGCCTGACCTGATATTTTGTTACATGGTTTCTTTAAGGATTAATTTATTAACTGAATTATAATTCTCGGACTCTTAGGATTTTCAACTTTAGAAGCTAGTAAAGTATATGCTTTGTAAATACTCTAGAAGACTTTTCATCATTTCTGTTCTCATGTTACCATTGTTGTAGTTAATGGTTGAAATTAGGCATCAAGCATAAAACATTGAACCTGAATTCTGCTTCATATTGACACTGACAGAGCTCTTCCCAGATCCTGATTGATATCTTTGGTAGGAATGGCCATGTGTGCTGTTGTGTAGCCTGACATTTTCACTTGTGAACTCCTCTTCTCTTGGGTTCTGTCACTAGATAACCCATGCAGCTTGCATTGACAGGCTATCTCTCCAGAATGTTTTTGAGTTTGCTTCTGATGGGAGTATTATTTGGTTGAGACTGCTTTTTTTAGCTTATTGTTTCTGTTTAAGGATGTCTGGACCTGAAAGTATGTAAATTTGAACCCCAATCTGTTATCTGGAAAGAAATTTTCGTTGCCCAGATTCTGGACAAAAGACATGCAGATTCAAACTGCCCTGCTTGTACGGTTGGGTGGACTTTCCTGGTCCACCATCAAGGCCACAGCCCCTTGAGGACACAGCTCTCAAGCCCACAGGTTGCCAGGACTGGCCAATTTAGGGGAAGTGTCATTATCTTCTGGGTTAGCTCTTATTTTATGTCCACTCACTGTTTCTTAACTGTCTGGGGATTTCTTTTTATAGGTGACTTCAACATTTGAAAATGCTTCTATCACCGAGCCAGCTTTTCTGGTGTTTTATAACAGGAAGGATTACAGTTTAATTTATCATATGTCCAAAAATGGAAACTGGAAAAGATTTTTACATTTTTTAGGATGTATACTGGGACCTCATAAAATAATATGTGAAACTTGCAAAGCTCTTTCAGTACAAGGATAGAAAGGAAAGGAATGATATCTATGTTCTTGAACACACAATAATTTGTCTGGAGGGAGGGCAGGGCACATGACTAGTCCTTTGGCCTGCATTGAATCATTGTGCAATTGTTTCTTTTTTGTTTTTATTTTTTTTGAGACAGAATCTCACTGTGTCGCCAAGACCGGATGCAGTGGCTTGATCTCAGTTCATTGCAACCTCTGTCTCCTGAGGTCAAGCAATTTTCGTGCCTCAGCCTCCCAAATAGGTGGTATTATACAGGCATGTATCACCACACTCAGCTAATTTTTGTATTGTTTGTAGAGATGAGGTTTCATCATGTTGGCCAAGCTGGTCTCGAACTGCTGGCCTCAGGTGATCCGCCCACCTTGGCCTCCCAAAGTGTTGAGATTACGGGTGTGAGCCAACATGCCCAACTTTGCAACCACTTCTTTCTATTTCACAAACTTCTTAGGCTTCATATTTTGTGTTATTTATAGAACTAATTATTATCTACTTTCTATTATTATTATCTTTATCATCTTCCAAAAGCCCCTCTAAAATGTAAGCTCCATGAGGAGCAAATTTTCTGTGTTTTTCACTTTTGTATTCACAGCTGTGAGTGTCTGGCATTTACTAGACCCTCAGATCTTGTTGAATGATTGGTTGAAATAATAAATAAATGATTAAAAATCTGGAAACTCAAGATTTTTTTTTCAGTAGGTTAAGGAACAACAACAACTGCATAGTAGCCTATTGTTTTCTGAAGATGCCCATATATTTATTACTTCAAAGAGTATTCCATGATAGGATGAAAACAATTTCTGAAACATATAGAAGAAAGTTAAAGTTTAAAATAAAAATGCTGATGCACAAATATTACACTTCCTTTGGCAACACAGATGGTGATTTTGATCTCAGTGGATGTTGGTTAATTCACAGTGAAATAAATTTGTTTCCATCATGATTCTATTTTAACTCAGATAAAGACTTGTTAATTTTAATTTAGATAAAAACTAGTTTGGTGTAAAACACCATTGAAAATGCTCAATATATTATAATTCTAGATTAAAATTATATCTCCATAACACTAGTCATTGTCTAGGAATGAATTAATTCTATTGCAGATTATTCTTTTACCTATAATCATAGGAATAATGACAGTTCTTTTGTAATCTGAAAGGGCTTAGTGGAAGTTACCCTGTGGGGGACCAGGCCCTGGTTTGTTGTTATCAGATTTAACATTGCCGCATATTACTGAGTAGTGATCAAGATTGTGCACACTAAAATTGTATAAGATAAAAGTTCAATCTAGGACTATTGGGAATAAGAATCAAGATTGGAAGGTGCATTTCAAAACAGATAAACAGCCTGTCAGAAACATTAGCCAAGACACAAGAAGACAATATTATATTTACTGTATTACAGGAAAATTCATACAATATAGACACATAGTAAGAAAGGTCTTCAAATATATAATCACAGCAGAGT
Organism: Saguinus oedipus; assembly: GCA_031835075.1. Lineage (NCBI taxonomy): Eukaryota > Metazoa > Chordata > Mammalia > Primates > Cebidae > Saguinus > Saguinus oedipus. The sequence goes on along the minus strand of CM063172.1, from coordinate 172,244,447 downwards.
CAAATATGTGAATCTAAACCATTATGTGCATAATTAACCATGTCACAGAAGAGTTGGGAAAAATATCCAAGAATATGAAGCAATTATGCCATTTTCAATGTTCATTTTTACTTCCACATGCTAAAATCTATCTAAAATAGTAGAAAAGTTAAAAAGTCTATTAAATTATCCTGGAGAATAGGAAAATAAGGTACTTGCCATGTTTGGCCTAAAAGAAAATGCCTAGTAGCCATGTTTACTGTTTTTACATATTCTAAAAAATATAAGGAAGAATAGCCTAGCTTTCATACATTTCATATTAATAGAAGGTAACATTGTATCTTTTGTCCATTTCCATAGAGGTTAAGAGAGAAAATCAAGTTTAAATTAACACAAGTACCATGGTAGCAAAAAGGAAAGTATGCTTTAATGGTTCATTTATTTTAGTTAATAGAACTAGTTCACTAACATTTCCTAAAGTTATATTTTTGATAACTATTTAGATTCAGAAAGAACCCTGCATTTCTTGAAGGTCACATGTATCTGAAACCCAAAATTAATACAGTCTTTCTGCACCAATATTCTGTGATCCTCTTGTCTGTAGGAGGTGGCAGGAATCGGATTCTCTATGCGTGAGGCTTCCTTTCCTTGGGAAGTCAGACCCTTTCTCTGGGCCCCAGATAGAAATAATTCACCCTTTAGCACCAGGAGAAACTAAGCTTTTCTACTGTCCTAATTTTAAAAACATGCCTCTCAATATGACTAGTTAAGATTAAATCAGTTTCTATCAAAAGGGTAGATTTGGGTAGCTGTTCTAGGATAGTCAGATACATGGTTTCTACCATTAATATAAAGTGTGTGTATTTTCTTTTGTGGTAGAAAATTCACACTACAGGAATGTTGATATGCTTTCTGCTTTTGTTTCTATAAGGAATGAGTCATGGCAGAGAAGACACTTAATTGCTCTGTTTCAATGCCTAGGAAATTATTGCTTTTCACCTTTGAGCATCTGTGTTGCACACTTAATGGAAATATTTGAAATATAATATTGATCTTATCAAATTAGAGTAAACATGAAGTAAGAAACATCACATTGTAACAATTATTCCTTTCAACCAATGGACATGATTAGCAAGAAATAATAAGGCAATATTTTATATTTGCAGCCTACCTTTAAAGTATTGAAGCATAATTGTGAAAGGTTTACACATTGCTGAGTTGTCACTTGTGGAAATACAAAAAAGAAACATTGACAAGCCATTCTCTTATGATCTCAAAAATTGCACAGGAAGGGGTCAGATAAAGAGTGGTTTTTATACCTGTAAGTTAGAGTATTTAGAATTCTACGTATTTTTAAACAGGGTTTTTAATATGTTGTTATTTGACCTGCTTTGAGATTTCTACAGTCTTGACTTCTTGATATCTTTGTGTCTTGATACAGTCTTCCAAGAAGCGTTAGGCAATTAAATTTGGATTTTTTTCACCAAGTGTGTCTGAGTTGCTACAGCAAATTTGTTAGAAATTGTGAAGGCATTTTGGATTAAGTTAAAAGTATACATTGTAAGACTTGATTATGACATTAGTATTGAATGAGCTTGTTTTCTTTGGTGTGAAGTATAAATCCATTTGTAAACTTGTAATTTATTCATTAACAGTAACATTAGTAATGCAAATGGAGCCTCTTAAAAGTAAGTAGACTTGATAATATAGGTGTTATTAGAGCTCTGATACAGATAGGAACCACATGTTCAACCTTAACTCCTTCACTTTTTATCTTTTGAAAAATAATTTTTATTTATGTTTGGATCAGCATTGAAATTATTTCTTTTTAAAAATAACACTAAAATTATTCAAAGAGAGCAACACCAAGCCAAGGCAGGTGGATCATCTGAGGTCAGGAATTCAAGACCAGCATGGCCAACATGGTGAAACCTCATCTCTACTAAAAATACAAAAACTAGCTGGGCGTGGTGGCACACACCTGTAGTCCCAGCTACTTGGGAGGCTGAAGTAGGAGGATTGCTCGAACCTGGGAGGTGGAGGTTGCAATGAGCCGAGATTGTGCCACTGCACTCCAGCTTGGGTGATAGAGACTGTCTCTAAAAAGAAAAATCAGCAACAATTCTTTGTTGTCATGAGGTTTATCATAGTTATGTTTCAGGTGATTTTCTGAAAGATTATTCAAAGGGAAAATAAACTCTAAGAAAGGAAGAACCATAACACAGGAAAAACAGAAGTATTTCTACATAATATCCAAAAAAAATGTCATGTTCAGTAACATCAGGAAGTATTTCAGGCTTTGACCACTGTACTTTTTAGAATTAATTTCATAGGAACAATTTGAGGATGTGAATGTTCTATAACAGTGAACTTGGATGACATGTTCATTTCATTCATACTAAACTCCTCTAAGTGGTCTAACTATAAACTAGTCTATGTAATTGATTTACCATGCAAGTCATATGTATTTTTTGTTGCAGAAATGTATATGGAGTGAACAATGAAAGGTTTTGAAGAATCAAAATATATTACAGTAAAATCCAATAGAAGTAGACTTCAAACAGAAGGGGGAAGGCTGTAAAATGTGTAAATTTTAAAAAGGAACTTGTTCATGTATTTTTAAAATTAATAATAAGGGATATTATATCATCACAAATTGAGATCCATTAGATATATTTAGAAGATTCTAAAAAGTTTATTTAGAATTTTCAGTCTTTACTTCAAAACTACATTTTTGATAATTATTTATATATAAGATAAAATATTATTGATTCTATTTGAAATACGCAAAAGGCATGTGATTTTCTCAGAATTGGTTCATGAAGAATTTGAGCAAAACAGGTTTAAGACTACTCTTCCAAAGGAATGAGTTTTTTGTCTGTTTTTGAGACGGAGTCTTGCTCTGTTGCCCAGGGTGGAGTGCCCAGGTTCAAGTGATTCTTCTGCCTCAGCCTCCTGAGTAGCTGAGATTACAGGTGCTCACTACCACACTCAGCTAATTTTTTGTGTTTTTAGTAGAGGCAGGATTTCACCATGTTGGCCAGGCTGGTCTCACACTCCTGACCTCAAGTTATCCGCTCGCCTCAGCCTCCCAAGTGCTGGGATTACAGGCATGAGCCACCGTGCCTGGCCCAAAGGAGTGTTTTAATGGTTTGATTATTCTAGAATAAATTATCTAGAAACACAATTAACAAAAGCAACATTAGCCTTTTTTAGTATCTATGAAAATTTTCCTTTCTCTGCTAAAAGCTGTTCCTGTCCCTGCCCTATCCTGACTTTGCGTGTGACTGCCTGTGAGTTTGAGCCAGTTGCCCTTCCTCTGGGCCTCCTGGCTCCTGGTGCATACCCCTTCACCTGCTGTCCCCTGGTGCACACCCCTACATAGCCTCATCATCTTTTCATGTGTCTAGCCCCCAGCAAGCAACTTGAAGGCAAGAGATCTGTTCCAGAAACAAAAAAATAGGCCCTTTGTTTGCTGAACTCAGTGCAACTGTATTGTGAGATTTCAGTGCTAAACTTTACTATGTAAAGTCCAGAGAGATGATGCCATAGTTTCACATGAGGAACATATAAATAAAGTTGACAAGATTGATGGGATACCTTTCATTATTGATAGATTCTTTTTCAGATATGCAGCATTCCACAAGGGCTTCTTGGGTTCTCTTTGAAATCGCAAAATAAACATGTGATCCAGTTGCATATGATCAGTTTATTTGTTTCACCTGTCATTGATTAGTAAACCTAAAATTTTCTGTTTATTTCATTTGCAACTAGTGGTTCTAAAGATACCCAATTGCCCTTAATAGCTTTGCTGATTGTATTTGCCTCTGGGTCTTTCTTAACTTTACTATGTATTCCTACACTGTGATCTTGTACTTCCTAATTAACCCCTAATTCTGTTTTGTATGTAATTGCTTTCCTCATTCAGACGCTTGAAGAGTTAATGCTTTAGCCAGAGTAGTATCCAGCAGCAACTGTCTCTCCTTGGTCTGGTTGTCATCATTTCACGTAGTATCCTTCTGTAAATGGCCCCTGCCTTGCATGTCTGTGATTGTTCAGAGGATTTAAAGGTTAAGTCTTGTGGGTTTTGTAGTTGTAATGTGTTAGCTGACTTCAGAAGTATCTTTGACATACATTCTGAGATTGTATTACATTTCATCCTTTTACAGTTTTTACAGTCCACACATTAATTTTTTTCTTATAATAAAGTATACTTTTAAAATTAATGTTGATTTTTTTCCCTCTTTCTACGTCCCACTTTTTTGATCCTTCTGAATCTTTTAAAATTTTTGTTACATTTACATAAAGCTGTTGTGTCAGGGTTGAAGAGAACTAGGGTACCTACTTGGTTTTATTTCTCTATCAAATAACCATCTATCCAGTCTGTGATTATCTAATGTCCAGGGAAGAAAGTGAACACACCTCTTTCGGTGGTATCTGTTTTACTCTTTGTAGATTCTGAAGCAGGGGTGTTTGGACATAGGCAGGTGGTAAGTCAGTTGGTACCTGATAAGCGTTCCAATGATGATCGGCACAGTGCTGGATTAATACAGAACCCAAACATGGACAATTAAAACATTTACAAGTTTGATATGTATTAAAATTTTTAGAGTACACAGAAGAGATAAACATGAGTCCATTTAAATGTTCATTTTAGTTATTTTTTTCTTCACAAGAATAATCTTAAAATTGCATCATTTAAAAATACTCGATGTGTTAGATATCCTAAATACCCTGACTTGATTATTACATATTCAATGCATGTAAAAAAAAATCATATGTACCCCATAAGTATGTATAACTATTATATATCAATAAAAAAGATTTTAAATTTTATTTAAAAAAAATTTTTTTAAAAGAGAATACTCAGCACTTAGCAAAGCAGAACACAACATGTGACTATTTTAAATAATACTAACAAAAATGTACCTATAAAGAAAAACAAAGTTCTGATGTGACACTTACAAAAAAGAAAGTTTCATTCTACCTGTGTATTCCTAGCCGTGTTTACCTGTCTCTGTTCCTTGCTTCTGTTCTTGAAGTTTGGAGCCATTTGTAATGGTTTCCTAATAACTATTTGAAGCTTGTAGCCCAATCACAGCCTGATAAATCTTTAGCACAGCCTGCTGGCAAGGACTGCATCACTCAGGAATCAGGCCCCTGGTCATTCAGAGAAGGGCCCTCCACATGACAGTGACCACCTGTGTCTATGATATCATCAGACCTGGTGACTTTGAACTAGAGTAGCTCCTAAGCTGGGAGGATAGTTGATATGAATCCTGGAGTGGATCGTCTGTGGGGCCAGCCATTCCCCCATTGCCAGAATGATCATCATTAGGCTATTGTGTGCCCAGAAGATGTGCTCCCAAGTGACATATTGCATCTGTGCTGGGTCATGGTGGTGGTGTTTTGTTTTTGTTTTGTGATTTTACCAATTCACTCATAATAAAAAAGTATTCCAGAGAACTGATGAAAGCTTGATGAGTCTGTAGGTTATGTCAGTGTTTCTTATGGGTTTCACTGCGGCTTTCATTGTTTTCATTAGTCTTCATTAAGACTAGAGCCAGCTGTCTATTTGTGATGTGTGCTTCAGTGAAACTGATTTAGGTTGCAATCCCATTCAAGACTGGTGGGCGGAAGATTCAGATGGAAAGTGGCAAGAAAGCCACAAGATCAATGGATGCTTTGAAATATGTTGTGCTAGCCACTTGTTTTCTGCTTTATTGGTTCACTACCTTAATAAAAAAAGAAAGATGGGTAACTTTGCTGATAGATTAAGGTTGATATAAAGTTGGAATTAAAGTCATTACTTTTGCTTTTTGTCTAGTAGGTTTATTAGCAGGTACTTAGATTTTTTCTCCCAGATATTTTCTTTTCATTTGGAAAAATAATCTGAATGGAAATTTTATGGTTTCAGAAGGTTAGTATTAGTCCTAAAATATATTACTATTAGACATGAACAATGAAAAGTTCTTCTTTGTCCATATAGATGAAAAATTCCATAATGAGCATTTATTACTTTGTAATTAAAACATAAATTTTATTTTAAAGGAAAAGAGAAGAAAGATAATTAAAGACACCTGGCACTTTTGGAGATAAGCTCACTTGCACTTACATGTACACACACACATCTTACATGAAAATTTTATCAAGTCGGAAAGTAACTAATACATTTACTTGGTGTTTCATTCACAGATTATTTAATTTGCAAGGAGTTAGCCCTTTTATTGAAATCCCTTAGGTGAGCTCAGTTTTTAAAGTGTTTACTTAATGCTACTGTGTGCACAGTACTGTGCCAGATGCCTTTAGAGATATAAATATCAAATATGGTATTACCATGACAGAAACAAAATCATAAAGCAGCCCCATCACCCAGTGTGTGAATATGTGTTTATAATGGCCAGGCAGATTTTAAAGTGAGAACAGAGTTGCAAGACCAGATTTCTAGTAATGGTTGAGAGTTCTGAATGCAAGTACCAATATCAACAATCAGTCTATCTCTACTTTTAATATAAATGTTGCTGCTATGGGTATCTGGAAAGACTTACAGCCACATTCATTATTATTTGGTTACACCATGACATGATCTGTTTTGAATGTATTGCAAATAATCTAAAACACAGAAAAAATACATATTAAATTGTTTTTTAAAAGTTACATTTAAAGTTAAATGTTTTAAAAAGGCAAACAAAAAAACTGTACTTAGGAGTACAGCTGTTTAATCATACAATCACTATCCTTTCTTTTCCCAGAAGTATGAATGAAAAAGAAAGACTGGGAAGAAAGAAAGCAAAATACTAACATATCTTTTTTTATTTGTGGTAGGAGCTACCAATGTTTTTTTTTTTAATTTCTTCTAACATTTTTATTTGTGAGAGAGCATGAGAGAGATTGAAGATATTTATGATGAAACAAAGGGGAAAACAACAAAAAAGTATAGTGGTGGTATTTTTAGATCTGTATAAGCATGACTCCATGTGAAATGTCTTCAAGGGTATGTGTTTGTGTTGCTTTATAGCATAAAGGACTATGTAAAGAACACTAAAATTTTTCATAAAATTAAACATCACAGTCATACAGTTTGTCAGAAATCCCAGAATTTCAACTACAGCATAGCTTGATGAGATTGATGAGCCATGGTGCCCAAAGGTGGGGTGCTTTGCAGGGAGAGGAGAGCTGGTAGGAGTGGAACACAGTGAGAGGATGGTGACCTAAGCCTTTATCTGGTTCACACTCATAGTGATAGTAACAACAGCTGCAACTTTTACTGTGCACCCACCACATGCCAGATGTCACCCAGAAGCTTTCTTCATGGCACTGTGTGTTAGTGCTGCTGAAAAATGAGCTCTGCTCCAATAAAGCAAAGCAGGAGCTCGTGGAGCACAGGGACACTGCCTGGACCTACTGTCCACCTGGCTGGACAATGTCATGAAGTTCCCATTTTCTTGGGAAATTCAGTTGCTGTTAGAAATCCTAGTTTAATACCATTTGCTATTTTTGTTGTTGTTGTTAATGTGAGGAATATTACATTCTAATCATCCTATTTCTTACTGAAACTTGGCCTTTCTTGCAGCAAAACTCAGTTCAGCTGGGTGCCGTGGCAAACGCCTGTAATCCCAGTACTTTGGGAGGCTGAGGCAGGTGGATCACTTGAGATCAGGAGTTGAGGACCTGCCTGGCCAACATGGTGAAACACTGTCTTTACTAAAAATGTAAAAATTAGCCAGGCATGGTGGCACACACTATAATCCCAGCTGCTTGGGAGGCTGAGGCAGGAGAATTGCTTGAACCCAGGAGGTAGAGGTTGCAGTGAGCTGAGATCGTGCCCCCATACTCAGGCCTGGGTGACAGATGGAGACGCTATCTCAAAAAACAAACAAGCAAATGAAAGACCTCAAAGACTCAGTTCAAATACATTTATATTGATACGTAACTTTTTTCCCAAAGAAAATGTGACAATTTTTATTTATTTGTATTATTGAAAGCTAAATTATGAGAGATGTATAATCTACTTGCAGCGTAATTCCATTTTTCTCTCCCTTTATTCTGCATAATTCAAATGAGTAAAGGTTTCATTTTGCTAGTCAAGATTACTGTCTTTCTGTGCTTCTCTATGAGGAAAGTCATTTTGTAATTGTCAAGGAGGTTTATTTTGAAATCCTGAAAGGTAAATCACTGCAACCTAATTGATAGTCTATTATGTTTATATTTAATCACATATTATGCATGTGTAATCATCAGATTAACCTATTCTTTGCATAACAACACAGTAATGTTTCTTTTAATTATGATTATATTATCATTAATATATTTACTGCCATTGTTCTGTAAGGGAGAAGGACTACCATTTGTTCCTGAGACTCTATGCTTTATTTTTGATAGTTGCTACCAGGTCAAGAAGTGAGGCTAGTCTTTATGTCAGTGACAACTGTAACCCCAGGTTTTAATAAATGCTGCTGTGAGTTGGGTGCAGTCGCACATACCTATAATCACAGCACTTTGAGAGGCCGAGGCAGGCAGATCACCTGAGATCAGGAGTTTGAGATCAGCCTGGCCAACATAGTGAAATCCCGTCTCTACTAAAAACACAAAAATTAGCTGGGTATGGTAGTGCATGACTGTAATCCCAGCTACTCGGGAGGCTGAGGCAGGAGAATCACTTGAACCTGGTAGGCAGAGGTTGTAGTGAGCCGAGATCTCGCCACAGCACTCCAGCCCAGGCGACAGAGTGAGACCCCATCTCAAAAAAATAAAAATGAAAATAGGCCGGGCACGGTGGCTCATGCCTGTAATCCCAGCACTTTGGGAGGCCGAGGCGGGTGGATGCTGAGGTCAAGAGATCGAGACCATCCTGGTCAACATGGTGAAACCCCGTCTCTACTAAAAATACAAAAAATTAGCTGGGCATGGTGGCACTTGCCTGTAATCCCAGCTACTCAGGAGGCTGAGGCAGGAGAATTGCCTGAACCCAGGAGGCGGAGGTTGCACTCCAGCCTGGGTAACAAGAGCGAAACTCCGTCTCAAAAAAAAATAAAAAATAAAAAATGAAAATAAATGCTGCTGTGTGCTTACTTTATGTTTTTATGAAAACATTAAATGTTTGTTAAAATGCACCTCTTTATTAAAATAGCAAAGTGAATAAGTCCCAGCCTTCTTCCACTTGGATCTGGTTGTTTCAATTGTGCACCTTACCTTTCACATGACTGCTGAGCTAATAGAGCATTGAAGTCTGCATCGTGTCTGCATTAGCAGGATCTGCCACAGTGCTTATCACAGGCATGTAAGACACTGAATCAGTGTCTACTGAACTGAACTCAGTTCTATAAATAATCAAGAACAAGAGTCTTCATTGTAGGCTTTAACAGTTCAGATACCTTTTAGCCTAGTTTATTCTCTCTGTGTCCCTCAAACACATCTTATGTTTACAGAGCTGCTTTTTCTGTTTCAAAGAAAAAAGTCAACCATTTACTTGATTAGAAATGCTGTTTGGCTGTTGATATTGGATTTAATATGCAGCAGCTGTCAAATTAAGACCTGGATTGTAGCCCCTCGTGGTAGATTTCAAGTCCTGATAGCTATGACTTTGACTCATAGTCATATTGGAGAGGATGGCACAGGGCCCGTTTCTCTTCTGAGATTCCCAGGACACTTACCAACCAGAACATGCTAATGGGATGTTGTGTTCTCAGTCAGTAGTGTTCATAGTATACTTTTGCCTTCTCCATGGACATATTTCTGACAATCATAGCAGGATATTATAGCGATTTCTCACAGATAGCGTTAGCAGAGTATATTTGTTTTGAAAGAAAAGCATATTTTTAATGCTAACTGTTGAAACAATAACTTCTGAAATGCCAATATTAGGATGTTATCACATCTAGATACTTGTAATGCTTTATCATGTGGTTAGAAGGAGGTACTTTGCATGATTATGACAGTCCCAAAGGCACTTCGTTTTACTTTTGTCTATTGAACTCATATACATCTTTCCCCTCATTACCCGGCACATAGGGTCAGGCTAATTGGGGATGAATCTTGGCTCCTCTATTGGGTGCCTTTGTGACACTGAGGTAGTTACTTAACGTATGGATACCCAGCTTTTGCTTTTGTAATATTGGAGATGCTATTAATACCAAGATTATAAGGTTGGTGTGTTAATTAAATGATGTAAAGTGGCCGGGCACAGCGACTCACGACTGTAATCCCAGCACTTTGGGAGGCTGAGGTGGGTGGATCATCTGAGGTAGGAGTTCAATACCAGCCTGGCCAACGTGGGAAACCCTGTTTCTACTAAAAATACAAAAACTTAGCCAGGTATGTTGACATGCACCTGTAATCCCAGCTACTCAAGAGGATGAGTCAGGAGAATCACTTGAACCTGGGAGGCCAAGGGTGCAGTAAGCTGAGATCGCGCCCACTGCACTCAAGCTTGGACAATAAGAGTGAAACTCCATGTTGAAAATAATAATAATAATGTAAATCTATGAAACACTCAGTATATTTCCCCTGAAATGTTGAAACAAACATAGTTACTAACATTTACTGAGCATTTATATTTATGTCTTTTCATCATTCATATGTACACATGTAAATAATTGCTAATAGGAAATAAGAAGAGAATTCTGGCAGGTTTGAAGAATGTTTGTAAACCCTAGTGCCCTGTATGATTCTTGGGAGAATTTGAGTAAGTATCTATGGAATAAATGAATGGGGTCAGAGAATTTTTCAGAGTATAGGAATTGGGTGGAGTTAGAAGAACTAAATGCAGCCAGAGGGTGATGGGAGAAATGTGGTGTGTAAGGGAAGTGAGTTTGCTGTTGGAGGAAAGGACCCCGATGACCACAGAGTTTTAAATATACTTAAATGTTTACTGGGATTGGATATTAATTTTACTTTAGAGTACCCTCTGGGCTAAAAGTAGTTATGATAAAAATAGAAGTTAATTTCTAATATAGTCTAAGAAGGGTATTTATTGAATTGGTCTTGAAAGGTTAAATTGAACAACTTTGACAGTATTTCTGAAAATGCATTTATAGGATATACCTACAATTCATTGTATGGCTGGCTTTTCTTCCTTACTAATTTAGAGAGCTGGTAAATCATGACACTCAAACATAAATTAATTTTTTACTTTGATTCACCTTCTGACTCCTGGATCCAGTAGCAAGGGGAACTATTCTGATTATGTTTCCCTGGCTGGACTTTGAAATACTCTGTCTCTAATCTGTGGCAACTATGTTTAAATTCTTTTTTGGGGCAATCCTAATTTTTCTGAATCTACAGAGTGCTCCTCTCAGTGGTTGACTTTATTTTTTGACTGATGACAGACTTTCCCTATGTTGCTTAAGAATTATTTTCAAGATATATTAGATCATGTTTTGTGTACAGTGTTGTATGTTCTCTGTCCAGGCATATGTAAATATAGTCAGTCTTAGCGAGAGTGCAGTATTTAAAACTCCAAGTACTTCAATAAGACAACAGAGATTTCTAAAGCTTTCAGAGGATTAGTGGTGGGTTATATGTTTGTATGTTTTTTCTGAGGGAGTTATTTTCATTTTTAAATTTTTTCTTTATAGATAACTTGTTAATTGGTAAATTTTTTTCATTTGAATGGTGGAAGTCCTTAATGGTGCTCATGGAGGGTTTATGAGTTTTGCTGCTTGCAGAGAGGGATAACTCTTTAGGATGGCTGCCCTCTGGGAGAGGGAAAGCATAAACAGAGATGCTGAGTGATACAGTGTTGCTAAATCAACACATCAATCTCAGGAATAACTGTTGGATTCATCAGGATTCTACCACTTAGGAAAGCCTTCAGGAATATATCTCCTGTTCTCTCACCACCGGCCAGTTCTTTTTGATATGAGAGTATTATATTCACAGGTGAGGATTTGTATTTATTTGTTTATGGAGGGAAAAGTGACTCTAGGAATGAAAAAGCCACGATTCACAAATAATTTCTTCCAGTATTTCTGCCCTTGCTGGTCACTTCAGAAGCCGACTCTAAACACTGAATCTCTTTCTAGCTTTTGCCACATGGAATGGTCATTGTCTTAGTTCATTGATGATGCTATGACGGATTATCACTGACTAAGTAAATTGCAAAGAACGGGAAGTATTGGCTCACTCTTCTGGAGGCTGGGAAGTGTAAGGTCAAGGTGCCAGCAGGTTTTGTGTCTGGTAAGGTTGTTCTTGTCTTCCAAGATGCCTCCTTGTATGCTGCATCCTTCTGTGGGGGCTGGGGGTGGGAATCCAAGAGGCTTCAAATGGCAGAGGCATGGAAGGTACAATTTTGAAAACAGCCAGTAACTTTTTGGAGACCCACTGAGTACCTAGCACTGTGGTTAAATCTTACCTGGGATTCAAAAGCTTAAGATAAAAACAATCCATTTAACCATCAGGCTTGGACTCTGTTCATTAAAATGCAAAGAGAGCTGAGTTTAAGAGCTTGGTAACTTGGCTTTTAAGAGGAATAAAGCACTGCAGATATTATCATGCATATTTCAACTTGAACTTGGTCCCAGAAATAAATTTCTATTCATAACTCCATTTTCTCTTTCAAAGACCCTTAGGCTATCTGTCTATATGTCAGAATAAGCTGTGTTGACACAAAAATGCAGGGACCGTAATCAGGATATTTTATCCTCAGTATCCTTAACTTCTGAAACTGGAATAACTGGATGATACAGAACACTTATTCAGCTTTCATATGTGCAGAGTCACATGGCTGAACATTCTTATCCCAGTGTATTTTGCTTTCCATTTAAAAAGATATTTAATGCTTATTTTTATAAGTTTTAGGATCTATAAAACAGTGAGAACTCATTAGGACAAGACTTCCTCCTTCAAGGCATCCTTTGCATACATAATCCTGGAGTTCTCCGCTTCATTGCTGTCTTCTCAGATGGATATGTAATGTGTTAAATGCCTAATAATGTCATCAAAGAGATTTATATGTTTATTTATGTTTTGCAGAGACTTAACCACAGGGAATTTAAATGACTTGACTGTAGTGGTTACCACTCTGCATTTGGAAATAAACAATTCAAACTTTTATCTAAGTCTCTTTAAATGTTTGGCTTTTATAGCCCTTTGTGAGAGAGGTCATGTGAGAGAAAACAGGATTCCTTCTCTCCCTGTTGGGTTTTTGGTGTTTATCCCTGCATCTTGGTTTTGACTAGCCTTTTCATAACTATATTCCAAAAGTAAATTGGGGGAAAATGTGCAGCTAGTTCAGTTAAGTAATTCACTTCACCTAACTCCATTAGTTGAGAAAACCTCTTAAAATTTAAGTTATATATATTCTTATATATATAGAGAGAGGGATCTTTATATAGATATTACATATCACATATCTATATACAGATATGTAATATATATTATACATGTATAGATGTATAATATATATTACATATATAGATCTTAAATGTATATATGTATTATATATTATATATATAGATCTCTATTATATAGAGAGATCTAATATGTAAATATGTATAATATATATTATAGATTTATATACATATATAGCTATGTAATATATATATATTACATAGCTATATATGTATATATCTACATATATATATAGATCTATATCTATATGTATATATAGATATATAGGAGGAAGTCTTGTCCTACCAAGTTCTCACTGCTTTATAGATCCTATATATATATAGAGATCTATAGATATGTAATACATATATTACATATTTGTCTACATATATCTATATATATATAGATCTCTATATATATGTGTGTATTTTTTTTGAGGCTGGAGTGCGGTGGTGTGATCTCAGCTCACTGCAACCTCTTCTCCTGGGTTTAAGTGATTCTCATGCCTCACCCTCCTGAGTAGCTGGGATTACAGTCACCTGCCACTATGCCTGGCTCATTTTTATATTTTTAGTAGAGACAGAATTTCGCCATGTTGGCCAAGCTGGTCTCAAACTCCTGACCTCAGGTGATCCACCCGCCTTTGCCTCCAAGAGTGCTGGGATTACAGGCGTGAGCCACCATGCCTGGCCTAAGTTAAATATTTATCTTGGTATATGAAATCTACAAATTCTTTATGAAAGTCATTCCATGGGAAAATTAGAAATTGGTTTCCTTTTCTTGTTGGACCATGACACTGGTTAGCTAGGAATTTAGTATTCATTTCCACTTTTTCATTAATTGCCATATAACTACCTTGAATATTTTACTATTCATTCTAAGTTAAATAATCTTTCAAAATCTCTCCTGAAAAGTAAATCACTTGTGAATGAATCTAACTGTCTCTTTTGACCTTCACTTAACCTCTTATATCTCAGATGCTTGGTATTCTTTTGGGGAAAGGAAATCAAATTTATATTAGTATCAGTTATCCTTTTAATACATTTAATCTTTTTATTAGCCTTGTGATAGCATCTTAACTTAGTGGTGACACCCTTATTGAACGTGCTGTGGCACTTTTGACTCTTTCTCAGAAGAGTGGTTTCTAGCATTGACTTCATTCTGGTACCCAGGTAGCCCGGAATATTAATGTTTGCTCAGTTCAGCAAGTCTGCTTGGCATTCCATTGTATTTTTAGTACATACCACTGAGCGATGTCTGTCTTAGACTGTGGGGTGAGGGGAGGTATCTCTGAAGAAGTAGAGCGTTTACACTCAGAAGCCCTCAGGAGTCTACAGCAGAGGTAGCAATGATCGAGCCTCAGATTGATCAGCTGACTTAGAGCCTGTACCCAGCTCTTTGCTATTTGTGTGCTTACAAATATAAAGCATAGAACTCAAGATTTCTGTGTAAAAGGGGCCTTGCCTAGTTCCCTCCCTTGATGTATTGTCCAACAGAGTGCATGGACCTTCTCACATCCAGATGAATTTCATAAAGCCTTTTCTTGCCTGTTCCTGACATTTGCTGGGGGGCATCCTACAGATTTTCACCCTCCTAATACAGGACCTTGTCATCCTGTGCTAGATTTGGTCACACACCTAAATTGCTCCTAATTCTCAATCCCTCCTTGAAGTTCTTTTTTCTTTCTTTTTTTTTTTTTTTGAGACAGGGTCTTGCTTTGTACTAGGCTGGACTGCAGTGGTGCAATCACTGCTCAGTGAAACCTCCATCTGCCTGGGCTCATGTGATCCTCCTACTTTGGTCTCCCAAGTAGCTGGGACTACAGGCATGTGCCACCACACCTGGCTAATTTTTTTTTTTTTTTGTAGAGTTGGGTTTTTGACATGTTACCTAGGCTGGTCTTGAACTCCTGGGCTCAAGCCGTTTGCCTGCCTCAGCCTCCCAAAGTGCTGAAATTACAGGCATGAGCCACAGTGTGCAGCCAATGTTCTTTTCTTTTCTTTTTTTCTTTTTTTTTTTTTTTGAGATGGAGTTTCACTCTTGTTGTGCAAGCTGGAGTGCAGTGGTGCAATCTTGGCTCACCACAACCTTGGGGCTCAAACGATTCTCATGCCTCGGCCTCTCAAGTAGCTGGGATTACAGGCATATGCCACCACACCGGCTAATTTTGTATTTTTAGTAGAGATGTGGTTTTTCCATGTTGGTCAGTCTGGTCTCAAACTCCCGACCTCAAGTGATCTGCCCGCCTAGGCCTCCCAAAGTTCTGGAATTACTGGCATGAGCCACCACGCCTGGCCCTATTTTCAAAGCACCATTTGATATCATGGTTCCCTGTCTCTGGAAGTACAGTGTATTCTAACTGTCATATGAACTCCAAACTCTTCAGCCCACCTGGAATCTATGGGAATAGATCTTAAAAGGAATTGTATTTTACTGAGAAAATTATCTACAAGTAATGATAACTTTCATGGTAGATCATGTTTAATCAATTCAGCAAACTTTTGTGGGGAATATGTTGTGGGCTCTCACCTACCTGGGGAGGTTCTGTGTATATGCTGGCATGCAAACGGCATTCCATGAGAAGCTGAGTCTGCTAGAGAAGAAAGACATGTCAACAGGTAATTACAGTAGAAGCCCAGTAATTGTGTGTGAGCATGGATATGTAAATCTGCACGTGTTGAATTTTTGTATGTTTGTAAATGTGTGTGAATGTGTGTGTTTGAATCTGTGTGATTATGTGTGAATTTGTGTATGTATGTATATTTGTATGTATCTGTGTGTGAATCTGTGTATCTGTGTGAATGTGTGTGAAAACCTGTGCATGAATTTGTATGTGTATCTGGGTGTGTATGAATCTGTGTGTGCGAATCTGTACATGTGTGAACTTGTGTGTGTAAATCTGTGTGTGAATCTGGATATGTGTGTGAATATGTGTGTTTGTGAATCTGTGTGTGAACTTTGTAAATCTGTGCATCTGGATTATGTGTAAGTGTATGTGTGAATTTGCGTGTGTGTGTGTGTGTGTGTGTGTGTGCATGAACTTGTTGCGTCTAGATTTTGTCCACAGAAGAAAGTTGGGGCACCCTCCACTACAGTGGTTCGGAGTTGCTAGAGAAGAGGTGATTAAATTGGGTCTTGAAGGAGTATTGGGTCTCAGTATTTGATGGGCATGGAAGATAAAAGATTTGAAAAGTCATTGTAAGCAGAGGAATCGGCATGTTTAATGTCATATTCTTGAAACTAAGTGACAGAGGTCAGGTGCAGTGGCTCATGACTATAATCCCAGCACTTTGGGAGGCCCAGGTGAACAAATCACCTGAAGTTGGGAGCTTGAGACCAGCCTAACCAACCTGGACAAAGCCTGACTGTATTAAATACAAAAATTAGCCGGGTATGGTGATGCATGCCTGTAATTCCAGCTACTTGGGAGGCTGAGACAGGAGAATCGCTTGAACCCAGGAGGCCGAGGTTTCAGTGAGCCAAGATTGCATCATTGCATTCCAGCCTGGGCAACAAGAGCAAAACTCTGTCTCAAAAAAAAAAGGAAAAACGGAGTGACAGATAGATTCAATGGACTGGAGGAGAGGGGCACATGGCAATGATAGGCTTTGATTTCTTTTCCCAGGAAAAGGTACAACATTCATTTGCTATGTCAAAGAAGACTATGTAATGTAAGATTCTGAAAGATAGGAAAAATTGGCTCAAATTGTTCTGTAGAGTAATAACTGAAGAAACATATGTGGGTAGATAAACTTTTTGAATAAGAATTGAAGGCCAGGATGATTTTTTGTCTTATGGTGTTTAACTTACTTTTGTGTCAACCTTGAACTTTTGGAGCTTAGTTCATTTACTTTTAGTAAAATTTGTTTTCCTTTTTCTAAGAAAAATAGGACATAAGTTAGACTTAAATGGGATTTTTTGGAAGATAAAATAGCTCTTAGAAATTTTGCATTTTGATGAGTTTAAATGAACCAAATGCAATCAAATGAACAGCCCTTAAAATATACTATGTGTGAAAAATCAAATCAAGAATGCTTAGCGTAAAACATTTAAGGCTTTATTATATTGAAAACATTTGAAAAATATATTCTAAATAATGAACAAATAGAAGGTGTGATCAGGTTGTGTAACTTAACACTCACTCTTTCCCGTGGGTGTGCTCCTTTCCTGTTCTGTATACAGTTTTCCTAAATATAGTGTCCTCAAAACAGACATTTAAAACAGTATTGTTATTTTGTTATAAGAAATATTTATATTTTTTGTTTAAATGTGTATGAGATCTAGAAACATTTAAAAAGGAGAATTAATTTCACATGTCCAGCCCCAAGAGATAGTGACTGTTAACCTTTTGTTGCAGAGTCCTCTGAAGCCATTTTAGGCATGCACATATGTGCACACACACATACCTTTTTTTATAAAATTTTTAATGTTATATTTAATACATTTAGTATTCATATTTTTAATTAAAACAGGGATGTATACTATATATATGTTTATATATATCACAGCTTTGTACGTGTTTTTCACTTAGCACTATTAATATTTAGGTTGTAGATTATTATTTTTAGTGGCTAAATATTATTTTAATTTGTCCAAATAGTTCCCC
The DNA here is from genome assembly GCA_031835075.1 of Saguinus oedipus. NCBI lineage: Eukaryota > Metazoa > Chordata > Mammalia > Primates > Cebidae > Saguinus > Saguinus oedipus. Next base: position 172,226,533 of record CM063172.1, on the reverse strand, counting down.
TTGATAAACCCCTATCAGTTGAACTGCTGGTTCAGAGAACATCCATATTTAAGCCTTCGAATGGGTTTGTATGTCCCCATCATCAGTAGTTGCAAGTGCTTATGTTTGCAGACCCTCATCAATAGTAAAGTTAACTTCTTTTTAATCGTTTTTGCCAATTGTGTTTATTTTTAAAAATTGTTTTTATTAGTTATTATTTTTGGAGACAGAGTCTCACTCTGTTGCCCAGGATGGAGTGCACTGGTGTGATCACAGCTCATTGCAGCCTTAATCTTCTGGTCTCCAGTGATCCTCTCACCTGAGCTCTCGAGTAGCTGGGAGTACAGGCATGCACCATCTTGCCTGGCTAAGTCTTTTAGTTTTAGTAGAGACAAGTTTTCACTATGCTACTGAGACTGCTCTTAAACACTGGTCACAAGTGATCCTCCTGCCTTGGCTTCCCAAAGTGCTGGGATTAAAGGCAAGCCACTGTGCCTGGCCCATTTTTGCCAATTTTATTTTACTTATTTCTTTATTTATTTTAGAGACAGAGTCTTGCTCTGCTGCCCAAGCTGGAGTGCAGTGGTGCGAACTCAGCTCACTGCAACCTCTGCCTCCTGGGTTCAAGCAATTCTCCTGCCTCAGCCTCCTGAGTAATTGGGATTACAGGTGCCCACCATCACACCTGGCTAATTTTTGTTTTCTTTTTTTTTTTGAGACAGAGTTTTGCTCTTGTTACCCAGGCTGGAGTGCAGTGGCGCGATCTCGGCTCACCGCAACCTCCGCCTCCTGGGTTCAGGCAATTCTCCTGCCTCAGCCTCCCGAGTAACTGGGATTACAGTCACATGCCACTGTGCCCAGCTAATTTTTTGTATTTTTAGTAGAGATGGGGTTTCACCATGTTGACCAGGATGGTATTGATCTCTTGACCTCGTGATCCGCCCGCCTTGGCCTCCCAAAGTGCTGGGATTACAGGCTTGAGCCACCCCACCCGGCCTAATTTTTGTTTTTTTAGAAGAGATGGGGTTTCACCATGTTAACCAGGTTGGTCTCGAACTCCAGACCTCAGGTGATCTGCCTGCCTCGGCCTCCCAAAGTGCTGGGAGTACAGGTGTGAGCCACAGTGCCAGCCCTTTTTTGCCAATTTTAGAATACAAACTGTTATCTTATTCTTTCCATGTGATTTGATTGATTTTTTTTCTATTATTGATTATCTTTTTTTTTTTTAAGTTATCTGTTTATATCTTTGCTTATTTTTTTGGGGGGTATTTATCTTTTTATATTTATCAGAGCTTTTTGTAGATTGAAGATATAACTGTTTGGTTATGATTATTTCTCTGCCTACTCACTTTTAATTTGCATATGTACGTTTTGGCATACAGACATTTTAAAGATTTAGGTCATCAAACCTGTCATTATTTTTTGGGCCCCTCTCGGCCTCCCAAAGTGCTGGCATTACAGGCATAAGCCACAGCGCCAGGCTAGTAGTCCCTTTTTAAAAGGAAGAAATGATTTTTTAGGAAAGCCTGTGAGATTCCAAAGTCAATCTGAATGTTCAGTACTGGATAATTGCATTTCTGTGTCTGTTGCTCAACCCTTGTTCAAGTTAGTGGTAGTGCAGTGTTGATTTCGTCTTCCTAATATGCAGTTTTCTTGCTTACTTTTCAATGTTTGTATTAATAGACAGCATGCCTTTTGAGATTTGGCTTTCATTATTAATTGTGTGTAATTCTCCAGGCATTTCTGTGATGCTGTAGCCTTCCCATCGTATTTTAAGACTGAGTCAGCAGAGGCAACTGCATATTCAGTGGTACATAGGTGAGAGAGAAAACACAGTATACAGGAAACTGGAAATTAGGATATGATTTCTGAAGAGAGGACATGGTCAGAGTGAGGAGGCAGAAGGAGGCAGAGTGAGAACCATAGTTAAAGAAGGAAGTAAGGGCTCGGCGTAGTGGCTCACTCCCGTAGTCTCAGAACTTTGGGAGGCCAAGGTGGGCAGATCATCTGAGGTTAGGAGTTCGAGACCAGCCTGACCAGCATGGAGAATCACTTGAACCCAGGAAGTGGAGGTTGCTGTGAGCTGAGATCAGGCCATTGCACTCCAACCTGGCAACAAGAGTGAAACTCCATCTCAAAAAAAAAAAAAGGAAGGAAGATTCAAGCCATGCATGGTCTCATAAACCTTACAAGGAGATTGAACTTTATTATAAACTGATAGAACCAAGATAGGATTTTTCCAAGGAAAGAGATACAATCAAGACCCAGATTTTGTGGCTACAGAATGCAAAACTGAATGGAGAATTACTGAAGTGAAGCCGCTGGAAGACTGTTGCAAGAGTGAACAAGGATCCAGGCAAGAGTTCTAGGCAGATTGTTTTCTTATTCTGGAATATAGGGTGCCCTGGGTCTAGAGGGCACAAATCCTATAATGTTTATTTATAATACAAATAGTGTTGAGAAAGAGTCCATGGAGGCAGGGAGACCTGTGGCCTTTGTGACTGGATGTAGCTGTGGCCATTCTTTTAGACCCCAAATATGTGATGGTGTTGACAAGCTCATTGTGGATGTGTGGTCTGTATAAAAATGGGTCTGGAGCTGCAAATCTGGGATGTGCTAGAGAGGCAAGCATAAAGGTCAAGTCTGCATGTATCAGCATAGAGACTAAACTGTAAGTTCTGGGAGCTAGGGAGTCAACCAGGAAGACTGCATTAAATAAAAAACAGACTAAAGGAAGACATGGAAGAAGAGCCACGTGTGCTCTCAGGAAGCTGAGATACAGTTGCTGGAGGGAGAAGAGGACAGGCAGGGTGTCTTTGTGAATTCACAAGTGAGAGCCTGTGAATCTTCTGAGGGGTCACTTGTGTGGAATGAGCATTAAGGGTAAGCATTTAAAATGGTTTACTGGATGTGACCATGCAGAGGTCATTTGCAGTCTTTGTCTGAAGCAATGAAGAGGTTAAGAACACAGTAGGAAATTCCGTTTCTACTGGAAGACATCTCTTTCTCCAAGACTGGCGGAAGATGAGGAAAGATACAGCTATAGGTGCAGGGGCTGGAATCTGAGTAGCGTCTGGCCTCATTTTCTCCTTGGCGTAGAAGAGACCTTCTGAAGGAAGAGAGGGGACCTAGTAGCCGTTACAGAGAACACTGATGGATTCGATTACATCAAAATTGAAATTTCATGTTTGGTGAAATAAATAACAAATAAAATTAAAAGATGGACCATAAACTAGGGGAAAACATTTGAAAACATAAAACAAAGAATTAATATTCCGTAATCTATAAGGTGCTAAAGGGGAACACTCAGTTCGTGTTGCCAAGTCCACTCAGAACAACCAGTTCACATAATGGAAAATAAAACAACCAATACATCTGACCTCACTAGAATCAAGCAAGTTCTTATTAAAACATGTCTGTCTGATCAGCAAAAACAAAAAACTTGATAACACCCACTGCTGTTGAAGAAATAAGGGCTATATGTCTTATTGATAGGGGAATAAATCACTTCAGCATTTTGGGGACAGCAATCTTACGGTCTTTTTAAAATGTACACGTGCATTTCCTGTGAAACGGCCCTCCCATTTTGAGAATTCAGCCTTCAGAAATAAAACTACAGGAATGTACAAGATACACGTTGAAACAAGTAGCAATATTGCTTCTGGTGACAAAATATTCAATCTGAAGATCCATCAATAATGAAATGTCATAATAAAATACAGAATATCCATACTATGAAAGAGCCGTTAAAAAGATGATTGGCTTAAGAATATCCAGGATATAAATGTAACGGGCAGCTCAACCTCAAAATGCATTTTAAAACTTTGTTTTCCCGTTTCTCTTGGGTTTCAAGATATAACCTTGAAGCAAACTGTAGAAGCATTTTTCCTTTAGCCTTAAAATAGACTCCATGTCCCTCCCTTTCTTGCCAGATATATTCCCTTCTTGTTTATCTAACTATAAGCTAGCATCTAATTATGTGCCTTCGTAGAAGATTCAGGGGCTAATCTTGGGACAGACAGACCAAGCCTGGAGATCCAGCTGCAAAATTCCAGAGATGACCTCAGGGGCTAATCAACAGCCCTGCCACTGTTTGATGCCATTCCATGTACCAGGTGAACTGGGAACCAAGATAGCCACCGGCACAAGATACACAGACATTGTCCTCTAGCAAAAGCTTGTATGACTCATTTAATTCACATCACTAAAATAAAATGAGTAAATAATTGTATAACAAAAGAGACAGTAAGCAGAACAGACCTAGTAGAAGCAAGTTGGGATTAGTTGGAAAGTTGTCACAATGAGGAGGTTTCAAAGTATGGAAGAATTTGAAGGTGGTATGATCCTCAGGAAGGGGATCGATATCTGTGCAGGGGAACACTGAAGGTCTGCAGACAACAGAGCTGGGAAGACTTCCAGATCAGCTCCTGGCCCTGCCTGCCCCAGAGAGGCAGAGTCCTCCTCAGGGAACTTGGGTGACAAAAGGTGGATGTACAGAGTGAGGGCTGGGAGGGCTTAACTTTTAAGGTAAGCCTGCATTTCATTTTTAGGATCACCCATTAAAATGAGTGATTCAGTCCAAGGCTTGGAACTCATTTTCTGTCTGGAATCTACCCAAATATATAAGACATTCTAAAAATGGAAAATGGAGCACCCAGAAGGTGAAAGATATAATTGTAAATTAACAGAGTTGATTTTGAGAAAGGTGGGCATTTAAAGGACAGTTTTTAAGATATTCTATTTTAATGTCTGGCAGTGAAGATTTTGATGAAACATTTCTATTGCCTTTCACTGACTGTTGATAGCTTTATTAATGATGAGAGGTGACACATATATTAAAAATGCAGAGGAGAATTACTGGGGAGCAAAGGAAAGAGCCCCAGTTGGGGTTTGCTTGTTTTTAGGTTACAGCTAGTTTTGTGAGAATAGTTTCACAGCCACAGGAACCTAAATATTCTATAAATATTTTTAAATGAATGGATGGACAGTGCATGTCTGCATAATAAGTGTTATCATTCATGATTTCCTGATTGATTTTACTGAAAGAGCTAGTAAGATTTCTTTAATGCTTTCTTTCCATAAAATTGATAATACATCTTTTTCCCAGGTAGAACATTTTGTAGTTAAGTTAGGACAGTCTGAAAGGAATATTTCAGTGCCCCAAATATTGTAAAATGATATTCCTCCCCCCCATCCCCATAAAGACGTTTTGCTCTCTCTAGTGACAGAGTTAAAGATGTCTGTCTACATCTGGCCCATCAGGATAGAAATTCGGATGCTTTGACAAGTCTGCTGCTCCATTATCTTCCTTCTGCGGATGACAAAGCTGGAGCAAGAGGAGGCTAAGCTGGACCACAAAGCCAATTAATGTCAGGGCTCAGCTGTAAATCTTCTTGTGTAAGTCTTCGGTATGTTTTCTGTAGCCATAAATTCTTTTTCACGAGTGCTGAATGTTTATTCTGCAGCAGTAGAAGAAAGTAGAGTAAAACCTGAGTTCCTTAACATTACGCGGAAGATCATAGTAATAATTTGGGGTGTGGATTTTCCCAGAAAACTTAACTCTTTCAGCATGACACGCTGAGGGCCTTCTTCGGAACCTACGTGGCCATTCAAAGACACATTAGGGGCAGGTGAAATGGTTTATAAAGGGGGTAAGAGATGGGGCAAGATTCCAAGTCTAAGTGCCGGGATACAGCCTGGATGGAAGGAGGGTCTCCTTCTTATTTTCCCAGTGAAGTAGGAAGCAAATGTTTTTGGGTGTGTCTGACTTTGTCAGACTGACTGTTTTTAGGTTAAAATGACGATAACATTACCCCGTCAATACTTTGGTCTCTGTGAGCTAATCTGTGCTCCAGATGTAGTTTATAAGTAGACTGAATGCCTATGATAGGGTAACTAGGATGTCAAATGTACTTGAACTAAATGATGCTGGATTTGGTTGTTATTGGCCTTCACTTAATTGTACTTTTTTCAATGATTACTCTTTTTTTTCTTCTTCTTGCTCTCTTGCCCAGGCTGGAGTGCAGTGGCAGAATCTTGGCTCACTGCAACCTCTGCTGGGTTCAAGCAATTCTTCTGTCTCAGCCTCCCAAGGAGCCAGATTACAGGCAGGCACCACCATGCCCAGCTAATTTTTGTATTTTCAGTAGAGAAAGAGTTTCACCATGTTGGTCAGGCTGGTCTTGAACTCTTGACCTTAGGTGATTCACCCTCTCCAGTCTCCCAAAGCACTGTAAAGGCATGAGCCACTGCGCCCGGCCTCAATGTTTACTCTTTTCCTAGAACCTACAGTGACCCACCAAATAATAGGGCAACATAGTGAGACCCCATTCTCCACAAAAAGGAAAAAAACAAAAAGACAAATAATACCTAACGTATGTGCAATGACGTTATAGTCTGTCCCCATAATCCCTCTGCTTATTTTGTTTACAAATGCATAGGAAAGTATATCATCTGTAATCTGAAGCATAGCTATGTATGTTTCCATTAGCCAATACTTGAGTGCCTACTAAAACCAAGCTCTAGTAAAACTGATAGGAAATGGTGAACACAGTTAGCAGATCAACAAGTAAGAATTATCTAAGAGTCTTAGATAATAAATGTCATGAAGTCAAAAAACAGGGCAACATGGTAATAATCAGACCATGTTACTATCTAGTTGCTATCTGATAGTTATGTAAACACACACACACACACACACACACACACACACAGTGTGGGATAAGTTTAGCTCGAGTCCTTCGGGAGGACCTGACAGAGTGACTCTAGAGCTGAGATCTGGATAAGGAGGAGGAGGAAGCCACAGTATTTTAGGGAGATAGAAAGAGTATGATTAGAGGCTGGAAGGCAGGTTGTTGTGAACAGAGAAAGCTCACATTGTGGACTCAGTGAGTGAGGGGAGAGCAATAGGAGGTGACGTCAGGGAGCTCCTGGGATCCCAGACAAGCATGGCCCAGAGACTTTGGAAAGGAAGTAGAGAACAATTGAAGAACAAGGTGACCGGGCATGGTGGTTCATGCCTGTAATCCCAGCACTTTGGGAGACTGAGGCAGGCAGATAACTTGTGGTCAGGAGTTCAAGACCAGCCTGACCATATGGTGAAACCTCGCTCATCTCTACCAAAAATATAAGAAAGTATCTGGGTGTGGTGGCATGGAACTGTAATCCTGGCTACTTGGGAGGTTGAGGCTGCAGAATTGCTTGAACCCAGGAGGTGGAGGCTGCAGTGAGTGAGATTACACCATTGCACTCCTGCCTGGGCAATAGAGGAAGACTCTGTCTCAAAAATAAAAAAATAAGAAGAAGAATAAGGGAAGCAGCAGGAAGAACCTGAAGGATAGGGTTGAACTGAAGGAAAATGTTAAACCCCCTCTGGCAGCTGTGAGAAAAATTAACTGGGAATGGTAGGAAGAGTCTCAGTCGGCCAGGGGGCTGTGGTAATACTTCTGACCAAGTGGTAGCTGCAGAGATGGACAAAGTGGGTGAATGGAGGGCTTACTAAGGAAGTGAATAGGCCTTGCTGATTAACTAGATATGGAGGCAAAGTGAATTGTCAAGGATGGCTCCTAGGATTTTTTGCTTTTTGTTTTAGAATAGCTCTTCTTAATAAATAAAATAAGATCACACAGCAATTTTGAGACGTTTATCAGCCATCTGTAGGAACCATAATTATGACCATTTTATAAATGATGCAGCCTGGTCCCCAGTGACCTTCCCAAGGTCACTCAGCTGATGAATGGGGAGGCTGGGAGAGGAATCAAGGTCACTCAGACTCAGCTCAGAGCCTTGTTCTCATCCTCTACGCCACACTGGCTGTGTGCAGATATGGACCTAGAGAATCCATGTGTCTCAGTCCCTGCTTTGATCCTCATTTTCTCCTCAACTAAGCTGCAACTACTGATACTCAGGCTTAACACAGAAAAAAAGATGTATCGAACCTTGGTGTTAAGAGCAACCCTTGTATTGCTTCCTCTGCCATCAGCCTTAGAGATGGGTGGCCTCTCACTGAGGGCTGAAGGCTTGATGAGACAGGAATGTGAGCTGGGACACTGTCCTCAGCCTCTTCCAGGTCTGGGCCTGTTAGAGCCACAGGGATTTGATTGGAGGAGGTCCCTGGGAACTCTCAGAGAAGACCTGGGATAGTCAGTTTATATTTCTGGGGTTTTTTGACATCACAGGAGAGAGATGATTCATACTTGTCCCATTTTCACACTGATTGGATGATGAGATAGGGGATAGTCAAAGATACACTAATTGTTCAGTCCTAGGTTTGCATCTGGAATGTCTGTTTTGGTTTTTTGTTTTTTTTTCCCCAAAATTTGTCTAAGAATTTCTGCACTTTCAGGTCACCTGTACCTTTATTAAACTTGTTCTTAAAGGAGCTTTTAAATTTAGTGGTCTCAGATAACAAGGCAGGACAATGAGTCTCACATTTTTGGCTTAATATTTTATTGATAGTGCAGTTACTTATCTGCATTTCCTAGTTCTCTTCATATTTCTCTTACTGTTTATCTTGCATGCCTTCTCCCTGGATTGCCAGCTCAGGCACCTTGCTCCCGGCTCCCTCAACCTGGACGTCCCATGGGTACTTTACATCCAGCTGAAATAATCACTGTTGCCCATAAATCAATGGCTGTTTTCTCATGTGGGAAAGCCACATCTACCCAGCCTAAGATTTTTGACTCTAGTTCCTGACTCCCAGATGGCACCTCTGACCCACCCAGAGCCTGGCAAACCTCACTGCCCTGAAGGGGAGAAAACAGGCCTGACTAGCTTTGCCACCTACTGACTATAGAGCCTCGGGCCTTGAGTGAACATAAGCAGTAGCCAGGGAGTGGTTACAGCAGGACTTGGTGAGACTTAGCCCTCTGTTGGCTTCATGTCTGACTCAGCAGTCATAGTGGTGGTGGCCACAGGGCTGCTTGTGTCACTCCACCTGAAGCTTTAGGTGGCTCAGAACAGAGAGAGAGACTCTTAGTTTGAGAGAAAGTAAGGGAAGAGAACAAGACTATCTGCCTGGTAATCCAGGGAATTATCCCAGATCTTGTCTAAGTTCATCCTGAGTCTGCAAGAACCACGGCATTACTGGGCTTGGGATTCCCCCTAAAGTAGATACAGCTTAGATTACAATACCCAAGTCCATCAAATATCTGGAAAGCCTTCCCGAGAAAGATGGCTACAAATAAGCCCAGACGGTGAAGACAACAATAAGTACCTAACTCTTCAGTCTCCAGACACCAAAGAACATGGACTAGCGTCAACACCATCCAGGAAAACATGACCTCACCAAATAAACTAAATAAGGCACCAGGGACCAATCCTGGATAAAAAGAGCTATGTGACCTTTCAGGGGTTTTCCTGAGTATATCAAGGGTTTTCCTGAGTATGAGCAATAACACACTCATCATAAGGTGGAGATGTTGCCTTTCTGTACAATATTGCTTGGATATAAAACATACATATCTTCTTGTTTAAATGTATTCCCTTTTATCTGCTTTATTCCACCAAATGGGGCAGGTACTCAGTTTCCTCTGTCTGATATCCTAGGAAGGTAGCATCAGGAGAATGACCCATGTACCGTGCTGCCTTGCCCTCTGCTGGGCTGGCTCAGTCCTCAGTTTCCCTCACAAGTGCAATTCCTGATGATGATCACTTGCATTCTTCTAAGCTCCAGTTTCAACGTGATGCACTAGAGGGAAGAAAATGAAGGCGTCTGCCAAACTGAAACAAGTGTGTACACACATACACATGGGCACAGAGAAACGCTGAGTAGTTACTGCTTGATTTCTTCTGCCCGCCTTCAGTTGCCTCTGATCAAAGCTGTTCTCGAGTTTCCAAGACATTTCGCAGACAGCTTCCATTCCAATGGTAAATAGCTTCTTGTGCAATGGGCTTGAGATTTTTTTCCAGGTTATTATATGTATTACTTACCTGTTTCTGCATGACTAATAACCACAACCTTAGCGGCTTCACACAGTACACATTGACTGCCTGTTTCTGTGGGCAGGAGATCAGGCCCAGCGAGCCACCTCCCTGCTTTGGGGTTGCCTCTAAACTGCCATTTGCTCCTCATTCAGTCGAGTTATATTCTCCAGTGTTTCCTCGCCTTTTTTTTTTCTTTATGGGCCTTTTCAGTTCTGTGGTATCTTTTGTTATATTCAGGGAGGAGCAAACAGTCTGATTGGTTTGACATCTTTTCAGGGAATGTTAACCTCACTTATAATGTTTTTTCTTGTCAGTAAGGGTTTGCTGCAGTATTCGTTTATTTGATTCTGACTTATAACATTGTTTAAACACCTTTCTTTGCCCGAGCTTTCTTCAGTTTTAAAACTATATCTGTACCCTAAACTTAAATGGCTGCCTTTTCTTTCTTTTTTTTTTTTTGTAAATCTGAGACGCCTTTGTCATAAAAGCCCAGAATTCTTATTAGGTTAATAATCTTTTTCCAAAGAAATTACCTACTTACCCTAAAAAATATTTGAACATTTTTGTTTTGTTTTGTTTTTTGAGACAGGGTCTCCCTCTGTCGCCCAGGCTGGAGTGCAGTGGCACAGTCTGCTCACTGGAGTCTCTCCCGCCAGGACTCAGGTGATCCTCCCAGCTCAGCCAGCCTCCAGTTTATGTGGGACTACAAGCTACCATGCCTGGCTGATTTTTGTATTTCTTGTAGGGATGGGTTTTCACCATGTTGCCCAGACTGGTCTTCAACTCCTGTGCTCAAGCTATCTTCCCGCCTTGGCCTCCCAAAGTGCTGGGATTACAGACATGAGCCACTACACCCAGTCTCAACTTTTTATGAATTTATCTTTAGTTTGAATTCATCTTTCTTTCTTTCTTTTTTTTTTTTTTGAGACAGAGTGTTACTCTGTTGCCCAGGCTGGAGTGCAATGGCTCGGTCTTGGCTCACTACAACCTCCACCTCCTGGGTTCAAGCGATTCTCCCGTCTCAGCTTCCCAAGTAGCTGGGATTACACCCATCGGCCACCACGCCCAGCTAATTTTTGTATTTTTGGTGGAGATGGGGTTTCACCATGTTGGCTAGGCTAGTCTGAAGCTTCTGACCTCAGGTGATCCGCCCACCTCGGCCTCCCAAAGTGCTGGGATTACAGACGTGAGCCACTGCATCCGGCCTTGAATTAATCTTTTAGCAACTTTAATTATGAAATGTCAGTGGAATAATACTTATAAATGAAAATTAAAATTTTTAGTTTTTTTGTATTTTTCACACGGTGTGACAGACATATTTGTTGAAAAATGACATATCTTAAGTATATTAAAAAACCAAAAGGGTGAGTTATCTTAGCAATGGTGTTTTTGTTAAATGTAGTTTATACCTATTACTGATGAAAAGTAGTAGAAAAGAAAGCTTATATTTGGGTAATGTTTAAAGTTTTCTTTACCCAATGGATTAGTGTAATTTGCTCTCTCATTTTCATTAGTTTTATTGATGACTGAAATTACTCATTATTCAAAAAGCTGTTTTTATTTTAACTTTTAAATTTGGCATCCTGGTGAAATCTTGCTTTATAGAATATTTTAGTGGTTGGGTTAGAAATGAATTAATTTTATTTAATATACTTCAAAATACTACCATCATGATTGTTAACATCTATTATATTGCTTCTAGACATGATTTTAAATTCTTCTTATATAGATTCCTCCTTACTATAAATATCTATAGCCATTATTGACTTTTGCAAGTCATTTACCATGTGTTTGCATTGGGGTATCACATACTGACCTGTACACCAACCTATGGGCCCTTCCTAGTTTGGTTTTTGTTGCTTATGGCTGAAAAGTCTGTTAGAAGCATAGTCCCTTGCATATAAAAGGAGCTGAATAAGTGACTTTTAAGTTGGATATAGAATAGATGAAGCACAGAATTCCTCCTTTCTATAAAGCCCCCCAAATAATTATATGTCATCATTTTTCTTGATAATTGATATATTCTGCTTTTGCAATTTTTCCCATGATCAGCAAACTCCATTGTTAAATTCTCAGTCTCATTTTAGAACATTTCTATGGTGACCTGGCCTTAACTCAGTCTTTCGCCTTCTCTGGAGGCCGTCCCAAGGTATGCATGGCTCTGGCAAGGTCATGAAATGCTTTCTCTTCAACACCAGCCAAACCGTCATTCCCATCTCTCCTAGAAGCCCCTGATCTTCAAGCCATTGGCCTCTGCCATGCTCCCTGCCCTCCGCGTGTTGCTACTGTCGTCTGTTAACTTACCAACCCCAACTCACTGATGATGTTCGTCTCTCCTGTCTCCCTCCCTCAGTTCTCCAAATTCTGTCCAGTTTCTTTCTTTATTTTTATTTTTATTTTTTTGAGACGGAGTTTCGCTCTTCTCGCCTAGGCTGGAGTGCAATAGCCTGATCTTGGCTCACCGCAACCTCTGCCTCCTGGGTTCAAGCAATTCTCCTGCCTCAGCCTCCCGAATAGCTGGGATTACAGGCATGTGCCACCAGCTAATTCTGTAAGTTTAGTAGAGACGGGGGTTTCTTCATGTTGGCCAGGCTGGTCTTGTACTCCTGACCTCAGGTGATTGGCCCGCCTCAGCCTCCTCTGGGAGTGCTGGGATTACAGGCGTGAGACACTGCACCTGGCCATTCTGTCCATTTTCTTGGTGATTCATGATTTATGTGAATAGCCCCCTCAGTATCCTCTATCTTCATTCACCAAGCTACTCATCTCCAGTGACATTTTCTTCTACTCTGTTCTCATTGAACACCCTCAGGGTAATAGAGGTGAATTAGATGTTACTTCCACCTACAAAATAACAAAATAAAGCATTCTCATCTCCAGCAATAGCTCTGGTGCTTGCAGAGGCTTTGCTCTGTTAACCTCCCTGAGATGCCCTCACCACTTTTGCCTTCCCCAGGCCTCTTGCGGCGACTCCTGTCTTTATCAACCTGAGATTCCAGAGTTCATTTCACTCATGTTCTTTCCGCTGCCTTTTCTCCACTCACTTTTACTTTTTTTGTTTGTTTTTGTTTTGTTTTTGAGATGGAGTCTTGCTCTGTCTGCCAGATTGGAGTGCAATGGTGCGATCTCCACTGCAAACTCTGCCTCCATGTTCAACAGATTCTCTAGCCTCAGCCCGAGTAGCTGAGATTACAGGTGCACACCACCATGCCGTTACCCACTCGCTTTTTATTTCACTTCCTGTGCAAATGTGTAGCTTAAAATGTCTGTGGTGGTCTGTGTTTTGTTTTCGTCCCCTTGAAGCTTTAGGGTGCATGTGTGTGTGTTTTTTTTTTTTTTTGTAGTAAACATTTGGGTAAACAGAGGACACTCTAAGATCATATTAGCAGACAGATCTTCACTCCTTTCCAGTATCCAGTTTCCCGAGGTGTGAGCTCCCACTCTCTACAGCGCCACTCTATATCTGTCCCTTCCTTCTCATGAAGCTTCCCACTCCTCCCACCCTCCCCTGCCTCTTTCTTTCTGGATGATCACTTTACCTTATACAGTACTGAGATTTAAGAAGATGACACCAAGACCCCTCGCTTTCTTCTCTTCCATTTCTTAAAAAAAAGCCTCCTTTCTCCTCCTGGATGCAAAGGCCTCCCCCTGTGCTGGACACCCACCTTTGCTTCATTAAAGCTATTGCTCCTTTGGCTGGTCCCCTCTCTCCTTTATCTTATTCTCTTGTTTCCCCAATGCACGTCATGTTGTAAGAGCATCTGCCTCTTAAAGACCTTACCTGGATCCCGCTCACTTCAGTTCTTGCACCATATTCCCTTCTCATTTACTCTTTCCTCCCCTGAGACCCTTGACAACATCAGCAATAGCTTTGGGCAACGTCAAGCCCCGTTAGTTGCTCCTCTCGCCTGTTCTTACGCAGCCTCTCTCCAGCATTGGGCCCTGTGGACCACGCCCTCCGGTTGAAACTCTGCTTTCTTGGCTTCGGAGATCTGGTTTTCCTCCTAAGTCTGTGATTCTTCCAGTCTAGGGTTTCGAGCCTTTTCTGGTTTGAACCTGAACAACTTCTGAAGGTTGAAGGTCCTCAGAGCTTGGTCCAGAGTCCTATCTTCTTCTTGCATTATATTCCCATGGCTTTAGAAACCATCTATATGCTAATGGCTCCCAAATTTATATCTACAGCTTGACTCTCCTCTCAGCGCTCCTGTCTCATTTATCCAAATTACTTACCTGACAACGCCACGCGGCCATTTCTCAAACATCTGAAACGTAATATGTTCAAAACTAAATTCTTGCTTTTTCTTCATGGAAACTTATTTCTCCATGAATCTTCCCCATCTCAGTAAATAACACCTCATTCCACATAATTCCTGAAGTAAAAAAGAAATTGATGGATTTTGATTCTGCCCCTCCCACACTTCCACATCCAATCCATCCACAAAAATGGTTAATTTACCTCCAAAATACGTCTTCCCTGCCATTGCGATAACCCGCCAGCACCTTGCTTTCTTTCTTGCCACCCACTGATACAGTGTTCAAGGCATGCTTATTAAAACATAGATGGGTCCCTTCACTTCCCTGTGAAAACCTCCTTTATTTCCCCGACATTGCACTTAGCGCTTTAAGTCACTCTCTTGGCCTGCACGGCCATGCCTGGCCTGGTCTCTGTGTTTGTTCTCCGCCTCTGCCTCGTCACGTGATCTTCCATTTGTGCAACAAGCCAGATTTCTATACTTGGTTCACACTGTTCCCATGGTTTGGAGGGTGTTTGGTGTTTTCCTTCTCTCTTCTCATGGCTGGGTTCTTTTTGTTCAGGTTTCTGTCTCAATCTCATCTCTCTGATTTATTTCTCTCACCATTTTTTCTAGGTAGGATCCCTAGTTATTCTTGATCACAGTATCATTTTTATTTTCTGCATAGCATTTCATAGTTTACAGTTACCACTTTATGTATTTGCTTCTATATTACCTGTGTCTCCCACAAGACCCTGAGTCCCATCATCACACACTGGCTGCTGAGCACATAGTAAGGGTTAATAACTGTTAATGAATCAGTAACTTGATCTCTCAATCTCCAAAACAAATGGAATATTCAAGGATTGTGGAGGACAAGAGAAGAAATGATCCATTTCTTCAAGTAGCTCAGAAATACATGTCACAACAAGACAGGAGCTTTCATATGAACTTACTCTGCCCTCAACAGACATCAAACCTTCTTCTGGGTGGTTCTTACCTAGGTTTCTTTACTTTATAAAAACTGAACCATGCACTTAGGAGTTGTGTAATTTTCACATATGGTTACACCTCAATAAAAAGGCATATCCAAAAGAAAAACGGAAAAGGAGAAAATGCTAAGAATTACTAGCCTGATTTTCTCCAATGAGACTTCATTTTTATAATCAGGAAAACCAACAACAATTTTCTAAGAACAAAAGAAATTCTGAATAATTGCATATTTAGAGAAAAGGAATTACTCATTCTCATTCTGTTTGTGATATTCTTTTGTAGCTCTTATTTTATAAGTTTATAACATTTTAACAAGCCTCCTTAAATTCCATTTAACTTGTTATAGACTGGAAATTGGGTAGTTTTCAGACGTTGGTCTGGTGAGTGAGATTTATACCTGTTAGAATTAGTACACGGTTTTGTGATTTGTATGCCCAAGTGCATATTCTCTATCAAATTTGCTACTTGGACTGCTTCACCTGGCAGACCTGAATCTTAATAGAATCTCATCTGTATGTATGTCCCACAGACTACTTTGAAGTGGGGAACATTCACGAAGACCTATTACAAGCATCAGATCACTAGATCATTAAGAGAGATGTTAAGAAGGGTCTTGAAATTACCTGCAGAAGAGAATTTGCTGTTATGCTTAGTCTTACATACATTCTCTCAGTTTCAATCCTAGAGATTTGTCATGTGTGTATGAGTAGGATATGAGCAGCCACCAGCCAGCCAGAGGCCTCCTGGCAATAGTCCTCTCACCAGGATCTGAAGTCAATGTCATTACATCACACGCCACTCCAGTTGGCTGCATGACATGGCACTGCCACAGCACGACACACAGGGAAGTGTTTCTAGTTTCCAGAAAATTTCTGAAACCCACATCTTCCTTCTTTATCTTTGTAAGAACTTAAATATGGTGTGATGTAATTGCACAGCCACCAGAGATTTGACGCTTTCTGTTTAAACCTAACATATGCTTAGATATTAATAAAGTATACTCTAGAACCAACTCTTCTGAAATGGGCCTGTAACAGATGCTGTGCTGCTCAGAAACTTCACCAAGCAGAGGAAGAGCCCAGCCTGGCCTGGTGATTTACATACTCCTGGGACAGTCTTTAATCAATGACTGACAATGATGGGAATGTTGACTCCAGCTCCTCCTTCTCCCGCCCCTCAAGGTCTGCCCATCCCTCAAAAAGGACAACTCTGAGAAGTGTCTCTAGAGTTCTCTTGTAGCAATGAGCCAAAATAACCCTCTATAATAATTTAGCTAATGACACACCCTTGTTGGGCTTCCTTCCTTTCCCTGTCTAACCCCTAGACGTTCTTTCGTTTTCCTCCCTTGGGACAACACTTACTAATAATTCACTTTCACTTAGGGTCTGCTTTTAGGAAATCCTACCTAACACAGGCTCCATTCCACCTAAAGGCCAATGTTTCTATGATGATATTTTACAATCCTTGACTTTTATCTACATATTGATTATTATTATAGTTCTTATTTTATCGCTTACACTACCTTGATCACAAGAGTAACATTAACCTACCTGCA
This sequence comes from Saguinus oedipus, assembly GCA_031835075.1. Taxonomy (NCBI): domain Eukaryota; kingdom Metazoa; phylum Chordata; class Mammalia; order Primates; family Cebidae; genus Saguinus; species Saguinus oedipus. Next base: position 172,209,850 of record CM063172.1, on the reverse strand, counting down.
CATAGATCTTTATTTTCCATTGTGAAGGTGAGGTTACTGGGAACCACCAGCTGAAATTTTACCACCTCTATAAAACACCAGGCAAACTGTGAGACAAATTTAGCTTCATCTTCCTCTGTATGGCTTTTTCTTTTTGTTTTACATTAATCCCTATTAAACAGATTATCGCGTTCTATTACTATTAGTTTTGTCCTTCTACTTCCCCTACTAGACTGTTAGCTACTCAAGGGCAGGGCTCTGATTTCATTTGTCTTTGCAAATATGTGTAGAAACTGATCAGTTGAGCTGGATAAGGTGGCTTATGCCAGTAATCTCAGCACTTTGGGAGGCTGAGGTAGGTGGATCACCTGAGGTTGGGAGTTCCAGACCAGCCTGACCATATGGAGAAACCCTGTCTCTACTGAAAATAACAATTAGCTGGGTATGGTGGCAGGTGCCTGTAATCCCAGCTACTCAGGAGGCTGGGGCAGGAGAATTGCTTGAACCCAGGAGGGAGGAAGGGAGGAAGGAAGGAAGGAAGGAAGGAAGGAAGGAAGGAAGGAAGGAAAGGAAGGAGAAAGAACTAATCAATCACTAATAATAAAAGTTAAGTAAATAAATTCAGAGTTCTAGAAGCACATCAGTTTGTCCAGAGATAATATGTTGAGGGTGCTGTTGATGTAATTTTTATAATATCTGAGAAATGATAACCAATAACAGGACTATCAAGCTTTTTTCTTATTTCTTAAAATAAACTTCATAGAAACCTGTGTTTTAGTCAGTTTGGGCTTCTATAATAAATTACCATAGATGGCTTATAAACAGCAGAAATTTATTTCTCACACTTCTGGAGGCTGGAAGTCAGGCTGGAAATCAGGTGTCCGCAAGTTCCGGTTCCCAGGAGGGTCCTCTTCCGGGTTGAGGATGACCGTCTGGTTGTGTCCTCACATTGAGGAAGGAGGCAGAGCTAGCTTCTGGGATCTCTAATCCCACTCATGAGGGCCCTACCCTTGTACCCCCAATAACCTTCTGAATGCCCCCACTTCCTAATGCCATCACCTTGGGGGGCAGGATTTCAACAATTAGATTTGATGGGAAGATTGAGTCCATCACAACCTCAGATGGGATGATATGATGCGAAATCTCTTTATGTCAACAGGACCAAGAATCGCCACCTCTTGTGGAGGACACCAGTCACCTTCCTCAGTCAGCAGGAAGATAAGGGGAGTGAGAGGACCAGTGAAACACACCTGAGAGTTATTTACCCAATGCCATTTCTAAAATGTCACGTTATTTTACTTGAGATGATTGCCATGGGAAATAACCCACGAAATAGCTCTTGGTCTTTTTGAAATTTTGTGTCATTATTAGCCTCATTCATCAGGAAATTTGCACCTGAGCTCATTACAGCTCAAGCTCAAATGGCTTTCAAATGAAAATGTCTTTCAGCTTAAATAGGAAGGATAGCCATCCTTCCAAAGGAAATGGACAATTATATTCATGTCTCTTTGGTTTGTATTAGAATCCATCTAACTAGTATTTAGGTTAGAACTAGTATAAGGTTAATATGATCGCTATATCAAGCATGCTTAAGACATAAATAACCAAAAGAAATGAAGCATTATTTAAATGTCGGTTGTTTCTAGAAAGAAAAAAGGGATTATGTGCTTAATTAGGAGAATTCCTGTTCCTGGGTCCAGATTTAAGACTGATCTTTGTGTTTGATGTTGAGGCATGATTTCCTCTCAGGGAATATAGGCAGAGACCTAAGTATGCATTCACATTTTCCTGAATGTTTAAAAAACTATCAGAGAAGAAGTAGGGGCCGCCTTCCAGCATCAGGAGGGAGGTTGATGGTGTCTCCATCATTGCTGACTTTGTTTCCTTGGCACAGCCTAATGAGGAATGGTGGGAGACCACTGGATGTGAGGTTCAAGGCAACTTCTGATCGGATCTTGGCCCTGTTAATAACCGTTGAAAGCCAGGCATGGTGCCTCCTGTCTGTAATCCCAGCACTTTGGTAGGCCGAAGTGGGTGGATCGCCTGAGGTCAGGAGTTCCAGATCACCCTGGCCAACATGGTGAAACCCGTCTCTACTAAAAATACAAAAATTAGCGGATGTGGTGGTGCGTGCCTGTAGTCTCAGCTACTTTTGGGGCTGAGGTAGGAGAATCACTTGAACATAGAGGTGGAGGTTGCAGTGAGTGAGGTTACGCCATTGTATTCCAGCCTGGGCAGCAAGAGTGAAACTCCTTCTCAAAAAAGCAAACAAACAAAAGAAACTACATACAATTTTACATGGTAATTGCTTTTGGTTTAAATTTAACATTTATAACTTAAAAAATTAAGATAACTGAATAACTACTGCTTCTTGTGTGCCATTGAAGATACACTGATGGAATGAACAGTATAGACTCTGAAATTCTATTTAAACTTCTGACCTCTAATAACAACCCTGAACTAAATCATCTGTTACATATCCTACATTGTTTAGTCTTGAAGCACCGTATTCATTTGCTAATCCCCTACGTCTTTTCTTCTACTAGTTACCAATTCTGAGGAGAAAATTTCTAGAATTCTTTCTCTATTAATTTTTCCTTTGGTAGACTATACTTATCAAACATGTTTAAAAGTTGAAGAGAACAAAGTGATACAATCTGTGATTAATTCACACTTAATTATTTTCGTGTCATCTGACATTAATTTTCTTAGAGTAATAGATGTTATATAATTTTTAAAAAATTCTCTATTAGAATACCATGAACATGATTATAACCTGAAATGTTTTCCTTATATATAGAAAGGTTAATATGATTGCTATATCAAGCATGCTTAAGACCTAAATAACCAAATACCCAATGAGAATTGGGCAAGTTATATGCAGCCATGGCTGTTCTGGTAAGGAACTTATTTGTACCACCTAAAATCCCAGTATGTTTTGTCTGCCTTTTCCAGGAAGTGGAGCAAACTTCTGTGTGGTTCTAGCAGTCCACAGAAATCAAGACTGGTATCTCTTCTCGATAACTTAAGCTTGATGCTGGGTGGAACACCAGGACAATTCAGATTATAAAATGAACTTGAGGCTGGGTACGGTGGCTCACACCTATAATCCCAGTACTTTGGGAGGCCAAGGCAGGCGGATCACTTGAGGTCAGGAGTTTGAGACCAGCCTGGCCAACATGGTGAAACCCCATCTTTATTAAAAATACAAATGTTAGCCATTCATGGTGGTGCACCACCTGTAATTCCAGCTACCTGGGAGTCTGAGGCAAGAGAATCGCTTGAAGCTGGAGGCAGAGTTGCAGTGAGTAGAGATTGCACCACTGCTCTCCAGCCTGGGCGACAGAGTGAGACTCTGTCTGTAAATAAATAAATAAATTAAATTAAATAAAGAATGAGGAAAATAAAAAATAAAATGCATTTGAGCTCACTTAGGAGAGAAATTCTGTGCATACATTTAAAGTGAGACGATAAAGAAAAATACAAGATCACTGATGATCAGACCAAGGAAATAAATGACACTGAGAAGGATGAAATTTTAATACCTACCATTTTGCTTCTGTTGTCACTAAAAGTGTGCAACGTCAAACAAAGCTTTCTAGTCTTCTATGCTGTATAATTAAGATAACTTTCATTGTCACTTAAATAACATAAACATTTCATTCTCCTGGCTGCCCCTTTCACATAACTTAGAATCTTCATTTAATTCCATGATATGAGCAGTCCTTGGTTTCTATATAACATGATTTTGCCGCACAGGTTTGTGCCTGTGGAGCTCTAGAGACGATTAGACTCAGTGCAGTGACATTACCTGGCGTCTCTGTTTGTCCTCAGGGTTGTGATTTTTTTATGAGTATCATATATGGTTATGTATCGATTATGTACTGCTTATTTTATATGCATCTATGGATTTATCAATACAACAAAAGTGTTCCTTGGTCAGTTTCTTCTTTGCATTTTTGTCCATGATCCTCCTGAAAACATATAAATCATACCACATTCATAGAAGGTACCAACCTGAAAAGGAGAGCTAATAGTGCAAGAGATAACAGAATCAAAAATGAAGTGGTTACAGTAAGCTGCAAGAATAATTTTGGGTTTTGCTAAACCCAAATTGGACTTAATGAGGATGAAATTAAGGTTTCATATTAAGAAACCTTTCATCAGGTCCAGGGTCTAGGATGGCTCTCTTCCACTGGCCTCTTTGCTGGGCCTGCACCAGAGCCCTTGCCCTGTTTTTTTTTGTTTGTTTAGCTTTCCAAAACATGATTGTATGCAATGACAGGATTGAGGATATCTATTGATCTGTGCAGGAGTTAAGATGATGAAAGCTCTAGGACTCAGAGTTGACCACAAGCTCGGTGTCAGCCAGTGGTATCAAGTGCAGGTATAATGATAGTCTGGCCAGGCACAGTGGCTCACACCTGTAATCACAGCACTTTGGGAGGCTGAGGCAGGCAGATTGCCTAGGCTCAGAAGTTGGAGACCAGCCTGGGCAACATGGTGAAAACCTATCTCTAAAATATAAAAAATTAGCTGGGTGTGGCTGTGTATGCATGTATTCCCAGCTACTTGGGAGGCTGAGGCAGGAGAATTGCTTGAGCCTGGGAAGCAGAGGTTGCAGTGAGCTGAGATTATGCCACTTCAGTCCAGCCTGGGCAACAGAGCGAGACTCTGTCTCCACAGAAAATAATAATAATATAATAATAATAATAATAGTCTTAGGCTGAGTTACTTAAAGAGTGGCAGGGTCCAAATAATCACGAGTATTATAGGACTCTCTCCTCCTCTACCTAATAAGGAGAGCTGTTTTGGGGAAAGTCTTTTGTTTTGCTGAGCTGACTGGCTGATTGGGGAGACAAGAAAGTTAGAACAGACTTTAGAAAAAAGTAGAACAAAGGCTACCTGGGTTTGAGATTGGGCTGGGAAGAAGAGATTCTTGAGGAGATGAAGCAAAGGCTGAGGTAGGGCCTCAGAGGGAAAAAGGGGAGGAGAAAAGATGTGAGCAGCTGCTGTGAAGGGTGGAACTGGGAGGGGAAGTGGGGGAAAATCTGCAGGTTTAACTGCTCTGGGCAAAGGTGCTCAGATTAGCCTGGGATTATCAACTCGAGTTCTCTAGGTTTGCCTCTGTAATAGTCCAGTCATATTCTTGGCTTAAAATGTCTGTCAATCTGAATGTTTGTCCCTGGTCCTGGCTTTAAAGAACACAGAAAAACTAGAGTTTTCCCAGCAGAGGAAAATTAGGATACTGTGTTTAGAAATTGTGATCTTAGATGCTTTGAACTGAAGTGGACATGTTTAATTTAGAGAAGGAGAGACGAGGGGCCACCAACTGACTGTCTTCGGTCACTAGTGGCACTGTCATCGGGAAAGAGGAGTCAGTTTGCTCAATGTTGCCCCAGAGAAGCAGTCCTGGGGGACGCAGTCATGGGGTCAGTAGGAGGGAGAACGCTCTGAGGGGCTGGAGGTGTCCATCAGTGGTTCAGGTACTCGGCAGAGCTTCCTGCTGCAGAAGCCCAAGCTTAACCCAGATGACCCTCTAATCCCTTGTCAAGGGGGTTGTGTGAGTGCTGTGCCCTGTGCCCTGGGTGGAGGTGGAGGCAACTGTTGTTATTTGCTTCCAAGTCAGTAGGGAAGGAATTAGTATCTATGCTATGTGCTGTGTGCTCCATGCATTGCACATATTTTCTCACTTAAATTGCTGAGAGACATAACGTTCTCTCTTTGTTAATGAAGGTTCGGGGACTCAGGCATCTCAAGCCACTTGCTGTTTAGTGGTCAAATCATTTGAGCCCCAGATATGTTTTGCTCCCAAACTAGTGTTTCTCATTCATCACGCTGTCTCTGAGAATTAACCATCATCTCAGTATTAAGCTGCTTTGTTGAAATGCCATCTGTAAAACATTTTTGGCAAGCATGTTTCTTACTGATTCAGGGAGCAGTATATTTTAGTGGTTAAGATATGGGTGTTGGATTAATCAGACATAGTCTGGAGTCTCAATTCTGCCTCTTGTTAGCCCTGTGACTCTTGGGCAAGTAACATCTCTGGGCTTTGGTTAACCCATGCAGCAGTTCCCTCACAGGGCTCTTTTGAGGCTTAAATAAAATAGAGAGAATGTACCTGATATCAATGGTTTACATTGCTGCAATACTTAATACCTATCTAGACAGTAAAGGAACAGAGATGAAATACTAAGTTACATCCCTAGAAGAAGCACTTGAACTGAAAATATTTAGGATCCTTGGACTAATTCTTTGCACCTGTCATTCCTATCATCTGGATTTGCTTACCTTCCACAACCTGGGAAAGTGGGAATCTATAATGTAACAACAGCAGCCAATATCTGACTTGACCCTCACTTTAACAAACTCACGGAGCACACCAGCCTTGTGTTTTAGTAAGCCCCGAGGGCACAGGAATCATTAATCAAATCAATGACCAGGATAGTCACAGGCCGCCCATACTCATAGAATTCATCAGTTTGTCAGTTACTAGCCAATCATTGAATGTCAGCAAACCTTAGCAAATACTGGAGCCAGACTCTCTTGCTAGACAAAAACTAGTGGCTTAGTTTTTAACTCTTATTTTTAAGGTGTTCCTTCTCATCATCTCTCTCCTAGTTGTTTAATGCTAAACAGCTGCAAAATGATGGCTGCTTGTTGTAGAGGGTAGCTGACCAAAAACATGCAAACGGAAGAGGGATTCGGAAATGTGTTTCTGAGAATGGTCTTCGGGCCACTCTGACTCTCAACTGAACTGCCTGCAAACTAAGAAATCTTAAATCCCTGGCTGGGTGCGGTAGCTCACGCCTGTAATTCCAGCTCTTTGGGAGGCTGAGGCAGGTGGACCACCTGAGGTCAGGAGTTTGAGACCAGCCTGGCCAACATGGTGAAACTCTGTCTCTACTAAAAATATAAAAATTAGCCGGGCATGGTAGCGCGTGCCTGTCATCCCAGCTACTCAGGAGGCTGAGGCAGGATGCTCACCTGAACCAGGGAGGCAGAGGTTACAGTGAGTTGAGATCGTGCCATTGCACTCCAGCCTGGGCAACAAGAGCAACACTCTGTCTCTAAATAAATAAATAAATAAGACCGCCTTGTTCGCAGTGAAGTTCTACTTGCCTTTTTGCAATTTGTCATCATCTCTCCCAGAGCTCAGAGAAACTTTGTCCAAGGCCATTGTCTGATTATCTGTCTTATTTAGTGTCCAAAGAGAATATTACAAACTAATGTCTGCTCTTTGGGCCCATTCAATTCTACTAAAAATTATTTATACCTCTCACAATTCTCTAAGTTTTCTCATTTCCCTCTCTTCTAATATTGAGTGTCAACTTGATTGATCGAAGGATGCCAAGTTCCGACCTGGGTGTATCTTCAGCTGCAGACTGAAGGCTGCACTGTCAGTTTCCCTGCTTTTGAGGTTTTGGGACTCAGACTGGCTTCCTTTTTCCTCAGCTTGCAGAAGGCCTGTTGTGGGGTTTTACCTCGTGATTGTATGAGTCAATACTCCTTAATAAAATCCCCTTCATATATTTAAAAAAAGAAAGAAAGAAATCTTAATCCCTGGGCCTCAGGCCTACTGAATCAGAAGTCCAGATTGAGAGGCCTGGGGATTTTTATTTAACAGTCACCTTGGATGACTGCTTTATGTTTCTTCTGCAAGAACTCCCCAGGGCCATCCATCCCAGCAGTAGTAGAGTCCAGAGCCTAAGATGGCCCTCTTCTCACTGGCCTCTTTGCTGGCCCCTGGCCCTGTGCCCATGCCCTTGCCCTCTCTGTCTGGACGCCTCTCCCCAGTTATCTGCATGATGCATGCCTCAACTTTTAGGCCTTCCTGAAATGTCACCGTATCCTGAGGCCTCCCTGATCGCCCTACATGAAATGATCCACTGTGCATTCATCACCATCCTTACAGATTGTATGACTTACTCAGCCTCATGTCTGTCTCCCCACACAAGGGCAAGGGTTTCGGCAGCTTTGTTAACCTGTTGTACTGCCCAAGCTTAGAGGTTATACTGTACAACCTCTTGGCACCTAGGAGGGACTCCATGTTTGAAAACCCTAAGGAAGGCTGGGCGCAGTGGCTCACGCCTGTAATCCCAGCACTTTGGGAGGCCGAGGCAGGTGGATCACGAGGTCAAGAGATCGAGACCATCCTGGTCAACATGGTGAAACCCCGTCTCTACTAAAAATACAAAAAATTAGCTGGGCACGGTGGCGCGTGCCTGCAATCCCAGCTACTCAGGAGGCTGAGGCAGGAGAATTGCCTGAACCCAGGAGGCGGACGTTGCGGTGAGCCGAGATCGCGCCATTGCACTCCAGCCTGGGTAACAAGAGCGAAACTCCGTCTCAAAAAAAAAAAAAAAAGAAAACTCTAAGGAAGTATCAGGGAAGAAAGAGAGGCCTCCATTGTACAGGGAGTTGTGAAATTGAGGTGAGGATTTCTGAAGACCTCTTTCTATTCTAATCCTACATTGCCCTTTTAAGTTGGATTGTAATTTAAAATTATTAAGACATCAAAAATGGTGAAAAGTTTAGACATGTAGACATCAATGACTTTAGAGATTGCTCCCTATATAGTGAGAATGACACATGATAGGTACTTGAACAGACATGTACAGAAATTCTAGGGTCTTTGCTCTCATTTTTAATTTTTTTTTTCTTTTGAGCTGGAGTTTTGCTCTTGTTGCCCAGGCTGGAGTGCAATGGCGCCATCTCAGCTCACTGAAACCTTTCTCTCTGAGGTTCAAGCAATTCTCTTGTCTCAGCCTCCCTAGTAACTAGGACTATAGGTGCCTGCCATCACTCCTGCCTAATTTTGTATTTTTAGTAGAATTGGGGTTTCACCATGTTCGCAAGGCTAGTCTCGAACTCCTGACCTCAGATGATCTACCCATCTCGGCCTCCCATAGTGCTGGGATTACAGGTGTGAGCCACTGCGCCTGGCTCTCATTTTTAATTTTATAGATTTATTACTACCTTGTTTTGCTATTAAGTGACTTGGTATTAGCAAATCACTGGCTAATTGACTTTGGTAATTTTGAATTTTTAATGTAATATCTTATCTATACAAACAATACACAGAGGCAGACAACATACTATTTAATTTCTATTATTTGATAAGTATCAGTTAATATTCTTTCTCTCTCTTTTGAGACAGAAACCTGCAACCTCCACCTCCTGGGTACAAATGAGTCTCGTGTCTTAGCCTCCAGAGTAGCTGGGATTAAAGGCACCCACCACCACGCCCAACTAATTTTTATATTTTTAGTAGACACAGGGTTTCACTATGTTGGCCAGGCTGGTCTCAGACTCCTCACCTCAGGAGATCCACCTGTCTCAGCCTCCTAAAGTGCTGATTAGAGGTGTGACCCACCAGTTAATATTCTCTTATTATAATTTTAAATTGGGGAAACTGAGTTGACTTACATTGTTTCAACTTTTGGCACCTTTTTCTGCCTACCTGTATTATTGGGGTTTTAATAAACATTAATGGAATCTTTGAATTTATTTAAATTCATGGCCAGGCATGGTGGCTTAGGAGGCTGAGGCAGAAGAATCACTTGAACTCAGGAGGCAGAGATTGCAGTGAGCTGAGATTGCACCATTGCACTTTAGCCTGCGTGACAGAGCAAGACTCCATCTCAAAAAATAAAAAATAAAATAAATTCTCCACAATTTTTTTTTTTTTTTTTTAGAAACAACCCTTTAGGTAGGTGGGAAATTATGACAGTGGTATTTCTGATATTTTGGTTTTAATTTACATCTTCTGGATGTATTTTTATAATCTTTAACTGTTTAATTTGAGAGTTTACTAATCAGCATTAAATTTCACGTAGCTGCAAAATTCCGTGTCAGCAGCCCAGTATTTTCTCTACATCGATATTGACAGGGATTTTCTTCGGTTATTGCAGGACTATCAGGATCTACTTCACAAACAATTAAGCTGTGATTCAAGCAGCCAGCATTTTTTTCTGATGTTTAACGCATTTCCATGAGACTCCTGGAATCTGAGTATAAAACAAAGGAATGCATCCCTGGTATTCAGGTAGTCGATGATGTAAATCCTCCAAATGATGCTGCTGATCTCTTAATATTCTTTTTCCTTTAGACAAAGAAGCTGTAGGTGCAGTAGAGAGGAGAAAAATGACAAGGAAATTCAAAACTGAAATCAATCTTAGTATAGGAAAAATGGAAGGCAAACTGATGTGTCAGGGACACGAACAATTATGAAATATCATTGGCCAGTTTTCCAAATGCAAATTTACCCATGCATCCAATGTTCTAGATGAGATGAAAATTATAGAATCCTAATTTTCCTTTGAGAAATGTTTTTCTCCAGAAATAAAGATACAAATGTTATTTCACAATAGCATTTCCATATATTCATTCTTGTTAATTTAAAAAAAAAATCTTTACATGGAGAAAGACTCAATATAAATACATTTCGCAGCTCTTGCCAAAGCCACAGTCTTAAGGTATTGTTCATTGTGTTAATATGTCCCCTGATTTCTACTTTACTGATGCTCCTGTTTAGAATTAAGGCGATCTGTCTTCATGTGTCTTCCCAGCCCTGCGGTAATTGACCTGGCAGGCCTCCGTGCTGCCGGCCCCCACGGTAATGGCTTGGAGAGGACGTCCTGCCTCTCTAATTTGACTGACAGGACAAGCCCTGTTTTAAAATCTTCGTCATGTGCTTTTTATCAGTAAATAACACCCATACTACCAAGCATGCGTACACTGAAATAGACAGCTGTGTCTTTTTAATGTGCCTTCTCCCCAGCAGAGGAAGGTAGCTGAACACAGCCAGAGCTTCATTGGTTGTAAAGGTCCTTTCCGCTGACAACAGTGCTTTTTGAAATCTCTTTTCACCTCTTTACAAGAGAGCCATGTACATCCTCTGTAGGTCAGTTGATCTCAAGTTAAATAGGCTGGCTTCCTACACGCAGTTGTTGCTTCATAGGTTCTGTCTGGATTTAATATTTGCAGCTGTGAGAAAATACAAAAACATGGATTGAGTCTGGGCAGGACTGACTGATGAATTTCTATACCACATAGCACACCAAACGTTCTGCCACTTGGTTTTCATTAAGACATGTCATTTTAGTTTGGTGAATAATGATGGTTTTTAAGTTGTGTTGCCTTTAGGTATTTAGATGTTTCTTTTTCTTTCTTTCTTTTTCTCTCGTAGTTTCGCTCTGTCACCCAGGCTGATGTGCAGTGACATAATCTCAGCTCAGAGCAATGTCTGCCTCCCAGGTTCAAGTGATTCTCCTGCCTTGGCCTCTTGTGTAGCTGGGATTACAGGCCTGTGCACCATGCCGGCTAATTTTTGTATTTTTAGTAGAGATGGGGTTTCACCATGTTGGCCAGGCTGGTCTGGAGCTCCTGACCTCAAGTGATCTGCCAGACTCAGCCTCCCAAAGTGCTGGGATTACAGACATGAGCCACCATGCCCAGCCAGGTATTTAGATATTTCCAACTTTGACTTTTGAAATTATATTTTGCTCTTACTTAATGAAATTTTATGGAAGAGATATATTCAGTTGTGAAGATGACTATATTTATACCAGTATCGAAACAAAACAATAATGTAGTATCTGTCCACTGGGTGTCTGGGTAATGTAGTTTAAGAAGAGAATCCACAAATCCAAACTAAGAGAAAAGGCAAGCCCTGGAATAAATCACACAATGGACCTGATGACTTGTGTTTTCACCAATCCCATAGGTCTTCCCTATAAATATTAAAACATTCCACATACACGTAAGTGACCAGGGCCATGGGAAGAGAACACTTAACGTGGAGATGGACACCGCTGGTGGAGAGAGCGGGAGATGGGAAAGAGAAAGCATCAACAGAAAGCTGATGGAGAAATAGGGACCAGACTGGGGGAAGTCATCCATTTTGCACATTCTGTCTGGTTCTGTTGCCTGGAACATAGGGTCCCAGAAATGGAAACACAGAGACAAAAGTACAGAGACAGGGACATCCCTGCTGCTAGGTGACCTCTGAGGAGGTGGCAGTGGGAAAGATGTGATCACACCTGCATTGTGGAGAGGTTCCCCAGGCTGCAGGGAGGCGGCTGTGAGCTTAAAGTGGGGACACAGTTCAAGGTCATTAGGCAGGTGAGAGAGAGCACAGGAAGAGACAGGCAAAAAATATAGCATAGGTCACGTGGAAACCCCCTGGCACCGCACTGGGTCTGAGAAAAGAAGGGGGACATGTGGTGACATTTGTAGGAAACTTTAGGCTACGGAGTGAGGGGCTAGTGAGATGTCAGAGTATACCCTGTAGGCATTTTGGGAAATATGGGATTGGACATAGGGTGGAAGGAAAATCGAGAAATTTCTGTGTATTGATTAGCTACTGTGTGTCAGATATTTTGCCATTTAATAGTTCTGAAAGCTTCCCAGGTGAATGATGTGCAGCCAGGGCGAGAAACTGCTGTCGTCTCAGTCTTCTGTGGACTGACTTCAGGCAGTTGGTGTTTGAAGCCAGGCTTCTCAGCCTTCTCTGGGAGATTTATGAGAATCTTTTCAAAGTAAAATTTTAAAAGTTATAAAATATCTAATATAATTGATGGAAAACTCTTAGAAACATGCAGTTGGTCAACAACCATCTATTTCTTAAACTTTGAGTCGTGTTCATGTATATGCTTGTATCTCTGTATAGACTTACAGCTGTAGTACATGTAATTTGGAGAAAGAAATCAATGCATCTTTGCATGTTATGTTTTACTGTAGCTTTTCCTACACCATTTTTTGAAGTGCTGTAGTTGAACATAGGTTTCAAAAAAGTGTGTTTATTCATCTTTCTTGCAGGGTTTTTTTTTTGAGACAGAGTCTCACTCTGTCGCCCCAGCTGGAGTACAATAGTGTGATCTTGGCTTACTGCAACCTCCGCCTCCCAGGTTCAAGTGATTCTCCCTGCCTCAGCCTCCCAAGTAGCTGGGATTACAGGCACCTGCCACCAGGCCCAGCTAATTTTTGTATTTTTAGTAGAGATGGGGTTTTGCCATATTAGCCAGGCTGGTCTTGAACTGACCTCGTGATAAGCCTGCCTCAGCCTCCCAAAGTGTGAGCCACTGCACTCAGCCTCTTTCAGTTCTTTAAATGTAAACTCACAACCCTCCACATACGAATGTCATGAGCCAAGCAGAGCTCGAGCTTTTTTCTCAGGTAGCAGAGACCTTCCTCATTAAGGAAACTCACTGACAAGGCCTAGCCATACAGAAGTTTGCCAGTATCACAGCATTGATGAAATGAGAGGAGTAAGTAGGTAGATGTGTGATTAAGTTGCACGGTGGAATCCGTACAGACAAGCAGGGAAGATGACTGAAGGAGACATAGCAACACATTTCACTTTCTCTACTGAGTTCTATCTCTTGTCTTCACTTTTTTTTTAAAGCAGGTAACCTTAATACATAACTCAGAGCTAAATGACAACAGGTGCCCAAAGGAACTGCAAAGGTTGTGAGTAGAAGATTACATTGGTCTGTGCAGAATACCTCCTTGGCCATGATGAAAGGACATTCTTTCGTTCTGGACTCTTAGAATACAAAAGAACCCCTTCTGCTAGTCATTTTTATGCATCCAAAACCAGATTTCCAACACGTTATGGTAAAGGCATTGCTGAATCAAGTATAGCACACATGTTCTACAGTAGTTGATTACAGTCTGTTAGGAAAGCAGCAGGACTGGAAATAGGCTGAGGCCATTTTAGCGTCGTGCAGGAGAACCACAGCCCTTTGGTTTGGCCTTAAGTTGTAAGCAGAAAGGTTTGGGAACAGTCCTACCATCTTCATGGAATAGTCAGATGTTGTACTTGTCATTGATGTTTTTGCCGTAGTTCTGATATGTAAATAAGGTACTTAATTGTTGTGTGTGGGAGAGAGAAGTAGGAGGTGGTTGTCAGTACACCAGAGTGGCGCATCACAGCCTCAGGCCAGATTTTTTTTTTTTTTTTTGAGACATGGTCTCACTCTGTCACCCAGGCTGGAGTGCAGTGGTGTGATCTCAGCTCATTGCAACCTCTGCCTGCCAGGTTCAAGCAATACTCCCACTCCATCTCCTAAGTTTCTGGGATTACAGGTGTATGCCACCATGCCCGGCTAATGTTTGTATTTTTGGTAAAGATGGAGTTTTGCCATGTTGCCCAGGCTGGTCTCAAACTCCTGAGCTCACGCAGTCTGCCCACCTCGGCCTCCCAAAGTGCTGGGATTACGGGTGTGAGCCACCGAGCCTGGTCCTTAAGCCAGATTTTAACTTTGATTCTGGAATGCCAGAGAAGTATTATTATTTATGAATATAGATGATTGCATATAGCGAATACAAAACAGAGTAATTTGATTAAAGTATATATATAGACACAGACATACCATCTATTCATATGTAGGAAATGAGTACTCTGAGAGACAAATGATCCAGCATGAGGTCATTATATATGTGTGTATTTTCATGTTATATATGTCCATATATATGCATGGATATGATGAAGAAAGACATTGGACAAAATATTAAGTATTATAATAGAAACCGGGTGCTCTCAAAAATCTCCAAAACACAAAATGAGAACTATCTAATAAGGCAGGACCAGAGCCAGATGGGGAGACTGGATTTTGCAGAAATATCCCAACTCATTAGGATTTGTAGTCCAGCCATTTCCACTGAGGTGCAGAAAGATTAAGCAAGTGATGGCCTGGGGAACATGAGTCCGTTAGTAAAGCGGCAGAACTGGAAATAAGCTGGAGCCATTTTAGCACCATGCAGAACCACAGCTCTTTGGTTTGGCCTTAAGTTGTAAGTAGAAAACTTACAGACTCTGAGTGGCAGTGGTGTGAGGGACCCTGTGTTATACAGACTTTGGAGACCTTGGGCTTCCCTTTAGCCAGCACCTGTTAAGAGCTTTTTCTCAACCAGGCATGGTGGCTCACGTCTGTAATCCCAGCACTTTGGGAGGCTGAGGCAGGCAGATCACCTGAGGTCAGGAATTCGAGACCAGCCTGACCAACATGGAAAAACCCTGTTTCTACTAAAAATAAAAAAATGAGCTGGGCGTGATGGCACATGCCTGTAATCCTGGCTACTTGGGAGGCTGAGGCAGAAGAATTGCTTGAACTTGGGAGGTGGAAGTTGTGGTGAGCCAAGATCACGCCATTGCATTCCAGCCCGGGCAACAAGAACAAAAGGCCATTTCGAAAAAAAAAGTTTTTTTCTTATACCCCCAGGAAGAGAACTGGGGAAAGAAGACTTATAACTGAAGAGGTAGTGTTCTTAGGTAAGGATGCTTCCCTCCGACGGAAGGCAGTGGGTCAAGGCAGGGTTTAGAAATGGGGCCCTCACTGCTTGCTGGCAGGAGTATTCTCTGTCTCCAGTTAGGAAGCAGAAAGTGCACAGGCAGGGCCTTGCAGACTCAGTCTGCCTGGCTCTTCTCCACACAGCCTCTGTCGGAGCCACAGGCAGCAGGAGGGGCAGATCTGGTGGAAACATGTTCAGCAGTTAGCCAGAAAGTGGCCTGGGAAAGGGGTGACTCGAGTGCAGGTGTCTGAGGCTGGAGACTGTACATTTTATAAAGATGTGTCTTTCATAAAGTAGACAAAATATACTTTGGCTGATTTAATTACTCCCTAAAGTTTTAAAATAGTCAGTATACATTGAATAACTACTCTGTGCAAAAACTAAAGCCATATAAACTTCAAGGAGTGTGCAGTCTAATGAAGAGGATGAAACTTGTAATCAAGTGAGTATCTTGCAAAGCACCATGCCAAGTTGAAAAAGAACTGTTGTAAAAGAGGCGCACCATGCTTTCGACGTTCAAAGAAGGGAAAAAGAAAAGTAATTTCTCAGTGGAATCATGAGAGGGTCATGGCAGATGGAGTCCTCAGAGATGGAGGCAGAGGTACAAGCAGGAATAAGCTTGTGGAAGTGGAGTGATATGAAGTAGCTTAGAGAACAGGCCACCCCCATTCAATTGGAGTATAGCTGTGGGCCAGGACGAGGGAATTAACCTGCTTGCATAAGTTGGTGAAGAGTCACATAAGATCTGAATATATGTTAAGAAATTTGCCTTTTCTTCAAAAGGCAACTCCCTTTTTGTTCTGTTTTGCATATCCCAAATATTCAAAGACTTGGGCAGAGGATGTATGACTAACATCTGGGATTTCATGATGTGGGCCCGTGTCAAATATTTTATGTACATTTATCTCATTACTCCTCCTTCGTATCCCCTTTTATAAGACAGGAAATACATGCTCAGACAAAGTAATTTGGGCAAGATCATTGAGTTGGTAAGTGTAAAAGCAGCATTGGAACCCAGTCTGTTTTGACTCATCCCCTTTTAAATGCATCACATTGCCTCTATTGAAGATGGTTAGCTGATGCATATTCATTGAATGAGTCAATAAATCAATGGATACATGAATGAATTATAAATGTATTTGCTTTTTTTTATTGTTTTGAGACATAGTCTCACTCTGTCACCCAGGCTTGAGTGCAATGGCGTCATCTCAGCTCACTGTAACCTTCACATCCTCAGTTCAAACAATTCTCTGCCTCAGCCTTCTGAGTAGCTGGGATTACAGGCCCATACCACCATGCCTGGCTGATTTTTATTTTTTTTATTTATTTATTTTTTTAGTAGAGACAGGGTTTCTCTATGCTGGACATGCTGGTCTCGAACTCCTGACCTCAAGTGATCTGCCCACCTTGGCCTCTCAAAGTGCTGGGATGACAGGCTTGAGCCACTGTGCCCAGCCATAAATGTATTTACTTTAAAACAGATTCACCCAGAGAACAATAACATTGTAACTGGGTAAAATATGAGTGCTCAGTCTTGGGAGACTGTCCTTCCTCTGTGACTGCTGCTTACAATAATGGGTTGGAATTAGCTAAGTGGATATGAGAATTTGAGAGCCACAAGACGTCCCTCATTTCATCAACATTATAAAATGTGAAGTGCCTCAGTATAGCTGATAAGCACCTAGGGCCAGAAGATGTAGTTTAGGTTGTCAGTGTTTGGAAACTAACATTTCCAAGACATTATTGCATCTTTTCTGCTTTATTAAAGGTGACTTAGAATGATGACTTCCAGTTCTTGCTTCTGGCAACAGTATAGAGTGCTGGCTACTGAGTTTACAGTATTCCCCCAGGGGGAGAAACAGACTTTTTCCAGTTAAGCCTACAGTAGGAGAGGTGTAGCTGTTTCCTTTGTTCCTTGCACAAAACACCACACTCAGCTTTACTTCTGCTACAGATAAGAAATCTTTGTTCAATCTAGTCTGTGTTCAGAATCCAGATTCATACTGACCTTTTGTGTGGAAGAGATAGTATATTATCTTTTATCACAAGTGGTTTACATTTCTTGTTAATTCAGACCAAGTTAATTCACTCAACATTTGTAGGGAACAGAGTGAGCAAGGTGCTAGGACACAGAGATAAAACCTTAGCACCCTTGAGGACATCTCAAGCCATTGAGCTTTAGGTCAGACATCATAAAGACTGAGTAAGAAATATCAAACCTGAGCACAGAGAAGATACTGCCCACGGGACTCTTAACAGTGCAGGAGATGGAGCAAAGATAAAACCAAGCCCCTGCCTGCCAGCCCCTGGGGGGACATGTAAGTGATGTGCATTATGAAATGTGTGCTCACGTCTCCATGATATAGACTTAGCTCTGTAAGATGAGAGGAATATGCTTGTGTGCTTGCATATATCATAAGTGCATATTTTCACTAATAGCAGTAAAGATGTTTGTGGAAAGCTAGCTTGCTAGTTTTATAGTCCATAAAAGCAGCTCTTGGGAGTCTAGAGACATACTTGGATTTGTGCTATAAAAGTTCTGTTAGGGATTGTAGCCTTTGTATTATCTGGAGGAGAGAGGAGTTTGGGGGACATACCTTAACAAAAATATAATTCAGGGGAAACTTCTTCCATCCAGGTAAATAAGGGAAATATATTTCATTGTAGGCCAAAGTGAAGATGTGTTTGATGCTAAGAACCCATTGTTGCCTTAGTTACTGTTGTAAAGAATATTATGTGTTAAAACACTGTGGCCAAAATGTAGATATAATATTTGTTATATACTTTTTTTTTGAGACAGAGTCTTGCTCTGTTGCCCAGACTGGGGTTCAGTGGCACTATCTTGGCTCACTGCAGCCTCCACCTCCCAGGTTCAAGTGAAACCACCTTTGCAAAATTATGACTGACACAGTCCATCAAGATAGTAACAATCCTTTCCCAAAGCAGATCTCCTTCTTGCCTGGGTACTAGATTGCCTTTGTAGGACCATTAGTCACAAGGTTAAAAACGATGTTTTAGGAGTCATGCAGCTGGAGGCTACAGGATTCTGACCCTCCCTAAACTGCTCCTAAGATCAGTGCTGGAGATATTTGCAGACTCTGCACTTGATGGATCAGGGAGCCCCGCCCAGATCAAGAAACTTGCTCATCTGGTCTTGTGGCTCCCACCTAGGGATGGACTGAATTCAAGAAGCAAGAAGACAGATGATTTAATCTTGAACCAATCAGCACTCCTGGCTGTCTGGCTTCCCCCGACCCACCAAGTTATCCTTAAAAACTGTTCCCTGAATGCTCAAGGAGACTGATTTGAGTAATAATAAAACTCTGGTCTCCCACATAGCTGGCTCTCTGTGAATTACTCTTTCTCTATTGCAATTCCCCTGTCTTAATGAATTGATGGACCCCTTGGGCAGTTATACAAGCCATTCTCCTGCCTCAGCCTCCCAAGTAGCTGGGATTACACATGTGTGCCACCATGCCCAGCTAAGTTTTCCATTTTCAGTAGAGATGGGGTTTCACCACGTTGGCCAGGATGGTCTCAAACTCTAGACCTCAAGTGATCTGCCTGCCTCAGCCTTCCAAAGTGCTGGGATTACAGGTGTGAACCACCACGCCCAGCCTGTCTTTTTTTTTTTTTTTTTGAGAAAGAGTCTCACTCCGTTGCCCAGGCTGGAGTGCAGTGGTGCACTCTTGGTTCACTGCAACCTCCACCTCCCAGGTTCAACCAATTCTCCTGCCTCAGCCTCCCAAGCAGCTGGGACTACAGGCACCTGCCACAATGGCCAGCTAATTTTTTATATTTTATTAGAGATGGGGTTTCACTGTGTTGCCCAGGCTGGTCTCAAACTCCTGCGCTCAGGCATTCTGCCCTTCCTTGGCCTCCCAAAGTACTAGGATTATGGGTGTGAACCACTGCACCCAGCCTATACTTTTTTTTTTTTTTGAGATAGTGTGGCTTTGTTGCCAGGCTGTGGTGGATCTTGGCTCACTGCAACCTCCACCTCTCTGGTTTGAGCAATTCTCCTGGCTTAGCCTTCTAAGTTGATGGGATTACAGGCCTGCACCACTACACCTCACTAATTTTTGTGTTTTTTTTGAGACAGAATTTTTCTCTTGTTACCCAGGCTGGAGTGCAATGGCGCGATCTCAGCTCACTGCAACCTCCACCTCCTGGGTTCATGCAATTCTCCTGCCTCAGCCTCCTGAGTAGCTGGGATTACAGGCACGCGCCACCGTGCCCAGCTAATTTTTTGTATTTTTTGTATTTCCTCCCAGGAAACGGAGGTTGTGGTGAGCCGAGATCGCGCCATTGCACTCCAGTCTGGGTAACAAGAGCGAAACTCTGTCTCAAAAAAAAAAAAAGAAGTATTACAGTATATTATCTTTATAATTTTTCATTCTAATATCAATGTTCTGTTTTGGCAGGGGAATTTGGAGAGTGTGGAGGAGAAAAACAGAAATTTAGAATATATAGCTAGCTATGCTTTTCTAGTTCCTTTTAGGTGTAAGAATATTTTAAATGTAATTAATAATTGTAACTATTGAATGAAGTGATATTTCATACATTCATTCTCAACTACTAATTTTTCCCCATCAAATTAGAATTAAACTGATCAGTATAAATTTATTACTAAAAAAGCTGAGTATAGTCCGGGAACGGTGGCTCATGCCTGTAATCCAAATACTTCAGGAGGCTGAGGCCAGGAGTTTGAGACCAGCTTGGCCAACATGATAAAACCCCATCTCTGCTAAAAATACAAAAATCAGCAGGTTGTGATGGTGCATGCCTGTAGTCCAGCTTCTTGGGAGGGTGAGGCAGGAGAATTGCTTCAACCCGGGAGGCGGAGGTTGCAGTGAGCTGAACTGGAGCCACTGTACTCCAGCCTGGGTGGCAGAGCAAGATTCTGTTTCAAAAAAAAAAAAAAAAAAAAAAGCTGAGAAAGCTGAGCATGATGCTGTTACTCTCTTGCGGGGTTTTTGCTTTGTTTGTTTGTTTTTTTAATGAGAGACAGGATCTCACTCTCTCATTCAGGATGGAGTACAGTGGTGCTGTGGGATCATAGTTCACTGTAACTGTGGGCTTGTAGAATCAATCTGACAGCCTCAGCCTTGCCACCAGGCCCCACCTTCTAGGTCATTTTACTACCTTTTGGTATCACCTCTTTGCATGAAAACATTAACATTAATTAGTAATGTCTTAGCCTCCAGACAGTCTCTTTTCTATGGTATTTGCTATTGCATACATGATAGTTTAAATTTACACCCAAAAACAATACTAATTCTCAAGGAGAAATTAAAATATTTCGTGAATAGAATCTTCTAAGTAATTTACATCTTGGCTTGAATGCAAAGATTTAATGACTGTTTTAATGACTATTTTCTGTAAATTATGAAACTATTTTTTATATTTATTTCTTACTGATCTTTGCTCTTTTATTTATTTATTTATTTTTTAGAGATAGGGTTTCACCATGTTGGCCAGGATGGTCTCGATCTCCTGACCTCATGATCCGCCCGCCTTGGCTTCCCAAAGTGCTGGGATTACAGGCGTGAGCCACCATGCCCAGCCTGCTCTTTTATTATAACTTGTCTTGGGTCCTGCCTGGTACTTCCCGTTTGGTTTAATCTGAGTAAATATATATGTGTGTGTGTGTGTGTGTGTGTGTGTGTGTGTGTGTGTGTGTGTATTTCTGAGATGGAGTTTCGCTTTTGTTGCCCAAGCTGGAGTGCAATGGCGCGATCTTGGCTCACTGCAACCTCTGCATTCTGGGTTCAAGTGATTCTCTTGCCTCAGCTTCCTGAGTACCTCGAATTACAGGAATGTGTCACCATGCCCACCTAATTTTTTGTATTTTTAGTAGAAATGAGGTTTCACCATGTTAGCCAGGTCTCGAACTCCTGACCTCAGGTAATCCACCTGCCTCCGCCTCCCAAAGTGCTGGGATTACAGGCGTGAGCCACCACGTGGGATCCTGAGTAAACATTAAATTCAGTTGATTGTTCCTGAAGACTGAGCTGTCTCTTTGGGCCATGCCTCTGAGATTGGTGGTGGAAAGAGGCCCAGGCTGGATCCAGCAGAACCAGCCATTGTCACTTGTTAGTGTGGCCTTGGGCAGGTGGCTTAATTGTAATGCCGCAATTCTCTTTCCCATGGTGAGTATGAAAGTGAAAGAGGTGACTGTGTGTAAAGTGCCCGGCAGGAAGAAAGTGCTGATGAGGGCTGTGTTGCTTTCTCCTGTTCCCTCCTCACTCCTTTTAAAAATTAAAACACACATGGACCATGTCCACCTATACTGAGGCTTTGTTAAGGTTAGTCTTTATGAGCTGATAGCAGATTCGTTCTTTATTTGATCAGTTTTAACCAGTCATAATGAGGAGACTGGTTTGACCTTTTACACGACCCAGTTAGTAAACTGTTCATCTTAGATGTGGTTTTAATTAAAACAACTAGAAACCTATATGCTGATAGTTCTGGTTTAATAATTCTTGTTAATTTTATTTACCACGGAATCAGAAATTTATATTCCCGGTATGAAGTGATTTTCCCTTAGATAATTTTTTATTCAATCTTTGTAACTATTTTATTTTGTAAAAAAAACCACCTAATGTACTTATTTTGGATTTTCCTGTTGGTGAAAATTGTTTTTGCATACCTTTGAAGACTACTCTGTGCAAATTTAAAATGCACATTAGCTCTATCATACACTTACTGTAACCATGCGTCTTGCTTGTTGGTCTGGCTCTGAGCTGTGGGATGCCCAGTTATGTTTTATCCCAGTTTCATATCAGAAATAGTGCTCCTCCTTACTAGAAATTGTGCCCTTTGTACAAAGCAAAGTTCAAGTCGTCAGGGAGAGAGCCAATCTCCCTGGCTCCTCCTACCTTCAGTTCAGCAGAGAACAAGGCTTAGTATATGCAAATGTGAGCTTGGTTTTGTCGGGTAAATCTTGCTTATTTGTGTTGTGGGCTTTGTTTTTTATTTCTTAATTTTGTTTTCTCTCTTGGAAAAGCTCAAGCCTCACACAGGTTATTTCCCCCTGGTACTTGATGGTCTACACAGTTTCATTTCATCATGTCATACTTAAGGAATGACCAATCTTTCAATGTGCCTGGAAGGACTAACCTAGGAATTATTAGCCACGTGCCATTTATCAACGAGGTACACTTTGATAGACTTTTTATTGCTTATGTCAACAGCTTCTGAAAATCTAATCTTCTGTGTTTTTCTCTGTCTCCAGGCCTCTCCAGGCCTGTTGTTCTTCTATCTAGCCAGCTTCTACAAGGCTGTGGGCGGGACTTTCATTGCTTTGGACCAGAGGTCACAGCTCTGGTTTAATCCACAAACCCTCAGTACTTTTTCTTTATTGACATGAAGTCTCACTCTGTTGCTCAAGCTGGAATGCCGTGGTGCAGTCTTGGCTCACTGCAACCTTCACCTCCCGGATTCAAGTGATTCTTCTCCCTCAGCCTCTCGAGTAGCTGGGACTACAGGCACACTCCACCATGCCTGGCTAATTTTTGTATTTTCAGTAGAGATGGGTTTTCTCTGGGTTGGCCAGGGTGGTCTCAAACTCCTGACCTCATGATCTGCCTGCCTCAGCCTTCCAGAGTGCTGGGATTACAGATGTGAGCCACTCCACCTGGCCACCTTTGGTACATTTTAAAGCTTCTGACTGTTTTCTGATTTTTTTTTTTTTTTACTTCTAATGATACCAAGTATTCTGTATAGTTTTTTTTAACTCTTAGCCTTGTGGAGGTTCTGCATTATAGTTCTTATAACTGATTTCTATTTAATTACTTTACATTGACTCCTATAGTTTGTCATCTATATTTTATTTCTTTAACAGAACGTTAAAATAAAACGCCGGGTGCAGTGGCTTATGCCTGTAATCCCTGCACTTTGGGAGGTCAAGGCAGGTGAATTGCTTGAACCTCAGAATTTTTGACCAACCTAGGCAACATGGCAAACCCCCAGCTTTACAAGAAATACAAAAATTAGCTAGGTGTGCTGTTGCACCTGTATTCTGAGCTACTCGGGAGGCTGAGAGGTGGGAGGATCACCGGAGCCTGGGAGGTCAAGGCTACAGTAAGCCATGATTGTAACACTGCACTCCAGCCCGGGCAGTGGAGTGAGACCCTGTCTCCAAAAAAATAATAAATTAACAAATTAAAAGTAAATAGTGAATCATATGTTTTAGAGCTTAGTGATTTAACTGATGACATCTCATTTGACAACCTTGTGGAGAAGAATCATTCATTTATTTATTCCATATATATATTTTTTTAAGCATTACTACGTGCCACTATACTACGACACTATAGTAGATCCTAAAAATATGAAGTGAACAAAACTGGCCAAGATGTCTGACTTGTGGAGCTTGCATTTAATGAAGGGAGAAAGAGAATAAACAGTCAAATTAAGTTAAATAGCGTATTGGCGATAAGCGCTAAGGAGAAATGTAAAGGAGAATGGGAACTTGGAAACGTGGGAGGGAGTGCAGGAGATGGGGCCAGTTTCTCATTTTGGATAAGGCCGGGCCTCACGGGGCGGGTGGTGTTTGGATCAAGCCCCGCCTCTCTGAGGGAGCAAGCATTGCAGCCAGCCCGGGCCAAGCATTTCGGGAGGAGGAAAGAAGGGCAGAGGCCCTTCAGGCTGGAGGGAGGTTGGGTGGGAAGACTGGGCAGCAGGGAGGCCCTCGAGTCCGGGGTGAGCTGAACCAAGGGGACGGGAGTTGGGAGATGAGGTCAGAGAGTGCGTGGGAAGAGGTTATTGTTCCTCCTTTACAGAGAGAACACACACACACACACACACACACACACACACACACACACACGGGGTCAGCGTGGTCTCGGTGGAGGGAGTTCCTCAGCGTCATGGAGCTAGAAAGGGGCAGAGCTAGGACTAACCAGGACTAACCTGCACTGGGAGCCCATGCATGGGCTGGGGTCTCCCACTCAGGGGTCATTCTGGCTCGAAGTAACTGACGTTTTATTTCTCACTTTGCTCACCTTTCCGTCTTTGGAGAGTAGAAAAGCGTATTTGTTTCTAGAATTCTGTGAGGAAAAGTCAGTCATTTATATTTTAACCTCCATTTTGAAGAATAAGTGATATTTCAAAGGGAAAAGGCAGGGGTCAGTATCCATCACATATTTTTGACTTCGGTCTTACAACCTTGGGAGAGTTTGGAACACAAGAATTCTTTAGAGGACACAAAAACCTTCACAAAATGATGATGCTGTCTGCTTAAAACAAAAGTTGTTCTACAAAATATTTGGAAAGCAGTTTTTGATGTAGTGTTGAAAAAGTGGATTGTTTTCAGTTGCAAACTTACCTCAAACTAGTTAAGTCTTGCTAAGCTAGCCCTTTAAATCACCCCAGTTCCATAGTTTAGATGCTAGCAAATGAATCATATGTTGCTGAGACAATGCATCTGTTGTTTTTGACTTTGTGAAGAATACATACAAAAATGAAAGTTGCTCAAGAGAAGAGAGTTATTGATGAATATGCCCTAGAGTGAATTGCTCTTCTTCAAACCAAGGTCCATGCATTCTATTTTATAGAATGCACAGACTGTCATTACCATGACAGGTCATTCTTAGTCCTTGAACAATTTTACCACCAAAGACTATTACCAAAATCAGAATTATCAACAGTTGGAAGTAATTCCAAGGCAATAAATAAATAAAATGACTCCTCCAAATGATAAGAATTCTCTCTCAACACAGAGACGTTTATTAGAATTGCAATCCCAGATGCTTGTTGAATATTTATTGGATGTGGTCATCCCGAAGCAGGATGCCTTAGGTATATTGTAGCATAAAATATGCTGAATAAAAATATCCAGGGTTACAGTAGCTCCTACACAGAGAATCAAATTTTAGAGCTAAAAGATTTTAAATTCACTAATAATGTGATTTTAGCATTTTATAAGCATTTTTGTTTTTCATTTAATCCCCAAAATAACCATAGGATATAGTATTGTTAATTGAATTTTTTTAAATATCTGAGGTATAACTGGGGCACAGAAAGGTTAAGTAACGTCTCCAAGGTCACCGACACATATTCTGGATTTGCTTTGAAATACAGCCGTTGTGCTCATTCACACTAATACAGTCTCCTTCATTATCCTTGTAGTTTTGATCTTCATAGTTTTTTTTTTTTTTTTAAATAAAAACATAATTTCTTTTTAGAGATGGGGTGGTGCTATGTTGCCCAGGCTGGTCTTGAACTCCTGGCCTGAAACAATCCTCCCACCTCAGCCTCCCGAAGTGCTGGGATTATAGGTATGAGACACTGCTCAGCTGAACTTCATAGATTTTTTTGACTCCATAAACAAGTCTGTTGTAATAACCAATGGATTTTTTTATTTATTCATTTATTCATTCATTCGTTTATTCATTCATTCATTTTGAGACAGAATCTCACTTTGTCACCTAGGCTGGAGCGCAGTAGTGCAGTCTCAGCGTACTGCAACCTCTGCCTCTGGGTTTAAGCAATTCTCGTGCCTCAGCCTCACGAGTATCTGGGATTACCTGTGTGTGCCACCACACCTAGCTAATTTTTGTATTTTTAGAAGAGATTGCATTTCACCATGTTGGCCAGGCTGGTCTCAAACTCCTGATCTCAGGTGATCTGCCAGCTTCTGCCTCCCAAAGAGCTGGGATTAGAGGCATAAGCTACTGCACCTCACCAAGTGGGTTTTTTCTTTCTTGGTTTCTTTTATGCTGTTTCTGCTTTCCATGGCTTCCATTGAGACCTTCAGCTCATCACACCTAATATCTAAACAACAAGCCATGAACTCTTCTTGTCCTTGGTCCCCCTTGACTCCCACACTCCTGTGAATTTCCACTGCCTTATCTGTACTTTCATCATCAAGAGTTGTTCCTAATTTGTTGAATTCTAAATTGCAACTATGGTATCAGCAGAAATGGAGGGGAGGGAACACAGTTGAGCCATTGGGTTTGACACCTTCTTGGATGTGACTGTATGAGTCACATGACTGATAGGTTTGAGCCATAAGCCATGATTCCAAGGTTTTGATGCTGGTAATAAAATCAACAGAAAATAGAAGAGGAAGGAAAATTTGAGGAGCAAGAGTTGGGGTTATTTGCTGGAGTGGTCAGGGTTGAAGGATAAGTAATTTAACATTTTTCAAGGGTCTATGGTCCAACTGAAATGTTTTCTTTTTGTTGTTGTTGTTTACTCTGAAGTTATAACTGTGTAAAAATGTTGTTTTTGTTTTTGCTGATCAGATGATCTGGCTGACAGTGTTATAGACAGAGGACTATTCATAGTGTAACAGGTGCAGTACTTCTGATTAGTTGTTAGAAAGACTTTAGAGCATGGGAGAAAACCCCAGTGATGTTGTTAGGTGTGACTTGCCTAATAACTCTCGGGGTAAGGTGCTCACCTGCCCATCATGGTTTCTGCTGCCCAGCAGCTTACGTAGCAAACTCATTGGAATGGGTGACTTAAAACCTGCTCACTTTATTAGAAACAGTTTAACAAGAAAAACAAAAGCTGAATACTCTTTAATCTTCTTTATCATGATGATATAGACCAATAGCCATTTTGTTGTGTTTACTATTGGCTAGTATCATCAAAATCAAATTGTAAGTCTGGATGCGGTCGCTCACACTTCTAATCCCAGCACTTTGGGAGGCCAAGGCTGGCAAATCACATGAGCTCACAAGTTTGAGACCAGCTTGAGCAACATGGCAAAGCCCCGTCTCTACAAAAAGTACAAAAATTAGCTGGGCATGGTGGTCTGAGCCTGCAGTCCCAGCTACTTGGGAGGCTGAGTTTGGAGGATGGCTTGAGCCTGGGAGACAGAGGTTACAGTGAGCAGAGATTGCCCCACTGCACTCCAGCCTGGGTGATAGAGCCAGACCTTGTCTCAAAGAAAAATTATAATTGATAATGCAAGAATTAATATTCTATCACTAAATTCTTACTCAAATAAAACTGTCAGGTTGAGGATAATAAGCATTAACTTGGGACTTCAAATAAAGAGTGAATTATATCTTTATAAGTAATCCCACTAAATGTTTCTGAGTTTGATATTCTACTTTGCCAAACCTCCTATGATTTGAAAACAGTAATACTGAGTCTAAATAAGATGTTAAATTAAAATTCTATTCATGCTTACCTCTAACATTTATAATCAATTTGCTTTAGTTTTCTTAATCTTTTATTACATAAGCTGTGATTTTTTTTTTTTTTTTGAGACTGAATTTCCTCTTGTTGCCCAGGCTGGAGTGCAATGTGCAATCTCAGCTTACTGCAACCTCTGCCTTCAGGTTTCTTCTGCCTCAGCCTCCCGAGTAGCTGGGATTACAGGCATGTGCCAGCATGCCCAGCTATTTTTGTATTTTTGGTAGAGATGGTGTTTCTCCATATTGGTCAGGCTGGTCTCGAACTCCTGACCTCAGGTGATCCACACGCCTCAGCCTCCCAAAGTACTGGGATTACAGGAGTGAGCCACTGTACCCGCCCATAAGCTGTGATTTTCAAAAAATTTGAACCGTATTATATATTTTGTGCTTAAACCATATTCCTTAAACAGAAAGTATTTGTTTGACAAAATTATAAATATACACTATAAATACATATAATACATGTTATATATATGTGTTATACAAATACACACATATAATATGCTTATAATGTAAATATATGGAATTACTATATGGAGTTCGTGTGTGCATATAATAGTAATATGTTTTTTCCAGTAAACTGAGTTTTAACATCATGTGTCTAAGAAGGGGTTATATAATACATTTAAGCTCCACTAGTTTTTCTTCTAAAGACCAGAATGGATGTAATCATGAGGAATATATGTTTAAGTCTTCACAGTAGTTTGAATAAGCCACGGTGAAATATTTAAGGTTATCCAGAGGGAGAAAAGCACCCTTTAGTTTACAGACAATTAAATTTAAATGCAGCCATAACTTACAAGCATGAATTTGAACCATCCATCCTTTGCTTTACTAGCTAGAGTTTGCGCTCTCGTGTTGGCAGTTCTTTACAAAGAAGAGAGGATTTCATATGCTTACTTATAGTTTTGGAAAATATGATGAGTTTAATAATATATTTTTCATTTGTGAAATGAGTGTAGATAGAAATCGAAATAATGAATAGAAGATGTGAGTGATAGTGACAATTCTGATTGAAATGACAGTGAGAATGCAAAAATGAAATCAATTTTCTATTTAAATTATTACAGCAGCATTCATTAAGACCCTTTCTTAAATAGGGCTGGATATTGCAAACTGGAAAAAAATATTAATCATGGATTTGCCCTAGATTTTTCTGCATTAGTCTAGCATGAATGTTTATATTCGAGCTGCAAATAGTTTTCTAGGTATTCAGAAATTAAGAACAATTTAGATTAAGGATGTTTAAATCTCATTTGTAAAATGCTCATACTATTTGAGCTGTTTTAAAAAGATTTGCTTAACGAAAGCCATTGGATCAGAATAATTCTGACACTCTTAATCTTTTTTTTTTTTTTTTTGCTAAGATTCTTAGACATTTTCTTTCCATTTAAAAATTTGAATGACAAAATTGCATAAGTAATCACTTGAATTAGTGCTGTCAAGACCAAATTTGTGCCCAGGGGAAAAATTACACTAGATCTTAAGGCACATAGAGGCAATTTTAAGACAATACAGTCTCTCTCGCCCATCTTTGTGTTTGAGCAGATTTTGTAAATTCATTGGTTTATAGTAATATTTGGCAAGAGGTTCAGAAGTAGTTATGCAGCAGCCAGTTGCTAATAGAGAATTAATTTCACAGGCTAAATAATTATGAGTGACCAAGAGAATGGCGCACACGGGCAAGAGAGAACTGGTGGACAGAGAGGAGTGGTGAGGGGAGGCTTGAGATGATACAAACAAACAGCAAGAGAAAGATGCTCCCTACATTCCCCTCAATGCTAAATGATGTCAAGTCACCATTTACAACACTTACGGTTCATTGTAAGTGCTTCTGATTTTTAATGCACTTGATTCTTGTACTAAAAACATCAGCTAATGAAATTTATGTTGTTTTTTTAACTAAAATAGTAGGTAGTAAAGTGTACCATAGTGTAGATGTCTTAGAAATGTCTGATTCTTCTTTGAAAAGTAAATGATCAGTGGCTTTCATGAACTGACTTGCCAATCCAAAAATATGTTTTTTCGCACTCAACCATATTTAAATTTTTTTTTCTTTTTTTGTAGAGATGAGGGTCTCACTATGTTTCCCAAGCTGGTGTCAAACTCCTGGTCTCAAGCAGTCCTCCCGCCTTGGCCTTCCAAAGCATTGGGATTACAGGCATGAGCCACTGTGTCCAACCATCAGCCATATTTTTTAACATGACTGAATATATTTTAATATCTTCAATTATTTTATTGATTCACAGAATACAGTATGTGAATCATGAATAAATCTAAATCATGGATAGTTTTTTAGATTTCCTTCATATATGAAATTACAGCCGAAACAGTGTAAATTCCTTTAAAACATGAGAACTCTTCTTCTTACCCAAGGAAGACAGTTTATTTCATGAGTCCATTTGGTCATGGGTAAAGCATCAGATATATTAGAAATAAATGCATTTCGACAAAGGGCCATTTATTCAGTGGGAAATAGAATACATTAAATGGGTTTGTTTCATGTGGGCCTCTTTATAATTCCATGGCCTCAGAAAAAAGTCAGTATTACATTAGTCTGAACTATATTTATGCATATACACATATACAAAAGTCTCACATATATTAACATCAAAACCATTAATAATATATGATCACTTCATCTAAGCATCTTTCTAAGCGTCACCTAAGAAGAGGGCCTGTTTCCCAAAGTGTTCGTGGCTGGGGCACATCCTGGCCACACAAAGCTCAAAATAAACCTATCCAGCGGCCCTTTTAGGGTAATACTAGGAACTGGCCCAGAGCCCTGAATTCTCATTTGATTTTATACACTAAGGAACTGAGAGGCCTGGGGTCAGAGCTCAAGCTACCTTTGGAACATGGAAGGCAGCACAGAGCCCTAATTCACTGGCGTCTGTACTCCAACACCATGCCTACTCTTGTGCTAGTTTAAGTTATTCTGTATTTTAAATGAGTCACTTCATAAATACTGACCCTCTCTTATTGCCAGTAGGTTTTTGTTTGTTTGGTTGGTTTTTGAGATGGAGTCTTGCTCTGCCACCCAGGCTGGACTGCAGTGGTACAGTCTCAGCCCACGGCAACTTCCACCTCCCAGGTTCAAGCAATTCCCCTGCCTCAGCATCCCAAGTTGCTGGTACTACAGACATGCACCACCAAACCCAGCTAATTTTTGTGTTTTTTACTAGAGACAGGATTTCACCATGTTGGCCAGGCTGCTCTCAAACTTCTGACCTCAGGTGGTCCGCCTGCCTTGGCCTCCTAAAGTGCTGGGATTAAAGGGGTGAGCCACTACCCCCAGCCAGTAAGCTTTAAATGAGGTAGCTTCATAGCTGAAAGCCCATGCTATGAAGACAGAATTTAAAACATGAAATAATATAAGTAACAATAGTGCTTCATGAAATGACTCCATGTGTAGAACATACATCCATGGCAAATTTAGTAATTTCTTTGCTTGTGAGGAACTGTTGTGAATAATTCAAATTATGTAGGTATGTTTTCTAAGGTACTAAACATATATCTACTATGTCTTGTGAGTTCAGAGTTAGAATGAAACATGCTGAATGCAATAGTTACTATTAGAGGACTATTGGATTTTTATTATTTAAATTTGCTGGCTGGGCACGGTGGCTCACACCTATAATTCCAGCCCTTTGGGAGGCCAAGGTGGGCAGATCACTTGAGGTCAGGAGTTTGAGACTAGTCTGATCAACATGGTAAAAGCTTGTCTCTACTAAAAATACAAAAGTTAGCCAGACATAGTGGCACCTGCCTGTAACACCAGCTACTTGGGAGGCTGAGGCATGAGAATCACTTGAACCCGGTGGCAGAGGTTTCAGTGAGCTGAGATTGCGCCACTGCACTCCAACCTGGGTGACAGTGAGACTTCATCTCAAAAAATATATAAATAAATCAATTTGCTAACCTACTATTAAGTAATTACAAATAATCAGCAATCAGGTAAATGTATGTATATGAGTATATGTAAGTGTGGATATCTGTGTGTGTCTATAGAACTACTTAATGTAAAGATAAGTGCTTATATTAATGTTACATTTTAATTTTCTATTATTTTGTTAGTGAAAATGGTTGTAATTTTTATGTAATAAGACTGTTAACTGATTAGCTCACCATGTAAGTGTTCGATAAGTGTGTTGATTTATCTTCTCAAACTAATAAATAGTCTGTTTCATGGAGAATGCAATGGAAGGTCTTGACATATGCAAACAGTTTTTAAAACAACTACCAAACATGTTTCACAGTTGTGAAAACCTAGTTTTATCACTTTTACTATCTGTATTCATTTATAGCCTCCAGCTAAGTGAATAAATAAATGGTTCTGTTTAAAATGACAATTGAGGAAAGATTAACTACTATACATTGTTTTCATGGTTTCCATAAATCTATTCATAAATTCGGCTTCTACAAACATGAGCCACTGTACCTGGCCAAATTAATTTTCAAAAGAATGAGGACAGTTTTACTTCCTGATGCCTAAAACTGTAAACATTTGCCTTGTCTCCCAATTCATAATTGTTATTCCATCACCTAAGTCTAGATGTCTTCTCCAGTCACTCCAACCTTGAACTTTAATAGTCTAGTCATGAAAAGTGATCACTTGGCTTCCTTCCCATGGTATGCCTTTTTCTTTCCTTCTCTCTCTGTGTCTCCTCCTCTCTCTCACTTTCTTTTCTTCGGACTCTCGCTCTGTCACCCAGGCTGGACTGCAGTGATGCTACCTCAGCTCACTGCAACTTCTGCCTCCTGGGTTCAAGTGACTCTCCTGCCTCAGCCTCCCAAGCACCTGGGATTCCAGGCACCTGCCATCATGCCTGGCTAATTTTTGTGCTTTTAGTAGAGATGGGGTTTCATCATGTTGGCCAGGCTGGTCTAGAACTCTTGACCTCAAGTGATCTGCCTGCCTTGACCTCCCAAAGTGCTGGGATTATTGGCATGAGCCACCATGCCTGACTGGAATGCCTTTTTCTGTCTCCTTGCCTTGGTCATGCTGCATCCTCCGCGAAGGATATAATGTCCATCTTTCCTTTCAGACGCTTCTCTCAAGAACTATTTCAGGTATAATTTTCCCTGAGAAGCGATCTTCATCTTCAGTGATTAGTAAGCCAAGTAGCCCGCATCAGTGCTACCTTAGCTCTATATGAGAAACATATTTAAAAGTTTAGGATTTGTGCCAGGCCTAACAGACTGGAAATGCCTCAAGGGCAAAGATTGCCGCTTACCAACAGTTCAACTGTTGTGCATAGCACAGTATGCTAGACTGATCTATTATCACTATGATTAATTGCAATGTTTTCCCATTTTTCAGGAAAAATAAGTAAATGGACAGTGTATTCCAGATTTAAAGATTTTATCCTGTGATTGTTTTTAAACCTACCTTTGTTGATAAAGAGTAGCTAGGAATAAGCAAGCAAATAGATAGCACACACAAATACCACCGTTCGGCGTAAAAGCGGCCAGTCATACTAGATAGCACACACGGATGCCACCGTTCGGCGTAAAAGCGGCCAGTCATACTAGATAGCACACACGGATGCCACCGTTCGGCGTAAAAGCGGCCAGTCATACTAGATAGCACACACGGATGCCACCGTTCGGCGTAAAAGTGGCCAGTCATACTTGGATCAGTGCTTACTGCTTTTGTGGGTGTGCATACTCATAATTGTGATTTTGTGATAGCATTGTTACCACTTATGCATGACAAGATTATTAACCCCTATGATGGACTCTAGGTATAACAACAACTGCAAAGAGCATCAGGACTAACAGGTGTTCCGATGCTTAAATAAGGCTGAGAACCTATTAATAATATAACGAAATTCTCCCTTGTTGTCATTTCAGTTATTGATTTAGCTGAAAATGTGAATTGCATTCTGGTAATTGAGACTAGCATTAATTATTTCTGGATTATGCAGTTAGCAGTTTAATGTAAGCACCAAGTCAAGCAATCTTCATGCTAAAATGTTCTCCCTGCTTTTGTGAGTATAGGTGTACTTTGTAGAGCTAAATTCCATATTTCTGCTTGATTTCCACCCCCACCCCATGACCATATTAGCCATAGTCCCATCAAGAAAAACTTGGCTTGTAATAAGAAATGACACAAGCCATTTTTAGTAAGGAGAGGCTGTAAGGAAAATGATGATAGTAACATTTTCATTCTTCCACTTTAATTTGTTACATATTGCTGTGCTAGATAGATTTGTCTAAGAATCCTAATCCATTTACACACTTACTGTGATGTTTGGCTTATTGACATGCAGTGAACACTTTTCATCAGCCTTTCTGTGCTATTTCCCTAACACAGCATAAATATAAGGTGGTGTGCCTCAAATAAGTCTCCATTGAAATGTGAGTTGCATTAGCTGAGGTTTATTTTCATTGAGACATCATCATTTTCAGTGTAATCACCATTACTTTTAAACTATGAAAAATTAAATCTTTTTATGTGAAGTTTTCCAGAAACAGTGCTCACTAGAATTGTGTCTTTTTTCCTATATAAAGCTGTAAGTCAGATCCTATGGGAGCCTGCATAGACTCAGGTGCAGGGATGCCAATTTGGAGTCTTAATATCAGGATAAGATGGTGGTCTTATTTTTTTATTTTTTCTGAGATGGAGTCTTGCTCTGTCAGCAGGCTGGAGTACAGTGGTGGCATCTTGGTTCACTGCAACCTCTGCCTCCTTGGTTCAAGTGATTCTCTTGCTTCAGCCTCTAGAGTAGCTAGGACTACTGGCACACTCCACCATGCCTGGCTAATTTTTGTGTTTTTAGTAGAGCTGGGGTTTCACCATGTTGGCAGCCAGGATGGTCTTGATCTCTTGACCTCGTGATCCGCCCACCTCGGGCTCCCAAAGTGCTAGGATTACAGGCATGAGCCACCGCGCCTGGCCATGGTGGTCTTTAGAGTGGTCTAGGGTGAGTACTAGTCCCTTTACTCTCCCCGG
This sequence comes from Saguinus oedipus, assembly GCA_031835075.1. Taxonomy (NCBI): domain Eukaryota; kingdom Metazoa; phylum Chordata; class Mammalia; order Primates; family Cebidae; genus Saguinus; species Saguinus oedipus. Next base: position 172,175,461 of record CM063172.1, on the reverse strand, counting down.
ACCGTGGGTCTTACTTGTATCATCTCTTTAGTTGTATACACATATTATTAATAGTCCATGAACAATATAGAGAACCTAAGTGATAGCTTAGATTCTGATTTCTTATTCCCTTTTAATTATCTACATTTTCTACAATTGCAAAATTTACATGTAAGACATTTAATGTTTAAATCACATGAAAACGGTGAGAGAAGAAAACACACTGTTGACATTTTTTTATTATATTCTGTACCATTTGTATACATGTCTGCATTCCTGCTTCACAGTTTTTCTAGCAGGTAAAATAAACTGCACTTTAAGGCAATATGGTACATGTATATCTAGAATGTCTATAAATAGGGCGTAATTGCATTTCATGTTGCCATTTCAATTTGTGCTAATGTATCTCAACAAGTGCTAGAAACACAATTAGTAATACCAAAGAGTGGTAGCTTCCAGGCCTGATAAGAAAAAAAGGTAATATTAAATTAGGCAGACACAAAGAAAACATATAAAAGAGAACATAATTAAAATGTAAAATTATTGGGTTCTTTTCTATAGAAAAACTTTAAAGTCTCAATCATGAAAAAAAGTTAGTGGAAAACAGTATGCTATAGGTCTTTATAAACAGTTGTTTCATTAAAATTTCTTTTGTGAAACCTACTTTTCTTCCCAAATGTAGGAAAATTTTATTTATTTATTTATTTGTGTGTGTGTGTGTGTGTGTGTGTGTGTGCGTGCGTGTGTGCGTGTGTGTATTTAGACTGAGTCTCACTCTATTGCCCAGACTGGGGTCCAATGGTGCAATCTTGGCTCACTGCAATCTCCGCTTCATGGGATCAAGCGATTCTCCTGCCTCAGCCTCCCGAGTAGCTGGGATTACAGGCATGTATCACCATGTCCAGTTGAGTTTTTTGCATTTTTGGTAGAGACGGGGTTTCACCAGGCTGGTCTCAAACTCCTGACCTCAAGTGATCTGCCTGCCTCAGCCTCCCAGGGTGCTGGGATTACAGGCATCAGCCACCGCATCTGACTCTCAACATAAATATGTTTTAAGGTGATAAGAGAAAGTACTTCACATTGAAAGGGGAAGAGAGGCTGTTTTTCTATTGTACATAGGCACTGGAGGGCTCAGAGTTAGATGTCCTCACCCCTATACCCAGAGACCAGACCCTGCTTCCTCAGTGCAGCTGGCCAAGGAGGCAACTAGACAAGGGCCTGCTACTAACAAAATACAGAGATTTGATCGTGACCAGACTTACCTGGGAATGTCTCCCTCTCACATGTGAGAAAGCATCTGCCATCATCATATGAAAACTGCGTTCCAAATTCTGAACAAGTTCTGTGGCATGAATTCATTCCTCAGAAAGGAATGTTCCAATTTTTATTCAACCCACAGAATTTTAATTACAATTGCAAAACAGTAAAATACTCAAATTTATCTAACTGCTTGGACCAGTCTGGCCTTGGAGTAAGTAAATAAAAACGTCTACTTCGTGAACATAGAAGCGTTGGTGTTGGGTGCCAGCTGTCGTGGCAGATTCCAAGCTTTAACGTTACATCAGAGAAAATGCTTTCTGTCCAGACACTCTTTACCGAAGAAATCAAAGCCTTTCTGGGCTGACCTAAATGCCTGTGTTCCTTCATTATGCCCTTTCAGTACTGCTGTGGAGATCTGTTGCGTGTGAAATGAGCTCTCGAGCATAAAAGAATGGCATGCCGAATGGGAGTTGCCTATTTTCTTTTGTATATTAACTGGTTGTATAATTCACCAGGAGGAATGGTTCACACAAGCAGTCACAGCAGGGACGTCCAGTCCTCCGCTTGCTTCCAGCAGGAGTGGGAATTGCCTTTCCAATACAAAGTAATTTAATGATTTACACCATTTTTATTAAAAATAAATAAACAGAACGATGTAATAAAACAACTAATGACTCTTTTATACAGCAGTGTCTGTGTAAAATACTGCTCTGGGGATAGCAAAGGTATATCCTTTGTAATGTAAGACATTTGCTATCTTGGTAACTTTTCTATCCCAGGATGGTATTTTACTACTGTCACTTTCAAACTAATTTATTTTTTAATGATTTGAGATGCATAGATATGTATATGATGTTTCAGGAAAAAATTTTTAAATTATGCATGAGTTACCTGAGAGAATGTTCTAAGATAGGCTTGTTTTTAAGATCAGCTAAATTTAGCATATGGACATTTTTTTCAAATCCTCTTTTTGTTGAGCCTTTTCATTTAAATGTTCAGGGTAAATGGCAACATAAAATAAACTTGGTCATGTATGCTGGATTGCCTCTAAGAAATGTTCTTATAGTAAAAACTTAACCAGTATGTGTAGAATGGGTTGTCTGGGCATTCAGACTGACTATACTGAAATTCAGTATATTTTGGAGGTGGGCCTAGCATATCTTCAAGATTTTTGAATGTTGAGATAATACAAATATTGGAGTGCTTGCCTTCTCATTCTTCACTTTTAGAGGAACCTATGTCTTTTTGGTAGTAAATATTTTTAAACTGTGCTTCAAAATTTGAGGCAAACTCGGGGTTTAATGGATATGTCTGTACAAGTACCCACTTAAAGGATAGAAGGGCCATGACATTAAAGCTGCTGGCCTCATGTATGTCTTCTTTTGTAAAGTTTCTGTTCATATCCTTTGCCCATTTTTGAATGGGCTTGTTTGTTTTTTTTCTGTAAATCTGTTTGAGTTCTTTGTAAATTCTGGATATCAGCCGTTTGTCAGATGTGTAAACTGCAAAGATTTTTTCCCATTCTGATGGTTGCCGATTCACTCTAGTGACTGTTTCTTTTGCCGTGCAGAAGCTGTGGAGTTTGATTAGGTCCCATTTGTCTATTTTGGCTTTTGTTGCCAATGCTTTTGGTGTTTTGTTCATGAAGTCCTTGCCTACTCATGAAAAAGTGCTCATCATCATTGGTCATTAGAGAGATGCAAATCAAAACCACATTGAGATATCATCTCACACCAGTTAGAATGGCGATCATTAAAAAATCTGGAGACAGCAGATGCTGGAGAGGATGTGGAGAAATAGGAACACTCTTCCACTGTTGGTGGGAGTGTAAATTAGTTCAACCATTGTGGAAGACAGTGTGGCGATTCCTCAGGGACCTAGAAATAGAAATTCCATTTGACCCAGCAATCCCATTACTGGGTATCTATCCAAAAGACTATAAATCGTTCTACTATAAGGACACATGCATACGAATGTTCATTGCAGCACTGTTTACAATAGCAAAGACCTGGAACCAACCCAAATGCCCATTGATGAGAGACTGGACTGGGAAAATGTGGCACATATACACCATGGAATATTATGCAGCAATCAAAAATGTTGAGTTTTTGTCCTTTGTAAGGACATGGATGAATCTGGAGAACATCATTCTCAGCAAACTGACACAAGAACAGAAAAAGAAATACTGCATATACTCACTCATAGGTGGGTGAGAAAAATGAGAACACATGGACACAGAGAGGCGGTCTACTATACACTGGGGACTGTTGGGGGAATGGGGGAGGGACAGCGGGGGGGGCTGGGGGGGATAGCCTGGGGATGAATACCAAGTGTGGGTGAAGGGGAGGAAGGCAGCAAAGCACACTGCCATGTGTGTACCTATGCAACTATCTTGCACGTTCTGCACATGTACCCCAAAACCTATAATGCAATAAAAATTAAAAAAAAAAAAAAAAAAAGCTGCTGGGTTAAATTTTATTGTTATTGGCCACAACAATGATATCTGCAAAGCATCATGAGTATTTCTTTGAAGTTTAATGACTTGTCACTGAGGTCAGCAGTGTTTCCTCATTCTTACATTTTTTGATAATGGATTTGTTGTCTTGAGAAGATCTGAGTGTTCTCACTTGAAGAGCCAAATATCTCTATGAAGTCTTCTCTGCCACTGTTTGTAAATAAACTGTAGCTTCCTTCTTTTTTTTTTTTTTGACAGGGTTTTGCTCTGTCACCCAGGCTGGAGTGGAGTGGTACAATCATGGCTCACTGCAGCCTCAACCTTTCAGGCTTATATAGCTTCTGTCTTAGTTCTAGTATCAGATACAGGCTTCTTTTTTTTTTTTTAAGTTTTCATTCATTTATTCATTTCTTCTTTCTTTCTTTTTTTAATTTTTATTGCATTTTAGGTTTTGGGGTACATGTGTAGAACGTGCAAGATAGTTGCATAGGTACACACATGGCAGTGTGTTTTGCTGCCTTCCTCCCCTTCACCCACATTTGGCATTTCTCCCCAGGCTATCCCTCCCCAGCTCCCCCCCCGCTGTCCCTCCCCTATTCCCCCAATAAACCCCAGTGTGTAGTACCCCCCTCCCTGTGTCCATGTGTTCTCATTCTTCTCACCCACCTATGAGTGAGAATATGTGGTATTTCGTTTTCTGTTCTTGTGTCAGTTTGCTGAGAATGATGTTCTCCAGATTCATCCATGTCCTTACAAAGGACAAAAACTCATCATTTTTGATTGCTGCATAATATTCCATAGTGTATATGTGCCACATTTTCCCAGTCCAGTCTATCATCGATGGGCATTTGGGTTGGTTCCAGGTCTTTGCTATTGTAAACAGTGCTGCAGTGAACATTCGCGTGCATGTGTCCTTATAGTAGAACCATTTATAGTCCTGTGGATATATACCCAGTAATGGGATTGCTGGGTCAAATGGAATTTCTATTTCTAGGTCCTTGAGGAATCACCACACTGTCTTCCACAATGGTTGAACTAATTTACACTCCCACCAACAGTGTAAGAGTGTTTCTATTTCTCTGCATCCTCTCCAGCATCTGTCTCCAGATTTTTTAATGATTGCCATTCTAACTGGCATGAAATGGTATCTCAATGTGGTTTTGATTTGCATCTCTCTAATGACCAGTGGTGATGAGCATTTTTTCATGTGTTTGTTGGTCTCATGTATGTCTTCTTTTGTAAAGTGTCTGTTTATATCCTTTGCCCATTTTTGAATGGGCTTGTTTTTTTCCTGTAAATCTGTTTGAGTTCTTTGTAAATTCTGGATATCAGCCCTTTGATACAGGCTTCTGAGATTCTGCTTGGTGAAAATGCTTAGGCTTGAAAGTCCTTAAAGAGTCTGGAGGCTTTATAGAGAGCCCCTAACCCTTGGGCCTCATGACTTACAAACTCCGGGTCTAGAGAGATGGCTGGTGACTGACATAGTTAACTTTATTTGGGATGCCTGTCAGAAAATGAAATAGCAGATTTTGTTGCTTTCTTTAATGCTGAAGACTTTTAGTGTGTCAGAAAACAAATTGGCTCTCACTAAGTTCCATGTAATTATTAGTCATCACAGTTTATGATGATGGGACACTATAGTGTTTTCATTTGCTTAGAATGCAGACCATGGTATGTCATTTGATAAACGAGATAAATAAGGCTTAGAAAGATATTGTGACACAAACAAGTGATATGGTTTGGCTTACTTATTTGCCCCCCCCAAATCTCATCTTGATTTGTATTCCCATAATTCCCATGTGTTGTGGGAGGGACCTTGTGGGAGACAATCTGAATCATGGGGGCAGTTTCCCCCATGCTGTTCTCCTAGTAGTGAATAAGTCTCATAAGATCTAATGGGTGTATCAGGGGTTTCTGCTTTTGTATCTTCCTCATTTTCTTTTGCCGCTGACATGTAGGAAGTGCCTTTTGCCTCCTGCAGTGATTCTGAGGCCTCCTCAGCCATGTGGAACTGCACATCCAATTAAACCTCTTTCTTTTGTAAATTGCCCAGTCTTGGGTATATCTTTATCAGCAGTGTGAAAATTGACTAACACAGCAAGTCTCATGCTTTCCTGGACTATAGTCCTTCATCCTGCTTGGGAATCAGCCCAGCCTCTTCTGTTCTACCTTGTTGGGTTTTCAGTAATTCAACTGACATTTATTCAGTAATTCAGCCAGTATTGACTGAGCCCCTACAGCATGGCAGGCCTGTGCTGAATGCCAAGGATAATCTGTGAATAATGTAGATAGAAATGATCCCTGTCTTCTTGAAGCTCACTCTAACAGGGGAGACAGATATAGGTCAAATAATCACTCGATAATATAATTAAAAATAAGTCTTTTAGAGGAAAAGTAGTTATTATGCTTTCATAAATCCTGTACACACATTGTAAATGTGTTCCTATCCAGTTAATTTACCTAGTTCATATTTAACAGTGATTTAATTTGTATAGAGTATCTTTTAATTTGTGTAGTAGATCTTTTTGTTACTTAAATTTTACGAATTTTTGTTAATTTCTTAAATTTTACAAAAACATTCTTCAAAATCATTGACTAGAATTTGAGGCTGTCAATATGGTGCTGGCAAAAGGAGTGAATGGGGTATTTTTAACCTTAAGGAATATATATATATATATATATATATATATATATATATATATAATTTACATGTATAACTTATATATATATAATTTACATATATAACATATATATATATATATACACACACACACACTATATACATATTTTTTTTTTTTTTTGAGAAATGGGAAGAACTCCTGACTGTCTTTTCTGCTTCTCAGGGTCAGTGGGAAGCCATTGGATGGTTTTAAGCATGGGAGTGAAATCATGTGGTTTGCATTTAAAAGAAGTTACTCTGGCTTCTAAGAAGAATGAGTCTTAAGGAGCCAGCATAGTGGAAGTGAGAATAGTTACTGCTGTCGTCTCGTTCTGGGTGAAAAATCATAGCGTGCAGAACTAGAGGAAAAAGAAGAATGGATAGAAATTCAGTATATTTTGGAGGTGGGCCTAGTATATCTTCCAGATCATTGGGTGTTGAGATAATACAAATATTGGAGTGCTTGCCTTCTCATTCTTCACTTTCAGAAGAACGTAAGTCTTTTTTATCCTCTCCTGTTATGCTATCAGGCTACTTGAAATAACTATGCTGACTCATTATATAAAATATTTGTTGTTCTTAATTCCCTCAAAATGTGGGATGGCGATTCTTTGACCTTTTCTTAGCAAGCCCCATTTTCCATTCTCCAGTGCCAACCTGTCTCTTCTCCTCAACCCCTTAAATCCACCTCTGGCACCTGTGATGTGATCTTGCCTCCAAGTTGCTGCTGGATGGAACTGTTTGCTCCTCAAACTTCCCGAAACTCAACTCTTCATCTCTTCCCATGTATTGGTATCTCCCCCTTATCTTCTCTCTTCTCCAGAGGAAAGAATTCCTCATCCTTCCCAAAGCTGACCCTTTCCCCTGGGCTCAGGATTCCATTTTTGTCCCACCTCCTCCCAAACCTTAATCATCAATTATTGCTTTTCTTACTGTGCTTGCCTCAGAAAATCTTGAAAGATAAGTCCGTATTTGCTGTTACCAATTCCATTTGGCACGCTTTATCTTCAGATACTGAAATAGACTTTTTCTCCAAGATCTCTTATAAAATAAACATTTCAGGGGGTTGGAGGGTGGACTGTAATAATCAGATTCTCTTCCTCATATCACATGTCTCTTCTCAGCCTTTAGCTTACTAGACATTTCTCTACCACATGATCACTTCCATTGTAAAACTCTCTTGACTTTAGTAGAAACTGCTTTGCTTCCTTTTCTTCTTCCTACCTCTAAAGGAACTCCTTTGTTTCTCTTTTGCTCTCTCTTCAGTTTCCCAAGGTTTCTGCCGTCAGCATTTTTTCATCTTGCTTTACACAGTTTGCTGTCTCTGTTATCAAATACCAACTATAGAATAATGACATGCGTTTTCTCCTCAGACTCAGATTGCATTCCACGTAGCTGCATGTTTTGGAATCTTCTTTGGTTGCCCCTTCTCCTCACCCCCAGCATCAAATGGATGATCAGTTCCTAGAAATGTGACACCCCAGTTAAAGCCCCTTTTTTTGCTGGGTCACTGGAGCAATATAGGGACTTGTCGCCCCTGCCTCCCATCTCTCCCGCCTTACCCCTTCCCATACACTCGCATTACCCTACAGAAACACAGACTTGTCTCTGTCAGTTTGCTTGTGAAATATTCAAAACAAACTGAAAAATAAAGAGAATAATCTGGCAGATACCCCTAGACTTATCACCCTGATGTGACCAATATTCACATTTTTCCAAATCTGCTTCAAAGCATTTTGTCAAGTAAATCACACATTATGGGTACATTTGAAATCCTCTTCCTCCCATTTATATTGTCTTTCATCCCTCCTAACGTTGGTGTATATCCTCTCTGTCCATCTATTATTTATGGTCTTAAGATTTATGTTAATTGTATTATGTTATATACCTGCTTTTTTTGGCTCAGGTTTTGGTTTTGAAGCTTATCCATGTGGACCCAGGTAACTCCAGTGTAACTGCTCTCAACCTGGGGGAAGGAAGCTTGTTAAAACACAGAGTGCTGGTCCCACTGCCAGAATTTCAGATTCAGTAGATCTTGAGTGGGATCTGCAAATTTACATTTTAATAAGTTTCCAGGTGATGCCGATTCTGCTATTCCTGAACAACATTTTGCGAAAAATTGCTCTAATATGCTTATTTTAATAGGGCATGCCATTTTTTTTTTTTGAGACAGAGTCTCACTCTGTTGCCCAGGCTGGAGTACGATGCCGTGATCTCAGCTCACTGCAACCTCCACCTCCCAGATTCAAGTGATTCTCCTGCCTCAGCCTCCTGAGTAGCTGAGGTTTACAGGTGCCCACCACTACATCCTGCTAATTTTTTATATTTTTAGTAGAGATGGGGTTTTGGCATGTTGGTCAGGCTAGTCTTGAACTTCCGACATTGGGATCTTCCCACCTCAGCCTCCCAAAGTGCTGGGACTACAGGTGTGAGCCACTGTGCCCAGCAGGCATGCCTTTTTATGATATTACCACAATGCATGTAATCATTGTCCTGTTGATGAATATTTTGTATGTTGCCAAATTTTTGCAATTATAAATAAAGCTGCATTAAAAATTCTTGTACATGTTTACTTCAACATATGAAAAGTGCCCCTAGAACATACTCTTAGGTATGGAATTGCTAGGTCCAGTGGAATGTGAATACTAAACATTAGTGCTGTTTACACATTTCTCTCGATCTGGCCATACAAATAAAATCCCACTGGCAGTTCATGGAAGCGCCCATTGCTCCACATGTTCTCCCTCCCTTACTTAGTATCTTTGGAATCTTAGATTTTCCCACAATAAAATGGCCATAAGATGGGGTAGCCTTGCCGTGTTCCTCAGTGTTCCCTGATTCAAGGTGAGCAGGAAGCATCTTCCTTATGGCCAGTGGTTATTCAGATTACTTCCTCTGTATGTTGCCTAGTTCTCTCCTTCCTCACTCGTTCCCTTGGGTCTTTTTTGAATTTCAGTATTGATTTCTCGAATTTCTTTATTCATTTTGGATACTAATCTTCTTTCAGTGGTGTCTTCTTCCAGTTTCTGGCTTGTCTTCACTTGGGTTATAGTTTGTCTAAGCATGTAGATGCTTTAAATGTAATAGGGACAAATGTATCAGTTCTTCTTTTCATGGCCTTTTAAAATAAAGCCTTCCCTATGCTAACATTATAAAACAGTCTCCTATATTCCTCTCTTAAATGTTAACACTGTGCTTTTCACATTTAAGTCTCATTTATATAGGAGTCTATCCTTCCCTCCTAACATAGAATGCTGTATCTGTTGTACACCAAGGTTATCTATGTAGGGCTTCTATTCCAGTCCATTGATCTATTATCTATTCCTTATACCAACATGTCACTGTTTTACTTACTACTTTTATTATAATATTTTTATGCTTCTTTTTATCCTCCCAGAGCTCTGGGCTTCATCACTACTTATTTGGGTGAATTTTTGTAAACCCCTTTTCCAAGTGTCTCTTCCAGGGTCATGGGTTTATGCACACATCCTCAGATCTAGCCTTCTGCCTGTTGCAGGCTCAGAAGCATGTGTCTAGTATTAGCAAGCGTGCTCAGCTCCATCCATCAGCCATGACAGCAAGGTCTGGGTCCGGGACCCTAGGCTGGTGCGTAGTCAGCTGACGTCCTCGCCACTCCGGTTGGCCTTCCCTCTGCCTTTCTAACCCCTGGAGTTTCCCATCAGCCTGCCTTCCTCTCTGGCTCTGTGATCTCTCTCTCTCTGTTCTCTCTGTCTCTCTTTCCAGTAGTTCTACCTGGAGCAGGAAGAGGAACCCTTCTCAGTTCAGTCAGCTGTGTTGCCAAAACATCCTTCTCTGTTTCCTTAAAAATTCTCATTGTTCTTTTTGTCATCTAAAAGTGATTCAGTTATTTTTTTGCACAGCATTTGAAGTCCTCTGTAATCTGACCTTGAATTAGTGTGGTGTTGCAGCCTAGTCCTCTTCACTTGCCCCTATCACCCTCCTGTTTACCGGCATTGGGTAAGTTTAAGTTATGTCTTCTCTTCTTTCAGTATCTGAAAGCTGTTCAGTTCCTCTGGGTTCAGCTGTATCAACACTTACATTGTAGGTATTTTTTCACTGAATTTACTTTTAGATCATTTTAAGTATAATTTGATTTTCTCTGTTGACCAAAAGTTAAAGGCTTTTATATTCAAATGGTCAAAATACTAAACTGTCTTCCTATTGCTTGGTTATACTTTTACTGGATTATGTTTTTCATTATGTTACTGTGGCCTGTAATTTTCCTACATTTTGGAATTTAGTCAAGGTTTCCATGTAGTCAAGTCATTCAAATATGAATGTTTCATTGAAATGAAGGGATGTATATTATTTTCAGTATGGTGCCAAATCCTCCATTAAGGAATAATAATACATGATCCATAGTTATTAATATATAAATTTGATACTTCAAAAAAGTTATCCATTAAATATTGTATAAGATATTATATTTTAATATCAATAAAGATAATATGCAAAACTATATTTCTATATTTAGATTCTTTACCTTTAAAATGCAGTTTGCCCAATGAATATAAAATTATGTGACACAGAATATTTTTCTGGAAACACTGGGTTGGGGATCCAGAGATACTGGATCCGCTGCCTTCCTCTCTGGTTCTGCTGGACTTATCCCAAGCTAGTTGGATAAAATTAAAGTTTCATTTAGGCTCTTGAGTATCTTGTGTATTTGTGAAATTAGGACATTGGATTTGATCATCACCCAAGTGTTTTCTAATTCTGTATAATGCTGGGATTGCCCTTTTCCTGAAAATGTGTGTGTTATTTTAACTTTAAAGTCAGTTTTTCATTTTATGTAATCATCTCATTTATAACTTTAAATGAAAATATTAATGATAAGAAATGAGCTATAATGAAATTGTAATTATTCAACTAAAAGAAATACCATCAGGCATGCTAATTGGCCTTAGACACATTGCATGAATATTTCCCCATCGTAATGCTGCCCTTTAGTGAAGCCCACCCGTGCCTCACTTCATCTCAAGGGGTCCTGTTTGGCCAGGCAAGGTGGCTCACAACTGCAATCCCAGCATTTTGGGAGGCTTTGGGGAGATCGTGTGAGCCCAGGAATTTGCGACCAGCCTGAGCAAGATAGTGAGTCCTCATCTTTACAGAAAATTTAAAAAGTAGCTGTGTGTTCTGGCACACACCTTTGGGCTCAGCTGCTTCAGAGGCTGGGGCACAGGGGGGTCACCTGAGCCCAAGAGGTCACGGTTGCATTGAGACATGATTGTACCACTGGACTTCAGCTTGGGCAACAGAGAGAGACTCTGTCTCAAAAAGAAAGAGGGGGCAGGATGCATTTCGTCAGTTTCAGTATCTGAAATATCGTGATGATTATGTTTGTTTAATTTCAAGAACAGCACATATATTTTAAGAGACCTTTTAAGATGTTGCTTAACAAACAAAATGGTGCATTTTGCCCAGCCACCTTGGTCTTTCTCTTTGCCATTCTTTCTAGATAGATGACCTATTAAAATAATTTTTTTAAATTACCTCATTCCTCTTTTTCCTCCATTGCATCAATATATCATCTGTCTCCTTCTCCAGACAAGTGGAGCCTGGAGAGGTTTGCTGCACATTTATCTGGGTACCACACTAGGTACTGGGCATACAGATACAGGTATCATACAGCCCGCCAGAGTCTAGTGGACAAGAGAGATAGAGAAACAGATTTGAAGAGGTGTGACAAATGCTATGCCAAAGGGAAGCCCAGGATGCTCTGGGTACCCATAGGATGAACTGCTGCTCTAGATTAGAATAATATGAAAGATTGGCTGGGTGCGGTGGCTCATGCCCATAATCCCAGCACTTTGGAAGGCCGAGGCAGATGGACCACAAGGTCAGAAGTTCAAGACCAGCCTGGCCAAGATGGTGAAAGCCTATCTTTACTGAAAATACAAAAATTAGCTAGGCACATTGTTGGACACCTGTAAGTAATCCCAGCTACTTGGGAGGCTGAGGCAAGAGAATTGCTTGAACCCAGGCAGCAGAGGTTTCAGTGAGATGAGATCATGCCACAGCATGCCAGCCTGAGTGATAGAGACTCCATCTCAAAAAAAAAAAAAAGAATAATTTGAAAGACTTAACAGGACAGAGAATTGCCTCGGGTAAGTCATGAAGGTCATATAGGAGTTAGGAGAGAGAAGAAAACTATTCCTTGCAGAGACAAGGTTTACAGAGGCATGGAGGGTGTGAAACAAGATGGCAAGAATAAAGGGTTGAAGCAGGGGCTTGATGAGAGATAAGACAAGGAAACAGGGAGAGGCCAGATCAAGAAAGAACTTACGTATCCCGCAGAAGACTTGGACTTATTCCCAGAGACAGCAGGGAGCCATGGACGGAGTTTTAAGTTGAGCGTGTTAGAATCTAATTTCTCTTTGGCAGTAACACAAACATGTTGCTGAAATGATTAAGATTTTTATTTAATAAATGGATGAGGAAATGAATAAATGAACATGGTTGTTTTTTCAGTCATACCTGGACAATGATCATTTTCAGTAGCATCTTGCCCATGCATGAAGGGTAAATAATATAACAGCAGTTAACAGCCGCTGTCCTCAGCAATAATCCAGTTCTCATAAACATCATTTTACCTTACAAAATAATATAATTTCTTTCTCATTCACATTATTACATGTCATTTACTGTAATACTTTCATGGACACATGTTAGGTTTTTTGGCACTTATTTTCAGGATTCAGTCATCTAAAGGTGGTAGTTTGTGGACTGTTTTAAAAAGATTCTGCTGGAAGAGGTAGTTACATAGACTAGATGGACATCAAATGTTGAGTGTTGCCTGTATCAGGAAGGACAAGACAAAGTTCCTGTCTTCAGGGAGCTTACAATTTATAGAGTTGGGTATAAGGATAAGATGCACAAAAGACTTGTACATAGTAGATCGACCACCAGGTAGAGTTAAGTAAGTAACAATACCCACAAATCCCTTGTTCTGAGGGTTCTGAGTTGTAACGAACACAACTGGTTTGAGAGATCTTATCAATATAAAGAATGTATACATTTTTTAATATTCTTTTTTTTTGAGATGGAGTCTTGGTCTGTCGCTCAGGCAGGAGTGCAGTGGTGCAATCTCAGCTGACTGCAAACTCCATCTTCCAGGTCCAAGTGATTCTCCTGCCTCAGCCTCCTGAGTAGCTGAGATTACAGGCACACAACACTATGACTGGCTAATTTTTGTATTTTTACTAAAGATGGGGTTTCACTGTGTTGGCCAGGCTGGTCTCGAACTCCTGACCTCGTGATCTGCCCGCCTAGGCCTCCCAAAGTGCTTTGATTACAGGTGCGAGCCACTGTACCTGACCTTTTATGTTGTTTTCTATTTAAATGGTGTTTTATTTCCTTTTTTAAATAGACATATAACAATTGTACTTATTTATGGGTACATGTGATATTTTGTTACGTGTATACAATGTGTAATGACCAAATCGGGGCATTTAGGATATCCACCACTTCAGAAATTTATAATTTCTTTGTGTTGGGAACATTTCAAATCTTCTCTTCTAGCTATTTTGAAATATGCAATAAATGACTGTTAACTATAGGAACTCTACTGTGCTGTTGCAAACTTGAACATATTCCTTCTATCTATCTATACTCACTTCCATTAACCAACCTCTCTCCATCCTCCCCATTTATGCTTTGCATAAAAGATGGAATACTGGGTACATTTGGATATGGTTTTCATGTTATTTGACTCGCATGTAGGAAATGGAGGTGCCTAGACTCAGCAAAGCCACGGCTCAACATTGCAGGGCTTTGTTTGGGCACAACAGATAATTCGTGACCTTCCTCTGCTGCGCAAAATGAGCTGCTCTGCAAAATGATTCTAAGTGTTTTGGATTAATGAAAATGCAACACAAAGGGCATTTGAGTCTAACAGAGCAGAACCATAGTTCTTCCGTAAAGACTGTAGAGCCAGTTTGCTCATATGCATGGGAATTCACCTCTGGGCTCACACTTTGACAATCAAAATTTGGAGGATTATGTTTTTCTAGACTTCTAACACCTGATGTTTTGTGTAATCTCTAGTTCTTTTACCTATTTCTGGAAGTGCAGTTAGGTGTTTTGTTAAATTTAGTTACTTAAAATAAGTTCTTTCTCTTTGACTCCTTGCCAAGTTTAAATTCACTGAATATTCACTGAGCATCTACTGTGCACAAAGCAGTAAGAGTGTTGCAAAATTTATTTTAGTCAAATTACATGGGGCACAAAGGGTGGTTAATGGTCATGCCACACCCTGTAAAGGAGATTCCCATATATCAGCTGAAGAGCTGATACATGAACTGAGTTAAAAGGAAAAGTGAGGCTGACTCGGAATTTATACAGTTAGCCATTAAACATCATTAAAATAAATCTAAAAATGCACCATTACATGTACAATAAAAATGTGCATTTGTACGGTATTTCCTGTTGGATTCCACCTAAGGAGGTTTAGAAAAATGTCCAGCTCTTCATTATAAGGTGATTTTGCTGTAAACCGAGACAATGGCAGATAGACATTCAAATACACTAAAAAATAGTGGCAAATAGACATTCAAATGAAAGTGTAGCCTTGAAGGAACAAACAGTGGAAAATAGGCTCATAGTTACAAATATTTTTATACATAATTATGGCTACAATTTATCAATTGCTTCTAAAGTGCCTCATTTTCTACTAATTTAACCTTCATGACAGCTTTATCACATAGATATCATTGTTTCCATTTTACAAAAGAGAAAATACAGGGCTTGAATGGTAAGTAACACACTCAGGATCACTGAGAGGAGCCAGAATTTGCACCCATGTGTATGAGCCTTTCCTATTCTGTGTGTGTGTAAGGAGAGAGAGAGGGATTTGTTTCATATGAGACATTTATTATTTACTGAGGAGTCAACTTTCTAAATGAATCTAAGTTTATGTATTTGGTATTTGGGAAAAGAAGGACTTTTTTTTCATGTAAGAAGTAAACCAAGTTTCATTTCAGCCCTGACAGTGATAAAGAGTTAGCCGTATATCCAGCTGCTTGAGTGGGCTGATTATTGTCACAAAAAACATGCTCCTATTATGTAAAATCCATTACAAAGAATGTAGAAGTTACTCATGCAAGCAAGTATAAATTTACTTTTCTACCAGCAGAATTCTCTACAATCTATCATTTTAATCTATATTGTTGACACTTAAAAAAATTTTTTAAGGGGCCTCACCCATGCTGAGAGTTTGAATCATATGAGG
Organism: Saguinus oedipus; assembly: GCA_031835075.1. Lineage (NCBI taxonomy): Eukaryota > Metazoa > Chordata > Mammalia > Primates > Cebidae > Saguinus > Saguinus oedipus. The sequence continues at coordinate 172,159,858 of CM063172.1, read as the reverse complement.
AACTTTCAAGAGAACTCCTGAGTTTGTACCTGTTTCAACAATTATCTTTATTATTGGGAATCCTTGGTGAAAAATTATATATATATATATTATATCATGACCAGCCCTAACCTAAATAAGCAATGCCTCTAATTAATTAGTATCTCTTGCATTTCCTTTTTTCCGAGAAAATAGGTTGATATGAGAGACTGGGTTTAAAATGCAGTATTCAGGGTATGTCCCGGTAGGGAGTGGGTAGATGCAACCCCTGTGCCTGTCACACTGCTGGAAGCTGAGGGCCTGCCCCTTCCTGCACAGCAGCCAATCCTCAGCCCTCTGTGAGCGGAGAGGGGGATGAGAAAGCTGGAAGATGATGCTGTTTATTTTCATAATAGCTACCTATTTTTAAGAGGCTTCCTTCATTGCCCAGGATAGAGTACAGTGCTGCAATCATAGCTCATGTAATCTTGAACTCCTGGGCTCAGGTGATCCTCCCACCTCAGCCTCCCAAATAGCTAGGACTACACGTGTGTGCTGCCATGCCTGGCTAATTTTTATTTTATTTTATTTTTTGTGGAGACAAGGCCTCACTATGTTGCCCAGACTAGTATTGAGCTCCTGGTCTCCAGCAGTTCTCTCACCTCTACCTCCCAAAGTGCTGGGATTGCAGGTGTGAGCCACTATGCCCTGCCATGGCTAACATTTTTTTTACTCTGCCAAGCATTTTACATGCATCATCTTGTATCATTGTAATAAGAGTTATATGAGGTACTAAACAAAGCTAGTTTTCATATTAGGAAAAGAGCAAGGTCACAAAATTATTAAGTGGTGCAGACAAAATTCAAAATTTAAATTGAAAATTTAGTCTGTCTAAATACTAAAATTTAACCATCATATCATATTATCCCCTAGCCATGGCAGCCATCCATACTGGGTAGCTCTCTAAATCCTCCAGTTAGTTTTAGTTGAAATATTTTATTTTAACTGGTAGAGTTTAGATTGTACCTAGAAACCAGGAAGCAGTAAAGGTTTTTTGTTTTTTATTTTTTTCTGCAGACTGAGTCTCACTCTATTGCCCACACTGGAGTGTAATAAGCTGAGTGTAATCTCAGCTCACTGCAACCTCCGCCTCCAGGTTTCAAGTGGTTCTCCTGCCTCCGCCTCCTGAGTAGCTGGGATTACAGGCTCTCACCACCATGCCTGGCTATTTTGTATTTTTAGTAGAGACGGGGTTTCTTCGTGTTGGCTAGGGGGGTCTCAAACTCCTGACCTCAAGCGATCCACCTGCTTCAGCCTCCCAAGTGCTGGGATTACAGGTGTGAGCCACCATGCCTGGCCACATTAAAGGTTTGTATAGAAAAAGATGGCATAGTGAAGTGTACGTGGGAGGGGACTAGATCATATGTGAATGAATATATGGAAAGAGGTGGCAGAAGTTGGTGGCCTCAGAGGGGCTGTGTCACAGGTTGTCCAGGTGTGGGATGAGGAGAACCAGCCGAGGAGGCTGGGGGCACAATGAAGATGTGTCTGGGAAGCACCCGTGGAAGTCGGTGATAGTACTCAGTAACATCAGAAAGAAGAAGAACACTTGGCAGCAGTGTTTTAAACTTGAGTGACAGTGAGAAAGAACGAGGACACTGGCAGAGAATCTGGCAAGGGCTTGTGGCTCTAAGGACCAAGATGACGTTTGCTCTTTAGGTATGGCACTGAGGCCTGGCTTCGAAGTGTGTGTGTGCAAGGTGGCTCACACTGCAGAGTGGAGCTGAGACAGTCAGTGGGCTGTGGGTATCGGCCTGGACATCAGAATGGAGTGGAAAGCAATGGCTCCCCGAGCTCTTGGCATTCAGGTCTCACCTCCCTCCGCCAGCCACCGGCCAACTGTGTCATGTTGAGCACAACACTTAACACCATTTCCAAATATTTGAGATGGAAAAGTGCCATCCAGATCACAAAGCCTGAGGTTTCTTGAAGGGCTTAAATTTTAATTCTCCAAGGAAAAACTTTTTTTAGATACTTAGATCTTTTTGGAACATGATATGGTATTAAGTAATTTAAATAAGTAAGAATTATGGTTTTATATTGAAGTCCATTCATAAGGTTCATTAGTAAGAGCTGAAAGAGGAAAGTTTATGTAAGAGGCTTTCAGTTCACCAAGCACTCTACCCAAATAGCTCTATTAAATGTGTCTTCATTAACTGTCTTTTAATGTGGATATCACACTCCCATTAAAATGATGTTTTCCTTCAATGTCAGTGAAATATTTTACCATAATCAATGGTTGCCAGTTTGGTATCATTTTATGGCTTTGCCATCACTTCCTTGGAGGGAGAGGTTAAGTACTTGTTAGCTGCTAAGTTCTGGTCTCTAATAAAAATGGGATTATATTCTCTTAGGGCTTAGAGTGGAGCCAGGGTTCTGTTAGCTTAGTCCCTGGTAGGGCACAGGCAAGACGCCTCCTTCTCTTGGTTCTACAGCTATCAAAACATGAGAGAGATTTTCTCAGCAGGGTAACAGGGATTTTTAGTTAATAATAACACAGTCTTTACTGTGCATGCCATGCCAACTTTATATTTATTATCTCCCTTAAACCACACAGGATCCTATGAGATGCTCACCATTGTAATCCCCATTTAAGAGGTTTAGAAGAGGTAAGTTGCTCATCCAAAGTCATCTATCTAGTAAATGGTAGATTCAAGGCTCCAACCCACATGTGTCTTATCATGTACGCAAGCAGCTTTGTTATAGGGATTTGACCTGCAGTTGTCGGGGCTGGCCAAGCGGTCTTTATAATGCTGTTGTCTCACACTGGATGCTGGAGCTTGAAGTCCTCATGGCAGGCAGGCTCTGGGGAAGAGGAGGTTGATGTAAAGTTGGGGAGAGCAAGAAAATCTCGACCCTGATGCTGGAACTTGTGCCACTGTTATTGCCTCTGGTCTTGCTGGGGTCTTGAAGAAGCCAGGGTTCCCCACCAGGATGCTGAACAAGCACACCTGGCCCTGGGTCAGAGGTGCTGAGGAAAGGCCAGGGAACAAGATGCAGCTGCAGGTCCAGCTGTTGCCAATGCCCAGCTATAGATGTAGATGACAACAGCCTGTGTAAGCTGCAGAATGAAGGGTGGCTGCTTCAGCCCACCTTCCAGATCCTACCTAACATCCTCTCTTATTTATGGTACACCCCAATTGGAGACATTGGGAGAATGAGATTCTGGGAACTGTAATCCAGACAGCCAAAGTGGCACATTGTAGCCTCTCCACAATGCAGCAGGAAAGAGGAAATGGATGGAGAGTAACAGTAAGGAGGGGATGGAGTAAAGCCCATGTGATCATCCAGCATGAGTTCACTCACTGCACTGCAGAGCGGGAAGAGGATACAGAAGTCATTGAGTTATCACCCTCATCTCACAAATGGGGACATCTGGTCAAAGCCTAGAAAGTTGATTTTCCAGAAGACACTGGGTGAGGCCAGCTGGTAAGAGGTGGAACACCCTTTCCTCTCCATCTTTCATTTAGCCTAGTTGAGATGGTGTGGGGTTGTCAGTGGATAATCTAGGCTGTGTGTGTACCAGGGCTTCCTTACTGAAGGAGTGGTCATGCATAGGTGCTGTCATCGAAGGGTGAAATAACACAATTATTTTGTTATTTTCTTATCAGCAGTTTAAATATGCAAATTCAAAAAAACTTTCAGTATACTCCATTTATCCTCTTCACTGCTCATATTTCTTGAGTCTGTCTTCTTAGTTATAAGCTGATTATTCTTCTCTTTGAAATATGTAGTTTCTTAGACCCAAGAGATAAATTGTTTTATGTCTAAAATATGAACGTCTTCTCTGAGTACCTTATAGTCACCTGATAACTCTATATGTGGAATTAAGTACTGCTGATGGCATTGCTGAGTGTCCTTGGCTCATTCCTGCCTGATTTTCATTCTTCTTGTAACCAACAGCATCTGAAAAGTTCTTTCAAGTCCATAATATCCCTCTTTGCCTCTACAAACCCAACGAAGTTTCCTTTTACTGTCTCCAACCTTTGGCCTTCAGGAAAGATAAAGGGAGAAGTCACCTCTGGTGCTTCCTCTCCGCAGTTCTCCCTTTACCATTTTCAATTGACTCTCTTGCCCTGCATAAAGGGATAGTGGTTCTGAAAAGCAGATGCAGCAGGTTGGAGGTAGACATGTCCATTGATTTTTTTCTATCCTGCTGGCTGAACAAGGGAGGTAAAAGATAGGCTGGTATAAAACAAAAAACCTTGGAAGAGGAGATTTCATGTCTCCTGCACAAGCACCTTCCTCCTCCCTGGGTATGGGAAGGGCAGGAAGCACAAGACCATGCTATGTATGTGTGGCATGTTCCTCTGCTTCTTTTTTTTTTTTTCTTTTTTGAGACAGAGTCTTGCTCCAGCCCAGGCTGGAGTGCAGTGGCATAATCTCGACTCATTGTAACCTCTGCCTCATGGGTTCAAGTGATTCTCCTGCCTCAGACTCCTAAGTACTGGGATTACAGGCATGAACCACCACACCTGGCTAATTTTTGTACATTTTAGTAGAGATGGGGTTTTACCGTGTTGGCCAGGCTGATGTCGAACTCCTGACCTCAGGTGATCTACCTGCCTCAGCCTCCCAAAGTGCTGGGGTCATAGGCATGAGCCACCACACCTGGCCGTTCTTCTGCTTCTTTACTTTCAAGTGTGTAAGGCCAGACAGGACATCTCTTCCTTTCCTTGATAAAGTGCTTTAGCCCAGAGATGGGACCTGTGAGACGAGCGGTGGCTCTCAGCTCAATCCAAATTCTGCTCCCAAAGGCACTTTTATGGAGCTCAACCTGCACCAAACGGTTGGAAACTTCACGCAACCCAAACTCTTCTGCTTTTTGGATGAGCGAAAGGGATAAAAACCAGGGACTTCCGGGCATGGCTCCATGTCTTGATAACATGCCAGTGGTTAGAACGTGCCTGAACAAAAGTATCTGGTCAGCAGATCACGTGTTCTCTGGGAAATAACCTGGTGCCGAGAAACTGCAATTAATAACACATGGCGGACGGTTTGCCGAGATACCTGGAGGAAGTGCCCCGGTGGCCCTGCTGTCTCTGGGTCATCTGGATTTCTAGGTGTGACTGTGGCAGATGTGCCTCAGGTGCAGAGGCGACGGAGACAATATGGTCCTGCTTCTGAACTAGGCCTCATGCCCTCATGTCCCAAAGTCTGAAGTGCTTTTTGTCTCCTCTTCTGTACTTCTGAAACCTTCCACTAGGCTCTTACTGTGCTGGCATATACTAAAAATAGCCGGACACCTGAAGGACTAACATGATAAAAGATTAGTCCTTAAGGCCACAGTGACAAATGTCGCCTGAAAGGCAAAGGGGAAATAATTTGCACTGAAGGGTGCCCTTGCAGGAGCGAGGTCTTGGGGATTTCATTTCCTATACCCCTTTTTAGATTTTAGGCTTTGCCTTAACCTGGATTCCCCCAAAAAGCAGAACCCATGGCAAAGATTTCATTGCAGATATTTTACCTTGTCAAAAGGTCCCAGGAATGGCAGTGGAGGCTGTGGAGAGTGGCCAGTAAGGTCAGTCTGTGACCCTAGCCTCACGGATTATGCGGCTGGTCACCTAAATGAGCTACCTGGCCTCAACCCCGCTGTGGACCTTCTAAGGAGCTGTGACAAATGGACCTCAAAGTCATCTGCCCAAAAGACTGGTTCTCCCCAGTCAAGTCTGACCCCATGGGCCAAGCTACCTTGCTCTTCTAGGCTTGTGTATGAGCTGGATGGCTAAATGGGTCCCCACCGGCAACCTATGGACTGGCAGTGTATGAGGCACAGGGCGGAAAGTGAGTGAGCCACAGCAACTGCAACAAGGTGCCATCCAGGTGCAGCTGCAGGCAGTGGCTGGAGTACAAAGGGGGCTAAAGTTTGTGGGTGACATCGGAGTGCACACCTGGTGTCTCACCTCTGTCTCAGCCCTGGAGACCCACTAAAGCATGATTATCTTAGGGTTTCTTTTATTGTGTTTTCCAAATGCTGCTTATGCTGAGCAATTTATTATTTACATCCTACACCTGATTGGTCCCTGGTGCCATCCTTGGTTTTGTTTTTGTTTTTTTTTCAAGCAGAGTCTCATTCTGGTGCCCAGGCTCGAGTACAGTGGCACAGTCTCAGCTCACAGCGGCCTCTGCCTCATGGGTTCAAATGATTCTCGTGCCTGAGCCTCCTTAGCAGCTGGAACTACAGGCATGCATCACCAGGCCTGGCTAATTTTTTTTTTTTTTTTTTTTTTTGAAATGGAGTTTTGCTTTTGTCACCCAGGCTGGAGTGCAATGGCACGATCTTGGCTCACCTCCACCTCCACCTCCCAGGTTCAAGCGATTCTCCTGCCTCACCCTCCCAAGTAGCTGGGATTATAGGCATGCACCACCACACCCGACTAATTTTTCTTTCTTTTTTTTTTTTTTTAATTTTTATTGCATTATAGGTTTTGGGGTACATGTGCAGAACGTGCAAGATAGTTGCATAGGTAGTAGAGGTAGGGTTTCACCATGTTGGCCAGGGTGGCTTTTAACTTCTGGCCTCAAGTGATCCACCCTTCTTGGCCTCCCAAAATGCTGGGATTGTAGACATGAGCCACTGAGCCCAGCCCCTGGTGCTATCCTTGTGGCAGGATAGCAGGGTGAGGGCAGTGCTAAGGTCTGGATGGTGCTCTCAATGCTTTGCCTAAACCACCCGTCTTTCCATTTAAAGTTTGTAGGCATTGAGAGTGTGGATAAGTAAAAGTTGTCCATTCACACAAGGTGATTATGGTTGCATTTTTCTTTTTTAGATTTACAAACTTTAAATTTATTCTGTGAAATGTGGTATATCTTTTTCAGTTTATTAGCAGTGGGATTTTTTTTGTTTTTTTAAATATTGTTTTTAAATATTTATTATACTTTAAGTTCTGGAGTACATGTGCAGATCGTGCAGGTTTATGATATAGGTATACACATGCCCTGGTGGTTTGCTGCATCTATTGCCCCGTCTACATTAGGCGTTTTTCCTATGCTATCCCTCCCCAATCCCCCACTCCCTGCTGTTCCACCCCTAGACCCCCTAACCCCAGGCCCTGGTGTTGCATTTTTCTTAGTGCATATAGACCAGGTTCCTTTTTGGCTTAGTCTATTATTAGACTCTTTTATTAGAAATATCAGATAAGCATGCAATTCATTTTGTTTTCATAAAAAAGGTAGAATATCTGGCCGGGCGCGGTGGCTCACGCCTGTAATCCCAGCACTTTGGGAGGCTGAGGCGGGTGAATCACGAGGTCAAGAGATCGAGACCATCCTGGTCAGCATGGTGAAACCCCGTCTCTACTAAAAATACAAAAAATTAGCTGGGCACGGTGGCGTGTGCCTGTAATCCCAGCTACTCAGGAGGCTGAGGCAGGAGAATTGCCTGAACCCAGGAGGCGGAGGTTGCGGTGAGCCGAGATCGCGCCATTGCACTCCAGCCTGGGTAACAAACGCGAAACTCCGTCTCAAAAAAAAAAAAAAAGGTAGAATATCTTTGTTTAAAGTCTTAAAGGGATTACAGGAAACTCTATGCTAAAAATTCCTGAATTCTGGATTTAATTGTCGTCATCTCCGTTTTCTGATATATTAGTGAGCGGTATTTCTTTTTGCCCTTACTAGAAAAATATAGATCTTACATATATCAAAACAAATTTAAAGTTATAACACTTAGTGAAATGTTTGTTTCCACTGTGAAGTTAAATGCTGATTGTTTTTCTTTCTTTTCCTGGTGGTTTAGAAGTAAATAAATATTTGCTTAGTATTTCACAAAAGGGTAGACTCTGAAAACAAAAGCACACTTACCCCCACCCACTTTTTCATCATGAGGCGATCACCCAGAAAGTAGTAAGGGTGTGGAGGCTCCTGCAGGTACTATTTCAAATCCTTTCTCTTCCCTCTTTATGAAAACCTGTCACATAGCTCCCAAGGACTCTGCAGGGGGCCATGAGAGAGTGCGCTGTCACTGTCACTGCGGCAAGGACCTCCCATCTCTAGTATGGGACAATATTTAGTTACTTTGAGGATACAAATCATTTTGCATCTGATCTCATGCCAGTGTTTTCTCGCTTTAAAAAGAAATGAGGATTTAAGGCACGAAGACACTTCTTATAAATTCACCCAAGGAAATTGGGGATAATGAGGAAGAGTTGTGACCCTGGACCACAGAGAGAAGTTACCGGGGGCAAAGAGACCGTCATCTGTGGCCAAGTGGAGATGGCCACAGTGGGGAGTTTGTGAGGGCACGGCCAGCACGTTTTTCAGGGCCTGGGTAATCTGAGACGCCACAAGGGTACAAAGGAGAAGGCAAATTGGAAATTATTTTCCCCCAAGTCAATAGCGACGGCGGGTGGGAGTTATTCCAGCATCACTGACGGCAATATACTTATACTCCTTTGAAATTTGGGGCTTGAAGTGTTTATTTTACAAGTAGCTCGTGCTGTCAGGCAAAATGTAGTTTTGCATAAAAATATGGACTCAAAAGTTTGATTCATCGGCCATGATGAACTTTGTTTTGTTAAATTTGAACAAAGTGTTTCAAACTCATAATTCTTTTGTGGGATAGATTTTCTGTCTTTTCTCAGTGCAGGCAGTTCAAAAATACAGAGTTTTAATATTCTGTGCTGAATCCCTTTCTAATGTTTTACTTGGTGCACTTAGAAGATAAGTATTCTTCTGTGAGACAAGCTAAATGTATGCTGTTTCAGCTCTTCATATGTTGCTTTGGCAGAGGGCCAGCAGAAGAATTCCAGAATATAATGGTATCCTTGATTGTTTCATAGAGATTAACTGAATTTTTGTGCATTGGAGTAAATTTGAACTTTGTTTAAGGTTTATGCCAATATATCGATTATTAGGTTGTTCTTTAAGACACTGCCTTATTTAGAATAGGTGACTTTATAATTTAGGAAAAAGAAAGAGGAAGGAAGGAAGGGTGAGCTCCTTCTCCCTGGACCCCTGCTCCTTTCTCCCTGTGCCAAATTGCTAACTCCTACTCGTTCAGGTTTCAGGGGTGGTGGCTTCACGTTGACCTCCACACCCAGATCCAGGCTTCAGGAGTATCTTTACCCACTTCTTAGTATCACTTATCAGAGATTAACTTCAATTTGCATGATTATTTCATATTTGTCTTTCCTGCTAGAGTGCAGACTCCATGAGGGCAGGGCCCTTTCATGGCTCAACTGTGGATTCCTAATGCCCAGGGGCTTGCCAGGGGCTAGTGTCAATCACCAGCACTATTTCACACTTGCTATGTATCAGGGCATGTTCCAACACCACGTGGGTCTGTTCGTGCTATTCTCACACAAGTAGCCCTTTGCAGTGAGTGGTATTGTTCTCATTTATAGAGGAGAGAAGTGATACTCAGAGAGGATGGTCACCCATCCAGAGTGACAGAGGTAGTCCGTGGCTGTCTGGCTCCACAACCTGTGTTCTTCATTGTCATGTTGGATTGCTTCTGAGCAAGAGTGTGTAGAGGGGAGGAAAGGGGTAATGCTATTCAGCCTGAGCTCTGTTGATATTGTGATGTGTGGCACTGTGGCTGGAGGCAGCCCACACCTTAGTGGACACGTGGAAAGCTCCTCAGTGAAGAGTGGATTTGTGGAGACCATCCATCCACATTGGCGGCACTTCCTTTTCAATAATTTTATTGTCGTGGGACATAAATAAGTAAAAATGGAAATTCCAAATAGTATGAGTCATAGGGGCGTTTCCTGAATTTGACCTAAAACATGCATGCCTGGAGGTTCTCTTTGGTTTAATAAGACGAAGGAAGACAAAGAATTATTGGGAACATTCAGCTAAAAGTAACAGGAATTCAATCTATAAATAACCATGTCATTTTTGGGGTGTTTAAACTTTGTAAAGTCTGGACTTTATCAGGACAAGTGAGCTATCGCAGAGCTCTAATACCTAAATGTTAGGCAGTGTTTAACCCTCTGCCAAAAGAAGGAAAAATAAATGGTGGATGTAATGTCTGTACTTATGTCTTGGGAGGTTGTTTAGGCAATACTCTTCTTTTTGCTGTTAAAATACCCATTGTTTTATTTTAATTTAATTTTAATATTTTTTACAAGTGCAGATGAGTGTCTCACCTTGTTCAGGCTGGTCTGGAACTCTTGGCCTCAAGTGATCCTCCCACCTTGGCCTCCCAAAGTGTTGGGATTAGAGGCATGAGACGTCGTACCCAGCCAGGCATTATTTTATACAACAATTTTGCTCAGTTATTTGTTTGAGTGAGGTTTTTTTTTAAATTTTACTTTAAGTTCTGGGGTACATGTGCAAATCTTATAGGATTGTTGCATAGGTACACACATGCCATGGTGGTTTCTGCCACTTATGTCCCGTCACCTACATCAGGCATTTCTCCCAGTGTTATCCCTCTGCAACCTCCCCACCCCCACTGTCCCTCCCCTAGCCCCCGACCCCCCAACAGACCCCAGTGTGTGTTGTTCCCCCCATTGTGTCCATGTGTTCTCATTGTTCAACACCTGCCTATGAGTGAGAACATGTGTTTGGTTTTCTATTCTTGTTTCAGTTTGCTGAGAATGATGGTTTCCAGATTCATCCATATCCCTACAAATAACACGAACTCATCCTTTCTATGGCTGCATAGTATTCCATGGTGTATATGTGCCACATTTTCTTTAGCCAGTCTATCATTGATGGGCATTTGGGATGGTTGCAAGTCTTTGCTATCGTAAACAGTGCTACAATGAACATAAATGTACATGTGTCTTTATAATAGAACAATTTATAATCCTTTGGGTATATGCCCAGTGATGGGGTTGCTGGGTTAAGTGGAATTTCTGTTTCTAGATCCTTGAGTAATCGCCATGCTGTCTTCCCCAATGGTTGAACTAATTTGCACTCCCACCAACAGTGTAAAAGTGATTCTATTTCTCCACATCCTCTCCAGCATCTCTTGTCTCCACATTTTTAAATGATCACCATTCTAACTGGCATGAGATGATATCTCAATGTGGTTTTGATTTGCATTTCTCTAATGACCAGTGATGATGAGCATTTTTTCATGTTGACCTCAGAAATGTCTTCATTTGAAAAGTGTCTGTTCATATCTTTCACCCACTTTTGAATGTGTTTGTTTTTTTCTTGTAAGTCTGCTTTAGTTCTTTGTAGATTCTGGATGTTAGCTTTTTGTCAGATGAGTAGATTGCAAAAATTTTTTCCCATTTCGTTCATTGCCAGTTCACTCTAATGATTGTTTCTTTTGCTGTGCAGAAGCTCTGAAGTTTAATTAGATCCCATTTGTCTATTTTGGCTTTTGTTGCCATTGCTTTTGGTGTTTTAATCATGAAGTCCTTGCCTATGCCTATGTCCTGAATGGTATTGCAAAATGTTTTTAAAGAACAAATAATAGTTGGTTTCATGTTGAATTCTTCACTTAAAAAAATTATCGTTCATGAAATTCAAAGATCTGGGAGTCACTGATTGTAAGAACTTAAATCTATTATGTTAGTAAAACTTTTTTCCAGGAAGTCCTTGTGTAGATTTTATGTAATTCTTTGTTCATTTTTCCAGTTTTATGTGTGTTCATTCCCTCAATAAAGAAAAGGAATTAGTGAGAAAATCATAGACAGTGATGACAGAGAGCGCAAAAAGCCATGTGTCCTACCACAGGCTCGGGTTCTCCTGGGGACGGAGGCTTTTGCCTGGGAGGTACAGGCAGCCTCAGAACACCAGTCACTTGGCCTTCCTTCTCAAGCAACAAACTGCAACTGGTGTATTCTGTCTCTGCACAAAGTCTTGCCAGCCTGTGTTAGAGAATGAAAACACAGAGGAAGGCTGTCTGACAAAGTCAACTAAGAACCACTCCATAAGGAAGCACTTTCAGCAAAGCCGACTCCAGGAATAAGCCTTTAGATGCTGGTGGTCAAGGAGGTAGAGCTCATATCTTACTAGGTTTTAAGGAATTTATCACACTTTCTAGACCTTCTTAGTAGGTGATATGCATTTTTTCCTTAAAATCTATTTTTATTTTTGGAGACAGTCTCGCTTTATTGTCCAGGCTGGAGTAAAATGGCATGATCTTGGCTCACTGCAACCTCCACCTCCTGGGTTCAAATGATTCTCCTGCCTCAGCTTCCCGAGTAGCTGGGATTACAGGCATGTACCACCATGCCCAGCTAATTTTTATATTATTGTAGAGATGGGTTTCACCAGGTTGGTCAGGCTGGTCTTGAACTCCTGAACTCAGGTGATCCATCTCAGCCTCCCAAAGTGTTGGGATTACAAGTGTGAGCTCCCGCACCTGGTCAAAATCTACTGTTATATGAGTACTGAGGTGTGTTTATCTTGTGACATGCTCTGTATAGTGTGTTGCATGTAATGAGGCTTTTAAAATACTCTTGAATATGTAGCTTTATAAAATAGTCTTTCTTGTTGGTAGAAATGTCAAGTAAAACAGCCACCATTTGTAAAGGCATTTGATAATACCTATCAGAAATGTAAATGTGCATGTTCACTGATTCAGAAATTTTACTTCTAATATTTGGTCTCTCACAAATACATGAGCAAGTGTACAGTGGTAGATAGTCACAACTGCATTATTGTTAATTATGAAAAACAGAGACAATTAGAATGTCCCCTCAAGGGAGAATGTTTACATAAATTATGATTTGCACATGGTATGGTTCATCATAACACCAAAAGATAAAAATGTGGTAGAACTGTAGTTACTGAAATGGAAGCAGTTTTGTGATGCATTATTGAATATAAATAGAATTGTAGAACTTTTTGTATGATACCATTTTTGCTTAAACAGCAGGATAGATTGATATGTTCATCTTATATATCAGTCATACATATGCACACATACATACCTATGCATATGTATGAGTAGTAATGCACCTGTAAGAGTCTGCAAAGATATACACCAAAATATTAACAGCACTTTCCCCTGGAGAATGGAATTGGGAAGGGGTTGGTTGGGGAGGGGAGTCACTTTCATTTTTGAAATGTGTGCACTTTTCAAAAACAAAAAACATTTTATAATTTAAGAAAAACAAAAGACTGAAATAAACTCCTCAGTGTCAGATATTAATTGTTAGTGATTTATGTGAATGCAACTTAGTAGCCACTGACAATCATTTGAAGTAAAATAGGCTTTTCAGATATGAGAGATTACGGTTCGTTGTTTTTTTTTGTTTGTTTGTTTTGAGAGGCGGTTTTGCTCTTGTTGCCCAGTCTGAAATGCAATGGTGCGATCTCAGTTCACCACAACCTCTACCTCCTGGGTTCAAACGATTCTCCTGCCTCAGCCTCCCAAGTAGCTGGGATTAGAGCCATGTGCCACATGCCTGGCTAATTTTTTGTATTTTTAGTAGAGACGGGGTTTCTCCATGTTGGTCAGTCTGGTCTTGAACTCCCAGCCTCAGGTGATCCACCTGCTTCGGCCTTCCAAAGTGTTAGGATTACAGGTGTGAGCCACCACGCCCGGCCTAGATTATGACTTTTTTAGGGTTTTCCAGCAAGTCTGTAGTTTTTTCAGTTTCTCCAGGCAGACTGAAGATGCAGTGGGTGAGATTCCATTTTCGTCAGTGTGACTGTGGTTCCCTCACATCTCAATCACCTGTGGCTGCACACTCCAGTAGGGGACTAACTGAGATTGAACAGGTTGCTCCGACAGGTAGTTAACTCATATTAATGTGAACAGTTGTTGGGGTAAAGACAAGCGTAGTGAATGTGAGTACAAAGCAGCTGTCTCCTTGGTGAGTTAGACCACGTGTGGCATCCCAGTACCCTGCTACTGCATCAAATTGAGTTACTAGTTCTGGAGACGAAGATAAATACCAGCGTGCACGTGGAAGTCAAGTGCTAATCTACTATTTTGAGAAAAACCACTAACATTTCTTTTGGCTTTCTGCTGTAACATTTACGTCTACTTCTGACCTCAAAGGAAATAATTACCTATTTTATAAGTCATTAGTTGTGCTGAGTAGCATTTTAAAAATAGCAGTGCCTCTCATACTTTGATGCTTTTAAAAATAATTGAAGAAAGTCACTGTGCCAACATGTTTTAAAAATAAGCTATGCAAACACAATTATTATCTCTAGCTGAGTTTTAATGCTGTAAGTAAAAAGTCATACCATTCCTCTAAAGAATACCTAGTTGATCATGAGCTTTAAATTGGAGAATATCCTTAAATATCCAGTTTTTCTAAGGAATAAAGCAGAATACTATTACTTTATTAAAGATATTCCAATGAGGTAACTACAAAAGTGACAAATGTAGGCCCTCAAAACTTGCTTAAGTATTACAAAACTTCTGAAATTATGTAAAATGTATTTTTTCTGTTATAGAATTTACATTCACATTAATATTAGTAATGAGATTTGTCTTTAAGTGTTTTTCCTGATTGTGAAAAGAATATATGCCACAGGCCATAGAAGAACTAATAAATATGACCACATAAAAATTAAGAATTCCTCTAGGGAAAATGGTATAAACAATGTGAAAGTAAAATTGATGAACTGAAGAAAGCCATTTAATGTAAATGATGAAATGGCTAATATTCTTGAATATGCTAACAGCACTTACAAATTAAGAAGGAACAAAATGCCCAATAGGCAAATCAGCAACAATGATGAACAGATTGTCACAGCAGCGTACATCACAGTGAGCAGTACTCCTAAGAAGCATGTCCGGCCTGCGACGGAAGAACTGCAAATGAAAAGCCCTGTAGGTCTCAGCAGGCTTGTTTGTACACTTTGATGCATGGTTACTCTCTTGACTCGGAAGCCCCACAAACTTCTCTACTTTAATGTGTCCAAAACAGAATTCTTGTTTTGTCGTCTTACCCCTGCTAACCTGTTTGTAACTCAGTCATACCCATCTCAACAGATGCCAACATTGTTTATCCAGATGCTCAAGCCAAATGGCAGTCCACCGAGTCCCCTTTCCTCATCAGTTATGTCCAGTTACGGTATCAAGTCCTGTTGGCTGCATCTTCAGCACACATGCAGGGTCTGTGAGCCCTGTGGATGCCACCCTGTTTTCTATACCACCACTCCTGAAGAGGCCTTCCTGCCTCGACAGACACTTCTTCCCTAATGAACCGTATTCTTCACCTAATGTTTAGGATGATCTTTTTCATCTTAATTAAAATAGAGTCTTCTTACCTTTCAAAACAGGTAATATATTTACATGATTCAGTTTTTGAAATCTCAACTAGGATGTACAGTGAGACATTTCCCACCAACTGCTCTTGCCCAAACAGCCAGTTCCTTTATGTTAAGAGGCATCTGATGCTATCATTGCTTTCCTCTTTTTTAGACATACTTTATGCATGGATAGCTATGTATATGTGTATTTATTCTTTCTCTTTTGATACAAATGATCAAATGATAGCATATTTTGGCAGTGTTTCAATCAGTGGGAATATCTCTATATCAGTACATGTGAACATCAGTATTTTTCTTTTTTTCTTTTCTTTTGTTCTCTTACAGTGAGAGAGCATCAATATTTTTCAAGGATGTATCGTATTCCCTTAAATGATTAGAACGAAATTATTTAACTTAATTTGTCCCCTATTATTGACATTGAGCTGAATTTTTTTCAGCTTTTGCTGTTATAAGCAATCTTGCCATCCCTAGTTTTATAGACACACCGTCTTAAATATTTCCAAATAGTTCTGTCATATAAATACCTAGAATTAGAATTGCTGGATCAGAGGGTGTGTGAATTTCTAATTTTGATAGAGCTGTCCAGCGTGTCCTTCTTGGTAGCCTTACCAATGTAGACCGCCTCCAGCAATCTGTGAGGTGGCTTATTTTTCTTCACCTTTTGCAACATCATGCGTCATCAAATACTTAAAATCTTCTTTCCTTTCCCCCCTCTCGCCCTCCCTCTCCCAGTTCCTCCCTCCTTTATATTCCTTCTTTCCTTCCTTCCTTACCCCGCCCCACCACCACTTCCTTCACAGGGTTGAATCTGTATCCCAGTCTGATACCTCTCTCAGCTTCCTATACCTCCCTCCAAATTTTTAAATATACTTTTTCTAAATTTAAAAATTTACACATAGTTAAATTAACTTTTTTGGTCCACAGTTCTGTGTGTTTTTACGTAGGCATAGCTTCTTTAACCTCCACCACACATAAGACACAGAACAATTTCAACTCCCCAGAGACTCCATCCCTGCTTCTTCCTTCACAGGTGTCTCACCCAATAAATCTCTTGCACACATCATCCGATTTTGATGTCGGTTTCTCAGAGAGGACCCAGACTGGCATGTCATGGGACGGTTTTGTGCATGTGGCAGATACATTATCCTTGGGATAGGAGATCCCATTTTGTTTGTCTTCTGGTGATGTGACTTTTTATGCTTTGAATGGCATATATTTGTGGAGGGTATAGTAATTATAATGAGTTATAATCAGTCATTTCTGGGTTTTACTGTCTTCAAGTCTTACACATCAGTCAAGAGCTGGGCTCTAACAAATGGAGCTGTCCAACAGTGGAATCAGTGCATACCTTCATGCCAGGAGTGCTCCTGCTGGACTGCATTATTTGGGTATTAGGTATGAGGTATAATAAATTTCCATGTTGGAAGGTAGAGTAGACAAGATAATCTCTAAGGACCCTTCCCTTAGTAAGCCACAAAGATTTTGTGATTCAAAGAGCCTATCCATCCTGTTTTAGAGTTGGATTTTGGAGTACATATTTATTCTTGTTTGCTTTCTTTTCTCTACTTTCATTTATCCATTTTACATAGTATACTTGGTTCATATATTTTTTCTTTCATTGCTCTTAATATGAAGGCTTTTAAAAGTTATAGATAACCAGTCAACATTAGATGTCACAAATAGTTACTTTTGATTCCAATATTGTTAATATTTCGGTTGCCATTATTGCTGGTTTTGTTTATTTCTACAGCTTAACCCCTGATGTGCTCTCAGTCACACAGTTTTATGAAGATGCATGTGTTTTGACATAGTCATAAGTCATCAAAATAGGTTTCCTGGGTAACCTTAGAGGTTCTTGTATGCCTTCAACTGGAATTTCTTCAAGTGCACTTCTTTGTGTGAAAGATGTATTTATATAATGATGTATTGGTTGGACTACTGTACGAAGTTAGTTTTTGGAGCAGGAGATGAACATAAAATAAAAAGTTTTGAAAGAATGAAAAGTCACAGTGTCTTAAATATTTTTGTAGTGAAGTCAATGCCCTGTATAGAGCATGGAGATCATTGAAAAGGACCTTTAAGGAGCCCGGCTTTTGGGACTTAACCTAATTGTCACAAGAGAAAAGGTTATCACACCACTTTTCATTATCTGAGTAAACACAGTTATTCCAGGCAGTGAGTGTTGCCGTGGGTTTCTATAACTAGAAATTTAAGTTGCTGAAAGGTAAGACCCAAAGAAGAAAAGGGGCAAAAGCTAATAGGTGCACACCACACCCCCAGTTACTCCTTTTGTGTTTTTTCAGCTTGAAATAAATGTTGTAATAATTTCAGTATCTGAGGATTTTATGTGTGCTAGTAAATCTGAATATTTCCAGAAATTATAGGAAGGAAACGCTTATGCTGACCCATATAAAGGACACACACACACACACACACACACACACACAATTGTATTTCTTGTTTTGACAGAACATTATAACTGGATTGGTGTATAATTTATAGTTCTTTGACTTTTAACATCGTGCTCTGTCATCAGCCTAACGTGCCGCCATTTGAAAAAAAAATTTTAGTTAATCAACAGTATGATCTAAAATGGCTTAGGACTAATAGATGAGTGGAGCCGCACTCTTCATTTTATGAAAAATGTTTCTGGCACTAATGGCGCACAGCAGCAAGTAATGTATCCTTTTGCATCCCAGTGAGATGCCAAATACCATGCTAGTTAATTTTAATACAAAATGCACAACTCTTAGGAGATAGCATCTGCCTGCTCTTGAATTTCTACTTAATGGAAAATGATACTGTAAAAAAAATCTGTTGTTTTTTTTTTTTTCACACCAATAGTGGTAGAATCTTAGGAAGTGAGTTAACTTGAAGAGAAACCTTAAAATGTTATCAGGAACTAGTTTCTGAATAATTAGCTAATATTATTTACAAATTTTGAAAAGACTTAAGTTTACCTGTCCCTGGGCATTACGATTCTGCAGATAAGAATTTATGGTATCGTTATAATTTGGTATCCTGTCTGCTGTTACAAATCTGAAGCTGGCTAGATCAATAGGGAATGGGTTATTTTTGAAAGCTTCACTTTGCCATATAGCTGAGTACTTAATTCTTTAGTTGAAAACCTTAATTTCATTCTAGTAAAATGAAAATCAGTTTAGGCAGGGCTCATGCCTATAATCCCAGGACTTTAAGAGGCCAAGGTGGGTGGATCACTTGAGGTCAGGAGTTTGAGACAACCTGGCCAACGTGGCAAAAGCCCATCTTTACTAAAAATAAAAATAAAAAAAATTAACTGGGCACGGTGGCGCACGCCTGTAGTCCCAGCTACTTGGGAGGCTGAGGCAGGAGAATCACTTGAACCCGGGAGGTGGAGGGTGCAGTGGGCTGAGGTGGTGCCACCACACTCCAGGCTGGGCAACAGAGCAAGACTCTGTCTTAAAAAAAAGAGAATCAGTTTAAATGCACTGTCTTCTTCTATACTATCTAACAATAGTGATTGGATTTAACTTCTTCTTTATAATTTGGTGGCCTTGCCATTTATGTGTTTGGTTTTTCTGATTTGCTAGAGTCAGGGAAGCCTGTGAAGATAGGGTGGGCAGTGGCCTCGGGTGTTCTTCCCCTGCTAACACAGTAGCAGTCCCTGTCCGCTGGTCTGTGATGGGCTTCTCCCGCATTGTTCCGTCCTCCTGGTCATTGTTTGGGTGACGGCTTTTCAATCATGTTATCTGGCAAATCATGGCACAAAGAGTGAGGCTTTTCCCGTGTATGGTTTTTTTCTCCTTCAGAAATAGTATCTACTTCCATGTCAGCTTCAGCGTGGTTATCATCTTCCTCCCTCCTCTTATTTTAGATAGTAATTGTCTGTGTCATTCAAATACAGTAAATATCATCGTCTCAGCAAATAGAGACAATTTGACTTCCTCCTTTCCTAATTAAATACCCTTTATTTCTTTTTCTTGCCTGATTGCTCTAGCTAGAACTTACAATACTATATTGAATAGGAGTGGTGAGAGAGGGCATCCTTGTCTAGTGCCAGATTTCAAAGGGAATGCTTCCAGTTTGGGCCCATTCCATATGATATTGGCTGTGGGTCTGTCATAAATAGCTTTTATTATTTTGAGATATGTTCTCTCTATACCTAGTTTATTAAGAGTCTTTAGCATACAGGGCTGTTAAATTTTGTTGAAGGCCTTCTTGGCATCTATTGAGATCATCATGTAGTTTTTGTCTTTGGTTCTGTTTATGTTTATAGACTTGCATAGTTGAACCAGCCTTGCATCCCTGGGATGAATCCTACTTGATCATGATGGATAAGCTTTTTGATGTGCTGTTGCAATTGGTTTACCAGTACTTTATTGAAGATTTTTGCGTCTGTGTTCATCATGGATATTGGCCTGAAGTTTTCTTTTTTTGTTGAGTCTCTGCCAGGTGTTGGTATCAGGATGATGTTGGTCTCATAAAATGATTTAGGAAGGATTCCCTCTTTTTGTATTGTTTGAAATAGTTTCAGAAGAGGTGGTACCAGCTCCTCTTTGTATGTCTAGTAGAATTTGGCTGTGAACCCATCTGGACCTGGGCATTTTTTGGTTGGTAGGCTATTGATTGTTGCCTCAACTTCAGACCTTGTTATTGGTATATTCAGGGTTTCAACTTCGTAATGGTTTAGGCTTGGGAGGGTGCAAGTGTCCAGGAATTTATCCATTTCTTCCAGGTTTACTAGTTTATGTGCATAGAGTTGTTTGTAATAATCTCTGATGATGGTTTGTATTTCTGTGGAATCTGTGGTGGTATCCCCTTTATCGTTTTTTATTGCATCTATTTGATTCTTCTCTCTTTTCTTTTTTTATTAATCTGGCTAGTGGTCTGTTTTTTTGATCTTACCAGCTCCTGGATTTATTGATTTTTTGAAGGGTTTTTTTGTGTCTCTATCTCCTTCAGTTCTGCTCTGATTTTAGTTATTTCTTGTCTTCTGCTAGGTTTTGAGATTTTTTTATCTTGCTCCTCTAGCTCTTTCAATTTTGACAATAGGGTGTTGATTTTAGATTTTTCCTTGCTTCTCATGTGGGCATTTATTGCTATAAATTTCCCTCTAGACACTGCTTTAAATGTGTCCCAGAGATGCTGGTATGTTGTGTCTTTGTTCTCATTGGTTTCTAAGAACATCTTTATTTCTGCCTTCATTTCATTGTTTATCAGTCAACATTCAAGAGCCGGTTGTTCAGTTTCCATGAAGTTGTGCGGTTCTGAGTTGGTTTCTTAATCCTGAGTTCTAATTTGATTGCATGTGCTCTGAGAGACTGTTTGTTATGATTTCTATTCTTTTGTATTTGCTGAGGAGTGATTTACTTCCATTTATGTGGTCAATTTTAGAGTTAGTATGATGTGGCGCTGCGAAGAATGTGTATTCTGTGGATTTAGGGTAGAGAGTTCTGTAGATGTCTATTAGGTCTGCTTGGTCCAGATCTGAGTTCAAGTCCTGAATATCCTTGTTGATTTTCTGTCTTGTTGATCTGTCTGATATTCACAGTGGAGTGTTAAAGCCTCCCACTATTATTGTGTGGGAGTCTACGTCTCTTTTTAGGTCATTAAGAACTTGCTTTATGTATCTAGGTGCTCCTGTATTGGGCACATAGGTATTTAGGATCGTTAGCTCTTGTTTCATTGATTCTTTTACCATTATGTAATGCCCGTCTTTGTCTCTTTTGATCTTTGTTGGTTTAAAGTCTATTTTATCAGAGACAAGAATTGCAACTCCTGCTTTTTCTTTGGCTCTGCATTTACTTGGTAAATATTCCTTCATCCCTTTATTTGGAGCCTTTGTGTGTCCTTGCATGTGAGATGGGTTTCCAGAATAGAGCACACTGATGAATTGTTTTTTTGTTTAACTTTTTTTTTAATTGCAATTTAGGTTTTGGAGTACATGTGCAGAACATGCAAGATAGTTGCATAGGTACACACGTAGCAGTGTGATTTGCTGTCTTCCTCCCCTTCACCCACATCTGGCATTTCTCCCCATGCTATCCCTCCCCAGCTCCCCTCCCCGCTGTCCCTCCCCTGTTCCCCCCAATAGACCCCAGTGTGTAGTGCTTCCCTCCCTGTGTCCATGTGTTCTCATTGTTCATCACCCGCCTATGAGTGAAAACATGCGGTATTTCATTTTCAGTTCTTGTGTCAGTTTGCTGAGAATGATGTTCTCCAGATTCATCCATGTCCCTACAAAGGACACGAACTCATCGTTTTTGATTGCTGCATAATATTCCATGGTGTATATGTGCCACATTTTCCCAGTCCAGTCTATCATCGATGGGCATTTGGGTTGGTTCCGGGTCTTTGCTATTGTAAACAGTGCTGCAATGAACATTCGTGTGCATGTGTCCTTATAGAAGAACGATTTATAGTCCTTTGGATATATACCCAGTAATGGGATTGCTGGGTCAAATGGAATTTCTATTTCTAGGTCCTTCAGGAATCACCACACTGTCTTCCACAATGGTTGAACTAATTTACACTCCCACCAGCAGTGTAAAAGTGTTCCTATTTCTCCAGATCCTCTCCAGCATCTGTTGTCTCCAGATTTTTTAATGATCGCCATTCTAATGGGCATGAGATGGTATCTCAATGTGGTTTTGATTTGCATCTCTCTAATTACCAGTGATGATGAGCGCTTTTTGATATGTTTGTTGGCCTCACGTATGTCTTCTTTTGTAAAGTGTCTGTTCATATCCTTTGCCCATTTTTGGATGGGCTTGTTTGTTTTTTTCTTGTAAGTCTATTTGAGTTCTTTGTAAATTCTGGATATCAGTCCTTTGTCAGATGGGTAAACTGCAAAAATATTTTCCCATTCTGTTGGTTGCTGGTTCACTGTAGTGACTGTTTCTTTTGCCTTGCAGAAGCTGTGGAGTTTGATTAGGTCCCATTTGTCTATTTTGGCTTTTGTTGCCAATGCTTTTGGTGTTTTGATCATGAAGTCCTTGCCTACTCCTATGTCCTGAATGGTTTTCTTCTAGAGTTTTTATGGTGCCAGGTCTTATGTTTAAGTCTTTAATCCATCTGGAGTTAATTTTAGTGTAAGGTGTCAGGAAGGGGTCCAGTTTCTGCTTTCTGCACATGGCTAGCCAGTTTTCCCAACACCATTTATTAAACAGGGAGTTCTTTCCCCATTGCTTGTTTTTGTCAGGTTTATCAAAGATTGTATGGTGGTAGATATGCTGTGTTGCCTCCAATGCCTCTGTTCTGTTCCATTGGTCTATATCTCTGTTTTGGTACCAGTACCATGCTGTTTTGATTACTGTAGCCTTGTACTATAGTCTGAAGTCCGGTAGTGTGATGCCTCCCACTGAGTTCTTTTTTGCTTAGGATTGATTTGGCTATGCGGGCTCTCTTTTGGTTCCATATGAAGTTCAAGGTGTTTTTTTCCAGTTCTGTGAAGAAAGTCAATGGTAACTTGATGGGGATAGCGTTGAATCTAAACAGAACCAAAAACGAAAACCACATGATTATCTCAATTGACACAGAGAAGGCTTTTGACAAAATTCAACATCCCTTTGTGCTAAAAACCCTCAATAAACTCGGTATTGATGGAACGTATCTCAAAATAATAAAAGCTATTTATGACAAACCAACAGCCAATATCATACTTAATGGGCAAAAACTGGAAGCATTCCCTTTAAAATCTGGCAGTAGACAAGGATACCGTCTCTCACCACTCCTATTCAATATAGTACTGGAAGTTCTAACCAGAGCAATCAGGCAAGAAAAAGAAATAAAGGGTATTCAAATAGGAAAGGAGGAAGCCAAATTGTCTCTATTTGCAGATGACATGATAGTATATCTAGAAGACCCCATCGTCTCAGCCCAAAAACTCCTGAAACTGATAAGCAACTTCAGCAAAGTCTCAGGATACAAAATCAATGTGCAGAAATCACAAGCATTCCTATACACCAATAACAGACTTAAAGAGAGCCAAATCAAGAACAAACTGCCATTCACAATTGCTACAAAAAGAATAAAATACCTAGGAATACAACTAACAAGGAAAGTAAGGGACCTCTTCAAGGTGAACTACAAAACACTGCTCAATGAAATAAGAGAGGACACAAACAGATGGAGAAACATTCCATGTTCATGGTTAGGAAGAATCAATATCGTGAAAATGGCCATACTGCCCAAAATAATTTACACTGATGGGTTTTGACTTTTTATCCAATTAGCCAGTCTGTGCCTTTATTGGGGCATTTAGGCCATTTACATTTAAGGTTAATATTGTTATGTGTTAATTTGATCCTGCCATTTTGATGCTTGCAGGTGGTTTTGCCTGTTAGTTGACACAGTTTCTTCATTGTGTTGATGCTCTTTACCATTTGGTATGTTTTTGGAATGGCTGGCACTGGTTGTTTCTTTCTATCTTTAGTGCTTCTTTCAGGAGCTCTTGTAAGGTAGGCCTGGTGTTGACAGAATCTCTCAGCAATTGCTTGTTCTTAAAGGATTTTATTTCTCCTTCACTTCTGAAGCATAGTTTGTCTGGATATGAAATTCTGGGTTGAAAGTTTTTTTCTTAAAGGATGTTGAATATTGGTCCTCACTCTCTTCTGGCTTATAGGGTTTCTGCCGAGAAATCTGCTGTGAGTCTGATGGGCTTCCCTTTGTAGGTAACCTGAACTTTCTCTCTGGCTTCCCCTAGCATTTTTTACTTCATTTCAACCCAGATGATGATTATAGGTTGCTCTTCTTGAGGAGTATCTTTCCGGTGTTCTCTGTATTTCC
Source organism: Saguinus oedipus (assembly GCA_031835075.1). Taxonomy (NCBI): domain Eukaryota; kingdom Metazoa; phylum Chordata; class Mammalia; order Primates; family Cebidae; genus Saguinus; species Saguinus oedipus. Next base: position 172,135,933 of record CM063172.1, on the reverse strand, counting down.
TGGATGTGAATGTTGGCCTGCCATGCTAGTTTGGGGAAGTTCTCCTACATAATATTCTGAGGAGTGTTTTTCAGCTTGGATTCATTCTCTGCATCACATTCAGGTATATCTATCAAATGTAGATTAGATCTTTTCACATAATCCCATATTTCTTGGAGGCTTTGTTCATTTCTTGTTACTCTTTTTTCTCTAATCTTGCCTTCTAGTTTTATTTCATTGAGTTGATCTTCAATCTCTGATATCCCTTCTTCTGCTTGATCAGTTCAGCTATTGAAACTTGTGCATGCTTTGTAAAGTTCTCGTGTTGTGTTTTTCAGCTCCATCAGGTCATTGGTATTCTCCTCTAAGCTATTTATTCTCATTAGCATTTCGTCAAACCTTTTTTGAACATTCTTAGTTTCTTTGCGTTGGGTTAGAACTTATTCTTTTAGCTCAGAGAAGTTTGTTATTACCCACCTTCTGAAGCCTGTTTCTGTCAATTCATCAGACTCATTCTCCATCCAGCTTTGTTACCTTTCTGGTGAGGAGTTGTGATCCCTTGGAGGAGGAGAGACATTCTGATTTTGGTGTTTTCATCCTTTTTGTGCTGGTTTCTTCCTATCTTTGTGGATTTATCTACCTGTGGTCTTTGTAGTTGGTGACTTTCAGATGGGGGTCTCTGAGTGGACATCCTTTTTGTTGATGCTGACATTATTTCTTCCTGTTTTTTAGTTTTCTGTCAGGCCCCTCTGCTGTAGGACTGCTGGGGGTCCACTCCAGACCCTGCTTGTCTGGGGATCACCCACAGAGGCTGCAGAACAGTAAGGGTTGCTGCCAATTTCTTCTTCTGTTATCTTCATCCCAGAAGGGTACCTGCCAGATGTTAGCCTGAGCTCACCTTTACGAGTGTCTTTTTGGATATATGGGAGTTGGGGAGGTGCTTGAGGAGACAGTCTGTCCCTTATACGAACTCAGTTGCTGAGCCTGGATCTCTGTTGTTCAGTTTAGAGCCTCTGGGAAGGTATGTTTAAGTTTGCTGCAGTGGAACTCATAAACACCTTTTTCCCTAGGTGCTCTGTCCTGGGAAGGTGGGGCTTTATTTATAAGTTCCTGATGTGCTGCTGCCTTTTTTCAGAGATGCCCTGCCCAGCTAGGTAGTAGTCTAGCCACAGCCTGCTAGCAGAGGCATTGCTGAGCTTCTTTGTGCTCTGCCCAGATGCTATGTGAACTACCTGTTAGAACTGCCTTGGTAATGGTGGTCTGCCTCAGTAATGGTGGAATGCCTTGGTAGTGGTGGACTGCCTCAGTAATGGTGGATGCCCTTCCCCCCACCAAGCTGGACTGTCCCAGGTCTAGCTGTTCTTGCTGCAAAACTCTCAATCCAGAGTGTTTCAGATTGTTGGTCTTTGTACGGGGGTGAGACTGAGCCAGATCACCTGGCTCCCTGTTTCAGCCCCCTTTTTTTTCTTTTCTTTTTTTTTTTTTTTCAGCCCCCTTTTTTTTCAGTTGAATGGGTGGCTCTGTATCCCAATGTTCTGGGCACCTGTTGAAACAGCTGCCTGGATTTGTGTGAGTTTTTGTGCAGAGACCTGCTGCATTGGCTGAAACAGCTGTGCTGGAAACTCATGGTGCTTTTCAGCCCAGGAATCTCCTGGTCTGTGGACAGTAAAAACTTGTTTGGAAATGCAGTGATCACTCACTGTCTGTGTTCTTCTCACTCCAGAGAATGGCACTCCAGAGCTGTTCCTATTCAGCCATCTTGGATCTCGCTCCCTGCTATACTATCATTTTTATAGTTATTTTATAGAAATTCTATTTATTAAAAAAAAAAACAGATAACTGTAAAACAGACTCAGGCAGGTCCTTCAGCAGGTGTCCAAAGGAAGGCATTGTGATTACAGGGACGACAGCTCCATGTGTGTTATTGTCCCTGAAGACTCTCAGTGGGACCAGATGTGAGTAGAGGTGGAAGACAGTGATATTGATGATTCTGACCCTCTGTAAGCTTAAGCTGCTGTGTGTTTATGTCTTTCCTTTTTTTTTTTTTTTTTTTTTCCTTGAGTTGGAGTTTTGCTCTTGTGGCCCAGGCTGGAGTGCAATGGCATGATCTCAGCTCACCACAACCTCTGCCTCTTGGGTTCAAGTGATTCTCCTGCCTCAGACTCCCAGGTAGCTGGGATTACAGGCATACACCACCATGCCCAGCTAATTTTGTATATTTAGTAAAGACAGGGTTTCTCCATGTTGGTCAGGCTGGTCTCAATCTCCTGACCTCAGGTGATCTGCCTGCCTTGGCCTCCCGAAGTGTTGGGATTACAGGTGTGAGCCATTATGCCTGGCCTTATGTCTTACTTTTTAAGATGGCTCAAGCCTGTAATCTCAGCACTTTTGGAGGCTGAGGCAGGCAGATCATCTGAGGTCAGGAGTTCGAGACCAACCTGGCCAACATGGTTAAACCCCATCTCTACTAAAAATACAAAAAATTAGCTGGATGTGGTGATACACGCCAATAATCCCAGCTACTCAGGAGGCTGAGGCAGGAGAATCACTTGAGCCTGGGACTTGCAGGTTTCAGTGAACCAAGATCATACTACTGCACTCCAGCCTGGGCAACAAATCAAGACTCTATCTCAAAAAAAAAAAAAAAAAAAAAAAAAAGTTGTAAAAGTGAAAAAAAAAAAAGAAACACGGAAACCAGCATATAGAATAAGGATATAAAGAAGGAATACTTTTGTACAGCTGTGCAATGTATTTGTGTGTTAAGACAGTATTCCTATAAAAGAGTCAAAAAGTTAAAATGTTTATGAAGTAAAATAAGTTACAGTAAGCTAAAGTTAATTTATCACAAGGAAAGAAAATGTTTTTTTCTAACTGAGGATAGCCAGAGTGTCCAGTGTTTGTGAAGCCTGTGGTAGTGGACAGTCATGCCCTGGGATTTCCCATTCACTCGCCAGTCCCTCAGTGACTCAGCCAGAGCAACTTCCCGTCCTGCAAACTCCATTCATGTTTCCTAGACAAGTGTCCAATTTTTCATCTTTTATATTGTGTTTTTACTTTATCTTTGTTGCTTTACATATGCAAATGCTTACTGTTGTGCTACAGTGCCCTGCAGTACTCAATAGAATAACATGTCGTGCAGGTTTGCAGCCCGGCAGCAACAGGCTACCCCATAGAGCCTAAGTGTGGAGTAGGCTCTACTGTGTGGGTTTGTGTACATGCACCCCGGATGTTCCCAAAATAGCAAAATCCCCTAACAACACAATTCTCAAAATGTGTCTTCATTGTTTAGTCACCCATAACTGTACTTACCTCTTGGTTTCACAGCTGTTACTCAGGAGGTTTTAGACACCTGCTTATTAGCATACTCTTACTCGTCTCTCTCTCTTTCCAAGCCTAGATTGTTCACTGGGTGTACAGGAGAGGGAGGTTCCTCACCATCCCAAGCTCTATGCTAGATGTTTTGCAAAGGGTTGAGTTCAGAGCCTTCATGTACCTTTATGTAACTTTTGTGGACCTGCTGTTCTCCTTAGTGTTTAAGCAGAATTTCAGCCACAACAGCATTAGAAATCGCATCTTTGATGTTTACAGCCAGAGTCACTTTCAGCAGTGATAACTGTACTTACTCTTTGAAGAACTCTGAGCCACAGCCTGAATCAGGGAGGTTATTTACTAGGGGAGAAAGATAATAGCCAATTACGGGTCAGTATTAAACCTCTTTACTCAGAGTAAGCTCTACATTTGTTCATAAAATTAAACAAATACATGTCAGTGTCTCCTGCATGGGAGACTATGGTAGGTACTATGGGGAGAAGATCTAATCATGAATGAACATGTTCGCCCTCTAAGACTCTGCACTCTAGTGAGAAAAACGGTTGCAGAAGCCAGGAAACAGGATGAGGCTGAGTGGAGTGTGTAAAGGATCCTGGTGTTACTGAACAGCAGGGGGAGATACAGCAGGATTTGTACGAGGGGTATAATTTGAATAGACCTTCCACAAGGTTAGCTTCCTTAATAGAGAAGCAGTAGGGGAAAGGTTATCCCAGAGAACAAGCGGTTTGGAAAAAGATTCATTAATGCAGGAGAATATGAAGCATGACATGGAAACAAGCTCCTTGTGGCTGGTGTTGATGGAGTAGGGTAGGCCGCAGCAGAGAGGAAGAGGATGAGAAAATTCAAATGGGTACTCAAAGGGGAAAGCATAGCAAGAAATAGGTGGGAAGAGGCATTGTAAAGGGCTATGAACACCTGAAGACTTTGCATTTTATTCTCAATGACGGGGGTCACCAAAGATGATTGTTAATGAAAGGACTGGCAAAATGACCCTGAATGGCAACTGCATAACTTGACCCTTATTCAGCCAGACGTTCTGGACGTATTCCGTTGGTATAAGAGGAGTATAGATGTGGTTAAAAATGCCAGTGGAAATTCCTGCGTCAGTGTGGAAGTCACATGCGTGGAAGCTGTGGGAGCTAACGTTCATCAGAGAATTTATTTTGCGATTGCCTGTAGTATCACTGTGAGCAAGAACAGCCAGTCTTGTACCTGCTTTATTTGGAGCCTGAGAGACTATAATTTCCTGGTACCTACCAGAATAGAAGTGGGTAGGCCATGATAAAACACCTTCGATCAGCATTGTAAAAATATTCAGAAGACAGGTTGTACTATGTGATTTTAGGGAGACAGACACCAACATTTTCTCTGGCGTTCCGGCACCTCCATACGAACAGTGAGGAGAGAGTCACCGTGGTCATTGGCAGTGTCATTCTTGTGGCTAGGGTATCACGTTTGCTGATCTTCTCATGTTCAGGAAGTTGAACAAGGCAAGACTGAGCTTGGACATCATTCTGACCCGTTGGGCTTCCCACGCTCCTCATTTCCTTGTTCTGTGCTGTTTCTTTTGCACAGTTAGTGTACCTATTGTTTATTTCTGCCCTTTCGTTTCACTTAAGAAAGATAGCCTATCCATAATGGGATTGATAAGATTTACTAAGCTTTTGTGTTTTTTTAGTTGTTAGGATTTACTAAGCTTTTGTATGAATTTTTACAGTTTATGCGTCTGCAATGTGACTGTTTGCCACTTTAGAGAAATCTTGAGACTAAAAATTTTACATGTACACAGTTGTGTACCCTACCCTCAAAAAGAATGGTGTTAGGCCGGGCAAGGTGGCTCTCTCCTTTAATCCCAGCACTTTGGGAGGACAAGGTGGGTGGATCATGAGGTCAAGAGATCGAGACCATCCTGGTCAACATGGTGAAACCCCATCTCTACTAAAAATACAAAAATTAGCTGGGCATGGTGGCGAGTGCCTGTATTCCCAGCTACTCAGGAGGCTGAGGCAGGAGAATCACTTGAACCAGGGAGTCAGAGGTTGCAGTGAGCTGAGATCATGCCACTGCATTCCAGCCTGGCAACAGAATGAGACTCTGTCTCAAAAAAGAAAAACACAGAGTGGTGTTTTGTACTTCCAAAGACACAACACAGCTAGCTGCATCGCACATGCAGCTCTTTGCTTGTCTCTCTCCACCCATGTACATGACACATGCACATGCACACATGCACATGCACACACATGCACACACCCACATGCACACACACATCCACACATACACACACACTCACATGCACACACGTGCCTGTATGAGCCCAGTTCTTCCCTCTCTATCTTCTCACTCCATTTTTTGTCTTCTCTAGTAATAACACGTCTGCCGCCTATTTGTTCCTCTTCCTTAGTTTCTTTCTTTTCTCTTCCTCTGTTATTTCTCTCATTCTTTCCAGTACTGGAACTATTAGGCTGGATGTGGAAGTGAAAATGCTTTTCTGTTGCAGCTTTTGGCCCATAACACTAGATTCAAGTAATTCTTGATATCCTTCCACCCAGTAAGCCCTCAATAAATAATGAATGGGTGGATGCTTTAGCCTTGTTGACCAAAATCATTTGGCTGCGCCTTTTCAGAGGGTGTTTTTCGGTTAATGGTGAGAAGGGTTTTGTTTTTTAAATAATTTTTCTTGCCTGCTCTTAGGAGATATAGACTGAAAGCTATTCATCACATAATCATTTTTAGTATTGCTGATAAAAAATGGCAAATATTATGTGAAGCATATCAGAAGGTAAATATAATTCCTTGCCTTAAATTTACTTTTGTCTGGAGGGGAAATTCTCAGAAGAATTTTTATAATTTCAAAAAATCGATTTAATTTTAAATTTTATTTTGACATTTATAAAAATAATGACAGTCTCAGCATGTTTTTGTCTCTATCTTTTCCTTCATTCCTTTTGCTACATCGGACCTCTGATATCAGGCCTGCCTATAGCCCAAAGCCTCGGTCCAGACCAGCACAGGAAATATGCTATTTTCAGTTTTGGTTTCTGATCACTTAATATTCAGGGTCTCTTATCTACAGATCATAAGATCATCTCCTATCAAAACCTGTTCAAAGAATCTAGGAAATCTTTGAATCTTATAATAGGGCTTTCCAAGTAAAGTGTTTTATGTTTGCCCTTAAAATTTTCTTTGAACATAGCTGTTATTAATACTACTTTCAGTATTTCCATTTACATTTTTAAACATGGGATTTATTGGCAAGAATTGTAATATCTTTTCCATCAACTTTCCTGTGATTTCCTGGAAAACCACAAATTCATACTGTAGGCTTTAATAGATCCATTTTTAACAATTGACATGGGATTTGGTGGGTCTATGCTAAAAATTAAGTAACCTAACAAAGAAGTATAGTTATTTCTAAAAAGCATTCAAACATATCTTCACAATTGAGTCATTCAGCATGTGCAGGAGAGAATTAAATATATGTAGGTTACTCTTCCTGACAGATTCTAGAAGGTAGGCGTGTGCGTTGTCCCAGTGGTATTACTGGAAAATGAAAGAGATGCTGGCTTAGCTCCCCTTTGTCTTTCTTAACATAGTTTCACATGGATATTCCACCTATGGTACTATGTTGTGTAAATATTTCTGTACTTTGTTCTCTCAGATAATAAGTCACTTGATTAATTTTGTTCCAGCTTCGTATTAGTGGCAAACTGCCTTTCTGTTACTAGTAAAACAAATCAGCTGTCCTGGAATCACCCACATTTCCTTTAAAAAGGCATGTTCTAATTAAACTGAAATTCGCTTGCTTTATTATGGTAATAGTTGTTGCACCTGAAAGGCTGGTGGGACATGAGTTATTTATTCGCCATCATTATAAAACAAAAGCTCACCTAAATCTGTAATGATGGCGGCATTTTCAATAGATTAATTCATATTTGTCGTTTCAAGAGTAGAGTATCTTGGTAATCTGGTAGTCTGAGAATGCAAAGCATGCTTTTTCCACACTTGCTATCAGTGTATGGCCTGTCAGCTCCGTCCCAGAATTGTCTGCCGATACAATAGCCCGTAGCCATATATGGACAGTCCCAGCTGGGTTGTGCTGTAATTGCGAAATATACACCCAATTTCTATAACTTGGTACAAAAAAAATGAACAATATCTTATTAATACTTCTTATAATTATTAATTGTTCAAATCATAACATAACATTTTGGATCTACATAAAATATTAAAATTAATTTTATCTGCATATTTTAGCTTTTTTTGTCATGGCCACCAGAAAATTTTAAATTATATATGAGGGTCATATTCATGGCTTCACTTGTACTTCTGTTGGGCAGCACTGTTCTAGAAACTATGACGAGTTAAGTGAGTGGTGTGCAACTGCCATACTGTCTATATTTAGGCATTGGGAAATCACTATATATAATATGGAGCTTAATGTTGGCAAACATAGGAAAATGCATTTGGAGAAAACGAATTCAAAGTGTGTTCACCAGATCACACTACTTAGTTTCATTAAGTCCTCTTTTCTAAGGCAGTAGTGTGTCCTAATGCTTTTACTTAAAATACCAGGATAGCAGGAGGCATCATTTGCTTGCAAACAGAAATGAAATTGCTTTTCGATCTTTACTTAACATCATGGTGCTTCCATACTAGAAATATCCAGTTGCAGTAAGCATCCTAGCAAAGATTCGGAAGGCTTAACATAGCTTAAGAGCAGACAAACATGACCAAGACATTAGTATTTTATGAGGATACACTTGTAAAAGTTAGGACTTCCTGGGTTGAAAAAGAAAAAATTAAGCAATTATGAAGGGGAGAAAATAGGTTTAACCATGTTTATCTAGTTAACATTGTTAAACTGTGTTAACTAGATAACTTTGAAGGATCTGAAGCAGGAAAGACTGATATAAAAGTAAGTATGAGAATGTACTTTTTAATTGAATTACCATGGCCAAGTCACCAAATTCCAAAACACCACAACTGTAGGTTTCTGGAGTAGCTGGCCACAATTTCCAGGATGTTGAATTCTACCTCGTTCTGAACAGCTTCAGAAATATTTGTTCAACTTCTACTAAGTTATATAGAAAATAGAAAGTTTGGAACGTCTTCCTCTATAATGTGACAGAGGTTAAAATTACAAACAAGTTTTAGGTGTGTTTAGATCAATAAGGATTCATTAAATGTATCTTTGGAGCGTTTTCCTGTTATTATGTAGAAGGCAGTCATTCCATCCACAAAGCGTTCCCTAGTGTCATTGACTTGATGTCCATCAATCAATCTGACTAAATGTCAGAAAATTGTTTATTCTCAATGTTCTTATGGATCAGGTGCCCAAAAAGGATGCTTATGAAGTGTCGTATGATGATTTTCTATTAGATCTTTGTCAGTCTAAGGACAGACCAAAAAGATGGCTGCAATTCCAATTAGGGGACTTTAAAAATCAATTCTCAAAAGACTAGTAATCTATTCATTTTAGTACTATAATAAAATGAAAAACTACAAAAGTACTACCAGATTTGGAATAACATGCCTAAGTCTGTAATCTATGCATAGATTATTCTGTAAAAGTAACAGAAATATATACATCTTTTAATTTTTATATTTCTCTATAATTTATAAATTCTAATAATGAACATTGTGTTATAATTTTTACTGTGTGAAAGTTTTAGCGTGTAGAAACTCAGACATAAGAGAAAATATTCATATCTAATAGTTTAGTAAATAGAAAAATATATTTTATTAATAATTGAAGTATAAGCAATTAATTGTAAATTATCTTGCAATGGTGAGGAGTGAAAGCAACAGATTAGAGAGGAAAGTAGAAAATATATCAGGAATAAAGGCAAAAGGTCTAGTGAGGTTATTGTAACAAATGGCTCTATCCATGATAACTTCCAGCTTAAAAATAAAATGTGGATTGGGAGCAGTGGCTAATACCTGTAATTCCAGCACTTTGGGCAGCCGAGGCAGGCTGATAATCTGAGGTCACGAGTTCGAGACCAGCCTGGCCAACATGGTGAAGCTCGCCACCACTGTCTCTACTAAAAATACAAAAATTAGCTGGGCATGGTGGTGCATGCCTGTAATACCAGGTACTCGGGAGGCTGAGGCAGGAGAATTACTTGAAACTGGGAGGTGGAGGTTGCAGTGAGCCAAGATTGCACCACTGCTTTACAGGTTGGGCGACAGAGCAAGACTGTCTCAAAAAATAAATAAATAAAAATAAATAGATAAATAAATAAAATAAACAAAATTAAAGTGTGAGTGCCTCAGGCTTAGCTTTGCCTCAAACCAGCACCAAGTATCTTCTCAAACCCAAAGATTAGTATTTTATGTTTGTATTTCATTTTGTCCCAAACCATCTAACCATCTAGAATGTATGCTTCATGAGCGTAGGAGGTCTTTTGGGTTTTTTTTTTTTTTTTTGGAGACAGAGTTGCCCAGGCAGGAGTGTTGTGGTGCCATCTTGGTTCACTGCAACCTCCACCTCCTGGATTCAAGCAATTCTCCTACCTCAGCCTTCCAAGTAGCTGGGTCTACAGGCACCTGCTGCTATACCTGGCTAATTTTTGTACTTTTAGTGGAGACAGAGTTTCACTGTATTGGCCAGGCTGGTCTTGAACTCCTGACCTCATGACCCACCTGCCTTGGCCTCCCAAAATGCTGGGATTATAGGCATGAGCCACGATGCACAGCCAAGCATAGGAATTTTTGCCTAAGTTAGCTGCTGTGTCCATGGTGCCTAAAACAGTACCTATCCGTAGCCAGCATTGGTTGAATGAAGGAAAATGTATCCCTCCTAATTTTTTAGATCCCTTTTCATTATATCATAAAATGCCAAGGCCATAGGGTCTATACATCTGCTGTCTATTCAGTGTTCAAGTGCTGAGTATGATGCTTTGTCCGTAGGATGTCCTTGTGGCTGTGGAAGACCTGTCATTGGTAGAGAACTGACTTCCTCCTGAAACACTTCACTTTCTCAGCACAGTGCTGATAGTCAGGCTGTTTTATGGTGAATGGAAATGTGTCTTCATGTAGTTTCCTAGTCCTATGCCCTAGGATTATGTTTAACAGATTTACTACTTCTTTTGCATACCTGCTGTTTGAGTACTTGTGGACAGTTAGTTCCATCCTTCTCCACCATTCACTCACACTTTCTTTTTAAAAATTTTTTTATTTCCGTGGGTTTTTGGGGAAACAGTTGGTATTTGGTTCCGTGAGTAAGTTCTTCAGTGGTGATCTGTGAGATTTTCATGCACCCATCACCCAAACAGTGTACACTGAACCCAATTTGTAGTCTTTTATCCCTCACCCCCTTCCCGTCCTTTCCCCCAAGTCCCCAAAGTCCATGGTGTCATTCCTATACCTTTGCATCCTCATAGCTTAGCTCCCACTTATGAGTGAGAACATATGATATTTGGTTTTCCATTCCTGAGTTACTTCACTTAGAATGATAGTCTCCATTCCCACACCAGATTGCTGCAAATGCCATTAATTCAGTCCTTTTTATGACTGAGTAGTATTCCATTGTATATACATACCACAGCTTCTTTATCCACTCCTTGACTGATGGGCATTTGGGTCAGCTCTTCATTGTTCAGTTGTGAACTGTGCTGCTATAAACATGCATGTTGAAGAACATTTTTTGTATAGTGAGTTCCTCTGTTAACCCCCCCGCCTTTCTTAAGATTCCACAAAGTTTCACTAGTGTCAGATCTTTTAGCAACTCCATTGGAGGTTGCATCAGGAAACCTCGTTTTCATCTTGACTGTCTCCGCTGAACGTTTTCTATTAGTGTGATGCATCCTCCCAACACAATAGTCTAAGTGTGGTCTGAGCACAGGCTGATTACTTCCTTGTAAAGACACCAGAAGGTGAAACTGGTTTCTATGATCACTATATCACAGTGGATTTTTATAGAGTACTATAAATTAAAACCCCTAAGAAATGTTTCTGAGTGGATATATTCTATATTGCCCCATTTTGTAAACATCTAGTTGGTATTTTGGACTCAATGGTAGGACCTCATATCTACCAAATTTCATTCTTTTAGATGGCTATCATCTCTTGGATCCTGATTTATTTATTTCTTCTGGGTTTTTTTTCCTTTAAAATTCTCATATGATTTTGCTAGAAGTATGTTCTGTCTATTTTCATCCAATATATTAATTTAAAAATAGTATCAATGGTACAGGGCAGAGATCTGAGATATTTTGCCGTAAAACTTATGCATACTTCTAGATAAGAGACCACACTTAATTATTTTGTTACTCTAACCTCAAGCTCAGTACTTGGCTGGTAGGAGCTGGTCAATAAATATTTGCTGCTTTGAAATTGCTGTTGAACATGCTCAGCTCTCTTCATCCAGCCACTTTCTAGTACCAAACCCATCAGCTGGGCTACCATCCAGTCTGCATTCCTGCACGTTAAACACAAGGATATAATGAGAAATTTTGCCAAATGCCTTGGGGAAATATGTGTGTCCTACATTTAAGGGATTACCAAATAGTTAAGAAATGATACCCTCTGTTCTGTGCTCACAAGCCAAACTGCCATATGCTCTTTCCAGCACTGGACAGACACTGAGTAAATGTCAATCAAATGAATTCATTTTCTCTCAGTCTAGTTATTATATGCAAATATTAATGAACAAAGATCTTTCTGGGTACCACTCACAATGCAATAGAAGATTTCAGTTTTCTCATTCACTTCAACATTTGTAGCAAGTCTCTTCTGTGCCAGGCATTCTAATCAGTGAGATGAGAGTTGCCACCTGAGTGAGGGAGAATGTAATATTTATTGATTCAGTTGTTATATATGGAGCAATTTCCATGTTCCAGATATTTCATTAGTCGCTGAATATAAAGAGGCAAAGTCCCTGTCCTGTTGGGGCTTACATTAAACAAAGAGTAAGTTAACTAAGTAGTAAAAAGAACTACGACAGCAGTAAACAAGGTGATGAGAGAGTGGTTAGGGAGGCCACTTAATTAGGGTGGTCACAGGAAGACCTGTATAGATGGCATTTGAGATACTCTCCAAAGCCTGGGAATGAGTCATGGAAAGATAGGAGGCAAGAGTGCTCCAGGCAAAGGGAACAACAAGTACCAAGATCTACAATCCAGCAAGAGGTTGGCTTACTCCAGACACGGTGTAGCGGGAGCATGGTGGACAGGTTAGGGGGAGCATGGTGAACAGGGTAGGGGGAGCGTGGTGGACAGTGTAGGGGGAGCATGGTAGACAGTGTGGGGGAGCATGGTGGACAGTGTAGGGGGAGCGTGGTAGACAGTGTAGGGGGAGCATGGTGGACAGTGTAGCAGGAGCATGGTGGACAGTGTAGCAGGAGGGTGGCGGGCAGTGTAGTGGCAGGGTGGCGGACAGTGTAGCGGGAGCGTGGTGGACAGTGTAGGGCGAGTGTGGTGGACAGGGTAGGGGGAGCGTGGTGGACAGTGTGGTTGGAGCATGGTGGACAGTGTAGGGGGAGCGTGGTGGACAGTGTAGGGTGAGTGTGATGGACAGTGTAGGGGGAGCATGGTGAACAGTGTGGTTGGAGCGTGGTGGACAGTGTAGGGGGAACGTGGTGGACAGTGTAGGGGGAACATGATGGACAGTGTGGTTGGAGCATGGTGGACAGTGTGGTTAGAGCATGGTGGACAGTGTAGGGGGAGCGTCATGGACAGTGTGGTTGGAGCATGGTGGACAGTGTAGGGGAGCATGGTGGACAGTGTGGTTGGAGCATGGTGGACAGTGTAGGGGGAACGTGGTGGACAGTGTAGGGGGAGCATGGTGGACAGTGTAGGGGGAGCGTGGTAGACAGTGTAGGGGGAACATGGTGGACAGTGTGGTTAGAGCATGGTGGACAGTGTGGTTAGAGCATGGTGGACAGTGTAGGGGGAGCGTCATGGACAGTGTGGTTGGAGCATGGTGGACAGTGTAGGGGAGCATGGTGGACAGTGTGGTTGGAGCATGGTGGACAGTGTAGGGGGAACGTGGTGGACAGTGTAGGGGGAGCATGGTGGACAGTGTAGGGGGAGCATGGTGGACAGTGTAGGGGGAGCATGGTGGATAGTGTAGGGGGAGCATGGTGGACAGTGTAGGGGGAACGTGGTGGACAGTGTAGGGGGAGCGTGGTGGACAGTGTAGGGGGAACGTGGTGAACAGTGTGGTTGGAGCATGGTGGACAGTGTAGGGGGAGCGTGGTGGACAGTGTAGGGGAAACGTGGTAGACAGTGCAGGGGGAGCGTGGTGGACAGTGTAGGGGGAGCATGGTGGACAGTGTAGGGGGAGCATTGTGGACAGTGTAGGGGGAACGTGGTGAACAGTGTGGTTGGAGCATGGTGGACAGTGTAGGGGGAGCGTGGTAGACAGTGTAGGGGAAACGTGGTAGACAGTGCAGGGGGAGCGTGGTGGACAGTGTAGGGGGAGCATGGTGGACAGTGTAGGGGGAGCGTGGTGGACAGTGTAGGGGGAGCATGGTAAGGGCTTGAGGCTGGAGGACAGAGAAGAGCCAGGTCATGCAGCTCTGTGGGCCATAGTAAGGAGTGTAGATTTTTTTTCTGTGAACAATAGAAGGCCATTGAGCGCTTTAAAGTAGGAAGTGACGTGAGTTTTTTCTTGTGTTAAGATATTAATCTGACTGCCTTTAGGAGTCTTGTTCTTAGAGTATTGGTCTGATTCAAAAGAGAGAGAATGGTCACAACAGTGCAGATGGAGAAAGGTAGAAAAATCTAAGAAATATTTTGGATATGGACCCAAAGCCTCATGATAGGGATAAAGGGACACACTGATGATGACCCCTAAATTTTTGTCAGGAGCCATTCATTGATGGTGCTGCTTCTTCCATTTCCATGGAGGCTGGATGCGGAGCTCGTGGAGTCAGGGAAGTCATTGATGCCAAGTAATTTAGGAGAATGCATGATAAGTGCTTGAATGAAAACCTCCCATATTTCATCCATGTGTTATACTATGTATTCATTATTACTTATTGAGCAGCTAGTATGTGTCAGATATTGGGGATAGAATGGTGAACAAAACAAATAAATCTTGATTTTCACGATGACGTGTATTTGATGCTGATGAAAGCTGTGGAGAAAAAGCAAGAAGGGGAAAATGTTAAGGTGTGCAAGTGAAGGGATTGGCTACTTGTGATTTTTAAACAGCGTAGTTGAGAGGCCTTCCATAAGAAGGCAACGTTTTAGCAAAGACTCATAATACTGATAAATAAACATAATAATAGAATTAAGGGAATTGTAATAATTGGGCTCAATATATTTTTCCTAACCAAATTTGCTAATTTTTGGAACCTATTTTTCCTCTAGAAGTTGGGGATAAAATTGGGAGATGACTTAACAGCTGCTTATTTATTGACACAAGGTAACCAGTATATATAATATACCCATAAACCTGCGATTAGTTACCTTATCAGTGATGAATTACCCAAATCCACCCAGCCTTTAATAAATGGGGCGTGTTAAAAAGAAAATAAACAGAAAACAGAGAGGACAGTGGTATCTGTTTTATTCTTCAGTAGAAACAGATGCAACAATGGCACATTAAAAACAAAAGTGAAATGGGTGTGGTGACTCATGCCTATAATTCCAGCACTTTGGGAGGCCAGGGCAGGAGGATCCTTTGAGCCCAGACATGTGAGACCAGCCTGGGCAACATAGTGAGACTACCATCTCTTAAAAAAAAAAAATAACCCTGTGTAGTGGCACATGCTTATTGTCCTACTTACTCTTGAGGGTGAGGTGGGAAGATTGCTTGGGCCTGGGAGGTGATGGCTGCAGTGAGCCCTAATGGCACCACTGTACTTCAGCCTGGGTGACAGAGCAATACCCTGCCCCACCCCCCAAAAAAACAAGACTTATCAGCCTTTATTCAGACTTAAGTAATATAATGCCTGAGGAAGAGATGAACATTAAATGTTAGCACACACAGCCTATTCTGCAAATGATTGCTTCTGCCTCCTAACGTCAAATCCAAGTGCATTTCATTCTTAACACAGGTTGTAAGGTAAAAAGAGAAAGGCAGTGGAAAGTGCTATTTTCTTGACGTAATTTATCACAGCTGTTGCTTCCTCAATACATGCATAAACTTCCACATCATCAAAAAGACTACTTCTGCAGTCAGTCCGGAAATAATCAGCTGGGCATGTTTCTTTATTAACTTTGTTATAAACACAAAAATATATATCTGCAGGTATGTCAAGGAAAGAAAAATATTGGTGGTTCTGGTATTTCCTTTCAACACTTTGTTATTTCGAGTTGTCGTCTGAAGAAATAACATAATAAAAATATTGATATACAAAAGTACATTAAGATATGTTAGTCATCATATATTCAGGGGTTGCAGAGAGGATGAGAGTGTGAGTGTGATGTTTTTGAGATAACTTTGTTAAATTTTTGCATATCACAATATACCCTCCTGAATTTAATTTTAGTATATTTAAAGGGGCACCTGAAGCCTATCGAAAAATTTAGCCAGGATTAAATAATTATTATATAATATAGTTTCTGGTGACCAAATGTCCATGTCACCTGTGTGTAGATCAAGTCAGCATTCCATTTCTTTCCTGCCATTAGCACTTGACATTATTTCTATAATTAATATAACAGTAACACTTCCTATTCTTTCTTGAAATTTCTAAAGAAATCATAACATTTGACTAAGTAATACCTCCAGAAAAGCATTATTTTGCATTTTGTTGTCTTTGGAACAGCTAGGTCATTTGTTTAATCTGCTTCTTCTGACGTCCTATTAGAATTTCATTTATTTGATCAGCATTTTCACTGACATTATTTATGTCGAACATGAAAACACCACGGTATACTGCAGCTTGAAAATAGTGTTCTCTCTATTAAGTGCCGTGCATCTGTACTCTTTATATTTAAATGAGTAATCATTTCTTCATATGGACAAGAGGTCAGAAAAATATCCTAAGAAACCTGTTTTTCTCACAATTTCAAATCACATGAATTCATAAGAACCGTAAGATAGAGAGAAGGGTGTAATGCTGCCATGTGTGCTGAAGTGAAGAAACTGAAAAAGTCACGTGTTATGACAAAGGCATGGATTCTATTGAAGTATGGGGTGCATGGTCAACTTGCTAATGCACTGCTGCAGGTGCCCGTGTCCCCCAAAGCCCCCATGAGCACAAAGCCAGGACAGCCAAAGCCCGCCATTCCTGCACGGCGAGTCACTGTTCAACAATTGCCTTTTCACAGGACTTCCCAAGCTAGAAACATACAAGGTGTCTTTTTGCTTGTTGAAAAGTTTCTCAAACTGTTTTCTTCCTTCATATAATCCCTCCTTCCTTTCTCTCCTCCAATCCTTCCCCTACTTTCCTTATTGCCTAAGACAGCTTGTAGTAAATAATGAGATCCTAAAATTTAGGCTGGCATGGTGGCTCATGCCTGTAATCCCAGCATTTTGGGAGGCTGAGGCAGGAGGATCACAGCCTGGTCCCCATGGCAGAAAACCCATCTCTACTAGAAAAACAGAAAAAAAATTAGACAGGCAGACACCTGTAGTCCCAGCTACTCAGGAGGCTGAGGCAGGAGAATCGCTTGAACCCGGGAGGTGGAGGTTGCAGTGAGCCAGAAGCGCGCCTCTGCACTCCAGCCTGGGCGACAAGAGTGAAATTCCTTCTCAAAAAAAAAAAAAAAAAATTCTTATTTATCCACATGCCTATGCATATACAAACAAACTCAAATGCTGTGATAAATCACCAAAATTCCACATATGTTTCTGCTATACCAAATGTTTGTTTAAAGACTTAGGCATAACTTTACACCCAGTAGGGTGGCTTTTATTTAATAAGCCACAAAGCCCAGAAAATGTGCTGTCATGGATGTGGAGAATTTGGAATCCATCTACATTGCTTAAGGCAACGTAAAACAGTGCAGCTGCTGTGGAAAAATGGGAGGGCAGTTCCTTAAAAAACAAAACAAATGATTACTTCTTGATCTATCAATTCTACTTCTAGGTATATTCCCCAAATAATTGAAAGCAGAGACTCTAGTAGAGGTTGATACACTCACATTCATGGCAGCATTATTTATCATAGCCAAAAGGTGAAAGCCATTCATCTGTCCATTGGTGGATAGATAAACAAAATGAGGTATATACATACAATGGCATATCATTCAGCCACAAAAAGGAAAGAAATCTTGTCACAAGCTACATGGGTGAACGCTAAAGTGAAAAAGCCAATCACAAAAGGGCGAGCATTGAATGATTTCATCAACACGAGATACCTAGGGTAGTCAAATTCATAACACAGAAAGTAAATGGTTGTTGCCAGGAGTTGAGGGGAGGGAGGAATAGCGAGTTAATGTTTAACGATAGAGAGCTTCAGTTTGGAAAGACCAAAACGTTTTGGAGGTGGAGGGTGTTGATGGTTGCACAGCAATGTAAATATGCTTAATGCTCTAGAAGTGTATGATTAAATTATGAACTTTATATTGTGTATATTTAACCACTGTCTTTTAAAAAAGAAAAAAACGTAGGCATAAAGTTAGTTCAACTTTTAGCTGCACTGTGCTTTCAGATTTATTTTTTATTCATTTATTTTTGAGACAGAGTCTCACTCTTTTGCCTAGCCTGGAGTACAGTGGCATGACCTTGGCTTACTGCAACCTCCGCCGCCCAGGTTCAAGTGATTCTCCTGCCTCAACCTCCTGAGTAGTTGGGGTTACAGGTGCCTGCCACCCCACCCAACTAATTTTTGTATTTTTAGTTGAGACTGGGTTTCACCATCTTGGCCAGGCTGTTTTTGAACTCCTGACCTCATGATCCACCCTCCACAACCTCCCAAAGTGCTGGGATTACAGGCATGAGCCTTTGCACCCGACCTCAGATTTATTTTTAAGTACCTACAATTTGAGTTTAATGACTTGAGTTATACTCTATATTTAACTTTTCAAAGTGTAGTAATTTTTTAAAGTTGTATTTTCAAATGGGAGCCCAGATTCATGATTGAAAAGAGGAAATGCTGAAACTTAATCTTGGATCTGGTTAAAAATCTAGAAAGTAATCAGGGAAATGTAGCAGAGAAATAATTGAGAATTATGACCATGAGAGCATTTTTCTAGGGTTTCCCATTGTAAATCTGAAGGTTAAGATTGTTAGTGTTAGCATACTTACTGGCGGTAATGGTAAGCCACAATCTTAACTGCAAAAATTGTAAGACATATTTAGATGCTTACTTAAAATGAGTCTGCATCGTGGAAATGCAAATTTACTTGATGTTGCTAATTTGACGAAACCATACCTAAAGAATAATTATTTGAAACTAACCCTTTTGTACCGCATTAAAGGTCAATCAAGGTTTGGCCATTCCTCATAAAGTTCAACATAGAGTTACCACATGACTCAGCAATTCTAATTCTAGATATTTATCCAAGCAAATAAAAACATAGGCTCACACTAAAAGCTATTCACAAGATGTTCATAGCAACATTATTTGTAATAGCCAAAAAAGTGGAAATACCCAAATATCCATCAGCTGATGATTGGATACATGTGGTATAGCCATAAAATTGAATATTATTTAGCCTCAAAAGGAATGAAGTAATGATTTGTGCTTTAATATGAATGAAACTCTTGAAAACATGCTAAGTGAAAGAAGCCAGATGCAAAAGGTCACATATTTTATGATTCCATTTATATGAGGTGCCCAGAATAGGCAAATTCGTAGACACAGAAAATCGATTAATGGTTTCTAGGAGCTGGGGGAAGGGACAAATGAAGAATGAATGCTAATGGGTGTGGATTTTTTTAGGAAGTGGTGAAAATATTTTGGAACTAAGTCATGATGAATGTACAACTCTCTGAGTATACTAAAATCCACTAATTGTACACTTTAAAAGGGTGAAGCTAATATCAGAATTATATGTAAATAAAAGAGATCCATCTATCTCTTTCTGAAAGAAAATCAGAAGTTTTTATGAATTGATGTGATCTCGTATTTTTGTAGTATAATGAAAAGCATAGTAAAATTTCTATAAGCTGCCTTCAAAGGGAGGTATAGAATTGCTATTAAGGCAGGTGAACCTTTCATAAGAAGAGAAAATTTGGTAAAGCTGGAAGTTTATTCTGTAGGTCGGCCACAAACTGTCTGAAGTTCTAAAATTGAGGGAAGATAACGAGTGATTCTATAAACAGCAACAACAATCAGATGTTAAATTTAATAGTGTTTTATAAGAACAAGTTGAGAGATAAGCTAATCCCCTTCTTAGAATTGCATGCAAGTTTGGACATAATTGATTTGGCCACTTCACTGGATTTCCTTTAAAATGTTTATAGAAGTGATGCTTGGTAAGACTGCTTAATTGCCAATGAGCTTAAATGTTGAAATGCTTGTTGAAGATGTTTTCACAAGCTCTGGGAGCGTTCAGGTAAACATACTCTATGATGGGGTGAGGTGTTGCAGAGTAGGGATATGTTACATAGCACATGTCCTGAGCACGTCAGTAGCCATGAGATCACCAAGGCTGTTGATTTTCTTAGTGTTTTTAGTGGAGCAACAAATAGGTTATCACTTATTAAGAAGGAGGAGAGGGGGACACTTAAAACTTGTAGACAGATTTCTTTTTTTATTATTATACTTTAAGTTCTGGGGTACATGTGCAGATTGTGCAGGTTTGTTACGTAGGTGTACATGTGCCATAGTGGTGGTTTGCTGCATCTATCACCCTGTCATCTACATTTGGTATTTCTCCTAATGCTATCCCTCCCCAAGCCCCCCATCCCCTGCTGTTCTGAAATAGGACGTGACTTTGAAAGTTTGCTCTATTACATGAGTGCTGTATTTCAGGGAAACTTTTTAAAATTAAAGTTCAATTTTTCTTTCAGAAAATAGGGGTTATCATAAAGGATTAAAACCTCAGAAAAGTGAATGAAATGCTTTATCACTTAGTTACAGAGCAGTGGCAAAGTTCATTAATTTAATTTTCAATATGTTGACATCTATTTTTGTGGAATAGCAGATCTCTGATTCCCATTCATAGAGATATATTCATTTGGGATTAAAGACTTAAGTTTGAAAAAAAAAAAAGTAATCACCTTTTAATCAGCATCAGCAAATCCCACCCCCCACCCCCACTCCCAAGACGGAGTCTTGCTCTGTCACCCAGGCTGGAGTGTAGTGGTGCAATCTCAGTTCACTACATCCTCTGTCTCTTGGGTTCAAGCGATTTTCCTGCTCAGCCTCCTGAGTAGCTGGGATTGCTACAGGCATGCACCAGTATGCACAGCTAATTTTTGTATTCTTAATAGAAGTGGGTTTTCACCATATTGGCCAGGCCAGTCTCGAACTTCAGACTTTGTGGTCCACCCACCTCAGCCTCCCAAAGTGCTGGGATTACAGGTCTGAGCCACCACGCCTGGTCCCAAATTTTTTAAGTGAAAAGGAAAACAATACTTCCTTTATTCTAAGCTGGCATATAAGGAATCAGAATTGTTAGAATTTTTTGTTGAAAGTACTTGTTACTATAAGCATTTACAAAGCTTAAACTTTACCTCATGCTCTCATCTCAAAAAAAAAGGTCAGATCAGTCTTTATTTTATATATATGTTTTTATTTCACTTTAAGTTCTGGGGTACATGTGAGGAACATGCAGGATTGTTGCATTGGTACATACATGGCAATATGGTCTGCTGCCTCCATCCCGATCACCTATATCTGGCATTTCTCCCCATGTGATCCCTCCCCAACTCCCTGTGCCCCCAAAAATAAAGACTTGTATTTTGATTTCAGTTTAGACTTTATTTTTATTTTTAAAATGTGCTTTATTAAGTGCCAAAAAATAACAACAAAATAAAAAAACCCAGAGAGTAAGAATGTAATGCCTAAGTTAAGGAATTGATAGACAGTCAAGAACTGTGAAGTATCCGAGACTTTTTCCTCTTGCAGGCCCATCACAGTTTCCTGGATGCTGATGGAAGAAATGAGATTCCTGGGTCAGGGAGGAGGATAGTTTATTACCTGCACTACAGCAGTAGCCACATTGTCAGCATCTCCAGGCCCCAGTTTCCACAGGGCAATGTGAAATGGGACAGGTGGCACCTACACACACACAGCAGGCTGTGTTTAAAGGAGAGGAACCCAGAGCTCAGGGAACCCAAATCTTTTATTATAGACAGGAAACACTCCTGCCCATTGGTCCAGAGGGAGACACTAGCTTTGTCTTATAAGGATGCTTCCAAACAAACCCCCTTGGAAAGCTCATCCAGCATAGAACTAGTGAGGTAAGATTGCAGGAGGCAGGAGACCCATGGAGAATAATCTCCCAACAGAAAGATTTGGGTTTTGTTTTTTATTGGACAGTGTTCATATTACAATGATTTAATGCAAAACGTTGTACTTTGAGTAACCTTTAGGGTAATTTTGGTTGTATTTCTGTGGTAAGTTATCATTTGCAATAGGTTAGGAGCATTATTGTCATGTAAAAACGGAGGAAACTACAAGGAGAGTTAAGTGGTTTAATAAAAACTCAAACAGACCCTTGGTATCAAAGCGCATACTAACATGCTCAAAGGTGAGTTTATTATTTATTTATTTATTTTGAGATGGAGTCTTACTCTGTTACCCAGCCTGGAGTGCAGTGGCACAATCTCAGCTCACTGCAACCTACACCTCCTTGATTCAAGGGATTCTCCTGCCTCAGTCTCCCGAGTAGTTGGGATTATAGGTGTGAGCCACTATGCCTGGCTAATTTTTGTATTTTTAGTAGAGACAGGATTTCACCATGTTGGTCAGGCTGGTCTTGAACTCCTGACCTTGTGATCTGCCCACCTCTGCCTCCCAAAGTGCTGGGATTACAGGTGTGAGCCACAGCACGTGGCCTATTTTTTTATTTTATTTCCTTGAGATGGAGTCTCACTCTGTTGCCCAGGCGGGAGTGCAATGGTGCAATCTCGGCTCACTGCAACCTCCTGCCTCAACCTCCCAAGTAGCTGGGAGTACAGGCACCTACCACCATACCCAGCTAAATTTTGTATTTTTAGTAGAGACAGGGTTTCACCATGTTTCCGAGGCTGGTCTTGAACTCCTGACCTCAGGTGATCCAACTGCCTCGGCCTCCCAAACTGTTAGGATTACAGGCAAGGGCCACTGCACCCAGCCAAAGATGAGTCTTAAACATACTGCACTAAATAAAGTTTTCGTTCAACTCCTAATCTTGCAATTCAAGTAGAAAACCTTAAAATAATTTCATGGATCTGTAATATTTTTGTTCAGTGTTGAAATTTGGGAAGTAAGCAACTATCTATCAAAGAATATATTTATCATTACGGATGGACTTTTAGGACAATTTGTGATGAGAAAGCAAGATACACATTTACCCTCTTCCCCGAGAATGCAGCCTCATGTTTATGTTGGGGGGTACTATACATGTATACACACATCCACACATTTATACACATAGACACACACACGTGCACACATTTGTCATAAAAGCCAGGTTGAAATGACCTGGGTCTGATGTTTCTGATAATTATATCAATTTACATTGTTGAACTGGAGATTCCTTTGTGAGAAACCATATGCAGTCACTCAGCTGGTGCCCAATCTAATTAACGGCACACGTTTGTGAACCAAACACTGGCTTCCATTGTGCAGTTCATAATGGCAAAACAACTTTTAGAATATCTTTCAATTCAAAATATGAACATGTAGATATTTTGACCTTTCCCTTTTGAATTTTTTGATAGCCAGGATATTTTTCTTTAGTTAACATGTTGCCTTAATATTGAAAAATGAGTTATTTACTTTGTCCTTTGTGTAATAGAAAATTTAGCCTGTTTGAAGTTTTAAGGGACAGCTCTAGAATTCTCAGTCATACAAGACTCTGCTTGCTCTCTGCCCACTACTGCATAACATCCATCCTATAATACCGACAACTTCATGGCTAATGAAAATGCACTCTTGTCTAAAAGAGTAATTAGTAAACTCTGTCTTTAACCTCTAGCAGTAAAAAGCAAATCTCTACCTGGAAATCCTCTACTTATTTTTCTCTATCATTCATAAATTTCCCCTTATCTCTGAAATGTTTTGAACTACTCCAGCTTTTAGCCACTCTTCTTCATTCTCTCTCTCTCTCTTTTTTTTTAGACCGAGTCTCACTGCCACCCAGGCTGCAGTGCAGTGGCGTGATCCTGGATCACTGCAACCTCCACCTCCTGGGTTCAAGAGATTTTCTTTTCTTTTCTTTTCTGTTTTGAGACGGAGTTTTGCTCTTGTTACCCAGGCTGGAGTGCAATGGCGCGATCTCGGCTCACCGCAACCTCTGCCTCCTGGGTTCAGGCAGTTCTCCTGCCTCAGCCTCCTGAGCAGCTGGGATTACAGGCATGCGCCACCGTGCCCAGCTAATTTTTTGTATTTTTAATAGAGACAGGGTTTCACCATGTTGACCAGGATGGTCTCGATCTCTTGACCTCATGATCCACCCGCCTCGGCCTCCCAAAGTGCTGGGATTATAGGTGTGAGCCACCGCGCCCGGCCCCAAGCGATTTTCTTGCCTCAGCCTCCTGAGTAGCTAGTATTACACCTGGCTAATTTTTGTATTTTTAGTAGAGATGAGGTTTCACAATGTTGGCCAGGCTGTTCTCGAACTCTTGACCTCAAGTGATTCACCCACCTTGGCATCCCAAAGTGTTTCACTCTGTTGCTGCTGGAGTGCAGTGACCCAATCTCAGCCCACTGCAACCTCCGCCTTCTGGGTTTAAGTAGTTCTCCCTGCCTCAGCCTCTTAAGTAGCTGGGATTCCACGTCCAGCTAATTTTTGTATTTTTAGTAGAGATGGGGTTTCGCCATGTTAGCTAGGCTGGTCTTGAACTCCTGACCTTACGTGTTCTGCCCGCCTTGGCCTCCTAAAGTTCTGGGATTGCAGGCATGAGCCACCACGTCTGACCTCTCTTCTTCATTCTTAAAGCATTTGGTGTAGTACACACGGCACACACCGTAATGCAGCTGCACCATATTCTTCTACATAATTCTGTCGTAATATCTCTGTCCCGAGGCTGTTACTAATCTGTGTAATATCAGTTTCTAGCACTGTGCCTAGCAAATAGTTACTTCTTCAGTAAATATTTATTGACAGTAAAAATTGAATGAATTTTAATGTCACCAGCAATTAGGTCTAAATCATATTCATACTTACTTTAGAGCATATGGAAATTAGAACAGTGTGAGTAATTTGAGCAAATTAGATTTTCTATATTAAATGTTGAAATGTAAGTCTATTTTTTTCATACCATTAGTACTATTTCAGGTTCTTAAAGCACTTCTAGGTACAGCAACTGTGAGATATTTAACAGAAAAACAAGCTCTGAATGCAAAAGATGATGTTTACAAATTGTGTAAGTTTCTTCTCATGATTACAGGTTTCTATAATAAATGAAAATGGGGAAAAAAACATTTAAGATGAAGTGAATGCACGTTCATTCGTTTATCCCAAAAGTACTAAGTCAGTCTTTGGCCAAGTACTTTAATAAGTGATGGGTATAGAGAGATTTGGTTGGTTTTATTTTAGGGAGGGATGGGGGAGATACAGTTTTACTAAGATATATATAATTCACATACTATAAAATTTGCCCATTTAAAGTATACAATTACATGTTTTTTAGTATATTCACAGAGCTTTATAACCGTCACCATAATCAATTCATATTTTCATCACTCCCAAAAGAAACTGCCTTCCCTTTAGCAGTAACTCCTATTTCTCCCCAAACACCCTTCACCACCATCCTAGGCAATCGCTAATGCACTCCCTGTTTCCGTAGATATGCCACCTCTAGACATTCAGTATCAATGGAATTATACAACATGTGGTCCTTTACAGCTGGCTTTTTTCACTGAGTACAATGTTTGCAAGGTTTATCCAGGTTGTAGCATGAACCAGCACTTCATCCTTTTTTGTTGCTGAGTAATATTCCAATGTATGGGTACAACACATGTATGCATATATCCATTGGTCAATTGATGGGCATTTGGGTGGTTTCCACTTTTTGGCTATTCATAATAATTCTGATAGGGACATTTATGTGCAAGTTTTTATTTGGACACATTTTCATTTCTATCAAGTATCTACCCCAGGAGTAGAATTGCAGGGTCATATAACTCTAGGTTTGAGCACTGGAGGGGCTTCTGGACTGTTTTCCAAAGTGGCTGCAGCATTTTTTATTCCCACCTGCAGTGTGTGATATTCTAATTTCTCTATATCTATAGAGATTTTAACAAATATTTCCAAATACAGCTTCAGAAAGTAATTGTGGTGATTACTAGAAAGTTTCAAATCATTTTTGAAAATGTGGCTAGCTTTTATTGTTTTATAGTAGCTGCTAACATTTACTGAGTGCTTACTGTATACTATGCATTAATCTAAGAATTCTATATGTAGTCGGACATTTCCTACTTATACCACACTGTAAGGTAGATGTGAACAATGTTTTCGCTTTGGAGGGTATTAAAGCAAGAAATTTGAGAAGCAGAGATTCTGCTGAGAAGTTAAAAATATAATTGTAAATGTCATTTTGTATTTAAAGTTTAAGGATAAAAATGTATTGTGAATTTTGGTCTGTGGGCCAAAGACTTCCTTTTACTGACCATCTAACTGACAATTTCATTAAGAATTAATAATTTTTGCTAAGTTAATATAACACATAAGATGTTAATTTCTTACATTAATATTAGTGCCATCACCATTTTTGAATTTCCAAATTTATTTATTTAAATTTATTTTTGGTTTAGGGGAAGACCATCATCTATATAATAAGTGCTTACTATGTTACTCTTCCAAGTGTATTGCATGTATTATCTCTATAGTAATATGATACTGCCTTTGGACTGTATCTGCTTAAATATTTTTAGTGCATGAATCAATAATTTCTGTTGGCTCACAATAAAAACATTTATTTCTGACCAGGCACAGTGGCTCATGCCTGTAATCTCCGCATTTTGGGAGGCCAAGCCGTGTGGATCACCTGAGGTCAGGAGTTCAAGACCCACCTGGCCAGAAAGCTGTCATTAAAAAAAAGAAAGGCAACAAAAAGCTGGGGCTATCCCATCTCTGGGAGGGAAAGACATGTACTGGAACTGTTTAACAGTGGAATATTCTTATAAACCTCTTTTTTTTGAAATGGATTCTTACTCTTGTCACCCAGGCTGGAGTGCAATGGTGCCATTTTCGCTTACTGCGACCTCTGCCTCCTGGGTTCAAAGGATTCTCCTTTCTCAGCTTCCAGAGTAGCTGGGATTTCAGGCATGTGCCACCATGCCTGGCTAATTTTTTTTTTTTTTTTTTTTTAGGTAGAGTCTCACGCTGTCACCAAGGCTGGAGTGCAGTGCTGTCATCTGGGCTCACTGTAACCTCTGCCTCCTGAGTTCAAGCAATTCTCCCTGTCTCAGCCTCCTAAATAGCCAGGATTACAGGCACGTGCCAACACAGCTGGCTAATTTTCATATTTTTAGTAGAGACAGGGTTTCACTATGTTAGCCAGACTGGTCTCAAACTCCTGACCTCATGATCTACCCACTTCAGTCTCCCAAACTGCTGGGATTATAGGCGTGAACCACCGCAGCCAGCCTAATTTTTGTGTTTTTATTAGAGAAGGGTTTCCTCATGTTGACCAGGCTGGTCTCTAACTCCTGACCTCAAGTGATCTGCTAATTGTGGCCTCCCAAAGTTCTGGGATTACAGGTGTGAGCCACCGCATCTGGCCACAAACCTCTTTTCAATTGAAGCAACTGAGAAATATATAATTGCTTGAAAATTGTCTATATAAAAATAAGCAAAAAAAAGTATTAAAAATATTTCAGCTAGGCTGGGTGCAGTGGCTCATGCCTGAAATCCCAGCACTTTGGGAAGCTGAGGTGGACAGATCACCTCAGGTTGGGACTTCAAGACCAGGCTGACCAACATGGAGAAACCCCACCTCTCTGAAAATACAAAATTCGCCAGGTGTGGTGGTGCATGCCTGTAATCCCAGTTACTCAGGAGGCTGAGGCAGGAGAATCACCTGAACCTAGGAGGCAGAGGTTGCAGTGAGCCGAGATTGAGCCATTGCACTCCAGTTTGGGCAACAAGAGTGAAACAAAAAACAAAAAACAAGATAAAAGAAAAAAACACTTCATGTCTGATTAATAAGAAACAAATACAACACAACATACTCATTACAATGTGAACCCCAGAGTTTGTGTCTGCATCACTGTATAGCTATTTGGGTTCACCACCTGACTCTTAAGTTTGGGGTTTGGTGTAGTTTTCATTTCTTTGTTTGCATTGATCAGCCTCATTCTGATTTTAGCTTCTCTTTCTAAAGTTAGTAAACTCAAAATTATAAAAACACTTACCTTGGGAAACCATATATATACTTCCTTGCACATTTTTAAGTTGATATAGAAATTTTATTGTAGGTTTAAGTAGTTGCAGTATGGTTGGATTATAAATATTAAGGTTAAATTAGAAAGCAATGACATCAATTTAAAAATGTTTTTGGGGGGATATTCAAACTGAGGATTTGCTCTTCACTATCGTCTTGCTAATAATACATATAAAAGATGATTTTTAATAGTCTGAAATTCTATGTTGTATCTTTTTTTTAACAAATTTTTGTTTCTATTCCACTCTCCTGCATAACTTTATCTTAATGCAATATAATCTTCATTATTCATGGTTTCCATATTTGCAAATTCACCAACATGGTAAAATTCATTTGCTGCCCTAAAATCAGTACTGGAAGCACTTTGCTTTCAAGGTCATTCACAGAAACGGCAGAATGGTGAAGATTTGAGTTGCTCCATAAGCATGCTCCCAGTGGAGGTTCTGCTTTCTTGTTTCAGCTTTCATACTGGAAACAAATGCCCTTTTTGAGGTCTATGTAGTGTCATTTTTTCACATTTTGGTGTTTTTTTTTATTGGTGATTGCACTGTTTGAAGTGGCCCCAAGCATAGTGCTGAAGTGCTGGCTAGCATTCCTGAGTTTAAGTAGGTGGTGATGTCGCTTGTGGAGAAATACGTAGTATAGAAACTTAGTTAAGGAATGAGTTATAGTGATATCGGCTATGATTGCAATGTTCATGAATCAATAATACATATTAAATAAGCTGTCTTTAAATAGACACACACATAAAAACAAGATTGTGTATTGACTCGTGGATGAAAATGTAACCAGAGGCTCAAAGGAACCCGACCCTGTATTTTTCCCCTAGGAGCAATGCCTGTTCATGGTGACTTTATAGACTATAACTATAGAGTATAGAAAATAGTATGAATCAACTATTTTTGTTTTAAATATCTTTACGCATCATCCTGAAATGTCTCTTTGTAACAAAAACGTGTGAAAATTAAGGTTTAAGGTATATTTTTAAATTCCATTGTACTATAAGCCTTAGTATTAACAATTTCTAGTGAATTGTGATATGTTATGCTATTTGCAGTGTGCAAATGACTTGAAAAATGTAAATATATATTTTGGTGAATGGTTTCTTGGTATTTTTGACAAATAATTACTAAGCACAAAAATATTAGAAATAAATCCCTTAATTAGAGGAATAGTGCTTATTTTTATGTACGGTAACCTGTCTGTGGATGAATATTACTTACTGCTGGAATGAAATAAATTTAGCATCATTTTATTCTTCCTTTTCATTGTTATGGGTATAAGCCCATGTTCTAACTATTAAGTTTATGAGAACAGAAGAGATTTTATTATAGCAACTTCATTCTTTTAATGTCTCCAAAATTTTAACAAAAATTTCTTACTAATTTTTTGTTATAATTACTTCAGTGATTATTAGTTAACCCAGTTGAGTCCAACAAATTTTGTTTAAAACCAAGAATTTGAAGCTACCTACTTGAAAAACAATCATATAGAGAGATATTTGCTTATTCAATTTCTAGGAAGTATATCAAATATATTTTATAAAATTTTTTAACTCAATGTTAATTTTCATTGCCATTCTATAATTTAGAGGCATTTTGTTCAATCTGATAGATTTTCGAACATTGGGAAAAACTGAAATATTGTTCATTTTAATAGACTTTTGCCAATACAATATTTATAATAAAATTATTTAACTTTTTAAAAATCAGAGCCTTGGCGCTGCTTACTCTGTGTGTGGAAAATAACTGCCTTTTGACATGACTGGTAAAACCAATATTCCTTATCAAATCAGACAGCCAACAAGAATTAATTTTTCAGAAAAAAATGAGCTTGCTTAGCCATCTTATATCTGTCAAGTACCACATAACAACATTTCAGTCAATGATGGACCACATATTTTATGGTGGTCCGTTAAGATTATAGCACCATATTTTCACTGTACCTTCGGTATGCTTAGAGACACAAACACTACTGTATCATGGTTGCCGACAGTATTCAGGGCAGTAGCATGCTGTAGTGCAGTGCACTTATAGCCTCAGGGAAATAGGCTATAGTATGTAGCCTGGGTGTGGGACAGGCTTTGTACACAATCTAGGTTTGCATCAGTGCACTCCATGATGTCTGCACAATGATGAAATTGCCTAAGGATGCATTTTTCCGGCTATATCCCCATCGCTTACTGAAGCATAACTAAACTACAGATGGTACGTGGATGGAAGGGTGGATGGCTGGATGAATGGGCAGATGGACGGATGGATGGTTAGGTAGAAATGGAACTTTGCCAGCAGTTTGGCTCCTGGGTGATATAAGGTACTGTCATCTTCAGTATTATAGACAACAGTCTTAGCTCTGATCTTCTGAGACCTTCCCTGAGGAGGAATTATTTCTTTGGCAGTACGAAGGGGTAGAAGAACTAGGAGAGTTAAATGGACATCACCATGTCTCTTGTCCCTCTTTACTATGTGTGTGTATTCACAACAACCTAACCCAACCACATGCTGATGACGCATTCTGAAATGGCTAAAAAATACATCGTTCCTAATGCCAACCTTTCCCTTACTCTGAAAGAAATAAAGTTCTGTGAGTTAACAGGGCTTTGGTGAAAAGAGGCTCCCAGTAACCAGTAATTGACCGTGTTTTCCTGGACACCCTGTGGCAGTGCACCAGAGCCACCTTGGGGGAGAGTGAGTGTATCCTTTTCTTTTGTGAAGTGAGAGAATGTTGATTTTGAAGGGAAGCTGGGACAAAATGATCTATCATGAAACGTCAGCCATAAATGTGTTTTCAGACATATCAGTTTTAAGGAATGGTGTATGAGGAATAAGAGAACTTTCTCTTGGCAAGTCCTGTGTACACTCAGGGAAACACACAGTCCAGTGTGAAAGCCACTGATACAGAGGAGCGACTTCTGGACCCGAGATTCTTCTTCCTGCTCCTTTCCTGGTAAATTTTGGGCAAGCCACTTTTATTCTTTGTGCATCTGTTTCTTTAATTTAAAAATAGGAAGAGTAAACGGTTTCCCAATTATCTTTCAGTGCTATTGAGAAGGTTAACTGAGATAATGTCTATAAAAGTGCTTTGAAAATTGAGAGCTCTATTCAAACAGAAGATATCATTATCAGCATACTAAGTCACTTTACATCAATTACAGTTTACTATAAAGTGTAGTGAAATAGAACTCCATCAGGAACATATTTCTTATTTAAAGAAAATAAATGGTACATTTTTAAACCAAGCATTAATATGGCACAATATATGTGATAATCACAATAATTTTATATCATATTTTGGAACTTAAGTAAGAGCCAATAATTGTTGAAACTTAAAATGTGGTAGGCACTCTTCTAAATACCTTTCCTATATTGATTCATTAAATGCTCACAACAACTTTAGGAGGTAGATACTATTGTTCTTATTTTTGAGGAGGTGTAAGGATACTGAGAAGGTATACCTTATAAGACACACGCAACCCCCTCTAGTTATCATCCAGTCTCTTCTCCCTTCCTTTTCATCTCCTTCCCCAAGTAGTTTTGCCCTTATTATTGTGTCCACTTATTCCCCCCTCCTGCTTTTTTTTTTGGAGACAGAGTCTTGCTCTTGTTGCCCAGGCTGGAGTGCAATGGCACGATCTCGGCCATTGGGTTCATGCCATTTTCCTGCTTTGGTCTCCCGAGTAGCTGGGACTACACGCATGTGCCACCATGCCCAGCTAATTTTTGTATTTTTCATAGATATGGGGTTTCACCATGTTAACCAGGCTTGTCTTGAACTCCTGACCTTGGGTGATTTGCCCTCCCCGGCTTCCCAAAGTGCTAGGATTACAGGGGTGAGCCACTGTGCCTGGCCGGATGCTGTTATTATTTTCTGTTTTGTTGGTAACAAACTGAGGGATAGAAACTGTAAGTGACATGCTTACACAGTTGGTTAGGATGAGACAGAGCTAGGCTGTGAACCACACAGAGTTTTCTGAAGTCCATGGTCTTAGCCACAGTACATACATCTTATTATATAGATTTTCAGTTGTATTTTTCCTCCCTTTCATTCTCCATCTCCCTTAGTGTGATTTCTACTAAATGATTTTAAAAGTGGAAGAATTAAAGCGAATGAAAAAAGAGTGTGTTAGAGAGAGAGGGGGAAAAAAAGAGAGAGGAGGGAATTCTACTGGAGATACACCCTTGTCAAAGAACCAAAGCTGTTGCCTTGAGGTTATGGGTGATGTCTTTAGCAGCTGCTATTTTCTTTTTTTTATTATTATACTTTAAGTTCTGGGGTACCTGTGCAGATCATGCATGATCGTTTCATAGGTATACACATGCCACGGTGGTTTGCTGCATCCATCACCCTATCATCTACATTAGGGATTTCTCCTAATGCTCTCCCTCCCCAATTCCCCACTCTCTGCTATCCCTCCCCTAGCTCCCCCACCCTCCAACAGACCGTGGTGTGTGATGTTGTTCCCCTCCCTGTGTCCATGTGTTCTCATTGTTCAACCCCCACTGATTAGTGAGAACATGCGGTGTTTAGTTTTCTGTTCTTATGTCAACTTGCTGAGAATGATGGTTTGCAGCTTCATCCATATCCCTGTAAAGGACATGAACTCATCATTTTTTATGGCTGTATAGTATTCCATGGTGTATATGTGCCACATTTTCTTTATCCAGTCGATCATTGATGGGCATTTGGGTTGGTTCCAAGTCTTTGCTATTGTGAACAGTGCCGCAAAACTGGGGTCTCTAACTCTGTGAGGAGGGTAGGAAGCCCTCATTCTGTTGTCTGTCTCCAGCCGAGAAACCTGGATGTGGCAGGAGACCTTTACATTCCCAGTCTGGCCCAAAGTAGTACCAGGCACCTCTCCCAACGCAAGGAGGGAAGGAACGGGAAGGCTTGTGCTGTGATTCTGGAGCCTTTCGATCCACCTTTTCAAGTGGTAGCAGCATGGTCTTAAGTTTCTCTCTTTTTGTTTTTCAAAATAGTTTTGCCTTTGAATCTGTTTTATGTGATATTAATAACATTGTCATCCCTGCCTTCTTCTGATTACGTTTTGCTTGGTGTGTTTCTTTTTATTCATTTGTTTTGAACCGTACCTGTCTTTAAATCTAAATGCAGCCCTGTAGGGAGTGTGTAGTCGCATCTACTTCCTTCTATCCATGGTTGATCTTGAAAAAGAAAATCTGTTCTTTGAGCAGCAAGTCAGATCTCCATCCAGATTTTTTTTTAAATAAACATTTATTTTAAAACAGTTTTACAGAAAAAGATGCAAAAATAGTCCAGGGAGTTCCCATGTACCCCACACCTACTTCCCTATGTTTAACATCATTTTTTTTTTTTTTTTTGAAGGCAGGAAGGGAGGAAAGGAGGGAGGGGGGAGGAGGGGAGGGAGGGAGAGAAGCGGGGGAAGGAAATCAGGCAATGAGAGAGACATTGCCAACCTGGATCTAGAGGTCTATAAGTTGATTTCTTTTTTTATTTTTTTGAGAGAAGGAAAGAAAAAAAAAGGAGTGAAAGAGAGGAAGCAAGAGGAAAAAGAGAGGGAGAGAGAATGGAAATGTTGCTTTATTCTAAAAAAAAATGGGTATTAATAATGGCCAATCAATATTTCATTTAAACCTATGAGTAGGTGTGATGTGGTATTGACAAGAATGTATATTTTGTGTGTTTAAAGTGGAGAGCTCAATAAATATTTATTAAGTTTACTTGTTCTGGATCTGAGTTCGAGTCCTTGATATCCTTATTAATTTTCTGTCTCATCGAGTCTAAGTCTCTATGTATCTGGGTGTTAGGATCGTTAGCTCTTATTGTTGCATTGATCCTTTTACCACTATATCTTTGTTGCTTTAAAATCTATTTTATCAGATACGAGAATTGCAACTCCTGCTTTTTATTTATTTATTTATTTTTGCTCTCCATTTGGTTGATAAATCTTTCTCCATCCCTTTGTTTTGAGTCTTTGTGTATCCTTGCATGTGAAATGGATCTGGATGTAGCATACCGTTGGGTTTTGGCTGTATTTTTTGATTGGGGGATTTAGTTGATTTAAATTTAGGATTACTGCCATTTGATGTTGACTGGCTGTTTCATCCATTCGTTGATGTAAAGATTCTTCTTTATGTTGATGCTCTTTACTTTTTGGTATATTTTTAGAAAGGCTAATACTGGTTGTTTCTTTCTATGTGTAATGCTTCTTTTAGAAGCTCTTGTAAAGCCGGCCTTGTGGTAATAAAACCTCTGAGTACTTGCTTGTTCATAAAAGATTTTATTTTTCCTTCAGTTGTGAAGCTTAGTTTGGCTAGATATGAAATTCTGGGCAGAAAGTTCTGTTCTTTAAGGATGTTGAATATTGGCCCCCACTCTCTTCTGGCTTGTAGAGTTTCTGCTGAGAGATCTGCTGTGATAGGCTTCCCTTTGTGGGTAACCTGACCTTTCTCTCTGGCTGCCCTTAGTATTTTCTCCTTCATTTCAACCCTGGTGAATCTAACGATTATGTGCCTTGGGGTTGCTCTTCTTGAGGAATATGTTTGTGGTGTCCTCTGTATTACCTGGGGTTGAATATTGTCCTGCTTTGCTAGTTTAGGAAAATTATCCTGAAGAATATTTTCCAACTTGGATTCATTCTCTCTGTCACATTCAGGCACGCCTATCAAATGTAAATTTGGTCTTTTCACATAGTCCCACATTTCTTGGAGACTTTGCTGATTCCTTTTTATCCTTTTTTCTCTATTCTTGTCTTCTCGTTTTATTTCATTAAGTTGGACTTCAACCTCTGATATCCTTTCTTCTGCTTGAACAATTCGAGTGTTTAAACCTGTGCATACTTCTCGGAGTTCCTGTATTGTATTCTTCAGTTCCATTAATTCACTTATATTCCTCTCTAAGTTGTCTATTCTCATTAGGATTTCGTCAAACCTTTTTTCAAAGTTCTTAGTTTCTTTACATTGGGCTACAACATGTTCTTTTAACTCACAGAAGTTTCTTATTATCCAGCTTCTGAAGCCTGATTCTGTTAATGGGATGCACTCGTTCTCCATCAAGCCTTGTTCCCTTGTTGATGAGGAACTGTGATCCTCTGTAGAGGGAGAGGCATTCTGATTTTGAGTATTCTCAGCCTTTTTACACTGGTTTCTTCCCATCATTGTAAATTTATCCACCTGTCATCTTTGTAATTACCAACTTTCAAATTAGGTCTCTGAGTGGACATCCACATTGTTAATTCCCAGGGCCGAAATTTGAGCAACCCACTGGGCCGGCCAAAACAGTGGCATTAAGACTGACTGTGCTTTTCTGCCTGGGAATCTCCAGTCTGGCTTCCTTCTTGAGTCCGTAATAGGCAACTCTGCCTTCCCGGAGCTCCAAACCTTGGTCAGAATGGGAACCAGTCCCGTTTACTCTGCACCAAGAGCTGCCACGCCGAGGTACTGGCAAAACCGCTGCGCCGGCCACAAGAGTCGCGCTGGCGACCCGTGCAGCTCCTCCACTGTGTATCTTCTGCTCCGTGAGTGACCAAAATTTGTCTGAAAGTGTGGGGTCCTCTTGTTCTCTGCACTTTCACTGGGAGCTGCAATCCCGAGATTAGCGATCAGCCATCTTGGATCGTTCCCCTGTTTAACATCTTACATTGTTATGCTACATTTGTTATCACTAATGAACTAATGCTGATACATTCTGATTAACTAAAATTCAAGCTGTATTTGGATTTTCTTAGTTTTACTGAATGTCTCTTTTCTATTCCAGGATTCCATCCAGGTTATCTCATTGCATTTACTCAAGTCCTTAGGCTCCTAGACTCTAACAGTTTCTAGAAAGTTTTCTTGTTTTGGATGACCTTGAAAGTTTTGAGGCGTGCTGGCCAAGTGTTTTTAGAATGCCCCTCAATTGCATTTTGTCTGATGTTTTTCTGAAGATTAGGCTGGGGTTATGTGTTTTTGAGAGAATGCCCACAGAGATAAATTGTCCATCTCATCACATCGTGTCAAGGGTAAACCTGATTAAGATGACTTACTGCTGTTGATGTTGACCTTGATCCCCTGGCTGAGGTGTGCCTGTCAGGTTTCTCCACTGTGAGGCTGTTTTGTTCCCCTTCCATGGTGTATTCTTGTGGAGGAAGTCACTGCAGATTCTGCAGTTTACATTCATGGGGCATATACATTCACAGGGGTATTACATTGACAGGGGCGTTACATTCACAGGGGTGTTACATTCACAGGGGCCTTACATTCACAGGGGCATTACATTCACAGGGGCATTACATTCACAGGGGCCTTATATTCACAGGGGCATTACATTGACGGGGCGTTATATTCACGGGGCATATACATTCACAGGGGCCTTACATTCACAGGAGTGTTACATTCACAGGGGCATTTCATTCACAGGGGCCTTACATTCACATGGGCCTTACATTCACAGGGACATTTCATTCACAGGGGTGTTTACATTCACAGGGCAGTTACATTCACTGGGGCATTTACATTCACAGGGTGTTACATTCACAGGGGTATTACATTCACAGGGTTGTTACATTCACTGAGCCTTACATTCATGGGCCTTACACTGACAGGGGCGTTACATTTGCAGGACATTTACATTGACGGCGGTGTTACATTCTCATATGAGTTACATTCACAGGGGCCTTATATTCTCATAGGAGTTACATTCACAGGGCATTTATATTCACAGGACATTACATTCACTGGGCTTTTACATTCACAGGGGCGTTACATTCTCAGAGGAGTCACATTCACAGGGGCATTACATTCACAGGGATATTTACATTCACAGGGGCCTTATATTCTCAGAGGAGTTACATTCACAGGGCATTTATATTTGCAGGACTTTACATTCACAGGGTGTTTACATTCACGGGGCGTTACATTCTCAGAGGAGTTACATTCACAGGACTTTACATTCACAGGGATATTTACATTTATAGGGGCATTCAATTCACAGGGGCATTAAATTCACAGGGAATGTTGCATTCACAGAGCAGTTACATTCACAGGGGCATTTCCATTCACAGGGATATGTGCAGTCTCAGGGGCGTTACATTCACTGCAGCATTAAGTTCTTATGGGCATGACATTCTCAGGGACACCTACATTCATAGGGCGTTCACAGTCACAGGGCGTTATACTCCACCTCCTTGAGCACATCCTTCCTTTAAAGCTGGGCAGCTTTAAGTCTGATACACACCTTCATCATTGGGGTCAGCCAGAGCTGTGGGTAGACAGAAATTTGGGTTTCCCTTTCTGACTCATTTCCTTCTTCATCTTCTCAGAGGCACTTGTCCCAGTCTTGGTATTTTGCATCTTCAGCCAGAAACACCGTGGCTTTGCCACCAAAGTGCCTGCTGCTCCACCTGCCATGTGCATGGACGGCACCTGGCTTCAAGCCTAAAGGTGTGATAATGGGCTCCCTCCCTACTAGACATCATCTTTTTTGTTGTTGTTCACTCTTCTATGCCTTTTCAAGAATCTGCTTTTGTTTTAGTAAAAAAAAAAAAAAATTCCGATTTTAATCCTAAATTTATAGTAGTTTTTTTCCAGGAGGGTTGATCTGGTAGCATATTAATAATTCACTACAAAAAGCAAAAATCCTGGCCTCTGTGTAAGTGGGGAGATGAAATGAGGCTTCCTATCACCAAGAACTTCAAAGACAGGAATAAAGTATCATGAAAGAAGCTATTAGAGGATGGTATCCGACAGTGTATACCCAAGTGCTAAATGAGTATGCAGGTAATAGTTATAAAAATAAAAATTAAAAATAATAATTAAATAAAAAAAACAAATTAAAAAATAAAGAAAACTAGCTATAGAAATGCTTGTAGCTAATAATAACATAGATGCTTATAACAACCCAATGAAGATTAAATTGCACAGGCAAGGTCACTCAACATCGAGCTATGAGTCCAAAGATGAAATTCAATTCTAGAGATTTGTTTTCTACCACTAATTACTGGGTAGGGAAATAGATTACTGTAGGCAAGATTAGGTTAGAAATGAAAGACTATAGTTAACAAAATTTATTGATGGATCAAAGAGGGTAGGAATAAGGCAAAGCACTAAGGCAGGTGTAGGAAGAGAGTCTTCATTTTGTGTACCTGCTGGATATCCACATAGGTATGAAATGCTAGCAGACGCATTGATCTGAAGTGCCAGGGAGGGCCAGGTGCAGCAGCTCACGCCTATAATCCCAGCACTTTGGGAGGCCTCGATGAGTTGATCACCTGAAGTCAGGAGTTGGAAACCAGCCTGGACAATGTGGGGAAACCTCGTCTCTACTAAAAATACAAAAAATTAGCTGGGTGTGGTGGTGGGTGCCTGTAATCCCAATTACTTGGGAGGCTAAGGCAGGAGAATTGCTTGAACATAGAGGTGGAGATTGCAGTGAGCTGAGATTGTGCCACTGCACTCCAGTCTGGGAGACAGAGCAAGACTCCATCTCTAAATAAATAAATAAATAAATAAATAAAGTTTCAGGGAGATGGCAAGTCTGGAAATAAGGATTTGGGATTGATGGCATATCCATGGCATTACAGCCACGGGATTAGAGGAGTTCACCTGGGAGAATACACACATATGGGCTCCTGGGATACTCCAAAATCTGCAGGTCCAGTAAAGGGAGAGAATCCAGAAGAGGAAGCTACAAAAGTATGTCCTCTTCTTTAGGGGAAACCGGAAGGGTGCAGTGGTAGGTGCCAAGAGAAGAAAGATGAGGAGAACAGAAGCCAACTGTACTGAATGTCCTGGAAGGTCATACATGAAAAGAACTAAAATGTGATGTCAGGATTGGAAGTGTAGAGCTCATTGCTTTACCAAGAGCAGTCTTCAAGTATTGGCTCACAGAAGAGTATAAAATAAAGAAATGGAGACCAGCACTATAAGAAATTCTCAATAAAAATTTCCATGCAGAAAAACAGGGTAGTAACTGTGGGAGGGTGTGAGGACAGGTTGGTTCATTTGTTGAAGTTAGGGAATACTAGACTTAGGGATAGTTGTCAAAGGTGAAGAAGAAACGTCCTTGTCAAGGGACATTTGGAAATACGTGGAGTTGCTGCAATTACCAGGGCATGCTCCCAACACTTTCTGGGCTGCAGGTGGAGCTGAACATCCCATGGAGCTCAGGGCATTCTCTCATGAGGAAGAATTGCTTGCCTCCTGTGCATTGAGTTCATTTATATGCTGATATTAATGGTCTATCTTGGACCATGATTTTCTTCAGCTCTCTCATCAAAAATGTCTAAGTCATCACTTGATGTTTTTGCCATCTAAAAGGACTTCACCAAACCTTCAAGAGTTCTGGATCTGTCTTTGATTAGTCCACCTTACATCACTTGTATTCTGCAGAATCAATCACTGGAACCAGGGGAATGCCAGGCAGAGATTGGTTGACACCATCCCTGAACCAATCAATCATTTGACCAGTGACAAGGAGGGTGGGGCTGTGCTGATTAATCACAGGGCTGTTCTCCGGGCAGGAGGAGTGGAATGGCTGCTTGGGGAGCAGCCAAAATAATTTAGGAATCATTAGTTATTGATATCATCTACTATATTTATGACTCAAAAGTTTATACCCTTGTCAGACTTGGTAAATAAAATGGTCTTGAAAGAAATATAAGGACCCATCCACCAATAACCCCTTCCCCTCTTCCCTCCTAGTCACTGCCTTAGTCTCTGGGACTTCTGAGTCCTGGTTAGGGATATCACAGAAAATGAATGTGGATTTGTCTCGTTACGTTTTTTTCTGATAAGTGCCTTATGGTGTCGATTGATAATACACGATTGATAATGTTCACTGATACGGTGTTTATTTCTGATGCTATAATAGGTATCATCGAAACAATCATGAAAACAATGAATTTCTAAGCTTGTAATATGTAATTAAATATCAGAAAATAGAGACAAGCCATATTCTCTATCATATCTCCTGGTCTCTGGAAGTTTCTTGTGGACACAAGCCATATTCTGTATCATATCTCTGGGTCTCTTGGTTTCTATCCACCAAGAGGAGAAGAATCCAGAAAAATTAGCTACTTTATTTAATATTTACCCACATCCTATCTACTCTCCCTTAGTTACCATGCAAGCAAAGGATGCTGCTTTAATGAGCTCCACCTCCTCTAGGTGCCTCTAGTAGGGAACTGTTTTTGGAGCGCACACTTGCTCTGCACTAAGAAGGCAGGCCTGTACTCGTCTCTTTCTGAGATTTCCTAATCATCCATCTCAATAAATCTTGTGTAACAGATATTGGTGTTGCATGCTTTATCCCCACATATCAGATCAGGAAGCTAAGCATTAAAGTGGCCAGGTAGCTTGTCCTAAGTCGTGAAATTAGCAGGTATTACAGCCAGTATTCAAATTTCTCTTTACCTGGCTCCAAAGACCTTCTACTTTCTGTGATGTTTAAGGAAGTAGTAGATGGGGAGGATTGGGCACTTCCCTCCACTCCTGTTTTAGAAATCATGGCTGAAGTTCAAGGGCCAGTACAGATGGGGTATGACATGTTTCCCACATATGTCAGATGGTTGAGACCCACCGCAAATCATGTTACTGCCTTTCGGCACTAGCCATTTTTCACATAATGGCAGTTGATTATTGACTCAGTGAGTTTCTTCGGATGTTTTTTCTTATTCATGCATATGTTTTAGTTGGTTTCTCTTTCCATTATAAATTTATATTGTATATCAGATTTGCTGTTTTATCTAAATTGAACTTAAGCTTTAAAACTGTAACTTTTCTATTATAGAGAAGACTTCTATATACTTAGGATTTTAGTATTTGTACAGAGGTATCTTGAATATTTTTTACAGTTTCCCTTTACAAAAAAAATCTGTTTTTTTATTGTACTTTAGGTTCTGGGGTACATGTGCAGATCATGCAGGATTTTTGCATAGGTACATACACGGCAATGTGATTTGCTGCCTCCATCCCCCCATCACCTACATCTGACATTTTTCCCCATGTTATCCCTCCCCGACCTCCCCACTCCTCTGCTGTCCTTCCCTTGGCCCCCCTGCAACAGACCCCAGTGTGTGATGCTCCCCTCCCTGTGTCCATGTGTTCTCATTGTTCAACACCCACCTATGAGTGAGAACATGCAGTGTTTGATTTTCTGTTCTTGTGTCAGTTTGCTGAGAATGATGGTTTCCAGATTCATCCATGTCCCTACAAAGGACACAAACTCATCATTTTTTATGACTGCATCATATTCCATGGTGTATATGTGCCACATTTTCCTTGTCCAGGCTATCATCAATGGGCATTTGGGTTGGTTCTAGGTCTTTGCTACTGTAAACCATGCCGTTATAAACATACGTGTGCATGTGTCTTTATAGTAGAATGATTTATAATCCTTTGGGTATATACTCAGTAATGGGATTGCTGGGTCAAATGGAATTTCTATTTCTAGGTCCTTGAGGAATCGCCACACTGTCTTCCACAATGGTTGAACTAATTTACCCTCCCACCAACAGTGTAAGAGTGTTCCTATTTCTCCACATCCTCTCCAGCATCTGTTGTCTCCAGATTTTTTAATGATCACCATTCTAACTGGCATGAGATGGTATCTCAATGTGGTTTTGATTTGCATATTTTTTTGTTGCAGTGGGAGTTCCTTGATTTGAACCCCTGGAGCAAAATCATAACCTGAGAATCTCCTGGAATTTTTATCTGGTTTTATAGCAGCTTTGGCACAAATTCTAGCTGCTGCTTCCCACTTTCCTTCCTATGGTGTTTTACTTTAAATCTATTCTCACTAG
The DNA here is from genome assembly GCA_031835075.1 of Saguinus oedipus. Lineage (NCBI taxonomy): Eukaryota > Metazoa > Chordata > Mammalia > Primates > Cebidae > Saguinus > Saguinus oedipus. The sequence continues at coordinate 172,094,487 of CM063172.1, read as the reverse complement.
TAGAAATTGAAATTTAGACTGGGACCTTATCTTTTGTCCCTATAGCTGTTAACTTGTCATGTGTCTTATCTGATGAATTGGTTGTCTTAGGGTCTTTGATCTGAGGATGCTGTGAAGATACCTCAGGGCTTCCAATACATTTTTATTTCTTCTCCTCTATTTTCAAAGGTGTCAAATGAAATTGACTTAAAAGTATATCAAAAGGACCTTTTCCCCTGTAATTAGTATTTTTCTGAATTTTCCTTATTTGGAGCACTTTGTCACTGGCAGTCCTTCTTTTTTCTAAACATTTTCCGTACTGGTCAGAGATGGCATCTTGTGGTGCCATCTGGGCCACCTGCCCTCACTTCAGAGTCATTTCTGTTTTGGTGCCCATGTTGTTTACAGTTATCGTTCATGGTTCTTTGCTCTTAGCTCCTCACTGGAGCTTTTATTCATTTGTACTGCTCACCCATGTAGGGAATATCTGATTTATGTCATGAAGCCTTTTTATTGTTATCTTTTTAATCATGAGGGATAGAAATACGGATTTTTTTTTTTGAGGCAAATTCTCTGTCTCCCAGGGTGACTGAGTGGCACAATCATAACTCACTAAAACCTCTAATTCCAGGGCTTAAATGAACATCCCACCTCAGCCTCCCAAGTAGCTAGGACTGCAGGTGCATGCCACCACACACTGCTGATTGTTTTGAAAAATTTTTGTAGAGATGGGGTCTCGCTTTGTTGCCTAGGCTGGTCTTGAACTTCTGGGATTAAGTGATCCTTACCCCTTGGCCTCCCAAAGTGTTAGGATTACAGGTATAAGCCACTGTGCCTGGCCTGGATTTTGGTTTCAGGAAGCCTATTTTAGTGGAAATTGAATGAGCTTTGGAGTTAGATTGAAATAAATTTGAAATCTGGTTCTATTACAAAGTAATTGATATCCTTAGAAAAGCGGGCAGCATTCCCTGAGCCTTCTTTTTCTCCTCTGTAAAATGAGGATCTGTAGTGACCTGACCAGATCACTGATAGGCTTAGAAAAAGCATGTGTAGAGCACAGCATCTGGCACATAGCAACTGCCTGATTACTATTAGCATTGTAATGATTACTTTATTAGAATTCTGATGAGGTGGGTCATCTCACATTGGATTTGAGCAACAGTTAGCTATAGCGCTACATTTAAAAGAAACACAGCAGTAAATAAACAATAGTACTTGCCCTTGAGGAGTTTATAATCTTTTAAAGAAGGCAAAATGTGTATCAAGAACCACTAAGACTTATGCAATGTCCATTATTTTTAACGGTTACAATATGATAGTTTTAAATACTATAAATATTATTTAATGAGTCAAATATTGGTCTGTGGTTTATGTTTTCAAGATAAGGGAACTGAGACCTAAAGAGGGAAGGTTAATGCATTTACCCCTAGCCTCCTAAGCCAATTAAAGGAGCCTGCGGGGATTTTTGCATGGGTCTTCCTATCAGTGCAGGATGCACTTTTAACCCCTGTGCTATCCTGCTTCCACGAGGAATGTGGTGACTATTATAAGATGTATAGAGTAAATGCCACTGGTGCCCTGAATAGGCAAGATCAGGTTTTTTGTAGGAGCTGATAGCCAGAGGCTTCTTGGAGGAGGTCACATAGGCATGCAGGGGGTAGGCAGGATTTCAACAGGAAGAAGAGCAGGAGGAATCAAAGTGAGAAGTTGGGCGCAACAGCTTTCTGTGACTCTTTTTCCTGGGAGCATTTAGTTTAACAGAGGATACTTAGAGACTAATGAAGAAAATGCTGGAATATAGGTTTGTGCTAGATGAAAGGGATCTTGGATTCTTTTCTCACCAGCTGACAGTGTGAGACTTAAAGGATTTGAGTGGTGTGACATAACTCTGTATTAATGATGCTCACTTTGCAGAATTATGTAGGGCTCTGTGGAGGTAAATGGAGTGGATCTAGACTACAGTTGAGGGCTATTATGAAACTCTAGAAAAGATGTGATGAGAGTGTGACTTAGAGCAGTGAGAGAAGGAATGGAAAGGAAATGGCGGATGACAGACTCAAGAGGTGGACCGCAGTTGCGGTGAGAAGACAGCATGCAGACAGACAAGAGGATGCAGCCTGGCTCTCATGGGGAACAGCGGTTTCAATAAGACATGGTGTCACTAGTGTCCCCGCCCCCTCCCTTCCAAAAAAAGGGGGCGAATAATTGTCTTCATAGACCCACTGGAGCATTTTGGCCGGGACCCTCCAAGACTAGGGCTCTGAGCCATAGCCCCTAGTGGGTCCTCACTGTGGTCTACAGAGCAGCTTGAAATGTTTCCATTGCTGTTCCTTGAGTGCTAACACATTGCCTCCTGTTTTTATTAAGAGGGTCACTGTGGAGGGAGTGTGAGTTTGTAGGAGCTGTCAGAGCTGAGTTTTTTCAATAAACTCATGGGACTCTTTCAATTCCAATCAAGCAAGTGTTCTGCTCAGGTCTCTCTGTTTCCCAGGATGGATGTCAAAGGGAGAATGCAGTTTTGGTTGCAGGTCACTGACTAATATATGAAAGGGAAATCTCATGGGTAACTCTGGTTTTCCCAAATATTGCTCTGTAGCATTAAGTTTTTTACTGTAAGTGAGAGAAAATATATGCCACTCAGTGAAGGGCTGCAAGGGATGAGTCGGTTGGGACATGTTGCTGTGGCCATTTAAGCTCTTTGAGTGATGCTCACTTTCTTTTCTCCCTTCCAATTTCCTTGGTCAGTGTTTGTCAGGTTCAACTCCAGCCATGGTTTCCCAGTGGAGGTCGATTCTGACACCAGCATCTTCCAGCTCAAGGAGGTGGTTGCTAAGCGACAGGGGGTTCCAGCTGACCAGTTGCGTGTGATTTTCGCAGGGAAGGAGCTGAGGAATGACTGGACTGTGCAGGTGAGTCTCCCTTGGCGGCCGTTCCTGGGACGCTGCCAGCCCCATTGCTCATGCTGCCTGAGCTGCCAATCTGACATTCGTGCTTGAGATCTAATAGAATAAACAGTGCCTGGGGATTCCTTGAACTTTACTCCACACTGCTTCATTAATTCTGACCTTCTTAATTATGCATTAAAACAGCAAGCAGGAAAGATTGGAAGAACAACTGTGTGAGAGAGAGAGAGAGAAAGAACACATGAGCTAGGCTTAGTGAATAAATGTTTACTGACTACAGGAGCAGCAAGGCACAATTTCTGTGTCTGTTCAATTTCTACCTTACTTATTCCGTTTGAATCTTAATGAAGAAGGGTTCGAATAAATTATTCCCAGTCAGGCGGCTCAGTCCCTGCACCGTGAGGAATTTGTAACCCAATTGTGACCCCTGGAGGATAGTGAGGGCTGCCCCTCCGCTCACTGGAGGAGGTGTGGGCTCAGGGCCCCAATGGCAACCAGCTTTGAGCGCTCCTTGGCCAGAACCAGATCTCACCACGGGGAAGGCAGCCTGGAGTACAACAAAAGTACACCTTTGCATTGAATTTCTCCAAGGTTCAGTAAAACTGACCCTGGAAATAGGCCCCTGCAAAGTAATAGAGTAAATGATGCTCTCTTCTCTCTGGCTCCAGCAGAGCTTCCAGCAGCCTACTGCTCTTGGCCCCATAAAGTCCTACACACTTTTCGTTCGGATTGGTGACTTTTGTGGGAATTAGGGGGAACTGTGAGGTGATTGATAATACCACCATCACCTAGAACTGAAGACCAGTCATTTGTTGGGGAAACTCACAAATACAACTCACCATGTGTTGACGTTATTTTTTGTGAATGGTTCCTGTGACTGTTAAGGACCCAGCAGACATATGTTTCCCTTTTCCTAACCAGCATCAATTAATTGCACTCAGGTTTACAGCTATGTGGGGACCGCTGCTGTGCATGGCAGGCTGGGGCACACAAAGCCGGACCTTGGGTCTGCGTCCTCCTATCCTTGTTTCTTCTGGGCAATGATATTTGTGGGTTTGTCAAATGCTCTCAGGGGTGTACAAAGAAGCCATAGAAATGCAAATTGTCCCTGTCATTCTCCATTGCATCTCCTGCTGATGGTGCTGAGGCCCACACTCATTGTGCACAAACTACTGGGCTTTGCTTTCAGACAGTTTGGTTTTATAAGGGAAGAGCATGTGCTAGAAAGTGTTTTGATTTGTTTTTTCTATTTCAGTCAACTAAAAAGCTTTTCACTATATCTGCCAACCTCTAAATCCAAGGATGTTTCCTTCACAAATAAGTAATTTTAAAACAGTTCCTTGAATCAAAACATTTTATATTGCTAGAACTTTCAGGTTCTAACACTCCCATTAGTGCTGATTGGTAAAACAATTAGCAATTTCCTATGTAGTTAGACTAATTGCCTCAGAGGATTGACTTTACAAACATATGTGCATAAGATATGTATTGATTTAAGGGTCTTTATTTTGACAAACACTTCTTAAGCACTTCCAATGTTCTAGGCTTCTCAGGGGATCCAAAAGAGAGACGAAACTCAGCCCCTGTTTTCATGGAGACGGGTCTTTATTTATGGACCCTAAAACCAAAAGAAAGATTAGATTGAACCATATGGGGTTGCCATTTTTATAGGTTCAACAATTGCATGTGGTTCAACCTAATAGCCATAATATAAGAACGAGAAACAAAACTGCCATATTGCACCTGAAAATATTATTGTAGCAGGAGCGGCGGCTGGAAACGGATCTCTCTAACACCCAATAAAGGAGGGAGGAGTTTATTCCCCCCGGGAGACCAGGCAGTAATTTGTCGAAAACCCAGCGCATCTAACAAAGGAAGGTTCTGCCTTTATATAGGCTTATACTTTAGATATTACACGTGGAAGACGTGTAGGTTTATAGCTTTAGGAATCACATATGAAGGCATTCTGGTTTACAGTTTTAGGACTCACATGTGAAAAGGTTTCTGTTTATAGTTTCAGGAATCACATATGAAAGGGTTCCGGTTCACAGTTTTAGGACTCACATGTGAAAAGCTTTCTGTTTACAGTTTCAGGAATCACATATGAAAGGGTTCCGGTTTACAGTTTTAGGACTCACATGTAAAAAGGTTTCTGGTTTGATCTTGTTTTAAGTAAAAATAGTGTCATCAGGAGAGTTTCCCCAAGACCAAGCCTGTTATTTTCAGGAAGGAGATTCAGGAGGCACCAGCTGACCTGCTCTCTCTTCTATTGAGCTGCACAGTGGATGACAGAGGGGTTGGGAATCCCAGATGCCTGGGTCTCCTTCCTCATCATGAAATTTTAAAGGTGGAGAAAACACATCTGGTTGGAAGTTACCAGGCAGAACTTCATGGATGAGTAGAATTGAGGTAGGATTCCACAGCTGGAGGAATGGAAGAATGAACACAGGGAATGCTCGATGAAAAGGATGAGTTCTTGTTCTTCTAGAACCCAAAGGAGATGTTGCAGACTGGACAAAAAATAAATTATGGGCGATATTTCACAGAACCTTGACTAACTTGGCATTGAAGTTTCACTGGTGGGGAACTGGAGAAAAACGGGTTGCCGTAGAAGGAAGTGGGAAGTCTGAAGACCTAGTTTGGTTGAAGGATGCTGTGTTATTTCATCATGATGGGAATTGAAGCCAGCTGAATATGTGTGTGTTGAGATGTCTAGCTGGCTGTTGAGAACCTAGGTCTGAGGACACTGAAAAAGAAAAGTTGATATTTATGGAACTTCTGGTAAATCACAGTTAAATGATTTAGGTGCTGAGAAGTTGGCAAACTGTGTTCCTGTAAGAGTTTGACTGTAAAGACTAGGAAGTTACACATGTAATTGCAAATTGATGGCTATGTTTTATTTAAGTGTACAATTGGCAGAATTTTAGCATCCTTTGATATTCTAGTATAATAGAACATACGTTTACAACTATTTAGTCAATACTATTTAGTTACCCGTTATCATTACAGGTGCTATATTTCACAGTATAAGCACAAAATATATAATAATAAGTTGCTGCTGAGAAAAAGAAGATGGACCTTGCATATGAGCTATTTAATGCTTTCACTAACGAATGCTAACTCTACATCTTGGTGTCCTGGAGAGAATGAGGTGGCAGGAGTGGTGTCTGTGCTTGCTGGGGCTTTCCTCCTGTTTTTCATTTTCTTTTATTCATTATCATAGGTGATATGAACATATATATTAGCTTATCAGGCAAAATGAGATATTGTGAGTATAAAATAACCCTATCAATAATTATTCCAGGACCAAAGGTATATGTTGGGAGTGTCCTAGGAAAACTGAGGCAATGGTCACCCCATGTATTGAGCAGTATCTCTCACACTTAGTTTCACCTTCTTAGAGGAGGAAATTATTTTTAGTGCCTCACCACAGGTACTTTGGGGAAAATATAGCTTGAGACCATAGTCTTATGAAATTTCATAATTTAAAAAAATGAGGTTGTCTATTTAACTGGCAAAGGATATTTGTAAGATTGTAATAGAATTGATGTGACATCTAAAAATTTTTCATAGAATTCTCAGTTCTGTGAGAGCATATCCCCAGGCCACTTAGAGAAGTACTGTTAGAGTATAGTTCTTTTCATTACACACTAATCTGTTCAGTTTTGTTACTGGCAAGACTTTAAGAACTTTAAAGAATTAAAGGAAAATGGAAAAAATACAGACATTGAAAAACAAATTATCTGGTACAGATTCTGCTTGTGGGAAGCTGGAGTAGACATACTTCTCCCTCTTCCTCCCAGAAACCACACCAAAAAGCCTAGACACTGCATATTGTACAGTTGACTTGTGGCCTCATGGAGTTAGGGGTGCCAACCACTATGTAGTCAAAATTCATGTATGCTTTAATCTCCCTCCAAACTTTACCAATCGCCTACTATTGATGGGAGGCCTTATTGATACCATACATTTGATTAACACATAATTTTTATATGTAATATGTACCATATGGTTATAATAAAAAAATAGGCTAGAGAAAACACAAGAACATTACAAACAGGAGAAAGCATATTTACTATACATTAAGTAGAAGTGGATCATAAAGATTTTCATCATCTTTGTCTTCATATTGAGTACGCTAAAAAGGAAAAGGAAGAGGGTGAGTTAGTCTTGCTCTCTCAGGGGTGACAGAGACAGAAGAAAATCTCCATATAAAAGGACCCACACAGTTTAAACCCATGTTATTCAAGGGTCAGCTGTATAAGCTTATGAAGATTCTGAAAGTGGTGAGAAGAATGTGGATGGACTAGGGATTTTAGAACCCAAGGAAGGATACAGAGGTGAATTTCTTGAGTTTTCTTTTTGTCACATCACTGTAGATGTGGAACTGAAGAAACTGACAACCTGCAAATGTCAACATGTATAGACAAAAAGAAGGGAAAAGAAGTAGAGAGGGAGGGAGAGGAAGAAAGAGAGTGACAGAGAGAAAGAGAGAGAGAGAGAAGGGAGGGGAAAGGAAGAGGGGAAGGGAAGGGTAAAGGATGAAATAAAGGAAGAAAGAAAGGAAGAAATCCCCAACAATGGCCTGTTTTTACCCAAAGGACTCGGAAAGGGACTGCCTGGCAACATAGAAAATATGTAGACAATAGCCAGTCTACTCCAGCCAAATGCAACAGAAAAACTGCAGCCCTATCCTTGTCCCCACTAACGCTAGTAAAGGCCAAGTGGAGAGCCTTTTGTTTGACATTTCTGAAATAAAACACTCACTGATGGATTTGACAGAAGGATGGAAGGGACAGAGAAAAGAGTCAGTGAACTGGAAGATGGAACATAGAAATGACACAGTCCAAATGACAAAGAAAACCTAGCTGGAAAAAGAAAAAGGGAATAGAGACCCGTGGACCTCTAACAGAGCATTTAAAGTTTGTGTCAGGGGAGTCCTGGAAGGAGAAGATAATAGTGGGTGAACGTTAAAAGAAATGAAATGATGGTTGGAAATTTCCAAAGTTTGCAAGAGGTGTGAAGTTATGGATGCATTCATAAAGCTGAGTGAGACTAAAACAGGAAAAACCCAAAGAAACCCACACCAACACACATCGTAATTAAACTTCTTAAAACTAAAGACAAATTTTAATCTCAAAAGAAGCCAGAGAAATATCACACCTTTTCTATAGGGGTAAAATTGTTCTAATTACAGTGGATTTCTCATCAGACACTGTGAGGCCTAGAAGGAAGTGGCACAATGTTTTTCAAGTGGTGAAAGAAAAGAACTGCCAACCTGTAATATTATACCCAGTGAAAATGTCATTCAGGAATAAAGAAGAAATCAATACATTTTTTAGATAAAGAAAAACTAAGCGAATTTGTCACCAGCAGACCTACCCTAAAAGAATGGATAAGGAAATTTTCTAAACAAATGAAACAACAAAAGAGGGAATTTTGGAATATGAAAAAAGAGGGAAAAACATAGTAAGCAAAAATATGGGTAAAGACATGTACTTTTTTCTCCTCTTGAGTTTTCTAAATTATGTTTGAGGGTTGCAAAAGTTATAACATTGTCTAATGTAGTTCTACATGTAGAGGAAATACTTCAGTCAAATATAAACACAGATGCAAGAGAAGGTAAGATTTCTAAACTTAAGCTATAAAACAGCAACTGCTGTAGAGCATGACAAGTTATCAATGTATAAAATAATATCTAGAGCAAGTGGTAAAGTATGTAAATGGCTACGATACTAAATACAGACAACACCAATGCTGGTGAGGCTGTTGAGAGATTGGATTACCCACAAATTGCTAGTGGGAATATAAAATGGTAGCACCACTCTGGAAGAGAATATAGCAGTTTCTTTCAAAATGACATATGCATTTACCAGATGACAGAGTTATACTCTTAGTTATTTGTCCTAGAGAAATGAAGTCATATGTACCCACAAAAAAATCTGTAAATGAATGTTTATAGCAATTTTATTAACATTAGCAAAACATGGAAACAAGTTTGATGTCTTTTAATGGGTAAACGGTTAAACAAACTGGTACCTCCATACCACAGAATATTACTCAGCAGTAAAAAAGGAGCAGACTGTTGGTATACACAATATCTTGGATGGATTTCATGGGAAATGTGCTGTGTGAGGAAAGTCCATCCCCAAAGATAATACACTGAATAATTTCGTTTATAGAACATTCTTAAAATGATAAAATGATAGAAGTAGAAAACAATTCATGCTTCTCAGGATGAATGGCTGTGAAAGGGTAACAGAAGGGACCCTTTGATGATGGCCGTCCTCTGTACTGACTGTAGCAATGCTTATGGCACAATTATAACATCTGGCTTGTCAAGATGTCACCATTGGGGGAAACTGGGAAAAAGGTACCTGGCACCTTTCTGTGTTATCTCTTACAATTGCATTAGAATTTGTAAGCATTTTAATAGAAAGTTTAGTTTAAGAAAACCCGGAGTATCTGTCCACTTTCACAGAGGAGTTGAAAATATCACTTTCTTAGAAAATAAACAAGCTTGCTGTTTGTATCTGTTTTAAAGGGAAAGTATGTATTCAATGAGTGATATTTAACATAAGAAATGAGAAAAATAATTAAATTTATTAGCAGACACATTTAAGAATTTATTCATATGAAGAGTATAGGGTGAGTAAAGCTTATAGAGATATTTATGCCTTTCTTGAATTCTTAAATAAAATCTTTATCACATTATAGATCTGAATAGACATGATTAGTATTTATTTACAAAGGCTGTACCAAATATTTCAACTAAGCAAAAGTAAATAGTTCTTGAGAATTGTGTACTACAGTTGTACATATTTTTTAAATCAATTAGTTATGCCCTATAATTTTAGGAAATCAATGAGCTATTGTGGTTATAAAGTTAGAGAAAACATTAGTAACATTTATGTAATAGAATTTTGGGATGCAATGTCTTCATTTGTGAACTAAATTTACTCATAATTCTTTTTCTTTTCTTTTCTTTTCTTTTTTTTTTTTTTAGAGATAGAGTCTTGCTCTGTTGCTCAGGCTGGAGTGCGGTGGCATGATCTAGGCTCACTGCAACCTATGACTCCCAGGTTCAAGTGATTCTCCCACCTCAACACTCCAAGTAGCTGGGATTTCAGGCGTGTACCACCACACCCAGCTAATTTTTGTATTTTTAGTAGAGATTGCTTTCTCTCTTGACTATAAAACAGAAAGAGGCTAGTATCAATTTAGAGCATTGATGGCATTTCCACCATGATTTCTTGTTTGTATATAAATGAGTTCTGCAAATGACCAATATAATTCCTATTTTAACTGATTAAAAGATAAAAGGAGGCCAGGCTAAATACCATTCTGCCCAGAGCACAGTTGTACAGTGATTTCTTTCTATGTAAGAGATTGGTCATGTAAATGAGATCCTCAGTCACTGCAGGACTGATACAAGTATCTTCTCTTTGAAAGGTGGCCTTGCAAATGGAAGTTACTGCCGACTCCCTTTATATAGGCAAATGTACATATCCTCTTGAGTTCCTCCAAAGAACTGGTACATTATTATATGAACTAGTAAGTGCTGCTCAGTGTCAGAGTCCAGAATCAAAGGATGATCATCTATACGGAGCAAATGCTCGCTACGGGAAGACCGTTATGTTATCTGTTTGTGTCCGGTTGCTTCTATGTGTCAGTCAGAAAGTGTCTCTGAATTCCTTACCTCTTTGCATAATTCGGAACTCTCAGAAATGTTATTTTTCCTTTGAAAGGAAGTCTTGACATTGTTGTGTCCCTGTGGACTTACAGAACATCTCTAAGGATTGCCATAGATAAGCATAGACTTGAAGAAAGAAAAGCTGAGATTCTTTTAGCTTATAAGCAGCTGAAGATATATAGTCTGTGGATTCATTTAAGAAGCTCACATCTCACAGATGTTTCCATTGTGATTACCTCATATTCCAAGGCAAGCAATGTGTGAGAGGGTGAGACTCTGCAGCAATTAAATCCCCAAACTCTTAACATAGGATGCATCTTATTGGGGTACAGGAAATCTGATAAATGCCACAGAAGAGATTACACACTGTGAAATTGTGGTACTGTTAACTGAAGTCCTGGTTTCAAATATTCTGTTGTCTTTATTAATAGACTAAGATCCCATTATCCAAGTGACCTGATGTTATCTGAGATTTGCTTAATATAGTCACCATCCTTTAGGGGAAAATTTTGAGAAATGAGAGGTTGTGTCTATACACCCAAAAGCTCTGAACCAAAAGATGATTTATTGAAATTCCATCTTTACTTTTTTCCCTTTTTTGCCAATTCATTGTGACAAGCCCAAGAGTACTGTCAAGGAACAATAAGATTGTATATGGGAAACCTCTTTGAAGCCTATACACCAAAATCACTTACGATGGATACATACGGGAGTATGTATGCTCCTTCATTTTCTATTTATATGTGGGCTTGAGTCATGCTTTAATTAATATGTTAACATCATTAAGTATTTACTCCAGCTTTTATTTTCCATAATAAGTTAAATGACAGATAAATGTGTGGGCTATGGTAATTTATGTTATGATAGTTTATGTTCAAGTGTAACTTTAGTGAAGCCCATAAGACACAGAAAACAAAATTAAATGGGAATGGGAGAGTTTTACTTTTTCTAGTCTAATATGTTGTGTTAACTTTTTTTTTCAAATATTAGGTTTAATTTTGATAAAAATAAAAATTCTCAAACAATTGAGCAGCACAAGTGAAATTAACTGAAATTAACTTTAGATAAGTGAAGATTGCCATAGTAGTTTTTCGAAGGCACAGAGGATGTGCTGAAAGATCTTTCTTTGGCCATGTGCTAAGTCAGAGGGTGACTCATTTGAATGGAGGCAAACATCAAGTGTTTATTGAACTGTTGTGCAAGCCCATGATTTATAAAGTTGGTATCCGTGTAATGCTCTAGTATCAATTGTTTTTGGATTTAAACAAAACGTTTTAGCCTTTTGTACATATGTGTCTTCTCACAGACAAGCACACATTCATTTGGGGAATGCATTTCTTGAGAAAAGTTATCATTTTTGTGGATATACTTGTGTAAACTGCATTGCATTGAAGATTTTTTTCTGTCATTGAATTTTATTTTGCATGAAATGTTTCCTGTCTTATTATTTATTCTGGTCACTTTGCATTCAGAGGTGTCACTCAGATAAGTTTTAATATGTAGACTAATTATGGCATACAGCTCTGCCTTTTAAATTAATAGAATATTCTGACTTTGGAGGGAGAAATGAGGAATGTGAGAACCCACTGATGCCTGTGTTTTAAGTACATCACAAACTCAATTTCAAATATTTGAGTTTTTGAAAACTCAGTGCAGGTTTGGCAAGGATATTTTCTGCTCATTTTTATAGTCTTACATATTTCAAAGGGAATTGGATCTGTGTGTTGGCATTCTGTCTATGCATAATTCATCAAAAACATTGTTCAGAAAAGAGAGGAAATAAACACAAACATTTGTTTAAGATAGTTCTAGTGGTATTTAAACCTTGGACACTAAGAAGTTCAGAACTTGCTAAAGTAGTTAACATCTGCTTCCTCCATTAACCTGTTTTGTACCTTGGAGTCAATTCTTCTCATTTTGAGGAACATTGAGATCAACGCTGTTCTCATAGGAGCCTAAAACCTTGTATGTTTTTCATTCCAAAGGAGTTTTATGAGGCCATCCTACACATGTGGTTATTTCTATATATAAATGAGAAGTCAAAACTTCAAGATTGTCATATGCTAGGTGAAATCACTTAGAATTTGACTAGACTTCCAAATACATTGTTATAATGAAGTACAGTAGATATGAGTCACCCAAAAGTCAGACTTTCTGGGAAGGAAAAGTCATTTAAGTTCTCCAGTCTTTATTTTTCTGATCTATAAAGTATAGATACTAATAATGCCTATATTTATATAAGGTTGTTTTGAGTATTTTATGAAATTTTACCTACAAAGGACTGACACATAAGCAAAATTTAAACTGTTATTAGTTTAATTTGATGAATAATTCACAAAAGAAAAAATAAACCTTTTATTTGTGATGTGTAGTAAATTCATCCCACAATTTATTCCATTTTAAAACATTCCAAAAAGGGACAGATTTGTCTGTTCTACACTTAAACTAACCTGAGACTAGCATATATTTGTGGGAACTCCTTTGACTTAAGTCTTATAATAAACAGTTATCTTAAGAAAGTAGCATATCCTATTCTAATGGAGTTTACTTTTTTAATGTACTGAATATATCTGTATATGAAATTTTATTTGGGGGGGGCAATTTTGTAAGAGTACTTACTGTTCAAAATCTGTTTAACAAAGAGAATGAAGTAATTTGAGATTTCTCCTAAGAGTTTGTGAGTCACTTGAATGTGGAATAGAGGGCAAGAGCATCAGGAAGTACTCTGAAAATACATTCTAAGACCCAGTTAAATAATTATACTTTTGCCTCTGTAATTTATAAGCCAAATGAAGGTTTTGAATTTACATAATATGTCATTCTGTAGTCAATTTAAAGCTAGTTTTGTGGCTTTAGCCTTGCAGATTAAATAGACACTAATCTTTTTGTGTTTGTGTGTGTTTTGATGGCTTTAAAAGGAAAAGGATGGCTTCTTTTTTTCTTTCTTTTATAAGATGGACTCTCGCTCTGTCGCCAGGCTGGAGTGCAGTGGTGCAATCTCAGCTCATTGCAATCTCCGCCTCTTGGTACAAGAGATTCTCCTGCCTCAGCCTCCCGAGTAGCTGGGATTACAGGTGCGTGCCACCACACCCAGCTAATTTTTGTATCTTTAGTAAAGACAGGGTTTCACCATGTTAGTCTGGTTGGTCTTGATCTTCTGACCTTATAGTCTGCCCACCTCGGCCTCCCAAAGCACTGGAATTAGAGGCGTGAACCACCGCATTCAGTCAAGTTTGGTTTCTTATATGTCAATCTTTAATATTGCTTGTATCATATAATATTATACAGAGCTGGTGAGTTCATTTCTATTCTTTGCCTTCAACTCCATGGCATTGTTTTAGGGGGGAAATGTGTATCAGATTTAACCAATCATACATTGGTTATTCGGTCCTGTTCACTGATGTAAGTGGTTTGAAATTTTTAAAAATTTCCCTGAAGAGGGCATATAAGCTTTAAAACAGATTTAATTGGTTATGATAAAGGGGAAATTCTTCTAATGATTCATTTCAGTTTATTAAAACCATACTATTGGAAGTTAAATATCAAGGGGTATTATTTTTTGAAAGTGGCAATGCATTCACTAATTATTTTGAAGTCTTGGTCTGATTATAAAACATACCTATAAATTTTGCATCATGAATTTGAATAATAACATTTGGTGATAATCTTTTAGGGTTTCCTGCTTGACTTGGTATTTTTAATTCTTGCCTCTGCGGAGGAATGTAGTGGACCATCTTTTATTCAAAATGGTTGGCAATTTCATTTTATTATTTTGTTTTTCATAGAAGAGATTGATGAGAGACTATAAAAATATCAGTCTGTTTCTTTAAATAAATGAGTTTTACCTATAAAGAGTGTTTTACCTATAGTTTTACATATAGTGTTTTTATAGATGCTTCCTAGAAATATAAATTTAAAAATAACTAAATTTAAAACAGTGACACCCGTTTGCCTATCACATTGGCCCCTCATTAAGTTTCTGTACGCATTGATGATATATATATATTGCTTACAAAGTCATCTCTCACTCTCCCCAAGGCTCAACTACTATCCATTCTCCACAAGGCAACCAGGTCCCTTTTTTTTTTAAAGCAGCTAGTTGGGATAAATGCAGCAGTAAGCAGGTACACTGGCTCTCTGTAAATACAAGCTCTGGATGTCACTTCAGAGTTTCCTTGCAAAACCTGCCAGCCCTGTACTTTTTTGAGGACCGACATAATAACACTGAAGGCAGAGTTGGGAAGAGGTGTTTCCGGGCCATTCTTCGGAGGCACCTGAGCGGGCTCAGCACACCACGGGAATTTGCTTTCTTACCTCAGCATGTCGTTCTTCCACCATTAGATTTGTTCAGGCCTTTTAGATCAGAAGAAATTCTCATTGATAACACTTCTTCAGATATTTGAAGAGAATCCACAGGCCCTTCAGTTATTTCTCTTCCTATTTTGCAGCCATATGTTTTACCTACTTTGGACAAACTACATTTTGTCTTTTCTAAAGAGAAAGGACAGCATTGGATTCTCAAAGTGGCCTGATCTATGCTGGAACTACTACATGTCTCTTGATATAGTCTGCCTATTAATGTGGCCCATGTTTTATTTTTGGGATCAATGATATGGCTTAGAGAGCCATACAGTTCATGTAAACCACTACTCTGTTTTTATAAGATAAATATATGTAAGCCAGTTTCCCTATTCTGTAGTTACACAGTTGATTATTTTTAAATCCATTCACTCAACACTCTTATTGGAAACCCATTTTATGTCACAAATAACGCTCCCAACAACCTTCCAACCTTACAGGTCACAGTGTACAAATGTGTACACAAGTCATATTGCATGGGTTAAGAGGTGGACCACATGGGTTGACATGTAGCTTATGCCATTTTGAACTTTGGTGCATTAGTTAATGTCTCTGTGCCTCAGTTCCTCTCCTAAAATGAGAAAATGGCGTTACCTACCTCATGGGGTCACTACAAGCCTTAAATGAGTCACCCACACATAAATGCTACATTGCAATGGCCCACAATGTCACTTGCTGGCGTTATGATTTTATCATCATCATCAAAGTGCTGTATCCAGGAGGTCCCATCTGCTCTCGTTGGCAGAGTCTGTAAGGCCTCTAAGCTGAGGAGAATCATAAGCTGAGAATTAAGAGATAAATAGAAGTTTCCTGTTTTTAAAAGGAAGGAATATATTATGCAGATATTATAAAGCATGAAGAGATGCACAGGTGTGGAAACACTTTGGAATTACAGGTATTTGCTGTGACTAAACAAAGGCAAAAGTACGAATGAGGAAGGTGACACCAGGAAGAGGATGACCCGAGTCAAATGCAGAGGGGCTTTGCACATAATCCTCGGGAATTTACATGCTTCCTTGGCTTCTTTTAATAAATATTTCCCAAGTATCACCTCTACAGCAGGCACTCCTGGCTCCTATGCCTGGAGACGAATGGTAAGCAGGACAGGTGCGTCCCCGCTTTTATGGAGGTTTCTATTTGGGTGCAGACATTGCAAGAGTTGTAGAGGTGAATCTGATCTGTTTGTGTGGTGGGTGTGACAGGGTGGCAGCTAAAACGAGGCAGATGGAGGGCTGCTTAGGGGACTGTAGCATGAGACGAATCCCTAGACTAAAGCAGGGGCAATAAGGAAGCCCATGAAGGCCAGGGCCTCATGAGAAGATAAATCGCAGGTAGAATCTCCAGGGCCAATGAAACTGGAGGCATGACTGTTGTGCAGGACTACCAGGATGCAGGAGTGATGCCTAGGTTGAGGACTCTTGAATTCCTCTTTCACTGGTCTGTACTAATTAGGCAAATATTGATCAAGCTGTTAACACAGGACCTGTCATTCTTCTGGTGATGGGTAAGATGGGCAAGGTCCCTTTTCTTTGTGGAGACTACATTCCATGTGCAAGAAGATTATTGCTTTTAATCAGAGTGCCATGAAGATAAAAGCCACATGCTAAAAGGACAGAGAAGAATGACAGAATAAACTTGTGCTGTTGAGGGCATCATAGAGCCCCTAGACAGCTTTTCCCTAGACTTCTTGTTACTGTGAAAAATAAACCCCAATTTGATTATACTTCTTTAGTCAGTGTTCTGGTACATGCAGCCAAACACAATCCTAAGGGTTAAAGCAAGTAAAGCAATAACAATGCTAAATTTCAGTTAGTTGACAAGTGCTTGGAATTAAGTCAAATAGACTGAGGACTGGTGACACCACCTTATATTGGAAATTTAGGAAAAGCTTCTCTTGGATGGTGAGGTTTGAGCTGAAAGCTAAAGGAGCCAGATCTGGGAATAGCTGAAGAAAACCATTCCAGAGAGAGGGAGCAGCTGAGTGAAGGACCTAGGCCATAAGGAAGGTAAGCATGGCGGGAAGTTGGTGGAAGCAAGGAGGCTAATTGGGAGGCTGATCTCAGGGCTGGGGGAGAGAACATGGGGCTTCACTAGGCTACTAGAAGGTGTAATGGAGGGAAACACAGTTTTGTGATGCTTTAGAGGTTGTGTCAACAGGATTAGTTGATGTACTCATTGTGGGATGCAAGGGAAAGAGAAAACTGAAATATGACACGTAGATACTTGGCTATGTGAGATATAGAACACATGTTAGATACTAATGCCACCAGGCATGGGGGAAAGTGGAAGAAAAAGGGAATGTGTTATTGTGGGAGGGGGCAGTTCAGATAAACTTTATTTGAGAGGTTTAAGGTTTCAAATAAATTTTAGGTGGAGATCTCCTGTAGGAAGTTTGTTTAGAGACCTCTCTGTTGTTGATGGTAGAATGGAACAGACATATAAATTTGAGACTCAAAATTTGATATCTAGTGCTACCAAATAATATATAGTAAGACACATTGTTCAGATACAGCTTATTTGAGAATATACACATACATTCTCAGTCAAGACGAGGTTAGATGTAGAATCTAAATAGAGAACTGTAATAGAAACACATGGAAATTGCATCAGTGACTTTGAATTTGATTAGCATGCTAGTCTGACATTAGCCATCTTGATTTCCTGTGCAAGTCAAATTTCCATTACAAGTCAAAGATGAATGAATTATATATAAACCATTGTATGAACTTTGTAGGAAGATACCTATTTGTAATTGTTATTGTAAAACACCAGGGATGGAAAAGAATGTGGGAATTATGTGACAAATACTAGTGGGCTACCATTCAGCTTAAGAAAACAGTTACAACTCACGTTGAAGCCTCGAATGTACTTCTCTCTGATTCTGTTCCCTTTCTTCCCTCTCTACAGAGGTAAGTGTTATCTTAAATTTGGGATTTGTCATTATCAACTGTGTTTTTAAACTTTAAAAAATACATTTCTTTACCAGCCTATAAGTAATATGGAATACTACTAATTTGCATGCATTTAAACTTTAAATTCATACTTGTGACCTGTCTTATGCAGCCAACCATATTTGTTCAACCATATTTTGAGATTAATGCATGTTACTGGATATAGCAGTAGGTCCTCTGTGTTCACTAATGAACAGCATTCCACTGTGTGACATCACAATGGATTTATTCTCATGCTATTGAAATTTCAGTTGTTTCTAACTTTTTGGCTTCACCAATAGTGCACTGAACATTCTTACACAAGTCTCCTTGTGCATAGGTGTAAGAGTTTCTCTAGACCAATCCTAGGTGTGGTATTTCTGCATCAAAAGCTTCAGCTTTACTATTAATAGATATTAAATAATTGTTCTGCTATGTGATCGTAGCAATTTAAACTCCCAATTACTCACCTCCTTGCCAATGTTTAATATTTTCAGGCTTTTTTTTTTTTTTTTGAGATGGAGTTTCACTCTTGTTACCCAGACTGCAGTGCAATGGCGTGATCTTGGCTCACCCCAACCTGTCTCCCAGGTTCAAGCGATTCTCCTGCCTCAGCTTCCGGAGTAGCTAGAATTACAGGCGTGCGACACCATGCCCAGCTAATTTTTGTCTTTTTTTTTTTTTTTTTTTTTTTTAGTAGAGACAGGGTTTCTCCATGTTAGTCAGGCTGATCTTGAACTCCTGACCTCAGGTGATCCGCCTGCCTCGGCCTCCCAAAGTGCTGGGATTACAGGCGTGAGTCACCACTCCTGGCTTATTTTCAGACTTTTAAATTTTGAGTCTGACTGGTGTAAACTTTTCTGTCATTGTATTTCTCTAATTACTAGTCAGTCAAGCATCTTTTCACTTTTACTGGTAATTTGCATTTTGTCTTCTGAGCATTTCGTATACTTTAGTCCAATTTTTTAATGGGCCTGTTATGGTTTTAAAATGTGAATTATTTTAATGCACAATGTATACTAGTATTTGGGGGGTAATGTAGGTTACAAATAATCTGCCAGCCTCTGTTTGTCTCCTTAACTTTGATACTGTTATTGGATATATAAGATTTCCCACTTTAATATGGAAAACTTACTTCATCTTTGATTATGATTTGTATTTTCTGTGTCTCATGTAAGAAAGTCTTCCTATGTTGTGGCCTTCAGTATTTTTTTAAAAAATATTTTTGTATACATTTTAAAGTTTTGGTTTTTGGTTGGGCACAGTGGCTCACGCCTGTAATCCCAGAACTTTGGGAGGCTGAGGCAGGCGGATCCCTTGAGCTCAGGAGTTCAACACCAGCATGGGCAATATGGCAAAACCCCGTGTATACAAAAAATACAAAAATCAGCTGGGCGTGCTGATGCACCTGTAGTCCCAGCTACTTAGCAGGATGAGGTGGGAGGATGGCTTGAGCCCAGGAGACAGAGGCTGCAGTGAGCTGAAATTGTGCCACTGCAGTCCAGCCTGGGTGACAGAGCCAGACCTTGCCTCAGAAAAAAAGTTTCACATACAGATCTTCAACAATTGGAATTTATCTTTGTGTATGTATATTGTCCAAGCAAGATCCAGTTTTATTTTTTTCATAGGGATCACCCGTTGCTTATTCCCATGATTGAGTAGTCATGTAAGGTCACCTTTGGCATATATCAGCTTTCTATGTACACCTAGATCTATTTTGGACCCTCTACTCTGTTGTCTGTTTCTTTGTCCCTACACCAATACCACATTGTCATCATTACTGTAGTCTGATAATTTGTGATATCTGACAAGGCGTTTCACAGCACCCAGCGTGTTGCTCTTCAGGAGTGACTTGTCTGATTTTCTGAATTATATGAAAGATAATACTATATTGAGATTATTCTCTTACAGTCCTTTAAAGACATAGCATATAGCTTTTATCTTTGCTACTGGTAAGTATGCTGTTAGTCTAATTGCAGTAGTTTTGGAGGTAATCTGTTTCTCTCTTACAGCTTCAGTAATCATTTCTCATCTTTGAGGTTACCCACTATCACATACATGGGTCCAGCTTTGCTTTCTTTCCATATTCACTGCAATTCTTGGATGAGAACATTCATATCTTTCGTTGGTTCTAGTAAAATATCCACCAGTGCCATCAAATCTTGTCTCTCTTCCTTCTGCATTTTCCTCTAATTCTAGAATACTAGTTCATTATATGTTGGCCTTTTTATTCCTTTTTCAGTACCTCTTACTTCTTCTCTGAGTTTTTTTAAATCACTTTATCTTTGTGCTGCCTTCCAGGTAATTTAATTACATCTTCTTTCGTCCCTAGTTGTATATTCTTAGTTGCACTGTTTTGGGGCCATTTTGGATTCCCACTGGTATGCAAAGAATGGATATTTAATTTATGGGTATTCTATTTGATTCTTTTCCCAGTGTCACTGACTTTTCTGATGGAATCCTGCTGTTGTTTTAGATTTCAAAGTTCTTCCATTAAGTTTTTAATCATTTGAAAAATAGTAACTTTATGATATCTATACACAATTCTGTGTCTAAGGTTCTTGGGTAGTCGACTAATCATGATAGCGATTGGGTGTGTTGCTTCTCTCCCTTTGAAGATTATATTTTCACAAGGTTTATGTGTTAGAATGTGAGTTCTTGGGTTTTGTGGGGCTGCTTCGTGGCAGGCTGGCCTGATGGTCTGTCATTGTTGCCCATCACCCCCAGATGGGACCATGTAGTTGCAGGAAAACAAGCTCACAGCTCCCACTGATTCTATTATGGTGAGTTGTATAATTATTTCATTATATATTACAATGTACAAATAACAGAAGTGCACAATAAATGTAATGTGCTTGAATCATCCTGAAGCCGTCACCCTGCCCCAGTCTGTGGAGAAATTGACTTTAATGGAACTGGTCCCTGGTGTCAAAAAGGTTGGGGGCTGCTGCTTTCCACTGTAATTTTCTAAAATTTTCTGAAATCAGGAGGGAGGGTAATAAATAATTATTTCATATTGTGCAAAATATTCCCTGGTTCAACAACTTTCTAAAAATGATTCTCTCTCTCTCTGTCTCTTTCTTTCTCTCTGTCATTATAGGTCATAGATGTTTATATGAGAATATTTCAAATACCAAAAAAAATTAAAAAATGTAAAATCCCCCTAACCTCACCTCCCATAGATCCTCCATCGTATATTTGAGTTGGGAGCATTGTGGGTACTGTGGAGTTCTAGGGCTAGGACTGGGCTACAGAACCAAATTCCTGGGTTTCAACTTGTGACTCTGCATCTGCTGGCCATGCAGCCCAAAGAAGCCAGTCAACATTAGTGTGCCTCAGTTTCTTCATCCATGCAATGAGAACAGTAAATGTCTTATTACTGTACATTTATTTACTTATACACCTCATAGAGTTTTTGTGAGGACTGAGCACATACATATAAAGTCTTATTGAGCTCAGTTGATTTTAGCTGTTATTATTATTCACACATAATAAAGTTGAAGAACACCTTGCAACATAATCAAAATGAAACTATTTTCATCTCTCACTATCTCTTTGTTGAGAAGGAGTAATTTTTCCCTGTTTCTGGATGGAAACCCAGGCAGGTCTCCTGACATGTTTATTCACTCTTTAAGAAACTTCCCTACAGGCACTTGAAGTCACAGACATAGTTTTAAAAATGTAATTAGAACATCCAAACCAAGACAATAATACAAACGTCGAATTTAATTTGATGTTAGATCTTCTTACCCATGCCCCTCCCCATCCCTCCCACCCCCAACTTGCACCTGCTTCTGCCTGGAGTCTAAGGAAGGAATGGGCTTTGCTTCTGGGTCTCTGCCTTATCTACCTGCCTGTTCCCTCGCGCCTGCTTCCCAGTTTGCAACACCTCCAGGGTTTGGGGTGGGATTGGGGAGGAACAGGTGGGTCCTTGTCCTGGTGCCCCACACCCTCGCAGATGATTCTAGCTGGCTTCTCCCTCCCCTCTTCCTGAGAAGGGGCTTTTGGGGGCTGCAGTGGTCTGCTGACAGGAGCCCTCCCTGCAGCTCCCCTGATGCACAGGCAGGTGTGCCCTGGATGTTCTTGGATTCCTTAATGAATGTGCAGGAACTGTGCACACCATCAGCCACTGGGTCCCTCTGCCCTCCTAATGGGTGTTTTCCACAGGTCCCTACCATCCCCTCCCAACACACACACACACACACACACATACACACACACACACACACACACACACACTCCCTCTCCCTCTCTCTTCTCTCTCTTGCTCACTCTTTTGTGGAGCCTATATCTGAAGCTCCAGGAACACTCTTCAATTCTTGTTCTCCAAGCTCTGTGAGTGCTGGCCACCTTGCTAATATACAGTCCACATGCTGTGCAGTTCACCCATTTAAGTGTACCATTCTATGGTTTTTAGTATCTTGGCAGAGTTTTCACGACAATCAATTTCAGAACATTTTCATCAACCCCAAAAGAAAGCCTCATACTCAGTAGCAATCATTCCCTTTTCTCAGTTCCTGGTAACCTTTAATTTTCTGTGTCTGTGATTCATCCATTCATGACATTTCATATAAATGGAATTACATAATATGTATTCCTTAATGAATACATACATCATGAAAAATACATTTTTTTCATGATTGCCTTCTTTCACTTAGTATAATGTTTTCAAGGTTAATCTATGTCATAGTATGAATTGGCACTTCATTTTTATTGCCAAATAATATTCCATTATATGTATGTTGCATATTTTATTTGTCCAATTGGTTTGTCCATTTATTAGTTAATAGACATCTGGTTTGTTTTTACTTGTTAAGTATGATGAATGACGACGCTGACATGAATATTTGTGCACACGCATTTGTGTGGGGGAATGCTTTTACTGCTCTTGGGCAAGTACCTAGAGTAGAATTGCTGGATCATGTGGTAAAATGTTTAACTGTTTGGGGAACTGCCAGGCTGTGTTCTAAATGCTTGTCTATATTTATTTTGTTTCATATCAGTAATCAAGAGTTGACGGAGTATTGAAAAGTCTACTATGAAGGTGATGGTGTGTAAGAAATATGATGAGCACTTTCACTTTTGGGTCTTGGAACAGCTGCCATGTGAATGAATACTAACTCTCAGTTTCTCAACTGAAGACCTGTAAACACTTTCTGAACTGAGCTAGAAACCAAAAGCCATAAAAGTTAATGGGCGTAATCTGGGAGAAATGTTACAGTCGGGCACAGGGAGGTTCCGTGGTATGTTCCATTTGAGAGCGCTTTAACTTCAAAGGGCACCATCTGGCCTTCCTTGCTTGAACTACTGGTGGCTTTAAATGCAGGTTCTCATTAAAGTGGGTCACACCTATTTTGAATCAGAAAATGACATTCAAGTTACTCCTTTTCTACTGTACAGATGTCTCCCTTCAGCTTCTGGTCACCTCTCACTCTTTCTCAGTCTTCTTCCCCCACAGCCGTCAGCGTGTGCTGGGGTGAGTGGCCTGGCATGTTTTACAGGATGCAGATCCCCGCACGGGGTGCCCGGCTGCTGGGGGCAGGAAAGGCAGCGACTTGTGGCTCACAGTCCATGCATGGCATCAAGAGTGTTGTAAATGGAAAAGTACAGAGATGGCCCTGTCCTGGCTTTGATGTAGAATTTGGCTTGTTTCCTTTTGGACTTCCGAAAAAGTCATGACTTTTTAGTAGGATGGGTGGGTAGTTTGTACCACAATTGTAGCCACATTTTCCATGATTATGAAAATAAATAAATAAGTACAGATTCCTTGGAGTTTCAGTAATATTGTTTGCATCTATTATCCTGAGTTGTTTGATTGTCTTCATAGCCCACATCTGTTTAATTCAAATTATGCACATGTCTCTCTGGACTGTAATTTCCTCCAGCTGTTAGGATGCTGGAGCAGAAGATCTATAGATTTAAAACAGCTGTTTCGTTCAGAGAACTGCTTTGTGTTTAGTTGTAAGACTGAACCATGTATTTCAAACATGCTCTCATCCATTTTTAAATAAAAAAATTCTTTGATTATTAAGTTGATTCGTTTTAGTATATTTTCTATGTACAGAATCTAAGGATGGCAAATCTTGACTCAAATTGTCATTTTATAAGTAGAAAAATGAGATAAGATGCTTTGTAGAAATGTAAAATATTATCCTCAACCCTGTCTCAGTAAGTAGGTAAATTGTTGAAGAGCAGAAAGTAAATCAATCAATAAATAAATTTGAGAATATGGTCAATACACTTTTTTATTTAATTAAAGGTAAAGTCTAGAAACCAAAACTTGTGAAAAAAATTAATTTATGTACTGCCCACAAACTACACACAGCAAAATTCTTACAGCCTAGCCGCAGGTTTAACTGAATTTATCAAAATGCTTCTAAATAAAATATACTTACTCAGAAACTTTTAAGGAATATGGAAAGGAGAAGAAAGCAAATCCAGTGACTGTGCTTCCACCCCACCTCCAGAAACATAATTTTCTTCTTGGCACAGACCGAATAGACTTGATCAGAGTAATTAACCGCCTTTACCACCTCTTAGCAAAGGAAAGACTTCTCCGTAGCTAAAGTTGCTCTGCTATGATTATCTTGAATGTCACCAGGTAGGGGTGGGGTCTGGCAGGTTCAAATGGTGGGAAAATATGGAAAGCACTTAAATGAGGATTTAAAAAATGTATAATTTAGGAAAATAGGACAGAATGTGCAAACAAATACTAACCCTCGACAATTTTGTTGTTTTTATGGCAGTGGTATAAATGAAAACCAAGGGCCATTAGCACAGATCTCCACAGGAAACAGGCAGGTATTTTAAAGCATGGTATTGGAGGGCAAATACTGGAAAGTGGTGGGGCCATTGAGAACTGGAGGTGGCATGCCTCATTTAAAGACATCACAGTGTGATTAAAATTCAGTGCACCAAACCACAGAATTCAGCGGTTTGCAGTCTTTAAAATGAAAAGAAGCCCATTAACCAGTGTTTCTGAGTGTTACCTATGAGGACCTTTCATTTGTCAGAATATTCTGAATAATATATTCTAAAAATACATTCCTCTATTTAAATTTGAGGTTTTTCTTAACTTTTTTTTTTTTTTTGAGATGGAGTCTCACTCTGTCTCCATGCTGGATGCAGTGGCACAATCTCGGCTCACTGCAACATTTGCCTCTTGGGTTCAAGCGATTCTCCTGCCTCAGCCTCCTGAGTAGCTGGGATTACAGGTGTGCACCACCATGCCCAGCTAATTTTTATATTTCTAGTAGAGATGGGGTTTCACCATGTTGGCCAGGCTGGTCTCGATCTCTTAACCTTGTGCTCTGCCTGCCTCGGCCTCCCAAAGTGCTGGGATTACATGCGTGAGCCACCACGCCCAGACTTCTTAACTTCTTCATTACCTCTTAACAACTACTCTTAAGGTAGGAAGCTTTTGCCATAAAGATATTTAGATATGTGAATGAACCTTTTCTACCTTGGCAGATTTGGCAGTTTTGTTCAGCTGCCTGTACTGAATTCATTACCTGCGCTGTGACACTCGATTGCCTCCATGCACTTGCTTCATTTTGGCGCCCCATCGTGTCTTCTGTTTGAATACATTTAAACAAACAAAAGTGGCATCACATTCATGTTAAAATTTAAACAGTTGTAGTGTTAGCAGTCCAAATACCTTTCCGCAGTTGGCTATTTTTGCGTAGGCACAGGCTATTGCAGCTGCACTAAATCCATTTCTCGGGATTGCCGGCAAGGTGCGTCTGGCATTGATGGTTCTGCCACATCACTGATTTCAGAAACATCTGGAAGCGAAGGAAGTAGAATCCTACTGTTTTTGAAGAGGTGTTGTTTATTAGCATTTTTGCCATCTCTCAGAAATAAGTGAAAATTTTAACTATTCCTTAGATTCAGATATACTTTATTTTCTTAAATACAAGAACAGAAATTTTACTGGTCTGTAAAATCATAAGTTTGGGAACAAGTTATAAAAATATGCAATGCCTCTGGTGATAGAAAATCTTTTCCTTTGTAAGGCAGCCTAATTAATAGGTGGACATCAATGATGAACAGTTTTAAGAATGCTCTCTCTCTCTCTCTCTCTCTCTCTCTCTCTCTCTCTATATATATATATATATATATATATATATATAGTATCCATCTATATATATATCTATATATATAGATTTATACATAGATGGATATGATATATATCTATATATATAGATATATATCTATAGATATACACATCTATATATAGATAGATACTATATCTATATATCTATAGTATCTATAGTGTATATCTATAGATATATATATATAGATCTATCTATAGTATATATAGTATATGTCTATATATCTATATAGGTCTATATATCTCTATATAGGTCTATAGGTATATAGACCTATATAGAGATATGTAGACCTATATAGTGTATATAGATATATAGACCTATGTAGATATATAGATAGATATACACTATATAGATAGTTATACTATATATCTATCTATAGTATATACAGTATATCTTTATCTATATATCTATAGTATATATAGTATAGATAGATACCTATACTATATATGTACTATATACTATATATAGATAGCTATATATATATATATATGTATATACTATATCATCTTTACACTTTCCATTCTGATTCTTTTATTCCATCCATAGATAGCATTATTTTAAAGCTTCAAAGATTCAGTACTTGCTAATCCTTATGGCCATCATATCTCCTCTAGACAATGATGCCTTGTATCCTAACAGACTTTCAACCCTGCTTGTCCTTACCCGGCACAGAAATTAAATGAGCTTCAGATAAAAGCAAGAGTCATCTGAAATCCATCATCACCCTTTTAAAGTTTTGTTTATATTATGGAGCAATAAGTTCTGCCCATTTCCTAAAGCCAACAGCTCTGTATCTGAAATCTTTTTGTTTGTTGTTGCCGAGGCAGAGACTCACTCTGTTGCCCAGGCTGGAGTGCAGTGGTGTGATTTCAACTCACTGCAACCTCCACCTCCTAGGTTCAAGTAATTCTCCTGCCTCAGCCTACAAAGTAGCTGGGATTACAGGTACCTGCCACCACACCCAGCTGATTTTTATATTTTTGTAGAGACAGGGTTTTGCCATGTTGGCCAGGCTGGTCTCAAACTCCTGACCTCAGGCAATCCACTCACCTCAGCCTCCCAAAGTGCTGGGACTACAGGCATGAGCCACCGTGCCCGGCCTGTATCTGCAGTCTTGAGTTTGACATTGCTCCTAGGGCCCAGCATAGCAGCCTGGCTGTGTCTCTGCTTTCTCTCTAACTCCCATCTTGAAGCTCCAAGTGTAAATTCTAGACTAGATGAAACTAACAGGTGATGTCTGTGGTCTACTCCTTTAAGCAAAACACGTGAAAGGGTAACATGAGTGGAAATATTAGAAATTTTAATT
The DNA here is from genome assembly GCA_031835075.1 of Saguinus oedipus. NCBI lineage: Eukaryota > Metazoa > Chordata > Mammalia > Primates > Cebidae > Saguinus > Saguinus oedipus. The sequence goes on along the minus strand of CM063172.1, from coordinate 172,067,203 downwards.
TAATTCATAAGTTGAACAAAATCCAGTGAAAATAGAAACAAGGTTAGAAGACAATAGAATGGTGATTTGCATAATAGTTTTTTGAATGAAATGGAAAAAAGGAAATGGGTGGGGATCCCAAAGTGAAAATACAGATAATGTTTGGCCCTAAACCAACTTTGGTCGCCTTTTGTTCTTGTTTCATTTTGTCAGTGATCCCTTGTTATCTAATTAGTGACTATCTGAGGCAGCTTATTAACTTTTTTCTCTTTTCTTCTTTTCTACATTTCATAAACCTTTCAAGAATCTCATTTGTCTCTTTCCCCACCAAAGCTACACAGCACGAAGTGTAGACCGCTCCCTCATAACTCATGCCTGTGACTCCATAAATCATTTACTCTTGCAAGCTGTGTGTCGTGCTCTGAAGCTGATGGGGCTTCTTCATTTGTTCTGACTCCAGGATATTAAGGATTGAGGAAAACAAAAAATAAACAGACTGTACAGAGAGTTTTCAGTCTTTTAAAGCCAATTTTATAGGCCTGAAATGTTGAAATATTTATTTTGACATGGGCTATAGGCCAAACTGGTTTTACCTGTTACTGCACAAAAATCCCAAATTTTGATATTTAAGAAACTTTTGCTTAAGAAATGAAACATTCCAGACATTCTTTTCATGTTTTCATGGTATCTGGTTTATCAAACACACATCAAAATATATTATTAAAGTTTATTAAACTGTGTTTAAGAGACTGCTAGTCTCTTACTGTTTTGAAGGTTTTAAAAGAAAATGTTTGAATGCAAAACAAGTTGACTCATTTTTTTAGTGCTGCAATATCTGTACCTTTGTATATCCCATCTATACAAATGTGATCCAAATACAGATATCCGTATTTCTTATACAAAACATTAGTTACCCAGTTTTAAGCGTACAATTCTCAAGCTCAATTTTTTTCCTGTTGGGGATATAATAAAAGATAAGCAATATAATTTAACTTACAGTTGAGCTTGAAGAGCTCTCTATCAATTAGCAGTTTTCAGAAAGCACAGTCGTGTCTAATGTGCCATTGTACACATTTGTAGTGGTAGGAATGGAAATTGTTTTAATTGAAGACATTCAAGACCAAGGAGATGGAACTTTTCTTATTATTGCTGGAGTTCCATGGACAGTAGGATACTATAAGTTAGTTGAGTAGTTCTTACCCCTGTTGTTCTTCTGCTTGTTTGAATATATATTGGATTGCCATGAAGAATAGGTTTTCATAGCAAACGGAGATGGTGGTGTAGGAGTCCACAGTGAGTGCCGTAGCCCCCACTTCCTGTGGATGACACCTTTGTTTTCCATTGCTATTCATTGTACCCTAGAATTCTCGGTCCAGACACCTTCTAGACTGAGCTTTGCTCTAGGTCTGCCCTCCTCATGGCAGGATATGACCCAGGTTCAGCAATTTGCTTTGTGGAGTTCCACTCCAGAAATGTGCGTTGAATCCCTTGGCGTGTCATTTATTGTTCATTACCATGGCAGTAATGTTAACCACTGTAAATCACTGTAGCAGCGTTACTTTCAATAGGTTCAACTTACTCTTCCGTTTTTAACAAAACTTAAGATCTCATTTTGTAAACTACCTTCATTCCGTGATTGTTGTTTTCCGCCTCAGAAAAAAACTGCATCTCTGCTGTGAACAAAGGGATACTGTGGTTTTCTTTATGAGAAATTTTTTTCTCAGTAAATGGACATTGTGTTTAAAGCAAAGGGAGCGCCAGGGTCTAAACAAGTGTCAGGATTGACAGATTCAAATCCCTAACATAGGAAACATTTTCTGTGTTTTTAAAGTAACTTCAGTGTGGTGGGGTGAGTAGCAGGGATGTGGGCCTGAAGAAGTTAGAGGAAAAAGATGGCGGCCCTTGAAAGCAACTCAGTTTGCTTCAATGGATATATTTGTCTTCAGTCCCCTAATAATTATAGTTAATAAAGGTGATAAGGGATTTTTAAAAATGATAACTGTATTCAAAGAAAAACCTGACCACTGTAATTTTTTTCTGGATTGTGTATTTTTCCTTGCCAAATTTATACAGTTTTTCTTACAGGTGGTATTTAAATGATAGTGATATTTAAAATGGATCATTAAATAATAATACTATGATTTGCTTCTGTAATTTATCACACACATTGCACAGTTGACAACTGTCATCTCAAACAGTATTACAGCCGTCCTTGGGGTAGAGGAGAAAACCTAACATCTGTTACTTGATGTTAAGCTTAATTTAAAATTCCTCTTTTTTTATACTGTTCTGTCTAAGTGGTCCATCTTTTGTCTAGAAAGTAAATTTGTTAGTGATTAATAGTCATTCTGGTCTAAGAGCTACAGACATATCTCAAGGTTTACTGTTTTCACAAGGTGTTTCCTTTTCCTAATTAACCCAGTCACTTCTTATAAAGTAAGGTTCAAATACTTGTCTTGAAATATATTTTTAAATGCCTGACAAATATTTTTGAATTGCCATTTAATTTTTATCTTTTAAAACATCCCTGCAGGCTGGGTGCAGTGGTTCACACCTGTTATCACAGCACTTTGGGAGGCGGAGGCAGGCTGATTGCTTGAGCTCAGAAGTCAAAACCAGCCTGGCAACATGATGAAATGCTGTCTCTACTAAAATACAAAAAATTAGCTGGGCGTGGTGGCTTACGCCTGTAGTACAGCTACTCAGGAGGCTGAGGCAGGAGAATTGCTTGAGCCCGGGAGCCGGAGGTTGCAGTGAACTGAGATCGTACCACTGCACACTCCAGCCTGGGAGACAGAGTAAGACTCTGTCTCCAAAAAAAAAAAAAAAAAAAAAAAAAACAAAACAAAGCAAACATCCCTGCAATATAACATTTTCAAAAGTAAATTTCACTGTCTTTGTCTTAAAATAGATTATTGTAATTTAAAATAACGTGTTGCTGTAGGTAGATCACTGTGAAACCACAAAGGATTGGATAAATATGTTCATTCCTCTCATTTTCATTTTTGTATGACTCTGTATCCTATATCCCAAGATTTAAAGAGAGAAACCCGAAATCGTTGTTTTCAGCTTTATTCAGTTCAACAGCAAAATAAGCTGAAGTATCATTTCCTTTCTCTCTGCCACTCATCTCCCTGTCACCTTTCTTCCCTGTCTCAATCCTCATCCTCATGAGTACTAAATCCTGCTGATTTGGGCAGAGGAGAGTCTTCCTTGAATCTGAAAGCTTCTCAACTCCTCAGGTGATAACAGAAGCTGAACTCCACGATAGTAGTGCAGATCACTAAGGAAAGGCCTCCTGGCTGGGAGCTGGCAAGAATGTGTTTTGAAATGGAATCACAAAGGGGGCATGATTCGAGGAGCACCCTGCAAATGACAGGGAAAAATTATCTTCACTTTCAATCACCTCTGTTCTCCTCTCTCCTCATTGGTATGCATGGTACACTCCTCTGAGGCAGGCTTCCTGACAGTAGACAGGAAAAACAAAAGGAGGCTTTTCAGCAAAGGGGACAGCCACAGCCCTTGCTTTCAATCAGGAGCCAAATTGGAATGGGCACTCTTCCCCTCCTTCCCTATGGGAGGCAGGAGGAGACCAGCGAGATGGAGGGTCTGGACTTGCCGTTTCAATAGTTAGCTGTCCTTTAGTGGCAGCTTTTATGGATATGCTTTTTCGTCTGTTTCAGGTTTCAGCTTTGGAAACTATCCAATGGGGGCAAAGTCTGGTCCAGGAGGGGACTGAGGATCTCTTCCCCCCCACCCCCATGGGGGAAAAGAAAACTTCCTAGGGGCCAGAGCAGTCCTCAAACCAATTGATTTCCAGCTGGAAAAAAACAATTTATTCTTTGCAAGTCTCTCAGCAGGAGGAGAAGAAACAGCAGGGTGGTTTTCTTTCACAGGAACCAGGCATTCACAGTTCTCCAAAGAGAAATGTTGGAGAGGGCCTCTGAAAACAAAAATGCCTGGATTGTACAGCTGATCTATTATTTTATTTTCATTGATAATGTTATTTTGTTAGCCATGCTGAGTCAAAGAAAGCTGCTGTATTGAAAATTTTTTTCACTGGTGGAAATAAAATCAGCTTCTCTTATTTCTTCCCTTTAAAGCAGCATGGTTGCACAGATCCTGTGAAAGGAAAATGTCACGCTGAGTCCCTTGGTCCCATGTGACTGAACTACTTGGTAAAGAAGTTGGCTTTACTCGCTGTGGGATTGATTTTAAATTCGTCTTTGAATTATCTTCTCTAAGAGCCGTTTCTAGTCAGTGTGTTGAGAATCCCAGTTGAGCTGTTAATTTCGTCCTACATAATGTAGTTTAAGCAAACCAAATATTTTATGCTTGGATTTGAAAGAGGTAAATATTAAATTCATAACTAGTAATAAAACTTTAAATTATATGCTTGATAAAAGATTGAATACATTAGTGCTATTAAAAGAATAATATATGTTCAGCCTCATGATTCTATTTGCTAATATTCTATCATATTTGACCTACAAAATTGACAATTTCATGTGGTTCAACCCCTATTGATATTCATGCTAAAGTGCATGATGTGAGGGTAGGGACGAGCTGCGGAAAAGTAAGAGTGGGCTGGGTGTGGTGGTACACACCTGTAATTCCAGCCTTTTGGGAGGCCAAGGCTGCAGGATCACTTTAACCCGGGAGCTTGAGACCAGCCTGGGCAACATAGTGAGACCCCATCTCAAAAAAAAAAAAAATTAGCCAGGCATGGTAGAGCACACAGGTAGTTCTGGCTACTCAAGAGGTTGAGGCAGGAGGATCTCGGAAGCCTGGGAGTTTAAGGTTGTCATAAGCTGTGATTCTGCCACTGCACTCCAGCCTGGGCAATAGAGTGAGACACTGTCTATAAAAAAAGAAAATACAAAAGAAAAGAAGGGAGGGAGTTACTATTCCCAGAAGAAAGAAGGAATGGAAGGTAGACCACAAAAGCAGATGCACATTACCACATGCATGCAAATCATTCCTTTATTTGTGAAAGAAACCCGGGGAGCCTCTGTGTGGTTGGAGAGAGTAGTGTCAGAGAGATAGGGGGAGCTGGACAGGCAGGTGTGGAAGGGGAGGAGCGGGGAGGAAGAAGGCAGAGGAAAAGCTGGGAAGTGAGGAGAAAGTGAGGTGAAGAAGAGGGGAAGGAAGAGGCATAGAATTTATTATAATAAATTATTTATGAAGTGAGAAGCAAGTAGAATAAAATGAGAGATGCTTAGAGTAAGAATATGTGATTATGTCCATGGTGAAGATGAGACATGAGCTTCAGAAGCTTCCAGATTATTTAAATGATGCTAAAATTATAAATAGTAATCTATGGGATCTTGACCAAAAAATAAGCTTTCCACTTCGAAGTGTGTCTGCCAACGTGCCTAGGACTTTATAGTCAACTCTGCATTCATAAATTGCTTCCACAAGGGCTTGTTGTCTCTCACTGTCTTTCTTTAGTGCAAGTCAGTGGTACATTTGTGAATTATGGATAGAACATAGTGATTTAAAGGCCTTTAATGACCTAGTAATTTGAAAACCAACTATTCTGCTTTAGAGACGTACCCTACACCTGGCTTTCAAGAATACTTACCACTTGTAATAATCCTCAAAGTCATATTAAGGGCATTTTGTGAGAGCTTCTTAGAATTAACCCATATTTTCAAAATGTTCCTGATACAACTTTGACAGACATTCTTGGGGCAGTCTTATTTTCCCCTAAGCAGTCACTTGTTTTTTGTTTTCTGAATATAGTTGGGAAATTTTAGGGGGATTTGCATATTACCCTTTTCTGATAATTGTTGCAACTTGGTATTCTTAGTTTGTATGTAAGAATAAAAATATATAAGAACTAAAATACTATTTTAGTTCTAAATTTAGTTTTTATGTAAGACCTAAAATATTCTTAGTTTTTACGTAATAATACTTAATACTTACTACCCTGTCTAGTAGCAGATATTTTTCTAATGGGATACTATAGTTATTTTGATAAGATCCATGTGACTACTAATGAGGGAATCAGCAGGACGACAAAACTGGTTCGAAAGAAGATATGAAAGTGGGAATTTTATATAGATCAGAAAGAAACGCTGAAATAAAATTGAAAAGATATAGATATTATAGTGGCTAATATCTTACTGGATAATAAAACTTTTTAACTTGGTAAAAGTGTTAGTCATTTTATCACACTGGTGTATATATATATGTATACAAACACACACACACACACACACACACACACACACACATATATATATATATATATATATATCTCCCAAACTAAAAGGTGTAAAATACCTAGGCCCAAATGAATACAAATGTAGTCAGTTTAACCAAGTTACATTTCTCTCGAGAGTCAGAGGAGATTTAGTGGGCTTATGCTCTAGCATGACATTAACACATCAATTACTTTTTTTTTTACTTATTTCACATTTTGAGTAATTTTTCTTAATAATAATGCCATCTAGAATGTGGAAACCATCATTCTCAGCAAACTGACACAAGAACAGAAAATCAAACACTGCATGTTCTCACTCACAGGTGGGTGTTGAACAATGAGAACACATGCACACAGGGACGGGAGCATCACACACTGGCGTCTGTGGGGTGGGGGGAACCGGGAGGGACAGCAGGAGGTAGGGAGTTGGTGAGAGATAGCAGGGGGAGAAATGCCAGATACAGGTGATGGGGAGGAAGGCAGCAAATCACACTGTCACGTGTGTACCGATGCAACAATCTTGCATGTTCTTCACATGTACCCAAAAACCTAAAATTCAATTAAAAAAAAAATGCAATCTATTTGCGGAAGAAAGAGGATTCTTCCAGCAAGACGCACAAAATTGTAAGGGTGTTTTATACCCTGTCACTGTGTCAGTCATTAGCCCTCATTCACATTTTAATTATGAGTAGCAGGTGATACGAATTGAGATCAGATTCTTTGTTATGTAATAATTTTAAGACAATTACATGGAAGACAGTTGTGATTGACTCTCTTGAGCATTGAAGTTGACGCACTAAATCAGCTGGTGAGTTCAGGGCCTATGGGTTGTTTGATTTTAATGGGTAGTGATCTTCAGTTGAAACATCTGCTACAATGAACTTGACATTTGCAATAATAACGTTTCTGCTTACTTAATTACTATATTACATTTCCTTCCACGATATGGGAGGCCAACCAAAGCTACTGTTTTATGAATACAACCTCTTTGTATGACTTTATGAAAGGCTTAAACTAAAAATAATTTGGAGTATATCAGGAGCAACAGAGATCTATTGGTGAACAGTTTCCCCAGACAGTGTTACCCCCTGGCTTAGCTGAAGTTTCAGTTACCTCTTAACAGCTCTAATTCAATCAGGTCAACATCTAGCACCTTTGTACTAGATCAAAGTACTTTGAGTGAGGGAAAGAGCAGCGAGGGTAGAGTAGTTCCAGAGTCTAGGTTGCTTTGGAAGTGGGCAAGGATAAGTCTGCATGGGAATGGAAATGGGGGCATCTCCAACCCTAATTTAGATCACATGATCTAGTAACTGTCAGCACAAAATTATCAAAGCTTGGAGTGTCCTGCAAAGTCTATAATTTTGGTCAATGTTATTATGGTTCTTAAAACTGGCAGAGAATTGGAATCATTCTTAAACTTTCAAGAATAACTTCCTAGGCCTGTAGCAGATCTACTAAATAAAAATACTGGGGAGGGGAGAGGCAGGAGAGTGAGGGTGTTATCTGTATTCTGCAAAGCTTCCCATTAGGAAGTGGTGGCAGCCATGTGGCCATGTGGAGGGGTGGAAAAGAAGCTGCCAGGTAGTGTAGACACTGACTTTGCTACCTACCTGATCTTTTTATGGTGGGATAGTGTGCTCTTATTTCTTCTCTTCAAGACTGTTAACCTCAGTCTGTTTATTCAGTGGAGTGACTCCCACACCACATGGTATAGTCACAGTACTTGTAAAGACATAACCAGGTCAATAATTAAGAAATTCTGTTTCATAGAATATTTGCTACACAAATGTATTGAAACAAAGAGGTGAAATGTAGTTAGGAAATGTTGCATAGATAGTCTCTTTCTAACCGTTGCATTCTTTATAATATTTGTTGAAGGTGTTGGATAGTATGCTTTTCTGGACTAAATTTCACATTGAACCCTTTACGGGAGAATATAAGAATATCATGCAGTATCCACAGTGGTTCCGAGTCAGGATTTGGACTCCTTGGACTTGAACTCCAGTTCCACCTCTTGTAGCCATCCGACTTCGGCAAAGGTCAAAATTCACCACTGTTTTAGTGTCCACACGTACCCATTAGGAATAACAATGGCAATGATCTTACATGGTTGCAGTGAAGGTTGATAAGTGAATGCATGAAAAGTGCTTAATTTAGTGCCTGGCACATAAAAAGTGCTCACTAAATGGTAGCTATCATTAATCAAAGCGGTTGGATAAAAGTCAGACCTGGGGAAAAATGATGCTCCTTGTGTAGAGCCGGCTCCAAAGGAGGTTCTGTTTTGTTGCTGGCTTGTTGTTGCCATACCCCTCATCTTTTCATGTGTTGCTTGGTGGTTGTAAATCTACATATAGGTGTGTTAGTTTGCTGGAGCCGCCGTAACAAAATCCCACAGAGTGGGTGGTTCATAGGTTCTCCCAGTTCTGGAGTCTAGAACGCCGAGATCACACTGAATTTACTCTGAGTGCACAGAGGCAGCAGGTGCTTTTGCCTGAGGCCTCTCTCCTTGGCTTGTGGGTGGCACGTTCTCGCTGCACCCTTGCACAGCCTCTCTTCTGGGCTCCTGCATCGCTGGTCTCTCTCCTGTCCTAATCTCATCTTCCTGTAAGGACAGCAGATAAGATTCGGGTCCACCCTAATGGCTTCATTTTAACTTGATCACCTCTTTAAAGGCCCTGTCCCCAAAAACATTCTGAGGTACCCAGGGTTTAGGGCTTTCACATATAAATTTTGGGGGTGACACGGTTCAGTTCATAGCACCTGGCACCTGCATTCCCATCACCACACATCATGAACTAGATGATGAGTTCCTTGGGGCCAAATGTATCATATTCTTCTCTCAAAGTCTTGTCCATAAGAGACCCTCGAAGGAGTATTTACTGTACATTGAATTCATACAAAAGTCAACGCGTGTGTGAGAGTGACTTAGGGATACCCCTGCAGGTGATTTTGATTCTTGGTCTCTGTGACTGAGCACAGGCATGTTTTGGGGTAGCTGCGTCTCCTTTGTAAGATCTACCATTATAGAAATAGTTTATTCCGTGTTCTCTCGAGAGAGTAAGATTGCTTAGAAAATAATACTGAGAGTCTCCGTTGCAAGACATCCAAGCATCAGAACAAGCTGCCTCGCGCCTTTCCTGAGTTGTCTCTTAAGGCTTCAAGAGCTCCTAAGGACCACTTAGGGGTGGACCTCTGAGCTGGGCATATTGTGAAACATTTGTGGTATTTTGTTTTTATGACATTTCTGCTCATCCAATCCTAGGCAAACACTTCTTGCATTAATAATATAGGCCTAGTGCTTGGTTTTATTTCTTTTTTTTTTAATTGTACTTTAGGTTCTGGGGTACATGTGCGGATTATGCAGAATTGTACATTAGGTTCTGGGATACATGTGCGGATTATGCAGAATTGTACATTAGGTTCTGGGGTACATGTACAGATCAGTATAGGTACATACATGGCAATGTGGTTTATTGCCTCCATCCCTGTGTTACCTACATCTGACATTTCTCCCCATGTTATCCCTCCCTGACCTCCCCACCCCCCCATCATCCCTCCCTTGGCCCCCAAAAACAGACCCCAGTGTGTGATGCTCCCCTCCCTCTGCCCATGTGTTCTCATTATTCAACACCCACCTATGAGTGAGAACATGTGGTGTTTGACTTTCTGTTCTTGTATCAGTTTGCTGAGAATGATGATTTCCAGATTCTCCCATGTCCCTACAAAGGACACAAACTCATCGTTTTTATGGCTGCATCATATTCCAAGGTGTATATGTGCCAGAGTTTCCTTGTTCAGTCTGTCGTCGATGGGCATTTGGGTTGGTTCCACGTCTTTGCTATTGTAAACAGTGCCGCAGTGAACATACGTGTGCATGTGTCTTTATAATAGAATGATATATAATCCTTTGGATATATACCCAGTAATGGGATTGCTGGGTCAAATGGAATTTCTATTTCTAGGTCCTTGAGGAATCACCACACCGTCTTCCACAATGGTTGAACTAATTTATACTCCCACCAACAGTGTAAAAGTGTTCCTATTTCTCCACATCCTCTCCAGCATCTGTTGTCTCCAGATTTTTTAATGATCACCATTCTAACTGATGTGAGATGATATCTCAATGTGGTTTTGATTTGCATTTCTCTAATGACCAGTGATGATGAGCATTTTTTCATATATCTTGGCCTCATATATGTCTTCTTTTGAAAAGTGTCTTTTCATATCACTCACCCACTTTTGGATGAGTTTGTTTTTTTCTTGTAAATTTCTTTTAGTTCTTCTCTGTAGATTCTGGATATTAGCTCTTTGTCAGATGGGTAGATTGCAAAAATTTTTTCCCGTTCTGTTGGTTGCTGGTTCACTCTAATGATTGTGTTTTTTGCTGTACAGAAGCTCTGGAGTTCAATTAGATACCATTTGTCTATTTGGTCTTTTGTTGCCAATGCTTTTGGTGTTTTAGTCATGAAGTCCTTGCCTATGTAGAGAGATCTATGAAGGAAAGCAAGCATTGGATTCTATGCTGCTAAAAGTGTTTCCTTACTCTGTGTGTGGTTGTATGTTCACTTGGTGGTGTCTCACGCCTGTAATCCTAGCACTTTGGGAGGCTGAGGCTGGAAGATCACCTGAGATCAGGAGTTTGCCACCAGTCTGCCCAACATGGTGAAACCCCATCTCTACTAAAAATGCAAAAAATTAGCTGGGCATGGTGGTGGGCACCTGCCATCTCAGCTACTTGGGAGGCTGAGGCAGAAGAATCCCTTGAATCTGGGAGGCAGAGGTTGCTGTGAGCCAAGATCGTGCCACTGCACTCTATCTAGCTTGAGCAACAAGAGCAAAACTCTATCTCAAAAAACAAAAACAAAAACTGTAAGTGTTGGTTTCAAGCCTTTGCCAAATTTCAAAATGTGACTGCTCTATTTGAAATCTTTAAGGACATGCTCCAAAGTATTTGGCAAATTTCCAGACCCAATATCCTTGGGAGGAAGCACTGAGCTCTTTGCTAATGAGGAAGAAGATAAAAGGATTATTTCTAAATTGACAGATGCAGCACCAAATTGCCAACCAACCTCTATTTTATCTGTAGGGAAGACCTACTGGAATACCAAGCAAAATCATGAGGTGGATGGTTTGTTTTAATGCCATGAAAAAAACAGGTAAGACTTGACAACCAGGACTTTATGGATAGAGGAGAAAAAGAAGTAAAATCTTTCATAGATTGTTAATGATGGTGAGTGAGGACCATGGTGGTCATATGTCACTCAAGTACTGGTCAGGCTTGTTCTTCCTTAGACAATACCTCACAACCCTTTTCCAGTTCTTGCCAGGTCTGTTTTCCCGTGGCCCTGCTCCCAGCTCTCTGCAGCCTTAAAAAGCCATCTGGACCCATTTTCCTGAAACCTTCTTCTGACACTGGCCTTCTTCCAGCAAAACTCCATAATGTTGCAGGCCATGTCACTATGATGCCTTTCATCACTCCCTACTCCAAACCCACCCAAACTTTGAGGCTGCCTTGGAACTTGACCCAGTTCTGTCCTCAGATGGAACACTTTTTTCCCCATTCCTGAATCCAGGAATACAGTGATGATTCCAGGGATTCAGTAACTATTTCTGACACCTGTGTCAGGCTGTGTTTTAGGTACAGGGTCACAGCTTCACACAATGGAAAGAAATCACCCCTGCCCTCCTGGAGCCTCCTTTTGAAGAGGAAAGGCTGACGACAGACAAGATAAATCCATCAGCTATGCACAGTGGTATTCCAGAGGGTGATACATGCTGTAGATGAAAATAAAACTCGCTGGGGATAGGAAGTGGAGAGTGCAGATCTAAATAAGGCAGAGTGGTCAACCTCATTGACAAGAAGGCATCTGAGTGAGAGCGTGGCCGGGGTGAGGGAGTGAGACAGGGGGCTGCGTGGGGAAGAGTGAGATTAAAGGAGCATCAAGCCCCGAGGTTCCGAGGAGGAAGGCGTTTGCTGGCAGGAGAGGCTGGAGGCCAGAGTGAGTGAGGAGAGCTGGCGGCGAGCTCTGAGAGACGAAAGGCACCAGATGGTGTTGGGCCTTGTGAGTTGAAAGAATTTCACGTTCATGGACATGCTGTAAACCAATGTTGAGAAGAAGAAGTTGGCCTGTTATGTTAAGAACAAAGAAAGATAGAAATCTGGGAGTTAGGATCCAGACAGTGTTTAGAGCCTTGAGACTGGATGAGGTCTTCATGGGTCTCTGAGTTCAGACCATCCCAACACTGGCCCAGATATCCCTAACACCATTAACAGTAATATATGCACTGCAGGGCCAGGCCCTGTGCTCATGCCTGTAACCCCAGCCTCTGGGAGGCTGAGACTTGAGCCTAGGAGTTTGAAACCAGCCCAGGCAATCTAGCAGGATCTTGTCTCTAAGAAAGCTAGAAAAGGATCACTCAGATATGACAGTGTTCTAGCTACTAAGGAGGCTGAGGCAGGAGGATTAATTACTTGAGGCCAAAAGTTGGAGGCTTCAGGCTTCAGTGAGTTGTGATCACACCATGGTAATGTAGCTTGGGCAACAGAGCAAGACCCTGTCTCAAAAAAAAAAGAAAGGAAAGACACAAACCCCTACTATTTATGATGATTGTATAGTGCTTTAGTTAAAGGAGGCTGAGTGGACACACATATTTTAGGTTTTCCTTTTTTGGGGGTCACCCTAAAGTCTTATATGTCAAGACAATGAATTATGCTAGGAGTCCTCAAGAGTGAGGCGTCTGCATTTGTTTTGCCAAGAGGGAAAAGGGGACAACTGTGAGTGGGAAGTGGAAAGTGAGGAATGGCCTTGTGTTCTGGTGGAATCCTTTTGGAGAAGGGTACACGTGGCTGTTGATTTCTTTAACTGTATTTCTGGGCATGGTTGGCAAACATTGGAATGACACTATGGTTTCATACTCTTTTTTGTTTGTTTGGTTTTTTTTTTTTTTGAGACAGAATCTCACTCTGTCGCCCAGGCTGGAGTGTAGTGGTACAATCTCAGCTCACCGCAACCTCTGCCTCCCGGGTTCAAGTGATTCTAGTGCCTTAGCTTCCCAAGTAGCTGGAATTACAGGCTTGTGCCACCACACCTGGCTGATTTTTGTATTTTTAGTTGAGACTGGGTTTCACTACGTTGGCCAGGCTGGTTCCAAACTCCTGGTCTCAGGTGATCACTCAGCCTCACAAAATGCCGGGATTACTGGCATAAGCTACTTGGCCCAGGCAACACTGGTTTGAAATACTCAGAATAATTTCTAAAAGTTGCTTAAAGCTGGTTAAAAAATTATCAAGTCCAAAAAAACTGTTTGCTTCTGTGGAAACTGGTCTGATCAGATTTCCTATCTTTTTGGTAAATTGTTTCCCTAAAAAGTTGTCCATTTAATTCAAGTTTTTAAATTTACAAAGAATTGTGCAAAGAAGTTCTGTCCTTCATATTTGCCATTCTCCTTATTTTAATGTTGTATATTTGCTTTCTCTTTCCTTATATTAGTTTGAAGTTTATTGATTAAAGATGATGGTCAACTTATGATGGTTTGACATGATTTTTTGAGTTTTCAATGGTGCAAATGTGCTGAGCATTCAGCAGAAACCATACCTTCTGTGTTACACTTTCAGTATTCAATAAATTACATGAGATACTTGACACTTTATTCTAAAATAGGCTTTTTTGTTAGATGATTTTGCCCAACTGTAGGCTAATGCAAGTGTTCTGGAAACATTTAAAGCAGGCTCGGCTAAGCTCCTTTAACATCCAATAGTTAAATGTATTAGAAGCATTTTTACGATATTTTCAACTCACAATGAATTTATGGTGATATAGACCTCTCGTAAGTCAAGGAGCATCTGCATAGGTTTTTTTTCCCCCCCACTAAAGAACTAGCTTTTTAGTTTATTTGCTGTTTCTGCCCATTTTCTAATTCAGCAACTTCTATTTTCACCTTAATATAGTTTTTCTGCCTTTTATTGATGTGTTGTTTATATATTTCTCGACATGAAAATATGTTTTTTATTCCTTCTTTTGAAAAATACTTGTTTTCAAAACTGTGAATTTTTCTCTGAGCCTCAGTTTCGTTGCATGGTGTGGGTTGCCTTGTGCCACGATCCATTCTCAATGTTTTTACTGTATTCTGTGATTTTCATTTGGAGTTCCTATTTTATTCAAGAGTCACTTAAAATAATATTTTAAATTAATAACTATTAGGTTACTATTGCTTTATTGATTTCTAGGTATGTATTGCATTGTACTCAGAGTATGTTGTATATAGTAGTTCCGCCATTCAAATTAATTCATATTTTATTGTGGCCTAATATGTGTTCTCTTGAAGACAATGACTGTTCTGTAAGCATCTGAGAAAAGATGTACCCTCTGTTTTAAGAAGTATACTTTGCTTCCCAGCTACTATGTTGTACTAAGCTGGTCTCAACCTCCTGACCTCAGGTGATCGGCCCACCTTGGCCTCCCAAAGTGTCATGATTGCAGGCATGAGGCACTGCACCCAGCCTCTTCTTTAATTTCTTTTTTTCCCAAATCATATAACCCATTTAGCTCACTTTTCTTTTTTTCTTTTTTCTATCTTTTTTCTTTGTAGTGCTTTTTGCTGTGAGTTTGCACCTTTGTGTTGCTTCACATCTTATTTTTATTCCTTCTTTCAGTTGCTTCTTAAGTTTCTCTGTTATCTCTCCAGCTCTTGGATTTCTGCTCTGTTGTTTTGTTTCATGGGCACAGCTGCTTGGTTGATTAATTGTCTGGTTTTCATTTCATAGTAGAATAGGTTGTCAGAGATTTCTGCTGGGTGACAGTATTTTTCTGATGAGATTCCTTAATCTATAAATAGACTTTTTCTTGTAGTATGTTTGTATAGATTCGTGCGTGTGTGTGTGTGTGTGTGTGTGTGTGTGTGTGTGTGTGTTATTCACTACTTGGGTTTCATGGACATGTGTTGTGGAGGAGTGCCCTGTGTGTGGTGGGGAGTAGAGAAGTCGTCCACCTGCTGTTCTAGTATAGCTCACTTTCTTGCTCTCTGCCTCATGGACACAGACTGCTTCTTTCAACCTTGCTGTGTGATTATTAATTTCTACTTGCCTCCTCTCTTACTCTAAATCAAATTAGGTCTGAGGGGCAATGCACCCATTGGTTTACCCCATTCTCATTTTGACTCCTCAGTGTTCCCCTCACTTTCAGGAAGATATCTCTTCATGACAATATCTCCAGCTTCCTTCCACAGTTCCTACCCAATTGCTATTGCTTATGTGGCCTTCGCATTCATGTGGAGGCTGTAGAACATAACTGTTTCTGAGTTTTGCTATCAAGATGAAAAAAAGTGGGAAGAAGATTGTTCCTTGGTGAGAGAGAATGCTGTTTCCACCCCTTATTGTTGATAGAAGATTCCGCAAGATAATTTTTATTGTCCCATTTTTCATACTACTTCCTGATAATTATGTTTTTTTATTTATTATTTTTTTCAAGATGGAGTCTCACTCTGTTGCCCAGACTGGAATGCAGTGGCGTGATCTCGGCTCATTGCAACCTCCATCTCCTGGGTTCAAGCAATTCACCTGATTCAGTCTCCTGAGTAGCTGGGATCACAGGCATGAGCCACCATGCCCAGCTAATTTTTGTATTTTTAGTAGAGACAGGGTTTCACCATGTTGGCCAGGACTCAATCTCCTGACGTCATCATCCACCCACCTCAGCCTCCCAAAGTGCTGGGATTACAAGTGTGAGCCACTGCCTCCAGCCAATCATGTTTATGTTTTAAGTCATGTGAAGAATGTATTTTGCCAAAGTAAAAATTTGCATCTTCAATTTCTTTTTCTTTAGTTTCTGTGGCAAATTACTGGATCAATATTAAAGATTGACAACATAAATTTCTTCTTTTGAAAACATTGATGCAGCATAGTTGGTTCTAGGTCTTTGCTATCATAAACAGCACCGCAACGAACATACATGTGCATGTGTCTTTATAATTGAAGGATTTATATTCCTTTGGATATATACCCAGTAATGGGATTGCTGGGTCAAATGGAATTTCTATTTCTAGATCATTGAGGAATAGCCACACTGTCTTCCATAATGGTTGAACTAATTTACACTCCTACCAACAGTGTAAAAGTGTTCCTTTTTCTCCACATCCTTTCCAGCATCTGTTGTCTCCAGATTTTTTAATGATCACGACACTGGGAGAAATGCCTGATGTAGGCAATGGGGGGTGGGGGATGGAGACAGCAAACCACCATGGCATGTATGTACCTATGAACAATCCTGCAGGATGCAGGATGTGCACATGTAACCCAGAGCCCAAAGTACAATTTAAAAAAAAAACAGATTGCCCACTAGAAAATAGCCCACTTCAATAGAATATCTAGAGAAATTAGTGAAAATTAGTTGTGGCAAGCAGGACTGTGTCATTTGCCTTATCATTTACTATACACAAAGTTTACTAATAGGGAAAAAGAGATTGGCGTGTTTGTTTCTCTGACTATCAAGCAAAGACCCTTGTGAAGTTAAAAGTTCTGGCTGGGCCAGACACCGTGACTCACATCTGTAATCCCAGCACTTTGAGAGGTCGATGCACGTGGATCACCTGAGGTCAGGAGTTTAAAACCAGCCAGGCCAACATGGTGAAACCCAGTCTCTACTAAAAATAAAAAAAATTAGCTGGCTGTGGTGGTGGGCAGCTGTAATCCCAGCTACTGGGGTGGCTGAGGCAAAAGAATCACTTGCTCCCAGGAGGCGGAGGTTTCAGTGAGCCAAGATTGTGCCATTGCACTCCAGCATGGGCGAAAAGAGTGAAATTCTGTCTCAAAAAAAATATCTGGCTGAAGCTATCTTACTCTTTATAACAGCAAGTATGTGTAGATATTCTTCTTTTTAAGAGAAATGTTATAAGTATGACAATAAAAGTGGAAAAATGAAGTCGATGTTATAAAGCTTTAATCACATGAGAGAAAAAAACTCAGTAAACCAGATGTTAGTTAGGAAATCATACTAGAAACCTTTTATATGTTTTTCATGTTTGTGTTACATAGCACTGTGGGATTTTTAATTTTAAAGTATTTGCTTTATATTGCAAATGTTAAATAGAACTTTTATAGTAAATTGATTCGTAGTGAATTTTTGTTTTGTTTCTTTTCCTCAAATTTTAGAAAAATCTTTTCTTTTTTTTCTTTTTTTTTTTTTTTTTTTTTGTGTGTGTGTGTGTGTGTGTGTGTGTGCCTCAGAGTCTTACTCTATTACCCAGGATGGAGTGCAGTGGTGAGATCTCAGGTCACTGCGACCTCCATGTACTGGGCTCAAGTGATTCTCAGGCCTCAGCCTCCCAAGTAGCTGGGATTACAAGTGTGTGCCACCATGCCCAGATAATTTTGTATTTTCACTAGAGATGGCTTTTCACTCTATTGGCCAGGCTGGCCTTAAACTCCTACCTCAAGTGATTCAGCCATCTTGGGCTCCCAAATGTTGGGATTACAGGTGTGAGCCGCTGGGACCGGCCAAAATCTTACATTTCTACTGCTGAATTTACTCTTCTGCCTCAATAAAAACGAGTAAGGAGTTCCCCAACACTTAGTGTCAGGGTGACAGTGCAGGAAATAAGATGCGTTTCTACACCTCCTTAACTCCGGTGGAAGAGCTCGTGGACTAGAGCATTTAGCTTTTCATTTATTATAGTTGGTCCCCTTAAACAAATTTTAAATTTCTGAAGCAAGGACCATGCTATATTTGCTTGTCTTCAGCTCCTGCATTTCGATTTACCTCGAAATATCTAGTGCAGCCTTGTGCATATAGCAGATGTATTAGCTAGGGCTCTTTCAATTACAAGAAGCAGAAATCCAGCCAGACTGGTGTAAGCAAAAAAGAGAGTTTGTTGGATTAAATATTTGAGTTCCTGGCATTAATGTTGGCCTAGACAGGACTTAATCCAGGTTCTCAAAGTTAATGCAGACATCTCAAATCTGGTGATATTCCCAAGTTTGCTTCTTTTTCTTACCTCCTGAACAGTTGCTAAATGAAGAGAGTTCACAGAATTATTTAACAATAATTAAGCAATTTTTCTGGAGTTTACTTCATTAAGTCAGCTGTGTGTCCTCTGGGTGATGGAAAGTCCACCATAAGCATCAGGCTTACATTCTATCAGTTTAGCAAGCCTAGTAGGAAGAGAAGGCCTCTTTCTTAATAGTTCCAGCAAAAGTCATAGCAGTAACCCTTATTGGGCTGTTGTAGGTTGGATACTATCTCCAACACCAGTATGGCCATGGGAGCAAAACATGTGGATAGGCCAACCCTAGTCAAACCCTATGCCTGTGTGTTTGTTAGTGTGTGTGTGTGTGTTCATGTGCACGTGTTTAAGGGATACATTATCCCAACTTGAGCCTAAATATATTAGACTTGTGATTTCTCAGAAGTCAGTGAAGTTGTTCTTACCAAAGAAAGAATTCTGGGTGGGTAAAAACACCCAGCGCGCGCACACACCTGCAATATTTGGGGTATGATTGATGTATGTCCATCTTACACTGGCCTTTATCTGTCAGCACAGCAAATTATGCTTCTGTAACAAATATGCCAGTAGTTCCAGTGTCTTTACACAACAACAACAAATGTGTTTCTCACACAAGGGACAAGTCCAGAGTGGGTCTCCTTGATGTGGGACCTTAGGCTCTAGGCTGACTGAGGCTCCATCAGGACAGGTTGTCACAGTCATAAAGGCAGGGAAGAGCCAACGTCTTATGCCCTGGCTGGGAGGCCATACCCACTGTTCCACTCATACCTGGTTAGCCAGAACTAGTGATATGTCCCATTCAACAACAAAGGGACTAGCTGGCTCAATATTCTGTGTGTCAGGGCAGCGATGAGGGCTAGATGACAGCACTACTGCTGATTGCACTCCTGTTCAAAGACTATAAACACATCCTCAAATACTGTGAATCCTAACATGACAATCTAATTGTCATTTCAGAGAAATTTATTCTTTCAAAACATTCTTAAACTTCTACAACCCCGGCCAGACACAGTGGCTCATGCCTGTAATCCCAGCACTTTGGGAGGCCAAGGCGTGCAGATCACCTGAAGTTTGGAGTTTGAGAATAGCCTGACCAATACGATGAAACCCCATCCTACAAAAAATACAAAAATTAACCAGGCATGGTGGTGGGTACCTGAAATGCCCGCTACTTGGGAGGCTGAGATAGGAGAATCACATTAACTTGGGAGGCAGAAGTTACAGTGAGCCAAGATCGCTCCATTGCACTCCAGCCTGGGCACAAGAGTGAAACTCAAAAAAAAACAAAAGGAAAAGAAAACAAACAAACAAAAACATCAAAAAAGCTTCTACAACCCCAACTGGCTTCTTTCATATACAAACAAAATTGCCCAGCAGCATTCCAAGGAATGCCTACGAGTGAAAGCAGAAGTTCTGCAACAGTAACTCTTAACTGACCTTCAGGCCTTGCCCAGAACTCATTAGGCTTCAAGAAATGATTCTATTTGCTTTGTCTATATTTAATTATTAACATATGCATGACGTATTCCTGTGTTCAACATTTACTGAGCAGTTACTGTACACCAGGAAAGGTGCCTGGTATGTTGGGTATGGCACAGTGCCTGTGTTCTAGAACTTACTGTCTAGTGAAGAAGATAGAATTTAAACTGGATAATGCTGTGTTTGAAGAAATGTTAATAACTCAGATAATAAATTATAATATTTCAGTATGTATGCTCAGCTAGCCAGATTAGACATGAGAGGCAGCCCTTTATTTTTAATATGTACATAAAGCATATGCACCTTGACAGTTCAGTTGCTCAACAGCACAACAACCCCAGGCATCAGTGGGCATCTGGAGTATGAATTTTCATTATTATTTTTGCAAATAAAGGATGATTTCTGGTAACTTTGGGGTTTGTATTAGTGTTCTATGGCTGCATAATTTGTTACTTCAGAGTGTGTGGCCTAGAACAGTAGTCGTGCGTTATCTTTTGTGGTTTGTGTAGGTCTGGGATTGCGGAGAGACTGCTAGGCAGATCTTGATTTGGGTGTCTCATGCAATGGCAGATGTCAGTGAACTACAGTCATCTGAAGACTTAACTGAAGATGGAGGATACACTTCCAATGATGTAGTTGGATCACATCATGCACGCAGCAAATTGATGTGGGCTGTTGGCCGAGGGCCCTGGTTCTTCTCTGTTTGGGTCTTTCCACAGGACAGTGTCTGTGCTCTCTTGGCATGATAGCTGGCTTCCCCCGAGTGAGCAATCCAAATGTTCAAGTGGCAGCCACATTTCTTTATGTAATCTAGCACATATTGCTACTGCTGCTACATTATATGGATCACACAGAGCAGCCATAATTCAATGTGGGAAGGTATTATGCAAGAGTGTGACCACCAAAAGGTACACCTTGAAGGCTAGTTACCACAGAGTAACTTCTGGCTGCCCTCGGGCAGGACATCTCTTTCTGTAGGAATGAAATTACATTGGTGAGCTGATTGAGATAGTATGTCTTTTAAATGGGAGTTCAGTACCCTCAAATTTAGACACTTCTTTGTTAGCGTTTTACTGCAAATAGACATATTAACGCAAATAATAAGACAACCCCTGGCTTTCATTCAGATATCACAGGAAACATACAAAATTTCATTGTACTAGGAAAACAAGACACAAATGCTTTTTTTACAAAAAAACTTTAAACATACAAAGTATTTAAAAGTGTTTTATTATAACCATAGAAACAGGTTACATTTCTATTCACTTAAGTGATGAGCTCTACTTCTTGGGTACAGAATTTACACTGCAGTTTACGTTCTCAGTAAATTAGTGATGTGTTTATTTTGCAAAAGCAATATTAATACATTTCACTGGGACTTCATGAGATAAAGCCTTTGGGTATATCACATAAGCTGTCATTTCCACAGGAAAGCCTGCTATAGGTGTATGAAAAAAAAACATCTACAGGGAAGACTTTCATCTGTAATGACACTATGATGGCTTTTTTGAAGTGTTCCAAAGATTACCTTCATAAGGAAAAAGAAAAAGCTGTGCTTCATAGCCTGCAGCCACACAGACTGTCTTGTGGTGGTCACTCGGTGGATCTGTTACCATTACATCGTGTACTTGGGCAACCTTAAAAATGTATGAGTCGGTAGTAACCCCATGATAAGGATTGTTTAGAGTAATACCTATTTCTGTATCACACCGTAAGCTCAGAGAAGTTAGTATTCATTTTAGGCCAGGACCCTTCAAAGGGATGACAGACCTCCGTCTCCCTTTGCCTGGAGTTCCTAGGGTTGCAGAGGACTTTCAGCATTGCGCCTCCTCTTCTAAACTACCTCATGGTGACAGTCCTACATTAAAAATAAGAAAGTGAGATTTTTCGACAAGTATTTTCTCATGATTATGCTTCAAGGAATTATTCAAATACATAAATGTTTGTGAATATTATGGGAAAATAGAAAATTTTAGCTAGATTAAGTTACTACAGTGAAATAAAAGAAAAAATAATGGAAACTTTTGAAAATATGTAATGCTTTGCTAACAGTGTAGAACCTTTTGAAAAGGTTTCCAATTAAACTTTGTTTTCTATATCTTTTATAATCAAAATGACTGTATAATCATGTCAGAAAAATAATATGGTTTAGTGAGCAACCAGAATATTTTATCTGAGCCTTCAGTATGTGAAATGTTTTTACTTTTAACTAAATTTAAAGGATTGTTTTCTAAGTTGTAGTAAAGTGATTATTAGCTGTCTCCCAGAAGAAGAAAAACTGTGGCATTTTATGATGTTTCTGTGGTCATACAATTAAGTAATATATATCCAAAAATAAATTTGCTAGATAAAATTTATTATTTTCTCTTACTGTAATACCATGTTAAATGTCTCCAGCTAATTTAATAATTTAATAAAGGTTGTCTAGATCCTACATTTTGACATTTCAGTTAAGTGGTAGCTGATGGTATTATGTAAGAGTCAATAAGATTGTGTATGCAAAAGTTCATCTCTATTGTCTTGTTTCTGGATTCACATTTACGGATTCAGTATGAAGCCTAGAAGATCTTCTCTGTCCTCTGAGAATCTCCTAGCCTCATCCAGTATCAACTGGTTGTCTAGTTCACCTTAAATGGTAGCACATGATTCTGCTTGAATAGTCACCCAAATACTGGAGCCAGCTTGGCTGAAAGGAGGATGCATATGAAATGCACAGAGCTTGAGCCAAGCGTCATGATTATAGAATTGCTGCTAAAATTGCTCAAGATGCTGATTTTTTTTTAATTATATTTTTATTTTTTAAGACAGTTTTGCTCTTGTTGCCCCAGCTGGAATACAATGGCATGATCTCGGCTCACTGCAGCCTCCGCCTACAGGTTCAAGTGATTCTCCTGCTGCAGCCTCTGGAGTAGCTGGGATTAGAGTCATGTGCCATCATATCTGGCTAATTTTGTATTTTTAGTAGACACAGGGTTTCTTCATGTTGGTCAGGCTGGTTTTGATCTCCCGACTTCCGGTGATCCACCCGCCTTAACCTCTCAAAGTGCTGGGATTACAGGCGTGAGCCACCGTCCTGGCCAAGATGCTGATTTATATGCTGAGTCAGAGAAAGCTCAGCAATGAGCCTGGATCAGATATGCTCCTGGTCTTTGAAGCCAGACATCCATGTTGGTATATTTAACTCATTTTAAGTGTGTGTTCTCAAATACAAGTGTCCTTACAGGTAATAGAAATAAAGAACAACTTTCATTAGAATTCTTCTATTTTAGCAATGATGGACTGAGTATTAAAATGTCAAAATCACTTTAAGGAGCTTACAGTATGGCCTCAATGTAACATTAGGCATTAGGCCAAACTAAAGATTTACAAATAGTGGCTGAGTCCACTTTGTCAAATGACTGTGAATGTTGGCCTCAATTTATATGCTTTGCTGGCATTATTGGTTTGCCTAATTCACCTATAAATACAGAATAAATTATCATTCCATAAATAGCAGTACATGATCTTTTGCCAGAATAGGAATGTGTATCTACTGGACTAGATTTGAGTGAATGAAAAATTAATTTAAGTCACAGAATCAGAGACATAAAGGTATCATGAAAGGGAGGCAAGTGGGCAGGAGAACGGGGGCACCAGCTCATATGTGGATTGTAGTAGACAGAAATGGAGATGGCAGCTTACCTGGGATGAACACAAACATTAGGAGACAAAAAACCAAAAACTTCTGGCCTTGTTTGACCTCTTGGAAAGGCTCTATGTGGTCTCCAGGAGGACTGTACCAGGAGGCTCTCTGCCCTGAGCAGACATTATGCTTTTGTTGCCTTTGAAGACCAACGATAACGAGAGAAAACACTGTATCACATAAAGGATGCAAGCAGCAGATGCAAGAAAGCTTTTTTTTTTTTTAAAGGTTTTAGCTATATTGCTTTTCTTATACTGGATTAGCAATGAAAACGGGGTGTACAACCAAGGATTTTATATACTAATCAATAGTATCCAAAAGAAAAAAAATCATGAAATGGCAGTATTAAGAAAAGTGAAGAATGTTAAAATACATAGCCATGTGCACTATTTTAAATCCTAGAGCTGTCAATATTTATTCTCAGGAAAAAATGTAATGTGTTTGCCTTTTAGAAACAATGCACTAATCTAAGGTTAACGTAACCTAAGATTTTTTCCAAGTATGTAAAAAAAAAAGTGTGAACCTTGCTATGTGATATATCTCCAGGCAGAGTGCCAGGAGGGCTGTGTGAAGGGAGCCTGGAAGTGGTGTCGTGTGGAGACCCAGCTGGCAGGCATGCGTAGTCACAAAATTACCTTCCAGAAAGAAGGCATTGCAGATTTTCTAAATCCACTTGAAATAAGTATTTCAACATTTTTATTTCCACATCTGCAGCCAGCTAAAATAGTTTTCACATGAGTTTACAGCAAAGTTTCATCAAAATTTCCTTGGAATTCTAACAACACTTTTTTCAGGACTTAAGAAAATTCAGCATCTGAATTAAAAGAAGGAGCCTGCGGTCCTTTATCAAATATTTGACTTAAGTGAAGTATATTCTACACTGTATTTTCTTCTTTCCCAGAAGTTCGCTTCCTATTTAACTTGTTTTTATAGATTTATATTTATTACACTGTAATTTTTTGTACCATCTCTACCATAAAAAAATTTTACTCCTATTATGTTAATAAACAATTAAATAATACTAAACTGACAGTTTATATACCTTAGCACGGCTGGGCACAGTGGCTCATGCCTATAATCCCAGCAGTTTGGGAGGCTGAGGTGGGTGGATTACTTGAGGTCAGGAGTTTGAGATCAGCCTGGCCAACGTGGTGAAACCCCAACTGTACTAAAAAATACAAAAATTATCCAGGCATGTGAGGGTACCCGTAGTCCCAGCTACTCAGGAGGCTGAGGCAGGAGAATCACTTGAACCTGGACGGTGAAGCATGTAGTGAGCTGAGATTGCACCACTGCACTCCAGCCTGGGTGACAGAACAAGACTCTGTCTCAGAAAAAAAACCAACCAAATATATGTGTGTGTGTGTGTCTGTGTGTACACCTTAGCAGTATAATCATCAAGTGACATTCCCCTCCAAAAAGTCAGAATCTTTGGAAAGACTAATATAAATAACTTTTAAATAAATGTAGGTATAAACAGATTTTTGTTATTTGTCACTATTTGGTGTAGTATATTTAATTGTTTAAAAAGCAGTTACAAAAAAAAGTTAACTATTAAGATTTTGGAGTCAGAACTGGACTCTTTTTCACATGTTATGTAGGACCTCATGAGGTTAAAGGAGTTTCCAACATTTATAGAAAAATGAACATTTGTGAGAGCAGCCTGCTTTCTATTACCTAGCTCTTGAAGTTAATCCAGCATTGTTAGGTTAATGATAGTATTGCTATTCTTACAAACATTAGAAATCTCCAAAAAAATACCATCTTACCTTGAGCCTGCATTAAGTTAGAATCTTATGCAACCAGCCAAAATTAGACAGACAAAGGCCAAATGCCAGTGCAGAGAAACTCTGTAATAACGCCACCCATGGGATTGTTATCCTAGTGCAGAGTATGTAGGAAGCTCAGAAAATTAGGCAGTTTGTTTAGTTTTTTTTTTTTTTTAATTGGGTAGTGGGGAAAGCTTTAGACTCAGCTAGGCCTATATATGAATTCCAGCTTTACCGCTTACCAGAAGGATAATCTTGAATAAGTTACTTATTTTCTCTGAAGTTCTGGTTTCTTATTTGTAAACTGAGAATATTAATGTCTGGTTTATACAGTTATTAGAAGTAATGAGCATGCTTTTGCCAAGTATCTGCTACAGTACACAGTGGTTACCAAGAAAGCATTTTGTGATTAAAATGAATCATCTGACACCTTTAGACTGGGTAGAGGGAGTGCAAATGGGCTGTGTGTACGTGTATCGATTTTGTTTCTTAAATGAGCATGCCAAGATGCAAAGGTTTTTTATTTCTTTTAATCATTGCTTGGTAGTTGGAAATGCCTCACTTCCAGTAAGAGGCTCTGAACAGCAACTATGATTTTCCTAGATGAAGAATTGCTGATTATTTCCCCATGGGCAAATATTGCCTGGGGCAAAAGGTACCTTTTCTTATCACCTACACCCACCTGTGCCCCAGCTCTTCTTGGTGGCTTCTTTCCACCTGCTTCTGGTGACAGAATGAAGCTGTGCTCCACCTGCCTTCTTGTTATTTGGACTCCTAAATGTCGTGTGGCTTATCCCAGCCCTGTGCATACCACCCTCACTGAGCTAGGAGGCCATCTGTGGAACACAAACTAGCCTGCACTTTGACGGGACTCACAGGTCCATTCAAAACAAGAAGTGATCGGGAAGGCCTTAGCACCTTACTTTCTCCTCATTTACATAAAATGTCTAGAATTGAGGGTCAGGTTTTTTAGGGAGGAACTGAAAGGATTTTAAAATGAAGCTTAGGGTGTTAGGGACAAAAAGTGTCTGGGGTCTTGGCCTCTGTGCCTTTCTTTTAGGGACTTCAGGCTAGATGGTGGGTGTGTCTTTCAGTGTTTTTGCCACGGCATCAGACCTCCCACCCGTCTATGTTCTACGTTTGGGCTGAGTCTGTTCTGTGCCAGGTGCTTGGCCAGATGCTGGCATCCCCATAGCATAGAGAGGGGCCCTCTAGGCACATGTAATGCAGATACTGGAGAAGAGAGAGGGGTCCAAGGTGAGGAGGTTCACGTCCACCCTGGAGCACAGTGCCTGGCACGGAGAGGCTCCACCCATGGCAGCAATTTTATTAAGACATCTGTCCTTGGAGGCTTTGAAAGCTTCACCCATGGCAGTGGTGTCATTAACACAGCTGTCCTTGGAGACCTTTGGCTTGGGAGTCACCTTTGGACCTGAGTCATCAAATTCCTAGGGTCAGACTCATAAAAGCTGCTTCTAAACCTTGCAGTGGGCTAAGTGAGGAAGTAGTACATTTGGTTTTCATTTTCTTACTGAACACTGGGGAATTTTTCATCAGGATAGAAACATAGTTAGCGATCCATAATTGTCACTCTTGATAGAAATGAAAAATGACGATTGGTGCTTTGCTGGTGCTGGGTATCTTGGGAAGCTGGACTTGGGCCCTATAGGCCAGAGAGGAAGGATGTCTGTTACCCCGGGCGCCTTTCTCGGCCCAGCCCCACACTGCCCAGAGTCACTGCCAACACCCTGCCGCTGCACTGAGACCTGGTCCATTGCCACTGCAGCCCACAGAGCCAGCCCGAAGAACAGGTTAACAAGAATTGCATGAATTCAGCCTTCTTCTAAAGTAGCACCCCAGTCACTGACAACCACATGGGTTTACCTCAGTTCTCTGCTTTGCAGAGAAGGATATTTTTGTGTCGTTGACTCTGCCTTCTCACTAGACAGCATGTTTTACAAGGACCTTGTGTGTCATCTCACTGTTGTGTTCCCCAGCACTCAAAGGAATTCTGTTGTAGAGTTAGCACAGACTCAGCGCTTGTTGGAGGAATGAGTGAGTGCATCCACTAAGCCAAAGGCCAGCCTTGATTAATTGCTTGTCTTCCCATGCAGGTTTCCACCTGGCTCATTCTTCTATGCTTTTCCTGGCAATAAAATGAAGAAAAAGCAGCATTTGGAGAATGCTTAGAACACCATTTCAGAAGCCACACTCGTGGGGCTTTGATGATAAAATGCTCTATTGAATCAGCTTTTAAGTCTCCAATTTATGCTTTAGACTTTGAGGTACACACCTTGGCTAATAGTCTTAGGGACTATTTACAGATGTGGAAAACTTCTATGTGTGTTGTGAGAAGCATTTATAAGAACACTACACCATTAATTTCATTTTCTTCTTAACTTCAATAGTTTGAGCAATTTTTATCGTCGTTTCTCAATTTCTCTGTATGAAGAACAAAAATTATTCGTAACAGCCTTCTCACAATGAAATTAAAGGATTTGTGCTCATAAATTTGAGCTCAATTTATGAGCACAAATGCTTTAATTTCATTGTGAGAAGGCTGTTACAAATAAGTTTTCCTTACAAAAACTAAGGAAAAAAATTAAGCTTTTGTTCAGAATAATAACCTTTATTATAAAAATTATTACAGCCTTCCTGTAAACATTTGGTTGGGGAATAAGTGCATAATAGATTTTTGCTTATTTTTTCTTAATGTATAATTACTGGATTTCCAATTCTTGTTGCTCTTTATGTACCTTTTAAAATGTTTTATTCATTTTATTCACATTATTGCTTTAAAAATTCTATTGGCATATTTTGTGCAGTGCACACTAGTATAGTAATACTTTTGTGTAACTTATAAATAAACAAATGAATCTATATTTGGGGTCCCTGCTCAAGTCAACTTTTTCATTAACTTCCGTTTTAAATTGTGGGCACAGAGAACAAGGCATGTATATCATTTAGAAAAGACAGGGATTCTGCCTTGGGGAGATAATTGAATGGAATGTCATCATATTGACATAGTCTATATTTACTTGAGAGTGACTTCTGTGTCTGCATAGTCACAAAACATTACCCTGCAACAAAGGTTTAGATTGAGTTTGAAACTATAAAATCATATTTTAGATTTTGATTGGAATCTCAATACAACCTACCAATTTTTCTTTCTCCATCTGTGTTGATATGTCTCTGTCTCTTACACATGCACACACACAGACACACACACACACATTTCACAGATGGGCTGGGTCAGAACCCAGCCCAGGCACCGGGATGTGAAGAGCAGCCTCCTGAGGGCCACCCCAGTGCTGGACCCAGAGTATTCTGGGTGTCCAGGGGACACCAAGCTCAGCCTTACCAGACCCACCAGAGGCATGAACAAGATGAAGAGAACCCACCTCTCACATGCACGAGTGGACTTTCTCATGTTTTTGTTTGTGGCAGGAGCAAAGACAAGATAACATTAGGTGAAAATATTTCAGTTACATAACATACAGTTGCACAAAAGAAACTAAAGAGTTAAAAGTGAGTTTAATTTTTATTACAAATATACTTTTGAAATCGCCATATGAAATTATGTTTTTATTGTGTACCACGTGACGTTTTGAAGTGGACAGACACTGTGGCATGGTTAAATGGAGCTCAGTATCAAATGTATGACCTCACCTAGTTAGCATTTTGCTGGGAGGACACACCATCCAGTCTCTCATCATTTTTTACAATACGGTATACCTTCATTAGCTATGGTCCCCACGCACATAGTGTGATTTGATCAAGCAAACATTTAATAATTGAGTCACCAGGAAATGGTTGACTCTCTGTATGTATCCTGCATCTTCTTAGGCACAATCCTACAGTGACCCCTGAATGTTCAAGTGCCTACTTACTCCACCCCTTTTTTAGAAAAATCAAAATACAATTGGTGGGTTAGTAATTTATAGAAATTGATTTTTCCAACATTGTGTTGAGCTTGTAATTTTCCATTGGACAAGAGGACCTATTTGACTTTTTTTGACATAGATGAAATTTGGAGTTACTTTTTGAAAAACTTTGGAATCTGAAACTTATTTTTCTTAGAGAAAAAACTGAACTGAAAAACATTCAAGTTTGTTTTTAAAAGATTGAAATTAATTGCCTTACATTCAGAAAACAATATATTATTTTTATTTTCCCAAGGAAATCTGTGAAGGACCAAAAAGTCAGGGATGCATTCAAGGCAGAAAGAAGATAATAAACTTTCCCTCACACTCCATGGTGTCTGCATGAAACTCGGTAATGAGCACAGGAAGGCGTCTGCCTGTGGTCAGCCTTGTGAAGATGAGAAAGGAGAGCGGGAAGGGACCTGCTGAAATCGGGTGCAATCAAGTTATTTAAACACTGCGGTGTCACATTTGACGTTTGGGATGGGTTAGATCTAACAGATGTTATCCTCCTCAGGTTAGTGCACATATCAAAGGGAGCAGTAAAAAGCCATCGCAATTAGCTCTACAAGCCATTAATGATATTATCAGGTTGGTTATTAATAAGTAACAGAGGCTTTTGTGGGGTGCCATTGACGTGTGATTATCTTTCAGTTTTATGTACTGGAATCACTAGCTAATATAAAAGTTGTTAAATGGTTTTCTTTTTGCTTTATGCCATGTCGTGCATATAGGAGTTGCAGATGACTAGGTGTGTTTATATAATCTGGGTGAAGTGGCATGTGAACCTGCTATCATTGGTGCTTCAAAATGGCTTTATTACTCAATTCCTTGAGGGAATGGGGAAGTATTCCCTATTTCACTTTCACGTGAGTTCTATGAAGATCTTGATGGTATTTTCATTTTTTTTTTAAAGATAATATGATTCTGTGTGTCCTTGTTAAAGAAGTAGAATAGGCTGAAAGACTTAAACTTCATGATGGGGGAAAATACTATGTCTAGAACTAGTTAAGTTATGACTTAACTATGATTAGACATAGGTCCCTTAATGCTAAAATTGGAGACACAGTAATGAAAGGGAGGGGAAGGCAGGGTATTTCAATGAAAATAAAGATTTCAGAGCTAATGTAATGCTGCCTCTGGTGCCTACTTACTCTACTCTCTGAATCTCAGCTTTCTCACCTGTGAAATAGAAAAAAAGCAGTATCTACCATATGAGATAATTTAAAGAAATGCAGCATGTAATAAATATTTGCTGGTATCACAGGCACACCTCATTTCCCATGCTTCCCTTTAGCATGCTTTGCAGATACTGAGTTTTTTACAAATTGAAGGGTTCTGGCAACCCTGTATTGAGCAAGTCTATTAGCAGCACCAGCTTTCCAAAAATATGTGCTCACTTTGTCTCTATCATGTGGTAATTCTTGCAGTATTTTAAAGTTTATCATCATATCTGCTTTGGTGATCTGTGACAGTGATCTTTGATCTTATTGTTTTGGTGCGCTATGGACCGTGCCCTTAGAAGATGGCAAACTTAGTAATGTGTGTCTGCTGACTGCTCCACCGACCAGCAGTTCCCCCATCTCTCTTCCTTTCCTTGGGCTTTCCTACTCTTAGAGACAAAATAATATTGAAATGAGGCCAATTAATAATCCTATAGTGGCCTCTGAGGGTTCAAGTGAAAAGAAGAGTTGCAAATCTGTCACTTTCAATCAAAAGCTAGAAATAATTAAGCTCAATGAAGAAGGCATGTCCAAAACTGAGACAGGTTGAAAGCGAGGCCTCCTGTGCCACATAGCCAATTTGTGAATGCAAAGGAAAAATTCTTGAGGGAAGTGCTACTCCAGTGAACACAGAAATGATATGAATGTGAAGCAGCCTCACTGCTGGTATGGAGAATGTTTTAGTGATCAAGCCAGCTACAACATTCTGTAAATCCAAAACCTGATTCACAGCAAGGGTCTAACTCTTTTTAATATTGTGAGGGCTGAGCAAGGTGAGGAAGATACACAAGAAACATTTGAACCTACCCCCCCGTCACCTACATCAGGCATTTCTCTCAGTGTTATCCCTCCCCAGTGGTAGAGGCTGGTTTATGAGGTTTAAGGAAAGAAGCCGTCTCCACTGCATAAACATGCAAGGTGAAGCAGAAAGTGCTGCTCTAGAAGCCGCTTCAGGTCACCCAGAAGGTCTGGCTAAGATCACTGATGAGGGTGGTGATACCAAACAACAGACCTTCGATGTGTATGAAACATCCTTCTACTGGAAGATGCTACTCAGCACTTTCATAGCTAGAGAGGAAAAATCAGAGCATGGCTTCAAAGCTTCTAAGAACAGCCTGCCCTCTTGTGAGGGGCAAATGGTGACTTGAAGTTGAGGCCAATGCTGATTTACCATTCTGATAATCTTAGGGCCCTGAAGAATTATGCTGAATCTACTCTGTGCTCTATAAATGGAACAACATAGCCTGGATGATGGTACATGTGTTTAGGGCATAGTCAAGTGAATATTTTAAGTCCACTGTTGAGCCCTACTGTGTCCTAGTGCTCAGAAAAAAATGACTCCTCAGAATATTACCACACATTGATTATGCAGTTGGTTACCCAAAACCTCTGATGAAGATGTTCAAGGAGGTGAATGTTGTTTTCATGCTTACTGACTGTTTAACGGTCATCCTGTAGCCCATGGATCAAGGAGTAATTCTAATTTTCAAGTCTTAGTATTTAAGAAATACATTTCAATAAACTATCACTGCCATAGTTAGTGATGCCTCTAATGGATCTGGGGAAAGTTAATTGGAAATAATTCACCATTGTAGATGTCATTGAGAACATTTGTGATTCATGGGAAGAGGTCAACATTATTAACCTTGTACTTTAGGTTCTGGGGCACATGTGCAGATCTTGCAGGACTTTTGCATAGGTACACACACGCCAGGGTGGTTTGCTGTCTCCATCCCCCCGTCACCTACATCAGGCATTTCTCTCAGTGTTATCCCTCCCCAGCCTCCCTGCCCCACGCTGTCCCTCCCCTAACCTCCCACCCCCCAACATACCCCAGTGTGTGATGTTCCCCTCTCTGTGCCCATGTGTTCTCATTTTTCAACACCCACCTATGAGTGAGAACATGTGGTGTTTGGTTTTCTGTTCTTGTTTCAGTTTGCTGAGAATGATGGTTTCCAGATTTACCCATGTCCCTACAATTAAAAAAAAAAATGGACCCAAATTAATATCTGGGTAGCCACATGTGGTGGCATGCACATGTAATCCCAGATACTTGGGAGGCTGAGGCAGGAGGATCACTTGAGCCAGGAGTTCAAGACCAGCCTGAGCAACATAAAGAGATATCACCTAAAGAAAAAAAACACCACCAACAACAAAAACTGAACAGTGCTGAGAACAAAAGCAATATAAAACATAGAGTTTACCGAAAGGATTCTAGATTTGGATGTTAAGAGGTTTAAGATACTCTGCAGAACGTTGGAATGGGCAGACTTCTTGAGCAATGTCCCACAGGCACAAGCAACCAAAGCAAAAATGGACAAATGGGATCACATCAAGTTAAAAAGCTTCTGCACAGCAAAAGAAACAATCAACAAAGTGAAGGGACAACACACAGAATGGGAGAAAATATTTGCAAACTACCCATCTGACAAGGGACTAATAACCAGAATATATAAGGAGCTCAGTCAACTCTATGAGAAAAAATATAATAATCTGATTTTAAAATGGGCAAAAGATCTGCATAGACATTTTTCAAAAGATGATATGCAAATGGAAAATATATGAAAAGATGCTCAATATCAGTGATCATCAAAGAAACACAAACCAAACTACAATGCGATATCATCTCACCCCAGTTAAAATGGCTTATTTCCACAAAACAGGCAATAACAAGATCTGACAAGGATGTGGAGAAAAGGGAACCCTTGTACACTCGTGGGAATGTGAATTAGTACAATCACTGTGGAGTACAGTGTAGAGGTTCCTCAGAACAACTAAAAATAGAGCTACCACATGATCCAGGAATTCCACTCCTAGGCATATACTCCAAAGAAAGGAAATCAGTATATCAGAGCGATATCTGCACTCCCATGCTCCTGGCAGCACTGTTTATGATAGCCAAGATTCAGAAGCAACCTAAGTGTCCATCAACTGACAAACAGATAAAGAAAATATAGTATGTGTACACAATGGAGTACCTACTGTGTGGTCATACAAAAAGAATGAGATTCAGTCACTTGTAACAACACAGATGGAACTAGAGGTTATTATGTTAAGTGAAATAAACCAGGCACAGAAAGACAAACATCACATGTTCTCAGTTGTCTGTGGATGCTAAAAGTTCAAACAATTGAACTGATGGAGATAGAGTACAGACAGATGGTTCCCAGAGGTTGGGAAGCATAGTCAGGGAGAAGGGGCAGGAGAAAGGATGGTTAATGGGTACAAAAAAAATTCAAAGAATAAATAAGACCTAGTATTTGATAGTACAACAGGGCAACCAGAGTAAAAAGTAATTTAATTGTACATTTTAAAGCAAGTCAAGGAATATAGTTGGGTTGTTTGAAACACAAAGAATAAATGCTTGAGGTGATGGATACTCTATTTATCCTGATACGATTATTATGCATTGCATGCCTTTATCAAAATATCTCATGTAACCCATCAGTATATATACCTACTCTGTATCCACAAAAAAAAAAAAAATTTAAAAGGAAATAAATTTATGAACATTAACGTGAGTTTGTAAAAAGTTGATTTCAGTCCTCGTGGATGACTTTGAGGTCCTCCAGCCTTCAGCACAGGAAGGCACCACAGATGTGGTGAAAATAGCAAGATATCTAGGATTAAAGTGGAGCCTGAAGATGTGACCACATTGCTGCAATCCCATAATAAAACGTGAACAGATGAGGAGGAACGAAGAAAGTAGTTTATTGAGATGGAATCTGCTCCTTCGAAGATGCTGTGAACGTTGTTGAAATGACATCCAAGGATTTAGAATACTGTGTAAACTTAGTTGGTAAAGTAGTGGTTTTGAGAGGGTTTGAGAGGATTAACTCCAAATCAGAAAATAATTCTACTGTGGGTAAAACGCTATCAAACAGCATCCATGCTGTGGAAAAATCTTCCATGAAAGAAAGAGCCAATCAATGCAGCAAATTTCTTTTTACAAGAAATTGCCACAGCCATCCCAACTTCCAGCAACCAGCACCCTCGTCAGTCAGCAGCCATCAAAAGCAAAGCAAGACCTTCTATGTGAAAAAAGATTTGTTGAAGCCTTAGGTAATTGTTAGCATGTTTTAAAAGCAATAATGTGTTTTTAAATTAAGGTGTGTATGCTGTTTTTATACACATAATGCTGTCATACACTTAGTAGACTACAGCATTGTATAAATGCAACATTTCTATTCACAAGGAAACCACAAAACTTGTACAACTCCCTGTATTGCTATATTCACTTTATACAGTGGTCAGAAACTGAACCCGCAGCATCTCTGAGGTATGCCTGTACATGTTCCTCACGTTTTCATCATTATTTAATTATTCAGGAAATGTATTTAATTGGATTTCCATTTCCAGTTAACAGTTGCTTCTTTTGTGAGATTGATATTATTTGCCTGGCTTTGAGGATTTGTTTCTTTTGGCTGACATGGATAGTGAATCATTAGCATCATTAGGTGACTAAACACATCTTGTACTGTTTAACCTTATTTATGGCTCTGAGTGGGGAGAAAACATTACTGATTATAAGAGAAAATAAAAATCTACTTTTAATTATCAACAACTAAATGTCATCAAAATCTTGCTACTTTCTCAGAAAGCAGATATCCAGAAGTTTTGGACCAATAACCCCCTAAGTGTGACCCACGGGTCTGGGAGGTCTGCAAGTGTGTCTCCTGATAGATCAGCGGTTGAGCTGTGTTAGAAAAAGAAAAACAATTCTACTAATGAATGCAGTTTTCCTTATTCTGTTGAAGTTTTACTTGGACTTATACCTGGCATCTGAGGATGTATTGTGGGAAATAGAATGCATATTAACTATCAGTGTAGAGTACTAATGGCCTCACTTCATCCACCCAGCTATTTCTTAGTGCTTTATTTCTTGTGACTAATTAAAAAAATAAGAAAAAAGTGCTTAGTGGTCAAAACATATCATTTTTAACTGAGGCATTCATAAAGAGATGGTGGGAGGGACAGGTGGAGCATTTACCATAGATAGTCTTGTCTTCTGAGAGTATTGTGGTGCATAATATTAAGGACAGCTTATGTACAATAGAAACATGATAAATGGAAACATCTTTTGTTCCACAGATGGGGATTTTAAGTTACTGTAATTATAATGGGTGTATAAGTGGATGTAATTATGTTACATACATATTCACTTTGGAGTAGCTGTAAATTGCTTACTAAAAGTATCACTTAGAAAGAAAAAAATAAAAGTTAATAGGTAGCTGCCAGTTAATCTCAACAATGGAATTGAATGGGGAAAATTAGGATACAGAGGAGATTGTGAAAATTTTTTACATGACTGAAAGGGAGGAGGGCAACAATAGTTATAGAAATATAATTGAAAAAAAGGATAATTTCTCTTTATTGCTTCATGCTATGAGGAAGTGACAGGGAAGTAAAGGGACCTTTAGGAAACATCAGGAACTATCTTCCAATGGAGATGATGCCCAAACACTGTCTTGAGTTTAGTGGAATGACCCAGGCTAGGAAAGGACGAGGACTTCAAGGCAGGGAATCAAAGATGCAGACACACTCTGCAGAGGAAGGGACACAGTGGGCTTATCCAGAAATAGCAGGAAGAGGAAGAACCCTTCCTGGCGGCTTCTTTAAGTGTGGCTGAATCCACAGCAGTTTTCCTCATCTGGACGACGGCGGCTGCTCTGGTCGCTGGACTTTCCTGTGTGGCTGTTGTAGCTTCTCAAAAAAAGGAAAGCTTGATACTGGCTTAGAAAGACTGCTCCTAGGTCCGGTGATACAGACTCATAAACACCTTACATCCCTATGTGCTAAACGTCTTCATTTAGAACACCTCCCATTTATTGAGTGTAAGTTGAAATTGACAATGCTGCAAGGTGGAGTCTTTCAAGGATTTTTTTTTAATAGTAGAGAGCATTGACGCCCACAGAAGTATATTTCTCAAGGGTCTTATCTAGCAAGTAATGGAATCTGAATGAGTATCTTTAACTCCAAAGCCACAACTCCTTCCACTCACTACTCGATACCACCTCTCCTGTGTTTTTGTGCAAAGCAAATTGTTTACTTGAAAATGTTTTTAATAGCAGGAGCAAAACACCCACTAGAGAACAAGCATCAGTAAGCCTGAGAGTAGATCACGAAGGGCTTTTTATACTATGACGATTGGATACTATCTTTTTAGGTCAGGCAGCCTTGATGATAATTATATATATATATGTTTATCGCTCTGGCTGTGGAGTAGACTGATGAACCTGGAGGAGTAGATTGGAAGGAGAAAGTGGAGGTATGGAGATGAGTTAGGAGGTTACTGTGGTGGCTGGAGATGATGGATCCAGGCAATCGTAGTGCAAATGGACATGGCGCCTTCAGAGACATTCAGGATTAGACAAGCCTGTGCCTGGTGATTGACAGATGAGGTTGGAGAGATGAGGAGAATATAAGGCAGAGGGGAAGGCGGAGAAATGAGAGGAGTGAGATGTGAATGGCAATGGGAGGGAAAGTGGGGAGGCTGGCTCTAGGTTTGCCTCTATTGAGGTATGGGTGTGTGTGCTGGTGGGCATCAGAACACTGCCCTCGAAGGCAGGTGATCAGAGGTGCTTCCTGTCCCTGAGATTTATTTTGTTTCCTCTTGCTTTAAACTTATTATACAGGACACATTTCCTTTCCTACATGAATACTGAATATTTGCTGTTCTCTATGATGGTACTGATAGCCCTGTGTTCAGAACCTCGTGTTTGTTAGAGAAATTTCTTCTGCAAACTAATGACATGTCACACTATAATGTTATCACTCTACTTTCTTCCGAATTTATTTGCCCTAATAAACCACATCAGCATTTAATTCACTCTTTACAAAGTGCCAAATTACATATTCTATTAAATCAAATATTAAAATGGAGGGTACTCGATAAAGTGCAGAATATGGCAGCATAATTTTAAAAAGATTGCATTCTAGTACAATTTACTAGTGGGTATCTTATAGCCCATTTATCTCTGGATATTGAATTGCTTTGACAGCTGTATGCCCCAGTGAGTCCTGCAGGGTTTCTGTTTAAATTAAAGCTTCCAAACGCTGTCTCCCTTGGACTGGAACAACCGGTTTACCTCGGAATTCCACTTCTCTGCCCAGGCATGTTAATCGGCAGGTCTGGCTACTTCAGAAGTCTTTCTGAAATAAAAGCAGATACTGCATAAGGCTACTACATCGAATCCAAATGCTCCATTTCCTTAAAACAAGCATTTTTTTAAAGTGATTTAAAATCTATTATCTGCTCATACCATGTACTGTGACAATCATAACGGAAGGTCATATGTGATGTCCCTGTGAGCGGTCAAGGAGCCCTGCGCAGCTCCGTCAGCAGTGCTCTCAGGGGACCTTGGACTTCACCAGCCAGAGGTGGGTCCCTGCAGGAAAGGCACTGAGGCTCGGGTTGGGAGGTGTCAGATGGGATTAGAGTGACACTGGAGAGGAGAACTAAGGAGATTACCCTGACCTTGAATGGGAGCTTTATTTAGAAACTTGAAGCAATAAGATAGCTGAGTTAGTATTTATTTAGTCTTGAGGGGCAGAGAAAGAAATATCATGCCAAATATCTTTCTCTGCCCCTTCTAATCTCCTCACAGCCCACAAAAAGTAGAAAATGCAACTGCTGAATACAAATAAACTCCCAATTCATAGATCTGGGCCTTTCAGAAGGACAATACATTGAGGATTCCTACTTGCAGCCCATAGGAACCATGTGATAAATGGGATTTTCTAAGTCATGGAGTGATAGACCTTTGTAAATGCTGGCATCCAGCCATCTTCCCAGCTTGCTCAGGTAATTGCACTCAAATTCAGCACTTCTTAAAATCATGTGGTCAAACAAAACTTTAGGCCAAATATAGTCCAGAGATGTTTAGAGCTCTGGGAGAAATACAAGGAAAACATGGACTTGGCTTAAAATATGTAAGAACAGGAGAGGTGATTAGAGAATAAACAGCTTTGCTTTATTTAAAGTATTTGAATCAATGCCCCCTCCATTGTTTTCAGATACTTGAAACATGGCTTCTCAAGGTGAGTTCTTGATACTGACTCACTACCAAGCTTCCATTAAAGAAATTATGGCTCATCTGTGCTGTTGCCTGTAGGTCTGCAGAAACAGCCAAGAGTGGATTCCCCATCCAGGTCTTATTTGTGGGTGTTTTTGAAGAATCATCTCAAGAGTGACCCCAGATACCCTATTAGAGGCTCCTTCAGGTTTAGAATATGCAGAGCTTTAAGTTTCCTAAGTAGGTGTAGTTTTATAGTAGGCAACTAAGCAGACCTTTCACTCAGCATGTTCTGTTTCTTCTTGTAAAAAAGTTTAAGCTCATTTACCAGTTCTTGAGAATGCCAGGTGGAATGAGGGCCATTCAGATTCTCTTGTGTGTGTTCACTTGATAACTAGCCTCATCAGTCTTATTATCCTGAAAATACAAGAGTAATTCTAACAGATGACGGCTTGAATAATCATGTCTTAAAATAAACTGGGTTAATAAAAGTGGGAAATTGCTTTGCTGATGCCGCTGCTCTTCTTACATATAATCATCCGTGGGGCCTGTAGGTGTTCAGGCCCTCAGGGGCCCCCCTCATTGAAGACTCGTTAAGATGTGCTTTTTGTAGCCACTGCTAAGTGGAACACAGTTTTCTTTCTGATAAGTGTTTTGTCACCTCCTTTATAATCGTCAAGGAGACTGACTATCTGGAACCTAGGAAGAGCAAGAGACAGAAAAAGGTATTCTTAAAACCCAAATAAATTGTTTCGCTTAAAATAGGTGCCAGGTTTATTTCCGCACTTGCCTTTTTTTTTTTTCTGAAGAGTTCTGTCTGTTCTCTCTCCTTTTAGTCTACACAAAGAAAGAAAGAAAGGAAAGCAAGAACTCCAGATAGACGTTCCATTTTTATCTCTCACCTTACATTTGGTGATGTTAAAGTATCGTGTTTGGCTGCGGTGTGAATGCCGATGAGAAAGGGAATGGCTCTTACTAAGGGGTCCATGATGGCCACACCCTGCTGGGAGACTCTGGGGTCCTCTTGTTTTACCAAGAGTTCTCCCAAGCACATGATGCTTTGTTTTCCTTTCTTCCTCTTGCTTAAGAACCATCTGGCTTTCACTTGAAATTCCACACTGGCTTAAGCATTAATAGTTTGGAGTATTAATGACCAAAAATTCCAAGCACCAGTGACCAACTCTAATACATGCTGGAGTTTAAGAAGCGTCGGGGTGCTAATCTCTGTGCTGTCCTCTTCTTCTCCCTAATAGCACTGCCTTGTAGACCAGTGTAGATGTCTCCTATGACTTACGTGCCCTGGGATGGCTAAGCATGCCTGTCACAGTCCTGGCAGCCCTTTCCATGATGGTTCCAGTTTGCCACATCCATTTTTCCACGGCCGCAGCATGGCGTGAGGGAGCCAGTCTGTAGGCTGGCCATGGGCCTGTGACTTGTGCTGGTCTAAGAACTCTGTCTACTATGATAAATCAAACTGAATAGATCCCCTCTTTTGGAGAGTTTGAACTAGGCTAAAAGAGAATATTAGTCTGTACCTGGAGAAACCAAAGAAGGAGACACCAGGAGTGGCCCACATCAGAGCACTCAAGAAAGGAGCAAAGAATATCTGCTTCTGGGGTTAAAACCACGGGAAGCGCTGTGGTAATACTGGCCTATTGGCCAGTCGTCTGAAGTGACTGGCCTTCCTGAATGACAGCCCAGTCATCTCTGTCTGTCTGGAATTTGTACGCATATTCTGTGTTCCTTACAAATTTGTGTAGCCTGGTCAGCCTACCAGTATGCAGATTTGGATTTGAATGTTAGTTCAACTAAGTTACAAGGAATAGAAATATACTTTTATTACTTTAAGACATGTTGGTTAACTGTATGGATGCACAGGGAAATGAGGAAGAACAAAAAGCACCCCCCCCCACCAATCTTCTTAGGATGGACGTGCAACCAGAATGTCCTCGTTTAGGATGCAGCTGTAGCTGCGGTGGCTGCTATTGAGAAGCGGGCATTTCATCCAGCTGGTGACTCACGTGGCTGCTGTCTCTACCTCTGAGACTATGCTGCTTCTCCTGCCTTTACTTTTTTTTCCCTCCCCCTCCACTCAGCTCATGGTTTTCTCTCTCTTTCTCTCTCTCTCTCTCTTTATCCCCCCACACCCCTTTACTTCTCCCTGTCTCTGTGTGTGTCCATTTCTTGGTTTCTGTACTACTTTGCTGTCTGCTATGTTTATACATTTAGCGTTCAAGCTGTCCAGGAGAGAGGCGTTGCCTGGTGTAGTAACTCCCCTCTCTGGAGGCCTCTGGCTGCATGTTTTCACTTGTAGCCTGCCTCTGTCTCAGGGAGTGACTTGGGCTCTTTGATGGCAAGGAGAGTGGGGTCATCTTTGCACAGTGGCTGCATGGACAGCAGGAATGCCACGTGTAGATTTTCTCCACGGCAGGGGAACATGAATGTGGGGATTACGGTGGTCAGGCTATGGATCCCCTAAACATAAGGAACCATGTGGGTATGTGTGAAGTGGGTAATACAATACCATTTGCCACGCTAGTGTCTTTTTTCTTCTTCTGAAAAAAGAGGAAAAACTTTGTTTATGCCAAATTCAGCATATTCTAGGATGGGTAAAGTAATCAGGAGTAACAAAATTCCCTTATTCACACAAGGATGCTGTCTGTGCTTTCGGAGGCAAATCCTGTTGTCACTCCTCCTTCAGTGGGTCCCTGGAGCTCCAGTGGGCATGAAGTCAGGGCAAATGAGGGAGACCGAATCCGGTTCCCCAACTAAGGAAACACTATGACGTGTGCTAAGTGTTAGAATGAAGAGCTGAAGAGGATGTTCTTCTTTCTAAAGAATCGGATTGAGGGTATCAGGGAAGCTTCCCAGGGAGATGGTGTTTCACTGGAGTTTTGAAGAGTGTGTACACACTCACAGATGCACAGGGAACAGATGGGGGACTCAGACCTAGCACCTAATGTACCAGACAAGATCTCTGACTCCATGTCAACCCAAAGTATATATCTGTTATATGTTCATATGTATGTGTGTGTGTGTGTGTGTGTGTGTGTGTGTGTGTATATATATAATATACATAGAGGGAGGGAGAAAAGTGTGTGTGTGTGTGTGTGTGCGCATAAAGCCACATGTGTATCAGATATGCAGAGTCATTCTTGTACTAAGTAATTTTCAAAACCATTTTGTACGTACATGTCGAGCATCCCTGTTCAAAATTCGTGGGACCATAAGTGTTCTGGATTTCAGACTTTTTTCTGGAGTTTTGAAGATTTGCAGTATCATAACTGATTGAACATTCCGGATCTGAAGTCTGAAACATTCCAGTGAGCATTTCCTTTAAGTATCCAGAAACAAAGTAAGCAACTCCATAGTCTACGGAACATGTTTATTAAACCATTTTGTAGACACCAAATACACAAAGAAATGAAAAAACAACAGAAGCCGATAAGTGGACGTGGATCTTCTTACTCGCCCCTATCTGTACTGCAGTGGCTTTTGGAAGTATTTTTTGCTTGGGAAAGTGCCATGCTTGAGACCTGGTTACTCATCACTATGGCTCACACTGGAGGGTGTTAAGTTTAGTCTAAAGCTGCCTCATTATGTTTTTAAAGTTTGGCCTGCGGATTTTGTCCTTCACTCTTCTCAGGAGAAATGATTTATTAGGTCTCTTTTTCCACAGTTTTAAATAAATGGGACAATTATTATAAATGCTTCCCTCATAATAGACTCCATAACAAATTCTACTACAAAGACACAAAACACTAAATTTCGTTACTAAAATTGTTCTCAATAATGAAATCACTTTAGAATTCCCATTGACTATACAAAAAGAGTCTATTTAGGTCTGAACACTTCTTTTTATACATACAAATATATAAAATATTATAAAGGTTTAATTATGAGAGATTAACAGACTTCTTGGTTAAAACAAATACTGTTTATCAACTCACTCTTAAAACTCTTCATTTTTAATTGATTCATAGAGACTCTGACTAAAAAACACACTTCAAACTCTTCATATTATCCTCCTAACAGTCGCAATAGGAGCCTCCCCAAATACTGTGTTCTCAGATGTGTACATACAGCCATGTAGAAATGTCAAATGGTGCCTCTCCAACCCAAACAACGAAAACTCCAAAAAGTGATCAACAAGCCACTGTAACATATAAGTGACACACTGAGACCAAAAGCCCAAAATAATAATAACCAAAAGTACCACTAAAGCCAACAGTAAAGTTTGGGTCATTCTTTCACCTAACCGAAAAATAAAAATAAATTTTAAATAAATAAATAGATAGATAAAATAAAATTTTAAGAGGCTATTACTTTTGACCAAACTCGTATACTAGGCTCCAACTGACCAGACCAAACTAAACCAATCACTCATACTAAATATGACACAATCCGACTAAAAATAAAATCTATAGCAGACCAGGTTTTGTCTCCTAAAAACAAAAAATTTCAACACAAAGAGATTCCCTCTACTCTAATCCTCACAGAAAGGTAACCTAAAGTCCTCGTTGTCACCTT
Organism: Saguinus oedipus; assembly: GCA_031835075.1. Classification (NCBI taxonomy): domain Eukaryota; kingdom Metazoa; phylum Chordata; class Mammalia; order Primates; family Cebidae; genus Saguinus; species Saguinus oedipus. The sequence goes on along the minus strand of CM063172.1, from coordinate 172,024,398 downwards.
ACAAAGCCCACTATCCAACTACTTCCCAATAAAATTTAAAACCATACAAATATCTTTATAATAGTAACAAAATGCATGAATGCCTAAAGTTTTGCAGCACCTCATGATTTAAAGTAAATTTAGCTTAAGCTGCCTCCTTACGCATTTTAAGTCTGGCCTAAAGTTTGCCCTGTGCATAGTTAACTGTGTAAACAGGTTATAACCTACTCTTGTTCCATTCACCAAGTTTTGGCCTATCAAAGGTGGCAGTCTAGTGTCAGGTACACCAGACTGCAAAGTCCCCTTCTTAAACCTGTTTTTAAAAATTGTATTTATTTACTTATTTGTAAATTATAATTTTTTTATAATTTCATCTTTCATATTAGACTCAGGTGGTACGTGGGCAGGTTTGCTAGATGGGCATATTGCATGATGCTGAGAGTTTGAACGATTCTGCAACACAAGGAGTGAGCATAGCACCCAATAGCTAGTTTTTCAACCCTCACCTCCTCCCTTGCTCCCCTCTCTAGTAGTCTCAGTGTCTGTTGTTGCCATCTCTATGTCCATGTTCCCCAATGCTTAACCCTCTCTAAGTTATTTTTCTTCTGATAAAATGGAGATGCTAATATCCATCTCACAGGGCTGTTCTGAGGTTAGCATGTGTAGCATATGTGAGTAAACTCAGCACCGTGAATGGAGCACAGTGGGCCATTGGTAAATGGGAGTGTCCCAGAGTCTACAGGGGCGAGTTCCTGGGATGTTTACTTCTGCCTCTGGCCTGGAGGCTTTCATGCAATAGACGATTGGAAATAATGGACTGCTTGCAGGGACACAGCCACCTGGCATTGCCTTCCCTCAAATCTCTAGCCAAAGATTTTCCCTGGCTGCAAAAAGACGTGGAATCCGTCATCCTTGTTTTCTCTATAGCTGTGCAGGGTCAATAGACTGGAGGACAAAAAAGTAGAAAATAAATTAAGGAAGCCAATATGTCCTTCAGGAGGAGGCCAGAAGGATGGCATCCTCTCCAGCTTTCTCTCCGGCTTCAGGGGGCTGGGCAGAGGGCCTCTGGCCGCAGCTCAGTCTTCTGGAATAGCTTTGTGCACTTACATCAAGAAAGTGCTGGAGCAAAGTAATCTGCCAACAATGGCCTTCCTGGGTTTCCACTTCAGCTCATTCACTTAAAAATGAGGCATCCTCAAGAGCCCACAGGGCTGCCATGTTTGAGGAAGGCGGGGAAGGGACCCATTGTTAGAAAGGGAGGTGAAGAAACGTAATGACATGCTGCTGTGCAATTACTCAACCTCTTGGCATCACAGAACTGGAAGTAGAAGTGATTGGTGGAGCACAAATAAAGGTTAGGATTCTTAGGCAGTGTGCACAGTACCACTGAGTACATTGTGGAATGGATGTCATAAATAATTATTGCTAAGGTTTATTGAATGCTTATTATATACCAGGTAACACCTTAATTGTGCTATTTTATTTGGTCCTCCCAGTAACCAGTAAAGTAGATATTCTCATGTTTATAAATGAGGAACCTGAGTGCAGAGAAGCTAAATAATTTGTATTTAGGGTCACTCCATTTGGAAGTGAGACAGCCAGGTTTGAAAGTCTGATATTCAGATCCCAGAATTCGGCTGAAATAATGCTTAGGAAGAGTCCTGTATGTGCTGGCAGTCAGAATCCGCAAAGCTGCATGAGGGCGGCTGTGAGTCACCAAGGGACACTCATGATTAGAAACACCTGGTCACCACACTGCTTTCTAAAGTGGGTAGTTCCCATTACCTGCAGGGTGTTGCTTTGGTGCATGAGCATTTGGGCCCAGAGTGAACTGCTTGAAATAATACGTGAGCGCTTAGCAGTGTCCCTTCTTCTCTGAACTGTCCCCAGGAAGCAGTCCACCTCTTGTGGGAGCAAATGTTGAACAAATGGATTAAAACCATACCAAATAATTATCTTGCCCTAAGCATGAATTGTTTCGCCTTCCCATGATGGCCTTCTGTCTCAGTCTGGCTTTGACTTGGGTCAGGCTGTTTGATAACCAGTGATGGCTGTTGGGCTAATAGCAGTAGCATTCTGGACAAGAAGCCATGTACAGAAAACACCCCTTAGGCTCATGAGTTCTGTGTGGCTGCATTCCATGCTCAGTACCATTTGTTCAATGATGCCCATGAGCCAAGCTGTTGGTTTTTCAGTATCAGTCACTAAACTCTTTTTCCAGAGGCAAGAAGTCCCACAGGACTCTGAGTGAACTACTAATATCCCACATAAAACTACCATTCATACGCCAAGACGTATTAGTAACATCTACTCTGGAGGTGTTGATAACACAATTAGTTGCTATAACTATAATCATTTATACTGCTTTACATGGTTGGACAGAGAAATATTGCATGGAATAAGTAAACGTGAATTTCACTTTGGCTTTGCCACCAGCCTCCATTTTTATAAGTTTATCCAAAAAATCTAAGTAGATTCACCTTTCTTTCTCTCCCACCCCTCTAATTAAAGTAACCACGAGGCTTGTTTAATGGCATAATTAGTACTTTTTGTCATCTTTTGTTTGATAATAAAATGTAATTTGGGGAACTGAACTTGTCTCCTGGACCTCAAGCTAATAAAATAGCGACACAAAGATGAATATTTATAAAACATCTTTGGGTTCTCAGTCTACTGTCCTTATCATTTGCCTTAGTGATATTAAAAATACTATGCCTTTTTTGCGATATTAAAAAAAAATCCCTGAATTTGAAAAAGTCAGTGAGATATGTCTCCAGGAGAGGTGACATCCAAACAACCTGCCAGGTGAGCCAACCTTGTCCCTAAGGATTGTTACTGGCAGCAGAGAGAAACCAGGCATGAGAAAGCAAGATGCAGTCAAGAGCTTATGATCACATCAAAAAGGAAAGAAAGATGAAATGTTTCAACTCCAGCAAAATTTGCTGTTAAGCTTTTTTCTATGGAAAGAAAAGCTTTCTTCATAGAAAAAAACGTATTTCAAGATTTACAACTCAAAAAGAGTAGGTGGCCACTTGATGACAGAGATGGCCACATGTACTCATTCATGATGACTGTCAAGTGCAGGGTTACCTGGTTGGGGACATTCACTCCAGCAAACTGTCCCAATTCCACAAACCTAATAACAAGGATGCTTATTATTCCAAAAAGTGACAAGTCTTGAGGCAGGATACTTTCAGAGTTGGCTAACTTGATTCCCAGCTCCGCTATCCTCAGTGCAATCCAAAATGTAGAGAGGCTTTGTAGGAGAATATGGGTGATATTTCAGTTATTATGAAGAACAAAGTTCACCTAAATATCATCAACTACCTTGTTGTTGGTTCGTGTCCCTGGATGCTGATTTCTGACAGTGATATCTGCCCTGGGGAGGATGAAGAGCTTAAATACAATTAAACTACATACTCTGTAGACTGTTGGTCTTAATTTGAACTTAGTATATTTACTATTTTTTCTTTGTTAGTAAATAAAAACTTAATTGGCATTACCATATGCTTAACTAGAAAAATGACTAATATTTTTGTGGAATGCATGCAATTGTATCACCCACAAAAATTGGCTACTGATTTAAATATTTTTTAAAAGGCATTGGGTAGTATAATAAGAGTCACACCTGATGCTCAAGGATAGATTTGTGCCACTGGTTTCTTTTAATCATCTAGAAAATTTTCTCAGATAGAATGATATTTCATAGAACCACGGTTTTCTTAGTCAGGGGCAGTATAGCACCATCAATTTTCTGTTTCTGGAACTGCTTTTTCCCTTGTGTTCCCTTGACTTCAGACATAATAAAATGAGATTTGCCAATTCAATATAAAAATAGCAACAAAAGAACTTAATTCAGAAAGTTTCCTGTTTTGCTTCTTTTTGGATACGGAGTGAGATTTTGAAGGTAAACTTAAGTGTAAGGGAGGCTTATTAGAGGTTTATTGGACTTACTGTAAGTTACCTTTGCAACCAGCAAGCTTATCCCAGTAAATGTTTAGTTTTCTGTGAAAATGAAAGAAGTGAGAAAAAAAAAATCTCAGCAACATGTGAATGGGGTAACGAGTGCCAGTGTCCATGCAGCATGCAACCATGGCCTAGTGGATAAAAGAGAAATTCCTATTCATGTTATCTTTTTAATCATGAGGTAATTGTGCAAACTGAGAGAACTAGGCCAATATTACAAGTCGCCTAAGTGAGCAACATAGACACAGGATTGGCTCTCAGTAATTGTGAAAAAGCACTTGGTTGTTGGCATCACAAATTATGCCGTATCAATTGGAGAAAATATTTGAAGGACATTGAAGAGTTAAGAGAAGGTGACTAGCTAGCAGCTACTGGTTGTCTGCATTAAGAACTAATGCTTTTGCCTGAATCTTCTGAATTTCTTTCTTAGATGTTCTATGCATTCAGTGAGAAGTCAGCCGGTGTTTGCATAAGCATTTCTGACACTGCCCACCCAGCTCTGAGGACAGAGTGTGAGCTTCTGTGCTGCTAGTGCCTTTGGGATTTGTGTTGAATTGTAACAAGCCTAAGAAGGTCACAGAGAGAAGGATGTAAGGATGTAAGAGGGATGACCTTCAATGTCTTCAAGAATAGTTGTGTTTTAGGAAACAATGAGGCTTCCATGTCCTAATGACAATAGGTGTGGAATTTCCTGATATTTGGCAACAGCATGGAATCATGTTCTATACTAATACAAAGCAGTTTGGCTTCTGTCTTGTCAGGCAGATTCAACAATGTCCTTAACTCTCCTGGTAACACCTCTAAAAAATATATTTTAGAGTCATAAGAAGCCCAGTTTTGGCCCCTCACCCCCTTACCTGTGCAGACACCCAGATATGCTATGTGCACTCTTGAGTGTAAGAGTGGTTCCCTGTTTTCCCCAACCCCTTCCCAGGCTTGCCCTTTGTGAAACTCTGCAGTGCTTGACTAGGGAGGAAACTGTATGCCCCAGCTGCCCTTGCCAGCAAGTTCCTGTGATATTTGCTCAGTGGATCTGAAGGCAGGCCAGGGGAAAGGCACTGTCATATTCTCTTTTCTCTCTTTCTCTCTCTCCTGCTTCTGGAAGTGTCTGTGATCCCTTCTCTGTGCCACTGCTTCATGACTGGGAGGTAATACTTTGGTGGTTTCTACCCACTCAGGTGTCTTATCCTCAGGGGTCCCAGCATGCACCCAACACTCAGAGGTTCTAATAAAGCTACTCTCTTGAGTTTCCTGAGTCCCGGGGGCAGTAGCTGTTTCCTACAGTTTACCAGGTTATCCAATCTCACTCTATCCATTTTTTCTCTTTTCTCTTTCTGCTCTTCTAACGTTTTATAACTGATTTCTTGTTTTCAATGCCCTTTTATGAAATACTTAATACATCTTATATGTGATGTGATTAATAATACTTTAAATAGTATACATAACCTGTCTCAAAAAGCCCTGAAAAGAGCCATGAAATAGTTTATACTTCTTTTCTTAGTGAGTCCGTATTTAGGAATCTATCCTGGGAATGAAATCAGAGAGAGTCATGGGAGATTTTATGAGCATGGGTTTTCATTGGTGGGTTAATTTTTAATAGTAGAAACAGGAATCAATTGTAAAACAATAGGAACCATTAAAATACGTTCATACAATTATATACACATACACATTAATATACTATACCATTATTAAAAATCATGTTTTCAAAAGAAAATGTTCATAGCATAAGCCAAAAAAAAGTGTATTAATCTGTCCTCACACTACTATACAGGACTACATGAAACTGGATAATTCATAAAGGAAAGAGGTTTAATTGACTCACAGTTCTTCATGGTTGGGGAGGCCTCAGGGAACTTACAATCATGGTGGAAGGGGAAGCAAACATGTCCTTCCTCACATGGCAACAGCAAAGAGAAGTGCTGAGGAAAAAGGGATAGAGTGCCTTATAAAACCGTCAGCTCTCCTGAGTGAGAACTCACTCACATCATGAGAACAGCAGGCATGGGGGTAACTGCCCCCATGATTCAATTACCTACCACCAGGTTCCTCCCATGATACATGGGGATTACTGGAACTATAATTCATGATGAGATTTGGGTGGGACCACGGCCAAACCATATCAAACCGTATACAAAAGAGTGTGAGGGAATGTTGTATAAGGGAATAAACATTTTTATAAACACATCTTTATAGGTATGAGCAAAGAAACATTTTTGTTAACATACCTTGATAGGAAATACAGTGGAAAGAAAGCAGGCAAGTATAACAGTGATTATCTCAGGGTGATTTTCATTTTCTTTTCTGTGTTTATTTTTGGAATTTAAAAAAAAAGTCCACCATGACTGTTTTTTAATAAGCAAAAGATAATCTATTTTAAAAGAATAATAGTCCTTATTATATCACATACAAGAATAAATCCCAGTTAGATTTACGATCTAAGCAAACCAACCAAAATTTCTTTAATCTTGTACAATAATGGAAGAAAACTAAAATGATATTTTCATAATCCCAAAGGAAAAAAGAATAAAAAAGATTTTCAACAATGGTTAATTTGTAGATAAAACACAAATGTGATAAACATAAAAAGATTCTTCAAATTGGGGTGATTTTTAATTAATTAATTAATTTATTTATTTATTTTTAATTTTTATTGCATTATAGGTTTTGGGGTACATGTGCAGAACGTGCAAGATAGTTGCATAGGTACACACATGGCAGTGTGTTTTGCTGCCTTCCTCCCCTTCACCCACACTTGGCATTCATCCCCAGGCTATCCCTCCCCAGCCCCCTCCGCTGTCCCTCCCCCATTCCCTCCAATAGACCCCAGTGTGTAGTAGACCCCCTCTCTGTGTCCATGTGTTCTCATTTTTCTCACCCACCTATGAGTGAGTATATGCGGTATTTCTTTTTCTGTTCTTGTGTCAGTTTGCTGAGAATGATGTTCTCCAGATTCATCCATGTCCTTACAAAGGACACAAACTCATCATTTTTGATTGCTGCATAATATTCCATGGTGTATATGTGCCACATTTTCCCAGTCCAGTCTATCATCGATGGGCATTTGGGTTGGTTCCAGTTCTTTGCTATTGTAAACAGTGCTACAATGAACATTCGTGTGCATGTGTCCTTATATTTACATAAAAATTGTAACCTGTCAAATTGGCATTATAAAATGGCATTTGTGGGAAAAGGGCTGTTTGGTGAGACTATAAATTGCCATTAAAGTTTTTTTTGCAGTACTCTGGACAAGTACCCATCAAGATTTTCTGTGTACAAATTTTGGGGCAGTAATTTTACTTCGAAGTATCTCTCTAATGGCAATACTTGTGTAAATGCATTACAAGTTGAAGAATATTTCCATTATCCATGTTCTCAGTGGACACTGATTGAGAGCCTACTATGTAACAGACATTGTTCTAATGACGCACTCATTAGAGCACACTAGAGAAAAAAATCATTTTTATAATATATGAAAACTGTAAACCTGTAAATAAATACATGAATGGGACTATTCCAGAAGGTGACGGGTGCCATAAAGAAAATAAACCAAGAAGATATAAGAGAAATTGACTAAGGGCAAGTTAGATTGTATGGAACAGGAGTTCTAGAAAGACCTCACCAAGGAAGTAACCTTGGAGCTGAGCAGTGAGAGAGCAGGAACCACCATGCTATCACCTTGGGACAGATCTGCAGAGACAAGATTGGTACAGCCCAGGAGTGGAAGAAAGGCCAGAGGTGAAAAGATTTCATATAAAAACTTCCAGATGAAGACAAAGACAATAAATCGCATAAGAGTCCACAGGCTCTAGTAAAAAGCTTGAAGTTGACGTACATCATTTTGTTTCTGAAACAGTAAAAAATTAGGGAAGAATATTTCAACATTCATCAGTAGGGGAATGGTAAATACATTACTGAATATAATCATATTGTAAAGAACTATCTAGATTAAAAAAAAAACGAAAGCTCTATATTTGCTGATGTGGAGCAATGTGAATCATGCTGCTAAATGAGAAAACACATTACAGAACAATACAGTAACAAAATACAATATCAAAATATAGATATAAACAGAGACAAAGGTGAAATTCAGAGGTGAGGATGTGGGACCTTTATTTTTTACTTTATACATTTAATTATGGGTTAATTTTTTAATTAAATATTTATTTTATTATTGATAAAAATATACAAAGGTTACAATACTCATGATTATAAAATAAATGCTCAGTAAAGTATTTAGAAAACTGGGAAATTGGAACAGTTTTTAGCCAAAGAAGAATCCCACATTATATACCAGCAAAAAAAAAAAAGAGAGAAAGGAGATTTATATTCTAAAAAATGCCTTAGGGCTTGTAGTTTCTTATAACTTCTTTGACTGCTATGAAGTATGAGTATTAGATTGTATTCTACAAATTGACAGCCAATGGTCATATTCTTGGTTGCTTGTTTTTTACACAAATATCATTGTGTGAACTCTGGTTCATTTTTTGAAATTTAAGCCTCTCCTCCCTCTTCCTTATTCCCCTTCACAACCCACAACAGTGTCAGTCCAGCAGCCATTTTTTGGTTTAAATTTCAGAACACTTCAGAGAGGGCCCAGTTCCCTGCATGTTAAGGTAATCCTTTAAAGGTTGCTCTCTAGCCATGTGAGCTTTCAAGATAAGGCACTGATCATTGGGCTTTCTTCATTTGAAAGAGTATTTTGAGAACCTTCTTTGATGTTTGAAGCCCCTTTTCTTCTGACCTCCACTTGCCAAAGTACATACTTTCTTTTATTTTTTTTTTTTTTGGGAACATTTTATTCCCAGGGTAGTTACAGTCAAAAGAAAGAAAAGTTTGGAATTTCTTCTGTTTGAACACCACTCTGTAATTGGAAGGGACTAGTCTCTATGAAACTGATGACAACTCACAAAAGTTTGAATTAAGGAATAGTCCAATTGAAAGTCAAGGTATGAAAACAGTAGAGATAATTGTTTGGGTATTGTTTTAAAGAGCAATGCGTTGGCAAAATGTTCGTCATGATTTTCTTTGGATACATTGAATACCAGTTATTTATATTCTTGAATCGTCGTATCAGTGAATGTCTGCATCAATGGTATTACCAAGTCTGGGGTTTGATTTACCCCACTTACAAATGAGAGCCTGCTACTGTATCAGGCTGCTGCTGGTGGAAGATGTAGGTCTTGGGGTCAAAGGCAAAGAGATTTATTATACAGTGCTCCGAGTGCAGGGGCATGTGTGCTGCCAGTAAAGCAGTTGGCCCAGAGGGAACCTACTCCTGGGTGGATTTGCATCACAGCTGATAAAGGCTGAGCTGGGCTACTTTTATAGCAAGCAGTATGCAAGCCTTTTGTCTAGGGGAAGACCTTGCTTTTTCTCTTTAGGTTACCAGTTGCATAAGCAATCCTGAATAATAGTCTGTTAAAAGAGGACAGGACCTTGTGATCTTGGCAATTCCAGCAAGATGTATAAAAGGAAGAGAGGCCCAAAGAGAGCTGTATCTCCCAATGAGTTATAATTTTATATTTCAGTATCTATTAGTATATAATCATGTTAACATAGTCATGCATATTACATATGCATTTTAAATCATCTTTTAAAAAGATTTTTGTTAACTGAAGACATAATAATGAACAATGATGATGCCTTTGCTTAATTTTAAAAGAAGAACAAGAAATAATTTGGAAAATGTGGCATAGAAATGAAAGAAGAAACATGTCCCTTTTCTCGTGCTGTTAAGTTTGGATTAATAGTTCATTATTATTAAGTATGGAAGAATAAACAATTTTCAAGTAGACATTTTTATTAGCTACTAAATGGAGGTACATTAAATACAGGTACCTTGATGGCATATGTGTTTGCATAGAAAAGTATATTTTGTCATACAGAAAGGGCATTAGTGGTAGCACAGAACTTCAGATTCAGCAGAAACCAAATTGAATTACAGCAGCATCAAAAGATTTGCAAAGAGGGGCTTTGGATAAGATTCTTTGGGGTCTGCAGAGCACTGATACAGACACATGCATGGGCAGGGACATGGATAGTGACGTGGAGCTAACTGTCTTTCCCGTAGCTCACGTCGGAGGAAACCATTTTTATACAACAGTGTTTTTATTGTGAAGGATAACTTTTTGTGGAATACAGTTTCTTCTGAGTTAGAGGAGGTTTACTCACATACCCTGGCCACCCTGAGTGCTTGTTACAGCTGTTTTTGGATGGGAATACCAGAAAGAGCAAGAAATTTGATTGTGAATCCATCTCTTCCTCCTATTGGTTCTTGATATTTACAGTGTCTTCCATTTTAGTCTAATTTGGCTGACAGAATTTTCTTCTATTCTAAAAGGAAGAAAAATGAAATAGAGAAATTGGTGTAATTTTCAGTAGAAACTGATTTTTAATATTATTAAATTTTAATTCAAATAGGGTTATTTTTCAGTTATTTTATATGGCCCTTATTTTTGAATGTTAAACTCCTGTCCCCCACCTCCCATCATCAAATATCTGAATGTATTGCTATTACTTTTTAAAAGATAGGTAACTAAGTATTATACTATTTTGAGTTATAGAAATGTGTTTTGTATGTTCCGAATAGGTAAATTTTAAAATTCATAGGATATAACTTTTAAAACATAGGTTTCATGTGGTAGAGAGAAATAATAAAAACATTCTTGAGATGATTTGATTTTTCATAAATTAAATGTAGACTTGCTGAGTCAATTTATAAATTGACAAGTGGAAGTAACAGCATGTTCTTCAAGGCTTTTAATTTATCTACTGAACCATAATTTTATAAATGAGCATCCTTTTGATACTTCCCTTTGAAACACTGTGTGGTTTATTTGGCAAAATGTTTGGGATCTTTTAAACATTTATCACACAGAGAATAGAATGTAAGCAATTCATTGTTGAAAATTTGACAGTTGCACAGTCCCTGTTTTTCATAATTTTTATACATGCTTTTCTTCTTATCGGAGTGGAACTGTAATTGCCAGCTTTGGTTATTTGATATTTCTTTCTTAGTAGGTCTTCAGCTGTTTCTCCAAGAATGTTATAGTTAATGGCCTCAAGTTTTGGTTTTGTATCAGGCTACAAGTGCTTACAGAGATTGGAAGTACATGAGCAGATAGGACTCTTGCCGTATTAACACTAGTAATTCCTCAATTATTTTCTTTAGTGGAAAAACTTAAACTTAATTTGAACAGAACATCAAACCTATGCACAGCATGCTTGCATCACTGTTGCAAAAATCAATATGGCTTTTTTTTTTTAAACAAATAAAGAATAATTAAAAGACAAGCCAGCACATTTCTCTCCATCTCTGTCTCCTGGTCTGTTGGTATTAGTCTGCTCCAGCTACTATACCTGGGCACTTAAACAGCACATGTTTATTTCTGAGTTCTGGAGGCTGGAAAGTTGAAGATCAAGGTGATTCCTGGTGAGACCTCTCTTCCTGGCTTGCAGAGAGATGCCTTCTCGCTGTGTCCTCACACAGAGGAGAAAGAGCTCACTTTTTTTCCCCCCCCATCTTATCAAGCTGCCAGTCCTGTCTTGTGGCCTCATCCTCATGACCTCATCTAACCCTAATCACCTTTCAAAGGCCTTACCTCCAAAGGCGATCCCACGGGGGGTTAGGGGTTCAACATGTGAATTTTTGAGAAATACAATTTGGTCCATAACCCTTTCTCTCACTCTCTTCCCCTAATCAGCTGTTCCAAATACAAAGCCAACTTCTGAAGTGAAAATGTAGCCATATCAACTTGACTGATGTTTACAAGCTATGGTTTCCTGGGTGATGAAGGGCATGTCCTCCCAGCTAAGAAGATGGATTGTCTTGTTTCACAGCCAGCATCAAAGGCACTGGATGGGATGCCAAAGTTTCTGATGAGAATATTTCACTTAAGATAAAAGGCACTTCTAAAATCCTGGGACTCTGTTTTGCTGTTTTGTTTTTCATTTAAATTTCCAGTAAAGATCAAAGCTGTCAAAACTTTAATTCAAAAACTCATCATTTATCCATGTTGTCTATCAAAGGCCAGTTCCTTTATCTCTTATCATTTTTAATGAGTATGTCTCATGCCCAGCACAATCAGAGGTGCAGACCCACTAACTCTACCACTAAGCAGAAGTAAGTAAGAGCCAGTTTTAGGAAGCACTGGCCCGTGGTGTGCCAGAGAAACATTGAAGTAATGAGAAAGGTGAGGCTATGGCTTGGAAAGGATCTTATCATTGTCAGTGTTTGCCTTTGACTTCTTGACCTCTGTGCAAGATATAATGTGATTTTGTGTTCGTGGTATTTCTTTTTTTTTCTTTCTTTCTTTGTTTTCTTTTTGAACAAATGACTTATGTGCTTATTTTTAAGATTCATAAAAGAAGAAAAGATGTCTGGATTAAGAGTGGACAGAGACTTCATACGAAATGTCTAAAAACAACTACATATAGGTTAGCATTCTGCCTCTATCCTTTAAAATCCATTAATTTGTTTAGCACTTATTTTAAAAGGAAACCAAATAAATGCAAATGTTAGGGGACGTGTATGTGAATGTGGCATTGTCCAAGTAAATGAGTCAAAGAAAAATTAGGAACTGTTTGTAGTTCTCCTTGAAGAGGTCTTTTACATCCTTTGTTATTTCTATTCCTATTTTATTCTCTTTGCAGCAATTGTGAGTGGGAGTTCACTTTTGATTTGACTGTTCGTCTGTTACTGGTGTATAGAAATGCTTGTGATTTCTGCACATTGATTTTGTATCCTGAGACTTTGCTGAAATTGCTTATCAGTTTAAGGAGATTTTGGGCTGAGACAATGGGGTCTTCTAAATATACAATCATGTCATCTGCAAATAGAGACAATTTGGCTTCCTCTTTTCCTAATTAAATACCCTTTTTTTGTTGCCTGATTGCTCTGGCTGGAACTTCCAATACTATATTGAATAGTAGTGGTGAGAGAGGGCATCCTTGTCTAGTGCCAGATTTCAAAGGGAATGCTTCCAGTCTTTGCCTGTTCAGTATGATATTGGCTATGGGTTTGTCGTAAATAGATTTTATTATTTTGTGATACATTCCATTGATACCTAGTTTATTGTGGGTTTTTAGCATAAAGGGCTGTTGAATTTTGTCAAAGGCCTTCTCTGTATCTATTGAGATAATCGTGTGGTTTTTGTCTTTGGTTCTGTTTATGTGATGGATTACGTTTATAGACTTGTGTATGTTGCACCAGCCTTGCATCCCCAGGATGAAGCCTATTTGATCACGATGAATAAGTCTTTTGATTTATTGTTACATTCTGTTTGCCAGTATTTTATTGAAGATTTTTGCATCTGTGTTCATCATGGATATTGGCCTGAAGTTTTCTTTTTTAGTTGTGTCTCTGCCCAGTTTTGGTATTAGGATGATGTTGGTCTCATAAAATGAGTTGGGGAGGATTCCCTCTTTTTGTATTGTTTGGAATAGTTTCAGAAGGAAGAGTACAAACCACTGCTCAATGAAATAAGAGAGGATGCAGATGGAAAAACATTGCATGCTCATGGTTGGGAAGAATCAACATCATGAAAATGGCCATACTACCCAAAGTAATTTATAGATTCAATGCTATCCCCATCAAGCTACCAATGACCTTCTTCACAGATCTGGAAAAAAAACACTTCAAACTTCATACGCAACCAAAAGAGAGCCTGCGTAACCAAAACAATCCTAAGCAAAAGGAACAAAGCTGGAGGCATCATGCTCTCTGACTTCAAACTATACTATAAGGCCATAGTAATCAAAACAACATGGTACTGGTACCAAAACAGAGACATAAGCCAATGGAACAGAACAGAGGCCTCAGAAGCAACACCACACATCTACAATCATCTGATCTTTGACAAACCTGAGAAAAACAAGCAATGGGGAAAGGATTCCCTGTTTAATAAATGATGTTGGGAAAACTGGCTAGGAATGTGCAGAAAGCAGAAACTGGACCCCTTCCTGACACCTTACACTAAAATTAACTCCAGATGGATTAAAGATCTAAACATAAGACCTAACACCATAAAAACCCTAGAAGAAAACCTAGGCAAAACCATTCAGGACATAGGCATATGCAAGGACTTTATGGCTAAAACACCAAAAGCAATGGCAACAAAAGCTAAAACAGACAAATGGGATCTAATTTAACTCCAGAGCTTCTGTACAGCAAAGTAAACAATCATTAGAGAAACTGGCAACCAACAGAATGGGAAAAAATTTTTGCAATCTACCCATCTGACAAAGGGCTGATATCCAGAATTGACAAAGAACTAAAACAGATTTACAAGAAAAAAGAATGAAAAAACCCATTCAAAAGTGGGTGATGGATATGAACAGACACTTTACAAAAGAAGCCATCTACTAGGGAGGCTGAGGCAGGAGAATTGCTTGAGCCTGGGAAACGAAGGTTGCACTAAGCCAAGATCATGCCACTGCACTCCAGCCTGGCCACCAGAATGAGGTTCTGTCAATCAATATCTGTAGGCTATTGATGGGTTCTTTGTAAAGAGGATGCCATAGTGAAATAGTTTAGCAAACCCTTAACTAAACATGTATCTTTACTGTAGGAATTTTCCAATTCCATCAAGAGACAAATGTCTATTCTCTATGTAATAATAATGCCTCTTAAATGCATTTGACCACTGAACACTATTTTTCCTTGCAGCAGTTCCAGAAATGGATGTTTAGACATTTTGGGAAATACTGGTTTAGCTGCCTCAAATGCAGGAAATGAGTTCATTTATTGATAACCACATTTGCTTATGGTTTTTTATTTCAATTTTAAAAGGTATATTTAGTTATAGCAAAGATAAAGGAATACTGAACTCATGGTTTTGTTCTGTTTTGAAAAAATACTGAGGAGATTTCACTAGCAAATTAACTCTTGTAGAAAACATTGGTTAAAAGTCAAGTGATTGGATTTTTTCCTGATTCCATCACTACGACTTTGGGCAAAGTGACATACCATCTGTCAAGCCCCATTTTCTAGCTCTGTAAAATGAATTGGCCATATTAGTTCTCTCAAAACTAAACATTCTAATAATTTAGATGAATACATTTATAAGATCATGGAGCTAAATTCTACCTAATCTTCTGAATGTTCCTGACAAACTGCATCTAGGTAAGTTAATTTATTCCATCAGCCATCTCACAAATACTGATTAATTTCTGTTTACTTGATGCTTTTCCTCTACTGTGGCACTTCCAGGTACCTGTGTTCCTATGGGGCTGATGGGATGGGGAGGTGGGAGAGGTGATTTAGGAAACAAGTACACAAATTTGTGGACAAAGTGATTTTTTTTTTTGAGTCAGAGTGTCACCGTGTCACCCATGCTGGAGTGCAGTGGCACTATCTCAGCTCATTGCAACCTCTGCCTCCCACAAATGATTCTCCTGACTCAGCTTCCCAAGTAGCTGGGATTACAGGTACTTACCGTCATACCCAGCTAAATTTTGTATTTTTAGTAGAGACGAGGTTTTACCGTGTTGGCCCTTGAACTCCTGACTTCAAGTGATCCACCCGCCTCAGCCTCCCCAACTGCTGGGATTACAGGCGTCAGCCACCGCGCCCAGCCTGAACAAGATGACTTCTGATAGTGATAACTAGTTTGGAGAACAAAAATCAAAAATGATAAGATAGGGATAGGAGATAACTTTATGATATGCTGCACTCTAGATTTAGAGAGCTAAATGCATCCACTCAAGAGTTTTAATGATCTTTAGTAGTATACTATAGAACTATAGAACTATGCTATAGAACTATTTCAAAATTTGTGAAGTATATTTTTATCCTGAATATGGCATTGTCTTAAAGATAAGAAACTAAAAATTCTTTTATGAACAGAGAAATGTAAATTTATGGCACTTAGAAGTTTATACTCAGAAATGCTTTTATTAAATAATTTGTTATTTTAAAAAGAAGGAATAGAAATACCTTAAATCTCAAAATAATTCTTTCAAATAGTAAAATAAGATTTTCAAACAGTAAAATACCAAGATGATTGAGTTAGATTGTGGACTATTTTGATATCTTATAAGACTGGGAAGAATAATGCCAGGTAACTTTCAGTATGGCAAGTGAAAAATAAATATTTGGAAAAATATTCCAAACTGCTTATTAAAATTCATAAATTGCTTTTAGAGCAATTTTAGGATTACAGAAAAATTGCACGTAGAGTTTCCGTATTTCTTAGCCAATACACACATACACTTTCCCATTATTAATATGTCTTGCATTTGTGTGTTACATTTGTTATGCATTTGTTATAAATGGTGAAGCAATATAGATATATTTTAAAACTATCTGTACATACATACACACACACACACACACACACACACACACACACACACACACATATATATATATATATATATATATATATATATATAAAATTTTCTTTTTTTTGAGATGGAGTCTTGCTGTGTCACTCAGGCTGGAGCACAGTGGTGAGATCTCGGCTCACTGCAACTTCGCTTCCCAGATTCAAGTGATTCTCCTGCCTCAGCCTCCTGAGTAGCTGGGATTACAGGCACATGTCAGCACATCTGGCTAATTTTTCTATTTTTAGTAAAGACAGGGTTTCATCATGTTGGCCAGGCTGGTTTTGAATACCTGACCTGGTAATCTGCCTACTTCAGCCTCCCAAAGTGTTGTGATTATAGGTGTGAGCCACTGCCCCTGGCTCATATGTTATTATTAACTAAAGTCCATAGCTTTCATTATGCTTCATTCTTTGTGTTATACATTCTACAGGTTTTGGCAAATGCATAATGGCATGTATTCACCATGATAACATCATACAGAAGAGCATCACTGCCCTAAAAATCCCCTGCAGTCTGCATAAACATCTCTCCCTCCTTTTGCTGAACCTGTGGCAACCATAGATCTTTCACTGCTTCTGTGTATTTTTGCCTTTTCCAAATATGTTTTAGTTAGAGCCAGAAAGTATATAGCCTTTACAGAGAGATTTTCACTTAGCAGTATGCATTTAAATTTCCTTCATATCTCTTTGTGCCTCGGTAAGTCTTTTTATTGCTGCATAATATTCCATTGTAAGGATAAACCAGTTTGTTCTTTCACCTACTGATAGATTAATGGACATCTTATTTCCAGGTACTGTCCAGAAATGAATAAAGTGTGATTGCTGGATTTCATAGTAAATCTGTTTAGTTTTTTAAGAAACTGCCAAACTATCTTCCAAACTGACTGTACTGTTTTGCATTCCCACCAGCAATGAATGAGAGTTCCATTTACACCACATTCTCACTAACATTGGCTAATATCAGTGTTCTGAATTTTAGCCATCATATAGGTGGGCAGTACTATCTAATTGTGTTTTATTTTTCAATTCTATAATGACATATGATGATGAGCATCTTTTAATATCCTTACTTGGCTGCTGTATATCTTTTTTGGTAAGATGTCTCTTTAGATCTTTTGACCATTTTAAAATGGGTTCCTTATTTATGTGGTGTTTGTATATCTTGGTTACTAGTCCTTTATCAGATATATATTTTGTGAATATTTTCACTCTGATTGTGTCTTGGATTTTCATTCTCTGGAGTGTCTTTTGCAGAGCAGAAGTCTTTAATTTTAGTGAAACCCTACTTATCAATTATTTCTTTCATGGGCTGTGCCTTTTGTGTTACGTCTAAAAAGTCACCGGCAAATCCAAGGTCATCTAGATGATCTCATTTCTTATCATCTCCATGTTTTATAGTTTTGCATTTTATTTGGAAGTTCATGGTGCATTTTTAGTTAATTTTTGTTAAGGATGTAAGCTGTAATTTTAATAGAGATGGAGTTTCACCATGTTGGCCAGGATGGTCTCTATCTCTTGACCTCGTGATCTGCCCGCCTTGGCCTCCCAAAGTTCTGGGATTACAGGCATGAGCCACAGTGCATGGCTGTATTCTCTAATTCTATAAAAACACAAAAATATAATAAATATTTTTAAAGAGAAATTCAACCCTGTTGACTGTATTATAGGCTTTATATTTCTAATTTCCCACAGAACCTGACATAGTTCCATTTAGTGAGTATTTCCTTTGTTGATATATATTATTTTGTTTAACTGAGGGTAACAATATTATTTTTTTAGTTAACAGAGGAAAAGTAAATTGTGTTTGTGTTTATTTTATTCAAGTCTAATTTTAGTTGATTAATCCAAAAGTTAATTTCTGCAGATTGTGTGTTATTCATGTCTCTATTGTACTCTTTGTTTTATATTTGTCTTACCTTTAATATTCTTCAAAAAATTAAGTATATGTATATATATATGAATATGGGCATATATTTTTTAAAAAAATTCATTCATATATGTATACTTAATTTTTAGAATTTATTATTTTAGCATTTATTTTATATATACAATATGTATAACAGCAAAATAGCATTTTATATATGTGAAATAATAGCTGCTGAAATGGTTAGCATTCAATTTCATTTTTTGTAGCAGTTCTAGTAATTTTTGTGCTGCTTATTCAGGAGAACTATAAAAATTAGATTTGGTGATTGCTGATGTATTTTCTGCTAATCGTCCATTCTTACCCAGGTAACTTAGAGTTGTAACTTTCATTGTTTAAGGGGATGAAAATAAAACAAGAAATTGGTAAATAAGGGAAGCTGACTGAATTAACCTGGCCTACAACGAGGTTGACAGCATGGCAGCATCAGTCTGCTACCACCACTTAGTGAGGATTTCTAAAAACATTTGATGTGGACATTGGTGTATGAAAAACTTCTCATTAAACATATGCTAAAGATAATAAAAATAAAATATAGCATTGAAAATTATATAGCAAGTTCTATTTTGTTTACTGACCAGGGAATTACAAAAAACCACATTTTTGTTTTAAAGTAAGCATGTTACATTCGCAGGTTCCCATCTATGTCATCTGATCTACTTAAAGTTTAAATTATGCCATTATAGGTGCCATTTAAATTCAGCAGAAAAAGAGATGCTTTTGAGATGTGAAATCAAATCTAGAAAACGAGGTGTCTAGCTTTCTATTGCTAGAATTATAATACTTTCTCTGTCCTTTCTTGATGCTTCTATTACTAAGCAAGTAGTAATTATAGAAGAGCAATGGAAAAGAAAGAATCAGATGTGAGATGAAGATAACTTTACAGTAATGTGACTGTTAGGTTCTAACCTGCTTCACTATTATCTCTTCTTCCATGCCCTTCAGGGTGACTTGATGACATTGCTTTCCCCTGAGTGATTGTTACTGAGAAATTCTCTCCTCCCGTATTAGAATTTTTCAGAATCAAGATGGCCCCAGGATGCATAGTCACAGTGACCTGAACAAGCTTTTTTCTATGTAGATTATTTTTCCTAAAACAGCCCTTTGGATTAAGAGATGCTGAACTCAATAGTCTTTAGCAGTCTATGGAAGATAAATGGTTCAGAAAGTTTGATGCACAGCCTTTTCTGTTGTTGTATGCTTAAGTAAAAGCAGTCCTTTGCTTTGACTGACCTTGTTTGTTGTGACAACTTTCTGTAATCTACTTTTTCTGCTTCATGGACTACCTGAAGCACAGCTATAAAAAGTAGTTCTGGTTCTCAGGGCCCCCTAGTGGGTTGACCTGGGTGCAGGGATTGTCCAGATATTGCTGCCCATTGGTCTTCAGGGAGACCTCTGGTGCTGCTGTGTGTGAAGTTCATGTCTCAAATCCTTTGGAATCATGCTGTCAGTATTACTGAGCTCTGTGTCCCCTGCTGCAGTCTGTCTTTCATTCGTGTCTGACCCAGTAGGATATGTTAGAAAAAGTAGCATTCTCGTGTACGGAGCCGGTGACTGAAACCCTTTCTGGTATCTAGCTTTGACATTTATTGTTAAATACACTTTACTACTCAAAGGTGGTTGGAAAACTACTTCGTTTTTATACCATAGGGAAAAAACTCTAGCAAAAAACTATATATTTTTTATAAACACACACACACACACACACACACACACACACACGAAACCTCCATTTTGACTGGATTCTTTCATCCATTACAATCATTTTGAGATTCATCTATGTACTAGTATATTTTAAAGTGCCTTTCTTTTTATTGCTGAGTATTATTTCATTGCATGAATATACTACAGTTTGTTTATCTGTTCTGTTGATGGACATTTGGGTTATTTATAGGTTTTGACAGGTACATGTAAAACTGGACATTTGTATACAAATCTTTGTGTGGTCATGTGCTTTTTTTGGCCTCTTGTGTTTAAAAACCTACCTGAGAAATGGCCTGGTCCAAAAGAAAATGGCAATCTCTTCTCCAAAGTAGTTGTACCATTTTCCATTTATACCAGAAATATAGATGAATTCTAATTGTTTTACATTCTTGGCAATACTTGGTTTGGCCAACCTTTTAATGAAAAGGTAGCCAATCCGACAGGTGTGTAGCAGTATCTCACTGTGGTCTCGATTTGCATTTTCCTAATAGACAGTGATGCCAGGTATCTTCTCATGTATTTATTTGCCATCTTTATGTCTTCTTTGCTGCAGTGTCCATTCATATCTTTTGCCCACTTTTTATTGGATTGTTTTCTTTATTTTCCACTTTTTATTTTTTATTTTTATTTTTTAATTTTTGGAGACATGCTCTTGCTCTGTGGCCCAGGCTGGAGTACAGCGGCATGATCATGGCTCACTGCAGATTTGACTTCCTTAGGCTCGAATGATCCTCCCATCTCAGCCTCCTGAATAGATGGGACAACAGGTATGTGCTACCTTGCTTGGATTGTCTTTCTTTTTTTTTTTCTTTTGTAGAATCAGTGTCTCACTCTGTTTCCCAGGCTGGTGGGTTGTTTTCTTACTATTGAGTTTTGAATGTGCTATACACATTACAGACGTAAGTTCGCTTTATCAGATATATAACTTGCAAATGTTTTATCCAAGTTTGTGACTTGTCTGTTCTGCATATTAGCAGTATGTTTCACAAACAGAAATTCTTAAATTTGATACATTAATTTGTAAATTTGCTCTTTTTTTGTCATGCTTTGGGGATCATAGCTAAAAATATTTTCTTAATCCAAGGTCATAAAGGAATTATTTTGTTTTCTTCTAGTTGTATTGTGTTAGGTTTTACATTTAAGACGATGATCAATTGTGTGTTAATTTTGTATATGATGTAAAGCAGAAATCAGAGTTCATTTTTTGCATATCAATCTCTAATTGCTACAGTATGATATTTTGAAAAGACGATTCATTCTCTACTGAATAGCATCTGCTCCTTTATCAAAATCAGTTGTCAACTTGTTTGTGTCTGTTTCTGGAGTCTTATGTTCTATTGATCTATTTGTCTATATTTGTACCAATAACTTACTCCTTTTATTACAGTAGTTTGATTAGTTCTAAAAACCTGGTGGTGTTCTCTTCGTCTTAGATATTCCAGGTCATTTGTGTTACTCTATCAAATTTAGATTCACTTTGTCCATTTCTAAGATAAATAAAGCCTGCTGGGATTTTGATTAGGATCGCAATGAATCTATAAATCAACTTGGAGAGAATTGGTATTTTAACAACACTGAGTCTTCTAACCCACAACACAAAGGTACTTCATTTACTGGAATCTACTTCTTCATTTACTTGAGTCTACTTTATTTCCTCTCAGTGGTGGTTTTCTTGGGGGGTTTCAGTGTCATTTCTGTTTTTTTCTGTTGTTTTGTCAGACGTTTTCCTGTTTTATATTTTTCTAAATGATGTGGTCAGTGGTAGTGCTAACATTTTAATTTCCAACAGTTTGTTGCTAGTATGTAGAAATACAATTAATTTTGTATATTGAGCTTATTCTCTTCAAACTTGGGCAAACTCAGTACTTCTGCTAGGATTTCCCATTTTCACATAGAGACTATCCCATCTTTGAAGGAAGACAGTTTTTCATCTTCTTTCCCAGTACAGTGTTGAATAGAAGTGATGAGGGTGGACATCCTCACTGTGCTCCTGCTTTTAAGGGGGAAGCCTTTAGTCTTTTACTATAAACTATAAAATTAGCTGTAGGTTTTTTGTAGATGCTCTTTATCAGGGTGAGGAATTTCACTTCTCTTCCTGTTTTGCATCACCTCTCATTATTGGAATATACTCTACTTGATCATAATGTTGAATTTCATTTGTGAAAATTTTATCAATTTTTAATCTATGTTTATGAGAAATGTTCATCTGTACTTTTCTTAACTTGTAAATTTTATCCGGTTTTAGTATCACGGCAGCAGTGGCTTTCTTTGAGTGAGCTGGGAAGTAGTCATTCATTTTCTTTGTTTGTTTGAGACAGAATCTTACTCTTTTTCCTGGACTGGAGTGCAGGGCTGTGATCTTAGCTCACTGCAACTTCTACTTCCTGGATTCCAGCAATTCTTCTGCCTCTGCCACCTGTGTAGGTGGGATTATAGGTGCATGCTAACACACCTGGCTAATTTTTTTATTTTTAGTAGAGATGGGGTTTCATCATATGGAACTCCTGATCTACCTGCCTCAGCCTCGTAAAGTGCTAGGATTACAGGCATGAGCCACTGTGCCAGGCCAGTCATTTCTTTTGAATTTTATGCAAAAGTTTGTGTATATTCATATATAATTTTTATCCTAAATGTTTACTAGAATACACTGAAAGGTTTTTACAAATTCAGTCTCTTCAACAAATTCTATTCAGGTTATTATCTCTTTTTTATTGACCTACTGTGTCTTTCAAAGAATTTGTCCATTTCATCCAAGTTGTCAAATTTACTCATATAAAATTGTCCATAATGTGTCTTTATGTTTCTAATATCTATACAATCTGTAGTGATGTAACCGCTGCCATTGCTGATGTTCTAATTTACGTCTTCTCTCTCTGCTTACAGGTTTATCTATTGTACTGATTATTTCAAAGAATTTGCTGTTGATTTTTAAAATTTCTCTCTACCTCTCTCTCTCTTTCTTTTTTGCTTTTTACTTCAGTATTGGGTAAATTATAGTTGGTAGACCAAATCCAGCCCTGTTTTCATAAGGCCTTGGTTCTAAGAAGGATTTTTACCTTTTTAAAGGGCTGTAAAAAGAAAGAATAAGAATATGCAACAAAACCATAGGAGACCTACAAAGATGGCAATAGTTATTGTCTGACACATTACAGAAAAAAATTTCCCATCCCTGTTTTATATCATTGATTTCTACTGATTTACTTACTTTGAATTTAATTTGTTCTTTGTTTAGTTTTGTATTATAGAAAATGTCATTGATATATATTATGTAAATATACCATTATTAGTTTATCTGTTTACCCATTGGTGGCATTTAGGATATTTCCAGTTTGGGACTTTAATAAATAAAGTTGTTATGACAAAAAAAAAAAAAAAAAGAAAATGTCATTGATTTGAGATCTTCTTTTCTAATATAGACATTTATTTCATTCATGGTCAGTTTCAATTGATTTATTTTTCTCTTCTTATGGGTTTTATTATCTTGCTTTTTTGAATGTCTGGTAATTTTTAAATTGGATATAAGATATTGTGACTTATACTTTGCAGAGTATTAGGTATGTTTTTTCTCTATTACAAATATTTTTGATCTTTGTTCTGGGACCCGATTAGGCTCCTTGGAAATGGTTTTCTCCTTCCAGGTAACATTGTTGGTTGTTGGGCAGAAGTGGAGTAAGGCTCAGTCCAGGGCTTATTATTGCCCCCCAAAGAGGCCAGCCACTCTGTGAGTTCCACTCAGTGCCCTGTGAACCGGGAAGGTTTTCAGTCTCACTGGTGGGTAGGAGAGGCACTGTTCTTTACCCTTGTGGGCCTCAGACACTGTTATCTCTAATCCTTTCAGGTGGGTTCTTTTTAGTTTTCTCACATGCATAAACTGGAACTAGTCTTGCAGATCTCTGGTACTCTGTCTCTGAACACCTCTCACCAATATTTTGTCCTGTGGAATTTAGAGGCCATGGTCTCCCTCAACTCTCAGCTTTATCACCTAGGTTTATCCCTATGCCCCAGCCTAGAAATGCTCTCAAGGCAGTAAGTTGGAGTAATGATAAGACTCATCTTATTTGTTTCTGTCTCTTAGGGGTTGTTAGTCTTCAATGCTTGATAGACAGTATCTTGAAAACTATTGTTTCAAGTAAAATAATTACCAAAAAAAAATTAATGAGCTTCAAGCTCTGTTTAAAAGAATAAATAGGTCATTTTAGCAATGTAATGGAAGTGAAACAAGAGGGCACTACAGATAAAATTTAAGCAATAAATTTAACAAATACTGTATTTTACATATATAAGTACTATATTTGACACAAATTTATAAATGTGATATTCAACATGAATAACAAATTCTCTTTATTCAAATACACATATTTAGGTCATAGAGCAAGAATCATGAAAGACAAAGATAAATTTCTTATACACAGCATTCTTTGAATACAATGAAATGAAGTTGGGAAACAGTAATAGTGTGTTAACTAGGTCAACCCATATTGAAAATTAAGAAAAAAAAACTTCTAAATAACTAGTGGATCAAAGAAGAAATCATAAAGGAAATTAGAGGGTATTATAAATATAAGAAAATGCAAAAAATCTACATATTAAAAATTGATCCTTTCACAAATGTGGCTATAATAGCTCTTCAAGGAAAGTTGGCGAGCTTTAGGATTTTTAATTAGGAAGGAACAGAGGCTGAAAATTAGTGAACTAAGCATCCAACATAAGATGTCAGAAAAAGACAACAGAATCTAAAGAAAATAGATAAATGAAATAATAAAAATGATTCCAGACATCAATCAAAAAATAAAAAAATAAATATAACAAATCTAATAGCTCTTTTAAAAGCAAAGAAAATAGATACAAGTCTCACAAGACTGATCAAGAAAAATATACTAAAGATACAAATAATATCAGGAATAAAAAAGTACACTTAGCAGTGATAAACCAGAAATTAAAATGATTTAAAGGATGATATGACCAAAAATACTAGCAAAGCACATTTACAAATAGATACAGATATAGATTTAGATACAGATATAGATATAGATCTATCTCACAACCCTCTAGGATCTATTCCAGATATATCTGGGGTAACATGAAATAGTTGTGTTATGTAAACATAAATATTCAATAACATAATTGTATTAATAGATTAAAATAATTACATGATCTCAATAAATGCTGAAAAAGTATTTTTAAAAAGTTTATCATGGTTAAAAATTTATCAAACTAGAAATAGAAGGACATTTTCTTTTCTTCTATTTTTTGGAGGGAGGGTGTCACTCTGTCACCTAGGATTGAGTGCAGTGGTGCAATTGCAGCACACTGCAGCCTTGGCCTCCTGGGCTCCTCTGATCCTCCCACCATAGCCTCCCAAGTAGCTGGGACTACAGACATGCACCATCACACCCGGCTGTTTTTTGTTTTTTTGTAGAGATAGGTTTTCACCATGTTGCCCAGGCTGGTCTCGAACTCCAGGGCACAAGCATTTGACCCACCTTTGCCTCCCAAATGGCTGAGATTACAGGTGTGGGCCACTGAACCCAGCCAAATTTTCATTAATCTAACAGAAAAATATCTATTTAAAAATGGTGGAAAATATGTCAAAAATTCTCAAAGCTAATTTTTAAGATTGGGAAAAAACACAATTATATTCATTATGACCAGTCCAATAAAAGCAATATGGCTAAAGGACAAAAGACACTATCTGTATTTTATGTTGTTGCAACAGAATACCACAGCTGAGGTAATTTACAAAGAAAAAAGTTCATTTGGCTCATAGTTCTGAAGGCTGTAAAGTCCTAGAGCATGACAGTGGTATCTGGTCAGGACCTCTCTGCTGTGTCATAACATGGCATAGGGCAAGAGCATGCCAGCTCAGATCTCTTTCCTCTTCTTATAAAGCCATCAGTCTCATTATGAGGGCCCAACTCTGATGACCTTATTTAACTTAATTACCTCCCAAAGTTCCTATCTCCAAATACCATCGACATATGAATTTTGGGATTATGTTTCCAACATGTAAAATTTGAGGGACACATTCAAAACATAGCAAGTTTCAAGGCTGGAAAGTAAGTAACAAACCTGTCATTATTCACAGTGGGTGTGACTACAAAGCTCAAAAGAATAGAAAGGTAAGTCATACAAATTCATAAGAGATTGTATAACTTTGCTGAATAAAATTTCAGCATACTGAAATCAACTCCATTTCTATATGCTAACAACAGGCAAGATGTGATTTTTCTAAGTTACCATTTATAATTTCATGCATCAAAAATATGTTGAACCTTGGAATAATCTAACAAAAGATTTATAAGGCCTTTGTGAATAACTTTACAAAACTATTGCTGGAGGTTAAGTAAAACCTCAGTAAATGGAAAGATATTCCTTGCCTTATGAACAATCAGTTCTTTTGTTAACTACTGCACAATGTATTTGATAACCACAATGTGCAATCAGCAAGTTGACTCATTATCTTTATTTGAAAAGGATGCATACTTGTTGCCATTATCAGTTTGTTTCCCTGCACGCAAGAGTACATGATGGGTTTCTTAATTTTTTTGCTTCGAGTTCATCTTCAAAGTTCAAGCCTACATTTGGGCAGCTTTCTGTGTGTAGACAACATCTGCCCTGATTCTTAAAATGACCAGTTTCAGTGCTAGACAGGACGTGCCATGATTTATCTATGTTTTCTCAGTAGTGAACAGGGAAACAAACAGCTGATATGTGAGGAGGAATTGTGTTGTATTCAGAGTTCTTCCAGGCTTGGTCTTCACCTCTCCAGTCTGGAATGGGAGGCCCTGGAGCCTGGGGAGGAACTCGGAAATAAGAGAGCAGGGAAGGGGGTTTCCGAAAAGCTCCTTGGGTTCTCTATGGAGCTGCAGTTTTGTCCAAGGAAAATTCTTTACCTTTCTGTGCACATTTCATTTCTGTATAATGATTATACAGTATACAGGGATGATTATTGTGGAAGCATTTTCTTAAAGCACAGGGAAATTCTTACCTCTTCTCCCTATCATGTTTGAGCAACTGCTTCAACCCAAACCAAAACAAACTCACTTATTTCCTGCTTGTGTGTTAACTCACCTGCGGCACATCCATTTTCAAACATGCAGCCCAGAAAAAGATGGAGCCTAGAGGGATAGAAAGGCAATGCTCTGGGACTTTGTCACCTCCATATTTTCAGAGCCAGTGTTCCTAGGAGTGGAGCTGTTTCCAGGACAGGGCAAAATATGTCTGAGCATCTGGGTGGGGGGGGCATCATAAAGATGCCATTTTTCTCTCAACCTTCAGAATGAGCAAGAGCCAGGCCAGACTTCTCTGCCCCAGCCGTGAGGGCAGTGATGGGGGTGAGCTTGGTTTGGCTCAGTTGCTCTAGTTTCCAGCATGTAGCACCCTTTGGCATAATTTCAGCTAATAACGAATAAGATATCATATGCTTTTATATGAGTCATAGAATCACATCTGTTAAAAGTAAATTTACATTAGGAATTAAAATAATGCTACGAAATCACCACAGTGTGATAGTTTGCTAAGTGAAAATTGACTTATAAAAGGAAGGTAAAACAGGGAATCTCTGATTGCCGAGTCTCTGTAGACCTGAGATTGCACGTTGAAGACCATATGCTTCTATGCAAATGTGACATGTATGTAATATTGGGAACATTTCAGAAAATGCTGTGCAATATGCTCTGCAATAAAACCCAGTCTTACTCAGTATTAGACCGAGCCATGTTTCTACACAGCAATGTGTGGATTGTATGCATATGGGAATGGCACCTCAAAACAAACTTTCCTTTTAGAGTGTTATTCCATGTGTGAGCCGACAGCAGATGGCTGAACTGGCACAGAAATTCTCTTCCGCCCAGCTCCATCATCACTGTGGTAAAGGTGCCAGGGAGGGAGTGACCATAGACCAGGTTTCTAGAGTTGTCTAATATATTAAACAGCTTTCCTTTTTTTCTATTGTTCATGGGTGAAATCTCTACAAAAGTTCTCCATGAACGTATTTCTTAAATAACATTTTTGTATATGTTGGTTTCAGTAGAAGCTTTTTCTTTTTTTTTTTTTTTTTTTAATTTTTATTGCATTATAGGTTTTGGGGTACATGTGCAGCTTTTTCATCTTGCAACGTTAGAAATCATGTAGGTTTCCTAAAATTTCAGCTGTTTAAATTTTGTGTATCTTGCATTATTATTATTTTACTTCTATAATCCCTGTCTTCTACTCATGTGTGCATGTGGGTGTACACACACACACACACACACACCTTCCATGAAAATAAATGTATGGAAACTACTTGTGCCTTATACTTACTAAATGCATATTCAGAAAGTTAAGTGCTGTTTGGTCCTATGCAATTACTCTTAAATAAAACCCACCTAGTTCCAGATATTCAGTAAACTTCACCTGGTCCACCAGTAATGCCACCATGTAGTCCACCATTATACTTCCTACTCTTTTTCTCATTACTGGTTCTGGGAAACCAGGCTAGAAATGCAAGTTGCTGTTTCTAGGGGAGGCAAGAGCTATGGCTGCTGCTGCGGGAGCAAACAGCAACCAGACAGGATGGCTAAGGCTTTATTCCACAGACCCACACATGGCTTCTGCAAAGCCAGAAAGGGGTGGAGGATGTGGGGTGTGTCTGGGTCCAAGCCTTAATTAAAAGGAATTATAATTTTAAAAATATTAACAATCGCCTGATTCCAGGGTTAACAGTATTATACCTGTGTTACTTAAATTTCTCATTTATCACATCTTTTTTCAGGTTGGTGTCAGGAATAAAGCATATTTATCAGGCAGACAAAAATGTAATAAGCAGACATTTCTGCTGATGAGAAATTACTTAGGTATTGCAGACACTATATAACAGGTTTTCCTACTGTTTTTCTAAAACAAACTTGACTTCTGCTTGTCATCACTAAGCTGTTCCTAATGGTTATTTACATTAACCTTGGCTTTCATGGATACTTATTCTAAAAGTGCAACAAGAAAGAACCCTGGGAATAATATTTTAGGAAATGGAAACCCTGGACTCTTTCCTACCATCGCACTTTGTGTTTGCTTGGGAAGTAAAACTAAAGCGAAGATTTCGTAATCATTAGTGTCATGTTAGGGATGAGAAGCCAAAGGTAATCACTAATAATATTTTTAAAAATCATCATCACCATGATTGGGTTTGACAAGGAGGACAGTCAATCTAGCTTCTATGTCTGTGTCATGTGGCAAAAAAATGACAACACCAGGGCTTAGGGAAGCCATGCCTTAAATCTGCCTTAGAGTCACTGAGGAGTGAGTGCATGATTCTGCCCTCCCTAGCACACTGCATGGTTCATAGTAGACATTTAATTATTGTTGAGTCAATTAATTAATCAATGAGTCAAAATTCCAGGTTCCCCACTTACTTACTATGTAAACTTCAGCAAGTGACCTCATTTCTTAATGATTAGTCCTTTTCAGCCTAAAATATTCATCATAATAGCGCCTCATTAAGCTATTGAGAAGGCGATGTGAGATAATATATGTACAAACTACTTCACATTGTGCCTGGTGATAATTCACAGATCAGTAGCTTATTCGGGGTCCTTATTAAATACCAATATTGTTTTGTTTTGTTTTGAAAGTATTATCTGCACTTCTCATTTATTCGTGAAAAAATTATATTGCAGTCATGTAGAGTGAAAATTTAAGGGAAATGTTGACCATAATTAGATGTGCTTAAATATGTGACAGAAACTAAGTTCAGTGTCACTTGTAAGATTTCAGATATTCTTGCCCACTTTGGCAAGACACTGAACTAAAGAACAAGGGCCAGTTAGTTATTCACATAAAGGATTTAGCAATAATTCAAACTTAAATGTGCATACCAATGTGAGAGCTATGCAAGAGTCACTGTAACAATTAGTGAAGTTTCAAAAAAAACTATTTTATTAAAAAACAAACCCTCTACAATGTTAATGTAATGACTACCTAGATTTAGAAGAACATTTTACTTTGAATGGGAGAAGTGACACTAGCGGATTTTTTTTCCTTGAATAGTTTAAGTTCTGGGATACATGTGCAGAACGTGCAGGTTTGTTACATAGGTATACACATGTCATGGTGGTTTGCTGCACCCATCAGTCCATCATCTACATCAGGTATTTCTCCTAATGTTATCCTCCTCCTAGCCTCCCACCCACTGACGGTCCCCAGTGGGTGATGTTCCCCTCCCTGTGTCCATGTATTCTTATTGTTCAACTCGCACTTATGAGTGAGAACATGCAGTGTTTGGTTTTTTGTTCCTGTGTTAGTTTACTGAGAATCATGGTTTCTAGCTTCATCCATGTCCCTGCAAAGGACATGAAGCCATCCATTTTTATGGCTGTATATTCTTCCCCTACTTTTTATAGTATTCCATGGTGTATATGTGCCACATTTTCTTTATCCAGTCTGTCACGATGGGCATTTGGGTTGGTTTCAAGTCTTTGCTATTGTGAATAGTGCTTCAGTGAACATATGTGTGCATGTGTCTTTACAGTAGGATGAGTTATGATCCTTTGGGTATATACCCAGTAATGGGATTGCTGGGTCAAATGGTATTTCTGGTTCAGATCCTTGCAGAATTGCCACACTGTCTTCTACAATAGTTGAACTAATTTACACTTTCACCAAGAGTGTAAAAGAGTTTCTATTTCTCCACATCCTCTCCAGCGTATGTTGTTTCCTGACTTTTTAATGATTGCCATTCTAACTGGCATGAGATGGTATCTCATTTTGGTTTTGATTTGATTTCTCTAATGACCAGTGATGATGAACTTCTTTTTTCATATGTTTATTGGCCGCATGTCTTCTTCTGAGAAGTGTCTGTTCATATTCTTCCCCTACTTTTTGATGGGATTATTTTTCTCTTATAAATTTGTGTAGAATACTTTTAGATTCTGGATATTAGCCCTTTGTCAGATTGATAGATTGCAAAAATTTTCTCACATTCTGTAGGTTGCCTGTTCAGTCTTGTGAGAGTTTATTTTGCTGAGCAGAAGCTCTTTAGTTTAATTAGATCACATTTGTCAATTTTTGCTTTTGTTGCCATTGCTTTTGGTGTTTTAATTATGAAGTCTTTGCCCATGCCTATGTCCTGAATGATATTGCCTAGATTTTCTTCTAGGGTTTTTATGGTTTTAGGTCTTATGTTTATCTTGAGTTAATATCTGTATAAATTGTGAGGAAGGTGTCCAGTTTAAGTTTTCTGCATATGGCTAGCCAGTTTTCCCAACACCATTAATTAAATAGGGAATCCTTTCCCCATTGCTTGTTTTTGTCAGGTTTGTCAAAGATCAGATGGTTGCAGATGTGTAGTGTTATATCTGAGGCCTCTGTTCTGTTCCATTGGTCGATATATCTGTACCAGCACCATGCTGTTTTGACATCAGGAGATTTTTTTACAAGTGGTTTTATACCACAGAACTACATGATCAGAGGCAATACTCTTATTAGATATCTGCCAATTTTATATAGGGAAAATTCTAGACATTTGTATTTAGGAAAAATTTCATTATGGTTTGACTATATATTTTTATTCACTACCCTTTAATAAGTTAACTTTTTCAACCAATTCTCAGAATAATGAATTAAACTTTAGAATAAGGTTGGATAAATACTTAGCAAGGCAGAATGCTGTTTGAGTGTTATATTCAGTTTACTTGAAATAGAGAAACTGAGTAATTTGAACAAAATGCATAGAATTAGAGAGCTTTTTTGATTTTCTTGGTTTCATAAAATATTATAACATGAAAAAATCAGAGACTACTTCTTTTAGATTTCCCGATTAACCTTATCAACACCTGCTGTGGTTATAAATATACATTTGCCTCACCTGGAGATAGTAGGAACCTTGAAATCAGGTGCAAATGCTTATTCTTTTGCCCCCCAGGTCAGCATCCCCATAACAGAGTTATTTACAGCAGTTAAACCTCTACATTCTTTGCATGTTCCAAGCTTATTTTAAAGTTATTTTTTAGATTTATCCTCTCAAAACTTTAAAGATGCATTTACTATATGTTATAATGAAATATTATTATATATTATGCAACATTAATAATGTATTTTATTTATTTGCTATTAGAGGTAGTTTGTTACTTGCAAATATAATATTGTTACATTTTCTTAAAACATCCTATAGTCCCATGCTGTTTAACATCAGTCTCTTCAATGTCCTTTTCTATTAATCTGTTACATTTTTCCTGATTTTCTTTCCATTTCTGTGCCTCTTTCATAAATGACTACCAAGTGATTAGTTTCTGTTGTTAGACCCATGTGTCCCCACAGCAGTGTGGGACCAAGGAGTAATGATGATGGGATGAGACCTGCTGATCCTACAGCTGCCAGTGAGACTGAGAGGCTCCACAGGAAATACTGGGTATTTTCAAGCTGACCAGGAGCTGCAGAGCCGCTAGCCCTCTCTCTGTTCTCAAATCCGTCACACTTTCCTTACAGCTGATGAAGTTTGAAAATAACTTGGATTATCTATTATGTGCTAAGGTAGTGGCATTCATCGCACATTTTTACAAGTAAGTGCATTCATCTAAAGAATGGGTCCGAAGGTGGTCAAACTCTGAGAAAACATGAGGTATCCTCTGGCTACCTATTCTGTTAAATGTGAAACGTTTTAAATATACAGATATTAAAACAGTTTCATATACTTTGGTTATGTGAGAATGGGGGAGGTGAGGTAACTTTTCTTATTTTGGGTGGTGTTTTGTAATAGAAATATTTGGTTATTTGAAATCCTCTTGCTTGATTAGGCAGGTTCATACAAAATGGTTCACCAGGTTGCATCTATAATCTTGTGGCTAAAAGTGGTTATTTTCAAGTCAACATTTGGGGTTCCTTTTTAGAGATACGGGTTTACTGATTCAATATTTGTAGTCAAAAGATTCCTAAGAGTAATGTTGAAACAGTACTGTGTGCTTTAGAAATAATCAGTGAAATCAAGAGTTGTTCTTCTAATTACAAACTTCTGACTGAGTCCTTAGCAATCTCAACTTGACAGCCAGAGAATTGAGGGATATCCTTATCTAAGAGTAGATATGTTCTACCCCTGATAATGGAAACAATTCAATGCCTTAACAATGGCCAGAGCACTGGTTCTCACAATGTAGGGTCTGCTTGAACTCACCAGTGCCTTTGAAAGTGGCAGATTTGTTGAGCTATACTCTGTGGTTAGGGATTTAGTATCTCTGGGAATAGAGCAACTGCCCCAAGAGCTTTGTAGATGTAGTAAAGTCTAATGAACTTCACACAAATTATTCTGATGTGGAGATTCACTTGTTTTTGTGTTGCTGATAACGAGTGTTGAGCTAGTTATTCAACCTGAAGCACCTGCGTCCCGCTCACATGCAATCTCAAATCATCAATTGAAATGGTGTGACAGTCTTGATGAGATGGCAGGTGTCAATCATTTTCAGATTTTTGAGACATACTTTTATTCCTTTCTTGTGCCAAGAATTAGCATTATGGTGTGAATCTTTATCAGTTCAGGATGTCGCAGTTAGCACCGTCATGTGCCGCAGATGGGAGGCTTTAACTTCTAAAATTGTAAAGTGTGGATACAGTGCTCTTCATTACCCAAACATTCCCCTTGGCTTCCAGAGAGAGGAGGTATAGTTGTAGCTGGAACATAGACTGAACTTGGCCTTGAGAGTGTGTGGCGACATCTTTCTAGCAAAAAGGAAATATAAGTGAAGATAGAGTAATGTGAACATTTCATACTTTTGAAAAGTTTTCATATACATATTCTGTTGAGTTTTATGAAAACACCTGATTAGATATAAAGAAAAATGACAAGCAGGCTTCAGAAGGTGTTTTGGAGACCTCTCATACTCCTGGTTGCTACTGCGGTGTTTCATAGATGGAGCTGGATCATTCCATTGTCGTTGCTGCCTTTGTTTACCCTGTAGTAGCTCCTGTTAGCATCAAGCATTCCTGTGTGAGATGGGCCGCACCACTCAGAGAAAGCCAAGGTGTGTGGTGAAATCACTGTAATCACTTGAATCTGGTTGCCCTTATGTGAGACCAGTGCATCCCAGTTTACCCAGGACATTTTCTGTTTTAGCAATTAGAGTCTCGTGTCCCAGGGCCCCTCTCTTTGCTGGGGTAGTTGGCACCCTGTCTTCGCTTTGCACGGACTTAACAGTTGTGTAGCCCTCAACCCCTGAAGGAATGGCAGGCCAGGCTCTGAACTGTGCAGAAGGATGAGGAGAAGGAAGCATCAAAATCACTGATGAGTCATAAAAAAAAAAAAGAGAAATGAGAAGTTTATTAAATTCAAAAAGTTTATTACATTCAAAAAGTTCTTTTAAAGGATTTAATCTCACTCTGAGTATGTTGCTGGCTTAAGCATATTGCTCTTTAAGAAAATTGTGGTGATTTAACAAAATGTATATTTGGAAAAATGAAAAGCTGGTATTATTACAGGCATATCCTCAGAGATACTACAGGTTAGATTCCAGATGACCACGGTAAAGCAGATATAGCAAGAAAGTGAAGCACATGCGTGTTCTGCTTTCTCACTGCATTTAAAAGTTATGTTGACATGGTACTGTAGTCTATTAATTATGCAGTAGCATTTTTGTCTCAAAACCAGTGTACAGGTCAGGTGCAGTGTCTCATGGCTGTAATCCCAGTACTTTGGGAGGCCAAGGTAGGCAGATCACCTGAGGTCAGGAGTTTGAGACCAGCTTGCCTAACAGTGAAACCCTGTCTCTACTAAAAATACAAAAATAAAACTAAAAATAAGTTAGCTAGCTACGGTGCTGTGTGCCTATAATCCCAGATACTCAGGAGACTGAGACAGGAAAATCACTTGAACCCAGGAGACGGAGATTGCAGTGAGCTGAGATCACGCCACTGCACTCCAGCCTGGGTGACAGAGCAAGACTCTGTCTCAAAACAAAAACAAAAACAAAAAGAATACACATTCTTTGCTCATCCATAAGAAGCAACTCCTCATCCATTTAAGTAATGAGATTAAAGCAATTTGGTCAAATCTTCAGGCTTCTAGTTCTAGTTCTCTTGTTATTTTTACCCCATCTGCAATGGCTTCCTCCACTCAAGTCTTGAAATATGGAATCAATTTCTTATAATTCCTGTTTATATTGATATTTTGACCTCCTCCCGTGAATCATGAATGTTGTTAGAGCACCTAGGATGAGGAATCATTTCCAGAAGATTTTCAAAGACCTTTACCAAGCTCTATAAGAAGACTCAATATCTATAGAAGCTATAGCCTTATGAAATATATTTCTTAAATAAGACTTGAAAGTTAAAATTACTCCTTAATCCATGGGCTACAGAATGGATGTTAAGTTAGTAGACATGAAAACAAAATTAATCTTCTTGTACATCTTTTAGGTGATCAGTTGCATTGTCAATAAGCAGTAATATTCTGAGCAGGAGTTCTCAACAGTGCACTTAAAATATTCAGTAAAACACACGGTAAACAGATGTGCTGTCATCGAGGCATTTTTCCCATTTATAGAGCATGGCCCTAGCAATGGCTTTTAATGGAAGTTAGTCTGGGGTTAAGCTTAAAGTCACTAGCTGCATTTGCCCCTACTAAGATGATCAGCCTGTCCTTGGAAGCTTTGAAGCCGTGCATTGACTTTTCCTCTCTAGCTATGAAAGTCCCAGATGGCACCTTCTTGAAATAGAAGGCTGTCTTCTCTACACTGAATATCTGTTGTTTGGTGTAGTTGCCTTCAGCAACAATCTTAGCTAGATACTCTGGATAACTCGCTGCAGCTTCTACATCAGCATTTGCTTTACTACTTTTACATGATGGAGGCAGTTTCTTTCCTTAAACCTCATGAATCAACCTTCAAACTTGTCTTTGGCAGCTTCGTCATCTCTGTCAGCCTTCACAGAATTGAAGGCAGTTGGAGCCTTGCTTTAGATTAGGCTTTGGCTTAAGAGAATGTTATGGCCGGTTTGATCTTGTATCCAGATAACTCAAACTTTCTCCTATCAGCAATATGGCTGTTTGCTGTTGTTTCATTTCATTTGCATGTGCACTGGAGTAGCACATTTTGCTTTCTTGATGTAGTTTTCTTTGCATTCACAACTTGGCTAAGTGGTTGGTGCTATCAAGCTGGTGCAAAGCCCATCTCAGCTTTCAACATGCCTTCCTCATTGAGCTTCATCATTTCTAGCTTTTGATTTAAAATGAGAGACATGCGACCCTTCCTTTCACTAGAACACTTAGGTGCCATTGTAGCATCATGAATTGGTCTAATACAATATAGTTGTGTCTCAGGGTATAGGGAGGCCCACCTGAGCAGGGGGAGAGAGAGAGTGTAACAGGCAGTTGGTGTAGCAGTCAAAACACATGTAACATTTATAAGTTCACGTTTTTATAGGCATGGTTTGTGATGCCCCAAAACAATACAATATTAATGTCAATGATTATTGATCATAACACAATAACAGATATAATAGTAATGGAAACATTTGAAATATTATATGAATTACCAAAATGTGATACAGAGACATAAAGTGAGCATGTGGCTGTTGGCAAAATGTCTCCTGTGGACTCACTTGATGCAGGGTCACCTTAAACCTTTGATTTGTTAAAATATACAGTATCTGCAAAGCACAACAACTTGAAGCACAGTGATAAGTGTTCCTACATGGCCTTACCTACATTCAGGAGCTATTTTTCTTTTTGTGGGAGATGATTTTATTTTCCATGAAAATTTAAAAGTTTATAAACTACTAATATGTGATATGTAGTTTGAGAAAACATCATATTAATCATGAAAATGTTGTGAAGATTAAAATATTGTGTTTAGCATATCTTTACTGTGAATTATTGTGTAGATTCTGTGCATTAATACAGCTAATACTGGTTTAAAATGTTTTTAAAGACAGATTCTTGCTCTGTTGCCCAGGCTGGAGTATTGTGGTGCAACCACAGCACACAGCAGCCTCCAGCTCCTATGCTCAAGTGTTCCTCCCCGCTGAGCTTTCTGAGCAGATCTACAGTGGCATGCCACCATATTCCGCCCTACCCTCAAATTTACATTTTTTTTTTTTTTTTTGAGACGGAGTTTCGCTCTTGTTACCCAGGCTGGAGTGCAATGGCGCGATCTCGGCTCACCGCAACCTCCATCTCCTGGGTTCAGGCAATTCTCCTGCCTCAGCCCCCTGAGTAGCTGGGATTACAGGCACACGCCACCGTGCCCAGCTAATTTTTTGTATTTTTAGTAGAGATGGGGTTTCACCATGTTGACCAGAATGGTCTTGATCTCTTGACCTTGTGATCCACCCGCCTTGGCCTCCCAAAGTGCTGGGATTACAGGCATGAGCCACTGCGCCCAGCCCCTAAATTTTTAAAATTTTAAATTTCTTTATACAGATGGAGTCTCGCTCTGTGGCTCAGGTTGTTCCCAAACTCCTGGTCAATCATTCCTCCTGTCTTGCCTCCCAAAGTGCTGAGGTTATAGGCATAAACCTCTACAACTAGCCCATTCAGCTAACATTTCAAGGTTGCTCACCATGGGTGATGCTTGTCATGGCTCTCTATGTGTTTGGAAGTGGGGAGCGTACTGAGCAAATTGTTTAGGCGTACGGAATATCTGCTGACTGGGACAATGTCCCAGGAGAATTGCTGTCCCCGGAGTCCTGATGGAACATGGGAATACAATTGATCGACTAGAGATACTTCTTCTAAAGGGAACTGGGAAGTTCTTTCTCACCCTTTCTGGACACTTAGCAAGGCCATGCCCTAGAGTTTCATGACACCGTTGATCTATTTGACTCTTTAGGACACTTAAGCTTTTTCTTGTAGAGCCCTTTAAACATTGAGTGTCTGCAGTGTCTGTTTACCTTGTCGTAGGTGCTAACTTCTCTGCTCCTCAGCTTTCAGCTCTTGCTGCTTATTGGCAGCTCAGTAAGCTAGAAAGAACACTGGAATTAGAGTCAAGAGATTTTGCTGTGAGCACCTACTTCATGCGTTATTTTCTAAATAAACTTGCACAGATTAATGCTTTATATTAAGTTATATGTGAAATAAACAAAAATGTTTGGAAATTTGTTCCTTCCGTGAGAAGCAATAGCCCCATCAGAAGAATCTATCCCCATCACCAAACATTTGTTTTAGTTCATTAGTCATAGTTTCTTAAGATATATTTCTAGGCAAGACACAGTGGATCACACCTGTAATCCCAGCACTTCGGGAGGCTGAGGCAGGAGGATCACTTGAAGCCAGGAGTTTGAGACCAGCCTATGCAACATAGGGAGACCTTGTATTTATAAGAGGTAATAAAAATAAAAATTTGCTAGGCCTGGTGATGCATGTCTGTAGACCCAGCTGATAGAGAGGTTGAAGCAGGAGGATTGCTTGAGCTCAGGAACGTGAAGCTGCAGGTGAGCTGTGATGGCCCAGAGCATTCAAAAAGATTTTAATGTGACATTTTATTTGCTTTATTTTTTACAAAAGAGAATAGCAGAGAAAGCGTAAGTTGTCCTTTTTCACATCAAGAATATATGGAACTCTTTCTCTAGTTAAAATTCAAAATAGGAAAAAGTGTAGTAACAGGGCAAAGTATTTCTTTAAACTATTGAAATAAACTTCCCTTAATATTATCTCAAAATATCTGTTCGGGAGGTTAGTGAAGATTCTGCAGCTGATTTTCAGATAGCAGCATGCAGAGCCCTATGCAGGGTAAAATAACTGGAGAGCAAGTTTTAGAAGGAAAAACTTTCATAGAGATAATAGTTGGAAGGAAAAACCTCCCCTCGGCATAATGGCCTTTGTGATGCTCTGTGTGTAACAGTGGGTGTATTGGCAGTGGTGCTGTTGCGTGGAACTGCAGTAGATGACAAGCACGTGTGGATTGGGGGCCGTCATGAATGGTGGTGCAGACTGGGCCCTGTCTGCCAGTGTCCCTTGTGGAGGGACACCATTCACATAGTGCGATTCACAGCTTTGTTATTGCTTATTTGCTATGATAAATTTCTGGAATAAAGTAGCCATGTAACTTGGTATGAAAAAATTTGTATTTCACAGCAATTTTCCAACAGATGGATTAAAGTGGAATCAGGGTACCTTTTTTCCAATTTCTTTATGAAGGGCCATATGGGCTGGTGGTGGCATGGGTTTACACTGATACGATAATCTACCAATGCAAGGGAGTAGGAATGGCAGAGAGAATTTATGGGAGTCCTAAAGAGAGGAGGTTTCAGGCAATACTCAGGGTAGGAGGTATAAACCTGGAGGCCTACAGGGCTCAGGAGGAAGAGGGGCACAGGCCAGGTGTGTGCTTTAAACAAAGACGTGGTGTGTTGACATTGCACCTGCAGAACATATTTTCATCGACATGGAGAAATAAACCCGTCTGCAGGGGAAGCTACCGCTTGTCTCTCACTGGTTTTGGACTTACGTATATACAGTCTCAGAGCTGTGTCCCAGTTTTTCAAGAGGAATTAATAATTTGGACTTGTGGCCGGGCGCAGTGGCTCAAGCCTGTAATCCCAGCACTTTGGGAGGCCGAGGCGGGTGGATCACGAGGTCAAGAGATCGAGACCATCCTGGTCAACATGGTGAAACCCCGTCTCTACTAAAAATACAAAAAATTAGCTGGGCACGGTGGCGTGTGCCTGTAATCCCAGCTACTCAGGAGGCTGAGGCAGGAGAATTGCCTGAACCCAGGAGGCGGAGGTTGCGGTGAGCCGAGATCGCGCCATTGCACTCCAGCCTGGGTAACAAGAGCGAAACTCCGTCTCAAAAAAATAATAATAATTTGGACTTGTATGTGAAATATTTGAATTTTGGAGAAATGGCTTCATTTGGTAATGCAGCATGCTAGCCAAAGAAAGAACATGCCTGGATTAATTCTGGTTGAACTGGGCCAGCATTTGTAACCTTTAAAGAGACTATGGCAGAGTTCCTGGAACGGAAGAATAGAGGTGACCTTCTGCCTACATAGGTCACAAGACTGGCGTTTTGTAAGAAATCAATCAATACTTACTGAGTAGACAAATGTCTGAACACATCCCACTAAATGTCATTAATTGTTTTACTTTATTGGTTAACACGCCTTCTCAAAAATGATGAGGAAAGCTGCAAGGGGAATGTGTATTCAAGACTGAGTCTCAGTGTCAGAGACAGTAACCCCACCGTGACGGAGGTCTCGGTCAGCAGGAAGGGAAGCGCCAGGCCAATTAGACACGTACTGTGGCTTTTAGGAAAACTGGCCTCCACGTTTTGAGAAAAGGCAGGTCCTAGATCCTTTGAAGGAATTTGATTTAAGGTTCCGGAAGAAGAAATTCCAACTATTCACTGACATCATGATAATCCAAAAGAAAAATGGGTGACATCTACAAAACCAATTAGGTGCTGTCCACTGAGTTCCCATTTTGAAAGGGGAAGTACAAATGCTGAAGAAATGGCAGGTAACCAAGGATAAGTAGGACGGAAGACGGGAAGCTGTAAAAATATTTTCATAGAGCAGAAGCAAGGAACGAGCTCCTGTTTATGTTGTTCACGGCATGAAAGAATGAAAGGATGGATAAATGAATGCAGTGATGAAGTGGGCATATTTTATTGTCCTGGGTACTTTTCCGAGACCTGAAAGGAAAGTTAGGCCCACTGTTTAGGATTGATAGTCGACATGGTTTGACTCTGTGTCTCCATCCATATCTCATGTTAAATTGTAATTCCCGTTGCTAGAGGAGGGGCCTGGTGGGAGGTGATTGAATCATGGGGGCAGACCTCATCCTTGCGGTTCTTGTGATAGAGTTCTCCTGGCTAATTGTTTGTATTTTTTTTTAGTAGAGATGGGGTTTCACCATGTTTGGCCAGGCCTGCCTTGAACTCCTGACCTCAAGTGATCCTCCTGTCTTGGCCTCCCAAAGTGCTAGGATTGCATGTGTGAGCCACTCCACCCAGCCTAAAATTATCATTTTTTTAAATTAAAATAGAGTGATGGAAAACATGAAATGATATATTTGGGTGTCACCACTTGATGTGTCTTCTCTTGATGTGTTTGTATGTGAGGATCTCTGGGGTCTCCACTGCAGTCACTCACCTACCTCCCATTCACTCTGTGGCTTTAGGTAAGCTATTGAACACCTCCACACACAGAATCCTTATGTGTTGAGTGGGATAAACACCCTTGCCTAGGCTGTGAAGGTGAGCATGTCAGTGAAATGGCTGGCACTTCGCACACATGCCCCTTCTTTTCAGCCTTTCATAGGACAGCAAAGTAGCACTAGGTAGGTTTGGAACTTCCAGAACAACTTGGCTGAAGTACAACTGCACAGTCGAAGTAGAAGGAAATCTCCAGTGGCATGTGAAAGGGCTACCTGTTTAGTTTCTTTTTGTTTGAGACCTTTTTCATACAAAACACAGAAGGAATGCTTAGCAGACTTGGTTCTGAGCTTGCAGGAGCAATGATGACCTGAGTGATAGACTCAATATCTAGAATTCAGCTTGAGCCTTTACAGTCGGAATTATGGGCTGAACCAACAGGATGATACTCAACAGAAACAAAGGTGAAACTTGCTTTTTTTTATAAAAAGCTACTGCACAAATACCACATAGAAGAAAATGTTTTTATATGCTCAGAACATATGTACATATATAAAGAAGGTCCCCTTTCAACAGCCTATTCATGCCTGGAGTCTGCAGTTTCAGAGGATACCACCATACTATGCCGCTTCCCAAGACAGCACCAAGAAAAAATGCAGAGACCCCACATCACATCTGCAAAGTGCTTGTACACCATGGAAAAGAACGTAATTATAGAGACACATGATAAGCCAAAAACACGGGAAGAGACATCAGTTTCAAAAGAGCGAACTTACTTACTCTTTCAGACATCAGAGGACAGAACTTGGATTGATAGATGAAAGCTATAGAGAAACACATTTGTTCACTCAGGGGAACTTTCTAAGACCTAGAGCCATTCAGTGATGGGATGAGCTGCCTTGGAAGATGGCAAGGTTCCTGTTGATGGCCAGACTTTAGAATGAATTGGTTGTTGACTTGCTGTGGATGCCGTAGATAGGATCCCACTTCTGATAGGGCAACAAGATGACCCCTCAGTGTTTTCCACTTTTGCTTTCTCTGATCAGGTTAGTTTAACTCCATTGTCTTGCTGTTATTGACATAGATTTACAAGTACTTAAATTACTTTTCCATTGTTTTACAGAATTTATTTGATTCTACCAGAACATATATAAAATGTACAAAATCATTGAGGTTTTTCTTTTTTTTAAAAATTATGCTTTAAGTTCTGGGGTACATGTGCAGATCTTACAGGATTGCTACACAGGTATACACATGCCATGGTGGTTTGCTGTCTCTATCCCTCCATCACCTACTTTAGGTATTTCTCTCAATGTTGCCCTCCCCAGTCACCCCACCACCTGCTATCCCTCCCCTAGCCCCCACCTCCCAACAGACCCCAGTGTGTGATGTTTCCCTCTCTGTGTCCATGTGTTCTCATTGTTCAACACCCACCTATGAGTGAGAACATGCTGTATTTGGTTTTCTGTTCTTGTGTCAGTTTGCTGAGAATGATGGTTTCCAGATTCATCCATGTCTCTGCAAAGGACATGAACTCATTCTTTTTTTGTGGCTGCATAGTATTCCATGGTGTATATGTGCCACATTTTCTTCATCCAGTCTATCAATGATGAGCACTTGGATTGGTTCCAGGTCTTTGCTATAGTAAACAGTGCCACAATGAACATACATGTGCATGTGTCTTCATAATAGAATGATTTATAATCATTTCTGTATATACCCAGTAATGGAATTACCAGATCAAATGTTATTTCTGGTTCTAGATCCCTGAGGAATCACAACACTGTCTTTCACAATGATTGAAGTAATTTACGTTACCATCAACAGTGTAAAAGCATTCCTATTTCTACACATCCTCTCCAGCATCTGCTGTCTCCAGATTTTTTAATGATCACTGTTTTAACTGCCGTAAGATGGTATCTCAATGTGGTTTTGATTTGCATTTCTCTAATGACCAGTGATGATGAGCATTTTTTCATGTTGGTTGGCTGCATAAATGTCTTCTTTTGAAAAGTGTGTGTTCATATCCTTTGCCCACTTTTTGATGGGGTTGTTTGTTTTTTTCTTGTAAATTTGTTTTAGTTCTTTAGATTCTGGATATTAGCTCTTTGTCAGATGGGTGGCTTGCAAAAATTTTTTCCTATTCTGTTGGTTGCCGGTTCACTCTAATACTTGTTTCTTTCACTGTGCAGAAGCACTTAAGTTTAATTAGATCCCATTTGTCAATTTTGGCTTTTGTTGCCAATGCTTTTGGTGTTTTACTCATGAAGTCTTTGCCTATGCCTGTGTCCTGAATGGTATTGCCTAGTTTTTCTTCTAGGGTTTTTATGGTGTTAAGTCTTATGTTTAAATCCTTAATCCATCTGGAGTTAATTTTTGTATAAGGTGTAAGGAAGGAGTCCAGTTTCTGCTTTCTGCACATTGCTAGCCAGTTTTCCTAACACCATTTATTACACAGGGAATCCTTTCTTCATTGCTTGTTTTTGTCCAGTTTGTCAAAGATCAGGTGGTTGTAGATGTGTGGAATTACTTCTGAGGCCTCTGTTCTGTTCCGTTGGTTTATGTCTCTGTTTTGGGACCAGTGCCATGCTGTTTTGATTACTGTAGCCTTGAAATATAGTTTAGAGTCAGGTACCATAATGCCTCTGGCTATGTTCTTTTTGCTTAGGATTGTCTTGGCTATGTGGGCTCTTTTTTGGTTCCAGCTGAAGTTTAAGGTTGTTTTTTCCAGTTTTGTGAAGGCCAATGGTAGCTTGATGGGGATAGCATTGAATCTATAAAGTACTTTGGGCAGTATGGCCATTTTTATGATATTGATTCTGCCTAACCATAAGCTTGGAATGCTTTTCCATCTGTTTGTGTCCTCTTATTTCGTTGAGCAGTGGTTTGTAGTTCTCCTTGAAGAGGTCCTTCACATGCTTTGTTAGGTATTCCTAGGTATTTTATTCTCTTTGTAGCAATTGTGAATGGGAGTTCACTCATGATTTGGCTCTTTGTTTGTCTGTTATTGGTGTGCAAGAATGCTTGTTCTTTTTGCACGTTGATTTTGTATCCTGGGACTTTGCTGAAGTTGCTTATCATCTTAAGGAGATTTGGGGCAGAGACGATGGGGTCTTCTAAGTATACAAACATGTCGCCTGCAAATAGAGACAGTTTGACTTCCTTTTTTCCTAATTGAATACCCTTTATTTCTTTTTCTTGTTTGACTACATGGCTAAAATACT
The DNA here is from genome assembly GCA_031835075.1 of Saguinus oedipus. NCBI lineage: Eukaryota > Metazoa > Chordata > Mammalia > Primates > Cebidae > Saguinus > Saguinus oedipus. The sequence goes on along the minus strand of CM063172.1, from coordinate 171,980,220 downwards.
TCCAACATATTGGAAAATACTATGTTGAATTGGAATGGTGAGAGAGGGCACCCTTGTCTAGTGCCAGTTTTCAAGGGGAATGCTTCCAGTTTTTTTCCCATTCAGTATGATATTTGCTGTGGGTTTGTTGTAAATAGTTTTATTATTTTGAGATACGTTCCATCGATACCTAGTTTATTGAGAGTTTTTAGCATAAAGGGCTATTGAATTTTGTTGAAGGTTTTTTCTGCATCTATTGAGATAATCATGTGGTTTCTGTCTTTAGTTCTGTTAATATGATGGATTACATTTATAGATTTGCATATGTTGAACCAGCCTCGCATCCCTAGGATGAAGCCTGCTTGATTGTGATGGATAAGCTTTTTATGTGCTTTTACATTCGGTTTGCCAGCATTTTATTGAAGATTTTTGCATCAATGTTCATCATGAATAGTGGCCTGAAATATTCTTTTTTTAGTTATGTCTCTGCCAGGTTTTGGTATCAGGATGATGTTGGTCTCATAAAATGAGTTAGGAAGGATTCCCTCTTTTTGTATTGTTTGGAATAGTGTCAGAAGGATTGGTAGTAACTCCTTGTTGTATGTCTGGTAGAATTCGGCTGTTAACCCATCTGTACCTGGGCTTTTTTTTTTGGTTGGTAGGCTATTGATTGCTGCTTCAACTTCAGACCTTGACATCTATTCAGGGATTCGACGTCTTCCTGGTTTAGTCTTGGGACAATGTAAGTGTCTAGGAATTTATCCATTTCTTCTAGATTGACTGGTTTATGTGCATATATTTGTTTGTAGTAATCCCTGATGGTAATTTGCATTTCTGTGGAATCAGTGGTGATATCTTCTTTCTCATTTTTTATTGCATTTATTCAATTTTTCTCTCTTTTTTGTTAGTCTAGCTAGCAGTCTATCTCTTCTCTTGTTCTTTTCAAAAAACCAGCTCTTGGATTCATTGAGTTTTTGAAGGTTTTTTTGTGTCTCTATCTCCTTCAGTTCTGCTCTGATCTTAGTTATTTCTTGTCTTCGGCTAGCTTTTGGGTATTTTTTTTGTTATTGCTCCTCTAGTTTTTAAAATTCTGATGATAGGGTGTCAATTTTAGATCTTTTATTGCTTCTCATGTGAGCATTGAGTGCTATGTATTTCCCTCTAGACACTGCTTTGATTGTGTCCCAGAGATTCTGGTACATCGTGTCTTTGTTCTCACTGGTTTGAAGAACATCTTTATTTCTGCCTTCACTTCATTATTTATCCAGTAGTAATTCAAGAGCAGCTTGTTCAGTTTCCATGTTGTTGTGCAGTTTTGAGTGAGCTTCTTAATCCTGAGTTCTAATTTGATTGCACTGTGGTCTGAGAGATTGTTTGTTATGATTTCCATTCTTTTGCATTTGCTGAAGAATGATTTACTTTCAATTACATGGTCAGTTTTAGAGTAAGTGCAATGTGGTGCTGAGAAGAATGTATATTCTGTGGATTTGGGTGGAGAGTTCTGTAAATGTCTATAAAGTCCACTAGATACAGATCTGTGTTCAAATCTTGGATATCCTTGTTAACTTTCTGTCTCATTGATCTGTTTAATATTGACAGTGGAGTGTTAAGGTCTCCCACTATTATTGTGTGGGAGTCTAAGTCTCTTTGTAGGTTATTAACAACTTGCTTTATGTATCTGGGTGCTCTTGTATTGGGTGCATATATATTAGGAAAGTAATACCCTACTTTGTCTCTTTTCATCTTTGTTAGTTTAAAGTCCATTTTGTCAGAGACAAGGATGGCAACCCCTGCTTTTTTTTTTTTTTTTTTTTTTTTTTTTTAACTTCAGAGACCAAAGGTAGACAAATCCACGAAGATGGGAAGAAACCAGTTCAAAAGGGATGAAATCACCAAAAAGCGTAATGCCTCTCCTTCTCCAAGTGATCACAACTCCTCACCAGCAAGGGAATAAAACTGGACAGAGAATGTGTTTGATGAATTGACAGAAACAGGGTAATAACAAACTTGACAGAAAGTGGGTAATAACAAACTTCTCTGAGCTAAAAGAACATGTTCTAATTCAATGCAAAGAAACTAAGGATGTTGAAAAAAGGTTAGATGAAATGTTAACTTGAATAACCAGCTTAGAGAAGAATATAAACGACTTGATGGAGCTGAAACATACAGCATGGAACTTCATGAAGCATACACACGTTTCAATAGCTGAATTGATCAAGCAGAAGAAAGGATAACAGAGATCAAAGATCAACTGAATGAAATAAAATGAGAAGGAAAGATCAGAGAAAAAAGAAATGAACAAAGCCTCTAAGAAATATGGGATTATGTGAAGAGACCTAATCTGCGTTTGATCAGTGTACCTGAATGTGACAGGAAGAATGAATCCAAGCTGAAAAACACTCTTCAGGATATTATCCAGGAGAACTTCCCCAGACTAGTAAGGCAGGGCAACATTCAAATCCAGAAAATACAGAGAACACCACAAAGATGTTCCTCAAGAAGAGCAACCCCAAGGCACATAATTGTCAGATTCATCAGGGTTGAAATGAAGGAAAAAATGCTAAGGACAGCCAGAGAGAAAGGTTGGGTTACCCACAAAGGGAAGCCCATCAGACTCACAGTGGATCTCTCAGCAGAAACCCTACAAGCCAGAAGAGAGTGGTGGCCAATATTCAACATCCTTAAAGAAAAGAACTTTCAACTCAGAATTTCACCCAGTGAAACTAAGCTTTATAAATGAAGGAGAAATAAAATCCTTGATAGATAAACAATTGCTGAGTGATTTCTTCACCCCCAGATTTGCCTTACAAGAGCTCCTGAAGGAAGCACTAAACATGGAAAGGAACAATCAGTACCAGCCACTGCAAAAATTTACCAAATGGTAAAGACCATCGATACAATGAAGAAACTGCATCAACTAATGGGCAAAACAAACAGCTAGTATCAAAGTGGCAGGATCAAATTCACACATAGCAATATAACCTTAAATGTAAACAGGCTAAATGCCCGAATCAAAAGACACAGACTGGCAAATTGGATAAAAAGTCAAGTCCTATTGGTGTGCTGTATTCAGGAAACCCATCTCACATGCAAAGACATGCATAGACTCAGACTAAAGGGTTGGCGAAAGATTTACCAAGCAAATCTTTTTTTATTCTTTTTTCATTTTGTGGCTTCCTTTGAAATTTAGAGATCCTGTCACTCTAGAATTCTTTCTAGAGAAGGCCTTAGAGAAAATATTTGATCTTAGTTCCCCTTTATATTCCTCTGAAAAATAAACAAAGCAATGGTACATGAAGATATATTTTATGCATAAAATTGATATAAAGTGCTGAAAATCTCATTGACAGAGTAAAACCATCACCAAGGCCAGAGCTGATGCTCAGAAGGTAGGAGTTTGGCTACAGACTCCCTTCCAATCCAGTAGTGCTGCAGTCATTGTTAAACATTTTTAACATCTCTCCTTGAGATCCTGTAGTGCTGAAAGGAGACATCAATATGGAAAGCTTTGCAGTCAGAGATTGAAGCTCTCTGTGTGTACCTGCCTACCAGCTACCAGACCTACCACCTCCCACTTCCACTGTTGTTGTGGGTCAAGATCTTGGCCCAAGGCCTGCTGGATGCCATTGCTGCACCAGTTCTTCCATCCTCCTTTTCATTCACACATTGCATTTATATGGCTGGAGTTATCCTACCCTTAAGAAAATCAAACCCCTGATGTTCGGTTATGTCTATAATAAAGGACTTAGCCATTATACTTAGGAAGTTAAGAAATGGCAGATTTTATAGAAGTACAGGAATATGTACAAATGCACACAGCTATACACATGTAAATAAGGGAATGCCATTTTACCAAATGTTGGTGTTTTGTTTCAGGACCTTAATATTCTTGGTCCTACCACCTGTAAGTGATGTGATTTGTTATGTTTAGAGCATGGAGAATGATCAATTAGAGAGGAAGACAAACTCCAGCCATGTAGGAGGAGCCCTGGCACCACACCCCTGCTCTCTGGCCCAGGAACCCAGCATGTCCATTGCTGCCTCCTGTGCTTGGAGGCCCCCCTGCATTGCCAGCTGCTCACTCCTCCTTCATCCAGTCCATTCTCATCTCAGGAACCTGTTTTATTTGTTCCTTCTTCTCTGAAGCTTCACCACGTCTTTATTCTCTTTCCAGAAGGAGCTGAGGGCTTTAATGTCAGAGCTTCTGTTATTCTTTTGTCCCACTGCTGGTTCATCACTTATAAAAGGTATCTGCATGGCCCTTTATTTACCGCTCTCTTTTCTCCTGTAGATAGGGAGATCTTTGAAGGAAGGAGCTGTTTTTTATTTACCCAATAAATGCTTTTGAATTACTGCGAAGGAAAGGCAAAATGACTACGTCCATAGAACAAGCAGGACTTCTCATGTGTGCTAGTGATGTCGTGCTTTTTTTTGTTTGTTGTTTGTTTGTTTTTGAGATGGAATCTTGCTCTGTCAACAGGCTGGAGTGCAATGGTATGATCTTGGCTTACTGCAACCTCTACCTCCCAGGTTAGAGCGATTCTCCTGCCTCAGCCTCCCAGGTAGCTGGGACTACAGGTGCACACCACCATGCCCAGCTAAGTTTTTGTTCTTTTAGTAGAGATGGGGTTTCATCATGTTGGCCAGGATGGTCTCAAACTGTTGACCTTGTGATCCTCCTGCCTTGCCTCCCAAAGTGCTGGGATTACAGGCATGAGCCACCACACCCTACCTAGCGGTGCTGTTTGAGGAACAATTTCTTTGGGCCTGTAGTGTCACCAGCATCCCTTGCCCTGCCCATGCAAATGGCCATGTCCACCCAACCCCAGGGATGATTCAAGACCCTAGACCTGTTTGCCGTGCATTGAGAAATACTGCAGCAGACTATGGTGATTCTCTCAGACAGAGTTCCGTTTTGCTTCTTCGTGTTCCATTGGTCCATCCAGTGGAAAAACAGACCTTGGAGATCATGAGCTTCTACTTGACAGGAATCACTTCCAAAAATCATAATGGTCCCATCTCTGAAAAAGCTTTCCATTCATATTATGCACATTCACAGATGACCAAAACCTAACATTAAAACTATGAAGAAAACTATTGTCAAAGACCTATCCTTTCTTAAGAAATGAATTTTTAGTAAATCTTCTTTCTTGGATTTTGCGAACTCCAAAGAAAATCAGATTACTCACTTCTCTTTTCAAAAACGAAACAAAACAAAACTTTCCATCATAAGCAAAAAAGAACTTATGCTGCAGGATTAAGTGATGGATGTGATATGTAATACTGAGTGAATGGAAATATATCTCATACCTCATACATTTTTCTCTTCTGATCAATATTCAGCATATAAATGGCACTAATTTTCCATATTCAGAGAAAAAAAGTAGGAAACAAAAGCGTGTAAATGTTGGAGTGGAAGGCCAGTATTTCCTGTTAGATGACTGTAGTTTAAATACTATGTTTTGTTAGGTCATACAATAATAAAATGCTTTAAACATGGAAATATTATTAATAGCAGATAAATAGTATTATACATAAGAAGAATGCAAGGAAAAGCATCTGTGATAATGGGGTAGAGTTAGGGAAATATTTTAATGTAAATTATTCTTTAAAAAACATAGGAATTGTGTGGTTACGTGATTTTAATCCGTGACTCCTCTCTTTACTTAGGATGACATTCATTATCAGCTGTTGTTTTCATAAACCCCAAGCAAGTCAGTACATCCATCCATTGCAAACGGCATAGAAAACTATTTAAATCTATGCTAATGTTATTTTCTTCCTGAGTTCAGTAAATTAGTGTTGTGTCAGATACTTTTCAATTCTGAGATTGGTTTTTAATCTATGATGCAAACCTTGGGCAGTTAAGAGGAATATCATTGATTTATAACATCCCTTCTGCCTCAGTGCTTAACAAAGCTTGTTTGATTTTAATGGCAAAAAGAAAACTCTTTTTAAGTAAGATGTTTCTAATCTCTTGAAGTATTAGTACCGGAGACCCCAGGCAAAAGCAATTCTCAAAAGCTCTCTAGGAGGTAGTTTTATATGAAATTATAGCATGTCTAATATTGTGCAAATATTAAGGAGGTTTAAAACCCTTAAATTCATTGATTTTTTTTCATCCTCAGGCAAATGATAAAAGTGCAAACATATTGCTTTAGGATAAGCCTGTAGGTAAATATATCATGCAAAATATTGCATACAAATGCTGCACTACTTAATTTTGTCTGACTTATAATCCCTGAGAACATTAAATATTATTCCTTCAAAAATTCTTTCTACATTATGATCAATGTATTTAATTTGTCTTCTAACAAAACTATTAATTTTTGCCTTAATTTGGCGTAACTTCAACAGTACTGGAGGTCAAATGATGCCAGCTTCCTTTTGCTTCTAAGCTCCATCTCCTCCCCATTCAGCATTCACTCAGAGGATTAGAAGGTGAATGCTTGGATTTTTTATTCATCCTGCAGTAAAGGAATTTGGCTCTTTCTATGAGTGGCCTCTGATTTGCTGATTAATGTTTCACTGAGCTCTGATTGGCTATTACAATACCGTCACCGGTAGACATGATCACGGATGTTTGCAGAGATCACCATTGGTTTACGGTCTCTAAGAATAAGGTTTTCAACAAATTTTAAATGTATACAATTTGTTTGACTTATTCTTTTCAAATATGACTCTTTACCCAAAGAAAATAATATTTTAAGCGGTTATAACGTCGCTTCTAAAGGGCAAAAGGGCATTAAACTTTCAAAATAACAATGTTTAAATTGGCAATAAGGATGCTAATAATTTCCCCTAAAGAGCTTCTTGTACGTTAAAAGTATCTACTAACATGTATGTTGTGTAAAATGAGTGCGAAATTCAGGAAGCTTGTTGGGCTGAGCTTTCAGGGGAGCTGCGGGACTGTGCTGCGGGCTCAGTTTGTGGATGTCACCGTAGCATACCAACGTCCTGCGGGATTACAGACCGGGCTTCGCAATCTAGTTGTGGTAGAGCCTCTGTAGACGCTGTGAGTGTAGAACTGAGACGTCGGAGGCAGTGTTCCTGATCCTTTGAGATTAGGTCACTAGTGAGCCATTGACATTTTTATAACAAATTGAGGCTGTTTCCGTCAAGGTGAGTGGAAAAACTGTAGAAAGAGTTTTAAATTTTACCCAAGATAAGAAAAGAGGTGTAGAGGAAATGGAGATAGTCAATAGCACAGAACTGTTAAGAAAGCATTCTGTAACCCTGAATCCCAGAATCAATAACTTGTGTTAACCAGCCACATGGAGTATTAGAGAAGAAAAGCTGTTTGTCTGGTTCTCTTTACATTCAAAGAGCTTAAATTGAGAGCCTGAAGTCTTTTAGGAGCGGTGGCATGAGAGCTCTAGCTAACCCATTATTTGGCTGTCACTAATAAAGTTGTTGAAAATATTTTCTTCTGAAATCAGTCATTTAATTTTAAAATAATGTTATTACTTGTGTATTTATGGGTAATTTTTGTTTCAAATTTAAATATCCTGGCTCTGCTGAGATTTGCATGCCAGTTTTTTTTTTATTATTAAATTACTGGGAAATCACCCAGTGGATTAAAGCAACAGTGGTAATTTTATTTTGTTTTGTTTTGTTTTACATCAGATGCAAAAAATTGAATTAATCATACTTACTACTTTAGGACACAATATTGCCATGGGTTCATGTGAGACATTTTTGTCATTTTATTTTTATTGTTATTCTTCCTCTTCATCTGAATTGTATGTAAGGATCAATAATTTTATTATTTTACATATACTAGAGTTTATAGTGTGTATGCAAGTTGTGAAACAATAATGAACTGAGTACCTGTGAACCCCCTGGGCCAGTCCTTAGCAAAGCAGTACTGATACAGTTCAAGATTTTCAGCATCTCCTTGTCTGTCCATATTCTAATGCATTTATCTTACCCCTACAAATAATGTTGGGTTAATTTGGGTTCTTTTGTTTATTTAGTTATTATACTTTAAGTTCTGGGATACATGTGCAGAACGTGCAGGTTTGTTACGTAAGCATACATGTGCCATGATTGTTTGCTTCACCCATCAACCCGTCATCTACATTAGGTATTTATCCTAATGCTATCCCTCCCCTACCTCCAACCCCTGACAGACCCCAGTGTTCTCATTGTTCAACTATCCCTCCCCTACCCCCAACCCCAGAGACTCCATGTGTTCTCATTGTTCAACTCCCACTTTTGAGTGAGAACATGTGGTGTTTAGTTTTCTGTTCTTATGTTAGTTTGCTGAGAATGATGATTTCCAGCTTCATCCATATTCCTGCAAAGGACATGAACTCATTCTTTTTTATGGCTGTATAGTATTCCATGGTGTATATGTGCCACATTTTCTTTATCCAGTCTATCCTTGATGGGCATTTGGGTTGGTTCCAAGTCTTCGCTATTGTGAACAGTGCCACAATAAACATAGTTTGCATGTGTTTTTATAATAGAATGATTTATAATCCTTTGGGTATATACCCAGTAATGGGATTGCTGGGTCAAATGGTATTTTTGGTTCTAGATCCTTGAGGAATCACAAGACTGTCTTCTACAAATGGTTGAACTAATTTACACTCCCACCAACAGTGTAAAAATGTTCCTGTCTCTCCACATGCTCTCCTCCATCTGTTGTCTCCAGACTTCTTAGTGATCACCATTCTAACTGGCATGAAGTGGTATCTCACTGTGGTTTTGATTTGCATTTCTCTAATGACCAGTGATGATGAGCTTTTTTCATGTTTGTTAGCTATATATATGTCTTATTTTCAGAAGTGTCTGTTCATATCTTTTGCCCACTTTTTGATGGGATTGCTCATTTTCTCTTGTAAATTTGTTTAAGTACTTTGTAGATCCTGGATATTAGTGCTTTATCAGATGGATAGACTGCAAAAATTTTCTCCCATTCTGTAGGTTGCCTGTTCGCCTTGATGATAGTTTGTTTTGCTGTGCAGAAGCTCTTTAGTTTAATTAGGTCCAATTTGGATTGCTTTTTATGTGGATTTATTGAGGCATAATCAACATAAAATAAACTGCATATATCTGGCATCTGAGTGTCTGTGAATTTAGCGTCTTTGTATGCCTTAGTACCATCGCTACAGTAGTGATGGTAAACACAGACATTCCCTGAAAAATTGTCTGTGCTGCTTTGAGGCACCTTCCCCTTCTTTCCCAGGCTCAAGAAGCTGCTAATCTTATTCCTGTCACTCTAGATTAGTTTTCATTTTCTAGAATTACATGAAATCATATAGAATGCAATCCTTACTCTGGCTTGTTTTATTAAACATAATTATTTTGAATTTTTTTTCAGGTTACTGATGTATTTAATGTGATAAAACAAATGTTGATCAAAGTTAAATGGGTAAATATTGTGGTAAATCTTCACACTAGGAAGTCACACAGCTGTATATGGGTGTGTAGATTTACCACAGTGTGTGCTCATTTACCTGTTGATTGACATTTGTTTTTATCACATTTTTGGCTATTGCACTGTTATAAATAAAGTTACTCTGAATGTTGTGTACTAATTGTTGAATAGACATGTGCTTTCATTTCTAGGGGTAGAATAGCTTAATTTTATGGTAAGCTTATGTTTAAATTTTTAAAATTGCCAAAATCTTTTCCAAAGTGGTTACCATTTTATGTTTCCAGAACCAGTGCATGGTAGTTTGTTATTTCCCACCTTCACCAATATTTGGTATGATTAGTCTTTTTAGTTGTAGACATTCTGATAGGTTTTTAGTAGTATCTTACCGTGGTTTTAATTTGCACTCCCTAATGACTAAAAATGTTGAGCATCTTTTCATGCTTATTTGCTGCTCAAATATTTTCTTTGATGAAATGTTTAAATCTTTTGCTTAGTATTTTTTCATTTGATTGTTTGCTTTCTTACTGAGTTTTTAATATATATCCTAGATAAAAGAACATGTCATATATCAAATAGATGATTTACAAGATATTCTCTCAATATTCGGCTTTTAAAAAATCTTTTAATTTGAAGTCTTTGCAAGTGCAGCAATTATTTATTTTGATGAAATCACAATAAATGAAGTCTTTTATAGATTTATCTATTATTATCTAAGAAATTTTTGTCTACGCCAAGATTATAAAGATTTTCTCTTATGTTTTCTTCAATAAGTGCTTTTTAAAATTTTCAGTTTTAGGTTTTACATTTAGTAGTGAGATCCATTTCAAGTTCATTTTTATATATGGTGCAAGAGATGCAAGATATAGATCACAGTTCATATTTTTACAATGGATTGCCAATTTTTCCAAAACCATTTGTTTAAAAGGCCATCCTTTATCAATTAAATTACCTTTAATAATGGTCAAAACTTCAATTGTCAATGTATTTGTGAATTTACCCTCCTTTGGTTCCATTGATATATTTGTTTATCTTGATGTCAGTTTCACATTGTCTTGATTTCTGTCGTTTTACAATAAGACTTGAAGTCAGGTAGTGTTAGTCTTTTAACTTTGTGCTACATTTTCAAAATTTTTTGCCTATTTCAAGTTCTTTGCATTGTCACATGAATCTTAGCATTAGCATGTCAGTTTTTACCACCATCTTCTGAGATTTTGACCAACAATTCATAGATTACTTTGGGGAGTAATGACATTTTAATAATGTTAGATCTTCCAATTCCAGAGCAAATATTGCTGCATTTCTTTTAGGTCTTTCTTTTTTAATTTCACTCAGCAATGTTTTATACTTTTCAGTGTACAGTTCTCACAAAGTGTTTGTAAACTTTATTTTTGCATATTTTATATGCTTGATCTATTGCAAGTGGTGTTTCTTAATTCCAATTTTAGATATTTTGTATATTGACTTTGTAACCCAAATCATTTAAGATTACTTATTAGTTCTAATGGCATTTTCATAGATGCTATAGAAATTTCTGTGGAGTCATTCACGTCACTTGAGAATAGAAATATTCTGATTTTTTTCTAATCTTATGCATTTTATTTTTCTTGACTTACTGCACTGGCTATCAGCTCCAGTATAAGGCTGAGTGGAAGTAGTAAGACTGAACATTCAGGCCTCAATCTCAGAGGGAAAGTAGGCAGTTCTTCATCATTTAATGTGATATTAACTGTAGTTTTTCATAGATGATCTTTATCAGGTTGAGAAAGTTCTTTATTCCTAATTTGCTATGGGATTTTATGAGATAAATTTTAAATTTTTGTCAGATGTTTTTGTTTTGAGTCTAGTAAGAGTATTATATTTCTCTTTTTCACTGTCTTAACATGGTAAATTATGTTTGATTTTCAAAGGTTATATCAAACTTGTATTCCTAGGATGAAACCCCATTCAGTCACGAAGTATCATTATGACATATTGTTGAATTCTATTTGCTAACATTTCTGTGTTCTTGGGTATATTCATTTTAAGTTTTCTTTTCTTATAATATTTTTTTCTTGTTTTTGTATCAATGTAATAATGGCTGAAAAAGTGAAAATGGAAGTATTGCCGTGTCTTCATTTTTCTCAAGCATTTGTGTAAAATTGCTTTTGTTTCTTTCTTAAATGTTTGATAGACTTCATTAGTGAAAACATCTGAGCCTAGAGTTTTCCTCGTGTGAGTTTTTAAAAATACAAAATGAGTTTCTTCAATGGATCTAAGACTATTGAAGTTTTCTGCTTTCTCTGGCTTGAAATTTAGTAGGTCCTTTTTTTGGCTTTCCTGGAATTTTGCAAGGTTGCCAAATTTATAGTTATAAAATTGCCCAGAATATTCTCTTATCCTTCTGGTATCTCTACAATGTGTAGTTGTATCATTTCTCTTGTTTCTGACATTGGTACTTTGTATCCTTTCTCTTTATTTCCTGATCAGTCCGACAAGACAGTATAATTTTTACTGATCTTCTTAAAGAACAAAGTTGTGGTTTCATGGTCTTTTTGCTGTTGTTCTATTTTCTTTTTTTATTATTATTTTTATTTTATTTTTTGAGACCAAGTTTCGCTCTTGTTACCCAGGCTGGAGTGCAATGGCGTGATCTCGGCTCACCGCAACCTCCGTCTCCTGGGTTCAGGCAATTCTTCTGCCTCAGCCTCCTGAGTAGCTGAGATTACAGGCATGCGCCACCATGCCCAGCTAATTTTTTTTAAATTTTTGGTAGAGACGGGGTTTCACCATGTTGACCAGGATGATCTCGATCTCTTGACCTTGTGATCCACCCACCTTGGACTCTCAAAGTGCTGGGATTACAGGCATGAGCCACCGCGCCTGGCCCTGTTCTATTTTCTAAACCAGTGATTTTTTTACCTTGATCCTTATTGTTTCTTTTTTTCTTCTTACTTTGTTTTTCATTTGTTCTTCAGTTTCTGTTTGTGAAGTTGGAATGTGAGGATAATCTGAAATTTTTTTCTGTTTTTCCCACAAATTTTTCTTTGTATACTGCTTTAGCTGCATCTTCTAAGTTTTGGTATATCTTCATTTTCATTCACTTTTGAATTTTATTAAATTTCTATATTTCTTCTTTTACCCCAGGCTTATTTAGAAATGTATTTTTCATTTTTTAAATTTTTCATAATATGCTTTCTTTTGGGTAATACCTAAGAGTGGAATGGCTAGACCATATGAAGTATATGACTAGCCTTTGGTAAAAATGCAAAGCTGTTTTTGAAGTGGTTATATAATTTTACATTTCTAATTAGCACACGATATCCTGACCAAATCTCTAAACAGTTAGTCTTCTTATTTTTAACAATTGTAATAGGTGTGTAGTGGTGTCTAAATGGTTGATGATGTTGCACATGCTTTCACTTATCTATTTGCTATTCATATTTCTTTTTGATGAAATATCTTGAAATCTCTTGTGCTTGTTTTTGTGTGTGTGTGTTTGTATTTCTATTACAGTTTTAAAATGATACTCCTGGGTATCTACCCAAAGGAAAAATCATTATATCAAAAAGATACCAGCCCTTTATGTTCATTGCAGCACTGTTCATAATAACAAAGAGATGGAACCAACGTAAGTGATCATCAATGGATAACTGGATAAAGAGACTGGTATATATACACAATGAAATTATATTTAACCATAAAAACCATGGAATCATGTACTTTGCAGCAACATGAGTGGAACTGGAGGCCATTATCTTAAGTGAAACAAGTCAGATAGAGAAAAGACAAATAGCGCATATTTTCACTTATAAGTAGGCGCTAAAGAATGTGTACACATGGATATAAAGTATGGAATCATAAACTAGGAACTTGGCAGGGTAAGTGGGTGGGAGTAGGATGAATGATGAGAAGTTACCTAATGTGTACAATGTATATTATTCAGTTATGTCTGTGCTGATGAATTATTTACAATGAATTTTTGTGTATTTGTCATGTATTTACAATGCATTATGCAATTTGTCTCTCTTAATTTTCCCTAATTTATATTAGGCAAATGTTAGTGTATTCGTGATTTGAATTGGCCACTAAAGAGCAAATTGTAAGCATCCCAAGCCTATTTTCATTTAAAATATATATTTTCCTTATTGGTTTGTTATGACAATTTAATGAGATAATGAATGTTAAGCCCTTGCATTGTGCCCAGAACACAGTAAACTCTTATTGGGGGAAAATATTAAGTGATTTGATTATTTGTTGTTGTGTAAGTAATCACATCAGAACTTAGAGCATTAGAACAACTATTATAGTTTGCACATGGTTTTGTGTGTCGGTGATTTAGAGTGATTAAGTGGTTCATCTTTAATCAACTGCAGCAATGGATAATGAAGGAAACACTTCCAAGCTAGCCTCATTCATTCATTCTTATTTTCTGCAATAGTAGTTCTCACCTCTCATTGTGTATTAATATTACAGATGCCTGGGCTCCACCCCCAAAGATTCTGATCTTTGATGAAGAAAAGTACTATACATTTATATTACTTATAAAGCTTCCTAGGCTATTTTAATATACAGCAGAACCAATTTACTAAGGGCTTACTTTTTTCCTTTTAAAACAAATGTGTTTCTTTCTTTTATTATAGTTACATACCATAGGGAAAAAAATTAATTTGTGACTCAATTGAGAAATATTTCTTGAGTGCCAGTGACGAAGAATGTGTAAAGAATAAGACAAAACTTACTTATGAAACACACTTAAAGATAACCACCTTAAATATTTTGGTGTATTACCTGCCAGTCTGCCTACTTTTATAACTTAGTGTTCTTTTGCTACAAGTGCTTTGTAATACACTTAACCATTTATTCTATATTTGGATTTTCAAGTTTCTTTTTCAGTATTTAGGAACTAAATATAGCATGCTGATGAATGGCATTGAAAAGTCACCTGTTTGTGCTTCTTCAGTTCATTTTTGCTTTCACAAATGTTATTTCTTTGACCTGCTTGAGTTGATGCTATTTGAAAATGTAACTTTCAAATCTTCATAATCACATCAATAAGCTCATGAAAAGATGCTCAACATCAATAATTATTAGGGAAATGTCGGTCAAAACCACAGTAAAGTACCACATTCATTGGGATAAGTATTATCAAAACAACAACAGAAAAGGAAGTAAAAAGTTCAACAGGGATGTAGAGAAATATCTTGTACTTTGCTGGTGCAACTACTGTGGAAAACAGTATGGTGGTTCCTTACAACTGAAATATAGATTATCACCCAGCAATTTTGCTTCTAGGCATATACCCCCAAAAACTGAAAGCAGGGACTTGAAAAGATGTCTGTACATCCCTCTTCATAGCAGTATAATTCACAGTAGCTAAATGTCCATCAATGAATAAGTTGATAAATTACATGTGATACATATGTATATATAATACAGAGGCATTGCATTGGCTTCACATCTCTTTGGCTTATTTTTGCTGCTGCAGGCACTTTTCATCTTTGGCTATTATTATTCACCCTTAAAAAGGAATAAAATTTTGATGCATGCTATGACATGGAAGAACTTGGAAAATATTCTAAGTGAAATAAGCAGTCACAACAAACAAATATTGTACGATTCCACTTTTATGAGATACTCAGAGCAGTTCTACGAGATACTTTTCTTAGATACTCAGAGTAGTTTTATGAGATACTCAGAGTAATTCCTAGAGATGGAAAGTAGAACAGCAGTTACCAGGGCCTGGAGGTGGGTAGGAATCAGGAAGTGTTTAATGGGTATGGAGTTTTAGTTTCGGGAAATAAAAGATTTCTGGAGATACATGGTGGTATTGGTTGGACAATGATGTGAATATGCTTAATGTAGCTAAACTGCACAGCTAAAAATGACTATAAAGGTAGATTATATGTATATTTTACCATGTTAAAAAATTCTTCAGATCCAGTACCTATATCTATCTTCAGTTACTGAACTGAACGTAGCCAGCCACCTCAGTTCTCCCTATTACAGGTCTGTCTGTCCTTCCCAGGACATGCATTTACTCGAGACAGGTAAATAGGTGGATGGGACGTGTCTCACCCCTCCAAAACAAGTATCATCCCTTGCCTTCTTTTCTATGCTCTACCCTCAGGAGCCATCACATGTCAAAACTGAAATAGGACACTAGCCTTGAGGCAGGCTACTGAAAGTGATCGTGCTTTTTAAAGAGAGAATCCCCATGGTTCTCTCCGACAGAGTGAGTGAATGTAAGTGTTTCTGATACATTCGTTCCCAAAGAATAGGGAAAACAAACACAGTACAAACTTAATTTCTGCTAGCATACCTCATTACCTACAGTAGTCTGTCCTCATGCTGCTAATAAAGACTTACCCAAGACTGGGTAATTTATACAGGAAAGAGGTTTAATTGACTCACCTTTCCACATGGCTGGGGAGGCCTTACAATTGTGGCAGAGGCAAGGAGGAGCAAAGTCAGGTCTTACATGGCCACAGGCAAGAGAGCTTGTGCAGGGGAACTCCCATTTTTAAAGCCATCAGATCTCTTGAGACCTATTGACTACCATGTGAATGGTACCAGGGAAAGTACCCTGGTGATTCCGTTATAGCCACCTGGCCCTGCCCTTGACACATGAGGATTATTACAATTCAAGGTGAGATTTGGGTGGGGACACAGCCAAACTATATCATTACCTATATATGAAATATGGAAGAACTAAAGTCATATGGTTGAGGCTTTATTGATAGAATAATATGCTTTAATGTTTGAATGAAATGGCATTGTAAATTTACAGGATGTATGTGAATAAGCCTACTCTCCCCATTGAGTAGATGCTCCAATATTCAATTTTACTTGAATCTTAACTAAGTCCATGTTCAATTTCCCTCTTTTTTTACCATAATGAAATTTTGACCACCCCCATTAAAAGTGATATGGATTCTTTGAATTTCTATAATCCTTACTGTTTTTATACTAATGAAATTTTGACCACCCCCATTAAAAGTGATATGGATTCTTTGGATTTCTATAATCCTTACTGTTTTTATACTAATGCAGCTTTTACATAAAAGCACAGACAATATATGCCAACTTTTCATATGAATATCTCTTATTTTATCAACTATACTGAGATCCTTTTAAAGAAAGGAATGAGGTTATATCCACGGTTTTCTTTTTCTCTTTTGTACTCCCTGTTACAACTTTTTTAATGTCCCAGAGTTGGTGCTTAATAGTGCACATATGTTTAGGGGAAATTGTGACTTCAAGTCTAATTAGCATAAAACAAAAGGAAAAGGCCCCAACTTCTAGAGGCAATAAGTATAGAACAGTGAATATGTATTGAATCCTTTTGATTTATTTAAAAACTAGGCTGTTGTATACAAGAAAGAAAGAACTGTGTTAACAATGATAAACTTAGTTTATAAAAGGCCATACATTATGGATTTCTCTATTATAGACTGTGAATCGCACCTATACTTAAATTGCTCTCATTTCTGAGAAGATGTCATTTTTACCAGCATGTTCAGTTTAGAGAGGTATTCAGCTGAAGCAGTGAGAAGGGGCAAAGCCAGCTTCATATGTCTGGTTTTGGCTCAGTCAACCATGTTGGCCAGTGACATGCGGTATCATGACTGGGACTCTATCACATCTGGCTGTGGAATTTAACTTAAAAACCTAGTATCTAACAAAAATTCTCATGGAGTTTTGCTTCCCCATTTTTCATTGTGCTATATACAACCTGTATGGCTAGTCCCACACATTTTTCCTAGCGGCCACTCCTCTCAGTTTCCCCAGCTCCTATCCCCTTTGCAGAATCATCCAGTCTTGGAATGCTTCTATCACCAGGACCTCATAGAACCTGATCCATGCCCTTCCAGGGCCGTCTCAAGCCTTAGCCCTTTCTCTGCTATCTGGTGTGCTCCTTTTGTTAGCTGCCTGATGGCCAGATTTATTGCTGCATCCTTTCTAGCTCTGAAGACCTTACAGCATCCAAAATGAAATAGATGGAGTAGATGCCAAGTCAAATTCTGAGGAATTATTTAAAAGTAAGATGTCTTCATGGTCTTGTGACATTTCTAAGTACATAGATTTCGACTAAATGATCTTTTTCTGGCTGTATAATTTTAAGAAATGAAGGAATAGAGTGGAAAATGACAGTTGGCATGTGCGGTTTTATCCTGCCCCTTCTATTTTTAAGCCATTTCCCAAAAAGACTTATGTCTTCTAATTTTGTGGAAGTCAGATATCAAAATACATTGGCTACCCTTTTTGTGGGTAGCGAATTCCCATGGAAAAGCAAACCCGACATTAACATCTCCTTGTTAATTAATCATTGCTATGTTGAAGGCTGCTAAATAGAGTTGCTAGATAAAACACAAGACAACCAGTTAAATTTGAATTGCAGATGAACAACAAATTTGAAATGCAAATTTCACTGAGTGCTGTGTATCCCTACTTGCCAACTCTGGCAACCCTGCTCTTGAGGCAGTTGGTCACAGGTTATTGGTGCTTTCCTACAGGCTGTATTACAATAACTTTCACTCCTTAAACCTTCTGAATCATTAGCTCTGTTCACAGAATTAACTGAATAAAATATTCCCATTGCCTCATTAGGTGTTTCCTAGCTCCGTTAAGCCACTTCAATAACTAGTTTCTTATATTGAAAAATTGTAATGCAGTTGGATCAGTTACCACTTATAGCACATAGAATGTCAGTCGTTAGAGTTCATGGCTATAAGATGCAAACTGTAACAACAGAGAACAATTACGCAGACTTGATTTGTTTGTTTTCAAGGAAGAAGAGGCATACAAGGAAGGAAAATATTCTTTCTAAATAGATATAAAATTTTAATTTTTAAAGTCTGCACAAACATTTAAAAAATAGTATTGGATTCTGTTGATAAACCACCAAAATACCAATTTTGAAATGTTCCCACATTAAACCCTGGAGAGCTACTGTGAAAACAGCACAAAGATCATTTCAAAAAACCAATTATATAAATACAGGATGTTGGGGACCTGCCTTGACAGGAGTTCATGTGAAAAGCGTCCAGAGTTTCCTTGATCCCATGGTCAGTATAAGACAGCAGCATGGCAAGAGTATAAAAACGTGCCTGTAACTTTTCCTGCATTAAATTGTTGTCAGAGGACATGTAGTCTGGAATATTGGAAAGCTCTAAATAAATATTTTTTGAAGGAATGAATGAATGAATGAATGAATGAATGAATTGTTCTTTGGGTTTGTAGCGAACATCTACAATTCAATGTCAGTTCTGGACGTAACTTTACTTACTAGGGGTGTTGACAGACTAGAGTGACTGCCGGAGGTCACTTAGAAGAGTAAGTTGCTGGAGATGCTGTTTCCGTGAGAGAACCTAGGGAGAATTTCTGGGAATGAGTCTTCATGGGGACATGCCCCACCTTCTTTAGCTACTTAGGGACTTGCATGTGGAAATGTGAATGCATTTTTTAAATTACTCTAGGGGGCAAAATTAGATCAGTGGGCAAAAGTCACAATGAAGAATATCAAAAGGATAAACAGTGTGGTCATTAGGCAAGTATTGGTCACATTGATACCTCTGGATAATTGTAATATTGTTGATGTATTTTACTGCACCAACTGCCCTCTATGTACTCCAACCCACGTGGAGGTGTGGTGAAAAAGGCTGATGTTTAGGATCCTTTTTCTATCACTTACTAGCTATGTGGCCTTGTAGGACATTCTCTAAGCTTCCCTTTACTCAATCCAGAACATGGGAGTAATAATGTCTGTCTGGCAGCAGTCTTGGCAAGACCAAATTAATTTTGCATGGGAACTCTGTGGTGTGTAGTAGATACACCTCAGAAAGCAAGCTCTGCATGGAAACATTCTCTGTGTCCTGACTTGGGTGATGGTGATATGACTGTTTGCTTCCTGATGATTCATTGAGTTGTTTTGTGTACTTTTCTATCAGTTGTGCCTAACAATGAAAATGATTTTTTAAATTTTTAAAAATTTAAAACAAACCAGAAAATATTATATGCAATAGTATTTACACAGTAGTAAGATTTCTTTGCTAAAAATTTAATTTTACATACTCATGTTCAAAGCAGCATTATTGATAATGGTCAAAAGGTGGAAGCAACCCAGGTAATCATTGATTGTGAATGGATAAAGAAAATCCAATACAGTGGCTGGGTGTAGTGGCTCACACCTATAATCCCAGCACTTTGGGAGGCTGATGAGGGTGGATTACCTGAGGTCAGGGGTTCGACAGCAGCCTGGCCAACATGGTGAAACCCATCTCTACTAAAAATACAAAAATTAGCTGAGCATGGCAGTATGTGACTATAATCCCAACTACTTGGGAGGCTGAGATAGGAGAATCACTTGAACCTGAGAGGTGAAGGTTGCAGTGAGCTGAGATTGCATTATTGCATTGCAGCCTGGGCGATAAGAGCAAAACTAAATCTCAAAAAAAAAATGATACAGTATATACATGCAACATGCAATAGAATATTATTCAGCCCTTGAAAAGGCATGAAATTCTGATACATGCTACAACACAGAAAGACCCTGAGACATGATGCTAAGTGAAATAAGCCAGTTACAAAACTGCAAATACTATAGGAACCCACTTAATATGAGTACCTAGAGTAGTTAAATTCATAGAGACTAGAAGGTAAAATGGTGATTGCTAGGGATTGGGGTAAGGGAGAAATTGGGAGTTATTGTGTAATGGTTTATTGGGTAGAGTTTCAATTTTCCAAGATGAAAAAGCTCTGGAGGTTCGCTGCACAACCGTCGTCCTTATCACTGCAGAACTATACACTAAGAGATGGCTAAGATGGCAAATTGTATGAAATGTGTATTTTATCACAACTAAAAAAAAAATGTTACTTTTTACAACAGAAAAATGTTATTTTCATTTAATTACGTGAATAATTCTTTCTTTGGCCTGCCAGCGTACGTCAATCAAGATTATTTTTAAAGTATATATGTCATATCATCTAGATTAAAGAAAATCCTTCAGATTATAGTTTCTTCTGGCATCTAATGTACATTAATTTTAAAGATAATGTATATGCTACAGTATTTAAAGGTATCTTCACTGGATATTCTTAACATGAATGTTCTAGACTGCAAGAGTTCTAGAGATGTTCAAGGACTTCAAGGAGGTCCTTGAATCTTGTGAAATTTTATGCAAAATGCTTTGGCGTGTGTGAGTGCACAGCTTTTGGAGAAGCTAATCTGTAGCTTTTATCTGCTCCTCAAAGGCTCTGTGACCTCTACAAGATCAGGGTCAAGAACCACTTATGTAAATGAACTTCCACTGAAACCCCTGAGATACTTGTCTCAATGTCTGAGTATGTTATCCCCTGTCATCCCCTACATTTCTCCCAAGGAGTAATTAATAACAGAATGCTATTCACTTGGCAGACACAGGTGTTGTATCACCAGGGTGAGCCCTGTGCCCAGGGCCATTAAACATCTTCATCAGTGACTGGGATGATGGAGGAGACTACATGCTCACCTTGCATGAGGATGTGGTAAAGTCAGATGAGGCAGCAGAACCGAGCGGGATAGGAATGGGATTCCAAATGCACTTGACAGGTTGGAGAAATGAACAGAAGACAGTTACAGTGAGATCAGCAAGGACAAGAGGAGAATAGTAAAAATTAGGAAGAGAATGTAGGCCAGCAAGTCTCATGGAAAGAACTGCTCAAGGAAAAGCCAAATGACAATCTGAAAGCCATGAAATGAAACAGTGGCAGAGGGATGGGATAAAGGATAAACTCTTAGGCTGAAAGCTGCTCTGGCAGAAGAGCAATACTAAGAGAAAAGACCCATTTTCTTTCCTGGAGCTTTTCTTGAATAATTGACATCTCCTCTGTTTCCTTGAATGACAGTGAGTTCCAAGCATTTATTTACATGCCGCCTTCTGTTTTCGAAGCAAGATTTTTGTATGCAAACACATACATATATGCATGGTGTATAAGTGTGTACATGTATCATGCACGTGCGTGTGATCAAGCATCTTAGTTATGTGCTTTGCTGTCTCAGTGTCTGAATCTTTTTATTTATTTATTTATAATACTTTAAGTTCTGGGGTAAATGTACAGAACATGCAGGTTCGTTATACAGGTATACATGTGCCATGGAAGTTTGCTGCATCCATCACCTCATCATCTACATTAGTTATTTCTCCTAATGCTGTCCTTCCCCAATCCCCCCACCCACTGCTGTCCCTCCCCTAGCCACCCCCACCCCAGCAGGCCCCAGTGTGTGATGTTCCTCTCCCTGTCTCCATGTGTTCCTATTGTTCAACACCCACTTATGAGTGAGAACATGTGGTGTTTGGTTTTCTGTTCTTGTGTCAGTTTGCTGAGAATGGTGGTTTCCAGCTTTATCCATTTCCCTGCAAGGTACATGAACTCATCCTTTTTTATGGGTGCATAGTGTTCCATGGTGTATATGTGCCACATTTTCTTTATCCAGTCTATCTTTGATGAGCATTTAGGTTGATTTGTTTACATAGGTGAGGTTAAAACCGCTTACTGGAGCCTCAGCAATGGCAGTTGTCCCTACCCTCACTGAGCTCCAACGTCCCAGGTCGAGCTCAGATTGCTGTGCTGGCTGCAAGAATTTCAAGCTAGTGGATCTTAGCTTGCTGGTCTTCATGGGGGTAGGACCAACCAAGCTAGATCACCTGGCTCCCTGGTTTCAGCCCCCTTTTTCAGGGGAATGAGCAGTTCTGTCTTGCGGGCATTCTTTGCGCCACTGGGACATGAGAAAAAAAAAAAAAACTGCTGTGGCTAAAACGGCAGCCCAGATTTGTTTTGGAACCCAGGGCACTGGTGTTGTAGGCACCAAAGGGAATCTCCCGGTCTGCAGGTTGTGAAGATCGTGGGAAAAGCGAGTATCTGAGCCAGAGTGCCAGAGTGTTGGGAAATGTACCTAATGACTTTCCTTGGCTAGGAGAGGGGGTTCTCCCTAATCCGAAGCCCCACCCTGCTTCGGATTGCCCTTCTTGGGCTGCACCCACTGTCTAACCAGTCCCAATGAGATGAATCTGGTATCTCAGTTGGAAATGCAGATATCACTCACCTTTTTCATCGCTCTAGCTGGGAACTGCCTTCCAGAGCTGTTCCTATTCAGCCATTTTGGCCAAAGTCGGGTTTCTGAATCTTAAAAGAGATAGTTTTGGGGGATATTGGAGATTTATTCAAGAGAGAAAAACAGACAGTGAAAAGAAAAAGAATATTGGAATGCAAGGAATACTTGTCTCAAAGAACAGAAGATAAATAGAGAGAGATGTGCTGAACAGCATGGCAAGTGGCTATTCTCTGTGACCAGGCAGAGGCTTTCTCATCCTAAGCACTGGGCAGTTTTCAGAATATGACATACGATAAGTATTTATAGCCTGGCCAACATGGTGAAACCCTGCTCTACTAAAAATACAAAATTAGCGAGGCATGGTGGCACACGCCTGTAATCCCAGTTACTCAAGAGACTGAGGCAGGAGAATCACTTGAACCTGGGAGGTGGAGGTTGCAATGAGCGAAGATTATGCCACTGCCCTCCTGCCTGGGCGAAAGAGTGAGACTCCCATCTCAAAAAGAAAATATATATATATATATATATATATATATATATATATATATATATATATATTTACTTAAACAAGTTGAGGTTATGCATCTTTAGAGTCACTTTTATTTTCACCTGTATAGTAGATTTTACAAGGGAGGATAACTTAGCTATGTTTCTAATTTTCATAGACCGCTCATGCTTTGATTAGATCCAGATCAGTGAACTCATTGTAAGGTGAATATGATGAGTTGCCAGGTACAAACCATCTCCCAGGTTTCAGTAAACATAGTTTTTCTTTGCTATAACAATCATTTTAACAAATCTATTTTTTTTTTTTGAGACAGAGTTTTGCTCTTGTTACCCAGGATGAAGTGCAATGGCGCGTAACCTCCGCCTCCTGGGTTCAGGCAATTCTCCTGCCTCAGCCTCCTGGGTGGCTGGGATTACAGGCACACGCCACCATGCCCAGCTAATTTTTTGTATTTTTAGTAGAGACGGGGTTTCACCATGTTGACCAGGATGGTCTCGATCTCTTGACCTCGTGATCCACCCGCCTCGGCCTCCCAAAGTGCTGGGATTACAGGCTTGAGCCACCGCGCCCAGCCCAACAAATCTATTTTTATAGCAAGCGTTTTAAATCTCAAAGTTATAAATCAGCAATCTTTCAAATCGATATAACAAAACTTCAGCTGGGAAAGTTAGTTGCCCTTTTTAGCAGAGACTTAGATGAAACTTGCTTTTTTCTATAGGACTCTGAATCTGGTTTTATTTTCAGTTCACTAGCTGGTACCAAATACCCAGGAGCTTCTTTCCGTTAGTGGGTAGCAGGAGTCTTTTTCTTCTTCTAGTCCTTGGTAAAGAGTCTCTTATTTTTTCACAGTCTTCATTTTATTCTGGAACTTTAAGCTTACAATCTATGACCTTATTTTTTCTTTCCAGCCAGGGCTTTTTTGGAAAAAAAAATCATCTTTACGATTTTCTCTTTCACTATTTCAGTTACCGAGTAAAAGGACCCCTATGATCATCAGAGAACCTTCCTTACTCAATGACTGTAAATTTTTATTTAAATGCTGAAAAGATGACATACTTAATTAATAATTATGTGATAATGTATGGACACTAACAAAATACTTGCTGTGGTTGTTTCAACTTTCATTGACCCCAAAGGTATGTTAGTTGTTTTGGATTCACTGGTTTTTTAACAATTATTTGTAAAACCTTCATGTATCGAGTACTGTAAAGTCTCCCATTGCTGCTTTAAAAATTACCATGAATGTGGGAACTTAAACAACAGGGATTTATTCCTTTACCGTTCTGGTGGTCAGAATGCGCCACGCAGAAAACAAGGTGTCGGCAGCGTGTTTGCTCTTGCAGGCTCCAGGAACCCATTCTGCTGGCTGTCTGCTCTCCTCGGTTCCTGACCCTGCATCCTGCATCCTCTGCTTCCATCATCAAGGCACCTGCTAGGACATCTGCCCTCTGGCAGTGGTGGGAAACTGGCCTGGGAGAGGCAGGCTGGGCATCCAGGGAGGAAGCTATTGCGGTAATACAGATATGGAGAGGCCACGCGGCTGGACATGAGACGGTAGAGCAGACAGTTGCAGTTTTGGTTGAGGTGTAAGATGAGGAAAGTATCCCAAGTTGGCGGCAAAATTTAAGATGGTTTGGTGGTGCTTTAGCTCTTATCTCCCAATAATCTCTCTTTGTCTTCCCTCCCATGTTCTCATCATACAGACTAGATAAAGAAAATGTGATACCTATACACCATCAAAAAATATGCAACCATATGAGATCATGTCCTTGGCAGGAACATGGATGGAGATGGAGGCCATTATCCTTAGAAAACTAATTCAGGAAGGCAGAACCAAACACGGCATGTTCTTACGTATAAGTGGGAGCTAAATGATGAGAACACATGGATACATATAGGGAACAACACACACTGGGGCCTTCTGGAAGGCAGAGGGTCGGAGGAGGGAGAATACCAAGAAAAATAACTAATAGATACTAGGCTTAATACCTGGGTGATGAAATAATCTCTACAGCAAACCCCCATGACACACATTTACTTATGTAACTAGGCTGCACATCATGCACATGTATCTTTGAACTTAAAGGAAATCTAATCTAACAATTACAATGTGATAATATTAAAAATAATTTCAAAAGTATAACTTCTTCCAAACAGATAAAGGATGTATTCTCAAGCTCAGGCACAGTGTAAGTAGAAACATTTTTGCTGATCTGCAGTGCACAGGGGAAATCAGCTCCATGTGCATATTTGGCAAAGCAGCTGAAATAAAGATCCCTTCACCACATCCAGGGACACAGCTGATCCTAACTCACTGTATGTCAGATTCAGGAGTGCCTTCTGGATAGAGCTGTGATTTGCAGCACCTTTTGCAGGGGAGCTGAGGCACACAGATCACTTGAGGTCAGGAGTTCAAGAATAGCCTGGCCAACATGGTGAAACCCCATCTCTACTAAAAATACAAAAATTAGGTGGCCATGGTGGCGGACACCTGTGATCCCAGCTACTGGGGAGGCTGAGGAAGGAGAATCACTTGAACCTGGGAGTTGGAAGATGCAGTGAGCCGAGATCATGCCACTGCACTTCAGCCTGGGTGACAGAGTGAGACTATGTTGTGATTTGTTGTGAGACTCTGAGTTGTGATTTGCTACAATCTCTGAGAAAGGGGGGTATCATTGTTACCTGCATTTTAAGGTCAGCCGTGCCTTTGAGACTGGCTGACATCTGAAGCCAGTCTCTGAGACGCGTGATGTAGTGAGTGATCTTTCAAGATTTCTGACTAAATTACATCATTTGTTCTGATTTTTTTCATGTTTATTTCCTTGATTTCAATAAATTTAAATCAGAGTATTTGCATTAAAATGTAGTTGGATGCAAGAAGAAAAACCCAGAATTTTATCATAGGACTGAGTAAATCTCCATGTTCATTAGGACCCACGGTTTGTCTCATGCACATAAGTAAAGGTCACAGAGGATGGGCTTCCCTGGCACCAAAAAAATATAATTTGATAAAGGTCCAGTAGAAGATTCACTTGTCTTTCATGCGGCTTGGCTGTTTAGAGTCAGTATTTTGTTCTAGAGGAAGCTATTTTTATCACTACCCTTACAACAGATGGGTACTCTAGCATTTTATAAAAGATGACAGGAAAATTACATTACCACAAATGGCAGAAGTTGGGAGGTACGCAATAGGACAGTTTATTGGGAGAAAATAGACTAATATCAAAATAGAAAGAACAGAAGCAGAAATAATGAATTTGCCTGCATTAGTCTCTTCTTTCATGACCTCATCATGCCGGAGATACTGATCAATTTCACTACAAGCAATAAATATTAAAATGAAATTTTTGAGTGTCTTATCTAAAGCTTCCTGACATCAATTGTTTTTCCAATTTTTTCCTTGCAAGCATTGAATACCTCTTCATCAATCTTTTATTCCAACCAATTTTGTTCCAGTTTCTCTCTTCCCACAAAAAGTTTTTTTCCCTTCTATTTTTGACTTTTCTTTTTTAGCAGAGATGCATGAATATTATTTTACATGCCACTGTGACTGCATCTCTATCTATCTGGAAATAAAAAGTGGATTTGAAGGATGTTTCCTGACCCTGCAGGACTACAAACAACTGAGTCATGTGTAATGATTCTTCGGTTCCTGGTAGCAGTGACCCAGGAGAAGGCCATGTGCCTGCCGCCACACATGCGTTTACATCCTTTCTTACCAGACAGGATCCAGCATAGGCCACGCATTGCCAGGAGAGGGGAGTTTGCAAAGAGCCTTTCATCCTGAAATGTCATCTCCACACAATGCCCAGCTTGACAGATATTTCAAAACGTCTTAAAAGGAAATGTTAGGGTCATTATTTCTTGTCTGTAGAAACCTCTTGATCTTAGAATGTATTAATAATAACCGCTTTTTATATCTTAAAAGCTGAAGGCAACAAAGTTTTAATTTTCATAATCATCTTCTTATGACTAGTGGAGAAATGTTTGGAAGCATGGATGTTGTTCACATCTGAGTTTATATGAAAATTATTTAATTTTTTTTAGTGTTTGCAGTGCCTTCCAGATATTTCCGTTAAGGTCATGTCCCCTCATTTAGGATACATCTCCATTATAGTAGGATGCAATAAAGCATCATTAGCCATGACATGTCAGCAAGCTTTTTTTTCCCCTTTTGTCTTCTCTAGTCAAAGTTGTAGTATTTTACTTCCAAATTCAGTTCAGGTCTTCCTTCTGTGTCTTCTCCTACTTCCAGTTTCATTTTTCCCATATATACACATCTGGTTTGTACTACATAATGAATTATGTACATAATGCATAATTTGGTGCTTAGTTATATCTAGCTGGTGTTTTGTTGTTGTTGTTGTTGTTTGTTGTTTATTCTTTTGAAACAGTCTTGCTCTGTTGCCAGGCGCCAGGCTGGAGTGCAGTGGCACGATCTTGGTTCACTGCAACCTCCACCCCCCTGGTTCAAGCAATTCTCCTGCCTCAGCCTCCCAAGTAGCTGGTACTACAGGCACGCACCACCACACCCAGCTAATTTTTGTATTTTTAGTAAAGACAGGGTTTCACCATGTTGGCCAGACTGGTCTTGATCTCTTAACCATGTGATCCACCCACCTCGGCCTCCCAAAGTGCTGGAATTACAGGTGTGAGCCACCGCACCTGGCTGTGTTTTGTTTGTTTGTTTATTGAGACAGAGTCTCACTGTGTCAACCAGGCTAGAGTGCAGAGGTGCTGTCTGGGCTCACTGCAACCTCTGCCTCCCGGGTTCAAACAATTCTCCTGCCTTAGCCTCCTGAGTAGCTGGGATTACAGACCCCCGCCACCATACCTGGCTGATTTTTGTATTTTTATTGGAGACAGGATTTCACCATGTTGGCCAGCCTGATCCTGAACTCCTGACCTCAAGTGATCTATTTGCCTGAGTCTCCAAAAGTGTGAGATTACAGGTATGAGCCACTGCGCCATCCTGCTAAGTGGTTTGGTTGTTGCTGTTTCAGGTCCATGGTTTCACAGTGTCCTCATGAGCTGAATGTTACCTGTAGATAGGTGGGGATCCGCCCACAGATAGATAGTTTTAAAAATAAAAATCTTGAATTGAATGGCAACATTAGCAAACTGGTTAATTACACATAAAAAGCAGGATTTCCATTTTCACTTGAGTTAAACAGCACATCTGGACACACTGCTGTTCATGTCCGTTAGTGGCATTAGCTGGAGTGGGTGTGCTGGGCCCCAGCATTGGCAGAAGGGCCTCCAGGGCCCCAGTTGCTCTTAGCTCTGCCTCATAGGCCATAGGCATTTGAGGTTGTGGTCTAAGTATGTCTTTTCAGAGTTTTGTTACTAGGTTGTAAATCCCTTGAAGTCAGAGATTGTCTAATAATTTTCTTCATTCCTACACTGCCTGGCATAGTACTGGACACATAGTAATTGTTTAGTAAATTAATTTGTTAAAATACTTCTATTGTGTGCAGCTGAGCATATATACATTGAGCTTCTCAAAGAGCCAGGGGAAAACAATTTTCAAACAGTTCACACAAATTAAATGATTAATCTTCACAACTCCTTTTTGAGATTCACAGGGGATATACAGCACGTATAGGGATTAATTTATGGTGTGGAAAGAATAACATTTAATGAAAGTATTCCCAGTTGCACATTCAGGGAAGATTTAGATACACAAAAAGTAATTACTCATATTGGAAATTGCCCCATAGGGGTTAACACCAGCTGATCATTTACCGGAAACCTCTGCAGAGAGGGGTGTCTCGCCTGTCTCAGTCCTGCAGCCTCCTAGAACCATTATTTCTCATAAACCAGTATTATCAAATTACCTAGCAGCCTCAGTCTGGCCGTCTCTGACCGTTTTACATCTTTCGTTATGTAGACTAGGGTTCATTTAGGGTAACTTGTTGTAGAATTCTTTTTCTGCCCTGTCTTAAATTGTGTAAAAATATTTATAGTATACTATTTGGAAGAAAGGGGACTTATGAAGATGATTTTCCATGTATTTTTAAAAATTAACAGAAATAACCCAATTATTTAATAATGTCATGGAGGATTTGGTCCTTAAGAACTTCTTTTTTATTTCCATTGTGAAATAGTCAAGGGAATTGAGCAAGAAAAAGGTGAAAACATGTTAAAAAAAAAAAGAGAGATGATATTAACCTGTCATTAATGTGTATATATAAAATATGTATCAAAAATAGATATGCATACATATATAGATATATAGGTATATCTATATACATATAGGCATATAGATATATAGTTATATCTACATATATGATAAATATATATATGGTTTTAGATATAGAATTTTCAGTATACTAAGAAATAGTTCCAAAGTCATACATATTGTGACAGATAATACTTGAAAAATACACCAAAATAATGCTTATTCAGCAATCAAATGCTAGTGACACAGAGACAGTAGAAGTAAATTTTAAAAGTTAGAGCAGACAACATTGATTTTGCAAAACTTAATAAGAAAATAAAAACAATTTTTTTTCTTATAAGAATGTCATGCACTCATAGTTTTCTTATCTTCAGTTTATGCAAAATTCTACCTAATGTGGCTTTTTGGACCCATGGTTCCAAAAGCATTTGGAAATAAGGGAGAAGCTTGTTCAAGATGAATACTCTGACCCAGCAAGAAGTAAAGACAACTGGACATTGAGAGAATATCAGAAGCATTATATGAAACATACTTACAACTTTAAAAAAATCAATGATAATTTCTTCTGTTTACAAAGACTCTAGGGGCATAATTAGCCATGACATGTTGGCAAACGTTTTTTTCCTTGTATTTTCTGTAGTCTAAGATGTAGTATTCTGCTTTCAAATTCAGTTCAAATCTTCCTTCTGCAGCATTTTTCACCTTTGCTCCCGGTGTTATTTCTCCCTTATATGCAAATCTTGTTTGTAATACATAATTTGGTGCTTATGTATATCTAGTTGGTTTTGTTGTTGTTCCATATCTGAGCTCTCACAATGCCCTCAGCAGCTAAATGTAACCTATAGATGGGTTAGGGGCGGCTCACAGTTTCAGAAATAAAAATCTTGAACTGAATGCCAACATTTGAAAACTGTTTGATTACACATAAAAACCTAAATTTCCATTTTTCACTTCAGTTAAACAACACATCTGATCACCCTGCCACTCACATCTGGCAGCAGCAGCTGGGGTGGAATTGCTGGGCCCCAGGATTGGCAGCAAGGCCTCCAGGTCCCCACGGCCCTTCAGACAGTTGCTCTTAGCTATTTAGGAATTTTTGTGTATCAGGTACCCTTAAGTCTGTCTTTTTCACCTTTGTGTGAAAAGGCAGTGTAGTAACAAAATATTGAAAAGTTCCCCACATCATTAAAAGAGAATCATATATGAGGGTGGGGGAAGTATAGACAAATAAATATATAGGTAGATGGATAGATAGATAAATAGATGGCTGGCTGGATAGATAGATAGATACATACATACATACATACACAGATACATAGGCAGATAGATAGATAGATAGATAGATAGATAGATAGATAGATAGATAGATAGATAGATTACAGACAGACAGATATGAATGAGTCAAGCAATATTATGGAAAGTTTGTGATTCCAAGAAATATGTGTATATCTGAATCAACTTTTTCTAATAGTCATACGCAGCAATGTTAAAATAAAGATAACATTTTTAGGGCAGCAGTGGTCATTAACAAAGAGGGAAAAGTTTACTACAGTGAAGTTTCAATTTCTATAGTGTGTACATAGACAGGAGAAGAAACAGCATAAATACAAGATGAAAACTGACTATTTAGGCCAGTCACGAGTCCTGCCAAAATAATGGGGGACGGAGGCAATGTAAGAGACAGCCTTCAATCACTTAAATACCAACAACCCTGGCAAGTCAGAGGTGAGGAAAAGGCCTGTTCCAAGTGAGTTATAATCACTTGGATTACTTCTATTTCTTTTTTCCTCCCTTCACAGAGGT
The DNA here is from genome assembly GCA_031835075.1 of Saguinus oedipus. Lineage (NCBI taxonomy): Eukaryota > Metazoa > Chordata > Mammalia > Primates > Cebidae > Saguinus > Saguinus oedipus. The sequence continues at coordinate 171,949,295 of CM063172.1, read as the reverse complement.
AATGATATTAATTTGAAATATAGTTATATTTATTTGTTTCAACATATTTTCAGTTATAGGATTGTCCTGTCTTTGTTGACTGAATTTATGTGGAACTTTAATATATTTCCAGGAGCAAAATCTATTTAAAAAATTCCCTGCAGAGAAGGATCCCTCCCTCCTCATCCCTGTCCTCCTGTTACCCGATTCTGGCCCTCCACTACCTCCCCCACTTGTGTTCCATCAATGCCATGTTTCTGGCTTATGCTTCCTGAGCTTGTTTCTTTAAAGATAAGCAGATTTTTTTTTTATTTTCCTTCTCCATTAAGCAAAAGATAGTCAGCAATACATGTATCCTTTTTAAAAACAATGTCTCCTTCGTATAGTTTGCAGATATCTTTTATAAAATAGAGATGAATTTTGACCAGTATCATTTCATATTGTTGCATAGAGATTGTTGTCCAATTTTTTTTTTACAGCTGCCTAATCTTTATTAGCTTTAATCAATTTCCAGTGGAAAAGCATCCCATCATTTCTAGCATACCCAGGAGGTACTCCAATACATGTTTGTTAAATAATGAATTTTTGAACAAGAAGTTATGTTAGATGTGCCGGGAAGGTTTGGATTGATGGGGAGGAATTCATAAGTGGTTCTGAAGAGGAATCACACTCAACAGGACCACTGAGAAAATTGGCCTGCCCGAAACGAAAGTTTTTGTATTGCCAAATTGGGGGAATAGATTTGCTATCTTAGGTGAAGCCGAAATCAAACACCCAGTTCTTTGAAAACTGGGTATAAGTTTCAGTGGCATGAATTAACTTGATAAGGGGAAAAGAGTATTTGGGCATAGTAGTGATGGAACTTAACATTAGATGGTGTAAATGCTGCTAGAGTTTCACTATTTAATAACTACTGCTATGAAAATAATAGATTTTTTTTAATATCACAGCAGAACAAATAGTACTAATTACCTTTCCAAATATGAGTAACTAGTTTTATGTACTTTTGACCATTTGGCTAGGTTTCCAAAAGTCACCTAACTACTTTCTCTGCGAAGTGTGTGTCTGCTTGTGTGTGGCATACCATCAAATTAATGGATTCCTCCCGTATACAATAGCAGGGAATTAGATAAGGGTGAGCATCTTTGTTGGGTCATCTTAGAATTTTGCTTGCCATACCCAAAGTACAGAGATAGTAGATGACTGCAGTGCCTTTTCACGTGTGAGGTTATAAAAGCCTTTACTCAAGTGGTAGAGTGGGAGGAGAAAATGAGTGGATGCAAACACGTTTTGAACAGTAAGTAAGACTTATCAGTAAGGCTTGCTTATTGGCTGGAGAAATAAAGAAGACAGGAATAGTGAAAAGTAGTTCAGACCAAATCATACCATTGATTAATGCAAGGACACAAAAAAGAAAATGTCTTTGACCAGGATGTCAGTGAGTTTGGTTTGATAGAAGTTTAGTCTAATAGGGCATCAGAATGAGAATATCGATTAGGTAGTTGGAAATAAATGTGTGACTGTAGCACAAATAAGAGTGGAGACCCAAGGAGACAGGTTTGGTGTTTATCATATTAGAGATATAATTGAAGCTTTGAGAATAAATATGTCTTTCAGGGAAAGTGGATTGTGTTCCCCAGAATTTATATGCTGAAGTCCTAACCTCCCCAGTAAGCTGCATTTAGAGATAGGGTCTTTACTAAGGCGATTTATGCTAAACGAGGGTATAGGTAGTGGGCCCTAATCTAGTATGACTGGCATGCTTTTAAGAAAAGGAAGAAATACCATGAGAGCACAAACACAGAAAAAAGGATCTGTGAGGACACAACAAGACAATGGATATCTGAAGACCAAAGCAAGAGGCCTCAGGAGAAACCAAACCTGCAGATACTTTGATTTTGGACATGCAATCTTCAGAGCTATGAGAAAAGAAGTCTGTTTCTTAGGCCATCCTTTGGTGGTATTTTGTTATGGAAGCCCTCACTGGCTGCTACAAAGACCAAATGCAGTTCCCAAGAACAGACACGTATTTAGGAGGAAGGAGCAGACAAGTGAGTGAAAGGCAATCAGAAGCGTAAAAATGCTGAGTCTGCATATTGGACTATACTAGAAAGACCAGTAGACTCCGGGACGAAAGGGCGTGGAATCTTGTCTTCCCTCTTCAATGAATAGTGCTATTTTACTTTGGCAAGCCTCCTGAACTCCCAAAGCCTTTGATCTACAAAGGAGAAATGATACTGCATATCTTCCTGGTTATGGGGAGGTGTAAAAAAGGTTTTACATTTCTGTGGCTGTATTTATATTGATATATGTGTATACAATTAAATTTTTCTTCTAAATTATATAGTAATTGATAAATGTATGATCATTTTTTTCAGGAGTTATAACACTGTGGAGTTCTGATTGCATCCATTAAAAAATAATCTATTTTCTTTAGTGTATGTCTGCATTTGTGGCCCCACCATCAGCTCCAGTTTCCTCTTGGTGTCTAGGTACTGACATGCATTTTATTTTGTTAATGTGTAGGTTGAAGACAAGGCTGTTACGGTTGTTGGGATGTTGTCTACAAAAATAGTGAGTGTGTTACGATGGATCTGAGTACAGGTTAGAGACCTCAGGCTTTAGTGCAATTCTGTGGCCCTTTAGACAGCCCTGTGAAGATGTGGCAGCTCAGTGGTCTTTTGTCTACCTCCTGCTCTGGACTCTTTCATGAGTGACTGAGCTCACCTGGCAAAGGTTAACTTTAGAGAAGTGAGGTGTTCTAATCTGTTTGGTTGGTTCCAAGCCTCCTCTATTAAAGATGCATGTGGAAAACTTGGAAAGTGTCCAGGTGAAAGGTTTAAAGAAGTCAAATATTTGAGACATAAAAAGAAAAAAAAAAAAAAACCCATGCAGAGAGCTGCCTAGCATCTCCAGTCTCCATTAAGGAGAGCTAAAATGAGCATTCTGCATGATCTTCTCTTTTAGAAACCTAAACGAGCTCCAAAAAATATTTAATTGGCATCAAGAGGTGGAATGGATAACTCTAATACCTTTTTTTCTGTTGGTCTTCGCAAATATGACAGCTTTTCACATCTCTGAAATAGTTTAGTTGGATTCTGATAGAATGTATTTTTCTTTTTAAAGAAGAAGAAAAACCACTGTGTTCAGAAATAAGTTTTTTACAGGCTGACAAAACACACTGAATGTCGTAGGCATCCCTATTCATGTTTGTATTCCAGGTTTTATGAAAGTAATTGTGTGTGTAACACTGTTCTGTCATCCAGAGTAGGTAGTCTTACAAGCATTTGCGGCTGCTGCTGTGATTCTATAATGCTACAACACGTGCTCAGTACATCTTTGTATGAACATTTCTGTATTATTAAAAAAAGGTAGCAGAGGATGGAAAGCAAACATGAATGTGACTCAGCACTAAGTATGTGGAAAATCCCATGAGGATATTTTTATAAGTATGACATGAATAAAGCTAAAGTGAAAGTTAGGATTTTCTGCATGGAGACATAGATCCAGATTTTATGTCATTTTGGTCTACCTTTCCTTCTCCTTACAATTATGTGTAATAAGTTAGTTTATTTATTTGTTACAGATGCCTTTTGAACACCTGTGTGCTAAGCAGGAAGTGTAGTAGGTGTGAGGAATTCCTTGTGGCCTGCAGCTCACTGTGTGTGGCCATGAGAACACAGACCGATAGATACACAAATATATAAAGGAATACATACATGTGTATTTATTTAAAGGAATAAACAAATGAATATATATAAAGGAATACATACATGTATATTTATTTAAAGAAATAAATGAATATATATAAAGGAATAAATATATATGTTTATTTAAAGAAATAAATACATATAAGAGAGGAATAAAGGGAAGTGATAATGTATAGTTTATATATACTTGAATAATTTAAAGCCAAGTTCACAATAAAGATAGTGAAAGTTATATCTAATTAAATAGAAGTGAGCCCATATCTTCCAGTGACTTTATTCCTGGAAGCCACTGAACACTTTGGTACATCTGGGGAAAAAAGTCTGTTTTTATTGAAGAAGCTACTCACAAAGAGGGAAAGAAGCATAGTGTTCTACTGTGCCCATTCTACCTTCCACCTCATGGTAAAAACCAGAATCTTACAAACTGGGAGAGACACTCAAGTGTTTCAGATTTGAAGTCTCCTCTGTTTGGCCACTGGCCTCTCTGTCCCTGTCTCTGGCTTAGAATTGATGTTGGGAGCTCACAGGGTGTCCATGATGCCAAGGAGCCGAGATATCTGTCTGTGTCTTCACTGTCATGGTTGGCATCTGCGATGTATTCTATCAGCTTTGCCTCCAGATCACACCTCCTTGCGGCTTTCCCCAAAAGCCACCCTTTGCCCTGCACCTGGGAACCGCTGTGGGTCACCCGCCCTTTCTCGAGGCCCGCTCCTCTTTTCAGTGCAGTAGGATGTGGAGGTTCTTTTTTAGCTCCTGGAAGAGTGGGGGCTGGAACCAGGCCCGCACTGTCTCAGACACCCCAGGCCATCTCTTCTGCTCACACATCAAGGCCCTCAGTGTACATAGCGGGGCAGCACCTCCCCGAGGTCCAGACAGCTGAAGAGCCCAGGCTTCCAGTCCTCCCGTCCACCACCTGGCGGACCCCTGGCTCTGGCTTTCTTTTCCCAAGCTCAGAGAATCTTACACAGTTTTGGATGGGCAAGGGGTCAAGAAACAGTTTCCACCTCGGGAGTTTTTCCTTAGCATTCTCCCTCACCCCAAGGCTGCTGCTTTCATTGAGGTGAAGGCCAAGAATTGCAAATCTGTCCTCTGGTGCCTCCATGTTGACCTCAGTGGGGAGCAGGGGGTCACTAAGTTAGAGAACATATGTCATCTTGAGGCGGAAAGATTTTCATTAATGCTTCCCATTGTCACCCTTCCTTTCAGGGAAACATAACCCTGTAATTTCAGGGTGTGTCCGTTCAGATTCCAGAAGGAAACAGCACCCTCAGATAGGAGGCTGAAGAAAATGTTTTAAAAAAACAAAGAGGGATGTAAAGGCACCTGAACTAGTTATGGTGAGAAACTGCTACTATTGTTAGGTCTTTAGGGACAAGAGGAACAAATGCTGTTCCCAGAAGTAATGAGACCTGGAGCCTCAGCAGAAGGGACATCTGGTAGGTGGTAAATCCAAGCGGGTCGCAGCCCCAGCCAGAGATTTCAAGCACAAGTAGGGCCAGGAAGCATGGAGGGGTGCCCCAGTCATTGTCAACCAACTACTGTCTGTCCCTTCCTCCCTCCCTCCTTCCCTCTCTCCCTCTCTCTCTCTCCTATACCCATGACCTTCTCCTGATACCTCTCCTTGTCAAAACCAACTGGAGGTTGGAGGATAAGGGAGCCCAAGTGATTTGGTCTGTGGGTGTCAGCCTGTGAGGGCACAGAACAGAAGCGGAAGGATGGAAGATGGATGGGTGTGTAGTTGGATGAAAAGGGAGAATAAGAGGATAGAGAATCCACTTCTAGCACCCACAGCTATAATCCTGATTTCATGTATTTTTCTTGTGACCACTGACACGCGCATACTTGTCAGAATCTGAGCTTTGAGAGTACGGTTTTTAGCGAGGACTGGGCATGAAGGTGTCACTAGCCTGTAATAAACAAAGCAATAAGAATGGAGAGCCCACAGTAGTATGTTGCAAGGTTGATACATTTATTTTTAGATGATTTGAGGAAATTTATTTTTTGTCTCTCCTTGTACTATGTGATTTTTAATTACATTTTTCTGAAAGTGAACTTAATACTCAGAATATTTTTTCTGTTACTCTGAGAACAACCACTATAGATTAAACATGTGCTCATGTGTTAGAATCTATGAATATATTTTCTTGTGAAGTGTAGATGTGAACCCAAAATTTCTTTGTGTTATTGCACTATATGCCTCATAAAATTCATCTGTCCATTCATATACCACACCTATTCTTTTCACTCTTCAAAAAGCAATTATTTCAAAATCCAATGTTGTAAAATTGTCTATTTTTTTCCTCCTTTGTGCCAGATGTGAAAGAATACAGACACAGCTTGATGGATACCCTTGTGCGGACAGTTTCATTGGTACTTTGATATATCAGTTTTACTACCAGGATCTTGTAAAGGATGCCATTGATGTAATTGCCACAGCTGAAAAGGACCCAGAGCTATTTGATGTCCCATGGATATTCTTCAGTGGAGTGACCACTACCATCATGGCCAACTGCTTTCGCAAAGCTAAGATGCTTAAAAAAAAAAATTCTAGAATCTGATGATTAGCAGAGCTAAGCAGTTCCTATTGTGCTGACAAGTAGGCTTAAGCTGTGGCTTTGAAATTCACATAAAATCATGGGGATTAATTTCGACTGGGCCTTTTCTAGTTAACCGTTCCAGCAGTTAACTCTTGGCCCCCTTTGCCATTAATTTCTTCCTTGTGGAAAGTTTGATTGGACACGTCATTTCTAGTATCAGAGGGCTAGAGATATGCTTTATTTTTCAGATTTTATTCTTTTTCAAAAATGCAAGAGAATGACGGATTTGGAGAGCTGAAGCACATGGGAAAGATGTTTTTTTCTAATTACAGTAAATCCTTGAGTAGCTGAAGATATTCTGATAATTTTCACTTTGACTTTTCTAGCTAAAGAAAATTCAACATGAGTTTCCTTCCCCCTTTTTATTTTTGTTTTAGTTCCCAAGTAAGAAAATTCTCTTAAATATTTAAATTAATTGGCTTTTTTCTTGCTGATTATAATAGGTGTATACGTTTGCAATCTGAATACATTTTAGTTGTTTTTTTTTTTTTTTTTTTGAGACGGAGTTTCGCTCTTGTTACCCAGGCTGGAGTGCAATGGCGCGATCTCGGCTCACCGCAACCTCCGCCTCCTGGGTTCAGGCAATTCTCCTGCCTCAGCCTCCTGAGTAGCTGGGATTACAGGCATGCGCCACCATGCCCAGCTAATTTTTTGTATCTTTAGTAGAGACGGGGTTTCACCATGTTGACCAGGATGGTCTCGATCTCTTGACCTCGTGATCCACCCGCCTCGGCCTCCCAAAGTGCTGTGATTACAGGCTTGAGCCACCACGCCCGGCCATATTTTAGTTTTTAAAGTGTGTTCATTTTTGCTTTGCCTGAATGTGATTGGCACATAATAACTTGATTGGTAAAAGAAAGGATAAACAGTTGTGGAATAAGAAGTAACCATCATCCACTATCTGTGTAAGTGTTTACACAGGGTCCAGAGTGGGAAGTCAGGCAGCTCCGGAGATTTCGGAAGCTGGGGTTAAGGAGAGAGCCAGAGGGTCCTTAAAGCATGCAATGCTCAGAAAGGAGATGAGCGCTATTAGTATCCGACTCACGTAAGCAGGAGGAACAGAGCTTGTCTCTATCCTCTCCTACAGTAGAGGCTGTGCTCATACCGTTCCTGCAGAGAGTGTGGGCTTGTCAAGCCTCCTGACTGGGGGGTAGCGCAGACAGGGAGTGGGTATTGGGTGCTGGCATAGACGGGGTTGGGGATGGGCTCATTCTGTTTTAAGGTGACCTCGAGCATTAACAGCTGTTGGTCTTTTTTCTGCTCCATCTTTTCCTTCCCTTTACCCAAAGGGTCCCTCTCCCTTCATTGTTCTCTTTTGCTTTGTTTTTGTTTTTAAATGTTATTTAAAATGAACAAATCCCAGATATGAACTTGCTCAAATTATTTTTGCTCTTCCAAAATTGTAGTTTCATAGGATATATCTTTTTATTTCATGTTTCTTTAAGGTGGCCTCGGGAACATCCGAACACTTCTGTATGGGTATCCACTCCCAGTTAGAAAGCCCCTCCTGTAGGACAGCGCACCTCTCATCGCACTGCCTTCAGATGGTGTCCCCGCCTGTCAAGGGGCGTCTCCTGAATCTCAGATTCTGACAGCTGCAGTGGCAGCCACCTATGCTGAAGTTCAGAATAAAACCCAGGGGCAAGTGGAGGGTTCTGTGTATGGCCCCACTTTGCTCTAGAGTTATGAATTTAGTGGCTTTGCCTGCCTCCCTGCTATGAGAAGAGCAAGAGAAGTCAGACAGGAAATAATGTGATTGCCAGTGAGGTCCCCAGAACTGCTGCAGTGGGGCCAGGTAATGCTTCCATTTTATACTGAAATTATTGGACAGTTAGTTAACGGTGTTAGACTTGATAGGAGATCTAAAGCAGAATAAGTTCCATTTGGAGGGAGATGCATGTGTCAGTAAAGTCCATCTCGGCTGGTGATGGAGGCTGTGGGTGTCTTACATGACATCAGACCACAGGGCCTGCATGTAGCCATATCGAGCCTTTTGTACAAATATAGACTGATAAATAGCAACAACTCCATGATGTCAAGACAATCCATTCAAAGGTTTAAAATTGTATCAAATGGCACACACGTAACAACTAAACTGACTTATTTTGGCCCTAAGTGGACAGAGCCTAAATCTTCCCTTGGTGAGAAAGCTCGGAAATCTAGAGGAGGAACGCCTCCATATGAGTACCGAGTGACCAGCATTTAGAAGCGCTCCCTGATGTCATGCACGAGCCCCAGCATTAGTGAATACTGGGAGGCTGCATGCATGCCACGTCTCATACAGATTCTGAAAGAAAACTTGCCTGGTTAAGGTATTGTTGAGCTGCCTAGTGGCTCAACTTATGTAGGGCTGTATATTAAATTCATGTTCCAAATGAAAAGCTGGAGGCAGAGGTTTTAGCTAGTAAGTGCCATTACTAGGGTTAGTGGTAGAGGAAGCACAACCCAGATCCTGGTCTAGTCCAGTGTTTTCTGAGTTACCAAAGTGAGTGCAGCATTTCAGTAGCCACAGACATAACGTAGCTTCTGCCTACTCCTGACTCTTTTTCTTATTCCTTTTACTATTCTTTTCTTTTATATTTTTATTGTATTTTTTATTCTTATTCTTTTCTTAATCTTCTTGAGAAAACGTAATACAATAGTGATGCTGAGCAAGCACACCTTCGATAACATCAAAACAAAAGGTTGTATTTCCTTTTCTCATTGCCCAGTTCACTTGCCTGCAGGAGTTAAATCATTTCACCAAGTCTGTATGCAGTTTCAGCAGTCTATGATTTTTGTTTTAGTCTTAGGTAATAACAGTCCTGTGGGTGCTTGAAGTGGTGAACAAAGTCTAAATTTACTAATCCTGATATCAAGCCAAGTTATTAATCAGTTCCACAATTTGCATTTCTTGCCCATTTCAGGCCAGAGGTTCTTCTCTACCTGACACTGGGGAAGAGGTTTGATTAGCGCCTCTCTCTCTCTCTCTCTCTCTCTCTCTCTCTCTCTCTCTCTCTCTCTCTCTCTTTCTCTGTTCACCTTCTTCTCCGTCTCAAGGCAAGATCTGAAGAAGTTGGGGGAAGCTTGAAAGGGCATAGGAAGCAGGGAATGGGGCCATGAAAGGGCATAGGAAGCCGGGAATGGGGCCATGAAAGGGCATGAAAGAGAGCTGTTGGCTCGGGGACTTTGAGCCTGGCGTAGGTTTTCAGCTGATTTCTCCCCTTCGTGAAAGGGGTGCTTTCATGAACTCTCAGTAGATTTGCAGCCTGGGAAGCTCCTTCCTGCATCTCCCCTGCCTCCTAGTAGGATGCCTCTCTATTCAGCCTGGTTGCACGGTCACTTGTGATGTTTGTACTGCCCTGAAGACTTGACTTTGGCTTCTTGTTTCTGGGGCCCTGCCACCCCCAAGGTGGCCCTTATGTCTGAGTTTTAAGACTTCTCCATCTCTCTTGCTTTCTGTCTCTCCACTTCCCACATCTGATCCTTGGGGAATGCAGTCTTTGCCTTTGGCAGCTCTGGAGTACAGCCCCACCCACTGGATTCACATCCTGCGGACTCAGCCTGTGCTGCTCCTCAGCCTGGGAGGTGAGCTGTCTGTGTCCCCACGTCTGAGTCATCCCGTGTAAGAAGAGCACTCAAGAAAGGAGAAGTGGGGCCCCCAAAGGGACAGCGGCCCTCTCCATAGCCATGTTCTCCCACTTACCCACTTCCTCTCTACTGGGTCTCCTTTGATGTCTGTGAACTGGCTGAACAGTCCAAGAGCCTAGCGAGTCTCCATTTCCTCCTTAAATGGAGCATATGCATTTAGAATTCCAAATCTGCATTTTCTATGTTTTGATGGCTTTTTAACATTTTCACCCTCATTGCTTTAATCTTATGAATTAAAACTTGGGCTACTTTGGGTAAATACTCCTTTCCATTTGGTTCTTTCCCTCCTCTTGTCCTTTATCCTTTTCCTGGATGATCAGGCCAAAGAGCCACCCTACTGTTCCACCTGAAGGAGGGAAGTCTAATTTCCTGGTGGCTTCTGTCTCATTGGCCTCCACGGCAGTGAAACTGGGGATGTTGTGGAATCAATTTCCTCTCCCTTTGCATTTGATGTTGAAGCTTGTGAATGATTGTCTTCAACAGGCTGCTAAACATCTGGCTTACATATTTTTTTTTTGAGACAGCACTCTTTAGAAACACTGTTATTCTCAGAAGGTCTCCTTGACTTCCTCCTTGCCCTTTACGAGGTTTTTACTGCACCCCTTAGGTCCCCAGCAATCAGAGACTGTGCACAGACACTCCACGGGGCCTATAGTATTGCTGCTGCCCAGCATTGGAAATCAGGATTTTGTGAGCTGTAGGAGATCCCAGAAAGAATCAGGGCATTCTATTGGTTGCTTTACTTTCACTTAATCAAAGAGATCTGGGTGTTTCTGTTTCCGCCTCCCCATCTCCATCACTACCAAGAGAACTGATCCTGGTGGGTCCGAGGAAGGCAGTGGTGCTGTCTCTCTCCTAGCTGCTCTCCTCCAGACCTCATCACACACCCTCCGGGTATCCACCTTCCTCCGACTGATCAGACTTATCTTCTTATGGGCTCTAGGTCGTCCTCATGTTATAGTGAACCCCAAGTTTCTCTTTAAAGAGTCAGTATGCCAGTATGCTCAACTCTCTTATTCTTTAATTCTCTATGTCAAAGTTTAGCTTCCTTGTAATTCCAGTGAACAACCTTCTCCACTGGTTTCTAATCAGTAGTTCACATCCATTTCCCCGGCCCCCAGCTCATCCTGACTCATCCCAGTCACCTGCTCCAGTCACCTTCTTTGACCTAGGTCACCCCTGGCTACCTTCTCTGACCCACCTGCAAGTGTCCTTCCTGCCAAAACACCCACCCTGCCATTCCAGCTCAGACCCCTGTTCTCTTTAAAATAGTCAGTCGGGATTAGTCTAGCTTGTGCGGTCTAACCCTAGCCAATAGGGGACCAACACAGCAGTAGGGATGACCCCCGTCAGGCATAAGTACCCCTCCCCCACCTTGTCCAAACGTGTGGCCACCATTGCTCCATCTGTGTGCTGCACCCTTATATAGAAGTAAACTGCCTTGCTGGGAGGATTTATCTTCAAGTGCTATTTCTTTTGTGGCATTAAAGTTTTTTTTTTTTAATTTTTTATTTTACATTAGGTTCTGGGGTACATGTGCAGGTCATGCAGGGTTGTTGCATAGGTACATACATAACCAGGTGCTTTGCTGCCTCTATTCCCCTTCATCTATAGCTGGCATTTCTCCCCATGCTATCCCTCCCTACCCACCCCACCTCCCCACCACTGTCCCTCCCCTGGCCCCCCCACCTGCCCTCAGTGTGTGATGCTCCTCTCCCTGAGTCCTTGTGTTCTCATTGTTCAACACCCACCTATGAGTGAGAACAACACAGTGTGGTTTTCTGTTCTTGTGTCAGTTTGCTGAGAATGATGGTTTCCAGATTCATCCAAGTCCCTGCAAAGGACACGAACTCATCGAAGTTTTACTTATAACACTTGACTCTTCCCACCTGTAAGCTTCCATGGAGTAGATTCTATCCTGGACCATTATGGCTGCTGTAGATTAACCAGCATCTCCGAAATTCCAAGTCTGGTCACTTGACCCTCTATTTGCCCGGGATTTTTTGTGTGTCCCTCTTTCCCTAAGGCAATGAGCCTCTGCCTGCAGGTTGAGCCTTTAAGGTATAAAGCTACAGGGCAGAAAAGGGTAATGAAGAAAGAAAATATATCAGGTAATATTTTGAAATATTCTGCTCCCTTATGGTGTTGCTTGTCTATTGATTAGGTGAATGTCTTTGAAAGATGTATCAGTGACAAATGACAGAATAACTTGGAAGAGGCTGGGTGGGTTGGCTCATGCCTAAAATCCCAGCACTTTGGGAGGCCGAGGCAGGGTTAGATCATCTGCAATCAGGAGTTCAAGACCAGCCTGGCCAAAGTGGTGAAACCCAGTCTCTACTAAAAATACAAAAATTAGCTGGGTGTGGTTGCAGTCACCTGTAGTCCTACTCCTGGAGGCTGAGGCAAGAGAATTGCTTGAACCCGGGAGGTGGAAGCTGCAGTGACGCAGGATCGAGATTGTTCCATTCTACAGCCACCTGGATGACAAGAGTGAAACTCCCTCTCAAGAACAACATCAAAAAAAAAAAAAAAAGAACTAGGAAGATAATATGAATTTTATCTGGAAGTGGCTGCTCACTTGGAAAATGAGTCATCAAGTTTGCTCAGTATTAGAACATCTTGTTTGTCTTCAACTCTTCATTCCCTGATTAGATCCCAGGGCCACCCTTTTCTTCTTCTATAATGGAGAAAATGTCTTTGCAGATTGTGAATAACCTCAGGATAACATGAGAGGGAAGGCTTTTTAAAGGTAAAAATGAAAAGGGGCTCTGTTAAAGCAAGGGCTTTCATCTTTTGACAGGGAATTCTGTCAGGTGAGCTCTCAAAAACTCTTTCATCTTTGACTCAAGAATCTTCTTTGCTTGTCTTTCCAAGAGGAGATGAAGCATATCGAAATGTATGGGGTCCCATGTGTTTCCTAGTGACTCCTGGTACCCTCCCCTGAAGGGTTGGAGGGGTAGAGGGCTGGAATGGTGATCAAGGGTGGGCATGGCACCAGAGTGGTAGGGCTGGCAAGTCATGATTCCTGAGATGTCCTTCCACCCCGTCCCACCCCTCCCTTGTGTGACCTGCTTTTTGCCTCTAGTAGCAGAATTGGTTTGTCAGTGTCAGTAACGCCAGGAAGAGGCTTGTTCTGGGCAATCGCTTTTGTAGACTGGTGCGAGGCCTGGCAGTAGACAATGACGATGAACTGGCCGAGGAAGAGCAGAGCCTGGAGCTTAACTGTGACCACCTGCATGTTCGTATTCTGAGATCACCATGACTTTCTTGCCTTAGTTTCTAACATGATTTATGATGATAACCCTCCACATTTCTCCTTTCTACTCTTGGGTTTCTCAGATTCTTGTTTTATGTGCCTCCGTCTCAGCAAATGCTTGGCTGTTTTGCTGATTCTCTGCTACGTTTAGGAAAATCACTTCTGGCATACCTTCTTTCTTATAAGTATAGAAAGTTATCCTACTATCTCGGAACTTAGGAGAATGTATTTAGTATTTAATTTCCTCAATGTTCTTTCTACCAGAAGCTATGAAAGAGAGAATTTAATTGGTCAGACTAGTTTTACGTTCATTTTTAGAGTTATCCTATCCCTTTTGTGATTATCCTGAAAAGTTGTCAATGTCTTTGCCGAGGAATTCGGAGCTCCTGCTTATGTTATTTCCATGCCAGAAAGTTTGTATTTTCCTTCTCCTGGACTTCAAGGGCAGAACCAGAAAAGTTCAAGGCAGTTTGCAACAAGGAAATTGCCATTAATGATTTAAATATAGTACTTTCATTTTTTTAGAATTAATTTTTCTTTTGAAAAATAGATCTGCTTTAGTTTGAAAATCTATGGCATTAATATTGTCATAATAGTACCTCAATGGAGAAATGTACATGAGGCGTTAAACTTTTGAAGAGAAAAAATTACTCATGAATTTCATTGTCTCTTAATTTAACATTTAACATTGTCATAAAAGTATTATGTGAAAAATCAAACTTAAAATAGGAATAAATTATACTGTTTTAAATCAAAGAATTTAAATTATATTAAGAAGGAAATAATTCTGATATATTGTGTTGTATTTATTTGTATTTCCACAAAATGATTAACTCACTAACAAGCCAGTGAGTAGTGGAAAAATGACGTGCTCTTTTGTTTAATAAACCTATTCAATGAAGTCATAATACACAAGATACATATATCATATAAAAACAAACAACTTTACTTGACCTGATTCAGGTGAGGTAGACAGGAGACAGTTTTCAGTGTGTACAATCCCTGCATGCAAAAGGGGAGGGAATGAGGGTCGATCTATTGCTATGGACTGAGGACAAAGCGAAAGACTCTTGGATTCTTCCCCTGGTGCGCAATTGTCGTGCTCAGGACGTGGCAGACTAATAAAAATATTCATGCAGCATAACTCAGAATATCTGAAATGAAACTTTCTCTATTTTCCAACTTTCTCACAAGCCCTCATTTCTACTCTCAGAAAGAAGGAAAAAAATCATACTCTTACTTCCAGGTAGGTCATTCTGTTTCAATTTAGGGACTTAAATTTGCAGTCACATTCAAGGTTCTTCCTTTCCATTTCTCCTGCCCTTGATGATCCCATGGCTATTTAAATTGGGAGGGTCACCTTGGTGTCTTGCTGCCACAGCAGAGGCAGCTAGCTCTCTGCCCTCCAGGCAAGATACCTGGTCCTTGGATGCTCTCTCCTTCCTCTGTCATGGGTGTTATGGGGTGAATTGTGTTCTTCAAAAAAAAAATTTTTTTTTTGAGATGATGTCTTGCTTTGTACCCAGGCTAGAGTGCAGTGGCGTGATCTTGGCTCACTGCAACCTCTGCCTCCCAGGGTCAAGCAGTTCTCCTGCCTGAGCCTCCCACATGGGATTACAGGCACCTGCTACCACGCCTGGCTAATTTTTGTATTTTTAGTAGAGATGGGGTTTCATCATGTTGGCCAGGCTGGTCTGAACTCCTGATCTCAGGTGATCCGCCTGCCTCATCCTTCCAAAGTGCTAGAATTATAGGCATGAGCCCCCATGCCTGGCCAAAGAATCTATTTTGAAGCACCCAGGAATGTGACCTTATTTGGAGAGATCATGTCTTTTCAGTGATAATCAAGTGAAAGTATGGTCATTAGGGCGGGCCTTAATCCAAGAAGTTAAGTGTCCTTAAATAAAGGGGAAATGTGGAGAGAGAGGCACAGAGGAAGGACAATGTGCAGACACAAGGAGAAGGTGGCTATCTAGAAGGAAGGAAAGGGCCCTGGAGCAGGTCCTTCCCTCCCAGCCCTCAGAAGGAACCAGCGCTGCTGACACCTTGATTTCAGAGTCTGGCCTCCAGCGCTGTAAAATGGTGCATTTCTGTTGTTTAAACACCTAGTTTGTGGTACTTGATTTTTGCCATCGTAGAAAACCCATGCTGTAGGAAACTATACTTTTGCCATATTCTACATCCTAAGTTGTAGTAAAAACCTTAGGACACCAACAGATGTCTTCATTTAACATGGCCTTAAAAGTGAAAAACAGACTTCACAGTGGTACCACTGACATGAGCTTCAAGAGCCCGTTTTGATTAAATGACAAGAATCACGTTTCCTTTGTCTTCAGCAGGCTCCAGCCTTCCTTTGAAGGAGCTCATAACTCAGCAGCTGAGCATTGGTATCTGCAAATGGCGAGAAGCCCTGGAATGATAAACGTATATGTCTATGAATGGTGTCAAATGGTATAAAAATGTTGAATGTTTCATGATTTCCTTGTGTCTGGGCGTGGCTTAATGGGTCCTCTGCTTAGGGGCTCATGCAGCTACAAATAGAGACCACTGGGGGCCTCAGCAGGGCAGTTCACTTTCTTTCTTTTTTTTTTTTAAACTTTTTAAATTTTTATTGCATTATAGGTTTTGGGGTACATGTGCAGAACGTGCAAGGTAGTTGCATAGGTACACACATGGCAGTGTGTTTTGCTGCCTTCCTCCCCTTCACCCACATTTGGCATTTCTCCCCAGGCCATCCCTCCCCAGTTCCCCCCCACTGTCCCTCCCACATTCCCCCCAATAGACCCCAGTGTGTAGTAGACCCCCTCCCTGTGTCCATGTGTTCTCATTTTTCTCACCCGCCTATGAGTGAGAATATGTGGTATTTCTTTTTCTGTTCTTGTGTCAGTTTGCTGAGAATGATGTTTTCCAGATTCATCCATGTCCTTACAAAGGACAAAAACTCATCATTTTTGATTGCCGGTCTGAAGTTGAGGCACCAATTAAGAGCCTACCACACAAAAAAGCCCAGGTCCAGATGGGTTCACAGCCGAATTCTACCAGACACACAAAGAGGATCTGGTACCATTCCTTCTGAAACTGTTCCAAATAATTCAAAAAGAGGGAACCCTTCCCAAATTATTTTATGAGAACAACATCATCCTGATACCAAAACCCAGCAGAGACTCAACAAGAAAAGAAAACTTCAGGCCAATATCCATGATGAACATAGATGCAAAAATCTTCAATAAAATACTGGCAAACCGATTGCAACAGCACATTAAAAAACTTATCCATCATGATCAAGTAGGATTCATCCCGGGGATGCGAGGCTGGTTCAACATACGCAAGTCTATATATGTAATTCACCACATAAACAGAAGCAAAAACAAAAGCCAATGAGTATCTCAATTGACGCAGAGAAGGCATTTGACAAAATTCAACAGCCCTTTATGCTAAAAACCCTCAATAAACTTGGTATTGATGGAACATATCTCTAAGTAATAAAAGCTAATTACGACAAACCAACAGCCAATATCATACTTAACGGGCAAAAACTGGAAGCATTCCCTTTGAAATCTGGCACTAGACAAGGATGCCATCTCTCACCATTCCTATTCAACATAGTACTGGAAGTTCTAGCCAGAGCAATCAGGCAAGAAAAAGAAATAAAGGGTATTCAAATAGGAAAGGTGGAAGCCAAATTGTCTCTATTTGCAGACGACATGATAGTATACTTAGAAGACCCCATCACCTTAGCCCAAAAACTCTTGAAACTGATAGGCAGTTCACTTTCTTGCAGCTGTAGAATTCATGATGACATGCTTCTTCAAGCCTAGCAAGAACATGGAGTTTCTGTCACTTCATGTCTCTGAACTTGAGACCCTGTTTTATGGAGCTCACTTACACACTTCTTTTTAGTAGTTCAGGCCCACCAGAGATAATCTCCCTTTTGCTGAACAAGCCAGCTCATTATAGACTTCAAGTGTATCTGAAAACCCCCCTGTCCCTTGTCCTATAGTGAAACCTAATCACACAGGTGGCATTCTTCATATTCACAGATGCTTCTCACACAAGGCAGACATAGAGATCAGGGAGTGAGAAACTCCAGAGCTACCTTACAACCCTACCTACTACCAGCAGCCAAAACCATATATTTTTTTCCTCTTTATTGGCTACATTTAAAATGAGGATGAGGATAGGATGTGAGCAGAAGAGTGTTTCTGGACCACCTGGTTTGGGATGAAGCCCGCTTCCAGGCAGAGAGGGAAACTGTAAGAGTTAGGCAGATTTTCAGTTCCATCAGTTGGGCTTAAGTTCAGAAGAAGATTTTAGCTCTTGAGCATGATTCTAATCATGAACACAATTCAGGAATAAGACAGAACCTCAGGCATTTGGCCTGGGAAATGCAGTGGGAAAATTACAAGTCACGGAACCCCAAGCCCACCCCAAGCCTGGTGAAGTGTGGAATCTGGATTCCACCTGCTGCTGGGTTAGTCACTCCTTGGGTGTGACCAGCCTTTGAAATGATCGGCATGTGTTATCTGCACTCAGCTGCTTATTGTGCATTAGGCTTTTCTCTTGCATTTTTCATAATCAAAGCTAGTTTTCCCATGCTCCATCCCTTCACAAATTTCTACCTGTGAGAGCCAAATAGCTAGTGATTTGTTACCAATGTATCCCTCCCAGTTAATCCTTTTGATTTAGAGGTCTTCCCTGGTGAATAATATGAATCACAAAGGAATGATGGAAATGATGAGAATTACATTAAATAGCCCTTAAAGCCAACTTTTTCTTATGCTCAGTGTCAATCCTGCTTGCCTATGTGGTGCTTGCATTCCAAAATATAATGAATAATACGACTTACCTGATTATGACTTACCAGAAACAAAACATAGTATTTTCTAATCATTTTTAGTAAATAAATTCCATCAGCAAAAATAATACCTTCTTCTTAAAAAATAAATAATTTTATTATGTCCAGTGATATTTTGCAGGGGAGCAAGTTCTCTCTGTTGCCCAGGCTGGAGTGCAGTGGCGTGATCATGGCTGTCTGCAGCCCAGACCTCCTAGACTCAAGCCATTCTCCCACCTCTGCCTTCCAAGTAGCTGGGGCCACAGGCACATGCCACCATGCCCAGCTAATTTTTGTACTTTTTGTAATGACAGGGTTTTGCCATGCCATGTTGTCCAGGCTGATTCTGAACTCCTGGGTATAAGCAATCCTTCTGCCTCAGACTCCCAAAGTGCCGAGATTGCAGGCATTAACCCCCAAGCCTGGCAATGTGCAGTGAATTTTAATAAGGAGACATGATGTCTTTTCCTCAAGGTCAAATCAGAATTTTGATGTGTTCCTTTGGAAATTTATGAGCTTCTCTATCTCCCTAACCCATCTTCCTGGCTGGAAGCTTTTGTTGACCCTGTTCATTGTGTCTCATCTGTGCTGTTATCATTTCTCTGAGTTCCAAACACCTGTACATTAGCCTTTAAAGATAATAGAGAACAATTGGAGGATTCATCTTAAGTGCTTCCAAATTCTGTCTTTTAACTGCTTTGCTTATTGAATGAAGCAAGATTTGGGTGTGTTAATTAAGGTACATATCTTTACTCGTTGTTAATTTATTCGGTCAAGGTAAACAGTTCAACATGGTTTTACAACAAGTTGAACCTGGATGCAAATCTAATGATTTCCCTTTGAGTAAGTTATGCATCTCTTTGAGTCCAGTTTTGCTATCCATCAGGCTTATTTCAAGGAGTTGTTATGAAATTAAAGTTTAGAGAATGTAGGTAACATGCTTGATCTGTTTAAAAGCCAGCTACTTGGCCAGATAGTTTAAAAAGAAAAAGCAAACTTTCACTGCTAAGTACTGATGTCCCTAATGAATGCCTTATCATGGTCCTTCTCAAAGAAGAACTGGATATTGTCATAGCAACCATCCAAACCACACTGTGATACAAGTCTCTTCTTACTTGAGAGCGACCTAGCGTTTTGGTTTTAGAAGCAACAAATGAGAAGTTTACCGCCTCTGCTTATGCTAATCCCCCATGATAAATTTTATTGGAGTCTGTATTGCATGTATAATGTCAGTGGGCTTAAGAGTATGAAAATGAGTTGGAAATGTTGGTGAAGTTGTAGGCAACTTGAAGATGGCATACCTACTATCAGGAAGGAGGAGCTGGTATGTCGCACAAAGGAAGGATTAATTTCTGAGAAAATGTGAAGATCAGGGCTGATAGCTATAAAGATTAAGTAAAATAAAAAAAACAAACAGAAAAAGAACATCAAAAAACAGGTTTGGAAAGGCATTGGATTCAGTAATTAGCTGGCAAATAAATGTGATAAAACCTGTATCCTAATGTGGCATTTTATACATTTACAGCTTTGTTTAAAAAGGAGGCTTCCAGTTTCTATCCACTAATTTTTAGCTGTCCTATCTGATGTCATTCTTCAGCTTTAGCTGTGTGTAGTAATCTCTAGAAAGCGTATTGACAAAACCTGATGATGCAATTTGATTATGCTGCCATGCTGTACTTTTAGTCTTTGGTTATGTGGTTGAAACCATAGGATGTGAGCTCCCAGCTGACAGTCAACAGTTTTTCTTTCATTTATATTTAGCCCGTCTCTCCATTTGCCCTCCCACCCCTTTATCAACCATTTTGTTGTGGATTTCTCTCTCTTTTGTCTGTCTATGTTGCACTACAACTTCAGTGAACATGCTTTGGCTTGAAAGTGGCACACATCTCTTCTAGTCATACCCCATCGGCAAAAAGGAATCAGTGCAGCCAACCCTTAAAGTTAAGGAATCTGGGAAATCAGGTCATCCGGTGTCCAGGAAGAGGAGGAAACAGATTTGATGAGGTGCTAGCTCTCTCTACCACAATACTTATTTCTCGGTGTGGTTTGAGGATTACAAATAATATGTTAGATACTTAGTGAACATGGTGCATAGTACCCTTCTTGAGAGTTATTATTAATATTCATTAATTCAACAAGCATGCCCTATATTGGTTTCCATGTCATTGCGAAGATCCTACATATAACTCCTTATATCTCCTTATTTTCAAGGTGCAGAAATGAATAATCCCCATGTCATCTTACATTTCTTTATTTCTTTGAGACAATACCCAGTGATCACCTATACCCACTTTGTCTTGAAATGATGCACTCACCCCCTAGTTGAAATGAAGTATCTGACATAAAAGAATCCAGGTACTATGCATGGTGCCCAGATGTTATAAGTATCTCAAGAGTATATGCTGGAGGCTCTCTTGGGAAAAAAAAAATCTACGGAATATTTGCAAAGATCCCTGATACATGCCTGCTATTACAGAATTCGATAGGGACCAGTGAAATATTGCATAGTTCTTGTATACAATGAGTCTTCACTAATTTTATTCTTTAGTATTTTGATGTCAGCCAAGATTATGCCATCAAAGTCATTATTTTTGGATCCACAAAAATCATTTTGGAAAACAAATGTTGAATATGCTGGTGGGAACACAGTGTCCTTGTCATTAATATCAAGTAGCAGAATGTTTGAAGGTTTTAGATCAGATACCTGCAGATACAGAAACTCCATGTATAACTGCTAGGACTGTAACAGCAAAATAGTACATACTGGGTTGCTTAAATAATATAAGTGTATTTTCTCACAATTCTGGAGATTAGAATTCCAAGATCAAGGTGTCAGTAGAGTTGATTCCTTCTCTGGCCTCTCTCCTGGGCTTACAGATGTCTGTCTCCTCCATGTACCTTCACATGGTCTTTTTTCTGTGTCTGAATCTCTTCTTAGAAGGATTCCAGTCGTATTGGATAAGACACCCTAATGCTGACAGTTTAACATGGTTGCCTCTCTAAAAGACCTAGGTGGCTCACGCTTGTAATCCCAGCACTTTGGGATGCCGAGGTGGGTGGATCACAAGGTCAGGAGTTCAAGACCAGCCTGACCGACACAGTGAAACCCCGTCTCTACTAAAACTACAAAAATTAGCTGGACGTGGTGGCAGGTGCCTATAATCCCACCTACTTGGGAGGCTGAGGCAGGTGAATCACTTGAACCCAGGAGGTGGGGGTTGCAGTGAGCCGAGATTGCGTCACTGCACTCTGGCCTGGGCAACAGAGTCAGGCTCCATCTCAAAATAAAAAAAAAAAAATAGGAATTCAATGTATGAATTGTGAAGGGACACAATGTGGCCCACAACACTAGTAGATGTGCAGCATATTGGCAGTAAATAGCAATGTGTGAGGTTGGCTACATAGTAACCGATTAACTAGATGAACTACTGGTATATGGCTCAGATGTATACAGATATCATTCTCAGCTGTGAACATCTTCAAGTATTGGACACAAGTTGTCCAATATTGTTGTTCATCTTTAATAGAAAATCCAGTCCTAAGAATATTTATTAAAAATTAAGTAACTACAATGGAATTGCTATTTACAGGAGAACAGGTAAAGTTCAAGGGTCAAGATGTGATATTAAATAACACAAAACATTAAATATACCTAGTTATCCTTCAAAATCTCTGAAATTACTTTTACATTAGTGGATCCTGGGCCCTTGAAAGCCCAATAGCCAAGAATTGGTTTCGTTTTATGCCTTCTCCGTGTTTAGGCTGGGGCGCCATTCCACTAATGAAGATCTCAGATTTGTTTATTTTACTGATTTTATTTTGTTTTATTTCTAAATATGTGTATTTTGTGAATTATATATGTATTTAGTATGTGTGTGCTGTAATTTGAAAATTTTAGAATATTGTTTAGGTGAAATCCAGGTGAATCTGGAAAACAGGCCAGTGTGTATCTTTATTTCAGATGTAGGACACTGAACTTAACACATCAAGCAGGGATCAGCATCTAATACTTTTAAAATGTAACAAACTAGGCGGGTGGATCATGAGGTCAGGAGATCGAGACCATCCTGGTCAACATGGTGAAACCCCGTCTCTACTAAAGATACAGAAAATTAGCTGGGCGTGGTGGCGCATGCCTGTAATCCCAGCTGCTCAGGAGGCTGAGGCAGGAGAATTGCCTGAACCCAGGAGGTGGAGGTTGCAGTGAGCCGAGATCGCGCCATTGCACTCCAGCCTGGGTAATAAGAGCGAAACTCTGTCTCAAAAAAAAAAAAAAAAAAAAGTAACAAACTACAGCAACATTTACTCACGCCTCTAATCCCAGCACTTTGGGAAGCTGAGGCAGGTGAATCACTTGAGGTCGGGAGTTCTAGACCAGCCTGGCCAACATGGCAAAACCCTGTCTCTACTAAAAATACAAAAATTAGCTGTGTGTGGTGGTACATACCTGTAATCTCAGCTACTTGGAGGCTGAGGCACAAGAATTGCTTTAATCTGGGAGGTGGAGCTTGCCGTGAACCTAGATCATGTCACTGCACTCCAATCTGGGTGAAAGAGCAAGACTTTATCTCACACACACACAAAAAAATTAAATAGTTATAGGAACTTTTTCACTCTATGCTTTTCTACTATTTCATTGAGTTACAAAACACTCATAACATGTCCTTAATCCTTTCGTATAGTCTGGGAAGGCACAGATTTACTGGAATACTCATGAAGAATACACACACATATACACGTACACATACAAACACACACACTCACACACACACATTTCAGTTGGATCGAAATAAGATTTTCAGCATCTCTGCCATTCCAAAAATAGACACAAATCTGAGGTGAAAATAAAAAGACTTCTTGGCATAAAGATAATAAAAGTTATAAAGCACAAATGTATTTTTCTTTTCTCAAAAGAGAGGTGAGTGGCTCCCCAATGTTCATAAATAACTGTTTGTAAAATGAGATTGTGGCCAGAAAGGACAAAACGCAGGTCGGAAAGAAGTTACAGCTAACAATGACAAAATGAAGGTGACAACATTATCCACAAAGACATTTACAGAAAAGTAGACAAAAATTCCATTCTATGATAAGTATTTGCTGTCATTATCTTTTCTGTCAAAAAGAAAGAAAGAAAAGGAAAGTGTATCAGGAATTAAATGAGTAGTTTACTTGCAAATACTTTCCCAGGTGTCTTTTTAAAATTATCAAAGTAAGTATGCTTAGACCTTTTAAAATGTTAGAAAAATATAAAATAAAAAGTAAAAATTCCTCTCTTTCATCACAATCCCATTCTTCAGAATTAATCCAATTTGCTATGTACCCAATAAATTAATGCATATACAGAAAGATATAGAACATATAGCCAAATGGGCTAATAATAATAGTACATGCTACTCTGCAATTTGCTGTTTTTACTTAAAAAATAGTCAGCCTTCTTTTCCGTGTACTTCTAGAGTTATGACAAATGTTTACCCATTGTTTGTATGAATGGCAGCCAGTCCAATACTGATGACTATTTAGTTTGTTGCCATGGTTTTTACCGTGGTTGCAAAGGACATCCATGTACATGTGTTTTTGAGCACATCAGTGAGAATTTCTGCATATACATCTAAGACATTGATAAATTCTGCCAACATAGCTTACTAATGTATCCATTTATTTGCATCAGGTGTTTATGGTAAGCACTTTTTTGTATACTTTCTAATATGGATTTCGGCTGATGTGTCTCTCTCTACTGTTTCCATTTTTATCGTGTTGGGTGAACATCTTGGAGAGTTTTTTTTTTTTTTAAATATACTCTTCTTGTGTGGAAGTTCATATCTGTTTGAAGGTCATGATATGGACAGGATCTTTGTTGTCAAATATTTTAGAGTTTTTGTTATGTTGCCTCCATAGTAGAATTCATTAATTCTGCCTCTGACCTTGATTATATTCATGTAGTGCTTTTGTCCATGCATTGCTCTAGACCAGGGATCTCCATCCCCTGTGACCCCAGTACCTGTCCGTGGCCTGTTAGGAACTGGGCTGCACAGCAGGAGGTGAGCAGTGGGCAGATGAGCATTACCTCTTGAGCTCCTGTAAGATCAGCAGTGGTGTTGGATTCTCATAGGAGTGTAAACTAGATTGTGAACTGTGCATGTGAGGGATCTAGGTTGCACGCTTCTTACGAGAATCTAGCTAATGCCTGATGATCTGTGGTGGATCAGTTTCATCCACAAACCACAGCCCACCCCAGCTGCTCCCGTCTGTGGGAAAATTGTCTTCCAGAAAACTGCTCACTGGTGCCAAAAAGACTGCGGACTGCTGCCGTAGACTGCAGAAGTTTTTAGGATTCTACAAAGTCACTATTTTGGGCTTTCAACTTATTTACTTTAGAGTCCTTCTCAAAACTGTAATGAGCTAAAAAATTTTCATTCATTTGCTCTGTTATTTGAATGTAATTCTACTTAAACCATATTGGAAAGATTTCTTTTTTATAAGTAAGTTTAGATTTTGCTTTCATGTTTCCCTCGTTTTTTAGTTCAGTTTGTAAGCTATGTGTAGGATATAGCAGGTTATAGATAGCTTAATTCATGACAGATAGCATGAAATACATACAAATTTTCATCCTAAACATTTTGTAGTAATATCACATTTCTTATTTTCTTATTTTTTTTTAAATTTTACTTTAGGTTCTGGGATACATGTGCTGAACATGCAGGTTTGGTATGTATGTGCCACGTTGTACATATATACCTATGTATCCATACATACCTATGTATATGCACCATGACAGGTGCTGCATCTGTCAACCCATTATCCAGGTTTTAAGCCCAACATGCATTAGGTATTTGTCCTGCTCTCCCTCCCCTTTCCCTCAAAACCCTGACAGGCCCCAATGTGTGATGTTCTCCTCCCTGTGTCCAGTGTTCTCGTTATTTAGCTTCCATTTATGAGTGAGAATATGCGGTGTTCAGTTTTCTGTTCCTGTGTTGGTTTGCTGAGGATGATGGTTTCTAGCTTCATCCATGTCCCTGCAAAGGGCATGATCTCATTCTTTTTTTGTGGCTGCATAGTATTCCACAGTGCATATGTGCCACAATTTCTTTATCCAGTCTATCATTGATTACATTTGGCTTGGATCCAAGTCTTTGCTATTGTAAACAGTACTGCAATGAACATGTGCCTTTATAGTAGAACAATTTATAATCCTTTGGGTATATACACAGTAATGGGATTGCTGTGTTAAATGGTATTTCTGGTTCTAGATCCTTGAGGAATCATCACACTATCTTCCACAATGGTTGAACTAATTTACATTCCCACCAACAGTGTAAAAGCGTTCCTATTTCTCCACATCTTCTCCAGCATCGGTCATTTCCTGACTTTTAAATGATCACCATGCTAACTGCTGTGAAATGGTATCTTGTGGTTTTCATTAGCATTTCTGTAATTACCAATGATGATGACCTATTTTTTCATATGTTTGTTGGCTGCATAAATGTCTTCTTTTGAGAAGCATCTGTTCATATCCTTCATTAACTTGTTGGTGGGGTTGTTTGTTTATTTATTGTAAGTTTGTTTAAGTTCTTTCTAGATTCTGGATATTAGCCTTTTGTCAGATGGATAAGTTGCAAAAATTTTTTCTCATTCTTTAGGTTGCCTCTTCACTCTGATGATAGTTTCTTTTGCTATGTAGAAGCTCTTTCATTTAAGTAGGTTCCATTTGTCAATTTGGGCTTTTGTTGCCATTGCTTTTGGTATTTTAGTCATGAAGTCTTTGTACATGCCTCTGTCTTGAATGGTATTGCCTTAATTTTTTTCTAGGGTTTTCATGGTTTTAGGTTTTACATTTAAGTCTTTAATCCATCTTGAGTTAATTTTTGTATAAGGTGTAAGGAGTGGATCCAATTTCAGTTTTCTGCATATGGCTGGCCAGTTTTTCCAGTACCATTTATTAAACAGGGAATTATTTCCCCATTGCTTGTTTTTGACAGGTTTGTTGAAGATCAGATAGCTGCAGATGTGTGGTGTTATTTCTGAGGCCTCTGTTCTGTTCCATTGGTTTATATATCTGTTTTGGTACCAGTACCATGCTGTTTTGGTTACTGTAGCCTTGTATTACAGTTTGAAGTCAGGTAATGTGATGCCTCCAGCTTTGTTTTTTTTCTTAGGATTGTCTTGGCTATATGGGCTCTTTTTTTGGTTCCGTATGAAATTTAAAGTATATTTTTCTAATTCTGTAAAGAAAGTCAGTGGTAGCTTGATGGGAATAGCGTGGAATCTATACATTACTTTGGTCAATATGGCCATTTTCATGATAGTGATTCTTCCTGCCCATGAGCATGGAATTTTTCCATCAGGTTAAGGGGTTTTTGGGGTGAGACAGTGGGGTTTTCTTCATATACAATCATGCCATCTGCAGAGACAGTTTGACTTCCTCTCTTACCATTTGAATACCCTTTATTTAATTTGCTTGCCTTATTGCCATGGCCAGAACTTCCATTACTATGTTGACTAGTGGTGGTGAGAGTGGGCATCCTTGTCTTGTGCCAGTTTTCAAAGGGAATGCTCCCAGCTTTTGCCCATGCAGTATGATATTGGCTCTGGGGTTGTCATAAATAGCTCTTATTATTTTGAGATATGTTCCATTGATACCTAGTTTATTGAGAGTTTTTAGTATGAAGGATTGTTGAAATTTATTGAAGTTCTTTTCTGCATCTATTGAGATAATCATGTGGTTTTTGTCACTGGTTCTGTTTATGTGGTGGATTATGTTTATTGATCTGTTTATGTTGAACCAGCCTTGCATCCCAGGGATGAAGCCAACTTAATGGTAGTGAGTAAACTTTTGATGTACTTCTGGATTCAGTTTGCCAGTATTTTACTGAGGGTTTTCACATCAGTGTTCATCAGGAATATTGACCTGAAGTTTTCTTTTTTTGTTGCTGTGTTTCTGTCAGATTTTTGATTCAGGATGATGCTGGCCTTATAAAATGAGTTAGGGAGGATTCCCTCTTTTTCTACTGTTTGGAATAGTTTCAGAAGGAAGGATACCAGCTACTCTTTGTACCTCTGACAACTTTTTCTTTCTTCTGAGATGGAGTCTAACTCTGTCACCCAGGCTGGAGTACAGTGGCATGATTTCAGCTCAATGTAACCTGTGCCTCCCAGGTTCAAGTGATTCTCCTGCCTCAGGCTCCTGAGTAGCTGGAACTACAGGTATGTGCCACCATAGCTGGTGAATTTTTTTTCTTTTTCTTCTTTTTTTTTTTTTAGCTGGCTAATTTTTAAAATATTTTTAGTAAAGATGGTGCTTCACTGTGTTAGCCAGGATGGTCTCAATCTCCTGACCTTGTGATCCACCTACCTCAGCTTCCCAAAGTGCTGGGATTACAGTCATGATCTACCATACCCGGCCTTCTTTAATTCTTTGAATAGTGATGTTATGGTGTTGATTTTAGATCTTTTCCATGTGAGCTTTCTCACATGGGCGTTTAGTGCTATAAATTTCCCTCTTAACACTGCTTTATCTGTGTCCAAGAGATTCTGGCACATTGTCTCTTTGTTCTCATTGGTTTCAAATAACTTTGTTATTTCTGCCTTAATTTCATTATTTACCCAGTAGTCATTCAGGAGCAAGTTGTTCAGTTTCCAGAAACTGCATCAACTAATGTACAAAATTACCAGCTAGCATCATGATGGCAGGATCAAATTCACACATAATAATATTAA
The DNA here is from genome assembly GCA_031835075.1 of Saguinus oedipus. NCBI lineage: Eukaryota > Metazoa > Chordata > Mammalia > Primates > Cebidae > Saguinus > Saguinus oedipus. The sequence goes on along the minus strand of CM063172.1, from coordinate 171,921,575 downwards.
CCTTAAATGTAAATGGGCTAAATGTCCCAATTAAAAGACATAGACTAGAAAATTAGATAAAGAGTCAGGACCCATTGGTGTGCTATATTCAGGAGACCCATCTCATGTGCAAAGACACACATAGGCTCAAAATAAATGGATGGAGGAAGATTTACCAAGCAAATGGAACACACAGAAAAAGCAGGGTTTGCAATCCTAGTCTCTGATAAAACAGCCTTGAAACCAACAGAGATCAAAAAAGACAAAGACGAGCATTACGTAATGGTAAATGGATCAATGCAACAAGAAAAGCTAATAATCCTAAATATATATGCACCCAATACAGCAGCACCCAGATTCATAAAACAAGTTCTTAGAGACCTACAAAGAGACTTAGACTCCCACACAATAATAGTGGGAGCCTTTAACACTGCACTGTCAATATTAGATAGATCAACGCGACAGAAAATTAACAAGGATATCTAGGACTTGAACTCAGCTTTGGACCAAGCGGACCTGATAGACTTCTGCAGAACTCTCCACCCCAACTCAACAGAATATACATTCTTCTCAGCACCACATAGCACTTGTTCTAAAATGGACTACATAATTGGTAGTAAACCATTCCTCAGCAAATGGAAAAGAACAGAAATCATAACAAACAGTCTTGTAGATCACAGTGCATCAAATTAGAACTCAGGATTAAGAAACTCCTTCCTTCCTTCCTTCCTTCCTTCCTTCCTTCCTTCCTTCCTTCCTTCCTTCCTTCCTTCCTTCCTTCCTTCCTCCCTTTCTCCCCTCCTCCCTTCCTCCCTTCCTCCCTCCTCCCTTCCTCCCTTCCTCCCTTCCTCCCTTCCTTTCTTCCTTCCTCCTTTTTTTTTTTTTGATGGAGTCTCACTTATCACCTAGGCTGGAGTGCAGTGGTACAGTCTTGGCTCACTGCTATCTCCACCTTCCGGGTTCAAGCAATTCTTTTGCCTCAGCCTCTGGATTAACTGGGATTACAGGTACCTGCCACCACCCCTAGCTAATTTTTTACATTTTTAGTTGAGTCCGTGTTTCATCATGTTTTCCAGGCCAGTCTTGAACTCCTGACCTCAAATGATCCACCCACCTTAGCCTCCCAAAGTGCTGAGATTACAGCTGTGAGTCATCTCGCCTGGCCCACATTTCTTATTTTCAATGGGTACTTTCCATTTAGTAACTGAACATGAAGATATTTTAGATGATTCAAACCTTTAAAAATTAAAAAAAGAAATCTATTTATAACAAATACTTATATTACCTTTCTCCAGATTCCTCCACTCTTAACACTTTGCCATGTTTGCTTTATCTTTCTTTCTCTCCCTTACTCCCACCTTCCCCTCCTTTCTTTCCTCCGTCTCTCAAGAGCTTAACCATAATTGAAGATAGCCTGACATTTTGGTCCTAAACACTTCCATCTGTATCTACAAAGGCAAAGGGCATTCTTCCACATAGCCACAGTAATGTGTGTTATAAATTTCAAGTAATTCAACATCAATACAATGATATTTCTTATCCAGTCCATATTCTAATATCCTAATTGTTCCCAAATTGTCCTTTATAGCTTTTTTTAAAAAAGCTTTTATTTATTTCTTTATTTTTTTATAGCAGTTTTCAGTTCACAGCATAGAGAGGTAGGTATAGAGATTTCACATCTACTTTTTGCCTTTACACACCCATCCTTGTCGATTATCTACATCTCCCACCAGAGTGGTACATGTTTTCTAACAGATAAACCTAAATTGACACACTGTAATCACCTTACATCTGCAGTTTACCTCAGGGTTCACTCTGTGGGTTTGGACAAATGTCTAATGATATTTATTCATCAACATAGTATCACACAGAGTATTTTCACTGCCTTAAAAACTCCCTGTGCTGTCTCTATTCATCCCTTCTTCACCCCTCAGAACCTGGAAACCACTGATATTTTCAAAGTCTCCATAGTTTTGCCTTTTTCAGAATGTCACATAATACAACATGCGGCCTTTTCAAATTGGAATCATACAATATGTAGCCTTTTCAAATTGCTTTCTTTCACTTGGTAATATGCATTTAGGGTTCCTTCATGTCATTTCCTGGCTTGATAGTTCATTTCTTTTTAGTGCTCAATAATATTCCATTGTCTGTATGTATGATAATTTATTCATTCACCTAATGAGGAGCATCTTAGTTGCATACAATTTTGGCAATCACGAATACAGCTGCCCTAAACATCTGTGTGCAGGCTTTTGTGTGGACATAATTTTAGTTTTCAACTCCTTTGGCTAAATACTCCAGGTATTGCTGCGTTGTATGGAAATAGCATGTTTAGTTTTTTAAGAAACCACCAGACTTCCAGAGTGACTATACCATTTTGCATTCCCAGTCGCAGTGAATGAGAGTTCTGTTACTCCACATCCTCCCCCGTATTTGGTGCTGTCCTTGTTCTGGGTTTACTGAAATGGGTGTGTAGTGGTATCTTGTTATGTTAATTTGCATCTCCCTGAGGACGTATGATGTGGCGCATACTTATTTGCCATCTCTGTATCTTTTTTGGTGAGATATGTTAAGGCCTTTGGCCCTTTTAAAAGAATTGGTTTCTTTCTTTACTGATGAGTTTTAAGGGCTCTCTGTATACTTTGGATAATTTTTTAATTATTTTGCCCAAAATTTTAATCAAATAAACACATCACGTTCAGTTGTCCTGTATCTTTATTTTACTTTATTATAGAACAGTGTTCTCACACACACCTTATTTGCATTTTCAAACATTTGAAAAGTAAGAGCCAGTTGTTTGCAGAATTATCCTGCAAACTTGGTTTGTTTTATTGTTTCCTCATTGTTAAATTTGGGTTAAACTTTATGTCATTAATACTGAATCATTTGTAACTGACTGTGCTCATGTGGTCAGTTACAGGGATGCCTGCCAAGTCTCCCATTGGAGAAATAACCCTCCTCTTAGGAAATTATTAGGGAATCTGTGGGCAGAGACCTTGAAACTGCAAATATCCTGATTCCCACCAATCTTTGATCCATTTGCTGTAGCTTCTACTTGTGATCCTTGAGTGAATTAATTATTATATTAGCGCCTTCAAAATATGATTGTCTGATTTTGCCAGTTCTTGCCATATTTATTTCATTGTTCTTCTATATAAAAGAACACGTTCTTACTCCTAACACCTATACTTTTTCAATATCATCATATACTCATGGATTTTTTTCTTTATTAAGTGTGCTGTAATCTGTTAGCATCTATTCTTTTTTGCATTTATATTTTCCCATTCTTGGCCAGTGGGAACTCATTTGTCATACAGCATAGGATATTGGTTGAGTAAACTGTGATTTATCCACACACGAGCTTGTGAAAAAGAATAAGGAAATGTCTATATACTACTGTAGAATTAATTGTAGGGTGAATTAGGAAAGAATTTCAGTGAAAAAAGTATATAACAGGCTATCATTCATCTAAGAAAGGTGCTTAAATACACACACATACACATGCGCCCACACCAGCTTCTGTTAAAGAGGTAAAGCAGAAATCTAAAAACAGAAAAGATTATGGTTGGGATAGTGATTATATTAAATAGACAAAAGGAGAAATGAGACATCTTTGACAATTTTATGTTTCTAAAGTTTGACTTCAGTAACTTGAAAATATTTTTCATAATTACAAAACAATTAAAAAATTTGAATAGAAATTTCTAAGAATAAAAAATAAAGTAAAACAAATGAATGCAGGTATCTTTAGTTGTAATCATAGCCACATTATTCCAAGTGACTTTAGAATACAGCAATTTGACTCTACATTGTTAATGAGGTACATCCCAAGACAAAAAGAACTTCAAGCAGAAAACTTTAAACTATGATTAGTAATCAATTTAATGGTTTTATTCACATTGTGTATATAATGTAGTCTAAAATAATGAGTAATTATGTGATATATAATCATATGATTTTCACGATTCTGAACAAGAAAAGATTAAGATTGAAGACAAAGGAGATTATTTAAAACCGTTCTACTGCTCAGTTTGAATGGGAAATACCAAATTGAACTCATGATGTGTTTTATCTTTAAAAAACAAACAAAACATACTTCTTGTCACTGGAAAAGCTGACAAACCTTTATGAATCCAGTAGTAATGAGTATCTCTAACCATCCAGACAGTCATCTTTAAATACCATTTTAATTTGTCAAAATGAATTATTACAGGTCTAGAGCAAAAGTGTCCAAAGCATACAAGATGGCAAGGACGCTACCAAAGACACTTGTGTCTCTGCCACAGTTCGGGAACCCATTCTCGGATGTTCCGATTCGCTATAGATAAGCACCAGTAAAAACAGTAACAGTGGATGGACATCATTAATATGGTTAGATCTATAATTTTTTTTTGAGGTGGAGTTTTGCTCTTGTTGCCCAGGATGGAGTGCAATGGTACAGTCTTGGCTTTCTGCGACCCCCACTTCCTGGGTTCAAGCCATTCTTCTGCCTCAGCCACCCTAATAGCTGGGATTACAGGCATGCGCCACCACGCCTGGCTAATTCTTGTATTTTTAGTAGAGTGGATTTCACCATGTTGGTTAGGCAGGTCTCAAACTCCTGACCTCAGGCAGATCCACCTGTCTTGGCCTCCGAAAGTGTTGGGATTATAGGCATGAGTCACTGTGCCCAGCCATGATTTTTGAGTGTTGATCTCTACCACTGGAATTTAGAAACCACAGTGTAAGCTCACATGTGGTTCTGTTGGATAGTGCTGACCTCCCTGACATGCCTGAGTTTCTGGGACAGCTTTACCAAGAGGATGTATTATTAAGCTCTCAAACCCTGACCCCAGTAATTCCATACAGCATATTCCATGGCTCTTAAAACCTTAATTTAATTCTGTCAAATAAAATGTATATATTTTAAATTGTTTATAAAATTTGTCACAACTAGTAATAAAGTAATACTTAAAGAAGTGATACTTTAGGCATTTCTTGCAATGTTGATAATGTAAAACACAGTTTTAAGGTGGCTTTAATGGGCATGGCTTTGATGATTCAATATCCTTTGCACTTAGAAAAGAGAGAGCACAGACAGTGAAATCTCAGACTTCGCTTGCTCGAACAGCACTGTCCTCTGCTCTTCACAAGTAAATCACTGACGGCAGTGGCTGCCATGTACCCAAATCGAATGACTCCTGAGCTGTGTCCTCCCGTGTCCAATGGGGCCCCTCTGGTGGCGGGTCCTCATGAGCAGCAAAGAGGTTCCAGGGCTATGGTGGGAGGGACATGGAGGTGATAAGGCCCAGACCTACACTGGCCAATTATTGCGGGGCTAATTGACCTTTCACAGTAATTGTATTGCTCTGCCTTTGGGAACCAGAGAAGGGCCTTTCAGTATCTTTAAGCAGCATAATATTTTTGACTATAATGAAAAACCAGTCATGAGAAATGTGAAAGAAATTCAAAGGCTAAATCACAAAGTATTCATCTTTTAGAAGTTGCCCTTTTTTTAAATGAAGGATAAGTTTGAAGGGATAGTTTCTGTTCTCATCCAATTAATATAAATTGGCATTTAGTGTTCATTGAAAACTATGGAGGGGAGCTGGAGTTCAAGAGAAAAAAAATCAATGGGAACAATTCCCTTTTTGATTATTCTGACTCACCATGAACATCTCTAAGCTCATCTTGTCTTCAAACACATTGCATTGTTAGCAGTGACCAAACAAAATAGTTCTTAACCATTATGTTAAAAAACATCTTTAAATAACTTCTTTTTTTCTTTTCTTTTCTTTTTTTTTTTTCAAACAGAGTCTCACTCTGTGTTGTCCAGGCTGGAGTGCAGAGGCACGATCTTGGTTTACTGCAGCATGTACATCCTGTGTTCAAGCAATTCGCCTGCCTCAGCCTGCCAAGTAGGTGGGATTACAGGCTTATGCCACCAGCTCCAGCTATTTGTGTGTGTGTGTATGTGTGTATTTTTAGTAGACACAGGTTTTACTACGTTGGCCAGGTTGGTCTGGAATTCCTGACCTCAAGTGATCCACCTGCCTCGGCCTCCCAAAGTGCTGGGATTACAGAAGCGAGCCACGACACCCGGCCTAACTTATTAAATGATTGCCATTTTGTCTTTCCTTGGCGTAGAAAATACATTATTAAAAACTGTGATGGGCTTCCAGCAACATCTGCTTAAAGCCAGGTGCAGTGGCTCAGGCCTGGAATCCCAGTGCTTTGGGAGGTCAAGGCAGGAGGATTATTTATGCCCAGTAATTTGAGACCAGCCTGGGCAGCATAAGTGAGATCCCATCTCTACAAACAAACTAAAAGTATAGCCCGGTGTAGTGGCAAGTACCTGCAGTCTCAGCAACTCAGGAGGCTGCCATGAGAGGATCACTCAAGTCTGGGAGTTTGAGGCTGCCCCGAGCCTTGATCATGCCACCACACTCCAGCCTGGGCAACACAGTGAGACCCTCCTTGTATCAGGAGCACAGAGAGGTGGACAATCCAACGTGGGATGTTTGAAATAGAGCACGGGGCTCCGAGCCAGAAAACTGAGGCTGCAGGCCTGGCTCTTTCATTTCCCAATTATATGTCTTACTTGGGCAAGTTACTAAAGCCATCTGAAATGTCTTCTCACTTCTAGGTATGTGCTTTACAGGATCATAGAGTCATTCCACAATCACAGGGGAGTGTGTTTTATGAACAGGTCACTACAGTAGGTACTACAGACACAGTTGCAGTATTTTTTCTTAAAGATGGCATTATCTGGTAACAGAGAGCAACACACACACAAAGAAACTACAGAACAATGTGATAAGCACTGTCTTCCCTGGGGCGACGGGATCTCCAGAGGTACAGACTTTACCTGGAGCCAGTACCAGCATTCAGAGTCTGCGAGGCGTGTTAAGGGTTCACCTGTGCCTTCTTCTTTTCGCTTTCCACGCTCACTGATTCCTCTATAACCCACTTGTTCTTACTTCCATTTTTTTTCCTTTTTTCAATCACACTGGACTAATCTTTACTTTGCTACCTCCCATACAGCCCAGTCCCAGATCCCATCCTCCCATGTTTTCAACATTTCAGCTATCTGGCTCTTCTCCTGATTACTCCTTTGTACCTGGGGTGGTTCCGTTGCAACATCCAAACCCCACTCTTCACCATGGGCCCCTGTAGACTTGTCCTACTCTGTCTGCCTCATCCAAGTCTCCACTTCCTCTCAGCAGAGTCAAAGAAGACAGCACAGGCGTCGACGGCCTGGGTTCCTGCCCTGGCTTCACACTCAGGAGCTGGGTGTGGGTGAACCCATCATGAACTTCTCTGTGGCTCCCCTTTGTCTTCTGTAAAGTGGAATTGAAATGAATGACAGCAACCACAATAAGTAATATGAAAACAACAATTTATGAATAATGTGGTATTCTTAACAATTTTAGAATCTCATTATTATTCATTTTAGAGATGATCTGTGTGACTCTGATCCGGAAGAATCTGAAATATTCAGGTCTTAACTATGTGCCATTGAAGGAACTTCTTTTCAGAAAAAGAAAAATACATCCATTTTTAGTGTATTATTGGATAATGTCCAACCGGATGAGCATTGATCATTATTTGGCAAAAAAACTCCCATGGATGTTTTCTTAATAGTGGTATATTTCCATATCAAAGATCCTGTAGACAGAGCCCAGCATACTGATCCCTCAGTCCTCCATGGGTCAACAACTTTGCTTGACGATGTAAGACCAAACCCAGGTACAGGAATACCTACTTGGTTTGTCCACACTAAACAATTTGTTACTGCCTTACTTGGTAGATTAATATATTGTTATAAAAAGAGAAAGAACTGTATTAAGTGCTTTCTCTTTGAAGGTAATATTTTATTTCTTGGAGAAACAAAGATAAATAAGACATAGTTTCTGCCCTGAGGTGGCTTCATACCATACTGGAGCACTCTGATGTCTTTGCACCGAAAATCTCTTAATTCCAAATCAGAGGCGTGTGTGTGTGTGTGTGTGTGTGTGTGTGTGTGTGTGTGTGTGTGTGTACTAGGAGAACTGAATAGTATTTGGGGCTTTCATGGGGCTGTACAACTGGACTGTGTCCAATGTATTGTCCATGGAATGTGGCTTTGAAAAGAACCAGAGTGGTGAGTGAGTACACCATCTGTCAAAGGCACTGCTTCTGGGACCAACAGGATTTTCTGCTGAAGTCAAAGATTAAGCAATTAATGATCTCAGAAACAGGGATGGAGACTGTGGGAAATGTGTCCTATAAGTACCACTGTAACTACTGAAATCTGTTTGAGGTCTTTCTTTTCCACTTTGCAGCTCTCCCCTGAGCATTAGGAAAATCTCCGTTTGAAAGGACAGAATGCTTATATTTTAGACTTCGTCAACATTTGTCAGATTTCAGCTGTCCCTGAAAACTCAGTCAGGTTCTTCATGTGGCATCTGGGATATGGCGATGTAGGACCGTTTTTTGGTATCAGTTTTTAGTTCATAGAAAGCTGGAATGCTGCCAGAGACATTGTCACATTGATAGCTTCAGCTCAATCTGCCTTCTCTGTATATTTTCCAAACAGAATTGCATAAGTGAGCAGCTAAATAGAATTCTGAGGCCTTACTCATGTACGAGATTCGGGACCCATCCTCTTTAGTTTTCTAAAACTCGTAAATAATGGTAACAATCCTACCAAATGTGTGTCACTGTGGATCGGGGTCTGAGCTCTTTACATGTCCTTACATCTTCAAAACAGCCTTCAAAGTTAATATATCATTGTCCGTGGCAGAAAGCTGGGGGAGAAAGAATCATTCGCCAAAAATCATACATCTAATAAATTATGTAGCACTTGCGTCCATTTGACTTTAAGTTCTGTGTCCTCTCCCCGTTCTGCTGGTTTCCTCTGTAGTACTTTGGACACTGAGCTCATGACTGTTCATTCACCCTTTCATGAATATGAATGAGTATTCATATTCACTCATGAATATTCATTCACACATTCACTCCTTCATTCTTTCTTACTTCCCTTCAGTCATTCACTTTTTCAAATATTTTGAATTCATAGATATAGTTCTACATCTCCTGGCTTCAAAGCACTGTGTGAGGCGTTCTTATAAATATCAGTATGACCAAATTGCTGTTCAAGTATTTCTAAAATAAGTTAGAAGATAAGACTCAGACACACGTGTGCGAATGTGTGCATGCGTGCGCGCACACACGCATACACGCACACTACGTACCATCCAAACTCTAACCATTGTAATAAGAAGAGCATGGTAAGCAAAGATTTTTAGATTCACACAAGGGAAGAAGGTGTTACCTTTCTCTAGGAGGATCACAGGAAGTACCTGAGTCCTGAACATGAAAATGAAGGGACACGATGTGGTTAGAAAGCTGAAGATAGGCGAGGGTGCTGCTTCTCCACTCTTCCCTCTGTGGCAAAGCTCTCGTGCTCCTGTGTGGGTCCTTGAGCATACTCAGATCCTGATGCAGGTTTCTTTGAAAAGACTTAGGCTTGAGGCTGTGCACAGCTGGAGGAGTGCTGCCTGACATGCAGCTGATGATGGACAGTGATAGCATGTCCAAGTAGAATGGAAAATAGAGGACTGTCTGCTATTATTGCTTAAGGGACACACACACATCTCAGTGCCATAAAACCATGCCATCTTTCTCATGTGCCTGCAAGTCAGCGGGGGTGTCCACGGCCTCAGGCTGGCTTCAGCTGCAGGTCCCTGCTTCATGCTGTGAATGTGGCTACACTTGGTCTCCTCTGTGGGTTGGACTCAGGTCTGGGCCATGTGAGAACAGGGGGAAGCTTTCTGGGATGTTCTGTTTTCTGAGAAAGAGTCTTACTCTGTCACCTAGACTGGAATGCAGTGGTGGGATCTTGGCTCACTGAAACTTTTGCCTCCCGGGTTCAAGTGATTCTCCTGCCTCAGCCTCTTAAGTAGCTGGGATTACAGGTGCCCACCACCATGCCTGGCTAATTTTTGTATTTTTAGTAGAGAGAGGGTTTCACCATGTTGGCCAGGCTGGTCTTGAACTCCTGACCTCAAGAGATCAGCCCACTTCAGCCTCCCAAAGTGCTTGGATTACAGTTGTGAGCCCCTGCACCCGGCAGGGATGGTCTTTTGATGGACCTTAGCAGTGCGGCAAATACAAGGCCCTGGTTCAATCACATCTGCTAATGTCCCTTTGGCTAAAGCCATTCATGTGGCTGGGCACAAATCACGGGGAGGCAGTAGGGAGCGTGATGCCTGCACTAATATAAGGGCGTGCATAATTTTGAAGAATAGTTTAATCTGCCACATGTGTAATATAGAATGGGCGAGGAAGATAAAAAATCAAGTTTACATCATGATTGAGAAGGGAAAAAAGTACAAACATACTTGAAGAAGATAGTGAGATGCTACAGTCTATTTTACAAGTAATACTGAGATATTTTCACATATTGGACTGGAGTTTGGAAAAACCAGATGTAAAGGGAGTAATTACAAAGCTATTATAGTGAGAGGCCTAAAACGGGGAGGTGACTATGGATATATAAAGAAGCTGAAGATGTGAAGCATATTTCTGACGAAGAATTACTAACTGTTGGTGCTTTGCCAACGTCAAAGAGCAGGTAGGAGGAATCCAAGATACTGATTCTCTTGCAGCCTATTACAAAACATAGGAGTATAATGAGATTTTTAGGTGGGAGGGGAAGGTTCGAAGTGGGTGATGTGGAGAATGGTTTCTCCTTTGACAAAAGTCAGGCAGAGGAGGACTTTAGGTCAGAAAATGATGAACAGTGACCACTGCTGAGTAGGAGCAGTCCTGGGGAGAGGCTGGGAGCCCTGAGAATGGGGATGGGGAGGGGCACAGGGCCTGTGGATGAGACTGAGGCCCAGGGTGTGAGAGTAGAGAAGAGGTTGGAATAGGATTCCAGGACGAAGGGTGTCCTGGTACCCTCCTGGGTGGAGGAGGCAGATTCCAGCCGTTCTATGCAGGGTTTGGGGTGCTGGGCACCACTGTTCGGGGTACATTGATGGTGACGGCAATGGAAGAGCTTGAGAAAGCAGCAGGGGAAGGGGTCATTTATTGCTATTAGTTATGGATGCATTTCACATGAGTGTGCTATACCCAAGCGAGTTTAAACAGAAGCACCACGCTCTGAGTTTGTTGAGAGTCCACTTTTGTGCCGGCGTCCGAGAGTCAGCTAGAGCTCAAACCTCTCGGCCCAGAACAAAGGGCGGTCAACATTTTTATATCAGTTTAGGGTCAGGGCGTGGTAAGCCGATTATACAGAAGCAGAAGGAGCAGGTTGGGGGAGGTGCCTAACAACAAAATTCTATTTGAAGTTGTTTTTCACTCAGAATGTAAAAAACATTAGGCAGCGACACAGCTGCAGGTACAGGATGTATGGGCCCGTGGGCCCTGTTTCTCAGAAAACTGGTTACAAAGATGCCAGGCATCTCAGATGACGAAGTTCTCGGAACGGAATGCCCTGCATAGCTAAGGGTGGGTAAAATGGAGTTGGCAGGATTGTTTAGAATGTACTCCCCACAGCCGAGCCAGGGCGTTTCATTCCCCACTGGCGTTTTGGGAGAATTATGGAATTCTCAGTGGGATTCAAGGGGTAACAGTGGGTTCTCAGATGCATGAGGCTGACAGAGCCTATACGCTGTTTGATGAATTTTAGGAGCCAATGTAGTGTACATGGTCCAGAAGTTAGACCTAAAAGAAGGAGGAGTAGGGGGCCTGCCAGCCCGGTGATTAGGGTGGTGAGCCCAGGCTTCCAATTAAACATTCCCTGATACCAGGGAGTGTTATTTTCTCGATGTTGGCGGCGTTTGTCTGTGTTTTCCCTGACTTTCTGGACTTGTTGGCATAGAAACAACAGCTTTCCCCTAAGGCAGTACAGAGTACCCCTTGGGTCATAAATTTAAGTCCTGGTGGTTTTGAAGGACCACGTTAGCCAGAAAGTCTAACTGGGCATCTAACATGTCTATGGCAGACTGAATTTCCTCTAGATCAGTCAGTATGTTGACACTGGGAGATTGACACTAGTCCAGTTTCTCCTCGAATTAGAGCTGCAGTTCCCAGGGTGGTGGAGCCTGCTATGCCAAGCCCTACCAAGAGGGGCACCACAGCAGTGGGGCCGCGCGGCTGTCCCGGCTGGGCGAGGAGGGGTTGTCTTTCCAGTCCGCTGTACGCATTTCCTTGGGGAAGTACATGGACTAAGACGCACAGTTTAGGCCTTGCTTCTGGAGCTGCTTCGTTTATGCAGCGAGCACGACCAAGTGCAGGCCAACCAAGTGCCGTCGGGAGCTCTATAGGATGATGAGGAATTCACAACAGTGAGTAAAGATTTATTACATGTGGTTGAAAACAGAGAGGCAGACAAGTTCTATTTAGAACTGATTAGGCAGGAAGCATTTTGCGCAATATCACCAGAGTGAGTGCGCGGGAAGGCTTGTTGCAAGGAGGGGACTTAAGTGAGATAATTTTTCTACTCCCACTCCTGTCAAGTACGGAGGTTTTGCCTTTAGGCGGAACCAACAGTCCTGGGCCAACACAGGCGGGGTGGTATTTAGAAGCTTATGTATGTCCCTAAGGATGTTTATCAAGCTCGGGGCCAAATGAGGCTTAGGCCCGAGCCCCGAGACCACTGGGGTAGGCTGGTTGAAATCTTCTAACTGGGGATGGGGCTGGAACATAGGGTCCCCTAAGTCCGCTATGGCCCCAGTCGGGTTTGGCGGTCTCCAGTACGTAAGAACTTTCTTTTGGATTACAAACAAAGTTCCTGGATCTCATCCGGTTACAGCTAGTCTGGGTCCCCAGGTCATTCCCGTGGTCCAGTAGAAGGCAGAGGGATTGTGGATACTTAGGTTCAGGAGGTTACAGGATTTCTTTCTTTTCTTTTTTTTTTTTTTAAAGAAAGGAGAGAAGGAAAGAAAGAAAAAAAAGGAGTGAAGGAGAAGAAGAAAGAGGAAGAAAAAGATGGAGAGAGAACGGGAATGTTGCTTTATTCTAAAAATGGGTATTGAAAACCTCTTTTATGCCAATAATTGTGCTTAATAATGGCCGATCAGTATTTCATTTAAACCTATGAGTAGGTGTGACGTGGTACTGACAAGAATGTATATTTTGTGTATTTAAAGTGGAGAGCTCTATAAATGTTTATTAAGTTTACTTGTTCCGGATATGAGTTCAAGTCATGGATATCCTTAAGAATTTTCTGTCTCATTGATCTATTTAATATTGATGTTGAAGTCTCCCTCTATTATTGTGTGGGAGTCTAGGGAGTCTAAGTCTCTTTATAGGTCTTATGTATCTGGGTGTTAGGATCGTTAGCTCTTATTGTTGCATTGATCGTTTTACCACTTTATCTTTGTTGCTTTAAAATCTATTTAATCAGATGCGAGAATCACAACTCCTGCTTTTTATTTATTTATTTATTTTTGCTCTCCATTTGGTTGGTAAATGTTTCTCCATCCCTTTGTTTTGAGTCTTTGTGTATCCTTGCATGTGAAATGGGTCTGGATGTAGCATACTGTTGGGTTTTGGCTGTATCTTTTGATTGGGGAATTTAGTCGATTTAAATTTAGGATTACTGCCATTTGATGTTAACTGGCTGTTTTTTCCATTCATTGATGTAAATTCTTCTTTATGTTGATGCTCTTTACAGGTTACAGGATTTCATTGAACATGTGTTAGGATGGGCAGCATGGGCTAAGGAGAGGGTTGAAGATTTTGCGGTCCCCCCGCTGCCATAGGTGGTTAGAGTTACACAGGATCAATATGGGCAAAAACATTCATCTGCTTGCCGGCAGTTTACATCTGAGGGATTTCCTGAACACAGGCAAAAGTTAATTGACCGAAGTTCCTTTTTTTGCGTTGACAGATCTTTCACATCCCGGGAAAGGCACCCCGAGTCGACCCCCCCACCATGGGGTGCTGACACGAGGGCTAGCCTCTGAGAATAGGGCACACAGGTCCACCTGGAGGATTAACTCTGCTTGGGACAGCATCCCCTTCCAAGTAGTGCTACTAACCACTTGTCCTGTTTGGAAAGCACTAATGAGGAAGGAATAGGTGTGTCCATCAGGTGCCCAGGGTTGACACGTGGTGATAGGAATAGCAAAGAGGGAGAAGAAAAAACAAAGAGTGAGGGTTACTTGTGGGTTTTCACTCTTTTTAAGCACAGGCTTAAAGGAGTGGGTCCTGGCTTGGGGACCCATGTTGCTTGTTGAGTCTTGGTGGCAGGCTTTGCGGGGGAGCAGTGGGTCCAGGCTGGAATACCATCAACCTTTAAGGTGGTGGGGATTGTCACAATCACAGTGTAAGGTCCCCTCCACGAAGGGGTAAGTCCTTCCTTCTGGAACTTTTTGACATATATGAGGTCTCCTGGGTGGAAGGATTGGTCAGACGATGGTGGGTTAGGAGCAGGGTTTGGGTGTGCTTGTTGAACGAGCGGCTGGATAAAGTCTTGTACCTGTTGGAGAGACTGTAAGTACTATAACAGGTTAGCATGAGAGATTTCTGCCAAATGGACATCCCTTAGCTTTGGTAAAATAGGGGGTGCTCGGCCAAACATAATTTTATACGGCATGAATCCTGCCCTATAAGGGGAGCATCTGGTTCTAAGGAGCATGAGGGGAAGGAGGTTTGTCCAGCTTCCATCAGTATCTAGAACAAGTTTTGTAATGGTGTCTTTTAAAGTTCGGCTCATGCGTTCAACCTGTCCAGAGCTCTGGGGCCTGTAGGCACAATGTAGTTTCCATTTGACATTTAGTGCCCTGCCGACCGCCTGAGTGGCAGACACGGCGAAGGTCAGACTGTTATCTGACCCAATGGCAATTGGCAGCCTGTGCCGGGGAATGATTTCATTTAATAAAATTTTTATTACTGTGGAGGCAGTTTCATTTTGAGTGGCAAACGCCTCAGTCCACCCAGAAAAAGTGTCTACCATTACCAGGAGATACTTGTATCCAGCCCAATGTGGTTTTATTTCTGCAAAGTTTACTTTCCACCTTTTTCCTGGGCCGCACCCTGGTTTTGGACCTTGCCTGGCGTTTACCTGTGCACAGGCCATGTGCTGTTAGTTGCCTGTGCAGTTAAGTCCTGGAGGCGGGGGCTTTTGAAATGGTCCCATAGAAGTTGTACCAACTTGGTTCCTGCTAGGTGTGTGGTGGAATGAAGTTGGCCCACTAGGGCTCCCCCTAGAGGCTCAGGCAGGAAGATTCTTGAGTCCGGGAAGATCTACCATCCATTTTGGGTTTTGTTGGCCTAGAGATCTGATGCTTGCCTTTCTTCCTCTGGAGAATATGTGAGACAGTCAGGCAGGTCTGGCTGCGGGTGGGATATGACTGGCAACATAGTCTGTGGGGTGACAGGGAGTATAACTGCTTTTCGGGCTGCAGAGGCTGCTTTCTGATTTCCCCGGGCAATGTTCGTTTTGTCTCCCTGGTGTCGTTTGTAATGGATCACAGTGACCTGACGGGGAAGCCACACAGTCTCGAGCAGGGCCGGAATTTCTTCTTTGTTTTTGATCGTTTTTCCTGCCAGAAATAAGTAGTCCCCTTTCTTGGTATATGGCCCCATGTACATGCACCGTAGCAAAGGCGTACCGGCTGTCAGTGTTGATGCTTACCCACTTGTCTTTTGCCCAGTGAAGGGCCTGGGTGAGGGCTATCAGTTTAGCCTTCTGTGCAGAGGTGCCAACTGGCAGTGTTTGAGCCCAAATAATATCGGTCTTGGTTGTGACAGCTGCGCCAGCCTTGCACACCCCCTGGTTGATGAAGCTGCTTCCGTCGGTGAACAAAGTGACATTCACTTGCTTTAGACGGGTATCTTGCAAGTCCGGCCTGCCGGTTTCGGTGACCACCAGTATTTCCTGGCAGTCATGGATGGGAGCAGAGAGGTCCGGGTCCTGGAGTGAGGTTGCTGGATTTCTGCACCACGCAGGATGGAAAGTTAGCCTGGGCTGGTCCAGTAGCAGGCTCTGGTACTGTAGGATCTGTGAGTTTGACATCCATTTTTCTGAGGCACTTCTGAGTAGGATTTTCCCTACATGGGGTGTCGTAAGGGCCAATTTTTGGCCCAGGGTTAACTTATCGGCTTCCCGGACCAAGCTTGCAGTAGCTGCCACTGCCTGCGGGCAGCTTGGCCAATCTGAGGCCACTTGGTCCAATGTTTTTGATAGGTAGACAACTGGCCATCGCCATGGTCCCAGGGTCTGGGTATGGACCCCCTTGGCCATGCCCTTGTTTTCATGGACAAACAGATGGAAAGGTTTTCACACGTCTGGGATTGCCAAATCCAGTGCTTTAGTGAGACCCTTTTTTAGGTTTTGAAAGGCCTATTTCTCTGTTTCATTCCAGACCAATTCCCCATTCCCACTGGTTGCGGTGGAGAGGTGCTTGGCGATTTCTATGAACCCCAGAATCCAGAGGTGGCAGTATCCTGCGGCCCCCAGGAATTCCTGCACCTGTTTTTTTTTGTGGTGGGGGTTGGGATCTGCAAGACAGATAGCCAGTTTCCGAGGATTGGGAAGCTCTTGCTTTCCCTGGGTGAGCTCATATCCTAAATAAGATGCCTTTTGGAGGCAGATTTGGGCCTTTTTTTTTTTGCTGAGACTCCGTATCCGAGTCCTTGGAGGAGGCATAACAAGCCTTTTGTATGTTGTAGGCCATTTCCATGGCCAGCAGTAGGTCATCTACATACTGGAGCAAGGTGCAGTCTGGATGACTGGCCTGAAAATGCATTAGTTTCCGCTGGAGAGCATCTCCAAAAAGGGTAGGAGAATTTCTGAACCCCTGGGGTAATCGGGTCCAAGTTACCTGGGTAGTGTCTCTGAGTTTGGATCTGTCCATTCAAAAGCAAAGATTGGCTGGCTTTTAGGGGCCAGAGGGATGGCAAAGAAAGCATTTTTCAAGTCCAAGACAGTGTATACTGTATGGTTTGGTGGAGTAGGCTGAGGAGGGTGTACGGGTTTGGGACAGTCGGATGGACAGTGACTGTCTACTTGTTGACCTCCTGTAAATCCTTGACTGCCAATAGTCATTGGTGCCAGGCTTTTTTACTGGCAGGAATGGAGTATTCCAGGCCAATTTGCACAGTCTTAAAATATTTGCCTACAGTAGTCGCTGTATGTGGGGACTCATGCCTTCCTGGCTTTTTGGCTCATGGGATACTATTTTACTTGTAAAGATGGACCACGGTCAATATTTCTACATTTACGGGGGGATGGTGTTTTGCCTGTCCTGGGGGGGTTTGATTCCGCCCAAACATGGGGAAACTAGGCCTGCAATTCCAACATAAGGGAGTTGATTTCCAAGGCCATGGTTGGGGAGCTTAGAAGCAGGAGATATTCCTCCGACAATGGGGTTGTTAGTAAGAGGTGGGTGGTTGACGAGTCCTGGTTCTCTCAGGTTAGGTGTGTTCCTTGAGTTGAGAAAGAGATGGAGGCTTGAAGTTTATGGAGTAGGTCTCTTCCCATCAGGGGATATGGGCACTCTGGGACTATCAAAAAGGAACGAGTTACTTTTTTGTAGCCTAAGTTTACTTCTCGGGTTTGCGTGACTGGGTGTTTGCAAATAGTTCCTGTGGGTCCTTGAACTGCCACTTTTGTATTGGTGACCTGGCCCGAAGGTGTTGTTAATACTCAGCGTTCTGCTGTAGTATCAATTAAAAATTTTACAGGGTGACTCACTACTGTGGCGGTGACCATGGGCTACTCGGGGCCAAGCAAAAATGAGCCCCAGCCCGTCAGTCTTTTAGCTCCTCCATGGCCGGGAGTTTCTTTTTATTCTTGGTTTCTCATCTTTGGGGACGTTCATTTTTCCAGGGCCCTGTTTGTTTAGGGTAGGCACACTGATCTCGCTGTAGTGGGATTCGGGCCCCCAGCTTACAATGGCCTTTGTCTTTCTTGTTGATTTGTTGGGAAAGGGGTCTCCCCGTGTCTCCTGGAGAGCAGCCACCAAAGTTTTTGCCTGTCTCTTGGAAACTTTGTCAGCAGCATTTTCTCTATCATCAGACACCTTCTGGGCTATTTCTAAAAGTTGTGTGATGTTCATGCCACTAAATCCTTCTAATTTTTGTAATTTCTTCTGGATGTCTGTGGCTGCCTGAGCCACAAAAGCCAAATTTAAAGTGCAGCTCTTTTCAGGAACAGCCAAATCAAATGGGCTGTAAATACGATAGGCCTTCTGGAGACGTTCCAAGAACACCCCAGGAGACTCATCACCTCCCTGGATCACTTCCGTGGTTTTGGATAAATTCATGGGTTTCCGTGCAGCTACCTTAATGCCCATGAGTAGATTGCAGTGAAAGTTGTCCGAAGCATGCCTCCCCACCGAGGAATTGGGTTCCCAGTTTGGTCTGCTGGTAGGGAAGACTTCCTCCAACCTGTCTCTGGCCTCCTCTTCAGGCTGACCAGTGGAGGAGAGGAAACACTTTCACGCTTCTCTGCAGATATGGTCTCTCTCCTCTGCAGTAAAAAGGGTGAGAAGGATTTGCTGACAGTTGTCCCAGGGAGGACGATGAGTCTGAAGTATGGATTCCACCAGAGAGGTCAGAGCCTGGGTTTTCTCAGAAAACGGCGGGTTCTGAACTTTCCAATTATATAAGTCAGAGGTGGAAAATGGGACATAAACCAAAAATGGGGTTGATCACTCACCACCAGCCGGAGGCGGTGCCTCCCTTAGGGGGATGGGCATGGCCTACTCTCCGTGTTGTGGCAGGAGTCTGTAATCCACAGGCAATGACACGGCAGGGGGAACAGAAGAAGTAACAGTAGGCGACCCTGTTGGGCCGGCGGGTCGTAAGGTGGGGGAAGGAGAGGAAAAACTTTGTCCTCCTCAGATGGAGACAGAGCTGGAGGGGCTGAAGCTGAAGAGCCGGGCGACCAAGTGGTGCAGTTAAGTAGTATTTTAGAAACAGGATCTTGAGCTACCCAGGATCGGAGCCACGGAGATGGGTTAAGAACCAAGTGTAGCCACTGATTAATATACAGGAACTGGTCAGGGTGGCCTGGATTTCCTATAACTACCCTCCAAACAGCCCGATGACATCAGTGTCCAGTGACCCTGTGTCCGGCCCCTCCACATTAAAACTTGGCCATTCCAGTTTACACAGGGTGCAGAGTCAACCCTTGGAGAGGCGAACTCCATGATCACCCGCGAAATCCAGGGGAAAGTTTTTAAGCATACATTGTAAAGGAGTAGGTGGCTGAGGACAGGAACGGGAAGACGCATTTCCCATCTTGGCTTATAAGAGAAAATTATACCCAACACGGGCAGAAGTATTCTCGGCCAGGAGGGGATGGTTGAGAGAACCTACAAGGCAGAAGGATCACAACCAAAAAGAGAACAAAAAGAGTCAGGGCTAAAGCTGTTTGCCACATGGAAGATTCGGATGAAATATTGGGCCGACAGCTGTCTTCCTCTGCGTCTGTAACCCAGGTACCTCTGGTGTCTCCACTCGTCTAAAGCCTCAAGTTCTAATTTTGCACTCTCACTGACGGGAGAGAGCAGAGCAATAAGGGCCAGGTCCTGGGGTCTCTGTACCTGGTTAGAACAAGGGATTTCAATGATATGGGGCAGGGCACAGGGTCTGGGGGGTATTTGGTATTAGATTCTGGGTCCACTGGGAGCCAGAGTTCACTGGGATGGGCTTGGAAGGAGTTTAGAAGAGTGAAAGCTCACCTTACGTTTGACTCAGCAGGCCTGAGACGGCTGGGGAAAGTGTTTGGGTGACAGAACAGGTGTGCCAGCAAGTCAGCAGGGTGGCTGTTTTGCATCCGCCACCTATTTATAGTGGAGGACAGCCAGACGTTTGGCCGGGGACAGTGACAGTCCACTTGCCGGCAGTCTCTGTGGTGCCAGAACTTCCAGTCAATAAGGGGATGAGGTTTACAGTCTAATCCATAGCAGCCCTCAATGGTTTTGAAACAGTACAGACAATTTTTGGGTGACTATCCTAGACAACAGACTAGAGCCGCTGTTCCAGGGGGCAGGAGGTCTCTACCAATGGTAGAGAAAAAGGTTTTCCCCAGCTGCCTGGGACAATATTGGTGGCCAGACATACGACACCAAGACAGAGGACACACAGAAATGGGGAAAGGGGTGCCCCATGAGGTCCACTCAGATGCCCTCCTGGCCGCTTTCCTGTGGGAATTTAGGTGCCTCTTAGCATCGGCAGGTCGGTATAAACGCATGACAAGGATCAGGTTTGAGTGGAGTCCGATACTGTCTTAAGCCGTATGAGGTCACCACGGTACCACAGGTTGGGGCCCTCTCAGACTCCGTAGTTGTTCACCACAGAGCCACAAATTGGAGATCCAAGGGCAGTCCCTTGGCCTCCTCATTCAGTCTACACATACACTTATTCAGAGGCTAATACAGTTGTTATTAACCAGACAAATTTAGTGACCTGTGGTCCTGTCCTCCAGCGTCCAGGATTGTGGACAGGATTAACCAAGGGGTGCCCCCGTCAGGGCTTGTCCCTTCCAGAAACCAGAAACCAGAGAGAGCAGAGTCAGATCTGACTTACGTTCCCAGGACCTGAGACAATGGACTCAGAGCCAAATTCTGTGGGCATGGCAGTGGTCAGTCCATTCCTCTCCGGAGACACTGACTTACGGGGTCCTGGAACGTTTCGGGGCGCACCTCCTCTATAGTTCACCATTCGTCCGGGGAGGTCCAGAGCTAGCCTGGTCCGTGCCCGGTGATGATATAAATTCTCACTGGGGCCTCCAAATATTATACCCGACTGAGTTTAGACAGAAGCACCACGCTCTGAGTTTGTTGAGAGTCCACTTTTGTGCCGGCGTCCGAGAGTCAGCTAGAGCTCAAACCTCTCGGCCCAGAACAAAGGGCGGTCAACATTTTTATATCAGTTTAGGGTCAGGGGTGTAAGCAGATTATTACAGAAGCAGAAGGAGCAGGTTGCGGGAGGTGCCTAACAACAAAATTCTATTTGAAGTTGTTTTTCACTCAGAATGTGAAAAACATTAGGCAGCGACACAGCTGCAGGTACAGGATGTTTCTGTTTCTCAGAAAACTGGTTACAAAGATGCCAGGCGTCTCAGACGATGAAGTTCTCAGAACAGAATGCCCTGCATAGCTCAGGGTAGGTAAAATGGAGTTGGCAGGATTGTTTAGAATGTATTCACCACAGCCAAGCCAGGGTATTTCAAGTGTTCTTTGAGCATTCCTAAAATGAGAATGGCAAGAGGCATTTGAAAGGCATTGATTTATTTATTCAAATTTAAATTTAATTTAATTTTTTTTTTTTTTATGGAGTCTGGCTCTGTTGCCCAGGCTGCAGTGCAGTGGCATGATCTTAGCTCACTGCAACTTCCAGCTCCGAGGTTCAAGCAATTCTCTTGCTTCAGTCTCCTGAATAGCTGAAATTATAGGCACTCACCACCCAGCTAATTTTCATTTTTGTTTCTTTAGTAGAGACAGGGTTTTACCATGTTGCCCTGGCTGGTCACAAACTCCTGTCCTCAAGTGATCTGCCAGCCTCAGGCTCCCAGAGTGACAGGATTACAGGTGTGAGCCACCGTGCCCAGCTGGCATCCATTTATTGAGAGAGTAAGGTCCTTGCTCTGTCTTAAGAGGGTAGCAAGAGATGAATAACTGCTTCTATGTAGTAGATTGTGTGTGTGTGTGTGTGTGTGTGTGTGTGTGTGTGTGTGTGTGTGTGTGTGTTCAAGCAATTCTTCTGGCTCAGCTTCACGAGCAGGTGGGACTACAGGTGCACACCATCATGCCCAGCTAATTTTTGTATTTTTAGTAGAGACAGGTTTTTGCCATGTTAGCCAGGCCCTTCTGGAGCTCCTGACCTCAGGTGATCTACCCACCTTGGCCTCTCAAAACTCTTGGGATTACAAGCCTGAGCCACCATGGCCAGCCCTATGTAGTAGATAAACTAGAATTCCATTTAGGGTAGCCTAGTTCTTATCCTAGCAAATAACATGACTTTTAATTTTTATTCCACAACATGTTAAAGTCTTCTTTTTCTACATGTCAATATATAGATGAAACACCTTTTTGTATTTGTTTGCTGATTTTCATGGTTAAATTGGCAGAGAGAGGGAATGAACCCTGGGTGGCAGGAGTGTGCTCCCACCTTTTTTCCCTCCGGTATAACAATGTGTGTGCTGGTGCTCATGGAGGGTTGTGTTTGAAGTCTACTCAAACACATTAATTTCCGATGCTGTGAAAAAATGCCCTCAAATTGATAATAACTTACTTTCTATATTTTTATAAGACAGATGAATGCCAGTCTTTAAATTAGATAATTATAAGGACAAATCACTTCTGATGTCAATCAGTGTCATTATTTAAGAATACTATTATTAACCAGGCGTGGTGGCACACACCTGTAATCCCAGCTACTTGGGAGGCTGAGGCAGGAGAATTGCTTGAACCCAGGATGTGGAGGTTGCAGTGAGCTGAGATCATGCCATTGCACTCCAGCCTGGACGACAGAGTAAGACTGTCTAGGCGCAGGGTGTGTGGGGAGGTGTGGTGGGAAAAAAAGCTCATTTTCACTGCGCTTATAGATCTAGTATGGTAATATTTTTTTCCTGCTAGGTTACATGTCCTTTTGAATATGACGGAAGCATTCTGTTGTGTTTCACATATTCCCAGACTTCTGTTTCTAATCCCAGTTCAGTGTTGTTTGTCTACGATGTATAGTATGTAAGCACTGTGGCCAAATGTGCACATAAATTGCTCAATTACATGTCATTTTCCTTTTCCTTCTAACCCTGAGGACAAGGTAAACTCTGGGTGGCATTTCAGGTTTGCCATTTCCTTGTTTTTTTCCCTTGCTCTCAAACAGAACTGTGACCTGGATCAGCAAAGCATCGTTCACATTGTGCAGAGACCATGGAGAAAAGGTCAAGAAAGCAATGCAACTGGAGGGGACAACCCCAGAAACATGGCAGGAGGCTGTGAGCGGGAGCCCCAGAGCTTGACTCGGGTGGACCTCAGCAGCTCAGTCCTCCCAGGAGACTCTGTGGGGTTGGCTGTCATTCTGCACACTGAGAACAGGAATGACTCACCACCAGCTGGAAGTGCAGGTAATTGGAATGCTCTAAGATTATTAAGCACTTGGTTTGTTTAGCATAGTCTCTGTGGAGCGTGGCCTCATCAGGTGCATTTTTAGTTTATGATACGTTTTGGACTGGAGTCTCTAGTTCACTGCAGGGAGATATCACTGTAACTGGAGTACTTTGATATAAACTTTGAGAATGCATTTATTATAATTACTGTGAAATAGGTTTTCATATTGAAATTAAATATGAGATATATTTCTAATGATGTAGAAAAATTCTAAAAAGTAGAAAGAACTTTAGAGCTAATTTGAGCCATGTGTAGTTTCTAAAGCCACATATTCCAATGGCGATAACATCCTTACTAAGAAAGGACTCCTCCTAAAAAATAAAAAAAAGAAAGGACTCCTCCTTCTCTGTGCTGCCATCCATTTAAAAACGCTTTTCTTTGGCAAAGATGGTTATCATTCAGTTATTTTGAAGATATTAATATGTTTCCCTTAGTCTTTTATTCTCTAATTTAAGTAGTCAAAGGTGTAATACAATTAATTTTGACTGTGTTTGACAGAAGGCACAAAATAATCACAATGACTTTACCCGATAGAAATTGATTTTCCTCCCACATACAATAGGTCCTGGCAGTTGTGCTGTTGTGTGGCCTTCACCATGTTAGAAATTTCTGGGACCTGCAAGATGGAAGCCTAACATAATAAGAAATGTCTCTTACTAGGATCACTAAAGAAAATTTAAGGAATTTTTAAAATTTTAGATGAACTTGTAAAAAAATTTTTTAAAATGATAATTTCCCGGGACAAATGAAAATGTAGAAACAACATCTTTAAATACAGGAGTAGATAAGCCCAGGAAGTAAGGCATTAGCTGATGCTCTGTGATCTTGAGATGGCTGTGGAAGGGAAAGAGGCTCTGCCTCATGTGAGCTAGGTGCCTGGGGTCTGGTAAGATAAATGGAGAGAGAGAAATAAATGTCAGAAATGAGGGAAAATGAGATAAATTTAAACCTCTGCAGTATCCGTGTGATCCAGAATGATACATTAATATAAATATCAAACCCAAGCTCATAACAATTCTGATGTTTCAACCAGAGTATGTATGAGACCGTTCTGACATTGACACCTCCAGAGAAAAACAAACCCTACTAAAGGATACTCATGCTCCAACATTATAAACCAAACTGGGGAAAATTTCACCTTGAGTGTGTCAGAGACCAGAATATGCTACCCCAAAATAGAACTGTAGGAGACCAGAATATGCCACCCCAAAATATGCCACTTTAGCATAAGTATTATTTTGAGAAACAGTAGACACAGGACAAGCTCTAGGAATAGAGCCAAAGTCACCCTTTTGCAAGGGAAATCTGTATCTACAAAGGAAATCTCCATTTGTAAGCGTCTCCCTCTCCTTACTAGGAAGAGAACAGAGTCTCTGGAGACTGATCCTTCAGAAGACACCAGCTTAATAATCTGCCTAACAAACCTTACTGTGTCTTCTCCGCTCCCTTTCTTCCTTTGCCTTTAAAGATGATATTCAAGCCTGAGTTTTTTAGGCCACCTCTTTGAGATTTACGCATTTTTCTGGGTGTTTCACATGTAGAGTCATCCCTCCCCATTAATAGGCGTATGTTTCAAATCCCCCAATGCATGCCTGAAACTGAAAAGGCTACCAAACCCTGTATTTACTATGTTTGTTCCTGTCCAACTGTATAACACATTGGATTTATTATGTGAGTAGACCTATCTACTCGTTCATTAATATGATTTTTCAAAATGAAATTTGTACTGAAAACAAAAAAATCACACTTTAGAGCAAAATTAAACCGTTACTTATTATTTCAACATTGAAAGCAGTTTTAGCACAATAATTATATCGTGTACACATTCACATTCTTTGCTCAGTTTCCTCGTGTGTCTGTCTCTACTATCTTATCAATAATGTTTATCTGAAAATTTTAGTCTTCTTACTTTGTTTTATCATAAAATTCTCCTTAGTCTTCTCCAGAATTTTGTTTTAGGAGAATGAACTTAGAATTACTGACACTTTTAATTAACACACTCACCAGACCATAACATTTTAGTTAAGAAAATATGGTATTCTTTCTATATAGGGTCTGGGATACCAGTAGGCGCTGAGAAAATTCTACTAAATGTCTAATACTTTCTTTATATTTTTAAATTGAAATTTGTAATTATTTCAACCCAAACAATAGACAATAAATTCTAGTAAACTTACGCAATGTGGAAGTGACAGCAGCTTTCAGAGTGGTGTGTGCTTAATGATGACACGCTGTTTCCCCCATGTCCGGGTCACATCTGACCTCTGACCACCCAGGTTCTCATTTACCCCCGTTTTGTGGTCTGCCAGCTTTGTGCATTTTGCAGGCTAGGGACTGGCTCAGGAAACACCACGTGGTGCAGTGGATGACCAGAAGGGTGCCATCCTAAGACACTTCTCCCTGCACCACTGCAGACTGGGGCAGCTCTTCCTGGTACCCTACATACTCCTACTAAAAGGCATCAGTTATATTGCATCTGCAAAGAATCGGGAAAAGAGAGATGACTGATTCCAGGTCAACTTTCTGACTTAATTCTGTGCTGAACTAACATCTAAACTGCAAGTAGCCGTCTCCTACTCATCAGAACTGAAAGAATCCTTTACCAAATTCTTACGACTCTTATTACTTCCGATTTTGCACTCCAGTTGCTTTGCCTTTTAATCTCTTTGAGGACCAAGTTTTTGTCCAGTTAACTGTAGTTTCCCCCAAAATCTCCTACAAGAGTGGTGATACATGTTTACCACATTGCTTAAAACTGTAAACATAGTAAGTCATTCATCAGAGTTTCTGTGCATTTAGCTTTTAGAACAAAAGGTTTGTTTAAAATTATACAGAGAAATAGAGATTTTACCTCTTAAAAAGTCTTGGTTCATTGCTGGTTTGAATGAACACTTTGAATGGAATGATTTGAAATGACTATATGCAAACAGTATGCATATATGATTTTTTTTAAACTAAATCTTACAGCTAAAGTTCCTACAGCAGAGATTCACAGACTCTCATGTGCAGAATTATCTTGCATGCTTTTCCATGCTTCTTTGGTGGACAGAAATTCTTATGCCATGGCAAGAAAAGAAACTTGTTTCATTCTTTTTCTGTGACCGGAAATTTTGATTTATTTTTCTGGGGTAGAGGCCCCAAAACACTGGCACCATACACACTCTGAGAAACTCTGCCGTATCACTGAGATTTTCCAATCTTACGATTATGGATCCTACCTGTCGTTCTCACAGAACAGTCAGACCCTGGGTGGGAGAACAGAGGCAGGTTGCTGAGAGGTGAACACACCGAGCCAGTCACAACAGCTGGAGACAACTCCTCTCTATGTGCTTCACAAATTAAACACATACAACATCCATCATTTGAAAAGACACAAAAGTTCCTTGGTTATGAATGTTTGAAAACCTCTGCCTCAGAAAAACCCCAATTTTCTGTGCTTCTGGAGTCTTCAAATTCAAAGAATGTAAGTGCTGGCTGGATGTGGGAGGGCTTTAATGGGTGAATAGCTGGGCTGTAGCCACGCATGTTGTCGAAACAGATGGAAACTTCTGAAACCTTAGAAGGTGGCTTTCAGGCATTTTGAGGTGGCAAAAGATAACTGGTCAACATGAGGGTGATCCGGTGATGTACATGAATAACCAGTTACGCTGTTAGTACTGAGAACCTGACTGTGTCATACTGAGGCTTGCGAGAGGAAGCTGAGGAACTGGAAGGAATCGCTGGAGTAATTTTGACAGCAGTGCTGCTCAAGCTTCAGTGCTCGTCAGAACCACCTGAGGACCAACAGAAGCACAGATGACTGGGCCCAGACCAGTTGGCCGTGGATGGAGGCTGAGAAGTTGCATTTCTAACAAGCTCCCAGGTGATGCTGATACTGCACGTCCAGGAGCTGCGCTTTGAATGGGACTGCCCTAAACAGTGAAAAATAGTATTGGTTAAAATATGGTCAATGAATAAAATCTATTTGACTAAGTTTTGAACAAGAACTTTGAGTGAGCTTCACCAGGGCTCCAAGGTGCCTGTGTGTAAATTTCCTTCATGTATTGTTGGTGTTTCCTAAATGAGGTGTCATTCATCATCTCCGGATAGTCAGATGAGATGAAGCTATGGTACCTAGCAAAATACAGGAGGTTAGTTCATCCATTGTGGAAGACAGTGTGGCAATTCCTCCAGAATCTAGAAGTATAAATACATTTCACCCAGCAATCCCATAACTGCGTATATACCCAAAGGATTATAAATCATTCTATTATAAGGACACAAGCACACATATGTTCATTGCAGCACTGTTTACAATAGCAAAGACTTGGAACCAACCCAAATGTCCATCAATGATAGACTGGGTAAAGAAAATGTGGCACAAATACACCATGGAATACTATGCAGCCATAAAAACGATGAGTTCATGTCTTTTGTGGGGACATGGATGAAGCTGGAAACCATCATTCTCCACACACTGACACAAGAACAGAAAACCAAATACCGCATGTTCTCCCTCATAAGTGGGTGTTGAACAATGAGAACACATGGACCCAGAGAGGGGAACATCACACACTGAGGTCTGTTGGGGCGTACGGAGGTAGACGAGGGGTGGCAGGGGTTGGGGGATTGGGGAGGGATAACATTAGGAGAATTATCTAATGTGGGTGACGGGGAGATGGAGACAGCAAACCACCATGGCATGTGTATACCTATGTAACTGTCCTGCAAGATCTGCACATGTACCCCAGAACTTAAAGCATAATAAAATAAAGAAAATTAAAATAGAAATAAAATTGATTTGCCATTTCCATATCTAAAAAAAATGGGAGACTCCTCTAATGTATGTCATACAGTTAACGAACTACATAAATAAATGGTGACTGAGTCCTTACTCTGTGTCAAGCACAGTGCTAGGTATTGGGATGTCGCAGAAAGTAGAAACAGACAAAATACCTAACCTGAATGCAGCTGTTTTGTTTGGAGCAGAAGATAATAAAGAAACAACCAGCCAACTCTTGGAGTAACAGCAGAGTCGAAGGATGGAGAGTATTGTCTGGGAGTTTTAATATGCAGTGTGGCTGCAGGGAGTTTTAATGTACGGTGTGGCCACGAGGCTTGTGTGATGAGCTAACCTGCAAGGAGAGCATCCTCAGGGAGCATCCATTTGTGTGCAGGCAGAGGCAGCAGCAACCTGTGAGCCCCAGCCCGGGCCCTGTTCAGAAAGTGCAGCAGCCAGCTTGGAGCAAGTGGAGCACTGGGAAGAGGATGTCAGCAAAAGGGCAGGGTGGGGCAGGGCAGGAAGCGTCTGCTGGGCCCTAGATTTGACCCTGTTGAGAAAATTTGACTTTTGAGTAATGGAGTGACATGATCTGACTTCAGCAAGGCTCATGCTGGCTGCTTGTGAATGAACTGCCGGAGGAAAGAGTGGAGGGAACAGAACGCGTGAGGTTTTCAAATCCCAGAAGTGCTGCACTGCCCAGAACATCGGGAACAGGCTGTACCCACAAGTGACGTTGATCAGTGCTTGCTGCAAAACTGGCAATATAGGGAGTGAAGCCTTGTTTCCCTGAAATACCTAATTTAATTCCTTGCAGTCCTGTAAGGCAGAACATGTTCATATCCTCTTATAGATGAGGAAATAGCAGAGACCACTTGAGGAACCACCCAGACGAGGCAAGCCTTACCCAGGGACCATCTTGCTCCAGAGCTTCTTTCAGGTATCCAGTTGCCTGTGTTCTCCTGAATATAGATATTAGACGGAAGGAATTTTTGCATTTCCTCTATATGTTTTGGTTAGAAAGTAATATAATCTCACAATGGATTTTTTGAAGGTCATGTGAATTGACTTCAGCCAAGTAGTCAAATTTTAAAACTGTATGCTTTTGGAAAAAGTGTGCTACTTTTTCATAATTTTTTGCTTTTGGAAAAAAAAAGAAAACCTTTGGTAAATATTTTCCAATTTTTTTGAGTATTACTGACTAGCTTACTAAGAAAGCATTTGATTATATGGAAGACAGTTTACTCTACAATAACCTTTTTCTTCTTACTAAATGAAACAGAGTAGTTTTGATGAAACAGTACGTCAAGCTTGTCCAATCCATGGCCCCCAGACCACATGCGACCCAGGCCAGCTTTGAACACAAATCCATAAACTTCCTTAAAACATGGTGAGGGTTTTTTGTTTGTTTTGTTTTTTTGTAATTTTTGCTTTTACCTCATCAGCTATCATTAGTGTATTTGATGTGTGGCCCAAGATAATTCTTCTTCCCTTGTGGCCCGGGGAAGCCAAAAGATTTGACACGCCTGCATTATGTGCTAGAATAAATTGTAAAGGTTAAATATAAAAAATGTAAAAATAGACAAAGTTTTTAGAAATTTAAAATAAATGGCAGCAAACCACCTTGCCATGTATTTACCTATGCAACAGTCCTGCATGATGTGCACATGTATCCCAGAACCTAAAATACAATTAGAAAAAAGAAAAGAAAAAAAAGAAATTTAAAATAATTGAAATTGCTTTTAAGATGGGCTCTGGAGATATACCGTTAATACATTATAATTGTTAGAGAATGTGTTTTTGTTAACAATTTTTTGCCAGTGGTTGAATGTAGTACAAAATGAAAATTATTCTGGGATTGTGTATGAACTAACACCTGCCAAACACTAATCAGTCATGGAAGCCTGTTAGTGGAATGAAGTGATAAGCTCCAGACTTAATTCTCATTTTATCCAAAACCAAATCTCACGTACTTGAAAATATGCGTTATACATGCTAACGACTTTAGGCCAGAGGGTGTGAATTTCTTCGTGTTTTGCACAGCTTTAAGGAGTGCCTCTTGTGTAAATGTTTCTTGAAAAAAATCCAAAATGTTGGCAGTCATACTAGAGTTGATCTCACCATAAAAATTATTAAAAATAGATTATTATTTTGCCAGGAATTTCATCTTTTTTCCAACACATAAGTTTTTACTATAATATCCCTTGTCAATGGTAAAGGTGAAAACACAGAAAGTGGTATTGCTCAGTAGTGGGACTTCTGCCAGCCTCACGTATTTCTGGTGGGGGAGGGATGGTTGAAGTAGAGGGAAAATCCTGTAATCTTTTCCAAGAATTCTGAATGCTAGTATAGCGTTCTATATACTAGTTGCTCCTTCCTCCTTTTGTTTTTTTTTTGAAATGGAGTTTTGCTCTTGTTTCCTGGAGTGCAGTGGCTCGATTTCACTCACTGCAACCCCTGCCACCTGGGTTCAAGCAATTCTCCTGCCTCAGCCTCACGAGTAGCTGGGATTACAGGTCCATGTCACCACGTCAGGCTAATTTTTGATTTTGTTTTGTTTTTTGCATGGTTAGATTTGCAAATATTTATTGGGCTCTGAAGTAATAACAGTGTCTGATATTGGCATTGCATGGAGACTTTTTTTTGAATTGTACTTTAAGTGCTGGGGTACATGTGTAGATCTTGCAGGATTGTTGCATAGGTACACACATGCCATGGTGGTTTGCTGTCTCCATTTCCCCGTCACCTACGCCAGGCGTTTCTCCCAGTGTTATCCCTCCCAACCTCCCCATTCCCTGCTGTCCCACCCCTAGTTCCCCTGTCCCCCAACATGCCCCAGTGTGTGATGTTCCCCTCCCTGTGCCCATGTGTTCTCATTGTTCAACACCTGCTTATGAGTGAGGACAGGTGGTGTTTGGATTTTTGTTCTTGTGTCAGTTTTATGAGAATGATGTCCCTACAGGTTCATCCATGTCCCTACAAAGGACACAAACTCATCATTTTTTATGCTTGCATAGTATTCCACAGTGTATATGTGCCACATTTTCCTTGTCTAATGTGGGTATTTGGGTTGGTTCCAGGTCTTTGCAATTGTAAACAGTGCCACAGTCAACATGTGTGCATGTATATTTATAATAGAATGATTTATAATCCTTTGGGTATATATGCAGTTATGGGATTGCTGGGTCAAATGGTATTTCTATTTCTATCCTTGAGAAATTGCCACACTGTCTTCTGCAATGGTTGAACTAATTTACAATCCCACCAACAGTGTAAAAGTGTTTCTATTTCTCCACATCTTCTCCAGCATCTGTCATCTCCAGATTTTTTAATGATCACTATTCTAGCTGACGTGAGATAGTATCTCAATGTGGTTTTGATTTGCATTTCTTTAATGACCAGTGATGGTGAGCATTTTTTCATATGTTTGTTGGCCTCATAAACCAACAAAGTTGAAAACTGTCTGTACATATCCTTTGTCCACTTATGAATGGGTTTTTTTTTTTCTTGTAAATCTGCTTTAGTTCTTTGTATATTCTGGATATTAGCCCGTTTTCAGATGGGTAGATCGCAAAAAATCTTTCCCAATCTGTTGGTTGCCAGTTGACTCTAATGATTGTTTCTTTGGCTGTGCAGAAGCTCTGAAGTTTAATTAGGTCCCATTTGTCTATTTTGGCTTTTTTTGCCATTACTTTTGGTGTTTTAGTCATGAAGTCCTTGCCTGTGCCTGTGTCCTAAATGGTTTTGCCTAGATTTTCTTCTTGGGTTTTTATGATGTTAGGTCTTATGTTTAAATCTTTAATCCATCTGAAGTTAATGATTGTGTAAGGTGTCAGGAAGGGGTCCAGTTTCTGCTTTCTGCACATGGCTAGCCGGTTTTCCCAACACCATTTATTAAACAGGAAATCCTTTCCCCATTGCTTGCTTTTGTCAGGTTTATCAAAGATCAGATGGTTGTAGATATGTAGCGTTGCTTCAAAGGCCACTGTTCTGTTCCATTGGTCTATATCTCTGTTTTGGTACCAGTACCATGCTGTTTTGATTACTGTAGGCTTGTAGTATAGTTTGAAGTCAGGTAGCCTAATGCCTCCAGCTTTGTTCTCTTTGCTTAGGATTGTCTTGGCTATACATGCTCTCTTTTGGTTCCATATGAAGTTTAAAGTGATATTTTCCAGTTCTGTGAAGAAGGTCAATGGTAGTTTGATGGGGATAGCATTGAATCTATAAATTACTTTGGGCAATATAGCCATTTTCACGATATTGATTCTTCCTAATCATGAGCATGGAATGTTTCTCCATCTGTTTGTGTCCTGTCTTATTACCTTGAGCAGTAGTTTATAGTTCTCCTTGAAGAGGTCCTTTACATCCACTGTTAGTTTTATTCCTAGGTATTTTATTCTCTTTGTAACAATTGTGAATGGGAGTTCACTCTTGATTTGGCTCTCTGTCTGTTATTGATATATAGGAATGCTTGTGATTTCTGTCCATTGATTTTGTATCCTGAGACTTTGCTGAAGTTGGAGATATTGGGCTGAGACAATGGGGTCTTCTAAATATACAATTATGTCATCTGCAAATAGAGACAATTTGACTTTCTCTTTTCCTACTTGAATACCCTTTATTTCTTTTTCTTGCCTGGTTGCTCTGGCTAGAACTTCCAATCGTATATTGAATAGGAGTAGTGAGAGAGGGCATCCTTGTCTATTGCCAGATTTCAAAGGGAATGCTTCCAGATTTTGCCCATTCAGTATGATATTGGCTGTGGGATTGCTATAAATAGCTTTTGTTATTTTGAAATACCTTCCATCAATACCTAGTTTATTGAGGATTTTTAGCATAAAGAGTTGTTGAATTTTGTCGAAGGCCTTCTCTGCATCTATTAAGAAAATCATGTGGTTTTTGTCTTTGGTTCTGTTTATGTGGTGGATTATGTTTAGAGACTTTCATATGTTGGACCAGCCTTGTATCCCCAGGATGAAGCCTATTTTATAGTGATGGATGAGCTTTTTGATGTGCTGTTGCATTCAGTTTGCCAGTATTTTATTGAAGGTTTTTGCATCTATTTTCATCATGGATATTGGCCTGAAGTTTTCTTTTTTAGTTGAGTCTCTGCTGGGTTTTGGTGTCAGGATGACATTGGTCTCATAAAATGAGTTAGGGAGGATTTCCTCTTTTTGTATTGTTTGAAATAGTTTTAGAAGGAGTGGTAGCAACTCCTCTATGTAAGTCTGATAGAATTCAGCTGTGAATCCATCTGGACCTGGACTGTTTTTGATTGGTAGGCTATTAATTGCTGCTTCAACTTCAGCCCTTGATATTGGTCTATTCAGGGATTCAACTTCTTCTTGGCTTAGTCTTGGGAGGATGCAAGTGTCCAGGAATTTATCCATTTCTTCCAGATTGACTGGTTTATATGCATAGATTTGTTTGTAGTTATCTCTGATGGTAGTTTGTATTCTGTGGAATCAGTGGTGATATCCCCTTTAGCACTTTTTATTGCATCTATTTTATTCTTTTTTCTTTTCTTTTTTATTATTCTGGCTAGCAATCTGTCTGTTTTATTGATCTTTTCAAAAAACCAGCTCCTGGATATATTGATTTTTTGAAGTATTTTCTGTGTCTCTATCTCCCTTCAGTTTTGCTCTGATCTTAGTTATTTCTTGTCTTCTGCCAGCTTTTGAGTTTTTTGATCTTGCTCCTCTAGCTCTTTCAATTTTGACAATAGGGTGTCGATATTAGATCTTTCCTAACTTCTCATGTGGGCATTTATTGCTATCAATTTTCCTCTAAACACTGCTTTAAATGTGTCCCACAGATTCTGGTACATTGTGTCTTCATTCTCATTGGTTTGAAGAACACCTTTTTTTCTGCCTTCATTTAATTGTTTATCCAGTCATCATTCAGGAGCCAGTTGTTCAGTTTCCATGTTGTTGTGTGGTTTTGAGTTAGTTTCTTAATCCTGAGTTCTAATTTGATTGCACTGTGGTCTAAGAGACTGTTTGTTATGATTTCTGTTGTTTTGCAATAGCTGAGGAGTGATTTACTTCCAATTATGTGGTCAATTTTAGAGTAAGTGTGATGTGGTGCTGAGAAGAATGTATATTTGGTGGATTTGGGGTGGAGAGTTCTGTAGATGGCTATTAGGTCCACTTGGTCCAGATCTGCATTCAAGTCCTGGATATTCTTGTTGATTTTCTGTCTTATTGATCTGTGTAATATTGACAGTGAAGTGTTAAAAGTCTCCCACTATTATTGTATGGGAGTCTAAGTCTCCTTGTAGGTCAATAAGAACTTACTTTATGTGTCTGGGTGCTCCCGTATTGGGTGCATATATATTTAGGATTGTTAGCGCTTCTTGTTGCATTGATCTTTACCATCATATAATGCTCTTCTTTGTCTCTTTTGATCTACGTTAGTTTCAAGTCCATTTTGTCAGAGACTAGGGTTGCTTTTTTTGCTCTCCATTTGCTTGGTAAATCTTCTTCCATCCCTTTATTTTGAGGCTATGTGTGTCTTTACACATAAGCTGGGTCTCCTGAATACAGCAGTTCGATTGGTGTTGACTTTTATCCAGTTTGGCAGTCTGTGTCTTTTAATTTGGGCATTTAGGACATTTATATTTAACATTAATATTTTATGTGTGAATTTGATCCTGCAGTTTTGTTCCTGGCTGGTTGTTTTGCCCATTAGTTGACTTAGTTCCTTCATTGCATCATTCATCGTTACCATTTGGTATGTTTTTGCACTGGCTAGTAGTAGTTGCTCCCTTCCAGGTTTAGTGATTTCTTCAGGAGCTCTTGTAAGGCAGGTCTGGTGGTGATGAAATCTCTCAGTAATTGCTTGTCAATAAAGGATTTTACTTATCCTTCACTTATGAAGCTTAGTTTGGCTGGATATGAAATTCTGGGTTGAAAGTTTCTTTCATTTCAACCCTGGTGAATCTGACAATTATATGTGTTGAGGTTGCTCTTCTTGAGGAGTATCTTTGTGGTGTTCTCTGTATTTCTTGTATTTGAACGTTGGACTGCCTTGCTAGGTTGGGGAAGTTCTCCAGGATAATATCCTGAAGACTGTTTTCCAGCTTGGATTCATTCTCCTCATCACCTTCAGGTACACCGATCAAATGTAGATTAGGTCTTTTCACATAATCCCATATTTCTTAGAGGAATTTCTCATTTCTTTTCACTCTTTTTTCTCTTTTATGCCTTCTCATTTTATTTAATTGAGTTGATCTTCAGTCTCTGATATCCTTTTTTCTGCTTGATGGATTTGGCTTATGAAACTTGTGTATGCGTCACGAAGTTCTCGTGATGTGTTTTTCAGCTCCATCTAGTCGTGTATGTTCTTCTCTAAGCTGATGATTCTAGTTAACATTTCATCTAACTTTTTTTTCAAGGTTTTTAGTTTCTTTGCATTGGGTTAGAACATGTTCCTTTAGCTCAGAGAAGTTTGTTATTACCCACCTTCTGAAGCCTGCTTCTGTCAGTTCGTCAAATTCATTCTCCATCCTATTTTGTTCCTTTGCTGGTGAGGTGTTGTGATCCCTTGGAGGAGGAGAGGCATTCTGGTCTTTGATGATTTCATCGTTTTTGTGCTGGTTTCTTCCCATCTTCGTCGGTTTATCTACCTTTGATCTTTCAAGTTGGTGATTTTGGATGAGGTTTCTGAGTGAACATCCTTTCTGTTGACGTTGAAGCTATTTCTTTTTGTTTTTTAGTTTAGAGTCAGGCCCCGCTGGTATATGAGGGGTTTCTTTTTTTTCTTTTTTTTTTTTTTCTTTTTTTTTTTTTGTTATACAGGGATCAGGTAGCTGCTTGAGGAAGCAGTCTGTCCCTTGTCTGCCTGCAGAGGTGCCGCTGGGCTGCCTTGGACTCTTGGGTGCTGTGTAGGCTTCCTTTGGCCTTTGTTTACACAGGTGCGATTAGCCCCACTTTCGCAAAGGCAGATGCCGTTTCCCTCACTAAGCTAAATCATCATGGGTTGAGCTCGAACCGATGTGCTGTCGGTGAAACTCTCAAGTGAGAGGGCTTCAGTGTGCTGGTCTTTGTGGGGGTGGGACCTGCCAAGGCATATCACCTGTCTCCCTGCTTTCAGCTCTTCCTTTTTCTGAGAGGTGGGTAGATCCGTCCCACAGGTGCTCTCAGTGGTAGCCAAAACCTCCACTCAGTTCTGTGCTGACAACTCATGGCACCGGGCTGGCTGGGGCTGGAGCTGGAGCTGTCACTCAGATCTGTCATGGCAACTCACAGCACTTCTCAGCCTGGCAGCATTCTCCTGGACTTGGTTGGAAATGCAGAGATCACTCATCTTCTGCTTCTCTCTCACTGGGAGCTATGCTCCAGAGCTGTTCCTATTCAGCCATTTTGGTGGGAGTCCTCTGCATGGAGACTTTTACAAAGATTATCTCATTTGCCACCTTACGGTGCTGGAGCCGCCGCCCTGCAGCGCCTCCCGGGGCAGCCTGGCGCCTGCAGCCCACAAACTGCAAAGGAGCCTGTTTCTTTTTCGTTTTCTTTTTCAGTCCGGTCACCAGGTTGACTAGACTGGTCTTGAGATCCTGAAGTAAAACGCTCCACCCTCCTCTGCCTCCAAAAGTGTCCTCCTTCCTCTTTATAGTACTTTACACAATGTCACGTCATTACTTCCAATATATTTGTTTATACTTGTGAGGGGCACTTATCAGATTCAAGTCAGTCATCAAATAGACTTTTCTACCTCCATTGTCTGACACGTGGATAACGAGAGAGAAAGTTTTGTCATACTGTCAAAAAGCTTTGTCCAACATGTGCAATATGACTCTTACAGCTCTTCAACTCTTATGAGTCACATTTGGCAGAGGAGTATGGTTAATAATTGCATATGGGAAGCATGGTGCAATGTGCTTTGGGTATGTAGAATGCAAGTAACAGTCCTGCCCTGAGGAAGTTAGAGATTGGCAGAGGGGTCCTTAAGAGACAGCCGTCACTTGGGGCCATATACCTGTCAAAGTGCAGCTCTCACATTTCCTTTTATCTGCTGCATTCTGGGTAATTCTTATGTATAAGGGACCCGTTGATGGGAACAGGTGATACAAAGGTTAGTAAGAAGAACCAGATCCTCCAGTAGCTTGCAGTTTGGCAAATGCACATACACAACTTGAAAAGGAGTAAGTTTTAGAAAACAGGTATAATGAAAGTAATGTGTGGATTTAGAGTAGGGAGAAGGAAAGACAGACCCTGAGCCTGACTTTGAAAGACAAGAAGGCAACACTGGAGATGTTGGGAAGAGTTGGGTCCCACGCAGGTGGCTAAGCTTGGTGGAATCTGTTACAGGTTCAGAGGATCAATAAAGTCAGGATTTCCTGCAGTCAAGAGCTCAGAATGCCAAAATTCACAGCCTCCGTGAGTTTGTGTTTCATCTCTCTGTCTCCCCTGGTGTTTAAGAAAGTGTTCCTCATTTTCTCTCTTTTTCTTTTTTCTTTTGTTGTTGTTGAGACAGTTTCACTCTTGTCATCTAGGCTGGAGTGCAGTGGTTTGATCTCGGCTCACTGCCACCTCCACCTCTTGGGTTCAAGCTATTCTTCTGCCTCAGCCTCCGAGTACCTGGGATTACAGACGCTGACCACCACACCCAGCTAATTTTTGTATTTCTAGTAG
This sequence comes from Saguinus oedipus, assembly GCA_031835075.1. Taxonomy (NCBI): domain Eukaryota; kingdom Metazoa; phylum Chordata; class Mammalia; order Primates; family Cebidae; genus Saguinus; species Saguinus oedipus. The sequence goes on along the minus strand of CM063172.1, from coordinate 171,884,103 downwards.
AGACAAGGTTTCATCATGTTAGCCAGCCTGGTCTAGAACTCCTTACCTCAGGTAATTCACTTGCCTTGGCCTCTCAAAGTGCTGGGATTACAAAGGTGTGAGCCACCACGCCCAGTCCCATTTTTTTGCTTATATACTTGCAAAAGGAGAAGAGACGTGCCATGTAACAGAGCTGGAGGGAATGTCAGTAAGCACCTGACAAAAGCTATGGGGAGGAATACCATGCCTCCCCAACATGCCCCAAGTGGGCGACACAGGCCGAGGCTGGCCAGGTCTGCCTTGCGCTTTTGTTCGTGCCTGTTTGGGCCCGCCTGTCTCTGTCGGAATTGTTTTAGTTTTTGTGGTTGGTTATCTGTTTTGAAACATAAACAATTAAAAAGTAACTGTGGGTGACAGTAGGTGAGAAATGGCAGCATTGGTTGCTGAAGTTAACTAGGGTACTTGTAGGGAGCCTCGAAATGTTTCAGTTTTCCTGAAGTTACCTCTGCAAAGTCATATTATGACTTGAAGCGGAAGGGAGATGTTGCATTCAAGACTCCGTGAGGCCTAGCTGGACAGTGCGCTCTGCTAATGAGAGGCCTCTACAAATGGCAGTGTGTAACTGTCCCTCTCGGAGGCCTCGATGGCCAGGCAAGCAAATAATGTACATTTTTTATTCTTCAGATCCTGAAGTCTTTCGGAGGACACTGTCCATCTGCCAAGATGGGAAGATCTGTACTTGACAGGAGCAGGCGCAGAGGCAGGGTATTAACAGCTGGGGAGTTCCATCTTGGGAGGCATTCGAGCATTCTAATGACTGCAGACTGTGCCAAAAATGCAGGCAGGCGGCTGGATTCCATTTTCTTCAAGGGAAGATAAAGAAAAAATTACAAATTAAGTGGCAGAAATTAACTGTCTGTAATACACTCTTTTCAGTCCTTCTAAATTCATTCTGAGTAAATAAGGACTGATGAAAATTTTGCAAAACTTTGACGGAAGGTGTTATTTTGTGCTACATATAGATTCCAGACACTTCACACGTAAATCAGGAAGTTGTACCAAAAACAGAATTAACAAAATATCAACTTTATAATAGAAAATGAAACTCTTATGACAAAGAAAATATCACTGCATTCTTTTTTAGATCATGTTTTGATAATTTCATAGAATCAGGCCCAAACTCCTAATCTTCTACATCTATTAAAGTATAATTAATTTTCCAAATGATAACTCTGATGCTCTGTAAAATCTTAAAATTCTGCCTCAATCCCCAAAGATTAAATTAAATGGACTACCTTTGGTGTGAGAGGTATGTTATTAGACTCTGACTCTTTGAAAATTAATGCTCCATGTTTTCTGTGCATGATAATTAAACTCACTAGAATACCCAGTCCATCCGTGGAGCTGTGATTTGCTTCCTGTAAGAAGGGAATCAAATGGCCAATAATTTACTTCAGTGAATCAATGAAAATCCCTTGAACCATGGAATTAAAAAAATATATATTCCAAGGGTTTATCACAGTGCCTGGTATACACTACACACTGAATACAGGATTTTTGTTGCTAGAAATTGCAGTCAAAAAGGGTGACGGACGCTGGTTTCGAGTCATTGAGCCCGCTCATGGTACCTGGGCTGCATGTGTCGGCTATGCAAATACTAAGCTGATTGGCAATACGAATGGGCCCCAGAGCCAAGTACTGAGCCAGTCTTGGCTCAACTTCTTGCTCCCTGTAGGACTTGGACAGTTTCCTTTCTTGATGTTTAAAGTGTGGTGTGTGGGCCAGCAGCAGCAGTTGGGAGTCGTTGGTACAGAATGTAAAAAGTGCAGAATCGTTGGTCCTCTGCCAGACCTACTGAATCCGTAATTGCATTTTAACGAGATCCTCAAGTGAACAGTGCCCTGTTGGATTTTTTTTTTTTAAACATATCAGGCCTCATTTTCCCCATTTCTCATGTAGAGTTGAGGACAAAGTACCTAACTCATGAGGTGGATGTCAGATACTTCATGATAACGCCTAGAAAAATGCCTGGAATATCCCAAACGCTTAATGGCTGTTGTCCTTTTCAGTGGTCCCTTCTGCTTCTAGTTCACATGTACGAAGGACCAATATTGTGCTCAGGCTCTAAAATACTACCTGGGTTTGTAGATCCAGGGCTGCCTACTTTAATTCCCCCAAAACAGGTGCTGGGTCCGTAACCCATGCTTGGGAGACTTCAGGTTACTCCGCTTTGGGAGTCAGGGTTTTATTTTATTTGTGTATGAGTCTCTTTGTTACTTAATTTTAAATATGTGTCACCTCCCCACACATTTGTAGCTAAATAAGAACAGTGGGTGCTGTATGATGATGATGAATGGCGTAAGGAACAGTACTTCCTATGGCTGTTTTTCTAGCTTATTTCATGTTCATTGTTTTCCAGCCCTGAATGATATATGGCACATGTATTTATTTTCTATTTTATATTAGGTAACATACTACTCTTTTTTGAGTATTTCATCTGAAAAGTCAATAATTTTCTACCGAGCCTTGCTCAAAGGAGCTTTGGCAATGAGTGTGTACTCTATTCCATATTTTGAAAGAGAAGATTAGCTAGGGACAGGTCACAGACACAGGTCACAGGGGACTTAATCAACCTGGCTCTGGCAGTGGATGATGGATGGGGGCAGTTAGGCACAAGTTAGCATTCAGTAAGTTAGTGTTCATCATGCAATGCAAACCGAGCTCTTATTCTAAGCGCGCAGGAAGACTGCACACATATTCTGAATACGTGAACTGAGCACTGTTTTAGGATCAGGGTCAGGGCATCAAACAACACACTGGTAACTGAGTCCTGCTGATGTGTCTTTTTGGATATTTTCTTGAGTCAAATACATGGATCTTTACCTGTGTCAAAGATGATCCATCCTTCCTTAGCTGCAGGAAGAAGGTATTTATGCATCTTCATGAAGTCCTGCTGTTCAGAGAGAAGACCTTCTCTAACCCTCTGAAAACTAAGGCAAATGTTTTCTAGAGTGATAGCTTAGGAAAGTATGATTTACAAGTCTTTACAGATTGTTGTTTGCCATGCAGTTTCTTTATTATTACAGAGAATATAGAGTCACAGCTTCGTGAATGATACTCTTGCCTGAGTAGTTGTTTTAGGAAGCTGCTTCTTGTGTGGACTTTTTAATGCCAATAAAATATTTTTGATGATAAAGAGCCAGCCATACTCTTTGATTTCTAATTGATGGAAACAAAGTCACCTCTCTCTTAATGATAGTTGACTCATTTGATATCTTTTTATGTCATTAACTCTTCCATCGTGGCATCATTACAATTTTGGTGGTGTCTCATGTTTAACAAATGAATACAATCTTGGGGAAAGGTGTACCAAGAATTCTAGGACTAGAAATTCCTACAAATAGTGAGGAAACATACTTCAAATTGACTGTTTAGGATTCTCTTTTATGAAAATAAGAACTAGTCTATCCTGCATTTTTTAATCAATAAGGTTAGCATAGTTGCTGTGACAGTTTCTTATTTTGGATGTGTCCACTTGTGCTGGTAAAGTAGCACCATAGCTTTCATTCATTTGCTTAATCCATTCTCTTCATGCCAAGAAGAAATATTATATCCCAATAAAATATGGACATCTTCAGTGGCAGGCAACTACTGTCATTTAGTGGTGTTGTATGATTGCACATTTCTACAACTTGCCACTTACTATAGAGAGACAGATTGAATTAGACAGCCTCCTGTTGTCACCAGCATCTCTGGTTCATTAACAGAGGAATCCAGCATTTTTCAAATAGGTGATATTTCCAGTTTCTCTTTCAATTATCATTTCCATAGAAATGTTCTTCTTTTGGACACCATGGCAAATAATTTTTCTTGTTTCTGTGAAGAAAGAAAAAAATCCTCTTTTATCATGTTAATTTAACAGGTTACTGTATACAGTAGCATCCTGAGCACCAGAAAAGCACACGCAGGTGGCACCAGCCCCTCTGGAACACAAGCTCCAGGAAGCAGGTGCATTTCCTCTCATTCTGGGCTACTCTAGTGCCTGACGCGGCGCTGGGCACGTAGTTGATGCTGAGTAACTTAATATGTGTTGAATGAATGAAAACAACATTTGTTTATTCACTCATCAATAACCTTTTTGAAAATGGGAAATATAATTCATTCTCATCCAACATTTTCAATTATGGGTATCTTATCCCCTTTGGGCTGCTCTGACAAAATACAAAATAGTCAGTGGCTTGTAAGTAACAGACACTCTATTCCAGTTCTAGAGGCTGGGAACTCAAAGAACAAGGTACCTTCAGAGCTGATATTAGCTGAAGGCTGCCTCCTGGTTCCAGCTGTGTCCTCACATGGTGAAGGGAGCACAGCAGCTCTCTGGGCCATCTTCTGGAAGAGCATTGATCCCATTCATGGTGGCTCCACACTCATGATCTAATCACTTCCAAAATTCTTATACCTGAATGCCATCACCTTGGTGATTAGGTTTCAACATTGAATTATTTGGGGAGAGAAACAGACCATAGCAGTGAGAGAAGCTTGCATTCCTGAATCAGGGTCTAGCTCTTTTGTCAAACAGATGTCTTAATCATTTCGGTCAACATTAGAAGGTACCCTGACTTCAAAATTCTGTATACAAACAGGGAAACCTTATTCCTGAATTCTCCACCTGGCAAATATCCATGGCAGTTTTATGTTGTCCCTGCCCCCAATTCTGTGATGTATTGTTTAGTGCTACCATGTTGAATCACAGCTTCCTAACAGCTACATTGCTTATCTCCCCAGACATTAAAATTCAATTTGTGACAGCTCTAAAAGATAACAATTAGCATGTTTCCTTCCCTCCTTGTGCACCCTCGCTTCTTCATTTGTAGTCCTCTCTGTGTGCCCTAGACTTTTCTCTTACTTCAAACTGCAGGGAATTATTTTAGAACTCTACGGTCTCACAAGAGAAAATGCAACTTCTACCTTTTGACTTACTCACTTAAACTCTCAGAGTTTATGATAAAATTGTATTACAGATGTACACTATAAATTATCTAGAATGACGTTCACTATTGCTTATATTAGTAAAAAAAACAAAAATAATCAAGAGGTACAACAATAGGTTCTGAAAACCTGTCAGCTCTTTAAAATGGAATGCTGTGTATCCATTGAAGAATGTATTGAGAATGATATTGAATGACAAAGAAAGATGCCACATGACAAAATTAAATTCCACCTATAAAAAGTACATAACTACATTTACATATATGGATCTGTGCATGTATTTAAAAGCAGATGCAAGAGTTACTAGCAGTTTGTTCTTGTGATGGGATTGTGAGTTATTTTTATTTCCAATATTTGTTTTGCACAAAATTTCTAGGATGACTATGTATTACTCTCTAAAATAAGAAAGATATTCATTAACTGCTAAGAATATATAATTTTTCTGGATGCCATCGTCTGGAAATGTGGTTACTTGGAGACTAACTTAGCACTCCCTCCTAGTGGGTCCTGGAGTGACTTCCTTTCCTGAGGGACTTTTACATAACCGGGGGTTCCCCTTTGATCATCATATTCTATAAGCCTTGGTTGAGGCCTGAGAGTCTCTATGTTGAAGGTTTCACAGGTGATACTGATGAGCAGCCAGTTTTAACACTTCATACGCTAGTTTTTTGCTGTTTCCTGATCTTCCCACTCACCCCTCTTTTCAGAGTGTCTGGATCATTCATCTAAACCTATTAACTAGGAGTAAGTTTGTGGCCACCCATATTGTAGTCTCTTAATACTGTTTTTATCTAAAAAGGACCAGGAATTATTGAAGAATAGAATATTCTAGGCCTGGGTCAAGTCCTATGTAAGACGAACCTTGCACATCTTGTCTTGCTGTCTTATTTGAAAGATATTGGAGATTATGAAAGACTAAGGAACATACTCGAAGGACACATGGGCTGATGAAGATTCAGTATCCCAAGATGGGATAATCCAGGATGAAAACAAATATAATCTAAGACAAAAAAATTATTAAAGACTTAAAAATTCATAATTGCTGAAAAAAAACAAATACATTAGAAAGTCCTAGTAATAACTATAGCAAGAAAATCTTACTCAGGAAATTGTTAATAAGAAGAAAAACAATAATCATTTATCTAGCTTTTCATGGAAGAATTCTATTTCAAGGTAACCAAATGGCCCTTGTAGTTGAGGAAAATTTTTCTTTACAAAGAAGTTTCAGACAATAATTGGAGAAGCAATTCCAAAATTAGATATTCGCCATTTTGCAAGCCCTAGTTTATTCCAGTAGCAGATATAAACAGATGAAACAATTAGCTGAAAGCAGATTGTTATAAATGAAGGGAATCTGGCTGAGGCCATGTGATCAATCTTAGGATCAGTGGATGTGGGACAACCAGCTAGTTACACATCATCTATAATTGAATCTGGGAGGTGGTTATTCATTACACTATGCTCTGTACTACTGTGTACTCATTAAAGAAAAAGTTATTTCGTGTGTGTGTGTGTAATAAATAAATGGTAGGATTGAAAAAACCATAATCTTGGGGGTTATCTGTTACACTAGATGGAAATCTTTACCAAACAAAAATGTTCAAGTTAACTCAGCCTCTACAAAGTAGTACAGCTCCCTGCCAATAGGAAAACAAGTTCACCACTGCACCGAAAAGACATTTAGTTGTCTATTTGGCCTATTTATAAGTTGTGGCTCTTTTTTACACTCCATTGCCCTCTTGTAATCATAAATAATCACAAAGGTTCTTGTTTGTTCGTTTGTTTTTGAGGCAGTCTTGCTCTGTTGTTGCCCAGGCTGGAATGCAGTGGCGTGATATCGCCTAACCACAGGTTCTGCCTCCGGGGCTCAAGCAATTCTCCTGCCTCAGCCTCTGGAGTAGCTGGGACTGCAGGCACCTGCCACAATGCCTGGTTACTTTTTCTATTTTTAGTAGAGATGGGGTTTCACCGTTTTGGCCAGGCTAGTCTTGAACTATTGACCTCAAGGTGATCCATCTGCCTCAGCCTCCCAAAGTTCTGGGATTACAGCCATGAACCACTGTGCCCAGCCCACAAAGATTTTTGGTTTTATTTTTTAATCACAGAAAAATGCTATTTTCATCCAGATCAAACATGGCCTCGTTTTTTACATCATCCCAGTAAGACTGTTATTTCAACAGACAGGCCTGCTTGAGTTTGCTTTACAAATCTATAGTCATATAATTTGAGCCAGGTAATTAATTCTGCCTGAAAAATGTTTTAAGGAATCTCTTATTTGAATTTTAAAAGTCTTTATTATTTGCTCTTCTGTCTCAAAGCTCGGAACACAATTCCAAGACATTCTTTCCACCATATTTTGCGTGCACTGTATGTATAAATTGGGGTGAATTCCTTTCTTCTTGAAGTTCTCATGAATGGGACTCTAATAGCCAGGTACCAAACCTACGTTGTGTGAGGAACTTCGTAGGCACTGGCTACATGTGTAGTCAGTTTTCCTTACTAGAGTGCTGCTGTATCTGATGAAGTGAGATTTATTCTCAAATACTATTCTCTATATGAATCCTTTCTTGCACAGTCAATTTGTTAAATTGCATCCTGGTAAGATGAGAACAAATTCTTATTGAACCTATGTAAATAACTATGTTCTCAAGAAAAGTGAGGAGACTCAATACAAAAGCCATAGTCTGTTATGTGAAAGGCGATGTTGATGAAGAAGAAAGATCTTCATATATCCATAAAAATATATATTACATGCAGTACTGAAAACATTCAAAGCAAGCAGCCATAATTAAACTCATCAGTTCATTTGCCCTTGTGTAATTAATTGTTATTTCAGACTAGGTGCTAGTTTCATGAAGAACATCTATTTCCAGACTAAGATAAGTCCTGGAAATTCTGATTCACTCCATGTCTGAAAGTTGTTGAGCTGATATCAGCAATAATGCCAGTAACCTAGAGTCTGTTCTTTGAAGTGTCAGTAGTTCAGAGTGCCTGGCCTGCTCCTTTCTGAGAGGTCTGGAGACAGGAGCATATGATGAAGATAGAAGCTCAGGCCTCTGGCTTGTTCACAGGCAAGCATCAGATGGAGACAGAAACCAGTTCGATACTAATAAAAGGCTGGATTAATTACTGACCAGCAATATCAGAATGATGAGTGTAAAATTCCCCTTTGTGACACAGTGCACAACTATTTTATAAGAGTTTGATCGATGTTTCTCCAGAGAGTAAGAACATATCATGGACAGCATGGGCTCTGTTCACTCTCCTTGGTCTTCCCATAAAGTGTTCAATTAGTAAAAGATTTCTGTGCATAACATTTCATCTACACAGACTGAACCCAGCGAAGGCTGAGCATCCTTCTGAGCTCTTCTGTAGTGGGGAATCTATTAAGAAACACAAAGCCCTTTAGATAAACCTGTGGCTTTCCAGCTCCTCTCTCCAGGGATCCTGTGAGAAATTTTAAAGTCATTTTTAAGTTTAAAGTATATTCTTGAATTTTTCTTGTCTATATTTTTTAATTTTAGATTTGATCGTGGGTTGGGGAAATTAAAGTAGTTGTCAGATTAGACTTGGTCATTTGACTTTAATAAAATCCTGGGTGCCTCAAGCAAATATTTAATTATCTATTTAATCAAATGGACAATAAAGTATTCAAAATGATTGTTGGTAATGTAATATGATTGCAAAAAATCTTGGTTCATTCACAAGTGAGGAAACTGCCTTTTATAATTGTATATATTTAATTATCTAAGACTATGTTAGAATCATCACAAAACAGATATTATTCTAGTGGGTTGTAGAATCTCTGCTTCCTGGTCATATCATATAAAAGGGAAAAATAGTGTTTTTACTATGCTTTGGTAAGAATTCTGAGATTAATTTATCAATTCAACCAAGAAAAATAATACTTTTAATTTTGTATCAATGTGTTAGAAATATAGTTTTTATGAGATTATTTTCCCCCCTTAATTTATCTTACAAAGAAGCCAGTGAAAATTAAGTGAACTTTGTTGTAATTTTAACACATTTTATAACTACTTTTCAGACTTAGGTGTTATAAACAAAAGCAAATAAAATTCACTTCCCTCAAATTTTCCACAACTAGCTATGTTCTCTCAAGTTTTATCTTTCACTATATCATTTCATATTCTGGTACAAATGAACACTTAGCTTTAGGGAAAAAATATTCTACTCTTTTTGTTCTTGAAAAAGAAAGCTCATCCCATTACTTTGGATAAATAGTTGTATTTTTCTGTTACTATTTCTTCTCTTAGAGTATCAACCACCCAATTCTATTATAATTTTTAATAAAAGTAAGAACTTTGATTTCATAAAGAAATTGGGAAGTGGTAATAGAGAGCTGCCTGTAATACATAAACATTTTAGCAGACTAGCAAAGCTATAAACACATGTAGTGCAATTTTCTAGATTCACACTCCTAGAGTAGCAAAATAAAGTACCTTTATACATGACGCAAAAATACAGCCACTCTATAGTATAGATAACTAACAGGCCAAAAATATGTAAATGAAATATTTTGTCTATCATTGCTTTTATGTTCATCCTTAATAGAAATTATCTAGCTGTCTAAAGATTAATCTTATAAAGATATAAGAAACTACCACAAAAAATTTGCCAGAATTATAATTCTATTTAGTGAGAAACATGTATATTTTTCACAAAACTTTAAAATTATTATTATTTTTTTAAAATATATTTTATTGCACTTTAGGTTCTGGGGTACATGTGAAGAACATGCAGGATTGTTGCATAGGTACATATATGGCAATGTGCTTTGCTGCCTCCTTCCCCTTCACCTATATCTGGCATTTCTTCTCATGTTCTCTCTCCCCAACTCCCTACCCCCTGCTGTTCCTCCCCTAGTCCCTCCAACAGACCTCAGTGTGTGATGCTCCCCTCCCTGTATCCATGTGTTCTCATTGTTCAATACCTGCCTATGAGTGAGAAAATGCAGTGTTTGATAATCTGTTCTTTTTTTTTTTTTGAGACGGAGTCTTGCTCTTGTTACCCAGGCTGGAGTGCAATGGCGCAATCTCGGCTCACTGCAACCTCCGCCTCCTGGGTTCAGGCAATTCTCCTGCCTCAGCCTCCTGAGTAGCTGGGATTACAGGCATGCGCCACCATGCCCAGCTAATTTTTTGTATTTTTAGTAGAGACAGGGTTTCACCATGTTGACCAGGATGGTCTCGATCTCTTGACCTTGTGATCCACCCGCCTTAGCCTCCCAAAGTGCTGGGATTACAGGCTTGAGCCACCGCGCCCGGCCGATACGCTGTTCTTGTGTCAGTTTGCTGAGAATGATGGCATCCATCATTCTCATGTCCCCACAAAGGACACAAACTTACCATTTTTTTTATTGCATTTTAGGTTTTGGGGTACACGTGCAGAACATGCAAGATCGTTGCATAGGTACACACATGGCAGTGTGTTTTGCTGCCTTCCTCCCCTTCACCCACATTTGGCATTTATCCCCAGTCTATCCCTCCCCAGCTCCCCTCCCTGCTGTCCCTCCCCTATTCCCCCCAATAGACCCCAGTGTGTAGTACCCTCCTCCCTGTGTCCATGTGTTCTCATTTTTCATAACCCACCTATGAGTGAGAATACGCGGTATTTCATTTTCTGTTCTTGTGTCAGTTTGCAGAGAATGATGTTCTCCAGATTCATCCATGTCCCTACAAAGGACACGAACTCATCATTTTTGATTGCTGCATAATATTCCATGGTGTATATGTGCCACATTTTCCCAGTCCAGTCTATCATCGATGGGCATTTGGGTTGGTTCCAGGTCTTTGCTATTGTAAACAGTGCTGCAATGAACATTAGTGTGCATGTGTCCTTACAGTAGAACGACTTATAGTCCTTTGGATATATACCCAGTAATGGGATTGCTGGGTCAAATGGAATTTCTATTTCTAAGGCCTTGAGGAATCGCCACACTGTCTTACACAATGGTTGAACTAATTTACACTCCCACCAACAGTGTAAAAGTGTTCCTATTTCTCCACATCCTCTCCAGCATCTGTTGTCTCCAGATTTTTTAATGATCACCATTCTAACTGGCGTGAGATGGTATCTCAATGTGGTTTTGATTTGCATCTCTCTAATGACCAGTGATGATGAGCATTTTTTTGATATGTTTGTTGGCCTCATGTATGTCTTCTTTTGTAAGGTGTCTGTTCATATCCTTTGCCCATTTTTGAATGGGCTTGTTTATTTTTTTCCTGTAAATCTGTTTGAGTTTTTTGTAAATTCTGGATATCAGCCCTTTGTCAGATGAGTAAACTGCAAAAATTTTTTCCCATTCTGTTGGTTGCTGATTCACTCTAGTGACTGTTTCTTTTGCCTTGCAGAAGCTGTGGAGTTTGATTAGGTGCCATTTGTCTATTTTGGCTTTTGTTGCCAATGCTTTTGGAGTTTTGGTCATGAAGTCCTTGCCTACTCCTATGTCCTGAATGGTTTTGCCTAGATTTTCTTCTAGGGTTTTTATGGTGCCAGGTCTTATGTTTAAGTCTTTAATCCATCTGGAGTTAATTTTAGTGTAAGGTGTCAGGCAGGGGTCCAGTTTCTGCTTTCTGCACATGGCTAGCCAGTTTTCCCAAGACCATTTATTAAACAGGGAATCCTCTCCCCATTGCTTGCTTTTGTCTGGTTTATCAAAGATTATATGGTTGTAGAATGTTGTGTTGCCTCAGATGCCTCTGTTCTGTTCCATTGGTCTATATCTCTGTTTTGGTACCAGTACCATGCTGTTTTGATTACTGTATCCTTGTAGTATAGTTTGAAGTCTGGTAGTGTGATGCCTCCTGCTGTGTTCTTTTTGCTTAGGAATGGCTTGGCTATGTGGGTTCTCTTTTGGTTCCATATGAAGTTCAAGGTGGTTTTTTCCAGTTCTGTGAAGAAAGTCAATGGTAGCTTGACGGGGATAGTGTTGATTCTGTAAATTACTTTGGGCATTATAGCCATTTTCATGATATTGATTCTTCCTAACCATGAACATGGAATGTTTCTCTATCTGTTTGTGTCCTCTCTTATTTCATTGAGCAGTGGTTTGCAGTTTTCCTTGAAGAGGTCCCTTACGTTCCTTGTAAATTGTATTCCTAGGTATTTTATTCTTTTTGTAGCAATTGTGAATGGCAGTTCATTCTTGATTTGCCTCTCTTTAAGTCTGTTATTGGTGTATAGGAATGCTTGTGATTTTTGCACATTAATTTTATATCCCGAGGCTTTGCTGAAGTTGCTTATCAGTTTCAGGAGTTTTTGGGCTGAGGTGATGGGGTTTTCTAGGTATACTATCATGTCATCTGCGAATAGAGACAATTTGGCTTCCACATTTCCTATTTGAATACCCTTTATTTCTTTTTCTTGCCTGATTGCTCTGGCTAGAACTTCCAGTACTATATTGAATAGGAGTGGTGAAAGAGGGCATCCTTGTCTAGTGCCGGATTTCAAAGGGAATGCTTCCAGTTTTTGCCCATTCAGTATGATATTGGCTGTTGGTTTGTCATAAATAGCTTTTATTACTTTGAGATATGTTCCATCAATACCGAGTTTATTGAGGGTTTTTAGCGTAAAGGGCTGTTGAATTTTGTCAAGTGCCTTCTCTGCGTCAATTGAGATAATCATGTGGTTTTTGTTTTGGTTCTGTTTATGTGATGAATTGCATTTATAGACTTGGGTATGTTGAACCAGCCTTGCATCCCCAGAATGAATTCTACTTGATCATGATGGATAAGTTTTTAGATGTGCTGTTGCAATCAGTTTGCCAGTATTTTATTGAAGATTTTTGCATCTATATTCATCATGGATATTGGCCTGAAGTTTTCTTTTCTTGTTGAGTCTCTGCCAGGTTTTGGTATCAGGATGATGTTGGTCTCATAAAATGATTTGGGAAGGATTCCCTCTTTTTGGATTATTTGGAATAGTTTCAGAAGGAATGGTAGCAGCTTCTCTTTGTATGTCTGGTAGAATTCAGCTGTGAACCCTTCTGGACCTGGGCTTTTTTTGTGTGGTAGGCTCTTAATTGCTGCCTCGACTTCAGACCTTGTTATTGGTCTATTCATAGTTTCGGCTTCCTCCTGGTTTAGGCTTGGGAGAACACAGGTGTCCAGGAATTTATCCATTTCTTCCTGGTTTACTAGTTTATGTGCATAGAGTTGTTTGTAGTATTCTCTGATGATGGTTTGAATTTCTGTGGAATCTGTGGTGATTTCCCCTTTATCATTTTTTATTGCATCTATTTGGTTGTTCTCTCTTTTCTTTTTTATCAGTCTGGCTAGTGGTCTGTCTATTTTGTTGATCTTTTCAAAAAAACAGCTCTTGGATTTATTGATTTTCTGAAGGGTTTTTTGTGTCTCTATCTCCTTCAGTTCTGCTTGATCTTAGTTATTTCTTGTCTTTTGCTAGGTTTTGAGTTTTTTTGATCTTGCTCCTCTAGCTCTTTCAATTTTGACAATAGGGTGTCAATTTTGGATCTCTTCACTCTTTTCATATGGGCACTTATTGCTATATATTTTCCTCTGGAGACTGCTTTAAATGTGTCCCAGAGATTCTGGTATGTTTTGTCTTTGTTCTCATTGGTTTTGAAGAACTTCCTTATTTCTGCCTTCATTTCATTGTTTATCCAGACAACATTCAAGAGCCAATTGTTCAGTTTCCATGAAGTTGTGCGGTTTTGAGTTAGTTTCTGAGTTCTGAGTTCTAATTTGATTGCATTGTGGTCTGAGAGACTGTTTGTTATGATTTCCATTCTTTTGCATTTGCTGAGGAGTGATTTACTTCCAATTATGTAGTCAATTTTAGAGTAGATATGATGTGGTGCTGAGAAGAACTTATATCCTGTGAATTTGGAGTGGAGAGTTCTGTAAATGTCTGTTAGATTTGCTTGGTCCAGGTCTGCATTCAAGTCTTGGATATCCTTGTTAATTTTCTGTCTCATCAATCTGTCTAATATTGACAGTAGAGTGTGAAAGTCTCTGAATATTATTGTTTGGGAGTCTAAGTGTCTTTCTAGATCATCAAGAACTTGCTTTATGTATCTGGGTGCTCCTGTATTGGGTGGGTATATATTTAGGATCGTTAGCTTTTCTTGTTGCATTGATCCTTTTACCATTATGTAATGCCCTTCTTTGCCTCTTTTGATCTTTATTGGTTTAAAGTCTATTTTATCAGAGACTAAGATCACAACTTCTGCTTTTTTTTGCTCTGCATTTTCTTGGTAAATCTTCCTCCATTCCTTTATTGTAAGCTTATGTATATCCTTGCATGTGAGATGGGTTGCCTGGATATAGCAACTGAGGGGTTTTGACTTTTTATCCAATATGCCAGTCTGTGCCTTTTGACTGGGGCATTTAGCCCATTTACATTTAAGGTTAATATTGTTATGTGTGAATTTGATTCTGCCATTTTGATGCTAGCTGGCTGTTTTGCCCGTTAATTGATGCAGTTTCTTCATTGTGTTGATGCTTTTTACCATTTGGTATGTTTTTGGAGTGGCTGGTACTGGTTGTTCCTTTGTGTTTAGTGCTTCTTTCAGGACCTCTTGTAAAGCATGCTTGGTGATGATGAAATCTCTGAGCATTTCCTTGTTCATTAAGGATTTTATTTCTCCTTCACTTACGAAGCTTAGTTTGGCTGGTTATGAAATTCTAGGTTGAAAGTTCTTTTCTTTAAGGATGTTGAATATTGGCCCCCACTCTCTTCTGGCTTGTAGTCTTTCTGCTGAGAGATCTGCTGTGAGTCTGATGGGCTTCCCTTTGTGGGTGACCTGATCTTTCTTTCTGGCTGCCCTTAGCATTTTTTCCTTCATTTCAACCCTGGTGAATGTAACATTTCTGTGCCTTGGGTTTGCTCTTCTTGAGGAATATCTTTGTGGTGTTCTCTGTATCTCCTGGAGTTTAATGTTGTCCTGCCTTGCTACATTGTGGAAGTTCTCCTGGATAATGTCCTGTAGAGTGTTTTCCAGCTTGGATTCATTCTCTCCATCACGTTCAGGTACACCTACCAAGTGTAGATTAGATCTTTTCACATAATCCCATATTTCTTGGAGACTTTGTTCATTTCGTTTTACTCTTTTTTCTCTGATCTTGTTTTCTAGTTTTATTTCACTGAGTTGATCTTCAATCTCTGATATCCTTTCTTCTGCTTGGTTGATTTGGCTTTTGAAACTTCTGTATGCTTCACGAAGTTCTTGTGTTGTGTTTTTCAGCTCCATCAGTTCATTGATATTCCTCTCTAAGCTGTTTATTCTTTTTAGCACTTCATCAAACCTTTTTTCAATGTTCTTAGTTTCTTTGCATTTGGTTAGAACATGTTCTTTTAGCTCAGAGAAGTTTGTTATTACCCACCTTCTGAAGCCTGTTTCTGTCAATTCATCAGACTCATTCTCCATCCAGCCTTGTTCCCATGCTGGTGAGAAGTTATGATCCCTTGGAGGAGGATAGGCATTCTCGTTTTTGGCATTTTCATCCTTTTTGCACTTGTTACTTTCCATCTTTGTGGATTTATCTACGCGTGGTCTTTGTAGTTGGTGACCTTCAGATGAGGTCTCTGAGTGGACGTCCTTTTTGTTGATGATGAAGCTATTTCTTTCTGTTTCTTAGTCTTCCTTCTAACAGTCAAGCCCCTCTGCTGTAGGACTGCTGGAGTTCCACTCCAGACCCTGCTTGCCTGGGGATCACCTGCAGCAGCTGAAGAACAGTAAGGGTTGCTGCCAGTTCATTCTTCTGTTATCTTTGTCCCAGAAGGATACCCACCAGATGGCAGCCTGAGCTCTCTTTTATGGGGTGTCTCTTTGGATATAGGGGCATCAGGGAGCTACTTCAGGATATAGTCTGTCCCTTAAAGGAGCTCAAGTGCTAGCTGTGAACTCTGTTGTTCCATTCAGAGCTGCTGGGCAGGTACGTTTAAATCTGCTGCAGTGGAACTCATAACCGCCTTTTTCCCCAGGTGCTCTATCCCAGGAACGTGGGGCTTTATTTTTAAGTTCCTGTCGTGTTGCTGCCTTTTTTCAGAGATGCCCTGCCCAGCAAGCTTTAAAATTATTTGAGTTTAATGTGAGATGCTGTGATTGAAAAATAGTTTGAAAAATACAGGAAATGTTTTGACTTTTTGTTCAGTTTGCATGTCTATGTGTTTGATTGGGGCATTTAATCCATTTAAATTAAGGATTAATATTGATATTTGTGAGTTTAATATTATCATTTAATGCTAGCTGTCTATTTTGCCCATTAGTTGGTATAAATTCTTTACTATGGAGTCAAACACATTGGCTAAACACATCGGCACTCTGTATCCAGATCCATCTCATAAGCAAGGACACACAAAGACTCAAAACAAAAGGTTGGAGGAAGACTCACCAGTCAAATGGAGAGAAAAAAAAAAAGACAGGAGTTGTAACTTTTGTCTCTGACAAAATAGACTGCAATAGCAACAAAGACTAAAAGAAACAAAGAAGGACATTACATAATGATAAAAGGATCGATGCAACAGTAGGAGTCAATGATCATAAATATATATGCACCCAATATAGGGGCACCCAGATACATAAGACAAGTTTTCAATGACTTATAAAGAGACTTGGACTCCCACACTAATAGCGGGAGACTTTGACACCACATTGTTAATATTCGATGGATCAACGAGATAGAAAAATAACAGAGACGTTTATGATTTGAACTCAGACCTGGAACAAGTAAACTCAGTGAATATTTATAGAATTCTTCACCCCAGGTCCACAGAACATACTTTTTTTTTTTAGTATCACTTTACACCTATTTTGAAAGTGACCACATAAATGGAAGCAAATCACTCTTTAGCACTTGCACAGCATTTCACAGATTTAAACGAAATATTGGTTGGCTGTTCGTTTGTTATTTTCTTTCCTTATTCCTTCCTGTCTCCACTGTTAAGCACAATTATCAGCAAAAAAGAGGTTTTTAATACCTATTTCTACATTGCATTCCAGCCTGGGCAATAGAGCAAGACTCCTGTTCTCGCTCTGCCTTTTCTCTTTCTCTTTCTTTCTTTCTTTTTTTAAAAAAAAAAGAAAAGAAACATACAGGAAGTTTAGATTAGTATGCTCTTTATGGGAAACCAAACACCCCCCTGATATAATGTAAAATAGAAATCTCATCACACATTTAACGATGAAAAATCAGAGAAAAGTTTTTTCTTTCTTAAACCCAAATTATTAAAACTGTTCCATTGTCCAAAGAATCACCATATGTATGTCATTCAATTTCTGAGCTAGCAGTTTCTTTAAGAGGAAATTTTTCCCTAAAACTCTAGAACATTGAAATATTCGGAGTTTGCTTTTTTTATTTTCTGTGATTTTGGCAGTATTCAATTTGTAGAAGTCATTGTTTATCTTTCTAAACCAATCAGAACAGAACTCCTGTCAGAGATAAAATGAATGAACTTACTAATAACTGCCCATGGTGGTGTATTAGTTTGATAGGACTGCCATAACAGAATACCACAGATGGGGTGTCTTCAACAACGAAAGTTTATTTTTTGTGATTCTGAAGACTGAAAGTCCAAGATCAAGGTGTCATAGGTTTGCTTTCTTTCTAGGCATCTCTCTTTGGTGTACAGATGGCCATTTTCTCCCTGTGTCCTCTCCGGGTGTTCCCTCTATGTGCCTATGTGTCTGGTGTATAAATTTACACTTTCCATAAGAACACTAGTCAGATTGCATGAGGGCCCACCCTAAAGATCTCATTATAATTAATAATGTCTTTAAGGACGTTATCTCCAAATACAGTTACATCAGGATCTACTAGGACTTAGAGCTTCAACATAGGAATGTTGACATAATTCAGCCCGCAACAAGCAGGGAAACATTTCATACATTGGAGGCAGTGTCTTTTGTGAATTACAGATACATAGATACGAAGCCATGTAGAGAAATTATAGCTTCAGTCCTATAACTTCAGTCACAGGTCAAAAGAAGGTATAGAAATCACAAAAATGTACTAGTGCAGACTTCAAAGAACTGTTTTCCTCCCCAGAGGGCATAAAATTTTTAATTGATCTGAGGTCACAAAGAGACAAACAAACACAAATGGCTTATACATATTCTCTGTGGTCTCTTATTCAACAGAGAACAGAGTTCTGTCATCCAGGTCTGGAGATCATCAGTCAGATCATAAAGGCAATTCCCAATCACTGTGGCCACCAAAGGCAAATAGATTATTGTGACTTTGTGCATGAGCTACAAGCAAAAACAAACACACAAATTCAGTAGAGAAAAAGGGGAAAAACCGGAGAATCCTGGTTGCAGATTTCAAGATCTGTCTGACTTTAGGAACTATCCCTTGATATATCAATCCATGATACGTTCTTCCTGGCAATGAAGGTTATTTGTTTCATTTTAGTGTGACCTCAAACCATTAAAGTATAATTTTTAGTGAGGTAAAATAGCTATTTTACAGATATAAAAGGTACAGGTGTCAAAAATTATCTTCAACCCATTATTTAATGTAGGAAACAGGAAGCTGTATAAATTGGTTCAAAAGGCTTTAGAGAAGTTAGTGTCTTGATTATAGATAGATAAATAGATAGATGCAATTTATTAAAGACATGTTAGCATAAGATTGCTAGACTAGATACAAATCTTGTCAAATCTTTACAGGGCAATAAACCATAATATTTGGGGTTGTCTTCTCCACTGGACAGAAATTCTTTTTATTTCTACTGGAAGAAAAGTGAACCACTGCTCCTACGTGTAATAGCTCTACATTGCTTTCAAAGAGTACTAGTAATTTTTTTGCTTTAATTCTAAATTCTAATTTTTTTGATCATTAAGAGAATGAAGCTATTGCACTGAAAGAGTACTAGCAATTTCTTTGGTTTAATTCTAAGTTTTAAAAATTTTTTGATCATTAAGAGAATGAAGCTAAAATAGTCCTATTTAATGTGTAAACTTCCGGTAAATATACTTTGCTCCCTCCAACCATTGTATCACCAGAGAGATACAATTTTTCACTCTCAAGAGACTAATAAATATTTGCCTTTAACCTATTTGTGAAACATTTATACTTACGTTATTTCACTTTATTAGGGTCATAATTATCATTCCTTATTTTACAGAGAACTGAGAATAAAGATGAAATTTCTTGGCCAAACTCTAATAGCGAAACGATGTTGAGTCTAAGATTGAAACTACTGTCTTTGTATTCGAAATTCCATTTTCTTTGAATTAGGTCAAAGTGTTCATATGTACTTGCTTAGATTCATCATGATTTGGAAAATCAACATTATTTCCATGTACCCTGATGCAAAAACAGCCACTTCACCCCAGGCTCTTCCAAAAATCTTTTCTTTTGGTAAAATAGTTGAATAATAGTTTCCCAAATAAAGAGATGTGTACCTTCCATGGCCTATTCATTTGGCATGAACACATACCTGTTGACAGAAGACGCATAACAGACAGAGAGAGCAATTTTGACTGTGTTTGGCGCTAGTCAATGAGAAACTTTATATAATTTGAATTTGTCAAGAAGTTCTACAATCCTTTCATTTTTTAACACAATTTTGTGAACTTGGGTTTCCAAGCTATCTTAGACCCATTTCTAAAACTTTATTTTCCCTTTCAAATTAGTTGCAGTTCAGGAAAATCATATGGTGTATCTCCATCTCTGCATTTTAATACAGAATAAGATTTAAAGTGCCCAGCCCTAGACCACAGCCTGGCTTCTTATTCATCACCTCCCTGGGAATGGCATCAAAATGCAATCAGTGATCCATTCAAAATGACCTCCTTAATTTAAAGTATATGCATATTATAGAATATTAATATTCTTAGCTACCCAGCTACTGAAGCAGACAAAACAGAATGACAAATCTAGCGATGTAGGTACTGTCGTTTACATTCTGCTCGTTAGGTTGCATTAGAAAATTGGATGCCAAATGTATACCAAGCAAGTGTTTCTAAAGAGCAACTATTTTTCCTCAATGTTTCTTTGGTTTACAGTAATTGGTCCAAAGGGAGCTATCTGGTTTTAACGTGTTTTTACTCAGCTGTTTGACAGTTGTTGCCCATAACTGCAAATTATTTATAGATTGATGGCACCATATACTCATGAATTACATTCACAGTCCTTAGTGATTGGAAGGAATCAATAATTCTTTAAAAGATGGAAACAAAATATTTCTCTAAGGAATAATATCTAATTTGCATTAAATAATTAGCTCATCATCTTTCTTTTCCCTAGGAACTCACTGAGATAAGGGATTTGAGAATAGTCAAAAACCTAAGTACCCTCCTTATAGACACAATGAGGTTACACTAAAATATGCATATTAATTTTTTCATTCTTTGCAGATCTTCAGCAAACTTATCTTTGAAAGCCTTTGAAGATGGTAGGTAATTTTAACAAATTGGGTACTATGTACTAGACCTCTATTAAACATGTATTAAATGTGTCTGTTCTACTGATACTTCACACTGATGGATAAAATTTCAATGATTTTTTTTTTCAAATGATCACCTTATGTTAAAACCAAGTTTTAATAGCTTTAAACTTGAAGCACTTTGTGTGTGATGTTAAGTTTGGAACAATATTCTCCCTTCTCTCTTGTTAACTAGGAGAGTTTGCTGAAGAGCTGTCATTGATAAGTCCTTGAAAGTACTTTGATGGCTTCTTATTAACCCTTGGAATCTGTGACTGCTATACAACTTCTTAGTTCTAAATGCAAAAAAATTATATCCCCTCATGACCTTCCAGCAACAGCAGAATGTGATTTTGTAAGACATTAGCATAATGGAACTTTTTCAATAAAATGATAAATTGAGCCCACCTCAAGAAAACAGAACACACACTGGTAATTTATTGCAGTCATTGCCATGTGGAGGACCTCATTCATATCATATGCTTTTAGCTCTGATGAGAAGTATGCTTTTCTTCAGATCCTACAAGTTTGAAAGATTGGCTGAGAATTTTTTTTTCTAATAGAACCAGCAGCACTTTGGGGAATAGGCATCATGACATTACATAATTATCTTACAAACATGTCTTATTATTGTTTTCAAGGCCCTTTCATGTAAATGTAAGGGTTGAATGTAATTACAGAAGGTACACACCCCTTTATCCTTACCAGGAAGATGCAGTTTTCTACAGTAGGAAGGTTGATTTCCATTTTGCAACCGAAGGAGAAAATGCAGCCCAGAAACTAAGTTTTTTGGTAGAGAAGGGAGCTGCCTCTCTGTAGACATAAAGCATGCAACAGGAGAGGGTAGACGTGAGTCACTTTTGTCCAGATATAACTCAAAGTTGTTTCACAGCCAGATGTTGATGGCACTCATTGCTGTGAGTAGTTTTTTTTAATTTAGCAGATAAGTGTGTATATGTTATCAAAATATTTTTCCATGAGTTAATAGTTGATTGTTGTTCAAGAGACATTTACATCCAGGAGGAGCTTTTTGTGTAAATATTCCCACTAAATGGTATATGTGCTTAGGTACATTTTACTTGGGAAGTATCTAATTAGAAAATAAAGGAACACCTTACCGCAATAGCATATGTTGCTTTGACTACTATGAGGTTCACTTCAGGCACTCTGCTTTCTGTATGAACTGAGCAACTTTCTTAGTTCTGGCTGCATTTTCCCCTGTTGCAGAAAAAGGCAACCAACCTTAAAGAGGTGGAAAACTGCATTTTCTGGTAAGGACAAAGGGAACCGCACCTCCTGGATTCTGTCCTTAGAATGAGAAATGACACCTACAGCCGTGAAATCAGGTGGCCCAGTGTGTGTGTGAGACTTTGTGTCCATATTTAGCTCTGAATACCAGGAGCAACAAACTCAATTTAAAACTTGGTGGTAATTTGTACGTCGTGAAAATTTTTACTTTTTCTTTTCTCTTTATGCAATGTATTATTTTATTTTAAAATTGTCACTTGTGGCTCCTAAATTTTAAATGGTGGAGTTTATTTTAGAATTATCCAAGGAATATATTATAATGGAATAAATAAAGTAGTATGAAATACAGACTGATAAATTATACAGGTATTTGTTGGGGGTGTGGGGAAGCCAGGAAATTCGGCTTCTTTTAAATTTCTTCTAAAAAGAATTTCTCTTTACTGGAAGTAGATAAAGCAACTTCATCAAAATTAATGAAAACCTAACATATCTGTGTTAGAGAATTTGCTGATATAATTGAAAAACACTGAATTTCATGATTATTTCTACATATAGAGTTCAATCACCTGTATATGTATGTGGATATCATCAGACACAACACATTTCTACTAAAATATAAACATTTTTGTGATATAGCATTCAAAGTTTAAAATGAAGAAACTCGTGGTAGTTTATACTCTTGAATAAAGTAGCTTTTATTTAGGATAGGGAAATAGTTCAAGTGACAACTTATGAATCTATAGTATAACTGTCAAATGTTTCTTTTTTTTCCCACCAAATCATGCCTATCGATATAAATAGGGATAAGAGCTAGATACTATAATTGGTCTTGAAACACTTGAACCGCTTCTCACTTCTCTGTCACAACCTCCCTAATTCACTTATCTCTATAAAATCATCTTTTCTCTACTTGAAGTCCGTATACTTCTTATTCAATTGCTTTATCTGGCAATTTATTATGCTAGTCCTATGTCTTTTTTAAATAAAGTAATGAATATCTTAATGCAATTTTTGAATGCTATTTGTGTTGGCAATTATATATTGTATCCTTAAAGTTTGGTGCTATTTACTTATAATGAAATTCTGACATAATTCCAGATAATATACAAAACCTCTTAAGGAAATCAAAATCCAGTTATATTTTCCTACATGATTGACTAAAATAATGATGATAATAGATATTGTAAAGATATCCTAAAAGGCATTTGACAGAATTGTAGTAGAAGGGTAAAATGGGTCAGAATAACTTGTTAAGCTTTAATCAACTTTAACATACATTTTCTAATTTACATTTCTAACATTGAAAGTAGATTTAAGAAATTTGATTTAGAGTAAGATTGCTAGAGTGCTTAGGAGAAATGGAGGCAGGGCAATTTTTAGTCTTCAGCACAATGATTCTTTCACCTTCTTCAAAACATCGTTCTAGATGTTTTATGCTTCACCTTTTTATGAGTGTATATTAGTGAAAACTCTCATCACATATGGGAGAGAGGTCTCCAAATGTGATGAACTGAATGGTGTTTTGGTAGGAAACTATACTCTTGAGTATTGATTTTATTTTCCTCTATTTTCTCAATTTTAATGGGGTTCACCCTAATGCTTTAGCATTTACTCTTCACTGGAATTTAGACACATTACACAGCCATGGGTAACTTCCATGGTCTTGATTCCCTTCCTGTGAATAAGGAGGTAAACGATCAGTATGATCTTTCAATGCACACAACAACTCTGCGTAGTGTTATTGTCACTTCCTCCAATTAATATTTCTCCATCTATTACATACGCTTCTCCCATAGGCTTCTTTTGCTAGCCTGATTTGCCAAGAGTCACAATTTTTCATTAATAGCCCTAAGTTTTTCCCAAATGATGAAAATCCTCTTAAAGGTAAAAACATAGCTGCCAGTCTGCACACAGGGCATGTGTGTGAAGGAAAGAATGAGACTGATAAATTTTTGAGGGTCTGTTCTGTAACCGCTTTTACACTTCAAGATGTCATTTGCATTGTCTTCAAAAACATTTACTGAATAATAGAATTATTATTGAGTATATATAGTATATACAGTATACTTACAATGATTTTATTTTTAAAAAAATATTTTAATTGCTTTTCTCTGACTTTTGATTTGCTCAGTGCTGCTGGGGAGCTTCCCCTTGACGCCTCAGAACAAACCACAATGGCTTGATCAACAAAGTCTTATTCAAACCTGAGTGTAAAACCTGCCAGTTGGGATTATTAACACTAGTGAACAAATGCAAATTTTGCAAATTTCTTCATCTTCACAAATATGTACTATGATTCATCCTTGGACCTGGCCTTAGATCTCATGAGGGCAGGGTGGCAGAGGTAGTTCTCATGATGTTATGAGTTAGGATATGGTAAGAGAACCGATGAAAACAGACCGAAGCCAACATCTCGGAGGCCTAGGTTCTTGTTTTATTTTCGTTTTGGCTTTATTGTTTAAGGACAGCTAAGTTGTATAGACTAGTGAATGGATCAAAATACTAAAAATATAAGAGTAAAGCCCGGTGGAGGCCATGAGAACATCCATTCCGGCTGATGGTCTTGGTAGTTTTCTACGCATTTCATTCTTCCTAATTAGCTTTGCACTGTCATGCCTGTGAATGGGCTGCAAGCAGAACTCTACATTGCCTTTTGCTCTTACGCTGAACATAGTCTGGGAAATTCTCACCCATTCATCCTGGTTTCTTTCCTTTTCCTGGGTTCTTCTGACAGGCAGTTGAGACACTCCTCAACTCCCATGAAGCAAAAATGCCGTGGTAGTTGGAAGTGAGTTGGATCATAGCTCTGCACGGTCTTGGATGGCTGACGTGCGGCTTGCTGCTTAACCACCCTGGGCTTCTACTTAATCAATCATAAAATTGCAAAATGAAAGTTTTACATCATAAAATAATATTTCTTTTAGGGATTTATGCTCTAACATCTTGCATCACAAAATAGTTAAAGGTTTATAGGAATGTATAAAATGTAACAAAACAGAAGCAATTTAGAGTCAGGAAAAATATAGATAAAATTGAAACTAAAATCTGGGGAGATGAGTCTGCCGACCTGCAAGCCATGCTCCTGTTCACTGAGAAAGGCTTGTGGACAAATGTGGTTCCAGTTTTCCAGATGAGCTTGCCGCAGAGACATATTACTACAGAACATCAAATCCATAGCATACTTACTGTACTAATTGTATTCAGTGGTTTATCTAAAATATTACGTTTAAGCATTTCCCTCCATCTCTGAAGTGCACATTCAGAGAAGTATGCTAGAGTTTTCTCCTGCCAGTGGTTGTGTACTTGCACACTTCATTTCGTGTGTCATTTAGGAAATGTCAGTGATCACGGTAATCTCAAATATTACAGTGAATAGCCCCCTGTGTCACTGGTGCACAGCCACAACCAGAGGAGGCCCCCTTCGGGCACTGCACACATGGCCAGTGCCTTGGCCTCATCCTTGCTTCCTGCCCCACCTGCCTTGCTGCCCACACAGCTATGCCCAGCGTATTACACCTCCAGGTGGCTCTGAGTAATGTGTGGGGAGTGAACATTTCAGTGTCTACTCTGAGTCTCTTTTCTCTAAACAACCAGGAAAACAGCAGAAGATTCTGGGTCACAACCTATTCACAATGCAGCAGAGTGAATAGGAGGATGGACTTTGGGGTCAGTCAGGTGGTGGGTCCTGCTCAGTCATCTGGCCTCATGGAAGGCCGCCTAACCTCCAGGGTCTTTGCTCCTTCTCCATAAACGAGGAATACTAACATCTTTCTTAGGTTTTTATTTTAGTAATTCCGTGTGTAAATTGTATTGTCTAGGCTTGATCAGAATTAGGGCTTATGCCTTCATTACAAGCTATTAACATATTTATGAACAGTCACATGTCACTTAATGACAAAATCTTTCTGAAAAACCCATGGTTAGAAAGTCTTGTTGTTGGGGAAACAACGCAGAGTGTACTTACACAAACCTCAGTGCTAGAGCCTCCTGCGCACCTGGGCTGTACCGTGTAGCCTGTAGCTCCTGGGCTACAAAGCCACGCAGCATGTTCCTGTGCTGAATACTGTAGGCAACTGCCCCACAACAGTGGGTATTTTTCTATCTAAACATTAAGAAGTAGGAAAACAGAATACCACCATATACACGCGCCATGATGGATGGCAAGTTGTGGTGCACATGACTGTATGTCATAGATTTAAAATAGCGAACATATATACAAGCCATATGACAATAGCTGATAGCTTGTACATTTGTCATTATTAACAACTCATTCATTTCGCTGATGAGGATATTGATAGGAATGCAACTAGAATTCAGGTTGCCTATCTCCTCTTCCTGGCTTCTCTGCAGCCTACCACGTGCTCTCTACCTGGACAGTGTGATGTGTGGGTTCCTGTGTGTATGCACAGGAACAGAGGAGATCCTCTGGGCTTTGGCCTGGGACCACCCACTTTCTTTCCCACCAGATGACCAGTACACAGCTGGGAGATAAGGAAATGCACCCTCCTCTCTCACTTTTTTTTTAACTGAATATCTGATATTAAAATATCAGATATGAGCTTACGATAGCTCATATCACGTTCACAGTGATACAAAGCACCCTGAACCCATTGCCTTTTAAAAATCCTTTTGACAACTGCTTGCTTATTGCTAAAATGTTCTTCCTTAGAACTAGGATGCCATGAGCATGTCCTCCTTCTCCACCTGCTTTCTATGATTGACAGGTAAGGCAGAACCCAGGAAGAATTTTCAACAAACTTATTTCTAATCCTTTGGCTGCCTTTATTATTGATAGGTAGGGCACTTCTCATTCCTAACACAGTTGTGCGGAAGAGCACTGATGCCTTGCAAACATTTAACAGACCACTGGAGATAATGTGAACAGAGAAACTTTCAATAATATGAAGAAGAAAAGCAAGAGACGATTATGTAAATCGTTTCACTTTGTGGTTAAGTGCTGGCGGTCATGCTGTGTTGTTGTTGTTATTTGCTTCGCTGACTTTCTATGTACTAGGTCTTGCCCTATTGTTTGCATAAATTTCTTTCATGATTTAAAATTCTTTTTGTTTTCTAATAACCACATTTTTTTCCATGCTGAATGTACCTTTCCAGGTCACAGAGGTTATCTGAGGAAAGACTAAGGAACAACCACCAAAACTTTTCTAGTATTTCTCATTTTAAAAAAAAGTAAAATAAAAAAATAAGTTTCAATGTAGGAAGAATAGCGTTATTAGAAAGGATTATTGCAGGGACTTAGGGATGGGCCGTTGGAATAGTGGGAGAAGGATGGGTACAATAGCAAGAATGCTCTGACCATAAGATCTGCAGGCATCTCAAGGGTTAGGCAAAAGTGGCTTCCTTCCTTCCTTTCTTCCTTCCTTCCTTCCTTCCTTCCTTTCCTTCCTTCCTTCCTTTCCTTCCTTCCTTTCTTTCCTTCCTTCCTTCTTCCTTCCTTCCTCCTTCCCTCCCTCCCTCCCTCCCTTTCCCTTTCTTTTCTTTCTTTTTCATTCTTTTCAAAATTTTTTTCTTTCCTTCTTTCTCTCTTTCCCTCCCTCCCTCCCTTCCATTTCCTTTCCTTTCCTTTACCTTTCTTTCTCTCTTTCTTTCTTTCTTTATTCTTTTTCTTTCTTTAATTCTTTCTCTCTTTCTCTCTCTCTCTCTTCGCTCCCTCCCTTCCTTCCCTTTCCTTTCATTTTCCTTTCTTTCTCTTTCTTTTTCTTTCTTTTCTTTTTCTTCTTTCCCTCTTTCTCCCTCCCTCCCTCCTTCCTTCCATTCTTTCTTCCTTCTCCTTGGTTGAAATGGAGTTTCTCTCTTGTCAGCCAAGCTGGAGTGCAATGGCACTCACTGCAACCTATGCCTCCCAGGTTCAAGCAATTCTCCTGCCTCAGCCTCCAAAGTAGCTGGGATTACAAGCACCTGATACCATGTCCAGCTAATTTTTGTATTTTTAGTAGAGACGGTGTTTTACCATTTTGGCCAGGCTGGTCTCAAACTTCTGACCTCAGGTGATCCGTCCAGGTTGGCCTTCCAAAACGCTGGAATTACAGGCGTGAGCCACTGCTCCAGGCTTGGGCTTTCTTTTATACAGGGGAATAAACAAGCTAGAAAGAACTGGTGTGGAGGAGTGGTATGGAATGGAGATGTATGGGCTAGCAAATGAGAAAGGGTTTCACCCTAGGGCCAGCTTCTTCTCCGGAGAGGCTCTCTGCTGGCTGGGACTGAAGTCAGAGTTCTGAGGATGGAGAGAATGTTAACCAAATTTGACCAACAAGCGTTTCAGATTCATCAGTAGGAACAAGCAATCTAGCTAATCATTGTTGAGGTAGATGGGAATTGGAAGTCTGGTCTTGTCCTATGTAGTCAAGGGGTACATCTGTGACACATCTAATTCATATAAAAAAAAGGGGGATCCCTTGCAGCAAGCTGTTTTTCATCACGCTGAAGGGTGAGGAGAATTTCTTTGACTTGCATTGTTTTCCAGGAGCTCAGACCTCAGGTAAAATTCAACCTTGACAATATGCGTTTGTTGTATGTAATGTTCTTAGATAGCTGTAATATAATTTGTCTATAATCTCAGAATGGCAGGGACATGTCTTAAGATTCATTTATGATAGTGCTGCAAACCACATAGATATTCAGACAATATTAAACATTGCCTCCAAATAAAAATATTACTTGGCTAGAAAACTATCAGGCAGTGTAATTATTACACAACTGGAAATACACTCAGATTCCCAATTTACCTCTCACAATAGAACTTTCGTTTTCTTGAGATGGGGTTTCATTCTGTCACCAAGCTGGAGTGCAGTGGTGCAATCTTGGCTCACTGCAACCTCCGTGTCCCAGATTCAAACAATTCTCTTGTCTCAGCCTCCCGAGTACCTGGGACTGCAGATGCATGCCACCAGGCCCAGCTAATTTTTTTTGTATTTTTAGTAGAGATGGGGTTTCATCATATTGGCCAGGATATGCCTGCTCTCTTGACCTCATGATCTGCCCACCTCGGCCTCCCTAAGTGCTAGGATTACAGGTGTGAGCCACTGTGCCCGGCCTATAGTAGAACTTTTAAAAGCAATCTTGATGGTAGCACTTAGGAGTAAGTTTTGGTTTTTCATATTTTGAATCTCAAAAAGCCTCACATATTGAAGGACAAATATCCCTGACACCTCTCACTGAGCTAGTTTCCTGTGTGTAAGAAAAATGACATACTAGTCATTTTATACCATTTTTTCATAGAGTTATGTTTTATTCACCTAACACTGGTAAAAGTGTAACTGTTGTAGGAGAATCTCTGGATAATATTCCCAAAGTACTAAAGTGCACTTGGAACTGGAAGGGGCATTAATATCACTTACTGCTGCCCCCTTAGTTGTTTTTCCAGATGAAAAAACTGGACGCACATTGTGCTGATGTGTTGAAGTCCACATAGCCTGTTTGTCATGCTGTCGTTTCTCCCACAGGACAGCTCTTCAAATGGTGACACAGTGTCTGTCAACACTGTCTGCCCTGTATTCCTGGTTCTGCACCTGCAGATTCAACCAGTCAATAAGAAAAATTTAGTGGAAAAGCAGTAAAAACAAATGACAATAGACCATAAAGCATAATACAAATTTAAAAATAAATATTAATGAGTATTAGCATAGCTCTTACCTTGTAGTAGGTTTTCCAAGTCATCTAGAGATGATTTTAGGTATACAACAGGAAGTTTGTAGGTTATATGCAAATGCCATGTAATTTTACATCAAGGACTTGAGTGTCTACAGACTGTAGTGTGCATGGGTATCCGGGAACCAACCCCCCTCAGATCCTCAGGGAGACTCTGTGCTATGTTATGTAACTAAATTAAAACATGTGATGTGCCATTTCTTCCATGGTAAATCTTTTCCATGAACCAACTGAATCGAACCTTTCAGCATATAAAATGTACTAAAATAAATCAAAATTCAAAATCCTAAATCCAGCCCATGAGGCTCACTGGGACCTGGCTGCCACTTGTCCTCAGTTCTGTCCCCCACCCCTGCCCCAGCTCACTGTGACCCAGCCTCAGCATGATGCCAGGGGCTTTCTCCCTCTGAGTCCAAAACATTCTAACTTGCAAATTCTTGTGTACCTGTTCTCACTTTCTCCCATTGTATCTTAAAAGCATATTCTCTGCTTTTTTCTCCCATCCTAAGTTAGGTTCAATACTATGATCCTAAGCTGCATCTTTTTCTTTTCCCTCATCAAACATTCCACAATCACATATTTATTTTTGTCATCAACTCTTCAGTGTATGTCTTAGTCCATTTTTCTGTGGCTATAACAGAATATAACAGTCTGGATAACTTATAAATAAAATAAGTTTATTGGGCTCATGGTTCTGGATGCTGGAAAGTCCAAGAACATGACACTGGCCTCTGGTGAGGGCCTTCTTGCTGCATTGCATGGTGAGAGGATGAGAGCTCACATGTTCAGCTGGGATCTCCTCGTCCTGTGAAGCCACTAGTCCTGTCAGGGTCACTGCTCCCCAATGACCTCATCTACTCCTAGTTACCTCTCAAATGCGTCACTTAATATCAATATATGAACTTTAGTATGAAATTTCTAACCACATAAAATCTGGGGTACACATCCAATATTTTTTGAATGTTTAAATAAATGAGTGTATTCAATATAATGCCTTCCCTAAACATGGAAAAAAATTTATGTTAATTATTTTTTAATTGACCATCTTTGTCTATAACATGGGGCGTGGTTTTTTTTTTTTTCAGATACTAGTGTCATTTTAATGGCTTCACAGTATTTCACTTTCCATTAACATAATTGACGCTATTAGTTTTTATCCAGGGTTATGCACTGTGACATTGCATCAGTGAACATGTTGCACATGCATATTTGTATAGTATGTCTTTAGCATAAGTTCCTTAAGTTTGAGTTACTGGATATGTATTATCTTGGTGTATTTTCAGTCAATACATTACTTAATGAATTATAAATGCATATGCTTTGCTTTAAATATAAGTCTATATTTTTTTCTAGGATTCACATCCAAGTAATAGCCAGTATTAGTGAATAACCTTTACATACAGATATTGGAGATGCTTTGAAAACATCTTGGAGAATTAATATTGAAATAACAAGATGTACCTCTTTTTACAGTATTCATATGTTCATATGACTTTTTATACATAAGGGTAGTCATACTATTCTATCAATGATTTTCTTTCAGAAGTCTCCATTTGGCATTATTTTATTGTATGGAATTTAGTTGTTCATTAGTGCTCATGGTGATATTAATGTAAAAGAAATAAACACACTTTTATGCTGGTGTGTATTTCCTCTTTTACTCAATTATTTACCATGACCTTTTTTTTACCCAAACATAGGTTTTAAATATAACCTTTGACATTGATCTCTGTTAATGAGCTGCATTATAAATTCACCAACCTGAGTTAATTAATATCCTCTAAAGCCTGTAGTTTGCAAACCACATTTTGTGGAGATACTGGCATTGAACAGTCCCGTAACATATAAATGCATAGGAGATCTTGGTGGGATTTTTTTTTTTCTTACTTGATTAAGGCAGCCCCTGATCACTGACAAACTTGTCAAAGCCCCTGTAATCTAAAGACCTTGAATAAAGTCACAGCAGAGAGAAAAAAAAAATCACACAATGCCTTTTGCTAATATTAAAATGTTTGAAGTGACTGGCTTAATCTCAACCTGGAGGCAAATCGATGGTTTCATACCAAGTGATCGCTCCATTATATGCCTGTGCTCAGAAAAGTGAAAGAAAAAGCAACCACTTCTGAGGAAAAGAGTCCATTTTCCTTGACACTGTACTGGCCATTCATTAAACTGAGCTATATTTAGTGAAGAATTTGGGGATGGAGCCCCCGGAGTAGGGGAGTGAGGAAGAAAGGCTGCCTTTCTGATGGTCATCATCCTTTTACCCCTGCCAAGGAAAGAAAGGCAGCCCCTGCAGAAGAAGGGGACAGTAGCCAGGCATGGGAGGGTGCACAGGTCCTGAGCACATAACCTTCAACAGGTACTGCCTGTCAGCAACAGTGCCATGAGCCAGGCTCAGAAAATAGGAGGCAGACAATGCAGAAATTGTGAGGCTAACCAAATCCCCACATGGCTGGTCATACCCTGCACATCCCTTGTTTCTCATAATCCTGACTCTCTCCCTTTTCTGGGAAAGTGATAGCTTATTCTGACACTATGTTAGAAATTGATTTTCCAAGGGCCATGAAATTAACCTGCTTGAGAGGTTAAGGGGTCTGGAAGTGGTCATGGTGACAGACCCCTGTCTCTGGGTGACAGGTGATGACACTATGATACCATGGACATAGCAGCCTCAACCCAGCCAGGTCCTTATTAGTGAGGTGGGGCCAAATAAACTACAGAGCACTAAGAATTCCTTAGATTTCCTTCTGTCTTCTCTGGGAGAGATTGCCTTGTTTAATTTATATATATTTTTTCTCTCTCTCTGAGATGTAATGTTAGTAATTTGGAACAGTGGATCAGGTAGTTAAATTAGGCTTTCTGATTTATGAATGACTAGGTAATTCCTTAATTTCGCAATACCAAAACCTCAGCATATTCAATATTAATTGGTTGAATGGGATTGCCTCATGAGGATACTTTTCCCAGGACCATGCTATGTGTATGGCTGTTATTTTCCCAGATGATCAAGTTGTGATATTCCACTGTTCCAGATATAGATCCAGCAGGCAGCTGGTATCATCTGCTCTGTCTTTCCGGGATTCCCTCTCATACCTTATCACCGCGTTGCAGTTCTGAGTATAAATAAAGTGCAGTTCATCATCTGTAAAGATTTTGGGGAGTTAGGAAAAATATGTAACACCACTGCTAAATTTTTCCTCAATGATTTTTTTTACCCATTTAAAAAGTACGCGTGTCTATTTAGGCGTAACTGTGCTTCACATTCTCTGAAATCAATTTGTAATTACAAACACTGTTGATAACACTAGGACAGTAAATTTGGTTTTCCCATTCAGAAAGTAAATTTTCTTCATAAACGATGAGAAATGTTAGGATTTCAGTTTGCACGGAGGGTGATCAGGAATGTTAGCTTCTGTATTATGGATGATCTCTCAGCTGTCTGAAATATTTTCTTTGGAAACTAACTGGGTTTCCAGGAGAGAGAGAAGGGGAGAGAGAGAGGGAGGCCTATTTATCTGAGGTTTCCAGTGAGGAGTGAATTTCCTCTTATTTTTGAGAAAGCTGATAAGCTATCTATGGAATGACTTAGCACCTCCAGCTTTACTGTGGTACAGGAACTGTCAGTCCAGTGGATTTCCATCACACTGGGGAGACAGGTATCTGAATCCACTCTTTTATTTTCAAATATTTTTTATGAGATAGAAAGGAGATCAGAAAGTTACAATAGAGATTTTAAGTTATTTTCAGGTGGGCATGCCTAGAATTTTTATAAAGTGCTGCTTCAAAGAGCCATGGATACCTTCTATTCACTGTGAATTGGTTTGCCTGGTGGAAGATAGGAGCAGTGAATTAACAGAAAGGGTTTCTTGTAGAATGCAATTCACGGGCATGATAGCAAAGCAAGAATGGGATTCTCTCCAGGCTGTTATTAGATGTCTGTGACCCTCCTCTATTGTACACAGCTGTGTAGATTCCTATCTTCAAGTTATGTATGCCGTTCTCTATTACAACATGAAATTGATGTCAGTAGATCAGTCCTAGGGGACACACATTGTTCTGACTGACAGTCTCTGGTGCACATTATTAAAACTGTGATCAGAGCAATCACTAAATATAAGTGGAGCATGTGAGGAAGTTGGTTATCAGCTGAGTGCCTTCCTCTTGGCTCTTCCCCTGGCTCCTCCCAGACTTCAAGCCCAGCTCTCATCTCACAGGATTATTTCAAAGAGGGTGTGCTTCTTCCCACATGCTTCTAGCCAACAAACTGGCTTGGTATATAGCAAACGCATCCAGCTCTATCCTGCTCTGTGAACCATCGCTGTTGCAATACTTCTCGGCTCATGCCAACAGATAGACACACTTACAGTTAATTTGAGCATTAACTGGCTTCATATAGGTCAATAGTATAATAATTAATTGCTTCAGTAAGATGTGCACATGCGTATATCCATATGTAATGACTACTTGATTTCAATGTATCAGCCTTGCTATTCAAAGTTGTGTTTATTTGTACTTCAGTTTACCTTTACAGTAATAGAGTGTAGGAATTGTCTGGTACCCAGGCTGTGAAAAGGGATGCACATTCAATTGTGTTTCCTTCGGTAAAGGAACATTTGTGGAGTGCTGGCTCCGTGGCAGAATGGTTCCAAGTGCTCAGATGTAATGGTGGAAACAAAAGGCAGGATTCACACCCACGTGGAGCTGGCCTCATAGTGGGAAAGATGACCAGTAAACAAGTAACTAAATTAATATTTTATTTAATTTGAGCCACTTATGAGTGCCATACAGAAACATAAAACATATCAAAAGGATACAGGTATTGGTGGTTTGTACAAAAACAGACTCTTTTTGAAGGGTCTCTCTAAGTGGATCCCCTGGATATATTGAGGGAACCAGCTATGCAATGTTGAGAGGAACAGTGGAAAGGAAGAGGGGCGGGCAAGTATCAAGGCCAAGCACAGGTATTGAGTTCGGTGTATACAGGTGTAGGGTGTCTGGATCAGGGAATGAATTGATGTTCTGGGAAAGAGGCCAGGGCAGATGTGTGTAAAGAAATGTGCATGAGTAGCCATCACCGGGTGCTGAGGAGATGAGTAATGGGCTGTAATTCATGTTTCTAAAATAACATCGAAGCCTCTGTTGGAGAAATGGCCCAGGCAGGCTAAAGTGTTTGCAGTAGAAGCAATTTAGAGGTTGCAGGTAAGAGCAGGTGTTTGTGTGGGTGACACTTGTGTCATTCTGAAGGTGGGAAGAGGTGGTCTCATTCTGGAGTGATCTTGATGATAAAACCCACGATATCTGTTGATGAATTAGAGGCTGAATATGATGGAAATAGAGAAGTTAAGGATGACTCATAGTTATTTGTCTGGAACACCTGGGTGAGTGGGAGTGTTTTTGTTGGGACATGGGAGACTAGGCAGAAGCAGGTTTTGTTGAGGAACAATTAGGGGTTCTAATTGGGACGTATTAATTTGGAGATGGCGAGGCAGATGAGTCATGGAGGCAATTTGCTGTACAAATCTGCAACTCAATGCTGGAAACATAAATTCATCAGAAAACAAAGGGTAGATATCTAAAGCCATAGGACTGAGAAGATCATCTGAGTGGCAAGTATAGATGGATGATCGTACCTTCCAGCATTTAGAGGTGCGTAAAAGATCCGGCATATAACACTGCAAAGCAGCCGCTGCTGGTGGTGCATGAGGAATCTGCAGCCAGGCTGATGTTACTGCAGGATCTATTCTTAGTGATGGTACTTGAGTCTAAATATCTGGAAGGATTGTGAAAAATCAGAACAGTGTAAGATTAGAGTTCTATTTCAAGACACCTGGAAATAATGTTTGTAAACCAATATATAAAGTACAGTGTTGGACTCTGCTAGGCATTAGGTAGAGCTAATTTTCATGTTTTCACCTCGTTAAAGAAAAGATCTTTAATAAGCTTTGAATAGCTCTTTGAAGATATTTATAACTTCAGTCAGCTCACATATTTATCAGACATTAGTTTCAAACCATTTAGCGATCTTTCAGCAAAGTGAGATGAGAGATCAATGGATGAAGAACTTTTTCCCTTAAGTTTCCTCTTTTTCATTTTAATGAATCATAACTTTAAGTGTCAAATTTTAAATGAGCATCCATATTTATACAGGAAAGGATTCATTCTGGGGCTGTCATTACCAGTATTTGTTACTTTTGGAAAGGAAGAGGACAGTCTCTAGTTCCTGCCTGTGCATGTGGTTGGCTGGCTGTAACACTGAGCACCCCCTTATGCTTTGCATCTCAAATTGGAAGCCAATTCCAAAGCCCTCATGATGAGTTTGTATTTCGATTTTTTAATTTAGTGATTTTGTGATTTCAGTTAAAACATGTCTCTTTAAAGCCTATCTGCTTAAATAGAAATAAAGACTGAAAGCTTCTTTTACTATATATTCAATCCCTCTTGTACTTTGCTTCATGCACAGGTCCCTCAGTGAGCTCAGTGTCGTGAAGTTTCCACACTTTCAGTCTGGAGAATTCTCTCTACAATAAAAATTGTGTCTGCCTATTCACCATTAAAGATGAGA
This sequence comes from Saguinus oedipus, assembly GCA_031835075.1. Classification (NCBI taxonomy): domain Eukaryota; kingdom Metazoa; phylum Chordata; class Mammalia; order Primates; family Cebidae; genus Saguinus; species Saguinus oedipus. The sequence goes on along the minus strand of CM063172.1, from coordinate 171,848,246 downwards.
AAATAACCTTCACAAGAAGACATTGACTTCAGTCAGGCCACTAAGTAGTTAGTTTGTCTTTTTCTTTTATTTTTTTAATAATAGAACTACTTATGTCTAAAATACAATATGCTGTGTCCATCTGCTTGGACTTCCCCCAGATTTCAATAGAGGAACACAACCTTCGTGTTTTTCCCAGGCTTTTCTATGTGGACACTAGGGATGGTGAGAATGCTTTCACCAGCTTTGACTAAGTAGCTAACTTCACTTTTGCTTTTATGTCACATGGGAGATAAGAATGGTGGAAGGCTAGTACTTTTTTTTCTACTATATTTTTTTAGTTAAAGAGTGAGGGAAAGAGAGATTATTTAATGTTAAGAAGATTAATTAATGTCAAATCAGACTTCAGCTTTGTGCTTTTATGTGAAGGTAAAGCGCAAAGTGGAAAACAGCCCCTCTTAATTTGGAACTCACATGTTTGAACCATTTCTAAAGTAAAACAGATGTTTGTAGGTGTTAGATTTATTGACCACTGAGCGAGTCTCTTACATTAAAATATAATTGGTTATGTTTTGGGTTTTCAAAAACCATGATTTTCAGGAACTGGGTTCTTATGGATATAGAAAGAAAGAGTAGAGTGAGAGAAAAAAAAGTAGCTAAATTATTCCAGATAATGAAAAGCAAGAGAAAATTTGCAGTGGTTTTGTTTATTACGTTGTTACATTAAGTTATTACTTTAAGTATTATATTGGTTTATTACATTAAGGTGGGGGAAAAACTGCATATTTTCAGAGTGTCCATAGCTAAAGATGAACACAATAGTCAATGACTGAAGAGTATGGGTGTTAAGAGAATTAACACATACTAAAATTTGGACTTTATTACGAAGAAGTAATACCAAGTACTTAAAGATGTACATATACAGAAGACTATATGTTAGTACCATATATATACTGGGTTAATTAAGTCAAGTTAAAGGTAGATGTGTATCCTGTTTATCCACTGTACTGCTCCTCCTGTATGATAAGAAGGCTGTGGGTCTGTAGGAGGGCCAGCCAGGCAGCCGGCTGCCAGCACTTTCTAGCTAGATCTTTAGCACAGCAAGAGAATAAACTTCTGTCCTCAGGACTGGGATTTCCTGGTAAGCAGCAGCATATCCCAAGGAGGGTAATGGAGCCATGATTGATTCTGAAGAACTGATTTGGTCTGAGCCAGGTGGTGAAGCAATGAGTCACCCATGCCCAAGAATTCTTAGGCTCAAGTTCATCTTGTTATACTCATAGAATCTTCCATGTATTAAAAGCATTCTTTGTGGTCCTCCCGCAGAAATCCCTCCCAAATATCTTTGCAGTAATTTGACCCACATGGCCCTGCTCCTGAGGACTGGTTTCATCCTTGTCGTGTGCCTTTCCCATTATGGTGCCATTGTGGAAGGAGGAGGCCTAGGACCCCAATCCACAGCACCCAGGAAGGGGTGCAGTGCAGCCTTGGAGGGGAGCTCTCCCTCCTTGTTCCTGCGTGTCTCTGTCTCTATCTCTGTATTTCTCTCTGCCTCTGTCTTATCTGTCTCTGTCTCAAAGAGCGCAACCCTTTTATTTTTCTGCTTTTCTCAGTTTCTTTCTCTCTCTCTCTCTTTTTTTTTTTTTTTTTGTCTTTTTTAGGGTAAGCACTAACTCTTTCTCCTTAAGTTCTTTCTAACCTGCCCAGTTTTATCCAATTTTATTATTATTATTTTAACTTCTTGGTGTTTCTCCCTATCCATATGCAATAGATTCCCCTAGGATCATTGCTTCCTACTCCTTCCATTTGTATATACATATGGTTTCCTAAACATATATCTTCTAAATGGAACTTATATATACTATATGGATCTGTGTCTAATTTTAATTTATAAATATAAATATAAATCAATGTGTGTGTATAGACTTGTTTCCTTTTTAGTTTTCAAAAACCCATGGGTTCAAAATCTTCACTGTGAGATGAGAAAGTTGAAGCTTGGGGAGATTGAATCAGCTCACTGCAAATCACTGAGTGACAAAGCCAGGTGTGGACATGGCCCTCTCTATGCCACTGTTCCTGTTCTGGTGCTGATTGTGCTGTGATCCTTTTGGACTATGAATTTTAAATGAATAAAATAAAAATGCCTACACACAAATGCAGGACTCCTTTAATTCTTCCAAAATTTAGACATATGCACTAACCATAATACCTTTCAATAAGTGTATTTTTTTTTTTCTGGTTAAATATGCTGTCTTTAAATGTTTAAATTGATTTTATGGAAGCAGAGGCTTATTTAGAGTATGTTCATAAATACTTTGAGAATCTCTTTAATTCACATTGAATAAAGCCTCTGTTGAATTACTTACCTAATTGCATATGTTTTCAGTATAGATAGGGTTGTTAGAAACAGGCACAGATATTAAAAAAACCAACTTTTATTGGTTTCTCCTCACCAAAGCTCATGTTGAAACTTGGTCCCCAGTGTAGGTGTGTTGGTTGAAGGTGGTGGAAACTTCAGGAGGTGCTTGGGTCATAAGGGATTTACTGTCATGGATGGATTAATGCCGCCTGACAAGACTGAGTTCTTACTTTTGAGGGACTGGATTAATTACTGTGAGAGTGAGTTGTTATAAAGTTCAATCACTCTCTGTGTTTTGTCTTTTGCACCTGCCTACTCATGGATGTTTTCTCACCACATGATACCATCGACCATGTTATGATGCAGGCCAGATGGGGCTGCCCAATTTTGGACTTCCCAGCCTCAAGAACTATGAGCTAAATAAATATTTTCTTTCTTTTTTTTTTTCCACTTGATCAAATGTTTACTGAGCACTTACTAGTGCCAGACACAGTTTTAGGTATTAGGGATACAGTGTTAAACAAGACACACATGGTTTCTCAACTTGCAGAGCTTTACTTCTAGTGGAAGTAAAGACAGACAGTCTTTACTTACTGTCTAGTGAACAGTAAAACAAGACAGTAACCATATGAACAAATGAATACAAAAGTTTCGTGATAGTAAGTATTTGAGGGAAATGAATGTAGCGTGCCCTCCAAGAAAGGAGGGAAACCAGTGGTCCAGAAACGTTTACACAGGAGAGGTGTTTAACAACACACAGCAGGAGCATCAGTGATATAACTATGTGGGCAATGGAAGTTTTCCTTGTGCTTTGGATTCTCTATAAATTATTGAAGCCTGGCCCCCTCATCAAAGCAGCACATTCTCCCCTCGTGCTTCACCCCTGCTGCATTCATAAACATTTTCTTTATAAATTACCCAGTCTCAGGTATTCTATTATAACAACAGAAAATGAAGCAAGACAACAGGACTGTCTCTCCCAAGAGCAGCAGGAGTTTAGGCTATCACTAACACAGGGGACCTCAGATGAGTATTTTTGTTTTATAGAATTTGATCAGGAAATGGCTTTCCACTGTGTAAACTTATTATAGCAGCTCCGACCAAGAGGCTTGGGCCCTGGGGATTACAGCAACAACCTTAATTTCTTGCAGTCGTTTTCTCCCTAGGGCATATAATACCAGAGTAGCTGGATGAGGGTGGGTTTGTGCCCAGAAAGAAGATGAAGCATCATCCAGTTCCCAAGTCCTACTTCCCTCAGGGCAGATTCCTTCCAGAAGCCTTGCAGCCTCCCTGTTAATTCCCCTTTGATTGGCTTCTCTCCTCCAACTGGGAAATTATAAATGGCAGCACGGATTAAGCTTTTTCTCCAACTTGTCCTTCCCCACATGCATATTAGTGGGTGTAAATTCAGTCATGGGTCACTTGGTGAGGGGGATGTATTCTGAGAAGTTCATCGTTAGGTTATCCTGGCATTGTGTGGACATCAAGAGTGTCCTTACACAGATCTCCATGCCTAGTACACACCTAGGCTACGTGGTAGGGCCTGTTGCTCCTAGGCTGCAAACCTGTATGGCATATGAATGTACTGAATACTAGAGGAAATTGTGAGACATTGGCAAGTTTTTGTGTATCTAAGCATAGAAAGAGTACAGTAAAAATAAGGTATTATAATGTTATAAAACTACCATTGTATGTGAAATCCGTTGTTGACCAGAACACTGTTATGCAGTGCTGTATACTAAATGTATCTATGTGCCAAATATAGCTCAGCTTGGTCTCAGCCTAAATCCTACTAAGTCAAATAAAATATAGTGAGAGATAAGAAAAAGAGAAAAAATTCTTTTTCTGGATGTGGAGGAGATTTCTATGAGGGGCTGTCAGCTCGAAGCTGTTCGTGGTGGTGGAAAGCATAACCAGGAGCTCCAATGACTGGATTCAGATGCTGACACTGCACCACGAGCATGGCCAAAGCAGCCTTTCTAGTCCTTCATTCCCCGTCCTTTTAACAAGAGCTACATTGGGACGATAGTAATATTTATCTCATGTGATTCTTATCTCACATTACAAAATGATACAAAACAACAGTTCTTGGCACATTGTAAATACACATAATCCTGGGCAGGCAATGAAAAGTCAACAGATTTTACAGGTGGGAATGACCTTTGAGTGGGAAAAACCAGGACATGAAGAAGAGACACAAAGGTAGAAAAATGTGCAGTGTATTTGTAGAAAGGTATAATGTCCTGTTTCCGGAGCACTATGGGGTGTGTGTGTGTGTGTGTGTGTGTGTGTGTGTGTGTGTGTGTGTACGTGTGCCTGTTTGTGTGCATGTGTTGTATATCTATTTGGAATAAGCCAATATACACATATGTATAGATGTAGATAGATTTAATCAAGCATTGACTTAATTTAGTCAAATACCGGCCTGAGGTGCTTCATCCCAATTTTAAAATTTTGTTTACGAACACATCCACGGGATCCAGCCTATCCCAATTACTGCAGTTTTTACCGCTGCTACTAGTAGTGCTATTGTCATGACTAACTGCCTCTACTGAGCTCTAATGACACGCCAGCCACATGCAAGAGTGTCAGTCACATTCAATTCTTAAAGTACCCTCCAATTATGATCTTCACCTCACATATATGAAAAGTAACAGTGAGGTTACGTAAAGCAGCCACACATATTAGTCATTTTACGTATATGAAAACTAACAGTGAGTTTAGGTAAACCAGCCACACATATTAGTCATTTTACATATATGAAAACTAACAGTGAGGTTACGTCCACACATATTAGTCATTTTACATATATGAAAACTAACAGCGAGGTTACGTCCACATGTATTAGTCATTTTTTTGCTGTGTAGTAAGTCACTGCAAGTGTAATGACCTCAAGTAATACCCATTTATGGTCTCACAATTTCCGTCATTCAGGTCTCACATTGCTGCAGGTCTGACCCACAGAAACTGTGGGCAGTGCTTAACTGTGTTCTCCACTCAGGGAATCACAGGGGTGTGATCAGGGCATTAACTGAGCCACGTTCCTTTCTGCTCTTTGGGATACTTTTTCACGCTGACATGATTGTTAGTAGAATTCATTCCTTGAGGTTATGGAACTGAAGTCCCAGCTTTCATGATGGCTGTCAGCTCCTTGAGGCTCCTGCAGTGCCCAGGCACTTGGGGCTCTCAACATTGTCATTCACATCTTCAAAGCCATCAGAAGCTCTGTCTCCATATCTTCGTACCCACAAGATCTGGACTAGTTGTTTTTATGAGAGCTTCTGTTGGAAATCAACTGATTTCAGACCTTTTGCACATTGGCAAAACTCCTTCATCTTTGCTGTATAATATGAGGATATCTGATCATTTTACAGGTGCCACCTACACTCAAGGGGTGAGGGTTACAGAGGATATGTATATTGGGGGCTGGAATCTTGGAGATTGTCATAGAATTCTGCCTCCTATGTTGTCCAAGGTTGTAAAACTAAAAGGCTGTTATTCAAACCAAAGTCTCTAACTGCAAAACTTTGCATAAAATCTACTTTTATCTTTTTCATCCTTTGTGTCTTATCCTCCAACAGGTATGTCATCTTAGAAAGTGTGTTAACTGTTAGATAAGATTATGCATGATTGAGTTAGTGTCTGAATTCTCTATACCTTTAATGTTCTGCTGATTCTTTTGAAAATGCTTTCTTTTTAGGGATTATGTCCTTGTCACACGCAGACTGCAAAGTGATAAAGCAAAGACTTAGGTTTTTTCCAATTAATGTGCGTCTGCTAAAAATCTTTTTGTGAACTTAGTGAATTTTACCTGAATATTTACATCTCCTCTCTTCTGTTCACTAATATTCTACTGTAAGCTTCATACACTTTTCAGTCATTTTATTTTTTAGTAATGAAATAATGCCAGAGAAGCATAGTCTATGTCAAATGATGGCTTGAGAGACCGAGCTATTTGGCTGATGATTTTGGAGCTGTTGAGCCTAGCTGTGGCTGTGCCACTGTGGCATCACAGGAACGTTCAGAGTTCTCTGCTGTTTTAAATTTTATTGAAATCCCTGAATTATTCAGTAAAGCATGCTTATTTGAAGAGTTTAATGGCTTTGGTTTAAGATAGCAAGGTGAGAAACCGGTCTTCAGGAATATCTTATTATCTCTCGTAGCCCAGTAAATTTCATTCATCAGCCAGGTTACCGTCACAGCAATGACAAATATACTAAGTGACAAACAGACCGGTTGAAGAAGGCCTATTTTATTTTGCTGCCAATTCTGTGTCATCAACTAACAGCAAATGCAAGATACTGATCTGGGCATTAGGAGTGAGGGCGAACAAGGAAGAAAAGAAGTAATTCCTTACTCACTAAATGAATACACATCATGGGGAGAAACATAGGCAGAATATCTTAAAAAAGAAACTAGGCCAGCAGGAACCAGTGTTTCAGACCAAAGCATTCTGATATCATGATGGAAGCTTTTCTAAAAAGGCACCAGATTGGTTACATTACCATTCTCCTCTCTTTACTCATCTAACTCTCTGAAAATAAATATTCACGAGAGAAGGGGATAGCTGGCCCAAGCAATGCAGGATAATTTAGCTCAATACATTCACAACGCATCCCATTTCAGGAGAAGAGTGAAAAGAAGAATTGTAATGTTTACTGGGCACTTAGTCTGTATATGCCTGTTTCTTTCACTGCAAATCCCTCCTGAAATCCATGACTCCAAATTTCCGTCCTTCGATGAGTGTTGCCTTTTTGAATACTCTTCCCTGACAGCTGTCTGCTCCTCCACTTGGCTACGCCCTGAGACGACAATGTTGTGCCCATGTGGAGTTCGGTTTCCTGACCTCTGTCTTGCAGCTGCATCTTGACTTTTTCTCATTGATTGATTTAGCCACTCTTTTACCTAGGTTACTGGTTGGGTCTCTGATTTGAGAAACTACCTGTTGGGTTATGCTCACTGCGTGGGTGACAGATTCATTTGTACCTGGTTTGCTGACTTCTGCTTTGTACTTGTATCTTAACTTCTTATCCTTGCTTGATTGAGTCACTCTTTTATGTTTTTGTTGAGATGATTTCCTCCATGAACTCTGGTCTAGCTGGGCTCATACCTGAAGATTCCATTCTGTAGTTATCTGATACTTTCTTTTGCTATGCAGAAGCTCTTTGGTTTAATTAGGTTCCTCTTGTTAATTTTTGCTTTTGTTGTAATTCCTTTTGAAGACTTAACCATAAATTCTTCACCAAGGCCTCTATTGGAAAGGGTACTTTCTAGGTTTTTTTCTAGGATTTTTATAGTTTGAAGTCTTACACTAAGTCTTTAATCCATCTGGAGTTGATTTTTCTGTACGGTGATAGGCATTTATCTGTATAGGAATCACCATACAGAAAAATGAACTCCAAGATGGATGGTCTTTAATCCATTTGAATTTCATTCTTCTGTATATCTATAGCCTGTTATCCCAGCACAGTTTATTGAATAGGGAGTCTTTTCCCCATTGATTATTAGACAATTTTAATATATGAGAGGATATGCATAGACTATAGGCAAATACTACACCACAAGAGCCTTCAGCACAGGTGGATTTTGGTGTCTGTGGAAGGTCTTGGAGTCAATCCTTTATGGATACAAAGGAGCAACTGTTCTTGCCTGGCAAGGTAATTTTATTTTATTTACTATTCTATGCCATCATTAAGGCAAATATTATTAGTAATTAGGGCTCAGAAGGTTTTAAATACTCACCCCCCCCAAATCATACAGCTGTTAAACACTCCAACTGGCATGTGAATGTACTCCTGCTCTCCCCGCTCTCCCCAATTTTCTTAGAGAGACTAGCTTTCAAACATCACATCAAATCTCGAAAAGCTAGAATGTATTGTGGCAGAAAGAACATAGTGAGCTTGGTTTTCATCCCAGAGATGACACTTAAAAAACCATATGATTCTTGGAAAATTATATTTACATTTCTGAAACTCAGTTTTCATCTGTAAAACTCATAGAATAAATAGAAGCTTTTCAGGATCTTCAACAGAATCAAACATGAGCCAGGCACAATAGTAGGTTCTCACTAAATGGTGTCTGATAGCAAAATCAATGGAGGGTCTCGTGAAAAGTTAAGTCACATAAGACAAAGAATTTATAGGTATCCTATTCTCATAATTTTATATAAGCCAGGATCTCAAAGACATAAAACTCAGAAGAGAAGGTGTTTTTAATTAATTTTCATACAAAGAAGCAGCAGTTATAAAGCAGTAACCACAGAAATATCTGTTTCTTTCAGGTCAGTAACAATTATTACTGTTTTCACTTCCACACCCCATCACAGGTATAATATCATCTCTAAAATGTATTTACTCATGGGCCAAAGAATCAAATCAAGGGAACGCTAATGAATCTAAACAAGGGTTTTAATTTTAGATTTCCATTTGTGAAACGGAGAAGAAAAGATATTATTTCCCTGAAGTATGTTTTCTTCTCTCCATGCTGCAGAGGGCTATTGGATGATGTGCAAGTTTTTTCATCTTTCTTTTAAAACTCAAGTGCATTTTGTACCTAGTGTTGCCTTTTACTGTTCATTCTGAATAAAAATCATCTCTGGCAGAAACAAGATATAATATCTATGCAGAGATCCAGCTGGCCTGAGGTTGCAACATGCAGTTCAATTTAGAAATGAAATAAAGCCAGTAATGAACAATAGAGGAAGCGGAAGAGCTACAAGGTGGACGGCTGGTCAGTTTTTATTAATTTTTCTTGACTGGTAGTCACCTATGCAGTGTCAGATGAAGTGTCTGGCACATTTCTGAATCTACTGGGTTCCAGTAGATTTTGGGAAAGTTTCTGTCAGACAAGCTGAGCCTTTGGCTGATTTATGATTTGTTTATTTAATTTTTGGACAGGCTGTTACCTGGGCTGGAGTACAATGGTGGGATCATGGCTCACTGCAGCCATGACCTGCTGGGTTCAAGTAATTCCCCCACCTCAGCCTCCCAAGAAGCTGGAAGTATGGGTGCATGCCACCTTGCCCAGCTATCTTATTTATTAATTTATATTTTTTATTTTGGTAGAGACAGGGTTTCTCCATGTTGCCCAGGCTGGTCTCAAATTACTGGGCTTAAGTGATCGCCTGTCTTGGCCTCCAAAAGTGCTAGGGTTACAGGGGTGAGTCACCATGCCGGGCCTGATTCTTAAAGAATTGTCTAAACAGGCATATGGCTGGCAGCTGAGAAACAGAAAAGAAATGAAAAGATGGATGTTCTTTAGTTCACTGCCACAGAGGAGCAAGAGTGGAGGCCACATGCCTTCTATACCACCCCACCTGTGGTGCCGGGTCCCCACATGGGGAGCTGCACTGTTACGGTCCTGGCACTGCCTCCCAGTGACCCCACAAAGTCGGCAGCTTTTTACTCCTGGAATGCTTCTTTTCTGTCCACTCAACTGTTACCTCATGAATCTTTTAATGAATGGTTTCCATACTTTGCTATGCATCCAATTTCCCTGGTAAGCTTAAAAATTAATAACTAACTAATACACTGAATACATAACTCGTGTCAAAGCCTCAAGCCCAGACAGGCCCAGACAGGTGGACTTGCTCAGACGCACTCCAGAACAGGCCCTGCTGTTTCCAGCCCCGGCTGCTGTGCCCCCTGGGCTCTAGCCTGCTACACACCTCAGGGTCCTGCCCTGTGCAGCGTGAACTAGACAATGCTGGGCTTCCCAAACCTAGTGAATGAGTCACGACAGCCTCCTGATGTCATGACTCCAGGAATGGGGGGCTCCTCTCAGCAGGAGCACAGGCTGCACAAAGGAGCCTCCACCCCTGCTAAGCCACCACCATCATGCCTACTGCCAAGTGTCCTTCCCAAAGGGGCTTCCGCAGGGAGTGGGCTGGGCCTCAGCACCTTCCAGAAAGCACCTTCATCACACTGCTCTCCAGCAAGGGCTTCCAGAGACTAAAGTTTATGAATGATGATCCTGTCTCTGGAGGGCTGTGACTGATGCCACGGCAGCTTAGGCCTCTGAAAGGCGTGCCTGTCTCCCCAGGGTGCAGTGTGTGCTGGAGCTGTGTGCGACATGTCTGCCTCTCAACCACATACTAAACCATCTGTTTCTTTTGAAAGAGATTCTGCCAGAATTTGTTTATGGTTTTGGTTTTTGAGTCGGAGTTTTGCTCTTGTTACCCAGGCTGGAGTGCAATGGCACGACCTCAGCTCACTGCAACCTCCGCCTCCTGGATTCAAGCAATTCTCCTGCCTCAGCCGCCTGAGTAGCTGGGATTACAGGCACGCGCCACCATGCCCAGCTAACTTTTGTATTTTTAGTAGAGACAGGGTTTCACCACGTTGACCAGGATGGTCTTGTTCTCTTGACCTTGTGATCCACCCACCTCGGCCTCCCAAAGTGCTGGGATTACAGGTGTGAGCCACCGCGCCCGGCCTCTGCCAGAATTTTATCCCACACTTCTACTTGTCTCCAGTCTTAGTGGACATTTTTATATCTTGATAATGTTTTTTTCTCCCTTGCGCTAATAGTAATTGAGCTTCTGAGAAGAATCTTTCATATTCCTCTAATTGATGTATTTATTAATAGTCTTTTAAAATTTTAAAGCTGGGTGTAGTGGCTCGCGCCTGTAATCCTAGCACTTTGGGAGGCCAAGGCAGGCGGATCACTTGAGCTCAGGAGTTCAAAACTAGCCTGGTCAACATGATGATACTCCATCTACAAAAAATACAAAAAAAAAACAAAATATTAGCCAGGCGTGGTGGTACACGCCTGTAATCCCAGCCACTCAGGAGGCTGGGGCAGGAGAATCACTTGAATCCAAGAGGCAGGGGTTGCAGTGAGCCGAAAGAGTGCTACTGCACTCCAGGCTGGGTGAAAGAGTGAGACTCTGTCTAAAAACAAGTCTGAGACGCCAGAGCAGTAAGGAGCAGGAACATGTGGATGTATACATGTGTGTTTGTTTTTCTGCTTCCGTCTCCCCACGCCCACACAGGCTATGGAAAGGGACGTGGAAACCCTGCATCTCAGGAAAGAGGCTGAAGGGTGACGAAATGACTAGACCTGGGTTCACATACTGCATGGAGAATGTGTCAAGAGGTGCCTCTTACAGTTTTTCTACTTCTTTTTCCTGTTATGAATCATTAACGTTGATTAAGGCAAGATTCTTCAATTGTAGAATAGCTGCATTAGTTGAGCACATACATTTACACAAGGATACTATATTTGTCTGTACTGAAAATCCTGGTGTTTGCAATATATCAATTCAATATTAAAGTAGAACTAAGTCTGCGACAGGCTTCATCTGGTATAATTATCATGTCATAATTATTACTGCAAGTTAAATTAAACCTAATAAAAATTAAAGTATCAGTTTCTTCAAAAGCCCTGATTTTACCCCCAAAAGTGATTTTCCTTACTTCTAATACAGAACTAAAAGGAAGATTTCATTTTAAAATACAATTTTGCTGACTCTCGAAATCGTTGTAGAGCCGCTCAGTCTCATCATCCCATGATGGGCTCACTGTGGATGTGAGCGGCTTTTCATCATGGTGTCCTGGCTGTGTGGCCATGTGGCTTCAGCATGAAAGCCCAAATGATGGAGCTTCCCGATACCGTCTGTGAGAGTCTAACTAGATCACATTGCCACCACCAGATGGTTTGGACAGGTGATCAAACCATAGGTCGAAATACAAAAGCTAGGCAAACTGGGCTTTAAAAAGGATTTTTTTTTTTTTTTTTTACTGAAATTAGATTCTTTAATTAGTTTGGAAAATCTAGTTAGAAAGTGAAGGCGGCCTTTCAGACAATGACAGCATTACCTGCAGATGGCGGCCGCAGCTATTGCCCATCCTGTCCATTTGTCCATTTGGAGTCCAGAGGGATTAAGTTCATTGCCCTTCGTTCTTATTTCAGCCTTGCCCATGTATTCAGTGATGCCCATCAAAGGCTTCATCCTCAACTGCAAAGCCAATTATGTAGAACAAACAATCATTTCAATAGTCTTAATGCTATTAAAATAAGACTCTCCATTTTCTTAATGAAGACACAAACATGGCGGCTGTAATGTAACCTCCCCTGCATGATGTGGTTCAATGAAGATTTATAACCAATTTACGTTTAATCTTTTGACAACATTCATTTAGTATCACCAAATAACAGAAGCTGAGAAACATTCAGTTTAGAATCCTGACACTGTAAAAATAATTATCAAATTGCATGTCATTTTAATGGGCCTGGAAGAACATTCCTCATTATATTGTCACAGAGATTAAGTTATTTTAAGGTCAGTTGATTGTGATTTTATCTTTGGCAAGCTAAAAGACTTTTTTATACCACACCATTAGTTTCAAGTCTAGTTATTTGGTTCCTCCACATAATGTTTACCATTTTTATTCATCAACACCGGGGAGAATGCAATAAAATGTGGTCTTCACCTTCAAAAAAATCTAAAGCCTAATAGGGGAGATAAAATTATCTATGGGATATTGTGAGATAGAAGGTGGCTTACGTCCCTAAGAATGACGTAACTAAAACGTAATGGGCATTTAGTGGCAGGGGATTTACATTAAATGGAGGAACTAAGTAAGACTTCCTAGAGGAAGTGGTATTTCTGGACCCAATAAGGTTGTGGGTGGGGAATTAGGGCATCTGGAAATAAGGATAAATGAAGGATTCCTAGATGCCATTAGCAGGAATAAAGGGTAAGGAAGAAAGGTGAATATTTATTGCTTACTTACTGAGAGACAGCCCCAAGCTGGAGCCTTAACAATCCTCTCTTTCCTTAGAAATAAGATCTGAAAGTGTGATTTACAAAAGGTAAAATCATAAAGCAAATATAAAGTAGACACATGTAAAAAATTTTATTTAACCTTTTAATGAATGAGGGACATCATAAAATGTTATGACCACTTCAGAGAGCCTTGAGAAATTATGGATCTATCTCTCTATCTGTTTATCAACCAGGAAATATCTAACAGACCACACATGTTTGGTGTTATCTGTTTCCCTGGGCAGATTATTTGCATATGTACTGGATAAAAGTCTACAAATATATAAGTAACTTCCCTGGAACCTTTAACCTATATTAAGAAGGAATTCATCCCCTTAAACCTGTGTTGCCCGAATTTATATAACCACTGGCCAGAACTGGCTGTTTAGATTTAAATTAAATAAATGTAAATGACATTTAAAAATGAGTTCCTTAGTTTCCGGAGCTGCCTTTTATGTGCTCAGAGCCACAGGTGGCCAGCGGCTGCCAACCCTGACTACTCAGAAGAAAGGAGAAGAGGCAGTCTGTGCTGTGGTTTCTGTCTTGACTCTCTTGGGGAACCATGATTCTGCTGCTCAAAACCTAGGATATTCAAGATAGAAGCATTTCAGATGGTACAGCTGAAACAAAGTGCATGCAATTGGAAGTGGAAGGACTCTGGGTGTTGAATTAGCCCCACCTCTAAACTTCCCTTCCCTTCCTCCGGGTGCCTGGTGGTTTGATCTGTACCCCTTCGAAGGTCTTCCTACAGTGTCTCCTGGCACCTTGTTTTTTAAAAGATGCTTTTAAATAGCAAGAAAAGTACCACTTCCATAAAAATGAAAAAAATTCTATTGATTCTCAGATTATCCCTTGGATTCCATTTCTTGGGAAAACATTCAATTGGTAGAACATGTGCTAATCTTTGAAAATGAGGCTTAATTTTCCTCGTTGGTAATTGCTATACCTGCACATTCTTGCTGAATGGCAGTACTTTAAAACATTAATGGGAATTTCCATGAAACTGTTAGTACTGATGGCATGAGGGACATTGGGGTAGTGAGTCAGGAGGCACGGGTATGAGTGATTCCTGGCCTTGGTCCATAACTGCCAGCCTGTGTGAAAGTGCCACTTTGCAAGAGCCGAGGAATCCGTCCCCTGCAGTATTTAGCAAAGTCCACCCTCTGATGCAATGTTATTATCATGTGGTTAAAAGGAAAGCCTTACGTGCAAATCTCTGATTACCCTGGGTGCTGTCTTGGGACACCATTCAATCCATTAGGTTTTGTTTACTTTGTTTTAAAATGCTGACCATTGCATCTCCCTTTCAAAGAAGAATGGACACAAATTTAACAAATTTGCCAGGAATATTAAATTTTCAAATATGCATTGAATCCCCTTCAGTACCATGCCACAACCACACAATAAAGAAACAGTTTTTATTTTGGAAATACTTTTTAAAATTGTACTTTAAGTTCCAGAGTACATGTGCAGAACATGCAGGTTTGTCTCATAGCTATACATGTGCCATGGTAGTTGGCTGCATCCATCACTCCACCATCTACATTAGGTATTTCTCCTAATGCTATCTCTCCCCTAGCTCTGCCACCCTCTGACAAGCACCCATGTGTGATGTTCCCCTCCCTGTGTCCATGTGTTCTCATTGTGGGATTGCTGGGCCAAATGATATTTCTAGTTCTAGATCCTTGAGGAATTACCACATTGTCTTCCACAATGTTTGAACTAATTTACACTCCCATCAACAGCGTAAATGTGTTCCTATTTCTCCACATCCTCTGATGTCTCCTGACTTTTTAATGACTGCCATTCTAACTGCTGTGATACCATCTCACAGCACTTTGTGGTTTTGATTTGCCTTTTTCTAATGACCAGTGATGATGAGCTTTTTTTCATGTTTGTTTACTGTAAATTTGTTTAAGTTCTTTCTAGATTCTGGATATTAGCCCTCTGTCAGATGGGTAGAAGGCAAAATTTTTCTCCTATTCTGTAGGTTGCCTGTTCACTCTGATGATAGTTTCTTTTGTTGTGCAGAAGCCCTTTAGTTTAATTAGATCCCATTTGTCTATTTTGGTTTTCGGTGTTTTAGTCATGAAGTCTTTGCCCATGCCTATTTTTTGAAAAGTATATTAGCCAACTTGAAAATTCTATCAACTAGATTAGATCATATAATTGTTTACTATTTCCCTCCTAGCCTTTCTACAATCCACCTGTATCTCTTACATCATAATAAAGAAGTGATTCACAGAAAGAAATATGATTCTAGTAAAATTTAAATCGATTGTGGGACTTTCCATGATAGTTATGTTCCATAATATTATTAAATATTTGATTGTAAAGGATTTGGTTGGAAATAAAATTTGAAAATTTGAAAAAGAATTATTTAAGATTTATATTTCAGCTACTTCCAAAAAGTCAGAGTAAGTTTAGATGGAAATACTGTCTAAGAACCAACATTTTTAAAAGCAGGAGCATAGCCACCTGAGGAAGCTGGAGGTGTAATGCTTAGAGTTTGAGGAATCTGTGGGAGGAACTTGAGTTCTGAAATTTTTTGGCAGCAAATACAAATAACCAACATGTACCGAACGTTCTCTGTGCAGCAGACATTGTGCTAAGTGCCTCACCTCTATTATTACTTTTAAAATCGTTACCACTGTCTTTTGAGTTAGATACTATTATTGTCTCAGTATTACAGATGAGAGAACGGGCACTGAGGGTTAGTTAATTTGCCAATGGTGACAAGGCCATGCCAGGATTTGACACAGAGTTCCTGGCTCCGGAGAATTGCTACCTCTTTAAGTCACGATGGACACGTCCCAGGCTATAGAGATGTCATTATGAGGAAACTGGACGTGCTATCTGCAGTACTGATGATTTCTTCCACTTACATATATATTGTGGAGTTCATTCACGTTTTCGAAAGCTGTGGTTTTCCTTAACTGTGCCCATTTCCTGGCTGGTGCGCATTTCTGAAAGAAAAAGCAACTACATTTACTCTTTCTGGCTTTGAACTTTGTTATTTATTTAAACCTAATTCTCAAATTATGCTTCACTCTACAGTTTTGTCTTGGCAGGGGAAATTTCATTATGACTTCAAAATGAAAAATGAAAAAATAAATTGGCAACAACAACCAAGAACATCAGAAAAAGACATTAGAGTTAATCAGCAGGTTTTGCCTCAGTAGATGAAATTATTGTACAAATACATTAAATAAAAACCCCAGCAAAAAAACTGAGAATTAAGTTATAACTTTTAAGTGTTGAGTCTCCTTAGAGGTTGCTAAACATGCTTTAGAAGTATTTCTTAGAAGTGCATTCACCGGGTGGATGGTTATGTAATTGGAAGCTATGTATAATACAGCATAGCCTTGGTTACTCCACAGGAGTTAAAATTATGGCTTGCTAAAAGCATGAAACAGGACAGTTTGATTTAGTTGGGTGCAATAACCTTTTAGACAAGGATTAGAGTGAAGAGTGTTCATGTAATAACTGTCTTCCTTTAGAGTAGTTCTACTTGTTGGTAAACTTTTAGAATTTCACTTTTTCCCATTAACATTCCATTATACGAAGTCCTGTATAAACGTAACTTTTTGTGTTAGTCCTAATTTTTCTGATGTTACTTTAACTGACTTCCAATATGATATCCCAACAATTTCCAGGGTATCTGGTTGATAGAAAGATGTTCTAGATATTTAATAATCCCGGCTTCTTTCTATTTCTTATTCCTTTGTTGCCCTGACATCCCTACCATACTCACTTCGATTTTCACCCCATTAAAAATGTGGGAGAAGGTATTGACCCAGCACATATCTGTTGGGTATTTGAGTTCAGGTAACTTCACTAGCCATTTGGACCATATAAAATAGAGTGAAATGTTACATACAGAATGGTAATATCCATAGAAACAACTGGATAGGTATGGAAAGGTCAAGGTGAGCTCATTGAGGGCCAGAGGTATGCACACAAGGTACCATGACCCTTCAGAAGGGGAAGGAAGGAAACAGCCAACTAAAAAGAATGATACACTCACATAGTGAGCCGGGAAGATAGGCATGCATGGGGCCACGTGGTGAGTTGGATGCTAGGACGGTCAAGTGAATCGGTTGGCTGCGTGACCTTTCCGTTGAGTGCTAAGTGTGGCTCCCTAGAGGGAGGTTTCTAGTGAGAAAATGAAGGCTCCATGTTTGACCTGCCCAGTGTAGCAACTTTCCCCCAAGTAACCTGCATAAGGGTGAAATGGTCGTGATCCCCTCTTTGTTATTATTAACTTTTTTTAGATGGAGTCTCACTCCGTTGCCCAAACTGGAGTGCAGTGGTGGGATCTCAGCTCACTGCAACCTCCACCTCCTGGGTTCAAGTCATTCTCCTGCCTCAGCTTCCCAAGTAGCTGGGAGTACAGGCATGTGCCACCACGCCCAGCTATTTTTTTGTATTTTTTGTAGAGACGCAGATTCGCCATGATAGTCAGGATGGTCTTGATCTCCTGACCTCATGTTCCACCTGCCTCTGCCTCCCAAATTGCTTGGATGACAGGAATAAGCCAAAGCACCTGGCCGATCCCCATCTTTTTGATGCTCCAAGGCGAGGTATCCTTAGAAGAGGTGATTCAGAAAATCCGGTCCAAAGGCATTTCATGTGAAACCACTTTAGACTAATTTTGTACGTATTGGTTAAATTAGAACTAATGAATAGCTTCAGTCAACATGAAGAAAAATAGGTTTCTCTCCATAATGTGTGAAAAGAGCTTGCTGGATGTCAGAGGTGGTGCTGATTCTGTTCATTTGGTACATATTCATTGCATCCTTGTGGAGACATGTATTCCAGCAAATGTGGTCAAGCTCTGCTGAAGGCCACCACCCAGAATTACAATAGCAAGAATCCTGGCAGATGACGAGGGAAAAGGTTCAGTGCCCCTGCTGTTATTTCTGACCAGATCACTGTCACAGGTGCAGAGGCTGTGGTCATGCATCTATTCCACAGGGGACTGCAGGGATCTACCAGGGCCAAGGTGATTCCCTTTGTGACTAGGGGCAGAGCTGATCTGAGAGAATATGGCAGGTGTAACTGAAAAATGGAAGCTAATGATAGATGTGTCAGAAACCAGGACAACTCTGTAGTCAGAAGGAGGCAAGGGTGAAGGAGCTGAAACCACTGATAGCCAGGCTGGGCAATGTGGGGAGCTTTGGATAAAGGCTGGGGAGGACGCCTAATGCCAGCAGCTCCTTCTCAGTTGCTGGTTCTGTGGTGTTGGTGCAAGCCCGCTGATCAAAGGGGACAATACTGCACTGGATGCTTTCCTTCTCTTAGATGTCATTTTTAGGCAAATATCATATGATAAAGGAGATCAAAGGCAGAAATCTTACAGGAAGTGCCATTCTAACTGTACCTCGAGCATATGGATCAGATTTCAAAGGTAGCAATGGAAATGGGGATGGGAAATTTGCTGTCCAGGTGCATCTCAAGAATTGATCCCCTTGGTGTAGGAAATAGGGCACATGACAGCAAGAAGTTTTGCTCTGCCTCTAGCACTACGCAGTCCCTACCTGCCTCTGTCCTACTCCCAGTACCACAAGTTAAACCTTCTTTCCCCTTCCCTCTAGCCAACGTTGTTTTTCTCTCAGCACAGATTGAAACAAGCTGTTTTACTGTGCAGTGTCTCAGCATCGTCAGTTACCTACATTCTTGATGAGGGAGGAAGACACACCAGTGTTTTTTTATTCTCTTCTGTGCTTCGTAGTTTGGTAGCTGCTACCCACATACAGCTATTTAAATTGAAATTACTTTAAATTAATAAAACTCAGCGAGTAATTCCTCACCAAGTTTGAAATTCTCCATAGGTAGTTGTAGCTAATGGCTACATATGATGTGTGTGTGTGTGTGTGTGTGTGTGTAATGTATATATTATATATATATGAGAGTGCAGATGGAGAGCATTTTCATCATTACAGAGAGTTCTCTTGGGTAGCATTGTTCTACTTAATATTTTAATTTGCTCATTTGATAAATATCACTTTAAATCAGTTCTTTTCCTGCTGTTTTACTCTTTTACAATATGTTGATACTGAACAGTATTTTACCAAGATATGAAATATGTTAAATCTTACTCTCTCCCCACCTAGAAAACAAATTATCCAAGCAATTAAATTCTCAGTGACAACCAGTGATGGAAACTTCTGGGGTTAATGGAAAGTTTCCCTTAGAATCAAAATGACTATTCCTCAGTATCCTGTCCTCAGCGCTTAAGCCTATTATCTAAAATATGTAAAAGAAAAACGATAACTCTAAAGATTATGATGGTTTCTAAAAAAATCCAAAGCAAATAAAATAGGTTCTTTTCTAATATGCATTCTACTTGACATGTTGTGAATATTGTTAATTATTTCACCAACTTTTTGGACCGAGAAAAGAAAAGGTTTGACTGAGGGTTTTGTTAGGCAAAATGGGAGAGAAAACTGAAGAGGGAGATGGACTTCTGGGGCTAAGGAGTGGTAGGAGCCAGTGGACCCTCTGAATGGCCACAGTGGCTCATACTTTAAAAGGGCCCTGAACTCACTGCACTTTATTTTTTTAAATTCTCTGCAGGAAAAACAAAAAAAAAGAACTACGGAATGAAATTAGCATTGTTTATTTGTAAAATCATTACATGAGTAGACTTAACCTTCTGGCACATGACAAAATAATGATGTAAGTTCGTTGATGTTTTGGGTTGGAGAGAACTTGGCCCTAGGCAAGTCTCCAGGAGATGTTGGTAAATCTGCGTTTATAAACTTGAGCAGTTTTACTTTCTATAAATCAAGCCCTACAAGTGGATTGAATCCTTCCTCTGATAATTTTTTCCAATTTTTTTTTTCTGAGAAGTACAATTTCACAAGATGCAGCATTCCAGGAAGGCTTCTGCGGTCAGCAGAAGATTGGGATGTGCTGTGCCTTACCTTTCTTTCTTACAGAGTCATGCAGCTCTGTGAAGGGCTATGGACAGGGGACTTGATTAACGTGGCTTCACTTAGCACCATCTAGTTGGTTTGACCAGAGAATCCCCAATATTTTGGATTGTCATCTTTTATTAGTTTGCAAACCACTGTCATTGTCTGTAAAGTATACTTAAAGTATACCTGTTTAGGCTACGAATAGAACTACCGAAACAACCAAATTACTTAAAAAGCTGAATGGTTTTATATGAAAAACATCCATAGTTTCAGGATGTTGAAGAATTTAGGGGTGAAGTAACGTGATGTCTGAAACTTCATCACAGATCCTTCAAGCAAATAGTTTATATATGTGGTATATGTGTATACAGCTATACACACACACAGACACACAGTCACACGCATATTCTAACACACATGCACGCGGGGCACCCAAACATAGCGAAATGCCTGCAGGTGATGAATTACAATGAAGGATGTGATTTGTACAATTTATGAAAAAGTTCTCTATGTTTCAAAACTTGCCATACGAATAGAGGAAACTCATATGAACACAAACGGAGCTACTTTAGTTATTGGGATAATCAAGAAGCTGCCATACAGAAGAGTTGACTAAGAGAGCATAAGGATTTTAAGACCCAAGAAGAAGTGAACAGGGGAGATTCCCGCTCTTGACTAGGAACAGCTACATACCCCAAGAAAGGTGTTTCAGGTCATTTTGGAATTGCCTCGCCATTCCTCTAAGAGTTATGACTCCATATTCAAGCGTTTCTACCTCAGGCCCTTCAGCCAGGCCGATGGGAACATTGCCCAGATGATCGTCAGGGTGTTATTTGTCTTTATGGCTCTCCAGGTCACAGCATGACACAGAAAACCTTGCCAACTTTTAATTGTGTTATGTAGCCAAATAAATAGGGATGCCATTCTGAAACAGGACTCTCAAGATTTACCTGATGCCCCAGCTGCTTGACCAAGTGGAGCCAACAGCTTGAAAAGTGCTGCAGCCAGGACTGGCCTGACCTTGATCTTCCTTAGACTGGCCATTAATCCCCAATTGCTGGCTCTGGAAAGCAATGTGTGTAATAGATTGCATGTCATCTTGTATGCTTCTAGGGCACAGACATTGGCATGCAGTATTTTCTGAATAACTTCTGAAGGTTGTAGCATTCTGAGGTGGAAGCATTCCTTTGTCTTCAGATTCTGCCTTGATATATCATTAGCTGAAACAATATTGCAAACATCACTATTGTCCTAAGGGAGAGAGAAGAGTCATTTAGTTTCCTGCAGATTCTGCGATGCTTCTTTTAATATTGTGAAATTCTTGCTAATATCCTGTTTCAACAGTGCTAGTGTCTTTGCAACCTTGTCTCCCCTTGGAAAGCTTTTGCTTTTCCTGTTCCTTTTCTTCCTCCTTTTTTTTTTTTTATTGTTTGACCTTTATTGTAGGTTATAAAAGTTGTGAAATTGGATTTGTTCATATTGCTGATAAAGGTTTTAACAGTAAAGCTTCCTAGCTCCTTCACCAAGCGCTTTCTTAGTGCACATTAAAATTATCACAGTTCTTGTGATCCTTTGATACTCTGCATGTTGCAAATATTTGTTACAAATATTTCTATTATCATTTAGTTATGTATTACAAATATATCAGTTATGTTACATATTTTTGTAACAATATATGATTCTGTGCTGTACTTATATTACACATGAAATATTTTATGTGTTTATGATGTTTGCTAATAGCAATGTGACACTATGTGCTTGAACATCTTCTACATTAAAGCATTGAAGTTGCACGGAGGTGTTAGAAAATAGTACTTTCACATGAATGCAAACATGTATTTACATTTTATCTTCCATTTCCCACTGGAAACTAAATATTAATCTTTATAGAGTAATATAAAATATTTGCAAAGAGATTATAAAACTATAAAACTTGACATCTTTGTTGTACTTCAAATTCTGCAATGTATTATCACCTACAAGATTAGCAAAGGTGGCTAAACAAATGATAATCCAGTATGTCTGCGGAAGTTCTTTTTGTAGGACTGTAGAATCTCTCATTTTTTTTTCTTATTTTTGTTTTAGTTGTTTTGAATAGACCTTATGCATTTGGGAGGCTGAAAATTTTCATTCCAAATGTTAAAAATATGCTTAACTATTATTTCTAAATGCCTCTGATGATCGTAGTAAAATTTCAAAGAAACGTTTTTGTCATGATATTATCCTACCCAGGTAAGGATTAAAGGAAGGAACTAGTTAGTAATTTTCAAAACTTGGAAATTCAGGAAGGAGGTTGTATTACTGATAAGCACTTCTTAATAAAGTTAATTCGTAACAGATGTGGAAGTATAAGATGATTAAATTTTCCTAGTTTACTGAGTAACTATCCCTGTATGGTCTCTTGAAAATGTATTGTTTGAATGGTGTTTGCCTAGTGAGAGAGATCGTAAATGAAATGCAAACCCTCCATTTCTGTGCATAGCTGCTTGGTCTGTGAAAGCTCCTCAGGGCTGGCCTCTTTTCTTATTTTATGTGTGACTGTGAGTTGGAAAGTTTTCCCTAGAAACCCAGCAAACTGTGATCATATCATTCATATCATTAGAAATGGGCTGGTTTTCTTCTACAGATAAGATTTTGAGATTGAAAATCTACAGTCTTCAAAACTGTGTCCAAAAGCATGAAATAGAATTCAGGAGCATCCTGGAAGAATTCCTGTCATCTTTTAAAACTTCCACAGCAGAGAGTGCCTTTGATTTTACTGTGTTGTAAATACACTTGGCCAGTTCTCTTGGCAGCAGGCTGCTTACTTTGCTGAGTAAGTCACAGGCCTGTTGGCAAGAGAAAGAAAAGATTTCATTCTTGGAGCGTAAAGTTAGACTTTCTAAATTAAATTGTTGTATTCTCATTGGAATATTTATTCCAGTAATGTTTCAAAATGTTCCTGAGGACTGAATTTTAAAATTTGCCTCTCACAAGCTTTAAAAGAATTTCTTGTCTCAATTTGGATTCAGCATTATTAGCCACTTCCTCTGCTTTTTCTTCCCCAGCAGGTACACCAGTCTACAACAGCTTTTATGTTTATTGCAAAGGCCCCTGTCAAAGAGTGCAGCCGGGAAAGCTCAGGGTGCAGTGCAGCACCTGCAGACAGGCAACGCTCACCTTGACCCAGGTAAGGAAATGCCGTGTCAGCACGAGACTGCCGGGAAAAGGAATGTGTACTGGCATATTGCCTTTCAGTTTTTCTAATCATATATCACCCATCGTTGAAAAGAAAAGACATTCTTCTCTGTGGCCATAATAGCTAATGATACCCAAAGTTTCATTTACGCACCTTTGTCTTCTGGATTTCTTTCTGCTCTTTGAAAGTTTGGATTGCACAGAGTCATTTCCCCATTGCTTTATCCAGGCCTGTGAAAGGAAGCATGGAGACTGCTTTGGCAACAAAGAAAAAAAAGCAGAGGTTGGGCTTCTGTTGGGGTGTGATTAGAAGGGACCATTTAGGAGCCTGAGGCTGCTGGAAACGTTTTATGTCTTCATCTGTTTGACAGTAGCATGGCCACATACACAAGTCGATATTCACTGGTCTGTTTGTTTAAGATTGGTGTGCTTAAAGTTGCCAAGTGTAAGTTATACCTCAGTTTTAAAAAGTGAAAAAAGAGTGTGGATCAGCAAACAGTATGCATAGAAAGCAAGAGTCAGTCAACTAAGGGCTGCTGTGGCCACTGCTTGTTTCTGTATAGCCCATGAGCCAAAAATGGTTTTTACATTTTTAAATGGTTGGGAAAAATCAAAAGGTGAATAATATTGTGTGACTCATGAAATTTAGATCCTTGTGTCCACAAAGTTTAATGGAGACCCAGCCCCCCGCCCCCAATTTCTGTACCTGTTGGCTACGGCTCCTTTCCTGCTTGAAGGGCAGAGTGGAGTAGGTGGGAAACTGACTGGATGGCCTGCAAAGACTGGAATATGTATTCACTCGTTCTTTAGAGAAGAGATTTGCTGACCCCTGATAGACAGTGACAGTGCCAGGTTCCAGTGTGTTGGCTGCATGGGATTTGGCTGGATGTGATGTGGATGCAATAGAGTGCAGGCATGCCGAGCATGTCCAGTCCACGCAGAGGAGGGAGCACAGACAGGGAGGTGTCAAAGACACTGTGCTGGGTGCAGTCAGGGGTGCAAGTGTGGATAAATACCCCAGGTGCCAGCCAGGAACCCCAGTGATGACTGGCCCATTCAGATTCTATTCTGGAAGCTGGTGGAAGCCACAGAAAAATTGCATAAACCAAGGTGATGTCAAACACTGTTGAGGACAGTTCGTGCTGGAAGAGTTCGCCATGAGGCTTGAAGTCAGGGACAGGTTGAAGACAAAGAGGCTAGTGAAGGTGTATTTCGTCTGGTTCACAAATGAGGAGCTGTGGGCCAGGGTCAAGGTGGCAGCCCTGCACAATGGGTGTTACAGGACCTTGTGAAGGAACTCAAAAGATGCACCTATCAGAGGAGAAATTATGGATCCATTGTCTCAGGACTGAGAAAATGGTGGAATTACAAAACGCTGTGACTCAGTGTTTCACTGTGACTACATTTCAGCTATATAGATAAATTCATTTGCAAAGTCAAAGCCATACAGGGAATGATGGCCACTGGGCTCTTTCTGGGATGGTTCTTGGGCAGCACTCCCGCCAGCAGCAATGCTGGCCCACTGTCCCCACAACCTGCTCCTCTCCTCTGCCTTTTTCAACACAAGACACAACCTCATCCACCCCAATCTGTGCTGAGGTCCTGATTGCTTTAGATGGTGTATATGACCTATATATACCAACTTCCTGGTATTCTTAGTAAAAACAGCAATAAAAATTAATATTGAATTCCAAGCTAAATTCTTTTCAGGCATTATCTGATTTAATTATTTCATAAGAACACTCTCAGTTAAGCATTATTAGTAACCCTATTTTGGATGTGAGAATAATGAGGCTTAAAGAGATTAAGACATTTGCCCAAGAAAAGAGGAGCTTATGAATGTGGACTCGGAGTTTGAACCTGGACTGTCTAATCTAAACATTTAAGTCCTGCAGCTTTTTAGCTTTCTTTTTTTTTTTTAATGCACAGATATAATTACGATAGGTGTCACATACTCATATGTCGACAGTGATCAGACAGGTGATTAGAAGTTAGGTTAGATGTGGGCCTTAAGGGGTGGTGAGGACGGTAGTGGAAGCGGGAGGCAGAATTCATGTCAGAAGTCACATATGCCGGTTACCGGCAAGTGGTGATGTGGAGACTCAGTATGGCTAGATAGTTTTTTTGTTTTTTTTTAATCAAGAGAAATCATTAATCTGGAATTTTACATGGAAGTTTTCATTTAAAAATATGCTTAGTGTGGAAAAAAACAGAAAAACACAAAGAAAACCAATCTGTAGCATCTGCCTAAACATAACAAACCAAAATAGAGTGTTTTGGGGATTAAATGGTATGTTAATAGTAGGGTCTTAGCAGAGTCTGACGTGTAGTAATCCTCAGGAACTGTGAGGCATGGCTGACAGGCATTAATATTTGAGCCTATGAGATGGTTCCAGAGCTAGTCTGCCCCATTCGAATCTTGGGTTCCTTCATTCTTACCTACGCCAACTGGTATAATAGTATCTATTTCCTATTGTGAAGATTAGCTCATTTACAAAGAGTACTTAGAACAGTAGCCAGATCATAAATATTTAGAAATGTTAAATGCTTCATAATTATTCTATTCATATTACCATTTTTATGTATATATATATATATATATATATATATATATATACATATATATATATATTTATATATACTCATATATGAAATTAATCTTGGCTTTGGCTAACTGATTTCAGAGACGTAAAAGCACCCCTACCTCTACTGCTCTGCATCAAGAGGCTGTGACGATTTCTGACTCAGGCTGAGGCTCTGTGATGACGTCATGCCACCCTGCTCCCCTGGCCCAGCATCCTGGGAGGGATGAGCCAATCCCTCTGTCTTTTAGTCTCAGTTCCAACTCCATCTTCAAAGTCCAGTCAAGTGACCACCTGGGATCCTCTCAGTTCCCAGAGAGGCTCCACCTTTGATATTTAAATTCATGCTGTTGCTTCCCCAACACTGTGTTCTGCTTTGCATAGCATTGACCCCTCTCTTAAGTTTTTCTAGAGCTGTTGGCCTCTCCTCTCATCATTTCCTACCCTGAGGGGCCAAAATGTCAACTCCGATATTGCAGGTATCATTCACTTCCTGCTCTACATTCTACAAAAGTGCTCTTACTTGTCTATGTTCAAAGAGCCTGCAAGCCTTGTTACAAGAATGTTGATTCCATCAATCCATACCCTGTAAAATTCTACCTGGCATTATATAATGAAATTAATCATAGCCATTATAATGGCTTCACTACAGTGTATTGATTTTCTTCCTTATCTTTATTCTTCTATTTGTATTTTCATCCAATTCTCATTGTAGTCCTGCAAAGTAGATGCCATTATCGGGTGTTTCTAACAAAGAGACTCCGTGCGGTTAAGCCATGAGCCTACAGTTCATAAATGCTGAAACCAGGAGTGAAAAATCTACTCTGTGTTTTTCCGAAGCCCTGGCCTTTACTGGGATATAGTGCTTACTATACAAATCTAGTAATCAGTGTTCTACTTTCTAACTATTTCCCTCGTACTTAAAATATCACTGAAATGTACTCTTGAAAAAAATATGCTTATGGATTTAGGGACAATTAAATAAAAAACAATTTAAAGATAATTTATTCAATCCATATTTTAGTACAGCAACTAGATACTGTCCACAGCAAAAGAGAAAATCAGATGTTTCAATTTTTCAATAACAAAAATACACATTCAGTAACACAAATAATATTTCTGTGGATCAGCTGACCAGTGACACTGCTGATTAGCCTGTGGATTTAGGCTTTGCAGTAATGGAGCAGGTGCTAAACTTTGCCAAGTGGGAAGATTTCTGTGTGAATAATAGGCAATTCTGAGGGTTCATTTTCTAGAACTTCGTAAGTTTCAATAACTTCCATACTTGTCTCTGATCAGGAACAAAAATACAGTATAGGATCTTGTGTGGCTGACTAGCTGTAGAGGAGCAGCGTGTGGTTTATGTGAACTTCAGCAAGAAGATTTTTATACCTAAGGAGGAAAACTGGAACCTGTTTAGCAACAGGGTTATTTTTGAAAAGATAATTGTAATTTTTCTTGTCTGGAGAAATCAGTCTGCAGTAAGTTTCATTCATATCATGGGTCTAAATGGTAATCTCCTAAATTTCTTTATGGGGGATTTATTCATAATTCTAATATTTCCTGAACACTATTTAAAATTTACATGTAATAATGACTTGCCTCTCTAATGTGATGCTCCAGTTTAATCATGTTTCACATTTAATATGATACTCTAATAAATTGTAAAGGAAGATGGATAGTTAATTTTGTCCTGGTGTTACGCATGGGGAACTGATGTCTGAAGCTTTCACCTGACCTCATAGGTGGGTTGAGAATCAACCTGGACTCCACGTTTGCTTCATCTTCGTATCAGAATATCCGCTTTGTTTCATGGTGACCTTGATCAGAGTTTGGACTAGACCATAAATTTTTAGAAATATGGACACTTCCTGGAAAACAGTGAATAATGACTAATTAGCAAGCATTGAGTTTTCATCTGCTTCTTCAGAAATCATCCACTGAGGCCCATGCAGAAATGAGACAGAATTAAACAAAGAAGAGTGGTTGCTTTTTATGTGCATATATGATTCTGATTGGGTTTCTGACCAATGAGATTAATAATTCAAAATAACCCATGTCATTGTTTCCCTGAAAGATTTTCCTAGCACCAATTTATATAAACAAAACCTTATCCTACAAGAAACTGTATGAATTTTTAATGATTTTGACTGGGCTGGTAAGGTTAATTTCACTCCAAGGCGATGATGAGTCTGTCCCTGGGCATGATTCTAAGACCAAGCCTCCTCCTTCCCCTGAAGGCTTCTCACTGAATCCTAACAGTGCTCTGTCTGGTCATGGCTGAGGAGTCCTGTCCCTTGCTACTATCATTGCCTTGGCCATAGCCCATATTTCTAGCAACTTGTGCCTCCTCAAGAAAGCAAAGCTCCTGGGATAGGAAGTAACTGACTATTCTTTGAAACAGAAAATTGACTTAAAATATAGTAAGGCTATTTATACAGTGAAATACTTGATTGACTTTAATAATAATTAGAAGATAGAATTGGCATAGAAGTCAGCTGAGAGCACATACAGTGTCTGGTCTTGGAATGTTTACCTGGGGGTAAAATCCTCTAGGACTCCAGTTCTGATTAAGGTTACGAATTGCTAATCCCTCCAGCACAAACTCTAGGCAATCAGAGTTATCCACCATGAACATCTTTTTGTTTGTACTCAGTTTATTAGTCTTAAAATGAATCAGAAGGCAGGAGATTACTTCAGCCAAGGACGTTGTGTGATTTTCCCCCCCTGCAATCACTATAATTACTTTATCTCAAAAAGAACTTTATCTTTGCCACTCTAATGAGATACTCTGCCATGGAATAGCATTAAAGCTAAAAGGTTTCTGATGAGAAATGGTACAATAAATAGAGTAAGATGTAAAGTGCCTGGCGTGATGGATTTTGTTTAAAATTGGTTTATAGATTAGGGACAATTTATGTGAGGAAATTTATTAAGAAATATAGTCTAAATGTATAATCATTCCTAAACTTAATATTTGTTACAGATTAATTGTTGGTCAGGTGTCTTCTTACTTCTGTTGTTATCAAACTTACTCTCACAGCTATGTAAGAAATTCAAGTCTTAGAATAGACCTAAGCTTGCTTCCAATTTTAACATGGGGTGCTTTTGCCTAAGTGTGTGATAGTCCCCTCTTTGCTTATTGTAGATTTGGTTATCAGGCATTTCAGTGCTTTTAAAGTACAATGGCAGAGGCATTACACGTTGTTTTATGTCATGACAGTATTGTAGGGCATGTCCCAATAGCGAGGGGGGAGCCTGCCACCATGCATTCAGTTTTGCTTCATGTTACAGTGTTAAATCTACAGTGAAGCTGGCTTCTGTGTGGATTCATAAGCTCCAGGGTGGAAAGTGTGTAGAACACAATGCAAAGCTGGCATCTGCCAAAGCCAGGGTGGCCCCCATGTTCACTGTCGCCCTTCATGCCGCCATCTGTCCTGCCACGAGATTCCTCTTGGCCTTGTGGACGCCTCTTCATCTCCTTTGAACGCCCACTCTCTTTGCTCCAAACCTCTCATCCACACACAAATGATACACACGCACCTCTCAAAGAGCCAGTCAAGAGAGAAAAGTTAAAATATTTTCCTCTTTTTCCCTTTTACCAAAGCCAGTACTTAGAAAAGAGCCAGGTTAAGGTAAAAATAAACATATTAAAAAACCCTCAAAGTATTACCATAAAGATGATTTATATTTTTTACATATGTATTATTCTTGATAGTTTATGTTTAGAATTTGCATACTATATACAATAAAAATGTAAAGGGGTCTACATAAAGATGGTTGATCCAAACCATTTCAGGCCATCAGTACAGCCAGTAGAGCAATGTAAAATTGTAAGTAAATGCTGCCTGTGCTAGAGTCTTGGCTAGCCTTGAAACTGTTTTTGTGGGTGAAATGCCACTTTTTCCAGTGCCTGTTTCTACACATAGATGTACCTCCCTGAGGTACATCATCTACACATAGATGATCCTCTACTGAGTGAAACTGACATATATTATTCATTTGACCACTTAGAAGGTTTATCAAGAATTGAGAAAGTAAAAAATAGATGTGTAGGGCAGTGGGTTAATTTATTTGCTTTTGAAGTGAATGGCTCAAAAATCTCACTGGGGACACATAAATGAATTAGTAGCCTTTTCTTACTACATAGTAGAGCCTCTGTTGATGCTTTATATGGAGCGAATATCTTACCTCACAGTGGTGACATGTGTGGGGCAGGGGAGTCTCCCTGAAAATGCTGCCTCAGAATGAGGCAAGCCAGTGCAGACCAAGACTGTGATATAGGATTACATTATGTTCCAGATGCATCCTCTTCCATCTGGGAATATCCAGCTACCTGCATAAATGCATCATTAAAGCCAGCTGGGAAATAGAGAGGTTAATTGACTTTACTTGGGTTACAGAGTGAGAAAGAAAACAAACTCAGGGTTTAATCCGGGGAACTGCAGCTTAGATTCTTGCTGAAAGCACTCACGTTGAGTCACATTAATTTTCTTATAAGATTGAGGGAGAGTTGACTCTTACTCTGCAGGCTTTTCCTGAAAAGAGTAAAATTCACTGGACTTCTAAAGTAGGGATCAGGATTCTAGAACTGGATAAGAAGTGAAACATGGAGTTTTTTTTTGCTGAAGAGAAAATGGAAGAGTATTGGTATACTTGTACAAAGAAAATTATGAAAGTTAAAAGGGAAATGCTCATAGAATATGAATTGTATAGTGACTAGCTACCCAATTGGGTTTGTTGTAGGGCATGATACTAATTGATACCAGAGTCTATGGCATGCACTGGGCACGGTCCACTTGCCTCTTTGAGTATGATTAAAACCCTTCAGTCATTTGTTAATATGATTGAACTACAGGTTCTCTAAGCTAGTTTCAAAGAATTATATTTCTATCTAGTGTCAGAATGACCCTAATTTTTCCAATGTGTTCTGAATCTTCAGTTGTGCATAGGGAATTTCATATTAATGTAGAATGCCATGCTAATAAGCATACACTGGACTACTGCCTAGGAAACCACCTACAATTAGAATGATCAGAGATGGCCATAATTTAAAGCTAGCAAAAGCATCTCATGGACGAATGAACGCTCCTCCTCCCATAATGCACTACAAACAAATGAGAATCATGCTCTTTGTCTTTGACTCTGAATAGGATATTTTTATTTAAAGTAGTTAAGGCAAAGATTAGTGTAAACCAATATGACATAATCTGTACATTGACCATTGTTATCATAAACATATAAACTTTGCATAAACAGTTCATGAAATAAATGGAGTGTGACCCCAAAATTAAGTCTTTATTACTTATATCCCCCTGTACTGGGCTCCCTTATTTAGATACATTTTCTTGGGGCAGGGAGCATACTTTAGAGCTTAACATAGTGCCTGCTACATAGTAGATAAAGTTTAAGATGTTTTGTAAAGTAACATGAATAGTAAGCCAAGGTATTCAATGACAATGATATCATTCATTCGTTATCATAGTCATTGTACACCTTGGCCTATCCAATGTCTTAGAATAGGAGTCAATGTTGCAGTCACCTAATGTAAACTCCCTCCCGTGTAAGATAATGACTCTTAGATGGTTGGTGTTTAGTCATCTGACTTTTGCTAGAGCACATTGAGTAAAGGAATTTCATTGCTTTTCACAAAACTGTTTCCTTGTTAAAGAACTTGCGAGAAAGTTATATGACCTTAAATCTATTTCCACCCATAACTTCTAGTTCTGTTCTTTGAAAAAAAATGATATCCAAGGAACCTTCCATCTGTAGGCTCTTCAAACGTTGAAAGCAGTTACAATGATTTACTTCCTAGGGCTTTCCTTCTGTACTAAACTTATGACTCAAACATAAAAAAGGGACAGTGTTCTCCTGCCTCAAAGAAGTTTTCTTTTCTAAGAACAGCTTTGGAGCCACTGAAGGTATGGTGAGAGTATGAAAGAAGATCCTGAATTTGGAATGTGATTGAGCTCTTAAATAGGCCCAGGAGATTGCTGTTGGAGCGTGGGTAGGGCCTATGTGGACATTGATCCAGGACTGATTGTAGAAAGGGAAAACGCAGAGTGTATGCAGGGCCTTCTTTGTGAAATGGTGCTGGTGTTCAGGTTGGAGAATGAAGAGGCGGGGCTGGAAATGACAATTAAAAGCTAGGTGTGGCAGCTGCTGTCAGGCACTGAGCTTACCACCAGGGTTGGTCACAGTGGGGCCTATTGAGCCTACTGGTGATTTTTGTAAAGCAGCTCCTGGTAGGTCTGTATTAGTCCATTTTCACGCTGTTGATAAAGACATATCCAAGACTGTGCAATTTACTAAAGAAAGAGGTTTACTGGACTTATGGTTCCATGTGGCTGGGGAGGCCACGCAGTCATGGCAGAAGGTGAAAGGCATGGAGGAGCAAGTCATGTCTTACATGAATGGTACCAGGCAAAAAGAGAGTTTGTGCAGGGGATTTTCTCTTTTGAAAACCATCAGATCTCATGAGACTCATTCACCATCGTGAGAACAGTGCAGTAAAGACTGGCCCCCATAATTCAATCACCTCCCACCAGGTTCCTCTTATGGCACGTAGGAATTATGGGAGTTACAATTCAAGATGAGATTTGGGTGGGGACACGGCCAAACCATATTAATGTCCAAGACAAACCTTTTGTAGCTTCAACTGCATGACCCATCACGCTGTATCTGGAGGTGGTTCCTTTTACAGAAGATTATTTTGTTTCCTCTAAAGGAGTTTACTTGTCCTCCTGTCAGGTAGCATTTTTGTTGAGGCCATGGATGCTGCTGACACGTTCTTTGGTAAATGTCATATTATGTTAATAGCTTTTCTCCCAGGGACCAAATGGATACCTTTAAGTTTCAAATACAGCTTTATTTCAGTAGATAGCAGTGGTCTAGTCTCTTGAAAACAACCAACTAGACAAATGAAAACCTTGCCACGTACTGCTCCTGCTAGGCCTGCATTAGGCTAGGCACTTGCTGGAGGGTGGTGTATGTTGGGGTGGGGCATCCTCTGTCCTTCTACAACTTGAGCTTGCTCCCCTGCTCTGCCATTTTGCTCTCTGCTGTTTCTGATGCCTCAGTGTTGAAGCACAATTTGGGAGCTTAGCAAGAGCACAGGAAAGTACTCACTGAGCTGACACTGTCGTGGGATATGTTAAAGCGGTCAGGAGCAGGTATTGTGAAAAGCAGACTTATCTCGTTGTCTCTTGTACACCTTGTTTAGAGGTCACCACAGGAAATGTCATCTTGACCTCCAGAAAGATACACTGATGTTCCTCCTCCAGTGATTGATCACTTCTTTCTCAGCTGCTGTTTT
The DNA here is from genome assembly GCA_031835075.1 of Saguinus oedipus. NCBI lineage: Eukaryota > Metazoa > Chordata > Mammalia > Primates > Cebidae > Saguinus > Saguinus oedipus. Next base: position 171,815,143 of record CM063172.1, on the reverse strand, counting down.
TTTTCTATTATCCACCCCACTTTTCTATATTGGAGTCTCCTTGGTCTTCCAGGAAGTATTGGGCTGAAACTAAAGTGGTTTCAGTGCAGCTCTTTTTCATTTTTCCATGGGTCACTCTCATACGTCTTTTGTTTTAACAAACTCTGGGAGCACAGACTAAAACCAATTTAACTATACCAACAAAGTAACCAGCCTTTAACATTATCATGTGGGAATCAGGTTAGACCTGAACTCATTCTCTGTATTAGTCTGTTCTTGCCTTGTTTGTTTGTTTGTTTGTTTGTTTGTTTGTTTGTTTGTTTGTTTTGAGATGGAGTCTCGTTCTGTTGCCCAGGCTGGAGTGCAGTGGTGCAGTCTTGGCTCACTGTAACCTCTGCATCCCGGGTTCTAGCAATTCCTTCCCTCAGCCTCCCAAATAGCTGGGACTACAGGCACATGCTGCTACACCCGGCTAATTTTTTGTATTTTAGTAGAGACAAGGTTTCACCATGTGGCCCAGGCTGGTCTCGAACATCTGAGCTCAGGCAGTCCACCCGCCTCAGCCTCCCAAACTGCTAGGATTGCAGGCATGAGCCACCGCGCCTGGTCCGTTCTTGCCTTGTTATAAAGAAGTACCTGATATTGGGTAATTTAAAATGAAAAGGGGTTTAATTGGCTCGTAGTTCTGCAGGCTGTACAGGAAGCATAGTGGCTTCTGCAGAGATCTCAGGAAGCTTGCAGTCATCACAGAAGGCAAAGGAGGTGTGAGACGTCTTAACTCACCAGAGTGAGGGAGGATGTCTACACACTTTTAAACCAACAGATCTCATGAGATCTCACTCACCATCACAAGAACAGCACCAAGGGGATGGTGCTAAACCATTTATGAGAAACTGCCCCCATGATCCAATCACCACCCACCAGCCCCCACCTCCATCAATGAGGATTGTAATTGAACATGAGATTTGGGTGGGGACACAGATCCAGACCCTATCACTGTTTCTCCTTAACCCTAGAAGAGTCATATCAAGCTCTCTGAGTGGAGACCTTCATTGAAACCCTTTTCTCTTGATTTAAGATAAAAAAAAAAAGGGTGCCTCATTGTGGTGAGTTGGGGATACAATATAGTTTTCCACAAAGAAATCACCTTCAAAAATTATCTCCACTCATTCCAACAAACCAACCTTTATAAAAACCATGTTCATGAGATGTTTTAAAATTGCCCATGTTTGGAAGCAAAGGGTGTACTTTCTGCTTGATTTTGCTGTGAGCCTGAAGCTGCAGTCCGTTAAAAAATGATGTCAGTGATTTTTAGATTTGTAAACTCACATATGCAGTCAGCACCTCTTTTGGTTTATAGCATTTCTTTAAGCTGGTACTCCAGTTGAAACCTCTAATTTAATACTCTATTGCATAAGCCTTTCATTTAGAGCCTTTCACAGCCAAAAAAGTATTTTCATACACATTGTCTTTATTGATGTGATAACCATGTGAATTGGGTAAGGTGGCATCCTGTGATATTTTACACCCGAGACAACCATACGAGGTTCACAGAGAATAGGAGAATTGCCAAAGGAACAGTACGAGGTGGGCTCTTGAACCACATGTTTTGAAAAAAAATCTGAAGATTTTTCTCATTCTGCTACATTGTGTCTTCTCTTGGCAGTGGGCTAAATATCTTTAGTTGGTACATCATTATTTTTATCACTACTTGCTCTGTAGAGTCCCTAAGGCATTTAAAATATTTTAAATGTGCAGGATCACTGTCATCCTTTTCTTCTAAGATGTTCTTATATTTTCTTTGATTTATGTTTTGGAGGCTCCATCTTTGTTGAGGCCATGGATGCCGCTGACACATTCTTTGGTAAGTGTCATGTTATAGATGTTCCAGCCGTCTATTAAATTTCATCTCGTGGTATCAAGATAATAAGAGCTGAAAATTAGCCGAAATGTGGATCCTTGATATCACAGAGCTGCTGTTATCTAGACTAAGGAATATGCACTAGTTTTTCCTGGAAAGAAAAAGATTTTGAAATCTCTTATAATGAAGGACACAGATAACACTGGAACGTCTTGACCTAAACTTTTGTCCTCGTGTTGTTTTGTTTCCTCCAGCAACATGAAAAACTTTAAATAATGACTTAGATTACTTTATTTTTAATTTGGAGCAGGGTATTCAGCCATAAGGTTTTGTTTCCTTTCTTTGGAAACCTATGATTTTGAAGAAGGGCTGGCAGGAGAGTTAGTTGGCACGAAAGTCAGATTTTATATTTTATTCTAGTTTATCATTTAGTGGAAAAAAAAAATAAGTAAGTTTACCTTGTACAGCTTGAAATTTACTGGGCATTTGTTTTCAAATGGCCATGCATTGTATTGAACTTGAAAAATTAAGATGAGCTTTGGAAAAAAATCTATGACATTGGAAAATGTGCTGTGGTATATAGTTTAGGTGAAATATGAACTAAATAATATCACAAATCTAGGAAAATATCAATTTGTATGTTCAGAAGAAGAGCTCAATACAAGTTTCATAACCAATGAATGCCAATTTTGTCTTTATTAGATGAGGCTTTGTTCATGTCAGAACAGAAGACCGAGGCAGTCAGTAGCACATGTCCCCCACCCCCACCACCCCACTTATTTTTAGATATAGGAGAGTTTTCAAATAAATGCCTCAGTTAGAAGACAGAAACTCACATTGTTAAAAAGTGGGAAAAAAAAAGTGGAGAAAATTGGTTGACTTTAAGTTTCTCAAAGATTTACATGCAAAAAACTTCTCAATGTTGGCCACTCTACTCCAAACATGCAGATTTCTGAATCTTTAAAGCACAGATGAAATGTGCATCTTTAACCGCAGTGCGGGATCAGCAAAAGGAAAATCAAAGGAGGGTGGGTGTATTAGTCCATCCTCATGCTGCTGTGAAGAAATACCCAAGACTGGGTAATTGTAAAGGAAAGAGGTTTAGTTGACTCACAGTTCCACATGGCTGGGGAGGCCTCAGGAAATAGTCATGGCAGAAGGGGAAGCAACACGTCCTTCTTCACGTGGCATCAAGAGAGAGAAGAAATGAGAACCAAGCAAAGGGGGAAGACCCTTATAAAACCATCAGATCTCATGAGAACTGACTCCCTATCCCAAGAATAGTATGGTTCAATAACCTCCCACTGGGTCCCTCCCATGACACGTGGGGATTATGGGAACTAATAATTGGGTCAGGACACAGCCAAACCATATTGGCGGAGCCAGCCCAACATTGAAAATGTTGGAAGTAATCAAGAGAAAGAGATGACGGTGGATGTGTTTGTTACTTCACTAGACTCTGCCCTTTTGGGAAGTCTCCTATTATGCAGTCAGTAATTTTTGCTTGTTGAATATTGGATTTGATCGATTAAACAGACAAATAAAGTACAAGATCCTGGATATGTGCATTAATTAGCAAAAGTTGATACAGAGGTATGCTGTCCAATATATCATCCACTAGACACATGCGGCTCTTTAAATTTTCGTGAATTAAAATTAAAGAAAATTAAATTGCCAGATCATTAGCCACAGCGGCCACATTTCACGGACTCAATGGGCAGTTGCAACTATGGCTGCCTTATTCATTGTACATCATGAACACAGAGCATTCCTGTCGACACAGAAAATTCTCTTGGATAGCACTAGTTCAGGGGATTCTCCCTGGGGCAGTCAGATCGACCTGTTTGGATTTGTTAAAATATTAAGTGTATCTTTCTAAAACTAAAAAGAAAGAGGAGCTGGAAAAAAGTTACTTGGCTATTGCAGAAATGAGGTATATGGTAGGATTGAGGGGAGGCATGCTGAAGCAGTTCAAGTGTTAGCAAAGTTTTATGGTTTCTGAGCCCAAGGCCTAGAAATGAGACAGGGCTTGCCTGGGTCATGCAGCCAGCAGTGACAGATCAGATCTGGGACCAGGACCAAGACTGTTAGCTTCCCAACTGACAGTTTTATCACCATGTTGAATTCCTTCCAAGATGTATACTTCGGCATATAATTCTGGAACCAGAAATCTTTGATTTTTATAAGGCAAAGAGGCTTACAGTCTTTCCCTCCCCATACCAAGACAGGAGAGGAGGTGACTTTGTTACACAGAGAAATCCACATCACAGTCTGCCATCTGTCAAGGACATCTCCCTCACCTACTCATCCTCAGAGCGGATCAATGAGGAAGCCCACCAGAAGATGATGATGGCAGTGAGACGGCTCCATGTGGCCCGTGTGAGTCCTGGCTCAGCAGCTGTGTCTCAGATCACTTTGGGCTGCAGCCTGGGCTCTGCAGCAGAAGAACCCAAATGCCTTACACTGGGGTTCTCCTTAGGACCGTGTTTGTTCTCCATCCCCTTACAGCTTTCCAACTGAACAGCAGCCACCGTCCAATGCATGTGATTCTCAATGTGGGAACACACTATGCCTTCCCACGATTAAACAGTGTGCTTCTGGGCAGGAATTGATCTGCTTGAGACCAAATGATTATGGAAGATGCTGTTTTGTCAATGAAACGCAAATGTACATTAACGAAGTGTCCTTTCATTTATATAAATTCTTTTTTATAATTATTTATTCTAATCAGCACAAGAGCACCAATACTAAAAGTTGTCAGAATGACCTACTGATAATGTGTTTTAGAAGTAGGTGGAAAGTAGTTTTCACAGAACTTTAGTTCACTTGTACGTTTCAAACAATACAATAGTTATTTAGTTGAAGGTTAAATTTAAGACAAAAGCCAATACATTTTCAGTGACAATTGTTAAATTCATCATTAAGGAATAAAATATTGACATTCTCCGTAATCAACACACTAACATGGTATGTGATCCTATACAAGATGTGCAAGCATTTCTGCTTTTAAAGTTTCCTAATAGAGGTGGGAGGAATCACAGGAGGAAAGGAGCGGTAGCGAACTCTCAGGTGTCCTGCACAGACAGGGCTCCGCTGCTCCATGGGAGGAGGAAGATGAAACCTTTTCACCTTGTGTGTCAGGAGAACAATAACCAACATTCAACATCTCATAGAGCCATGACCCCTCCCCACCTCTTGTGGGGAAAGGCTAGTCTGGAAAAGTATAGTGTGTAGACCTAGAGAAATAAAGCAAATATCTGTGGGGCACATAGGCACAAGCTACTGATTTACTTGGGACCTTCAGACACAATGTGGCTCCATTGGGCTGCAGCAGAGGCTTTGTTCATCAGTTCCCTAAGGGACTATTTAGCTGCTGCTGACACCCTCCACACAGCCATGGCCTGCTGGATTTCAGAAAATTGCTACAATCTGGCTAGATAATGGAGGTGTTAGGAGAGCTTCCAGGACAGAAGACACATCATAAAGAGTGTCTTTAAGCAAGAAAGGCACGGTACATCGAAAAACTAAGAAAGAATCGGGGAGAAGAGAACAGTGGCACGGGTGTTTTAGGAAACCTACTGATTGGTGTTAGAGAAAACTTCCGTTTTCCACATTTCGTTCCTGTGTTCCATTTTCATGTTAGCATTGGTGTTGATGTCATTCATTAAGATGAAACACTGAGAAAGTGCTTAGGTTTGGTATGAATGATGATTGAATATACCTTGGAAATGTTGAGCTGCCTTGTAAACATACAAGTGGAGGTGTAAAGTAAGTAGATGAATATTCATATCTGGTCCACTCTCTGGCTCTTGTCCCAACATGTAGACTCACCAACTTTAAGTACAAGCGTACGTCACAGATTGTGCAAGCTCAGACCCACACTGCTGCAATAAAGCAAATATTGCAATAAAACAAGTGTCACTTCAAGTGAAGTTATGTTTAAGCTATAATCTATTCAATGTGCAATGGCATTATGTCTAAAAAAATGAAGTACATGCCTTAATTTAAGAACACTTTATTGCCAAAAAAAGCTAATATTCACGTGAGCCTTCAGGGAGTCATAATGTTGCCATTGACTGATCAGGGTGGTGGTTGCTGAAGGTTGGGACAGCTGTGGCAATTTCTTAAAATAAAACAACAATGAAATCTGCTGCATCTGTTGATTCTTTTATTAAAAATTATCTGTAATATGCAAAAATCTCTGATAGAACTTTGAAAATTGGAGTCAATCCTCTAAAACCATGCTGCTGCTGGAGCAGCTAAGTTTATGTAATTTCTGAAATCTTTTGCTGTTATTTCAACAGTGTTCATAGCATCTTCACCAGAAGTGGTTTCATCTCAAGAAACTGCTTTCTTTGCTCATTCCTAAGAAGCATTTTCTCATCTGTTCAAGTTTTTTCATGAGATTGCAACGATTCAGTCACATCTTCAGGCTCCACTTCTAATGCTAGTTCCTTTGCATTTTCTGCCACATCTGTAGTTACTTTCTGCGTTCAAGCCTTGAAATCCTCAAAGTCATTCATGAGAGTTGAAACAAACTTCTTCAAAAGTCCTATTATATAGATATGTTTGCCTCCTTCCACAAGTCACAAATATTCTTAACGACGTGTAGAATGCTGAATTCTTTTCCAGATGTACTGTCAATGAGCAATAATATTTTGAAAGAAATTTTATTTTCTGTGCAGTATTTATCAACAGTGAGCTTAAAATATTCAGTAAACCATGCTGTAAACTGATATATTGTCATTGAGGATTTTGTGTTCCATTCAGGGAGCACAGAGAGAGTAGATTTCCATAAATCTTAAGTGCCCTAGGATTATTAGAATGGTAAATGAACATTGGCTTCAAGTTAAAGTGACCAACTGCATTACCTCTAACAAGAACACCAGCATGTCTTTGGAAGCTCTGAAGGCAGGCATTGACTTCTCACTAGCTATGAACCTCGTAGATGGAATATTCTTCCCAAAGAAGTCTGTTTTGTTTATCTTGAAAATCTGTAATTTACTGTAGCACCTTCACTGATCTTAGATCTTCTGAATAACTGGCTGCAGCTTCTACATCAGCACTTGCTGGTTCACCTTCTACTTTGATGTGATAGAGACAGCTTCGTTTCTTAAACCTCATGAGTCTCCTTGTGCTTCAGACTTTTCGTGTGCAGCTTCTTCACCTCTCTCAGACTTCAACTAATTGAGGAGGGTTATGGCCTTGCTGTGGATTAGATTTTGGCCTAAGAAAGTGTTGTGGTTTGTTTGATCTTCTGTCCAGACCACTCCAGCTTAGTCCACATCAGCAATAAGGTTGTTTCCGTTCTTCCCATTAGTATGCTCCCTCGAGTAGCACTTTTACTTTCCCTCAAAAACGTACCTTGCACATTCACCATTTGGCTAACCGTTTGGCATAAGAGGCCTAGCTTTCAACCTGTCTCAGCTTTCAACATGTCTTCCTCACTGAGCCTAATCATTTCTGGCTTTTGATTTAAAGTGAGAGATGCGTGACTCTTCCTTTCACTTGAAAACTTAGATACCGTTGTAGGGTTATTATTTGGTCTCAGGGAACAGGGAAATATGAAGAGAAAGAAAGAGATGAGGGAAGGGCTGGTTGGTGGAAACTTACACAGTCAGTCAAAACATGCACATTAATGGAGTAAGTCTACTGTGTTTATGGGCACAGTTTGTGGTGCCCCAAAACGATTACAGTGGTAGCATCGAAGATTCCTGATTACAGATCACTATAGCAAATATAATAATAAGGAGAAAGCTTGAAAAAATTACAAGAATTAACAAAATGTGACATGGAGATACAAAATGAGCATATGCCGTTGGGAGAATGGTGCTGGTAGACTTGCTTTAAGCAGGGTTGCCACAGAACATCAATTTGTGTAAAGGGCAATATCTGCAAATTGTAATAAAGTCAAAGTGTAATAAAATGAGGTATGTCCACAAGTGTTTTAATAAGAGAAAAGCTCCTTTGTGCTCCTGTGAGGATGCTGGTGGGAGCCTGTGGCAGCTGGCTGAGTGGTAATAACTTGCCATCCCATGTTTCAGACTGAACTGTTTGAGTTGGATCATGCTTGGTGCCTGCACACCCTCCTGAAACACAGTAATGTTTTCCCAGGTGGTTCTTCACTGCCCCATGTCAGTAGACTCCCAGCAGATCCCCTAACTCCCCCACCCCCACAGTCCTATAGACAGACTTCAGCATAACTGTGACTAGAGCTGGTGCCACCTGTCCTCAGGCTGAGACATCACAGCCTATGTGTAATAGAAAATTCTATTATATTTATAAGTCTGTGTTTGAATACAGCATTTCTCCTCAACTTTACACCTATTCTAAATGTAAATGCAGATTGAATCATGATTTAAGTGTAATGTGTGATCTCCAAGCAACATCTGTGTTTAATGACTAGAGTTCAGCGTATTTGCAACCACCAAAAAGAGCACTAGTACAGCAGTAATACAGCAAATAACAACTTTGACCCCAGTCCTTGTCCAGGGTAGAAACTGAAAAAGTCAGTGTGTTGAAAGAACACATTTTGTATGCAATTCCTTTCTTTCTATACACATTATTTGTGAGATTGCAATGCAAAAAAAAAAAAAAAAAAAAAAAGCCAGGAACTCAGATCTCTGAGAATGTTTGTAAGTATTCTAGGATGAATGTCTCACCAATATCTGACTCATTATCAAATTGAGAATGTATGTCCTCCTTTTTTATTTTTTTGAGATGGAGCCTCACTCTGTTGCCCAGGCTGGTGTGCAGTGGCGCAGTCTCAACTCACTGCAACTCTCTACCTCCCAGGATCTAGCAGTTGTCCTGCCTCAGCCTCCCCATAGTTGGGATTACAGGCATGCACCACCATGCCCGCCAAATATTTTTGTAAATATATATGTGTGTGTGTGTATATATATATATACGTATATATATGTGTGTGTGTGTGTGTGTGTATATATATATATATACACACACACACATATATATACATATATATGTGTATATATATATATACAATATATTGTATATATATACACATATAGGTTTAGGTTTCGGGATACATGTGAAGAACATGTAAGATTGTTGCATAGGTACGTACATGGCAATGTGGTTTGCTGTCTTCCTCCCCATCACCTATATCTGACATTTCTCCCCATGTTATCCCTCCCCAACTCCCCATCCCCTGCAGTCCCTCCCCTAGTTCCCCCCCACAGACCCCAGTGTGTGATGCTCCCCTCCCTGTGTCCATGTGTTCTCATTGTTCAACACCCACCTATGAGTGAGAACGTGCGGTGTTTGATTTTCTGTTCTTTCTGTCAGTTTGCTGAGAATGATGGTTTCCAGGTTCATCCCTGTCCCTATAAAGGACATGAACTTATCATTTTTTATGGCTGTATAGTATTCCGTGGTGTATATGTGCCACATTTTCCTTGTCCAGTCTATCATCGATGGGCATTTGGGTTGGTTCCAAGTCTTTGCTATTGTAAACAGTGCTGCAGTGAACATTCATGTGCATGTGTCCTTATAATAGGACGAATTAAATTCCTCTGGGTATATATCCAGTAATGCAATTGCTGGGTCAAATGGAATTTCTATTTCTAGGTCCTTGAGGAATCGCCACACTGTCTTTCACAATGGTTGAACTAATTTATACTCCCACCAACAGTGTAAAAGTGTTCCTATTTCTCCACATCCTCTCCGGCGTCTGTTGTCTCCAGATTTTTTAATGATTGCCATTCTAACTGGCGTGAGATGGTATCTCAATGTAGTTTCGATTTGCATTTCTCTAATGACCAGTGATGTATTTTTAGTAGAGACAGAGTTTTGCCATATTGGTCAGGCTGATCTTGAACTCCTGACCTCAAGATTCACCTGCCTGGGCCTCCCAAAGTGCTGGGACTACAGGCATGAGCCACCACGCCTGGCCATATATCCTGTTTTTGATGAAATAACACAGTTCCTCTTCCTAGCTTGTGACCAATGGCAATATCCTTAATATTTTGGAACCTAATTTCTTACCTTCAGCTTCTCTCCTACCCCTAGATCTGAGTGTGTCTGTGCACTTTTCTCTTGGGCAGGGATAGTTGGAAGCTGATAAGTAATGCTGGAATAAATAAGCAAATGCACATAAAGCAATTTGCTCAGAATCTGATCTCTACTGATCGGTTAATGATTCTGTTTCTTTCCCTGATTCTCCCCATGTTTCTTTTTGTGGTTGTTATTGTTGTTATTTTGTATCTCAGATGTATTACGTTGGATTCTACAGCTCTTGTACAACCCAGTATCAATGTTTGTCCAAGTTGATGCTCTTTATGTATTTATTTTTCTTCATTTTCTGATTACCTTCCCTTGCCTGGTTATTAAGAAGCATTTGATACCTACTATGTGTGAAAATCTGTTCTCTGAAGTAGAAACTGTATGTGATTCAGAGTCAATATGACCATCATATTTATTCAGCTCACCTGCAGACCTTGGTAACACGAAGCATCCACTTGTTAGGATTTACGGCAGAAGCATACTTTGGTTTTCCTATCAGAAATAGCAGAGAAATAAGCAAATGGTTTCTGTGGTTTATGTAGTTAATCCCATTTCCCTCTGCTATGCTTGCTGGAAAGCTCAGAAACAAATGGTGCCTTGCCTCTAGCAAACACATAAAACTTCGGGACCTGACCTGGGACTGGAATGCCACTCCAACTGGGCCAACATTCCCTTCTGTCCCTCTGTCAGCCCACTCCCCTCCACATGTATCTTCACTTGCTTATATTGTTATGGCCTCTTTCATGTTCTTCCTGAATCCAATATGGTGTAAAGGAACAAATAAGCTTACAAATGTCGAAGGGATGCGTTGAGTGAACACATTTTCACCTGAGAGTGGATTTTCCCTGTTCCCTGTGTCCTCTTTGGTGTCTACCATCTCTGCTCTAGCTGGGGCTGTTGTGCTGCAGTCACTATACAGGGATGCGTTTGTTTGCCCACTCATTGAGATACAGGAGGGAAGGGAGCCCACCGTCCCCTGCTGTGTAACACACTTGCTTGTTCACCCCGTAAAGCCAACTTGAAAGTCAGTTAGGCTATGTGTACCAGTTAACTCAATTCCTGCGCCGTGAAATATTGAAAACTACTTGACTGGAACACAATGAACAGGTCACATATCATTCAGTCAGTGTGGGGAAGGGAGAATGTGAAAAAGGAGGGAAAAAGATTCATTTGGGATTATCACATTATCACAGTGGACAGCTCTTAAGCTTGGCCTGTGGGCTGACCATTTTATTTTGTGGGATTTAAGTAAGGTTCATGGTATACGTTTGAAGATACTAGAAACATACGTGTTTCTAGTATCTTTGAGAACTCTGATGACTTTCTTTTATTTAATTTTTGTGGGTACATAGTAGGTGTATATATTTATGGGTTTCATGAGATACTTTGATACAGGCATGCAATGGGAGATAAGCACATTATGAGGAATGAGGTATCCATCCTCTCAAGCATTTATTCTTTGAGTTACACACAATGCAGTTATGCTCTTTAAGTTATTTTAAAACATACAATTAAGGTATCATTGACCATAGTCTCTGATAGCTTTCAACTAAGCGAAAATATTTAGTTGGGGAAAACATGCTGATCATAGTAACCATCCTTTCCATCCTCGTCGCTTCCTCAGTGCAGCTCCAAATTCGCAGAGAATCACAATAAGGAAAAATCACTTCAAATATGCCTTTGCAATGAATTTCACATTTCACATGTATCACAAAGGCCCCCATCTGTGGCATGCAGCATACATTTCTAGGATGTAGACTTTGCTACACACACACACACACACACACACACACACACACACACACAGTAATAATATAACAAAAAGCACTGTCCCCTTACTACAATTTTTCTGTAAAAGGAAAAGAAATGGGAAGAGGAGGCAAACACTAAATACAGATGTGTAAGTTCCACACATTGAGGCTGTTTGCTGCTTGGTGATGTTTACAAGGTTCAGAAGCTGGGTGGAGGAGGAAGCCTTTCCCCTTGACACACACATAAGCTCGTGAGTGGAGTCAGTGGCAACCCTAGAGAACTAAGTGGGCAGTGACTGGCAGCTGATTCTTTTCTTGGTTGTTGTTGACATATAATCATAAACCTTCAGTGTGCAAACAGATGCCATTTTTACCTACACACTTGTATATGCTCCTCTAGACAGACTTTTACAGAAAATTCCTTCACACCACCTCCAACTCAATTACCCACACCCATTAAGGTCATGCCTCTGAATTTTGATCCCAGGATTAATAATGTCTTAGAAAGAAGACTTTCAACTGTGACCAGAGGGATGGGTTCTGCTGCAGGCTAAAGGGGAAGGACCCATGGACTGGGGATGGAGGAAGTGAGGAAACACAGCAGCTCTGGTGGCTCTGCAGTCAGGAGAGCCACGGTGCAAACTGCATTATCCAAAATCAGATGGAGTCCCGGCAGTCCATCTGCCATGGCACAGAGATGCTGGACCGCCTCCTCAGGTGGACACAGCATGGTTCAAGCTGATGATCAAAGACGAGACACAATATTGGCACGGGTTCCTAAGAAGTTCAGCCAGCGGAGAGAATTGTAGGTTCAAATAGAACATGTGCAGTATCCACTCCGCTGCAGGTCCAGTTTTCAAAATTCAATTAACATTGAGGAGAGGCCAGGTACAGTGGCTTACACCTACACCTGTAATCCCAGCACTTTGAGAGTCTGAGGCAGGAGGATGGCTTAAGGCCAGAAGCTTGACACCAGCCAGGGAAACAGTGAGACCCCATATCTACAAAAAAATTTTAAAAATTAGCCAGGCATCAGCAGTGGTGGCACACATCTGTAGTCACAGCTACTCAAGAGGCTACAGTGGGAGGATCACTCCAGCCCAGGAGTTTGAGGCTGCTGTGCTCCGTGAGAGTGGGTCGTGATCGCGCCACTTGCACTCAGCCTCAGTGACAGACTGAAAGCCCTTGACTCAAAACAAGCAAACAAGCAAAGACACTGATGAGGAAGAGATTATGCAATTCAGTGAAACCAGACACCTAGATAGAAAGCTCCTGCATCAGGGACTGATGCTTTTATCCCAGATCAGAAAACAAATAAACACAAAGAAAACAAGAAACAAAACAACACTGAGAAGATTGAGTTATCACTCATGCCCTGAGTCATAAAGCTGACCCTTGCAGGATGATGTAAGTCCTTCAGAACACACAGCCATGTCCACCTGCAGCACTTGGTCAGTACATGACAATATCCTACTGGTGAGAATTGGTCCAAATAGGTTTTAAATGAATAGCTTGGTAGTAGGAACTTGAGGGGTTGAAGTGACCTCCACCCTTTAAGGGAGGTAGCTCAGTTGTGAGTGTTGGAGCTCTGGGTCTGTCAGATTCCAATTTCCCCAGCATCAGGGCCAAGATTGCGGAGCAAACACTGCCAAACACACAAGCACAAGTGTCGTCAGGGACAGGCCGATTACAATTTTGCTCATAGAATTAGCTATGTCAAGAGAGACTCTTCTGCTAAAATTGATTTATCAGAAATAGAACTGTTCCTATGAACATCCTCTCTGCAGTGAGGGTTTGACAGTCCACAATTCACATTTTACTGATGACCCACAAAAAGAATTCAGCTACAGGTTCTTCCCCAGGAGCCTAGAGGATGTAGCGACTCTATTTCTGAAAGTCCTGCCTAGTGGCTTCACAGAAACTTTTTGATCTTCTGGGTAAAGAGACTCAGAGCCTGTCTGTGTTAGAGAATACCTCCTTAGCCTAGAGGGGAAAATATGATCTCCAAATAGAATCCTAATCGCATTTTTTCCTGGCAGTTAATGGTGTTTCAGAGCTTGGTAGGCATGCCACCTAGTGTTCTCATTCAAGAGGCCTGGCCACATTCAAAGAGAAATGAAGGACACCCACACATACGGGGGCTGACAATGGCTTTGGGCCTGCGCTGGAGAGTGAGTTGGAGGGACGTTGCTGCAGCTTGATCTATGGCCCTTTATTTTTTGAATCTGGCAGCTGCCACTGAGATTCAAATGTCCCAGTGCAAAGCACACTCTTTAATTTGTTTTCTTTATTAAATGTACAGCCAAACTTCTGTCATCTTTGTTGTATTCTTGGTGTAGTTGGAAGGCACAAAGAGAACCTGCTTTGCTTTTATTTTTAGCTTAATTATATCAAAGTCCTTTTAAATGATAGGCATTAGGAATTGTTCTTTTTCTTTTTTTGACAGGCACCTGGTGGAAGCACTATGTTATTCTAAAAGAATATTTTTTATGAGAAAAATAAGTTATAGTTACATCAATGCCTTTTAGCAATGAAAGTAGCTTTCATATTAAATTTTATGTGATAAATAATGTAATGCATTCTCATTATATAACACTTAAACAGTATAAAAAAAGGTAAGGTAGAAACTGCTGATACAACCATTGCTAACCATTTGAGTGAAAATCCTTTCTGATAGCTCTAGCATGCATTCACACTCACACGGAAAGAAGTTTCTTTTTCTTTCTTCTGAATTTGTTTCACTTAATTATTTATAACAATTCGTTCAGTTAATTTTTATACTTTTATTTTAAAATTTTTTTTATGACTGCCTAATATTCTATGCTCTGCTGCAAGGGCTTTGATTTAAACATTTTCCTATCGATTTCTTACTGACATTTCTAGATTTTGGTGTGAGTGCCTGTGTGTATGTATATGTGTGTGTATGTTCGTAACTATATACAGCAGTCCAATGATTATGGGTAGACAAATTTGTATGCATTTATTTATTTTTTTGGTGTATGAGTAAAATATATAACCTTATACTTATTTCATTAATTTCAGGCACTTTTATGGGGTTGATTACAAAGAAAGGGATTTCTGGGTTGAAGGTAGTATGTATTTTTTTTAATATATGTTTTAAGATTGTGTTTCAAAGAAGGCTGTAACAATTAACATTTTACTGTCAATAGATGAAAAGACTCGTTTTCCCAGAAAAAAAGGAATTTCATTGTGTTCGTAGTCTGATTAGCCAAAATGAAATATTCTTGTAACTTGAATTTTGTTTCATCTGTTTGTTGACCATTTCTGTCTGCTCCCATACGTTAGGAAGGATTTGAAAATCCGTGCAAGCCCTATCTATGCCAGATAGCAACCTTTTCTCTGCTACAGGACTCGTGTGTATATTGTTCCAGCCTACTGGTTTCTGCTGTCCACTGTTTTTTATTGATGGTATCATCAGATACTAATCATTTCATTAGTCACCTGTCAGTTACCATGGTCTCCCCATCCTCTAGATGTTAGATGTATCTGCTGGGTTTTTTTTTGTTTGTTTGTTTGTTTGTTTAGTTTACTACATTTAAAAGTTTTAATTGGCCTGAAATTTTCTTTTGTATTTAGTGTGATGAAGGGGCCCAAATTCATTTATTTGAATAGATGGCCTTCTGTGACATTACCATTTAGTACATAATCCTTTCTCCCAACATATCAAAATATCACCTTGGCCAAAATAAAGTCCCATATATTCTAAGATTTACTTATGGGTTCTCTATTATTTGGTATTATCATGGAAAGTTGTGGCTCTTTACATTATTTTGAGTCCAGTGACTGCACAGTATCTTTTAGTACATGAAATCACTAGCCTAGCCTCAACCAACTTATCTTATTCATAATTTTCTTGGATCTTCAGGGATGTTTCTTCTTTATTAGATGACTCCTCTAATTCCACCTCTCTTCAAATCATAATAGGTCTTTCTGCTGGTACTTTTGTGGGACTTTAAGGCTTAGCCATGTGCTCCAAGCTCCCCCTGCTTAGCAGACAAGAGTTGAATATTTAATTGAGAGCGAAGGAAGGGTGGCAGAGATATGTTCTATCTACCAGATTGCCAGAGGATCCTTTCTACAACTAATTATAAAAGAATCCATAATCTACCTTAAAATACTGAGCAGATCATCTGTCATTGAAGGCTAAATGGTGGAGAGCACTCACAGCTTGGCTTCTCAGATAGCCTTTATATGGAGAATTCATAGAACTGGGCCAGCACAGATATTGATTGACACTACATGTCAGACCACAGCCCTTAGTCTGTAGGACATTCACGTGCATCCCAGAGGAGCACCAGTCCCTTCCTTAGGGTAAACAGAAGCAGGGGTCCAAGTCTTGCTATTCTTGCCGTATATCCTGTGGACCAGTGGTGCACCACCCCGACACACCACTTCTACTTTCTATGCCAAATGGTGGCCTTCAGCCCTAAGCAGACAGACCCTCTGCAGCTCTGTAGGTCACCCATTAGCTGTATGCCAACCCATACATGGAAGAAATCCACCAGTATGCGTTCTATTGCATATACCATCATGGAAGTATTTTCAACAATAGAATATGAGACTAATGTTCTTTGGTTTGATTTGTTTTTACCTATGGTCGCCAAGGCATTGTCTTATAATAATTGCAAAAGGGTCACATAACTATATCCTGTATCTATTCAGGACATCATCATAAAGTACCTACTATGTACTGAACCAGTGTTGTAGGTGGTGCTAGTAATATAGTAGATACAAAAGCAATAAACAAGAAGCACCTTCTCCCTCGGCTCACTTTTCTTTTCTCTTTCCTTTTATTTCTCAAACTATATTTTTAAAACTTTTGTGATTCAAGCATTTTAATTTGGTCTGAGTCTTCCTGCTCCGTGACCTCTGAGACAGCTTGCCTGGAGGGAGACTTGGAGGCTACCATCCTACCAAGGTGATTTCCCACACAATGTATAGATAGCCAGAGTTGGTTTCTGCTGCTTGCAAATGTAACTGATTAATCAGCTTTCCAGCTAAAGTGTAATTGAGTTTGAATTAAACTTTCTGTGAAGTCTCTCTTGTCTCTTCAATAGAGCCTCACAGGGTAGAGAAAGACACCTCAATAGGCTGTGTAATTTCTGAGTTATCTTCCTCCTTTCCTATTTGAATACCCTTTATTTTTTTTTTTTTCTTGCGTGATTGCTCTGGCTAGAACTTCCAGTACTATATTGAATAGGAGTGGTGAGAGAGGGCGTCCTTTTCTAGTGACAGATTTCAAAGGGAATGCTTCCAGTTTTTGCCCATTCAGTATCATATTGGCTCTTGGTTTGTCATAAATAGGTTTTATTACTTTGAGATATGTTCCATCAATACTGAGTTTATTGAGGGTTTTTAGCATAAAGGGCTGTTGAATTTTGTCAAAGGCCTTCTCTGCGTCAATTGAGATAATCATGTGGTGATTATCTGGTTCTGTTTATGTGGTGAATTACGTTTATAGACTTGGCGTATGTTGAACCAGCCTTGCATCCCCGGGATGAATCCTATTTGATCATGGTGGATAAGCTTTTTGATGTGCTGTTGCAATCGGTTTGCCAGTATTTTATTGAAGATTTTTGCATCTATGTTCATCATGGATATTGGCCTGAAGTTTTCTTTTCTTGCTGAGTCTCTGCCCGGTTTTATGCACCCATCAAAAACAATGAGTTCGTGTCCTTTGTAGGGACATGGATGAACCTGGAAACCATCATTCTCAGCAAACTGACACATGAACAGAAAATCAAACACCGCATGTTCCCACTCATAGGTCATCCACCTATGAGTGAGAACACATGGGCACAGGGAGGGGAGCATTATACACTGGGGTCTGTCGGTGGGGGGAAATAGGGGATAGACAGCAGGGGGTGGGGAGTTGGAGAGATAGCATGGGGGGAAATGTCAGATATAGGTGATGGGGAGGAAGGCAGCAAATCACACTGCCATATGTGTACCTATGCAGTAATCTTGCATGTCCTTCACATGTACCCTGAAACCTAAAATGCAATAAAAAACATTTCTGAGTTATCTAAAAACTCTCAGCATTTTTCCTGCTCTATCAAGTGTCGTTCTGTATTTGAGATGATCCAAAGTATTAGGTCAGTAATTATCCTTTGGTTTAACTTCAAGTGCCTGCAGTTAGTATTTCTGAACTTAGAAGGACACAATGACTTTCTGTTAAGATTCATTTGTAAAACACCAATTGGATTAGGATGTGTTTCATATGAATGGGACTAGTTGTGTGTGAAATGAACAAGAACAAAGAACAAGGGAATGAATACCTGACTAGAGGTGAAAAATAAGAAGCACGCCTTGAACAAGGATATAGGATTGATTAGAAGTCTGGTGTGAAGCCAAAAATGATAGTGATCTGGATGAATGACGAGATAAAGCCTTGCTAACTAACCTAAGAAGTGTGATCCCTTTAAAATACTGTGTGTTTCATGTTGTTAGAAGAATTGTACTTTAACTCCAGAGTTAAGATATATAGAAATAGAAAAATGCAGGTTAAGTGAAATAAAACATTTCAATTCTTATTTATGTGTGCACTGAGAACCAAAAAGAAGATACTCTTGGGTGCATGAGTTTGTGTGGGTGGTGGTGAGGGCAAGGACTTGGGATTCAGCTGACTTTTATTTAGTGTGTGGGCAAATTTTATTTATTTCCGGCATGCTGACAGAAAGGAACAAAGTATACAGCAGCCTTACATCAGCAAATATAAAGATACACATTTTCTATATGTGTAAGTATTTCTTAGAAGAAAATCATTGCTTTGGACAGCCCATCACCTATCCCAAGTGTGTTTTAAATCATATAACTTCACGATTTCTACCTTTAAACTGCATGCAAAATGCACTTAAAAAGTGGATGTAGTTTATTTGTCCGATGATTACTCCTTACATTTTATACCTTACTGCCCTCTCTCCCTTAACATTTCGTCTAAATTATGAGGATTATGCATACAGCAGGATATATGGTGGCACTGGAAAACTGACATGTCAGCACAGATCTATAAACATGTCTGATTTCCATTTCCAAGTACCAAGTACAGTAGGCTCCATCTCATTGACTGATGATGACGAGGAGAGTAGCTGACACGAGTGAGCGTTTGCTCCAGCCCAGCACTCTATACCCATTATCTTATTTATTCCTCACAATAACCCTATAGAGTAATATTACATTTTCATTACATAGGTGAAGAAATAAATGGGTCCAAAGACACAGCTAGGCAGAGCCAGAATTTGAACTCCAGGAGACTATGACCCAGTTCCTTCCTTCTTTGATTGGTGTAAGACAAATCTAAGGAGGAGAAATGAGGTCATCGAATTCACACATGACTTGAAATAGTAAACAGTGTTGTAGGCCAGGTTTTCCCTGAGGCCATGACAAAGTGATTTAGCGCAATGGTCTGTTTAATTTTTTTTTTTAACTGCATCAAATAGCTACCTGAAAATGTCCAGGACCCACTCCACCTGTGGCTGCTCACGAATGTCAAAGGTCAACAGCAGGAAAGGCGTCTTTCATTTTTATGGCATTGGCGCTTCAAATCACAAGTCACTAAATAACAGTGAGTTGTCTAGCAGTAACTGGTGGTGGAATTCCTTGTTCTCCATCTGGTACTCAGTGCCGTAGTCTGGAGGTACAGGTCCATGGAGATGCTGACTGCACAGAGATCAGGACACGAGACAGGGAGTTCTGAACGGGGAAAATGACTTTAGTAAGGTCAGTGCACAGGCTACTAGAGGCGAGCTTCAACTGGGAGCTGGAGGGCTAAGAATGATCAAAGAGAGCCTTGGAAGCACAACTCACAAGGATGGCCGGTGTCCTGTTTTGATCTTGGAAAAACAGGGACAGCAGAATGGCAGGTGCCAGACACTGAGAAATGGGGAGATGCCAGACACTGAGAAATGGGGAGGTATTCGTATCTGCCCCCCGGCTTCTCCTCCCCCCATCACCCAAGCCATTTAATTCCCCAGAGTGTCTTCAGGGCCCAGGACCCCTTTTCTCATGCCTAGGCTCTTTCTGTGCGCTCAGTGCCTCAGGGGTTGCACTCTGCACCCCCACACACTCCCTTTCTTCTCTTTCTTCTGGAGAGGAAGGCCTTGGACTCTGCGCTTATCAGCCTCTAGTGGGTTTGATTTCATGGCCACACCACCGAGGCACCCACTGGCTGCTATGCCTCCACTTAAATTTTGTTCCTTTGGTATTTCTGATTCTGAATATAGACGGATTCATTTCCAAGAATAGGAGGCTGTCACTTTTGTAAAGTACATGACTAACAGGGACAAGACCAAGGGACCAGGGAATTCAAATGGGTTATTAGAGGAGCTACATTTGTCCCAAGCATTGGTCTCCATATTAACTCATTTGTTCTCACCACGAACCTATGAGGTAGGTACCTTATAATCCCCGTTTCGCAGGTGAGGAAACTGAGGAAATAAAGTAATCACGTGACTAGAGTTGAAGCGCTTTTAACAGCCATGATTCAAACCCAGTCTATCTGCATCGTGAGTGTGAGTGTGGGCCTCGGGGCGGCCTGGCTCTGCGGGATGAAGGAGCAAGGCTCAGGCAGCAGGCAGCTCGCAGAGTGCGTGCTCAACACTGGAGCATCACTCTCCGTTGCAGATGAAGTAGCTCAGCCACTGAGGTTCTAGGAAAATTATCTAGAACAGGATTTTCTTCATTTCTCTTAACATCTGTCCTATCTCCCATCCCTGAGCCATCTGAGGTTCATTTCTGACTACTAGCTCGCCAGGCTCCCAGGCAGCACCCTGCTCCTATCTGTCATTAGTCCCTTAGAACCAGGCATCTTAATGGCTGAGAACATGTTTGAGAGCCGACTGCTCACTCAGCACTCAGTTCTACTACTTACTCTGTGTCCGTATATGGGTTTTTTTAAACCTATGTGCCTCAGTATCCTCATCTGTAAAAAGGGACAGTGACAGGAGAAAATGCTTAGAAGAGTAACTAGCACAAGGGAAGAGCTGTGTAGTGGCAGGCTATCATCAGCATCATCAGTAATGATTTAACAAATATTCATTGAAAATCATATATGTTCCAGTCCCCCAAATACAGGCAAGTCCATATCCTCATAGGGCTTATGTTAAGAGGAAGATAAATACAAAACAAGCAAGTATACACATAGGCAAAATGACTAAGCATCATGGAATGTAGCGATAGCAAAGTTATAAATTGTGATCATGAAGCAGGTAATGGGCTGGGATAGTCATGGGCCAGGGGAAGTTAGGGTGCTCGGGACAGCTGCAGCTGGGGCTCACAGGATGAGAGGTCTGTGTTTTACATGCCCTGTATTGTAGGTATGCAGCCGTACGAAAGAAACTAAAAGACACTGCTTTTTTACTGAACACCACACACCTTTCTCAGCATTGCATATGTTAAATCCTTCATTGAATCCTTCAGCTCTTACTGTACATACAGGTATTTTCCCTGTTTGACAGATGAGGAATCTGAAACAGGATGGCAAAGAAACTTGCTCAGGGCCACTCCGTCAGCTAAATCATCAGAAAAGCAGCGTTTCAGCCACTCAGGCTGTCTCTCAGCTCATCACTCACGCTCTTACATCTTACAGAATTGCTAGTCTAGGTTAGTTTTAGCAGTGAAATGGAATCCCATCTCCCCACTTGGGGTTGATAAATTTTAGCCTGTTTCATCTGTTTCTCCTGTCCTCCTCCTCTTTCCAGTTTCTCCATGCCCCTACTTGTTTTCTGTGTGCACTGTCCTCTCAAGGACCTCTGGAGGTATTTCTGTTGCAATGTGTCGTTCCTGCCTGTGTATTTATTTACCAGCCTTGGACCAGCAAGAGACAATGATGTCTATTCAACTGCAGTGTCCCAGCGGTTCTGACATCCTCAACTCTGCAGGAACCATACTTAATACGTCATTAAAATCTCCGGTATCTAGTACAGAATCACTCATAGTCGATGTTCAATAATGTATTAGTTTGTTAATAGAATGAATGATGTTATTTTCATATGTAATTATTATTGTGACTTTTAAAAATTTACCTTTCTTATGAAATGTATTGAATATGAACTTTGTGCTAAATTTGACTTAAATGAAACACAAAGCAAACACTGGTTTCTTACCTTTTAAAGCACCCTGTGCAGCCCAGGTGTACCATTTATGGTCCCTCCCTCCCTCCCTCCCTCCCTCACTCCCTTCCTCCCTCCCTCCCTCCTTTCCTTCCTTCCTTCCTTCCTTCCTTCCTTCCTTCCTTCCTTCCTTCCTTCCTTCCTTCCTTCTTTGTGGTTCTGAACTAAAAGCATGTGATAAACACAGAAGAAGTGTCACTAAAATTATTTCCAGCATTAATTGTGACCAGCATCTAAAAAGGCTTCATTATGACCATGGAGGTAGAGGCCAGGCTAATTTGTCATAGTTTTCAATAGTCTGTCTTCACAAATTCCCTTATCTAATATTTCAAGGATGTGTGACCTGTTAGACTTTTAATGCTTTCCAGGAATGCAGTAGATTTTATTAGGGAAAAATAATGTCTTCTCCAAATTGTTAATGTTATACTCTGCCTCCCTATACTGTATTTGCTTTTTGTTTTGTTTTGTTTTGTTTTGGACAGAGAGGGATAATGTACAAATTAAAATCAAAAGTAGCATGTCTTATACAAAGGAAAATAAATGGAAGAAAAATGCTGCTCAAGTGAACTTACTGCTTTTTAATTAGTGCCTGTGGGAAGAAGCTTTTCCGGAGCAATCCCATTTGTAGGTAGGATCTTAAGACATTGATGTGTGAATAGCTCTCACATTTTCCACAATCTTCTTCCCTTGAGCAGATATAAATAAATAACTAATAAAAGAGTTAAGCAACACTCTTTCATCCCTAAGAAGGATACAGAGACAGAGAGTAAAAAAGGTAAAAGTGGAAACAAAATATTTGATAGATTCATAGGAACAGCTGTTAAAGGAAATCGGGGGAGCCGCTCTCCTGTACAGCAGAAGATGAAAGCTCGCATGAAAATGTGTAGTGGTGAATTTCACTTTGTAATGAGGTAGGCAGTCATGCGATAAAATCATTTTCCTACTCGAGGACATTCTGTTGGATAGTTGCTTTCTTCCCCCATCACGTTTAACTGCTCTCTAGTATCAGAATGTCATCCCCACCTATTTTATTGCTATTTTTCACCCATATCATCCTAGATACAAGGAGATGTTGTAACAATGGTGAACCTCCTGAAACCTCTTACCTGATGTAAAATAGAAGATCAAAATGAATTGTAAATAGAAATCTTACAAGACTTTCATATTTTTTGGAAGCAAATGCAGCTGTAACTCAGCTGTAAAAACTGAGTCACTAAAATTGGTACATGCCTTAAGGCTAGTGTATTAATATATGAGCAGTTATGGCCTACAGAGGAGATACATGATTAAAAATATTAATCCAACTTTTACACCTGCATATCATGTCTATTTTCATCAGGGCACACCACTTAGCTACAGCTTGTCTGTGATGTAGTAAAATAGAATGTTTGCACATTTATGGTTTGCCTGAGTATTTCAGAAGGCTTATTTATTTACATAAATGTATGATAATATGCTTAAGAACATTAATATGTGCCCTTGTAAAGTTGTAGTAACTTGAGTTATTTGACAAATGCAAACTTTTTTTTTTTTTTGAGACGGAGTTTCACTCTTGTTACCCAGGCTGGAGTGCAATGGCACGATCTCGGCTCACCACAACCTCCGTCTCCTGGGTTCAGGCAATTCTCCTGTCTCAGCCTCCTGAGTAGCTGGGATTACAGGCATACCCTACCATGCCCAGCTAATTTTTTGTAGACAAATGCAAACTTGTTGGTGACTTTCTTTGTGATTTATAATTATAGAATCTTGAAACAAAATGAGAATCTTGAAATCAATTGGTCTAATTCTTTCATTAAATATCTGAAGATATTGAGGGAAAGAAATGTTCAGTGATTTGCCCCAAGTCCCTCAGCTAATAAAACAAGTTATAACTGGGCTTTGGCTTTGTTTCTGACTTTGAAACCAATGTTCTTTCTCATCTATACATTTAAATTATGATACTGTAATGTCTCGGCAAGGTTTTACCAAAAATTAAGAATGATCAGATCAGTAAAATGGGAATTTTTTATTATTATTAATTATATTCCTTCATTCATTCTTTATTCATTTACAAATAGAGGATTGTTATATTACTAATAGCTTGGGAATCAGGAAATATTCAGGAAGAGATCTTTATGAATACCAAAGACTAGAATGCATAAAATCTTATTTTTGGCCATCTAGAATGTCTTCTTTTCAAACTTAAGCTACAGGCTAAAATAACTCCTTAAACTCATCAGAGAAAAACTGTTTCAAAAAGTATATTTTAAGTGTTCTTTGAGCCAAGGAGAGATGAATAAATGGTCCCTCCCCTTCAGCCTCTTCCTCATCTAAGCCTAGAGTCATCTCCTTAGAGGTCTCACTCAAAGCACAACCTTCAAAGGGTAGGTGCTCACTTCTTTCTTTTTTTGCCACATTATGAGAGAATTGCAAACTCTTCAAAATAAAAGTAGAAAACAACAAAAACAAACAAACAATGACAAGAAGAAAATCGAACTCAAAACAAAATCCAAACAAGGGAATATGACAAATAGCTTTTCTGCCTCAATCACGTTATCACAAAGCATCATCTTCCTGATGACCCCTCAGGGTCATTTCTTTCCCTCAATATCTTCAGATATTTAATGAAAGAATTAGACCAATTGATTTCAAGGTTCTCATTTTGTTTCAAGATTCTATAATTATAAATCACAATTCTCCATCTTAGGGGAAGGAGAACCTGAAGTCTTTAGCACAGCTCAATTTGGACAACACTTAGGTGTTTGGAATCCTCTTAAACATCTCACTAGTGCAGCAGGATATAAAATTTGGGAAACTGGCCAGAAAAGAATCTTCAAAGAAAATAGAAACACATAGCAGAATAGTGGGTAAAAATAAGCTGTTAAATGTATCTTTTTATACAATTTTGTTAAATTTTTGCTGTTAATTTTGTAAAAGTGTGTATGTATATATACTCTTTTGCTCATAGATTTCAGTTCTCTCCTATATGGACTGGTACATGCATTTATAATTCTCCCTGCATTGTAGATTCTGGTCACAAATCTCAGTTCCTTCCACTACTTTTTAGTGTACAATGAGTGTACCTAAAATTCATATCATCTATAATAACATAAATAGTGATTATGGAGTATCTTGGGAGATGAAGTGATAATGTTGAGATTAGTTGCTAGTCTCCTGGATCTCTGAAATATCACTATTATTGACATACTTTTGTCATTTTTCTGTCACTCATTTTGTTCCCCAAATGCTGCTTTGATCATTTTTTTAAAAAAAACAGATTAGAATGATGGATGAAAGCCTGGGTTTGCCTTTCAAATGTCATAATTCCCCTTGGATTTTTTAAACCATAGAGAAGTTCCATGCACAATGCAAAGAATATTAAAAGTAAAATTTCAAGTAGCCAATATGAACCTTAATTAGTTCTTCTAATTACTGGTTAGGGGGCACCAGACAGAAAAAAAAATACTAAAACTTGGAAAGAAAAGAAGCAATACACTGTGCATTTGCCAATGCTAACATGGAACTATACCTTTTAAACTTTCTAGAACATCACTGGAGATTCACCCATCAGCTTCGCCCCTCATTTCTGACACAGTTGGACATATGCATGCTATTCCCTACACTGCAGTCTTTGTTGGGTTCCTGTAAAAGCTAAACCTGAGACTCCATTTTAGGTGCAGGTGGTTCATTTAGGAGTAATCCTGGGAAGTACATTGAGGAGCTGGGAAAGTCAGATAGAAAAGAAAGCAAAGCTGGCAAGGAGTGGGTAGTTGCGTTTATAGTACAGGGGACAATTGGCACAGTCTCACTGGGAATCTGAGGAACTATGGAGAATGCTTCATAAAATTGTGCTTCCAGAGAATGGGAAGCTATAGCATCTGTCTGCTGATCTCTGCATGCTCTTGGGTAAGGATTGCTTTTTGATGCCTTGCATCTCTGCAATTAACTTTTTACTGTATTTTCCTTGTTGGTTAAATAGCTATCTGTCCTTCTCTATCCACTTACCAATTCATCTTACTTTGGATGAATTTTGAAATGAGTTTTAAAGTGGGCTGGACACTAGTATACTTCACCTCTAAATACTTAAGCATGAACACCATGGCAGACAAGTTCTGTGCATGTTCATAGTTCAGTTATTCAGATCTGAGTTGTAGCAAAGGGACACTGGTACAGCCACAGTCCCTGTCAAGCTTCAGAGTGTCACCACGCCCCAGAGAGTGATATCATGCTCCTTCCTGGTCAGTCCGCAGCCCTCCACGCAGAGGGGGCAAAAACGCTTTTGATTTCCTTTTCCCACCATAATTTCTGCCTTCTAACGGTTCATGTAAATAGTCATGTGTTGTATACTCTTTGCTGTAAGAGTTTTTCCATTCAGTAAAATACGTTGGAGGTTTATCCATGCTGTCGTGTGCAGCAATAGTTCATGCCTTTTTATGGCTAAGAAATATTTTTGTCTACTGTAGATGGACACCTGGGCCATCTCCAGGTTTTGACTCTCATGAATAAAGCATTTATACAACAAAGTAAAGATTTGTTGTGTAAATCACTTTTAAACAGATGCTTTCATTCCTTTTTTTTTTTTTTTTTTTTTGAGACAGAGTCTCACTCTGTTGCCCAGGCTGGAGTGCAGTGGTGTGATCCTGGCTCACTGCAACCTTGCCTCCTGGGTTCAAGCAATTCTCTTTCCTCAGCCTCCCGAGCAGCGGAGACTACAGGTGCCCACCACCACACCCAGCTAATTTTTGTATTTTACTAGAGAAGAGGTTTCACCATGTTGGCCTTCCTTGGCCTCCCAAAGTGCTAAGATTACAGGTGTGAGCCACCACGCTTAGCCTCATTTCTCTTGAATAAATATCCTGCAGTGGAATTGCTGGACTGACAGGTAGTTGTGTGATAAAGTATATTTCAAAATCAATAGCAACAGGTCAAACCTCTGACTTTGGTGAGCATTCCTTCCAGTGGCTCCCCTGCCTCTGCTGCTGTCGGACTTAGACTCTGGTGCCTGTGCAGAGGAATTCCATTCCTCGTCAGTGACTATAGTATGTGCTTTCTCACGTGCTGGTTAGTGATGCATATTTACCTTTTCCTGATGTCTCTTTGTATTTTCTTCACTTTCATATTAGGTTCATCAGGAAATGTATATATTATTCTGGAATCCCTAATCTGTTTATTACATATCAGTACTTTCTCAGATGTATGTTTTGGAACTATTTTCTTATAGACTGAAGTTTGGTAATTCATTTCTTAATATTGTTTTTTATGAACAGATGTTTTAATTTCTAAGTTTATTACTTTTTAATGGTATTGTGGTCTCTAACCTGTCAAAGAAACCTTTGCCTAATCCCAACTCATGAAACATTCTCCTATTTTTATTTCCAGAAGCTTCATAGTTTTGGCATTTACATTTAGGTTCAGGATCCAACTCATATAAATTTTATGATATTGTGAGATATGGATATCCATATGGATATGCAGTTGTTTCTTTTTAATTTGGATGACTTTTATAGCCTTGTTGAAAATCAAATGACCATATCATATATGTATAGGTCTATTTATGAGCCCTAGATTCAAAATAAGCCTGTTTCTATATAAAGACAGAGTAAAGATACCATTAGTAGTAATGCACCACTTTGGTTTAGACGTGGTACATTTGGCAGATTTTCTAGGTTCTTTGACATGAAGATTTTGAATTTCCACAGAAGTTGTATATTGCTGGAAAATATTTAGTTTCTAATAAATAGAAAAATTAATATTACCATTTTTCTAGAGAAATAGGCCTCCAATGTTATACTAAACTTGGTAGAAAATTTTAGATTTAAAGATGATTAAGATTGGTGAGATCATTTTAACTTAAAAAATAAAAGAAAAATAAGAAAATTTTAGATATTTTAGATGGCATAGAGGCTTCTAACATTGTTCTGTAACTCACAAGCCTTTCTTCTATGCTTCATTATAATAAATATTTCAATATAAATGCAATTACTGGATTCCAAATGGTAGTAGTTCTTAGAAGTTTCTTTTATTATATAAGAAAATTCCACAGTAACGAATAGATTAGGGCATTCTCATTCATGACATTCACACTATACACATAAAAAGTACACAGACTAGGTGGGACATGGTGGCTCACACCTGTAATCCTAGCACTTTGGGAGGCCAAGGTAGGAGGTTCACATGAGGACAGGAGTTTGAGACCAGCCTGGGCAACATGGTGAAACACCGTCTATACTAAAATAGAAAAAAATCAGCCAGGCATGGTAGCATGTGCCTTTAGTCCCCACTACTCAGGAGGCTGAGGCAGGAGAATCACTTGAACCTGGGAGGTGGAGATTGCAGTGAGCCGAGATAGTGCCACTGCATTCCAGCCTGGGTGACAGAGCAAGACTGTCTCCAAAGAAAAACAAACAAGTACACAGATTGGCCACTCAAAAACATTTTTTGGTAAATACTAATGAGTGAGTTCCTTTTTGGCCATTGTTACGTAACAACGATTACATTTCTACTTCATTTGACTTAACATTTCAACAACTGGTATTCCATGCTTCAGCAGATGCCTCCTCTATCTCTAGAGGGGCACGCTTTCTCGACCTCACAAAATTTATTCATCTTTAAATGTCCTCTCACATAAATCATCTCCGCCCTCATTTGCATCTTAGTTTCACATGTGTGTATTCTTAAATGTTAGTGAATCACCAAGCGGGGCTATTCTTTTAGAACAGTGGGGTTGGTTTAATTACGGGATATTGCCTGTAGCTGCAAAGCAGGTGAACGTGGAGCCTAGTTCCTGGTTGTGGGTGCAGGAGGAGACGTGCTGGGCACTACAGAGATGGGGGCATCATTGCAGCATGGATACAAATGTGCAAGTCACTCCCTCCCTTTCACTCACGTTCCCTCCGACAGCCCTACTGGACGGAACTTTGCTTTATAGAGGCATCACACTGCTTTATGGGGCTGCTCCGGGCGGTGCAATGTGTTGTGATCCTTTTCTAGATAATTGTTCTGCTTAAAACTGTTTTTTAGAAGAATGATTTCTGGCTGTTCTCATGTAGTCTGGGATTGTTGCACACGCTTTTCATTACTAATCGGTGGAAAGCATTACCTGTTTTTCCCCTTTCTGTTTCTATTCCCCTCTGGCTAGAAGCCATAGCACACATTATAATCTTTTTTTCTTCTTTTTACCTCCAGTATTTATGGATTTTAAGAATGTCATTTCAGCTAAAAGACAGCACGCTATAGAGACTAGAAGCTACTATTAGTAGGAAATGCTACAGGCTTTGTAACTGGTTACACATTACATTTGATGAATGAAAAATAATGAGGACCAGCACTCTTTATAGAGAAATGTATTTGCCATAATTCCGTTTCTTAAAATAGACACAGTTTAATAAGTGAGATGCACTATGATTCCTGTCCTTAACACAGACATGAAATTGATAACCTGTATAGAAACTATCATGGCATATGCCGAAAGTTACACATTGGCATAATTATCTTCAGAGTCCAGGCATTTGAAGAAATTGTTATAGGGTATTCACCTTACAACATGATAGATTATAAATGAATAGTAATATCCCAGAGGAACTCTAGTCCTATGAGGAATTTTTCATTAGTGTAAGTTGGCAAGATTTAGGGGATTTTTTTGTATTCTTCCTTGTTTTGTGTATGTTTAGTATCTGCATATGAGTTAGAAAAGTCTTACAAAGGTAATATATTCTAAGTTATGTTTATCATTGAATTAGTGAACTTTTACATACAATTTTGTCTTGTTAATCAAAGTTTCTTGGTTATATTAGTTCCTTCCTTCTTGTTAGTGGGAGATGGATCCCAAGATCCCCAGTGGATGCCTGAAACTTCGGGCAGTACCAAACCCTATACATATACAGTGATGTCTCGGTGTCTGTTGGGTGACTGGTTCCAGGACCCCTCACTAATACCAAAATCTGCTAAGGCTCAAGTTCCCGGTGAAAAGTAGTCTAGTATTTTTACATAACTTACAAATATGCTTCCATATGTTTTACATCATAGATTACCTATAATACCTAATATAATTTAAATGATATATAAGGTCAGGCGCGGTGGCTTACAATTACAATCTCAACATTTTGGGAGGCCGAGGCTGGTGGATGACCTGAGGTCAGGAGTTCAAACCAGCCTAGCCAACATGGCAAAAACTCCGACTCTACTAAAAGATACAGAAAACTTCGCCAGGCATGGTGGTATGTGCCTGTAACCCTAGCTACTCAGGAGGCTGAGGCAGGGATAATTGCTTGAACCTGGGAGGTGGAGGTTGCTGTGAGCCAGGATCGCACCATTGCACTCCAGCTTGGGGTACAGAGTGAGACTCCATCTCTAAATAAATAAATAATAAAATAAATGCAGCCTCAATCGTTTTATATCATATAGGTTCTTCAAGTTATGTTTTTCTGTTGTTTTATTACTTTTTAAAATCATTTTGGTTTTTTGATTGGTTGAATCTGTGCATACAGAGGACAAGCTGTACTGTTTTTTCCCATATATACATACCTATGGCAAAGTTAAATTAATGAATTAGGTACAGTAAGAGATTAATAACAATAATAAAATAGAACAATTAAAACAATATATTATACTGAAAGTTATATTAATGTGGTCTCTCTAGCAAAGTATCTTATTTTACCGAACCTGCACTTCTTGTTACGTTGCGCTGATAAAATGCCTACCTGATTGGATCCAGTGAGGTAAATGGCATAGGCGTTGTCGAGCAGTGTTAAGTCAAAAAGAAGGAGGATCATGTGCTTCAGGTGATCCTGGATCATCCAGCCCTGAGGATGTTCAAGTTTCAATGTCAGGAGCAGACAGTGTGAATGATGAATGGGCAGGTAGCAAGAACAGGGTGAATGATTTCCATCATAGGCAGGATGGAGCAAGGTGGCATGAGATTTCATCATGCTACTCAGAGTGCTGCACAGTTCCAAACTTATGTATGACTTATTTCTGTAATTTTTCATTTAACATTTTCTGTCTGCAACTCACTGCACTTTATGGAAACTGGAAAGCAAAACCACAGGGAAGGGAGGGCTGCTGTACGTTTGAAAAGGTAAGATTCTGCCTGTGTTAGGTGAGCATCTTTAAGTGACATACACAACCTTCCTAGACGTTACTGCTGCTGGACACATCTCCTGCTCCATTGTCCTCTTTATACCTTCCAGAGGATTCTCTGTGACCAAGATTTCCAGGGATCACATCCCTAGAATGCTCACATGGTCAGGCCATGGCTGGCCTTTCTGGATAAACCTGTGAGCTTTGCTGTAGAAGTGCTTGATTCTAGCTCGACTTCCTCTTCCAGGGTTCTTAGATCCCAAGAAAGACCAAGTGTTGGAGTACTGTAACTACTCTCAAACGTGATTCATGTTAATGTATCCACTCTCAAATTAGAACTGGGTGGGAGGGGTGGGGTCGCAGAGCCATCCTTGGCTTATAGACAGGAAGGATCATGGCAATGATTTCTGCATAGGGTGCCTCTTCCTTTGGCTAGTCCTTTTAATTACCTTTGCTTGATAGAAAGTTCCCTCTTAAAGCACAGTTCCTTGAGTCCCAGACAGCCACCTGGTTTAGGCAGGTTATTTTGCTTTTCTAGTCTAATGTGGTCCTTTTTTCTCTCTCTGACACATACACATTTCCTTTTCTGAAAGTTATTTTACTAACTTGGAAAATGGAGATCATTGCTAGCATGATGATTTTTATAGCTTTATGGAGGTAAATACCCGTGAAACAGTCACTGCTATCATAATGAACATATCCAGAACCAGGAAAGTCTCCTGCTGCCATTCAGCCATCCCTTCCTTTCAGTCCTCCAGTCCCCACATTCATAGGCACACACAGCTTGATTTGATGTTACTGTAATTTGCATTGCTAGAATTTGAATAAGCATTTTCTGAATGACTAATAATATTGACCATCATTTATTGTACTTATTTGCCATCCATATATTTTATTTGTTAAAATTTATTCTGCTTGAATCTTTTGCTTATTTTTTATTGGGTAACTTACTTTCTTATTATTGAGAGAATTATTTATAGAGTCTGGATGCAAGTTCCTTATCAGATTTGTAATTTTCAAGTATGTTCTCTTAGTCTGGAACTTGTCTTTGCATTCCCTAAATGTGTCTTTCAAAGAGCAGAGGTTTTACATTTTGTTAAAATTCTGTTTATACAATGTTTCTTTTGTGGATCATTCCTTTGGTGTTATATTCAAGAAACATTTGCCTAGTTCAAGGTCACAAAGTCTTTCTTCTTGGTTTCCTTCATATTTAGGTCTATGAAATTGTTTTATAAGTTACAAGCCACAGATCAGAATACATTCTTTTTGCATGTAGATATTTAATTGATCCAGAGCCACTTGTTGAAAATATTATCCATTCTCCACTGAATTACTCTTTTATTTTGCCAAAAATTAGCTGATTATTATTTGTCTATTTCTGGACTGTTTACCCATTCCATTGATCTCTTCCTCTGTCTTGATGCTAATGCCACACTGTCTTATAATTTTATAATAAAACTCAAAGAAAAGTAGCAGAAGTTCTCCAAACTTGTTCTTCTTTTTCAAAGTTATTTTAGCTAATCTGGGTCCTTTATATTCCCATAAGAAATTTAGAATTTTTTTGTTAATTTCTACAAGAAATTTGCCTTTTGGGCTGTTGATTTAAATTACATTAAAACTATAGATCTATTTGGGGAGATCTGAACAATATTGAATTTTCAGATACTTGTAAAAGACTTACTTATTTTATTGGAGACTTTTCTAAAAATTCCTCTCAGCAGTGCTTTATAGTTGTCAATCTATAGGTCTTGTTCCTGAGTAGATCAGATTTTGATTGTATTGCCAATGTTGTTTTTAAAATTAAATTGTCAAGTGTGTGTTGCTAATATATAGAAAAGCTTACTAAAAAAGAAAAATATGGCCAGGCCTATAAGAAGTTCTATTGCATCCTAGAAAAGCAATGCTCGTGTATGAGTGTCTATATGATTCTCATAGATAATTCGTGAATAGACAAGAGTATGTACTATGAGAAGATGAGTAGCATTTAATAGATAGAGATAGGCAAGGCTAAAGGCTTAAAAGTAAGCAAATTACCTGGATTTTAGACACAGAGCCTGGTCCAAAGAGGCTCTAAGGGTGAGTGTGAGAGGACAGTAGGAGGTACAAACACAGGTAAGTGGGCATGGACTAGGCTTAGGGTTAGTGTTATATGGATGGCCGTGAATGCCAAGGTGGAGATTGGCTTTAATATGGTAGTTAGGGGAAGGCTAATGAGCATTCATGAACAGGGGAGAAATGTGAGTGCTGGTGGGCTTTAACATGGACACAGTAGCTATGGGATGTAACATGGACTGGAAACAAATGAGACTGTGCACACAAGACTAGTTTGAAGCCTACAGTAGTCCCAGGAACTGGCATCACAGATAGTGTTGGGGGAAGGCAGGAGGTGGAAAGAGAGGAATAGGAAGGAGGCAGAAAAGGGACAGCCGTATGCAAATCGAGGAAGCTGAGTCAAAATGAGAGGAGTAGACAATAGTGTCACATTCTGAGAGGATGTTTAACACGAGAGATGCTGAAAGAAGACAAAATAATGTTCTAGATTGTAAGATTAAGATATTATCATTTGTAAAGTAATTTAACAATATTCGCATACCATCTCCATCAAATAGTAGACATTAACCATGATTTTGGGTTGTATTTAATATCTACAGCTATGTAATAAACACGAGGGAGGTTGGCTTAAAGCAATTTCAAATTTTATCCCCACATATCATCACACATGATTTTCATAAGTTTTATAAATTGTTTTCAATACAGCGCTTCTCTTTCCAAAGTAAATTTCTCAAATGTAGATGATATTTTCTTCTTGTACCACCCAGCACAGTGCTGAATGTGTTTAAGAATTAAGTACTTAATGATTAATTTATAGTTAAATCAATTATGATGAATAAAATAGGCATTTCTGTGTTTTTTTTTTTTTCTTTTATACAGTCACAGTGATTTTGCTTACTTAAAGCTTTGACCAGCTGGGCACAGTAGCTCATGCCTGTAATCCCAGCACTTTGGGAGGCCAAGGTGGGAAGATCACTTGAGGCCAGGAGTTTGAGACTAGCCTGGCCAACATGCTGAAACCCTGTCTCTACTAAAAATACAAAAATTAGCCAGGTGTGGTGGCACACAACTGTAGTCCCAGCTACTCTGGAGGTGGGGGCAGGAGAATTGCTTAAACCCCGGAGATGGAGATTACAGGAAGCCAAGATCTTGCCACTGCTCTCCAGCTTGGGCAACAGAGTGGTCTTCTATCTCAGAAGAAAAAAAGAAAGGAAAAGAAAAGCTTTGGTGTTTTACATTCTACAAGGTAAGTATCCTGTGTCAAAGAAGAAAGAAAGATCTGGGCAGTGTTTTTTCAATATTCAGAAGCACTGTTCTGGGAGACAGATGCTCAGCATGTAGTTTCCTAAGGAGAAAGACAAGAGCAACCATTGAGACAGAAAGCTGAATTTATTATTTACAACTCTATGAGAGATTGCATCCATCACGCAGACCGAAAACCTTCCTAATGGTATTCCTTTTTAAAATTTAGTTTAGTTTTGTTGTTCTTGTTGTTTGAGACGGAGTTTCGCTCTTGTTACCCAGGCTGGAGTGCAATGGCGCGATCCCGGCTCACCGCAACCTCCGCCTCCTGGTTCAACCAATTCTCCTGCCTCGGCCTCCAGAGTAGCTGGGACTGCAGGCACGTGCCACCATGCCCAGCTAATTTTTGTATTTTTAGTAGAGACGGGGTTTCACCATGTTGACCAGGATGGTCCCGATCTCTTGACCTCATGGTCCACCTGCCTGGGCCTCCCAAAGTGCTGGGATTATAGGTGTGAGCCACGGCGCCTGGCCTAAAATTTAGTTATTTAACAGACCTTGTATTATATTTCCTATCAGTTAAATAGAAAATATGCCAAAATTTTATTACACCCTGACAATTATACTCTATTTCATGAATTATCTTCTGATAGGTGGCTGAATACAGCAGAATCCTAGTCCAAAAAAAAAAAAAACCTCAAAGAAACACGGAAGGCTTTAATATTATTTCAGATATTAAATTAAGAAGTTGCAACAAAATGTTAAGACTAGAGGACTGAAAGTATTATTATTATGAAAGATAAACTGTTGATAAGACAGAGACCATTAAAACCTGAAATCCACAGCATTCCTGCCTAACAAAAGTAAGGAATTCAACCTGGCTCTAGTTGAAGGAATGAGAAGTCTTTCTGAATGTGTCTTGCATCTGTTTTGCATTATAGTCCCAGAAATAGCTAGTAAAACTGCAGTAGAGCATTTTGAAATTAATATAATCCACCATCTATATAATACTGCATTTTATCATTAGCAGATTATAAATTATCCCGAAAGAGTATAATTGAGGCCATTTAAGATGTCTTTTAAATTTCCCCTGTATTAATTACATTTCCTAAGCATTTCCTTTAGAGTGCCTTTTATGTGCAGAAGCGTTTTGCAGGCTCTGGTCTTAGAGTGCCAGTTGCATTTTTGTCCATACTTTTAGAGACCACCTTTTAGCTGGAGCAGCTTTTTGGCAAATTTGTATTTCTAGAAAATGTAAGTTGTGCTTGCTACAAATGAGGCTTGAACAGAACACTTAGTAACCTTGATTCTGGAAGTGAGCCATTCTCGGTGGGAGTAATCAGGAGAGTTGAATAGGGAACAGGAGAAGGACACGAAGGCATTACATGTGAAATGAAAGAAGCAGGAGTTA
This sequence comes from Saguinus oedipus, assembly GCA_031835075.1. NCBI lineage: Eukaryota > Metazoa > Chordata > Mammalia > Primates > Cebidae > Saguinus > Saguinus oedipus. The sequence goes on along the minus strand of CM063172.1, from coordinate 171,779,635 downwards.
GCATGGAAGGTCAAAGCATCATCCTGTCTGTTCTGTGCAGGAAGGGTTTTTGGAGCCGGAGCATGGGGTATAGGGCTGTGTTGGGAAGAGGCAGAGGAGAAGAGAATAGACTAATAACAAGAGTAGGAAGCTCATCCAAGATTAGGCAAAAAAAAAAGTACTGCCCAATTGTTGTTGCCAGTAGTTTTTTTTTTTAATCAACCAGATTAAAATGTATCAAGAGGATTTAAAATAGTCCTGACTGTAAACTCAGTTCTTTATTTCACTTCTTCCATAAGGAAATAACTAGCAATGAAACATTGATGTATAAAGGTATTCATAAAATGTGATTTTAAACTGGGAAATGCTGGAGATAACCCGAGTGCCCAACATCAAGGGGATGCTTAGGCAAATCAGACTCCCAAATAGGGTCACATGGTCTGGAGACTCTACAAACTCCAAGTTCATGATGTCCATCTCAGTTCCACCTGTGTGCAAAGGGGGAGACCATTGTCTGCTAATCAAGGTTGATGGTGAATATTGAGTGTCAACTTGATTGGATTGAAGGATGCAAAGTATTGTTCCTGGGTGTGTCTGTGAGGGTGTTGCCAACGGAGATTAATATTTGAGTCAGTGCACTGGGAGAGGCAGACCCGCCCCAATCTGGGTGGATACAATCTAATCAGCTGACAGTGCAGCCATAATAAAGCAGCAGCAGCAGATGAAAGAACAGATTTGCTGAGTCTTCCTGCCTCCATCTTTCTCCCATGCTGGAGGCTTCCTGCCCTCGAACATCAGACTCCAAGTTCTTCAGCTTTTGGACTCCTGGACTTAACATATGTGATTTGTCAGAGGCTCTTGGGCCTTCGGCTACAGACTGAAGGCTGCACTGTCTGCTTCTCTACTTTTGAGGTTTTAGGACTCAGCCTGGCTTTGTTGCTCCTTAGCTTGCACATGGCCTATTGTTGGATTTCACCTTGTATGTCAGTTCTCCTAATAAGCTCCCCTTCATATAGACATCAATCCAATTAGTTCTGTCCCTTGAGAAAACACTGACTAATACACCAAGTAACATTATTTTGGATGATTGGATACAATTCCATTATTCCGTGGCCTTTGACTGTTGTTGGTATCCAATATTGCTGTATTAATTGTTTTGGTTATGATGGCATAGCAAAAATATATATGGTATATAGGGATTGTAAATGTTGAAATATTTAGTCTAACCAAGGAAAAATGAGATGTGGGTGAAGGCATATATTTATGACTCATTTCCCTCATTTCCACTATCTCTCCTCTGAATTTTATCTGTCTGATTTTAAAGAAGCAAGGTGCCTTGACCTCCTCCATCCTCTTGCATTCTTTGGACACTGTACATTGTTCTACGCATCTTACTGAAAATACTTTTATAATCACTTCACACCTTTTGGTTTTATTTCCTTCTTTAGCTGAGTTTGTGTTTCCTTTGACAGTTTTTTTTTTTAAACTGAAAGTTTCTGAGCACTGAGCCAGTCTCAAGATTCACAGAATGTGGTTCATATGATGGACATTAAAAATGACTCCTTAGACTTGGATGAAGGAAAGGTTTTCTGGGCATTGAGTTAATTCTTTGAGACCATTCAGTTGTGTTTTTTCTGCTTGATGGGCTTTACCATGAATGTTCTGAGACTGCTTGTATAAAACGATGATATTCTACTTGGTGTCTCTGACTTTGAAGATCACATTTAGTTCTGTCTGTATTCCAGGCAGTTGTGTAGTGCTGCTTAAAAAGAAACTTTAACTACAATCCCACATTCTCTGATGAGAGTAGATAGGGATTTTGATGTAATAAACTTGTATTAGAGGAATCAGGATTAATTTGCCCTTGACTTACTTGATTATTTAAATTAGTTTTCACTTGATTAGTTTTTTGTAATTAAAATAGCAATATGCCAAAATATCAAACATGTGCTAACTAAGAACTGTGTAGATACTGAAGAAAGTATTAAGAGAATGGTAAGCCACTGCTAAGGGGTAAACTCACGCTACATTTGTTTCATAACCTAATGGAGAGTAATTTTTCAATGGAAACAGCGGTATAAGTCATTTTGTGTTTTTTAGTTTTTTTTTTTTCCATCTTTGATTTACCATAGAGACTAGAAGTCATTTGTGGATACTTTGCCGAAATGTACATAAAGAATCTTCAGAATTCTTTTTGCGCTTTTTCTTTTTTGATTTTTTTTTGTGTTTTTGCCTCCCCTGAAATTCAGAGTTGAATTAATGTCCTTCATTTTGGTACCCTAGTTTTTGAATTCAACTATTTCCTTTTATACTGGTGAGAGAGAATATCCATCAAAGAAAGAAAATATATATGTATCAAGTTTTCATTAATATAAAATATAAAAATCATAGCTTCCTATTAAGAAAGAGCATGAATTCATAAAGAAAATATAATGCATTGCTTTGATTATTTTTACCACCTGATGCTCTTTTACTTTCTGATGCTTAAATACCTAATTATCTACCTTGCATTTCACATAACAATTTTTTTAGACTATCTAAATTTAATAGTAGTGAGTAGTACCAAGGCAAATACAGTTCAGCAGAACTAATAGGTTCTGGGGATAATAACAGACCTGGACAAATGCCTTTAAAACACACTTCATCTCTTTTCTTTTCCTTTTTTTTTTTACTCCTTTTGTATTAGTGTCACTAGAGTGTAGGACATTCAGTAATTTCTTAATCTACTAACATATTTTATTGTTATCCACTTGAAAAATGGTCCCCAGAAAAACCTATATTAGATTTGGTGGCTGAATCGAAATGAATTTTCCATTCCTTATAACATGAAACCTAATTGTCAGACATTTTCTTATTTTTCCTCCCAGATGTTCTCAGTGTTTTTCTGGCTCACTGAGGTCATCCGTCAGATGGGAAGTGGTCATATGTCAGATGGGAAATGCAGAGGCGATGCCTGAGTCTTCAGCACCATGGGCTTTAACCACTGTTTTTCAGATTGTGGTGTAAGAGAGGTTAGCTCCTCAATCTGTCCCAGATTTCATTGCTAAATAGTTAGAATATGCTTTGTACTGATAGAGACAGGAGGCAGAGAAACTCTAGCGGGGGGGGGGGTCCCTGGCAAAGCCCCACCTTTAAAAAGCCTGAAACCCATGGCCCAAAGTAAGAACTTCTCTCCCTCCTTGCCTGCTTTCTCCCATTTGGTTCTTTCTGAATAATGTCTCTTTACCAACTGAACGTTGCCTTTTCCAAACTACTTATGGCCTGCCCCACCCCCAATTCTGTGCCTATAAAGACCCCAGGCTCAGCTGGTAGAGAGGGGAAGTGGCTGGACATTGGGGAGAGGCAAATTGACTTCAGAGATGTGGCTGGATGTCATAAAGGGGCAACTTGGCCTCGGAGGAGAGAGCAAGAGAGACAATCTGACTTCATGGGAGAGTGATCTTTTCTTCCCATCCCCTTTCCAGCTCCCCCTCCTCTGACAGCCACTTTGGTCACTCACTGAAATTCTTCACATTCACCATCCTTCCATTTGTCTGTGTAACCTTATTCTTCTTGGGCACTGAACAGGAATTCAGGACCCACCAAGTATGGGTACCCAAAAAGGCTGTTACACTTGCCCTTTGCCCTTGCTGGCAAATGGAAGCTGCCCTACTCAATGAGACAAAGGGCCCGCCATGCTGATAACACACTGTTGTCTGCTGAAGGCAGAGTTAAGAGGCCCCTCTGGGGCCTTGGGGTCACTGTCACCACCAGCTGGATGCTGCCACAGGGCCTACACATTATTTGCTCCTGCTGGGGCCAAAGCGGCTGACCATTTCTTGTACTCACTTGCCTATGAGTTCCCTCCCACAAGGGGTGGGACACAGCAGCCCCCAGCAAGTAATTGGAGTTTGTTCCTGCTGGTGCCTAAGCAACAGGCTGGTTCCCACACTCACATGCTTCCCTGCGTGAGAGATTTAGCATGGTGGGCTGAGTAAACAGGGAAGCTTTGTCACAGGTCGGGGTCAACAAAATATCCTGCATCAATAATATCTTCTAGTCTTGGACATTTGCAATCATATTAACATTTTAAAAGCAATTCAAGCGTTTAAAATATCTGTTTAATTTTGTTTACTATTTTTGAACATCATTGACTTTGGAGCCCTTTCTGCAGGTCACATTGGTGGAACTGCTTCTTCCCGGAACACATTTTGAGACAAATTAAAGCAGTGTATTTTAAACTTCTCTGACCTTGTCCCAGATTAAAAAACAGATTTCACATCATGATCCAGCACATACATATATGTAGCTGAAACAAAGATTTAGCAAACAGTTTACTCTTTTTTATGAGATACAGTCTGCTATTTCCTGGCCCAGTCTATATCATTTTAAAATGTTGCTTCCTATTCATTTCTGGACTCATAGCCTACCAGTGAGGTGCAACTTGCAGTTTAACACCACACTCTCCTTGACAATATTGGGAAAATGGTCTTGTGTGTCCTCACCCTCACCTTGTTATTCTTCTGGAGCTGATTCAACTCATATTTCCAGCAGAGTACCAAGTCTTCCTTCCTCCCAAGAGGATCACTTGTTATCATGAAATATATATTATGTTACTGCAGTATGCATGTGGAAAAACTGTAAACTACCATTCCTGATGCCCGAGTCATTTCAATCAGTTTTCACTTAATTTCAGTGACCTTGATTGAGAAGATAGGGCTTCCCTGTAGAGAAATAATAGCCGTCCAGTTAGATGGAAGTTATGATGTGGCTGAGTCAGCCTGGTGAGCTTGGGGTGGGCTAGTAAAGAATGGTGTCATGGAGAACAGCAGTTCCACTGGTTCTAGAAGCTTGAGGGGACTTTGGATGAAAATTAGGAAGGATTCAGAAAAGTTGGGAAACACACATTGCAAAATATTGGGAATCGGTGTGAGCCAGTAACAACAAGAACTTACTTAATCAATGAAAAGCTCCTTCGGGGTTGCTTGGATTTTGCAGAATAATGTTTTATTTCATTGGCATGCATCAGTTCAGGAAGGTAAAATCAGAGAAGAGCCTTTCTTTCCAATTCTACCATCTGAGCAGCCACAAGTCATGTCTTGGTAAAAAGTGACCTTTGTTTTTAGAAGCTCATGTGGGACCCTTACAAATCTGTTGTTTGTAGTGGATCTCTGCTAAATTAAGGGTCCATAATTATTTGATTGTTTTGCTAAATAATGTTTTTCACAAGCACTGTTTGTGTTGTAGTAAAATAATCAATGTAAATTAATTATCACGTAACTCTGGGCAGATTATATCTCTTACACTTTCTACTTTATAGAAATGATTTCTTACCCTATGTGAATAAAAATTGATTTCAAATTAGACAAATTACCTTATGTCCTCTGCAGGTATTTTTACCTTTATAACTTTTTGACATACCCTCTCTCTCTTTCTTTTTCTTAAAGTGGGACTGGCGAGATGTGAATCAGCCTGTGTCCATTGGTTATGGTCCATGGTGAATTTTTTTTTGGAAGACTGTGTTTGGTAAAGGAAATTTTTCTTATAATTCTGAAAACAGTCTCAGGCCTCAAAATATCACATTATAAATTGCCACAAACTCAGTTTTCTGGTGGATGCTCAGTTTTCTCATGAAAGATTTCTATAGGCTAGATAAGAAGAGGAAAAGATGACTATTCAACTAAACATTTTAGCTTCCACCATGAGCTATTTTAGGAAAGGGCCTGGGAGGTGAAGAATTGCAAAGCTGCAAATGTGTAGAAAGAGACTGGCATATGTTTAAATCATATGTTTTTAAAGTTTCACTGAGCATGAAATTTCATTTTCTTAGAAGGTGCCCTTGGGAATGGAGGCGGGAAATGCTGGTGCACCTGTTTGTCTGATGGAGCCAAGGCTTGAGACAAACTCTCAGCCAGCCAGCCTGCCTGTCCACACAGCAAAGACACCCTCTGACCCAGTTCTGAGTGTGGAGAGCACATTCCGTTTCTTGAAAATTCAAGACCGAGGAAATTTCAGGTCATCTGCTGAATCATTTTCAGTTCTTACATTCTTCAGTACTGTGGACGGCCTCTGATTTTCTTCCCTTTTTTCTCTTCTTAATTTAGGATCGTCCCTGCTGTCTTTATGGCCTCATATAGATCTTCACTAGTAGCTTTCCTATGCTTTGCCAATTTCTCTTTTACTTTTATTAGAAACTCGATTGTGGTATACAGCCCACAGTCCCAGGTGACATTCGAGCATTTTTTCATAGTATTCAATGACCATGAGTTGAGGTGCAATAATTGCTTGACTCACCTCATATGATGTGGGATGGTTGGGGAGAATAACAGCACTGGACAGTTTCCCTAAAATAGATAAATATGTCCAATTTCCAGTCTCTGTCAATATCAGAGGGCCAGAGTTGCTTAAACATTTCTTCCTTTCCAGGTACCCAAAAATATTTTACTTTGAAAAAGGCTGGCAGGGAAGGCTGTAGTTCAATTTTACTCTTCCTTTACATCTTTTGAATGATTTAGAGGTTAATGAGCCTTTATAAAGGCAGGACCCAAATATAATTGAGCTGGATTTATTTTCCCCAGTGTGAGGTCTGTTGCAAAATCCATACTGTGCTGCGTTTTCTGGAATGCGTTCTTTTTCAAAGTAACAGCTTTGATGTTCTTTTCACCTGAGACGAATCCTGCCAGGGGCTCTGTGCTCTAGAGTGGCCCCGCAATAACAAGCCTTCTGTGCGGGAGCAGAGGAAGATCCTGCCCGCAGGAAATCGTTTGCACCCTCAAGCTCTGGAGGTAGCATTTAAATCAGGAACAGAAACAGTGAAGCCCCCCAAACTGAAACACTTTTCACTCACATTAAAAACATTTTGCCTCTGTCTTCTTAGGATAAAATGTGTTCATTACAGATTAGCCTGCACTTGAATTATAGCTGTGATGGGTCCTTTCCACTGTTGTTGTCCATCAGGTATTTAAAAAATATCCACTGAGGCTCAGAGACTGAACGTTAAATGCCTGAGGTTGCAGTTAAAAAAAAAATATATATATATATATATATATATATATATATATATATATATACACACACACACACACACACACACACACATCTGTTTCTTTATTTACTCACATATTTATTTTCTTGAAAGGAGACTGTGATGGTAGTGGGTCTGTGTGGCATTAGGAATGTTACTAGCAAGTAAGGTCATTCAATTCCTGTTGGATTTGACTGAATGAAGGAATCTGCATGTGAAGAAGTGAGATCTGTGCAGATGCCCTAAATGCAGGAATGTAGAGTCTTTATACCATACAGTGCTTTCCAAGACAAAACATTCACTCATGGGGGTTTATTTACCAGGAGCCTTGCATCCCGCTGCTCCCCTAGAATCCCGGCCCCTTGTTCTTGCTGCATCAGCATTATTTCCTTAAGACCCTCTTCTCTCTTGACTGCCTTTGCCTTTCCACATTAGTGATGCTGACGGCTGCAGTTGCTCACCCTGGCACTAGAGAGTTGCACATTCCTAGCCCAAGGTTCAGGTTATCTCTGCATTTCTGCCCCTGATAGTCAAAACTACCAGACCCTAGAGACTTCGGAGTCTTAGAGTGTCTGCACTCGCCTTCTAGCCTCAAGGCCTTCGGTCCGCCCTTAACTGTACAGGATAGCAGCCCTCCTGGTTTCCATCTTGACTTGATTTTACTCTGACAAACATACATTCCTGGCTGGACATGGTGGCTCATGTCTATAATCCCAGCACTTTGGGATGCTGGAGTGGGCAGATCATTTGAGGTCAGGAATTCGAGACCAGCCTGGCTAACGTGGTACAATTAGTCTCTACTAAAAATACAAAACTTAGCTGGGTGTGGTGGTGCATGCCTGTAGTCCCAGCTACTAAGGAGGCTGAGACAGGAGAAACACTTGAACCAGCCAGGCAGAGACTGCAATGAGCAGAGATTGTGCCACTGCACTCTAGCCTGGGCAACAGAGTGAGATCCTGCCTTAAAAAAATTATAAAGAAAAAAACAAAAAATATACAGTCTTATATTTTATTTAATAAGTAAAATAAATTATATATTTTAAGGCCTAGCTAGCCTTTGTGGCTATTGCCTGTTTCCTAATATGACCTCAAAGGTAGAAAGTAACAATGAATTATCCTACTGGGAGATGGTGACAGCTGCAGAAATAGTCAGTCGCAGACATGGGGTTGTAGTAATATTTCACTTCTCACTACCCTATTCGTGCCAAGAAATCTGTGTCTTAAGTATGAATGAATAAGAAGAATCTGTTTGTCCAGTGAATACCCCAACCCTGGCCACACATCTGAGCAGCTGTACTTGTTAACACACTTGGACCTGCAGTTGTCTAAGAAAGAATGTGAATTTCTGTCTTGTCAGAAAGTATAAAAGGAGGCTTTATTGTAACTTCTCCTTCCCTCTCAATTTCTACCCATCCTTGAACTGTTTTTTTCAGTCTGGCTTGTATCACCTTGGCCTTTACTATTTTTTATTTGTGTACTACCTTCCCAGGATCATTGTAAGGATAGAATGAGGTAGTATTTGTGAATTAGGCTACTAGTTACCCTGCTGTCTATTACAGGGCCCTAAAATCTCCATGACTTGATTTGATAGAAGTTTAGTTTTCTCACTTGGGACCGAATGATTCCCACGTTCTAAAGTCTTTTCTTTTCAAGCTCTTAGGTTTGGAAACCCAAATGTTGGTGAAGTGAGAGAGCCAAGCTCATCAGATATCTCGTTTTAAAAAGTGGAATATTGGTTGGTTAAAGTAGAATAAAAACCAAAACTAAGATAGGGAGAAGATACTGATGCACATTCTCTACTTACAGATAGACCTGTTTAGACAGCTTAATTATTATCCAATGGTTATGTTACAGGCACAGAATCTATAAAAGGTTGGCAGCTGGACCATGTTAAGCACTGCTATTACCAGAACTGTGGTAGCCTGATGTACCTGACTGAGACAGGTTACTACAGGGTCCTCCGGGCCGGTGCTGACTTGAGGCTGAGGCCATCTCTGCCATAGAAACATTGTGTAATTTTTGTCTCATTGGAATTCTCTTTTATGCTGTTCGTGACTATTCACCTCACTTCTTTATTAATAAATAATTTCTTTGGACAAGTAGAATACAACTACCTTGACTGAATGTTTTGTTAAAATTATAGCCCCGTAATGCCTTCGTATCAGTTTTCAGAACTGTATATGAGATGTTCACAAATGATCTCTTCAGTTATTGCTAATATCATTTTTAAGAGTATGACTTTAAAATTGAGTTTACAAGTACCCTTCCCTGACCTTTATATACTAACTACACCTTAAAATGAAGAGTTCATGCAGTCTTAAAAAGTTTACTTTCTATTTTATAAAGAAAAAAATATAAATCTTAAGGTTTCATTAAATCATATTTAGTTGGGTGTCCAGAACGGGGAGAAGAGCTCACTATGCTGGATCTCCTTTAAGATGATATTCACGGCCGGGCGCAGTGGCTCAAGCCTGTAATACCAGCACTTTGGGAGGCCGAGGCCAGTGGATCACGAGGTCAAGAGATCGAGACCATCCTGGTCAACACGGTGAAACCCCATCTCTACTAAAAATACAAAAAATTAGCTGGGCATGGTGGCGCGTGCCTGTAATCCCAGCTACTCAGGAGGCTGAGACAGGAGAATCGTCTGAACCCTGGAGGCGGAGGTTGCGATGAGTCGAGATCGCGCCATTGCACTCCAGCCTGGGTAACAAGAGCAAAACTCCGTCTCAAAAAAAAAAAAAAAAAGATGATATTCACATTGTCACTTTCACTGCCAATCTCGTCCCTGTGTCAGATGTCATAAGAACGTCCTGTTTGTTCCCTTGAGGTTGCAATATCAATACAAAATCAACTAAAGAGATTGGAAATAACCAACATAGATGTGGTATGATCCTGTATCTTTTTTTTTTTTTTTTTTGAGACAGAGTCTTGCTCTGTCACCCAAGGTAGAGGGTACAGTGGCACAGTCTTGGCTCACTGCAGCCTCCACCTCCCAGGTTCAAGTAATTTTCCTACCTCATCCTCCTGAGCCTTGCATCATTTTAGAAAAAATAAAAAATGGCTGGCGTGGTCGCTCAGGCCTGTAATCCCAGCATTTTGGGAGGCCGAGGCAGGCAGATCACCTGAGGTCCAGAGTTTGAGACCAGCCTGACCAACACAGTGAAACTCTGTCTCTACTAAAAATAGCAAAATTAGACAAGAGTAGTGTCCCATGCTTGTAATCTCAGCTACTCAGGAGGCTGAGGCAAGAGAATCTCTTGAGCCCAGTGAGCTGAGATTGCACCACTGCACTCCAGTCTGGGTGACAGAGCAAGATTCCATCTCTAAAAAAAAAGGAAAGATGAGAAAAAAAGAATAAAAAGAATATAAGCAGGGTGCAGTGTCTCACACATGTAATCCCAGCACTTTGGGAGGGCGAGGTGGGTGATTACCTGAAGTCAGGAGTTGGAGACCAGCCTGGCCAACATGGTGAAACCCCATCTCTACTAAAACCCCAACATTTAGCCAGGCATGGTAGGTAGTGCATGCCTGTAGCCCCAGCTACTTGGGAAGCTCAGGTGGGAGAATCCCTTGAACCTGGGAGATGGAACTTGCAGTGAGCTGAGATCATGCAACTGCACTCCAGCTTGGATGACAGAGCAAGACTGTCTCAGAAATATATATATATACACACACACACACACACACACACACACATATGTATATATACACATATATATGTATGTATATATGTGTGTATGTATATATATGTCAACTAAACATTTATTTTTAGTTTTCTTACATGATTTCCAAGAGAAAGGTAGGTTTTCTTAACAGAAAATTTACAATACACATGAAAAAACCTGGACATTACCCCACAAAATACAAAAGAATATAAACTGAGGACTTACATATTAGAGTGTTTTTGCTTAATGTAACAACAGGCTCATTCATATTATGGAACGAGTTCAGAGATGAAGAGACTCCGGAGTTGAATAACTAAATTGCTCAATGATATCATCATGATCATCCATCTCTAGTCTACAATCTGTAGCATGTAATTGCTGGATGGCTGCATGGGAGCTATATACAAAAAGAAATAATCAGGCAGGAGACTAGGGTCTGGAGGCAGGGATCTAAAGGCCATTTCACGCTGACTTCCTAGAACTAAATTGAAAGGAAAACCTTAACTTTCCACACCTGAGTAACAAAAGGACCGGCGGCTACTCCCTTTGCAAACCCCAACCTTTTCTGTGAGCAGATTGAAAGGAGGTTTGCGTAGTAGTGTAACTTTGTATCTTTACTTCAGCCTCCGATTGGTTGCTGCCTGCAACCAGTCAGACTGATTGCAGGCCAAGTGTTTATTTGCATGGAAGTGCAACTTTGTAACTTCACTTTAGCCTCTGATTGGTTGCTTTCTGCAACCCATCAGATGTTTGTATAGGAGTATGACCTTTATAACTTCATTTCAGCCTGACTGGACTGGATGCCTTCTGCAACCCTGCTGACCTGTTGCGGATTGTGGGCTACCACTTTATTTACACCAGGTGTCCACCAGGTGGCCAATGGGAAACCTCTGGCGGGTATTTGGGCCTGAGAAGATTCTGTATCTGGGACCTTGAACTGCTGGTTGGCCTGCTCCCACACTGTGGACTTTCACTCTCAATAAACCTCTGCTTTCATTGTTTCATTCTTTCCTTGCTTTGCTGTGCATTTTGTCCAGTTCTTTGTTCAGAATGCCAAGAACCTGGACAACTTGCAGTCAAGACCCTCCACTGGTAACAGAAATTCCCTCCAGTGTGTAAATATTCCCAGGCACAGTGGGCCTGACACAGCGTCCAAGGCACATTATGCTTAGCACAAAATAATGAGATGGTCCTTACTTAGATGAAAAGAATAATTTCCCCAGACCACCCAAATCACCATTTGGGTAAATCCCTATGCTTCATTCTACATATCCTCATTCTGAATGTATTGTCTTTATCTGTTTGAACACTGGTACGAATTGTTAACATCCAGGTCATTATTAGATAGCTAAATGCTAAGAGCAACAAAATTCAGACCTGAGAAAAGGGAGGATTGCTTGTATGTCTACACACCTAAAAGGGAAATTGAGGGATGTTTCCCCATCCTCATCAGAAGAGTTCAATTTCCTTAATAAATGTCGTTGAAGTGAATACCTTAACTACAGGAAGTCATCAGGGATTTTCCCTCTTTGGAAATTTAATCTGTGATCTCTCTTATAATTGGTGATTAAAAAGAAATGACCAATGGGAGTTCTATGTGAAAGCCTGAATCCTTGATTAAGTTCTGGGAACTAAAAATGATGAGTTGGTGCTATGCTCCTCATCCCTTAATGTGCGAGGCCTTTTACGTTCATCCTTGTAGTTTCACTGTATTGTCACCTTAAGTATTGCTAGATAAAGAAGCCAATGTGGTTCTCTCACCAACGCCTGTCAGTGTTTATTGCCCATCGGGTGTATTTATCTACTAGGCTGAATGCCACAAATAATAGAAATATGGCTGAGTCAGAGTTAAAACCCAAGATCGCCAGATAATGTATTCACCTTAGCCGTTTGGAGTAGAGGCTAATAGACTTTTATGGTGAGCAGAAAGCACTTCAAGCTGACCTGGATGCTGTTTTTGAGATGCCCGTGGTCAAATAGGACATATATATTTAAACAGCCTTGCTGCTGTTTACTTAATAAAAATCGGCTCCAATAAAGCAAAAGTCTAGGGGAAGACATTTATTCTGATACCAAATATAGTGAACGTAAACTGTATAAAAAATACTAGTTTGACCATTATTTAGCAATAACACTGACATTTATAGAGTTTTTATTTAGTTTGTTTTATTTTGTGTAGTCTGTGTTTGTTAATTTCCCCCTGATCAAATTATTAAATCATATGCATCCTTCAGCCACTTGCCCACATGCATTGTTTTCCATGACATTTTCATGGCTTGACTTTACCTCAAATCAGGTTATGTTCATTTGTTTATTTTTTCATTCATTGTCACTCTGGTTTCCCTAAAAGGTATTTTTGGGAGCAGGGTTGCCAGTTTCAGCAAGCAATGATACAAAATTCCCAGTTAAATTAGTATTTCAGGTAATTAACAAGCAACTTTTTAGTAGAGTTACATTCCATTCAATATTTGGGTTATACTAAAACATTGTATGTTGAGTATGTGAAATTTACGTTTAAATACTCTTCCTTTATTTTACCGGGCAAACCTGCTTGGATGGTGTCATGACTGAAGACCAGTTAAGTCACTCTTCAAATATCCTAGGTGATGGAGACCTCAAATAAAACAGTGACCAGTTAATAAGAAGGAGGAATTGAAACAATATTTGGGATGTAAAATTAATGGAAAGTGATAACTGCTGAGATATTAATGGGTAAAGGTAAAGGGTTAGCATCCTATTTCTGATGACCAGGTAGATGGCTATTTCACCCACTGGGTTTCCACTCCCTCTTTTCTGTCTGTATAATCTTTCTGGGTGAGTAATTTTGCTCACTAGTCATTGTTTATTAACACCTTTAGCTAGCAGTAAATGTGATCAGGTGTGCCTCTCTGATGTTAGACTGCCAGGGACCACTTCTTGGCACTGCCACGTGCTGTGTAACCCAAGGCAAGTTGTTCAGTATCTCTGGGTCTCTGGTTGCTTATCTCTGTATTTTAAAAAAAAAACTTAAAATGTGTCCAGTAAAACTGATTTCCACTGCCTGTTAGAGTTTTGTTCTCCATTTTTTATCTGTGGTTTGCAAATTTTTCTATAATATATATGTATATATTACATTTAAATAAAAATGTTAAGAGACTCCTGGTATGCTTTGTTTGAATTAAATTTTATTTATCTAGTGTAAGCTTGATTGAGGTATAATTGATATATAAAAAGTTTACACATATTTAAGTCTACATTTTGGTATTTAGACATATGCATATGCCTGTGATACCATCGCCACCATCAAAGTGCTAAGCATTTCCATCACCTGCAGAAATTTTCCTGTGTGGTTTTGTGTTTCTTTGTTTGCTGGTGGTTTTTGTTTTCTGGGGGTGGGTAACACTGAACTATTCTCTTTACATATTTTAAGATGTACAATACCATAGCATTTTGTTATTAACTATGAATAGGATTAGTTATAATTATACAGCAGATCTCTAGAACTTTTTCATCTTGTATAACTGAAACTTTATATTCATTGAGCAAAAATTCCTCATTTCTTCCCCACAGTCTCTGGTAACCACTATTCTTTTCTCTGTTTCTATGAGTTTGATTATTTTAAATACTTTACAAAAGAGGAATCATGCAGTATTTGCCCTTCGAGGACTGGTTTATTCCACTGAGCAGAATGTCCTTTAGGTTCATTGGTGTTGCTACAAAGGGTAGGATTCCTTTTTTACTACAGGCTAAATAATATTCCATTGTGTGTGTGTGTGTGTGCATTTTCTTTATTCATTCAGTTGTTGATTAACCTCAGATTGTTTCCATGTCTTGCCTATTGTTAGTGATGCTGTTAATGACATCAAAAAGCTTTGACCCAGTCCCTGCACTATATGCAGGTATTAACTTAAATGGGATTATCAACTGAATGTAAACTCTCAAATTGGGAAGCCTCTAAAAGAAAGCATAGGTGAATTTTTTTGTGACCCTACATTAGGCAAATATTTCTGAGATACGATAACAAAAGCACAATCCATTAAAAAATAAATAAATTAGACTCCATCAAAATAATAATTACTGCTCTTCAAGAAATATTAATTGTGAAAAGATAAGCTGACAGAAAATTTTCAGAAATCACGTATCTAAAGACTTAAAAATAAGAAAAAAAAATGAACCAATTTGAAAAGGAGTACAAGATTTCAATAGACATCTCACCAAATATATGAAAATAGCACATATGTGCCTGAAAAGATATTGAACATTGTTAGTCACCAGGGAAGTGCAAATTAAAACTGCAGTGAGGTACCACCACACAGTAATTAGAAAGGCAACTGAAAACAACAAACAGCAATGCTAACAAGTATGAGGAACAGCTGGAACTGCTGGTGGGAATGCTAAACGTGGCACATTGTTCACACATGAGCCCAACATTCCCACTGCTAGATATTTACTCAAGTGAAATGAAAACTTCTGTTAAAAGCAGCTTTAGTAGTAATGACCAAAACTAGAAACAAATGCTCTTCAACTAGTGAAGGGATAAATACACCATGACACATCCACCAATGGAGTACTATGCAGCCATAAAAGGGAATGAATTATTGATATATGAAATCAACCTATGTTAATCTCGTATGTACTCTCCCGTGTGAAACACGTCATGTTCAAAGGCTATGCACTACACTAAAGGCAAAACTATCAGGACAGAAAAAAATTCAGTGGCCCTGAGCCGCTGGAAGTAAGGCTAAGAGTTGTCGACAATGAAGTGCAGAGGAATTTGGAAGGGGATGGAAATATCTATAACTTGAATTTGATGCTGGCTATACAACGTTATTAATTTGTCCAAATCTGCATAAGTAGAAAGGATGATTCTTAGCTTATGTAAAATATGTCTTAATAAAAAATGAGAAATTTATTTAAAAGACACATGGTATCAGCAGCATCACTATTCAGATTGTATTTATTATAAACAAATGGGAAAAGAACCAAGATAACATGGCAACTGGAATAAGGAATTCATCAGTGAAAATGAAGTACAATGGAGAATATAGGAGGTAGACTGTCTTGGGGAGAAATGATGAGCTCTCTATTTGGCATGGAGTTTGTTGTATCCTTGAAATATTCAAGTAGAGAATACTAGCTTTATGTTCTGTATTCTCTTCATGCATGCCTTGTTGCTGTATTTACCATTTATCTAATTCTGCCATTTTAATAGCCATTTGATATATTTTTGTTTCCCCAATGGCATTATAATCTGAGGGGGAAACTAAATTTTAACTTAGTTTTATCTACATAATTAACAATTTTTTAACAGAAGCTTTTCTGAAAACTTATGATTATATGATAGTATGTAGTTATTAACTTCCAGGGTTAATTTAACTCGTTTGTTACGGCTTATGTCTCCCAACCTGCATCTCTTCCTACACTTTTATTTCTAATATTTCTGATGTATGTATTTATTTATTTATTTATTTATTTATTTTTGAGACAGATTCTTGCTCAGTAGTCCAGGCTGGAGTGCAGTGGCACGATCTTGGCTCACTGCAACATCTACCTCCCGGACTCTATGCAATTTTCCTTCCTCAGCCTTCAGAATAGCTGGGATTACAGACACATGCCACCACACCCAGATAATTTTGTATTTTTAGTAGAGATGTGGTTTCACTGTGTTGGACAGGCTGGTCTCGAACTCTTGACCTCAGGTGATCCACCCTCCTCAGCCTCCCAAAATATTGGGATTACAGGCATGAGCCATGGTACTCAGCCTCTGACACTTTTACTTGGTCCATTAAAGTGATCTTTACCAGGCAAACCATACCTTTCTAAATAACATTGAATACAACTAGGCATCAGCCACTGTCCCAGCTGTAGGTGATAGGTGGTGAAAGACACTTGCTTTGTTTACATCGAGCTCAAGACACAGTGGAGACAGCTAGAATGGTCCAGTCACTTGTGTGATAAAAGAAGCATGAATATAATTTATGGAACTAGAAGTAAAAGACATTTAACTCAACGTGGGTGATGTAGTTGGAGATTTTCAAAAAAAGAGTAATCTCTAAAATGAATTTTGAAGAAACAGCTGGGATTGTCTATATTGAAAAGGCATAAGAAGCTGAAAGCAGAAATGACTCTGAAACAGAGCATAGACACCTGAGAAGCCATGGGGGATGGGAAACTGGAAGTGTTTTATCATGGCTAAAGCAGAACTCTGCTGATGAGACCCAGAGGGGCAAACAGCAGACAGGTCAAGTCGGCTGCCATTATTGTAAAAGTCTATGCAGTGCGGGCAGAACGACAAGACTCAGGGACTGAGTGTGGGGACTTGCGGTAAAAAGCAGTCAAGGGTGCCCCGATTTCTAGCTGGGGTGTCCGAGGCTATGATAATATGGTCATGTATATAACAGTTTCATTACTGTAGGGAAGAGCAGATTTCGAGAAAAATGACATGAGTTCAGCTTTGGACACGGGTTGTTTGCCAGGGCTGCCCTAAGGCTGGTGATGTGTGTGTGACTGGGACACAGGAGAGTGGTCTGAATGTCGATTGCCCAGCATCCCTTACTCATTCCGTCAGGTCTTATCTTGGGTGCTGTTTCTTTTAAGAAGCCATGAGAGTATTGATTCGTTTAGAAAAACATTGTAGTTAATCACTGCAAGGCAGTGTTTTTGGCACTAGTGAGAAAAGTAAATATTAACCCTGTCATCAAAGAACTTAAAAAGCCACAGGTTGAATGAGGGAAACATAAAATAAATAAATGACAGTATTCAGAAATTGCAATAAGTGCAGGGGAAAATAAAAAGCATGAGATGTTAAGAAAATATATGGGGCACTGTAGATGGGGACCCTACACAGGTCATTCTGGGAGGATGGTTTTTAAGCTGACATTCGAAAGAATCCATGGTGCTATTTGTATCCAAGCCCGGGAAACCACATGTGAGCCCATGACCATTCAAGTATCCAGGGTCAGGATAGGAGAGAGGACATCCACAGTGAAGCATTCTGCAGTATTCATCACCCAGACTTGGCACAAGTTATATCAATAAAAAATATAAAATTCAAATTATGCAGCACATATGACAAAAATATGAGAAAATATTCTTAGGAAGGTTAGTTAAAATTACATCTTGAAACTATACTTTTCCATCAAAAGTCATAGCTCTTGTTTTGGGAAGTTGGAGACAGGATGAATATATCATGAAATGAAGGAAACTTATATATTTATATTTATATTTATTTATTTATATATTTTATTGCATTTTAGGTTCTGGGTACATGTAAAGAACATGTAGGATTGTTGCATACATACATACGTGGCAATATGGTTTGCTGCCTCCATCCCCATCACCTATTATCTGTCATTTCTCCCCATGTTATCCCTCCCCAACTCCCTTCCCTCCACTGTCCCTCCTCTAGTCCCCCTCCCACAGACCCCAGTGTGTGATGCTTCCCTCCCTGTGTCCATGTGTTCTCATTGTTCAACACCAACCTATGAGTGAGAACATGTGGTGCTTGATTTTCTGTTCTTGTGTCAGTTTGCTGAGAATGATGGTTTCCAGGTTCATCCATGTCCCTATGAAGAACGTGAACTCATCATTTTTTATGGCTGCATAGTATTCCATGGTGTACATTTTTTTAAAGGATTGATAAAATGAAATCTGTACAAATGGTCACAATGTGCTGCCCAGGTGGCTGGTGGGTGTCACTGTGTCACTGTGTTCTGGGTTTTGGAGAAACCATTTACAGGGACTTCCCAATGTGCTGAAGCTCATAGTGAGGGTTAGCAACCCCCAAGCAAGCTGTTTGCTTTTTGCTCATGCCAAGCTAAAAATCAGTCCAATTCTTAGCAGTCAGTTAGAACTACCAAGAGTTCCTGAAATCAACTATGGAAGCCTGTCATGCCCCGTCTGCAATGGTGTAACTACCACACGTGTTTAAGTTTGACCTGGGGGTGGCCCTGTGACCACAGGTCCTACTGTTCCTGTGCACCTACTTGCAGACATGGCAGGGAAGCCAGTGTTGATAGACCAGCTCCCAGGAAGGCTTGGAGCGCTGTAAAGGCGCACCAGATGACCTTCTAAGAGCATCCTTCCACCCTCAGTCCTGTCTGTACATTATGGTGAATAATCTCTGCCTCCATTCTTTTTTACAAGGATGTTGTAAGAATTCACTAAAGCTGAAAGTACTTTGAGCACCTCTACAAAGTGCTTTTTTGTTATCTTATTACATTTGATATCTCACCAATCTTTTGAAAGATGTGTCATGAATATTAAAATTCATCTTGCATATTCTATGTGTTTGAGAGAATATTAATTTATTAGAGATTTGTGCTTTTCTAAAGGTTGCCTTTAAAGTTATCTCCAAGTGTGCTTTGTTAACCTCAACCAAGTGTGGATGGTAGCAGGGTCAAGATGTGGTAGTGAGCTCCTGCGTTTTGAGAGAGGCTGTGGTAGGAAGCCCGTCACCAGCTCCTTTCTTTACCTTCTTTAGTGTCAAGCACTTTTAAGCATATTACATAGAGAAGAATATGTATACTTCTTTAAATAGCCAGATAACTTTTATAATGTCTTATTCAATCAAATAGACCATCCATTCTGTACAAAATTATATATTTTTGACCCTAATGACTAATAACAGTTTGATTCAGAAATATCTAGTTACTCATGTCTCTGTGTGATTTTTTTTTTTTTTCCTCCATGAGTTCTCTTTCCCTGGAATGGCTGCAGCCCATTGCTTCACTCCTGTCTTCTTGAATCAAATGCCTTCTCAGTTTTCAACACTCAATTCAAGCTTCATCACCTCTAAGAAACCCATACAGATAGAATAAACACTTTTCTCCTGGGCAATCTCGTTATACTTTTTTGCTATTTGTTACCCAATATGTGCAATGCTTTATTGCAATTAATTACTTGCATTCTTATTTTCTTCAAATGTATCCTGTGTGCCCTTGATATCCAGTTCATATGGCTTCTCATATCAGCATGAATTGCATTCACCTGCTAGCAACAGAGGCCAAAAATTCCAGTGATTTAAACCTGACAGAAGTGTATTTTTTCTCTCTAGTAGAAGACTGGTCATAGGTAGTCTAAAGCTGACATGTGTCACCGCTGAGAACTAGGATCTCTGCCTCAATGCCCTTATCTATGGCTGTTTTCCCAAGGTCACCTCTTGGTGCAGGACATTCTATGGTGCATCAGCCATCAAGTCCATAGTGCAAGGAAGAAGAATAAAGAACTGCTGATACTGACTTGTGCCTGTTAGCTGTATTCTTTGCATTTAAGGAATAATTTTAACCTTCTGCTAACATTTCATGGGCCAGAAATTAGTCAACAATACTTCTAGCTGCAAGGGAGACTTGGAAATCTAGTGCTGTGGGTGGGCATTTTACCACCTTAAATATCTCATTACTCAATAAGGAAGAAAAAAAAATATGTATCACCAAGACAACTAGCTAGCGGCCTCTGCCAAGGTGTTCAGTAATTCTCACATGTATAAATAAATAAAGAACATCTTCTAGAACAATCGGCCATGTATTGAGTGCCAACACTGCAAATCATCTTCACCAATTCAGTCACAAAACTGGGAATTGACTGAGAAAAAAGTCCAAAGGTGTTGCCTGGCTAATTAATTAGGTTGATTGCCTTGGTTTATTAACTTAATTTTTTTATTCAATCATAGTAACTCTACTCAGACTAGTAGTATTTATTATTCACCTGTTTCCAATTGCCCATCCTCATAGTAGAGATGATGATAAAATCGACCTCAAACATGGTTGTTATGATAAAATGAATTAATGATGTCAAATGCTCAGTATGGTAGATGTTTATTAAATCCTAGCTGTTTCTTCACTAAAGTAATACTAATTCTGTTACTGTTTATTGGATGTTTACCATGTTTTGGTCACTGTGGGCAATGCTGTACAAATAGTAACTCAAATAATTTGATGATAACTGCCTTTTGAGGTCAGTGTTGTTGTCTTTATTGCATAAATAAAAAATCTAAGGGGTTAGGATGGCCATTTACTTAGGAGACAGATAGCACTTACTATGTTCCCACCACAGTTCTAGGATGATCATTAACTGATTTAGTCTCCATTATAAGCCTATAATAGAGGAATAATGATCATCTCCATTATTCAGATGAGGAAACTGAGGCCAAGAGGGTTTAATTTACTGGACCAAAGCCATACATCAAGTACCTGGCAGAGAAAGGATATGGACCCAGGTAGTCTGACTGCAGGATGCATGCTGTTCACCACTGTGCTGCCCTCTGTGCTGCATGAGCCAGGGCTAATATCTGGAGTCTCTGGTGCAGGTAACCACATGACCTGGGCTTGTACTTTTAGCCAGTATAATATCCCTTCTCACTGTGCATTTTCATCTTTTTTTCTGTCCATTTCTTAACTGGCTACTCTCCTTTTTTTTTTGTCTTACTGCTTTTCAGACTTAATACAGCTTAATATCTGAGTTTTGTGAACTAAAATCGCATAAGCAGCTTATGCATGGATATTAATGTAAATGATCATGTGTTTGCATACTCCTGATATTTAATATGAGTCAGAATAGTCAACGTGACAGCTCTACAGTGGTGCATTGCAGACTATATTTACGGAAAGGGCTTGGTGATCATCTTGTCTCGGTGTGTCATTTTCAGAACAGATAACACAGAAATAATCCTGCTTAGATTGACTCTCCTTTAATACTTCTTCTCTAGGGAAAAAGTCTTCTTCCATTGAATGGGACGATGGGCAGCTAGTTCTTTATACCTGTTCTTCGTGTGTATTAACTCCCTCTGCACAACCTTCTTTTGTTCCTCCTGAGTCCCAACAGTATACACCATTTATGCCAAATGTACTATATAGCAATGTTCTACATTTATCTGAAGTCAGCAGGATACTTTTAAGTTTCTCTATTACCATATTGACAGTCATGTGTAATTTGTATATATTGCCTCCAAATCAAGCATGTTTTCTTTCATTTTTATGTTGTCTTAAAATACATAATCAATAAAGCAAAATATGTTAAAATTTAAATGATTAATTTGAATGTTAATTGAACAGTAAGATAAGTGACTGCACTCATTTGACTAGAATTTCTCTGAATACATTTAACTGTAGATTGCACAGTTGAAGTATTCCAAATATATTTAACTTGGTTTATCAAAAACCATTGAAAAATAAACCCATAAGTAAATATGATTTGATCTTGAAGGCTTAGGTATATACTTTCAAAGTTTTGAATTTTAGATACTTTAGATAATTTTTATTTAAAAAAACAAAATGCATTTTATTTAACACATATTTTGAGAGAATTTGGGGGAAGTTTCATAAAAGTCAAAATTTACAAAAAAATATGAGTATGCTAGCATGTTTTATTCTGAATAGTCACCATATCACAGGAATCTTACAGTATTCCTGTGCTGCTCCTTTTTAAAATTAATGTAATATAGGCTTTTGTTTCAAAAAAACATGGCCTTTATAATAGTAAATATTCCTGACACAATTCATCTGCATGTGCTGGATTAAATCGCTTTCATTTGTGGAACTGGTGAGAGAGCTCCTTTTGAACTGATTTGAGGTCGTTTGGCAACCCTCCGAGATGTGGCAATTGTCTCTCCTCTGGTGGCATTGCTTTGCTGTACAAGGAAACAAGGAAACCCACCGAAATAACACCATTTGCCTTTGAAAGAAAACTGGAAAAACAAAGAGCTTCTCCCTTCTCAACCACATACACACATACATACTCACGTTCCCACACACACACACACACACACACACACACACACACTCACATTCCCTCTCACACACACACATTTGTGCTTTAGTTTTCAGTTGTCAGGACTGCTTTTCTTCACTGGACTGCACTGCATACCTCGGCAGCCAAACACAATTTGTATTGCCAAGATAGGTGCTATAAAATGAAGTTGAACATGGCAGGCATTGAAAGAGTCGTGTGTTTGCAAATGATTACGTGCCATAGTATGTTTTTCAGTTTCTCTCTTTTTCTGAATTATCATGAAAAGCAAAAGGCTAGGAGGGCAATTGTGACTCTTGGTCTTAGAAATTATAATTTTAAACAGGAAGCTAGAAGGAAGTTGATGAATTTTAGAGTGTAAAAACTGAATCATAATGAAATCCCCAATTGAATGTTCAGAATCACATTAAGGACAGTGCTTTTATTCTAATAGCTACTCCTGCTGAACTGTTTTCACAGCACTATCTAGTGACTTAAAATTGTTCAAATGCCCAACTTTTAATCCCTTGCAAAGTACCTTTTTAATAAATGAAGTCACTGGTGACATTAACTTGTCACAAATACAATTGACTTGCCTCTATTTGGACATTTGTTCTAAGTAGCATTTATTCAGTATCCTGGCAGGTTCGAAGTGTTTAGAACAACTCAGAGTAGGCTTGCAGGAGGGCACCTTCTAATCTTTGGAGTGGGTCATTTCAGAGCAATTGGTACCTACAGATATTTCATTTTATTCCTCTGTACAGGTGTGGGGCTGTTTTTACACTTTTTACTAATGTCCTCTGAGGCTGATGTCCATTTCTGCTTTATGAAATTTAATCTCTAAGCATGAGTCCACAGCTCAGATGGAAACAAGCTGTTATTCCGAGTGCTAGTTTTAGGCAAACTGCCTGCCAGGGCCCATGTATGGAGAGTGCTATGGACGTTTGTCCTCGGTACTAACATGCCAATCCTCTTTACCCTGCAGTGGCCACTTGCCACATCCCATGGCATCAGAAGCCTCTGTTCATAATTGTCTCTTCCCTCAGCCTGTATTCGTCTTTCTGTGTTGCTTCACTTGCTAGTGGATTTTACCATTTTTGTATATTTCCACAGCTGTCTGCTCTTCAAGGGAAGGCTTTATATTTTTGAAGATACTTTATTCTAAAAGTGTTCACCCAGTTTTATTCTACCAGGACTTCAGATGCTAATAGGGTAATTAAGGGGTGTTAACATAGACACCAAGGGAACACCACTGTTGATGCCAAAGGCATTAAGGGCCTCCTTTGGTTTTTTCCACCATCCCCCAAAAAGGTGACAACAAAAGGTACAATATATGCATGAATAAAACTACATTTTCCAGTGTTGTGTCAAATTGAATTTCATTACTCTGAACTTCTCTTTTAGGAAATAATGGCCCATCTCTAGCTATCAAGGAAGGAATGAAGGCATCAATCCTCTCTTCCCTCATTCTTAGCTCCCACTCTTGCTTTCTCTAAGTCATCTTCAACTTCTAAAACTTCTCAAGCTTTGCTTCATCTGCCCTTGTTATTTCCTTGCCTGAATGGGCGGCACCAGTTTCTCCTGTGTTGGACCACTTGGTATTGCTTCACAGGTGACAGATACTCTTACCTATTTTCTCGATAAGCTCAGTTATGAATGGGTTCTCTTGCTGTTTCTTCACATTCACTGCCTTTTTCCCTTCTGCATTATCTAATCAGTTATTAATCTCTCTAGTGTATGTTTATTTAAAAATGTGGTATTTTTCCTCTCCATATATTACATTTGAGACTTTCAACACTCATTTTTCTCCTCATCATGATCCTCTTTCCCTCTACTTCCTTGGACATATGAAGCATGTTTGTAAAAGTAGCTAAATATTCTTCACTGCTAATTTCTTTATTTCTGTCATTTCTGGATCTTTTTAAATTGATTTTTCTCCTGGTAGTGGTTCCTATTTTTATGTGTCTTTGCACACTTCATAGTGATTTACTAGATTCTAGACATTGTAAATTAGGTGGTGTATTTCATAGTATTCTGTTAAAAAAAGTTTGTCTTTATACAGGCAGCAGTTAAGTGATTCGACATCAATCTGATCCTTTTGAGGCTTGCTTTTAAATTTTGCTGGGGCATCCAGAAGAGCCATAATGCTCTGGGTAATTTAGCCCCACCATGATGACAGTAGTCTTCTAGCAACTCTACAAGATGCCTCAAGTACCATAAGGTCTCTGCACTGTCTGGTGGGAATACAAACTATCCCAACTCCGTGTGAGCTTTGAGAATTGCTAACTCCATGCATGTATGGAAAAAAGTATTCAGCCACAGATTCAAGGTAGCCTATGTGCAAATTTCCAGGACTCTGTGCAAATCACTTCTTTTAGGTATTGTGTCCTGAGCAGTCTAGCTGCCTGAACCTCTCTCAGCTTGATGTGTGTCTCCCCCATTCACCAAGATGTCTCAGCTTTGTGTTGTTTCTCCCTTACTCTGCTATAGCTAACACGGTCAAATCTCTGTCGGTTTCCTTCACGTCAGGTTCACAGTCCTGCATTACCTGCAGTCCAATCATATACATATAATTTCTATGTATCCACTATAGTTTGAATGTTTGTCTCATCCAAAACTCATGTTGAAATTCAATTGCCATTGTAACAGCATTGAGAGTTGGGACCTTTAAGAGGGGATAAGGCCATAAGGGCTCCACCCTCATTTATGGATTCATGTCCTAGTGTAAGTTTGTTATCTCAGGAATGGGCTCATTATAAAAGGGCAAGTTCAGTCCCCTTTGCTCTCTCTTGCCATTCTGCCATGTGATGCTTTACACTATGTTGACACAGCACAAAGGCCTTGCCAGATGCCAGCACCTTGATACTGGGCCTCCCAGCCTCCAGCACTGTTAGCCAATATATTTCTGCTCATTATCACTTACCTGGTGTCAGGAATTCTGTTATAGCAACACAACACAGACTGAGGCAGTCAGAAAACAGTTGTTCTCTATTTTTCTTTTTTTTTTTTTTTTGAGATGGAGTTTCTCACTTGTTACCCAGGCTGGAGTGCAATGGCACGATCTCGGCTCACCGCAACCTCTGCTTCCTGGGTTCAGGCAATTCTCCTGCCTCAGCCTCCTGAGTAGCTGGGATTACAGGCACGCGCCACCATGCCCAGCTGATTTTCTGTATTTTTAGTAGAGACAGGGTTTCACCATGTTGACCAGGATGGTCTCGATCTCTTGACCTTGTGATCCACCCGCCTCGGCCTCCCAAAGTGCTGGGATTACAGGCGTGAGCCACTGCGCCCGGCCCTGTTTCTCTATTTTTCTAGTTGCTTATAGTGGGAGAGAAATTTCCAGAGCAATTAACCCTTACAGTAAAGAACTAGGTGTCTTGGGTAGTTTTAGATACTTCAGCTGCTTTCTGTAATCGCTACAAACATTTGCTTAAATATATACTAACATTGTCCTCATTTTATAAATAAGGACACTGACTCCAAGAGAGTTTGAGTAGCTGGCAAATGGCAGGTCATGATTTCAGTCCAGGCTTGTTTGATTTTAAAGCCTGTGCAACACAATAATATTCTTTTATATTCCCAGTCAGACTTCCAAATTAATTGGAATTAAAATCATTTACTTAAAAAAGTAACCTTCTCGAAGCTGAAGGCTTTTATTAAATGATTGTTCTTTCATAGTCATGTTACTTTATTTTTCTTAGAATAGATTGAGTGTTGCTTTTATAATCTCATTAAAAACTGAGGTACTTGTAAGATAAATCCTTTCTCTATACATTTTCGCCTTTTTCACTGCACCACACCTCTGCCCACTTCATAAATAAAATTACATTTAATTACTTTTAAATTTTGTTATACTTACTACATACAAAGTAAATATTTTAATAAATGTGCATAAATAAATAAAATTCCTTTATTTTCGGGTTATCTGGGCTGTTACAGGAAGCAGCCTCTCCCACATTGCTCGTTCAGGCACCTGGCTGTAAACAGTATGCTGAGGTCCTAGCTTTGTGACTTGGAATTGATCCTCTGAAGTGATGAGTACATAAATGACTCAGGACTTTTCCACTCAGGGTTCCTGTGGTTAAAGTGAAATGAGCAATTCAGCTGATAACAGCAGTGACGCTGAAAACAAAGGCCAGCCTTCCATGGACACTTCCCTGACGTCATCCCATGTCCTTTTTTCAACAAACCAAAGAGCCACAGTCCCCATTGTAAGAAATGAAGCGACTGATGCCTGGGAAGGTTAATAAACTTACTCCAAATAACTTACCCGGTAAATTCTAGGTTCCAAATTTAAACCCATAACTGATGGCTTGGAAGCCGAAACATATTGCTTAGCAGTGTGTTATTTGTATCAAGTAAATAAATGAGGTGACATTTACACGAAGCAGAGTTCAGCAACCTAAGGCTTACACTGGCTTATTCAAAAAGAATTAAATACTTGCAAATGTATTACTAAGTAGCTAACTTATATTCAAACAGCTGAAATGCATCAAATCGTGTAGTTATCCTTAGGTGAATCCTACTAAAGGGGAAGGAGTTTTGCCTAGATGTTCCTTTTCCTGTTCCTGAGTAAGATATACATGTATATATGAACACATAATAAATATAAGAAGAATTATACATATGTAATTTATATATTATAGTAATTAGATTATCTATAATTTATAAAAATATACATTATATATTTATATATACATAAATACATTATGTTGTAATAGAAATTAAGAAAGCAGACTATGTTTCTTTCCTAAAATATATATACAAGGTATTTTGGGGACTCAGGGCTGAGGTGAATTCCTGTTTGGGGACTCAACGAGGCTTCAGTGAGAAAATTCGTTTGACTTGGGCTTTTGAATAAAGGCTGTATTTTGAGTGATTTTGTAGAATGTAAATATACTACTTAGTTCATCCTAATATGACTTTTATTCTGATCTTCAAATAAATCGGTTTGCTATCCCAAGGAGTCCCTTACTTTTGTGATCAGATATGATCAGGAGTGTCAGAAAAGGAGACTGAATACGACCCCCCATCACCCATTCCTTCAGCCTTGCTCGTTCTCTGACCAGCCACATTGCAAAGACCCTCTCATCTGCAGATCCACAGTCAGCTACAGACACTGTTACTGACACAGAGACAAAAGTCAGAGGAAGAAGGTAGATGGCCCCAGGACTCTAGTAGACTTTAGAAGTAACGATTTCAGCTCTGATTTAAAATTTTAAGCCTCAATGCATAATTAAAAGTCACTTTTTCTCTTTCTGTTGCCTCAGTCAGTCTGTGGGTATAAATAAATGTCAGTTTAATAGGTGAAGGAAGTATGCCCCTTCCACCCACTTAAGAGCTAGGATCGAATTTACTGTTGTTTTAATTTCTCAGATTCTATAGTCAATGATTTATTTTAAGATTTTAGTTAGGACAACCGATTGGGAATAAAAGTAAAAATATTTTCAGCACCTTGAATCAACGATGTTTAAGCTAGTCCTGGTGGCTGAACCCTGTAATCTCAGTGCTTTGGGATGCTGAGATAGGAAGATCTTTCGAGCCTAGAGCTTCGAGACTGCAATGAGCTGTGATCCGGCCACTGCACTCCAGCCTGGGAGACAGAGCGAGACCCTGTGTCTAACAGCAAAACAAAACAACTAACACTTTATTATTCCTTAAACATAGTATATTTTGTGAATTAGACAAAATGTATTTATGTAAAAGGTGATGCTACTGATATGGCATCAGTAAGGTAGGATGCACTGTGTGATTACTATGGTGATAGGTTTTGTTATAACATGTATATTTCTTATTAAAAGTACTAGCAGTAATTGGCTTGTCATAGTTTCAGTATGAACAGTTTCGATTAAACCTTGGGATTTCTTTTCTCATGTAAAAATAGCTCTATTGTAATAATGGACTCTAATCTTTAGTTTTCAACAGTGCTAGCATAGGGTCATTATTGTAATTACTTACCAGGAGAATGAGCTGACATCCACTCTTTCCTTTTGGCACTCTCTGCCTCCATCAAAACCTTTTTCCAATCAATTCTCAATGCTGCTGTCAACCTTTCTTTTCACCTATGGCTTTGATCTCAGAGTAGCTTTCACTCTAAAGAAAAGCAGGTCCAAATCCTCACTCTTTGCTTCAAAGCCTTTGCCTAGATCATCCAAGATTTCTCAGCTTTCTTCTGCCTTCATTTATTCCTACTCAGACATTCCAGTTAAATAAATTCTATATCCTTGAAGTGTCTGGGCCCATTACTTCACTCTCTCCCTTCTGAAATGTCTCCTGGCACATCTCCTGGCCACTTCCCTGGCTCTGAAATGTTCTGTGCAAATATCTGGTGAATATTCGATGTTCTCTTCCATCTGTAACTTATAAAACAAGCAAACAACCAAATAAACAAACAGAACAAAGGAAAGCATGGTTATTTAACTAATAAGGGATTTGGAGAGTTTTCCTTTAACCCAAAGTCTCATACTCCCAGATGTGAGTTAGAAATGATTTTACCGACATTGTGTATATGCTCTGGTGGCCCAAGCTTCCCCTTTAGTGTTCAGTTGAGTGGAATTCCTTCTCAGCTCTACCCATTCACATGGTGTCTTGGCCAATGTTGTCTCCCTTGCAAATCCATTTTCTCATCTCTAAAATAGTGATAGCACCTACTATATAGACTTTTGTAAATATTTAATAAGAGGACATATACTTGATAATTCATTCATATCAGACAGAATCTTGCTGTAGCATCTCCCAAGTTACATTATTTCATAAGTAACCTTCTATATTCTTCACACTTACAATCTACTACCCGAATTCTCTTTTTCTACTAAAAACTCCTCAAGGAATACCTAGGCTCACCATCTCTCCATGCTCACCTCCCACTCTAGTCATTTCTTCCCACTGCTTTTCAAAAGGACTCCAAGGATCCTCGCACCCCCAAATGCTGTGGTCATTTTCTTTTGTGACTTCTGGGACATCATCTTTCTCCTCATCTTACCAACAACCTCAGAACTGAGCATCCAGATCTCATCTTAAAACTCTTCTCTATTATTATGCCTTTTAAAATGTAGTCATCCGGGCCCGTGGATTTCTATAGCATTATACACGGATGACTGCAAAATTGATATTTCCAGCCCTAATTTCTCTCCCTTTCTTTATCCTTGTATATTCAGCTACCCATTGGATAGTAGGATGGGGAGTTAGCATTTCAAATATTACATGTACCAAACAGAAATCTAAATACTTCCTGCAAACCTGCCCTTTCCCCAAAAGACCATACCCCAGAGGATAGCACCACTGCTCTCAGTTGCTAAGGACAAATATCTTCAAGTCCTATCTGACTCCTGTCTTTTTCATACAGGCTCCCATCTAATCTATCAGAAGTCTTGCCAACGCTGATCACTTCACAGATTCTTCACTTCTGCACTCTTGTTCAAAACACCATCATCCCTCACCATGCCTCCGTGCAGCAGCCTCCTTCCCAGTCCTATTCCTCCCACTCTTCAATGTCTAGAATGTTCTCAGCTGATTCTTCACACAGCAGCCATAGTGATCCTTCTACCATTTTTCAGACATGTCTAAACCATCTGCCTGCCCATCACATTCACAGTCAAACCCTACGTCCTCACCATGTCCATGGGACTGTCCTGATGTGATTGAAGCCATCTCTCCAAGTACTTGTCCTGCTGCCCCGACCTTGCCCGTGGTGCTGTGGCCAAATGAGCTTCTAAAGTGTGTTCACTCAGTATTGTTGCCGAGCTCCTGTATCAGGACCTTTGTACATTCTGTTCTTTCTGCCTGGAACGCTTTCGTTCCTCTAAATGTCAGCTCAAATGCTGTCTCCTCTGAGATGGTTTCTCTGCACACCCTCTTGTAACCCACCATCCCACCAATCCTCTTGATTTTTGTCCACGGCACTTACCAGAGTAGATTTCAGAGACAGAGATGCCCTCATCCTTGCCCTGTTACCTTCAACTTTGAACTGTCCTTTACACCTCAAACCAGTCCCTACCTCCCCACTTCCACTTCAGGTGCTCACCACCTCTTACTTGAATAATTAATAGACATTGTACTGGTCTCTTCTGTGCTGATTACAATGTCATTATTCCAGTACATTTCAACAGCTATGATTATATTTGAACCTCGCAAATACCCCATTAGATAAAATAGTTGTTATATTCATCTTTTATATTAAAATATTGTTTCTCAGACAAGATAATGTATGTGCCCAAGGTCACGCTAATTATTAGGAGAAGACTCTGAATGCGGAGTATTTTATAGTATGCCTAGCTACCTCTTATATGGCCTGTCCATGGTCAAGGTGAAGTGCTGGCCATTTCATTCCTCACATTTGTATAGCAGGTACCATACGTCAGGCATTATACAAACACTGAGCGTTTCTTAAATGGAGCCCACTCTTCATGACCCAGGTATGAATCTGCAGTCCAACACCAATCTGCCTTTTCATGGTTACTCCCCAAAGTTTCATGTCAGTCACCTCTCAGCACAATTTGTCACCTTCAGAAATGTTTGTTCCTCCTGCATAAGATGTGCTTTCTCCTCTCTGTGTTCATTCCTTCCTATCTACAGGGGTCAGCTCAAACCTCGTTCTTCAGTAACCAAACCCATCTATATGGAATTCCTTATCCTCTGAGCTATCATGGCATGTAATCTGTAAGTGATCATCAGTTCACCATCCCCACTCACCAGTGGTGTTGGTGTGCAAGTCCATGCCAGGCCCATGATGCCCTTTAAGGCACAGACTATGATAGAAGCACTTGCCAAGCCCAAACCTATATAGGATCCTGTAGACAACAGATTCTACTTTACGTTTGCTGAAGAAATGGATGATGAATAAATATTTTTAAATGTTCTCTTTTCTTCAAGTCTTTATTAGAAGATTGGCAGTGCAAAAATACTATATTTTTGTATCTGAAGTATATGAAGTATCTTTGTTAAGGCTTGTTTCCAAGTCTTAGTGTATATTTGCACCTACTGGCATTTTAAAATTAAAATAATCATTTTCTCCTCTAGGTACCAAGAAAGTAGCTCAAGGGATTGCAGAATCTAAAGACACAGAAAAAGATTTATAGATACATTATTTTATTCCCGGATCTTATTTCAGCAGTCATCCAAATAGCTTCGTTAATTCAATCCCAAACTCCTTCCACATCTATAGCAGTCCTAAGGGAAATTGAGTTACTAATATAAACTAAGATAACAAATGTTGCTTTTCATCATTTGCTGCATTTTTATAGAAACCTGGAAATGTGTGCTATGAAAACAATGTGAGAAGAGAGAACATTATGCAACTAAAATTCATCTGGCCATTATTGCATTACTGTGTATTCTGGTTGGTATTTTAGATGTTATTTACCCTGTGAAAACTTTCCCATTTGAAGCTGGTGTTCCATAGGCTTCTGTTTAGAGGGTATAACCATGTGATCTACTAAAATTCCTGTGTGTGTATATGTATGTATATATATATAAATAATGCCTAGCATCTGATGCATTCTCAGTCAGTCATTATTAAGCTGAACCTACAAGTATTTCAGTAGAGTATGTCATGGTGGTGGGAATTGCTGCATCATTAATGAATGCGATGAAGCTGTGATTTTCAGGGAAAGGAAGGATTTTGAAATAGAAATGATTGTGAATGAAATATAAATTTTAAGAAAAGTATTTTGAACTTGGGCATCATAGAGCAAAAGGGAGTGTTGAGTTATTATCTAAACAATAAACATTTCAGCACTGTTGTCACCGTCTTTGTATCATCCATTTGATGACGATCCATTCTTTACCAGACACTAGATACTTTTCATATGATTCTTTATCCAGTCCTATGACAAAAACTTTATCTTCATTTCACAGATGAGAAAATTTAAGTTTAGAAAGAAATAAGTACCCTTATGTCACACAGCAAGTGAGTGGTAAACCTAGGAACCAAACTCTTCCTGATTGCAAAATATAAATTGCATTCAGTATGTCTCACATAGCTTCTTCTCTGTATGATGGCATGGTCACCACAGATGTAGCACTGCCATTGATTTCCTATTGCTACTCTCTAGGTCAGGACCCATGTCCCCAGAGAGAGCACTATTCAAAATATTTATCTACTGGTTGTTCCTTGGCACCACGCAATGTGAATGCACACTACTGCCAATCAAAACGAACCCTAGCCATATTTTACCAGCATTCTAGCCATTCTGATACACATTCATTTTACATCAGTCCTGGACCTACTCTATAAGCCTTGAAATGCATGCAAAATTATGTGTCCATGTGTGTACATACTGTGAAGAAGTTTGATTTTATTGGGTCATCACTGAGATTTTTGACCTCTAAAAATCATTAACTTCTGTTGTGTGACAGATGAAATAAATGGGTTTGACCAAAAGATATTACTATTTAAGAATCAGTATCAAGACGAAAAAGAATTTGAGGTGAGAGGCATTTGTGGGCATCTGAGAAGTATTTGTGGGGCAGTGTGGCAGAAGAGAAGTGAAGACAGGCTGCGAAGTGTGAGATTCCTGTTGTTGGGAGCCAGAAAGTTTGTTCTTCATTGGGTAGGGCCTGCACAATAAGATGGAGCCTTGTTCTGGAGAGCTGTTATGTTCTTTAGGATTTTTCCAAAGCTAATTGAGAGGGGGATTTCATTCTCCACTCAATTCTAAAGCCTCTGAGACTGTGAGGCTCAATTTTTTCTTCCTTTAATTCGCACGTTTTTTTTTGAGATGAAGTCTTGCTCTGTCGCCAGGCTGGAGTGCAGTGGTGCCATCTTAGTTCACTGCAACCTCTGCCTCCTGGGTTCCAGTGATACTTCTCCCTCAGCCTTCCGAGTAGTTGGGACTACAGGTGTGTGCCACCACACCTGGCTAATTTTTGTATTTTTAGTAGAGATGGGGTTTCACCATGTTGGTCAGGATGGTCTTGATCTCTTGACTTTGTGATCCACCCACCTCAGCCTCCCAAAGTGCTGGGATTACAGGCGTGAGCCATTGCGCCCAACCTATTTTTGTATATTTTTAGTTTCTATAATCTAACTGTTTTTTCTCAGTATAAATATTCTACAAGGGAAAATTTGTTTCCCACATGTTGTAAAAATAGGTTTGGACTTACTGTATATATTTACTCTATGATTTGAGCAGTAGGCCATTATGTATCATTTTAAATAATATTTATAACAACATTATAAATAACTTTATGAAGTTCTCTGAATCAGTACTCACACCAGGAAAAGTATTTTAAATTAAAGTATTAAATATTTGGAAATAAAATTAGCATATTTGATTTTATTTTATAAAAGAGAATGCTCCACCCTCGAATGAAGTGGCATATTCACATTCTGCTTGGTACATTGAGGAATGTTCCAAGTTTTTTTATTTAGCATCCCTGTTTGTTTATCATTTTCCTTGCATTTGACTAAGGAATATATAGCTCTCGAAAATATTTACAGCACTTATTCCATACATGTATTTTCATTCTTGCTATATCAGTCTGCCTTATCTATGTTAGTAATATGAAAATGTTGATAAAATGCTTTGCAAATAAGAGATTTTATACCAGTTGCAAACACTCATTTATATTTGAATCTTTGTTTAATTAAAGCTGTATTCATATTACTTTCTCTGGTATTTCCCAGAATTTTTAGATGCCAACAAAATATTATCAATTGTAAATAAAATTAAAGCTCATTTTAAAAACCTTAGGTAGATTACTGATGATGAAGCATTTAAGGTAAAGCCACCCAGTAAATTCTGATAAATCTGATTGAGAATTGTTGCTCTTGAGACTTTTTGTAGCCTCTGGTTTCGCATTCATGAGGATCATCAATGCTGTGGGTCAGTCCCTGCGTGATGTTATCCCTTAGATGATTATTGGCGTGTTAGTTGAGTATACATTTTAAAGCATTCATTTACCACTTAAGTGAACTAGGGCTTGTTAGTCACCTCAGACTGCTATAACAGAACTCCATAAACTGGGTGGCTTAGAAACAACAGCAATTCTTTCTCACAGTTCTGGAAGCTGGAACTTCAAGATCAAGGCGCCAGCAGATGAGGTGTGTGTCTTGTGAGGTGTTTCTCGTAGATGGCACCTTCTTTCTGCAGCGTCATATGGTGGAAGTGGCAAGGCACCTCTCCCAGGATAAGGACCCTAATCCCATCCATGAGGGCTCTGCCCCCGTGACCTAATTACCTCCAAAAGCCTCCAACCCTTAATGCTGTCACATTAGGGATTAGGTTTCCATATGTGAATTTCAGGAGGTGCACATAGATTCAGAAAATAACAGGCCCCAAGACAACTCTTCTTATTAGGAGACTTGTAGTATAAATGCACTACTGAAAAGATAGTGTGGACTTGCTTTCTCTCCTGCAGTAAGGTGTGAGATTGTACAGTCGCTGGTGCTATGGCTTCCAGATGCTGTCTACAGTTGGCCTCCTTGCCATCTCTCTCACTTTTTGCCACATACTCTGATCTAGCTGTTGTTCTTATACCATAAAAATCTATTACTTTGATGGATTATCTGTGGTTGAATATACATAGCATATCTTCAGGCTATATGACTTCTTAAAAACACAAACATATGCAAAACAGGTAAAGGAACCCCTTTAGTGATTTGCTATGATGACTTTTGCCATCCACTTCACACTTTGATTTACTAATTTGACATCTACTTATTTTCTGTTATGTGATAGGCATTGAGTAAGATACTGCCAATGCTGTTGTAAACAGAAGAGACATTGTTCTTGCCCTCAGGAAGCTCACACTCTAGCACTAAAGACATTCTGCTTTAAAGGAAAGCAGAAAGTTCTGTTGGAAATAAGGGTAAGAGAGCCCAGTGGAGTTTCTGCGGTAAGAAGTCTCACTTAGGATGCAACATTTCGGTTGAGTAAACATTCTCAAAAGAGAA
This sequence comes from Saguinus oedipus, assembly GCA_031835075.1. Classification (NCBI taxonomy): domain Eukaryota; kingdom Metazoa; phylum Chordata; class Mammalia; order Primates; family Cebidae; genus Saguinus; species Saguinus oedipus. The sequence continues at coordinate 171,744,387 of CM063172.1, read as the reverse complement.
GTGGGGCTGAAGTAGGGACTTTGCATCATGCAGAAGAAATAGTGTGAAGAGGTGAGAAGAAGTACGGTGTTCCCATACTACCATAGTTGGAGTCCAGCTAGTGAAGGGATCAATACCTACTGTACTTTTTTTTTTTTTTTAGACAGAGTCTCACTCTGTTGCCCAGGCTGGAATGCAGTGGCATGATCTTGGCTCACTGCAACCTCCACCTCCTAGGTTCAAGCAATTCGCTGCCTCAGCTTTCCAAATAGCTGGGATTACAGGCGCTTGCCACCACGACCGGCTAATTTTTGTATTTTTAGTAGAGTTGGGTTTTCACTGTGTTAGCCAGGATGGTCTCGATCTCCTGATATCGTGATCCACCCGCCTTGGCCTCCCAAAGTGCTGGGATTACAGGCATGAGCCTCTGTGCCCTGCCAACTCTATGTTAATTGTTTACAAGTATGCCAATAAAGGCACCTCTCAAGGACTTTGGGATCTGTACGGTTCTGTAGGGATGGAACAATCAAAGAATTTTCTTAATTTGCCTTTTTATTTAGTGAAATATTTAAAAATTATAACGTGATATTCAAAGTAATGAGCAGCTTTTATAATTTCTAGGAAAGGTTTGAATGCAGATTTTCCCTATGACTCTTGACAAGGCATATTTTATTATGTTGTTTCTTTTCTCATTTGCTCCTCTCAGTTTTTGACCCCAACTCTTTCTTTGGCCATACTTGGCCATTGATTCCTGGGCTGTGAAACTATGGGACAAGGTACTCACTTCTTTCACTACTTCTAGAGAAACGTAGCAAAGAAGAGACAAAATGTTATTTAGTATGCCTACTGATTTTTGAAGCTTTGAATCTTTAAGTTTCCCTTGATTTGCATGTTTAATTCATCTTTCTCACTCTTTAGCTCCTTTTTGCTAGACAGCAATGAAAGGGGTCATAGGTGGAAAGCAAAAGTTGAGCTGATAGATGAGCTCATTTTGGGTAACAGACTTTTCATGTTGTGACTGGGAGAAAAGTCATTTGGCATTGAGTGCATTAGGCAGGTAGTCACGGGAAGTGTGCCTTGCTTTTGCAACTGAGTATGAACAGTGTATGACTGATTTTGTTGCAAAGTGCACCAATATTATCTGACAGTTATTTCAATGAATGTCTTGAAATCCTTCTAATTTTAAACAAGTATCCATTTTATTGGTTTAAAAATCAATAATGTAAAAAGGAAAAGCACTGGGAGCTTATAATTGAGCATGACACTACATTGGTGCAGATAATATCTGTTCTTGATTTTGGTTATTAAACATAGTATGTCACAGTATGTACTAGAAGCAATCTACATTTAACCGAATAAATGGAAAGTGTGTTTCACTGAGAGAGCATGGGAAAGTGTAAAATGAAATATGAGGAAAATATTAGGGAAAGGAGTGCTCATACTTCCTAGAAAAAAAACTGGAAATGGATTAGAGTAAAAGAGGGGACTGCTGGTTGAATAGACACAAGGGCACAGAAGAGAGATAGGAGAAATTCCAGTTTTAACTTAAGGTAGACCAAGAGTAGCTGCAAAAGCTCAGGAGAAGTAAACAGTCAGTAGCTGGTCTGCACCGGGATTGAAAGTGGATTCAAGCCTGGAGGAGAGGTGGGGCTTCTCACATGAGGAACCCTGCTAAACAATGTATATTTATTTGATTCATCAGTGGGAAAACTTGTGGAAATGTGTGAGTTTGCATTTCAAAATGAACCATGGCAACGTTGACCACACAATTTGACCTTTTCCTAAATAATGATAAACTAAGTGAAGCAGGGCTGTTGAATCAATCTTAACCAGTTAAGCCTACTTTAGGCTGCCATGGTTGAAGGATAAGTAACAACCTTCGAGGACTTTAGACAAAACAAATTTGAATATATTAATGCACAATCTGTTTTACGAGTTCAGAAATGACCAGGTACCACCGGCTAAGCCCTGATAGCTGGTCCACATGCAGAACCCCGTGTTGAGTGCTTCTTCCCATCGGGAATGAGAAAGAGAAGTCTGTCTCCATCTTTGTTTCTGCAGTGGTAAGCACCTATAAAGCACAGCCATTCTTTCTACCTCTGTCTCCCACTGTGCTTTTTCAGTGTTACACAGTAAATAGGCACTCAAAACTATTATGTTAATCACATTTGAATTCGTGTATCACATATGGAGTTTACCTATTAGACATCATAAACTACAGAAGCCCTGCTTCTGTGGCTAATTTTTGGGTGAAAGTATTTCTGGCAATGAAACGTCATCTGTATCTAATAGACTCTGACTATCTTCATAGCAGGTAGTATCTCTGACAACTCTCTACGTGTTTTAAATATAGCAATTCATCCTCCAACGGTAAGTCACAGACTTAGACAAGATGTGTCTTGGCCATCATACAGCCATTTACACCTTCATTCAACAAATACTTCCTGAGTACCTGCCATGTATCATCTTTGAATGTGAGTTGTACCTCTGTTTAAAATTGCCACCAGCTCTACCAGGTTCAATAATTGCCTCTTTTATGATTTGACCATGGTACGTTACCAGAAACGGAAGAAGTGTTGCACAGTGACGCTATTTTTATGTGTATAAATGACAGGTTGTGAGTCGTTGGGTGGGTAGAGACAAGAAAATAGGTATTGGATCTTTTCCCCAGATTTCCACAGGGGTAATTGTGCTCTAATCCTTTCTTGTAAGCCTCCCTAGAATCCCTGAAACTGAAACAGTGTTTTATTTCTTTCAGTTCAAGTCTTTTGTAGGGAAAAAAATATTGTCCCTAATAAAGGAAGACATGATGATAATATTTACATGTTGCGATCAAATAGAACAAAGTTCTGCGCCAGTGAAGAACCCAAAAAAAAAAAACAATCTAAAGCAGCGCCTCCTCGAGAATGGAAGGGGGCTGCTTTTCTCCCGCTGAGGTACGGTGCTGCCCGTGGACTCACATGCAGTTATTTGCGGAGCCCCAGGGCTGGATTTGAAGCATGCGGAGACAGTCCCTATGGGCTGTATTTAGGGATGTGCTACACGATGTTGGCAGCGTTTTTCCCGTTTCTATGTTTCTAACTGTTAGTGTCATTCTTATTAAATCAGAACTGAGGACTATGTGTCACATTCCCACAGGACAGCTGGCAGGTTGGAAGGTGGCATTTGAGAGAATTCCTCACTTTCTATAATAATCGTTCTTGATGCCGGCAGAGCTTCCTGTGCAGGCATTTGGCACCACTGACCCTCTCTTCCTCTCCGGGCTCCCACCTTTTAAGACTTCCCTGACTTCTGTGACACTCGACTGAGGGATTTCATTCCTTCTTAGTCTCTTCCCCGACTAACCCTGATTCATTCTCTGACCTGCCATGCTCCTCAGCCCCCTAGATGTGGATGGTCTTGAAGGTTACTTCTCGGCCTGTGTCTTTTCCTTCTCTAAACTCTCCTATCTAGTTGTCTCATAGTCCCTCAGAGTTAAATAAACTTCTCTGCAGATCCCCCTCACGTCTTTATTTTTAATCCTGTGGCACTTTCTTGGACGTTAGTTGGTTGTTGCTTGCTTGTGATAAGTGTTCATCTTGATGCTCCCCAGACACCTCAAATTCAGCATCTCACAGCCACACCCGCAATCTCAGCTTTCCTACTCCATTCACTCAGCCACAGAACCTGTGGTTATGTTGGATTTTCTCCCTTTTCAATTGCATTTCAAATCCAGATTCCCAGCTTGATGGGCTTTTCTTGCTTAATGTCTGCTGTTATTCATCCCTGGTTTTGGCTCTTTACAACTTTGTACTTAAGGTAGTGTATTGAGCTCCCAGCCTCACTAATTACAACCTTGCTCTGGCCCTTTCCCAGCAAGGAAAAGACAGATCCCACTGGGTTTTTGCAGAGGAAAGTTTAGAGACAGAATTCATTACACAGAGTTAGAAAATGGAAAAGCAAAAATGAAATATCAAGGAAATCGAGAAATGATAACAGCAAGAAGCTTCCATCAGCCCTGGTGTTAGTGGAACAGAGTAGGTTTATCAGAACCTAAAAGCTCACAGATGGGACTTCTCGGAACTGGGCTTTGGATCATCAAAATGGCATGATGGGGCTAGTTCTCCTTGCCTAAAACAAACTACAGGCTGGAAACAGCAGCTAGCGTTTGGACAACGTGCTGCTTCTGGGAGAAGCCATTGTTCCTCGGGTAGTCTGCTGCTGCCAGAATGATACTTGCAGGGAAATAACCCCGGGAAGAAGAAAGCCCCTTTTCCCTTCCTCTTGTTTTCCCGTCTCCCTCTCGTGCCTCCTCTCAGTATAGTCTAACAAGAAAACAGCTGCTGAGAGTTTTGAGTAATTTAATGTCAAATCCCAACCGAAACATTAGAGAATGGAATAAGAATAGTGAGTTCTGATGTTAGAAACAATAATTAAGTAATTCATATCGACCAACCCTTTGGTCCACACTGACTATATCTTTTCAGAACGTATATTATTTTGCATATACTTGAACTTCCTTTTCAAAAAGGCAGATACTCCATGGGTATACCTAGTAAGAAATAGCTATTCATTCAAAGACTCTTTTGGCCTCTTCTAAACAATGGAAGACACAATTTCCAACCATCATACTAGCCATCTCTAAAGTATGTTAATTTTCTCTTGCAGTTTCTTCTTAATTGCAACAAAATATCTTATAACCTAAAGAATAACTTAAATGATCACATTAACTGCAAAATTACAAACATATAAGTAACTAGTGGAGATAAGGAAGGGAAATATTAGTTACTATATACATACATGTATTTACACTGTTTTCATGTAACTGATAAATTTATATTTCTTTATAACATCTCTCTTCTACAGTTCATCTTCTATTATCTTTTCCCTCAGCCATATCTGTTTGGAGGTTGTCTTTTTTTTTCATTGTATAATATGACCCAATTCTTCATTTCTCAAAGCTCTAAATACCCAATAGTTCAATCTTTACTGATTGCCATAGTTTTCATTAACTTGTACCTTTGGACATGGAAATACTGTGAGGTGCCACAGGAATTACCTGTACATGAGATCCATTTCTCTCTCACTGTTGTGTAGTAGCAATTCAGTTTTCCCCTAGGAATTGTGACCAGTATCCCAGGCAGATTTTTTCTTGTTGCTTCAGTGTTTAAGGAACTCAAAATTGCTAAGTACCAGTCTCAACTTTGTTTTCCTTTTTTGAACTATTTTTGTGTCTCCTGATGGAAACCTTGCCCTCTTGGGTATGAAGATGTTTAAACAAGCAGAGCCCAGAGTTGAGAAGACAGGAATAAAACTTTCTGTGCATGGGTTACTAGAGTAGTGAAAGTAGCCACTCCCACTTCATCCAATTCATTCTGCAGGTGTGTTCTCTGGTGGTGAGAGAAGCAGCACCATATATTGGTTGCCGGCTCTAAGCATATATAAGAGTTCAAATATATATCATAGATAGATAGATTGATCAGATAGAGCCCCAGGCTATCCAGATGTTATCACCTATGGACATCACAACTAAGGCTGTTCTAGGTCAGTCAGCATCCCTCAGGCCAGCTACTTCCGGGATACTTGATAATATGAGAAAAGCCAGTGGACATGATCTCATTGCCATACTTCCTTTGTAGTGAAATTAGTTCATTGTTCTGAAGCATGTGTGAGTGCCATATCACAACTGGGACATTCTGTAAGCCTATGGACAAAGACGTTTTTAGAGACAAGGCAGACAGGAACGGTGAATCCATACTCAAAATAAATGTCTTTTCCAGCGAGGACAGTTTGCTGCTCTCCTGCATAATGTAAGGGTCCAAAGTCATCAGCCTAACGGGCCCCTGCTAGGAGAACTGTGCCCTGTTCGATGCCGAGTATTTGTGTCTGCTGCAGGAGATGAGCACACAGGAGTGGCGGTAGCAGATCAGCCTTGGCAAGAGGAAGTTGCCTGCTGCCCACGCATAGCTCTGTCTTTGCCACAGGGTTCATCTGGTACATAGGAGAGGCTGGGGAAAGAGGCTCCCTGACATTCACAGGGCAGTTGTCTTGTTGGGCTGATTAATGAGAGCCTCCTCTGCAGTGAACCCCCATTAGTGAGCATTTCTATGGAGTGCAGATATCTTTATACTCAAGACCCAGTTTTGAGGATTCAGTAAGAACAATTTGTTTTCAGCTTTCTATTCCCATTCTTTCCAAGCCCCTTACTATCCAACCAAACCCTCAGTGATCACCAAGTAGTCATTGTTTCCTATACTTCTATCTCAGTCTTGACCAAGTAAATAACCACATGCTGCATCAACCAATGTTTTAGTGACAGTATAGCATACTGCATCACCTGTAAATAAGCCCGGAGGTTTTTTATTCCTATGTAATTTTGGTCAACACTCTCTCTCCTAGGCGTCCACAGGTATGAGCTGAGCCAGCAGAGATGCAGCAGTTCAGCTGTCATCCACTTCATCATGGCCACCCCATATTGCATGGTCTCCTTATGATCGTAGAGTTAGGTGTTTAGTCTGTATCAGGACCCAGCAGCTCACCGCAACAGAACCTGTTTCTCATAGACATTGACATATAATTGTACCTGTTGGGTCAGAAGGCCCAACTAACAAAGCAGCTTGCACTGCCATCTGAATCTGCAGCAGCCCTCTTTGCCCAAGACTCCAGTCAAAACTGGTAGTCTTACTAATTTCTCGATAAACAGCTGAAAGCAGTACAAGTGACATATAAGCCCATAGAGGCCCATCAAATACTTTCTTTTTTAGTGGTAAGCACGTTGCAAGTTCCAGAAACTCACCTTTCAATTTGGAAGGTATATCCTGACATGCTCAGAACCATTCAGCCCCAGGAACTTCACTAAACTGATGGTCCCTAAATTTTCTTGGGCTTTAATTTTCACCAGTTGGCATATATCTTCATTATTCAGACATTTAAGATATTTGATATTTTCTGCTCATCTGGTCTGTGCAGTACATGTTGTCAGTATAGTTAGTTTGAGGTAAACATGACCAACATTTCTGCAACTGTTTCAGGACAAACAGCAGGAGAGTTGACATTGTCCAGAGAAAAGTGAAGGTACTGTGTGGACCCAACCAAGTAAAAGCAAGTGGCTTTTGGTGGTCCTTAAAAGTTGATATAAATTAATGAGCCTCATCAAAAGGTGTAAACTGCCAGATGTCAGGAGCTGTGTTTGTTTCAGTGAAAATATTGTATCTGGAAGAGCAGCTGCAATTGCAGTCACAACCTAAATAAATGTATGGTCATTCATAATTATTCCCTATGTCTAACTCCTTTGTGCATGGGCCAAGCAGGTGAGTTAAATGAGTATGTAGACGAGTCTTTCTTTTTCAAATCTTTGACAGATATTCATCGTTGCCTTTTCCCAGCAATATTAATATCCTCTGTAGGGAGGTGATACTTTAGAAACCTCATGCCTCTGATTTAATATTGCTCACACCAGGGGGCAGACAGACATGCAGGAATTCTGCCAGTTGCTGAAAATGTCTATTCTAATTACATATTCAGGAACTAGAAAAGCAACCACATAATGACGTGTTTCTTAATCTTCTGGAATCTCTGTGGAATAGACGTGGGCCACAACACCTTACGACCATCAGCCTCCACTTTGCTGTCCAAAATGGAGCTTTGGTTACCATGAATTGGTTGCAGTTCAGAATCAGGAATCCTGAGCATAAATGTATGTTTCCCTTATTCCAGTTCACAGCGGTCCTATTAGGTGACAGTCTTTGCAAGACCTACCTATGATGTTAGAAATGATGATGACGAGGACTATGGAGTTAAAGAGCTAAAAGTTTAGTGATAGAAAATCATAAAGTCAGGATACTTTTTTTTTTGAGACGGAGTTTCACTCTTGTTACCCAGGCTGGAGTGCAATGGCGAGATCTCAGCTCACCGCAATCTCTGCCTCCTGGGTTCAGGCAATTCTCCTGCCTCAGCCTCCTGAGTAGCTGGGATTACAGGCACGTGCCACCGTGCCCAGCTAAGTTTTTGTATTTTTAGTAGAGACGGGGTTTCACCATGTTGACCAGGATGGTCTTAAACTCTTGACCTCATGATCCACCCACCGCGGCCTCCCAAAGTGCTGGGATTACAGGCTTGAGCCACCGCGCCTGGCCCAGGATACTTTTTTAAAAAATAAATGGGCCAGGCACAGTGGCTCACGCCTGTAATCCCAACACTATGAGGGGATGAAGCGAGTGAATTTCTTGAGCCCAGGAGTTCCATACCAGTGTTGGCAACAGGGTGAAACCTTATCTCTGCAAAAATATAAAAATTAGCTGGGTGTAGCCGTGCTTGCCTCTGGCCCCGGTTACTCAGGAGGCTGATGTGGGAGGATCACTGGAGCCTGAGGCATTGAGGCTGCAGTGAGCAGTAGTCTTCCCACTGCACTCCAGTTTGGGCAACAGAGCGAGACCCTACCTGAAATAACAACAACAAAAAAGCAGAGGACTTCTACTTTGGCCTAATAAGTTTTCCCCCTCTTAGTCATTGGGCTGACTTGCAGAAAATAAGATCCAAAATGGTACAGAATGGCAGCTGAGTTCAAGATCCTTCAGACTCCTGTGTGTGTGAAAGTCAAGAGGAGTGACTGGCAAGACGTTGGACCCTGGCACAGGAGTGGATCATCTACACAGATTCAGACAAGACTGATTTTTGAATTTCCAGATCTCTCTGCCAGATAAAGCAGCCCTTCTCTCTTCCTTCAAGCCTTCTTGCTTAAAGACCTGATTGCTACTGACTCCTTAGCGGGACAAGGTAAACTACTCTTAAAAGTGCCGAAAGAAGCCAGGGGTGGGAAACGACAGCTGCTTCGGAGACACTGGGCCCCTGCTGGGGTACCTGTGCTCCTGTGATATTGCTGACACAAACAGCAAGCAGCAAGAATTAGGAAATGTCCTTGTCTCTTCTCCTGCATTCTCAATTCCTGCCTCCTGTTGACAGGAGCTCACCAAATCCAGCTGGCAGAAAACTTTGGGGAAAGTAGTTTGCATGGTTGTGTCTACAGCACCCAGAGCAGAGTGTGAAGAGTTTGGAGGTGAGAGAAAAATGTCTGAATACCTGACAGCCCTGCCCAGCCTTCAAGGCAAACACAGGAGCTTATAACAGGACTTGCCGTGAGCATCCCGAGGCCCCTTGATTGAAAGCCCTGTCGACTTTGTGCCCATTAAGGATTACCGAGCACTCCCTGCAGTGCTTTGAAACAAGGTCTGTCACATTTTCTCATAACTAATCAAGTACCTTCACTTCCTTTCTAAGAAGAACAAGAGTGCTTTTTCTTTGGGTCTACCAGCATCCACGGCAACACGTTAAAGGAAGCCTTTGAAGTTACCTATTCTGAAGTAGAAATCCACCCTCACTTACTGTAAGGCCTTTCCTGATTAATTCACTTCCCCGTGCTTATTCCATAACCAATTGGCGTGCTTCATCTCAACCAGCCGCTGTGAACATATGTGCTGTTGGTCACAAATGCAACGGGATGAACTGCGGATGTGGCGCGATGAATTATTGTCATCATTAGAAAAGCAAGTCTGTGTGTGCTCTAGACTAGCGGCATGACGAGGAAGCCATCACCATCTTTATGTTCAAAGGCCAGGGCACCTCCACATCCAGTGTTGCTGATGTCAAGTGTTGCTTATAGAGTTGCAAGTTATTCAGAGAATTGTAGGCTTTTTAACTTTTTTGTAATGCACTGGTTGCCTTATAAATGAAATCAAATATTTATCACTCTTTTGGTTGTGGCTGGCTCTTTGGCTTTGAAAGAGCACATGTTAATATTGCTGATGTTATGAGCTCATCATTGAGTATTTCAGGGTTAGGACTTCAGGCCCCTTGCATCGCTCTGAGTGAGCAGTCACAGCTTCACATATACCTGCCATGTGTTGGTAAAAATGAGGTAAATACATTCATGTATAATATTGAAAGTTAGGGGAAGCATTTAATTTTTAAAATGTGGTATCCTCTAAGCTGAAATGTTTACTTCTTTTTAGTGTGACCATACTCAGTTTGAAAATTTGATATGTAAATGAAATTGTTTGTTTGTGTATTTATTTATTTATTTTTGAGAAAGAGTTTTGCTCTTGTTGCCCAGGCTGAAGTGCAGTGGTGCGATCTCGGCTCACTACAAGCTCTGGCTTCCAGTTTCACGCAATTTGCCTGCCTCGGCCTCCCAAGTGGCTAGGACTACAGGTGTGTGCCAACACGTCTGGCCAATTTTCTATTTTTAGTAGAGACAGGGTTTCCCCATGTTGGCCAGACTGGTCGTGAACTCCTGACCTCAGGTGATCCACCCACCTCTGCCTCTGAAAGTGCTGGGATTACAGGAGTGACCCACTGCTCCCAGCCCAAAAATGTCTGTTTTTAAATATTTGATTTTCATCAGTTGATACAAAAATTAAAAATAATGAGTATATTCTTTATAGCAAAGTAAAATGACTCCTGACCCTTAGGTATTACCTTTCCATAAGGTGAGTTTTCACTATGTTTGCAGAGGAATGAAATCAATGCGTCCACTCAGATGTTTCTCTCAGCACAGAGAGGTAATAGGCTTGTCCTCCAGCCTGGCTCTAGAAAGGATGGAGCCTGGAGCCTGTGTTGGGATTCGGTCCTGAGGCCATTGTCCATGCAAAACTGCCTTAGTGCGAATGAATCAAGCTGCAGTGGAGAAGGAAATCAGCAGGTGCTGACACAGTCTCAAGAGCCGGTCAGAGCATAGGAGGCACTGAGCAGCCTTTACAGGGACGTGGTCTGTACCTTCACCCCAGTTTTCCCTACCTGCTGAGGGAGACTTGGCTTGGAAATGCATAGGTCTTTCTTGCAGTCTCATTCAATTTCACTTTTACTATAGTTCACATGGCGGGAGAGAAGGGAAAGGGCCACAGCGTGGGGTCTGTGATTAAGCCTCACCCAGGCTGAGGCCCTCAGGCAAAAGCCTACGCCTAGTAGATGACAAGCATATGTCAGGCTGCTTCGGTATTTTATCGTGAACATGACTCCTATTTGGAATCGCATACCTTTCTCTAGAACTGTCTGATGCAAAACCATCTACGTGCCAGCATAACAAGCTTCAAAATCATTCTTCATTATCTATTTTAAGCCCCACCTTCTCTCCCTTCCCACTTTAAGAAGCTTTTTCTTTGCCTGCTTTGTATTTATGATTTAAAGTAGTTTTCATGTCATCATGAATTATAGCTGCTCTCCCACAGCGATTTACATTTTTTTTTTTTTTTTTTTTTTTTTTTTTTTTTTTTTTTTTTTACAGGAGCTGAGAGAAAGAGAGGATATAGAGGGTCTTTTTTTTGAAAGGAAAAGAGAGGAAGAAAAAGAGGGAGAGAGAACAGAAATATTGCTTTATTCTATAAATGGCTATTAATAATGGCCGATCATTATTTTATGTATTTAAAATGGAGAATGTATATTTTATTTATCTAAAGTGGAGAGTTTGCTAATTAAGTTTACTTGTAACTGATCTGAGTTCAGATTCTGGATATCCTTATTAATTTTCTGTTTCGTTGAGTCTGAATCTCTTTATGGGTCTTATGTATCTGGGTGTTAGAATGCATTGATCCTTATACCACTCTGTCTTTTTTGGTTTGAAATCTGTTTTATCAAATGCATGAATTGCAACTCCTTTTTGTTTATTTATTTGTTTTTTTCTCTATTTGATTGGTAAATCTTTCTCCAACCCTTTGTTTTTAGTCTATGTATATCTTTGGATATAAAATAGGTCTGGATATAGTATACCGTTAGATTTTGGCTGTATCTTTTAATTAGAAAATTTAGTCGATTTCCATTTAAGATTACTGCCATTTGATGTTAACTGGCTATTTTATCCATTTGTTGATGTAAATTCTTCTTTCTGTTGATGTTCTTTACTTTTTGGTATATTTTTAGAAAGGCTAATATTGGTTGTTCCTTTCTGTGTGTAATGCTTCTTTCAAAAGTTTTTGTAAAGCAGGCCTGGTGGTAATAAAATCTCTGAGTACTTGCTTGTTCATAAAAGATTTTATTTTTCCTTCAATTGTGAAGCTTAGTTTGGCAGGATATGAAATTCTGGGCTGAAAGTTCTGTTCTTTGAGGATGTTAAATATCGGCCCCCACTCTCTTCTGGCTTGTAGGGTTTCTACTGAGAGATCTGCTGTAAGTCTAATAGGCTTCCCTTTGTGGGTAACCTGACCTTTCTCTCTGGCTGCCCTTAGTATTTTCTCCTTTGTTTCAACCCTGGTGAATCTAATGATTATGTGTCTTGGGGTTGCTCTTCTTAAGGAATATCTTTGTGGTGTTCTCTGTATTACCTGAGGTTGAATGGTATCCTGCTTTGCTAGATTGGGAAAATAGCGATTTACATTTTTATGTGTTACTCAGAAACTATCCTGGATGGTTTGATAAAATATACTTCATTGAGCTGAAACTCTGCCTTCTATCCTATTGTCTTGTGACCTTTGGAATGGATGCTGTCACTCAGTTAAAAATTCAGACCCTCTGCACTAGAGGCAGACTAAAGCACCCATCCCTTGATTTGTTATTTTTTGATCTTTGCAGTCTGGTGCAAAGTATTCCTTTCCAACATTTGCCCACATTTCAACTCCATCACTCAACTCAAAACTCCCCTATGTTCTCCACCCCCTCTAAATGCCTTTAATGCCTGTGCATATCTCTGCAATTTCACTTCTTTTAGTATATTGCTGTTCTATATTTCATATTCTCTACCTGTCTAGACTATGGGCACCTTACATGGAACTATTGGTTTTATCTCCGAACCTGTAGTGACTTATGGTAGCGCCAGGCACACAGTATATGCTCAGTCTAAAGGTGCAACATAAATATATACAGGATCCAACGAACACATGTGCTCTCATCCCTTAAGACACAGTAAATGCTTATCAGATTAGATTGTAGCAGACTGAAGAGGGTATTACAAAAAGCCAGTGGGGCCAGGGCTCAGCCATCTTCTTTTTCTCACATATATCTTTATGATATCTTCCCTTTTTCAGAGCTGTTTCATGCTAGAATCATGATGCAGAAATTGATCAGCAATTGAAACCCAAATCTGCCGCTAAGCCAGTGAGATCTGGGTCACTCGAGTAGGAATTGTTTGCATGTTGTGATCAATGGATTGCTTGTTGACTTTTCCGTGGATTCAATTAAATATAAGTCACATTGCTTGAGATCCTTATTCGGCCTGCAGTTTAATAATCAAATTATACCCCTTAGAATGGATTTTAAAAGCTTGCTAAATCAAGTAAATTGAAATATTGGTGATTTTTGCTGATTGCATATCTGTACCCCCTGCTCAAGGGTCATGCTTCAGGCCGTGACGTCTGCTGAAGGGTAAATTTGATCTACAAATAAAGAGCGATTCTTACTCTTCTGAGTTCCTATCTATATCTTTTAAAGTATGAAGAGTGGGCAGTGGCCCTGTAAATTGCGAGGTAGCTTTTTATAGAGTTGGGAAGTAAAACATCTCTGAATTCCTAGTGGAAAAAAGATACTGTGGAGAATGTATTTTAAACTCTAAAATAAGTGGATAACTCAGATAAATCTTCTTAGCTAGTGCTATTGATATATGCAGCACCAAAAGATATTTGGCCTTAGCAAGATTATTCTGCTACCAGTCACAGCTGGAAGTAGGGGGTCTTCTTCAGACGTCCGCTTTTATCTAGCTCCAGAAGCCATCTTGACCCATATGGGCTCCTGCCTGCTGATTTTGTCATGGGCTTATATGGTCCCCTGACCACTCAAGTCCCCTAATTTGAACAAAGCTCATGACAAACATACCGTGCTTTCCTTCTCTCAAAGTCATCTCTCAGATCACTTGGGAAATTTTTTTTTTTAATTGTACTTAAGGTTCTGGGGTACATGTGCAGATCGTGCAGGATTGTTGCATAGGTACATAAGTGGCAAGCTGGTTTTGCTGTCTTCATCCCCCCATCACCTATATCTGTTATTTCTCCCCTCATTATTCCTCCCGCCCCCACTGTCCCTCCCCTACCATGCCCCCCAACTACTGTCCGCAGTGTGTGATTCTCCCCTCTCACTTGGGAAGTATTTTAAAATCTCATTTGACTTTTTAATAAAGACTACGTTGGTAGAGGCCAGTCCTGGGATAATTTAGAGTTCAATACTTTAAGCAACAGGAGTAGTATTTGACTTACAGACATAAATGAAAGATCAGAGGTGAAAAGTGTGTACTTATATACATATACATAAGCATAACTCTTGCAAATCATGTAACACATGTACTACACACACACACCCTTCTCCCCTCATTGAATGCAGTGCTTATTTCCAATGGATGGAGGGTAATTTAACCGATGGGAGACACTTAAGAAGATTCTCTTTTCATATCTTGTTTAATAGCATAAATTCTAATAAATGGCATCCTGGATCATAATGTTGACTTTATGGGAAAGGAGACATTACCTTGTAATGAAAAATCTGCCATGAATGAATCATTCATAATTTGTTCAATAATCATTTACACTTGGATGAATTTTACAGTGTGCAGCAGAATGTAATCATGCTTGATGACCTTTGAGCATTCCTGTAGATTGGGCCTTTCTAAATGTAGCCTCTGCTCATCAAAGACATGGTATTGCATATGGCTTCACACACAGAGATGATCAGTTACATAAGGCACAGCTTCATCTCTTTCTTTTATAGGATGATGTCAGATTATTTGTCCAAAATTTCTGTAGAATTTGTGTAACATTAAGCCTGTTTTCACGAAAATGAAAGTATTACGTTTGTTTTCAATGATGAAATTGGTTACTCAGTTCTCTGAGAGAAAGACACATGCAGGACATTATCTTCTCTTTTCTTTTCTTTGAGATAGGCTCTTGCTCTGTTGTGCAGGCTGGAGGGCAGTGGCACGACCATGGCTCACTGCAGCCTTGACCTCCCCACCTCGGCCTCCTGGCTAGCTGGCACCGCAGGTGTATACCACAATACCCAGCTATTTTTTAAAAAAAATTTGTAAAGGTGGGGTCCCACTATGTTTCCAAGGCTGAAACTTTTCAGCCTTAGAAAGTTTTCTTGAACTCCTGGGCTCAAGCAATCCTCCTGCCTTAGACTCCCAGAGTGCTGGGATTATAGACATGAGCCACTGCACCTGGCCTAGGACATTATCTAAAGTGTGATAGAAGACCTAATTATTATCCTCAAGGTGCTTCCAATTCAGGTTGGGGAGTGCATATCCAAAGGAAGCTTTATATTTTTGTGATGACAAAGACCTCTAGAAGACACTGTGTTGGACCAAATAAGGCAGAAATAAACTTCAATTTTGTGACTTTTTGTGTTATTTTATCTTTTTAAATGTGGTATTTTAGTGAGAATCTTCAACATGATATGAGAAACTTAGGTTTTCTGTGTTAAAAAAAAAAGTCCTAGTAATTTGTATAGACATGAATACCTGTAAAGGTTATCTGTTTCATAGCAAATCCTTCCAAAAAAATTTTAGACTGGGACATCATTTTCCACAAGGATAGATCTTGTCTTTGAGAATGTTACCACAATATAAATGGATTTTGAGTGTCAAGTGCTGTTTGAAGGTTGCAAATATCATTGAAGTTCTCACATCCCTATTAAAATTTTCCAGTGTGAAAATATGCTCTCTCTATTAGTCCAATGTGTTTGTAGATACAAGTATTGAGAGTGTCAAATGGAGAATGGAGATAAACAGTTTGGCTTAAAAATCAGAAAACTGGCGTAGATTCATAGGTCTCTCTGATCATGTCTTGGCTACTGATATTCTGAATGACTTCAATAGCTCGTTTTGTTTCTCTGCATCTGGAACACAGTTTCTGCTTTCAGAGACGTTGAAAAGAAACTTTGGATTCAACAATTGGTGGTAGAATTCTGTTGAGTTATGGAAGCAAGACTAGGGGGCCCCAGGGCAACAAACTAAAATGTGAAAAATCCAGCTGCTTAGAGGTTTGGCATGCTGAAAAAAGATTTACTTCAATCGTCAGAAACTTCTGGTTGTTTTGTTTCCTTTTCTCTCCAGGAAACTTTCTCTCCACCTTTTTTCTTTTAATTGTGAGACTACAGAAAACTTGAAAGACTAGTACAGTGCCACCATCATTTACTCCGTGCACCATTTCTTTATATTTGGACCCACTTGCATGCCTTCTCACGCACAAATACCCATGCTACACACATCCCACACTCAACCATTCACACAAAACATGCTACATGTGTGCATGTATGTGAGTGTGCACATCCGTGTGTGTGTGTGTCTGTGTTTGGTGGATTTGTTTGAAAGCTGTAGCATGCATCTCTTAAGTACAAAGTCATCTGTCACATCACCATGCCTTTACGTTGACTTGGTGATATTATTTCATGGGAAATTCTTGTGCACATCTTCCCATCCATCTTCCGAGCGTCTTCTGTGGACTTCTGTTTTCCTTCTCCAGGTTGAGCCAAAACCCACACCTTGTATTTGGCTGGCTGGTCATGTCAGCTCATGTCATGTCTCTCAAGTTTCAAACCTAAAACAACTTCCTGCCACTTTTTGTCTGTCCCGACTCTGACATATTTAAAGACGTCAGGCCAGTCCTTTTTTGGGATGTCCCACCATCTGGATTTCTCCTGCTGTTTTCCTCAGGTGGAGTGTGTGTGGCAAGACCGTTTCCTAAAGGACGTGTACTTTGCATTACATCCCATCAGCAGCACAGAACATCAGCTCATCCAGCAGTGTTCGTGCTCTCTGCTAGCTTCATACCTGATGAAGTCTCTCCCTTGTGAGTTTCATACTCAAAGTGTAGTCGCCCCTGTTTCGAGGCTGCCTCTCCCTTATGCAATTAGTAACTAAGAGGAGGGTACTGCTTTGAGACCATGTCAATATCCTGTTCTGCAACAGTCTTTTTAAGGATTCATTTATATTTCTTGCCAGATAAATAATTGCATTTCTGGTTTCCAAAAACAGAAAGATTTATAATTCTATTTTTTGTTTTCATTTACCATTTAGCATTCTCCTTTATTTATTTATTTATTTATTTTTGATGTGCACGAGAAGGTGTCATGATTTTATTTTATTTATTTTTTTAATTTTTATTGTATTTTAGGTTTTGGGGTACATGTGCAGAATGTGCAAGATAGTTGCATAGGTACACACATGGCAGTGTGTTTTGCTGCCTTCGCATTCTTCTTTAAAGAAGAGTTTGAGCAGAACGAACCCTTTTAAATCAGTTCCTACATAGTTTTGATATGTCCACATTGGTCTTTGAGTCCTTGCTTTTTGGCACAGATGTTTCAGGTTCATCTTCTATTTACAAAACCCTAGGATCTGGCTGTTAGGTGTAGGCATAAACATTACTATGGATGTCTTTGCTTCTAGACAATTTTAGTATGTGGTAGGATAGTATGTGTATGTGCATGCATCATGAATTCATCCATACAACATCAGGAATACCATAGAATTCACTATTTTTCCACATTCAGTTTTCATATCTACCTTTTCTCATAGTGAGAACCCACATTACCATGAACATCAATGTATTAATTTCTTTCTTTTATCCCATAACACACACACATAGTATATTCAAAAGAATTTGAAATTGACTAAAACTCAAACTATTGCAAACAACAAATTTATGAGAAGAATTCAACATAGTGTTAAATAAAACACAGGATTTATGTTAATATTTCTAGACAATGTTTGCTAAATGATTCATGGTATGTAATTGGCATATGATGTTAATTGAGTTTGACAAGTGAAACAATGCCTAATTTAAGCTTGGAAATACTGTATATGCTTCAGATCCTGAGTAATGTCCAATATACACCTACAACAGCAGCACCAGGAAACAGTTTGACTCATAAACAGCTGAAGAAGGAGGTAAATAGAATAAAAAGCAATCTCTGTATACGTGCTTATTGGATGTTGGAAAGTGTCTAAGGGATAGCATCTGTGGAGAGGAAGAGCTTGGCCAAGTCAGCCCCTGGATCAATATATCAGACTATAAGTAACAGAGGAGCATTAACTTTAACTCCTAAATTCTCACTAAGAACTGTTGAAAACAAACACCTAAACAATCACCCTATTTCTACTGAGCTCATGGAGTTAACTCTGTTTACTCATCCCTAGCTCTCCTTCCCTTGTCCAGGGTCCAAGGAGCCACAGCCAGTCTCTGTCATCTCTGCTCCTTGCTGTCCTGGTGAGGGCTGCCTTGTGACCTCACTCATTATTACTTGCGTAAAATCATGAATTTCTGCATATACAGTGTTTCATCTTTGGCTGTTACTAAGTCAGTTGTATTTTCCAATGAATTTTATAAAGGGTCTACTTTCTGAATACAGCTTTTATCTCCTTTTGTGTATTCTTATAACCTTGCAACTTTCTTTGTCTTACTGAGGTAGGAGGTGGACTGAACTCTGGAGGTGGGGCTCAGGCACTGGACCAAATTGAGGAGTAACTGAAATAAGGCTGGGCTGGAAACAGCTTTCCACATGACACACCCACCAGGGTGCCATGTCAGTTTACCATTGCCATAGTTTCTGCCCCTTTCCACAGCAACAGCCTGGTGACGCTTTTCTAGAAATTTCTGCATAATCCACCCCATAAAGTTAAAGATGGGTATAAATATGGCTGCAGTGCTGCCTCTGAGCTGCTACCCTGGCATACTGCCTGTGGGGCAGCACTGCTGCTGTACATGGCAGCTTCCTTATACATTGCTTTTTAACGCCACTGGCTTGCCTGGGAAAGTCAAGAACCCTCCTCAGCTAAGCCCCAGTGGTGGGGCTCCCCTGTCCTGTGTCACTGCTACTATACTTAGTGAGTTTGTTCCTGCGATGGTGATTAAATCTATCTAGTCCTACCCAGGACCATCCTGCGAAGACTGACTTCTCAACGGTGAATGCGGGAAAATCCCTGTCCTTCAGAAATATGTCCTCTGTTCGCTGTTCTTTGTCACTGTGCACAGCATCTTTCCTGGCTGCTAGCCCTATGTTTAACCCCTGTCATACCAGCAATTCAGTGAGCTTTTAATATTGCATATGCGGTAGTTAGAGAACTTTAGAATCCAATCTAACTGTTTTAAATACTCTGTGATTTGAATCCCTGTGATATTTCAGCTTTTGTTGTTGTTTTCACTATGGTTGGTAGGAAACACTGACATTTCACAAAATGTGCAATTTTCTAAGGAAAGGGTTATTGACAATTAGTTCAGATGAAATATGCATGATTACAGTAAATATACACTTGATCTGGATGTAATATTTAGTGAAGTGAGTTGATTCCTAGTGCACTTAGTGAGGCTAGGTCACTGAAAGAAGCAGTCCTTCCATGGAGAAACTCCCAGGGGAATGGATTCAAAGGGCTGTGAAGGGCTGTGTCCTCTGGAACACAGGCATGCTTCTCTTTCTCTCTTTTGGCTTGTCTTTGGCATGTGGAACCATTTGCATATATTCCCCACATTAAGCATATTGGCAAATCTTGCCCCGTGAAGCAGGAGTGTGGGACATTTTAAAACCTGGTACATGTTTGGAGCAAATAGAACACAAGTGTTCCCAACCAAAGGCATTTGAAATATCCTTTCTTGAATTAACAGATAAAAATGCATCCATATGTAATACATAACATATTAAAGAAGTGCATAATATATATTAAATATACATGATACATAATTCCTTCCTTCTTCTCTTCCTTCATTCCTTCCTTTTTTCCTTTGTAGATGAATTTTGGGCTTGGAACTTTGATTCTATGGAGTTTTCATTCAGAGAAGAAGTCAAAGACTGACATCTTTTTGTGACAAATTTGGGAGTAAGAAATGGGAAGTGTTTAAGGAAAAGCCGAACCAAATCCTTAGGATCTGGGGTTTTCCTGCCCTGGTAGACACTCACATCTTAGTGATTCTCCTGATAACTTCACATAAAACTATGCCTAAAGCCTGGTTCACAGCAACAGGTAAAGAGAAAAGGGAACAGTGTTACTGAGAAGACACCTGAGCACTGTAACAGTAACAACAGCCGGTGTTAGCAAAGGCATGTACCTCTCCTGGTCAGCGTTATAAAGTGACTGACTGGGCCATGTTTTCAGCTCCAAAATGATAATCTCTTCTGTTCACTCTCGTTTAAAAGATTAGTTCTTTGCTTTATAAATTAACCACTATGTGGCACAACTTTTTATTTATTAATTTATTTTGAGAGGGAGTCTCGCTCTGTTGCCCAGGCTGTAATGCAGAGGTGCGACTTCAGCTCACTGCAACCCCCGCCTCCCTGGTTCAAGCCATTCTTCTGCCTCAGCCTCCTGAGTAGCTGGGATTATAGACACCTGCTGCCATGCGCTAATTTTTGTATTTTTTGTAGGCACAGGGTTTCTTCATGTTGGCCTGGCTGGTCTCGAACTTGATGTCATCTAGTGATCCACTCCCTTTGGCCTCCCTAAGTGCTGGAATTACAGGACTGAGACATAGAGCCCAGCCCTCGCCCTTTTATTTTTAAGCAAGGAATCTCAGTACTCACTCAAGAGTTGCACCTGACAGGGGTTGTGAGAAACTGTTTAAATTGAAACTGTTCCCATTTTTTTTCCTAACTGCCCTCACCTCTGAGTGAGACTCTTGGTACATGGGGAATATGGAGAAACTGAGTGACTCCGAGCTCCTCACGCGTGTTGAAAGAGCAAACGCTTTTGAATCGAGAAATTGTCCTACTCATAAGAATTCTGGAAAGTGAACAGTCAGGGCTGGGTAGCAAGACCAAGCCCCTCACATTGCCTTTTCACCCTTCTGGGCTAGTCAGTCAAGACTGGAGTGCAGATATCATGACACCTGTGTCCTGAGTAACGCAAGAAATGACTCTAGTTCAATCCCCAGTACAAGGTCAGACACATGCCGGGGGAAGGTGGCTGTTAGAGGCATGGAGCTCTACTTAGAATGTGAATGCTTTTCCTTTCCGTGAACTTGTAAAAATTGCTTTATGCTGCCAAAGTATCGTCTTGCGTGAATCTTCTAAAGTCCCAGAAGAAATTAGATAGATAGAAGAGAAAACGCTACACTCCTCCTAAGTAAAATGAAGAAGTAAATAAGAGAAACAGATTATTCAAATGCTTTTGAAAAGAGATTGTAATAGAGTTGACACGTTTAGGTTGTTTCAACTGCTTGGTTGTATTACCATTTAAAATATCTTTAATTATGGATGTAATGATATAATACATGCTTGCCTGCTTTCTTCATAAAATTTAAAAAAAATTCCCTCTCTCACCCCCTCAGTTCTGTTCCCCAGAGTTAGCCACTTGTACACGTTTCTCTGCTGAGTTCATCTGGGGATTATCATCGTCAAGGAGCTAGACATTGATTTATCAACATTAAAATATGCAAATTCACCCCCCACCTTGAAAAACTAATAATTCGGCATTCTCTGCCTCAGGTCTCTTCTCCCAGCCTGTTCCTACTGTTAGTTAATATATGCATCCTTCTACCCATACTTCCGGGAGCTGCTGGGAAGCAGAAACAAACATGGCTCTTGCCTCCCTGGAACTTTCACTGGGGTGAGCTAGATTATAGTTGGTCTTCATTTCTTCATATAATAATCAAGTGCATTATGACTGTGCACAATATACTTTAACTTTGATGTATTCAACAAAATTTGGTGGAACCTATCAACTAATCATAAGTCTATCCACTTTTTTCTCTCCTTCTAAATTCTGTCAGATGTACTAACAAAGTCACGTGGACAAGGTTTATAAGATTGTATTGTGTGGCCAAGAAAGTATACCTGATGATTGGATCCATGAGAAAGAAATTATATTCAGATGTTTCTCAGCCTGTACCAGTCATTAATAATGTTCCAAACCTCAAAGTTTGTAGGAGATATTAGTTACTAAAAATCCTACCATATTTTAATTTGTTTCATATTTGGTTCAAATTCATGCCTTACTATTACAGCTCTATTTCTCTCAGAGAAATTGATTTTTATTTTTCTTATTGATGGAGGAAACATATGCCTTTATGTTACAATTAATAATATTTGGCCGGGTGTGGTGGCTTGTGCCTGTAATCCCAGCACTTTAGGAGGCTAAGGCAGGCGGATCACCTGAGGCCAGGAGTTTGAGACCAGCCTGGCCAACATGGTGAAACCCATCTCTACTAAATGTGCAAGAATTAGCCGGGTGGTGGTGTGCATGAGTATTCCCAGCTACTTGGGAGGCTGAGGCAGGAGAATTGCTTGAACCCAGGAGGTGGAGGTTGTAGTGAGCTGATATCCCTCCATTGCACTCCAGCCTGGACAACAAGACTGAAATTCCATCTTAAAAAAAAAATATATATATATATATATAATCATAGAATTTGTTCTCATAGAATCTCCTTTCTCCTTGAAGGCATTAACTGTTAGTTTCATTCTTTATTTTGTTGTGATTTGGCTGTGTTTATAGCATTTCTCTCCCAATTTGAAGGCACTGCTCTTCTAAGACTTGGCACTGCTATTGAGAAGGGGATTTCAATTCTGACATTTGTTTCATTTGTAGGTTTCAGGTGTCGTATTTCTTGTAAAACCTCTCAGATTTTCTCAGATTTACAGTTAAGAGCTGTACAATATGTCAAGAAGGGTTCTCTCTTCTTTCAGCTGCATACCCTTTGGGCTGTTTTGCTCTAATGGGTAACTAGTGCTTTTCACTTCCTTGTGATTTTAAAAACCATAGATACATAGGCTATGCCTCTACAGATTATGGCCAAAGAATTGGTATTCTTTGATGACATCAAGAATCAGAGCATGTGGCCAGATTGGAGAACCACTCCTTTTATCTTAATGGCCCAGAAAAAATATCCTTATTTTTAAAATTAAATTCTCCCCTCTCTAATTTCTGCCATCTTCTTTGAGGATGTCTATTAGAATTATTTTGCTTCTTCTTAATTTTGCATTTATTTTAAAAATTTCTCTTTCATTGTATATTCTTGTCTTTTTTCTCCCAATCCTAAAACATTTCTTGGCTTTATTTTTTCAATCCACACCGCTGAAAGTGTGGAACGTGGACCGGTGTCACACTGGGGGCTTGTTAGAAATGCTGAATCCCGGAGTCCACACCAGGCCTGCTGACCCAGGCTGCACTGCATTCTTCTTCTTTGTTTAATAATAACAAATCTCCTGGTAATCAGAGTCTGAGAAGGACTGATTCTTTGACTTCTTCTTCTTTCATGTTCCTTCTATTCATTTGATTATTTCTCTCATGTTTTAAATTTCCAGCAACTATTTCTTATTCGCTTACTGCTTTATTTTTATCTCCAAAACTTGTTTTTATAGATTTCTCTTTCATTGCTAAGCATGAAAATAACTTATTTTTAAAACTTACCTTCTACTTGTTTCCAGGGTTAGTTGTCTTCTTCGTGCATCTTGTCTTTTCTTTGTCATGTTATTTACTTACCTCTGAAATCTGATGGTTCCTGCTTGTTTATTAATATGTGCGACCAAACAATATGTTAATTGGGATTGGAAGGTTACATAGATTCCCTGTTGCATTTTGTAGGTGTATACACACAAGAATCTTGTACCAGAAATACACCAGTGGAATGTGTGTGTATTCAGGCATCAGGAGACTTCCCTTGAGGACGAACCGAGACTGTTCTAATGTTTTACCTGGATTAATTCATTCAACCCTTCCAAGCACCCTTGAAATAGATGCTGTTATCAGCCCATGATGGAGATGGGGAGAGCAGAGCACAAGACAAAGAAACTGAGTCATGCAGTAAGTGGTGGAGCTGAGGTTCAAACCGAGGCAGCCTGGTTTCTAGACTGGTCTTAATGGCCGCACTGCAGACACCCTCTCCTGTTTCAGAGTGCTTTGAGCCCTTTGTGGATGGGCCTTGCTCTTCGGCCCTCACATCCACAGTACAGGGCTGCCAGGGCTGCCATCACATGGGACTCTACTCACCCTCCTGGCCCAGCTTCAGTTCTGCAGACCCTCTTGGAGCAGCTTGTGCTCTTTCGAGAACAGTTCCCAAGATTTCACAGCTACATACGGGTGAGGAAGAGGAGGCAGCTGGCAGAGGCATTTTACTGAGAGTCTCATAAGGGACAGTGCTAAACACTGCCTGCCACTCCCTCCTGCTCTTTTAGGCCGGGTCCCTTCATTGTGAATACGAGCCTTTCTGGGCTCAGGTGGTCCACTGCCCTGGCATTCCTCTGAGTGCTTGTTTCAATTTCTTGTCTCTAGAGTTTATTTGTTGAGATCCTCCTCTGTTTTTGTTTTTTCTTTTTTTTCAAAAGTTAAACTGTAGCTAAGAGTTCTCCAGAAATTTAAACCTTTTTGGTGCAATTTTTGATAGATTGCCCTTTTCAAGTTAGGGACTTCTGTTCCTGATTTACTCTGTTGTTTTCTGTTTGCTTTAATTTTAAAGGTATGGGCTTTTATTAAATCACTGTGTCCATTTTATAAGAGATAATAAGTGCTTTACCCTTTCAGTTTGTTCCTATGTTGAATTACATTTATGGGGATTTTTCAGACGATAAACCATCCTTACATTCTTAAGATAAATCCTGATGATGTGGTATTATTCAGAATCTATTTCATATATATACTCATAAGTCAAATGGAGTTTCATCCTCATTTTCTTTTGTTGCTTCTGTTTTATTTTGAAATTAATTAAAACAAAACTGATCAGGTTTTTTTTTTTCCCTTTGTTAAACATAAAGGAACTTGAATGTTCCTTGAGAATTTGGTGGAACTCCCTTATAAAACCCTCTGAGCTTGTTTTTTGGTTGTTGTTGTTTTAACTATTTTATTTTAGCTAATATATACACAGTTTCATTCAAGTTATGTATTTCTTTCCTGTACCAATTTTGGCTTTTTTTACAAAAATATTCTCAGGAATTTATCAAGTCATCTAGAATGTTAGGTGTATTAGACAATAGCTTTTCCAGAAAAACCTCTGCTTTGTCAGTAGATATTTCTTTTTTGCTATATGATTTTGTTTGATTTATCTTTTTGATGAAGTGTTTCAAAGATTTGTCTACTTTGTTAGTCATCAAAATTCTCATTTTTGTCCTTTTTCTATTTCTTAACCTTTTATTTATTGAATTACTTTGTGTACTATTTCTTTCCTTCTCAAAACCTCTTTTGCTAAGTGCTATGGCAAGGTTTCTCTCCTTCAGACTAAATTAAACTGACACAAAACGACACCCTTCAACACCATATTGCTTATGAGTCCAAAGCCGAGAAATCTTCATTTCGGCCAGGCATGGTGCCTCACACCCGTCTCCTAGCATATTGGGAGGCCAAGCAGTGCAGATCACTTGAGGTCAAGAGTTCAAAACCAGCCTGGTCAACATGGTGAAAACCCAACTCTACTAAAAAATACAAAACTTAGCCAGGTGTGGTGGTGCACACCTGTAATGCTAGCTATTTGGGTGGCTGAGACAGGAGAATCACTTGAACTCAGGAGGAGGAGGTTGCAGTGAGCTGAGATTGTGCCATTGCACTCCAGCCTGGGCAACAGAGCGAGACTCCATCTCAAAAAACCAAAACAAAACAAAAAAAAAAAGAAAGAGAAATCTTTAGAAATCTTCAGCAATCTTCAGCTCACATGTTCCACTGCCAGGGTTTAGCCTGAAGCAGAAGGGGGATCTGGCAGGAGCAGTTGATTGAGCAGAGCACTGTGTTGTTCCCATGTAGAGAAATGTCTGCATTCCATCTCTCTGACTCCTGTGGACCAATCTAGGTTGAACCTGTGTAAATTACCAAGCAGCTAATTCTGGCCCAAAATAGGAGATCCATTTCTAAGGATCAGATATGTCTATAAGGGATATAGGCCTGTGGTAACATTTTAAATCTACATTCTAAGAGGTGTGGAAATGGAGACAGATGAGCCCTCTGCAAAGGGATGTTGAAAGAGAAATTTTTGGCATCAACTATGGGTGGGAAGAGCTAGATGTTGTAGGCCGTCGCCTGCAGTGCTGAAATGCTGCGACCTTGCCTGTAGTGCTGAATTGACGACGAAGCTGAAGCTGTGAAGTGGAAAACTCCGAAGCTTTTGTAGAGTACAGACAATAAGCTGCCTTGAAGATGTTTAGAAGCTTTGCTGTGTGTGCTGTATTCAAGCTAGGAGGCTGCACACAGTTCCCTGTTTACCTGTTATCACCTTAAACTATATTTGTAGGAAAGCTGATGCCTTGCTGAATCTACAAACTGACTGGATGTGGAAGCTGCTGGAGAATGGAAGATTGCTTTGGACATGTTTCTGCATATCAAATGAAGGGAGAAAATAGCTCTCAGTTGCTCCTATTTAAAATGTTTTATACTGCTATCTGCATGAGAAAAAATGTCCAAATGTCATTCTAATCTTACATAAACTAATCTTTCTTCTGTACGTTGGAGCCATGAATTAAGAAACTGGCAAGCTAAAAAATAAAATCTATAATGAACTCATGATAAATTTGTTATCTGTTGAAGAGACAGCAGATTTTTCTCTTCGTATTCATTAATCAGAAGCAAACAACAACAACAAAAAAAGTGTAAAAATAAGCCTACCAGAAATTTCAGCGGCTGGCTTCTGTAAAAGCTGCCAATATGATAAAGAAGAGAGCTGGCAACATGTGAACAAGCAGTTTCCTTTGTGGGTAACGCTGTTTAAACACGTATCTCCATAATGACATCCAACAGAAGTACAGGAAAATAATAAAAGATTTAATTCTTAGAAGGTGACAAATGCAAGGCAGGCAGAAGCTGTGTGTGCTGTGCTTCCTTTTTTGGGCCGATCACAGGTATGACTAGAAATCTCTGGCCCACCGATCTGTTCTTCGCACAGAGGTTCACACATGGCTCATCTGCCCATTGTATCCATATTGTTTATCCCTAGACAGGAGATGTGCTTTGATGCCTTCGTCTGACACATACGTGATTCCTGTTTCCTCTGTAATTAGAAAAGGCAGTGTCTGGGAACTTCTTACTTTATAGTCTTGGAAAGTTTGTTCTTTCAGTGCTGGCAATGCCTGCTGCATTATTATTGGAGTCAAAAAATGTAGGTGCTGTAAATAAAGTGTTTGCATATCTTCAAGATGCAGGGCAAATCTGGATGTGTATAGCTGATTTTAATTTAGAAATCCAGTTAAAGCCAGAAGAAATGGGTTATATCGCTAAATTTGAGGAGGAGTCTTAAAAAAAATTCCTGCTGAGGTTTACCTGTGGTTTTCCTGGCACTAAGTAAGATTCTAAAATAAATAATTCTGGGGCCAAGAGAAAGCTGAATTTTGCCAAGAAAAATTACTGTGTGAATCCTTTTGTATCCCTTCCTCAAAAGAAACTGAGATTGCTTTTGTAACTATATTAGTTTTAATTAAGAAACAATGGGGCGAAGATGATCTCTAGCTAGACTCCATCGAAAAAGAAAGAAAAGGACAAGAGGTAATAAGTCCTGGTGAGGATGTGGAGAAAAGGGAACCCTTGTACACTGTTGGTGGGAATGTAAATTGGTATGACCATTTTGGAAAAATGCGTGAAAGTTTCTGAAAAAATTAAAAATAGAACCACCATATGACCCAGAGGTCTCACTTCTGGGTGTGTATCCAAAGGGAGCAAGCCAGCAGGTCAAGGGACGTCTGCCCTCCCATGTTCTTTGCTGCACTATTCACAGTAGCCAAGACGGGGACCAGCCTAAGTGTACATCGATTGATGAATGAATAAAAAACGTGTTATATTTATACACACAATGAGATACTATATGGCCTTTTAAAAGAAGTAAATCCTGTCATTTGTGACAACATGGGTGAACCTGAAGGAAATAATGAGCCCAGCATAGATAAACAAATACTGCACAGTTTCAGTTATATGTGGAATCTAAAACCCCTGAAATCATAGAAGTAGAGGGTAAAATGCTGGTTGCCAGGGACTGGAAGTTGGGGCTGTGTGTGGGGAGGTGTTGGTCAAAGGAAGCAAACTTTAAGGGAGTCCGGAGGAAAAAGAAATCTTTTGTACAGTATTGTGACTATAGTTAATAACAATGTATTGCATTCTTAAAAATAACTAAAGACTAGATATTCAGTGTTGTCCCCACAAAAAAAATAAGTGTGTGAAGTAATGCACATATTACCTCAATTTAACCATTCCACGAGTGATACATATTTCAAAACAACATTTTACACATAAACATATATTATTTTTGTTAAAAATAGTTATTTGTACAATACTTGCAATGCTAAGTTGGAGGTTGTTTCATAAAAAAATACAAGTATTTATACTTCAATTAAACATTTCAATGAAGTATTATCCTGTTGCCTCTTTTATACCATGAATTACAATGAAAGCCATTAGAAGGGAATTTGTAAAATTAAAAATGCTAGAAGTCATTGGTGTTACATATTCATAGGTTCTGAAGAACTGTTTCTCTAGAGAGGAGTATGCTTCTGTCAAAAGCTGACTTTCAATAAAAAACAGTTTAACTTGTTTCAGTATGAAATTTAATTATGTTGAAAAGAAATTACAAGTTTAACAAAACTAGTCATGTAGAAAATAAAAAAAAAAAAGCCTACTTTTAAAAATATGCCTTAGAATAATCTGAAATGCCCTAAATGGTCAAGGTCACTGGGTCTTCAAAAAAGATCTCTGAATCCCTAGGTTGTACATGTCTGCCAATGGCCAGAGGTGACTCCATGAGAACTTCAGGCTGAATTTAAAGGAAGTGTAGGCTCAAATTTCAATGGGGTTAAAATTGTAAATGGCATGGAAAAATGTATGCTGGCCTCAATTAATTTTCTTCTTGTTTTAAAACAGTTTGTATATGTACTGTTATCCAACACCCTCTCCTAAGGCCAAAGAGCTTTTATTAAAAGATATAGTACCTTTAAAAATGCATGGCTTCTGTGTGTGAAAATGTCAAGTATAAGGGACTCCAGATTTTGTAGATTAGTCATGATGACAGAGTGTCAAGTGCACATCTCATTCCGCATCCATCCACCCACTTCGCTTGCTGCTTAAGTGTTCCTGATGGAGAAACGCCACTCTCTCCCCGAGCTTGCAAGGTTAAGTCCTTTTCAAGCCAACCTACTGAGGAGTGAGTATTGGATACGTTAACTCTTAATTCTCACAAGTACATGGAATAAATGTCTTCCAGTCAGTAAAAATCTGACTTTTACCGGATAAGTAGGAATAATCTAGAAATTTTAGAGTAAGAGTGAAATATAGGAAGGAAGGATATTCTGGGTAAGGGACTCAGCTTGAGTGCAGACATGACCTGGAACATTGTAAGTAAGCACAGTAAGCTACAAATAAATGTTGATGAAGGTGGCAAGAGATGTAGCTGAGAGCATAGGTGTGGGGTTTCTAGGAGTCCTAAGTAGAAGCTTAGAGGTGCAGATAGCTTAGAATTTTCCTGGGCTCCAAAGTCAGTTGAGTGCATCCCAACAGATGCCAAAACTATCATCAGTGTGCAGGAATACAATACTAGAACTTTTATTTTTATTCATTTTTAATCTAAGTTAAATAGGAAATATCCCTCACTTTGCTCATTTTAATATATAGGTTGGTACACCCACTCCCAGTTGCCTGAATATTTCAGATGGTCACAGGTGATCTTTGGGAAAAGTGAACATTCCTGTATGTCAGCATTGATTTGTCTACTCTAGCACATAGTAGGGTTTTGTGGTTGACATGACCCTGGCCAAGAATATCACCTTGTTTAAACTAAAGCAACGCTTACAAAATGAAATAGTACTGCAGACTATACTAAGGCACTTTACCAGCCACATTAGCAAGAAAAAAAAAAAAAGATGGGCCAGGCCCGATTGCTGATGCCTGTAATCCCAGCACTTTGGGAGACTGAGGCAGGCAGATCACAAGGTCAAAAGATTGAGACCGTCCTGGTCAACAGGGTGAAACCTCATCTCTACTAAAAATACAATAATTAGTTGGGTGTGCTGGATCATGCCTGTAATTCAAGCTACTCGGGAGACTGAGGCAGGAGAATTGCTTGAACCCAGGAGGCAAAGGTTGCAGTGAGCCGAGATTGCGCCATTGCACTCCAGCCTGGGGACAGAGTGAGACTCCGTCTCAAACAAAAAAAGAAAAAAGAAAAGATGGTTTAATCAGATTTGACAAGAGTCAGGCACTATTTGAATTAAGAATTCACATCCACCACTATTAACCATGAGCCTTGTCCTGAGGGAGTGTTGTGCCATGTGGTACTGACTGCTAACAGTGTCAGGCTGAGACTATGAGTAAGGCTTTTACCAAGAAACCACCCAAAACTTGAAGACAAACTTTGGTGAAGTCATCATTGGTAATTCATAAAATTTCACAAGCATTACTGAGTACCATTGGAAGCTTTTCATTGTGAAAAGCCATATTGCTGAAAGTAATTTATAGATTCAATTCTATCCCCATCATGCTACCACTGACTTTCACAGAACTGGAAAAAAACACCTTAAACTTTATATGGAACCAAAAAAGAGCCCGCACAGCCAAGGCAATCCTAAGCAAAAAGAACAAAGCTGGAGGCATCACGCTACCTGACTTCACACTATACTACAAGGCTACAGTAATCAAAACGCCAAACAGAGATATAGACCAATGGAACAGAACAGAGACCTCGGAGGCAACACCACACATCTACAACCATCTGATCTTTGACACACCTGACAAAAACAAGCAATGGGGAAAGGATTCCCTGTTTAATAAATGGTGTTGGGAAAACTGGCTAGCCATGTGCAGAAAGCTGAAACTGGACCCCTTCCTTACACCTTATACAAAAATTAACTCCAGATGGATTAAAGATTTAAACACAAGACTTAACACCATAAAAACCCTAGAAGAAAACATGGATAATACCATTCAGATTGTAGGCATAGGCAAGGACTTCATGACTAAAACACCAAAATCATTGGCAACAAAAACCAAAATAGACAAATGGGATCTAATTAAACCTAAGAGCTTCTGCACAGAAAAATAAACAATCGGTAGAGTGAACGAGCAACCAACAGAATGGGAAAAAATTTCGGTTTTCCATTGAAATGTATAAATTTGCAGAATTTTTAATTGTTCAATAAAATAAGGAAATATTTACTATAAAAAATGTTCTCAATACCAAACCATTCCTGTGCTAGAAGTTTTTCTAGATATTTAGTTTGCATTAGTATACATCCTTAAATCATGAGAAGTGCAAAATAGAATAAATACAGGTATTTAGACAGCTTTCAGAAACATTGCACAGGATTGTGAGTTAATCAGCAGATGTAAAAATATAAAATTCATTACCTTATCATGTAAATTAATAGGTCAGACATGGTAACTGCTGAAATCTCATAAAAATAAAATAATTCATCTCTCCATGTAAACTATAAACACATTTAAATAACCTCTCAAAATATATGGTGTGCTGCATACCACATTCAAAGCTAGCAAGTTCATTCTAGTCAGCTCCAACTCAACATTTACCTCTAGGCACCCTCCCCTCAAAGAGCAGTAAGACAGAAACCCTGGGTTTCACCATCTGCTCATCTTGTTGATTTTTAGGGAGACTCTGGGAGGTGTAGTACATCTCATGAGGACTAACTTACCTCTGCGGTGGCATACTTGTGACCAGGACCCTATTTATTTCAAAATATGTTTGATCATCTCTAACTCTAGAAAAGTTAAATTCCTGTATGGATGGAATCCACTTGCAGTAAGGACCCTGGAAAAAGTGGCTTACTCCACCAGCTTCACCCCAGCCATCTTCAGTCTTCTTCGTTTTTCATCATAGTGTGAGTCTGTCTACCTACCACCTGTCCATCTGTGTGACTATCCTTGTACCCATCTAGCATCTATCTACCTATCATGTTTCTATACATCTCCGTCAATACTATTTGAATGAATACACACACATATTCATGATTGAAAATCTAGACTATACACAAAATAGAAGGCTTCATAATGTTCCTTTGAATAGGAAATACATTAAAAGATTAAAATTTCCCTCCTAAATTTTCATAGTTTATTTCAGGAATAGTTTTAAATGTGGGTGAACTACATTGTGGGACCCAACTTAAATTCTACCACAATTTGTTTTAAAGTGAGTTAAGACTAATAATGGAAAGCTAAACAATGTTACTGAGAAAGCTTGACAATTCACAAATTCAGATGTTGCCATGGTAAGCATATGAATAGTCTCCAATCACGTGAGAAACATCCAAAGCTCTTCAAATAATGATACTTCCTCTCACCTTGTCAGGGCTCTCCTGACATAGCTTTGCCTTTCCAAATTAAATGTATTTATTTATTTATTTATTTACTAAGAGAGGGTCTTGCTCTGTCACGCTGGCTGGAGTGCAGTGGCATAAGCACAGCACCCTGCAGCGCCAACTTTGTGGGCCCAAGCAATCCTCCTGCCTCAGCCTCCCATGTAGCTGAGACCACAGATGCGTGCCACCACACCCAGCTAACTTTATAAAGTAGAGATGGGATCTCACTGTGTTGCCCAGGCTGGTGTTGAACTCCTGGGCTTGAGCAGTCCTCCCACCTCAGCTTCCCAACGAGTTGGGCTTACATGTATGAGCCACCACACCCAGCCACCTTTCCATATTTTCTTCCTGCAAACCCAGCTCATAGATATGCACTGGGCTGCTTGTGGGTTCTTGACTTCCACCCCTTGCTCTGACCCCTCAGTCAGTGTCTGTGTTTTCATCATGCCTTGATGTACTGCCTCGCTCAGACGAATGGAACCGATGCCCAGTGCTTGCCGAGCTTGACCCAGGCTTTCTTTGTCCCCTGTTCTGCATTCCCAAGGCACCTTGTCTTCTGACTGGTTCTGCACAGAGCATGTAGATAACGTTTGAGGTTCATTTGATGTATTCATGTATCCATCCTTTCATTTATTCAGTGAACATCCATTCCAAGTCTGCATGCACCCAGCATGAGGTAAGGTGCAGAAGAAACAAGAAAGCCTGTGGCCTCGTACTCTGCTTTCAGGGAACCACTGGCTGCTGAGAAGCATGGGTGTACAGTAATGGGGGGTTTAAAACAAATGCCTGCAGTGCTGCTCAAGAGATATTTCTCATTGTATATGTGCATGTTCCTCAGATGTGACTATTTCACATAAATGTTTAGGGGGGTAAAGGAGAGCACAACTACCCCACACACTGTCAAGCAGGTCCTTTTACAGGCAGGTGCATCTGTTTTGAGGTGAAATCTGTTAGAACCAAAGTAATGGACTAAATTATATGATTGGGTCTGTGCCATTCTAACTATGGTATTTTTCTTAGAAAGAGGGGGGCACAAAGGGTGGTATGGGAGAATTCTACTGGCAAGATGTTAAAGAGAAAAGAAATGAGTGCCCCTGTATTACCAGTAATACACAGGGATCTGGGTATTGGTTTATAACCACAGGAGAAGAAAGTGCAGGAACTGCTGCCTCTGGGTTTCCTCTGCCCCATGAGGAGCCTGATGCTAGAGTTCCTGGTGGGAGCAAGGGCGAGAAAGTGCAGCTAATAATTTGAAGATATTTACACCTTTGCTAGTCTGTTTCACAGCACAAAGGCATTAGTGGGAGTGACAGGAACAAGTTATAGACCATTTATTTAGGCTATCTGGGAGGATTTAATCTCACCTGGGTCATGGAGTTGCGTATTTTCTGGGAATTGGGGCTACTGTGATAGCCCTATCTGTAGGCCTGGCATCCAAAGATAAGAGTTTCAGTCCAGCTGGAATTAGAAGCAACAGAATTAGCTTGAATCAGGCCTGAAAACCTTTCGGTTCAAACTGTGAAATGCCTCTGGGGAGCAGTTCCAATCTGTCCTGATGGAGTTTGGCTCTGAGAGCTAAGTGTGAGGCAGCCGTTAGTAACGTCAAGGGCGTTTCTGCAGTGTGCACAGTAAATCCAGCCCTGGATGGGGCGGTTTCCACTTTTCATCCATCTTAAGGCTCCATCATAATGTGTCTCCAGAAGACTAATTTTCTACTTCATCAGCATCCAAATGTTTATTTTTTAAAAGAACCCACAAACATGTTTGAAAAGCCAGTGATTTTAGAGTCTAGGAGGTAGTTTTGTTCAGAAGTTGCTTGTTTATATCACTTTGAAATATCAGCAGTAGAAGTTATTTAAACATGAAACAGTAGATAAGGATGATACCAGTGTATTTCTTATTACATATACCTCATTAGCCCCTTAAACTGTGTATTTCAGACATATGGAGTATGACCCACATACATATATTTATTTACTAGGTAGTATCTTAAGACCAAAACAACAATGCATGTAATTAATAGATTAGCAATAGGGTTTCAATAGGATGGGAACTCAATTGTGAATGATTTAAAACAAAATTTTTTATAATAATCACCTACTATCAATGTCACTTCGTCAAAACAAAATTTTTTGCTTCAACTTTTGGTGGTAAACTTTTATTTTTAAATGAGGCTGTCTCTGTCACCAAGGCTGGAGTACAGTGATGAAACCTCAGCTCACTGCAACCTCTGCCTCCCGGGTTCAATGATTCTCCTATGTCAGCCTCCCAAGTGCTGGGACTATAGGCATGCACCACCATGCCCAGCTAATTTGGGGTATTTTTAGTAGAGATGGCCATGTTGGACAGGCTGGTCTGGAACTCCTGACCTCAGGTGATCCACCAGCCTCGACCTCCCAACGTGCAGGGATTACAGGTATGAGCCACTGCACCCAGTCTATTAATGGTACACTTATATGACCTTTTCCTTTTCTTGGAAAAAGGGTCTCTTTCTGTTGCCTAGGCTGGAATGCAGTGGCCCAATCACAGCTCAGTACAACCTTGACCTCCTGGCCTCATTGGATCCTCCCACTACAGCCTCCCAGGCTAGCTTGAATTATAGGAGTATGCCCCCATGCCTGGCTAATATTTATAATTTTTGTAGACCTGGGGTCTTACTTTATTGCCCAGGCTGGTCTTGAATTCCTGGGATTACAGGATTGAGCCACAGCATTTGCCTGCCCTTTTTCTTTCTACTCATAAAATTAAACAAAACAGTGCTACACAATATGGTGGAGGTAGATGATTCAAATACAACCTGGATTCTCTGTTTCCAATCAAGGTGAATACCTTGACTGTCTGCCCTGTATGCTTTTAGAAAATCACACTGTCAGTGCGTGCAGAGAGTTCAGCTGTCCTTGCGATGTTCGTTTTAAGGAAACATTGTTCAGTGAGAATGGCAAAGGATTTCCAGCAGGTCATAGGTCCCTACATAATGGGATCCCAGTCCTAGACATAGTCACACTTTCTACATGTTAATAATTCTGTGTTGATGGTGACATTTGTAAGTCTGATTATTTTGATACTAAATCTTAGCTTAAGTGTTTAAAAGTCTTCTTAAACTAAATGGGAGAAGTATAAGCTCTCTTAGTAAACTATATTAATTCCATCTTCTTCCATTTTCAGCTCATTTCTGTCTGTTTGTAGGCAGTTATCTGATGTAAATAGCTATCATTTTTATTACTAAAATGCATTCTTTAATCAGCACATTTTTAGATGTCATATAACTACAACATATAGTTAGATAATGCCCCCACCCATAACTTAAAAAAATGTTTATAATCACGTAACAGTAATATGCCTTAAAGGAAAAAAAGGATAGCAAGAGAAATAAATCTGTAACAAAATGGGATGGTATTTCTACTAACATATATATTATGAATGACATTTCAAGAGGTCCCAAAAGAGCTAGCAAGGCTATTTGAAGTGAATCCACATGGTTACTTAATTAAGAATCTTGTATTATAATGGCGAGTGCAAATAGCTGGAAAGCAATGAGGGACACACTTTTGTGCCATGAATTACCAAATAGAACTCAGACTGTGGCATCTGCCTTTTCATGTTCACCATGTTCACCATGAATCATCAAATTCCATGGTAAATCTTAGGGTCTAGCATTTTCCAAACCTTAAGCACTAGAGAAAAACATATTCACATTTCTGTCCTTCTAGATAGGAAATGTCAGTTCAGATTACATTCTGCCTTTTTTGGCTTCATATTTTGTCTCAAACATTCTTCTACATCATTGCAAAGTTATCACGGCTCTTACAGTCAAAATATCCTGGTGTATTGCAATGAGGCACTTGGTTACTTGCTGTAATTGTGTACACAGAGCTTTTATAATTTTCTATATTTACAAAGAAAGAAAATCACTGGACTGTAGGAAGAGAATATTAGGAGAAAATATGGCTTCTCTATATTTAGTTCAATGGATAATATATATAGGTAAAACAAGTGAAATGTAAGCAGAACCAGTGACCTCTTCAGTAATGTTTATTCTGGTCACTACTGTCTGCTACTAGGAGAATGTAGGGTATGCTGACTGAGGGATAACGATTTTAAAATAAAATGTAAGCAAAACTTAATAATAAACTCCAACTGGCCAACTATGTGTTCGTGGTGTGTAAAATATAAATCCACTATCAGTTTTTATAACATTATGGTAACAATGTATGAAAAGTATGTGATGCCTAACATGACTTACAGCCTTTGTTATAATGGTCTATTACACATGCATGCACATACACATGCATACATACATAGACATACACACAAATATTGGGTGGTTCTTGAGCATTTTTAGTTTGGCTTATGGAATCTAAGCTACTATCACCTTATCTGCTTTTAAAAAAAAGTAAGTTTATTGACTTAATTTCCCTAACATTAAATGTACCATCTTTAGGCGTACAGTGTAATAGCACATTCGTAGAGTTGTGTAATCAACACCATCTAGTTTTAGAACACTGCCACAACTCCCTAAAGGAAAACCTGCCCCCATTAGCAGTCACTCCCCATGCCTCAGCTCACTTCCCTCTTCCCCAAGTACCTGGCTACCACAAATTGACTTTGTCTCTCTGAATTTGCCTAATTTGGAGATTTATTTAAATGGGAGCATGAAATACGTGGTCCTCTGTGACTGCCTTCTTTCACTTACGATGTTTATCTGCAGTGTTGCTTCATTCCTTTTTATTGCCAAATAATATTTCATTGTATGAATATACTGCATTTTGCTTATTCATCAATTGATCGGCATTTGGGTTCTTTCTACTTACTTGCTATTAGGAAAAAATGCTGCGTTGACCAATCATGTACAAGTTTTTGTATGGACACAAATTTTCTTTTCTTTCGGATATACACCTAACAGTGAAGCTGCTGGAACTATGGTAACATTACTTTAAGGTATGCCAAACTCTTTAAAAGTGGCTGTACCAATTTCCCTTTTTACCTGTAATGAATGAGATTTACAATTTACCTGTGTTCTTAACAGTGCCCATTATTCTTTTGTCGTTTGTTTTAAAATTTAGCCATATTTGTAGGTGTGAAGTGATGTCTCATAATTTTAATTTGTATTTCCCTAATGACTAATGATGCTGATCTTCTCTTCAAGTGTCTATTGGACCATTTGTATAACTTCTTTGGAGAAACATCTGTTCAGATTCTTTGCCTGTTTTTAAAATTCAGTTACTTTTCTTCTTGTTAAGTCAAAAATGCTTTTTATATATTCTGGAAACAAGTTCCTTATGAGGTATGTGACTTGCACGTATTTCCTTCCTCTTGGTGGGGTATCTTTTTACTTTATTCATGATGAAGCACAGAAGTTGTAGTTCAATGTGTCTGTTTTCTTTGTTCGCCCATGTTTTTGGTGTCAGATCTAAGTAACCATTCCCAAACCCAAGGTCACAAAGATTTACTCCTACATTTTTTTCTAAGACTGTTAAGAGTTGTATCCTTTGCATTAGGCCTTTTGTTCATTTTGACTTAATTTTTTTAAATTGTATTTTAGGTTCTGGGGTACATGTGCAGATCATGCAGGATTGTTGCATAGGTACATACATGGCAATGTGGTTTGCTGCCTCCATAATCCCATCACCTATATCTGGCATTTCTCCCCCTGTTATCTTTCCCCAACCTCCCCATCCCCCATTATCCCTCCCCTAGCTCCACCCCAGCAGACCTCAGTGTGTGATGCTCCCCTCCCTGTGTCCATATGTTCTTATTGTTCAGCACCCACCTATGAGTGAGAACTTGTGGTGTTTGATTTTTCTGTTCTTGTGTCAGATTGCTGAGAATGATGGTTTCCAGATTCATCCATGTCCCTACAAAGGACACAAACTCATCATTTTTTATGGCTGCATAGTATTCCACGGTGTATATATGCCACATTTTCCTTGTCCAGTCTATCATTTATGGGCATTTGGGTTGGTTCCAGGTCTTTGCTATTGTAAACAGTGCCACAGTGAACATACACGTGCATGTGTCTTTATAACAGAAAGATGTATAATCCTTTGGATATATACCCAGTAATGGGATTTCTGGGTCAAATGGAATTTTTATTTCTAGGTCCTTGAGAAATTGCCACACTGTCTTCCACCATGGTTGAACTAATTTACACTTCCACCAACAGTATAAGTGTTCCTATTTCTCCACATCCTCTCCAGCATCTGTTATTTTTTTAATGATCACCAAATTTTTTTAATGATCGCCATTCTAACTGGTATGAGATGGTATCTCAATGTGGTTTTGATTTGCCTTTCTCTAATGACTCATGATGATGAGCATTTTTTCATATGTTTGTTGGCCTCATATATGTCTTCATTTGAAAAGTGTCTGTTCATATCCTTTGACCACTTTTGAATGGGTTTGTTTGTTTCTTGTAAATCTGTTTTAGTTCGTTGTCATTCTGGATATTAGCTCTTTGAAGAATAAAACTAATAGAGGATTTAAAGGACCTTTTCAAGGAGAACTACAAACCACTGCTTAAGGAAATAAGAGAGGACACCAGATGGAAAAACATTCCATGCTCATGGTTGGGAAGAATCAATATCATGAAAATGGCTATACTGCCCAAAGTAATTTATAGATTCAACACTGTCCCCATCAAGCTACCACTGACCTTCTTCACAGAACTGGAAAAAACCACCTTAAAGTTCATAAAGTTCATGGAACCAAAAGAGAGCCCACATAGCCAAGACGATCCTAAGCAAAAAAAACAAAGCTGGAGGTATCACACTACCTGACTTCAAACTATTCTACAAGGCTACAGTAATCAAGACAGCATGGTACTGGTACCAACACAGAGATATAGACCAATGGAACAGAACAGAGGCCTCGGAGGCAATGCCGCACATCTACAACCATCTGATCTTTGACACACCTGACAAAAACAAGCAATGGGGAAAGGATCCCCTGTTTAATAAATGGTGTTGAGAAAACTGGCTAGCCATGTGCAGAAAGCAGAAACTGGACCC
Source organism: Saguinus oedipus (assembly GCA_031835075.1). NCBI lineage: Eukaryota > Metazoa > Chordata > Mammalia > Primates > Cebidae > Saguinus > Saguinus oedipus. The sequence goes on along the minus strand of CM063172.1, from coordinate 171,705,265 downwards.
CTTCCTGACACTTTACACTAAAATTAAGTCCAGATGGATTAAAGACTTAAACATAAGACCTAACACCATAAAAACCCTAGAAGAAAAGCTAGGCAAAACCATTCAGGACATAGGCATAGGCAAGGACTTCATGACTAAAACACCAAAACATGGGCAACAAAAGCTGAAAGACAAATGGGATCTCATTAAACACCAGAGCTTCTGTACAGCAAAAGCAACAATCATTAGAACAAACTGGCAACCAACAGAATGAGAAAAAATTTTTGCAGTCTACCCATGTGACTTAATTTTTATATGTAATATGAGTTGGAACTCAACTTCTTTCTTTTCGATATCCAATTTACTTAGGGGATTATTTTTTCCCTTGGAATCATCTTTTTACCCTGTTGAAAATGAATCAAATATTTGGTTGAACTTACTAAGGTATATCCTGGACCTGGGCTTTTCTTCTTGAAAGTTTTAAAATTATTAATGCAATGTCTTTACTTGTTATGGATCTGTTCCGATTTGGTATGTCATCTTGAGTGAGTTTGGTAGGTTGTGTCTTTCTTGGAATTTACCCATTTCATGTAGGTTACCTATTTGTTGGTATAATCTTATCTGCCTTTACCGGTGAATTATCAGCATCTAGATTCTAATCTCTTAGTTCATTTACTAAACAAATACCCAAAATATTGACTAAATTTTTACTAAGCCAGTTTAATTTTTCCTAATAAATGCAATTCTGTTAAGGATTAGAAACGTATAACAACTATCTTGGAAAATTGGCAAACTATTCAGTAAATGTTAAAACTAGCTATCTGTTATTTGTTTGCTGCTTTCCAGTGATTGAGGAAAACAATTTTTTTCTAGCTCCCCATTAATTCAGTAGCCACTGAGAGATAATAAGGATAATAAGGTCATGGGATGACCCTAGATCTTACCCCTTTGGTCATCAGGTGCCCTTGGAATCCTTAGAAACTTTCAGGGATAATTAGCTTTTTGAATCATTATATGGGTTCAGAATCAACTTAGTCCATAGTCACTATTTTTTTTTCTTTTCCCAATTCCCTTTTGAATTATGAGACTGTGGAGATTATTGTGCCCTCTCTAAAGGTCCTTATTGATGTGGGACAGGGTTGGAAATTGGAGCCTATACTGGATTTCATCCCTAATTTTTCTGTCTCTCTATCTTTTTATTCTAATGCCTCCCTCTCAACCCAGAGGAGTGTTTGTACTCCTGGGTTTAGGAAGCTGGAATTTCCATGCTGTGTACACTCTATATGTGTTATCGTTGTTTAAAAATCACTTTTTAAGCAGCTTTAGGCCCCCTATTCACCCACTTGAGGCAGAAATCATGCTTCCTTTCACAGAGAAGCACAGGGCCTAGCAGAGAGTAGGTGCTTGTTTCTGACCCAAATTTAAAAAAAGTAAAATTCCAATCTGTGCCAACTCCAAATCTATTTTAATGAATTTCAGATGTGTATTTGATTTTTCTTTCTACTTCCTTTTTCTTAAGGGCATTCTCATGTTCTCACATCTTTTATTAAAACTGGTTTTTAGGAAAGTTTTTGATACTATCTATATTGATACCTTAATGTAATTTTAGTCATTATACTACAACCGGGGTATTTTCATTTGAAACATTTTCTAGTATCATGGAATGAGAGAGTCTAGCCATAGGTGAGAAAGGTAAGTGATGCTTACATTAAAACAAAAATAAAGCAAAACAAACCCTGACTCACTCTGCCTTGGGGATGTATCTGTATTTTCTGGACCCCTGTCAGTGATGACTGGAGCCCTGGGCATCTGGGGGTCTTAGAAATGAAGTGCCTAAATGAAATGAGTCAGGTGAATCATGCAGTTGGGAACCTCTGTGGCATGTGATTTGCTTTCTAAAGTTCATATTGCCTTGTATTCTCATATTTGTATTAATGTCTCAATTTAGGCTTGAATTTCCTTCATATAATTAATTTTTCAGCAATTTCATTCCACCAATATGAATTATGAGCCTGTTTTCTGCAAAGAAGTAAACTAGTCAGTGGGATTCAGACAGAAACGGTCCGTTCTCTCAAGGGACTTAAATTCTAACCAGAGAGAAAAAATGTCCTATAATTAATGCATCAATGACGTAGTTAAGATCATGATAAATGCTACTAGGGAGAAGTCGTTTAAGAGCTGGTAGCATTCTCCTAGATGTGTCTGTGAAGGTGTCCTTTTCAACCTGCTCAACCACACTTTCCTCTAATGCATGACAGCTTCTCCTTGAGATGCTAATCTTTGTCCAGGGATTTAGTTTAAATCCCCAGTACCTGATTCTGGCTGACTGTGGGCTTATCTGTTGATAAATACAGAGAAACATCCTAACACATCTTTAAGCGTTGTATTCGGTATCGTTTCGCTCATCCATCTCTTCTTCTTTTTTCTCTCCATTGGTGAAAAGGGTGTTACCTCAGAACGTGTCTGTCACAGTTTTCTACACTCTCAAAGTACCTGTTTCCTCTTTTGCTTATATTCCTAGTCTTCTTTGCTTTCACAACAATAAACCTGATGACATCAGGAGTCCACTTGTGTCCTCAGAGACTCTAAGATTTGAGAGATGCCCAGACTAATGAATTCATTAAAGATTTAAAAAGTTGAGTGCCAGTTGGAATGCCAGCATTGTTATCATTAAAGAAATGCTCCCTAAAGAATCATTTGTTAGTAGGATGATGAAAGAGTATAATTTTTATTAAAAGAAAAGGGCATTCGTACATTAATTGTGAGCTCCTCTCTGCTTATATGTTGTGTGACTATTAAAATTCTCACGTGCCCCCTTCTGCTGGGCCTTGCACCCTAGAACCTGCAGGTGGTGGGCGTGGCTACCAAGAAGGAACAGAGGTCTCTGGTGAGGAGGCTGGGTGGTCCAGGCCTGAGGATCGGCCCGACCTCCTGCTGCCCCATAACCCCCTCTTCATTTCCGCTTATTCACTTAGCCTCATTTAGAGCCAGTTGCAGAGATTTAGAAACATTTACAGTCATGAATGGATTCCTATATAAAGATTGTTTTTATACTTTTTTTGCAGCAAAAGGAAATTGTAATATTTGTATAGTGTCCAAGTGAATAAAAACCATGCCTAAGAAAAAATAAATAAATAAAATAAAATAAAAATTCTCAAAGTAACATAAGGAGTTCCATGGGGAAATTTCAGAGCCTTGCAAAGGAAACATTAGGGGGACTAATAGAATGGCAAATCTTCCTCATAGGTGCTGTTATGTGTCTTTATCAGAACAGTCTTGGATACTTTATGTCACTTCCCCTACCACGTTTATTTAACAATAAAATCTCTCAGTTCTGAGAACAAAAGTGCCTTTAAAACATAGGTAAACTTCTGTCATAAGAATATTCTTTGCTGCAGTGGGTGGTGGTGAGAACAGTAAAATGGGAACCTGCCCTGCACTGATTGACCCAACTACCTACCTGATTTGAAAGAAGTACGATTTCTTATTTTATTGGAATTTGACTAACTTGAGAATAAATGAATAATATCTTTACTCCCCTCTCTCACAGTTGGTAAGCATAGTTCATACCAAGTTTTTCTTTGACATTAAGTTTGAAACAAAATTATAACTTGTCTCACCATTAACTGAATTCCCTTAGTGTGATACACATTTCTTTGTCAAACTGAATAGTCCGAAACTATTTTCAATGTTTCAGTAACTGAATGACTAAATGTGTATTGCTTATACGAAATTATATCTAGGTTGAAGACTATCCATTAATATAAAATAAAAAGTTGATAATACTCGTGAGGTTAGAAGATCTATAATATATTCATACTTTTAATTTCAACTCATTTTGGGGGCACAGAGGTAATTCTTTACCTTTCACCTCCATTTATGCAACATGATGGGATTTAATCTAGAATTATATTAATTTCTTTATGCAGGCTTACATAGAGTTTTTTTTAAAAGCCTATCTCCTATGTCCCATTTGGGTTTTTGCACTAAGACATCTGTTTCTCTGTTTCCGCTGTCCCACTGCATGAGGAGTGGGTCTCTCTGTTTGTGTATGTGTAGTGATAGGAAACTGATCAACTAGTCTGTATTAATATAACAATGGGTGATAATGGAATAACAGGTCACTTTCCACCTTTTTGTCTGAATTGGATTTTGTAGATGCTGCCTTCACACTAAGTGAAGTTCAGGTTACTGGTAGTAATTCCAGGCTGTTTGACAGTACAGAGATATGAACATTTTGTCCTAATTGTGCCTTCTATATCATGGTTACCTATTTTATAATTGAACTTTGCTTGGATCATAATTGCCTAACTGAAGTTTGTGTGGGTATTTTTTAAACACATGCTATAGAGATGCCACACTGCCTGTAACTGCAGTACACTCTTAGAAACACAGAGCACAGGAACATTTAATAATGTGAACTTTCATTGAATATAGCACTAGTGTAAATTATATTCATAAAACATAAACAACCCAGGGATCTCTCTGACCATCTGCATAGCTTTGGCAATAGTATAACCCAGTTGTTTCATTACATTCATAAATGTATTCGTTATGATTATTTTTGAACCCTCGTATAAGTGCTGTTCTTAATATCCAAATAGTACTAGATGATATAATTTGTCAGGATTTTCTACATATAGGGAAACTTACTTCCCACAGCCTTATTGAAAGGAACCAGAATTCTCATTGAAAGAATTCAGCATCAGAATTCATCAGAATTCATGGATTCCTGAACTTGTTCTGGACCCAAGAGGCAGCCTCTTCTGAGGCTTCCTGAATGGATGCTGACTCCATGGAACTGCCTGTTCAATGCATGAATGGATGTAGGTTGCAAATATTAAGTCAAATTTGAAGAGATTACAGAATTTGACTTTAGAGTACACATTGGTTTGGTGCAAAAGTAACTGCTATTGCTTATTTATTTATTTTTTTTGAGATGGAGTCTTGCTTTGTCACTCAGGCTGGAGTGCAGTGGCACAGTCTCAGCTCACTGCAGCCTCTACTTCTGGGGTTCAAGCGATTCTCCTGCCTCAGCTTCCTGAATAGCTGGGACTATAGTCAAGTGCCACCGTGCCCAGCTAATTTTTTTCTATTTTTAGTAGAGACGAGGTTTCACCATGTTAACCAGGATGGACTCGATCTCCTGACCTTGTGATATGCCTGCCTCAGCTTCTCAAAGTGCTGGGATTACAGGCGTGAGCCACCATGCTTGGCCGCTATTGTTTTTAATGTTTAAAATATTTTGCACCAACCTAATATATTTTAAATTTGGAAAGAAAAACTATGACCTACCTTCAAATATTTTTGATAATATGAATATAATGCATTTAATAGTTTCTACCTCTGTCAAAAACTAAATCAATATCATAATTATAATTTCTATTTTTATGAGAATGCTGTATATATTTCACTTCTTGTAAAAATTATTTTTAAATTTTCAATTATAATCAAATTCTTAGTGTCCCTGGACAAATATTAATTCTAGTAATTATTTGTTCTTAACATTAAATTTTTGAAAACTGAAGAAATAATTTTATATTTTTAAAATGCTATCCATTCATATATATCCATATATATATATGGATACATATATATACATATACATATACATATATATACACATACATATACATATGCATATATATATATGTATGTGTGTGTGTGTGTCTGCAGGTATTTTTAGTTGAATGTCAGAATTTACTTTTTTTTTTTTTTTGAGATGGAGTTTCACTCTTGTTACCCAGGCTGGAGTGCAATGGCGCGATCTCGGCTCACCGTAACCTCTGCCTCCTGGGTTCAGGCAATTCTCCTGCCTCAGCCGCCTGAGTAGCTGGGATTACAGGCACGCGCCACCATGCCCAGCTAATTTTTTGGATTTTTAGTAGAGATGGGGTTTCACCATGTTGACCAGGATGGTCTTGATCTCTTGACCTCGTGATCCACCCGCCTCAGCCTCCCAAAGTGCTGGGATTACAGTCGTGAGCCACCGCACCCAGCCGAGTGTCAGAATTTTTTTAACCTGACATGTAACTCATTCCTAAGGTAAAAGAGAATTAAGGGTACTGTGTTTTGTCAAAATCTTTCTGGCACAAGTTATTAACTGTGTAATAATAAGTGGATTGTGACTATATTTAATTCCCAAAAAGACAAGTTGAATCTCTGTGGAGGCAATTTGATATTCTATTACTAGACAGGAGGACATATTTAGTCCATAATCAGAAAAAGAAATGATTTCTCTTTTCAGAAGTAAAAACTAAATTACAATAAAAGGCATTATTCATGCTACTCTAGTAATACAGATTTTGTGCAAGATTCTTGTGGTTTGGCTTAAAATGAAAACAGTACAGGCACACCTCACCTTATTGCCTGTCACTTCATCGCCCTTCTCTGATACTGCGTTTTTCACAACCTGAAGGTTTGTGGCACCTGGTACTGTGCAGCAAGTCTCTCAGCAGCACCATTGTTCCACCAGCCCGTGCTCACTTCATTTCTCAGTATCGCATTGTGGAAATTCTCACAATGTTTTAAACCTTTGCATCGTTATTAATCTGTTACGGTGATTGGAGAATCTTTCTTTTCAGTTCCTGGTTCAGGCAGTTTATTTTTTGTCTTTCAAAAGTATATGGTGGGCAGATCACCCGAGGTCAGGAGTTTGAGACCAGCCTGGCCAATATGGCGAAACCCCATCTCTACTAAAAATACCAAAATTGGGTGAATGTGTCAGTAGGCACCTGCAATCCCAGCTACTTGGGAGGCTGAGGCAGGAGAATCTCTTGAACCTGGGAGGCAGAGGTTGCAGTGAGCCAAGATCATGCCACTGCATCCAGCCTGGGCAACAGCAAGGCTCTTTCTCAAACAAAACAAAATAATACCTTTTTTTCTTCCTTTATAGCACAGAATAATTTTTTTTAAAGAATGAAACATGTTATAATAATTTTAGGGTGTGCTCAGTGCTCTTTAGTGTTACTATTATAATAGTTTTAGAATGCCATGAACCACACCTATATGAGATGGTAAATGAAATTGATAAATACTATGTGTGTTCTGACTGCTCCAGCAACCAGCAATTTCCACATCTCTCTCCCTGCTCCTTGGGCTTTCTTATTTCCTCAGACAAAACAACATTGAAATTGGACCAATTAGCCCTATGATGACCTCTAAGTGTTCAAGTGAAAGGAAAAGTGGCATGTCTCTTATTTAAATAAAAAGGTAGAAATGATTGAGCTCAGTGAGGAAGGCATGTTGTAAGCTAATATAGACCAAACACTAGGTCTCTCGTGAGAGTGCAAAGGAAAATTCCTTGAAGGAAATTAAAAGTGCTACTCCAGTGTACACAAAATGATAAGAAAGAAAAACAGCTTCATTGCTGATATGGAGGAAGTTTTAGTAGTCCTGACAGTTGACCAAAGCAGCTACATTGCCTTAAGCCAAAACCTAATCCAGAACAAGGCTGTATTAATCCTTTCTCATGTTGCTGATAAAGACATACCTGAGACTGGGCAATTTAGAAATGAAAGAGGTTTAATGCATTTACAATTCCACATGGTTGGGGAAGCCTCACAATCATGGCAGAAGGTGAAGGCATGTCTCACATGGTGGCTGACAAGAGAATAGAACTTGTGCAGAGAAACTCCACCTTATAAAACCATCTGATCTCATGAGACTCATTCACTATCAAGAGAGTAGCATGGGAAACACCCACTACCATGATTCAATTACCCTCAATCAGGTTCCTCCCAGGATACTTGGGAATTCTGGGAGTTACAATTCGAGATGAGATTTGGGTGGGGACAGAGCCAAACCAAATCAAAGGTCTTTACCTTCTTCAATTCTATGAAGGCTAAGAGAGGAAGCTGCACAGGGAAAGTTTTCAGCTAGCAGAGGTAGATTCATGAGATTTAAGGAAAGATGCCATCTCCATCACAGTTCAAGTTCAGGGTGAGTGCTGATGGAGAAGCTGCCGCAAGTTATCTAGAAGACCTAGCTAAGATCAATGATGGAGGTGGCCACAGTAAACTACAGATTTTCAGTGTAAAGGACACAGCCATCTATTGGAAGAAGATGCCATCTAGGACTTTCTTAGCTAGAGAATAGTCAATGCCTGGCTTCAGTACTTCAAAGAACAGGCTGACTCTTGGGGTAAAGCAATGGGTGACTGTTAGTTGAAGACAATGCTCATTTACCATTTTGAAAATCCTAGGACCCTTAGGATTATGTTAACTCTACTGTGCCTGTGCTCTATAAATGGAACAGCAAAGCCTAGATGACAGCACACCTGCTTATAGCATGGTTTACTGAACATTTTTAAGCTCACTGTTGAGACCTGCTGCTCAGGAAAAACATTCCTTTCACAATGTTACTTCTCATTGCCAGTGCACCTGGCTACCCAGGAACTCTGATGGAGATGTACAGGGAAATGAATGTTGTCTTCCTGCCTGCTGAAACAACACCAATTCTGCAGTCCATGGATCAAGGAGTAATTTTGACTTTCAAGACTTATTATCTAAAAAAACATGTAATAAATGCTATAGCTACCATTCTAGGTGCCATTACAAACATTCATGATTCATGGGTGGAGGTCAAAATAGCAACATTAACATGAGTTGGAAAAAGTCAGTTAGTCAATGCTAACCCTCATGGTTGACTTTAAGGGATTCAAGACTTTAGTGAAGATGAGGTGAAAAAAGCAAGGCCAGTAGAATTAGAAGTGGAGCTTAAAGATGTGACTCAATTTCTGCAATCTCATGATGAAACATGAATAGATGAGGAGGTGCTTCTTATAGAAGAAAAAAGAAAGTGGTTTCTTGAGATGAAAACTACTCTTGGTGAAAGTGCTCTGAACATTGTTGAAATGACAACACAGGATTTCAGATATTAAATACATTTAGTTGATCAAGTAGCTGCGGCTTTTGAGAGGACTGACTCCAGTTTTGAAAGTTCTGCTGCTGTCAGACAGAATGGCATGCTACAGAGAAATCTTTCATGAAATGAAGAGCCCATGAGCGTGGCAAACTTCACTGTTGTCTTATTTTAAGAAATTGCCACGTCTACCCCAGCTGTCAGTAGCCATTACCCTGAACAGTCAGCAGCCATCAGCATCTACACAAGACCCACCACTAGCAAAAAAGGTTATGACTTGAAGGCTCAGATGAAAGTTAGTATTTTTTAGCAATAAAGCATTTTTTAATTAAGACATGTATATATATTCTTGTTTTAGACATACAGCTATATTGCATACTTAACAGACTACAAGATAGTTCAAGCATACTTTTTGTGTGCACTGGGACACCTCAGCTTTGTGTAATTTGCTTTTTATTGTGATATCTGCTTTATTGCAGTGATCTGGAACTGAGCCCACAGTATCTCCAACTTATGCCTGTAACTAACATTACAGTGTTTTAAAGGCAGAAAATAACTTTTCTTGTGTTTTGTTTGTGTTATCCTCACCAAAAGACTTACAGGATATTGAGAGCTGATATTATTTCTTGTTTTACGCATAAACAAACCTGAGCATTGTAGAATTGAAATTACTTGCCCAAGAGTACAATTTTGTATATAAAATAGTGAATCTTGAACTTAGGTACTTTTATTCTAAATTCCATATTTTCTTATTGCACTCTCTCTTTTGAAATCATCTCAATTCACCAGGTTCTAGTAGATACACAGGATGACAGTCATTATTCTAAATCTTCATTTGAAACAGAGAAACTTTTGTTTCCATCACTCTCTGCTGCTGGGGAAGAATCCTAAGGAAAAACAGTCAACGGAAAATTTAAAGCAGTAAAGTGAAATGTGACAACCTGGACCTTAGGATATATGTACTTGCAGTAGGCAATAGCACAGAACAGGTGAGGAATGTTTGATGCAGTTGGGAATTCCTTTTTCCAGTAAACAGAACTTAAATGCAACATTATCCTAACTCTAAATGCATTATTCTCATTAAACATTCCTGAGACCTTCTGATTGAAAGACCCTAGAAAGTCAAAAAATTTTCTAAGCAGAGAAAATTTCCAGGAAGATTGAAAATCACACATAACTCTGTGTTTCCTTATAGGTGTGCTGGTGGATTTATATGTTGTGGGTGACAATAAGGTGAGTGGAGAGAGGTGGGGAAGGAGGGAAGTGGGCGGATGAGAAAAGACGTCCTGAGCTGTGTTAGGGACCAGGGAGCATAAAGTGTTCTGAAATAAGGAGCAACCGTAAGAGGGGTTTAAGCAGGAGATGGGCAGGGTTTTGTTTCTCGTTGGAAATATTCCTCCGGCAGGTATGTGAGTACATTTGAGGGAGCTGAGAGGGACAGCACAAAATTAATTGACAAGTTATTGCAATCATCCAAAAGAGAGTATGAGGTGTCAAAATAAGATTCTGACTTTGGGTATAAAAAGGAGGACACAGATTTACAAATGACAAGAACAACATCTATTTAGAGGTCAAGATTTGGAGAATAAGAATTTCCTTTTGAGTTGGGCAACAGAGTATCTGCCTACTCTGTCTGTAGTGTTGCTAATCGTTCCCAAATATTGTTCTCACTTTTCCAAATAGATTGCTGGATTTCCTTGTGATCTCAGACTACAAATTCATGTTACGCTCTACCTTCCACTTGACCTTGTTCGCTTAGAGCGATGCCGTTAGGGGCCATTGAACTGTGAACAGCGATTTCCAGCGTCTGAAAAGGCTCCAGTGCTGAGCTTTGGGAATTTTATGTTAACTTTTCTACCTCCTTCATGACTGTCAGGCTATCAGCTGTCACTTCTTAGGATTCCCAGAATGGCAACCTCTGATGACTTCCAAAGAAATTTGAGTCACATAAGACTTTGCGATTTTGTGTGAAGATAGACTGTAAGGAAGGGTCACATCTGTTAAGTCAGATCTTGCCCTGATCTTTTTTTAAGTATTAATTTGTAATCTTTCTTAGTAACCCTATTCTTTTCATTTAGTGGTTCCCATTTGGAATGTCCCCGTCTTATTCACATCAGCAAAACAAAAAGCCTTTAAAAGTTTATGGTTTATGGCACACATATTTATTTCCAATAAATTATTCATAGTTTTCTTGATAAATGCACTACAACTCTCCTTTGCTTAGTCATTTTGGGGTAAAAGGGAGCCAAAGTGGGGCCCTGCAAAATTGCCCAGAAATGTGGCTTTATTACAAAACTTACAAATGTTTGATACTAAGTTCTAATTAAAATATTAGTATTTTTCTTGACCTTAGGTAAAAGAATGGCAGATGTCATCTAAATGAGCTAGAATTAAGTAGCATGATTTTGAGGAAAGATTTCCTTAAACTGGAGCACAGTTTGGGACAAAAAGCAAGCTCTGTGTTTCCCTTTGCTTTTTGATTCCAGAATGATATCACAATTACTAATACTTCTGTGAACAAATGTATTAATATGGCATGTATCAAGATCGAGTATGAACATGCCTCGGCTGTCAGACTGATTTCAAGAAGCATAATCAGATGTTAGAAGCTACGGAATACACCTGAGCAAATGTGCCCATGCAGTAAAGTCATGAGAAGTTAAAACTGTGAACAGTGAGAGGATGCTGAGAACCCTGATCTGTTGTCTGATGCCATATATATTTTTAATGAAGCCGATTTGAGGTGTTAACTTAAAAGACCTGAAGGTTTCTGGAAGATCAGATTTCAACTTATCGTAGACCTGTGTTACAATAAGGTGAAATCTGCTATATGCTAGTAATGTGAATTAAATATATATATTTTTATTTTTTTATTTTTTAAGACAGAGTCTCTCCCTGTTGTCCAGGCTACAATGCAGTGGTGTCATCTCGGCTCACTGCCACCTCTGCCTCCTTGGTTCAAGTGATTCTCCTCCTTCAACCTCCTGAGTAGCTGGGATTACAGGCACATGTCACCATGCCTGACTAACTTTTGTATTTTTAGTAGAGACAGGGTTTCTCCATGTTGTCCAGGCTGGTCTTGAACTCCCAACCTCAGGTGATCCACCCGCCTCAGCTTCCCAGAGTGCTGGGATTACAGGCATGAGCCACAGTGCCTGGCCATGAGTAAAAAAATAAACACTTTAAAGAATACTCTTAATTTTTTTCTTACATAAACCATCCTGGATTTTTCATTTTTATTAAAAATTAATCATTCATGGAATAGATAAGATTAGCAGTTGGAGGGGTGGGATGGGCTATTTTGAAAGAATTCTCAGCTAATAGTCCAAAACCAATTTATAAGAGATCTTCTCCAGGTCCCTCTATTTTACTTGCACTAATTTTGCTCCATCAATGAAATGTACAGCCATTAAGTGGCAAACATGCTTGGGGCGGTACAAGTCATGCATTGCTGACCTGTGATGGGATAGGTCCTAACAATGTGTTGTCAGGTGATTCTGTCATTGTGCGAACATCATAGCGTGTGCTTAGGCACAGCTGGATGCTGCAGCCCACTAGACCCCTAGGCTCTGTGGTCTGTCTGTCGCTCCGATGCTGTGAACATGGACAGCATGTTACTATATCGAATGTTGTAAGTAACAGTAACACAATGGTAATTATTTGTGAATCTAAACATATGTAAACAGAAAAGGTACAATAAAAATCGGTATAAAGGATTTTTAAAAAGTACCCCTATACATGAATGGAGCTTGCAGTACTCTCAGTTGCTCTGGGCGAGTCCGTGAGCGAGTTGTGTATGAATGGGAAGGCCAAGGACATTATTGTACACTGCTGCACACTTCATATATACATACACTTAGGCTACAATACATTTTTTCTTTAATAATAAATTAATCTTAGCTTAGTGTAGCTTTCTTTTTCTTTCTTTCTTTTTTTTTTTTTAATGAGGCAAAGTCTCAATCTCGATCCTCAAGTGATCTGGCCACTTCGGCCTCCCAAGGTACTGGTATCAGTGGTGTGGGCCACCGCACTGGGCCCGTTGTTTTATTTTTTCCTTTTAAACTTTTTTTGGTTAAAATAAAGACACAAACATATAAATTAGCCTAGGCCATAAGAGGGTCAAGATCATCAATATGATCTTCTACCTCCACATGAGGTCCCCCTGGAAGATCTCCGGGGGCAAGGTCATGCATGGAGCTGTCATCTCCTGGGATAAGTATGCTGTCTTCTGGATGCCTCCTGAAGGACCTGTCTGAGGCGATTTTGCAGTCCACTTTAAAAAATAGATATAATTATGAGTAGAAGAATATATCCTAAAATAAAATGCAAAACTATGATAAATATATAAACCACTAATATGGTCATTTGTTGTCATTATCCAGTATTACGTGCTGTACGTGACTGTGTGTGCTATACTTTTGTACAGCTGTTAGTGCAGTAGGTCTGTTTACACCTGCATCACCACAAACAAGTGAGTAGTGCATTTCGCTATGACATTATGATGACTAGGCCATGACTAGGTGACAGGAGTTTTTCAGCCCCATTGAAATCTTATGAGACCACTGTGAGTGCGCTACGCGTTGTTGACCGAAATGTCACTATGTGGTGTGTAACAGTACTGTAGGACCTCCCCGGCAGGGAATGGAAACAGATATCTGTGAGTTTGCCGCTAGTGGGATGAGGTTTGCTTTTCAGAGCAGTAGAATAGGCCAGTATTGAATCCAATAGAAGATACAGGCAATGAAGGCACCCAGGCTAAAGAATAATGTGCGTGTTGGTCTAGCACGCAAAGGATTGTTGATATTTTCAGCTATGCTCACAGGTAGCAGTTACTGTAGTTCACAGGTTCTTAACTGTACCCTTCCATCTTTTGAACCAAGAGAAAAATGGATGTTGGATTACCAGCCTGCACGTCTGCTACGTCACTGGTGAAGGTAGTCTGGGGAATTTGAGCACAAGTTGGCAGTCCTAGCGGCCTGCCCACCCGCTTCGCTCCGGCTGAAGTGACACACACATCATGGACAGAGTGTACGGATGGTGTTGTGGATGAGTGAGTGAAGGGGCTACTGGAAAAAATGGGTGTTGCAGTTCTCTGAGCAAAGACAGGCATGTGATGGAAGAAAATTGTTCCCCTGAAAGTATTTTTATTTCAAAAAGTTAAGAAAGTGATTTATAGCCAAGAGCTTATTTGTTTTTCAGCAACCATCTTTTCCACTTCATTTGATGAAATCCATGTATATAGCAGGAACAATTTGAAGAGAAGTGGTTTTATTAAGTCAAAAACATTGATCTAAAGGGAGGATAAATGATAAAATAATAATTTGGGGAAATTGTTGCAGAAACCTTTGAGAAACTTAAAACTCTTTCAGAATAAACCTTAGCTGGTTTAAATCAGTACTAAGAACGCCCAGGTAACTGCAAATTTAGTTTGTTTTAATCTAAAGTTAAGGCTTCCTCTTCTCTCTGATTAGATCATAAAGAAACAGGCCTGACTGATTTTTAGTGGTGATTGGACTTTGCTTATAACACAATCGGATGAAAGAAAAGAGGAAGTAACAACAAGACATCAGAATATCTTGAAGTGAAAAGGCTCAGATAGAAATTACAGTCTAGAAAAGCTATTCCATGTGTATTAAACCATACCATGTTAAAACAAAACAAACAAATTTAAAAATTATAAAATATTTGTCTTTGCCAACATACTTGTCCAAGGACAAAGTGACTCTTCTTTTGGCCAAATCATATTTGATTTTTTGGATTGGGCGCGATGGTTCATGCCTGTAATCCCAGCACTGGAGGCTGAGGCAGGTGGATCACTTGAGGTCAGGAGTTTGAGACCAGTCTGGCCAACATGGTTAAACCTTGTCTCTACTAAACATACAAAAATCAGCTGGGTGTGGTGTCGCATGCCTGTAATCCCACCTACCCAGGAGGCTGAGGCAGGAAAATTGCTTGAGCCTGGGAGATGAAGGTTGCAGAGATCCGAGGTCAGGCTAGGGGACAAAAGGAGACTCTATCTCAAAAAAAAAAAAAAAAAAAAAAAAAAAAAAAAAAAAAACAACCAAAAAAAAACCTTCCTCTTTTTATGTCTACAAACCCCAGGTCAGTAAGGGATAAGAATAAGAACCCTACCCACGATGTACGCAGTCCAGTGAAAAGATGAGGTTAGAGGAACCTTACAAATACATGGTGGTGTCGTTATCTATGAGCTGTGAGTGTGCTGTCCGTTGTTGACCACAATGTCATTATGTGGTGATAACGGCACTGTAGGGCTGCCCTGGCAGGGAATGGAAACCCAGACGTCGGTGAGTTTGCAGCCTGCTTATTACACACATATTTACTGTTTCACTGGGGACCCTAAGTTCTTTGCCCTGTAGGACCCTTGAAAAGCTATTTTCCTTACAGTCCTTGCTAAATCCTTATCCAGGCAGCTTCTCACTTCAGTGCTACAGGCCCTTATCACCTCCACCACTCCAAAATGTTGAGATTTTATCCAGCGGTCCAGATAGCCCAGATCAATGATACATATTCATGGACAGTAAATTATGTGGAAGAAAAATGGAAAATTAAATACCGTGTGGACTTCTTACAATTTTAACCATATCCAATGTTATTCTACCTTTCCTTTTCTCAAAAATGAATGTGGGTGATTGAGTTTAGTTTTAGTTAGAGATTTAGAGTACTATAGTACACACCAAAATGTGATGTGTGTTATTCATAAAGCTTAATTTTGAGAACTAAATAATAATATTTCTATGATGATGATGGTATCTGGGCATTCACTAGAAATCTAATAAACTTCTTATCTCATTTAATAAGCATAGTTGAGTTTCAGTCATAATTATCAAGATATAAAACCAGCTGAGATAACTATGAATCTTTATATGATAATAAATGTTATTCAAACAGATTTACGTGCCTTGAATCGAAATGAGTTCTACCATCTCCACAGCCAGAAACATATTTTGCTGCCTGAAACTGCCTCTAATCTGAGCTCCAGCAAACTTTCCTCCATGCAACAGCCAGATTATTTTTAGTAAAGGGAGCTTGAACAGATGAAGATAATCATATGGTTTCTCCTAAATTAAATCTGTTAAGAGTGCATTAATGTGAATCACCAGATCTGAAAGTCTTTATTGTCTCCATTGTTTACATTCTATGAAATGGAACAAAAAATAATTACTGCTTTTTAAATCCTGCTACCCCCGTGATGTACCTACAGCAAAGCTGTCAACGCATAGTAGTATAATTGAAGCCATCTCGTGGTTCAGGAACAGTTTGGCGACTGGAAGTTGTGAAGGGGGAAACACGTCATTAACATTTCGTTCCTTTAACATGGCTGCACCCTGCATGGAGGGACTGGGTAAATGATGATGGCGATTGACTGTGTCAAAACCCAGCAGAGCTGCAGGTTGGTGGAGAAGAGTCACTTCACTTACACTCATGAAAATTTTTCTTAAGAGATGTGACTTTTTTCTTGTGATAATTTTCTCCACGGGCGGGGGGAGGGATATAGTATTGAGTATTAGATTATGAAATTCTTGCTTTTTATAATATCAAATACATTTCTGTATTGGAAGCGTATTACCTGTCAAATTATGTTTTAAAAGCTGTAGAGGGCGGGGGGCAGGGCCTCAAGCCTATAATCCGAGAACTTTGAGAGGCCAAGGCAGGCAGATTGCTTGAGCCCAGGAGTTCCACACCAGCCTAGCCAACATGGAAAAACCTTGTCTCTACAAAAAAAATAAAAATCAAGGCCGGGCGCGGTGGCTCAAGCCTGTAATTCCAGAACTTTGGGAGGCCGAGGTGGGTGGATCACGCAGTCAAGAGATCGAGACCATCCTGGTCAACATGGTGAAACCCCGTCTCTACTAAAGATACAAAAAATTAGCTGGGCATGGTGGTGCGTGCCTGTAATCCCAGCTACTTGGGAGGCTGAGGCAGGAGAATTGCCTGAACCCAGGAGGCGGAGGTTGCGGTGAGCCGAGATCGCACCATTGCTCTCCAGCCTGGGTAACAAAAGCGAAACTCCATCTCAAAAAAATAAATAAATAAAATAAAATAAACAAATAAAAAAATAAAAATCAGTTGGGTGTGGTGGTGCACAGCTGGAGTCCCAGCTACTCAGTGGGCTGAGGTGGGAGGATCACTTAAGCCCAGGAACTTGAGGCTACAGTGAGCCATATCACACCACTGCACTCAAGCCTGGGTGATAGAGCAAGACCCTGACTCAGAAAACAAACAAACAAAACGCCCCCAAAAAACCAGAGCCATCGAGGAGGTAGTACTTGGGAAAATTTTCAAGACTAGCTGAGATGCTCTGTTTAGGCAGCCGTGGGGTTAACGCTGGAGTACTGGGTAATCCATACAGGAAGAGAAGCTTGCTCTGGTTAATGCTGAGGTCAACAGCAGCTGCAGCATCATGTTTTCAGTTCTCTTTTACCTCAGAGTGGCTCCAGATTTGGGGTCGTATAAAGTGAGATAAGCATGAGTCCACTTCTCTCTCCTATCAGACAGTTTCAAGACAACCTCTAATATCTGTGTAACCTGTTTGTTGTAGCTCCAATGGGTTTTTACATTAATTAGCTCATTTGTTAATCTTATTTGACCCTGAGCTCTTTTGACCTGTACCCACATTATACAGACAAGATAGTGAGGCACGAAGATGTTAAATCGATTAGCTGAAACTTGAGTGAAATAACATCTTGAACTTAGATCTTCTGAGTCTTTCTCTACTGAGTTCTCTCCGTGATCATATTGTTCTTCTGTGGTTATTCTGCAGTACACAGTAAGATTTACTGAGTATTCACTATGCGTGTCGTATTTTGCTAACTACTTTATCTCATTTAACCATCAATCCTGTGAGTTAGGTGCAATTGTTATTTTCACATTACATATAATAAAATTGATATTCAGAAACACCCTCATCCTTACTTGGCTTGTAGTGGCCATTAGATTCGAAACCCAGTCATTCTGATACCAAAGCACAAAACCACTATTTATCAGCTTGGCATCCTCATTGCTTTGAAATCGGGAATGTGCATACTATTACATTTACTTGTATATTTTAATTGAATATTATTATTAAGACCAGTGGTATGGATGGAGATATTTAGGAAATTGCACTAACAGAAATGGACTGTTTATGGATTAATTGTCAGTATCTGAGAAATCATCTCGTTTGGGATCTATATTCCAAGAATCAGTCTCAGGGCTGGTGGAATTTGCTTCTGTTCTCCTTGCTCAGAATACTTCTTATTCCCGTGAAACCTTCGGATGTTACTCATTCCTCTGCTCTCAGGTTAAAACACAGCTTCTCTCAGAAGTTAAGGTTTCTCAACCCCTCAAAGGGCCCTCAAAGAATCTCAGTATGAATTGCCTGTTTAATCACTTTTGTCCTCCTGAGTGCAAAAGTCTTTCTCAGTATTCCATTTCCACAATCTGGCAAAATGTGTGCCACTTATTAGATGTTCGTTATTATTTGTTGAAGGAATTAATGAATCAATGACTTAAAATTAGCAACAATGAATGCTTTTCAGAACTTTATGATAGTATGTGGTAGTGACTCAAAACACTAGGAGAAATGAAGAATGTCTTTGAGAAATTAGAGAAATTAAGTAAAATAGGTTGAGTGCAGTGGCTTAAGCCTATGATCCTAGTATTTTGGGAGGCTGAGGCAGGCGGATCACTTGAAGTCAGGAGTTCAAGACCAGCCTAGACAACAGGATAAAACCCTGTCTCTACTGAAAAAATACAAAAATCAGTGGATGTGGTGCCATGTGTCTGTAATCCCAGCTACTTGGAGGCTGTGGCAGGAGAATCGCTTGAACCTGGGAGGTGGAGGTTTCAGTGAGCCGAGATCATGCCATTGCACTCCAGCCTGGATGACAGCTCGAAACTCAATGAAAAACAAAAAGAATAAATTCAGTAAAATAATTGGAAGCCACTTATAAATTCACAGACACTATCTGCTCATGCCCATGTCCTGATGGAAATTTAAGAGGGACCCTAATGGACTATTGTAGAACCGGCAGAAGTAGTGCTGTTGTATGGTTTCTGTGTCTGTAAACTATATTCCATGAGATACATTTCTGTTTCACGATATTTAAATTACCTAAAGGCTTTTAATAAAGAATATGCTAGGGAGGTTTTGGATACCAATAAAGGAAAATAAAAATGGGCCACGTTGTCAGGAAGTGGGGAAAATGCTGGGAGTCGAGTGAGAAGAGAGCAGACTGAGAAGAGCTCATCCACTAGAAGGTATTTGCTGCTGTCTGTGCCCCCATTTCACAGATGAGGGCATGGACAGCACCAAACACCTTCTTCATGGTGGCAGTGCTCAAGGGCACGAATATGGAACTGCAAATGTGGAATATCATCCAATGAAATGCCAGAGGAAAAGTTGACAAGATGTGCCGTTACAATTCTTACCTTTAAATACCACCCTCTTTTGGTAAATCTGAGCTCTGTGATTGCGTCACTAATAAAACATGTTAGAAATGACACTCTGCCCATTTCCAGGCTCAGGCCTTAAGAAACTGAAAGCTTCTACTTCCTCTCCCTTAGGGTAGTCACTTTTAGAAAGCACCTACTGTGCTGTTGGGGAGCTGTGCCCAAGCCCGGGGCCATCAGGGATGGCCTGTTAGGAACCAGACGGCTCAGCAGGAGGTGAGCAGCAGGTGAGTGAGCTAGACTGAGCTCTACCTCCTGTCAGATCAGAGGCAGCAAGAGATTGTCAAAGGAGGGGGAACTCTATTGTGAACTGTGCATGTGGCGGATCTAGATGGCACACTCCTTATGAAAATCTAATGCCTGATGATCTGAGGTGGAACAGTTTCATCCGAAACCATCCTCCCCACCATCCCCCTGGGTCCCTGGAAAAACTGTCTTCCATCAAACTTGTGCATGGTGACAATGACAGACAACTAAAAAAGTGTTGGGTGCCACTGCTCTAGGTCACCCCTTTGTTAAGAAGAACTAAGGTCCCGGCACAGTGGCTCATGCCTATACTCCCAGCACTTTGGGAGGCTGAGGCGGGAGGATCACGAGGTCAAGTGATCATGACCATCCTGGCCGATATGGTGAAACCCCATCTCTACTAAAAATACAAAAATTAGCTGGACATGGTGGCATGGACCTGTAGTCCCAGTTACTCGGGAGGCTGCGGCAGGAGAATTGCTTGAAACCAGGAGGCGGAGGTTGCAGGGAGCTGAGAGTGCACCATTGCACTCCAGCCTGGCGCCTGGTGACAAAGCAAGACTCTGTCTAAAAAAAAAGGAAAACTAAGACCACCAGCCCACTGACCTCAGCTTATATTCAGCATCCACCTGGCCATGCAAATGAGCCACCTTGAAAAGAAACTGTTCAGTCCCACTGAACCATCCCACATAGAGCAGAGTCACAATTACCCCAGCTAGCTCAGCCCAGCCTTGTGATGAAACTTTTACTAAAATAGGAGTCTATTTTCCAGAAAAAGCATCGACTTCAGTTGTTCCATTATAAAATGAGGGAAGATCCTTGTTTTGATGATTCACGAATCATTATATAAAAAGGATACTCTTATGAAAATGCAATACTCATCATATAATCATCAAGATATACCCAAGTAGTTACATATTGATAACCCAGTGAATACTTGTGCTTGGGGCCGGGTTTTGTTGGGACACTATTCTGCAGTTACACATGAGCAAATCGTCAACATGTGACCCAGTAATGCATGTGTGGCGCAGAGGTCTATAAGAGCACAGCTTTAACAGATTTTCACTGGGAATCAGGGTTGGCTTGGGGCATTTGAAAGCGATTTGCAGACAAACCTGTTTTATACAAATGCAGGGTGACACCATTGCCATTGCCTTTATTATGATCATTATTCTCTTGGAGACTGTCTAAAATTTACCAAATCATTTTTGCCTCTCTTGCATCCTCTACACAATAAAAAAAAAATCAAATGAAGGATTTATTATTATTAATATAATATCAAAATCAGGAATGAAAAATATTAATAAGGACTAGACTAGGTGTTTTCTTAAGATCTTATTGTTTTCCTTCTAATAATATTTGTTTTAAAAAATTTGTAAAGATAACTTGGCTTACTTAGGAACAATTAATCCTTTTACTTAGACAGTAGACTTCTATTTCTTTCTACAGAATTAGTTGTAGTGAGACTTTTATTTAACTGTTTCTATAATATATTCATGCTCTAAGAAATCATAGGGAATAAATTCAAGTTAGAAAGGAGTATATACATTCATTAAAGCAAAGCATGTTTCTGTTTTTATAACATGTTCTAATTTTTTCAAGTTTAACATGATAGAATAAACAGAAACTTGGTTTCTGGTTACATCTGGTATTTATTTCTTAATATCTCCTGGATTAGTTCATTTTCATGCTGCTGATAAAGACATACCCAAGGCTGGGAACAGGAAGAGGTTTAATTGGACTTACAGTTCTGCATGACTGGGGAAGCCTCAGAATCATGGCGGGAGGCAAAAGGCTCATCTTTACATGGTGATGGCAAGAAAAAATGAGGAAGAAGCAAAAGTGGAAACCCCTGATAAACCCATCAGATCTTGTGAGACATACTCAATATCACAAGAATAGCACGGGAAAGACCAGCTCCTATGATTCAATTACCTCTCCTTGGGTCCCTCCCACAACACCAGGGAATTCTGGGAGATTCAATTCAAGTTGAGATTTGGGTGGGGACACAGCCAAACCATATCATCCCCTAAACTATAAAATCACCTGTTTGAAATTTTAAAAGGAGAACTCCAAGGAAGTGTTTAAATATTCAGCACCTAAACTGAAATATGTGTTTGAAACATGTGTTTATATTTTTAAAAAAATAGCCTGAGCACTTGGCAACTAATGTCATATATTGAGTTATCTTCTCTCAAACTTTAATTTTTATGAAGGATCTTTCTCCTAATCTGTTAAGTGGGGCAGGGACAGACATGAAAGCGACCACCCCCGCTCCCCATGACCTCCCACCACCTCCTGTACATGATTTTGTGAAACTGCTTTCTCTAAGAAAATACAGCAGAAGTGATGTCATGTCCCTGACCGTGCTGATTATGTTATCTAAGCTTTCCCCCGACCGCGTTACATATGGCTGAGTCAGGGAAGACTGGAGCAGACCCTCTCTTTGCCTGCCTGATGCAGTGAACTGCCAAGGTGAGGAAGCCCACATGGCAAGGAACAGCAGGAGGCCTCTAGTCAACAGGCAGCAGAAAGCCCAGGACCTTGTAATGACAGCCACAAGGAAGTTAGTTCTGCCAACAGCCTGAGAGAGCTTGGAAGCTAGTTTCTCTGTAATGGAGTCTCTAGGGAAGAGAGCAGCCCAGCCAGCATCTTGACTGGGCCTCATGAGACCCTGAGCAGAAGTCACACAGAAACTGTGAGATCATAAAAGCAGGTTGTTTTAAGCCACAAAATTGTGGTCATTTGTTACACAGCAATAGAAAAAAAATGCGGGGTATAAAGTCTCATATGATTTCTGAGATAAATGAAATCATGTACTTGGAAAAACCTGTCGATAATAAAGCTTTTAAAAGAAAAACACCCACACAACTCAAGAAATAGCTAAAAGCAAAACAGGTTATAAGCAAAGAGGCCAAAGGAATGTAAAGATATTGATATATATTCCAAAAATGTATGTCCATACACACTTACTGTGGCAAAATCTTAATTTGGTGTCTGTTTTCATAATTACCAAATTGAGTTACCAGTTTCCTGCCCACCAGATAGGAAAGTGTCCACCATCCTGGCATGAAGTCTGTCTCTGAAGGACAGAGATATAGTTAGCAAGGACATCACTATATTTCAAGGTAAAACAGTAAATAAAAAATGCTTATTTGTTTGACATGTGTTTTGTAAAACTATGTCTGAAAAGTGAACAGCACAGCAAACGCTTTTAAGATAAATTGACTTAGTTACTTTGTAAACATGTGGCCTTGGACGTATCCTTAGCATCTTCAATCCTTAGTCTATCTGTAAAAAGGTAACGGTGCTGCCTGCCTTGCTTTGTTTAGAGGTCGCTAAAGATGACATATGTGTGCTGTTAACTACAGCTTCCGGCAGGTGACATATATTCATTATACCATTGCTCTTTGTAGAAAGCTAAGTTTTCATGTGCATGTCACGTGTAATCTGCTGAAGTAAGCATGGATTATAGATCACGTTTGGTAAAGATTTCCATCAAAATGATCCATGCTTTCTTAAAAGTTTGGGTTTTGTGGTTAACTTCTGTAATTGTAAACACTCATGAACTTATAAATAAGGTCTTATTCCCTGATGTGTTATAAGTAATATTTTACTTTTGTCTTCCAATAGGCTTGTTTATCTTCCTACGTCAGCATCTCCATGTATGTGAAACAAAATTCTTGTTGGTTTTTTAGGTCATGGTAGAATATTGCTACTGTTTTGTGTGCTCCATTGATTAAAACAAAGTTAATATAATTGTAATAACAGTGGCTATTGGATTTGACAGTGAATATCTCAAATTTTAAGTGACAGTGACTTATATAATGTGAGAGTTCAGTCTTTCTTTCATGTAGAAGTTTTGATAGGTGATTCAAGGCTGCTGTGGCACTTCATGGTGACAGGAACCCGGACTCTTTTTATATTGTTGCTCTACTGTGTATAACCTTGAACTTGTGGTTCAAGATGCGCTGTGTATTTTACAAAGAGGAGAGAAAAGAAAAGGCCCATTGGAAGTTTCCACAGGATACTTCTGTTATATCCCGTCGGTCACCGCTTACTCACTTGGTTCAGACAAGGGAAGCTGGGAGGTAGTCTTTTTTCCAGGGGGTCGTATGCTCAGCTATAAATCAGAAATTCTATTACCATAAAAGAAGAGAGGAGACAACTGCAAACTTCTGCCACAATATAAAGAAAAAGATCTCTTTTCACCTGGATAATGTCATATGATTTGTTTCAGTGATTCAAGTATTTTAAGAATGTCTTAGTCCTTTTCGTGCTGCCATATCAGAATTCCTGGGGCTGGGTAACTTAAAAAGAACAGAAATCTATTGATCACAATTCTGAATCAAGGCCCCAGCAGGTGAAGCCCTGGTCTCTTTGCTTCTAAGATAACACCTTAAATGCTGCGCCCTCCAGAAGGGAGGAACAGTGTGTCCTCACATGGTCGAAGAGCAGTAGAAAGAGAACGCACTCCTGCAAGCTCATTTTTAGGGCTATGTATCCATTCATGCAGGCGGAGCCCTTATGACTTAAACACTTTCCGTTAGACCTGACTTCCTAACACTTACATTAGGAACTAAGTTTCCAATACATGAATTTTAGGGGACATAGCTAGACCATAGCAAAGAGTATAGTATGTGTATTGTAATAAACATATATGTTAGCCACAGCTAATATGTGTTTCCTAAAAAGAGAGAGAGAGAAAATAAAGGATGGCCTCTTAAGGGTTTGTGTGATGGTTGATATTAGGTGTTGAATTGATTGGATTGAAGGATGCCTAGATAGTTGGTAAAGAATTGTTTCTAAGCATGTCTGTGAGGGTGTTGCCTGAGGATATTGAAATTTGAGTCATTGGACTGGGAAAAGACCCATCCTCAATGTGGGTGGGCACCATCCAATCTGCTGCCCCCATGGCTAGAACAAATGTCCACCGACATGTAGTATTATCATAGTGGCTAAGATGTGAAATCAAGTGAAATTGTATTTTGTGATTTTAACTTACATTTTCCTGATTATTTATTTTTTTCAGTTTATTTTATTCTATTTTACTTAAAGTTCTGGGGTACATGTGCAGTTCTTGCAGGATTGTTACATAGGTATACACATGCCATGGTTGTTTGCTGCCTCCATCCCCCCATCACCTACATTAGGTATTTCTCCTAAAGTTATCCCTCCCCAACCTCCTCACTCCAGGTTATCCCTCCTTTAGACCCACATCCCCCAACAGGCCCCAGTATGTGATGTTCCCTTCCCTGTGTCCTTGTGTTCTCATCGTTTGACACCCACTTATGAGTGAGAAAATGCAGTGTTTGGTTTTCTGTTCTGTGTCAGTTTGCTGAGAATAATAGTTTCCAGATTCATCCATGTCCCTGCAAAGGACATGAGCTCACCCTTTTTTATGGCTGCATAGTATTCCTTGGTGTATATGTGCCACATTTTCCTTGTCCAGTCTATCATCGATGGGCATTTAGGTTTGTTCCAAGTCTTTGCTGTTGTAAGCAGTGCCACAATGAACATACATGAGCATGTGTCTTTATAATAGATCAATTTATAGTCCTTTGGGTATATACCCAGTAATGGGATTGCTGGGTCAAATGATATTTCTATTTCTAGGTCCTTGAGGAATCGCCACACTGTCTTCCACAATGGTTGAACTAATTTACACTCCCACCAATGGTGTAAAAGCGTTCCTATTTCTTCACATACTCTCCAGCATCTGTTGTCCTCAGATTTTTTTAATGATCGCCATTCTAACTGGCATGAGATGGTATCTCAATGTGGTTTTGATTTACATCTCTCTAATGACCAGTGATGATGAGCATTTTTTCATATGTTTGTTGGCCACATAAATGTCTTCTTTTGAAAAGTGTCTTTTCATATCTTTCACCCACTTTTTGATGGTTTTTTTTTTTCTTGTAAATTTGTTTTAGTTCTTTGTAGATTCTGGATATTAGCCCTTTGTCAGATGGATAGATTGCAAAAATATTTTCCCAATCTGTTGCTTGCCAGTTGACTCTAATGATTTTTTTTTTTTTTTTTTTTTTTTTTTTTTTTTTTTTTGCTGTACAGAAGCTCTTAGGTTTAATTAGATCCCATTTGTCTATTTTGGCTTTTGTTGCCATTGCTTTTGGTGTTTTAGTCATGAAGTCCTTGCCTATGCCTATGTCCTGAATGGTATTGCCTAGGTTTTCTTCTAGGTTTTTATGGCATTAGGTCTTATGTTTAAATCTTTAATCCATCTGGAGTAATTTTAGTATATTGTGTCAGGAAGGGGTCCAGTTTCAGCTTTCTGCACATGACTAGCCAGTTTTCCCAACACTGTTTATTAAACAGAAAATCCTTTCCCCATTGCTTGTTTTGGTCAGGTTTGTCAAAGATTAGATGGTTGTAGATGTGTGGCATTACTTCCAGTCCCTCTGTTCTGTTCCATTGGTCTATATCTCTGTTTTGGTACCAGTATCATGCTGTTTTGACTACTCTTGCCTTGTAGCATAGTTTGCAGTCAGGTAGTGTGATGCCTCCAGCTTTGTTCTTTTTACCTAGGATTGTCTTGTGGCTATGCAGGCTCTCTTTTGGTTCCATATGAAGCTTAAGGTGGTTTTTTCCAGTTCTGTGAAGAAGATCAATGGTAGCTTGATGGGGATAGTGTAGAATCTATAAATTACTTTGGGCAGAATAGCCATTTTCACAATATTGATTCTTCCTAACCATGAACATGGAATGTTTCTCCATCTGTTTGTGTCCTCTCTTATTTTGTTGAGCAATGGTTTGTAGTTCTTGTTGAAGAGGTTCTTTATGTCCTTTGTTAGTTTCATTACTAGGTATTTTATTTTCTTTGTAGCAATTGTGAATGGGAGTTTGCTTATGATTTGGCTCTCTGTCTGTTACAGAGAGACAGAGTAGGAATGGTGTGTAGGAATACTTGTGATTTTTGCACATTGATTTTGTATCCTGATATTTTGCTGAAGTTACTTATCCTTTTAAGGAGATTTTGGGCTGAGACGATTGGGTCTTCTAAATATACAATCATGCTGTCTGCAAATAGCCACAGTTTGACTTCCTCCTTTCCTAATTGAATACCCTGTATTTCTTTTTCTTGCCTGATTGCTGTAGCTAGAACTTCTGAAATTATTCCAATCAATACAAAAAGAGGGAATCCTCCCTAACTCATTTTATGAGACTACCATCATCCTGATACCAAAATCTGGCAGAGATACAACTGAAAAAGAAAATTTCAGGCCAATATCCATGTTGAACATCGATGAAAAATTCTTCAACAAAATACTGGCTAACCGAATGCAACAGTATATCGAAAAGCTTATGCATTATGATCAAGTAGGCTTCATCCCAGTGATTCAAGTCTGGTTCAACATAGGCAAATCTATAAATGTAATCCATCACATAAACAGAACCAAAGACAAAAACTACATGATCATTTTATTAGATGCAGAGAAGTCCTTCAACAAAATTCAACAGCCCTTTATGCTAAAAACTGTTAATAAACTAGGTATCAATGGAACATGTCTCAAAATAATAAAAGCCATTTATGACAAACCCACAGCCAATATCACATTGAATGGGCAAAAACTAGAAGCATTCCCTTTGAAATCTGGCACTAGACAAGGGTGCCCTCTCTCACCACTCCTATTCAGCATTTTTCTGATTAGTAATGATGTTGATCATTGTTTTATATAATTATTGGCCACTTATACATCTTGTTTTGCGAATAGTTTGTTCAGGGTTTTGCTTATTTTTAACTGGTGTGCTTGCCTCTATATGACTAGTGTGTTCTTTATATTAGCTCTTTAAATGCTCTGAGATGACTTATTTGACAATTATATGTATTACTAATATTTTCCAAAGTCTGTGATTTGTGTATTCATATTTATAGTGTTTTTGATGAGCTTTAGTGTTCATTGAAGTTCAGTTTACACATTTCTTTATGTGAGGTCAGAGCCTTCTGTATCCTTATAAGAAAATTTTACCTGTTCCAAGGTTATGAAGATGCTCTGGTTTGTTTTCTGTATGGAGTGAGATATTTATATTCACTTGTTCAAGCAACACTTGCTACAGAGATTCCCTGTCTCTTACGGAATTTCCTTGTCAACATCTCAGTTCCTTACCCACTTTATTGAGGAGTAATTTGTGTAAATAGACTTCCTCCATTTGAAGGGTACAATTTGAGGAGTTCTGATAAGTACATAACAACATAAAGCTGCCACCACAGTCATGATAAAAAACATTTCCATAACCTCTAGATTTGTCTGCTAGGACTACCATGACAAAATACCCCAGACTGGAAAGCTTAAGCAATAGAAATGTATTTTCTCACATTTCCAGCGGCTAGAAGTCAGATCAAGGCATGTCAGCCGGCTTGGTGTTTTCTGAGGCCCCTGTACTTGGCTTGCACATGGCCACCTTCTCCCCACATTTTCACACATACAGAAGCCTTCCTCTGTGTGTGTCTCTGTCCTAATGTTCTCTGTTTTTAAGGACATCAGCCATATTGGATTGGAACCCACCCTAATGACTTCATCTAACTTAATTACCTCTCTCAAGACCCATCTCCAAATGCATCTACATTTTGAGGTACTGGAGGTTAGTACTTAAACATGAATTTTGAGAGGATGCAGTTCAGCCCATAACCCCCAAAATAACCCTTATGTGTTTACGTAGCTCATATCCACTCTGCGCTCCCACCCCCAAGCGACCTCTACATTTCATATAAATGGAATCATGCCACATATTCCATTTCATGTTTGGCTTCTTTCACTCAGACCAATTTTGAGAATCATTAATGTTGCTCCATTTGTAGGTAAGAGGGCACTGCTTATTCTTGAGTAGTAATGCATTGAATAGGTATACCACATCTTGTTTATCCATTCAGATAAAATATTTCATGGATATGTGGATGCCCTCCAGACTGCATTTATTATGAATAAAACTGTTAGGAGCACTTCCCTACAACATTCTGTGTGGATATATTTTCATTTATCTCACATGAATACCTACGGGTACGATAACTTAATCATATGTTAATTATATGTTTACTTAACAAAATGCCTCATAGATTTCTGAAATGGCTGTGCCATTTTACATTTGCACCAGCAGTGTGTATATTACGGTTGTTTTACATCTGGCCAGTCTTTGATATGGGCATTTTCAAAAATCTTACTCATTTTCATGGGTGCGATCAATTCATTTGTAATACCATTTTTGTAGCTACTACATAAAGTCTATAAGAAAAGGGGTTATTCTCTCTTTATTATAACTGCAGTCTCAGGGTTTAAGAGCAAAAATAAGTATTTGGTAAGTGGATGAATATTTTGGTTTAATGAATTTTTTTTCTTTCTTTTCCCTGCTTACTATTTAGTGATTGCATTTGTTATGCCACTGTTTTAACCATGGCATGTGCCTAGCTGTGTGAGAGCATAGGATCCTTCAGTCAATGGGAGGCAGGTGGGTGTTCAGAACAGTGTCTGTTACATGACAGAGGGAGATACATGCTCTGCAGGAGTTAGAAACAGCATGCTGTAGAAAGGGACATCATCTTGGAGGAGGGCTGTTAATAGGAAAATTAAGAAAAAGGACGAATTCAGAAACCCACTGGGCTGCCAGATCCCCTGGAAATGGCCTCTTATGGCTCAGCTTTTACTAAACCAAAAATAACCATATTCAGGAAGTTCTTATTTGGAGAAATGAGAAATAATACTTGTAACAGTTGCCATTTTTTTATGTCACTATGCACCAGGCACCACGTAAAGGCACTTGTTGTGATGCCTTTGCATACCGTTGTTTGCAGTTGTGTTGTTTCATTTAATCTGCATGCACACTCTGCGAAGTAGATATTTAATTCCTCACTTTTCACATGAAGAGTACCAACTCTGGAATGGGTACATGCAACTAGCTTGGGAGCATATAGCTAGTCATTGGTAGAAATGAAATTCAACAGGGTTTTGAACCTCAAAGCTCCTTCTTTTTATCATTTTGTTGCAGACAGAGATAGAAAAACATCAAGTGAGGACTCAAGCTTCTGAGAACAGCTGTTTTAAAGATAGTTTTGCTCTTGTTGTATTATATCCTTAGTATGAATTACAAAATTATTTTAGTCTCTTACACTTAATTATATGGCTTAATGTTTGTGGATTATTCACGAGAACATTTCAAATGCTTCATATCTGTTGACAAGATGAGATGATAGGGCAGTATCATTTAAGTAAAATTACTATTAAATAACTTTAAAATATTGTAAATGCCATGGTTTTCTAGTAGCATTTTGAGAAGCAAAATTAGCAATTTATTCTAAGCATCAATACGTAGACCCACATGGAAAGAGGAGATCATAGCATTTATTTAGATAACTCAAGAAAAAAAAATCATTTTGCTTTGTCAATCCGAGGAATACTTCAGTATGAATTAGCCAGTTACATATTTTAACATTCCACTTTGTTGAGTATTGAAAGACATAGCCAAAATGGCTTTTGGATTATTAGTTCTAGAAGTTTTGAAAATAAATTTAAAACCCACATTTTATAGGTGTCGTCAGTGCTTTAGAGTGCATCATATAGATGTGTTCAGACAACATTTGCTTCATGTGTTTCTATAGATAATAACATTAGTCAGGACCAATCCTCAAATGCCATCTCTAGTTGTTCCTTTCCACTTACTGATGCAAACGGTTTTTTGAATCTGAGGATTCAGATGCTGCCTCTCTATCAGTGTCTTCTCAGAATCCTCAGGTCAACAGCACTCAGGGTTTCATTGTAATTTTTCACTTGAGACCCAGGACATACCTAATCATACAGACAAATGTGATTATATGTTAGCCAAAGTGCCAGTACAATATTAAAAATAAAAGAGTGCTTTTCACTGTGAGTTTGGAAAATTTTATTTGCTGTAGATCAGGGGTTGGCAAGCTTTCTCTATAAAGGGCCCAACAGTAAATATGGTAGGCTGTATGCATCATGAGGTCTGTGTTGCAATGGCTCATTGTAGCATGCAAGCAACCGTGCTATGTGTGGCTATTCACCAATAAAACTTTATGGACACTGAATTTTAATTTTCACTTGGTTTCCATGGGTCATGAAACCTTCTTCTTTTTAGGCTTTTCAACTATTAAAAGATATGAAAACATTTCTTAGCTCAAGGGCTATTTAAGGTGGGATTTGACCAGCAGCCCATGGTTTCCTCACCCTGCTAGTGTTGCTAAAGTAATTTATATATTTTCATTGGTTCTAACCATTACTAGGCAAAAAAGAGAGAAAGTTTTCTAAAAACCAGCCATATTTTTCCTAATGGACCATGTGACATTCTATTGAGTATCTTTCTGTAATTCTGTAGATTTGAGGGATGAAATAGTGGTTTGGGTTCTCTAATCGACATATTATATAATCCATAGCTCCCTTCTACTGTCATGAATTTTTGTAGTCCTTTTTAATCTGAAGACCTTTCTTACTACTATATAAAAACTATTAACTGTAATTGCTTTAGCCATGAAACTCTTAAAACACTGTGTTCAATGATGAGGCAATTAAAGTTATATATTTTCCAAAATTTGACAGGAGCATGTTAAATCGTCTTTGTAAGGGTATAGATTCACTTGGATAGTTGTTTCCATTTTCAGGATGGTCATTGCATTCATACTATTAGTGTGAGTAGCTGCGTAAACCAACATATCCATTTTACTCTGTCGAAGTCCCAGGTTCAGAAGAATTTCATTCAGTTTTACTACTTATACCATTGTGTTATGGTTTGAAATCAAGAAGAAAATTGTGAATGAGTTTTCTGTAATGTCTCTGTAAAACACGGATTTGTCAGATAACATAGTACCTGATGTGACAATTATAGGAATTGTTCCATAAATATTTTAGTTGCTATTTGGGCACTAAAAATTTAAATATGAAAACATAAATATCTGTGATATGCACAGAAAAGTCTCACTGAATTCTAGACTTTGAAGGAAGAATCTTACTCTGTGGAGCAAAATATGACTGGGACCTAACTCTTGCATTGTTATCTCCTTCTTTTCTTTTTTTCTTTTTAAGACAAAGTCTTGCTCTGTTGCCCAGGCTGGAGAGCAGTGGCATGATCTCAGCTCATTTCAATCTCTGCCTCCCAGGTTCAAGTGATTCTCCTGCCTCAGCCACCTGAGTAGCTGGGATAACAGGCAAGTGCCACCACACCCAGCTAATTTTTGTATTTTATTAAAGACAGAGGTTCACCATGTTGGCCGGGCTGGTCTCGAACTCCTGATCTTAGGTGATCCGCCCGCCTGGGCCTCCCAAAGTGCTGAGATTCCAGGTGTGAGCCACTGCACCCAGCTTATTAGTGCTCCTCCTTGGCTTTGCCACATAGGTGAGCTATTTACCATTGAATGTGCCATCAGTCAGTCAAAAAAACTTGCATGTTTACAGAAAAGAGAAGCAATGTTGTCCCATGACGTAATGGTTAACCACAGCAAAATGGATTTCTTTTAAACCCAGGGACTTTTCGGCACCTCAAGCACAGTATGGTTCATTGGGAATCGCCACCAGCCACAGTATGAGAGCGAGAGCTCAGCACAGGCATCTAGCCAGAAATCACCTTGTTCCCAGAGGAGAGATGACTTCCAACCAAGACAGCGCTGCTTCTGTCACAGCTGTCAGTCAGGCTTAGTCACGAGGCCCAACACTTCCCTAATGATCCCCTGCCTCATTTGAGATGATGTGAGGAGCTTGCAGAGATACACAGAGATGAAAACCAGGAAAACTTAAATTACATGAGGAAAGGGATCAAAGGAAAGTAATGCAAAGCCGAGGGTAAAATTTGTAAACGAAGTGTGTCGTATGAATTACATAAAATTGCAAGAGCTGGTCCACAAATTTGACTCTAAAGATTTCCTAATTGTCTAAAAATGAGAGAAATCTGATTTGTAGTGTCCATACAGGTGGAACAAACCACCACCTACAGAGAAACAGACATGAAAACAAAGGGGCAAGTTGTGCCCTCTGCATTCTCGTCAAAGGATTTGCGATTTGCCATGCAATTTGTATATTACATATATATTTAATAATCGTAATTAAAATCCTCGGTTGAATATGGGAATTCAGTATAATAAAATGGAAACACTAGTTTATCCGTAATATTCACACCATGAGTATGAATGTTATGACTATCCAAACAATAGAAACAAATGTCCCAGTGAGTCTGTATCATTACAAAGAAAATTTAACTTTGCTCCTGTCATATTATAGAAAATAGAGAACTTAACTGCCCAGTCATTGCACACAGTTTCCAGGAGTCCCACGGCTAAAGCAATTAAGGCTCATAGTTTTTGTATAGGAGTAAGGAAGGGCCTCAGATTAAAAAGTGTAATCATTGTAGCAGACTGCATTCTAGCCACATTTATCTCCACTAAATTTCTCACTTTAAGCTGGAAAAATGGGGCTGATGAATGTGATTGAGCTCCTAGGTATCATTTCTTTACCTCTCTTTTATTTCTATGCATTTATGACTTTTCAAGTGAATATATGCCTATGTTTAAAAAGCAAAGGTACAGACAGCCTTGTACTAATAACAGCTTGGAAGGTAAGGATAGTCATCCCCACTTTTCTCTTCTCTCTCCAGCCTCACTTCTTCCTTCCAATTCCTCACATTTCTGTTTTTCCTTTTATATTGTGCAAGCTGAATAACATATATATTTGTTTACATAATCATAATTAAAATCCTCTGTTCATTTTTAATAGTGTTACTCTAAAGTTGAAGATCACATAAGTGCTTACATTATTGTGAATATATTGGGATATGCAAAGAAAGTTAAATGTCTTCTTCTTTGTGACTGATGTGATCTTAATGATTCGCCCCGACCCCCCCCCAACCCTCCTATGTGCCCAGGAGAACATTGCCTTGATCACCAATTATATGTCTTCATGTCCTGGGCCCCCAAGACCACTTCCCACCTGCAGATTCAGTGATTCACCAGGACTCACCATGCTGTCACAGACATAGCTAAGATTCACTGCAACAAAAGGATAGGAAGCAAAGGCAGAAGGCCCAGCAGGAGATGTTTAGGGGAAACGATGGGCAAGGCTCTGAGTCCTCTCGCAGTGGTCAGTCGAGAGGCACTCATTCCCCCAGCAGCCACTGTGACAACGTGTGTGAAGTGTTGTCTGCCAGGAAGCTCATTAGAGACTCAGTGCCCAGCAATTTTAGTGGGAACTGGTCATGTAGCTGCCTCTGCCTGAGGCTCATCAAAATTCCACACTTGCACAGGGTGAGATGTTACACATAGCCATGGTTTGTTCAGACAGTTCAGGCTCTGCACACCAGCCATAGCAGTAAGGGAATGATGAGGACACTTCCAAAATTCACATTCCGAGATGCCAGCCAAGTCCATGCTTGAAAGCAGGCTTTTCAAAGCATCGCAGTTTCAGTCCAGCTCTCTTTTCTGCACGCTTACCTCCATCTTAAGCAGTGGCTTTTGGGTTAATGATCAGTGGCTCCCAGATGTGGCTCCCTTTGAGGTCTGGGGTAAAGAGCCTCTGTCAAATGGCTCAGTCTCTTTCAGGTACAGCTCAGGCCTGGAGAACTGCTCTGCGTCCCCCTGCCTTTCTCTAGAATAGTGCGTGTGTGATGCATGAGTGTGTGAGTGTATTAGTATAAGTACACCTGTGTGCTATGTGGTGTCATTTGTGTGTGTATGTGTGCGTGGTGTGTTTATGCATGTGTGGTGTGTCTTGGTGTGCGTGCATATGTGTGGGTGTATGTGCGTAGGGTGTGTTAGGTGTGTGGGGTGTGAGGGATGTGTGTGCACATGTACATATGTCACATTTATGCATGTGTGGTGTGTCTTGGTGTGTACTCATGGGTGTGGGTGTATGTGGGGTATGTTAGATGTGTGGGGTGTGTAAGTTGTGTGGGATGTGTGGGTACATATGTGGTGTGTCTATGCATGTGTGGTGTGTCTTGGTATGTGTGTATGCATGTTGGTGTCTGTGTGTGGGGGTGTGTGGGATGTGTGTGCATATGTACATATGTGGTACGTTTATGCTTGTGTGGTATGTCTTGGTGTGCATGCATGTGTGTGAGGTGTGTGTGGTGTGTGGGGTGTCTGGGATGCGTGTGCACGTGTACATATGTGGTGTGTTTGTGCATGTGTGGTGTGTCTTGGTGTGCATGCATGTGTGTGGGTGTATATGTGTGGGTGTATGTGTGTGAGGGGTATGTGGGGTGTTTGGGATGTGTGTACACATGTACATGTGTGGTGTGTTTATGCATGTGTGGTGTGTGGCATGATGTGAGCATGCATTCCTCTGTGTGTAGGAGTGAGTGTGTGGGGTATGTGCATGGATTTGTGAGCGTGTTGGGTGCATGTCTTGTGCACACGTGTAATGGTGAAGGAGAGAGGGAGGGAGCACTCCTGCAGACTGGCAGGGGTGGCTCTGAGCCCCTTTCCACCTCCCACAGCATGTTCCCCAGCATCTGCTGCAAGGTGGCAGGGCAGCTCTGCACTGGTTTCAGAAGCAGAGAAGGGCCTCGTGCTGACTTGTGATGACTGATTTAGTTCCTACAGCTGAAACACTGGCTGGGTCCAAACGCTGGTAGTAAAATCACCATAACCTCCACCCCTGAATCCCAACCTTCTGCCTTGCGCTGGGCTCTGGCCTCATACCACGTCTCCTGGAAATTGTCCATCTCCTCCAGCCCTTGATGCCACCTTCCCTCCTTCTTCCTTCTGTGTCACAGCTGGGGAGACCACAGCTCACCTCTCCACTCAGCCCCTCACATGACCACCTCACTGTTCCACCCACGGGGAGGAGGTCTGGGCCTGCCACTTGGGGCTTTCCTCAGGCATCTGATGATTTTCTGGCCTGAGCACTGCAGACACAAACCAACTTTCAGCTTGTATCTCCCCAAGCCACTTTTTCCCATTTTCCCATTTAATTGATAATCAGGCCAGATACAGAATTTTAAGTTAAAATGGAAGACACTGCTACAATTTAAAAAATCTATTTTGGTTTTTATTTTCAAGTTGATGATCTGACCTTTCTGTCTGGAAAATCTGAGGATCTGGAAATGTATGCACCTGCTCTCGGGTGTCCTCTCCCCTGTCTGCCTTTGCTTTTTGAGGTGGAGTCTTGCTCTGTCTCCCAGCCTGGAGTGCAGTGGTGCCATCTCAGCTCACTGCAACCTCCGCCTCCTGGGTTCAAGCAATTCTCCTACCTCAGCCTCCTGAGTAGCTGGAATTACAGGCATGTGCCACCACACTCAGCTAATTTTTGCATTTTTAGTACAGACAGGGTTTCACCATGTTGGCCAGGCTGGTCTCAAACTCCTGACCTCAGGTGATCCATCCCCTTCAGCCTCCCAAAGTATTGGGATTACAGGCATGAGCCACAATGCACAACCCGATTTCTTAAAATTTAGACAAAAATGTATGCTTATGATGCGTTTTACTGGTTTGCTTTCCAAGAGGAATGCAATAATTGACACTGATATTTCATTTCAAGTGGTCTCCTCAAATTTAAGAGAGTACAGGCTGGGTACAGTGGCTCACACCTGTAATCCCAGCACTTTAGGAGGTTGAGGCAGGCAGATTACAAGATGAACAGATGGACACCATGTTGGCAAACATGGTGAAACCCCGTCTCTACTAAAAATACAAAAATTAACTGGGTGTGGTGGCGCACGCCTGTAGTCCCAGCTACGTGGGAGGCTTAGGCAGGAGAATCGCTTGAACCCAGGAGGCGGAGGTTGCAGTGAGCTGAGATTGTGCCACTGCACTCCAGCCTGGGCAACAGAGTGAGACTCCATCTGAAAAAAAAAACAAAAAAACAAAAAACAAAAAAACAGAGAGTGTTGCTGTTATTTGTATTTTTGTTTCTTTGACGCCAAGGAAAGTTTGCTGAGCACCCCCTCCATACCGGACCCTTCTCTAGGTGTTGGGATGCCTCGGGAAACAGAGTAGACCAAGTGGGCTTTTGTGTAGCTACAGTCAATTGGGACAGACAGCCCTCGCTCTGCCCTGGGCACTGCATGGCCGGCGGGCGAGGGGCTTGGTGACAATTACAATGAAGCAAAGGAAACCTGAAAGGGCAGACAGAGAAGTGGAACCAAGTCAGAAACAGCCTTTCTAGCAAGGCAGCGTTTAACCTCAGCCCTAGAGGGAGGCTACAAGTGGAAAATGAACATGTTTGGAGCAAAGCGTCAAATATAGTCTCTGTATATTTATGAATATAGTTTTTAAAGGGTCAGGAAGACCTCCAGGGGCTGCAGACCATACTTTGAAAATCACTGGACTACACATTAATTTCAGTACTATTTTATAATATAAGTGGAAACATTTTGGAAAATGTCGTAGGAAGTACATGTCTATTATAACTCATATAAGAATATATTGTTTCTTCCCAAAGGGTCCGTCTTGCTGGGATGATGTTTTAATTCCAAACCGGATGAGTGGCGAGTGCCAGTCCCCGAACTGCCCTGGGACTAGTGCGGTAAGTACCTGGTCACACTCATTCCTCTTATTGCAAGAAAATGATGACGTCATCACTGTTTGCTAGGAAATTAGAGACGAAAATGTCAACTGACTCTTCTTCCATCTGATAATATTACCGAAAGTGTTATGATATTCAAACATGTTAATTACATTCACCAAAAATCCAACCTGTGCCACTGCCTTCCAGGGTCGCTTTCCTAGTGACTTAACCATTTTGGGTGACCATGCGGAACTGTGCCAACTTAAATGCCTTACAAAGTTATATCCATGGAAAGGAAACGAGAGCCAGGTCAGAGCTTCCAAAACAAAAATAACCAAAGTGTAAGATTCCCCTTTTTTCCTGCTCCAGTGATACTTTCTATTTATATTCCATGTCATTCACAATTGACTTTTCTTCTACCTTGCTTTAGTAGTGTTCTCACATAGCAAACTATTACAAAATATAGTATGGGTGGCCAGCTCTGTAATTCAATTCCCATCCTCTGTTCTTTATAGCCCTTTCTCTCTTTGCAAGTATATGCCATATGTTTCATAGACAGCAGATATTTCCTGAAAAAAACCCTAAGCTCTGAATTTATTTTTAAAGTAATTCTGTTATTGTGGTCATGCTTAACATGTATATTGCTTTTTTTTTAACCTCAAACCTCGCTGGCTCCATGTAGTCTGCCTGTATACATTTCCTGAGTTGTAAATACTGTATGGTGCCAACTCAAATGTCAGCATTAGCTCCCAAACTGTCAGAGCCAGCTGGCAGTTAATATCTTCTCTACGGAACAGAATCTGTCAAAAGCAACAGGTACAGTGTTTGAGTGAGAATCATTAGAGGAGCTTTCTCTCACCAATCTGCTGGCTGATTCCAAGGATACCAAGATAGCAGTCGGCAACAATGACCGTCACTCTCCGCCACACCAGGGCTAGGGGCTATCAACAGATTTTTATTCATCTAGATCCTGAAGAAAGAAATCCTGGAGAAAAATAATGACTTGTATGACACAGTTTTTTGAGACATGACACAGTCTTGCAAGTTTCCTACTGGGATGAAATTAAAATACATATATCATAGGGCAGAATTTTATTTTTAAGTAGAGTATCACTCTGTCACCCAAGCTGGAGCACAATGGCGTGGTCTCAGCTTACTGCAGCCTCCGTCTCCCAGGTTCAAGGAATTCTCCTGCCTCAGACTCCTGAGTAGCTGGGGCTACAGGTGTGCGCCACCATGCCTGGCTAATTTTTGTATTTTTAGTAGAGACGGGGGTCCCACCATGTTGGCCAAGATGGTCTTGATCTCCTGACCTCTTGATCTGCCTGCCTCAGCCTCCCAAAGTGCTGGGATTACAGGCATGAGCCCCTGTGCCTGGCCAGGGCAGAATTCTTAAGTATAATGACATACCTTCACATGTATACAGATGTAATCTGTATATATTATAGCATACCTAATATGTAGATATAATTACATATTATATCTAATAACATAATTACATATACATCTACATTTCCATATACATATACATATGTATATGTACATATATGTATATGTGTGTGTATATATATACACATATGTACATATGTATATATATTATATACATATACACATATATTATATATTATAACATTATATGTACATACATATAATGTTGCTCCTAAAAACTTGTACGTAGAAAGTGATGGGTTTATGCTTACAAGTTTTTAGGATCAACATTAAATGTATGTATGTTATACATATATACACCATTATATGTATGATGTTTGAGTTATATCTATAACTTAAAACTGAGTTTGGGGCCAGTATTCACTCTTCCTGGGTGGTACATAAAGTCCTGTGTGTAGAATGTTGTTTCATGCAGCGTGAGTTGTAGTCCTGAGTACTGGGCTGAGAGTAGCCCAAATCCATCCCCGACACTGGCCGCGCTCATGAGGCCCGCCAGCCTATGACATTCCTGGGGACAAATGAAGCTTCTTCACACTCATTGTGCTCAGCAGGCATCTCTCCCACGTGAGCGTTTGGGATGCTAAAGGCCTGAACGAACGTGTCTGAAGAACTTCCCATAGGAGGCCTCTCCTTGGTGTGAATTCTCAGTGCTGAGTGAGCCGGAACTTTCTCAGTCTGGCTTCCCCCACAAATCGCTTCTGCAGGATGGACTTTGGAATTCTGAAGGAGGTGACAGCTTTGGCTTCAGGTTCCCTCATCTTCCCTGCACTCAAAAGACCCTCCTTTGCTTAGAACGTCCTGGTGCCAAACGAGGAGGGAATTGTGGAGGCTTCCTTGTCATCGCAGCACTTGTAGGACATGTGGAGTTGCTCACACTCCTAACACATGTGGGACTTGCCTGGTGAATTTTCTGGCAGTAAATAATGGCTGCTGCTTCTTGAGACCTTTCTGAACACCATGCATTTCTAGGTTCAGAGCTGGGCCTCTCTGTCTTGGCTGGATTCGTGTCCTTGCTGTTCAGTCCCCTGGCCCCTCATCAGCTCCAGCTGTGTGGCCATGTGGGGGTGGTGTCCTCAAGTCCCAGTGAGGTCTCAAGTTCAGAGGTCTTCAGTGCTCGGCATGGACCACACTCCTCTGGGCCCCTTCTCCAGGAGAGGCAGCCAGCTGTGTCCTCAAAGGTCGTGATCCCTGTGCCAAGGTCATCTTCCCTGCCCTTATTGAAACCTCAGGCTGGGGACAACCCAGGAAGCAACTCCTGGGCCATTTACCTGAATAGTGAATAGAATTGGAAATGCACTAACTGAAGTTTAAAAGACAGTGACTCTTAGACTGGATTAAAGGAAGAGAATCTAGCTTTATGCAGGTTACAAAAGACATATCTAAAACATGTGAGCAGAAAAACAGCTAAAATAAAATAATGGAGAGTAACAATCCAGGCAAGTATTAACTCAAGAATCCTGTTGAAACCATTTTAATTGTGCATAAAATACATTTTTAGGGGAAGGTGGAAACATTCCTAAAAAGGAGACTTTGGAGGTTTTGGGGAAAAATATGTTCAGCATCCCAGGAAAAATCTCCAAAGCTTCATGATGAGGTTTTGAGAATGGAAAGGTTTAGTAACTCAGGAAGAAATGGTATGATCTTAGTAACACAGATTCAAAATATACTAAGGAAACATTGTCAGAGTTAACCAAATACGTGGATAAATTTAACACCGTGGTGGAAGGGAGAGGAACGCTAGAGTTGAGGGCTCCTGCAGTACAAACTTAGGAAGGATATGTCCAATTCATACAACCAGTGAGCCCACGACATCAGGAGAGAGTCCCTTGGTAACTGGAGGATATCAACATCTGGTCATGTTTTAAGAAATTTAAATATCAGCCAGGTACGGTGGTTCACGCCTGTAATCCCAGCACTTTGGGAGGCTGAGGCAGGTGGATCACCTGAGATCAGGAGTTCGATACCAGCCTGGCCAACATGGAGGAACCCTGTCTCTAATAAAAATACAAAATTAGCCAGGTGTGGTGGTGCATGCCTGTAGTCACAGCCACTCAGGAGGCTGGGGTAGGAGAATCCCTTGAACCCAGGAGGTGGAAGTTGTGGTGAGCAGAGATTGCACCATTGCACTCTAGCCTAGGCAACGAGAGTGAAACTCCGTCTCAAAAAAAAGGCAATTTAAATATCAGTAGCAAAAATACAACTCTAAGACATGACATTCAAATCACTGAGTCAGTGCAAAGACCTAAATGGAAGTAAGAGACTGAACAGCAATGAAAGCGCAGCACATGGCAAATATTTTGGAAGGTAGCTAAATTTGTCCTTAAACAGGGAATTAAGGATCATAAACGCTTCAAAGATATTCTTATCAAAGTAGGAAAAGGAAGCAGCATATCCAACTCTATTTTTTCTTCCGTATTTAATAACCACCAAAGAAACGTCTGTTGAGTGAAGCAGCTGA
The DNA here is from genome assembly GCA_031835075.1 of Saguinus oedipus. NCBI lineage: Eukaryota > Metazoa > Chordata > Mammalia > Primates > Cebidae > Saguinus > Saguinus oedipus. The sequence continues at coordinate 171,664,360 of CM063172.1, read as the reverse complement.
AGGTGTGAGCCCTCAGCATGCCGATAGCTAGCCCAAGCTCGGTGTTCAGTGTGAGTTGATTTATTTCACTCCCTTTTAAAACCATGTTTCTGAATTGCACGTTCACAATACAGCTAAATATAAACTTTGACTCCTGTATTTTCTAAAGTCAAGGTTTTGACAGTATTTTGGACCCTATATATAATTTATTTTATACATTTTAAATTTATTAGATTTCTATCACTTTGACAAAATTTCCATGTTCTTAGAATTTTAAATAGCAGTGTTCCTAATATATTCTTAATTAATGAACATGTATACAGTTAAAGTTGATCTTAGTAGATCATTTTAAATAGCAGTACAATCTACCATTGGTTTTTACGAGTACAAATACAAAGTTGACCCTAACTCTATTTTGGACAGAGAAACCCGAACCTAATCCAGCTCTATGCTAATCACTGTCATTTTAGGAGGGAGAATCCCCCAATACTATCAGTTCTTACCTTTGTATAAAAAGAATTCTTGTCAGCTCAAGGGATATAAGCTTGAGATTAAAAAGGGGATAAAATCAATTAGGATTTTCTCAATAAGCGAAATTAACTCAACTTTGGATATGGCATATGGCTTTAATTATTCTGTGCCAACCTTCATTTTATAATTTACCTATGATACCTTAAACCAAGCTTGTCCAACCCGTGGCACCTCATGTGACCCAGCACAAACTTGTAAACTGTCTTAAAACATTATGAGATTTTTTGTGTGTGAGTTTTTAATTTTTTGTAGTTCATCAGCTATTTTCAGGGTTAGTGTCTTTAATGTGCGGCCCAGGACAATTCTTCTTCTTCCTGTGTGGCCCAAGGAAGCCAAAAGATTGGACACTCCTGCCTTAAACACTTAAAACAATATTTGCGTTTGTATGTGTATTGGGGGGATGTGTGTTTCTCTTACTTGGGCACATATAGGCGAAGGACAATCCCAAAGATTTAGGGTCTGAGCATTATTTTTGGGTTCCGAATCCTAACTTATACCACTGAGCTACCCTGTCATCAAACGCTCCCCTCTGAGACCTCTGGCTGCAGTGCTGCTTTTCTGATAACAAGGGGCTTCTTAGCCAACTGTGAGAACCTTGCCTGTTCCCTCACACCTGACGGTCACACAGCGGGGTTTAGGATCGGGGGTATTTCCTCAAATAAAAAAGAAAGAAAATTTAAATGATCTCTTGAAAGTCGTAAATGACCAAGGTCATTTTGAAGAAGTTCTTGTTGAGGGGTATTGATTCCTACTGAGCAACCTGTAATATTTTATATATATCATATATTTTTGAGAGGCAGAGTTTACCTGAAGTGTTATGTAAAATAATATTTTCTTTTTTAGATTATTTGATTTTGACAGGAGTTCAGCTCTTTTACATCAAACATTTTTTTCCTTATCAGAATCAGTAGGACCTCTTAAAATAACTCCAAGATTTATTTCAAATGAAAATTAGATACTTAAAAGTATCCCCTGAACTATAATAAATAATGTAACTATTAAACTCAGTATAATAAATAGAGTGTTTTCATCCCACTCAACATGCAATCTATTTATCACACTTTCCCCCGTTAGGCTCTGTATATACCAACTGGAACATTAGTTTGAAGAAAAGTTAATATTCATGGTCTGTATCTCTGATTTCATGTTCTTGAGAGATGTTGACTGAAACAGAATTAATAGCAAGTAAGTCTCCTAATACTGAGCAATTTTGATTTATGTCAGAAGTCATTTCCATATTTTATGTCCAACAAGTTTCTTAGTAATGTTTTAGTTTGATCAAATATGCATTTCCTTTGTTAGTTTTTATTGTTGCTTTAGACTTCATTAGAATCACAGAAAATGAAACTCAGAATTTCTCAGGATGGTTTCATGTGTAAACGGCACTTTTTTTTCCCTCGTATCCAGTAACAGTAAAAGGTTGGTTTGCTTTAGTTTTTAAGAACTGATCTTGGATTGAAATGTGTCCCTGAGGTTGTCACAAATGATGGTCTTTATTTGGACAACCTGGGAGCCGTGGACTCCATATTCTCGTGCTGCCCATGCTTGTCTGCACCATCCAATAATTATCGGCAAAAATATCTCCAAACACATATTTAAGGAATTCCAGCCTTTGTGGCTTTTCAGGGGTCCCATGGCGGTCAAAGGGCAGCTGGACACTTAAATGTAGAGAGTGGAAAAGGAAAACAGAGGTAAAAGACGAACGGACCCATTCACTCCTCTTTTCTTCTGCCGTGGTGTTTGAAGAAAAAACGTTCTCCCTGCCCTTACACTGTTCTCTACAGTCATATTTTCTTAATTTTAAATACAATTGAATTGTGAAAACTTTGAAGTTAAACTCAGATTATGATTGAATGGTGTCTAGGCATGACGAAGTGTTCTCTGTTGTCTGACATGCAATTTGGGTGACAAACTAGAAACTTTCCTTAGAACATTTTTCAAAATCCCGATCCAGTGTTCAGACTCAAGGACAGCTTATTTTGACACTAGCTTTTGAATACTTGATAACAAAAAATTTCCTTCTTTTTTGAATTGTTAAGGTTAAAATTGTAAGATTTTCTTATTACAGAATTAGCTTAAATTTTTCAAATTTGAATCAAAATCAAAATTTTGTTTATATATGAAAACACATTAGTTGCCCATGAAAAAAATGCCAATTTTCTAAGTGTGCTATAAAAATTAAGGTAATTTGTAAGAGCCTCTGGATACCTATGGGAGTACGAACCCTAAATTCAATTTACTTCTCCTTTTTTGTGAGATATCCCTGACATAACTTCTTTTCATCAAGGCTCTTTCAAAACTTGGTGGAAAATTAAATTAGCGGCCATCTTCTTCGTGGTAGTGTTAAAGACTCCCTGTAAACTGCTACATGAAAAATTAATCCCCAGAGAACAAAACCACGTGCCAGAACCAGTGTGTCTGTAGTAGAGACTCTACACACGTGAAATAACAGTGTTCACGCTGCTATCACAGAACATGACCTTGTCTTAGTCTGTGAAGCCATCTCTCAAGCAATATACAGCTTCCAAAATACGATTTTTAACTATTGAAGATACTTCCTGCTTCCCTGTTCCAGGAAAGTCCTAGTGAAGATGATCGTCAGCTGTTTTTCACCCTTGACCATCTGCGATTCTCTGTTCTATAGTTTGTATCGTATTTTATATACAGTAGAACAAAATCATGCATATTACTACAACATACTCAGATATGAGAAATTTTAAACCTGTTGATAAACCCCAGAGGCTTCGAAAGTCTTACTTCTTAATTTTTTGCCTTTCAATAGAATGATTCAAAGGCCAACCGTGTCAGTCCGAGACTGTATTAACGGTTGCATTGCAGGTTTAGACAAGGGCCTCGACAACAAAGAAATAACAATGCACTTGATCCCGATTAATCAGGAAGAGGTGTGCTTCTAGACCAGCAGGTTTTAGATGAGGAGAGAGTATATGTCGACCTACCAGAAAAGATAGCAATAGATACAAAAGAGATCATTTCAAATAGATTTATAAATGAGATTCTGAGAACTGGAGCAAAGAAAGATTAAATACCGCTGTAAGCATTCGTGAGTGTTTCAATCGGGACGGTAGATTAGACCCAAATGGAACTATCAGGAATTAGAGACGAGAGGTCACTCTGATACAGCCTCAGTGCAGACCCACAGGAGCCTAATGGAGTGAGAAGAATAGAAAGAAGACGTTGAGAGTAATGGGGCAGGAGATTGAGGCCTGCTTCTCAGCCGGGAAACAGCCCTCTGGTCCTTCAAGCAGGTGATTGATAGCTCCGGGAGACCAGCACTTCATCATGTCTTGATGGCAATCATTAAGGAGCTATCATCTCTCTTACTCAGGTCTAGCTAGCTCTCAAAAAGGTATCAAGACCCACTGTAAAATTTAGTTTTTAAGATATATGTGGCAAAAATCCCTTAAAACTAGTTTACCAAACTCGAGATTTAGAATGGAAATCATAAGTATATGGAGAATCAAATCACAGCTGAGATGATGTCACATGCTGTGGACCCACATGTGGTGGAACACTCCCTTCCACTAACGTTTCTTGGGGAAACGAATATAGTTTGGGATCTTCAGATCATCTGAACTTCCTAAAGTGGGCAATCATCATCCCCCTTAATACTCAGAGTTTGGGAAGATAACTTCAGTGATGATCATCTTACATGAATATTATTTACAAGGCAAACAGGAAATGTTTATGTTTCAAGAGTAGAAAAGCAAAATGTAATTTTTAATATTTGCATCTTTCCATCGAAAGAAATGTAGGTAATTTTTATGACATATTGACTCGAGGTGCTAGTCACTATGTAGAAAACAAAGACTGCCCTTCAGGATGTAGGAATGTAACTGAGTAGAAAAGACATTACAGAAGGGACTGCAATTCAGATTCTGCAGAGCAAGTAAAAAGCTTACCAAGCATTTCTTCTGTGCCAAGCACTAGGACAGAAAAGCAAGTATTTAATTCACTGCTTTCATAGTTTGGGAAAAATCTGGGATGAAGTGAGACATGTAGGCAAAAGATGGTTTTTACCATGACCTACATGCTGATAAGGATGGATATAAAGGACTATGCAAAGACGTCCCTGTATGAATAGGGCAGAGGAAATAACACACATTAGTATATCATGAGTGACATGAGACAAACACAGAAAGTGCTTAAAGGGTTCAGAAAACACAAAGGTGATCAAAGAAGGCTTCATGGAGGAGGTGAGGCCCAAGGAATGGGTGGTAGGATTTTCACAGGGGGTGATGCTGGCAAGGTTGGGAGCCTTTTTGTGAGATACAGGAAATGACAGGAATGAAGGGATAGAAAATTAAGGTTCATGCACTCCATAATCCTACTGGCCATTTGCTCTGTCCCAGAAAGCCCGTTCAGCACCAGTGTATAAAACCAACATTCCCTGCTCTGATGGAGCTCTGCCCAGACCTGATGACCCTCAACTTGTCAAGAAGGAAGACGAGAAGGAAAAGCACAGGATGTTAAGAGGACATGAAACAGGGCAGCGGCCTGGAATCTACCCTGGGGAAATTAGAGGCTTAGCTGAGATGCACAGGCTGAGCTAGACTTGAAGACTGGGGTTTGAGGAAATGCCAGCAGGGAGAAGGCTCCTGCAGGACCCCCTCAGCACAGGAAACTGCTCTGGGAAGCACCTGGAGGTGGTGATGGCAGGCAGAGAAGCAGGAGGTGATGTGGTACTTCCTTTTCATTTGTTCTTTTTGGGGTTGCTACGTAGAGGTTCTCTAGCATAATAGGTGTAATCTCAGCATGTGGAAATTTGGGTATTTTGAAGGCTGAGACAGCAGTCGCACGGTCTGGAGTGCGGTTGTGGTGGAGTGGTGGCGTAAGGAACAAAAGGAGAGAAAGAGGAGCTCGAAGGGAACACAAACAAAAGATTATTTCGTGCAATTTTTGCTGCCTTCCTTGAATCTCTAGCAAAGCGTGAATAAAGGTAAATTGGAGTCAGTAGTTTTCCTTCCCCAAAACTCAGAACATAACATACACATGAGATGTTGGTGTAGAACTGGATGGGGGCGCCGCTTCTTTATTTATTGGGTTAGGAAGAGCAGCCATCCGGTGGTCTTCCATCTTGACTATTCACATTTCTCCAGTGTGCTCCTCAGTGGGAATCTGCTTAGTGGTTGATTGAAATTCTGTCTTTATTGACAACTCTCTGTTATTTATAATCGCTGGAAATGGATGGTCCATTTTGAAGCTTTACCTGCCTTTCTCTTCCTGCTGCTTTCTTCTCGTCAACCTTCTTAGAAAACTGAGGACGCTTTTCTGTTGTTACCTTCTCAGAATATTAGAGGGAAGATGAAATGGGTTACTATGTAAAGTGAGTTTTGAGACTATCTGAGACTTCGTCCTTTCTAAAGGATAACTGAGTCGATAGCAACTATATGCTGGACAGTTTGAGAAGCTGCAGCGAGAGTTTGGGAGTCTGTCTGTGACTCCTTCTCCTTCTATGTCCATGTCCACCGACCTCTGTTCATCTCCAGTTGTCCATTTGTGAAGCAAGGACTGCACATCAGTGACTTCTGAAATCTCACTGATCATTTATGCAGAGACAGGACTCCATGAAGCTTCCTTGGCTTTCAAAACTGAAAGATGTTTCTGTTGGGATCACCTAACTGTGCATATCTAGAGATTTTTCTTATTTAAAAATGTCTGTATTTTTCTGGATCCCTGCATTGTCATTTTTTTCCTCAGGGTTATTGATATGGTTTGGCTGTGTCTCCACCCAGATCTCTACTTGAACTGTATCTCCCAAAATTCCCATGTGTTGTGGGAGGGACCCAGAGGGAGGTCACTGAATCATGTGACTTTCAACATGCCATCTCACGGTGGTGAATAAGTCACTTTCAACATGCCATCTCAGGGTGGTGAATAAGTCACTTTCAACATGCCATCTCACGGTGGTGAATAAGTCACTTTCAACATGCCATCTCACGGCGGTGAATAAGTCACTTTCAACATGCCATCTCACGGCGGTGAATAAGTCACTTTCAACATGCCATCTCACGGCGGTGAATAAGTCACTTTCAACATGCCATCTCACGGCGGTGAATAAGTCACTTTCAACATGCCATCTCACGGTGGTGAATAAGTCACTTTCAACATGCCATCTCACGGCAGTGAATAAGTCACTTTCAACATGCCATCTCAGGGCGGTGAATAAGTCACTTTCAACATGCCATCTCACGGCGGTGAATAAGTCATTTTCAACATGCCATCTCATGGCGGTGAATAAGTCACTTTCAACATGCCATCTCAGGGCGGTGAATAAGTCACTTTCAACATGCCATCTCATGGCGGTGAATAAGTCCCTTTCAACATGCCATCTCATGGTGGTGAATAAGTCTCACGAGAACTGGTGGGTGTGTCAGGGGTTCCTGCTTTTGCTTCTTCCTCTTTTTTCTCTTGCCGCCACCATGTAAGAAGTCAATTTCTCCTCCAGCCGTGATTCTGAGGCCTCCTCAGTCATGGAGAACTGTAAGTCCAATGAAACCTCTTTTTCTTCCTGGTTTCAGGTATGTCTTTATCAGCGGCATGAAAATAGACTAATACAGTCATCTAACTTACTAATTTCTTACCTGGCTTATGAAAATGAACTATTTTAACAATCAAAAAACCATTTCTCCATGTGCTTCTACCATTTTATTAAAATTTATACTGATGTTCACAAGAATTATAAGTGCCATTAAGTAATTTTATATTAAGCAATTAAAACTCATATTACTTAGCACAATGTACAATATATGAAGACACTTTAGAGAATCAGTTCTAATTTAGTATTTAATCGTGAGTAGTATTAATTATTCTAAGGCATGCATTTAAATGTGGATATTTTCTTGATAGTACAATGAAACTGTTTTGAATACATTTAGTGCTAAAATGGGCTATGTTTCAGCCAGGCGTAGTGGCTCATGCCTTTAACCCCACCACTGGGGGAGGCCAAGGCGGTAGAATTGTTGGAGCCAGGAGTTTGAGACCAGCCTAGGCAACATGATGAGACCCCATCTCGATGAAAAATTTAAAAAGTAACTAGGTACATGCCTGTAATCTCAGCTATTTGGGAGACTGAGGTGGGAGGACTGCTTGAGCCAGGAGATGGAGGATGCAGTGAGCTGAGTTTGGCCACTTCACTCCAGCCTGGGTGACAGAGCAAGACTCTGTCTCTGCATTTTTCTCCATTTATATTTGCTTTTATTTAAATAAAATAAATGTTTATGTCATTTATGTTGTTACAATTCTTGTGAACATTTTGTGAATGCATTCTTCTCCATTTATATTTGCTCTTATTTAAATAAGTTCATTTAAATAAAATAAATTCATTTAAATGAAATAAATTGATTTAAATCGGAGCAAATATAAATGGAGAAGAATGCATTGATGCATTGTGAGGTTGATTACAGCTGAATAATTATGGCCTATGGCTTATGAGAACTGAACCACATGGGAGTTCAGCTTGAAAGCCTTCTCAGCAATGCCTTGTGCTTTCTTCCAGGGAACGTGCAGGGTCAGTAGAACTGTTCTAAACAAGTGGCCACTCTAGGATAGGGTCTGTCAGCCACACCTATGGGACCAAATGCACACTGTGACTGACAAATTTCAAGAAGACAAATAATAGAAAGGTTACCCAGACCAGAAGATTACTTCGGAATCTACAAAGTCACAATTGGTACACTTTAGGGGTTGTAATCCATTAATACTGGTTATCATGCACTGTTTAAATTTTGGTTCCTTAGAAGCCGTGCAATGATATACTGAGAACTATGAGTTAGTCTGACTTTGCTGCATTTCCTTCCCAATGATCACAACTGGAGTACCTCCTGGAGATTCTGTCACAGATGTGACAGGTGGACCTCAAGAAACAAAGCAAAACTAAACCACCACGACAACCTAAACCCTTTGAAATGGTGAGAACGGATCTCTGTTTAGAAAGAGAGAGAGAGGTCGGGGAAGGGGAACCGGAGATAGCTGGAGCATTAAGAGGAGCTGATGGAATGTTCTTACTCTCCATCAAAAGTGCTTTGTGGCTGAAGACATGTCAAAGAGAAAGGCCACCAGCTGGTAATAATTACCATGAGTCAAAATGTTTACAGGTTCAGGAACCAAATTTTAGCAACTCAGTTCTTGAAGAGACTAACTCATGAGCTATCTAATACACAGTAGACTATGAACCATGATGTTTGTGGTTCTAATTCCCCTCCCCACAGACTTAGGTCAGACTTAGTGACTTGTTTCTAAAGAATAGCAAACAGTAGAATGTATGCTGTGTCCCTTCTGAAGCTAAATCATAAAAGGCAAAGAAGCATCTAACTCCCTCTCTTTTAGTGACCTCTACACTAGCAGCTGTCAAACAACATTTTAAGTGCCCAGATTTCCTGACGCTTCCATGCTGGTGAGACCAGAGGGAAAGGCCACATGGAAATGGAGAGAGATGGCTAAGGAGCCCAGGTGTCCCAGCTCCCAGCAGTTTGAATTTTGGCATCAGCAACCACCATGTGTGTGAACAAGTGAGGTTTCAGACAATTCCACCTTCTGGCTTTTAAACCTCCTCAGCTGTTGCCAAGCAAAGCAGAGGCAAGCAGTGCCCGCCAAATGCTGCTTAAATAGAATCCTGCTTAAATTTACCAGTAAATTAATTAAAAAAAATTTTTTTTTTAATTAAGCCACTAACATTTGGGGTGGTTTGTTGAACAGCAGTAGATGATGGGCATACCTTCCATAGTGTTCTGCATGATGATGCAGTTACACAGAAGACTATACACACTTTGATATATACATCTAACTGTCTGTTCATATGTGTGTGCACATCATAGTTTTATTGAAAGGGGGTTCAAATTAGGGACAGTGAAAATTGTTTTATCTCTTTGTGCTGCTATAAAGGAATACCTAAGGCTGGGTAATTTATAAGGAAAAGAGGCTTACCTGGCTCACGGTCCTGCAGGCTGTACAAGAAGCATGGCACTGGCATCTGCTTCCTGGGGAAGGCCTCAGGCTGCTGCCATTCATTGTGGAAGGTGAAAAGGAGCCATCTGGGCAGAGGTCCCATGCTGAAAGAGGAAGCGAGAGAGAGGAGGATGTGCCAGCCTCCTTTCAACAACCAGTTCTCAGGAGAACCAACAGTGAGAAGTCATCCACGCCCTGGAGAACGGCACCAAGCCATTCATGATGGATCCACCCCCAGGATCCAAACACGTCCCACGGGACCCCACTTTTAACAGTGGGGATCAGATTCAACAGAAGACTCGATGGGACCGAAGGAACCACATCCAAACCATAGCAATGATCGAAGCATCCGAAGTAGAGTCATGTGAACTTGAACGAGAGTTCATTCAGGCTGGGCTAGAATTATTTCTATGTTTAAAGCCCATCTTTACTATGAATGGTGTCAGAAAACCAATAGCAAGCACTTTCAGGTCAACTCCTCCCCTTACTGGTTACCAATTGCACAACTTGGTCTTGCTCAAGGCATTGAAATGAAGTGATACATCTCTCAAACGTGATCCTATCATGTCTACCTGAGGTTATACCCTGGCCTCTTAGATTTCTAAGTACATATTTTCCAAGTCAACATCAGTGACATATTTACAAATAATTTTATCTGATGGTTTATTTCTCCATAGTGGTCCTTTAAAAAGGACCAAGCTTAGTATGTAGCCTAGTAGACAATAGCTTGGACAGTAGAGAAACTAGATTTGAACTTACAGGTTGGTGGCCCTAGATGAAACCTTTGCAACCCTTGAGCACCCACATTTTGATACAGAGGCATCAATGGCTGTTATCCAAAGCTGTTTTAAGCATTATCTGATAAAGGGTATAAAGTGCTTACTTCAGAGCCTGTCACTGTAAGGGATCAATAAACTGTAGTTATTATGACCATAGCTGTTATAATTATAGTGGTGACTTTTACTAGGTTTGATTTGAGAGCGTGGCATTCTCCAACCTTTTCCACAAAGACTACAGTCAATTTGCCATAATTCCTACGCAGTCGATTGCCATTTCTACAAATAACATGTATGCAAATTAAGTGGCTCTGACAATAACTGTGTAGCAAACTGTAACATTTATTTTCTTAAATAAAAATGTACTTAATTTGCATTTTATCTAACAGATTATTATGACATAGATAAAAATCTATACCAGTTGATCTGGAGGAAAAAATAACATGGTCGTAATAGCTTAGGAGAAGCTTTATTATTGGTTTCTGTTTTTTTCAGAACTGTATGCCAGTATGATTACTGCCATGATGCCACAGATTTTTAAATTTCATACTAGCTGTGTAATTTAAAACGATTATACCTCATTTTAATTGAATTATCTTCATAATAAATATTTCATTTTTTTATTATAAAAACATAATGTTGGCTGAAAGAAATTAGCTAACATAGTTTCATATAAAGAAGAGGGTAAAAGCAGCCAGGTGTGGTGGCTCACATCTATAATCCCAGCACTTTGGGAGGCCAAGGCAGGTGGATCACCTGAGGTCGGGAGTTTGAGACCAGCCTGACCAACATGGAGAAACCCCATCTCTACTAGAAACACAAAATTAACTAGGCATGGCTGGTGCATGCCTGTGATCCCAGCTACTCAAGTGTTTGAGGCAGGAGAATCGCTTGAACCTGGGAGGCAGAAAAAAAGTTGCGGTGAGCCAAGGTCACGACATTGCACTCCAACTGGATAACAAGGCATGGCTGGTGCATGCCTGTGATCCCAGCTACTCAAGAGTTTGAGGCAGGAGAATCGCTTGAACCTGGGAGGCAGAAAAAAAGTTGTGGTGAGCCAAGGTCATGACATTGCACTCCAACTGGATAACAAGAGTGAAACTCTGTCTCAAAAAAAATAAATAAATAAAAAGGAGAAGAAGAGGGTATAACCTCCTGAAACAAACCCCCTGGAAGTAATCACTGTTAACATTGGATGCATATTCTTCCAAGTCTGTTTTCAATGCGTAAGTGTGTGTGTATGTGTGTGGTGTGCACGTGAAAACACACAGACACATACACCTGTTTTTGTGTCTCAGATATGATTTTATAACTTGCATCTTTTACTTCATATAATGTGCTTATTATCCACAGGAAGGGATACAGGTCTCTATCCTGAGAGCACACTTGGTGATTGGTCCCATTTATTTTGTTGAAGAGTCTTGCATTGATAAGTTTAGAGGCTGCTCTACATTTCATGATCAAAACAGCACGTTAGTGATCCTCCTTAAATACATCTCTAGTAATTTGTCTAGTCACATTTTTGAAATATAATTTTGGGAGTAGAGTTGCAAAGGGAAAGATATTTTACATGTAAAGTGTTAGGGTGCTTAGTTCCAAATGACCGCGGGAAAACCTCCATCCATTTCCACTTTCCCCAAAACAACATGCAATACAGTTTCTTTGCCTTTTCGAACACTGAATACTTTTATTCCTTTTAATTTTTGCCAATTATTTAAGCAAAACATGACATCTCATGTAAAATTGCTTTTCCCCGATTCCCAGGAGGCTTGAATATATTATTTATTGCTTACTATTATGGTTATTTTCTTTTATTATAATTGCACAGTATGGATGAACATTTCTTATAGTAAGTATAAGAAATTACTTCGTATAGTTCGTTTCTTATGACCATTTCATATATTCTTATATGAAACCGTTTCTTGTCATACTTGCTGAAAATATTTTTACCAGTAAGTAATTTAATTTTCAGGTCTTTTGAAAGTGTTTCAAAATTATTTAAGCTGGCTAGGCACAGTGACTCATGCCTGTAATCCCAGCACTTGAGGTCAGGAGTTCCAGACCACCAGGCCAACATGGTGAAACACCATCTCTACTAAAAATACAAAAAATTACCCTAGTATGGTGGTGGGTGCCTAGAATCCCAGATACAGGCTGATGCAGGAGAATCATTTAAACCTGGGAGGAGAGGTTGCAGTGAGCCGAGATCCTGCCGTTGCACTCCAGCCTGGCAACAAGAGTGAAACTCTGTCTCAAAACAAACAAACAAACAAACACAAAATTATTTAAGCTATAATTATGATGTGATTAAATGTATTATTTTCTTTATAGGGTTATGTCTTTGTTACCATTTTAGGAGGATCTTCTCTACACTTGGAGATGTTTGCTGAAAATATTTTCTAGTTACAGTTTCACTTTTTAAAACATTTAAATATTTGATTCATATAGATTTTATTTTAGAGTGAAGGGTTTCTATGAATCTAATGTTACTTATTTCTCACCAAAAATCTACAGATTACTTTTTCTGCATCATTTGTTAAATAAAATATATTTCCCCATTGACTTGACATAAATCTCATCTTTATATTATATTAACTTTGGGGGTCTTATCTCTAGAGTCTTTTCTATTCCATTCCTCTGCTCATTGTGCCTTCACAAAACTACATTATTGTGATTGCTCTAATATTTAATACGTTGTAACATATTTAATATCTGCTACAGGAAATTCTCCAAATTGCTGCCACATTTTCTTTTAATATTCAGAGATTAATTTTTCTACTTGATCTAGAATTTCTTATGAAGTTTGAAAATATTTTTAATATTTAAGTTAAACATATTATCTGGAGAATTATGGACTTATTTTTAATATCTAAGTTAAACATATTATCTGAAGAAATATGGACAAGAGAGAATGTAGTTTAAACACATATCATAGAATGGCAAGTTATATCTCATTTGTCAGTTTCTGAGCTGTGTCTAGAAAACCTAGCACCCCCAAAATTAATTCTTTAGTTGATATAGTTTGGATATTTTTCCCCTTTAAGTCTTTTGTTGAAATTTAATCCCCAGTGTTGGAGGTGTTTGGGTCATGAGGGCCGATCCTTCATGAATAGCTTGGTGCCACCCTCAAGGTAATGAGTGAATTCTCACTCTATGTGTTCCTGCAATAACTGATTGTTAAAAACAGCCTGGCCTCTCTTGGCCTCTCTCTCTTCCTCTGTCTCTCTCTCTCTCTCTGTCTCTCTCTTGCCTGGCCCCCTTTCCTCTCTTTCTCTCTGTCTGTCTTTCTCTCACTTCCCACCGTGTGATCTCTACATGTAGACTCCCCTTCACTTTCCATCCTGAGCGGAAGTTTCCTGAGGCTTTTAACAGAAGCAGGTACTGGCGCCATGCTTTCTTGTACAGCCTTCAGAACCGTGAGCCACTTAAATCTCTTTTCTTTTAAATTACCCAGCTTCGGCTGTGCCTTTATAGCCATGCAAAAGGACTAAGACATTAACATTTTGTTATATCCATAGTGCAAGCTGTCAGCTGTTATTCCTCCTTGACCAGCAATTTGAAGCTGTTAAATCATAATTCTATGATAAAAGGTTAACATTCCATATTGGGCTATATTTTTCCTGACTGAAAAAGGTAGAGTCTTGGGTAAAGTTAACTGAGAAGAATCTGTTCTCTGAATTACATGTATTCAGTAGATTTCAATTGGAATGAAGTATGTTGAATCAGTTAGGGTTTTTAAAATTATTTTATCTATTTGACTTACAAGGCTACTTGGAAAACTGTGTTACAAAGTTAGTACCATAGCATTGTTTATCATGACTAATTCTTTTTGTGTTTGTTTGTTTTTTTTTTTTGGAGCCAGAGTCAATTCTTCTAAGCCTAATATCTCCTGTTCACCTTTCATATATTGTATAATTTTTGTAAGTGAAACTTTGCGCAAAAACAGATACGCATGAAGGAAATTAGTAATCTACAGGAAATATGCTTGTTTCTACTTGTCTACTTCTTGTGGGTCAGTTTACAAGATAGCAAAGTATAGCCTTAAAGGCATTGGAGCAAAAAACACCCACTTTCTAGTTATTTTACCAGCAGTACTTTTTGGAAGACCTCGAAAATGGTTTCTGCACTTTTAACATAGGGAATGACAATAGCATCTTCCTTAAGTGTTGTTTTCAGCAAGCTCTCAGGTATTAAACATAAAAAGCAACCAATACAGTACCTGACATGTAGTAGACACTCTCTATATTTTGTGTGGTCATTTGACACACACAGTCGAATGACCCTGTGAGTGAGGCCAATCTTGTGTAGAGCTTTTAAAAATGCATTATATTTGCTGCTCCCTTTATTTTTCACAACTTTCAAACATTATGATACTATATTCCCAAACACTGTTTATACTACATTATCTGAATTGATGTAGTTAGGACCAGTTAAACCAAAAGGTAGCTTCCATGTTATAATATTTTGTAGGGTTAGGTCAGAATTCAAAGAAAGATTCTTTTTTTTTTTTGAGACGGAGTCTTGTTCTTTTGTCCAGGCTGGAATGCAGTGGCATAATCTTGGCTTACTACAACCTCCACCTCCCGGATTCAAGCAATTCTCCTGCCTCAGCCTCCCGAGTAGCTAGGACTACAGGTGCCCACCATCTCATCCAGCTAATTTTTTTTTGTATTTTTAGTAAGATGGGGTTTCACCATGCTAACCAGTATGGTCTCGATCTCCTGACCTCACGATCCACCTGCCTCAACCTCCCAAAGTGCTGGGATTACAGGCGTGAGCCACCAGACCCATCCAGAAAGACCTTATTTATACTTTGCATATTGATTCATGCATTCTACATTATTTATTGTCTAGACATAATTCTAAATTCTGGAGATTAAGAAATAAACAAGATAAAAAATAGAAGGAAAGCATACAATGAACAGTTAAATGAATGAACCACATAATTTCAGTTGATGATAACTGACACAGTTTTTCAAATGAAAATTAGTTTCATGATAAATTATTAACAAGAAAGGATTTCTTTTTTTTTATTATTCTTTAAGTTCTGGGGTACATGTGCAGATCGTGCAGGATTGCTATATAGGTATACATATGCCATTGTGATTTGCTGCATCCATCCTCCCATCACCTACATTAGGTATTTCTCCTAATGTTATTCCTCCCTAAACCCCTCACCCACTGCTATCCCTCCCTAACCCCTTCACCCACTTCATATCCCTCCCCTAGTCCCCCCCACACACAACAGGTCCTGATGTGTGATGTTCCCCTCCCTGTGTCCATGTGTTCTCATTGTTCAACACCCACTTATGAGTGAGAACATGTGGTGTTTGGTTTTTTGTTCTTGTGTCAGTTTGCTGAGAATGATGGTTTGCAGCTTCATCCATGTGCCTACAAACGATATGAACTCATCCATTTTTATGGCTGCATAGTATTCCATGGTGTATATGTGCCACATTTTCTTTATCCAGTCTATCATTGATGGGCATTTAGGTTGGTTCCAAGTCTTTGCTATTGTAAACAGTGCTGCAATGAACATATGTGTGCATGTTTCTTTATAATAGGACGATTTATAATCCTTTGGTTATATACCCAGTAATGGGATTGCTGGGTCAAATGGTATTTCTATTTCTAGATCCTTGAGGAATCACCACACTGTCTTCCACAATGGTTGAACTAATTATACTCCCACCAACAGTAGTAAAGTGTTCCTATTTCTCCACCTCTTCTCCAGCATCTGTTCTCTCCAGATTTTTTAATTATCACCATTCTAACTGGGGTGAGATGATATCTCAATGTGGTTTTGATTTGCATTTCTCTAATGACCAGTGATGATGAGCATTTTTTCATACATTTGTTGGCTGCATAAATGTCTTCTTTTGAAATAAGAAAGGATTTCTAAAAGAAAAGCTAATTAATTAGAAAATCATGGTTTAACCACAGGAGAACCTCTAGGAATGATAAGAACTTGGAAACCTGGCTTCTCATTCTTCCTCTTTAAAGAGATATTCATCAAATTTCCCTATGAAATGATACTTTTGGGGCTAGATGATCTTCAAAATTCCTTTAAACATTAAATATTATTTTTAAAGAAAAAAGAGACATATTAGTTATAACTAAGGCATATAAATATAAAGTATGCATTGTGAATTCCAGAGCATAAATTATGGTAGTTCACCAATGATGTGCATGTCTTATAGTACATGTGTAGTACATTGTAGGGATTAATACATTTAGCAAATAAATGTGTAAAAGTAAAAAATTCCTCTTCCAGTTTCCTGTTCTTCTATGCCAACAAGTTTTTAAGACTGAAAGTATCAATAAATGTCTTCCATGAAAAGAGATGTTTCAGAAGGATGAAAGCGGGTCATATTTCTGTAATGTAAACACGTTGTCCTAGATCCTGATATACTCGAATATGATCCATGGTCAGCACTCGTAAAGTGCTGTGAAAAGTGATGGAGGTGAGATAATTCAGATATGAGACAGCTGGAAGAGGACCTAGTGTCTGGAATAAAAGAGGCAGAAAGATTGGGCAAGAATTCTCTAAACCAAGAATAAAACAAGAGTGTCAGGTTAGGGGAAAGCCAGGAGCGCAGAGAAATTGGATCAAGCTTCTTGTATATTACAGTCCCAGTCAGGAATGTGCTAAGACATAATGGAGAGTACTTCAAACATGCAGCTTTCTTTATTTTGTCATATTTATTCCTTGTTGGATTGCATGTGTGATCATTGGGTTCATTTCAATGGAAGAGTGATAAGGATACCACTGTAAGTGTGGTTTCTCATTCTGCCACACATCACAGAGATGAGTCATTGTCTCATGGGGCTTTCCGGGACTTTCAAGATCTTGTAGCCATGCTTTCTCTGAAAAAGGAACCAAGAGCAGTGACCATTAGCTATAGTGTAGAACCTTGGCATTTTGCTTTAACCTCTCTCCACTTCGTTTTTTTCATCTATATGAAGAGATAATCATGCAGTATTTTCAAGGAGAAAGAATGAGGTTATATATGTAAGCTATGTAGCACATCATAGCTAGCAAATGTGAAATTATTTTGTCCTCTCTAGAGGTGGTTGACAGACAGATCGGCCTAGGTTGCAATGCAGCCCCCAAATTGATGCCAGTGTGAGGACAGCTACCTCAAGATTCGGGTGTTTTCTGTTTTATCCTGATTTTAGAATGTTCTCTGCTTTGCTCCCATCTCTGCCTTACGATTCATTTTCTATAGAACAAACTAGGTCTGGTTTTTAGAGAAATGTGTATCTTATGATCTTATTTGCCTTGTTTTTACTTGGTGGTTTTAAAATATTATTTTCATTGTTAAAATTCTCAAAAGAGTGGTATGGCAGTAGCAGAAATACATTTATGCAAGATGGCTGATGGATAGTATAAGTGGAGATGAATGTACTTTTTAAATGTAAACATTTAAATTAACCCTTAAGAAACTCTGGGCTGCTTGTGCTGTTAGCTGAAGCTGTTTGAAAAGCTTGCAGCATTAGTAGCAAGCCGTTATGAGCTAGATAATATTTATGACACAGTTATGTTTTATCCATGAGTACACAGGAAACCAGAGGGTGTAAATAGTTTTGAAGTTGGAATTACAGCTGAAGTAACTAGAACATACTTCATATGTAGTTAGTAGAATAAGCCTTCAGCTAACTGTGTGCTGACTTACCTTGACATGGTATTCCTTTCTGTTGCCTGACTTCATATATCCTTAGGCCATGGAGCAATCCACAAGAAAAGTGACTTAGTTGGGTGCAGTGGCTTATACCTGTAATGCCAGCACTGTGGGAGGCTGAGGGATGGTGGATGACGTGAGGTCAGGAGTTTGAGACTAGCCTGGCCAACATGGTGAGACCCTGTCTCTACTAAGAATACAAAATTAGCTGTGTGTAGTGGCATGTGCCTGTAATCCCAGCTATTCAGGCGGCAAGGCTAGAGAATCACTTGAACCTGGGAGGCGGAGGTTGCAGTAAGCTGAGATTGCTTGATTGCACTCCAGCCTGGGCAACAAGAATGATACTGTCTCAAAAAAAAAAAAAAAAAAAAAGAAAAGGAAAGAAAAGTGACTCTTTTGGCAGCCTTTTGAATATAATCTTATTTTTTGCATCCAAATATTTATAAATAAGCTTTGCCTATAAGTGCTGCTCTCGCCTATGAGATCAAAATGGATTCGATGTTGAGGGGTGTGGAGGATGAGGCTCACGCAGTAATGACTGAGTGACTTCCATACCCACAGCAGCAGCCTGGCACTGGGGAACTATTTCAAATATGCAGTCTAATTTGAATGATAACTTATATGCTTGTAACTATTTGTTATTTTAAAAACAAATAGGTGAACTCGGAAAGGCGTGTGCAGAAAAAAGCCAAATTCTTTCTCAGCATTCCCAGTCTGCTCTAGAATTGTCCTTCCCAGGCCTTGGAGAAAACCCAAGCTGAACTTCTTACCTGTATTGTTTATTTTCCGGTATCAAAATGTCCAGTTGGCCAACATAAATGTGTTACTTATGTAATGTCAACTTCGTCTTTTCTCACACTCAGTCCTGCCTTAGAGGGGAGACATGCTGTAGTTTCTTTCCAATTTATTTTATTTGTCCTCTTATTTGTCCTTTTATTTGTCCTTTTGTGGCTCCTCTAGAATTAGGGTGGAGGGGCTGGAGTGAGTTGAGGAGAAGTAATATTCATGGACAGTATTCATGGACTACAGTCTTGAAGAATCTGCTCTTGATAGAGATGTTTCGTTAATTTTCCCGGAGGGTGCCCGTCACCTGAATATCACAAATTCCAGTACCTAGAGCTTTCCCTGCAGTCTTCTTAAAGCATCTTGCTCCCTTGTCTTGAGGACATAAGCCCAGGGTCTCAGGTCTCTTATTTTATTCTCTGTAAGTGCCTAGGACCAATGGTTCTCAGACTCGGCACCTCTGCCCAAATTCTGACACAGCGGAAATAGTTGCATTTAACTCCCTCTTTTGTTAGAACATGGAGTGTGCAGCGAAGAGTTTTGGCAAATACAGGAAAGGCCTTACACTGTGAAGGTTGGAGGAATGCTTGTGACTGTATAAGGATTAAAAACAAGACTTGATTCCAGGAAACGAAGGGGCTTCACGCAAAGGTGGAAAGATACGAATCACTGTGATGTGTTACAGTGACTGTAAGAAGACCAGCCAGATTGAGAGCATGAGGCAGCCAGCACTATTGACAGTTTCTGAGATCCTTCCAGTAACTGGGGCTGTTTTACATTCAGAGCACACCTAATTCCCAGCAGTGATTTCTTCAATGGACATGAGCAGATAACAGGGGGCTGCAGTAATGTGGGAGGTGGCATCATTTGTCACGGACTGGGAAGAACGAGGCATGATTACTTGCAGGGATGTTATAAAAGTTTCAGCCAGCCGTGTGGGAAAGTTCAGGGGTTCAGAGGAAAACGTGCAACAGGACGGTGTGGCAGCTCAGCACAGTGGTTCTCCCCTGTAATCTCAGCACTTTCAGAAGCTGAGGTGAGAGGATTGCCTCAAGCCAGGTGTTTGAGACCAGCCTAGGCAACATAGAGTGAGTCCATCTCTACAATTATTTTTTTAAATTAGCTGGGTGTGATAGTGTGCACCTGTAGTAACAGCTACTCGGGGCTAAGGCAGGAGGTTGGCTTGAGCTCAGGAGTTTGAGATTACAGTGATCTATGATCATATCACTGTACTCCTGCCTGGGTGATAGAGCGAGATCCTGTCACAAACGATGGGACTAGCATTTGCTACTTTTATCAATTACTGAGACGTCATCATTAATGTGTTTTTATATTATGGTATATACTAGGAAGGAGTTGTTAACACCTTCCAATGATAACGACAACAAAAATGATTTCCAAGATAATCCAGGACAATTAAGCAAATACAAAGATAGGGCGGTTAGTGGGAACAAGGTGTACAGGGTCAGGGCTGAGAAGAAAGGATGAGGCAAAAGCCCAGCAGAGAGGGAGCCGGACCTCATGAACAACTTCGCTTAGCAGAGCAGACAGCACTGGCGTGGATGAACTGGAGTGCAGGCGGTGCACAGTGACATCACGGAGCCTGGGGATGAGGAAATAGGCCATTTACACACACAGAAGGATCACGTTACCTCCCGTGGGAAACACAAGCAGGTGAAAGCCACATTCCTTAACTTCAGGAACTTACCTTACCAGTGAGTGAGAGACATGAAATACACCCTTCAAGAAAGGTCCTTCATGGTCAGCGTTTGATGTTGCATGTCCCCAGTTGATTTCGGCAAACTCTAACCCAACTATTAACAAAAGTATCCATGAGGCAGAGTTACATGCAGAGTTTTCTTTTTAAAAAAATAGAAATGGCAGACCCAGTGACTGAATGTCTATGTATCATGCGTGGCGGGCGGAGGCGGATGGGTTTGTTTTTGCAGAGCTCCCTGGGTGATTCTGAAGTGCAGGGAGAACTGGCACTACCAGTAAGGTCAGGGCAAGTAACGGGTGTGCCACAGGGGTTCTGACTGTATTTGAGTACAAATACAGTCACTTTAATGGTTGATGCCGAACTTCAATGACATATGTTTATTCCACCTGAATTTCTGGTACATTCCATCCTACCATCTAAACGTCATTCTAAACATCACCAGAGTAGTAATTTATGAGACTCTCCAAAGAGCTAATCAAACGTGTGTTCACAACACTCTCTTCTCTTTGGTTTCCATGTGGCCTATGCCAGGTTTCTTTCCTGAGCTCTCCTCCTGGGTGATGTCCACTGTTTGCTGTCACTCTGAGGCCAGTAAAACAGCCATCCTCCTGGCTTTGCTAGTGGCTCCCCATGTGGAAACACCAATGTCCACTTCCAAGTGAGCTGCTCCTCAAATTCCCAACCGAATACCTGCAAGCACCTGGACACGCCGGGCTCTGTGCAGCCCTGGACAGCGTCCTTCCTTCAGTTCACTGCTCCATTTTGTAGCCAGCATCCTAAAGAATAATGCTTGTGCCTGCAGCTCCTCAGAGTCTCTCAAAGGAAGTAGCTTCTTCCACCTTTTATCTACTGATTATTTCCTAAAGGAAGAGTTCCATGCTCAGAAGTTTCCATGCACGCCTCCAAAGGGGCACACAGCAGCCAGCATAGGACTCCCTCTTCAGTGGAGGTAGAATCAGCAGCGATGCTCCCTGCAGCTTTCTCCTCCCCTGCCTCGCCCCGGACCGCTTTGTTTCAGAGCACAGGCTTGGCTTTCATTCTGTTTTAACTAAAATTTGTCCATTTAGATAGTTCATTTAAAACACTAATGTACTTGTTTGAAGGGGAATTTAGGCCTCTATATTATGGAAGACAGAAAACTGACTGCAATTTTTAAATGGCAGTTTTTCTAGCTTCTACCTATCAGGTTAGAAACACACACACACTTTAAAACCATGTTTTAGATAAAGCACATCAATAAACAGTTAAGATTTTATAACACCTGGTTTGTCTAAAACCGCACCATGGAAGCCTTACAGAATTCTCTTGGAACGCCTAAAGACATGACGGTTTTCAGTGTTTCTGACCAGCCTTCTTTCTGTTCTTTGAAATCTGGGTCAGAGGCAGGATTCAGAGTACAATTCTTATGTGATAATTTTTTTTTAAACTGGCAATATGGGAAATTACAGAAAAATTAGAACATCTAGTATGTATATAAACCACACACCAAGTTAATGTAATAATCTACCCCTCCTTGCCCACCTTCCTGCTTCCCTCCCTCCCTTTCTGCCCTTCTTCCCCCTCTCCCTGCTTTCTCCCTACTTTCCTCGGCCATGTATTCAGCACCAAGGCTGCCCCAGCAACTGTGCTAAGGACGGGATATAGAAGTAAGCATGCCCCTTTCCCCCCACTCAAGTTTTATGAGTAAGGCAGACGTATTAAAATATTGCAGAGTATAATAACATACAGTGTTGTGCAGAATATTCTGGAAACACAAACTCTGGCCATGGTTAATTTTACCTGGCATAGTCAGGAAGGCTTAACAGAGGAAGTGACATGCACTTAGTCTTGAAGAAACTGCCGATGTCTCTTCAGTTTTCTAACAGGGTAAAGGTATTCCTTATTCAACTTCTGCCTGAGGACTGGTTTTCCCACACAACAATACACAGAGGTTTGTCATAGTGGCAGGAACTGAAAATAAGTGGGAAGGAGTGTGATTTTCTGAACAGAATAGATGACCAGAGGGACCATCAAGATGTTCACTTTCTGGGGATGCTACCAAACATCAGCTGAGGGTGCTCTGTGATTATAACATTGAAACATGTCAAGGTCAGTATAACGGTTAAACATACAGACTAGGATATCCAAACACACGGAAATCATAAGATGAATTCCTATGAAGTACAGAGACTACAAATACAGTCAGTTTCTTGATATGGAAAGAATAATGTTTAGAGTCTTGAAAGACGAGCGAGTGACATGGGACTTGGGGAGAATGCAGTTGGTAGAGAAGTTAAAAGTGAGGACTCTGAAGTCAGAAGCCCAGATTTGAATCCAGCTCTAGAACGCAGCATGCCACATGACCACATGCAAAATCCTTTGTCTCTCTTTTTAGTTTCATTATGTATTAACTAGGAAATCAAAGTCGTTTCTAGTTTATAGGTTTGTTATCATGATTAAATGAGAAAATGCCGGAAGTACAGTCCATTACACATACGGTAGACTCGATAAATAAAAACTTATTGCCATTATGATTTTATGAAAACCAAGCCATCAAGCAACATGACTCTGGTAACTTAATCCTGATTGCCGAGAACATACCGATAATTTACTCTCCATGTGATCAGAAATGTTCCAAGCTGTGTTGAGTGCACACTGTTCGAGAACATACAACAGCACGATTATATTTTAAGCCATTGCTATTTAACTTGTTTTGATGAATGCCATTTGTGTACAAAAAAATAGCAAAGCAGATAAGCAGTTATTAAGATGCCCTTTGTGAGCTTTGCTTTCCCTACTAAAAGCATTTTTCTAATAATACAGCTTGAGAATATCTTGATTGAAATAGCTTTAGAATATTTACAGCAAAAGCATCCCTTTTAGGAAAGGTGAGGTGGCTGAAAGTTAATGTGTCTTAGTGCATGAAGAGCCTTACAGATGATCCGTCCACAAGACAACAGGATATATGCTTTCATGAAGCCAATGGAAAAATCAATGGATTACAGTAACCACATTCTGGTTCTTCCCAGGAGAGCTGACACAGAACCAGAGTGGCTTTGTCTGCCTCTATTTACAGGAAGAGATTATGAGTATATAATTGCAGTGTTAGCAGAAGGCATCACATGTGTGTCTCCACATTTTAAGGAAAGCCAGTTGTCTTCCATTTGTCATGTGTATATGAATACGTGAATACATATAAGAGTTCTCTGTTTTCACAGAGTTGAGGAAATGATAGCTCACAGAGTTACACAGGTGTCGATATATTTCAGAGAAATTCACTGAAAGAATTAAGAAATGAAGAAGCTCAGATTTCTGGCTTCCAAGCTATTGAACTATTCTGTGTGTAGCTATGCTGATAAGTAGTTTTATTTGACAGGACCTGCGAGCCCATGTCTGTTCTACTAAGAGAGGATTGTTACCCTTTCCCTGAATGCAACAGTTGTTTGCACCTGTGTATTTGGCCATCCTCTCCCTGCCTACCAAACCTTGACTGCTTCTGTATTTAAAAGGCACATTAAACACACCATGGGCCGGGCACAGTGGCTCATGCCTGCAATCCCAGCACTTTGGGAGGCTGGGGCGGGGGAATCACCTGAGCACTGGAGTTCAAGACCAGCCTGGCCAACATGGTGAAACCTTGTCTCTACTAAAAATGCATATATAATAAAAATAAAATATGTAATAAATATGTTTTACAATTTGAAAAGACTTTCATTTGGTGCATGTGCTGACTATATACAAAAAAGGAATAAAACATTGGACTTATTTCTGAGATGCTAACAGTTTAGTCTAACTTATGAGACTGCTTTCTCTTTGTTGTTGCAAATACTTCAGGTCTTTGAAGATTTCAAAATTCATTCTTAGGTGTAAAAGTTAGATCTTTGTTTGGGATGGCACCAAGGTCACTAGAGTTTAGAACAGAAATGTCTATGTGGTTTTAGAAGTTCCTGAATCTAAAAAGTGTTCACTATAGTGACAACACAATTAGCTTTACAACAGCACCACACACAAAAGGTAATATTCCTAGGAAGCCATTTAAACAAGGAGATCAAAGATCTCTTTAAGGAGAACTACAAAACACTGTTTTAATTTCTTACAAAACATTGTAAAAAATAAAAATTTTTAAATAGAAAAAGGTGGGCTGGTCACAGTGGGTCATGCTTATAATCCCAGCACTTTGGGAGGCCAAGGCAGGTGGGTCACCTGAGGTCAGGAGTTCGAGACCAGCCTGACCAACATAGCGAAACCTCATCTCTACTAAAATTACAAAAATTAGCTGGGCATGTTGGCACATGCATGTACTCCTAGCTACTTGGGAGGCTGAGGCAGGAGAATCGCTTGAATGCAGGAGGTGGAGGTTGCAGTAAGTTCAGATTTCACCACTGCACTGTAGACTGAGCTACAGAGTGAAACTCTGAAGAAAGTAAGAGAGAAAGGGGGGGAGAGAGAGAGAGAGAGAGAGAAAGAAAGAAAGGAAAGAAAAAGAAAAAGAAAGAAAGAAAAGAAAGAGAAAGAAAAGAAGAAATCATACTTGACACAAACAAATTGAAAAACATACCATGCTCATGGATGGAAGAATCAATATCATTAAAATGACGATACTACCCCCCCAAAAATGCTAAAATTGACATGAAACCACAAAGGAGTCCAAATAGCCAAAGAAATCCTAGGCAAAAAGAACAAAGCCAGAGGCATTACATTACCTGATTTCTAACTATACTACAAGGTTATAGTAGCCAAAACAGCATGATGCTAATACAAGAGTGGCAGAAAGGGAAGAGTGTAGTCCTTTTAAATAATATGGAGGGGGGCCAGGCGCGGTGGCTCACGCCTGTAATCCCAGCACTTTGGGAGGCTGAGGCGGGTGGATCACGAGGTCAAGAGATCGAGACCATCCTGGTCAACATGGTGAAACCCCGTCTCTACTAAAAATACAAAAAAATTAGCTGGGCATGGTGGCGTGTGCCTGTAATTCCAGCTACTTGGGAGGCTGAGGCAGGAGAATTGCCTGAACCCAGGAGTCGGAGGTTGCGGTGAACTGAGATCGCGCCATTGTACTCCAGCCTGGGTAACAAGAGCGAAACTCCGTCTCAAAATAATAATAATAAGAAGAAATAATAATAATATGGAGGGAAGGGAAGCGCTAGGTAAAGGAGGCTGTGGTCCCTGGCTAGGGTTCCACCCCTGGGGACCTAGGGGAGGACAGGCATTCCCGCTTTCCTGCCCAAATATTTCAGTTTTCCAAGACCACCCTGGCCTGTTATACCCCCATCCTGCGCCTATAAAAACCTGAGACTCTAGCGGGCAGACACACAAGCGGCCAGACATAGAGAGGAGCACATCGCCGGAAGAAGATGCAAGCGGCTGGTTATGGAGAGGGTGACAAGAGGAGCTCGCTGAGAGAAGAGCACACCCACAGACACCAGCAGGCCGTCAACCAGCAGAACAACGTGGAGTTTGGCTGGGGCAGTCAGAGGAGAGCTGTGGCCACCGAGCAGCCGGACTCCCGGGGAAAACCATCTCCCCTCTTGCTCCCCCATCAGCTAAGAGATACTTCCACGCAATAAAACTTTGCACTCATTCGACAAGCCAACCTGTGATCTGATTCTTCCGGTACACCAAGGCAAGAAACCCTGGATACAGAAAGCCCCCTGTCCATGCAACAAGGTAGAGAGTTGAACTGTTGAACACAGGCTGCCTACAGGTAAACTAAGAGACCTGTAACACTCACCCACTAGGGCCTCAGGAGCTGTAAACATTCACCCCAAGACTGCCCTGGGGTCAGAGCCCCAGAGCCTGCCCATCTGTGTGTTCCCTTAGAGGTCTCAGCAACAGAGCACTGAAGAAGTAAGCCATTCTCCCATCGCATGCCCTGTGAGGGGGACACGGGATCCTTTCCTGTTTCAATACTGGTACAAAAATAGACACATAAGTCAATGGAGCAAATCAGAGAGCCCGGAAATAAGCCGCACACCTACAACCAACTGATCTTTGGCAAGTTGACAAAAATAAGCATTGGAGAAAATATACCCTATTGAATAATTGTTGCTGGGAAAACTGACTAGCCATATGCAAATAAATGAAACTGGAATCCTACCTCTCACCACAGACAAAACTGACATTAAGGTGTGTTAAAGAATTATGCATAAATCATTGATTTATTAAATCCTAAAAGAAAAGCTAGGAAAAACTCATTTGGACATTGGCGTAGGCAAAGAATTTATTAATAGATCTTCAAAAGCAAATGCAACAAAAACAAAAATTGACAAACTAAAGAGCTTCTGCACCGCAAAAGAAATCATCAACAGAGTAAACTGACAACTTAGAGAATGAAACAAAATTCTGATAAAAGACTGATATCCAGAATCTGTAAGAAACTTAAGCAAATCAACAACAACAACAACAATAAAGACCCATCAAAAGGGGACAAAGGACGTGAACAGACACTTCTCAAAAGAAGACATATAGGCAGCCAACAAATGTATTTAAGAATGCTGAACATCTTCAATCACCAGAGAAATGCAAATCAAAACCGCATCAGATACCAGCTCACACCAATCAGAATGGCTATTATTAAAAAGTCAAAAATAACACATATTGGTGCAGATGTAGAGAAAAGGGGATGCTTATACACTGTTGGTGGGAATGTAAAATAGCACAAGGTCTATGGAAAATATTCTGGAGATTTCTCAAAGAACTAAAAATAGAACTCCCATTCAGTCCAGCAGTCCCACTACGGGGTAACTGCTCAAATGGAAAAGAAATCATTCTATTGGCCAAGCATGGTGGCTCATGCCTGTAATCCCAGCACTTTGGGAGGCCGAGGTGGGTGGATCACCTGAGATCAGGAGTTCAAGGGCAGCCTGGCAGCATGGTGAAACCACATCTCAACTAAAAATATAAAAATTAGCTGGGCTTGGTGGTGCATGCCTACCAGGGGGGCTGAGACGGGAGGATCGCTTGAACCTGGGAGCAGAGGTTGCAGCGAGCTGAGATCATGCCACTGCACTCCAACCTGGGCAACAGAGTGAGACTCTATCTCAAAAAAAGGAAAGAAAGAAAGAAATCATTCTATCAAAAACTCAAAACTCATATGTTTCTTGCAACATTATTCACAACAGCAAAGTAATGAAATCAACCTATGTACCCATCAATGGTAAATCAGATAAAGAAAAATGTGCATATACACCATGGAATACCATGCAGCCAAAAAAACAAACAAACAAAAAAAAAACAAAAGAACAAAACCCTGTCCTTTGCAGCAACATGGATGCAGCGACAGGCCATTATCCTAAAGGAATTAATGCAAAAACAGGAAATCAAATACTTGCATGTTCTCACTTATAAGTGGGAACTAAACAATGGGTCCACATGGCCATAGAGCTGGGTACAGTAGACACTGGGGAATTCTAAGGTAGGGAGGGAAGGAAGGGGCGAAGGGTTAAAAAACTGCCTATTGGACACTGTGTTCACTATTTGGGTGATGGGTTCAGTGGCAGCCTAGACCCCACCATTCCACGATATACCCATGTACGAACCTGCACATGTACCACCTGAATCTAAAATGCAGAAAGAAGAAATGCAGGCTCTCAAGCATCCCAGAGGTCAGGAATCAAAATCTGCATATTACTAGTAAGATCGTCAGGTGTTTGGTATGCACAGTAATATCCTAGAAACTTCGAATGAGCAATATGTTTCTTATCCGAGCATGTGGGGATATTTTAGTCATGAAGGGACTTCAAGAAGTTCATGGAAATGAAATTAAAAGGTAATTTTTTTAAAAAGCTTAAGGTAAAAAAATAAAATGTTCCCTGTAATGCCAGGACATCAAAGAGTGCAAGAGGAAAAGATTCCAGTCCTCATTAAACATCTACCATAGTGAGGACTGGATGACCTTGAATTTGTATTGATGAATTAATCAAAGCCTTTGTTAAAAAAGCATCATATTTTTAATCATTCGTTTAAGTGTGGTTTTAATGTGATACTTTAATTATCTGTTTTCTTGTCAATTAGGATAAGTACATTACAATTAGTATAGAAAATTGTAATGTGCAAACTGATCATTTCAAAGAGAGCTATTCTTGTTAGTCATGCCATTCCTAAATTTTAAAATGTAGAAATATGGGGAGAATCTTTATTAATCCTATATGTGAGAAAAAAAATCAACTTCCAAATTCCACTACATATTAACTGTTAAATCCCCAAATTCAGAATTTAAGATGTGATTTGAAATGCTTTTCTCAAGTAACATGTTTGTCAGCTTGAACTTTTTAGTTTACTTACATATATATCTGTCCCTTACCAACCACTTGGAAATTGTAAATAACCAAGATAAGTATGTTTACGCTATCAACTATGTCCAACTTCATCAACCACTTTTTGATAGTCAAACGCAAGTGTTCTCCGTATTACGTAGAAAAGGGTCTCTAGAAAAACATTCATATCTTTAAATAGGATTTTGCCCTTTTCAGATATCATTTGTATTTTTCTTTGCTTTTATCTGTTTTTTTTTTTTTTTTTCTCTTTTCAATTCACTGGCCACTTAGTCAACATGCTGTCACTATGGATTCCGGTTCCATCCAAGCTGTCCCTCTATCCTGTCCATGTTTACTGCAAGTCAGAAGTGCGCTGCAGTCACAGATTTGCAGGGGTCTCATCAGGGCCGAAGCCTAATGAGCTCTCTAGGTCTGAACAAGCCACAAGATCACAGCTGCTCTCTGCAGGAGAAGTCTGCCGTCCCACCATCCTCTCAACCTTGAGCACAGGTTGCAAATGCACATGCACTTACAGGTGCTGCTGACCTTGGACCAAAGCTGGGCAAAACCACTTTGTGATTATAACAAGAATAGCTCTCTTTGAAATGATCAGTTTGCACATTTTTTTTTTTTTTTTTTTTTTTTTGATACGAGGTTTTGCTCTTGTGTCCCAGGCTGGAATGCAATGTTGTGATCTCGGGTCACTGAAATCTCTGCCTCCAGGGTTCAAGTGATTCTCCTGCCTCAGCCTCCTGTGTAACTGGGATTACAGGTGCCCGCCGCCATGCCCGGCTAATTTTTTTTAATAGAGATGGGGTTTCACTGTGTTAGCTAGGCTGGTTTCGAACTCCTGACCTCAGGCGATCTGCCCGCCTCGCCCTCCCAAAGTGCTGGGAATACAGGCATGAGCCACCATCCCCAGCCATGATTTTAAATACATAAAGTTATTTAGCATATGTGGAATCATAGATTAAAGGCTTGTGGTAGTCTATTGTGCTAACAAAGCATGGACCAAGGACTCCCCAAGTGTTCATCGGCATGCCAGATCTTAAAAGAAGCACTCTTCACCTGGGTCCTGTCACCGCTCAGCAGATTAATTACACATCAGCGCAATAAGCCATAAGCGTTCCAGGCAAAGTTATTGCAGTGTATCATTTCAATGATCTGTAGATAGCAGACTGCTGGGAGACTTGTTTTGAACAGTGCCTTTCAATCCATCTCTGAGTGCTCTGAGGATGCACCGAGGCATGCCAGAGTTGGAGACACTTCGGTGCCCCTCAAAGTATTCTTTCAGCTCCTTAGCCCATGTCTTACATGGTTCTGGAGATTCTAATGACATTCTAATGGCTATGCACTTATTATTTGCTTATTCAACACACAGGCATCCAGGGCCCAGTGGAAAGGTGAATGAGGAAGATATTTAGGGTGAGACTTAGCATTTAAAGTTTAAGTGATGAATAACCTTGTTGGTCTCTGTGTAGCTCATTTTTTTTTCTCTATAAAGATGTAAATTTGGTTGTAGAATTTTAGCCCTAGTGATTATTACTCTGATCTTAGAAAGAAAATACCTCGGTAGCTCCTCCTGTAATGTTGTATGAGTCAGAAACCATCTAAGTTTGGGTGATCACCAAAGTTGCTAGAAGAAAGCATACGATGCTTTATATAAGAAGAACTGGTGTTATTTAAATGTAGTGATAGAACAGTCAATGAATGATGTGATATTCAGCTAGTGCACCAAGACTAAATTATGGAGAAATAATACTCTGAAGACAGGTGACTTGCTAAGTGTCGTGCTCTAGATTTTATATTTAACTTAGAGTTTCAGATAATATAAAGTCATTAGATAGTAACTTCATTATTGCAGAGCCCACTCATGTAGGATTTATTTAATGGTAGAGAGCTATACTCAAGATATGTTTCTGCTCTTGACAGGACAAAACAGCATCCTAAGTATATAAATACAATTAGAGCTTATTATAAAAATTTGCACGAAGTGATAAATCACTTTGAAGTCATCAGCTTGCACGTTACAATTTTCTATACTAATTGTAAATCATTCATGTTGCTCTTTTAAAGCAGGCCCTAAAAACACATCTGTCAAGATTATGGGAGCTTAATTTGTATTACCGTACAAGACTGAAAATAATAAAATATGCTTTTCTTCCAAAATATGTCATAATTTAGACTCCAAGTAATTCAAAAATGGTTTCTCTCATCATGAGTTTATCTTATTTTAACCACATTTCCCAAGAATAAGATATAAGCACTTGTGCATTTGTTTTAAACCAGCTATTGAGCCTCAAGATTCTGACTTGGTCTGTCTGAAGGTTATTATGGCCTATGTTCTTCGTCTGTGTTCCAGATCTTTCCCTCAGGGTCATGGTGCTCGTTGCATAGACAGCCAGCTACCTCAGCAGGACACAGATGAACAACAGAGGCTCTCTCTCAGGGTTTCTTTCTTCATGCTTGGTATTGGTTTATTTTAAGATGAATGCAGCTTGTCTTATAGAAAGCAAAAGAAATGGAAAAACTAAGTGACAGAAAAGGTTAACATGAAATTTTAGAGCCTATATATAGTGTCTTGCTGTGACAGGCAACGTTTCAGAACATGATGGGTTTGATTTTCCCAAGGGGATCTTTTACTGTAATGGAGAAAATATCTGAATTAATTAGATACAAAAGCCAATACCCTTGAGCCTCTGCTGAGAAAAATTATATTTGTTCTGAAGAATAATCATATCAAATGTTAAAACATACCATGGTTTTTTAATCATTCTTAAAATAGTTATAGTTTTATTGGTTAAAATTCTCATTGAATATGGTGATTTTTCTATCATTTAGTTGGAATTTTTTTTTTACAATATTTATGACATGACAACGATGGATATGATTTATGGGCACCATGCCACATGCTTTCTGTACACATATAGGATCCCACTTAACCCTCATAGTTTCTATGTGGTAAGGGTTGTTTCCCTCATTGTATTTACCTGCATGTAAACTAGGCCTTGTTTAGCAAACATTTAATGCTACCTTACTAGTGATTCCTAGACCTGAATTTCAAACCAGTTCTGATGAATCCCAAGTTCAGACTCTTAACCATTCTATGGAGCTGACTCCATAAAATTTATCTCCCTATGGAAGTTCTAAAAATAGCTATTTACAAAAGATTTGCCAACATTTTCATAAAGCCACGTAGGATAATGGAATGAGCTTCACAAAATATAAAACACAAAAAATTAAACTGTATGCTATGATCTTAGATATTTAAGACAAACTCTTTCTTATGAAGGAGCCATTTTCGCAGGCCCGGGAGGGAGACGTACATTTCCAGTTGTACCTACGCAGTTGACTGAGTGGAAATGTGTGAATTTCAGAGCCATGGGTGTGAGATGTTAGAGGGTGAGGTTGGTGTGTTTGGTAGGGATCCGTCCTGCCCATCCCCTCTTGTTACTGCATGTTCCTGAAAGCATCAAATGCAGAAGGAAATCCTGTGAGATGAGCAGCAAGGGCCACTTTATTGCCAGTGTCCTGAGCCCAAAGCTCCATGACATCTCCCTGGTAAAGGCGAGGTAGGACTACATGGCCTGCTTGGGCTTGAGGGAAGACATCCTTCAGGCTCTCACCACATATAAATTGTGATCTCAGGCTTGTTCCTGCTGACTGACCAGCAGGGATGGGTCGGCCACGAGGAGAGCATTCCAGGGTAACTTGCATGACCATCTAATACCCCACTTCTAGTTGGCCCTGCCATCGATAGACATGGCCCAACTAAAGAGCCCAATGTTGGCCAACATATGAGCCCTCCCTCTCCTCGTGGTGGGAGATGAAAGTTGGCAAGGGGCAGTCAGAGGACCTCAGGAGTCCTGCACACTCTACCTATCAAGACAAGAAGAAAGAGAGGAGCATTTTATCCCTTTTTCAAAGAGAATGTTTTGTCCAAGGGACAGTCTGGGGTCTCAAAGGCAAGTTATGTTGCGTGTAGGGAAAGTGAGTGATGGAAAAAATGCTCAGCAATTTTCTAGTCTGCCTGTATTTTCAAGCATCTATTATTAATTTGAATTAGATTCATGTATGTGATTCCTATGTATGATTAATGTGGTGCACAGAAAATAAGTTGGAATGACAATAGACGTGTCACCTTTGCTATGGATCCAGTTTTTTTATTTTAAACAAGAATTAGTCCCACCTTTTATTTCTTTGGCAGAAAATTGCCCTATAACATAAAACTGACTTTCATAAAATACCAGTAAATTTGAAATGCCAGATGGAAACCTTCATGTTGGCAGTTTTGAACTGTTCTTTTCCATTTCAGAGTCTCAGAATGAATACTTATCTTGTCAGTTTATGCTCTATTGTACAAAGGTTCTGTTTTGTGTAAACGAACTTCAGTCAATTTAGAACAAATTGATTTCTGTCTCTAAGAATATCCTACCCTGCCAGTAGATACTTTCCATGAATGGCATTTACATCTGATTTCTGACCTCAGCCTTATATATTGATTGTAACATATAAGTATTCATACTTTCAGTCTAGAAATTTGAAAGTTCTCAGCTTACCATTTTCTCAGCCAAGGACTTTCCTATATTGTGTTCTTTATATCTGAATAACTCCCTCATTCTTCTAGCTGGAATGCTGTAGAATACATTGCAATTTGCTTCAATTTCAGAGAGTAGAAGGGTGAGCAGGGAAAGGTAACAAGAGAAGCGGGGGGAGGAGGAATGCGTTGAAAACAGGCTTCAGCAGCAAGAGCACAGCTGACAATCTCCAGCTTACAAATGCCATTCCTGTTGAAAATTAGGCTCTGGCTGAAACTGGACCTTGAAGGGGAGAATATTACACACCTGAATAGAGTGGGTTCTGCGCTTCCAACTGAAAGCTGAGATTGCTGTGCTGCTTCTCCCTTTGCAATTACCTTTGATATGTATCTCGCTTTTTCTCCAGCTTCTGATCATCATCCTTAGCCCATATACTTGTTGCTGCAATTGAGGGGAAAAAGAACCAATCGCGTAATCTCAAAGAAGCCTTTTTTCTCCCAAAAGAATGAAGCTCAGTGGTGTACTTGCATGAGTTCCTTTTCTCCACTGCCACAGTGTAGTGATTTGTTAGCATAGCATTTCAGAACTCACCGCCAGATCAACCTTACCCGCCACTTCACTAGAGGAAACACTTGACAATAAATTTGAACAGATGCCTTCTAGTTTTTAAAAGGATCAATTACAAAAGTTCCTGTTCGTGAAATCATGCTGCAAGTTTATTGAAGATAATGTGTCTTAAATTTCATGTTTTCTACAATGTGAACATGTTATCGTTCAACAATACATTATACAGAAGGTAGTTGTTATTGAAAAACACCACAAACCCCAGCCTAGGAGTTGCCTAAACCGGGAAAGTACAGCCATTCTGTAGAGGACTATGCAGCTGGGAAAAAGGCATGAGAAAGACCTCTACACACTGAGGTGGAGTAATTTAAGGACACCATTGCTGTCTCAAGAAAAAAATACGTAAGATGATCTGTATTGTGTTATCTTATTTGCAGGAGTGAAGGGGAGTGAGTGGAGTGGAGTAAGGAGCTCCCCTCAGCTGGGAGAGTGAGCCAGGTGTCAGAGTAGCCATTTAAGGCAACAAGCCCTGAATGAGTTAAACCTTTGATCCCTCACTGCAGTATGTAGGGAGTGGTCAGTCCCACCTCCCTCTGGTTCCTGTTTCCACCATGAAATGGCGCACCGGTCAAAGGTCAGGTGGATCCCTGCAGACATGGGTGCCCTGAACAGAAGGCTCCGGCAGTTTTTATGGACCCTGTGGCCAGATGAAGAGAGCGCAGAGTGGACTGAGTCAGAGTGAGAAAACATGTCTTGAAGGCTTCCCCTCCTCCTGGAAGGAGGCCCTGCAGAGGTGCCTGAAGACGGCCTTGCCCAAGGCCTCAGCTGAAGACCTAGGTATCAAGCATGTGAGTAAGGAGAAAAGCCTGAGCGGCCAGGGGCTCTGAGACCTTGACTGCACAGTGCTCTGGCTGTGCTCCGAATCCTGTGTGCAAGGGCAGCTTCCTTCAATTGCCCATACTCAGGCCTGAAATATCACACATGGGTTCTTAACCAGGGGTCACACTAAAAGTATGCATGTGTGCTGGTTTTTTATCAAAGAAATGAGAAGAAACCAGAAACAAGTGAGATAGATTCCTTACACTGGTGAGTAGGAACTAAGCAGGAGGGAAGAGGGGTGGCAGTGCCCAGCCGGGGCCAGGTTAGGAGAGTGACCCTTCTCTGAATCTTTTTGTATAGCTTTGACCTTTGGAATCTTGTTAATGGCTTTTTTTTTCCTTTTATTTCATTGTATTTTATTTTGAGACAGATTCTTGCTCTGTCACCCAGGCTGAAGTGCAGTGGTACAATCTCGGCTCACTGCAACCTCTGCCTCCCAGGTCCAAGCGATTCTCCTACCTCAGCCTCCGGAGTAGCTGGGATTACAGGCATCCACCACCAAGCCCAGCTAATTTTTTTTGTATTTTTAGTAGAGACTGGGTTTCGCTATGTTAGCCAGGCTGGTCTTGAATTCCTGACCTCGGGTAATCCACCCGCCTCGGCCTTCCAAAGTGCTAGGATTACAGGCATGAACCACTGTGCCCGGCCAGAACCTTGTTAATGTTTTATGTTAAAAAAATAAAGTCAGCAAGGACAGAGAATAAAACAAAACTAAAACCAATTATAAACGCAAACAAAAGTAATAGTATTTCAAAAAGATAATGTAGCACAGTGAAAGGGAAAAGGAAATTTCCAAATAACTTTACACAGAATTATTTACTACATACCTTTAGCGTAAAGTCAGAACTCAATATAAAAATGAATTTAGTAAGTAGGTTTGTTTTTGCACTGACTTATCATTTCTATAACTTTCTGTGTGTTCTAAATTTGATAAACTGAACAAATACTGAGATAACCAAAGTCAGATTTATCAGTGTCACAGAAGGAAGCTACAGATACTGAGAAAGAAAAGTCTAGAATAAACACCGTGATCCTTGATT
The DNA here is from genome assembly GCA_031835075.1 of Saguinus oedipus. Classification (NCBI taxonomy): domain Eukaryota; kingdom Metazoa; phylum Chordata; class Mammalia; order Primates; family Cebidae; genus Saguinus; species Saguinus oedipus. The sequence goes on along the minus strand of CM063172.1, from coordinate 171,628,670 downwards.
GGAATCAGTTATCATTGTGCACTTGGGGTTGTCATAGATAAAGGTATTTTTGTTTATAACACCCACATTTCTTAGCTTTGTCTTCTGAGAATATCTGGAAGCAGTGCTATCCCACTAGGAATGAATATACCTAGCATTCAATTTCCAGACATTTTCTCCACTGAAATTACTAGGGCTCCCTAGAGAAATGGTTGATTCTGAGGTTGGAGCAGGGAGAGTATAATGGGAGGCTGGAACATTTTCTTACACGATAAAAGAAAAAAGGATTCAGGGAACAGTGGAGATGTACTCTAAAGATACGGGGTTTAACTCCAGAGAGCTCCCATTGGCTAATCTAGGTGAATTGAGTATCAAAATAAATAATGATATTATGACCAATAGATGTTAACTCAGTAAAAAACGTAGGAATCCTTGGGTCTGTATATGACCAAATAAATGTATAAATGGTTAGAAGTCTCTTCATCTCTGTAAAATTCCACATGTAGAAGGATTGATTTATTTAGAAAAATCACAGTTTGGCAATTGTCATACTAATAATTGATTCAAGCAGGGATTATCAGTGGATGCTGAAACTGGTGAGTAGAAGTTTTATTAACAGCAGAGTATTTGCATAGCATTTTCTCCCCAGAAAAACACTTATTCAACATCAAAATAAGTCAGGAACCTCACCTGATCTAAATGATCAAAGCCGAACCAGTGGGACAGACAATTGCATGTGTCTCCGTAAACATCAGGCAAACCCAGACTGGGGAACGTTCCTCGCTAAACCTGGCCTACACGCAACAGAAAATGTCAAGGCTGCGAAAGAGCTGTGGAGGGACTGTTCCAGATCAGAGGGAACTAAAAGCTTCTGAAAACTAAATGCAGCAGGTGGTCCTGGGTTCAATTTGAGGGGCTTGGCGTTACTGATATAATTGGTACAATTTACAAATAGGAATCAGATTTGCTCAATTAGGTAACAGCATTCTATCAGTCTTTTCTGATTTTGAGTATTGTGTAAAAATTTATGTAAATAAATCTTTTATTCTCAGGAAATACAAAGTGAAGTGTTTGGGGGTAAAGGGCCATCCTATCTCAAACTTACTTTCAAATGGTTTAGAAAAAGCAATTATATACATAAAGATGTATAGTAAAGTAGGTTATATATAGTTAAATATGTATATATGCATGTTTCACTTTGCATTTACTTGTTTTAGTTGATTTTCTTTTTAAATTTACTTTCTTGATATAAAGTACACATAGAAAGATTGAGAGAAGATAAATACATGCAAAAAAACCCACCAATATTTGAGGAGGCTGAAGAATTTATTAGGATGCTTTGTAAAATTTTTGCAGCTTTTCTGCACATCTGAAGATATTTCAAACTTTAAAAATTCCCGAGGAAAACAAACACAGGCTTTGTCATCAGACTAAGGCTGACATCGTGGTTAAACTGTTTCTCATCTCTTCAGGGTTACGTAGTCAAAGGAAAGGACCCACAGAGTAGAGTTGTTGAAGAGCCTATTTAACAATGCATGTAAGGCATTTTGCATGTCATTAAAATATGACATAGTACAGTGTAGTATAGTCTGTCTATATCTATCATCTAGCTAGCTAGCTAAATATCTATCTACCTAAACCTCTGTTACCTATCATTTATTTCTCCAGAATTGTGTTCTTATAGCACCTGTAGTACAATTTTCCTAGTCAATAAAACTAATTGTATATGTAGAGTTAAATAATTTGATAGTGCTATTTTATGAAGCTTTATATACTTTAGTTATTTCTTATGGTTAGAGTACCCAGGACTTCGTAAAATTTCAGAGTATACATTTAATCTAAAGAAAGGTCATTAGCCCAGAGTGACCCTCTGAAATACAGATTTTTAAATATGCCCTATAGAACAAACACGGCTATCAAGGTTTTTGCTGTAACAATAAAGACGGTTATTTTAGTTATCTGTCAGTTATAGCACTGGAGAACAAAGTAAAATAGAAAATAAAAATATCAAACTAATCTTAAAATCAGTCTGGAGAGTTTTAGTATTTTTACACATCAGAAACTTGTTCCAAAGCAAATTGATTGATTCGGTGAGGGGTCTCCCTATGCTGATACAAGGCAAAGGAAGTGACATCTGCAGCAAAGGCAAACAGGAGACATTTATTCGTTTCTAAAATGCTCATTCGCTTCCTCTAAATTTTTTTTTTGTTTCAGTAAATAGTAACTCCACGTGTATGTGAAGTTAGCATGCAGGTATTATAAACAACCTTTTGTAAGTACACTTTGTCATGAATGAGAAGACTTTTTTTTTTTTTTTTTTTTTTGAGACAGTCTTGCTCTGTTACCCAGGCTGGAGTGCAGTGGCACAGTCTCGACTCACTGCAGCCTCTGCCTCCCAGGTTCAGACAATTCTCATGCCTCGGGCTCTGGAATAGCTGGGATTACAGGTGCTGGCCACCACACCCAGCTAATTTTTGTATTTTTAGTAGAGATGGGGTTTCACCATGTTGGCCAGGCTGTTCTCAAACTCCTGACCTCAAGTGATAACGCCCACCTCAGCCTCCCAAAGTGCTGGGATAACAGGCGTGAGGCACCCTGCCCAGGCGCAAGAAGACTTTTATTTCACTGCACACAGCCTGAGTGCCTGTGAAGAGCGATATTTATCTTCAGTGTGCACACAAAGGTCACATAAAACCTCTGAGTCTGTGTTCGAGCTTCAGCTTCTCTTCTTTGGAAAATGGCATCATCTTTTTACCTCCTTTTTGCCATAAGTTATTGAAGAATAATGGTTCTGATGGTTGTGGTTTGTGGGCTTTTTTGTTTTTTCATTTTGCTGAAATTGCCATGTTTCCTTAGCTTATGCAAAGTGATAATTTCTGTAGTGTTCTTCTGGGGATTCATTGCTTTGATTTCAATTTTTTCCCAATTTTTATATCCACATTTCCATTTGACTTCCGGGGTTGTATCTAGACAGTGTAGTATCTCATTTCTTTCTTTTCTTTTTTTTCCTGAGACAGAGTCTTGCTCTGTCACCCAGGCTGGAATGCAGTGGCACAATCTCAGCTCACTGTAGCATCCACCTCCCGGGTTCAAGCAATTATTCTGCCTCAGCCTCCCAAGTAGCTGGGATTACAGGCTCACACCACCAAGTCCGGCTAGTTTTTGTATTTTTAGTAGAGAGGGGATTTCACTGTGTTAGCCAGGCTGGTCTCAAACTCCTGACCTCATTATCTGCCCACCTTGGCCTCCCAAAGTTTTGGTATTATAGGCATGAACCACTACACCTGGCTGTAACTTGCCTGTTTGATTCTTTTTACATTGTTTTTGTTCCTGAACTCACAGAACTCCAGATTTCTTTGGTTCTAAAAGTTTATTAAACTTTTCTCTACTTTGTCTTTGCTATTAACGTCCCTTCAAATATTGTAAGGCTAAATAAATAATATTCCTATTCTAATGCCAAGATCTAATGCACTGGGGCCATGATGTCTTTTTCTCATATAATATGTTCCTAGGATGTATTTTTCTTTTCTCATGGTCTATTTCCTTTTATTTTAAATTGGGAAGTGTTACATACAGAATTTTATTTTAAATCCAAGGAAGACTGATGAACTGAGGTGTGATAGCCTTAGCTTTTCCAGATTCTACTGTGGCTCATTAACCACCAGACTTTGTTCAAGTTCCTGCCACAGCTTCTATCTGGTGGCAATTGATTGTGTAAGATCGACACCGAACATGATCCATTTTGCGTCATTGTTCTCCTCAGCTGTGGCTTGTGTACTTACTGAGGGCTGAGGAATAATCACCTCTTTCTCCATTTTCTTTTGTAGCTGCTACCAATTGACCTAAACCAATGAGGCTCGTGTAGGGCAGTGTCCTGGGACACCTGGGACAGGAAGCAGGTGGAGAATGGTGGGACATGGGGCTGAAGTGACAAATAGCAGGCATTCTGCTTCCAAGTCCATGTTTCTGTGTGTCACTATTTGGTGTCAAGTGTTCATACACATATATATGCATCTCTCTAATTTCTGAATTTCTACAGTCTCCTGAGAGTTTACAGGAATTTTCATGGTAAACTTTGTAGCTCGGCTTTCCTGGTTACCCTCAGGAGGAATTCCATTTTTTGGTCTTAGATAATCCAGTTATGCCTCATCTCCCTTACTAGTTTTCTCAGTTGAACTTCATTTCTTATTTTAGTATCTTGCTTAAGTGTGTGGGATCTTATAAATGTTCCCCTAGTGACATCTGAAAATATATTCACAGCTATAATTTTCAGACTTGGGTTGAATCTGAAAGCTTTTCATTCTGCTATATCAAAATGACATGTAAATAGAGAACCTGGTTGTTTTGGATGTATATTGATTCTGGCTTCTTAAAAAGGTATTCAAAATTTAGTGTTTGTGGAATGAAGTTATTATAGAGAACTCAGGGTAGCTATAAATTCAAATTGATTTGAACCATATTGCATGCCTTTGGGAGATGCTAAGCCATTTTCCTTATTTTTTTTCCTTCCAATATCATATCATTAAGGTAATAATGTTGTCTGCCAGAATTTGTTGTGATGAGCAGATGGATTACTAATATTTTGTTGATTGATTTCTTACTCAGCTCTGCTATAAAACTTAATAGATGATTCTGCCATCAACAGTTTGAGTGGTACCTATCACATTTAGACTTGGAGACCCTGCAAAACTCTTGCCCATTAAGCTTGATTTTTTCATTATGTGTTTTCATTTCCAGAAATATATTCACAAAACTTCCCCTATCCCTAGCTCAAGAAACACGTGTCATGCTGTCAAATGATACTCTGGGATGGTGACGTTTTTTCAATAGTTTTGATTTCTTGCCTGAAATGTGTCTGCTATTGTGCTTGTATTGTTGTTGTTAGTGAATATTTCTCTAAATTCTTAGCATGAAATAATGAACACCATGGCCTTTATATAACGTAATATAGTCAAATTTCTGCCAGACACCTTTTACTGTGTGTTATTTCAACATGACCACTCACTGCACTGTATCCTGAGACCAGTGACATTTCTTTAAAGGCACAGCCCCTCATTAAATATTGAAAAACAACTAATAGCAACCTTGCTTTTTCAAAGTTAAAACTATTTTTTAATATGCTCATTTTCCGTTTTTCTTCCAAATGTGTATAATTTTTGGATATTGGCTGATAGTATATTTTTCATTTGTTCATTCAGTTATTCATGGTTCATTTGCTTAATTGTATACATATTTTTAATTGTATATATAAATAATGAAGCCATACAATGTGCCTGGCACTCTTCTAAGTTCTAGAGCACAGTAGTAAAAAGGAGAGGGTCACTGGACTTATCATGGAGCTTGTATTCTGGGGTTCATTGGGGGCGGCATGTCAAGAGAAATTAAAATTTCTTAGTTAATACTAGGTAACAGCAAGTGCCGTGCTGGAGATCAGTATGGGATGCGTCATGCAGACAATAGGAGGAGGGTGGGAGGCTGCTTTAGCACCCTGAAATGAAACCCTAATGGCAAGATTGTGCCAGGTGTGCAAAGGACTGGTGGGGGGCGGCAGAGCTCTGTTGGCTAAGGAGACAGCTAGTGCAAGACATCATAAGCAGAGAAAGAGCCTGGCCCATCTGAAGAGCCAAAAGGAGGACAGTGCTTTGAAGAGAGCAGACAGGAGTGGAGTGCAGACTGACCCAACTCATGTTGGCCTTGTAGACCAAGGCAAGAAATTTGGCTTGTTTTCCAAGTGGAATGGAACACTAGAGGAGTGTTAGTAGGGGAAGAATATGATCTGGTCTACAGTGTCGATTGTGGACTCTGGTTTATGATGTTGAATGTTTAAATTGAGTGTGCAGTGTTGAATGTGGAATCTGGTCTACGCTGTTGAAGGACTCATCTTGCTGTACAAAGAACATGGAGCAAAAGCATCAGTTTGTTGTTTAAGAATTTACTGGTACCAAAACAGAGATACAGACCAGTGGAACAGAACAGAAGTCTTGGAAGTAACACCACACATCTACGAGCATCTGATATTTGACAAATGTGACAAAAGTAAGCAATGGGGAAAGGATTCCCTGTTTAATAAATGGTGTTTGGAAAACTGGCTAGCCATGTACAGAAAGCAAAAACTGGACCCCTTCCTTACAACTTACACTAAAATTAACTCCAGATGAATTAAAGATTTAAACAAAAGACTTAACACCATAAAAACCCTAGAAGAAAATCTAGGCAAAACCATTCAGTACATAGGCACAGGCAAGGATTTCATGACTAAAACACCAAAAGCAATAGCAACAAAAGCCAAAATAGACAAATGGGATCTAATTAAACTTAAGAGTTTCTGCAAGCAAAAGAAAAAAATCATTGGAGTGAACCAGCAACCAGCAGAATGGGGAAACATTTTTGCAGTCTACCCATCTGACAAAGGGCTAATATCCAGAATCTACAAAGAACTAAAGCAGATTTACAAGAAAAAAACAAACCCATTCAAAAGTAGGTGAAAGATATGAACAGACACTTTTCAAAATAAGTCATTTATGAGGCCAAGAAACATGAAAAAATGCTCATCATCACTGGTCATCAGGGAAATGCAAGTCAAAACCACATTGAGATATCATCTTAAGGCAGCTAGAATGGCGATCATTAAAAAATCAGGAGACCACAGATGCTAGAGAGGCTGTGGAGAAAGAGGAACACTTTTACACTATTTGTAGGAGTGTAAATTAGTTCAACCATTGTAGAAGACAGTGTAGCAATTCCTCAAGGATCTAGAAAGAGAAATTTTTATTTGACCCAGCAATCCCATTACTGGATATATACCCAAAGGATTGTAAATTGCTCTATTATAAAGACACATGCACACATACATTCATTGCAGCACTGTTTACAATAGCAAAGACTTGGAACCAACCGAAATGCCCATCAATAATAGACTGGACAAGGAAAATATGGCACATATACACCATGTAATACTATGCAGCCATAAAAAAGGATGAGTTCATATCCTTTGCAGGGACATGGATGAATCTGGAAACCATCATTCTCAGCAAACTGACACAAGAACTAAAAACGAAACACCGTATGTTCTCACTCATAAGTGGGTGTTGAACAGTGAGAACACATGGGCACAGGAGGGCGAAGGTCACACACTAGTCTGTTGAAGGGTGGGGGTTTGGGGAGGGGCAACTGGGGGTGGGGAGGTTGGGGGGGAAACGCATTGGGAGAAATGCCTGATGTAGGTGACTGGGGGGGTGAAGACAGCAAACCACTATGGCACGTGTGTACCTATGCAACAATCCTGCAAGATCAACTTACCCCAGAACTTAAAGTACAAAAAAAAAATTTTCCATTCAATGTTTAAATTGAATGGAAATTGATTTGGAACTCTTTTAAAGTCCCAGTAATTGTCAGTGGTGCATTCAATTTAATCAACAAATGTTTACCAAACAACTACTGGGTGCTAGGTAATGGGGAACAAAAATGGAACAAACAAGTCATTAGACAGAATAAAATCACACACATATATAACTTCATTTTCAATGCTTAAAAGTTGTGATGTACTTTATAGTAATTCTAAGAAATGCATGTTTACTTAATGTTCTTCAGATAGCAATTTTTAGTATGCCCTTATTTTTTAAATTTAGCGATGTCATCATCAGCATAAAATGTCAGTAGATGTATGTACTATCCTTTTCTATTAAATTCATAAATGGCTTTGAAATTGTACAAGTGTCAGACTCAGATTATAAGATTAAGTAGATTTAGATACACAGTTCTTCTCCTTACCATCTTCTAGCACCAGTTTCTAAAGTTAACTTTTTTTCCCCGCCCCAAAAAAGGTCAGGTTTGATATATTAGCAAAGAGCCTGCAGTTCTGTATCTCAACTACTTTAAAGCTCACTTGGAAAAGTAAACTGAGCCTAAGGAGTTTTATCATGAATGAAGTCTTTTTTCTCTCTAGCCTGAGGCATTCTCAGCAGGGCAATAGGTTCAGGCTGTCAACACTCAAGCAAGAAAGCAAGTAAGAGCTCAAGAGTTTCGTTCCTTTTTTTGATTTTTTTTCCTAGCAATTTAATACTCCTGCACAGAAACAGAGAGAGCATGTGCAAGTATCGGAGTTGACTTGAGAGTATTGCTGAGCTGTTTCCACTACAACCTTCGGCTTTATCAACTTGAAGAGGTCAACTTAATTTTTAATTATGTGATAAAATGTCTTACCATGTAGCATATGAGTCAACAGTCTTTGTTTTTATTTTTGGATATATTTCTTACAAAATACCCAATGTAGACAACTTTCATGGTATTCTATATTGTCCTCTACTTTATTTATGTTATTACAAATAAGGAGAAAAATGCAGACCAAGCTTAAAGTCCCCAAAGTTAGAGACTTTATCTTGGAAGAAGCACATGCTTGCAATATGTTATCATTTCTCTTTTCTAATTTAATTTTGCTAACTTATTTAATATTAAAAGTTAGCTTGATTTTTATATTAGCTTTTTATTGTTCAGGCATATCTTATGGTTTCAAAAGCTATTACTGTGAGATTCCTTTCATTTTAATTTAAGTGCCTTTTGAGGCAAGTCTTCTTTTTTTGTCCCTATAGACAATTAATTAGTATTTTCCTACAGAGATAAAAATGTATATTTTTAGTATTTTGCAAAATAATGCCAATTCAAATAGAACATTATCTTCAACATTTTTCTTAATTATGATTTATCCCGCTGAGCCCAGCATCAGCAGTATTTCCTTGAAATTTTCTTCCCATTCCTAATCAGAGCTTAGTCTGAGGAGCCACTTAGGAAGTGAACCTGATCAACAGCCAGTTTGTAAAAGCAGCTGCTCATCACAGGGGAGGAATACCATCTGCAGTGTGCTAAGTGAGTTTCCATGTGGATTCCAAGTGCTCCCAGTTCTGTGAGTTCATCAGTTTCTTTTCGAAGTTATAATTTTGCAACAGACATCTTTAGAAAACTTGTAGTGCTATCATTATGTTTATATTACCTACACTGGCATTGAGGAGTTTGTTAATTGCTACTACAGCAATAAATGCTCATTATCTTCAAGCATATAATTAAGCAGTAAGCACCAAATATGAACCGTTGGTCAGTAGAGGTCTGTGGCAGCCTATATGAGTGCATTCTTGTTCTGCTATAAAGAAATACCTGAGATTGGGTAATTTATAAGAAAAGAGGTTTAATTGACTCACAGTTCTGCATGCCGTACAGGAAGCATAGTAACTTCTGCTTTGTGGTAGAGGCCTTTAGAAGTTCTTTTTCCCCCACTTTGAGATGGAGTTTTGGTCTCATTACCCAAGCTGGAGTGCAGTAGCACGATCTCAGCTCACTGAAATCTCCACCTCCTGGGTCCAAGCGATTCTCCTGCCTCAGCCTTCCAAGTAGCTGGGATTATAGGCATGTGCTACCACACCTGGCTAATTTTTTGGTTTTTTTTTTTTTTTTTTTAGTAGAAACATGGTTCGACCATGTTAGCCAAGGTAGTCTCAAACTCCTGACCTCAGGTGATCCACCTGCCTTGGCCTCCCAAAGTGCTGGGATTACAGGTGTGAGCCACCTCGGCCAGGCCAAGAAGTTCTAATCATGGCAAAAGACAAAGGGAGAGTGAGGTGTCTCCCACAGCAGAAGCAAGAGCAAGAAGGGATGAAGCAGCAGGTGCTACAAACTTTTAAAGAACCAGAGCTTGTGAGAACTTACTCACTTTGTGTTCCTTAAGACGGTAGCATGTGGGATAGTGCTGAGTCATTCACGAGAAGTTCAACCACATGATCCAGTCACCTCCCACCATGCCCTACCTCCAACACTGGGGATTACAATTCAGCATGCAATTTGAGTGGGGACACAAATCCAAACCGTATCACAGCTTTTCAGATAAATTCCTAACTTATCTGTATGAAGAGACCAAGGCTCTAAGTGTTTCAGGCCTAGAAACAAGTTGCTATAGGATGAGAATACCTTGAAGTTGCAAGATAAAAAGACAAATCCATAATTAAAGTTTCAGATTTCAATACTTCTCTTTCAATAATAGAACACATAGGAAGAAAATCAGTAAGGATATGAAAGGTTTAAACTATATTATCCATCATAGGACCTAATTGGCTTTTATAAAATATTGTACCAAACTGCGGAATACATATTCTTTACAAATGTACAGGGAATATTTACTATGGTAGGCTATATTGTGGAGCAGTCTAATTGATCATTAACAGATCAATGGATAAACAAATTATGGTATATTTATATAGTGATATAGTCACCTGCAATAAAAATGAACGAATACCCTTTTTCAGAAATAGATACTTTCAGCATGTAAAAAATCAGTAAGGACATAGCTGAACTCAACAGCATCATTGTAGCATGGTGGGTCCCCCACCCGTTGGTCAAGGGGGTGTGTTCACCACCTAAACCTTGAAGACCAGGCCGTGAGCCAAGGCCATGGGGCTCAGCCAAGTAGCAGGTGTTCCTGAGAACCTAATCATCCTAGTAAGTATCTGAGAACCTAGCAAGAAAAATAGTCTCAGCACTTAAACACAGTATACAAAAATTCAGAAAATTAGCTTAAAAGTAGTTTAAGAACGAGAGGTGGTATGGATCTCTAGATTATTTATAGCAACTTTATTCATAATTGCCAAAACTTGGAAGCAGCCAAGATGTCCAGTAGATGGATGGAAAAATATAAGTCTTTAAATGTAAGTCTCTAGAACAAAGTTTTGTTCTAAATTAAGAATTCAAGCATTATTTTGCTATTAATATAAGCATCTTGTTATTACTGGTGAGGAAGGAGACCCAGGCATCTAGGTTCACCTCCACCTTGACCTCCACACTGCATTTCAATAGAAGAAAAGTCTGGCCGACTGGCACCTCCTCAATCACCTTCCTGTAAATAGCAGGCATGATGTGGGGGAATCTCTTGGGAAGACATTGTTTTTACTTAAGCAAGATCGAAACCCCACCCCACTCCTCCATCCACCAAGACCCTTCATATGTGATTTCTAAAGCTGTAGACCCAAGACCCTTTCATATGTGATTTCTAAAACTGGAAATCCAAGACCCTTTTACTTGTAATTTCTAAGGCTGTGAACCTAAGGTTCTTTCATGTGTAATATCTGGAGTGTAAGCTATATAAAGGCAGAGCTTCTCTTAGGCGAGCTTGGCAGTTAGACAAACCGTTGCCTCACTCCCGGGCTATAGTAAAACCTCTTCCTTCCTAGTTCCGCGTCCGAGAGGTCTGTTTCTCACAGCCAATCCTGCTCCACTAGTGTTTCTTTGAAATATAATTATCAGTATTTTTAATGTTGCCAGTAACTCAAGTCATCATTTATTATTGCTATTGCTATTATTATTTTGGTCTGTGAAATCTAAAATCTGGCATCCATATGCACCCAGTAAAGTCCTCTAAAGCTTGTTTGCGGGAATTAGCTGACCAAAGTGTCCTATTTTCCCACAGAGATGTTTTGGTGCATTAGTCTTGGTAACAAAAGTAGTTCTGTTCCTTCATTCCTATCTGTGCCTACCACTGCAGCTAACAATCACTCCTCACTTCTTGCTGCCTTCTTGGCTGGGGCATTCTGCTTTATTTCTTGTGGCTCTTGGACCTTGCGCATTGCTTATCCCATAGAAAATGCAAAACGAATGTCATTGCATAAATGGATGTGCCATGAAATATTCACCTGTGCATAGATGAGGATTTACTGCTCTGGGCTCTCGCTTTTTCCTTTTTACTACAAGACACGTTTTATGTTTCAGGAATTGTGGAGCAATTCTGAGGTAGGGACAGTCACTCTTTTTAATGTCACAGTAGCAGTAACCAGTAAAGTCCAGTGTCCAGATGGGCACAAGAGGAATTCACTTCCTGAAATGAATTGCGGTGGCATCTCCCCTGCTCCCCCACAGAAGGTTATTTGTCAATTTTACATTCATTCAGACTGCCTCTTCTCTAGGCAGTTGACACTGATTTTGTTTGTTGTTGTTGCTGAGACTCGATAGTTCACTATGGCAATGATTCTGAAAGGTGAGGAGGGGTTTATAGGAGAGTCGTTTGTGGTGGTGGCAAGCTATGTATAATTCTGTGTTGCAGTTTTGCAAATCCTTCACCCTTTCCTAAATCTACTGAAAATCTACGTAACTTTCTATCAAATGATTTTGTGTGTAAGAACACAAAATAAAATAGAATGGTTTTCATTCTCAAAAGATTAGAAAATAATTATGGTATTGTGAGGAAAATTATCTAAACACACATATTCAGTTCACACTACTCTTCTTTGGAAACCAGCGGACACCACAAATTACTTATTTCCACTGTATGATTTTCCTGAAGATGCCATTTATATTGAGGCAGTTTGGGGGTTAGGAAATATACTGGACATTGACCCGATGACAGATTTATACTGCGAGTATATATAAAGGGATGGGATTTCTCTTACACTGTCTCTTATTCTCTTGAGACTTTGCTGGAGCCCAGGAAATTCACTGAAACTTCCTCTTATTGAAAGTGTAAATAAATGCTGCTTTTTAGGAATGGCCGTCTCAGCCTGAAACGCAAACGGTAGCTAATGAAACAGTAGTGATCTGCTACCAGAGTAGAAAGCTGTAACTAGGATAACTGGATGGAGCCCTGGCCGCATGTGAATTGCTTGCTGGAGGTTACCCTCATTTTATCCTTAACTGTCAGACAAACATAGAAATTGGACAAAACAAACAAACATTTATTTATATGCAAATATATGGGCATTTTCATATGTGTAGTTAATAGATTGTTTCCAGGTTCATAAAAGAAGGTTATAAAATATTTAGCAAAACATGACTTCATGCCAATTATGATTCACTGATAAATGAAGCATTTCTTAGCAACCATTACAGCACAAATAACGATTTATAACAGTGTGTCTACTATGTGTGTGAGGAGTTGAGGCTGATAAATGGGCTGAAATAGAGAATATTCAGAAGGGCTACTCTATGGCTTCCTCACTAAATCTTAGATGGTAAAACTCATACTTCCCAAAAATCCTCATAAAGGTAAGATGAACACTGTATTTAAAGGGCTGCATCATTACCATATAAATGTATATTTTATGGGGGTTATTTTAATATATTTTATAGTATATATGGTTCTTTATTTCCACATTATTGCCACACATAAACCATTTTTGTCAACTTTCCCATGGTTATGAAGGTCATCAAAGCTCCTCATTACCTGGCACCTATATTTTAGGACACAAGTCTGGCCAACTATGAGCAGGCTTTTGGCCATTTTTGCACAGATGGGCTTATATATAACCAGCCAAGTAATGATACATTCATTGAGCACCAGGTGTTGGTGATCAAAGGAATGTTTGCAGCTAAAAAATATTGACAACTCTGGCCAACTTGAGTTTACCCTCACATAGTTTGGTTTGGGGAGATGTTTCTATCGCTAACCACCAGTTTTCTGAAAAGAAACTAGATTTGTACAGGTAGGATAAGGAAGAGCATTTCACAGTCACCAGAGAATAGCAGATGCCTGATACAACTTAGTATGTTCTGAGTAGACAGATTAACCCAAATGATTTGAAAAGTGTAATGTCAATAACACCCACCATCCCCCTACCACAGTGCCTTGAGGGGTGCCATCTAGCTGGTGTTGAGTTAGGTGATTGGGGAAAAGAAATTACTTGCTCATGTTATTGAGTCCCCATGTAGGAAAGCACAGAGAGAGACACTGTGCAACACTCACAAGTTGTAAATGATGGCCAGTTAGGTGGAATGGCTTAGACAGAGTAACTAGCACTTCAGAAGAATTAGCAACAGAACCACAGATGCCTGGTTTTTATACATCCCGTTCTAAGAAGATTGTAGTTTGTACCTCTAAGGAACATAAAATTAATATTTTCCTAGGTTTGCACTACAGGGTTGAAATAACTATTTTTGCAGAACTCAACTATTTAAATGAGCATACAGATGTATGTATATAAGGAAAATAACTTCATTTCATTTAATGAACCAAGGAGAATGGAATGTGTCTATGGAATAGAGCACATTGTGTCAAAAGTGCTAGCCACCTAGATCTCCCTTTATTATGTATTTCATTTACATACTTACTGTCATTCAGTAACTCAAATTGAAGCTTGCTCTTTTATATGTATATATGTATAGAGGTAGACTAGGTTTGCAAGCTTTCTGGGTCATTCATTTCAGTTGTGAGCTAGCTACCTGCTGATATGAGTCCAATGTCAAGGAGTACATCTAGTAGTTGGGTTGTTTTCCATGTGGTTTCCTTTTGAAGTATGATGGTTTAGGTGCTTTCTCTATGTTCGTTAAAAACAACTTTTTTCCCTAGAAAGTTTTACAGCCTAATCATAAACATCTCCTCTAGGCTAACGCGTGATACGTGAGATTCTGGGAAAAAGATATTTTGAGGGTCGGCTGATTTTCATACTCATAATGTTCCTTTTACATATACTAACTAATGCTGACCAGCATTGTTAGCTGTGTAAACATAAAAGTATTGAAATAGCAATACATATTAGTGTAACTGTATAAATTTATTAAAAATGGAGGTCCTGCTATTCCTCATTTAACTAGCTGAATATTACTTCTACCAGTTACATATACATGTGATTAAGAGGAGCGAAAAATTGGGGAAAAGAAATTAAAGGCACAAATTAATTTCAGTAAATTTGGAGTACCATTAGAGATTTTGGATCAATCAACCGCATTTTGGCAAATCAGCCAAAAAGAAAATAAACGTGGTCTAAAGTAAAGTATGTAAACGCTGTTGGCTTGAGGAAACACATAGGAACCTTTTATTTGGGTCAGTTTAGTAGAGGTCTGGTAACCTGACTGGGATTAATGTTCACCATCGACTTTGGAAAGATACTTGTCCCATGCCTAGCTTATTTTGCTTAATGTAATGATATCTAGTTTCATCCACGTTTCTGCAAATATAGGATTTCACCCTTTTTATGGCTGATTAGTACTCGTGTGTGTGTGTGTGTGTGTGTGTGTGTGTGTGTGTGTGTACACTGTGTTTTCTTTATCCATTTATCTGTTGATTGACACAGGTTGACTCCATATCTTGACTATACTGCTAGAGTAAACATGGGGGTACAGGAATCCTTTGATATGCTGATTTCCTTCCTTTGGATAGATACCTAGTGGTGGGATTATTGGATCATATGGCAGTTCTAATTTTAGGGTTTTTTAAATTTTTTTTGAAAATGGGGTCTTGGTATGTTGCCCAGGCTGGTCTCAAACTCCTGGACTCAAGCAGTCTTCCCACTTCAGCCTCCCAAAGTGCTGGGACTACAGGCATAAGCCACCTTGTACTTTTAGTTTTCTTGAAACACCTCCATACTGTTTTCCAGAATGGCTGTACTAACTTACAGGTTACAACAGTATATAAGAGCTGCCTTTTTTCCACATTCTTACCAACATTTGTTATTTTGTTTCTTTTTTATAGTAGCCATACTGAGGTAAGATGGTATCCTGTTGCTGTTTGGACTTGCATTTCCTTGATGATTTCTGACATTTTGCCCACTTTTTGATGGGTTTATTTGTATTTTTGTTTTTGAGTTGTTTGAGTTCCTTGTATATTCTCGATATTAGTCCCTTGTTGGATGAATAGTTTGCAGATGTATTCTCCCATTCTACAGGTTGTCTCTGTTGATGCACAGAAGGTTTTTGCGTAATATAGTCCCATTTGTCTACTTTTGTATATGTTGCCCGTGCTTTTGAGCTCTTGGCCATAAAAATATTTGCCTAGACCAACGTCCTGAATGTTTTCCTTCCTTCCTTCTAGTAGTTTTATACTTTGGGGTTTTACGTTTAAGTCATTCTGCCTTAATTTTTGCATATAGTGACAGATGGGGGTCTAGTTTCATTCTTCTGTGTATACATTTTACCCAGCACTATTTATTGTAGTGTTCTTTCCCCAGTGTGTGTTGTTGGTAGCATTGCTGAAGATGGTTGGCTGTAAATACACGAATTGATTTCTGGGTTCTCTGTTTTGTTTCATTGCTCTATGTGTCTATTTTCATACCAGTACCCTGCTGTTTTGGTTACTGTAGCTTTAGAGGATATTTTAGAGTCAGGTAGTGTGATGCCTCCAGATTTGTTCTTTTTGCTCAGGATTGCTTTGGCTACTCAGGGTTTCCTGTGATCCCATACAAATTTTAGGACTTTTTTTTTATATCTGTGAAGAATGTTATTGTTATTTTGATAGGGATTGCACTGAGTAGTCAGTCATTTTAATAATATTAATTTGGTCAATGAGCAGGGCATGCCTTTCCATTGGTTTGTGTCATCTTCAATTTCTTCCATTGGTGTTTTGTAGTTTTCCTTCCAAAGGTCTTTTACATCCTAGGTTAAATCTATTTCTAAGTAGACTTTATGGTAGCTATTGTAAATGGGATTGCTTTCTTGATTTTTTTTTCAACTAGTTTGTTACGGGTAATAGAACCACCATTGATTTTTGTATGTTGATTTTGTGTCCTCCAACCTCATTGTATTTGTTAGTTCTAAGTTTTTTTTCTGTGGAATGTAGGTTTTTCTATCTATAAGATCATGTTTTCTGCAAAGAGGAACTGCTTGACTTTCTTTTTTCCAGTTTGGATGACTTTTTTTTCTTGTACCTGATTGACCTTGTTAGTACTTTCAGTACTTTGTTGAATTGGAGTGGTGAGAGTGGGTATGCTTGTCTTGTTCCATTTCTCTAGAGGAAAGACTTTAACCTTTTCCCCATTAAGTATGTTCCTTCTATGCCTAGTTTGTTGATGTTTTATCATGAAGGAATGTTGAGTTTTGTCAAAAGCCTTTTCTGCATCTATTCAGATGATTATATGGTTTTTGTCCTTCATTTTTTTTTTTTCCTGTACACCATGCTTCTGTATGCCCTTCATTTTCTTGATGTGATGTATTGCATTTATGGCTTTGTTTATGTTCATCCACTCTTGCATCCCTGAGATAAATCTCACTTGATTATGATATGCTCTTTTGTTGAGGATTTTTTCATTGATGTTCATAACAGGTTGCTATAGTTTGGATGTTTGACCATAGAAATCTTATGTTGAAAATTTCATCACCAATGTTAGAGGTAGGGCCTAGTGGGAGGTATTTGGGTCATGGGAGCAGTCCCTCATCAATAGATTAATGCCCTCTCTCAAATAGGGGGCTGTATTAGTTCCCATGAAAGCTGGTTGTTTAAAAAAGAGCCTGGCACTTTCCTCCCTCTCTTGCATTTTGTCATGTCACATGATCTCTGCACATGCGGGCTCCCCTTTGCCTTCTGCTGTGATTGGAAGCGGCCTGAACCCTTCACCAGAAGCAGGTGCTGGTTCAGTGCTTCTTTTATAACCTGAAGAACCGTGAGTCAAATAAACCCCTTTTTAAATAAATTACCCAGTGTCAGGTATTCCATTACAGCGAGACAAATGGACTAACAGTGATCTTGGCCTCTTAGTTCCCTTTGTTTGTCCTTATTTGGTTTTGGTATCAGGGTAATGCTGGCCACGTAGAATGCATTAGGAAGAAACTCTTCTTTTTCACCTTTTTAAAATAGTTTAAGAATTGCTGTTAGCTCTTCTATATAAATTTGGTAGAATTCTGCAGTTAATTCATCTTGTCCAGGGCCTGCCTTTGTTGGGGGACTTTTTATTACTGCTTTAATCTCACTAGTCATTATGGGTCTGCTTAGGTTTTCTTCGTGGTACATTCTTGGTAGGTTGTATGTGTCCAAGATTTATGTATTTCCTTTAGATTTTCCAACTTGTTAGCTTGTAGTTGTTCATAATAGTCTTTAATGATCCTTTGTATTTCTGAGGTGCCAGTGGTAATGTGTCCTTTTTGTGTATGATTTTTTTAATTTGAGTTTTCTCTATTTTTTTCTTGGTTATTCTAGTAGTTTGTCAATTTTATCTTTTCCAAAAACTGAGTTGTTATATTGTTAATTCTTTCTACATTTTTCTTGTCTCTAACTCATTTAGTTCCACTCTGATCTTTATTATTTCTTTCCTTCTACTAACTTTGGTTTGGTGTGTTCTTTCTCTTCTAGTTCTTTTTTCTTTTCTTTTCTTTTCTTTTTTTTTTTTTGAGATGGAGTCCCCCCCGTCACCCATGCTGAAGTACAATGGCTCAATCTCAGTTCACTGCAACCTCTGCCTCCCGGGTTCAAACAATTCTCTTGCTTCAGCCTCCCAAGTAGCTGGGATTACAAGCACCCACCACCACGCCCAGCTAATTTGTTTTTGTATTTTTAGTAGAGACAGAGTATCACTCTTTTGCTTAGGCTGGAATCCAGTGGCTTGAGCTCAGTTCACTTACACCTTCGCTTTCTGGGTTCAAGCAATTCTCATGCCTCAGCCTCTTGAGTAGCTGGAGTTACAGGTGCCAGCCAGCTAGTTTTTGTATTTTTAATAGTGGTGGGGTTTCACTATGTTGGCCAGGCTGGTCTCAAACTCTCGACCTCAAGTGTTCTGCCTGCCTTGGCCTCCCAAAGTGCTGGGATTACAGGCATGAGCTACCAGGCCTAGCCTTCTTTGTCTCTTTTTAGAGTTTTTGACTTGCAGTCTGTTTTATCTGCTGTAAGTATGATTGCTGTTGTCAACTTTTGGTTTTTATTTGTATGGAATGACTTTTTCTATCCTGTCACTTTCATTGTTTATGAGTTTTTACAGGTGAAGTGTTTTTCTTTGCATCATACAGTTGGCTTATTTTTTAAAATTCATCCAGCCATTTATTATCTTTTCCAGGGGAAATTAATTCATTTACCTTTAAAGTTATTATTCATGAGTGAAGACATATTCCTATCATTTTGTTTTCTGGTTGTTTCACAGATCCTTTGTTCCTTCTTTCCCTTTTATTGTTTATCACTGTGCTTTGGTGGCTTTTTGTTAACAGTAACATTTGAGTCCTTTCCTTCTCCTTTGTGTGTCTGCTCTACCAGTGAGTTTTATACATTTGTGTGCTTTTATGATGGTACATACTGTTCTTTTCCTTTCAGATGTAGAATTTCCTTGAGCATATCTCATAAGGCTTGTCTAGTGGTGATGAATTCCTTCTGTTTGTGCCTGGAAAAGACTTAATTTCTCCTTTGTTTTTGAAGGATAACTTTGTTGGTAGAATATTCTTCGCTAGCGTATTTTTTCATTCAACACTTAAACATATCATTCCATTCTCTCTTGCCTGTAAGGTTTCTGCTGTGAAATCTGCTGTTTGTCTGATGGGGATACCTTTATATGTGACTTGACACTTTTTTCTTACTGTTTTTAGAATTCTGTTTGTCTTTAACTTTCAACAGTTTGACTATAATGTTCCTTGGATTTCTGTTTGTCTTTAACTTTTAAGAGTTTGACTGTAATGTTCCTTGAAAAAGACATTTTTGAGTGAAATTTATTTGGCATTTTTGGAGCTTCTTCTATCTGGATGTCTAAATCTCTTGCAAGACTTGGGAAGTATTCAGGTATTCTTTAGTTACATAGGCTTTCCATGTCTCTGCTCATTCCTTTGCCATTTGGAACACCCCAAATTCCAACACTTGTTTTCTTCCTGATGTTTCAGATATCACATAGGCTTACTTTATGTTTTTATAATTTTTAAAAAATATTTTAACTGGGTATTTCAAATAATCTCTTTTCAAGTTTAGAAAAAATTTTTTCTCTGCCTGATCTCATCTGTTTTCGAAGTCCTCGATTGTATTTTTATTTCATTCATTGAATTCTCCAGATCCAGGATTTTTGTTTGGAAATTTTTAAAGATATCTTTCTCTTGTTTAATTTCTCATTCAGATCACAAATTGCTTTTCTGACATGTTGTGTTGTTTATCTGTGTTCTGCTGTATCTCACTGAGCTTTTTACAGTGCCTCTGATGTAGCTGTTGCTTCTTCCAATTTATGGATTGGCTTTTGGAGGAAAAGATTACTTTTTTCTATAGGTGTATTTATAATGTTGCTTGGGTAGGTCACTTTGGCTTTGATTCTAGTTGGGCACAGCAATGTAGTGTCTGAATGATTTTTTTCAACTGTAATCAGCATCAGTTGTGTCTGTGATCTCTTCAGTGGCTCAGTTAGCACTTGTTAGTAGAGGTTGCGGTGAAGCTTTTCTGGGGCAAGAGTCACCAAGTGGGCTGGTCTTCAGGTATAGTTGTGGCATCAGTCGGTTTGATGTGCCACAACTTGGGCCTCCAGACAGCCTCCTTGCATACTGGCAGTAGTGGCAGTGGGCTGGGAGGGCAGGCTCGTCCTTGGGCCCCTGGGTGGTGTGTGGCATCATTCATGGCAATAGTAGTGGCAAGCCAAAAAGTCTAGTTTCTAGTTGGCATATGCAGGTACCAGTGGTGGTGGTGGCAGGGTGAGCAAGCCAGTGCTCAGGCCTCCAGGTGACGCATATGGGGAGATGCCGGCAGTGGTGATAGCAGCAAGCTGAGTGGGCGCATCCTCAGTCCTCTGGGAGTTGCGTGTGGGCCCTGGTGGTAGCAGACAGGGAAGGCCATTCCCCAGTCCCCTAAAGTATGTGAGCACTGACAGGCTGAGCAGGCCCATCTTCAGGGCCCTGAAAGGTGTGCATAGGCATTAATAGCAGTATATGGGGCAGATCAGTCCCCAGGTCACCAGATGAAGCATGCAGGCACTGTCAGTGGTAATATTAGGCAGGGAAGGCCTGTCTTCAGGTTCCCAATAGCGTATGTGGGTGCAGGCTATGGTAGCTCAGACACATTGGTCCTCAGGTCCCATATAGCATGCTTGGGTGCCAGCAGAGTTGGTGGTGGGAATAACTGACCCCTCCCCCAGCACCCGATGGTGTGCACAGGCATCAGTGATGGATGAGGCAGGCCTGTTGATAGGCCCTGCAATGATACACAGTTGCCAGTGGCAACAGCATGGTAGGTTGATCCCTGGGCTTCCAGACATACATGCATGTGCTGGTGGGAACAGCAGCAGGAGGGCAGACCTCAGGCCCCCTGATGTGCATGGATACCCGCTGTCACAGGTGAGGCTGTTTGATCCCCAGGCCCTGGATGGTATGCTTGGGTGATGACCCTGGTTGCAGCAGTAAGCAGGATAGACCTGTCCTCAAGCCCAGGTTGGCACCCAGGTGGATCAGTTCCTAAGCCACCTGAAGATGTGGTTCACGTGTGGTGGCTTTGCTGCTGCAGGGAACAGCATTGCTGTTAGTGGCAATGGCCCCAGGCAGGTGACTCTCAGGCTCTGTAGAACATTGCTTCAGCTCCTTTTATCCTGGAGCAGCCTCCTCAGTGTGTTGTACTGCCCATACCCCAGAGCATAGGATACACTACGGGCATCAGTGCTGGAGACCTGGCTGCATGGCTGGGTCCGTCAGCATTGAGATGCTACAGCCATCTCAAGGTATTTTCTAAGAGTATGTATATTAACACTTCATGTACTATGCATTCTATAAACATTTTTGTCATTTTTTCATTGCTGAAATACTTGAAATACAGAACATTTCCTTTATATAGGCAAATACTTAGTTTATATCTCTCTAAAGAAATGCTGCCTACCACTCTCATTGCAAGTTTATATGAATTACCACCTATATTTTCAATGTCGTGTGTGTGTGTGTGTGTATGTGTGTGTGTGTGTGTGTATATATATATATATACATATATATATATATATATATATGTATGTATATATATGTATGTCTATATATATGTCCCAGGTCGGAGGGCAGTAGCGTGATCTCAGTGCAACCTCTGTCTCTCAGGCTCAAGCAATCCTCCCTTCTCAGCCTCCCAAGTACCTGGGACCACAGACGCATGCCACCACACCTGCCTAACTTTTATAGTTTTTGTAGAGATGCCGTTTCATCATGTTACACAAGCAGGTCTTGAACTCCTCAGTTCGGGTGATCCACCCTCCTTGGCCTCCCAAAGTACTGGGATTATAGGCATGTGCCACTGCACCCAGCCCCCCATCTAATATTTTATAAAACGTATTTTTGGTTTTAATGTTTATATATTGAATCCATCCGAAATTCTTTTCTGCAGTGATGAGCAACCACCTGTTCACTCCAGCTACCGGCTATTCAGCATCCACACCATTTATTAAAGAATCCATCCTTGCCCCAGTGATGGGAAATGCCATTGCATTTGTATAAATGCAAATAATAGAATAAGGTAAAACAACTTCCTAATTCACATGAAGAAACTGGTATGTGTTTAACTTAAAAGGCCAATAAAGCTATCAGAAAAGTAAATTATATACCAATTTACTCAATAATGATATAAAAATTCAAAATAACGTACAGACAAATTAAACTCAGCATTGTATTGAAATATGAATACACATTTAGCATTCAGCATTTTATTATTTATTTAAGGAATGTTTATTGAGTATCATCTCTTTGCCCAATAATATTCTAGGTGCTAAGGATTCAGTAGCAAATAAAACAATCATAGTGCATACATCCTAGAATGAAAAAACGATAAATATGTCGTATATTTCTAGGCACTACAAAGTAAGAAAGGAGTAAGTGTTTATTTCAAAGTGTCAGGCTGTCATAATCTTCCCGTATCCATCAATTTAATTCATGCCATCTAAAGCTTAAAAGAGATATATGTGATTATGGCAATAGTAAACCCAAATCACTTAATCAAACTTAGAAGCAATTTGTAATAAAGCTTGTTGTGAATATTTTCTTTAGTCAGCTAAATTAAACATGATAAAGAAAGCTACTGTAAATTTGATTAAGTAACTTACCAAACATGTTACAGTCATCAGTCAGTGAAAATGCCCACTGGTACTGGTACCCATCGGGTAGCTTTAACCCACAGCAGATCTTTTCTGTGATGTTTCCTTGTGGTTCTGCTTCTCTGTGTTTATGATTTATATATTGATGTCCTCGCTGTCATGTTCATGGCTCTGAGCTTTCACTCATGATTTCCATTTTATTAATAGGTTTTCTCTGTTTTTACTCTTCTTTTTTTACCTTTTAATTGAATTTAAAAATTCTTATATTCTCAAATTATGTTTAAATCTGACTGAAACACTTTATTGTGTCCTAGATATGTCCCTTAAAATTTTCCTCTTCTTCGTTTTTTTCAGACAAGTCTTACTCTGTTGCCCAGGCTGGAGTGCAGTGCACAATGTCAGCTCACTGCTGCCTCCGCCTCTCAGGCTCAAGTGATCCTTCTGCCTCAGCCTCCTGAGTAGCTGGGATTACAGGTGCACCCCACTACCCCCAGCTAATTTTTTGTATTTTTAGTAGAGATGGGGTTTTTCCATGTTGACCAGGCTGGTCTTGAACTCCTGACCTCAGATGCTCTGCCTGCCTCAGCCTCCCAGAGTGCTGGCATGAGCCACCACTCCTGGCCCTGAATGATTTTCTTTAGATTAAAAAAAAAGTTTTTTTGTTTTTTGTTATTCCCACAAGAAAAACTGACTCTCCCCCAACATTGATGGAGGGCAGGGGCCGCTGGCTCATCTCTCCTGGTGGTGGCACAATCTGTCCAGGAGTCTTTTGCCCTCACACACACACTGTGCCCATAGATGCCATCTGCGAGAATTGTTCTATAATGATAAGCCCGGCTAAGAGGGAGCATTGTTCACTCTAGTAGTTCCTCATCCTGCCTCGCTGGATGTGTTTCTTTGTGGTGACACGCCTCTTAGCAGCTGGATGATGTGGTCTCCTATGGCTGTGCTATTTGCCATCCTCCATCTTTGTCTCTCCAACACAGCATCCATTTCTCAAAAAATACAAGAGAGATACACAAATAAATAACATGAATGGTGTCCTTATGACACAAAAGGTTCCATGTTTCCCTCTGTTGTTATTTAACTTGCTTTAGTTGCAGTACTAATTGGATTCTGAAATTTTTCAGTCAGCATATGTAACATCTGGATATCCACAGCTTCCACATTTTTGGATTCAATCAATCATCGGTTGAAAACATTCAAAAATAAAAACAAAAAATAATAATTATAAACAGTAATATAAATTTTCAAAGTAATGCAGTGTAAGAACTATGTACTCAGCATTTACATTGTATTGGGTATTCTAAATAATCTGGAGATGATTTAGAGTAGACAGGAGGATGTGCCTAAGTTATATGCCAATACTACACCATTTTATGTCAGGGACTTGAGCGTCTGCGGATTTTGATATGTGCGGGGGTTTCTGGAGCCAGTCCCTTCTGGATACTGAGGGTCAACCGTGTATGTAGAAACATACATGCCTACACTGTCGACATATATTCTGCCTAAGTCGGATGGCTGCTTGGGTTTTTAACTCTTCCATTTGTTATTGCTTACACTGGCATGTTAAAAAACTCACGTAACATTTATTTTCTGGTTCTATTCATCTTATCTTCTAGTGTATGGTTTATAGGTAAATTTACAAATTACGTTTTATTTTCCTCTTTTCCTAATGAGGAAATAACATAAATATATAGAATGGGAGAAACTATTCAATTGTATTAAGCACTTGCCTTTGCCCAGTTTGTCTTGAGTGGAATGTTTATGATGGCTTGTGCTGCCTGCACTAAAGAAGACAGGAATAAAAAAGAAGCTTTAAATTCTGCTTGCTGAGGAAACAAGGACTTTTGAGCACAAAAAGTTTAGATTCCAAGTCTAAAGTCATTTAAAATGTTTTAAAGCTAGGCTGCTTTTTTATGGCTCAATATTTCTTTTTGCTCGTAGCCAACAAACCAGTTATATTATCATTTTGTGAATTATTGCTATCAAAAGATATGTTTCTCTTGCTCGTTCCCTGCCCAGACTGGACACTGTGAAGTTGCTGCGGCTGCATTTCAGGCTCTGGCTGTTCTGCTGTCACTTGGCCCAGGGAGTGGGTGGTTTTCCGAATGAACAGCACACTGGATTCAACACCCACAGCAGCAGTAAATGTTAAGAGGCATGTAAAGATGGCAGAAGCACTCACCGCACCTGAATTAGTGAAACCAGTGATGAACCCTTCCAGTACAAAATCGAAGTGAACTAGACCTCTAGCTATCGAGCCCTTCCTAGTTCTCACCCCAACTGTAACTCAAAAGGTTGGAATATCAAGGTCTTCAAAACAAACAAACAAACAAACACGGTACAGACTAACCAAAGAGGGCGGAGAGAACAGAGTGTGATACTTAATTCCCGAGGAGTAGTGACGCTGGGGGGACAAGGCCCAAACTGGGGCTTAGCCCAAGAGAGGGTTTTCAGCTTCACCCAGGAAAGAATTCAAGGACCAGCTGGCAGTAGAAGAAAACTTTATTGAAGCAGCAGTGTTATCGTTTCCGTGGTATTACAGCTTCGTGATTGCTCCTACAGAGCAGGGCTACCCCACAGGCAGAGAGTAGCAGCTCACGGCAGTTCTACAGTCATATTTATACCTACTTTTAATTACATGCAGATTAAGGGGCAGTTTATGCAGAAATTTCTAGGAAAGGGGTGGTAACTTCTGGGTCATTGGGCCATTGCCACAGAAAGGGGTGGTCACTCCTGGGTGTTGCCATGGCAATGGCAAACTGACATGGCACACTGGTGGATGTACTTTATAGAAAGCTGAGGCACCGGACCTACTTGAGGACTAGGTAAAACAGGGATGGGATCACGGAAGGCCTCCAGGGCTGAAGATAGATATGCTGAGGTCTGAAGGACATGTAGGGGTTTGAAAGGGAAAATGAGCGGACGAAGCAGAGGAGGAAGACAGATCCTGCTGAGCTCAAACCACGAGCAAGGGGCCAACGTGAAGGGGAGGAGTGCAGCCCTCCCTTAGAGGGTCTCCATGGCAGGCCAAGGGAGAGGTGGGCAGGTGAGGAGGCAGTGAGCTGAGGAGTTTGGAAAGTCTCTAAGGCCTTACTTAGCCAGTGTGCTTGGTCTGGAAGATAATTAACCTGGACAATGAAATGATCACATGGCTCTTCTACATTATTTGCCATTGTTGATTGGAATAAGTGTTTTGCACATCTAGAAATGAATGTAAAATAAGGCCATCTTCTGGAAACTCCCTAGAAAATGCCAGGAATGCAGTAACTCATCTAGGGATGGTGCTTCATAATAAGTTTTTGAAACTGTGACCTGTGTCCTCAGGTTCTTGCAAATAATTACCAGCTAACAGATGTTTGTTGATACGTCCTCTCCTGGAGGTCAAGTTATGTAATCAAATAATCAGCAGTGGGGGATTACAAAAGGAAATACTCCATGTTCACAAGATATTTTAACATCTTATCTGAGCACAAAAGCCGGAAAGCTTTGCCTAAACGTGCAACTAGCAAATGCTGTGGGTGCCATTATGTTCTTGAAGCTGATGTATTATGAGAGCATATGAAAACTTTAGCTTCTGAAGGAGAGAAAGAACAGCTATAATAATACGTGATATCTTTTATTGTCTGGCTAGGCTACAAAATTGAAGGGGAAGAGATATGCTTGATTTATAAACTGAGTAGATGACGTGGCATAAGTAACTGCTATTACATTGAGGTGAGACAAGTTATAATCTCCAAACATTTGTTGGAATTGGGAGATAAATGCCAGGGAAGCTGGTACCGCAGCAGAGCCACCAGTCCATTGACCATCAGACCAAGAGAAAGAAAAAGAAATGGCTGCTGTATTGTATGTAGTCCTGACCCAGATTCCCCTGGAATGGCCATTCATTTCCAGGAATGAGTCAGAGATCAGAGAGGGCTGCCTCATCTGGCCATCAGGGTCCTCCTGCTCACTGTCAGGGAGCCCCTGAGGCGTGGAGTAATTGCAACTTTGACAACTGTCCCCTAGTTCTAGAATGCTTGGAGTCAGGGACCCTTCATCAATGCTAACAGCAAGATAATTATGCGTAAGTAAAGAAATACCAACAAACAGAGGAAGCGTTTGCTCTAAAAAAAAAAAAAAAGAAAAGAAAAAAAAAAACTCCCCAATGATAGATTAACCAGGAGACAACACCTAGGGTCAAAGCTTTCTCCAAAATCATAGAGAAAAAGGAAAATCCTTGTTTTGCAGTCTGAAAGATTATACAGAAATCAGTCTTGGAAGTGCCTGTAGGCACTGCTAAGTTAAAGAATGAAAAAAGTTGGCCAGGCTCGGTGGCTCACTCCTGTAATCCTAGCACTTTGGGAGGCCGAGGCAGGTGGATCATCTGAGGTCAGGAGTTCAAGACCATCCTAGCCAACATGGCAAAACCCCGTGTCTACTAAAAATACAAAAATTAGCTTGGTGTGGTAACGCACACCTATAATCCCAACTACTTAGGAGGCTGAGGCAAGAGAATTGCTTGAACCCAGGGCAGAGTTTGCAGAGAGCCAAGATCATGCCTCTGCATTCCAGCCCGGGCAACAGAATGACACTTCATCTAAAAAAAATAATAATAATAAGTAAAAATTTAAAAATAAGTAACTGGGGAAACATCAGGCATAGCTGGATCCAGGGCACAAGTGATCTCATTGGAGACTCTTTCTGTCATCACTTTCCTTCTGAGCCCCAGCTTGGTTCCCAGGTATCTCAGGTGTCACATGTGGGAGGCTGTTATATTCTGACTGATGAAACTAGTGCTGCCTGTTTGCCCCTAGGAAAGGGAAAAGGAGGTGCAGCCGTCTGAGCTTGATGGAGCAAGTACCCTGAGCTATGAAAGAGGACATTAGTTGTCTTAGTTTTCACACATTTTGTAAGGGTCAGTAATGACTGCAAACCTTTTCTTTTCAGGAATCATTTTGAGTATCTTCTTTAACAATCTCCCTTTTACTCTTAACATTATAAACATCAGATTCTGGCTGAGTGGCCTTACCCCTGGAATAAACCTCAAGTCCTGGCATATTGAAGAACTTACAATCAGGCAGAGAAAGGGAGGACATGGGTTATATTAGTCAGCTTTTGTTTTAAGTTGGACTTCTTGAAGACATGAACCATAAACTGACAGGCTCCTTCTCAGCAGAGTTTTCACATGGTTTTGCTTTGTGTGGGAGCATATTGACTTCCTTTCTCCTGATAAACTTTGCACATCATCTAGAGGCTTTATTAACATCGTGAAAGAAAACAAACTTGTAATTGGACATAATGATAGACTCATTAACTTTTTAGGTCTCATTTGTTTGACTAGGTGTAACTTAATTGTAAAACTGGCATTGTTAATTTAACAGAGTGTACGTTCATTATACAGTCCAACAATTTGCATAGTTATTATGTATCAGAACCGATGAAATGAGTTACTGGGTTTATGTAATACCCAGGAAGTCTAACACTTTAGTATGAAGGCTAAGACACAATAAAGAAGTCCCAAGATGAACAGGCATTGGCAAGGCTACTTTAAAGGCTTTATTTATGTGCTAGGTACATAGTGCTGTGGTTATGGTTTATCTGGCTTTTTTTTTTTTTTTGAGATGGAGTCTTGCTCTGTTGCCAAGCTGGTATGTGGTGGCATGATCTTGGCTCACTGCAACCTCCACCTCTCAGGTTCAAGCGATTCTCCTGCCTCAGCCTCCCAAGTAGCTCGGACTACAGGCATGCGCCACTACACCCAGCTAATTTTTGTATTTTTAGTAGAGACCAGGTTTCACCATGTTGGCCAGGATGGTCTTGATCGCTTGACCTTGTGATCCACCCACCTCAGCCTCCAAAAATGCTGGGATTACAGGCGTGTGCCACTGTGCCTGGCCAGTTTGTTTGTGTTTATGGGGTTTTTGTTTGTTTTTAAAGACAGACTCATGCTATGTTGCCCATGCTGGCTTCAAATTCCTGGGCTCAAGTGGTCCTCCCGCCTCAGCCTGCCAAATAGCTGGGACTATGGGTGTGTTCCACCCTAGCTGGCTGGCATGTTTTTATTTACAGAACATAAAACTTTATTATTAAGATTAATAATGAAACCTCTGCATGGATAGGAAGACTTAAAACTAATAATTGTGTCTTAGAAAAGAATCTGTATCTCACTAATGAGGAACCGTTCTAGCCTGCAGAGTTTGTGAGGAGATAGTAACAGGAATATCTGTTGCTGTTAGCTACAAACAGGATTTTAGGTCTGTGAGAGACATTTAGATTGATTGGAAGTGACAGGCTGTCTGTCTTAGGTAACTGTGAGAACCTTTGTGATGTAGATGTAAGATACTTATTACCAGTTCATCTCATAAGCAGCAACCACAGCCCTGTATCCTTAGTTAACATCATCAGAAAAGTTGGATGGAGAATCTTTTGACAGGTATAGTTGAGTTTGATCTCAATACGCAATGTGTATTTGTCTATTTGTATATCTTTAATACATATTACAGAACAGCATCTGAATGTATCTTTTTGTTTTTGTGGAGGCTGATTAGAATGGGTCACCGCTAACAAAGGGTGACACTTGGAGAATTTTGACCTCACACTGGGTCTACCTCCTGGCGGTGCAGCCGTCATCTGCTGGTAGCTTTCAGTCCCACACCACCTAATTTCCCCTCTGCTCTGTAAGTTGGGGCTGACTGTTTCTGGAGATGGACGGGCCAAGAAAAGGCAGAAGCCAGCGGCATTTCTCCATCTCTATGCAGGGGACATCTCTGGCAGTGGCTTCATCCCATTCATTGTCACACTCCCAACCAAACAGCCCAGCTGCAGAGCTGTGGTGACCCCAGCACCTTCTCCCCTTGTCCCCTAGCCCCAGATGGCAGCTGCACAATAATGATGCTAGCCTCAAGTGGCTTCCTTTCCCTTTTTAGTCCTTCTAAAAAGGGCTATAGTGCTTCCACGCCTCCATAACTAACCTCATTACATTCTGTCATTTGAACCACCTGCTGTGGGCCCTGTTTTCCTAACTAGACCCCGAGCCATGCAAATAGCTATGCAGTTAAGTGTTGTGTAGAAACCACACACCTGCTGCAATCCTCTTAGTAAAACTTGTGCGTCCCTGTTACTTTATCAAGAGAAGGATAGTTTTTTTTTTTTTTTCTTTTTGGGAATATTATCTAAGAAGGATTTGGAGACTAGAATGGAATTTTACTCTTTGTGAAGATAGATGCAATGTTTTGTTTGGAAAACGTAATTGTTAAACTATAAACATAAAGTTTAGGATGTTCAGTAAAAGCTATTAGGAGGATCACGGGTGAGTAAGTCAGGTCTTACCGCTAAAGGTATTTTAGGTTTGACCTGATTGTGACTGTGATAAGCAGGGCTTTCAAGCCAGTTGTCGTCTATTTTTATAGTAATCTGATCTATGAAATTTTATTTGGGCTTGACTAATTAGCTTCTGATCTGAAATGTTTTTATACAGTTGGATTCTTGGTGTTGAGCTAATTTTCAGATTTTGCTGGGTTATTGAATACTTGTTGCTCTAGTTCTCTTTGTGAGAGGCACTGCTCATGAGTCATGGGTGAAGGGACATCTCGAGTGAGCAGGAGTGGCTTCCAGGAATGCCACAGTCCAGTTGACGTCTTCATGCTCTTTTTCCCGGGTACCCCTTTGATCTGTATGGATCTGATGTGATTTGCAGTCAGGCCTCTACAATGGGGAGGAAAGGTCAAATGAGTTGTGATGAAAGAGAAGAATGGAAGGAAAGGATCACAGCCTTGTCCAGAGAAATGGCAAAAGTGTGAGTACCCTTCTAAGAGCTTAAAGAATACAACTTTGTTGGGTTTTCCACTTAATAATAATAAGGTGGAAAATGGGCCAGGCGTGATGGCTCTAGCCTGTGTTTCCAGCACTTTGAAAGGCTGAGGTGGGTGGATCACTTGAGGTTGGGAGTTCCAGACCAGCCTGGCCAACATGATAAAACCCCATCTCTATTAAAAATGCAAAAATTAGCCAGTGTGGTGGCATACAGCTATGACCCTAGCTACTCAGGAGGCTGAGGCATGAGAATTTCTTGAACCCAGGAGGCAGAGGTTGCAGTAAGCTGAGATCATGCCACTGCATTCCAGCCTGGATTACAGAGCGAGATCCTGTCTCAAAAAAATAAAGTAGAAAACGCTTATGGCATTCAACAGTGTCACAATATTAAGCCAAGCACATTTGCTAAGGTCTTAGTTTTTTCAGGTATTAAAAAGAAATTGTTTCAGCTATTAATTGAAAACAAAACAAAACAAAAAAACTGGCCATTTGCTGTCACAGATTTTAGCTGCCTAGCTAATTCAGGTTTCCCAGAAGTGATTATTTGTATCCAAATGAAATGAATACGCTCCTGGAAATTACAGCTCCTGGGTAGGTGGAGGAATTTATGTATTTATATATTTAGGACTTGTTATGTATCTTTTTTAGCTGATTTATGTATGACCTAGCATTTGTTAGAGGTGGGTTGGGCCCCTCTGAGATTCCGTTTACCCACAGTAAAGGATTCTGTTCCAGGCACACTAGAATTAACAGCTGGGCTTCTTGATGAAGAGGACACTCCCCTGTTGTTCCCCAGAGGACTGTTTCCCTAGTGACCTAGAAGCAACTTCCCCGCAGCCAACCCCTACACATGCTAGAACTCAAATGATGCCGCCTTGAGCAGCCCTGCCTCGGGCATAACCACAGTTACGCAGCATGGCTCCAGATGCTTCTTGGGCCACTTGGCTTGGGCCCTGCCATGCCGCAGTGACCTCACAGTGGTGTCAGCCTTCTGATCAGCCTTCTTGGACTCTAGCTAGAAGACTTTCCTGGCTTGGACTTCCTCAATTTTTTAAACTGAGTAATTAAGAGAAACAAAACAAAGAATTCATAGACAGTTAATTCCAAAGAATCATGCAACTGTCTGTGAGATGACACTCCTATGTGAGCAAGCGATTCTCGCCCAAGGTGGAATTTTAGAAAAAGGCCCTTCTAACTTCTATTGTGTGTTGCTTTATTGTCTGCTGATTTTGAATATAGATTGGAAATGTCGGAAAAGACTTCAGCTATCTTAGCCCACTGATTGTATAGGAGCAGAAATGACCAGCTCACTCTGCTAATTAGCCTGAAAGAAAAGGTGTTATTACTGAGAAGCAATGCTCCATGGGTCTCTCATGGGTTGCTCATCTTTGAGGGAGACACTAACTTGTTCTGACCCATCTTTTCAAGGAAGTTGTAGAGCAAATGACCTTGGAAGTAGAGAAGATAATGTCTCTCTCCAGATCAAAAGGCAGATTTGCTTATTATCCAGTATGATAAAGATAATGTCTCCCTTCAGGATGAAGGGATGGCTTGCTTAGCACTACTTATAGAAGACTTGAGTTTCCTGAGCTCAGAGAAGTCCTCAGCTGTGGTGCAAAACCACTGCACCTGCAGAATCTGACTTAGGCCGTCTGCTTCCACCCTGAGAGAGACGTGGGGGGGGGGAACTGGTGTAATACGATGCTCATGCTTCGCTCCACGTGTGCTCTCACTTCTACATTCCTTTGTCTCTGATCCAGGAGTCTCTTGTCTTCTGTCAGCATTCTTGATACCACGGCAAATGAGCTTATTAACTTGCAAGCTGGGTAAAATCTCAGATTCTTCACAATTCTTGCGAGTTACTCTAGTGCTACACAAAAAACGTTCTTTCATAAAAATTGGTGGAGAAAGCACTGAAATTTACTAATGAGGCATACATATTTAATATAGGGTTGGCAGTGTGCATTTTAGTTTTATCACACTGTATGAATTACTAGAATTTTTCAACTATCTGTAACTTATACCATTATCTATAAACACCAACCCCCAATAAAAAGGCTTTTATCTGGCTGAATTTTATCTGGTGTTAGAACAATTTGTGATTTGTTAGCTGAATGTCTACTGCAGCTTTCTGTAAGCTAAGAAAAAAACATAAATGCTTTCTATCTATTTATCTGTATATGAAATACCTTCTCAATAGTCCTGCGAACTCAGCTATTCTGCAGGAATTACTTTGTTATGAATGAGGATTTTTTTCATGTCTGCAAAAAGCAGTTGTAGCTAGCTCAGTGTATTTCATAAAGGTCAGTCATGTCCTTCAGACTTTTTGTTTTGGTGGTCAGACATTGTTTTAAATCTCTTTCTCAATACCCTTGAGCTGGCCATTGAAGGATTTGTTGCATTTCAAAAGATTGAGTAAAAAGAATAGGATCCTGTGTTCAGGAAAAGAAAGAAATAAACAAAAAAATCAGCCAGCATGATTTCCATGCTGCTGTGGGGAAGGTCCTGGACTCAGGGACAGGACTCCACAGGCACACCTGAACCTGGGCCCATCACACACACTGGACATCCCGTCCACGCCAGACACACACACACACACACACTCTCTCTCTCTCTTTCTCTCTCTCACACACACACACACACACACACACACACATGCCTCCATGGGCTGAAGACTCTAGGTGTGAGGGCCGGCTGATAGTCCACTGCCCCAGATAGGATAGCTTTAGTTAACTAAGTTATACCACCTGGGATTGGTGAGGCTTGTAGTGAAGAACACCCTGAGTTCCAAATCGCTGGCTTTGGGATGCTTCTCTTACAGGCTCACACCTGTAATCCCAGCACTTTGGGAGGCCAAACCAGGTAGATCACCTGAGGTCAGGAGTTCAAGACCAGCCTAGCCAACATGGTGAAACCCCATCTCTACAAAGATACAAGACTTAGCCTGGCATGATGGCGGGTGCCTGTGAACCCAGCTACTTGGGAGGCCTTGGAGGTAGAGATTGCAGTGAGCCAAGATCATGCCGGTGCACTCTGGCCTAGGCAACAGAGTGAGACTTTGTCTCAAAAGGGACACACTCCAGATTTTTGAGAGTCACAGATTTTACCTATGATGTAGCATTGTTTTCAGACATGGTAAGCGACCTGCTACAGTGGGGGTCTTGTGAGACAGTAACTGGAGTTTACTTGCTTTGCCTCTGATGCTGGTGGAAGCTCAAGGTTTCTCACAGTGTGGCCCCCGGAGCAGGAGGAACACCATCACGTGGAAAGTTGTTGGAAATGCGTATCTTAATGCCATCCCAGAATTTACAAAATACCGGGGTAGGTTTGGCGATCTCTGGTTTAACAAGCCCGTGCGCTCTTGCACCAAGCGATTCTGAAGCACACTACAGTTTCAGACCAACGGGTGCTGCTCAGGGTCTCACACGTCAGAGGAGAATGAGGTTAGTTAAATTATAAATAGGAAAAGAAGAATTTAAATGTTGCCATGAAATGTATAAGGGATAACATACAGCATTTATTAAAGAAATGATAAATAGCATTGATTACATCCATTGTTTATCATTTAAGAAGTATATGTCATGCCTATCTTATGTCAGTCACTGTTAGGATACAAATATGAAGAAAGCATTTTACAGATATCTCATCGTGGACCACTGTGGCCTGCAGGGAAAATCTAATTTGCCACATATTTGTGTAAATAAGGTTTTGTTAGAACACAGCCACACCCATTCATTTGCATATTGCTTATGGCTGCTTTTAGGCTACGAGACCAAGTTGAGAAGTGTGACCAAGACCGTATAACCTACAGAACCAAAAGCACTTCATCTTTAATGTCTTACACTTTACATCAAAGTTTGTCAATACTAGGTCAAGTGTTTTAAGAGAGAATCTTTTCCACGTTTCAGGTAGTTAAACACAGATGGAGTCAGGAGCAAGTCTGGCATGCAAGGGTTATTCTGTCATCCAGTAATATATTTGTGTATTCTTTTTTCAGTAGCAGAAAGATTAGCTTCACAGACGTTAGTATCATGGAAGGCATACAGACTGTGTAAGAAGAAACAGAGCAATTACTGGTCAAACGCCTTGGTGTGTGAATGAACCAAAGGAGAACGAGAACAAATATAGAAGTTAGAAAAGGAAAAAATGAGGAATTAAAAAAAAATGTGGTTGGGAAGGGAGAATATTATCAATCAAAAGACTGTGACGAATGTGAAAAGCTAAAATGAGGGAGTGTGTGGCAGGCCCTGGCTGGGGAAAGGAACTAAGAAGCAGTGGGATACTGGATGGGAACATTCCAGCTGCCTGGCACAGAGGGTGGGCAGCAGAGTCTTCCTGGGAATGCTGGGGTATTGATGCCAGACAGAAAAGGGGCAGACTCCAGATGGGGCTGGGAGAGCCATGCTCTGCTGCACTTCTTTTTGTTGAGGCAGAGTCTCGCTCTGTCACCCAGGCTGGAGTGCAGTGGATGATCTCGGCTCACTGCAACCTCAAGTGATTCGCCTGCCTCAGCCTCCCTAGTAGCTGGGATTATAGTCGTTATAGTCATGTGCCACCACACCCAGCTAATTTTTGTATTTGTAGTAGAGACGGAGTTTCACCATGTTGGTCAGGCTGGTCTCGAACTCCTGACCTCAAGTGATCCGACCATCTCGGCCTCCGAGAGTGCTGGGATTACAGGCTTGAGCCACCATGCCCAGCCTCTGCTGCACTTCTGTGTCTATTAGAAGTCCATGTGTACTTGTGTGGCTGTTTACAGTAGGGCTCTCTTCATTCCTTACTCTGCTAAATGACTAAGCTGTGGTGATACTGGAGAAAAAGCACTGGATTTCCCTGCGGGGAGCTTGAGTTACCTCTTGGCTTCACCTCTCACTGTTTGTCCGTGGACACGTCATTTCATGGCTTCGTGTGTCCCTTTCCTCCTTAGTGAGAGGCTTCCTCCTACCTCCATGTTTTGTGATTCTGCTAGACTCACGTATTATCAAGGGGGCATCACTAAAGGAAGGTCACAGCATATCCCCAGCTCCCTCGATTAAAGAGCGGAAGAAGGAATAATTAGCAGAGACTCGGGCCCTTCTGAAGGGGAATGCTTGACCACTGAGACACAGGGCATCCTTTCCTGGGAAAGGTTTCAGGCTGATTTATTTCCAACTCACACCTCATAACCGATATCTTCTCTTGCCCAAAAAGATTGTTTACTGTCTAAACGTTTAGAGGAGAAATGAGCAGCCGGGCTCCACGTGTGTGATCGTATTTATCTTTCTTTCAGGAATTTTTCTTTAAATGTGGAGCACACCCAACCTCCGACAGGGAAACATCAGTAGCTTTGCACCTGATCGCCACAAACAGTCGTAACATCACTTGCATTACGTGCACAGATGTCAGGTAAGGATCTGAGAAAAGCGTCTCTCCTCCACTCCTTACTTTCCCCATCCCATTCTGCCATACAAGACTTCCTCCGCAAACTCTTTCCTGGGGAGTGTCTGCCTTCTTTTGTTGTTTCTGCCCAATTTGAGTATGTTTTCATGTGATGAAACCATTTAAAATGCCAATGACTTAGTTTGACTAGGTACATAGGGTCCTAAGATGTGAGATGGCATATCCATAGTATAATCTTAGTTAATATTAAAATGTAAGCTAGGCCAGGCGCGGTGGCTCAAGCCTGTAATCCCAGCACTTTGGGAGGCCGAGGCGGGTGGATCACGAGGTCAAGAGATCGAGACCATCCTGGCCAACATGGTGAACCCCCGTCTCTACTAAAAATACAAAAAATTAGCTGGGCATGGTGGCGCATGCCTGTAATCCCAGCTACTCAGGAGGCTGAGGCAGGAGAATTGCCTGTACCCAGGAGGCAGAGGTTGCGGTGAGCCAAGATAGCGCCATTGCACTCCAGTCTGGGTAACAAGAGTGAAACTTGGTCTCAAAAAAAAAAAAAAGTAAGCTCACATATTTGAGTATAAAATGTAAACCCATCCATTAAGTTCCAAAATAAAAGTAAAATATGATGCTACCATTAGGAATGCTAACATAAGGCACGCACCACCACGCCCAACTAATGTTCTATAATTTTAATAGACTTGGCCAGGCTGGTATTGAACTCCTGACATCAGGTGATCTGCACCTCAGCCCGAAGTGCTGGGATTATAGGTGTGAGTCACTGTGCCCAGCCAGGAATGGAAAAACAATTTATGCACACCATAATATATAGCCCACACATTTTATTTTTTAAAACGTCTTTTCCATATATTTCAGTTCTCCATATTTGCCTGTATTTATGCC
This sequence comes from Saguinus oedipus, assembly GCA_031835075.1. Taxonomy (NCBI): domain Eukaryota; kingdom Metazoa; phylum Chordata; class Mammalia; order Primates; family Cebidae; genus Saguinus; species Saguinus oedipus. The sequence continues at coordinate 171,591,930 of CM063172.1, read as the reverse complement.
GAGGCTTCGCACACATTCATATACTCAAAATGAAAGCATGTAGCTAGTTTTGGACCTTGTTATTTCTAATCTCAGTGAATACAAGAAAAGCAAATATGGAGATGGTCTGTTAGGAAAAAAATGGAAAATGACTGGATGTGAATTGCAGTGTAGGAGCCAAGGGCAAAGTGGAGGAAACTGAGTCTGTTTTCTCTGCAGAGCAGGCAGTTCAGAGTAGCATTCCTTACTCCACACTTTGCAGATGGACAGAGGAAAAGAAATAAGTTTTCATTTTATGTTCTTTGAGGTTGGCCAAGAAGCTCAAATTGCAATAGTGAGAACTTAGCCCTAATATCGGGAAGAACTTTTTAGTGAAGTGCCAAAATGAATTAATAAAGTCAGAGTCTATTGTTTCAGCCTTTTAAGCAAAAATAGTCATATACCCTAATCATTTTACGTCTTGTCTCTCTTTGGCCTTTGGAACTGCATTAGATGGTCTTTTAAAGTTGCTTTAAAACTCTGAGATTTCATGATAAGCAAATATTCACACTCCTATCAGGCTGTGTCTTCTCTAATAAGTTAAAATTAAAATATTGATTAATAGAAGCCCAAAAACGTTAACAACATCTGTTGAACAAACCTGTTTCCAAGAAGGAATGAAAATGAGACAAGATTTTCTCTTTGCTGAGTGTTTAGTCACTGCTATGGCAGGAAACCACAATATTGCCTATAAAAGGCAGCGCTTCAGCCTCTCTGGCGAGGTGAGTGACTGCGCGTGGCTAATGCTTTCAACATGCAGGAAGAGCAGCGAAGATGAGGATTTTGGTGTTTCAGGAAAGGAATCAGAAAGTGCTAAAAGTGAGGGCTTGACTGCTCTGATAGCAGTGGGTAATTGAAGTCACTTTTCAGTTTTTCAAAGAAAAAATTCAGAATACTTTTCTGTTAAGTCAGAAAGCATCTCGTCAGCCAGTATTTTAAACTTTCCATTAAGGTTGGTAAAGATGACAGTAAGGTATGTGGTAATGTTGGTGTTATCTTACTAAGAGCATGGCCCTCCCCGTTTCCCACTGTTACGTTCATGTTAGTAACTGGCAATATCTTTTGAAGAAAACGAGCCACCTCTCAGATATACAGGGCGATAATTGCTGGAAAAATACTATTGTCGCAATAAATTTTTTATATGATTACTTTTGGGAGAATTTATAAATAGAAGCGACTATATCCAGATGCATCCTAAGGGGGTGTGTGTGTGTATCCAATCACTTGATTGAATAAGGTCCCTTCTTGTGTAAGTCAGTAGAGGAGTGTCCCATGTGTAGGAAAGAGAGACGAACTCCTTCTGACTTTGAGGTTCCCATGTGTAAGGACATGATGAGCGCCTACACAGACATTCTGCAGTTTGGTGATCATTTCGGGGTTTTCCTGAAAATGCTTTCTTTTTAAATTTAGAAATCATTCACAATAAATTATAAAAAGTGTTAGAAGTTATTTTTACCCTAATGCTTAGTAAAATTGTTTTTTCCCCAATATCTTGATTGTGCCGACATATTTTCAGTATATATGTGTGCTATATAATTATATTGTATGTATAGTTTGGTATCTTGCTTTTTCCATTTAGCGTGATATTGTGATACATTTTTTCCTCTGCACTTCTCTTTAAAATGGCACACTCAGCCAGGCACAGTGGCTCTCACTTGTAACCCCAGCACTTTGGGAGGCAGAGGTAGGCAGATCACTTGAGCTCAGGAGTTTGAGACCAGCCTGGGAAACATGGCCAGACCCTGTCTCTACAAAAAATATAAAAATTAGCCAGGCATGGTGGCATGCACCTGTAGTCCCAGCTGCATAGGGGGCTGAGGCAAGCGGATGGCTTGAGCCTGAGAGGTCAAGACTGCATTGAGCTTTTTGTGCCACTGCACTCCAGCCTGGATGACAAAGTGAGACTCTATCTCAAAAAAAAAATGAAAATAATAAATTTCTTTGCCATGAAAATAGTTTTTTAAAAATAGGTACCTGGAGCCGGGTGCGGTGGCTCATGCCTGTAATCCCAGCACTTTGGGAGGCCGAGGCGGGTGGATCACGAGGTCAAGAGATCAAGACCATCCTGGTCAACATGGTGAAACCCCATCTCTACTAAAAATACAAAAAATTAGCTGGGCATGGTGGTGCGTGCCTATAATCCCAGCTACTCAGGGGGCTGAGGCAGGAGAATTGCCTGAACCCAGGAGGCGGAGGTTGCGGTGAGCCGAGATCGTGCCATTGCACTCCAGCCTGGGTAACAAGAGCGAAACTCCGTCTCAAAAAAAAAAAAAGAAAATCGGTACCTGGAGTTCTGTCAGGTGGGAATATGCTGTTGTATGAACTTTTTCTTTAGTACAGCTAAAAACGGGGTCCTTTTCACACCCATGAAAAATTAGGCCCACAGACTCTTTTGAGGGTGAGAAAAATGTGACTTATTGGGCAAAAAGGAAAAGAAAAAGGGTAACAGGTACTCTCAGCAAAGCAAGAATCCCAGTACTACCCCGATCAGGAGAAGCCAGGCTCCTCCCTGGCGCAAACAGTGTGAACTTCCCAAGGCTCCATCCCTTTCTCCCTGTGCACAGGCCAGTTTCTCCGGATACCCCTGTATTCTTGGGGGTCTCAGTTCTATTTAACCATTTTCCCACTGTTGAGCGTTTAGAATACTTATAGTTTTTTAAAAAAGAAGACTGAAAATTGTATTATTTTAAAGACATCGTGGACTGCATGCCTTGACTCTTAAGAACACAGTTGTAACAGTGGTTGTATAGGTCCATGGTAATGGACATTTCTGAGGTTCTTAATGGGTATCATCACGTTCCTTTCCAGCAGCACTGCTCCAATTCTGATCTGAGAGGGTTCCCTCCTATCTTTCTTTCAGCATTGCGTATGCTCATGATTTTTGTCTTTGCCTATTTGATAAAGGAGATTTTTTAAATTGTTTTGTTATTTATGAATTCAAGAATTTCTCATTTGCTTATTTGCATTTTTTATTGTGAGAGAACAATGCAAAACCTCAGTACAAAAGCTATACAAAAAGTCTACAAAACAGATCTGGTCTCAGCAATTGCTTCGTCATTCACTATTCATAATATCAGGGTGTCCTTTATAAATACAATATACTGGCTTTTGAATTTATGTTTAAATATGTTGCTTTGATCTTTATTTAAAAATATCATATTTTCCTGGAGATGAATCATATTCATGATTAATTACAGACTTAAAAATAAAAGGGTTTTAAAATCTATTATTTTATAACTTTTTATTTATATATGTGTATTAATCATACACCATTAATCAAATTAGACATAACCACATAATAGATGAAAATCATAGGATAGTATTAATTTATCTGTAAATATATTTTGTGTGTACTTATAATGGGAAATAAAAATAATATTCTAAGCCTCCAACTGACTGAATAGACTCCTTCCTGGTCAGGGGGACCATGGAGACACCTTGGAAGCTGAGTCCCAGCCATGATGGGGTAGGATGTCAGACAGTCCTGTTATGCCCCCTCCCTCTCTAACCACCTCTAGACTTTCTTCCCTAAGGGCTAAACAGAAACCAGGCTCTCCAAAAGACTCCATACTGAGGCTGGGCATGGCTCATGTCAGTATTCCCTGCACTTTGGGAGGCCGAGGTGGGTGGATCACTTGAGGCCAGGAGCGTGAGACCAGCTATGGCCAACATGGGCAAATCCCATCTCTACTAATAATACAAAAAAAAAAAAAAAAAATAGGCCGGGCATGGTGGCTCATGCCTGTAAACCCAGCACTTTGGGAGGCTGAGGCAGGCATATCATGAGGTTAGGAGTTAGAGACAAGCCTGGCCAATATGGTGAAACCCTGTCTCTACTAAAAATAAAAAATTTAGCTGGGCATGGTGGTGTGCACCTGTAGTCCCAGCTACTCAGGAGGCTGAGGTGGAAGAATTGCTTGAACCTGTGAGGTGGAGGTTGCAGTGAGCCAAGATTGCGCCACTGCAGTCCAAACTGGGTGACAAAGCAAGACTCACTCTCAAAAAAAAAAAAAAAAAAAAATTTCTGGGCATGGTGGTTTGCGCCTGTATTCCCAGCTACTCAGGAGGCTGAGGCAGGAGAATCGCTTGATCCTCGGAGGCAGAAGTTGTTTTGAGACAGGATCATGTGACTGCACTCCAGCCTGGGTGACAGAGTGGAACTGTGTCTCAAAAGAAAAACCCACATTATCCACACTGACAATGTCAATTACTGGCTTATATCTTCTTGGATACAGAACAAAGACAAGATGAGATAAATCAGTCCTTCAGCCTCCCTGAGACAGCTGCCTGCTCTATTCCGATTTTCTTTAAATGTTCACCTTATCTTATATAAAATGTCGGTTTACTGGGCACTGCCTAAAGGCTCACAAGTATATCACTATCACAAGTGTGGCTCACTGCCTCCCCCTTTTAAGGAAAATGTATAAATGCTAAATCTCCTCAGAACCTCTTTGGGAAAAAAACAGCCACAGATGTGTCTGTGACTTGCATTTTTCCCAGGCATGCTCTCAAGCTGGAATAACAGCCCCTGATGACTGGTCTTCTGCCTCAGTCACTCATTTCGGTAGTCAGCACTAATGAAAATAAGATTTATGTTTTTGTGCTTTAAATATATACTTCTGTATATTTTTGATTTACCTTTTTATGATAATAATTCAAAGTGCCCTAATGCCATAAAGCTAACTTTTTGACCTTGAAAGAATAGCACAATTTCTTTGGCCTTTGGTTTTTGTATAAAATCAGAAATCTAAGCAGGTCATCTACAAGGCTCTGACTGGTTCTGAGGACTGCAGAAGGGAGGAATAGGAGTTTTTCACAGCTTATAAATTGATTGAGACAGTTGCAAAAATACTTGTATTCAGTACTATCTATTGACAAATACAGAAATCAAAGATGAGGTCTGCAATGATGCTGCCTACCAAATCACATGTATGTGGTTGTAATATGTAGGCAGATGTGTAAGAGACATGTGTGACTCATGGACAGATTTGAGGCTTACAATTTAATTCAGGTACATGATTTGTGTCCTTTCGGTTTACATTTCACATAAAATATTTTACTTTTCCTTAGGCAGGCACCGCGGCTCACATCTGTAATCCTAGCACTTTGGGAGGCTGAGACAGGCAGATCACAAGGTCAGGAGTTCGAGTCCAGCCTGACCAACATAGTGAAACTCCATCTCTACTAAAACTACAAAAATCAGCCAGGCATGGTGGCACATGTCTGTAGTCCCAGCTAAGGGACTGGGACTGAGAGGCTGAGGCAGGAGAATCACTTGAACCTGAGTGGCAGAAGTTTTGAGACGGAGTCTTGCTCTGAGCCAATATCATGCCACCACACTCCAGCCTGGGCAAAAGAGCAAGACTCCATCTAAAAAAAAAAAAAAAAAAAAATTTTTTTAACTCTTTCTTAAAAAAGAAAAAAGTGAACTATTTGAGAAGCAGAATGTCCTGAGATTTTTTGTGAATCCGCAGGTTCCCTTCTGGCATCAAACCTTGTATTTTGCTCTCCTAACAACAAGTGACTTGTTCTTCACCTTTCAGGATTGTGAGTTGATAGTTTGAGGTTTATGAATATAAGCATAATGAGCTGAACAAAAAGCAGGAACTTGAATCGAGCCTAGTAAGTCTAGCACTTGAAGGCAGAATCGCTGCATTGTTTATTATTTCCAATAGAAGTTAACAACAGAAGTGTTACATGTGAATTTTCAGTGCCGGAAAAGAAGAGCAGTCAAATATAAATTTAATTTTCTCAGCAAGGCAACTTTACTTTCTGCAGAAAGGACACTTCCATTAGCCATGTTGTACCCAGAGGACTCTGAGAAAAGGAGGCAGGGACATTTATATCTAACACATCTGCCCTGCTGCTGCATCCTGATTCCATTGGCTGGAACTGGACTTCACATTCTAGGCTGCACCCAGTTGGCTAATAATTTAAAACTTTTCTAAAGAGATAAAGGCAGAGGAGAACAAATAAAAAGAGGAGGTAACTTGAGGAATGCTTAAAGAAGCAGTAACATTTCCAAATAAGGAAGGGAAATAAGCTATGACCTAAGACTTGCCTGGGCTTGTCTAGGCATGTCAGGGCAAATATCTAGGCTAAAGTGTACGAACTAAGAAAACTGGATACATTTATTTATTATGACTAAGAGCTGCTTCTTAGCAAAAGCTTTAAAATAAATTAACATTTGAAGAAACCATTATTTATTTGTAATGAACCAAGAGGAAAGCTTTGAAGAGGAAACTTTTATTCATTATTATTTCCTACAAGAAGGTTCAGAACATTCCTGGGTGGCATGGGTAAGCCAAAGGGACACCAGAATTCTTTCCCTAATCAGCATGTGTGTCTTGGGGCTCACCTTTGTCAGTGTCTCACAAACGAAAATGATTATTTCTGCTCCTTCAATCTCCCTTTACAGTGCTATTCTAAAATTTTTTAAATGTAAAATTTGAGAACATACAAAATAGAAAAATCCTTATGAAGTTGAGGACTAAACTCTGATTTTTTAATTGTATCCAAATTCCTGTCTAAGGGGCCTGGGGAGTCATGCCCTACAAATCATAAACTCTCCTCAGATAGGTTTAATTTAACTTTATTTATTGTGACTTACTTTCCAAACTGACTTTGTATAACATTATGAGAAAAGGAAGAAAAACAAAATAGTTTACCCCAAAACATGTTTCTTTGCCATATCTTGAAATGGCTCTGCAAAGCCATCCTTTGTGGGGGAGTATTTGCACCTGTAAAGGATCTCTATTAACATAGCTAGATCTTTTTCTTCCAGGCCTTCCCAATCCTAAGGGGATTAAGAATCTAACACCTCTAAAAGATCTGAAGAGGAAATAGTTGTTGTCTATTGTCTCTGAGGGCAGCTATTGTAAGACTTCAAAATAAACTTGGTCTCCACAGTCTTTTATCTTAACCTGAACGTTCCCTTTCTATTCACCCATCTTTACATAAACTCAACCAATTGTCAACCAGAAAATGTTTAAATTTACCTATAGCCTGGAAGCCCCCAGCTTTGAGTGGCCCCACCTTTCTGAACCAAACTAATGTATTTCTTTTTTTTTTTTTTTTTTGAGGCAGAGTCTTGCTCTGTCGCCAGTCACCAGGCTGGAGTGCAGTGGTGCGATCTCGGCTCACTGCAACCTCCACCTCACAGGTTCAAGCAATTATCCTGCCTCAGCTTCCCAAGTAGCTGGAACTACAGGCATGTGTCACCACACCCAGCTAATGTTTTTATCTTTTAGTAGAGACGGGGTTTCACCATATTGGCCACAATGGTCTCCATCTCTTGACCTCATGATCCGCTCGCCTCAGCCTCCCAACGTGCTGGGATTACAGGCGTGAGCCACCGCGCCTGGCCTATTTCTTAAATGTGTTTAATTGATCATCCTTCGCTAACATGTATAAAACCAAGCTGTGCCCCAACCACCTTCGGTGTATGTTCTCAGGACCTCCTGAGGACTGTGTCATGGACCATGGTCACTCATATTTGGCTCAGAATAAATCTCTTTATATATTTTACAGAGTTTGACCCTTTTCATCGATAGAAGGCATCTTACCTTTAATCATCATTTCCTAGTTTCCAAAGCGGAAGCAGACTGAAAAATACCCATGTTTGCTTAGTCAGAATTTAACCTTTGAGACACATGTTTTAAAAACCAGGTCCCCATCAGGCATTAAATCTAAAAAGCTACACTACCTTGTTATTTCCTTCAACCCTTCCAATAAAGACTTATGTTTTTGATGTCACTGCTGTGTGGTATAAATGGTTTCATAATTGCCTTCAAATTTGTCCTAAAATAAAATTCATTCCGCTTATTGAACCAATGCCACCATGGATGGCAGTCTTAAAAGATTTACTTGGGCCTGGAGATTAGCAAAAATTTATCTCAAAGTCCATTTGTACTTTCTCCAGGTGTTCCTGGGGGAGAAAGATTTAAACATCATTGGACTGTATTTTGATCATTCATTGATTCATTTAACAAAGAGAGATAGGGAATGGAGATCTTAGTTACAATTCCCTTTGAATGCATTTGTTCTGTCTTAAGCTTCTTTTGTCAATTCACATGTTAATTTTGGCTACAGTTGGCATTCTGTGGTGACTTAGAATTACTGTGTAAGTTCTTTATCAGTCTGATTTTTGACATTATCATTGGCTACTTTCCATCAACTTAATACTTTCTTAAAATTTAGGGGTCAGATGGGACCTGATAGTTTATCCAATCATCAGGCTCTGAGGAGCATGGTGAGAAACTCATGTATACTTACAAAAAATTTAACTGGAATGTTTAATATGACCTTTTACAGTAAATGACTTTCTGTAATGGAAATTGTTGGAAGTTTTTAATGTGTTGTAGCACCAGTGTTTGTGCACACAGATACTGTGTGCACAATTTCTCCCATTTGGGTCTAATTTCTCCCATTAGACCCAAATATGTTTATATTACAATAAACAGGGGTATGTTCTAGTGTCGAATGGAAAATCTTACAACTTTTTAAGATGAAACAGAAAACTTCAAAGATACATCCTCTAACTTGAAGCAGGCTACTTCACACTGTGCCTCAGACCCCATGGGAGTAAATTCTGTCTACTTATGCCAGGAGTGATTCTTTCTGAAAAGTATGACACACCCTTATCCAGTCTTGAGGGAGAGCTGCTATAAACCCTTCCGGAAAGAATCTGTGTATAAAGCCTTTAATAAAAGGTATTCACCATGCTCCCTTTGAGATTCAGATGCAGTACTTGATGACCTGTAATTTTTTAGTTACATTAATGTAAAATAATTTGGGCGACCATCTTATAGATGAAGAAATTGAATCTATCACATTAAAAAAATTACATCTGATTACACTACAAGGAAGTGATTAAACCAATCTACAAACCAAAGTCTACATGGCTGGCATTGCTTTTCTTTCACTGCACCTTTCCCTCCACCCTGCATGGTCCTGGCTTTCTCTGTACAGTGAAAAGCAGGGCTAGCTGGTGAGACTGGAAGGTGGATTTGCATCTGAAATGGAGAAGTAAGATTCAGAGAAGAGAAAAAGTTGAACTCGCTGCTGTCCTGTGTGCCTGTCTTTAAAAACCATTGAGAGTGGAAAAAAATTGAGCTGCCTCCAAGTCAGCTGCTCTGCAAAATTGCAGGCTGCTTTTAGGCCAAGACCCAAATTGACTGACATGCCAGCGTGACTGGTCCTCCCCACAGTGGCCAGCACAAGATGTTTCATCAAAGAGATTTAAAGAAATGTTTGCTGACTTAAAGGTAAATCTGTTTCATGCAGTGCAACGAACAGAAAGCAAGCTATTTTTACATGAAACAATTGTCTTTTAAAAATCCCTTCTGAATTTAATAGACTTTTCCACAATTCAATTAAATGAAACAATGAATTAGTCAGAAATCAATGCAGAGTTTTAAGGAGCTATTAGAAATAAGGGGGAATGTCCAATTTTGAAGTCCAAGCCACAGGATATAGATTACTCTGCCATATTGTTTGGGGTCAGTTGCTTATGAAAACATAAAAGAAATATTTTATCCCCATTGATACTTTTAAATGTGAACCATGTCACTTTTAATGTCAGCCCGTGACCTTCATTTCTCCTGCGGTGGACCCTGTAGGTTTCAGATTTCAGCAGCTGCGTCAGCAGAGCTTCCTAGAGATGTCACAGGTGCTTGTGCATGAAATTCTTAGGCCTTGCCTTTTCATTTAACTGTCACTGCAGGTGCATAGTAACCCTCACTGGCAAGAGCAGGGCAATACTGCAAATCCTCCTGGAACAATTTTGTATTTGTTAAGGTCAACCTCGCATATTGTAACTGTCTGGATTTTAAGCAGTTCATTTTCTGTTGGTGGATTTTTGTTGGTGGTGGTGGTGGTGGTTTTTTTTTTACCTATTTATTTTTGAGACGGTTCAGAGTTTCACTCTTGTCACCCAGGCTGAATGCGATGGCACGTTCTTGGCTCACTGCCACTTCTACCTCCCTGGTTCAAGCTATTCTCCTACTTCAGCCTCCCAAGTAACTGGGGTTAAAGGCATGTGCCACCACACCTGCCTAAGTTTGTATTGTTAGTAGAGATGGAGTTTTGCCATGTTGGCCAGGCCTGTCTCAAACTCCTGACCTCAGGTGATCCACCAGCCTCAGCATCCCAAATTACTGGGATTACAGCCATGAGCCACTACACTTGGCCTGTTGGTGGATGTTAAGAAAGATGGAGCTGCATTCCCAAAGCATCTAAGAAACCCTTGCGAGGGCTTTGTTGACAGTCAGGGTTTTGTTTTTAAGGTCCATTTTCACCTGAAAGAAATACCCACAGCATTTAAATAACTATTTTTTTAAAGAAAACTATTGCATGACTTTTATTGCACACATTTATTTCTAATGGCAATATTATCCTTATAATTAGCAATTGGTTATAAACTAGGTGAGGGGAAGAAGTTACTTTTCATTGCAAATAATGTTTGTGCCAGTTCATACCTTCAGATAGAAATTTTAAACTGCTGGGACACTTCTCAGTGATTAGCAATAATATGATCTGCCTTGCCCTCTGTAAACATCCTTTATGTAGCTATATTTTCTCATGACATTTAGAATTAAGTATTTGCAAATTTGTCCTTTGTAGCTTTCAAAGCCTGTAGAGCTGTTTGTGAGAAAATAAGCAATCGTTGGAGAAACCTGGAGTGCAAAGTTATTTACTCGAGCAAGGGTCATGGTGTGTTGATTCTGTTCCTTGTTAATTTGACAAATTCTGCATCACAGGAAACATGGCCTTACCTGCTGTATCTTCTGTACACTGTAAGTGGAATTTCAAGAGTTTCTAGATCTAGATGTAGATTTTCACAATAGTAAGAGGTGCTGGGCTACACAGATATACCAGCATCCTATTATATCAGTATCACAGGCAAAGCAGTTTCATGCAGGCATGTGAGATCTTTAATATCTCCTCTACCCATCAAAGATAAGGTAAAAGTAGATCAGTCTGTTCATTCAACAGATACTTATTGACTTCATCTGTGGCTCAAGAAACTATTCCAAGTGGAGCTGAGACAGAGCCTTGCATTTCTGAAGGGATGCAGGGAAAGCCATGGACAGGGACACACTAGCAGGTGCGGGTGAGATGGAACAGGCTAGTTCAAGCAAGGCAGAAGGTGTTAACACCTCTCAGTTCATTTTCACTGTGTCATGGTAGAAGAGGGACCCAAACTTCCTTTTCTTTTCTTTTCTTTTTTTTTTTTTTGAGATGTAGTCTCTCATTCTGTCTCCCAGACTGGAATGCAGTGGCATGATTTCAGCTCACTGCAACCTCTGCTTCCCGAGTTCAAGCAATTCTCCTGCCTCAGCCTCCTAAGTAGCTGGGATTACAGGCACATGCCAACATGCCCAGCTAATTTTTTGTACTTTTAATAGAGATGGGATTTCATTATGTTGGCTAGGTTGGTCTCAAACTCCTGACCTTGTGATCTGCCCAACTGAGCCTCCCAAAGTGCTGGCATTACAGGCGCACCCAGCCTTCAAACTTTATTTGTTTAGGTCAGGTTTTCACCATGATTTCTTTTGTAATACTTGGCCAAGACAGAATTTTGAAGAAATACATAGCATCATTTGTTACATGTTTGAGCAGAGCATGCACCAGTTTTCCCGATTCCTTTTCTTTTACACCCAACCAGTTAGATACAGATGTTACCCGCTTAACCCCAAATCATCCCACGTAGCTTCTACTTCTGCTGAAGCACCACCCCTTTACATATCACCCTGGAAATGACCAGGCCATGAATCCAAAGGCTGTCATTGCAGGTCTCCACGTTACATTCCTCCTCTGAGCCTAGACAAAAGTGACTGTGGTGTTTCAGTCTGCATAGGACTGTTTTCCTGTGTGCTCAGTCCAGACACACATGTACATCAGGATAATCTGATGTCAGTATATATTCCACAAGAGGCTGGAGAAGTTCGAACTATCGCTAACAAGTTCTATCGTTCTTACCATTTGTTAGATATTTTGCATGTATGCTGACCTTAACATTTCTAATGTTACCTATACCCATTTTACAGATGGGAAAAAAGGTAACAAAGAGATTATGTTGCTTGCCAAAAGTTGCATTGCTCTTAAATGAGGGAAGACAGTGGATCAATATTAGATCCCATGATAATTCTGACACCAACATTCATACTCTTTGCTACCATTCTGTATGGCCTCAGGAAAATGTTTATTCCCTCAAAAAATGACATCATTAATTGTGGGAGAAGAAGAGAAATATGGCTAGAAGACTGGAAATGATTGAAGAGGGCTTGTAAGCTTAAAAGTTGGAAGGAGTGGCTGCAGATCCATTGCCCTTGGTTTTCTTAGGATTAATGGCACTTCTGCTTAACAAGCCAGCTGCAAATCCAGGGCAGGAGGGATTGTTCCGGTCCTGGGCTTCTGTGAAGGTTGTTCTTGCCCTTCAGGGAAATTCTTGTGTGGCTTACTGCTTAACAGAAGGTTGTGGCTCAGACACCTTTGCTGAAAAATATGCAGAAGCTTCTCAAACTCCAGATCTCAAATGATCCGCCTGCCTCAGCCTCCCAAAGTGCTGGGATTAGAGGTGAGAGCTACCGCGGCTGGCTGATTTAATCATCTTATTTCTATCTTTTGGGTATCTTCACAAGTATTTGGTTTAGCTCTCTCATCTTTAGTCTGTATTGGGAGAATTCTAACTATTTTTCTAAATATGAAATTTTATTATTAAGCTATTTGAGATCCACATATACATAGTTACTTGACTTGTAACAAAGTGATACCATTGAGATGTGGTTCTGGGTAATTTTGATGACTTTATGTTTTTAAAAAATGGGGCTGGGCACGGTGGCTCATGCCTGTAATCCCAGCACTTAGGGAGGCTCAGGTGGACAGATCGTGAGGTCAGGAGATTGAGACCATCCCGGCTAACACATTGAAACCCCGACTCTACTAAACATACAAAAAATTAGCTGGGCATGGTGGCACACGTCTGTAGTTCCAGCTACTCAGGAGACTGAGACAAGAGAATCACTTGAACCCGGGAGGCAGAAGTTTCAGGAAGCCAAGATCCCACCACTGCACTTCAGCCTGGGCAACAGAGTAAGACTGTGTCTTGAAAAAAAGAACCTCGACACCCTATCTTACACTATTCATAAAAGTCAATAGCAAATAAGCTGTAGATCTTAATATACAAGTTGAAACAACAACGCTTCTAGAATATAAAATAGTGCAATATCTTTATAACCCTGATAAAAAGGAAGATTCCTTGTATAAGACACAAACAACATTTAATCAAAGGGGAATGATTGATACATTTATTTACATTAAATTCGGGTACTCATCCAAAGACACTATCAAGAGAGTGACCAGGAAGCCACAGCGTGGGAGATTTTGCAACTAACTGAAGTGACTAAGGGTTCAGAACGAATAGAGAACGTCTACGCATCAGTAAGAAAATGGAAGACAACACAGGAGGAGAAATGGGCAAATTGAAACCACAATTTGGATACTATCACTTGCCCAGCAGCATGCCTAAAATTTACAACACTGACAACCCCAGTCCTTTTGGTAAGGATGTGAAGTAACCGAAACTCTGTATTCTGCTTGGCAGTATCTGCTAGAGATGAATATTTACTTCTCACATGACCCAGGAATTCCACTCCTAGGTAAATACCAATCAGAAATACATACATATATTTATACATGTAAGAGACACTGACAACAGCGTAACTTAGGATACCTCACAGCTTAGAATAAACCAAGTGTCCATCAAGATAAACGTGGTATGAATATTCAGTAAAATATACAGGGATTTAAAAAGTGAATTAAACTACATGCAGCTGCTAACATCATTTTGAGGGAAAGCTCGACACAGGAGTGTACAGTCTACATTATTCCATTTATATTACTCCTCCTCAATAGCACTATGAGGCTGGGCGTGGTGGCTCACACTGTAATCCCAGTACTTTGGGAGGCTGAGGCGGTTGAATCACCTGAAATCAGGAGTTCAAGACCATCCCGGCCAACTTGGTCAAACCCCTGTCTCTACGAAAAATACAAAAATTAGTTGGGCACGGTGGCAGACACCTGTAATCCCAGCTACTCAGGAGGCTGAGGCAGGAGAATTGCTTGAACCTGGGAGGCAGAGGTTGCAGTGAGGCGAGATTGTGCCACTGCACTCCAGCCAGGGCGACAGAGTGAAACTCAGTCTCAAAAAAAAAAAAAAATCCAGCAATACATACCGTTTTTTAAAAAAATTAAAAAATATATATATTTTAATATATATATATATATATATATATATATATATATATTTAAATAAATAAATAAATATATTTAACTTATTCCAAAACAGGAAGAATTCATGGTCGTGGACATTAGGATGGTGGTTACCTTAGGGAAGGAAGAGGTAGTAACTGAGGGACAACTGAATCTTCCTTTTGTTTCCATGATTCCCTTCCTCCCCTTTTTCCTAGATTTTATGCCTTTATGACAAAGGTCAGCGCCTGACCCCAGGCCCTGCAGTCCTTATTTTTCTTGGAATATCATACTGGCGCACTCCATGATTGGGGAAGTGTTTGTTGGTCAGAACTGGGACTCTAAAGAGTGCCATAATCCTGGCATTGGCTGGACATTGTGGAGGGTATGAGTGGCTGGGGGACCACCAGGGTACTGGTGAGAGTCAAAGGGAGCATTCCAAGGAATTAAAATCATAGAATCTCTTGAGACATTATTTTACTGGGTGAAAATAGGTTTTATTCTACTAGAGGCCTAGGATAATGTTCCATTCAAAAGCAATTTGACAAATTTACTGAATATACTAGTATGAAGAAAATTAAAATTTATATTGTTTATATTAACATAGGGCATTATTGATACTTTAATCAGAAAATTAGCCATAACTATCTCGAACACTGTATACTTGATATATTATTCAAAATGTATTTTTAAATTATTTACTTTAAAAAAAATTAATGATTGACTTATGAAAGCATTAGAAATTGGTAACACTTCCAGTGATTTTTCTCATTGGATTATATTATTTTTAATTAGAGAATCTCCCTCTACCAAGAGTAAGCATAGAGAATATTTTGATCAAAAGTATTCTCATTTCTAACAGTTTTTCAGATTAAAATGAGAAAATATTTCCAATAGAATATTATCGAAGGGATGATCTTTTACTTCACTCAATACCTTGGATAATATTCTGTTGGAAATATGTATTCATTTTAATTTGAAAGAAATTCAGATTAACATTTGAAAAATAGTATTTTGACAAATATTTTTATAAAACGTAAGTTATCAAATATGTAATTATTATTTATACATACTTTCAGGGGTCCTCAATACCCAAGGCCACAGACTGGTACTGGCCTGTTGATAAGGGGCCACACAGCAGGAGGTGAGCCGTGGGCTGGAAGCATCATGGCCTGAGCTCTGCCTACTGTTAGATCAGCAGAGGCATTAGATTCTCACAGGAGTGCAAACCCTATGGTGAGCTGCACAGGGGGTCTAGGTCATGTGCTCCTCATTCGGATCTAAGGAATGCCTGATGATCTGAGGCAGTTTCATCCCGAAACCACCCCCTGCCCACCCCTGTCTTGTTCATGGAAAATTGGTTTTTCACAAAACCAGGTCCTGGTGCCAAAAAGGTTGGGGATCACTGCATATTTTGAAACCTTCACCAGATTTACCTGCAGCAAAATCGGAGGTTTTCTCAATTTCACTTCTTCATCATATGAGCAAAAATGGGATTACACTAAGACTCTTTCTTCAAAATGAAATATTCCAAAAGTTCAGTTACAGATTTCGGAATTAAAACTGTGCATAGCGTTTGAGTTCTCATCATTTAATCAGTTTCTCCTTCCCTTTCATAGGGATTAGTTTCAATGTCTTCTTGCAAATTTTTTTGTGAGATCTTTATAAAGTACCTAGAGCTAAAGATTTGGGGCACCTCATTTGTTGGATACTTTGTTTTTTTTTTTGAGACCGAGTCTCACTCTGTCATCCAGGCTGGAGTGCAGTGGTGCTCTCGACTCACTGCAGCCTCTGCCCCCTGGGTTCAAGCAGTTGTCCTGTCTCAGCCTCCCAAGTAGCTGGGATTACAGGTGTGCACCACCACACCAGGATAATTTTTGTAGAGATGGGGTTTCACCATGTTGGCCAGGCTGGTCTTGAACACTTAGCCTCAAGTGAGCCACCCGCCTCGGCCTCCCAGAGTGCTGGGATTACAGGCCTGAGCCACCGTGCCTGGCCTGGATACTTTGATCAAAGATTGTCAACTGGTTTTGAACAAAATGCAGACAAGTTTAGAATACTCATAAGGTAGTTAAATACAGTTTTAAGTACTTGAGTCAGTTTCCAAATCCTTTTTTAGAAGCTGAAACTTTTCTACAGTAGCAAAGTGAGGCCGAGACCATTGCCATAATGAAGTGATGTTTATTTACCTGACGTCAGCTTTGTCACACTGCTTTGCTGTTCAGTCGCGCAGTATATGTAAAAGTATTTATAAATTTTTAGAAATTATTTGTAAATATTTGTATTATAATTATATAAAAATATAAATAAACTACAAATCTGTTATTGGTTGAATATTACATCTTATTTAAACATAATTATGAATTATACGCATGCAACAATTACTTCCAGGTATGCTCCCCAAGTTTCTAAATTTAGTGAAGACGTTGTTTTAACCATAATGCCATATCCCACCAAAATATATGTTCATTTATCATTAAAAACAAAAACATGGCCGGGCGCGGTGGCTCAAGCCTGTAATCCCAGCACTTTGAGAGGCCGAGGTAGGTGGATCACAAGGTCAAGAGATCGAGACCATCCTGGTCAACATGGTGAAACCCCGTCTCTACTAAAAATACAAAAAATTAGCTGGGCATGGTGGCGCGTGCCTGTAATCTCAGCTACTCAGGAGGCTGAGGCAGGACAATTGCCTGAACCCAGGAGGCGGAGGTTGCAGTGAGCCGAGATCGCGCCATTGCACTCCAGCCTGGGTAACAAGAGCGAAACTCCGTCTCAAAAAAAAAGCATACATATCCAATATTGAACTGTTAAAGTGAATTTACAGTAATGTTCACATTAGTGTCAGCTATTTCACCATCAAGAGAATACATTTCCAAAACTTTATTTCCTATCAATAAATTACAGGAAAGAAAAATTAAACAGTAATTGGAATTAATGGATGTTCTATTTTTATTATCCAAATAATGATAGAAAACTATTCAATTTAACTCTCTCTGAGATTCTGCTAAGCAAGCTAACACTAACAGCTATCATTTAACTTTTTGTATATGCACAAGAAAACTTGGAATCAAAACTGAGTAAACTCATTTAGAACAGTCATTTCTAAATAAAAAGCCACATTTCTTCACTGAGTAATTTGTAAATGTGCCTTGTGAGCTGTGCATGTTAAGTCTTATTGTTTGAGCACAGCATTCCTAATGCTTCTTCAGCAGATTTGTGGGACTGGTGTTTGTGTGGTTCATGGTATTTTAAAAGACCTTTGGTAAATGGAAAATGTTGGCACACACCTATGCAACTTACACTTTCAGCATTAACTTCCTTGAGAAATAGAAATTCTGTACTCAATAGGCACTTCTTCTTTTTAGCTTATTACTGTTGGAATAGTTTATTCCAAAATAAGTGTCGCCAACAGTCATGTTCATAAATACTTTTGCAATAATCAATAAATGACAATAAGTCCCATAGCAAAAGTCTTCTGACTACTTTAATGTGCTCACGATACTTGCCAGCTTTTGTTTTCTGCCTGTGCTTCATGTAGAGTGAACCTGTAATTTCCCACGTTTTCCATCAACTTCAACAACTCTTGGCTGCTAACTTCAAGGTTTCCACAGACCTCAGCCTAGTCCTGGCAGAGATGATGGCACAGCGCATGGCAGTAGCACATGGAAGGAGTTAGCCGGCTGACTAGAACCTCATGCCCAAGGTCACTTTGTTTTCTCATTGGGTACCTGCTTGTTCTTTTTGCAAAGGCAGCATTCGTTGCCTGCTAACTTGGAATGATCATAAGAAAAGTGGCATCATTCTGTAGTGTGAGAACAAAGGAGAGAATTGAGTTCACAGTCCGTGCACCACACGTGCTGCTAGAAAACACAAAGGCAGAAATTTAACAGCCCAGTGTTTAGGTCTACTGAAACCAGGCCCACTTATTTTAATGTAGTTATAATAATAATTCTCCTTCAAATAATAAGAAATCTGGGATAAATGCTAAACCAGGAAGGACACATGGACAAGAGGAAATATCAGAACTGTCCCAGGTAAAGTTTGACAGTTATCTTGTGTCCACCTTTTTTTTTTAATTGTACTTTAGATTCTGGGGTACATGTGCAGATCATACAAGACTGATGCACAGGTACGTTCATGGCAAGATGGTTTGTTGCCACCATCCCCCCCATCACCTATACCTGACATTTCTCCCCGCATTATCCCTCCCCCACCCTCCCTCCCACTCTCCCTCCCGTAGTGTAAAAGTGTTCCTATTTCTCCACATCTGCTCCAGCATCTGTTGTCTCCAGATTTTTTAATGATCACCATTCTAGCTGGCATGAAATGGTATCTCAATGTGGTTTTGATTTGCATTTCTCTAATGACCAGTGATGATGGGCATTTTTTCATATGTTTGTTGGCTTCATAGATGTCTTCTTTTGAAAAGCGTCTGTTCATATCCTTTGCCTACTTTTTGATGGGTTTGTTTGTTGTTTTCTTGTAAATCTGTTTCAGTTCTTTGTAGATTCTGGATATAAATCCTTTGTCAGATGGGCAGATTGCAAAAATTTTTTCCCATTCTGTAGGTTGCCGGTTTGCTCTAATGATCATTTCTTTTGCTGTACAGAAGCTCTAAAGTTTAATTAGATCCCATTTGTCTATTTTGGCTTTTGTTGCCATTGCTTTTAGTGTTTTAGTCATGAAGTCCTTGCCTATGCCTATGTCCTGAATGGTTTTGCCTAGGTTTTCTTCTCGGGTTTTTATGGTGTTAGGTCTTATGTTTAAGTCCTTAATCTAGCTGGAGTTAATTTTAGTGTAAGGTGTCAGGAAGGGGTCCAGTTTCTGCTTTCTGCACATTGTTAGTCAATTTTCCCAACACCATTTATTATGGTGGGATCCTTTCCCCATTGCTTGTTTTTTTTTTTCAGGTTTTTCAAAGATCAGATGGTTATAGATGTGTAATGTTGCTCCGGAGGCCTCTGTTCTGTTTCATTGGTCTATGTCTCCGTTATGATACCAGTATCATGCTGTTTTGATTACTGTTGCCTTGTAGTATAGCTTGAAGTACAGCAGCATGGTACCACCAGCTTTGTTCTTTCTGCTTAGAATTGTCTTGGCTATGCGGGATGTTTTTTGGTTCCATATGAAGTTTAAAGTGTTTTTTTTTCCTGTTCTTTGAAGAAGGTCATTCGTAGTTTGGTGGGGATAGCGTTAAGTTTATAAATTACTTTGGGCAGTATGGCCATTTTCACAATATTGATTCTTCCTAACTGTGAGCATAGAATGTTTTTGCATTTGTTTGTGCCTTCTCTTATTTCCTTGAACAGTAGTTTGTAGTTCTCCTTGAGAGGTCCTTTACCTCCTTTGTTAGTTGTATTCCTAGGTATTTTATTCTCTTTGTAGCAATTGTGAATGGGAGTTCGCTCTTGATTTGGCTCTCTGTTTGTCTGTTATTGGTGTATAGGAATGCTTGTCATTTCTGCCCATTGCTTTTGCATCCTGAGACTTTGCTGAAGTTGTTTATCAGCTTAAGAAGAGTTTGGGCTGAGGCGTTGGGGTCTTCTAAATATACAGTCATGTCATCTGCAAATAGAGACAATTTGACTTCCTCCTTTCCTAATTAAATATCCTTTATTTCTTTTTCTTGCCTGATTGCTCTGGCTAAAACTTCCTGTTCTATATTGAGTAAGAGTGGAGAGAGAGGGCATCCTTGTCTAGTGCCAGATTTCAAAGGGAATGCTTCCAGTTTTTGCCCATTCAGTATGATATTGGCAGTGGGTTTCTCATAAATAGCTTTTTTATTTTGTGATAGGTTCCATCAATACCTAGTTTATTGAGAGTTTTTAGCATAAAGGCTGTTGAATTTTGTTGAAAGCCTTCTCTGCATCTATTTAGATAATCATGTGCTTAAAAGTCTTTGATTCTGTTTATGTGGTGAATTACGTTTATAGACTTGTGTATGTTGAACCAGCTTTGCATCCCCAGGATGAATCCTACTTGATCATGATGGATAAGTTTTTTGATGTGCTGTGGCAATCGGTTTGCCAGTATTTTATTGAAGATTTTTGCATCTATTTCATCATGGAGATTGGCCTGAAGTTTTCTTTTCTTGTTGAGTCTCTGCCGGGTTCAGGTATCAGGATGTTGGTCTCATAAAATGAGTTAGAGAGGATTCCCTCTATGTATTGTTTGGAATAGTTTCAGAAGGAGTGGTGCCAGCTCCTCTTTGTATGTCTGGTATAATTCATCTTTGAACCCATCTGGACCTGGGCATTTTTTGGTTGGTAGGCTGTTAATTGCTGCCTCAACTTTAATCCTTGTTATCGGTCTATTCAGGGTTTCAACTTCTTCCTGATTTAGTTTTGATAGCGTGCCTGTGTCCATGAATTTATCCATTTCTTCCAGGTTCACTGGTTTATGTGCATAGAGTTGTTTGTAGTAATCTCTAATGGTAGTTTGTATTTCTGTGGAATCTGTGGTGACATCCCCTTTATCATTTTTTATTGCATCTATTTGATTCTTCTCTCTTTTCTTTTTTATTAATCTGACTAGCAGTCTATTTTGTTGATCTTTTCACAAAACCAGCTCCTAGATTTATTGATTTTTTGAAGTGTTTTTTTGTGTCTCTATCTCCTTCTGTTCTGCTGTGATCTTAGCTATTTCTTGTATTCTGCTAGCTTTTGAGCTTTTTTGATCTTGCTCCTCTAGCTTTCTCAATTTTGACACTAGGGTGTCAATTTTAGCTCTTTCCTTGCTTCTCATTAGGGCATTTATTGCTATAAATTTCCCTCTAGACACTGCTTTAAATGTGTCCTGGAGCTTCTGGTACATTGTGTCCTCGTTCTCATTGGTTTCAAAGAACATCTTTATTTCTGCCTTCATTTCATTGTTTATCCGGTCAACATTCAGGAGCCAGTTGTTCAGTTTCCATGAATTTGTGTGGTTTTGAGTTAGTTTCTTAATCCTGAGATCTAATTTTATTGCACTGTGGTCTGAGAAACTGTTATGATTTCTCTTTTTTTTTGCATTTGCTGAGGAGTGATTTACTTCCAATTATGTGGTCAGTTTTAGAATAAGTGTGACGTGGTGCTGAGAAGAATGTATAAACTGTGGCTATGGGGTGGAGAGTTCTGTAAATGTCTATTAGGTCCGCTTGTTCCAGTTCTGCCTTCAAGTCCCATATATCCTTGTTAATTTTCTGTCTCGTTTATCTGTCAGATGTTGACAGTGGAGTGTTAAAGTCTCCCACTATTACTGTGCAGGAGTCTACGTCTCTTTGCAGGTCATTAGAACTTGCTTTATGGATCTGGGTGCTCCTGTACTGGGTGCATATATATTTAGGATCGTTAGCTCTTCTTGTTGTATTCATCCTTTCACCATTATGTAGTGTACTTCTTTGTCTCTTCTGATCTTTGTTGGTTTAAAGTTGATTTTATCAGAGACTAAAATTGCAACCCATGCTTTTTTTCTGCTCTCCATTTGCTTGGTAGATCTTCTTTTATCCCTTTATTTTGAGTCTATGTGTATCTTTGCCTGTGTCTCCTGAATACAGCTCACTGATGGCTTTTGACTTTTTACCCTTTTGATTCGGGCATTTAGGCCATTTACATTTGACAGTAATATTGTTATGTGTGAATTTGATCCTGCCATTTTGTTACTGGTTTTTTGTTTTGCCTGTTGGTTGGTGCAGTTTTCTCATTGCATCATTGGTCTTTACCATTTAGTTCATTTTCGCAGTGGCTGGTACTGGATTTTTTTTCTGTCTTTAGTGCTTCCTTCAGGAGCTCTTGTGGGGCAGGTCTGGTGAACACGAAATCTCTCAATAATTGCTTGTCCATAAGGGATTTTCTTTCTCCTTCATTTATGAAGCTTAGTTTGGCTGGATGTGAGATTCTGGGTTGAAAGTTCTTTTCTTTAAGGATGTTGAATATTGGCACCCACTCTCTTCTGGCTTTTAGGGTTTCTGCCGAGAGATCCGCTGTGAGTCTGATGGGCATTCCTTTGTGGGTGACCCAAACGTCCTCTCTGGCTGCCCTTAGCATTTTTCCCTTCATTTCAACCCTGGTGAATCTGACAGTTATGTCCCTTGGGGTTGCTCTTCTTGAGGAGTATCTCTGTGGTGTTCTTTATATTTCCTGTATTTGAATGTTGACCTGCCTTGCTAGGTTGGGGAAGTTCTCCTGGATAATATTTTGATGAGTGTTTTCCAGCTTGGATTCATTTTCCTTGTCCTCTTCAGGTACCCTAATCAAGTGTAGATTAGGTCTTTTCATATAATCCCGTATTTCTTGGAGGCTTTGTTCACTTCTTTTCACTCTTTTTTCTCTTTCCTTGCCTTCTCTTTTTATTTCGTTGAGTTGATCTTCGATCTCCGATATCCTTTCTTCTGCTTGATCGATTTGGCTGCTGAAACTTGTGTATGCTTCACGAAGTTCTCGTGCTGTGTTTCAGCTTTATCAGGTTGTTTACGTTCTTCTCTAGGCTGGTTATTCTAGTTAGCATTTCATCTAATCTTTTTTCAAGGTTCTTAGGTTCTTTGCATTGGGTTAAAACATGTTCTTTTAGCTCAGAGAAGTTTGTTATTACCCATCTGCTGAAGCCTTCTTCTGTCAGCTCGTCAAAATATTTTTCTGACCTGTTTTGTTGCCACGCTGGTGAGTCGTATCTCTCTGGGAGGGGAGAGGCATTCTGGACTTTGAGGTTTTTGTCCTTTTTGCACTGGTTTCTTCCCTTCTTCTCTGAGTGGACATCTTTTCTGTTAAAGTTTGGGTTATTTCTCCCATATGAGGCTTTTTGTTTGTTTGTTTGTTTAAAACGCAGGTGTCAGTGTACCACTTGAGACAGTCTGTCCGTGTCTGCCTGTGGAGGTGCTGCTGGGCTGCCTTGGTCTCAGCCAGGCTGCCCTTTATTCTTCACCTGTTTTCTGTACTGGTGGGATTAGCCCTGCCTTCCCAATGGCAGGCTCTTTCCCTCTGTGGAACCTTTTGTTCCCAGGTGGAGGATGTGTTAACTGCAAGACTCTCCAGGGAGAGGGACTCCGGTTGCTGGATCTTGTGGGGGAGGGGCCTGTCTGGTCGTATCTCACTCCCTTCTGTGGGACGGGCAGGTTTTTTTGCAAGCTTTCTCAGTATTAGTCCAAATCTCTGCCCTGGTCTATGCTAACCAGGCACCGGTCTGACCGGGGCTGCCTCCCTGGGCTGTTGCTCGGGTCTGCGACTCCAGATAGTCCTCAGCAAGGTGGTGTTTTCCTGGTCTGTGTGCTGCTGAAGTCTTGGAGTGAATTGCTGTATCTGATTCAGAGAACTGAGGAGGTGATGACCCCCCGATCCTCTGTGCCTGATACACTTTCCAGGTGGGGCAGTGCCCCGCCTTGCCTTGACTGGACGCCTTTGGGTTGCTTTCGCTGCTTTTTGTGGGGTTAATCCCACTCAGTCCCTTTAAATAAAAACTGGTACCTCACTCAGAGATATGGATATCACTCTGGTTCTGTCTCACTTGGTGGTAGCTGCACTCCGGTAGCTTCCTTTCAGCCATCTTTCCCCCTTCCCCCGTGTCCACCTTTAAGACTTGGAATTTCTAGTTCTGTCGAGAGGCTTTTCTGGGGCTACTGGACACATTCTGTAACTTAGAGTTCCCAGACCATGAGGAGGAGATGGAATACTTTGTAAGCCCATTTCTTCTCTTTTCCCAGTCCATGTCAGCGTTTACTGGAAGATGGATTATTCTTCCAATTACGGGAAAGCAGATGAAATGGAAGGGAATGGTGAGTTACTGCAACCCGGACAGGTCTTAACCTTGATGAAATTCTCTTCTTCCCCTCAGCTTGAGATGTTAGTAACTCACTTCTGTAATGTTGGAATGCAAGATGAAATTAATTCCCTAATTTTTGTAAATGAAATGTGTCTCTCTTTTTACAAGATTAACCCAAGTTACTCTTAGTGACGCCATAGCCAGTTGGGTTTAGGAGAGGTTTCAGTATAGGTAACAGTGGTTAGGGTCACCCACAAATACAACGCATGTTCCTGCATTGCTGTCTATATTCATTAATGAAAATTCTCAATGACAAAGTGAATTCTCCTTCCCTTTGTTGGAAAAGCAGGCTGTCTGCAATGTAGGTGAGAAGTTGGCATTGGTGTTCTTAAATACACAGACTGACTTTGCTTTCTTGTTCTGACAAAGACGCCTTATCCTAAGCAAGACAGATTGACTTTCTGTTCCCAGCAAGCTGCAGTCCTCCTTCCTTCCAGCACTGAAGCTTTTGCTAGTAGTAACTAATCCTCATTCCACTTCACCTTCCCATTTTGCTTAAAACCGATCTCTTTCAGATGGCCTCTTCTGCTGACTCCTTTTCTGGTTTGCATTATTCTCATAAATATGGAAGCATAGACCATTAATCCCAGACTTAGACATGTGTGACTGTGTGGGTGATCTTAAATCATCCCTAAATCCTTAAATTCCTATAGCATGATTTATCCCCAACAGCTAAAGAAGTCTCTGCCTCTGCCTTCTTTCCTTTCATTTTCTTTCTTTACTCACTGCTAAGATTTGGGTGTCTTTTCGGTTTGCCTCCAACCGTCTTTCCAATTCCCGAGATACACATGAAGCACAGTGGTTCAGAGCCCTGCCTTCGAAGCCAGACCGTGTATGAAGAGAACTTGGCTCTGCCATCTTTTCCCTCTGGCCTTCTAGATAATAAGAGCATCTTCTCATTCTTGCAGTTATTGTGAGGATGAAGTGAGTCCACGCAGTAAGCACTTGGAATCATGTTTTGCTTCCAGTGTGGTGGCACCAAAGCAGGGAGCCACACTCGCACAGCCCTCCCTTTCCATCTCAGCTTCAAATGGTAACATCCAGGTTACAGATTCTGAAGCCCTGGAGTTTAGGATCATATACCCCATTTCCCCCAGGGAGTGCATGCTACTTTGCAGAAGGTCTGTAGGTGTGCAGGTTGTAACACAGAGAGCGGATGACTCCAGGATGGGGCTGATAAGAACGGCTTTCCCTCCTGAACCCACCACCCAATCAGCGTCTGCCTTGGGGCCAGTCAATCACTGTGACTTTAATTTCCTAAATTAGGTTAATTCCAGAAATGATGGTAGGATAAATAAGTTAATTTCTGTGAACATACTTTGAAAATTTTAGATCTGTACACAAATCTAAATCACTCATGTTTATTATTAATACTGTTCTTCTGGGAAATATATGTCACAAATAGTTCTTTTTAGAAATGAGGCACTTACTCATATGGGAATATCTAGCCCTAAGTATCACCTCAGAGGAAATATTTTGAGTTAGGAGGGACCGTGTTGCTATAAGCAAATAGATTTTAATATTAATGGGAGGAATAATATGGGCACATAATTGTATTAAAAGTAGTTTTGGAAGAAATTGGGCCTTGGTGACACAAAAGTATTTGTTAAAGATGAGACTTCTCTAAAAGGATTGCTTTAGAAATTTTAGTAGTGTTTAACATCTTAAATATGGCTGCTGTAGAGGCAGGAGACCTGTTGTGGGTGGAGTTCTCCAGAGGCAGAAATTGAGGCAGAAGTTGGTGTGAGGTTAACTTATCCCGGGGAGCCAAGGCCTGTGGAGGGAAAACAGCTAGAGCCACACCTTGCTCAGCCTTTCGATGCTGCTGCCAGGAGCAGGTGCCGATGCTGACAGCAGAGGCCTCCCCTGGCCCCACACCCCACATCTGGCAGCAAATACTTCCTTGAAACCGGATCTGGGTGGTACTTCTCTGTAGCTTCTACAGCCTTGGGCAAGAGGCAGGAAAATAACCAGCGAATCCTGAGAAAAGCTGTTTAGGATGGTATTAGAAAAGAAAGTGTCAGTGTGTATTTTTGGACAAGAAATAACAAAAATAACAATATTTAACTTATTTCCAGTAACTGCTGTAATGCAAAGGGATCTTATACCCCTTAGAGGAATAGTACATATTTTGAAAGCTAAAACTCTCAGATTCAGCTATCTTTTTAACCACTCTCATATTCTTTTCTTTTCTTTTTTTAGACAGAGTCTCACTCTGTTGCCCAGGCTGGAGTGCATTGGCAAGATCTCAGTTCACTGCAACGTTCACCTCCCAGATTCAAGCAATTCTCCTGTCTCAGCCTCCTGAGTAGCTGGGATTACAGGTGCCCACCACCACACCTGGCTAATTTTTTGTATTTTTGATAGAGATGGGGTTTCACCATGTTACTCAAGCTGGTCTCAAAGTCTTGACCTCAGGTGATTCACCTGCATTAGCCTCCCAGGGTGCTGGGATTACAGGCACGAGCCACAAGAGTGCCTGGCGCACTCTTCTATTCTGACAAAATTCAGGTGGTCACTTACAATGAAAACAACTGCAAAGAAAAAATGTTTTAATTACTTTTTTTTTTTTTTTTTTTTACAAATACCATGACATTGGTTTGATGTAGAAATTACTGTAAATTTCTTGTTATATTTGATATAAATGATTCCCTTAAAAATAGAAGCAACATAAAACATATTCAAATAGTCAAAATGTATCTAAAAGAAAAGTTAGGAAATAAACTTCAAAATTTAGTTTCACACCGAAACTTCATATGACTTCATAGGCATGAGAAGAAAGGAATAATTTAGCATGTCTTTTAAGAAATATAATTATTGCTCCAAAATTTAACCACAGTACAAATAAACAACAATGTCACTGATAAACTACCCTAGTATGTTAATAGCAGTTTTTAAAATACATGCAAGCATCTGTATCTCTTCGTGCATTTTAACCATTCAGGGACATGACATCCAGTATTAACATCTAAGCTGCATGCCCTTCAGTAAGCTTCTGGGATGTGGAATTGCATTTTGCTGTCAACTAGACTTTCTCAACTTGGATTTTGTTTTATGCCCATTTTTAAACGTATTACATTTGTTTCGTTATTATTTCAAAGATTAATCTCAAATGATTTCCTTGATTAACACTCATTGACTAGGTTTTCAGTACTCTACCAGAGAGGAACTGTTGGTTAAATTGATCCACGTCACTGAATGAAAGCCCTGACCTGCAGGGGATGAGGCCGGGAGACGCCCCAGGACCTTCCCTTGAGGCGCGGGCCCCCTGCCCTCTTTGTCTGTGGTCTAGAGTGGTGTCAAGTGATACTGTCAGAAACATGGCATGGTGGAACAGAAAGCAAACAAAATCAAGAGCAGACGTGGATTTGCATCTGCAGTTGACGGCTTGCCATGTAAAGCTGAAGTAGTCATTTACCCTCAGCTACCTTTCTCATGCGGTGTTGATGGTACCTACTTAAAAGGAGTGTCAAGGTTGTGGTGATAGTCCAGAAATAACATTCACATGAAAGTGCTTAGGAAACTGTCAAATGGTACTCATGTTATTATCAAGAACACTTTCCCCTGGAATTGCTGGTCCCTCTCAGATCCTCTGCTGCTGCAGAACTTTACATGTATGACAGTAAGGAAGGTGCCATCGCACTCCATTCTGCATTGGACAACTGGCTGCAGACTTGAGTGATAATGGCTGGTCTCCCAGCAGGTGTCTGAAGACTTGGAAGTTCCTGTGACCACAGAGTCCAGTACACCTGCACACTGGTACAGGATGCTCAGAGAAAATGACCAGGAATGCCAGTGCCAATACTAAGTTGAAATTTTCCAAGAAAGTGACCTTTCAGGTCATTAAGACAATACCTAGAGTGATTATATTATAGGTCACTGTATTACAGAATTTATGTAGTACTGTATCCTAGGAAAATAATAAAATACATGAAATAAGATGACTTCATCACACACATTGGTTTTTACATAGGCTCAGCTCTAATCTGGTTTTCTGGAATTATATATATATAATTTGTGTGTGTGTGTGTGTGTGTGTGTGTGTTTGCAACTCCTAGTCCATATGGAGAGAGATTTTAATTTAGAAAATTAAAAAATAAATTTTAGGATTTGAACATTTACTGTTGCATCCCTTAGTAAATTATAGATGGATTGAACTATCCTTTTATTTATCTTGAAAATTTGGCTTAGTTGAGCGAGTTTATTTTTCCGTAAATACACTGGAGTGCTTTCCTGAGAAGGCACTGTGCTCTTACTTGCTTCTTGTCCATTTGTGCTATTTCGTAGCATACTTATTCTGCACTGAGACTGGCAGAAGGCACAGACTTTTCTCTCCTCCCCCAGTTTCTCACCATATCTGACTTTTTTATTTTCCAGTCTTCATTTCCATTTGTGTCTGAACATAGATTGATTTGCCCTTGAACGGCTCAGTGGTGCTCTAGGACACCAGTGGAGTCAACCTGTGACGAACACTTTCCACAGAGCAGGCTGCAATCAAGAGCACAGCCTCTGGGGGAAGAAAGTTGGGCTCCAAACCTGGTTCTTCCTCTAGTTGTCTTGTTCCCTGGGCAGTTCCCCAGTCTCTCTGAACTTCTTCAAAGGTTGTGAAAATTACATGAGATAAAGCTTGAACAGTGCCGATCACATACGGACAGTAAATATTAGCTAAGATTTGGGCCCTGACTTGCTCACTGAAAGGGGGATGTTGTAGCTAAGTCTTTACTTGAACCAACAGGTCTTGACTTATCTGTACTCTGTTCTCCAAACTTACAACAGCTGTGGTTCTATGAAGCATAAAGAAAGAGTACGTGATCTTCACTATGACTGGCATGCAAGTTTTCAAATCCCAGATATCTTCTGTCCAATGAATATTATTTATTTATTTATTTATTTATTTATTTATTTATTTATCTGTCTGTCTATCAAGATGGAGTTTGGCTCTTGTTGCCTAGGCTTGAGTGCAATGGCATGATCTTACTGCAACCTCCACCTTTCAGGTTCAAGCAATTCTCCTGCCCCAGCCTCCTGAGTAGCAGGGATTATAGGCATGTGCCACCATGCCCGGCTAATTTAGTATTTTTAGTTGAGATGGGGCTTCTCCATATTGGACAGACTGGTCTTGAACTCCTGACCTCAGATGGGCTGCCCACCTCAGCCTCCCAAAGTGCTGGAATTACAGGTGTGAGCCAAGTCATCGGGCCTCCAAGGAAATTTTAATACAAACCCTTCTTTTGCTAGTTGAATTGAAATATGTTCCTATGAAAACAATGGTTTTAAAAATATATGAGTATAGTTTTTAAAATACATACATGAATATAGTTATGACAATGTAAAATTTAGTAGGCATTCTGTGTAACTGTTTTTGTTGACAATACTGCATGAGGCAAGAATCTGGACATAATAACCTTACGTAGCTGTAAGTTAATGGCTTTCATCCAGGGGTAGTTTTTCACAGTGGGGGACCTTTGCCAACGTCTGGAGACATTTTATTTGTCACCACTGAGGGGCGGTGCTCCTGGCATCCGGTGTGTTGAGGCCAGGGCTACTGCTCTGCATCTTACAAAACACGAGACAGCCCCACATAGGAGGATTATCTTGCCCAACTTTCAGTGATGCTGAGGTCGGGAAAGCCTGCCCTAGGTGGAAGAAGAGGGTGGGGCTGACCCAACAATGCTTCTGTAAGACAGCACGATCACCTCCTCCGAGACTGCTGAAACCACATTCGTTCCAATGCTCCTGGTCCTCTCTATTGTTTCATGGTCTGAAGATAAATCCATTTAGTTCCAGATTTGAGACTGGGCATGTGAATGCCTGGCCCTTTACACTGAGCCGTGGGGCTGGCTCTTTTCCATTGGATTTTGATAAAGGAAGGAAGAAAAACTGGCCGAGCCCATACTGGAAAACATGCTTCCTGGGTGTCAAACAGGCAGTGATTAGGAAGCCTGCACTGTGAAGGGGAGGCTGAGTCTGGTTGTACAGAGATAAAGCAATTTTGAAACTCATTTTCCAAAACCAACAAACTGTAATTTAGTTCTGTATTTTAAATAAATTCCAAAAACCTCTATCAGGTTTAATAGGTGTCACCCTTTGAGTGTATAAATGTTAGCTGGTTTTTCTTGCCTTATAGTGGAAATGAATCCTTAATTTCATGAAGGATGGAAACAAGTTTGCAGTTCCCTAATAAAACAATTACAAGAGTAATCTAATTTCATTCCAAAAAATCCTCCATTATGTGTCAATATGATTTCAGAAATATTGCAGAATTTTTAATGCTATTTGGTAATTTTAAGTTCAGAGAATTCTTCCCACAGAAAGCAAGGCAAGTGGAGTGGAAAAAAAGGTCAGGCAAAAGAGACCCTTATTAAAAGCATCTTGCTGCACTTCAGACTCCGTCTCACTGTGGCGGCGTTGGTGATGTGGCGTGCAGTGCTTCCGTGGCATTAGAACATTCTCGTCTAAGCCTTAGTCTTGCCAGGATTATAATGAGTTTCCAGTCTTTAGTGGAACTGATAAGGAAGATACTGTTCAGGACTGCCGCACACATTTACAGAAGCCATATGCCTCCAAGCGATTCGCTTCCATGTATTACAGAAGCCACATTTGAGCGACACAGCTATCTGAGATTCCTTTCAACCAAGTCCCATCTGCTGGAAGCCTTACGCAACTGTGAAGAATCTCTTCCTGCCCAAACTTTCACTGATAGCGCGTACTGAATGTGTTTACATGCAGTGCCTCCTTACATGCTCAGAATAGCCTTGGGAGGTAGATACTGTTACTGTCCCAGTCCTCACATAAGTCACCAAGACTTAGCGGGAAGAGGCTTCGAACGTAATTTAGTGTCACATAGTCAATAAGTTACAATAGGGTTGCAAGCCAAGGCTTTGTACGGAAGCGTACATTCCTAGCTGCACTCCACTCTGCGTCAGTACCACTGATTATACGTAGGGAAGGCCTTATTCGAGGATCTGAAATTCCCGGTGCAGTGAACTAGGTCACCAGCTGTCTCGTAACTGATGCCGGGTCTTCCTGCTGATGTGCTCAGAATGTACACGTGTGTATAGAATGCTGTAGCAATGAGACTCTGTCATGCATGCTGTCCTGTGACTTGTATGTGTCACTTGTTTCTGCCTGTCCTATCTGGGCACCACTTCGCAGCAGTTCCCACAGGGCTGGCATCGGGCAGATGTTCAGGGACATGGCTGTGTGGCTGGTTGGGCCATTTGCTGGCTGGCTGCTCCCCCAACACTGAGTGTGATTTCCTGGTAAACCTGGCTGTTTCTATTTATCCTTTTGTGAACGACTTATTTTGACCTTCCATTCCCCCCACCCTAAATTTCCTACTGGGGATTCGTCTTTGAAAAAAAAATAAATTTAGGCCAGGCACGGTGGCTCACACCTGTAATCCAAGCACTCTTGGAGGCCGGGGCGGGCGGATCACCTGAGGTCAGGAGTTTGAAACCAGCCTGGCCAACATGATGAAACCCCATCTCTACTAAAATTACGAAAATTAGCTGGGTGTGGTGGCACACATCTGTAGTCCCAGCTACTTGGCAGGCTGAGGCAGGAGAATCACTTTAACCCAGGCAGAGGAGGTTGCATTGAGCCGAGATCACACCACTGCAGTCCAACCTGGGCAACAGAGCAAGACTCTGTCTCAATCCATCAATCAATCAATCCATAAAGATTTCTTCATATGTCAGGATTGCTAGCACTTTTCCATATGTTTACTCTGGAGTGTTTTCTCATACCAGTTGTTACATTTGTGTGTAGTCAGTTATCAGTAATTCTGATTTCTCTGCTCACGTGGACATGTCTTGGCCATTCCTGGGCTATTTACTTGATTGACTCATGTTGTCCTTCCACTTTTACCATTTTATTGTTTTATACATGTGATTCTTTGATCCTCCTGATTATTTGAATTGAGGAATGCTAAAAAGATCCAACTTTTATCATTATTATAATTATTATGTTGACTGTGCTAACACTGGTTATCAAATCATCTAATACCTCATTAATTGGAAATGTTTTGTAACCTGAGATGTCACATAAATATCTGTCTCTCTCTTGGCTTCTCTGCTCCAGGCTTCCACTTCTGTTCCATTGCTCATTCTGTGCCAGGCACATAGTTTTACTACTGTAATTTTATTTTATGTTTCATTTATTTTTTATTATGTATGTATGTATTTATATTTAGAGATGGAATCTCACTGTCACCCAGTCTGGAGTGCAATGGTGTATGTATGTATTTATATTTAGAGTGGAATCTCACTGCAGCCTCTGCCTCCTGGGTGCAGGTGATCCTCCTGCCTCAGATTCCCAAGTGGCTGGGACCACAAGTGTGTGCCACCATGCCCAGGTAATTTTTTGTATTTTTAGTAGAGATGGGGTTTTGCCATGTTGGCCAGGCTGGTCTCGAACTCCTGAGCTCAAATGATCTGCCTGCCTTAGCCTCCCAAAGTGCTGGGATTATAGGCATAAGCTACTGCGCCTGGCCAACTACTGTAGTTTTAAATAAAGCTTAACATGTGCTTAGTAAAGCCTCTCTTCCTTGACCATCATAACATTTTTTTGGCTGCTCTGTGATTATTCATCATTTAGGACATATTGAATTAATTTTGTCATGGTCTAAAAAGGACAAGCAGAACAGAGGGTGGCACCTTGAATGCCCCAGCTCCTTTCTGAGGGTTCAGGTGGGCATTGCCTTTCTGAGATTAAATTGGACACCATTTTCAATATGGCATCAGTTTTTACTTAGCACAGTCAAACTTTTAACATTCTTTTCAATTGAAGGATTTTTTTTTTTTTTTTTTTTTTTTTTTTGAGATGGAGTTTCGCTCTTGTTACCCAGGATGGAGTGCAATGGTGCGATCTCGGCTCACCACAACCTCCGCCTCCTGGGTTCAGGCAATTCTCCTGCCTCAGCCTCCTGAGTAGCTGGGATTACAGGTACGCGCCACCATGCCCAGCTAATTTTTTGTATCTTTAGTAGAGACGGGGTTTCACCATGTTGACCAGGATGGTCTCAATCTCTTGACCTCGTGATCCACCTGCCTCGGCCTCCCAAAGTGCTGGGATTACAGGCTTGAGCCACCGCGCCCGGCCCAGGATATTGTTTTAATGTTTTTTTTTTTTAATCCTGGAATTATGGGTTTGTGTTTGGAAGCCATTTGATAGGTGCTAACATTTATATTTCTTTCTTATTTTTTTAACTTTTCTTAGAATTTTTCTCTGTTGCCCAGGTTGGCATGCAGTGGCATGATCTCAGCTCACTGTAACCTTTGTCTCCCGGGTTCAAGTGATTCTTCTGCCTCAGCTTCCTGAGTAGCTGGGATGACAGATGCCCACCACCATGCCCAGCTAATTTTTGGATTTTTATTAGTATGTGGTTTTGCCATGTTGGCCAGGTTGGTCTCGAACTCTGTACCTCAAGTGATCTACCCGCCTCTGACTCCCAAAATGCTGGGATAAGGTGTGAGCCACTGCACCCAGCCTAACATTTATATTTCTCCTTACAGATAGGAACACAACCAAGCAAAACCAGAGAAGCAGAGAGGAGTGGAGTGATCTTTCTTTTTAAGGTTTTGAGCTTACCTATTCCACATTACAAGGCTGCTGTTCGGATTTGACCTTGAGTCTCCCCCAAACCAAGTGACAGTGTCTGTACTTTGGGACACCCTCTTGGGCAACCTGCTGGAGACTCTTCTTTCAAAGACTAATTTCCTGAATCTCTGGCTAAAGAGAGAAGGTTAATAGTTTAGGGAGCTTGTTTACAGGCCATTAGAAACAATTAGCACATTGCTGAGATTAAAAGCACTTCTCCAGCATGTTGGATGGCCTAGAAAGGAAACAGGACTTTTAGAAATGCCTATTTTTAGCATCTAATTAAGGCAGACTTGGAGTTCCCCATCCTGCCTTGCCATACTGTTTCATATTTTAATTATCAAGAAATCTTTAATTTCCTCCAAGCTAAATTCTGCCT
This sequence comes from Saguinus oedipus, assembly GCA_031835075.1. Classification (NCBI taxonomy): domain Eukaryota; kingdom Metazoa; phylum Chordata; class Mammalia; order Primates; family Cebidae; genus Saguinus; species Saguinus oedipus. The sequence continues at coordinate 171,557,888 of CM063172.1, read as the reverse complement.
ACAGCAACTTAAAGTAATAGTAAAAATCCTACTCATGAATACTATGAACAAATATTTAAATTACCCCATAACTTTTTTTAGGCTGATTATTTAACACCCTTACCTTTCCTTTTTGACATTTAAAAAAATACTCTAATTTCTTAATGATTTTCCTTTCTTCCTAAAAAGACATTTCACTTCAAGGACACCACTCGGTACCCCAACAGGCAGCCATTTGGGTTCTGTTCTTTTTTTTTCTTTTTTTTTTTTTGAGATGGAGTCTTGCTTTGTTGCCCAGGCTGGAGTGCAGTGGTGCCATCTTCGTTCACTGCATCGTCCTTCTCCCGGGTTCAAGCGATTCTCCTGACTCAGCCTCCCAGGTAGCTGGGATTAGAGGCGCCTGCCACCATGCCCAGCTAATTTTTTATATTTTTAATAGAGACAGAGTTTCACCATGTTGGCCAGACTGGTCTCGAACTCCTGACCTTGTGATCCGCCCTCCTTGGCCTCCCAAAATGCTGGGATTACAGGCGTGAGCCACCATGCCCAGCCTCCAGTTCTTATTTCAGTATCTTCACTCTCCTGTCCTTTCTTCTCCTGAAACTCCCTCCTCTAGCTCTTCACCTGAGGTTTTTATAACTCTTGAAGATGCAGTACAATCTTCACGTGTTTTGTGATGCCTTTTCAACCTTCTTTTATATTGAAGCCCCACTCCATTTTGTGTAAATATTTAAATGTTTCCCTCATACCTGATAACCCAATCTGTCATCTGTCTTTTACAGTCCCTACAACCCATGTCCTTAGCAACTTCACAAGCCAGTAAGAATTTGTTAAGTTGAATTTTATCAGTGTCCCCTGCTGTATTTTGGTTTCATAACTATTTCTTTTTTTCTCTTTATTATTGCAAAGATATAATCTTTTTTTTTTTTTTTTTTTTTTGAGACAGAGTCCCACCCTGTCACCAGGCTGGAGTGCGGTGGTGTTATCTAGGCTTATTGCAACGTCCACCTCCCAGGTTCAAGGGATTCTCCTGCCTGAGCCTTTGGAATAGCTGGGACTACAGGCATGTGCCACCACACCTGGCTAACTTTTGTATTTTATGTAGAGACAGGGTTTCATCATATTGGCCAGGCTGGTCTTGAACTCCTGACCTCAGGCAATCTGCCTGCCTTGGTCTCCCAGAGTTCTGCAATTACAGGCATAAGCCACCGCGCCTGGCCGAAGATAGAACCAATTTAACATATGGTTGGATCCAGTCATATTTTCTATGTTGCATACTGCAATTTTATGTGGACGTCAGTCAGTCACTGTTCCACTGATATTCTGTAAAAAGAAAAAGACAGTTGCATTTCTTAAAACCCTAATCAGAGCCTGCCACTTCTGGCTTCTTACACTGCATTCCAGACACTGGCCTTTCTCCAGTTCTTTGGGCAAAATAGCATAGGATCTTGGCACGTGCTGTTTTAGTCACCTGAAAATGTTTCCCAATCCCCCACCTCCCCTTTACTTTGCCCCATGAGGAGATAGTTTAACTGTCAGGGATAGCTTGTACCAATATCTGTAAGCCCCGATCACCAGTTAAACTGAGCTCACTGGGACAGCCAGGGGCATGCCTTCTGATCTCCCCAAAGCTGTGGACTCAGGAGGACAGGGGCAGCAGGCGGTCTTGTTAAGCAGTAGGTTACCATGCAGAGGAGTTGGCTAGTCATCCCTGGAAGAGGAATCCCGTGTGCTGAATCACAGAGAATGCTCTGTCTTGGCCCATATGGGGTAGGAAGTAATTATATCTGTAGTTATATCTCAGCAAAGTAAAAGTACACAAGTAGAGAATTTGGGGGATCTACTTGCAGAGGATCTACTTGTGTCCTCCAAGGAGTTATAACTCTATCACTTAGTCATCAGGCGGTCGTTGGAGTTTGTATGTCAGGAGAATAGAGTGACCAGTTTGTGCTTTAGGAGGATACTTCTGGTGGCTGAGAGCAGGCAACAGGACTCCATCACCTTGTGCTGATCCTGTTCCGCCGCGTGGAAGTACCCGGCGGAAGTCCACCCAGGCTCTGTTCATCCAGCAGCCTGCAGCCCATGTGTTGATCAGGCTTCCCTGCAGCCCTGCACTCCACTCCTCACTGGCTCTCCTCCCTCCAGTCTGTCTGCCTCCCAGTAGAAATCAAAGAGATCTGCTTTTGTGGAAACTCTGGGGCAAGTTCATAAAAAGCATCCTGTGACTATTTATACTATATGAGAACATGTCTGGGTAAAGACAGGCCCATTTGGAAAATGCAGACTGACTGCCAGAAAGATCTGTGTTGAAATGCCAGCGTTCTGAAGGCGTTACTCAGATGTGTCCTTGCTGACACGACTCTGTGTCCAGGTCACCTCTTGCCTTCCAAACACACGGGCTTTATTCCCATTTTGAAGCAGTCTCCAAATCGTTCTGTACCTCAGGGCCTTCGCACATCTCACGGCTAGAGAAACCATCTCCATCTCTTCATGAAGCTGACTCCTCTCCAGGTCTCAGGTCTCTGTTTATTTGTCCTTTCCACAGAGGAGAGCTCCCTGTCCCGATTCCTGCAGCCTGTCACTACCTCTCACCGTCTTCATTACTCTTCTTCCATGTGTATTAATACAATGTGCCGGTCTACCTTTATTTAGGAGACTGTGGGATCACAGTCTGTCACCTGCCTCAGTAGCCTTCATCTGTCTTCACTGTATTCACATCTGTATCCCCAGCAATTAACAAAAGTGATTGGTAGGAAGTAGATATTCACTATCTGCTGAATGAGTGAGTGGATGAGAGCAGGAGGAAAACCTAAAATAGTTGGTGAGGGCTGTTACAGAAACTGCATCTCGAGATACACAAGAAGAAAATGCAGCATAGATACTCTAAGCCTGAAATATGCTTTCAGAGGATGGCATAGGAGATGGTGCCTCTGGTTTCATTTCAAACGCTAATCCATGCAAAAGGTGTACAAGGTACGTATTAGGTAATGTCAAGTGTGTGAGAGTAAGTCAAATATTTGTTAAAGTATATTTTAAATATACTTTAAATGTACTAAGGCAGCTCGTTTTAAAATAATTCTGTATTAAGTCATATTTTGATGTGAAAAATGCCCCGTTAAAACTGAACAATTATGCTACAACTCTGTTTCACTAAAAGAAACTTTCTTTCTTGTGAGTGAGCTACAGAGGTCTGCAGGCCCATGCACAGGATCTAGTTCCATGACAGGCTTCACTGTGGGACTTGGGCCAGGCAGGTGTGAAGGAGGGAGGGGAGGGATCTGGGGAAGCTGCTGCTTCCTGGAGTCCAGAGGCAGATTCGTGGAAGGAAGGACAATTGCTGTAAAAGATGACACAGAACACAGACTCATTGTGAGCCATTTGGAAACAATGAAGTCCCCAGATCAAGTCAGAAGAATGACCATTCTGGCTGGAATCAGTGGCTCACACCTATAATCTTAGCACTTTGGGAGGCTGAGGAGGACGGATCACAAGGTCAGGAGATCAAGACCATTCTGACCAAGATGGTGAAATCCCATCTCTACTAAAATACAAAAATTAGCTGGTGTGGTACCAGTGCCTGTAGTCCTAGCTACTTGGGAGGCTGAGACAGGAGAATTGCTTGAACCCAGGAGGTGGAAGCTGCAGTGAGCCAAGATCATGCCACTGCATTCCAGCCTGGCAACAGAGTGAGATTCTGTCTCAAAAAAAAAAAAAATAACCATTCTCAGGATAAGCCTTCAAGTATATTTCAAATATGACTCATGAATCAGAACAGGCCCCAAAATAAACACCACAGTTTGAACTTCTGCAACTTTTTTCTTTTTTCATATTTCTGAGTGAATGAAAGTTCACTTTTCCCTCCTTTAAGCCCACAAAAGAGATAATTATTCTAAAGTGTTCTGAATCTTTCTACATTTTTAAATCTATGGCTGTAAGAAATATCTATAAAGGTGTGTATATGCATATATACAGCTTATATCTTTTAACATATAACATGTATAAACGTGTACATCTATGCATAAACAGATGTATAAGCACTTGCAGACATCAACATATATACACAAATGTATACGTACCTGTGCCTATCTATAAATATAAGTGCACAGATACATAGAATATTACTCTTAGAAAAATGAGATCTACATAAATGTTCAACAATTTGGATATTTCCCCATCTTTTACAACATGCCATTTATGTTAATAAAACATCATGGACAGCCTTTTAAGCAAGGACCCCTCTGGACACACTTGATTCATCACAACAGCTGCAGACTATTCTTTCCATTGTACTGTAATTGATTTAGCTGTTCTCTGTTAGACATTGAGATCACTTATTTTTCTTCTCCAAATGTTGGGATTAACAACAGTGTGCATATATCTTTACAGCCTTGCTAGTATTTCTAAAGAACAGATTTCCAGGAGTAGATTTTCCAAGCCATAAAAATAACTGAATTCTGAGATCACTCTGGACAGACTAGTATGTTTTTTGGTGGATCTCAGAAGGAAGGCATTCTCTGCAAGGACAACCTTTCAGCAGACTCAGAAGTCATTATCAGAATGTTTTATCAGTGTCACCATTGATACTCTGAAATGTATGCATTTGAGGATTCTGTGGATTCAAGACAGGGTTAGCTCTGTCTCTTTCATATTGAGAGAGAGAGAGAGAGAGAGAGAGAGAGAGAGTGTGTGTGTGTGTGTGTGTGTGTGTGTGATGTGCATACATTTTAGTAAAGAACCATGTTTATTTTCATCTTTATTTCTCCTAAAGATTCTAAACCACATTATCACTTTGCCTAAGAGCTCTTCTAGGGAAATAAATTAAAAACACATCCAGAAGCATAATAAATAAGAAACTTCATCTTTTCCAGCTATTTTAGGCTTTCACAGTACACTATTTATACTAAAAAAAAAACTGTCCTTTATTGAAATACTCGGCATATTTTGCTGTCTCTGAGATAGACAAAATTCCTATTTGTCCTTTTAGGAAAAAATGCAATTTCTACCCATTTAGTTAACAAATACTTATTAAGCATTTACTAAATAAATTCTAAATACTGTAAGGGGGAAGTAAAATACCAAAAACTAGGTGTTTACCCTAAGGAAGTTCTCATCACCCTAAGGAATTTATAGTAGGAATAATATATAGAAATATAAAAAATATTTCTTCGTATTTGGCAGGACAGTGGGAAATATAAAAATAGTAAGAGAAGGCTCATCCATTTCGGGAGCTTAAAATCTAGGGTGTGACAAATATTGTGAGTACAAACATATTTCTCTGCTACTGCAAAAGAGGAAAACTGTCATTTCTAGCTTCAAGATGGATCTGTGAGCTGAAGTGAATCTTGAAGTGCAGGTGGGATTTTGACAGGTAGAGGGGGGAGAGAACATTATCAGTGGTGGTGAAGAATGAGCCAAGATCCAGAAACAGGCAACAAACCGCAGTTTGGTTTGGCTGTAACTTGGTGTACCTGGGAGAAAAATTTGAGAACAAAGGAAAGATAGGTTACTGTAAAGCCCTAGAAGACTTTGAATGCAACGTAATGAGTGTATTTGGCGTAAAGTTGGAACAGCCGAAAGCTTGGGAGAAGGCAGAATGATAATTTTTCCAACTGGGGCTGTAGGAAGATTAATCCACTGGGTGGCATTCAAAGATACAGATACGTGGAAGGAAGGAAACAGGGTAGAAGACCACTGTACTCGTTCAAAGAAAACACTGATACCGCATTCATTGGAATCCAGGCAGCATCTTTGCTTCGGAAGCCATGTGGTCTACCAATAAGCTGGCTGTATTACCTAGCTTTGATGGTAGTAACCCAGTTTTTTTTTCCTTACCTTGCCAGGACAGACAAACGATTAATATTTGGATGCAAGTAATAGGGGTCCCATTATTTCAGATGCTTATTTTGAAAAACTTCTAATCAGGCCTCCAATAACTGAGGCTTTCTCTCCATTTCAGCATCTCACCCAGTATTAAAAAAAAAAAAAAAAAAAAAACTATATTCAGTAGACTTTAAAGTCAGTCTTGATATTTTCCACTGTTACGGTTTAAAACTCTAAATGGATTACATTGACAATACCAACAAATTTAATCTTCCTCATATATAACTTGAGGATAAAAGGTCAAAAAGGAAGCACGTTTCTCTCCTCTCCTACAGATAAAAATGCAAATAGCTAGTTTCCTTTGAAGTCTGTAAATACAGCATGTATTCTGTGTTCTTTATAGCATTAAATAGGCCACTGTGATACACAGTAAAAGTTAACTCTTCGGCCGGGCGTGGTGGTTCAAGCCTGTAATCCCAGCACTGTGGGAGGCCAAGGCGGGTGGATCACGAGGTCAAGAGATCGAGACCATCCTGGTCAACATGGTGAAACCCTGTCTCTACTAAAAATACAAAAAATTAGCTGGGCATGGTGGCACGTGCCTGTAATCCCAGCTGCTCAGGAGGCTGAGGCAGGAGAATTGCCTGAACCCAGGAGGTGGAGATTGTGGTGAGCCGAGATTGCGCCATTGCACTCCAGCCTGGGTAACGAGCGAAACTTCATCTCAAAAAAAAAAAAAAAGAAAAAAGTTAACTCTTCAAAATTTCTGCCTGGGCTGAGAAAAGAGCTGTTTTCTTCTACTACAGGTTTCATGACTATGATAAAATCAGTTGTGGCAGTGCATTCTTTGCTTTATAAGGAGTACGATTCCTAAAGCAACTATCTTGGACACACTCTTCCACATTTTATTTATTATTTATTTATTTATTTGTTTTGAGATGAAGTCTCACTCTGTCACCCAGGCTGTAGTGCAGTGGCGCAATCTCAGCTCACTGCAACCTCTGCTTCCTGGGTTCAAGCAATTCTCCTGCCTCAGCCTCCCAAGTAGCTGGGACTACAGATGTGTGTCACCAGGCTTGGCTAATTTTTTGTACTTTTAGTAGAGACTGTTTTTCACCGTGTTAGCCAGGATGGTCTCAATCTCTTGACCTCGTGATCTGCCCGCCTTGGCCTCCCAAAATGCTGGGATTACAGGCGTGAGCCACCGCGCCTGGCCTCCTTCACCTTTTATTTAGAGAATAAAATAAAAGACTCAGGAATTGCCTACTTGGCCCTCACAAAGTGATCCAGACAGTCTCCAGGCTCAGAGGTTCCTGACCTAGGGGAAATGCAAATACCAGGTTCTGGGCCTTAGCAGGGAGATGGGTGGGAAGCATGGAGAATGGGGTTGGAGCCCAGTCAATGCTCCGAAACCTGCGGTGGCCCCAAGAAGGAGGCAGAGCAGAAAGAAAACGATGAGGGGGCAACAAGGCAATAAACAATTTCCGTGTATTCAGCAAGGGGTCTCGGCCAGGCCTTGTGGGGAGCGTGGGCTGTTGAAGATCTGGAGTTGAAAGAATGCTGCCGGGCACCCTGGAAATCCTCCTCCCACCATCTGTCAGACTATCAGATTCCTTAAGCCTCCCCTTGCAGAGTTTCAGGGACAGTATCTTGAAATTATATCAAGAAACAGATTACGGCGTTACAGAACACAGTGAGAGAAGGTGAGATAAAGTCCGTGATAGAACTTCCATTATCCCTGCGGCCAGATTCCTCAGGCTGATTCCTCAGGCTGCAGGGAAAATGCAAGTCCCATCACTGGACTTTATCTCAGAGTTCCACATTCACTTACCAAAAACTTCTTTAAAGCATGAAATGATCATTTGCAAAAATAGCATTAAATTGTTATATTCCTTCAAAATATACTACTATCCACATATTTATTACAATTCATGTCTAAAATATACTTATTTGTGCATTTATAAAAAATGAGTTAGACAAAATGAATGACAATGTCATTGTTCTCCTCTTCTAACCCAATGCTTGACACAAAGTGTATAGATACCATTTAACGAATGACATCAAATAGAATTTTGTGTTCCGTTAATTTTTTTGTCTTACTTGATATAATTATTTTCTTCATGCCAATTTCATAAAGAAGGCAAGATATTGGCAGAAGAATTGTAATATGTCTATAATGGGCAGTGGATTTAATGGAAAATCTTCAAGTTCACTGTTGACGTTAATAAGCCTAAAATAGCTTAAAACTAAAATAAGACACTTTCTGCCTTAAGAAGACATCTTTTAAAGTTTGATATCATTTTAGCTGACTCTAGAAGTAAGAAGCAGTTCTTTTGCAAGAAGTGCCATTTGCAACCCAGATAAGAATAAAGATTTTTTCTTTCTTCCCTGCATGTGTCTTCAGAAGAAAACCATCTTCCCTAATCGTCATCTTTGCAAATGTCTATTTTAAATTTTTTGCCTCAAAATATCTCCTGTTGGATACTCCAGCTATTTTCTCTCTTTGCCTACTCTTAAAGGGGTATATGCTATATTTTTAATTACAGATCTCTGACGTAAGTTTTTCCTCACATGTTAGGTTGTGGTTCCAAACTTAATGTTTCCAAATGAATGATATGAACAGTCTTCTCTCATTTTCTCTGTTGGTGTGAAGGTGTTCATATTTATTGGTCAAATCTCCTGAGTTCTTTCATTTGAAGTAGCTACAGTGAAAGCAATGTGCAACCCCAGCGTCATGCACTGTATTTGAACTGGAACAAAAGGAAGCATCCAAAAACTAAATCTTGCCGAGTAGAAATTTTATTTTATTTGTTAATTTGAGACAGTCTCGCTCTGTCACCCAGGCTGGAGTCCAATGGTGCAATCTCATCTCACTGCAACCTCTGCCTGCTGGGTTCAAGGGATTCTCCTGCCTCAGCCTCCCAAGGAGCTGGAATTACAGCTGCCCGCCACCACGCCCAGCTGATTTTTGTATTTTTAGTAAAGACGGGGTTTCACCATGTTGACCAGGCTTGTCTCAAACTCCTGACCTCAGGTGATCCTCACGCCTCAGCCTCCCAAAGTGCTGTGTTTACAAGCATGAGCCACCTCGCCCAGCCTGAGTGGAGTAATTGTAAATGCCTTTAGTTCCAATGAGTTGTTTTGGTGAAAGCTGTGGTTGTACCACTGAGGTAAAATGTTCCACAACTGTAATGACTGCCAGTGTGCTCCATAAATTTGGTAGCTCGAGGGCCATATTTCAGGTTGTCTATAATTTATAGAAATGTAGATCTTTGTTTTCTTCTCTCTTCATGCAAGAACCCTCCTATGCTTTGGGGAAGATATTAATTTTATAAGCAAAAAGTTTTAACTGAAAACTTGAACCAAAATAACACCCACCTCCTGCTTCATTAATAACGAATTTCTATTTTGTCCTAAAACTGTACACTCACCTTTTTTTCACATGACCTTTCCTCCACGTTCCGTCTCTTTATTATGATCTCAAGCAACATTTATAACCAGGTATTGAAACAGGAAGTTCCCTTGTCCCCCTTGCAGGGTTTGTGATGGGGTGTGGCTCACTTCTTCAGTGCCCCGCTGCTCCAGCCTGTAGGGGGGCACATAGGTAGGGCGTTGGAACCCCACAGCAGGGTCTAGGGGTGAATGTTCACAGCTCCTGAAACCCACTGGGCATGTGGTCCAGGGCGCTCTTTTAGTTTAGCTGTCCATAGGCAGCTCAGTTAGACCCCTGCCTTATCACAAGGACAGAGGGCTTTCTGCATGGGGGGTTCTTGCCTTTGTGTACCCAAAGAACTGGATCACAAGTGGGCTTGGAGGTTGAGTGCAAGGTCTCGTGGAGTGGAAGTAGCTCTCCGCAGATGGGGGAGCCAGATGGGAGCTGGCTTTCACCTGGAGTTGGGCGGCTCTGCGGCCTGGGTGCTCCTCCACCTGCCCCAGCCAAATCCCCATCATTCTGCTGGTCCATGGCCTGCCAGTGTGCTGGTGCCTGTCAGTGTGTCCCTACTGATGTCCAGCCACCCATGTGTTCCGACGCTAATGTGCTCCTCTCCACGACCAGCCACCTGTGTCTGCCTGCTAGGTTCTGGGGGTTTTGTTTTTGCTTTTTGAGATGGAGTCTCGCTCTGTGGCCCAGACCAGAGTAAAATGGCTTGATCTTGGCTCATTGCAACCTCTGCCTCCCGGGTTCAAGTGATTCTCCTGCCTCAACCACCCAAGTAGCTGGGACTACAGATATACACCACCACACCCAGCTAATTTTTGTATTTTTGGTACAGACAGGGTGGCAAGGTTGGTCTCAAACTCCTGACCTCATGATCTACCTACTTCAACCTCCCAAAGTGCTGGCATTACAGGTGTGAGCCACCATGCCTGGCTGGCTCTCAGGGTTTTTATAGACAATGGATGTGGATGTGGAAGGCCAGAATGGTCTTGGGAAATGCAACATTTGGGCAGGAAAACAAAAATGCCTGTCCTCACCTAGGTCCCTGGGCACAGGTCCAAGGGTAGGGCCCTAGCCAGGGACCACACCCTCCTCTACCCAACACTTCCCTTCCCCACCTTCCTTATCATTTTTAGCAACCATGCCCTTCCCAGCACTTCCCTATCAGTGTAGCCTCTTGCACTTCTGTCCTGTCAGTAATAATATTCTGTGGCCAAAGCAGTTAGTACTGATGAATTTCATGGTGTGTACAGGGAGAACCTAACGCATTAGGAGATCAAAAACACCAGGCGAGGTTTGCCATTCGTTCCAGCTCTAAGAAGCTGTAGTCAGTGTCATAGAATCTGGACATTTGTGGTCCTACATTGCAGATTGTGCACCTGCAGGGAGCGTGAATGGACCTTCTTCCCTTGCCGCACGCAACATTATGATTTCTGAGCAGTCACTTCCCAGCTCTTCTTTTGCCAGAGCTGAGATCGTCATTCACTTATGGTCACGAAGTGAATTGGATTACTCTCTTATCAGTGCATCTGGAATACAGGGGTAGAGACTAGCTGAGGATCTGAGGAATGAAAAAAACGTATGTTGTCAAGAAGCTTTATGTTCTCTGGCTCTAAAACTCTCAGTCAGTGCTCAGTATTTTATAAATAAATGCAAATTTCCTCTCTGGTATTTTGCCCTATTTTTATTTTGAAAAATTTCAACTTCAAAGAAGTTGAGAGACATCAACATGACTTCAACACAGAGCAGCCACGGAGGTGCCACCTTGCGGGCACCAGCCATTAACAGGTGGTCTCACCGGCTCTGTACTCTACTTTCTCTTCCTTTGTGCTCTTATACGAAGACACCCTTGCCTTTTATTTTTGCTATATGTTTTGAACGTGATTTGCAGATATTGTGATACTTCGGTAAGCATGGCCTTAGAATAACTGCACTATTTAGTACCATTTTTACCCCGAAAAATTAAATTATTTAATAATTTTTGTTAAAATTACTAAGTAATCTTTTTATTTTATCTGAAAATATCCATGTTGAATTTCCCATTCCTTTTAAAATTATTTTTAATATCTGCCTTTTTCTTTACGGGGATGGGGGCGGGGATGGAGTTTTGCTCTCGTTGCCCAGGCTGGAGTGCAATGGCAGGATCTTGTCTCATTGCAACCTCCTCCTCCTGAGTCCAAGCAATTCTCCTGCCTCAGCCTCCTGAGTAGCTGGGATTACAGGTACCCACTGCCATACCTGGCTAATTTTATATTTTTAGTAGAGAAGGGGTTTTGCCATATTGGCCAGGCTGGTCTTGAACTCCCGGCCTCAAGTGATCTACCTGCCTCAGCCTCCTAAAGTGCTGGGATTACAGCCATGAGCTACCAATAATGGCATGATCTTGGCTCACCACAACAGCCACCGCCCAGGTTCAAGTGATTCTCTTGCCTCAGCCTCCTTAGTAGCTGGGATTATGGGCACGTACCACCACATCTGGCCAATATTCGTACTTTTGGTTGAGATGGGTTTTCACCATGTTGGCCAGCCTGGTCTGGAACTCCTGGCCTCAGGTGATCCGTCCACCTCGGCCTCCCAAAGTGCTGGGATTATAGGTGTGAGCCACTGTGCCCAGACTCATTATTTTTTTCTATCCAGCTTTTGAACAGTCCTGGATTGAAGTTGGTTGGTATTATTAGTTTTTCCTTTTCAAAATCAAAAACAATCTTCTAATATTGATTTTTTTAATTGTTAAAAGTATAATTTTTTAAAACAAAGTTCGACTCTCATGCAAATATAAATGAACACATCAAAGATTTTATTTGAATTTTGAGGAAACTAGTCAGATGTTAAAAACTGGTTCAAAGGAATTGCAAAGAAAAGTCAACTCTAGGCAGTCACAAATGCTGAAACATATCTGAAAATAAATGAAAAATGTTTTTTCGTGGGAGAGGAAGGAATCACATTTCTAAAATGTCGACAAAATCTATTTGTATTTCTGTAGACACAGGTCACTTGCATTAGTTTTAAAGTCCTGAAGTGGCTCAAACACTGTAAGTGGCACATCCCCATACATCAGATGACAGGCCTGGCAGTCATCTTTTTTCTTTTGTTTCAACATCCTTCAGAATTTCTTCTTTCAATCCCAATTTATGATCATCATATCTCAAAATTTAATCATCACAAAAAATACCAGTCTCATTTGTTTGGACCCAGTTAGCTATTCAGTGGTGGCAAGATTGTTAATATACTATATAGTAGTATAGTATATACTATACTATACTATACTATATATATAGTATACTATATGTAGTATATATAGTATATATACATATTGTATATTGTTAATATACTATATAGTAGTATATTATATACTATACTATAGATTGTTAATATACTATATAGTAGTATAGTATATACTATACTATACTATACTATACTATATATATAGTATACTATATGTAGTATATATACTCCTTGACTTCTCACATCCAGAACCATACAATGTGAGTAGCTACTAAGGCCACAAATGTTTTTATAAGGAATTTCAAATTGCATTTCAAAATCGCTCTTATTTACTATTCTGTGACTATAAAACTAAGCTCAAAACTGTCTCTACTAGGTAATACCTGTATAATATGTAACTTTGCGTAAACCCCTCTCGAAGTCCTGAAAATGTATTCATGCTCCTAACATGCCAGGAATTTTCCTGCCTTACCATCTGTATCGCTGGAGTCCGGTATGCCAGTTTCCCTGAGGGTGCTCTGTGGACCCATGCAAAGTCAACACTTGTTCCTTCAGAGTAGAATATCAGATCTGATTAAGTAAGAGCCATTCTCAAATATGATGCTTTATATTGACCTAGATTGTGCAATTGATTTGTCCAATTATTTTTTGGAAGAAAGGAGGACATACTTTTACTGATTTTATCCAGACTATTACATTGCCATGAAAATTAATGAAATTTAGGAGGAATGTATGAAATCTGGACTGTCAGTAAAAATCGGGGATCATTTAGAAATGTTTCATTTTACTTTAAAAAAGTGGAGTCTTCTAGATTCTTAATCTGATAAGAGTTCTAGAAATCACAACATAGTCCACTGATAAATCTGAAAGTTGTCTAAGCATTCTCAACTTAGAAACCCATGCCCAAGAGATAAGTATTTGAAATGTCATTAGTTCAGAGTGCTTTTCCAAAAATCTCTGATACTGTCTTTTGTTGAAGACACAAGCTCTGGTCTGTACCTTATAGCAGAGCCTTAGAAAAGCATCAGAATGAAACAAATATCTATAGATTACAAGACTTAAAAGCAGTTGTTAAATTATTGCTGTGACCAATACTGTCAGATTGGAGAATAAATTTTTCTGTTGTATATGAGTTGATATCAGTGTTTCTCCTGATAGTAAGAACATGGGAGTGTACTTCAAAACATTGTGAAAAAATGTAATTAAAAGATAAAAAAATATAAACTTTATTTCTCAACATAAGCTCTGTCAAGATCAAGGTGCTTTTGTAAGTGATGATAGCCACCACTTGGTCCAGCCCCGAGGAACTGAGGGTGCTGGGCATTTAACCACATCAGTACAGTCCTTTTTACAGTATTGACCAAGGAGAAATGGGGGTCATTTACACACTTTTTAAGTTTAGGACAGCCAGGTGTGGTGGCTCACACCTGTAATCCCAGCACTTTGGGAGGCCAGGGAGGGCAGATCCCTTGAGGTTAAGAGTATGTGACAAGCGTGGCCAACATGGTAAAACCCTGTCTCTACAAAAATACAAAAATTAGCCGGACATGATATTGTGCCCCTGTAATCCCAGCTATTTGAGAGTCTGAGGCAGGAGAATCGTTTGGAACTGGGAGGTGGAGGTTGCAGTGAGCTGAGATCGCACCACTGCACTCCGGCCTGAACGACAGAGCAAGACTGTCTCAAAAAACCAACAAAACAGAATAGGAAACAAAAATAATTCAGAAGGAGCCAAATCAGGATTGTAAGGTGGATGCCTAATAATTTCCCATTGAAACTTGCATATTTGCCCTTCCTTGATGAGAAGAGTGATCAGAGCTTTGTCATTGTGGAGGAAGAATTTCTGGTGAAACTTTTCTGGGCATTTTTCTGCTGAAGCTTTGGCTAACTTTCTCAAAACACTCTCATAGGAAGTATTTTTATTTTTATTTTTTGGAGATGGAGTTTCGCTCTTGTTACCCAGGCTGGAGTGCAGTGGCGCGATCTCAGTTCACTGCAACCTCCGCCTCCTGGGTTCAGGCAATTCTCCTGCCTCAGCCTCCTGAGTAGCTGGGATTACAGGCACGCGCCACCATGCCCAGCTAATTTTTTTTTTTGTATTTTCAGTAGAGATGGGGTTTCACCACATTGACTAGATGGTCTCGATCTCTTGACCTCGTGATCCACCCGCCTCGGCCTCCCAAAGTGCTGGGATTACAGGTGTGAGCCACTGTACCCGGCCGTGTTTTTTTTATTTGGCCCTCCATAAAGTCAGCAAGCGAAAATGCCTTGAACCTCCAAAAAACTGTTGCCATGACCTTTGTACTTGACCAGTCTGTCTTTGCCTGACTGGACCACTTCCACCTTTTGGTAGGCTTTGGCTGTGCTTCGTCCTCAGAATTCTACTGGTAAAGTCATGTTTCACCTTCTGTTAGAATTCTTCAAAGAAATACTTCAGGATGTTCATCTCGCTTGTTGAAAATTTCCATTGAAAGCTCTGGTCTTGTCTGTCGCTGATCTAGGCACAAGAGTTTTGTTGCCCTGCAAGAGGAAAGCTAGCTCAATTTAATTTTTCAGTCAGAATTGGGTAAATTCCACCAACTGGGATGCCGATGGCATTGGCTATTGTTTGTGCCGTTAGTCATTGGTCCTCTTCAGTGCCGGCACCAACAGGATGAAGTTTTCAGCTGTGGACTGATGTGCATGCTCTGTTGCTGCCGGCTTCCTCTTCAACATCATCTCATCCCTTCTAAACGGAGTTATCCATTTGTAAACTGCTCATTTCTTTCAAACATTGTCCTTATAAAATTTCAAAAAACATCAGTGATTTCACCACTTTTTTTTTTTAACCTAAGTTTTACTGTAAGTTTGATGTTTGCTCTTACTTCAATTTTAGCAGAATTCACATTACTCTGATAGGGGCTCTTTTCAAACTGATGTCTTATCCGACTTGGTTTTGGGGTATGTGTGTGCGTGTGTGTGTGCGCACGCATGCTCTGTTGCCCAGGCTGGCATGCAGTAGTAGCATGATCTTAGCTCACTGCAGCCTCAACATTCCTGGCTTAATCCTCCCACCTCAGCCTCCCTAGAAGCTGGGATTACATGCACATGCCACCATCTCTGGGTAATTTTTGGTATTTTTAGTAGAGATGGGGTTTCACCATGTTGCCCAGGCTGATCTCAAACTCCTGGGCTCAAGCAATTCACCTTCCTTGGTCTCTCAAAGTGTTAGGTTTACAGATGTGAGCAACCACACGCAGCCATCTCATCCTTCTTGGTTCCTCAAAGTGGATCCTACTGAGACATGCAACAAATTAGTATGAGTTTATTTTTGGCACAAAAAATTTGAATCCATGCATAGTTTTTCCATAATATACGTTTTCTGTGAACTTTTGAAGTTTCCTCATGGTGGGCAAAAAGGACATTGTGAAATCTCCAGAGACTCTGCATAAAACATACAATTTCTGAAATGTTTATAGTAATAACATTTTGCAAACTTAACCTAGAGGAGGCTAGTGTTTCTTCAGATTTGAAAATTCTTCCTATGTGATTCTTAAAATAACACATCAGACAGACCTAATGATTTCTAGCATCTCTCTATAAGTTGAAAGAGCAAGCTTTGGTGATTTTCCAGGGCTGTTTTGGAGATGTCAAAGATAGTTTTAGGTAGAAGAAAACTTCCTAAAACTTGTATTTTCTATGTAAATGTGGGGTCCAATGTTGGGAAAGTAGTTAAGAATTGTCAGAGGAGATTTGGTTACTGGGTTAACACAGAGTCAGGAATAAGTGAGGGTAAAAACAAATAACATATATTTAAAATACAAACATTAAACCTAGAGGCTGAAGATAATTGTCAAGAATCTTAGCTTATTTTTAAGCAAAGCAACACTTTTTGCCCTTAAATAATCAATGGCATAATAAAGTCTTCTAAAATGACAGAGAACTCTTCTGATAAGACAGAATCTCTGCTCTGTAGGCAGATTAGACAGAAGGCAGGGGAATTTGCATTCATTGGACATGTTTTCATATTGAGGGTCAAAGCCTAATCAGTAAACCATTGAAGCAAACCCATTGAAGTTAAGTAATTTTTGCTAAAACTTTAATGTATCTTTGTAGTTTCTTTTTAGATATATGCAGGCATTTGTATTAGTCCATTCTCAAGTATATGACCACAGTAGGGTAAATGGAGAAGCATACTTGAAAATCCATCAGCTGTCTATTAAGCCAAACATTCAGAATATTATTGTGAAAATATTCAAGATTGCCATTTTTCTTATAAAAATTTTCTTTAAGAAAATGTTATTTACATTAATATCTAATGGATTCATCATTACTATTTCCCAATACATTAATTAATATATATAATATATATTTATTTCTCGGATTTAGTGGGGTTTTTGTTTTTTTTTTTTTTTTTTTTTGAGACAGAGTCTCACTCTGACACCAAGGCTGGAGTGCAGCGGCTGATCTCAGCTCACTGCAACCTCTGCCTCCCAATTTCAAGCGATTCTCCTGCCTCAGCCTCCTGAGTAGCTGGGATTACAGATGTGTGTCACCACACCTAGCTAATTTTTGTATTTTTGGTAGAGATGGGCTTCCCCATGTTGGCCAGGCTGGTAACGACCTCCTGACATCAGGACATCTGTCTGCCTCGGCCTCCCAGAGCACTGGGATTACAGGCGTGAGGCACTGCACCCAGCCGGTTTTAGGGTTTTAAAACAGCAAATACTGATAATTATAACCCGTACTGTAAACTACAGGAATAAAACATCTTTAGATTCCTCAGTAATTTTTAAGAATCTCCTAGATGGAGAGACAAAATGTTGGGGAACTGCTGATTTATTGAAAAACATTCTTGAAAAAGAAAAGCACATCAGTGTTTTTCTGTCACTATTTCTGCTAGTATAGCTGTAATCATATATATATTATGTCTGTTTCAGCAAGATAGATGACAGATAGATAATTGAGAGTATCTGTTGTACATAAACATTCTAGCTAACTAGCAAAAGTCAGAGACACATAAGACTTATTTTTTATAGCCACACACATCCCTTTTTTTTTTTTTGCTTTGTAAAGTACCAAAAATGAAAATGGTCATTAACATAAGCTAAAGATATGACCTCCCCAAGCATTTAAAAATAAAAGTATACAAATTTTAAATTGTGCTTAGTAGTTTATGTTTCAGTATTCTTTTTATCTTACTTTGAAATTTTCTGAGTATCAAATGATTTTCAATTAATATTACTTCAGGGTTTTAACTTGCCTAAAGATCTTGGAAATCATCTTTGAGGTGATATTCTGGAAAGCATAGTTGATATAAAAATATGGATGATTCAATGAACACACATTTATATTTTTTGTAATCTTAAACATGTGGGAGTAAGCATATTTGACCTGTTTCAGAAACATAAACTAACACGAAACAATATGTATGTTTGCTTTATAATTAACAGTGATACATCAGAGAATGACAGTGTAAAGATTTAATTAACTGAGATTTTTAAATATATTTCTGAATTTTTATGAGTATTTTAATCTAATATTTAAAGGACTAGAAGTTTATTTTCTGTGAACTTTAGCATTAAAAAGCACTTTAAGCTTTCTGAAGGAGTCACATAACTTGGAAAAATGTGGTTGATGCTTTTCACTGTTCTGTTAAACTCCATGATCACATGGCCTTCAATGGGTGAATTATTCTCTTCTCCTCTACAATTTCCTAATCAGTAAGAAATTAAGTCATCTTGTTCTCTTGAAATCAGTTTTGTGCCAAATTCTTCTCTAATATTTGATCATATATATTTTGACAACCGTAATTATTAAAATCTTAAAAAAAATAAAACCAAAAACAGACAAAGAAATAAAATCTTTCTGCTTTCCATAGGGGAAAGTACAAATAATCCATAAGTAGTCATCATCAATACTTACATTATTAAATATTTTGTGTGCTTTTAAAACTCAGGGGAACTCTTTGCTTTCTTTCAGAATGGGGTTTGTTCTCATGATATTATTTTTTTTGAGACGGGTTTTGCTCTGTCACCAAGGTTGGAGTGCATTGGCAAGATCTCAGCTCACTGCAACCTTTGCCTCTCAGGTTCAAGTGATTCTCCTGCCTCAGCCTCCAGAGTAGTTGGGACTACAGGCACGCACCACCACACCCGGCTAATTTTTGTATTTTTAATAGAGACAGGTTTCACCATGTTGGCCAGGCTGGTCTCAAACTCCGAACCTCAAATGATCCACCCTCTTTGGCCTCCCAAAGTGCTGGGATTTCATGCGTGAGCAAATGCGCCTAGCTGCCGTGTCTACTTTGACCTCCCACATCCAGGAGTTTGTTCATTCATTCAAAAACAATCTATTACATTTTTTTTTCAGCTGCTGTAACCAATTGCCACAAAGGTAGTGGCTAAAAATCTCTCAGAGTTTTGTAGGTCAGAAGTCTTAAAAATCAAGGTGTTGGCAGTTATGTTCCTTCTGGAAGCTCTCAGGAACAGTCCATTTCCTTGTGCTTCCCTGCTTCTGGAGGTTTCCCCATTCCTGGGCCCATGGCCCCTTTCATCCTCATTGCCAGCAGTAGCCAGAGGACTCTTTTTCACATTGTATCACTCTGCCTTCCCCTTCTACCTTTTAAGGATCCTGGGTTATGTTGCTACCACCTAAGTAATTCAGGATCCTCTTCATATTTGAAGATCAGCTGATTATCATCCACAATTTTACTCTCCCCTTGCCATGTAAAGTAACATATTCCTATTTGCAAGGTTTTCGAATATGAACATAGACATCATTGGGAGCCATTATTCTGCCTACCACAGTGATTCAGCAGCACGTATGAGTTTCCACAATGGGTGGGAACATTTGGTGTTACAGTGAAGTGCTCAGCCATGTGGATAAAGAGTGAAACACTATATTCTATTCAGAAATGTTGCATTTAAGTAGATTACTAAATTGTATCAATCTTTGATCAATTATGACTCCCAAAGTGCTGGGATTACAGGCGTGATCCACCGGCACTCAACCACTACTTTTCTATCTCTCAGTCACTGGCTTTCACTAAGCTATTTTCCACCTCTATAGTTGTGTCTATTCTGGACATTTCATATAAAGAGAATCACATATAAGATTTATCATTTTGTGTTTTGCTTTTTTTCATTTAGCATGATGTTTCTAAGGCTCATCCAGGTTGTCATATATAGAAATGCTTTATTACTCTTTATGGCCAAATAATATTCCATTGTGTGTGTATGCCACATTTTGTTTTTCTGTCACCTGTTGATGGACATTTGGAGTACCTCCACCTTCTGCATATTGTGAATGCTGCTGCTAGGAAAATATGTATACAAGTGTGGGTTTGCGTCCTTGTTTGCACTATTTTAGGGTATATGCATCGGAGTGGACTTGCTGGGTTATTTGGTAACTCTGTGTTTAACTTTTTGAGGAGCTGGAGCCTATTCATGTTAGATCCAAGACAAGTTTTTAAGAAATGCTCTCATGAGTCCCCATGTTAACTCCAAAGGCTTAGGGACAGAAAGATGCTTTAAAAAATCAACAGACTTCAGCCCTGACACTTGGGACTTAAGTGACCTTGATCAAGTTTCCTAACTACACTCTGAACCTCAGTTTATTCATAGGTTACAGTTAAAATAAAACACCAGCCTCACTAGATAAGTTGTTATAATTCCAGGAAACAATGTGTAAGTCACTATACTATGGTGTCTGGCAAATAGTGTCTCCTCAACAGATGATAGCTGTGCAATGATTGTTATATTTTGTCTCATCTCACCTCCCACCCCAGTCCATATGGAGCCACTTAACTTCTTGTAGGACTGAACTATATATATTCACTTATTTGTGACTAAATTCTGTGGAACGAAACCAAGAACTTTATGAAGCTAAGAAATATTAAATCTCCTGCCTCTTCCAGTCTACACAGTGAGTCATAAAGGGAATTCACCTGATCGAGTATGATTTGTCTTTCAAAGCTGTGCTTTATTTTCTCCTACCAATCTGTGTGTTTAACCCTCATGTTATTTTTCCCTATCTTCCCAAATATTACTAAGTGTCATAGTCCTTTCAGGCTGCCCTAACAAAATATCACACTTAAGTGGCTTATAAAGGGCAGATATTTATTTCTGAGAGTTTAGGAGTCTGGATGTCCAAGATTAGGGTGCCAGCAAGGTCGGTCTCGGGCGAGAGCTCTCTTCTGCCTGGAAACCACTTTCTCCTTATGTCCTTACATAGCGGAAAGAAACTTCCGTAAAGATGCTAATCCCATTCGTGAAGGTTCTACCCTCATGACCTAATCACCTTCCCAAGGCCCTAGTTCTCAGGGTACCATCATGGTGGGTGTATTTCCAAATATGAATTACAGGGAAGAACAAACATTTGATCCGTAACAGTAAGTGTGCATAAATGTTATCCTTGTTCACTCTTTTCCTTAGCAGTGACATACAGATTATTCCAATTTTTTAATGCTTCTGAAGTAACTTTAAAGTTCTTCACTCTAAAATAATTTCATTGAGACATTTACTATGGTACTATTTATTTTTGTAAAGTAATTTTTTCTTCTTTTTTCTTTTTGATACAGAGTTTCACTTTGTTGCCCAGGCTGGAGTGCAGTGGCACAGTCTCGCCTCACTGCAGCGTCTGCCTCCTGGGTTCAAACAAAGTAATTTTTAATAACCACCTTAAAATTCTAACTGCTCTCATTTCCATTAAAGATGAAATTCTTGTTTAGATTGATTTCCTAAAATGTGTTTCTTTTAAACGTCAGCTGTAAAAATATCTTTTCTATTTTAAAACTTGTAAGATTTCCTTTAGCCATTTTCTAATTCAATATAAAGTAGACTGTGCTATCCTCTTCGCTTTTTGTTAACATGACTTTTGATTTTCTTCTATTGTAGTTACAAGCATAGGTTATTTTACCCTGAAAGTTAATCTAATGTTTATTTTCCTTTTTACCCCTTATTTATTCTTTAGCATTTTTTCAGCTTAAAAATGGGGAGGCCTAATTTTCCTGTATATACGACATACTGATGTATTCGCAGTTTTGATTAAGCTCCTTCATAGTCCTTCAGATGCTTTGCAATCCTCTTCAAAATATTTGAGTAAAAGCAGGTACATGTAAGTGGGTTTGGAGAATCCACAAATTCACTTATAAAAAGATTTTAGATAAGAAAGGAAACTACTGGTTAACAAACTGTCATAGGCAAACTGTAAAACAACCCCATGCATATGCATATTTTGTTTTCATTTTAATGTAGATTATCTTCTCCCACACACACAAAATATCTAAAACTGTAATTGTCTGTTCACCAGTCATTCTAGAACAGGTATCCTTTAGAATTAAATGTTCTCATTTATCTAAGCCTTATTTATCAAAATATAACTTACTGTTTTTTAAAAAGGAGAAGCAAAAGTTTAGAGGGATTTTCTCTAAAGGCTGAGTTTATTTGCCTCTGCTAGAAGATTCCATGGTTTGCCACTACTCACCCGCATTGTACCACTTCACAGCTCATTTGAATGTCTTACAGAGAAAGACAGTTATATGTCTTGTAGGCTTGTTGGACTTAGAGTCAGTTTCCAGGAAATCTCCTATATTTTCATTTTAAAGTATGTTCTTTCACCTGTTTCTTGGACTACAACTAGTGTACACCCACACCTAAAACTCACTAAATTATATACTCCTGAATTTGCAAATTGCTGCAGGATAAGAGGAACATGGAAGGTGGCCTTGGTTGAGGTCACAGGGCCACAAGAATGTGTTGAAAGGGTCGATGTGTTAAGAACTCAACTGCTGCAGCACCCTGAACACACATTGCCCTTACGCATTCATTCTGAAATATTTATTCAGTACTACTTCTTTACAAAGTGCTCCAGGGCTGGAGAGTCAGTGTGTGCCAAGCCAGATAAGTTCCCTGTTCTCTTGGAGAGTAAGTCAAGTGAGGGACTGACCTCAATCTAATAAGCACAGCAGAAAGGTGAAACTGAATCAGTGACTCTCGCTGCAGAAGAAACATTGCTCAGGCACAGGAACATATAATAAGGAAAATCGCCCAGGTCTTCACCTGTATATTTAGGTACATAAGTATGAATCTCTTTTAGGATTATCAAATAGATTATACCATGTCTCCCTCACCAACTGACAAAGAATGGCAGTTCCTTGTCATTCTGTGTGGTCATCACTCCCACTTACCTAGAGGTAGACTTTTTGTAACTTTTAAACAGAACAGTTCGTTTTGAAAAATTCCTAAAATAGATTCCAGTGCCACCACGCCCATGTGCTTGCTTTGGCAGCACATATACAGTGCCACCACGCGCAATTAATTTTTGTAGTTTTAGTACAGATGGGGTTTCACCATGTTGGCCAGGCTGGTCTCTCCTGACCTCAGGTGATCTGCGCCACACACCCCTGCTTAGTCTCCCAACATGCTGGGATTACAGGCGTGAGCCACAGCACCCGGCTGAGGAATCTACTTTATATATGTGATGGGGATCCATTCAGTGGAGGATCGTATGCTAAGTAGCGACCTGAGGAACTGTACACTTGAACAAGATGCTGAGATCAGGAACAAGGAGGCGGCATGGGAGGATGCTCCAGCCCTGCCCACAGGGCTCCTGCCAGCCTGGAAGGAGTTGAAACCTGGTGTCCATGGGTGGCAGCAACAGAAAGTAGTGTCGGGCACACTGAGTCATGGTTTTGTTTAAACTGCAATTGTGAAATATGATCACAGTTAGCATAAGAACATGCATTTTTTTATTATAGTTAATTGAGTCTTGTTTGCTATAAAATCCAAGATGTGCGAAAATTAAAAAAAAAAACTCCAACTTCTCCAAAACCTTGTCTTTATTTTTTGGGCTTATGCTGGCTTCTTTATTCTTAGATTCTTGTAATCATTGCCCATATTTCCAGAATTCAGATCTCATTACAGGTTACATGGTATCCAAACATGAGTAATGCATACTTTAGAACTTTTTAATGTCAACTTACAATGCTGACCTATGTTAGTTATTCCATTTAATATAGGAATTACCGCATGTACTTATGTTATAGCCAAGCAAATATATGAAATTCTGGTTCAGGACCTAGGAAGTTAAGCAAATTTACGTATATGCATGTATATGTGTACAAATATAAGTATATAGATACACACACACACACACACACACACACACACACACACACACAATTTCCCCTTTCCCTTAACAGGTTTCTAATATAAGAAGAGAAAAAGTAAATTAATGTTTGTTTGCATGCAGTGTGAGAAATGATAGACATTCGTTTTGCATACAGGGCAAAACAATGGAACATCTAAATCAGACTGTGGGTAAAGTGGCTGAAAGTGGGGCACATTGCAGGGTCAGGAAAAGCTTTTTCCTAATCATAAGACCTAATGGGAATTTTAAAAGAGAAGCAGGAAATAGCTAGAAGAAGGAAGAGAAGTGAAGCCTTCTGTAGAAGTTGACGCTCTGCCAATTTCGTCTTCTGCATTTGACAACTAGGGGTTTATTGGAGTCTCTTTTGTTTGAATACTGAGTGGCAATAAAATGTTAATAATGTATTGCTTGCCTTATTGTATGTAACCATTTTCTGGACTTTTTAAACATGAATGGGAATCAGATCTGGGATTCCCTCTTGCCGATGAGAAATGCAGTCAATGTTTCTCGGATTTGACCAATTGAGGCTGACATCGCCTTGTAGCATCCCAGAGAATCCACTTCCTCTTGGTAATTGAAATGTTGGTCTACAAGAGAGTTTGCAAAGTTCCTTCTATCTGCTTTCCCTTCAGTTGTCAGCCTATCCTACGCTACTTGTGTTCCCACTAAGATTTAGGAGTGGCTCAGAGGGTGACGTTTTACCACATTTCAACACAGTGACTGGCCGGCAGCTCAGTGGATTCCACCACCCTGTAGCTACAAGCTACACTGATGATGACTTTTCTTTTTGGGTGAAGCAGGAGGTCATTTGAGTGTAGTAAAGCATCATAGAATGACTCTTCAGTCAATGACAGACACATATAGGATGGTGGTCCCAAAAAATTACAATGTAGTTGAAAATTTCCTATTGCCTATTGACATTGTAGCTGTTGTAATGTAGTAGCTCAAGGCATTACTCATGTGTTTGTGGTGGTGCCTGTGTCAACAAATCTGTGCTGCCAGTCATATGAAAATATAGCACATGCAAAGCACGCTACATAATACTATTTTTTTTTTTTCAATTTTTTCAATTTTTTTTTTTTTTGAGATGGAGTTTCGCTCGTTACCCAGGCTGGAGTGCAATGGCGCGATCTCTGCTCACCACAACCTCCACCTCCTGGGTTCAGGTAATTCTCCTGCCTCAGCCTCTTGAGTAGCTGGTATTACAGGCACGTGCCACCAAGCCCAGCTAATTTTTTGTATTTTTAGTAGAGATGCGGTTTCACCATGTTGACCAGGATGGTCTCAATCTCTTGACCTCGTGATCCACCCTCCCTCAATTTTTTAAAATATAATTTTATTGTACTCCAGGTTCTCAGGTACATGTGCAGATCATGCAGGACTGTTGCATAGGTACATACATGGCAATGTGGTTTGCTGCTTCCATCTCCCCATCACCTGTATTTGGCATTTCTCCCCATGTTATCCCTCCCCAGCTTCCCTACCCCTTCTGTCCCTCCCGTTTCCCCCCAACAGACCCCAGTGTGTGATGTTCCCCTCCCTGTGTCCATGTGTTCTCATTGTTCAACACTTGCCTATGAGTGAGAACGTGTGGTGTTTGATTTTCTGTTCTTGTGTCAGTTTGCTGAGAATGATGGTTTCCAGATTCATCCATGTCCTTACAAAGGACACAAACTCATCATTTTTTATGGCTGCATAGTATTCCAAGGTGTATATGTGCCACATTTTCCTTGTCCAGTCTATCATTGATGGGCATTTGGGTTAGTTCCAGGTCTTTGCTATTGTAAACATTGCCACAGTGAACATACATATGCATGTATCTTTATAATAGAATGATTTATAATCCTTTGGACATATACCCAGTAATGGGATTGCTGGTTCAAATGGAATTTCTGTTTCTAGGTCCTTGAGGAATCGCCACACTGTCTTCCACAATGGTTAAACTAATTTACACTCCCACCAACAGTATAAAAGTGTTCCTATTTATCCACATCTTCTCCAGCATCTGTTGTTCTCTAGATTTTTTTTTATTATTTTAAATTTTTATTGCATTTTAGGTTTTGGGGTACATGTGCAGAACGTGCAAGATAGTTGCATAAGTACACACATGGCAGTGTGTTTTGCTGCCTTCCTCCCCTTCACCCACACTTGGCATTTCTCCCAGGCTATCCCTCCCCAGCTCCCCCCCCGCTGTCCCTCCCCCATTCCCCACAATAGACCCCAGTGTGTAGTAGACCCCCTCCCTAAGTCCATGTGTTCTCTAGATTTTTTAATGATCCCGATTCTAACTGGCGTGAGATGGTATCTCAGTGTGCTTTTGATTTGCATATCTCTAATGATTGGCGATGAGCATTTTTTCATATTTGTTGGCTTCATATGTGTCTTCTTTTGAAAAGTGTCTGTTCATGTCCTTCGCCCACTTTTGAATAGGTTCGTTTGTTTGTTTCTTGTAAATCTGTTTTAGTTCTTTGTAGATTCTAGATATTAGCCCTTTGTTGGATGGGTAGATTGCAAACATTTTTTCCCATTCTCTTCATTGCCAGTTTACTCTAATGATTGTTTCTTTTGCTGTACAGAAGCTCTGGAGTTTAATTAGATCTTATTTGTCTATTTTGTCTTTTGTTGCCAATGCTTTTGGTGTTTGAAGTCTTTGCCTATTCCTATGTCCTGAATGGTTTTGCCTAGGTTTTCTTCTGGGGTTTTTATGGTGTTAGGTCTTATATTTAAATCTTTAATCTATCTGGAGTTAATTTTAGTGTAAGGTGTCAGGAAGGGGTCCAGTTTCTGCTTTCTGCACATGGCTAGCCAGTTTTCCTAACACCATTTATTAAACAGGGAATGCTTTCCCCATTGCTTGTATTTGTCAGGTTAGTATATAGTACTTGATAATGATAATGAATGAATACTGGTTTATGTATTTTGTATACTTTTTATTACTATTTTAGGTACACTCCTTCAACTTATAAATAAACAAGTTAATCGTAAAGCAGTCTCAGGCAGGCTCTTCAGGAGGATTTCCTGAAGAAGGCATTGTTATAGGAGATGACAGGTCCATGCGTGTTACTGCCCCTGGAGACCTTCCAGTGGGACAAGATGTGGAGGTGGAAGATAGTGATAGGGATGATCCCAACCGTGTTAGGCTAATGTGTATATCAGTGTCTCAGTGTTTAACAAAAAAGTTTTAAAAGTTTTAAAAATTTAAAAATAGAAGCAAAAGCATAGAGAATATAGATACAAAGGAAGAAAATATCTTTATACAGCTGTACAATGTGTGTTTTAACCCTAGTGTTATTACAAGCGTCAGAGTTTTAAAAATTAAGAAATGTATAAAGGAAGTCACAGTTAGCCAAGGTTAGTTTACTACTGAAGAACTTTCTTTTATACATTTAGTGTCACCTAGATGCACAGTGTTCATAAAGTCTAGAGTACTACATAATCGTGTCCTAGGCCTTCCCTTCACTCTCCACTCACTCACTGACTCAGGAGAGCAGCTTGACTATGGAAAGCTCTACTCATAGTAAGTATCTTGTTCAGTGGTACCATTTTTTGTCTTTTATACCGTATTTCCATTGTACCTTTTCCATGTTCACATATGTTTAGACACACAAGTACTTACTGCGTTATGGTTTCCTTTTATTTATTTACTTGTTTTGGTGGAGTCTCACTCTGTGGTCCAGGCAGGAGTGCAGTTGTGTGACCTTGGCTCACTGCAGCCTCCACCACCTGGGTTCAAGTGCATCTTCTGACTCAGCCTCCCAAATAGCTGGGATTACAGGTGCAGGCAACCATGCTGGTCTAATTTTTGCACTTTGAGTAGGGACAGTGTTTCACCATGATGTCCAGGCTTGAACTCCTGACCTTAAGTTAGCTACTTGCCTCAGCCTCCCAGTGCTGGGATTACAGGTGTAATGGTTTCCGGCAGTATTCAGTCCAGTAGCATGTTGTACATGTTTGTAACCCAGGAGCAAAAGGCTCTGCCATCCAGCCTAGGTGCACAGCAGGTGATCCTGTCTGGGTTTGTGTAAGTATGCTCTGTGATGTCCACACAAAGACTTATTTCTCAGAATGTATCCCTGTGGTTAAGCGACTCATGACAATAATTAAAAACCTGTGCTTACTACCTGTGCTAAGGAGGATAGGAATGTAATTATTCAACTTTACCTGTGTCCCTGTCATCACTTACAAAGCTGTTGAAATGCCATCTGACACAGTTCTCTAATCACATGGTCCAGACCCCTGTCCAGTCTCCCCAGTGCTTTTCACTGTGAGCATTTGCTCCATGGCATATCTTAATACATATTACTGGTGAACTACTGAGGCTGCAGCTGCCCCTTTAAAGTGTGAACCTCTTTGTATTTCCAGCACTTGCTAAGACTTAACAGTGCTCTGGGAACATGACAGTGCCTACTGGTGAGATCATACAACAGGAATACCTGAAACCTTTAGCTGTCTAGAGTAAGCTATGTTCTTAATGAATTCCGATAGCTTAATTGGGGTGTAATTTACACATCATGCAAATCCTCCAGGGTAAGTCTCCAGTTCAATCATTTGTAATATGCATTTACAATTGGGCAACCAGTTATCACAATCCAGTTTTAGAAAAATAAACCCTAAAAAGTTTTTTCCTGCATATTTGAGCCATCCTCACTCCCACCTTTAGCCCCAGGCAAACACGGATCAACTCAATGCTTAGAGAGTTTTCCCTTTTTTTTTTTCTAGAAATGTTAGGTAAATGGAATGATACACTCTGTAATCTTTCATCTGGCTTGTTTGCCTCAGTGTAATTTTGAGATTTTTCTCAAAGTTACTGCATGTGAAACTCCTTTTGATGAGCAAAATTCCATCATAAGGATATGATGCCTTTTGTTTATCCATTCACCAGGTGATGGACATTTGCACTGTTATAAGTGACACCATGAACGTGGCATAAAAGTCTGTCTGTGGATCTACGCTTTCATTTCTCTTCCACTGGATATCTAGAAGAGAGAGATTGCTGGCTCTGATGGTAGGGTGCTGAACAGTTTCAGAAATTGCTCAAATGTTTTCAGATGGCTGTAATATTTTGCACTCCCACCAGCAAAAGCTGGTGCTGGAGAGCAGGGGTGCTGCTTTCTAGTTTCTCTACTTCCTCACCAACACTAGGTGTTGTCAGTTTCTTCATTAGAGCCATTCTCTAATTACTAGTCCTATTAAACATCTCTTCCTGTGCTTATTAATTCAGCTGTATATCTTCCTAAGTAGAATGTCTATTCAAATCTTTTGCCTAATTATATGGTATTTTGTTAGTCATGCTGTGCACTGGCTTGTTTTTGTGTGCATAGAAATTTTCTTGTCCTTCCTTAGAAGAAAAAGAAGTCACCCCACTGAATTCATAAAGCATTTTGTGGGTACAAAGATAATGTACCATGGTTATATAACCTGAGAGATCCTTGTATAAAATGCAATGTATGCATAGAAAATGAAATTCCAAATCCAGCTTCTGAAATCACAGCCCTGTTGTTCTCCCATTTGGCTCTCTGTTTCATTGTATATATTTGTTGATGACTCATGCTTTGCAAAGCACAGAATCCTCGTAAGAGGTACAGCTGAATCTCTCTTGCAACTTTTCCATGAGTAACTATTTAGTGTTAATTATGATTAAAACAATAACTCTCTAACAAAGCATCAGTAAGTCAGATTAATCAGCCAGTTTCCAGGCAGACACTTCCTGGGTTCCCGAGGGCTTTCATCAGCAAATTGAAGTAATGACGATGTTTTGCATGGTACTGTTGTTTCCATGGTGAATATGCGAACTGATTACTCTTGAGCCCAGGTCGCAGTGTACTGTTGTTTTGCTTTGTTCCTTATTGTGTTAGAAATACTGCACAGCAGGAGGGCCGGTATCTACTCCCAGGTCACCTTGGGACTTCTAATATGAAAATTGAAATGAATTCTTTGTTGTTGTAAATTGCAAACAGAACAACAGTCACCTGTTCCCACACTTATAAATATGTATGTCCTCCCCACCAATGAAATTATGCTGAAGGATAGATCAAAGTGAATTAGCACCTGTCAAGGAAATTTGATAGGTCATTCTGCCCTATAATTTCATTCCCCTTTCTTCAGAGGGTGACATGATAGGCAAAGCCTGCATCTCGCTCTCCTTCACCTGTTGTGGTTAACAGCAGTTCAAACCTGGAAATGAATCACCTGCTATATTACTTCTGTGCAGCAGGAGGCAAATTGAAAAACTAAATTTTTACAAGCAAAATGAGTGTGACTGTATTTGGACTCTGAATACTGCTTAGTATTTGTGTCTAGTATTATGCTGTTGTGTACCTAAATGTTGTAACATTTGTTATCTGTAAATCTCTTAGGTTTTCATAAGAAGCTTCCAAAGCCAGAGGTCTAAAGATCGATTCACTTGGCCATATTATTCTCCTGGCCTTGTTAACCTTAAGAATCCTACTGTCATCATATCCTAAACCATCATGTAAAACCTTATTACTACCACAACTATTAATGGCAAAATTGCCTTTAAAGTGTTACAGACTTTTTTTAGAGAATCCAAAATATGTGGCAGAAATTTGAAATGAAAATGAAAAAATCAGCTGGGTGCGGTGGCTTATGCCTATAATCCCAGCACTTTGGGAGGACAAAGCAGGCGGATCACCTGAAGTCAGGAGTTCGAGACCAGCCTGGCCAATATGGCAAAACCCCGTCTCCACTAAAAATACAAAAATTAGCCACGTGTGGTGGTGCATGCCTGTAGTCCCAGCTACTCAGGAGGTTGAGGCAGGAGAATCACCTGAGCCCAGGAGGTGGTGGTTGCAGTGAGCTGAGATCGTGCTGTTGCACTCTAGCCCAGGCAACAGAACACTACTCTGTCTCACAAAAAAAGAAGGCGAAGAAAAGAAAAAGATTAAAAGCCAAGACTAGCATGGTCTGTGTTTATACTACAGGTGTAATTCAGCAATGAAGAGTAAGGAAAGGAACCAGGTAGAAGAAGAGGAAAGTTACAAAACTTAAAATTAAATTGAAGGATTTTTAAAGAACCAGAAGACCAAATATCAGGGAAAAGAGAATGAATAGTAAATAAAGGGACAATTTTAGCCTAAAGAAGACACATCAGCAGAGCCCAGATCATCGCCGTAGCCTCATAACAGCTTTCCCTCACTTCACCCTAAATCCTTCTGCCCATGTTCACATCTCTACTAATGATGTCTTCAGAAATTCAAATGTAATCAATCACTCATGAGACTATTTTTCCACTTAATATTTTTACTTACTTGTTTGTTTTCCATTTGGCTTATGATAGTCACCTATTGTTAATATGCATTGTATACTTATGGAATGATACTGTAATTAGAAAAATTTTTATTGTCTTTGTTCAATTATGGGTTCCTATTTCATAAATGGTCCAATCTTCTTGATTTTCTCATGAGATTTTCTCTCAATCCCTTGTGTTTCCATAGTCCTCCCCATATATCTTATGTCTCCAGAAGACCGGAAATACCAAAATAGAAATTACCTTTTTTTTTCTTAAAAATTTCTCATCTTTCATGACCAA
This sequence comes from Saguinus oedipus, assembly GCA_031835075.1. Taxonomy (NCBI): domain Eukaryota; kingdom Metazoa; phylum Chordata; class Mammalia; order Primates; family Cebidae; genus Saguinus; species Saguinus oedipus. The sequence goes on along the minus strand of CM063172.1, from coordinate 171,526,746 downwards.
ATATTAGTGTTCTCAATATTGTTGTGCTATTTGGTTGATAAGTATTTCAACTGGATGTTCCTTTCTTTCTTTTGCCTTATTAATTAGGGGTAACACTTTTTTTTCAGTAAAGTCATAGCATTTTATTTGTCGCTTGATGTGTTGAGAATAAATGTATCTATGGTTGTTTAGTCGGAACTAAAGCCTTGCAGCCATGTTCATCCTTCCAATTTGCACTGCGGATTCCTGCTCATACATTGTTCAGCTAGTTTGATGGGGACCCTGTCTTGCGTGCATGCTTTCTCTCTTGCTCTCTGTCAATGGTAAATATTCATGTTTCTGATCTGCAGTGCTATGTCTGTTTGGGAATTTTCCAGTTATTTATTCACATATTCCAGAATGTTTTCCAGATGAGAATGCTAAATGAAACTCTCATACCTATCATACAAGTTTGCATGTGCAATGACCTGCTAAGATCCACAAACTGATTGGCATGCCTGTTTGACACACAGCGTGATGTGGGTAATGAAAATGTTCCAGTTCCACAAGATATTCAAGGTCTGCTGTGTCACTCACGCATAGCAGAGATCAATTACAGTTCTCATGTTTACGGGGATGACACAAAAGAGATGAACAACCCTAACGCCTTGATATAAAGGCCTGAAATTTTTGATAAGAAAATTAAAATTCTATTTTGGTTTTCAAGCCTTTAAAATATATCAAAATAGGTGTCCTGAAGTGAAGGTTAAGAGTGAGTATGATTCTGTTTGTACATAGAAAAATAAGAATAGGGTGTTCTTTCACAAACACCTTTCACATTCAGGAAAATTAATCAATGGAGGTCAAAAGAACTTCTTATTTTATTTTTTTGAAACGGAGTCTTGCTCTGTTGCCAAGGCTGGAGTGCAGGGCACAATCTGGGCTCACTGCAACCTCAGCCTCCTGAGTAGCTGGGACTACAGGCATATGCCACCATGCCCAGCTAATTTTTTGTATTTTTCGTAGAGACAGCGTTTAGTCATGTTGGCCAGGCTAGTCTCAAACTCCTGACCTCCTGTCTCAGTCTTCCAGGGTGCTAGGATTATAGGCTTGAGCCTCCATGCCCAACACAAAAAGGAACATTTTAAAACCACATGATTGTCAGTGATATCTGCCTACTTTTCTCCCATCTAAATTCAGAGTCTGGGCTGTCTAGGAATGCCTGGAGTTCCTTAAGCACTTCTTAGAAACGTTGCTTCCCCGTGGACACGTTTATTGCTGCTGAGACCAAGGAAACGTTCCTCTCCTGCCTGTTAGTGGAGTCTGGGGCTGCTGATGGTCATGAGTGTCACTTGTCAGTTTGGGGATGTGATTTTCTTGTTCTCCCAGAAAACCCCAGTCTTCTTCCAGACACTCCTTTACCTCTCCAACCCAGAAAGGAGGGACAGGGTTTGCGGGGTGCTAGCCAAGACGCTATATCCATGTATGAGGCCAAAGTGTAGATTAAGATGAACAGGGCCCCTAGGTTTCCATGTATGAGGCCAAAGTGTAGATTAAGATGAACAGGGCCCCTAGGTTTTGTACTTTGGGGAATGGCAGAGCTCTTGACACAAAGGACTTGTGAAGTACTTAACTGTTTTGTTTTCTTTTTAATAAAAGTTATACATTTCATGTTAAAAAAACTGCAGACGAGTGTAGTATGAAAAGTAAGTCTTCTAGATTCAGATTCATCCAAATCCCTACAAAGGACATGAACTCACCGTTTTTTATGGCTGCGTAGTATTCCATGGTGTATATGTGCCACATTTTCTTTGTCCAGTCTGTCATTGATGGGCATTTGGGTTGGTTCCAGAAAACCAAATACGGCCTGTTCTCACTCGTAGGCAGGTGTTGGAACAATGAGAACATGAGGAGTCAGGGAGAGGAGCATCACACACTGGGGGCAGTTGCGGGAGACTAGGGGAGGGACAGCGGGGATGGGGTGGGATAACATGGGGAGAAATGCCAGATATAGTCAAAGGGGGAATAAAGGCATCAAACCACCTGGTTAGGTATGCACCTATGCAACAACCCTGCATGGCATGCACAGATACCCCAGAACCTAAAGTAAAATAACATTTTTAAAAAGTAAGTCTTTATTCCCTACCCATACCATGTTGGCCCCTCTAACACTTACCATCCTCAGAGGTAATCACCATTAACAGATCCCAGTGTGTACTTAGAAATATATTATAGAAGTATGCATGCCTGTAAGTGTGTAATATACATGTGCCTATATCTTTTTCATAAAAGGTCACAGATAGAATCCTAGAGTAAATTCTGTTTTTTTGTTTTTTTTGTTTTTTGAGATGGAGTTTCACTCTTGTTACCCAGGCTGGAGTGCAATGGCGCGATCTTGGCTCACCACAACCTCTGCCTCCTGGGTTCAGGCAGTTCTCCTGCCTCAGCCTCCTGAGTACTGGGATTACAGGCACGCGCCACCATGCCCAGCTAATTTTTTGTATTTTTTTAGTAGAGATGGGGTTTCACCATGTTGACCAGGATGGTCTCGATCTCTTGACCTCGTGATCCACCCACCTCGGCCTCCCAAAGTGCTGGGATTACAGGCTTGAGCCACCACGCCCAGCCCGTGTAAATTCTGTTTTACAGCTTATTCTTTTTTTTTTTTTCATTTTACCAACATCTACACATTCTAAGAGATCAGTATGTATAGTTCTACTTTATTCTGATAAAAAGCTTTATAGTATTACATTGTATACCTGCATTACAAATTCTTCAATGAGCTTGTTAAGGGTAAACGTAGAATTTTCCAATATTTAAGGTATTACAAATGATGCTTCATGAGCATCTTTGTTTTAGCCTTAATCTGTTTTGGCTGCCATAACAAAATGTGATAGAGTGAGTTGCTTGAACAATTGAAATTTATTTTTTACGATTCTGGAGGGTAGGAAGTCCAAGATGAAGGTTCCAGCAGATTGGAAACCTGGTGAGGGCTCCCTTCCTGGTTTGTTGACAGCTGCCTTCTTGCTGCCCTTACATGACAGAGAGTGAGCTCTGGTTTCTCCTCTTCTCATAAGGACAACCATAAGGGTTGTCTGCTGTTATGACCTCATATAAACCTAATCACCTCCCAGAGGCTACACCTCCAAGTACCATGACATTGGAGGCAGTGGTTTCAACATAGAATTTGCAGGAGACACAAGCATTCAGTTCATAACAGTTCATATATCTCTGTATCCTGGAGTATGTCATGTTGTTAAGATATATTGTTAGAAATTGTATTGCTGGGAAGATTAATATATGTAGTAAGTTTTTTTGTGAACAATGATTGCTCTCAACAAGTGGTTCATGAGAGCATGGTAGCCTCACATCACCTCCATTCTGGTTATTGCTTTTTATTTTATTTCACTTTATTTGATTTTATATATGGCTAAACTTTTAAATGTCTTCGAATCCAATAGGTAAGTAAAAGAATCTTGCTCAGTTTTTCGAAAAGATTGAGTGAGCTTGAGTGTATTTTAAATGATTACTGACCACTTACGTTGTTGTTCTTTGAAGCAAGTTTTGAATACTGTTGTTTACTTTTGTATTGAGTTGACTTTTTTGTTATTTACACATAAGTTCTTTTTTTTATATTTAAGACATTAGTCTCTTATATGTACTGCTTAGGCTTTTCCCAGTTCGCTGATTTTCTTTTGAGTTTGACTGTTGGATGTTCCAGTTATCTCTTGCCACATTATACATTATCCCATGTCTTCCTTTTTTTTTTTTTGAGACACAGTTTTGCTCTTGTTACCCAGGTTAGAATGCAGTGGAGAGATCTCAGTTCACTGCAACCTTTGCTTCCGTGGTTCAAGTGCTTCTCCTGCCTCAGCCTCCCAAGTAGCTAAGATTACAGACGCCCACCATCACACCAGGCTAATTTTTTGTATTTTTAGTAGAGACAGGGTTTCATGTTCGCCAGGCAGGTCTCAAACTCATGACCTCAGGTGATCCACCTGCCTCATCCTCCCGAAGTGCTGAGATTACCAGTGTGAGCCACCACGCCTGGCCTATCCTATATCTTTAAAACAAAATGCTGCATTACGTTTAAAAATCCTAAGGGTTATGAATTTGGATAGGTCCCAGTGGGGACAGCGAGGTGCTCTTCCTGCATGAGTTCTGCTGGAGATGTGGTGTCTCAAAGACCTTGTGTGCTCAGGTGTGTGGAGCTCAGCTAGGAGGCTAGGATGGCGGGTGGCCAGCTGGAATGGCTTAACGTCTGCAGCTGTAGTCCTGGGGCCTCGGTTCTTGGATCTGCTGGGTTCTGGGCTTTTCTCCATGTAGCCTCCAGAGCTCTCTGTCTCCACATGGCCTCTCCACACCACTGCTCCATATGCTGTGTTCTTCGGGCAACTCTACTTCTTAGTTTGGGGGTGTCCAAGAGTGCAAATGCAGGACCTACCAGCACTCCTGAGGCCGCGCTCAGCAGTGTCGGTCACATTCTCTTGGTGAAGGCCAGTCACAGGCCCAGCTCAGAGTCACGAGGGGGCTACAGGGGCATGCCTTTTGCCAAGCATGGTTTCTTGGTGACCACCAGCAGAGCAGACTTCAAGAAGGTTATTTCTGCTTTTGTTGTATTGCCATATGAATAGTGTAAACATTTTACTGGTAATCAGAGGTTTTCACCTACTAGTTCATGGCTTCTGGTTTTAACGTCAGCTCAGGGAAGATATCACCAGTGTAATCTTAGAAATTATTTCATCCAATGTTCCCCCCCCACCGCCCTTTTTTTTTTGACAGAGTCTCCTCTGTTGCCGAGTCTGGAGTGCAGTGGCATCATCTTCACTCACTGCAACCACGGCCTCCTGGGTACAAGCAATTCTCCTGCCTCAGCTTCCCAAGTAGCTGGGGTTAAAGATGCCCGCCACCACACCCAGCTAATTTTGGTATTTTTAGTAGAGACAAAGTTTCACCGTGTTAGCCAGGCTGGTCTCGAACCCCTGACTTTAGGTCATCTGCTTGCCTCAGCCACCCAAGCGCTGGGATTATAGGCATGAGCCACCACGCCCAGCCATTGTTTCTTATACTTTTGATGTTCTCTTTGATTTTTTGCATTTAAATTTTTATTTTATTGGTATCTATTTTGTTTTTAAGGAATACAATGGAGATCTCAATTAACTTTTTTTTTTTTTTAACTTGCCCAATACTGTCTTATGGAATGACCTACTGTTTCCCACTGGTTTCAAGTGCCATTTTTATTATATACTACATTTCCATACTGATGGGTATTTATTTCCATATTCTCTGTTTGCTGTTCTCCTTCCATTTTCCTACAGCGACAATAACACCAAGATATGTTGAATAGTACATTTTTTTTTCAATGTTTTTAGGTACGTGAAACAGAGAGACACTATCAGGTTTGGAGGACATCAACTGGACAGACCGTAGCGTCAAAAGAGTTGAGATATCTGGTGAGGTGTAGATATCTCACGTGTGACCCCATGAGGCTGGATGACTAAATTCATCTGAACTTTATTTGATTGGCTCAACTGGAAGTCATTCCACCAGCCTGTCACAGAGAGTAGCGAGGCTGGATGACTAAATTTATCTGAATTATATTTAGTGGGCTCAACTGTAAGTCATTTCACTAGCCTGTCACAAAGGGTAGCAATTGTGGCAGTTGTGCCCAGGTACGTGTATGGGGGGGACCACTTTCTCCTTGGCACTGGGCAGCGTTCACAGGATGAGGGAGGGACAGTGGACGTGTCTAGGCTTCTTCTCTAGAGTTTCCCTCTGAAAATGAGACAAATGAAAATACCATTCTTCTTGGTAAAGGAAAGTCCATTTTACATTTAAATATGGGCATACGTTGGAGATACTGCAGGCTCCGTTACAGAACACCCCCACGAAGCAAACATCACAGTAAAGCAAGTCACACAAATAGTTTGGTGTCCCAGTGCTTATAAAAGGTGTGTGTATACTTACTCTGTTGTAGTCTATTCAATGTTATTGCCATTATTTCTTTAAGAAAGTACATACTTCAATTTAAAAAATACTTTTTTGCTAAAAAAAAAAAAAAGGTGCTAACAAACATCCCAGTCTTCAGCAAGTCATAATTTTTTGCTGGTGGAGAGTTTTGCCTTGATGTTGAGGGCTGCTGACTGATCAGCATGGTGACCGCTGAAGGTTTGGGTGGCTGTGGAAACTTGTTAAAATAAGACAGCAATGAAGTGGGCCACATCAATTGAGTCTTCCTTTCCCACGTGAAAGGGAGCTTTCTCTATAACATGACACTGTTTGATAGCACTTTATCTACAGTAGAACTTCTTTCAAAATTGCAGTCATTCCTTTCAAACCCTGTCAAAGCCCCTGCTTTATCAACTAAGTACATGTAATATTCAAATTCTTTCACCGGGGCACAGTGGCTTGTGCCTGTAATCCCAGCACTCACTTTGGGAGGCTGAGCTAGGCGGATCACCTGAGGTCGGGATTCTGAGACCAGCCTGGCCAACACGGTGAAACCTCATCTCTACTAAAAATTCAAAAATTAGCTGGGTGTGGTAGTGGACACTTGTGATCCAGGATACTCGAGAGGCTGAGGCAGGAGAATCACACGGTGAGCCAAGAGGGCATGTGCCACTGCACTTCACCCTGGGCAAAGAGCCAAACTCTGTTTTTAAAAAAAAGAAAATCCTTTGTTGTCATTCCAATAACGTTCACAGCATCTTCCCCAGGAGTAGATGTCATCTCAAGAAAGTATTTTCTTTGTTCATCCATAAGAAGCAAACTGTTAAAGATTTATCAGGAGATTGCCGTCATCCAGTCACATCTTCAGGCCCCATTTTTAATTCTAGTTCTAGCTACTTCCTCCACTGAAGTCTTGATCCCTTCGAAATCACTCGTGAGGGTTGGAATCAGCCTCTTCCAAATTCCTGTTCATGTTGCTATTTTATGTCTTACCATGAATCATGAATGTTCTTTTCCTTCCCCCACTCATATCTTTCCCATAAAGTTCTTAATGACATCTAGAACAGTACATCCTTTCCAGGGATTTTCAATATGCTTTGCCCAGGTCCATCAGAGAAATCAGTATCTACGGCAGTTATAGCCTTACAAATGTATTCTCAAATAATAAGACTTTAAAATCAAAATTATTCATTGATCTCTGGGCTGCACAGTGGATGTTGCGTTAGCAGGCATGTAAGCGACATTTAATCTTACACATCTTCATCAGAGCTCTTGAGTGACCAAGTACATTGTCAATGAGCAGTAATATTTTGAAAGGAATCTTTTTTCTGAGCAGTGCTTCTCAACAGTAGGCTTAACATATTCAGCAAACCATGCTGTGAACAGGGGTGTTGCCATGTAGGTTTTGTTGTTCCATTTCTAGAGCACAGGCCGAGTAGATTTAGCATAACCCTTAAGGGCCCTAGGATTTTAATGGTAAATGTGCCTGGTTTCCACTTAAAGTCACTAATTGCATTAGCCCCTAACAAGAGAATCAGCCTGTCCTCTGAAGCTTTGAAGCCATGTGTTGACTTCTCCTCTCTAGCTATGAAAGTCCCAGATGACATCTTCTTCCAATAGAAGGCTGTTTCTTCTATGCTGAAAACCTGTTGTGTAGTGTAGCCACTTTCATCAATGATGTAAGCTAGATTCTTCTAAATCACTTGCTGCAGTTTCTACATTAGCACTTGCTACCTTACCTTGAATGTTTTTGTGGTAGCAATGGCTGCATTTTTCAAACCTCCTGAATCAACCTCTGCTAATCACGAACTTTTCTCTTCTCTTTTTTTCCCCTCCTCTCCCCTCCCCTCCCTTCTGACAGAGTTTTGCTCTGGTTGCCCAGGCTGGAGTGCAATGGCCCAATCTTACCTCACTGAAACCTCCGCCTCCTGGGTTCAGGTGATTGTCTCAGCCTCCCAAGTAGCTGGGATTACAGACACCCACCACCACACCTGGCTAAGTTTCATATTTTTAGTAGAGACGAGGTTTCAAACTTCTCTTTTGCAGCTTCCTCATCCCTCTCAGACTTCATAAAATTGAAGAGAGTTAGGGACTTGCTCTGGAATAGGCTTTGGCTTAAGGGAATGTTATGACTGGTTCATCTTCTATCCAGATAACTCAAACTTTCTATCAGCAGCAAGGCTGTTTGCTTTCTTGTCTTTTGTGGGTTCACTGGAGTAGCACTTTTAATTTCCGTCAAGAACTTTTTTCTGGCATTCACAAGTTCAGCCTTTCTTGGCTTTGTATACAACTTCTTCGTTAAGTTTAATTATTTCTAGCTTTCGGTTTAAAGCGAGAGGTATGTGACTCTCCCTTTCACTTGAATGCTTAGAAGCCATGTGGGGTTATTAATCAGCCCAACATCAATATTGTTGTGTCTCAGGTATAAGGAGCCCCAAGGACAAGGAGGAAGATGGGAGAGCAGCTGGCTGGTGGAGCACACACAACAGCAGTCAGAACACACACAACATTTATCAATTAAGTCATCATCTTGTATGTATGCAGTTCATGGCACCGCAAGTCAATTAGAATAGTATCATCAAAGATCACTGATTACCGATCACCACAATAGTTACAATAATAATGAAAGAGTTTGAAATGTGAGGAATACCAGAATGTGTCACAGAGACACAAGCTGAGCACAGGCTGTTGGGAAAAATGGTACCCACAGACATCAGAGGCAGGGTCGCCACCCACTCTCAATGTGTAAAAACTGCAGGCTCTATGAAGTACAACAGAGTAAGTTACCCTTTTTGTGATTTTCTACTGCATGAATATTTGTAAGATATTATTGGTATCGGTTTCTTCACAAAACAATAGTTCTGTATAGCACTGTTCATCTCTAGGGTTAATATACAGAAAAATTTTAATGTTTCACTATTGCCAAGAGAATAGTGACACCCGTAACCACAATGTTAAGTCATTAAAGCATTGACTCCAGTTAGTCATCCATTCATTCACTTATCAAGTAGTTAGAGTATGTCCGTGCTCTCATAGACTATTCACGGAAATCTCTCTTCTTTGGGCTTCAAGATCACCTCTGACCAGGGTAAAACCTGCTTTTAGGGAGGAAAATATTGAGACTCTTTCCAGCAGAAACAAGAGAGCATGCGTCCCCAAAGCTTAAGATAGGGGGCTGGAGTCAGTGCCACCTGGCAGTCATCTTTTCACTCATGTCCAGTTCCTTCTGTGCATTCCTCAGACCCTATTATTCTACATCCATTTTTTTCCACCATTAATGTATCTGAAGAAAGTGTCTAAATTTTCTCTCTCTCTCTTCTGTTTTCCAGCATGAACAACCTGAGATTTTGTGTGTTTATGTTTTCATCAAAGGAAATGGTTTTTATTGTTACACAAAACATTTCTTAACAGATCATACATAAATCTAGAGAGCAGCTGCATTTTCAAAACAAAGAGATGAAATACCTTTGGTGAACTGAGAGTTGGGGAAACCAAGTCAGCCTATTTGGTAATGCCTTTACTGAATTTAAACAGAAACCAAAATCAGGACAGAGTGAGAAAAAGCATTTCCACGGAAACAAAATGCCTTCTCGTGAGCAGAGCCGACTGTGATGCTCATTAACAGCCCGAGATTCTTTTAACCTTTCTCTGAATCATTTATGTGAGCATCCTGTGGACTGAGTTCTCCGTGTATTTTATAAAGAAAGAACAGGAAGCGCTAACAGACAGAAGGGCCTCGTGCATTGACTCAATGGCTCAGGGAGCTGACTGAGAGGAGCAGAGCGCCCCTTACATGGCAGGCCTCCTCTCTCCAGTTTTTTATTATTATTTTGTATTGTTTCTCTGTGTGATAGAACACAGCACACAGTGGCTGTCGCTATGTCTGGACAGCAGAACACATTTTAGACTCTGCTTGTGTTTATTTAGAGTTTATTACAGTGAATTACAGTTTACATTTTTCTCTTTCCATATTCTTGTTTGCCAATTAAAGGTATATGGATACAAGAGATGAATAAAAAGAAAAATAGTTCTTTGAGATGCTTTTTTTTTTTTGAGGTGGAGTCTCATTCTGTTGCCAGGCTGGCGTGCAATGGCACAATCTTGGCTCACTTCAACCTCTGCCTCCCGGGTTCAAGCGATTCTCTTGCCTCAGCCTCCCAAGTGGCTGGGATTACAGGCATGCACCATGATGCCCAGCTAATTACTAGAGATGGGGTTTCACCATGTTGGCCAGGATGGTCTTGATCTCTTGACCTCGTGATATGCCCGCCTCAGCTTCCCGAAGTGCTGGGATTATAGGCCTGAGCCACCACACCTGGCCAGGTGCATTTTTAAATAATAGATTAAGGGTTGTACCTTTAATTTTGTTGTTGCTAAATTTTTATCTGTCCAAATTGTAGAACTAGTATTTTTTTCATTGAAAAGAACTTTATTGATTTTGTAATAATTACATACAAATCTGGATTTTAAATTAAACCATTAGTTTTTTTTTTTTTAATCACTTCAGACAGAAAAAAAATGAAGTGTGGAATAAAATGGTTTTTACCTCTGTCAAAATGATTTAAGACCATTTTACCACTATACCTGTGTCATCAAATAGAATTCATAAAATATCCAGAATGCAGTTGGTTTGTCAAATTCCAGGAGGTGTTTCAGAAAATTTAGAAGATATTCCTCCCCTCAGAGTAACTGGCAATCTGGCAGGAGAGGGAGAAGGAACATACAGGTGAATTTGCTGTGCGGGACCTGGGGTGGGTAAACAAGATGCCCTCTTTCCATGTGAAAGATTCTTTCAGATCAGGACCCCACTAGGTACGGTCCGTGTACCAGAAATCTGCCCCACTGACTCTCACGTGCTCCACAGGTAGCTGATGGTTCCGAGCTAAAGTCAATGAATATTGCTCTGCACACCTATTCCACAAGTTTCAAGTTTTGAGTTTCATTTTCCTAGAAAATTCCTTTTTTTCTTTTTTTTTTTTTGAGACAGACTCTTGCTCAATCTTGGCTCACTGCAACTTCCATCTCCTGGGTTCAAGCCATTCTCTTGCCTCAGCCTCCCAAATAGCTGGGATTACAGGGACATGCCACCATACCTGGCTAATTATTGTATTTTTAGTAGGGATGGGGTTTCACCATGTTGGCCAGGCCAGTGTTGAACTCCTGACCTCAGGTGATCCACCCACCTTGGCCTCCCAAAGTGCTGTGATTACAGACGTGAGCCACTGCACTTGGCCCAAAAATCCTTTATGTTCTAATAATTACGGCCTTCTTAAATTTGTACCTTTGCTGAGAGTACTGTTGTGATCCCTTCAATCTCAGCCAATGCAGTCAGAACTCTGCAGACCATCCTGGCTCACATCTTATGTCACTTTCATGTCATTGTTCACACCTCACCTGCTCTTTTTCTGTCTTTTGTCCCCAGTGCATACTGACAAAAATAAATCAATGACACAAAGTTTTATTTCAGGCAGCAGGGGAATGATGAAAACATGAACATAAATAAGACAAGTTAGACTAACTTGGCAAATGTGAGCCATTAGCACAATTCCAGTATAAATGTAGAAGGTGTGTGTGTATGTGTAAAAATGAAGAGACTCGCAAGTGTGATTCTGTTGCGGAAATGATTTTTAAGGTGTAATAGGAGTTGAGATGCTGACTGCCTCTGCAATAACTAGTTTCTGCATTCCATTCAGTGCAAGCTTTTTATTCTCAAACAATCTCAAAACCCTTGAAGATTTTGCCTCATTTTTGTTCAAAGCACAGTGAAGTTTCTCTTAAACCAGTGAAAATCTTCTAGAAACAGCACAAAATAATGTTCGCCAAAATGAAATAAGGGCAGAGAAATGTTCGCCTTTATCCATAAGGGCAGAGAAAAGAACAAAACCGTAGGCATGGTACTCAAAATTACACGTCTCAGAGGAAGATTTGGCGTGATGGTTAACATCGAGTGTCAGCTTGATTGGATTCAAGGATGCAAAGTATTGTTTCTGGGTGTATCTGTGAGGGTTTTGCCAAAGGAGATGAACATTTGAGTCAGTGAACTGGGAGAGGCAGACCCGCCCTCAGTCTGGGTGAGCACCATCTAAATCAGCTGCCAGCGTGGCCAGAATGAAAGCAGGCAGAGGAGTGTGGAAGGACTAGACTGGCTGAGGCTTCTGGCCTCCATCTTTCTCCTGTGCTGGAAACTGCCTGCCCTCGAACATCAGACTCTGAGCACTTCAGCTTTGGGACTCTTAAACCTTTGATCACAGACTGAAGGCTAGACTGTTACTTCCCTACTTTTGAGGTTTTGGGACTAGGACTGGCTTCCTTCTTATCTTGTGATCCTGTGAGTCAATACTTCTTAATAAACTCCCCTTTGTTTATATACATATATAGAGAGAGATAGATATTCTATTCATTCTGTTTCTCTAGAGAACCCTGACTAGTACACTTGGATGCAACTGACCCTGTTCCCTAGAAGGTTCTAAGAGTTAATCACACAATTAATAGCAAAAGAAGCTACTGAAAGTCATCTAAGCAAGAGAAAGCTAGACAGAGGCCCAAAGCTGAGTGGCTGGTTCTTGGCCTTGGGCAGGATCCAGGCCATCTCCTAGAGAGGGCCCTTAAGCTACAGCAATGAGAAGCCATGTCCTGTGCCAGGCACAGAGCTTGCTGTCAGTCCTCTGCTGCTGATGCTAGAAGCTGGGCAGATTCCAGCAAGGTTCTGAGGACAAGTTTCTTTCAACATGGATTCCTAGAACTATTCCAGTTCTTACCAAATGTGTAAACAAGTTAAGACACATTCAGACATGAAGGATCCGGAAATCGTTATCTTCCATGCAAGTTTTCCAAATGTTTCCATGATATTATATGATACGGATTCCAGTAAAAGACAAGGAAACTCATTTTATATGGAAGAGACATGCAATTTAGAATGAATAAAAAGAATCCCAGGTTGAGCACAGTGACTCACACCTGTAGTACCAGCATTTTGGGAGGCCCAGGTGAGAGGATCGCTGAAAGACTAGAGTTCTAGACCAGCCTGGGCAACACGGTGAGACCCTGTCTCTCTTTTGAAATTAAATTAAATTAAATTAAAAAAAAGAATTCCCAGAGGGGGAAGAAAATACCTGAAAATGTACTTTTTTTTTTTTTGAGATGCAGTCTCACTCTGTCACCCAGGCTGGAATGATCTGCCTGCCTCGGTTGTCCAAGTGCTGGAATTACAGGTATGAGCCACCGTGCAAGAAAGAGAGAGAGACAGACAGGGAGAGAGACAGGAAAGGAAAGAAGGAAACCCAAGGTAAGGGAAGGCAAGGGATACAGTAAGAAAATTCCAGAAAGTTTGGAAGCAGACCTGAAGATGAAGGAGTTGGCTTAGAACAGTCAGTTAACGAGACGCTGAATGAGCTGGGAGAGCTGAGTACTCCCCTGGGGAGACTGTGTGTCACTTCTGTCAACAGGAAGAAGGAAAGACAGCTTGACACTCAGGAAAAGCAAAAGTCTACACCAGAAACCTGTCCATATACATAAAGCAAAAAGAAGTTTTAAAGTTAGTGTAAGGAATAATGATTCATTTGATGTGAATTTCAGAAAAGTCCCCCTAGAGTGACCCAGGTTTAGGAACACAGGAGTGAGACTCTACCTTGAGGCTCTAACAAGTGACCATAGTTAGTGTCATGAGTGTGTTTATTTAATTTCCAGCATCCACTCAGAGGCGAGGCATGTAATCATGGTCTTGCAGAATACAACGTAAACGTTACAAATCTTGAAAATGTAACCGTGATGGCATAGCTGAAAGATAAATGAGCAGTGGAGGGAGACCAGGTGAAAACACTGCCCAGTCTCCCATTTCTTTTTTTTATGTGGCGGATATGCTAGGTGGGGACCAGACTTCATGGTGGAGATACAGCTAAGCATTAAAAATAAGTATACGCTTAAGACAAAATTGAAGTCAGTGTAAGTGTTGAAATTTAAAATGTCACCCAGAAATTGGGAAGGGAAGACTGCAGTAGCAGAGCCTTCCATGTAGGGATGTTCACCCCCACGGCTGCAGTCCAATCCCAACACCCCACATCAGACCCCCCTTCCCCGGGCCTTTTGTCCTCTGCACCTCAAGGTCTGTCATCAAGACTCGGTGGCCAAGTACGGTAGCTCATGCCTGTAATCCCAGCACTTTGGGAGGCCTAGGCAGGTGAATCAGGAGGTCAGGAGATCGAGACCAGCCTGGACAACCCAGTGGAACCCCATCTCTAGTAAAAATACAAAAAATGATAGTGGCACATGCCTGTAGTCTCAGCTACTCAGGAGGCTGAGGTAGGAAAATCACTTGAACCCGGGAGGCGGAAATTGCAGTGAGCTGAGTTCGACCCACTGCACTCCAGCCTAGGCGACAGAGCAAGACTCCATCTTGGAAAAAGAAGAAGAAAGAAAGCAGCTCGACCTCTGCATGACCCCATCTTGCTGGCCACATGCTCTTCTTGGCCTCCCCCCGAATCCCCAGCCCCGTTTCTCCAGAGGATATAGAGAAGGTGCTGGCTGACTCTGTGACTCGGCACATCCCAGGTCCAGGCTCTCATAGAGTCCCACCCCCTGGGGTCTTACCTCACAGGGAATGTGTTTTTAAAAACCAATTTCGAAACAAGTCAACATCCTGTTGCCCCCTCAAAAAAGGCCCTAATTATTTCATTCCCAAAGTGTGGCCATGAGGGCTCAGCATCCTCAGGACCCAGCTGTCGCTTATTTTTAACTTACTATTTTTTATTAACCAATCCAGATGAAACGTTGTAGGGCTCCAGGATGACCTGGGCACAAAGGTTCTGAAGGGCAGTTTCGTCGCAGCCCCAGGCTTGCTGCGGGTAGGGGCCATGCTGTCATTTTCTCGCCATTCCATGGGCTGGGTCTGCCTGGGCCAACCTCGTGTGAAGAGGCCAGTGCTGGGGACAGTCGCACTCTGCTTCCCTCCTGTTTCTCCCGCCCACCGAGCTCCGTGTTTGTATCTGAATTGTGGATCCTGCCGATGAAACCAGCCATGGTCATTTGACTGTATCTTGACTGAGGAATTGCATTGCAAAGCCAGGCCAGCGTTGTACATACATGCAATAAAAGGGATCATTTATTTAAAAAAAAGAAAGAAAGAAAAAAGGAAGTTCTCTGTGTCCCCAGGATCCCCTGGGCATACTTCCTTTATCTCTTTGCTCTTACTTAGGTGGGTATATCTGTTTCATTCTGAGGCAAAATATTCATCAGCCCTTTTGACCACAAATTCAAAGCACTATTTTTTATAGGTTAGGGACAAAATATGAGCTCATGTCTTCTGTCTTTCCCTGTATTTCTGGTTCTAAATTGGTTGGCAACCCAACAAATAACATTTGGTGTTCATTCACCCTAAAAACAACTTTCCTCCTATCAGAGGCTGCATGGAGGTAGATGGCGGCTGCTAGCTCAGAAATGAGGTCCCACCCTTCTTTTCTTTGCCTTAGCGAAGTTTTATTTCTGTCAAGACATTTTCTTTTTTGACTCAGAACTAGTTTTTATCCAATTATTGGTGAAAGTTTAGCAAGCATATCTCCAAGGTAAACAAAAGAGCCCTACTTTGCAGTTGCTGCCAATTTCTGTGGTGTAAATACACCCATCTGGGGCAGCTGCAAGCTACCAGTGTGTCCT
Organism: Saguinus oedipus; assembly: GCA_031835075.1. Classification (NCBI taxonomy): domain Eukaryota; kingdom Metazoa; phylum Chordata; class Mammalia; order Primates; family Cebidae; genus Saguinus; species Saguinus oedipus. The sequence goes on along the minus strand of CM063172.1, from coordinate 171,511,191 downwards.
CACCGAGTAGAGTTGGGAAGGAAAGCACACAGTTGGCTCTAGAGTCCATGCAGCCCCCACCAGCACAGTGCTGCTTCCATCTCATCTCCTTTGGAAGGACTCTTCTAAATTCCTCTCACTAGATCTAGACACTGGGTGTTGGGCAACATCTACCTTTAAAGACAATAACGATTAACAGTTCCCCTGAAGGTGAGGACACAGATGACTCACTTCCCTACTTGTTAAGTAGAGAACCAGCCAGAAACCAGTATTCCAGCACACGGTCCTTCAGCACATAACGTTCTGAGAGCAGGTGAAACCTCATACAGGCAGCGTGGGGTTTCTCCCTAACATTGTGCCTTAGTGCTATTGTTCCACATCAGAAAGATGCAGACGAGCCGGGCACAGTGGCTCACACCTGTAATCCCAGCACTTTGGAGGCCCAGGCAGGTGGATCGCTTGAGGTCAGAAAATCAAGACCAGCCTGGCCAACATGGTGAAACTTCATCTCTACTCAAAATACAAAAATTAGTCAGACGTGGTGGCAGGCACCTGTAATCCCAGCTACTTGGAAGGCTGAGGCAGGAGGTTCACTTGAACCCAGAGGCAGAGGTTGCAGCGAGCCGAGATTGTGCCACTGTACTCCAGCCTGGGTAACAGAGCGAGACTCTGACTAAACAATAAACACACACACACAGGAAATATAAAGATATATTACATTTACACACACACAACAGTGACTCTAAACGACACTCTGCCTCAAAATATAATTATTTTGAATGAATAGGTGAAGCCATATGAAATATTCAGACCATTTTAATCCATTTAGGTTAGACTTTTTATTTAATCACAACACACAATTTAAAAAGACCATACAGCAGTCTCTTGTGATTTAATCAAAATTCCAGTTCAGAGGCCAGTCGCTTCTGAGCCTCTGCAGCCTGGTAATGCTTTGACATCTTGCAAGTAAGATGAAGCAGACCATGCTCACAGAGGGCGCCAGGCAGGGACGGCCAGGGAAGTCCTCTGACTCATTGCCGGAAAGAGGCAGCATAAGCCCAACTAACCAGTGTCTTTAGGGAAATGTTAGCTTAGAAACCTCTGTTCTCCTATTTCTCCCAAGTCAAAGGAAGAGTCTGCTACTGATCACAGTGCAGTGAAATGGAGGTGGAGGAATTTGCCTTCTGTTTGGGAAGAAAGCACCATTCAGAAGCAAAGCTCCATGTGTCAGCATCACATGCTCTGATTCATCACTTAATGTGCAGGCTGGGTTTGGCTGCTGGCTCCATGACTCGGCATCCCACTCTCCCCAGGCGAGCCTGTGCCTCGCAGCCCCACTGAAGCACTCGCAGCTGCAGCAACAGGGGCAGAAGACCCTCTGAGTTGGAGTTCTCAGCCTCTCCAGCTACCTCCTGGACAAAATCACCCTCCTTTTGCCATAATACCTCTCTTTGTTCAAATGCATAAATCACTGAGTCGTTCCCGCCGTGATGAATTTACAAAATGAACAAATGAAACCTGTTCTTGTCAGTATTTAAGACAAACATCTAAATTTTTATATCCTCCTCCCTGTTTAAAACAGACCCGCTCAGTTATTTGTTATCTGTTGTCTGAATGCCATTGTTTCTGTATACCAGATCGAAAAGTCCACATTAGAACATTTATGAACACAGTGGAGTGGAATATTTGAAATTCAGAGCATTTCAGGAAATCTAAGTTGTGCTGTCTTAGCAGCTTTGTAATATCTCATGATATGAGTATTTGGACATGAGGAATTGGAGATGAATTTCCCCAGTCAAGTCACAGTTTTCTCTCTCCCCAGGCAGGACTGATAGATCCTGCAGTTTATGTGTTGGAGACCTGTTTTTCCTCACACTCAGTGCGTTATGTCTGTTCCTTGGACGATAGATCTGAACTGCTTTTTAACTTTTCTTATTAAATTTATTGATTATTGGCTGGACGCAGTGGCTCATGCCTGTAATCCCAGCACTTTGGGAGGCCAAGACGGGTGGATCACTTGAGGTCAGGAGACCGAGACCAGCCTGGCCAACATGGCAAAACCCATCTCTACTAAAAATACAACAGAATTAGCCAGGCATCGTGGCATGTGCCTGTAGTGCTAGCTACTCGGGAGGCTAAGGCAGGAGAATTGCTTGAACCTGGGAGGCAGAGGTTGCAGTGAACCAAGCTCATGCCACTGTACTCCACCTGAGTGGAGTCTCAAAAAAAAATTTATTGACTATTATTTTTCTTTCTTTCTTTTGTTTTTGAGACGGAGTTTCGCTCTTGTTACCCAGGCTGGAGTGCAATGGTGTGATCTCGGCTCACCACAACCTCCACCTCCTGGGTTCAGGCAATTCTCCTGCCTCAGCCTCCTGAGTAGCTGGGATTACAGGCACGCGCCACCATGCCCAGCTAACTTTTTTTTTGGTACTTTTAGTAGAGACGGGGTTTAACGACGGTAACCAGGATGGTGTCGATCTCTTGACCTCGTGATCCACCCGCCTCGGCCTCCCAAAGTGCTGGGATTACAGGCGTGAGCCACCGCACCCTACGACTATTACTTTAATTTGATCCCACACTCAGTGGCAGCAGCATCCAGCCTCATGTCTTATTGGCATCACCCAGAGCTCCACGTCCTGCCTCCTGGTTCTGCTGCTGTCTCTCAGTGGACCCGCTCTCACTTCCATTTCAATGAGTTCAAGTCCTGCCTGCACGGTACATAGTCCAGTTTACATGCAGTCAGTTCCAGAAAGACCTTCTCGATAATTTCAGCATTAAATTTGTTCTGCTTCCTCTGAATTCACCTAAAATATTCCAGCTGTCTATATTTTTATTTTATTATCATTATTATTATTTTTTGAGTCAGCCTCACTTTCTCATCTAGGCTGGAGTGAAGCCACGCAATCACAGCTCACTGCAACCTCCGCCTCCCCAGTCCACGCAATTCTCCCGCCTCAGCCACCCGAGTATCTGGGATTACAGGCGTCCACCACCATGCCTGGCTAATTTTTCTATTTTTAGTAGAGATGGGGTTTCACCACATTGGCCAGGCTGGTCTCGAACTCTTACCTCACGTGATCTGCCTGCCTCGGCCTCCTAAAGTGTTGGAATTATAGGCATGGGCTACCTCGCCCAGCCCAGTTGTCTATATTCTAAAGTATATGACCTCGCTGCTGTGCTCAGTCCCACAGTACACACGTAGTACAGTGTCTGGAAAATGCACCCTAAAGACATGTTTATAGATGACTGGATTAAAATAATTGGTTAAAACAATGGAGAGTGTATGTTTGGTAAGTAGTTGTCGATCTGACCTAACTGAAGATAAGCAGGTGCTATCATCGCTAAGCTGAGGAGAAGAGCCAGGCATTGGAAAATGAGAGACTCTTCCCGGGTCCACGAGGGGCGTGGTTTCAAAGGCAGGAGTTTCCCAGCTCCACGCCCCCATCCGGGAAGATAAAGTTATTTGTCTGGGTTTCCCACACTTAGGCTAGGTAGAGAAATCCAGGTGAAGCCCTTTAGTCTCAAAAAACCCGCCAAAAGCACTGGGAGGAGGGGGCTTTATAACTCAAGAGTTGTGGACCAAGTAGCCAATCCAGTATCAGAGTCAGAGATCAATCACTCCAGAGGCGGCCTGAAAGAACTTCTCTCATTGGACGAGAACATGAGTGGGGCGGGAATAACTCAAGGGTTAAAACTCCTCCTCCTTACCCAAACGGATTTCTTCTCCTGGTACCCTTCCACGGCAGCGTGGGAGCTGTCTTTCTCTCTCTCCCTCTGTCTAATAAGTCACTATTCAGCAAAACTCTGGGTCAACGGCAAACTCACCGTGCCTCTGGGGCCCCTTTCCCCATTGTTTGGGTTTAGCGAGGCTGAGAACATCTTCAGAAGGGGGAGCTGGGGATGTTGACACTCCCCAGGTTGCAGTAGGATGAGCTACCTTGGCAAATGGAAAAATATGAGTGAGAAAATAAACATTCCCCTCAACCCCATTTCCCAGTGATGAACACCCTTCCCCTGTGGCTGGGTATCCTTTATCTAAGCCTTTTGTAAATATTTGATAAAATCACAAAATATTACCTTACATATTATTTTTGGTTTTTCGCAAGACTTCTTGGAGAGTGATATCAGCAACAGTTTTAAGGGAGAAAGGCTTTCTCCTCTATCAGAATAAATCTCATAATAACCTTTGTAAAAAATGGATTTGTATAATATTTTGTAATTCCTATTGGAACAAACTGAATGATGTTTCTGTCTGGCCGTCTTTTTGGACAATGGGAAATATATTTATGCAAATCTGTCTCTGAAGTTTCTCATTTCAGCCTCATCTGTGAAATGTGTTCCTGGCTGGCCAGGGCCTCCCCCCTCCACAGTCCCTGTCTCGGCCACGCTGACATAGCTGTGGGGTGGAGGATGCTGATGCTGGCCAGGCCTTGCAGGCGGCCGAGGACTGCTGTGCAGCCAGCTGCCAACCTCAAGTAAGCGATGCTTTGGGCAGAGGCAGCCTTGGATTCCCTGCCTTTTGCCCTTGACTTCAACCTCTGATTTGCCATTATGCTGGGCTAGCCTGCTTTACGCTGGGTTATAAGCGTTCTGGGCCTTTTAGCCATTGTTCCCAGTTACTTTTCTAGATTCTTCACTGCAAATTACAAAGGAGCCACAAGCATAAATCTGCAATAGGAATTAGACCACTGCCTCAGTTCTCTTAAAATTAAAGCTGTTGCAACGAGGAAGGGGGAGTCACCCAAATTATCATCTAACTAAGCTGTGTTTTAACTATTACCCCAAAAACTCAGACATTTGATGAAACCTGCCACCTATCACTTTAGAAGTTCTGTCTACCCAGATAGCTTTGCCCAGTAGCAAAATGACATTCCGCTATCAGCAAAGACACCCACCACGTTGGCTTTGAAAACATCCATTTAGTAATCATGTGTGTGACCCACTTCAGCAACAGCATTTCCCCATAAACAATGACTGTGATGAGCACAAATTGTATGTGCCTCCGTTTTCTCAGCAGCAAGATGAAGATAATTATATCCATTTTGGAGAACCATTGTGAAGTATACATAAAAACCGTGTAGATGAAGGGGTATTGTGAACAGGATAAAGCAATATACAGATGCAATGCTTAAATATTATTGTTTGTGGAAGCTTCGTGATTCCCCAAAACCTGTAACTCATTTCCCTTCTGCCTTATATGCATCAGGACTCTGCATGGAAGTTTAAGTAAAATACTTTTGTAATTCAGAGGGTTCACTGTACCAAACTGATCTGATTGCTCATTGAAATTCGTTTGTCATATCTTAGTTTTACAGATTCATTTTAACTAGAAAGTTGGCCAATGTAAGACAGCTTAAAGTATCAATTACAAGTATCAATAATAGGGATTTTGCTGTGCTATGGAAAATTTGCTTTGCTACAAGTTCTGTGATAGTCATCCTTCTCAAAACTCAATAATCAGAGATTTGTTCTTGATTTAATTGAAGATGTAGAAGATGAGAAAAACCTTTTCTATACAACTGGGAGACATTTTATATGCCGTGAACAACATAAATTTTCAGAGAGGGTATACTTCTAAACCAAATGTACCATAGAAGCAAAATTATTTTTAAACAATTGCAGTATAGAGTACCCACATCTGTTATTTATCACTTAAGAGTGTATTGCTTTGGTAAGCAATCTAATCAATCAAGCCACTTTGTTCCCTAATCCCAATAAAGCATTCTTCTCTTATCGAAGGAAAATGGGCCTCAAAAAGAGATAATATTTTAGCTCCAATTTTTTTGGATTAGACCTTTTGGAGCCTTGAAACAGAGCCTCACAGCATGAGTAAATAAGGTGGTTGCCTGTCTGAAAAAGAAGAGAAGTTGAGTGAGGCGGACTGTAACAGGGAAGAATCATGAAACAGCAGCTGCTCCTGTAGCGTATGATGTAGCTGCATTCTTCACTCCTAAATTAAAAACAGATTCAGGCTTCTGGGCTTGAGGAGGCCGCAGTTAGGAAGGAATGTCACGTGTTAAACTTGAGCCCGAACAAAGAAGAGGATGTGAGTATTGAACACCGTTGGCTCTTCTCTCGACTGGGCCAAGGGATGGGGACGGTGATAGTGTGCAACACCTAGAAGAGAAGAAAAATGCTAGGAATACTCAGAAAACAGTGCGTCCTCTGTCGCTGACTGGGGTACTGGAATCATTTCTTTCTCTCCTCTGATTCTGTCAGGCATAAGTGATTACACCACAATGTGTGTGCTGAACACGCCTTTCTACAACAATGACAAGCTTTTGTTCAGTCCTCTGAATATTTTATCATATTTAGGAATAGAACATGACCAGAAAATCGATCCAGTGGATTTTTTTTTTCATTGTTCCAAATTTAATTTCGGCATCAGGAATTGAGATATGGAAAAAGGAAATGAATCTAAAACCACAGGCAAGAGTATAATATTGAAAAAGGCCCCAAACAGCGACAACACCAACTTGTCAACGCTCAGGAAAGCTTGGTCCTGTGAAAATGAGCAGGCATTACCGCCCCTGCTCCACCAGCTCCACCTGTCACCATTCTTACATGCCCTGTTTTCATTATCCATTGCCTTATCGCTGTGTGGGTTGTGGGTTTGGGCAGGGCTAGGTTGGGGGATGTTTCCACTCTGTATGGCGCTGAGTGAGTGCTCACTTGATGGTGCTCAGCTGGTGGAGGGGCTCACATGTCCGGCATCTTGGTAGCTGTGTCTGGAAGAATGGATTCCACTGTGGTTGTTGATGGGAGCTGGACTCGTGGCCTCTCCTAAATGGGCAGTGTCAGAGTCAGAGTTCAGGGCACCCAAAGAGAGTGTTCTAAAAGGAAATGGAGGCTGCCAATTTTAGGCATGGGCCCAGAAACTGGCAGAGCAGCACTTCCACTGTCTCTCTTTGGGCGAAGTAGTCATAGAGTCTGGCCAGGTTCAGGCAGAGACCCCACCTCACACCAGGAAGAGTGCAAAATAATTCATGGCCACTTTCATTTCTTCCGTAGTCCTTTCTAAACATAAATGCACCCTCTCATAAATACGCTGACAGTTGTATTTTCTCTCACATAGGTATTCTCCACAGTCGTACCTGTCCTGCTTCACCGCACTTGAGTCTGTCATCCCACACTGCCCAGGGGAGTTTCCCTTCCTACTGATAACAAGGTGGCCTCTAGCCCCTTAACTTTACTTGTTCGGTTCCCACCAGCTCAGCTGATTCTGTGCCCCTCAATCCTTTCCAGCTCCCTTTGCTTGGATAATTCCTTTTTATCCTTCACTGCTCAACTTCTCTAAGAACTCTTCCCTCCAACCCTACCTCTTCTCCCCACTGTGCCCTCATCCATGCCTTCATGTACCCATCCAACTGTTTGTTCAACAGGTCTTTACTGAAGCACTCATAGGTGCCCTGGCTATCTATGGGTGAAAAAGAACGTAACAGCAGGTGAGGTGAGTGGTCTCATGATTCTCAGAAGCCTCACTGGGGATCTGGCTCCCAGGGGGACCATGGCCATGTTGTATTTTAGATTCTGGACCACCTGCACACATTGTCAGCACCTTCAGGGTACAAGCAAGTCAAGCCACAGTCAGCAGGCTCCAGTTCTGTGAGGCCTCCATGCAAGGGGTATTTGTTTTCTTATGCCAGCCATTTGGCTTTCCTCTTGCTGACTCTAGCGTCAGAGGGGAGGAGAGAAATGTCCTGGCTCAGTGAAGTTGGACTGAGGTTTTACCAGGGTGTTTAGTAGCTAGGGTTGGAGTTCCATTTTGAATTTTCCTGCTGTGCCAGTCAAATGTGAAGCTTTATATTGCCATTTCTCTCTCATTCTTCTCAGCTATATTTTCACTTGAAACTTTTTTCACTGGTTATGAAAGCAACCAAATGTAAGGAAAGTCAATAACAGGTTTTAAAAATAGCAACAAATAAGTGGTCTATAAAATATTGTTATAACAGAGTGAGGTCAGATCTTCAGAAATAACATCTGTTCCCACCTCAGATTTTGGAGTTGCTTCAAATTTTCCATCTTAAGCATTGGTGAAATAAGCATGTAATTAGACTTTAGAACAGAACAAAATAATATCCCCATTAAATAAATACAGTGATAAATGATGGACATTCATATCATTTTAATGCTCGTAAGTAATAATTCTGCCAATATGGTGAGCTGGATAGCAACGAGGTGTCTAGAAGCACATAGGGAAGAGATCACTAGGAAATGTGACCACCTGGAAGGGCACGTGAAAAAGTTTCCCCAGAGAACACTCATTTCACCCAGAACACAAACATGGGAAGAACTTCAAAGATAAGTAAATCACAATGAGCCTATTCCAGACATGGAGAAATGCATGAGTAAAGCATGATTTGAAAACAGAAAGGATTGAAGATACATTAAGGTCCAAGCAGAGCACTAAATGGGAAATGATTGTTGGAAAGGCAGGTGGGAGCCATGGTGAGGGCTGATTGGAATCCCATCCTGATGAGTTTGGTTTTGGTTTGGAAGGGAATGGGACACTGCTGAAAAGTTTGGGAAAAGTAGGAATGCTTTTACAGCTATGACTGAGGAAGGTTACTGTGTCAGTCATTTACAGTCTGAACTGGGGTGAAGAGAGATGTTATAAGAATACCATAGCAGTCTAGGAGGGATCTAATGAGACTTGCATGAAGTCCGTGACCATAGTAAAAAAGTGAGGGAACTCATGGGAAAGTCATTGAAGGCAGTGGCCACAGAAAAATTTTCCATAGTTGATAGTGGCGTTAGTAGGTCAAAGGGGTTGGCTGGTGGGTAGTAGAGCTAATGAAGAGAGAGAGGTGTCAAAAAGTCTCCAAGGGTGAGAACTTTCCATCTGAGGACGCATGAAAAGGTCACACCATTGAGTGCAAACAAAACTCACTATTTATAGCATACAAAACTTAGCTGGGGGTCAGAGTGGGATCGATAACGAATGTGGCTTTTGACTTCCTGTGTTTGTTCATTCAAAAATAATTTTCTGTGTTCTTCTTCGTGACAAATCCTGTGCTGAAATATTTGGCAGTGCAGAGATGACTTACCCAGATCTGTCTAGGAAACCACAGATAGATTTAAGGAGAAAGGCATGAAGCATCTTGAGCATGTCTCAGAATCTGCAGAGTGACAGAATCAGAAAGACACAGCCCCTTTAAAACTCCGAATCATTATTTCTTGCTCACTTTGTTGCTGGGACTAGATGGGATTATTGTTATCGTCTTTACATTTGTTGAGTTATTATTTGCCAGGCACCAAGCAGTGTGTGTCAAGAAACATCCTTGTTTAGTCCCCGCAGAAGCACTCTGAGGCAGATACTACTGACTGGTACATAGTTTACATGTGGAAACTGAGGCTCACAAAAGATGAAGAGCTTGCCCCAGGTCACTCCTGTAGTCCACCTCTGTTCCTGCAACAGCAACATAGTGACAATATAGTGAAGACACAGACATCAGTGTCAATTTAAACTATATTATTGTTTGTAACATTAGGCATCTATAGGATATTTTGTTTCCTGATGAGAACAAAGCTAACTCAACTTTATGGCATGTGAATGGATAACCAGCCCTCCTCAATTCTGTGCTTTCATTGGCTAAGCTAACTGCTGATATGTTAGTATTCTCTGGTACCCCTTGACTAGCCATCACTCAGTAAAATCCTGATGGCTGGGATTATCTATACCTTTGCCTTGACAGAGAATACAGAAAGCAGCTCTTGATTTCACTATGAATGGGGTATGTAGAAATAAATCTTTTTTTTTTTGAGATGGAGTCTTGCTCTGTCACCAGGCTGGAGTGCAGTGGCACAATCTCTGGCTCACTGTCTTCCAGGTTCAAGCGATTCCCCTGCCTCAGCCTCCTGAGTAGATGCGACTATAGGTGCACGCCACCACACCGGCTAGTGTTGTATTTTAGTAGAGACAGGGTTTCATTATGGCTAGGATGGTATCAGTCTCCTGACTTTGTGATCTGCCCGCCTTGGCCTCCCAAAGTGCTGGGATTACAGGCATGAGCCACCACACCTGGCCAATGAAATATATCTTTTTAAAGCATCTTTAAAACTAAATATTGATTTCTGCCACCAGATACATTCTCTAAAATGTTAAATTCTGACTAATTTCACAAAGCTACCATTAATTTTTAATTTAAACTTTTTTTTTTTTTTGAGACGGAGTTTCGCTCTCCTTACCCAGGCTGGAGTGCAATGGCGCGATCTCGGCTCACTGCAACCTCCACCTCCTGGGTTCAGGCAATTCTCCTGCCTCAGCCTCCTGAGTAGCTGGGATTACAGGCACCCGCCACTGTGCCCAGCTAATTTTTTGTATCTTTAGTAGAGACGGGGTTTCACCATGTTGACCTGGATGGTCTCGATCTCTTGACCTCGTGATCCACCCGCCTCGGCCTCCCAAAGTGCTGGGATTACAGGCTTGAGCCACCGCGCCCGGCCCTAATTTAAATTTTTAAATTATTTATTTATTTATTTGTTTGTTTTTGAGACAGAGTCTCACTCTTGTTGCCCAGGCTATAGTGCAATGACATGATCTCAACTCACGACAACCTTCCGCCTCCCAGGTCCAAGTGATTCTCCTGCCTCAGCCTCCTGAGTAGCTGCGATTACAACAGGCATGCGCCACTACACCCGGCTAATTTTGCATTTTTTGTAGAGATGGGTTTCTCCATGTTGGTCAGGTTGGTCTTGAACTCCAACCTCAGGAAATCCACCTGCTTTGGCCTCCCAAAGTGCTGAGATTACAGGCATGAGCCACTGTGCCCAGCCTATTTTTTGATTTTTTTAGAGACAGGATGTTGCTCTGTGAGCAAGACTGGAGTGCAGCGGCGCAATCATCGCTCACTGCATCTCGGAGTCTTGAGCTCAGGGGATCCTCCCACCTCAGCCTCTCGAGTACATCCTCTTGCCTCAGCCCCTTTGATTTCTGAAAATAAACTTGCTATAATTTCTGAAGAACTATTCAAGCTTGTAAGACCTTGAAGCCTCGTGTTTAGGACAATAGGGACCCAGCAGAATGCCCCTACTTCTGCTCTTTGATACCTAATTTTCAGTCACATACTGAACAACAGGCAATTGGAGGAATTAAACACGCCACCATGCCCAAGTAATTTTTTTTCCTTTGGTTGAGATGGAGTCTCGCTTTGTCGCCCTGGTTGATTTCAAACTCCTGGCCTCAAGCCATCCTCTTGCTTTGGCCTCTCTAAGTGCTGGGATACCAGGTGTGAACCGCTGTGGCTGCTGCAAAGATTTTTTTGTAGAGTCAGGGTTTTTACTATGTTGCCTAGGCTGACCTCTAACTTCTGGGGTTCAAGAGATCCTCCCACCTCAGCCTCCCAAAGCACTGGAATTATAGTGATGAGCCCCTGCACCCAGCCCATTATTTTAAGAATATTCAAATATAAGCACTTAGTGAAGATGGAGATTTATAAGAGCACTGAGGATTGTTTGCCTGATTGCAAACTTCAAAGGTTTGCTTCTTTAAGGGATATAGTAAGAGATCACCCAGAGAGTCCATCAGGATACAGAGAAAGTATATTGGGAATTTGTAAACCATCCATCTCCAAGAAAATTTCACAGGAATATTTGTGAGATGCCTAGGCAAGGACTAAACAGGGGCCTCGCTCTGAAAAGCATGCAACAGCGCAACTCTCTCGAGGTGGAACAGGGTCTTAACCTACAGATTTGCTTTCCTTGAGACAGCAGCAGCTCCTCTATCCCGAGAGCTGTAATTAGATCTAACTGCTTTCTCCGTAGGTGGCTCAGACACTCTACATCTTTTACCTCTGAAAAACCTAGATGATGTCAGAATAAAGACATATTTGCCTTATCCCCTGTAGCTATGCATGCACTTCACAAATCCATTGTAGCTTGGCTGCAGTTTGGAGTCCTTGAGAGTTTGGCAGGAATATTTAGGGCTTAGAGATGTTAGACAAAGGGGCTGGTGCTTGGAAGACATTCTGAAACAAACCTGCTGTAGTTTCTGAAGAATTATTAAAGTCTGTAAGACCTCGAAGCCTCATTTTCAGGAGAATAGGGACCCAGCAAAATGACCCTAATACTTACCTTTGATACCCAATTTTCAGTCATACATGGAACAATAGGAAATTGGAGGAAGTAAAGAGAAACTAGCAGTACTCACTGGTATCTTAGCTTTAACCTCTCATTACAAAAAAAAAAAAAAAAAGGAAAGTCACTTTTATGGTAAGATTGTTTTGAACAGCACAACCTGTGCCTAGAGTTTACTCAGGGTGCTCATGAACTCGGCTGTGATCCTAGCAACCAAAGAACTTGCGGAGCCCACAGTGGGGCAGTGGGCCCCCAGGGGCTGCCTCCGGGACACCCTCTCCCTTGCTTTTAAGCATGGCCAAGTTCCTACTCGGAGCAGCCATCGAACTCTCCTGGTAGCATTTTAAAGGCTTTTAAACTAATGCCCCCTCATAATGTGTTCTATTACAGTGGTGATCGTTATTGTTGTTATTTCCTGCTTTGTAGCAAGAGTGAAATCTCCCTTGGGGTATACTGAGAACGGATTGAGAAATTCTGGCGATAGATCATAGTAGCCCACTTCATTTTCTGCTGTAAAGGCAAGTTCCGCCTGGCATCTAGTATGCTGGTTGGCTAGGTCCTCCTCTGAAGAAGTGATTGTTTTAAGACCCCGGAGGCAGAGCATAGGAAATGGAACAGAGTTTGCTGTGGAATGACACTGGGGAAAATAAATTCTATTTAAAAACGAATGTGATCCTTTCCCAATTGTCTTGTAGACTCATTGACTGAAATTTAGAATTCTGTTCCCTGAATGAATCAACGGTGCTTAGAATAGAGGAAGACAGACTTTTCCCAGAGTAAATCCCTGACAGGATGTTATGTTCATGGCACAGACAGACATCTGTCTTCCCAACTCTGTTAGGACTGTATTAAATCTGAGCTGGCCTCCACCTTTTCCACAACATCCCCCAAGGCTTAAATACAACTACATGGCTCCTCTTCATCTTCAGCCCATGAGTCCCAAACTCAGTGAGCTTTTCTCAACGCATAGCATAAATTAAATTACTGCATCCTTTTACTCTTGTCTCCATGGTGGAACTCCGAAGTCTGAAATCCTGGGAAAAAGCTCTGTGTCATTTACTGAGTGTGATGTGATGCCAGGACCCAGGGCTGCCGTACACCAAATATTGTGTAAGATGGATTAAGGCCTCTTTCATCGTGAAGGAAAAAAGGAAAGTTTGCCAGCTACAAGGAGGTTGGCAAAGAGAACAGGGACTCTTTGAGAAATAAATCTGATTTTGAAAAATAGCATCTCAGGAAGAAAGCCTTTTAAAAAGCTAGGAAGTAAGATAACATTCTCAGAATACTGTAGAATACAAACTGATTTTCATAGGATTTGGATGAATAAATCATCTCATTGCTTTAGAGTCACACAAGGGAGATGGCAGGATGATAGAAGATGGGAGCTGGAGAGCTGATAGGAGATCTGTTCTGACCCCATGGGTCTAAGTGAGAGACCTCCGACCCCAGCTGCTGTTCAAGTGCATGTACTTTCACATGAATACTGCTTACTAAATGTACGGGGCTTCTTTTGATTTCCACTTTTATTACATTTTATTTTAAGCTTCTTAGCAATAAATAATAATCCTTTGAAAACACTTTAAAAGATCATAATCAGTAGCCATTGTTTTCATTAGCCCTATATTCTCTTAAGAGTTTTGAGTTTCTTTAACAAAACTCTCAAGAGGGAGGTTTACATTTTATTGAATGCATTCTCTCAAGACTATTTTTTAAACTTTTAAATTGTCTTATAGTCGTTTTGACATTTTTCCTTTTGCTGTGCGTTTGAATGTTAACGCATGTAGAAATGAGTGTGACTGGCAGTATGACCAGGATTCGGGACTCTTCTCTCACCAGAAATCCCCATGGCTGTCACCGTGTAGTCATCGCTGGGCACCGCCTGACCTGGTCTCCATCCCTCCGATCTGGCTGTCTGAGAATGCTGTATGAATGGAACCGTGCAGTGGGGAACCTTTAAGGCACTCCTTTGTTCAGGGCACTGCCTTTGAGATGCAGCCACCTTGTCGTGCACCCATTGTTCATCCCTTTCCATTGCTCAGTGGTGACTGTTGTATGGCTGGCACCACAGCGTATTTGAGCATTCCCTCAATAAGGGACATCTAGGGGCTCTCTCGTTTTTGGCAATTGCGAATGGAGCTGCTGTATGCATTGATATACAGTGTTCATGTGATCGCCAGTCTCTATTTTCAAAACTGAGTTATTTCGTCCATTCTTCCATCTTAAAACTTTTTTCTGTGACCCTCAAATATGCCACATCTGCATCTCTGGCTTCAGAGTTGCTTTGTTGGGTTCTTCTTCTTTTTACTTTGAATGTATCTTTTTAATTTCCCAAGTTGTCTTATTTCTTTTAATTTGATTTTCTTGCCAGTCTTATATCCAAGTACAGTTTTTATGGAAATAAACTTCACATTTAGGTTCGTATGTTTAAATTATATTTAAATTAGTAAGGATGTGAATTTTTATCTGCCCAAAGTTGGCTTCTTAAGGCAGGCACAGAATAGGGTAATGAACTTTGTTTTCCCATGTTTGGGAGAGACTTTGTCAGTAAGTATTACAAAAAAGAAATCCGGCGATGGGATTGAGGGAGCATGAAGTCTAAGCTGGGCAGGGGCAGGGCTGAGAACAGGTGGGAATAATGAATAATGAAAACTGAGCAGGGTTAATGGATTGAAGTGTCTAGTAGAGTTGAAAAATTATTCAAGTGGAGTTGTTAAAGGGATTGAGCTGAGGGTACGAAGTGATGACCAAAGGATGCTTGAGGATTATGAAGCTTATGGGCAGTTATTGTTAATGACAGGCCTATACCAGTGGTTCTCAACTGTCACAATCAACAAGAAGAAAGGGAAATACTGTTCCCCATGTCCCACACCTAGAAAGGCTAGTGCAGTTGGTTTCGGATGCAAGAGCAACTCCCAGAGATGGAAAACTGCTGATATATGGTGCAACCCCAGGAGGGGTGGGCAAAGTTGAGAGGATGGCAAGTCCCTGTGGTGTGAGGAGAAAGGGATTGAGGTCGGCTTGGCTGAATGAACGTGTCATGAGAATATTGAGGTTGTACTGCAGGACAGCAGAAGTGGTGGTAAGAAAATGACCTCAATGTTAGCTAGGAGGGCTGCAGAAGCCATTCACATGAATGGGTAGAAGGTAAGCGCTGACATTCAGCTGTCTTGTGCTGATATTGGAGGGAATTAATGAACAAAAGTAATACCCCCAAATGAAAGAATCCAGTGTCTACTGCCTACTGAGACATGATATTAATGTTCAAATCACATCTGACAATTAGGCAAATGGTCAAATTTTTTTTTTTTGAAATGTGATTATTACATTTCTTCATCGATGTCAAACAATTTTAGAAGATGGGCCATTATTGCATTTTTAAATGGTATGTTCAAGACTAAGACATTTTATTTGAAAGATTTTTAAACAGAATATGCACTTTTATTTCCAAGCTCTTTAAAGGGTGAGGATATGCATTTTCGTAACTGACACAATTATGTTTTAAAACAAAATCATAAAACAGTGGAAATTGTTTAAACATCTGTTTTCAAAGTGTTTGCTCCAGAGTTCAGCTTCCTTTATATATAGATATAGATATAGATATAGATATAGATATAGATATAGATATAGATATAGATAAAGATATAGATAGATATAGATATAGATAGAAATAGATATAGATATATAGATAGATACTTCTGTATCTATCTATCTACCTTATGGGACAAAATAACTGTTTTCATTTTTCTAAAATATTTGCTCGATTGCATTTCTACTGGCAGTCATTTGATATCAAAGAGAAAGTCAAGCTCTGAACAAGCCTATGTGGCACTTTGATGCAAATTTTTTAACTTCTTTCAAAATACATTGCTATCTGCTGGAAAATGTGTTTGGAATAAAGATATTCAAATTAGTACGTTAGGAATCAGATCATGTAAGTGGTGGCCTCTAACATTGTTGAATGCATCTCTTACACAGTCATACATGACATCCTCGACAAGTTTTGCTAACTTACCGAAAGGAAAAATGAGTAGCTCTTTCACAACACTTTCAAGGTTTGTACTGTGAAGTAAGCAGTGAAATTCTGTGGTACGAATAGATTTTATGGTCTCTCCCTATTTTACTTAAACTAGTAGAGAAAAGTCTACTGCATTGTAGGCTTGTTTTTATAAAATTAACTACATCAATAATATCTGTAGCACATTTTACTTCTGGCTTTAATTTCTTTGCTTGGCATCTTTTTTGTAAGTCATACAGTGGGTGAACACTCTTCCAGGACTACCTCTGTAACCTTCTGCGGGAGTCTTTTTCTCAAATCAAGACAGCTGTTCTATTAGTGCTACAGTGATCCAACACAACCGTCAAATAATAGTTTTTAACCCAAGAAACTATGTTGAGACCACATCTCTCAGAGTACAACTTAAGGCTTTATGAAAAATCAGTTTTTCATGGACTGCATTATTGGAAGAGGATATATAAAATATCATCAGCTGACACACGTGAGAAACGTTTCTAACATCCCAGCAAACCCGGAATGTATTTGTTCTAACATTTGCCTCTCTACTTCATCGGTGGTAATTTGTACACATCTTTCAACAGAAGTTTTTGATAAACAAGCATATCTGAATTTATTGCCATAGTTATTTTCTGTGTATGATTTCAATCATTTTGTTGCAATAGAAAGAAAATTTCCCTAAAGTATGTAGCTTTTCTTCTTTCACTATTAAGAAACAAAATAAATGAAACAAGAAAAACTCAAAAGAGACTTCTAGATTTTTACTATTAAATATCCTTGATGATTTTACAGTACCAAGGCCAACATCGCAAACTTTGGAGTTTGTTTTCACGTTTCGAATGCTTAGCTTTTAATTATGGCTTCGGACAATTATTAGTGAAAAAGCTCAAAATATTTTATTCTCTTAAAATGAGATGTATCAGTAAATCTACATCTCATCGAATTCATGCATGTTCTATTTGTGTATCACATCATTTGTCATTTTGTTAAAAATTCTTATTTTTTACACATGATATGTGAATAGAATATACATGATTAGAACATAGTCATCTCATTTCCTTGCTGTTCAGTTGTGCTTGTATTACTAGTATCATTTTACTTTTTGCAGCTTCTTTGCAGAAAACTCTTTAAAGCACTTGTTTGGAGAAGATTCATTTTGTTCAACCTAGAGTATTTCACTCAGTTTTGCAAGTGCAAACCATTATTTGATATCACCACATTTGGAAAGGAAACAGATTTGCATTGATGGAGGTGCTGCTGCCACCTCCTCGTGTGATGAAAACTCCTTTCTGCCTCCTCAAACTTGGGACATAGAGTGTGAATGATGGAGCCAGTGTCTGTCTACACAGTGAAATTAGTAATTCTTAATTTCTGTTTATGTTTTCAAAAATTTTTTAAATTATATAAACAGATGTTCTCATTTTTTCTTTATGATATCCCAGTGACTTAATTCAGATAATGTTTTTCTATGGGGGGGCTCAGACATTCTTATTGTTGAACAGCAGCTAAACTGACAAGTGAAACCTCTTTTATCTGCTCTGTGAACCTAAGTAGAAGCCAGTCAACTGTGGTTTGGACTAGTGCTTCTCATAGTTTGATGTGCAGTCACATGCCCTGGGCGTTGGAGAAGCAGGTTGAATGCCTTGGGCATCTTGAAGAAGTAGGCTCAGATTCAGTATGTCTAGGGTGGGGCCTAAGATTATGCATTTCTTTTTTTTTATTTTTCTTCTTTTCTTCAAATCAGCTTTCTCAGGTTGAATGCATTTCTAATAAGCTTCTAGTTAATGAAGATGTAACTGGTCTAGAAACACACTCATGAATGGCAAAAGTTTAGACCAAGGGTCTGTGAACTATAGGTAGCCTTTTTTTTGTAAATAAAGTTTTATTGGAACACAGACAGCTTATTCATTTATGTATCTAGGCTATTCTTTGCTGCAATGGTAGAGTTGGGTAGTTGTGACAGAGATCTCATGAAAATTTAAATGTATTCATTATTTGTTTCTTCATATAAAAGGTTTACTGACCCTTTGTTTAGACAATAAATGCACATTTCATATATAGATTGACATGTGGATAACCCATTTAGATTCAGATTCAGAAGGGGTGTAAGAACTAATTTCATTGAGTCAAATTATGGTTTAAATTATGAGTACTCTCTGCTAAGTGGATTTACTATTTCAAAAAAATTAGAAATGACAGCAGAATAGTAAAAATAAATTGCTTGAAAAAAAAGAATCACCATTCATATTGTAATCTCACAGTTAAAATAGATCCCTACACCAAAAGTTGCACATCCAGCATTTTAAGGTCACATAAAGTGAGGTGAAGGTATGATGAGGCACTTGAGTTGAGTTATATTAAATACACAGGAGTTGGATTTAATATCTTTCTCTAGATAAATAGGTCACAGTAGAATTTTAAAATGAAACTAAGTTACAAAATGAAATTCAGCTCATAGCAGTGGTCTGCTGTGTATTGTCATAGGTTTTGAAATTTCATTTTCATTCCGTATAAACTGATAGACCTACTTAAATGGTTGAATTAGTTGACAGGACACATCTTCACAAAAAATTACTGCATTAGAAACATACTAATGCACTGAAAACATGAGGTGCTTCTTTCATCCATGTGACTTCATGAAACTGTAAAATACATTAGTGATATATAGGGCCACTGTGTCAATGTGATAAATAAATCCTGGAGGGAGTACAGCCAGAAATAACCAACCAAGTAAGTCAGTTCTAATTGCCAGTTAATTTAATGTTACATTTAATGTTATATTTTACTGTCCACCAAACTCCATAGTTTAAATTTTCAAGAGTAACAAAAAGAAAATCATTTCAGGCCGGGCACAGTGGCTCACGCCTGTAATCTCAGCACTTTGGAAGGCCGAGGTGGGTGGATCACTTGAAGTCAAGAGTTTGAGACAAGCATGGCCAACATTGTGAAACGCTGTCTCTACTAAAAATACAAAAATTGGCTTGGCGTGTGGACATGCACCTGTAATCCCAGCTACTTGGGAGGGTGAGGCAGGAAAATTGCTTGAACCCATGGGGTGGAGGTTTCAGCAGTGAGTCGAGATTTCACCACTGCACTCCAGCCTGGGCCACAGAGCGAGACTCTGTCTCAAAAACAAAACAAATAAAAATAAAAAGAAATTAATTTTAAATCATTTTATGATTTGCTGCATGCTGTGTCTATGTTTTCTAGTTACTACTCACAGGTAGATGTAGGTAACCAGCCTCCCCTTCCCTCCCCTCCCCTTTTTTTCTTTTTTTTCTCAGGTTAGAGCCTTGCTCTGTCACTCAGGCTGGAGTGCAATGGCACAATCTCAGCTCACTGCCACTTCTGCCTCCTGGGCTCAAACCTCTGCCCCTCCCCCCCCCCCCCCCCCCGAGTAGCTGGGATCACAGGTACCACCATGGCTGGCTGATTTTTGTATTTTTGTTAAGAGACAGGCTACCACCATGTTGGCCAGGTGAGTCTCGAACTCCTGATCTTAAGTGATGCGCCTGCCTTGGCCTCCCAAAGTGCTAGGATTACAGGGGTGAGCCACCATGTCCAGCCGCAGATGTTTCCTTACTAAAACGTGATTAAATCAAAGTTTGGGAAATTTATTTTATTAAATTATATTCTCTACCAAAAATGTTATCCCTCTTACCTCTATCTTTTTGTATCATTATCTGTAAGTAAAGGTAAGTTTTAAGGGAATATGAGTACCTACCTGGAGCTGTTTCTTAATTCAGCCTTCTTCATCCATCTTCACATAATTTTGCTTTGGTATGGAAATGAGAGGAAACAGTAACATGTTTGACGCTAGTGACTGTACTCTCTCCCACAGTAGCTGAAACGAGAAGCCTGAGTTTGATCTTTCTGTAGTTTAATTCCCAAACTCAGAGCCCCCAAAACTGGGATAATTGATGAGAAGCTGATTAGAATGGGCAGAGCATGTGCTCAGTGTAGGAGTGCTGCCTTCCTGCAGGAAGGCCCAGAGGGAGGCAGCCGCCTGGGCTGGGTAGGGGAATCACTGCCCCACAAGCCTTCCCTCCCTGGAGGGCCACACCAACTGCCTGATTCTTTCACCCCCTCCTCCCATGCTGTTGTACTCAAAGTGCTCAGAAAGGATCCCCTTTCACATGTGGGAAAATGACAACATAATCAAACAGAATAAAAAGTACAAATGAGGCTGGACACCGTGGCCAATGCCTATAATCCCAGCACTTTGGGAGGCTGAGGTGGGTGACTAGCCTGGCCAACGTGGTGAAACCCTGTCTCTACTAATAATACAAAAAAATCAGCTGGGCATGGTGGTGCATGCCTGTAATCTCAGCTATTTGGGAGGCTGAGGCAGGAGAATTCCTTGAACCTGGGAGGCAGAGGTTGCAGTGAGCCAAGATCCTGCCATTGCAGTCCAGCCTGGTTGACAAGAGCAAAACTCCACCTCAAAAAAAAAAAAAGGTACAAATAAAAAGGAAGTCAAGAATAACAGGCGATGCTGTGATTAACATAATTCAAGGTGAGGTGTTGCGCTTTTTTGTTTTGATTTTGTATTGTGTTTAATTTTACATTTGCTGTTTCTGTTCTAGAATTGAGGTGATTAGCAAGGCTCTATATAGCTATTCTAAATAATCTGCTAGCTGTATGGGTGGTTCATCATTTGCCTACCAACTGTATTTAAATGTTAAAACTCAGGTGAGGGGATGGGCAGTTGTGGCGGTTTTAGATTCCCCACTCTGCATTTGTTCCCATTCTAGCTGGCCGCTGTGTTCCTCCTCAGCATCAGAAAAGAAAAAGACCTAGGCCAGGTGCTCCAGAACCTTTGGACCCTGATGGACTCTGTCAGGAGCAAAGGAGCCACAACTTGTATATTGTCCGTTTTCAGTTGCCCTTTCTGAGTTCAATGTTTTCGTAAAGTAGGACGATCATCCTTAGTCCTTTCCACCCACTCCAGTGTCAGAAGGCTCTAATGAGGTGCTATAGGTATATATTCTGTGAAATGTAATCTTAGTTGAATTCCGGTTTTCTTAGAGTCGATGAGGTATCTTTTCCATTGATGTAAGTTGCTGACCGTCAGACCCTTGGGGAATCTTACATATTTGCAGAGCTCTTCCCCGTGTGTTCTGGCCCCTTACCAAATGCAGGAGGGAATGCATATTTACAGTTCATAGAATCTGGTCGTGTGTGAGGAGGGCTGTGGTGGTCGCAGCTCTAAACCACTCAGCCTCATTCTGGAAACACACTGCACTGACTGGACAGGTAGAGATCCTGGCATTAGCCTCTCATTTTCCCAATGCTTGCAGTTTACACATCTTTTCCACTCTGTATACCCTCTCCTGCAAAGAATCGGTGATGGGGCGGAACTTCCTACTCCCCTAGCAAGCCTGGATTGGATTCCAACATCCTTGTCCGTTTTCAGCAGCTGCCTGACTGCTGATGTGTCTCCACTCAGCATTTAGATGGCATGTGTCCCCCTAACATCTGTTTTCTGGGGAAACTTGTTCCAAGGTCTTCAAATTCTGTGGGAACCCTGAGTATGGGGTAGAGGATGGAAGATGTGCAGAGGCATTGGTGAGGCCCTCCCTTCTACCATTAGTAGGTCCTACGAGTGCAGTTTAGTTTCATTTTTATATGAGAATATGTCTTTAAATATGAAAGCTTAGAAACTGAAACAAACCCCACATAACTAGTTTTCTCAAGGTAATGTTTGAAGTAACTAATCGGGTGTTGGGGAAACCATCTATGTCCGTATAATCCTGAATATCCTGGCGGAATCTAAAGGGGTTACTTGGGTGCTTTTTCGGAGCGAGGGCCACTGCTCTTTCCGACTGTCTTGAAAGCATAGATTACGTTTCTTTCCTTTTCCTAGGTCACCACTGACTTGTCAATGAAAACAAAAGTAGGGGGGCTGGGCCTGGTGGCTCATGCCTGTAATCCCAGCACTTTGGGAGGCCAAGGCAGGTGGATCATGAGGTCAAGAGATAAAGACCATCCTGGCTCTCATGGTGAAACCCTGTCTCTACTAAAAATATAAAAATTAGCTGGGCATGGTGGTATGCACCTGTAGTTCCAGCTACTCTGGAGGCTGAGGCAGGAGAATCACTTGAACCTGGGAGGCAAAGGTTGCAGTGAGCCAAGATGGCACCATTGCACTCCAGCGTGGCAACAGAGTGAAACACTGGCTCAAAAAAAAAAAAAAGGAAAGGAAAGGTAGTGCCCATGAATTGCATTCTTCTGACACACTGGGCTGGAGGCACATAAGGGGGCCTCCTTATTGGCAAAGCTGGCTTCCCATGACCGGTAGAGACCAAGTGAGGAGCAGCTGAACCTCCCACCCCATCTCATGGTTGGTGCTCCTACCCAGGCAGGGTGGCTGTGACCGCACTGTCTTTCCAGAGATGTATATTAAGGTAATGCCCTGATATCCCACTTGCAGAGAAGGATACCCTAATACTAGTGTCATGTGGGGAAAAAAATAGTGATGTAGAGATGTATATAGCTGTGGTTATATAAATTACCCATATACTTACTTACATTTTCTAAAATGAAGATGAATATGATCATATCTCTCAGTGCCATAGAGCTTTACATTTATGCTCTAAATGTGCATGTTCAAAATACAATTATGTAAGGATGGCCAGAAATAGACATTTTTATTATATATCTAAGCACATGTTATCGAACAGAGAACACCTGTATCATATACATATGCCATGTGGCAGAAGGAATTTTTGTTTTGTGAATGATTTTTGCTTTGAAAATATAAAATATTGAAATTCATTGTCTATTATCATTTTAATAAGATATTTTAGAAATAGCAGTATCTACATATACCACTGCCATGAATATGTTTTTCTAAAATTAAACACGAAAAGAGCATAAATATGATACATCTGAATCCCCAAGTTACTGTTTATATTTCACATAGTATCAGACTCCAAGCTTCTTTCCTGAGGAACCATATATTTTGACAGAATTTCCTTTATTCTGTGCATTTTCATCTACTTCTAATGTGCATATGCCTAACGTGTAGAAAATAGGAGAAAATGGCATGCTGTCGCTAAGTGGATGGGCTACAGATCTGAAACAGAAAAGCTTTAAAATACACTGTCATTGTGTAAAATGGTGTGATTTTACTTTGATTATCAAAAATAAAAATTAGAAGGTTGAAAATGAAAAAGACTCCATAACAATAATTTTCAGTGTGTTTTCCAGGGTATCAAGTTTGTAACATTTAAAAAGTTCAGGCCAGGCGCGGTGGCTCACGCCTGTAATCCCAGCACTTGGGGAGGCTGAGGCGGGCGGATCACGAGGTCGGGAGAAGGAGACCATCCTGGCCAACACGGTGAAACCTCATCTCTACTAAAAATACAAAAATTATCTGGGCATGGTGGCGCATGCCTGTAGTCCCAGCTACTTGGGACGCTGAGGCAGGAGAATTGCCTGAACCCAGGAGGCGGAGGCTGTGGTGAGCCGAGATTGTTCCATTGCACTCCAGCCTGGATGAAAAGAGAGAAACTCTGTCTCAAAAAAAAAATAAATAAAAGTTCATAGTGCTCTTTTATAAATCCTTCAACACCACTCCCTTCAATTTCACCGACATGTCGTAATGACCATGCAGAACGTGGCTGTCCTGGCCACTTCCCGTACATTTTGTAGTCACTTGCTGATTTTCCTAGAGAGTGAAGGTGTGGGCTCAATATTCTTAGTCCTTCAACCCGTATTTGACTCTGCTTCAATGAGAACATTGCATGTGATGTTCTCACAACTCCGTTAATTAGCAGTCATTCCTAACTTAATGGAGAATCACTTGGGGAGCTGTGAAAATACAGAATCTGGAGAGAAATGCTAGTGATACGGAGTTAGTAAGGTTTGGAGCAAAGTACAGGAATCAGCACTTTAAATTCATACCTAGGCTGAAAAAGAGAAGACGTGAAATGGTGGCAAGGATGAGAAGCCACTGGAACTCTCAAGGACTGCTGGTAGGAGTATAAATTGATACAACAGATGTGTGCTTGTATCTACCAAAGCCAAACATCTGTCTGTCTAGGACCTGCAATTCCACTCATAACTATACCTATTAGAAATGCATCCTTATCTTCACCAAAGATGCACAAGAATGTTTGTAGGAGCACCACAGAATGGAAATCTCACAAATATGTTCATCAGTAGTAAGATGGACAAATATAGGCATGCTTTGGGGTGCTCTGCAAGGCTGGTCTTGGGGTGTGCCACCTGTGAATTTCAGAAGGCCCCATGCTGAAAGGACTCTGGGCTTGGTTTAAATGTGCTGCTGTCACCATCTTGGAATTCTTGATCTTCGAGTAAAGGACTTGCATTTTCAGTTTGTAATGGCCCCTGCAAATTACTAGCTGATCTTACGATAAAGTAAATCTCACTCAGTGTTGCATGAGAAAAATCAAATACAAAGTAATTCATACTGTGCGATTTCAAAAAGAAGAAAAAAATCCTTAGTGTTGAAAATCAGGACAGTGCTTGACTCTGGGGTGAGAGGGGATGGTGATCGGGAGGGGACACTAAGAAAGGTTTCTGGGGAGCTTAAAACATTTCTTGATTCAGTTCCTGGTTTTATGAGTGGGTTTCCATTTTGAAATTGTATTAACAGGAAACATGGTTTATGAATGTTTCTATATATACATTGTACTTCAATAGAAGATGACATTTAAAAAAACTATTTCTTTCTACTTTTGATGTGGAGCCAGACTGGAGCAACTGGTCTGTTGTAATCAGGAAATATGTTTCATTTCAATTTGGAGCATTTAGTCTTTCCCCACTCTGAGCCATTTGCTTCATAGCTCCCTCCAGTCACTGTATAGAGAATCCATGGTTCTTTGACAAAAGAAAGTGGCCAGCAGAAAGGAAGAGGCTGGCCCACCCTTCAAGAGAACACCTTCAAGTGTGGGCCATGGGATGGCTTAGCTGTTATCACATCCCTTTTGCATAAAATGAACTAACTTACCTGCTCCCTCATTGAGAGCAATACTGTATATATGGGAGTATGTCACTGTCTACACAGGGGATTTAGGGGACATTACAAGGCCTGTCCACCCCACATGCCATCCTAGCAATCGCTAGGGGGCTTCCCATTCTCTCCTGGGTCACTCTCAACTAAAGCTCTTACTAAAATGTAAATATGTTTTTATATTTGCATACCAGCCTTTAGTCCTGTTAGTCATGATGTAGGCCACAAAATGACAAAATTTGGAGAGGTATTTTCCTGGAGAGGTTGACGAAGGGCGGTGATGAGAGCTCTGGGACAGTCGTGAGTCTGAGGCTGTCAGGGTCCAGATAGGAGGAATGGGGCTGCTGTGGCTAGAGTGGGAGATACCAGTGGGATTTGGGCTGCTTCAGTTTCCTCCTCTGTCACTACCACTGTGCACACCTGAATCAGAAGTGAAGGCTCAGAAACTATGTGGCTTGAAAACGAGTCTCTTGCAAGAGGGAAGGTCAGGAATACATGTAGGATTCAGACATTGAGTCATTTGCGTCCTTTGTGATGGTTAATATCCTTTATCGAAAGGATTTGATACTGAGAATAGGTCTCTAGACTGCAAATTAGCATTTCTAGTCAAAAAGTATAAATACTGAAAAATGGCAACTCAAATATTTCACAAATAATTAAATTTTAACAGACTTGAAATCTCGAATTGAATATGAAAGACTTCAATGGTTTCCAGATGGTATTTTTTAAGAAGGAGGGAGGGATCTCAGTTTGAGGTGATCAGTTTAGTCTATACAACTTAAAATATTCTACAGCTATTGCCTTCTAAACATCCAACTGTGATATGAGAATAGATGAAAGTAATAGTAGAAAATAAAAGAATATTTTCAAAATCACAAACATGTTGAAAACAATAGGATCTTAATCTAGGGCTCTATTAATCTAGGACTACACTACACACTTTTTAATAAGAAAAGTGAAAATAAAGCTGGGCATGGGGCTCATGCCTGTAATCCTACCACTGTGGAATGCCAAGGAGAAAGGATCACTTGATCAGGAGTTCGAGACCAGCCTGGGCAACATAGTGAGATTTTGTCTTTACAAAACATTTACAAACTTAGCTGGATGTGATGGCATGTACCTGTAGTCCCAGCTACTTGGGTGTCTGGGGTGAAAGCATGGCTTAAGCCCAGAAGGGCAAGACTGCAATGAGCTGTGATTGTGTCACTGTGCTTCAGTCTGGACAACATAGCCAGACCCTGTCTCAAAAACACAGAAAAGTAAAAATGAGTAAATATTATTAGCATCCAAAAAAAACAAAAAATGGAAAGACAACAATCTCAAGATCAAGGATGATGCAGTTGAAATACCCCGAAGAACCAGCATCATAACCAATATGACTTAAAGCAAAAATGTTAAATCATTTATATTTGTTTGGAAACTATTAAGACAGGAAAAGCAATGCCATAAGATATGTGTGTTTCAACACAAAGATGTTAAACCTTTTATATTTGTTCAT
This sequence comes from Saguinus oedipus, assembly GCA_031835075.1. Taxonomy (NCBI): domain Eukaryota; kingdom Metazoa; phylum Chordata; class Mammalia; order Primates; family Cebidae; genus Saguinus; species Saguinus oedipus. The sequence continues at coordinate 171,484,644 of CM063172.1, read as the reverse complement.
TCACTAACAGAGCAGGAAAAGCAGTAGCTGTGAGATATGTCTGTTTCGGCACGTCCTTGAATACTCCTCCCTTTCAAGTCTTTCACTACCTGGGAATGTAAGTCTCAGGTCCGACAGTGTTGAGTGAAGGTAAAAGTCATGGGTTGAATAGTGGAACCCGCTGAACATCTTGCAGGTAACATCCTGCATGGCTCCAGTACCTTTTTTTTTGAGATGGAGTCTTGCTCTGTCACCAGGCTGGAGTGCAGTGGCGTGATCTCAGCTCCCTGCAATCTCTGCCTCCTAGGTTCAAGTGATTCTTATACCTCAGGCTCCCAAGTAGCTGGGACTACAGGCATGCACCACCACACCTGGCTTGTTTTTGTATTTTTAGTAAAGATGGGGTTTCACCATGTTGACCAGGATGGTCTTGATTTCTTGACCTCATGATCTGCCCGCCTTGGCCTCCCAAAGTGCTGAGATTACAGGTGTGAGCCACCGCGCCCAGCCCATGGCCCCAGTAATTGTCAGTGGGAGGCCAACGCGGGGAGGATCATAGGACATGAGTTTGAGGTCGAGATCCTGTATCTCTCTTTACTAATTATATCACCATGGGCACATTTCCTCAGAGCAGTTAGGTGAATGGTAACGGTCATTTCCATGCCATTGAAGCCTTGAGGTCCCATATGAAATAATAAAAGTTCCTCATATGTCAAAAGGTACGAAGCCTCTTGTAAATGTTAGTCCCTCGTACATCTCCAGTCAAGAGGCAGAGTTTTGAGGAGTGCCATGATACCTCTTATTGCCATAGCTGCAGTGTTGAGGAGAGCTCCTAGCCCATTTTTGATAGTTTCAGCAGTTGACAGGTGCTGATGTGGATATATTTATAAACAGGCCAGGCACAGCAGCTCACACCTGTAATACCAGCACTTGGGGAGGCCAAGGTGGGTGGATCACTTGAAGTCAGGAGTTTGAGACCAGCCTGGCCAACACGGTGAGACCCCGCCTCTACTAAAAGTACAAAAATCAGCCAGTGTCGTGGTGGCATACACCTGGAATCCTAGCTACTGGGGAGGCTGAGGCACGAGAAGTACTTGAACCTGGGAGGAGGAGGTTGCAGTGAGCTGAGATCAAGCCACTCTACTCTAGCCTAGGCAAGAGAGTGAGACTCCATCTCAAAAAAAGAAAAGAAGAGAATGTATTTATAAACAAAAAATAGGGATTTAAAAAATCGTACATATGTTGTAGAGATATATAAAATAATCACAAGGCCTCTAGGAAATTTTGAAAGAATGACTATGGCCAAGTTAGTAGTAGGGGAAGTATGGAAAAGATTTCAAGGGAAATAGGAATCTTTTTTGACAAGAGTCAAGTGCTTATCACAGTGGCCTCCCTTCGCAATCAGACGCTTCAACTAGCAGACTCGTTTTGTCGTCGTTTTAATTCTGTAGTTTGGGATGTAAAATAGTTCGTTTTTTTCTAGGAAAGTGATTTCCATCTTTTCCTGACTGTCAGTGTGACTCGTGTTTGATGGGCAGTGGATGCTATCTGTGATTTTTCTTTCCATTCCTCGGAATTTCTCGAGGCCGAGTAGCACCATATTTAGATCCCAGCAGGAAAAGCTGGTGTCAGGAGTGGCTGTTCGTGCTTCCTGTTTTCTCTCATGACTGTGTATGTTTCATGCTTGCGTACTTTCCAAACATGCCACAGTGTAATGTATGCCCTTGGCTATCTAACTTCAGAGTAAGCATGTTCCAAATATGGAGAGAGGATGAAAGTGTCTTGGGTAGGAGAGATGGTTTCTACAGAGAAGGTCTAGGAGAGGCAGACCCGGGAAAGGCTCCAGAGATGGAGCCCCGAGACTCCTGTGTACTTCGAAGAAAGAGACGTGCGCTGACTGCAGTAGGGGTGTGGGTGGGGACTTGGGGGACTCAGCACAGATTTATTGAGAACATGCCTTTATTTCATTCTGCATCTTCAGCCAACTTATTTTATCGATCCCCCTTTACAAGCTCCCCGCTCCCCGCTCCCCGCTTGGTATTAGCCAGTTTCCTGCTTGATGCCCAGCAGCACACTAGCTCGCATCTAGATTTTTTGAAAAAAGTCATTACTGTATGTCTTACAGCCATCAGTTCACAATTAGACCCAAAATTGGAATCGCTTCTGGTTCACACTCAGGAGAATAACTCTATTTGTGACACTGGGAGAGATGAAAAATGAAGACAGGGCTCCTTCCCTTCTGGGATTTGGGAATCTAAGAGCCTGGGCTCTCCGGGAAGCAGAACCTGAGGCAGAGGGCTCAGGTGCTCTTACTGGACAGTCACAGTCTCAGGACACAGGAGGGAGGGCGGAGAGTGAAGCAGGGAAACTAGGAGGCTTTGTGGTGCTGGCTGCTGCTAAGCCCCGCTAGTGGCTTCGATGTGAGGGACCATGGAGTAAGCATTGTGGTATGAGGAAATGCCCTGTGGCCGTGTGACCAGGAAAGCCCAGCACAGGAAGCCAAGCACCAGGGTTGATCAGGGCCCACCGAGAGTTGAGGATGGGAGCACCTGATGCAGGCTATGAGATGTGTCTGATGCAAGGGCATTAATTAAGCCAAATTTATAAACAGATTGGATACTTGATGCAATGGAGAAAATTTGAGAACGATAAAGCAATACAAGTATCCCATGTAATCCCTAGAGGTATCAAATGCCACCCAATATTCAAAATGGATAAATGCATTCTCAGGATGATTTCAGTCAAGTTACTCAAAGGCTTGTGGCTCATCCTCTCACCTGTTCGAATCTGTGCAGGAAACAGCTCCTGAACTACTTCTGAAAAATGGGACCCCCACTCAGGTGCTGCGACCTCCCACTGACGTTTTCTGTCCCCAGTCCCGCTGTGGAGTTCCTCATGCACTTACTGGTCCATGGCATCTTCTCACCCCTGTCTGCTTATTCTCTCTCTCCCACTAGAATGCGAGCTAACTAGGGCCAAAATGCATCTGCTCTGAGCCTTGCAAGAGCACCTGGCAAAAGTCACTGCTCAGAGAAGAGTCACGGAAATATTTGAATATGTAACAATTAAGGTATCTGTTTTATAAGTTTCTGTGAAAATTAAATGAGAGAATTACTGAAGTGCCTCACTGAGGCTTTGCACAGAGAAGGCAGCCAGTGAATGCTAGAGCCTTTCACTTCCTCTTGCCCGTGGCATGTCTCATGTGTAAATATACAGTGAAGTTTTTTTTTTTTTTTTTAAATTTTTATTGCATTATAGGTTTTGGGGTACATGTGCAGAACGTGCAAGATAGTTGCATAGGTACACACATGGCAGTGTTTTGCTGCCTTCCTCCCCTTCACCCACACTTGGCATTCATCCCCAGGCTATCCCTCCCCAGCCCCCCCCCGCTGTCCTTCCCCCATTCCCCCAATAGACCCCAGTGTGTAGTAGACCCCCTCTCTGTGTCCATGTGTTCTCATTTTTCTCATCCACCTATGAGTGAGTGTATGTGGTATTTCTTTTTCTGTTCTTGTGTCAGTTTGCTGAGAATGATGTTCTCCAGATTCATCCATGTCCTTACAAAGGACACAAACTCATCATTTTTGATTGCTGCATAATATTCCATGGTGTATATGTGCCACATTTTCCCAGTCCAGTCTATCATCATTGGGCATTTGGGTTGGTTCCAGTTCTTTGCTATTGTAAACAGTGCTGCAATGAACATTCGTGTGCATGTGTCCTTATAGTAGAACGATTTATAGTCCTTTGGATATATACCCAGTAATGGGATTGCTGGGTCAAATGGAATTTCTATTTCTAGGTCCTTGAGGAATCGCCACACTGTCTTCCACAATGGTTGAACTAATTTACACTCCCACCAACAGTGTAAGAGTGTTCCTATTTCTCCACATCCTCTCCAGCATCTGCTGTCTCCAGATTTTTTAATGATCGCCATTCTAACTGGCGTGAGATGGTATCTCAATGTGGTTTTGATTTGCATCTCTCTAATGACCAGTGATGATGAGCATTTTTTCATATGTTTGTTGGCCTCATGTATGTCTTCTTTTGTCAAGTGTCTGTTCATATCCTTTGCCCATTTTTGAATGGGCTTGTTTGTTTTTTTCCTGTAAATCTGTTTGAGTTCTTTGTAGATTCTGGATATCAGCCCTTTGTCAGATGCGTAAACTGCAAAGATTTTTTCCCATTCTGATGGTTGCCGATTCACTCTAGTGACTGTTTCTTTTGCCGTGCAGAAGCTGTGGAGTTTGATTAGGTCCCATTTGTCTATTTTGGCTTTTGTTGCCAATGCTTTTGGTGTTTTGGTCATGAAGTCCTTGCCTACTCCTATGTCCTGAAAAGTATTCTGATCAGAGATTATACCAGCTGAGAAATACATGCTAAAAATCCATGTTTGATTTCCTATCCACATCCACGGAAGGAAAAGATAGCCACACATCTTAAACCTCATATGATAGACACCAAATACCTTCAAATGTACCTATGTTTTAATATGAGTGCACAGGAAGCTTTGTGCTGTCTACCTCAATGGAAGAGGGCTCTGAGAATACCCCTCCACTGTGAAGCAATCCCTGGGAATATACCATCCTTCTTTGTAGAGTCTAGGATTGTAAAACGTAACACTTTTTATTGTACTTTTTAAAGTAGAGTTCAACATCATCATTTGGAATACTGTCTAAAAACTGCACCCTGAGTTCTAAGTGTGTGCATGGCTTTAGGGTGACTGAGGCAGTAGTAACACAATTACTCTCTGAAGGACCTTTCCGGGTAGACCCCAAATCAGTACAAAGTAGGGTTCTTGAATGACTGCACTGAAAGTTCCTTATGGTTTTGCTCTATCACACACTTTTGGGGGCCATCTCTCTGGAAGAGATACCATCATATGTCTAATGATATAAAATAAGAAACATTCTGTTATGATGTATTTTCCAAAAAAGAAATGATTAAAACAGCTCCCAGGAAGACCCATCACTTAATGAAAACTCTAGAAATAATCTGTATACTTTTAAATTGCAACAAAGGGTCTATTTTATTTTCCCTCTTACTCCTCTCTCTCTCTCTCTCTCTGCCTTCTCTGCCTTCTCTGCTCTGCCTCTGTCTTCTGACTCTGAAGACTGGATGATTATCCTAGCTCTAATTTCATCCCCAAGAAAACCTCTCTCCAGTATTTTTCTCCCTGCCTCTCATTTAGGCAAAAGGACTATTCCAGGATTCCCAGCCTAATTCCCCAGAGTTCTCTAGTTATTTCTAAAAACATCTTTTTTTTTTTTTTTTTTGAGACAGAGTTTCGCTCTTGTTACCCAGGCTGGAGTGCAATGGCGCGATCTCGGCTCACTGCAACCTCCGCCTCCTGGATTCAGGCAATTCTCCTGCCTCAGCCTCCTGGGTAGCTGGGATTACAGGCACGCGCCACCATGCCCAGCTAATTTTTTTTTTTTTTCAGTAGAGACGGGGTTTCACCATGTTGACCAGGATGGTCTTGATCTCTTGACCTCGTGATCCACCTGCCTCTGCCTCCCAAAGTGCTGGGATTACAGGTGTGAGCCACCGCGCCTGGCCTCTAAAATCATCTTCTTAATGAGGAGACCTACCTATCACCAGCGTTCATTGTAAGAATTAAAGAAGAGGAAGTCCATGAAAACATTTAGCACTGTCTCTGGCACATAATATATTGTCAATAATTAATCACTGTCAGTTAATAATTAATCATTTCTCTATTATTGCCTTTCCTTCACAGGCCAGCAGGATTTTTAAATAGCTCTACTGATACTTTTCTTGGTGATGAATATAAAATACTGATAGCCTTCTGATCATGAAACATTTAAAATATTCTTTTTTTTTTAAGTAGAGAAGTAAATAAGTCCTGTTCAACTTACTCTGACTCATGCCAACAAAAGGAAACAGTGGCATAAAGAATTCTAAAAAGAAGAACATGAGATAATTACATAAGGTGTGTTTGATTTGAGAATGTAGGAGACAGCAAAGTTCACCCAGCTTTGTTTTCTGTGGCCTGAATTAGTCCGCGTGTCTAAGTGCACGTAAAGCTGAAGGACATTGAAACACAGCCATCCCCTTTCCTTGGTGACCCACAGCACTTGACATCCATATCACTAATTTGGCCTTAGAATATGTGCTGAGCTGTAGGGGGTCTTCTGATTTTTTTTCTTCCCAATTGAATTGTAGGCACTCTTGAGAACAGCCCAATGTCTTAATATTAGAAAACACTTCTCTGTCTACGACCACACCACCCTGAACCTGCGGGACCTCTGGTCTTGAAGGCTAAGCAAGTTTGGGCCTGGTTAGTACTTGAATGAGAGGAAACATACTTTTCTATCCTCTACCCTCAATACATAGATGGCTGGTATTTTGTTTTGTTTTGTTTGTACATAATAAATACTCAGTATGTATTTATTGATTAATGACAGATATGATAATAATGAAAAAGTGAAATAATGTGAAAATTACCAAAATGTGACAGACACAAATGAGCACAGGCTGTTGGAGAAATGGCGCCGAGGGAGTGGCTCAGGGCAGGGTTGCCACAGACCTTCAATCTGTAAAACTCACAACATCCACCAAGTGCGGTACAACAGACGGCAATAAAACCAGGTGTGCCTGGACAGTTTTTCAAATGATTGCTATGAGCAGATGTGGGGAGGATGTGGTGCAAGGACAGGGAGGAAACAAACCTTTTAAAGTAGCTCAGGCTCTGGGGGAGGCCTCAGTTTGAGTTTTCTGTCAGCTGATGACCCAAGCATAATCAGTGAGGGGCCCACATGATGAGTCTTGATTTCGATGCAGATATGAACCATGCATTATTTTAGTATCTGGACAAGAAATATGTGTTTTTTTCATCAGTGTTTATTTTATTTGCTTCTGTTCTATATTGCAGATTGATTTCTGTCTTTCCAGCTGAGGTGGGAAACCCTCAGAATTATCTGTCTTTTATCTTAATGTGGCATTTTCGTTGTTTCTGTAAACCGGATAGTAAATACTTTAGCGTGTGAGGTCCATACATTCCCTTCCGCAACTACTCAAGTCTATGCTGTTGTGGCAACATTTTATGTATAGGCATTGGAAATTGAATTTCATATAATTTTCATGTATCACAAAATATTTTTAAAAAAAGAATTGCAACCTTGTAAAAATGTCAAATACATTCTTAGCTCATGCGCTGTACAACAGGTTGCTGGCCACATTTCGAGGGCCTCAGTTTATGGACGTCTCATCTTGTTTTATTCTAAATTATGGAAAAGCAGATATTTAAAAACATGAATAGATGATGATGGAAATAGAAAAAAAGGTGGTAATGATGATGTCTTATTTAGATTAATTACATAAGCGGATAAACACTTGCCATTGTAAAGAGTTATTTCGCATCATCATTAGTGATAAGAAAACTAGGTTTTCTTTTTTTTTTTTTTTTTGAGACGGAGTTTCGCTCTTCTTACCCAGTCTGGAGTGCAATGGCGCGATCTCGGCTCACTGCAACCTCCGCCTTCTGGGTTCTGGCAATTCTCCTGCCTCAGCTTCCTGAGTAGCTGGGATTACAGGCATGCGCCACCATGCCCAGCTAATTTTTTATATTTTTTTTTAGTAGAGACGGGGTTTCACCTTGTTGACCAGGATGGTCTTGATCTCTTGACCTCGTGATCCACCCACCTCGGCCTCCCAAAGTGCTGGGATTACAGGCTTGAGCCACCGCGCCCGGCCGAAAACTAGGTTTTCTTCTTAATCGCCTATTGTCATCTTGGGATAAATCTTGTAATTTTTTTTTTTTTTTTTTTTTTTTTTTTTTGAGGCAGTCTCACTCTGTCACCCAGGCTAGAGTACGGTGGCACAGTCTTGGCTCACAGCAGCCTCCACCTCCCAGGTCCAAGCAAGTCTGCTGCTTTAGCCTCCCGAGTAGCTGGGATTAGTATGCACCACCAGGCCTGGATAATTTTTGTATTTTTAATAGAGACAAGGTTTTGCCTTGTTGGCCAAGCTGGTCTTAAACTCCTGATGTCACAAGATCCACTCTCCTAGGCCTCCCAAAGTGCTTGGATTACAGGGGTGAGCCACCACGCCTGGCCAAATCTTTTAATTTCTTTAATCCCAAGCTTTTACTTCTAAGATAATGGAAAAGGATTATAATGTTTCTAAGATCATTTTCACTATTGAGATTATTCCATCCTTGTTTACAACTACTGTCTTCTCTCTTGTATAACTAACTACCCACTTACTGTCATTTTATGTATATCATACACAATTATAAGAGGCAAGATCTTAAAATAAGAGGTGATTGCTACAATTGAAAATGAATACTTTGGATCTGGCACAGTGGTTCATGCCTGTAATACCAGCACTTTGGGAGACCAAGGTGGGCAGATCACTTGAGGCCAGGAATTCATGACCAGCCTTGCTAACATGCTGAAACCCTGTCTCTACTAAAACTACAAAAAAAAAAAAAAAAAAAAAAAAATTGGCTGGGCATGGTGTTGCATGCTTGTAATCCCAGCTACTCAAGAGGCTGAGGCAGGAGAATCACTTAAACCCAGGAGGCAGAGGTTGCAGTGAGCCAAGATCACACCACTGTACTCCAACCTGAGCAACAGAGTGAGACTCAGTCTCAAAAACAAAACAAAACAAAAAGAAAAGAAAATGAATACTTTGCTCTTAATTTCTCCTTAAAGCACAGGCTGTTTGTAGAAAAGCACAATCAGGATGATTTGTAGCATTCATCACTAGGCATGCATTTTCAAAAAGCTAAGAAATATGAAATCAAAGTAGAATATAAATTATGCATCTGCAAAGTCCCATTACAAGGAGGTAGGACATATTTGGGTGCACGCAGGCTACCTCTTGCTGTCATCAGATGCCCTTGTCAGGACAAGGCCCTTGCAGCAGATACTGGGTTTCTACTGATTGAGACTTCAATGACTGCCCTGTTATATTTTATAGTGTAAAATAATTACAATTAATTTAAAAATTTTTATGGTCCAGTATTCACAGGCCCTATAAATGGCATAATAAATAAATAATAATGTGAACCTCACTGGAACTAAACCACATTTTTGTATTTTTCTAAAGTGGAATATGCTAAGAAATAGAAATTTTTAAAAAGTATAGGAGATGGCCAACCCACACACATGCTTTTAAGGGCCCTGTGCTACATTTTGAGCTGATGACTCTGAAGCCCAAGATTATTATATTTTTTAGTATAATGGTTTCTGTTTTCACTTGAGCATACCTAAAACTAATGCATTACCTAGAAGCCACATCACCCTGCTTCAACTCAGACTCTGCCATTTCCCTCAAGATAATCACATTTCTTCTACTCACAGTACAACACATTGATGCTGTCCTTGACCCACTCTCTTCATCTTCTTAGTCACTAAGCCCTGTGGATTCCTCCTTTGAGAGAGCTCTTCAGCTGTCTTCTCCCTTCTGTTTTCCTGCTACCTTATTCATTGTCTTCTTCCCAGGGCAGACCACAGTTCTGACGTATACAGGAGACCCAAAATTTTCTAGGAATGGGAGAAGTGAAGGTATTCCCCAGATAGTTTATGTGCCAGGAAAAACTGGCTGCACATGGGAAGATTATCTGCAAAGGCTTAGTTCAGCTGATGGGCTGATTTCAGAAAATTTTAGCCCATTTTATTATTTTGTTCCTATGATCTGTAATTGTTTGCAGTACCAAAAACCTTGCTCATACAGGGTGGTGAACGTACTGGATAAATGTTGTGTGTGTTCCAGCTGCTCCAGTGACCAGCCGTCACCACCTGTCTCCCTGCCCTTGAGCCTCCCTGATCCCTGAGACAAAACAGTATTCAAATAAGGCCAATTATTAATAATAACCTTACAATGGGCTTGAGGTGTTTAAGTGAACGGAAAATTGCGTCTTACTTCAAATCAGAAGTTAGGGATGATTAAGCTTAGTGAGAACGATGTTGAAAGCTGAGACTGGCCCAAAATGAGGCCTCTTGTACCAATAAGTTATCCAAGTTGTGAATGCAAAGGGAAAACTCTCGAAGGAAATTTAAAATGCTATTCCAGTGAACATAGGAATGATGAGAAAGTGAAACAGCCTTCTTGCTGATATGGAAAAACTTTGAGTGGTCTGGGTAGCAGATCAAACCAGCCGCAGCACTTCCTTAAGCCAAAGCCTAATCCAGATCAAGGCCCTAATAACTCTCTTCAAGTCCGTGAAGGCTGAGAGAGGTGAGGAAGCTGCATGAGAAAAGCTTGAAGACAGCAGAGACTGGTTTATGAGGTTTAAGGAAAGAAGCCATCTCCGTTGCATACAAGTTCAAGGTGAAGCAGCAAGTCGTCCAGATCTGGCTTGAATGTTTGATGTATCTGGCTATGTTAAATTTTCAGTGCTGATGAAACAGCCTTCTGTTGAAAAAAGATGCCGTCTAGGACTTTCATAGCTAGAGAGAAAAAAATCAATTCCTGGCTTCAAAGTTTCTAAGGACAGCCTGACCACCTTGTTAGGGGCTAATGAAGTTGGTGACTTTAAGTGGTAGCCAATGCTCATTTACCATTAGAATCCCAGGATCCTTAAGAATTAGGCCTGTGCTCTGTAAATTGAACATGAAAGCCTGGATCTGTTTACAGCATGGTTTGCTGAATGTTTTAAGCCCATTATTGAAACCTGTTGCTCAGAAAGGAGGATGTCTTTCAAGCAATTACAACAGTAACCACTCACTGACAATGTACCTGGTCACCCAAGAACTCTGATGGAGATGTACAAGGAGATGAATGTTGCTTTCATTCATGCTGACATAGCATTCATTCTGCAGCCCACAGATCAAGAAGCAATATCGACTTTCAAAAATTACTCTTTAAGAACACATTTACAAAGGGATTCCTCTGATGGATCTGGACAAAATACGCTGGGTGAAGGTGAAAATATCAACATTAACAGGAGCTTTGAAAAAGTTGGTTCCAACTCTTATGGATGACTTTCAGGGCTTCAAGCCTTTAGTTAGTGGAGGAAATAACTGCAGATGTGGTAGAAATAGCAAGAGAATTAGCATGAGAGGTGGAGCCTGAAGATGCGACTGAATTGCTGTAATCTCATGAAAAACTTGAACAAGTGAGGAGTTGCATCTTATGGATGAACAAAGAAAGTGGCTTCCTGAGATAGAATCTACTCCTGGTGAAGATTGTGTGAACATCGTTGAAATGACAACAAAGCATTTAGAATGTTACATACATTCAGTTAATGAGACAGCAGTAGGATTTAAGAGGATTGACTCCGATTTTAGAAAAAAATCTGTGGGTAAAATATAATCGAATAGCATATGTGCTACAGAGAAATCTTTCATGAAAGGAGAGTCAATTGATGTGGCCAACTTTATCTTTGTTTCATTTTATGAAACGCTACAGTCACCCCAATCTTCAGCAGCCACCACCCTGGTCAGTCAGCAGCCATATCAGCATTGAGACAAGATGCTCCACCAGGAAAAAATTAAAACTTGCTAAAGTTTTAATTTAAGATGATCATCAGCATTTTTAGCAATAAAATATTTTAAAATTAAGGTATGTACTTTTTTGAGACACAGTGCTGTTGTACACTTAACAGACTATGGCATAGTATAATCATAACTTTTATATGCACTGGGAAACCAAAACGTTCATGCGACTCACTTTATTGCAGTATTTGCTTTATTATGGTGAACTGGAAGCGAGCCCATGAGCTATGAGCTATGCCTGTATACCTTAAAGTACTGAAAGTCTTCTCTTGGGTCTGAAGCCTGCTCTCCCACCCTGCGATTTCCCACCGGGAGTAGAGGCAAGAAGCACAGAAATTTTCCTTCTTGAGGCCCTTGTCTGGGTGTATGGTGCTGATGACCAGGCTAATTGCCATACAGAGATTACCTTCACCATTGCTTCCAGGAAATGTCACTCACTTTTGAAAAACCACATAAGCAATTATCTTTCAAAATGCATTTTTCTTAAGATTCAGGCACTTTTATACAATCAACACATAGGAATAAGAGGGCATACATGTTAAACATAATTTATTTCTCAGATTTTTTGGCATTAAATTAATTCTTTTCATGTTTGTTATTCCTGAGCAGACTGATAATTTAAAAACTTCAACATAGCAACACAGAACGTTTTCCCCTTTTTTATAAACCCAAGGAACATGGTTTTCCTTTTTTACAAAGTCAAAGGAGTGATAAACAGAAAAGGTGAGATCTGTGTGAAATCGGCATTTTCTTTATCTGTGGAATAATCTTTTATGTTATTTTTCTGTCTCAAAAATTGAATGTTCTTTAGGGATAAATGCATTATAGAGAAGAACATCCCAAAGCAGAATAATTGCAAGAAACAGTTTTGACCTTGTAATCTCAAGCTTCTATTTCTATTGAAGTTTTGCTTATTCTGAGATATTTTGTTGATTATAGAAATACAAAAGCAGCTTGACTCTTGTTGATCTTCATGTTTAGGTCAAAATCAGCTCATCCTGGATAATAATTTTAAGACTTTGAGAAGATCTGATTGTCTGACATGTGTTACTATCTTAGGACTGCTGTTAGACGGTCATGTTGCCTCGTACCCCTGACATCACAGTCTTTCTCTTAAAAAACAAACCAAAACAGGAAGCAGCTCTTACTTCCGACGATTTCAGAGACAGATGGGTCTTGGTTGCTTTTGTGGGACTTGGACTCCTCCTCACCTCTGAATGGATGGGAAGCTGGCCCCCGCCTTCAATTCTGAGCGACAAGGCTCCCATTTGTAGCCTGACCTCACAGCCATGGTGGTTCAGTGGTGTCTCTTCCAAGGGCTCTGGAGACAAAAAGGAATCTTTTCTTAACCCCGTTGCCTCAGGCTCAGGTCGCAGTAGAGGAGCTAATGGGATTGTATACTCTTGAGATCCCTTTGGTCTTTAGTCCATTCATTAATTACTCCTTCATTCCTGTGTTTATTCACTTATTTATTCATTAATTTCCATATTTGACCTTCCATTATGTTAAGCTCAGCCAATGCAGAGGTAAATACAGTGGCAATAGAAAGGGAAACCGCTTTCGCCACCAGCCTTCCTCTCTCTGCTCCCTCTTACAGTTGCCAAGGGTAGAACGTTTTAGGGAATTTCCTCTTGGAGCAATCCCTGACAAGCCTGACTCAAAAAGGCAAGAGTCTTGTGTGTTCATTTCAGGGAAAAAGAACTAATTCACTGTAGTGGGTTGAATAGTGGCTTCCAAGATCGTCGTTCTGGATCCTTGGAACCTGTGAATGTGACCATATTTGGAAAAAGTGACTTTGTAGATACATTAAGGCTTTAGACTTGAGTCAGTCATCCTGGATTACCTGGGCGGGCCCTAAATCCAGTGACAAATGTCCTTATAAGAGAAGACGTGAAGACAGAGGCAAAGATTGGAGTGCTGTGATCTCAACTCCAGGAATGCCAGGGCAGCCACCAGAAACCGAAAGAGGTGAAGAATATATTGTCCCATAGACTTTTCAGAGGAAGCACAGGCTTGTCGGATTTAGACTTCGGACCTCCCCTTGGTAGAAGATAAACTTCTGTTGTATTCAGCCAGCAAGTTTGTGATCATTAGTCGGGGAAGTGACAGGAAACAAATCTAGTCACCCAGCTTCAATATCAGCTCAAGTGGAAGTTCTTAGAATACTTTACAATTAATATCAGGGTTTTGAAAGATGTCTAACATTTATAGCTTAGCTGAATGTAAAAAACAGATTGTGAAACATTGCCAGGGACAGTGGGTAGGATTTAGGGATTGTCAGCATATGGGAGAAGACAAGGGGTGCAACTGACTACTCCAAGGCTTTTTTTTTTTTTTTGAATGTTTATACTCTAAAAAAATACTTTTAAGTTCTGAAATAAATGTGCAGAATGTGCAGGTTTGTTACATAGGTATGCATTTGACATGGTGGTTTGCTGCACCCATCAACCCATCATCTAGGTTTTAAGCTCTGCATACATTATGTATTTGTCCTAATGCTCTCCCTCCCCTTGTCCCCCATCCCCCAACAGGCCCCAGTGTGTGATGTTCTCCTCCCTGTGTCCATGTGTTCTCACTGTTCACCTCCCACTTATGAGTGAGAACATGTAGTATTTGGTTTTCTGTTCCTGTGTTAGTTTACTGAGGATGGTGGTTTCCAGCTTCATCCATATCCCTGCAAAGGACATCAACTCATTTTTATGGCTGCATAGTATTCCATGGTATATATATATATATATATATACCACATTTTCTTTATCCAGTCTCTCATTTATGGGCATTTGGGCTGGTTTTTTGCTGTTGTAAATATACATACATGTGCATGTGCCTTTATAGTAGAGTTATTTATAATCCTTTGGGTATATATCCAGTAATGGGATTGCTGAGTCAAATGGTATATCATTGGTTCTAGATCCTTGAGGATTCGCCACACTGTCTTCCACAAGGGTTGAACTAATTTACACTCCCACCAGCAGTGTAAAAGCTTTCCTATATCTCCGCATCCTCTCCAGCATCTGTTGTTTCCTGACTTTTTAGTAAGTACCATTCTGACTGGCGTGAGATGCTATCTCACTGTGGTTTTGATTTGCATTTCTCTAACGACCAGTGATGATGAGCCTTTTTTATATGTTTGTTGGCCCCATAAACGTCTTCTTTTGAGAAGCATCTGTTCATATCCTTTGCTCTCTTTTGATGGGGTTGAACTAAAGAGCTTCTGCAAAGCACAAGAAACTCATCAGCGTGAACAGGCAACCTGTAGAATGGGAGAACATTTTTGCAATCTACTCATCTGACAAAAGTCTAATATCCAGAAAAGAGAACAACAAGGAACTTAAACAAATTTACAAGAAAAAAAAACAGACTCCAAGGTTTTAAAACTGGGAAGATGACAGTGTTACTGACAGAAGGAGGGAGCTCTGTTTTATGGCTACAATGAGGCAAAGGCGTCTGGTGAGTTGTTTTAGAAAAAGTTAGTATCAGATGGCAAATATTGTAAAATCTGACATTGAAAAAGAAGAGTTAAGTGGGATATTAATTTCCTTTTCAAGTCCTTTATCACCAAGTGTCCTAGTCTCTACAATTGTGTGCATCCATGGATTTCTCTTGCTGAACCTTATACACACTTAAGCAAAGAAAGGGTCTGTCGAATGGAAGTGCTTCAGAGAAGGACCATCACGAAAAACGTACTCAACAAGTATTAAGTAAATGAATGAATCAATAAACTCAACAAGACTTACAGGGCAAGAAGGTCTTTATTTTTATCACAGCGTCTGTCTTTTTGCTTACTTTCTCTTAGTACTTTTTAAAATTTTGCAGTTAATATTTTCTTAATGATAACATATTTTAAAACTGTGAACTTAGCATTATCCAGTAATAGATAAGACTTTAATTTGTGACCTTGAAGACAGCGTAATTTTTTTTTTTGATAGAGTCTCGTTTTGTCGCCAGACGCCAGGCTGGAGTACAGTGGCGCTATCTCGGCTCACCGCAACCTCTGCCTCCCGGGTTCAAGCAATTCTCCTGCCTCAGCCTCCTGAGTAGCTGGGACTACAGGCACGCGCCACCATGCCCAGCTAATTTTTGTATTTTTTAGTAGAGACAGGATTTCACCATGTTGGCCAGGATGGTCTCGTGATCCACCCGCCTCGGCCTCCCAAAGTGCTGGGATTACAGGCATGAGCCACCACAGCCAGCCTTGACAGCATAATTTTGAAGTGTCCTGAAAAAACAGAAAACATCCACAAAACTAGCTTTAACAGTTATCACAAGAATAGCAGGCAATTATACTAAGCCCTGAGCTCTACTGTAAAATATTTTCAGATTAATCATTGTTCCATTCAGTTTTTCTCAGTGGATTTATACCATAGAATTATTGCCATTATTGTTGCTTTACATATAGATATTAGTATTTTTATTGATATGCATTTATTTTTCTCTCTGTAATAATACCATCGCTTGAGGCATAGTTTCAGGCCTTCTAACACCGTTAGACGTGCAGGAAGACTGAGACAAACTGAATTAGCATAACCACCGGACCTTTAAAAATGTCACCAGCAGGTCAGAAGCAGGATTGTTTTTGTTAACTCTTGTCACAAGGCACACAAGAAATGTGCTTTCTCATTTTTAAGGAACCAAAATGTGAGAAGAGAGAGGTACACAATTAGTACACATGGCCTATTTATTTTTGCCTCATATAATCCAGGATTTGGGGCATGTGTGTGAAAACATTGTAAAGTTTCACATAAAAAACTGTACAGAAGGCTTACTTAGTCGAATCAAAAAGTACAGCTTTGGCTGGGTGCATTGGCTTATGCATGTAATCCCAGCACTCTGGGAGGCAGAGGCGTGTGGATCACTTGAGGTAAGGAGTTCAAGACCAACCTGCCCAACATGGCAAAACCCCGTCTCTAATAAAAATACAAAAATTAGCTGGGTATGGTGGCAGGTGTCTGTAATCCCAGCTACTCAAGGGGCTGAGGCAGGAGAATCGCTTGAGCCAGGAGGTGGAAGTTGCAGTGTGCCGAGTTCACGCCATCACACTCCAGCCTGGACGATAAGAGCGAAACTCCGTCTCAAAATAAATAACAAATTTTAAAAATACAAATATTAGCTGGGCATGGTGGTGGGCACCTGTAATCCCAGCTACTTGGGAGGCTGAGATAGGAGAATTGCTTGAACCCAGGAAGTGAGGTTGCAGTGAGCTGAGATCACGCCACTGCACCACTCCAGCTGGGCAACAGAGTGAGCCTCCATCAAAAAAAAAAAAAAAAAAAAAAAGTACAGCTGTGCCAGTTAATTGAAAGGCACCCTGAGCATACTAAGCATTGAAGGACCATGCAGAGCTACCTCCATGCCTCCAGCCCTCTGTCTTGATCCCCAAGAAAAGTGCAGGGTTCCTCCTCTTCTGTGGAGGGAATGGGTTAGAGTAAGGAGGAGGGATTCTCATCGCCAATGAGAAGAGCATTTCACCCAAGAGAATATTGTTGCAGGCTCACTCTGGAACAGGAAATTCATGGGTCTGTTAGCATTTATAAAGGGAATAGATGAAGGCTAGTGGGGGGTATTCAGAGAACAGAAGTCTTTGAGTCACACCAGCCTTTACCAACTTGATGGTTAGGGCTGATTATAGCCTATCAGAGCTTCTCCCAGCCTAGTGGCGGCTCTAGTTTTCATGCAAGGTGATGACATTACTGACATCTAAATTTTTAGAGTTCTTAACAGTGATTTCGAAATCCGTACTATCTGATTGTCTGGCCATAAATGTAGAACCAACATGAAATATTCAGAGGAATCTATTTCTATTCTATAACCTAATTGTCAGTGTATATGCAAGCAGAAATAGCCATAACAGTTTTTGCTTCACATATCATGTCTCCTGTGATTACAGTAGCTGAACAGGTTAACCGTAAAGATTCTTAGCAAATCCTGGAAGCAAAAGTAAGCTGCGCCTAAAATCTTTTACTTGTGATCGATTTTCAAAAGGAATCAACTACCCTCAAAAGCGCTTCATTATTTTTGTTCCATCATTGGTACCTGTTTTATGCACTCCTTTGGGAAACTTATGTATGAGAAGGAATTATGGCAAATATTTTAAACAGCCAATTCACAAGTTTCGGATCTGCCATCATTTGATACTTGTTGTTTACTGAGTGACTTTGCACCAACGTGATAATTGGGTGCTACAGCAAACGTTGCTTACCTGGTAGCCACTTAATACTTCTTTGGCTGTTAAGGTTGTGAGTGCTTTGATCTCCATGAAGTTGTGTCTTCGGCTTTCCAACTTCACACCTTGGCAGAAAACTCGAGCTCACTGGAAGTGATCATTAGTTGACATCACACTTGGATTACTGTTATTAAACCAGATAGGAGAGATCATGCCACGTGTAGAAACGGTAGTATCAGTAACACACCAGTGTGGTTAGTTTTTAAACTGAGTTTGCCAGAACTGCTTTGAACTGATATTCTGCTTATGTGAGCTGTGTTGAAACATTTTAAAAGCAAACTGAAACATTTAATAGAGATACATAGACACACACATACACACACCCCTCATGGAGAATTGCTGGGTCGAAAATATGTGCCATTTTAGCACATATACACCATGGAATACTATGCAGCCATAAAAAATGATGAGTTCGTGCCCTTTGTAGGGACATGGATAAATCTGGAAACCATCATCCTTGGCAAACTGACACAAGAACAGAAAATCAAATACCACATGTTCTCACTCATAGGCGGATGTTGAACAATGAGAACACATGGACACAGGGAGGGGAGCATCACACACTGGGATCTGTTGTGGGGGCTAGGGGAGGGACAAAGGGTGGTGGGGAGGTTGGGGAGGGATGCCAGATATAGGTGATGGGGGGATGGAGGCAGCAAACCACATTGCCATGTATGTACCTATGCAACAATCCTGCATGATCTGCACATGTACCCCAGAACTTAATGTACAATAAAAAAAGAAAGAAAATGTGCCATTTAAAAAATATAGTGTTGACTTGAAATAAGTAGAGACTAGCTTGTGCTGCTTTCAGAATAGGACACACCTGTTCCTCAGTGGGGGAACTGCATGTAAGCCAGGTGTCAGCAAATGCACCAAATATAGCCCACCACCTGTTTTGTAAGTAAAGTTGTACTGAAGTGCAGTCCTGCTCATATGCATTGTCTGTGTCTGCTTTTGCTTTGCAGTGGCAGAGTTGAGCAGCTCCGATAGAAAATGGTTCACGAAGCCAAAACACTTACTCTCTGATACTTTACAGAAAAAAAAAATAGTGTCAACTTTTGATCTAAGCAAATGCTTGTATTGGCCATGATGCTGAAGTCAGTGTGACCTCTAGGGAGAAACTTTTTCAGAATTTATATAAACTTAGTTTATGTAAAGTCTAGTATTTGGGTACTAGTTCATATAAAGTCTAGTATTTTGGTACTTGAGAGCTTTTATTTTATGTTCTTGAGAAGCAGGAAGCAGGAACAAAGAAACAGATGAATGATTTTGGTTTTCCAGTGCACCTAAAACAAACACACCAAATAGTTAAGAGCTTTGGAACAGGGATGACTTTTGAATCCTGGAATCAGAAGAAAGCTAGAGATCACCTTGTATTGTGATCTTCTGTAGAGAGAAGGGAATATGTGTTTGGAGAAATATATTGAGTACTCTTTTATTATACTCATCATTTGTGGTAAAAATACACTACTAAAAAGAAAAAAATCACTTAAAATATGTACTTTCTAATTAATGATATATAGTATTATAAATTTATATGAAGGATTCAAAAACTCATCGAGTCAAATTACAGAAAGCATGCATCAGCACCTTTTTTCATCCTGCAGTAGCTCTGTAGAAGAAACAGTTCGTCTTCAATCTTCCTTCCTTCCTTCTTTCCTTCTTCTCTCTCTTTCTCTCTCTCTCTCTCTTTCTCGAGATGGAGTTTCACTCTTGTTGCCTAGGCTGGAGTGCAGTGGCACGATCTTGGCTCACTGTAGCCTCCACCTACCAGGTTCAAATGATTCTCCTGCGTCAGCTGCCCGCCACCATGCCCAGCTAAGATTTGTATCTTTAGTAGAGATGAGGGTTTTGACATGTTGACCACGCTGGTCTTGAACTCCAGACCTCAGGTGATCCGCCCACCCTCTATCTCCCAAAGTGCTAGGTTTACAGGCATTAGCCATCACACCCAGACAATCTTTGATCTTAATCTGGAGAATTATTGAGGCAGAGAGACAGAGGCCCTGTGCTTGGACTCATGCTTTCCTAGCATCTGAGTAGCATGAAAATTTTCTCCTCTAGTCTATTAACTTGATGAACTACATACATGGATTTTCTGATGTTAAACTATTACTAAATCCTTGGGATGAACCCTGCTCGATTCTGCTTTTTTAACTGTCCACTTTAGTAAGTTAGATAATATTTACTAAGCATTTTCACATCTATAGTTTTATGCAAAAATGGCTTGTGATTTTCTTTTCTTATGTTGTTCTTATCCAGTTGAGTAACAAGATAATACTAAAAATAAGTTAGATTATTTTTATTATTTGAAGCGACAAGTATATAATAAGGATTATCTATTAAATACTATTTTAACAGAAAAAAATACAATAAAGAACAGAATAAAGGAAGAAAAGTAAATTTGAGCTTACCCTATAGCATAAAGTCATTGTCAGTATGAAAGTGAATAATAATGTTTTAAAGACTCAGTCAACAGATGAGGATTTAGCAGCCTGCATCTGGAGTGCTCTTCTAGGTTCTGTGATGTCATCAACTGAATGGTGGATTATGTATGTGTAATAAGCAAATGAATTGGTGATTTTAGATATATTCAGCCAATTTTAACAGTTATGGTTTCCATCCAAATTCTAAATGAAGAAGAAACTGTGAGAGTGGGGATTTGAGGATAAAAGAAGTAAGGGTAGAGTAGGTGTCTGGTAGTTGATGTTTCCGATGTGTCTCCTTGTCAGCCCGTGTTTCTTAACTCTGGCAGCATGTTAGAATCACTTGATGGGGATCTTACAGATACCAGTGCCCAAAACCCTACCCTGACCGTCGCAGAAAGAGGTTCTGGGGATGGTGAGCAAGCAGCTGCATTTTTACAAAGTTCTCCAGGTGGTTCTGGTGCAGGGTGTGGATTGTGAGAACCACGTTTCTAGATCTAGCAATAAGGCATGAGAGTTGTTCACTGGTTTCAAGAAGAATCAAGTGTGTGAGGACCTAGAGAAAGCTCCAGGAGCAAACCAATCATGCTGTCGCCACTGCCTTTTAGAAGGCTGTCAGTAAGGTAGTCTTCCATTGTATCCAGGTGTGGTGGCTCACACCTGTAATCCCAGCACTTTGGGAGGCCAAGGTGGACAGATCACGAGATCAGGAGACAAGACCATCCTTGCCAGCATGGCAAAACCCCATCTTTACTAAACATACAAAAAAATTAGCTGGGTGTGGTGGCACACGCCTATAGTCCCAGCTACTCTGCAGGCTGAGGCAGGAGAATTGCTTGAACCCAGGAGGTGGAGATTGTAGTGAGCCGAGATCACGCCACTGCACTCCAGCCTGGGTGACAGTGCAAGACTCCGTCTAAAAAAAAATCCTTCACCTACATTAGATGTAGGTATCCGCATAACTGTGTAAGTGTGGTTCTATGCAGGTGAGTACCCCTTCCCTACTTTTCAAATATAACCTACATACAGCTATATGTAGGTAAGCACACCTACCTACTTTTCAAATATAGTCTGTGATAATTGTGGGTTGAATAGATGTAAAAATTACTTTTTGCAGTTTTCATTTTTGGTGCTTGTCCCCTGCTCAGTTTTCCTGCCTGTCATTTCATCCCATATGCATTTCTAATTTTCAGTTATTTTTTTTTCTTTTGGCCATTTTTTTTATTTTTAATCTTCATTTTCAGTTAATTTTTAGTGGTTTTCTTTTTTGTTTTTGTTTTGTTTTGTTTTCTAATATGGAGACTCATCTGTCACCCAGGCTAGAGTGCAATGGCACGATCTCGGTTCACTGCAACCTCCACCTCCCAGGTTCAAGCTATTCTCCTACCTCCGCCTCCCAAGCCTGGGATTACAGGCACCCGCCATCACACCTGGCTAATTTTTTATTTATTTTTAGTACAGACAGGGTTTCATCATGTTAGTCAGGCTGGTCTCGAACTCCTGACCTCAGGTGATCTGCCTGCCTTGGCCTCCAAAAGTGTTGGGATTACAGGCATGAGCCACCACACCAGGCCAGTTTTTAGCATTTAAAATGTCTCTTCTTTTGTGTTCATTGTCATAGGGCTCTCTCATTGCCGCACCACTTGAAACCTTGTCACTCTGTGTGTTCTGAACGGGTATGACGGGTTAGTATGTCTGTGGGAAATTCTTAGAGGCGAGGATAACATCCTGTCTTTTCTGGGTTGACCACAGCCTTATCTCCTTGTCTTGTTTCTGACATTGTGTGCTATGAAGGTTTGTGAGTAAAGATCTCCTGTATAATGAAATGATGTTTGTAAAGCAATGAGGACTTTAATTTCCAAAGGAAGTCATTTCAGTTTTCCAGAGAAAAAGTCTAAGTAAGTTCACCTTTGCAAACTGACAGTATTTCTAGCTCTGTTAAGTAGACATGTTGCATACCACACATTCAATGTAGTACTTGCTCTAAGTCTCTGAATTATACTTTAGATAAAAACAAAAACATACATCTTAAACAGTTTAAAACTGAATATTGACTTCAAAAGCAATTAATGTCCAAATATATAATTGTATAAACTTATTCTTTGGCTTCTTACAGTCTTTCACACAATGTGACTAGACTGTTTGTTGAAACTATAGACCCACTAGTCTTTAGACATCTATCTATAAGCAGTTCTTTGAATAAAATAAATTGCATTGAGAACATTACATCCCCTAAAACAATATTCACATAAAACCAGGGTCAAATCACTGAGATACATATAAGAAAGAAAAACCGTTATCAGTAAAAGATCACATTATATCAGAGCTCATAAATCTCACTCCATAGTGCCATATTAATATAAAATTTATAACCTCCACCTGCTGTCTTCCAACTTGGAATTCTTGCGTTTTCCCAGCAATATAATAAAGTGATTCTGCTACTGAAATGGGCAGCACTTTTCCATCAAATATATATTGTTTTAGGAAAATACCAGTTTCCCTTGAAACTGACATAAAACGTAAAAGCAGGCCACGGTGTGTCTCATCTGGTCCCAGCTGTCCCTTCCCGGAGGCACTTTGCAGCTCATCTCATTTCTCTGGCCTCCCTCTGGTTTCTGACCTCGGAGGCCCATGTGGTGCTCACTCTGAATCCTGTTAACTGCACTTGACTCCAACCAAAACTGTTCTTTCTCCAGACTTCCAAGCAGATGTTCCAATTTGGCGGTCCTCCCTTTTTCATGCTTTTTTCTTTTTATTCCATACCACTTTAGAGACATTCGTCATCTGCTGACATACATTCATCGGTCTGATGTGTGCATTTAATAGTTCTCCAGGAAAGCTCAATTGCTGTAATTTCTGGCTGTAAAAGCCAGAAACCCATATCGCTTTGCTATTCATTGCAATACCTAGCAGATCACTGGTCCTGTTGCAAGTTCTTATCAAATACACCTTGAATTGAGTGTTGAGTTTCTACCTTGAAATCCTAACATTCTGTGTTGTCCTCTTGCTGGCCTTCCTGACTGACGCTTTGTGATTGTGTATGCGTGATTGTGTATGTGTGATTGTGTGTGTGTGTGTGTGTGTGTGTGTGTGTGTGACACAGCCTTACTCTGTCACTAAGGCTGAAGTGCAGTGGTGCAATCATAGCTGGGTTCAAGTGATCCTCCCACCTCCAACTCCTGAGTGGCTAGGACTATAGGCTTGCACCACCACCTGGCTCATTTTGTTTGTTTGTTTGTTTTCTGTAGAGATGGACTCTCACTATGTTGTCTGCTGGTCTCAAACTCCTGGCCTCAAGGGATCCTCCCATCTCAGCCTCCCATGTTGTGTTTTATACTTCCTCTGTGTCCTACTGTTCAAAGTTTGTCTTTTTAAAAAAAATTTCCTTTCTGGCTATCATCTTTCTCACAGTAACAATTAATTTTTTTTTGAGTTGTAGTTCTGCTTTGTCCCTAGGCTGGAATGCAGCAGCACAGTCACTGCTCACTGCATCCTCTGTCTCCCAGATTCAAGCAATTCTCCTGCCTCAGCCTCCCGAGCAGCTGGGACCACAGGCATGTGCCAACATGCCCGGCTAATTTTTGTACTTTGGTAGAGACGTGCTTTCGCCAAGTTGGCCAGGCTGATCTCGAACTCCTGACCTCAGGTGATCCACCGGACTTGGCCTCCCAAAGTGCTGGGATTACAGGCATGAGCCACGGTACCCCGCCGAAGTAGAGTTTCTTAACCTTGCCCTATGTTTCCCTGGTTCATTAAATACGGAGGATTCATTCCACAAGTGCTGTCTCAATATTGTTGTTTTTCTTAGCATATATTACTAAAATATGGATAATAAACATCTATTCATGGCCATCTGCCAGGAGTCATAGAAATACATGACTACCAGTGTCCAGTAGCTATGATGCTGTAGCCTTGTAGCAGCGCCACCTTCCCTGGCTCACCACGAGGGAAGGAGGGTGATCACTGGGTGATCTTGGTATTCCTAACTCAGTAGAAGTGTCTTGGCTGCTTGCTCTATACTTGGGGCTGTTCCCGGGGTGGGCTTTATAGCAGCGAAAGTAGCTGGTGAACGTATGATTCTTCATCTACACCAAGATCTTTTGAGTGCTGGTAATAACTTTGCTGGGACAGTTGACAGAAGTCTGGACTGTTCCAAGCACATCAGGACTTAGAATCTCTCACCCAATTCAGATATGTCTTTTTCAAATCAAGTTGCTCTCTGTTTTTTCCTGTTCTTTCTTAAATTATAAGGCTAAATGTGAGCCTAAAATTCTAATTGAATTCTGGTCACTGTTAAGGACAAAATATAGCAGGCGGCTGAGGAGTCTATATTCGGGTTGTTATCGTGGTGAGGACCTTGATTACAAAGAAAAATCTGAAAGAAAAGGAAGGAGTTTGGGGCTCCTAAAGGCAGGTAAATCAGTGCATCAGCTGTGACCCTATGTGAGTGTGAGGAAGGATTGGGCAGGTCTTCACTTGAACAGGTGAGGCAGGGTGGCTTTCAGGGAACGCAGAAGACTGAAGTTGAATAAATTATTTTTTTTCTATTAAATGGGTACAAAGAAAAATAGAATAAATAACGAAGTAGATGCAATTAGTTTAAATTACAGGGATCAGAAAATTGCAAGTAGAAATAAACAGGAAACATTTAAAAACCTATCAACACCCATTAGGACCAAAAGGAATTCTAAAACTGCTGAAATGTTGGCAGGTACAACAAAATGTGTACGTAACAAAACGGTGGGTGGCAGCTGCGGACTGGACAAGGTGGGGGTCCGGGAGGCGCTCCTGGGTTTGGCAACGTGGAGACCCAGAGGAGCAAACTGACAAACAAGTTAAGAAGAAGGAGAAGGAGGTAGAGAATCTGAGGAACCAAGCACAGTCGAGCACTGAGCCAAAGGAAGTCTTCGTTTCTGTCGACTGGCAACCTGAATTCAGCCTAGTGCCTCATCTGGAACTGCCTCGAGGGCTAGCAGTCACTGGGGACTCATTTTCCTCTGGGAACTGGGCCACAGTTTCCTCAGAAACCAGTCCCTGCCTATTAAAAATATCTGTAGCCACCAAGGACCACCAGAAAAGCAGGCTCCTGGGTCCTGTCTGTGCCCAAACCAGCTCCAGGAAGTGTACCAGATGCAAAAATGCAATGCTTTAAAGTTCCAATTAATTTTCAATTCCCATTTCCCTCTGTAACATCTTCAGCTTAGCGTGCGTATATCAATTCACATATCCTCTATGGTCCAGAAAATTCGGAAACACCAAAACCATCAAAAGAGAGACCTATTTATGAATAATTTATTATAGTTCTTTTGCTTTGAAAACCTCTTGGCTTCTATTAGCATAATCAGGGGCTAGTTCAGATTCCCCAGGGAGGTGCTACTGGAATTTTTTCTCACGCTTTAGATGTAAGACATACCCATTTGGGAAAAACTGAGACATATTTCTAAAAGACATACATATAGATGGAGTTGATTTTCTCAAACCAAATCAGAGGAGGTAAGAAGAAAATGTTGAACTGTGATTTATATATCACGCGTGTTAAGCTCATAACATTTAAAAAACCAAAAGGATTTAGAGAGACATATTTTGATTTCCCTCTGATTAAAACAATGCATTATATGATAATATATGAAAGTAGAAGAAGCCTTTTTTTATGCTGTATCAAATTACCCAGATATTTGTGATAGCAAATCATATAAATTATTGAAAATGCAGAATTAATCTTTCGGTAAGAACTAATCTTACACAAATGGTGAAAAATCGCCTACAAACATGAATTTAATGCAAAACAATGACCCAAAAGGGAAAAATATAAAGAGGAAAAAGAAGAAATTAGGCTGAATATGCAGTTATATCTTGACTTTCACAAATGCATGAATAGTCCTGAAAAGGTGGTAGCTGAGATCCAGTGGGACAACCTGGGTGACCTCAGACAATAGTTCCAGTCTCTTTTGGTATCCGTTTCCTCAGTCCTAAGATGGGGGTGACCTAAATCTTCCCTACGACTCTACCAGCGAGGCCAGCGAGAGCGCCACTACCTCATATGCCTCTCTTAGGCCCGCATGTCCAGAGCGCCAGCCTCCATCTAACCAAATGCACAGTTTTTGTGCTCAGAGTTTCTATTCTGAATTTCTTCCTCTTTCCCAGCCCTTGTGGAATAGAATTTAAACTCCGAGAAGCGAGGGACTGGTTCCCAGTCCTATGCCTAGGGTTTATGACATTACCTGGCACCTGACAGGTATTCAGCAAATATTTGCTGAGTCTTGTCAACAATTAATTTTGAAAATCTTCTTTAACTTTTCTAAGTGATGCACCCCTCGTTCAGTTTTGTACTATCGTAATTCTGCATTAAAAAGGCACATTCTAAGGTTCTAAGTGGGAAACAAATAGGAAAAGAGAAGGCAAATACTAAAATCTAAAAAGGTGCAGGTAAGGCCAGGCGTGGTGGCTCATGCCTGTAATCCCAGCACTTTGGGAGGTCACAGTGGGAGATCATGAGGTCAGGAGATCGAGACCATCCTGGCCAATGTGGTGAAACTCCATCTGTACTAAAAATACAAAAATTAGCTGCGCGTGGTGGCATGTACCTGTAATCCCAGCTACTCAGGAGGCTGGGGCAGGAGAATCGCTTGAACCAGGGAGTCAGAGGTCGCGGTGAGCCGAGATATCACACCACTGTACTCCAGCCTGGTGACAGAGTGAGATTCTGTCTCAAAATAAAAAAAAAAAAGGCACAGGTAAAATTTTTAGAAATCAAGTGTTTGCTAGCACAATAATCCCTTTATTCATGCAACAAAATACCCACCCCTCAATCACTTGATGTAGACAGCTGAGGAGCAGAGGATGTCTGCAGCATTCTCTGCCCTTGGGCAAGGCAGGACAAAGTTGCATTTCTCCTGATAGTCTCCTTATAGAAAATCTGTTGTGTTTTGCATTTCGGTGCTAGCTTTTTAACCCATCCAATCCATATTCAGTAACCAAATCTTAAATGACTTTTGGGCCTCTCTCTGACGAGGTTAATCATAGAATCAAACAAAGCTTCTGTTCAAAAGTCATGCAGATCCTAGCACAGCATCCATAATCTCATCTCCTCATAGTACCGTGATAGAGCCGTCATTCCTGCTTATTCTAAGCACGTGATGCTAAGAATGTGAACCAGGCAGCAGAGGTTAAAAACTAGGCTTTCCACCTCTGGAAGGATATCAGTTATATCAACACAGGAGCAATTACGTTTAGGAATTTTCTGTTTTTACATGATAGAATTTGGTAAGGTGGTCCCCAAATCTGTACATACAAAACCTGAATCTCCCACTCACCCACCCTGAACTGTTTTTTAGTCACGCATATAACATTTTGTAAAGAAGCAGTAGCGTAATGTGAGCATATGGTAACAGAATAATTTTATGTAGGAACTATGATGTAATCCTCTGGATACACCTGAATTTTCTTCACTGGGTACAGGGAACCTTACCTGGGCCCTGTGCACCCAGCCAACAGCAAGGGGTAAGAAATGCCCACTGCTATTGGGCAGGTGCTCAATAAATATTTGTTGAATGAATGAGTGAACGAATCCGTTGAATAAAGAGAATAATAATTATCTGTCAAGGGCTTTAGGGATTTTCTAAGATAATCTATGTAAAATACTCATTACTTGGTACGTGGTAAATACATTATAGTTGTTATCTGTATTCTTAATATGAATAATAGCCCTTGAGAGAAGTTCTGATAAAATCATATGTGAGCAGGACTTGGTGGCTTGAATGAAAGGAAGGGTGAGAAAGTGGAAGAAATTTGTTTCTCTTTTGGAACCCTGTATTATATATCATATCACAGTCACAGAACTTTTCTTCACATAGAATAGATATCAGGAAAATGACAGATGAGTCCTCCCTCATTTTAACTCTCAGAATAACAGCCTTGGAGCCGATTTTTGTTTTTTGTTAGATGAGGGATGTTGGGACCTAGTTCAGTAAGATGCAACAAAAGACTTTTCAAATCCACTATTGATCGATCTCTTCCCCCAGTTTTCCTCTTTTCCCTCCAACTGATGTTAACAACCTAAAATGGAGTTGGCACGCGGTGTCCATTAAACTCATGGAACACATCTTCATGTGTGATTGACAGGTGCTGCCCGAGCCTTTGCCAGGTGGGTGTGGTGACAGCCTCAGTGAATACCAGCAGCCTCCTTGGCATGGATCAGATCAAAGCTTGGGTACACGTTACAAATGTCCCAATGTCCTGAAGAAACTTTGCTATAAGAAGTGATGTGGACGGTGGCTCACGCCTATAATCCCAGCACTTTGGGAGGCCGAGGCGGGTGGATCACGAGGTCAAGAGATCGAGACCATCCTGGTCAACATGGTGAAACCCCGTCTCTACTAAAAATACAAAAAACTAGCTGGGCATGGTGGTGCGTGCCTGTAATCCCAGTACTTAGGAGGCTGAGGCAGGAGAATTGCCTGAACCCAGGAGGCGGAGGTTGCGGTGAGCCAAGATCACGCCATTGCACTCCAGCCTGGGTAACAAGAGCGAAACTCCGTCTCAAAAAAAATAGAAGTGATGTGGAAACACTTGATTTAGTCATTGTCTGAGAATGACAGTGCCACGAAGTGTATTTACTGAGATGTATATTTCTTTAATGTTTTTATGGAAACTAAGCTACCACTTTACTCCTGGGGTCTTCATGTTCTTCTCATTATTCATGAACTGAACTGTCCCTGTCTATGCAAAAGTTGGTATGGCTTCTGACTTTGTCCTATTTATAATTCCTTCTACCGCAAATCAGAATTTACAGTCTTTTGGCACATGAGGACATTTTCCTGCCTCCAAAGCTCTTCCTGAATTGAGTCAAATGGTGTGCTGGCATCCTGGGTGTCTTGTTCACGACTAGCTCTCTGGGGATGACCCACATGGTTTTCATTAGAATGTCGTTCTGTGCTCCCCAGACATTTTCTCCTCATGCCACGTAAAGTGATCATGTTTGTAGGGTCACTGTGCTGGAGAGATAGTGCTGCTTCTGGACCGAGGCCACCAGCCTAGAGGGTATGGCCAGCGGCTCTGGCTGTCTCGGGCACAAACTGGTGGCCCACAGTCTCCGAGGATTAGTTGTTTGGTCAACTGGTTGAGCAGCTGAGCCATTATCTGACTTTAAATGTTTCCTGTTTAAGAGTCGATTGATTTTCAGTCAGACAGAAGTAGGTTCAAGTTCTTATTTTACCACTTATTAATCTTATGGTCTTGGCCAAGCTATTTCTAAGCTATTGCTAAGCCTCTGTCTCCTCATTTACATAAAGCTACCCAACTGGTTTATACCTGTGTAAAGCACTTTCTATCAGTAAACGCTCCACCAAGGTTAGTTCTTGTTATCATGATTATTATTCAGATTCCCAATACTAATTATAGACTCCTTAACTTATTAGATATCCTATGGAATACCTATGCCGACTCCACGGCTGACATCAGCATTGCACACTGAAGCAGGTGATGCTGCTTCCTAGGGCTCAGGGGGCGAGCTGCCTTATGCCCCTTCTGTTTTGCACTGACATTTCCTCAACCTCTGACCTTGTGAACAAGCAGCCGGGAAAGATGAAGCAGCGTGAACTCATTATTCTGTGCTGTCCAATGTGGTAGCTTCTAGCAGCATGTAGTTATTTAAATTAGTGTTAAAAATTAATTAAAATTCAATAAAACAAAAACTCAGTTCCTCAGTTGTGGTTCAACCGCCACGTGCAGCCAGTGGTTAGGACACGGACAGAGCAGGTGGAGAACATTGCCATCACAGCAGAAAGTCCAGTCGTCCAGCTCTGTAGAAAGACCCTGACCCATGGCGGTCCAGTCTTAGCATCTTCCATGAGGTTCAGTGGTAGCTGTTTAACAAACTGGATAGTCACTGTCCTTAGAGGCAAACTCTTCTACTCCCAGTCTGCGACGTTCATTTTGGCTTTGGCTGCTACTTTGCAGTTTTTTTCAGCTAGGTAACAAAGGAAAGTGTCGTTGCCACCGTTATACGCGAGGAATATATTTTCAAAGATCTTTTACTCTTTAAAAGTTTAATATTCGTTTTGTTCATTTTGCTTCATGCTTATTAAAGGTGATGGGGCAGAAACTGCAGACTGAGCACTCCACTTTCACGTTGCCCAGAAGTGACTGAAAATTCTTACTCATTATCTCAGCTGCTAACTATCCTGTTTTCTTGTTCCCTTAAGCCTCGGGTCCTTCATCTGCATCCTCACTTAGGCAGAAAGACTTTAAAATGAAATTCACAGAGAAAGTGGGAACCAGAGCCTTGAGGCTTCCAGGCAGGTTACCATCTGCAGAGCTCCCGACAGGGCTCCTCGGGAGGGAAGGGAGGTTCACCCTAGATGCAAACTGAGTTTAAATAGGGCAGTAACATGATCGTAGTTGTATTGCAGAATATTATTTATATTTATTTTGAAATGGAGGCTCGCTCTGTCACCCAGGCTGGAGTGCAGTGACACGATCTCGGCTCACTGTCACCCCTGCCTCCCAGATTCAAGCAACTTTCCTACCTCAGCCTGCTGAGTAGCTGGGGTTACAGATGCCCACCACAATGCCCAGCTAATTTTTTTTCATTTTTTTTGTCTTTTTAGTAGAGATGGCGTTTCACCATGTTGGCCAGGCTGCTCTCAAACTCCTGACCTCAAGTGATCCACCCTCCTTGGCCTCCCAAAGTTCTGGGATTATAGGCGCGAGCCACCGTGTCTAACCAGGAATAATTTTTAAAATCCAAGGATTCAAACAAAATGGAAGAATTTTATTCTCAATTGTCCAAGTAAGAATAAAAATAAGAACAGGTGTTAGAAGTGCTAGAAACTAATAGTAACTACTAATGACTGATAATCAGATAAGAATAATCTGACCTGATTAACCAGCTATCTCTCAGAGAAGGTGGAGGAGGCAGAGGGTGCCTTCAATGGCTCTGTGACTTTGAAGCCGGGATCTGGGAGAATCACGGGCTGTTAGTTGGAAGGAGAGTCACGGAGTAGAGCTGGCTTCAGGATAATAATGTAGAGTTTGGTTTGGGGCCTTCATGGGAGGCTTAAATTATGCAATCCTCTTAAACTTTTCTGACTATAAATTATTAACCCTTATTAACCTTATCTTTATATTTATCTGTCTGGGTGAAGCCAATTTGAATACAGTAGCAGGCTGTCCCTCAGATTTCTCTCCTCCAAGGATCGCCTGTCATACATAGCACTCCTGAGCAGATTAAAGATGAAAGAGTGTTTCACCAGAGGAAATAGCTGACAAGATACTGAACCCATTTTGGCAGAAAACTTAACATTCAGCCTCAATCCGCTGAAACTGTCAAAGGAGAACGTGCATCATCAGGCAGAACAAAGAGAAGGAAGAGGAGTCCTCGGTGGGTCAGATTCAAGGAGAGAAATCAACAAGGCCAGGTCTCTATGGCCGGTGGGTCTTTTATTTTTTCTTAGACTGAGTCTTGTTCTGTCACTCAGGCTGGAGTGCAATGGTGCCATCTCCACTCACTGCAACCTTTGCCTCCCAGGTTCAAGGGATCCTCCTGCTTCAGCCTCCCTAGTAGCTGGGTTTACAGGTGCCCGGCTAATTTTTCTACTTTTAGTAGAGACAGGGTTTCACTATATTGGCCAGGCTGGTCTTGAACTCCTGATCTCAAGTGATCTGCATGCCTCAGCCTCCTGAAGTGCTGGAATTTTAGGAGTGAGCCATCACACCTGGCCCATGGCTCTTATTTTTCATTCGGATCACCCAGGAAACATTTCTCTCTTATATGCTTTATTGTCTCATATTTGAAATGGGGATTCTGGCTTATGTTTAATAAATGCAACTGAGAACAAGCCTAGTGTGCTCCTTACATCTCATTGTGAGGAGGACAGGAAAGAAACTCAGGTTAGTGCTTAAAAATTATTTCTGGCACTTGCTAAAGAACAGGAAGGCAGGCTTTATTTAGGGGGATTACTGCAATGGGGTTTTGCAGTGAGGGAAGGAGACTGGACTCAACTGCAAATACAATAAGGAAAAATTGGGGATTTGTACTCCAAGAGCAGGGTGGGACAGAGTGGTGGGGATTGGTGCGTAGAAAATGACTAAGAAGGCAGGGATTCTTTGCCAACAGGATTCTTGCTGTAAGCAGGCTGGGGTCAGATATCACCTGGAAGATGGTGAGGAATGAGGAACCCAGTCAGATATCGAGAGAGGTCAGACACTGAAGGTGGGGGGTTCTCACTAAACCAACGTAGCCAGATCTTGATAAAATTGAGGAATACAAAGATGGATAAGAAAGTCTAAAAGTCAGCCAGGTGCGGTGGCTCACACCTGTAATCCCACCACTTTGGAAGGCCAAGGCAGGTGGATCACCTAAAGTCAGGAGTTCAAGACCAGCCTGGCCAACGTGGTGAAACCCTGTTTCTACCAAAAACACAAAAATTAGCTGGGCATGGCGGCACCTGTAATCTCAGTTACTCAGGATGTTGAGGCACAAGAATCACTTGAACCCAGGAAGTGGAGTTTGCAGTGAGCTCAGATTGCACCACTGCCCTCCAGCCTGAGCAATGGAGTGAGACCCTGTCTCAAAAATAAAAAAAGAAAGAAAGCCTAAAAGTCATGGCACAGATAGGAAGAGGATTCAGAAGAGCCTAACATTTGTTCAGAGAGAGACTCTGTCATTACAAGATATGCTCATTCCCTCTTAATCTCGTCACCCGGTTCTTGTACACTTAAAGAGTTTCATGAAGCCTACTGTTTTGTTCCTGGATTCATTTATTTTAAAAAATTGGTTGATTCCATGTCTTTGCTTTTGTGAACAGTGTTGCAACAAACATATGCATGTGTCTTTATAATAGATTTATATTCCTTGTGATGTATATGCAGTAATGGGATTGCTGGGTCAAATGGTATTTCTGTCTTTAGGCCTTTGAGCAATCATCACACCGTCTTCCTCAGTGATTGAACTAATTTATATTCCCATCAGCAGTATATAAGTGCTCCTTTCTCTCCACAGTCTCACCAGCATCTGTTATTTCTGACTTTTTACTAATGGCCATTCTGACCAGTGTGAGATAGTATCTCACTGTAGTTTTGATTTTCATTTCTAAAATGTGGTACATATATACCATGGAATACTATGTAGCCATAAAAAAGAATGAGATGATGTCCCTTACAGGGACATGGATGGGGCTGGACACCATTATCCTTAGCAAACTAACACAGGGATGGAAAACCAAATACCACACGTTCTCACTTATAAGTGAGAGCTAAATGGTGAGGACACATGGTCACATACACTGGAGGGGAACAACAGGCACTGGGGCCTGGCAGAGGTGGAGAGTGTGAGGAGGGCGAGGATCCGGAATCCTAATAGCCAGGCGTTCGGCTTAATGCCTGGTGATGAGATCGTCTGTACAACAAACCCCCATGACACACATTTACCTTTGTAACGAACCTGCACATCCTGCACTTGTACCCTGCACTGAAAAGTTAAATAGAAAGAGAAGAATGGTTTTCCACCTACAATTTGGTGATCTTCCAGTTGGTTTTCCCAGCTCTCGGCTGTCCAGAGCAGGCTGCTCCCTAACCAGGTAGATGTACTTGAACTGCCAACTCCCAGTCATTGCAATAATGCACAAACATCCAGGGCCCCCAAAACAGCCTGCCTGTCACTGGTGATGCCCCAGATGCCATCTGCAGAGCTCACCTCTCCTCTGCAATCACACTGTGCACTTGCCATTTGGTCTTCTGCCTACATAGCTAGGGGGTTTTTTAGCCATAAGCTTGCCATAGAATGAAAGGGCAAGCAGTGCTGGTGGTCTTTGTGTGTTGGGAGCCGAACCCTTCTGTGTTCCTTTGAAGAAGAAGAGAGATGCTCTCCATGCTGGCTCCTCCAACTGTAGGCAGACATTGCCCAGCAGAGGAGGGGTGAGCCTGAGATGGGCGAGTGCCTCTTTTGCAGAAATGTCATCAGATAACCTGATAAAAGCAAAATTGAATCTGTCAGATTTTGAAGCCACAGCTTGAAATATTGCTAAAGCTCCCTTAAAACTGTCACCGCTAATAAAATTTTATAATAGGATACATTTTGTGTATTTGCACACGGGTATGTGCCTTCTGATTTGCGCAGTGGGCTTTTTTCCCTGTGTCCCTGAGAAGTGGAGACCAGTGGCTGATTGGCTGTGCCCCTCCCACCTCTCCACGTGGCATCCAAGCTACCTCCGCTGAATCCCAGAAGGCTTTAAATTGTTTAATTTAATTCCCAAAATCAGGGGACATTCCTGATTGAAAAAAATCAAGGGATAGGGTTATCTAGAGCTTTGTAGACGAGGGAGCCAACTCTCCCAGTGTTCCGAGGACTGAAATGGAGCCCCAAGCATTCCAGAGTCAGTGGGACCCCCTGCTACCTCCTCCTCCAATGGGCCAGAACTTTCCTGGGCTGTGAGCAAGTAGTATTGTGCCCCACTGAACGTCAGGGTGGTTTGGGAAGCCTCCCTTGTGCCTGTCAGGGAGTAATTCCCAGTGATTGGCTTATTATTACTAGCCGTGATCCCCGCTTAGTGCAGCCTCATCCCCAGGGGCACACTGTACACCTGGAGTGAACCCACCCCAGCTCCGGGGCACTCCCCCTGGTTTTCTGTCCCTGTGCTCGGCTTCCCTGCTTTCCTCAGGGGCGCCCTTCCCCCCATCTCTTCCCCATACAGTCTTTCTCACTGTGGGAGGTGTGTCTCCAATGCCACCTCTGTTCCCCTTCATCCCTTCGGTAGACAAAAGAGCTCCGTTTGTAGCTCTGTCATTTACCAGGGCTTCTCTTCCCCTCTGTTTCTTTTGGGCCCTTTTTTTTTTCATTCTTTTGCTTCTGAACCAAAGGCTCCTCCTCCCCTGCCTCACCCAGTCCCTCCTCATCTAGATGAAGCATGGCTAAGGCACATTGACTCTACATTTGTTGGGGGGGGGGGTCTAGTGCTTGGTGGGCCCCTGGCAGGGTGGAATGGGATGCCCTGGGCTCTAGTTACAGATCAAGGTGAGTTCCCTCTGCCACCTACCTTGACCTGTAACTTAGTCCCGGCTCTTATCAGGGTGACTGGCTGCCATGGCACAGGGTGAGCTCAGGGTGAAAGCTATGACAGCCGTGTTTGTGCAGGGACCAGCAGTCCCCGGGGCCATGTGCTTGTGTCTCCACCCTGCGGCGTGTGGCACTGGGCCAGAGAGCGCAGTGGGACAGGGACAGTTCCTGCAGTGGCACTGCTGGTGTGGGAGGGGAGAGAAGAGTATTAGAAAGCATTAAGGATGGGGAAGAGGAAGGTGCCTCGTGCCTAGTCTTGTATTTGTGAGACCTGGGCTACCATCTTGGCTGAGGCCTGAACTCTTCTTATGTATTATGTCATTAAGCCCCGTGACAATCCTGCCAGATGAGAATGATGCTAACCCATTTTACAGACTTGGGAGCTGAGGCCCTGATGGCTGGAGTGACCTGCCCAAAGGCCTGCAGCCTGCAGTGATGGAGGAGGCGTTGCAGCTAAGACTAAATTGACTTTGAAGCTTATTTTAAGCCACACTGCCTCCTAACAAGGAGGGTGCCCCTCGGTTTTATTTATGGGTAACACTGAGTTTTCACAATAGCCCTCGTCTTAGAAGAATCTAAAATAAGGTCTAAAAATTTGGGTCATGAGTTTGGACAAGTTACTTAATTTTCTAGTAATAATTCCAGGAATACTTACAGCATGGTTTTAAGAAGCAGATGAGTCAGTGTATATAAAATGGTGCCCAGCACACAATACAGACGTGTCAGCTCTTTTAGCGGTCATGTAGCAACAGCACCGCTGCTGAAGGGAGTGACGAGACGCACTTGCAGCAGAGCCCTCCTTCAGCCACTTCCCGTCCTGGGCAAGGGGCTGAGGCTAAGGAGACACATGCAGACCTTTTGTTCTCATGACTTGAGGTCTAGTTTCCTGTCCCTCCTCTAATCAGCATCTCAGAAATGCCAGAAAGACCCATTCTGCTTGCTTCTTAAATAAGATTAGCTGCACTCCTACCTCTGGGAACGTTAAAAATGCTCTCAGAACTATTATTTTCTAGTGGTTTCATGCAATGCAAATTACAGGTGTTAACCAGAATGCAGTTCTTCTTCAGATGTATTTCCCAAGCGGAAAGACTGAAGCTCACCTGGGCTTTACCAAGCATCTTGTAAGTCTCTCCTCACCCTCAGTCTCTTATTATTCAGAATCTGTTACCCTGAACACATAAACATTTGATGCTGGCTACCGCTGCCTTCTAGTTTGTTCAACAGTTTAGATTTGATGAGTGGTTTTTTTTTTTTTTTTTTTGCACATTTTAAAAAAACCAGACACCCAGGAAATTAAGAAGTTCATCAATTGGAATCCGAGAGCAGCCCAATGCCAAGGCAGTGAATGAGGTTCACAGGACTAAAGACTTAATTAAATGAGTCAAAGTTTGATTTAAATTGTAAATTCTCTGTTAATACCTAATTTCAGTCTCACTTTAAGTGAACTGAATTTTAAAAAACAAACACACCCTGCTCGCAGACGGTAGCCCCATCTAGCGGTGCCTCTTCATGGTTTTGCTTCTGTCAGTCTTGAGTTTTCCTCTCCAATATTTACTCAACCCGGGCCATTAGTGGGAGGAAGAGAAAAATTCCCAGATTTTCGGACAAGACTGTATTCCCCCATCAGTCTCTTGGGAAAGCTGAAGGATGTTTCAGGAGAGGTGTGATTTGGCATTGACGAGGGGTGGGAGGCTACAGGACATTTTCTTCCATCTGGTGTCACAGGCAGAGCATCGCCTATGCTGAAAAATCAACAGCCCGGTGCTTCCCCTTTTATTTAGGCCCCATCCATGAGACAGAGAGCAGGGGATTCTCTTTATAAGTCTGAGCTGCTGGCTGGCAGGAGTGTGGGAGTGGAGCGAAATTAAGAGACATGAAAACCCCCTCTTGCAAGGTGAGCCACGTGCAAAATGATGTCTTATCAGCTTCACAGGTGCCACTACCCACCTTCATTTTAGACCCGGGCCCCTCACACAGCTCCCGTCATTTTATGGCCTGTGCTTGGGATCCGTGAAGGCCCAAGAGCCGGGAAATGGAGTCTGGGGCCCCAGCTCAGAGGATGCTTTCGTAGAGGAAGGGAGGGAGCGCCTGGCCAGGGTGGACAAGGGGCTTCCAGTCTGCAACCAGACAGGCTCCTTCCTGTTTTCTACCTTCTGTTTTCATGACCTTCCTGTTAGGTTGTGGAGAAATCCTGGAAAGGCATAAGATAATTATGATTGTCTGTGGTTTACACATAGCAAATCACAGTGTACAGTAGTGAGCACATTTCACAGGCATCTGTGTATTGAAGAGGACCCCGCTTTATCTCTTTCCAGGTTCCCTGAACTCTCGTTCACGCTTTGCCTTGTATGAGGTGATAAAATTGAAAACTGAGGGCATGGAGGAGGCCGGATTTAATCCAGGCCACTCAGGCTGGCAACTTTAACTGAATTATGTATGGCAATTTCCCTGTCATCCAGAGCCAGGGAACTGGGATGGAAGGGTGACCAGATGAGGGGACCCACTGTGGCCACTGGCTTCATGGAGCCTGTGCATGCTGCTGGGATGAGCAGCCTACATATGGCAGGGATCCTGGGACCCCGTGTGGAAATTTAAAAAGAGGAAAGAGAGAAAGCGAATACTACTACATTCAGCTAAAAAATACTGGGGCTTGAAAAATGCACAGATTAGCACCCCCAAGCTGATTGTAAAAAGGCTATACTCCACGTTAGCCACCTACAAACCAAAGGCCCACCAGGAGCCCTTCAGAAAGGAATCCATTTGGGGGGCACCCTCTTTTAAAAGACAAAAGCCTGTCATCTTTCTGGCAAAAAAAAAAAAAAAAAAAAAAAAAAGCCATTGAATATACCAAGAGAGTCATTTGCTGGCGAAAAACCAAATATGTACCAAAAAAGATAAATTGGGTATTTAATTTAAGACAACTGAAAATGCGTCTGTGTGGGCAGCTTCAAATCTATTATGTGCTGGAACCACACACCCTTTATGTGAACTGTAATGAAAACTCCCCACCACCAGTGAGCGAGTCTGCAAAACCTTCAGGCTTAGAGAGATGGAGGTCACCCACGCCCAGGAAAATACAATTAAAAAGGCTTTTAAGAATCCAACTTAAGAGCGTGTGCTCCCAGCTGACAGAAACAGGTTAACTCATTGCCGATAAGCCAAGGTTCCATTTCTGCCCGAGTTCCTCCCCGCCCCTCCCCACGCGCCGCCCATCCCCACAGTAGAAACGCGTGGTGCCCAGCTGCAGCATGCGTGTGGAAAAAGCATTTTGCCGCTGCCAATGTCTCGGGCCTTACATCACTGTCGTATTAGTCGAAGCAGAATAGAGCAGATTGTTTATTTTGGTTTAGCTCCGCTTCAGGCTGTAACATCATATGTAACTCCCAGAGTGACAAATTTCAATCGCAATGTCACAGACTAAACAAGGGTACGGAAGAGCAGGGTGAGCACGTTTCCCACGGGGTGTGGAGTGGGGCTTCCGCGTGAATCTGTTTGCAAATTACCCCTGCCCCGGGAAGGCCCTGCTCCTCCTCACAGTACAGTCGAGTCAGTTCCCTTTTGCCCACGTGGATTGGTGGTAGTCACAGCATCCCGTCCTAAGGGTTAAATAAGCCGGGTCCTTCATTTCTTTGAAAATGCTAATTAAAAATGATTCCTCCTTTTCCTTAGAGCATATGTAACTCCTTTCATATTTCAGGTTTTAAAGAATTTGCTGAGTATTGTTCAATATCCTGAAACTCGAAAGGGGAGAAAGAATTAGTGAAATCAGGAGGAGACACACTTACCCTGGAGAGCGACTTGGCCCTGGGGGTGGGGGGGGGTGGGGGGGGGACAGAAATGGTGCCTAGCCAGTGTAGTAGGTCAAGCTCTTCCCGCTGAGTGGGGGTGCTCCGGGGGTGGAAGGAAGGGGGTCTCCCAGGGTAGGGTGGCGTCCTCCGGGGTGAGGTGGGGGTGCTCACAGGCTTACTTGCTGCATGTTCAGTCATCACATAGTTCTGTGGGGTGGTTACCCCACAAGCCCTCTGCAAATCCTGGGCAGGCAATGGTACAACCAGGGAAACTTGCTGTTTCCCAGAATGGTTACCCTGGTCTGGAGGGACCGTCTTCATTGCCGCCACCCTGAAAGCCAGGGAGTGTGGCATCCGCTTTTCTTGCATTCTCTGAAACCCTTCAAACTGTTCTTCCTGTGGATATTATCATCCTCATTTCACACCCGAACCTCCCTCTACCAATTTGCAGAGTGCCGTGTCTACAGTGTAACAGTCTGAAGCTTACAGCCGGCTCAGCTCATTCCTAATAAGAGTGTTCCTGCAGAAATCGTGTTCCCCAGGTAGAAGAATAATTATAAAGTATCTTATCTCGTTGAAGTTATTATTCAAATGGAACTTCAGTTTATTACAATTTCCCAAACAAGTTGTGGATAAGAACTGTTAAATAATAACAATGCCTAATGACCGCAGGCTATTTTGAGGCTGTGGAGACCAGGGCGGTGCACTCTCGTCTTTTTCCTGTAAATTAGGTACGGTCCATGGGAGAGGAACCCTTAGAAGCCTGACCCATGTAAGAGTGAGAAGGTGCTCAGGCCTTCTAGCTGCAAAGGAAGGAGGTTTCCCCACTGCTGCCCTGGAGGGGGATTCTTTGTCTGTGTAGACTTACTAAGGGAGAAGTGTTTGGATTAGTACTTTGCGTTTATATAGCATACCTCTCAGCTCCTAGGTCAGTGCATAAAACTGGGCAGTTTTATGGTCTGACTGGAGCATCTGAGACATGGCCTCTCCTCACTGTGTGCTGGAGACCCTGAATCCCGGTAGCTGCTCTTACAGGACGTCTGTGCCACTCTTAGGCTGGCACTTGCACTCACTGTCTTTTAGTGTTTGATCATTTAAAAAGTCCAGAGTTCCATGTTTTCTAAGTAATTGCTTTTGCATTGTTTCAGAGACATGGCTTCAAATCAAAACGAATCATGAGTTCCTTTAAGTTGCTAGGTTTACTACAAACGTACATGTATAATCTAGATAGTTGTATGCGAAATCTAGTAGGAAACCGAAAGGCTCCTTCAGGGTCCATGAGATAGGAACTGAGCCGGCTCACTGTTTCCCGCACACCCTCTCCCCACCTCTGTGTCCTCTGGAGTGGGTGCTGGCCTTGGACACAACAACCTAGTTATCCGTACAGTGAGGCAGAAGCTGCAGAGTCATCTAACCTCTCAGCAGTTGCATAACCGAACTCCAGCTTGGCTCTGCTCCCTCCATCCCCACCTGCCCATCCGGACAGACATCCATGCGAGGGACGTCTGGGGAAGGCTGCTGTGAGGGAGCGCTCAGGTGGTGTTGGCACCAGTGAAGGGAGATAAGGAGATAAGGAAGTGTCAGGACTGAGGGCCAGGAAAAAAAAGCTACTGGTCCTAGAACAGCATCAGGCTAGAGTTTGAGACATTTTAGTCAAAACCTTTTCTTTTGCATTTTTCTAGGCTAGGGATTAGCACCTCCTATTATAAGCTACCTAACTAATCTTCAAACAGCCTCATTCCCTTTTTCAAACGAGCCTTTCAGAAGATACTAAGCAAGAGGATTAGGAAACAGTTCAGGCCTCCAGGCAAGCACTTCAGTGAGGGGAAGTCATTTGGCCACACAGAGACTGCACCTGGGCAGTGCCCCACCCAGGGCATGGGCTGCCTTGCTTCCTGCCATTCCAGGGATCACAGCTCCTCTTTTTTGTGCTGCCAGGTCAATCAGAAAGGAGGGTGCATCTAAGGGCAGGCAGTGACTCCATCTCCTTCCTCCTGATTGTTCCACAGCACAGTGAACTAATTCCGTGTGACCTTGGGGGAGTATGGCTGTCTCATTGGGTTTCATACTGACTGCAACCTGGGGACCATAATACTTCTGGGACAGTGGTCCTCAGTCGGGGGCTGGGGCACTCACCGTCACCCCCACCCTCAGCCGGACATTTGGCAATGCCTGGAGTCATTTTTGGTTGTCCCAACTAGGAGGAGGCTGCTGGCATCTAGTGGGTAGGAACGGGGATGCTGCTGGGGACCCTGCAGCACACAGGCGCTGCCACAGAGCTTTCTCCAGCCAGCCCTTAGAGAATAGGGAGGGTGAGACGCCCTGCTCTGGGATGGTGCATGTCATTGTGTCACACTGTGTGACTGGAAGGCACCACGGAGGCCTCAGGAATCGGCCTGTGTTACACCTCCACGGATATGCTCTGATATCGATCTTTTTTCTTTTGAGACTGAATCTCGCTCTGCCGCCCAGGCTAGAGTGCAGTGGTGCAATCTCAGCTCTCTGCAACCTCAGCCTCCTCGGTTCAAGTGGTTCTCATGCCTCAGCATCAGGAGTAGCTGGGACTACAGCTGTGTGCCACCACGCCCAGCTAATTTTTGTATTTTTGGTAGAGAAGGGGGTAGAGGTCCTGATCTCCTGACCTCATGATCCACGCACCTCAGCCTCCCAAAGTGCTGGGATTACAGGCATGAGCTACCGCACTGGCTGATGTTGATCTTTACTGTCTGAAAAGCGACACTGTTATTCTCATGACCATACTTCTATTCAATAAAGTACTAAGATATTTTCCAAATACGTGTTTCTATGGGTCTCAATAAAGCTATTTTTATTTTGAGTTTTAAAACATCAAGCGTCCCTAATATACATTTGCAGTTCTCTTGAACTTGCTCTTTGCAGAAATGGTCACTAATTGAAAACTGTCAAGAGTAAATAACGGAGCATTAATGTCTTGAAGAGGAAGAAACGTGAATCTAGTAATGTGTCCAATTGGTAAATGTATCCCGTCCTGCATAGGAGAAACTTCCACATGGGACAGAACCAAGACCCACAGACAGGCTGCTGGATCTCAGAGTGTGGGGGGCCTCCCCAAGGGAGTCCCAGGAGGCCCCTGTGGCTCCCCAGTTTTTTGCATGGCCCAAAGTGGCTTCGGCTGTTGGGAGCCTCCTCTGCAGACACTTGGACCAGGGACAGACTTGGGTTGTGATGAGAAAGGGCCATGGCAGACCCTCTTCCTTCTGCCTCCTCCTCCCTGCTTCCCTCCCTGATCATCTGTTTTTTCAGGATTCTGAATAGGGTACCGAGCCAGCTGACATTTACCTGCACAATATCATTAAAAGAATCCACCCAGATTACCTTTCATCCCACTTAAATACCCACTCGTGAGACTGGACAGTAAGAGTCCACAACATGTGAGGCAGAGAGCATTTCTGCGGCTTCTGCACAGAACCGCTGCTCCCTTGCCGAGTTCACTGTTGATCATCTTGAAATGCATTTCCTTGAAATGTATGGCTAATGTTCTGAAAATCAGGGACCTCCACGGAACCTGGGACTTTTCTGCTGTCAGTTGACTTCTCAAGGTGGTT
Organism: Saguinus oedipus; assembly: GCA_031835075.1. Lineage (NCBI taxonomy): Eukaryota > Metazoa > Chordata > Mammalia > Primates > Cebidae > Saguinus > Saguinus oedipus. Next base: position 171,442,127 of record CM063172.1, on the reverse strand, counting down.
TTGGGAGCAGAATGCAAGACAATGATATTTCTTCCCTCTGTCACTTCATGTTGATTTGTGCTGCATATGTGATGAGGAAGCTGATGATCTGTAAGCAGCTGACATGTCACATGTACTTAGACATGCATCTGGACAAATAACAGCTTCACATCCAATCAACATCATTCTTGTGGTAGAGGTCAGTTAGTACAGTGCTTTTGCTTTTATTTCCTTGTGTTTTGTTTTGCTAATGCTGTAAGTGGAAACTGCAGACCACTTGTGTGTTTCTCTAGTTGTTTGCATCTCTTGGTTAGAAAGCAGTTGCTAATGAGGCTGAATATATGAGTTCAGTCCCCTTATGGGCCAGTTAGCTGTTCTTCCTTGGTTCCTGCAGGACCATATAACCGTTACTGCAGAGCTGTTTCCCATTGATCAAAAAGGAACTGGCTAACAGTGAGATGAAGCAGAGTGTGGAGCTTGGCCGGTGTCTGTTTCTGATGACCTGGTCCCTTGCTGTGGTTGGAGAGCAGGGTCATAGGAAAGGTAGTCTTTTGGCCACCTTTGTCTTCAGCTTGGTGTCCTGGATGCCATTAGAAGGAGGTGTGGACAAAGCAAGCAGAACACCATGCTAAGGAGTTTGTATTTATTCTGTGGGCAGCAGAGACATTTCACGTTGACAATGTGTCTCACTCCCATGGTCGCTGCAGTATTATTCACAACAGCCAAGAGAGGAACCATCCTAGGTGTCCTCCAGTGGATGAACGGGTAAAGGATATGTGGCATTTGTATGCCATGGCATACTATTCAGCCTGGAAACAGAAGGAAATCCCGTCATGTGCGACAATATGGATGACCCTGGAGGATACTATCTTGAAAAAGGCAGACACAGAAAGAGAAATACCACGTGATCTCACTTACACGTGGGGTCCAAACAAGTGGCACTCAGAGAAATAAAGGGGTGTTTATGAGAGCCTGGGGCTGGGGTGCTGGGAGATGTTGGTCAAACGGTACAAAATTCCAGTTAGGAACGTAAGCTCAAGAGGTTTATTGTACATCATGGTGACTGAAGTTAATACTAGTGTCATGCATACTTGAAAACTGCTAAGAGTAGACTTTAAGCATTCTCACCATTAAAAAATTACAAGTATGTGAGGCAGTTAATTTGTTAGTTAGCTTGATGTAGCCATTTCACAATGGGTGCATATATCAAAGCGCCCTGTTGTCTACCATGATATATACAATTTTTATTTTTCCATTTATAAAAAACATGTAATAAGTGTAGAAAGAAATGCCTTGCGTCAAGTAGCAGTGGCCCAGTGAAACCTCGTTATTGGTAAAACGAAGGTAAGCGACACACTAGGAGACAGGAGCGCATAGCACAGACTCTGGCGAGGGAGAAACCTCAGTCCTTGACTGTGGGCCATGGGTTTGGGCAAATCCATTTCACCTTGCCGAGCCTTACCGGCCTCGCCCTAAAAGTGGGGTAGTAAAGTATGAGCTGTACAGATTGCTGTGGGACGTGAATAAGAGGTGAACGTGGCAGTGGGGACAAAGTGGCCAGTGTAGCCGAAGCAGGGCGCCAACATGAATAGGGAGGGCCCAGCTCCTGGCCAAGCCACGCACCTGGCAAGAGGCAGATCCCTAGCTCTGCGAACATCTCCACTTGCTACATACATTATATTCCCATCCTTGGTTCTTGTAATGGCATTTTTTTGGCATTTAGTGCTAAGTGGCATGAAGGTTAAGGACTTGGGGTCCTCATACACAGGTCCCCGAAGCTCTGATGCTTTCGGAGCACAGCTTCACCAGGCTCTGGAGGTGACAGAGCTGGGCTCCAGCTTCCCTTTGCTTTCTTTGCTGTCTGGGGCGACCTGCAGGCATCTGTCCACAAAGCTTTCTACTGAGGCCTTTGCAGGCCCTACCCAGAGGCTGCATCCTGAGAGTGTGTTCTTGAGCCTTAGTATCCGCCTGGCAGGAGACAAGGCCACCAGCAGGGCTCTCTAGGCCAAAGTGACCTCAGGAAACCCATTCCAATTCATATCAGTCTGGCATAACCCACTGGTCTGATCCTCAGAGAGTAAAAACTACCAAAAGCCTAGATTCATCAAAATGTCTCCAAGGGGAGGGAGAAAAACTCACAAAACGCAATGCCACAAGTGCAGCTTACTCAGAATAGAGCCCTGCAGACTGTGGTTGGCAGAGGAGCTCCCGGGTGCGAAAGCGCTTGCCCTTTGCCAGGGCCTCTTACATGCTGCTATTACTGTTCTGTACTTTTTTTTTTTTTTGAGATTGAGTCTGGTTCTCTCACCCAGGTTGGAGGGGTGCAATGGTGCAATCTCAGCTCACTGTAACGTCTGCCTCCTAGGTTCAAGTAATTTCCCTGCCCCAGCCTCCCAAGTAGCTGGGATTACAGGTGTGTGCCACTACACCTGGCTAATTATTGTATTTTTAGTAGAGACAGGTTTCACCACGTCAGCCAGGCTAGGCTTGAACTCCTGACCTCAAGTGATCCACCCACCTTGGCCTCCCAAAGTGCTGGAATTACAGGTGTGAACCACTGCAACTGGTTCTTTTTTTTTCTTCTTTAGACAGAGTCTCGCTTTGTCACCCAGGCTGGAGTGCAATGGCGTGATCTCAGCTCAGTGCCACCTCTGCCTCCCAGCTTCAAGCTATTTTCGTGCCTCAGCGTCCCAAATAGCTGGGATGACAGGTGGCTGCCACCAGGACCAGCTAATTTTTTTTTTTTTTTTGTATTTTTAGTAGAGACCAGGTTTTATCACATTGCCCAGTCTGGTTTCAAACTCCTGACCTCAAGTGATCCACCCGCCTTGGCTCCCCAAAGTGCTGGGATTACAGGTGGGAGCCACCATGCCTAGCCTGTTCTACACAATCTTTGGTGCCCTCTCTCAACCCAGCACAGTGAGAGGCAGCCAGTGAGAAACAGAGGGCTGGAACTGCAGCTGGCACCTGAGGGACCCCTGTGGGAGGGGCAGGAAAAGCAAACCAGCAACACTTTTGGGCAGAAGCACAGAGGCATGAGCCGGTCAGCCCACGGGAAGCAGCCACCACTGGTTTGCTCCCAAGGTGTGCCGCGCTCTTGTTCATCACCGTTCACCGTAAAGGCCCTGAACCACAAAGTCATGTTTGTAATACTCTTGGGAACACTATGTCATGTCAAAGAGTCACTCAACTAAGACTAAAAATGTTTTGGTGCTTTATGTAGGGTATATCATTTTCCGAAAGTGCCAGAAAAACGAGGAGTTATTAAGCTAAATAGTTATTGGTAAGGCTTTATTGATGAAATTTTGAAATCTTTGAGGAAAGGAACAGTGTCTGTTATTTCTCTTATCACCTACAATATTTTGCAGGTTACTTAGAAGTTGTGAGGTAAATAAGGTTTGATTGAAAGGAAATCTTTCTATTTATTTAGATTCTTATTTTCCAAACATAGGAAATTTCTTTATTCCTAAGATCTCAAGCTGTTCGTCACATGGAATAATTATGTGTGTAGCATGTGAATGAAAACCAGTATAGTTTCAAACTCATGAGCAGAACAGTGGCACTCTAGAAAAGGCGAAGTCACTTAGTGAACTTGGTAGTGATTGGCAAAGCTGGTAACTAAATAGTAAAGAAAACTTGGTAGAAACAGAATTCTGTTGTCCTCTAGTTTCCAAATTTGAGCAAATGGACCACAATTTGAAGAGTAAATTCTAGGGCCAGACTGGGTGGCTCACGCCTGTAATGCAGCACTTTGTGGGGCTGAGGTAGTTGGATCACCTGAGGTCATGAGTTTGGGACCAGCCTGGCCAACATAGTGAAATCCCTCTCTACTAAAAATGTAAAAATGAGTCAGATGTGATAGTGCATAACTGTAGTCCCAGCTACTCGGGAGGCTGAGGCATGAGAATTGTTAGAACTCGAGAGTTAGATTTCAGTGAGCTGAGATCACACCACTGCACCCAGCCTGGGCTACAGAGTGAGACTCTGTCTCAATCAATCAATCAATCAATCAATCAACAAAGGTGAGTATAGGAGCCCTATTTCTAGTCTAAAATGAACATATTTTAAAAATTTCAGTGACACAGTTATATAGATACATGTATTCTCTGAATACCTACCTGCGGTGATAATTTGCTCAGATTCTAAAATCTCATCTTTCAATAGCCTTCTGCTAATTTCAGTAAAACTCAAACCCATTGGAAAATCTCAGTTCCCTAGACCATCTCTGATCTGAGAGGAAATTAACATTTGAAAAAGACAACATCTGCAGGGTCTTCAAACCAGCTCCCCTTCCATACCTGTGCTCACTGTAAGTGTGAGTGGGAAGAAATGTGGTGTTGTTAAGGACCCCCCTTACTTGAGATGTGAAAAGATGTGTTAATTAAAGGAAAATGGTTTGGCCGTGAATCCACGTAAGTTAGGCAGACTTAATTTTTCTGGCTTATTTTATATATGTCATAGTGCTCCAAGCCTGTTCCCTACCCACAATTCAGCTTTCCCACTGTAAAGAGCAGGTGTGAGGTGACCACTTGGACGTGGTGCTGTATTGTCTCATTGAGCTATATTCTTGTCCTGCCAATGCAAATCAAAATTACATGCTGTGGGATTTTGATTTCCAGGAGAGAGAGGAACGCAAGTCTTCTGTTTGGGGGCTGTTTCGATCATGCATTTTTGCATGACTTTCTCTTCTAAAACTTGCTCAGCGTGTCCGTTCCTACATGCATCTCTATTTAATTGTTGCTGTCAGAAAGGCTACCAAGCAAATGTATTTAATGTCTTTGGGAAAGGGCGTTATGGGTTAAGGCTTCTGCCAGATTCAATCTTTGTTTTGGCGTGAATCGAAAATGAGTGTTGTGGCCATCTGTCTAGAATCGACTGCATGGAACAAGGAAGCTTGCCCTGCGTCTGAGACGGGTCGGTCACCACCTTCCGTGGGAGAAAAACGCCGGCGGATAAAACATGGGTGCAGATGTCCATAAACAGAACTTTTAGGAACCTTCACTTTTGCGTTTATACAGTAATGGGTTTTCTGCAAGGATGAGCAGAAATGTGCTACTTCTTGCTGTAGTCATCATAGGCATATGTCTGTGTGTGTAAATAGATGCGTGGATTGTACTCTATATTTATCATGCTTAACCCAAAATGGAGGCTATCAAAATAAAACTCATTTTTATACTTTCATTTTCCAAGTGAATAATTTATTTTTAATTATCTTTTCTTTTTTTTCTTTTTTTTTGAGATGGAGTCTTGCTCTTGTTACCCAGGCTGGAGTGCAATGGCGCGATCTCGGCTCACCGCAACCTCCGCCTTGTGTGTTCAAGCAATTCTCCTGCCTCAGCCTCCTGAGTAGCTGGGATTACAGGTACGTGCCACCATGCCCAGCTAATTTTTTCTATCTTTAGTAGAGACGGGGTTTCACCATGTTGACCAGGATGGTCTCGATCTCTTGACCTCATGATCCACCTGCCTCGGCCTCCCAAAGTGCTGGGATTACAGGCTTGAGCCACCGCGCCCGGCATAATTTATTTTTAATTATCTTTTCTTTTAAAATTTGTCTTAAATATGAATTTTCTACTTTTCACATGAATTTCATTCATTTCTCCAGTTCTTTGTATTGAATTTCAGAGCAGTGGCCCAAGGTCGTCCACACTGCCATGTTTCGATATGGGTCCTTATGGTGATGATGACAGTTACAGTAATGAGTGCTCCTACCTGCCACATTGCTGGGCTTTTTTATTTTCGTCAGATGGGTTGCATTTTAGCCAGGGTCCTCTAGAGAGCAGAGCTTGAGGCAAGAGTGAGAGGCGCTGACCTTCTTTGGGAGGTGGAAGCCCAGGGTGGCTTGGGTGAAAGATAGAGGGGGATGAAGGCAAGGAAACGTGAGAGGCAATCCGAAGCATTCCTGCTGGCCGCAGCCTCAGGGGCCCTGAAGAGCCACAGTTGGTCCTTAGCAGGTGTGATTGTATGACACAGAGGACTCTTAGTGAAAATTTGCAAAAAAGAAACCACAACTTGGACCAGCCCTCAGAAGGCAAAGAAGGGAAGGAGGCCTGTATCTACGCGGAATCCTCCTGTCTCCCATCACTATGCACCCAGGTGTGCCCTGGCAGGGAGCAGACACCCTTGCATTTCCAGTTCACATCACACTTCCTTGCATGTGTCCAGGAAGCAAAATCCCATGCCCAAAAGATAAGAGATTTCATTCAAGCTTGAGTAGAGGGGAAGCTCCATGCTGAAAATGCTCCTGTGTGGGGCTGAGGGCCAGGTAAACCCAGGACTAACTTGGGTAAAGTTAAATTTCTTAAGAGTTTGATGAGGACATTTCCTGGGAAGGTGGCCACGGCCGTGAGCAGCCCAGACCAGAAGGATTTTGGAAATATTGACAAGGCCGAGGGGGCCTGAGGAGGTGCTTAATTAGGCAGAGACAACATCAGATTTTGTGGGACTCTTTAAAGTACACCATTTGGGAGGCCTTATTTAAGAAACAGAATACAAAAGCATGACTATAACTGATAATAAGAAAATGACAACAGATTATACATTTTAAAAATTCAGTAGATACCAGGAAAATCATACTTTTAGAAAAATAACACCGTATTTCAGTTTTCTGGCTGCATGATATTCTCTTTAATACTGTTTTTCCTATGATTTTTGGTCATATGCCTCTTAGCATATGACTTTTATTATATTGCTTTGTATAAAAAGAACAGAAAATAATTTAGTCTTCCAAGAATAGTCAATTAAAATTTATTTTTATTATTGATGGTTTTGAAAAGTACCTTTTAGTTTTACAAATTATTGGAAATATGACAATTTTTGGCTTGTTTTCCAATTCGAGGCAACCCCTAATGGTTTTCCATGATTTATGGTCTGTAAGACTGCAGAGCATGTCAAGTCTTACCGCATAGTGACTGCTCTTACATGTTCAATGAACTGACAGAGCGCGTCAATGAATGTCTTCAGTGTCCATGCGTTGGCATATTCCTAAATGAATGTTATCTTAGTCAATGTTAGTGCATCATGGTAATCAGGAAAACATTTCAATATTTTTTTCAATGAGGCCCAATGATTATTTCTCTTAGTTGATTAGCAAATATTTGAATGCTCTGTTCATTGCAAGATACAGCTCATTACTGATGGATAATACAGCAATTTAGTCACTGGAATACAGCACTTGCGTCTGCAGGCATTTTGTTAGAATGTGGCAGGTTGTGTGCTGTTTTTATCTGGAGCCCAGATTTCTTTAGTTTGAGATGTTTCACATGCAGTAAGACGTGATCTAGCACATTAGGGCATGTAAAACATGCAACTTCGTCATTGACCTACTCACTGTTGATTTATTTCTACAGGTTTCTGCACTTCAAGTGTAAAAATACTGGTAAATTCTTATGTCAAGTGATTTCCATTAAAAGAAACAAAAAGCATACATGATTCATTTGTGTTTATGCACAATGCCTTATCAAGTATATTCTTGGCCAAAATGAACTTCCATATCGATGAGAACCACGTCTTGCACTTATGACTTGGCACATCTGATGATTGAGAGAATTACCCACAGACAGGCTTCTGGCTCCCGAAACCTCAAACCTCCTTCCTTCTCCTCCACCCACATATTGCAGGTGCTGGGTGCCACCTCATACCTCTGATCCTCCCTACTTCGTAGGGTTGGGTGGGCGTGTTGACAGTCTGTGCTAAAAGGATCCTTGGATGGCATTCTTACAATGAAACACCTGGGAATATGTTACTTCAGTGAAGAAATAACTGTCAACTCCATACAACACTTCACTAAACGGCAGGCAAACTACACATACACAGCTCAGCTTCCCCTTTGCTCGAGCCCCCAAATACCCATTGCCGCTCCAAGTTGGCCTGACACAGGGGGCTTCTACCAGAGGCAGTGCTGGAGTGGAAAGGGGCACCTGTCCTAAGCAACAGCTGTGAAATACCTTCTTAAGTTTCAGGGAATAAACAACCATGTGATCACCTTGCTCAGTCCTCAGTAGAGGCCCTGACAAGTCCAAGCAAGTAAGGAGCCCTGAAGCTTTAGCTTCAGTAGTTCACAGAAAACCTTCCTCTGTGCACAGGGTTTGTACACCGAGAGAGTATGTGCCTAAATATTTGTATCTGCAGTCATGAAACCTGACTTGCCAAATGTGGCTTTAATGGGATACCCTTCATTTTAAGAGATGAGATGTTGAGATTATTTTCTATTAAAGCAAAGCTTACAGAAAGCTTTTTTAATAGAAAGCATACCATCCTTTCAGCCAATGAAAGAAGCAAGAAGCTGGTCTTTTTTCTTTACTGAAAAATGAGAAAAATGTCTTCTTCTCCTAGGGTAACTTAAATGCAAAATATTTCATATACTTATGGACAGGATTTTTAAAATTCATTCATTTGGATTCCTCCTAGTGTCTGCAATGTACCCACCCACCACACCCACATTCACACATTGACTTTGGGTGGAAGTTGTATAGGATAAGAAATTATTAAGCTAATGTATGAATAGATGAATGAGTGGAATTTATTTCATGATTTTCTGCTGATAGAGGAAATTCAGTTTATTTTATAAAGAAGTACATGTCAATAGGGGGAAAAAAAGGATGGGCACAATGGCTCACACCTCCAATCCCAATACTCTGGGGGAACAAGGTAGGGAGGGGGATCACTTGAGCCCAGGAGTTAGAGATCAGCCTTGGCAAAATAGCAAGACCCCAACTCTAAAAAAAAAAAATAGCTTGGCATAGTGGCATGTGCTTGTGGTCCCAGCTACTTGGGAAGCTGAGGTGGGAGGATCACTTGAGCCCAGGAGGTCAAGTCTATAGAGCATGTGTATGCCACTGGACTTTAGCCTGCGTGACAGAGCAAAACCCTATCTCAAAAAATAAATGAATAATAAATAAATCAATTAAAAAATTGGCAAAGGACACAAATAAACCAATTAAAAAATTGGCAAAGGACACAGGTTCATTTGCGGAGAATAGAAAATTCATGATAAAAGGGTTTTTAACAAACATTTAATTCTCACTTAATATCCAGAGGTAAATGGTCAGTGACTGGTAAGGTGTTTTCTCAAACATTATTATGATCTGAGACTCCTCTTTTTTATTGCTGTGACATCCTAAATATTTGTCTTTTTTTTTTTTGAGACAAAGTTTCCCCCTTGTTGCCCAGACTGGAGTCTGGAGTGAAGTGGCACAATCTTGGCTCACTGCAATCTCTGCCTCCCAGTTCAAGAGATTCTCCTGCCTCAGGTTCCCAAGTAGCTGATATTACAGGCCCACACCACCACCCCATCTCTACTAAATATAATTTTTGTATTTTTAGTAGAGACTGGGTTTCACCATGTTGGCCAGGCTTGTTTCAAACTCCTGACCTCAGGTGTTCCACCCACCTCAGCCTCCCAAAGTGCCAGGATTACAGGCGTGAGCCACTGCCACATTTGTCTTTTATTCATCGTCCGAGATTGATGCTTCAGCTTCTCCTGTTGTATCTACGTTCCAACAAATAAAAAGATACGCACTTTTCCTTCAAAAACACTTTCCGGAAGTGTTTAGCAAACCCGTTTCCTCATGTCTCATTGCCCAGTGTTTAGTCACGTGAGTTTCCCTAACTTTAAAAGAGACTAGGCAATGTAGTCTTCATCCTGTATGACTGTGTGTACCATTAGAAATTGGGGTGTTGTTGCTAAGAAAGACTGAGTGAATATTAGGGAACATTTAATGGTCTGCACTCCAGATATAAATAAACCATTATCAATAGGAATTTCAATAGCCAAGCAACTTAAAAAGTGAACTCACTAGTAATTTTAAAGAACACCACTTGGGGTCTGGCGTGGTGCCTTATGCCTGTATTCCCAGCACTTTGGGAGGCCATGGCAGGTGGATCACCTGAGGTCGGGAGTTTGAGGCCGACCAATAATTAAACATGGGGAAACCCCATCTCTACTAAATATAAAAAATTTACCTCAGGAGGCTGAGGCAGAAGAATCACTTGAACTTGGGAGGCAGAGGTTGCAGTGAGCAGAGATCTTGCCACTGCATTACAACCTGGTCGACAGAGTGAGACTTCATCTCGAAGAAAAAAAAATACCAATTGAAATATTCCCCTGTTGACACCAGTGAAGCAGAAAGAAAGTACTCAGTCAAGGCTGTAGGGATGTAAGTTCTCTCCTGTGCTATTTTGGGAATGTAAAGTGGTAGGAATAACTAGAAAGAAAATTTGCCGTTGTCTGTGAAAATGAATATACGATCACTTTTTCCTAAAAGTTAATGCTTGTAGCTGCGTTTCTTAAAGAGTTCAGAAAGAAGAGTACTAAGCTGTTTGTCCAACATTGTTTGTAATAATGAAAGTCTGGATAAAAAGGTAAATATCCCTTTTCTTGGATAGGTTAAACACATTTTTACATAGCCAGGGAATTACAACCAGACATTAATAAGGATGATGATTATGTACTGACTTGGAAAGATCTCCAAGATGGACCGATACGCACAGGATAATTCCACCTGTATTTCTAAAAGTTTAAACACATCCCATACTTCAGACTAGTGCCAGTGGTTATGTTGGTGGAGGATGTCAAAGACTGAGTATGTTTCGAGGTTTTTGGTAATTAGGGGATTTTACTTTCTGATTTATATAATTATTATTTGTATTTTTACAAAAATTATTTTCTCTTAAAACATTTTAAATAAAAACATATGTTATCATTTACTGCTATTAACAGTTTGGAGGGCTTTTTGTCCATTTGTAGATGCAGAAACGTGTATATATGTCTATGTGAATTACTATATTGACAAGATAGAATCATGCTGTACAGAGAGATTTGTATTGATTTTATTACATAGTGTCTGTCATGTTGGGAATATTTTCCAAAGGCATTTACACGTCAAAAGTTTATTTTAATGATTCTCTTCATACAAATACCATATTATATATAACCACTTCCAATTATTGAAAATTGAAGTTGTTTGCAATAAAAAAATATTTTTATAAACAATTGTTTATATATTTATGTTTATAAATATTACATAAGCCTATAAATGAATACATAATTATATAATTTTATTTATGAATAAAAATTTTATTCTTATCAAATAAAAATTGCAGCCAGGTGTGGTGGCTCACACCTGTAATTCCAGCACTTTGGGAGGCAAAGGCAGGTGGGTCAAGAGGTCAGGAGTTCGAGACCATCCTGCCCAATATGGTGAAATCTCATCTCTACTAAAAATACAAAAATTAGCTGGGCATAGTGGCGAATGCCTGTAATTCCAGCTACTTAGTAGACACAGGCAGAAGAATCACTTGAACCCAGGAGGTGGAGGTTGCAGTGAGCCGAGATTGTGCCACGCACTACAGCCTGGGTGACAGAGCAAGATTCAATCTCAAAAAAAAAAAAAGGCAGTTTATAAAATAAAAATTTTATTCAGAAATAAAATTTTTGTAAGCATTTATAAATATGTGCATATATGTGCTATATGTTATATAATTATATTTATAATATATATAATATATTTTATATTTTTTGTAATTTTTTATAAATATAAATGTGAATAAAATTTATTTTTAAAATTATAAAAACATTACAAAGTATATATTATGTAAATATTTATAAACATATATAAACTAAAATTATAAATGAAAATCTAAATATTTTTTTAAATTATTTGTAATAAACATCTTTCTACACCATCTTTGCCCAGATAGTTTATCACCACAGGAGAGATCACTACTAGGAGTTGTGTTGAAAGTTACAAACATTTTAGACTCTTGATACAAATTATATTTCCAGTTTGTTTTTCAGAAAGGTTTTGCTAATTTATATTCCCACTAACAATGTATTAGTAAACCCATCTTGCCAGAACTAACCACCACTGAATTTTCTTTTCTTTTTTTGTTGGGGGGGTGGGGAATGGAGTCTAGCTCTGTCACCAGGCTGGAGTGCAGTGGTGTGACCTTGGCTCACTGCAACCTCCACCTCCCAGGTTCAAGCAATTCTCCTGCCTCAGCCTCCTAAGTAGCTGCACTGCCATGCCCAGCTAATTTTTGTATGTTTAATAGAGGCACGGGTTCACCACGTTGGCCAGGATGGTTGCAATCTCCTGACCTCATGATCCGCCCTCCGCAGCCTCCCAAAGTGCTAGGATTACAGGCGTGAGCCACCGCAACTGGACTGAATTTTCTTATTTTTAGAAAGATTGTAAATTTGATGAGCAAAATGCTATCTTATTGGTAAAGAAGTTTAAATTACTATCAATAATGAGGTTAAACTGTTGCAAGAATTTACTGGGATAGGTGTGTTATGTCACTGACCTATTTTCTGTGACTTGATAATAGCATGTTTTTACTGAATTGTAAGAGCTCTTTTATACTGAGGATAATAATTTTTTTCAGTGTTACTTATTACTAATTTTTTTTTGGTTTACTTTGGCCAGTTAATTTTATGCTGTTTTGAATATTATGCTTTGAAGGATCTCTTAGGAGTTTTGATAAATCCTTCATTTTTTTATTTGAAAAATATTTTCTAAGCACATGTTAAATATCTGCTGCTATCATTAGTGATTGGACTTCAGTAGTGGTTAAAATAAATTTATCTACCTTTTCTTTCTTCTTTTTTTTTTTTTTTTTTTTTTTTTGTTTGTTTTGAGACGGAGTCTTGCTCTCTGTTGCCCAGGCTGGAGTGCAGTGGCATGATCTCAGCTCAGCGGAACCTCTGCCTTCCAGGTTCAAGCAATTCTCCTACCTCAGTCTCCTGAGTAGCTGGGATTACAGGTGCCTGCCACCACGCCCGGCTAATCTTTGTGTTTTTTAGTAGAGACGGGGGTCTCACTGTGTTGGCCAAGCTGGTCTTGAACTCCTGACCTTGTGATCTGCCCACTTTGGCCTCTCAAAGCTCTGGGATTACAAGCATGAGCCACCGGACTCAGCCTTATCTACCTTTTCTTTGAGATTCCTTTTAAAATGTGTTGTGCCTTAATCTCTGAAAGGTAGCCTTTAAACATGAAGTGTGATTTTAATAGCACTGTTGTACGGACATCCTCGGAGTAGAGAGGAATTTCTGTTATTATAAGCTCTGCATGTATTTTTATAAAATTTATTTAATTCCGGAGTTTGATTGGGGATAGTACCTGTAGAGATACAAGAAACATTTAGGAGTTTAACATAAATCTTTGTTGCTTTTATGTGCATTATTTGCTATTATTTTTATTTTTTTGAGATGGAGTCTCCCTCTGTCACCCAGACTAGAGTGTAGTGGTGTGATACAACCTCTGCCTCCCAGGTTCAAGCAATTTTCCTGCCTCAGCCTCCTGAGTAGCTGGAATTACAGGTGCATGTCACAACACCTGGCTAATTTTTGTATTTTTAGTAGAGATGGGGTTTTACTATGTTGGCCAGGCTGGTCCTGAACTCCCGACCTCTAGCAGTCTGCCCACCTCAGCCTCCCAAAGTGTTGGGATTACAGGTGTGAGTCACCGCACCTGGCCTACTATTATTTTTAAAGGGTGTCGCATCTATATTCGTATACCTATTTATCCCCTTTATTTTTTTATGGTTTGAGAGGACAGTCAAGGACTTTATGAGAAATGATTTTCATTTATAAATACTGTTCATTTTGGCACCTAGGTTCAGATTATACTGTTTGAATGCAATGTACATTTTCAAGAACATAACCGCAATGCATTGAGGGTATTGAAGCATTCATGCACTTAGATGCTGCTGATTGAATGTCTCCAGGCCTAACCAAAGTACATATTAGATGAATAAGGCCATCTTCACCTGTGCACTGACTCTGTCTGGCTCCCATGGCTACCTGTATAGGGCTGGACGCCCCCCATCTTACCCAACGTTCTAAGACTTCTCCAGTCTGCAGCTCTGTGAAGTGTGTGGAAACAAGTGCGTCAAATTCCCAGGGCCTTGTTGTTGGTGCTCTCTGGCCTTCTAGTTATTTCAGGGAAAAATTACACCATTGCTACTATTTTACTGCCTTCTGTGAAAATGATTTTCCTTGCTATCAAGTGACCTTTCCAAACTTGCTAAATTCTGTTTGAAAGTGACTAAGGGCCAGGCGCAGTGGCTCACACATATAATCCCAGCACTAAGGATTCCAAGGCAGGAGGATTGCTTTAGTCCAGGTGTTGGAGATCAGCCTGGACAACATAGCAAGATCCTATCTCTGCAAAAACAAAATTCAAAACTTAGCCAGGCATGGTGGCATATGCCTGTGGTCCCAGCTAATTCGAAGCCTGAGGCAGGAGAGACTTGAGCGTGGGAGGTTGAGGCTGCAGTGGGCTGTGATCACACCACGGCACTCCAGCCTGGGTGACAGAGTGAGACCCCATCTCTAAAAATTAAAAAAAACATTTTTTTAAGTGAATCAGATATCCAGTCTTTCCACTCTGTTTTCAACTTCTTGACCTCAGGATAGTAGAACAGAGTCTCACAAGGACCTGCCTCTCTACCAAAAACTGTTCTCTGAGTTCCCACCAGTGTGCTGTTGGTAAATCTGACCTTGTCTTTCAGAAGCACTCAAAACAGTCACCTCACATCTGTCCATTTTCCCATACCCAATCTAATTAGGTTCATCTGCACCTGATAACTCTGTATTGCTGTGTGCATTCATAGTAATAAAATGCAGCTCTATGTTATGATTTGATTAACCTTCGTTAGTGCCAATGCTGTTTCTCTGTTTCCATGGCTCCTACGGCAGTAGACTATCCAAGAATTATTCCTTTCCTTATCAGAGCTCCACATCATCAGGCTCTTCAGAGGTCTCTTTGGAGCAACGGTGGGAAGTGATTATTCTGCCTCCCTCCTGGTATTTTCTGGAAGCTTGGCAGGTCAAGCTATGTTTGAAAACACTGGGTTGAGGAAATTACAGATGAGGTTTCTTACACAGTGGGAGTAGCATTGTCATTTGTGATCAAGTGCGATTGTGTTCACAGTTCTTTGTTTTTGTTGTAATTTAGTCTACATAAACCAAAACCAACATGTCGATAAAATTTTCCACATGCCCTGACAAGTATTGATACATCCAGGACTTTTCAGTTTTATTAACAAGTTAACTTTTTTTTTTAATAAAAAGGAGGAGGACAAAGCAATATAGGTTTACAATATTTCATTTTACTGCATAAGAATGTTTAAAAACACAGTAACAAAAGTGTCTAGTCTCAACATAACTAATAAAGGGAAGCATTTTAACAGGAAAACTGGGAAATATGTAATTTCTTTTTTTTGTTTTTTTGAGACGGATTTTCGCTCTTCTTGCCCAGGCTGGAGTACCATGTCGCAATCTTGGCTCACTGCAACCTCTGCCTCTCCTGCCTCAGCCTCCTGAGTAGCTGGGATTACAGGCATGTGCCACCGTGCCCAGCTAATTTTGTATTTTTGGTAGAGACAGGGTTTCTACATGTTAGTCAGGAACTCCAGACCTCAGGTGATCCCCTTGCCTCATTCTCCCAAAGTGCTGGCATTACAGGCATGAGCCACCACACCCGGCCACCAGAAATATATAGTTTCAAATAAACGACTTTCTTCTAATAGGAAAAGTTATCTTTGTCACTAGTTGGTGGTGACAAACATACACTAGGTCTGAATCCCTGGGGACTAAGCATAGAAAACCCATGTGACCCTGTTTACTCTCCAGTTCTGAGGAGCTACTTCTTAGCTCTGCAGTGAGACTCACAATTTACTACCATTTGGAGCCTTTTAAAATTGAGACAGGATTGATGCCCAGATGTTTTCAGAAGTCTGTGAATACACAAAGCACATTGATTTTTCTTCCTATTCTTTTTCTCCGGAAGCAATAGTTGGGGGGCGGGCTCCAGGAGTTTTAAATGTGATTCCAGATTAATTCTCTTCCAGTGCACTGGGAACACATTTCAAAGGTAGAATTGATCCAATTCTGTGACCCAGTCTCCTGGGCAAATCGAAGCAGAAATTATAATGACAAACCAGAGCAAAAACTGTGTGTGTGTGTGTGTGTGTATGTGTGTGTGTGTGTGTGTGTGTGAGAGAGAGAGAGAGAGAGAGAGAGAGAGACTGGGTGTGCAGGCACAGGTGTCTACATGAAAGTAATTAAAGCCCAAAGCAAGATCTCACAAGACATTTTTTTAGTTCTGTTTTGCAGGGAGAACCTACCCATGTGTACCATTTTGGAGGACAGTAATCAAGGCATATACTGAGCCCTGTTCTTTTTGTGAAAGACCATGCTGCCATTTGGGACATCTGAAACAGAGCATGTTCAAATGCAGCATAGTGACAATCCTTTTACACATTACTCAATAGCAAAAGTGGGATTAAGAAAGCGACTGTTCGTGAACAATTTTTTTTTGAGACAGAGTCTCGTTCTGTCACCCAGGCTGGAGAGCAGTGGCGTGATCTTAGCTCACTACAACCTCCACCTTCCGGCATGTGAACAAATTCTTCTCATGGCCTCCCTCCAGCTGTATTGTAAGAAGGCAGCAACATATGAAAATCTTTTGTTAAGGAAGCCACTGCATTCTTGAACATTTTTTGTGTGCATTAAATTTTTCACTGAGGTGTAATTGATGTCCCTCCGTGCATAGACCTGTTGCTTCTGTTCCGCAGGTCTGCTGAGTGCCACCTGGAATCTCCCTCCCTGACCCCAGGTCTGGCCACTCTCTGCAGTCAGCGAGCTGGAGTGATTGCGAGACCCAGGGAACTTGCTTCCGAATCCTCATGGACCATTGTCCCATATTGCCTCATGTCACTGTCCTGAAAACCACTGTTTCACGTATTTTGTCGAATTACTAGGTTGCTTCAGGTGGGAGATTTAGTGCTTATTACTCCATCATAGTCAGAAGTGAAAGTCTGATAAAGCAGTCTTGAAACTTGACCAAGTTGGATATTAGGATCTGCATTAGTCACTAGGAACAAAAAGCCCTCTGCCAAGTAACCTGTAATCATCCCACAGAAGAGTGGTAACTTTTCTTTGCGTAGTTGAACATTTTGTACTATTGAAATTTGTATACCTGAACATTTTTAGATAAATTATAGTTCTTTGAATTCAAAGTACAACACCTCTAGTTGTATAAAGCTAGATGAAAAGTGTATAGCATTATTCATTTTATACATATTGAAATTGAGTCCAAGGAGTGGGTACAGTTGTCTTAGAATCATATGAAGTAATGGCTGCCACTTACAGTTGTGCAAATTGTATACTGCAGAAGCATACCTGTCTGCGGCAATGAATTGGGGATGAAATGCAGCTCATGGTCTGTTCCCTAAACTTAGTTCCTGGTATGTGGTTGCACACACCTAAAGGGATTTTTCTCATTGTCATTAAAGTACCTCAAACACCCATAAATGATGTCATTTTTAGACAAGAAGCTGCATAATATGGTTTGGTTGTGTTGCCACCCAATCTCATCTTGAATTGTAGCTCCCATAATTCACATGTGTCATGGGAGTGACCCTATGCGAGGTAGTTGAGTCATGGGGACAGGTCTTTCCCATGCTGCTCTTGTGATAATGAGTAAGTCTCATGAGACCTGATAGCTTTATAAATGGCAGTGCCTGGACAGGCATGGTGGCTCATGCCTCATAATCCTAGCACTTTGGGAGGCTGAAGTGGGTGGATCACCTGAGGTTGGAAATTCAAGACCAGACTGACCAACATGGAGAAAACCCGTCTCCATTAAAAATACAAAAATTAGGTCATGGTGCATGCCTGTAATCCCAGCTACTCAGGAGGCGGAGGCAGGAGAATTCCTTGAACCCAGGAGGCAGAGGTTGTGGTGAGCCAAGATCACACCATTGCACTCCAGCCTGTATAATAAGAGCGAAACTCCAACACACACACACACACACACACACACACACACACACACACACACACACACCCCAGTTCCCTGCACATGCTCTCTTGCCTGCCACCATGTAAGACATGCCTTTGCTCCTCTTTTGCCTTCTGGCATGATTGTGTTGCCTCCCTCGCTGTGTGAAACTGTGAGTCTTTATTACCAACTTGAGAATGGACTAATGCACTGTGTCTCTTTAGAAACCTCTTTCATCATAGCATGTTTGACTTCAAAGAGTTATGCTTTAAGTGGCACAGTCATGTCAGTCTGGGCATTTATGTGTATTCTTTGTTACTCTGAAGAATATTTTATCAGAAATGGAAATAGCACAATATTAATTCACTCACTGGACAATGCTTGAATAAGAGTAGAAAGTGGTATAGCCATCGTTGCTCACTGCAACGAGAGACTGGCAGTTTGTGCTCTGTGGATGCTTGTTCCTGTAGAGGAAAAAAAATGTTGCATTCACCAAAGACCCTACCTTCTGTTAGCAAGGCCCTGAGCATAAGATAAAAGGATCCTTTTCTATTTGGATATATTTTCCCCATCTCTGTCAATTTTGCCTGTTTGTGATCCTTTGAATTGGGGTTTGAGTACGAAACACAATCAACTCAAATAATTCAAGATGCCTTAATGACAAAGATGAATTTGCAGAGATGTGGGCAGTGGTAGTGAGGAACCCAAAAACGGCCAGTTCCATCAGCACCCCAAACTTTAGGAAGTTAGAGGCCTGCTTAGTGCTGCCGCAGCTCCAGGAGCCATGGAGGGGAAGAAGAGGATGCCCAAGAGGATGTGTAGCAGGGAGGGATGGAGCCACTGTCAGAAAATATGACCCAGAGCTGGGTGGTAGCTGGCAACCAGAGAGCAGGGGAGCCTTGAGGGTACAGCCGCCAGGGCCAAGCTTCCTGGGATGCAGAGCGAGCCTGGCAGGGCAGAGTTGTCACAGTGCAGCATGGGCACAGGAGGTGGAGGCAGAGGGGAAATGTGCACTGCAGGTATTTTCTCTGCAGATGGATGAATTCACCTTACTGATTATGGAAGGGCAGGCAGATCTTTTCCTTTTCCTTGGATAAAAAGCTAGAAGAGAAGCAGAAGGAAACTCAGCTACCATGAGTTCCACCCATGTGCCTGGTAGTCAGCCAGCTGTCCACAGATACTGCACCACTGCCTCACAGCCCTCTGAGGCAGGGGACATCCCCTCCTGTGCTGGGTGAGCTGCCTGAGACTGGAGGTTCGGTAAAGGGGGACTCAGATGCTCATGTGCGCACCTGGGTTACTGAACCAGGATGAGGAGAAGTTCATATTCTATCCACTGCGCTTCCTCCCATAAGCTAAGCATCTCTTTTAGGAAATCCAGTTGTCGCCCTGTCCATTGAAATAGAACCCATCCAAGGAGGTTAAGCATCTGGTCTTCCTGTTACCAGTCTCTCACCTGCTTCAGTCCAGCTTCCACGTCTGATTTATCTTTTGAATAAACAAGCCTCACTTTGTTACCTCCTGCCTGAAGACTTCTCCTCGTTCCATGTTCTATTTAGGTTTTATTCTTTCATCACTTCTGACTATCATAAATAATGCTGCTGTGACCATTTGTGTAAATGTCTTTGTGTATACATATGTTTTCATTCCTCTTGGGAGCCAACTTTGTGGAATTGCCAAACTCTGTGGTAGCATATATTCAATTTTCAAAGAAGCTTTAACCTTTTAAAGACACTGACTAATATTTGAGGACTTTATTTTCTCCATATCTTTGCCAACACTTGGTATTGTCAGTCTTTTTAATTTGGATATTTTAGTAGGTGCAAGGTAATATCTTACATTGTTGTAATTTGCATTTCGCTGATGTGTAATGACATGCACCATCTTTTCATGTGCATATTTGACATTCAGGTATCTTCTTTGATGCAGCATCTATTCAAATCCTTTTCCATTTTATTGGGTTTTGGTTTGGTTGTTTTCCTAATACTAAAGTCTAAGATTTTTTTATGTATACTCTCAACAAAGGTCGTTTCTCAGATAGGTGATTTGTATGTGTTTTCTGCCAGTCTGTAGGTTGCCTTTGCATCTTCTTTATGGCACCTTTAAAAACTCCTCCCACCCCACTTTTGGAGACAGGCTCTTGCTCTGTTGCCCAGGCTGGAGTGCAGTGGCATAATCTGCAGCCTCAAACTTCTGGCCTTAAGGGACCCCCCCCGACCCACCTTAGATTTCTGAGTAGCTGGGACTATAAGCATACACCACCACACCTGAGTAGTTTTTTTTATAATTGTTATTATTTTTTTAGAGACAGAGTCTCCCTGTGTTGTCCAGGCATGTTCTCAATCTCCTGGGCTCAATCAATCCTCCTGTCTCAGTCTCCCAAAGCACTGGGATTATAGGTGTGAACTACCATGCCTGGCCTCAACAACGTTTTAATGTTCA
Source organism: Saguinus oedipus (assembly GCA_031835075.1). Classification (NCBI taxonomy): domain Eukaryota; kingdom Metazoa; phylum Chordata; class Mammalia; order Primates; family Cebidae; genus Saguinus; species Saguinus oedipus. The sequence continues at coordinate 171,421,917 of CM063172.1, read as the reverse complement.
TTTTGATAAAGTCCAATATATTGATTTTTTGCTCTTACTGTTCATTTTTTTGGTGTATCTTATCTAGAAATTGTTGTCTTGCCCAATGTCACAAAAAATATTATATTTTTCCTTCTAGTTTTTTTTTTTTTTTTTTTTTTTTGAGACAGAGTCTTGCTCTGTCACCCAGGCTAGAGTGCAGTGACGTGATCTCAACTCACTTCAACCTCTGACTCCCAGGTTCAAGGTATTCTTCTGCCTCAGCCTCCCCAGTAGCTGGGACTACAGGCACGTGCCACCACACCCAGCTAATTTTTGTATTTTTAGTAGAGATGGAGTTTCACTATGTTGGCCAGGCTGGTCTTGAACTTCTGACGTTAGGTGATCTGCCTGCCTCTGCCTCCCAAAGTGCTGGGATTACAGGTGTGAGCTACCAGGCCCAGCCCCTTCTGGAAGATTGAAAATGATAGCTCTTTCATTTAGATCCTTGGTCAGTTGCTCACTAATCTTTGTGTTTGGTGCGACGTAAGGGACAATGGTTATGTTACGATTGCTATCATGCATGTTTCTCTACATCTTCAAGCACCATGTATTGAAATGACCAGCCCTCTCCCATTGAACTACCTTGGCACTGTTGTTAGACTCTCTCTTCTGTTCGGTTGATCTGTTTATCCTTCCTCATGCCAGTACCACACTGCCTTGATTTCTGTAACTGTATATGATGATATCTCAAACTGTCTTTCATTTTGCCAGGTTAACTAGAAAATTAAAAAAAAAAAAATTTTTTTTGAGAAACTAAAGGACAGTTACTACTTGGAATCATTAGTAGAACCCAGTAAATATTTCTGATGATTGGTTTTGGTTTTAGTTTATTGGCTTGGGTGCTGCATTACAGCAAGTTCTGAAATCAGGCAGTTTAAGGCCCCCGATTTTGTTTTATTTTTCAGAATTGCTTTGGCTAGTATAGCTCATCATATATCCACATAAATTTTAGAGTTTGTCTATTTCTTAAAAAATATTGACGATATTTCAAAAGGGATGGTTTCGAATCTAGAGATCAGTTTGAGAATTACCAGTTTAACAGATGGTCTTCCCTCTGCCTGGAGTTCCCTTTCTCCCTTTTCCCCATCAGATAAACCCCTACCCATTCTTAAAGACACAGCTCAAAAGATTTTCATCCTCTGGGAAGCCTCAACTTCCGCAGGTAAAGTTAGACACCACCTTAGGTGTATTTACGTCTCTGCTATAGCATACGTCATGTCAAATTTGAATTAGAATCCTAAGGGTAATGACTATATTTTAATTTTTTATTTTTCCAATGCCTCGTAAAAGGTATATGCCATATGCTTAATAATTACTTGTCTAATAAATTAAGAAGTAAATACATGAATGTTGCAAATAATCAGTTTTAGTATAGGCATTTTCATTTGAATAACTGTTACATAAGTAGTCACTTACTCCTACAGTTAGCAGCTATGTGTGCACCCAAGGAAATCTCAACTTCCCAACAAAGGTAAGATGCTTTCTAGTTCAGAAAAAAAAAGCTTTTGTACATGGATATAAAACGATGAAATGTTAAACATTGTCTAGGACCTCCTCTTACCTCTAAGTTTTAAGGAGGTCACACAGTAATTGACTACCAGTCTGGCATTTAAGTCTGTGTGTGCGTATGTGTATATGCATGTGTTTGTATGCATGTGTGTATCTGTGTGTATAAGCATGTTTGTGTGTGTTCATGTGTATGTGCACATGTGTGACTTGCCTCCACCTCTCTTTACTGAAATCTCCCTATGGTTTAGTAACTTAAGGACTTACAAGAACAGAACATCACTTGTTCTCATATCCTCAATGTGACACTTGGCTAATTAAACATAAACCTCACAAAACTGTACTGAGAAAAGCATGAAATCATTATTAGTACCTTTAGACTATCTTTAAAGTTTAACACTTACAGTGCAAATCAAAGGAATGAAGACAACCTTTTTGGAAATCTGTGACTACCATCCTCATTAGGTTCAGATGGAGCTTACAGTGGGAATTAGGATTATTTTTTATGCAGATAGTGTTCAGATGAGTCCTCACTATTTGCAAAAATTTCAAATGTTCTCAGTTGATCCTGCATGACTCTCCTTACAGTTTAATATCACACATCTCTGCAACTCGATTGTGGCCTCTTGAAGAAGGGTCTGTGTTTTCTATTTTTGAACAAAATTCCCCCGGGTCCCCAGTGTGCATTCAGATACCAGGTGGATGTTCAGTAAAGGCTAAATTGACATTTAGGCAGCAGCTTAGTGGTGAGTCTTGTCTCGCATTCTGCACTGAAGTGTTTCATCCTGCAGAAGAAGAGCTGGGGGGAGGTGGAGAGCCTGGTCGCTCCTCCAGAATCAGAGCTCGGCGGAGAGCCGCCTCTCTCCTCCTCTAGCCTCCTTTAGGGATGACCTGGTGATGTGCTTCACAGCCGTGTAGGGTCTGAGCTCTCACTTGTTGAAGAAACAAGAGATACTAGGTAAGTCTGGCTTGTAAGTCTGACTGGAGAAGTTTTCCTGCTAAGGAGGGAAGCCATCCACTCAGAGTTCAGCATGAACCTGGGGAAGGAGAAATGAGGTGGGTGCTTTCAGGTCACAACATAATGCGTGGCTCTGTCCCATGTTAGGGAAGCCACAACTGCGAGCACTGTTCCTGTGTTCGATATCAGAGCCTGTCAGTTTCAGCAGCCTCAGCCTCTGTGGGACCCTCTGCTGCAGATGGGTAGGCTGCTTTACTAGTGTGGTGTCTAGCTGCCCTTGGTCAAGTGTGAGCGACTGTGTTGCCAGGCTGGTTGACACTGGCATGGCAGCTTTTGGTGACCAATCACGTTGATCATCAGAGACCTTGATTTTGAAGCGGACAGAAAAGAAAATCTCCCGTATTTACTATTTAATTTCTATTTTGATCTCCTTCTGGACACCAGTTCATCCTGGAAGGCATATGCCAGGGTGTAGGCTGCTCTGTGGGGAAGACTCATCAACTCTTTAAGGAGCAGAGCCTTTCTCTTGGATAAGTTGGCTAAGCAGAGCTGCTGACAGGCAGAAGCAGCACAGGTATACGTGGACTTGCTGTATTCGGAGTATTCAAGCCCAGTTGGACCCATGGAGCAAATAGGAGGGGCAGCATCCAGTCCAGGTGGAGCTGAGATGAGCACCACCCCACCTCCCCGCCTCTTCATCAACAGCTGTTTCTTTTGCAATTAAAATCCTTCAGACACATCAAATGATAATCCTCCTGTGTTTTAGAAAATAGAATCCTTGACCCCTTGTAAAGGAAATGAGAGGAGTGTGCAAACCGACGCATGGAAAGGACCCCGGGGTTAGCGGTGGCCATCGGAGGGCCTGTGCTGGAGCCCTGGAAGAGACTCACTAGAGCAACAGGGAATAGTAAAGACAGGATCTTGTCGTCGGAAGATGAAAGCACAAACAGGGAGCACTGTGTGTACATGCGTGTGTGTGCATGCGTGCGTGTATGTACTCAGGAAGGCCACAGAACAAGGGATCCCTAGCAGGACCTCACCGGCATCGTCAGGTGTTTACCCAGAAGGACGCTTCCGGAAGCGTCCTTCCGGATGAGGGTGTCAGGTCTATGAGGGTGGATATTGGAAAAGGCACTGCTTCTGTGACCGGATATGGAAATAAGCATCCAGTAAACATGAAGAACAAAGAACAGGCAGTTTCGAGTTGAGACAACAGAGGGGATTTACTGACTTGGGGAAGATGATTTTTAACATACCAGCTGTGAATTGAGACACATTGTTTCTTCAGTAGCCCAGACGGAAAATTCATGACTGTATTCAGAAGCCTCCCACTGTTAAATTTCTTCAATTTGCATTCTTTTTTAGTGGGAGGCAAAGTGGAAATGTGGCTTAGCGGCCATATGATAACCTAGATTCTCATGACTTGGGGGTTGAAACTCATAGTCTGAATGAAAGCAAACCACTCTGCCACCTTTGGCAAGTGATTCAGTCTCGGTTAATAGTCCAGCTTTCTTATCTACTAAAGTATTAATAGAGATTCGTGAAGACCTATTTACGTATGAGGAAAATGCCAGGCTGGGAAGGTCGGGTTCTGGATTAGGCCCCTCTGCCACAGCACAGCTCAAAGACAGCAATTGCTTCGGGAAATAGAATCCAGAATTTGTTTCCAAGTGCTGGAAGGCGTTTGAAACTTTATCAGTGTTTTGTTGTTATTGGTGCAAAACTCTAAAGCCCATTGTTGGGGCAATGTCTTGGTGCAACAGAGTTCGCACAATTAATATAGCTAAGTGTTACTGAAATAGATATACAAGTTATTTTCTATGAATTGTCAACCTTGTCTCCAAATCTCTTCAGTCCACCAGAATTTGCTTCAATCCTTCCACATTGCCTTCTCCTTCTCCTTGTGGGTCCAACCTCCCAGCGGAGGGGAAGGAAGGAGATGGAGAGGAGTTTGAAGGCAGATGGCAAGAGGCACACCTCAGATGTCTTTGTAGTATCCAGAGCCAAAGGCCACCAGCCTGGCCTGCCTCCTACATCGGGGCATGTTAGTGGAGTGACCCCAAAGATTCTGTTCTGAAACCCAAAAGCAGATGGCAGCATCTGAGCACCTGCCTATCAGTGTCCATGCGGATCATCACCAGAGCCTCATAAATCAAGTTCCACTACTGCATCTCCCCAAGTTCATTCAGGACTCAATGTCCTCTCTCCTCCTGGGTTTCGAGCCTGCCTTCAGGTGGCTCAGTGTCCTGCGAGATGGGTAGATACTCTGCACTCTTCTTTATTCATTGTTCTAAGGGAGCCCTTGCGCTGCTCAAGCAGTAATTACTTCCTTGACACTGAAGCCTGTCCTTGAGGTGTCCATGCATTTGCTATGGTTACTGTCAGTGTTCTCCTGCTGCGCAGCTGCGGGTCACCTGGAGGCTGTGCCACCCCCCCCGCATCTGACATCAGCAGGCCCACTTCTGACCTCTGCACATCTGTAACACCGCCTCCTTTTTAGTTCCATCTTCTTTCATTACTTTTAGTGACACAGAACCTGACAAACTCCTGATTCTCACTTTGGTGGGGGTCTGACTTGAGGTCTTTGCTTCCTTTATGAAACGCGTCTGTGTTGCAGATTCACCATGTGCCAGGAACTTAGGAGGCGGCAGTGTGGAAAGCTCTCTGCCCTAATGCAGCCTCTATTCTTGTGATAAGAGATAGACAATAGGTCATGCGTCTAATAAATCAGTAACTGTACAGGAGGCCACTGGTCAGCTAGGGCTGAGTACTAAGCAACCTGGCAGCTCACTGGCACCTGACACTATGCCGAGCCATCTCACACCTCTCTGCTCCACCCAAGTGTAGCTGGGACTGGGCTGAGCTTGGCCCTGCTTCAGGCAGTGGATTTGGATGTTTCTAGTCTGCTCAATGAATCTATCATCCTTCAACCAGTGGCTGCCCAAGGACAGTTCTTCTCATGGTGAAAGGCAGGAACATGGAAGGGCAGGCCTCACCAAATAAGCACATGCCACGTGCTGGGTTATATCACATCCACTACTATCCCATTGGCAAAGGAAGCTGCAGGGGAGGTAAAGCTTTTCCTCTACCCTGGAGGCCCTACTGGGCCTGAGAATGAAACTGACAGGAAATAGATTAACAGGAGAAAAGCATGCAAATGTAATATAAGTGTTCTGTGACACAGGAGCCCTCAGTAGGAAATGAGAACCCAAACAAGTGGCAAAACCAACACATTTTTTGTGTTGAGTTGAACCAGGGGAGGCAATTGTGGAAAAGTAACTAAAGTGTGTGGAGGCTAAGGAAGGATAAGGCATACCCTAACCAGGGCTGTTTGTAGAGAATTCACTCTGTTATGGGTCCCTGTTGAAGAATAGCTTTTCTCCTCATCCAGGGCAGGTGGCTTTCACATGGGAGTTTTCAAGGAGATCAGAACACCCTTTTCACGTCACCTGTTTTTTCAAGGGCCTTTAGCTCAATGTAATTATATGCCAAAATGGCGTATTTTGGGGTGGCATATTCAGCTACCCTACAAAGCCACATGGCTCAGCCCAACTGGATGAGGAAATATATGCAGTTTCTAACTGAGGAAGGACAGAGTCAGGTCAATGGGTAAGGAACCAGGGAGGTTGAGGCATTGGGAATAAAAAGGCAAATCTACTATGAGAAGTGATCAATATTGTGGTGAGAAAGACTAAAACAGGCCATGGGAAGTGGGAATGTGGGAGGGGGGGTCACCACTGTTTTACATGAGGAGATGGTGGTTAGAGGGGCTCATTGCAAAGGAGACATTGGAAGGAAGAGCTTCAGGAGGGCAGGGTGTGAACCACGTGACTGTCGATGCACACTCATGCAGAAGGGGGAGCCGGTGTAAAGGCTGGGAGCCAGGCGTGTGTGGGGCACGTGTGCGGTGTGTATGGGGAAGGGCCCAGAGCTCACTGAGTCTGGATCACAGCAAGTGGGAGAAGAGAAGGAGCTGAGGGAAAGAGAAGGGGCAGTGTGGCAGGCTTAGAGGATGGATTAAAGCCATCGTTAGGGCTTGGACCTTTTTTCTGAATGACGACGGGGAGCCATTGCAGAGACTGAGTAGAGGAGTGAGAGGCTATACATTTGATTTTGAAAGCATCTTCTGGTTCCTGATTGGAGAAGAATGACTCTTCCTCCAATGAGCCTTCGCTGAGATTGAGACTAGCTTAGGTCAGCCGGCTCCTTAGTCTTCTCTACTCCTCTCCGTTCTTGCAGCTCTCAGTAACACTTCCTTTACCGCTAATTCCTTGTTTGTGTATGTCACCTTCCTTGTCAATCCACAAGTTCAATTTAAGCAGAAACTTTCTCTGCCTTGCTATTGTTGAACCCTCAGCACAACCATTAGTTGAATGAAGAAGTAAAAATCAGGGGTACCTGCTTGTTTGGATGCAAGCAGATTCCAGCGGGAGGCAAGAAAAGGAGTCGTCTCTTTGTCACATCCCATTGTTTGCCCGAAACCTGGGGTGTCCAGTCCTGGACATGTGCGGCTACACTGGTCTTCCCTGCACTGTGTATCTGGAGCAGCTGGGGCCCGTCCTGGTCTTAGCTGGGAGGAAGAGCTTCTAGTGCACTATGAGAGGGAAGATTAAAACAAAATGGGCTTATCTAAGGCCGACTCAATGATTTTCATAACTGAAAAGCAGCCACAGGTAAAAGTGGCTGAAAGTCGTAGACTCCAGATAGTTGCCTCCTGTGTTTGACAGATGCACAGAGGCAGGCGTGAGAAACTGACACTGTTCCATGTTGATAGCTCAATAAGTTAAAACCCCTTAATGAAACCAGTCACACTGAATCACAGTGTTTCCTTGGGACGGCCCCACCCATTCCCATGGCCATAATCTCCATCTCTCTAAGGGTGATACCCCAGGCCTTTTCTAACCCGATCTTTCTCCCAAAATAACTGAAGAGAAGTGAACTAAACTGACTTATGCATGTCTTGCTGGGACATCCCAAAGGCATCTCAAACTCAGCAAGTCTAGAACCAGAAGAGTCAGTTTCCAGTCCTCCTGCTCCTCCAGTCGTTGTCCCGTGTCAGCAAATATCAGTAGCATCCACAGAGGCTGGCATGCGGCATTGAGGAATGTGGGTGGAGCACAGGCAGCGCTGGCTCTGGTGCCTGCTCCATCACCATCATCGGCAGGCTGTGGACCATGGGTGTTTGATAGGGCTCCAGACCTCCATTTCCTCACGTGTCCTCCTCTAGGGTATGGATTTCACTGTTGTTATCATGGGATGGTTGGGGGAGCCATGCATTCATTCATTAAACCACTCTTTTTGGAGCTCCTCCTAGTACAGGCCCAGCATTAGGCAGTGAGATTGCAGAGAAAATGCAGGAGCAGGCCCTGCCCTCCAGAAGCTGTGATCATTCTGCAGATTAAAATAGTGATGCCGAGAAAGCACTTAGCAGGAAGCCTGGCACATCAGAAGCATTCACTGAGCGTTGAAAGGAGTCATCAGACATTGCGCCAGAATCCCCTTTCTGCCTCAGGTTCGTGAGTCTCTGAATCTTGACAGTTTAACTTGCTAAATACCTGACACCTCCCGTTTTTCTCCCCCAGTGGAATCACTCCCCTGTTGCAGATATCAGCTATATCCCCCCAAGCCTCACAGTGCTTCATGAGCCAGACATTGCCCACAACAGGTCATCGGTGGGAGCAGGGCCCATGCATCCCACACCCACTGCTCTGTACCCAGCACTGGGCATGTTCGAGGGGATCAATCAATCCAGTGGATTTCTTTTTTTTAAAAGGGAACTATAGTTTTAAAACTATTAATATAGCATTTTGTTACCAGGCTTAGAATTCTTTAATTCGGGCCCTATGCAAAGCTTTTAAATTTGCTTAGAAAGAACCAGAAAGTCCCCATTTCCATTTAAAGTCATTTGAAAGGTGTGACTTTTAGAACCATGATCCCATGGATGTTGGGGCATGATTTTGAGATTTCCTAAAAAGGAGAAATCTGCATGTTACTAGGAAAGCAGAGCCAGGTGGGAGATGGGGAAGCGCCCCATCACTCCAGACACACCGTCTACCTGCCCTCGCCTCTCCCTCTCCACTGCTGCCTCCAAGGCACTCTCTTTCCCTACCAGATGGCTTTCACCATGTCCATGCATCTCCCTTCCTTTTTCGCCCTGCTCCAATCCATTCGTCACATCAGGTTAGAGTGATTTTGAAAACGTAAATGGCATTATGTTGCGGCCCTACTTAAAATTTTGTCCTGACTTGCCATTGTCCAAGCGCCAAATTCCTGAGTACGTCTTAAATGAAAGAGGCTCCATGTGGCTTCTGTCATCTCTTCAGACCTCATCCTGCTCCATTGCCTCCTTGGTCACTGTGTCCCCAACACACTAACCCCCTCATTAAATTCTTCACACATATCCAGCGTTCCTGCCTAAGTGCCTTTCCACTTACTCCTTCCCTGCAAACCCTCTTACACCAGACCTGCGCATGGCTTGTCATTGAGATAGCAATGTAAATGTCCCGTCCCCAGGCCTTCCCTGGCCACCCAGCATGGACAGCACACCAGCCCTATCACATGATCCCGTGGGATTTCCTTGCTATCACTTTTCACTAGCTGATTTTTACTTGTTTGCTTAAGACCTATCCCTTCCAATCTGAAGAGAGAATGGCATCCTAAATGCTGAGTGCTTGGTCCATAGTAGGCCTGCAGTACATTTTTGTCCAGTAAGGGAATCAATATGTTCTTTAACCTATTTGCCTCCTTCAAAGACCTTGTCCCTTTTCCTTTCCATCATGAGGAAGTCGCAAGTATTGGGTACTTTCCACACTGGACTCAGCTCTCTGAGTGGATGAGCCTGACTCTGCCAGATGGGGGGAGTTGGTGTTTTCAGCCTTTCACAGCAGTTGAATGGCTTAGCTTAAAACCAGTCGCCTACTGCAGACCTCTGGACACTGTAAAAATGGTTGTTTGCCTTACTTTTTGTCCTTATTCATTGATAGTCATTCATTCATTTAGTCAAACAGTCAGTGAGTTATATAGAACATAAATGTCAGCCATAGGCCAGGCATTGGGAATACAGGAAGATAGTCCTGGGTTTATGGAATCAATAGCCTCAAGCAGAAATAAGGAAACATGTCCTATAAAGGACTAAACAGGAAGTAGCTTAGGCTTGGTGGCCCATCTAGGACCTGTCACAGCTAGTCAGTGCTGCTGTTGTGTGGTACAAAAGCAGCCACAGGTAATATGTAAAATGGCTGGCTTCCAATAAAACTTTATTGGCAAAAATAGTCTGAGGACCAAGTCCCAGTTTTCTGGCCTCTACTCTGGTGAGAACATAGACAATCAAGCCAGTGAGTGAGTACACTGAGGACATGTGATGAAAAGGGTGAGGACAGTGTGTGGGGGAGCCCGGAGCACAGTGGAGGGGCGCCTGACCCGGGAGGCTGTGCAGCCTGGTGCTCTTCCATGAAGGTGTGCCTGGCCCCATCATCAGCTGACTTGGTTGAAAAAAAGAAAAAAGGAGCTTTCAAACTAAAAGTTATATAAAATATTTTGTTGCCCTTTTTCTTTTTCACACCAAGATATCTTTTCTGATTTTCCTGGAATACTCTAGATCAAGATCTCCCTCTCACTACGTCTTCCAGGGAGTAAAATCTCTAGAAATCTCCAGTTTCTTACCCTTGCTTATAGCATATGCATTAACTCAAGAAAGGTGAAATCTGAAATATGAATTGGGCTTTACATGTGCTTTCCAGGATAAAGAGGAAATATTGTGATCATATAAATTAAAGATGACAAAACCTCTATATCCAGAAAGTCTCTAGAGATAATCACATCTAACCTGCTCATGTCACAGGTCCTTGTTGTACAGAAATGGGATTCTGAGGCCAGCTTACGCTGCAGCCGGCTCACACCACCCTCCTAGGGCTCTTTCCAAACTCCCCCAACCCACCAACCGCTTCCCATGTGCTGGACAGACAGTCACGTCTTTGCATGAATTCCCTTATCTTGTGTTTGTACCTGAATTCATTTTGATTCGTATTGTTAGGCCATATTGATTTCATTTTTAGGAAAATACTTTGGGGTGATTTACAATGCTTTTCTGGATACACATAAAACAAGAAAAACAACTAAATTAGGAAAATAATTTTATTTACTGTATGCCACAAATTCTTATATTGTATCAATATTTTCATGCTGAATTCATCTAATGATATCTTAGAGATTTCACAGAACCTTCTCATGTTGGGACATTTTCACTAATGAACTGTTTTAAGATGTCTACAGTCTTTTAGGCAGGATCTTCATTTCAAGCTATTCTGCTTCAGACAACCTGATTTTTAACTATTTCACTAATAAAAGAAATAAAAGACTCTCCAGGCACAGTAGCTCATGCCTGTAAATCCAGCAGTTTGGGAGGCTGAGGCAGGCAGATCACTTGAGTTCGGGAGCTTAAGACCAGCCTGGCCAAAACCCCGTCTACTAAAAATAGAAAAATTAGCCACTTGTGGTGGTGTGTGCCTATAGTCTCAGCTTCACAGGGGGTGGAGGCACGAGAATCACTTGAACCCAGGAGGCAGAGGTTGCAATGAAGTCAAGATCATGGTACTGTACTCCAGCCTGGTTGATAAAGTGAGACTCTGTCAGAGAAAGAGAAAGAGAGAGAGAGAGAGAGAGAGAGAGAGAGAGAGAGAGAGATGGATGGAGGGAGGGAAGGAGGGAGGCAGGGATCCAGCATACTATTAGAATTCATTCATTCATTTTAAGAATGAATAAAAAACCAATACACAATCATTTGTGCAGGGTTTTTGTGAGTCAACAGCAAAAGATGTATCTGTTTATAACCACTGTGTCTGAAATCATTTCTTATGTTAAATAGCTTCTAACATTTATGGTCACTGGACTGATTCTTAGCACATTAATTCTTCCTGTCATGAGATTTGGGGATACACCAGAACAATTTATTTCACAGTGGGGTTCTTATCCAAACAAGATCTGTCTTCATATCTTTCTCAATTTAGCAGAATGCTTTTGCAGAGGACCTGGGTGTTATCTGCTTCTAGCTGTTTTGCAGAGAGGAAGAAACAAAGACAAGATGTGAGCATGAGTTAGTATGTATTACAGATGGCACCTCCAACAGCTAAATAGTTGTGCCACATAACAGCTCTATGCAAATGATATGACCCAGAAACTATTTTATGTGAAATCTGGCTTGAGCTTTTTTTTAGCTATACATATTGACAGTCTGAACACAATATGACCTGAAATTAGAGTCATGAAGCACTTGGACTATTATAAACATAATTTTGAGCATCCTTGAAAAAAATATATTAATTAGGGGATAGGAGAGTATTGTGATAATTTTTTATGAGCTGCATTTTTCTCCCATGGGCCCAATACCCTTTGAAATTTTTAGTTTCTTTTCTTTTCTTTTTTACATGCAACAGTTACTTCATTATTATTTTTCCACTATTTGCAATTACATGTCAGTGTCAGTTTTCTAGTATAAATGCCTCAGCGAAAAGCTGGTGAACTATTACAAAAGAGAGCTGACTTCTTTGCTTTTCACTTACTTTTAAAAAAGAACAGTTTTTCGTTTGTTTGTTTGTTTCTAATATCTGCTGTAACACTGTAATGTTTTCAGTCTAGCACTTTGGGAAGTTAATGGGTTAGGCTTGGGTTCAACCTGCCAACAGTAATTATACTGAGAAGTACAATGCATAAATTAGACTAAAGCCAAATGAGTATCTTCCAGGACTGAAATCATCAGGAGAAAATTCATAATACATTAATTCTCTCTTGTAACCATGGCTTTGTGTTTTTATTTTGCCTAGCCAGTTTAATATCAATGGCTCAAAATGTTATAAACGATAGAACCCAATCCAGCCACACTTGAGATATTACATAACCCTAAAACACAGACTTAGGTGTGTGGCCTGTAGAAGCATTATTGTTATATTGTAATCGAATTTTTATTTCTGGAGGAATTTGGGGCTTTAATAAACCTGAGAAGACAGTACGAGAAAAAATATTGTGTGCAGTGTGGTTCCCTAACCTCACCTGATTTTACTCCATCTGAAGTGTTTTCACGTGTTTTTCCCACTTAGCTATAGTTTCCTGGTCAGGCTAACTCATTTTTGCTTTTTCAGCCTTAGTTTATATTTTCCTTCTTTCAGGAAATGTCCTCTGCCTGAACAACATTGGCCTGAGCTGCCTCTCATTAGTTCTCCCAAAGTGTCCCTGACTTAGTCTTCTCACCTCACACAGACGTCCTGAAAGCAACCACAGTGCCCCCTCTCAGGTCTAGCACAGGGACCAGGGCCTAGTAGCCTCCCAATTAATATGTGTTGAATTTGAGCTGAAGAGGCCCAATGTAGGTTCATAAAACTGGTAGGAAACAATACACATGAGGCTGGGCTCAGTGGCTCACACCTGTAATCCCAGCACTTTGGGAGGCTGAGGCGGGCAGATCACTTGAGGTCAGGAGTTCAAGACCAGCCTGACCAACATGACGAAACCCAGTCTCTACCAAAAATAGAAAGATTAGCCGGGCATGGTGGCACACACCTGTAGTCCCAGCTGCTTGGGAGGTTGAGGCATGAGAATCGCTTGAACCTGTGAGGTGGAGGCTGCGGTGAGCCAAGATTGTGCCACTGCACTCCAGCCTGAGAGACAGAGTGAGACCCTGTCTTTAAAAAAAAGGAAAGGAAAAGAAAACAATACAAGTGACATGTAATAAGCTACTAAGTTGAATATAAAAGCAATACTTTCTAAATATAAACATTACAAGAAATTAGCAAATGGCGCATCAATGTTAGCTGGATTTTTATTGAAAAACTTCTTGGGAGAGGTTGAGCTTCGACTAAACTTTGATGTTTTGGGGGAAATAAGGACTAGTAGGAGGAGTCTTACATGTAAGGATAGGAGCATAAGGAAAAAGGCAGCAAAGAGACGACTTGAGAGAAACAGAGGGATTTGTGAATGGGAAAGAGGGAAAGACATTTCATAGGGTGAATCCAGCTTATGGAGGCTCTAAAAGACAAGAAAAACCTGAGGCCTTAAAACAAACACTGGAAAACTAGTTATTAGTTGGGGGCCGAGAACTGTCAGGGCGGAAACCTCTTTAGAACAGTGTTGCTAGGCTGCTGGGATCAGGCAGGGGTTCAAGGGAGGGAAGAGGGGATGGAGAAAGCCTGGGTGCTGATGTAAATCTCGGCCAGAAAGACACTTGTGAGAATTCAGACTCTGTGAACACTCGTAAGGCCTGGTCCATTGCTCCAGGGAACACTGCACTGTGGCCACACCTGAATCTTTACTCAATTATTTTACAGCACCTGTGTTGCAGGCTCTCAACCTCAGCAGGTATATATTGAAGGGAAGGTCTGAAACAGAAAAAGTAGCTGTTACTTGAAACTTTTGTATTTCCTTTCATGATAGCATGATAGTCAATAAGATAAATTAACCTATCAATGGGATTATAACATAATCAATTTGATAGGGATTTTTTTTTTTTTTTTTTTTTTTAGACAGAGTCTCATGCTGTTGCCCAGGCTGGAGTGCAGTGGCATGATCTCGGTTCACCACAACTTCTGCCTCCCAGGTTCAAGCAATTCTTCTGCCTCGGCCTCCCGAGTAGCTGGGAATACAGGTGCACGCCACCATGCCTGGCTAATTTTTGTATTTTTAGAAGAGATGGGATTTCACTATGTTGGCCAGGCTGGTCTCAAACTCCTGATGTTGTGATCTACCTGCCTCGGTCTCCAAAGTCCTGGGATTACATGCATGAGTCACCGTGCCCGGACTGATAGGGAACTTTTAAATAAGAGTTCCAGGTAGCCACAAGCAATGCCACAAGATGCACAAAGGCACGTTGTTGCCTGGGAGTGAGAAGGAACGTTCCTGACAGGAGGGTCCGCAGGGTGCTGAGGGCTGAGGGCAGCAGGGTCAAACTGGGACACCAACACCGGCATTAGAAAGTCTCTTGAATTTCACAACATTTAACACCCCAGATGGGATGTCAATCGACTGGATGAGGATTTAAGAGGAAAACGGAACTCTTTTAGGAAAGGAGATAGAGAATTTATATTTTCATAATCTTTTGTAACATATTTACAATATTATTTTATGTAGTATTTTATGAAAAACCTTTATAAGCAACAAAAGCCATTTAGTTTGTTCAGCCTCTTCTCTCTAAATGGACTCAATGCACTGAGCCATGAGCGATCTTCGGAGCCTTTCCTCCAACCCCAGAGATAGGCTAGGTGGTCTCTAAATTCATCCTTACGGCAGCACCTACCACACGATGAATAATTAATTATTTGTCTTCAGCTCTATGGACTGTGACCTCCTGAGGAAGTGGCCCATTCTTGTTCACTTTTATAGGACACGACGTGACAATGGCTGGCATCTAGTGGCCGGTCCACCGTGTTGGCAGAATGGGTGAATAAAAGTGATTCAAAAATGTAGGCATAAATGAATCTTACCTTGTCTACATTGTATGTGCTGAGATACTGGGACTTCTGCAAACAACAAGCTCACAGAACCAAAGTAAACCCTCTTCTATGCAGCGGGGTGGATTGGGTAAAACCAGAAGAACACGAGCAGAGGAGGCAAAAAAAACAGAAGGGTAGTTGGTGAGCTCATTCAGGGTCTGCCACTGTCTTAACAGGACTCTGGTTCCAAGCAGGCCGGTGGACAAATGAACTGACTTCAGGATTTTAGACTTGGCTGCTGGAAGGAATTTTGAAGGTCATTCAACTGTTGAAGCTTATTTTAATTTCTAAAAGTCGAGTCTATCAATTAGCATCTTGGAGCAGGCGCCTCTCCAGTGAGGGGGTTGCTCACTTGGCTAACTCCAATAATGAACTCCTAGGACCCACGTGGGCCGAAATGCTCTCTCTGGCATTGCTGTGGGCAGGTGCAGTGCTGGATTCTTCTTTGTCACTGGTGCACTTTGGCAATTAGTATGTAACTTAGCTAAATATAGATCAAATTAAAATGCATTTGGACTCTGAGATTTCAGTCATTTATTTCTCTATTGTTTATAAGCCATCTCTAACAAAAAGGGGCTTAAAGTGACAGTCATTAAGAAGATAAATTCATGTTTTTTAATGGTGTAGCTTTCCTCTTTTAATTACTTTTATCTAATCAAATACTTTGTTAAATGCCCAGGAGTCACAGTTCTCCATATTCGGAATCTGCAGAGAGCTTTGAAAGATTGCTAACTGGGGCATAACTTCTACGTTACTGTTCACAAACTAAGAACAGTGGAAACAACCTGTGAATTTTCAAGCGTCACGTGTTAGCTAGATTGCAGGACTTTTTCCCTCAAGTGAGAAAATTTTGTTTTTATTTCCTCAAGGATTTTGCACGTAATATTTTAACTTGTGCTGATTTTCATTGCATTTCAGATGCTGCTGCTATTCATACATATACATACGTATGTAATAAATTTGCTTTCCACTGGGGAGAATGAAGAAAGCAGCCACTCTAGATAACTCAGCGTTCTCTTTCCCTGCTCTGCTTTCACAACTCCATTCCTTTCTCTTGAGGTGTTTTGTGCATCTGTATGCACTGGAATCCTGACCCTTTTTCATATGCCACTACTTTCATGAATTCTTTTCTGGTCTGCAATCTACATATGACCTCTTCCTCCTCTGAACCTGTATGAGTTAGATATTGCTGAATAACAAAGTACCCCATAACTTAGTGGCTAAATAACATAATAAACATTGCCTCTCACAGTTTCGGCAGTTCAGGAATTTGGGATCAGATCAGCTGGCTAATTCTTGCTCAGGGTATCTCAATGCAGTTATAGTCAAAATGTCAGCCTGGGCTTCAGTCATCCTTGGGCTTGCCAACTGGATGCCAAGTAGATGCCAGCTGTTGTTAGGAGGTCCCAGTTTCTTGCTACAGACTTCACCAAAGTACTGCTTGAATGTTCTCCCAAGGTGGCTGCTCACTTTCCTCAGAGCAAGTGATCTGTAAGAACACAGAGGCTGCTGTCTTTTCTGACCTCCTCTTTGAAGTCACACATTGCCATTTCTGCACTTTACCTATTGCACGTGGGTCAATCCATTCAATGTGGAGAGGAACTACGGAGGAAGTAGAGCTCACTGGAGAACATCTTTGAAGGCTGCTTACCCCAGAGCCTGGCAATATATCTGACATCTCTAACATAACTTAAAATATTCTGCCCTGTATTATAATTTGTTTCCCCTCCTGCCCACTCTGCTGGATTTATATGTCCTTGAGAGCTTAGACTTGCTTCCTCATCTTTACATAGCTTGAAATACCTGGCACATTGCTGTCAATATATGTCACATTGCATCTACAGCCTCTCTTTTAATGAGTATAAATGAAGAGATACACATGGGAAAGAATCAGGCAAATGGAGAGAAAGAGAAACAGATTTCGCTAGACAGTGTGTGAAGAAGGGCAAATGAGAGAGACAGAACAAACAAGGTAGACAGCAGAGTAAGTAAATTGCACATTTTACTAGATAAACATAAAAACTCGCATGCTATTTTTGTATATGCTAGAGTATTAACTTTATAAGAATTTAAATATTTGTAACACCATATAAGCATATTCTACTTTTTTAGTGTGTATGAATGACTTACCACATTTTTTGTAGCTAAAACTCCTTCAATTACACTTAAATATTCTACAGAGGGTCGCTTTTTATCAAAACAGAGAAGTCATTGGTTACAAATAATTATTTGGCAATGTCAAGGAAAGCATTTATAAGTCTTTTTACATATGATTGAGAACTTTACTTAACCTTTAATTTACTGTCCTTTAACCTGGCCCATTGGGGTAAAATCATCTCTAGATTGACCAATTAACATTTATATGTAGATAACTAGAGCAAAGGGCACGCAGGAATGTCAGGAGGAACAAAGGACCCATGAGAGGATAACTCCTCGGGCTCCTGCTCTGAAATGTCACCCGTTCGTCTTCTCATTTCCACTCCCAGAGCCACTCATGCAGCACAGTCCAGTTCTGAGTAACTCATGTCCAAACTACCAAAATGACCTCAAGTAGTTCTCACTACTTCTAGCTTCTTTCCCTCCATACTTCTGACAGAGTTAAACTTACTAAAACATCGTTCCCTTCTCATGTTTAAAAACTCTCTTAGTCCATTCTGGCTGCTATAACAAAATGCCAGAAACAGGTGGCTTATAAACAACAGGAATTTATTTCTCACCGTTCTGGAGGCTGGGAAGTCCAAGATCAAGGCAGTGCCAGATCCAGTGTCTGGTGAGAGCCCCACTTCCTGGTTCGTGGACGGTGACTTCTCGCTGTGTCCTCGCATGGCAGACGTGTGTGCCATGTGGGAGCTTTCTGGGGTCTCTTTAAAAGGGCACTAATTCCATTCATGAGGGCCCTTCTCTCATACCATTCACTTCCTAAAGGCCCCCTGTTCTAATGCCATCACTTTGGAGATAAGGTTTTTAACATACGAATTTTGAGGGGACACAAACATTCAGACCATAACAGAAACCTTCAGTGAATCCTACAGTCTGGAGGCCTTATGCCAGGTGCATCTCCTAGAGTCAACCCTGATCCCTGGCCAGAATCTGCTGTCTGTCTTCAACCCCTTTCATCTTGTCCCCCACCCTTTTCCTGATACATACCCCTTTCATCTTGTCCCCCACCCTTTTCCTGATACATCTTTTCCATCAGCCCACCTGGTTGCTCTTCTGCTGCAAGCATACTTCTGCATGTCTGTGATTCCTTCCTACTTAAAAACAATGTCTTTTTTCCAGTGACCTCCCATTCCTTTAAATTCAGTTCATATTCCCTAATGGATCCATCCTGACTCAATAATTCTCTCTTTTCCTAACTCCCGGGCTCCCAGAGTTTGGGGACTACAGATACTTCCTGTAATACTTGTTCCATGAGAATCTTCTGTCTCTCAACTACACCCCGTGATTGTATAAACCAAGTATACCTATGAAGTATTTATCCATTCACTGGGTGCTGTAGTCCACATGTATTTACTAAGTGCCTACTTTAGCCAAAGTAGATGCCCAATAAAAAATTTAGTGAACAATGAGAAAATGAGAGCAGAGAAATTGTTTAAGTGTGAAAAACTACAAAAATAGTGACCCATTCATTTATCTACTAGAATAATCAATAACTCTTGATTACAAAACTCTCATGTGCTCAACACTGTATTTGTTGAAGCATGGCTCATGAAAGGGTTAAGCAAGTAGAGTCTCTACCATTTCATGACTTTTCATTTAATGCTGATAACTAAGGTGGGAGTATATGAAACACTTTAAACAAAAGTCAGGCCAGTACTGAAGTACGTGAAGGATGAACTCTTCAAATAAGTACTGAAGAAAGATAAAGAAAAAGAGAAAAAGTAGCGAAGTGTTAGGCTCCAGAGCAAGTTCCTTGGACATCATTAGTCTTGAACTGGTTCTAGATATTTGGGATTTGTCTTTGAATCTGTAGGTGCCTTCAGATTCATCTATTCTGTGGGAATAGATGGCAAAGAGCATGCACCTAGGTGTACAGGAACTAGAAGAATCCTAGGCTACCAAGGACCTCACCGGCTGGAGGGGACGGAGTTGCGGAGAGAACAGGGTGGACAGTAAGGAAGGGCAGTCTATTTTAGGAGCATACATGAAAGAAAGTCTGTGAGGTTCCTAGCGAGCCGTCCCCATATGCACTAGTTTCCCCCTCATCTTTGATTTAGCACTTACAAAGTTAAAGACATAGGCCTTCTAGCCATGAAATGATTTGTTTCTCCTTTTCTCAGGGGATTAGTAACCTCTTTATTGGTGTCATGTTTACTCCTTACCTAACTTCCCAAAACTTCAAGTAATATCTTAATAAGAGATGAACAATCTTAGCTCGTAACTGTATCAAAAATTCCAGTTGACTGATAATTTTATGTGAAATGCACACATATACTACCTTTATGACATCTGTGTGTGTGTGTGTATAAAATAGCATATATATTTGTCTATATCTTCATCTGTTTATCTCAGCACATGCGTTCATCGTTGATGCATGTATCTACCATTTATCTGTATCTGTATGTAGGTATATATCCAAGTTGACTGTGTATAGATAGTAATAGACAATAAGAATTCCTGGTTGGGCACGGTGGCTCACGCCTGTAATGTCAACACTTTGGGAGGCCGAGGTGGGTGGATCACGAGGTCGGGAGTTCAAGACCAGCCTGGCCAAGATGGTGAAACCCCATGTCTACTAAAAATGCAGAAAATCAGTTGGACATGGTGGCAGGTGCCTGCAATCCTAGCTACTTTGGATGCTGAGGCAGAGAATTGCTTGAACCCGGTAGGCAGACGTTGCAGTGAGCCAAGATCGTGCCACTTCACTCCAGCCTGGGCAACAGAGTGAGACTCCATCTCAAAAAACAAACAAACAAACAAACAAAAAAAAAAAAACAAAGAAGAATTCCTGAATGGACTCCTCTATCATTTTTGACTCCCTGTAACTTGTAAATGTCTTTCTTTTCTGAAGAGGACATGCAAAAACACACATGACATTCCAGCTTCCCAGGTTGCATTCCACACCCGTGTCTGGGTAGCGTTTCTTCAAGGGAACTTCATGACTCTCTGTCTTCACTTCCAATGCCAGCCATGCCGTAACATTCTTAGTTCAGAGAGATTGAGGTGGCCTGGTGCAGCTGTAGCTTAGTTTTCAGTAGGACTCTTCCTGTGTCCCTAGGAAGATACACTTCACTCTGTGGGAACTAGAGCTCTGGACCCAACACGTCTACAGTTCTCTGTGCTTCATTCCCAGTTGCGTCACGGGTAAGATGGACTATTTATTTTGGAAAGTGGACATGTTTCAGAAGGTGTCCAAGTCCAAGCCCCAAGACTTGGACCTCTAAACTTTCCCTAATGTAATGGCTCCTGTAGCTACACAGGGTTGATTTCACACTGTGGCCACCAATGTAGTACTTGTTTCTTGTTAATCTTTTCCAAATAGCAGGATGTCTTTAATAGAGTAGGACAGTTGATGTTCTATGTGTTGTCAAGTTGGTCTAAATCATACTGGAATATATTAAAATGGAAGGGAAACCCATTGAACTGTGCTGTTGTCCACCATGTGAGAGGGAACTCTTTCTAACAAGAATGGCAAAGAATGTAGAAGCTACACTGATGCTTATCCCATGCACCCCATGACTTTGTGGGCCACTGTGGCAGGAGTTCGTAGGCTGACCATTTAGGTTCTATAAGTTCTCTTTATATCTCCTCTACAGGATCATTTCTAAGCTTTCTTTTTAACTTTGTTATATGCAGGCACATTTTCATAAATGTCCTAATATTTTCTCTATGCATTAGTAGCAGATTGGGAGGTCTAGAGAGGTTTTAGTCTACCCTGTTGCTGAAAGCAAGATGGAGAATATTTTTCCCGTAACAGCTGTGAGAGGAAAAGGTAAAATACAGCAACTTTATAGGGTCACAAAGTGAAAAAACTATGTGTGTACTTGAGCACGTATATGTGAATGGCTCTTTGGTTAGAAATAGGAAAGCATTATGTTTTATTATCTTTGAGGGCTACTTGGTTAGAAGGGAAAAAGTTGCAAGTTCCAAGGACAGATAGTGCCTACTTGACTAAGATTCAGGAAATCGGAATGAAGACCCCAGAAGGACCATAGAGAATTTTGAAAATCTTTCAGGTGTTAAGAAATTATCTTTTAAAATAATACTAATTTTCTCGAAAGGGGGCTTTTGAAGAGCTCTTATATCTGTTAAGAACTGGGTATAAAATAAACATGCGTCTTTGTATTCTGTTATAATTACATAGGAAATACACTTATCTAAATAGACACCAATAACTTTCTAATAAAATCGCCATTGGGCCGATTTGAAATTAATATATTCAGCTTGTCTCCTGTTTAACATAAACTTATGTGGTTCATTTTTCAGTAAAAATACATGGTTTTAAAGATTTTTTTTACAAAGTGTTTTAAGGGAATCAAAAAACTTTAGGACTAGTATATATTGATTTATTAGTAATACTATAACCGTGATTTGAGAAACTGAGTATTCAGATGGTTTCAAGATGGCACAATAGACAAAATCTTGCAGCAGAAGAATCCCTGTGGGATAACCTTTCATCTCTAAATTCTACTTTTATATTTGCCAGTAAAATGTGAGAGAATGTTTAACATTTTACTTTGATGCAATAGTAATTTTTCTTTTGATTGTGAGAAAATTCAGGTTCTATTATTATACTATAATTATAGTATAATAATAGATAATTATTATTTATTTAAATTTAAAAATTATTATTTATTAAATTTAAAAATTATAATTACCAGGCAATTTTAATTTCTTTATTTTGTATTATACATTGCTTTAAAATAAGTGGGATAACAGAATTTTGAAAATCTGTTATCCCACTGTTGAATTTTCTCAAATTATGGTTATGAGAATACTAATAAATTGCTCTATACAAGTGCTAAGTATTTGGATTCCCTTAAAATACTTTGTAGAAAAAAAAATCTTTAAAAATTTTTAAAGATCTAAATTTCTAAGACATTCATTTAAAACTTTACAATGCTTAGTATTATGTATATTTAGAATGTCAATAGAAACATAGGATCTACTTTCAAGGAGATCACAGTCTATAAGAGAGGAGAAGGTATCAATACTATGATATAATCACAGATCAATAGAAATCTATACAGGTGGATTTGATAGGTTATTTGGAAATTCTGAGTCAGGGAAGACTTCCAGAAAGAGATTATGTTTTAGCTCAGGTTTAATAAAAAAGTTGAAAAATGTGTTAACATAAAAATATGTACAATTAGGAGAATCAGTGTTCTATGTAGTTCATTGAGCACCTCCCGTTTTTAAAATATAGTGTCGGTATATATGAGCTCAGTGCTTACCAGCTCCAGTCTTTGCACAGAGCACACATAACCCTATAGGATTACAGAAATTGTTCTAAAGTACGGGCCTCCTTTCCACACTGGCAGGTACTAGAGGAAACACCTTCCTTTCTCTCTGCAGGAGCCCTGTCCTGGTTTTCCAGTGCAACTCCCGCCACGTGATTTGCTTAGACTGTTTCCACTTATACTGTGTGACAAGACTCAATGATCGGCAGTTTGTTCACGACCCTCAACTGGGCTACTCCCTGCCTTGTGTGGGTAAGTCTAGCATGCTTTCCTTTCATCTCTAATACAGATGAACAGAAGAAGGGCTGTTGTAAAATGGTCTTAGATACACATAAACCCTAGCAGAGGAGTTGAAAATTTAAATTTGATCATTGCTGGGTATGACACAGTAATGTTTGGATCACAAAAGATATAAAATTCTGGGGAATGAAGGAATCATGTTGAACTGGAAAATGCATACCTTGTATAAAGGCATTGAAAATAAGTTTGAAAATATTATTCAGCCAAGGTATACTAAGTTTTCCTGTGGGTCAGAGTCACTCTCCATGTTCTAGATTTTTACGCTGGAACTAAACCAGTATTACCTAATTTTTAAATTATATATCTCTATCACTCGAAATGTTGGACACATACCCAATATATATAAAATGACATATATGAAAAAGAAGAATGAGGTTAACCTGAACTATTTAATATTTTATCTTTTAACATGACAAAGCACCCTTTACTTGTACTATACTTTTATTACATATATAAATTTTTATCGAAGTGAAGTTCATGTGACAACTAATTAACCATTTTAAAGCGTACAATTCAGTGGCATTTAGGGCATTCTCCAGGTTGCACAAGCACTACCTCTGTCTGGCTTCAGAGCTGTTTTTAAACACTTCCTACCCAAGTAATCACTACCCTTGACCCCCTTTCCCAGCCCAGCCACCCCCAATCACTTTCTTCTCTATGGATTTGCCTATTCTAGATATTTCCTATAAAAGAAATCATACAATAGGTGACCTTTCATGTCTGCCTTATTTCACTTAGCATAATGTATTTGAGGTTTATTCAAGTTGTAGCATGTATGAATATTTCTTTCCTCTTTATGGCTGAATAATATTCCATTGTGTGGATACCCCACAATTTGTGTATCCATTTAGTGGCTGATGGGCATTTGTGTTGTCTCCATCTTTTTGGTTATTATGAATAATGCCACTATAAACATTCATACATAAGTTTCTGCGTGGACATTTGCTTTCGTTTATCTTGGATATATACCGAGAAGCAGAATTCTCAGTTTAACCTTGAGGAGAACTTCCCAATGTGTTCCGCAGATGCTGTACCATTTAATATTGTCACCAGCAGTGTAGCAATGTCCAAGCATTTCTATTTCTCCACCTCCTTGCCATCACTTGTTATGGTTTCTAACTAGTCACCCTAGTAAGTGTGAAGTGGTGTCTGATTGTGGATTTGATTTTCATTTCTTTAATGGCTGTGATGTTGATGATCTTCTCATATGCTTGTAGTCGTGTATCTTCTTTATAGGAATGTCTGTTCCAGTCCTTTCTCTGCTCATTTTTAAATTGAGTTGTTCATGCTTTTGTTGTTGAGTTCTAAGAGTTCTTTATATATTCTGGATACTGGATCCTTATCAGATTTATGAAATGCACATATTTCTCCCATTCCGTAGGTTGTCTCTTCACTTTGTTCATAATGTCCTTTGATGAACAAAAGTTTCTACTTTTGATGAAATCCAATTTATCTGTTTTTGTTGTTGTTGCTGCTAATGCTTTTGGTGTCTAATAAAACACTCCATTGCCATACCTGAGATCGTGACGATTCACTTCCATATTTTTTTCCAATAGCTTACCTCTTATATTTACACTGATCTACTTTGAGGTAATTTATGTACCTGGATTGAAGTGAAGTTACTACCTCTCTCTATATGTAAATGACTGCAATGTGATTAAATACGTTTCATTAATTCTTGAAAACTGTAATTTGAAACTATGAGATACCTTGACTCAACGGTGAGGTTTTAAGTTCAGTTTATTTCAAGACATAGTTTTAATGTCAATCATAGCTAAAAAATATACCTCGAAGTGATTGAAAAATCCAAATGGAATAAACTAGCTGCTTTGTTGACTTTGTAAATGACGATTCTCATTTTTAAGCATATCTACCAATAATGCAATGATTTTAAAAATTAAGATTCATATAATATAGGTTAATGTATTATAAGGAAAACGTGTTTTTGAAAGTTATTGTGCCTTTATTTTAAATAAAAGCATTCAAAATCCAGTGAAGTGATTATTTACAGATTGGAAAACTGCAGTGCTTTTAATGCAACAGTTTTGTTTTGGTAAACCTTCTTCCTTCACAAAGCCACAAACAATGGAAACATTTCTAGTCTTTTTCTTTTTCAAGTCTTTTCTTCATACTCTTATCAGTTCATTTTGAACTCATTTTCTTTTAAAGCGTGTCTTTTTATTTTAGACAATTTCAAACACATAAAAGTAAGAAAAATTACTACAGTGAACCTTCCTGCACCCATTAGTCAGGGTTTGTAGTGTAACAAGATGTTCTATGCCTTTCTTCTAATACTTGCCCAACAACCTGTAGCCAGCCATTCTTCTCAGGAGCTCTGGCGCCCTTTGGTAGGAAATAGTATTTAGAAGTCTTGGTGCTTGGATGCTCATTGTCGCTGTATTGGTTACTGTTTCTAGGCCTAGTTGAGCAAGCTAGGAGACATTTTTTTAAGCAAACACTGCAATATTAGTTATACTAACATTTTCAGTTCAAATCCAGTGTTATCAGATTTTCATGGAAAAGTCACCAATGTTACAACTGTTGTTTCTTTCACTCTTAGCAAAAATTCTGTTACTGAGTGATACCAACAAACCACTCATTTGCCTAACTTTAGAATGCACCCACAACAGTATCAGTATTGCAGTATCAACACCATCACCCAAGTATGATTACCGAAAACAATGTTAAGATTTTTACAGTTTGTCATTAGGGTGTATCCTTACAGGGATATAAAAACTCATATGAGTTAATGTACAGTTATGTCATCAATTGAATGCATAGTTCTCATTGCTTTTATTTTTTTAATTTAATTTTGTTGTTGTTGAGATAAAGTCTTGCTCTGTCACCCAAGCTGGAGTGCAGTGACGCGATCTTAGCTCACTGCAACCTCATCCTTCTGGGTTCAAGCGACTCTACTGCTTCTGCCTCCCAAGTAGCTGGGACTACAGGTGTGTGCCACCATACTCTGCTAATTTTTCTATTTTTAGTAGAGACAGGAATTCACCATGTTAGCCAGGCTAGTCTCGAACTCCTGACCTCAGGCGATCCACCCACCTTGGCCTCCCAAAGTGCTGGGATTACAGACATGAGCCACCACGCCTGGCTCTTCATTGCTTTTAAATTTATTTTGCTTTTATAATATGTAAAATATTTTTATTATTCCAAAGCTAAAGCTACAAAACATGCTATATTCAAAGAAGTATATCCTTTATCTGTATTCTCTTCAATATACCTTTTCTCTCCCAAAGGTAAACCTTTATTAAAAATGATCACCTATTTTCAAAATAGGTAAACTATAGATGATATAGATGATGAACTATAATGATATAGATGTGTTACCTTCTTAAGTAAAAAGTAGATTATGCACATTTTTCTTCATCTTGCTTTTTTCACTTTACAGCATATATTTTAAAGATCATTTCCTAGTCTGTTGTAGATATTTTCTTCCATTTAAAAAATATAGCATCATTGAATTCCTTTATGTAGGTATACCTTACTTTTTGCTTATTAGTGAACACTAAGTTTTTTTTGGGTTTTGGTTTTTGGTTTTTTTTGAGACGGAGTTTCACTGTGTTGCCCAGGCTGGCATGCAGTGGCACAATCTCAGTTCACTGCAACCTCCCGTCTCCCAGATTCAAGCCTCAGCCCCCTACCCTCAGCCCCCTACCTGCCTCAGCCCCCTACCCTCCCAACACCAGCAGCTGGAGTTACAGGCATGCTCGACTATGCCTGGCTAATTTTCATATCTTCAGTAGAGACTAGGTTTCACCATGTTGGCCAGGCTGGTCTTGAACTCCTGATCTCAGGTGATCCACCCGCCTCAGCCTCCAAAAGTTCTGGGATTACAGGCGTAAGCCACCATGCCCGGCCAGTTTTCATTTTTTACTATAAATATTGCTACAACTAATATATTTGTATGCACCCATATTTTCATATTGTTGTCAGAGGATTACTGAGATCTGCTCACTAGAAGAGGGGCTACTGCACCAAAGGGAAAATGTTTCTTTTACTGTTTCCAAATTCCCCTCCCAGTAGTGCTGGGCTTTCCATGCCCACCAGCAATGTCAACCTTGAAGTGCGGAGATCAGGCCCTCCACTTCCTCCCCAACAGGGGAGTCGAACGGCTTTTGCTTTGTTTCTAATCATATATTTGAGAAATGGTATTCTATGTAGTTGGCTGTGTTTTTCTTTTTAATTTTAAACAAAGTTGAGCATCTTTTCATATGTTTAAGATCCTCTGGCATTTCTTTTTCTCAGTCATGTTGAAAACATCACCTTTTCTTTCAGGGACAGATTAAGTAAATATATTCTTGTTTTGTTTTTGAGACGGAGTTTCGCTCTTGTTACCCAGGCTGGAGTGCAATGGCGCGATCTCGGCTCACCGCAACCTCCGCCTCCTGGGTTCAGGCAATTCTCCTGCCTCAGCCTCCTGAGTGGCTTGGGTTACAGGCACGCACCACTGTGCCCAGCTAATTTTTTGTATTTTTAGTAGAGATGGGGTTTCACCATGTTGACCAGGATAGTCTCGATCTGTTGACCAGGATAGTCTCAATCTCTTGACCTCGTGATCCACCTGCCTCGGCCTCCCAAAAGTAAACATATTCTTTTCGAAAATATTTTCTATATAGCACACTGTTGACAGCCCCTTATAGTCACAGAAAAAGTTGGCAAAATTGGATCACTTGTATTTTTGTAAAGAATGTATGTAAATTAGCTTCAGTTTTGCTGGTTCTTTGCCATGAGATAACTAACAACCTCCTTGCAAAAAGACTTTGCACAGTCAAGCTCTATCTTGTTAAAATGTGTTACACGAATTGTACTATATATTAATTGTGTTTTAAATACCTTTTAGACTCTTTTATTTTTAAATTCAGTATGCCAGTGCCATCCTTAGAATCTTGCACACTCCTGGGTTCAACTTCTCGATTTTAATAGGGAGTTAGGCAGAGGAGGAATGGGATGGATTATAAGATGTTGTTTTGCAACGTTTCTTTGGAATCCTTTTACATATTTTTTGTGAATGTGGCCACTTCATCCCTGATTACCTAAATATAATGCTCATAGAAGTTTGCTTTTATTTTTTAAAATGCCAGTTGCTATTCAGAACTTCTATTCCCCTCTTTTCTTTAATTTTTAATAACAACAAGTGCAAAAAGTTACATATATGTGTGTTTTGCTCTTTAAAATATGAGCAAGTAACCAGAAGCTGAGACAAGCTAGAGGCAACTGTGCTGTGGTTCAGCTGTGTGGTAAACCTCCACAGGCAGGCTCAGTTCCATCCGTGTTCCTCCTATCTTCAACAGTGTTTTCATATGTGTCTCCATAAGTACTCCCTCATGAGAAAATATAGTTTGGTTTGTCCCAATATTGTTTAGCATGTATTATTTCAACCTTTTTAAAAACTGTATATTCAATTATAATGTTTCCCTACATTATGCAGAAAGAAACTTTCAATTGTCACAGAGTTATTCAAGAACAAACTGGATTTTCTTTAATATTTGCTCAACAGAGACACTCATTTTGTTTATTACTTGCTTAGTTTTTCAATGTCTTGCTCAATGCAGTGGCTTCCTCCTCTCACTGGCTGATATCTCAGAGCCTATTTTATAATCACACGGATGTTCACTTATGTACCCACATGGTCAGTGCTGCCTTTTTCTCGTTTTCCTCACGTTTATATTATTAGTTCTGTCTTTAATTAATGGTTTCTTTGAAGGATTATTTTAAGTCATTTATCTGTTTTAATAGAGTTAATTTAATTAAAATGAGATAAGTTATCATTATTCTTTTAGTCAAGCACAGGTGACCTTCTGCTGAAAGGTAACTGACAAGAGAGGGCTCCACTCTCCAGCAGTGGCTGTGGGACTCCCTGTTCCCTTGGGACACCCCTTTGCAGTACATGACATATGATCATCCAGTATACAGGCTAGGTCATGAGATGGTACTCACATCAGTCTGTACATTAAGTCTTAGTGGAGGTCAGTTCTTTTCACATTTACCATAATACCTGTGTAAGTCCTGATGTTACCTCCTAAAACCAGTGAACCATTTTGCACAAATCCTGGGTAACATACGGCACCTCAGAAAATCCTGGTTCAAATTCCGGCTCTGAATCCTAACTATATATACATAATCTAGGGCAAGGTTTCATCTTAGGTAGAATGGGGATAATGCCATAGCATAATTTTATGTGGACATATTAAAATAATGCCTTATGAAGTACCTTTTGGGTAAATGCTGAAGACAGTAAGCACAAGATGTATACTGGCTTTTGTTATTTCGGCTGTGATTTAAACATGCACTCCTGTAAACATATTCATACTGTGTTTGCGTATATGTCTGCATCTGTGTATATTTACAGAGAAATGTGCATTTGGACTTTCTTTAATTATAGGTTGCTGTTTGCTATAACTCAGTGCATAAATCAACCAATTACTGTTAACAGTCCCAGAAACCTGATCTCAAGGTTTTAAAAATTATATATACATATGTATATATTTAACATATGTATATAAGTTCTTATATATATATGTCTGTCTCTGTGTGTGTGTGTGTGTGTGTGTGTGTGTGTGTGTGTGTATAGTTGGTTTAAATATGAAATAATGCCAGTAAATTAGAAATATAATTTTCTTTACCTTCTTCCTATAGAACTTTCCAAGGTGACATAGTTTAACTGTTGAGGCAAGCTTATATATTTATACAGTGATTAGGAACACAGGTTATACATACATACATATCTAGCACCTGTATGTGTGTATATTTTATATATATATACACACACACATATACATACACACACACATACATATATATATATATATAGAGAGAGAGAGAGAATATATGTAGAGTTAGCAAACCATTTTCCAAATTACACTGGTCTCATCCATCAAATGACTTGTTAATAGTGTCTGTATATATTCATTTCTAGATAAATATCTAATACCTCTTACTATCAAGATGTATGTAATAAGACGTTCTTTTTTGTTTCCATGGTCTAGTTTTTTGTATCTCTTTCAAACGTCTTAAGTTAAACACTTTCAAAGCTCAGTTTGGGACATATACGTTTTGGACATATGCCTAGTCAACAGTGAACCAGTCTTTTTCATTGACAAAATTATGATGATGAATAATTAAAACTGGCTTAAAATACCTTCCAAGTAGAAACCTTGCTCTCCTAGTGTGAACTCTTTATTTTACCAGAGATTGTGTTATATTTTCTACGGGTGGATATGACATTCTATTTCCCTAAGATGCAAAAGTGAGTAATGATTAGTGAGGGCTTGCTGTAAATATGGTGCCACTCTTAGTGCTTACATATAAACATCCATTGAATATCCACAAAACCCTATTGGGATGGATGTTATTATTATTCTCATTTTTATACATGAAGGAATGGAGCCTCATAGAAGTTCATTAAATTGCACATGCTGTTGTACAAAGCCTGAGATTTGTGGCTCTAGAACATGTGTTCCTAATCACAGTGTGAATACATAAGCCTGCATCAGCAGTTGAACTATGATACCTTTGAAAGTTCTATGGGAAGAAGGTTAAGAAAAGAACATTTCTAATTTATTGGCACTGTTTCGTATTTATTCTTTTTGTTCGGAGGAAGAAGTAAAGGCTCCATATGATTAAGCAATCTGGATCACAGAGTTAGGAGGAGGAAAGCTGAGCGTTCAACCCAGATATGGCTGGCTCCAGAGCTCCGTGTTCCTGCTGCTCTGCACACTGCTAGACAGAAGCGGGGCTTCTCTCTACACTGTGGTCCTCAGCCCCATATACGCTTTTCAGTCACATCGAAGTTTTTAAAGATTCCAATGCCAAGGCCATGCCTCAGACAAATTAAATGGTAACCTTCTAGGTTAAGCATCAGTGTTTGTTACAGTTCCCCAGTTTAAACATTTAAGACCCACTGTAAGAGTGAACATTCTGTAAGCAACAATGTATTTTCAGTGGGAGTCTGTAGCATTTGTAAAGGCGAAAATACTCTCTGCCCATTTCTCTTTCATCTGTAGTGATTTGACTTGCTAGCTAGCATGGGTTTTTCAATAGATTTTGATGAAGTTGCAAATAAGATTGACAGATGTAGCCAAAACAGCCCATTTCCAGAACCTCTGACAAACTCTTACCTAAACCTATTGGCTTTGGTAAAAACTTTAATATCCCGAAATGTTTGCTATCTTTTTGCTATACTGGCTTTTACTAGCAGTCTGTGCTTGAGATTATTTTGAAACGACAAAGCACCCTCTGCATCTCCCTTTAACACTGAGTAGCACACACACAAGTTGGTGGAGCTTCATGTGTTTTAGGCTGATTTGTTGAGATGCCACTGTAGAATCTATATGATGGGTACTATGCAGAGTGCACTTACTACTTGTCCTTCATAAGCCCTGGCAGCACGGATTTTCTTCCTAGGAGGCTGAGGAAGGCGTTTCCCAGCTTCCCTATGACATGCCACTGGCCTCACCATTAGTACCATTCAAGTACATCTGTTTTGCTTGTTTTTGCCTTTTATTTTTTGTTTTGCTGTTGTGCTCCCAGGTAACTTTTCATATAATTCTAGTTTCCATCTAGTATGTCAGCTCACCAACTATAGTTTGCTGTGGGTCTCGGTTGTTGTCGGTAATAGTGCAGCATGAGACAGATAGATCTGATCTGTTTTAGATACAGAGATATTCCTGATGCCTAGAGAGTCAAGAAAGCTGGATTCCAGACACCTACTTAGGGAGTGAAACAAAACCTAATACAAAGGACTATTTCTTGGCTTTTGAACATTGCTCTCCTAAATACAGTCATGTCAGTGTAATTCCTAAAACACATTGAAAAACTAGGGAAATATATTAAAAGATGAATTACCAAAGAATGTATGCAAATGGCCAACACACATATTAAAAACTCAACGTAATTAGTTGCCAAAGAATTGCTGACTTAGGCCAGGTGCTGTGGCGTAAGCCTGTGATCCTGCACTTTGGGAGGGCTATGTGAATCACTTAAACCCAGAAATTTGAGCTAGCCTGGTGCAATAAAGGGAGACCCCTTTTCTACAAAAAAATTAAAATATTAGGTCAGTGTGTTGGAGTGCATCTGCAGTATCAGCTGCTTGGGAAGCTGAAGCAGGAGGATGGCTTGAGCTTGGGAGGCTGAGGCTGCAGCAAGCCATGCTTGTGCCATTGTACTCCAGCCTCAGTGACTGAGTGAGAACCTGTCTTGAAAACGAATTTATTAACTTAAAGCATAAAATATAAAACGATGAACACATATTCACAAGAGGTAAGAATATAAATTCATATAGTTCCAAAAAGCAATTTGGCAATCCATATTATAAGCTTTAAAATATTAACAACCTGCCCAGAAGCCTATCCCCACACAGTCTCCATGTGTCTGTCTGTCTGCCTGCCTGCCTCTCTGGAATGCACAGCCCATTCTCTTTCTAGCTCCTGGACCTTGCATAACTGCAGTTGCCACTGTGAAATGGTGGTATCAGGATCGAAGCCCCACTGAAACTTAACTCCTGATGTCTTTGCTGTCCAAGGTCGAAGTTCTTTCTGCCTCCAAATTAATCGAATTAAATCAGACTTCCTAAGTTCCTGAGTTTAAACTCCTTCCTGTTTTATTTTTGGGAATGATTTAGCAATTTCAACAGTTTTCCTCTGATTTGGATGCATGAGGCAGTGTCAAGTCAGGGTCACAGGCTAACTCCTGTAACCAAAGCAACACTGGAATTGTGGTGGCTGAACAAGGTCAGGGTTGATCTCTTCTCGTGTCATGGTCCATTGTGGGTTGGCCGAGGGGCCTCTGCTCCACTCCATCATTCAGCGACCCAGGCCCCGACTCCTGCTATCCCGTGGTTCTGTCTCCCAGAGTAGCCTCTGTGTCTTGGCTGGATCCTCTTCATGGGGCCGGGTGGCAGAGGAAGAGCTAACAGCACACCACACTGGAGATTCAGGTTTCCATGCCAGGCCTGTAAACGGAGCATGTCGCTTCTTACCATGTTCCTTTACCAGAACTCAGCCACACGGCTCTGCCTAGCCATGCTGTATGTGTGTGTGTTCAGGGAGTAGAAGGGATGGGGTGGGAAACATGGTCTGGCCCTGTGCCAGGAGAAAAAGCAAACAGGCTGTCAACACATGGCAGTCTCACGCTGCTGGAGAGGAGGGCGACACGTAAAACGTAGTGAATGGCTTCTCAGCTTTCCCCTCCCTGCTTGCAAGAAGAACAACACTCGATCAAGTGACTTCATTATAAGGAGTGACAGGTACATGGACAAGGACCAGAGAAAGAGCTATACAACAAAATTGATGGTGTTGCAGAGCTCAATCTAGCTGCATCCACGAGGCACTGTCTGTTCTGTCATCTGTTCGGCCTTGGAAATGCTGCCTTTATAGAATTCTACTTCAGAGAAGACAAAGGAATTTCATGTTTGCATGATACACGCGTGTGTCTTTAGTGGATTACAGATGACGTGATTCTGTCCTCCCATTTGAAACAGCACCAGCAGCACCGCTGGCTTCCTCTCTGGGAGGAACACCAAGCGAACTTTGCCCCTGGTTCCTACTTCCCTTGAATTTCCACTCTCCAAACTGACTTCTTTCTTCTTCTTCTTCTTTTTGTTCTTTCATCTTATTAAGTGTTTAAAGATAAAATAACATTTGAGAAAACAGAAATAAAGTGGGAATGTTCTGAATAGCTAACAGAGAAATTTTTTTTCCCATCCATTTCTGCCAAAAACTGTCAAAAAGCACATTCTACCTTTGTTTTACGAGGGCAAATGCAAACAGTTTTTAAGCATAAATTTATGACTTATTCAAAGAGATGTAGAAAGATGTCTGTCAGTGCTTAGGATAGCTACAAAAGTTGCTCAAAACAGCTGTCTGTAGGATTTCTTCTTTTAGTGTGTGTTCGTGTGTGGTATGTGTGTGTAGATAGGTAGATGGAGAGATGAACGGGTGGATGGGTTGATTGATCGATAGATAAAAGATAGATAGATAAATAGACAGAACGACCTGAATTCCTTTCGCCCCCTCATCAGCAGTTGCTGCAATTTTTAAATGTATGCATTCTGCATTATCAGTAGAGTGGGCACCTCCTGAGGCTGGGGGACTTCTAACAGTAGTCAATAAAATACTAATTGACCTTTAGATATATCATTTTAAATGGTTCGATGTATTCTTAAATCTAGTATGAGCCATAGTATGCATATGCCAGAGTACTTAGAGCACTTGTATAGTTATAGATTTTCATAGTTCTAGGAAAGCTCTGTAACCACCACCTGGGTCAGTGTGTGAACCCGCACCCAGAAGCCTCCGTGTGACCCCTCCGTGGCTGCCTCCTCTGCCTGTCTAGATGTAACTACTATCTGATCTCAATCATTATCACTCTCTGCTTTTCTTTACAGCATTACCATCTATATATGGATCCCTAAATAATCAAGTATTTGCCCACTTTTCACTGTCAAGCTAGTGCTTGAAAGATTTTGCCAAATTTTCCTCTCCAGAACCATCTGAATTCCAGTAATACTCCTAGTCCTGAGCCTCTGAATATATGTGCAAATTATTCCAAAGTTTGAGGATTTTTCATTCTTATTTTTGTTATATATGTGTTTTGTTAATTACACTAGATAATGGCTGTCTTCGTCATTGGGTTGAGGGATGTGTGTTACTGGGTGTGAAAGTAGCTTATCATCGTTTTAATCAGATAGAGCTTATAATCAGAGATTTAAAAGCAACTGCAATAGTGACCAAGAAGAAATGTTTGGATGACAAGATCATTTTGTTGCGCTTTGGTGAGAGTGAGTCTTGTATTTGTTTGATGAATTTTAAAAAGCAGAGCTCACTGCCTGCGCTAAATACCCTCCTTCATTTGTCAGTGTTGTATCTACCGCCATCAACTGCTTCACATTTGGTGTTCTGGGTGGTTCCACCTCAGCGAGCCCCACGGCCAGTGTCAGAACACGCTGAAGCTGACTTACAGCAGCCAAAGAGCCGCTTGGCCTTGTGCAACATTAAGAGACGCACGGAGCAGCACGGTCTGTGATCTGCGGGGTCACAGGAATGAGATGTGTGCTGTATCTTCCTGAGCTACAGATTTTCGCAGCTGGTCAGAACTTTATTCCAAAAGAAAGCAGGGCCATGTGGGTCCTGAGAAACTTAAATGTATTTGAGGCTGAAATCCCTTTGGATTTTAAATATATTCTTCTTAGTTTAGACAGGTCAAAAAAAATACTAGCTATAGATTCGGTACCTTCATCACTACCACCATCATCATCACACAGCAGGCATCTATTCAGAGCCTGGTGTTGCCACATTCAGTACTGTATGTTACTTTGGCCACTTACACACACACACACACACACACACACACACACACACACACACACGGTAACTGTGATAAAACTTTATTCTTCCTCCCTGTGCGGTGTCTTGTGTTAATGAGACTTCATGCATAGAAATTGCTATGAGCTGGTGACCTCCAGCTATCTTTGAAATAATTAATAATGTGCTTAGAGGGGTTGATTTACATATTTATGAGGGTTTATACCATTTGGTTCCAAAGCAGGACACTGAGAGAATTTAATGTTTTAAATGCATACCGAGTTAGCAAGAGGAGGAGTGGTTTAATATTCTAATGTTAAGATGAACATAAACATCTAATACCCAAACCAAGTCATTGTCTTGTTTATTTCCAGTAAGGTCTGAATGCCCTCCAGGTGATCTCACAGGTTCCATCACTGATTCTACTGCAGTGTTTGGAAAAATAATATATATATATATTTTTTTCCCCGAGACTGAGTTTCGCTCTTGTTACCCAGGCTGGAGTGCAATGGCACGATCTCGGCTCACCGCAACCTCCGCCTCCTGGGTTCAGGCAATTCTCCTGCCTCAGCCTCCTGAGTAGCTGGGATGACAGGTACGCGCCACCATGCCCAGCTAATTTTTTGTATTTTTAGTAGAGACGGGGTTTCACCATGTTGACCAGGATGGTCTCAATCTCTTGACCTTGTGATCCACCCGCTTCGGCCTCCCGAAGTGCTGGGATTACAGGCTTGAGCCGCTGCACCTGGCCAATATTTCTTATCTTTTCTGTTTTTTGAGCCTTTACTAGAAATCACAAGCCTTGGAATTATATATTTATGGAGGGAAACACTGTGAAAGGCGGTAGAGAAACACCAGGAAGGAGGGATAAGAACAGCATTCAAAGAAGTGATCTTACTTCTCTGGCATCATCCTAACCCCTCCCCAAGCTGCTGCCTGTGACAGCTCTTTTCTCTGGCTCAAGCACAGCCGTGCTCTTGTAATCAACCACCGTCTTAGTTCGCCCAGGCTGCCATGACAAAACACCACAGCCGGGGTAGCTAATAGGAGTGTATGTTCCCACAGTTCTGGAGGAGGAAGTCTGAAATCAAGGGGTCAGCAGGGTGGTTTCTCCTGAAGCCTCTCTCCTTGGCTGGTAGATGTCATCTTCCCTGTGTCCTCCTGTGGTCTATCTTCCCACTATCCTCATCTCCTTGTCTTCTGAGGACACCAGTCAGATTGGGTAAAGACCTACACTAATGGTCTCATGTTACCTCTTTAATGGCCCTATTGCTGGCCTGGCACGGTGGCTCACGCCTATAATCCCAGCACTTTGGGAGACTGAGGCAGGTGGATCGCCTGAGGTCAGGACTTCAAGACCAGCCCAGCCAACATGGTGAAACCCTGTCTCTTCTAAAATTACAAAAATTAGTCAGGCATGGTAGGGGCACCTATAATCCCAGCTTCTTGGGAGGCTGAGGCAGGAGAATGATTTGAACCTGGGAGGCAGAGGTTGTGGTGAGCCCAGATTGTGCCATTGCATTCCAGCCTGGGCAAGAGCAAAACTCTGTCTCACAAAATAAAAATAAAGGCCCTATTGCCAAATAGAGCCAGGGGATATATTTCAGCCTATAACAACCACCTTCTCAATTCTGAAATAGTTTTTAAATACATGGCACCCCCAAATTGAGCAAAGGCCTATTGAACGTGAGCCCTCTGTACATAAGTTCTGCTTCACGTCGTTAAACCAGCGGATGTTCCCAAGACACAGCTTGTCCCGTAGCCTTCCCAGAAGCCCTTCCCCAGCTCCGTGAGGGCTGGTTTCCTGAGCTTCAGCACAGGGTCCCTAAACAATACAGGACTCTTTCTGCCAATTTTTCGATTTTAAAATCTAGATTCACTAACAGACACTTCAGGACGGATCCTCCTAACTTTCCTGTGCTTTGTAAATGTGAAGATTTGGTCATCTTCTTGCTGGTGGAGGTGGCTAAGACGGCATTTGCACTCATGTCTCAGCCCTTGGCTCTCCCAGGACGGCTCGTCAGGATCTGAGGCCTCTAAAAAAGTTTATTTTGGTTATTGTAGACTAAACTGCTGTAACAGTCAAATCAAAAACGTAGCAAGTGGCTCCTACACAGCTGTAGCGTAATTCTTGCCTAGGGCGGCATTTCAGGTGGGTGGTGGTTATTTTCTGAGGGGTATTTGTATCTTTTGCCTTTATTATCCACTGGGCCTTGTCCCTATCTCCATGGTCAAGCTGAGTCCCCACATCCAGGATCCAGCTGACAGAGGGGAATGAAATTATAAACAAGGCATGCATCTTTCATATGATCCCAGCCCAGAAATTGCACACACTGCTGAGATCCTTAAGCTAGGCCTTCCTCATTTGGCCATACATACCCTTGAGGGAGCCTCAGTAATGCCACCTCAGTAGAGGCCTAGGAAACAGAGAAGAGGAATTTAGGCAGACACCTGGCAGTCTCTGTCAAAAAGATATTCCCCTGGTAGTACTGGGAGCTCAGCTTCCAAGCAGTAGCCTTGGTTACGTTCATGCTTCAGGAACCTTGGGCAAAGTGTGGACCCCGTAGTCAGATGTGCCAATTCAGTGACCAGCCCACTCAACTGGATGTTGAGCTGATTTCCTCATTTTCAAATGACAAGAATTTTTAACTCAGAGGTCATTAAATCAGATGGTATCCAAAAATGACTGGCACAGTACTTGGTACACAGTAGGTAAGACAGCTTCCCAGTCACCACCAATCCTATACACCAGTTTCAGAATGCATTCTGGAAATGCGTGACTCAGGCGGAAAAGATGAAGCTGCAATGTAGGTTTAATTGAAGTTTTATAGCTGAAAAGTAAAAATCTTATTTTCTTTTTGACATTTTCTACATCCCTACTTTGATATATGAATAATTCCTTTGAATCAGGCATTAAGATTATAAGAAGTGTAAAATATTCCATAAATATGTGCTTGTAAAAACAAATAACTTGGAAAATTATTAATAGTTCTTTTTTTATTGTATTTTAGGTTCTGGGATACATGTGCAGAATATGCAGGATTGTTGCATAGGTACATACATGGCAATGTGGTTTGCTGCCTCCATCCCCCCATCACCTACATCTGGCATTTCTCCCCATGTTATCTCTCTCTGACCTCTCCACATGCCCCCCGCTGCCCCTCCCTTGGCACCCCCAACAGACCCCAGTGTGTGATGCTCCCCTCCCTGAGTCCATGTGTTCTCATTGTTCATCACCCACCTATGAGTGAGAACATGAGGTGTTTGATTTTCTGTTCTTGTGTCAGTTTGCTGAGAATGATGGTTTCCAGATTCATCCATGTCCCTACAAAGGACACAAACTCATCATTTTTTATGGCTGCATAGTATTCCATGGTGTATATGTGCCACATTTTGCCAGTCCACTCTATCATCGATGGGCATTTGGTTTGGTTCCAGGTCTTTCCTATTGTAAACAGTGCTGCAATGAACATATGTGTGCATGTGTCCTTATAGTAGAACAATTTATAATCCTTTGGATATATACCCAGTAATGGGATTGCTGGGTCAAATGGAATTTCTATTTCTAGGTCCTTGAGGAATTGCCACACTGTCTTCCACAATGTTTAAACTAGTTTGCACTCCCACCAACAGTGTAAAAGTGTTCCTGTTTCTCCACATCCTCTCCAACATCTGGTGTCTCCAGATTTTTTAATGATCACCATTCTAACTGGCATGAGGTGGTATTTCAATGTGGTTTTGATTTGCATTTCTCTAATAATCGCATTTTTTCATATGTTTGTTGGCCTCATGTGTCTTCTTTTGAAAAGTGTCTGTTCATATCCTTCACCCACTTTTGGATGGGTTTGTTTTTTTCTTGTAAATCAGTTTTAGGTCTTTGTAGATTTTGGATATTAGCTCTTTGTCAGATGGGTAGATTGCAAATTTTTTTCCCATTCTGTTGCTTGCTGGTTCACTCTAATGATTGTTTATTTGTCTGTACAGAAGCTCTGGAGTTTAATTAGATCCCATTTGTCTATTTTGGCTTTTGTTGCCAATGCTTTTGGTGGTTTACTCATGAAGTCCTTGCCTATGCCTGTGTCCTGAATGGTTTTGCCTAGGTTTTCTTCTAGGGTTTTTATGGTGTTAGGTCTTATGTTTAAGTCTTTAATCCATCTGGAGTTAATTTTAATATAAGGTGTCTGGAAGGGGTCCAGTTTCTGCTTTCCTCAGAAACGTGGCAAGCCAGTTTTCCCAACACCATTTATTAAACAGGGAATCCTTTCCCCATTGCTTGTTTTTGTCAGGTTTGTCAAAGATCAGATGGTTGTAGATGTGTGGCATTGCCTCCAGGGCCTCTGTTCTCTTCCATTGGTCTATATCTCTGTTTTGGTACCAGTACCATGCTGTTTTGATTACTGTAGCCTTGTAGAATAGTTTGAAGTCAGGTAGCGTGATGCCTCCAGCTTTGTTTCTTTTGCTTAGGATTGTCTTGGCTATGCGGACTCTCTTTTGGTTCCATATGAAGTTTAAGGTGATTTTTTCCACTTCTGTGAAGAAGGTCATTGGTAGCTTAATGGGGATAGTGTTGAATCTATAAATTACTTTCAGTGTTATGACCATTTTCACGATATTGATTATTCCTAACCATGAGCATGGAATGTTTTTCCATCTGTTTGTGTCCTCTCTTATTTCATTGAGCAGTGGTTTGTAGTTCTCCTTGAAGAAGTCCTTTATATCCTTTGTTAGTTGTATTTCTAGATATATTATTCTCTTTGTAGCAATTGTGAATGGGAGTTTGCTCATGATTTGGCCCTCTGTTAGTCTGTTATTGGCGTATAGAAATGCTTGTGATTTCTTCACATTGGTAGTATATCCTGGGACTTTGCTGAAGTTGCTTATCAATTTAAGGAGATTATGGGCTGAGATGATGGGGTCTTCTAAATAAACAATCATGTCATCTGAAAATAGACAGTTTGACTTCCTCTTTTCCTAATTGAATATGCTTTATTTTTTTTTTCTTGCCTAATTGCTCTGGCTAGAACTTCCAATACTGTATTGAATTGGAGTGGTGAGAGAGGGCATCCTTGTCTAGTGTCAGACGTCAAAAGGAATGCTTCCAGTTTTTGCCCATTCAGCATGCTTTTGGCTGTAGGTTTGTCATAAATAGCTTTTATTGTTTTGAGATACATTCCATCGATACCTTTTTATTGAGAGTTTTTAGGATAAAGGCTGTTGAATTTTGTGGAAGGCCTTCTCTGCATCTATGAGATAATCGTGATTTTTGTCTTTGGTTCTGTTTATGTGGTGGATTACATTTATAGATTTGCATATGTTGAACCAGCCTTGCATTCCTGGAATGAAGAATACTTGATTGTAATAGATAAGCTATTTGATGTGCTGTTGCAATCAGTTTGCCAGTATTTTATTGAAGATTTTTGGATCTATGTTTCTCATGGATATTGGCCTGAAGTTTTCTTTTTTTGTTGAGTCTCTGCTGGGTTTTGGTATCAGGATGATGTTGGTCTCATAAAATGATTTGGGAAGGATTTCCTTTTTTTGGATTGTTTGGAATAGTTTCAGAAGCAATGGTCCTCTTTGTATGTCTGGTAGAATTCAGCTGTGAACCTGTCTGGACCTGGACTTTTTTTTTTGGTTGGTAGGCTATTAATTGCTGCCTGACGTTCAGCCCTTGTTATTGGTCTATTCAAGGTTTCAACTTCTTCCTGGTTTAGTCTTGTGAGGGTGCAAGTGTCCAGGAATTTATCCATTTCTTCCAGGTTTACTGGTTTATGTGCATAGAGTTGCTTGTAGTAATCTCTGATTGTAGTTTGTATTTCTATGGAATCAGCGGTGATATCCCCTTTATTGTTTTTATTGTATCTATTTGATTCTTCTCTCTTTTCTTTTTTATTAGTCTGGCTAGTGGTCTATTTTGTTGATCTTTTTAAAAAAGCAGCTCCTGGATTTATTGATTTTTGAAGGGTTTTTTGCCTCTATCTTCTTCAGTTCTGCTCTGATCTTAGTTATTTCTTGTCTTCTGCTAGGTTTTGAGTTTTTTTGATCTTGCTCCTCTAGCTCTTTCAATTTTGATGATGGGGTGTCGATTTTTGATCTTTTCTTGCTTCTCATGTGGGCATTTCTTGCTATAAATTTCCCTCTATACACTGCTTTAAATGTGTCCCAGAGATTCTGGTATGTTGTGTCTTCGTTCTCATTGGTTTCAAAGAACATCTTTATTTCTGCCTTCATTTCATTGTTTATCCAGTGGACATTCAGGAGCCAGTTGTTCAGTTTCCATGAAGCTGTACGGTTCTGAGTTCGTTTGTGAATTCTGAGTTCTAACTTGATTGTCCTGTAGTCTGAGAGACTGTTTGTTATGATTTCCATTCTTTTGCATTTGCTGAGGAGTGATTTACTTCCAATTATGTGATCAGTTTTAGAGGAGGTGCAATGCGGTGCTGAGTAGAATGTATATTCTGTGGATTTGGGGTGGAGATTTCTGTAGATACCTTATTAGGTCCGCTTGGTCCAGATCTGAGTTCAAGTCCTTGATATCTTTGTTAATTTTCTGTCTCATTGATCTGTCTAATATTGACAGTGGAGTGTTAAGTTTCCCACTATTACTGTGTGGGAGTCTAAGTCTCTTTGTAGGTCATTAAGAACTTGCTTTATGTACCTGGGTGCTCCTGTATTGTGTGTGTATATATTTAGGATTGTTAGCTCTTCTTGATGCATTGATCCTTTTGCCTTTATGTAATGCCCTTCTTTGTCTCTTTTGATCTTCGTTGGTTTAAACTCCATCTTATCAGAGACTAGGATTGCAACTCCTGACTTTTTTTGCTCTCCATTTGCTTGTTAAATCTTCCTCCATTCCTTTATTTTGAACCTATATGTGTTCTTGCACATGAGATGGGTTTCCTGAATATAGCACACTGATGGTTTTTAACTTTTTATCCAATTTGCCAGTCTTTGTCTTTTGATTAGGGCATTTAGCCCATTTACATTTAAGGTTAATATTGCTATGTTTGAATTTGGTCCTGCCATTTTGATGCTAGCTAGATGTTTTGCCTGTTAGTTGACACATTTTTTTTCATTGTGTCGATGGACTTTACCATTTGGTATGTTTTTGGAGTAGCTGGTACTGGTTGTTCCTTTCTATGTTTAGTGCTTCTTTCAAGAGCTCTTGTAAGGCAGGCCTGATGGTGATGAAATCTCTCAGCAATTGCTCGTCCATAAAGGATTTCCTTTCTCCTTTGCTTATGAAGCTTAGTTTGGCTGTATATGAAATTCTGGGTTGAAAGTTTTTTTCTTTAAGGATGTTGAATATTGGCCCCACTCTCTTCTGGCTTGTAGGGTTTCTGCTGAGAGATCCGCTGTGAGTCTTATCGGCTTCTCTTTATGGGTAACCCGACCTTTTTCTCTGGCTTCCCTTAGCATTTTTTCCTTCATTTCAACCCTGGTGAGTCTGATGATTGTGTGCCTTGGGGTTGCTCTTCTTGAGGAATATCTTTGTGGTGTTCTCTGTATCTCCTGGACTTGAATGGTGAACTGGCTTGCTAGGTTGGGGAAGTTCTCCTGGATAATATCCTGAAGAATATTTTCCAGCTTGGATTCTTTCTCTCCATCACATTCAGGTACACCTATCAAACATAGATTAGGTCTTTTCCCATAATCCCATATTTCTTGGAGGCTTTGTCATTTCTTTTCACTCTTTTTTCTCTATTCTTGCCTTCTCATTTTATTTCATTGAGTTGATCTTCAGTCTCTGATATCCTTTCTTCTGTTTGGTTGATTTGGCTGTTGAAACTTGTGTATGCTTCATGAAGTTCCCGTGCTGTGTTTTTCAGCTCCATCAAGTTGTTTATATTCTTCTCTAAGCTGTTTATTCTAGTTAGCATCTCATCTAACCTTTTTTCTAGGTTCCTAGTTTCTTTGCATTGGGTTAGCACATATTCTTTTAGCTCTGAGAAGTTTGTTATTACCCACCTTGTGAAGCCTGTTTCTGTCAGTTCAGCAGATTCATCCTACATCCATCTTGATCCCTAGCTGGTGAGGTGTTGTGATCCTTTGTAGGAGGAGAGGCGTTCTGGTTTTTGGTGTTTTCATCCTTTTTGCACTGGTTTCTTCTCATCTTAGTGGCTTTATCTACCTGTGGTCTTTGTAATTTTTGACTTTTAGATGGGGTCTCTGAGTGGATGTCCTTTTTGTTGATGATGAAGTTATTTCTTTATGTTTCTTAGTTTTCCTTCTAACAGTCAGACCCCTCTGCTGCAGGGCTGCTGGAGGTCCATTCCAGACCCTGCTTGTCTGAAGATCACCTGTGAGGGCTGCAGAACAGTAAGGGTTGCTGCCAGTTTCTTCTGTTATCTTTGTCCCAGAAGGGTACCTGCTAGATGTCAGCCCAAGCTCTCCTTTATGAGGTGTCTCTTTGGGTATATGGGGGTCAGGGAGCTGCTTGTGGTGACAGTCTGTCCCTCATAGTAGCTCAAGTGCTGTGCTGGGAGCTCTGTTGTTTCATGCAGAGCTGCTGGGCAGGTACTTTTAAGTCTGTTGCAGCGGAACTCATAATCACCTCTTTTCCCAGGTGCTCTGTCCTAGGAAATTCAGCTCTATTTATAAGTTCCTGTGGTGCTGCTGCCTTTTTTCATCGATGCCCTGCCCCGCATGGAGTAGTCTAGTTACAGTCTGTTAGCAGAGGTGATGCTGAGCTGCCGCAGGCTCTCCCCAGCTGCTGTGTAAACTGCCTTGGTAGTGGTGGTCGCCCTTCCCCACACTGAGCTGGACCATCCTGGGTCCAGCTGCGTTTTCTGGGAAACTCTCAATCCAGAGTGTTTCAGATTGCTTGTTTTGTGGGGGTGGTACCTGCCGAGCCAGATGGTCTGGCTCCCTGTCTCTGCCTCCTCACTTTCAGTTGAATGGGTGGCTCTGTCTCCCAGACATTCCAGGCACCAGTTAAAATGCTCCCCCACCCCAGATTTATGTGAGTTTCTGTGTGCCAAGCTGTCACTGGTTGCAGCTGCTGTGCTGAAAATACATGGCACTTTTCAGCCTGGGAATCTCCTGGTCTGTGGACAGTGAACATTTGTTTGGAAATGTGGTGGGCACTCACCCTCTGCATTGTTCTTGCTGGGAACTGCACTCCAGAGCTTTTCCTATTCGACCATCTATCCTCTCCTATTGATAGTTCTTTATAAAATTCTTGTATTAAATTTATTTCACAAAACCAGATTTTCCAAAGTAGTCTTTTCCGGAAAGTGGTAGATGTGGTAGTATAAATACCTGCATCACTGAGGCTACCATTCTGTATTATTTTTCTTTTCTTACCAGTAGCATTGGTAGGC
This sequence comes from Saguinus oedipus, assembly GCA_031835075.1. NCBI lineage: Eukaryota > Metazoa > Chordata > Mammalia > Primates > Cebidae > Saguinus > Saguinus oedipus. The sequence continues at coordinate 171,377,622 of CM063172.1, read as the reverse complement.
TGCTTTAACTGGGTTTTAGTATAACGTCTAAGTCCTTTCCAGAAAATTCTGTATTCTAAATAGGCTGTAGATGAGTAATGAGTAAAACTCATTGTGCTTGTGGACTATAACCAAGTGTAATATTAAACAAATACGTATTCTGAAATTGGGGTCACAGTATTCTGATAGAATTGGGAGGTAGACTGAAAGAAGAGGACTCCAGACTATGACTCATTGGGGTACAGGAAGAAAGTTTTATAGTGTCTGTTTTGATTTAGTTTTTATATCTGCCTTTAATTTTTTTTGTTTTTCTATGTTTTGTTTTCTACATATTTAAATGTATATAAGATAGAAGCAGTATTTACATTGAATCAATATTGGTATTCATAATCAATTTTTTATTTTTACTAGTGGGGATTCTTCACCAAAATTTTGGGGAGCACTGACTTAGACCAGTGGATTTCAGGCTTACTTTGTTGCTACCCACAAAAAGAGATACACTTTACATCAAGAGCTATAAACACATAAAATATACTAAACCTTTCACAAAATAATATGTACCTGCTATGTGTGATGCACTAATATTTTCAGTTGTGATTTATTTCAGATGCATTGGAACCATCCCAAACACATAAAAATCAGGCCTGTCTTTAAGGACTTTTCAAAGGAATACCATAACTTCCCTTAGGAGCCCACCTAGTGTTTAGTCATTTCAAATAATCAGAATCCCTTGTTTCTGATTTTAAACATAACTCATGGCTTACACTGCAGGAAAAAAAACTTGATTAGACTGGATGTGAACAAAGTAGAAAAAAATGAAGTCATTCATTTTTCTTAACAAGTCGGTTTTAAAATTCAGGAAAAATACATCTTAACAGAAAACACATTTCAGATACACATTTCATTTTCAGGGATGCTATCACTGAAGCCAGAGAACATGGATACTCTAGGGATATAGTCTCAGTTGGGGCTCCCAGCCGTCATACCTGGGTGAGGGGCTGCTACCTCCCCTGATGCAATGTCCGGAAGACCCCTACTTCCCTGCACTCTCACCCCCAACGCCACACCCCCACCCCACAGCCAGGACAATTTTATAACTATTATTAGAACATTAACCTTTAAAGTAACATAGTTACAAATATCTTAATAGCTTCAACTGAAAGTGACTCCTGACTGCTTACTTCTCCCCTGTGTTATAATTTCTAAGCACATTTCCCTGTATCTTTAGACGGGCATCGGAAGTACAGTGGTTCATGCTTGTGGCTTTGCTTCAGCGTGTTCTTTTTTCTGCCATGCTAATTGTTTTAAGGGACATTCTGAGTTTGTCTTGGGGGTTGTTTTAGGGAACCTACAGCAAGATGCACTCATTAACTAACTTGAATTTGTTCTTCAAATTAGATCACTATGGTAGAGATAGTACTGAACTGTAAGTTGTGAGGCTAATCCTGACTTTGCCACCAACTAGACCTACTTATTTTGGTCATGTTACTTTCTAGATACTGGATACCAGGGCAGGCCTTTTGCATACATTATCATATTTAAGACTCACAATGATTCTCCAAGGTTGGTATTAATAATCTCTTTTTGCAGATGAGGAAACTAAGGCTCTCAGAAGCTAAACTGAAACATAGGTCTGCCTGACTCTAAAGCTGATTTTCCTTCTCCACCTTCTATTCGCAAAACCTGTTTAATGTCTAGGACTTTTCCACCTCAAAGATGTTACGATCGTTGTCTGTTGGCCCCTAAACCAAGTCTTACTATTTACTGAATCTATGAAATTGATCAGACTCAGCATGAAAAAACTCAATCAAATCAATACATGGAGAAAGTGTCTCCTAATGGTGCTGCGAGATACTCTAGCATCTCAGTCTCTCTGTGGTACCTTTAGATTGATGTTTATCAAACTGGGTTCTGTGGAACCGTGGGGAGGGGTTGTCCATATCTATGTCCATATATTGGACATAGGTATGTCCAATAAAGCATATCTAGGATTATTTTACAATGAAAAAGAACATGTGGTCAGTGACAGCATGCTTAAGCTTTTTTTCTGTTTTAGTAACTGAGACTTCCATGTCAATATTTTATCAAGGTAACAACAGGAAAATAGGGGGTTCTGTAGTCTTCAGACCATAGCAGAAACTTTGATTAAAATGGTTTAAGTTTCTTAATATTGTATATTTTTGAAGAGTAAATAAAAGAACTGTACATCTTGTATTGTGAGTTAAAATAACTTGATTGCAAAATGGCAAAGACCAAATTGTAATTGATCTCTCTTGTTAACGTAGAGGGGAAACTTAAGTTTATTAATATTCAAATACTGTGTCATAGAGTAAAAAAGTAGGGCCTAAAATAATAGAGCCTAGAAGTAAAAGTATTTGGGGCACTTTATCTTCAAAAACAGCTCAATGCATTTTGTTTTGTTTTGTTTTTGATTTCTTACTCCCTATTTTAATTTGAACATGCTCGTTTCGGTTAGACACTGTTTACTTTTTCTTCATTTCAGCAAAATCAGTGATCTTGGTGAGTTTTTATTGTTCATATATAACTAAGTCAGTAATAAAAATGTTGGTTTCAGAGGGAGTAAGACCTCTTGTTGGATGGAATGCCACCACCATCATCACAATTTATTTGCCTAATATACCACTTTAGAAGGTACCATTTCAAGAATTGGGTGGTGTTTTAGGTTATGCATAGCATCTGTAGCTATCATCATATCAGTGGAAGGAGTGATTACTTATAACCATGCCTAACTGAACTCTCATGCTAACTGTAGCACACAGGGTATAAATCAACAACAGCTAATTTCAAACTTTACTTTCCAAAGCAAACCTCTAGGCTGTAATTTTGCTATTCTTCCTTCTGATCCAAAAATAAAAATAAATCAAGGTAGAAAAACAGCTGTAAAGCTGATAATGAGATTTGCAGCCAGCTAAGACATAATCTAAATCATAAGGAGGTTTAAAAGTCCTGTTGTTCATTTTCCACTATGCCAGTGATTTTTTAAAAACCCTAGTTCAGGGACGAGGAAGACCACTTTGCCATTTAAATAAGGGACTGGCACGGGCAGCTTCTGTGTTTCATGATCCACGTCCCCAAGTAATATGATGTGTTTATAGAAATGTGAAAGGAACACTGAAGATTATGGAAGCTTTTTTGGGGATAATAACACTTAACAGGTATGTACTGTTTACCAGTGAGACTGAAATGAGACTCAAGTAAATAATAAGCATTTCAGAAAATTACCCAATTACATAGTTAACCACTGCAAGGCATTCTGGTCTCCAGGGAAAATAGTGTGCATTTTACAAAATTGCTTATAATTGTGAATTGTGTGTTTGCAAAGGAACCTGGTGTGGTGGTAGGAGGCACATTTGTCAGAGCTTAGCAAGGGAATCTTTTTTAAAGGACTTTGAATACAAGAGACAACATTTGCAGTTGCTTTTCTGATGCCAATAAAATATGTGTTTAAGACTGCTTGACATACTATTCTAGAAAAGACTACAGAGCTATTTTGATGCCTGGGGAATTTAATACCAAGTACTTTGAATTAAAAGCATTTCCCTATTGTTTTAATACACTTTCCTTCTGAGACTATAGCTACATTGTAGGGAGATAGATTTCTAAATTGCAAGTATTAATTATTCATATTACAGAAAGCACCCTAATAAGTTTCCTGTTTTTATTTCACATAGAAATGCACAATTTAATTACTGTATTCTTAAAATTTATATAAACAGTTTAAAATAATTTTCCCTTAACTTAGAAGCAGAACTTAATTTTCATGAAAAATGGCATAGCTGGTCATATTTTGAGAAATACATTGAACTGTGGTATCTTGATGAATGTTGTGATTTCTATCCTCTAAGTAAAAACAAAGACATTGGCACAGGCCTCTGCAGTTTATAAAGCGTGTCCTTAGAATGTCAGATAAAGGAAATCTAACCATCCTGTCCATTTTATAGGAAGTATCTACTACCTCCCAGGCTCTCTCTGCATCAGAGGGAGAAGCAATGGTTAGCAGAATGGATAAGCTTCTTCCCCTCAAGGAGCTTGCAATTCAGTGGGGGTTTCAGATATTTAAGAAAAACATGCAGCTATATAATTACTGATTAGATAAGAGATAGAGGCAGTGGAGGAAGTGGGGCAGGGCTGGGAAAAAAGTCCTGTCAAAAGGAAGAACCCGAAGTAAAACCTTGAGACGGGAGAGAGCGAAGCATGTCTGCAGCATGGAGAGCCCAGAGTGGCTGGAGCAGTGTGAAAGACCAGCCAAATGGGCAGGGCCCAGCAAGCCTGCCCTGGAGGGTACAGTCCTGGAAGTCAGATGCTAAGAGAAGTGGTGTGATCAGATCTGCATTTTTAAAAGACTGCTCCAGCTGGAGGAGGAAAAATGGCTGCAAAGGGGCAAGAGTGGAGGTGAAAGACCACATTCAGTGGGACTTGTGTTGGACCCCGTGTGGAAGAAAGGTGGGCAGGCATTGGAGGTGGTGCTTTGGTTTCTAAATTCAGCACAGGATGCGTTGGGATTGCAACAAAACCCCTGTGAAAAACAGAGACAACTTTTTAGCCCTTATTAAAAATAATTCTTAAGATTCATCGTGGCAAATGATGTTTTCTGTAATGGTTCCAGGACATCTTCAGATTGTATCTCACAAATGCTCATGAGTAGTATCGTGGACTCCGTGGCCAAAACATTATTTTTCATTCAATTTAATGTGGGTGATACTGCACTTTTCACATTGTTGGGGAGAAAGGGGCTGAGGGAGTGTGCTGCTGAAGCAAAGTTCTGTAAATGACCCTTGCTGAATGTGCCCCAGCCTTAAACTCTCAGCTCGCAGTGATGGGCAATGCAAGAAACACACACAGAAACAGATGCACAGTTTCCTTCTGCAGCGCCAACACCGAGGAAACCACCCACTAACACTGTTCTGCTCTGCGTCAGTTCAGGAAAGGCGTTTCCCTCTGCACTAAGACTCATCTGGTTGACAGGAATGGAACCAACTAAAGCTAATATCAGAAAGGAGGAGAAGGTTGTTATCAAGGATGGGGGTGCCTCCTGTTTCCCAGGGACAGGAGTGGGCCTTGGGGACAACAGAGCAATTGGTCCAAAGATCTCTGCTTTGTCTCTGTGAATCTGCCTCACCTCTCAATCTGCCTGCTTCTTTCAGCCTTTGCTGTAAAACAAATGTCTTTGCTTCTCCAACTCTGGGCGGGAACATGCCAGCTCCTAGCTCACAAGCTTACAGAGAGTGGTGCGATTTCGTCAGATGATTTATGTGATTCAAAGATATTTGTGTGATTTCAACTTCAGTCCAGGAAAAACCTTGTTTCCCCTGAATTACACATATGTTTTCTATGCTATAGGCAATACAATGGTTACAGAGCATAATGTTTACTCTCTTGAGGCCGCTGGGAAGGTCAGGACTTATCTTAAGAAACTGTCTTTTCTGGCTTTTATTTCTGTATGCTCTCTTTATTTTTGTCCTTGGGCTCTTACTATTTCATGTTCTCTCCATGCTTTGTCTAATGTGATTTGTATACACTTATATAATTGTCTCAAGTCCTTTCTAGAATGTCTCAGGAAAGGAAGGATAATTGAAAACTTCCACTTGAAAATAGCAATAGAGTTTCTTGGTGCTGGTGTATTTGAGAACAATTGTGGCCTAGAATGTAGCAATCATGCGTCAAGAATTTAACAGTATAAACCATATTATGTGTAGAATTTTATTCCTTTTCCTTAGGCATTTCATAGCTCTATAGTAAACTGAATGTATTATGTGCTGAATTTCACATGTAGCTACCGAATTTTATAGTTACTTAAATCCAAATTTATATAGATTAAAATTAAATTAAATTAAATTTCAGTTTCTCATGATCACAAAACAATGTAAATACGTTTGGTGGTCACCATATTAGTTCAGGTATAGAATATTTCTACCATCTTAGAAATTTCCATTGCACAGCATGACATCAAGTAGTCTTTAATTTGTTCATTAATAGCTTGAAAATAACTTCTGAAGTAAAAGACCCAGATTTAAACTTTCTGGTTCTTTCTCAGTCATGTTTCTAGTGCCTGTCTTTTCGGTTTGCTTTCTGTTCCAACGTGGCTACTCTCAGCAGGCTTACTTTATTCTACTCATGAATCTACAAGAACCTCAGAATTCCTCATTGTCAGCTTCTCCCACTGCTGTCTCCTTGCTCACTGCCTTATGCTAATTGAGATTCGATTTTACAACAGCGTTCTGGTCAAGCCTGCTGTGACTTCATATTTTTTCTTACTGTCACATCACATCAGCCTAGTTTTCTTCCTTGACCAACTAAATACCTCTCATTAACTCCCAGAACACTACTTGATGTATACTCTGTTGTTTTCTCGGCCCTCACCTGTAGAAGTTCTGTCCTGTCTATGCCAACCACAGGGTGCCTGAATTGCCTGCCCACTCTCACTCTGTAGCTCCGGATAGGTCCGTACTCTACCTGCTCAGACTTCCCGAGGTTGATCCATCCATTCATCTATCCGTCTATCTGTCCATCCATTCATCCATCCACTATCCATTTATCTACCATTCATTCATCCATCCTTTCATTCATCCATCCACCCACCCCCCCGCCCATTCATTCATCTGTCCTTCCATTCATTCATCCTTCCATCCATCCACACATCCATCATTCATCCATCCATCCACTGCACACACTAGCCTGGCACACAGTGCTAGTCATAGAAATACAAAGCAAAAAGACATACTTTTTATTTTCAAAGAGCAGCCAGTCTTATCTGGAAAAAGACACACACAAAAATATGACAATAAATAATTGATTTATTCAAGGCAGGTACCTACTATGTTTTGTTGCAACGTCATGGTTCACCATGTTACTTATTCTTAATAAAACTGGTCCTAATACCTTAGGACTAGGACATTAATTTTCAGTAATTCTCTAGAGCATCTGTTTAAGCCATAAAATTTCTTTTGGTAGGATTTGGCCTCTATTTTAAGGGAGTCTGCCATTCTAAAGTGATTGTTGAATATTCAAAGCATGGTGCAGAGAAAAGCGCTCCGTTGTTTGTGGCCAAATAAGTTGTATTGCATTGAAATATTTGCTGCCTCATTGAAGTCTTGACTCATTCATGCCATTGATAACAGTTTGGATAAGTGCAGGTGTAGGCCAAAAACCCACAAATAGTAGGGAACATCAGCAACACTTGATTATTTATGCTCTTAGGGTACTTATGCTTTAACTCACTGTTTTTTTTTTTTTTTTTTTTTTGCATTGAGCTTTGATTTGCAAAACTGAAGGTACTGATGTTGGTGGACTTCTCCTTAGTTCAGCCATAGACGGGGTTCTTTGTCCCATGAAAATTCAGACTTGCAGACAATTTGAAAGGTGAGTAAGACAGGGTTTTATTGAGTGAAAAGGAAGAAAAGGGGGAAAGAGGGACTGTCGCTACACCAGAGTCCCTGCTACAGTGCTTCCCGCCTTCAGCTTGAATCTCAGGTTCCAATCAGGAAGAGGAGGGGCCAGGCTCCTCCCCACTGCAGATGGCAGGCTGATTGGAGTTTCTGCAGGACCTCCTCCCACCTGGCTGTCTCACTAGAACTGAAATTGAGGTTTGAGAAAAAGGATATTTTTCGTCTTTAAAGGTGTTGTTTTACTTATATTGAATACATCAGTTTTATTAAAATAAAAATGTGGAAGTCCAATTCCGGTACGCAGATACCTGTTGGGTGTCATTTACTTGTGCTCTGGCTGTAGTGAGCAGTTAGAAGACTGACGTGACTCAGTCTGACATTCGTGGCATCATTTTCAAATTCAGCTCAGTCTTACAGTGCTCCCAATTAAAGTGTGAGTGACACTAACTAATTAAATTGAGGAAAAGGGTATTCGTAAAGTGGATGATGTAAATAGAAAATAAAGTTAGCAACTGACATTGTGACCGCAGGATTTTTTTTTTTTTTAAGCATGAGCTATGTGGTAAAACGGTATATTTAGAGACAAGACAGGTGAAAGGCCATTTGATTGACAAGTATTATTTGTGGTTCAATCAGTTGCATTTAGGCTGTTGTGCCTTATTCACTGAAAGGATAAACATCCTTCAGTTTTATCACAAAGCTTCTTTTACCTTAGCGAACTATCAGTATGTCAGCTCACTGGTCAGATTTCAGAAAACTGAACCCAGTTTTATGTTTAGGTGCACATATTTCTAAATCTGGGGAACCCTAAAACCCACTCGAAAGGCCAGACATAGAGTCTGGAATGTGGTAACCACGGGCTGTACAACCTGTGATAGAAATAAGGTTGTGGAAGCCAGACAAAGGGAAAACAGCATGGAAGAATCTAGCAATTAAGTTAAATGTATATGAGTCAGCGAACAGAAAAAGGTGATTGAAATATAATCTATGTTAGTGACATTGGCAGTATAGAGAATAAAAAAGAAGGAGGAAATGGCTGCTACTCTGATAGGTGCTGAAAATCTGTAACGCAATTCAGCTTTATTGGAATGATTAGCATGTTCGAAGTACTGGAGACACAAAGAATCCTGGTTTTTAGAAGTCAAAATGGGGCATAATTGTTCCATTAGTCTTTCATTTTTAATGGCTTTTTGTGCAGTTAGTTCAGCCATAGATGGGGTTCTTTGGCATTCAGAAAAACACCTTTAAATTTACATGACTGGCCAACCTTTCCAATCAAATGCATTCCAAGGGCTGACCTAGGAAGCTGCTAGATCCTGGTTACTGAGGGGAAGACACGGGTGTGCCATGAACTCGTACATTAAGATGCTTCCCATCCTGATTATACAACTTGAAGGAATTTTGGTGTCTTCTGAAATGAGAGATTTTCAAAACAAAAGAGGTTAAGATGCGTTTGTGTGGTATAGTAGGGGAAGAGACAGGCTGTATACTCAGACAGTTCTGAGGCTGAATTTCAAGTCTCTTCAGCTTTCTGACTTCAGACCAGTCCTTTTATATCTCTGAGCTTTGACTTCCTGTTCCATCTTCTGTAAGTGGGCCTGGGTTAATTAAATGGCTAATGTTGGTTTATATTGTTTTAACAGCTTTATTGGCATATAAGAGGCACATATTTAGAATGTACCATTTGGTGAGTTTTACACATGTATATGCCAGTAAAACAATCAATGTAATGAAAACACAGCCATTAACCCCTTCCGTGTCTCCCTGCCATTCCCCAAGCAATTATTTATTTGTTTACATTTTTTAGAATTGCTTATAAATGCTACCATGGAGTACATACTCTCTTTTTATAGGATTTCTTTGATGCAGCAAAATTATTTTGAAATCTATCATTGTTGTGTATATGAAAGTTGACTCCTCTCTACTGCTGAGTTGTGTACATTGTATGTACACAACCACAATTTGCTTATTCATTCCATTGTTGATGAATGTTGGGGTCTTTCAAAGAGCAGAAGTTTTTAATTTTAGTTAAATCAAAATTGCCAATTTGTTCTTTTATGGAGTGTACTTTATATGACATAGCTAAGAAATCTTTGCCTAATCAAATGTCGTGAAGATTTTCCCCACATTTTCTTCTACAGGTTTTATGTTTTATCTTAAGATATCTGATCTATTTGGAATTATCTTGTGTGTATGATACAGGTTTAGAATCAAAGTTTATTTTTTATATGGCATTTATTTTTTCAAACGCCATTCACTGATGAGTCTCCTTTTGCTACTGAATTGACCTTGCACCTTTGTTGAAAATCGGTTGGCCCTGCATGGGAGGGCCTATTTCTGTTCTCTGTGCTCTGTGTCATTGATCTGTCTGGGTATCTGTATGCCAGTAGCATACTGTCTTGATTTCTGTAGATTTACATTTAGTGCTGAAATCATGAAGTATTTATGCTTCAACTTTGTTCTTCCTTTTCAAAGTTGTCTTAGCTATTCTAGGTTCATGTTGTTGTCTTACGACTCAGAGTTTGAAGTGAGGTGGCTGGGACCTGCCTCCGTATGTTTCAGTCCCCAACCCAGTGTGTATCTCACTGGCCCACACAGGACATGAAACTGTTAAAAAAATAAAAAGAAAGACAGCAAGAAAGAAAAAAGAGGAGGTGTGGGAGAGAGAGAGAGAGAAGGAAAGAAGGAATGGAATAAAGAAAAGAAAGGAGACCTTTTGTTCTTGTCGTATGAAAAAGAGTTCTAAAGAAGGAATAATTGGGGAACAATAAGCAATAACAAAAGTTGAGAAAAAGTGTTTTTGTTTTTTTTTTTCTTGAGACAGATTCTCACTCTGTCACCCAGCCTAAGTGCAGTGGTGCGATCTCAGCTCACTGCAGCCTCCACCTCCCAGGTTCAAGAGATTCTCCTGCCTCAGCCTAACAGCTGGGATTACGGGCGTGCACCACCATGCCTGATGTTTGTATTTATAGCAGAGACGGGGTTTCACCATTTTGGCCAGGGTAATCTCAAAGTCCTGACCTCAAGTGATCCGCCAACTCAGCCTCCCAAAGCGCAGGAGTTACAGGCGAGAGCCACCACATCTGGCTGAGAAAGTGTTCTTTAACAGAATATTTAGCTATAGTAATTTGTGTGAGCTATGATTTCTAAGTAGAAGCTACTAGCTTTTTTTGCTACTTTGCCTGTAATCGGACTCCTTATTTTTTATTACTTTGAATCCCTCATTTATCAGTTTCAGCCCAGCTGATTGCCAATTTTCACTTGCTCATGAGTCCTTTTTTCAAGGCTCACATTTTAATAACCTTGGCGTCTTGTCCAGCACCTGCTGCCCACCATCTATTGGCAACTGAGGCCAAAAGCCACTTGCGCCAGCCTGTGGGAAGAATCTGATTCCCACTCACCTGCTTGATAAGACATTCTCGATGAACTGGCCTCCATGAAGACAACCAGCCAACAACACCCTTCAATCCCGATTCACAAAATGTGAAATGAGGAAGTTCTGGATCCTCAAAGTATTGTTTTACTTCCAGTGTCTTCACGTTGAATTATCCATGTTGAGTTATGGATAGTGTTTGTCTACTAGTCATTTTACTCTGTGTTTCATAATGAAAGCAATACTTTTTTAAATCATTATCATTATAATAATTTCAACTCTGCTTGCCATAGGCAAGGCACTGTTTTAAGTACATGTTTTTCCCTCCATCATATGAAAGTATCAGCAATAACCTACTATCTGCTAGGAATGCAAGGTACATATTTTTTACGTAATGGGAGTATATATCCATGACTCTTCCATGTTACCGAGTCCCTTTTGTGTTAACAGTTATCAGGTACTTTCCAACGTGACAATTTCAGAACTAGCTAGGACTGATGATGGTTGCTGCCATCTGAGAGGTCACCAAGCAGAATTATGGAGATGGAGTAGGGAGGCTTCTTGACCGTCATGCAGGTGCAGTACGTGGAGAGAGGGCGTTGTCTGTGACAATCACTACAGAGAGTATGGATGATGAAAAGAATAAAAACTCATTCCGTAGGCCAGGTGCGGTGGCTAAAGCCTGTAATGCCAGCACTTTGGGAGGCCGAGGCAGGTGGATCACGGGGTCAAGAGATCGAGACCATCCTGGTCAACACGTGAAACCCTGTCTCTACTAAAGATACAAAAAATTAGCTGGGCATGGTGGCACGTACCTGTAATCCCAGCTACTCAGGAGGCTGAGGCAGGAGAATTGCCTGAACCCAGGAGGCGGAGGTTGCGGTGAGCCAAGATCATGCCATTGTACCCCAGCCTGGGTAACAAGAGCGAAACTCCGTCTCAAAAAAAAAAGAAATGAAAAACAAAACTCATTCCAGCATTAGTTGAGCCTTGGAGGTAGAGGCTGCAGGTAGAGGCTGCAGTGAGCCGTAATGGTGCACAGCCTGGGTGACAGAATGAGACCCTGTCCCAAATAAAAACAAATAAACAAACCTCCTTCCATCATGTAACTTCCCTCATGGCAAGAAGCTGCGCTTGCCTGTGGCTGCATCCCCAGCCCCTAAGAAAACCATCACACGCCATGGGTGTGCAATGTTATCAATGAACAAAGGAATAAAAAATTTAAATCAGGTCCAGTGATCGATGACATGTTTATGTGTTTGGGACTTTGTTAGCTGTACCGCCTATCCTGAAAGAAACATAAGCACTTTCACTGTTAGGTCAACTCTCTGGATACTGGCATACTGGGACTGTTTCTCTCCTCAGTGGGGATTCTCAAACCAGGCTCTCAGAAGGTGAGGCTATCATCAACATTGTTTGGGTGAAAAAGTTTGTGCTTTCCTAAATGTCTCAGGGAAGGACTCTGTAACATACTAAAGAGGCTAAATGCCATAATCTAGTGTCAGGACAGTTGCATTTGTGTTTCAAATAGGAATTTGAGGATCTAAAGCATGTGAGCTAGATAGGAGGAATATTGTGAGTGTTAGGACTATTGAATATTCTTTTATACAGTATTTGTCATCTTTGCACAAAAGTGGTGAGACCCTAAGGGATAGGAAAAAGGAAAGGGAAAGGGAAAAAAGGCAAAGGGAAAGGGAAAGGCAAAGGGAAAGGGATGTGAGTTAGTCCCCAGCACCTGCAGGGCCTGTGATCTGACAATGGGAGGGCTCAGCCCCCATCCCTCTGAGAGGCTGCAGGGACCCGCCAGCCCTAGCTCCCAGCTGTAATCAATTCCGCTATCTTCTGTACCCTCACCTGCTGCTAATCACCCACCGCAGCCTCCTACCAGCACCCGCCTCCTGGCCCTCCTGGCCCCACCCCTCAGACAGCCTCCATCACTTCCCTGCATTCCCTGCCTGTTTTTGCTGCTGGGACTTCCCTGGAGTCAGGGCATCTCACAAGGAAACCCCTTCCTCTGCTTGCTCTTCTCCCTCCACATCTCCTAGGCATTCAAAGTCAAGCTGGTGTCCTCTCAGCCCAAAGTTTTCTCTTTAAGATCAGCCTGTCCCTCCTGAGCTCTAGCCTGCTCTGAGGTCAAGGTCATTTGTGTCACCCACCTGCTCTTCCTCTTTCTCGTACAACATTGGGTCTGCCATGCTTTCCCTGTAAGCCATCGAGGCTTTTTCTCCCCCAGAAATCCTGCCTCCATTCCAGGGGCCAATCCGAACCCCACATGAACCCCCATGGCCACTTTACAGAGCTGGAGATAATGACACACCTGGGCTCACCCATTTTACTCTCAATTCCTCTGCAGATGCTCACTGGGCACTGACTGGGATCACACTCCTCAGGCTGCTGGGTTTCCCATGCTGCTGTGCAGCTCTGCATAGCTTACCCTCTGACCTTTCCTAACCTCTCCCTTACTCCATGGATGCACTGCACACAGCTTTTTTAAATGTAAAATGAGAAAGTAAAATCTATCAGAAGGGACCTTTCTCATTGCCTCACAACTCACTCTCAACTTCCTTGCCATTCGCATCCTTCTCTGGCGCTCCTGCTCCCCTTATCAGGAGAGAATTGGCCTTGCTCCAAGCCAAGCCCCACCCACCCCACTGCCGCCAGGCTGGGGCTTCCCAACCAGGGGTTGGCTCTCTAGTCATCTGCTCTCTAGGTTTCCTGGACCCTCCTTCCCTGCTTCATCTCCTGCATTCTACAAACATGCTTTCCTTCTCCCATGCTCAGTCAATAAGTAACTAAACAGCAATCAAAAGCCCACCCGTAAACCTCTCATCCCCCTCCGCGGAATTTTGTATGCTTCTTCATCCTGCTCCTAAGGGTGGTTGCCATATGCTGTCCCACTGACTTGCCTCCCATTCCTTCTTCTTTCATTCCAGTCTGGCCTTTGTTTCCTCCATCCCACTGGAATATTCCACTGGATAAGACAACTTAATGCCAAATGATAGTAACACTAATACTCGCCGCATGCTTACTGCGGGCTTCCAGATGTCTGTGCCCTCTCCGGGTTCCTTCTCCCTCGGTGGTGGCTCCCTCTGTCTCCCTTATTAGCTTCTCTTCCTCAAACAGACTTCTCACTCCTGGACAACTATCACTCTACTCCTCCTCAGCATTACCGTAATATACATTTACCTACTCGTTACTTCTAAATTTATATCTTACTTCCTGAACTCTCTGCAGGACTTCTGAATTTCATAGTAAACTGACTCCTTGAGAACGCCACTCAGATTTTCAAAGGCATCTCAAACTTAGTTTGTCTCAAAGGCAGGCTTGATTCTACCCGCAGGGCAATCCACATACCCGTTAGACCTGTTTCTCTGACCCTCTTCCTGCCATGAGCATTAGCACTGTCCATACTGACGCCATTCTCCATCCCTCCCTTCCGGATGTCCCTGATAACTCATTACCAATTTCTATTGATTCCTGCTCCCAAAGCACCCAGAATATTTTTATGTCCCTCTATCTTTGGGTCACCACCCTAGTCCACACCTCTAGTATCTGTTTACTGAACTTGTGTAAAAATCTAAATGATCTCTCTACTTCCTTTCTTGGATATATCACAATCCATTTGCCACACACAAGCCAGAATGTTTTTAGTTTGTTTGCTTGAGACAGGTCTTGCTGTGTCACCCAGGCTGGAGTATAGTGGCACGATCATAGCTCACTACAGCCTTGACCTTCCATGCTCGAGCAGTCCTCCCACCTCAGCCTCCTGAGTAGCTGGGACTACAGGTGCGCACCAGTGCACCCAGCTAATTGTATTGTTGTGCAGACAGGGTTTCCCATAGTGCCTTGGCTGGTCTTGAACTTCTGGGCTCAAGCCATCAGCCAGCTTTGGCTTCACAATGTGCTGGGATTACCGGCATGAGCCACTGCACCCAACCTTGGGTGGGATTTTTTTAAATGAAAATTAAATCAGTTCCCTGTCCCAAAGATTTCTTAGGAAAAATGCAGATTCTTCATGATGTTCTGCATCATGGTCCGCAGGTTCCTTTCCTATCTCTCCTTCCCTTGCCTGCCCTGTGGCAGTCGTACCAGCTTCCTTGCTAATCCCGAAGATGCTCAACCGCCTTCCTGTGCAGGGCCTTTGCACGTTGTGCACCTTCTCCTCTCCAGCCAGTTCACTGCCCGCTCTCCTTCCCCTGCTGGGTGCATAGCTCCTCCTTTTTTTTTTTCTTTTTAGACAGAGTCTTGCTCTGGTGCTGGAGGGCAATGGTGCAATCTCAGCTCACTGCAACCACCACCTCCTGGGTTCAAGCAATTCTTCTGCCTCAACTTCCCAAGTAGCTGGAAATGCAGGTGTGCACCACCACACCCAGCTAATTTTTGTATGTTTAGTAGAGACGAGGTGTCACCATATTGGCTAGGCTGGTCTTGAACTCCTGACCTTGTGATCTGCCCACCTCAGCCTCTGAAAGTGCTGGGATTACAGACATGAGCCACCGTGCCTGGCCTACAGCTCCTTCTCATCCTTCCAGGCTTGACTTTGAAAAGTCCCCACCATAAGCCTGGTACCTGGTCATAGCTTCCTCTTTATTTTCTTTATACCCCATGTAATAATATGCAATACTTATTCATTAGTGAGTTTATTTGGTATCATCTCCCAGAAGGCAGGGGTTGTGTCATCTTGCTCACCACTGAATTCTCCGTGCTAATCACAGTATCCTCAGCCACACAGTAGGAGCACAACAATTATCACTTGGAGTATTGAAGAGGAGAATTTGGACTTTAGTATTTATGCTGCCATAATTCTTAACTTATTTTATGATTGTATAATTTTATGTTCTCACATACTTTTAAAGGCATCAACATATTTTACAACTTAAATATCAGTGTGAAATTTACAGGTAATCATAAATTTGTAATGTAGTACAGATTTAGTGCTAGATAACAAACCAAGCTATTATGCGAATTTCAAGAATGGGAAGGCTTTAATATTTGATGGCACTGAGTGTACCAAGCTATTCAGCTGGCTAATAGAATTGTGATTGATAGGAAATGTGAAGGAAGCATCATTCCTGGCTTTCTACTTGGAGGAAACCAAACAGAGACGACATTCTACACAAAGAGAGATTTATTCATCTTCTCCTCGGAGATGTTGACCAAGATAGAAGAATTATGAAATTTGTGAAAAAAAAATAGACCTGAGTAAATGAAAGTTATTCTAAATGTACATGTTTTACATTGTTTATAAATTGGTTCTACTGCACTTTTTTAACACATTCTACCAGTGTGTATTATTTATGATATTAATGGCTCATCACCAATGAAGTGAAAGAAAATGTATATGATATTTAGGGAGAACCACAGTTAATGTTCAACCAAATCTCAAATGAAAGTCCATTAACATTTTTTACATATTTTCATTCTTTTCCACATTGCTGTTTCTCTGACTAGCGAAACGCATTGCATTCCTTTAATACAATTATTCATTTGGTGTACCTGGAACCTTATCTGCTTGCTCTGTGATGGTCATGACAGATTTACTGATTCATCTATTAAATCAATTCCAAGGACAGAATTTGTAATACTGACTTTTTTTGAGACAGAGTTTCACTCTCGTTGCCCAGGCAGGATTACAGTGGTGCAATCTGGGCTCACTATAACCTCCACCTCCTGGGTTCAAGCTATTCTCTTGCCTCAGGTTCCCTAGTAGCTGAGATTACAGGTGTGTGCCACCGTGCCCAGCTAATTTTGTAATTTTAGTAGAGACGAGGTTTCACCATGTTGGTCAGGCTGGTCTCGAACTCCTGATCTCAAGGAATCCACCCTCCTCAGCCTCCCAAAGTGCTGGAATTACAGGCATGAGCCACCGCACCTGGCCAATACTGACTTTTAAAATATTAACTCACTTATGGATTTGTCAGGAAGAAAAGAAATGCCATGATGCCTCATTTATAGCTATTTGAGATCACCAGCCCTTCGAACTTATTAGTTTCAACAATTATTCAGAAATAGAAGTCAATTAGAAGTTCCAGCAGAAAGCATGAAAAGAAATTTCCCTTGGGAATAAATGAGTGATTTGTTAGTGTTGCTAAGCCAATTAAATTATAGCCTATATTTTGCCAAGATGTAAAAGTCTCAACGTGTCTGTGTAAAAAGAAAAAAGAATAGGCTTACAGGCCTTACAAGTTAGGAGGCAAAACACTTTTGTACTAACTTTTATATATATATATATGTAAAGCCTATGTATGTGCTATATCCATTAACATCCTATGAAGGGAAAATATCCAGTCAAGTGCTATTGCTTCAACTGAGCTATTCCTATATTTATAGAAAGGAGTTAGCTATCATAACAAAAGCATGCAAACACAGAGGACTATAAAATGAGCATTTTAGACAAAGGTGGAAATGGTAAGTTTTTACAAAAGATAAAACCTGTTGAGGTTTTGTTGTTTTTAAAAAGTATTCTGACTGTGAATTCTTGTAGGTGAGAGAGGCAGGGTGCATGGCTGGTGGATAGGAAGCAACAGAGTGCATGGAGAATAGCTGGCTTCAACTACACAGGTGTGTTCAGTGGCAGGCTCACCAGGCAAGTCCTGGTGTGCACCATGTCAGCCCGAGGCCAGGGGGTTAAGGAGCCTTTCCCCTCCCCAACTGCTGCTGCCCCAGCTCAGTGCAGCTTCTCAGGGGCATCTGCAGCGTACCGTGGAGCTACAAGGAAGGACATTTTTCTATTTTCCTCTTAATGATAAGAGGTACAGATGAAGAGAGCCAGCAAAACCCAGGGCCCTTGATAAAACTTATATTGCTAGAGTTGAAGACTTTGTGAAAATGTCATGCTTTAAAATCTGTACCAGGAATCATCTCTTCTATGGAGAAGTTGATCGGGCAAATTACTTTCCTTCTTCCATAAAGCACTAAAATGGTGTATAACTTAACAGATACAGATGATGCATATAGAATTATATGTAAGATATATGATGATATACATACATGTATATGTGCATACATATATACATATATGCATGATTTATATATATGTACTGAGCACTTTGCTGGTTGCTCTGTGGTTTACAAAGATTGATGTCACACAGGTTCTCCCTTCCAAGATGTTACAGTCTTGTCAGAGAAATAGGCGAAGCTGTGCCCCTCTAAGTGGGCATGTCCTTAGTAGACATTGCTCAGTAGGATAGACCCGGAGGGGGTTAGCGACACAAGAAGCTTGGGCTTATCTGCTTGCCCACCTCCTGCCCCTGAATCCTTACTACAAGGCGTCATCTGTTCACCCAGTGCCAGGCATCCCTTCTCTTGGTTCTGCCTACCCCTCCATCCCTCCATGTCTCCCAGCTCTTAACGTTTCCCAGCTGCCCCCTGGCGGCAGGTTGGTTTGCTTTGCTTCCACCTGTCTGGTCTTTTCATGCATTGTGGAATAGACATGACAGGCAAGGGAATTTCTCCTTTAAACTTTTCACTAAAAGGCAGCTTCAGCAGAGCAGCTATCCCCTCTCACTCTGCTTAAATGTTTGAAAGGAGACTTTCAACTCTCAACAGCTAAAGCATAAGGGAAATTCTCTTGGAGATCTGGAACCCCAAAGAAGCAACGGTATATGGCTCTCCATACCTCCTGTGTCTTCCCAGAGGCCCCTTCTCTCTGTTGCCTCATAAAGGGACCTTCGGAAAATAACTGATTCTTAATGAATGCCTCTGTCAGTGACCCGACAAGTGCCCCTGCCCGGACGGAGATGAGAAAGCCAGTACTTCCAGGAACCCCGTTTCCATGGACTGATGGAATCCGCACCTGTCTCTGCTGTGGACAGCAAACCAGACCCTTTAGAAGGAGGTGATTTTCTGAGCAAAAATTAAAGTGCTGATGGAAGTTGTGCCAATGTTTTCTTGCAATTAGTTTTATGCTTTCTACTCTGGGAGCATAGGACAGTTTATAGTCTGAGTTTCATTTTCGTGTACACATCTGTAGCACACAGACAAACATAAGAGAGTGATTCAGGATCGGCAAAAAGAAAAAGGGAAAGATGTATCTCCTTTGCTCGACTGCTGCATCTTTATATTTACCGACATTTTTGAATAAGTATGTTGTGCCCATCACTGAAATGTATAAAATTTCTTTCTTCGTGCATGCATGGGTTGTATAAGCATCCTCAAAGCTTAGAAAAACATATTCAGTGATGTCCCAATTCTGCTGTGAAAGAGAACTGTCACAAAGAAGGCTGAACTGGAGTTGCAGAGAAGCGCTGAGCCCCTTCCTTTCTAATGCTAGCGAAGCCAAGATCCCAAAGCTGGGTGATACACCTGACTCAAATGCCACAGAAAGACAAGAGCAATAAATCCCAAAAATAAACCCACATCATCCGCCTCATTGAGGTTGTATTTTTTCCTTATAGGAATTAAAGATGGCAGTCTTCATCACTTTCATGAAAACCGGGGAACTCACATTAAGATACGTTTGTTAGCTACGTGCTCACAGGAGTCATCAGAGAATTCTACCAAATTCCATTACATGCTGGTACTCTGCTCAGTAAATAGCCATGAAAACACCATGGTGCTTAGAGCAAATCCTCAATCCCCTGCTAACACCTTATATTACAACCGTCTAATTACTATGTTTTGCAGTAACCTTGTGGGACTTCCACAGGTAATTAGAACTCCAGAGCTTTTCTGCAGTAATCCAGTAAGGACCTCTTAACTACAAAGGATTATGCACTGCTAATATCGTCGTGCTCACGTGTTTTCCACAGTTAATTGTTTCAATTAATATTTGGCTGCACTACAGAATCTCATGCAGCTTCATATACGATGACAGTTCACGAGTCAACTCTGAAGCGAATACATTTCCTTCATGTCATCCTCTCTCTCTCTCTCTCTCTCTCTCTCTCTCTGCAATTTGTTTAAAGTAATCGATTTTCTGATGAGAAAAAAAGAGAAACATACCACTTCTGTTACATTGGTTTATGTGAATTCAGGAAAATTTCTCTTTAGTTTCTCTTTAGGCAAGTGGGTGGTTATCTAAAGTGATTATAACTTTCATTACCCTGTCACAGCAGTCTCCAAAGAGAGGTGGGAGGCACTGATGACAATTTCTTCTGGGTGTGGTTTTTAAAACTCTATTCCAAGCAATAGGCTATTATAGGAAAGGGGCCTTGTGTTTTTTAATTTTGAGTCTTCAGAGGCCAGCACATAGTACATGCTCAATAAATGCCCATTGACTCAAGTGTTTATATTCTGCCAGCATTTATAGACTGCACTCTCTCAGCCAATGCTTATGAATGCTTGAAAATCAATGGAAAATGTTTCTACAATAATATGATCATGAGCTGATATCTCAAGAGATAATTGGACATTTAGAATTACATTTATGGATTAGATCTTCACTAGGGTAGTCACATGACAACTTCAATATTATACACACACATACATATGTAGATAAATATATGTATAGATATATATATCTATAAATACATAATATATGTATCTGTGTCTGTATAATGTAATATATTACATGCAGTATTATATATGTGTGTCTGTGTACATACATATATATATATATATATATATATATCATAGCAAAATGTACTTTGCCCAACTATTACAGCTTTATTTGTTTTCTGGGTTGATTTTTCTTGTCTTTTTTGTATGTGTATGTTTGAGCATTAGGCTTGGGGATAACAGCTTGGGGGGGATTCTGGACTTAGGCCCAGCCAGTTACCTACTTATAAAATAAGGATTTGCCTCTTTAGTCCAGGGTCTCCATCTGCGGATAGTCCCCCACAGCTGGGTCTCTGGGAAGTCTTACTCCATTTTCAGTTCCATCTTGAAGAACACGTATAAAAGCTCTTCATCAGGGCACTCACAGAGGCAGTGTGGTGCAATGCAAAGGTCCTGGCTTTTGGCAATGGAGAAACTTGTATTTAAACCCTACTTTCAGTTTAGGAAATTACTCAGGCACCCAGTCCCTTATTTCATTAGTAAAATGGGGATAATTTTGCGGACTTCATGGAGAGACTTGTGCTATACACAGAAACCTGCCTGTATCATAGGAGGTTCCTAATGAATGTGAGCATTTTCTCTTGGCATTTCAGCCCCAAAATGCCATGATGAGGCCCCCTCTCCCCTCCTGACCACAGGCCCCCACAGGGAGCTGTCCCCCAGGATCTCATGAGCAAGCTCTCAGGTACAGACACAGGAAAGAATGCAGAACAATCTGCTCTTAGCTGCATCATATCACAATCCTAATTGAATACACACCAGGCTGCAACAATCATGCTTTGTGTCTAATTGACTGGAAAATACTGATCACTTGTTCTTCCCGTCAGGCTGTTAGAGACGTGAGACATTTGCTCGACGTTGATCCCACCTGGAATCCTCCCCTTGCCATCTGCCTTCCCAGGGTCTCCTCTCTTATCTGGAAAGTCCATTAGATTTCAGATCCTCCTTTTCCTATATTCCAGCCTTTAAATCAGATGTTAACTGCTTGCTGTCCTTAGGGGTCAAGTGGAGAGTGTACAAATTGCCCACAAGATATTCACATTCCAACAGCAAGAGAGGCCATGCATCCTGAGCCCCAGATCTCCAGGTGCCCCGGGTCGCAGGTGTGGCATGCTTGCCCTTGGCCATAAAGCTGAACACTCTGTATCCTGCCTTTCTTCTTGCACCTGTCCTTGTTGCCTGGTTAGGGAAGCGCCCTCTGAAAAGACTCCCTTTCTGTGACCCCGTGACTCCTGGGTTCCCCTGTTAGGAAATGCCGTCAGCCCTGCTCGGAACTGCTCCAAGGCTCTGGGAAGGCAGCCACCTCCAGCCTGCCCTGACTTCACCTGTCCACACTGAGGGTCCCCTCTGGAAATGTGTACACAGTAATACCCTCTTTTATTATTTCATGGCTCCCTGATTAGATCAGAAACTTTTTTTTGTTTTTTTTTTTGAGATGGAGTCTCACTCTGTCACCCAGGCTGGAGTGCAGTGTGATCTTGGCTCACTGCAACCTCTGCCTCCCGGGATTGAATGATTCTCTTGCCTCAGCCTTCTGAGTAGTTGGGACTACAGGCGCCTGCCACCATGCCCAGCTAATTTTTTGTATTTTTTGTAGAGATGGGGTTTCACTGTGTTAGCCAGGCTGGACTTGATCTCCTCAGAAACTCTTTTAAAGAAAGAAAGAGATCTAATATAACTTCTGTATTATAGGTAATATCTTCATAGTCCTGTAAGTTTTAAAATCAGAGCTCAGCAGTGAAAATCTGAGCTCTAGAGTAAAACTGCCTACGTTCGAATCCTGCTCCCCTGCTTACAGCTGTGTAAACATAGGCATCTTTTAAAGCTTTTCTGTCCCTCTGCTTCTCATCTACCAAGGGGACATAACACTAATATTGACCTCTTAGAGCTATTTAAGACAATTAAGTGCTCAGAGTAGCATCTGGCAATAGTAAGCATGTGGTAATAATGTGAGCTGCTGCTGGGATGTGTCACCGTAATTAAATGAGTGATTCCAATGCCTTTGACTTGGCTTTTGTGAAAGCCTGAGCCAGCATCTCTGGTGGAAGGTGCCTTCTTGAACTTGTGTTTCAGTCAGTCACTTGACGAACATTAATGGAACAGGGCTGCCATGCATCCTTCTCAGAGCTGGGACCTCGAGTCAATGCTGCCTGGGGCATCTTCCAGCTTTGGGTCCTTGACGGCGTTAATCCACTTCCTGGCCATCATCTCCTATTACTAGGAATGTTAATATTATTCCTAATTCATTAATACAGTCTGTAGAGCAGGGATCTCCAAGCCCTTGGCCACGGACCAGTCTTCACTGCTTCATGGCCTGTGAGGACCCAGGCCGCACAGTAGGAGGTGCCCACCTCCTGCAGCAAGCATTCAGGGAGGGGTCACGGCTAGTACCGAAATGGACTCTGTGGCTTCTCTGTGCCATGTGTGACAAGGCCTCTGACTTTTATTGTTTCGGAAAGCAGAGTGATTCTTGTGGGACTCGATCTAAAGTGCTCATTTTTGACCCCCTCTTTGCATCTGTGCTGCAGGTATGGTTATCTGGAAACAAAAGTTTCCTAATTTGAGGAGCATTAGCCCCAGCTTGTTAAAAACAAACAAACGACAATAAATAATTAACAAAGTAGACTTGTGTTAAGCTGAGTTATAGAGTGAATATCTATTTATAGGTGGCTTTTAAAACAACAAGCATATATTCATGCTTATAAAAAGCCGTGGACTATACTTTTATATGAGCTCTGAAGCAGAAACCACGTATACCCAAGGATGAGTCGGGTGCTGCCCACACTGTCCCTCTCAGAGGCCCCCGAAGTCACGAGAAAAACCCCAGGGCTCCGTGAAACAGTTTGGCAATCGCCTGTTTCCAGCAAGGATGCAGCAGTGAAAAGCACAGGCGTGTAACAGTTATGTTCATGGACCATAGAGCAAAGCTACAACAGAACTTGTAGATTTCGCGACGATTTATGTTGTCAGAATTGTTGCCCAGCATGTATACAATGCAGAATGATACTTTCAGCTGTACTCATTAACACATGCATGTACCTCCCCTCAAAGTTCCCTTTGTTGTAAGTGATCAGAGCCAGGTCTTCTTTGGGGCCTTGGTGATCTTTGGGGCCCACGATGTGCCCGGCTGCGTTCCAGGGTGAGCTCCTCTGGGAACAGGGGGACCACACTCTGGACCTTGCAGAAACATATGTTAGTGAGCGTGGAGGACAAAGGGATGGACGTGAATTGTATGTTGGAGTGGAGGGTGGTGATCATTTCGAGATAAGATAGAAACCAAAACAGCCAGGCAAGGAGAGGCTGGGAGTGCCAGGGCAGAGGGGCGGGGAGAAAAATGTCCACATTGTAAATATTCCTATTCCAAATCTAACCTGTGGGAAAAAAAAACTCTTTAAGCCAACGAGTTGAAACTTACAAAACTCTTTAAGCCAACGAGTTGAAACTTACAAAAAACTGGTTTTATTATGAAAGCAGTGAGGGACTCATGCTTCTTAGAGTATTACAGGCTTCAGGTGTAGCTTAGAGAATCTTAAACTAAATATTCTCTATCAGAAGCGGGAAAGCCCCAGAACCAGGATGGATTGGAAACCTGGACTCTTCTCCCTCCGCCTCTGTGGCCTTATGAAATAGGGTGGGCCTGGTTGTCAGATGAAGGGGAGCAATACCAGCTGTGCCTTCGCCTCCTCCTCTGTCAAGATGCCACGATGCTCCTCTGCACGGCTGTGAGAATTCAGTGCACTAACCTGTGAAAGTGCCTGGCGTGGTTAGAGAGACTCCGTAAAAACTCGCTTTCTTTCTCTCTTCTGTTTTCTCCTCACAAAAGTCAAGGGGATGAGCAAGGTGATAACTGTGGATGCTTTGGGCCTGAAATGTCCTTGCACCTGTGAGAGCTTCACCGAGGAAAGCAACCAATTCTTGCTTTCCACAATGTGCGTGGGAGGCCCTGGAGGGGGTTCGGGGGCAGATGGCTAAAATATTGTTTTAAAAGCATCATGAAGATCTCGGTATTCCAGAGAACATGGAACATGACGTATTAGTCTGTTCTCTCGCTGCTGATAAAGACATACCCGGGACTTTCCTTTATGTGTAAAGGAAGGAGGTTTAATTGACTCACAGTTCCACATGGCTGGGGTGGCCTCACAATCATGGCGGAAAGCAAAGGGGAAGCAAGACAGCTCTTACGTGACTGCAGGCAAGAGAGAGCTTGTGCAGAGGAACCCTCATTTATAAAACCATCAGAGCCCAGCACGGTGGCCCATGCCTGTAATCCTGGCACTTTGGGATGGTGAGGCAGGAGAATCACCTGAGATCAGGAGTTCAAGACCAGCCTAGTCAACATGGTGAAACCTCATCTCTACTAAAAATACAAAAATTAGCTGAGCATGGTGGCACTTGTCTGTAATCCCTGCTACACAGGAGGCTGAGGCAGGAGGATCGCTTGAACCTGGAAAATTGGGGAGAGATCATACCACTGCACTCCAGCCTGAGCAACAAGAGACTCCACCTCAAAAGCAAACAAACAGAAACCCATCAGATCTCATGAGACTTATTCACTATCATGAGAACAGGATGGGGGAACCACCCCCATGATTCAGTTATGTCCACTGGGCCCCACCCTTGACACCTGGGATTATTACAATTCAAGATGAGACTGGGTGGGGGCATAGCCAAACCATATCACATGGGAGTTATTTGGAAGATAGTGCTTATTAATATGGGGTGGTGTAAGTACTGTCTTTCCCAAGACAAAGAGATGGAATGCGATCGATCCGCCTGCATATTCAATAGCAGGACCACCCCAGACCAGAGGGAACCCTCGTGGTGTGTTGGCTGCTCAGGCCTCACACTGGGACAAGCATTTCTCCCAGGTCTGTGGGGACCATACCTGAAGGATGAAGAGCACCTGATTGCCTCTCTGGATCAGGTGATGAAGAGCACCTGATTGTCCCAATACTGGGACAAGCATTTCTCCCAGGTCTGTGGGGACCATACCTGAAGGATGAAGAGCACCTGATTGCCTCTCTGGAAAGGCAGAGGCCCGCCCTGATGCGATGTTCTAGGTCACGCAGACACTAATCCCAGGCAGACTTTGCTGCAACATACTTTGATCCTCAGATTCCTTGTCCAGTAGAAGCAGCCACTGAATGGTGTCAACTCCATTCAGTTTCCGTGCCCTGTCTCTGAGATGTTTCCCATCCAGTGTCTTGTTACTGTTAGAGAGTGCTTCTGTTCCCAGACTTCACTTTTGAGGGCTTTCAATCAGGTCCTCGGGGGAAATAATTAGATGTCATGACCGCTGAATAAATCTACAGAGTTACCCTCACGTGAATACCAGCTGTTGGAGAAACTGTCTCGTTAGTTGACAGATGCCTTTCAGCTTTTTAGAGTAGATAGACAGAGTTGCCTGAATGGCCGCAAGGACAATGTCAAAAGTTGGACTCACCGTGAACCCTGGAGAACAGGCTGAATTAAGAATGAAAATGGGCACACTGGCAAATGTGTTTGTTTTGGTTAATTCTGGCCTTACAGAGTAGTTGTCAATTATTTGTAAATTTACTCAGTTATTCCTAAGCGAGGTCCATGAGTATTTTAAAGCCTCTGGACCATCAGTTCAGTCCGGGGAGTGAGACAGACCGTTTGGTGTGTGTGGAAAGCCCACATGGTCCTTGGGTCAGAATGAGACCTAGCTTGTCTGTTTCTCCAGCACACGGGCCTACTGTCTGTTTTTTATAGAGTTTCTTCTTCGCTGTTTTACTGAAAGTTATTGCCCTGATAACTTCCTTAATGACCAACAAGTCAAAGGTCTTGATGTGAGTCTCTGCACTGAGTTGGCTGTAAAGCTCGGGCCCACTGCCTGCTCCACGCCTGTCTATGGCAAAGCCGCCTGCCCGGGTGTCAGCCGTTTATTATAGTGGTAAAACCTGAACTTGATTCAACGATCGCATCCAGTTTCTAAACGTGTTCATCAATATTGCAAATGGCCCATTCAGAATTATCGCTGGAGGACCTGGGACTGAGGGGGGCCACCGACATGGGAGCAGTGCTGGCCCAGAGGCGTATCTGTCTGGACCCGGTGATCAGAGATTACCTGGGGTAAACTGAGGCAGAAAGCCACAGGTAAGAAAGCCCTGCAGTCCCAGTGAAACAGAGGCAGGGCAAGTAGCAGTAACAAGCTATGGAAATGGGGTCCTGGCCTCAGGAAATGCAGGGGAGAATCTGTATGGACGTGGTTGATATGGAATGGGACAGTAACATCCATAGGTTCACAGGAACAAAGTGCGTATGCACAGCTCCTTTTCCATAAAATTAATCATAGGCACCCAGGTGCTGTTTTTAATATTTCAAAAGCACTTAAAGGAGTGTGAATCTTTTCCCTTTGAGAAGGCTGCACAATTTAATTGAAATGTCAAATTGCTTTGGGCAGAAATTAACTCGTTTGATAACACTGGTTAACTCAGGCTGATCTGATGTCCTCATTAATAGTTACAAGTGTTGGCTGGGTGTGGTGGCTCACGCCTGTAATCCCAGCACTTTGGGAGGCTGAGGCAGGTGGATCGCCTGAGGTCAGGAGTTCAAGACCAGCCTGGCCAACATGGAGAAACCCTGTCTCTGCTAAAAATACAAAAACTATCTGGGTGTGGTGGTGTGTGCCTTTAATCCCAGCTATGCAGGGGGCTTAGGCAGGAGAATCACTTGAACCCGGGTGGCAGAGGTTGCAGTGAGCCAAGATTGTGCCACTACATTCCAGCCTAGGCAACAGAGCAAGACTCCATCTCAAAAAAAAAAAAAAAAGTTACCTGTGTTTTTTGAGTTAAAAAAAAAAAGACAGAGGTACAGAGAAAAAGGAAAGGAAAAAAAGGAAGAAAAAGAAAATTGCTGAAATATGGTTTATTTGGCAAACATCTTTCAAGCATAGTTGTTTAGAAAAGAAGTGAAAGGGAATGTTGATGGTGAGAGGATTTAAACAACTCATACCAACTCTTCCAGACTAATTAGATTATACATGTATGTATTAATAGCTATTACATTGATTCTGATTTTATAATGCAAACACTTTTTTTTATTTTATAAATAAAAGGCATTTAAAATAGTGCATCCCCCACTTATTTTATTTTAATTAATTCTTTTTTTTTTTTTAGGCAGAGTCTTGCTGTCGCCCAGGCTGGAGTGCAGTGTTGTAATTTCAGCTCACTGCAACCTCCACCTCCCAGGTTCAAGCGATTCTCCTGCCTCAGCCACCCTAGCAGCTGGAATTACAGGCATGTGCCATCACATCTGGCAAGTTTCTGCATTTTTGGTAGAGATGGGGTTTTTCCATGTTGTCCAGGCTGGTCTCAAACTCCTGGCCTCAAGTGATCCTCCCACTCGGCCTCCCAAGTTCTGGGAGTACAGGTGTGAGCCACCGTGCCTGGTCCCCACCCTGTCACCACTTAATTGACAGTGGAGAAAATACAGATCCAGTGAGGTCAAATGAGTTAGCTTAAATCACATAAGGGAATCCTGGTGCATCAATGTCTTCTTATTTCCAGTAGGAGCTTCGACCGGTAATCCACATCATCTTATCTGACAAAAACTGTATACCTGCTTCCCACAGTTTTCTTCATTATAATGTTGCGTCAGTTCTCTAACACTTAGTGAAAGTATTAAATGCTCTAGTGTAGATTACCTATGTAAGGCTCAGCAAGATAAATCTCAAGCAGATTTACAGCCAATAAAATGTCACTGTGGCCAGCACTCACATTTGACTTCTGATTGAAGTAGGTGGTTGCAGGCTCCAGCCAGCCTACCTGCTGGGCCCCCACCTGCAGGTCTAAGACGGATATAGAACCCATCAGTGGTGACTGCACCCAGGGTTTCAGGGAGCAGCCTCTGCACCTGGCGACCACACGCACTAGCTGTTGTCTACTTTGCTTGGTACTGGGTCCAGAGCCATGCGTCTCCAGCATCTGCATGTGTGGGAGCTGGTGGCACAGCGATCCTGTGGTTCCTGTGCTTTGATGACTCAAGGACACACTTTACCCTTTGCGATGTTACATTGAAAACAATAATGCCACGTTACTTTCTTTCCTTCAATATTAGGTCCATTTCAGTGACTTCAGGTTTATAAACTCTAAGCCTCTCACCTCTAAGATAGAGGACATGAACTGTGAATTATAGAGAGCAGAATAGAAGTTGTTTTTTTTTTTTTTTTTTTTTTGAGACGGAGTTTCGCTCTTGTTACCCAGACTGGAGTGCAATGGCACGATCTCGGCTCATGGCACTCTCCGCCTCCTGGGTTCAGGCAATTCTCCTGCCTCAGCCTCCTGAGTGCTGGCATTACAGGCATGCACCACCATGCCCAGCTAATTTTTTGTATTTTTAGTAGAGACGGGGTTTCACCATGTTGACCAGGATGGTCTTGATCTCTTAACCTCATGATCCACCCGCCTCGGCCTCCCAAAGTGCTGGGATTACAGGCATGAGCCACCATGCCCAGCCCCAAAATAGAAGATTTTAAAGACGACAGGAGCACACCTGGTCCTTTCTGATAGCCAGTACTATAATCTCCTGCTGGCTGGAATACACCTTCAAGTGACAAAGGTGTTTTCCTCTGGATAATTCCTGAGAAAGACACCAATTCAGTAATAAGTTATTCCAACTTTATAGGTGAAGCTTTGGTGTTACTTTTCAGAGCAATAACAACCTCTTTTATATTCTTTAAATAGTAAAATAAGGAAGAGGAAATCATCTGCATTTTTAAGAAAAATCTACTTTTGCAAAAGAGTCAGAACTCTAGTCTGCTAAATTTGATGTTGAAGTCTTATCAGTTAAGGCAGGCCAGGTTCAAATAGGAGGACTTGTTAAATGAATTTTTCCAAAACTGTTAATTTAGAGGAATGCAGATAGAATCTTTCCAAATTGTAAGAGTGATTCAGTGAGTTAAACGTGATGTAATGATATACGCTGATGTAATGCTGCGTGTTCTGATGAAACGCCGCATGTTCTGACGAAACACCGCGTGTTCTGAAGTAACGCCGCGTGTTCTGACGTAATGCCGCGTGTGTGTTCTGAAACTTGGGACCTCTTCTTCTAGATCAGCCTCATGTAACTAGGCAGAAATCGCATCCTGCCCTGAGTGGCGACTGTTTTTTGATTGCCATCCCGCTGTCGCTTCTGTGTTTCCTGCCATGTTTATGGAGTCGTCTGGTATGGTCAGGGCTTAGTTCTCGGGTGTTTTCTTTACAGTCTGAGACCCTGACACTCAGTAGCTATGTAATCTTGCTGGTCCTTACATGCCATGGTTTTCAAATGGGGATATAACAGAGCTTACTTCAAAGGGTTACTATAAGGTTTTTATGAGTTAATATCTTTCATGTGTGTACTGCATTGGATGCCATGATGTAAAGCTCAAAAACGTGATCTAATATTCTTTTAATTATTTTT
Organism: Saguinus oedipus; assembly: GCA_031835075.1. NCBI lineage: Eukaryota > Metazoa > Chordata > Mammalia > Primates > Cebidae > Saguinus > Saguinus oedipus. Next base: position 171,347,943 of record CM063172.1, on the reverse strand, counting down.
GTACTTACTTCTATCCATACTTTATTTCCCTTATTAAAGCTGATTTAAAGTCTTATGTATCCTTAGATAGTTTTCAGACTGTCCTCCCCTCTCCATCCCTGGCTTCTGCTTTTCATTCATTCACGTTCTGTCCCTCTTGTGAACCTCAGCCTTCGCAAGAACACCCCCTGTCCTCATCACTTCATCCTAATTCTCTCTTAAGGGACATTGTTCTGGTCAAGCATTCCCCTTTAAGTGGATTCCCCTTGCCTTCCTGGTGAAGGCCAGACTACTTCACCAGGAGCACCTGGACCTCACAGTCAGCCCCTCCCCTTCCTGTGCACCTGCACTTGGCCTTTCTCTCCCATTTCCGGTACGCTCTTGCAGAACTGACATATCCCATTCCCTGTCTGCACCTTGCCCTCTCTCTCTCTGCATCTGTTTCTTCTGCCTGTGAATGTGTACGCTCTCCTTCACCATACTCCTTCCTGCACGAGCAGAATGCTGAGCTCCACCTGGTCAGACTGTGGGCTCTGGCTCACACGAACCGGAGACTTTACTCAGTGTTGAGCTTCACTAAACAATGTCAGAGATGCAGGCCATTGAAGCCTCAGATAAAACACAGATTTGGGGCAGCGAGGACAGCTCCCCAGGACCTTTCTTCCCATGTTGGACCTACCCCTCTGACCCAGAATAGATGCGGTCTTGGGGTTTTTCATGCAGCAGAGAATATTTGAAATATAATACATTTCTAATTTGTATCCCCAGAAACTTGCATATCTTATATGACAGTCTCTAGGAAGCCCTGTCTTATGAATCTTGGGTTGTTTACTAACAGGTAATTCTTAGCTCAATATCCTGCTAAGAACTTCAGAGATAAAGCTTATTCCTCCCAACAATCCTGGTTGATGAGGAGATCAGACCAGGTCTCAGCCTCCTTTTCTTTGCCCTGGGGATGGCCCCTGGTAAGGGGAGGGAGTGAATGACAGGCTGATTGCAACTGCCTCTTCTCAGACATGTGTTGTCACGGTGTTTATCCAGGGTTTCCACCTCCGATTAGCCACTGAACATCTACAATCCTGAGTATGTGGTCTATATGTATGATCTTTTCTCACCTCTACTGCTGTTCAGAAAGGCAGATATGATTGTCTACATTTCACAGACAACTAAAGGAGTACAGAGAGTTTAAATTATTTGCCAAGATTATGAACAGCTGCAAGCAGGACAGGCAGGATCTCTGCAGAAGTCTGTGTTAGTCAAAAGCCCTTTCTCTTTGATAATAATTCATGGGAACATCAGTCTTGCCATGAGACTGTGAGTTCTTTGGCAGGTGGGGTTTTGTATGTCCCTTACACATTTACAGGCTTAGACTTCATTAAACAACAAATGAATGAATTGATAAATGAGTGAAAGAATGAGTGAATAGAGACATTTGTTTTCTTCCCATGATTCCAAGGAAGGATATGCTCCGTTATATATAGTAGGTAGTCAAGATATATTTACTGGGACTTTTTTCTATAAAAGGAAGAATTTTTTAAAAAGAAGGATGAAAAATAGATTTTTAAAGTCTCACCTTTTTTTTTTTTTTTTTTTTTTTTGAGGTGGAGTCTCTCTCTGTTGCCCAGGCTGCCCAGGCTGGAGTGCAGTGGTGCGATCTCATCTCACTACAGCCTCTGCCTCCCGGGTTCAAGCAATTCTCCTGCCTCAGCCTCCTGAGCAGCTGGGACTACAGGTGCGCACCACCATGCCCGGCTAATTTTTGTATTTTTTAGTAGAGATGGGGTTTCACTCTGTTAGCCAGGCTGGTCTCCAACTCCTGACCTAGTAATCCACCCACCTCGGCCGCCCAAAATGCTGGGATTACAGGTGTGACCACCACACCCAGCCTTGTAGTCTCACCTTTAAAAACACAGTTGATCCTTGAGCAACACAGGGGTTAGGTATTCTGAGCCCCTGCACTGTTGCAAATCTGTGTACAACTTCTGACTCTCCAAAAACTTAACTACTAATAGTTGACTGTTCATTGAAAGCCTCACTGATGACAAAAACAGTTGACTAACGAATATTTTGAATGCTATTTGTGTTATATACCATATCTTAAGTAAGCTAGAGAAAGGAAAATGTTAAGAAAATCATGAGAAAGAGAAAATGTATTTGCTCTTTATTAAGTGGAAGTGGATCATCATAAAGGTCTTCATCCCTGTCTTTACGTTGGGTAGGCTGAAGAGGAAGGGGAGGGGAGGTTGGTTAGTCTTGCTGTCTCAGGGGTGGCAGAGGTAGAGGAAAATCCATGTAAAGGGGTCTTGCATGTGCCGCTCAAACCCATGTCATCCAAGGGTCAGCTGTACCATGTGCAAGGGGAACAAAGGCTGGAATAGACACCTAACAGGAAGGCAGCAGCTAACGCTGGATGGTAATTTGCACTTTTTTTTTTTTTTCTTGTTTGTAAACCCTAAAATTCTCTTGCAGTGGAAAAAAAGAAAATACTTAATTTTTTTTTTTAAGAGACAAAATCTTGCACTGTCACCCAGGCTGGAATACAGTGGCATGATCTCGGCTCACTGCAGCCTTCACCTCCCGGGGTCAAGTGATTCTCCTGCCTCAGCCTCCAAGTAGCTGGGATTACAGGCACCCACCACCACGCCCCACTAATTTTTGTATTTTTAGTAGAGGTGAGGTTTCACTGCGTTGGCCAGGCTGGTCTTGAACTTCTGACCTTGTGATCTACCTGCCTCGTCTTCTCAAAGTGCTGGGATTACAGGTGTGAGCCACTGCATCTGGCCCCGGAAAAAGAAAATATTTTTCTAAGGAAATTTTGTTTGCAAGCATGTGTTTAATTAAAAGGAAATTATTAGTGGTGATATCCATGTTCAGACTATTGATATTTATTTCTGTTAGGTGCATAATCATTGTGATATGGGAAAATGGGAAAGGGCCACATGAAATTTATTAAAACTATGAAAATTATTCAATTCAGCACATATTGTAAATACCTTATCCATTCAGTTCCCACTCAAAGATTTATTCAATTCACTGGAATTTGTAAAACCTCAAGTGAAAAAGCAATTGCTTTCAATTTTGGCATTAAAAACTCACCTGTGCCAAGAAATTTCACCTGAAGTTTTAGGGAAATTAGCCACTGTATTCATTTTCTCTTGCCACTGCTCAACAAATTATCACATACTTGCAAATGTATTACCCGTCAGTTTCCACAAGTCCAGACCTGAGTAGCAAGGTCCTCTGCTGATGAGAAAGGGTCTTGACCATCACAGGACTTTGTGTTCTGCCTTTCATAATCCTATGCTGGCAGCTCCACGCAATATGGATCTTGATATGAAAATAGAAATTCTCACCGTGTTTGATGAACATGTTTTTGGATGAAGATATTACAGTTAGGGAACACGTGAGCTTAGTTCACAGGCCTGGAGTGAAAGCATTCGTTGTATGGAATACCGTGGGTTGATTTTGGGTTGTCTGATGACTTTGTATGGGCTGGAAAATGTTAGCAATGTATGCTGTAGTTCATTTTCAGTTGCTTTTTTTTTTTTTTTTTTGAGATGGAGTCTCCCTCTGTTGCCCAGGCAGGAGTGTGATGGTGCAATCTTGGCTCATTGCAACCTCCAGCTCCTGGGTTTAAGTGATTCTCTTGCCTCAGCCTCCTGAGTGGCTGAGATTACAGGCAACCACCACCACGCCTGGCTAATTTTTTTGTGTGCATGTATTTTTAGTAGAGACAGGATTTCACCATGTTGGCCAGGCTGGTCTCGAACTTTTGACCTCAGGTGATCTGCCCTCCTTGGCCTCCCAAAGTGCTGGGATTACAGATGTGAGCCACCATGCCTGGCCTCAGTAGCTTTAAAATTTGCAGGGGAACTGAGGTACGAAGCTCTCTCTATATTAACAAACAATGGCTTGCATGTGTCTTCACATCTGTGTGTTCACTGGCTGGAAGGATGATTTAAAACCACATCCAGAAAAACTTCAGGGAAGCTTTCCTCATGATATGCTTCTTTGTTGTGTTGTGTTCTTTTTTTCTATTAGCAAATGTGTGTGTGTGTATGTGTGTGTATAAATTAATTTTTAATAAAAGAGAGGTCATTTAAAAAGTTATTAAAAGAGCAAAGATGAAAGTTATTTTTTGGAGACAGACTTACACTTTAAAGGTATAAGCACTTATTCTGTGTCATTCACTTTGGAATACGTGTGTGTGTGTGTGTGTGTGTGTGTGTGTGTGTGTGTGTGTATTTTCCCCCACCCCCCGGCAGTTTTCAACCATACTAAGCAGGGATAGCAAATGGTCTACTGACCCCAAGTCACTATTTTTGGAAAGAAATATTTAGCAGTCTTGGCAAGGACTGAAAATTTTCTCTTTTTAGGATCAAGCTTTGTTTCAGTTAAGCAAAGTGAATTACCTCCAGTTTTATTTTCTGGGCAATTATGTCATGACAAGTCATGAGAATAAGGCATCATCAGATGGAAGCTAAGGGGGTTTTATCTCCTAGGTGGTTTGGTAATCACTCCCAAAGTTTACTACTTGTAATATTCTGGCTTATTATCCCAAGAAATGCGAATGCACTCACCTTTCACTTCTGAAGATGGTTATATTTGGGTGTTGTTTATTCATCAGAACTGTTACAGCAGGACTCTAAGTTGCAATTCGTAAATGACAGACATTTTGTCGATAAAAAGTAAAATTATCAACCTGCAAAGGATTTCAGAGACTATCTTCCTTGGTTCTTTTAACTCTGGCCTATTCTTCTTCTACATAAAGAGATTCCATAGACTTTCCCATCAGCTTTAAGACTTTAAAATCCATATTGTCCTAAATTAGATAAAATTAGACATATATTTATGTAGCTAGTAGAGGTGAAGTTTAACTGTTTGATATCTCTCTGATAATAACGCCTCATATACTCAGTAACTAACATGAAATGTTTCATTATAAATTTGATAAAAATCCTTTTTTTTTTCTGTGAGCAAGTAGATTTCTACTTTCAGTGATTTCTGAAGTAGAAAGTCAGTCTTTACTGAGACGCTCCTATGGCCTCATTATTTCACTGTTGCTCCCGAGGGGGAATATAAGGGCAACATTAGAGTTCTCCAGTCGTCCCTAGAAAATTCTAATGAGGCAAACGCGATCTGCACACTGCTAATGAGGGGGTGGGTCCAGATATTGGTTGCATGAGACCAGGTCATCCAGACAATGCAAAGAACCCTGGATGCTAACTGAGACTCAGATAGCCCCATGAAACTCTGACATCTTTAATGTAATGGCTGATTAAAAAGAAAGAGATCATGGCCTTTGCAGCAGCTTGGGTGGAGCAGAAGGCCATTATTCTAAGCAAATGGACATAGGAAGAGAAAACTATATATTGTATGTTCTCACATATAAGTGGGAACTAAACCATGAGAACACATTCACACAAAGATGGGAACAACAGATACTGGGCCTATTCAAGGATGGAGGGTAGGAGGAAGGAGAGGAGCAGAATAAGTACCTGTTAGTATGGGAGGCTGTGGCGGATGGATTACATGAGGTCAGGCATTCAAAAGCAGCCTGGCCAACATGGTGAAACCCTGTCTCTACTACAAATACAAAAATTAGCCAGGTATGGTGGCACACACCTGTAATTCCAGCTACTCCAGAGGCTGAGGCAGGAGAATCACTTGAACCCAGGAGGTGGAGGTTGCAGTGAGCCGAGAATGTGCCATTGCACTCCAGCTTGGGCAACAGAGCAAGACAGAAGAGAAGGAGAAGGAGAGGAGAAGAAAGGAGGGGAGAGGGAGGGAGAAGGGGAGGGAAGGAGGGGGAGGGAGAAAGAAGAAGGAGGAGGAGGAGGAAGAAAAGGAGAAGAAGGAGAAGGAGGGGAAGAAGGAGGAGGAGAGGAAGAGGAAGATGAAGAAAAAAAAGATTACCCTTTTATTGTTAAGCTTAGTACTTGGGTGATGAAATTATCTGTATGCCAGACTCCCATGACATCCAGTTTACCTATGTAACAAACCTGCACATGTACTTCTGAATCTAAAACAAAAGTTAAAATAATACCAAAAAGAAAGTAACACTATACCTACTGAAACATACACCTTTCTACCAAGTCGTCACAGTTATTGACTTTCTACCAAGTCGTCAGAGTTATTGATATTGATATTTGGTATTGATATTTCTATTTGGTGTGTGTATATACAATGCAGTTGTGCTCACAGTCTGTCTTCCATGTTAATGGTAGCTTGCTGCTTAGACATATTTAGGGCTTTTGTTTCATTAGCCTCCATTTCCAGTCGCATTTCTCTGCTTCCTCAGTCTCTGTTTATCTTTACAGAGTGGAGTTTTTGATTTCTAGTCCATCCCATTCTTCCTGTGATTTGCCATTCACATTTCTTCAGAGGTTTTTGTGGGCATCATTTACTTTTATATTTCCAAAAGCTTTTAAAACTTTTATTAGATAAACAAACATTCAAAATGCATTCACAGTGTACACAATGCAAGGAAATACCTACTCAAAATACATACTTTTATTTTTAAATCTTTTATGCCTTATGTTAAATTCAAAATAAGTAAATTTATTTAATGTTACATGTATAAAATCTTAGCCTACTTCTGAAAAACTATTGGTTGTTTAGAAATGCCTACGGCTATTATACGCAGTCATACAGAGTTCTGAGTAGCAGGAAGGATAGCAACCACAAGGTGGCCTACGCAATGGTTCACAGGATTTTTTCAGTCATGTCCCACCAAATTGTTCTGGCCACACATGTGCTACACACCCACCGGTGTGTCCATTGTTTGTGCCTTATTCCTGTCACCCTGACTCCATCTTTTAAACTCAACAAGAAAACATACCAGAATGCAGCATATCAGAATGCAACACATCAGGATGTAACAAATCAGAATTCAACAAATCAGAAAGAATGCAACAAATCCGATTGCAACACATCAGAAAGAATGCAACACATCAGAATGCAACACATAAGTAAGAATGCAACACTTCAGAATGCAACACATCAAAAAGAATGCAACATATCACAATGCAGCATATCAGAAAGAATGTAATACATCACAATGCAACACATCAGAAAGAATGCAACACTTCAGAATGCAACACATCAAAAAGAATGCAACATATCATAATGCAGCATATCAGAAAGAATGCAATACATCACAATGCAACACATCAGAAAGAATGCAACACATCAGAAAGAATGCAACATTTCAGAATGCAACACATCAGAAAGAATGCCACACATCAGAATGCAACATATTAGAAATAATGCAACACATCAGAATGCAACACATCAGAAAGAATGCAACACTTTAGAATGCAACATATCACAATACAGCATATCAGAAAGAATGCAACACATCACAATGCAACACATCAGAAAGAATGCAACACATCAGAATGCAACATATCAGAGAGAATGCAACACATCAGGATGCAACCCATCAGAAAGAATGCAACACTTCAGAATGCAACATATCAGAAAGAATGCAATGCTTCAGAATGCAACACATCAGAAAGAATGACATGTCAGAATGTAACACATCAGAATGCAACACATCAGAAGGAATGCAACATATCAGAAAGAATGCAACGCTTCAGAATGGAACATCAGAAAGAATGACATGTCAGAATGCAACACATCAGAATGCAACACATCAGAAAGAATGCAACATATCAGAATGCAACATATCAGAAAGAAGGCAACACTTCAGAATGCAATGCATCTGACTTCAACATATCCAAAAGAATGCAACACATCAGAAAGACGGCAACATGTCAGAATGCAACACATCAGAATGTAACATGTCAGAAATCAAAAGCCTTACTTTGAATGAAGCCCTCACAAGTTTCATCTTGGACATATTCTTGAACTGTATTTTTTAATTTGCAAATTTTAGTACTTCCCTATTAATCACAGACTTCTTTGACACACATTGCATCTGAGTCAGGCAGTCTCAGTGAGTCAGGTTAAAGAAGCACTGGGTTTTTAACTGGCTTAAGTGAAATAATGAGTGAGAAATGGTCCCATTTATAAAATGGTCTATAAGTGCAAAGTTACAAGACATTTTTTAATTGGTTGCTCCTCTACCTAAAGACATCTTTCCAACCTATAATAACCAAATGGAATAATATCTACACTTAAAAATATAGTTGACTTAACTGTTACTTTACACACACATCCAGGAAAAATGTCAGTTTTAGGAAGAATTCTGTCCAAAGAATTTGTTGAAAAATAGATGTTTCCCCTTTAATTATTTTTGATCTTGGGTTTCATGTAAAGCCTGGTGTCCTTTTAGTGTTGCCTTGTGGTGGTGTTACAGTTGAAGTGTCTAAGCATATAGGAGAGTATAAAAGTCACTGTGAATAATATTAAACCTTCTTCCTTAAAGAGCAGTGATATGCATTCGTAGCTGCCTACGCTGAATTTGAAAATTACAATAGTAAAGGAAATTCTGTTTCATAGGAGGAGTTGGACAAAGGAAGAATAATTGTTGTATGCATATTCCTTCTGTTTAATCTCATTCATCTTTTTTAAGTGTTAGAATTATTTCAGAGGCTCTAGGTGTACATCTGGGTACGTTTTCGTTTGATTTTACGTTGGCAGGCAAACTCTAGAATGCCATGATTGCTTTTCCTGCAGGAGAGGGGCCCCGTGTAAGGAGATTTGTTAAGTATATGCTACTATGTATTTTTATAACACAAAATACGGTCCTGCTGTTAGGCTTCTGCCTGGTTTGGCCTGTTTATTTTTCGAAGAACAGTGGAGCTGGGAACTCAGACAGTGGTTTTACCTCATGCCCCAGGAGCCTACGTGCCATCACCATGGGGGACAAAGTGCCCCTCACCCATGAGAGCATTGCTGGATTCAGAAGCCCCCAAAGAATACTCCATCAGAAGATAAATACACACTTGAAGAAAGCCTCTCCTCCTTTTTCCTCTGTTTTTAACCATGAGCATCTATTACTTAAGTGATTGTGTCAAACAATGTTTTCCCCCAAAATTTGTGCAACACGTGTGCAGTCTGGTTCTCCTGCTGTGCGTTCTACTTTCAGTCACTTGTGGGGAAATGACAAGCTCCTCTTCCTCTCCACTGGCAGGTGGAGTGCAGGGCTGGCGGGATCCCTCACACAGGGTTTTGGAGGGTAGTCTCGGCGAATGTGAGTGGATGTCCTTGAAAAATAAAAGCAGAGGTTCAAGATGTGCTAGCTAAAGAAGACCCCATCGTTAGTCTCATTGAGAACCACTCATTTTCTGTGATTAAAAATTTCTACAGGTATGAAATGTTTTCTTCCTGAATTTTGATAGGAAAAAAACAATCATTCTCCTAGATCCACCTGCTGAGAACTGAGAACTTTTAAGCAGATAAACAGTTTTTCAAATTGTCAAAAACCTTCCCAGCATCTTTTAGCACACACAAAGGACTGTGAAAGCACTAATTTTCACACTGTAACGACGAGACAAACCTTTCACTCTTAGAAATTCCCATCAGTGAAGCAAAAAATGGGTGATGATGGGCATCTTCCACCAGAATGCCAGAGGCCCCAGTTCCCAATTAATGTAATAATTTTTGAAATCTGTTTTTAATAAGATGATACGTTCAGGATCATATTCTGGTACGGAAGTGGGTTTTCTTCTCACTAATCTCATTGTTCCGAGAAAAGTGAGTAGGATATACATAGCAGTAAATAAGCCAATCTTACTGAAACAGAACAAAAAAGCAAAACATCTTTGTAAGTTGCCAAGTGACAGTCTTTACCGGCTTCCTTTATTGACATCATGAGGTCTGGTAGGAGTAACAGCTGGTGCAGCGCCGCATGTTCTCATGCCTGTGTGTTACATTGTTAGGGGCAGGTCAAAGAGGGACTTAGACTCTTCCTCCCTGTGAAGTAGATCCATCAACACGGGATGATCACAGCAAGCATTTTAAAAAGACCATACATTGAGCGAATTAAGGAAGTAATGCTGCAGACTTTCTCTACAATCAATCGGATCATCCTTTATTGATCCATTATTAATCATTTGCATGTTTCTTCATTTGAGGCTGCTTCCATTCTGTCCTTGTTATCTAAAAGCCATCCCCTCTCATGAGCGCACTAGACCATGTTATTCATGCCAGGGGTCGAGTTGTGCTGTGAACTGCAGGAGAGGAGGAGGGTCGGGGCCCAGCTCACTGCATGCTCTGAGCACTCCCTCTTCTGTCCCTCGGTGGAGAAGCAGTCCTCAGGATAACAGCAGGGAACTAGTGCATTTGTACTGCAGGGGTTGGACGATTGAGAGGTGTGACATTGTTCCTTCCACCTGCCTTTGTCCAGGACAAAAAAAATAGGACTCCCATTGTGGAGAAACCACAGCTATCAAGCATTTTCTGCCTGTGGTTTCCTGTGTGTGTCTCCCGCTCTCTTAGGATCCAGGACACGATCCTTGTCAATGAAAAGATCCGTCTCATCTGGGCACCGACAGGGGAAGAGGGGAACCAAGAAGGCAGGACCATTCCCCTGTTTCCAACCTGGTGACAACATCCAGGATAGAAGCAGCCTGCTTTCAGATGTGACTGGCCTACAGCACTATTTGGGGAGAGCCAAACCAAGATCTAGAACGAGAAGAACTTCCCTAAGTTGAAAAGAATGCAAGCCTGATTTTGTTTTTATCCTTTCAGAAATGAGTTGTGATTCCTGATGGGGAGGGCCTATAGGGCATCCCTCTGTCTGACCTATGAGGCATCTGTCTCTCTTTTCTTCCGTGTTTCTTTATCATTATTATCTTCGTTTTTGCCTCCCACACCAAATTTGTATGTCATGTTTTTCAGTTTTGTTATATTTTCATTTTGGAAATGTCACTTATGTAAATCTACTAAATAGAGGATCATTTAGCTAAGTCAATTACTCGTAAATGATGAATTTATTATCCTTCTTACAAACACGTTTAAATGATGCTCCCAGAGGGACGTTCTTGGATTCAAGGTCAAGACAGCCACATCCATCAGTCCTCCAGAAAAGGAACAGAAAGGGAAACTCACAGTTACCAAGTACCTGCTGTGTGCTAGATAACACATTAAGTGCTTTCACACAGGTTATTTTAGCAGATTTTTTTCCGTGTGCAACAACTGAATGATCTGTATTGTTATACATTTACTCTGTTTACATAGATTAAATGTCATTTTTACTGTTAAGAATTGTTAGCAGTCACAGTTTCCAGAAATGCACTGAATGATATGACCGCCTTTGAATCCACTGGAATGCTATTTTTACATAGAATAAATGTCATTGCTACTACAGGAAGTGAACTAAATTTCATTTCAGTTCCTCTCTGTAGGAATGAGTGTCTCATAGCAGGGCCCCAGATTTACAAGGTGCACAGTGACGAGAGCCTCAGACTAACGTCATGCCCTCTGATTTGTGAAGTGAAGTCAGTGCCCTCATTTCCAGCTGCATATGACACTGCCTTCTTCTGGTGTAATGGCCATTGAATGTGCTGAAATAAATGTGGGACATATTTCACTTGAAGGGACAAAACAGAACTGCTGTAGTTAACCTCCTGCTCTGACAGTCTATGGAAGATCAAAAACTCAAGAGCAATGACTGAGGTTGGGAGAAGAGGGACTGGTCCCTGGGAATCGCAGCATGTGCCAGGCACGGTGCAGGGATCTTTCCCAAAATTATCTCATTTAATGCTCAGTTCAAGCCTGCAAACACAGAATCTTCTTTATTTTGTGGATGAGGAAGCTAAACATCCAGGTTAACTGATCTTCCTAAGACCTTGGGGTTCAGGGCTCCAGGTACTTCCAAAACTCAGCAGGCTCTTTTTAGCATTGGCATAATGACCGCCACAAACTGTGGAAATGGTCAGGGTGAGCCATGCGGTTAGCTGGGAACTATGAGGGATGTTTTCTGGATACCCGTGTTGTCTTTGAAATGTGTACCTTAAAAGATTCAGGCTCTGCCCTGCCTGTCTCTTTAGCAAATCCCTTTTGCATCTATCATGCATGAGTTCTTCTGGAATCTAATGCAATATTTAGCTAGTACTATCTTTGAAGATAAATGATTCCCCACTTTATCAGGCACCAAGTAATGTAGTTCTTACTTTTTTTTGTCCTGAGTCTACTGCCTTCAGTCTTTTAGCATCCAGTGAACTGGTCTGAGGCTCCCCTACCCATTGTCTTTATAATTCCAGAGACCTGTCTTGTTGAATTAATTAAATGTTTGCATTAAACAAAATTTTTAATCATTTGAACATTTATCCACTGTGTTAGGCCGTTTTTGCATTGCCATAAATACCTGAGGCTGGGTAATTTATGAAGAAAAGAGGTTTAATTGGCTGATGGTTCTGTAGCCTGTACAGAAAACATGAGAACAGCATCTGCTAGGCTCCTGCGGAGGCCTCAAGAAACTTTGACTCATGGCAGGAGGCAAAGCAAAAGCAGGCATCTCACATGGCAAAGCAGGAGCAAGACAGTGGGGCTGAGAGGAGGTACCACACACTTTTAAATGACCAGGTCTTAAGGCAACTCACTCACTATTTATGAACACAGCACCAAACCATGAGGGTTTACCCCTATGACCCAAACACCTCCAACCAGGCCCCATCTCCAGCACTGGGGATTACAATTCAACGTAAGAATTGGTCAGGGACAAATATCTAAATTATATCATCCACAATTAAACTTCAGTTATTGGTAGTATTCTAATAATTGGTGGGGAATTCTGGTAATCACCAGACCTCCGCCTGCATGATTGGCCCCAGAATTTTAAAAAAAGTGTTTCTGTTTTTCACCCTGCATGATAAAATACAAGGAAAACCAAAATGAAGCATTTTAGTTCAGGGGCTATGAAAATTATTACAGCCTCAGCATCCAGACACCAAATGATATTAGATGACTCAATAAAATGAATCAGGCTTTAGACAAATCAAAATGTGAGCAGAAATTGCAAATGTCACCAGCAGTACTGAGAGTATAATTTTTCAGCTTTCCAGTTCACACTGTCATCATCCCTGAGACACAAGCAATTCCTGAAGGTATGAATGCTTACCATAGTTCTCAACCAGGTCTCTTGCACAAATGCAGAATATGACTGACACTTGTGGTATGTCCATACACAAGCTTCTCTGCATTAGCGCACATATATCCTTTCAAATTTAGAGAGTTGCCATAGGCTTGGATCAAAATGTGCCATTCACGATCCCTTTGAATTATTAACATGAAAGGGAACTCTTCGTTCTGCAGCCTGCCTGGATTCTCAGAGCATGGGGAGGACTGTGCCCAGATCTCTGGCTACACTTTCTTTTTTTGGAGAGCGTGTGATTCAGTTTCCAAGGTGACTAGTGGCCCTGGTATAAAGCGATAGACTCAGTTTCATGCAGGTCATTGATCATGTTTACAGTGATGAGAGAAAGTGTCTGTCTGTCTTTTATCCCTGAGTTTGAACTTCAGCCCCTGGGGCTGCCCATGGACCCTACGTGGGTCAGTTTTCCAAACCTCAAGAACAGGAGCCAGAAAGCCAAAATATGCAAGATGGTGACCCCAGCAGAAGCTGTGGCTTCCTCCTCTCACACCAGTATTTTCCATCACCAAGATTCTTGCTCTAAGTAGTGGTGGGAATAGGAGAGGAACAGAGACTTTGGGTTAAAACATAAACATGCTACCATGAATTTTAAGACATGATGACAGGAGGATCTGTAATGAAAAGCGATCTGTTGTGTGTCACTTTAATCATGTAGACATGCACTTTTTAACCCCTAAATCAGGACTCTTTTAGGAGAAGAGGAGAACTCAAAGGTCTAAGGGAGACATTTGAAGAGCTAAAAGTAGAGGGGACTCTTTCAACGTGTAACGTCAGGAGAGAAAACCCAATAACCTCAAAAAGAAAAACTGAATTTTTTTTAAAGAAAATTGTAAAAATGAAAGACCCAACACTTCCTTAAATAAGAAGCATACACAAATTAATATCAAATTAAAAGAATAATAAAACACTTATTAAAAGAATACTAAACACTACAGAATATATTATATAGTGTTTTATATAATGTATCTCATTACAAAATGCTTTTAAATGCATGCATTGTCCTATTTTGCCATGGATTCATGGAATCACAAAAAATACTGACAGGAGTGCAAACTGGATCAACTTCCTGGGGCAGAAATTTGCTGATATATCAAAATATCGAAAATAGTTATACATTTGGACCAGAAAACATATGGTTAGAAATTTATCCTAAGAAAATCACCAGCTATGTAGCCAGAGTGTTCATCGTTGTTCTTTAGAGCATTGTTTGTAGTTGCGTCTGCTGTCAGTATGGATCAATGGAATCCATACTGGAAACAAAGCTGAACACAGGTGCTGGGCTGACCAAATTATAATACAGCATTCGCAGGAAGACTCTGTGCTGCTAAAACCCTTCTTGTAGATGAGTCTTCACTGACACGAAATACATTAAGTATAACGATATTGTAAACAGTTTATACATGATGAATCTAATTATTTAAAAAATCTGCACACAGAAATATTAATTATGATATTTGTCTGCTAGGGTATTATGGGAATTTGTGCTTTCCTGTTATTCTCCCAAATTTTCTACATATTCAGAAAAGGGTTTTTTGATTTGCTTGTGGTTTGTGTGCCTGTCAGGAGCAGGGGCAGGTGCTAAGCCGTCCAACTCAGGCCTGAGGAGGGTTGCTGAGCCTGACTTAGCAGTGAAGGAGGAGATTTAGAGGCCAGTTTCCCTGAATATGAAAGAAGGAGTAATTGGTGCTTTCAACAGATTCCCTCCCTGTGAGTCTGAGTGGAAAAAAAATAGCTTCCAAACCAAGTGCTTCTAAGGTCTTTTTCTAATCTCCTTTTCAAAACCTTCTCATTTCATCCGGGCCTGAAAGCCGGGGTCAAAGCAGTTCCACTTAATCTGTAAAAACTGAAATTCACATGGAATCTGCCTCTCGCCCAAGCAGAATTGTGTTTGAGAACAGTGATTTTTAAGTGTTTTAACTTTTTTCTGCTCACCCAGTAGGGGTGACGCCGTGACCCAGGGAGGCAGCAGCAGCACTCTGAAGGCAGCAGATTGTAGTGGGTGGCATGGCTGATGGGCTATCCACGCAGCCCCAGCACGGGGGGGAGCATCAGAGCCCACTGCGGAGGGCCCTGAACAGACGTGCCCATAAAATCCATTCACTGTTTCTGGTGTGATGGGACTCAATACAAACCTGGTCTTAAAAGCCTTTTTTTTTTAAAAAATTTCTTTTTATTACGTTATCAAGAAGCAAATAATCCCTACTTAGCCTTAAAGCTCTGGTGTCCTCTGTGTAGATTGGACATCTCTGTTTTTAGCCAGGAGGGCTGGCCATTGAGCAGATACAGGTGCCAGGAAAGCCGTGGGCAGGCAGGGATGCTGTCCTGCTAGAGAAACTATTTTTGCCACGCTAACACCAGTTCTGAATGCACTGGTAAACTTAATTTTGAAATAAAAATACTTAAAATTTCTCTCTATTCTTTATATTCTAATGAAGTGGACTTTTACAATCAGTTGGTCATATTTCAAGGCACAGCTCTATTTTATACTTTTTATTTTTTTGTGAGACAGAGTTTTGCTCTTGTCACCCAGGCCGGAGTTCAGTGGTGCGATCACGGCTCACCGCAACCTCCGCCTCCCAGGTTCAAGCGATTCTCCTGCCTTAGCCTCCTGCATGGCTGGGATTACAGGGATGCGCCACCACACCCAGCTAATCTTGTATTTTTAGTGGAAATGGGATTTCTCCATGTTGGTCAGGCTGGTCTTGAACTCCTGACCTCAGGTGATCCACCCACCTCAGCCTCCCAAAGTGCTGGGATTACAGGCATGGGCCACTACACCCGGTTATTTTATGGTTGTATACATTTTATACATACACTGTTGAATCAAAATCACATTTTAATTTGACTTTTCTGTTAAAAGATAACAGCAGTACCAATTTATATTTCCAAAATGAGGAACTTTACAAACTTGAGGGACCTCTGAACACGGATCGAATGTTACGTAGCACATTCATTTTATTCATATCAAGAGTGATTACTAACCATTGAGAAAGTTTTTTCATAATATTTATTTTAGAAAATCCAGCCTAAGTCCAAAAATTTTAATTAAAAACAGTCTGTCTACACTGTGAATAGGAAATAATGCATGCTTCTGACATGACACGGTTCACTTACACTTTCTTTACTTCTTTGGAGTAGAACTGATCGAGAACAGCATTTGCTAATTTTTAAGGTCAAGATATCTTTATCTGCAGGATGAATGATGAAATATCCAGGACTTAAAAATAGTGGGAAAAAAAGTTTTAAAAGTACCTATGAAAATATACTAACTTCTTGTAGAATTTTCTGTTTTGAAAGCAAAGTGCATTTTCATTGATGACAGATATTTTTCTTAATCATCCTGATTAGGAAACCATAAATGTAAACATGTGTGTTAAATGCCATCAATATTATTGATTAAGACAATTGCACAATATCTGTGGGATAAGATCCTCTTCTCGGCTGAATGCCAGGCCTCCTCTCTGCTGGGTGTGACTTCCTTGTACCCACCAGCTTTCTCTCTGAAACGTGGGACAGGTGAGTTTGCATTGCCTCCAGATGTGCAGTGTCGGGGCACAGGGGGGTTGCCAGCACTGCGTCTGAATTTGGGATGCATGAATTCAGATTTCTGCAGATACCAGCTGTAAGCGACCCTCCTGTGTAAGGATGGGAGACAGTAGTTATTTGTGGTAGGGCTGCTATGAGATAATGCACATTTAGACCTTCACATTATGAAGGTCTTATCCCCCACCAGGTATTATGAATTCACATAATTCCTGGTGGAGAATTAGCTCTGAATGAATGCTGCTACTCTTTTGAAGTTTTTAATTGTTGCTAATGTTTTTTGTTATTGTTAGTATTGTTAATAATCTTCAGGCCTGTGATTATTCTTGGATCTCAGCCCCCGTTATCGTTTCTGACTCTCCAGTGGAACCCAGTGGTTTACTCTGTTGGTTTGTTGTGCCACAGTCCTAGCACACCGGGAGGCAGAACCACAGGAAACTGGAGCTTAGTGCACACGGTGGCGAAACTGGAGTTACACAAGAAAGACTGCAGAGCCATGAACCCAGAGAAGTGGGTTAGAACAGTGGGCTGGGCACAGTGGCCTATGCCTGTAAACCCAGGACTTTGGGAGGCCAAGGCTGGAGGATCACTTGAGGTCAGGAGTTCAAGACCAGCCTGGGTACCATAGTGAGAAACTGTCTCTACAAAATCTTTTTATTAAAAAAGTAGTCATACATAATGGTACATGCCTATGGTCCCAGGTACTTAGGAGGCTCAGGCTTGAGTGCAGGAGTTGGATTAGTGGGGGCCATCAGGCAGCAGTATAGGAGGTTCTCTTATCATGATAGGGGAACAAAGACTTATATACGAGGGATACCCTATAAAAGATACAGGCTAAATAGTATTATATCCAATTCATTCTCTTGCTGATTTTTAAGTGTACATACAGAGATGACTTAAATTATGTCATGATGTCCATAATCACACGTGACAGCTCTAGTCACATATCTGAAAGCAGTGTTGCAGATGAGAAAGCTTCTTTGGTACAAAGGTGTTATTGAGTAGCTGCTATGGAGACTATGGAGACTCCACGCCCCACAAAGGCTGGAATATTGGTTAGCTGGTCCTTCACAGAAAACATTTGCCCACCCTGGACTAGAAGGTAGTCTTCTGAGGCTTTGCTCACTCTCTTCTTTTTCCCACCTCTCTTCTCTCTTTGCTTTCTTTACTTCCTCAACTCTTGAGAAATACTTTAAAAAAAACCTCCATGAATAAAGACTGTCAACACAATCGGGAAATCTCTGGAAGGAGAGACTCAAGAATATTAGCAGTGGGTACCCCTGGCTAGGCAGATAAAGGGTGATTTTTTCCCCCTTTCTTATCTCTATTTCCAATTTTTCTTCAAGGAATATTTAAAAGCTGAGTAATTAAAACAGCAAGCAAATAAGAAAGTGTTTTTAATCAGCCAGTGTCAAGCTTATTGATAACAGTCTTAGTTATGAGTGAAGGGATTGGAATGTAATTAGCCTGCTCCATGAGAAGATTATCTATAATTGTGAGATGCTGCCAAAGTCCCTTCACGGACCCTCTTGTCATGACTCAGAAGTTGTTCTCGAGCAATTATTCTGAAACTTTTTTTCTCCAGGACAACATGCTTGAAGGATACAAGTGACCTCTTGAGTCACTGAGCAGGGAGGAAGATGTAAAAGCTTGTTGCACCCATCATTTCCAGGAAGAGTGATATTTACAATGTTTGATAACCTGTTCATTGCGGGCATCAGGCCGTCAGAGGATTTGTCTATTATGGATTCAGCCTTACTGGTAGGTGCCTGCAATGTCTCTCTCAGGGTGCAAACCCTAGGGAATGAGGAGAATGACCCTGAGGAGGCTACACCTTTGCCCAGCACATCTCTAGGCACCTAAAATTGGGTGGACTCATTTATTTTTTCATTGACTAGTTTCCTTGGTTCCCAAGGCACCATTATTCATGCCTCCAAAGAATATTTTTTATGTTCTACATGTACTCTCTAGTGTGCAATATGAAGAAGTAGCACCAGCCAGGCGCAGTGGCTCATGCCTGTAATCCCAGCACTTTGGGAGGCTGAGGCAGGCAGATCATGAGGTCAAGAGATTGAGACCATCCTGGCCAACATGGTGAAACCCTGTCTCTATTAAAAATGCAAAAATTAGCTGGGCGTGGTGGTGCACACCTGTGGTCCTAGCTACTTGGGAAGTTGAGGCAGGAGAATCACTTGAACCCGGGAGGCAGAGGTTGCAGTAAGCTGAGATTGCTCCAGTGCACTCCAGCCTGGCAACAGAGCAAGACTCCATCGCCAAAAACAAAAAAAGAAGTAGCACCCTTATCCTCCGCACTGGAGCTGAGTCTCAGTGGGGAAACTGAGTTACATAGGAATCATTAGGTGAATGCGATTTAGAGCCCATCCAGTCTTGCTGCGGCTGCACCCTGGATGCCCGGGTCTGAGATGCCTCTTGGTGACTGCTATGGGCACTCCTTGAAGAATGTATGAAGCCTCACTTCCCAGTAAATGACACTTTGCCTGGCTTTCAAATCCATTTTCTCGTTTAAGAAAGTAGCCTTAATTATTAATAGGTTCAACCATGAGTACCGAAAAAAGGCCATCTTGAAAGATATATCTTCCAACTATTGCAAGGCACTTTTAGGAATATAAAATATTTATAAAATGGCTCAGTTTTAGCAATAGTGACTTACATAGTAGCAAACTCTGATCTATGTGTTTATCCCTGTGTTCTGTCATGCGTCTGTTTTGCTGGAAACACACTCAGCTGAGCACTTTTCCCTCTGGGCATCATCTTCATTATCATGCACAGTGACATTGACACCCAAGCAGTCTCTGCTCACCATGGAAGGGGCTGCCTGCATAAGCACAGCACGACGGAAGTGGGCCTGGGCCAAAACTCCCAGGCTGGATCCAAGCTCCACCCCTCAGGGCTGTGCCATGCAGGCACCCCCTTCCTCTCTTAGAAGGACTTGTGTAAAGAGTTTCTGTGTCTACTTCACAGGGTTATCCTGGCTGCTACAAAGTATAATTCAAATGTAAGATGTTACGATTGATAGGAAGGCTAATACTGATTTGCGGACCAGAAGATATGAATAAGAATCAAAGTATCCACAAATTAGGAACGAATTAGAAGGCATTTCCCTCCACCTCCCCGCAGTTTCTGCAGTCTGCTTCTTCCTTTTCATATTCCTGTTCCCCACAGTCTCCTAGACAGACCAGCCCTTGGCATCTCCCACAGCACTGTGATGTCAGAACACAGATGTGTTCTAAAGCAGCACCCCACACTCTGACTCTCTCACTGTGTTCTGGTGTCTTTAAAGCCCTTGCTACGGTCTAAAGTCATCCTGTGCTATGGTTTGAATGTGTTCCTCAAAGTTCATGTGTTGAAAACGTAATCCCCCATGCAACGGTGTTGGGAGGTGGGACCTTCAGGAGGTGACGGGAGATTGATGCCATCATCAGTCCTCTGGCCTGTCTGCTTTCCATCACAGGCTGTGCGGCAAGAAGACCCTCACTACATGGCTTCCTCTTGATATTGGACTTCCCTGCCTCTAGAATGACAAGAAATAAATCTCCGTTCTTTATACATTACCCAGTCTCAGCCTATTACAGCCACGCAAACGGACTAACACATCCTGCGTTTTTCTTTCCATGCTTCCTTCACATTGGTCCCTAGTAGAACATAAGACCCCAGACAGCTGGGTGTTGGCCAGCCAGGCCTGCGTGACATGCTCTGCACACAGCAGTTGGAACACATGCCTGTGTTACCCTCCAGTAACCAGCCCACACCTCACTATGATGCTTCCCTAATTAGGGTTACCAGGCTCATCTTGCCTTTCCCTCGCTCAAGAGCTCAAAGCAGTTCCCTGTTGCTTAGTGTTTCTAAGCTAAAGGCCTCTGCCCAGCTGCCTGGTCTCTCACCACTTTCTGCTCTGGCCGTGCCACCTTGAGGGCCACTTAACCTCCCACACTGCCCCCACGGCATTGCCGCTGCCTTCCTGGGTTCACTTGGCACTGTTCCATTTCACCATTGTTGGTGTAATAGATTTCCTTATAATTGTTCTCAAGCCTTGTCTGCCCAATCACGGTGAAAATATCTAAAGTATGTAGCCTTTGTGTTTTTTTCTTCCCGTCTTGAGACACGTTGCACATAAAACCCCTTAAATACAGTAGGTACTCAGCAAATGCCTGTTGACAGATGGACTTAGACATAGTGTTTAGGTTTGTTTGTGTGCCGGGTGGGGGAAAGGTTAACAGTGCTCAGACTCTAAGACCATTTTTTTTGTTCATAGTACAGCCATGGTTTTGAAGCTACCAGCAGCAAATTGCCACGAACACATAAGGAAAACAGATTTCTACACATTTAGGAGGGAAAAAGCACTGCTGCTTTCAATGCAGCCAGCTATATTTCATGCCAGTGGCATGTTGGAAATAAAGAGAAACAGCAGAGGCCCAGAAAATGCCTCTAGTTCCTCCTCATTTCTGAATTCTCTATCAGCACTGACATCTGGCAATAGAATATTGCTCCAATAGTAATTATATGAAAAGAACATCAGAGTCAAGGTTGCTATTAGCATCAAATGAACCCAGTCTCCTCTGGATTCTGTTTGACCAGTAGCTGGAGACATAGTGGCACTCAGAAGAGCTCTGGAGGGTTCAGGAGAGGAGTAGGTAAGCTGGGCCGCAGCACAGCACGGTGGCTGTGTCGCTAAACCAGATCCAATTCCCCAGAAGAGCTTGTTAAATACAGACCACAGGGCCTTGCCCCAGCACTTCTGACACAATCTGTCTAGGATGGAGTGTCCTGATTTGAGTTCCTAACAAATTCATAGATGCTGCTGATGGTGCTGCTGTGGAATCCTTCATTTGAGAGCTAATGCTCCTGCAAACAGCAGAGCAGAGGGTTCTAGTGGATGGTAGGGGAGCTTGTGAGGACTGAGAAGCTTCCCATCATTCTTCTCAGTGACTGGGGTTCTGTGTCAGCTCCAGAAACACTGGATCCTCTGCACCACAGCTGGCTGTATAATGTCATCTCTCGGCTGAGATTTGACTGAGCAACATCCTAACTCAACTGGATGGAAACTGGGGTCTGGGCAACAGTGGTGAACCTCCAGTGTTCACCTCATTTTTAAGAAGGAACAATGTCAGTTTTTTTTCTTTATAACTAGCCAGCCACCCTAATCCTGTAAAAGCAATTTGGAGGACACTTCTTTAAATGAATATAACAATCTCATTAGTAACCCAATCTCTTCTGTTTGTAATGAAAACATATATTCATGTTAAAGAGGGATATGTAGTCACTGAATAAAAATAGCATACAGATAAACAAAAATAAGAGAAATAAGAAACACGCATAATCCCACTACCAAGAAAAGGCTTCTGTGACATTCCAGATATTCAGAGATCATGCAGGTCATCACTGAAAGATGGAAAGACAATAGGATTGTTTCTGTTGAGCCTCCCAGTCCTGCAATTCTCTGGTTCAAATTGTCTTTGCCTTTTGTCATCTGCTCCATTGGATTCTGCATTACCATGGGCAGCCTCCTAAGATCAGTTAATGATGGACCCCAGAGCTACTCCACCTCCAAGAAACCAAAACCATAAAAAATATCTAATGTGCGCGTTTTCATTATAGCAATGTGGGCTGTACGGAGGTGCAGCTGCTTATGTCTTTGGCATGCAGCTGCCTTTAGACGAGGAATGTGATTGTCTCTGGTTATTAAAGAGTTTTAGGAAGCAGGTGGAAAGAATAATGGCAAGTCCTAAAGATGCCGTATTTGAAAGATGTGCAGGCATTTGGAAGTTTATCATGAGGATATACCAATCCCGAAAATGCTAATATCAAGGAAGGAAACACTGATATGTGTCTCTGTGGGGTGTGGGGTGGGGAACAAAAGCCAACACATATCTCATTGGCTTTGTCCTAGGAATAAGAACAAGTGCCTTACCATCTTCATTCTCTCATAATGCATTCACTAATCTCTGTATGTTCATTTGAGAAATACTTTGTAGGTGTGAAAGTAAATGACAAAGTTGTCTTTGTTTTTCTCTTTTCTGTGTTTACGGTCTTAATGGTCATTTAAAAAAATTTAAATGGAGCACATGGACACTCCCTGTCTTAGTCTGTTTGTGCTGCTATAACAAAATACCACAGATTGGGTTATTTTTAAAGAACAAAAATTTATCACCTGGGCTCTGGAGGCTGAGAAGTCCAAGATCAAAACTTCAGCACTGGTGTCTGGTGAGGGCTCCTCTCCACTTGCCTGATGGCACCTCTTGCTGTGTCTTCACATGACTGAAGGCCAGAGAGCATAATGCTGAGTAAAGCCTCTTTAATGAGTGTCTGAATCCCACTCAAAGGGAAGGAGCCCTCATGGCCTAATCACATCTTAGAGGAGCCACTTCTTAAATAATATTGCATTGGCAACACCTGATTTTTGGATGGGACACATTCAACCATAGGCCTTATGACAAGGGCTGGGGCTCCCTTTCTTCCCCTTTTTCAGCATCTGAGATTCATGCACCATGGCATAGTTGCTTGTCACCTATTGTTACTATTGAATTACAGTGTATTTTGCTCAGATAGAGCCTCTGTGGATCACCGTGTGTATTCGTCCGTTCTTGTGCTACTAATAAAGACATAACTGAGACTGGGTAATTTATAAAGAAAAAAAGGTTTAATGGACTCACAGTTCCACATGGCTGGGGAGGCCTCACAATCATGGCAGAAGGGGAAGGAGGAGCAAACGCATGTCTTTCATGGCGGCAGGCAAGAGAGTGTGTGCAGGGGAACTGCTCTTTATAAAACCATCAGATTCATGAGACTTATTCTCTCCCGTGAGAACAGCTTGGGAAAAACTCACCCGCATGATTCAATTACCTCCCACTGGGTCTCTCCTAAGACATGTGGGGATTGTGGAGCTACAATTCAAGATGAGATTTGGGTGGGGACACAGACAAGCCATACTGCTGTGTTCCAAACTTCGTGCACCCTTTTTAGAGCAGCACAAATGTGAACAAATGAGCATGAGCCAGAGAGTGATGGACAGTGAGGTCCTACAGGGAACAGTTGAAAAACGTGTGAGTCTAGTCTGAAGAAGAGCTGTGGTGTAATAGGAACTGTATCTGGTCTTTGTGCCCCGTTACTGTCATAGAGGTCCTAAAAACACCTGGAGTTTTTGGAGTGATAGTAGTATATTTTATTATTCATGATTAGTCCCTTGGATAACTCTTGTGTGTATGGTAATGCATTTACTCAGGATGCAGCCCCTAGAGAGCCTCAAGATTGGCCCAGAAAGGCCAAGTAATCAAAAGATTAGAGGGCTGGAACTTTCAGCCCCACCCACTGACCTCTGGGAAGGGGATACTAGAGACCACGCTGTCTATAAACTCTTGAACAAGATTTGATGAGCTTCTTGGGTGCTGAACATGAGGAGGTACTGTGAGGGTGGCAGCTCCAGTGAGGGCGTGGAAGCTCCAACCCCCCACCTCACCCTATTCATCTCTTCCTCAGCTGTTCATTGGCATCCTTTATAATCTCCCGTAGAATAAACCAGTAAATGTATGTGTTTTCCTGAGTTCTGTGAGCTGTTCTAGCAAATTAATCTTACCCATTCACAGAATTGTGGCAACCTTGGTTTGTAGCCCATCAGTCAGAGGTACAGGTAGCCCCAACTTGTGATTGACATCTCCAGTGGGGACAGTCTTATGGCACTGAGCCCTCAATCTGTGAAGTCTGATGCTATTTCCAGAATCGAGTTGAATTATGGGATACCCAGTTGGTGTCCACTGGAGAACTGCTTGGTATATGTGGCAGGTCCTTCCCCCCACCGCCACCGCCATCTGGTCATAGAAGTGTTCTGTGTTGAGTGTCTAAGAGCAAGGACAAAAATAGTTTGTTTTTATTTTTGTTTTCCTTATTCAAGAGATATTTGTGATATACATATGTATACACATATATACATGTTTTTAGATATTTGAGTTCTATCAAGAGAAAAAGAGAGTAGAGTTCATCTGTGTTGTTTCTTACAGAAGAGCACAGATCCACGTGGAAGTAAATTTAATAAGGAACAGATTTATACTCAAAATAAGAACAAATTTTAGAATTAGTGCTGTTGTAAAATGGAATGAGACTCCTAGAGAAATCGTAAGCTCCTGGGTATCAGAAGTATTTTTTTTTGAGAGTACCAGTCTCACAGGTATCATCATAAAATGGATTCTAATACTGGATGAAAAAGTGTCAAGATACAGAATATAACCTTATGTGTTACAGAGTCAGTATAGCAACATCCCAACCAAGCTTCCCACCCACATTCATCCAGTTGACCCCACTGTTTCTACTAAAATAATCTATTTGCTAATAACCTAACTTTCAGCCCTTTTAAGTATCAGTAGTGATGCCATTACCTCTTGTCAGGCGAAATTCATTTACCAGAGGCCCACATTGTGATTTCCCACTTTCAACATCTGGTGTCTGTTACCATAATGCTAACTGAGTTGTTCCTCCGCTCATGGATTAGTCAGGGTTTCTAGAGGGACAGAACTAATAGAATAGATGTATATATGAAAGGGAGTTTATTAAGGAGAATTGACTCACATGATCACAAGATAAAGTCCCACAATAGGCCTCGTGGAAGTTGAGGGGCAAGAAAGCCAATGGTGGATCACACCAAGTCCCCAGACCTCAAAACTAGGGAAGCCAACAGTGCAGCCTTCAGTCTATGGCTGAAGTCCTGAGAGCCCCTGGCAAACCACTGGTTTAAGTCTAAGAGTCCAAAAGATCAAGAACTAGGAGCCTGATGTTCGAGGGCAGGAAGCATCTAGCATGGGAGAAAGATGAAAGATGAAAGCTGGGAGACTCAGCCAGTCTGCTGCTGCTGCCTTATTGGAGCTGCACTGGCAGCTGATTAGATGGCGCCCACCCAGACTGAGGGTGGGTCTCCTCTCCCAGGTCACTGACTCAAATGTTCATCTCCTTTGGCAACACCCTCATGACACCCCAGGAACAATACTTTGGATCCTTCAATCCATTCAAATTGACACTCAATATTAACCATCACTCCTCCCAACTTGATTCTTCTAAATTTCTCCTTTCTGCCAATCTAAATGTATTATTATTCGAATTTAGACAAATCTTGCATTCTGGAGCAGTTAAACCTCTTTTCCACATATGACGACTGCTCTTCTGACACATCCTGTATACACACAGTCATAGACATACAATGCCTATGTGTACCTTTGTATATGTACTAATTCATGTATAATGTATATGTACATCAGTGTGCATTATTTTTACTATAATCAGAATGCTTCCTCCTTGTACATTACCATCATGTTGCTTTCTAATTGTTATATGTGTGTACTTCCCTTTCTTCAAATCTAACAGTAAAACTATCACAGGCAGGAACCATATCTCTAATTTATTTTGTCCTTGGAATGCTTTTCATGTTTTTCAACTCAAACAATGGTACATAATAAAAGTCATCAGATTATTTTACTCCCCTCCTTCTGCCTTTTTTTAAAGGTGTCTGGAAAAGATAGGTTTTTAGATTTCTTATCTACTTTGTCTTTTAGATCAACAGAAATAAGAAATATCCTTTCTTCATGTCTGCAACCAGATGGAAGAAAGGAAGGAAGGAGGGAGAGAGGACAGGAGGGTGGGAGTGGGGGAAGAAGGGAGGGAGGAAGGAAGGGAGGGAGGGAGGAAGGAAGGAGGGAGGGAGGGAGGGAGGAAGGAAGGAAAGGAAGGGAGGGAGGGAGGAAGGAAGGGAGGGAGGGAGGGAGGGAGGAAGGAAGGAAAGGAAGGAAGAAAGGAAGGAAGGAGGGAGAGAGGACAGGAGGGTGGGAGTGGGGGAGGAAGGGAGGAAGGAAGGGAGGGAGGGAGGGAGGAAGGAGGGAGGGAGGGAGGGAGGGAGGGAGGAAGGAAGGAGGGAGGGAGAGAGGACAGGAGGGTGGGAGTGGGGGAGGAAGGGAGGAAGGAAGGGAGGGAGGGAGGAAGGAAGGAAGGGAGGGAGGGAGGAAGGAAGGGAGGGAGGGAGGGAGGGAGGGAGGAAGGGAGGGAGGGAGGGAGGAAGGAAGGGAGGGAGGGAGGAAGGAAGGAAGGGAGGGAGGGAGGAAGGGAGGGAGGAAGGAAGGAAGGGAGGGAGGGAGGGAGGGAGGAAGGAAGGGAGGGAGGGAGGGAGGAAGGAAGGAAAGGAAGGAAGAAAGGAAGAAGGAGGGAGGGAGGAAGGAAGGAGGGAGAGAGGACAGGAGGGTGGGAGTGGGGGAGGAAGGGAGGAAGGAAGGGAGGGAGGGAGGGAGGGAGGAAGGAAGGAAGGGAGGGAGGAAGGAAGGAAGGGAGGGAGGGAGGAAGGAAGGGAGGGAGGGAGGGAGGGAGGAAGGAAGGAAAGGAAGGAAGAAAGGAAGGAAGGAGGGAGAGAGGACAGGAGGGTGGGAGTGGGGGAGGAAGGGAGGGAGGAAGGGAGGGAGGGAGGGAGGGAGGGAGGAAGGAAGGAAAGGAAGGAAGAAAGGAAGAAGGAGGGAGGGAGGAAGGAAGGAAGGAGGGAGAGAGGACAGGAGGGTGGGAGTGGGGGAGGAAGGGAGGAAGGAAGGAAGGGAGGGAGGGAGGAAGGAAGGAGGGAGGGAGGGAGGGAGGGAGGAAGGAAGGGAGGGAAGGAAGGACGGACGGTAGGTAGGTAGGTTGGCTGGTTCAAGATTCAAGAAGCAAGAAAACGTCCTATTTCTTGCTATGACACCTGCAGACAGAGCCCGGTGGTGAGCAGCTAGCTTTAGCTTGTCGGCAGATGGCCTAGAACAGTTCTCTAAGTGGAATATGTTTAGACCCCTTACAGAAGACTGGATCATCAAATCATTCTTATGATGTCTAACTGCATGTAGAACAGTGAGCAGCCACACGCATATGCACATAGACATGCACACACTCCACACCTATGTTCTTAGCTTAAAACTGAAGATATGAAGAATAAGAAAAAAAGACATACAGCAGATGCTCCTTGACTTACGATGAGGTGATGTTCCAAGAAGCCCATCCTAAATGGAAAATGTCATTAAGTCACAAATGATATTTTCAACTTAGTACAGATTGACCTGGATGTAGCCCCACCGGAAGTGAATGAGCTGAAAGCATCACAGCAGCATAAAGCTGAACCATCCTAAGGCATACCATTGTAAGTCAGGGACCATCTATATAGCTATTGTTTTAAGGGTGATGTAAGATTATCTAGGTTTTTGTTTTTTTTTTTTAATGAAGGAATTGAACAATTGGCAAAGCTTCACAGGAAATTATTCCCTTTATTTCCTGTAGTTTTTTTTTTAACTGGAATTTTCCCAATGCTTGTCATCTTTGATCATCAAATATATGCAAACACCAATATTCTAAGCTGAGTGGCACTTACTCATGGAAGCCATTTAATCAGAAGTTCACCCAGAAAGCTAATTGAAATCTCCATGAGGTATTGACTGCTTAGGAAGAGTAATAATTTTGTTTAGGAGGAATAACTTTTCTAATATATTTGCCTTTCTACAAAAATATTTATATTGTGCTACAAAGAGATGTAACGTATCTTGGTAATTTGTATGTTTCGGGGTAATTTTTATTCAATTTTATCTTAGATGTTTTACATATGGAATTCTTACATAAGGCTTAAGGCTTAATACATGGAAACTCTGAGATTATTTTAGAAGATGATTTGAGATTTAATGGAGATAGGAAATGAAATCTAATAAATTAAGGGAAATAACAGGTGAACGGTCTGACTTCTCAAGTTAAGGATTTTAATATCTCTGCTCTTTATGCAGATTAGTGAGTCTCGTGATCTACTGTTAACCAAACTAAATACATACCCAGTTGGCCCGAAATTCTTCTTTCAAAACGGAGCATTGTATGCTTAGAACATACTCTTAGACCTTAATTTAGTATCAAATTTCCACATGGATTATTTGTTCATACTTTGGTACTTTACAAACTATCTGTTCTGAGAGAAAAGCAAGAATTATTTCTACTTTTTCTCTGAAAAAAGAGCTTCCGTGCACAATCATTTAAAATTAATTGACTGATAAATTCGTGTTAGAGTAGAAATGAAAATACATGCCATCTAACAAGTGGGATGCCAGTTATTTTCTTTTAAAATAATTAGAATTGTACTTTCAGTTTAAGTGAGAAACTTTAAATTATTCTCAGAAAGCAGCACATGTACATTGCAATTGTAGCAGACATCACCTTTCCCAAGAGCATTTGGGTTACTATTTTATTTGTAGAAAATATTAGCTCTTGCAGTGTTTTATAAATGCCTCTTATATCTTCCTCAATTTTTAAAACTAAAATGTCCAATAATTTATCCACTAGTCATCTTCTATTTAAAGTTAAGTAAAAATTAATTAAAATTAAATACAATTTACAATTCACACCTCAAGTGCTCAGTTGTCATAGGCGGCCACTGGCTGTCATGCTGTACCGCATGGATGTATAACCTTTCCTTCGCTAAAAGTGCTCTTGGAAAGCTTTGCTTAGAGCGTGTACTTTCTTGAGGACAGAGACGGGGTTTTCTTCACCTGGAATCTCCAGCTTCCCTGGTTGCTTTGGGCAGAACTGTCTGTAGCCATATGGGCTCTAGAAAGCAACTCTACCACTTACAGGCAACCTGGGGCACGTTGCTGCCTTGTCCTAGGCTTAATTTTCTCTTTTCTAATAATATTTGTCTCACAAATTTGCTCTAATGATTAAATGAGATAATCCAGGGCAAAAATCCAGAAAATAAAAAGAGTTCCTTGTAAACTCACTGTTACCGTTACTTGTCTAATTATTTTGAAAACATAGTAAGTGCCCGTTGACAGAGAGGTTAAGTGAATGACCTTCCTGTTGCAATGTCACTGACTCCAGAAATACCCCACCCCCATGCACAGAATCCTCCCATTTTCTATCATGTTTCTCCTTTTCTTTCAAAATCAGCCAAATCTACAGAACATTAAAGAAAAGAAAAAGGTAATTGGGGCAGTGATAAAACGAAAAGAGAAAGGGTTGTAGTATTTACACTATTTTGTGTGTTTTAATTCAGGTTAAAGTTTTGAAATTCCATAAACGAAAACTATTACACTAGAGTAGACAGTACAAAATAAATGTCCCCTAAGTTCTGCCATCAGTCATTTTTAAGGACTTTTAAAAAAAATTCACAAGCTTCTAAAAACATAGCTTTTCAATGCCATATGCACAATTTCATATTCTGGTCTTTTCACTTAACATAGGATTCACTAATTCTATCATTAGAATTTTTATATTATTGAGAAGAAATGTATTCTTCTCAATAGAATCAGACACTTTAAATTCCAGATGCTAGGTATAATTCTAGACACTAAAAATATTATATCACTAAATGAGGGCAACATATTCCAAAAGTGAAATGTGTTTTGAGATAATCATTTTCTTGTTTTTAAATATTTAGATTATTTTTAGACTTTCAGAGAAGGGCATTATTAAGGATAACTTCTAATCTATAAATGCAAGAGCCAGTACCCAACAGAATCCTTTCTGATTCATTGTATGTTTGAAGTTTCCTTGCCTGGGTAAAACAAAGCAGCAGGCAGTGACGGGGGTGTGGGATGAGGACTGGTCCACTGCCACTGCCATATTGCACAGGAATTAGAGCACTGAATCTGAAAGTCTGATTTTGAAAGAGAGTAAAAAAAAAAATTGTTAAAATCTAAAACTGCCTGTGAATATATAGTGGAAGCATATCCCAAATAAAACATCTCTATCCCACTAATATTTCAATGATACTACCAGGAATTTTTATGCTAATTAAATTACTGCTGTTCAAAGTGTAACATTTAAAACACCTGTTTAGTGTGTTTGTTGTGTTGAAAAGGTAAAAATAACACTTTGATGTAGAGCATTTACGAGCCATCCATATGTATGAGTGTCCATATGGTATTATAAATTTTAGAAAGCATTTCTTTCCTATTGGAGAAAGAGGTTCTTCATTAACTCGCAAGGGACCGCTCATTTAATGACTATTGTTCTTTTACCTTAGCTAACTGGCATTTCCTTGATGCACAATTATGATATACTCTATTGATTATAGCCACAATGACCCACTCGGAATTAATCTCTGTCTTTCTCTTATGACTTTACAGATTCATTAAATGTAACCAACCTTCCATTTTATTGCTAACATTAAAATATGTAAATAACACAAGTAACCACATTTCCAAGGATTATTTTTAACTATGTGGTATAATATCCCATTGGAAATTAACTATAATGTTGAAGTCAGTATTTTTTAAACTAAACTGTCATTGTTTCGTAGCTGCCAAACATATGTGTAAAACCAACCAGGAGACATGAAAACCTGAAAGGTTTATGAGACTCATGTGACTACCAGAATTTGGACCGTGGAAAATTCTGTAAGGTTTTTCGATATTCCTTTTTCTAAAAATACAGTTTTCTTTCCTTTCCTAATTCTTGTTAAATAACATTAAAAATTTCTCTTTCTGGCTCTTTTAATATTTCTTTAATGTTTAAGAACAGAATAAATGAGTCAAGCCGGGTGCGGTGGCTCACACCTGTAATCTCAACACTTTGGGAAGCCAAGGCAGGCACATCACGTGAGATTAGGAGTTCAAGAACAGCCTGGCCGACATGGCAAAACCAAAAAAGTTAGCTGTGTGTGGTGGCACATGCCTATAATCCCAGCTCCTCAGGAGGCTGATGCAGGAGACTCACTTGAACCCAGGAGGCAGAAGCAGTGAACTGAGATCACGCTGCACTCCAGCCTGGGTGACAGAGAGAGACTCTGTCCAAAAAAAAAAAAAACATGAGTCACCTGGAATACTGCAAGCACAGGTTCAGATGCTCCTTTTCTCTCCCTATCTTTCATGTGTTGATTCTTTCCTAGGTGCCAGTCATGTTCTAGAACAGATGACTGAGGCACCATTGCTGCTATCCAAAAGTAGATGACAGTAAAACAAATTTTGACAGCGTGTCTAAGACACATTTTGAGAGGA
This sequence comes from Saguinus oedipus, assembly GCA_031835075.1. Lineage (NCBI taxonomy): Eukaryota > Metazoa > Chordata > Mammalia > Primates > Cebidae > Saguinus > Saguinus oedipus. Next base: position 171,316,380 of record CM063172.1, on the reverse strand, counting down.
ATGAACCCAGGGTGTTAAGGGAGCACCTTGTGGGCTTCCCTCTGGAAGGTGACTCCTGAGCTGGGTCCCGAAAAACGGATGGGATCTTGCATCGGCAAAGGTATGCTGGTGAGAGTGGACACAGAGGTGTGAATTGGTCCATTGGCTGAAGTCCAGAGAATGAGGCCGTGGTGGGGCAGAGATGCAGTGGTAAAAGGATCAGGCACATGAGCAGGCTTCGGGTAGCAGCTAGGTGAATTTAGATCCTGTCCTCTGGACCCTGAGAAGGCTTCAGAGTATGTTGAGCAGAGGCTTCCTATGCTGATGAGGTGGCAAAACAGGAAGAATAGCAAGGAGATTGGGCCTGAGGGAGGCAGTGGCAGAGCTGAGGCACCTTCTTCCCACTGGAATATCCCAACCCATGTAAGAGCCAAGTTCTGGGCCAGGCACTGGATTAGAATTCAGAACTCAGAAATGGAAGACTGGCGAAGGCTTGGGGTTTCTCACTGAAACATCTGAATTCAGGAGGTTCATCTGAGTTCAGTGCTGTGTGGCAAAGACTGACTACAGCTGATGCTGTCCCACAGCAGGGCAGATCGTGGGGCTTCTTCAGATGATGGACCCCAGTGACCCCGGAAAGCCATGACAGAATCCAATGAATGATGAGTGCATTATGAAAGGATGATTAGAAATGGGTAGAGATTTGTTAGGTCGAATTGAGGATGTGAGGGGTAAAGAGGGCAAGGTGAATTGGCTACAATGTGTGGAAGAGTAAAGGGCCACTTTATCTGGTATGCAGGGGAAAGAGTGGGGCTACTGGAAGCAAAGCTAGAAGGATTGATTCACTCCGTTCCCGTGACAGCAGGAGGAACATGTGATTACTGTGGTGCTCAGTGAAGAGCCATTGAAGAGGTTTAAGTGAGTGATGACACAGTTGGAGCTCTGCATTAGTAATATGGATCTGACAATGGAGTAGAAGCTTAGCAGGTACAACACCGTAGGGGTATGCACCAGTAGAACCGTGGAAATGCAGAGAATGAGAATGGGTGAAGAAGCAAGGCTTACGGCATCTAGCCCAGTAATGCGTCTTCCATCTGTCCCTTTAGCTTGGTATAGTAGAGCTAGGAACAAGGGCCTCACTGGGAACTTTACCTTCATTCAATGCAGCCAGTAGGTTAAGTACTTTTATTCCCATTTTACAGATGGAAAAACTGAAGAGATGGAGAATTACTGTGTATCGAGTACCTGCCATAGAAATTTTAAATATTTCTCTCTATTAATCTACATAGTAACTCTTTGAGGCTGACATTAGAATCCCTACACAGATGGTCCCCGATACATAATTATTTGACTTTATGATGGTGCAGAAGTGATCCACAATGATTGAAACCATACTTCAAGTGCCAATCCGACCACGTTTTTCACTTTTTATAAAGTGTTCAACAAATTGCATAAGATATTCAACACCTTATTATAAAATTGGTTTCATCTTAGATTATTTTGCCCATTAAACCATTTTGCCCTTAAATTCTGAGCACATTTAAGGTAGGCTAGGTGTATTAAGTGCATTTTCGACGTCCGATATTTACAACTTACAATGCGCTTATCAGGATATAACCCCATTGTAAGTCAGGGAACATCTATATAGAGTTGAGGACCTGAGGCTCAGGCTTATCAAAGAGTCATGCCCATAATAATTTGGACAAGGGGATATATGACTCCAAAGCTCACAGTAATCACCAATGAATTCCATCCTGTGTCGCATGCAAGCATTATCCAGAGAACCTTCAAGAAATGCCAGTGCCTATACTCAACCCCAAACCAATTAAATCGGGATATTTGGGATGAAGCCCAGTCATCCACATTATTTTAAAAGTCCTCTGTAGATTCTAAAGCATATGTAGAACTGAGAAACGTGCTGCTGAGGGAACCTGAACAACCCTCTTCATAGCTGAGCAGATGTAAAGTATGATGGAGGAAGAGGAAGCACTGATCATTGTAACGTTTGAGCCCTGGGTGATGGGAAAAATCATTTGGATAGACAAAGGGATACAGTCAGGGGAAGTCAGGCCAGAGGACTGGTTTTAAACGACTGGATGAGGCACTTTTGGACTTGGTGTGGTGCTGCACAGGCTCAGGGAGATGATCATGAGGCAGGTCTAACTTGGGTGGGGAACTGGAGGACTTGGGTGCGCAGACTTTCTGCTTATATTTGACAGTTTATAAATCCCCTGATTTAGATGAGACCTGTGGGACAAGACTGTAAAAAGGGCAAAGGAATCCCAGAGTAACCAGACTCCGTGGGTGAAATGAAGAAAATCCAAGAAAGATAATTTTCAGGGAGTATGTAAAATCTAAGGTGAGACTTAAGTAGAGAACACAGGTAAACTGAGTAAAGATGGCAGCACGAGTCAGGGTATGAGGGGAAATTAGGTTAGTTAGCTGAATGGATGGCCAAACCAGTAGTAGGGTATTTTAGTTTTATTCACAGGGAAGAAAGTCCAAACAGCAAACCAGTTGAAGAGAATACAGCCTGAGACTGCCTTCATGCACTCAACAAGTATGTATTGGGAGCATTCTGCCTTCTAGATGCTGTGCAGGCTCTGCTTTCCATCCCTGAACAAAACAAAGATGTGTGTCCTCAGCCGGGTGCGGTGGCTTACACCTGCAATCCCAGCACTTTGGGAGGTCAAGGCAGGCAGATCACTTGAGTCCAGGAGTTCAAGACCAGCCTGGGCAATATGGCGAAACCCCATCTTAACCAAAAACACAAAAAATAGCCAGGTGTGGTGGTGCATACCTGTAATCCCAGCTTCTTAGGAGGCTGAGGTAGCAGAATCACTTGAACCCAGAAGGTGGAGGTTGCTGTGAGCTGAGATAGTACCACTGCACTCTAGCCTGAGTGACAGAGCAAGACTCTGTCAAAAAAAAAAAAAAAAAAAGCTTGTCCCCATGTGGTTTACATTCCAGCTGGTGGAAACTGACTAAAAACATGTAAATTATATAAACAGGACTTTAGTTGCCTATGCTAAGCGGGTAGAGGGGAGATAAAGTACCCAGGATTGAATGAACAGGATGAAGAGGCATTACAATGCTAATTTAGTAAGAAGGTCCTTGGAGATTTCCCTGAAAAGTCAACATTAGAGCTAAACCTGGCAGAGGTTAGGTGGGAATTGTGTGGCTCTCAGGGAATCACTCTAATGCTTTGTATGATTTTGGATTTTCTATGTATACAGTCTTGTCATTTGGAATCTTTCATGCTCTGCATCTTTGCCAGCCCATGGTGTTGTCTGGAATTTTCTATACATTCTGATGGGCATGTAGTGATACCTGCTCCTCACTCTAAATTGTGTTTCATTAATGACTAGTGAAACTGACTGTCTTTCCATGGGCTTATTTGCCATCTGTCTATCTCCTTTGGCAAAACATCTGTTTTATCCTTTGTTTGCTTTTTGTTTGTTAGAGATGTCTTGCTCTGTCCATTGCCCTGGCTGGAGTGATCATGGCTCACTGTAACCTCAAACTCCTAGGCTCAAGAAATCCTCCTGCCTCAGTCTCCCAAGTAGCTAGAATTACAAATGCCACCACACCTGGTTAACTTTTTAAAAATTATTTTTGTAGCAATAGGTCTCACAAGGTTGTCTAGGCTGGTCTCAAACTCCTGCCCTCAAGTGATCCTCCTTCTTTTTATCCATTTTTAAATTGTTTTCTTTGTTTTTATTTTTTTTACTGTTGAATCTTCAGAGTTTCTCATATTTTTCTGTATTTAAGTTCTTTTGTAGGTAAACGATTTGTAAATATTTGATTCCAGTCTATATTTAGTCTTTAAATTCTTTTAATAGTGCCTCTTGTAGATCAAAATTGGTTTATTATGATAAAATACAATTTATCAGATTACTTCCATGGCTCATGCTTTTGGAATCAGGTCTCAGAAACATTTTCCTAACTTCAGGTCATGAAGATTTTTCTCCTGTATTTTCCTTTATCAGTTTCACATTTTTTATATTTTACACTTACATCTTCTAATTATTGTTTTATTTTGGTAAAATATTCATAGCATAAAATTACCACTTTAACCATAAATGTACAGTTCAGCGTTATTGAGTAAATTCATATTTTTGGCAATCATCACCACCACCCATCTCTAGAACATTTGCCATTTTCCCAAACTGACGCCCAGTACCCATTAGACACCCATTCCCCACCTTCCTCCCGCATTCTCTCATAAGAACCATCCTACTTTCTTTCTCTATGCATTTGACTCCTCTAGGGACCTTATATAAGTGACATCATAGCTATTTGACTTTTGGTGACTGGCATATCTTACTTGGCGTCGTCTTTAAGGTCCACTTGTGTCACAGGCAGTATCAGAATTTTCTTATTTTCAAAGCGGAACCACATTCCATTGTATGGATGGACCACGGAGGATCCGGTCATTCATCAGTGGACGCTTGGCCTGTTGCTTCCACCTTGCATTTATTTTTGAAGTCCTCAAAATTTATCTTTTCCCCTAATTTTGATAGAATTTCTCTTCTCTCATCTTTCTTTCTCTCTTTTTTTTTGAGACGGAGTTTCGCTCTTGTTACCCAGGCTGGAGTGCAATGGCACAATCTCAGCTCACCGCAACCTCTGCCTCCTGGGTTTAGGCAATTCTCCTGTCTCAGCCCCCTGAGTAGCTGGGGTTTCACCATGTTGACCAGGATGGTCTCGATCTCTTGACCTTGTGATCTACCCGCCTCGGCCTCCCAAAGTGCTGGGATTACAGGCTTGAGCCACCTCGCCTGGCCTCTTCTCTCATCTTTCAGTGGCATTTTTACTGTTACAGAACCTGATCTTCTTAGGTGTCTAGTAGTAAGGCATTTATATATTTTTTAAGGGATCGTGAATAGCTTAAAACATGAGATACATATTCATTTAAAAAGATCATAAATATAGATGACTAGATCATTCTGAAACAAATAAAAAGCCAGAATTAACTGTTACAGTAAATCGCAATAAGCTGAGTCAAAGTGCAGAAGCATCACTGGTTTTGCACTACTTCCATGCCAGCCCTAAGTGCATGCGGCTTTTCAAAAATATACTTCCCGTGGCGACCACATGAAGTTTCTGGATGCCCGCCATTCAAATTCCCATAGATTCTTTGGGATTCATGCTATTTATAAATAAAGGTATTTATGTTCCCATATGTTTGAGACATAGAATGAACATAATGACATGAAATGTCTCTAGAAATACCGATTTCTAAATTTATATGAAATATATACACAGCAGCGATGAAGCATCATAATTATTTACCTTGGACAGAATTTGGATGTATTTTGTGTATGCAAACCACACTGATATATGCTAGTTAATACATATGCCTAAATTTTTAGTTAATCATCTGGCATTGATTATGGCACTGAAAAGAATATGGTTCAATGATTTATTATTTTGTAATAGGTTAAAAGTAAAAATTACAGATGATGTAACCATGAAAAATTCATTTTTTATAGTTATTAGATGAACAATGAGAACATATGGACACAGGGAAGGGAGTACTACACACTGGGGTCTATCGGGGGGAATAGGGGAGGGACAACGGTGGGGGGATCTGGGGAGGGATAGCATGGGGAGAAATGCCAAATGTGGATGAAGGGGAGGAAGGCAGCAAAACACACTGCCATGTGTGTACCTATGCAACTATCTTGCATGTTCTGCACATGTACCCCAAAACCTAAAATGCAATTTAAAAAATGTATATGAATAGGTTGTGCCTTAAATAAAATGTTTATCAGCAATTCATATCTGAGGTATAAAAAAATTAGCAACTTTCATTTTACATTATTGTTGTACTTGTTCCAAGCAATTCAAAGGGAGAGAGAGAGTAACTATCAGGACATCACATTCCAATCACCCACAAATGAGAGGGGGTCACACATAATGGAAAGCGTGTTTCAGAATTGAAAGGCACGTCATCTCTGTTTCGGGCTAAGCGTGCTCCTGTTTAACCCAAAGGAAGAACTCTTTCCTGCACAGGAGCCAAGCACAGGGACATGCAGAAGATTGAGAAGAGTTTGCTGGGACATTTTCCTAGTTTGGTTACTTTGGCTCCTATCACATTTCTCACCCCTTAGAGATTGACATGTATATTTACAGGAATGATGGACTGGTAGAAGATTTTCCCAATAAATCTCAAGGGGTGGTTTTCCAATTCTATAAAAGAAAGTTGTCTTTCTTAGATATGCTATATCTATGCAGACAGAATAAAATGCCAGGCAGTCAGCTGCCACATACTGACCATGTAACCAGCCTCCATAATTTGGAATATAACATTCATTACAGTTTCTTTTGGGGGTCCCAAATCGGATCAGATCTTCACTTCGTATTTCTTTGGCTAGAATGTAGTAAGACCAGGTTTGAGAAAATGACATAGTAGACTGTGATTTCAGATTCCAAATTTCCTTATCCTAAAACACTACAGGGAAGAATTTCTCAGGACCAAAATGTCCTCTCAGTAAGAAGTTGTTTTCAGTACAAATGGAGGCTTAATAAGACAGCTGGTCACCTGTTTTGAAATTCTCTTATTGTGCTCATAGACAGGAAGCAGATGTTTGGTTTCGTTTTAGTTGGGAACATATCCTTAAATTTACTCCAGGAGATGGAGAAGTTGTAGCCTCCAACAGCTAATCCCATTACCTGATATACATCAGGTCCCCAGTCAGATCTGAATCGAGGTGACCCTGTGCCCTGGAGGAATACTGGCAGGTAAACAGGGAAATGTAATTGAGTGGACAAGTGCTGATGGAAAGTTCATGGTCTTCTATCAGGGCCACTGAAGACAAGCTTTTAGTGGGAGAAATAATTGGACGTTCCCAAGAAAACAACATGCAACTGAGGCCTCAAAAATGAGTAGGAATTAGCCAGGAAAACAAGTTAGAAGGAAAGTTCTCCAGAAATAGAGAACTTCTAATAAGAAGACCCCAAATCAAGGTAAAGTAGGGTATGTTGAAGGAATTGACAGAAATTAGTATAGCCAAGGAGAGCTGGGAGGTAAACAAGGGCCAAACAAGTGCTACAATTATGAAAGAAGATGGAAAAGATGTTCAAAGATGGGAACGTGAGGTCCTGCTAGATGGTATCTAGTAGTGCATGATTCAAGAGCTTGTGACAGCAGCAAGGGTGGGAACCAAAGCAAGAGAAAGCAGGTCAAGGAAGGTTAGAGATACCCATGACTGCAGACCTTGCAGGCCCACTAATATAGTGTCCAACAAAGGCTCCTGCGGCTCTCCCAATAAGTCAAAGTTGTAGATAATGGACGGGAGGGAAAATCAAAGGATTTTTTAATTTGGAAATAGTTTTACTGAAGTAACTGCATATGTTGAAAGTGTACAATCAGTAAGTTTTTGCGTATGTGCACACCAGTGAAACCACCCTGAAGTTCATCAGGATGGTGAACTTCTGTCTCCACCAAGAGTTTCCTCAGTCTTTGTCACCCTTTCTCTGACACATCCCTGTCTTTCCCCATCCATAGGCAACCGCTGTGCTTCTTGTCAATGTAGATTACTTTGCAGTTCCTGAAATTTTTATTATCTAAATGGAATAATACAAGCTGTACTCCTATTATGTCTGGCTTTTTATACTCAGTGTAATTATATTGAGACATACGATATTGAGATTATAGATTATATTAAGGCTATTTATGTTGCAGCATATATTAATAGAATAGTTAATTCCTTTTTATTCATTCCATCAGAGACGTACCACTGTTTGTTATCCGTTTACCTGTTAGTGGACATTTGGATCATTCCAGTTTGGGGCTATTAAAAATAAAACTGTTATGACTATTTATGTACAACTTGATGAACATAAGATTTAATTTCTATTGGGTAAATGCTTAGGAGTGGAATTGCTGGGCCATTTGGATAGTATATGTTTTCAAGAAACTGCCAAACTGTTTTCCAAAGTGGTTGTACCATTTTACCTTCCCACTAGCAGCAAATGAGGGTTCCATTTCCTCCACATCATTCTCAACACTTGATATGCTTCATGTTTCAAATTTTGGTTGTTGTAATAGATGTGGTTTTAATTTGCATTCCCTTAATGACTAATGATGTTGAGCCTCTTTTCATGTGCTCATTTGCCATCCTTGTATCTTCTTTTGTGAGGCATCCATTCAAGTCTTGTCACTATTTAATTACACTGTTTTATTATTGAGTTTTTAGAGTAACTATATTCTAGTTACATGTCCTTTATCAGATACATTAAATATTTTCCCTCAAGGTATAGGTTGCTGTTTCAGTCTCCTAAACGTGTCTTTCAAAGAGCAGATCTTTTCACTTTGATGAAGTCCAGTTTATCAGTTTGTTCTTTTATGGATCATGCCTTTCTCTTCTGTTTTCTACTAGAACTTTTATAGTTGAGTGTTTTACCTTTACATCTGTTATTCCTTTTGTGTGAATCAGTGTGAATCAAAGTTTATTTGCATAGGAATATCAAAGTATTTTAGCCTTACTCGTTAAAAATACTGTTTTCTCCTGACTGAAGTGCCTTTGTACTTCCGTCAAAAAATGAATTGTCCATATAAGTGAGGGTCAATTTATGAACTCGATCCTTTTTTCGTGATCTATTCTTTGTACCAATACGACATTATTTTGATAATTGTACCTTTCTAATAAGTCTTAAAAGCAGATAGTGTTAGTTGTTCAGATTTGTCCTTTTAAAAAAATAGTTTGCATATTCTAAGTCATTTGCACTGCCACATAAATTTTAGAATCAGTTTATCAATTTCTCCAAATTAGGATTTATTCTAACTACTGTGGTTTCTTAGACAAATTTAGACTCCAGCCATTATCCTGGATAAATATTTCTTTCAGTGGATGAATAATTTACCTTCGTTTGACTTATATAGTATTTTTATGTGTTTGTGTTATTTTCTCCATTGTAAATTTTCAAATTTGTGGATCTACAAGGCCCATTATACTATTACATCCTTCGGTCTACATGTGGTCTGTCTGTATAGTTGTATTCAGTGTGATTTTTTGCGTGTTTTTGGCATTTTAAATATATAGATCTTTAAATGTGATTTGAAACTTAGGGCATTGTTGTTTTAATTGATTCACTCCCTAAATATAATCACAATCTAATTCAATTAGTCTCATATTAGAAGTTTTTGTTGGATTTCGACCCATGTTATATGTTTTTCAAATAAGTATGTTTCTTTACTAAAGTGTTAGGTATGCAATTATAGCCCATTAGTCCAAGACATGAAGAGGAACATTTGGAACCTTTTATAAGGGTAGTTATTGGGGGTAATTAATCTATAAATACAGAATTGAAGGAAAACTAATAAAAATGAAAAATAAAAATGTGAAATGGTCTACATGAACATGGACTCTGACATTTAAAAAGTTATTCCACAATTAGAAAATGCCAGGGATTGAATTTCAGTAATTGTCCCTCCTTGATGTTTAATTAAAGAGCATTTTCAACTTAAAGGTCATGGTGAATTGAGTTTTTCTAGATGATGGTCGATGACAATGTGTTTGGAACAGATACTGAACTTAGCAATGTCTTAAGAGATTAAAGAGACAGGGAGACATTCTAATTCTGCTGTTCAGTCCCAGGGAGAGAAATAGTACTATTTTACATACTGTCAGTTCAGAGGAGCAAATTAACCAGTCATCAAGATAAAGAGTGTTGAGACTAGATAATGAATTTGTTGGACTTTATGAGATGGCAGGTTTACATTTGGAATATTTTATTGTGGGAGCCCAGGTTACACAGGACCTGTGAGTAAAGGGGGCTCTTACTGAAGCAACACCCTGCTGAAGCTGTACAGAGAAAGATTCCTTCATCTTTGTAGCTTTTCATAGGAAGCACAGAATTCACAGCAAATATTATAATGTGTGTATTCCATGATATCATTGTCTTTCCTTCTCTCCCAAAAGTTAAGAGTTTACAAATACCAGCTCTTCAAATGCCACTTCACCAGAAGGTGAGTGTCAGGAAACGTATGTCACCCCAGGTGGAGAATTACTCATAGTTTCCTTATTTCACATACTATATTACGATCCACTCATCCTTTGCTGCTCAGGAACTAACAAGCTGCTTCACGCTGAGCCACACAGACAGAAAGTCCGTGTGGATTAAATGATCCTGAGGTGCTGCCAGATCCAGGGAAAACTGAGGACAGAGAAGCTACGTTACATGCAGTGAATACTGGCTCTGTTCATGTGACCCAGGAAATCACCATTTCAATGCAAGAACGTAGGGCTTACACGTTCTCTTTAGTTTCTGAGTCCAGATGCACAGTTCTACCCACAAAAGAGTAGCAAATCAGGAGTTTGGATGCTTAGTACTCAGGCTGACTGAGCATGCAAATACCATTTTTTACAATAAAATCACACAGTAGTAGTGCCTTTGCATGAATAGTATTAATTAGCTAAATTTAACACACATATTCATATCTATGGTGCTCCTGAAATAATTTTAACAATAAGTAAAACTTTGTAAAAAGGTATAATTAGATACTTGAAATGTGCTGATTGGGATAGATACCTAAGTCTAGGTATACCTTAGATGCACACGCATGCCTGTATGATACGGTGCAAGCTGTGACCAAAATAGAAAGACCAACGTTATCCTCTAAGACCACTAAATACATGTTATTATCAATAGCCTTGAAACTTGGTGGGGCAGGTTAGGAATATCCTTAGAATTAGGTATGTTCCTCAACTGGACATATGTAATATTGAAAACCTGAGGGCATAAAGTGAATAGTCTATAGTCTACTTTTACATTGCAGTGGGGCATTTCTTTCTTTCTTTTTTTCTTTTTATACTTTCAGTTCTGGGACAGGTGCTGAACGTGCCGGTTACACAGGTATACAGGTGCCATGGTGGTTTGCCGCACCCCATCAACCCATCGTCTACATTAGGTATTTCTCCAGATGCTGTCCCTCCCCTAGTCCCCCACCCCCGACAGGCTCTGGTGTGTGATGTTCCCCTCCCTGTGTCCATGTATTCCCATTGTTCAACTCCCTGCAGTGAGGCATTTAAGTAAATTACATGGTACTAAACAGAGTTCTTCCCTTATTTGTTCAGCAGAGTTTAGAAACTTTCAAATATCCCACCCACATATTTTAAGTAATAAAAATAGGGTGTCACCCTGAAAGGACATTTATTCAGGATTAAGGCCTTGAAGAATGGGGTCTCTTAACTATGGGAAAAAAGTGTTTTCCCATAAAAGAACTATATAACGTTTACCATTTCCAAGCCCTTTTTGTCTGCTGATTGTCATCTGACTCTCTGCTATTTAATATCTTCTCTTTCATGCTGTAGGCCGGTCTGGGTCCTGTGCCCTATAGCTCCATCTCCCTTCTGAGCAGAGACGTATGTGATGCTTCGGAATAATGAGAGACCTATGTAATGCTTGGGTGTTCTATGCAGCTGTGGGAATGAATGTCCTATTTTTAACATTTCTTCAGCCTCTGTTCACCACCCAGTCCACTATGTAATCAGAAAATTTATTTCTCCTAGTCTGTTTGCTTAAAATTGATTGTGTTATGATTTAAGCTCACTCTTTCTATTTTCTATTTTATGGAATTGAAAACCCCTCCTTACTACTTTCTCTGTCAATGTCCTGTGCCCTCATGGTTGACTGTACCATTTCCAGCTTTCTCTTCCACAGCTCTATCCCCCTGAGTCTTCACCCTGTCTCCCATCTTTCCCTCTAGCAGCCACTTCTATGGAAAGATCTCAGACTTGCAGAGAAAGACTTCTGCTCTCCAAAAATGTCCCTGCCTTCTCAATCATCTTTAGGTTCCTTTGCAAGTGCCCCAGAGTCTTCATATTGTGGAGTTAAGGCTCACAATGCAATACTTTTAAGTGAGGTTATCAGTGAACTTGCCTTCGTTTTGCTGGAGTAAATAGCTGAGATCAGGCCTTTGCTGAGAGCACATCTGGACTGGGGAAGCATTGAATGCCCAATAGGTATTCTAGTACAACAAGAAGTGGGCAAAGAGCAACACAAGTGTTAGGAGGGGAAGAATCCCATTTACCCCTGGGCTGGACATTATCACATCAAAACTGTTTTCTCTGTCTTTGTTCATCATTACAGAGGAACCTCTCTCATTTCAAGTCATTGAAATAAATTTCCTTGGTTCCAATATATTCTACCTCCATGGTTCTTCCTTTGGGTTTTTCCATTCCTTGTGTAACTAGGGGCAGCGCCATGCTTTTCAGTTCTATTGCCCTTAACCAAGGCATGATGTGACTAGTCATTAGGCAGGACCATGTCCTAGTCCATAGTCCTGGGGCTGGCAGAGATGTCAGAGGCCACTTGGGCTGACCTGGGAGGCTCTGGGCTCTGACTACACCAGGGATGGACAGGCTTCAATATACATTGAAATCACCTGGGGAGGTTTTTAAGAAATGCCAATGCCTGGGTCCCACCGAGGACAATTAATAATGTGGTCTGGGCATCTGAGTTCAGTGAATGCCTACCAGGAAATTCTGATACCCCAGCGAGCATCAAGCCACAGTGCAGGACTTCTAAGTACTGGGGGACCCCACTTGACAAAGCAGCCAATTCTGTTTTGTATGCAGCACAACTCAGCTGAGAATTCTTCCTTAGTATTCATTGAAATCTGCAACTCTCATCCTCACATTAGCAAACAGGGAGTCTGTCACCCATACAGTGCACCTGAAAGAGTGTGACATTTAACCACTGATTCCAAGAAGATTCACTATTTGAGAATCCAAAAAGAGATTTGGACAGTTAGATAGATGTACATGCCGTCTTAGTGAAAATTGAGTATTGAGATGTAGTGGACATGAGGTGACTGTCTGGTATTTCTTATTTAAGGAAATGTGGGAAATTCCATCCTTTTCTACAGTTAAAAATTTTAAAAATCTATAGTGATTTTTGCCCAAATAAAGAGGGGCAGGGTTATTTCACAGCAATTATAAATTGCGCACTGTATGCCTAATTGCTTTTTAAGAAACCCAAAGGGCATTTATGTTATATATATTGCACCACAATTTAAAAGGACAAAATTATGAGAAGTGCATCTGATTGGTATTTTACTGTTTTTTTTTTCCTAGTCAGACTTACTATGCAGTTGGTCCACTATGACGGGTTACATCATAGTCCATAGTCAAAATCTTTTCTTCTTATTATTATTGCTATTAACAATCTCTAATTCAGTGCTGCAAACTATGGATGGAATAAATAATCTGGTAAATGAAGGATATCAAAAGCTCTCTGTAACCCTTGTTGTTTTGTTGTAGTTAAATGCAAAGGGGCTTTCTGTGTGTCAAGCAGCAGTGTGCTGATGCAGGTCTGATTCTAAGTGCTGTGTTTTAGAGAATGTGTAAGGTAACACCATTCAGAGTTTTTTTTTTCTTTTTCCTTTCTGTCTTTGGAGGACATCCTTCACTGAAGTACAAGGACATTTACAAGGATTTCTAGGCCTCTCCATCACTGCTTAGTGCCTGTGGCCAGTCTATCTGTGATATACGGTAAATATTTTCCCTTGCAGGAAAAGGGCTTAGAGCTATTTCTCTGCATTGATTGAGCACATTAGACTAATATCCATTTGAAACTTTGGGAATTGGCTGTACATCCTTTAGTAGCTGTGCACCAATTATGAAAAGTAATTGTATATTCGCATTTCCAAAAATTTACATCTAGGGTAGAAAACCTGTCGATCACAAGTGGTTTAGTGACTATTACATTGGGGAAAATTGTTCATGATAATGTGGTTGTAAACTTTAAAAGACGTGACTTTTCCAGTCTTAGAAAGAAATGAGATGGTTTCTAACACTTTGTTTCAGGATCATTTTGAACCCACAGCTGAAGCCTCCATAACTCTTACTGCTCGTCATAATTGTGTTTATTATTTAATAAAGACACATAATTTTCAGTGTCTCTTTCCTAAGAAGTGAATACAAAAAAAGTGCCCAAACTTGCCATGTGTCATTACTTAATCAGCCTGTAGTCAACTATCACCTGGCTGGGTGACAAAGTTACATACACGTTTCCCATGAACTAAATCTAATAAGTTAAAACACCTACTCTCTTTCCCATTCTATTGGTTGCCAGTTCACACCTACTCTCGTATAAAGAATGGAGAAAAAAGTACGCAATGATTTTTTTAGATAAATTAAAAAACATAAAGAAAATTATCTTTTGGACAAAGAAATCTATGCTGGTATTGATCTGTATGTTATTTAAAATGACATTATAATTGGTTTTCAGAAATATTTAGGGCTAGTTTTTGTTCTGTGTTTTATAAGCTCTTTAAATTATTTTCCTTTTATGTTTATGTGTTTTCTAAAATTCTAAATACTTATCTATTGTTTTTTAAATATATGTATATTTTTTATTGCACTTTAGGTTCTGGGGTATGTGTGCAGAACATGCAGGATTGTTGCATATGTACATACATGGCAGTGTGGTTTTCTGCCTCCATTCCCCCATCACTTATATCTGGCATTTCTCCCCATGTTATCCCTCCCCAGCCTCCATACCCCACGCTGTCCCTCCCCTATTCCCCCCAACAGACCCCAGTGTTTGACGCTCACTTCCCTGTGTTCATGTGTTCTCATTGTTCATCACCCACCTATGAGTGAGAACATGCTGTGTTTGATTTTCCGTTCTTGTTTCAGTTTGCTGAGAGTGATGATTTCCAGATTCATCCATGTCCCTACAAAGGACAAAAACTCATCATTCTTTATGGCTGCATAGTATTCCATGGAATATATGTGCCACATTTTCCTTGTCCAGTCTATCATTGACGGGCATTTGGGTTGGTCCCAAGTCTTTGCTATTGTGAACAGTGCTGCAATGAACATACATGTGCATGTGTCTTTATAATAGAATGATTTATAATCCTTGGATATATACCCAGTAATGGGATTGCTGGGTCAAATGGAATTTCTATTTCTAGGTCCTTAAGGAATCGCCACGCTGTCTTCCACAATGGTTGAACTAATTTACACTCCCACCAACAGTGTAAAAGTGTTCCTGTTTCTCCACATCCTCTCCAGCATCTGTTGTCTCCAGATTTTTTAATGATCACCATTCTAACTGGCATGAGATGGTAACTCAATGTGGTTTTGATTTGCATTTCTCTAATGACCAGTGATGATGAGCATTTTTCATATGTTTGTTGGCCTCATATATGTCTTCTTTTGAAAAGTGTCTGTTCATATCCTTTGACCACTTTTGAATGGGTTTGTTTGTTTTTTTCTTGTAAATCTGTTTTAGTTCTTTATAGATTCTGGGTATCAACCTTTTGTCAGACAGGCAGATTGCAAAAATTTTTTCCCATTCTATTGGTTGCCAGTTCACTCTAATGATTGTTTCTTTGGCTGTACAAAAGCTCTAGAGTTTAATGAGATCCCATGTGTCTATTTTGGCTTTTGTTGCCATTGTTTTTGGTATTTTTAGTCATGAAGTCCTTGCCTATGCCTGTGTCCTGAATGGTGTTGCCTAAGTTTTCTTATAGGGGTTTTGTGGTGTTAGATCTTATGTTTAAGTCTTTAATCCATCTGGAGTTAATTTTAATTTTAGTGTAAGGTATCAGAAAGGGGTCCAGTTTCTGCTTTCTGCACATGTCTAGCCAGTTTTTCCAACACCATTTATTAAACAGGAAATCCTTTCCCCATTGTTTGTTTTTGTCAGGTTTGTCAAAGATCAGATGGTTATAGATGTGTGGCGTTGCCTCTGAGGACTTTGTTCTGTTCCATTGGTCGATTATCTCTATTTTGGTACCAGTACCATCCTGTTTTGATTACTGTAGCCTTGTAGTTTAGTTTGAAGTCAGGTAGCATGATGCCTCCAGCTTTCTTCTTTTTGCTTAGGATTGTCTTGGCTATACAGGCTCTCTTTTGGTTCCATATGAAGTTTAAGGTGTTTTTTTCCAGTTCTGTTAAGAGGGTCATAGTTAGCTTGATGGGGATAGCATTGAATCTATAAGTTACTTTGGGCAGTATGGCCATTTTCACAATATTGATTCTTCCTCTCCATGAGCATGGAATGTTTCTCTATCTGTTTGTGTCCTCTCTTATTTCCTTGAGCAGGGTTTGTAGTTCTCCTTGAAGAGGTCCTTTTCATCCTTTGTTAGTTGTATTCCTAGGTATTTTATTCTCTTTGTAGCAATTGTGCATGGCAGTTTCTTTAAAAACTTATAAGAGGGAATTGGGTTTTACTATGGTTTTTTCCAGTGAAATTACTATGGTTAATTTCAAGATGAAAGTTATTCTGGTTATTATTTCCCTTAGAATACATATTTTCCTCTTAAATTAGCGTTCCCACAACTTGAGCATTCAGAGTAGAGGCACAGTTGGCATCAGTGTTTGCTCTGCAAAACGCACACCAATATTCAAGTTTTACCTGCATCTTTATTTCTGTTTTCCTTTAGTGAGTGTATACTGTTGACATGGAGAGAGAGGCAAAATATAAGCAGCTGGAGAGAGATAAAAACTGAGCGCAAATTCAAGATAGTCCACAAATCGGCAAACATTGTGTTCAAAGTGTGACATGACAGTGTCATCACAGATTCTGACTTTGCGGTTTTCCTACTCATTAAGTCTTATTTGGAACTTCACAATCAGTATTCCAGATCCTTCATAGTCTTCAAGGATATTTGCAGTGCAACAAAGTTTGCCTCACCCAACACTTTTGCTCTCTGCTGAGGATGAAAGAGGCAATGCTCTGCCTTCTTGCCTATGCTATTAACAAGAATGTCCTTTTTATGGTCTATTTGCTGCTGTGCTTTTGGCAATTTTGCTGTTTAAAATGGCCCCCAAGCACAGTGCTGTCTAGTATTCCTAAGTGCAAGAAGGCTGTGATGTGCCTTTTGGAGAAAATACATGTGTTAGAGAAGCCTTCTTCAGCATGATCAGATAACCTATACAGGCTCCAGATAACCTGTATTCAGAAATACAGATCCAGAGAATCCTATTCTCCGTGTTAAGCAGATTCTCCTTCCTAAATAATATTTAATATTATGTATAGGCTTTCAGTCCCAGCATTTCTTGATCCCCAATTTCAGAAAAGTCTTGGAAAGCAGAACTTATGGTTAGAGATATAGGAAAAGTAGAACTGAACCTGCCATGAAGCCTGGAAAACTCAGGTGAGGGTTGCCTGCAAGGGCCTCACTTGGGAAGAAAAAATTAGACCCAGAAGGCTATTCTTCCCGGCACTGAACTTGAAGTGAGAGGTTATGGTAGAAGCCTATAAAAGACCCAACTGGTAGATTGCAGTATATGGAAGAGGTGGGGGTTCCTAAGGCAGTGTTTTAAGGCTTTCTGGAGAAACTGAACCAACAGGAAAGATGGATGGATGGAGGAATAGGTGGGTAGATGGCTAGATAAAAATAGGATAGGGTGTGTGGGTGGATGGATGGGTGGAAGGATGGATGGATGGATAGATGGATAGTTAGGATAGAACAGAGTGGGTAGATGGATGGATGGATGGACAGATTGCTCAATCATTTGATAGATAGACTGATAGATAAATAGATAGAAATTTATTATGAGGAATTGGCTTTTACATTTATGGAAAGTGAAAAGTCCTATAATCTGCCATCTGCAAGCTGGAGTCCTCGCTGCAAGCTGTAATGCAAGCTGTCACTGTGAGCTGGTGATGTAGTTTGAAGGCCTGAGAGCTGGAGAGCCAATGGTGTGCATTTCAGTCAGAGGGTGAAGGCCTAAGAACCAGGAGAGGATGATGTCCCAGCTCAAGCAGTCAAGTGGAGGGAAAATTCAGAGTTCCTCTGCCATTTTGTTCTATTCAGGCCCTTAGTGATTGGATGATGCCCATCCACTCTAGGAAGGCCATCTGCTTTTCTCGGCCCAACAACTCAAATGCTAATCTCTTCCCGAAACACCCTCACAGGCACCCAGAAATACGTTTAATCAGGTATCTGGGCATCCCATGATTTTGTCAATTGGATATATAAAATTAACCATCACAGGGAGTTAACAGTGAGGCAGGTTAGGTAAGGATCTAAGTGCATGCCATTCCAACATCTTCCAAATTCATCCTCTTGAAAGGACTCTGGGGTGTGCCCTTAATGGAGCTCAGCCTGCTGACATTAGAGGAAGGTTCTAATTGAAAGTCTGTATCTGTGGGATTGTAGATCCCTGCATGTCCTTTACACACCAAACTCCCACTGGCCAGAGGGTGAGGAAGGTGCGCAGCAGTGCCTGCCATTGCCAGGACAGCACTCACTGCATGGAAAGGCAAAGACCAGACAGTAAAAGTCTGGTAGAGAGAACGGGGGACGCACAACAAGGGCACAGCGTGGTGGCTCCATGTAATGGCCTCGTGTTTTAGGATCCACTTTACAGTGTAATCACCGGTGGCATGGGGAAGTTAGAACATGGAATTTCCACCTTCAGCTACAAAATTTATTTTTCTTAATCATTTAATTCTAAATTAAATTTTAAAATTCCAGCTGGCCACAGTGTCTCATGGCTGTAATCCTAGCACTTTGGGAGACTGAGGCAGGTGGATCACCTGAGGTCAGGAGTTTGAGACCCGTCTGGCCAACATGGTGAAACCCCATCTCTACTAAAAATACAAAAATTAGCTGGTGTGGTGGAGCTTACCTGTAATCCCAGCTACTCAGAAGGCTGAGGCAGAAGAATCCCTTGAACCAGTGAGGCAGATGTTGCAGTGAGCTGAGCTCGCACCACTGTACTCCATCCTGGGCAAAAAGAGCAAAACTCTGTCTCAAAAAAAAATAATTTAAAATTTCTTTATAGAATGACTTTCAATTTTAAAAAGCCCTCACATAAATAATTAAGCCGGGCATGAAAACTCTTCATGTCTAAAGGGGACATCTAGCATGGAAAGCCCTAGAAATGTGTTGGCCAAGGACACTCAGGGCGTGCTGGCATGGGGAGCAAGATGGGTCCACTGCTCCCAGTGAACCAGCGATTTCTTGGCTTGGAAAATAATCACTTTTATTTTAAAAGATTTTGACAGTCCCTACAGGGTGCTAAACAGCCTAGAAATTCATAAATTTGACCTTTTCCTTCAGAATTATTATATAACTAAAATGGCTAAGCTAAGGCAAAATTGTGTGTGTTAAGGTTAATCATTAGAAAATAAAAGTGTTAGCAATTGAACGAAGCGGCCTACAGAGTATCACAGAAACCACTGATTAAAACTGATATGAAAGCAATAACTTTTAGGCCAGCCTTGAGGGAACTGGGATCTGGGTTCACTTTGTGTGTGTGTGTGTGTGAACAATTTAATTCTCTCTTTGATGCAAACAAACATCAAGGCAAAACTTGAACACACAGTGAATGTACTTGAGGGATTGCCAGGAGAGTATGAATTAAATAGAAGAAATCAGGGAGTGCTATATTAAATTCTTCTTTGACTGAGAAAAGATTATCTTCATAGGCTTTTCACTCAAAGAAATAAAGTTGGAAGGCAGTAAGCTTCCAGTTTCCCTTGATGATCTCAGCCAGCTCTACACACTAACCTCTGAATGCACTGACAATCATTTCTTGGAAGCAGAGGTTGAAATTTCTGTTTCCTTCATGTCCACATCAAGGACATTGTTGAGCCTTGGGCCACACAAGGGCAGCTGTTGTCTGTCGGGATGTCCTTGCTTCAGAACAAGGTACACCAGACAAGGGGGCCCGCAGCCCATCTCAGCCCGTGAATCTTAACTGAGTGGTTAACAAGAGAAAAAGGATGGGCTGGTCATTCACTTCTTTACTGCCTGTTTGACTAACACAAATGTAAACTCCGGAAGTGTAGGTGTGTCTGTCTAGTTTGCTGTTGTATTTGTGCCACCTATGCCAGTATCTAGCCATCCCAGGCACTCCATGAAGACTCACTGGAAGAAAAGTCCCGTGGAAACCAAAGCCATCATGTTTTCAGTGGCAGCAAATTTGAAGTACATAAAGGAATGAGATTTATGTTTTAAAAATGCAATCGTCTTTTTATGTAAAAGTCTTGATAAGCCGAGTGTTTAGGACACATTTTTAATGGAGCCCATTGCTAGGAATGTCCAAGCATGAGAGCATAGGCTCTTCCATGTGTTTTGGGAGCTCAAAATACACTCTTTGGTCCTATTGCATGCTATCCATAGGGAAAGAAGACAGTAGCTATGCTGTCACTTCTTCCAGAACAGCCAAAAGGACAACTTTCCCATGATGGCCCTGGAGCTGGGGCTGGAAATGACCTAGCCATTCACGAAGGTGCCCACTGATGGTGTCATCATGTGCAGTTGGTTTGTGTCTCACTTAAGATCCAGCCTAATTCACGGAAAAGCAATGCAGCTTAAACAAGAAGATGAGTTGACAAGATGGCTGGTTTGGGAGCAGAATGTTGCATTGCAGGGTTGAGAATTAGGGGGGAAAGTTGAAAGACTGGCGAGGGAAGGAAATAAAATTCTGTATGGATTGGAGATAGGGAATCAAAAGGAAAACAATGAAACCGAAGAGATAGCGGGGACCTAAGGAAAGTATGTTAGGGAACAGTTCCTTCTTACAATTTCACCTTTAACATTCTTCAAATTAAATAAGTAATTTAAAGCAAAGTATACTGCAGCTGTGTCAGGGCTTCCATTTGAAAGGACAGACACTACAAGATATGACTCTAAAGGTAAAAAAAAAATGTTTAATATGTTTTTAATAAAGATATATCTAATTTTGTTAACATTGTTTCTTGAAAAAAGAGGATTGTCCATTCCATTTCTACTACCCAAACATGACTTCTTGAGTCAGTTCCATTCAATGGAGCACTTAAAGTGCCCAGCAAGGAAGAAGCTGTAAGAAACCTTCTCTGTCTTCCATGAGTTTGCTTTGTCTTGCAGGAAATCAGGCAGTAACAAACAACTGTAACTCCAAGGTCAGGCGTGGTTCCTGATACTGTAGGGATGTGTGCAGTGTGGGACCATGGAGGGGCCCCCTGGGGGAAATGGAGAAAATTTCCTAGGGAGATGGCTGTGGTTTGCTTTAGATAGGGAGCCTGGGCTACGTGCATTTGAAGTCAAAGGAACAAAACCAGCAAAGTTACGAAGGCAGACACTCCAGGGTCCTCTCCATGAACAGAATTCCTAACTCACTGGAGCCCTGTGTATGGACAGGAAGTAGATTGAAGGAAGCTGGAAAACCTTGGCACAGACTCTGTGGACATTTAATTCAAATCTAAGGAGTGTGAAATTTATTCTGTAGATCATGGTAAACCACTGGGTAAATTGGACCTATAATAAGAAAACTCAACAATGTTTTTTTCTGTGATTTATGCGTTTTTAATATTTACTCAGTGTCAACAAAGTGTGAAAATTTATAAAAGCATTATAGTGTATATGTAATTCCTACCCAAAGGGTTTACAGGTTATCTATGTATATAAGTAGGGTGTAAACACACGGGAAGAATGGGGGAAAAGGAAGTCAGACATTATGTATCATGCCCCCCATGCCATTTACACTAGCCATTGACATTACCTGGAGAGCTACAACAGTTTTGCTGAAATCCCACCGAGTGCTCTAAATAGGCATCCATTTATAAAAATGGAGAACCATGGTTGAAAGGTGGCCTTCATAATTAAATGCTAATGATCTGAACTCTCAGGAACTTCAGAGCGGATCCCAAACCTCTTATGCTCTCAAATTCACTATTTTCTACAAAAGCATGACCAGTCAACAATTTACCCAAACACTCTATTTTTTTGTTGTTGCTGTTTTCTACTTTTTATTTTTTATGAGTATGCAGTATTTTTGTAATTACATTTTAAAACATTGTAAAATGATGCTTATATTGACATAAATCGTTAGAAGCAAAGCCCTTGGATGATTTGGCAACACATGATGAGCCAGAGGCCTGGAACTGGGGTGAGGTTGCTGAAGCATTGGCCTTGGGTACAAAATTTAGGGGTATCAGAAACCTCAGTGATAAAGATAAGTAATATATATCTTTTTTAAATTTGTTACAGCAAATTAAGTTTTGGGTTTTCATCAAAATTGAGAGGAAGGTACGGGGATACCCGATATACCCTTCACCCTCATACAAGTCACACATGCGCAGTCTATCCCATTATCAGTGTCCCTCACCAGTGGTTGACATCAGGGGTCCTCAAGCCCCAAGCCTCGGACTTGTACTTGGCTGTGCCTGTTAGGAACTGGGCTGCATAGTTACTGCCTGAGCTCCAAACACTCTTTTAAATTGATACTTAATCATTGGATTTTTGCACTATTTAGAAAGAGAAAAACCGTACTTGGGCCCCTCATATGTGCACATTTGAGCAAGATAATGACACTCATCACCTGTTAGATGCCTGAAAAGGGTTTAGCCAGCAGGTCATCACCAGTAAGAAAACATTATCTGTCGGGCGCAGTGCCTCACGCCTGTAATCCCAGCACTTTGGGAGGCGGAGGCAGGTGGATCACGAGGTCAGGAGTTCCTGGCCAACATAGTGAAACCCCATCTCTACTAAAAATACAAAAATTCTCCAGGCATGGTGGCATGCACCTGTAGTCCCAGCTACTCGGGGGGCTGAGGCAAGAGAATCACTTGAACCCGGGAGGCAGAAGTCACAGTGAGCCGAGATTGTACCCCTGCACTCCAGCCTGGGCGACAGAGCGAGACTGTGTCTCAAAATGAAAAAAGAAAACACTATCAAGTTTTCAAGCTGAGGTTGCAAAGAACGTTTCTTAGTTGTTCACTAGGAGAGATGCGTCCTGTTGGAGCTGAGTGTGGAGAAATCGCGTGATACGTCTCCAGTTTCTTGCAAGGCACTGGCGTCTGGCACACGAAAGCAGGGTGTTTGTGGCTCCTGAGAATTTGCACAATCCTTTATGTGTAGGTCATTCCAGACGGGAAGGAGGGCAACCTAACTGATGAGTAGAAGAAATTGCCAAGCAGCAGTACTGGTAAACCTGTCAAAATTTAAAGTCTTAAAATAAAAAAAAAATTAAAATCAAAAAATAAATATTTTTTACATTAGAACATAGAATAGAAAAAAACAGAGTTTTTCAGTTGTTTCCAATAGACAATGATATCCTGTTAGCCACAAACTGATATCAATTTCCAAAGCCTTCTGATCCCTCATCTAGGAATTTTAACTCAACTGCTGATCAGATAGACAGAGAGGCAGTGTCAGTGCTGCACGGCCCCTTCTGTTCTGAAAAGAAATTCACTTCTCAGTTGCTTAATGATGCTTTGAAATCTGTAAAATGCTGCAGAGGAATTTTAAAAAAAAGAAACAAATGCATTTTGTATGACCTAAAATATAGACTTTAGTGAAATACTCATGGTTTTATCATGGCAACTCTTATTTGTTAAATTATCTCATTTTTAAAAAGTGCTTTAAAGCTATAGAACTCTAGATGTGTCTTTAGAATAGTGGTTATTTCTGGGTCATTACTCGATGCATTTTCTAAATAGTGGACATTTTTTCCCTCTAATAGGTGATAACAGGTTTGCTTGACACTGGAGTAATGAGATATTATACAAAGCTTTAGATATAACGTTGTGAATATACTTAATTTTTCTTCACTTCTATCATGTAACATAAATTTCTTAGTCAACTGGGAAGAAAGACTGAGCATTGGGCAGTGATTGATGGGAGCCAATACATGGATCTTCTTCTTCAATGTTGTTTTGAGGCTGAGCGCAGTGGGTGGCTCACACTGTAATCCCAGCACTTTGGGAGGCCAAGGTGGGAGGATTGCTTCAGCCCAGGAGCTTGAGACCAGCCTGGGCAACATGGTAAGACCTCATCTCTACAAAATAGTAGTAATAACAAACATTTTTTAAAGCCTTGAAATAAAAAAGAAAAAATTTTAAAAATAAATATTTTTTTGGAAAACGTTTTCTCCAAGCAGACATGATTCTTAAATACTCTTCAGCCACTCTGAGCAATAACGGTCCAACATCTTTCACCTGACTTCTTATTTCTTTAAAATGAGAAAATTTTAATTATTTTGAATATATGCTTTTTAGCTCACATCTTTACATTTAAATATGGGCATTTCCATGCCAAGATTAAAATCCACCTTCTCCCTTTTACCCTTTGTTTTATGCAGATAATTCAGTGATAGAGAATATAAGTGAAGAATTTGTGTCACCCTTGTCACTTTTTAAATTTCAGAGCCCTAGATTCTGCCTCTTAAATCACGGCAGCTACCTTCTCGCTGGTCTTTTTCCTGGGGCTGTTTGTCCACATCGATGCTCTCATGCCACTACTATCCCTGTCCTGTAATCCCCATCTTCCCACAAAGCCCGGCAGCCTGCCTACAGCTGCCAATATGGCCATGGTCACAGCAGTAAGTCATCAATTTCAGTGTTCCCTTTCTTCAATTTCAGGAGTCCGTAGAGTATGTTTTCCATGTACGCAAGAACAAATTCCCTCCAGTTGGCCCCGCGCCACCCTGCCAAGCAGCACAGGTGCTCCCGGCGGGTCTGACTTACAAGCGTTCAGGTGCTGCCCTGTCGAACACTATGGGTGCAGGTGATGTCAGAGCCACTGGAGCCACTTGGAGATCTGAGCTGAGGAGAGAGGAAAGGGACTGAGAGAAAAAAGGAATGTTTTTCCCCTTTGCTTATCTTCTGTTGAAGGAGCCCCAGAGATGCCTAGCTCTTGCCACTTGTTTTACAGTTAGAATGGAAATAGCTTCTCAGACTTCTGGCTAAGATCAAATGCAGATTAGAACAAAACGGTTCTTTCCCGTTTTGACACTCCAGTCCTCTCTTCTCGGAGCCCAGACGTGTGTGGGAAACTGGAACAGGAGAGACTGAGTTGCAAGCACTGGGCTGCTCTCAGCATCCCGACCCTCCTCTGCAGTGAAGGCTTTATTGCTGAATCAACACCCAGGAAGCCGTCCTTGTTCCCTCCCTTCCGCCTCCTCATAGGCCCAAAGGACCTGCTGTATCACAGTGTCAGCTTCCACTCACCTTGGGCCCTGCCAGATGAGTGAAGGGCATATGGGTCATGCCATGCATGCTCCTCCCTAAAAGCTGCTGCTGCTCCTTGTTGCTTTTAGGATAAAAGAAAAAGGTGGGGAGCCCTCACCACCGCCGGGCATAAAGCTCGTACCTTACAGTTGTCCTCTCGGTGAGACGCACAGCAGCCTTGCCGGGAGACCGTGTAGTCCCCTTTGTGCCATGGAGGTAACTGAGTCTCACGGCAGCTCGGGACTTTGCTGGGGGCTTGGGGTCATCCAGGCATCTGCTAATCCCCTCTTGTGTGGCACAGGGACAGCTCTTCATGCTGTTCTGCTCCTCTCGCCTGCTTTCCCATCAGGCCTCTCCGTTTTTGTCCCTTCTACGTTGCCAAGTGTTGTGGAATGCAAGTATGAGAAACCACAAAGACGGAGAGGCTGTTTGCTTCAGCTCCAGAGTCCCGCTCCTGAACAGTGCCTGAGAATGCCTCCCCCATCTTCTCCACCCAACCGCCTTGCACTCAACCCCCAAGAGCCCGTTCCCCACAGCCCCCCACAGGAGGCCTTTCCTCTGCTCCGATTGCACTCCCTCGCCTCTGCCCTGCGGAATGAATTTCTGTACGTGTCTTAGTGAATGCACATTTTAAACCACAACTTAAATGTGCAAGAAATGCCACACTTCTTTATGTGGCATCTCAGCATCCCCAGCTCTCTTCTCCCCGGCACCACCCAAGCCACAGGGAGGCCTCTGTGGAACTGAAAAATCTCTGGATGTTGCCGTATTCCACACCTGTGTGTTCGCAGATGGTCACTCCACTGCTCCCACGCGCTGTGGAGCTGCCTCGTGGGGTCCACTGGGCAGCCCTCCCTGTGGACACCTGGCCAACCTCTCATGGGGTCTTCCAGGGAGCTGAGCCCAGTACGCAGAGCTCTGGTCCTTTCCTCCTCTTGCGGCATCTGCCATCTTTACCCTGACCTCTCTCTTCCCCTCAGAACCACTTGTCCCTGGCTCTCTCCTTCCCCTCAGAAGTCCCAGGAGATTCGGTGCCTTTCACAGAACACAGAAGGCAGTCCCTGCTCTACCTGCAGGAGCCCTTTGCTCTTGGCATTGCAGACGTCCTCTGTATAGGTACAAAGGGCTCTACCTGATTTTAACGTGAAGAACAAGAACTGCAGGCGGACACAGTGTGACTTAGCACATTATCTGGCCCCACACATCTATGGACCCCTTGGGACTGTGAGCTCCAAAGGGCAGTGGCAGGTCCTGACCACAGCTGTGTCCTCGACCAGGCACCGTCTGACGCAGGGTCCTCCAGGGAGCGTGTGACCAACAGCTCCAGCGCCACTCAAGCTGTCCATCAGAACCAGGAGCAAAATCACCTGGTGTCGAAGCACAGTGTGGATAATGGCTCCCCACGGGTCTAGTTTTCAAATAAATACATCAATGAACATTTTAGGAAATCAATGCTATTTAAAATTTATTGTCACTTATAACCATTGAAGTGAAGTATTTCTGGATCAAAACTTCCAAAGACAATCAGAAGGAAAACAAAACCAGACTTATTTGGACTCTTTAAAAAGAGTTGTAATTGGAAAAAGGTAAAAATTATGACTCAACTCATTTCCCCTTATCAAGTATCTTCTAGTGATCATGAGAAGGAATTCCAAATAATATTTAGTTGCTGACAAAAATTTGTCTTTTGTATTTTTGGCCACAAAAGCATACCCATCTTTAAAAACCTGTTAACAAGACTGGGCGCAGTAGCTCACACTTGTAATCCCGGCACTTTGGGAGGCCGAGGTGGGCACATCACTTGAGGTCAGGAGTTCAAGACCAGCCTGGCCAACATGACAAAACCCTGTCTCTACTACAGATACAAAACTTAGCCACGCATGGAGGTGGGTGCCTGTAATTCCAGCTACTCTGTAGGCCGAGGCAGGAGAATCACTTCAAGCCAGGAGATGGAGGTTGCAGTAAGTTGAGATTGTGCCACTGCACTCCAGCCTGGGCAGCAGAGTAAGACTGTCTCAAAAAACAAACAAACAAATCCAAAAACCTGTTACCAGATGTGAATAACATTGCTTTTCAATTCTGCCTTTTATCCACTTTGTAACTTTTTGCACTTTTATTAAAACCTTCTGTTTAGTTTTCTATATTTCCATAAGTAAGCTGCTTAGTACCTTTTCATTTTGTTTTAAGCAAAAAAATACGTATATATTTCAGGATGTTTTCAGAGTCAAAGCATTGATTGCCAGACACCTGCAATGACAAACAGAGGCAGGCTGGTTTCTGCCCCTTGAGATGAAGTAAGTCTTCTGAGAAAGGTGACTCTCCTTTGCACTCCAATCTGATGACAGCTGAGATTTTAAATTAGCACATGCCATTTTAATACTCACTGTAGCATTCGGCATGCTCATTGCATTAATCAAAGTGTCACCTTATTCCATCAGTGAAGGGCACCCCTCATTTAGGCCACTACTCAAATGGACGCTCGAGGACAGCCTCGGAACTCGGCCATTCACAGGATGTCACCACCACACGCTGCCCAGTGCTGCAAGGATTTACAATCGCTTTGGTTAATAGTCCATATGGAGATATTTATTTGTTTATTAAAGCGTGTTAACCTAGCTAGCAATTGGAAAATGGAACTGTTCAGCAGATTTATGTCCTGTAGTTTACTGAGTCAGCCTAATTCATCACAAATATCAAGTGCTCTAATTAAGGAGAGAGGGGGAAAGGTTCCTTCACAGCCTTTATGATGTGTCATGCATTTCCATCTCTTGATCAAAAAGGTTATTTAGAACAGCACCGTGAATCCTAGTGTCTTTGACCAGCAACAAGGCCAGTCGTATTGGAATTGTCCCACTTAAAAATGGCTGGCTCCAAGCTGAAAACATTTTTTCTTTAAATCCTGTTTATATATATATATTTTTTCTTTAAATCCTGTTTTGTTTATGGAAAGAACCTAAAGTACAATTTTATATATATATATATTATATATAATAATATATATTATTGTACTTCAGGTTCTGGGGTACATGTGCAGATCATGCAGGATTGTTGCATAGGTACATACATGGCAAGGTGGTTTGCTGCCCCCATCCCCCCATCACCTACATCTGCCATTTCTCCCCATGTTATCCCTCCCCAACCTCCCTACCCCCCACTGTCCCTCCCCTATTCCCTCTCAACAGACTCCAGTGTGTGATGCTCCCCTCCCTGTGTCCATGTGTTCTCATTGTTCAACATCTACCTGTGAGTGAGAACAGGCAGTGTTTGATTTTCTGTTCTTGTGTCAGTTTGCTGAGAATAATGGTTTCCAGATTCATCCACGTCCCTACAAAGGACACAAACTCATCATGTTTTATGGCTGCATAGTATTTCATGGTGTATATGTGCCACATTTTCCTTGTCCAGTCTATCATCAGTGGGCATTTGGCTTGGTTCCAGGTCTTTGCTATTGTAAACAGTGCTGCAGTGAACATATGTGTGCATGTGTCTTTATGATTGAATGATTTATAATCCTTTGGATATATACCCAGTAATGGGATTGCTGGGTCAAATGGAATTTCTATTTCTAGGTCCTGAGCCAGTTAGAATGGCAGTCATTAAAATATCTGGAGACAACAGATGCTGGAGAGGATGTGGAGAAATAGGAACACTTTTACACTGTTGGTGGGAGTGCAAATTAATTCAACCATTGTGGAAGACAGTGTGGCGATTCATCAAGGACCTGGAAATAAATCCTGTTTCTAAAAAAAAAAAGTTCTATTATAAACTAAGGGTACCTATTATTAAAACTTGCTTCCCCATTTTCTGGTACTTTTGTACTGTCTGGAGATCTCTAAGTTGTTGTTTAAAAAAAAAAAAAGACTTGAAACTCCAGCTTGCCAAGAAAGAGCCCAGTTCGAAATACTTCCGAGGCCATGGTAGAGGGAGGGAGGGAGGGAGGCCTAACTAGGACATTCTGAGTCCTCGTTGCCAGAGCGTGGGGTTCCTCCCGAGGGTGGCTCAGGGGGTCAGACGCTCAGCTGTCCCAGGTGTTTTCAGCCTAGCTCAGCCACCTGAAGCAGATTCTCCCGGGATTTCCTCCAGGCCAGTCTTGCAGGCGCCTTTAGCAGCCCCAGAAGACAAACCTCTCTGTAATGCACTGGCTTTGAAAGATGAAAAACTGTGTCTTGCAGTATTAGTCCTATAGGCACCGAAGCTGCAGTAACTACACATCTGCCAGGCCCAAACCGTCACCTGCTGATGCTCCTGAAATCTCTGTCCTCTGTTCAAGCTAGAAGTTGAGTGAGAGGTAGCTGCTCATGATGAGCCACTGTGGCATCAGACACTCTCATCTGGAGCTGTGCTGGTCCACATAATGTATTTATACTATGTTTAGAGACAAGTACACGTGCACACACAGGCGCGTGGGTGTGTGTGTCCGTCTTTCCCTCGAATACCTCATCGGTTCACACTGCAGATGCTTCTGGGGGTCACCAATAAGCATCATGAAATGGGGGTGTTCCTTCTTTATTTGTCGCCACACCTGAAAATTAATTTTTTTTAATAAAATCAGGCACCTAGGCTGGGCACAGTGGCTCATGCCTGTAATCCCAGCTCTTTGGGAGGCCAAGGTGGGTGGATTTTCTGAGCTCAGGAGTTCAAGACCAGCCTGGGCAACATGGAGAACCCTGTCCCTACTAAAAGTACCCAAAAAATTAGCCAGGCATGGTGGCAGGAGCCTGTAATCCCAGCTACTTGGGAGGCTGAGGCAGGAGGATTGCTCAAACTCGGGAGGCAGAGGCTGCAGAGAGCTGAGATTGTGCCACTGCACTCCAGTCTGGGTGAGAGAGCGAGAGACTCTGTTTTAAAAAAAAAAAAAAAAAAAAAATCAGGCACCCAAATCAGTGGAATTTAAAGGCTTTTTTTCTTAGATAAATGCCAGAATTGGTATATTTCCCATATTCATAACCAAGGATACATTACCGTTCCTGATAACTTTTTATGCTCTTAATGTGTGCTAAGAGCTTTACACTTATTATCTGGTTTCATATTTAAAACCACATTGTTAATACCATTATTATACTTGTCCCCATTATATGGAAGAAAAAACTGAGTCTCAGAGAAATTAATTTTCCAACTCTCACATATCTAGTAATGGTAAAGCCAGAATTAGAGCCAGTATCTGTCTCCAAAGCCTGGGACTTCAGCCATTCTGCGAGCCCATGTGTCCTAATGAAAATTGGACAATTCTCAATTGTCCTAATTGATGCTGTTGAACTTTCTCATGGGCCTGTGGTTCACCAAAAAGAAAATGTGATTCAATATTATTATTAACCATAAAATCTCAGATAAATTGTATTCTAAGCCTAAATAAATGTCTCTTTTATTTCTTGACTCTTACTTTAAAGAGTATTTTAAAAACAAAATCCTATTCACAATAGACCTTTTCTCCTTCTTGCCATTTAAAGCAAATAATTTGCATTTCATGGTGAGGATAAGGATATCTAGACAGTCTTAAAACCAACATCCTTAATGTTTACAAAATAGCCAACGCTCCTGGCGGCAGTTCTTCAAAGATTTTTTTGCCCAGTGCCCTTCAGTACAATTGAAGATTTGAGTCCCTGCGTAGCTGCTTTCACCTCTATAAAATATTATTCTTGTTTGGTGGTTGTTTGTGAGTCACAGTGAAGGAAAAGTTTTCATTTTCTTTTAGAAGCAGTGATTCTGGTCAAGCACCGTAATGTTAGCCAAGCTTGGGATTTGGTAATTACATCTCTCGTCCTCCACTTAGTGTCCTGAGGTTGATGCTTGCCTTTGAGAAATGTTTTAAATTTCAACCCTAGGATCGCAAACACTGTGTTCACATTTCAGTGTGCTCTTTGGCATCAGTCGTAGATGTTCCCGTGTACCAGTGCAGTGCGCGTGCTGCCCAGGTGAGCCAGCTGCCAGCCTGGAAGGCACTCTTGCTCGGTCTATCTCATTGGG
The DNA here is from genome assembly GCA_031835075.1 of Saguinus oedipus. Lineage (NCBI taxonomy): Eukaryota > Metazoa > Chordata > Mammalia > Primates > Cebidae > Saguinus > Saguinus oedipus. The sequence continues at coordinate 171,285,528 of CM063172.1, read as the reverse complement.
AGGTCACAGCAGTGCTGGCTTCATGCTACCACTTTACAGAGAAGGAAACAGAGGCTTGGCAGCAGTCAGTGGACTGTCTTGGGCTACATGGTGATGGAGAAACTGATGCTCAGTTCTAGCTCCTCAGAGTCTGCATTTCTGTTCTTTGTGATGTCATGCAGTATCATGTGATATCACATGGTATCATGCAGAGCATCGGTAAGTAACTGCATCTTTCTCAACGCCACCTTCCCCCATCTTCCCCCTCCTCACCAAACACTTCTCCAAGGTTAAGATTTCATTGTAGAGAACTATGGATTCTCAGTCCTGCTTTTCCAGATCAGAAGAGACATAATCCACTTGTATCACCCCCGTTTCCTGGATAACTCACCTAGAAATGGTCTAATCTGTTTACACCTTTTTATCCTGGTGAAAATACCTTAATGATAGGCATCTGGGGCTTTTTATGACCTGCAGAATCACAAGAATTGATGTAAAATAGAGCACAGGAGTCAAAGCAAATATATACTCATGAAGGGCTATTTGCAGTTACAGTGAGCTGAGTGGTTCTGCGCACTCTGTTTGAACATGATAAAGGACTGCAGATCACTTAGGCATCATTGCAGACAAAGCTACTTAAACTACTAATTACACCACCAAGGAGCTTTTTTCCCCTCATCCCTGCAGTCTGACAGAGCCAACTTTCTTTTTTCCAGAATGTTCTTCCTCGCTTTTGTCTCACCTTGTCCTTCAGAATTCGATCAGCATGTCTCACAGCAGCACCCTATATACAACCAGATTGCTGGGAAGTCCCCAGAACAGGCCGGCCTTTGACTCGGCTGCCACTCCAAGGCAGGGGTCTGCAGGCTTCTCCTGCAGAGAGCCAGATAGTATTACATATTCCGGATTTGCAGGCCGTAGGGTCTCTGTCCCAAGTACTCAGCCATGGAGTCACAGCACGAGAGGAGTCCCAGACAGTCTGTGAACGAATGAGTGAGGCTGCTGAGTTCTCATCAGACTGTACTTACAGACACTGACGTTTGAATTTTATGTTATCTTCTGTCATCATGAAATAGTGTTCTGTGAGATTTTTTCCCAACCATTTGAAAAAGTAAAAATCATTCTTCGCTCAGAGCCACCTTGCTGACCTGCACTCCAAGGCACGTTGGCTGGCCTGGAAATGGCTGGGCTAGGAACGGCTGCGGGAGCTTTCTTTGTCTTGGATCATTGATCTAGTGAACTCCGGGTTATGCCAATCAATATAGCAAGTCCCCAGTTTAAAAGAAACTCCAGAGCTCCTTGTTGGGGAGACATGATTGGATAGTACGACCTCCTGCTTCTGCTGGTTGGCAACCCCAGGCCGGCATCGCTCCTCCACGGCCTGCAGTTTCTAGTGGCACCAGAGTGCGGCCAGGGACTGCAGGCTTGGAAGATCCTGGAGTGCAAGAGAGGACAGGAGTTGTTTGGGAATTGTAGTCACTGCCGCCTGCTACCCATTTAGGACTCAGAATGCCTCTCGGAGGTCACATAATTCAGGAAGCTGGAAGGAGAGGATAACTCAAGGCTTAAGCAGAGCTCTCGCTAAATGTTGTTGTGCCCTGAAGCCGCCTCACGTGAGCACTGCTAACACTATTTACATTTCAAATGTATTTTCAAATTTACTTTTATGGCTACTCTGGAAGGTGTTTTTAATACATGTAAAGCATAATCTTCACAAAAAGACTTCCGCAGGAAGTAAAAGATATTTTATGTCTTTATTTCTAAAAGTCCTTTGTAATTCCTGGGGGACCTTCTTGTGAGAAATACAGAATACAGGTCACGATGCAAAGGAAGAAGTGAGTGGAATGGTAGGTTACGATGTGTGCGCGGGAACGTAATGAGAAGGAAAGATAAAATGGCATGGTAAGCAGCAAGAGAGCGTCTAACAGGTTGACAAGGAGATGAAGAAGATTCATTCTTGCTGCTCACACCACTGCCCGTGAACTCAGACACCTGCACCCCCAGAAGTAAATTACAGCCTCACAGTTGTCTTTGCGCTTTTATCGGACAGAGTTATTAAATTGCCTGTTTCACAACACAGGTGATTATCCTCTCTATAAATGTTGCATTTTGTTATCATTCCAAAAGATGCATTTGTTGTTTACTGCAAAAATATAAGCGAGCCTCTCTGGGTTTCCATGGAGACTACACCAGGATTTTGTACTGGGCACTCAGACATGATACCTTATGTGACCATAGTTAGTGGGTAATGAACCTCCACAGCCGGGGAGGGAAGCCCTGTTGTCCATTTCCTCTGAGGTTGTAGGCCGCAGGTCTTTCCCAATACTGGGGAGTTGAGTTTCAACTTAAATAAAACATTTATTGAGCACCAGCTATATTTATGCATTGTGCTCAATTCTGGGGATAAAAAGGTAATAGAGACACGGCTTCTATTCTTCAGGGACGTATGAATCCAGGGGAAAAGAAAGCCTGGAGACGAAACCAGAGCAAGCCCTTGTGTAAGCTTCCAACTGTATCTGTCTTCTGGCTAAGGCAAAAGTCACTGGAGGTGTATGACACCCAGAGCGACAGCCAGAGCGAATCGATAGCAAGCCCTAGATGAAATACGGTGACTGTCAAGAGGCTTGCCCACGGGCAGCTCCCTGGCAACTGCCTCCTTCCTTCCCCTTGACTCTTCACCATCCCAGTAGACACCAGCCCCAGAGGGCAGTCATGCAGAGGCCAGCTCTTCTGCTCGTACATCAACCGAAGGCAACAGAACAGAGCTGTGATTTGAAATACATCTTTCATTTGATCAGAGCTAAGATGTCACAGATTCTAGGATGTATCTTTTTGTGTATTCCTCTAAGAAGGAAAAAAATAGCATCGATTATGATCATCAATGTCAGTGTTTGGGGAATGGGTACACTAGAAGCGCAACCCCCACCATCACACATGTAATATCCATGAAACAAGCAAGCACATGTACCTCCTGAATCTAACATTTAAATTTTTAGAAAGTTATAATTGTAAGATGCTGTCGATTATATGATACATTGTGACCTCAGGGATGCTAAATTGTGGAATAAATGTGCATTTCTGAATAAATGAAATATGATCATCCTTGAACCACCACCAACTGTGGTTAACTTAATAGAAACTGCAGTAGCAGTAATGAGAATGCGTATGAGTGTGGTAATGTAAAATTTACAGAGCAACTTATTGAAATGTATTTATTTGAGATAATAGATTAAAAATAAAACAATTACATGACAAAGCCATCCTTTGACAGCCAGTCTACTGTGTTGACAGCTGATGAGCCTTCAGATCATACTTAGGATACTTCATGATATTATATGATATTGTGGCCTTTAGCTCCCAGCCCAGAACTCAGTCTAAACATTATGATTCCCTGGGGCTCAGTCTTAGACCCCTTCTCCTCCTTTCTTTCTTTTTTTCCAATCTGTACTCCGTCCCTAGGTAATTTCATCCTCGCCTCATTGATTTAAATACTCGCTATATGCTGATAATGCCAAAATGTATAGCATTAGCTCCAACTTTACCCTTGGACCCCAAAAGTAAACCTTGAGCTGCCTCTCTGACTTGCTTATAGCTCCTAATGGTATCTGCTGCTTCCTAATGCCAAACGGGAATGTGTGATCCTTCTTTTGCTTCAGTGTTCATCACTTCCAGGTTACCTTGACTCCTCTCTTTCTCTCACACCACACGTGCTCCCCATGAGCAAATCCTGCAGATGATTCCTTCAAAACACTTTCCTCAATCTGACCCTGGCTGGCACCCTGGCCCAAGCCACCGTGGGCTCTTGCCTGGATTATTGCAGCAGCCCGCAGCTGATCCCCACCTCCCCACTTCTATGCTGCTTCTCTTTCCAGCCTGTTCTCCAGACAGATGCAGGGCATTCATTTTAAAATTGAAGTAAACGTCCCAAACTCTGCCCAATTCAATGGCTTCTCAGCATCTTCAGTGTGCCCTGGCTCCTGCTGAGTCACTGCCATCCTTCCAGACCTTTCTCTCAAACCTCCATCTGCTTCCTGTCGGGGTCTTGTTCCCCTGTTCCTTCTGCCTAGAACCCTTTTCCAGTTTCTAGAAGGCTCACACCTGTGTTCATTTAGGTCTCTCTGCTTAAAAGCAACTTCATCATCAGTGGTCTTCTCTGAGGACGTGCTTCCATCTCCAGGCATTCCCAGCTCCCGCTCCGCACACGTGTCCCACAACCTGGGTTTCCTCGGTTGTCTCCAGCAGTCTGCATCATGTGCTCTGTCTTGCCTTCTTGAATGAGCGTGCGTGAGGGTGGAGACCATCTCCCTACAATTCTCTCTCTATCCCTAGTCCTCAGGGGAGTGCCAGGCCGAGAGGACCGCGTTCTAGAAGTGTGTTCTACAAGAGTGATTATGAAGTTATGTGGCTGGGTTTGGGGTGTGGTTCATCCGTCCCTTTGCTTTGTGTTCATCAGTGGTGGCTGAGATTCTTTTAGGTTGTGCATGTTCCATTGATGCTGTCATTTGATGCTTGGTGGGTAGGACATTCACAGAAAACACTTTATAATAATTTCAATTTTGGATGATTCTAGAATAGGTCAGAAACTCAAGAATTCTTATGATATAGATTGCTTATCGTTTAGTATGGAAAAGGCCTTATTTCATTATAGTATTTTATTTATTTATTTTGAGACAGAGTCTTGCCCTGTTACCCAAGCTGGAGTGCAGTGGCACAATCTCGGCTCACTGCAACCTCCACCTCCTGGGTTCAAGTGATTCTTCTGCCTCAGCCTCCTGAGTAGCTGAGATTACAGGGACCCACCAAAATGCCTGACTGATTTTTGTATTTTTCATAGAGACAGGGCTTCACCATATTGTCCAGGCTGGTCTCAAACTCCTGACCTCAGGTGATCCACCAGCCTTGTCCTCTGAAGTGCTGGGATTACAGGCTGTATTTTAAATTTTAGGTTGAGAAAGAACGTGCTGGGACATCTTTAAGATTAATATTAGCATACCATAGCATTGTTCAGTGAAAAGCTTGTTAAAGTGAATAAGAAATAAATCTCTATATTATTTATAGATATTAAAATTGCATTTAGACATTTACATGGGCATGAAGATTTATTATCTAGCATTAGTTGATATATGGTAAATTAATGGTGTTCAGGGTTTGGGGGTTTTATTTTCCTATCAGAATTAGAGTATAATTTATACATTTGGTATCCAAACATGATCGCATCTCCTTGCCTTTTGTCAGAAATCAGACGGTGCTGCCTAGACGTTAGGGCAGTCTGTTGTTACTCATAAAACCTTCAGGTTGAATAATTTATTAGTGTGGTTGATTTGTCTTCAAGAATCACCAAGAAATGTGAACTCAGCTTACTATAACATATCATCGCTGCTTAAACAGAGGAACTCTGTGGACCGCTCCAAGCGAGAATGAACTCGAGTTCATGAGATTTCACTGCAGTTTCCAAAACCATTGGTTACCACCGTGGAGCCACAGAACTTTATATTAAAGCCTATACTAAATCCAGCTGAGACCAAAAACTGTGTCTAGAATAAAACCCTTGAAGGTGATAACAAACAGAGGCCAGGACCACTGAGGGACTGGGTAATAACATTAACTGCAGAACACAGCATTGCTTATTCTGGTCAACATTACATTTTGTCTCTACTTTTTCAATTTATGATTTCATGCTCTGGAGAGAAAACACAATGATATCCAAAATTATAATCTTTTAATACAGTCTCTGAAGGACTGTGCTTGCTTTATGACTTTGCTCTTTCTGCTAGAACTTCGCTTTTATTGGCCGGCCAGTTCACATCCCCCACCCAGATTACTCAAATTACAAACAGGGGAGGAACTCCAGTAGCCAGTCAGTCATACTGTGGAATATTGAAAAGGTCAAATCCATACAGCATTGCACTTAATGTATTGATATATGGAGCATTAAAATGTTGAACACTCCGACTTAAAGCCTGGATGGTAACAGAATAAAGAAACCCCATGCCACGGGTACGTGTTTCAGAAGGTGACAATGCAGCTGGCCGTAGTGGGGGTCTGAGCCGGTCTTATTTCAGCCTGAGGCGCTGTAGCCTCTGTTCCCATGACATGAGGTTCCTGGGAGGCATTTGCAGTTCAGACTGTCATGTCAGCCTCACTGCCAACACTAAGAAGGAGGTGTGCTGCTGCTCATTCTCAGAGACGTATTGAAAATGCAGCAGAATCTCTTGACTTATGTTTCTTTTTTTTTTCTTTTCTTTTCTTTTGAGACGGAGTTTCGCTCTTGTTACCCAGGCTGGAGTGCAATGGCGCGATCTCGGCTCATCGCAACCTCCGCCTCCCGGGTTCAGGCAATTCTCCTGCCTCAGCCTCCCGAGTAGCTGGGATTACAGGCACGCGCCATCATGCCCAGCTAATTTTTTTTGTATTTTTAGTAGAGATGGGGTTTCACCATGTTGACCAGGATGGTCTCGATCTCTTGACCTCGTGATCCACCCGCCTCGGCCTCCCAAAGTGCTGGGATCACAGGCGTGAGCCACCGCGCCCGGCCCGACTTATGTTTCTTGAGCAAGACCCAAGCCCCTCTCCATGCAGCTACCCCATCTGCACCTGTCCTCAGAGAGTCCCTGACACACTTCTTGCTCATAGAATTAGATTTTAGATTCATGTTGTCAGGAGCTGAATTGCATTGCTTTTTAGTGCTTGCAGGAAAAAAAGAAGAAGAACACACACAAAAGAAAACACTTCATTTCATGTTATGGGTTGAATTATGTCCCCCAAAAAGATAATGTTGAAGTGCTAATTCAACACCCATGAATGCACCTTTATTTGGAAATAGAGTCTGTGCAGGTGTAATCAGGGCAAGATAAGGTCATACTGGGTTTGGTGGGCCAAAATTCAATCTGACTGGTATAGTTTATAAGAAGAGAAGAGACACAAAGACACAGAGAGGAGACTCACATGCAGACAGAGGCAGAGATCGAAATCTTGAGTCCACACACCATGGAATACCAAGGATTGTCGGCATCCACCCAAAACCAGGAGAGATGCTAGAACAGATTTGCCCTCAGAGCCTCCAGAAGGAAGCAGCTCCACCATCACCCAGATTCTGGACTCTTGCCCCCAGAACTGCCAGAGGATGTGTTTCTGTTGTTTCTAGCCACTCTGTGTGTGGCTGTCCCATGAAGCTAATCACGTCCCTTCAGTTTCTTCTCCCTACTCTTCTAAAGCCCTGGCGTGAACACACCTGGGCTCTGGGAAGCACACAGAGGATAGTGCCTGGAGAGTCACTTCCTTGAAGCTACTTTCTTGTTCTTTACCTGCCAGCACCCAGGGCTTCAAAACAGAAGAGAAGGTGCAAGGTCAAAACAGTGAAATACTTCTCCCATACCTTTTATGTCTCTCGGAGCTACAGTCATCTCTAATGCACATTCCCATGACACTGGATGCCAGATTGAGAGCCAGAGGGTCTTGAAAAACCAAAGGCTTCCCATTTCTCATGGCCTGTTCCACAAAGGGGCAGCATGCTGGGGGCTGAGAGCCTGTGTGCTGCCCACTGTGCTCACCTGACGCTCAGTGCTGCTCCTTTCCAGTTCTGTGACTTCAGTTACCTGGATAGTTAAATGGGACTAGTGACATCACTGCATCCAAATGATGCGAGTTCACGGATGGAGGCTCCTTACACTACGTGTGGAACCAGCAATCATCCCACAGTCAACCACTGTTACCAACACTGTAGCAAATCAACCATGGTCAGTCCTTCACTCCCTTCTGGGAGTTGAGAATCCCTAGTGGTTGAAGCAAAAGAACCATTTTTTAAAGAGACATAAATGAACCTATCTCTCTGTATGGTAAGAGAGGTTACATATTGGGCACGCTGACCCTTGAAGAACAATCCTTAGTAAATTTTGCTTCCATTACAATGAATGTCAGAAATGTACAAACCTGGCATTAATAAAATTTCACAGTGAAACCCAAGGGATGGTCATTTTTAGCAAGTGGTGTTCCAAGCCCAACCAAACATTGCTGTGGCTGCAGGGGAGGCACTGACTGGGGCTGACTCCTGTGTGCAAAGTGGATGGGGAGGAGGAAGCAGTCCCATAATTAAAAGGGGAAATAGCAGGAGGCAGTCGCTGTGAAGCTAGGGGTCTTGGTTCCTTCAAGCTGCTATAACAAAACTTCATAAACTCAGTATCTTACAAACAACAAACATTTATTTCTCACAGTTCTGGGTGCTGAGAAGTCCAAGATCAAGACACTGACAGATTTGGTGTGGGATGAGGGCCCATTTCCTGGGTTGTAGAGGTGGCATCTTTTTGCCATAACTTCCCATAGTGAAAGGGGCAGATGAACTCTCTCTGACCTCTTTTATAAGGGCACTAATCCCATTGATGAGGGCCCCACACTCCACCCTCACAGCCTAATGATGTCCCACAGGCCCCACTTCTTAACACCCCCATGACAGAAATTAGGTTTTAACATGAATTTTGGAGGATCACAAACGTGCAGACCATATCACACGGAGAGGAGTGCCTTAGTCACAGGAACTGGTGGGGTAGAAGAAGGTCAGAGGTTGTGAGTGAGATAGACAGCCAGTTGTTGTGAGACGCCACTGTCCCACAACATGCTTATGAAAACCTTCCTGTGCCGTAGGATTGTTAATTAGTTAATATTGATTACCCATCTACTATGTGCCAAGTATTTGTAAGAATAATGTATTTTTTTCCTCAAAGTATAGACTATTATAAAAGAAACCACTCCAAGCCTATATATAATAGGTCCATCTGTCCTGTACCTGTCAGACCCTAACTGCCTTCACAGAGAAGAGTTAATGGAGCTTAATGTCTTAGGGACCCCTTGTTCATGTTGGTGCACCTGTTTCTGGCCATGATGATTATTAACATTATAACCTGCCCTAATGTGAAATGTTACATGACTAAAATAATTCATAGGTGGGCTTTTCCTGTACTCTTACTATGCTCTGTTCATTGCTGTTTGTCTTTTTAATCAGAGGTGATGTTGCATCATATTTAACAGCATGTGTTATGGTTGTTTTTATGTTCATAATGAGATCTGTACCCAGTTTCATGGAACTCTGGTTTTTGGCCATGACATTCAAGAGACCAATTGTACTGAAGTCTTTTTTTTTTTTTTACCTTTATATGAAAAAACTGTTTCTTTCTTCTTTCTTTTTTAATGGGATTTATTTCTGGGCTAATGATTTTGATAGAAAAATAGAATCATATTGTTACATTTTAGTAAATGTCAGCATATAATACCAAAGATTTATTCCCAGCTGAGTGAGCAAGACTTACGGCTGTGAAATGTATGAACCACTTAAGCTAATGAATTAGGTCAGAATAAATTAAGAAAACATACATCAAATTCTAGAGAATTCCAATGTCATTTTCATTGTACTAATCCATACATTCACCTAAGCAATGGTAAGTCCCCATAACATTTTGAAGGAGAGGCCAACACTCATATTAGGAGTTAACATTATTCAATTGTCTGAAATGTTAAATAAATAAACTCTCCCAGGTTTTCCTCACTCTTTTATTTTCTATGACTATTACTGTTGTATGAAATTTGAGAAACGAAGAAAAGTTTAAATATTATTGTAAGAATTACCTGTAATTTCACTGCATGGATTTAAGGAACTATTAACAATTTTGTGTCATAATATGTTGTCTTTTTGTACACTGAAACAGAATTTAAGACATATTGCTGACTTAATCATCCATCTGATCAACACATAGTTCTTGATTACATAGAATCTACCAGGGGCTAGGGAAGATACTAGGGATACAAAGATTGATAAAACCAGCTCTTGACCTCAAGGAATTCATAGTTGACTGTAATTATGAAACCACCCAATAAACCCTCTAAGAAGGATATTAACAAAGGGTTCTGGTAGTCCAGAGAAGAAAATAAACTCTGCATGAACTAGTAGAGAAAGCATCGCAGGAGAGTGACCTGTGGGCTGGAGAGGGAAAGAGTGGGGATGAGCCTGGCCATGCTGAGCTTGTGGGATCCACAGATGTGCAGCAGGGGATGCTCCAGGAAGGGGCCAGGAATGGAGGTCAGAGCACAGCTGTCTGTCAGCAAGAGACCAGCAAGAAAGTCAAGCAGAAGGTGGGGGCTGCAGGGTGGAGAGCCTTGTAGTCATGCTAGGAACTGTGGAGTTTCTCCCATAATGGTGTGAAGTCTGGGGTAATGATGATGATGGCTATAACTCCTGCTGAGTTTTCTACATGGTGGATTGAGTTGGGTTTGGAAAAGCTCAAACACAAAGGTCAGGGGGACTAGCGTTTCTTTAGGGCTGCTGTTTCTCTGTGGGCCACACGTTTCTTGGTTACGTTGATCCTAGAAGACTGACATTGGCCTGAGAGCCTCACTCATTGTCTTATTTCTTCTCATAAATGCAGCACAGTGTAAAGCCTGGAGTTACCCAGGTGCCTGGCTCTGGAAGGTGTGAGTCTCCCATTACGTGAAGCTCCAGCACCCACTGTGGGGACTGATGGGGTAGGGAGTGCAAGGCATCTTCAGCTGAGCGTCTGCCAGCACAACTCCCTGCCCATTCCACAGTGTGCCGGGGGTGCTCTGGCGCCTCTCACCGCTTTCTTCCAGACAACAATGTTAGACCCATGGTAGTATCCAATCAGATAGTCTTACCTCATTCAGGACAGTGAGGGGCAAAGGTTTTTATTTTTTCCTTTTCTTTAATAAAATGTTTTAAAAGGCAATCATAATTTCTGGGAAAGTCAGACATTTTGAAGTAAATTTGCCTTGCATGTATTTTTTATTTGTTGCAATGACTCACTTTTTTCTTACTTAAAATCAATAAGCAGAGGTGAAGGGTAGCTCTGTGTGAGTGTCGGAGGAACCACAGATCCTACAGCAGTGGTCTCTAACCTTTTTGGCACCTGGGACCAATTTCATGGAAGACAGTTTTTCCACAGACAGGGTAAGGGGAGTGGTTTCAGATGAAACGTTCCAGCTCAGATCATCAGGCATTTTAGATTCTCATAAGGAGCATGCAGCCTACATCCCATGCCTGTCTAGTTCACGGTAGGATTTGTGCTCCTATGAGAATGTAACGCTGCCACTGATCTGACAAGAGGTGGTGCTCAGCTGATAATGCTCGCTGACCCATTCACCTCTGGCTGTGCAGCCCAGTTCCTAGCAGCCTATGGACTGTTAGGTACTGGTCTGCGGCCTGGGAGGTTCATATCCCCCGATGTATAGTGAGTTTGTCTATCTATTTTGTCCCAAAATAGATATTATAATTTATTCTCCATCTTAGCGATGAAGAAACAGGATAAAAGTGGCTCACAGGACTGCCCAGGTGTGATAGGCTAGTAAGCTGCCCAGCTGGAATGGAATTCAGGCTTATCAGCTCCACATGCTGCCCGCAGGAACCTGAGCCAGGAGGCAGGAGCAGACTCTGATGGCCGGGCTGGGCATGGGCTGGAGTGGGCAGACACCCGACCTGGTGGAGAAGACAAGGCAGGGAGCCCTAATGTTCCCCATCAGTGGGGAGGATGCCTCGGGGCTGCTAAGAGGGTGAAGGGGAGGCTATCGGTACGGAGTTTCACACAATGGACATTCATATAAGACTTGGTGTAAAGAAAAGGCCGACCACATTTTTTGTTATTGTTGTTACTGAATTTAAAACTCACCACTGGAAGTCAGAATTGCCATCCTGACCCAAAATGTTTGATACTAATGTAGGGTGAGTAGACCAACTTCCAAAGGATGTTTTGATGTGGAATGAACAAGGTTGGATGACTTATTGGAAGTTGGGAGCAAGGAAGAGACATTAAAGGTGAATCTAAATTTCCAGCATGGAGCCTACCTGAATGTTCGATGACAGTATTAAGAAATCCTAAAGAAATATCAGATCTGATTCTGAGGGTAGAGATGTTGGACGTTATCTCCTGCCATCCACATGGAAATGTACAGTTTTGCGATAGTCATGAAAACTCAAGAAAATCAATCGAAAAAACTGTCTTAAGATCTTCATAGGTTGTGGGTAACACCCCCCATGGGCACCGAGGAAGGAGAACTGTCCAGACCCCAGGCACAACTAGGGCCTGAAGAATATTTTAGTTTATAGTGTTATTGCTCAGCTGTTTCCTTCATATAGTCCTTCATATATAATCATTTATTAGTTTATAGAATTAATGCTTGAAGTGTAACTTACTGCTTACATATATCTAGCTTATATAATCATACTTAATACTTAAATCTAGCATACTTAGTTCTATATAATCTTTCTATATAATCATATAGGTACTGTAGTCAGAGCTGTACTGACACATTTAGTGCTGATTTATAGACTCCTTCTGATTATATATGAAGGATTATATAAAGGAAACATCTGAGCAATAACACTATAAACTAAAATATTCTTCAGGCACTAGTTGTGCCTGGAGTCTGGACAGTTCTTCTTCCTGAGTGCCCGTGGTGGGTGTTACCCACAATAGGGCGAGTTTGTTTGGTGGATACATTCAACTCTCTTCCGTATCAGCTTCACTTACCTGCATGCTGGCCACATATAGAGTTGGCCCTTTTTGGTTTTTCAGCAGAAAAGTTAAACATATCCCAGATTTAGAAATGTAAGGCTAAATCTATATTAAATATCAAATTATTAAATTATTTAAATATTCCCATGGTTTAGAGGATAAGAATGTTCTTTGGGTGTTTTTTTTTTTTTTTACCAGTATAACTTAACTCAAGCCTTTTGAGTTTCAAAGTCAGTTGTTGTTTTTAATAAAATAATCTTAAACAAATTTTTACTAGTTCTTTTATTGGTCAGTTTTGTTTTAAAATAACTCATTTGTTTTAAAATCCAGATTGAAATTCTTCTCAGTACTTGGAAAAAAACGTCCATCTGCCAGTTTATAGACAAGCCAGTATATAAGCTTTGACACATGTAAGTTGCCATGAATAACTTTGTTCTATTAAATGACCAGTCACAATTTAATATTTTACTCTAGGATTTCTTTTCCCATCTGTCTCTGGTATTAGGCTGTATTTTAAAGGATACCAGTTCTAAGAAGTTGTCCTGTCTATAAATAAAGTGACAGTTACTCAAACAGATAGGCTGCACTCAGCCAATAGCCCGGCCATTTAGAAAGCTGGACAGAACCACTTCACCCTGTGTTGACAGTGAGAACAAATTCAACATCCTTGACGTAAGTGATTTGTGCACCCCTTTCCCATAACAGGAAGACCCTCTATTTCCTTTGCTCTGCTTGTCTCTACTTGAGAAATTTAAACTGTGAGGAGGAGTTGCATCTGTTATTTTTCCCTGAAAGGTGCCTATCTGTTGGCATTTCTGGTGGAGTCCCCACAGGCTATGCTTTACATAGCCTGGCATGTGAGGGACCCAGGTCACTTCTCCTCCTCTACCTCTCATGGCTCCTGACCTCGCATGCCCTGGAGAAGCCTCTCAGGAAGTGACTTACCAGAAATGGGGCCAGAATTTATACATCGAAGGGGTTTAGGGGCAAGATCAATGTGGAAGCAGGCCCCAGAGAGAAGCTGCAGCAACACAGCTCCTAGAAGCGCTGCTTTGCCCTCTGGGTTCTGTTGATTCTTGTGCCAGCTAAGGGTGGAGCCAAAGTCAAGGCAATTTACTTCCCCATTTGCGGTATCCAGCCTCTCTCCCAGGGGCTGCTCCTCAGGGTCCACCGTCCACCCTCTTAGCCCCAGGCTGGCTGTTGGGAGCTTAGAGAATCATAGGAAAGAAGGAGGAAAGGGAAGCATGGAGGGAGGAGGACAGAGTTTAACTTAGACCAAATATAATGGAATATTGTTATGAAAATCATTTATTAAAATCAAAGGTGAAATCCTTTGCATTTTAATAAAAAATAGTAGTTGTTAAACACAGTAACCTTACAGTAAGATAAAATCTGTATTTCTGTCTCATCTGGAGACAAAACTTGGCTGACCTGCACTCTTGGTGGCAAATCCTGGCATGAACTGCAGTGGGGCTGTTTATTTCCTAGATTTATTCCACTGGGTAAACATATTCATATATTTCACTACAGATGTACCCGTGTGTTCAATCAGACCCTGCTGTGGGTCTACATAAAATGCGGCCTATACTCTGTATTACATTCCTAAAATCCGACAAGTTCTGGAACCTCGGATTACAAATTAGGAACCCACATTCAGATTCTCATATGACAGAGGAGGAAACACAGACACAGAGGTCCGGTGGCGGAGCTAGGGTTTAACTCCCCGGAGGTTGCCACATGTGCCACTGCCACATGCCACTGTCTGCCCCTCACCGGGGGGGGGGGGGGCTATACTTCCAAGAAAAGTAAGCAAATAAAAATACTGCTGCTGCCACCACCTCTCAAAACAACAAAGTCATCTCCCATCCATTGCTGTCACTGTGGAGGCTGCTGAAGTCCAGGTGAGTGGGTGAAGACATGCTTGCCCTTTGCAGTGGAGGCGGTGACTGTCTGCATACAGGTCGGCACAGGCAGGGTGCAGTCAGGCTAAATCTCATCGCAAAACTGCACGTTCCTCCTAGGACCCCTTCTACTTGCACTTATTAAATCTCTTCATTCCATCCCTGATGGCTTACTGAAGAATTGTTTTTAAGCTAACATTCAGGTTATGAGTTTTCCCTCTGTGCAGCTCTTTCCTCATTCTTCTATACAGAAATAGGATACTTATTTTTTTTTTTAGTATTTACTTGTACCACACTTTTTTATTGTTTGTTTTTTTTATTGATGTTTGTTTATTTTTGAGACAGAGTCTCGCTGTGTTGCCCAGGCTGGAGTGCAATGGCACGATCTCGGCTCACTGCAGCCTCCGCCTCCTGAGTTCAAGCAATTCTTCCGCCTCAGCCTCCCGAGTAGCTGGGATTATAGGCACACACCACCATGCCTGGCTGATTTTTGTAGTTTTAGTGGAGATGGGGTTTCACTTTGTTGGCCAGGCTTGTCTTGAACTCCTGACCTCAGGTGATCCTCCCACCTTGGCTTCCCAAAGTGCTGGGATTACAGGCGGGAGCCACCACACCAGCCTGCTTGTACCACACATTTATTCAATACTTAACCTGTCAGGCACTGTTCTAGATATTGATGATGTTGCTGTATACAGTGCCACACCCTCTGCCATCACAGAACCTGCACTTTGGTAGTGGAAATGGGCAAGCAATTAATAAAGAAGTAAGTATACACAAATGAGATAGCACTTGCTGTGGAATAAATGGGAGCAGGTGATGGAGGCTGGGGCAGGTAGCGGTGGGGAATGGTGTTCCTGCAGTCTAGGAAGTGGTCAGGGAAGGCCTCTGCGGTAGATGATAACTGAAGACAGATCCAGAGGAACTGATGGGCGGCCACACCGATATCTGGGGAGGGGAGTTCCAGGCAGACCCAGCTGCAGACGCCCAGGCCTGAGACGGCTCCTGAGTGGCTGATTAGACAGCAGTGGATGTCACCTGATAGGGCTCACTGAGTGTGGAGAAGAGCAGGGTGGGTGCAGAGAAATAGCAGGGTCCTGGGTTTAGAGGACCCTGTCAGACTTCATGGGGGTCTCTGCTCTTCTTTAGGGTAAGATGAGAAAGGATTGAAGAGTTCTAAGCACAAAGTCAGATCTTACTTTAGGGGCTGCCATGCTGAGAGAAGTCCGGAGTGAAGATGGCACAGAAGTTTCCTGTGCTAACCCGTATCAGAGATGACAGAGGCTTCCACCAGCAGTGGCCGTGGTGAGATCGGTGAGAAGCCGCCCGTCTCTGCACGTATGAGGGGTATGTGGATTAGACGCCAGCATGAGACAGGGAGCAGGGTGAAAGATGATACCATGGGATTCGGCCTGAGTCACTGAAGACCGAGCTGTCCCTGTAGTGACACAGGGAGTGCAGTGGGAGCAGCAGGTTTTGGGTCAAAATCAGTCGTTCGAGATTCAGCATCCAATGGGATGTTCGACCCAAGTCAAGACTTGCTGTAATCAGCAAACAGGTGGTCTTTAAAGACAAGAAGGGATGAGATCGGGAAGGGCGTAGGTGCAGAGCGAAGGTGGGGTCTGAGGCCTGAGCCTGCGGCAGCAGAGTGCAGACCTGAGAGAGGAGGACCAGTCAGCAGAGGGGAAAGACGGGCCCGGAACAGGAAGGCGGCTCAGAGCCCTGTTCATGTCTGGCTTTTCCTTTTGCTCACAGCCACGCTCCCACGCGCGTCGTCTCTCTTGCGAGCTCACCATTTTTCCCTTGTGAATCTTCAGCCACGTATCTTTGATCCTCACAGAAATCACCTGTTAGTTTTTATTCTGTCCCTAGCTTTTCCTTTGAAATGGTTTTTAGAATTATGCCTGTCAAGTTCCATAACCACCATGTTCATCCCTGGCCCCTATTAGTAGTAACTGAGTTATCGCAGAACTCCTTGAGTCACCAGCTCTTCCGCTTTGACCCTCTGGTTCATCTGAGTCCCGCAGCCTTACCAGGCACCCAGAGCGCTGCTGTAATTCTGCGATTCTCCTGCTTCAGCTCAGCAATGCATACTACTCGAATAAAGGCCAAACCACTTCATTTGAGCAGAGCAATGGCCTCCCTTCTTAAATAATATTTTCTGTGAGAGTCCTAATAGCAGACTAATAGTTCTAATAATTGTAGTCATAGTTGTAGTCACTGTAGCAGCAACAGTCACAATGCTTTTTGAGAGCTTACTAAGTCCCAGCTGCTGCCATTCACACACATCATCTCATTTAATTGTTATATCAACTCCAAGGAGAGTTATTATACCCAGTACCCCTCCCTACCTGAGCTCTGACTATATGAACTCAGTAATGAATGGGATTTAGATAACACATCTCTGTCCAGACTTACTATCGAGCATCTCATGATCCACACTTAGAACTTGAATAAATGCGGGTAGAAAGCCGTCCTCGAGTCACCGCCTCCTTCTGCAGAAGATACCCAGAAGCTTAGAAAGACCACTCATAACTTGCCGAGGTCACGCAGCCAATGACCACAAGCCAAGATCTGACCTCAGGCCCATCTGACTCCAAAGCCCAGCCTGGAGACCATGTCCTCCAGAGCCTCTGCCCACCTGCTTTTGTGTCAGGTTTCCTTCCAGTTCTTCAGTGACACCAAGCATCTCACCATAGCCCTTTCCCAGTGAGAATCCTGCCCTGTCCATCCTTACGCCCAGCCCAAACCGTCCGGCCCTGTCTGCCCCACATTTAGCATTGCTCTGTACCCTCAGCAGTGAACTAGCCTTACAGAAAGCTCTGTGCCTTAATCTCATGCCAACATAGACAAATAGGACAGACTCAACCACTGCACCCTCGCCAGGCCTGCTTAAACCTGCATGTGAAATTCAGTGTATCAAGCATTTTTCATGTCATCTGCTTGTGCTAGGCTCAAAATAAATGAGTCCTCAAAGAGGCAGCCATTAGACTCCTATATTAAGAATGGAATTATATATAATTAACTTTGAACATTTGTGACACAGCATACATGCTATAAGTGCCCAGGATACAATTACATCTTGATGCCCTAGAATACTGAGTGGCATTAGCCTGGAGCACCGTGAGCAGTGCTATATAAACCACCTCTTTATACCTAACCGAGAATGTGGCAGTCAGCATAGCTGAAGCACAGAACACAGATCTGCCAGGCAGTCACAGCCAAGGAGAATGAGGGAAGCAGCAGTTAGGGGGCAGGTAAGCATGTGCTAGATGGCAGCTGCTGCGCTCAGCACGACGTGAGTTCCAGGGACTCACCGCCGGGCCTCCGCTAGTCCTCAGTTTCCTATTCTGTGCCCTCCGAAGCAGGTTCAGAATCTTCTAGACAGACAGAATTAATAAAAAAAAGAATGAATTGTCACACATAGAACTTTTAGCATGCAGGACCTGGACAACATAAGGTGTTAAAAATCGAGCCCCTTTTAATAACCCTCCTTGCCGTTGATATTTACTTCTTTTATTTGATTCTAAAACAGTGTGCTGTGAGTATCGTAGAATATCACATTACCTTCCTCAGTGAACTGTTGTTAACATCTGCTTCTTAAGGATGAAATATTTGTAATGTTGGAGGAACTACTCAAAGCCCTATTATTTCACATGTCCCCAAGCTCCACCTCTCATAATTTTTTTTGTACCAATAAAGACAGCCTGTGATTTGTAAAATTTGTGCTCATAGTAATTAAAAATATGACCTTTATCCAGATCCTGTTGCAGAGGCACTTATGAATTCCTCTAAAGTACACTCTCCAGCTGTTACTGTTGTTAGAAACATGTTTCCACTGGTTGACTTTTCAAAGATGATTTCTAGTTTTAAATGATTAACTTTGCTGCTGTGTTGTAAGTCACTGGACTGAGAGGGGTAATTGTGGTTGAAAGACCAGCACAGGAGAACTCTTTTCTCTTCATGGAAAGGTGATGCGATCTCGTGTAATAATTGACCAGTGCTTCCAATTAACAGAGCATGGCTCATGAATAATGCAATTATTCTTTTGATTAAAGTAATCTCAGAAAGAAATTGCATTTCTGAAAAAAAAATACAATTCAGTATATACATGGCATAGTAAATTCCCTTGCTTTTTATTGGTAGATTTTATTATGCAAGGTAAATGGAAATAAGAAAACTCTACAATGTGGCTGAAGTGTATGTAACATCCTTTTAAAATGTGAGTAGTTTCAACTAGCATACCCTTTTTTACTTTCTTGGAAATGGAGTCTCAGTCTGTTGACCAGGCTGGAGTGCAAGCGGGAAATCTCAGCTCACTGCAACCTCTGCCTCACAGGTTCCCCCAATTCTCCTGCCTCAGCCTCCCAAGGAGTGCAAGTGGGAAATCTCAGCTCACTGCAACCTCTGCCTCCCAGGTTCCCCCAATTCTCCTGCCTCAGCCTCCCAAGTAGATGCCTGTCACCATGCCTAGCTAATTTTTTTGTTTCTTTAGTAGAGAAAAAGTTTCACCATGTTGGCCAGGCTGGTCCCGAACTCCTGACCTTAAGTGATCCGCCCACCTTGACCTCCCAAACTGCTGGGATTACAGATGTGAACCACCATGCCCAGCCTAGCATACCTGTTTTAAATTCATGTTTCAAGTTGATCTAGATGGGGAACCAATTTATTTTTAATGTTGAGTCAGGCTGTGTCAAGAGACAGAAGCAGAGTTTATATTCTCAGCCCTTAAACTGGTGGACTGTTAGCATTTGGTTGTTGCAACTTTAAATGTTTTGGAAGTGAGCTCCATCCCCTGAGAAGAATAAGAGAGGTGTTTGCAAGATTTTTTAAAATCACCAATAAAAAGCTGGAGCATAAGGAAAAGCCAGCCCGTGGCCACTCACACAGGCCTTAGGTGCTCTTCCAGAGACCACTGGGGGGATTCTAAATAAAAGAGCATCTTAATCATATTTGCCTTTTTTTTTTTTTTGAGACAAAGTCTCACCCTGTCACCCAGGCTGGAGTGCAGAGGTGCAATCTCAGCTCACTGTAAGCTCTGCCTCTGGGGTTCAAGTGAATCTCCTGCCTCAGCTTCCTGAGTAGCTGGGATTATAGGCACACACCACCACACCCAGCTAATTTTTGTATTTTTAGTACAGATGGAGTTTCACCATGTTGGTCAGGCTGGTCTCAAACTCCTGACCTCATGAGCCACCATGCCCAGCCATATTTGCCTTTAAGAAAAAATAATTACGGCTATGATGTGGAAGAGGGCCTAATGGGAGGCCAGCCAGAGAGAAGACTGTCTCAGAAATCTACATGAGAAGTGGCAGCACGCGTGATCCGGAGCCATGAAGTCACCAGTACAAACTGAGATGTGGGGGTCACAGAGAATGAGGAGTTAGGGTGCTTCTCAGGGGTTTGGATTTGGAACGGAACAGAGAGTAGTGCCCTTGGCTTGTGGGTAGACAGAACGGTAAGAAAGAACTGTCGTGCACTCAGTTTTGGACTGAATTTGTAGTTTCTGAGAGACGTGCAGGTGGAAGTGTCAAGTGCACTTCTGGGTGTAGACTGGTGAATCAGCAACCAAATATTTTTGGAGAAACTACTGGTGCCAAGTACCACTCTAGGATCAGGAACACACAGCTGACGAATCCCCGCCTTCGCTGACATTCACGTCTTTTATTTGACCCTAAAGCAGTATTATATGACTGTCTTAGAATTTCACATCACCTGCCACCCGGTGGCAATTTGGGAAGTGTAGGGGGATATACAATAAACGTGAGAACAAATCAATAACATAATTTTAGATGCTGGTAAGCATTTTGGAGAAGATAAATGAAGACACTGTGGTTGAGAGCGACCAAGGGGCCATGGTGGGAGTTGCTTTGCCAAGTTCAGAGAAGGCCTCTGTGCCTCTCTCCAGGGCTGGAATTCAAATGAAAGGTCTGGGCTAGAGACAGATTTGGAATTACCCTCATTGAGATGCGGGTTGAAGGACTGAAATGTTTCATTGGATTTAGGAACTGGCAGGCGTCTCAGATTCCCAGGAAGTTCTCTGCAGGCCTCCTCCCTGGGGCCCAACTCCAACAGCTCAGAGCAGCTGGGGGTGCTGCGGAGGGTGTCCCTGTCCTGTGGGGTCAGCTTGTGGAGACTGGTAGCAGACCCCCTAATGCTGTGCTCTGGAGCGGGTGGAAATTTGAAGCCAGTGAAGCCTACCAGGGCATCAGTCCAAGGACACACAACACTGGGTCCGAAGACAGGGAGGAGAGGCAGTGTGAGGGGCGCGGATGGATGGCACGGCAGTCAGGCGCAAGGCTCCTGAAGCAATCAAAGGTGCGGGGGGGCGAGCACTGACCCATCGCTGACCAGTTCGCCCGTGGGCAGAGGGTTTTGGAGAACGGGCCTTCCCTGCCCACAAGTTAATATTCTGGAGTGGGAAAAACAGGCTCCAAAGTTACCTGAGCTGCCACAGTCATCTTTTGGAGGCAGCGGGCTACCTCGTCTGTCTCCCCAGACTAGAAAGCTGCAACACAGTTTCTGGAAGCAGCCAGGCAGATGCTCAGTGGCTTTCTGATTTATACCATACATGTAAATCAAAGAATGTGACTGAAATATTTATGCCTATGACTGTGTGTGTATGTGTGTGTGGCAAGTTTGAAGCGGAAGTCAGCAGTCAACGTGTGTCCACTCATTTTATTTTCTGTAACTTTTCTTTGATAAGCTGCCAGTTTCTCTTGGCAGCAGGAGAACTAAATTGAGTCCGAAGCAGTAAAATCAGTGTAGACATTTTTAGCCGCTTCTGGTTTCAAACCGAGACTCATTTTGGTAATACCCAGTGAATCAAGTCTTGTCATTGTTGTGGATGTTGTTCACGATGTGAAGCCGTTCTGTCTCAGCTCGGCAGAGCTTAGCCCCAGACAGAGCAGACTGTCTGCAGAGGGGTCTCTTCCCTGTTGCCTTCTTCCATGTGCTGATGGAGGTGAGAGGCTGGGTGGGCCTGGGAATGCTTCTGTGACAGTGCATCTCGGTGGTGATGAGGGACCAGGCCTGTGCCGATGGTAGTGAGAGCCTGGGGTGGGGGGGGCAGGAATGGTTCTATAACAGGGAACCTTGGTGGTAACAAGGGGCCGGGCCCCTGCTGATGGAGGTGAGAGGCTGGGTGGGCCCGGGAATGCTTCTGTGACGGTGCACCTTGATGGTGATGAGGGACCAGGCCCATTATGACACCTCGTCTGGCTCTGGCTGCAGCTGTCCTCACCCTGTCAGCTCTCAGAGCAGAGCTTCTACCCTTGTTCCTTGTTCCTTTGAAGCTGAGTGACACACAATGGTCACACCGCCGTGTCATCCAGGATCCAGGCAAGGCTGCACTCCTAGAGTGGGCCATTCACCCCCATCTCTTCTGAAAGGGTTCCTCCTGGGGGTGTGGTAAGCTGGTTACACGCCCATGGCCTTGGCTGGCCGCCTCCTCTCCATGGAAAGCCATGCTCCGTGGGAGACAGGTGACCTTTCCCCACCCCTACACTCACTGTGTCCCTTTGTCTTCTCCACGTCCCACGTAGGTACACACATGGAACATGCACACAGTAGGCCTGAGGTTTCCTTGTCTGCATCCAAAGCAATTTTTTAAAAGTCCCACTGCTCTGGGATTTCCTAAACCTTAGATGTTAGAAATTTTCTAAGGAACTGCCACCTTCCAGAGTGACAGACCAGGAAGGAGGCCAGGAAAGGGACAGAGGTCCAAGCCCCTGGCCCTTCCTTGTTTGTCTTCTGTCCTCCTCCCTCTCGGCACCACAGGGGCCACGCCTCTTGCTGGCTGCTGGAGACTGCTGTGTCATCAGTGCACCCTCCCGGAAGTGGCCTTTGCTCCGCTTTCCCTTGGAGCCATAATGACTGAAGGGCTCTGGGAGCATGATTTGATCTCTTTCACAGTAGCCACACAGGTCAGCATAAACCGACTGATGTGTACATTTTCACATAGGACCCACCCAAATGCAAAGGGAAAATAACATAATCAAGTTTATTAAAAATTACTCTCTGGATGTGAACATTTGCTAAATTTATATTGACTTGACTTTTTTAAAAATCGTTTTTACCTTCATTTTAAAAAATGCATTTTAGAGCCAGGTGCGGTGGCTCACACCTGTGCTCCTGGCTATTCAGGAGGCTGAGGCCAGAGGATCACTTGTGGCCAGGAGTCCAGACCAGCCTCAACAACATGGCAGGATCCCCGTCTTTAAACAGTGCCTTTTATTCAGTTATCTAAATAACATTAGAGACTATCAGATCACAAATGTTTAATAGAGTTCTGTTATGTGCTAGGCAGTGTGACCCAGCGTGCCCCTGTGAGATTTTTCCCTGAAGGTTGGCTGGCCAGTTTACAAGCAGAATTTTCCTCTTAGGAGTCTTCACAGTTACATCAAAGAATACTCAGTCGAGTAATGTTTTCAGTCTTTGGAATCTTACCCTTAAATATCCACTCCTAACAAAAGAAAATCTGTGAAGACCCACAATAGACAACAGATACGTCAGACCAAAATCGCCAAATGAAGTATTTATAGTATATATACAGTGTGCTTCTCTATTCTGTGGTAGACGGACAGTGGAAAGTGGGAACTAATTATTCCTAAGTGGCTAGAGATAAAGTTGCAGTTAGTGGAACAAAGTTCCTGGAGGAACTGTGTGAAATTCATGGCACGCACCTGGATGATATTTACTGGGGGTATTTTAGGATGTGTGTGGGGTGGAGAGGCTAATACCGATGATGGCGGTTTTCAATCAGGGAGCTCTCCATGCGTGCCCAACCAGGGACCGGGTGAGTATTTCTTCATGCAGCACTGTTGATTTGCATCTTACGTAGCAAATACTTCTAAAGAACCAGAGGCATCGCTCATGATAATAAGTCAACATTGATTCTGATGGAGCAAGGTGCCTACAGGATGGTGAAGGATTTATGGTTAATTATAGACAGATTTTATGTTTGGGTTTTAATGCCATCTGGGTACTTTTCGACAGTTTGTAAAACTATGTTGAATTGGTATTAAAAGCAAATTCAGCTTTTATAACTTTACATCACCTGGGGTTCTTTGGAAGTCTCCTTTCAAGTATTTTCTGCTGTGCCACCTCCTCTGAACTTTTGATAGCTGGTTTGGTTGTATTCTAGCAAGCAATAAGTAATTTCTAGGCTGAGCACAGTGGCTCACGCCCATGATGGTCCCAGCACTTTGGGAGGCCGAGGCAGGCAGATCACAAGGTCAGGAGATTGAGACCATCCTGGCTAACATGGTGAAATCCCATCTCTACTAAAAACACAAAAAATTAGCTGGGCATGGTGCTGTGCACCCATAGTCCCACAGCTACTTGGGAGGCTGAGGCAAGAGAATCACTTGAACCCAGCAGGTTGCAGTGAGACAAGATTGCGCCACTGTGCTCCAGCCTGGGCAACAGAGCCAGACTCTGTCTCAAAAAAAATAAAGTAATTTCCAAAGCCACATAAATAGCTAGAGAGTATCACATTATTTTCTCCATTAGAACTGTATATTATGTTTTACTTGTTTATATCTACGTAAATAAGGTATTTCCTAATTTCCATATCAATACCATCTATTGTTTTAAAATGATAAGAACAAATAACTTCATATAAATGTCAGTAACTCCTTATCACTACACACTAGTATATCTCAGAAAGCTGCACTATAGCTTAGGAATGTAATGACTAAAACTAGAAAAATACTTAAAGCAACCTAAACCCCTATGTGTGAATGCAAGGTGAAAAGATTTTCTTATATAAATATGGTACTTTGGTCTACCTGATAGACCTTCATTTATGAATGATCATTAGTGATTATACCATGTCCCTTTTCCTCACAAGAGCTTTAAACTAATGGCATTCCAGGTACCTTCTGAGGCTGATTTCTGCTCCCGACAGTGATGCATTAGTTCCGTCTTTCACTACCCTGACCTTCTTTGATGTAAATAAGCCTGTCTTCAGATATACATGTGTAACAAAACTGCATTTCCCGATGAAGGTAATGCTGGCCCCTGTTTCATGCTGTGAGTGATTGAGATGCTTTTGGGCAGATGCCTGCCTAAATTAAAGTGCTACACTGTGAAACGTTACCAGTCATTCAGATTGATTATGCCAAAAGAACAGGTTGACTCTACGTAGGAATAATAAGATGAGGGATGAAAACAATTTGTAAATTGGTTGGAAAAACTTGCAGAGTGTCAGGAATTCTGTACTTAAGAAATATCAAAATGTGCAAATGCGCAGTGATGAATGTGTTTCTGTATAACACAGATGACTGTCCTACAGGTTTCAGGAAATTCCTATTATGTAACGAAGGAACGCATTACCTTTGATTTCCATTTGGGTCCCAGCTTGGGGCTCTTGGTAAGGGTGTGTGATTTATACAAGAAATAGTATGTAGAGATATCTGAAATCTCTTTTAACAAGAAGCTTTTTGCAATGTTTAATTTAGAGATGAACTTTAAAAGGCATATTAACTTATGGAATATTAAGGGTTTTCTTTGAGTCACTGAAAAGGCTGCCCCATGTGATGATTGACCTCTGCAAGACCTTAATAACCTATCATCTCTTCCAGGACAGGGCTGTGGGTTAGATTTGTTTGTACTACTCACAGCCCCTGGAGAGATGAGAAGTCCTTGGTGAGTGTCCATCCGATAAACCCTAAAGATAATCACAGTGGAAATGCTTGTGTGGCTAAAGAATAACATTTCTCCAGGTTACCACACCAGATTAGGTAACCTGGGGATTCAATCTGTGAGCTGGGGACCTGTTAACAGAAACTTCTCTTGCTTTGCTGGGTTTTTTTTTTTTTTCCTTAAAAAAAAATGTTTCTCAAGCTATATTTATTTTCCAGTAAGATTACTTGGTCTTCTTGGCAAAATGCAGGCCCTGTGCCTTCATCCTCAGGGACTTATTCAGGAGGAATATACAGGTTGACGGCACCTGGTAGATTCTGCCGCCTGTAGTTTCCACTTGAAGAAACCATATCAGAGACTTAAGGAGATGGTGCTTGGTGTTTTCTGGGACCAAGAAGAGTACGGATAATTAGTTATGGGAGAGAAGAAGACATCAAAGGGGCTAAAGTGCTTTTGATTTACTTGTTTTGACCCTGCTAATTGGAACCTAATTAGTACATTCCAAACACAGACAGCTACTTGCAGTGATAAATCTTAGATGTATATGTCTTAATTAAAGCTAAACCTCTCTTCTTAAAGATAAGCATTAGATTTCCCTGTGATAAAGCAGTCTTAATCCATTGCTTGTCTTAAATGTGATCTTATTAGATAGAGCACTGAAACATATGAAAATTTAACGAAAGTGCATATTACGAGAGACATGAAGGAGATTTTAATGTAATGAAGGTATTATGTAACAATTTCAGGATGTTAAACAAATGCAAAATGTAGCGCACCCTTGGAAATGGCAGATAACCTGTATTAGAAAGAGCTCATCTGAGGATATCGTGAGAACTAAGGGATCCAGGTGGGTGAGACGCACATGCCCCCTTCCCTGTGCATTTAGTAAAGGTTCTCCAAGGCTGACTGTCTCATTCAAGGCCAGATACTGTGCCAGGAGCCAGTGAATACACAGCCACTGATAGACAAGGACTTCACAAGCTCCTAGGTCTCCTAGATAGGAGACGTGCTGAAATTCCTTACTGTTTGTATTACAGAATTGAAAGGCCGAGTACCAACAGAGGTTAAATACCGTGACGTGGACGTTTACAGAATAAATCAATCTCTCTCAGCCTCTATGCCTCTCTGCCTCTCTCTCCCTGTCTCTGTTTCTCTTTGCCTATTTCTCTCTCTCTCTCTCTCTCTCTCTCTCTCTCTCTCTCTCTCTCTCTCAATCTCTCTCTGCAGATGACACAATTTCTGATGACGTAAGTTTGGTTGTAGTGCTGTGGAGTAGAGAAAGACAAACTGTGTATAAAACACATAGAAATACCGCCCTAAGCCATTCCGGCAGTAAATACATCAACATACCTTAAATTATAAATGTCTGGAAAGAGAATTCCTTATCATAACAAAGTTCTGAGTCTCTGAATTCTTTCTGTCTCTACAAACTCATAAAGAAAAGTTAGTAAAAACTATACCACCCCTTAGTGACAAAAACAAATACTGCATTATTCTCATGGACTCTGTGGGTCAGCCATCTAAGTAGAACATCAGGACTGGCTTGCCTCTGTTCCACAATTACTGAGATCTCATCTAGAAGGACCTGTAGATGGAGATAACTTCACCTCTGGGGACTAGTATGAACTGGGGCATCGTCACAGTGGATGTTGGCTGTCTGCTGAGGCCTCAGCCGAGAATCTGACCTGCATCCCTGCAGCCCCTCCATATGACTTGGGCTTCCTCACAACATGGTGGCTGAATTCCAGGATGGATCCTTTCAAGGGAACAAGGTGGAAGTGTATGACATGTTTATGACCTTAGCCTTAAAAGCCACATAGTATCACTGTACCCTGTTGGTTGAGACAGTCACAATGTTCTGCCTGTGTTTGGAGAGAGACAGCATTGTCCCTACCAGTCAGTGGCAGAGTGTCAACCTGACATTGTGAGAGGAACATTAGAATGATAAATATGTGGCAGCCATCTTTGGAACATACAGTTGGCCATATTTTGCATCTGGCGTTTTGGTCCTTTAATTCATTCTTTCTGATTAAAAGCCTTAAAATATGTTACTTCAGAAGATAAGAAATAAAACAGAAGTCTCTTATGTCCCTTTTGTAGGAAATAGGTCCATGAGATATATCTCTAAGCCCTTCTGAACCTGGTTTATGCATGCAGCTTAAGTATGTCCCAAATGCTTGTCAGCCATTGGGTAAAATCAAACACGTACTTCTTTTATTTTACATACAGTCATGTGGCAAACAGAGAAGCAATCAACACTGTAAATCACTCAACATTTTCTTGAAGCCAGAGAAGCATCCGTACTTTTTCAAGTACTGTTTCACTGTCACATCATGACAAGAATGAGTTGAATGTTTCTGGTTCTCAGCGCAGGTGCACTCAGCCCCTAAGGCAAGAAAGAGGCCAGCAGTGTGCATTGTGAATGGCGCTCACCGTGAGACCGAATGAGGTGGGGGAGTCATGGAAATGTACTGCTGCGAGTCAGCTGAGCCTCTTTTATGTTCCTCCCATTTTTAGAAGAATTGTCTTAGTGTCTTTTCACCACTTTCTCTGGGTAGAACTGATTTCAGCACGTTTGACAAATGTAGCAATGCTTTGTAAGGATACCATGTGATAATAATTAAACTAATAATTATAGGTGGTGTATTTAGCTACTTGCAAACTCACAGATGGCTAATACAGTTTTAAGGATCCCTGAAAAAAGTCATATATGTGACTAAGGTCTTGCAGAAAGAGTCAAGTAGAAAATTTAATTTCTGAATTAATTGCTTTATTCCCAGGAGGCATCGCCCTTGATAGCTTTGGGTACTCTGGATGATTTTCCAAGTTCATGGTTGGCTCTATGGCTGTGTTTTTGGCTGTAGGACATTCTGACATTCTGTGAAATGTGTTCTAGACTGAGCTTGAATGCTTAAGTTCAGTACAAAGAATTATGCTTTTGATCTACTGCAGACACCCAAACCTAAGCTTGAAATGCAAATAATAGGTTTTCTGCAGTGAATTACAAAGGCAAACAGAAGTCATCCCTATCCAGAGAATGAACTACTCACAGTTAAAACAGAAAACTGGGGAGGAGGGGATTTACTCTGGCTACTTTTGATAGTGAGGACAGAATAGTACTGTTTAATTCTATGAGAATCCACATGGGTGATAAAGAACCACAGAGCTGGCTCCACGGACAATTGCAGGAAGGTCCACAGACTATCCCTGGTCCCTGTAAACATGAGCTTAGGTGTTTGTTCTCCTCCCTAGTTGTTCCATTAAACTCTGATGGACACAGACCCTTGCCCCAGAACTATTGCTTGTTTATGTACTGGGATAATGGGCAGAAGAGATGTATACTCAGCCGGGCTTCCCTTATGGATCAAAGCTTTGTCAACATCCTGCTAAGCTGTTGACTTTGAGGCTTTTATTATACTTTCACAATATGAAAATGCATTTCTGTACACTCCAGGTCTGTGTGAGTTTAAAAAAATAATAATAAGGCAAAACTATAATTACCTTTGGCCACTGTCCTTGGGCATCTCAAGGCTGTCAGATCTTTTACCAGAGAAGCAAGTTTGTTTTGTCTTCACCTAAATAACCCCTGGCTAGGAGAGAACCAAAAGACTAGATTTCAGCATTTCTACCCACCCTGTGCATTATACACAGGGAATAAAAGCCCAAATAAACAAAGAGATGAAATAGCAATGCTATAGCAATAAAATCAATGCTATTGATTTTATTCCAGCAAATCTCATACCATAGTATATCTCTTAGAAGCATGAAAATATCTAGGCCTTTATTGCTCAATTTAACTAGGCTCTTTGCATGCTCTTATTTTTTTAAAAAAATAAATTATCTGAAAGGATTAAAATTAAAACATGATTCTTTTCCTAGTGCTAAAAGCATTTCTCTGACACAATATGCTTAACACTGAAGAAACTCGATAAAACAAAATTATATCCCAGGATAGAAAGATTTAGAACATTAGCAAACTTCTTCATTTAGATGGCTGGATGCTTTTTCTCAATGGGATTTTTGAGCATGCTTGTATCAGCATAGCCCAAATCTGAAAACTCTTACTATTTCTATTGAAAAAAAAATGTTGACAAGTAATACACTCGCTAAGTATGGGTGCATACCCAGTTGTACTTTTAAACACACGCAGTTCATGCTGGCAGCAGAATTTAATTGACTGAGCTGTGGTATTGGCTCCATTGTCATCTCTGCTTACGATGCTCTGTTTTTAAATATTCATTGATTTCACACATTCTGCATGATGGTTGATCAGAGACCTCAGCCCTGACTGGAGAAGCCGCTGCAGGGTGAGCAGGGGCAGAGACCCACACCTGTCAATGAGATGCTATTACCCAGTTTTTGCTCTTCCCTGTGGTCATGTCCTGTCAGACTCTCTCTTATTTTGTACATTCTACATACTGCTTAGAAGATAACAGTTGGAAACAGTGTTTTAAAAGACTGAATGGAAATCCTTATAGGTAAGGATGTACATCTCAGAGAGGGGTTAGGTGAATCACTCTGGGTTACACAGCTAGTTGGGGACAAGTCTAGGACACCTTCTACAACCTGACTATTACTATTAATACAATTTCCACTGTACCATATTTCATTATTAGTATAATTTCCTTCAGAGAGAAAAAGATCAACATTCAGTGTCTCATTTTTCCACTTGATTGCCACTGGTCTCATTTTAGTTCAGAGCCAATAGGAAATTATGTATTTTATCAAAAACAAATTTGGAACAGATAAATGTACTTTCTTTTCTACAGGGGCCAAACAAATTTAGTATGAATTTTATGGAAGTGCCCAGGATTCTGGAACAGCGGTGGATGGAAGCAGCAGTATAAATTGTAGGGGACCAGAACTAAAGGATTCTGTAGACTCTAAACTCAAGATCCCAGTCCTGTTTGAGGTTGGGGCATTCAACTCCCATGGTCCAACTGTGCTTAACAAATAAGGGCTATTTTTAAATGCATCATTGGCTTAGGAGGCTGCATAAAACACCACCCATCCATACAATGAGCCGTGTCACTGACACTTCACCTCCTCACCACCCATGCGTACTCATCGTACTCATCGACCACTGTCACTGATCCTCTACCTCCTCCACCTGCACTGGCATGGCTGAGACAGCACCTTTTTCTAACTCACTTTGCTGTTCGAGACTGTTCCTGCTGGACATATCGGCATGATTTCATCTGTATAATGACTTCGAAGAGGGCCCAGTGCCATTCTTTTGCCCTTAGACCCTGTGTCCCTGCAATACAAAGTGATGAACACTTTATTGTGATTTTATTGATGAATTAAGGGAAGTTTTAATTAGGCAACGATGCCGAATGCTCACATAGCTAGGACATTAACATCCATCCAACGTAAAATAAACAGAATGAAACTGCAAAATAGTTGAATGGGAATAAAAGCAAGTCTATCAAACGGCTTCATAGGTTTATGCTCTATAAAATATTTTAGTGAGAATTTTCATTTTATAAACTTTTAAGTTGAATGTTTTGAAATGATTGCCATAATGACCACAGTGATTTTCAGGAATGGAAATTCAGTAATGTTATCATTTATCCCAGTGATTAAATGAGACCAATAATTCAAACCAACTTCCCCGAGTTTACCTGAACACACCTTGTCAAGTATGTTTCAGATCATGATTGACAAGTTGAATGGTATCTGTGGTTTCACTTAAGCATGTACATCCCCAAATATCAGTTAGTGTGTTTTCTTAATTCATTTTTCTGGGCTATTTATTGAGGAAATTGGTCCTGAGATTATTCTGTAAGATTTTAAAGCATCATCAATTATATATTTTGCACAATTATAGTAGAAAGTAGAGTGATAATACCTAGGTTTTAGTCTCTGCTCTGCCAAATATTAACCATCTAATATTGGACCATTTACTTCCCATCTTGCAAGGACAGAC
This sequence comes from Saguinus oedipus, assembly GCA_031835075.1. Lineage (NCBI taxonomy): Eukaryota > Metazoa > Chordata > Mammalia > Primates > Cebidae > Saguinus > Saguinus oedipus. Next base: position 171,254,563 of record CM063172.1, on the reverse strand, counting down.
CTCTACTTCTGCTTCCAGTCTGGTTTTATTAGTCAGGATTATCTCCATTGTCATAGAATCCAACCAAATTTAGCTCTAACAAAAAGAAAAAGAATGATTCGTGCACCTGAGTCACTGTGGGCTACCTTGGCTGTTGGCCCGCCTGAGTCCGTGTCCTCAAATGACATCTTGAAGCTGTCTATCTTCCCTTCACTCGTCTCACGCCATGTTTACTGTTCTCAAATAGATTTTCTCCCTGGGTGGTAGCAAAGATGAACACAGGTAGTTCCCCATCTGTATTCTCCTGGCTTAGCCAAAACCACATGTCTAAGCCAACAGAAGCCATGAAGACCTCAGAGACCTGAATGGCAGTGCCTAGGCCAGGCCCACACTTGGACCTAGGAGGTGAGGCAAGCCCGGTTGAATCAAACGAACTAAGGGCAGGGAAAGATGTAGTTGCCAGAAGACATGCCAGGCAGGCGAAATCCATGTGTCTACCACCTCTGCCGGGGAGGACAGACAGAATCCAAATGCACTTTCTTCCCATTTATAAACCTTCAGAGACTACCCTTAACTAATACACAACTCTCTCACATACAACAGCAAGACGTGTAGTCTTTCAGAAATGATATGCATTTCCTAGCCTGACCCAGACGCCATTTTTATGGATTATAAATCTGTAGGTAAATGCCCTAATCTGAGCAAATCCCTGACTTTGTACCCAACAATCCAGTAAGTTTGGGTCAGGGACTTTGGCTTTTCCAAACGTTAAATCTCCTAATGAGCTGACTCGAGGCACCCCTAATTACTCACAGTCAAGAGTTAGAACCTCTCTCAGAAAGTTCTGCTTTTTTCCTCTGAGATTGGAGGTGAGCCACCTTGGAGGAAAGATTCTCCATCCTGCAGGACCATAGCAGTTGTCACAAGAAGCAGCCATGGAATTTAGCAGTTTTTCACTTGCTCCTCTGGCATTGATGAACTGTGCCCTCCCCCGCCCCCAGGATATCTTAAGACAGGCTAAAGAAATTCGCATGTCAAACTGGCATGTAACAGACATTCGGTCAATGCTAATTAAATAAATAATACTGGAGAAAGTACTTCATGCCATGCAAGTAATTTTGTAGATGTCATTGTGATTATGCCTAATACAAAAGATTTTTTTTGTTGTTAATTTTACTTGTTTTAACAGTAAAAAATGTGTCAGGAGAGAAATTACTGTAATGAGAATAGCTGTTATAAAATTCAAGATTTAGATAGTTTTTGAGATAACACTGATAACCCTCTCTATCTAATGCATTAGGCAAATTTAAGAACTGAATCATCTCAGCTATTAAGAGATAATTGTATGACATCTTTGGAATACCTAAATAAAATAGATTGCAATATATTATTTTTAATATCTGTTCACTGGCCTATGTTTAAATGAATTTAAGTTTTTGGTTAAAGATGTCTACTTAGAATATATTATTTTTTCAAGAGTAAACACTATTGAATTTGAGTTATCTAAATTTAGTAGCATAAAAAATGTCCTCCTAGCAATGTATACAGAAGAGGCTCACAAATTAACCAACATCCTTTAGTTCCTCTGAAATACATCCCTACTGACGTCCATGGGACTCTAAACATTTGAGACTAGAGAGCTTCAGCGTTTCTGCTCCCTCCAGCTTAATTGTGTGTTTTAACAAGTCATTTGTGCTCCTTTGGAGACGTGTTTTTGCTAGTTGTGCTTAATACTGAATTTCTTAATTTAATTAAAAAATCAAGTAAGCCAAGGAACCATCAATGAAAAAAGAAGTGTTTCTACAAAAAACTAAGTTGAGTGATTTACAAAGACTTAATAAAGCAGGTTTGTTAGAAAACTATTGTTGAGCTATTTGCATGCAGAATGACTATAAAAATGGAAGGAAAGAATCTAAAAATCAAAACCAATTCTGACTTCGGATTGCACTGTTACTGGCCTTGTGTCCTAGTTTTACTTTAAAGGAATTGAAACTAGAAACTAGAAAAACTGATTACAAAAGAATGATGACTGGGCACTCCAAGAAGTGCATCTATACTTAAAAAAAAAAAAAAAAAAAAAAAAAAAGGCTTTGATCTTCCATTAAAAGATTGTTATAGAAGTGTATATTTAAACGTTTTAAAAATAGTAAAACATGCACCAATTTCTGATTAACCTACCAAATTTACATCATAGTAGGGAGTTCCTTCTTTCCTTGGCTCTGCCTCTCTTCTCACCAGAAATTCTTGTTTTGTCTTTTTTTCCAACTTTCCCCAGTTTCTCCACTGACTAGGTTTTTTGTTGTTTCTTTTTTTAGTTTGTAAAATGTCTGTGAGTACTTAGTACGTGTATACCTCCACTGACTTCTGAGACCTCCCCTTTTTATACGTGACACCTTAGATTTTGTCTTTTTTTTAAAGTGAGTAACTAGTAACTCAGCTAAGACTCCTTTGATCTTCCTTTTGATTTCCAGAATGAAAGAGAATATTATGTTCTTGTCTACAACAGAAATTCTGTATTGCATTTCATAAACATCACAATAATTCTAGAAAGAGAACAAATTTTTATTGAAATAAACAAGCACTGCCATTATTTTTCTGTCAAATGTCAAAGAAATGCAGTAAGCAAGGCATCCAAATACCTGTATCTAATTTACATTTTTATTAACTCAAGTTAAAGGCATACTTTATTATGAAAACTCTAAATCTGTTTTTTAATTTGATGACTTTATATTCCATATTAATTACATTTATGGACAAAACTAATTCCCTGGTAGATGGAAACACTAAAACAAAAGGAACAGACAGCTAAATGACCTCCAGGTAGATTTCAGATCAGCTTGCAAAGACTTTTCTTTTTATTGTTTAAATAAGACTAACCCTTTGCTTTCTATTCCATTTCATGAGATAATTTAATCCACAGTAGTGGGGGGAAATCCTTACTTTTTTATGGCAGCCAGACATTCATAAGTTAAACTTCTTTCTGAGAGAATTGCTTCCCCACACTCGAGGGGAAAAGAAGTATGTACACTCTTTACACCAGCAGAAGCCTCCACATCGTTGGGAAATGTTTGGTAATGAGCTTGGTTTGTTGGCAGGTGCAGACACCTACCTTGTAATATTGTCTGCAAGGGAATTTGCAGGAATGGTAGTACCCAGCCCACCAGAATGGTATATGGGGCAGGAGCTTTAAGCGCCACGGGACAGTTTGCCTTTATTACACTTCTTTTTGCCTGGGGCTGTGAAAGTATTCTGAATAAAATGCAAAATATCAGATGAAGAGTTTGAGTGGCTGCTTAAAAGGGTCCTCATCCTCTAACTGCCCAGTGGGTTTTCCTTGCCCATTGCCTAGACAGAGCCAATTTATCAAGACTGGGGAATTGCAATAGAGAAAGAGTTTCATTCTCACAGAGCTGGCTGTTTGGGAGACTGGGGTTTCATTGTTAGTCTCCCAGGAAACTCGGGGATGGGACTTTTAAGGATAATGTAGTGGGTAGGAGGTTGGAAAGTGGGGAGTGCTGATTGGTTAGGTCAGAAACGAAATCATAGGGAGAAATGAAATCAAAGCTGCCCTCTTGTGCTGAGTCAGTTTCTGACCCGTTGAGCCAGTTTATCCATCTGGGTGATGCCATCTTATCCATTGAATGCAGTGTCAGCAAAATATCTCAAGCACTGATTTGAGGTTTTACAATAGTGATGTTATATACTGGAGCAATTTCAGAAGGTTGAGAATTTGCAGGCTCCAGCTGCATGACTCCTAAGCTATCATTTCTAATCTTGTAGCTAATTTATTAGTCCTGCAAACACAGTCTAGTCCCTAGGCAGGAAGGAGGTTTGTTTTGGAAAAGGACTGTTACCATCTTTGTTTCAAAGTTATGTTATAAACAAAGTTTCTCCCAAAGTCAGTTCGTCCTGTGCCCGAGAATGAACAAGGACAGCTTAGAGATGAGAAGCAAGATGGAATTGGTTTGGTCAAATCTCTTTCACTGTAATAATTTTCTCCATTACACTTTTGCAAAGATGGTTTCAATCCTGCAGGGAGCCGGCTTTCCAGCCTTCTGGAAAGCACAGGGTTTCGAAAGATCACTGGACATACCCTTCCTATGAAGTTAATTTATTCAGCATAGCACCCTCTAAACTTTATTTCCATCCCACAGAAATGTAATTGTTAGCTGTTTTTTCCCCCAGTTGACCATGCTAACCTGAGAACACTGTGAAACACAGCAATTCCGTGTTTGTTCTGGGGCGGATGTGGCTATTGCTGTTGGTGTCCCCGGCCTGACTAGTTTCCCTTCACGTGGTGTCTTTCCTTCCCTGAAAGAAACCCCAGTGGTGAAGGCCATGACCGAGTCTGTCAACTCAAGCCTGGTCAAAAAGTATGATGTCAACCACCACTGCCAGAGTTTCAATGGCTTATGCTCCCTTTTTATTCTTAGGCTGAAGAGGTAACCTGTTACATGGGCCAACATTTTGCATTCCACATCTCATTCTCTCTTGTTTTGTACCAGTTGCAACTAATTGGCACTAATAATCACATCTGTCTGTGTGACACAGCCAAGCATAAGTAGCTGCTCAGATGCCCATGTGTGCTCCAAGACTATCCCGGTGTGTGCCTTCCAGAGCACATAAAGCTAAAATGCTTCATAAAGTTTTGGAACGTTCACTTTATCTATGTATGTTTTAGGAGCTTATGAAAAGCAAGTTTTTAAGATGTATAATGGCCTGTTTCATTATGTGAAACGAGTCTCTCTGATTTTAGGAGTAAAGCAATAACCAGAAAGATGGGGGTGGAAGAGAAGAAAAAGTATTTTCATATGAATGAGGAAAGTGAGGCTTTTGCATAATTTTAATGGGAAAAGGATTAAGTGGTTGGAAATAAACAAAAAGTGCAAAAGAAGAATAAAATACATACAGTGCTGTTTAGCCCGAGCACAAATCCATCGCAGCCCCCAGGAGACGTGGCTATTACTGTTGGCGCCCCCGGCCTGAACAGTTTCCTTCACGTGGTGTCTTTCCTTTCCTGAAAGAAATCCCAGTGGTAAAGGCCATGACTGAGTCTGTCAACTCAAGCCCCGTCAAAAAATATGATGTCAACCACCACCGCCAGAGTGCCAATGAGCTGTACTCCCTTTTTATTGTCAAGCTGAAGAGATAACCAGTTATGTGGGCCAATATTAAAAGAACTCTGGTTCTCTAGGGACTTGAGGACCCTGGGGACTTGCCAACAGTTTTGAATGAAATCTCTCTGGAGCCCCTGGTTATCTGGGAAAGGATTTTACTAGAAGCAACCTCATGGTTTCCTGAGTAGCACAGTCGGCATTCCCCCGCAGAGCAGAATTTGATGGGGTCGTAGACATTGCACCTTGTGCAAAAATATCAGCTGCTTTGTGTTAGAGGATGAGGGAATCCGATAAACAGCGCCCCTCCTCCTTGCCTGAGTTACGAACTGAGACAGAGTTGATTGTGACAAAAAAGACTAATAATGGAGAATGTGGCAAAGATACACAAAGAGTTGGCCGATGCTGAGTCTCACTCCAGTCCTTTGCAGGGCAGACACAAAGGCCTCTCTCTCCATGGGGCTGGGTGGGGGCGGGGCTGTCTCTAGCAAACATATTTCCTAGAGTTGCAGTCCAGGCAGAGTACAGTGTAGGCAAACAGGGCTGAGGAGGCGGGAGGGCCAGGGCTGAGCATTGTAGCCAGGCCCAGCCCCCAAGTTTCAAACACTTCTTTTTCCTCTCCTAGGGAAGAGGGAGTGAGGAGGACAGGAGAGGCCAGGAGTGTTTCTGCTACCTGGTGACCCTTCATGGAGAGGGTGAAGCCAGAAAGGAGAATTACCTTTCAAGATGTGAATGTACTCGATCCAGCGTGGTCATTTGACTTGATCCCCAATGGTCATTTGACCACAGCATAGTCTAGAAGGAGCTCTGCACTTGGAGACTAGATGTATTAGTCCATTCTCACACTGCTGATAAAGACGTACCTGAGACTGACTAATTGATAAGGGAAAGAAGCTTAATTGACTCAAAATTTCGCAGGGCTTGGGGGCCTCAGGAAACTTACACTCATGGCGGAAAAGAAAGCAAACACATCCTTCTTCACATGGGGGCAAGGAGAAGTGCCTTATAAAACCATCAGATCTTGTTAGAACTCACTATCATGAGAACACCATGAGGGTAAATGCCCCCATGATTAAATTACCTCCCACCGGTTCCCTCCTACAAGATGCAGGGATTATGGGAACTACAATGCAAGGAGAGATGTGAGTGGGGACATAGCCAAACCATATGACCAGGGATTTCTAGTCCTAGCTCTAGGACTTCCTGGCATGTGGCCTCTGCCAAGTCACTCTCTGAGCCTCCTTCTCATTTGTGAATCAGGGATAAATAATGCCTCTCTCTCTAGAGAGCTAAGATTGTTTAAGAAAATCAACAGTGTGGCCAGGCACAGTGGCTCACACCTATAATCCTAGCACTTTGGGAGGCCGAGGCAGGAAGATTGCCTGAGCTGAGGAGTTCAAGACCACCCTGGGCAACATGGTGAAACCCCATCTTTACTAAAACACAAAAAAATTTAGCCTGGCATGGTGGCATGCACCTGTAGTGCCAGCTACTCAGAAGGCTGAGGCACGAGAATGGCTTGCACCCAGCAGGTGGAGGTTGCAGTGAGCTGAGATTGTGCTATTGCACTCCAGCCTGGGCAACAGAGGAAGACTCAGTCCCCAAAAAAACAAACAAAACAAAAAAAACAGTGGTGAATATCAGGGCAGACTCCAAGACCGTACAGAAAGCCAATTCTACATCTTGCTATTTTGACGGGAAACCTGGGATCAAGACCTTTGCCCCCAGTCACACTTGGGACCAGTCACCCGGGATTGGGCCACCTCCCCTCTTGAACCACACCCAGGTTTTGCCTCTAGGTCAACAGCTATTTGTTCTCAAATAAGGGAAGCAGAAAAACTGTATCCTAAACAGAATTGGGGCCAATTCTCAGGACTTAACTTTTTAAAAACCTGTAAGGATTTTTTTTTAAAGAGAAAAGATAAATGAGTCTATGTTTTTTTTTTTAGTTTGACGCCAAGATAAGCTCTAGTCCCTTAAAGAGCCACCTTTAAGCAGTTCTTTAGAGTTGACAACAGACCTGGAACGCAGAGGAGAAAAGGCCACCTTGTTTCGTAGAAACAAGAAAAGCAGGTTGTGTTGCAGCTTCCAAGGGGGCGATAAGCTGGACTTTGCTTTATAATTCTGGGTAAGAATTTAGAGACCCAGAGACATTAAATTATGTAGATATTTTCATTGCTTTTTCTTTCCCTCTTTTTTTTTTAACCACAGTAATAAAAAGTTGTTGTTCTTACGCAATGTTGTTCTTGACAGTTTAATCAGAGAAAATATATGGCAGCCATGTGACATTTATTTATGGTAATGAAATGGATTCCCATGATATAAGCTCCTTGCCTGCCAGGCGTTAATGGGCTTCCAAGTAACACCCAGTACATTTTAAGTGGCCGAGCAGAAGCAGGGTGTCGCCAAGGTGAAAGGACCCTCAGTAGCATTTCCTACACACATGAATGAATACCTTAGAAAAACCTCAGATCCTCAGTAGACACACTTCCAATTTCAACATGATTTAGCGGTTTATAAAAGCATCTTACCTCTTTCACCAACAGAGGTTTACTTTAAGCTTCATTTCAAGACTTTTATGAGGTTGTGCTCCATCAGCCCCTCCGAGCTGCAGTGGCTGATAAATTCTGATGAGGCATTTTATGTGATGGCATGGCACTTTTGGTAACAGGCATTATTTTTCTGCAAAACTTCATCCAAAATGAACACAAACAGACGTGAGCGTTCAGGCAGTTCTTCTCCAGTGCACTTATGGCTGTTGACTCGTGGCCGGTCATCCCTCCTCCTGTCTTTCTGTGTGTTGGATTGAAGCTCTGAAACATCCTGTAAACATCCCATGTGGACCACGGGCTTTTATGCCTGCATTTCTGTTAGGCCTCCTGTTTAATCTCAGCTTTGTATTTTATATATATGCATAGAGACAGGGTCTTGCTATGTTGTCCTGGCTGGTCTTGAACTCCTTCCTCAAGTGATTGTCCTGCCTTGGACTTCCACAGTGACTTTGTTCGTTTGCTCTTTGGCATTTCCGTTCTTCCCCTGGGCATTCCAAAACGGGTAAGTGGCTCTTTCATTGCAAATATTTAAGTCAGGGGAACTCTGTATCAAACGGCATTCCCGTGTGTGCATTGAGGACCACGCTTCCTGCTTTCACCCACAGCAGCCCCCATGCCATGACTGCTCACCAGCAGCTGCAGCAGCAGCCTGTAGAACAGGGGATTCCATCCACAGAGGTTCAGTCCAGTGTCTCCAGAATGGACAGCCCCCTTGAGCAAGGTGGCAGGGAGAGCCTTGCCTGCTCCTCCTGCCCACTGACCCCTACCAGCCGCTTCTCTCAGCCTCCTGCCCACACATCAGGGCTGGGTAGCAAAGATGCATGTCCTGCAAAGAACTGCAGATAGAGCACGGGCAGTGGGCAGGCGGCTCCCCCAGGCTGAACTGTGTGTGCCCAGCACAGCGCGTCCTCAGGGTGGCCTTGTCTCTAGCTCTGCACAGCCCTCAGCACAATGCCCTGCCCATAGTGCCTGGGAGCATTTGAGATGGGAGACTCATGTTTCAGGGGCACCAGGATGGAGAGGATCGAAGGAGGTTGCAGGGTGCCAAGGCTGAGGACGCAGCCCTGGGGCGTGTGTGGATGAAGGGGTATCTGTCTTCACTTTCACCCTTGGTGGGCTCTTACAAGCACTTTCTTTCCTGCAAAAATGTGATGGAATATCAAAAAGGCATGGACACATTTACTTTATTTTTAAATAAAGATCTTTCAGGATTGTCCAGGGAAGTGTGTTAGTTACTTAAAGTTTTGATCATTAATCCCCTACCAATTCACCTACCTGCGACTTTGGGGCTCTCCCCTCTTCACTGAGTCTCTGCCTGTGTAGCTGTCAACCTCCCTCCACTGGGCCCCTCCTCCAGGGAAAAAAAAGCAGCAAAATAAAACCAAATGCAGATAGCTTTGCATAAAATCCAGGATTCTTCCAATGCAGTGCACTCCATGATGTTCCAGTAGAGTTGTACGGCAAATGATTGAGAAATGCCTGTACACCGATGTCCTTTCACATGAATGGGGGCCCAGGAAGGCACCTGAGAGAGTAATCGGGTTTATTAGGATTTGTCGTAATCAGACTAGCAAAGCATTTTCCTGGTGAGCCATCTGTCAGCACATGTAAATAGACTCATTTTAGAAGACCAGATGTTCTAACAATATTCATTTGAACAGGAGTCTACCTCTTCCTTGATTATAGTCAGTTATGGAGAGAAGTGATTCTCCTATATTCCAAAACGATTTCTCTTTGGCCTGACAATTTTTCTGGTTGACGTTTTTCATTCGTTTATACCTTATTTACAGCATAAGGAACAGATCTGGATTAGAAAGCAGAACTCTACGCTCTTTTTTCTGCTTCACCACTAAGGAATTTGGAGTTTGGTAAATTATCAGCTATCAATGGCCATGGTATCCCAGTAAGGAGATCAGACGAAATGATTCCCAAGGATTCTGCCAGCTCCTAAGTCCGCCATTTGAATTACGACCCCGAGGAAGCAGCATTGGCCTCACCGTCTGCCGCCTTCAGCATCCTCGTCCTGGCCTTGGGTTCCTCAGGGCTAGAACAGGGATGCTGTGCAAACCCCACAGCCTTGCTTGAGGGAGAAGGCATAGGGAAGTTCCAAGGATGCCAGCCACTCAGCAGATCCTTAACGCTTCTCTTCCCTTCTCTCAATTGTGAAAAAGTATTTTAAAAGGGAAAGGCCTCACATGTGTTGATTAGTTTGACTTTTTTTGAGTTCTTATGACCTGCTTGAGACCTAGTCCTATGGAGGGCAACCTATGATGAACAAATTCAAAATTGATGAGGCCCAACACAGAGCCTCTGCAGGTAATTCCACAGCTCTTCTCTCTTGGGAAGACCAACCCCAGAGGGTAGCAAGCCTGACTGAGGTTCCTCCATCCTCATGTCCAGATGATCCCCACCTTTCCCTGAATCCTTGTACCTGTTCCTGGGGTGAGTTGAGTAGACATTAAGAGTGTTATTGACTCTTACCAGGCTTTGGAAACGCCCTGGTACTTACTAGCTGTGTGACCTACAGCAAGTCCATTAACTTTCCTAAGAATGCACTTCCTTTTCTGTAAAATGGGGATACTTACTTGTGGGGATTAAGTGAGTGACCAAATATAAGTACTGAGCCCATTCCACTGTATACAGGCAGCTCAGAGGACCATCTGCCTATGGAAAGGTCCCACTCAGTCCGAGAACGCCCTCCCACTGCCCTGCTGCAGACCTTCAGGGGGACTGAGCCCACTGGTGGGGAAGCCCCCCAGGGGTGCCTGGTGTTCTCTTCATTCAACTCATCTGGATCTTGTGGTTACAGGTTAATGAGGGAGTGTGCTTTCTGTGTCTGACAACACTGCCTTGTCACAGGCATTCGTTTCTCCATTCTGACTCACCTATGGGACAGAACCTATTCCCTTCAGTTAACAATGACTCACTCATAGTCTTAGGAGTCCCAGAAAGTTGCTGGGGTTTTAGGGGTGGGGTGTGTGTGTGTGTGTGTGTGTGTGTGTGTGTGTGTGGTTTTCTTAAGTTTTCCATTTGGTTAAAGCCCCCTCCTCACGCGACATACACACATAGACATTGTTAGCACCCAGCTGTAGCCTATAATCTTTATGTTATATACATAACATAAAAAGATATTATAAAATAAAAATATTTATTTTTATATATGTTATATATGTTATAACATATATAACATATATAAAAAAGCAGCAAATATATGTTATATATGTTATAAATATTTTTATTTTATAATATCTTTTTATGTTATGTATATAACATAAAGATTATAGGCTACAGCTGGGTGCTAAAAATGTGTCTATGTGTGTTGATCTTCAACCTTTGATATCCTTTCTTCTGCTTGGTGATTTTGGCTATTGAAACTTGTGTATGCTTCACAAAGTTCTCATGTTGTGTTTTTCAGCCCCATTAAGTCATTTATGTTCTTTTCTAAGCTGTTTATTCTCTTTCACGTTTCATCAAACCTTTTTTCAACATTCTTAGTTTCTTTGCATTGCATTAGAACATGTTCTTTGAGCTAAGAGAAGTTTGTTATTACCCACCTTCTGAAGCCTGTTTCTGTCAATTCATCAGATTCATTCTCCATCCAGCTTTATTCCTTTGCTGGTGATGAGTTGTGATCCCTTGGAGGAGGAGAGACATTCTGGGTTTGGGTGTTTTCATCCTTTTTGTGCTGGTTTCTTCCCATCTTTGTGGTTTTAGCTACCTATGGTCTTTGTAGTTGGTGACATTCAGATGGGGTCTCTGTGTGGATGTCCTTTTTGTTGATGTGGAAGTTGTTTCTTTCAGTTTTTTAGTTGTCCTTCTAACAGTCAGGCCCCTCTGCTGTAGGACTGCTGAGGTACACTCCAGACCCTGCTTGTCTGGGGATCACCTGCAGCGGCTGCAGAACAGTAAGGGTTGCTGCCGGTTTCTTCTTCTGCTATCTTTGTCCCACCAGATGTCAGCCTGAGCTCTCCTTTATGAGTTGTCTCTTTGGATATACAGGAGTCAGGGAGCTGCTTGAGGAGACAGTCTGTCTTTTATAGGAGCTCAAGTGCTGAGCTGTGAGCTCTGTTGTTCCATTCAGAGCTGCTGGGAAGGTATGTTAAAGTCTGCTGCAGCAGAACTCCTAACCACCTTCTTTCCCAGGTTCTCAGTCCTGGGAAGATGGGGTTTTATTTATAAGTTCCTGATGTGCTGCTGCCTGTTTTCAGAGATGCCCTGTCAAGCAAGGAGGTATCCTAGTCACAGTCTGCCAGCAGAGGCATTGCTGCACTGCCGTGGGCTCTGCCCAGCTGCTGTATGAACTTCCTTGCAGTTTTGTTTATAGAGGTATAGTTAGAACTGCCTCAGTAATAGTGGACTGCCTTGATAATGGCAGACAGCCTCAGTAATAGTGGACTGCCTCGTTAATGGGGGACTGCCTCTGTAGTGATGGACTGCCTTGTTAATGGTGGACACTTTTCCGCTCACAGAGCTGGACTATCCTGGGTCCAGCTGCACTTGCTGCGAAACTCTCGATCCAGAGCATTTCAGATTGCTGGTCTTTGTGGGGGTGGTACCTGCTGAGCCAGATCACCTGGCTCCCTGTTTCAGCCCCCTTTCTTTCAGTTGAATGGGTGACTCTGTCTTGCAGGCATTCCAGGTACTAGTTGAAATGGCCACCCAGATTTGTGTGAGTTTTTGTGCAGAGACCCACAGCACCATCTGAGGCAGCCATGCTGGAAACTCCTGGCACTTTTCAGCCCGGGAATTTCCTGGTCTTTGGGCAGTAATAACTTATTCCAATATCCTTGGAAATGCAGTGATTATTTACCCTCTGCATTGTTCTCGCTGGGAACTGTACTCCAGAGCTCTTCCTATTCAGCCATCTGGGATCCTCCCCTGCCCATATTCATTTTAATCCATCTGAAAGGAGACATTTTGGACAGAGGCCCCTCCCATTTTCATGCTGTGTGAGCAGCTGCCTGGCACCTGCATCTTAGTCCCTTGTTAGAAAAATCGACTGGAATGATTCTTTCGACTGGGTGGGCTGACACAGGCAGGACACTGAGCACTTTAATTAAATTATGACAGTTTCAGGAAACCAAAAACAACTCTAAAGTGACAAGAATGCACTTTTCTTTCTTTAGAAGACTCATGGGCAATAGAAGAGAGCAGTGCTCCTGGCCTTGCAATAGCTCAGATTCTTTTAACTGTGCCATGCTATCTTATTCCACCAGGAATATTGAATATCCACAGTCTGATGTGGCTTTTTCAAGCTTCTTGTGATATCCTTTGCAACTGTCTGCAGTGTCTGTTTAAAAGTCAATAGTGTTAATTTGTGTGATAAATTTCTACAGATCCCAGCCCTATTATGCTGTTAAGTGAATGCACCTGACTTTTAACAGATGTCTTAAGGACTCAGTGTTGCTAAGGGAAATACAGCATGAATTGAAGTAGACTCTTTGGAACATTGTATTTTCAGGTATAACATCCTCAATTGAAAGGAATATAAAAATACAGTATGATAAACTGGAACCATGAGAGTAGACTTGCAATATAGTCAGCAGAGAAATTTATCTGGCAATCAGAAAACAAAGAAAACTAACTAAATTGACTCCTTTGGGAGTGGATGTGTATTTGCGTAATCACACGTACACACAAATACACGTGCATTCTTTTCTGAAATGTATTTCATAGCTTTATGTTTTTCAGGACAAGTATTTCTGTTTTAATTTTTATTGCACCTAATGAATACAATACTGTTTGCACAGCAAATTCTGGAATAGAAATTTAATTAAATAACTATAGGTCTTACAGAGGGAGACAATTATCCGAAAGGCTTCTGATACATTTTGACTGTCGTCACCCAAATCTCATCTTGAATTGTAGTTCCCTTTATCCCCGTGTGTTATGGGAGGGACCCAGTGGGAGGCAAGTGAATCATGGGAGTGGTTACCTCCATGCTGATGGTGAGTTCTTGCAAGATTTGACAGTTTTATAAAGGGTATCCCCCTCTTTGCTCTGTACATCTCCTTGCTGCCTCCATATGAAGAAGGACATGTTTGCTTCCCCCTCTGCCATGACTGTAAGTTTCCTGAGGCTTCCCCAGCCCTATGGAACTATGAATCAATTAAATTTCTTTCCTTTATAAATTACCCAGTCTTGGGCATGTCTTTATTAGCAACCTGAGAATGGACTAATACAGTTTCCAATGGTTTATAGAATATTTGGAAACAGGTTCATTTTTCAAACAACTGGATTTATTTTGACTTCTATTATTTTGTGACTAAAAACAGAAGTGAAAGTATTTTTTTTCTAATTTCCTATTAAAGCAAAACAGTAATATCAAATGAATCAAGATGCAATTTCACCCAAATGTTATGTTAAGTAAAAGGCTAGGTAATGTTTTGGCAATTATTTGTACTATAGTTACACATATTATACAAGATGCTCACAGGTGCCTGTGTCTGCCTGGGCTGCCATTTGTGGTTTTTTTTTTTTTTTCCCAAGCAAATCCAAGAAGAACCCATGCAATTAAGGATGATTCTTACCACAGCTTTCATAACCTTAGGCCCCATCTATGCTAATGAGCAAAAATGTGTGACGTCGTGACTATCATTAAAACTAAAAAGAACATTTGAAAAAAAATAAGACCTCTGTGCCATGTTGAGCCATGAGTCATCAGTTCCACTGGAAAGTCTTTTTTAATTGGAAACAGGAGCTGCTCTCTGACATTGGTGGACAGTCTTGGTTTGGTTTCTTGTAATGCGATTTGAATGCTGAAGCTATCAATTTGTACAGACCATTTTAATGCACTGCAGGGGGGAAGAGAACTCAACAAGAGATAGTTAATGACTTACACTTTTTTATTAGCTTTTCTTCCTGGATACTTTCTGCAATCCTAAATGGGATGAATTGGGTAAGAATGCATGTCAGGATATGTTTTTATTTCAGTGGCTGTGTTTAGTTCTTGCAAATTTCCAATGGATAAAAAGCCCTGAGGAATTACTCTGTGTGTGTGTGTGTGTGTGTGTGTGCACATGCACCCCTAGCAACTGCATATAGAAAATGAAATAGAAATGCAAGAGGAGGAGGATATTCTTCTAACTACAGATAGCAAGTCATTTCAAAAAGCATTTTTATCTCCGCGTTGAATGAAAACTGTCCAATACATTCCTCTTAGCCTGAAGTCATTCTCAGATTATGATGGATACATTTTTTGAGATGCCTTCATGCCTTAGGAAATTATTTTTCCATATTATTTTATTTTCGATTTGCACTCATTGCTTTTGAAGGCCTGTGATATTTGTGCCATGGATTTGTTGCACCTGTCACTTGCCACTTTGCATAAAACAGGTGGCAAAGCTACTCATCCTCTCTTGTCTCTTACCAGTCTGACTGAGCTACTTGTGAGTCCTGTAGGACTTAGTGGTACTCTAGTGCTTTGCAGATGTTAAATGCTTGATAAAGAATTTGTTTCAATTACAACCACCAGAAAACTGTTTCTTAGAAAAAAATTCTACGTGTGGAATCCCACAATGTTGAAGGCTTTCAGTAAGCACTAGCTCATGCTTGGCACATGGTGGGCATTCCTGTCTGCTATGGCAGGGTCATTCTGATGATCTGTAAACCCCCACTGAACCACTGCTTGGCTCCCACCCTCTCTGTCTCTTCCATGGCTGTGGCCTGGAGCATGAAGTTCCGAGAGGGTAGCAGGAGCAGCCTGCCTAGAAAGCGGGGCCCCGCCCTTCTGGGGCAGTGCTACCTGAAAACACCCCTGGGGATGCAAACAGCGCTTCAAGGATTGTTTTGTCTGTATCCTATTTTATCTGTGACTGACGTTTTGGAAGAAAATAGTTTTTGTGTTTAGACACTTGAACTTGGTGTGTCACATGGTTCTCCTCCGAGTGACTGACTGTGGCTGTGTGGTCTGTCTTTGACAAGCCCTTTGCTGGCAGGGAGCCACATGTCTTTTTTGATTCATCACTGTTTCTGTTCCCGAGTGCCTAGTCTAGGGCCTAGACATGGTAGGAGGCAAACATCTTCATTGATGATGATGATGACAAGAGGAAACCGTGGATGCCTGCAGAGAGAGTATCCAGTGAGCGCCACAGCTTAAAGATGACAAGGCAGAGACAAAGCCTGTGCATGTGTGACTTTGACTCTAGTAAATGACCATTCTGAAATTTTATTATGATGACTCTATAAATTATGTCATTGGTAACTTCCATTTATTGAGCACATGCCATGTGTGTGGTCCAAGTACTCATTACTTCAAAGCATCTCATCTGCAGCTCTACAAGGAAGCTGAGCCTCAGAGAGGTGCACTGACTGGCCACGTTTTCAAACTAGGGAGTAGAGGAGGGTGTCCAGCAGTGCCTTGGGTAGATGGTGTTGTCAGACATTTAAATCTCAATTTTTCAGACCCTAAAGGTTCTGCTTTTATATTACATTATGAGCCTCCAAAGGAAGAGTGGGACTTACTCCATACACAGTAAAAAATATATGCCTTTTCAGTATGAAATCCAATCAAATTGAAAATTGAAAAGGCTTCTGTTATTATGATATCGCGGGTGACTAAGCACAATGAATGTTATGTGAGCTTATTGACACAGCTCCACTCAGAGTGCACCAAAGCTTATGAACTCCTTCAGTGAAAAACCTGAAAGCATTTCACAAACCCTTAAGCTAGAGACTCGGACCTGGCGCTGTTGTCACAAAGTGGAAGCAGAGTGCCTTTGAAAGGGGTTGTCAACAAAGCTCTCACCACCATTAGCAAAGCATGGAGATGTGGGTCACTAGGTAACCACTATCACCCCAATATTTTAGGTCTGCTAAACTCACCTTAACTGGGTTTTTCAGCACAGAATTTATATGCAGCATTTTCCTGAAGATCAAATTGGCATTTGCTAGGTGGGTGGGGAAGGAGGCAGGCAGAGCAAGAGTGTGGAGGATGGCTGAACCCAGGACAGAAAACATTAAGAAAGCATTCGTGGTTCAGGGCCGGCCTGGGAGGGGAAAGACGGGAGGTGGGGAGGTTGGCAGAGTGATGTATGGGGGGTCTTTGGTGACCACTGGATAATTCAGCTTCATAGGCCAAGTAGTGGAGGTTTTCAGCACATGGGCTACATGTGGACGCGTGTTAAAGGGTGACTGACGGAATGTGGAGCCTGGGTTGGGAGAGGCTGGGTGAGAGGGAGAGGCGATTGTGGCAGTGACTGTCAGAGTGCAGGGGAGAGGCCTGCAGTGCGACTTCTGAAATCACTCCTGACTGCACCTTCATCAACATCAATACCCCCTGCCTTGCTCTTCAGTTAGACCCTGGCGGCTGGGAGCTTTGCCCTAAACTTCTCCTGGATCCAGATCACCCTGTTCATGTCTACCAGAGTCATTTTTCTGAAACACCATGCTGATCAGGTCCCATCTTCGATCAGACACCTTCAAGGACTCTTTCCTGCTTCCTGAACAAAGCCCAGACGCCATGAATGTCCATAGCCTGCCTTCCCCCACCTCTTCCATCATCCCTTGATCCAAGAAGGTGCCATTCCTCGGTGCTGGTTTTCCTCAGTGCCCAGTGCTTTCAGCTCTTTGTCTGCCTTCTGCTGTCCTTTGCTTACCCATAATGTTGCAGCTCCAACTTCCAGGATATCACTTTTTGAAGATCCCATAACCATAAATTACTCACTTACAGCTGTGTGTCCTGTGAATGGTTCTCTTCATAGCCTGCCCAGCACTGGCTATCTGCAGGCGCCATACACTCTCATCAACTTCCTGCCTCAACAGCCTGCCTAACCCGCCTCTGCATCCCCACAGGGCCAAATGTAGCCCTGCGGGATTGTGTCTGTTGAATGAATGAGTGAATGAGCGAATGCATTCATTAACAACTAATAGTACTACAGGAAGAGCTGGCCCAGTTCTGGAGATGACAGACCCCCTCCTCTAAATGCCATTTCTCAACTTCTCTGCAAAGTCTGGCTTGCGGCCTTCTTGGCTAGTTGGAATTTAATCCTGTCACCAGCAAATACTCAAGCACTGTATGTTTTCCCACTGCTATGAACTGAAGGTTTGTGTCCCTCCAAAATGTGTAAGTTGAAATCCTGACCCTCAACATGGTGGTATCAGGCAATGGGCCTTTTAGGAAGTGATTGGGGCATGAGGGTAGAGTCCCCATGAATGGGATTAGTGTCCTTATAAAAGGGACCTCCGAGAGCTCTCTCATCCCTTCTGCCCTGTGAAGACACAAGAGGAAGACAGCACTCATCAGACACAGATTCTACCGTCACTTTGCTCTTGACCTTGCAACCTTCACACATGGGGGGTAGTTCGGTTTGCACTCGGCCTGTCCCACACTGTGATACTTTCAAGAACCATCTTTTCTTTGAGAAGTCTAGTACAGAGTAAAAGGCCACAGGAAATCAGAATCCTAACAGCCACACAGCCAGTAAGCTGGTTACACCACAAAGGGCTGGTTCCCTCCTTTTATTCATTGACCAAACAGTAAGAAGTTGGAACCTGCTCTGTCCTGACACTGTGTGCAAGGTGAACCTTACCAGGAATATACAGGATCTCGACTTCTAAAGAATTCATTTAGCCTCTCTAGGGCCCAGTTTCCTCATCGGGAATGAGGAAATTAGATCAGATGATGTACAGACGTAAATTGCTGCTTTTTTTTCTTTTATTATTGTATTTTAGGTTCTAGGGTACATGTGCGGATCATGCAGGATTGTTGCATAGGTACACACATGGCAAGGTGGTTTGCTGCCTCCATTCCCCCCCCGTCACCTATATCTGGCATTCCTCCCCGTATTGTCCCTCCCCAACCTCCCCACCCCACCGCTCTCCCTCCCCTAGCTCCCGCAACAGACCCCAGTGTGTGATGTTCCCCTCCCTGTGCTCATATGTTCTCATTGTTCAACACCCACCTATGAGTGAGAACATGCGGTAGTTGGTTTTCTGTTCTCGTGTCAGTTTTCTGAGAATGATGATTTCCTGATTCATCCATTTCCCTACAAAGGACACGAACTCATCGTTTTTTTTATGGCTGCATAATATGCCATGATGTATATGTGCCACATTTTCTTTGTCCAGTATATCATTGATGGGCATTTGGGTTGGTTCCAGGTCTTTGCTATTGTAAACAGTGCCTCAATGAACATATGTGTGCATGTGTCTTTATAATAGAACGATTTATAACCCTTCAGGTATATACCCAGTAATGGGATTTCTGGGTCAAATGGAATTTCTAAATCCTTGAGGAATTGCCAACTATACAACAAGGCTACTGTAATCAATGGGATTGCTGGGTCAAATGGAATTTCTAAATTCTTGAGGAATTGCCAACTATACAACAAGGCTACTGTAATCAAAACAGCATGGTACTGGTACCAAAACAGAGACATAGACCAATGGAACAGAACAGAGGCCTCGGAAGAAATGTCACACATCTAAATTGCTGCTTTTAATCAGCCTTTATTTTTACTTTATACTGTAATGAAACCTACTTCTTATACTGGATAACTTTGTGTGGGGTCTCGTTTGGTGGCAGCCAGATCTTGGGCCTCCAACTGCTATTCCACAGGCTCTTTGTAAGGAAATTTTGTGACTAAGGGAGGTGTATTAATAAACCTAAGGAGGCCTGGCCTATGAATAGGGCTGAGCAGAAATGTTCTGGCATTTTTTAAATAGACTTGTGTGCTAAGCCCTGAGCTGGCAATTTGTGCACATGATCTCAAGGAAATCTTAGCATGAGTGTTAGATGTTACTCTCCATGTTAAGAAGTGGTTGTAGCTGCCACATTGCTCCTCTGAGATTACCCCTCAAGGATGTGTTATATGCAGAAGAAATAATTGAGAAATCATCTACTTTAAAAAGAACATAGGACTTTTCCTGGAGGAGAGTTCTAAATAAGAAATGTTCAATAGAATAATGAATTCTAAGAAAGGCAAGTGCAGACCAACTTGTTTATTTCAAGTTTATTTCCATTGTCTTATTTTCCAAATACTTGGTGTTCATTATTAATAGAAGGCAAGGCTTCTGTAGGAATTCAGCTCATCATATCTTCACAGCTTTCTTCTCAGGCACTTTTTAGATTAAAAGTAATTCAGGAAAATGTTTTTAGTAGCAGCATCGTTCCTTTAGGGAACTCTTTTAAATAAATTATCGGACCAAAGTGTTTTAATAAAAATGATAACCTTTGAGTTTCCTATGGGATAAAATATATTTCCCAAAGCCTCAAGATCAGAGACATGCAATTCCTATGGGAAACAGAAGTGAATGTGTTTTTCTCCCAATGCTAACCTTGCATGATGGATCATAAGAGCTGTAGATTTATTCTAACTTTGCTTTTAAGTTCTTTGTTGTTGTTGCCTTTCTCTGAAGCATGAAACACTGCCAGAGGCAGGAACCCAGGCTTAATGGACCAGGAGCGTGAGCTGAGAGAGCATCGTCCCAGTTTATATTCATTTGGCGACAAGAAAGTATTTTCGCATTAACACAGTATGTTACAGTATTGTGAAAAAAGCGTTTTGGCTTAAGTACAGTAGGGATTCTTGCTTTAGTTATTCCAAAGATCATCTCGACTCTTCTGTCTTCAAGAAAGTTTTAAGACTAGTTTTATAAATTGTAGTTTAGCCTTTTTATTAGAATTGGAAATAGCTGTTGGCACCACTAATGAATTTTATGTTTCTGTGGGTGTCCCCTAAGTAAATTACTGTGACTAATGTAACACTGTTTCTTTTTCTAACTGTTAGCTGCTAAAAGTGAAAGAAAAATTCGTCTAAAGTCAAAATATTAACAGTTTTATTTATTACAAGATGTCAAGAGGAAAGAGTATAATTTCTGCGGATTCGAGGCCAGACTGAGGCCTTTCATAATGAGGTTTTTCACAGTAAGACTTCTTTCCCGTAATTCAAAGAAATGTGAAAAATCAGTGTTGTTTATTATCAAACGTTAGATGACCCTTTAGTAGAAGCCAAAGCAACCATTAAATTAGCCAGTTCAATAGAAACATACATACTTCTTATATCTTTTAACCATAACTGCTATTTACTGAATATAAAAACACCGTGCAAGGAAAGGTGCTTTCTTAGCCAAAGCCACGTTTTCTGTTTTTCTTCTCTCTTCATTCTTTCCTTTTTACCCATTTTTGGCTGATCTGCAAAACCAGTGTAGTTTCATTAAATCATTAGGAAAATAATGGGTGACTCCAGCCCAAACTTGGAGAAGGCACTAAGGTGGGAGTGACAAAACCAAAACCCACGTGACTTTCAGCTTAAAAAGCAGGGGCGTAATCTACTATTTTATTCAAGATCTTCGTTGACATTGCAAAAAAAAAAAAAAACTAACAAATGTTTGATTTGGATATGCTCTTCAAAAAAATCAGTTTTTAAAAAGCTGTCTGTACTCCCTTACTGGTTTATTTGCTTACAGTTAGGGACGATATTTATATTTATAGTTTTTAAAAAGACCTTCTGAATAGCGTGACACTGGAAATGTATATACGCATGTTTTTGTGCCGCTGGAGAATACTACAATGAAATCTTTTTTGTATCTATTATTTATACATTCACTTAGAATACTTATGTCTGTATATACATCTTTTTAGAGGAAAACATAGTTGAAGAGAGGCCGAAAAGCTAGGATATTATAGTAGGAAGCACACCAGAGAATCAGAATAGGGAAAGTAATGAGAGTCCCAGCTTCGGGATATCTCAGACTTCTGTGAGGAAGGGTCTTGGCAGGTGCCCTTGGCAGACTCACCCATAGGCTCTCAAGTGTTAACTGTCACTTTGTACCTTATTGTATTTTCACAATTCTATTAATATTTTTCTATTGTCTTTTCTTAGAAACAAGCTGGGACTCATGAAATCTATTGTAAATAGCTATAGCACATGAAATAGACAGCTTAAGAAATAAAAGGCTGAAAAGAAAAGAGACATTGCCAGCTCAGATATGCTTGCCAATACAGGTGAGGAATGCAGGTGAGACACAATAGTGGATGATTTCTGAATTGCTTAGGTTTAATGTACATCTGCATTCTTTTTAAGTTTGTTAGTACCAAGAATTGCATGGCATTCTGACAATTCAGTGCTTTGACCAGAGTAAGTCACCTTGAAAATTCATTTCAGAAAGAACAGGAAAATGTTCAAGTTCTCCAGTGTCTTTTGCTTTCCAGTTCTTTCTTGCTCTTGCTCTTCCTCTTCCTCAAATCAACTTTCCCAGAAGCTAAAGTTAATACAGTCCCAGGAGAGGGCGTGACATAGTAGAAGCTCTGTCAGATAAGACACAGAAGAGGAATAGAACCTCTCTTTCAGGCTCACGTGGACTGTGGGATGGGGGAAGGGGAGTTGGAGGACACCCATGGGGAGACCTGTGTCCGTGACAGGAAGGCTTCATAGAGGACGGGGAGGTGGAGAGGTGAGGGTTTGTGGCTCTGCTTCCTTCTGGGGCCTCCAGCAGAGGCCAGGCAGGAGCATGGTGGCTTCAAGTAGAGAACGCTTGGGCCCAACTCCCAGAACCCGCTTTAGGTGACTGGGGAGGACCAAGGAGGTTGCTGGAAAGGGGCAGGCCTGGTGCTGGCTACTGGACAAACTGAGCATGCCATCAGAGCCCGCAGGGCACACCTGCTGCCCAGGGATTGAATGAGAATGGCAGCCAGATCAGAGGCTACACAGCCCTAAGCAAAGAGGGAACTTTCCATTTTCAAAGAAATTAGCAGCCAGAGCAGGTGGTGACACTGCTGCAGCAGCTGGTGAGGAGCAGGGAGCAGCCTCCGATCTCCAAACAGCCTGGAGACCCCTCCCATCTCTCACCACGAACACCCAGTTACCACCCTGAGAGAAGGTGTGAGGAGAGGGAGGCCGGGGCCAAGAGGCATCAGAAGTGCTTGTTACAACAGAGACTGAGACAGCCGGCATGCACACGGTGAGGCATCCTCTCTGGAGAGAAAAGTAGAAGGTGGCTTAAGCAGTAGGTGACATCAGGTTTAAAGAAATTAAGAAGTGACTTTTTTCCTACAATGGAGTGTGACGTGTGAGGTTGCCACTTGGTAACACACTAGGACTGAGTGTGGGTGGACAGCATCCTGGAGCATTTTTCCTTCCTCCTTGACTCACATCCTTTCTCATTGATGGGTGGACAGCAAGGTTAACTAGATCAGTAGCTTCAAAATTCTTTCCTGTGAACCAAAATGTCGTGGCTGTGATGATTAAGTTTAGGTGTTGACTTGACTGAATTCAGGAATAGCTAGAGAACTGGTAAAGTGTGATTTTGGGGTGTGTTTGTGAAGGTGTTTCCAGAGGGCAGTGGCGTGTGAGTCTAAGTGGACTAAAGGGAGAAGATCCGCCTTAATGTGGACGGGCACCATTCAGGCTCCTGGGAGCCTGTGTAGAGCAAAACAGAGGAAAAGCAAATTAGTTCATCTTTCCGGGAGCTGGGACACTCTCTTCTCCTCCTGCCCGTGGACATCAGGACCCTAGGCCCCCAGCATTGGGACTCAAGGACTTTCACCAGCACTCAACCCCCACCAGCCTCAGACTGAGAATGACATTATCAGCTTCTCAGGTTCCAAGGTTTTGGGATTTGGACTGAGCCACGTGACCAGCATCCTAGGGTCTCCAGTTTGTAGATGACCTGTCTTGGAACTTCTCAACTTCCATTATCACATGAGACAATTCCTCCAAGAAATCTCCTCTCATTCGTGTATATATATATATATATATATATATATATATATATATATATATATACACACACACACACACACACACACACACACATACATATACATCTACCTAAAGATATATCCTATTGGTTCTGTCTCTCTGGAGAAGCCTGAGTAATACAGTGGCACATGGCTGACAGCAAAATCCTTGACCCCTTTGAGCCTTCTCTGCCCTGCACCCTCACCCCGTCTGCCAGGGACACTGATGGCAAGCATCAACAGAAGAAGTCATAGACTCAGGTGACACCTTGAAGCGCCAAACGTAAAGGTGGACAGGAGGCACCTTCCCAGAATCCCTGTGGACAGTCATTGGAATTATGTGCCTTATCCTCCACCTCACTGCCTTCCATGAGTGACCATCTCCTGTTGAGAATCCTTGTTGAAATGGAAGAGATGTTCTGATAAAGGAGAAAGATGGGGAACATTTTCTGTAAACCAAAAACAGGTTGTCTCTGGCCCAGTGCTTACTAAGAAGAGCTTGAAGGTTGTTTTTTGTTTTTTTTTATTTTACACAGATGAGCAAAAATTTTCCTTCCATGACTGTAGGTTGTTCAAATATCCATGCACTGGATCCATTAGTTACTCTCCTGACCAATAATCTGTGTAAGTTGGAGTTTTAAAGTTGACAAGTAACCCCATCCAGGAAATGTCAATGCAAAGTAGAAATTCAGATTCCTCTGATGTCCCTGTCTACAGTGATACACAGTGCTGGTAGTGGTTTCTTCCATCCTATGACTGAATTCTGTCCTTCTTCCATTCCATCCCATACCTACATCAGACATAATTCCTATCAAACAAATCAGTTCAGTGAGAGGAAATACCGAGGTGCAGGTCGAGAAACTTTACAGAATTTCTTAACGTCATTCATTTTCCTGGGAATGGCGAGGAAAAAGGTGTCTTGGGACAATGGGCTGTTCAGTGTGGGAGTCAAGGATCTAAAGCCAGCAGGACCAATGGAAATAAAACATGTACCAATTCTATAATTGTAAGCTTCCTAATAGCCACATTAAAGGCAAAGTTAATTTTAATGATATATTTTATATCACCGCATATATCCAAAATATTATAATTTTAACATGTAGTTGATGTAAAAATTGCTGAGATACTTTCTGATTTCACAGAGTCTTCAAAATCCAAGTATGTATTTCACAGTCCGCTCTCCAGTCAGCACAGTCACACTGAAGTACCCGCCTGTGGCTCGCGGCCACCGTAATGGAGGGTGCGGCACTAGACTCTGCTATCTCGGAGACCCCAGTTCAAGTCAAGGGCTACTGCTGCTGCATTCCAAGTGTGCCTGGATACGTTGCTCTCTCAGCCTCAGTTTCCTTATTTAGGCAATAGTAATATTTCAGGGTCATTGTGAGATTGAAAGTAAAATTTCTATATAAAAAGCAAAACTGATACCAAGTAGGAACCCTGTAAATGTTAGTTATTGCTACGTAGATACCATTATTCTCAATTTTATAATATGAAAAGCTTATAGTGTAATAAATATCTATAGATCTACTGAAAAAAATAGAAAAACTTGTGCTGTAACTACCATTACCTGAACGTAGAACAGTAAAACCAGCAAAGCAAGAAGAAAAAAAAAGCAGCTTAGCAGGTGACTTTCCCTATGGTGCCCTTAGCTACTCTGGGCATCCAGACTGTGTCACTTTTTTTTTAATTTAATGAAGACAGTTTTTGTAAAGGTTTGCTTTACAGGCTTGCCAAAAATTCTTCCGCTGGTGACCATATGTCTGTGAAGCCATGCAATCTGTGTCCTTGCTACTTTGGAGATCTTCAGCCTTTTTGTGATTAACAAACTGACCTTTCAGACCTGGGGGATTCAGAACCACTTCAGGCTCTGCCAAGCAAAGAATGTCTGCTGCCCTCTGCCGAAAACTGCTGCTCCTTTGGCTCATTTTTCTATCACTCCTGCGTTACCGGAACCACTCGAGAATGAAGATGACTATGAAGTCGGTTTGGCAGCTCCATGATGCCCATGGTGGTTTCTTGACCTGGTGGCTGACACCCTTCCTCCAGTGACAAAATTTTTAATATCTTTAATTACATTTAGTGACAGTAAGACACGAGCACAGTTTTAATCTTCTAGATGGTTGTTTGGATTAAAATTAGATTTTTACATTTGCATAATGAAATTAATGTTGTGAAAGAAAGCTGTTTGAGTGTGCGAGAGATAGCTGCATCTGTGCGAGCTGAGTGTGTGAGAGATAACTGCATCTGTGCGAGCTGTGAGTGTGCGAGAGATAACTGCATCTGTGCGAGCTGTGAGTGTGTGAGATAACTGCATCTGTGCGAGCTGTGAGTGTGTGAGAGATAACTGCATCTGTGCGAGCTGTGAGTGTGTGAGAGATAACTGCATCTGTGCGAGCTGTGAGTGTGTGAGAGATAACTGCATCTGTGCGAGCTGTGAGTGAGAGATAACTGCATCTGTGCAAGCTGTGAGTGTGTGAGAGATAACTGCATCTGTGCGAGCTGTGAGTGTGTGAGATAACTGCATCTGTGCGAGCTGTGAGTGTGTGAGAGATAACTGCATCTGTGCGAGCTGTGAGTGTGTGAGAGATAGCTGCATCTGTGCGAGCTGTGAGTGTGTGAGAGATAACTGCATCTGTGTGAGCTGTGTGTGAGAGATAACTGCATCTGTGCGAGCTGTGAGTGTGTGAGAGATAACTGCATCTGGTCGAGCTGTGAGTGTGTGAGAGATAACTGCATCTGTGTGAGCTGTGAGTGTGTGAGAGATAACTGCATCTGTGCGAGCTGTGAGTGTGTGAGAGATAACTGCATCTGGTCGAGCTGTGAGTGTGCAAGAGATAGCTGCATCTGTGTGAGCTGTGAGTGTGTGAGAGATAACTGCATCTGTGTGAGCTGTGAGTGTGCGAGAGATAACTGCATCTGTGCGAGCTGTGAGTGTGTGTGAGATAACTGCATCTGGTCGAGCTGTGAGTGTGCGAGAGATAACTGCATCTGTGCGAGCTGTGAGTGTGTGAGATAACTGCATCTGTGTGAGCTGTGAGTGTGTGAGAGATAACTGCATCTGGTTGAGCTGTGAGTGTGCGAGAGATAGCTGCATCTGTGTGAGCTGTGAGTGTGTGAGAGATAACTGCATCTGGTTGAGCTGTGAGTGTGCGAGAGATAACTGCATCTGGTTGAGCTGTGAGTGTGCGAGAGATAGCTGCATCTGTGTGAGCTGTGAGTGTGTGAGAGATAACTGCATCTGGTTGAGCTGTGAGTGTGCGAGAGATAGCTGCATCTGTGTGAGCTGTGAGTGTGTGAGAGATAACTGCATCTGGTTGAGCTGTGAGTGTGCGAGAGATAGCTGCATCTGTGTGAGCTGTGAGTGTGAGAGATAACTGCATCTGTGCGAGCTGTGAGTGTGAGAGATAGCTGCATCTGTGTGAGCTGTGAGTGTGTGAGAGATAACTGCATCTGTGTGAGCTGTGAGTGTGTGAGAGATAGCTGCATCTGTGCAAGCTGTGAGTGTGTGAGAGATAACGGCATCTGTGCGAGCTGTGAGTGTGCGAGAGATAGCTGCATCTGTGCGAGCTGTGTGTGAGAGATAACTGCATCTGTGCGAGCTGTGAGTGTGTGAGATAGCTGCATCTGTGCGAGCTGTGAGTGTGTGAGAGATAACTGCATCTGTGCGAGCTGTGAGTGTGTGAGAGATAACTGCATCTGGTCGAGCTGTGAGTGTGCGAGAGATAGCTGCATCTGTGTGAGCTGTGTGTGAGAGATAACTGCATCTGTGCGAGCTGTGAGTGTGCGAGAGATAGCTGCATCTGTGCGAGCTGTGAGTGTGCGAGAGATAGCTGCATCTGTGTGAGCTGTGTGTGAGAGATAACTGCATCTGTGTGAGCTGTGAGTGTGTGAGAGATAACTGCATCTGTGCGAGCTGTGAGTGTACAAGAGATAACCATCTGTGCGAGCTGTGAGTGTGTGAGAGATAACTGCATCTGTGCGAGCTGTGAGTGTGTGAGAGATAGCTGCATCTGTGCGAGCTGTGAGTGTGTGAGAGATAACTGCATCTGTGCGAGCTGTGAGTGTGAGAGAGATAGCTGCATCTGTGCGAGCTGTGAGTGTGTGAGAGATAACTGCATCTGTGCGAGCTGTGAGTGTACAAGAGATAACCATCTGTGCGAGCTGTGAGTGTGTGAGAGATAACTGCATCTGTGCGAGCTGTGAGTGTGTGAGATAACTGCATCTGTGCAAGCTGTGAGTGAGAGATAACTGCATCTGTGCGAGCTGTGAGTGTGAGAGAGATAACTGCATCTGTGTGAGCTGTGAGTGTGTGAGAGATAGCTGCATCTGTGTGAGCTGTGAGTGTGTGAGATAACTGCATCTGTGCGAGCTGTGAGTGTGTGAGAGATAACTGCATCTGTGCGAGCTGTGAGTGTGTGAGATAACTGCATCTGTGCAAGCTGTGAGTGAGAGATAACTGCATCTGTGCGAGCTGTGAGTGTGAGAGAGATAGCTGCATCTGTGCGAGCTGTGAGTGTGCGTGAGATAACTGCATCTGGTCGAGCTGTGAGTGTGTGAGAGATAACTGCATCTGTGCGAGCTGTGAGTGTGTGAGAGATAACTGCATCTGTGCGAGCTGTCTTGGGACTTCTCGTATGCCATTGGGCTCAGCGTTAGACGTTATACCACTGAAGCATTTTCCGTTTTTATGTGGCAGTGCAACAGAATTTAAATTTTATGCACAATTAGTCTTATATTGATATATTGTTTGTAGGTAGATTTTGACATCACACTGAGAATAAATCTTTAGTGTAATTTTTTTTTTTTTTTTTGGTATTTTTCTGGAAAAAGAAAAGTGAGAGAGAAAAGGAAAAGCTGGGAAAAAGTTTGGGCAAGCCAAAAAAAAAATGTGGACATACTCTTTTACCCTGAAAGCGTGTCTGTTGCACTCAAAGCTTTCTGTGGCTTTCCACGCAAAACACAAAGCACTTCCCCTGGCATTGCTTACTGAAGTTGTTCACCTCCTGGAGCGACAAGGTCAGGACACGGAAAGGATTCTCAAACCAAATAACTTCTTTTCTCAAAGCAGCAGTTGAAAACTGGGAGCTGTGCTTAGGGAATTAACGAGCATGGGATATAAAATAATGCTCCACACCAAACACTTCATAGAGATGGGGGGGGGGGGGAAATATGTTGCAATTTGCTAGAACATGTGTAGTAAAACAAAAGTGACATTAATTTAGCAAATTATCACGAATACAGATTAGTTCTTATGTTCATATATAATTCCAAGCTTCAGAGAAAGCACCCGTGTGCTGTGCCAGGCGCTGGTTCCTCCGGCACATTGAGGTGAGCCTCAAGGATTTTACTTTCTCATAGTCTTCTTCCTTTGTTGTAATTCATTTATGAATACGTTAAAGCATATTCTAATAGACTAGGAGTCTACTGATTTAGCAGAAAGACCCAGGTCACACCTTGGCAGTTCTGTCACTGGCTTCCTGGGACTGTAATCGGGCTGCCCCCATCCCACGCCATTTCATATGTAAAACATGTTCGTGCCTCGAGCCTGTTGTATAGCCTATTAGCTTATTCAAACCCCCTCTTATGTTGCTTGTGAGAAAAATCTAGCTAAAAGGAAATAAGGAAAAATATAAATGCCGCAGACCCACCTCCCTAAAGTGTGTCATTATGTTTTTCCTTGAAAACTCTGCGGTAATCACACAGTGTGCAGGCTCCTGTCCCCACACACAGAAATGCTGGTTTTACAGTAATCTATTTTAAAATCTCAACGAACGTATTTTAAAGGTATGGGGAAATACAGCTTGTTAATAACGGAGCAAGTGCATTTTCTTCTCATCAGCATTTTCCTGATTTGCCCATGAAGTACTAAAAATACTTTAAGTACCGAAAGAACACGTAGGGAAAGCGTGTGCACTTCACTGGGACATTTTATTTTTACATGGTAATTTTCCCTTCAGCAGTCCTAATAGTGGTTAAAGTTTAAAAGGGATGGGATGAGTCCGGCCCCTCCTCTTGCAGGGAGAGCAGGAGGCAAACCTGTTGTGTCGTGTTGCTTTCCCAATTGGAATACCTTTTACTCTGAGCTGCAAAGTCTACCAAATAATGAAGCACACGGAGCTGTGTGTCAGTGGGGAGTCGGAATGGGCAGAGCAGGACCGGGAGTCCAGGCAAGTTGACAGGCCACTGGAGAGCCCACCAGAGCATCAGAGTCAGTGCATCAGAAGCAAGGGGCGGTAGCTAGGAGGAGGACTGTGGAGGGACAACAGCCAGAAGAGAGATGGGAGAGCCAGAGGGAGTCCTGGCGAGAAGCATGTGTTTCTGCTAGGGCTAGAGGAGGCCATAAGCAGCACAAAACCCAACAGCAGATGCTGACCCGAGAGAGGGTGATTTTCCTCACATAGCAGAAAGGTCAGGGTACGTGGTCCTGGCGTCAATTCTGATACTGTATGAGGAAAGCTCCCTCTGCAGTTCTCTCCACCTTTGCCTCATAGTCACATGGAGGTTGCAGCCGCTCCAGCCATCAGCTCCCCACTGCATGCAGGAGGAGAGGGAGGCAGAAGCTCTCTTAGGAACTCACCACAGATTCTGCCCTGTGGCATTCCCATGTTTGCATCACATGACCCCCTTTGCAGAAAGGGAGCAAGGCGTGGGGCTGGAGCAAGGGTCCTGGTGCTGCCACGCCCTTTGGCTGGCTGGCTGTTTGCCAGGGCTCATGGCTATTGTAACATGTTTGGATACACTGGTAAATCTAGTGGTCATTCAGGAATCCTGCAATTTCCTTTTTCTCTTCATGGACACTCTACTGTTTTCTCCTAGTTACAAGTTGGAGTTGAGTTTTAGGAGAATAGCCATGAAATTATTGACATGTTATGCGCTGAATATTTTTCTAGACCAGATATTTAAATCTCACTGAAATAAAAATATTTTCAATCTCTCTAAATTCTACCAACTTTTTATTTCTTCTTAATAATAGGCTTTGTGGTTATTTTTAAAGAGTGGATGAGGGGTGAAGGGAGGGTTAGGGGACAGCAGAAAGGCAGCTGAGGAGCCCCAAAATAACACAAAATGCATCTAGCTGTTTCAAGACCCCTCTCTCTAAATGTTTATCATCTCATTCAAAGAAAAATTTATAGGATGGCACACAAAAAAAGTAATGGCAAAAACTGCAGTAACTTTTGCATTAACCTATTATTTTTGTATCTTAATTCTTCTAAGGACCTATCAGACTTCAGCCTCTCATAAAAATATACAGTTTTGGCCAGGCGCAGTGGCTCACACCCGTACTCCCAGCACTTTGGGAGGCTGAGGTACGTGGATCATGAGGTCAGGAGATTGAGACCATCCTGGCCAATGTGGTGAAACCCCATCTCTACTAAAATAAAAAAAATTAACCGGGCGTGGTGGCAGGTGCCTGTAATTCCAGCTACTTGGGAAGCTGAGGCAGGGGAATCGCTTGAACGCTTGAACCCGAGGGACAGAGGTTGCAGTGAGCCAAGATGGCACCACTGCACTCCAGCCTGGCAACAGAGTGAGACTCTGTCTCAGTTAAAAAAAAAAAAAAAAAAAAAGACATACACTGTTTCACTCAGTTGACACGTGTGTGCGTGCTCTCTCTCTCTCTCTCTCTCTCTCTCTCTCTCTCTCTCTCTCTCTCTCTCTCTCTCTCTCTCCATCTCTGTCTTCCTTTCCCAGAAAACTAAAAATAAGAAACTGCTGTTTTTGCCAAGGGGGCTAGGAGGAGGAAATGCTGGGAGGTCAGCTCCAGTATCCACCGCCAGGTAGACACTGCCTGGCTGTAGTCTGACATTTCAAGATTGATTAAGGGTTGGGTAAGGGAGAGTGATATTAAGTGAAGATTTTGTTTGAATTTCTGTAAATGTCATTTGGTTTTTGCCACTGTCAAAATGTCATACATTAGTGGCACCAAATAGATTTGTGTTAATAAAACTAGACATTCCCACTGTAGTGTCTATACATGTATGTGAAACAATATCAACTATTTAAATATTTTTATGAAATAACCAGTAACATCTTAGACATCTACAATACCAGAAATATTGAAAAATATTCAATCTCAACATAGTCTAGATTTCAGTCTGGTGGTGCACTTCTAAGTGGACATTACCATACTCTCAAACTCTCTCAGAGCCACTCCTTGATCAACTAAGTTTATGTAATTTTCAAAATCCTTTATTGTCATTTCAACAATGTTCACAGTGTCTTTACCATCCATGAGAAGCAATTCCTGATCAAGTTTTATCCTGAGATTGCAGCAATTCAGTCACATCTTCAGGCTCCACTTCTAATTCCAGTTCTCTTGCAGTTTCCAACACACCTGAGTTATTTCCTGTGTTGAAATCTTGAAGCCCTCTGAGTCATCCATGAGGAATGAAATTGGCTTCCTCCAAACTCCTGTTATGTTGATATTTGGACCTTCTATGAATCATGAATGTTCTTAGTGGTATCTAGAATGGTGAATTTTTTTCCAGAAGATTTTCAGTGTACTTTGCCCAGATCCATCAGAGGACTATCTATGGCAGCTATTTCCTTATGAAATATATTTCTTAAGAAGACTCAAAAGTCGAAATTATCTCTTGATCTGTGGGCTGCAAAATGGATGTTGTGTTAGCAGGCATGAAAGCATTAATTTCCTTGTATATCTCCATCAGAGCTCTTGGGTAACAAGGTGCATTGTCAATGAGCAGTAATATTTTGAAAGGAGTCTTTCTTTCTGAGCAGTAGGTCTCAACAGTGGGCTTAAAATGTTCACTAAACCATATTGTAAATAGATGTACTCTCATCCAGTTTCTGCCATTCTGTTTATAGAGCACAGGCAGGGATTTCACATAATTCTTAAGGGCCCTAACATTTTTGGAATGGTAAATGAGCATCAGTATCAATTTAAAGTCACCAGCTATATTAGCTCCTAAGGAGAATCAGACTATCATTTGAAGCTTTGAAGCCAGGCATTGACTTCTCCATGACATCTTCTTCCAATAGAAGGCTGTTTCATCCACATTGAAAACCTGTTGCTTAGGGTAGCCACCTTCATCAGCGATCTTAGCTAGATCTTCTGGATGACTTGCTGCAGCTTCTGTATCAGCACTAGCTGCTTCACCTTGCACTTTGTGTGATGGAGATGGCTTCTTTCCTTAAGCTTCATGAACCAACCTCTGATAGTTTCAAACTTTTGTTCTGCCACTTTCTCACCTCTCTCAGCCTTCAAAGAATTGAAGAGAGTTAGGGCCTTGCTCTGGATCAGGCTTTGGCTTAATGGAGTGTTGTGATTGGCTTAATCCTCACTCCAGACCACTCAGACTTTCTCCGTATCAGCAACAAGGCTGTTTGCTTTCTTATCATTTGTGTGTTCATGGGCATAGCACTTTAAATTTCCTTCAGTAACTCCTGGTTTGCACTCACAGTTCACAGCTTGGCTAGCTGTTTGGTGCAGGAGACCCAGCTTTTGGCATGCCTTCCTCACTAAGCGTAATCATTTCTAGCTTTTGACTTCAAGTAAAAGTCATGTGATTCTTCCTTTCACTTGAACACTTGGAAGCCATTGTAGGGTTCTTAATTGGCCTAACTTAAATTGTTGTGTCTCAGGGAATAAGGAGGCCTGAGGAGAAGGGGTGAGATAGGGGAATGTCTGGTTAATGGAACAGTCAGAACACACACAACATTGACGGGTTCAGTCCACCATCCTATACGGGCACATTTCATGGTGCTCCCAAACAATCAAAATGGTAACGTCAAAGATCACCGATCACAGGTCACCATAACAGATACGATGATAACAGAAAAGTGTGAACTATGGTGAGAATTACCAAAATGTGACAGAGATGGAAAATGAGATGCCACTGTTGGAAAACGGCATCAGCAGACTTCCTCGATGCGGGGTTGCCGTCAACCATCAATGCGTAAAAACTGCAGTGTCTGTTAAAATGCAGTGAAGTGATGCACAGTAAGAAGAGGTGTGCCTGTGCTGTAAGAGAGAAGTAAGTTCTAGGCCCACAGATTTTGGATGAAGCTCAAGCTTGCCTCACACATATGCACATAGGCTCTCATTATTTCCACGCCTGGTGGTTACATTGATCATCTTTCCATCACATCTTTGTTAACAGTCCTAATTCATAGATTTTGTGTACTCAATTATTCACTGGGCTTAATTAACTGAGTTGTAAAACAAGACAAAAACCACAGTCACCCCTGTATTCAGATGGCTTTAGACATGAGAACAAGGCATCAAGCTCCTGTTTCAGGGCATCCAGTTTTAAACTGCAAATCAGATCCTTTCCCTGCCCTCAAAATGCTCCAGTATAATTAGAACAAAATTCAAACAAATTTATCTGTGAGGGCCAGATTCCTCTCTACACCTTGTGGCCACCCCCCTCCTATCACAACCTCCAGCCACATGGATGATCCTTCTTTCCAACACAAGCACCTTGACTGTGCTGTGGGTTCCCCGGCCCAGCCCAGGACCCTCCTGGCATCCCCTCTCCTGGGCACTGTGCACAGCTGATAGCCACCCACAGACCTTCTTCCACACCCTCCCTAGACCACCCTGGCCCCATCACCTCCCTGGTTTATTTGCTCCTCCTGTTCTGTTTGTTATGGCACCCAATATCAAGTAACATGATATCCTGAGTTGTTTGGGGTGTTTATTTTCTCTTCTTCACTGTTATATCCCTGGCACTCCACCCAGTGCGTGGTGCATAGAGGTTCTTAAATTGTGTGTGTGTGTGTGTGTGTGTATTCATTATTAGTATATATATTTTCTTAATTATATATTCACATATATTTATTGAATACATTAGTAAATGAGTGAGTCAATCAACCAATAAAATACCTGCCCTGCGCACACCTGTAGTCCCAGCACTTTGGGAGGCCGAGGCAGGTGAATCGCAAGGTCAACAGATGGAGACCATCCTGGTCAACATGGTGAAACCCTGTCTCTACTAAAATACAAAAAATTAGCTGGGCATGGTGGCGCGTGCCTGTAATCCCAGCTACTCGGGAGGCTGAGGTAGGAGAATTGCCTGAACCCAGGAGGCAGAGGTTACGGTGAGCTGAGATCGTGCCATTGCACTCCAGCCTGGGTAACGAGTGAAACTCCATCTCAAAAAAATAAAAAAATAAAATACCTGCCCTGCTTCTGCTTTGCCTGTAATTTTTAGAGGTACGTATTTTGGTGGTGCTGAAGTTTGACGGACCTTACAAAAGACGACTCCCTAGGGCAGTGTGTAGAAGCAACCCACGCACATCTCAGCTCATGGCTTTGCCCCCAGAGTCAGAACCCACTTTCCCACCACAGGCCAGCTCCCACGTGACTTTGGGCAAGTTGACCTCTTTGTGACGTAGGGACAGTGTTAGTAACTATTCCTTAGTATTGTTTGGATGAGTTAATGAAAGAATTCCGTTTGAGTTCTTAGCATAGTGCTTGGCATGTAATAAAATTTCTTAATATCTTTTTATATGAATAATAATTGCCTCATTCAAAATTTTTTTCTGCTTGTTTTTTTCTTTTTTTGCTTATTTTGTGAACCAAATGATGACCTTAAAAATATATCAATGACTTTTCTTTGTAAACTATGGCAAGCAGTCTCGTAGCTAATTATTCAAAACAATTCAACTCCTCCTAAGTTGTTTGAAAAGCATTCTCCTTTCGCAGGCGTCTGGTCCTCAGGGAAACAGCAAGTTCTTGACGGCCAGAGAACTCTGACCTGGTCCAGCACCCAGCACGGCGACTCCCCGGGCTGAGTCCAGCTCAGACCTCGCCCTGAAGCTCCATGCCCAAAACCTGCTTGTTAGTAGATCTTTACTTTCCGGTGTTTTCTTAGGGATTTTTGTTTTAGGTTTGGTGGAACAGGGAAAAACACGTTCTTAAAGGAAACTTCCTGTTATCATCTCAGGCCCAGCTCAACTTTGTCAACCATCCACCCCAAACTCCCTCTCCTAGATGTTTTTCTGTTATTTAATTTCAATATTTCATCAAAGAAACTCATTTGTCGTTTAGTCTTAAATATCTGTAAACTACTCACTTTCCTTATTCCTATAGAATCACTTTTCACTCTTTTGCAGTTTCACCAAATATGGAGATGCTGTTGACTTAAAAACCAGTATCATTTCCTTCCTTATCAAAAAAAAAAAAAAAAAAAAAAAAAAAAACACACTGTTAACGAACTCTCAAAGACTTTCTGTCACTTCAAATTTCTCAGACTTGTGTTTGGTACTTCTCAAAAGGGCTCTTAGAGTAGAAATATATGAGGTACTTTTTCATTATTTATCCCTCTGGTATCTATATAAAAAATTAAAATAGTAAGATATTTTTAACACATTCAAAATGCAGTCCCCTGGCTAGCTCACTTGCAGTGTCAATTATGGTTGTTCCATGATCGGACATATGGGACCTATGTCTCATAATTCAGAAACTGTGGTTTCCAAACAGCATGCTCTCAATCAGGAAGAGTGCTGAAGATGCTGCCCTTAGTCACAGAGTCAGCAGCTACTGTCTTTGGAATTTTCTTCTGAACGTCTGACAATCACTCTGTATGTTTGATGGGCGTGTGCAGGCAATGACAACTGTGACAGAATTGCCACCTGGGTGACAATCAACCTAAGCTGCAGCCTAATTTTAGCAATAATACTAATATAAAAAAATCAGTGAAAGAGCCCAAGATAAATTTTAGGATAAAAAATTACAGGCTGGGTACAGTGGCTCACGCTTATAATCCCAGCACTTTGGGAGGCAGGTGGATCACTTGAGGAATTTGAGACCAGCCTGGCCAACATAGTGAAACCCTATCTCTACTAAAAATAACATATATATTATATATATGTGCCAGGCAAGGTGGCATATGCCTGTAATCATAGCTACTCAAGAGGCTGAGGCAGGAGAATCACTTGAACCCAGGAGGCAGAGATTGCAGTGAGCTGAAATCACGCCACTGCACTCCAGCCTGGGTGACAGAGCAAGACTCTGTCAAAAATAAATTATATAGTATGACTATCCTGCTATTTCTTCTTACTTTAATTTTAGCTACTATCTACTAAATTCTAGCTATGAAAGATGAATGGTTTAATGCTATACACAGCATGTGCCTACACACACACACACACACACACACACACACCCCTCCTCTTTAAAAGCATTGTTCAGATGAGGTATCATAATTCCCTTTCTTGTACAAGTATTTTGGTTTACCTGGATTTAGTGATTGACTTAGTTTTTTCATTTGCCGTTTTCTTTAAAGTCGTCATTAATTCCTCCCCAAACTTTGTAATAGAATTATAAATCTGTTAGTATCATCAGAAAAAAGTCACATATCTTTTCCCCTCCCCGCCCCCCATTTATCCAACTGGAGATGTGCATTCCAGAGTCCCTCTCCTCCTGATCCTGTGGGGACCCTTCAGAACAACAGCAGGCACACTTGGCCATGGTCCACATTGTCTCAAGTCCCAGGTTATTCTGCACTGATTTTCTCTCTGTTGTCCCCCAACACTAGGCCAGCGATTTGTCTGGGAATAGGGGGTAAGCCACTGTTTTCTTTCAGAATGTCAAAGGCATTCTGTCCAAGCTTTCAGGTTGCTGAAGTCCAAGGCCATCCCGATTCCTGTGTGAACGCCCCAGTGTTCTGTCCTCATCATCCACTTGCTCACTGTGAAGGCGTCTTTGGCTCCGCCCTTCCCCATTCATTGTTCTGGGCCTGTTTATACAGTGGCTCCAGAAACCTATGACCTGTACTGGGAAATGTGTTTGTGTTTGCTTGACATTTTTCTCCACTTTATTTTCTCTTTCTGGAATTCCTACTTCTTGGATATGAAACCTCTTAGGCCACTCTCTGCTTTTCTTTCTTTAAATCTTCCATCTCCTGTTTGCCACTTCTCTCCCTCTGAGCTCTTCTTTCAAGCTTGTTTTCCAAACTGACTAACTTTTTAAATTTTTCTGCCTTCATCATTTTAATATTTAAGACCTTGTTTTTTCTCCAAATATGTTTTCTTTATAGCATTATCTTATCTCTTCAAAGAAACTGATTGTAGCTGAGTGTTCGTTGTGTTTGTTTTTTAAGTTTTCTACTCTTCCTAAATAGTTTTCTCTGTTTTCTTTTCAGGGTCTTGTGGTCTCTTACCTTTTGGACTGAAGACTTTCTCCAGATGTCTTGTCTTCCTTT
This sequence comes from Saguinus oedipus, assembly GCA_031835075.1. Classification (NCBI taxonomy): domain Eukaryota; kingdom Metazoa; phylum Chordata; class Mammalia; order Primates; family Cebidae; genus Saguinus; species Saguinus oedipus. Next base: position 171,217,071 of record CM063172.1, on the reverse strand, counting down.
GCTTTTCATTCATAATTTTTTTAAGCATTTTAAAAAATTTTATTGGAAATTATGTGCAAGGTCAGGATTGTTAAATTCTGGGTTTCACCTGAGAGTAGTAGAGCAGTGAGCACCTGCACCCAAACACTGGTATTTCTAGGGTGGGGGACTCCACAACTGCAGAGAGAACGTCTGCAGCAACGTCCTGCCCAGGGGTGGGGAGACACGGTTATATTAAGTCTGGATGCTGTCAGTCTGGAAGGGAGGCAGAAGAAAGGGGTTGAGGCATCACCAATCAACATGCAGTTGTCCACGTAATTCCCTGATTTCAACAGAGCCCCTCATTTCCCCCTGTGCCGTGCCAGGTGGCCTGAGCCCGGATCCACTCTGCAGAGCTACCCTGGAAGAAGAACATTCTGTCTTTGGCCTGGGGAAGTAGGGAAAGTCGCCAGCTTGATAGGCTGAGGGTTGGGATGTTGTAATCTTACTGCTCAGTGTATGAGATTTTCAAGTATTTATTCTCATTTGGGCCCTTTCTTTCCTGGGAATTTGGATCCTCCAGTCCTGGGCCTTCCTGAGGTTCTGCACCTCCATGGCCTTGATTATGACCGGCTTTGTTTCCTGCAGACAGTGAGGCTTTAGCTTTCTCTGCTCCGCTAAACACAGCAGGTCCCACTATTCCATCTGCGATCTACAAGTTGATTAACATCTCTCATCTGATTTTTTCTCCTCTCTCAAACTCTTTGTCCTTATAGATTTATTTCCTTTCTGCACCAACATCATTTAAGTCGGCTTTAGAAAGTAGGAGATTTAAACGCGCAGTCCGCCACATGGAACTGGAACACGTGTTTTTCTTTTTTCAGTTACTGTCACCACCATCCCTACTGGTCAAAATTGGAAACCTGAAGTCATCCCAGACTCCTTTTTTTACTTCTAGGTGGTCACGGGCTCTTCTCCGTGCTGCCCACTGGCTGGCCCGTAAATGTGCCTCCCAGCCGCCTTCCTCCCGCTGTGTCTTTAGCGCACACTCACACCACAGTGGCCTGGAGAGTTGAGCGGCTTCCACACTGGCCTCCCAGTATCAGCCTGTTCTTCACACCGACCCCACCACTGTGGCTCTGAAACAGGAATGGATATCATTTCCTGAGGAAATTCTTGGCTTGGAGTCTTTGCACACATATCCACATCTTACTGTAGAGCCCCTATTTTCTCCTCTGGCAATACCGTGGGACCCTTTTTCTCTACTATACCACTCATCAAAGAGTATAATTTCTGCTTGATTTTGTTTCTTAGAGAGGGTAGTCCCGGCTAAGTGTGGTGACTCATGTCTGTAATGCCAGCACTTTGGGAGGCGGAGGTGGGCAGAACACTTGAGGCCAGGGGTTCAAGACCAGCCTGGCCAACTGGGGAAACCCCATCTTTACTCAGAAATTAGCTGGGCATGGTGGCACATACCTTTAATCCCAGCTACTGGGGAGACTGAGGTAGGAGAATTGCTTGAACTGGGAAGGCAGAGCTTGTGGTGAGCCGAGATCATGCCACTGCAATCCATCCTGGGAGACAGAGCAAGACTCTGTCTCAAAAAAAAAAAAAGAGAGGGTTGTCCCTTTACAATAGTGTCAAAACATCTGTATGACATGGCCACCACTAAAAATAGAATAGGTTGCAGTTGCTGTAACCTATGGCCATGATGCATAGAGCATTTGAAACATCGAAATATATGTGTGTGTGAATGTATATGTGTCTGTGCACACATACATTCTATATGTACATGTAATAAATATGCATGTATACACAGGTACATACATGCATATATGTTTTTTTCACAAAAGAATGTGAACTGCTAGATTTTAATGCATTTTTCTCCAAAACTATAATAATCTACTATGAAATTCTCACCTTTGAAAGGAATGGCTGGTACAGTTATGCTTTGAAAACTTACAGAAATAATGTAAGAATGCAGAAATATGGCCGGGCGCGGTGGCTCAAGCCTGTAATCCCAGCACTTTGGGAGGCCGAGGCGGGTGGATCACGAGGTCAAGATATCGAGACCATCCTGGTCAACATGGTGAAACCCCGTCTCTACTAAAGATACAAAAAATTAGCTGGGCATGGTGGCGCGTGCCTGTAATCCCAGCTACTCAGGAGGCTGAGGCAGGAGAATTGCCTGAACCCAGGAGGCGGAAGTTGCGGTGAGCAGAGATCGCGCCATTGCACTCCAGCCTGGGAAACAAGAGCGAAACTCCGTCTCAAAAAAAAAAAAAAGAAATATTAGATGTGGAGAAACTCAAACATTTTTCTCTAAAGTGTAGAATAAAATAGAATATAAATTTAAATTGGTAGTTTATTCTAATTTATGTTGTTTTTAATCAAAGAGAAAAAAGCTAAGATTTTCAGTAACAAATAAATCCCTTTATGGTGTCTCTTAAGTATGTGTCAGATTTCTGGGTTTTTTTCTGCAACCCAGAACAATCTCACTCTGTCACCCAGGCTGGAATGCAGTGGCATCATCTCAGCTCGCTGCAACCTTCACCTCCCAGGCTCAAGTGATTCTCTTGCCTCAGCTTCCTGAGTAGCTGGGATGACAGGTACACATCACCTCACCCAGCTAATGTTTTGATTTTTGGTAGAGACAGGGTTTTGCCGTGTCGGTGAGGCTGTTCTTGAACTTCTGACCTAAAGTGATCTGCCCACCTTGGCCTCCCAAAGTGCTGGGATTAAAGGCATCATGCTGGCCATTGTGTCGGATTTCTAACCTAAACACTCCGCATTTAGAGACTCACCCTCACCTCTATAAATCAGGACCAAATTTGTGACCTGACACTAAGTAACTGTACTGCAAGTTCTTCCTCCAGCAGAATAAACTCCATTTGACTTCGATTCTGGCCACCCGTTCTGCCCTAAAGATAAACGTTGTTAGCAGAGTATATTGGAGGCAAAGTCTCTCTTTGGCTCCCCCATTCACATCACCATGGTGCAGCCTTTCTATTTCTGTTGTGTAAAGAATGCCATCCTCCTGGAGGCAGCTTTACGGCTCCTACTTGGAAAATCTGCTCTAATCGAAAGGCTCAGTCATGTCTCTAACTGGTCTGGATTGTCTCTGTGTTTTGAAGGTGGTTTTTTTAATTTTCAAGAACTTGTTTAGTTTCTAGTAGTTGACTTCTTGTTAAATTTCAACCCTGAAAAAAAAGAAAAGCATCTCTGTAATATTAATGGACCTTATCATGTGGGCTTAGAAGTCTCCTATCCTGGTCCATCTGGGCTGCTATAATGAGACCCCATGGACCAGTTGGCTTAGAAACAACAGAATTTTATTGCTTACCGTTCTGGAGGCCGGGCAGTACAAGACCAAGGCTCTGGTGGATTTGGTGTCTGGCGAGGGACCACTTCCTCATAGACAATGCCTTCTTATGTATCCTGGCGTAGTAGAAGTAGACGTTTTATAAGGGCACTGATTGAGATGCGTGGACACTCATAAGTGACATAAACATTCAGACTATAACCTCTCCCATTTTCCTCCTTCTCTTGGATTTCCCTTTCAGCTCAGCAGCTCACTCTAATCTTATTCATTTCTATATGCCCAGGTCAAATTTGCTCTCCTCTGTGAGGCATTTCCAGAGCTTATAGAAATAATTTTGTTCCACATGGGTTCCTGAAGAAGTTTCATATGTCTGCTACTTTCCCAAACCCCACCGAAATGATACTGAAAGAGTTAAAATAGTGTAAGTCCACAAGAACGAAAAGTTAGAGAGAAGAGTTCAGATAAGAGATGTCAACAAAATTTCAGAACACAGAGGGAAGAGTGAATACAATAGAAGTGTTAAGAGATAAACTGAGGCATATTAAAATTTTTAAAGAGCTTACTTGTGCAAACAGTGATTTATGAATGAAGCCACAAGTGGTCAGAGCTTCACCACAGATGGTTGAAGGGAAAACTTTTATAGGATGAATTTGGAAGCAGAGCAAAGAAATTTATGTAATTGGCTCAAGTTTAAACAATTGCCTTATTTGTACTATTCCCATGGGAAGTTCAGGACTAATGCCCAGTTGACTGCCTGTGATTAGCTGAGTTCAAGTTTCATCTACTAAATTAGCTGATCACAGGAAATGAGTCTGAGTTATATTTCAATTTGCTGATATAGGAATCCAGGATCTTACAGCCACCTCAGTCTGATGGCCTCCCATTTAATTATTTTAACAGAAGATAGTCAATATGGTGCCAAGAAAAAATCGGCAATTTAGCACTGTTGCTACTACGCTTATGAACGTGGAGACACCCTTAATGCTGTGATTCTTGTTTTCCTCGTTACTAAACTAGGGATGATTCAGTCTTTCTGGTCTACTGGAAATGTTTCTTGTTCAGGTCAAGGGAAGTAATGTGGGTGAAGGGCTTTGAAAACTGTGCAGACCTTTATGAAAACAGAATTCTTTATTAATACCATTATCAGTCTGCCTCTTACTATACTTGAATATTTGTTTATGTATCTCCTCAGCTAAGCTGTGGGCTCTTTGAGGGCAAGGATTAGATCTTGTTTATATTCCCTAGAGTTCTTAGTTTACACTAATAAGCATTCATTTGTTGAGCTGCATTAATATTGGCCTAATAAGTTACCAACACATTCTCAAAGTCCTCTGGAATGTAGATCTAAGTGTTCAATGAAAGAAATAAAAGGCTAAACTTTTAAGTTTGGAGAAAGAAATCCTATCTTTTGAGCAAATAACTTGATGCTGGGAAATGGCCAATTACTTACAGTCCAGAAATCTACAGAGAGCAAATCTCTCAGCAGTTCTAACCTTGACATTTCTCTCTCACATTAAAATATTCCATGAGGGACAACTCAGTGTTAATATTTTCTAAGGAAATATGGCATGTCTAACAGGTCCTATGCAACAAGCAAAGTTAAGTCCAAGTGAATGAGCACTTTTATACTCTTGGTAAATTACAGCAGAGATGCTAAGGCTACTGGGGGACAAGCCGGTGTCGAGTTTCACTTGCACCCAGTTTTGTTTTAGTAAGATTATTTCTGTAAGATTATCATTATTAAAGAAAAGTCCAGGATCTGACGGCCTCACTGCTGAATTCTACCAAATATTGAAAGAATTAGTGTGAATTCTCCTCAAAGTATTCCAAAATATGGTATGATACTAAGAGGTAGGGCCTTTGGGAGTTGAGAAGATCATGAGGCAGAGTCCACATGATTGGATTAGTGCCCTTATGAAATAGACCCAAAGGAGCTTGTTTGCCCCTTTCACTAAGTGAGGACACGGCAAGGGGCACTACCAATGAGGAAGCAGCCCTCAGCAGGCACAGCGTCTGCCAGCGTCTTGATCTTGGACTTTCCAGCCTCCAGAACTGGGAGAAATAAATTTTTGTTGTCTAAGCTTCCCAGCTTATGGTATTTTGTTGTGACAGTCTGAACAGACTGAGGCATAAATAGAAAAATATATTCAATAAGAAGTCAAATAGTAAATTCTCAGAAATGTGATATTGATTAATTTGAGAAACAGTCTTGATTATTTAGAAAAGATTCATATAGTTTAGGATGATTTTGTTGTAAATGGACGCTTAGGAATTTTCAATAATAAATATACTAATGAATTATGAGTGAGTGAATGAAAGAGTAATTCCCAAGGGTAACTGTAATTAATTTTTAACAGGAGTTTGGTTTAGTTTGGGTTTTTCCCCCTAGGAATTGGGTAATAGTGGTTCTGAGTAGTTTTCTAATTTTTGCCCTGACCTGTAAGATTACGACTTAGCTGCTTTAATAGGGTATTCTGAGAAGAAAGAGAGAAAAGGGGAATCAGGGAGAAAGGGGAAAGGGAAAGAAAGAATGAAATAAGAGAGGAAAGAAATGTAGTTTTCTTGATTAGGAGAACTTATTCATTTACTTTTGAAAATGCATGGGCTTTAGGCCGGGCGCGGTGGCTCAAGCCTGTAATCCCAGCACTTTGGGAGGCCGAGGTGGGTGGATCACGAGGTCAACAGATCGAGACCATCCTGGTCAACATGGTGAAACCCCGTCTCGACTAAAAATACAAAAACTTAGCTGGGCATGGTGGCGCGTGCCTGTAATCCCAGCTACTCAGGAGGCTGAGGCGGGAGAATTGCTTGAACCCAGGAGGCGGAGGTTGCGGTGAGCCGAGATCGCGCCATTGCACTCCAGCCTGGGTAACAAGAGCGAAACTCCGCCTCAAAAAAAAAAAAAAAGAAAAGAAAATGCATGGGCTTTTTAAGGGATACCTATTACCATTTTCTAAGTTATAACTGTTAATATACTCTTTAACTGTTGTCTTCTGTTGAGCAGTGCAGCAATCTGTACCTTGAAAATAATAGGCAATTAATAAATTCAGACATTGAAAATAATTATGCTATTGACTCTTGTAATTAAACTATTTCATTTCTCATCTTCTAACACAAAAGGCTAATATGGTATAATAGGATTCAAATTAGCTAATTTGGAGTGAGTGTGTGTGTGTGTGTGTGTGTGCGCGCGCGCCTTCGTGCATGTGCACGTGTGTTTTAGGATTAGCTTTACTTTAATGGCTTGATGTGATTTGTTATTGTTCACATGAACCATGAATCCTAATCCCATGTTGGGGGTAAATGTGTATTTGTATTTTTCATAGTAACTTGCCTGTTTTTATCTTTAACTGTCATCTTCATTGGGTATTCTTTCTTTTGTTGATTTATGAAAACTATGTATTAATGACAAAGTCTTTTTAATTAAATATATTTAAACATTTTTATTAATATTTTATCTCAATATGATTAACCTGATTTGTTTTTTTAGAAAGAAGTTGTAAAGTTTTACATAGACAAAGCCTTATCATTTTTTAGCTTGGGTTCATCTTGCCGTAATACAATAGTATTATCCAATATGATACTTTCGTGATTTTATAAGAACTGTATTTCAAATATGAAATGTTTTTAGAGAATCTTTACAAAATTGCATTTTGATTCATGAATATGATATAGTATCATGTGTGTCATCTTTTTCTGTTTAATCTTTGTGTGTTCTTCTTGTTATAATTGTTGGTGTTAAGATCTAAGCATTTCCTGTTAAAATTTTTGCTAGACATTTTGCATCCATATTGCTGCTGTGAATTCATTGTTTCACAATATCTTCTGTTTGGTTTTGTTCGTCTATAACTCTGATTTTTCTGCGCTGAATTAGTGCACAGCCAGCTCCTTTGCCCATCTTTCCTAGTTTACTGAGATTTCAGGTAATTTCCTTGGAATTTTTTGTCATTTGTAAATAATAAATATTTTCCCCATTTTCTTTCCAATATTTATACCCATTTCTTTCTCATTTTTGTTCAATTTACCAAAATTTTCAGGGCAGATTTGAGCACAAATGATTATGGGTTCAAGAAAACTTCATCTATGCAATGTTTTTACAATTATATTTTTTAGCATAATAGTGAGGACCTAGGTGGTTATAGAACAGAAATATTAATATGTACTCAAAGAACAAAAGATTGCTCTGTCAATAAGCTGGAAAAATACAACCTTTAGCCATTTCCCTTTTGCCAGGGATTTTCAGTATATACTTGGTTGTCTGAAAGGATAGAACAGGAGAGCAGGGAAGGCGTGGGAAGCAGCAGTGCACAGGTCACAGGACAGCTCTGGAGAGAGTTGCATGGCTTTGCTGACATTGGAGGAGGGAATTTAAATGGCTCATCCATTTACAGGAACGTCCCTAGCTCTGGTCATTAAAAGTAACATTTGTTAGGTCGGTCTAAATAAGGATATTCAGAATAAATTGTTTTAAGTCTTAGTGGAGCCAGTCCCCCCACAGACCTTTAAGAATTTATATATGTCTTCAAATAGCAGCCAGAATGATCTTCCTAATACTGAAATCTCATCTCGTCGCTGTGTTATTTTAACCTTACATGTGACACTCATCTGGGAGTTTGGAGGTTTCTTGTTGGTTTACTTACCTGTTTATGCTCTTTCTCCTCCTCTTATAGAACATGAGCTTGATAAGCATTTTCCACTTAATTGACTCTGTCCCAGCACTGAGAAGGTTGCTGTGTATGCACTGGCCTCTCCACAAAGGCTTGTCGAATGTTACTTTTCACTAGCCAAATATTGCCTTTCAAAGAGTTCTCCTTCTAGGTGGGAAATAGTTGTAATGCTTTGAGGAAACTTTACCACTCAGTTGGTCGAGAGACTTCGTTAATCTGAAAAGTGCCTTAGGTCTTCCGTGTATTAACTTGCGTGGTAGTGAAATCATGTTAAAGAACTTATTTCTTATGCCAACACTGACTTTTTTAAAGCATGTGGTACACAAAGACCCATCTAAAATGTTCTAATAAAGAGCAGTTTCTTTCTTTCCACGTATATATTCCCAAAACATGCCTTGTTTTAGGTAAAAAGTATAACTGAGGTTAGTGTTAGAGATGTAGCATCAATCTGCATTGACACAAGCATGCCAATTCAACAGAACCATAATTTTCTAGAGTATATTGTATATGGAGTATATTAATTAACTAGTCTGTCTGGGTATACCAATAAAGACATACCTAGAGGGTAGAAACTGTGCCTGAATTATCTCAAACCTAATGTATCTAATTACTATGACCTACTACCTGAACAGAGAATGATTAACAAATGATTGTTGAAATAATTACCATCAGAATCACTGACTCAGTCTGATTCCAGACAAGCATGGATTTGATCGGGTGGATGCAGGTGGAAGAAGTCCACCAAGATGAACGAGGATAGAAAAGGAAGACCAGTTCAGAGTAGGTGGTGGGATGTGAAGTATCCTCTGGGAGGAAAAGAATATACCTCTAGCTGATCAGAATGCACAAAGAAAAGAAATAGAGAAATAATGGAAAAGGATAAGAGAGAGAACTAATACTGAGTAAGGACTGAAAAGTAGGCTCTTCGGGCCGGGCACGGTGGCTCATGCTTGTAATCCCAGCACTTTGGGAGGCTGAGGTTGGCAGATCATGAGGTCAGGAGTTCAAGACCAGCCTGGCCAACACAGTAAAACCCCATCTCTACCAAAAATACAAAAATTAGCTGGGCATGGTGGCAGGCACCTGTAATCCCAGCTATTTGCGAGTCTGAGGCAGGAAAATCGCTTGAACCCAGGAGATTGCAGTAAGTCGAGATCACACCACTGCACTCTAGCCTGGGCGACAGAGCCAGACTCCATCTCAAAAAAAAAAAAAAAATGCAGGCTATTCAGAACAGCAATATGGGGAACTTCTTGGAATATTCAATATCCAGAGCTTTTTTTCTTTCCTTTCCCTTTTTTTTTTTTGAGACAGAGTCTCACTCTGTCACCAGGCTGGATTGCAGTGGTATGATCTTGGCTCACTGCAACCTCCATCTCCCGGGTTCAAGCTATTCTCCTGCTTCAGCCTCCCAAATAGCTGGGATTACAGGCTCATGCCAACACACCCAGCTAATTTTTATATTTTTAATAGAGACTGGGTTTCACCGTGTCAGCCAAGATGGTCTCCATCTCTTGACCTTGTGATCTGCCTGCCTCAGGCTTCCAAAGTGCTGGAATTACAGGCGTGAGCCACCGCACCTTTCTAAGAAAATGAACTGTATGATAAAAATAAATTATATAATTAATTGAATGTTAATGAAACAGATTTTAAAGAAGTGGTTGAAGAGAAAACATGGTGTTTTCGTGTATGTGGGATGTTTGGAAAAATGACACCATTAGGTCTCACCTCTGTCAGAGATACCCAGTAGCAGAAACATTTGAGAATCCACCTCTGTCGGAGATACCCAGTAGCAGAAACATTTGAGAATCCCTGCGTTCCTGTCTCTTTATATTCCTCACCCATCAACATTTGATTGTTTTCTTTCCAAGAATAAATGAAAACCCAAATTTTAAGAAAATATTTTGAGAGTGTTTGAGGCTTTTAAGAACAAATGAGAAACAGAAAATCAGGTAGCTATCGAGAGATCATTATGTCACCCCACCCCTACCCCACCACTGCCAAACACAGCTGGAACCATTCAAGCTGATGGGAGCAGGGAGACTGCTGGAGGTCAGGCTCAGGTTGAATTTAATGAAAGTTTATCTGGTATACAGGGAAGTCCAGTGCCTTCCTATTTTCAAATGACATGTCCAGGTTGCCCTGTCTCAAATTTAAAGTCACCTGTAATTCCAATGAGGCAGTCGTTTTGCTCTTGAATTACAGAACTCTAAAGAAACCTCATTTTTATCAGAACAATATTCTTAGGGCTAAATTACAAAAGATGTCTTTTGACCAGGTTAAGTAGCAGTTTCGTGTTAAGAGAATGGTCTTGGCCAGGCTTGGTGGCTCACGCCTGTAATCCCAGCACTTTCGGAGGCCGAGGTGGGCAGATCACAAGCTCACGATATCGAGAAACCCAATCTCTACTAAAACTATAAAACCTAGCTGGGCATGGTGGTGTGTGCCTGTAGTCCCAACTACTCAGGAGTCTGAGGCAGGAGAATCACTTGAACCTTGGGGGCGGAGGTTGCAGTGAGCCAAGATCATGCCACTGTACTCCAGCCTGGGTGACAGATTGAGACTCCGTCTCCAGAAAAAAAAAAGAGAGAAAAAGAATGGTCTTCTCAGATTCTTCTGTTTTCTGTGATTTGATCTCCTTTGATCCATTTCCTCCCCTCCAGGTGTCAATGGTTTTATGTAGTGACAGATGGAAATCAGCATTGCACTAGCAGGATCTTAGTCACAAGAATATATCCATTGTCACCCATTGTGTTAGTTTCCTAGGGCTACCAAAAAACGATCTGCCATAAGCTTGGATGACGTAAAACAACAGAAGTGTTCTCTCTCATTGTCCTGGAAGTCTGAACTCTGCAAGCAAGTTGTTGGCAGGACCGTGCTCCCTCTAAAGGCTCTGGGAAGGATCTTTCGCAGTCCTTGTCTGTCTGAGCTTCGGTGTTGCCAGCAGTCCTCGGCATTCCTTGGCTTGCGGCTGCATCACTCAAATGGCTGCTCTGTTATCATGTGGCTTTGTCTCTGTGTGTCTTTTGTCTCTTCTCTTAGGAGGACAACAGTTATATTTTACCAGGGCCCACTCTAGTAACCTCATCTTAATGTGATTACTTCTGCAAAGATTTTTATTTCCAAATGAGATAACATTCATTGGTACTTTGGGTTAAGATTTGAACATATCTCTTTGGGGAATAAATCCAACACCCATTGCCACCCAATAGCCAAAGAAGAAGGATACTTGGAAGGAATATAAGAAGAATTTACTAATCTATCTGCTGTACATCCTTTGATAACCTATATTGTTAAATATCCTGTATCTAATACTTTGAAGGAAGAAAAACACATTCCATGGAGTGGATGCTTATGATAATAAACTAGCTAATGAATTAGAGAAAAATAATCATATTTGATACAGAATTCATGTAACATAGAAATCATAAGCATGTGTATGTTTTAGGTTTTAACTCCAACCTCTCATTGCTAAGAAGGCAAATTAAAATTCTTGAAATTCAAAATGCTTAAATAAGGTTAAGTAGGTAACTCACAGTGATCTCTCTTTCATTTGCAGGTCTTTTCTTTCTCTTATAATTAACATTTTGATGTACAAAATTATGTTCCATTCTATCATACAATTCTATGTTTCTTAAAATAGAGCTTTATCAGACTTAAATGCTGATAAATGCAAGTTTGTTGTGTATACATCTGTCTCTATGAGTTTATGGCTTGTGAGTTTGTATTTAAATGTCACACACTTATTTCCTTCACCCAAAGCACTGGGCGTGGAACATAGATGAAGGACAACACAACTAATTTATCTATTCATTCAGTTAGAAAGCTTTTATTGAGCATCTACTGCACGTCAAACACTGCACTAGGCCCTACAGATATTAAGACAATGTTACCTTCCTCAAGAAATTTATACTCTAGTAACTTAGTTCTTAATTTTGTTTTCATTTGATTACTGACACCTTTGAGAATCCGATGAAAACCATAGCACCTTCTCCCCTTCTGCACTAAGAAAAATGCACACACAGAATTGGGCATGCGTTTAAGTAGGTATATGAACTACCCTGTGTGTGTGCACACACGTGTGTGTATGTGGGTTTAAAGTGTTTGTGTGTATATGTGTGCATGCAGGCACGTTGGATCAGAGGACAGGCCTTTTATTACTCACGGAACATCATAGCAGCAACAATACCCCGTGCCCTAATCTCCCATGGGGTGGCACAGTGAGGGCCACATTGCCTGCCCAGGCAAGGCTTTACCCCCAGGAGAGGACCTGTGAAACTATGAAACTCAGAGCTTACATAGAGTAACTGTCACATTTGTCCCTTTTCCACTCCAGAGAGAAAGAGTAAGTAAAACAGGAAGCTTTTTCCGGGAATGTGGAAAAATCTCTGAAGAAAGGAGAGAAAGGTCCCCAGTTTTGTCACCCCTTGGTACGTGAATGGCTGCAGAGGAGATAAGACTCTACGTGTCTCGGGAACAAGTCACTGTCTCAAAGTCCGAGACATGTTCACCATTCGTCATTCTCTAACTTGGGTTGCCAGTAATCTTTACTCAATAAGCCCTAGCTATGCAGAAATGTGAAATATGAAAATATTCCTGGGATGCAGCTTCCTTCCAAAAGCCATGCCTTTAGCTACAGTAACAGAAGACCTGACCAGCTGAAGCCTAAAACACGGGAACCTTTGCTGTGTAGTTATGAGAAATTGGCAGGTGAGAGCTGTGTTTAGGAGCTTAACGCTTCTATGAAGCCCTGGGCTCCCCCTTTCCATCGGCATGTGGTTGTCACCCCGTGCTCACAGGCGCTGCAGCTCAAGATAACATCTCATCACCCTGGAATCCAAGCAGGCAGAGAAGTATGAGGCACAAAGCCCTTTGTTCTTTTGAATTTCTCTCTAGGTATCAGGTAGTGATGGACCTCCCAGAAGCCCCCAGCAGTCTTCCCAGTCCTTTTCATTGGCCAAGACTGGGTCCTATGAGCACTCCTAATACAGTCAGTGTACATGGGGAATAGGATTCTTGAGGCAAACTGAGATTAGCCATCAGTTCTCTGAGTCAGAGAGTCCCTACTGCCGAGACATGGGAGGCTCTCAGGTCAGTCTTGCATCAGATCATCTTCAGGGAAGAAAGAGGCAGAGAACTATTGTGTAGGCAAAGATAAAGTCGGCCAGCATTTTCATACTCCTACAAACACTGTTAGAACAAATGGATACTAGCTCTTAAATAATCAGAAAATCAATCTGGTACAACTCACCTTCCAGACAGAAATGCACAGACTCGATTATGAGGCTAGCAACCACCAGGAAGGGATGTAGTTGGCTCTATGTGTGTGTGTGCTGAAGGCTCCTAGAGGTTTCTTGTCAACGTTGCTGGGACCGCTGGTGAGTGAAAGGCAAGGGAGACATGAACAGGGGCTGAGCAGTGGGAGACAAGTTGAAGAATAAAGAAAAAGCAAAGCAAAGTTGGAAAACAATGTCAGAATAAGAGAAATATACACATTGTGAAGAGTATTGTTTAAATAGTTGTTTTCCTATACAGTAAGTACTAGTAAAGAAAGAAATCTTCAGAATAAGTGATTATCTGACTTTCACATGTAAACTCTTCTAGTGTTGAATAACTTTTTTTCCAGAAAAGTATTTTTTGTGATTTTTTTTTTAACCTCCAACCATAGTAATACGTTTCTCTCCTCTTGTTCTGCCTTCTCTATATGTAAAGAGCAACTTGGGGGTCATTCTCTAGATAATGTAAGCAAAATATAAGCAATTGTGTTCTGCCTCATGTTCAAGGGGAGCGTGCCAAGAATGTGTCGAAGGACAAAAATAGGTCCTTGACCCTGATAGGCACATCAAGCTTTGTACAGACAGCAGCTCCACACTGTAGGTCATCTTGCAGTCCCCCCACTTCACCCGAACCCTGGATCTGCAAGTCCCCTGTCCTTCTGTGTGGGTCTTTTAGCTGTCCACTGCCACTGGCCACTCCACATGACAACATTAGGTGCAGGAATTTCTTGTCTTTCTGTTTGACATGCAACCTCTGATGTGGATTTAAAGTTATCGCTGGAGTTCGTCAGAGGCAGCCTGTAACAGTAACTCAAGAACGTTCTTCCTTTTTTCACTTTCCCTCCTTAAATGACAGCACCACCTCCTTCATTTTTGCCTGATAAGCAATCAGACCGTCAAAGGTGATCAGCCCTGTGGCGTAGTAAAGATCACTGCAATTACTTTGATGCCCCTCCCAATGAGACGTGGCTTCTCCTTCCGTACCCTGTGAATTTGGGCTGACCTCTCCCCGCCTGGACTGAGTACAGTGGAAAAGACAGTCCGCCAGGCCTGGCTGATGACATGCCTGGCAGCTTCCATCTTGGCCTTCGTGATGAATCCTGGGCTGTCACATGAGAAATCCAGATACACCGAAGCCACCATGCTGTCAGGAAGTCCAGGCGAACTCCCCAGAGTGTCTGTATGGAAAGAGATTGTGGAAAGAATGAAAAGTAGAGGGTGGTTTGTTACACAACAATGGGAAAGCAGATGAAACCCTGTTGCATAACAGAAGGCTTTCCTTTCATACTTCTCTTGAGCTGGAATAACACAGCTCTCCCGCCTCTTGTCTGTGTGTATGAAATTCCTACATCTCACCTCACACTGTGTGTTCCTTTGCAGTACCTTTTGTCGGTGGTTTGTTGAACGTGAGAGATTACCAGAAAAACTTCCCTCTGAAGTTTTTATCATATTTGAACACTGACAACATGTTCTTTGATGCTCTTGTAATATATGGGTGCAAGAATTTGTGCTATTTTATCTGACACACAATTGAAACAATATATAATTATTTTGTCACTGCTTTGTAGTTACAATTACAGCATGGAGTCAACAACTATATTACAGGTTTAGAGTTCGCACAACATTGTGTGTCCTTTCCAATAGCACAAAGGGTACTCACCCAATACAGTTACAGTTTCCACTGGATTTTGCTTTCTTGTGGACCCCCTGCTTGTGCTTATGTAGGTGAAGAACTTGTATTGATCCATGTCCATTTAGGTATCCTTGCTTCTGCCTATCTGATTTTAACCATTTTTCCTCTCTAGAATGTATAATTTTGTAACCCACTTATTTCCTTATTTTCTTGTTTCACTTATCTTTTTCTTTTCTTCACTATCATTTTATTGCCTATAATTTTCTTGTACGTATAGTTACCATAAGGTCTATTACCAAGTCAAAATGAGGAAACTGAGGCCAGTGTAAGAAAATGAAAAACCTATTTATTCAGCTCTTGGGAGAAGTTCTATGGTCTGGGAAAGGGCCAGAGAAGTCACACTTGACTTCTCAGGGTGTGGACTTTTATGGGGAGTGGAGGCGATTGACTGGTTATTGGGGAAACAAAGCATAGGCGATTTAATTGGTTATAGGGAGATAGGGCGTGGATGTGGTGAGTTGCCATTGGTAGGCGGCGGGACTACTGGTAGGTGCGATGGCTGGGGATGTGATTGGTTATTGGGGAAACAAAGTATAGGCGATTTCATTGGATATAGGGAGACAGGGCGTGGATGTGGTAAGCTGTCATTGGTAGGTGGGCTGGCCGGGGACGTGAATGGTTATCATCCAAAGCATAGCAAGTTTTGGCGAGGTGTTTTTTGGCCTCGGGCTGGGGGTTGAGTGCTTAGTTTGGTGCTGAATGTAGATCTGGGTGCAGTAGCAGAGGTAAGTGCGGAGAATTCACATGGAGAAGCCACATGCTGAGTAATGTGCTCAGAATAATAATGCAGTTATCAGGCACGAGCAGGGCTGGTCATGTCCCTTTAACTCCCGGCGAGGCAACTGGCCTTACAGTTACAATTTCAAATATAAAAAAACAATGGTTTTAGTTCAAGTTATGAAATAGATCTGAAATTTCATAACTTCTATGTAAAAATATTTTTATATTTTAACTTTGTTAGTGTTATACTAGAAACAGCTTAACTGGTGATACTATAAATCAAATATGTGGCCATATAATGAGAGGCTCACGTCATGAGATAATAAATCCTAAAGCAGACAGTTTGAATTCTAACAAAAATCTGAGAGAAAATATATTATTGTCTTCTGTGGATATCTTGATATTGGAAAGAAGTGAGATGAATTTGTTGTTTGAAGAGAAGAGGCGTGGCCTGCTGCTCTTCTTGAAAGCCATCGTTTTCTTTGCCCTTGGGTTTCTTACGTCTTCTCCCACCTTGGCCCCCAGCCTCTTCCCCTCTTTCTTTCCCTCCTTCTCTCTTTCCTTGCTTCTTTTCTGATAAGACAGAGTTGGAACGGGAATCCAGGAGGAGGAGGAGACAGGCTGAGGACAGGAGACTGAGGAACCAGTTTTTGTTGATTTCCACATCTTGAAGAGTTTTACATTGATTTGTAAATAGATTTGGCATGAAGTCCAGCAGTCAATTTTTTTTTTTTTTTTTTTTGAGACGGAGTCTTGCTCTATCACCCAGGCTGGAGTGCAGTGGCATGGTCTTGGCTCACTGCAACCTCTGCCTCCCAGGTTCAAGTGATTCTCCTGTTTCAGCCTCCCAAGTAGCAGGGAATACAGGTGCATGCCACCATGCCCTGCTGGGGTTTTGTGTTTGTTTTTGTATTTTTAGTAGAGACAGGGTTTCCCTGTGTTGGCCAGGCTTGTCTCAAACTCCTGACCTCGTGATCCACCCACCTCAGCCTCCCAAAGTCCTGGGATTACAGGCATGAATCGCACTGGCCTCCAGGAGTCAATTCTGTCACCACCTATTTGACTTCTGAGCATCATGACCTGGTGTGTCACCCTCTACTCTCCAAACACTTTCTTCTCTTGGCTACAACTGGATGTTTTATAAACTTTGCCAGTGTGGCATCCTCAAGCCCTCTCTCTGCTCTTTCCCTGTCTCTGCTCTTCCCTAATCTTTCTCCTCTCAGTAGAAGGCACCACTGTCCAGCCATTTGCTCAGGATAAAAGTGGCAGTGTCACCCCTGCCTCCCTTCCCTTTGTCTGCTCCACGAGGCAACCCACCAGCAAGTCCTGCTAGCCTGACCTTCCAGCCCCAGGTACCCTCACCTCCCCCCTGACCGCTACACTGTGGACCACAGGCCACGGCCGGAGCCTCCTAACTGGGCTCCCTGCTTCTCATTTTGATCCCCTAGACTATTCCAGAGTTCAGGTTGCAGACTGACAATATAAGCTTGAAACCAGCCTCGCCGTGTATTAGTTTCGTGACACTGGACAGGTTTATGCACCTTTCCCCACCTCTCTATCCTCATCCGTTAAATGGGAATAATGAAAATATTAATATCCCTGCCATCACACTCACAGCAATTTGTGAGGACTAAGGATGTGATCCATGTGAAGCATTCGGAAAGGCTCCTGGGATGCAGTTGACATGCGATGTTATTAGTTATGATTGTCATTATTGGTTCATAATTATTTTCTATACAGTAAGGGGGCAGATCCCCTTTTAAACATAGAGGATTGCAGGAACATGGCCTGGTTATTAACAGGACATTAACAGCGGGAGACGTGGGGTGCAGCACACCTGAGGACTCTGTGCTGTCGTTACAACTCTTCCGTAACTCTAATGTTACTACAACGTAGGACGCCTTCTAAAATATGAAGCTATCACATCATGTGCAAAATCCTGCAGTGTCTCCTCCCTACTCTTGGCATTAAACTTCAACCCTTGAGCCCATCACGATCTGACCCCAGCCAACCCCCAGGGTGACCCCCTGCCTCTCCCGCTAGCTCTCCTGTCCCAGCTGCACCCTGTCTGCTCCGCTTGCATCCCCTCATCCTCCTCGTGCTGGTCCTGGCTATCCCTTGCTCTGCACGAGCTACCTCCCTCGTGAAGACTTTTCTGATGCTCCAGATCCTCCCCGCTCCCTCCAACAGCTTCCCTGCTTCATCTTTCTCCATTGCACTTAGGGTCTCCTGTCTTTAGTTGGTGTACTTAAGTATCATCTAATGGAATATACTTGCCATGAGCATGGGAACTGTGTCTCAAGCATCTCTCTTCTCTTATCTAGACCAGTTCCTGGCATTTGGATATTATGCCATGTATATCTGTAGAAGGAATATAGACATTATCAGAATATTAATATCATCAGGTGATATTAACATTCTTTCATGTCATTTTTCTTCTACTAGTCCCACATTATATAAACAGAAGAGTATATTAAAAATAATCAAAATTAACAGATGGGGTTCATGCATTGTCTCATTATATGTTGCTCCTCAGTCTTTGAGGTAGAAATTTGTTTCTGCATGTCCCAGAATCCTACATACAGCAGTCACCAAGCTTCTGCATGTCCCAGAATCCTACATACAGCAGTCACCAAGCATTACCTCAACTTACTGTTGACCCGTGTCTACCGGATCCACATTCGAGGAGTCAACCAACAGCAGATAGAAAATATTTGAAAAGAATGAACATAAAAAATAACACAACAACAACAAATAATACAAATAAAATTGCAATATAACAATGACTTACGTAGCATTTACTTTGTATTAGATATACATACTCCAGGGATGATTTTAAGTATATGGGAGGATGTGTATAGCTTATACACAAATACTACATCATTGTGTATCAGAGACTTGAGCAATTGGGACTTTGGCATCCCAAAGGGTTAGTGGAATCAATTCTCCTTGGATGCCAAGGGGCAACCGAACAGGCAAGGCTTGGATTCTTAATAAATAAATAAATAAATATGGATATTCCATATCCTGTTAGAAAAGATGGGATTCTAAAGGTTCAGGTAAAAATGGAATTCTTTCTTTCCCTGTTCTCCCTTAGAATATTTTATAGTTAGAGAAAAATAATATACAATAGGGTGTAGGGAATTATTGGATATTCAGTTGATTAAGCACATCATCTGACTCCATTCATAACGCTATGCAGTTAGGTTCAGTTGTAATCAAAAAACAAAGAACTGGCCTTCCCTTTGGATATCTGAAACATTGCTTTAGACGGCACTGACTTGGTTATAGTCCAAATCGTGGATGTTGTAGAAACTTAAATTTTCTCAGCTGTAAAAGGCAAAAATCAAGACAAAGCTAAACAAAACAAAAAACCAACATTGAACTATCCAGTAAGTATTCAGAAACCTCTAGCCGGGAAGCCCTCCCGCACAGCACTCCTGGGAGAGGGTGGGGGCGGTTTTCTGTGCTACAGCTGTCACTGGCTGTTACGTTCAAGTGTCATTTCCTTCAGGCCCAGTGAGCTTTAAAAGAAAGTGGATGCCTCCCCTAGTGATACTGGGTGGCTTTTTTACCAAAGGAAATGGTTTTTCTTGGAACTTTTTATTTTGACATAATTTTAGACTCATGAGAAAAGGTAAAAGAGAAAGAATTTTTCATATATTCTTCAGCTAGATACTTACATGTTGACATTGACCACATTTGTTTCTTCCTGTCTCATCTGCATACATACGCAGATATATTTTTTTATGCATCCTGTGAGAGTAAGTTGACAACATGATGGTCCTTTGCTTCTGAAGATTGCAGAATATGTTTTCTCAATACTGGAGTAATCTGTTAGGTAAACGCAGCGTAATGACCAAAGTCAGGAATGAGCATTGATGCCATACTTTACACAAACCTTGTTTCAATTTCAGATTTATCCTCACACATACCTGACAGAAGAAACTCCCAGCTCACCTGTTGCACTTCGTTGCCACATCTCTTTAGACCCCTCTTGTCTAGTCTCTTACGTCTAGTCTATTACGACCGTGGAATTTCTTATGAGTACAGGACAGTTAGTGTTGTAGAAAATCCCTCAATCTCTGTTTGTCTGATGTTTCCTCCTGTTTTGACTCAAGTTATGTAATTTTTTTTCCTTTTTTTTTTTTTTGAAATGGAGTCTTGCTCTGTTCCAGGCTGGAATACAGTGGCACAATCTCAGCTCACTGCAACCTCCGCCTCGCGGGTTCAAGCGATTCTCCTCCCTCAGCCTCCCAAGTACCTGGAATTTCAGGCGTGTGCCACCATGGCTGGCTAATTTTTGTATTTTTAGTAGAGATGGGGTTTCACCATGTTGGCCAGGCTGGTCACGAACTCCTGACCTCTACTAATGTGCTTGCCTCAGCCTCCCAAAGTGCTGGGATTACAGGCGTGATACACCACACCCAATGAAGTTATGCATTTTTGGCAAGAGTGTTGGAGGATGATGTGTACCCTTCTCAGTAGGCACACGATGTCAGCACGTCCTGTTGCTGGTGGGATGAACTTGGATTGCTTGGTCAAAGTAGTGGCTGTCAGGTTTCTCCACTGTGAAGCTAATATTAGGATGTTTATTTAATTAGACATTAAATATATCCTAAATAGGGGCCGGGCGCAGTGGCTCACGCCTGTAATCCCAGCACTTTGGGAGGCCAAGGCGGGTGGATCACGAGGTCAAGAGGTCGAGACCATCCTGGTCAACATGGTGAAACTTCGTCTCTACTATACATACAAAAAATTAGCTGGGCATGGTGGCGCGTGCCTGTAATCCCAGCTACTCAGGAGGCTGAGGCAGGAGAATTGCCTGAACCCAGCAGGCGGAGGTTGCGGTGAGCCGAGATCGCGCCATTACACTCCAGCCTGGGTAACGAGAGCAAAACTCCGTCTCAAAAAAAAAAAAAAAAAAAAAAAAAAAAAAAAAAAAATATATATATATATATATATATATATATATAGATCCTAAATAAAATTACAGTTGCATTTCAGAATTTAATCCTGTTGGCCAGGCATAGTGGTTCACGCCTGTAAGGCCAACACTTTGGGAAGCCAAGGTGGGTGAATCACCTGAGGTCAGGAATTCTAAACCAGCCTGGCCAACATGGCAAAACCCTGTCTCTACTAAAAATACAAAGAAAAAAAAAAGAAAGAAAGAAAAATTAGCCAGGCATGATGATGGGCACCGGTAGTCCCAGCTACTCAGGAGACTGAGCCAGGAGAATCATTTAAACTGAGGAGGTGAAGGTTGCAGTAAGCCAAGATCACACCACTGCACTCCAGCCTGGGCGACAGAGTGAGACCCTGTCTCAAAAAAACAAAAACAAAAACAGAATTTAATCCTCTTTAATTTATTGTATTTTTAAAGAAATTCAGCAAAAAAACGTGCACAGGTAAAGATGATACAGATAATGACTCATCGGTGTCTGAAAATAAACCTCTGCATGCAGTGACATGAAAGAAGCAGAATCCTCAGGAATTACATACAAACATTAGGTGGGTGTTGTGTGCCTCAACATTTATTTTCCTCTTTCCTACATGTCAAAATTTTTGAAAACTTTGACCATGAATTATCTCCCTGAAGAAGAGATCAGATTTAACAAGCTCTTTGAAAGGAAAAAAAAATCTGTATTTCCTTTCAAACTTCTACTATCGAAACACAGATACTCCTCACTTCTTAGAATAGTTTTATTTGATGATGTTTGGTTGAACCTTAGGTTTATCTGAAGTGTAACCTTTTTTTTTCACCGAGTAAATCTTTAGAGTGGAGTGACCTAAGGGCTTTAGGAGAGAAAGGAATTAAAATACTAGCATTACCATCTCACACAAGTTACAATGATAATCATTAAAAAATCAGGAGACAACGTTTGCTGGAGAGGATTTTACACTATTGGTGGGAGTGTAAATTAATTCAGCCATTGTGGAAGACAGTGTGGTGATTCCTCAAGGATCTAGAAATAGAAATACCATTTGACCCAGCAATCCCATTTCTGGGTATATACCCAAAGGATTATAAATCATTCTGTTATAAAGACATATGCAAGCACATGTTTATTGTGACACTATGCACAATAGCAAAGACTTGGAGCCAACCCAAATACCCATCAATGATAGATGGTTAAAGAAAATGTGGCACATATGCACCATGGAATACTATGCAGCCATAAAAAAGGATGAGTTCATGTCCTGCTTTGCAGGGACATGGATGAAACTGGAAACCATCATTCTCAGCAAACTGATACAAGAACAGAAAACCGAACACTGCATGTTCTCTGGGTGTTGAACAATGAGGACACATGGACACAGGGAGGGGAACATCACACACCGGGGCCTGAGGGGTGGGAGACTAGATGTGGAATAGCAGGGGGTGGGGGAACTGGGGAGGGATAGCATTAGGAGAAATACCAAAAAAACAAAAACAAAACTGTGATACGTATATGTAGTGGAATACTACTCAGCCATCAAAAGGAATGGATTAACAGCCTTCACAGTGACCTGGGTGAAATTAGAGACTATTATTCTAAGTGAAGTAACTCGGGAATGGAAAACCAAACACCATATGTCCTCACTGATATGTGGGAGCTAAGCTATGAGGACACAAAGGCATAAGAATACTACAATGGACTTTGGGGACTTGAGGGGAGAGGGTGGGAGGGGGGAGGGATAAAAGACTACAAATAGGGTGCAGTGTGTACTGCTCGGGTGATGGGTGCACCAAGAGCTCACAGATCACCACTAAAGAACTTACTCATGGAACCCCATACCCCCTGTACCCCAACCACTTATAGAAAAATAAAAAGTAAAAAATAATAAAATAAAATAAAATACTGGCATCTCAGGTGTGGCCCACAATGCAGCGTGTAGACCTGCACAGCGCCCCACGGCACAGGTGCTCTCGGCAGCAGGGCGCCTCCGCATCCTCCTCACTGTGGCTTCTGCAGTGCTTACTCCTGCTCCAATCTGCTGGTGTGTTTCCGTAGCATGTTTCTTGTTGGCATGCAGTATACTATGTCCTGATGTTGTTGAAATTAGAAGCTTTCGTTTCTAGGAAATATACTATTTCTCATTCTTGTCATTGCATAAGAAACCAGGATCTAAAACTGTATGCTACAAATGGCCTGTTTCGAATGTTCTCTCCGAATTATGGCTTGGTAAGGCTGCCAGATAAGCTAGAGGACACCAGTTACATTTGCATTTCAGATTAACAAAAATTTCTGGGTCAGACTTGGGCTAAAAAAAAAGGATTTGGTACTTTCCTGAAACTCAAATTTAACTGGGTGTCCTGTATTTTTATTTGCTACATCTGGCAATCCTAGGATTGTGCCAAAATTAAGTTCTGTCCTTCTCTCAAGAGCCACTTTGGATTTATGTTCTAGAGATTATGGTGTCCTCCCAAAAACCACTTTGGGTGGATTTTCTAGAAATTATGGTGCTCTTGTTGTTCTGATCACTGGGAAACTCAGAACCAAGTTGGTGGCCCATGCGGATCAATATCATGGGGCTTTCGGGTGTGCACTGAGGTCCAGTCCCACCTCCTAGCTGGCCTTCACTTTTATTGCCATCATTTTCCCTTTACTACTCTTCCCTTCATTAAAAAAGCAAGAGCAGCATCAGCAAACCACCTGTTTGTTGCAAATATCATTAAATTGCTTCATAGCCTTTTATTGAATGAGGCATAGAATGAGTTAAATTAATACATTGATTATTGATACCCATAGAGTAAATTTTTACTCCTAATAATTAACTCACTATTGACATGGTCTCATTAATGCTCATAGAATATTTCTATATCAGTCCCAAGAACTAAGATTTTACTCTGAATTTTGAATCAGAAATCCCAAGTTCAGATGGCCATACATGCTTCTGAAAACATTACTAGTTTTACTAGTATTTAATTCTCGTCAAAGACTAACATGAAGACATTTTAAGGTCTTAAGGGATGCAGTTACTAGAATCCAATGCTCAGAATATATTAGGTACAGTGGGTTTCATGTGTTCAAAACACCTTTAAAAACAAGAAAACAGGAATGAGAGGAATAAAAGCTTACATGTAGGGTTCAGTGTATATTGCTTGGGTGATGGGTGAACCAAAATTCCACAGATCACCACTGAAGCACTTACTCATGTAACCAAATACCACTTGTTCCCCCAAAACCTATGGAAATAAAAGATTTATACAAAAAGCAGGAATGAAAGTGATCTTTAAATAGTATTCATTTTACCATAAGAATGATCAAGCTTGTTTTATCATTCTTAACCTCAGGAGAGCGTTAAAGTATTTGGCAAATGAATTTTATTTGAAACAGGCCTTGCTTTATTTAGAGTTGGAAAAGAAAACAAAAATCTTAATTTTTTTGTTTCTGAAATGATCTCTGTTACACAAACATATAATGATGCCTTTGTTTTTAAGTTAATTACCAGCATCCTTATAATACCTCTTAAAATTTCTGAAACTATGCTAGAAATTTAGAAATTGATCTATTGTATTTTCATTGCATCTTCTTTATAGCTTTTAAACACAAGCCACTAAACATCAATAATAAAGCATCTCTCTCCTTTTTGGCCTACACTGCTGTGAGTGGAGATAGCTCTTGCTTGTCTTCAATCTAAATTGCATGAGAATGGGATTTATGCAGGCTGTAAATCTGGTCAGAATAAAGCCTTTAAGTGGTAACCAATTTTGTGGTCTTATAAGTATCATTGATTTGTTAATCTGAGAGTGTTTTTATAAACTGATTTGGATTAGTGAGTTCTGATAGCAGAGCTATTTTAAGGCCCCTGAATGGTGGTATGTGTAGTGAAAATAAGGCAGTAAAAATTAACCCATTGGCCCCACCTATAAATTTAAGTCACAGCCTTTGAAAGGAGAGAGCAGTTTCATTATATGAAGTTTGCTAGTGTCTGTACCCCACTGGCCACGGAGACCATTTCTTCATAATTGGTCGTTATTGCTCTGGATTCAAGATCAGTCCTCTGGCACTTTGCGGAAAGGCCAACTGTTGTAATTCTTCAGGGACATTTTGTACAAGGCGCTATTAAGATGAACTTAGATTTAAATTGGGGAGTTATATTTCTCTGCTATAAAACATAATGGGGAAAGTGGCTTCTCTAAAGTCTCATAGCTAGTGAATACTAGAAATGTACTATTTCAACAGAAAGAATGCAAGGATACTCTACTCATAGATGCATGGAAGAGAATTTTTTTCAGTGGAAATAGCAGAAGAACAAAAACGAAAGAGATAGATTTTAGTCTTATGTTTTAATACTGATTGATTTTTTAAAAATCTCATTTAGAAATGGAGCTTAAGGTGTTGGCACAGAATAAGTGCTTCCATCATGAGGACTGGGGTACTTTCATTTCTACACCAGGGTAGCTGGCTGGAGTAAAGATGAGCAGGAATGTGGAACTTAGAGGAGAAACCCAAAACTCAAGTCCCACTGACCTGGATTTTGCTAGGGTGATATAACAGCAAAACCAAAATTGCAGGTTGAGTGCAGTGGCTCACCCCTGTAGTCCCAGTGCTTCGGGAGGCTGGGGTCGGAGGATTGCTTGAAGCCAGGAGTTCCAGATAACCCTAGGCAACATAGCAAAACCCTGTCTCTCTAAAAAATTTAAAAATTAGCCAGGCATGGTGGCACATACCTGCAATCCTACCTACTCTGGAGGCAGAAGCTAGAGGGAGGATTGCTCCCAGGAGCTAAAGAGTTTGAGGCTGCCATGAGCTGTGATGTCAACACTGGTGGCAGAGGGACACCTCGTCTGTTAAAAAAAACAAAAACAAAAACAAAGGCACAGAATTGTGTGTTTAGGAAAACAAAGGGCTTCCTTACAAATGTACCCTTATGGAAAATGAGAACAAGACCTTAATAAATAAATAGATAAGAGGTTACTGGAGCCAAATTTGTAGAGGTCACTGAGATTTCAGTTGTGTGTTGAGTGTCTTCTGCTATGTCAAGACCTCAGGACTATAGTAGAAAATAAAAAAGAAGGCAAGGAACAGGAGGACCAACTACTTAATGTGCTTCAGGAGTGCGAGGGAAGGGCCAAATGTCTGTCCAAACTTCTGCAGCAAAGCCTGAAACGTACTATGCCTTTGTGTCTTGAAATGTTGACATCTACATGGATACATTCCAGGGAAGAGAAGTTCTTACTGGATTAGAGCTACAATTTGAACACTATTTAACTGTCAGTCACCATTTAATTGTTCAATACACAAAATTTGAGATGTGAACACAGCAGATTCTATTTGGGGTTTAGAACAGAGTTTTGGGTTTAATTTCTCTTTGGTACAACATACCTGCAAAGGAGGACTTCTGTTTTCTACGACCTCATCTACTAATACTGATTATTTGAGATTATCCTGATATAACTGTAATGATTTCTGAAGCAAGACTCAATCATGAGTCACAAAAAGTCATGATATGCTACTAAGCCATGTTTCACAAATGCAAGAAAATCAAAGCTCAAATATATGAATCTAATAGATCAACAAAACCTTCTTGTACAATGTGTATCGCATAGACTGTGTTTGCTCTGAGCTGTCAGTAAGTGTTTAAAGGTGGCTGTGTGCTCCAGAAAGAGAATATTAGTGCTTAACTCACACTCTGAGGCTTCCTCCCAAATGCCTCTCCAGAAAGGAACACCGACTACAGATAAGTTAGGTAACCGGGCCTTTTTCTTTTCATTGAAATGTTGGGAAGAAATGGAACCAGATTCTGAAGGGTTCTGTCTGGTTTTTCTCCAAATACAAATTGAGCTTCATACAAATGGAGAAGCCATTGTTGACATTCATTGACAGATCTGAAGCAATGCATTCCTTATGAAATAGCACTGCATTGCTAATAAAGCCATCCCGGCAGCCAGGCCTGTGCTGTTTAATTTGTTTCCGTGGTGTGATAGTCTAATTTTGACATGCTGAAAAATCGCTGCACAGAGACTCATCCTGCAATTCTTACTGAGCCCATTTTCAATATAACATTCGTTATTGAGGTGTTTGGGATGTCTTCTGAGAAGCAATATCCTAAATGAAGCTGGGTGTAGAATCCCCCTGATGTAAAATGGAGTTTTGTATCCAGCTTCAGCTTATCTCAAATCTATTTAAACAGATATTCATTGCACACTTTTTATTGGATAGGACAGCTACTCTCTTACGATAAAACCAGGGAATCCTCAGCATCATTTCTTTTTACCTTTGGATGGCAGTGTAAGGGAGACATGTTAAAAGATTTTCTTCTAATAACAGGCCAGCCATAAGGTTTTCCCCCCCAATTTGGCATGTGAAGATGATAATAGAACTATTATTATATTAAATTAACTAATCTTACAAAATAGATTTTTGTGCTTTTTATACTATGTTTAATTTCAGATTTCACAGCACCATTATATCCAGAGCAATTACGTGGGTGACTGCTCTATGAGTCACCAACTGAAATAGAAAGGTTGGGCTCTGGCGTCCTATTTGATTGGGAAGCTGGAAGGACAGGCTGTATTGAGCACAGACATTTTTCATAATTATGTTGCCTGCAGGGTTGCCACCTGTCCCAATTTGATGTGATTAGGGTGAAATGCAAAAACTGTTCTCGTTTCTCTCAGAGTGGAGTGATGCCAAGATTCATCTTAGGAAGGAAGAAGCGATGAATACATACACAACCAAGGAGAGGAGGGATGTGTCTCTAATACATACACAACCAAGGAGAGGAGGGGTGTGTCTCTAATACTCTGGGAAGGTGGGAGACATTGGCCTCGCTGTGATTGGCAGTGTAAGTTTGTAGACAAATTCTGAAGAGTGTTTTGGCAGGAATTATCAAAACGTTAAATGGAATTAATACTTTCACCCAGTGGTAGTTGCACTTTGGGGAGTGTGTCCTATTTAATGCCTTGAATGGTTGACAAATATGCATGTCTAGGTGACTCACTGACACTGATATGATCATTAGGATTTGCTTAAAGGATATTGCTGTAGGATGCAAAGGTGTGTAGCATTAAAAACGATGTATGTCTGTATCATTTAACATGAAATGATGGCCATTCATAAGTAGAAAAAAACAAGTTACAGAATTTCATGCATAGTATGATGCAATGTATTTAAAATTGAATGTCTGTTGATGTCATATTTAAAATTGTATGTGTGTTGATGTATATGCAGGCAGTGAGTTATCCAGGAGATGATTTACAAAAAATTACTGATGAATGTCTCTGGGTGGTAGAGCTAATTTCTACCTTTCTCAATATTTTAATATTTTATAATGACCATGAAAACAAAGCTATTTTGCTTTTGAAAAAGACCTTTAAAAAAGGGACTGTAAATATTAAACACTTTTTGAAGCTCTCCTAAATCGGAAAAAAAAAAAATGTAGAAATGTTAATCTGACACCAATACTTCTGAGAGGAGAAAAATACATATGCCATGTTGCTGAAGCCTGATGGTGCCATTATGTAATCCAATTTTCTTAATTTCTTATCCCAAGATGTGCTTTTTTTCCTTAAACATTATCTTTTTGGAACAGCATAACACCATTTGTCCTAACAACTACCTAGTCTGTATAAATATTTTTTCATTTGTCCTGAAAGTTGGAAAGAGAATCTAAAGGAACTGTATACAACTTATCTCCTAGAGTGACATCCTATCACCAAAAAAAAGAAAAGAAAAAAGAGTAAGGAATGAAAGCCAAACAGAAAAGCCCAAACGGAGAAGCATTTCAGCCTTTTTTGTAAAGCTGTTTAGTTTATGATCACAAATTAGCCGGTAAACCACGGATCTATTTTGGTTTATGGTTTCCAAGCTCTTACAGAATGTTTGTTGTTTTGAAAGAGGCCATTAGAAAGATGCTAGTTGGAATTTAGTGACTGGCCATGAGGGCTCCTATGGTCTTTATCCTATGTCAGGCCCATGCTGGGGTCAGCTACATGGATGCAGCATTGAAATTCCCAACCTGGGTGAACGGGGATCTGAGTCACAGGACAACAGCTCTGATCTCACTTCATGCGTCTATGACACTTACATCTGCTTTGATTTATCCCTGTTACAAAATTAATGATAGTCCACAAGTACAGTCTTTTCTTTCAGGTACTATCTGCTACACCCAACATGGTAATGTATAGATCTTCGAAGAGGAACTTTCAACTTTGGAGACTCTAAATTGTTTCAAGTTTGTTTTAATGTTTTAACAAGAGTTGGTGTTCTCATATAGGAGTGTTTC
The DNA here is from genome assembly GCA_031835075.1 of Saguinus oedipus. NCBI lineage: Eukaryota > Metazoa > Chordata > Mammalia > Primates > Cebidae > Saguinus > Saguinus oedipus. The sequence goes on along the minus strand of CM063172.1, from coordinate 171,188,220 downwards.
TGCTGTTACAAAATAAGATGAATTATCCAAAGGATGGGGTTGTCATTGGAAATTCTACCTTTTAAAATATCTCCTTTAAAATGGTTTTTGTTTTTGTTTTTTTGTGAGCCAGAGAGCTGTTTAGAAAAAGCACTTCGCACTTTGGTAAAAACCAGTAGATGAAAGCAATGATTCCAAATTCCCCATTCAGTCCTGTGTGGAGCTCTGGGCTCAGTAAGTAACAAGTTAAGTCAGAAACTCCTTCTCTGATCCGGAGGTGAGACAGGAGAGTGGATGTGAGTGAAGGATGCCCTAAGGCCTGTAAGGAGGGGCCTGTTTCTCTAACGTGTGTCCTCAGCTCTCTGCAGTAAGTGCTGAGTCGGTCATAAACCCTGAAGCAGGAAAGGAGCGTGTGTGTCGGAACTCACTAGCTGAGCATGGCTCCCCACCCTCTGTACCAGCAGCTAGGCAGGACCACTTTTCCATCCCTCACCTGAAGTCCCCAAACAGAATCTCAGCCTTCTGAGTCGACATCCATTGTGGATGTTCATTCTCAGGCCAACAATTCCATTTTTCTCTCATGTCTTCCCTTCCATTTCCTGTCTCTTGTTCACTGTTGATGGCGTAGGTCCAATGCCCTTCACCTTGTTCGTAAATAAGTATTTGCTTCCGATCATCCAGTGACTCAGACCTCAGACTTGTGCGTATCCTCTTCCGTTACCCTCTTCCATGTTAGCACGTTATATCTGTTTTCCGATTCCAGGCCTCTTCTCTCTCAACACTTTTCAAAAAAACTCCTTTTGTATTTATTGGACATAATAGTTCATCAACATCGTAAAGTCACTGAAAAACCAAACACAGATACAATGGAGTCAAACACTTTGTGAACTTAGACCAAAAGAACCGCAGAAATACTAAAACAACCTCTTTGTTGACAGGTTCTGTCACTACAGTAGCTTTATCATGCCTATGAAACCTCTTAAAGTAAAAATTGGTACAAAGAGGAACTTTTTTTTTGAGTCTCATTCTGTTGCCCAGGCAGGTGCAGTGATGCCATCTCAGCTCTCTGCAACCTCTACCTCCCAGGTTCAAGTGATTCCCCTGCCTCAGCCTCCCAAGTAGCTGGAAGTGCAGGGGTCTGCCCCCAAGCCCAGGTAATTATTTTTGTATTTTTAGTAGAGACAAGGTTTCGCCATGTCTCGAACTCCTGACCTCAGGTGATCTGCCTGCCTCAGCCTCCCAAAGGGCTGGGATTATAGGTGTGAGCCACCACGCCCAACCAACAGAGGAACTTGTAAACACGCAGATGCAGAGAGATGAAAGTTTTTCCTAGGATAATCTGCACCTTTGACACACTGACAAGATCAGCGTCTATTGAGCTTCATTTTCTAGTTGGTAAGTGCTTACTTAAAACAAATTGTCTCTAAATGAATTTCCTATCAAAGTGTGCATGACAAAGGGCTGGATTTAACTGTCTGGAGATCCTTATTTCAGGGCCATGGTGCAGTCACCTGAGCAGCACACCGAGGTCAAGGTCCCTGTGTTTTAGAGGCACCTGGTTGAACGCTTACGATGCTGCACTTCAAAACATGAATAGCAAATTTGAGCTCATTGGTGTGACTCTCTTGACAGATGAGAAGTACTCGGATTCATCATTTTAGCTAATTAAAGAATAATTACTAATTCTCATCTGGTAAAATGCAAAGATCTGGGCAATCAAACCATAGTGTAATTAACAATATACTCAAAGCTGTGTGCGTTTTTCACCCTATCATAGAAGCTATTGTCCTTTAAATTGAATTTTTGTTTTATTTTCATCTTATCTCTTTCAAATGTAGCTCACCCCGGCATATACACTCTGAATATATAAAAGCAGTGATGAATTTAAGTGGCAATACTTAGAGTGGTTGCAAAATTATTAGGTTTTGTTTTCTCACAAGAACTTGAAATATGCCTTTCAGTAATGAATGCAGTTCTGCCTACACTAAGATGAATGAGAGAAACCGGTTGCACAGTACTAAAGTGACAAGGGAAATCACTGAAACAAATTTAAAATACAAAAAAAATCAAAAACATGAATACTGTTAAGTACTTGTAAAAACATAAACTATTTTCTGTTCCCCTGCCCCATTCCACTTTTTCCCCGGCCCCTCTCTTTACCTCATTTTTAAAGAATTGTGTTCATTTAAGAAATCCCTCAGTTTAAAGAATTGCATCAATCCCTAAAGTCCAATGACTTTTATTTATTTAATAACTGTTTGGATATGATTTATTTCCTCAAACTTAATAGTCCCTGAATATGCCCCCCAAGGAAGGCCAGTTTACAGAACACATTTCATGGGAAGTATAGAGTACAAATATAAATTCTAGAAGTTTCCAGTTTACAAACAGGGGAGTCTTCGATGAATGTTCATGTCTATAAGTTGTTTGGAACTCAGAATTCTTTTCTCCTAAAGAATCCTCATTAACCATGATAATCAGGTGCCCAGCTGACTCTCAACCAGGCCTTATCTGATCGGAACTGCCCTTTTTGCTTGCATCCACTTAGGGATTACAATCCCACAACCTCTCTTTTTTCCGACATTCCCGATGTTAACTAGACATTGGCATGTTCACTACCACCATAGTCTATGGAAAAACACATTAAAAGGAGCACAAAATTCCATCTCCTTTACTTTCTCCTTTTCCCTTCTGATGCCAACCAAGGACAAACTTTTGAGAACAGGAGGAGTAAAAATATAATGCATTAGGATCCCTTTCACTCTGAGAGCCTCCCATTCCCAGTGGCCACTCCTGTGTTGACCAGCCAAATTAAATCTGTGATCTGATGGATGCTGGATGATGAAAACACCTGCCCTCTAAAATGTATCATCACCACCACTCAAAATATAGGTCAATAACAAAGGAAGAACTTCATGAAATTCAAAGTTAGAGGCGAAACACCAAGAATATGAACACAATTCAGAATTTTTAAGTTGTTTTGACATCGTCATGACATACAAATAGGAAAAATGACAAGTGTTTTTAATCTTTTGTTACTGCATGTTCTACCTTGGCATATGTGTCAAATCTCCCAAATGACCACAGAAAATGTGTGGCAGAGCAGCGCCGATTAGATCTAGTGCAGGAAGTGACACCGTCGTGTGGACAGTCATGGAGGTGTCACAGAAAAGAGATGTCGGGGAGGGTGTTCATAGAGCCTGGGAATCTGGGCTTAAACGCTTGCAGCAGATCTTTCAAGGTGGGAAACTGATGGGAGTTGAGCAGATGAATGACGTAATAATTTGGGGTCAGTGGACACAATTGAGACAATGTCCTAAGCCTTCATCAGGAAACTGTTGTCTTATTCAAGAGCGACTGCCCAGATGAACTGTCTGTTCTCCTGTTAAGAGAGATGGCTACTCACCTGAGCAAACTGTCTGGTTAAATTATTTGCAGGAGTTTCTTGAAGCAAACACTGAAGTTATTTATTGCTTTTCGAGCTTATCTTCCAGGGCAGGATTTTCCTGGAACAAATAATTAGGTCTCAGTGGTCTCAGTTCTCAGCCCCAGTAGGTAGGCTGTGTGTATGCAGGTGCTTTGAATTCTCGTCTGCAGCCAAGTAGCTGCTTGGCTTCCTCAGATACTCCAGGATTTGGCCTCTTTGATTCCAAGCCTTCTCCTTCTCCTCCTCCTCTTCTTTCTTTTACTTTTTATACCTTTTTGAGTTCTCTCTGCTCACTTGGCTCTTTCTCCATCTACTTCGTTTCTTGATGTGTGTCTTGTTTCTTCTGCAAGCTCCAGGAAGGCAGAATCCCTGCCTGATTTGTTTATGATTTCTCTATGGCCCCTGGCCTTATGCATAGTAGATACACACTGAAGAGTTGTTTGATAAAGAATCAATGAGTATTTGCTTGGAATTCACCTCCTGCCAATAAGGATGATATTTATTATTAGTTGTGAGATGATTTCTGAGTGTGTCTCGTTATCGATGAGACTGACTCTTTCCTGGCACCTCATTGGAAGATAGATCATCTCATAGTCACTAGAGGTGACCCAGCATGGACGTTCGGATTACTATAGCAGCTGCAACAAACCAATCTGTATCAATTTTGATATAAATTATGAAATCACAGCTATCCCAGCTTCATACACACTCTGTGAGCTCCTGAAAGACACTTTGCATGCCCCTTGGGTGGTAATTGCCTCATCTACAAGTAAGAAATTGAATAAATGATATTTCATGGCTTCTTTCAGCTTATTCTGAAAGCTTCAAAATCCACAAAGTCTCATGCTATCCAACTCAGATAAGTTATGCCTACTAATTAGTGGTTCTGTTGGAAGGTTTTCCTTTCCCAAACTACATTCATGCTCATAAACTCCAGTCTATACATTATTGAATTTTATTTAATCTTTTCCAAGATTATTTTTAGATGTGCTTTAAAGTTTTCATCTAGAGTTTTTATTATGAAAAGTTCCAGACATACAGTTAGTTAGATATGTAAAATAGCATAATCAATGTCCGTGTACACACTACCCAGCTTTGATAACTTCATTAGTTTAGTTCTTTTTCTGCCTCGATTTCACCATCTTTAAAATGGGGATAAAAACAGTCCCTGCCTTATAGAGTTGTCGTAAGGATTAAATGGATTACAGGCAAAACACTGTGAAGAGTGTTTTTTTCCTGCTAAGTGTCATAGAAGTGTTAACTTTTATTTTTAACAATTATTGTAATACACTTTAGAGACAGATTTGCACAGCACCGCCCCTTCCACGGTCCTGTTCCTCTTTCCCCCTCACCTGAATTATATACTTCAGTGATGTTTACTATTTGTATGGATTATTTTATATTCTTAGTATATTTGTATGTATCAACATTGTTTAGTAGATTCTCTAAACTTTCTGTAAATGACATTGCACTGTGCATAAATGATTGCAACTTTTTTCTCTGCTTTACGATTTCAAGATTTATCTGTTTTGACACATTTCACTGTAGCTAACCCATATTAACTCACTTCCTAAAAACCTTTGCTTCCGTGTCATGGGCTCCATAAGAAATGAACTCCTAACTTTACATTAGCCAACCCTGCCCTTTATACTGTTGTATCTTCTCTTTCCACACAGCAGCACTGATGACCGTCTAAAATGTTACATCATTTACCTACTTACTAGTTTATTTTTATCGTCTCTCACCCCTTTGGAATGCAAGCCCCCATTTTTCTCTATTTTAATTTTTTCACAGATGTAACCCAAGTGCCCTAATAGTGACTAGCACGAAGTGGGCGCACGTTGGCTATTTGTGGAATGATTTTATCTCTTCTCCTGTTGATGGTCACTTCAGATGTGCCCTTTTATTGTTGCTGTTATTACCAAAAAATAAATGTTGCAGTAAATATTCTATTACATCTCTCCTTGTGTAACCATGTAAGTTTCTCTCCGGTGTGTATACCTATAAGTACATTGTGAGGTGGAAGGTGAATATCTTCAGGATTCTCTTTAACTGGCTTAGGATATCTTGGGACACAGCAAGTATTGGCTATTGAGAAAGAATGCATGAATAATCCTCTATCTACATAAATAAAAACCCATCAGCAGAGAGAAATGATTAAAATAAGCTTGGCTTTATTTATCAAAGTGATAATGCTTTGAACTTGATCATATGGAGTCTTACTGCTGGCTGAATGCAATTGCTCCCTCAAGATCGCTTAGTAAATTTTCCATGGATCCTATTAATGCCTGGCTCTTAGACTAATTCAGAAATGGCTACTTCAGCAAAGTGTACAGCAACCCTAATCAACCTGGCTTAGCGGGAGAAGTGAGGAACTCAGTGGACTCCTTCACCGCTGCAGCCCAACCTGCAGGCATGGCCCCCTCTCTCTGGCTTGTGCTCAGAGGTCCTTGTTCCGTCTTGCTGCATTGTCTTTGATCACATTCAATCATCATTTATTTCTGATGCCATTTCATCGTTAGTCGGTTTCCTTTTCTAAGTCATACTTAGGGGAAAATAGAAGGTTACTGTAATTGTCAAGCCTACATTAGGGATTCTAAGCTATAGCCTAGAGAGAAATTAATCCTCAAAGCATTTCGCACCAAACAGCAGCAATCTGCAAATTGCAGATTATTTGTGTCATGTGGCCAGTGCCAGGAGCACATCAGAGCTGAAATCCATTTCCATTTCTATCCCAAGCCTGGGTGCTCATGATTTTCCATTGAACCCAAAGGATATCACAATTGCTCCTGTGATGATTTGCAAGGAAATTAAAAGAAAAAATAGTGATTGAAGACTCATGTGGTTTTTAATGCTTCTCAATGGAATATATTCTCCAAATAAGTTTTCCCTACTTTACAGCATGATTGTTGAGGAAATTCAGCGAAAACTTTCTGAAAACATTGTGCATCAGTTAATCTCTTAAAGGTTTTGTTTTGTTTTCTTTTGGGTTGCTTTTTTTTTTAGTAGCTGTCAGTGACTTTGTGGAAATGCTCTTCAACTGTGTGATGCATTTTGACTGAGGCTATCATTCATCCTCAAGGAAGTCATCAGTTAGATGATAAAATGACCTTTGTCGTATAGCAACAGAATGAAAGTAAATGTGGATTACAAATACTAATTGAAATAAAGGGCCCAGTTTTGAAGTTATCCTTAAAAAAAAATTCAATCCTGTCTTCATATGCTTTTTAACAAACCGTCTTTTTCATTTTTAATACAAAAAAGCTAGTATTCATTGAACACCAGTGAGCTCAGATTTTTAGAAAACATGTGTAAGAGATGAGTGAAGGGTTTAATAACTGGAAGAAAAACGCAACAGTAAAGCACAAACCTGTGAGCACAGCATCAGGATAGCCCAGAACAAGGTAAAATTCTCATTTAAATTGCTGAGGACAGCAGGATGGGCTTTAAAAGTGGAGTCCAGGACAGGAAAAGCGGGAACAGATAATGAGAGAACAGGCTCTTTCTGAGAAAGGTAACACAATGTCAATATGTAAAAACACTACTCAAGGGCCTGGCGCGGTGGCTTACACCTGTAATCCCAGCACTTTGGGAGGCTGAGACAGACCGATTACTATGTCAGGAGTTCAAGACCACCCTGGCCAACATGGTGAAACCCCATCTCTAATAAAGATACAAAAAATTAGCCAGTGTGGTGGCACGTGCTTGTAGTCCCAGCTACTTGGGAGGCTGAGGCAGGACAATTGCTTGAACCCAGGAGGCCGAGGTTGCAGTGAGCTGAGATCGTGCTGTTGCACTCTAGCCTGGGTAACAAGAGCAAAACTCTCTCTCAAAAAAAGAAAAGAAAAGTGAAGACAGAATATGGCATATACAAATATTTTGAGTGCCAATAGATGTCCAAACACTTCTGTTATGTGTCAGAGATGCTGCCAGGAATCTCTGAGATATGATAAAGAGTTCAGAGGCCGGTTGCGGTGGCTCACGCCTGTAATCCCAGCACTTTGGGAGGCTGAGGCAGGTGGATCACGAGGTCAAGAGATCGAGACCATCCTGGTCAACAAGGTGAAACCCCGTCTCTACTAAAAATACAAAAATTAGCTGGGCATGGTGTCGCGTGCCTGTAGTCCCAGCTACTTGGGAGGCTGAGGCAGGAGAATTGCCAGAACCCAGGAGGCAGAGGTTGCGGTGAGCCGAGATTGCGCCATTGCACTCCAGCCTGGATAACAAGAATGAAACTTCATCTCAAAACAAACAAACAAACAAAAAGAGTTCAGAATGAGGAAAGATTGAATCTCAAAAGTTGAAAAGCAGTGAGCTTTATACCAGTTTCATCCGTCAACCACCCAAAGAAAAAAATCGTGTGAGCACTTACTCACATATACATAAGGAATACTCATTACATAAAGTAACGTGTGGTCATTAAGAGTCAATGCGGATTTACCAAAAATGAATGGAAAAGAAGCCATTTGTGAGGGAGGTGCTGCACACGGGCACGGGAGGACTGGATGTGCCGTCTGACTCCAGACCCGGAAGTAGTACTGTGCTTTTTATTAGTCAGGCCTATTTTTTTCCTCCCTGCCACCTCCACCCCCTCCACTAACGTTTTCCTGTCTTTCTACACAAATGCATTCTGTGTGCTGTGCCCATCTTGCTGTTCTAATTTTGTTATTTTAAAGCTTCATCTTAGCACACTGAGTTTAAAGCCGGCCATTTCCCCACACTGATGTTCCTGTGATGAGCACGGTTTGCAGATCGCCTTCCGAGGTCTTCTTAAATACCTTGACCCCTTCCAGCTCTTCCCACTGCCTCTAGTCCTGTTTGTGTTGTTGTTGTGCTCTGAACCCACCAAGTGTTTCAAGTAACCATCTAGTCTTCTGTTGAAGATGTTTATATATGAGCTATCATCACCATCGGCCTTTTCACTTGCGTCTTAGGAGACTGCCAGAATACAAATTCTGAAGATACGCTAATTTAAAATGTTGTTTCTTATTTTACCCAGAATTAAAATAAGTCAAAGCCATTTTTCTCAAGTTTGAGTGACATAAAAGACCACTTGGAAAGAAACAAAACATTCTCTGAAACACCCAAGTTTGAATGAAATTATTTTTAAGACAATATATCGTAAATGCATCTGGATGTAAGCCGAGATATAAACACTTCATGCTTATACAACTGAAAGGCCCAAATAAAAACATATCAATTAAGTACAATGGAAAGTACAAGACCAAAATATTCTGATGGGCTCTATCACCTTAACATGGCAGCAGTGGCAGCAGCTGTCACTTTACTGACACTAAAGCGAGGCTTGAGATCCGAACAGGTCCCTGATGGGTTGGTCCAGACACATTCCATCTCAGTGTGGCTAGGACCTTGAGCTGCAGGCTGCTTCCCTTCCCCCACCACTTCTCCTGTAAGTCAACCCCTGGGACACTTGGCCCCAGACCATGGAGACCATGGGACCTCACTGGCGGGGGAACCCTGCGTTGCATTCTGTCCACTCTTTTCTCATTCATTTCAGCAAACTAAACTATGAGGACTTGTTCGCAAAGAAATCAAAAGCACAGGAGCTGACACAAGGCTGAATCTCTTTTCTTTCTTTCTTTCTTTCTTTTTTTTTGAGACTGAGTATTGTACTGTCGCCCAGGCTGGAGTGCAATGCTGCGACCTCTGCTCACTGCAACTCCGTCTCCTGAGTTCACACAATTCTCCTGCCTCAGCCTCCCAAGTAACTGTGATTACAGGTGCACACCACCACAGCTGCCTGATTTTTTTGTATTTTTAGTAGAGACGGGGTTTCACTGTGTTGACCAGACTGGTCTCAAACTCCTGACCTCATGATCCACCAGCCTTGAACTTCCAAAGTGCTGGGATTACAGGCAGGAGCCAACACGCCTGGCTGATGCTGAATTTCATAGCAGTTTTTGGCTAAATTGAAGCCAATCAAATGATCCAGAATATACTTTACTATTGTTTAGATAATCATCAGAGTAGCAGCCCCAAAATGAACAGCTTCTCAGAAAGAATCTTCAGCCTGCAAGCCTCAGGGGCCCCTAGTTGGAGAAGCACTCAGCTCAAGCATCTGTGTCTCACTTGAAGGATCTAGCTTTCCTTCTCTACACTACCAGATGAGCCTGTGGCGACTAATGTATTATGTTTTCTACCAAAATATTCACCTCGAAATTTCTATTTTCTTGGTGATATCACCTGTTTACATTTGTATTTGAATTTTGTTCACATTTTTATAATCTTTTGTGCTACTCAGTAAATACTTAAGAAGCACTTTCTGAAAGTATGAAATATAGGATTTCTACAGGATTGATAGAGAAAAGAGACAGGAGGACATTTACTAGGGGAATGGCTCACACAATTATTGAGGCCAAGCAGTCCCACAGTCTCTGCAAGCTGGAGAACCAGAAAGCCTTTGGTCTAATTCAGTCGGAGTATGAAGGCCTGAGAACTAGGGGTGGCGGTTTTGGGGGCCTTGTAAGTCAAAAGACCTGAGAACAGGAAATCTGCTGTCTGAGACTCCATAAGAGAAAGATGATTTGCTGCTCTCTGCCCCCTTGTTCTGTGCAGGCTGTCAGGCTCGCAGTGCCCACAGTGGATGGGATGGTGCCTTCCAACATTGCTGAGAGTGGATCTTCTTGGTCCATTGAGTTAAATGGATTGGTCCATTGATTTAGTGTTTCAGTCTTTCCCAGAAACACTCACACACACACACACACACACACACAGTAATAACATGTTATCAGCTTGCTGGACACCCCTTAGCCCAATCAAGTAGACACAAATTCATCATCATACTCAGTAAAATTCCTCTCTAAAGTATCGTGCGCAAGTATTCATTTAGCCTGTGTTGAAGAACCTCCAGTTATTGGCTTATAAGGCAATTTACTCCATTTTTTTTTGTTGTTGGTTTAAATCCTACTCTGTAAAACAATGCACAAATCAGTCTTTATGGCAATGAGCATGTTCATCTGTGTGAATACAGGTTTTCTCATTCTTCAGCCTGCCCTCCCCCAGATAAACACTCTTGGGGCTTCTGACCTCTGTCACATCACAATGCTGAGGAATATGAGAAATGGCTGCATCATTTAGTTCATATGTTCTGCATGCAATCCAGTTTCTTTAATAGGAAGCTCAATAGATTATGTAATCCATAGGTCTTATCTCAATGAAACAGGTTTTTATATCAATTTTGTTTCCAGAGAGAATAATATAACTGAACCTGTCAGAGTGGCTCACTCCTGTAATCCCAGCACTTTGGGAGGCTGAAATGCGAGGGTCACTTGAGCCCAGGAGTTTGAGACAAGCCTGGACAGCATAGTGAGAACCATCTCTACAAAAAATTAGGAACTTAGCCAGGCATGGTGGTGCACACACCTGTAGTCCCAGCTACTCAGGAAGCTGGAACAGGAGGGTACCTCCAGCCAGGAGGTCAAGGCTGCAATGAGCCATGGTCACACACTGCACCCCATCCTGGAGAAGACCCTGACTCAAAAAAAAAATAACATAAAGGACTACAACCTAATATCGAGGAATAGTTCTATTGAAAAGACAGGGATGCAACGCATTTTACCTAATATGAAGCATATACTGGTCTGAATTTTATGTATCTATACATTCAGCCCTCACACAAAGTGAGGCTTAGGAACACCGACATCCCTGAAGTCAAAAAAAAACTATGTGGAACTTTGACTCCCCCAGAAGTTAACTACTAAAAGCCTACTGTCGACTAGAGGCCCTACCTATAGCATAAATGGTCTGTGAACACATGTTTTATAGATTATATAAAATACTATATTTCTTAAAGTGAACAGAGAAAAGAAAATGTTATTAAGAAAATCATAAGGAAGAGAAAATGTATTAACTATCCATTGAGTGAAAGTGGATCATCATAAAGGTTTTCACCCTCATTATCTTCACAGCGAGTGGCTGAGGAGGAGGAGGAGGGAGAAGGGTTGGTCCTGCTGTCTCAGGGGTAGCAGAGGCAGAAGAAAAATCTGTGTATAAGTGGACCCACAAGTTCACACCCATGTTGTTCAAGGGTCAACTGTATTTTATTTTACATGGAATATATATTATATGTGTTATTTCATGATAAATATATATATTTAGGCCAATATTTAATTATATAATTATATAAAATTGTATATTTATATATAATTTTTATATATAAGGCCAATATTTATATTAATTTTATAATTATATAAAATTATATATAATTTTTATGAGTTATGTAATATGTATAAAATATATAATATTTAATGTATAGATATGAGTTATCATTGTCTAATTAAATGATATTAAGCATATACTGGCCAAAATTTTATATATCTATATGTTGGCATAAATTTTACATATCTATACATTAAATATAATTATATTCTATACATATTATATATTTTAATTATATGTTCCCATACACACACACACACACACACACACATAATTTACCTGTGTACTTACTTTATTTTACAACGGAAGAAGGAAAATGTGAAAGCCTAAAGAGGCTTGGATTCACTGAGTGGCACAAGAAAGTGCTGGGCGGCAGGACTGCTGGGGCCTTCTCTCTTGGTCCTTCTGTCAGATGCCCTTTCCACACTCAAACGCAGGATCTTACAGGTCTTTACAAAGCCTCTTGGCAAAACCAGGCAAGGTTCTAACCCCCAGCTGAGCCCTTGGAAGAGCGAATGTCCAGCTGCCCTGCCTTCGTTCCTACCTCTCGATGAGCAGGCCCCTGGCCTTGAGGGTGAGCAAGCAGGACATAATGAATAAGTCAGAACCTGCGGTCACCAACTCCCCCGCTCTGGCCTCATGGAATCCTGGCTGTATCTGAGGAACAAGTGACATTCTGGACATGTTTCTAAGAACCAGAGTGGCGTGATATCCTAAGGCCAGATCATAATCAGAAGGGAGAGAAGGCCCGGCCAGAGTCACGTGCACCTGTTTTCTAAAGAGGTGTGGTTGGAGGCCAGGCAGCAGCCATAGCTCTTTTGAGGGTTTGACCTTTTTAGTGGTTGGTTAGATGTGTGTTTTTCAGGTACACATCTTCGTCCTTCCAAAAGGCAGCATTGGCTGTGGACAGTCATAACTGTATGTGAGAATGTATAACCACACAGAGTGAAAATGACATTTTTGTGATTCATTCTTCTTTCCAACAGCTGGCTGTCCCAACTCCTTGATTAAAGAGCTCCATCACTTCAGGATTCTGGGAGAAGAGCAGGTGAGTTAGCATCTCAAAGGCTGCGTCAGACTGTCATGAAAGATAGACGCTAATGAGACAGTTTGAGGTCCCCAGGGAGGCGAGGTATGTCTCCTGACCCTGGCGCCCTGAAATGGGGAAGAAAACCATGCTGGAGATACGTGTGAGGACACTTTTCTCCTCTTCTATCCATCAGACCTGGCAGGTTATTAATTGCTACATCTGCTATCTGCCAGTGGGTTTCATCTCAACACTCAAGCAGGAAGCAGGCACTGTATCGTGGCAGATGAGCAAACAAGTAAATGCAGAGCTGAATTTTGCCTGAGGGGTCAATAGTCACAGACATTCCTGAGTCGCTGTCTGTGGGTGGATGTGCGAGCTCTTTTCACCAGGTTGTTCTGTGTTTGTTATCTGTATTTCATGGCAGCCTCTTTGTACATGGATGTGAACGTGTGACGTCTATACAAAGGGTGGCCGTTTAAAGTGAATTATTCAAGTGCTGTGTTGTGCTCAGTAAGGCATGTCATAATTTAAATAGATGTGCTAAGTAAATAATTCAGGGTGCTAAGTATTATATATATGTCCACATATATATAGTGTTGACTGCTTAAAAATACATTTCTTGATCCCGTGTGGAACTACAAACTCTGTATTACTATGTTAAATCTAGGTGTCAAGTTATCCTTAAAGTACCCTAAAGAGTTAGCAAAAGGTTGGTTGACCTAACTTCCAGTGTTACTTATTTTTACTCCTAAAGATTGTCTCTGCCAGCTTTGACCAGGAAACCTGCAAATGGAGATGTGGCAGCTCACTTTCATCAATGAGTTTTTTGGTTTGTGTGTTTTTGTTTGGTGTCTGCATGTGGCAAAATACAACTGCCCATTTCCAATATGAGAATAAAGGCAAAAGGATTCGTTAAGAGAAGAGAAGAAACTGGAATCACTTCCACATCCTTGAGTTAGCAAATTATAGTACACCTCTTTCATTTTTTCATATTGCAAGTTTCCAGAATAGCAGGTATAAATGTGTATTCAAATATAAGCAAAATCAGTTATCCCACACTGCGGATAAAAATTGATAACTGACTCTCTGAAACACAGCTACTTATGAAGACACCTGGATCTCACAGCCATTTTCCAGTGAAAGCCTAAAGACTTTGTAAAGCAACAGTCACTGGTTGCTGCCCTGACATTTCTGTTCAGATAATGGAGCCTTCTCTTATAATTTGTACGAATATTGGCAGATTGTTTCCACATTTGTTTTAGAGTCCGTGGGTAATTAGTATGGAAAAAAGCCAATACTAATCATCTCCTCAGATGTGTTTTATAAAAGTTAGATCACTTCGCCTTCTCCTAGAAATTTAATTGAGTCATAATCAAAATTAGTATTACTAGGATTAGTTATGGTAATATAGTGTATCATAGCAGTATTGATCTCTGTTTCCTAAAACACTCATGCACACACACACACACACACTCACATCCTTCTTTCCCTCAGCTGATACTTACTGAGCACCTACTATGTGCTATGTACCATCCTAGGTTATAGGGATAGAGGAGTGAAAAAGAAATCTCCATATTCTACTTAGATAAAACCATATTATACACTTAACATATTTAGTGTATATTATATTAGATGGTTATCATTGCTATGGAGAAAAAGGACATGAAAAAAGCGGACAGTGGCCAGGTGTGGTGGTTCATGCCTGTAATCCCAGCACTTTGGGAGGCCAAGGTGGGAAGATCACTTGAGGCCGGAAATTCAAGACCAGCCTGGCCAACATGGAGAAACCCCATCTCTACTAAAAATACAAAATATTAGCCGGGCATGGTGGTGCATGCCTGTAATCCCAGCTACTCTGGAAGCTGAGGCAAGAGAATCCAGAACCCAAGAGGTGGAGGTTGCAGTGAGCCAAGATCGCGCCATTGCTTGCCAGTCTGGGTTACAGAGCAAGAGTGTCACACAGATACACACGAAAGAAGGACAATGAATGCTGGAGGAAGAGGTGAAATTTTATAAAAGATGGTCAGGGAGAGTCTCGCTGAGCAGGTGACAGGTGAATAAAGACTGAAAGGTATCCAGGGAAGCCTCATGGTGACATCTGGGAAAGGAGATTTCCAGAGAGTGCAGGAAGCAAGGACACAGGCTCTGATGTGACGGCGTGCCTGGCTTTACCATTCACCACACTCCAGAAGCCAGTGTGACCGTGGGAGGGAAGGAGGACTGGGCAAAACAAAGAGGAGCCAGGCGGCAGTAAAGTGGGAGCAAGCCAGGCGTGGTGGCTCATACCTGCAATCCCAGCACTGGTCCTTGAATGTAGGCATGGCCTTAGACAAGAGAGGGGCCAGTTCCACCTGGTGGCAGTGCGGGCAGCGTTTTGATGGTAAACCTTCCTGACTGTCTCTGCTGGTTGTTTCTCTTTTCTTGGTGAAACAGAGTTAGGTCATTAGCTGAGAATAAAGATGGGGAAGAGTTTTACAGGGAAAGGAGATGTATTAGTCGGTCTCAAATTGCTATAAGGAAATACCTGAGACTGGGTTACAGAGGAAAGAGTTTAATTTACTCACGGTTCCGCATGACTGGGAAGGCCTCAGGAAACTTACAATCATGGTGGAAGGTGAAGGGAAGCAAGGCACCTACTTCACAAGGCAGCAGGAGGGAGAAGTGCAAGTAGGGGAAATGCCAGCCGCTTATAAAACCATGAGATCCCGGGAGAACTCACTCAGTATCATGAGAACAGCATGGGGGAACCACCCCCATGATCCAATCACCACTCTTGGTCCTGCCCTTGACACATGGGGATTCTAACTCAAAATGAGATTTTGGGTGGGGACATGGCCAAACCGTACAATGAAACTCATTTAGGAGGGTGAGGAGGGAATAAACTTGGAATATGGGTGGATTTGGAGTGAGGTCACTCTGTGGGTGTTTTTCTGACACACTCATCTCTGTAGGCACAAACACAGAGAAGGTCTGGCATTGAAGTTTTGCCATTGAAATGGAACAGAAACAAGAGGGAGGCTAAGAAGCTGAGGGTGAATCTAATCTTACAGTTACAATAACAGTATAAACTGAGGGTGAATCTAAGGGAATGGTTATGACTGACCATGAAATTTCAGCTGGGCAAGCAGAGACGCCAGATGAGAGAGGACAGGGAAAGTTGGTTACAGACGCCAGTGGCTCAAATATTTTTTAGGATTTGGGTACTAGGATTGAACTGGACAAACAGGCATTGGCCGAAGAATGAAAGACTTTGCTTTGAGCTTGTGGAGGAGCTGCATGGTCAGCACCGAGGAGATGGGAGGAGGCCCAGGGAGACTGAGTGTCTGATTTCAGATGGAGGACAGGTGACCAGAGAAGCTGAGGTTATGGATTTGGGAAATCTGAGAGTTGAGAGTACCACCCACGTGCACACTGAGATCCTCCAGAATTGCAAACTGAAGATTTGAGAAATGGGAGAGAGAGAGGGAGAGGAGGGAGGGGGAGGAGAGGAGGAGCGGGGAAGGGGAGAGTGAGAGGGAGAGGGAGAGGTGGATGTCAGTAGCTGACTACAGAAGGAGAAATAGTGTATGGTGTAGCCTGATGGATTGAAATGGAAAGTTGGAGGGCTTTAGGAGAAAGGGAAAACATTCTACTTAGATCACTGTAGAGCAATGCTTAATGGCACTAGGAGTGCAGTCACAAAAGCATTTGAGGGTGCTGTGGGTGAAGCAGTGTCTTTGGCTACAAGTCTGCTTCGGTTAGGGAAGAATGTAAGGAGAACATTGAGACAGCAGAATGCGATGACATGGCGGTGACTGCTGACTGCCCATGAGTTCCCCAGGCATGACGAAAGTGTCTCGGGCTTGAGGCAGCTGGAATATATGGTAGGAAAAAGGATGCCCAGAGCCAGATGTGGAGGATGTGGAGCTTGGGGCTCAGCCCGGAGAGACCGAGGAATCTCCTGGCGAGGCACAGGAGTCAGGCATTCTTTGGTGACCGATGTGAACAGGGCATAACTGTCAGGGACATTTATATCCTGTTGATTCATGACAAGACCTACTGGCCTCTAGGCAGATGGTGGCATGAGGCTCCTGAGAGGAAGCAGAGAGCTCCCATCACCAGCACTCCTGCCAGTGGTGGGGACAGCTGCTCCAGGAGCTGCTGAAACTCTCGGGATCTCACTGGTTGCTTGAGGCGACTGATACCACTTGGAAATAAAATGTTTATATTAACGTATATTACAAGCATCCTTGGACAAATCATTTTTGTCTGGGTTTTTTGTAGATAAACTACAAAGGCCAGCCATCTCTTAGAATATTTTTAAATAAATAGGAAGTTAAAAGTTACAAATATCAAGTGCTGTGCTAAAATTTCTCTGATTTTAAATACTGTTTACATTCCAGCTATGCTGGCAACAAAATAGTACAGTAAGTGTAACACTCACTTAGAAAGTGAATTGATAAAACCCACAAAGATTCTGGTGAATTACTGAACTCATTACAAGATGGCAGGAACCCACACCTGCCTGTAATTTATTGGTATGTGATTCGTGTCTGTTTTCATTTATCTTTAGCAGGTGCCTTGATTTTTTAGATTTTGATTAAAAAATAGACACTAGAAACCATTGCCTTCCCAAAATAAAAATAAACTCCCTAAAATAATACATTTATATTAGCTTCTTGGCCCCTTCTTTGATTTGTGTTCGCGATTCATATCATAAAGCACCTTTCAATACTCCTTCCCCCAGTCCAAATTCTTTGCCAAAGACATTATTGCATTGTAGGAAAGTAAAGTCACCCTGAGATTCTAGATGAGCCCTACAGAAATGAGGGGTGGTGTGGGAGTCCATAAGGTCTCCAGGGCTTTTGGACCAATTGCATTTCAGAAGTACCTTCATTTATACCAGCTTCCTCCACCTTAGGCTTAATCACCAAAATTGTATGGAAATATCCTTTATTCATTCAAGAAAAATGTATTGAATACCTTCTTGTACTATTATTGTGCTAATGTTGGATAAAATGGTAAATGAGGAAGTCCCAGTTACTGATCATAAATAGACGGTAGGATGGAAACAAATAGGGATGTTCTCCTACTTTAGATGAGGGGTGGTGGAGGAGTCCTGAGACCACGTGTTGAAGGGACATCAGCTATTGAAGGAGCTAGCATTATGGGCGTTGGCAGAAGAGCATCCCAAGCAGAGGAGAGCACATGTCCAGTGCCCCCAAGGAGGTGAAGAGTTGCTTTATTCAAGACACTAAATTAAACCAAGGTGGCTGGAAAATACTGAACAGGAGGGCCAGTGCCAAAAGATGAAGGCCATCTGGACCATGGACGCCAGGGTCAAGCATATGGGTTTTGTTCTGAGTTCAGTGGGAAAGCCTGAAAGATTTAAGCAAGTGGCCATCATTATCCCAGTTACATTTTGAGTATGTGCATCTTGTTACCATATGGAGAGGCTCTGGATGAAGAGAGTTGGCGGAGGAGACAGAAGGAAGTGAATATTGAGAGGTAGAATTCAAGGACTTGGTGACTGGCTGGCTGCAGGTCAGGGAGAGGAAGGAGTTTTAAAGTTCTGTCTGACTGAGATGAGTAAAATGGGGAAGGTGAGATCAGAGGCATGGGATGTGAGCTTCAGTTCTGAACATGCTTGCTATGCCAGAAGCATGGAGAAGGAGGTAAGTCAGGACTTGGATGTGTGAGTGGGAGCTTGGAAGACAGAAAGACCCAAGGTCCAAAATAGAGAGATGACTTTGGAATTACTGGCATGTAGAGGATATATTAAATCCACAGAGATTCGCAGAGGTCAAGAAAGGAGAAACCATGATTGATGAGCCTTAAGGAGCACCAACGTTCAGAAATCAGGTAAAAGAGCAGCAACCAGCAAAGGAGGCCAAGAAGGAACCTTAAGGAAAGTAGAAGAAAATTCAGAGTTGTGTGGTGTTGAGGAAGCCAAGAAGACGGACCTTCCAGAGGAAGAATGGTGGTTTGTGTTGAATGCTACTGAGCGGTTGCAGAAGATGAGGCCAGGGAGCATCCTTCACCTGTGGCACTGTGGCAAAGATCAAGAATGACCATAATGAGCAGTGTTGGGGGATACTTAAAGACAGGACCCAGAGTTTTATGGGATGAAGAATGAACAGAAGGGAAGGATAATTCCTTCTAGTGGATTTTCTATCAAAGAAAAGAGAAATGCAGCAACCACAAAACAGTTCTTTAAAGATTGAGGGGCCAGATTCTGTTTAACACTCAGGTAGGATTCCACAGAGATGAATTTCTTGATTTGAGAGGGAGATCAGAGAACTGAGGAAGGGAAGTACTTTGGAAGGCAAGAAGGGCTGAGGTCCAGCATAGATGGAGAAATCAGCCCCTGACAGGGGGAAGGGCACTTTTTGTGTTGTGAGAGGGGCTGGAGGGGTGGGCGCAGGTGCAGGAGTGTTTGCAGTAGCAGGGATGTGAAGAGGAGAGATGGAATATGATGGCTCCATGAAGGCAGATGTCATTTTCCACTGCTGTGTCTTCCTGATCTGTTCAGCACATCAGGACATCAGCCATGGTTCCTCTCTTCTCAGTGAAATATACAGTGTGTTGTCCAGTGAATGGCTGGAAAGAGGAGGGTCCTACCTCTCTTGGTCTTAGGAACCAAAATTGGTCTTAGGAACCAAAAAATTAGTGCAACTCAAAATAAAAGTAATAAATTCATTCTCTTCTATAACCACTTCGCTTATTATCTTAATTCCACTAATTATCGTAACTATTACTAACACTTACAAAGATATTTCTTACACTCACTATATAAAAACTTCTATCTCCTATGCTTTTGTAACTATCACATTTCATCCTTTTTATTTCAACCCCTTTTTTGGTGGGTTGGGGAGAAGAAAGATGAGAAAATATGTCACTAGAGAAACATTATACAATCTTGAGGAAGGTGTAAATGCGCATTTGAGTTTGTGGTCAGTTGTTTAAGAGAAAGCCCATCATGCCATTGTGTTTAGCTGCAGGGTGCACACCTGGGGAAGGTGGAGGTGACATTTTCCAGGCCTGGGATTTTGCCATCACATAAAGAGGACCACGGAGATCCGTGTTTTCCGGGCATTGCTTCTGGTGGTGGATGATGGAAGCTGACAGAACAGAGAGGAAGGTGGGCTTGGAGAGGCCCATGGCTGGAGAGAAAATGTGGGGGCAATTAATTAGAAGTCTTAATGAAGTTTAAGAATTTAAGCAATGCTCACACTTTAGCAAGAGATTTGGAAAGAAAAGAGATGATCACTGGAATTGGGATTTCACAGGTGGTACAGTTTCTCAGGATGACAGGGCCTGGGGATGGACCATGAGAATAGAAGGATGAGAAAAAGGTCAGCAGGATGAGAAAAGAACAAAGAACAGGTTGATGGGGGCTTATTCACACAGGAGTGCAAGTCCCCAGAGAGATGACAAGAATTGGAGCAGAGGTGAGAACAGCCTGAAGCTACAGTCTCCCAAGAATGAGGGCCTGAGTCCAGGAGATCAGAGGGCAGCGGTGAGGAGGTGAGGGTGAAGCATGGGTCTCAGAGGAGTGGTGAGTTTTTCAAGGGAGAGGAAGACCAAGCATTTAGGGGTGTCATTAAGGAGCCAAGAGACAACCAGCTTCACCTTTGGCCTTGAAGGATGTGAACATGGAATGAAAAGCAGCCTTCACTTAAAAAGGCTGCAAGGCAGATGAATCTGTTTCGGTTAAGTCAGTCTGGACAGGGAGATCTTTCAAAAGCCTAATTATACAGGGGAGTTGGTTTATCATGGAACAGGAATTCCAGGGGACTCAAGAAAAGGGCTTAGGAGAAAAGGGATACCTGGAAATTGGCTGATATTAGGAAATGTATGGACCCATTTGGGACTGGGAGTTTGGGTGATCAGAACGACGGGCAGCTTGAGCCTCTGATGCGATGATGCGGGGCCTGAGGGGTGCATTGCGATGATCTTTAGAGGGATGTAGGTGGACATCCAGAGCACCTGGCTGTTCATACCTGTGCTCAGGTGTGCCTTGGCATTGAGGCAGCTTCTTGGCCTTCACCCCAAAAGGCCTCCTCAGTGTTAGAGGCTTGTCCATTTCAGATATTTATAAATATGAAACAATCTAATACAGTCCAGAAGATGATTTTTGAAAATATTTTTGATCATCCAAGTTCTAATTAGGTCATTAAATGCTCCGCGGAGCTAACCCATTTCACTGCCCCCACCCCCGATAGCCTTACACAAAACTTCCAGACAAATGACATGTCTCCCTTCCCTCAGAATCACCTAGAAACTATCACAGTCACTTCAGGACTGGATGAAGAGCTTCTAGAGAATGAGCAGAAGGAAGAGAGGTGAAAATACTGAATTTGAGAAAAGAAAAAGGCCAGGAAGGAGGATGGTGGCGGTGATCTGTACCACAGCTCTTTTCTAGGAAGTCAAGGCAAAGCTTGTTTATCTGAAGGACAAGGCTTTTGGATTTTTGGACTAACAGTGCTACCTAAAGCTTTTTCGCTGGGACGAGAGCAAAGAGTGAAATAATTTACAGCCACAGACAGCCCTGCTGTCTGCAGTGCACTCCATCAGGAGGGGGTGCTTAGTGCTCCTGTTTCCACAGTCTACAGGAGTCTCTGAAGTCACATCAGCTGCAGGAACCCTCCCCTTCCAGTGGGTGCGGCTCTGTGTCACACATGGAGAGGAAACAAGGAAGCCAATTGGTTTCGATCTCTTTTCCAGAAGATTCCACAACACTAGGAATCGAGATGCTTTTTGGCATTGGGTCACCTGAAATACCTGGGAAAAAAAAAAAATTTCATAAATTGTACTCCTGGATATAGGCTGTTGCTTGTTTTGTTGTTTTGTTTATTGGATTTTTTTTTTAGGTGTCATTTGATGTTACCTTTTTGCATTTGATTTCAGCCACTTATAGTTTTTTCTATGCAATTAACAAGATCCAGCCCTTTCTTGAGCCAATTTGCTTCATCAGTAGCTGACAGATGTCCAGGGATGAAGAATACATTATTAGCAACAGATTAGAGAATAAAAATGGCAGTGTCATGGGGCTAGCACGTAGACTGTGACAGATGCTCTCAGGCTAACCACCTACAAATGAAAAACGAAAAAGAAGATGAAGATTACTGACAATCTAAAGAGTGCTGCTTTTTTGAAAAAAAAAATTCTAATGCATTTAGAAAATAGGACATTTTCCACATAGCAAGGAGAAATGGCTAAATCATAAGCTGATGTTCCTCTATATAGTTATTTTAGTTTTTTTAATCCAAAGAGAAAGTTCTATAATAAACTATTTTTCATTAGTTTCTAAAAGATGACAGAGGAATAGTGAGCTGATTTTTTTTTTTTTTTTTTTTTTTTTGAGACAGAGTCTCACTCTGTTGCCCAGGCTAGAGTACAGTGGTGTGAGTGCAGCTCACTGAAGCCTTGAACTTCTAGGCTCAGATGATCCTCTTACCTCAGCCCCCTGAGTAGCTGGGACTACCGGTTCATGCCACCACGTCCGGGTCATTTATTTTTTATTTTTGTATTTTTGTAGAAATAAGGTCTTGCTATGTTGCCTAGGCTGGCCTCAAACTCCTGGTCTCAAATGATTCTCCAACCTCAGCCTCCCAAAGTGCTGGGATTGCAGGCGTGAGCCACTGTGCCGAACTGAATTTTTTTTTAATAAAAGGGAATAAGAGAAAGGGGTAGCTGGGCATTGTGGAAAGCGTGGTCTTGAGAGTCTCAGCCTGAGTTCTAATGCTGCACTTTGCATTTTCTGCCTGTGTAGATGTCAGCAAAGGATTGCACTTCTTTGTAGCTCTGAGGCTTCATCCATCAATGACTTCAGGAGTGAACAGAGAATCAACTGAGCCGCAAAGTGTCGGTGCTGTGGTTTGATACACAGCAGTAGCTCGGTGAATAGAAGCCTCACTGGGATCCCTCTGCTCTAGGAGGGATTGAGGGAAAAGCCCGTGGAGGGAGTCCCCCAGGTGATTTTGGCTGAGATGTAACAAAAGCTAGAATTTATGGAGTGGTGTGGGAAGCAACGGAGGCCCAAGAGCTGCACCTGAGTGCCCCCAAAAGGATACTCTGGGAAACACCATGACAGTACAAAATCAACCTCCTTAGCTGGGAGGACCTGAAAGGGGACCACATAGTTTCTGGATGGCTAGCAAGCATTGACTCATTCTGACAGAATATTTGCCATTTTTTTCAGACTTGAGTTTTACCTAGGATTCCTGTACTTCATGTTTCTTGCAGTTTTTAAAATTAGATTTTTTTTTTCTTTTTCTATGAAAGCCTGCAAATTAAGCATCAGAGTGAAGCAGCCTGTCCTCTCCTACAGGGGAGAGGCCTTTCGGATGGTCTTTCAGTGGTAGGGGATGTTCAGGCTTGATTCCTCCATAGCCACACTTCTCAGGTGGCCACCCCTGTTCCTTTGATGTACTTAACATGCAGTCAAGTACAGCCAGCAAGACAGGTGAAGTTCACCGGCCCTTCTGGGGCTTTAACTTGCAACCATTCCTTCATTATAGAATACTATTCTACCCAAATCCAGGTCTCCTAATTGCCTACAGACCAATAAAATACAAAATCTATTTCATTATACTCTCCCATGGCCCATTATTGAGATTCTTAAAATGAGAGTTTATTGAAACTTCTATGTTATGCTTTAAAATGAATACATTTAGTTCTTAAGAGAATCCATGAGCATACACATAAAGACTGCATAATTTCCTCCCCAAAGAAATAAAATAGAAAGTATAGCAGTGACTCAAGATTCTACCTATGTAACACATACTAATGAAATGTACTTTTTGCTATAATCTGATGAAATACAGGAGGAAAACAGTTTTCCTTAGGTGCAGGTAGTATTCTTTGTGAATGTTAACATTTATTTTTAAATATTTATGCAAATATTGTACCATCAATTCAATATTATTTTAGTTATCTGTCTCTGGATTATCCCCTTTATGAAAGCATATCTAGAAATTTGCAAACTATTTTTAATAATAGCTTAAAACCGTCAGTATATTTTGACATGTAAATATTAGCCTATCTACACACACAGACGCTCACTGTGCATTCCATAGACAAAACATGCATGAGTGATTTTTAGATAACTTCTACTTTTGAGCTCAGTTGAGGGTGGACTCTGTATAAACCCAGTTCACATTATAAATTAATCACATTCCTCCAAGTTGGTTCTGTTTATAAAATGCTATTCAATATTGATAAGTAAAAAAGCCCTTGAAACTAATATAAGAATATCAAGGGAACCATGCTTGTTCCCTTCCACCAATTGGGGTAGATTTATTAGTTAGTTACTTTACCATTATCAGAGAGATTTTATACTGAGATAAATAAGTATTCTGTATTACTTAGTGCCAGCTTCTCACAACTCTCCATCAATGCACTTTCAACTTTGTGCCAGTAAGTAGTTTAAAGGATCTATGGACATTATGGATTATATCCTGAAGGTAACTAAGTAGGGATCTTTGCTAATGATATGTAATTACATGGCTAAGTTATTTCCTTAGCATATTAAGCTTGCTACAAATACTAGCATATTCTTTGTGCTAGGGCAGTGGTTTTTTTAATAAATGTCAGATTTTAATTTTGAAAAGTAATACTTTCAGTAGGCATATTTCAGGTATTGTGTGTACTTTTTAGTCATCAGAAATTCCCAGGCACATATGTTAAAACATTTGTCTTCCTTTAAAAAAGGAATTATATGCTCAAATGCTCTTGAGTTTATCATAAACAGAATAAATACAATAATATAATTCTTAATAAATTTCCTAGCTAATGAATAGAAAGAGAGACACAATTTTAAGTATTCCATCAATATTTGAGACCACTATGAATGCAATCAGCAGAATTTCTAAATTGTTATTGGACACTGTCCATAGATTAACTTCTTCCTAGATAAAAGCTATTGTCATAGTAATAAAATTACCTAACAAAATTAAATAGACCTGATCTGTTGTCAAATGAAAAAATAGAAAATTACTTAAGAGCAACTTATTTAAAATAATTATTTATGTAGGTAAAACAATCTTGAATCACTGTTATTTTCCATTGCTATTATTATTTTTCATTGCTATTGATTATCTTCTTAGAATTCTTTAGTTAATTGTCACTTAATAGAGTTAGAGCTTATTACTTTTTTTCTATAATTATTACCATCTTCAAACTATTGACAAGATATGCCAAACTCAGGGTATGTGGATGCAAAAAAGGATAGAAGAATGAGTGCAGAAATTATAATAAGGTCTAAAGGGCTTGGAGCACTTTAGGTCTCATGACCCACCAGATTTACCAGCCAAAGGCCCCTCTCAGGACAAAGCCCCACACTGAGGAGAAACTCACTCAGAATAGAAAAGAAAAAAGGAAAGAAAAAGTCCAGTTAAAAATGGGGTAACAGAGTTGTGAGGTTGCAGAAAGGAAGCTCTCATATTTTTGAACACTGCCCAAAACACCAGAAGACAAAAGTCTACAGCTTTTCTGAATCCTACCTCTTTGTAACGTTACAGGAGAACTAATTTCATGTGAAACTGAGCAACAGCAAAGGAACAAGGTAAAACTCTAGCAGAAAAGAAGCAAAGTTAAGTCCCATACAAAGTTGTTAAAATGATAAAGTGAATGAAGAACAGAATAGCATCATTATGGACAATGGGAGAATACCCCAAATCAGAGGAAAGCAAAATAACCTTTCCAAGATGAACCAAATTATTAAGAAACTACACAAATACATGCAATAGATACTGTCTTAAAAGAAATAGAAAGTGAAAAATGAAGAAAATTCTAAAAAGCGCAAAGAAAAATTAAAAAGGGATTTGAGATAAGCTGTGGAATTAGAAGTGAGGTAAAGAAGATCCAATATATATATACTAGAAATGACCTTTTAAAAAATCAAAGCAAGAGAACAAGTGAATCCTAAAAACTAAATCCAGTACAACTTTGCTGACACGGTATGCTGGTGAAAATTGATCCAAAAATGACTGGCACCAAGATATTATCCTAATAAAATTCCTGGATTCTAAAGAAATGAAAAAAAAACTTTTGGGCATCTAGGCAAAAGAGGGCAATTAATTTACAAAGAAAAAAACATTATTTTTAGGCTTATCCATAATACTTCATACCAGAAGAACATGAAGTAAGAGATTAAGATACTCAAGGGGGAAATATGTATAAGTATTTATATATACACACATATATATAATACACATGCACACACAACACACATAAAATCCCTGTATGTATAATATATCAGGATTATATATATTATTTTATGTTTACATTATTATATTCTATTATATTTATAATATACAAATATATTTATAAATAAACATTCATAAGTAGACCATATGAAAACATATTTGAAGTTTTTAGAAATCATAGGCATGGCAATGGTATTGTTATTCTGTATATATATAAATATATTTATAAATAAACATATATATATATATATACACACATACACATACACACAATCCCTTTGTAAATAATATATTAGGATTATATATTCTTTATATGTATAAGGAGCTATAATTCCATATATTCCTTCTATGTATAATATAAAGATTTTTTTATTCAGCCAAAATTATTATCAAGAATAAAAACCCTAAATAAACTGTTAAATTGGAAGAACGTATATATATAAATATATTTATAAATAAACATATATATATATATACACACATACACATACACACAATCCCTTTGTAAATAATATATTAGGATTATATATTCTTTATATGTATAAGGAGCTATAATTCCATATATTCCTTCTATGTATAATATAAAGATTTTTTTATTCAGCCAAAATTATTATCAAGAATAAAAACCCTAAATAAACTGTTAAATTGGAAGAACGTATATATATAAATATATTTATAAATAAACATATATATATATATATATACACACATACACATACACACAATCCCTTTGTAAATAATATATTAGGATTATATATTCTTTATATGTATAAGGAGCTATAATTCCATATATTCCTTCTATGTATAATATAAAGATTTTTTTATTCAGCCAAAATTATTATCAAGAATAAAAACCCTAAATAAACTGTTAAATTGGAAGAACATAGTAAATATTTTTCCCAGAAACTCTTCCTGAGGCATTTACTAGAGAACAAGATTCGAGCATCAAAATTACTAGGGAAACATAAGGAGTGATATGTGTGTGTGCGTGTGTTTGCGTGTGTGTGTATGTGTGTAGAAGTAAGATAACATGAAGGTTAAGAGAAAGAGAGCATAGTTTGAAATGGTCACATGTGTTAACAGTGTAGATACAGTATAATTATTTTACAGATTTTGCGGGAGAATAAGTAGACCATATGAAAATATATTTGAAGTTTTTAGAAATCATAGGCATGGCAATGGTATTGTTATTCTGAAACTGTGTAATGTGAGAAAAAGCAAATGAGCAGTTATGGAATATTGTAATTCTGTCATCTTCTGTGTTGTTGAGAAGCAGTGTGGAAGAAAGGAGAAACAGATATAAAATAGAAAATGTTAAGTAAAATCCTTGTAGTTCTGAAATACCTATCCTTCAAAGTAAGGACTGAGACGACTTAGAATCAGTGACTAAGTTAGGACCACTGAACATGCATAGAACCCAATCTATGGCCTTGAAAGTTTTAAGAAGCAGCACAAAACACTATCTATCAAGTAGTATTACAGAGAGAGAGATGGAAGGAGGAGGAGGGAGGGAGAAAGAAAGGAGGAAGGAAAAGGAAAAAAGGAGGAGAAGAGAAAAGGGGTAGGGAGAGAGAGAAGAAGGAAGGAAAGAAGCTGAATTGGATGAAGCCTATAGACCAATTATCAATTTATAGGAAATAAAGTATCAAGGTGCATTATAAACTGCAACATTGGATGACAACTAGGTCTTGAAAGTTTTGCTGCTTTTAAAAGTAGGCAATTCCAGGTGTGAGGCAGGAAATGTATAAGATGAACTTGAGTAATTTTCCACAGCAGATAGCAAGGAAGCTATTGAGTGGTGTCAGGTTCATCTTATGGAACGTCAGATTGTAAGGATTCCCATTGGCCAGAGTTGAGACAGTTGTGCTTCAAGAAGGAAATCACTGCATTGGATTAAAACACACTTCACACATTATATGTGTAAGTTTATGAGTTTATAAATATTCATTGAAAAAGAAAAATATTTTATCCTGCCTTTTCTATTCAAGCAATACCACTGGGTAACCAAAAAATGTAAGTATTCTAGCTAATAAATGAAGGAATGTTTGAATTAAAATGTCATTTTTCAATCTTAATAAATCTATTACTGAATATCAAGGACTGCTAAACATTTCAGAAAGAAAGACAGATATATGATCTTCCTGATGGAAGTACAAAACACCATCGATGAAGTAGTATTACAGAGAGAGATGGAAAGAAGAAAAAGGAGGAGGAGGAGAAAGAAGAGGACAGAGGAATAGAGGGAGGGAGAAAAAAGGAAGAAGGAAAGAGGGAAGGAGGAAAGAGAAGGAGGAAGGAAAAAATGAAAAGAGACAAAGGGGTAGGGATTGAAGAAAGAAGGAAGGAAATAAGCTGAATAGTATGAAGCCTATAGATCAATTATCCATTTATAGGAAATAAAGTATAGAGGTGCATTATGAACGGCAACACTGGATATAATCAGCAAAATGAAGACTGGGAAACTTTGTAGGTCACATGTCCTGCTTTCTTCCACAAATAAATTGCATGAGAAAAAAGACAGTGGAGGGTGATGGACTGAACAATACGCCTTTAAAACAGACAAAA
This sequence comes from Saguinus oedipus, assembly GCA_031835075.1. NCBI lineage: Eukaryota > Metazoa > Chordata > Mammalia > Primates > Cebidae > Saguinus > Saguinus oedipus. The sequence continues at coordinate 171,159,851 of CM063172.1, read as the reverse complement.
TGAACTGTAGTGTTTAGAAATGAGCCTTGAGTGATAAAGAAAAACAAAAAAGTGATTACAACTTGGGAGGCCGAGGCAGGCCTCGGGTCACGAGGTCAGGAGATCGAGACCATCCTGGCCAACATGGTGAAACCCCGTCTCTACTAAAAGTACAAAAATTAGCAGGGTAGGGTAGCATGTGCCTATAGTCCCAGCTACTTGGGAGGCTGAGGCAGGAGAATCACTTGAACCCAGGAGGCGGAGGTTGCAGTGAGCCGAGATCACGCCATTGCACTCCAGTCTGTTGACAGAGTAAGACTCACTCTCTCTCAAAAACAAAAAAAAATGGTGTCTTTTAGGAAGGGGTGAAGTTGTTATGATGAGAATAGATACACAGAGGGCTTCAGGGGCCCCTGGCAAAGTTCTGTGTCTTGGCCTGGTTACTGTTTAAAAAGCTGGTCACTTTATAATGTATTAAGCTCTACATTTGTGAGCTTTTCTAATTCTATGTGATATTTACACTAAAAAGGATTTTTTGGTTTTTGTTTTAATGTGGAAAGATTTGGACAGGTCAAGACAAAAAGGTAGGTTGAGCAGTACAGTGGTACAGAGCTGAGGCAGAGGGGCTTGGTGAATCACCTGAGATCATTCACAGTCACGTGTGGGAGGTGAACAGAGCTGAAGTAGAGGGGCTTGGTGGATCACCGTGAGATCATTCAGTCATATGCAGGAGGTCAAAGAGCTGAGGCGGAGGAGCTTGGCAGAACGCCGTGAGATCATTCACAGTCATACGCAGGAGGTGAACAGAGCTGAAGTAGAGGGGCTTGGTGGATCACCGTGAGATCATTCAGTCATATGCCGGAGGTGAAAGAGCTGAGGCAGAGGAGCTTGGCAGAACGCCGTGAGATCATTCACAGTCGTATGCAGGAGGTGATTGAGAGATGTCCTCCTTCATTTTACGAATTCAGCTAAACTCCGACCAAGCTCAAATCCAGCATCCTTTCTGCTTTGATTTGCAGCTCAGTGTTGGTACAGAGAATCAGAAGACTCTGCTCACCAGTTTTCCTTTAAATTCAACATCTCTGACCTCAGGAGGGCCTGGGTGCCATCTAGGAATGATGCCAACTTCCTCTGTCGGCATCACTCATACCTTTCCTCTTCCTCAAATCCCAAACCCCCTCTGCCTGTCTGCACCTGGGCCAAAGCAGTCAGCTGGGCCTCCTTTTCCTAAGAATGGCTGCCTTCCTTCTGAGGGCCAATGCCTCCATACATCCTTTAGATCCCCCTCCAACCCGCTCAAGGACAGAGCTCTTTCTCTGCCCTAAACTGTACATTTGTGCTTCTCATCTTAGTCCTGCCTTCAGCATAGTATCATACCATTATTTCTCCATTTTCAGAAGTCCTTTACAACCCCAGAGTCCCCAGAGTCCCCTCCAATGGCCACCCCCATCTCTGCTCCCCTTTTCAGGCAAACTCCTTTAAAAAAGTGTCCATTCTTACTTCTTTGGATTCCTCTCCTCCAAGTTTTTCTGGACTCCACTCCAAAGGCTTTTGGCTCCATGACTCCACTGAAATAACTTGTCAAGACCCCAGTGGCAGCCACACACCCAGCTCCAACCCCAGCTCTTCATGGCAGCCTCCTTCAGATGTGGTGTTCCCTTGGCTCTTGGGCCACCTGAGTCCTCCTCAGTTTTCACCTGCCTCATAGGCTGCTCCTTTGCTGTTTTCCCACCTTCCCTACTGAGGTTGGATAATCACATCTAGCCTCATAACACAGTCAGGTTGTCAGATCCAACCTAGTGTCAAACTTTACTAATAATTTCAAGGATGCAGGTAAACCTGAGATACAGGCAGGACCTGGAGACATTCAGGTCACCAGTGCGCCTCCTCAGGTCCTTCCTTGGTGTTTCGGGAAGTGCTATAGGCAAGGTTTATGTATGAAGCCTCTAAGAAATCCATGCAATAACCACTAACACGCAGTCTCTCAGTTACATAAACTGTCTCATCATTCATTACATCAGAATTATCTTCATTGTATCCTCTGATAATTGCACAGCTTATGACACTGTGCAGAGACCTTACCCCATAAATTCACAGATTCTAGTTCGTCTGTCATCGAAACTCTTAGACCACTTTTCTAGTAAACACTGCTGCATATGTGTGCCATTCACATGTTTACAAGGAGACCAGATCATCTTTTTCTTTCTCTCCTGGGGCCAGAAAAAATGAGAAAATGGATTAGAAGCTCATGCTAATTACTTCAAAATTTGTATCTGGACCCATGCCTTTCCCCTAAACTACAAACTTATTTATTCAATTAGCTACTGGACATTTTGACATCACTGTGTAATGGCATATCAAACTGAACATAAGCACAATAGATATAATGATTTCATGCTTCAGCTCCCTATACAGACACACACACACACACACACACACACACACACCCCTTTCTTCTTCCACAGTTGTCCCCACACCCCACACCTCCACCCCCATCCCCTGTCTTCTCAGGAAGCAGGGAAATACATTATACATTCACACTTGACTCCTCTTTCTGTCTCACACCATGCATCCAACCTGACTGAAAATTCTGCAATTTCTCCCTTGAAATTATACCCAGAATTCAACCACTGATCCCACGTCCAGCATACCTTTCCAGTTCAAGCCACTGCCATCTCTTGCATAGATGTTGAAATAAGCTCCTACATGCTTCTCTGCTTCCTGCTCCACCCTGGCCCTCCAGAGGGTATTCCAAACATAGCAGCCAGGTGGTTGTCTTTAAAGTATTAGTCAAATTATGTCATGCCTCAGCTCAGAGTTCTGCAGTGGTTCTGGAATGTTCCAGAATAACAGCCAGGGCTCTGAAAGCAGCTGTCGGGGAACTATATATTCTAGATCCTCACGAACTCTCCAACTTCACCTTCTGTTTTTTCCCTCTTGTTCACTCTGCCTTGGCCCCAGTGCCCCTCTTACTAAACCCTGAACAACCAACCACATCAGCACCCTGGACTTAAACACTTCAGACACTTAAACACACCTACTTAGTAATGCATTCTCTAATCACCTCTTTAAAATTGAAATCTCCACCTTTTTTGGAATCTCTCTCTTCCCTGTGGATTATTCTCTTCCACACTTAGCACCATTAGAAATACTAGCCATCCTAACCTCTTGGTACAATTACAGTGCTGTGGATGAAGGCAGAGAACTTTGTTCATTCACTGCTGTAACCACAGCCCCTCAACAGTGTCTAGAATGTAGTAGGCTCTCAATAAATGTTGTATTATTTAATTAATAATTGAGCAAATCTATTTGACTTGATCTGAGTTTATATTACAAATGATGTAAGAAGCCCTTGAAAGTGATCTGGGGGAGTTTGGAATTGATTTGCAGGCCTGGGAAACCATTAAAGGAAATTGAGCAAAGCAGTAGCAGAAAGAAATGAAGTCAGGGACACAGGAAATCGTGCTTTCAGAATAATGATAAAGGAAAAAATATGATGCTTTCACATTAGTCTTCTTCTAGCTCACTCGTACCGTGTGGGCTGCCAACAGTTATGAGGCAGAACGTTGGGCTGATTTTCAAAATAATTACAAAACCTTGTTGAATCTGAAATGGTGGAAGCATGAAAATATATTGCTTTATAGGATTGATAATGATGTATGATCAGTGTTCATTTAATACATAAATATGTTCCTTAAAATATATATGAAATGAGATTGTTGAAATACACTTGGTGGAAGTAATCTAATAAGATATAAAACTTTGGAAAATCTGTTTTCTCAAGACAAAAGAAGCAAAGAGTAAACTCATATGACTTGCCAGTTGAATTTGGTAGACTTTTTCTACATTAAACCCTACCTTGTCCTCCCCTATCAACCCCCTGACCCTCTCCCTCCCCTTACACAGACACACACACATACACACACACACACACACACACACACACACACACACACACACACACACGACATGCATTATTTTACTGACACTGGTTAAGCAAGAAATATAAACTGTCAGCTCCTAACCCTTTGGCTGGAATATACAGTCGATTTGTGTACCTATGCAACTATCTTGCACGTTCTGCACATGTACCCCAAAACCTATAATGCAATAAAAATTAAAAAAAAAAAAGAAAGCTCACTCTGCTTTTTTGTTCACAGTACAACCGGTACCAGCAGTATGCTGCGGAGGAGTGTGTCCTGCAGATGGGGGGCGTGTTATGCCCCCGCCCTGGCTGTGGAGCGGGGCTGCTGCCTGAGCCTGACCAGAGAAAAGTCACCTGCGAAGTGGGCAACAGCCTGGGCTGTGGGGTGAGTACTGTCCGCCCCGCTGGGGTGTGTGTTCCTGTCCTTGTTTGCTTTTGCAAATGGGCTGGGATTCTATTTTTATTTTATTTTCATTTTCCCTTTGGAAACAGACGTCTTTGAACTTATGTGTAAGAAAATAGATTTTAAATTCCTTTATAGGACACCGGATTTGAAAATGTATCTATTTATTTTGGGGAAAAAAAGTTATATTAAGATTTTCTGCTTTGGTTGCTTATGAAAGTATTGACTTTAAGATGCTGTGAGTCACTAGGTCAGACTTTTAAACTTTTCTCCCAGCACTCAGCTGATTCAGAGCAAAAGTGTATTCTTTCTTCACAGTTGCCTTTAAGTAGACAGGAGTGAAGGAGAAAGAATTCTCCATCAGTAATGTCTTACTTGCCTAAGTATTTCAAGAAATAAAATGAAGGTTAATGTGGAAAACTTGAAATGTTATTGTGTCATAAAAATCATTTTAAATAGAGATGAACAAAACTAATGGTGTCTCTTATGGAAGCAGAATAAGAAACGTGGAAAACGTTTGTTCTAAGAGGTGAAACCATGTGACCTGGACGGCTTTTCAAATGAATCTATGGCTGCAAGCTGATGGCTCAGAGGGGAAAGAAGCATAACTCAAACACAAAAAAAGCTTACTAAATAATAGGTTAAAGTGACAAATGGATAATAATCCTGATACTAAATTTCATGCAGCCTGGAAAAGTAAGAGAGTGTATGTGCTTATAAAAGTCTATTGAATTTTGATGGGAAACATTTCTTTTAAAATTGCAACTTCGCTGGGCACAGTGGCTCACGCCTGTAATCCCAGCACTTTGGGAGGCTGAGGTGGGTGGATCATGAGTTCAAGAGATCAAGATCATCCTGGCCACGTGGTGAAACCCCGTCTCTAAAAAATTAGCTGGGCGTGGTGGCATGCGCCTGTGGTCCCAGCTACTTGGGAGGCTGAGGCAGAAGAATCGCTTGAACCCAGGAGGCAGAGGTTGCAGTGAGCCGAGATTGCACCACTGCATTCCAGCCTGGCACCAGAGCAAGACTCCGTCTCAAAAGAATAATAAATAAATAAATAAATAAATAAATAAAAATAATTTAAAAACTGCAACTTCATGAGGAGTTTTGTGCAAGAAGGAGCGCAGATAGCAGAGGTGTACTATCCCGGCCTGATTTGGGGCTGAGCGCTGTAAGTCATCTAGACATAAATTAGCATTTGTTTTCCTTAGAAAAGCTTCCTTTATGCCATGCAGTGGGGCTCACAAAACCCTGGGCTGAGCAATGGAGTAGAGAAAATGGAAGGTGAAAAATAATGAGATACCATGGAGCCTAAGTGATACCTCTGGGTTCATAATTGCGATTGCATTAGAATGAAAACTCAAGTGATGTTTACTCTTCCTGGAGATGATGGAAATCAGGACATATTCTCTAGCCATCGTCATCATCGTGTGTTGAATAACCTGCACTGATCGTGTGTGGCCTCAGCAGGTTGCCAACCTCTGAGATCAGAAAGCTGGCAAATGTTATCTTTTAAAATGAGCTTTTAACGAATTGTTCTTAACGACTGGCTAAATTGCATGCTTCTGCCTGCTATTGCCCACTGTGATTCCATCCTCTAGAGCTGGGTTTTGAGATTTTAACTTTCCTTAGGAGGTAGAGAATTTCGCTGGGCCATCTTTTGCATTTGGTTGTTGGCATTGCTTTAAGTATGTTGAGGAGTTTATGTAATGTGAAATCTTGAATATGTTTATCTTCCCTTTTTTATACAAGTATATTGTAAGTAAATAACCTACATACTTAAGCTCCAAATCATGGCAAATTATTTTAGAAGTGAATCAAAATGCTATAATATCTTCAGATTAAAAGAGTTTGCAGGCATACTTTACTTAAAGGAAGATAGTTGTATTCTCAAGGTTTCTTTCTCCTTGGGAAATTCTGGGTAATGTACTGTATTTGAATTTGTTTTGTTTTGTTTTGTTTTGGAGATGTGTTTGTTGGTTTGTGTATTAGTTATCTCTGACTGCATAGCAATTCCAAATTCTAACAAACATAATAGAAATGTATCATCTCACAGAGTTTCTGAGGGTCAGGAATCACCCATGATTGGCTTCACTGGGTAGTTCTGGCTCAGGGTTCCTTCTGAGTTTACAGTTGGGTTGCAGTTATCTGAAGGCTTAACTGGGGCTGGAAGATCCACTTCTAACGTGGCTCATTCACGAGACTGTTGGCAAAATAGCCCTCAGTTCCTCACTGGCTATTGTCAGAGGCCACAGTGCCTAGCCACATAGCCCTTGTCTTAGGCTGTTCTTCTCTATGATGGCAGCTGGCTTCCCCCAGAGCAAGCAGTCCAAAAGAGAGAACAGTGAGGAAGCCACAGTGCCTTGTAGGACCAAATCTCCAAAGCTGTACCTGTCACTCCCACTTTATTCATTAGATATGAGATACTAGATCCAGCTCACTCTCAAAGGGAAGGGAGTTGGTCTTCATCTTAAAGAGTGTCAAAGAATTTATGAACATATTTTAAACCACAGCAGATTGCAATTTAAAGAAGCTGAAAAAAGAACAGAGAAGTGATTTTCTAAAGGATACACTGAACTGTTTGCCTTCCTTTCCCTCCCTGTCTTTTTGCCCCAGTCTCCATACTGTTTTCCAAGCTGATGTCCATTCCCATTGCTTTGGCTTCTCAGCAGAAATAAATTGACCTTATCAGTGCCCTTTGGTCTTCAAATCCCAAGCTTTCACTGGAGGATGCTCACTTAACTTGGCTGCTAAAGGAATTCCATAGTGATTTAAAAAGGAGGTTGGGTTGAACGTGTGAAGTTCAAACCCTGGCTTCACAAACTACTAGTGGTCTTAATCTTTCTCAGCTTCCTTATCCCTGAAATAGTATATAGAAGAGCAATTCTATATAAGACTACTGTGAATCCTAAATGAGACAATAAGTGTAAAATACTTAGAATAGTTCTTGGCATAGAGTTAGTGAAGATTTATTTAATATTTAATCAAAAGCTTAATGAATATTTATTCAAAACTCACCCAAAAGAAAGTTGCTTACATGGCATTCATTGGATATACTCTTCCAAATAATCTAGAATCAAGGACTCAGCCAGATCTACAGCAGGAAATGGGGCACCTAGACCTTACTATTTTTGTATCTTAAAATAATCGCTTTTCCTAAATACTACTTCGCCGTGATGCCGTTTGCTTGTTTATATTATGATTGTTATGTAAGAAATATGATGCATATGGTTCAAGATGTACCAACAGACTTTTCCACAAGGAACCATGTTGGCTACTCCAAGTCTGATCTGAGTACCAGGCACACCTATGCTTGTCCTGAGGAAAATTGCCCCTAAGGATATTGGTACACCAACTGCTAACAGTTGCCTCTGACAGTTGACTGCTAGACAATCTAAAGCTACATCTGTGGCCTCCCTATAGCATATATTGAGGCCATTAACACAATGGATTTGGAAACTGGTTTCCTGGCTTGTTTCCTGTTTCCTTCTTTCTCTTCCCCTTTTCCTGATGCATGTTGTTTTGCTGTGATTTATACACAAATCTTTTCTGGATTTAAGGAGTATAATGGAAAGCAATTGTCTGGAAGAAACTGTGGTTAGATTATGTCACTTCAGAAGTAGAACATGACCCAATACATTAAAGTTGGAGGAAGATGACTCTCTGCTTACTCTTTTGCTCTAACACTGTGCACAACCAAGAACAAAATAAGCTGCCTCAGGGAGGAGTGAGTGCCTCACTCTATACATTGTTCAAGGAAAAGTCATTGGTAGCAAAGCCATAGAAAAGTTATAGAGTCCTAGATGTGGGAAAAGCCTAGACATCATTAACTCCAGTGATTCTCAGGGTGTAGTTCAAAAAGTACAATTCTTACTATGTGGGTATGCAAGAAATATTTGCTGTTACAAAAAAAAAATCTCTGTCATTTTTGGGATTAAAATTTTTTCTGAGCCGACACCCATGTGTTGAGCTCCAGGCTCCAGGTGATTCTGATCTAGTCATTTCACTTACTACCACGCGCCTGGCTGGTCTTCTGTACATCTGTGGTTTCTACTGTATTTTATTTCCATATGAAGGCTTCTGTGTCTTGAGTTGAGCTTTTGTAAAATAGGTGCTATAGTTAGTATTTACCACTCTTGTTCAAACATATGTGAATGTCCATTGGAAAATCAGATTCCAGACACTTTGCTCCAATGTGTCGCAGACTTGTCTGTTCCCCAAGGAGCAATGTACCTTAACTAACAAAAGACAGGGATTTTCATTTAAATGATGATGTCAGTCCACCAAGGAAAGGCCTGATAAATGTAGGATGGATACAGCACATTTATTACCATTATAAAGAATTATTTGAAAGTACCGCCTCCCAGGATTCAAGTTGCAGTGTTCCACTGAGTTCCTGTCTTTATATTCCTGTCCTAAATCTTTACAGTCTTCTTGGTAAATCATGTACTTGGTGTTTAACATTCATTGAATGTATGAATGAATGAATAGAATAAATGATCTAGTGAATCTTAATAATCGAATAGTAATAACAATAAACTATCACTTTTATTTTCTGATATTAATCATCATTTGTCCCAGTATTAGAACTGCTTACCTTGCCCCAACAAAGATCTCTTTAAAAAATATTTAAGTAGGGGGATCCCAAGATGGCCGAATAAGAGGCAGCTCCAGAAAGCTGCTCCCAGAGAGAGACGCAGAAGCCAAGTGGTCTCTACAATTCCAAACGAGTAGCAGGTTCATTTTATGGGTCTGGTTGGACAGTGGGTATAAACCAAATAGGGCAAGTTGAGGCAAGGCGGGGCACTACCCCACCCAGGAAGTGCGTGCAACCAACTGGAGGACTGGAGGATCTCCCCCTCTGACACTTCAGTTCAAATACAGCGCTCCACCCAAGCCCTCTACAACCCACAAAACAGGAGATCTTCACCAGGCTGAAAAGCCTCAGTGAGCTGCCTGAACAGGGCAGAACAGCAACTTTGGCTGATGCTGGGGCTCTCAGCATAGATCTAGGCAGAAGCACTGGTTGACACTGAGAAAGCCAGAAAGCCAGCTGGATGGAGCTACCTGGCCCCTAGAAAGAAGGGGAACTGAAAACAGGGAAACAGACCACACGGCAGGATGGGTCTCTCCTACACAAAGCCTAGGAATCTAAAAAACTCTCACTCCAGAGTTTCACACCCAGACCATCAGTTAGAGAGTGACCAGGAATGATTGAGTTTGGTGAGGGGAAGGGAAGCCTCCATTGCAGAAGCTGGCCTAATTTTCCTAATAAAAGATGTAGCAACTCCAGTGAATCTGTGGAGTTCAGCAGCGCCTCTTCAGGCAGATAAAGGAAAGGCCACCTCCCCAAGCAGCTACCTGAGATCAAAACTATATAAACCCAACGAGATGGGAAGAAACCAGTGCAAGAAGAATGAAACCATCAAAAACCAGAATGTCTCTCCCACCATGAGATCATAACTCCTCACCAGCAAGGGAACAAAGCAGGACAGAGAAAAAAATTGATGAATTGACAGAAGCTGGCTTCAGAAGGTAGGTAATAACAAACTTCTCTGAGTCAAAGGAACATGTTCTATCCCAATGTAAAGAAACCAAAAACCTTGAAAAAAGGTTAGACAAAATGCTAACTAGAATAACCAGCTTAGAGAAGAACATAAATGACTTGATGGAGCTGAAAAACACAGCATGAGAACTTCACAAAGCATACACAAGTTTCAATAGCCAAATTGATCAAGGAGAAGAAAGGATATCAGAGACTGAAGATCAACTCAATGAAATAAAGTGAGAAGGCAAGAAAAGAGAATAAAGAGCGAAAAGAAATGAACAAAGCCTTCAAGAAATATGGGATTACGTGAGAAGACCTAATCTACTCCTGATCTGAAGTAGAAGGGGAGAATGAATCCAAGTTGGAAAACACATTGCAGGATATTATCCAGGAGAAATTCCCCAACCTAGCAAGTCAGGCCAACATTCAAATAACGGAAAATACAGAAAACACCACAATGATACTCCTCTAAAAGAGCAGCCCTGAGGCACATACTGTCAGGTTCACCAGGGTTGAAATGAAGGAAAAAATACTAAGGGCAGCCAGAGAGAAAGGTCAGGTCACCCACAAAGGGAAGCACATCAGACTCAGAGTGGATCTCTCAGCAGAAAGCCTACAAGCCAGAGGAGAGTGGGGACCAATATTCTATATCCTTAAAGAAAAGAACTTTCAACCCAGAATTTCATATCCAGCCAAACTAAGCTTCATAAGTGATGGAGAAATGAAATTCTTTATGGACAAGCAATTGCTGAGAGATTTTGTCACTAACAGACCTGCCCTACAAGAGCTCCTAAAGGAAGCACTAAACACAGAAAGGAAAAACCAGTACCAGCCACTGCAAAAAAGAACCAAATGGCAAAGACCAATGACACAATGAAGAAATTATGCCAACCAAAGGGCAAAACAACCAACCAGTAATAAAATTGCAGGATCAAATTCACACATAACAATATTAACATTAAATGTAAACAGACTAAATGCACTAATAAAAAGACACAGACTAATTGGATAAAAATCCAAGAACCATAGGTGTGCTGTATTCAGGAAACCCATCTCAAGTGCAAAGACACACATAGTCTCAAACACACATAGTCTCAAAATAAAGGGATGGAAGATTTACCAAGGAAATGGAGAGAAGAGAAAAAAAAAAAAAAAAAAAAAAAAAAAAGCAGAGGTAGCAATCCTAGTCTCTGATAAAATGGACTTTAAACCAAAAAAATCAAGAGACAAAGAAGGGCATTACATAATGGTAAAAGGATCAATACAACAAGAAGAACTAACTATTCTAAATATATATACACCCAATAAAGGAGCACCCAGATATATAAAGCAAGTCCTTAACAACCTACGAAGAGACTTAGACTCCCACACAATAATAGTGGGAGATTTTAACACTCCACTGTCAATATTAGACAGATCAATGAAACAGAAAATCAACAAGGAAATCCAGGACTTGAATTCAGATCTGGACCAAGCAAACTTAATAGACATTGACAGAACTCTTAACCCCAAATCCACAGAATATACGTTCTTCTCAGCACCACATCGCACTTACTCTAAAATCAACCACATAATTGGAAGTAAATCACTCCTCAGCAAATGCAAAAGAATGGAAATCATAACAAACAGTCTCTCAAACCACAATGCAATCAAATTAGAACTCAGGATTAAGAAACTAACTCAAAACCTCACAACTTCATGGAAAATGAACAACTGGCTCTTGAATGTTGACTGGATGAGCAATGAAATGAAGGCAGAAATAAAGATGTATCTTCTAAACCAACAAGAACAAAGACACAACATACCAGAATCTCTGGGACACATTAAAGCAGTGTTTAGAGGAAACTTTATAGCAGTAAATGCCCACATGAGAAGCAAGGAAAGATCTAAAATCAACACCCTATCATCAAAATTGAAAGAGTTGGAGGAGCAAGATCAAAAAAACTCAAAAGCTAGCAGAAGACAAGAAATAACTAAGATCAGAGCAGAACTGAAACAGATAGAGACACAAAAAATCAACAAATCCAGTAGCTGGTTTTTTGAAAAGGTCAACAAAATAGATAGACCACTAGCCAGACTACTAAAAAGAAAAGAGAGGAGAATCAAATAGATGCAATAAAAAAAATAAATAAAGGGGAGGGGCATCACCACTGATTCCACAGAAATACAAACTACCATCAGAGATTACTACAAACAACTCTATGCACACAAACCAGTGCATTTGGAAGAAATGGATAAATTCCTGGACACTTACATTCTCCCAAGACTAAACCAGGAAGAAATTGAATCCCTGAATAAACCAATAACAAGGGCTGAAGTTGAGGCAGAATTAATAGCCTACCAACTAAAAAAGCCCAGGCCCAGATGGCTTAACAGCCGAATTCTACCAGATGTACAAAGAGAGGTTGGTACCATTCCTTCTGAAATTATTCCTATACAAAAAGATGGAATCCTTCCTAACTCATTTTATGAGACCAATATCATTCTAATACCAAAACCAGGCAGAGACACAACTAAAAAAGAAAACTTCAGGCAGAAATCCATGATGAACATTGATGCAAAAATCTTCAATAAAATACTGGCAAACAGAATGCAACAGCAAATCAAAAAGCTTATTTATCATGATCAAGTAGGCTTCATCCCGAGGATGCAAGGCTGGTTCAACATACGCAAGTCTATAAATGTGATCCATCACATAAACAGAACCAAAGACAAAAACCACATGATTATCTCAATAGATGCAGAGAAGGCCTTTGACAAAATTCAACAGTGCTTTATGTTAAAAATCCTTGATAAACTAAGTATCAATAGTACATATAACAAAATAATAAAAGCTATTTATGACAAACCCTCAGCCAACATCATACTGAATGGACAAAAACTGTAAGCGTTCCCTTTGAAATTTGGTACAAGACCAGGATGCCCTCTCTCACTACTCGTATTCAATATAGTATTGGAAGTTCTAGCCAGAGCAATCAGGCAAGAAAAAGAAATAAAGGACATTCAGTTAGGAAAAGAGGAAGCCAAATTGTTTCTATTTGCAGACAACATGATTGTATATTTAGAAGACTCCATCATCTCAGCCCAGAATCTCCTGAAACTGATAAGCAACTTCTGCAAATCTCAGGATACAAAATCAATGTGCAGAAATCACAAGCATTTCTATACACCAATAAGAGACCAGCAGAGAGCCAAATCAAAAGTGAACTCCCATTCACAATTGCTACAAAGAGAATAAAATCCTAGGAATACAACTAACAAAGGATGTAAAGGACCTCTTCAAGGAGAACTACAAACCACTGCTACAGGAAATATGAGAGGACACAAACAGATGGAAAAACATTCCATGCTCATGGTGGGGAAGAATTAACATTGTGAAAATGGCCATACTGCCCAAAGTAATTTATAGATTCAATGCTATCCCCATCAAGCTTCCAATGACCTTCTTCACAGAACTGGAGAAAAACACTTCAAACTTTATATGGAACCAAAAGAGAGCTCACATAGCCAAAACAATCCTAAGCAAAAAGAACAAAGGCATCATGTTACCTGACTTCAAACTATACTACAAGGCTACAGTAATCAAAACAGTGTGGTGCTGGTACCAAAACAGAGACATAGACCAATGGAACAGAACAGAGGCCTCAGAAGCAACACCAGACATCTATGATCATCTGATCTTTGACAAACCTGAGAAAAACAAGCAATAGGGAGAGGATTCCTTGTTTAATAAATAGTGTTGGGAAAACTGGCCTAACACCACAAAAACCATAGAAGAAAACCTAGGCAAAACCATTCAGGACATAGGCATAGGCAAGGACTTCATGGCTAAAACACCAAAAGCATTGGCAAAAAGCCAAAATAAACAAATGGGATCTAATTAAACTCCAGAGCTTCCATACAGCAAAGGAAACAATCATTAGAGCGAACCAGCAACCAACAGAATGGGAAAAAATGTTTGCAATCTACCCATCTGACAAACGGCTAATATCCAAAATCTACAAAGAACTAAAACAGATTTATAAGAAAAAAACAAACCTATTGAAAAGTGGGTGAAGGATATGAACAGACACTTTACAAAAGAAGACATTGATGAGCCAACAAACATGAAAAAATGCTCATCATCACTGGTCATTAGAGAAATGCAAATCAAAACCACATTGAGATACCATCTCACACCAGTTAGAATGGTGATCATTAAAAAATCTGGAGACAACAGATGCTGGAGAGGATGTGGAGAAATAGGAACACTTTTACACTGTTGGGAGTGTAAATTAGTGCAACCACTGTGGAAGACGGTGTGGTGATTCCTCAAGGACCTAGAAATAGAAATTCCATTTGACCAACAATCCAATTACTGGGTATATACCCAAATAATTATAAATTGTTCTATTATAAAGACATGTGCACACATATGTTCATTGCAGCACTGTTTACAATAGCAGAGACCTGGGACCAACCCAAATGTCCATCAGTGATAGGATGAATAAAGAAAATGTGGTACATATACACCATGGAATACTATGCAGCCATAAAAGACGATGAGTTCATGTCCTCCATAGGGACATGGATGAATCTGGAAACCATCATTCTCAGCAAACTTACACAAGAACAGAAAACCAAACACCACATGTTAACACTCATAGGCGAGTGTTGAACATTTAGAACACGTGGACACAGGGAGGGGAGCATCACACACTGAAGTCAGTTGCAGGAAGCTAGGGGAGGGACAGCGGGGGGTGGGGAGAATGGGGAGGGATAATGAGGGGAGGAATGCCAGATGGAGGTGATGGGGGGATGAAGGCAGCAAACCACCTTGCTGTGTATATACCTATGCAACAATCCTGCATGATCTGCACATGTACCCCAGAACCTAAAGTACAATTAAAAAATATATATTTAAGTACCTTTATATACTTGTATGATATACAGTGTTTTAATAACACACATAGTATATAATTCAGAAAACCAAAATATCACTATGTTCAGTTATCCACAAAAGGTCCATTAGAAGCATGAAAGTACTGCTGAGTTTACAGAATTGATTTGCTCTATCAAAAGCTATATATGTGGCAGTGTACAGAGTAGATTCTGATCTGTAAAATGTCTTACTCTTGGGAACACCAAGATTTCAGTTTTGACTCAGCACAGAATATTTTTACATAGATAGAATGCAACAGAGAATGCATTTTGGGATCAAGTGCTAGTCTAGCCTCACTCTGCTAACCCTAGATCGTAGTTTTACTACTGCTTGTAAAAAAATTAATTGATTTCCTGAGGAATTCACATTATGCATTATTTTTTTTCTGGCCTTATTCCTATTCATCAGAACTATCTCACAAACTTTTATGACTCTGATGCAAAATGTGGACGTTTTTAGTACTGGAAAACAGCAATAAAATACCGAATACGTTATACCCACTGACCTGGGAATGCAGAAAGCTATGGCAATCAAACCTTCTGAGTTCTCTACAAATAAAACATCTTTATCTTATTTGATGTTGTCTTGGAATATTATATGTCTGGGAGACAATTTATTAAAATAATGCTTGAAGTTAGATGAGGAATTTTCTGTTTTTAATTAGAAACACAGAAACAAAATTTAGCAACTGCAGAAAAATACACATTTAAATGAAAATAGGAGAATGTCAAAAATCCTATTAGTGGCCAGGTGGGGTGGCTTACGCCTGTAATCCCAACACTTTGGAAGGCCAAGGCGGGAAGATCACGAGGTCAGGAGTTCAAGACCAGCCAACATAGCGAAACCCCATCTCTATTAAAAATACAAAAATTAGCTAGGCATTGTGGCGCAAGCCTGTAGTCCCAGTAACTTGGAAGGCTGAGGCAGGAGAATCGCTTCAACCAGGAGGCAGATTGTGGTGAGCCGAGATCACAGCACTGCACTCCAGCCTGGGCAACAGAGTGAGCCTTTGTCTCAAAAAAAAAAGAAAAACATCATTTAGTGACCGTAATTTAAAGAAATAAGATAGAATTTCTTAAGGCTTCTAACAGTCACTCTCTCCAATAAACAGCGTGCTGTATTGTTCAGAGGCAGATTTACCAGAGAACAAACGAGGCGTTTGCCTTGGGCTCCTCACTTGTACGGGCGCCTTCCAAACTTTCTTAACCGTGCTCATCTTCTTGCATTGATTTTCTTAAAAGGAATTTCAAAAATTATAGAAGTAGAGTTGTAAAGCCACCCTCAGTTGTGGTTCTAGACCTGTGCAAGTGTAGGATAGGACCTTTGTTCAAGGAAATTTGTATATGTTTTTGGCGAAAATAGTTCTTTTGAATGCATTAAAATATTGTTGGAGGTCTTACTGAAATGAGAGTCTGAACCTCATTTTCAGCCTTTACATAGGAAAGGAGTCGATGAAGATAAGTTGTGATGATACCTACCCTTTTATTCAAAGATCTAACTAATTATTGAGTTTAAAATCCAAATCAACAAATTGATGTGAAGCCGTTTTTTCAATGGGTGGAGCTTAGAAAGAGAAAACACGTAGATCATTGATATTTAATAGTAAAAGGAAAAAAGAAAATGGTTACTTTTTCTATTCTTTAAGCCAATTTTAACTTAGTTTTGTAAAAATATGTAATTGATTTAAATTATGCTTAGACATTTTTAAAACCATATTGAGTTTTTTTAGGACTAGAGATTAAAGTCTAGTCTCCAAATGTATGCAGTTTACACCACGACGGTTTCAGGGAGACACCAGAAAGAGCAGCTGTTTCTTGGGGTGACTGTGACTGACTGTGGGCTCATGAGCCTCCACTCCAGCTGCCCCCATGCAACTTTGCCTCAACTGCCTGGATACTCCAACATACAGAATGGAATCAAATGTTGTTGGCCCTTTAGGCTTTGATATACAAGATGTTCTTCATCAAAGAGCATTTTTAAAAAGAAAGTTGGTGTTATGAAATGTCAAAAATATGCATTCCATGTTTATTTGACATGTGTCCAAAAATCTAATTTAAACTCTAAGATCAGCTCATTTGCAGATTGGAAATAAGTCTCGCTAGACTTTCTGCCTGTGAGACAGCTTGAAGTGCAAAGATAGAAAGCTTTGGAGAGTATTTATTTTAGTTAAAGAAACTGTTCACAAATGTACACACAAGTTCTGCATACCATTCCGCTGGAAAGCATGTATCAGTTGGCAGACATTCCTAAAAAGTGTTCTGTGATTTGAGGTACAGTTGATCTTTGATGAGCAACTGGGGTTGAGGGGTGCCAACCCCTCTTGCAACCGGAAGTCCTCAGATCGCTTAAATTTAACTACAACTAGCCACTGTTGACAGGAAGCCTTATCAATAATATAAATTGCTAATGAGCACGTATTTTGTACGTCACATGTATTATATACTATGTTCTCATAATAGAGTAAGCTAGAGAAAAGAAAATGTTACTAAGAAAATCATAAGGAAGAGAAAAGGTATTTTCTATTCATTAAATAGAAGTAGATCATCATAAAGGTCTTCACTCTCATCGTCTTTATGTTGAGTAGGCTGAGGAGGAGGAATAAGAGGAGGGGTTGGTCTTGCTGTCTCAGGGATGGCAGAGGTGGAGGAAAATCTACATATAAGTGGACTTACGTTCTAATGTATGTTGTTCAAGCGTCAACTGTGTATAGGAAGGTGTATTTTTTAACTCAACACAGACCACCAGCCATTCTCCTTGTCTTTAGCCAGTGTTTTTTTTTTTTTTTTTTTTTTTTTGAGATGGAGTGTCACTCTTGTTACCCAGGCTGGAGTGCAATGGAGCGATCTCGGCTCATCGCAGCTTCCACCTCCTGGGTTCAAGCAATTCTCCTGCCTCAGCCTCCCGAGTAGCTGGGACTACAAGTGCGTACCACCATGCCCAGCTAATTTTTGTATTTTTAGTAGAGACAGGGTTTCACCTTGTTGACCAGGATGGTCTCGATCTCTTGACCTCATGATCCACCTGCCTCGGCCTCCCAAAGTGCTGGGATTATAGGCTTGAGCCACCGCACCTGGCCTTTAGCCAGTTTTTGTTGAAATAAATGGAAGTATGAAATAATTATACTCTTTTATTTATTTATTTATTTATTTTTAGATGGAGTCTCACTCTGTCGCCCAGGCTGCAGTGCAATGGCGCAGTCTCGGTTCACTGCAGTCTCCGCCTCCCAGGTTCAAGTGATTCTCCTGCCTCAGCCTCGTTTTTTTTTTTTTTGAGACGAAGTTTCGCTCTTGTTACCCAGGCTGGAGTGCAATGGCGCGATCTTGGCTCACCGGAACCTCCGCCTCCTGGGTTCAGGTGATTCTCCTGCCTCAGCCTCCTGAGTAGCTGGGATTACAGGCACCTGCCACTACGCCCAGCTAACTTTTTTATTCTTAGTAGAGTCAGGGTCTTAGCATGTTAGTCAGGCTGGTCTCAAACTCCTGACCTCAGGTGATCCACCGTCCTTGGTCTCCCAAAGTGCTGGGATTATAGGTGTGAGCCACCAAGCCTGGCCAATAATTATACTCTTTCAAAACTGTAAGATCCATCTCTTTGAATAATGTGTTAGAAAATCAGTTTTATGGCAAATTGATTGAAGAATGCTTCTTTAGCTTTATAAGCTGCAGAGAGCTTAGAACAGTCCTGAAAACAGACTTCTTGTAAAGATAGCATTATTTCTGTGCATTTATTTTGGTCATGTTCTGACCTCTCTTGGGCTGTGCCGTTTAACATGGCAGGCTTTAGCCACATATGGCTATTTAAAAGTAAATATAATTGAAAAGTCAGTTCCTCAGTCATAGTAGCCACATTCCAAGCACTCAGTGGCCTTACATGGCAAGTGGCTACTGTATTGAGCAGTGCACATGAAGCCCATTTTTATCACTGCGGAAAGTTCTCTTGGACAGTTATGGTCAGGAAAAAGACGTGAACGTCTCTCCGAGGATTAACATTTGCAAACTGAAGGTTTTCTGTGTTTTCAGCACAGGCACTTTGAGCTCTTCAGCTGTAGTTGAGGGGAAAGGAAAAACAAAACTTTCCAGAAGTAAAGCAATTTCTTGACTACAAAATGTAGAGCAGCATTTTCCAGAGTAGGGGTCATGCAACCCAGGTTCCAATGGATGTTGCTAGGAGTTGGGGTACAGAGAGATGGAGCAGAGACCTGCAATCCAATAGTTGGAGTAAACCAGATTAAACCAATTTCTTTCCTATAGGACTTAAAGCTTTTAATATGCAGACGTGCATTGCTTGAACAAACAGAACAGCACACTCAGCATTTTCTACACTCTACAGAGCAAGAACTACCTTTCCTGTGGTACATTTTGCGAGGCAGGTGTTTTATAAAGCAGCTTGGGATTCAGATGGCTTACTTTATTTTTTTAATCCATAGCGCTGAGTTGCATACTGCTAGTCACAGTGAGCTGGTGATATCCAAAAATCAGAACCATCAGGCCCACAATAGTTTGTTTTTGCAGAGAACTAGTGAAAGTATGTCTTTTTAAATTATAGGTATATTTGCCTCAAATATATTTTTGAGACTACAATACATTTTTACAGCAAAATCGTTTTCTTTCTAACACTGCCATTGACATATATTTTTATGGGTTTAAGATCAATTAGAGAAGATGGGATGGAATTTTATGATCGTGTGTGCTTAGTAACTCTCCTTCTAGTGGTCCCTATTAAAAGAATATGAGAGATTTTAAAATTTCATAAAATAGCCCGGGCACGGTGGCTCACACCTGTAATCCTGACAGTTTGGGAGGCCAAGGCAGGAGGATTACCTGAGGTCAGGAGTTCGAGACCATCTGGACCAACGTGGAGAAACACCATCTCTACTAAAAGTGCAAAATTAGTCGAGTGTGGTAGTGCATGCCTGTAATCCCAACTCCTAAGGAGGCTGAGGCAAGAGAATCGCTCGAATCCGGGAGGTGGAGGTTGCGGTGAGCTGAGATCATGCCACTGCACTCTAACCTGGGCAACAAGAGCAAAACTCTGTCTCAAAAAAACAAAGTTCATAGAATAACTTGTATAATGATAAATAAAATATTCTCATAGGGCAGGTGTCACCATATGTCAATCTCATAAAGCTTTAACTGCATGGGGCTTTACAATCATAACAAAAACATGTTTGAAGAGGTGCTTCTGCACAACAGCGAGAGCAATCCTAAGGACGTAGGGCTTGGGTCCGGCCCAGCTGGGACAGACTTGGGGGCCCCCACCAGGTGGGCAGCTTGCGTCTTCCACCCCCAACATTCTGAATGGTGATCTTCTTTCCAGCACTATTTTGTAATAGATAAAAATATGGAAATGATCAACTTTTCCATAGTATTATAGCAGTCGAATATGTTCTTGGCATAATTATACAGTGAAATCCAATACTCTGTTACGAAGAGTGAGGTAAGTCTGTGTCCTGATACAGAACCACTTTTAATACACAGAATGAAGTAAAGACAGCATGAAAAAGGGGATCCATGTGCATGCATGTGTAAAATGTTTTCTGGAAAGAATTAAAGGCACCCCAAGAGCAGTGGCTGCCTTTGTGTAAAGGAAGTGATGATGTGAGGGAAGAAGATTTTCCTTTTCAGTTTATAATCTTCTAGAATGTTCGAGCTTTCTGAACATGTAGATGATGGTGTCCTTTTTATAATATGAGGGACTGAGTTTATGAGTTACTTTTTTCCCTTAATTAAACTTAGTAATGATGTTAAAAATAAAAGCAATGTGACCAATCATTAAATTGGGCAGAATTTTACACCTTTTTCAGCATAGCATTTCTTCAAGGTTAGACTGGGGAGAAGGAAATATGCTTTTCACTGGCAGAGGCCAAGAGCACAGAAACCAACTCTATGATGCCTCACTGCTGTTCCAGAAAGAGCCAGGTCTGCAGGTGGTGGCCAGCTGCCATTCTTAAGCCTGGAATGTGTGAGGGGCAACTCTCCTGTCATACGCATGTAGCTGGA
Source organism: Saguinus oedipus (assembly GCA_031835075.1). Taxonomy (NCBI): domain Eukaryota; kingdom Metazoa; phylum Chordata; class Mammalia; order Primates; family Cebidae; genus Saguinus; species Saguinus oedipus. The sequence continues at coordinate 171,139,076 of CM063172.1, read as the reverse complement.
TGTCATTTTTTGATGGGAATGAAGTCCACTGGGAAATTTAATTTACCTTCGCAAAACAGGTTCTCTGAAACGTGTCACCAAATGTATTAAGCAGCCAATGCAGATCAGCGATGTTTTAATTAAATTACACAAAATTTTAAATTGTTTTTAAATAGTTCTTGCATTATAGGAAAACATATCCCAGTGCTACTTTGCACATATCCGTATTCTAGCAGTAATCTTCCTACAAGGCATTTTAGTGTCGTTTTTGTTCAGCAGGTGCCCCTTGAGGGTAAGGGCAGAGATTGTCTAGCACATGCCCAAAACATCACGTTAGCCTCATGGCGTGATGAAGAACAACACACCCTCACTCTTCACTGGAAACAGGAACACTAAGGTCAGCGCTAAGTAACTGCTGTTATCTCTGTTGTCCATGACATTTAGACAGAGTTCAAGGGAGCCCACACAGAGTGAGCACTGAGGACTAGAGTGACAGGCATTTCTCTCGTTTGGAAATGGAAAGACTAAGCAGGTCAGTTATTCAGTCAGCCCTCTCTATAAGCCCCTGGGAGGGAATCGGCTTTTCCTGGGTGAAGTCCAGCCAGTCCCGTGGGCAGTGGTCTCCAGGGATCTGCAACAGATCTAGAAATCACATTTGCTAGGATTCCAAGAAAGGCAGCCATCTTTCCTCCTTCTCTGCTTGGCATTTCAGCAGGCCCCAGGGTTCTACCAGGTGGGGTCCTCAAAGACTCACTTTTGCTTCTTTAGCACCAAGAATGAATGAGACCTAAGGATAGAAGCTTGAAGTGTCCCCTGGGCAAATCTGACTTCATGGGGCCTGACCTCCAGTGCCACCTCTCCTAAGATCTTCAGGTCTTTAGGAGATACACCTGGCAGGTTTATCTAAGCCTACCATACAGGCCTTTGTTCCCCTCATGTTGTGGTGAGAGATAGAAGGAGATTTCTTAAAGTCCACTTTATCTAAGAATTTTTCCAAGGAGAAGAAAAACATCAGGTAACTACAAGGCCATGGGTCAGGCCCAGGGCAGATGCATAAGCCTTGCCTGTCTGTTTGCCCATTCTTGAAACGGGTCGGAAGAAGTGAAAAGTGAGAAGGAACCCAGTCAGAAGGAGATAAGTCTCGCTGTTACACTCTAGGAGGGAATGTGTAAAGTGGGCTTATCGCTGCACTTCCAGAAAGCAATGTTCTTCCTCCTTTCTGTAGAAGAAGGCAAAGAATGCCAGTTTTTCTTTTCAATCCAAGTTGCCTGTTACTCTCCTTCAGATAGAATAATATTGTTCCTGACACACATCACATTCCTCTTCACAAAGCCATGTTGGTTATTGACCAGAGTTCAGGGACAGTCTGGGAATTTGATGCCAAGTGACTTTTTTCCCAATTCCTCTGAAGGCCTTAGTGCGAAACCGGCAGGGCTGTCTTCGGAGGACGTCTGTGTTCGCTCCTCCTGTGGCCACCCCTCCATTTAGACGAACCCAGTCCACTTGCAGAATGTGACGTATCCCTAAAGAATTGTTACACACATTATCAAATGCAAGTTTTTGATTGTGTCCTTCTAAGAACTTGAAGGGTTGTTCTTTATGTATACAAGCCTGCATTTGACATGGCCTGATTATTTGGAGGAAATAGAAGAGATAGTTCTGTGTTAGTCATTTACAGCAGAAATAAGATGGATTTTATTTGCTGGATTTTTAAAGAATGTAGAGCTTGGAATGGATGTGTCCTAAAAGAGAAATTTCCCAGTGATTAATCAACCTTGTTTAGACCATTCATTTAAATGGTTTTACATGTAAATAGGAAGTAGAAAAGCTATGTATTCAGAAGATAGCTGCTATCTGGAAAGAAATCAACATAAGCTTCTCAAAAACTCTTTTATGTGAAGACATGGCTGGGCTTTGTATAAGCAGCATTGTATTGTAAGGTACAGAAGCTGCTTAATCAATAAGAAAAGTTGAAGTAGAAAGATAAGATTAAAGAGATAAGATCTTTGTTAGACTGAATCTATTGACCCAGAACTTCCTGTAATGGGATGAATGGGAACTGCTTCACATTGTTAATGTAACAGAGATTTTTGATCTCAAAATTGGTGTTTGGAGCCTATGTCACTGGGTCTATTTTTAGTTTCTTGGTTTAAAGAAACCAAAGATAATTTTTGCAGGACCTCGGAAAAACACAAAACTTCCATTGTAAACATGATTTAGATAAAAGACTTTGGGTATGCTTTTAATATTCTGAGCATCAATTTAAACGTCATTGATGTATCATCAGAAATCTGCAGGGACACAAACTACCCCAGAATGTGAATAAAATAGCCAGCATAAAACCAATCTACAGCCTATTTGCCCTCCCTGTACAAACAGAACTGCTTGCTGATAGAGCATGACCCCCAGCACCTGATGGCCAGCCAGCAGGGGCAAGCTTCTATGAGGTCATGGTTAGAATCTGTGTGTGCACAGCAGACAGACTGTAGTCTAAAATGTTCATTTCCCTCCTGATGTTCACCTCGCCCTTTGTCTTGCTAACAGAACACTAATTTTTTTTTTTCAAGTGTGCACCGCTTTGGGAAATGACCTCATTTTCAGGTCAGTAGTGACTTCTGAGTAGTCTAAACCAGTCTTGCTAATCCCTTGACCCATACTAGTGACCATGTTTGGAACGATCCAGGCCCTTCTAGAGTTCACTGCACTACAGAGTTCATCAGCTCTAAAGCCACTCCATTGTTGGACTGCCTGTTATGGGATATGATACATTTCCTTTCTATTTAAGCCAGTTGAATAGGGGTTTTCTGTTTCTCCAACCAAAATCTCTTCATGAGCACACAGGCATTTCTTTCCCTTAATAACAACCAAAGGAATTCATTCACTAAAGACTTTGGACAGATATTGGGAAAAAAAGTAGTATTTGATAAGAACTTTTTAGTAGCAAACAAAATCACCTCCGTATTATATTCCATATTTTTGTGTTCGCTGTAACTGTAATCAGCAGTTAAAAAAAATCTTTTTGTTCCTCTCTGGCTAGAAGAGGGAGTAGCAGGCTCCATCCATATTATTATGGAGTAATAGGCTCCATTCGTAATAGGCTCTGTGGAACATTAGTTCCATGGCATGTGGCCAATTCCTAAGACTGCAGTGACTTAGGTGGATGGAAGTTTATTTCTCTCTCTCATAAAATGATGTCTGGAGCTGGGATGCCTAACTCCACAAAGCCATTAGTTGCCCTCATCTGCAGGGTGTAAGGCAGCTCAGCACCATGTCCACATTTCAACCAGAAACAAAGGGGAAAGAGAAGAGGACATTCCCAATCGCTTTAAAGGTCAAATCTGGAAGTAGCACAGAACATTGCACTCATATTCCGACAGAGAAAAGTCACTTGTGAGGCTCCGTGGCCAGCCCTCAAAGCAGTTTGGAAATGTCTTTCTTCTGGGTGCAATGTGCCCAGCTAGAAACTGTTTCTATGAAGAAAAGAGCAAATGGATGGTGAGCAGACAAACGTCAGTCTCTGCCTCTGTCTCCTTTTACCGTTACTCAAACGCCAGCCTCTTGTTTCCAGTCTCAGAATTTCATATTTCCATGCAGGAAAAAAAAAGTCTTCTGGCAAGGTGCTACTTCTTTTTTATTTCTAACAGATTTGGATATTTCCTTGGTGACCTTTTTTTTTTAATTTTTAATTTTTTATTGTGTTTTAGGTTTTGGGGTACATGTGCAGAACATGCAAGATAGTTGAATAGGCACACACATGGCAGTCTGTTTTGCTGCCTTCCGCCCCTTCACCCACATTTGGCATTTCTCCCCATGCTATCCCTCTCCAGCTCCCCGCTGCCACTGTCTCTCCCCTATTCCACCCAATAGACCCCAGTGTGTAGTATTCCCTTCCCTGTGTCCATGTGTTCTCATTGTTCATCACCCGCCTATGAGTGAGAATATGCAGTGTTTCATTTTCTGTTCTTGTGTCAGTTTGCTGAGAATGATGTTCTCCAGATTCATCCATGTCCCTACAAAGGACACGAACTCGTCATTTTTGATTGCTACATAATATTTCATGGTGTATATGTGCCACGTTTTCCCTGTACAGTCTATCATTGATGGGCATTTGGGTTGGTTCCAGGTCTTTGCTATTGTAAACAGTGCTGCAATGAACATTCGTGTGCATGTGTCCTTATAGAAGAACGATTTCTATTCCTTTGGATATATACCCAGTAATGGGATTGCTGGGTCAAATGGAATTTCTATTTATAGGTCCTTGAGGACTCGCCACACTGTCTTCCACAATGGTTGAACTAATTTACACTCCGACCAGCAGTGTAGAAGTGTTTCTATTTCTCCGCATCCTCTCCAGCATCTGTTGTCTCCAGATTTTTTAATGATTGCCATTCTAACTGGCGTGAGATGGTATCTCAATGTGGTTTTGATTTGCATCTCTCTAATGACCAGTGATGATGAGCATTTTTTGATATGTTTGTTGGCCTCATGTATGTCTTCTTTTGTAAAGTGTCTGTTCATATCCTTTGCCCATTTTTGGATGGGCTTGTTTTCTTCTTGTAAATCTGTTTGAGTTCTTTGTAAATTCTGGATATCAGCCCTTTGTCAGATGGGTAAACTGCAAAATTTTTTTCCCATTCTGTTGGTTGCCAATTCACTCTAGTGACTGTTTCTTTTGCCGTGCAGAAGCTGTGGAGTTTGATTAGGTCCCATTCGTCTATTTTGGCTTTTGATGTTTTGGTCATGAAGTCCTTGCCTACTCCTATGCCCTGAATGGTTTTGCCTAGATTTTCTTCTAGGGTTTTTATGGTGCCAGGTCTTATGTTTAAGTCTTTAATCCATCTGGAGTTAATTTTAGTGTAAGGTGTCAGGAAGGGGTCCAGTTTCTGCTTTCTGCACATGGCTAGCCAGTTTTCCCAACACCATTTATTAAACAGGGAATCCTTTCCCCATTGCTTGTTTTGGTCAGGTTTATCAAAGATTGTATGGTTGTAGATATGCTGTGTTGCCTCCGATGCCTCTGTTCTGTTCCATTGGTCTATATCTCTGTTTTGGTACCAGTACCATGCTGTTTTGATTACTGTAGCCTTGTAGTATAGTTTGAAGTCTGGTAGTGTGATGCCTCCTGCCATGTTCTTTTTGCTTAGGATTGACTTGGCTATGTGGGCTCTCTTTTGGTTTCATATGAAGTTCAAGGTGGTTTTTTCCAGTTCTGTGAAGAAAGTCAATGGTAGCTTGATGGGGATAGCGTTGATTCTGTAAATTACTTTGGGCAGTATAGCCATTTTCACGATATTGATTCTTTCTAACCATGAACATGGAATGTTTCTCCATCTGTTTGTGTCCTCTCTCATTTCATTGAGCAGTGGTTTGTAGTTTTCCTTGAAGAGGTCCCTTACGTTCCTTGTAAGTTGTATTCCTAGGTATTTTATTCTCTTTGTAGCAATTGTGAATGGCTGTTCATTCTTGATTTGGCTCTCTTTAAGTCTGTTATTGGTGTATAGGAATGCTTGTGATTTTTGCATATTGATTTTATATCCTGAGACTTTGCTGAAGTTGCTTATCAGTTTCAGGAGTTTTTGGGCTGATGCGATGGGGTCTTTTAGATATACTATCATGTCGTCTGCAAATTGAGACAATTTGGCTTCCACCTTTCCTATTTGAATACCCTTTATTTCTTTTTCTTGCCTGATTGCTCTGGCTAGAACTTCCAGTACTATATTGAATAGGAGTGGTGAGAGAGGGCATTCTTGTCTCGTGCCGGATTTCAAAGGGAATGCTTCCAGTTTTTGCCCATTCAGTATGATATTGGCTGTTGGTTTGTCGTAAATAGCTTTTATTATTTTGAGATACATTCCATCAATACCGAGTTTATTGAGGGTTTTTAGCATAAAGGTCTGCTGAATTTTGTCAAAGGCCTTCTTTGCATCAATTGAGATCATCACGTGGTTTTTGTTTTTTGTTCTGTTTATGTGGTGAATTACGTTTATAGCCTTGCATATGTTGAACCAGCCTTGCATCCCCAGGATGAATCCTCGTTGATCATGATGGATAAGCTTTTTGATATGCTGTTGCAATTGGCTTGCCAATATTTTATTGAAGATTTTTGCATCTATGTTCATCATGGATATTGGCCTGAAGATCTTTTTTTTTTTTTTAACAATACTTTTCACTGTATATTCCCAGGCATAAGAAATTAGACCTCCAGCTCTCAATAATACCAATAAAATGATATTCACCCCTTCTATTAAAAGGTGTTGCCACAATAACCTTCTGAAGTTGTGCAGATAGAGTTCACATTCAGTATTGCCATAAACTGAAAGCCGAAGTACAATTCTAGAAAATTCTCTAGTCTGATTGACATTTACACCTGCTGATCGTTTTGTTCTCATGTCACGTACAAATGCATTGCTAAACCATGTAGAACCACATGTACCACAGACGAAGGCTTTTGGAGTTACAAATTGAGTATGATATTTCACGTCGAACTTCTAGAATATCAGCTTCTGATTTACATTTCTAACAGAAGTCCTGGGAGACTTAGCTTTTATTCTTCTTCTACAATCACTAGAAATCCTGCTGTTTTTAGCAAGTAAGCTATTCTCATAAGAAACGTTCACCAAGGGGAAAAATTCAGTATATTCTTTCTTATATTTAAGATAAATCAGTAATACTTATAGGGGAAAATGGTTTATTCTACATGCATTCATTGGTTATCAAATATGTATGTGGCTCTCTGCTAGATGCTACAGGCACACAGAGGTGATGACACAGCCACTGTGCTCGAGAAGCACATCATCTAATGGGAAGACAAGACACTTCCACGTGAAACAGCATGGCCACATGGTAACATGTAATTTTTCCAGGGGACATCCTACAGAAATTAGGGCCCTCAAACCCAGTTCCTGCATCACCTTGAACACACCTCATAGTCACACATGTCGCATTGCTCATGTGCCTACCACTTGCCCACCACGTGGAGCTGCTGTTGGGTGAGCAGGGGCTGCCTTCTATTCGTTCTTGTATCCTCAGCAATGACCCCTGCATTCAGCACACTCATCCTTGTATCATGAATGATGCGGTGACAAAGGAAAAGATTTGGAATTGAGAAATGGGGAGCTTCATTAAGGGTACTGAGGGATGGAGAAATTTGTCCTGGCAGTGGTGACTGAAATATTTCAGGCAGAAGATTCTGCATCAGAGTGAAGGTACAGAAATCGGGGCAGTTGCAGGAAACACAGCCCGGGAGGAATGAGTGGGTGATGGGGAGGAGCCGTAGTCTCCTGGTGCCTGATCAAGAGCCAGAGAGGGAAAGGGAGACCGCCGTGCGGGCTAAGGATTCGGGACTTCATCCTACAGATCATGGAGCCCAGGCAAGGGTTTCCAGGGGAAGTGACAGGATCAGATCTTCTGGAAAAAGCAATCTAGTGTGAGGGCGAGGAAGACAGGTGGAAAGGGGGTTCACTGAAGTCACAGAGACCACCGCGATGGCGAGTGTCTTGTGTGAATGTACAGCCCTCCTACCTTATAAAACAGGAATCGCTATTTATCTTTTCTCCTTCTGCTAGTGAAGCCCCATCGTAGTCTGGAGTAAATCCTCAGGGTTCCTTGTCTCACACCAAGAGAATTAAGGACACAGACACATGTGGGTAGGTTAAGGAGCGGAAACTTCAATAGGCAGAAGGAAGCAGAGAGGAGAGCAGCTCCTTGCAAGCGAGAGAGATGTCTGAAAAAAAGGGGGCAAGGTGGCAGACCGCAGCAGATTGTACAGGCAGCCTTGCGGAGGCAGTGTCTGACTTAATGTAGGTCTCACGGATTAGTTTGGCCAGGTGTGATGTTTACGTAGAACGCGGACCAGGGTGGTCGGTCCACCCTAATCTCATTATGCAAATGGGCTTTCCACTTTGTGGGGCCATCTTGTCTGCTCCTTACTGTACACGTGACTGGCAAAAAGAGAAGATAGAGCCACCATTTTGAACATGGCTAGTCCCAGGTAGTATATCCTATGGGCATGACCGCCAGCATGTAGCTGTGAAGCTTCTAGCTTGCTTGTTTGTGTCTGCAGCTCGATTTTACAGGCTTCTCTTTGTTGGAAAAGAAAATGATTTGGAGGCTGCTTTTTATTAAAAGAAAAACTTCACTGAGGACTTTCGTACCCTCACTGTCTGACTAAGTAATTTCAACTCCTAGATCACTAGTTTTTTAGAAATTATTTTAAGAATTTTAGTTTTGTAGTATCATATGCATTAAGACTAATACCTCAGGGATGTGGAAGATTTAGGTCATTTTTTATTTTAGAGATTATTTAGAAATCGAATTCATAACCACTCTGTATAATGTTTAATAGTTAATATGGTACACTATAGAATATTTATACTCACCCATCTTTATTATGCTGCATAATTTGCTGCCTTTTACTTTTTAATCTAAAAATATGAGTTTAATATTTGAAAGTCTTAAATAGCAAGTTTTCCTTACTGTTTTCTCATCATCCACCATGGTATGCAACACACATATGATTGTATAAGAGGGTTTCTTATTGAAAAGTCCCGAAAATGATAAGATTTGCAGATGGTATTTCTAAGAGGCTTTCTACCAGTATTTGAGAAGTGGTAGCAGGTGTAAGGGGCAGACAGTGACAGCCACCCTTCTTGACTCAGATATCCTAGCATCCACATGTGTGCACCAGTGAATGTGAAAAAGTAAAAGACATGAAAGACTTTCTGACCGTGACAGTCCAGCCGTATGACCATGTGTCTCCCTCCTCTCATAACCCATGGTTTCTATTTAGCAAAGATTTTTTTTCTGAACTAATTTATTTCAAAAATACAAACAAAAGCAAGTAAAAAAAAAAAAAAACCCACAAAGCGAGTTTATAACAACCCTAGGTATTTTCAGTGTCTCTAAAGCATTTATCATTAGTACACTGAGAATCATGGCCCACTTGGAACAGATAGAGTGTGGAGTAAACTCCTGAGTAGGGAGCTGGGTCCAGACTCAGACACACACACACACACACACACACACACACACACACACTCTCTCTCTCTCTCTCTCTCTCTCTCTCTCTCTCTCAGACATAAACACCCATGTACACACACCTGACCCACAAACTAGATCCAGAAATAAATTTCTTGCCATTCCAATGAAAAAGTTATTTTTTTACTTAAGTGAACCCTGGAATTTGTGAATTTTAACTCAGTTAGTTTTACACAAATCCCAAAGTCTCTAGGCCAAATTTTCTGCAAGGGGAAACATTTTGCACTTATAGATATATAGATAGATATTATATGTGTGTGTGTGTGTGTGTGTGTGTGTGTGTGTGTGTGTGTGTGTATGTATAGAGAGACAGAGAGAGAGGTAGGATGAATGGATAGATAGGTAGATAGATAGATATCTAATAGAGCTAATCATAGTTAAAATTTTAAATTGAAATTAGTTTTTTCAGGGAAAGGTATGAAGGTCAAGACTTGCAAAATTGTACCCAAAACCCCTTCTTTATTGAACACTTTGGGCATCTCTCTAATTTCCTTGTAGTGCCTGTATCTCTGGTGTTTGCAAACACTTTTTCTACTTATCCCTAAAAGTAGAATCTATTGTAACAGTTCCGAAACACTTCTCAAAGCTATTGTTTTCTAATCTTGTCCTTCTCATCCCTGAGCACCTCATTTCCCAAGCCTGGATAACAGGTGCAGGTCATCCACTGCACAGCTAGTATTCAGGTATACAATTCCTTTGCTGGTAAGACTGACATGATTTTTTTCCAGAGCACCCTGACTCCAAGGGACAGGTTCCCTGGAGCAGCAGGGACAGTGCTTCTAAATATCCCCTACACATTTGCAGTGTATATGTGTATGTCCACTCACTCACACAAGCCCCCTAAAGAGAAAATCCTCTCCGTTAAACCTATTTTGGATTCTGCCTAGGTTTGTTTCTTTGGGGTGTTCTTACTGGGGCACCTACCTTGGGACACTTTTAACTCATTTAATTGATTTCTTCCAACACCAGTCATTAAAATGTGGATGCATCAGTTTCCTTGGCAGTGTTTCTGGGCAAGGATGGGGGGTGGCATTTGCACATTTATTTTTAAGGCTGGGCAAATGATGGAACTTAAGGAATTGCATTCAGGTAAAATATTATTATCAGATGTTGAGGAGTACTATGTTTTGTTTGAAGCAATAAAATATCCTGTAGGTAGGTGAAAATATGAAACTGAAATTTGATGTGTTATGATTTTGGTAAAAATTTGAGTTATCATTAGAAAGGAACTGTTGAAGCTCTTCAAGAATTGGTCTGTTCTCTGAAGTGAAGCAGCATGACAGCTTTTTCTCTTAGATGAAACAAGCCTTGGCTGGCGGCTCACACCTGTAATCCCAGCACTTTGGAAGACCGAGGCAGGCAGATCACCTGAGGTCAGGAGTTCGAGACAAGCCTGACCAACATAGTGAAACCCCATCTCTACTAAAAATGCAAAAAGTAGCCAGGTGTGGTGACACACGCCTGTCATCCCAGCTACTTGGGGGGCTGAAGCAGGAGAAATGCTTGAACCTGGGAGGTGGAGATTGCAGTGAGCAGAGATTGCACCATTGCACTCTAGCCTGGGCAACAAGAGTGAAACTCTGGCTCAAAAAAAAAAAAAAAAAAAAGACAAAACCACAGAAGCAAGCCTTATAGATCTTCTTAGACATGGAATGAGGCTGCTCCAATTCCTGTTGGTCTCCAGAGGGGTTAAGAAAATGGAAAGGGCAATTTCTTCTAAATGTATGATTTTCAAACCAGGATACCTGATACAGATGATATGCAGTGTCACAGGAGAGAGAAGGTGCATTTCCCGAGACACTGGAGCATGTCTGGGTGGGGAATGACTCTTTTATATTGAACCAAACACATGAACCTTCAAAAGATGTCTAAATTTACAACCCTTCCTTTGGGCTATGACCTCCAGACAATCGAAAATATAGTTTTCGTTCTCTTTCCTGTACTGTCCAGGAACACCTGTGAGGGAGAGTTTGAGAAGTGTCCATTTCAGTGATGGTCCACAGTCATGGTCCAGTGAGAAAAAGTTGGCTGAAATATCAGAGTGGTGTGAAATGAATAAAGGTTTTTTTAATGCTTCTTATGTAAAATGCTTTTGCTACCCTGCTGTTTTTATAACATACTCAGTAAGGTTCACTGCTCTACAAAGTAGATTAATGTTCCCGTATTATTTTATTTATACGCCGAGGGAAAAAAAACTGGTCCCACGAGGATTGACATTAATTTGTATCAAATGATATTTTTCTTCACCATCAAAATGTATGCAATTAAATCTCCACTTCTCAAATGTGAGGAATACATGAAAGAGTGTTGGAGCCGTGCGGAAGCTTCCAGCAAGAGGAAACAATCAGTTGTCCCAATAACATTTGTAAATCTTTTTTGATTTCAAAAATATTTTTGTATCTTATTTTGCAGAAGACAACTTATATGTAAGACAGCCTTTCCCAGCACAGCCTCACTTAAACTGAGCTGCCCTCATTCTATGAGTAGGCTATCCTTCATCCAAATATGGAGGTGTAGATGTTTTATTTCTTGAAACTGAAACTGTGAGTTTAAAGAGAAACCGGCCATGTCCCAGTGCTGTGAGATCATAAGGAAGCCATTTAACCTTTCCCGTGCCACTGTTGCCCGTGCCTCTGCAAAAGGAGGCCTCTTCCTTCTCTAAGACTGGGAGCTTCCTTGTATGCTGGTATTGATATTACCAGAGCAGATGGGCTAGTGTGTGACTTGCCTCACCAAGCCTGTGAACTTGGTGCTTGCTGTGGCCCCAGGCGAGGCAGCTGGAGGGACACAGCCAGGTGTCACATTATCTCCATCCTTGTCTTCTCACCCTTTCTAAGGCATCCACTTTCAGCAATCACTCATCAGATGAGATGTTGGAAGATGAGACTCTGACCTTTCAATACCCTAAATTTCACTGGAACAGGAAGACATGTGCTGGCCAGGGAGAGGAACCCAGGGTGGCATCTGTGGTTGTGACTCGTATATCTCATGGACACAAGACAGCTGTTTTAAGTAGCAGACTCCTAAATTAAGATATTCAAACAAGACTGTTCTTGCGAACATCTGCACAGTAATTCAAACAAAACGAAGCAGGGCTCCTGCCTTCTAAGCTAGAACCATGAGGCAGGCAAACTTGACTTCTTCCGCCCCGGCGCACAGTATGAGGACTCGGGGAAGGCCTTATTTACTTGGCTTCCTTTTTCAGTTGTGGCTTAATTTCCAAGAATTTTTATCCAGCCTCTTAGGTTCTCATTGGACTTCCCCTAGTCATTCAAGACAAATAGTTGCCTCCCCAGGAGATAATTACACCGTCTTCCGAGGCAGTGTTTAATTGCTTTTACTGACAAGAAGTTACTCAGTGTCTAACCTCACCCCTTTTAGTGCAGAAATCTAAATCACATGGATCTCTCAACAACGTTTTACCACATTCTTGAAAATGATCAGATGTTCGATGTACTGGTATGCCCTGGAGTCAGTTGCATGTTATTTGAGGGGGCCCTATTTGTAAACAACCCCATATCCACGTGGACACTCCATTGAAAAAGACCCTGCTACTCTTCTATGATTTCTAGGATCTTTTCTCAATGGGAGATCTGTCAGTTCCTGTCTTATTTCCCATTATCACTGGGGTGCTAGTGGATACCATTGAGGGCTTCAAGATGGCTCGCCTCTCCACAAGGGTTAAGGCATCACCTTTCCTTCTGGAAGGGGTGCATGAGGAGCCATGTTGTGTTCCCACAGCTGTGCACCCACTACAGCTCCGGATTAACTCTGTTTCTTTGACACATCGGGAGATACGTGTAGCTAGGAGGTTTACTAGTATTCATTAGTTAATAGAAAGAGAAAACCAGAAGCCACCAACCAGACTAAAATCCTGTCTCAATATGACATGGCAAAGTAAACTCACAAATGAAAAATCTTTCCCCTGAGGCTAGCAATGACATTTTATACATGTATTATATCTATGGAAATTCCTCTGTCCAACAAATATATGTTAAGCCTTTATATGCAAAGTATTTTGAGGGATAAAAAGATTTCTGAAACACTGTCTCAGATTAGGAGAATTTATTCAAGTTAATTCTAAGTCTCTGGGGACTATGTGGGGGAAAAGAAATGTTTAAAAGCAGTGCTGTGTTAAAGGGGGCAGTAATGCCTGTGACCTTTGGGCTAACTGAGCTGACCTAGAGAAATGGTGTCTCTGAAGGGCCATCAGTCTTCCCCAAGGGTTCTTCAGACAGCTGATTCAGTGGCACTGTCAGAAAAGAGACTCCCGCCCTGTAGAGGCCAGTCTCATAGAGAAGACTGGGGAGCCAGAGAATTCTGATTAGCAATAGCTTGGCCTGACCAGGAATATTAGAGTGTCAAGGAAAGAGGAAACTCTCATTCTATCAGTGAAAGGAGGTGCAAGGGAACAAGATGCAATGTGTGTCCTCTTTGCCTCCCCACCTTTTAGATTTCACAAGGTGCTACCCATGGGCAAATGTTCCTCACCCCACTGCTCAGGCAGAGGGAGGCCACAGCACTTGGCCAGCAGAAGGCATCTTGCTGTGAATTAGAAAGCACCCCTCCCTCATGTGGGCACAGCACCCAGCAGATTGTAAGGTCTGGGGAGATGAATGCCTAGTTTCCCAGTCCCTCTGACCTTATAGGTGGAATTGTTTGTGCAAAGCAGAAATTATACAAATGTACACCAGAGAACTGACTCCAAGATTATACTTGGTGGTATTGGGGCTCAAGACACTTCACCTCGAAATATGATGGTAGGAGACCAGACCCAGCCCAGGATGTCTTTGGCATATTTTGAGCTGGTTGTTCTGAGAAACTGCTGACACAGGAGTGGCTCTGAATAGCTGTTCTTTTGTAAAAGAAATCTATATCTATGAAGCAAAACAATTGTCATAGGAATCTCATGAACCAGACAAGATCTTATCACAGGAGATAAGATTGGAGGTGATACCTTACAGGGTAGGACCTGTCTGTCATAGGGGATGACAGGTTCTTCTGACAGATGTACTGAAACAACTTTTGCTACTCATGAGGCTTTCTATCTGAATAACAAGACAGCCTTTGTTCATCATACATTTCCTACCCTCACCTTTCCGTAAACTGTCACCACCTCCCAGCCAGAGGCCCCAAACCCCCATTCCTTTCTGTAGCTCAGGGGTCCTATATAAACTCCAATTACCTAGCACTTCTTTGAGCCTTATATTTTGAGGGACTCCCATCCATAGGCACATAATAAATCTGTATGTACTTTATCCTATTGATCTATCAGTTTACTTAATAGACTGCATATTGAATCTTCAGAGGATAAAAAAGTCTTTCCCCTGCAGTGCTTAGCAAGTGTTTGCAAATGAATGGATGAGTAAATGTAAAATTATATCATAAGGTTTGCTCAAGTAGCAATTACTGCAGCATTGAGATTTTATTTACTTTATTTGTATTAATTATAGGTATGTATTTTTTTAATATTTCTATTTTATTTAAAGATATTAGCAGAGCTTCTAATGGTTATAGCAGGTAAAGAAGAAAGGATTAACAAGGCAGTACAACAAAAAAGAAGACAATGGGAAATTGTCACTTAATATTTTATTTTGTGTCCATTGTCGTAGCCTAGGTATTCTTCAAAGTGAGCAGGAAGCTAATCATTCAATGCTCACGTACAGTACGAGAAGCAACTGGAATCTGTTGGACATGTGTGCGTGTCTGAACGCATGAGTGTCTACTGGAAGCTGGAGCCAGCCATGCCCGGTTCACAAGAGCCAGCTATGCACATCTATTTCCAGCTCCAGTTCAGCAACCTCACATTGGCAGCTTGAAACTGACCATGATGACAGGATTTATAGTTCTGACTTTTTTTTTAGAAAGGTTGGAAAAGAGCTGGTTTAGCAGCCCACTGTTGTGTGTGAGTGATCATTTAATGATATTCCAGTGGCGATCTTTAGATGATACATAACACTAAATGGATTATATAGACAGATTTGGGTTACAGGCAACTTAAACCTGTCTTTCAGTGAATCTTTTGTGGTATATTTGTTATATATTTGAGACATTGGTCTAATTTGATTTAAAATATTTGATACATATATTAATAACACTAAGATATGTGGTTGCTTATCAAACATTACTTTAAATAATTATTTTTTATTATGTCTGTAGGCTGTTCTATAGCTGAGTAGTATGCAGAGCATTTTTAGCATTTATAATTAGAACACCTATTTCCAGATTAACATAGAAACATTTCTGGTGCAATGCATTGAATAGAATAATTTTTAAAAATAGTATAGCCTTCAATGATCCCAAGTCTAGGGATACTGAGTGCAGGCAGGTTCTCTTGTCTCTGTTCATTTTTTAATATTTAGCCTCTGGGAACCTGCCTCTTATGGACTTCTCATAAACTAAACTTTTCCTCTCTTTGCTTTCTGATCATTTTCCCTTCTCTGGTTTTAGAATAAAACATCCCTTAAATTCATGCAACACCACAGGTATTCTGCTCCCAACTTCCCTGACCTATTGGCGCTTTCATTCCAGAATTTAGAGGGCAGAACTGAAAGCAGGGTGTTGGAGTGCAGGGAGAAGAGATCAGAGCAGCCTACTCACTGGCGGGCCAGGCTCCAGAAGAAAGTCCTCAGGACCTGGGAGAGGTGGACCCTCATCTCCAGGTCCAGGAACAGGACAGGTGACACTCCTAAACTTTCTGAGGCTTGCAAATCTACAGAGCAAATTCTTAGTGTAAGGCTTGTTCTCCCGTTTCATAAGGGATGGCTTTATACATACTATATGTCTTTATGGCCTCACCCGTCCATCTCACACAGAACCCTACACACACACACACACACACACACACACACACACACACACACACACACACACACTCCTTAAAATTAAAAAATCTTATTTTCACATTAAGAGATAAAATATCATTTCCTTGGGTAGAGTGGAGTTAAGAACAAGCTACAACAAATATATCTGATGTTTTGAGATGTGTAAAAAAATTAAAAATCTTAAAACCCGGCTGTAGAATGTTGCATTCCTTCCTGTGATCTCCTCCATCAGACAGATTCAGGGACAGCAGCCAGCCCCGCGCTCCTGGCAGGCTCCCTCCTGCTTACACACCTACTCATTGGGAAGGAAAGCCGACGAGTATCTCCCTCCAAACTCTTGTGATTTTGTGCACTGATAATAGATGAAGATATAATTTTGAAAACTCTAATCATCAAGATTCCTTTGGAGAAGTGTCTCTTCATCTCCAGCTTCACCGTTCTTTGTTTAGTATTTGATAAATGTAATACCCTATGCAAGCAGATGAGGTTACAGTTGTTTGAGGAAATTCAGCTCTGAAAAGCGTAATTCCCTCTGGAATTCAAAACCTTCTATTTAACCTAGTTTTGGTTTTAACTATTGTTGAGTCTAAAGATAGTTTTGAGCCTGGGCAGCATAGTGAGTTCCTACTTCTACAAAAAAATAATTTTTAAAAAGTATTAGCCGAGCATGGGGGCATGCACCTGTAGTTCTAGCTACATAGGAGACTGAGGCAGGAGGATCACTTGAGCCCAGGAATTTGAGACTACAGTGAGCTATGGTCATGACATGGAACTCCAGCCTGGGTAACAAGAGTGAGACCCTGTCTCTGGAATACTAAAAAATGAAATATAGTTTTGAAATATCTTCCTATAGGTGTACAAAACTATTTTTTTTCTATTTGTGAGCATTTCATTGAGAACACTTAGGCCCAATATTATATGGAGTCATTTTTCATAGGTGCTGGAAACATATGACTGGACCACCCTCACTGCTCAGGGAGTCCACAGTCTAGATAATTCCAACATGCGTTTGGAAGCGCTGTCATAGATCTATGCACAGAAAACTGGTTTATTTTCTTGTTTTTTCACATATAGAACATACTGGAAACAAGAGATTTTTATGTTAAAAATATTTAATCAAAAAAATGAGAACTATCTGGATAGGCATCCATGTTTTAAAAATCCATGGATTGAATGTGGTCACTTTTTCCCTCTTATTTCCCAAGCAATATGGGAAATGTGCTTCCTAATCTCGCTCTTGCTGAGAGTCTTTGCTCTGGTCACAGATACTCTCCATGTTTGATGTGTTTCTCAGATGGTATTTTGGAAATGGGTTTGCTTCTATCTGTGTTCAAACATTTTGCAAAAGAAGAAAAAAAAAACAAGAGCAGGAAGGAGAAGAGGAGGAACAGAGAAGGATAAAAGGAAAACATTTTCAGATAAATATTTACTCTCGGTGAAATTGGTTTCGAAAACAATGTCACCTCATTGAGCAAACGAGACAGGGGAAAGATCTTTTCCACCATACAATAAATGTTAGCACTGGGGACTTGGACAACATAATAATGATGGCCCTACGAGCTGCCACACAGCTAGTTCCATGGTGAAGTGTTCATGGTAATGACCAAATGAGTTATTTTGTGATTTTGTGTCTAATGCAAAATGACACTATGGAAAGCACTGCAATTTATATGAATCACCGTTGTCTGTGAGCAGACTCAAGTGCGAATCTACCGTGTCTCTTCTTCTGTCTCTGTCTGGAGAGACTCTTAACAGGAGATACATCTGTAACTTTGTTACTTGTGAACATATTTTATTCTCAATTTATGTATGAGTTCCTCTCAATATGATTGATAAGAAACCATCCTGATATATCAGTGGATATTGCCAAAAAGTTTTATAAAAATTTAGTTCTCTCCCAATTTTGTAATTGGTACATGAAGCTGATTTGTTTTGAGAATTCCTGTCAAAAATATTATCCTAGCATAAATCATCTTAGTATAATAGAGATGCTGGATTCAGCCATGTCTTTATTCTGGAAAAATAAAATAGAAACTGATATTGAAGTATGTACCAATACATAATGCATTCAGAGTTGTTTTTAAACAGCAAAGATTTGTTTTTCTTGCATGCAGGCTGGTGTTATGAGCTGGAAATGTAAGGGCTTCCATTTGTTTTGTCTTGCATAGCATCAAAGATAGACAAGTAAATTTCCAAATGCAAACGTGAAGTTACCTCTTACTTTGACCTTTCCTCACACCTAGGTATACAACCTCTGTCATCTAATGTTACCTATTTCTTTATTGATGAGGTGTCACTGGGCTTTTTGTTTGTGTCTGTGTGATGGGATTGAGGTGGAAGCGAAGTACCCTAAGTGGGAGCCCCCCATTCTCTACAGAAGTGCAAGCCACATGAATTGAAAGCCATGTTCACAGAGAGGACAATGCTGCTGTCATCTTTGCATTACATTTTCTATTATCCTTGGTCTGACTGTTTACTGGAAACACCAGTGTTCTGTAGCCTCCAGACAGTAAGAATGTCTTCTGTCGTGTGCTTCTCGAAGCTGTTGCAGTGCCCTGTAGGGCATTCTAGCTGTTGTCCTAAATTGAGATGACAGTGTTGCTCATATTAAATTGCCTTCTCGCTTGGCTTGGCGTGCTGGGATCCATATCTATTAATGCAGGAGTGTCCAGATGTCCTGCCAGGAAAGCAATTTGTTCCTCAGTAGGGCGTCAGGGAAGCAGCTGGTCTAAGAAACCATCAGAGGTGATGTTCGGGGCAAGTTGTGTTTTTCTTGATTTAATGGAAAATTCTCCTGATCCATCGCCTCTCTCGTCCCTACCACTTGTCAGCAAGGCAGCACATATCCATCTTCAGCCCTCTCCTCTGCCTCCCTGGCCCACCATTGGTCTCTAGTGGGGAGTCAGCCCTTCACACAGCCCAAGCCTTCGAATAGACATTCTGACAACAACAAACACTTTATTAATGGATTTTTTAATGCCCTGGGGAGGCAGCACAATTTGGCAGCATTCGGTTACATATCACATTGAAAACCAACTCAGCTTTTTAAGAAACACCTCTCCCAGGAGAACATTATACACACACACACACATACCACAGCAATACTCACCATCCACATCCCTCCTGCCACCCCACCCAACCCCAACAGAGCTTTCTCTTGAATGAAACTCATAAAATTCCAGATTCTCAGTTTGTGTCTGTTCTGATGGAGTACGTGTCTGATGACTAACACTCAGCCAGAATGTCAAGAGCAATGATTGCCCATCAAGTGCATGTTCCTGGGCATCAAGCACGTGTTCATTGGGCATTAAGTGCGGGTTCACTGGGCGTCAAGTGTGTGTTCACTGTGTGCAAGGGAGGCTTGTCTGGAAGAGGCCTAATGAGCAAGAAATGCTCACCTCAGCTCTCACGGGAATGCTGTCTGTGGCCCCAGTAATCAAACTGAGAGGCCAGATAATAAAGATGAAAACAGACCTCCCGGAGGGGCCAAGGTGAAGACCAGCCAGCCACTTCCTGGCCTTCAGAGCTCGCCACATCAGTAATGTGTGTAACAAAGTGTTGCTATCTTAACATCATGGGAATATTCAAGATACTTTAAAATGTAGCAGTGATGCTGATACCAAGTGCACAGTTAGTGAGTATCTCATTTCTTTGAGGGCAGAGTTTATTCGGGGTCTTGCTCAAATATGAAAATGACACATCTAATAAGAAGAAAGCAAGCTTCCCTAGGGCAACCATTGTATCTTTAATGCACTCTTCTGTGCAGTGGAGTTTCTGCATAATTTCTATGGAACTTCGATACAATGGGATTTCTATCCTAATTTATTCTTTGCTTTTGGTAATTTGTCAGACCTGCAACAATGGATCAGTAACAAATTCTTTGAAATGAAAAATAATTTCTTCTGTAATGCAAAATGAATATAGGTAAGCCAGTGGGGATGACATTGCTCACATATGGCCTTTATTTATCATGCTCCTGTTCTTCATTTTGTCCAGAACTGCAAGTCTCCTGCTTCACCAGCCCAACCTAAGACTCGCCCCCAGCTCTGACGCTGTCTAATAATTGTCAATCTTTGTAGCTCTCTTACAACTCTGAGATCCTACTGAGGACAAACTCATTTAAGTTTCAGGATTAATAAGAAATTGAACATATGGCCTGTAATCCCAGCACTTTGGGAGGCTGAGGCAGGCCGGTTACACGGTCAGGAGTTCAAGACCAGCCTGGCCAACATGGTAAAATCCCGTCTCTACTAAAAATACAAAATTAGCTGGGCATGGTGGCAGGCACCTACAATCCCAGCTACTCGGGAGGCTGAGGCAGGAGAATTACTTGAACCTGGGAGGCATAGGTTGCAATGAGCCGAGATTGAGCCACTGCACTCCAGCCTGGGCAAGACTCTGTCTCAAAAAAAAAAAAAAGAAATTACACATATGGGAGAAGAGGCCAGAAAACATGAGTATATCAGTAACAATGCCCAGTGATCTTGTTATGTGTTTAATTAAGCCCCATAGCTTTGTTTCTGAGCCTTGATTTCAACAAACATTTATTGGTACTGACCCCATGTCAGATACTAGGTAAGCGTATGTTATACAAAGATGACTTTGAAGAGTTTCTTGTGACTTTATGTAAAATGTCTTCACTACATTTTGATTTGGTAGAGCAGCTTTCTCATAAGTCAAGCTTACTCATCAGCACTGGATTTCTCTTCTATCATAATCAAGGTATTTTAAAGATTCATCTGTAGATTCATGAGCCTGCTTTCACATATGTTATTCAAGTCACCAGTTAAATAGGGCCCAGGACTCAAAGTTTAGAGAATCTTTAGCCATAATCTTCTTTGTTGATATTTAACAATTAACTACTAACCTTTGGATATGGCCAGATCTTCTTTTCTTCCTCCTAGAATTTTTCAAAATAAAGAATTAATTATTGGCCGGGCACAGTGGCTCATACCTATAATCCCAGCACTTTGGGAGGCCGAGGTGGGTGGATCACCTGAGGTCAAGAGTTTGAGACAAGCCTGGCCAACATGGCAAAACCCCATCTCTACTAAAAATACAAAAAAAATTAGCCACGCATGGTGGAGGGAACCTGTAATCCCAGCTACTTGGGGGGCTGAGGCAAGAAAATTACTTGAACCCAGGAGGCGGAGGTTGCAGTGAGCTGAGATCATGCCGTTGCACTCCAACCTGGATGACAGCAAGACTCTGTCTCAAAATAATAATAATAATAATAATAATAATAATAATAATAATAATTTTTTTATATTAGAGCACATAGAGAAGCCAAGAACTTGAAGAAAGCTCAAAAGAATTTCAACCCATCATTTGTCATTGAAGACTCATAAGCATGGCCTTCATCAGCTGTGCACCTGCCTTCAGCAAGAACATGCAAACCACAGCCAGTCTCTACTGGTGAGGCTGTTGCTTGGAAACACTAGTTTCCTCAAGCTCTTCCTTCTCCCCACCCTCAGTTACATACACTTCTTCTTCTCTTTTGACATTGCTGCCACTCTTCTTTAGAAGGAAATTAGATCAGCTTAGATGATTTTTCTCTTTCGCCTTCTAATTGTTACCGAACCCTACTTCTTTGAGGTGGTTGCAGAGTGAATGACAATGCCTTCTTCTTCTGGTCCTGGGTGTGGGCAGGAGAATAAGATGGAGGAATGCACTGAAGGTCGCCACTCTATTTCCTCTAGAGTCTCTAAGGGACATTAAGAATTGGATCGTCAATGAAGAGGACGGCTAAATGTAAAACTTTTTTTTTTTTTTTTTTGCCAATCAATGAGAGCTTGTAAGGTTGCTGAGGTTGGTTGGCCTTGAACTCTTGGCCTCGCCTTCACAAGCGCCGCAACATCCGGCCGGAGCCACTTTGGGCCCCGTAAAAACTTATCTTAGCCTGCACATAAGAGGAAAATACACCATGAGGACTAACCTAAAGTCAAATTGAAAAAGAAACACATAAAAGATAAGTTCATATCGTTTTGCTTTTCATCTTCCCTTTCTTTGTGCAGTTGTGAGCTCTCCATCACACCTGCCTCTTCCTCATCTCCAGCTCGCGTGGGGGCTCCTTGGACTCAGCCCATTCAGATCTGATCATGCTGAATCCTCCCCAGTCTTTCACTGCATCCCTTCCCTCTGAGCTCTCCAAGCTTTGGAGGGAGAAATGTGACTCCTCAGATACTAATCAACATTGCTAGGCTGGTAGAAGTCTGGAGGATAAGCTTAGTGTCAGTCCTTCAGAGTAGTTGGGGTCTGCATTTTAATAGAGGCTCCTGTCTCATCGTTCAGAGCAGTCCTGCTGGTGTTTTCTACTTGATGAGGAAGGGTGATGGCCCTCTCTGCAGGCCTGCTGGAGGTATTTAAGAGTGAACAGGATTCAGATGGGGAAACTTGAACAGCAGCATACACAAGAACCCCCTCTCCCCTCCCTTCTTCACCAGCTTGGAAAGGCAGACCCTCTCCCTACTTGGTACTGAACATTCCACTTTTTTCACTAGGAGTGTAGCTTCCCTCAGTTAGCCTATACCCCCAAAGCAAAGACTTGGCAAGAGGGCTTATTGTCTCTGGGTGTTAAAAGTACATTGCACTATAAACGTCTGTGCTCTGTGTCCGAAGTCTTAAAAGAAGTTTATCATTTACTTGCATCTGGACACGAGTGCAGATTTCCCAGAGTTGCATGCTCAGGCATTTGTGTAGACAGACGGAGATTCTCTTGTGCTCAGCCTTCCTCTCCCTGGCCTTGGTGTGGAGGGCTGCTCTCTGAGCGAGAGCTTCTATTTGACTCAATTCCGCCAGTGTTCACCAGGTGCCTCTTCTGTGCAAGGCAGCTGCCAGGGGCTGCTACAGGTGGGTGGGATGCATAGTCAAGTATCAAGGCACACCGCTGGCCCTTTCCAGCAGGCAGGAGTATGTGTGGAAACTTGCAGCGGGCCCCTACACAGGGGCCACGGTTCACCTCACCAGGGGCCTGGCTGAGTGGAGGCTGGGCTCGTGCTGCTGGAAGGAAGCTATGGTGTTAACAGTGCATCATCAGTGCTCTTTGCCAGAAGGTGGTGGGACCTGGCAAGGACAGATGTGAGTCCAGACTCACCTCTCACCCAGAGCCCCGGGACTGCACAGCCAGGGGCAGCGCCCAGTGCCACGGCAGCCTGCACTTGGCCTCGCTGTGCAGGTTGGAGGTTGGCTGCTGGCTGTTTCTGGGCCCTTCTCCTGCTCTCCCTACACAGGACACTTGGTTTGCTCAGCAGCAGTGGGCAGCTTTGTGAAGTCTTCTCATCCTCTGGGAAGCAGGGCTGAGCTGTCCTGAGAGAATTTCAGGGCCAGCAGATATGCAGGGTGAGGGCCAGTCCTTCTCTCATGCACCTATTTGGCCACCTCCCCAGCCCCAAGGTGCAGAGTCACTGTCCAGCTGCCAGTGAGGGAGGCAGTGAGTGCCCTCAGCCCCATCCCCAGGCCAGTGGCCTTCATCTAAAGTGTCTGGGGAGCTAGACTCACACATGGCCTTGTAGAAGCTAAATCTCCCTCCAGCTTGAAACCACCGTGCTGCCAACTTCTGCCAGTCCCCCAGAGGAAATAATAGTCCTCTTGATTTCATTTATGCTTTACTTTTAATTTTGAAATAGTTATAGATACACAGGAAGTTGTACACATAGCACAGAAAGGTCGTAGGTACCCTTCGCCAGCGTTTTCCAAATGGCTGCCTCTTGTGTAACTAGAGTACAGTAGCAAAACCAGGAAACTGACTTTGTTACGTGTAGTTCTATTTATCACTGGTAGGTTTGCGCAATTACCACCTCAACTCTGGATTTCATCTTATATCTGTGTGGCTTGGTCCTTACCAAAGCAGAACCCC
Source organism: Saguinus oedipus (assembly GCA_031835075.1). NCBI lineage: Eukaryota > Metazoa > Chordata > Mammalia > Primates > Cebidae > Saguinus > Saguinus oedipus. The sequence goes on along the minus strand of CM063172.1, from coordinate 171,115,382 downwards.
AGGAAACCAAAATATTCATTGGTTTTGATATCACCATATGAGTAACTAAATTTGGTGATTCTAGGTTGATTTGCTGCTCCCAGATCCATAAAGATTGGTCAACATGAATGAACCTAAAAAGATATGTCAGTCCCACGGAACCCTGACTCAGCCAAACAAACTCTTGCTTGTCAATCATGAACTCATGAATGAAACTGTGTTCCCCAGATAAAAGAAGGCATCTTACTCATATTGCTTCCATGTTGCTGATAGAATTACTTTTTCTGTTCTGGCTTTCCCAAGGCAATTACAAAACCTATTTACTCCATTATAAGTTGAAATCAACACTATTACTATGAACTCATAATACTATATTGTTTCTAATCAGAAAAAGATTAATCAGTAAACCTGTGGATTAAATACAATTTTTAGAATGATAAATATAATGAGAAACAACCGAAAGCATCAGTTTAATAAACGCATCCACTGAAATGGTGGCTTATTTAAGAGTCATGTTCCTGCGCTTGTCTTCTTCTTTTTCGGGGGGATGGACTCTTGCTCTGTGGCCCAGGCTGTAATGCGGTGTCATAATCTCGACTCACCGCAACCTGTACCTGCTGGGTTCTAGCGATTCTCCTGCCTCGACCCCCAGAGCAGCTGGGATTACAGGTGTGTGCCATCATGCCTGGCTAGTTTTTGTATTTTTAGTAGAGACAGAATTTCACCATGTTGGCCAGTCTGGTCTCCTGACCTCAGATGATCCACGTATCTCAGCCTCCCAAAGTCCTGGGATCACAGGCGTGAGCCACCACACCCAGTCCATTTTTCTTCTTGAAGTAAATGGGATGATCACTAGGAATGATCTGGCTCTGTGTGAAGGTTATATAGAAAAAAGTAATGGAGTTGAGCATTGTATTAGTGCTATGAGGAAGCTTCTTAAGCTTGATGAATGAATGAAGCTAAATGGTTATTTTTAATAATTATAGGCACTACTTACAGGTCATTGAGATAAATCACGTAATGTTGAACTTTGCAGTCTCAGAAGGAAAAGAAATTATCTCCTTTGCCAGAAATTATCGAGTGTTTTTTTTCAGTGCATGTGTAAAAAGCCATTAACTTTTTTCTTCTTTTCCTTAAATATCTAGCTATACCAGGTGACTGTGCTTAAATGGAAGTGCTTTCCATTGACTATAATCCCATCAGAAGAGCCTCGAGGCCCGTCGAGGTAAAGCTAACCAATTGGAAAGTAGATGCCATCAGACTGATGGTAGTTGATAAGTATGTAGAAGCCCTGGAAATGTAGTGTACTCTTAATCTTATCTTCATTTATTCAATGCTTAAATCAGTCCTAGAGAGAAGTTGCTTTAGTTATCAGAGTAGCAGAATGATTTACTGTTTCGAAAGAAACCCAAGTGAAATAATACAGTTGACTCTCATTTTAAATGATTCTGCTGTAAATGTTGAGATCTAGCTTCTCATCACCTAAGCATCCCACGACCAAATGCCTGAAAATTAAGATTCATCGCTGAAGGCAGTGTAGTCATATAAGAATAAGCTTCACAAACTTACATTTACTCTGAGTACAGTGTTACAAAAATGTGTTCACTCGGATAAAAACTCACAGGAAATCCAGGATGCAGACTTATCAGGTTAATGGGGTGATATTACTGGTCACTTTTGCTGTTTTCATTTTAAATTATCTAATGCTGTTCTGTATTTTCGGATAAGAAGAAAGAGGAAAACAGGTAGTTGGATGCTGATTTCTCTCATTGGTGCCACGTTTATCATAGATATTCAGTAGAGGCAGCTGAAGGAAGACATAATAAAAACGGGACGTGTCAATAGCGAATATGCACTTTAATGGCATGATTTAGAAAAGAGCCTTGGGTGAAGCTGGAAACCACCATTCTCAGCAAACTAACACAGGAACAGAAAACCAAACACCACATGTTCTCACTCATAAGTGGGAGCTGAACAATGTGAACACATGGACACAAGGAAGGGAACATCACACACCGGGGCCTGTCAGAGGGTTAGCGGGTAGGAGAGGGACAGCGTTAGGAGAATTACCTAATGTAGATGATGGGTTGATGGGTGCAGCAAAGCAGCATGGCACGTGTATACCTATGTAACAAACCTGCATGTTCTACACATGTATCTTAGAACTTGAAGTATGATATTAATAAAATAAATATCCATTTTCATCTAAAAAATAAAAATAAAAGAGCCCAGGAGACACTGCACATGGGCTTCATGCTTTCTTAGGGAAATAAGACATGTGTAGAATTGCTTTAATGCACCTTGTGATGAAGCTATTTCCCCTGGCCCCATCTTTAGCCGATTGGGCCTCTCAACTCCCACCTCAAAGTTTAGTCCTCCCTGAGACCAGGGGACACCCTGGCCTCATGGGAGAGGAAACTGGAGGACCCCTGTAGTAGTCACCGTGACAGCCACACTAAGGAGCTTGCTGCTCTGGACTTCCTAGCGCACTTGTCAAGGGGTGGGTTTCTGGGCTCCCGCAGTTCTCCTGTAACCGGAGCCCTTCTGGTCTCCTGGTTCCCACAACAATAAAGTTTTCTTTCAGCCCCTAGTAGCTGGGTCCCCTTTCCCTGGACCTAGTCTCTTTAGAATGAGGTCTTAGATACCAGCCTCTAGCATCAGGACAAACAGCCATCCTCCAAATCCAGTTTTGTCCTCACCCATCACCTCCCTCCCAAGCCAGCGTGAGTCACAGATGCAGATCCTTAACCCTCTCTCACTTTTCGTCACCTTGTCCCTCGCATTCAGGTCTGTTCAAGTTCACCCTCAGAAGAGCTGGCCTTGGTATTTTTCTGTTTTCAAACCTCGCCTTCTTTACTCTTTGTTCCCGTAACCCCTGTCTCGTCCCAAAATAAAACTTTACCCCAGCTGGGCACCGTGGCTCACACCTGTAAACCCAGCACTTTGGGAGGCCGAGGCGAGCAGATCACCTGAGGTCGGGAGTTCAAGACCAGCCTGACCAACATGGAGAAACGCCATCTCTACTAAAAATACAAAATTAGCTGGGTGTGGTGGCACATGCCTGTAATCCCAGCTACTCGGGAGGCTGTGGCAGGAGAATTGCTTGAACCCAGGAGGCGGAGATTGCGGTGAGCTGAGACCGCACCATTGCACTCCAGACTGGGCAACAAAAAGCAAAACTCCATCTCAAAAAAAACTTCTCAGAATTCCTGTCCCAGCCCTGTATGGTCTGACCCTGTCCTGCAGCTCAGGCCCGGTCTGTTTCTCAAGATCGTGACCACAGTCACCATCCAGCATCTGTGTGTGTAACCTGCCTAACAAGTCCTTGCCCAATTAAATAAATAAACAACTTTCATTTGTAGAAACCTCAAGAAAGCAAGCCCTCTGGGGATTTTTTTTCCCACTCCTTTTTCAATTGATTCTCTCATTCATTTAGTCATTTGTTCTTTCAATCAATTGTTTATTTACAGTTCTGAGATACTAGTTCCACCAGGAAATATACTAGATAATAAGATTACAAAGAAATAGATTTCTGCTTTTGAGAAGATCATAGTTCCTGGGGTCCTTAAAATACAGCTGTTAAGGGTGGTTGCACCAGAATAAACCAAACGTGGCCAAAGCAATCAGGGAAGCTCCACAGATTCCCATGTGGATCCTAGCAAGAGGCAGGGAGCAAAGATCGGTGCAGGAACTTGTAAGAGGAGCAAGCTCTCAGCCTCTGAAGAAGCTCAGGGAACCTCGGGGCTGGGCCTGGAGCCAGCCGGCAGACAGGGGCTCCTGGCTAGTGGGGAAGTGGAACCTCGTTCTCTGAGTCATGACTATTGGGATTTGGATTGTTAAACAACCACCAACTTGTAGACTTTAATGATTCCCAAAACGCTGGCATATCGTTTATCTCGATTGGTCCTCTCTAAAACCCTCTCAGGAAGGCATTCTATTTGTCACCATTTTATAGAGGAGGAAACAAAAGGTCAGGGAAGTTAAATAATTTCCCCGAGATGGCCCCGCTTTCGGTGATGGATCTGGGACATAAGCCGACCTCCCGTGCTCATTGTAAAGTGGTGCTTTCCCCGCCTTCCCATGAGGTGTCTGGGGGAAAATGTCATGCTTCAGTTAAAAACCCCAGCAGCAAGGCCCGTACAGCTTGGTCAGGTGGAAAATCACCTCCTAGAATTCCAACTTCGGGTTCCCTCATGTAGTGGCTCAGTTTGTTTACCTCCTTGCCCACATCTACCTCCAAAAATTTATCTTCTTTTTTTTTTTTTTTTGAGACGGAGTTACGCTCTTGTTACCCAGGCTGGAGTGCAACGGCGCGATCTCGGCTCACCGCAACCTCCGCCTCCTGGGTTCAGGCAATTCTCCTGCCTCAGCCTCCTGAGTAGCTGGGACTACAGGCACGCGCCACCATGCCCAGCTAATTTTTTTTATTTTTAGTAGAGACGGGGTTTCACCATGTTGACCAGGATGGTCTCGATCTCTTGACCTCGTGATCCACCAGCCTCGGCCTCCCAAAGTGCTGGGATTACAGGCGTGAGCCACCGCGCCCAGCCAAAAATTTATCTTTAATCAATTTCTTTTAAAAAAAGCAAAAAGCGCTTTTTCAAAAAACAATATGTATCTTCAGCTCAAATGGGAATATGTAATCCCAGTCTGAGAATGCAGTAGGTTAAGAAGCAGCCACATTTTTGTCTCTAGAAACCAGGCTGTCATTTCCATGAGTCCCCAAAAAGGAAACCCATAACATCTGCCTTCACAGTGAGTGGCACTTGTCCCGGTCTTGACCGGAGAAATGGAAAAGTGTAAGAGCGGTTCTGTGTAGGCCAGACGGGCATTCCTTAGAGTCCAGAGGAAGGCAGGTTCATGTATGACCCCAGAATTCTTATGCCTAGCAGGATTAATGAAACCGTATCTAATGTTATGGAAAATCATCATATCATCAACATTGATTTTTTTTTTTTTTTTTTTTTTTGGAGACAGTCTTGTAGTGTCGCCAGGCTGGAGTGCAGTGGCGTGATCTCAGCTCACTGCAACCTCTTCCTCCCAGGTTCAAGCGATTCCCCTGCTTTATCCTCCCGAGTAGCTGGGATTACAGGCATGCGCCACCATGCCCAGCTAATTTTTTGTATTTTAGTAGACATGAGATTTCACCCTCTTGGCTAGGATGGTCTCGAGCTCTTGACCTCATGATCTGCTTGCCTGGCCTCCCAAAGTGCTGGGATTACAGGCATGAGCCACCGCACCATGCCCATGGATACTATTTTCAAAGCCTAGAGATATTCAGAGGGAATGGGAAAAAGCTGCACCACCTTAGTTTAATTGGAAGTAATTATAGTAACTTCCAGCCCCCATAGCTGCATGCGCCAGGGAGGCCAGGAGGATGGCAAGAGTCAGGTGGCCTTGCGTCTCCCTGTTTACTCTGCAGAGTCATGTCATTGTTTTCTCCTCGTGTAGAACTGTCATCTCACAACATTAAAAGGTGGAAAGAGTTTCATCTTGGTCGTGTAGTTATTTTGGGCGGAGAGTTAATGACAAACCCTGTATACCAATTCACCAGGAATTTCAGTCCACGCCACATGTACTCGATGTGATGACCTGGTGGGAAGCTTGCTCTGTTGACCGTGAGACACGGGCAGTTGTTAGCACATCAGATATGTCATCCCTCCCAACTAGGTGTCCCTTCTGGAGGTTTGTTCCATACTCCTCCAGCGTGAATTTACTAACAATAGCAGCACATTTCATCAGACTCATTTTTGTCGTATTGTTTCCCTATCATTTATTATACTGTCTGTTATGCACCGGAGCCTCTCTTTTTGGCCAAGTGTGTCTCCACTTCCATTTGATTTTCATGGGGGTCATTTCCTGAGAGTTGTTTCAAACCATTTTTCTGGGCTTGGAATGTGCTGTTTTATCATATTTGCAGCATTCAGAGGCTTTAACCAGAGCATTTTTTACTAATAGAAATAAAACCACTTCTATGACTGTTTTAGTAATGTTGTCCTCTGCAGACCTCTTTCCATTGCAGACTTACACAGAATAGATTAGGTACACTCACACTCTTATTCCCATCAAGCTACTGCAGAATTTTGTCACCTTGACTTTCAGCAGGAGAGTCTGCATACAGTGACAAGGACGTGGGTGTGCGTGCACATGTGTGTCTGTGTTAGGGGGAAACGTGGGCTGAACCCTCACAGCAAGGCCAGCCTTCCCGCAGATCATAATGAATGGAACTGCAGGAGCTGTCTCCACCAAAATGAGATATTCTTCTCCCAGACCAATGTTTTCTGCACCAGTTGGCAGATTTTTTTTCCCTAAGATCAGCCCATCTGCCACTTTCATTCTGCAGTAACCTGGCAACTTGCAGTCCAGATCGTTCTTTTTCCTCTTGACCCCTGGCCTGGGAATGCTGCAATTTAGTGATACTCCTTTAAATTGTCTGGTCTCTTGGGTAGGTCAGTGCTGTTATTCGCTCATGTCATGAGGGCTTGGTGTTCTTGAATAGATGGTGACAGTATGACCATAATTCCTAATGTGTCCAGTCAATTGTCACGGGCTAAAACCCTTCACAGAAACAATGTGTCAGATATGGCTGCAGAGTCTGTGAAAGACGCATCATGATTTAGCTCATCCTTCATAATACTTACTTTCTTTATCCTTCTGGCCAGTTCCCCGGGAGTCTAGACACGAAGGGATTTGTTTCCAGCTGACACCACAGTCTTAGTCCTCGTGAGCCTGATATTCTATTGGAAGGGAAAATTGACAAATACCAAGATCACCTTGTGTCAGAAGTTTAAATCATCGAAAGTATGTATGTAGACGCAGTCTAGGTTGTGTTTATTTTCCTTTGTTTTTTAGATTTATGTCATATTTCCAATCTGACAAATTGAACGGCTCCTGCACTGCTGTGATTTCAGCCTCATAGGCCAGTCTCTTCGGGTGATTGTTTTGACTATTTTTAAAAATCTCCACACAGAACATTTATTTTTCTTCCTAGTAAACAATGTTGTTGTTTACTGCTATGTTAGAAAAGTCCTATCAAATTTTAAGATAACCTGTCCTTTGTTAGAGTTTGAGTCCATTGCCCTAAGAGATTACCTCATTTTCTACAGCAAACAAAATATCAGTGGCCTCTTTAAAAATAGTATTTTCCATATTGGCAGAAGGAAATCATGTCTGGGTTGGCTTCTTTGATATAACAAAAAGTGTTTCCCTTATCCACACTCAATGTGGTCAACACCCTCTCCTACAAAAATGGCACAGGGACAAGGAGGGCCGTTTTCAGCCCACTTCTAACGGAGACCAATCTCTTTCCAGCATATTTCATTCAAATGATAGAGAATTATCTTCTGTCATTTGCTTTTGCAGATAGAACATTGAAAGTCTTGACTTGCTATTATTTTCCTTAAGGTTAACGAAAACATAATTTCTGCTGGAATAACATTGACTCTCTTGGGTTTCTTAATACCCAGACTGGTTGCTTCTGCAAACAGCTTTGCTGTGTAATTAGGGTAAAGCATTTTGGTTAAATTGCCTCTCTACACCCAGAACTCTATCTTAGAGCAACCTTTGTAAGGGAATTGAATCTGCTGGGTTTGAAAATTAGAATACTAAGCACAAGTGGGTGCGTTTCTTCAATGGGCTTTACACTGGTCTCGGATTAACTGGAAACAACAACTCGATGTGGCGATCTCAGAGACAGTCGTACTTCATGATGCCTCACATCCTGTGATGGTCGAGTTAGTACAAAGCATAAAGAACGCTCATCTCCACAGCTTTGTGTCATTTTTAGTAGCCACTGCATCTGGAGTGTCGTCACTAGAGAGTAAAGAGTTCAAGTTCCTACCCTTTAAAATCTTCCCTTAAAACACAATTTTATAAAAGTGTTCATGGGTAAAGAATATGCCTCTCAATGATGCATATGTCTTCAGAAATGTATTATGGAAATAATAAGGAAGGTAGAGGATTGGTATCCCAGCAAGAGCATGAATTCAAGAGCCCACAGGCAGAACCTTGCTTGCAAATGCACCTTTTTGAACCCACCTTTTTATCCCATTGAGCTGCACAATGGAATAAAATACAGATTTGTGGCTTCTCTCTCTCTCTCTTTTTTTTGAGACAGAGTTTCGCTCTTGTTACCCAGGCTGGAGTGCAATGGTGCGATCTCGGCTCACCGCACCTCCGCCTCCTGGGTTCAGGCAATTCTCCTGCCTCAGCCTCCTGAGTATCTGGGATTACAGGCACGCGCCACCATGGCCAGCTAATTTTTTGTATTTTTAGTAGAGACGGGGTTTCACCATGTTGACCAGGATGGTCTCGATCTCTTGACCTCGGGATCCACCTGCCTCAGCCTCCCAAAGTGCTGGGATTACAGGCGTGATCTCTCTCTTTTTTTTTTTTTAAGGAAGCTCTTGGTACACTAGATGGGCATTCTCAGATGAAGAGAAAAATCAGCTAAACATGAAAGGCTGACCAATCCTTTAAACAGCACAGGTGCTTCCAATCTGCCACCATCCCCACCTGGCTACCCGCTACTCCCCAGGTTCTCCCTGGCTCTAAAACCCTTGAGTTTCTTACCTCACTTTTTGAGGCTCTGCGATTCTTTGTAATCTCAGAATGGATAGTTTTCTCTCTGCGAGGATGAATTAACAGCTGATAGTGGGACTAAGTGCTTTTTCTCAAGCACTGCTGAGAAGGTTCTGGAAGGTAGTGTTGCCCAGGAACAGGAGCTGAAAAAGTGTTCTGGTGTTCTTCTAATTAAAAAAAAAAATTCTTTGGATACCAAAGTGTCTCTGTGATGTTGTCATAGAGTTGTAACACCCAAGAACTGTGAAGCTGTGTTCTCTTCTTAGCTCTGGTCAGTTCTGCATTGACATGGTGTTTAATTGAGGGCAAAAAAAATAAAAATAATAAGTAGGATGTAGATACATTGGAAATGATTCAACTGAGAGTGACAAAAGTTATTAAAATGATTAAGGAATTGTAAAATTGATCTGCGAGGATCGGCTTGTGGAATTGAATTTATGAAGTCTGAGGAAGAGAGACCTGAGGGCGGGTTTATTCGGTGTATTAAGGGACACGACATGGAGGAAGCTGACCCATGTCTTCTTGCTCTGCTGAGGACAGAGCAAATGGAATTGATCTTACAATATAGCAGGGAAAATTTGTTATCATGCGTAATGGAACTGTAAGGACTGTCCCTCAGGAAAAGCATTTCTGGGGTTAAAAAAAAAAAAGAAAATACTCAGAACTATTCTCCTTGAGACAGGTTTTGAAAGGATAGACAAGAGCCAACAAGGAATTTTATATCTTGGTCTGCCTAAAGGCAGGGGTTTGTGCCAGGTGACCTTTGAGGGCATTTTCCATTCCTTTGAGTCTGTAGAATTATGGAAGGTCTTGAATCTGATTTTAGTGAATTTCAAAAGCAAGTACACATCAGCTCCTAACCATCAGAGACGAAAAGTACAAGGACATGCACATTTTTTTTGCTATTGAATTAACACCTGGAGTCTCAGATATTCATGCAATCATTCCTTTTGTAGTCTGTGATTGCAAACTAACAGTTATTAGTCCGCTGCGGCACTTTCACAAAGGGTACGGCTTTTATGCCTCACGTGTGCGATACTTCTATTAGCAAAGTGTTTCCATGGCTACGTTTGATCCGAAATTTCACTACCAAAAATAAGAATACAGAAAGGCATTCCCATGTGTCAGAAAAGGTAGGTCATTTATTTCATCTACTGTTATGTATTGGGCACCTATTGTAAACCCAGACCTGTATTTTGCACTGAGCATACAAAGGTGGAAAAGTAAGTCAAGGTGTTTACTTGGGTGGTTGGGGCATGATTCAGGCTGGACATGAAAACCTGTTACGAAAATATAGTTTACTGAATGTTTAAGGAGTTGCAGTGAAGGAAGGAAAATGTGAAATACCACCTAAAATGGGATTAAATAGACAGAAAACATCAATGGTGCATGATACCATCAGGAGCAGAGAGGAGTCAAGATATGGAGGAGGCAGACAAAGGAGGGCGGGGAAGGGATGTGAAAGAAGAGAGCATCCTTCCTGACACAGCTGTGTACTGGGCCGAGAGGAAAGCTTGGTGTGTACCCAGCAGCTCTCTGGAACTTCCCTGACCAGTGGAATGCTAGTCAGCAGACGAGATCGCAGATTGTAAGCAGCGGTTCCCCACCCCGTAGCCACCTTTGAGGATTAAATCAGGCTATGGACAGGCAGACCAGTACATAGTGTGGTTTAATAACCTACCCAAGTAATTGTGTCAAAATTGAGGACTGATGCCCCAAATTCACTTGATCGTGATCCACAGAGATGGACAGTGTTACCAATGCCACACTGGAAAGATAGCTTGACAAGAAGTCACTCACACCTAAGTAGATCATCTTCTTAGCCCCACAGAATCTCAGGTTGAAAAGGAACTTAAAGGCCAGTCATCAAACCTCTTTCCAGTTACTGGAATGGGTTCCACACATCCCCCTTCCTCAGCAGGTGTCCAACTTAAGTGGCAAAAGTTCAGATCTTTCAGGAGATCATTTAGGAAGAACTGTGATTTTAAGAGAGGAATTTAAAAAAAGAAACACAAGTTCTCTCTTATGTGAGGCTAAAAACTACCTCCCTGAAACGTGTGCTCATGGCCTGAGACCCACTCCTGTGAGCTGCTTCGTGTGGCTGAGCAGACCACCTGTGACGTCCTCTCACGGGCCTCTTCTCTGGAGGCTTAATGCCCCTTCTCAGCCGACTGTGAGGCTGCTCCCGCTCCGTGGCTGCCCTGTCCAGATGGTTACAGCTTGTTAATGTCTTGCAGAAGGTGGCTCCCCAAACTGACTTCTCTGTACTGCAGACCCCTGGCCCAGCCTACAACTGAGCAAGCTTTTTGGGGCAGCCATATCACATTTCTCTATAAATAATGAAATGTGTAATACATTAATATTGCTCTCTTACAGTTGGCATTATTGAGCACTGGCAGCTGTGTGCCTCTCGATAAGCCCCGCCAGGTCCCCCAGCCCCCGCCACTCCTGGGCCCCACCCACCCACATTGTCCTCCTTTCTGCCCTTGTCTCACTAGCCTGGGACCCTGTTTGACTGGCCCAGAGCAGTCGTTCAATCAGCATTTGTTGATGAATTCGTTAAATAGGCAACAAAGTTTTCAGCCTCGGTTGGGTTTGCAGGTAATGTAAATGAAAGTTACATGGTGTTCGATCTGTTCCTATTTATTCCTGCAACGACTCCTGACTTGTAACATGACTCCGTCATTATCTGTCTGGGAAACACTGGGTTCTCCCCTTTTTCCCGTCCCTGCACACTGGAGACTTCTGACCCGCTCCTGCTGGAAACCCTGCGAGGACACTCAAGGTTGGGAAAAGTCTGTGCCTGGCAGGGAGTGGTCCCCACACTGATCCCCTGGGGCTCTTCCTCAGGGAGCCAGACTTTGCCCAGCTCTGAGGCGCAGATAACGCTGTGCTCATGCCCTTAAGTCATTAGATTTCTTATGGTTAGGTTCAGCCTGTCCTTCCAGCCTTGGAGACCTTCTGGGATCTTTCTTTAAGCCTCTAAGTTACTGAATATCTTACAGTTTTTTGATCTCTAACTATAAAAAGTCACATCTTCTGTCTCTACACCTGTGTCGTTGGTATAGCTTTTTAAATATATGAATAACTTTCCTCATGTAACAAGAACAGAGCTCACACTATCATAATAAACTGGAAGTCAAGGCTGAAAATCCAGATCATGGATACAGCAAAGAATTAGGTTGATCACAGAGGTTCTTCAATGCTTTCCTCCAGCCTAGGGTGTCTCGGTGATCAAGGCTGACGGGGACTCTGGCAGTGACATAATCATCATTATCAGAATAGAAGCCTATGGATTCCTGGGGGAAGCAGGCTTTTCCCACAGTGGATTCGGAAAGAATTCTCACATTGGACTTGGTGTTGCGGCCACCCTGTGGTGCAGTGAATGATGTTTACAACCTTTCTTAAAACAGCAACCTCAGACTGGACTGCTTCTGGTTGTGACCTTCGTGGAAGCATAGAGGCTCTGGAAGCAGGGCCCTGGGGAGAGCAGATGCCTTAGAACCCAGCTAGACTAGGCCACCCCGTAGCTCCCTGACTCCAGCCCCTCACCTCCATAAAGGCTCTGTGAAGTGGGGGTAATTAATAAGTCTCTACCTCCTGGGGCCGTTGCAGCCATTAAATGAGTTGAAACGTGTAAAAGGCTTACTGCAGTGGTGGCAAAGGTTATTTAGGATAAAAATGGTACTTACCTCATATTTGTTGTGAGAATGACCTGAATAACCCACAGAAGGAACACAGTGACTAGCAAACAAAAGTTCATGACTGTTTGCCATCATCTAAAAGACTTTTCTATAACTATTCAGAAAAGATTAAAATATTCAGAATGACAGCCATGAATTCATGCAGACCCCGTGGTGCAGCAGCAGCCCCTCCCGTGCTACTTACTTAGAGCCAACCAATTTTGCAAGTAGCACCCCGGCCTTCCAGATCCCATCTCCCTTCTCTACCTGGGAGATCAGTTTGCATTGATAATACACAACTGCTGTTAGCCTCGGGTCAGAAGACACACGCTGAAAGTCACTCCAACAGTTCCTTCATCAACCATAAAATCATAAGATTTCCAACTTATGGAGAAGTTTCTATCAGACATGGTGCTTAATATTGGCTACGTGTCATCTAACTCAGTCCTCACCACCAGTGCATGAAGTTAAGTGCCGTTCTCCTCGTAAAATTAAGATGAAGAAAGGGAAGGTTAAAGCAGTTAAGCGACATCCCAAGAGTCAGGCTTTTTATCCAGCACCTTCTGCCCCAGAGCACCTACTCATAACCATTCCACACCTGCGCATTCACCACAGGGCATGGGTCAGAGCCACCTCGTGGCCTCAGCAACCGACACTGCTCCACCAGAATTGGTCCTAGCCGATAACACTGTGTTCTAACTACTGTCTCTCCGTAAATGCACTGGTACTCCAAAGGGTGCTACACCCAAGTCCCCCATTTCGCTCTTTCCTGCTTGTTACTGGCCTCTTCCTTCAGGGTGCTCTTGCTACTCTCATCCCTACCAATCAATGCACATAAATGAAAGCTCACAGTATCCCATTTTTTTTTTTAATGTGGGAAAAGATTCTAAAGTCAGGGGATGTGGCTTAGGAAGAGGAGGGGTGGGAAGGCAAGTAGCTGGGGCACTGGGAAACTTTGCTAATTTCCCAGGGTTGGTTAGAAGGGGTCCTTTGCCATCAATTATGTTTACTTCTAGAAGCTCTCCTTTTGATATTGCTGGTTTTCTACACAGCCGAACGTGTTCATGAGCTTAGAGAAAATACTGTTATTGAGTTGGTTGACAGTTTCTCAATCTCTTTATGCCTCAGCATCCTCAGCTAGAACGTGGGGATAGGAGTAGTGTTTCTCCCAAAGACTGCAGATTTAATCCATTGACTCATGATAAACACAGGCAGTGCATGGCACAAAACAGACATTGTTAGCAACAGTGACGATCAGGATAACTCATTTCAGAGTTGCTTCATGTGATCCACGAAAAGCAGTTTTTAACACAACTCATAAAAAGCTTGTATGCCCAAGTGATTCAGTGATCAAGGTATTCCTTCTCACATGGCTGATAACTAAAACATGCAGACTTTCTCTCTCGTGTCGCTGACAGCGTTTCCCCAGGACAGCTGCATCTTAGAAGCATGATGTTGTATCTTTATATTATGGTGTTATATCCTAAGCCTCAGGATGCGGCTGTGGCTGAGGCCAGGCTACCTGAAGGAAACCCCTGTCTGCCCAAACCCTGTCCCTTTGGTTCATAGACCCACACAACCCATGGCTCAAGAAGCCACTGAGCCTTGTACAAATTTAGAATGTGAGATGCGGTAACAAGTGACCAGTTTCTCCAGCATATGAGAGACATGGAGTGCGAAGCAGAAGGGAGACAGTTGCAGATGACAGATAAGTCAGATGACCACTTGAACACCTGGGCTGGGTTTGAAGCCTGATTTCTGATTCCCGGAAACAGACCAACCACTAAAAAAAGAATATTCAGCATTCTGGGAGAAAATATTGCAAAAGACCTATCTGCTAAAGGGACCATTACCAAAATATATGAAGAACTCTTAAAAATTGACAGTAAGAAAACTAACAACGAGATTAAAAATGCACAAAAGGTCTGAACAGAAACCTCACCACAAAAAGATACACAGATGGCAAAGAAGCATGTGAAAAGATGGTCAGCATCATATGTCATTTGGCATTTGCAAATTAAAACAATGAGATACTCTACACACCTACTAAAATGGCTAAAACCCAAAATAGGGAAACCACCAGATGCTGGGGAGGATTTGGAGCCCCAGGAACTCTCATTCGTTGTTGGTGGGAACACAAAATTGTACAGTCTCTTTGGAAGACAGTGTGGCAGTTTCTTAGAAAACTAAACACATAGCTAGGCACAGTGGCTCATGCCTGTAATCCCACTGCTCTGGGAGGCTGAGGCAGGTGGATCACGAGGTCAGGAGTTCAAGACCAGCCTGGGCAATATGGTGAAACCCCATTTCTACTAAAAATAGCCAGGTGTGGTGGCATGCGCCTGTATTCCTAGCTACTCAGGAGGCTGAGGCAGGAGAATCAGTTGAACCCGGGAGGCAGAGGTTGCAGTGAGCCGAGATTGTGCCATTGCACTGCACCCTGGGCAGTGAACAAAGCTCAGTCTTAAAAAACAAAACTAAAAAACTCAAAACTAAACATACTCTTACCATATGATCTACCAAACATGCTCCTTGGTATTTACCTGAATTCGCTGAAAACTTATGTCTACACCTAAACCTTCACACAGATATCGACAACACTTTATTCATAATTGACAAATCTTGACAGCAACCAAGGTGTCCTTCAGCTGATGAATGGATAAATAAAGTGGTACTTCCAGATGAGGGGAAATTACTCCATGCTAAAAAGAAATGCACTATCAAACCATGGGAAGACGTGGAGGAAACTTAAGTGCATATTACCAAGTGAAAGATGCTCATCTGAAAAGAAAAGACTGCATGCTGCATGGTCCCTGCTATATGATATTCTGGAAAAGGCAAAACTATGGACATGGTAAAAAGATCCATGGTGGCCAGGGGTTTGGGGAGGGAAGGATGAGTATGTGGAGCACTGGGAGGTTTTAGGACAATGAAACTCTTTTGTATAACACTGCAGTGGTGGATAAATGTCCTTATCTGTTCATCCAAACCCACAAGTACAGCACCAGGAGTGAGCCTCATGTAAACCAAGGACTTTGGGTGATGTGTCAGTGTACATTTTGCATTTATAACAAATGTACCACTTCTGTTGGGAACGTTGACATTAGGGGAGGCTGTGCATGTGTGGGGGCAGAGGGTGTGGAGGGGAGCTCTCTGAACTCTGCTCAATTTTGTTGTGAAATAAAACTCTTTAAAAATAAGCTCTATTTATTCCCAATAAAACTTTTCTTTATTTACAAAAAAATAAACTCTATTTAAAAAAATGAAAAAGATGGTTTTGACACAGTTGAGTTTAGATGATTGTAAGGATGCTTAATTTTCATTAACGTTTCAGCTGCACCTTAAAGACAAGTGAGATTTCATAAGGAAACATGGCGGAAGAACTTTCGGCAGACACTGCATGAACAAAAGTGTGGAAGGAGGAGAGTGAGGGCAGCATTCAGAGGACAACTCAGCGTTCAGTTCATCTGTCATCTTGGGAACAGTTGTGGTTTCAAATAATTCATTGTATTATTCCGGGACACCATTTCAGAAATCATAGCATTTTGGCATCCAGATTCTACCTTCTCTGAAACCTAAAAGAGAGTAAAAATTCTTTACCCATTCATATAACTTGGTTCTGAATGTATGATGACCTCAGCCATAGAGCAGTAATTCTCAAGGTTAATTGTGCCTAAGAATTGTCAAGGGAAAGGATCACTTATGAAACATGCAGAAACCGCACCACCTCTAACCCAGTCGGTCTGAGGTAAGCCTGCAATCTGCATTTTTCATGGGCATCTCAGCTAATGTGGATCCAGGTGGCCCGGGGACTGCATTTCCCAAAGTCAAACCGCAGAGGTAGATGTAAGAGGTGAGAAGAAATGCCCCACATTCTAAAGTCAGTCAGAAGCCACGGGTGACATGAATGAGGGAAGTGAGGGGTGGAAACACAGACCCTAGCTTTCACTTAAATACTTAGGAGAACTGTGCACTCCAAAAAGAAATACGCTCTTTCTCTTACTTTTAGAAAAACACAATCCTTTCCTACTTTTGAAAGAGACATGGAACAGAAATATTTCTCTATATGTGACAGACAGTTAAGTGTAATGACAAATAGCAACGGAAGGGAAGCAGTGGAGGCCCAGGGTTTCCTCATCCTTCGCCTTAGCAAGGGAGGTTTAGAATGCATCTTTTACGTGTAATCTACCAATCTGTAAATGTTGTCTTAGATTCTTTTCAAACACTCTGTGAGCCAAAGTAAAACGTGTGTGTGTGTCCAGACCCTGCTCACAGGCCACTAGTTGTGACTTTTGAATGAAACCCTAGCTGGGAAGGTTTGCTTGGACTAGATCATAGGATTTCACCCTGAGTTCTGAGAAATGGGCGGAGGGTGCAAAGGAGCATCAGGGGCTTCTGTAGAAGGAGAAGAAGAATCTCAGTTCTCCCCCACCCCCATACACACACACACACACCCCCCATCTCACTCCTCAACAAGACCATCTCTGCTTTTATAAATTACATATAGGTGTTCCATAGCAGATTTTACTTGAAAAGTAGAATTTAGCCACTAGGATGTCAAAAGAATATCCTGGATGTATTCATCAGTACAGACTAAAGTCTGTTGCAGCAACAGACAACTTCAGCATCTCAATGGTTTGAAGCAACAAAGGTTTGTTTCTTGCACGTGCGGCCTGTTCGGTAAGGTTGGCAGGGGGCATTATGCGACCTTGTTCTCCATCAGGGTCAGCATGTGGAGCCCGTCCTTCAGGAAGCAGGATCACGGGAGGGTGGAGAGTTGAGCGCCAGCAGTTAAAGGCTTTGGCCTCAAGTCGCACATGTCATTGCCATTCACATTTCACTGGCCAAACAAGGCATTAGACAACATCTAACTGGGTTGGGACAGGGCGCCCTTCCCACAAGCCCTCGGGGAGAAGGGGTGAGCAGTGTGAATGTCCGGTGCATGGGGCTATGTGGTATTGGGAGGAGACTTGAATTCCAAACCAGAGAGTGAGCTTTCATTAACTATGGAATAGGAATTATAATGGGCTCTTTGAGGAAAAGAGTAACATAACAAATACAAATACTAATTATAAAAGGTTAAATATTCCATTTATTAATTAATAACCTAATATTGATTTGCAGCCTGAATAAAAATCCCCTCAGTGAGCAGAGGTTTCTATCAGCTAAATTATGAATAGATTAGGTTAGAAATGGATTAACAATAATTTATCTTTTTTCCCACATGTGAATTTAGCCAATCTAATAAGAGCTTTATAAATAACTAATGAAAAAAGGCAGTCTCAGTGCTCCTGAGCCCTCCCACTATGGAAAATTAGACCTATCTATTGAATATCCCCTCATGGAAGCCAAGGTTTCCTTGCTCCCGTCATTTGATCAGATTTAGAGCATAATTACCATCATGCAATTCGAACTAAATATATTAAAGTATTTCTTCTAAGTGAAAATAATTGGAAAGCATCAGGAACAAGACTTTCTATTTGAGACACCTTGGGAGGAGAGTTGGCCTTGACAAAGGCTGGAGCAGCTACAGCTACTGATCCCTGCTGCCGGCTCCCCTCCCACCTTGGCAACAGAACCAGGCAGAATCCTGATCTCATCTCGTTTGCATTTGATGTGAATTCTGTCAAATAGGAAGGGATAATTGAGCTAGAGTTAGCTTTCCGAATTGAAAGGGAAAGGAGTGAGAACAGCAGCAGCTGAAAATACTTTGTGGTACGAAGTATTCAGTCTGTAAGTAGGATATGGGTGTGTGTGTGTGTGTGTGTGTGTGTGTGTGTGTAAATACTTTGTGTTGCAAAGTATTCAGTCTAAGTAGGATATGGTATGTGGGGTGTGTGTGTGTAAATTGTGGTGCAAACTATGCAGTCTGTAAGTAGCATATGGGGTGTGTGTGTATGTGTGCATGTGTGTAAATTCTTTGTGGTGCAAAGTAGTCTGCAAGTAGGATATGGGTATGCGTGTATGTGCACGTGTGTAAATACTTTGTGGTGCAAAGTATTTAGTCTGTAAGTAGGATATGGGTTTGTTTGTGTTTAAATACTTTGTGGTGCAAAATAGTCTGTAAGTAGGATGTGTGTGTGTGTGTGTGTGTGTGTGAGAGAGAGAGAGAGAGAGATGAAACCACTGTGCATACACGCAGACTTGAGAATTGTAGCCTTGGCTCTTTTTAATGGGAATAGAGTTTTAAAAAGGAGTAATATCTGTCTCTTATCTCTCCTAATTTATTCCCAGTTCAAGACGAAGGAACAAGAACGTTTTTTTCTTTAGAGGATAACCTTTGCCAGAGGGTATGTTTTGAAGGAGGAATGTCTGTGAGAGCTGAATGGGGATGTCTCTCCTGATTCCTGTAGGGGGACAGCCTGTGCTCCACCTGCCCTTCCCTGGGAAGTTGTCCTAAGAAGGTACAGATCCCTTCCACTCCTTGGCAGAGTTTCCTGTATTTCTTTACCTGACTTAAAGATCCACGTTGGAAGCAAGGAAGAACTGACAAGTGCCCTTCCTACAGGCCACCAGCCAACAATGGCACCTGGCCCTGCCTGTGGGCTGACCCCCGGGAACAGGCTGTGGGCTGACCCCCGGGAACAGGCTGTGGGCTGACCCCCGGGAACAGGCTGTGGGCTGACCCCCGGGAACAGGCTGTGGGCTGACCCCCGGGAACAGGCTGTGGGCTGACCCCCGGGAACAGGCTGTGGAGTCGTGGCCAGGAGGAAAGGGCATGCCAGCAGGTTTGTGAGGGGGTGTCTACCTTGATACATTTGTTCCTAGAGTGGCTGTCATAAAGTGCCACAAGCTGGATGGTGTAGAACAATGTGTCCTCTCGAGGTTCTGGAGGCCAGCAGTCTGAAATCAAGGTGCCTCCAAAGCCATGCTTCCTCTGAAACCCAAGGGGAAGAATCCTTCCTTGCATCTTCTGGCTTCTGGGGTTTGCCAGCTATCCTTGGCTTGTGGCGGCGTCACTCCAGTCTCTGCTCCCATCACCTTGTGGCTGCCTTCTCGCCATGTGTCTCCCTCCTCTTTTTCTGAGGATGCCAGTCATGTTTCAGTTAGAGCCAACCTGCTTCAGAATGACCTTATAATATAGTTTGTCTGTGTCCCCACCCAAATCTCACCTTGAATTGTAATGATCCCCATGTGTCAAGGGCAGGGCCAGGCAGAGATCACTGAATATGGGGGCAGTTTCCCCTATGCTGTCCTCACAGTAATGAATAAGCCTCATGAGATCTGGTGATTTTTATAAATGAGAGTTCCCTGCACAAGCTCTCTTACCTGCTGCCATGTAAGATGTGACTTTCCTCCTCATTTGCCTTCTGCCATGATTGTGAGGCCTCGCCAGCCATGTGGAATTGTGAGTCAATTAAACCTCTTTCCTTTATAAATTACCCCAAGTATATCTTTCTTAGCAGCGTGAGAACAGATTAAGACACCTTACCCTGACTAATTACATTCACAATGACACTATTGCCAAAGAAGATCTCAATCTGAGGCACTGGGTGTTAGGACTTGAGCATATCTGTGTAAGGGATACAACTCAACCCAGGACACTCAGGCTGCTCGGTACTCGCAGCCAGCCTTCTCTGTGTGCACTGCCATTCTCATGCCCTCTAACAGGATCCAGGAAAATCTACTGATGTTCTGTATTCCCATCAAACCTGGAAGGGCAAGAGCATGTCAGTTATAGGTTAAGCCTCTTAATTACATGTATTATTTCAACAAATATTTGGCACTTCTGTGTGCTAAGCACTGTGCCAAATGCCCAGAAGATGGTCATGACCTGTCCCTATGATGTGGAGGTCTAGAACGAATGCCAGCATTAAATAACCCCGTGCACGGATGCTGAGAAAGGGGAGCCTCAGGGTGCCGTGTTAGTGTGGAGGGAGGGCTATAACCGAGTCTCCAGAATATTAGAAAGGCCTCCCTGCTGAAATAAAGCTTCCCTGAGACCTGAAGAAAGAGTTGGGTCCAATGCCACCAAGAGAGCACAGAATCGGGTTCCGGAAATGATGAAAGTACATGAAGGTGACTGTGCTCATCCGAGATGAACATCAGCCGTCTGAACCAAGCAGGAACCTCTTTCTCTCTCTCCGGACACAGTTCCCATGGCTGGCTCTATGGTGAGGAAACTGTGGTCTGTGTCACTGCTGTCCCTTGAGCGTGCCCACGTGGTAGAAGGTGCCTACCACCATACCCGCCTTCCAGCTTGCACAAAGAGAGAAGGAGAGGTGGACACGTGCCTTCTTTAAGGGCATAACCCAGAAATTGCATACTTCACTTTCGTTTACATCTCGGTCACCAGATCCAGTCACATGGTACCCTGAGAATAATCAACTAGCTTCAAATTTTACTTATTGCAAGATGACCTATCTGAAACGTCTTCCTGGACAATTATAAGAGGACTTAAGCTGAAGAAGGAGAGGATCGTAGCCTATTCATATTTCCATCTCCCACAAAATGTCTGGCACACGTGTAATAATTAACATAGACAATCTTTATTGAATGTTCGCTTATTTAAAGAAGTATTTTAAGCAGGAGAGGCTGGGAAATGCAGTCTGTAGCCTAGCATACACGTGCCCAGCAAAGGCTTCTAACACTGTGGAAGGGAAGAGAAGAATACACATGAGGACAACTACAAGCCACAGCATGCTGTCGTCAGACACATGACACGTTCGCAACAAAAAGAATTCCTTCCCCCGGGACTGTGCCGGGCAATGCAGTAGCCACTAGCTGGCATCCTTGGAGCACTCAAAACGTGGCTAGTCCAAAGGGAGGTGCGTTACAAGTACAAAATACAAACCAGATTTCAAAGGCTTAATACCAAAAAGGAATGTAAAATATCTCATTAGTAATGTATACGCTGATTACAGGATGAAATAAATTTCTTGATATATCATGGTAAATACAATATATATATTAAAAATATATATATTTTTTAATATATATTAAAATTATATATATTATATATAAAATATATATAAAATATAAAATATATAAAATATATATAAAATATAAAATATATATATATTATATATAATATATATATTTTGAGACGGAGTTTTGCTCTTGTTACCCAGGCTGGAGTGCAATGGCATGATCTCGGCTCACCGCAACCTCCGCCTCCTGGGTTCAGGCAATTCTCCTGCCTCAGCCTCCTCAGTAGCTGGGATTACAGGCACGCGCCACCATGCCCAGCTGATTTTCTGTATTTTTAGTAGAGACGGGGTTTCACCATGTTGACCAGGATGGTCTCAATCTCTTGACCTCATGATCCACCCGCCTCGGCCTCCCAAAGTGCTGGGATTACAGGTGTGAGCTGCTGCGCCCAGCCCAAATAAAATATATTATCAAAATTTCTTTCACCTGCTTCTTTTTGCTTTCCTAAAGTGGATATTAAAATATATTTTACATGTGTGGCTCGCATTTTGTTTCCAATGTACAGCACCACTCTAGAATTGTAACAGCGTAGCAGGCAAGAAAGGTGTATACAACAGAGTTCAAGGCAGAGCAAGGGGGAGGGGTCCTAGAAGACCCGGGAAAGGCCGGGGATGAATCCCAGAAGAAATTGACATTTGGCTGAAGACTTGGATCTTACAGGTTCATTGGAAGCAACAAGGTCATCAGATGCATCTCAGCCAGCTGGTGCATGTTACTGAAACCTCTCCAGCCCATTTCTTTGCCCGTAAGATGGGAATAGGTGTGCTTTTTGCAGACCATTTTCATACTGATGAAATCTGCTAATGTGTGTAAAGCTCTCACACAGTGTCAGCACATAAAAATGTTCAGTTTTGTTACTGAATGAACCAATGGATGAAGAAACTAGAAATTTAGTTCAATCCATTGCCTCCTTGTACAGATTTGAAGGCTTCATATTGTTTTGAGGGAAAAAGAAATCATTGATCATTAAACTTCATAGAAATAGTTTCTTAAATGCAAAATGTAACACAAGTTCTCTGCTATCCTTACTATTCAGGCCCTTGTTCCACAGGCATGAAAAGGACCCATCAGGCTTCTCAGCTGACGTGGACACCTGATAACATGGTGATGGAGAATATTTTTGTTGAGGCTTTGACGTAATCAAGTATATTGTGACCTTGACATACCTGGAGAGCAGGTGTTGGATAGAGTTGGGGTAAGAGTTGGCAAGATATCACAAAGTCCTAATGATACGGTGCTTTCATTGTAGCATGTAACCCCGAGGGATAGTTGCTATTTTTTTTTATTTTTTATTTTTCACAAGCTGCCAAATGGTTATGAAAGTTTGAATGTTCTGTTAAATCTGATATAAACTAAGTATAGGCTGTGTCTGCAAGCACCCACTAAATCATACCGCGCTGTCAAAAATTATTTTTCAGTTTCTGTCTCCATGTAGGAAGAAAGCATTTGTTTAGTTTCGTGGGTGGACCCGTTAGCATGCTGGAAACGGCTGATTGAGTGACCTGCCTTCCCGGCTCTTGTCTTGTCTTTGCCGAGTTAGCCCTGTGTTCTGCCTTCTGGCTGTCACTTCTTTAGTCACTTACAGATGGCATTTTGAAGGAATGCTAATTGAGGGACTTCACTGTTCACTTCTAACTAATCATTCTGACAGAAAAACATCTCCTCTGCAAAGGAAGAGGAAGAACCCAAGAGAAGAGGCTTTTGCTTCTCTGCGCTAATGCACGTCGTTCTGTTTCACCCCAAGATGCTTCGTGGAATTAACTCAAAGGAGAGCAGTGACGGAGATGTCACCAGTGTCCCTCACCGGCCCTTTCTGCATCTGCTTTCCGTGTAATCTTTGCCATTCCTTGTTCACTGCCACATATTCAGGTGACTCTGTGCTGGAGCCCTCATTAGTCTTTCTGTTCATCCATCTACCCATCAGCTCATCAACTGGATAAACACTGACCGAGTACCTTCTATCAGGAGAGGGAAAAGAGTGTGATGATAGAAAACACAAGCTCTGGAACCAGACTTCCTGAGTTCAAATCTCAGCCCCAGCACTTACTAGATGTGTGATGTTGGGCAAGTCGCTTAAACCCCAGTGAGTGCCAGTGTCCTCATGGGTCAAATGAAATAATGATAGTGCCAAAATTTTTGAGCAATTTTGATGGTTAAATTAATTATTAAATATAATGGACTTAAAATGCTTCTTTAAACAAGCGAATATTCAATAAAGATTGTCAACGTTAATTATTACACATGTGCCAGATATTTTGTGGGAGATGGAAATATGAATAGGCTACGATCCTCCCCTTCTGCATCTTAAGTCCTCTTCTAATATGGCCAAGAAGACATTTCAGATAGGTCACCTTGCAATATGTAAAATTTGAAGCATTATTATTTTCATTTTTGGTGGTATTTAACTAGAATTTAATGTTTCTGTTTTATAACTATGTATACATGCATGGATACATTTATATAAAAATTAAGACTATATTAAAGATGGTCTGTACAGCCTGCTATATTATAAAATCATACAACATAGTAGGGCCCTCTGAAGTCAGCTGGTCTAATATGACACCCAGTGTGAGAATCTTCCCACAATAACCAGCCTCTACGCAAACACAGTAGGAATAGCGCATGTGTCAGTGCATGCCATTTTGGCTGCAGAAATTACTACTTTTTCCTTTTCTAAAATAATGTTCCTTCTCCCAGTACCCACTTCATTGTTATAATTCCACTTTCCATGCTAGCAAGAAACATGTGTAATCCTTGTTCCAGATGGCATCCTCAAACATTTAAAGTTCTTCATTCACAGTATTTCCAAACCACTGACTTGCCAAGGTCCTTTCTACCTGGTATGATAAGGCCCTCCTGAGATGTGGTGTCCAGAAAAAAAATTACAAAATTTCCACCATCTTATGATTACAGACAGAATTTAGTGGTCTGGTCTTCAGCCCATGACTGCTCCCAAGCTGGGTCTTCTCCTAGGAGTTCTTCATATATATATATATATATATATATATGAGATGTGTGTATATATACACACACACACACATATAAATTATTTCACTTTAGGTTCTGGGGTACATGTGTAAAACATGCAGGATTGTTGCATAGGTACCTACATAGCAATGTGGTTTGCTGCCTCCATCCGCCCAGTCACCTACATCTGTCATTACTCCCATGTTATCCCTCCCCAACCACCCTACCCCCCACTGTCCCTCCCCATTCCCCCCCAACAGACTCCACTGTGTGATGCTCCCCTCCCTGTGTCCATGTGTTCTCATTGTTCAACACTGGCCTATGAGTGACAACATGCAGTGTTTGATTTTCTGTTCTTCTGACAGTTTGCTGAGAATGGTGGTTTCCAGATTCATCCATGTCCCTACGAAGGACACAAACTCATTGTTTTTTATGGCTGCATAGTATTCCATGGTGTATATGTGCTACAATTTCCTTGTCCAGTCTATCATCGCTGGGCATTTGGATTGGTTCCAGGTCTTCGCTATTGTAAACAGTGCTGCAATGAACATATGTGTGCATGTGTCTTTATAATAGAATGATTTATAATCCTTTGGATATATACCCAGTAATGGGATTGCTGGGTCAAATGGAATTCCTATTTCTAGGTCCTTGAGGAATCGCCACACTGTCTTCCACAATAGTTGAACTAATTTACACTCCCACCAGCAGTGTAAAAATGTTCCTATTTCTCCACATCCTCTCTAGCATCTGTTGTCTCCAGATTTTTTAATAATAGCCATTCTAACTGGCATGAGATGGTATCTCAATGTGGTTTTGATTTGCATCTCTCTAATGACCAGTGATGATGAACATTTTTTCATATGTTTGTTGGCTTTATATATGTCTTCTTTTGAAAAGTGTCTGTTCATGTCCTTCACCCATTTTTGAATGGGTTTGTTTGTTTTTTTCCTTGTAAATCTGTTTTAGTTCTTTGTAGATTCTGTATATTAGCCCTTTTCAGATAGGTAGATTGCAAAAAAAAAAAAAATTTCCCATTCTGTTGGTTGCCAGTTAACTCTAATGATTGTTTCTTTGGCTGTGCAAAAGCTCTGGAGTTTAATTAGATCCCATTTGTCTATTTTGGCTTTGGTTGCCAATGCTTTTGGTGTTTTAGTCATGAAGTCCTTGCCTATGCCTATGTCATGGATGGCTTTGCCTAGGTTTTCTTCTAGGGTTTTTATGGTGTTAGGCCTTGTTCAAGTCTTTAATCCATCTGGAGTTTATTTTAGTGTAATGTGTCAGAAAAGAATCCAGTTTCTGCTTTCTGCACATGGCTAGCCAGTTTTCCAACACCATTGATTAAACAGGGAATCCTTTCCCCAGTGCTTGTTTTTGTCAGGTTTGTCAAAGATCAGATGGTTGTAGATGTGTGGTGTTGCCTCTGAGGCCTCTGTTCTATTCCGTTGGTCTGTATCTCTGTTTTGGTACCAGTACCATGCTGTTTTGATTACTGTAGCCTTGTAGTATAATTTGAAGCCAGGTAGCACAATGCCTCCAGCTTTGTTCTTTTTGCTTAGAATTATCTTGGTTATGTGGCCTCTCTTTTGGTTCCATATGAAGTTTAGGGTGTTTTTTTTCCAGTTCTGTGAATAGGGTCATAGGTAGCTTGATGGGGATAGCATTGAATCTATATATTACTTAGGGCAGTATGGCCATTTTCACAATACTAATTCTTCCTAATCATGAGTATGGAATGTTTTTCCATCTGTTTGTGTCCTCTCTTATTTCATTGAGCAATGGTTTCTAGTTCTCCTTGAAGAAGCCCTTTTCATCCTTTGTTAGTTGTATTCCTAGGTATTTTATTCTCTTTGTAGCAATTGTGAATGGCAGTTCATTCTTGATTTGGCTCTCTTTAAGTCTGTTATTGGTGTATAGGAATGTTTGTGATTTCTGCACATTGATTTTGTATCCTGAGATTTTGCTGAAGTTGCTTATCAGTTTCAGGAGATTTGGGGCTGAGACAATGTGGTCTTCTAAATATACAATCATGTTGTCTGCAAATAGAGACAATTTGACTTCCTCCTTTCCTAATTGAATACCCTTTATTTCTTTTTCTTGCCTGATTGCTCTGGCTAGATCTTCCAATGGTATATTGAGTAAGAATAGTGAGAAAGGGCATCCTCGTCTGGTGCCAGATTTCAAAAGGAGTGCTTTCGGTTTTTGCCCATTTGGTATGATATTGGCCATGGGTTTGTTTTAAATAACTTTTATTATTTTGAGATACATTTCGTCAATACCTTGTTTATTGAGAGTTTTTAGCATAAAGTGCTGTTGAATTTTGTTGAAGGCCTTCTCTGCATCTATTGAGATAATCATGTAGTTTTTGTCTTTGGTTCTGTTTATGCAGTGGGTTACATTTATAGACTTGCCTATGTTGAACAGCCTTGCATCCCCAGGATGAAGCCTACTTGATCGTGATGGATAAGCTTTTTGATGTGCTGTTGTAATCAGCTTTCCAGTATTTTATTGAAGACTTTTACATCTATGTTCATCATGGATATTGGCCTGAAGTTTTCTTTTTTTGTTGAGTCTCTGCCGGGTTTTGGTATCAGGATGATGTTGGTGTCATAAAATGATTTGGGAAGGATTCCGTCTTTTTTGTATTGTTTGGAAGAGTTTCAGAGGTAGTGGTACCAACTCCTCTTTGTATGTCTGGTAGAATTCTGCTATGAACCCATCTGAACCTGGGCTTTTTTTTGGTTGGTAGGCTATTAATTGCTGCCTCAACTTCAGCCCTTGTTATTGGTCTGTTCAGGGTTTCAGCTTCTTCCTGGTTTAGGCTCGGGAGGGTGCAAGTGTCTAGGAATTTGTCCATTTCTTCCAGGTTTACAGGTTTGTGTGCATAGAGTTGTTTGTAGTAATTTCTGATGGTAGTTTGTATTTCTGTGGAATCAGTGGTGATATCCTCTTTATCATCTTTATTGCATCTATTTGATTCTTCTCTCTTTTCTTGTTTATTAATCTGACTAATGGTATGTCTATTTTGTTGATCTTTTCAAAAAAACCAGCTCCTGGATCTATTGATTTTTTGAAGGGTTTTTTGTGTCTCTATCTCCTTCAGTTCAGCTCTGATCTTAGTTATTTCTTGTCTTCTGCTAGCTTTTGAGTTGTTTTTTTTTTTCTTGCCCCTCTAGCTCTTTCAATTTTGATGACAGTGTGTTGATTTTAGATATTTCCTTGCTTCTCATGTGGGCATTTATTGCTATAAATTTCCCTCTATACACGGCTTTAAATGTGTCCCAGAGATTCTGGTACATTGTGTCTTCATTCTCATTGGTTTTTGAAGAACATCTTTACTTCTGCCTTCATTTCACTGTTTATCCAGTCAACATTCAAGAGCAGTTGTTCAGTTTCCATGAAGTAGTGCAGTTCTGAATTAGTTTCTTAATCCTGAGTTCTAATTTGATTGGACTTTGGTCTGAGAGACTATTTGTTATGATTTCCATTCTTTTGCATTTGCTGAGGAGTGATTTACTTTTAATTATGTGGTCAATTTTAGAGTAGGTGTGATGTGGTGCTGAGAAGAATGTATATTCTCTGGATTTGGGGTGGAGAGTTCTGTAAATGTCTATTAGGTTTGCTTGGTCCAGATCTGAGTTCAAGTCCTGGATATCCTTGTTAATTTTCTGTCTCATTGATCTGTCTAATATTGACAGTGGAGTGTTAAAGTCTCCTACTACTATTCTCTGGGAGTCTAAGTCTCTTTGTAGGTCATTAGGAACTTGCTTTATGTATCTGGGTGCTCCTGTATTGCATGCATATGTATTTAGGATCATTAGCGCTTCTTGTTGCGTTGATCCTTTTACCATTATGTAATGCCCTTCTTTGTCTCTTTTGATCTTTGTTGGTTTAAAGTCTATTTTATCAGAGACTAGGATTGTAACTCCTTTTTTTTTTTTTGCTCTCCAATTCCTTGGTAAATCTTCCTCCATCCCTTTCTTTGGAGCCTATGTATGTCTTTGCATGTGAGATGGGTTTCCTGGATACAGAACAACTGATGGTTTTTGATTTTTTATCCTATTTGTCAGTCTCTGTATTGTATTGGGGCATTTAGCCCATTTGCATTTAAGGTTTATTGTTACATGTGAATTTATCCCGACATTTTGCTCCTAGCTTGTTGTTTTGCCCATTAGTCAATGCAGTTTCTTCACTGTGTCAATGCTTGTTACCATTTGGTATGTTTTTGGAGTGGCTGGTACTGGTTGTTCCTTTCTATGTTTAGTGCTTCTTTCAGGAGCTCTTGTAAAGCAGGCCTGGTGGTGACAAAATCTCTCAGCAATTGCTTGTTCTTAAAAGATTTTATTTCTCCTCATTTATGAACCTTAGTATGGATGGATATGAAATTCTAGGTTGAAAGTTCTTTCCTTTAAGGTTGTTGAATATTGGCCTCCACTCTCTTCTGGCTTGTTGGGTTTCTGCTGAGAGATCTGCTGTGAGTCTGATGGGTTTCCCTTTGTGGGTAACCCGACCTTTTCTCTCTGGCTGCCCTTAGCATTTTTTCCTTCATTTCAACCCTGGTGAATCTGATGATTATGTGCCTTAGGGTTGCTCTTCTGGAGGAATATCTTTGTGGTGTGCTCTGTATTTCCTGGATTTAAATGTCCTGCCTTGCTAGGTTGGGGAAGTTCTGGATAATATCCTGAAGAGTGTTTTCCAGCTTGGATTCATTCTCCCCACCACATTCAGGTACACCTATCAAATGTAGATTAGGTCTTTTCACATAGTCCCATATTTCTTGGAGGCTTTGTGCATTTCTTTTCACTCTTATCTTACCTTCTCATTTCATTGAGTTGATCTTCAATCTCTGATATCCTTTCTTCTGCTTGGTCAATTCAGCTGTTGAAACTTGTGCATGCTTCGTGAAGTTCTTCTGTTGTTTTTTTCAGCTCCATTAAGTCATTTATATTCTTCTCTAAGCAGTTTATTCTCATTCACATTTCATCAAACCTTTTTTCAACGTTCTTAGTTTATTTGTATTGGGTCAGAACATATTCTTTTAGCTCAGAGAATTTTTTTATTACCCACCTTCTGAAGCCTGTTTCTGTCAATTCATCAGACTCTTTCTCCATCCAGCTTTGTTCCTTTGCTGGTGATGGTTGAGATCCCTTGGAGGAGGAGAGGCATTCTGGTTTTGGGTGTTTTCATCCTTTCTGCGCTGGTTTCTTTCCATATTTGTGGCTTTATCTACCTGTGGTCTTTGTAGTTGGTGACTTTTGGATGGGGTCTCTGAGTGGACTTTTTTTGTTGATGATGAAGTTATTTCTTTCTGTTCTTTTTTAGTTTTCCTTCTAACAGTCAGGCCTCTCTGCTATGGGACTGCTGGAGGTCCACTCTAGACCCTGCTTGCCTGGGGATCACCTGCGGCAGCTGTAGAACAGTGAGGGTTGCTGCCAGTTTCTTCTTCTGTTATCTTCGTCCCAGGAGGATATATCTTCCAGATGTCAGCCTGAGCTCTCCTTTATGAGGTGACTCTTTGGATGTATGGGGGCAGGGAGCTGCTTGAGGATACAGTCTGTCCTTTATAGGAGCTCAAGTGCTGGGCTATTAGCTCCGTTGTTCTGTTCATAGCTGCTGGGCACGTACATTTAAGTCTGCTGCAGCAAAACTCGTAACTGCCTTTTTTTCCTAGATGCTCTGTCCTGGGAAGGTGGGGCTTTATTCATAAATTCCTGACATGCTGCTGGCTTTTTTCAGAGCTCCCTGCCCAGCTAGGAGGTAGCCTAGACACAGTCTGCCAGCAGAGGTGTTGCTGAGCTGCCATGGGCTCTGCCCAGCTGCTGTGTAAACTTCCTTGCTGTTTTGTTTATAGAGGTATAGTTAGAACTGCCTCGGTAATGGAGGACTGCCTCTGTAATGGCGGACTGCCTCGGTAGTGGCAGACTGCCTTGCTAATGGCAGATTGCCTCTGTAATGGCGGACTGCCTCAATAATAATGAACTGCCTCGGTAATGGCGGATGCCCTTCCCCTAACAGAGCTGGAACATCCCAGGTCCAGCTGAGCTTGCCTCTGTAATGGCGGACTGCCTCAATAATAATGGACTGCCTCGGTAATGGTGGATGCCCTTCCCCTAACAGACCTGGAACATCCCGGGTCCAGCTGAGCTTGCTGTGAAACTCTCAATCCAGAGCATTTCAGATTGCTGGTCTTTGTGGGGGTGGGACCCTCTGAGCCAGATCACCTGGCTCCCTGTTTCAGCCCCCATTTTTTTCAGTTGAATGGGTGGCTCTGTCTCCCAGGCATTCCAGGCACCAGTTGGAACAGCCACCCAGATTTGTGTGAGTTTTTGTGTGGAGACCTGCTATGCCAATTGAAAGAGCCATGCTGGGAACTTGTGGCGCTTTTCAGCCTGGGAATCTCCTGGTCTGTGGGCAGTAAAAACTCATTTGGGAATGCAGTGATCACTCACCCTCTGTTTTGTTCTCGCTGGAAACTGCACCCCAGAGCTGTTCCTATTCGGCCGTCTTGGATCCCTCTCCCAGGAGTTCTTAATGCACTTTATATTTGAACATAAAAGAAAACTTTACTTTTACCTCTTATCAATATCAGCTGTCACCAGAAGGCCATAATCTGGGTCTTGTCTCTCTAGGAGAGCCACCATAGGCCTGTGTCATCCCTCTGACAATATTAAAATCATTGGCAAAGCTTCTACATCTTTAAATCATGGAAAAGTGACTGAGGAGAGTAGCACCAAGGATGAAGCAACACTCAATCTCATCATTAAAATAACTAACACTGATTTAGGTCTTAACAAAGTGCTTCCACTAATACAGTGATATTCAGTTTGATTCTCAGCAATGAGACGGATGACCGCTAACATGTACTGAGCATTTACTTACGGCACTTCTTATACATCTTACGGGTTTTACCTTACTTAATTCTCCCAACAATCCTATGAGAAAGGCCATGTCTTAAGACTTGTCTTAAAAAGGTGAAAAAAACAAGGTTAAAGAAGTTAAGTCACTTTCCTCTACAAAGTTCCAGGAGGAAATAAAATGGCTGGGATGTGAAATTCTCTCCAGGCTACTCTGAAGTTGTGCCTTCACCTAATGTGCCAGCACTGCCAGGTGCAGAGAGTGGATTTGCCCAAATCACAAGCCTTGGCAGTTGTTCCTCCAAAACTCAAACTCAGCACACTCTTAGACTCCCTCTCCCATTGGACTCACAGGAACAACCTGAGCAACAATGTTCAACCAGGTGCGGTAGGGCAGCCTGAAACCTACCCCATCGACGTCTCCCACACTCCCTGTGTGGTTCACAGAGCTATGGGGAAAGCCTTGGGGAAATGAATGAGTACAATCCTTCTTCCTGCAGGCATCACCCTGTGCATCAGCCCACCCACCTACCCAACTGTCCATATAAAGCTTTCTAAGAGAACCATGTATTTCTAAAATACCTTGAAGTTACCTGCTATATAACTGAAAGTGTTTGACTGTAATAAAATCTGAACACAGGCAGTGGTTCACCCTCCCACTGCTATAAAGAAATAACTGAGACTGGGTGATTTATAAAGAAAAGATGTTTAATTGGCTCACAGTTTCACAGGCTGTATAGGAAGCATAATGCTGGCACCTGCTTGGCTTCTCGGAAGGCCGCAGGAAACTTTCAAGGCATCTCTATGGTGGGAGCAGGAGGAATAAAGAGGGGGAGGAGAGATGCCACATTTTAAACAACCATATCTCATGATAACTCACTCGTGATCACGAAGAACAGCACCGAGGGGATGGTGCTAACACAATTGTAAGAAGCCCACCCCCATGATCCAGTCAGCACTGGGGATTACAATTTGACGTGAGATTTGGTGGGGACACACAGCCAAACCCTTTCGGTATCTATGAAAAGAGAGATCTGGCCAGGCACGTTGACTCACACATGTAATCCCAGCACTCTGGGAGGCCAAGGCGGGCGGATCACCTGAGGTCAGGAGTTGGTGACTAGCCTGGCCAACATGGAGAAACCCTGTGTCTACTAAAAATACAGAAATCAGCCAAGCCTGGTGGCGTGTGCCTGTAATCCCAGCTACTAGGAGGCTGAGAGAGGAATATCGCTTGAACCCAGGAGGCGGAGGTTGCAGTGAGCCGAGATTGTGCCACTGCACTCCAGTGTGGACGAGTGAGACTCTTTCTCAAAAAAAAAATAAATAGATAAAAGGAAATAAAAGTAGAGATTTACATAGATTAGAGGGACAAACCACCGCCATGGCACTTTTGTGCTGGGAGGGAACCCTCCAAAGATGGCTCTCCACACCTGGAGGAGGGTTCAAAGCCTTCATGACCGGGGATACTCCTTGGTCTTATATTTGTCAGCACCTCTTTTCTTCCTCAACTCAAATGGAGGAGGAAAATGCTTAGATCACTGTATTGTAATTGCTGGTCTAGGTCCTCTTGATGGGACATTAAGTTGGAATATTCCAATAGCTACCTTCTTTCTGGGGCTTGATGCCACTGCAGGAACAGATGGGTAAGCAGAACCTAGGAGTGGCTGTGGGAGTTGGATGCCCTGCTTAAAGTAATTGCGATCAGTATGGCGGAAGCCATTGGAACTCGACTAAATCCAGAAGTTGGTGTTAGCATAATCAGCATCAAGCCAAGAACTGGGGAGTTCCTGCAGAGCCTGGAGGAAGGCCTTCATGTAATGGCTTGGCTTTTAACAGCGTTCCTTTCCCTTGAAAACAATGTCATCCTTCACCTAATAAATCAGGTCTTGACAATTCAAGGAGGAAATATAAATGTTGTAGTAATGACAGTCTAGGAATTCCTGCATCAATAATTCATGTGATAGATCCCTAGCAGGTTTAAAAAAAAAGTTCCAAGTATAGCAAACAAAATTATTATGTAGATCATTCTAAAATATAGACATTTGTTTTGATTTTGTTTTGTTTTTTGAGATGGAGTTTCACTCTTTCACTCAGGCTGAAGTGAAGTTGCACCATCTTGGCTCACTGCAACCTCTGCCCCCTGGGTTCGAGCAATTCTCCTGCCTCAGCCTCCCAAGTAGCTGGGACTGCAGGTGTGAGCCACCATGCCTGGCTAATTTTTGTATTTTTAGTAGAGATGGGGTTTCACCTTGTTGGCCAGGCTGGTCTTGAACTCTTGAACTCAGGTGATCCACCCATCTCAGCCTCCCAAAGTGCCGGTATTGCAGGCATGAGCCACCGCACCTGGCCAGAAATTTGTATTTTTTTTTATTATAGTGCCCAGGTTTTTTTTCCAGTATGAATATAATAACTTTATTGACAAGTAAACTAAAATACAAAATGTATAAATAAAACAAGTTCTATTAAGAAAAGGAAGGAAGGGGGGGAATGAAGGATAGGAAGAAGGAGAACGGATTATGTCTTAGAAATCAGTGTGCCAAAAATGGTTTTTATTTTTGAGACTCTTTTGAATACTATTGTGAGAAGTCTGACAACTCTTAGCCCCTTTTCTTTCATGTTTTTCTTCTAGTCCCCTCATTCGTGAGAAATGTCTTCACGATGGGTTATTAGCCAGTGGTAACTGACCTCTTCGTCTCCAAGGGTCTGTGTTAATTTTCTGCTGCCTAATTCCTCTCCATCCTTCAGTATGTCAACCGTCCTCTTCCTGGTTAATGTGCTGTTCTCTTTCATGGTCCCCTAGTCTCTTAGTAGTCAAGATTCACTGTCAACAATTCCTTTTTAGGCCGGGTGTGGTGGCTCACGCCTGTAATCCTAACATTTCGGGAGGCTAAGGTGGGAGGATCACTTGAGGTCAAGAGTTCAAGACCAGCCTGGGTAACACAGTGAGACCCCATCTCTACAAAAAATTTTAAAACTAGCCAGATGTGGTGACGCATGCCTATACATCTACTCCCACCTACTCAGGAGGCTGAAGTGGGAACGTCACTTAAGCCCAGGAATTCGTGCACCAACGAGTTATGATGGCACCAACACACTTCAGTCTAAGTGTCAGAGGAAGACCCTCTCTCTAAAAACAGTTAATTAAAATAATAAATTGAAATATCCTCCTTGGTCTCTGTTATCTTCTTTATTCCTCTGTGAACAGTACTTAAACTCCATTATAATTTATACTAACAATTTCAGCAGCTTTACTCCTGAGAATAAAATCTGGAGTTCTTCTCACCCTACAAAGACCTATGTGACCTGGCCTTCCGTCCTTGGTCCTATCACTTTCCCTTTGTTGACAATGCTCCAGTCCCCTGGCCCTTCATGGTGTTCTCTAACTGAACTAGACCTGTCCTCTTCCTAGGGCCTTGACTCTCCCTTCCTGGAGGACCTTCCTCCGGCTTTTTGCATGGCTGCCTCTGTTCATTTAGCCCTCTGAACATGTGTGCCCTCCCGAGCGAGGCCTGCCCAGACCATGCCTTCCCCAACCACTGCGTGATCTGTCCCATAAGCAGCTCTCCTTTCTTCCTCTCTTATCACTAACTGGAATTTCACTCTTTATTCAATTGCCTCGTTTATTTTCTGCCTCTCCTCTCTCTCCACCCCATTTCATAGAAGCAAGGACTTCACTGGTTTTGTAGATATTCAGTAAGTATGTGTTTAATGACAGGAGAGAAGAAAAGGAGGAAGGAAGGAGAGAGGTGGGAAGGGAGGGAGGCAAGAAGCAGGGCAGGAAATTCCATTCATTCATTCATTCATTCATTCATTCATTCATTCACTGAACATTAATGGGGAATTCCTAATGCCAGGCTTCATGCTGGAGGCAGGGTATGTCCAAAGCAATAAGTATGGTGCCTCTCCATAGCGAGCCTTCATAGGCGCTTTTTTCTGAATGAATGGAAAAGAAGGCATAACCCCTACCTCCTACATGAATACACATATTATCACATCAGTAGTCAATATTTAATGTTATTCAACTAATTTGTCTTTGTAGTTGTTTGCAAGGCTAAAATAGGTGTTATTTTAACCTAAATGACCATCAAAACTTGAATAAGATAGTCTATGCAATGGTGAAGCCTTAGAACATAGTCTAAAATCCTTTATCTGGCTTTTCAAGCCTTACCCAAACTCACCTTTCCAAACCCATTTCATTACCTTCGCAATACACACTGTTAGTTCTGGAAACTTCCTTTGCCATCTCACAGGCCCCTGACTGTCAACCTTGCCTTGGCTCACCCAGATGGATGAAGGGGCAGTTTTATGGAAACAGTAGCATGATCTGAACCAGGCAAGCGGCCAGGAGTCTCAGCCCCTTCACTCAGCATTTGTCACTGAACAGGCCCACTTTGTGAGTCTACGCCTCAATGTCTTCTCCTGTAAAAGGGGTTGAGTGATAGGACTTCATTCAGAATTGCTTTTGAATTCACCGTCATCCATGTACAGTCCTTGGCGCAGTGTTTATCAGTCAATGGCCCATAAGCATTAGCGATCCTTACATCAACCAGAACACCCATCTTTTCCCATCTCACTCCATGGTACCTATCCACTAAGCTCACATGCCCGTGACCTCCAGGAAGCTGGGCTCAGGAAGCTCCCCTGAACTCTTACTCAGACACTGATGTTTACTGTTACTAATATGAGCTCTGCTTAATTAAACTGTGACCTTCCTGAGGGGAAAATCAGGTCCTGCTACCACAAAGCAGGCTCTTGAAAAATCCTTGATTGAAGTGTGTATTATAGTGCTAAAAAATTGGAATAAACAATTAATTCTGCTTTAAATTGATATTAAATATGTCTGTAACATTATATAAATTCTAGACTTTCACATTTAATCAAAGTCTTAATCATAATGAGCAGCATTTATGAAAGGGTAATTAAGAGAGTCCCAAAAGAGCTGGAAATAGTAAATTGCTAATAGCATCCCCAAGGTTTTGCTTTTTGCTCTGATAAATTAAGTAATTTAATAATAGAGGCAGTGTGCACCAAAAAGAGCACAAGTTTTAAAGGCAGAGGACCTACGTTCTGATCCTTGCCCTGCCAGCCTGTGACTCTGCCCCAGTGACGCATCTGCTCCGAGCCTCTGTTAACTCACCTCTTATGTGAAAAGCTATATTAACACCACTGCTTGTCAGAACATGTTCCTAAAATCCTTATGGTTTTATGCATGAAATCTAACTTCAAATTTCCTTTTTAAATATATCATAGACTATTTACAAACTATAACAAAAAACATATACATATTCATAACAGAAATTAAAAATTCATGATTTTGTGCAGCTAAAGTTTCTGTTTAATAAAATGCATTATAAAATTGCAAAATGAGGTATTTAAAAAAATAACTTTGCAACACTTATCTGCATACATCAGTGTTTGCTTGATCTAGGCAATGTAATGAAAGAATTAAATCATACATGATTACATGTGTCGTTCACAACATTAAATTTCAAGTTTGTGCTCACCAAAAATAAGCTCAATTTATTAAAAATAGTTTATCTGCTTTTAAAAAATGGGTTTCTGGATAATATTTTCTTCTTTGCTAAAAAGTAACATCCCTTCCAGATAATCTTGAGGTACCTTATAATTCTCACATTCCATAAAATTATATTCTTAAAGCCTAGTAGAATCTTACAGTTTAAAATAAACTTATCAGTTTAAAATTCTCAGTAGATTTATCAGTGTTTCCATCTTTAACTGATTTTCCCATATTTAAAAGCTAAAAAATTTCCATGACATGTCAACATAAAGCAATGCTAGTCACCTTACATATTATTGTTCTAAGTCTCCAGATTATTCCAGTTTGGTCTAGAATATTCTGTTTTTCTTAGGATGCCTCTCTCCACTTGAATTTTCTTCATTCTCTCATGTGAACCTGTCCAAAAACAATGTTGATTTCTAGCTTAATTCATCATAACTAGAAACTGCTCTCTTATACATATTGCATCTAAATGTTAGAAACATCTTCATATTCCTCTAAATTTTGACCCCCTCCTATATGAATTAGGGTGGTTTGGGAGGAGATGCAAGCTAGCCTATGGATTTTAAATATAGTTTACTATGATAATATTTTCATGTATAACTTCAATTGTTACCATTGATTAGAAAATCAGCCCTATCTGAGTATCCACTTTGTCCACTATAGAACACAGGCAAGAGCAAGATGAATTAGGAAGAGGGAAACAGGAGAACAGGATGTGGGTTTTATTTCAAAGACAAAGCCAATGGGAACATTGCAAGAATAATTTGATGGAGATGCCTATTAAGGTTTTTATCACAGCACACACTGGATGACCGGGAAATGCAAGGCACCCTCTGCCCACTCTGCCTAGCCTACCAAATTAAATCTAATTTATTTCATAAAAAGACCTAAGGCATATATAGTCATCTGAATGACTGGCTTGGTACACAATGAATTCCCCAGAATATTAATAGGTTTGTTATAGCCTGAATGTTGATTTATTGAAAGTGTCATTCCAGCCTATGCATATTGATTCTCAAAAGGTAATATGTGACAAAAATGCTTGGTCTGTCAAAGCTGTCACCTGGGCTGGTCTGACTGGTTCCTTTGCCACCGATGTTGGTCTGACATGATTTCTGCCTCAAAGAAGGAAGAAAAAGGACCAGTCAAATCTGGGGAAGCCATCGACAGGCAGCAAAGGCAGGTGGTTAGCAGCAGACACCTTTGAGTCAGAGCAGTGGTGCTCAGCTGCCAGTGATTTTGTCCCCAGGGGATATGTGGTCATGTCTGGAGACAATTTTGGTCGTCACCACTGGGGGAGCTTCTGGCATCTTGTGGGTAGAGGCAGGGATGCT
This sequence comes from Saguinus oedipus, assembly GCA_031835075.1. NCBI lineage: Eukaryota > Metazoa > Chordata > Mammalia > Primates > Cebidae > Saguinus > Saguinus oedipus. Next base: position 171,077,530 of record CM063172.1, on the reverse strand, counting down.
GCCAAATGCCAGGCAGTGCCTAGGACAGGCCCATGAGAATCGTCTGGTCCCAAATGTCAGCAATGCCGAGATTGAACACCCTGAGTCAGACTCCCTGCATTGAGTCAGACTCTCTGCATTGAGTCAGACTCCCTGCATTCTGATGCTGTCCGTACCCACAGCTTGCTTTGGGAAACCTTTCTAAGCTTCCCAAGTACCAACTATCTCATCTTTAAAAAGAGTGAATCCCATTTCCTATTCCACAGGATTGTAAAAATGAAACTGATCGATGCTTACTAAGCACTTGGGACACTCCCTAACACATAGCATGCCCAGCGCATCTTAGTTATTGTTAGTAATGGAAATAACGATACGAATAGCAGCAGCCACAACGGCTTTCTTTGCGCTAGATAGCCCATCTAGAGGTTTCCAGGGCATCTCAGCACTCCAGAAGGACTTTGGTTTGAAAGCCAATTATGGGCATTCAGAAAATGGCCACATGCAAAACCCAGAAATTTTCTTTAAGCTAAAACCCTGCCAGGATCTTTTTTTTTCTTCAACCTTGCACTTTAAGTTCCGGGTACATGTGCAGGATGTGCAGGTTTGTTACATAGGTAACGTGTGCCATGGTGGTTTACTGCACCTGTCAACCCATCGCCTAGGTATTAAGCCCAGCATCCATTAGGTATTCTTCCTGATGCTCTCTCTCCCCTCAACCCCCTGTAGGCCCCAGTGTGTGTTGTTCCCTGTTGTGTCTATGTGTTCTCATCATTCAGCTCCCACTTATAAGTGAAAACATGCAGTGTTTGGTTTTCTGTTCCTGCGTTAGTTTGCTGAGGGTAGCAGTTTCCAGCTCCATCCATGTCCCTGCAAAGGATATGGTTTTGTTCCTTTTTATGGTTGCATAGTATTCCGTGGTGTGTACGTACCACAAGGTCTTTATCCATCTGTCATTGATGGGCATCTGGGTTGATTCCATGTCTTTCCTATTGTGACTTGTGCTCCTGCCAGGATCTTAATATGCCACTCCCATGCCCTAAGAAATAAGTAAAAGAGGTCACAGTGAGTAATAGCCTATGTGAACTATTAATGTGCTCTCTATTGGGGATGGGGGGCATTAATGTGGATGTCACCTTTAGGGGTGTGATGTTTGAGGTAAGCATAGAATTGAACTTATTGAAGTGTAGTAAATTTCGTGGACGTTCCATGAGTTTATGTGCTGGAAATTAATGCAAGTCCATTGGTTGGCTCCCACCCCTTTCCTAACCTTATAAAGGAAGCCCAAAAGGTCACCCAGGCAAGCATCCTGGGGCATGACAAGTCTCTCAACCCCGCTCAATCTTTATCATGGATTTTCAGGGGGAAGCCAAAATGGAACACTGTGAAACATTTTTCTAACTATTAACCAGTGCTTTGGAATTGATCTGAAATACAAAGCCAATTCAGCCAATTAATGTGCAGCTATGAAAATAGTTATCTCTATTTCACATAACCCTCAGCATCTCTGGCGAGGTCATATTCACAATGAATTTTTTTTTTTGGCGGGGGGAGCACAGTTGTTGCTTGTCACAGGCCAGAAAGATCATTTATCTGCAAAACACATATAGAGAAACTGCTGAGAAGTCCCACGAATCTTCTCCCCAGCATTCTTTTACAAAACCAAATTCACCGTCAAACTTAAAAAGAAGCTGGGGGAGAAGGAAGAATTCTGCCTCGCCAGGCTTTGTGATTACATTCAGTGAAGATGCTGAGAATGTCTGTGGAAAGTCTCAAAAGCTATGAAACCTTAAATATGCCAGAGTTACTAAAATACTTAAAGTGCTTATGAAAGTCATATTATAAGTCTATTATAAGATGGCCTTTTGTTTTAATACCAAAAAGCTGTGCAAGTCCTCTAGGAAACCCTCGTAAAAATTCAATTAACCTTTGTGCAAAAAAAAGAAGACCCAGAAACAATGCCAGAATTGGGGTCGTTAACCGCGTGCTGGCCTCCTGTTTGAGAATAGCCAAGTACTCAGTCAAATGCTCTGAAAGTCAGGCGCTTGTAGGGAATTAGCCGTAACACAGAAAGCATTCTTCACGCTTCCCTGCCCAGCTAATGTCCATTGTACTTCGTTCCCTATTTTTTTTTTTTCTAAAACATTCCAAATTATACAGAGAAAGTAGGTATCTAAAAGCCAGTTCTCAAACTAATCTATGATGGCTTTCTCCCTTAAAGAACTTATTCATATTATTTCATAAATCGACTCATATTCCTATTGATGACAGTGTTTTCTTAACCTAAGACTAGGGACAAGGACATCTTTTTATATAAGCTTCCTGAGGGAGATTCTTTTGATCCTAACAGAACCTAACACAGTACTGTAGCCTGCTGCCAAATATTCTTTACACAGTCAGTAAGTCATGGGACTGTGATTAGTAAATGTTTGCCACATAGTTCCTGAAACATGAATATTTGAGCCGCAAAACTTTAAATGTATCATTTGTTGTGAAATCTAGTTGAGGAACATGCTTTGAGGTATTCCTGTTTTTATGTTGTCTATTTAAATATACAATTTTCAAAGTTTGATAAGTTTCATTAACAATTTGACTTGCGATTGTTTCTTTAAAAGTCACCTACATTTTTTCATGCTAAGCGACTGCTGAATACATCATTGATACAGTATGATGTTCCCGTACTCCTTCCCCACCCCCCACCCCGCCGCAAAATGGACATATTTATGTACCAGCGCGGCACTAATTTTCTAAAGTAACTCTAACAAACTTGATTCTTGTTCCTTTTGGCTTCCCCGCTGCCTCCCTTCCTTCTCTCTTTGAAAAACTGCCCAAACTGAGTTTGTATGAAGAGAAGAAAATGACAGAGGACTTGTGCCAATTCACTGATGTGTTCTTGGGCACAATCTGTAAGAACAATAATAAAGTGCTCAAAAGGAACAGTAAGATTTCATCTGCTTTTTAAATTACCAGATTCACTACCTACCCTCTTTGTGTGGCAAAGCTTCTTTTCATTACTTTCCCTGATGCCTCTGGCCCCTGTACTGGATACAGAGGTAGGATATGTTGGGTGGAAGAGTTGACAGGAATTCTTTAGGAAAAAACCATGTGATTTTAATGGGAGGAGTCCTTTCTAACGACGAGAACCTTGCTGCATTTTGAATAGCTTTGAAGGAATATCTACAAAACAGTTCAATGGGGGCATGTAATACCTTCAGTTCCAAACACTGCCCTTGACTGGGATATCCCAACATCCTTCATGGCATCGGAAGTCAGGAGGCAGTGCCCACCTGCCAGCACCTCTTAGTGATCTCCCCTCTTAGTGGCTGCGTGCCGCTTTCCTCCGTGCCTGGTTTCCATGGAGAAAGCTGCACCGTCAGCTTTCATTCCCAGTTACCAATGGGTTGTTGGCACATTGCTTATGAAAATGGTTTCTCTAATGCTAATTAGTTACAGCAGTGAAATTAAAAGTGGCGCCTGCTTTTCTTTATTGATACTCTTCAGCATGTGCTGAGGCAGGTATTTCAGATAAGGCCTGAAATTACTAATTATACTTTCTAGCAAGAGAGAACGTTCACTTAGCGTGTGATGGGGGAGACATTAACTCTTTCTTACCTTCCATGGAGGGTTCCAGTTAGGTGATTTCCTACAAAGGAGACAAGATTTCCTGAGTCTTGTCTGCTTCCTGTAATGGTGTACTTGGCTCCCGTACCCCGAAGCCTAGAACCAGGAATGCACAAAAGACGCGTCATCACAATGGTAATAATACCAATGTAATCAAACTCTGGCTTCTGGCATCTTGTAAGTATGCGATTTTAAGCAAGCTGTTTAATTCTCAATTTTCTCATATGTGAAAAAAAGAGAATTAAGATTCTTTTTCCCAGATTGTTGTGATGGTGGAATGGGAAAATCGGGCCAGCTTGGGGCTTGTGACCGGTGCAGTCACACCGGGACCCCATGGAGTTAGAGGCTCTACTGCTAACATCTTGAAACGCTAAATCATTTTTGAAGAAGGGGCTCTATGTTGCTGTTTTGCACTAGGTTTCACAAATGATGTAGTCACGGTCAGCTAGAAATCGCTGCAGTGGCCGGGCACAGTGGCTCACTCCCGGAATCCCAGCACTTTGAGAAGCCGAGGTGGGCGGATCACGAGGTCAAGAGATGGAGACCATCCCGGCCAACATGGTGAAACCCTGTCTCTACTAAAAATACAAAAATTAGCTGGGCGTGGTGGCGAGCGCCTGTGATCCCAGCTACACAGGAGCCTGAGGCAGGAGAATCACTTGAACCCGGGAGGTTGCCTTGAGCCGAGATCGCACCACTGCACTCCATCCTGGTGACAGTGTGAGACTCCATCCCCCACAAAAAAAAAGAAAAGAGAAAAGAAAACACTGCAGTGATGATAAAAATCTCAGTGGCTTCACCCAACAGAAGTTCATTTCTCACTTATGCTATGGCCTGCTCCCGGCAGAAGGCTGCCCTCCTTATCAAGGCCCAGGCTGACACAGGCTGCTTCCACCTGGGCTTCTGTGATCCCACCCCAGAGGAAAGGAAGTGAAGAACTGTGCACTGCCCCTAAAGCTCTCACCCCAAGTGACACTTTTCACTGGTGCTTACAATTCTTATTTCTTATTTAATTTTCTTATTTTCCAAGAAATTCCGGTTTCTCTTGACTGTCGTCTTCCCTGGGGACAGAGCATATGCTGAGAAAGTTAATGTCGCAGCATCAGGATTAAATCCTTTCCAGCTGAACTGAGACACTGATACCAGCATCCCTGATTCCCTCATTATACTCCCTCAAGATGGAAATGGCGTTGCCGCTTGTGTTCTGATTATAAAATATACATGGATTATTATAACACATTCGAGCAAGTTGAAAAAGTAGGAAGTTAACCCACAAAGCTAAAATCAGCAAGATCCGGAATCTCACTACTCATTATTGCTTGTCTGTCTTTCTAGGCATTTTAGGATATATACCCACACTTGAAGCTTTTATAACTATTAGTATTATTATACACATTAATGTGGACAGTGTTTTATAAACAGCTCAATTATGGGCATGTATGTACTAAATATAGTTACAATGAAGCTATTTTTCAAATGTCTCATTGTGAGAAGTAGTCACCTACCACCCAATCACATGGCGTATGTAAGGATTTAACTCCCTGTCCTCAAGCCTCGGTTACAGGTTCTAGAGAGGGCCACTTAGCAGTTGTTATCCTTCCAGAAATTTTCTGCACATCTGTAAGCAAATACATGTGTTCTTCCTTCTTTGATCCAAATTGTTGTACTCTATAAATTGCTTTCGTTTATACTCTATGTATAAATGATTCTATAGTGTTTCATTTTAGGAAATGTTTAATGAATTACATATTTATATGATGACTCTAACTGTATCATTTCATTAGTGTATCTATATAAAGCTTATTTATGCCTGTAATCCCAGCACTTTAGGAGGCCAAGGCAAGCAGATCATGAGTTCAGGAGATCAAGGCGATCCTGGCCAACATGGTGAAACTCTCTACTGAAAATACAAAAGTTAGCCAGGCATGGTGGCTTGTGCCTGTAATCTAAGCTACTTGGAAGGCAGGAAAATCACTTGAACCAGGGAGTCAGAGGTTGCAGTGAGCAGAGATCGCACCACTGCACTCCAGCCTGGTGACGAACGAGACTCCGTCTCAAAAATAAATAAATAAAAGCTTATTTACTTGCTTATTTGATACATCATTCAGAATTGTTTTTTGTTTTGTTTTTGCCACAAGGTCTCACTCTGTCACCCAGGCTGGAGTACAGTGACACAATCAGAGCTCACTGCAGCCTCAACCTTCCAGGCTCCTGTGATCCTCTCACCTCAGCCTCCTGAGTAGCTGAAACTACAGCACCTGCCAGCATGCTCAGCTAATTTATTGTATTTTTTTCTAAACACAGGGCTTTGCCGTGTTGCCCAGGCTGGCCTTAAACCCCTGGACTCACATGATCCACCCACTTCAGCCTCCCAAAATGTGGGATTACAGGCGTGAGCCACTGCACCTAGCCAGCCACATCATTCAGAATTTTTTGAAGAGGCCACATAACAGCTATTTTGAGAGTTAAATGAAATGATCCTTTGGAGAATATTTTGCAAAATTAAATATAACCAGGTGTGTATCCACACTGATGGTAAACAGTAATTGTTTGCCATATATCCTGCCTACTTGTGTTATTTTATTAATAAGTGCAATAATATAATTCTGCAACGACCGTGTGTTCATTTCACATTCCACTGGAAATCATACTATAAAGAGAGGCACAATACATATGAAAAAGCGACGTGTAATCGCGGAACTACAGCATGAGCAGTGGCAGGAGCCACAGCAGTCAGTGTGCCCGAGGCAAGCCGATTTATGCGCACTGTTCCCGAGCACCTGCTAATGTGTTCCCCTTCACTCTCAGATTTCTTCAGTGCAGCCATAAATCACACTCATTTGATTTATCAGTAAATCAGCCAGGCCCCAAATCTTGAAAGAGACATCCGTAATCTGCCTGTGTATACTGTCACTTTATTGTCCTCAGCGTAGCTAAAACGAAACACATTGCAACTGATCCTTGTTAAATTAGTTCACGGTGATACAGCGCAGGTACAATAGTTCATTTACACTTTACACAAACCTGTTCATTTAAGGCCACTATTCATGCCGTTCTTTCCTGCCTTGGAAACTGGCCGCCGCCTTGTCCCTTTCCATCCCACCCTGCCAGGCCGATTACCTTCCCCTGAGATTATACAGGGAAGCAAGGAAGGGCTTGCATGAGCTTCTTCAATATATTTACTACCATTATCAGTATCGTTACATTAGTAATTCTTATGCATTCTAATAACATGATGTGTCTATTTAATTTTCCTCATTTTACTATTTTCCCATTTGTCACACAGAAAACTAAAAATTATTTCTGAAAAGTATTCTATCTAAAAACAACTTACTCTTTCACATTTCCGATGATTATCCCCCAAAGGAAGTTAATTTTCTCCCACTATGCTGCAGCTGACTCAGGGAAGGCCATCTTCATCACCTTGATTCATTAACCTTTTATTAAGTAAAAGTCCCAGTATTTCTTTTTTCCATCACCAATACATGCTGCTGATCGCCTGCAAGAAGAGTCACTTCGTGTTTTTAACACTTTTAAAGCAAAATATCTTTTCAGAATGCTAGGTGGGAAACTACCCAGGAACAGCGTCCTCATAATTAACCACACTGGTGAGATAAGTGCTGCTGGCGTGTACTCAGGACGCCTCGCTCTCCCACCTCATCCGAGTTAATTAGCAGGCATCATGCGCACTTCTGCGCCTGCCCCACTGCCTCATTAGAACTGCGTGCACTGGTTTGTGTCCAAGCCGTTTCACCTCGGCTCGCCCACCAGTTACTCCGATCGCAGTTCGCTACGCTGGTTCTCCATTTCCATTGCCTTCCTTTTCATGCTGGGTGGCGTCTTCACAGAGGATGCGAGACAGCAAAGCACGGTCTCGTTTCATTGTAATGACGGAATGTCCCAGCCAGAGCCAAAGAGTGTAGACATTCCACACTAATTCCAGCCCATCTCCAGTGTTCTAGAAATCCATCACTGTGTGCCTAGACCGCCAGTGTCAAGGAAACAGATCCGTGGGTCTTCTGCCTCCCGGCTGCCCTGACTTCCTGACGACTGTCCTTTTCCTGGGAGCCATTGTTAATGGCCTTTTTAATCACCATCATCAACACTGGGGAACTCTCAACAACACCTTAAGCTTTAAAATGTTTTTGAAAGTGAGTTGGAGACGCACAAATATTTAGATTTCCTCAAGGAAAAGTGTCCTAAGTGTCTGAGTTTTAAATCTGAGCCAAGTTTTCTTGGAAGATGTATCCCAATTACAGTTGTAAATAGTAATCCCACAAACAGAAGCTTGGATGGGAAGTAATTAAAAACAGGTGAATTCCCTAAATGTTGCTTTTCCCACACATCAGAAGCAGCAGCTTTTTTAAAGGATGTGATTATTGCCCTGATGCACATTCTCACACTCCTGGGAAAGAGTTTATGCTAGAGATCCCTTTGGCAGTTTGAGGAACACTTCGGACACTAATTTGAATAATACTATTAAATATATAAAGTATAGAAGATTCAAAGGAAAATGCGGTTATAGAGTGATACAGATACATTTGTGGCTTTTGATATGTGTTTCTTTATGAGTGGACTCAAGTCAGGCCGGGAACAGTGGCCACGCCTGTAATCCCAGCACTTGGGGAGACCGAGGTGAGCTGATTCCTTGAGCTCAGGAGTTCCAGACCAGCCTGGGCAACATGACAAAACCCCATCTCTACAAAAGATACAAAAATGTCTCAGCTACCCAAAAGGCTGAGGTGGGAGGATCACTTGAACCCAGGAGGTGGAGACTGCAGCAAGCTGTGATTGCAGCACTGCACTCCAGGCTGGGCGACAGAGCAAGACCCTGTCTCAAAAATACATGTAAATAAAAACAACAAGTCGGTACTTTACATTTAAAATATAGCAAGTTAAAGTAAAAGTTTATTGCTTAAAGAAATATCAGTGCAAAGAACATGTTTGCTGAGTTAGCCTGAGAACAATAAATAGTGAATGAGAATGACTCCTCTCCTTCCTCCTGATGACCAAAACCCACTGCAGATGGGGATACTGGAAAGCAACGTGAATGTCGGAGTCACTGGAGGCGACTGCATTGCCCGCAGCTGGCAGCTCCGTCACACCCAATCACACCCAAGGACAGCAGTGATCACACGCAATCTACTGTAACTATAATAAGTAATAGTGAACATAGTTGGTATTTCAAGCTGTCTACAGCTACTCTAAAACCACATGAAAATACCTGTTTCTCATTTTTGACAGAGTCACAGATAACACTAACACTACTGATATTGAGGCCTATATTTATAGTGGAAGGAAACGCCAAACTTCAGGTAGAGATGAGTGAAATTAAATATATAATTAATTCCCATCCAAGCTCACAAACTCCAGGGCCTCCTGTTAACATTTTCAATCCTATAGGAAACAAGAAACACAGTCTGTGGTTGGAGCAGGAAGGATGAGATGAAGGAGAGTAGCTATGAGGTGGCCAACAAGGTAGGGTTATGAAGAGTCACTGCATGCCAGGCCCCGTGCTGGGCACTGCCGCAGAGTGGCCAACTCATTCCCCACGTCGCTACCCTGGGTACAGGCAAATGGTGGGGCCATAACACAAATCCACGCCACCTGGAGTGAGGTGGAGTGAGTTACTGATGAGTTTGGAAAGAGTAAACCCATCATGCTTCACTCCCATTTTTTCTTGGTAGCAGATGCTCTGCAGAGAACTTGTGTCCTGCAGTTTTCCAAGGAAGTCCGGCTGTGCCTAAGCTTTGGTGGACAGATTCTCACAAGTATGAAATTCGATATTAGAAAACCCACTAGTTCACATATACAAGTCAGGCCCTCCATCCTAGCTATCTTGTATATAAACATGTCACTCCACCTGCTCTCCTTTGTTATTTACTTATTTTTCTATTATATATAGTTAAGGTGTACAACATATTTTGATATATTTATACATAGTGAAGTGGTTACTATAGTCAAGCAAATTAACATACTTATCTTACATGGTTACTTTTTTCATATGTATATAGTAATAGCACCTAAAATCTACTCTTTTTGCAAATTTTCATTGTCCAATACAATGTTATAATTATAGTTCTCTAATAGATTTCTAGAATATTTGTTCCATCTGTGACTTTCTATGCTTTGACCCGTATCCTCCCATTACCTCCCACAATTCCTCCACCACGTCCACTGACCACCGTTTTCTTCTGTTTCTATATGTTTGACATTTTTTAAGATTCCACGTGTAAATGAGATCATGCAGTATTTTTTCCTGTGTCTGGCTTATTTCACTTAGCGTAATGTCCTCCAGGTTAATACATGTTGCCACAAATGGTAGGATCTTCTTTTTAAGGCTTGATAATATTCCATTTTATATATAGAGAGATTTATAGGTATGGAGATATCTATCTATCCATATATATATATAATATATGTATATATAAAATATATATATAATTATATAAAATATATATAAATAAATTTAATATACATATATACTAATATATATAATATATATATTAGCATATATAATACTAGTCTAATGCTGACATTATACTGGGTACTTTTTCAATATTCATAAGTTTAAATTCATAAACAAAGAATTTCTTATAAAGCTGCTTACGTAGGTGTATATCTGTGAGTAAAATAAAACAACATCCCCATAACCCCAAAACCCAGACATTGCATACCTTAGATTATATATATTTATATATATAAATATATATATATATATACTTGTATATACCTATAGATTTATAGGTATGGAGATATCTATTTATCCATATATATATAATATATATGTATATATAAAATATATATATAATTATATAAAATATATATAAATAAATTTAATATACATATATACTAATATATATAATATATATATTAGCATATATACTAGTCTAATGCCGACATTATACTGGGTACTTTTTCAATATTCATAAGTTTAAATTCATAAACAATTTCTTATAAAGCTGCTTACGTAGGTGTATATCCGTGTATATATAAATATATATATTATATATATGGATATATATATAAAAATATCATATATTTTATATATATATATATAAAATGCTCTTATATATATATATAAAATGCTCCCCTCTCCCTAGTGTGTGTGTGTGTGTGTGTGCGCGTGTGTGCGTGTATTCCACAATTTCTTTATCCATTCATCCTTTGATACTTAGGTTGTTTGCATATCTTGCTGTTATAAAAAATGCCACGGTGAACATAAGAAGGCAGATATCTCTGTGAGGTGCTAATTTTACTTCCTTTGGGTGTATACTCAGCAGAGGGATTGATGGATCATATGGTATTATAGTTCTATTTTTTTATTTTTTAAGGAATCTTTGTACTGTTTTCCATAAAGGCTGCAACAATTTACATTCCCGCCAAGAGGGTGTCAGGTTTCCCTTTCCTCCAACCCTTGCTAGCACGTGTGATGTCTTTTTGATAATGGCCATCCTAACAGGTATGAGTTGCTGTCTCGTGGTCTTCATTTCCATGTCTCTGATGATCAGAGATGTTGACCACTCTTTCCTATGCCTCTTGGCCATTTTTATATATTTTTTGGAGAAATGTCTATTCAAGCTCTTTGCCTATTTATTAATCAGGGATTTTGTGCTCTTGCGTCGTAGGCATCTCTTCTACATTTTGGATATTAACCCCTTATCAAAAACATGGTTTTTAAATATTTTCTTCCAATCTGTAAGCTGCCTTTGGATTCTGTTCGTTGCTTCCTTTGCTGTGCAGAAGCCTTTTAGTTTGATGTGGTCCACCTGTTTACTTTGCTTTTGTTGCCTGAGCTTTGGTGTGGTATCCAAAAAATTATGGCCAAGGCGATGAGGTTAGCCTGTGTTTCCTGATAAGAATGTTACGATCTCAGGTCCTATGTTAAGTTCTTTCATCTATGTTGAGTTGATTTTTGTGTATGTATAAGCTAAGGGTCCTATTCATTATTTTACATGTGGATATATAGTTTTCTCAACCCCATTTATTGAAGAGACTATCCTTTCCCCGTTGTGTCTTTTTGGTGCCTTTGTTAAAAACTAGTTGACCCTTTTTTCTTTTCAAACTGAGACAGGGTTGGTAGCTGTCATGGAATGAGTTTCCTTAAACTCCAACACCTTCTGCAATTAAGACTTGCTCTCTTCTAAAGGTGTCCATTCTATTTTCAAACAGCTCTGATTTTCACAATGTTTTTCTTTGTATCTATTATGTCTAGCTAAAATCAACCTCTGTCTGTTGTCCTGGAGTACCCTGAAGCCTGAGTCCTCCTGTGAAGGGCTTATCCGTTAGTAATGAAAGCAGGCCATGAAGAAGATTACCAATTCTACCAAACACGCTGGTCCAAACAGACATATGTCTTTCCTTCTTAACATGGTAAAAATAGAAGACTAGGTTTTTCAAAAATTTCTCAAATGAGAGAGAACTTCCTCACAGGCTTCGGTATTTTTTGTGATGTCTCCTGAAGTTGATATTGAAATTAAACAGGGTCCAGGTGAGCTCTTGCCACCACATAGCAAAAGGGAACTACCCCCGCCTTCAGTTTATGCTGTATTGTTCCATTAGTGTTACCTTAGATTAATTTAATATTTCACAGCCACATTTATTGTATTTTAATTCTCTTTATATGACACATGTTTTGTTAAGCTGTAGCTCCCACCACCAGTATAGCTGTTACATATATTCTAGTATTGGGATTTTAAAGTGTTCTCTAAAAGTCTGCTCTGTTAATCCTGTTAGATTACCTAGTGATTTCAGATGTTGGGGAATGTTTCTGAATCCTGATTCTGATTTTGATACACCTTCCAATTCAAGAGCATATAAAAATTAGGTCATCATTCTGTCAAGGTCTGTTTTCAAGCTGTTAATGAAGTGCCTAAGAGGATACGTTTCTCATTACCCAATCCATTTTTATCCATTTTTTTCTATTTCATGTCTTGAAGATTTTTATTTTGATTTAGTTTGGTTTTTCATCCTTATAATACTAGTCTAATGCTGACATTATACTGGGTACTTTTTGAATATTCATAAGTTTAAATTCATAAACAAAGAGTTTCTTATTATAAAGCTGCTTACATAGGTGTATATCTTTGAGTAAAATAAAACAACAACCCCATAACCCCAAAACCCAGACATTGCAGACTCTGCTACAATATTTGGCTATATTTCTTTCTAGGCATTTTTAAAGGACATTTTTTTTTTGAGACAGAGTCTTGCTCTGTCACCCAGGCTAGAGTGCAGTGGCATGATCTCGGCTCACTGCAACCTCTGCCACCTGGGTTTAAGTGATTCTCCTGCATCAGCCTCCTGAGTAGCTGGGATTACAGGTGCCTGCCACCACACCCAGCTAATCCTTATAGTTTTTTAGTAAAGACGGTGTTTCACCATGTTGGCCAGGCTGGTGTTGAACTCCTGACCTCGTGATCTGCCTGCCTCAGCCTGTGAAAGTGCTGGGATTACAGGTGTGAGCCATTGCACCCAGCCTAAAGGACATTTTTCTAAAGGGCGTTTTTCACTCTGTTCATTATCAGGCCTTTCTCTGTCTCTCCGTCTGATGGGAAGGAGTGGTTAGTTCAGTCCTAACATTTGCAGGACCTGGGACAAGAAGACAAGCATGGTTTCACATGGGCCACATCTCAATGTTTAAAAATTCTAAATCACACTGACAAGCTGTTAAATAAAACACGTGCTATCCACTTACCTTCAGGAGTACACCTTCATAAGGACCTAGGAGGCCAGATTCTAACTTCGAGTTCTCTGACCTCTCAGAATTCTGTATCAGAACTTAGTGGAGCTGGGAGAGTCAGCCCAGACTCCTTCTCTTGTCCAGCTCTGCCCTGCCTAGAAGGTTCTCTGTACACACATAGGTAGACACCCAGCCCGCAAATCTCAGATTCATCCACATTCCCTACATGTGACAGCTCCTCAGCCAGCCCTCGAGCTCAGGGTAGGCACACAGCAGGAGCAGTCCACTCTCAGGAGGACAGATGGGAAAAGCTGCCTGCATAAGCCCTGAATGAAGGCCAGGCCATTTGGGCAGGGAATTCTGGAGCTTGGGGACCTGGGGCATAGTCTGAAGGCGAGCATGTGCTGTCGTGGGTGCAGCTTTTTAGCTCCACAGACTCTTTGCTCCAGGAAGAGGGGTGTGGCCACAGGAGGGCTGAGGCAGAACCCTCTAAGACATAGGACATCTCTTTAGTGGGCTGAAGAGTTCAACTGGGAGTGATTCTCAGGTAATCCAGAGTGCCCTGCTCTTAGGAAATTCTAATCTGTTGAGAATTGCTCTTGAATGTTCATAATGGGAGCTCCTTCTGCCTAGAGGAAGACCTCAGGAGTGGGAAGCATGGTGGTACCACCACTCCCAGCTCCGGCAGACGGGTGACGAGCACTGGGTAGAGCCATTACAAAGGGGAATGAAGAGTTAGATGGGTGCGTACATTAAATAATATCCTAATGGCCTATGACAGCAAAGGTAGTAATGTAACCCAAGCGTATAATCAAACACAAAAACTCCGTGACCTAGACTGTACACCATTGTTTTAGTGTAGGTTACCAGGCTCAGACTGCCTGGGGCTAGACCCTAGCCAGAGTTCACTTCCTAGCTGTGTGATTTTGAGCAAACTAACTTCTCTATGGCACACTTCCTCTTCTGTTAAGTGGGCATTTTTTTTAAGTACCTACCTTGGTAAATTGAAGGAAACTGTGTATGTTAGATGCTCAGCCTCGCAATGACCAGTACATAGTAAGCATTTTGCAAGCATTAGCTAATTTTCAAGTCGAACAATTGTTATTACCACTATTATTAATGCTATGCTAACATCTATGAGAAAATGCAGGCGGCCGGGCGCGGTGGCTCAAGCCTGTAATCCCAGCACTTTGGGAGGCCCAGGCAGGTGGATCACGAGGATCGAGATCCTGGTCAACATGGTGAAACCCCATCTCTGCTAAAAATACAAAAAAATTAGCTGGGCATGGTGGCACGTGCCTGTAATCCCAGCTACTCAGGAGGCTGAGGCAGGAGAATTGCCTGAACCCAGGAGGCGGAGGTTGCAGTGAGCCGAGATTGCACCATTGCACTCCAGCCTGGGTAACAAGAGCGAAACTCCGTCTCAAAAAAAAAAAAAGAAAGAAAGAAAGAAAATGTAGGCTAGTGGTCCTCTACCTCTCACAGTTCAATAATATGTGTAATAGTTTCCAGTGGCTGCTATAAAAAATTATCCCAAATGTAATGGCTGAAAACAACACAGATTTATTTTCTTACAGTTCTGTAGGTCAGACATCCTAAAGTCGAGGTGTCACAGGGCTGCATTCCTTCTGGAGATTGTAGGGAGAATCGCTTTTTCTCCCTTTTCTGGCTTCTTGAGGCTGCCTGGATTCCTTAGCTTGTGGTCCCTTCCTCCATCTTCAAAACCCCCAAGTCATCTTCAAATTTCAATCTCTCCCTTTCTTCTCTCTCTTTCTCTTTATCATTGGGTTCACCTGCATGGTCCACAATAATCCCCCTTCTCAAGATCCTTAACCTACTTACTCATTTCTGCAAAGTTCCTTTGCCATATGAGATCCTGTATTAGTCTGCTCTCACACTGCTATGAAGAAATACCTGAAACTGGGTAATTTATTTAAAAAAAGAGGTTTAATTGACTCGGAGTTGGCTTGGGAAGGCCTCAGGAAACGTACATCATGGCAGAAGGCACCTCTTCACAGGGTGGCAGGAGAGAGAATGAGTGCCCAGGGAAGGAGGAAGCGCCTACAAAACCATCATATCTTGTCAGAACTCACTATCATGAGAACAGCCTGGGGGAAGCCACTTCCATGACTCAGTTATTGCCACCTGGTTCCACCCTTGACATGGGGATTATTACAATTCAAGGTGACATTTGGATGCCACCTTGAATTGTTATAACCCCCGTGGCACAGAGCCAACCCAACCATAAACAATACCATATTCACAAGTTGCAGGGATTAGTACACAGACATGGGGGGTGGCGGTATTGACTCTTGGGCAGCATTTTGGTGGGGAGTCATTCGGAGACGTTTGAAGGAATTTTACTTGGCTGAGGGGAGCTTCCATTTGTGTTCTGCTAGGTTTCAAAGTACAAGGAAGTTGCCTTGGGTGTGGTCAGCATTATCAGTTAACCAAGTTGGTGTTCAGTATGTGTTACGGGAAGGACTGAGTGGTGTGTAGGCTGACAGTGAGTGTGAGGGCCTTCAACTGTGGCCACAAGGACAACTTAACAAAGGAACGAAAACACACTGTGCATGCCTTTCCTGTTCTTGAAAAGAACATACCCAAGTCCTCTGAGGCTGGGTCCTCCCATCAGCTGCATTAGTCGCGAATAGCAGAGTAATTCCCAGGCCTTGGGTGGGAGGACGGGAGATGGTAACTTAGACCGTGGTGACACCTTCACTTAAATCTGAGCCTTCCTGAAATATGGTTATTTGAAAGAATAGCAGCCTGGGCACAGTGGCTCACGCTTGTAATCCCAGCACTTTGAGAGGCTGAGACGGCTGGATCATGGGGTCAAGAGGTTGAGACCATCGTGATCAACATGGTGAAAACCTGTCACTACTAAAAATACAAGAATTATCTGGGCATGGTGAGGCGCACCTGTAGTTCCAGCTACTCAGGAGGCTGAGGCAGGAGAATCGCTTGAACCTGGGAGACGGAGGTTGCGGTTGCCCAGATCACGCCAGTGTACTCCAGCCTAGCAACAGAGCGAGACTCCGCCTCAAAAAGAAAACTAAAAGAATAGCAGATAGTATTGGGCAGATTTCAGGAAAGAATGAATGCACTTTTAACTTTACATTTCTAAACATTTTAATAATCGCACGTCAATAAATGGGGAGTAAAGTAAAAATGCAGTCAGGCCGAAGTACCCGCTTGCCATTTAAAGGACGCTCTGTGGGATCAGGTGTTTATTACGGTTGACATTTCAAGGCTGTGTAAGTACTCAGTGGTTTTATTCTAGTCTAGCCTTCTCTGGTGGCTGCCATAATTCATTTTAGCCAACAAGGACAACAGAGAACACATAACCCTATAATTGAGTGACTTAAATAAAGCACATGTGAATTCCAACCTTGGAGCCAATTCTTGCTCGTCCCTGTATCTATTCTGTTGAATTCAGCTTCTAGTTCATGAAGTTCACTCAGTATCATTTTACCCAGCGCCATGAGAATCACTCTGTATCCCTGGGTTCCCATTCAGAATGTAGTCTGTCTCAGTTGCCCTTTTATGACCAAACTGTAATAAGAAATTGTTTTTAACTATTCAGCCTGAAAATTCCCTCACACCTCTTTTTGTTTGTTGAGGGAGAAGAGATTAAAGATGTCTTCTCTGGCATCTTGCATTTATTCGAATTGTGTTACAATGATCCCGTTCCTTCCTGCAGGTGTTAGGTGTGGTACGCTCAGGCACACAGAGCAGGAGCAGGTGACTCTAGATGCCTTTTGACGGACAGTGTGTCTCTCTCCCACCCAGCCCCTTCTCACAGGACTGTAACTATATTATGCTCTAATATATGATCAAAGCGTCTCATATCTAAAAATCAAGCATTGCCAGCCTCTCAGAAGGCTCTTTCATGTGTCTTCCCTGTCAGAAGTAACCGTATTCTGACTTCTGTCGCCGTCAGTGAGTTGTGTGGTTTTGAACGTCTTCTAAATGGGGTTGTATGGTGCCTACTCTTTTTTCTCTGGCTTCTTTCACTCACTGTAATGCCTGAGATACTCAGCCACCTCGTTGCATGTATTTGAATACCTTTGCCTTTTTATTGTGTGTGGTAGTTACTGTGTGAACACCTAAGTCTCTCCTAAATCCATTTTTTCCACTCCTCTCAGATGGATATTCTTTTGGATATTCTTTTTTTTTTTCTTTGAGATGGAGTCTTGCTCTGTCACCCAGGCTGGAGTGCAATGGCACAACCTCAGTTCACTGCAGCCTCCACCTCCCGAGCTGAAGCAATTCTCCTGCCTCAGCCTCTAGAGCAGCTGGGATTACAGGCACCTGCCACCATGCCCAGCTGATTTTTGTATTTTTAGTAGAGACAGGGTTTCACCATATTGGCTAGGCTGGTCTCGAACTCCTGACTTCGTGATCTGCCTGTCCACCTCAGCCTTTCATAGTGCTGGGACTACAGGCAGGAGCCGCTGTGCCCAGCCCCAAATGGATATTCTTAGGTGAAAAAATACGATCTTGACATCACCTCTGTCGCCCTACAGAAGAAAGCCCAGGCTCCTTAGCAGGGCATAGGAGGCCCTCGTGCCCATCCCCCCAGCCTCATCTCCCACTGTGCTGCGGTTCCCACAGTATGCTCAGGGGACACCAAAGTGCTGTGCTGCCCGCCCTGCTTGTCACAGCTCTGTGCCTGGCTCCTCCCGAAATCTCAGAGACTGCTTTTCCCAGACTCACTGCCTTCTCTCTTTTCATGTCTACACCTGGCCTAGGACATTAGTTTCAGGTTGAAGATTAGGTTTGGCTGGTTTTTTTTGTTTTTGTTTTAAAGTATAGGGTAAGGGGCTGGGTTTGGCGGCTCCTGCCTGTAATCCTAACACTTTGGGAGGCCAAGGCAGGTGGATCACCGGAGGTCAGGAGTTCAAGACCAGCCTGGCCAAGATGGTGAAATGCCATATCTACTAAAAATACAAAAATTAGCCAGGCATGGTGGTACACACCTATAATCCCAGCTACTTGGGAGGCTGAGGCAGGAGAATCGCTTGAACTCCAGGGGCAGAGGTTGTAGTGAGCCTAGATCACACCACTTCACTGCAGTCTGGGTGAAAGAGCGAGACTCCATCTCGAAAAAAATAGAAAGTATAAGGTAAGGGAGTGGGAAGGAATAGAAGTTTACTCTTTCTCACATTGAAAAATAAAAGGCTGGAAATATGCAACTGAGGGACAGTGTGGCACTTCTGTGGCCACAGGGGACCCATGGCCCTTCTTCCTGAGCATGAAGCTCCCTGGAATCCCAGAAAACCTCTATTCACAGCTCACTGATCAGCCCTTATGCTAGTGAGGCTGGAAAAGTAGAATTGTGCTGGGCACATAGTTGGTGTTCTGTTCCTGAGGAAGAAGAGAAACATGAATATTGGACAGGCATTTGCAGCCTCTGTCACTCCTGCACATCCTTTGAGACTCCTCTCAAGCATCATCCTCTCCAGGAAGCCTTCCCTGCACCCTCAGTTTAGGCTCAGCACTTCTCAGCCCGCATCCCCATAGCAGTCTGCATGATTCTGTTGTAGAACAGTAAAGCATTGTACTAAAATTGTATCTGGGTCTTCCCCATTGGGCCATACCCTTGAGGTGAAATGACTGTCTTACTAATCATTATACTGTTAAATGTCTGGAACATATAAGAACTTGGTAAACGTGTGTTTAACTGAACTCATCAGTTAATAATGTATATACTCCATGGGGCTGGAATTATGTTCATATTATATGTGTCAATATCAAATTCTCAGCACAGTGCCAGGCACACAGTCCACTCTCAATAATATTTACTGATGGATGAATGAATGAATGATACTTAACACAGAAGGGTGTAGATGGAAGAAGTCGCTCTCAAAATGCCGCTTTCCCAGTACATTGAAAAAAACAACTATTCATCAGCACAAATGGTCCCACAGCAGCAGGACACTGATGAGCAGTAATGAGAGAGGCTTTTTAATCCAGAGGCAACAGTGAGAAGAAAAATGAAATCAGTGGCAAACAAGCCTGGTTTCTGTGATGTAGAACACTCCGCAGAGAGAAGTGGGCTTGTATATAAAGATGCTAATCTAGGCAGGAACCTCTTGATGAGATTTCATTCCTTTGCCCTAAAAAGAATATTTTATTTCTGCCATCAGAAACAAAAGAATAAAAATCCCTCATTATATAACTTTACGTGACTGTCACAGAAAGGAAAAAGCTCATATGCCCAACTGAGAACCACAGTCTTGCCAACAAGACCCTGAGATTCCACTCTTTTTGTGCTCTGCTTGACAGCTTTGAAATAAATCCCTCAATCGCTTGTCAGAAGCCTGACCTTGGGTTGTTTGTGTGTCAGTGTGTCTGTGTATGGATGTTTGCCCTAGCAGTATGGCTGTGTATTTCTTTAAGGTTAGGCCCTCCTCTTACTTTGCAGTGCACTCTGTAAGGGTTATTGCCAAGTTTAAAATGAGGAAACTGAGGCCAGTATGAGAAAATTAAATGCCAATTTATTCAGCTCCCAGGCGAGGTTCCATGGTCCCAGGGAAAGGGGCCAGAGAAGATGCGCTGACTTCCTGAGGCTTAGGGTTTTTATAGCTATAGTGAGCGAGGAGAAGCAGGGTGCTCTGATTGGTTATGGGGGAGCAGGACATAGACGGGGCAAGCTGCTATTGGTAGATTGTTGGGTGGGATTTCCCTAATGCAAGATCCGGCTAGGGTTACGTTAACCGGATCCTTCCAGGAGAGCATGTGCTCCTGAAGTAAGTTCCGGGTGCAGAGATGTGACATAGATATCGGGCGCAGAGATGGGTGGGTGTGTCCGAGCTCCTGGTGAGGCAACCGGCCTTACACAGTCCTCATGATAAAGGATGGCAAATCTCAGAGATGTTCTGGCTTATCTTCTAATATGCAAACTGTACCTGCAAATCCTGACATCCACAGTGTCTGAGTTAGTTGAGCAAGCAGAACTCTTTAAGCTTCTGCCTAAACAGATCAGAGCAGATGAGTGCAAAAACAGAAACTAGTTGACTTAAGATGAAATGATAAAACTATTTTCTAGATTCCTACCATAACAAAAAGAACAAGCCAAACAGCTTACATAGTTTCAGAGATTTTTAACTCATCAGAGAGCTGAGATCAAAAAAACCTAAGTGAAGAAAATTACTAAAAGTAATAAGACTTTCCTGGAAGCGAATGTTATCAGAATTGACTAAATCATTAAACAGGTTAACAGAAGACTGAGCAGCAGAGGCAAGCATCAGTGATCTTGAAGAGAGGTCAGTCTAAACTGTTCAAACAGAAGCACAGGGAGATCTAATGTACAGCATGATGACTACAGTTAATAATATTGTACTGTTTACTTGAAATGTACTAATGGTAGATCTTAAGTGTCCTTTCCAGACAGACACACACACAAGGATGACTATGTGTGGTGATAGGTGTGTTAATTAATTTGATTGTGGTAATTATTACACAATATACAGATATGGAGTCATTATGTTTTAGGCATTGAATATATAAGATTATTATTTGTCAATTATACCTAATAAAACTGGAGAAAAGGAAAACACAAAGTGAAAAAACAGTAATAAACATAGAACAGAGTATCCAAGATCCGGTGAATGTCAAACACTGTAAGGTATGTGTAACGAATCCAAGAAGAAAAAGAAGAATGGACCAGAAGAAATATTTGAAAAGGTAATGGTGAAAACCTTCCCAAACTGATGGAAAACATCAAATTAAATACTCAAAAAGCACAGAGACTCCTGATTGTTGTGGTGCATATATTGGTGTCTAAACTTGCCAAAACTCATCAAAGTATACAATTAAAATTGTTATATTCTATATTATATAAATTACATCTAGATAAAGTTTCTTTTAAAAAAAACTTCTGAGATTCAAGATTTCCAGGAATGAAACGTGACTTCCAGAGGAATTGGCCAACTTAATCAGTTTTTCCAAAAATCCAATTCCTGGCTTGAGAAAGTACCTAAAGGTCTCTACATGTTGATTTCTACCATCCTAGCTCTATGGAGTACAGTATCTTTTTTTTTTTTTTTTGAGATGGAGTTTCACTCTTTCGCCCATGCTGGAGTACAGCAGTACAATCTCGGCTCACTGCAACCTCTGCCTTCCCGTTTCAAGCAATTCTCTTGCCTCAGCCTCCCAAGCAGCTGGGATTACATGCGCCTGCCACCATGTCTGGCTAATTTTTGTATTTTTAATGGAGTCAGGATTTCACCATGTTGACCAGATTGATCTCAAACTTCTGGCCTCATGATCCACCCACCTCAGCCTCCCAAAGTGCTGGGATTACATGCATGAGCCACTGTGCCTGGCTGGAGTGCAGTATCTTAAATGTAAGTGAATATTATAATGTTGTGGCATAGTTGCAGGGCTTGGATTGGATTTTGATGCTTCCAGAATTTGGATGGAAATGTTGGAAAAGTGATCACTAGATAAAGATTATACTTCCAAAGTGGACACTTGATCTGTACCACCATGTATGCAGTTCTGATGTTGCTTTAGCTGGGGCTGAGTTTGAATCAAGTCTTTTAGGCTTATAGTACATTGAATTTCTGATTCATGCTGAACCAAACCTTTAACTTTAAAGTTTCAGTCCATGGAGACCAAGAAATTGGAATACTCCATATCCGGATTTCAAAATGGTCAAAGCAAGCATCTGTTGAGTATAATGTAGGTTGATGGAAAGATCCCTCCAACCTTGGTGGCTGATGCCTTCAGAAAGTGCTGCCAGATTCCAAATGCATCCTGTCCAAAATCAAGGAGAGGCAGAATTATATGGCCAATTTCAGGATTTTTAATGTCTTCTTGGACTCAGCTGACCTCTGGAAAACATGATTCAAGAGCCAATCAGGCAGGATCAGGAAGGATAAGCCAGGTAGGACCAAATAATAGTCATTCTGAAAGCTGGGAAAGTTTTGGCATCAAGGGAGGAGGGGTCAGGAGAGGCACCAGCTGACAGTGACGCTGGCCTGGCAGTCACCTTCCAGAGGCCATGCTGAATCTGGATGCCTCAGGTATTCTGCTGGTGCCACATGCCACCTTCTCAATAATATCTCACTGACCTCTCCAGCCAGAAGTACTCACACTGACCTTGGAACCCCTTGGTACTCAGTCACCCATAATTCTCATTAGGTAGTTTTTTTCTAGTTAGTATTTATATAAGTATTTATCTCTCTGACTTTCCTGGTGCTTCTAGTACATTGCAATCTGCTATATACAGAACTTCTGACATCTTCATACCCGCTATAGCCTACTATAGTGCCTTGTTAATAATAAGTGCTCCACCAAACAAAAAAACTGAGTGAAGAAATCCTGAGGAAATAGAAAATATTATTGGCCTCAGATTATGGTCTTTCTGTACAAAAGCTATTAAACCAATTTTGAAAAAAAAATCATGGATTATTTAAAGGATGTCCAATTTGGGGATATAAAACGTATTCTTTGTGTTTTTATTGCTACAGTTCTCTAGAGAAACAGGATGACATTTTCCAGCTACAGAATATTTTAGCAGCAATTCCCAACTAATTCAGCTTATTTTTCAGCAAGTCAACCTCTGTTAACAACATACTACATTTTGATTTTTTTTTATAAGATCACCCTGGGGAGACATTCAAAGTAGACCCTTTAATAAGGGTGAGCTATACTGCTGATAGGACATCATGGTGCCATTTCACTTAAGAGAATATTTTTCCAGAAAGACACTCTTTAATAACTGGTCAAACATACTAACCGCCTTATCTTTGCTTTGGGCCATATAACTAATTTAGCTAGTGATTAGCTTCAAGGTAATGGAAGAGCACTTTCTACAGTATTAACTGAATACCAAATCAGCTCCTAAAATACCTCCCTCCATGGTATTTAGACTGAAAAATGCCAGCTTATAAACCATATATAGCTGGAAATTCAGGTGATTCAGAATGAAAACATGTTGTCTAGATAACATTGATATAAAAATGATTTCAGGCTCACTTTTGATCTGATCTCTCCAGATGGACTAGACTTTGGTCATATTGGGAGACAGTAGAGGCTAATATTGTGCAAAGATGAAAAGGATGAGACAAAGCATGTGTAGGTCCCTACCATAGTGAATATCCACTCATTGCACGTGGCAGCGTTTGGCACTGTTGACTGTTCTCTCCCCTGCTAGCTTGTGAGTGCCCGTCTCACCTGCCTTTCCAGCCACCTTCTCCTACCCATTGCATCCTTCACAGCCCACGTTACAAGCTGGTCTTCCACCTGCCTTTTAAACACTGTTCTTTTCAAGGGGCCCATCCTTGGTGCTCTCTTCAAACCAAGGCGTCCTTTAGACCTCACGTATTTCTGCAGTTCTGACTGTCTGTAGTTGGTGGACACCGAGTCTGTCTCTCTAGCTAGACAATTGTCTTGGGCTCCCGGATTATACTTCAGATTGCCAACTGGATAACTCCACTGAATTTTCAGAAGCACTTCAAATGCAAAACGTCAACATTTGAACTCAGTTTTCCATCTCTTCCATCACCCAAATGCAAACCTGTCCTGTCTCCTCTGACCTCAGTCCTTGCAATGAGTGGCATTTGGAATCCTTCATGCACATAGTATTCCAGACCC
This sequence comes from Saguinus oedipus, assembly GCA_031835075.1. NCBI lineage: Eukaryota > Metazoa > Chordata > Mammalia > Primates > Cebidae > Saguinus > Saguinus oedipus. Next base: position 171,053,643 of record CM063172.1, on the reverse strand, counting down.
TTTTGTCTCCAGTGGCTGACCGATAACAGGTTGATCCCAGAAAGCCAATGATTCCTACATCCACCTCCTCTTTCCTATTAACTCAGGGTCCCCTGTTCCTCAACTACTGGAACAACCTACACTCTTCCTGCCTCCAGTGTATTCCTTCCAGTAATCCATCCTTTATTCCCATTCCATGCAATATGGTCATAGCACCTGCCCATGCAGTGATTCCCTAGAGCTTAAAAACATCAGCTCCTTAACACAATCTAGTTTGTTTCCTGGACCCTCTGTCCTCATCTTCCCCCTACCCTCTCCCTCCTTCATTCCTCTCATGTCAAGCAACACCTTACGCTTAACTCCTGTTGAACCATTTCCGGTTCTGGAACTCACTGAATGCTGTTCAGACTTCCCGACCTTTGCATAGGCTGCTCCTTCCTCAGCTACTGGCTAGCAAAACTCTTTCTCCATCCCTAAGGACAAATTTGACCTTCAGTTCGGCTTCCTGGACATCTGATGCCGGTGGGATGTTTATGGGGTTAATAGGCAGTAAGTACTGATGATAAAGATGATTCTTGGTTGGTGCGTGGGATCTTGACAGGTAGGACTGTAAATGAACTACAAATACCTGGGAGAAGCCACAGCTGCGGGCTTCCCTGGAAGTCATGCTCACGGTGATGAAGTTGTCTTCTTCAGCTTGGCCTTGTGCCCATGGAACTCCTGCCCACACATGTGGCACCTGGGGCTCTGATCCTGGCATGGCTCCTCACTTACCAGCATGCCTCCTTCTGCAAACCCAAGTGATCATGGGGGTTCAGAGAAGTGTCCTCTGACCCTCCCTGCTGATATGCTGCTGCTAGTCCTATATTCTTCTAAGTGAATCCAATGCCAAGTGTAGCACGTTGTACTCCAGAGATCCTAAATGGCTATTTGTTCCTGAGATTATCCAGAGGGAGCATTGTCCCTCCTTTGCCCATTATTCCCAAGCAATGTCTAACCCACTCTTCAAGATCTTGGTCAAAGGCATTTTCCTCTGTAAACACACAGTGCCCATAAATAAGAGTTAAATAAATACATAAATAATACTTTTGTTGCAACCTCTGTGACATCCTAAAATAACACAGATTACAGACCTAATATTTTTTCTTTATTTTGTTATTATACTTTAAGTTCTGAGATACATGTGCAGAATGTGCAGGTTTGTAACATGGGTAAACATATGCCATGATGGTTTGCCGCACCCATCAACCTATCATCTACATTAGGTATTTCTCCTAATGCTATCCCTCCCCTAGCCCTCCACCCCCTGACAGGTCCCAGTGTGTCATGTTCCCCTCCCTGTGTCCATGTGTTCTCATTGTTCAACTCCCACTTATGAGTGAAAACATGTGATGTTTGGTTTTCTGTTCTTGTGTTACTTTGCTGAGAATGATAAGCTTCCAACTTCATGTCCCTGCAAAGAATGTGAACTCATCCTTTTTATGGCTGCATAGTATTCCATGGTGTGTATGTGCCACATTTTCTTTATCCAGTCTATCACTGATGGGCATTTGAGTTGGTTCCAAATCTTTGCTATTGTCAACAGTGCCACAATAAACATACGTGTGCATGTGTCTTTATAATAGAATGATTTATAATCCTTTTGTTACATACCCAGTAATAGGATTGCTGGGTCAGATGGTATTTCTGGTTCTAAATCCTTGAGGAATTGCCACATCGTCCTCCACAATGGTTAAACTAATTTACACTCCCACCAACAGTGTAAAAGTGTTCCTGTTTCTCCACATCCTCTCTAGCATCTGTTGTTCCCTTTTTAATGATCGCCATTCTAACTGGCATAAGATGGTATCTCATTGCGGTTTTGATTTGCATTTCTCTAATAACCAGTGATGATGCACTTTTTTTCATATGTTTGTTGGCCACATAATGTCTTCCTTTGAGAAGCATCTGTTCATATCCTTTGCCCACTTTTTGATGCGGTTATTTTATTTTTTTGTAGATTTGTTTAAGTTATTTGTGGATTCTGGATATTAGCCCTTTGTCAGATAGATAGATTGCAAAAATGCTCTCTCATTCTGTAGGTTGCCTGTTCACTCTGATGATAGTTTCTTTTGCTGTGCAGAAGCTCTTTAGTTTAATGAGATCCCATTTGTCAATTTTGGCTTTTGTTCTTATTGCTTTTGGTGTTTTAGTCATGAAGTCTTTGCCCATGCCTATGTCCTGAATGGAATTGCCCAGGTTTTCTTCTAGGGTTTTTATGGTTTTAGGTCTTGCAATTCAAGTCTTTAATCCATGTTGAATTAATTTTTGTGTTAATTAAGTTATAAGGAAAGGGTCCAGTTTCAGTTTTCTGCATGTGGCTGACCAGATACAGTCCTATTATAAACTTTGCTTGTGTTCCTCCAGAATTTGTCCTCAACTTTAAGCAGATGACTTCTTGAGGGTAGGATCAATTGATATTTATGTTCGTTTCTATTATTCCTACACCATGCCTACTTTACCCTGTGCGCACACATTAAAAGTTGAATGGTTGGATGAATGGATGATGGGTGGGTGGATGGATGGCTGGATGAACGGGCTGATGGATGGATAGTTGAATTAAAGGCAAGAGGGGATATGTGATTTGATGGATAAATAGATTTTTTCACAAAAAATCAACAGCCATTTTCCTATCCAAATAATGTAAGCAGCACCAAGAAACCAACTTTCAGTGTAATCATTTCTGCTGACCCATTTCTGGGCCAGAAATCTCCCACTGGGGGTAAGTGATTGAAAGCCTCCAAATTATGAAGATGGAGACAAAGAAAAAAACAAATAACTGAACTGTTAAAATGATAGCAAATGTTATACCAGTAGCTGGTTTCCTAGGACCCTGGAAAAATCTCCATGTAAGTGGAAACCTCTAAACAGAGATGAGAAAATTAGGAAAACAGCTTGCTTTTGAGGGAGTTCTAGGGCAGACAGCAGGGTGGATGTCTGAGAAGCTGGGACATCAGGAAGGCTTGCTGCCCTGAGGACCAGAAGCTCTAAGGCATTCCTGTGAACAGATCCAGGGATTCAGGAAATTCCATCCTTCCCACAACTTTGCTCAGAACCAGGTCCCTGCACTCCACACTAAGAAATTTTGGCTCCATTTGCAAACATGTCTCTAATATATTTCAACACATACACAGCTTGGACATTCTCAAAAGTAAACTAAAACCAAATGAATTACTTAATTGACACCTTATTCTGGAATTAATAGTCATTTCAAGGGCATTTCTGAGAAAGTTCTCATTTTTTTTTTTTTTTTTACTTTGGGTGCATGCTATATCCAGCATTCCTCCCCATATTATCCCTCCCCACCCTCCCCGCCCCCCGCTGTCTCTCCCCTACCTCCCCCCAACTGCCCCCAATGTATGATGCTCCTATCCCTGAGTCCATGTGTTCTCATTGTTCAACACCTGCCTAAGAATGAGAACATGCAGTGTTTGGCTTTCTGTTCTTATGTCAGTTTGCTGAGAATGATGGTTTCCAGACTCATCCAAGTCCCTACAAAGGACACAAACTCATCATTTTTTATGACTGCGTGTATTACATGGTGTATATGGACCACATTTTCCTTGTCCAGTCTATCATTGATGGGCATTTGGGTTGGTTCCAGGTCTTTGCTATTGTTCATGGGGCTGCAATGAACATATGTATGCATGTGTCTTTATAGTAGGATTTATAGTTCTTTGGATATATACCCGATAGTGGGATTGCTGGGTCAAATGGAATTTCTATTTCTAGATCTTTGAGAAATTGCCACACTGTCTTCCACAATGGTTGAACTAATTTACACTCCCACCAACAGTATAAGAGTGATCCTATTTCTCCACATCCTCTCCAGCATCTGTTGTCTCCAGATTTTTTAATGATCGCCATTCTAACTGGCATGAGAGTGTATCTCCATGTGGTTTTGATTTGCATTTCTCTAATGGCCAGTGATGATAAGTATTTTTTCGTATGTTTGTTGGCCTCATATATGTCTTCTTTTGAAAAGTGTCTGTTCATATCCTTCACCCACTTTTGAATGGGGTTGTTTGTTTTTTACTTGTATACCTATTTTAGTGCTTTGTAGATTCTGGATATCAGCCCTTTGTCAGATATGTAGATTGCAAATCTAATGATGGTTTCTTTGGCTGTACAGAAGCTCTGAATTTTAATTAGATCCCATAAGAGAGAGAATACAGCATTTCCTTTAGGTTGCAGACTGGCAGGAAGAGAGGTCCACAAACATAACAACTGTCAGTCTGGTTTCCACTGCCATTAACCTGGAGAACAAGTCTTACCTGAAATATGGTGATCCCTGAGGGCTGCTTCCAAGCACCACATCTGAAAATAGCTTCTTTTGGTCACCAGGCCACTAACAGGCCCATGGCTGTCAGTAGACACTCAGGGCAAGCAGGTGCTTGCAGCTTTAGAAAACTCAGCATTGCCTTAAAATCCCTCCTGGATGCTGTCATTGTTTTCATTCCCATCTTCTCTTCAGCTATGATGAAAGATTTGAGACTATCCAAATAAAGATGTGCACTTTAAAAAGAAAAAAATAACATGAAAATGGCTTCTGATGATTATAAGTTTAGAGCAAGGGTACTAGCAAGTCATAGCGACCATATGTTCTTCACTTTCCTAAAAATTTACAAATTTCTGGCAAAGTCAGTGTTTCTCCATTGACAGGTCTGCCTACCCACAGCACCCACAGACTAACGCTCATAGACAGCACGGAATTCCACAGACACAAGGTTACTGTCATGGGAGTACAAAGCTAATCAATGTAGTGCCCATTGCTCTATAGAAGAAAACAAACATGTATTTTAAACACAACCTTTGAGCTTAATGACTGAAATGTTTTTTGTGACTTGGAAATGCTCCTTTGCTATTAAATCAAGGATAATCATTCTTCATTTAAATGTAGGAAGGAAATAATTGATGTTTTCACATTACTGAGCATTTGGTCCAAACACTGGCTCTGCGGTAAACAGCATACAGACATTTGAGGAGACAGGCAGCCGGCAGGAGGTAGGCAGAGGGCTGCTTCCACGCGGCGAGGGCCAGGGAGCCGTGATCATGGCTGCCAGGTTTGCATCAGCCACACTGATAGTCGATCACACCAGGCACCCGAGATGCTGGATGAAAGTACTTCACGATCCCCCTACTTAATAATTAAAATTTCAATCATATTCTCCAATAATGATCATGATTAAAGAATGACAACACATCTCTAAAATCTGTAAGTGGCAGCAGAGACACCGGCCTTCTTTAGCTAGATAAGCAGCTGCACTGAGATTTTATTTATGTTCTGTCAAATCCAAAGGTTTTCTTAAAGGAGGCTACCCTTTTTCTTTCTAGCTAAGGGAATCTGAATGTACAGAGAGCTAGCTGTATTTCTCTTTCTCTTCTGATAAGTATTCCCATAACAGCCAGGGTATTCTATTTTTTTTCCCAGATTTTTGAGAAGCCCAAGTAAATCAGGCAGTCATTTTCTGCATGACAGTTCAGCTCGTGTCCCGTAATAGCCCACAACCCTAGAAATACCAAATCACAGTTTCTGCAGGCCTTTTGATTATTAGCATCCTTTTCCCCAAAAACTACAAAGGAAAGACAAAAGAAGGCCACTTTTTCTTTAGCTTACATGTGCAGTCATCTCCAAAATGTTGGACTTCTTATCACACACTTTAATATGAATAGTATGGTAACACACACACACATGAAGTTGGTGATTTTCATCCTCCCTATTTTCAGAAACAGTCTCTGCTCTAGAGACACATTTGTACCTAACAGTAGATTTTCATATTCCCTAACTCTGCTTTCTTCCCTTCTTGGAGCATTCGTTAATTCATGCATGCATCCATTCATCCACCCATCTATCTATCCACACATTCAGCAATCATGTCTTAACCATTGTTCTAGGCACCGTATGTAAATATAAACGTGAATTTTGAATTATTTGTATGACATCCCTGTATCCTTTTAGAACACAGTTGTGTCAATATAGGGCCATTAGAAGAGGTAATTTCTATTAAATCACTAGCTTTTTTATTTGATGTTTTCAGTAGAGATTACTAGAGTTCTATATTCAGTGGGGATGCATTCAGAGTTAGTGTCCATTTATTGTGTAAATGGAGGAATCTTGAATAGCTGGATCCTTCACTGGCCCAGATGCCCATCCTCCTTGCAAAGAGCTTGTGGAAGACACATGTGCAGGAAAAGTAATGGGATGCATTATTATTAACCTTGGCTTTATTATAAAATCTCATGGGTTTAAGTTTGGTAAATCTGGGTGTACCGAGTGGAGAATGCCTGAACTCCTAAGAACCAAGAAGTCTGGAAGAGAGCCTTGCCTAGTGAAGACGCTTAGTGAATATTTGTTAAATGAAGAAGTTGGACTGTTTGGCCTTGCTCTCTCACTGCCCTTGCATGCCCAAACCCAGTCCTGGAACTCAGCTCTCCTGTAGGACTACAGTGGAGGCAAAGGCTCCAAGAGGGCAAGCGTTTAGCTTCAAAGTCCAAGCACCACCCCAGGCCTCCTCCAGCTGCCACCCGACCTCTGCTTTGCCTAGGAGAAAGGGTTTCCTGAGCAATGAGACCATCTCCTCTCCTGGAGAAGCCCTGAGCTCTCTGGCCATGTGGGTGGAAAAGGAAGAGGAAGGGTCACATGCATGTACCCCAGATCCTTTCACCCCTTGACCACCCACACAAAGCAGACCCAGGTCAGCATTCACAAACCCAAAGAGCAGCTTTCTTTTGGGACAGTTCAGTGCCCTGTCCTTGATCCTATTTATTTTTGGGCAGGATTGCAGCCGGTCATGTGACAGAATGGATGTATTAGAGTTCTCTAGAGGGACAGAACTAATTGGATAGATGAATATATGAAGGGGAGTTTATTAAGGAGAATTGACTTACACGATCACAAGGAGAAGTCCTACAATAGGCCATCTGCAAGCTGAGAAGCAAGGAAGTCAGTCTGAGTCCCAAAACCTTAAAAGTAGGAAAGCCAACAGTGCAGCCTTCGGTCTGTGGCCGAAGACCTCAGAGCCCTTAGCAAACCACTGGTGTAAGTCCAAGAGTCCAAAAGCTGAAGAACTCGGAGCCTGATGTTTGAGGGCAGGAAGCATCCAGCACAGGAGAAAGTTGAAGGCCGGAAGACTCAGCAAATCAAGTTCTTCCACGTGCTGCCTGCTCTTATTCTGGCTGTACTGGCAGCTGATTAGATGGTCCCCACCCAGACTGAGGATGGGTCTGCCTCCCCCAGTCCACAGATTCAAACGTCCTTTGGCAACACCCTTGCAGACACACCCGGGAACAATACTTTGTATCCTTCAACCCAATCAAGGTGACAGTATTAACCATCACAATGCAGGCACCTTTCACTTCCCCTAGAGGCCAATATCTTCCTTAGAAAAATATTTTTTAATAGTAATTGAGAACTGGAGGAAACTAGAAACACACATGGCCCACCTTGAAATTCTTTTCAATGTTTGTTTCTCTATAATATGTTGATGTGAGTTAAATATGTGTATATTTATTTGTATGCACCTAATATTTCTATAACTTCCAGGAGCCCAGGGACCAGATGTGATTTTGTCAGCTAGAATAGCCTACACTGATAGGCCTCTATTAAAAAAAGGAATAATTAGGATGCATTCATTTGAAATTTTTCTAATCACTGACTGGCACTTAGTGGGCTGATATAAATAGCAAATCATTCATGCAGCAAATATTTCTGCAGTGTCATCTGCATGCTGGGCATCATGCTGGGTGCTTAGAACACAGTGTGTCAGCTGGGCATGGTGGCTCATGCCTGTAATCTCATCACTTTGGGAGGCTGAGGTGGGCAGATCACCTGAGGTCAGGAGTTCACGATCAGCCTGACAAACATGGAGAAACCCTGTCTCTACTAAAAATACAAAAATTAGCCGAGCATGGTGGCAGTCACCTGTAATCCCAGCTACCCAGGAGGCTGAGGCAGGAGGATGGCTTGAAGCCAGGAGGCGGAGGTTGCAGTGAGCCGAGATCTTGCCAGGGCACTCTAGCCAGGGTGACAAGAGCAAGACTCTGTCTCAAAAAAAAAAAAAAAAGGACAAACGGCATCTCAAATTAAACCAAACTGACAGTCCATGGTCTCAAGAAGTCTATTCTCTAATGAGAGACAGGATACGACCAATCTAGATGTAATATAATGTCTAGAAGAACCAGTGTCATGAAGAAAAATATAGCTGGGGAAGAAAATACCAAAAAACTGAAGCAATTGGGGGACTGGCAGGATGGTTTTAGACAGGCCAGATGGACTTACCGGATAGGCGATGTCTGAGCAGTGACCTACATGAAGTTACGGACCAGAGAAAATCACTCAGAAATCCAAGTTAAGCACAGTCGACCTCCAGAAAGTAGTCAAGCTAACAGGGCTTCGGTGGCCCTAATGATGGGATCGTTTTTTCACCTGGCTCTGCTGCTTTTCAACCCACATATTCTAAATTTCAGCATAACTACCAATGCTGCTGCAAAGTTCCCCCAAAGTAAACTTGGGCTTGCTCCAGGGACTAACAATTTCAAAAACCCAGATATTAAGAAACTTGTGACTATCATTATCGTTGAGTTAGAGAGCATACTAAAGCAAAGACCAAGCTTAGAACCTGGAAACTGGACTCAGGACCACGAATGACCTGCTGCTCCTCCTGCCTGGTTAAAGAAGGAATTGGAAAGGATTCCTCAAGCAGTCAAGGGTTCACCAAAGCTATCCCAACCCCAGCCAGTGCCTTCTTCAATAATTTCAGAGTATGGAGAATTACCCAAGGATCTAATAACATGAACCCAAGGTCTTTCTTTCATAGGACCCAGGATAATAAGGAAAGTGAGCTCAAAAGCAATAGGCTATGTACCGTCAGTGCTAAGCTGCCCCTGACCTATAGAACCCATGCTGCTGTTCTGCGACCCATGCGGACATCGCCAAAATGCTGCTGGCACCCTGAGTGAGTAACGTGCATTGTTACTTTTAGGGTTCCTTCCGTCTCCTCAGAAAGAAATGAAAAGAAGCCCTGTGTGGTCTGTCCTGGACAAACCAGTCTCTCAACGTATTTACTGACATCAGAATTTGCATTGCAGACACCTAGAAAACACTTCTGTTATGTATTGTAGTAAAGAAGAGTAACGCCCTTTTACCTCCTCATCTCACTAAATAAAAAATAAGATACTAATCTTTCTCTCTGAAGCATTCAGCTACCAACTGGTACATTACTCACTTTTCTATGCAAATAATGTGTATAGTAACCACTAGCATTCCCAAAAAGGATAATCATGAAGTTTACCTTTTTTGAATTTACATATATACATATGTGTAAATTCATATATACATATACACACCTATGTATATGTATGTGTGTATATACATATATATTATATATACATATATACATATGTATATGTATAGATATATATACATATGTATAGATACTATATATATATACATATGTATATACACATTGAAGGAACTGTAGCCATTCATATATATTATATATATGTATATATATACACACATATATATGTATCCATACATATATATGCACACACATATGTATATACATGTATATATACACACATGTATATGTATGTGTGTATATATGTGTATATATACATATATGTATATATACACATAAACACACCTATAGATGTATGTGCGTATATACATATATATGTGTATATACATAAATACACATATATATGTACACACATACATATACATAGGTGTGTACATACATGTATATGTGTATATACACATACATATACATAGGTGTGTGCATATAAATGTATGGATACATATGTATGTGTGTGTATATATATATACATATATATATGAATGGCTCCAGTTCCTTCAATGTGTATATATATATGTATGTGTGTATATATATGTATATATATGTATACACACACATTGTATATATACACACATACATATATATGTATATGTATATATATATATATATATAGAGAGAGAGAGAGAGAAAGTATTTGGATTTAAAATCAAGGGCTCCCTGCCCCTCTCCTCTGAGTTATGGAATCATCACTATGGCAACGATAAATAGGGCTCAGTGGATCCCACTTAGGTCACCATGAAGAATCTAGTCAGTACCTCAGCTCCCAGCTAAACATTTGCTTATAATACAACTACAAGCAAATTGAGAGGACAATCCCAAAAATAATACAGGAACATAACCTAAAATAGTTGTGTGGGATGGTGCAATAGTTTCCTTAGCAGCATCTTTCACCCTTAAAGATCTAGAATTAAGTAGAGAAATGTTTTAAAGAATAAAAAAATGCAGAACCAGTATTTTGTGTTAAGGAATTTATGTATACTTGAACTTTTAAAGAAATGTGGTTAATTAAGGAAACAGCTCAGCCTTGTGACTTAGCTTGAAACACAATTGAGTAATTGATTGAGGCTGGGGATATTAAGTTGAACTCTGACAAAGTTTGTAAACAGTATCAAAGCCTTTTGGAGAACTTAAGGCTCACTATATTTATTGCTTTGATTTATTTGTAAGTAATTTAAATCTTCAGGGAAAAAAAACAACTAGTTTTGAAGTCAGACTTTGGAAGTACTTAAGAATGTGTTAAGGCTGGGTGCAGTGGCTCATGCTATAATCCCAGCACTTTGGGAGGCCAAGTCATGCAGATCACTTGAGGTCAGGAGTTCAAGACCAGCCTGGCCAACAAGGTGAAACCTCTTTCTACTAAAAATACAAAAATTAGCAAGGCGTAATGGCCCATGCCTATAATCCCAACTATTCAGGAGGCTGAGGCATGAGAATTGCTTGAGCCTGGGAGGTAGAGATTGCAGTGAGCCAAGATTGCACAACTGCATGCCAGCCTGGGCAACAGAGTGAGACCCTGTCTCAAAAAAAAAAAAAAAGTGTTAAATTGATAAATGCAGTTTACAACGTTTAAAGGTGACACCAATTTTCTACAAAATTAAGGGCCCTATTTTGATCAGTCCCCTAATTCTCTAAGTTTAACTCATGGGCACGTGGTGTCACTGTTGGCAGCTCCCTGTCCACCTGAGCTTGCAGATGACACATCCTGGATGGTCTTTCTAATATTAATCTGCATTGTACAAAGCCACTGTTGACTGCCACTTTCTCTTGGAATCATCTTGCTCATATATTCCTGAGCCAGGTTACTCTGGTCATTCCAGGATGGGTGGTGCCTCAGCTTTGGGACTGGGTAGGTCCCTCTGGGAGCAGAGGCTGTGGGCAGGAGGTTCCCTCAGGCGGGCAGTGGGCAGGTGGCATCCTGGAGCTTCCTTGCCTCCTGTTGATGAAGTCTGTTGATGGAAGTGTAGTGACAGGCACAAGGAAGGCCTCTCAGTGCTCTGTCTAAGCCAATCAGGCCACATCGTAACTTTATATTCATTCAATGCTTGGTCCCAAAATCAGGAGGGAACTGATGGAAGGCAATGTTCAGACCTCTCCAGAGACATTTTCTCATGGAAGTCCTTGAAGGAGCTGGAGCTATTTTATCTGGAAATGAGATGATGGTAGGATGAAAGAGATCCCTGTTTTTAATAGTTCATTTGTTACAATGGGAGATTGGCCTTGGGAGGTGTTCAAGATGATTTTCTGCAGTGCTGGGACCCAAGAGAAATAACATGGAAATGCATCGTGAAGAAGTTAGCCCCTTGCCAGTTCCCTCTCCATCAGTTCTGTTCTAGTCCCCAAGGCTTCTCTAATACCTGCTTACCTGCCTCTTTAACAAAAAGAAAGGAGGCCCTGGGCTTTTCTGCAGGCGAAAGTGTTTTACTTTCATATTGCTCAGATAATTGATTTTTTTTTGCAGTTGTCTTCTATGTGTGGCAAATAACACAATTCCATGTTTTCTACTTACATTAATGATATTTCTTTTTGGAATAATTTTAATTAAGAAAACATTAAGCAAATCATGGTAGGAGTGGTTTATGGATATGCCAAAAATTATGGAGGAGGCAAGAAAACAAATGGGCATTGGACACACCAGGGCAGATTGTTATGGATTGCATTGTGGGGTAAATGGTCTCACTGGCACGTGGCATGTCAGAGGCAGCTGGCAGGGCAGTTCTCACAATAGATGGAGCTTCTCAACATGGGATGTGTTCTTACCAGTGAGCTTCTGGTTGAGGCAGGGAGGCAGAGGAAGACATCATTTCTCAGGTATGCTGCAGCGAGGGGCCTGCATGCATCTGGATGGTCCCTAAGGCTCAGCGCCTTTGCCAGTGGCAATCAGGGCAAGTCCTCTTTTGGCCATAGACTTCCCCTCTCTTCACTCCTCTCTCTCTGACCTAAGGAGAGACTCGAAAAGAGATAAAGGGACACAATGAGGCCTTCTTCAGCTCCAGTAGCCAACAGTTTGTTTACTATCATTTCCTTGTGTATTCTGAGGTTGGAGGATAATGCATGCAGCCAGACCACCTGTACCTTGCCTCTTGGGAACCAAACTAGGAGGCAGCTGTAGGGAGGATGAGTAATGGATCAGCAAAGAGGCAGGCACCCTTGGCTCTGGAACAACTAAAGTCTCCTGGGTGGGTGTGGGGGTCATGGCAGCACCTTGAAATGGAGGAACCAAAGACCGAAGATGTTCCATTCCCAATGCTCCCATTTCCCTACACTTTCTCATTGCTTCCCTACACCTGTCTGTTTAAAATAATAACCATAAATGTCATTATAAAGTATCAAGCCTGGCTGGTTATAGAAGTCTAGGCAGTGCCTCCCTGTCTCTGACTCAGTCCAACACCCGCCGTCTCTGGTGGGACAAGTCTCTATTTGGTTCTGATTTCTTCTTTGAGGTCTAGACACCAGTTTTCAGCAGCTACCAAACAGTTTTTCTTGGCTGAGCCTCTTCACCTGTGCATTTGTTGGTCAGCTTATTTTATTGTTGCTTTCACTTCGATTTCCATGGAATATTAACATGAGAAGAGTCTTCCTGTCAAACACTAGGAGACATTTCACTAATTACAGCCCTGAGTATTTTCAGAGTTACCTCCTTGAGTAAAATTGCCTTTCCCTGGGACACATGATCAGCAACGGGAGAGTATAAGGATAGATGATGAAAGATTTTCTCTCTGTCAATCTTGAAACCTTCTTTGAGTTTCTTTGTGTTTCTTTGTTTTTCTCCCTAGTTACTTGTGTTTTAAGTTGTTGAAGACAAGTGACCAGGTTTGACAGTTATTTCCCTTACAGGACATGCTAAATTGTGGGACAAAATCCAGTGTCAGACTTTGAAACCAGGGCACTACCACTTTTATTGGCAGAATTGACTGAGCACACAAATTATAAATTGTTAGCATAAACCAAGTAATTGCAATAATAATACACACAGCTTCTTTTCTGTCAGGCTGGTCCAGATCCGTAACCACAAACCATTTATCCCAGACAGTGTTCTGACCTGAGCCCTGATGGTCTCATTCACAGCACCTGTAAGTAACGCAGCCACCTACTGACCCCTTATCACTTTATTTTGAGCAGTCAGCATCTCAGACGCACCACTTTTTCATGCGACCTTGGGGAGAAAACACTGCACTTCCTGTGTTGCCAGAGTCCCAAAGTCATCCTCTACCTTGAACACTTTTATTTTAAAATAACAGTCCCACTCATTTGGGAAGGTTAGCTTGGACTCCAGCTTATAAGGATTGTCCAGCACATAAATGAAAGGGTAGAGGAACAACAGATCGTGCTCCTGTGCCTCATGGCTTCCCAGATTTGCAGGGTGTGCCTTTACAGCCAGAGACGTCCAGCCTCCTGCCCCACAAATTAGGAAGAAGCAGATAAAAGCATTGTACAGAATGTGTAGCAAAAGTACAAAGATTTGGATGGAAAAGTTATATAGGAACATCAGCACAGATGCTACCTCAGGGGACAGAGAGAGACGGAAGAAAAGAGAGAGGGAAGAAACTGGGTAAGAGAAGAATAAGATCTTTCTGTCACCTTTGCTTTTTACAAATTTGAAGCAAAAATGCCCCCCAAAATCAGCATTAAATCTAAGATGTGGGTATGTGAGTCCTGATACATTAGTCTTTGTATTTTCTGTGTTTTAGAACAATTTCATTACATATGTATATATACACATACATATATTGCGTGTGTATATGTCCATCTAAGATGATCAAAACGCTTAGGATCTAGTTAAAATAATTCATTCAAGTGCAATGTGAGAGCAGCCATTCAGGGATACGCAGACACCAAAGAATGGCGGATTTCTGGTGTTCCAAGAATCCAGTGAAATACCCCTGGTGGGGGGAAAAGTGAAGATCATTTATGGAGGCACAGTGGAGGTGCTGGACAGAGTCACGGTATCTTCCATGCAGCGGCTAACGCAGAGATGTAAGATTTGATTGGCTACTGTTGATTTCATTCTAAGGGGGTTGCTTAGCATTTTATTATGAAGAGGTAACAAAAGTCTCTACCTCGCACATCATTCGGACTGGTCTGAATGAAGTCTGGAAGTCTGGTGAATGTCTGAAATCTCAACGCAAAAGTCAGGAAGCAGCGCTCATGCACCAAGGAAGAAAAACAGCCTGCTCTCATTCTGAGTTCTGCTCCGTTTTTAGGGCTTAACTTTCTTCTAGGCCCAAGAAATTTGGAAGGCCCTAAAATTTTCATTTCTTTTTACATATATGTATGTATATTTTAAAAGAAAAAGGAGGCCAGGCTCAGTGGCTCATGCCTGTAATCCCAGCACTTTGGGAGGCTGAGGCGGGCAGATCACCAGGTCAGGAGATCGAGACCATCCTGGCTAACAGGGTGAAACCCTGTCTTTACTAAAAATACAAAAAATTAGCCAGGTGTGGTGGCATGCGCCTATAGTCCTAGCTACTCAGGAAGCAGAGGCAGAGGAATCGCTTGAACCTGGGAAGCAGAGGTCGCAGTGAGTCAAGATCACACCACTGCACTCCAGCCTGGGTGACAGAGAGAGATTTTTGTCTCAAAAAAAAAAAAAAGGAAAAGGAAAGATGGCAGAGCAGTATGGGAGATTTTCCCCCAACTTGTCTTCCCTACAGGGGGCCTTTTCTAACCAAACTTAAACCAATACACAGATGATAAGTTATTTATAAGTAAGTCAAAATGTAAATTCATTTCCCCTGAGTTCAGTTCTGAAAAGGACTGGGGAATTCTGCTGTTAGGAGTTTTGAAGTGAATTTTAGGGTTTAGCCACAGGAAACCCTAGATTAAGTATGTCACAGAGAATTGAAGAATTTAGACACCTGGGGAAAAGCTGGTCAATGAACAGCAGTCCTTTCTCTGAGTGCAAAAGTAGCTTTTGGTTAACTTCACAGGGGGACTGAACTGTCCTAGGAGCAGGAAAGATGTTGCTATAGTAACGCTCATCGTGGGGAGAGACGGAAAATGGGATTAAAAAAGGATATTTTCCTCCTATCAGCTTCTTTCCCTAAAGATCATTAAGAAGTCACCTATCCATAGCTAGCAGAAAAGAAATCCTATTTAGCCTTAAGGGTTGAAAAAGCCCACTTTTTCACCTGGGAAAAATAGGAGCTGCCCCTGTGTCCTGGGGTACAGGGTAGCTTTTAGCTGAATTTAGGGTATTTAGTTGAGGGAGTGGTTATTGTCCTTTTCTGTGTATACAGCAGAAAAATGGGTTGATGGATGGAATTAAATGGCAATTTACAGAAACCCGAAGAGCTGTCTGTTCTGCTGTTGCCGCCTCCCACGTGAACCTCCCTCACTCCTGGCTCCATATTCCCAGTGTGGGAGGGTGGTTATAAATTAGATGAGGATAAATTGTTTCATTTGTGCAGAGCTTTAATTTGATACAGAGGGGAGGTCTAATAAATCATGGGGAGAAGGGAGGCTGCATTTAGTTTAAATGTTAAAGTATAGTTCAGGTTAACAAGGTTAAAAATAGATTGCTCCAGGAACAGGTATGAATTCCTTCCATGACGCTCAGCCACCACAAACATCCTATTCCTTTTATGCTTCTATACAAAGTCAGACCTGGCTCAGACGCCGGGCTGCAGGATGGGAGAATCTGCATTTGGGTTGGCAGGTGGGGCTTTCCCCTCCCACAGCTGCATAAGTCCCAGGCCAGACCTTTGGGTCGCTATGTCTGCTGGCATCTACCGGTTCCTCCAAGTCACTCTTGACCCTCAAAACCTCCCCAACGCTCCCGGCTCGGCCCCAGGCAGCCTCCAAGCCTCCCTTCCCAAAGCCTTCTTCCGTTTTTTTGTTTGTTTTATTCTGAGATAGGATGTCTCTCTGTTGCCAAAGCTGGAGTGCAGTGATGCACTCCAGTGATCACAGCTTACTGTGGCCTTGACCTCCCCAGGTTCAGACCGTTCTCCCACCACACCACCACCACCCTACCCTCCAGGTAGCTGGGACCATAGGCCTGTGCCACCACGCCCAGCTAAGTTTTATATTTTTTATAGAGACAGGGTTTCACCATGCTGCCCAGGCTGGGCTCGAACTCCTGAGCTCAAACAGTCCACCTGTCCTCTTTGTTTATGCTGCTGCTCTCTCTGCTCTGGCTCCTGTCCCTGCCACTCCATCTCCCCACAGGAGGCTTTCCAGAACTAAGGCCTCTGAACTCTCTGGAAGCAAAGGAAACCACCAACCCACAGGGCTATTGAGAGGAAGGGGAAAGGAAACCCCTTGTATTCTTTGCCAGCAGCCAATAGCAGGAAAGCGGGCCCAGCTCGTTGCTGCATGCAGTCACCTGGCCCCGCAGGTGAAGTGAGACCATGTGCTCTGCCCTGTGACACGGAGATGCGGCGTGGGGCAGCTGGCCTCAAGCATGCTGCACTGATCCCACTCGGCCACAGCACGGGTAGATGATACAGGTGGCCTCGCTCTCCTACTGCCCTGTGGGCCACTGGGATGGCAACCAGTGGACACTTAGGTGCCTTGAAGTCCAGGAAAGGGATCACAGACAGGGGTCTCCCTTCCAACTTGGAGAAGAGACAGTCTTCCCTTATTCCACTCAGAGGTGTCCATGTATAGGAGAAAGGGGAGGGTAGGCCTCAGCTCTCCACTCCTCTGATCAATCTACCCTGCTTGAACTTGATGGCGAGGACACCACTGATCCCCTCATGAGCCCCCAGCAGCTGCCTCCTAGCCCAAGGGGACTTCTTCCCCTGGGTCAGTGCCGAGCACCAGCAGGTCACATGAGGTGTTTGTTTTACTGACCTGTATTCATAGGTCAGGGGCCATCAGAAAGTTGAGTCCCTGCAGCTGGGAGCAGTGGCTCATGTCTGTAATCCCAGCACTTTGGGAGGCCAAGGTAGGCAGATCGCCTGAGGTCCGGAGTTCGAGACCAGCCTGACCAACATGGAGAAACCCTGTCTCTACTAAAAATACAAAAAAAAAGCCAGGCATGGTGGTGCATGCCTGTAATCCCAGCTACTTGGGAGGCTGAGGCAGGAGAAGTGCTTGAACCCAGGAGGCAGAGATTGTGCTGAGCCGAGATAACGCCATTGCACTCTAGCCTGGGCAACAAAAACGAAACTCCCATCTCAAAAAATAAAACAAGAAGAGAAAAGACAAAGAGAAACGAAGAAAGTTGAGCCCCTCTCTCCGTTTCTATCTGACTGCTGCACACTCAGGCAGAGGAAGGTGTATCACTGCTGGGGATTTGGGGAGGCTAAGCACGTCAAGTTCAAGGATTATGGGTTTTAGGTGGATGTTCAGCCCTGAAGCCCAGTATATTCTTGGAATCCAGAGTAAGATGTAGGCAGGGGTTACCTAGAAATAAAAAAAAAAAAAAAAAAAAAAGATACTGTGCCAAACACCCTTATTAGAAAAGAACATGCTAAGGATGAATGAAAATGCAGACTGGAGAGGTATTGGGTTTTTTTTTTGGATAAACATTACTTGCCTTAGCAAAACAGGAATAAATCCATTAGACTGATAACAAATACCTCTGGCCAAAACCACAGGAAGGCTTTTTTCAAAGCGATTGAAATGCAAAATAAATTACATGTAAAGATTCTGCCCATACAGTATGTCAGGAGTGCCAGTCCATTCATCAAGGGGAACAAATGTCTTCACCGCCACGCGGTAGTGCTCATCCAAAGCTCGCTGTTACTCAGAAGCCCTCACTACCCGCAGACAGGCTGAGCTCAGTGAATTAGCCTCTCAGGAGGAACTCAGCTTTTCAGAGCACAGCCTCACCATGTCAATTAATATTTGCTGATTGAATGCCTGCTCTGCGTCTCCCACTAACCAGGGGCTGCAGGGACTTCTTGGAGCATGGCAAGCACCCCAAGCACTAGTTTAGTCTAAATGGAGAAACAATGCATGGAAATGGAAATGCCGGAGTCAATTCGGGAGATCTAATGACCTTGAGGAGTTCACACAGTCAGACACGTTCCCGGAGGAAGGTGGTGGGGATGCTTTGGCTAAATCTGTTACAGAGCACTTCCTGTTCATCAGAGAATGTGGCTCTATCTCAATCATTTCCTAAATAGGAAGGACAAATTGACAGATATTGGGAGCCTCTTCCTGGCAAGAGGGTTTCCTCGGGAAGCTCACTCATGAAGCTTCATTCTCATGAAGCTGCCCTGGGATGGATCCTGGAGAAGCAATACCTGCAGCTCCCACCCACTGGGCCTGGCCAGACTGGTTCCCAGTCCTGGGAGCTGAAGCTCTGAAGCTCACCGGCCCCACCCAGCCTCCTACACTTTTGCTCTTTGTCTGCCTAAGGCCTAAGCCTGAGGCCTCCTAAGTTAGTTCATGCACATTGAATCCAATTTCATGTAAATTAAATGCTAACTGGCTGCTGATGCCAGCATCTCTACCTTTGTCATTTAAAGTCACAGGCTCCTTAATGACTGCAATTAGGCAGCTCAGTTATTACTTGAGCTAGAGACGCTTAGAGAGGCATCTGTGATGGCAACATTCTCAGCCTGCTCCGCTCTTTCCATTAACCCCTTGGCTCTGCCTACCGGAGCATCAGTGTAGGCAGGAGTAATATTAGCAGCTGAAGCGCATTTATTTCTACCAAAGGTAAAACGGACGGAACTCAGGATTGCAGAGGACTTCTCTTTCTTGTTTGTTTGGTTATGACAATGTTAAAAAAACAGCGTTGTTCTTGTAAATTGCAGTATGTACTGTCCACCCTGGGTTGCCTGTTTACCACTAATAATTTATATGGTGTGATTTCTAAAACTACTGTCAGGCTTCTCTCCTTACAATGTTACAAAATCTCTGCAAGGATGAACTTATCTTCCACGGGGCTTTGCATGAGTACCTCTCAGGCTCCCACACCCTGCTGCGCTTCTTGGTACCATCAAACTCTTGTGATTGATTTGGGCAATGCATGCCATTCCCCCCGTCCATGCGGTGTATGGGGTAGTATAAGACCACGCATGGGCGGGGCACGGTGACTCATGCCTGAAATCCCAACATTTTGGGAGGCCAAGGTGGGTGGATCCCCTGAGGTCGGGAGTTAGAGACCAGCCTGACTAACATGGAGAAACTCCCCGGCTCTACTAAAAACACAAAATTAACCAGGCATGGTGGCGCATTCCTGTAATCTCAGCTACTCAGGAGGCTGAGGCAGGAGAATTGCTTGAACCTGGGAGGTGGAGGTTGTGGTGAGCCAAGATCATGCCATTGCACTCCAGCCCGGGCAACAAGAGCGAAACTGTCTCAAAAAAGACCACACATGTTGGGAGAACTTCGCTCCCTGATTCTAATTCCTACTCATTTTCTTCCCCTCGAGCAGGTCAGTTAACCTCTCAGAGCCGGAGTTTCCTCATCGGTGCATGGGGGAGAATGGCTTGCCTAAGTAGCAGGGTGGCCATCGATGGAAAATGAGACGGTTTATGTTAAACTACTGACAGGATGATACAAACTTTATCTTTAGTTGTTACGATGTCCAAAATGAAAGGGAAGAGAACCTCTCTCTTTTATTATTATTATTATTATTATTATTATTATTATTATTATTTAGGTTTTTGAGACAGTTTCGCTCCCAGGTTGGAATGCAGTGGCGTGATCTCGGCTCACTGCAACCTCTGCCCCCCAGGTTCAAGTGATTCTCTCGCCTCAGCCTCCAGAGTAGCTGGAACTACAGGTGCACACCACCATGCCCAGCTAATTTTTGTATTTTTAGTAGAGACGGCTTTCACCATGTTGGCCAAGATGTTCTGGATCTCTTGACCTCGTGATCTGCCTGCCTCAGCCTCCCAAAGTGCTAGAATTACAGGCATGAGCCACCGCGCCGGGCCGAGAACCTTTGTTTTGCATGCTGGCGAACTGTTCATCTCCACAGCTGCATGCTGACAGCTTCGTTGAAAAGCATTCATGGGTGTTTGTGTGTGAGCAGGGCCTTGAAGGAACAGCTAAATCCCAGGTCACCTTCAGCTGAGTCCAGTCAGTCCGGTCTAAGCCAGCGGAGGCTACCCCTGGTCCAGGCTGCCACCTTAGGTACAGGCAGTGCTGCCCTCCCGCCTGGTGGTGGGGAACGGCACGCTATTCAGTGCCTGCTGTACTCACCCACCAAGGAGAAGTGCGTGGGAATCATCAAAAAGGTGAAGCCCAGGATTTTAAAATCATACCGAGGAATGGTTCTGAATAAAAGCCGTCTGTTGTGATCACTGAAGTAACCCTTTTTGTGGACAGTAAGGAACAGTGTCTTAAATCTAGCCTTCAGGAGTAAGGACTTTAAATTCATTTCATGGTGTATTTTTTGTACTAATCATTTTATGTTTCTACTTATCGTAGAAGACAGAAGCCCCTTCAATGACTCTGTACTGACTTTTGAAGTGGAGAAATAATTCTCCTTCAGTTTCAGAGAAATTGAAGTTTACTTAAAGATGATTAAAAAATCTTCCTGACAGACTGAGAAGGTCTCTCTTCTGACGGCTGTCGTTTTAAATAATTCAGAGCCAGCTTGGCACACGTATGTTTATTAAAGTAGGCATGAAAATAAAACTGACTAGCGTGGCTGCGTTAGTCCACTGAACAGTTTTTCATCTTACATCGTCTCCAGAACTTCTAAAGCGAAAACCAGAAACTCATTGGCAGCGTCCTCCTGGCCCGCTTGGCTGACCAGCATGAGGCAGCACCAGCTTTATCTACTTCCGGAAGGCCTTTCCTCCATGGTAGCACCTTTCCCAGTGGCCACTCTTCTCAGAGAGTCAGAACAGCCAGCCCGAGAGGGAGGGAGGGAGAAAGGGAAGATGCCAGAGGGCTGAGGAGACCCCAGGCAGGTGGCAGCTGCATCCTGGCTCTTCCTGGGGCCCTGAAGCCCCTGGGATTCCTTGACGGCAGAACCTGTAGCAGCAGGAGCAGCTCCTGGAACTTCAGGGAAAATGGGAGCTCTCAGGATGCCAGATTCATTCTTTTTTGGAGACAGAGTCTTTCTCTGTCGCCCAGGCAGGAGTGCAGTGGCGTGATCTCGGCTCACTGCAATGTCTACCTCCCAGGTTCAAGCAATTCTCTTGCCTCAGCCTCCCAAGTAGCTGGGATCACAGGTGTCTGCCATCATGCCTGGCTAATTTTTTTATTTTTAGTAGAGACAGGGTATCAGCATGTTGGCCAGGCTGGTCTCAAACTCCTGACCTCAAGTGATCCATCTGCCTCAACCTCCCAAAGTGCTGGGATTGTAGGCATGAGCCACCATGCCTGGCGAGGACCCCAGACCCTTTCTATAGCTCACATATCAACAAAATGTGTACATATGTGAACTGTGATGCAGACAGCCCAACCAAATCCCAAACTGCCATGGATTTGCGCTTCTCTTTGCACTGAGGCACTGATGTCTGAGCACCATGATTCTCCGCAGGGCTGAGCCGCTCTGCCTTGCTCTTCACCAGGTTCTCTCCTGCTTCCCCCATGGCGGTCACAGCTTTGGCTGTGCTGTGTTTTGTGCCACAGACAGGCCCTTTCTGACTTTGACTACCTGCTCCCCCCAGAACCCCTGAAGGTGTTTAGCTGGTTGAATTCAAATATCCCTCTGAGATGCTTTTAGTTCAGAACATTTTTGTTAGGAAAACTCTCTCTCTCTTTGCCAATGAGATTTTGTAAGAACAATCCCATCTTTTTCTTTGTCTTTCAGCTGACACTTTAGTCTTAAATTTTCTAGGGACACCTTCAGTTCAGCCTCTGATCACATTAGACTCTTATTTGTATTCTGGTGAGATGCTGGTTTTTAATATTCTGGAAGACAAAAAGAACCCTCAGAAAACTCAGGGCCGTTCGACTTTCTACCTTCAGTCCTGAATGATGTCAGCGAGCTCCCGAGAGCTTCGGGGGGCATTGGAAATACCTCTTGGGTCTGGAAAGGGCAGTTTAGACCCAAGCAATCTCAGAATGCATTTATGATAGATACGTTAGGAATTTTTACCGCCTCACCTCTTCACTTCCTCCCTGTCTGCGAGGTAGAACGAGGGTTTTCTTACTCATTTCTAGCAACTTCCAGACCCCTGGTGAGGAGACCCTCTGTGTCTGCCGGCCATGTCTTTGCAGAACAACTCAGTCTGTCCCGAGAGGCAGCAGTGGGGAAATACCAGGCTTCTCAACCTCCATGTCAGCCATTACTGACACTTGGGGTGGGATAATCCTTTGTCGTGGGGACTGTTCTTTCCATTGTACATTGTTTAGCTGGAGTCTCTGGCCTCTGCCTGCGAGACACCAGAGGCACTCTGTAGTGCGACAGTGAAAAATGTGTTCCAGGCATTGTCAAGTGAGAACTTCTGACATAATGGGAAGAGTAAAAACCTAGAGGCAAAGTACTGACGCTGGAATCTCAGCTCCGCTTGGGTGACCTTGACCAAGGCTATCAGAGCTCATCGGACCTGCCCCAAGAGGCCGCCGGGATGATTAAACCCAATGATGTGGTAGGTTTCAGCACATGTTTAGTGAAGCCAAATCTCTTATCATCTGTTTTCTTAATTAGTGGCAAGAATTATGCTAAGATGCAGGATAAGTAATAAAAATCCAGTTTCCTCATTTCACCAAAGGTAGACTTCTAGCCCTTTGGCACAGTCTGGCTTTTCAGTGTAGATGTAATGCACTCCGGATCCGGCTTTATCATGGGAAAGAGGACATTTCACTTCAGGTGGTATCTCTCCCGTACCCCGTGAGAGCTGCTCCCACGCAGTTAATGGCGCCCAGATAATCACAGACGGAGCTGCCTTCGCCTGGTGATCAGAGCTCTGGGTGATTGCACACTTTCATTTATCCGGCCTATTTGCATTCACACTGATTTGCATTTCTACGTCTCCCACAGCTGACACTTGTTTTCTAATGTGATTCCAAAGCACCTTTCTGATTGCCACGTGCCTGCTAGGAGCGCTCCCCACCAGGTTAGGGGTGCAGCCTCCTTCCCGGCTCTGCCCTCTTGATTTCCTCTGTGTTTTTGGAGGGAGGCCAGTTGTCGGAGACGGAGACGCACCTGCCAGGAACCCACGCCTAACGAGTCATTGTTCTTCTGAAGAGCTCCTTGGCCACCGCTTCCTTTCAGCTGCGGCATCGCAGGACCTTGCCTGCCTTGTCCTCCGGATCACACCTGGGACCTGCTACATTATGTTACCATGACAAGAGTCACCTTACTTTCTCTTTTCAAAAGTGAGATTGACCTTCCCCCTGTTTCCAAAAGAAATGCGACTTAAAATTTAAGAGCCTGTAGCAGTCAGCTTGAGAGAGCCTACTCTGAAATGCTAAAGGAACAGTTTCCATTTAAGAATTTAGCAACAGTGCTAAGAGCATCCAACCCCTACCTTTTTAAGCCTCTCATGTGCTTATATTTCTTAAAACAAAATGGCTATGTCTATTCCTTGCTTTCTGTAAAAGGTATACTCATCAGTTTAATACAATGTATGTTGTTAATTTTCCTAAGCCAATTTACAAGCAGCATTGGTCAAAATAACTACCTGTGGGGTGATCACCTGAATATCTAATAATGATAGAGCACTTGACAGTTACTAACCCCTTAACAAAAGTCCATCATCTATTTTTCGATTTTCTTTTCTCTCTCAGTGTCCACATGACCCATGCATTGAAAGATTTAGATTTCCTATTTCCCCGAAGTGGACTGTTTTCCCTTCCTTTCTGAGTGAAGTTAAGAAAACCCATGAGTATAAAGTGTCTTCTGCCCTATATGCCTTGTATAAAATTTAACAGAATTTTTCCTGTAAGTGAATTTGAAAGAAAACAAGAACACTGAATATTCCATTTAATAACAAGACTTCTGGGATAGACCGACTTCCTCAGTGGATTGGATTAGATGATGAGCAGGTTATGTTAGCCCACGGACTGTGGCATCACGACCCTGCACATCGTCACGCTGACTTAGTATGACTCAGACCAGCTCTGTATTTTTCGGATGAGGATAGATGTGGGCTCATGTAATAACTGTGTCAAAACAAGGGAAGAATAAAGAAACATTTACCCATCAAGTAGTCACCAGCAACCTGCCTTCGGTAGACAGACCAGTGTTCCTATTTGAGGAAAGGTATTATTTATTTTAAGGGTCACATAGTGGTCACTTTCAAAATATGCCTTTGCCTACATTATGCTTATTTTCTGACTAGCCCCACTTAGGTGATTTAGTAAGTACACTCATGTTACTACTTTGAGAAAGGCATTATTTAATATTCCTTTCAGGAACACATTAATATACAATGTCAGAATTATGATACTTGGTTTTTATACACAGCCTGTCCCAGCTCAGGTGAGGTCACATCCTTTGGCCACAAAGGGGGCCCCTTTCCCAGACAGCAGACAGCCCAGCCCAGGCTCCCCTACCTGGTGCCATCCATGCCACCAGTCACTGCCACAGCGCATACAGGGGTCCCCGCTTATCTGTGGTTTCTATTTCTGCAGTCTCAGGTACGAACAGTCAACCGAGGCCCAGAGATAGTAAATGGAAAATACACATTGCTCAGTGTTCTGAGCAGTGCGATGAAATGTTACACACCCTCCCACCCGGTCGTGGATCCTCCCTTTGTCTGGCATCTCCACGCTGTAGACACTACCCGCCCAGTGGCCACTTAGTAGCTATCTGGGATAGCAGATCTATAGATCACAAGAAGAAGGATGGGCACAGGACAGTGAGATATTTGGAGAGAGAGGGAGCCCACATTCACATAGCTTGTATTGCAGTCCTGGCACCGTTATGCCTGCTCTGCTGCAGTGCTCTTGTTAATGTCTTACTTTGCTTAATTCATAAATTAAGCTACATCATAGGCATGTATGTATAGGAAAAAAACATAGCATATATAGGGTCGGTACTACCCGTGATTTCAGCATCCACTGGGGGTCTGGGAACGTATCCCCCTTGGATAACGGGTGACCATGACAGTAACGTAAGCACCCTAGTTGTTATTTTCATAGGCACTGCTACCAAACTTGTAAACCTCTTCACTGTACCCAGGAGTGAGAGAGCTGCCAAGAGCGACCGGTCTCCCTAAGTGGATACCAGGTGGAACCTCACACGTGGGGAGAGAAGAAACGCCAATTTCAGACAATGAAAGCTGTTCTTACAGATACAGACAGGAGACACTGAGGAATGGTGCCTAATTCCGGTGCCCAGGGCATAGAGATGCCTGCAAGTAGCCAACCAGGATAATAAGAGCCAGCCCCAGGAGGGGACAAGGTCAGAGCGGGACTTTCAGTTTGACCCACGTTCCCATCATGCCTTTATTCTTTGTCTCCCATCCTCGCTTCCAAACAGCCATTCACCCAAGCAGCTCATGAATGCAGGAACCTACCAGGACATCACAAATCATCAAAAATTTAACCCTCCCAGGGAGCAATTATAATCCAAAAAGGCATTATTTGCACCCCCCCCCCCAAAAAAAAAAAAAAACCCTTCAGTTTGCAGATAATGGCCAAAAACATTCTGGAACGACATGTCTCTGTGTGATGCCTCCTCTTCCATCCAGAGAATGAAATCCACTTGATGAGAGCACACAGCAGACCCTCCCATCCTGCCCCCTGCTCTCTGTCCCTCCCATCCCGCCCCCTGCTCTCTGTCCCTGCCATCCTGCCCCCTGTTCATTGTCCCTCCCATCCCACACCCCTGCTCCCTGTCTTCCCCATTCCCTCCTTTCCAAGTCATTGCTGGAAGGATGGGGTGGGCCTCAGGGCCTCCCAGGCAGTTCTTGAGGAAAACCCACACTTCATGAGGAAAGGAAATCCTAGAGGAGTTTTCATGTAGACACGGATTTTATTTGGAAAAAAAAAAATCCAGAAATAAATACAACTGCCTGGAAAACGAACTATATTTTACATTTTGGAATAATTTAAGTATCACTCCTGGTAAAGGAAATGATGCAGAAAAATCAAGAGAGCTTGGAAGGCAGAGAGAGCCGGAGGCGCAGGTGACCTTGAGCGGGTCCCTGACACCTCTGCAGTTCCATTTCTGCAATCGTCAAACAGGGACAGCAATGACACCTAGGTTGTTATATTTCAAATTAACACATTTTATTTTTTTAATGCGTTTAATATTTGTAAAGCTCATATTAATATTTGCAAAGCTCTCTACACAAAGTAGGAGCTCAGTGGTGCTTTATAAATGACATTAACAAAATGACTTCATTTACCTTCACAGGAACCCTTTGCATTAGGGATTATCCCCAATCAGGCAGGAGGTGTCAGAGCGTGGTTTGATGAAAATAGGGTACAGCTGTCCAGGGAGCGTTTTGGGAGCATGGAAATGTAACCGCTTATAATGCGCGTCCAAAAGGTTGCTTGTAAAATATTATCTTGCAAAATGATTTTCAAGTGAAATCATCTCCCTTTTTTCTGGCAAAGCTTTGAATTCCGCCCAGTTTACCTTCATTGTATCCAGCTGCACAAAAGCCGGTGGGTTATTCCTTCTGCTGTCTCACCAGACCTGTCTGTTCACATTAACCTAGTTACCAGTGGAACAAAAATGCAATTGGCCGAAGGTTACATTTCTTTGTCATGAGCACAAGAGAGCAAGATCGTGCCAGGCAAAAGCTTTCAGTAAATTTCAGCCAAGAGCTTGGGCTTCTTCCCAGGAACTCTTTAACTCCGCCTTTTCCTCCCTCCCAGAAACATGCAGCCTAGTTACCCTTGGTGTTTTTCCTTGCCAAACTCGGGGTCTTTTTTTTGTTTTGTTTATTTTCAAAGATGTACCTATTACAGAAAGAAATGCTGCTGAATTTCCTTCAGCATGACCCCCAATTTTAGGAGCGTGAAGATTTTCATGTTTCAAATTACATTAAACTTTTCAAACTTCACCTGTAATCCTGAAGAGATAGGTGAAAGGGGGTTCGTAAATCTGCATTTTGCAAATGAGAAAATGAAGGCTCTGGGAGATGATATGACTTGTTCCACAGTTACACAAGTAGGAAAATGACCCCCATTGTGTGTTGATTCTAGAACAGTCTGCGTTATACTCGTG
Organism: Saguinus oedipus; assembly: GCA_031835075.1. NCBI lineage: Eukaryota > Metazoa > Chordata > Mammalia > Primates > Cebidae > Saguinus > Saguinus oedipus. Next base: position 171,026,283 of record CM063172.1, on the reverse strand, counting down.
TGTCTACTACACAAGTCAGCACACACCCCAGCCTGGGAGAGGACATTGTTCTGAGGAATTGGGGCCCAGTTCCTGCCACATAGGTGGTGCTGGCTACAGGAAGACAGAGTCTAGGAGCAAAGCAGAAACTCAGGGGAATTCCCCACCACCCGGCAGGCAGAGGGCAGCATCCCTCACCCTGTACCACCGACATTAACCTGGGATAATGGCAGAGGAAAAAAGTACACAGAACACTTTAAGCAGACATAGAAATAAGTCATCTTTTTCCCTATGATCTATGGCAATGTTGAACTGGAATAGCAGACTGGCAAAATCTCTTCAGTAAAATAGCAAGTGAATAGAATGCTTACTATTGGAATGGGGTGGAGTGGCGATCTTCAAACTGCGTTCCTTATGATAGTCAACACATACAAAATTTTGAAAACAGTGTACCTCCTCACAAGTGTTTAAGTCCATCTATAAAATTTTTCCTAGGTTTAAGTAGTAGCAAAAAGTGAAATTCCTGGAATATTATAAAAACTGACTTTTTTTTTGAGACAGAGTTTCACCCTTGTCACCCAGGCTGGATCTCGACTCACTGCAACCTCTGCCTCCTGGGTTCAAGTGATTCTCCTCTCTCAGCCTCCCAAGTAGCTGGAATTACAGACACGTGCCACCACGTGCAGCTAATTTTCATATTACTAGTAGAGATGGGATTTCATCCTGTTGGCCAGGCTGGTCTCGAACTCTTGACCTCAGGTGATCTGCTCACCTCAGCCTCCCAAAGTGCTAGATTACAGTGACAGCCACAGTGCCCAGCCTAATACTGACAATTTTTCTATGAAAGAAGTAATACCGCAATTTTTAAATGACAGAAATAGAATCTGAACACCGTAGGGCCCACACCATTCATATTATAAATACATAAATGGTCTGTTCCTCATCAAAGGGAGATTTATGTTGTGCCTCACACTCCTGGTAGTCCGTTTCATTTTCCTCAATCTCTAACATATGTTTTTATACTTGGAAATCTTTTATTGGTCATCCAGTATATATCTCTGTAGTGAAAATATGTAAAAGCTTTTAATTTTAATTTCTTAGAATTAAAAATGACTTTAAAAAAATGGAACGATATTGCTAGAAGATTTCTTCCATTGTAATCTACTTACTTATATGAACAAAGTTATTTAGTGCTTACATTAAAATTAAAAATGGAAAAAATTCATACTGAACACTGTCTCTTTAATTTCTTAGAATTAAAAATGAGATTCTGAGGTTAACAGTTTTTCCTACTTAGGTTATTATTAAAATTACTAGTAAACACTTAATCAAAACAAAAATACATTATAAGTGTTGATGAATACTTGTTAAACAAAAAATAAAAGGGCACTGGGTGTGCCCAACTTACTGAGATGCTGTGGATGCTACTTACAGCTGGAGTGAGACAGTGTTCAGTATGAACTTTTTCCATTTTTAATTTTAATGTAAGCACTAAATAACTTTGTTCATATAAGTAAGTAGATTACAATGGAAGAAATCTTCTAGCAATATCGTTCCACTTTTTTAAAGTCATTTGCAGTTATATGCCAAAATCACATAATAGGCTGTCATCAAAGACTATTTTTATTTTTAAAAATTTTCAGAAACAAAGAATTAGAAGCCAAAGTATTGTTGGCCCTTCACCATGAAATTACTGGCACGCTGATTTACCTTTTCAGTTCTTTAGAAGTATGCCCGAAAGGTTTTATGAAGATCTAACAAATAACTATTAATTGTACCTTTTATTTTATAAATTTAAAAACCTTTTGTTTAATACATTCAGAATGAGTTGAAAAAATTTTCAATATTGTTATTTTCAATACGTCTTTGCCAGTAAAGTATCTCTTGATGAAATGCTTTTATCACGTGCTTTAAATATATTCTTACCCAAATGGAAGCTGCTGAGTCATTCAATTTACAGAGAAAGTAAATTATTTATCAAACTCAGTCTTCACACCAATAATTAAAATCTGCATAAGCGAATATTGTTAATGTCAAAATACGTTAACGTGTAATCCAAGGAATATTGTTGAAGGTCACTAAAAAGTAGATATCCATCTTGCAAGATGAGTTATGAAAGGATCAGAATGACATAGAATATTCATTTAGCCATTTCGCAAAGTTTAGCAAACTAAAATAAATCTACCTGTTCTTGTACTGATCTGTAATAGAGGAATATAATATTATGTGTTGCTGGAATTATAGTTCTGTGTGAAGCAAGGCTGGGCTGGAGTGCTTTGGTGGGTACACGTGTGTGCATGCATTAAATGCACCTCAGCGTGTGGCATTTGTGAATAATTAAGAGTCATGTAATAATCCAGAAATAACTTTATTCATGATCAAGCATTTTCAAGAAAGTGAAAAGCTTAAATGTAGATATAGCTATGGATAGAAATACTCTGACTCAGCGGCCAGCAATTTTAATTTTTTTTCTTGTTGTTAATAAGAGGTGGAAAATATTAAACACTTTATAACATAAAAATATGAGTATTGATTGCTGTTGGAATAAAAATTTTATGATGTAATTTATAAAACAGGTTTTAACTACCTTGTTAAATAATGCACACCACATCTAAAAGGAACCACATAAAATGTTTATCTGCTGATTTGATCTAGTATTACATTTTAAAATTTCATAGTTTCTAAAAGTATCTGTTATGTTTGAAAGACTAAGCTTCTTCAATGGCTCAAGGTTTCTTTCTTTCCAGTTAATGATATACTCTACAAATAAGTATTGACATTAGCTAATCATAATTGCTTACATTAAATGCATGAGAAAACAAAATTTTAGCATTTATTAGTTCTTTTTTTTTGAGATGGAGTCTCGCTCTGTTGCCCAGGCTGAAGTACGGTAACATGATCCCGGTTCAAGCCTCCCAATTTCAAGCAATTTTCCTGTCTCAACCTCCCGAGTAGCTGGGATTACAGGCATGTGTCACGTCACCTGGCTAATTTTTTTTGTAGTTTTAGTAGAGGCAGGGTTTCACCATGTTGGTCAGGCTGGTCTCGATCTCCTGACCTCAGGTGATCTGCATGCCTCAGCCTCCCAATGTGCTGGGGTTACAGATGTGAGCCACTGTGCCCGGCCAGAATTCAGTATGTATTATCCATTCCCTCTGTGTTTCCTCTCACATTCTTCCCCAAGAGCAGTGCAGTTACTGACAATAATCCCAGAAGAGAAGAGATTAAGCAGTTAAACAGAAGTTGGTGAAAATTACTGTCATTCTGCTGTGGTTTCACTGTTCTCTCCAAGATTCATGTTGAAATTTATTTGTCAGGTAACAGTGTTAAGAGCTGGGACCTTTAGGCAGGGATTAAGTCTTAAGGACTCTACCCTCAGGAATGGATTAATCCCCTGTTTCATAACGTATTTCCAAGGATAATTGTACAGTGAACAGCCTCAGAAGATAGAGATACTATGTCTTTCTGCAGCAAAGGAGAAGTTTGCGTCTAACAAAGACAGCATCTCCCTCTGTAGACAATGGCAGGCCTGCTCACTGCCCATTAAAAAGACTCAGATTCCCTAAAGTCAGGGCCCTCCCACCTGTAATGCAACCCATGCCATGTGTGGGTGCCATCTGGTCGATTTCAAACCACCCTGTGGGAACTGGCATTTGAGAAACCAGCCCAGGAAAAAAGATACTGCTGTAAATAATGCCTGGTCCTTTGTCTCTGACCCAAGAACCTCTTGTCTTCTGCTGGTCTCCACAAACTAGACAGACTAACTTGTTAGCTTGCAAAGAAAGCAAACTTTCAGATCCTTCACAGTTCTTGACAAGAATTAAAATGAAGTCTTCTCCTGGTAGCTACCTGGAGCCATTAACATTTCCAGGTATCCAAGTGCCCATCCTCACTCAGGAGTATTCTGAATTACCAAAGAAAAGGCCCATTTCATGACTCTGACACTCACCCTCCTCCCACACACCCTTGGACTTGAACTTCTGGATTCCTCTTTCTCCATTGATCTACTTGTAGCCCAAATGTGAAACCAGCAGCCATCTCCAGGGCCTCCCTGGCCCTCCCACTTCACACCCAGATTCTTCCTGTTCCATCTCAGAATGTTTTCTGAGCTCTGGAACTTGCTTCCATTCCCTCCTCTAGCACCATCCTACCCATTAGGAGGTCTCAGCTGTGGGAGTGCCACCCTGCCTCGCCACGTTTGTGTTATCTGTCCCTCCCTCATACCCATGGCTCCCCGGGTTGCCTGTTTTCACACACACACACAGCAATAGAAGTTAGGGCACTGCTTTGTTATAATGACCTGTTTACTTGCCCATGACTGACTGTAAGCTCCCTGAGGGCAGGAACTTTCTCTGTCTTATCGTGTCCCACACCTAGCCCAGCACCTAGCATGTCTCAGCACTTGATCAATATTTGCTGGTTGAATGTATAAATGAATAAATGAGTAAATGAGCAAGAGTATACAAATACTACATCTTACATCGTATGAAGGGTGATATAGGTGATTGGAGCATTCACTTTGAAGGAATGGCGAATATCTCAAGGCACAATCCAGGTTAGCAAAGGTGCCATCTGAGGTGTCTAAGAGAAGTTTAGTTTCAGGGGCATCTTAAGTGATCTCTTGGACATGAGCAAAACTTTCCCCCTTCTTGAGCCAGCTGACCTGAACAGGTCTGCCAGCCTTCCAGTCTTGGGGCAGGAATGTATGCCTGGCCATCAGGAAGAAGGTGGGTGAAGCCAGGGAACCCTAGCCTCAGGTCAGCACATGCTAGAGGCCTGCTCAAAACACTGGCAGGGTGGCCATGTGGGACTTACACAGTCATCTGCCTGAAAAAGCATGGTCTGCAATATATGCATGCACAGCCATATATGGCAAGATTGAGGTTTTCCAGGGTAGCGGTACTCAGGTAGAAAAATAAAAAGCTGTGAATGTGCTTTTGGTTGCGAGCTTTATTATATGTGTGAATTGCTGATTCCTTAGCAAGGCAGTAGCAGTTGACAAAGAATTGCCCTTCAGATGTGTGGAAAACACTCAGAGAACACAGCAAACCTCCAGACAATCAAAGGCAGCCACAATACCACACACTTAGAGGCGCAAAAACGTGCCTCGGCCTTTGTGGCTGCTGCCCTGGGCATGGGCATCTGCGATGCCAGCTGGATTGGAAGGTGGACAGAGCAGCTGCCTGCCTCTCCATGAGGCCCGTGTGGACCCTGAAGCCCACGGACCCCGGCAGATGGCAGGCTTCCGTCTGCTTCCTCAACCCCAGCAGCCTGGCCCTCTCTGCCCTCTCCCTCCATCCCTCTCTGCCAGTCCCAGCAGGAATCAGACACCTTACACATTCCTCAGTATCAGGGAGCAACCAGCGGAAGGGAAAAATGCTGGAGTCTTTTGATAAAGGGGTGGGTTCTTTTAAGCCAGTTATTAATGTATGTCATTCAGAATGTGAGTAGAAGAAAGACCTTGCCCTAGATTGCGCTGGGATGGAGGCAGAGGGCCTGGAGGAAGGCCTCCGTAGTGCAAGTGCCAGAAGGTGCAGGTGGCCGAGCATCGCTTACATGTGTGAGCTGTGTCCAAATGCCGTCCACGAAGATGCAGTCAGACAGCAGCCACGCAAGTGTCACCCTCTGTGGGGACCCTCTGAGCCCATCCCCACACCAAAGCTTCTCTCCAGTGGTGGAAACCTCTGTGTTCGGGTGTATTAGCAAGCGTGATTTCAGTCTGGAGTCGCGCCTGGACATGACTGATTTGCTGGAGGAGCCGGCACAAATCGCTGAGGCACAGCATATGGAAATCTGCAGACTGCAAGCGAAACGTGGGATTCATCGAAAACCTGGTCGCGTGCTCATCCACGACACTTGATACATGGGATTATTGTGAAAGACTTATTTATTTGAATACTTCCAATCTCAGCAAAGGCCTAACTGTAGAATAGAGTGGCAGTGGAACAACTTTATCCTCAAGAAATACGTATTTTGCATCCATGTCACAAAGTATCTTGCAACTGCGTTTACTTTCACATGTCAGATTTTATGTAATAATTGCTAATTACTAGCAAACCAGACAAGATATAGACTTCTAAAATTGCCTCATAAGTTTAGTGACTGTTCAGCAACTGGAAGGAAACAGAAAATCCTCGGGTCAGTTCTTCCTTAGTTCTAATCCCAGCTGTGTCGTTTACAAGCTGGTGGCCTTGAGCAAGTTATTCAACTTTTATGTACCTCAGTTTTCTCCTCGGAAAAATGTGGATGATAATAGTACCTACCGGTTGGGTTGCTATGAGGATTAAAAAAGACAGTTTGCATAAAGCACTAGGATACGGCCCAATAATAACATATAATATCTCAGCATTTTGGGAGGCCAAGGCTTGAGTCCCAGAGTTCAAGACCAGCCTGACCAACATGGCAAAACCCTGTCTCTTCTAAAACACAAAAAACAAGCTGAGTGTTGTGGTGCACATCAGTCGTGCCAGCTACCAGTGAGGCCAAGGTGGGAGGATTGCTGGAGCCAGAGACGTCGAGACTGCAGTCAGCTGTGATTATACCGCTGCACTCCCACCTGGGAGATCAGAGTGAAACCCTGCCTCAAAAAAATAAATAAGTAACTGTATTAGTCAGAGTTCTCTAGGGAGCACAACTAATAGGGCATGAACCACCACAGCTGGTCTCGTGCCTCAGTTTATCTTCAGCAGTACATGCTGTACCCCAGTCTCAATACCAGCCTCGCACTTCCTCACCGACCTTCGTTGGTCAGTGCTTATCTTGTCTGTGGACTTTAGAAAATCACCAGAAACCTAATGATAAAGGTCATATTCATTCATTTAACTGACACGTATTCAGCACTGCCAGTAAACTGGGCACTTTTCTAGGCAATTCATACACAATAATGAGACCCAGGCAGAGTCTCTTCCCTCTTCTAGACAAATGGTGGAAAAAGATGACAGTGCTTGGATGTAGCCCAGGAGAGAAGGAGCAAGAGCAGTGGAAGGGACTGGTGGGGCAATGAGACGTGGTGAGGCCCTGCTGTAGCCAGAGTGTGCAGAGGAGGCTTCCAGAAAGAGGCAGCTTTAAACACACCAGCACATTTTATTAATTCCAGCTTGGGATTGACAAGTCATCTAAATCTGCAAATGTTTTCCTTGTCATTGGCCCCAAATCAAGGAATTTTAAGATGTACTTTGTGATCCTCACTCCAGAACTTGACAAACACTGCCTATCCCCCATTCAAATACGCGTTCTTCATGCCTGGGTAAGAGCAGAAGTTTCCCCCGTGAAATTCAGGTGCTTACAGTGTGTAACCGCATTGCGGCACTCACCTCCGGATTATTTACACGGAAGCTGCAAGATACACACCATGTCTCAGCTGCTAACCGTTTGCATGTAGACACCTTGGTACACATTAGAAAGCAGAGAGTGTATTCACAAGGAATGTGGGAAATCATCAAAAAAAAAAAAAAAGCAGAGAGCATGATAACCCTTCAGATACTGGTTGAGAAAAATTAACCTGAGTGCCTCGCCGTTCATTTGGGGGCCACATCTTCTCAGATGAGGACATCCAACCACACCCACGCCAGGCTGGCAGACATTAAAGATGCTGGTCTCTTGCACCCAATGCAGTTGTCAAGCCCGCCCTAAGAGTGCCGCGGCTCCTGATGTTTCGAGGCCTTCTTGCAGTGCACGCATTTCTCACTTAATACGATACTGACATGTAAACGGATTTATAGGAAATATAAATGCTTTCTGAAAGCCACAAATAAAATGTCTGAACGCATGCCCAGCTTGCCTCATATTTTGGTCCACGTGCTGTGAGTGATGTGGCAGTCGATGTCAGCCCTAGAAAAGGGCTGCCGTTGGCATCTTGATCATTGGCATCGCCCCTATTTATTTATTATTGGCATCGCCCCTAGAATGCAAGGCCAGGGCATGATTTCTCATTGGGAAATTGCCAGCCTAGAAGAAGAAGTAGCTTTGAAAATATGTCATTTTTCTCTGGGGCATTTTTCCTTTTTCTTTCTTCTTTCCTTCCTTCCTCCCTCCCTCCCTTCCTCCCTTCTTCTTTCTTTATCTTTCAAAATTTCTTCCTTTTTCATAATTCTTTCAGCAGAGACGGGGAATAATAAAGAAACAATAAAATGAAGTATAAACAGAGAATCTATGAGAATATAGGCATTAGTCAAAAAAGAGAGGAGATAGGTGTAAAGTTAATTTTCTTAAGATTTTATTTGTGTTTTCTGGCCGGGCACGGTGGCTCACACCTCCCAGCACTTTGGAAGGCCAAGGTGGATGGATCACTGGAAGTCAGGAGTTTGAGACCAGCCTGGCCAACATGATAAAACCCCATCTCTACTAAAAATACAAAAAATTAGCTGGGCCTGGTGGTGGGCGCCTGTAGTCCCAGCTGCTTGGGAGGCTGAGGCAGGAGAACTGCTTGTACCCAGGAGGCAGAGGTTGCGATGAGCCGAGATCATGTCACTGCACTCTAGCCTGGGCAACAGAGTGAAACTCTATCTCAAAAAAAAAAAAAAAGATTTTATGTGTGTTTCCTTTGTTATTTTGGGTTGTTTTGTTTTGCTTTCAACTGGAGAACTAAGTGGAATCCTTGGCTAATATGTCTTATGTGGATCCTGCACCAGTTATCTCAAATGATTTCTTGGAGTAAAACCTGAAAAGTATTTTCCTTCAGTAGATTCCGTTTCTGTAATGATAACTCATTAAACAGAAATGCTAGATAGAAATCCAAAGAACTTAAGTTGTTCTTTTGTATCAACATTCCTTACTCCTGAAATTCACTAAATTCTAACCTTTTTCCATTGTCATATTCACTCTTTGCCTAAGAATATAACAAGAATTTCTTCAGCAGCACTGATACTAAATCTCTGACTATCTTGAATCCAGAATTTCAAGAACTTATTTCAAATGTTTAACTCTTTTAAAATAATTGTTAAACTCTTTATGTGATTTCTTCTGTGTGGACCCTGCACAAAGGTTCTTCTTAAGTTAACTTTATACAATCCTTAATTTTTCCCTGAATATCTAACGTGGTCTCTTTAGAATAACACACAACAACCAGGGTTGGAAACAGTTCAAGAGGTAAATGTCTCTATCTGAACAAAGTCTTCCTGTGATCTCGGGAGCCTCTCCCATTCCTCTGTTAATGGTACTGTGGACATGGGGAAAGGAACGTCATCTACAGAAGTTACAACATACTCTCTAACAACCCTCATGCTGGTCCTGCTTAATTTTTAGTGAAGATTGAATGCAACTTCTGCATGGGCTCAGGGCATTGGTGATGATCCAGAACGGAAACCCCAGGCAAAACTGCCACATACCCAACTCCCTTCTAACCACTTCTCCACAACTTTCGGATGGAAATTCTACATCTACTCATTAATTGTCTACAAAATTGATTTTTGCCCTTCAAAGTTGCCTGAGAATTTCCACATATGCTGAGAATTCAGCACGTTTCAATTCATACTTAAGCACCCCCACTCAAAAATCAAGATGAGGAGTACCTCGACTTTCCTGGTGTGGGGCATGGGAACCCTTGAGTGCCTGGAGGGTAAAGACTCACCCAGGTGAATTTCACATGATTTTCTTACATCTTCACCCAAAGGCATAAGGACCAGGAGGATCCTTTCTTTCTCTACTTTCTTCCCCACTTGCTCTCCTTTTTTGTTCTCTGTCTCCAGTGGTTCAGGCACAAAATTAGGGTTAGCAAGAAACAGAAATTTCAGAGAAGCAACCTCCACGGAGTCGAGGAAAGTCACAAATCTCGTAGCACATGATTTAGTATGGCAAATGGAAGAACAAGAGCCAGCAGCCGGCACATTCCCTCCTCAGCTGTGTTAGCCTGGACATGTAACTTTGTCTTCAAGCTTTAGTTTCTTCATCTGTAAAATCAGGATCTTAATTTTTAAAAAGTAAAGAAAACTGGGGCTGATGTGGGAGGACCACTTGTGCCCAGGAGTTTGAGACCAGCCTGGGCAACATAGGGAGACCCTGTATCTACAAATAATACGAAAATTAGCCAGGCATGGTGGTGCATGCCTGTGGTTCCAGCTACTCAGGAGGCTGAAGTGGGAGGATTACCAAGCCCAGAAAGTGGAGGCTGCAGTGAGATGTTATTGCGCCACTGCACTCCCACCTGTGACAGAAATAATAAGATAAAACGGTTCATCATGCCGAAAGTCCGTGAGCCACGCCTGGCACCAACACTTGGCTTCTCCGTTTGTATATAGTCATTGTATCCATATCAACCGAGGCCACTCCAGCCCCAGCACCTTTGAAAACTGCTTAAGAGTAACTCCTGACCTCTCACGACACATTTCAGAGAAAAATACTTTATTGCGTATTCATTACTCTTAATATATTTCAAAAACCAGGGTTTTTTTCTTTATCAAATTCTTAACCAAATGCTTTTCATGTGCCAGGCACAGTGTTGGGAACTTTCTTAAACACAGTATTTGAATCTCTACAGCAATCCCACAAGTAGGTTCCAGTTTCCCCATTTCACAGTGGACTAAATGGAAATCCAGAGATGGTAAGTGAGCTGCCCAGAGCCACTATTACTCAGAGTGGGGAGGGTCAGAATTATTCAACACAAACAGAATCTAAATAGTTTCCTTACAAAAGTCAGAGGAGGCCGGGCACGGTGACTCACACCTGTAATCCCAGCACTTTAGGAGGCAGAGGTAGGTGGATCACTTGAGGTCAGGAGTTTGAGACCAGCCTCATCAACATGGTGAAAACCCATCTCTACTAAAGTCATACAAAAATTAGCCGGGAGTGGTGGCACCTGCCTGTAATCCCAGCTACTCAGGAGGCAGAGGCAGGAGAGTCGCTTGAACCTGGGAGGAAGAGGTTGCAGTAAGCCAAGATCATGCCACTGCACTCCAGCTTGGGCAACAAAGCTAGACTCCATCTCAAAAAAAAAAAACAGAGGATAGGACCTCTGTGTTGTGGTGGGACCTCAAGTTCTGGGGTCAAAATCATCTGTTTGAGTGCTAGTGGGTCACTCTGTACCACTGTGGCCTGGGGACCTCACTGTCCTGTGTAAGCATCCATCTCCTCATTGTGAAATGGTCACCTAAGAGGGGCACCAGCTGAGAGAACTCACATGAAGCATCAAACTCTCTGTGTAGCGCGTTAGCTCAGGAAAGGATACTCACGTTTTCATTACATGGATATCCATTTAGTGAACAGTAACGAACTTACATATTTGTGTGTCACTGTGTGAACTTATAATTCCATGTCCTTCATGTAAACGGTGTGTTACTTCAGAGACTCTCTTTACCGTGTCACTTCTAGTTTTCTGTGATATACGATTGATTGTTTCTGTGTAGGCAACAGCAGACATTGTTTCCCTATTTAGGCTGGAACACTAGAAAACTCCACTGCCTGTATGTGAAAATGCCAATGGGCTTCTTTAAGCAAAGTCAACTGCAAAGTGTGTAGGGGCAGGCGGTGAGATCTGAGACACAAGCATGGATTAGAAGGAATTCTTACAATGGTGCTAAAGTTCTAGAGGCAAATACTATGTGGGAGGCCATCGAAGGAGTGAATTGTTGTTCACACTTCAGCTTTGATTTGGAGACACCTGTGAAAGAAAAATAATCTTTTCCCCAGTACTTACTGGTTATTTTATTTCCAGAATACATGCTTGTTATTTTAGCCGAGGTAATTGCCTTGGCTTTCCGGAATGGTTTGTGCTAAATGAACAGCGGCACCTACTGGTGGAAGACGAACGTGTTTATTTACTAAAAGAAGCTACTGTTCTCACTTTGCTGTGTATAATTCCAGAAATAATGCAGAATGTTTTGATTTGAAAAAGCAAAGAACCAACACTGGAGTTAAAAAGAAAAATCAAACCATGTCGAGGCAGATACATGAATATAGACAAATTCACTCTTTGGAGTGACGATTGCTATTTCTTCTCCAAAAATGCTGGGTCCCCCCAACCACCACCATAAAAATAGGCTTGTCGGCGCTGCTCCACGTAGGGCAGTTCCAGCGCCAAGTGAAGACGTTTGGCTTGACTCACCTGCCTTTTCTCTCTACATAAGTTCGACAGATTGGCAGAGACCGCTTCAAACACATTATTTGCCTAGCTCCTAACGTATTAACACTTCCAAAGCAAGTCTCTTCATTCTGTCACTTTCTTATTTAAATATTTTTATTGATATACAGGAATACTTTTCCAGATGGCATTATCAGAAGTCTTAGTGAGAATAAGCAACTGTAAACATAACAGCTGCTCAGCTGGCGGTGTGAGAGCCCCACGCTGCGACACTGCCAGGCCCCGTGGAGTCAGCCAGGCCTGGGGAACACGCAAAGCCAGCCTGCAGCCCCCAGCGTAACTGACACCTTGGGTGGGCCACTGAGGCTGCATCTTGGCTTGGAGTGGAAAGTAGGAGGTCTGTCTGCATTCCCCCAGCTCAGCTTTGCCTAGGGCCCCGTCCTTGGGGAATTATTAGACACTGTTGATTTACAAAAGCTGGTATTTTCATCTAATTTGCTTTACTGGGTCTAGAAGTTAAAACCCAGGGGGGCCAAGGTATGACTAATTGGTGGCACAAATCTCCAACGTGTTGTGAAAGTTATTTAACCTGAGCTTCCTTGTCTGTAAAAATGTGTGTTGAGTACTGCTGTGACGATTATAGGAAACAGTAGACGTGACCCCCAGCCCTGCGAGTTTTCTCTTTCTTAAGACACAAATCCCATTCTCAGAGTTATGGGAGAAGGTACGTTTACATACTTTAATTCAGAGATGAAATCAACAGTGCATGGTCTTAGAGGCATTAGGTGCCTTTTTCAGGCCATCAGAAACTCTGGGTCCACAGGCAAGCTCTTTCCTTGCTCATGGCCCAGGTCTGAAGCTTGAATGAGGGGTGAGCGTGAGCGGACACAGCCACACCCCCTACTCCTTCCTTGACCCCGTCTCCCTCCAGAGGTCTTTCCTCTATCTTCCTTTCTTTTCTTTCTGGTACCTCATCCCAAAGCTTTAGCTGCTCCCCTAAACAAGATGTGGCTTGCTTTCCTTTGCTTTGCTCTTTCCTTTTCCTTCTTTTCTTTTCTTGACAGAGTTTTACTCTTATCGCCCAGGCTGGAGTGCAATGTCGTGATTTCGGCTCACTGCAACCTCCACCTCCTGGGTTCAAGCGATTCTCCTACCTCAGCCTCCCGAGGAGCTGGGATTACAGGCGCGCACCATCACACCCTGCTAATTTTTTTGTATTTTTAGTAGAGACAGGGTTTCACTATTTTGGCCAGCTGGTCTCAAACTCCTGATCTCAGATGATCCACCCTCCTCAGCCTCCCAAAGTGCTGGGATTACAGGTGTGAGCCACCACACATAGCCATAGACATGGCTTTCAATGCAAATCCTGCATCCTGACCTCTCTTCTGTGTGTTCAGCACCTGCTGGAGTCTTCAAAAAGGCACGGACAGCCAGGTACGGTGGCTCACACCTGTAATTCCAGCACTTTGGGAGGCCAAGGACAGATCCCTAGGTCAGGAGTTGGAGACCAGCCTGACCAACATGGTGAAATCCTGTCTCCACTAAAAATACAAAAATTAGCCAGGCCTGGTGGCATGCTCCTGTAATCCCAGCTACTCAGGAGGCTGGATTTGGATGTTGTCCTGCCTTGCTAGGTTGGGGAAGTTCTCCTGGATAATATCCTGAAGAGCGTTTTCCAGCTTGGATTCACTCTCCCCATCACATTCAGGTACACCTATCAAGCATAGATTAGGTCTTTTCACATAATCCCATATTTCTTGGAGGCTTTGTTCATTTCTTTTCACTCTTTTTTCTCTAATCTTGCCTTCTCGTTTCATTTCATTGAGTTGATCTTCGGTCTCTGATATCCTTTCTTCTGTTTGATTGATTTGGCTGTTGAAACTTGTGTATGTTTCACAAAGTTCTCTTGCTGTGTTTTTCAGCTCCATCAAGTCCAGCTTTTCTAAGCTGGTTTTTCTAGTTAGCATTTCGTTTAACCTTTTTTCAAGGCCTTTAATTTCTTGGCATTGGGTTAGAATATGTTCCTTTAACTCAGAGAAGTTTGCTATTGCCCACCTTTTAAGCCTTCTTCTGTCAATTTGTCTAACTCGTTCTCTATCCTGTTTTGCTCCCTTGCTGGTGAGGAGTTGTGGTCCCTTGCTGGAGAGGCATTCTGGTCTTCGATAATTTCATCCTTTTTGTGCTGGTTTCTTTCTGTCTTCATGAATTGATCTAACTTTGATCTTTGAAGTTGGTGATTTCGGATGGGATCTCTGAGGGGATGTCCTTTCTGTTGAAGTTGAAGCTCTTTCTCCTGTATGAGGTGTTTCCTTTGGTTATGCAGTTGTCAGGAAGCTGCTTGATGAGGCAGTCTGTCACTTGTCTGCCGGCAGAGGTGCTGCTGGACTGCCTCGAGCTCAGTCCGGCTGCTGGGTAGTCTTCCTCTGGGTTTTATTTACACAGGTGATGTTAGACCCGCCTTCCCAATGGCTGGCATCCTTCCCACCGAGCCCAATCATCCCGGGTCAAGTTCAAACTGATGTGCTGGCTGCAAAACTACTGAGGGGCCTTCAGTTTGCTGGACTTTGTTGGGGTGGGACCTGCCAAGCCGTATCACCTGTTTCCCTTCTTTCAACTCTCCCTCTTTCTGGAAGACACGTAATTCTGTCCCACAGGCATTCACGGCATTAGTCAAAACTTCTTCCCAGGTCTGTGCCAACAACTGATGGCACCAGGCAGGCTGGAGCTGTCGTTTATATATGTGTGTTGACAGTTCTTGCTTTTCAGCCCATCGGCATTCTCCTGTGCTGCGGGTTGCAGAAGCCATGGGGGAAATGCAGTATCTGGACCAGAGTGCCAAGGGGGTGTGGTCCCCGATCCTCTGGGCCAGTTGCACTTCCTGGGTGAGGCAGTGCCCCGCCCTGCTTCGGTTAGCCCTTTTTGGGCTATTCCCACTGTCTGACCAGTCCCATTGAAATGAACCTGGTACGTCATTTGGGAATGCAGAGATCACTTGCCTTCTGGGTCTCTCTCACTGGGAACTGCTCTCCGGAGTTGTTCCTATTTGGCCATCTTGGTGGAAGTCCTCCCCAGCTACTCAGGAGGCTGAGGCAGGAGAATCGCTTAAACCCAGGAGGCGGAGGTTGCGGCAAGCCGAGATCGTGCCACTGCACTCCAGCCTGGGAAACAGAGCAAGACTCCATCTAAAAAAAAAAAAAAAAGGCAAGGCAGGAGGATGGGTTGGGTGACAGCATTCCCCAGCTCAGTCGATACAAGCCTTGCCTAGAAGCTCTTTGTCTTGTGGTCAGAACCATGAGCCACTCTTTCTTGCCCATGATAATAAGATTAAAAGCTGACAGACGTCTTTCCTTTTTCCCTGCCTGGTTTTGATGAGCAAATATAGGAAACTATCTCCTATAAGGAGGCAGCAGGCGGGAGTCGATGGAGATCGGGG
Organism: Saguinus oedipus; assembly: GCA_031835075.1. NCBI lineage: Eukaryota > Metazoa > Chordata > Mammalia > Primates > Cebidae > Saguinus > Saguinus oedipus. Next base: position 171,010,858 of record CM063172.1, on the reverse strand, counting down.
GTCACTGGTAAGAATGGGTCTCTGTTGCCATTACTCTGTTGGTCTGCCTAGGTTTGAATTTAGACGCTGAGAGCAGATGGGGCCATCACTAGAGTGACTTTGGGTGAGTTGTTTAGGAAATACGAGCCTCATTCATGCATTTATTCAACAAATATGCATTGGTGCCATCTTTGAGCCAGGTCCTGTTCAAGGCGCTGGGAGATGTCAAGGCTCAAAAGAAACAGAGCTGGTGCCCCCCAGTGTGTGTGCTCTCCTGAGGGGAAAACAGACCAAGAATAACACGCCCAATCCACCATCAGCCTCCCCAGTATGTTAGAGTAGGGATGGCCACGCTGTTCCGTAAAGGGCCAGGCAGTGCATATGTTAGCTCTGCATTGGTCATAGTGTGAAAGTGGTCACAGATGATAGACAAACCAAAGGGTGTGGCTGTGTCCCAGTAAAGTGTGGTTGAAAGTGGTTCGCTGACCGTGTCAGAGCATTTCCACAGTCACCGTGGAAGCGAAGTGGCAGAGTCCAGTAAAGGGGATCTGCTGCAACCGAGGTGGGAGGATGGGAAGGGCAGCTTGGACTTGAGAGTAAATTTCATCGAGAAGGTGCGAGTTGAGCAAGGGCAGGACCCGGAGGGAGCCAGCTGGGTGGGCACCTGCAGGATCCCAGGGCATTCCCAGTCGAGGGACGCTGAATGAACCCACGGCGTGTTCTGGCACCACCTAAGAGCGATGCAGCTCCAGGAGACACTGCGGCGAGAGGGACGGTGGGGGGAGGCCTGGTGAGGACACTTGGCCCTTAATCCCAGTGAAACAGGCCGTGGTGGGGAGTGAGAGCAGAAGTGACAACATCTGACGTCCTGCTCTGGCTGCTGTCCAGGACGAAGGTCAGGAGGGGCCGGGCAGGCTCTAGGAGACATTGGACGATCGCAGTAACCAAGGCAGAAAGTGGCTGTGGCTTAAATCCAGGTGGTGGGGGGCAGCGTCTCCTGAGGATTAAAAGAGAGGCATGAGAGAAGAGTTAGAACACCTCCAAGCCGTTGCATTTCCCCATCTGCGGCTGGAACAGTCGCTCTGCCGTAGGATTGTCTGAGGATCGACTAAGCTGACTCGCGCAAAGTGTTCAGCACAGTACTTACTACTTGGTCATTGCTCAGTTAATGTAGGCGGTGTCATTATTGCTTGTGGTAATGATTATGGAGTTGTTCAAATCTAGATTTGACTCTAAGCTGAATCACCTACTGGCCATATGATCTTGAAAATCTTCGTAATCTTGGAGTCTCAATTCCCCATGTATATAAAATGAGTTTAAGACAGAAAACAGGGAGGCCTGTCTACATGAATGGTTCCTCAAGGACTGGGTAAGATTTCACCGGATCTGAGTAGGTCTCAATTATGTGATCGCCACTTTCTTGGTGTCCCTCTCTGGTGTTATTCTATTGAGTGAGCCATGTTCTCCCCAAGTCTCTTTGGGAGCAGCCTGCCACACAATCGGGCCACACAGCTCTGGAGTCCTGCTAACTCTGCGGTGAAGTCGTGGGTAAGAGCCAGATGACACTCCACAGAATGGCAGGCTCCATCCTTCCAGCAGCGTGTAGGTGGAAGAAGGTGACTTCCTCTGGTGCCTAACTCCCTTTCAAAAGGCATTTAATTTCCTGTGACTGGTAAGAGAGTTTGTGTTTGAAACAGAAGCCCTGTTAATTTATAGCCCACAATAACAGTCTGGCGACCACAGACCCTCCCGGCGCTGTCCAGCGGCCGACCTGCCTGTGAGGACCACCCTCTGCTAGAAGAGCGGCATGTGCCTCTCAAGCCTTTTGCACTTTGGGGTTTCATCAGGAAAAGATGACCTTACTCGATTAAAAAAAAATCTCTTCACCCAGCGTGCAGACTCTGTGAGGCGTCAAGAACACGTGCCATTGAAGGGTGACACCTGAATGACCTGCCATTTTCTATTTTTCAAAACAGTTGCAGCCAAAGGCTAGAAGTGAATACATGATTCTACCACGAGTCCTCTAAATAAGATTTTAGCACTCCGTTATTTGCTGCGAATAGGAGATGGGAGAACATTTGAGAGTGACACTTTGCATTTGGGACACGGCACGGAAGCCGTGGCTGGCAGCCAAGGACTGTCTCCGGCGGAAACCCTTGCCCGGGGCCTCGGGTGCATCTGAACAGAATCTGGGAATAAACACAAGGACAGACACAGAGCGGCCAAGAGCACGGAGGCTGGCCGCCGCCTGGGATGGACAGCGCTGAGCACCTTCCAGCCTTGCAGAGAAGGGTGCATGGCTCTGGCATCTGGGGAGAAAATGCTGGAAAGAACCTCTTTTGCAAAATTGTGCATGGAGATTGAAAACAGAGTGTCCAGTTTTCACCTGGTTGACAGTTTGTGTTCCAGAGAGCCATTTGCAGCAAAGAGAGAAGTCAGAATTAAAATGACACTGGTACCCTGCCCTCACTGACCCTCCCCATCCCCCGCAGGACCCAGTGCTGCCGAGGAGTTTCACCTGCCACCGCTCTGCCTGGCGGCTGCTCTCGGGCACCCACACCTTCCTGGGGTTTGAGTGTCTTTCTCCTACCCATGGCTCGTCACTTCCCTTTCCACAGTCTCCTCTTCAGAAGGCAGGACAGAGAAAGGAACAGCAGGTGGGTGAGGCCCACCCTGCCTGACTTCCAGCTGGAGATACTTTCCTGTCCTCTCGGGAAGTTTCCTTTCAATTAAAAATTGCATTTTTGAATTAACTTCCTCAGTGCTTGGGAGATGGAACCTCTCATTTTTCTGGCATTGTCCCTGTTCTCAGGAATGGTGGCGTGGCTTCCTTCTCTGCAGGACCCCTGCGGGAAGCTGTGAACAGAAGGTGCCCTGGGACCTGCTCAGCTGTCCTGGCACTCAGGGCAGCCATGCCTCTGTGAGCATCCTCTCATGCCAATACCCCGGGTTGCCAGGCTTTCCTGGCCCACCCTGCCAGCCCACCATGGCCAGCGTGCCCACATTAGCCCACAGGTTCAAGCCTTCTCCCCCAGTTCCCAAACCATCGAGTGGCCCCTTCTATTATTCTTATGGGTAGGTGATGAGTTGCTTTGCTTGGTTTTAAGGAATCTCATCATTCTGAGGATTAAACATTCTGCCCGTACCTGAGGCTGCTGCCATCAAGCCCCTTGGCGTGCCATTGTCATGAGCATCGATGATGCATTTTCCATGGTGCTTTTGCCTGTCCCCCACAGTGACCTCAGTTCTCCTCCCTGTATCCTCCCCATCCTCCAAGCTCCATCTGCTTCCTTGTAACCAATGCATGGCCCACGATGAGCACCAGAGTGGAGGAAATAGCTCTCCCTTCCCCTCTGGCTGCTGCGTGTGGCCAGCTTGGACCCAAGCTCCTCAGAGCATCGGCCAGGAGCAGAGCCTTATGTGACCGTGAGCTTGCTGTGCAGCCTGGAAAGCTCAAGCCAGCAGCCCCCTTTTACAGTTGGTTGGGAGGCCCCCAGCCTTACTGAAAGGCCGGGGACACTGTCCATAGCTGGGGACAGCTGTATGTGCCTCCCTCAGGCCAGTAAATGACTGAAAAAGAGCTGGACTCAGTGGGTATGAGCAGCGCTCAGTGTGGCGTTCACAGCAGTCACCACTCCCAGACACACTGGAGGAGGACCCCGCAGGCCACCAGCTCTGGGACAAGGGCTACCAGCTGGACACCCTCATACTCTCACTCACACTCATTCACTCTCAGATTCCCTGCCACCCACCTGCCCCAGGCTCCTGCCACAGCTTATGCAAGCCTTCCCCTTCCCCTTCTTCAAGGGCAGCAGGCACTCAAAAAAAAGGTGCCAATTGCTGAGCCAGCAGACGCACGGACTGCCCAGAGCCTCCACCTGTGATCCTTTCCATCCTAGTGCAGGTATGGGAAAGGTCACTGTGCTCGGCTTAGCACTTTTATTCATGATACACCTGAGACAGAATTTAATCTTCCTGTTTCAAATCCAACCTGAAATATTTTCCAATTCTGCTTCTCAGCTGAAAAGCAAGACAGGGTAAACTTTATGAGAATGTATCTGCTACTCAGATTTATACAGATACATCGCAGTCCTATTGATCTGAGGAACGGTGAGGACCTTGGGAGCGAACAGAAGGCAGACTGCCCCTGGACCTGCAGGCTTCTTCAGGCTGGTGCTGAAGGAGTTGTCATCCAACAGCGACCGGACTCTGAAAGAGCACTGGGATTGCAGCACGTGACCTCTAATAGGGTTTTCAGTTCTTATTCTATGGATTGTTGTTTATTGCAAAACATCACACCAAGCTTGGGGCTTGCTGTCATTTTCATTGCGACAGCCTTATGTGATTCCATGGAACATGCTGGCAATCTGAAAACACCCAGCAAACACACCACTCTCCTTTGAGCTGAGAGGTGCCGTCAGTATGAGAGCTACTTGTAGATGCCCTGAGAAAGGGGTACCCCAAAAATACTGGGTCCTTCCCACTTTATGTATTAGTGTCAGCGCACTACGTTTTTGTGTGCCATGTGGTGATTTATTCTTGAAGCTCCTACTCAGGGAGCCATATGGCCATTCTAACCTGGCACATTAGAGAACACGTAATGCTCTGATTGTCTCAGAGATTTTCTGTCCAAAATGCTTGTAGTATTGAAGGGTATTCTCCACCACATAACCACAGTGTTTAAAAATGTGGACTCCTGGCCGGGCACAGTGGCTCACACCTGTAATCCCAGCACTTTGGGAGGCTGAGGCAGGTGGATCACGAGGTCAAGAGATCGAGACCATCCTGGTCAACATGGTGAAACCCCATCTCTACTAAAAGTACAAAAAATTAGCTGGGCACGGTGGCACGTGCCTGTAATCCCAGCTACTCGGGAGGCTGAGGCAGGAGAATTGCCTGAACCCAGGAGGCGGAGGTTGCGATGAGCCCAGATCGCGCCATTGCACTCCAGCCTGGGTAACAACAGTGAAACTCCGTCTCAAAAAAAAAAAAAATGTGGACTCCTGGTCCAGCACGGTGGCTCACAGCTGAAATCACAGCACTTTGGGAGGCGAAGACGGGCGTATCACAAAGTCAGGAGTTCGAGACCAGCATGGCCAATATAGTGAAACCTCGTCTCTACCAAAAGTACAAAAATTAGCCTGGCATAGTGGTGGCGCCTGTAGTCCCAGCTACTTGCGAAGTTGAGGCAGGAGACTCACTTGCTTGAACCCAGGAGGTGGGGGTTGCAGTGAGCCAGCATCGCAGCACTGTATTCCAGCCTGGGTGACAGAGCAAGACTCCATCTCAAAAAAAAGAAAAAAAAATGGCCTCCTTAATATAGCATCTGCAAGATTTGCTGCATGCTTGTGAATTATTTAGGGGGAGAGCATATAAACGGGCAAGGTCCACCTCATTTTAGATAAGATTTCATTAGCTATTTCCTAATGTTTTATTTTAATGGAGTAATGTAAACAGATGCATTGTGGATTCTTTTTTAATGTCCATGAATGGTTTCAAGTGACATCATATGGAGACAAAAAATACACTGCAGATCTTGCCACCACCAGTTTTCCCACAACAGTTCTTCCTGAGCTCCTGCTTGCATTCCATACGCATCCACTCCGGTATCGGCATCGCCGACCCCCGACCAAGAACAACCCTCAGTATTTGTGAAAAATGAAAGAATTGTTATTATTACAATAGAAATACATACTCATTAGACAACATCAGTAACTTATACTGAAAAAAAAAAGAAAAATGTAGAAAATCATAAGCCCACGTGGCTGGATGTGGCATTTTTGACTCATTGCTATAGAGCTTTCTGGATACGTTTTTACATGTATACATAAGCACACACGCAGTTTTTACAGAGATGAGTTTATGCTGATGGGCTTTTCCACCAGTTTTCCGTTCATTCTTAACAGTGTGTCACAAACGTCTTTGCATTTCTCTAATGTCGTGTTTAATAATGACCATTCCGGGAGGCTGAGGCAGGAGAATTGCCTGATCCCAGGAGGCGGAGGTTGCGGTGAGCCGAGATCGTGCCATTGCACTCCAGCCTGGGTAACGAGCAAAACTCCGCCTAAAAAAAAAAAAGGAAAAAATAATAATAATGACCATTCATCAGGGTATGCCATGACTTATATAAATGTTTTTCTTGTGGAATGATGATAATTTTCACGTGGCCAAATTTTTCCTGTGTTCTTGAGTTTTCTCTAAAAAGAAAAATTCCTAGAAGAGGAAGTTAGAGAGTCAAAGTATGTGGATGTTTTTAAGGCTTTGCACCCAACACACCTCCTCAACTCTAAGAAGGACGTTTTTTGTGTATTTTAACATTGTTGAAATCAGGGTGTTTTTAATGTCGGTCTTTGGTCAACCCACTATTAAACTGAAGGTGCTGTTTACATTAATGTCATCTTAGAATGAAGGCATTTCAGTCCTGTTAAATCACCTCCCAGCAAACAATTGTGCCAGCGTGCAGACCCTCCCACAGAGTCCAGCTGCTCCCTTCCCCAGCCCCTCCCTTTCCAGTTTTGCCAAATGAGAAGCAATATTGTTTCTTATTTGTCAAATCAGTGCGTTTCTATATTTATGACTCACTAATAATTAATTACCATTAACATACCTCTTAGCAGTTGTAATTTTGGTATGACTTTTTGTTTGCTATGTGAATTAAGACTTTGTAAAAATTGTGAAACTGTATAAAAATATAAAGACATTTTAATGACAAATATAGCATACTCGTTATAGGGGCTTTTATGTAAATATAATTTGGTGATCTTAATTTAAAATAAATCTTAATTACATTTCTCCAAAATCCCATTTTGTTAAAAGTATCCAATGAGCCTAAATCCTGGCCGGCCTGAGCTCTTGATATTTCCAAGTCAGCAGGAAGCTCCGTCCTTACCCACAGCAGCAGTGCCGAGATGCTCCTGTTCGGTTCTAGCCGCATTTCCAGGTCCATCAACGATGGTGCAATTGTGTTGACATAATTCATTGTCGGAAAAATGCTTACAGATTTGCAAATTCCAGATTGTGGTAACATGGTTGAGCATGACTCTGTGTGAATCGCTGATTGACAGAAACAAGTCGTATGTACACTTGAAATGCTTGCTCATCACTGAACGCAAAGAGAGAAGGATCCATTTTGCCTGCATAGAATGGAAATAACCGGGGCAAAAGGAGTTTTTATGGAAAGTCACCGTATTGCCATTAACCCAAAACACATTTCCTTTGGGCTAATACTAAGAAGCCACTTTGTTGTGCTATATAAAGCATTGCACTCAGAATCCTGTTGTTGCTGATATTGTAAAGCAGAACTCAGGGTACTAAAGAAAGAAAACAGGAAGTTCCTATCAAGCTACAGTGATTGAAGCATTTAACTGTGCAGACCTCTCACTCTGAAAGAAGAACTTGAAAGCAACTGCCTTACGTTTTTGGTGGATTTGAGAAAAATAGCTGAAATGTGCCCGTAGTGGATCAGCACCCTTTTACATAACATCAAACTAAACTTCGTGACTTTGAAAAACAATGAGAAAAGTAGACGATAAGTGGGAAGATTTAACTGTAAACCAAGACTTACCTCGAATCAAGTATATACAGAAAAAAAACATAAAACCAGGAGATCGTGAGGGTCATTTCCATCCACAGACCAATCCCCAGCCTCTCTTACCAGGTTCGTTCCCAGCACTCTGAGGAGGTGGGTTTACTCCCAATGCCGAGCCAGTGTCAGATATGTGTTTATTTTAGATCCTTGAAATTAACATTCCTCTCCAGCAAAGAAAAGCATCATTTTCCAAATTAATGGGAGCAAAAGTCTACTGTTTAAAAAAAATCTATTTGGACTGCAAGATTGGTAGGGACAGGTGTAGACTTGGCAGTCAACACTTCTGCTGTCCCCTGTTGCCAAATTGCCCAGGGGCTACAAGACCTGGAATGCAAGCCTGCCTGGCTGTGAGTGCTCACGGACCCTCAGCTTCCCTTCCCTTTTTCCTGGAAGCTGGCCCAAAATGCTGATTATGGTGGACCCACTTTTATTTATTTATTCATTAATTCATTCATCCATCCATTTATTTATTTTTGAGTCAGGGTCTTGCTTTGTCACCCAGGCTGGAGTGCAGTGCATGGGCACAATCTCTGCTCACTGCAACGTCCACCTCCTGGGATTCAAGCAATTCTCCTGCCTCAGTCTCCTGAGTAGCTGGGGTTACAGATGTGTGCCACCCTGCCTGGCTGATTTTTGCATTTTTTAGTGGAGATGAGGTTTCACCACATTGGCCTCAAACTCCTGACCTTAAGTGATGTGCCCGCCTGGGCCTCCCAAAGTGCTGGGATTACACGTGAGCCACCGCACCCAGTCGGGCGCACTTTTAAACAGCAATCTTGAAAAAGAGGGCACAAACACAGGATGACAAATGACAACTAATGACTTTTCCCCCCAAATCCTCCTGTAAATCTTGTTACAGTGTGACCAAGCCTGTCTCACCCATTGCCATTTGTTCTTGGCCCATAATAAAGGCATGTGAGATATTTGGGAGATAGATCGGCATTCAGTTTAAAGAGTCAGAGCTGGAGGAGAAGGTGGGAAGCAGTGTTATCATTTAGTCAATCTTCCTGCCTTCAGTGAAAACAGAAAACAATAAACCTACATCAGACCATCCCAGTAGGAGAAGAATTAGGCCCCCTTTTTATGACTTCTAAGGAACATATACTTTTCTGCGAGAGCTCCATTCCACTGCAGTATTTACAGCTTCACATTCTGATACGTTTTTTAGAGGTATGTTGCTACTAAGTTGAAAGAGGATGTCAGGTTCTGTAGCAATAAAGGGGCAGGTGTGGCCATCTGTGCCATTTCAGTGACTTCTTTGAATAAGCATTTCAATCCTTAGAAACAGAGCCTTCCCGTGGAAAATATTTCATTTTGACTCGTGTCATTGTGCAGGGAGTGATATACACCATGATAAATTTTCCTGCAGAAAAGTCTTTCTGAACACGGAGCCATAGAAATGAATCATTAGGGGTAATGTAACCTTAGAGTCATCCTGACACATTTGTATCTCTTAATTTTGAATCTTAACTAAATTTTGCAGATGCCATTGGGGTCATTGAGACAAGAAGCTGCATCCAGTGACTCATGGACGCTGATGACATTAGCTCAATTTATAGAATGGGCTTGTTTGCATCTTGATGAATCTGGTTTACCCTTTAAGGCACAAAGTGTCATTGGGGCTGTGGAATTTGGGCAGACCGTCCAGGGAGAGCAAACCATGTCCTCCTCTGTGACTGCTCCCACCTACGCATGGCCACACAATTTTCTGTCTAGGTACCTGTGTTCTTCCTTCTCGTCTTCTTAGAATAAACCTATATTAAGCTCCTACGCAGGGCCAGTTGCTGGAATAGCAGCTCTCATAACACATGAGTGAGACAGTAGGGAACTTGAGTCTAGTGGGGACGATGGATAAGGAAATACCCAGTGCAGGGTGGAGGGATTTAGGGTCAGGTAGGTACAGCATGGTGAGAGCACACAGGAGAAACAGCAAACCCAGGCCTGGGGTCAGGGAGATTTGCCCAGAGGGATTTCCTGATGGGGAATGAAAGGATCCCTTAGAATGTTTTCTATTGCTATCATGAAATACCACAGACTGGGTAATTTATAAAGAAAAGTATTTGCCTCTTGGTTGTGGAGACTGGGAAGTCCAAGAGCGTGATGCCAGCATCTGGCCAGGGTCATCCCACAGCAGATAGGCAGAAGGCCAGAGGCACCTGTGAGAGAGAGAGGTTTCTTTTTTCTTTCTTCCTTTCTTTTTAAGATGGAGTGTTGCTCTTGTTGCTCAGGCTGGAGTTCAGTGGCAGTATCATGGCTCACCACAACCTCCACCTCCTGGGTGCAAGCAATTGTCCTGCCTCACCCTCCCAAGCAGTTGGGATTACAGGCATGCACCACCACGCCCAACTAATTTTATATTTTTAGTAGAGATGGGGTTTCTCCATGTTGATCAGGCTGGTCTTGAACTCCCGACCTCAGGTGATCTGCCTGCCTCAGCCTACCGAACTGCTGGGGTTACAGGCGTGAGCAACTGCGTGGGACTGAGGTTTCTAACAAAGCCCCTCCCACAGTAACCAACCCACTCCCACCTCACAACATGAATGCATTCATGAGGGTGGACTCCTTATGACCTAATAACCTCTGAAAGACCTCACATCAATTCATTCTCAGCGTGAGTTTCAGAGGAGCCAAGCATTCAAACCGTAGCAATCCCTACTGCAAGTTAGCTAGGCAGAGGAGGGCTGGCGGGAAGAGAGGCTCAGGAGCAGAGGATTCCAGCCAGAGTGATTGTCGCAGAGAGGGGACAGGGTCATTATGTGCTCTTGCCCCGGGGCCCTGCACTGCCCGAGACAAGCAGCCTCTCAACACATGCTCGTGAGATAAAGGAATGATTTGATTCAGAAGAATAACTGACCCCGTGAGCAGTTTTCCATTTCTCCATGGGACAACAGGGAAGGGGTCCTTTATGAGCTATTAGCCTTTTGAAAATTTGGTTCTTATCACAGAGATAGGATTTCAAAGACTAAGGAGTTAGATCATTGTTATTATTCAAAAAATATTCACTAAATGCCCATTTGTGCTTGCCATGATCCATGCCATTAGGCAATTTTTTTAAAACATAAAATATTAGATCCCAGTATTACTAAGAGAGCCGGAAGCAAAAGGGGCTGTATTCTACCCTACAGATGATCAACCCTCTGAGGGCCCTATGTTCTAACAGTCTGTGCCACTAAATCAAGAGGGAGGAAGGACACACAGCTCTGAGGACAGCTGACACTTCGCTCTCCATTGTTATTCAGCTTTGCAGGAGTTCGGGAAATGCCACCTCAAAATATGGTGCTGTAGTGTGCTGACTCCTTAACAGAGGACGCTTGGGGAACAGCAAATTCAGGGAGGCCTTTCTCTGAACTTGCTTAGCTGCAAATCCAATTGACAATTGACGGATCTCAATTGTCGTTGAATCCCCTCCCAGAGAATTTTCAGCCCGGGAAGATTAGCACGTGGACACCATGCCAGAACTGCCTGTTCTGCTGAGGGCTGCTCTAAGACAGCTTTTATTACCTGACAGATTGTTTATCTGCATAACAAGACAACCTTTATTCACCATACAATTCTTCTCCTCGCCCTCCTGTAACTGGGGGTTCCACCCCCTCAACAACAATCCCCAAACCCCTGTTCTTTTCTGTATCTCAGGAGACAGCACTGTGGGCTTCTATCATCTGACCCTTCTTGGAGTCTCATTTTGTGGGACTCTCCTGTGCAGGGAATTGAATATGCTCTTTCTCCTGTTAATCTGTTTATATGTCATTTTAATCAACAGCCCAGCCAAAGAACCTGGGAGGGTAGAACCTGTGCTGCCCCACAGCTTCCGGAATGTCTCTCATGTTTATCGGACCGAAAAGCTATTTATTAGTAGAGAGGCAGCAAAGTCTGTGGCATTTCCTTGACTCACCTGAGATCTGCCCATTATCTCAGCCACTCTGGGACTCCGTCGAGGTACATGCTCTTTAGCTGTCATTTAATTAGTTTGCTTTCTGTGTCCTTAGCAAAGCAATAAAATTGGGAGAGAGAAAAAAAAATCTTAGGCAGGGGAGAGTGGTGTAAGTCTGGGTTTTATTTTATAGTTTCGTACGACACCGCAAGGTGTGCGTGTTGGTGGGAGATAACATTTTTCAGGTCATTGAAAGCATTTGGCTTCACCTCCTGCTCATGACACCACCACCCCCGCCTCGCCCCAGGCATGAGTTATCTTTGACCAGCAGGCGTCCAGAGGAGCCTTAGAGCCCCGCCTGCCACTGAGACTGTCAGGGCCGGGATGGCAATCAGCGCTGTCTGGTTCTGGCTCTCACCATTGTCTGCTAGTCAGCGTAGAGATGCATATCAAGAGGATAATGTGGGAAAAGCTCCCACCTTTATTACCCAGCTCTGAGCTGGGAACCTTCTTTAAGAACATAAACAGAAGCATTACCACTTAGCTCCAGAGAGGCTGGTGTGTGAATAAACATCTCAGACCCCTGGATCTCTCATTTCCTCTCTCCCACTTGGAGACAGAACATTCACGAATAATCATCTAGGGCAGAGGTTCTGGGGCAGAAACACCTGAGGTCCAGTCCAGCCAAATGCAGCTGTCTGAGAATGTCATGGAGAGACCCGAGACTAGAAAGTGTTTGAGACATTAGGGGATTTATTTCAGCTTCTATCATTAGTGTGTACTTAATTTCAAGGGTAAAATCTAAATTGGGACTCTAACTTTTTTTGGTGTTTTTGAGACAGAATCTGTCTCTTGTCACACAGGATGAAGTACAGTGGTGCGATCTCAGCTCACTGCAACCTCTCCCTCCGGGGTTCAAGCAACTCTCCCACCTCCTGAGCAGCTGGGATTATAGGCACCTGACACCATGCCCAGCTAATGTTTTTGTATTTGTAGTAGAGACAGGGTTTCACCATGTTGGCCAGGCTGGTCTTGAACTCCTGGCCTCAGGTGATCCGCCCGCCTTGGCCTACCAAAGTGCTGGGCTTACACTCATGAGCCACTGTGCCCAGCCAACTCTAACTTTTAAAATTAATTATTTGGTGCTAAAGTATAACTGGCCTTTGTTAGGGTGGATGTTCTCCTCATTTCCCCAGGACATGACTGAATGACTATCACAAATGAAAGTCCTGTAGCTAAAACCATGCCAGACCAAGCCTTCCAGCCTGACACTTCACACGCAAAAGCAAGTGTCTCTGACCCAACCGTCTTTGTTGGGTAAATTAAGACACTGCCATAACAGCAGGTCAAAACTCATGTGAATGGTGGATTTTATGACTTCATGTTTATTAAACTCATTCTGTGACAAAGGATGGTGCTGCAGCCATCAGAAACAAATGTTTGTTTGCAGCGTACTCTGATCAACAGTCTTCCTGTGAGTAATGGCCTGGACGCTATCTGTCCTTGGTCCAAGATTTGACAAAGTGTGCAAACAAGTAAATCAGACAACCAGAGACACGGTGAAAGTTAGCGATAACCCAGGACAGTTCTTATTTTCTGGCTTTCTTTAACAAATGACTCAGAGTGTGTGGCAGACAAATTCATATGCTCTCACTGCAGGACAGTCACACTTCATATTTTCTTTAATTTGACTGATCTTCTATCCCCTGCAGTTCTTTTCTTCATCGCAGTGCAAAGTGAAACTCATATGGTTCATCCAAAGGATGAAAATAAACAGAGCATCCTTTATTAGAAAAAAAAATCTGAATTTCTTTGCCTTAGAATATGTTTAATTTTCAGCCAGCATGGTGGCTCATGCCTATAATCCTAGCACTTTGGGAGGCTGAAGTGGGCAGATTACCTGAGGTCAGGGGTTCGAGACCAGCCTGGCCAATGTAGCAAAACCCCATCCCTACTAAAAATACAAAAATTAGCTGAGCATGGTGGTGGGCACCTTTAATTCCAGCTACTTGGGAGGCTGAGGCGGGAGAATTGCTTGAATCCAGGAGGCAGAGGTTGCAATGAACCGAGATCGTGCCATTGCACGCCAGTCGGGGCAACAAGAGTGAAACTCTGTCTCAAAAAAAAAAATACATTTTATTTGCTAATCTTTGCTGTGTCCCCACCTCACCTCATCCTACTTCCTTATAAGATATTGAAGGTATTCTGCCACTTTTGTTCTGTGGACCCTTAACTGAACTCTGCCTGGTCCAAGGATTCCAAAGACTGCAGGGTCCTTGTAGAGCTGTGCAGTCCAGCATGGCAGCCACCAGCCATGTGAGGCTGTGTCCAACATGATGACCATGTGAGGCTGAGCCCACAGAATAGGGCTAGTCTCAACTTGAGGGACTGTGTTAACTTCTCTTCCTGGGTCCACAAGGGGTGTGGTTTCAGAGGCAAGAACTTCCCAGCACCATGCCTCCATCCATCTCCCCATCCGAGAACCTAGAGTTCTTTGTCTAACTTTCCCTGTGTGGGCTACATCAAATTCCAGGTGAGCTTCCTTTGTTCAGAAAGCCTGCCAAACGCCCTGGAAGGAGGGGCTCTGTTGTGGGCCCACGCAACCAGTCTGGGATCAGAGTCAAAGATCAATCACTCCAGAGGGAAAGAACTCCTCTCATTGGACAGGAACATGAATGGGGCAGGAATAACTTCAAAATTAATACCCTACTGCCCCTTACCTTTGCAGACTCCTTCTCTGGATCCCCTCCTACAGCAACAAGGGAGCTGTCCATCCCTTTTTTTTTTTTTTTAAACAGGGTGTTGTTTCATAGCCAGGTGCCAGGCTGGAGTGCAATGGCGCGATCTCGACTCACTGCAACCTTCACCTCCCAGGTTTAAGCAATTCTCCTGCCTCAGCCTCCTGAGAGCAGGCACTACAGGCACACACCACCACACCCAGCTAATTTTCGTATTTTTAGTAGAGACAGGGTTTCACCATGTTGGCCAGGATGGTCTCAATCTCTTGACCTCGTGATCTGCCTGCCTCGGCCTCCCAAAGTGCTGGGATTACAGGTGTGAGCCACCACGCCTGGCCCATCTATCCCTCTTTACCTGCACAGATTTCTCTCTCTGGGGTCCCATCCCACAACAGTGTGGGAATTCTCTCTCTCTCTCTCTCTCTCTCTCTCTCTCTCTCTCTCTCTCTCTCTCTCTCTCTCTCTCTCTGCCTAATAAATCACTCTCTGCAAAACTCTTTGGGTCTGTGATATTTATATGAATGGTAAGCCCACTGCACCTCCAGGGCCTCTTCCCCCATACCTGAGGAAGGGGAGGCCAAGACCCCAGGACACCTGGTTACAAACTGAGATATATTGGAAGTGTAAAAGAAGACCTGATTCCAAAAGCTTAGTAAAAAGGAATGTAAAATAACTCATTACCAATTTTTATATTGATTGCATGTTGAAATAATGCAATTTTGACTGTATTTAGTTAAGTAAAATATTGAAATTTATTTTATCTGTTTCTTTTTCTTTTTTTTTCATGTAGCTACTAGACCTTTAAAAATTGTTGCTGTTGGGCTGGATGCAGTGGCTCTTGCCTGTAATCCCAGCACTTCGGGAGGCCAAGGTGGGCAGATCACCTTAGGTTGGGAGTTCAAGACCAGCCTGGCCAACATGGTAAAACTCCATCTCTACTAAAAATACAAATATTAGCTGGGTGTGGTGGCGTGCACCTGTCATCCCAGCTACTTGAGAGGCTGAGGCAGGAGAATCGCTTGAACCCAGGAGGTGGAGGTTGCAGTGAGCCGAGATCATGCCACTGCACTCCAGTCTGGGCAACAGAGTGAGACTCCATCTCAAAAAAAAATTATTGCTGTTTCAATTGGACAGCACTGTGTCCTTTTATGGTGGTTTCAAATCAAAAAAACAGAAGTGTTGCAGAATGACGCTAGCAGAGTGTATTACGCTGGCAGTGCTGGCACGGTCCCTAGCACTTGGGTTGGTGCTCTCTGGGGCTGTCATTTCCAACAAACTCCAGTGGTCCCAGTTTACCCTCCTCTTCTTTCTGCTGAAACTGGAGAGTTCCTGACCCACCCCCCTTGAAGGATATGAAACATGTGTGTGGCTTGTCTGTTCAGCCCACTGTGTGAGGCCCACTGAGGCACTCACATGCCTCTTGTCTTGGCAGCTGCTTCCTCGGGGGTGGGGCATGCACTACCTGAGGGCAGCGCTTGATGATCTCATCTGCCTCTTTCCATGCATCTCTGTGTCTGGTACATGAAACGTTAGAAATAAAGGAGACTATCCAGTCTGGCGTCTTAAGTAGACATTGTGCCTACTTTGTGAGATGAAATATTTCATATGTTCTACCAAGGGCTTCATGGCCCTTATGGATATATGACTCTTACATGTATGTAATATGAAAGTGAGCCGAGATCATGCCACTGCACTCCGGTCTGGGCAACAGAGTGAGACTCCATCTCAAAAAAAAAAAATATTGCTGTTTCAATTGGACAGCACTGTGTCCTTTTATGGTGGTTTCATATTACATACATGACTCTTTTACATGTATGTAATATGAAAGTCAAAGCAATGAAAACAAGTGTTCATTTCCAAAAAAAAAAAAAAGATATGAAACAGGTGTGTGGCTTGTCTGTTCAGCCCCCACCACTGCTCAAACCCCTTATGGGAGGGGAAGCATGCAGATGGGCAGTTGCAGGAGCTTGGGCAAGCACTTCTGGCCTCTGGCCCCAAGGTAGCATCTAGGGGTGGTAGCCTGCGACTCCCGAGGCCCAGATGGATGGGTGTTACAGTGCACCCTTTTAACTTTGCTGTCTACAGACAGCTTAAGTGTTAAACAGCTCAGTGTACCCTCTGCCTTTTTGCAAGGGCAGAAGGCCAGTGTGACAGCTTTCCATATTCCAAGTTCTTGTCTGGCATCCAGGAAAAATCAGGTCACACATGGACTTGAAGGATGGTGAATGCAGGGTTTTGTTGAGTGGTAGATGTGGCTCTCAGCAGGATGAATGGGGAGCTGGAAAGGGGATGGAGTGGAAAGATGATCTTCCCCTGGAGTTTGGCCATCGAGCAGCCAATCTGCTTACAGCAGAACTCCTCTGGACATTCAGATGTTCCTTCTCTTCTCTCCTTCTCTGCTACTCTGCTGCTCTTCTGCTCATCTGCTTATCTGCTCATCTGTTTATGAAGCCTGGGGTTTGGAGTTTATATGGGGACAGGATAGGAGAGCATGCTGGGCCAAAAGACAACATTTGGGTGTGAAAACAGGAATGCCTGTTCCCATTTAGGGCTGCGGGTTTCCAGGCTTGAGGGTGGGGCCTTTGCTGGGGAACTGCCCTCTTCTACCCAGTATTTCCCTGTCTCCTGACTGTATCACTGCTCATACTCTGCTCCCATGGAACCTCACATCCATCATATGATCATCACACAGCTGACTCCATGAGGCCACGAAGAATGGCCAATGCCTTACCATTCACACATGGTACATGCTTGACGAGTACTTGTGGAATGGAAGGAGGGTTCAGTAGAGCAAGGGAGAGGTGAATTGTGACTCCTTTGAAACTCAGAATTGCATGTGTTCATCTTTTCAGGCCCCAGCAATGCACAGCGTGCACTCAGGAACTTTTAGTTAAATGGATGGGCTAGAACAGGGTCTCTGAATGGTGCATACAAGTCACTCAGGGATTGTGGTAAAATGAAAGATTCTAGTCTAGTACTTCTGGGGTGGGGACTGAGATTCAGGTTTTCTGACACGCTCCCAGGTGATGCTGATGCTGCTGGTCTGGGAACCACATTCTAGGGAACTAACTAGAGTCAGTGCTGTGATGTGAATTTAGTTCTCAACATGGGTGGGCATCCCTTCAGTGCGTGTCTCATGGATGCTTCAGTTGACAGTAACTGTTTCAGCCTCCCTCTCCATCTGTGGCTCTCTTCTTCCCCTAGAATCCAGAAGATTCAGAGCTGCTATCGTGCTTTGTTAGGAAGACCAAGGACACAGGTGTCATCCCCTCGAGAAAACTTTCTCACTAATGTGACCCTCCCAGGATTTCACCACAAATCTAGTCCTCCTCCATTGAAAGCCGTAAACCTTTGAGTGTTTGTGTCTTCCTGGCCTTGACTTTTTCTGGGACTTTACTCCCATTCTGCCCTCTCTCCTGCTAGCATCTTCATTCTCTCTATTTTCATCATCCTTTTCTGTTTTCAAACTGATTCAGAGCTCTCTGTTGTGAAGCCTTCTCTACCCCATCATACCTGTGACCTTACCCCGTGAATCTAGCCAACCATTGAACCATTGGACCAAAATCGTGGGCTCCAAGGTCACTAAAGAAATTTCCCCGGCTGAAAGTCTTCGTTATTCCTCTTATACTGAGGACTGACCTCTCCATTCTCAGTGCTGGGTTCCCTCACCAGTGTGCTATCCTCTTCTGTCTCTCAGAAGTTGAGGCCTTTCCAGCTACTACTGCTTGTTCATTCTGCAAGTTTGTTGGTTCCCATCACTCTGTTAGGTCCTTGCAACTTCATGGTAACCACATGGAATTAGAATTGACTAGAATTTAAGGCCATTGCAACCTCTCCAAATGGAAATATGCCATAAGCAAAGTACACCTTAAAAGAGGAGTTAGGAAGGGTGGAATAGATTTTGAGAAGCTGTTAGAAGAGGCAATTGATTAAGCCTGATATTAGAACTGCTCCCTAAAGGGGCAAATGTGAAGGGCAGAAAAACAAATGCCATCTCCACATGTTCTTGCCCACCGACCTCAACCCACCCGGATCTCTTCTATGGGACCCTTGACACTTACACAAGAATACTGAATCGGACCCATGGTTGTACATTGTATCGCACAGTACACAGTTGTCCTCCAGCTCTTTTGTTCGTTATAAATATCCACCTTAGCTGTAAGCTCCACAAGAGATGCTGATCACCTACTGTGTTCTAGCACCTGAATCTTGAGGAGACAAAGATGTATACCATACAAATCCTATCCATTTAGAAGAGGAGATAGGTGGAAACGGTTTCATATAGGAGGTAAAACAGTTTAATAGAGGTATGTGTAAGAAGGAGTGCTTGGGGCTGGGCACAGTAGCTCACGCCTATAATCCCGGCACTCTGGGAGGCCGAGGCAGGCAGATCACAGTTCAGGAGTTCAAGACCAGCCTGGCCAATATGGTGAGGCTCATCTCTACTAAAAATACAGGAATAACTATGCGTGGTAGTGCGCATCTGTAGTCCCAGCTGCTCAGTAGGCTAAGGCAGGAGAATCACTTGAACCCAGGAGGTGGAGGTTGCAGTGAGCTGCGATCACGCCACTACTGTACTCTGGCCTGGGTGATAGAACAAAACTCTGTCTCAAAAAAAAAAGAAAGAAAGAAAAAGAAAGAGCTCTTGGGAAGAAAACACCTTAATCATTTTGGCTGAGGCTGCAGGGAAAACGAGCCAGGACAGGTATACCCGCAGTGCACCTATGAGACTGCTCAATATACAATAAGGGGTTACTATATTATTTTGCCTGATTTATTGAGTGATCATTGAGGAGCTGCAAAACCTCCAAAGACAAAAGTCTGTAAGATGTGCTGGAAGGATGCCCCCAACATGGCTGGGCCCCTTTCCAAAGCTGGCCTTGCCCCAAGTTGCCTGGGGCGGGCCCAGGTGTTCAGGGGAAGCATTTTGCGCCCCCCACTGTGCTGGAGAGCATAAGGATGCCCACGGGCATGCGGGACAAATCGGGCTCAAATTGCCATATGGCTTGGATTTCACATTTTTACTGGCACAGTGTAATCATTTTTACAGAGTCTAGTGCCTTGCTGCAGATTGTGAAATGATAAGGTCGTGAGGATTAGAGACCAGTTAAAAATTATAGAAGACATATGCTGTGCGTTTTACTAATGAATGGCCATATTCAAACATGTTCACTAATGAATGGCAATATTTGAATGGGCCCACTAATGAATGGCAATATTTGAAAGTGGCATTGAATTTGATGCTCTGTGACCAGTGCTCCGTTTCTAGAAGGAGCCAACTGCTCGGTAAGGTCTGAGAAATGCCCACTTTAAAGCAAAATTGGACAGGCCTTGCAGGATGGTAAAGGGAATTCTCAGATATAGAAATTCACCCACCAAGAAGTTTGTTTAGGATGGTGTGAACAGATCATTGAATACTTAGAAGAGTTCCAGGCCAGGTGCAGTGGCTCACACCTGTAATCCCAGCACTTTGGGAGGCAGAGGCAGGCAGATCACGAGGTCCGGAGTTCCAGACCAGCCTGGTCAACATAGTGAAACCCCGTCTCTACTAAAAATACAAAAATTAGCTGGGCGTGGTGGCGCGTGCCTGTAATCGCAGCTACTCGGGAGGCTGAGGCAGGAGAATTGCTTGAACCAGGACCCGGGAGGTGGAGGTTGCAGTGAGCTGTGACTGCGCCACTGCACTCCAGCCTGGGTTGCAGAGCGAGACAACGTCTCCAAAAAAAAAAAGAGAGAGAGAGAGTTCCAACTTGCAACCAGGTCCTACTAAGGGAAACAAGGGAATTCGTGACACAAATGCAAGCGCTGGGGAACTGGGAAGATGACTGTCACCATAGGAATTGCTTTCAGAAATGGTTACAGTAAAGAGAAAGTAAGAAAGCAAGTGGGGGATTAGGGACACGAAGTCACTACCCTACAGTGCTCCCACCCCAGCTTCCCCCCACCCCCGCCCGCCGTCCCCATCCCCTGGCCAGCTGCTGCAGTCAGGGCACTTGGCAAGTGACACTGAGAGCCAATCTGCAAAGCTGAGGCTCAGGACACAGCCACAAGTGAGGGAAGCTGCCGCTCCCCCATCTGCTGTTTCTTCCTCTCTAACCTGGACCTCCAATGTGTTGGCTGTCTGCGTTTAAAGCCACTGGGCTTAAACTCATTGCAAGGCCTTTCCTGGCAAGCGGGCCAGATTCAGGCCATAAGAACGAGGAGACGACCAGCTCCCCGTGTGCTGAGCTGAGGAAGATCAGAGTGGGCCTGACCACAGGCCGGTCCTGACCCTGCTTTAGCTGTGTAGACAAGACTTAAACGTGGCGCAGAGTAATTGCTTTGGCTAGGAACACATCTCTGTGGTGATACAACATGTATAAAGAAGGTCCTAGCAGAAGTGCTGGGATGTATTTGATATTCTTCTAATGCAGCTTGACAAAAGCGGTGGTTGAGACCACAGTGTGTTGGGGAAGCAGTCTCTACACACCTTGCTGCTAAGCCTGTAACTGACAAGGCTCGCGAAAGTGATCAAAATGTAAAGTTCATATGCCCTTTCACCCGGCCATTTCGTGTCTAGAAATTTCTGCCACAGATTTCTTTTCACATGTGTGAAATGACCCGAAGAGCAGGACATTCCCTGCAGCTTTGTTTGTGATGGCAAAATATTGGAAGGACCTAAGTGCTTATCGGAGGGGCTGTTGAAATGAATCAAGGCATATCTATCAGGAATATTGTGTGGCCGTGCAGGAAGAATGGAGCAGCTCCCTGTGTACCTGTAAGATGCATTAAATGAAAAACCAACAAGCAGAGTATGGCACATTATACAATATTTTGTAGGCTATTTTTGTTTAAAAATAGCATACACTGATGATTGAGTGCATAATATATTTCTGGAACAATGCCTATACAAACAGGTGACGTGACTGTCTCTGGGAAGCTATGTAGCTGACCGAGGAGGAAAGGAGGCATTTTTCACTCTGTACCTTTTGAATTTATGCTACCTGCACGTATTTTGCATTCAAAAAATTCTTATTTAAAAAAAAAAAAAAAAAAAAAAACCATTACTCTGCAAATTATATTTCAGTAACACTCTTAAAGAAAAGAAAAAGTAAGGGCCAGGCGCGGTGGCTCACACCTGTAATCCCAGCACTTTGGGAGGCTGAGGTGGGCAGATCACAAGGTCAGGAGACCAAGACCATCCTGGCTAACACAGTGAAACCTCATCTCTACTGAAAATACAAAAAATTAGCTGGGCATGGGGGCATGCACCTGTAGTTCCAGCTACTCAGGAGACTGAGGCCGGAGAATCACTTCAACCCAGGAGGTAGAGGTTGCAGTGAGCCAAGATCGAGCCACTGCACTCCAGCCTGGGTGACAGAGCAGGACTCCATCTCAAAAAAAAAAACATAAATGGCCAATAAACATTTTTAAGTTTGTTTTTTGTTTCAAGTTATGGAAAGAATCAAAACTATTTTGAATTAGGAAGTAAATGTAAATGCCTTTGTCTGTAATTATAGACAGGACATTTAATTCCCAGCAGAGCCATCACGAGGAGCACCCCGTTATCATATATCTCCTAACTTAAGTGCGGAGGTCAGCCTTTTGAAAGTAAGCTGAGTCTTTTCTCCTCATGGATGCGCTCGTCTCCTCTGAGGGGTCCTAGTTCTGAGACAGGTGGTGATAAGTTTCTTACCAGATGTGCACATAGTGAGGATGTCCTTGCAGACTGCACAGCTGAGAGATGGGATGGTGACATGCACACCCTTGATGAGACAGATGGTGGTGTAAGAAAGGGGATTTTACTGGGATCTTTTAAGAGCTCCCGTGAATGGAAGTCAAACCAAAGAAAGTAAAGACCTGTTCAAACAGCAGACCTAAAACAAAAATAAGTCGAGATGCAGTGTGTTAGAGGTCACAGTATTCTGTGGGAAACTAATGGCATTGTTTAATATTCTTGGGGACTGGTTGGGCGTGACGGGTCACGTCTATAATCCCAGCACTTTGGGAGGCCAAGGCAGGCGGATCATGAGGTCAAGAGATTGAGACCAGCCTGGCCAACATGGTGAAACCCCATCTCTACCAAAAATACAAAAATTAGCCAGGCGTGGTGGCGGGCCCCTGTAGTCCCAGCTACCTGGGAGGCCGAGGCAGGAGAATTGCTTGACTGCAGGAGGCAGAAGTTGTAGTGAGCAGAGATCATGCCACTGCACTCCAGCCTGGCAACAGAGCTAGACTCTGTCTCAAAAAAATATATATTAATCCTTGGGGATTAGTAGAGAATTTGTGAAGACAAAGGAATGTGGCTGCTCTCCAGAGCTGCATCCAGCCTCCTGAAAACGATTTCTTCTTAGCCCTTTGGAGATCACACATAGAACACTGTCTCCATCTGTTAACATCTGCAGCTTAGCATAGTTTAAGATTGCCTCACACCATGAGAGTCTGTGATTTTAAGATGTTGTGTACTTGAAAGGAAATAACCTTACTTTCTTCTTTTCAAAATTGTGTTTTAATGCATTGTAATCTAGCACCATCTCTGTTCTATGGCACTGTCTTGTCAGAACGAGTTTTGCATATATCAGTGGCTGGTCACTCCTAGGGAGACTTCCGCTTTTGATCTGTTCTTTTCAACATGCCGCGGCTGGACTCACATATCTCTGCTGCCATCTTCTGGAAAACTACATACCAAAGAGAAACACATTTCATCTACTCCCGAAGAAGTACAAATGTGTGCTTCATGCCTTGATGTTTCCCTTGACTCTAGTAAGGGGTGCTATGATGGAATTTGATTCTCTCCTATTCTTTTAACACAGAATTTCAGAGCTGTGGAAGAAAAATAAATGGCACATAATAAAATACTTATATAATAGATGCAGCCATGGTAGAAAACAGGCACAAAGAAATCTTGGCTTTCCTATAGAGATCATTCAACTTTAAGGATCAAAACCTTATCTGAAGGGTCGTTGCTCATAGGTACCCACTGGCTCTCAACCTGACTGATCAACAGCCATTGGAATATTCTGATTGCATTGGAAGCTATTCATTTGGTTCCTTTTCATGCTTCCAAAAAAAAAAATGTACACATACAGCCCCTTTTGAATGTGACCTTTATGGAAATATGGGAAATCAAACTCAAACATCAATCAAATGACTACTCTGCTGACGTGATATTGAATGATTGACATGATGGGCCATTCACCTAGCTTTCTGGTAGTACAGAGCGTGTAAGGGGGCTGACAGTGACTTACCTTGGCACGTGTACCAGCAAAGAAAGGCCTCATCCCTTTCTAGAGAGCAGTCCTATGAGGAGTTTACCAGCGTGGCATTGCTGGGGAGGTTTCAGTTTCACCCGACTCCAGGTCTGTGTACTTCAAAGCGTTCACTTCTAAACACAATCTACATCTGGTATTTAAAAATGTAACGATCTAGTACATGATTTCACAGATTACAATATGCTATTTCTTTATATGTTGCTTAGGGCCAAGATTTTACTCATCCTAAAAGTAAATACACAGTACATATTAGTTGCAAGGCAAAAATATGACTCTAATGTTAAGACTACTTTAGCTATTACTCAATAGGATAAAAAATAGACTAATTGAATTTAGCCTTTGTTAAATATATATATTTTTTAATTCTATACCTCCTTTTAGGCATAAGCTGGTGACTAGAGTTAAGTAAGAATTGTGGCACCAGCTGGGCACAGTGGCTCATGCCTGTAAGCCCAGACTTTGGGAGGCTAAGGCAGGTGGATCATAAGGTCAGGAGTTCAAGACAAGCCTGGCCAATATGCTGAAACCCTGTCTCTACTAAAAATACAAAAATTAGCTGGGCATGGTGGGGTGTATCTGTAATCCCAGCTACTCGGGAGGCTGAGACAGGAGAATTGCTTGGACCCGGGAGGTGGAGGTTGCAGTGAGCCGAGATCCCATCACTGCACTCCAGCCTGGGTGACAGAGCAAGACTCCATCTCAGAAAAAAAAAGGAAGTGTGGCACCAGGCTCTCAAGCTTGAAAACATATCAGAGGAGAATGTATTAGGTGACCATGGTCATTGTCAAATAAAAAGAAACCACCACATTATTGGAAGTGGTGAACTTACTCCGGTGTTGAATTCTGAGATGAATTTGCCATATGGTTACCTGGAATTAAAATAAATAAATAAATAAATATATATATGGTTTGAACTATAATTTTGCAAATAACAAGGAAAGTTTGGCTGTTTTCACATTACTTCTTTTGCAAAAAACTGGGAATAAAGTGACCTTTGTTAAATTTTTTCTGTAGGAGCTTTATCAGGCAGAACTTCACCAGAGAGACCGGACCAGCAGGGTGTATATATCAAATATACATACACATACACACATGTATGCATATGTATGTGTATATCCCTACATATATACATGCAGGCACACACACATTTTATCTATAAGTGTGTAATACACATATATATGGAGAGATTTACTGGAAGGAAGTGGCTTACATGGTTTTGGGGCTGGGTAGACATCTCCTAAATCCGCAGGGTGGCCATCAGGAAGAACAGACTGGAACTCTTGGGCACAGCTTGATGCTACTGTCCACAGGTGAAATCTCTTCTTCCTCAGGAAAGCTTCAGTTGTGCTCTTAAGGCCATTCCACTGACTGAATAAGCCTCCTTCTATTTATCCAGGATAATCTCTCTTACTTAAAATCAATTTGTGGGGATTCAGTCAGGGTGGTGGCAAAAATATTAAAGGAAAAATATTAGAGAAAGTTACAGAATATATCCTCAAACCCCTTTGGAAGGCCTAAAGGTTTTTTTCTATAGTTCTTGGCTGAAGGCAGCCTTGTCCTCTTAAATAAATTAGAGTAGAAACAAAAGAATTTAGGGGGGTTACCTAACTAACTTGTTTACTCATTAACCTTCACTCATTCCAAATGGCTCTCTTGAGGGGAGATTGACCAAGGATATTACCCATTAATAGTGTTTGCTGTAGGCATCGGAACCTGGCCTTTAATCTTCAACCTCTAGTAGTGTTGACTCAAGCCTTTGTCAATTAAACTTTACTGAATAAATGCAAGTCTCACTAGCTAGTGAAGGCCAGCAGCTGCTATCTCTTTACAGCACTCTCCAATGAGACTGTAAGCGGCCACAGATCCTCAGCTGAACTAGCAAAGCGTAATATCTGTGTGTCAGTGTACTTTATTCATCAGTCACTGAGTCAAAGTCTGGAGGACAGACCCCCAAAAGTGGTGACCTCGACAGTGGCACCCAAATGTAAGGTGACCCTGACATCAATGGATTATACATCCTAATCACATCTACAAGATACCTTCATAGAAACATCTATATTCATGTCTGCTTGAGTAACTGAGGCTCATAGCCTAGCCAAGTTGATACATAAAACTCTCTTCACAGGAGCTATCATAATACAGTTCATGTATTTGCCTTCTAACCAAATCTATAAAGGAATAGAGTTTAGAGAGCCAATGAAATAAGTAGGTATTACTTTTATAATTGTTTAAAGGCATTTTAAAATTCTAAAAAAAAGGCCAGGTGTGGAGGCTCATGCCTATAATCCCAGCACTTTGGGAGGCCAAGGCAGGTGGATCACCTGAGGTCAAGAGTTCAAGACCAGCCTGACCAACATGGTGAAACCCTGTCTTTAAAAAAAATAAAAAATAAAAAACTCTACAGAAACGAACAGAAATGGGTGGTATTTGTTAGATCCACCACAAGAGAAGATAATCCTGAAAACGTATACTGTATAAATAATACTCCATGTTTCTGGAACACTAACTTCCATTTGGTTAATGCTTCCTCATAAGGTTTGGAGAGGTATTATGCATCTTCAGGGAGCCTCAGCAAATGTGAGTACATTTTTAAGTAATAGCAAATCCCTGGGTAGATTTCAGCCTTCTACATGGCTGGTTAAAGAAAGATTCATGTCCCCCAGATATGAGACATGCAGGTCAGCAGAATGGATGTGAAGATGTTGGTGGAGCTAGGTTGGCTTTCTTCCCCTTTCTCTAGAAACAGCTATGCCATGGGAAGTGTCCACAAACTGGCCCAAACACTGTCTCAGGAAGGAGTTTTGTGTCTGCCTAACCCAGACTTCTGTTCACCATGCCCTTAGCAGCTCAGTTCATTTTTCATGGCATTTCTAGGCCAAAAGAAATGCCTAACAGTTGTGGTTATGAAAGATTTAGGGCCACATAGCATAATAAGAATTAATGTTTTAGCAACTGAATAGTTATCTGAAATGATAATTCACATAAATGGAAAGAAACAGTGAGCTTTAATTTATTCTTAAATAATCAAATCTTTGTTCCAAATGGATGTTTATGTGGTACTTGT
The DNA here is from genome assembly GCA_031835075.1 of Saguinus oedipus. NCBI lineage: Eukaryota > Metazoa > Chordata > Mammalia > Primates > Cebidae > Saguinus > Saguinus oedipus. The sequence continues at coordinate 170,984,367 of CM063172.1, read as the reverse complement.
TTTCTATTCTGGTAACTTCCAAAAACCCAGCTTTGCAAAGATAGAAGAATGTCACCAAAATGAAAGTGGCATGATCTACATGAACACTGCGAACTGCCCTGAGTTAATAAATCACATGGTGTTCATCAGCCAGGCTGTGTTTTACTGAAAATCCTGGAATATCCCAGGGCACCCCTATGAGTTTGTTATGGCACTGCAGGGCACTCTGGTGTGTAACATAAGAACTGAAGGTTGAGAGTCTCAAGTTCTGGATGATGTGATTGAAAACTCAAACATTTCCAAGATCAAATCAGACCTTCTAGACGTTTCCCCCATTGCATATGAGACAGATTCATGTTACTTAATTGGGAAGGACCACTGCATGATATATCTAAATTTCAATTAATACTCTGAATAGAAGCAAATTAGCCAGTGTATTCTGTGAAGTCATCACCAGAATTTTCCTGCAACATTTGCTTGCCTTTTGCCATGCTGAAGTGGGGAGGCTTTCATTTGACACAATCTTCCCTTTCTGTTATTTCTCAGTAGTCCATTCTTTGTAGTACTGGTGTGAAAGGGAATTTAATGTCTTTGTGTCAGGAAAGGCCTATTTATTCTGACAAACTGATCAACCTCCAGGGTGTTCCTCTACCATGAAACTGATTTTATATCTCATCCACTAGATAATAAGATGTGAAGGGTTTTCCCTGTCACGCCAAGAGATCAGATTTGCTTCTCTAGAAAGCGGTAGGCTGAGACCCCATTGCCAGTTCTCTATGACTGGGCCTTCCATCCACATTTTTCCAACAAAGCATGTAAGAGCAGAGGAATGAGTGTAAAGCAGAGCCAAGTATTAACAGATAACAGTTTTTAAAAATAGGAGAAAATCCTAGAACCCAACTCACTGTTCAGTGAATTCACTTTTAGTTCAAAGAAAATAAAACATCGGAAACTGAAGCCTGGTAATATTGGTGAAGGACATTCTGATGCACACATGCTCTCCCACCAACCTTGAAATAAAATTTACATTTCACTAAATTTGAGTTCAGTCTCTCTGCTATGAGAAGAAATAAGAATATCATATGCTAAAAGCGATGGCTTGAAGATCTATTGTTGCATACTTCTGAAGAGGTTATTTCCTTATAAAATGCTTTTCCTTTTTGTTTCTGATGTTCTGAGATTAAAATACTTTTCAGATGAGTTTTTAAAATGAGAAATTGGACATAGGGAAGGAGAAAAGTCTGTTCACATGGTGAAGAAAACATGAAGGAAAAATGGTGTTGGGTAGGCTATTCTTTTTGAGGCAAAGAGAAATTATGCTGTATTTTGGGGTGGAGTTGGTTTTATATCCTATTTGTTTTTTTTGTTTGTTTTTCAATTCAAATCAGACCTGTCTTAAGCAAAACTAGGCTAAATTCCTGACTTAGGCTATAAAATATTATCTGAGAACTTTTACTTCTCTGAAAATGGTTTGAATCTTCCAGACATCACTTTCAGCACATTATATTCTTATTTATTACTGTATCAGATATTTATTTCTGTGTAAAAACTGCCCTTAACTTTAATAGTTTTGAATAACAGCAGTCTACTTGGAGTATGACCCAATCACATAGCTGGCAAGTTGGTGCTGGCTGTCTACTAAAAGCTCAGACATTGCTGTTGTTGTGGCTGAGGCCATGGTTCTCCATGTGGGCACCTCTTGGACTGTTGGGCTTCCTTATCATATGGCAGCTGGGCTTCAAGAGCAAGTATCCCAACAGGAAATGGAAGTCTCTGGTTACTTGAGGCCTGGCCTAGAAAGTGGTACACCATCACTTCCACCATATCCTAGTAGTCAAGTACTCAACACAACTGGCTGTCAGCACAAGAGATGTAAAACCCATCTCTCAAGGCAAAGAGGATACTGTCAATTTGCCTCTGTGCCCCAAGACCACCACCATCATCTACACATCATACTTGTGGACATCACCTCTCTTCTCTGCTGAAATGCCTTCTCTCAATACAGTTTCTGTTGTGGGAGATGTTGCCCACTGCCTATTAAAGAAATGTGTATTGAAAGAAACCAGTTCTCTGGTGAGGAAACTCCTTCCTCATAAATGGAGTAGGGGCAAAATAGTCCCTGGCTGGTGCCATCTCCTTAAAGTTTAGAACACATCATCTGCTGTGGTTGCAGCCACTCAGCATGTGCTATCTCACTACCTCTCCTGGGGGTCATATGAGATAGCTATCATTGTTATCCTGGCATTTCTGGGGGGAAACCAAGGCGGTTTTCCCAAGGTGTTTCAGGTGGCAGGGGATGGGATGAAGACTCCAGTCCAGTGTGTTCCACTGCTGACCCACCCCTCAGCCATGACAGCCACTTCAGAGCATGGCTAGTGACAATGAGAATGGAATGTGCTTTCTGGAGGGGTCCATGGATTGCAGACAGACAGCCCTGAACAAGCCTAGCTGGCATTCACTCTTCCAGCTTTCTCCTTTGTAAGATGGCAGGTAGAGATCCCGCCATCTTGGGAGAGATCCAAGATGGCTGACCACTAGCAGCTCAGGCTTGTAGCTCCCAGTGAAAGTGCAGAGAACAAGAGGATGCCACACTTTCAGATGAATTTTTGTTGCTCAAGGACCAGGAGATTCCGAGCGGAGGAGCCCCACGGGTCACCAGTGCGGCCGGTGCTGCAGTTTTGCCGGTGCCCCAGTGCAGCAGTTCTTGGTGCAGAGTAAACGGGACTGGTTCCCCTTTTGGCCAACGTTTGGAGTTGATTGAAGAAGGGATTCAGGAGGGAAGCCAGATGGGAGACTCCTGGACAGAAAAGCACCAAGAATCTTGGTGCCACTGTTTTAGCTGGTGCAGTGGGTTGCTCAGATTTCGGCCCTGGGAATTAACAAGTTGGACATCCACTAAGAGACCTAATTTGAAAGTTGGTAATTACAAAGATGACAGGTGGATAAATTTACAACGATGGGAAGAAACCAGCGTAAAAAGGCTGAGAATACTCAAAATCAGAATGTCTCTCCCTCTTCAGAGGATCACAGTTCCTCATCAACAGGGAAACAAGGCCTGATGGAGAATGCGTGCATTCCATTAACAGAATCAGGCTTCAGAAGATGGATAATAAGAAACTTCTGTGAATTAAAAGAACATGTTCTAGTGCAATGTAAAGAAACTAAGAACTTTGAAAAAATACTTGACAAAATCCTAATGAGAATAGACAATTTAGAGAGGAATATAGGTGAATTAATGGAACTGAAGAATACTATACGAGAACTCCGAGAAGTATGCACAGGTTTTAACACTCAAATTGATCAAGCAGAAGAAAGGATATCAGAGGTCGAAGACCAACTTAATGAAATGAAACGAGAAGACAAGATTAGAGAAGAAAGAGTAAAAAGGAATGAGCAAAGTCTCCAAGAAATATGGGACTATGTGAAAAGACCTAATTTACATTTGATAGGTGTACCTGAATGTCATGAAGAGAATGAATCCAAGCTGGAAAATATTCTTCAGGATGTTATTCAGGAAAACTTTCATAACCTAGTAAGGTGGGACAATACTCATCTCCAGGTAATACAGAGAACACCACAAAGATATTCCTCAAGTAGAGCAACCCCAAGACACATAATTGTTAGATTCACCAGGGTTGAAATAAAGGAGAAAATTCTAAGGGCAGCTAGAGAGAAAGGTCAGGTTACCCATAAAGGGAAGCCTATCAGACTTACAGCAGATCACTCAGCAGAAACTCTACAAGCTAGAAGAGAGTGGGGGTTAATATTCAATATCCTCAAAGAAAAGAATTTTCAAGCCAGAATATCATATCCAGCCAAACTAAGCTTTATAAATGAAGGAAAAATAAAATTTTTCACCAACAAGCAAGCACTCAGAGATTTCATCACCACCAGGCCTGCTTTACAAGAGCTTCTGAAAGAAGCACTACACACAAAAAGGAACAACCAGTATCAGTCATCCCAAAAACTTACCAAAAGATAAAGAGTATCTCCATAATGAAGTATTTATATCAACTAATGGGCAAAATAGCCAGCCAGCATTAAATGACAATATTAAACTCACAAATATCGATATTAATCCTGAATTTAAATGGATTAAATGCCCCAATCAAAGACACGGACACGCAAACTGAATAAAAAGTCAAAACACATCGGCACTCTGTATCCAGATCCATCTCATAAGCAAGGACATACAATGACTTAAAACAAAAGGTTGGAGAAAGACTCACCAATCAAATGGAGAGGAAAGAAAAACAAAACAAACAAACAAACAAAAAAAAAAAACAGGAGTTGTAACTTTCGTCTCTGACAAAATAGACTACAATAGTAACCAAGACTAAAAGAAACAAAGAAGGACATTACATAATGATATAAAGATAATGCAACAACAGGAGTCAATGATCATAAATACATATGCACCCAATATAGGGGCACCCAGATACATAAGACAAGTTTTCAATGACTTATAAAGAGACTTGGACCACCACACTAATAGCGGGAGACTTTGACACCACCTTGTTAATATTCAACGGATCAATGAGATAGAAAATTAACAGAGACATTTATGATTTGAACTCAGACCTGGAACAAGTAAACTCAGTGAATATTTATAGAATTTTTCACCCCAGGTTCACGGAACATACATTTTTTTTTTAGTATCACATTACACCTATTTTGAAAGTGACCACATAAATGGAAGCAAATCACTCTTCAGTACTTACACAGCATTTCACAGATTTAAACGAAATATTGGTTGGCTATTTATTATTTTCTTTCCTTATTCCTTCCTGTCTCCACTGTTAAGCACAATCATCAGCATAAAAGAGGCTTTTAATACCTATTTCTAGATTGCATTCCAGCCTGGGCAATAGAGCAAGACTCCTGTTCTCTCTCCCCTTTTTCTCCTTCTCTTTCTTCAAAAAAAAAAGATGGCGGGTAGAGGGCATTGCTCCCTTGGGCATCTTCAGTCCCATGGTGAATGCTGGTCATCATCTCTCAGTCCGTGTCTCTGTCCTAATTGCCTCTTCTTGTAAGGACACCAGTCAGATTGAATAAAGCCTCACCTAACAACCTCAGCTTTCCTTATCACTTTAAAGTCCCTATCTCCAAATACAGTCACTTTCTGAGGTCCCGCTTCAACCTATCAATTATGAGAGAGCACAATTCAGCCCATAGTCACCCATTTCTTTTTCTGTAATACGCTTTCAATATTAAAGTAAGTGCACTGACATGGGCATATAAATCTTCTATGTATGCAAACAAATATTGAATGTGAATATCTTGAATGAAGTTTTTTTCTTTATATTCTAATACCAATTAAGCTTTGCTGTGGTTATTTATTTGCGTTTCTGTGTGTATTCGTCTGTTCTCACACTGCTATAAGGACATACCCGAGACTGGGTGATTTATAAAGGCAAGAGGTTGAATTGACTCATAGTTCTGTAGGGCTGAGGAGGCCTCAGGAAACTCACAATCATGGTACAAGGGGAAGCAAACACATCCTTCTTCACATGGTGGCAGGAAGGAGAAGAATGAGAGCCGAGCAAAGTGGGAAGCCCCTTATAAAGCCATCAAGATCACGAGAATAGCATGAGGGAAACCATCCCCATGATTCAGCTACCTCCCACTGGGCCTTTCCCATAATGGGGTTGTGGGAACTAGAATTCCAGATGAGATTTGGGTGGGGATGCAGCCAGACCATATCACTGTGTCCTCCGCTCGAGTGGAAACATCTTGAAGGAAGGACTGTGACTCGTCATCTCTGTAGCCCTGCTGTGGTGCTTGGAACACTCTTCAGTAAAGAGTGAACAGTCATATCAAAATATCACTTGATTTCTTTTTTCAAAAAAAAGTAATTTGATGTAGAAACCTTTGCACAAGCCAGAGGAATGAATATAATGTGTTTGGAAAAGGGAAAATGTGTTATATCCAAATGCAACGTCATGTCCCTAATGAACGATGTGTGTTCTTTCGCAGTTTGCCTTCTGCCGGGAGTGTAAAGAAGCATATCATGAAGGGGAGTGCAGTGCCCTATTTGAAGCCTCGGGAACAATTCCTCAGGTACAGAATGCCCTACTCACTTCCTCCAAGCAGGACTACTGGCACAGTGGGGGTCTGGGGGGCTGGAGCTGTTTCCTGGAGGTCACGGAGAGTTCCATTCTGAAGAAGCAGGAAGCAGACTGGTAGCTGACTGGTAGCCATGGGAATGGGGACCCTGGCTTCTCCCACAATGAGTCCCCTCCTCAAGGCACAGCGTACACCTCCCCATGGCCATTTGGGGCGTGTCCAAGACAGTTTTTTCCTGGGCAGATATGGAACAGGCATGAGGCATGTGAGCATTTTCAAGGGAGTCCTTAGAGGGGAAATAAAACAATTGAACAGTCTCTAAATCAGAGAAATCAATACTAACTCCACTTCAATTATTTTAATGCCCTAATTTAGAATCTCTGGTGAAAATGCCTCCATGAGTGGCATGTACAGAAGTATTATATGATGGAAGGATATCATTGTCTTTTAGCAGCGTCATACCCTATGCTAACTGGTGTTTCAGTCCTCGTTAAGTAAAGAATGTGCTGACAGAGCCTCACTCTGTAAGGTGCTATCTCAGTCTTAGAAAAATGCAAATTCATTTTCTTTTACTTATGAATTATGATCAACCAAACCTTTAGGGAAAAGGAGTTAAAAATGTCATCACAGTGGATGAATTTTCTCATTATTTTTCTCTCATTTGTAGATGTTAACAAGGGTTTAAACACCAAATCTTTGCAAATAAATGCTTTGGTCATTTTTCTGATAGGAACCTAATAAACAGACATAGAAATTCAAAAACATTTGAATTTTACAGCAGAGAATGTTAAAGATCTCAATGCTCTAAAATCAGAGCATGAATAAGTGTATCCCGATATGGCATTCTGCAGATGAGTTTATCCAATATTAGCATAGCTAAATAAATAGGACTGGTGAATTTGGGTCTTCTCATCTGCTCCTAAATTGCCAGCCATGAGGATATGAGTGGATTTGGGACTGAGTTCCCATTTCCATAGTCCAGGCAGCAAATGCTCTTTCTGTTGATTTTATTTTAGCTCAGGGACATTCAAACGCGAGCTCACCAGCTACTGACAGCAGAAGCAATAATGGCCCAGAGACCCCTGCCTCAGGATCGCTGTAATGGAGGCAGGTACGCCTGAGGCTCTGGGAAATGGAGTTAGTCTAGCAATTTACATCCATATGCTCTGAGACTGCAAACATGGACAGAGGCTTCCACGAAGTGAAACTCTGGCATCTGTGGTATTTATTTGGAAACAGTAGCTGTAAGGGGAAGAAGAGCATTGCGTAACCAAAAGCCATCCAGGCACCTGACCCTCCCTCTAATCCCATTCATTCTTCAATCAAGAGGAACCACCCAACCTTGGTGTTAAAGATTGAGGTAGACTAAATGAAATGTTTTTCAATTATTAAAACCTTAATATTGGATTCAGAGAACTAGGAAAAAGAAAGTTAGAGATGACCTAAAGCATAGATGTCCAATATCAAGGGAGCTGTGTCTGCAAACAATGTCAATTAGCAGACACTAAATTCAGCGTTTGGGTGGCTCAAGCAGCTGCCAGACTCTCTCAAAAAATGCATTGAAACATATATTTCCCTTCAGAGGCTCACAGGGGAGTGAGCCATGGGGGGACACTTACTGGAAAATGAATATCGTAATTATGGTAATATGCTAAGCCAAAGTTTAGCAACTCTATAGCTTTATATAAAACGCTTCCAGGCTTCCCTGGAAAAGTCATGGAAGGTGGGTCAGAGTTTGTCAGGACAGCTGGACGGGGTGGTAAAGGACATTCCAGCAGAGGGCGCCACACGGACAAAGTTGCAGAGGCCAGAATCTCTGCAACCAGACTGTGTCCCTCTGCGTCCCTGTGTTTCCAGGCCCAAGACAACATCTGCATAGACATTTAATACATGGTTTGTTGAGTGATGGTAGCATCTATAAAGAAACATTATTTCATTTTTTTAAACAGGATCTCACTATGTTGCCCTGGCTGGAGTGCAGTGGTGTGATCTTGGCTCACTGCAGACTCTTTATCCTTGGCTCAAGCAACTCTCTCACCTCAGCCTCCCAAGTAGCTGGAACTGCAGGCACAAGCCACCTGCACCAGGCTGCTTTTTGTATTTTTTGTAGAGACAGGGTTTCAACATGTTGCCCAAGCTGGTCTTGAACTCCTGAGCTCAAGCAAGCCTCCCAAAGTGCCAGGATGACAGGTATGAGCCACTGCTCCTGGTGAGACATTATTTCATTCATTCAACAAATCTGTGGTTCTAGGCCCTCGGGACAAAGAGCAAGACAACTTCCCTGCTCCCATGGAGCTTCTCTTCATTAGATGCCACAGAAGTTTCACAAGCAACTGGTATGACAGGAATTCTGAGGAGGTATAGTTAATCCACGCCAGGGTCATCCCAGAAAGAACTCAGGACGAAGCGGCCCAGCAGCTAGACCCGCAGGATACGAGGCCCTTCCTGCTTCTAGCTCCCAATCACAGGGCCAGCCTCCAATCCTCTTATTTGAAAACAAAGCAAACCAACCAGACAAACAAAAAGATGTCTGCCGGCCAGGCATGGTGACTCACGCCTGTAGTCCCAGAACTTTGGGAGGCTGAGGCAGGTGGATCATGAGATCAGGAGTTCGAGACCAGCTGGCCAACATGGTGAAATCCTGTCTCTACTAAAAATACAAAATTAGCCGGGCGTGGTGGCATGCACCTGTAGTCCCAGCTACTCAGGAGGCTGAGGCAGGAGAATCGCTTAAACCCAGGAGGTGAAGATTGCAGAGAGCTGAGATTGCACCACTGCACTCCAGCCTGGGCAACAGAGTGAGGCTCCATCTCAAAAAAATATAAAACAAAACAAAGAAAGATGTCTGCTGGTTAGCAGTGGCCAGAGAACAGAAAGCAACTAATGGGGGCTTTGCTACCATGTTTTCTACATCTCTGATTCGATCAGGGTCCCTCAGGTGAGAGAAGCTGACCCAGATGGGCACAGGAGGAGATATCAATGGAAGGGATGACCTGCAGAGGCGGGCGGGGGCACAGGGCGAGAGCCTCAGAGCGAGCATCAGTGGGAAGTCATGGCCACCCCAGGCCTGCAGAGGGAGGGGGAGGAAATGAGTTCTTTGAAGCCCATGAGCTGCAGCCGTGAAGGGGCCTTGTGACAGGAGGTGTCATCATTGGGTGTCCAGCATTACCCAGATATATTCCCACCATGGGAGGGGAGTGAGCAGGGACATGCTGCCTCCTGCCTCCTACCATCCGATCTCTTACTAATGTCTCCCATGGGCCACACCCCACCAAAGCCACCCACAAGGGATCCTAGGGGCACAGCCCGTGAGAGTTAGCCTTCCAGATGCAAAGCAGAGAGGGGGAAAAATACAGAAGAACCAGCACCTTCTCTATGAGCAAATTTACCTTCCTAAGTTTCCTTATTTCAACCGTAGCTGCTCTTGGACATGGGAAGGCACAAACCAAACAAGCTATTTCCTCCAATTTCACGACCCAATTCAGTTCGATCATAGGCTGAAGGGTTTTTATTTTCATACAGCGGGCTTACTTCCTGTTCCCCACATTTCTCTCAGACAGCATGGTCTCCAGGAGGTTGAGCTCTGCTGTTTCACTGACCTGAAATCTGAAAAGATGACACTCTCCACATCTCACAATGAAAACCTAATTGCAGCCCCCCTGGGAACTGAAGGCTTTAGATGTGTTCTCATGTCTGAATTTTGCTAATACTAACTAACCACCCTCTTCAGCCCTCTTCACGCTTTCCTTCCAATTCCACTCAGTTGCAGTGTTCTTGGCTTTGGGCCATTTGTGACTCCTTCTGCTGTTCTTCCTTTAGCGTTGATGGTTTCCATTCTTCACATTACATTCTCCAGCCAGGCAAGCCCATTGCTCTTGGGTCCCAATCAGCTTTTCCTATCAGTTAGACTGTTGGACCTAAAACTTAACACATTTTTTGATTAATGCAATAATTTTTTTTAAAAAAGCAATCTCAAAAATTGCCTTTAAATTGGTTTTAGGATATTGAACACGGTTTAAGTTGAAACCGCTGGGAGTTTGGGAAAGCAGTGACAGAAGATCAATCCATCACTGACTAATGAGAGTCCAATCCCATTTGCTTTCCTTGGTTTTCCCTGCCTGTTCTCCTCCCCGTGTTCCAGTTCCTTCCGCGTAGTCCCCCTGGGGACTTTCTAATAACTAAACACTTGCTCTTGCAAACCACATAAATTGATTCATTCTCCCAGTGGTTCTAAGTAGTTACGTTGCTCTCCCTACTCAGCAGGAGGGCAGACTGAGACTTCCAGACCTTTACACCTGCTATCTGAAGCCACAGAGGAGATCCATGTCAGTGATCTACGTAGTTGGGAACAGCAGCTGTTCTCTCTAATATATCTGCCGTGTCGAGGGGAATGCGCCCATGCCTGCCTTTCAGCCATGCCTCCTGCTCTACCTTTTAGGCCCAGATCATATGTTACCTCCTCTAGAAGCCCTCCACCCTCCCCACGACTCTATGTCCTGTAAGCTTTCAGACAACTGTACATCCTCATACATTCATCACAATGAAGTATGGTTTCTCTGTCTCTTCACAAAGTCTGGGCTTTGTAGCACAGGGTTTCAGTGCCTGGCACAGAGTAGGTGCTCGTTACATGTTTGTTGAATGAATGACACATCCCTCCTTCATCCACACACCTCTCTCGGTACCGTGAAGCTGGGCAAGTATTGGGAAAGAAAGGACAGTAGCTTCAGGGCTGGATTTTACCTCGGGAACCTTTTCAATCATGAGAGAAAATTACATTTCCACAGCGAACCTCAGTTCCTTCCGTCTGCCTCCTAAATTAGAAAAATAAAGCCACCATTTGCTTGGGATAAAAATAATCATGTGCACTTGTATGGCATTTGTTTCCAAAGCACTTTCAAATACGCCATCTTATTTTCAGCCTTATCTCAGGTTTTTGCGATAGACTTTGTCCATGGGCAAGGTAGAAGGACCGAGTGGCCGCCAGCGCCACAGAGCTGCCAAGCCCCAGAGCATTATCCTACCCAGGTCTTTGCGAGCGGCACCAGCCAGCACTGATGACCATTCCAGTCCCAACAAAGCAAAAATGCGCTTTAACTGTTCTGACTGGTCACTCTGCCTTTTGAAAGATGGAGGTGAGCGGGCTATTGCTGGCTTGTCAAACACAGTACCAGGATGGCCAACTCCGATGCTAACAGCAGCCCAACCCTTAAATGCGGGCAGCAGACTCGAAGCCTACGTCCTGGGTCTTTCAGTATTTTGATAAGGATACAAAGATAACTTTCACTTTTCTTCTGCTTTTCCTACTAAAACAAACAGAACAACAACAGAAACACGTCAACGCCAAAGCCTACAAGCGTAATGACTGCTGGCCCCATGGGGGGTGGGGGGTCTGTGGCAAACTGGAGTGGTTGGGGCTTGTTGTGAGGGGTGGGGAGGCAGCTGCTGCACGGCTCCCCAGTTCAGGTCTATGTTTACCCCGCAGACATGTGAGCCCAATGGTATCAGGCCTTCCAGTGTGACTTTGTGATGTCAGTAGCATAAAATCCATATGTTTTTGTTAAATATCTTTATTTTTTTAATGTTGAGAATGAACATTTTCTAAAAATCTCAAACACATCTACAAGTGGAGTTTTGGCTGCAACTTTGTGTTACATTTCCTACATTATGTGCCTTTGAACCTCATTTCAACTGAGTGTGAGTTTCTTATCACTCGTGGAAAGAAGGAAAACGAAGGATGCTCAGTACACGTTTATAAAGCACCTTTTATTACCATGCACATAATACTAGGCATTTTGGATACAACATTAGAAATAGACTTGGGGCTGGACGTGGTGTCTCACACCTGCCGTCCTAGCACTTTGGGAGGCCGAGGCAGGCGGATCACCTGAGGTTGGAAGATCGAGACCACCCTCACCAACATGGTGAAACCCTGTCTCCACTAAAAATACAAAATTAGGTGGGCATGGTGGCGCATGCTTGTAATCCCAGCTACTCAGAGGGCTGAGGCAGGAGAATCACTTGAACCTGGGAGGTGGAGGTTGCAGTAAGCCAAGATTACACCATTGCACTCCAGTCTGGGCTATAAGAGCGAACTCCATCTCAAAATATACATAGAGAGAGAAAGAGAGAGACTTGGCCTTGGCCTCTGTTCTCATCGGATTTGTAATCTAGTGAAATAGAAAAACAGTTTGACAAATAATTAAAATACTGTATGCTGAGAGGCACAAAAGAGAACGTTTGGGATGCGATGGAAGCATAGAAGTGGGACCTGGCCAGTTTTCCACGGGGTTGGAGGAATTGTTCATTGGAAGAAGTGAAATTTGAGCCAGGCACAGTGGCTCACACCTGTAATCCCAGCACTTTGGGAGGCTGAGGTGGGTGGATCGCCTGAGGTCAGAAGTTCGAGACCAGCCTGATCAATATGGTGAAACCCCATCTCTACTAAAAATACAAAACTTAGCTGAGTGTGGTTGTGTGCACCTGTAGTCCCAAATACTTGGGAGATTGAGGCAGGAGAATCGCTTCAACCCAGGAGGCAGAGGTTGCAGTGAGCCAAGATTGCACCACTGCACTCCAGCCTGGGTGACAGAGCAACACCCCGTCTGAAAAAAAAAAAAGTGAAATTTGAGACCTATAGGGATGAGCTCTTCGGGCCAGGAAGGGACTGTTCTACGCAAAGAGAGAAGGTGTGCAGAGTTCTGGAGATGAACGCGAATGACATGTTCAGCCAAGTGGAAGACACTCCCTTGACTGGGCCGTAAAGTGATGGTGGCTGTGCCCTCAGACCAGGCTGGAGACGGAGCCAGGAAATGAAGGGCCTTGTCAGTCACGGGCAGGAGCTTGGAATTCAGGGCAGTGAAGGCATTTGGAGATTTTTATTTAAAGATTGACATCATCAGATTGATGCTTTTGAAAGATCTCTGGCTGTCATATAAAAACCATTTAGTAGGGAATTGTGATAGTTTGTATTTTCCGGGAAGAAAACCTGAGATGCTTGAGATCTGAGTGCAGGCCGTGTACTGGCGGGTGCTGTGGGCGATCGCGCGGGGTGGACTGAAGGAGGCAGAGCTGCCATGCAGCGCCTCGGCCAGCCCCAGAAGGAGGTCTGCGGCGGCTGAGCTTCCGGGTTGTTCTGCATGGACACAGAGTCGTCAGGCCTTCCGTCGCCATGCACCGACCAGGTTTTCAATGGGGGCTTCCCCCACACGGAAGAGTGACCTTGTGAGAAGCCGCTTCCTTCAGCAGGGGACAATTCCTGAGTGGAGACTTGGCAGAGAGCTGTCCGCTGCTGACACACCCGGCAGCGGGGACGTCCGTCCCAGAGGAGGGGTCTGGCCAGCCTGACAGCATCCACACAGTCTGCCCCTTGCACTGCCTGGAGACGTTTGCTCTGTGGAATGGGACTGCGGAGATGCGCAGATGGAAGGTTAGCCGGGTGAACTGTGTGTAGCTCGTGCTGCCACAGCTAGTCTTGAAGCTGCCGCTGACTTCCTTCTCTCCTACTCATTCTAGACTCCCCTCGCCCTCAGATAAGACTTCAAGGTGGCTTAGCTGGTGGGGTGACATAAACATGGTCCCTGATGGGTCCCAGCTCCTGTGTGCCTGCCATTCTAAAGCCATGGCGACTGAACGATTTCCTATCAAAATTGGGCAGGGGAGGACCAAGAGATACCACAGTGAGCCACCTGGGTACCAAATGCATTCTTCCCATTTAAATGCCCCATTCCATAACTGTGGCCCTGCCTCCTCCTGAGAATCAGTTATCCCTTCCAGGATGGCGACTCCGTTTCTGGCCTGCTAATCACTTGGCAAATGTAACATAAAGTGACCAGAACTCTTGCTGTGTTCTCTGGTAGAAGTGTTCCCATGTTGGAAGCCAGGGCCTCTGTATGTGCAAGGCCAGCCTGCACAGATGGAGAGCATACGTTCCCAGTGGGCACTGGGAGTGATGGGTGGGGCCATCCCTACCTCCGCCCCTTGATTTCTGAACCGTTGCGTTCTACCTGCCGGAGACACACACCGCACCATGGCAATCGTTGATTGAGAGTGTAACCCCCATCTTAGAGGACAGCACCCTCATCGCAATGCAGTTCCCACTGCAATTTGCAAGCCTGGTCCATCAGTCCCATCAGGTCAGCAGCTTCTGGGCAGTAGGATACGTGACAGGACTAGTGTCCCCGTGGGCATGAGCCCACTGGGACACAATGCAGTGTCATGCCGGGTCCCGGCAGCCAGCAGATGCTAGTGCTGGCTGAGGCTCTGTTGCCAAGAAAGGCAAACCTGCACCCAGAATAGGAGTCACTTCCTGTCAAGATGGGGTGTCTGCAGCTTCCCAGGTGACAGTGTGACCCACCTGGCACCACTGGCCAATTCGCTGGTCTCCTTGAGGAGTGGCGCCACACTCGGGACTCCGTGTCGGTCTTCGTTGCCGGCAGGCTTAATGTTGGCAGTGTGGCAGACAGGGGTTGCCCTAGCTGGGGGACCTGGCAAGACTTCACCTCACCACCACGCTTGCCCCATGCAGGAGCGCCCTGGCCCAGGACTACCGTGGCCAGTGACAGAGGCTGGCAGCGGCCCACTGGCGAGATCGCTCCATCTGCTTGTCGAAGTGCGCTCCTGTGCGCTCTGCCGCGCTGTGCAGACCTGCTCACAGGTCCTGCCCCTCCCACGGGTCTGTCCACGTGCCTGCTCTGCAGAGCTCCATGTCTCACCTGTCCTGTCTTCCAGAGTTTCTCTATCCCTGCCCTTAAGGAAGCTGAGGACATTTGGCACTGCTCAGGAGCTCGCATCTGTTCCCAACTCGGGACTCTCCTTTCTACACGTGGTCTCCTGTCAGTTGCTGTCTCATCTCTTCGGGCTGCTGTCAGTGAACACTGTAGACTGGCTGGCTTAGGAACCACTCACATTGATTCCTTGCCGTTCTGGAGGCCGAGAGGTCAAAGTCAAAGCATTGGCTCCAGCAGATGTGGGGGTCTCACGAGGGGCCACGTTTTGGTTTGTAGATGACGTCTTCTAGCTACGCCCTCACATGGTGGAAGGGGCAGGGCAGGGCTCTCTGGGGCCTCTTTCTAAGGGCGCTGATCCCATTCATGAGGGCTCTGACTTACGACCCAATCACCTCCCAAAGGCCTCACCTCCTAATGCCACCAACTTAGCAATTAGGTTTCAACACAGGCATCTGGGGAGATGCAGACACTCAGCCCACAGCGGCTGCGTTGCCCAAGGGTCTGCCCATTAACAGGGTCTCCTCTCCCCACCCTCTTTCAACCCTAAAGAGGGTTACAGTAGAGGGTTACTGCCCCACTGTGGGGCCCCGGGTGTGAGCCCAGGGAGAGGCAGTCACGCTACGGCGTGGGTGGACGGGGGTCTCACCACCTGCTTGTGCAGCTCGCTCATGCCCCATAGGCCCGCTTGGGCCTGGTCCTGGATGCCCTGCTTCTGTCTCAGGACAGGTTACTGCACAGCTGCTCCAGCTCCACAGGGCTCGGTAGCCTGCCCGGGCTCTTTTGCAAGTGGTCCATCATTCTCAGCTGCTGAACCCCCAAAATCTTTACAGGATGCTCCTACTGGCCTGCAGGTATCCCCGTGTGACCTCTCTTCCCTCCACAGACAGCTGGAATACACAGGGGCTGCCTGTTTGCACAGCCACAGACCCGGGTGCCTGCATGCCACCTGGCCCTGCCCTTGGCTCCTCGGGCCCCTCAGAGCTTCCAGCGCTGTCTCCCAACAGGGACGGGATCCTCTTTGGCCACTGGCAGGAGGAACTCCACCTCTAACTCCATTGTAGAGTTTGCTTCCTATGACTCTCCAGGGACCAAGCATCACAGGTTATCCATCGCCAGGGAAACAGGTGAGACTTGCCGGCAGGGGTCTCTCAGGGGTGCTCTCAACAGCACCTTCAAGAAGAGAAGGAGGCAGGTTGGGCAGAGCGGAGTCCAGCTGCAGTGCGGCTGCCACAGAAGACCGAGGGGGGCCGGAGGTAGGAGGCTAGAGGCGGGCCCTTCGCATCCGCCCTCCACCAGCGAGCGTGAGCTGCCCGGCCGCCGCGATGTGATGCTGGGACCTCAGTCCCAAGGTCGGTGGGGTTGGGAGTGCAGCAGAGCACCCCCCAAAAGGGCCAAACCAGAGACATGCCAGGCGCCGGGAGTGTGGCCAGGGAATACAGAGGAAGGGACGGGCTTGAGGTAGGATCCACAGAACTCGGCCATGGATTAGAAGACAGGGTGAGACGTGTCTGGTGGACGTCGATGCAGGAATGTCTAGCTGGGCGCCCTGGTGGCACTGCTGGTTTAAAGAGGAGACAGACACCAAAGCAGGTTGTTCAGGGAGACACACGTTCATTGTGGGCATCTCAGCAGAGGGGTTCGGTGGGCAAAGGAATGGATGCCTAGACCACCTCTGACGGAAATCCAGGCTGGAGCCTGTGATCAAGAGGTGGGAATCACAATCCCCAATGAACGGCCCCTTGCCCTTGCTCCCCACCCCCACCCCTTCAGAGCCGCAGTCGGGGAGAGGCTGGGAGGTGCGCCTCCCCCAGCGGAGGACAGCCTGGGTCCGGGGACCCGAGATCTTTTGCTACATTTAGCCCCAGATCTCCCCACAGAGCGGTCTCTCAGCCCTGGCCGCCTTCACACACAAGCGCGGTCCCAGAACTGAGAGGCGGGTGTCATTTATCATTCCTGGAGCTCTAGATCCCCTATGACTTGGGAGTGTATTTTCTGAAGTGCTTGCTGGTTTAAGTGAAGCAGGTTTGATGCCACTGCTCTTGAGTCCGTGACCCTGGACCCGCCGCCTAAGTGGGCGTGCAGATGGGATGGAATGGCTGCGGCAGAGCTCCATGAAAGCCAGCGCATCCTTCGGGCTCAGCCTCAAAGGCTGGGTTCGATTTCCTCCGCCTCCAGGCCAGTTGCTCAAAGGCTCACAGCCTTTTCGTTACCTGCCACACTGGGCCAGTAAGTTATAATGAAGCGAGCGTGTGTTTAGCTGTGTGTAAGTTGCAAAGTACTACAGAATGCTGAAACTTCAGAGTTTGGGTTCTTAAGGCTGAAAACTAAAAATGCCAGGCACCGTGGAGAGCGGAAGTGAAAGATGAGATTGATTGGGATGGAAAGATAAGTGAAGGTGTGCTTGCGTGGGCACACACACTGGCACCTCTTGCCTGCCCTCGGAGGCAGATCCTGGCCATGCAAACCTGGGGCTGGGCCTCTCCACGTGCACTCCCGTGCTGCAGAACGCTTCTTCTCTTCTGCGAATGTCACCAGCACAGGAAGTGACAGGAAGAGCCGCTGCAGCTCACTTCCCTGGTGTCAGCTTCCAGCCAGGGGCTTTCTCCCTCTCCAGGTCCCCTGAGCTCTCTCATCTGTGGGATCACAGCCTGCGGGTCCCCTGAGTTCTCTCCCCTGTGGGGGTCACAATCTGAGTGTCCCCTGAGCTCTCTCCCCTGTGGGGGGGTCACAGCCCGCAGGTCCCCTGAGCTCTTACCTCTGCCTGGCCACAGTCCAGCCTCCACCAGATCCTTGCCTGGCCGACACACAGGACTCTTCCCTGAAAATGGTGCTGTCCCGAAGCCTTTTGGATTTCAGAGGGCTTTTAGGATCCCAGCAGAGTTGGTAAAAAGGTCTGAATGTAAATTGCAAACCTGATTTTACAAGTCTGTACCCTGTGTTCTAGACTCCGTAAACAAGCTGCTAGAACAAGTTTGCAGTGTGGAAAATATTTTTATAGAAACTTGTTATCACAGCTACACACCACACACGCACACCACACAAAGATCACACACACCACGCACATAAACATAACACACATACATAACACCACATACTTAACACACACACCACACACACACCACACATACATCACACACACCACACATCATCATAACACACATACATAACACCACATACTTAACACACATGACACACCACACACACACCACACATACATCACACACACCACACACATCATCATAACACACATACATAACACCACATACTTAACACACATGACACACCACACATACATCACACACACCACACACATAATCATAACACACATACATAACACCACATACTTAACACACACATCACACACCACACACACACCACACATACATCACACACACCACACACATAAACATAACACATACATAACACCACATACTTGCATCACACACACTTACCACACAAACATCACACACACCACACATATATAACACACACCACACACACAAACATAACACACATACATAACACCACATACGTAACACACATCACACACCAAACATAACACACATACATAACACCACATATGTAACACCACATACGTAACACATCACACACACCACACATACATCACACACACCACACACATAAACATCACCCATACACATCACACATACTTAACACACACATCACACACCACACACACACCACACATACATCACACACACCACACACATAAACATAACACACATACATAACACCACATACTTACACACATCACACACACATACCACACACATAAACATCACACACACCACACATATATCACACACACCACACACATAAACATAACACACATACATAACACCACGTACGTAACACACATCACACACACCACACAAACATAACACACATACGTAACACCACATACTTAACACACACACCACACATACATCACACACATAAACATAACACACATATATAACACCACATACTTAACACACACCACACATACATCACACACACCACACACATAAACATAACACACATACATAACACCACATACTTAACACACACATCGCACACCACACACAAACCACACATACATCACACACACCACACACATAAACATCACACATACACATCACACATATATAACACACACATCACACACACACCGTACGTACATAACATGCACACCATACATTACATATACCACAGACATGTACTGCACCCCTATCATGCACACCACACGTTACACACACCACACACATGCACTACATATGCCACACTCACATAACACACCACACACGCTACACATACCACATCCACATATACACAACACACATACCCACAGAACACACACACAAACAGCACTGCACACACCGAATACCTCACGGGCATTTGGATCTCCTCAAAGGAAATCGCCCCTGGCAATTCTCTGCACCCCACTCAGCATCAGGAGGGAAGCAGCTGCAGTGTGCCTCTGATGCACCAGATGGCGCTAAACCCTTAAGGAAAATGCTGGATTTTGCAAGAAACAAAAATAAAATGAGGGGGAAAAGGGAGTGAAGGCCACTTTGAAAGGCACCCCAGCCACGCCTGCACAGTGGCCCAGCCCACAACGGGCAGGAGGGAATTGAAGGGCTGTGTCCCCAGAAGCAGCATTTCTGAGAGGTGTGCAGATTCGAAAAGCTAAGAGCTGGATCGTGGCCCCCATAAATCCTGCATTAAAAGTGGGGCTGGCAGGTGGGGACAAAATATTGTCACTCCACAGGAAAACATGTTGACCATGTGTGAGGAAAATGGTTCACCCGCTCCACAGTTGTCCCATGCAAGCACAGAGGCAGAGCCCGTTTAAACTCAGCACCCCTGTAAGCACAGAGGCGTAGCACACTTAGCACCCCTGCAAACGCAGAGGCACAGCACATTTAACTCAGCACCCCTGTAAGCACAGAGGCACAGCACATTTAACTCAGCACCCCTGCAAATGCAGAGGCGCAGCACATTTAACTCAGCACCCCTGCAAACGCAGAGGCACAGCACATTTAACTCAGCACCCCTGCAAACGCAGAGGCGCAGCACATTTAACTCAGCTCCCCTGTAAGCACAGAGGCACAGCACATTTAACTCAGCACCCCTGCAAATGCAGAGGCGCAGCACATTTAACTCAGCACCCCTGCAAACGCAGAGGCACAGCACATTTAACTCAGCACCCCTGCAAACGCAGAGGCGCAGCACATTTAACTCAGCACCCCTGCAAACGCAGAGGCGCAGCACATTTAACTCAGCACCCCTGCAAACGCAGAGGCGCAGCACATTTAACTCAGCACCCCTGCAAACGCAGAGGCGCAGCACATTTAACTCAGCACCCCTGCAAACGCAGAGGCGCAGCACATTTAACTCAGCACCCCTGCAAACGCAGAGGCACAGCACATTTAACTCAGCTCCCCTGTAAGCACAGAGGCACAGCACATTTGACTCAGCACCCCTGTAAGCACAGAGGCGTAACACACTTAGCACCCCTGCAAACGCAGAGGCACAGCACATTTAACTCCCCTGTAAGCACAGAGGCACAGCCCATGTAGGCTCAGGTTGTTTTCCAGGGTTGCATTTACTTTCTTTCAGCAAAGACCAGGTGTTCCCACCCTTGTCTGGGAGGAATCCAAGACAAGCGGAGGGGGCTTAAAGTGAAACAGATCTGGCCTCAAATATGAGTTTCAGCCTAGCTGTGATGGTCATTTTCTGTGTCAGTGTGGCTGGGCTGCATCGCCCAGATGTTGGATCCAGCACGAGTCAAGGTGTCGCTGTGAAGGTATGTTTGTAGAGGTGGTTAACATCTAGAGTCAGTTAACTTTGAGGTTAAGGAGAGGACCCTCCATAATGTGGGTGGGCCTCACCCAGTCCATGGAAGGCCTGACTAGCAAAGACTGCGGTTTCCCAGAGAAGAGAGAGTGCAGAGGCTCACACCAGCAGTCCCACACTGGACCGAGGTGGGAGGGTCACTTGAAGACCCGCCTGGGCAACAAAGCGATTCCCTGTCTATACAAAAAATCTTTTTTAAAGATTAGCAGAGCACAGAAGCGTGTGCCGCTTGTAGTCCCAGCTACTCAGAAGGCTGAGGCGGGAGGATTGCTGAGTGCTGGATTTGCAGGCTGCAGTGAACCGTGATCTTTCCACTGCACTCCAGCCTGGGCAACAGAGTGACACCCTGTCTCAAAAAAGAAGAAAAGAAGGCGGGGGGATGTCTCTGTCTTTGTTGACCGCAGTGTATGCGGTTCTCCACAGATCGGCAGGCTAGTGACATCAGCATCACCCAGGAATTTGTTAAGTGGCCCGTTCCTGAGCCCAATCCCAGACCTACAGATTCAGACCCAGAGGGGCCGTGGGGAGACGCAGCAGTGTGTGGGTCAGCACGCGCTTCCGGTGCTGCCTGTTTGCGAACCACCTTTCCCCTACCGGGGACCAGGGAAGCTCCACAAGGCAGGGATTGCTGGCTTGCTATTTATCTGTCATTTCTCTTGTTACTGGGAAGTATCCCCAGTGTCCAGGACAGTGCCTGGCACATCGTAGACACCCAACAAAGGTTTCTTGAATGAAAATATTTCTGCATCCACTCTAGCAAAACTAATAGTCTGCTTTGTGACAGAATAACTATGCTTTGCACAAAAGACAGGCTCTGTGGTCTGTTTTCGCTCCTTCTTCCATCCTGTCAGTGAAGATTCCACATTCAGAATCCCATTGACTTGATAATTCTGGTCACTGCTGACCTAAGCCAACCATGAACTAGAGAACACCATTATCAAAAATATAAATGAGCTTCTTTTCTAGCTCAAGTGTAGATTTTTCCCATATGTCAACTTGTAACAATAGTGGAACACAAAGCACTTTTAAAATAACCAATACATGGTACCTATTAATAATCCTGCTACGTAATGTTTACGTTGCTCCATTTCCCCCTTTAATCTCAAAATAGGCTGATAGATATTTACTTCACTTCCCCTTCAGGAAGCAGTTGAGGCCGCCAGGAGGCACGGCTCTATGAGATCTCATCTGTGGCACCTGGTACACATTCCACTCATAGCAGAAATCACCACTGTTAGAATCATTGTCAAAAATGCCCTCTGGGCCGGGCATAGTGCTGTAATCCCAGCACTTTGGGAGGCCAAGGCGGGTGGATCACCTGAGGTCAAGAGTTCAAGACCAACCTGGCCACTTTGAAACCCCATCTCTACTAAAAATACAAAAATGACCCAGATGTGGTGGTGCACGCCTGTAGTCCCAGCTACTCAGGACGCTGAGTCGTGAGAATCGCTTGAACCCAGGAGGCAGAGCTTGTAGTGAGCAGAGATTGTGTCACTGCACTCCAGCCTAGGTGACAGAGCCAGACTCTGTCTCAGAAAAACAGAAAAGAAAAAGCCCTTCTGAATTGCATTCTAAAGCATGGCTTGGGGAGCTTGGAGGTTAGTGGAGACAGTAGCCTTGGATTCCCCACAGCCCTTGACTAGACACCACATTAAATCCCAACACTCTGATGATTTTTTTAAAAATATAACAAAGTACATTTAAATATATACAGCTGGGCGCAGTGGCTCATGTCTGTAATCCCAGCACTTTGGGAGGCCAAGGCGGGCAGATCACCTGAGGTCAGGAGTTCAAGACCAGCCTGACCAATATGGAGAAACCCCCTCTCTACTAAAAATACGAAATTAGCCAGGCGTTGTTCCAGGCTCCTGTAATCCTAGCTACTCAGGAGGCTGAGGTTGCGGTGAGCCGAGATCACGCCATTGCACTCCACCCTGGGCAACAAGAGTGAAACTTCGTCTCAAAATAAATACACACACACACACACACACACACACACACACACACACACATAAATATTTTCCAGAAAGAGATGGTAACAAGACAACGTGAAAACAACAAATCACTTTTTGGTGACACCCTTCACCAAGTGGTAACGTTGATTAGCGCAAGGCCCCTGAAAGGTGGTGCCGTTTTCTTTCTCACCAGCAGGCGGCGGGCTGCTCACACACGGCAGTGCTCAACCGGCCCACCTGCTTGACTGCAAGCCGGGCAGGCTACTGCCTGCAGAGGTGGAAGGTTTCCGTGTCTGTGAGAAGAGAGGTGAGCATTGATGAGAAGGCTGAAATTTAAAAGCTGCCATTCACCCGAAAGCATTCATAGCTGAATTAAACCAACTACGTTTTCATGATTAACAGCAATCTGCTGGGTCTTTTGGAAAATAGGCTTAAATTGATTTTTAGGATTAGGATATACTTGTCTAATTATTGGTTACACCAGTGTCACAAGTTTATCTTAAAGCAGGAAAGATATATATGCAGTCCCTCAAGTTATTCTAGCTTCAAAATGTATCAGTGTGTCTCCTGGGCACTAATTCAGTTTTTTGTGGGGTTTTTTGTTGTTTTTGAGATGGAGTCTTGCTCTGTCACCCAGGCTGGAGTGCAGTGTCGTGATCTCTGCTCACTGCAACCTCTGCCTCCTGGGTTCAGGTGATTCTCCTGCCTCAGCCTCCCGAGTAGCTGGGACTACAGGTCCCCGCCATCATGCCCAGCTCATTTTTTTTTTCTTTTAAGTAGAGACGGGGTTTCACCATGTTAGCCAGGATGGTCTCAATCTCCTGATCTTGTGATCCACTCGCCTCGGCCTCCCAAAGTGCTGGGATTACAGTCGTGAGCTACCACGCCCAGCCTAATTCAGCTTTTAAAACATAGGCAAGTTCATTTTATTTACCCGTGGGGGCAGGGGGTGTTTGTTTATAGAGACAGGATCTCATTATATTGCCCAGTCTAGCCTTGAACTCCTAGACTCAAGTGATCCCCTGCCTCGGCCTCCCATACCTGTATTTCTAAAGGACAGTTAAGGCCCATCCAGGCCTTCAGTGGTCTTTTCCATGTATACAAACTCCCACAGCCTCATATTCCCAACTCTTTAGAGATGATCGTGATGATTACAATAACAAAATAATAATGTAGGTGATCATAGAAAACACGCGGGTAGTTTCAGGGTGCACCAGGCTCTGTGCTAAGCTGTCTGTGTGTTGATCTCACTCGCAACGACCCTTGTGAGGTTATTCCTCTCGAGCCACAGATGGACAGTCATGACACTAATTGGCCTTTCTAAGGGAATTTTGATTCTCTGTCTCTCTTTCTCTCTCTCTCCATATTTATATTTACACATTCAGAATCCCATCTATGTTGATAATT
Source organism: Saguinus oedipus (assembly GCA_031835075.1). Taxonomy (NCBI): domain Eukaryota; kingdom Metazoa; phylum Chordata; class Mammalia; order Primates; family Cebidae; genus Saguinus; species Saguinus oedipus. The sequence continues at coordinate 170,960,375 of CM063172.1, read as the reverse complement.
TTGGTCACTGCTGATCTAAGCCAACCATATATGTGTGTGTGTGTGTGCACGCTCGCGTGTGTGTGTATATAGAGAGATCTATATATGAAATATATCTCCTATAATATGAAATATATATGAAATATTTATAATATACTTATAGATACATACTTATATAGAGATCTCTATAATATATATGAAATTGCTATTTTCAGCCATGAAGTATGTTAGGAGAGAGACTTGTCCCGTTCCACCCCCACCTCCACCGCACATGCGCACACACAGGCATGCAATTCCTCCTGCCATGGGTGAGCAGTAGACAGGCACAGAGTTCTGCAATTACCTAACTGTTACACTGCCCTGTGAGAGCCACACTTTACTGCAGAATCGGACAGTGATGCTGAATCACAACAAATGGCAACACAATAAGCAGGCTTTGCTTTCAAGCTTGATGACTAAGGTGGGAACAGAGGGTAAGTTATCCAGCTCACCTTGTTACCCTTCAGGCCCAAAGGGAGACTCGTCCTCCAGAGGATGAGTGGTTCCCATACTGCCCCTGGAAACCCCTTGGGGCATTTTTAAGGGATCTAATTTCTGTACCCCGCCACAGACATACTGAGTCCAAGTCTCCAGGGTCTGAACGTAAGCCTTGGCATCCTTTTTAGAATGAATCTTTTTGGTGATCCTGAGCCTGTGGGCACTCAGCCACTGCTTGAGATCATTCCAGAAGGATTTAAACATCAGCATGATGACACTCATGCAGGAAGCAAAGCAAAGATGTGCTCATCCTGGTAGAAATCCCCTCCCAGGGCCGGGCGCGGTGGCTCACGCTTGTAATCCCAGCACTTTGGGAGGCTGAGGCAGATAGATCACCTGAGGTCAGGAGTTCAAAACCAGCCTGACCAACAAGGTGAAACCCCGTCTCTAAAAGAAAAAGAAAAAGAAAATCCCCTCTCAGAAGTGGCAGTCAAAGTTCTAACCCAGTGGCCTGGGCACTGCCCACTCCCAGGATGTCCTTGAGCCACTCCTCCTGCTCCTCAGGGTCATGGGGCCAGCAGCAGTCACTGCGTCTGGGACTCTTCTCCCTCCCTGCGGATTCTCTGGACCAGGATAGGAAGCACAGGAAGAGCTGTGATGCTGAGAAGGGCAGGGACTGCAAGGACCTTCTTGATGGCCTGTCCCACGTGTTAGGTGCAGTGGGACAGTTGGAGACAATGAGGACAAAGAAAGGACATGAGCTTTGGCAGCCAGGGCCTTCTGGTGTCCATGAGAGCACTTTCAGCAGGTTGAGGAAGGGAGAGCTGGGGGGCAGCAGTGATGGTCCAGGACAGAAGAGCAGGTGGGCAGCTGGGAGTGGAGTTGCAGTGCTGGTGCTGGGGAGGCGGGATGCTGCAGCAAGGTGGGGGCTGGGCAGCCTCTCCCACTGCTGGGTGGTGGTGGTGGTGGTGATGGTGGTGGTTGTTTTTGTTTTGAGACAGAGTCTTGCTCTTGTCACTCAAGCTGGAGTACAGTGGCACGAGCTCAGCTCACTGCAACCTCTGTCTTCCAGGTTCAAGTGATTCTCATGCCTGAGGCTCTGGAGTAGCTGGGACTACAGGTGCATGCCACCATGCCCAGCTAATATATATATTTTATTAGAGACAGGGTTTCGACATGTTGCCCAGGCTGGTCTCACACTCCCGACCACTTGCACTGACCTCCGAGTGCTGGGATTACAGGCATGAGCCACCACATCTGGCCACAAGCTGTTTGACAACTGCTCTCTCAAAAGTCCCCAGGGACCTTCACATCTCCATGGCAGCATCTTAGCCTTAGCCCTCTTTGTAGAATGTGACTTGATAATGAAAGGAAGAAATCATGGCTGCAGGTGCCTGGGGGATGACCCATGATGTGGCCAGAACCCCTGCCACACAGTGCCCTTCCTCATGTAACAGAAGCATCCTTACTTTTCTTCTTCAATGCCTTCCCCTCCTGGGCACTGGGATCCTGGACCTGCCAGCTGGCCGTTCTGTTTTTGCCGGTTCGGAGGTCTGAGTCATCGAATTAATGGATAATTAAACAGCACAAGTAGTGTTTGAGGAACAGAATGCCAGGTCATTCATCAGGAAAGGAGCACTGAAGTTTGACTTCTCAGTTAGATAACAGAACTGCTTCGTGTCCTATGGGGGAATAAAACCATAACCTTTAAGCACATATTGTCTACCGGGAAAAAACCTTATCAGTTTTCTACACTTTAACCCCAATCAAGGCTGTGATCTGCCTGGGCCCTTGTCAGTCCCAGGTCAGAGTGAATGCCACCTCCACGACAAGAGAAAGTTGGTAGCTGTCCTGCCGGCTTATGAGAAACTCCCCTAACTTGGTACTGTTAAAAGAAAACTTCAGACGCGTTAAATTTATCAGACTTTAATTGAGTAAGAAAAAAACAAGAAAGTAATTCATGAGTTGGGCCGCCTCCAGAATCACAGCAGATTCAGAAAGACTCCAAGGGTCCTGCCTGGTCGGAACAAACTTATAGACAAAAAGGGAAGTGAGGTGCAGAAACCGGAAGAGAGGTGCAGAAACCGGAAGTGAGGTGCAGAAACCGGAAGTGAGGTACAGAAAGCCATTTTGGTTACAGGTTGGCGAGGGCCTTAACTGAACAGTCTGAGCTCTCAGCAGTGTATGAGTGGCTGAAGCAGGGCTGCTGGGATTGCCCAAGACCCAGCTATTGTTACAGGTGCACACTCCTAAGTTAGGCTTTCAATCCTGTCTTCTTACTAAGTTAGACACACTCCTAAGTTGGGTTTTCAATCTTGGCCAAGTTTATCCACAAGGACTCAAATACAGAAGTACGGAGTCCCTTGGGCCATACTCGGTTCACTTTCACAGTACTAAAAACCATTTTACGCTATCAGGATTTTTTTTCTAGGGTTTGGGGTATTTTCTCCTCCCCAGGCTTTCTCCTCAGTCTCTGACCTTCAGTTTGGGCATCTCCATGAAGGGGTTCTTGACTCCTTGGCTCACGTGTGCCTCGGCCCCTCAGCAGTTCCGGGTGTCCTGTCGGGTGGACCTGGCCGTCCCTCTCATCCCACACGGCTGCCCACAACTTGCAGGAACGCAAGCTCAGCCAGGAAGTCTCAGCCTCAGGCCCCAAATCCTAAGCGTCCCCTGGGGCGGGTAATAGAGGTTTCAATATTTCCAGTCCCGAAGAAGCTGCACATTCAATTAACCAGGAAAATGTGCTTTGTTTCCTCAACAAAACTCATTAAAACATGGAGTCTGTCTCAGTCAGTTGGGCCTTCTATAACAAACTATCAGAGACTGGGCAGTTTATCAGCAACAAACATTAATTTTTCCGAGCTCTGGAGGCTGGAAGTCTGAGACCAGGGTGCCAGCATGGCTGGGTTCTGGGGAGGTGTGTTCCTGGCGGAGGACTCTGGCTTCTCACTGCATCTTCTCTTGGTGGAAGAGGCAAGAGAGCTCTCTGGGGTCCCTTTAATAAGGGCATGAATCCCATCCATAAGGGCTCCATCCTTATGACCTAATCACCTCCCAAAGGCTTCACTTCCCAATAGCGTCACCTTGGTGGGCAACATTTCAGCATACTGATCTGGGGAAGAAGTAATGTTCAGCCCCTCGCGGAGTCTGTGAAGGAAATGGTAATGGTGCATATCCTTGCAGGTGAAAACAGAAATTAGTGCTCTCAGTTTTCTCTCTTCCCATCTAAGGATCAAACCCTGCTAGCTACCTCCCTCTACCCTGAGTGAACTGTCCCATCCAGTAGCTCCATGCACTCTGGTGTGGAAATGTTTACCCAGGGAGTCTTTTGAAATCACTCCTTGGTATTAAGCTCGTAGTGCCCTGATTTGAAGGGGCCTTGCCCCTGGAGACGTTAGATCCAGGGCTTTCTGGGGAAATCCTAGTGGCTTCCTGGTGGGCCTGCACTTACACCCACTCTGCTTCATGTGCCCTAGGTATCAGAAGTCAGAGAAAACTGGTATTTTGAAAAGCAATTATTTCGTTTCCTTTGCCATAATTTTAATCTTTCTTCCTGGAAAGAACAAAGCATGTTAATATAAATTTGCAATTTACCAGTATGTAATTTCTCTCCAATAATGTGCTATTGACAGGTAGGAGGTTTCTTGAAGTTGAGCTCTGAATCTTTCTCTTGGGCTGAGTATAACATCCCTTGTTAGAATAAACATTGTATGCATCCAGTTGAAAATGCTGTTAACTTGGCAGCATGGAACCAAGGCTTTAGGTGCACACACCTGAGTCAGAGACTTCAGCCCCTGAATGCTCCTCCTGCAGACAAGGCCTTCCAGATAAGTGCTAAGACTCCAGAGTTTCGCAAGCCCTACCCTCAGTGATAAACTGTCCACACAGGTTGTGAGTCCTGGGATATTTGCAGTCATTTCTGCCATTTTATTTGATACTTTCTATTATTTTCTACATTTCTGTAGTTTTGCTTCTTGCCTTCTTTTTGAATAACTCTTTTGTTTGCCTTTTCTACTGTATTTTTCCCTATTTCAAAGGAAAATGCTTTCTCTCTTTTATTTTATTGATTACCCTAGAATGTAACCATATATTAATGTAAAAAAAATCTAATGACCCTCTTCCTGAATCATGCCATCATCCAGTTGTCACACTTCTGTGCTATTCTTGTCCAGCATCTAGTTCTACTTTAATTTTTTTTTTTTTTTCTGAGATGAAGTCTTATTCTATTGCTTAGGCTGGAATGCAGTGGCGTGATTTCAGCTCACTGCAACCTTCATGTCCCAGGTTCAAGAGATTCTCCTGCCTCAGCCTCCCAAGTAGCTGGGATTATAGGAGTGTGCCACCAAGCCCAGCTAATTTTTGTATTTTTAGTAGAGACGGGGTTTTGCTATGTTGGCTAAGCTGGTCTCAAATTCCTGACCTCAGGTGATCCACCAACCTCAGCCTCCCAAAGTGCTGAGATTGCAGGTGTGAGCTGTTGCACTCGGCCTACTTCGATTTTTTTTTTTTTTTTTAACCAGCAAATTAAGCATCGTTTACAGTTTTATAGAATCGGTATTTCCTGTGACTTACCATGTAGGACCCATTTTCTTTCCTCACAGCTTCTCCTTGAAGCTCCTGGCTCCATCTGGACTTTTTCTTTTTCCATATTTCTTTAGTGATCTTCTGTTGATAGGAAATACTGTGTTTTATGACTGTGTATTTATGCTCATTCTTAAAAACAAAATTTGCTTGGATCAAATTCTAAGTGGGCTCGTATTTTCTGTGAGTGCTTTGAAGATGCCACCACTGTCTGCAAGCACCCATGCATTAAGCAGTCAGCTGGAGGAGCAATTGTGAATTCTTTGTAGATAATTTGTGTTTTCTTTGCCACTGTCTTCAAACACTGTTTCCCTCTCATGCTCTTTTTATCACCTTCTAGAACTCTAATTAGAAAAACATTGGACCTTCTCCCCTTATCCCCATCTCTTAATCTCCTTTTCCTATTTTTCACTTGTTGGCATTTTATGTAATTTCTTCAGCTCCATCTTTCAGTTCACAAATTTTCTCTTCATTTGTGTCTAATTTGCTATATAACTCATCAACTGAGTTTCTAGTTTTAATTATTGGTGATTAATGTCCAGAAAAATGGACAAAACAAAGAAATTTCTTTCTTTTTCACATCTCCCTGGTTAATTGTAACATTCTCTTATTCCATTATCGTGACCTTTATTTATTTATTTAAACATAACAAACATATTTATTTTATACTCTGTGTGGGTTTTTTTTGAGAGAGTCTCACTCCATCACTAGGGCTGGCATGCAGTGGCAAAATCTCAGCTCATTGCAACCTCTGCCTCCCAGCTTGGAATACGTCTGCCTCAGCCTCCCAAGTAGCTGGGACTAAAGGTGCACACCACCACACCTGACTAATTATTGTATTTTTAGCAGAGACAGGATTTCCCCATGTTGGCCAGGCTTTTCTCGAACCCCTGACCTCAAATATCTGCCCACCTCAGCCTCCCAAAGTGCTGGTATTACAGGTGTGAGCCCCCACACCTGGCCAATACTCTGTATCTGGCCATTCCAGTATCGACAGCCTTGGCTGGTTAGATTCTGTAGTTGCTGTAATCCTGTGATTTTCATTCATGTAGCTAGTTTTAGCCTGTTAACTTTTTTATTGTGATCCCAGATTTCTTAGAATTGTATTTGTGTAATTTCTTTGAGGTTTGGTTTTTTAAAGCGCCTTTCTCCACTGAAGATACTTTTGCTTTAACCTGGTTCCTGGATATACTGCCAATTTGGTAACATTTCAAATTAATTTTTTGCTTGAGGGCTTTCAAAGCCAATCATATAGGATGAATTCTTTTCACCAACCCTGTGCCTGAGGCTTGATGATTAGAAATGTTCAGAAAAATGTTTTCCAAACCTGCCACATCACAGAACGCAGCCTGAGACCAGCACGTATCTGTCAATTCTCTCTTCTGGGCACGCTTCCTCCCCAGCTTCCTCCACTGAGGACATCATCGTCAGGAGTCCAGGTCCTCTGTGTGTAGTAAAACTGGGTTCTACCTCCCACCCTGCTCCAGTCCGAGGCTTTGTCTCCTGCCTGTGCCCTTAGGGCCTGGGAAGACCCAGATCGTGGGCAGCCAGGACTAAGAAGATAGCCCCACAGCAAACGCCTGGCCCCTTCCTCCCGAACCAGGAGGTTTTACTCTGTCTTTAAGGATTTCCTTTACCTTCCCACCCTATCAGCCATGCATTTAAAAGGACATTTTTTTCCCCATATTTGATCCAGCAATTTTAGGTGTGTGGACCTGGGAGAAATTGTCCTCCACATGCAGTATGTTGCTAAAAGATGGCATTTTGAAATTATTTTCTAATAAGTAAACTCATATTTTTCTCCAATCTGTATGACTTAGCAACTTGCCATCAGTAATTGTAGACCAGTGCTACAGAGCTACAGACTCCTAGACCTGAAAAAGAAAAGCGTGAAACATGAGGTGGGGGTGGGGGTGTTTGCTCCCTATCACCGATGGTTAGGATCACACTTGACTCTGTGGTACTGGAAGATGAATCATGAAGACACATACCCAGTTACCAAATTGTGAAATGGCCCTCACTAACCACAGCGTCCTCACCAGAACTCTGCCATGAGTGGATCTTAGGATGTCACGGAGCCTAAGGAAGCATTCAGTGACCCACTGTTGCTTCCTGGCAGCTCAACTGACTCCATGCTATTCTAAGAAAGTATTCGCAACTCACGTGATGCCCTTGCAGTTATCAGAGGATGTTTCCTTTGTGCCTATGATGGCTTGTTAACAGAAATCAAATGGGCTTCACCCACGGACCAGCCCTAGGCAAATCTTGTCTGTGGTGCCCCATTACTGTCAGGGATGCACCCACGTGCCCCGCCCATTTCATGGGGTCCTATTTTGGATGACTGAAAGTTTAGTGCCTTCCTGGGCTATGTCATTCATTCATTCACTCAGCTAAAAGGTACTGAGTGCCTGCTGTGTCCCAGATGCTGTGCCAGAAACTGGAGATAGGAGAATGACTCAAACGTGGTCTGTGCCCTGGAAGAATTCACTTTCCACGGAAATAACAGAAACATGAACACGAATTCCCATAGAAACTATTAAATCCAGCGCAGTCATTTTCCTCATAATACTTCATGCTCAAAGACTCAGAAACTTTAACATTTCACAGAGGTTTAGAATTCGAAAGTGAAATGACAAAGGTTGGATTTGTGTTTTTGATGATGCTGCATCTTACCTAGGGATAATCAGTGAATGGCTGGTCCTTAAGGTCACAGATTCCGAGCACAGCCAGCCCAGGACCTCTTGCTTCCTCTCCCACCAGAAAACCTGCTTATACGTAATGGTGCAGGCACCACCCAGCTCTCGTGACTTGATTAATGTTAGTGAACGTGTTCAAGAGCTTGCCACACTGGAGTCATTCTGAGACTTTGAAGAAATTAACTCATAGAATCCTCCATACCTCCAGTGCACAAGGCATTCTTCATCTAAGAGATGAGGACTGTCAGAGGGGAGAGCTTAGGGAATGTTTCCAGAGTCACTCCCCTGGGTGGAGCTGGGATTTGAACCAGACAGCTGGTTCCAGGGCCACAGTCTTCACCCTCACCCATCAGCAGCTCCCACTGCCCTCTCTGGCACATCGACTTCATTTCCTGTTCTTGCTCCTGTGCCTTCTGTGACAGCGTTTGGAGACCTCCATTTGCCAGGTGCAAGGAAGGATAACAAGATGTAGAGCAAAGTTTAAAATCAAAGATTCCGGAGTCAACTGATGTTCCTACTTATCAGCTTTGGGCCGTGTTTTCACCCATCCAATCTTCAATGTGAAGTAAAAACTAGATACTTCACACCTGATGAAGTGTCTAATGAGGAGTGTATATGGGCATTGATCACCTTGCCTGCATGTTAAACACCTGATAGGTGTTATTTATTACAATTATGCAAAACAACAGAATAGAGGAGCTCACACTACAAAACTGAACAGTGTTTTCCCCGCTCCTGCGCACACGCCCCGTGCCAGGGACAGCGTCCCCATCTGCCCAATAGCTATCCAGCGTTTGTCAAATGCGTTGGTTCTTAGGCTTTTTGCCCGAAGGCACTCCTGTCGTCAACAATTCCCTGTACCAGCGTACAGGGAACCTAAACTCCAATCCCAGTAATTGAGCTGAGATTAAATGCCTTCCTTCTGTGTTTACCCAGGCCTACAGAGTTGATGAAAGAGCCGCAGAGCAGGCTCGCTGGGAAGAAGCCTCCAAAGAAACCATCAAGAAAACCACCAAGCCCTGTCCCCGCTGCCATGTACCAGTCGAAAAAAATGGTGAGTCTGTGCTAAATAGAGAACGAGGATGTTGTGGGCTCTTTGGGGAAAATCATAACAGTCAGAGATTCCAGGATTAAATGAGATGCTGTCTGAAGGTGCCTGGTATGTAGGTAAACCCTCGATAAATGTTACCCATTACCATTATTACTATTGTTGTTTTTGTTACACAAATATATTTAATGAGTGAGTAGTTCCACGGCTACGTGAGGCAGACAGTTAGCATTTATGTGGTTGGAAAGGAAATAAATATAGAAACTAGAACCGAGATATGGAATGCGGTTGAGGTTAAGTGGCAGTGGGGAGGCAGCTGTGGTTTTTCTGTCCTCCCTGGCGACCTTCCCCAGTGCTGATGCTGCACTGTATGACCATATTGTCTGCCGACTGTCAGCCCATAGCCTTCCTCAGCCCTGCAACATTATTCAAAATTAAACTCTCATGTATATTTAAAGATCCCTGTGGCCTGACCCTGATGACTCACAGTGGCCAATGGAGGACTTCCTGCTGTCTCTCCTGGACATGTGAGGGCAAAGCCATCACAACCAGTGCTCAGGGAGCCCTTTCTAAATGTGATGCACTGTGCGTGTGCAAAGCAGACTCAGTGGCACCATCACAGATGAGCAATGACATGAAGCCAGGTGCAGCTTCTCCCAGCTTCTCCTCAATGAGCATCAGCTACGCCCTGGCTGGCAGGTTGCCCAGAGCTGGCTTGTGAGAGGGAAGCCCGGCCATCCCAGGATGGGCACTGAAGCCTCTCTCTTTTCAGTTAAGTCCTTCGGGAAGTCTTCATTAGCACAAACAAAAGTGTGCTTGACATATCCCAGAGCCGCAGGTGCAGGCTTAGCTCAGTCCAAGTCCTTAGTGCTGGATCAGTGGCTTCATGCAGAGAAAATAAAGAATTCACCCAGCGCATCCTTATTATCCCATGGCATGCAGCAATGTTCCTAGAAAATGTGGGGATTGGCATGCACCTATAAACAGCAGAAGGCATCAATGAGTTCAAAGGAAAGAGCTTCTCTAGTCTCTACCGCCGTTCACTGATGAGCAGGTTGCACTGGGAACTGGGAGGGAAAGAACTCAGAAGGGCCCTTCCCAGGAGAAGATGTGCAGTGCTTCGGGAGAAATGGGCCCAGTGTTTCACTGACAAGGTTTTAAAGCACAGAGATTAGACAAAGTCTTGCTCTGTCGCCAGGCCGGAATGGAATGGTGCAATCTCGGCTCCCTGTGACCTCTGCCTCCCGAGTTCAAGCGATTCTCCTGCCCCAGCTTCCCAAGTAGCTGGGACTACAGGTGCATACCAACATGCCCAGCTAATTTTTTTTTTTTTTTTTTTTTAAGACAGAGTCTCACTCTGTCACCAGGCATCAGGCTAGAGTGCAGTGGCGCGATCTTGACTCACTGCAACCTCGGCCTCCCAGGTTCAAGCAATTCTCCTGCCTCAGCCTCCTGAGTAGCTGGAACTACAGGCGCACGCCACCACGCCTAGCTAATTTTTTTTGTATTTTAGTAGAGGTAGGGTTTCACCATGTTGGCCAGGATGGTCTTGATCTCTTGCCCTCATGATCTGTCCACCTCAGCCTCCCAAAGTGCTGGGATCACAGGAGTGAGCCACCGTACCTGGCCTAATTTTTGTATTTTTTAGTAGATACAGGGTTTCACTATATGTTGGCCAGGCTGATCTTGAACTCCTGATCTCAGGTGATCTGTGCGCCTTGGCCTCCCAAAGTGCTGGGATTACAGATGTGAGCCACCGTGCCTGGCCTTAATTTTTTGTTTGTTTGTTTGGTTTGGTTTGGGTTTTAATAATAATTCTCAGGATTGGCGAGGACATCATAAGTTAGCATCACTTTCCTGGAAACCACTTTGGCAATACACGTATAAAGACTCTTAATCCATCTCTGAAAATCTATCCTAAAGAAATAACCTGAAATATGTAATATACAAACACACCCACACCCCCACACACATTTTAGGAAAAACGTGTGAACTGCAGCATTATTTATATTAGGGTAAAGTCAAAATCATCTAAGTGTCTAATGGCCTAGTATAGAAGATGGGTTTATGGCCGGGCGCAGTGGCTCATGCCTATAATCCCAGCACTTTGGGAGGCCGAGGCGGGTGGATCACGAGGTCAAGAGATCGAGACCATCCTGGTCAACATGGTGAAACCCCGTCTCTACTAAAAATACAAAAATTAGCTGGGCATGGTGGCGCGCGCCTGTAGTCCCAGCTATTCGGGAGGCTGAGGCAGGAGAATTGCTTGAACCCAGGAGGCGGAAGTTGCAGTGAGCCGAGATCACGCCATTGCACTCCAGCCTGGGTAAAACAGCAAAACTCCGTCTCAGGAAAAAAAAAAAAAAAGAGAAGATGGGTTTATGTTGTGATAAACCCGTGGTAAAGCAACACACAGCCCCACAGTGCAGTGTCACCAGGGTTAAGACTCTGCCATGGACTGTGGCTGGGTGAGCGCCAGTTTCCTCATTCACAAAGTGGGTTTCAGTGGCACTTCCTTACAGGCTGGGCAGGAGGAGTGAAAGAGACAGTGTATCAAACGCACCCCGTGAGACATGCACTGGTATGTGTGGATGAGGAAGTCATGAAAGCAGGGGCAAAGGTTTACATCCATCCTACTGAGAAATCAGAATATCAAAGCAAGTGGCAGCACAGGCTGTCAGTTTTGCAATAAATGCATGTATGGGAAAAAACGGAGTCAGAAGAAAAAGACTGGACACGAGATGTTACCACGCCATAGTCAGTAGCTCTGGGCATAATAGGATCAAAGATGACTTTATTTCTTTTCGTGCTTTTCTGTAATCAAAGTGTGTGACGTATAACCTTAGGAAAACAGTAAGAATCAGCCAGGTCTCTGTCTGCAGATGGGGAGGGTAAGGGGCTCCTTAAACACTCACTTCCAACAGGCGTCACAGGCAGGGCAGGTGGAGAATTTACTCAGCAGGTCTGGGGTCCATTTCTTAGTGGTCTCCTCGTTAGCCCGGGCTCTGGTGGTGGCAGTTTGCAAGAAAAGAAATGGTCAGCAAATCTGGGCGCGGTGGCTCACACCTGTAGTCCCGATTGGTGGCAAAGGAGGGTGGATCACCTGAGGTCAGGAGATCGAGACCAGCCCGACCAACATGATGAAACCTTGTCTCCACTAAAAATACAAAAATTAGCTGGGCAAGCTGGTGTGTGCCTGTAAGCACAGGCTAAACCCTGGCACTTTTCCCTACTTGGGAAGCTGAGGTAGGAGAATCACTTGAACCCAGGAGGCAGAATTTGCAGTGAGCCAAGATCATGCCACTGCACTCCAACCTGAGCAACAGAGCAAGATTGTCTAAAAAAAAAAGGAAATGCTCAGCAAGCCTGGACCTGTTGCTTTTGTATCACATAACGCACAGCCCAGTCTTGTGGCCTTAAATACTATCCATATACAGATGGCTCCCACATCTACACCCCACCCTTACTCGCCCTGGGTTTCCGACTCAAATAGTCAGCTGCTTACTTAGTGTCTCCACTGATTATTCAATAGACAGCTCAAATTTCACACAGCAGATGGCTAGCTGTTCTAGAAACCCTTTTCCTGCAGGGCACACACCCCCAATCAGCAGCACCACCCAGTTCCTCAAGTCCCTAAGCCAAAGCTTGTCCTTCCTTCCACCCCCTTCCTCACCCTGCATTCAATCCTCAGTCACCACCGCCTTCCCCGTGCTCTGATGCAGCGTCTGCCCACCTCTGTCTCCACGTCCCCAGCCAGTGCCCACCTTGCCCACCTCCTCTTCCAAGCACAGCCTCCCAAAGGGGCTCTCGCCTCTCCTCTCAAACGTTGATGATCCATCTCTGTGTAGATGCCTAGGCTTCTCAAAGGCCAGGTCAGTCCTGCCCTTCTCCCCCAGGGCCCCCCCTCCCCCGGGCATCGTAAGAACACACATCCTGCTCCCAGTCCTACTGTCCTCCCCAGGACGCTTCTGCACCATCACTGCCCACGACCGGCTCTTTCCTGTCCTTCAGATCTCAGCCCAGCTGACCTCTTCTCAGTGAGACTGCCCTTACCCCCCTGCCTCCTGTGAGGGGCACTGTCAGCACCATCGGACCCCTAGACAGGGAAGCGCTGCCATTCCCTCTGCAGGGGGCCTGTCTGTGGATGGCCTTGAGCCCTCTGGGCAATCACCTCTGCCAAGAGAATTCATTCTGGGTCCCTCTCCTTCCCCGGGGGAGCTTGTTTTCATGACTACTGATTGGGGGTGGTCATAATGCCCAACCCACTAACCAAATTCAGGACCACACTGAGAGCTCCCCCAACCCCCACCCAAGCTCTAGGCGCCAGCAGAGGCCTCTCAGGCTGTGCCTGAGCTGGGCTTCTGCTCTGCCAGGCCTGCCTTCCTCCCTTTCCACCTCAGAATCTGCTTCCCCCTTCACCCAACAAGTCACAGCCACCTGTTTAAATCATTTCACAACACCGCCTCCTTCCCAGATCATTGCTTAATTTGTTTATTTGATGTTTCTTGTCTGTTGCCCCATTAGAACATAAGCCAAAGAGATCAGGGACCCTGACTGTTTAGGCCCCAATCCCAGAAGAATGCCTGGAAAATAAATATTTGTTGAATTAAAACTTAGCTTGTAGGCCGGGCGCAGTGACTCATGCCTGTACTTCCAGGCATGGGAGGCCAAGGCGGGTGGATCATTGGAGGTCAGGAGTTCGAGAACAGCCTGGCCAACATGGTGAAACCCTGTCTCTAGTAAAGATGCAAAAAATTAGCTGGGTGTGGTGGTGGGCACCCGTGATCCCAGCTACTCGGGAGGCTGAGACACAACAATCGTTTGAACCCAGGAGGTGGAGGTTGTAGTGAGCCGAGATCACGCCATTACATTCTAGCCTAGACCACAGAGTGAGACTCCACCTCAAAAAAATATAAAACAAAAACTTAGCTTGTAAACAGTTTAGAGATAGACACATAAACATCTTTTTAATAAAATAACATAGAGCTATCAGAGCAGACAGACCCGGAGGAGGAGGCTTCCTGGTAGACATGTTACCAATCAAGAACTGAAGAATGTGTAGACATCAGCCAGGCAGGCAGGAGCAGGAGGAGGCGTCCTAGATAGACCCCAGGACTGCATGAGCAGAGGCACGGGCCTGAGCTCCCAGCGTGTGAAGGCAGCCCCCGCCTCGCGATGCTGGTGTTCCAGGCACAGAGGAGCCTCGGCTGGAAGCCATGGGTAGGGTGCAGAATGCATGTTCCTGAATGGCAGGTTTGGGACTTGGACTTGATCGTGTGAAGCAGGGAGATGTTCTAGGGTGAAAAGCAGGAAAACTCTTTGTTGGATCCGCCTTGGACTCAGACCCAGCCGGCCGCCTCCGAAGATGGAGCTGCAGGGCTCAGATGGTTCGTGACTATAGGAGCGTTTCTCCCCATCGGGCTATGTCTTAGAAATATTGTGATGTGATATAAATGAAAGCACTAATTCTTTCCCTCCAAATTTTTAACTTACAAACAGAAAAGCTGAGACTGGAAGCTTATAGCGATGGTCTAAGCGGTTTTAAAGTGCATCACTATCTCCGAAACAGACGTAGCATCTATGACCAAGGACGTTCCCTGGTTGTCACTGAGGTTCATGGCCTGTTACACACTCAGCTGTGTTTCAGGAATGCCCTTCTTCCCTCGGAGAAGCTGAAATCATAATGCCAGGAATTTCCATTTTAAGCACAGGCTAAACCCTGGCACTTTCTCCCGTAATCCCCTCCACTCTCCAGAAGTTTCTTCCCTTCCGTCTCAGGCAGATGAGATTCTGGCTCCACGCCCTGAATAATGAGCGTGTGCTGCTCCTTACATTTGCCTTCAGGTTGTTCAGGGACTTCCACGCTCTCATTAAATCTAATGGAAGAATCGCTGGCCGGAGCCGTGATGTTGACTGCCCGGCGCAGGCTGGGCTTTTCATGGTTTGAGTGTCCATCTGCAGACAGAACTCACTACAAAGGAGGCCTTGTTCCCTTCATGTCTATATCCACAAATCAGCGTGGAGTTTCAGCAGCTTCCTATATGCACTTTTAAGCTGTCAAAGCTTGTAGAATTGCGGTTCTCCACATTCCTCCATGGCCTGGGGTCCAGCGCCATAGCCTTGTGTATATTAAGCACTAGGGAGGAAAGAAAGTTAATAACATAAATATCCTCTCTTCCCATTTCTGTTTGTTTGTGTTTTTTTTGTTTGTTTGTTTGTTTGTTTTTAGACAGAGTTTTGCTCTTGTTACCCAGACGGGAGTACAATGGTATAATCTCGGCTCACTGCAATCTCCACCTCCTGTGTTCAAGCATTTGTCCTGCCTCAGCCTCCCAAATAGCTGGAATTACAGGCACCTGCCACCACACCTGGCTAATTTTTGTATTTTTAGCAGAGATGCGGTTTCACCATGTTGACTGGGCTGGTCTGAAACTCCTGACCTTGTGATTCACCCACCTTGGCTTCTCAAAGTGCTGGGATTACAAGCATGAGCCACCATGCCTGACTGATATATAGCCAGGTGCCTGTAATCCCAACTGTCCATGCTTGAAATGTGATGGGACAGAAAGGCTTTGATCTCATGCTAATGGATGGAGTGGGGAAACCCTGCAAGGCCAGCCCATCTAGATTCTTCCTCTCTGTGCAGCATTCCTTCCTCTGGGGGATGGACGGGGACTCTTTCTGAAATTCGGATCTTATAACCCACAGTCAGAATAGCTGGGAAAGATTCCAATCCTGCCCTGGGCTGGTAAAAGGAGGGCAAGGAAAGGTCAGAGGGAGAGATTCTCTTTCCTGGGGCCTGTTTCTGAGGCCTAAATTGCCCCAACATTTTAACAGAAGACTGTAAGAAGAGCTAGGGTCTGTGTATGAAAAGCACATATATCAGCCAGGCATGGTGGCTCACACCTGTAATCCCAGTACTTTGGCAGGCCTAGGTGGGCGAATCACGAGGTCAGGAGTTTGAGACCAGCCTGGTCAACATAGTGAAATGCCATCTCTACTAAAAATACAAAAATTAGCCAGGTGTGGTGGCAGGTGCCTGTAATCCCAACTACTCAGGAGGCTGAGGCAGAAGAATTGCTTCAACCCTGGAGGTGGAGGTTGCGGTGAGCTGAGATCACACCACTGCACTCCAGCCTGGTGACAGAGCAAGACTCTGTCTCAAAATAATAAATATATATATATATGTATATATATATATATATATGTATATATATACATATATATGTATATGTATATATGCACACACACGTATATATTTATGTATATATATGCTTATATATATATTAAATATCACAATAGGAAACTTTCTCACACTTTCATTTAGAATTGCTTTAACAGTTCATTAAGTTTTAATGTATTGCTCAATAATTTTGAATGAATATGATGTCCTATGATCTCATAGTGATGTGTTTTATGGTATGATAAAGTATTTATATTTTAGAGAAACTTAAGTGGTCTTATAATGTCACACCATATGACATATTATTTACATATTCAATATGTACTGAAACTGGCACAAACCTAAGTGGAACGTATGAATATAAAAGTGTTGTAAGTTTTCTCCTTTATTTTCCACTCATCTGTAATTTATGATCTTTAAAACAAGCCAGCAAGAGGTAGGAAAACAGGGGATTTTACATGCAGACAAGTTATCTTAAAACAAATGCCTATTGCTATATATTCATAAATACTTTAAATTAGTGAAAGTTCTCATGCCAGGTTTCTAATAATAAAAATGAGACAGCACCAAAGCAATTACTTGGAAATTTTGGCAGCAAAAATCAATTAACAAGGTAATTGGTAAGAGTGAGTAATGGAGCACTTTCAACGCTAGGTAGGACTGAAGTGAAGAAACCGCATTTGCCGGGGTTATCCAAGAAATTCAGACAGAAACGGTTCTCTGCACATCCTCATGCAAACCACTTCGTCCTCACTTCAGTTTCCCCACAGCGACTGAAGCACGGGTGTCTCCCCTCCAGAAACTCATGGAGTCTACATTTAACAAGTGAGGGAGGTGGATAATCCCAAAATAAGTCCCAAGATAACAGACTTTTCCTCTTGTGCCTAAGAGAACCTGTTCTGTGAAAGAAAGAACGTTGGAATCACACAGAGCTTGGTTACATCTGAGTCTTCACCCTTTAAAAGTGCTTGCCCTTGGGGAAATTCTACAGCAGAGTGATGCTCTTATCTCAACGTGCTTTGGGAAGCAAATGAGATAACACACATAGAACATCTAGCATTATTGGTCATTTCGTTTCTATCCCTCTCATCTTAATTAAAATTTTGTATAGCATTAAGGAACATATTCCCCATTGAAAATAATAGGCCAACAGGCTCGGTGGCGCATGCCTGTAATCCCAGCACTTTGGGAGGCCGAAACAGGTAGATCACCTGAGGTCAGGAGTTCAAGACCAGCCTGGCCAACATGGCGAAACCCCATCTCTACTAAAAAAAAAAAACAAAAATTAGCTGGGCATCGTGGTGGATGCCTGTAATCCCAGCTACTCGAGAGGCTGAGGCAGGAGAATCACTTGAACCCAGGAGGCAGAGGTTGCAGTGAGCTGAGATTGCGCCACTGCACTCCAGCCTGGGGGATGAGAGCAAAACTTCATCTCAAAATAATAATAATAACAATAATATGCTATCCCAGTTCCTGTTTTATGAAATTGGCCAAGCCAAGTAAGTAGCACTATAAAAAGGGCAAAATAAATCAAAATATATTTAAACGATTATACATTATATTAAGTTAATCATCAAATTGTATTAATTTATTTATATTTGATATTTTTAAATAAATATATTTATATTTTAAATATATTTAAACGAGGAATTGACCCCCATCTGTGGAACATGTAGCATTTCTCTCTAAATCCTATTTCAGGAGAATAAAGTCAGATTTACAAATAAAATTTGTTCTCGAGAAAAGTGACATGCTTCAATTTCATTCATTTCTTAATGAACGTCATAACTTAGAGATGCCTTATCGTGCGTTCTGATTTTTTTTTTTTTTGTCTCAGTTCAGTTTCTCTCTGCCCTTGTGTTGCTTGTGATTATTCACTTAGAAAGTAATGTCCAGGCTGGCGTGTTGGTTTGGGAATGCGTGTTTTCCAGGTATTTTCTGCGAACCCACCACAACTTTGTTTTCTGCCCCCCAACAGGAGGCTGCATGCACATGAAGTGTCCACAGCCTCAGTGCAGGCTCGAGTGGTGCTGGAACTGTGGCTGTGAGTGGAACCGCGTCTGCATGGGGGACCACTGGTTCGACGTGTAGCCAGGGCATCCAGGGTGCCCCACCGCCTGGCCCTGGGGAACATGCACAGTGTCCTACCTTCATTTGCTAATTCTCTTTCCGAACACACATGCACACTCACATGCAAACACACACACGTGCTCGCGCACACACATGCAAACACGCGCGTGCACACACATGCAAACGCACATGCGTACTCGCACACACACATGCAAACACACATGCGTGCTCACACACACACACACACACACTTCAGGTTTCTTTGTCCATGAAAAACAGCAAAGCAAAATTACAGAAGAAGCTCCTGAATCCCTTTCAGTTTGTCCCCCCCAAAAAAGACCAGCAGAGCCATCTGTGACACCAGCAAGAGGTGTTCTCAGCCTCAGGATGACACAAATCCTTAAGAATTCTATCTATATAAATTGCATTGATGAAATATCAACTATGTATAAATCAACTTGCCAACTAAGCGAGAAATTAAGAGAGTTAATTTGAATGTTGAATGTTTGAATTACAGGGAAGAAATCAAGTTAATGTACTTTCATTCGCCTTCCTTATTTGCAACTTTAGAAAGCAGTTGTTTTTCTGAAAGTATTACAAAAGAAATCTATAATTTGATATTGAGTATTCATTTTGCAGCTTGGAGATTTTGCTGATACATTTGACTCCACTGTAAATGTAATGGATAAAGTGCCTATACAGGAGACATGTTTAGAAATGATTTCATAATGGTATTCAATCATAACAAAAGTGGACATTATTAAATCAGAATCTTTAAAGAGGAGCCTTTCCAGAACTACTGAAATGAAGGCATGCCCGACTCTCTCCATCAGAAGGGTTTCTGCCCCTCTGATACACCCTCTCCGTCCGATCTGCAAGTCCCAGGGAGCTCAGCACACTCGGGTTCCCCCAGGAGAGATCATTTCTTAGGATGGTAAACTCACTAGAATATTCCTTACGTTGACATGGATTGGATTTGAGTTGGATCAAACTTTCAACTTTTTCCTTCAGCCATTCACAACACAATCAAAAGGTTAACAGCACAAATGTGTGGCAAACCCCATTTGCTTATGCACACTACACAGAAGAGAAAGTACAACCACTATCTTTTATTCTACTTGTATTGTCTGACTTCTCAGGAATATCATAACTGAGAGTCTCCCCAGCACATGGAGGCCCTTTTGATAGCAACTCTGTACATTATGAAATCAGGGTTTCCCTTATTAGATGTAGCACCTGAAATCCTTGCTGGAGGGAAGAGAGGGGATGAACACAGAAATGTTCCACATCCCGAGGACACCTGTCCCTCTTTTCCTTACTGCCTGGGACAACTCATTTCTTCCAACCATCCAGGGAGAGTCCAGTCTGCTCAGAGGCCCTGCACCGGGGTGAGACGGGGCTCTGTAGCATCCATACCAGGATTCACAGCCTCCTATGGCTTCACTGTCTGAAAATCTACCTACTCCAACATGTCCCCACGGTGATAACGGACCTGCGACAGGAAGCCCAAAGATTATATAGGAATGCTGGAAAGATCAACGTCTCTATAGGAATGGAAAAAAGAGAGGTCACAGGCATGAGCCCCTGCACCCAGCAGCTCGTGTCCACGCCGAATCCAGACTCTGATCAGGGCCTGACTTAGCGTCACTGGCAATCCCACCAAATTGCAATTGCTTACACTGGCCCAATGTGACAAATCAGAGGGCTCCCTTCTGTCACATGGAGCACACAGTGTTTTCCATCATCCATAGCTTTTCTTCCTGATGATGTCTGCATTATTGCCCCTTCCCACTCTGCATGCTGTGCTGGGCTTGCCATGCCTGAGGGAGGCTTGCTCCCACGAGCTCAGGCACCCTAGGGACGCCTGTTGGACTGTTCAGCTGTTCGGCATGGTCTCCTTTCCTTTCTTGGTGATGGTCTTTTCCTTTTTCAGAATAGAACAGTGATTCTTAAAATAAGTTAGAGCAAAAACATTCAGTACACATGAACATGCATCAGAATCACAAATTATTTGCACAAAAAGGTACAACAAAATGTGAATGTATCAAAAAAAGAGGCTTTGGAGAAAAAAGTCTATTTCTCTGAAATGTGTTGAGATTATCTGAAAACTCTAAGATTGTACTTAAATTGTCAATAAAAGCATCAAAAGGGCTTTTGAGTCTGTCTTTGAAGATGTATTTTCAATAAATGTGAAGGGGGAGGGAGGGAATCACAGGCTGTGTTATGCCATGGGCCTCACTTATGTCCTGGAGGAGTTGTCTTGTGATGAAATGGCCATCCTCATGTCGACTCCAAGCTCCAGATTAAGCCTGGCTGTTTCCCTTTGTTAAGTAAGAGGAGTTTCTTTTTTCTTTTTCTTTTTTTTTTTTTTTTTGAGACGGAGTTTCGCTTTTGTTACCCAGGCTGGAGTGCAATGGCGCAATCTCAGCTCATCACAACCTCCGCCTCCTGGGTTCAGGCAATTCTCCTGCCTCAGCCTCCTGAGTAGCTGGGATTACAGGCATGCGCCACCATGCCCAGCTAATTTTTTTTGCATTTTTAGTAGAGATGGGGTTTCACCATGTTGACCAGGATGGTTTCGATCTCTTGACCTCGTGATCCACCTGCCTCGGCCTCCCAAAGTGCTGGGATTACAGGCTTGAGCCACCGCACCCGGCCGTAAGAGGAGTTTCTTAAGGCTATCAAAATTTTAAAGGGCTCCCAAAAGCAAACCCTCATTCAAAAAAAATCTAACAGTTACTTTCTTGCCATACTAGCAAACTTTTCTAAGAAGAATTTAAAAGCGAAGTTTGGGTTGGAAAATACCTATAGGGATTTTTTCTCTCATACCATTCTAGAAAATTTCAGTGACTTTGCATTGCTCTCATTGCTGTGTTGACGCAGCATTTTCAAAGAACTGCGTTAGTGGCCACGCATTGTTTCACAATGAGCCCAGGGCTGAGGAATCTGGAATGGAACATTCTGAAATAGGGCCTGTACTAGATTAGACAAAGAGGCTCACACTGAGGTCCTCTGGGTGCCAGCATCCACAGGGAACACTGCAAGGAAATGCAAAGGTCATGGGAATGATGGCCCAGGTGACAGTAGAGCAAGACGCAGCAGAGAAAGTGGGTGAGCTCTGGGCGCCAGTGTGGGGACCCCACCTCCAAAAGTCACCTGTGTAAGAACTTTGGGGACAATAATGCATGCGCTGCACAAGGTTACGTGAGGGTTAATTAATTCACCTTAGAACAGTGCATAGCATAAAGGAAGCACTGCGTCCTTGTTCACTATTATTAAAAAATGAACCAGTCATTGGAAACTACAGAAGAGCTAACAGAAAACACAAAACTAATGCAAAGTGATTGCAAGTGCTGGGAATCTTTGAGTATAGAGTTGCAGATTTAGGGATTTATGTTAGAGGCAGGTGATTCGTGTTGCATATTCACGCACATTGCATTACCTTCTAGACAGTCCCAGAAGTGTTCCTGTAAAGGTAATGTTACACTGGGGTTCAGGGTGCCCTCAGCTCCCCTGAGAGGACGTTTCTCCAGGTTCTTGATCTCCTGCCCTCTTTAAGAATGAGAGAGGGGACCACAGCTCATTGCGCAGTAAATGCCGGACTCAAAAATGTTTATAGAAAGTGATTTATTTAGACAGACAGAAACTGGAGAAGGAGAGAGAAGCAGCAGCTAACTCTCGCATTGAGAGAGAGAATCCAGAAAGTTGGAATCCAGGAGAGGAAAGCAGCTTCCACACTGAGTGCAAGGGAATAGAGATGGAGTTTAGGAGGGGAAGACAGGCTTCCACGAGAGCGTGGAAGGGGACCCCAGAGGGGAAATCCAAGAGAGAAAAAGATGGCTTCCCTGAAGGGAGTGTTCGTGGGGTCCGAAGGGGTGTGGAAGAGGAGGACTTTTAACCTGGGAGGAACCTCCACCTTCTCTAAGACCCCTGGCCAATAAGAGGAGGTCCTTAGAACTTCCGCTGAAGTGATTGACTTTTAGTTTCTTCCTGCGCCCGCGAGATTTAAACGTAAACTGTTTAATCTCCTGGATGAAGATGGATGGGAGGGGGAGAAAATACTTGCCCTTAAAACTACGCCGCCTTATCGACCCTGGAAAGAGAACACATTCCCTCAGTAAGTTGCTCACTGTGTGTGTGTGTGTGTGTGTGTGTGTGTGTGTGTGTGTGTGTGCGTGTGCGCTCACGCGCTATATAAATATATGCAGATGATGTCCAGGGTGTGAATTAGGGTTAATATTGTGAGTGGAAATGAATACGCACAAATGTGAAATGCTTATGCAGAAGACACTGCAGACCCTGGGGGAAAGCAGGCAATCCCAGTTTGGGTAGTGGGCATGCCTCATCACCATCTGCCCTTATGAATGTTTCTGATAGTGTGGAGAATATTGTTGTTCAGTTTTTTAAGAAAATCCTATTTCAAAACAACATTGAACCTATCTTCAATCTATGGTGAATAAACTAACAAAATATTTTAGAACTGGCGTGGTGGCTCACGCCTGTAATTCCAGCACTTTGGGAGGCCAAGGCGGGTGGATCAACTGAGGTGGAGTTCGAGACCAGCCAGGCCAAAATGGTGAAACCCCATCTATACCAAAAATATGAAAATTAGCTGGATATGGTGGCAGACACCTGTAATCCCAGCTACTTGAGAGACTGAGGCATGAGAATTGTTTGAACCCAGGAGGCAGAGGTTGCAGTGAGCTGAGATCGCACCACTGTAACTCCGTCTCAAAAAAAAAAAAAACTGTTGCTGCAGTTTGAATAACCATGCCAAAAAAAAAAGCATGGAGTATTGTCCAGGAAGAGGGTGGCTCTGCCTTGAGGGACCCACCATGCTCCCTGATCTCACCCTCAGCTACATAGGCTGAGAGAACCAGTTTTGTCTCTATATCAAGAGGTGACTGGGTCCCAAAAAAAGCTAAGATGTCAGTTTCCAATTTATATTTACCATGAGAAGCTTTCCTCTTGCTCTTCCCATGTGCTTTTCCATCTGCCTGGAGTCATTCTTTACAACCCTTGCCTTCTTCTGATGGGCCAACCTGTGGGTCTCAGTTTCATGAATTTGTCCAGCAAATCTTTGCTAAACTCCTGGTCTGCACTACGCTCTGGTGTACACTTACTTCCCCAATCACAGCATTGAACATGCAGCATTTTAATCAC
Source organism: Saguinus oedipus (assembly GCA_031835075.1). Classification (NCBI taxonomy): domain Eukaryota; kingdom Metazoa; phylum Chordata; class Mammalia; order Primates; family Cebidae; genus Saguinus; species Saguinus oedipus. Next base: position 170,937,178 of record CM063172.1, on the reverse strand, counting down.
TTGTTTACTTACCTCTGCGCCTCTAGGGCCAGAGAAGAGAGCTATGTACTCCCCGATGTATACTTAGCACCATGCCTAGCAGAGACCACACTCTATAACTACAAAACTGCATTTTTAAATTCTGAGCAATTCTATGTGGAGAATAAAATTATAGTGGAAAGCTCTCTTGTTGAGCCTAGGCTCAGAGCTAAATGACTTTAACTGCATGATGTTATTGAATAGTGGCACCTGCCCAGATGCATCCATTTCCATAACAGGCCGGGCACAGTGGCTCATGCCTGGAATCCCAGCACTTTGGGAGGCCAAGGCTGGCAGATCACCTGAGGTCAGGAGTTTGAGAACAGCCTGACCAACATGGCAAAACCCGGTCTCTACTGAAAATACAAAAATTAGCCGGGTGTGGTGGTGCGCACCTGTAGCCCCAGCTACTCGGGAGGCTGAGGCAGATGGGAGAATTGCTTGAACCTGGGAGGCAGAGGCTGCAGTGAGCTCAGATCATGCCACAGCACTCCAGCCTGGGCAACAAAGTGAGACTCCATCTCAAAAAAAAAAAAAAAAAAAAAAATCCATTACAAAGATAAATCTAGCACAGACTGGAAACCTTTGCTCTCAGGTCAGGGTAATCTGATCTCAGAGAGTGCCTGAGATACCTGCTCAAAGGCATCTGCCCTGGAGCTTCTCCCGCAGCTCCCCAATCCCTCAGTTATCTCAACTGCACGCTGGGTGTTCCTGAGAACTCCCAGTGCATGTGCGGAATCACACTGTGGTGTGTTTCTGTGTACTGTTTGTTTCATCCGCAATTCTTGGATTTTTAATTTCAAACCCAAAGACTGTCTTTTTTGAGAGATGCTGTTTAGTATCAAATCACCACTCAGTATTTCTCCCTATAAGGTTTTCCTTATATTGTTCTTTTTATTACAAAATTATTGTTACACAATTCCATGTTCATTACAGAAAGTAAAAAAGGCAAAAAACAAAACAAAACTACCATCTAGAAATAATTTGCATCTTCTTTCCACTTAAAAATATGTGAGTAGCATCTTTCCATGTCAATGGATTTCTAAAGTGACATTTTTTTCAGGGATTCATTATGGCTTACTGTATACTAATTAATTTAATAAGCATTTCTTTTACATTTCCATATCTAATTTAAAAGTCCAGGCCATGCACAGGGGCTTATGCCTGTAATCCCAACACTTTGAGAGGCCGAGGTGGGTGGATCACTTGAGATCAGAAGTTCAAGACCAGTCTGGGCAATGTGGTGAAACCCCATCTCTACAAAAAATACAAAAATTAACTGGGCAAGGTAGTGTCTGCCTATAATCCCAGCTACACGGGAGGCTGAGGCAGGAGAATTGTTGAACCCCGGGAGGTAGAGGTTGCAGTGAGCCAAGATTGTGCCACTGTACTCCAGCCTAGGTGACAGAGCAAGACTCCGTTTCAAATAATAATAATAAAACCAGGACAGTTAGGGGCAAAGGGAAGTGGGTTAGTCACCCTGCCTGTGAGTAGCGGGTCCCAAGCAGCAACACGCACTCACAGGCCCCTTTGTGGGCTCAGCACCCTTTGGCTCCGGTTGCTTACTTGACAAGCTCCTACTCATCTCTGAAATTTACCCCCACCCTCCCTCAAGCCAAACTAATCAAGAGGCTGACACTTCCCATACTGATGCCTCCCAAAGAAGCTTATCCCACTCAAAACAGGATCAACTGAAGCCTGGCAAGCCTTCATACTCCCAAGGGCGCCTGCCACGTAGTATTTGAGAATCTCTCAATTCTGAAACCTTTTAGCACCTGGCTTTTCCTTCATGACTTTTTTTTTTTTGAGATGGAGTTTTGCTCTTGTTACCCAGGCTGGAATGCAATGGCGCGATCTCGGCTCACCGCAACCTCTGCCTCCTGGGTTCAGGCAATTCTCCTGCCTCAGCCTCCTGAGTAGCTGGGATTACCATTTTTCACGAAGGCATTGAGATTTCATGATTTCACTAGAGTTCCGTGTATCTGCCTGTCACTGAGTCACCGTTTTCTCCAGCTTATTTTCCTGAAAGGAGCCCCCCAACCCCCGCCGTAGGTCTCTAGGTTTTGCGTGCTCTCCCCACACGTTGGCCGGCTTCCTCCCTTCCTGAAGGCCTCTCAGGTCAACCCTTCGCAGCCATAGCACTCACCTATATCCAGACATATTATGCATATTAGTAGATTTTTGCTGGTCTCCCCAGCTAGAGGACTAGCTCCATGAGGGCAGTTCCTTGCTGTATTTGTTGATTTCATGGATGAATAGAGACCAATCATCAATAATCATCAGCTGAAAGGCCCACGCTGCCCGGCTTCATTGTCCGCCCACCTTGAATCTGTACAAAACAATTTGAAACTGTGGGATTGCAGAACCACACATGCCAAGAGCCACCAAAGAAACGATCATTAGAAAAAACTGCTATCATTCCTTTTAATTTGGGTGTAATTGAAAAGTCACTATCATTTGTTTTCCTTTTCTGGCCCTTCCTGCTTGTTTATTGTTCTAGGTGAAGTTTTTTAGTCACCAAGCTTTTTCATTCATTTTATCTTGGTAGCCAAAACGATTTTAGTTAAAATGGGTCTCCTAGTTGGTTTAGCAAATACTAGCTACCTTTTCTTTGAACAATGGGATACAGCACCTACCACTAGTTTTTTTTTTTTTTCCCCCTCTGAAAGTAGTTGACAAGCCTTAGGGCAGTATAATTTCAACAGTAACAAAAACATCAATGCAAAGCCACTTTTCAGTTTCAGGTGTTTGCAAGAACTCTGAGCACCAGAAATAAGGCCCAAGATAAAAATCGGAGATACCACCATGGAATTCAGAGACAGACACAATGATCACATTGTAAGTAAGAAACTCTGAGGCCGGGCGCGGTGGCTCATGCCTGTAATCCCAGCACTTTGGGAGGCTGAGGTGGGTGGATCACGAGGTCAAGAGATCGAGACCATCCTGGTCAACATGGTGAAACCCCGTCTCTACTAAAAATACAAAAATTAGCTGGGCATGGTGGCGCGTGCCTGTAATCCCAGCTACTTGGGAGGCTGAGGCAGGAGAATTGCCTGAACCCAGGAGGCGGAGGTTGCGGTGAGCCGAGATCACGCCATTGCACTCCAGCCTGGGTAACAAGAGCGAAACTCCGTCTCAAAAAAAAAAAAAAAAAAAGAAGCTCAGAACGTAACTCATTTCTACTGTGAGTTGCCAAACACCAGGAAGCACTTGGAAGCATGCCTGGCAGTTGATAACTGGCAGTGACCTACTATCAACAGCATCGTCCAGTCACGTCAGAGGATGCTGGCCTCCTCATTCGACCTCTTAGGAGAATCATGATTGCTTAGCAGGTTCGTGTGAAAGAGTGAGTTACAAGGCGACAGCAACAAGGTGCTATGGTTCCCAGACCTGCTTCGTAGGTACCTCAAAACTTTTATTTGAATTGGCTCACCCATGCATGTTTATTCCTGTCCCTGATGGTGACACTGATAGGGAAAAAGGTACTATGGAAATGACAGTTGCAAAATGGATCATGCCATGGTCATGCAAGGGAACCATGCTGGGATGAAAATTCTTTAGTAATAACATTCTGAAATCAGAGACTCCCAGAACTCAAGTGTGTTCACGAAGACTGGAAAGCATAGTCCATTCCAAGGGCCAGCAAATGTTTCTGTACAAACCAGATAGTAGATGATTTAGGCTTTGCAGGCCATAAGTCTCTACTTATGTGATGAATGGACCAGGGAGTAAGACAGAGAGGAATCTAGGATATATCTTAGGTTCTTCTTGGATGGCTGTGGGCCTCGAGTCTGCAGAGCACAGGAGCAGAGCCAGAGCCAAGTTCGCCCATGAGACTCAGGGGTGGCAGGAAAAAAGTGGCTCTGTTTGCACCTGCTGCAGTCTGACAGTCTACAAGAACTCCAATGGTCAGGTTCAGTAAACACTTGAATCTTAGGAGAGAAATCCTAGAAATATGTCTTATATAGCTCTTTGTGTTACCAGTGAATCATTTTTAATAAATAGACTCTTCAAAACAATAATTTAGATGATAGCTTAAAATTGTAAAGAAATGACTCAAGAGAATTTGTTAGGCTAACCTAATTGTACGAGATTAGAAGTACATCTCTAATTGTTTGTTATTTTAGAATAAACATTTTCCTCCCAAATTAATAATCTGATCAGAGGTGAACATATAATTTCAGTGATAAGGACAGAAGGCATGGCTAAAGGCCAGGTGGTGAGCGTAAATTTCCAGTGCATCAACCCAAAGAAATCATTAAATAAAAGCAAACAAACCAACCATGGAGGAATTACATTTGCAGTACATAAGGGGAAAAAATTAGGAGGCTGGGGAAGGGAGGCTGGAGGAGACAGAAGAGTGCTTCTCACCAGGTTTCATCCAGCAGAGTTGATCCAGATTGTCTAAAATTTGAAACTGTGGCTAAAAGAATATAGAGTCTTGACCTCTTTGTGGTTATTGTAATTATGTAACATTAGAAGGAATTTTTGGGAACAAATCTGAAGAAATATTTACATAATTTTAGCAGTCCGGTCCATTACATTTGTTTGCTTTTTCTTGAAACAAAAATTAGTATTTAACATGAAGAAACAGCACGTATAGTATGATCTCCTTTTTATAAATGAAATCACTGTTGTTCGGGTTTCTAGCCACCATCCAGCTGTCCTTCCATCTGTGTGCTCAGCAACCACTGATGAGTGGAATGATGCTTACCAAAGGTGATACTGGCTTTTTGGGTGGTGGTGAAATTTGGGGTGATTTTTCTTTTCTTCTTTATGCTTTTCTATATCATTTGAATATTTTCATAACAAGGATGGATCATTTTCAAAGACAAAAAGGAAAATCATTCCTTAAAAGAGAGAAGATCAATAGAAACCTTTCGACCAGCCTTCTTTGTGAATGTGCGGTAGGGAGCTTTTACTGGGTTTCACGTGGAGAATGTGGCTACACCACAATCTCCACGTGGGTGGTCCTCAAAGGTAGAGAGGTCAGCGGTGTCCAGGGGTGCCCCAGGTGTTCTGTTAGAGTTGAAGGTGCTTTCGTTGACTTGAATGTGTCCAAACGGGTCTGATTAGTGAGTGAACTATCACCAGGCCCTTCCACACCAGGTAGTGGCATCGATGGTCACTGTGTAGACTCAATGATGTACCTGAGGATATCTTGGGGCCTTTTTGATCAAACAATTCTATATAGACTTTCAGGCCACAAAACCTCTTCAACTGCTGAATTTCCTTTTGTACACCTTGCTACATCTCTATATTAATACTCGTTAGCTGTACTTAATTTTGCTTGTATTACATGTGCATAAGCTAACTTATTTGCAAATGGCCCAGATAATTGAATCCCTACACATGTATTATAACTTGCATGTGGACATTTTAAATGAAGAATGATAAAAAGCTGTTTCAACAACATGGATGAATCTTGAAAACATTCTGCAAAGTGAAGGAAGCCAGACACAAAGGATCATGTATTTAATGTATGATTCCATTTATATGAATGGTACAGAATATACAAAAAGTAGGTTAGTGGTTGCCTACGGATGGACAGAGGAGGGAATGAGAGTGATTCCTAATGGGCACAGGGTTTCCTTTGGGGGGTGATGGCAATCTGTGAATATATTAAAAACTATTGAATTGGCCAGGTGTGGTGGCTACGCCTGTAATCCCAGAACTTTGGGAGGCTAAGGCAGGCAGATCACAAGGTCAGGAGTTCGAGACCAGCCTGGCAAATGTGGTGAAACCCCATCTCTACTAAAAATACAAAAAAAATTAGCCTGAGATGATGGCAGGTGCCTGTAGTCCCAGCTACTCAGGAGGCTGAGGCAGAGAATCTCTTGATCCTGGGAGGCAGAGGTTGCAGTGAGCCGAGATCATGCCACTGCATTCCAGCCTGAGCGACAGAACAAGACTCCATATCAAATAAAAAAAAAAAAGCCTATTGAATTACACACTTCAATGTGTAAATTGTGTGATATGTTGGATTCTCTCAATTAAGCTGTCACCAAAAAAAGAATGAACAAAAGATAGAGAAGTAAACAGCAAATATAACCTTAATATCTCTTTTTTGAGATAGGGTCTCACTCTTGCCTGGGAAACCGAGTGAGACCCTATCTCAAAACAGCCTTAACCTCCCAGGCTCAAGCGATCCTCCAGCCTCCTAAATAGCTGGGACTATAGGTGTATGCCACCATGCTTGGCTAAATTTTTTTAAGTTATTTTATTTTTAGTTTTTTAGAGACAGGTTCTCACTTTGCTGCCCTGGCTGGTCTGGAACTCCTGGGCTCAGGTGATCCTCCTGCCTCAGCCTCCCAAAGTGCTGGGATTTACAGGCATGAGACACCATGCTCAGCTAACCCTAATTTGGGTGGTACTTGATGGTAGGAGAGGTAAAAGATGGTGGCAGAGTGTTTGTTTTAAGCATCTAGCACATTTATGACTACAGGGTAGGAGCCAGAAATGGAAAGTACAGAGGAACTGAACGTTCTCGAAGAGACAGACTGGCTCAAGGAGGACTAGCCTCAGGCAAGAAGAAAGCCAATAGGACCCTCAAGTGCCTCTCCTCTGCCCTTAAAATTATAAAGAAATGACTCAAGAGAATTTGTTATGCTAACCTACTTGTACAAGATTAGAAGTACATCTCACTATTGCCCCCACCAAGAAAACCAGTTGTCTTTTGAATGAAACCAATCCTGCTGCCCTGGCCAGAGCAGATGAGAGCAGAGACAGTGCCTGAGGCCACACTGCCCACCAGTAACACTCCAGGTGGAGGGGCTGCTGCTGGAGGATGACCTGGGGAGAAATTCTCTGGAATCCAGAGGATAGATGTGCCTCCGAGCAGAGCTGCAGCTGCACCGACAGGAATACTGTGTCCACCCCTCCCCTCCACTCTCTCGCCTTCCTCCACACCCCCAGCAGGGCTTTGGCGACCCTGGTTTTAGTTCACTTCCACGGAATATCAGTGGTAGGTCATGAATATGGAAAAGATGTTCACATGAGGAGAACAATCATTTGAAAATGTCTTAGAGACATTTTCAGTCTCAAGCACAACTCTCCAATGAATACGAATGTGGTCTTCAGCCTTCATCAATTACGTGGAAGTAACAAGTAAGCCCGGCTTGCTGTTAGAAATCGAAGCCGTTTTCAGTATTCAAATAATTATCTTTAAAATAGTTTCCTAACAATTAACTGTGATAATATACTTTCAAAAGAAATAGAAATCTTGAGTCTCCTGCTGCTCTTTCCTGGAATCAGTTGGTATTCAGGGTAAAAACAGACACCCACGTGGTTGAAGTCTGAAGACTGAATTTGAGAATTCAGTCCAAACTAGAAAACAATGAAAACTTTAAAGCACTGGGCAAGACTAGAATCTAACAACAGGTGTACTGTAGTTCATTTCGAAACTTGATTTTTCTTTCTCCAGTACACGTTTTCACTAAAGACAAATAATAGGACACATCTATGTGTAAAATAAGTGTTAGTTTTGTTATGCTTGGCCTGAGTATTTGCATAAAGTCAGCAAGAATAATTATTTGCCACAGAGGCTCTTTCAGTTTTTTAATTGGCTTTGCGGAACTTTGTTCCATAGGGATTCTCAGATTACACGTCAAAGACGAGCCCGGCCACAGGTTTATCTGTGCCTGCAAATACCTGTATTAATTGGGCGAATTCCTCACCAAGATCCCAAGATACTTTGGGGCTCCTGGGCCTGTCACAAAGTGATATTCCTTACTTACCACAGGTCAGGAACCTATATAGGAGCTGGGTAGACAAGGTATGAGGCCAGCTCTCCCAACAGGCTTTTATTGGCTTTCTAAGACAACTTTGATTCCTTAAAGCAGTTTGCTTATATCTGAAAGTATGCAATTCCAGTCAAGTCCTTGATAAAATAACCAGTGTCTTCAACTGTGTCCTGGTAGAAAAAAAAAAAAAAACAGATTATTGTTGAATTATGCAAATAATTATACTGACATAAATTAAGTTTGCTTCAAAATAGCTTTCAAATTCTGGAGGAATTAGGTAGAGAAATATGCTTTAGATTTTGCTCACAGCAGCATAGTTAACCCAACTGTTAAAAGCTGTAAGTAAAACAGCTTTTTTATTTGAAAACCCCTTTCAAATAAAAGGGGTTTTCTGGACTCAGAAACAAAATAATTAGTAATGTTTCAAAAGATTATTTCAGTTTTCCATTAGTTCAGTCTACATAGGTAATGCTTGTTCTATTCAAAATTTATGAATACATTAGCTCTCTATGAGAATCTGGGAAGTTTTTCCTCTATTCTAGTGTCACAGTCTCCAAAGTTATTACATACCTGCCTTTAAGAGCACCTGTCAAAGTCTTATAGCAGATTATAAAACAACTTTTTGAAAAGGACACAAGTAAAATAACTGTGGAAAACAAAAGTCTTAGAACAGTCACAGTTAAAAGACACAATTGACAAGGAAATTTGGTTACTTCTATGGCATGTAACAATTTTCCGTAATTACTATGATAATAGACTCACAACAATCTCATATAATTCTGGAACACATACTAATAACACACTTACATAAATATAATCCAAAGAAGGTTAAACACCATTTCGTATCTGATAATACTTCCTATATGATTTTATTATATCGAAGAAGTTGAATGTGTCTCTTTTGGACTTAAGGGGATCTAATATCAAAAGATTAATGAGGACCAAAGTTTGAATTTGATTTTGGAAAGTTTGTCAAATACGAAAAATTTAAAACACTTCATATCACAAAATAGGATCACAGTTCACTGTAAAATAAGTCATTCATGTAGCCAAATAACTCAAGGGTTTAAAAAACAAAACAAAACAAAAAAACCTTTATTTTTTGAGAGAGGAAACCTAATTTCCCAAACAGTAAGCCTTAATAACAATAGCACGAGGCCAATTAAATATGTATTTTAAAATTTTATAAACCAATTTATTACATTTTTATTATCTTCACTATACGATATACTTTCTATAAATGTTTTTATAAACTTTACAATCTTGTTTTAAGGAGTGGGTGAATGCTCTAAGAAAACTGTTAATCTGACACTGAGGCCCAGATGCTGGTCTTACATCAGTGTGTCTCCAATGTTAATGGTTAATTTACAGAGAAACAACTAATTTTATCTCTCAAAATTGACACTTCCAATCTCATGTACCTACTTCTTCCACAATAGCTCCTTGTGCCTTGAGGAGTTGAACAGTTGTACCCTCTGGCCCTGTGTCTTCTGAACACAGTGTATTTTGATCGACGGAAGACAAGCTTTAACTGCTGTCAGTGTTTATGATTTAGCCGGGCTTGATGTCCCTTTAGAACTAGGAGTCAAAGCCCTGTAACTTAATGACACAGGACCTTTAAAGCAAACACAGAAAGTTATATGGATGTAACAATCTTAAGTTTAAAAAAAACCTCAGGTGGTTGTTTCTAAGCAAAATCAGAACTAAATACCAACGGCGCAGGAACTATTTCAATAAGACATGAAATGTGTTTGTTAGGCCAGTTACCAAAAGGCAAAGAGAAGACCTGCAGTGTGATTGTTGCTCCCTACGGGGAGCCCGCTTAGGTAACCTGCGAGTCAAAACTAATGAAAAGACTACTTCAATTACTTAGACATTAGAAGAGTGTTTCCTGGGTAATAAGTGCAAATTTTCAGATTCATAGAACAATTTAAAGCCAAAAGCACAGAATGTTATGTTTGAAGAAAAACATTTCCTTTAGAACTTAGATAAAACATTTTTAGCATCAAGCCACAAGAAACAACCTGAAGGAAAAAATTCCAGGAGCTGAAAATGAGTTGAAGGAGAGAGTTACTATTTCAGGCCTTTTCAAACCGGAGGGAAAGCTGAAAACAGCAAGACACAGTAAGAGTTGAACTTTGAGTTTTAAAAAATTGAAATCTCTTCTAATCTTATTGAGTCAACCAGTAAATTTTAACATGTCATTGTTCTGACCAATTTTTTTTTTCTTTTCTTTTTTCTGTGTGTGTGTGTAGAAAGAGAGAGAGTAGGGGAAAAAGGATTTATTTTAAGAAATTTTCTCATACAACTGTGGGGGTTGGCAAGTCTGAGATTCACAGGGCAGACTACCAGGTTGGAGATCCAAGGAAGAGTTGCTTTCGTAATCTTGAGTTTAAAGGGAGGCTGGAGACAAAATTTCTTCTTGGGGGACCTCAGTCTTTCTCTTAAAGCCTCAACTGATCAAATGAGGCCCACTCACATTATGAAACAATCTGCTTTATTCAAAATCTACTGACTTAAATGCTAATCACTGACCAATGTTAATTGCTAATGTTCTGACCAATTATTTAGTGTATAAGTGTATTTTTAGATCGAACCCAATCTCCAGAAAGACTATTATAAATAATTTCCCTTTAATTATAGAAAACTCAATACAAGTCATTTATACATGTTTGGAATTCCTGTTTTATTCTAGACATCCCTCTTTCTTAAATCACCAGTCACTTCCTGCCAGCAGAAAATAGTAGAAAGAAATAATAAAGAAAAAAGATAACAGTAAATAAAAAAAGAAAAGAAATAATAACTAGTCATTTTATTTTAGGACAAAAAGTTGCTGTACAAGGTTCTTTCTCATACAAAATTATTTTCCTTTTAACCTTTCTTGCCAAAAAAATCCTCTTCACATTTATAACTTTCTTTATATTGCTCTTATTTACTGCTTACTTTCATGTTGTTTTATAAATAACTTTTTCTTTCTTTTTTCTTTTGAGACAGAGTCTTGATCTGTCACCCAGGCTGGAGTGTAGTAGCACGATTTCGGCTCACTGCAATCTCTGCCTGCTGGGTTCAAGAGATTCTCCTCCCTCAGCCTCCCAAGTAGCTGGGATTACAGGCATGCCCCACCACACACGGGTAAATTTTGTATTTTCAGTAGGCACAGGGTTTCACCGTGTTGGCCAGGCTGGTCTTGAACTCCTGACCTTAAGTGATCAACCTGCCTCAGCCTCCCAAAGTGCTGGGATTACAAGGGTGAGACACTGTGCCCAGCCATCATAAATAAATTTTAAGTAACCTCTAAGTTAGACAAAAATTATTTTCATTTAAGAACATACTTTTTTAGAAAAATGTTTTCCTAAAAATTTTTTAATTGGAAATTAGGTATTTATTTAGAATCTATTAGTTAACATAACTTTAGATATTAAACTATATGACAAGTTTATTTACAGGCATTTATGCCATTACATTTACCTAATTATTTAAAATAGTTTACCCAGATTACTTATGAAAACTGCGATAGTTATCATTTGAAGTTATTTCCCCATTAACTATTTTTATAGCCTGTGAATGTAAGGTTTTCCTAAGAAAACCTGAAGGTTACATAAATGAGATTTTTTTTTCTGTTTTGCCAGTAACTCGGGGTTTAGCTGTTTTTGTTAACCGAACAGAATGAAATGTCTTATCTGACAGCTTTGTAACACTCCTGCCCAATTTTGACACCAAGCAAAGAAAAATATAAAAACACTCAACCAGTCAATCTAAACCATGATGTGTGTGGACAGTTTTGAACCCATTTCCAATTCTATTTCACTAATATTTTGTAAATCAGCTTCTTTATTAGTGGTTTACATAAGTCATGTGAACTTGAAAAAGCCTTAAAGTCAGCATTTTTTTCTGATAAGATAGTTGATTTAAATGCTTTTTTTTAAGCCTGATTAGAGCTCTTTTGTATCTTTTTAGGAGTGAAACATCATATACATGACACATAAATATATAGATATATTACATATGCAGATAGAAGTAGATATTATACATTCATAAGCCCTCTTATTTTTTCCTTCTATTTTAGATTTCCAATTTCTTGATAACCTGTTTTATTACCCTAGGCAGTTGTCAGCCAAGTAGTCCTAAATTTGCATATTAAGGTAACAACTCTTAGGGGAAAAATCAGATATTAAAGTTTACATCTAAAAGTATAGAAAGAGTCTGAAGTGCTAGAGGGAGATTAAAATGGATGCCAAATCAAACATGAAACTATGGAAACCGATCATAGGATGGTATAAGGAGACACGTTTTATTTAGACAGGTAGTTCTAAATTTAGTCTGTCTTTTAACTGGACCTCTGAGATCTGGGCAGAGCCCACACTGAATCCTGGGTCTCCAAAAACAGATAATTATTATGAGACTAGAACACACAGTGCTTTTACAGTGCACTGATTTTTTAACAAAGACATTTCTCTAAGTGTCTAAACCACACTCTTCCTTAAATTAAACACCCAAGAGTAGCCTCTGCTGTAGTAACTATTTTAGTCAGAAAAAAAAAAAAATCAGGTAACACTATACAAAAGCAAACAATTTCAGATCTGGGATGAACTTGTCTGTTTACCCTTTTAGGGTTCCAAAATAAAAAACAGAGGTTTCACCCCAAAGGGAAGTCTGACATCCTCTCGGTTTTCTTTAAGGAATCCCAGGCTGTTGGAAAACATTTTAGATCTGTCATGTAGCAGAGAGTGGCAAGAGAAAGGAGAGGCAGCAGAAGTTAATGGAGAAAACAGAATTCAGTTGACTGAGAAGGAAAAAAAACTTTTTCTTAAAAAAAGCAATGTTCTACAAGAGGAATAATAAAGACCTTTTAAATACACACACACACACATACACACACACACACACACACACACACACACACACCTTGGATATTAGCTTTTAATTAAACCTTCTTTTAACCACTGAGCTCCTTAAAACAAATTTTTAAAAATCTTATTACCATATTTTAGCTGGAACAAATTGCTGATATTTCAAAAGTAGCACAAATATCAAGCCAAAAAGGACTTGATTTAGGAATCAAACCCAAGCTGTTGTAGTGAAAAAAAAATGGGGGGCAGAACTACGCTACTGAATGGCAGTGCGGGTGGCAGCCAGGGCTCTCTCGGTTCGGCTTGGCTAGCAAAAGGTGGCCTTGTTATGGACATAAAGCCCCTAGGGTAGTCAAAATCAAAAATCATTCCCTTTTTTCTTTCCTTTTGCTGGCCATTTTTTTCTCCCCCCCACCCCCTTTTTTTTTCCAGCTGCAGGGAATTTAGCCATTTCAGAGGCCTTGTTCTCCGTAATTTGAAACTTTTCTCTGGATTTGATCAAGTTGATAGAGTTGGTCAAACCCAATACGAAAAAGACAACAACAGAAGAGTTAAGCAAAACAAACCGTTGCACAATTTCTGTAACTACTGAGCGCTCTAATGGTAAAGAGTCATTAAGAGTAGCTGGTTGTTAATCTTAACCTTAGTCATTAAGAAGAATTTCCAAGACAAAAACAAAACACAAAAAAAAACACAGATCAGCTACTTACCTAGGAATGGGGCCCAGGCTGAAGGCTGTGCTGCCATCCTAGAAACAAAAAATGCTCAGACTTGGCTTCCCTGTTGGAAGTGAGCTGCAAGTCCAGAAGAGCTGCCTGCCTTCCATCGTCATGGAAGCAGGAAAACATGCCTTCTTTGTTGAAAGCCAGCAAAACTCCAGAAAAGTGTTACACAACAAAGTAAACTGTAGAACTTGACCAAATTTTGAGAGATCAGTGATTCTCCGGAGGGAGGGGGCTCCTCAGCCTCAGCAAAGTGTCCTGTTATTCTCTGGAGTGAGGGGGCTCCTCAGCCTCAGCAAAGTGTCCTATTGGTTTGAGCCATAGGATAGCTCAAGCTGGTATCAGCCACTGACAGGTTTGTCAAAGGTCAGGGACACCCCACTCAGAGTCCCTTCATGATTACCAGTTTGTGAACCCAAAGTATCCAAGACAGGTCTCAATCAATCTAGAAAGTTTATTTTGCCAAGGTTAAGTAAGGATGCACCTGTGACACAGCCTCAGGAAGTCTTACGCTGGAACTTCTGAAGTAGCAGCAATTTGTCCTGGCTGAAATATACTCATGAGATATAAAAAGATTTTTTTAAAAGGAGCTCAATAATTAAAAATCAGCTTAATTAAAAGCTAACATCCAAGGGGTGTGTGTGTGTGTGTGTGTGTGTGTGTGTGTGTGTATTTAAAAGGCCTTCATGTTTTTGTTTTCGTTTTTCCTCTCCTAGGACTTTGTCCTGTTTTTAAAAATACAAACTTACGTAGCTATCTCTAACACAGGGTTGCTCCAGCTCAGCAGTGTTGACATTTGGGCTGGATAAGTCTTTCTTGTGGGGCTGTCCTGTCCACTGTAGGATGTTTTAGCAGCATCTCTGGGCCCTACCCACTGGATGCCTGGAGTACCGTCATTGTCACCCCCAATTGTAACAACGAAAATTGTCTCTAGACATTGCCAGATGTCCCCTGGGGCACAATCAACGCCCCATTGTGAATGTGATGCCCTACATTATTTCTATAACAGTGTATGTTTAGATATTATTTCACATCTTCCTTTCGAATTCCCCATATGTCTTCACCAGGGCACTTTTTGACCTAAATTTCTTGGCTGCAGACTGTTTTCTTGTCTGGCTGAAATCATCTGGTAACAGCAGTGTAATTCCTCTGGGAAGATGCACCATTTTTGGAGAAAGCCCCAGGTTATTCTGGTAATGAATTGTAAACTGCTCTTTTAGCCACAGGAGAATTGGCCTCAGAGCAGAGGTAAAACATAAAATTAAGGCAATTCAGTAAAATCTTCAATTCCACAGGCTGTACTTTGCCTGTGGATAAATCAGGACTGTAGGGGACTGGGCTTCTTCCCCTACCTGCAAAGAGGTCTCCGATTCACATTCAAGAAAAGCTCAAGTCTCTAGAAACAAAGTAACAGAACCTGGGTTTCTGCTTCCCCAGGAAAGTTTTCAGTGTCCCAGCTCTGCTGAAAACTTTCTAATTGTTAAGATTTTCTGCAAATTAAAAAAAGATTGTGTAAATTATCTTTATAAATAAAAATGCACTGTGGCATATTTCAGTGTTTCTATGCATCAAATCACTTTCCTAGGTACAAAATGATGTCAGGTGCAAAATTCATCCACAGGACCTTTTATCACACATTATTTTCACAATACCAAGTGGAGTCTACTGTCTATTATTTCAAAGTGCTTCTCCCTTGACATACTTGGCAGATAACTGCATATAATAATGTCATTTTCTATTGTCAGTACCACTTCTTAACTAGCTGTGTCTTCCATTCCATTTCGGATGTTGAGCTGAAAACCTCAATTTGCTAAAGTAAGCAATGGCTTTTCTTGGGACGTAAGCCAGAACTTGCCTGCTAGATGTTTTGGGTTGGGTAATCAAGAGATGATTCGTACAGTGGAATTTTATCATTTGTGCTTTTTGTTGTTTTTAAAATTTTTTATTGATATAAGTATTTGTACATATTTATGGGGTAGAAGTGATATTTTATTACATGCATATACTGTATAGTAATCGAGTCAAGATGCTTGGGGTGTTCATCGCCTCAAGTATTTCCCATTACTTTGTGTTAGGATCCTTTCAAGTCCTCTCTTCCAGCTATTTGGAAATACACCATCTGTTGTCGTTAACTGTAGTCACCCTACCCTGCAATGGAACATTAGACCTATTCCCTGTATCTAACTGCATGTTTGTACCTATTAACCAACTCTCTTCACGCCCCCGCCCTAACACGCATTTTTCCTAGCCCCTGGTAACCATCATTCTATTTTCTACCTTCATGGCATTAACATTTTTAGCTCCCACATATGTGTGAGAACATGTGATATTTGTCTTTCTGTGTTTACCTTAACATAATAATCTCCAGTTCCAACCATGTTGCTGCAAATGACAGAATTTCATTATTTTTATGGCTGAGTGATATTCCATTGTGTATCAGCGTCACATTTTCTTAATCCATTCATCCGTTGATGGACACTTAGATGATTCCATATCTTGGCTATTGTGATTAGTGCTGCAGTAAATATGTGAGTACAGGTATCTTTTTGACATACTGATTTCTTTTCCTTTGGATAAATATCCAATAGAGGGACTGCTGGATCATATGGTAGTTCTATTTCTAGTTTTCTGAGAGACATCCATACTGGAGTTTTCCATAGAGGATGTACTAATTTACATTCTCTCCAACAGTGTATAGGAGTTCCCTTTTCTCTGTGTCCTCCCCAGCATCTGTTATTTTTTATCTTTCTAATAATAGCCATTCTGGCCAGGCATGGTGGCTCATGCTTGTAACCCAGAACTTTGGGAGGCTGAGGTGGGTGGATAACTTAAGCCCAGAAAGTCAAGACCAGCCTAAGCAACATATTGAAACCCCAGCTCTACAAAAAAAAAGATAATAATACAAAAATACACTGAAATACAGTGGATGAGACACACGATCGATAGAATCCAAAGTCAGGCGTGAAGGTTTTATGTCACTGGACTGGATCTCTGTTAGTGGGCATATCAGATTCTCTGGGTTAGACATGAAACATTCTAGATTTTCCACTTCAAAAAATACGATTGCTCACAAATAAAATGAGTGCTAGCATTTATTTATTACTCTAGAAAGCTTTTTAAAATGTTCACAAACATTGGATATTCTGTAATTTTGACTTGACATGGAATTAGTGCAGTGATATAGACCTTGTTTTCGAATATGAGGCAGGCTTTTACATTTTTCTTTATTTCTTTACTTTTATTTTCATTTTTTCTGAGACAGGGTCTCACTCTGTCACCCAGGCTGGAGTGCAGTGGCACCATCATGGCTCACTGCACCCTTGACCTCTTGGGCTCAAGCAATCCTCCCACCACAGCCTCCTGAGTAGCTGGGACAAATGTGTGTTACCACTCTGGCTAATTTTGTTAAAATGTTTTGTAGAGATGGGGGCCTCACCATATTTTGTAGGCTGGTCTCATATTCCTGGGTTCAAATGATCCCTCCGTCTTGGCCTCCCAATGTGCTGAAATTACAGACGTGAGTTACTGTGTCTGGTGAGCACATTTTACAGGGACATTCTGGGCACTCCATTTCTACTCCTATAACTCAAATGAGTTTATTTTTAGGCATCGCTTTTTTTCTTGGTTTTTATATATTACACACATATTTAAGAAAATGTTTTAACTCTCCATGAAATCATCTCCTATGCCCAGCCTGACACAGGTTTTTTTTGAGCCAGAAAGTAACATGGAAATTTGCAAGATGCAAATAAAGATTAAGACAGAATCTATAGATAAGAAGTTTAGAAAATAAGATGTCTTTTTCCCAGAGAAAAATTATCTTAATATGTTTATTCTTGCTATCAATTTGGTGTTTAATAAATGTGTCTTGAATGACTGTATGGGTAAAAAATAGATTTTTTCTGAATATGCAAATAAATACCTATATACCTTGTTGTGTATAGGTAGACAAGTACCTGTATGTCTTGCTCTTCTATCCTGGAGGCTCATTCTAATTTAAGCAAGCCAGGAGTAGAATTAAATCCATGGACTGGAAGGCCTAGTTCTCAAACTAAATACATGTTATTAGACAAGGAAATAGATTTTTGCTTTGGTTTGAGAAAAGAGGCATTAAGACCTTTCTGTGTGTGTGTGTGTGTGTGTGTGTATGTGTGTGTGTGTAAACATATATATATATATATATATACACACACATATATTTCTTGCAGAGAAATCTACATATACCTTTTTGATTAACTCTCTTGCTTAATACAACAATATCTGATTAGAGTTAATAATACTAATTGCAATTGTTTATTAAGCACTTACGTGCCAGGCACCATGCTAAGCATTTCGTATATATGATCTCATTTCGCTTTTTTCTTTTCTTTCAGCCCTCTGAAGGACTTGACTTCATCTAGCATAGGAAGAAAGAGATTCTTGAAGAAGTTAACTTACTCAAGTTTGCCCAGCTAGAAAGTAGTCTAACCCTACTCTGCTGGAGTCCAGGGTTTGGGTTCTTAACCACTTCTCTGCATAGTACTTTGTTTAGGGACAGGGGTTGTCAAAGCAAAGATTTTTTTTTTTCCACCTGCATCATTAGCCTCAAAGTCAGTGCATCACTACCGGGTGGAGAAGATTATCCTACAGGGATTATTTCCTCACTAATTCATCAAGTTCAGTCAGTTGGTTTTAATTCAATTTGTAAAAAATATGCCAGAATCAAACATTCTGGCTTCCCATGGGTGCATGAAAGGAGACAGGTGGTGTCATTGGAAGACACTGGTGACCAGGCAAAATGTCATCCAAGACAATGTTTCATGAAGACACAGGCTGATTTTGCCAACAAATTTGCTTCCCTAACTCTTAGCTCATGTCACTATCCTCCCTTCACAATGGGAATAATACAAGGCTTTTCTCATCCAGAGAGTTGGCAGTTTTACCGGTTGTCATTTTATTTATCAAAGATGCTGATTGTTCTAACTAATATCTTATTGCTTCCCTTAAGAAATCTATTATTCAATTTCAAAGATACAGGATAGAATAATGCAATTTATAAAATAACCAAAACATGTCCTTAAATTCCACTATTGTAAAATTAGTCAAGGGTGATGGTGGGCACCTGTAATCCCAGCTACTCGGGAGGCTGAGGCAGAGAATTGCTTGAACCCAGGACGTGGAGGTTGCAGTGAGCCGAGATTGTGCCACTGCACTTTAGCCTGAATGACAGAGTCTTAAAAAAAGAAAAAATCCACTATTGTAACAGTAACCCTGCTACTTAAACAATAGATGTTAGTATTCTTATTATCAATGCCTTTTATTTTATCCTGCAGGAAATTATTCACTTGTACAAATAAAATAGAACTACTTGGGATTTTTAAAAATGATCCCTCCCTCCTTCATTTTGGGAACTATTTGAAGAACCATTGTGTAGGGGAAAACACCGTGAATGTAGACTAAGAGAAGATCTCTGCAAGACTCATGGGGACAAAGGAAACACATCATAAAGAAAACCTAGCGTTTCCAAAACAAATAGAATTTGATAACTGTGGCACCTCTGCCCTGAGCTACCAATCTTAACTCACCGCTAACTTTCTGAGCAGAGAAAACTGCATATCAAATGTACTCTGGAACATGTATTCCATGAAAAGAAAGCAACCCCCTTGAGTAGACAATGAATAGCTGTCAAGCTGCTAGAGACCAATTTGTTCCTAGATCCAGCTGGGGACCGGATCCAGCTCCCAAGCAGCTGGGCACAGCAACTGCTCTTCTCCAGATGTGGAACAATGAGGCTTTCATCAGGACACATCCTATGGCAGACAGAACTCAAAGGATGGAGGTGGGGAGGGATAGTGTTGAGAGCCGGGAAGGGTTAAAACACTCACCCTCTAACCTGAAGAGCCACATTATAGTTTTTCAAAGAAATTAGATAGTAGAGAAGGAGGCCAAAATGAAAAACAGAAAATTCTTCATAAACTGGAGTTTCTAAAGTATGGTGCTCTTCATTTCAAGCTTATAATGCAATTAGCACTAAACTAATACTGTTTAATAGAACACTTTAGGATACTTGCTTTGATGAGCCCACAGAACTTACTAACAACTTGCTGCTGATACCCTTTGCCAAAATTTGGGATGCATGTGAAATTTTGGAGAAAAAAAGAAAAATAACGAACTGTCAGAATGGGAACAGAGATCGAAATTCAGCTGTTTCTTCTAAGTTGTGACACTCAGTGGTAATGATTATTAAATATATCTCTTTTATGCCTCACTTTTCCAATGCCCTCCTCGCATACCTAGGACACCGCCAGAGCTGCTAGGAAGAGAGGGCTGAAGACACAGCTCCGCCCTTGCCACACATGGTCTGATTTCAAGAGGATGCTTTAAATAGAATTCTCTGCTGGAGCTCATTGGTGTCAAATATGAGAGAATTATCCCTTCATAGTAGGGGGAGTCTGCCTTGGTTCAGTGATGTACCCTGTGCAATGACCCTGCAGTCAGGTTCCACAGAAGCCTCTCTGTATGGAACACTGCTGATGCAATGAATCTGTGCCCTCTTTTGTTGCTGAATGTGGACTACAATGCAGTGCCACCTACTTCCCAGCTTTGTTTTCATAATCACTGGTTTGCATTTTTGGTGCTTTTTTTTTTTTGAGACGGAGTCTCCCTCTGTAGCCCAGGCTGGAGTGCAGTGGCGTGATCTCTGCTCACTGCAACCTCCGCCTCCCAGGTCCCACTTCAAACAATTCTCCTATCTCAGCCTCCCAAGTAGCTGGGATTACAGGCACAAGCCACCATGCCCAGCTAATTTTTGTACTTTTTAGTAGAGACGGGGTTTCACCATGTTGGCCAGTCTAGTCTTGAACTCCTGACTTCGTGATCCGCCCACCTCGGCCTCCCAAAGTGCATTTTTGGTACTTTAACCAAGTGTTGCAGCCCAGTACTTGTTAAGATCTGTGGTGAACAGGGATTTTACTATGTTGCACTTTTGAATAGGTTTGCCAAGCTCCTGACAGTTTCCCTAATCAAGAGGAACTTAAATTTCACCAAACTAGTAACAAAAAAGGCACAGTTGCAAAATGCATATCCTGCCAGGTGTAAGGTTTCTGTCTGGACCAATAAGAAGGGCTTGAAGGTCACTGAATCCCCACATGGGGTCACACTCCTTTCCCGGTCCTGAAGACACATCAGAAGGGACTTTGGCATTTATGCATCCATCCGTTCCTTCATTCAACTCCCTGTGTTATGTGGGGCCTTCTGTGTGTGACGCCTCGTGCTAGATCCCGAGTGGAGCAGGTTAAGCAGAGAGGGACAAAGAGCAGAATCAAAAATTAGAACATCTTCAGAAAAAAAAGAGCTGCAGAAGACATTATGTTAGATCCTACTATTGAAGCAATGTTTAATTCCTGAACAGTGTAATTGTATTGTAATTGACTAGTAGAATGTCATTGTTCTTGAGAGATACATATTTAGGGGTAAAGTATCATGATGTCTACAACATCAAACAGTTTCGCAAAAAGTATATATGTGTGCATATGTGTATGCATTTATGTACCTATGTGTAGGTACATGTACACATACACATTTCACTGTGGTCACATTCACTGGATTAGCAGTGTCTGGGTACAAAGAGGATTTTATAGAACCTGACAGCATGATCATTGCCACAATACACACACACACACACACACACACACACACACACACACACAAACGGATATATACACACACATATATGTATATATCCACATACACACACACACACATATATAATGTGCATATACTGTGTACATACAGTCATGCCTCTCTTAACAGTGAGGACATGTTTTGAGAAACGGATTGTTACGGGATTGGCTCACACCTGTAAAACCAGCACTTTGGGAGGCTGAGGAGCACAGATCATCTGACATCTGGAGTTCGAGACCAGCCTGGCCAACATGGTGAAAACCCCATCTCTACTAAAAATACAAATATCAGCCAGGCATGGTGGAACACTACTGTAGTCCCAGCTACTCTGGAGGCTAAGGCAGGAGAATTGCTTGAACCCGGGAGATGGAGGTTGCAGTGAACCGAGATTGCACCACTGCACTCCAGCCTGGGCAACAGAGCAAGACTCCATCTCAAAAAAGAAAGAAAAAAGAAAAGCATTGTATGGCGATTTTATTGTGCAAACATAATAGAGTACACTTACACAAACCTAGATGGTATAGCCCACGACACACCTTTTTCTCCCAGGCTACCAAACTGGACAGCATGGGACTTGATTGAATACTGAAGGCAATTGTAACACAATTGTATCTGTGTAGAAAAGGCACAGCAAGAGCTGGGCGCGGCAGCTCACGTCTATAATCCCAACACCTTGGGAGGCTGAGGTGAGTGGATCACCCGAGGTCAGGTGTTTGAGACCAGCCTGGCCAACATGGCAAAACCCAGTCTCTACTAAAAATACAAAAATTAGCCTGGTGTGGTGGTGGGCATCTGTAATCTTGGCTACTCGGGAGGCTGAGGCAGGAGAATTGCTTGAACCCAGGTGGCAATTACAGTGAGCCGAGATCTTGCCACTGCACTGCAGCTGGGTGACAAGAGCAAAGCTCCATCTCAAAAAAAAACTACAGCAAAAACATTATATATATTTTATATATATAATGTATATTTATAAATTATATATGTTATATATTTTATATATATAATGTATATTTATAAATTATATATATTATATATTTTTTATATATAATGTATATTTATAAATTATATATATAATATATTTTATATATATAGTGTATATTTATAAATTATATATATTATATATGTTATATATATAATGTATATTTATAAATTATATATATTTTATATTTTATATATAATGTATATTTATAAATTATATATATTATATATTTTTTATATATATAATGTATATTTATAAATTATATATAATATATTTTTATATATATAATGTATATTTATAAATTATATTATATATTTTATATATATAATGTATATTTATAAATTATATATTTTATATATTTTATATATAATGTATATTTATAAAGTATGTATATTATATATTTTATATATATAATGTATATTTATAAATTATATATTTTATATATTTTATATATAATGTATATTTATAAATTATGTATATTATATATTTTATATATATAATGTATATTTATAAATTATATATATTATATATTTTATATATATAATGTATATTTATAAATTATATATATATTATATATAAATAAATAAATATAATGTATATTTTTATAGTATAAAAGACAAAAGTTGGTACACCTGTGTAGGGCACTTGCCATGACTGGAACTTGTGAGGCTGAAATGGTTCTGGGTGAGTCAGTGAGAGTGGAGTGTGAGAGGGAGGCCTAGGACGTGACTGTCCACTAAACACTGTACACTTAGGACATGACTGTCCACTAAACACTGTACACTTAGGACATGACTGTCCACTAAACACTGTACACTTGGGCTACTCTAAATTCATTTTTAAAATGTCTTTCTTCAATAATAAATTAATCTTACCTTAATGTAACTTCCTTACTTTAAAAACTTTTAATTTTTAAAAAAACTTTGGACTCATTTGTAACAACATAGCTTATAACACAAACACACTGTACAGCTATAACGCATTTTCTTGCTTTATGTCCTTATCTGTCAGCTTTTTTCTATTTTTTAATTTTTTTGCTCTTAAAACGTCTTCTTAAAAACTAAGATACAGGCTAGACGTGGTGACTCACACCTGTAATCCCAGCACTTAGGGAGGCTGAGGAGGGCAGATCACCTACAGTTGGGAGTTCGAGACCATACTGACCAACATGAAGAAACCCCGTCTCTATTAAAAATACAAAATTAGCTGGGCATGGTGGCACGTGCCTGTAATCCCAGCTACCCAGGAGGCTGAGGCTGGAGAATCGTGTGAACCCAGGAGGCGGAGGTTGCGGTGAGCTGAGATCGTGCCATTGCATTCTAGCCTGGACAACAAGAACAAAACTTCATCTGAAAAAAAAACAAAAAACAAAAATACTAAGATACAAACACACTCATTAGCCTAAGACCATACAGGTCAGGACCACCAATGTCACCATCTTCTGACGCATGGTCCAACTGGGAGGTCTTCAGGGTCAATGCCATGCATGGAGCTGCATCTCCTGTGATCTCAGTCCTTCTAGATACCTCCTGAAGGACCGCTCTGAGACTGTTTCACAGTTAACTTTTTTCCTTAAAGAGAAGGCATGCACTTTAAAACAATGATAGGCCGGGTGCGGTGGCTTAAGCCTGTAATCCCAGCACTTTGGGAGGCCGCGGCAGGTGGATCACGAGGTCAAGATATTGAGACCATCCTGGTCAACATGGTGAAACCCTGTCTCTACTAAAAATACAAAAAATTAGCTGGGCATGGTGGTGCGTGCCTGTAATCCCAGCTACTCAGGAGGCTGAGGCAGGAGAATTGCCTGAACCCAGGAGGCGGAGGTTGTAGTGAGCCGAGATCACACCATTGCACTCCAGCCTGGGTAACGAGAGCGAAACTCCGTCTCAAAAAAAAATAATTAAAAAAAAAAATGATAAAACATATAGGTTAGTAAATACCTAACCCAGCCACATTGTCATTTACAATCATTACCCAGCATTATGCAAGGTATATAATTGTATGTGCTAGATATTTATGCGACTGGCCCCACAGTGGATTTGTTTACACCAGCGAATATGCTGCAGTTTGATGTTAGGACAGCTATGAAGTCAATAGTCCAGGGGAAATTTTCAGCCCCACTATCGTTTTATGGGACCATTGTCCTGTATATATAATGTGTATATGTATCTCTTTAAAGATAGCAGATATTGCAAAATAGTCAAAATCAGTGAACCTGGATGGAATTCTGGTGGCATTCATTGTATTTATCATGCACCTATTTGTGTTGTTTTGAAATTTTTCACAATACAAAATTAGAGGAAAAGATATAATCTCTCATCTCAAGGAGCTACAATCTACAGACAAAATGTTTTTTCTTTTCTAATAAAAAGACGAAGAGGACTAGATCATAGGGTCAGAAATCCTTGGTGAGTGTTGGAATCGGGTTATAATGTCAGGAAAAATCCACACCGAGACAATGGATTACTCAGCAAAGTTAGTTTTACTTCCTGCAGGAAGGGTGCAGGTTGCCGGCAGTCTCGCCCGAGTGCACACCTGAGCAAGGGAGACAGGGACATTTATAACTTTCATAACCGGACGCAGTCGCCCTACTGCTGTGTCCAGTTTCCATTGGCTGGAACAGGACCTCATGTTCTATGCTTGACCTGATTGGCTAAAAACTTGGAAATTTTCTGAAGAAGTAAAGGCTGAGGAGAACAAAGGAAAAGAGGAAGTAACTTGAGGAATGCTTAGAGAAGTGATAGCATTTCCAAATAAGGAAGGGGAATAACCTTTGACCTAAGACTCACCTAGGCTTGTCCGGGCATGCCAGGGCAAATATCTAAGTTAAAGTGTAAGAACTAAGAACACGGGATGCACTTATTTCGTCATTATGACGAACAGCTACTTTAAGATTATTAGTGTTAAAGTAAATTAACCTTTGAAGAAACTATGAGGAAACCTTTGAAGAGGAACTTTTTATTCAGTTTCCTACAGTGAGGCACGAGTCAGTTGACTCCACAAACCTTGTCTCTCAGAAGGCAGGCCTGTGGCAGATGGGTTGGGGTCGCCTGAGCCCCTGCTTCTGCTCAGAGCTTTGTTAGGTTCCTGAGGACTAGGCTGAGCCCTGGCAGCCACAGAGCAGACTCTTTGGCTCACAGTGGACGCCCTCAGAGGATCAAGAGTCCAAATGTGGTAGGAGTTACTAAGAAATAATTTTAAGACCAGGTGCAGTGGCTCACACCTGTAATCCCAGCACTTTGGGAGGCAGAGGCGGGCGAATCATGAGGTCAAGAGATCGACACCATCCTGGCCAACATGGTGAAACCCCGTCTCTACTAAAAAAAATACAAAACTTAGCTAGGTTTGGTGGCACGTGATTGTAGTCCCAGCTACTCAGGAGGCTGAGGCAAGAGAAACGCTTGAATCCAGGAGGTGGAGGTTGCAGTGAGCTTAGATCATGCCACTGTACTCCAGCCTGGGCAACAAGAACAAAACTCTTGTCTTAAAAAAAAAAAAAAAAAAAAAAAAAGGCAGCTAGAGAGGAAAAGGGGTCCTTGGAACGTTTTCATCTCTTTTAAAGCAGCTCTTGAAAGGTATCTTGTCTAACAGGAAAGCCCAGGCTCTTAGAGCTGGGCAGGCAACCTTTGATAAGCAAATGTAGGCCATTAGAAACTGGGTCTACCCAAACATGGCGATTCCGGCCCTCTTCTTGCCCTCACAAGTGCCTGGCAACGTGGCTGCCCCCACATATCCCATAAGTGCAGAACATCGTGGTGCCCTGTATTTGCATATTAAAAAGCCAGGGTGGGAGGGCCAGTTTTTTGCTATAAGAATGACGTGCCTGGTCAGACCAATCCCCTGAGCCCTATTCAAATCAGACCTCGCCTCCTCCAGCCTCTTCATCTACATAACTGGGATGCACCACCTGCGGGGGTCTCCTCCCCGCTTTGGAGCTCCTCTCCCTCTGTCTCTGTACAGGGGAACTTCTTTCTTCTCCCTTCCTTCTTGCCTATTAAACTCTCCAATCCTTAAAACCACCTGTGTCCGTGTCGGTTTTTTTTTTTTCCAATTTGAGGCAAGAAGAAAATCCTGGTGTTCCTCCACTCATCAGAGCCTTATCACAAGGTCTCTCCGCAAAGTCCAAGGAGACCTGGAGAAGGGGCTCCCTACTATGCAGAGTCCCTCACCTGAGCCTGTGCCAGGCCTTCGTGCTGCAGGTGCCCCACAGATGGCCCAACAGCACTTGAAAAGGACGCCCATAAATATAAATCAGAATGAAGACAGACCAAACCCTCTGCTTTGTCTTGGCACAGAAGGGCTTTCTAGAAGGCCATGGAAGGTGGCATGGGATGCCACCAGCCAGCCAGACCTGCCTGCAACAAGGACCTCAGGGAAGGCAGCGTGACCTGCCGGATGGGAGAGCCCTGGGTCTCTTCATCGACGAAGTGAACACAAGGGGAAGAGAAGAGGAGACGGAGAGGGAGAAAGAGAGGGGGAGGGGGAAGAGGGAAGGGGAGAGGGGAGGAGGGAGGGGGAGGAGGGAGGGGGAGGGGGAGGAGGGAGGGGGGAGGAGGGAGGGGGAGGGGGAGGAGGGACGGGGAGAGGGGGAGGAGGGACGGGGAGAGGGGGAGGAAGGAGGGGGAGAGGGACAGGAGGGAGAGGGAGAGGGAAGGAGAGGAGAGAAGGGCAGCAATCAGGGCTTGTTGAGGGTGCAGAGAGGGGCCGGCAGAGGAAGCAAGGCCCAGCTTCAGACTTGAAAGACCCGGTGACCAGCTGGTGTGACTTGACCCAGAAAGTGTATCTCCCCCTGCAACACCTGGGCCATCAGGAACTGGGAGTGAGAGCTGAGCCTTCTCCCTGCTGAGAGCTGAGTTGTGCAGCATCACCGCCTACCCCTTCCACTCCTTTATTGCCACCGCGGGGGAGGTGGCACAGTGGCTGTAGATGCTGCGTTCGCCGCTCCCATCACAGGTAACAGGATCAGAGCAGTCAGGAAGTGACTGGATGCCGCCACTGGGCAGGTACCCAGACTGTCTCCCCAGACTGAGAACAGCTTAAGGGATGTCACTTGCAAACAGATTCAGGACTCATACTTGGGTCTGTCCACACCAGTCTAGTTCTTCCTGCGCTGCCATGACCTTGCAGAGCCACAGGAGGCTGGCTCTCTCACCGTGAGACCCTGGATCAAAGGCTCCTTCTCTATCCAGTCATGCGTAGTGATGCTCACACTCAGGCTGACCTTTCTAACACCTTGTGATGGTTAATACTGAGTGTCAATTAGATTGGATTGAAGGACACCGAGTAATGTCCCTGGGTGTGCCTGTCAGGCTGTTGCCAAAGGAAATTAATATTTGAGTCAGTGGACTGGGAGGGGGGACCCACCCTCCATCCAAATGGGCACCGTCTAGTCAGATGCCAAGTTGGCTACAATAAAGCAAGCAGAAGAAGGTGGAATGAGCAGACTTGCTGCGTCTTCCGGCCTCCATCTTTCTCCTGTGCTGGATGCTTCCTGCCCTAGAACGTCAGCCTCCAAGTTCTTCAGCTTTTGGACTCTTGGACCTACACCAGTGCTTTGCCGGGAGCTCTTGGGCCTTCGGCCACAGACTGAAGACTACACTATTGGGTTTCCTACTTTTGGGGTTTTGGGACTTGGACTGGCTTCCTGGCCCCTCAGCCTGCAGGCAGCCTACTATGGGATTTCACCTTGTGATCGTGAGTTAATTCTCTTTAATAAACTCCCCTGCATATATACATCTATCAGTTTAGTTCTGTCCCTCTAGAGAACCCTGAGTAATACATGCCTCAACTTCAGGGTTCCTTGGCCTTCTAGTGCCTTCCATCTATGGGCCACCTCAGCCGGCAGTCTAGGCGATCCTTGACCCTCAGAGAACCTAACTTCACCCTCAGCCCTGGTGCTGTCTGGACTTCCAACCCCAGAATTCTGTTTTGGTAGATTTGCTCCACTGCAAATGCACGCCCTTAAGCTCCAATGAGGCCTCAGTATAACTTGGAATACATTCTTGTTCTTTCTGAGTCCTAGCTATGTATAAAGCTGGGTCAGGTGGTCCTCAAGGTCCCTTTTGTAAAAATTATTAGACTTTACCTCTTGCTAATGCCTGTATTCTTAAGTAAACTGAGCCCATCCATTTTCTCCTTCCCCTTTCTTTCTCTTGCTGAGAGAGAATTATTTCTTCTCGCCGATAAGACCAGCCCCTCCGTCATCTGTGCTCCTGCATCCTTCATGCATCCTCTGGGAGGTTGCTCTATATATTCCCCGTTTCTGTGGGATCTTTGATCTCTCTTTGGGAGCTAAGTCTTAGTTCCGGCCTGCAGGGTTGGTCACCAGCTTCTCAGTTATTCGTTTTAAGATGACTAAGAAAATAAGAGGTGTAAAGGAAGAGGAGTGACCTGGGTGTCTTGCCTGTGTCCAGGGCTCAGAGAATGGACAGAAGTGCAGGGGCGGGTTTCCCTGCACAGCCAGGCCTGGGCGGGAGGTGGGAAGGGCCAGGACAGAGCTCCCTGGCATGGAGGAGGACAGGCTGGCGGGCACTGAGGTCTGTGTCAGGAAGGACAGAGAGCCAGGCCCCCAGGGGTCCTGGGCCCAGCTGGAGAAGCAGCTGAGACCTGGATGAACGTCTGGTTTTGTGGGACCAGGTGCCAAGCTCTGAATCCACTGTACCTACAAAGAACTTTTTGTTCTCCTCACACAGTTGAGAAGAACAAGTCGCTCAGTTGTATTTTTCAAATATTTATTCTTTTTAGTGACAGGGCATCACTTTGCTGCTCAGGCTGGAGTGTAGTGGCATGATCATAGCTCTCTTCAGCTTCCAACTCCTGGGCTCAAGCGATCCTTCTAAATAGCTGAGACTACAGACACATACCACCACACTCAGCTAATTTTTAATTTTTTTTTTTTTTAGAGATGGTGCCTTGCTGTGTTGCCCAGGCTGGTCTCTGACTCCTGGGCTTAAGCAATCCCCCGACTTCAGTCTCCTAAGCTGCTGGGATTACAGGCATGAGCCCCCTGCCTCTGGCTTTCAGTTGGTTTCTATTTTATTTTATTTTATCATGAGACAGAGTTTTGATCTTGTTTCTCAGGCTGGAGTGCAATGGTGTGATCTTGGCTTACTGCAACCTCCACCTCCCGGGTTCAAGTGATTCTCCTGCCTCAGCCTCTTGAGTAGCTGAGATTACAGGTGCATGCCACCATGCCCAGCCATTGTTTGTATTTTTAGTAGAAATGGGGTTTTACCAGGTTGGCCAGGCTGGTCTCGAACTCCTGACCTCAGGTGATCCACCCACCTCAGCCTCCCAAAGTGCTGGGATTACAGACATGAGCTGCCGTGCCCGGTCTCAGTTGGTTTTTAATCACTCCCTAGCACCCAGTGACCAGTGGACTTTCTGTGGCCTTTTCTTAGTCCACTGTCACTTAAGGGGAAGGGCACTGGACTAGAAAGGCGTTAAAACCACCAGTGATACTCTCAACCCAGGAGGCCCCCACCTGTGTCCTGGCTCCAGGGCTGCTACTTCTGGATGTCCCCGACCCCAGCTCTTCCTGTGCCTCCTGCTCCGCAGCCCAGAGCCAGCCACCTGGCCTTTACGTTCCTCCTGCACTGGCAGGGCCCAGAAACCAGCCTCCAGGGCAAAGGTGGAGGCGTCAGTCACTGCCTGTGTTGCAATGATGTGTGAAGAAATCCTCATGGAATCACTGAGTGACTCCATCCATCCTCCCTTATTCATTACCATCTTGCAAGTAAGACTGAAACTATAATTTGGAGATCTTGGCTGTAAGAATTTTATACAATTCTGGAACCTTAAAAGTGTTTCCCTAGAGTGCTTCGAGGTAAGCTGAAAAGTGAAGTGAAAGGGGCCTGTTTTGAGCAGAATTGTGACCCCTGCAAATTTGTATGTTGAAGTCCTAACATCTATTTACCGTATTTGGAGGGTATAGAGTTGACTGAGTTCAAATGAGGCCATTAGGGCCGGCCCTAACATGATGGTGTCCCCTTAAGGGAGGAGATTGGGACACAGACAGGTACGGTGGAAAGACCGTGGAGATGACACACGGGGAGATGACAGCTGTCTGCAAGCCATGGAGACACCAACCCTGACGGCACCTTGCTTTTGGACCATGAGCCTCTAGATCTGAGAAATAAATGTCTGTGGTTTGAGCGGCCCACTCTGTGGCCAGTTATGTCAGTGGAGCAGAAAGTGCGGGAGATGGGGCTGCTAAGAGGAAAGGCAGATGCCCAGGCTCTGGCCCCAGAGGCAGCCGGCCTGAGAGTGGACAGGATTACTAGGGGAAAGCCCTGCGAGGCGCATGCCTGCAGAGTGTGCAGAGTACCCTGAGGAGGGGACAGTTACCTTCAGAAGCAGACAGCACTGGGGCTGCACCACACACAGTCACCGGCCACCTGGGAGAGCAGAGACGGAGCCACAGCGAGCCGATGACAAAGTGTGCAGAGCAGGAGCCCATTCCGCCAGCAGGCAGCTAAGCATCCGCCACCACAAGGGCACCGCTCCACCGACAACACACCATGAGCACCAGGCCCGCTGGATGAGAATTGAAGTCGTGGGTTCTAGACCGGCTCCCCCTACCCAGTTCTGATTACACCAGCATTCAGGCATCTAGAATATGAAAAGTTGGAGCTAGCTGATCTCTAGGGTCTCTTTCTGGACTAAAATTTTATGGTTTTGATTCATGATGATTCATAGTCAATAGGAAAAAGGTTAGATTATGTTCTGAATATGCTCGTTAAGAAAACAGGTAAGCTTGTACTCTACTGTGTAAATGTTTCAGAGTTACTGGAATCTGAAAACCGTTTTGCTGTTTCCGGATGAAAGGTTCAGATAGGGAAAATTGATTTTAGTGGAGCTTCTCACACCCCGTAGCACAAAATGGGCACAAACTGACCTGTCTCACTGTGTGTCTTCTTCAGCATCTTCTGGGGAGAAGGAGATTGTGAATTGCGCATTTTCAAGCTGAGAGTTCCCCAGGTCAAAAGAACATGTTACAATAGTGTGTATAATAGCAATGAAAGTTGACATGCCATATCTAACTTCTTTTCTTTCGGAAATAGGATTATTCCAGAAAACAGAAGTTGGGTATTTACAATGCAGTCAGCACCTTCTTTCCTAAGAAGTCAACGCTTTTCGAATACAAAGAATCATCTGTCTTAAAATTATTTAAAAATTGCAATTATTGCAAAATTAAAAGAAAGCATTTAGTGATTGTATCTCAGTTCCCTCCCTCTTAGCCTAAGGCACATGACGTCTTCATTTTTCAATCCATACCCCTCCAAGAAGAGAAGAGCACCACCACAATGCTGGCAGTTCTCTGCCTGCCTGACCTACAGCTGTGGAACCCAGGGCACAGTCCAGAGGAGCGAGAGACCTGGTCTCATCTGAGGACACGCCCCTTTCTCCACGGTCCTGTCCCCTCAGCCCTCACTTGCCAGTTGCCTGGACTCCGAGTTCTTCTTTCTTATGTTTTGTTGGTTCAGTCATTCTTTTCCCATTTCATCCTGAGATGAACAATCACACTTAAAGGAAAAGAGTAGTTCTCAGTCTGAATCATCTGGAACACTGGACATGCTTGTTTTCTGTGACCTCCTAGGGAATGGAGCACTCTCAGAACTCATGTTGGCAGAGGCAGCAGAGGCCCAGGTTCATCTAGCTCCTCCCAGCCCCAAACAAGACCCAGGACCTCTCCCCATTTTCTCTCAACACAAATCCTTCTGTTTATATTGGCTCATTCAAAAAACATTTGTCAGAGCACTAATGTTTTAGGTATTCATAGAATGTTGGAGTTTCGAGAACTCATAAAAATAATCTGATCCAATGCCTTCATTTGGTGGCAAGAAACTGAAGTTCTGGCCGGGCGAAGTGGCTCGCGCCTGTAATCCCAGCACTTTGAGAGGCTGAGGCAGGTGGATCACCTGAGGTCAGGAGTTTAAGACCAGCCTGACCAACATGGAGAAACCCCCACCTCTACTAAAAATACAAAATTAGCCGAGCATGGTGGTGCATGCCTATAATCCCAGCTACTCGGGAGGCTGAGGCAGGAGAATTGCTTGAACCTGGAAGGTGAAGGTTGCTGTGAGTGGAGATTGCGCCATTGCACTCAAGTCTAGGCAACAAGAGCAAAACTCTGTCTCAAAAAAAAAAAAAAAATAGGATTTAGTCTAAATTGAAGAAAAATAAAAAACTACCAACAGGTATACTATAGTTTTGGGAATGTAATTTTACTCTTTCCAATCTTTATTTTCATTTTTATTAAAAAATCATAATAGGACTGGTATGTTTGTAAAATAAATTTTAGTTTTCTTTTCTTTTCTTTTTCTTTTCTTTTTTTGAGACAGAGTCTCACTCTTGTTGCCCAGGCTGGAGTGCAATGGCACGATCTTGGCTCACTGCAACCTCCACCTCCTGGGTTCAAGCAATTCTCCTGCCTCAGCCTCCCAAGTAGCTGTGATTACAGGCATGCACCACCATGCCTGGCCAATTTTTATATTTTCACTAGAGACAGGTCAAATTCTTGACCTCAGGTGATCCACCCAGCTCGGCCTCCCAAAATGCTGGGATTACAGGTGTGAGCCACTGTGCCTGGCCTCAATTTTAGTTTTACTATATTTGGCCTGATTATTTGTAAAAGTACAGTAAGAATAATTATTTTTTTACATAGCATTTTAAATTTTGCTTTGATGGAACTCTGTTCCATAAGGAATCTCAGATAAGACTTTTTAAAGCCAAGTCTTGTCATGGGTTTGTAGCTCAAATACCTGTGAGTCCAGTACATTCCTCTTCTCTTGAGATCCCAAGATAACGTGGGGCACCTGGGCCTGTTGGAAAGTGACAATCTTCATTTACCACAGGTCAGTAACCCTGTACAGGGACTGTGTGGAAAAGGTGTGAGGCCAGTTTTCTCAAGGGGCTTTTATTAGTTCTACAAGTCAAGTTCGATTCTTTAGTCAAAGTCTTGGTGAAATAATCTAATTGTGTTCTGTTGTAAAAGAAAACATTCTTATTGTACTTATGTAAATAATCACATTGTCATATGTAATAAGTAACCCAAAGTTTCTAAATTCTGGAGAAATTAGGTAGAGAGAAAAAAAGTATATGTTCTAAATTGTGTTCGCAGGAATATATTTTATTCAATTGTTAAAAGTTGGAAATAGTTCACAAGTATTCTTGGCTCTGAAAAATAAAAAGGATCAGCAACATTTTAAGCAAAAAAATTTAAAAAAGATTACTTCAGTTTTCTATTAGTTCAGTCCATTTAGTTAATTCTTATTCTGTTTGATATTCATCAACATTTTAGTTCTGTATGAGAGTCCTGAAAGGTTTTTCCCTTATTCTAATGTTATAATTTTTAAAGTTATCAGAAACTTGTATTTAAGAGGACTTGTCAGAGTTTTACAGTCGACTGTAAAACCAACTTTTAAAGAAGACCAAATCAAGATAACAATTTTCTGTGGATGACAAAAAAGTTTTAGGGAAGCCACAGTCAAAGGCACAATTAGCAAGGAAATTTGTTACCTCTGTGACACGCAATAATTTAACATAACAATTATCATTATTACTAATGACATATACTGGGCATATCAGAATTATAGGAATCTTTTATAATGTGGTAACACACTAATAACAGATTTATATGCATATAACTCAAAGAAAGCTAAACACCACCTGGGTGCAGTGGCTCAGGCCTATAATCCCAGCACTTTGGGAGGCCAAGGCAGGCGGATCACGAGGTCAGGAGTTCAAGACCAGGCTAGCTAACATAGTGAAACCCTGTCTCTACTAAAAATACAAAAATTAGCTGGGTGTGGTGGCTTGTGCCTAAAGTCCCAGCTAGTCAGGAGGCCGAGGCGGGAGAATAGGCAGGACAATCGCTTGAATCCGAGAGGTGGAGGTGGCAGTGAACTGAGATCGCGCCATTGCATTCCAGCCTGGGTGACAGAGTAAGACTCCATCTAAAAAAAAAAAGAAAGAAAAAAGGAAGTTAAATGCCATTTTATATTTGACATTTCCTGTATGATTTTATACATTAAAAGTCAAATATGTCTTTTTGGACTTTAGGGGACCTAATTCTTTTTTTTTTTTCTTGTTTTTAACTTAGAGTTCAGTTTTGGAAGTTTTGTTAAATATCAAAGATTTAGAACACTGGATATTATGAAATAGAATTCTAGGTTACCGTAAGTCATTTATTTAGCCAAAATTATAACTCAACAATTTAAAAAATCAAAAGAACCTTGATTCTCATGGAGAGGAGTCTTGGCTTTCTAAAGGACAAGATCCAATGAATATAGTTTGATGCCAGTTGACTCTACCTCTTGTCTCTTCCCTCCCCTCCCTCTATTTTTGTAGTTTACTTGAAAGTCCCTTCCTCTAATCAGAGGGACAAATTCTTACAGGCCAGGACATTAGCAGCCATGTGTGAGAGCAGCTGGGATTTTTTCAGGGTACCTCCTCAGGGGTCTGTGGGGAGAAACTTCCCAAAGGACCATGATCATCAAAGGTGTGGCTTATCTAATTCAGATGGAGAAGCGAGGCGGAGATTCAAGTTCAAAGAAGGATAGCCAGAAACGTGGAAGTCCTTGATATTTACAAAGGCTATTTCTTTCTTCTAGCTCTGATTCCAACTCCTTTCTGCCTATTATCAAAAGGAAGAACAAACTTGCATAATTTAAATCTATTTAAAAATAGGTTCCCTTTTGACTAACAGAGATTAAAAAAAAAAAAAAAAGAATTAGTTCCTCTCTGCCTGGAACAGATATGAGGGATATGTCAGTGGATGGAAATGGCAATGAGCGCCTCTGGAATTCTGGGAGATTGGACATGGACCCTGGAGCAATGCTGACATTTATTCATCGTGGTTATCTGCATCATGGTTTCTCATCTGTAAAGCAGGAATTGGCCCCTGTGTGGTTCTGTGTGGGAAACTTTTTTTGTGGGTGTTGAGTTTTTCTTTTGAGACAGGGTCTTACTGTCACCCAGGCTGGAGGTCAGTGGCATGCTCATGCCTCACTGCAGCCTTGACCTCCCAGTTCGTGATCCTCCTGTCTCAGCCTCCTGTGTAGCTGAGACCACA
Organism: Saguinus oedipus; assembly: GCA_031835075.1. Classification (NCBI taxonomy): domain Eukaryota; kingdom Metazoa; phylum Chordata; class Mammalia; order Primates; family Cebidae; genus Saguinus; species Saguinus oedipus. The sequence continues at coordinate 170,902,130 of CM063172.1, read as the reverse complement.
GGCGTGCAACACCACACCCAGCTGGTTTTTAACTTTTGTTTTTATAGAGATGGGGTCTCTGTGCTGCCCAGGCTGGTCTCAAACTCTTGGGCTCAAGTGATCTTCCTGCCTTGGCCTCCCAAAGTGCTGTGATTACAGGCTTCAGCCACAGCACCTGGCCCTGTGTGGGGAACTTTTTAATAAATATGCTCTGATACAGTCATTCTCTGAGTGCATCACCTGGGAACTTAGAAAGGTAAATTCACAGAATCCTCCCCGACCCAACTTACTGAGTTGGAAACTGTGATTTAACAAACCCTCCAGGGTATCCTAGTGTATTCTAAAGTTTTATAGCCACTGTTTTAATAGAATCGAAAAGTTTGAGTTCACAGAATGTGTGGAATAGGGCTGCACCACTTTACTACTAGACAGATAACAAAGAGTAATAACACTTATTTAAAAAAAACAGAATATTGGAAAGAATACATTAGACACATTAGCTTCACTACCAGATTAAGTTTTCATAATTTATAAATACGTAACATTTTTCCACTTAACTAAATAAAATAATAATAATTATTATTTTAAATTAAATTTTGTAGAGACAGGATCTCACTATGTTGCCCAGACTGGTCTCAAACTTCTGGGCTCAAGTGATGCTCCTGCCTTGGCCTCCAAAAGTGCTGGGATTACAGGCGAAAGCCACTGTGTTTGACCAAACATTTACTATTTTCTGTAAAGAACCAGCAGCACGGTTAACCAGACATCCCTTTCTGATCAAAGGTGCAATACACAAAAAGCTTTCATAAACAGTCATATAATAATTAGCTTATAGAGCTCTATGCAAATTATTCTTCAAAGTATGTCATTGAGTTTTTTTAGGGGGATAACTCATAAAAACAAAATGAATTTAGACTTAAGTACATGGATTCTACACTTAGTCACAACGTTGTGAGAGTAAACGTTTTTCTTAAAGGCAACTCGAATCCTGCTGACAATTCGCAGGATTGTGTACAGTTGTGTACAGATGTGCTCCCAGGCTCATTTTCTAACTAGAGGTTAAGGTTTCCAGTCCTGGTGCTATTTGGACAGGGATCACAGGTGAGGTCTGGCCATCTAAGGTGAGGCAGAATGTTCTTTGAAGCTGGTGAGATAATGCCTTCATGCAGGGTGAGGTTTCATTGCATGGAAATCACTCCCCCTGTTACAGTAGGTAGCTAGTCAGGCATGAGCCGGGTAGGAGAGAGCCCCCACGGCCAGGAATGACAGGCGACCATGAGGTGATAATCAAGAGGTTGTTAACTGTCTCTCTAAAATAATAATTGGTAGCAGGCAGGGCCAGGGAAAGAGAGTCTCCCAACAGACAGAAAACACCTGAAGCTGGTTATTAGCAGCTTCCCAACACAGTCCCAGGAGTTAGGCTAGTGAGCTCAAGCTTGTGCACTAGGAGGCAAAATGGCGGAGTTAAACCGCTATATAATCTTTCTCTAGGAACACTCAACGGGTAAGGAAAAAAACAAAAACCCGCCTCAAGTGAGCATGCGCACAACCTCAGTAAACACACTGCGCATGTGCTCCTCCCAAGTGCGGGCGGGCAGACATGCGCGTGGACAGCCCAGCTCCAGGAAGAATCAAGGAAGAAGAATTGCGGGACCCCAGAAGCATGGTGACGTGTAAGACCCCAAGTCAAAGGTCACACGGGGCACTTGGGTCTCTCAATGACCGCCTGACCCTCTTCCGAGTGCACTTTACTTTCTTTTGTTCCTGCTCTAAAACTATCCTTGGTCTCACTCTGCCTCAAGCCCCTCAGACGAGTTCTTTCCTCCGAGGAGGCAAGAATCGACTTGCCGCAGCCCCATGCGGATTCCCCTCTGCTAACACTCCCGCGTTCACCACCGTTTTATGTTCAGTGTAGTGAACGCCAAGCTATACATGAATGTTTGTTTTTATTTATTTGTTCTGGTTTCTCACTCTAAGAAATAAGTCCTTCTCGGCCAGTGGGCGGAGGGTCAAGCAATAGTGCCTGCACCTCATTGCTTAGAACAAAGAATGCTGGTTTTTCTTGAATGAAGGAAGTTAATGGAAACAACCATATTTTAGGTTATTTATTTATTTTATTTTAATTTTTTGAGACGGAGTCTCCCTCTGTCACCCAGGCTGGAGTGCAGTGGCGGGAGCTTGGCTCACTGCAACCTCTGCCTCCGGGTTCAAGTGATTCTCCTATCCCAGCCTCCCGAGTAGCCGGAATTATAGGCACACGCCACCATCCCCAGTTAATTTTTTTGTATTTTTAGTAGACGTGGGGTCTTGCTATGTTGGCTGGAAACAACCATATATTAAAAGATGTAGAAGATTCAAGTGGTACCAACAATGCTTACTTTTTCCAGAAAAATATATGTGAGATTTGAGCTTTGGGAAGTGGCTCTGGTGTGTCGTAGGGGTGGGCACCTCCAATTTTACTGTAAGTCAGTTTCTTTCTTTTTTTTTTTTGAGACCAAGTCTTGCTCTGTCACCCAGGCTGGAGTGTAGTGGTGTGATCTCAGGTCACTTCAACCTCTGCCTCCTGGGTTCAAGTGATTCTTCTGCCCCAGCCTCCCGAGTAGCTGGAATTAGGAATTACAAGCGTGTCCATCATGCCCAGCTAATTTTTGTATTTTTAGTAGAGATGGGGTTTCACCCTGTTGGCCAGGCAGGCCTTGAACTCCTGACCTCAAGTGATGCGTCCACCTTGACTTCCCAAAGGGCTGGGATTACAAGTGTGAGCCACTGTGGCTGTCCAGTTTCTTATTTTTTATCAGTGCTTGTTAGCATTTATCTATTCAATTCCTCACCTGTGTGCAAGGCTGCCCTTTTCTGAAGGGTGCTAGTGGTGAATCCATTGAAAAGTCCAATGACTGTGTTCCCCTATGGCCTCTTCAAGATAGAAAGATTCATTCAGGTGGGTGTGGTGGCTCGCGCCAGTAATCTCAGCACTTTGGGAGGCTGAGGTGGGCAGGAGTTTGAGACCAGCCTGGCCAAGATAGTAAAACCCTGTCTCTACTAAAAATACAAAAGTTAGCTGGGCATGGTGGCTCATGCCTGTAATCCCAGCTACTCGGAAGGCTGAGGCAGGAGAATCGCTTGAACTGAGGAGGTGGAGGTTGCAGTGAGCCAAGATCATGCCACTGCACTCCAGCCTGGGTGACAGAGTGAGACTCTGTTCCCCCACCACACACACACACAAAGATTCTATAGCGAGTGCAAGGTGAAATTCACCTTGAATGCTCTTACCAATTGTGGATGAACTAATTCAGGGTGCTGCAGGCCGCAGGAAACTCAAGGATCCCAGGTGGTGTTGCAGGATGCTCAGGCTGTTGGGTGGCCACTGCCTTGTCGGGGTGGCCAGTGCTTTCCCCATTGCCAAATGGGACAGTTAACTCTGGTCCTTGTCTGATTGGAGACCTGCAGATCACTACCTCCTCTGTAACACTCTTTACCCCCCACCCAGGGATCCAGGACACCCTACACTAGGTCGTTTCCTCTGTCACATTCGTCACCCAGCCTCCTTCACTTGTTCCTTCTGTTCTACCACCTCTGAGTGCTGCAGAGCCTGGGTTTCCATTCTCAGATCTCTGCCCTGCCTGCTCTCAGTCCCAAAGCAGCATTGCCAACATCAGCAAATAAAAATCCAGGCCCCTATTCATAGTTACATCGAATTTCAGATAAATGACAAAAAGTTTGTTGTTGTTGTTGTTGTTTGAGGTGGAGTTTCTCTCTTATCATCCAGGCTGGAGTGCAATGGCACAATCTCAGTTCACCAGGACCTCCCACTCCTGGTTTCAAGCGATTCTTCTGCCTCAGCCTCCCAAGTAGCTGGGGTTACAGGCATGCACCACCATGCCCAGGTAATTTTTGTATTTTTAGTACAGACTGGGTTTCTCCATGTTGATCAGGCTGGTCTTGAACTCATGACCTCAGGTGATCCATCCACCTCGGCCTCCCAAAGTGCTGGGATTACAGCTACCGTCCCCAGCCACGACAAAGAGTTTGTAAATATGTCCCAAATATTGCATGGCCCAAATATTTACTTAGTTAACAAGTAAAAACTGCACAAGGCATACTTATGCTAAAGAGTATTCACTATTTGTCTGAGTCCAAATGTCACTGGGCATGGTAGTTTTCATCGGCCAAGCCTACTATCATCTCACAGTTTCATGGAGATACCATCTATGCTGACGCCTCCGAAATGTTTATCTCCAGCCTTGATCTCTCTCCAGAACTGCAGACTCCTGCTGCCTCCAGCCCATCGCCTCTTGGATAATTAATAGGTGTCTCCACCTGAACATGTCAAAAACAACACTAATCTTTCCCCTAGTTCCTCGCCCTACTCACAGGTAGCCTCATATCCCACTTCTGCTCACCCAGAAGCCTTGCACTCAGGCTTGACTCTGTTCTTCTCACATGCCACACCCAATCCGCCAGGAGGTCCTTGGTCCTCCCAGAATACACCAACAGTGCCTCTTGCTGGTCACTGCGACCACCTCCCATTCCTGACCCTGCATTGTCCCATGCCCCACATGGTTTTTTCTCAACATGCCAGCCAGAGTGACTCTTTTAAAACATCTATCATGCCATGTCACCTTTCAGCCCATCGCCCTGCAGCAGATCCCCACATTACTCAGCATAAAAGCCCAAGGTCCTTGCCCCATCCTGCAAAATCCCGGTGACCCCGCGGTCTCTGGAGCGTAACTCTGCTCTTCCTCCAGACCACTCCCTCCTGCAGCCTCCGGGGTGCTCCCTCCAGCCGGCGTGCTCCTGCTGCGGAGCCTTAGCCCTGGCTCCTTCCTTCCTCCTGGAACGCTGTTGGCTCAGGTATGCATCACCGGAACAGCTCCTGCCTGCCCCCAGATCGCTGCTCCAATCTCACTTCAGTGAGGCCGGTGCTGACCTCATCACTGACCTATTCATATTCCAACCCGCTGACCTCCCAGGACTCTGATACTCCTCTCCAACTCTTCTTTTTCATTCTTCCATAAATATCAATGTCTAACTTCTTAGGCAGTTTCTTTATTATAATAGCCCTTTGTTTTCAACCTCTTCTCACTAGAAAAGGAAGTTCTACAATGCTCAGAATCTTTGTTGGGTTCTCTGAAGAATGCCAGGCTCCGGAAGAGGGCCTGCCTCCCAGCAGGCACAGGTGTGTGGAATGAATGAATGAATGAATGAGTGAGGCTAGTGCAAACTAAGCTGCTTGCAGGAAACACCTGCTCCTTCCCGGGCACTGGGTGAAATCATTCATAGAACTTAAGTCAACCTTTGACTCTTCTCCCCACTTGCCTCTTCCATCCGTTGCAGTTAAATGCAGGTGGAAGAGGGGTTGCCCTGTACCTCCAGTTTGGTGTACCCCTCAGAAAAGAGTGACATCTCACCACTGACACCTCAGCCTTTTCCAGTGACAGGCCCTCTCTAGGCCAATCATCAGTGTCACAGCTATTTGTTCTGGGGCTTTTTGGCTCCATATTCACATGTAAGGGGCCAAGGAACCCACAGGGAGCCACAGGCATCAACAGAATACACTGAATCAGTCTTGCTGCGATCGGGGCTGCAAGCATGGTTGCTCGGCTAACAACAGGTATTTTCTTTCTTTTTTTCTTTTTTTTTTTGACAGGGTTTTGCTCTGTTGCCCAGACTGGAGTGCAGTACCGTGATCTCAGCTTACTGCAGCCTCCACCTTCCAAGTTCCAGTGATTCTCTTGCCTCAGCCTCTCGAGTAGCTGGAACTATAGATGCACACCACTGTGCCCCACTGATTTTTTGTAATTTTAGTAGAGATGGGGTTTTGCCGTGTTGGCCAGGCTGGTCTCAGACTCCTGACCTCAAGTGATCCACCCACCTCAGACATCCAAAGTGCTGGGATTACAGGCATGAGCCACTGTGCTGACCACCACAGGTATTTTCTTAAGTAACGTTATCGGTTTTAGTTCTGGGAGATCCTGGTAATGTCATGTTTTGGGGGGGTGAAATAAGAGAGGAAATGATGTAGGTTGCTTGCTAAAACGACCTGTGCATCTGGACAGAAGAAAATGCAAGGGAGACAAGCCCCTGTGAGAAGGTGGAGCATGGAAAGGGACATGGTGCCTGAGGCAACAGGCTTTGGGGTCTAACTGCCCTAGAGTTAGGTCCAGCTCTGCGTCCCCTTGTGAGAAGTTTTCAGCCTCTCTGAGCCTCTGTTTCCTCTTCTTCAAAACAGGGATGCTATGTCAAAGCATAGCTTTGTGAAACACAAAAACAATGGAGATACGTATGTAATGTACTTAGCATATGTATTATTTGTTCTGCCCTGAACAGGGTGAGTATACAATAAACTGCAGCCATTCTCATTCTTTGGGATTTAATTCTTTCAGATTTAAGCCGGCTGTTGGGTTTTGTGCTGTTACTTTATTATAGAGACATAACTGACAAATAGATATTTGATACACGAATGCATCGTGAAATGATTACCACCACCAAGTTAATTAATGCGTCCGTCATCTCACATAATTCCTTTATTTTTGTGGTGAGAATGCTGAAGATCTACTCTCAGTAAAGTTCAAGTATAGCGTACACTATAACTAAGTTTAGACACGTAGACAGATATCTTCCCATTTCCCAGATGCTGGGTTCTTAGAAAACAATATAACAATTTTCACAAGAGAAAAAGGAAATTCAGGCCAGGTGTGGTGGCTCATGCCTATAATTCCAGCACTTTGGGAGGCCAAGGTGGGGGGATTGATTGAGCCCAGGAGTTTGAGACCAGCCTGGGAAAAATAGCAAGATCTCGTCTCTACAAAAAAAAAAAAAAAAAACCTACAAAAATTAGTCAGATGTGGTTAGCTGGGCATGGTGACATGTACCTGTAGTCCCAGCTACTCGGAAGGCTAAAGTGGGAGGATTGCTTGAACTCAGGATTTTGAGGCTGCAGTGAGCCTTCATCTCGAAAATAAAGAAAGAAACTCATTTTCCTTAAGGGTTTGGTTTTGCCTTAATGAATGTTACTGGGCTGGCGGCGCCCTTTTCGGCCTCAGCCCACCTGTACCCAGGTGAAATTAAAAAAAAGAAAAAGAAGGAGAGAAATGAATGTTACTCAATGTTGTGAATGTTTAAAATCAAGTGGGAGTTTCTCTATGAAACCGCTGCTCTTTCAAGATACTTTACTGTTCCCACAAAGATCTGTAGGAACATGATATCATCTCAAAGCAACACTCCAGCCAATGTTCTTTTTAGCCAAGTTATGTTCATATAGGACATGACCTCTTGGCAATATTTATCAAGCCAGTCTTCAAAGGGTTAGTATCAAGTAGTAGAGGTATGATAAAATATATTTTTTGCTGTTAAAAAGAATACTAAACTATATGATATATTCTTATAATAAGGAAAGGTGTCAAAACAGACCCATGTGAAAAAAAAAAAAAAAAACAGAATAATGGCAAAGATTGTCTCAACAAATGCAGACTACTATAGTTTATGCCAATCATATCAGATACGCCAGGCTTACCTATGACACTGTTCCTGAAGCCCTTTTCAGAAACCAAAGCTAGAATCAGTGTCATTCCTAGGTACCCCGAATAAAAAGAAATATATTTTAAAATTAGTATGGGACTGGGAGAGAATAAAATCTGTTGTTTTGGAGGGAGATCTAGAGTTTTCTCTTGGACAACAGATGGAGAAGTTGGAGCAAATAATTTTTCTTTTCAACTTTTTTTTTTTTGAGACAGTTTCGCTCTTGTTGCCCAGGCTGGAATGCAATGGTGCAATCTTGGCTCACTGCAACCTCCACATCCTGGCTTCAAGACGTTCTCCTGCCTCAGCCTCCTGAGTAGCTGGGACTACAGGCGCCTGCCACCACACCCAGCTAATTTTTGTGTTTTTAGTAGAGACAGGGTTTCATCAGGTTAGTCAGGCTGGTCTCAAACTCCTGACCTCGTGAACTGCCCGCCTTGGCCTCCCAAAGTGCTGGGATTACAGGTGTGAGCCACTGAGCCCAGCGTCTTTTTAGATTTTTTATTGAAACCACATGAATACAAAAAAGGGCACTGATCATAAGTGTATACATTTCAGTGAATTTCGCCAAAGTGCACACAGCCATGTAATGAAGTAGAATGTTATCAGCAGCCTCAATGTCCCTTTCCTACCCTTCCCACTCCCCACCCCACCTGCATCTCCAAAGGTAACCGCATAGACTTGTGACATTATCTTGACACACAAACTTGTTTTCCCCAGTTTTAAACTTACCTTGGAATCATAGGTAATTTTTGGTGTCTAGCTTCTTTGGGTCAAAATTATATTTGTGGTATTTTTTCATGTTACAGCATTTAGCTGAGTTTAATTCATTTTCATTGCTGAGTAGTATCTTATAGCGTAAGTATGCCACAATTTATTTACTTGTTCTAGTTTCTATGAATATCAGTTTGTTTGTACTCAGTCACCCAGGCTGGAGTGCAGTGGCACAATCCAGCCTTACCGCAACCTCTGCTTCCTGGCTTCAAGCAATTCTCCTGCCTCAGCCTCCCAAGTAGCTGGAATTACAGGCGTGTGCCACGATGCCTGGCTAATTTTTTTGTATTTTTAGTCAAGACCAGCCTGACCAACATGATGAAACCCTGTCTCTACAAAAAATGCAAAAATTATCCAGACGTGGTGGTGGGCACCTGTAATCCCAGCTACTTGGGAGGCTGAGGCAGGAGAATTGCTTGAACCTAGAAGGTGGAGGTTACAGTGAGCTGAGATCACACCACTGCACTCCAGCCAGGGCGAGAGCGTGCGACTTTGTCTCAAAAAACCCAAAAAACAAAAAAACAAATGTTTGCTGGTGATTTGGATATTCTCTTTTGTGACGTACCTGTTCGAGCTTTTCACATTTTTATGGGGTTCTCTCTTACTGATTTGAAGGACATTTTGTTGTATTCTGTATGAGGGCTCTTTGTCAGTCTCCACTGCACCCTGTGGCTTGCCTTTTGGCTCTCTTAGTGGACTCTTTTGATGAACAGAGCTCCATTTTAAGAGGAGTCCTGGTTCTCCATTTTTTCATTATGATTAATACTTTTTGAATCACGTTTAAGAGGATTGAAGATCATCTCCTATTTTTGATTGGAGATCATTATTTCATCTTTCATATTTAAATCTGCAACGCACCTGTAAATGACTTCCATGCATGGCTTGAGGAAGGAGTCAAATTTTATTTTATTTATTTATTTGTTTGTTTGTTTGTTTATTTATTTTTTGAGACGAAGTTTCGCTCTTGTTACCCAGGCTGGAGTGCAATGGCGCGATCTCGGTTCACCACAATGTTCGCCTCCTGGGTTCAGGCAATTTTCCTGCCTCAGCCTCCTGAGTAGCTGGGATTACAGGCACGCGCCAGCATGCCCAGCTAATTTTTTGTATTTTTAGTAGAGACGGGGTTTCACCATGTTGACCAGGATGGTCTCGATCTTTTGACCTCGTGATCCACCTGCCTCGGCCTCCCAAAGTGCTGGGATTACAGGCTTGAGCCACCGCGCCCGGCCTATTTATTTATTTTTGAGACGGAGTCTTCCTCTGTCTCCCAGGCTGGAGTATAATGGCGTGATTTTGGCTTAGTGCAACCTCTACCTACCAGGTTCAAGCAATTCTGCTTCATCCTCCTGAGTAGCTGGGATTACAAATGCTTGCCAGCAGAACTGGCTAATTTTTGTATTTTTAGTAGAGACAGGGTTTCACCATCTTAGCCAGGCTGGTCTTGAACTCCTGACCTCGTGATCCACCCGCCTTGGCCTCCCAAAGTGCTGGGATTATAGGCGTGAGCCACTGCACCCAGCCATCAAGTTCTATTTTTTCTGTGTGGTGATCCAGTTGACTCAATACAATTTTTTTTTTAACTGATTCTTCTTTCTCAACTGCTTATAGTGCCACCTGCATCATAAATCATGAGCACATAAGTACCTGGGTCTATTTCTGGACTTCCTGTTTTGTTTCACTGCTGTATTTTTTATTATTGCACTGCCTTAATTAGCACAGCTTTAGAATACACACCCAGAGCTCTCAGGGGCTGAAAGGGTGGGCGTTCCTCCTGTTCTTGGCTTGGTTCTTTGCATTTCCATGGAAGGGATGGAAGCAGCTTGCATATCTGGTGGTTCTTAATGCACTGCTTCAAAGCTGTAGATCAGCTGAGGGAGAATTACATCTGTCCATAAATATTTGAATTTGTGTCCATAGCGTAGTCCTCTATTTTTTTAAGTCCTCTTTAATTTATTTTAGTGGACTCTTCTAGCTTACTGAGTAAAGTGGTTTTTTTTCTCTCTTTTTTTTTTTAAATACGGAGTCTCACTCCGTCAGCCAGGCTAGAGTGTGGTGGCATGATTTTGGTTCACTGCAACCTTTGTTTCCCAGGATCAAGTGATTCTCCTGCCTCAGCCTCCTGAGTAGATGAGATTACAGGTGTCTGCCACCATGCCTGGCTAATTTTTATATTATTAGTAGAGATGGGATTTCACCATGTTAGCACAGCTGGTCTTGAACTCCTGACCTCAGTTGATCCACCCACTGTGGTCTCTCAAAGTACTGGGATTACAGGCATGAGCCATCGTGCCCAGCCTGTATAAAGATCTTACACATCTTTCACTGGATTCATCCTTGGGAATAATATTTGTGCTTTGCGTTGCTATTATAATTTAATTTTTTAGATTTCCTAATCATTCACTATTGGTGCATGTTTTGAGTATCCAAAGCTGTGTAATAAACCACCCCAAACTTAGTAGTGTGAAACCACTGCCATTTCATGTTGGCATCTGAGGATCAGCTGTTTAGACACAGTACATAGGAGAGGATTCCTCTCTGCTCCAAGATGTCTGAGGTCTCAGTTGACAAGATGCCAGCAGCTGGGGCTGATGTGAATGGCTGAGACTAGAACTATCTGGAGGTTTTTTTTTTTTTGAGCTGGAGTCTCACTCTGTCACCCAGGCTGGAGTGCAGTGGTGCGATCTTGGCTCACTGCAACTTCTGCCTCTCTGGTTCAAGTGAGTCTCCTGCCTTAGCCTTCTGAGTAGCTGGGACAACATGCCCGACTAATTTCTGTATTTTCATTTGAGACGGGGTTTCACCATGTTGGTCAGACTGATCTCAAACTCCTGACCTTGTGATCCACCTGCCTCGGCCTCCCAAAGTGCTAAGATTACAGGTGTGAGCCACGGTGCTTGGCCAGCCTATCTGGAGGCTTTTTTGGCACATTCTGGGCACCTGGGCAGGACTGATAGACTGTTCATGAAGCTTCTGCATGTGACCTCTCATGTGCTTGGGTTCTGACAGGGAGCGCAACTGAGCCTTGAGAGTTACGCAGTATCATTTCTACCACATTCTACTGGTTACAGCCCAGTCACAAAACCATCCAGTTTCAGGAGAGGGGAAGAGTACCCATTTCTTGAAAGGGACCGTAAGTCACACTGCAGAAGAGCATGCAGGTGGCAGCTATTGCTATGGGTGTCTTTGGGGAATGCAGGCTGTCACATGATATGTGGATGCCATTGATTTTAGCATGTTGACCTTGCTAAACTCATTAATTTTGATAAATTGTCATAGTTTTTTTTGGAATTTTATTTTATTTATAATGGCAATTTTATTCTTTTCTAATTCTTACACTTTTGGTCTCTTTTCGGTAACACTTTTGTCATTGTCCCATAAATGACTCTTGGACTGTTGAGTTTTCTCACTCTCCCATCTCAGGATACAATTGTTTTGAAAAATATTTTATAAAAAGGTGCAGATCGTGCCAAGATTATAATGAAAGGGTGGAAGGAAGGCAGAGTGGTGGTTAGTGATGGGGAGAAAAAGAAAAGGACACATTTTCTTTCTGAATTTAATTTTCGAAGCTCTCAATTCATTTTTTCCCTCTAGGCTCAACTATAGAATTGGTTTGGGAAAGTTTATTTCACAATTTAGCCAAATCTCACTTGTTAAGAAGTCCACTGCAGTGTTTCCCTTAGAAACAACTCAGATCTTTCTTTTCATTTCAGTAAAGAGTTGATTTTCAAGAGCCCTTAGGAAATGCCCTCACTACCTCCTTGTGGGCCAGCTCAGGGCAGAGCCATCAGAAGAACCAGCTTCTAGCTCCTGAGCGCTTAGAGTCTGCAGACCCAGAAGAAATGTAAAAAGGCGACTGAAGACCAGCTCATGAGAAATATGTGACGAAGCCACAGGACAAATATTTTAGCAAAGTCATGCTCTGGGGTGTGGGCATGTAAAGACGTGCTCCCACAACGTGTAGCCCCATCAAAGGCAAAACCTGACTCCCTGTGAAGGCAAAGATCAAATCTCTGATTGCCAACTATGGAGAGGACACAACATCATGAAGCCAAGTCCCAAGAACCTTCGTGGCCCCCACCTCCCAGTGCTCAAGAGGCAGGTGCCCAGGTGTGGAGATGCCCAGAGCACAGACAGCATAAGGCAGCAAATGCATGAGAAAGCCGAGGAACCCATGTCCCCCAGTTCAATAGAACCATCCTTCCTAGTAGGATTTGGGGAAATCTGAAGCCAAGCACAGCAACTAGAGAAAACATTCCCAAGGCCCCCTTCTCCAGCGGAGGCCAGGAAAATCCTATTTGGTGGGATCATTATTAAGACAAGAGAAACAGCAAAATCAAGCTTAGGGTCCAGGTGTTGCCAGTCAGTCTGTCTGTCTCCCTCCCTCCCTCCCTCCCTCCCTCCCTCCCTCCCTTCCTTCCTTCCTTCCTTCCTCCCTTCCTCCCTCCCTCCCTCCCTCCCTTCCTCCCTCTCCCCCTCTCCCTCTCCCCCTCACCTCCCTCTCTCTCCCTCCCTCCCTTCCTTCCTTCTTCCCTCCCTCCCTCTCTCCCTCTCCCCCTCCCCCTCCTCCTCCCTCCCTCCCTTCCTTCCTCCCTCCCTTCCTTCCTTCCTCCCTCCCTCCCTCTCCCTCTCCCCCTCTCCCTCTCCCCCTCTCCCTCTCCCCCTCTCCCTCTCCCCCTCACCTCCCTCTCTCCCTCCCTCCCTCCCTCCCTTCCTTCCTTCCTCCCTTCCTTCCTCCCTCCCTCCCTCCCTCTCTCCCTCTCCCTCTCCCCCTCACCTCCCTCTCTCTCTCCCTCCCTTCCTCCCTTCCTCCCTTCCTCCCTTCCTTCCTTCCTTCCTCCCTCCCTCTCTCCCCCCTCCCCCTCCCTCCCTCCCTCCCTTTCTCCCTCCCTCCCTCCCTCCCTTCCTTCCTTCCTTCCTTCCTTCCTTCCTTCCTTCCTTCCTTTTCTTTTTATTGAGACAGAGTCTCACTCTCACCCAGGCTGGAGTGCAGTGGTGTGATCTCGGCTCACTACAACCTCTGCCTCCTAGGTTTGGGCAGGTCTCTGCCTCGGCCTCCTGAGTAGCTGGGATTACAGGTGCCTACCACCGTGCTAATCTTTTTGTATTTTCAGTAGAGACAGGGTTTCACCATCTTGACCAGGCTGGTGTTGAACTCATGACCTCCTGATCCACCCACCTCAGTCTCCCAAAGTGCTGGGATTACAGGCACCCAGCAATGTTGCCAATTTCCGTACCCACGTGGAGGGTGTCCCTGTCACACAGCTCAGGGGAGGATTGGGCAACTCCCAGCATACCTCAGGTAAGGAATCAATGAAATGTCAAGAATGTCCTGATTGTTTTGCGAAGAGATCAGCTCCTCAACTTTGCTCTCTTTCTTGAAGCCTTTTCTTTCTCTGTGGTTGTCTCCATAGTCACTTGCTTGCCATGCTTCTCTGGCAAAGGTCCCTGCTTAGCCAACTGCTCTGGGTCTGTCCCACTTCCCTGGGCCACCAAGATCCTTCTGGAGAAGATGTGTGGCTGGCACTACCAAGTCCTGCAGCTTAAGTCGGAGGAAGGCACAAGCGCCCCAGATGGTCTTGTGAGTGGAGTGGGGCGGGGACTTTGGTCTGCAGGATCTTCCTGTTCTACATTCCTGAGCCCTGCAGGTGGGCAGAGATTCTTGGAGGCTTGGGAAAAGGCCACCCTCAAACACAACTGGTTTATCTCCAGGATCTCAACCCAGATCTGTTTTCTCTAAAAGCCCATAATCTTTGTATGTCACCACACTGAAAACAAAGGAAGTTTTATTAATTGAATGAATGGCATGATGGAGTGGAAATTTCATTAATCATTTTAAACACCTTACAGGACACAAAAAAAATAAGCTCAAAATAAGAACTTGAATAGAAAACCATAGTAAAACTGATGGAAAGTACAATGGAAGCAGCTGAAATCATAGAATAAATTGAATTAACATTTATTTGTAAATAATAAATATCAAGACTACAGGTATAAAATTAAATAATATAAAATTAAAGAATAAGGGGCTGGGCATGGTGGCTCATGGGAGGCCAAAGTGGATAGATTACTTGAAGCCAGGAGTTCAAGATCTGCCTGGCCAACATGGTGAAACCCTGTCTCTACTAAAAGTACAAAAAAAAAATTAGCCAGGCATGGTGGTACACACCTATAATCCCAGCTGAAGCAGGAGATTTGCTTGAACCCGGGCACGGGAGGCTGCAGTGAGCTGAGATCACGTCACTGCACTCCAGCCTGGGCGACAGAGCGAGACTCTAGCTCAAAAAAAAAAAAAAAAATTTAAGAATAGGTTTCACACAAGAATGTAAATGATAAGATAAATAACACTTTGAAAGACCTTAAACTTCACATACAAGGTACAAAAATTAAAATTGGTGTTCATCAGCATGATAAAATTTGCAAAACATTTTTAGGCATTCGTGAAGTCGTGTGTTATACGGTAAAGAATATGATCCTCTGAGTTAGGCACACTTGACTTAAATCCTGCCTCTGATATTTACTAGCTATGTAACCTTGAGAAAGTGACTAAACAAAGCTAAGCTTCAGGTCCTCATTTATAAAATAGAAAACAAAAATATATCTGACACAAGGTGCTTAGTGTCCATTAAATAGAAGCAAATGCTGTTGAAGAATGAGCCACAGTAGGTGAAGGCAGGCTGTGCACAATATCCCAGAGGAGGGCAAGTAAGAGAAATACTATATGCTAAGTATGCAGAATACTGGAAAAACAGTACGATAATTAGGATAATTCTGGTAAGTAAATGTGTTTAGGTTGTGCTAGGTAAAAATATGGTAACAATTTTCTATATCCACTAGGATTATAGGTAATGCATTCATATAAACAAAGACTGAAAAAGAACATGATAAAAGGAGGAAAATGATTTTATAGACTTAAAACTTTTTCTTAAATGTATGTATAATATATAAAAACCAAGAATAAAAGTGATGCCTGAAAAGAAACTCATTTGAGTTATAGGAGTGGAAACAATGTCTCAAATGCCCCAGGAAAAGGTGGCACAGCTGGGCATAGTGGTTCACACCTGTAATCCCAGAAATTTGGGAGGCCAAGGCAGTAGGATCACTTGAGCCCAGGAGTTTAAGACATGACTGGGCAGCATGGTGAGATCTCATTTCCACAAAAAAAATTTTATAAGTTAGCCAGGCATGTTGGCTCATATCTGTAGTCCTAGCTACTCAGGAGGCTGAAGTGGGAGGATTGCTTGAACCCAGGGAATTGACGCTGCAGTGAGCCATGTTTGTGCCACTGCACTCCAACCTGGGCAACAGAAGCCCTGTCTCAAAAAACAAAAAAGATGCAAATGATAACATTCACGCATTCAGTTAGCATCTCTTGGACTCTATTGTGCCAGATCATTGAAAAAGAATGTCTTGCCGTCACAAGCTAGTAGGGAATAAATATATAATCAGTTAAATTCCATTGTGTTAGATGCATTAATAGAAATTAGTACAAGGCAAGCCTGCCTTTTAAAGGAGTTGGGCTGATGGCTTCCTGGAGGGGATGGTAAGGTAGTCTTAAAGGCTGTGGGAGGTTAGCCAGCTGATGAGGGGAGAGGTAAGGGTGGTCCTTGGAAAAGTATATGCTGTGATTTGAACTTTCCCACCAAAATTCATGTTGACAAATAGTTGGCAATGTAACAGAACTGGAAGGTGGGACCTTGAATAGGTGATGAGGTCATGAGGGCTATGGTCTCATATATGGAGTCATGCTGTTTAGGGGAGTGGGTTAGCTATCACGGGAGTGGGATATGATTGATGAAAGGATAAGTTTGGTCCTCATTTTCTCTCTGTCTCTCATGCATGCTTCCTCACAATGTGATGCCTTCTGCCATGGGTTGACTCTCCCAGATGCAGTGCCATGCTCTTGGACTTCTCAGTCTCTAGAACTGTGGGCCAAGTAAACTTCTGTTCTTTATAAATGAGTCAGGCTGTAGTAACCTGTTAGAGCCGCAGGAAACAGACTCAGATGGTATGGAAAGAGGCAAGAGATAAAACTGGAGAGAGAGAGAGAGAGAGCGCCAGATCGTGAAAGGTCTTGCATGTCATCCTAAGGAATTTGACTTTTATGCTGAAATAAAAAGTGCAAGAAGAGATTTATATGAAGTCAATCAAGAGTAGAGGGGACCTGTACTAATCCAGGACCAGTGGCAATAAGAGGAGACGACTGTGGAGACATTCTTTGAGAAGAGAATTAACAGATGCTTTGGGAGTTGTGGAATAAGAGAATTAATAGGATGCTTTAGGGGTTGGAGGTGGGGAAGAGAAGCAAGAAGAACAGGGAAGAATAGAAGATTAACTTCAAAGTAATCAGTTGCACCAAAATGTGGAACTAGAAAGTTGGGAAATTGGACTCCAGAGAACTGGATATGTTGGAGCCATAAGATTTGTTTTTGAACTTGCTCAATTTGAGCTTCCTTTAGGATACATAAATGAAGATATTTACCAGGTAATTGGATGAACTGTCTGAGGTTTAGGAAAGAAAATGCCAACTGGAAATGTAGAGATGAAAGTTATCTGTATATTAATGGACCGGGTGAAGGGAGGAGGAAAGCATGGTCATGTTTTGAGGTTCTGCACTATTTCCGGTGCTTCATACATTCTGTCTGATTTGAACATCACAACTAGATCCATGAATTTTGTGTATAGGAGGGTGAGTCTCCAACAGCTTAAGAATTAGGACTCTTATTGCAGGTGACAAAGTCAGCTTAATGGTAGAATTTATTGTAGGAATACGGGGGACTCAGGGTACCCACAGTCAGAGAGGAGAACAGCATGTTCTCATTTTTCTTTTGCAGAGCTCACTCTTGCAAAGGCTGTGGGTGAGAAGTAGACTGGAGGGGGTGAGAGCAGAGACACAGGCCAGTGGGGATCCTTTTCTTCTGCTACCTCTCTTGCAAATCAATCCCGAAGCTAAGTTTCATTGAACTAGACATGGCTTTGGCTTGAAACCAAGATAAAATGAGCACTCATGGAGAAAAGATCTCCTATACTTTCTATCAACTTTTGTCTGATAGTTGCCGAATTTCAATGCTATTTTTTTTATGGGGGATAGCAAAACGGACTCTCTCTCTCAAACTGCATGGAGTATAGGTGGAATTTTAATGACACCTCATAAAATGATCATGAATTTAGGCAGAAATTCTTTTTACTCTTTGACATCAATATTCTTTTCTTTCAGCCTTGGTTCTGCATCTGAAATCCTAGGAAATACAGTGGAAAGAATTCTGAGGTAAGTATCATTAAACACTGAGTCTGTTCCAGCTCTCCTTCCTGTTACTTGGATAACCCTTGACAAGCAATCTCAGCCTCCCTGGCTCTGATCCATCTCCTGTTAAATGAGGGATTTGGATTGGCACAACCACTTCTCAAAACTTAGTGAATCTTCTGGGGATGTTGTTAAAATGCATATTCACCAGGCCTTGGGGGGAGGCCTGAGACTCTGCATTTCCAACAAGCTCCCAGGTGATACTGATGCTGCCGGTCCAGAATCACACTCCAATCAGGCCACCCTCCAAGGTGCCATCCTGCTGTGAGCTATAACAGCTACTAAATAAAGAAAAGCATTACATTAACAATGGATAACAATCAATATTTATTTTAGAAAACAAATACTGCTTTTTCTTTTTTTGAAACAGGGCCTCATTTTGTCACTCAGGCTGGAGTACAGTGGTATGAACATGGCTCACTGCAGCCTCGACGTCCAGGGCTCAGGTGATCCTCCCCAAGGTAGTTGGGACTACAGGCATGTACCACCATGCTTGGCTAATTTTTGTATTTTTTATAAAGACAGGGTTTGCCATGTTGCCCAGGCTGTTAAAAACATAGCTTTACTTTTCTGTTTGTAAAAGTAATGCATGCTTATGAAAACTGTTCCCAAAAAAATCCATCATGGGGGCCCAAAGTGGCTCCGGCCGGATGTCGTGGCGCTTGCGAAGGTGAGGCCAAGAGTTCAAGGCCAACCTCAGCAACCTTACAAGCTCTCATTGATTGGCAAAAAAAAAAAAAAAAATCCCATCATGTATAAAATGCAATGACAGTAAAAATCATCTCAAGTTAAATACCGCTTGAACTAATATGCTGTCTTGTCTCTTGGCTATGAAGAATACAAATGCTAGGTTTCTGTGTTGGCGTCATATTACCTTGTCTTTTAAAATCGGATCATGAAACTGGTATCTTTTTCAATTTGCTGCCAATCACTTACACATTGACTGATTTGAATTCACTTCCTGCTGTTGTGGTAGATTTGCTTCTGTGTTCTATGATTTGAAGTTGCTTATTGCCTGGATTCAGGAGAGGGTAATAGATGGCATTTCAGGGTCATCCCAGCCAGGCTGAATTGACCTGAAGGTGTCTATTAGAGAAAAAAGCGAAGTAAATGTCAAGAACAATTTTTAGCAGAAAATTCAATGTTAAGAGCATTGAGAGCTAATCAATAGAACAGAAGGTTCTGCAAATACATCCATCTTTTGCAAATAAGAGGTCATAACCATTGTTGGTAAAGGAGGAAATTCCGCTTATTCCTCAGTGATATGTCACACCTATTTGAGTGTACTTGAAATGATTGTAATAAGAGAGCCTTAAGAGTTTGTTGGTCGTAAAAACATATGACATTTTAAAAACTTGATTGGATTTTTATTGACATATATAACTATTAAAGATTATAGATCCCAAATAGCAAATTAACTTTAGTACTTAAAATTTTCCTTTATCTCATCTAAGCAGCTACAATTTCCAGTGTGGCATATGAGGTACTCATATTTGCAAATCCATAATATCTTCATATTTTATAACTTAACATCTTAAACTCAGTATATAGGTTTGTGTGGATGTTGTATCAATATTCACAACACAAGACAAATGGAAATAAAGCAAAAGTATTGTTACTGTGTAATAACATTATGCTAACAGAATGGGCAATTTGAAGCAATGTCATTAGTGATTCCACTATCTAGCACAGCAGTTAATACAGAGTGTGTAAGCTCACATTTCTGATAAATGATATCTATCATTTTTGTTTTTTTCAGTTTCCTCAGGTTGAAGATATTCACCATTTTAAGTACCAACACTTAGGTTTAAAGAAGTTTCTGGTCGGTGTGGTGGCTCACGCTGGTAATCCCAGCACTTTGGGAGGCCAAGGTGGTCAGGAGTTCGAGACTGGCGTGACCAGCATGGTGAAACACTGTCTCTACTAAAAATACAAAAATTAGCCGGGCATGGTGGTGAGTGCCTATAGTCCCAGTTACTTGGGAGGCGGAGGCAGGAGAATCACTTGAGGGGAGGTGGAGGTTGCAGTGAGCTGAGATTGCACCACTGCACTACAGCCTGAGCAACAGAGTGAGACTCCATCTCTCAAAAAAAAAAAAAAAGTTTCTGAGATATGCAGAATTCTACCTCACACTGGGCTTGAGAATCTGTTATTTCTTGGGACTCAACATGTTGGAAGCATCACTGATGGTTTTTTATGTCTTTTCTAAACTGCAGAAACAGTTTCAGAAACCCTGGGTTATTTGTTTTTAATCCTAATCTTATTATTGTAAAAGTCATACATGTTCAGCCATCATAGAAAGTTTTCCAGAATGCAATCATATATATATAAAGAAGCAAACAAAAATCATCTTCAGTCTCACTCTCCAGAACTAATGATTATTAACAGTTTCATGATCTTTTAACACACTGTATTAAGTTTCCCACAGCTGCCATAACAAACTACCACAAATGGTGTGGCTTAAAACGACAGAAATGTATTCTCTTACAGTTCAGGAGGTCAGGAATTTAAAATTATCAGCAGGGTTGGGTCCTTCTGAGGCTCTCAGAGAGTCTGTTCCATGCATTGCTCCTGGTTCCTGGTGTTTGCCAGCAATCTCTGGCCTACAGACACATCATTCCCATCTCTGCCTTTGCCATCACATGGCCTTATTCTACGTGTGTGTCTTTCTGCAGCCTCTCCTCTTTTATAAGGATACCAGGTTTTGGGTCTACAGCCCATCCTATTCCAGAAAGACTTCATCTCAGCTAATTAACATCTGCAAAGACTCTGTTTCCAAATAAACTCATATTGTGAGGTTCTGGGTGAACATGAATTCATGAGGGACACTTATTCAACAAACTATACACACTGTAATACATATTTATGGAATGATAGGAGGGGACTGTATTTAATATATAGCTTACTTCCCTTTACACTTAGGATACCATGAATTTCCCTAGGTCTTTCAAAAACAGAATTTTAAATTTTTGTAGTGTTTCCTCATATGACCATGATATCATTTCCATAGCTAACCTGCTACTTCAAACACTCAGATGGTTTGCAGACTTTACTATTATAAACGGCTCTGATGAATATACATGCTTCCAAATCTTTGAATTCATCTCTGCTTATGCCTTGGTATAACTTATTCTTAGTCAAATTATTGGATTAAGGAGTATGAACATTTTAAAGGCTCATGAAAAATCTGGTTTTATTGAATTCCAGAGATTGTATCAATTTTCCATCACCAGCTGAAGAGAGAGCCCATGGCATTGCATTCTCTGCACTGCACATTCTAGCTTTTTGAATGTTTGACAAGTGACTAGGCAAAGAAATAACATCTCTTACTTCGTACTTGTATTTTTATGTAAGGTTACATCTTTGTTTGTTTACTGACCATCTATGTGTGTTTTTCAAGTTACCAGTTTACGATTTGTATCTCCTTTTCAATTTGTTTCTCCTCTCTCCAACTGTCAGCATTTATTTCTTACCATGTCACTGATGAGTATACTGTCCACCCCTTTTAGAGTCCATTGTGAGCTAAGAAACTATGTGGATGTATCCTCCCTCTCCTTTTCCCATTCTCAAACCACCTCTGAACCTTGTACACATGTCGATCATTGCCTCCATTTCGCCTTCCCTTCTAAGACTTGGAGCACTTTGGGGCAATGTCCATGTCTTATTCATGTTTTTGTATCTTCAGCATCTAGCATGGACACTCAATAAACATGTTGAACTGAGTTGTTAGGTTGTGACCCGGAAATATTTACGATTCCTTGTTTAGATAGAAATAGCTAAATAAGGACATATAAGGATAGACTCTAAATGCACTCAATAATGTGCATAGGGCTGGGCATGGTGGCTCCTGCCTATCATCACAGCACTTTGGGAGGCGGAGGTGGATTGCCTGAGGTTAGGAGTTAGAGACCAGCCTGCCCAACATGGTGAAACCTCGTCTCAACTAAAAATATAAAACATTAGCTGAGCGTGGGGGTGCACGCCTGTAATCCTAGCTACTTGAGGCGCTGCAGCATGAGAATTGCTTGAACACGGCAGGTGGAGATTGCAGTGAGCTGAGATCCCACCACTGCACTTCAGCCTGGGTGACAGAGTAAGACTCTGTCTCAAAATAAATAAAGTATAGGATTTAATCCATGAATTTTGTATTTCTATGCTAAATTTTTAGGAATAGTAATTTTTTTCTCCCATATTTCTCAGCTACATCTGAGATAATTGAGTAACATTGTCTAGATAGGCAGTGTTAGCAATAACAAGCATAATGGTCATTGTAATTGTAATAATGGAATGAGGACATTAAAGTACTGAGATCAGAATACAAGTCACAATTGTCCAAATTTTAAATTTACTATCATTTCCACTGCAATCACTGACTGTACTTATATTAGCAGGAATTTATGCAATTTGTAGATTTTGAAATAAATTACCATTCAAAATTTAACTGTGAAAAACAGTCTAACTCTACTTGAAAAATACTTTGAAAAACTCAAGTTTCTACCAAACCTAGAAGCACATGGGTCGTAAAACATAGTTGGAAAAGTTATGAGTGATAACTCTGAAAAATTACATTGACTACAAGCAATTTTTTATAAACGTCTTTTATAAGCATTACTCTGTGGTCAAATTCATTTTCACATGGATATTAAGTTATTACCACAATGAGTTTTTGTTCTGATCCTTTTGTCTGCCTCAGATGTCCTTTCCCTTCCACCCCATCCTGCTTCGCTCTCTTTCTCTCCCATCACAGACAAGAAAAATGCCACCTCCCACAGGACCCTGTCCAAACCCTGTTTCCTGAATGATCAATGCCTTCCCCCATGGCAACCAAAAGAACACTTTCCATTCTGTCTTCATGACATGCTGGTTTTGACACTTGCATAGCTTAGTAATTCTGCAATGTGCTCGAGCTATTTGTGAGGACATTTATTTTTCCTTTGTAGATTGTAAACATCTAAAGAACAGGGTGGACTCGGGAGTCAAGTAAATAGTTAAATATGATTTTTGACACTCGCTATGATAGTGGAAATTTGAAGGAAACACACCTTCAGTATTTTGAAATTGAAGTAAATTTCTAGGACCTGGCATTTCTGGACTTTGAACAGCCCACCCTTTTTAAAAATAGTGATGACACTATTTTACTCTAAAGGTCTGCCCAAACCCTCTCTAATACACCTGTGTAAATGCCACGTGCATGCGAGTGTGTGTGTGCATGCCTGTGCACGCCTGTGCAGTGGAAATCAACCTTGGTGCCCGGGTTTGAAAGCAGAAAATATATCAATCGACCTCTGAGCTTCTTTCATCCCAGGTCTTAACATCTCAACCTCTTGAGTGCTGAGGCTTATTTTGTTTCAGGTGCTTTTGGGCTCTTCTGAGTGGTACACAATCTCCTTCCAGCACAGCGGACCGAGGAGAGGTGAGGGGAGATTTTGGAGGGTGGGCATTTTACCAAACAAATGGATCCTATGCTTGATGAATTGAAAATGAGCCAGTTGAGGACAATTTCCAGGTTGCAACACAGACAGAGCCAGAGTCTGGGCAGAGGTTGGAGGAGCCCTTAGGGCGCAGGGATGCAAAGGGGAGAGAAAGCAAGGCCACTTCCAGGGGGCCTTGTTTATTTTATCCTTGGCAGCTTCCCGAGCCAGATTGCCAAAGCGATTTCAAACGTGAAGCCAATTGAAGCCCTTCCTTAAACTAATTGGGAGGGGAAGGGAGTGACTCACATTACACCGGCTCGCTCTTCCCTCTTGGCAACTGCTAACTTGTAGCTTTAAAAGGAAGTGACATGGGTGGGGAGAGACGTCAGCTGAGGACCACTTTTTTTTCCTGAAGGGTCCACCCCATGGGTGGAGTCTCGCTTTTTCTTTCCAGTGTTGGCTGACTTACAGCTCTTATAAACTAGTGGCAATTTCTGAACCCAGCCGGCTCCGTCTCAGCTTCTGGTTTCTAAGTTCATGTGCCGCGGGCTGCCAGGAAGGAGGTATGTGCTCCCGGTGCCTTTCGCAGGCACCTTTCCCTCTGGGTGTGGCTGATGTTTGCATTCCTCCTCCTATCCGATTTTTCTCTCCTGGGCTGGATTTCCTTAGGACCTCTGGCAGGGGTAGGCTCCGGGGGAGGGAGAGTACATTGCGGGCAGGGGAAAGGTGCGGGGGCGCCTGGAGGGAGGCGGAGAGAGGCTCTGCTGGTACAAAAGGACCCTCGCTTTGTGCTGGGCCGGTGACCGTGTCCTTCTGGGCTGTGATTTCAAGCTGCTGTTCCTGGCTTGATTTACCCACCCACCCAGCCCCCTCCCGTGGCTAAAGCATTTTCTCTGCCATAGACGAAGCTGGGCACGAGGGGGGTGGGGGGGATGGGTGGGGGGAATGTTCCTTTACATAGTGCTCTCTTTTGTGTCATGCAACATGTTCTTCCGTCGCCGACGTTTCTATGGCAACCACAAAAATACTACACAATATGCAGCCCTGATATACATTGATTTATTTGTATTTTGTATCTAGTTTGCAGCTTTCTGCGCGGCTCCTGGCTTTGGTTCGCTAATATACAGCATGGCTTGTGGCTACCCCTCCTCACTCGCATTTTGGTTTTTCCCTATCACAGGAGGGCTGGGGAGGGGAGTTGTCAAGGAAACAGGCATTGGTAATTACCTCTTTATTTACCTGATTTTCGGCCTATGAATTTCTCCATCATATCGAGGAATTAAAAAAAGGAATGCTCTGATGTTTATGTAAGTCTTCAGTGTCTGGTCTTTTTTTAGAAAACCTAAACACTTCTCAAGATATGTTATTGATCCTGTGGTCAAGCTAAGGGGGAATTAATTCCTTACAGGAGGTGAGATCATTGAAATAAAGTTTTAGAGAGCATTGGAGAATTCGCACTGATAAATGCGTTATTGCCTGCCCAGGTTTGCTTACAAGCCCAAATATTTAAAAGACGGGTCTTTGCTCTGGTCTGCACTTGCTTCACCCCGAATCTAAGTTCAGTAAGTGTGAGTAACAAACGGGCACTGCCGGGCAGGATTCTCCTTTTCTCCTTGTTTCATGCATTGTTCTTAGATGGATTAGCCACACTATTCACTCTTTTCAAGGTGAGGACTGTTAGACTTTTTCTCTTTCAAAACTGTGGAAGGATTAATCCATCTGTGATTAGTCAGCCACTCTTAGTTGGAAAAAAGGTATCTTGAGAGAAGGGAGCATATGTGCATGTGTGTGTGATTAGGGAAATTGGAGGTGGGCAGGGAGACCAGCCACGTCTTGAGTTCTACGTTAAAATGACTACAGTTTCTGAATGTTCTCTATGGGGAGAAAAATTGATTTCCAGAAAAAACTATGAAACAAGAGAAAATTGTTATCTACTTAGTAATAAGCAAAGCTAATTATAATTAGAATCAAATAACACCTCTCTTAGAAAGACATAGTCCCAATGGGCCTATTAACAGGTACCAGCTAAACTGATGCTTTCATTCAGTAGTCTAAGGAAACGTTTGATAAGGGATACCATTCTTCTGATGGGCATCCCAAATAATTAGCCTTTATAACATAGGCAAGTAGTAATCCCGTTCTTGATTCTTAAAATTGTCTATAAGTTATGATAAAGGTGTGTGAAGGTCACTTAACCCTCATCATACCTTCCAGCTTTAAAGCCAAACTCATTGCAGCTGGAGCAACCCTGCCATGTGGCAGCCTGAAGCATGCCAGGTGGTTTCAATGAGGTTGTGTTTGCTGCGATCCTTCTCTAGATGTGCTGTCATCTGTGTCTTATAGAACCTGCTGTAGTGCGAGAGCTCTTAAGTAGTTCAGCCAGAAAAGTTACCTGAAAATGGGGCAAAACAGCATGGCACAGAGCAAACTAGAGCTACATGGAGTTAAAGACGAGAACTATCTAAAGGTGTGAAACACAGAAAAGTATTACTAAAAAGAATAAGACACTCATTTTGAAAAGCATATGTTAGTACACAGAGAAATGGTTGGATTGTGGGTGTTTGATGTCTGCAAAGAATTCTGGAAAGCAGCCAGGTTAAATGACTGTTTATCTTGCCTGAAAATGGTCCTCAAGGACAGACTTGCCACATGACCTCCCGAAGCAGATTGACAGCATGCAAGTCAAAGTTTGTGATGTCAGTTCTCCTGAGTTTCCAGATTCAGAAATTTCACAGCAAAAAAGCCTAATGGAATAGAATTCAAAGGAAAAAGAGCAGGACTTCCTCGGAAGCATAGCCAAAACACAACAACAAGAAACCCAAACCCAATAAACAGACAGAAGACTTTCTGATATTCAGATCCTGAGTAGAGGTGAAATAGTTAGCAGCTTTGGCCTGGGGAAGGTAAGTGTAGGGTCCCGTGAAAGAGGCTGATAGAAGCGACTCGGAGGGGATGAGTCAGTCATCACTGTATTGGAGTTTCACCGTCAGCAAGGCTCTGAACTCGGTGCTGTGAAGTGGGTGAAGAAGGCAGCGGTTGCAGTCTGTACTCTCAAGTTTAACATCCACCAAACAGGTGGTGGAAAGAAGCGATGAGCACACAGCTGGAAAGAGGTAGCGGCCAGTCGAGGAGGTGCAGTTAGTGTGAAAACACTAGTGGGAGAGTTGTGATCCTCTTGCTGAAGTACAGGAGAAGCGGCAGACAGTTCAAGGGAAGAAGGAGAGGGTGTCCTAGATAGCAAAGATGGGTGATAAGAAATGAATCATGGTTCAGGGTTCTTTTTTTTTTTTTTTTTTTTAAATATGGAGACTGGCTCTGTCACCCAGGCTGGAGTGCAATGGTGCAGTCTTAGCGATTGCAACCTCTGCTTCCCAGGTTCAGGCGATTCTCCTGCCTCAGTCTCCCGAGTAGCTGGGATTACAGGTGCCCGTCACCATGCCTGGCTAATTTGCTATTGTTAGTAGAGACTGGGGTTTCGCCATGTTGGCCAGGCCGATCTTGAACTCCTGACCTCAGGCGATCCACCCTCCTTGGCCTCTTAAAGTGCTGGGATTACAGGCTTGAGCCATTGCACCTAGCTGGTTCAGGGTTCTTAACTCCAGGCGGGTAGAAGTCAGTCTTTAGTGTAGAAATAGAGCAGGTATATTCTATGCTGGTTGAAAGCATAAGTAGATGTAAACTTGGGGGACAGAAGTTTTTCTTAATCAGGAAAAGACTGTTAGAAGAAAGACTGAACAGAAGCTAGAATCCTTCCTAATCCAATACTTTTTTAGCTTCAGCTTAACAACAAAAAGCCAGACTTGAAACAGGTAGGAAACTGGGGAAGAGGGAATGGGGAACTCACCCAGAATGTGATTCTCATAATTCCTGTCATCGTCATTGTTTTACATTATGGGATGGTCAAATGAGGGTTTGGTAAATGTCACACATTTTCTGCAGTCTTCTTTGTTCTGGAAAGATCTGTTGGTTATCGGACAAAGCTGCATTCACATTTTTTTTTTTTTTGAGATGAAGTCACGCTTTGTTGCTCAGGCTGGAGTACAGTGGTGGGATCTTGGCTCACTACAACCTCCACTTCCTGGGTTCAAGTGATTCTCCTGCCTCAGCCTCCCAAGAAGCTGGGATCACAGACAGTGGCATCACACCCAGCTAATTTTTTTTTTTGGTATATTTAGTAGGAATAGGGATGCACCATATTGGCCAGGCTGGTCTCGAACTTCTGACCTCAGGTGATCCATCTGCCTCAGCCTCCCAGAGTGCTGGGACTACAGGCATGAGCCACCATTCCTGGTATGCATTCACATTTCTGACTGCTGTTTGACATCTAAATCTTTGGAGAAGCATCTTTCATCACTCATACGTTAAAATATAATAGTGATGATAACAATCTAACATTTCCTAGAGCTTGGGCAACTCAAATTCATTATTCTTTGTGTAAGACAGACTCCGTTTGGAAAGGAAGTGCTGGAACTCTGAAATCTGGCTTCAGGCATGGGCTTGGGAAGGTCTGCAGTCATGCCAGGCTGTAGCAAAGAGGAAGCTTCAAGCATGACTCTTTCAACAGATGCTTATTATGTGTCTAATATGTGTCAGGTCCCACAGATGCAACTGTGAGCAAAACAAGATACAGTTCACATAGTTGTAGTTTCCAAATGTCTGAAGGGCTTCCAAGGGAAATCCAGTGACTGGCTGATTTCCATTTTCTTCTAGTGACTGAATAAGAGGAAACATAAAAGGAGTATAATTTTTTTAGCGTTAGCATGGGACAATCCATCTAACCTGTCTGCCTTTCCAGGGCGCAGTCTTGCTCCACTAAGATTCCCATTGGTTTATTTTTTGTCTTTATCTTGTTCCTCCAATCTGGTTTGTGCTGCTTCTTCCTTTGATCCTAAGTTTACTTTCTAGTCACCACGCCTTCATCATTCACATCTGTCCTCCATCCATCCACCCACCCATCCCTTCATTTATTCCACAAAAGTGTTGACTATCGTGTCTCAGGCACTATATATTATGGATATAGCAATAAATGGGAAGCCAGTTTTTCCTTAAAGAAGCTTAGGAACTATCAGGAAGACAGTGTGGAAACAGCTCCTTAAACCCGGGGGTATTACTTTTGTATTTTTATTTTTCGAGGTAGGGGCTTGCTTTGTTACCCAGACTGGAGTGCCAGGATGCCATCACGGCTCACTGCAACCTCTAACTGCTAAGCTCCAGCAGCCCTCCTGCCTCAGCTCCGCCTTAGCAGCTGGGACTACAGGTGTGAGCCACCGTTCCTGGCCTGAGGGTATTACTTCTAACAGAAGCATTTATTGGCTAATGAAACAGGATACTTCTTTCATTGAACAGTTTTATAAATTGTTCACACACAGCATAAACTCTGCTGGGCAGGGAGGGAGCAAGTGGTTAGTTGTTGACTGTTCTCCATTTTATATATATTTTTGTATCTTCCATGCTGGACAAGCGTAAGGATTGTAAACATTGGTGAATTAACTAACTGGAAAGAGTGCAATTTCTAACGCTGGAGACACAGGAAAAGAAGGCTTGTGTGTTCTCTTTCTGAAAGAACAAGCTGAGGGAGACAATCTCTCAAGGTTCCCTTTCATAGTGAATTACTCATAGGTTTCCAGGTGACAATAGCTCCCCCTGGATCAACTCAAAGTATAGCATTTGAAAAAGAAAAACTACCTGCCTCCAGTTACATGCCCGTTAGTTTACTGAATATCCTCGTGTGCTTTGGAGCTGATTTCCTGTAATAACCTGCAAATCTCTGTCTTGTTCTGATAAAAAACAAATGGATTTCAACCCCCTAAAGCTTTCAGTCTTTTTAAATTTTTCTTTTCTTTTTTAAAAGGAATCTTGCTCTATTGCCAGGCTGGAGTGCAGTGATGTGATCTCGACTCACTGCAACTTCTGCCTCCAGGGTTCAAGCGATTTTCCTGCCTCAGCCTCCCGAATAGCTGGGACTACAGGTGTGCACCACCATGCCCAGCTAATTTTTGTATTTTTAGTAGAGACGGGGTTTCACCATGTTGGCCAAAATGGCCTTGATCTCTTGACCTTGTGATGCACGTGCCTCAGCCTCCCAAAGTGCTGGGGTTACAGGCGAGAGCCTCTGCACCTGGCCAGCTTTCAGTCTGACGTAGTAACAGCAGTGCATCCAGACACTAGCGGAGGCTCTAGATATCTGGCACAAAGAGTGTTGGGACCTCATTGCAGCACTTTCTGTTTCTGTTTTCTGATGTCATGAAGTTCTTCTTAGTAGAACTGTTTTCCCCCACTTAAGTTCCACTGTCAGCCTGGAAATTATATGGGCAACTTGACAAAGTTTCTTTGGGAAACGGCACTCCTCTGCTTTGCTGACCTTGGGAGAAAACATTTGACAGGTTCTTTTTCTTGGTTATTTTAAACTCAGATGCTCTCAGCCTGAAGCTGCTCCCGATAACCCTGCTTGGCACAGGCATCTCCACTCTGCTGAGGTTAAACATCGTAACTACTTTATGGTCATTTCTGTGTAGGATCCTCCAAGATGAGAGATCCATTTTGAATTTTATGGTAGTTTGAAGCCAGACACTAAGATTCCTTTAGGGAGAGGGGGACGACACACACCCGGATCTGTCGGAGAGTTGGGGTGAGGGGGGAACTTAGAGGATGGGTCAACAGGTGCAGCAAACCACCATGGCACATGTATAGGTAACAGACCTGCACGCTCTGCACATGTATCCCATTTCTTGTTTTTTGCTTTTTTTAGAAGAAAAAACAATTCCTGTAGGAGATGATACCTCAGTCTAGGATATGCCAGGTAACCTGCAGAGGCCGTAAGAGACACTGAGGTGACTGGCTGGCCTTCAGGACATATGAAAATGAGGACAAGCTGCCTTGACTGAGGGCTTCCTATGTGCCAGTACATAGACTTTACAGTTATTAACCCATTTTATCCTCATGACAAAGCTGGCCTGTGAAGACTCCCATCACATTCCATTTTACAGAGAGAAAGAGTAAAAGTGAGGGAGATTAAGCAACTCAGCTAGATCGTGAGAAGCAGCAGAGCTGAGCTGTGAACCCACATCACCTGCGCTCTGCTTTCCCTGCACCTTCACACCTTGCCACAGCGTGTTCCACAGTCCAGCTCCCATGCCCCGTGCAGAGCCTGGCACTTAACAGATATGTGGTAAATTTAGTTTTTAGTTTTGTTTAAAATGTTCAAAGTGAGACCAGTCTTTTTTTTTTTAAGAGGACGCTCCCACTTTGTTGCTCAAGCTGGCCTTGAATTCCTCGGCTCAAGTGATCCTCCTGCTTCAGCTTCCCGAGTAGCTGGGACTACAGGTGTGTACAACCATGCCCAGCTATTATTTTTCTTTTTTTGAGACAGAGTTTTGTTGTGCCCAGGCTGGAATGCAATGGCACAGTCTTGGCTCACCACAACCTCCACCTCTCGGGTTCAAGCGATTGTCCTGCCTCAGCCTCCTGAGTAGCTAGGACTACAGGGGTGCACCACCATGCCTGGCTAAGTTTTTTTTATTTCTGTATTTTTAATAGAGATGGGGATTCACCATGTTAGCCAGGCAGATCTTGAACTCCTGATCTCAAGCAATCCGCCTGCCTCAGCCTCCCAAAGTGCTGGGGTTATAGGTGTGAGCCACTGCACCTGGCCCCCAGCTAATATTTTTCAAATAATGAACAAATCTCTATTGTGTAGACCTTCCCCTTGCGTGCCTTTCATCCTAGTTTTTAAGAGTGGCAAATTTACTGCAAGAAAGAGAAGTATTTTAGAACTTGGAGGAAAACTAACAGCAGTGCTTTATAAGACAAGTGATTATAGTTTTCAGGGAGTGTTGTTTTGACTGTGGTTTAGCCAGAGACAAATGGTGGGGGAAGGGAAAGGGCCTTGTGATTAAAACCATCCAAGTGACAGTGCAGTACATACATTAAATTAAAGATGAACCCTTCTCAAAACCAATGTTTAACCAAGGATTGAACTCGACTGAGCAGCCGCTCTCAAGGATACCTGCGGTGGCTGTTCTAAGAGTTCCCAAGGCAGTGGGTGATGGGAGTCAGAGGCTTCTGTTCTTCAGTGGCCTTTCCACAAATCCGTCACTGAGCTTAAAGGAAGATTATTATCTGCAGAGACCCTGCCAGCGCTTACGTTAGATGAACTCTGAAATGAGAATGGGAGACGTGAATTGATCCTGGAGTGAAATTTGGTCTGTTGCCCATCTCCATGGCTCCTTGTGAGCTGTCAGTCCTCTGTGGGCAGAGGTTAACCCTGGCGGATGAAATTGTAGAGAACTATCTGTCCATAGCAAGCACATCTTCTTCCCAGGATACTGCAACCATCAGCAGACAATCAATGCAATCATCTTGGACTGTGTCCTGTCTCTCAGGAGTATCAGGCTCATTTCTTTTCTTGTCTCTCTTCTGCTGGGGGAAGGGCAGGTTGCAAGGCGGATGGTGAGCAGATTCCTCGGCCTCACGTGTGGGTAGCCTGCAAAGGAACCATTTCTGTGCCTGTGAGTCCTTTTCTAGCATCTGCCTCCAGCCTCTGCTTTCCTGACGCTCCACCGCCACCCCATTCATCCTTCATAAAACAGTCACTCTTTCTAGATGCATGATGACATTCCATGACAATGACCACAGTGCTCTCTTCATAACTGCACTGGGTGGCCACTGATGGCATGGAGGTGCCATTGCGCCATTCGTAGCACAGAGCCGAGTACTCAGCACCGAATGTATGTTGTGACCCAGGGGAGAGATGGGCACAAGTTGTCAGGTTGTTGGGGTTGCCACATCGCTGGCCTCTGGCCAGGGCCTCAAGGGTGACATTCCTTGAGGGCAAGGAGTTTCTCAGCCTCGATGTGGCAGAGGCCGAGCTGTGCAGAATGGGATGCTCAGCCACATTCCTGGCCTCTACCTGTTACATGCCAGGAGTAGTTACCCCATGCCTAGTGGTGACAGCCAAAAATCCCCTGGAGGGACAAACTTGCCCACAACGGAGAACCACTGCTTGAGGGGGACTTCCAGCTCTGTCAGGGACACTTAGAATCTGGTTGGTCTCATCAAAGCAAACCCATTTCTGAGGATGAATGGGTTCCCAACCAAAGAGGCAATTCATTAACTTGAATGAAGAAATACTTTACATGGGAACTGAGGGAGTAAACCAAGTTAGAAGTGACACGTGGCCATGAAGTATTCAAATGTTTAGTGCCTTCTACCCTAGTAAGTCTGCATGGGTGTTGTGGGCAGCCAGGCAGCCTGGTGGAGCGAGAACTGGGCGAGGCTCGATGGTCCGATGGGGCCCCTTCCACACCCATATCTGTACAGATAGGCCCTCCTCGTCCTTCTCCCCACCCCCCAGCCTAGGGAGCCTCCTCTCCCAAACCTCCCTGGAGTGAACAGATTAACGTATCTCAAGAAAATTCTGCTGCTCCCACCTGGGGATTTCCACCTGTTTCCTTGACCTACACCACCGCCATCCAGTAGCGGCTGCTAATCCAGCGTCCAGGTCTCACTAGTGTGAATTTGCCTCCTGGCACCCATCCCCACGGTTGCTGGTGCTTCAAGCCTTTCTTTCCCTTCCCATCCCTGGTGCTTCTCACTTGCTGGAGAGGCCACTTTGACCTCTGTCCCAGGACCAGCACCCTGCCCTGCCTCAGGTGAGGCCTTGGCTCCCCAGCCCTGGGGGACTCTAGGGATCTGTAACTAGCCCTGGGGGACCCTAAGAGTTCCATAACTGCTGTGTTGGTCCCTTTTATCTTCCCATCTCCTTTCTCCCTTTCAGGATCTCAGAGGTCGACAGAAGTGGGGCCAGTCTGTTATTCTAACTCTCCACCCAATTCCAGAATCCCCTTACAATGTTTTTTATTTTCTTTCTTTCTTTTTTTTTCTTTTGAGACAGCCTCACTCGTAACCAGGCTGGAGTGCAATGGCACAATCTCGACTTACTGCAACCTCCACCTCCTGGATTCAAGTGATTCTCCTGCCTCAGTCTCCCGAATAGCTGGGATTACAGTCATGTACCACCATGCCCAGCTAATTTTTGTATTGTTAGTAGAGATGGGGGTTTCACCATGTTGGCCAGGATGGTCTTGATCTCTTGACCTCATAATCCGCCTGCCTTGGCCTCCCAAAGTACTGGGATTACAGGCGTGAGCCACCGTGCCCAGACTCCCTTACAGTGTTTCTTATGGAACCCATGTATTCAGTTCACAAGAATACAAAGAAGAAGCTGACCCCACCGGTGCCTTTGAGGAGCATGCGGCCCGGAGGGCGAGAAGGAAACCTCAGTGAGGGTCCCCACGCAGTGGATCAGACGAGCAGGGCAGGAACAGTGTGGGCATACCAGGGGGCATGCCTCACCACCCCTTCCCAGTCTGGGCTTTCTGAGATACTTGCTAGAGAACAGCCCCTGAGTTAGGTCTGGAAGTGGGGAGTATTGGTCCCAGTGTGCATGCTCATCAGGGAGGGAGTGCCAGAGACCAGAGGAGTGGGCCGGTGGGTGAGGCGGGACAGGCGGGAGGCCAGAGCGTTCCTGGACCACGGAGGAATGAGGTAGGCTGACGCAGCAGGAGGCAGAGAGAGGCTTAGGGTTCTGCAGCTCTGGGAGCGGGGTGCGCAGGTCTGAAAGCCAGCAGGCTTTGGTAACTTGTATGGAGGGTGTCTTTGACACCCTGAGGTAGTAAATACGGCGGGGCGGGGAAGCTCATTTTCCAATGATATTCTTCCCAAATGGTCACTTATCATATTACACCTTAGAATGTAATTGTCTGTGCACTTGATAACATGTGTCACGCAGCACTTAGGAGCTGCTCTGCATGGCGTCCCTCATTTCAGCCTGACCCCAGCCGTGTGGTTTGCAAACTGTTTTCTCTAATCTAATTTGAAACTGGGGTACAGAGCTCGGGATACCTGAGCACACTGATTTTACTCTCCAGATGTTGGAACAGAATCACTTTGACTTGCATTTTATATCTTGCCTTTCCTGAAATGTTCCTGAATTTTCTTTTAGGGTGAAGAGACTTCCCATTGTTTCAAAACGTGCAGAAACTTACTATCTCAGCCCCTACAAATCATGTGGAAATATAGAAGTTACTTAAGACCACATGATGTCAGGAAAATGTGGTGTCACTAAAATCTTCATTTGGCCTCCATTTCTAGGGTTAAAGTTTGAGAGGAGGTGGAGACAGAGAACCAGAGAGATACTTAAAATATGCCTGATTCTTTTTTTTTTTTTTTGAGATCGAGTTTCGCTCTGTCGCCCAGGCTGGAGTGCAGTGGCACAGTCTTGGCTCACTGCAACCTCCGCCTCCTGAGTTCAAGCAATTATCCTACCTCAACCTCCCCAGTAGCTGGAATTACAGGTGCCTACCACAATGCCTGGCTAATTTTTTGTATTTTTAGTAGAGACAGGCTTTCACCATGTTGGCCAGGCTGGGATTACAGGCATGAGCCACTGTGCTCACCCTGTTGTTTGTCTTTTTAAAGAGATCCTGGTCTTCAGCATCTCCTTTACAGCTTTCCTTACCAGAGAAAATGCACCTTCCTTAAGCAGGCGCTTGCAAGGTCGCGACCTGGCTGTGCCCTGTGACTGCCAGCCTGCTCCACCTGCCATTTCCTAAAAATGTTCAGTCTGTCCAGGCAGGGGGAGGATTTACAGCCTCCAATGGGGGATCTTTCCACGCATGAAACCCTGGAGACGGGGCCTGCCTCCTTCTGACCCTCCCTGTGAGCCACTAGACTGGGGGCGCTGGGGAGCTGTGAGTAGCAGCACAGCGTTGAGGGAGCAGGGCTGGGACGCGGCTGGGCTTGCCCACTCCGTGCCATCTGTGGGACCTCGGACTCACCGAGACTGGGGCTCCTCTTGGTGTGAGTTGACCTGGCGCATCCTGTGTCCCTGTGAGTGTGGCCCTGTTTCCTGACCCAGCCATCGAAGAGTCCAGGATGGATGCAAAGGTCTTCGCCAAGGCGCGTCTGTGGGGGACGATACAGTGAACAAGGGGTGTCCAGGGCATGGGGGGACTCGGCCGTCTCAGGCAGCTGTGTTGCCGAAACAGCCAAGGGAAGTTTTTAAAAATTAAAACAAGCATGAATATGCCATGAAGTAATACACAACATTGATGTGAACTTCTCAGATGAAGCGGAAGACTTCCACGGTAGACCGGGTACCTCGGGGACGCAGCTCTGACTCGCACAGGCTCCCTGCCCAAGGGAAACCTTCTGTGGGAACTTTAGAGAAGGAAACAGAGCTGACTGCTCTCTAAGGGACTCTTTCTGGGAAGGACGGCAGTTTTAGGTTCCTGCTTGGTCCTTGCCACGCCCCTCCCCCACCACCCATCCCCCAATGGTGGCTGGGAATCTTGGTGGTGGGATGGGGTGGGGAAGGGCAGGCAGGTGTGAGTAACACCCCCCTCCCCCCCCCCCCCCCCCCCCCCCCCCCCGCCGAGAATATGCCTGCTTTTGCTCTTTTTCCCTCTCTGTCTCTTCTGGTAGTCTGATGGATGGATGGATGGAGGGTGGCTTGGGTCTGTCTTTTCTGCCTCTGGTCACCCGCCTTGGTGGGCCTTGCCTCGATTTCTCTGAAATAGCCTGGCTGCTCTGCTCCTTCTGGCCTCTCTTCCTCTGCCATTCCCTGGAGAGAAGGACTGGCCACCTCAGCTCTCACGGCTTGCTGACATCTTTCATCAGCACTGTTGATGACGTTATCCTTCTATTCCTAGAGGTTTCTTTCACTGGAGCTGTCTTTTGAAGCGAAACAAAAGAGGCATGTGAAATTTGCCAGTTCAAATCCCAAGAAGCTACCCAAAGGGTAGCCCTCACTATGAGGGTCTCACTCCCCCTTGGGACTGAAGAACAATCAGACCCAAACCTTCTGAGTGAAGGAAAAAGCAGGGCTGGAGCTTGCAGTCGGTCAGAAGAGGAGAGCCCAGCCCCTAACAGCCCCAGTAAGCCTATGTTGTTGTCGTTGTTTTCCTGAGACAGAGTCTCGCTCTGTCACCCAGGCTGGAACGCAGTGGTGTGATCTCAGCTCACTGCAATCTCCGCCTCCCAGGTTCAAGCGATTCTCTTGTCTCAGCCTCCTGAATAGCTGGGATTACAGGCAAGTGCCACCATGCCCAGCTAATTTTTGTATTTTTAGTAGAGATGGGGGTTTCACCATATTGGCCAGGCTGGTCCCCAACTCCTGACCTCATGATCTGCCTGCCTTGTGATCCACCCATCTCAGCTTCCCAAAGTGCTGGTGGATTGCAGGTGTGAGCCATTGCACCCAGCCAATCCCTTGTTTTTACAATAAGATGTTGGAGGAGGAACTCTGGGCTGGGGCCTCTGTCCAGGGACAATTGAAGCAAATTTTATTTGCTATGAGAGAATAATGAGGAGGGACGGTGGCCTCTTTGATTTGTGTGTGTGTGTGTGTGTCTTTGTCTTTGTGTCTTTTAAAAACCATGGTATTAAGTATGGCCATGAAGTGTCACTTAACCAAACATTTCACAGTAATCATTAAAAATGGAAATAGTGCTGTAAATTATTAAGGCGCTGAGATCTGCACATAAGCAGTATGACCATCTATGTGAAATTCATAATGGAGTATTCGTGAGATGCAGGGAAGTGGATTGGCATGATGAGACGGGGCCTGTTGAAAGTGGGGAAAGGTGACTGGGGAAGCTTATTATCTAATTCAGGTCAAACTAGCAAGTCTGCTGAAGTATGTCACCCACTTTAGAGATGATGTCACCCATACTGAGGTGGGGACAGACTCAACCATGTGGAACACAGCCCCACATCTGAAGTATGAAGTGAAAAAAAATTATTATCAATATGTGTATGTGTCTTATTAAGCTTTTTGCTTGTTTGTTGTGTTTTTATGAGACAGGTTCTAACTTCATTGCCAGGCTGGGGTGCGGTGGTGCGATCATGGCTCACTGTAGCCTCTACCTCCTGGGCCCAAGTGATCCTCCCGCCTACGCCTTCTGAGTAGCTGTAACCACAGGCATACAACACCATGCCTAGCTAAGTTTTTAATTGTTTTAGAGATGGTATCTCACTGTGTTGCCCAGATTGGGCTCAAGCGATCTTCCTGCCTTGCAGTGATGCATGCCTGTAACCCAGCATGTCGAGCTGGCCACGGCCGGGCGCAGTGACTCACCCCTGTAATCCCAGCATGTCGAGCTGGCCACGGCCGGGCGCAGTGACTCACCCCTGTAATCCCAGCATGTCGAGCTGGCCACGGCCGGGCGCAGTGACGCACGCCTGTAATCCCAGCATGTCGAGCTGGACACGGCCGGGCGCAGTGACTCACCCCTGTAATCCCAGCATGTCGAGCTGGACACGGCTGGGTGCAGTGACGCACGCCTGTAATCCCAGCATGTCGGGGGCCGAGGCAAGGAGGATCACTTAAGACCAAGTGTTTGAGAACAGATGGGGCAATGTAGCAAGACCCCATTTTTAAAAAAATGTTTTTTTACTCCCCCAGCAGGAAACAATCTACATTTTTTTAAAAATTAGGTGTAGGGCTGGGCGTGGTGGCTCACACCTGTAATGCCAGCACTTTGGGAGGCCGAGGCGGGTGGATCACGGGGTCAAGAGATTGAGACCATCCTGGTCAACATGGTGAAACCCCGTCTCTACTAAAAATACAAAAAATTAGCTGGGCATGGTGGTGCGTGCCTGTAGTCCCAGCTACTCGGGAGGCTGAGGCAGGAGAATTGCCTGAACCCAGGAGGTGGAGCTTGCAGTGAGCCAAGATCGCGCCATTGCACTCCAGCCTGGGTAACAACAGTGAAACTCTGTCTCAAAATAAATAAATAAATAAATAAAAATTAGGTGTGGTTCGTGAGTAATGTCAGTCACTTTGGAGGCTGAGGCAGGAGGCTTACTTGACCCCAGAAGATCAAGCCTGCAGTGGGCTATGATCATGCCACTGCACTCCAGTCTGGGCAACAGAGCAAGAAGCTGTCTCTTTTAATTTTTTAAAAAAGATGGGAGACTGAGGCAGGAGAATCACTTGAACCCGGGAGGTGGAGGTTGCAGTGAGCCAGGATGGCACCATTGCACTCCAGCCCTGGTGACAGTACAAGACTCCATCTCAAAAAAAAAAAAAAAAAAAAGCTAGTATAGAGGCAGCTGTGGGAACCTCACACACAGCAGTGGGAAGCAGCCCCTGTGTGTGGGGACAGATACAGCAGCTTGACAGCATGGCTGCAGCTCCTTCATGCTTTCCAAGTCCTGGCGGCAAGTCTAACCCGTGTTCTCAACACTGCCTGCACATGAGGGTTACCTAGGAAGCACTTCAAAAAGGCTTCCCTGGGCCCCACCTTGGGCCAACCAACAGGTACATTGTTTTTGTTTTTTTAAGTTCTACAAATGAGTCTGGGCTGAGAGCACTGGACCCACAGGAGAGAAGAAGGGTAACTGCAAGAAGAGGGCGACTTTGACAAAAAGAAACCCAGAGCCAGGACCCAGGCTGTGGATGGCACAATGGTGGTAATGATGACCACAGCAACATTTAAGATGATGTAACGGGAAAAGGCCTGTGGATAATCCTCAGAACAAGCCCTCAGCTAGGAACTCTTCTTATCTCCATTTCACAGGTGGGGAGCCTGGGGGTCAGCAGTCTTCCCAGGGCTACACAGCCCTTACAGGCAAACTGGGTCTTTGGGGCAGGGGTCCCTATCCAGGTGTGAAGATCAGTGCCTGTTCACTCTCCAGCCTCTCTGGACATGCAGCATTCACGGCTCTGTGCTAGGAAAATGCAGTCAGAGGCCGAAGGTCCATCCACTCATAAAGAAAGAGAAAAGGAAGACACAGGGTAAAACCAGGCAGAGGACACCCCCTTATCCCTGGCTGTGTTTGAAAGAGTCTGGAAGGCTCTGATTGTTCCTAACAAACATATTCCTAGAAAAGAGGTAGAGCTAAATTACTGACTTTCCCATGTCAAATGTAGCTTACAAATACTACATCATTAGCTGGATTTGTGGAAGGTAAAATATACCTCTTCCTTGGCTTCGTTAACGATGACGCCTTACCTGGCTGCAGGGTAGCAGCTGCATCCCTCTGACGGACGTCCAGTCGTGAGTCAGCCATGAGCTGGGTGTTTCCCTGGAGCAGTGTGGTGATTGTGACTGACCAATTCAGTTCATTCATTCTGTGAATATTTATTTGTTTTAATTTTAATTTTTAATTTTTTGAGACAGAGCCTTGCTCTGTCGCCAAGCTGAAGTGCAGTGGCGCAATCTCAGCTCACTGCAACCTTCACCTTCTGGGCTCAAGTGATTCTCCTGCCTCAGCCATGCCAGTAGCTGGGACTATAGGCACACGCCACCACACCCAGCCAATTTTTAAATTTTTTAGTAGAGACAGGGTTTCACCATGTTGGCCTGGATGGTCTCAATCTCCTGACCTCGTGATCCAACCACCTCGGCCTCCCAAAGTGCTGCGATTACAGGCGTGAGCCACCGCGCCCGGTCTCATTCTGTGAATATTTATTAATCACCTCTTATGGCCAGGTCTGTGCTGGGAGCTGTGGATATGATGGTGAAAGACACTTAGCTCTTCAGGAAACCTGCCTCATGGGATGGCAGATAAACACAAGAAGAGAAATAGCACTTGTCAACATCATGTGGCCTAGGACTATGCTGGGTCTTTTTTTTTTTTTTTTTAGATGGAGTCTCGCTCTGTCGCCAGGCTGGAGGGCGGTGGCATGATCTTTACTCACTGCAACCTCTGCCTCCCAAGTTCAAGTGATTCTCCTACCTCAGTCTCCCTAGTAGGTGGGACTATAGGTACATGCCACCACACCCAGCTAATTTTTGTATTTTTAGTAGAGATGGGGTTTCACTATGTTGGCCAGCCTGGTCTCGAACTCCTGACCTCAAGTGATCCGCCCGCCTCAGCCTCCCATGCTGGGAGAGTCACCATGCCTGGCCTAGCTTTTTATTTTCCAGACACGCTGCACATTGCAGGAGAGTAGCAGTTAATCTTGGACTCTACAGTTTGTATTTCTTATCTTGTGTTCTTGCAGTTTGACAAGCTTCTTGGGACCGGTCAGCATTCATTCCCCAGGCTGGTTCTTTGATAAACACTGGCTGCAGGAACGAAAGGCATCTCCTATGGAAAGGGCCAAGAGAAAGTGGACACTCCCACGCATGGTACGAGTAATGGCCGCTGCATCATCCTAGTAGTTCACTCAAGTCTGAAGCGGTGCTAGGCTGCTAGATCACGCTCTGGTTTTTTTTTTTTTTTGAGGTGGAGTCTCACTCTGTTGCTGGAGTACAATGCATGATCTTGGCTCACTGCAACCTCCGCCTCCCGGGTTCAAGCAATTCTCCTGCTTCAGCCTCCCAAGTAGCTGGGATTAGAGGTGTGCGCCACCACACCCCACACTGTGCTTTTGTGAGAGCCCTGTTCCTACATGCTGTTCTTGGCTTGTCCCAGTGGCTTGCAGTTCAATTCCAGAGACTCCCCAGCCCAAAACCTGGATAGTGCCAGGCAAATGGAAGTTTCTTCCAGTGTAACTCCTGGACGGATTTGACAAGAGAGGCAAGAACCAGGGTGTGACTCAATGGTGAACTCACGACCCAGCCCTGGGGGTGCAGCGTGCGCATAGATATGATCAAGCTAGGTGCTGACGTTGTGAGAAATGGACCCCTCTCCCGGAGACCTTCGTTTACTTTCCGGCAGCTATTAACTGTCTTCCTGAGTTTGTCCAATTTGAGGAGTTGCCGTGTTGGTAAGGTCAAGGTTATCACTGAGTCAGGGAGTCCTCCTGGGCACAGCAACTGTGCAGTGACTGGAGATCCCACACTTGGGATAAGGCTCTGCTCTCCCCTTTGTTGAAATTCTTGATTGTTTTTTTGAAAAAGGAACCTCACATTCTCATTTTGACCAGCCCTGGCAAATGACGTAGCCCTTCCTGCATTGAGGATAAAGTTAGTGAGTTTTCACACATGCCGGTAGTGTGGTGCATGTGTGAAAACTCATTAACTCTAGACTCAGCCAACTGTGGACTGCCCTGCACAAGACCGGTGGCTCCACAAAAGTCTACGATCACCAGCAACTCAGAGCATATGCACTATGACAGCCAAGGTCATACGAGGGCTGTCTCAGTATAGAAAGGATGGTTCGTGCTGGTAAAGCTTCAGGGGTGCAGAGATTTGTTATACAGCATTGTGACGATAACCAGGAAGAATGTGTACTTAAGCACTGCTAAAAGTAGATTTTAAACTTTCTCATCATAAGAAAAATAAGTATGGGAAGTGATTGATACACTAGCCACCTTCATTAAATCATTTCGCAGTGTAAACATAGAGTAAAACAGTGTGTTGTACACCAATGTACAATTTTTATCTGTCAATTAAAAAAATTAAGACCGGACATGGTGGCTCACACCTGTAATCCCAGCACTTTGAGAGGCCAAGACAGGTGGATCACTTGAGGTTGGGAGTTTGAGACCAGCCTGGCCAACACGGTGAAAGCCCGGTTTCTACTAAAAATACAAAAAATTAGCTGGGTAGGATGGCGGGCACCTGTAATCCCAGCTACTCGGGAGGCTGAGGCCTAAGAATTGCTTAAACCCGGGAAGTAGAGTTTGCAATGAGATTACACTGTTGTACTGCAGCCTGGGCGATAGAATAAGACTCAGTCTCAAAAAAAAAAAAATTTTAAATACTTGTGGTAAAATAGTCCCCAATTCTTTCACATCTAGCCATGTGATTAAACTTTCAACCAAGTGTTGCTACAACCTAGCTTGAATAATGACTCTCTGTGGATGGTGTTTCTATGTGTTTTTGCGGGGGAGTGGGGTGAGGAGGAGAAATAAGAACCACCTCACGACGTAGATAGGTGGTGAAGTCCAAGCCTGAAGTTGCCCCAAGTAAGAGGACTCGCCTGTTTTCCAGGACTATGGGAGATTATTTCTCTCTTGTGTCAAATTTAGTTGTGTTTTTTCTTTCTGTATTTGACTTGTCTTATGATTCAAGACATGAACAAAAATATACATTTCAAAATTCCACCAAGAGCATCGAGTTTATATATCCAGAGAAGATAACTTTGTATTAAACAAAAGTCCGAAAATGGTTTTTGGATACTCGGATACTCAGGTATTTGGAGAATCTGCCAACCTGTTTGCAGGACATTCGTTTTCAAATGGGAAAGGACGAAACAGCGGGGGATTTCAGTCATTTCCAGTTATTTCAGTTATGCAGCTGAGGGAAGTCACTTTCTAGGGAAGAGAATGAACGTGGAGTTTTCATCTCTGAACTGCCACTCACAGTCTTTGAGATCTTGTGGGGAAGAAAAGTATCCTAAGACTGGAGATGAGTAAAATTCTCTGCTTTCAAAAGCTGGGAAGTGTAAGTACTAGAACTTTCCTTCTGGAATGCAGGAGCTTTTTCCTCCTGAGTGTTTTAATTTAGGGAGTAAATGATCCCATGGGGCCAGCACGTGTGCGCCAAAACTCGTGTTGAGTTTGCCTCACTTATTTCATTGGTGCTGTTACTGGGTGAGTCCGTTGAGAAAATGCCAGAGCAAGGGTGATGCTGTAAAGTACAAACGTGACAGACTGCATCGTCACATCCTTGTGTATCCGATGGTGACCTGGCGGCTGGGGCCAGGTGGCTTCTAGCTGATGGAACAATAAAACAAGCTTGTATTTACTTCCATATGGAATACAAGGTGGGACTGGCACTGACTTTTCTTTTTTTGGTTTCACATCTCTTTCTCCTCCTTACCCACATTCCTTTTTAATTTCCATGAAGAAAATTAATTTAAATTGACTCATATTTCAAGAACCTCCCGATTATGTTTTTGATGTTGGATTTCAGCAGTTTTAAAAATTTCTGTCTTCATTTATTTTTTTGAGATGGAGTCTCGCTCTGTCACCCAGGCTGGAGTGCAGTGGTGCCATCTTGGCTCACTGCAACCTCCACCTCCTGGATTCAAGCTATTCTCCTGCCTCAGCCTCCTGAGTAGCTGGGATTATAGGCATGCACCACCACGCTCAGCTAATTTTTTTATTTTTAGTAGAGACAGGTTTTCACCATGTTGGCCAGATGGTCTCGAACTCCTGACCTCAGGTGATCC
Organism: Saguinus oedipus; assembly: GCA_031835075.1. Taxonomy (NCBI): domain Eukaryota; kingdom Metazoa; phylum Chordata; class Mammalia; order Primates; family Cebidae; genus Saguinus; species Saguinus oedipus. The sequence goes on along the minus strand of CM063172.1, from coordinate 170,859,074 downwards.
GCCCGCCTCAGCCTCCCAAAGTGCTGGGATTACAGGTGTGAGCGACTGCTCCCAGCCACTTAATTTTTTAATAGTATTACTGTGATATAATTTACATACCATAAATTCACCCATTATAAGTATATAGTTCAGTGAATTTTGGTAAGTTTGGTGTTGTGTAACTATCACCAAAATCCAGCTTCGAACCTCTTTCTCATCCCAGAATGTCCCCTCAGGCCCATGGGATCGATCCTCACATGTGTCTCTAGCCCAATCAGCAACCCAGTTTCTGTGTGTGTAATTGGCCTTTGATAGGTATTGCCTAGCAGTGGGGTAGTTTCCTATGTATCGTTCTGTGTCTGGCGCTGTTCGTTTAGCATATGTTTGAGGTCTGCCATGGTTGGTTCCTTCGTGTTAGGAGTCTTTCGTCCTGCGGCTGTACCGTCTTTATGGAATATTTCTTCTTTATGGAATATCTTAGCATTCATCTAATCTTAAGTTTACTACTTTCATCCCGATCCAAAGTTCATGTTAGGAACAAGTCCTGTTTTCATTGCTGCTTTACCCCCATCTCCAACATCCCGTTTAGGGCACAGGAAAATTTTTATTAAGGACTCAGAGGAAAAGTGAGGACAGCTGCCTCCACGCCCACTGGCTAAGGCAGCTGGTCTGCAGGAACAGCACAACAGGCGTCTCCAACGTGATGCCAAAGGCTGACTTTTGGGAAAGTGGAAAGTCTCCCAGACCCAAAACTGGAGAAAAGGGGACATCCATTCTTGATGCCTGTCTCGTGGGCTCATTCGTCTCCTAGACAGAATGCATGAAAATTTCAGTGTTGCCAAACTGATGAACCCATTTCTTTCCCTTCAATTATTTATCTCCCCACTGATTTCATTAAATAATGAAGCTTTTGGCAACCCACCAGATTTCTTTCGGGAAGAACTCTTTGTCAGTGTTGACCGCGTGCTGGCTGCAGGGACCGGGGGAGCCGCCAGACGCTGTCACTGCCTCCCGAGTCTGCTCCAGGGAGGACGTGTCAGCTCCACTCAGTGGCTATCGGAGGAAGCTGGTTTCATACTGGAGTGTCATGCCTCTCACGTATTTCAGCCCTGAAACTTCACCCCACATTTCATGTGAACACATTGAACATCCATGACACACAGCAGAGAGCAGCGCTGGTGGCGAGGAACATCGGCAGAGTGTTTCATCTCAGCTTTTCAAAGCAGCCTAACAGGAAGAAGAATATATTTGATCTACTGAAGACTTTCCCCCGATCTTATACACAAAGCCTAATTCTTCTAGATGGTGGCGATCGCTGCCGGCAGCATGTGTGCCTGTCGTTGATTTCCCCTTGCCTGGGAAACTTAGGGTGTAGCCAGGTCTCTGCATCCTTCCAGCTTTGCCCATAGCCGGTACTCAGGATCTGGCGTAAGGGCCAGTCCTACTTATGGACCAGTCTCAGAGATTAGTCCAGTTGAGTGGGGTCTGTTTTACTTCCTGCAAGCGCTGTGGTGGGCAGTTACATCCTGCCAGCGGGCCTTGCCTGGACACCTTGCTCTGTGCCTGGCTGAGGCTGGAGCAGCTTTTTTCCTGCAGGCTGAAACTCCCTGTCTCCTTTCTGTGACTCGCTTCCTTTATCTAAACAGCATGTCACTATGTGTGTTTACGTGGCTGTGTGGACTGAAGGCTGACTGCGCTTACGTTGTGTCTTCTGTGGAGCCGACGGTTTTCCCTTTGTTTTTACATACAGCTTTATTGAGATATAATTTACATACCATAAAATTTCCCCGTTGCAACTGCACAGTGCAATGGCTTTTAGTATACTCACGGTTGTGTGACCAGCACCACTATCTACTTTTAGAACATTTTCAATACTTAAAGAGAAACCACGTATCAGCAGTCACTCCCCAGTCCCACCCCTCCAGACCTAGATGGCCACAAGTCCGCTTTCTGTCTCCACACTCTGGCCTATTCTGAACCTTTCGTAGAAACCAAATCGTACCGTCAGTGGTGTTCTGTGACGGGTTTCTTTCATTTAACATGGTTTTGGGGTTCATCCATGTTGTAGTGTGTATCAGTGATTCATTCACGCTTTTCTGTGGCTGGAGAATATTCCATTTTGTGGATGCACTGTATTGTATTTATCCACGCGTCACTTAATGAACACTGGGCTGTTTCGTCCTTTGGCTGTCGAGAGCAATGCTGCCATGAACGTGGGCGTACAAGATTTTGTGTGGATGTGTGTTTTCCTTTCTCTTGAGTAGGTTCCTAGGAGTAGAGTTTCTGGGTCATATGGTAACTCTCACATCAGAAGAACTACAGCTGACTGTGTTTCATTCACTTCCCACAATCTTTGCTGAAGTGAAAGAAGCAATGATATTTTGCAGAGGGGTCTTGGACTTCTGAATCCAAGTTCCTTTGCTCTTTGGACCTACACCAAGTTATTATAGAACGAGTGAAGGACAACTGGATGCCTGAGGTGTTACAGAGAAGGAATGAAGTAGCTGGCAGCAGGGCTCTGTGGTGGTGATTATCTGGAGTTTATCACAGGAAACCAGGGCCTGTCCAGACTTAGTTATCTAAGTTATCTTATCTTTGCTTCAGAAGGGCTGCCTAACTGGATCTGGCTCTGCAATGCCCTCAGAATGGTAAGAACATCTTGCCGGGTGCGTTCTGCAATTTGAGGCTGTTTCTTAGTGAAGTCAGGGTGCTGGCTTTTGTGAGCCCAGGCGTTGGATTTCTGCAGCTTGCCAGCCTTGCCAGGATTTGCTTTCTTAGAAACCAGGAAGTACTATGAAGACAATGATGTGAACCCAAACGGGCTCACTTTTAGTGTTGAATCCATTTTTGTTCTCTAAATTGAATCAGTATTTACAGATCTTTAAGAATGAAATGAATGTTAAAACTTAGATCCAAGGATGAGCAGAGGAAGTTGTGAGCAGCCTCAGTAAATATAAGGATTTGCTAACTCATGCTGCTTTCCATGAGAAGGACCGAGTGGAATGGAAGCTGGAGGGTTCGTAAGAAGGCATTTTCTCCTCGATTTCCCAATACTTAGTTATTTCTTACTGTAAGCAGAAGAGTGCAAGAGCATGGCCGTGAGAAAAGATCACCAGGGCCACGCGGTAGATGTGCTATAAGATTAGCTGAACGAATTGCATCCAAATGTGTATACATCTGTGAATCACTTTAATATTTTTTAGTATTTCTAATTGATCATCTAATTTTATGCCCTTGGTAGTGTTATGAGTTAGGCTGATGTGAATGACAGGAAGAAGCTGAGGATCAGAGAAGTTAGGGACCTGAGTGGGTTAGTGACCAAAGAAAATGAGTCATCTGACTTCCCTGAGCCTCTATGTTCTTAGCTGTACAGTGGGTCCACTAGTAAGTCAAAGAGCTTTTTCAGTATCAAATGGCATATGTTAACATACTCGTGCAATCTTTAAAAATGCAGTAGAAAAGTTTTTCTTTTTTTAAAAAAAAAGTTAAATATATTAACCAAGTGGTTAATACTCTTGGTAGAATAATTATAAAATACAGAGAAACATAAAGAAGAAAATGAGCATTTCCTATTGTCTCACTAACACCAAACATCCATCTGGAGTGTTAATTGTCCAACAGCCTTAAAAAGCAATTTGTTAATATATAGCAAAATCAGAGGCGTGCATGTCAGAATGATGCAGCAGTTCCTATTCCAGTGTTCGTTACTGCATTGTCTGTAGCACTGAAAACAAATTGTGAGTAACCTGAACGTTCCTCAGTGTGGGAATAGCTTAATTTTGGGGCAGTCATCCAAAGAATACTCTTTTGCAATTAACTAAAATTAGGTATGTAACATTTCAGAATCACAGTGTTGAATGTAGAAAGGAGCTCACAAAATGATTCAAACATTTTTAATTATATATTGTTTGTAAATACACGTTAAATAATATAGTAAAAAAATAAAAACATAGAAGGAAACACATGAATTTCAACCTTGGAACCTTAGGGGTACAATATATTTATATTACAGATATCTGTGATTTTTTTAAATGGAGCAAACATGAGTGGGTATCTCTGTGATAAAACATATTGTATGTTTTGAATATTTATTATATTTCAGACTCTTTTTAAAAGGAAAACGTTTGATGACTTACCATCCAGACGACTTCCTCAGTAGAGACACAATTTTTTTTGCCTTTTGAAAGTTGGCTCGTGTCGTATACACTTGTGTTGACTCTGTATTGTAAACATCTTTGTGTCACTAAATACACTTCCTCATTGTTTTTCCTGGCCCTCCTAAGTCGTTTTGTTCCAACTTAATTATATTTTCTTTATTTTTCAGACAGAGTCTCACTGTGTCTCCTAGGCTGGAGTGCAGTGGAGTGATATTGGCTCACTGCAGCCTCAACCTCACAGGCTCAGGTGATCCTCCCCCGTCAGCCTCCTGAGTGGCTGGGACCACAGATGTGCACCACCATGACCAGCTAATTTTTGTGGGTTTTTTTTGTAGAGACAGGGTTCCACCATGTTGCTGAGGCCAATCTTGAACTCCTGGGCTCAAATGATCCTCCCACCTTGGCCTCCCAGAGTGCTGTGACTATAGGCATGAGCCTCTGTGCCCATCCAATTGTATTTTCAAAGATTTTTTAGAAGAAGCAAAATTGCTGAATGTTCCTTTTCAGTTTTTATAATTATTTTCTATTCCTTCATTTATAATGTTCAGTTATTTCTAATTCATTTATAATATATTTGACCCTGAAGGAGGTCATAATCTAAGAGCAAAAGCAGAATTTTATTAAGGAATTCCCCAAAGTTTGGGAATTCACAACGTGAAACTTTTATTTGCTTTTACCAGAAGTAACCATGAATCAAGCAAATGTCTGGGTTGGAGAGAGGACTCTCCCATGACCACTGCAAAAAACAAGCCACTGACTGCCACCCACCTCCCCATGGCCAAGGCCGTCGGTTGGTCAAAGGAAAGTGGTCTGGGGGCCTCCCTTGTCACGCCCTCTACTGCTGCACACATTCCTGTTCTGGCGCTTGAGTTGTAACCATTAACCCACTTATACCTAGTTTCGTTACTGGAACGCTAATCGTGGGAATTATTTATGTCCTACTGCTCAAGGTCATTGCCAAGGTCTGATTTTTCACTCACGAAAAAATTAAAAATATTGCAACCTCCGGCATAAATGGGTTAAGGAGATAATTAATTACAACTCCCTGACATTTTGGGCCTTCTGTTCCCTAATCTCTAACCGATAATATGTCCCTTTAAAAGACTCTAAACTGCTGCCCTCCCCTTCTCCCCCCTCCCCCGCCCCGCCCCACTTTCGTTCCTCCTGCAGAAACCACCCTATAGATAACAAAACCAGCCTTTAGATAACCATTGTTATACATAACATGATAGAAATGTATGGGTAGGTTTGTAAAATGTCATTGTCCTTATGTGTATCAAGAGCATGTCTCCCACAATGGGAAATGTAAGGCTGGGAAGTGGCCTTGGCATGCATCTGGCTGCCTTCATTCCCACCTGAGCATACGCTGGCACAGATGAACTTGCAGTAGTTCTCAGGTGCTGCTTCTGTGCTCCTTGCGGGTCTTTAACCAGTGCCTGGAAAGGCTGGTCTGTAATGTGTGGTAACATTGTGCAGCCTCTGGGAGAGGAAGAGGAGATCAGGTGGCGAGGCCAAGAGAGCGAGGCCAGGGAAAGAGCCGGGGGCACGAAGCTGGGTGGAGCCCTCCTTTGTCCTGACCAGCTGAGTGACAGGCAGGTCACCTAACACTCTTGTTGTCAGCTTTCTCATTTATAGAAGGAACAGTCAGAGAATTGACCCCTACAGTTTATTTCATCTCTGTTTCTTGGTATTCAGTGTAGGAGAGACTGCATAGGAATCAGCGGGATAGGGAAGGATCTTTCAATGAATGCTTTGGATATGACTGGTTAGCTGTTTGGAAATAAATCCATAACTCTTCACAGAGGATTGTAACCAAAGATAAATTTAAGATGGATCAAGTACCTAAAAGCAAAATTAACTATAGAAAGCTAGACAAAATGAGTGAACATTTACCGGTTTTCTGCAGGATGAGAAATAAGAGTAGAAGGAAGCCCTTTCTGAGTTTAAATGTTATGAAAGAAATTACAGTTCTTCACCATAATGTAACTCTCCAATAAGCCAAAAATAAAAACAAGCCAAAAAAGTTGGTCACTCTAAATGGAATAGGCGAGATGTGGTTTCGTTTAAGAAAGCAATATGCAGGAGATCAAGGCAAGAAATAAAACAGTCATGAAGGGGAAACAATTTAATAAATATTTAAAAACATGAAGCTTCGTAGCCATTCAAAAATGCAGTTTAATGTAAGACTATATAAAGATTTAATTTTGCTTTTCATTGTTTTTAAATGAGAATTCTTATTGCTGACAAGCACGTAGTGAAATAGGTATTTATCTGTATTGCTAGTAAGACTATAAACAGCTACAAACATTTTGGCAACATTTGGCAATACAAGCAATTTGGCAGTATTCACTGTGTACCTTAAAATGTTTGTTTCTGGAATGCAGAAATGTTGTTTCTAGGAATATATCGTAAAGAAATAACCCAAAATTCAGAAAAGAAAAGTTTATGCCCAGAATTGTTAAACACTGTACTATTTATTCTTGGAAAAACACAAGCCTGAATATAATAATGAGACAGTTAGGTAATAATTGTGATACATCTAGTATAATTATGAGACGAAGGATATTTATACTCTAATATGGAAACTAAATGTGATCTCACACTAAATGTTAAAAAAAGAACATATAAAATAGATTTAAAATAAGATCTCAACTACTGTATATTTATTTTTAACTTTTAAGTTCAGGAGTGCATGTACAGGTTTGTTACATAGGTAAACGTGTCATGGGGGTTCCTCGAACAGACTGTTTTGTCACCCAGGTGGTAGACCTAGTACCTCTCAGTTATTTCTCCTGATCTTCTCTCCCCTTCCACCCTCTACCCTCTGATAGGCCCCAGTGTGTGTTGTTCCCCTTGATGTGTCCATGAGTTTTTTTTTTTTTTTTTGAGACGGAGTTTTGCTCTTGTTACCCAGGCTGGAGTGCAATGGTGCAATCTCGGCTCACTGCAACCTCCGCCTCCTGGGTTCAGGCAATTCTCCTGCCTCAGTCTCCCAAGTAGCTGGGATTACAGGCACTCGCCACTGTGCCCAGCTAATTTTTTGTATTTTTAGTAGAGACGGGGTTTCACCATGTTGACCAGGATGGTCTCAATCTCTTGACCTCGTGATCCACCTGTCTCGGCCTCCCAAAGTGCTGGGATTACAGGTGTGAGCCACCGCGCCCGGCCTCCATGTGTTCTTATCATTTAGTTCCCACTTGGAAGTGAAGGCATGCGGTGTTTGGTTTCTGTTTTTGCATTAGTTTGCTAAGGATAATGCCCTCCAGCTCCATCCATGTTGCTGCAAAGGCCATGACCTCATTTTTTACAGCTGCATAATATTCCACAGTATATATGTACCACATTTCCTTTATCCAGTTTCCTATCAGTGGGCACTGAGGTTGATTCCATGTCTTTGCTATTGTGAATAGTGCTGCAATGAACATAAGCATGCATGTGTCTTTGTGATAGATGACTAAGATTCCTTTGGATATATAACCAGTAATGGGATTGCTGGGTCAAATGGCATTTCTGTTTTTAGATCTTTGAGGAATTGCTACACTGTTTTCTACAATGGTTGAACTAACTTACACCAGTGGTGTATAAGTGTTTCTTTTTCTCCGCCGTCTCACCAGGATCTGTTATTTTTTGACTTTTAAGTAATAGCCATTCTGACTGGTGTGAGATGCTATCTCACTGTGGTTTTGATTTGTATTTCTGTAATGATTGTGATGTGGAGCTTTTTTTCGTATGCTTGTTGGCCACATGTATGTCTTCTGAAAAGTGTTCATGTTCTTTGCCCACTATTTAATGGGGTTGTTTGTTTTTTCTTGTAAACTTATTTAAGTTCCTTTTGGATGCTGGATTTTAGGCCTTTGTCAGATGCATAGTTTGCTACTATATCCTCCCATTCTGTAGGTTGTCTATTCACTTTCCTTTGCTGTGCAGAAGCTCTTTTGTTTAATTACATCCCATTTGTCAGTTTTTCCTTTTGTTGCAATTGCTTTTGGTGTGTTTGTCCTGAAATCTTTGCCCATTCCTATGTCCAGAATGGCATTGCTTAGGTCATCTTCCAGGGTTTTTATAGTTTTGGGTTTTATACTTAAGTCTTTAGTCCATCTTGGGTTAATTTTTGTATATTAACAAAATACAAAATTTTGCTAATGGCCTAAGGAAGGTGTCCAGTTTCGATCTTCTGCATATGGCTAGCCAGTTATCCCAGCACTATTTATTGACTAGGGAGTCCTTTCCCCATTCCTTGTTTTCGTCAGCTTTGTTGGAAGATCAGATATTTGTAGATGTGGCCTTAGTTCTGAGTTCTCTATTGTGTTCCATTGGTCTATGTGTCTGTTTTTGTACCGGTAACATGCTAGTTTGGTTACTATAGCCCTGTAGTATACTTTGAAATCAGATAGTGTGATGCCTCCGGCTTTGTTCTTTTTGCTTAGGGTTGCCTAGGCTATTCAGGCTCTTTTTTGATTCCGTATGAATTTTAAAATAGATTTTTCAATTAATAGTAATGTGAAGAATGTCGTTGGTAGTTTAATAGGAATTGCACTGAATCTGTAAATTGCTTTGGGCAGTACTCACACTTTGACGATATTGATTCTTTCTATCCATGAGCATGGCATGCTTTTTCATTTCTTTGTGCCATCTCTGATTTCTTTGAGCAGTGCTTTGTAATTCTCCTTGTAGAGATCTTTCACCTCCCTGGTTAGCTGTGCTCCTAGGTGTTTTAATTCTTTTTGTGGCAGTTATGAATGGGACTTTGTTGATGATTTGGCTCTTGGCTTGTTGATGGTTGGTGTATAGGAATGCTACTGATTTTTGTATCCTGAGACTTTGCTGAAGTTGTTTATCAGCTTGAGGAGCTTTTGGGCTGAGGCTGGGGTTTTCTGGCTATACGATCCTGTCATCTACAAACCTACAAAGGATGCCCTTTATTTCCTTCTCTTGCCTAATTGCTGTGGCCAGGACTTCTTTTTGCTGCTGTTGTTGTTGAGATGGAGTCTCACTCTGTCGCCCAGGCTGGAGTGCAGTGGCGCGATCTTGGCCCAGTGCAACCTCTGCCTCCTGGATTCAAGCGATTCTCCTGCTTCAGCCTCCCAAGTAGCTGGGATTACAAGCATGTGCCATCACACTCGATTAATTTTTGTATTTTAGTAGAGATGGGGTTTCACCATCTTGGCCAGACTGATCTCGAACTCCTGACCTCAAGTGACTTGCCCCACTGAGCACCCCAAAATCTGGGATTACAGGTGTGAGCTACCACGTCCGGCCAGGACTTCTAATACTATGTTGAATAGGAGTGGTGAGAGAGGGCACCCTTGTTTTGTGCCATTTTCAAGGGGAATGCTTCTAACTTTTGCCCATTCAATATGATGTTGGCTGTGGGTTTGTCATAGATGGCTGTTATTAAGAAACGTTCCTTCAATGCCTACTTAACTGAGAGTTTTTAACATGAAGGAGTTCAACTATTGTATATTTAAAAATAAAAAAGCCTCTGCAATGGTTTTTATCTACCAAAGGGAAGGGGAAAGCTTCATGCGTTCACCAAAGAATAGAAGAAAATAAACCAAAATGTTGTCAATAGCTGTTCAAGGTGGTAAAATTTCTACATTTCAGAATTGCATGCATTTTGTACAATGAATTACTGTTATAATGGGATGACTTTACCTTTTAAGAAATTTCTAGCTTTGCATAAGTGATTTACACAGCAAGTATTATTTCCTTTAGTTTCACTGGATTTGTGTTTTAACAGAAGATTCTTTGTTTAAAAAAAAAAGTCAACTCTGTATTTCTCAACCAACATCTGAGCTCCTCCTCTACAGGGGATTCTGCCGGTAATTTGCTTTTATTTGAGTAATTTCATGTCAGTTTAACATATTCCCTCATGCAGTTTCAGTGCTGCTGAGAAGAGGACTCTTTGCCGCTTACAGCATGTAATGGTTTAGGGAGCAGCCTTGTAGGTTCATCTGCGTGGATTTTGCAGGGAGAATAAATTGGTGCGTCATCTGTACTGAGCTTAATGTAATGGGAAACAAACCCAGGACTTTATCCATTCATGCCCTTACTTTTGCATTGTCTTTGACAATTCAGTGTTACCACTATGAAAATTAAGTTATATTAGGTCATCTGGAGATTCAGATGGAGTCAACATTTATTGAGCATCTGTTCTGTAAGAAGTGGGAGGGGTGGAAGTCATCCAGGCCCAGGGTATATTACTCAGTAAGTGCTTTAGTTTATTGGGCATAGTACTTACCACTTAAAACCTAACAAGGGGCTCTGTAAGAATCCCCTGTGCCTGTGCTCGGAAGTCTAATGCAATGTTAGCTATAAAGCTAGAACTTAAGTATGAATCAATGAATTTTTAACTGAATGAATGAACGGGTAGCTCTTTGGATGGGCAACCTAATGAATGAATATACTTCTCAGTGGATGAGTGAATGTATGCATGAATTAAACAACTCGGTCCTGGATTCTGCTTAAAAGTTGGAAAGAACCTCTCCACTTCTCCAAGCATCTTTTGCTCCTGAGCGTGATGACCAAAGTAAGAAAAGAGAGAGAAGGCCCTGCCACACGTTTGATCACTGCTGCTACTAATGAAATTTTTCGAGGAATAGCCAGTCCGTAATGACCCCAAAAGCATCCTTCATATCCAAGTACTTCAGTATCGTTGTGGCCTTTTTAAAGAGCTATCTAGAAACAAGGATACTGTAAGTCAACCTATTTTGGGCACTCAAAGCCAGCAATTCTGTCTTCAATAAATGATTAATGTCAGAAAAGTATTTAAGTGCATTTGTTTTCTAATAAGTCTCTCTTCAGGTCCATTATGCATGAATCAAGTTGGGGAAGTTGGCTGGGTTCATTTGGCATCCTTTATGAAAATCAAAGAAATGCGAGATTTAAAATCCAGCCATATTGATTATCCCGCCTTCCTCACACTCCTTACCAGAAACTAAGATCGGCAGTGACAGGATCTCCAAGAACTCAGGGGTCGAGGGCACTTCACGGATAGTGAGCAGAAGGGAGGGGCCCCCCAAAGAGGAAAAAAAGCCGGTTTCCAGTATCTGAGATGCAGAAGAAAATGAACGGCCACTTGCTTATGTCGCCCTAAACTGCTCCCCTGAGCAGTCCCTCGAAGAACCACTCCACTAAAAGTGAGCTCCTTTGGTCACAATAGAGGCAGCAGATTGCTTCCTGGCAAGCCCTCCAGGGTGTTTAATGCCATGTTAGTTTCCATGATTCAGAAGCACTGTGGTTAAGGGCACATGCACGAGCGGCCCCATTTCCCATTTTTCTGAACTAATAAAATTGAGACTGATATCCGATGCCTAAGTACCTGCCCTGCAGAAGGCTTCCACATCTATCACCTCCCGAAAACTCCCACCACCTCTGTGGGGTCCACGTCTGTCAGCATTTCCTATTGACAGAGGAGGAAGCTGAGCGCTGCAGAGGTGACGTGACCAAGGTGATGAGGATTGGTGATCGAGAGCCAAACTCAGGTCCCTGGACTTTAAATACTGGGTACCTCCCCTGCTGTGTTTATTTCTTCCACCATGAATAGAGTGGCAATTTCTAGGTTCCCAAGGAGCTTTCTACCCTGGTTGGCCTAGGCCAGTGCAAAATAAGTTTCCACTTGATGCACCGCTTGCTAGTAGGCATGTGTTTGAAATTAAGTTAGCATTTGCAGGAGAGTTCTCATGCCCACGTGCTTTTGCTACGTGGCCTTTGGCTCTGGTGGTTATCACTTTGCAGCTCCTTGGTTTTCTGAGATAGCCTGTCTCTGACACTGGGACTCCCCAGGCCTGGGGTTTTGGCCCATCTGTCTGACTGGTGACTTTACTAGATTAGGAGTTTTGCTCAGGGGGCCAAAGACAGTGTTTCTTGCTAGACTGAGTGGTGAAGGCATCACTGTTACTGGAACAGTTGACCCAGACAGAGTAGGTGGGCTGGGCCAAACCAAAGGGAGAGATGGGTGCACCCTTGTCAGCTGTACTGGATCGGAGATGTCAGAGAATGTGTTTTGCTCTCTCTGTTCGGTGGATCGGTATTATTATCTCCACGATTCCCTGACCTGTCCATTCACAGAGCATCAACATGTGGGTTTCTTTAGCCATAGTGGAGCCAGCTTAAAGGTTGCAGAGTGCTGAAATACTGAAAAGATTATGCTGGTAACCCTTTCCCCAATGGTTATTAAACATGAAAATACTAAATGATAAAATAAGCTTAAGGAAATGGCCGACATTTTAAATCTCACCATGAGGCTTAACTTTAAAGGCTTTTTATTATTAAGTTTAGTTGTATTTTGAAATATTAAAGATCAAGTTTTTATTAAAAAATCTTCCTTGGTGCCACAATTTGCTGATGACGTACGAACATGCTGTCTGCACTGGTGTCAGCCCCGTCCTCACCCCTGCCCAGAAGACTTCCTGATTCTTTGCGGGAGGCAGACACGCTGTTACCTACTGTTCTTTGCGTCTTCTGTATTTGTGAGAAACGTGTCCTCAGCTCCTTGCTGTCAGTCTGTTTGAGATCAGGAAAACACAAGTATATTAAAAGAGCACCAAAGTGATAAGGGTCTTGGTCTTCTCAATACCCATTTGCATTTCCCTTCTAAAAGGTGGAAACAAGACCTGTGTCTAATATGCAACTCATTCCTTCAAAAAGATTTATGTAGGGAATTGACAGGTAACTACCTGTTATTAGTAAGAGAGCCTCAAGACCAGTGACTTTGAACTGCCTTCCTCTGGGCTGGGAATAAGGACATCATCATTTCATTAAAACTTGTGTGTGGGCTTGGAGGGTCTAGGAGTCACTTCTGCTCAGGGTCACTCTGGAGTCATGTGGATGTCAGGATAAAAATGTCCATCTGAGGAAAATCTTATTGGGACAAACAAATCGATCTTGTGAGCCACAGTGGAGAAGTGAATAAGAAAAGCTGGTGATGTGCCGGGTACAGTGGCTCACGCCTGTAATCCCAGCACTTTGGGAGGCCGACGTGGGTGGATCACAAGGTCAGGAGATTGAGACCAACCTTGCCAACATGGTAAAACCCTGTCTCTACTAAAATACAAAAATTAGCTGGGCATGGTGGTACATGCCTGTAGTCCCAGCTACTTGGGAGGCTGAGGCAGGAGAACTGCTTGAACCCAGCAGGTGAGATGCAGTGAGCTGAGATCGTGCCACTGCACTCCAGCCTGGCACCTGGCAGCAGAGCAAGATTCTGTCTCAGGAAAAAAAAAAAAAAAAAAGAAAAGCTGGTGATGGATGTGGCCATGGAGAAGGGGTCAAGGGAGGAGGAGACCAGTCATTCCGGGAGGGAGGCAGGGGCTCCCACTGAGGGTTCTTCATGCAGCCATTGTGCTGGTTGCTTTCTGTGCATTTGTGTGTGTAATGTCCCAGCACGGTGGGAGGCATGGTATTTTACCTCCGTTAGCAGATGAGACACGGAGGCTCAGGGAGCAGAAGCTACTAACTCGAGATTGCACAGCTGGGAAATGGAGCCTCTCCTGCAGGCTCTGGCCACCCAGCCTTGTGGTGGTCCCTGTGGGCTGGACGGTCGAGGCTCTGATGGGAGCTGCCAGTCCTGACCACGTTGCCTTGGTGACAGTGGGGCTAGAGTGAGAGGTGGTTTAGGTGCTGAATAAAGCTCTCTTTTTGTTTGTAGTGCCAGTTGGGATGCCAGCCACCTCACACCAGCTTCTGCCAGCCCAGGGCCGGGTCTTGGGCCATTTCCCCACTTCAAGAGCTGCCCCTTCATTTCCCCAGCACCCGTGTTGTTCCAGCCCTCACAGGCTTAGTATTGAGCTAATGGCCATGGCCACATAGCAGTGATGACAGTGATGAAATTGATGTTTTCAATATGCATCCTGCATTCCTTCCATGTTTGAAAAGGCTACCTTATTTTTTTTTAATCTAAAAAAATGTTTTTGAGATGGAATCTGGCTCTGTCGCCTAGGCCGGAGTGCAGTGGCAAGATCTCTGCTCACTACAGCCTCTACCTCCTGGGTCCAAGCGATTTTCTTGCCTTAGCCTCCTGAGTAGCTGGGATTATAGGCACATGCCACCATGCCTGGCTAATTTTTGTATTCTTAGTAGAGACGGGGTTTCACCATGTTGGCCAGGCTGGTCTCGATCTACTGACCTCAGAGTAATCCACCTACCTTGGCCTCCCAAACTGCTGGGATGACAGGTGTGAGCCATCATGCCTGGCCAAGATTTCCTTTTAACCAGAATATAATTATGTGGATGTTTCCCCTGTTTGGAAGATTATTTTTTCTCATTTCATTTCAGCTTTAGGTTTTATCATATTGGAGTTTTCATCAGGACTTGATAAAATTTTTTGGAGACTTTCATAGATTACGCATAAATGTAAAATATGCTTCTGCTGAGCATCTTTTAAAAGAGCTCACACACCCTCGGTTGTTGGAATTGCATCTAGCTAGTTGGGGCACCCTCAGAATGTGTACCTACTCTGAGGTCTGCACCCTCCACCCCCGAGGCCGGGCGCGAGCTGGGTGGGGTTTGGAGGTTGCGACCTTCTACTTGGATCAAAGGTGCCCATAGGACTTCCCAGGACTGACTATGAAAGGGAAGTCGCTTAAATACTCACGACCACCCGAACAGTCAGAAAGAAGACCATGAACTGAAATCCAGGTCGTCCCAGGGAAGGCTGACATTCGTGAAGTCTAGCATGTTGGGCTTCTTGTCTTACAGGCAGCATTAAGAGCGGTTAGAAGCATGAGACTGGCCCAAGCTGGGACCCCGCGTTTACTCACCCATTACCCCTGTACACATCACCTCCTGTAACTAAACCTCGGTTTTCGCATCTATAATATGAGAATGGCAACACCTTCCATAGTGGGTTTTTGTGAGAAATATGGGATAATATATGCTAGACATTTATTATACCGATGTTGCTGCACTGGTTACGATTCAGAAGCTCTGTGATGTTTAACTGTAAACGTTTTTGGCCAGGTGCAGTGGCTCATGCCTGTAATCACAGCACTTTGGGAGGCTAAGGTGGGCAGATCACTTGAGGTCAGGAGTTGAAGACCAGCTTGGCCAACATGATGAAGCCCCATCTCTACCAAAACTACAAACATTAGCCCGGTGTGGTGGCACATGTCTGTAGACCCAGCTACTCGGGAGGCTGAGGCAGGAGAATCGCTTGGACCCGGGAGGTGGAGGTTGTAGTGAGTTGAGACTGTGCCACTGCACTTCAGCCTGGGCAACAGAGGAGACACCATCTCAAAAACAAACAGAAACAAGAACATTTCATCTTATAGCAGTTGAAGCTATAGAAAGCCTTTCAGAACACTTAAATTTCCTTCTGCCGTATTTCTTCTCATGACAGAGTAAGTTACCAAGATTTTCCATCTGTGTTTGCTTCTGAGTCTGGCTTTCTGTGGATTAGGTATAAAAGCTCTTGGCAAATTTGTTTTTCTCTCACAAGCTACTCAGATCCAACTATTAAATATAACTAATAAGCATTACTTTTCCATAGACCTGAGTTTTTATCATGCGACAGTGGGGCTTTGGGACTGAACGTTATTTATTAGAGGATGTAGTGAAAAAGTTGAGTATGATTTATGGTTTCTTCAGAGTTTGGTTTGTTTTCACGGACGTCCTGTGCTATATAGGCATCTTGGACGGAAATTTAAAAATAAATGAATTTTGTATAGGCTTCTGTCATACCATTAGACGATGCTGATTTTTAAACTGAGGAATATTTTACTTAGGGCTGGTCCCAAAGACAGTTAAGTCCAGTCTAGAATACTTTCTCTTCTGTTTTGTTTTAGGATTAGGTCAACCAAACTCCAAGGAATCCAAAACTAAACCCAGCCTTGTTTGCCAGGAGTAAGAACTGAGTGACTTCCTCGGGGCTGCACAAGTTAGCTGCTGCCCTTGTAGAGACTTTGGCTCCGTTCATCCTGAGCACCGGTGATCTGAATGTGCTGTGTGCTGGACGCCACCTCCCTCGTTTCTCCTGGGACTGTCCCCACTCCCCTGTCCTTTGTGGGGTGGTAGAGCTGGATCCCTTAATCACTGTTGAGGAAGCGTGCACCGGAATAGAGGGAAGAGTTTGCCTTGGGAGGGCATCAGTGTGTTTGACTTGGAAGGGATCCTGGAGCGGACCTTGTCAGTTTCTTCCTAAGGATAAAGATGGCGAAGCTGTAGTCTTGAGCATCCACAGGCTTCCAGGTGGACAGATTTGTGTAAGAGTGTGTGTGTGTGTGTGTGTGTGTGTGTGTGTGTGTGTACACAAAGGTAACTGCTGTTAGTGTTGTGGTAAGACTTTTCTTCTGTTTTTTTTTTTTGGAGTTGTGATTATTTTCTCCACATAGTTTTCTATCATTGTCACTTAATATCATGATGAAAATGTATCCATTTTACTACAAACCTATTTTAGTGACACTTTACCTATTCCATTCAGTGGGTCTTCCATAATTCAGCTTTTTGTTTCCTTATGTCAGAAATGTAAGTTGTTTCCAGTTTTTTGTGTTGGAAACAGTAGTGGTTGAGTAACTTTATACACAGAGAATTTTCTAAAAGTTAATTTTGTTCTTAAGAAGTTAGTTTACTATTAAGTGGTATGAAGGTGTTTAGCGTCCTGATATGTGTGTCGAATTGCTTACTAAAAAGTTGGATTTGTACTCACACTGTGGCTGGGAGTCCCACTCTACCTCATCTCTCTAGAATGGAGTATTGTCATTAAAAGCAAAAAGCCTGGTTTGGAATGTAAAGAGCAGTATAAAAGAATTTGTATTTCTTTGATCTCTTTTTCTTTGTTCTGGATTTTGAGGTCAAAAGAGCTTCAATCAGGTATTTAGATTTTAACGATGTTGCTAAGTTGGGCAGGAGCATTATTTCAGTAATTCTCCTTGCATTGATTTCTTTAGAAGACAGTTTTTGTCTTTTCTACAAACCTCATCTGGTTGAGTGCTGCAATGTGAATATATATTAAAAACAAACAGACAAACACCTTTTAAAACCAGCTAGTGGCAGAGTTAATCCCATTTCAGTTTTAGCCTGTCTTCCTGAGCATGAATGAGGTTCACGCTTATTTAATAGTTTCAGAATTTTGCCTAAGACAGAATATGAAGTCTAACTAAGGTTATCTTCTTGCCTAATTTAATGCGTTAAACTGAAAGCTCCCTGTGTATTTAGAGAAGGATGTAGTTTGGATTCTTTCATGGGGAGATTCTGGGTTTTCTTTCATTTGCTTATGTTTTCACCAATATAGGCTGGGGAGCATATGGTATCATCTGCCTTACACCATACATAACTCACTTCAGAGTCCCGTCAACCAAACCCCCTGCTAGAATGTGTATGTCTGGCTGTGTCTACGGAACTTCATGGTAGAAATGGTACCTGAGAAATTCAGTGCTAGTGAGAGCGTTTGTCTGGCTTGCACTTTAATATATTCTTATGTTAATTAGTTCATTCTCACACAGCTAATAAGACATATTTGAGACTGGCAATTTTTAAAGGAAAGAGGTTTAATTGACTCACAGTTCTGCAGAGCTGGAGAAGCCTCAGGAAACTGAACAATCATTGCAGAAGGGAAAGCAAACATCTCCTTCTTCACATGATGGCAGTAAGGAGAAGTGCCGAGCAAAATGGGGGAAAGCCCCTTATAAAACCATCAGCTCTTATGAGAACTTACTATCACGAGAACAGTGTTAGAGTAACCACTCCCATGATGAAATCACCTCCCACTGGGTCCCTCACATGACACGTGGAGATTATGGGAATCACAATTCAAGGAAGATTTGGGTGGGGACACAGCCAAACCCTATCACCTTGTCTCCACACCACAGTTTGGGAAGATTACATAGTTGAGGAAGGTAAAGTACATGTGAGTGTTTGTGACTGCATTATTTCCCATTTCTGAGTCACTAGCAGAAAAGTATAGGTTAGAATGAAAACACTGGGGAAGATGCTTTAACAGATTACAGGTAAATTAAAGACAATGTCTTGACGTAGATATGTAGAGAAGGAAAACTGAGTTGTTGACCATCTCATTGGCTCTCCCAAGAAGAGATGAAGTTATTTATCTTAGCTGCTCCTTCTTTGTCTGCTGGCAAATGATACTTTCTTGCAAATGATAGAAAAATCCCCATTACTTGGGTGCTCCCTGTTCTAGGCATCCTGGTAAGTGTTTCAAATGCTTTACTTGATCCTTGCAGCCATCTCATGCTGAAGTTACTGTTCTGATTTTATACAGGAGGAAAGCAAGGGCCAACTAAGTTAAGCAACTTCCATAGCTGTAAAGTGGCCAAGCTGCCTAACTCTGCCCTCTCCACAGCAGAAGCTTCAACAACTATGCTGCGTTGCTCCCTCTGTCCCCCCAAGCAGAGCAGTGCTTGGTTTCCAGGTGGTCCGCGTTCCCTGCACATTTCAGAATTTCTCTTTTCTGGTGCTGACTTTTGGATGATGACCTTTCTGCTCACTTTAGTAGAGCACGCCAACCCTGTGGACCTTCCTCAAGTTAGCAAGCAGTGTACGTTTGCTTCCTCAGAGACTTGCAGGCATCTCCCCTTTGTGGCATCTGCCCATCATCTGCCCACACGTAACCTGCACAGGGGCTGGGAAATGGGGTCCGTTCAGTTCTGTGCTCAGAATGGGCGGATCTCATTCTCATCATACAAAAGGATGATAAAACACAGAGAAGAAAGGGAAATCAGCCATAATCCTTCTGCCACCATTTAGTCACTGTTAATAGTCATAGATACAGTAGTAGATGGAGATATGAATGATATATATGCACACATTATTATTTTACAGCTAAGATTTCTACTTCTTTGTGAACTTCTCTCACTCAGTGTATTCTAATATTCTCTAAAGGTCTCTACTAGCTGACTTAACCCCTTTTGTGCACTGTTGGCTCATAACCAACATCCCCTATGTATTTAACCCCTTTTGTTGCTCCCATCCTTATATGAACAACTCAGTTTTTATGTCCAAGTGGTGCTGAAGGAGACTCCTCTGGTATTCAGTAAGAAACCTTGCTAATGTTAATGATGGTTACCTATTTTCTCAAATAGTCGTGAAGTCCTTTCCCACAGACTCATAGCTAGCACTTTTTTAATATGTGCCCTTGAGAACTGCCAGAGACTTTGCCAAATGATTGGCTAAATTCAATTTCTACTAATTTCCCAGTGGCCTGGGAAATAAAGGGGTAGATTATATCTCCTTATTATATCTACTCCCCTTTATTTGGAGTAGATTATATCTCCTTGAATCTGTTATAATTCCTAGTGACAATTGCTTTTTATCTACGTTTTAAATGCTGCTGCAGTCATTTTCGGGTCATGTATATTGAGCTCGTGGGTCAGATGCTGCCTTCTGGAAAATTCAGATAATGTATCCAGATATGGTTTCCTGGCAATTTTTCCTATTCTCTATGATTTAAAAATGTCTGTGTTTCCACAATCACTTTTGCATGTTGCCTTAGTTTGCTGGGTTGTGGTTTGTGTGGGAGTCATTGTCTGGTGAGAAGCCTCCCCCTGCCTTTTATGTTTTAGTTTTTTGAGATGGAGTCTCACTCTGTCACCGAGACTGGACTGCAGTGGCACGATCTCTGCTCACTGCAACCTCTGCTTCCCAGGTTCAAGCGATTTTCCTGCCTCAGCCTCCTGAGTAGCTGGGATTTCAGGCACCTGCCACCACACCTGGCTAATTTTTTTGTATTTTTAGTGGAGATGGGGTTTCACCACGTTGGTCAGGCTGGTTTTGAACTCCTGACCTCAAGAGATCTACCAGCCTTGGCCTCCCAAAGTGCTAGGATTACAGGTGTGAGTCACTGCTCCTGGCCTCCTCACTGCCTTGTAATGGATGCTTTAAGTCCTCATTGGGTCACTTATCTGCATCCAGGGGTAACTGTGCCAGCCTCTGTAACCAGATTTCATTGTGTGAACTTGTTGAAAAGGAATTCCCAGTAGGATCTGGCATCTTGCATTCCCATCCCTAGGGTTTCTCATGGTCATGTGGTGAATTTCAGGAAAACAAGTGCTAAAGGTTAAATGCTGCTTCTGAGCTCACTGATGGGAAAACACCTGCTATTTTCTTTTATAAGTACCAAAAGCCAGAAAAAGGCAATACATCATCTTTGCTTTGTCAAACACATGAGTTCATCATTTTTGGCCTTGATAGTAAGAAACTTTTTTTCACAGAAATATGGCATCTCAGCAGTTTCCTAGTTCTCTGATTTAAAAACTCTATAAGTACTGATCTGATATGCTCAGAAACAGCATAAATTCTTTGTCATATCCTTGCCTCATATAATAAACTGCTGAAATGGATTTGCTGGAAAGATTCTTTCCATAACATTCTAGGTACTTGCAAAGCTAAAAGGGAAATAGGCAAAGTATTTTTAAAATGTTTCTCTACAGCTATTTTTATCACTGGTCAGATATTTATACCATCTTTCCTCAGCATGACATGAAGTTGGCTAATCACCACATTAGAAGAGAAGGCGCTCTTTTATTCAAAATGGGAAAGATGCTGATAGGTTTGGATCTGTGTCCCTGCCCAAATCTCATGTTGAATTTGTAATCCTCAGTGCTGGAGGTGGGACCCGGTGGGAGGTGATTGGATCACAGGGGCAGAGTTCTCATGAATGGTTTAGCACCATCCCCCCCTTGGTGTACTATATAGTGATTGAATTCTCTTGAGATCAGGTTGTTTTAAAGTGTGTGGCACCTCCCCCTTCTCTCTCTCTTGGTCTTCCTCCTGCCATGTAAGGTGTCTGCTCCCCCTTTGCCTTCCGCCATGAGTAAAAGCTTCCCGAGGCCTCCCAGAAGCAGAAGCCACTGTGCTTCCTGTACAGCCTGCAGAACCATGAGCCAATGAAACCTCTTTTCTTCATGCATTGTCCAGCCTCGGATATTTCTTTATAGCAGGACGAGAATGGACTAATTCAGATGGGTCCCCAAACGTCTATCTGGAATGAACTTAAGACATATGTCACGTATTTGTCCTCCAGACACCCCCGTATAGAATTCAGCCATGTTTCTCTTAATAATCAGCCGTAGGTCAGGTGCGGTGGCTCACGCCTGTAATGGAGGCTGAGGCGGGCAGATCACCTGAGGTTAGGAGTTCGAGACTGACCTGGTCAACATGGTGAAACCCCATCTACTAAAAATAGAAAAATTAGCCTGGCATGGTGGAGGCTGAGGCAGGAGAATCACTTGAACCCGGGGGGGGCAGAGATTCCAGTGAGCCAAGATTGCCCCATTGCACTCCAGCCTGGGCAAAAAGAGTGAAACTCCAAAAAAAAAAAGAAAAGAAAAAGAAAAAAAAATCAGGCCTGATTCTAAAGTTAGTTAAATTATTTAACAACTCACAGCACTTCTCACCTGGTTCTTCAGAGGATGCTTTGACTTTTCTTGTTTTGGCATTTGCATATAAATTTGAGAATCCACCTGAGTTTCACAAAATCAAAAGGCAATCGCCTCCCTGGGATTTTGATTAGAATCTGTTGTCCCTTTTTACTGAAGGAAAAACTGAGGTACAGACAGTTAATGTGCCCCAAATAGGGTACCAATCCCCAACCAGCAAGAGATAGAGCAGAGCGGCATACCTGGCCAGGTGAGCTCGCAAGATGCAACCACCATGCACCGGGCTAGGAAATGGACCTCGAGGACTGAAGTGGAGCTGAAACTCAAGACCCCAGACACACCGGGCTTGTCTGATTTCTCTTAAGACTCTTCTGCTTGGGATTCCCCCTTAAACTTCACTACTGCTATGTGAGACCCTGGTTCATGCATTGCTAGTGAGGGCATGGTAAAATTGCAATTTACCTTGAAATTTTATAAGGAAAAAAGAAAGCTTAATTTTTCTTCCTAAGGCCCTAATATGGAACTGGACACTGAGGAAGGCAGTGTTTAATCCCTTGCATTTCCGATGTCGGCTGGCTTCCTTTTCTTAGTGTAAACTTGGCACAGCAAAGGATTTTTCAGGTAATTTACAAATGCTAGACCCCAGAAACCTAGTGAAGGATCGAGCTTGGTCTGGTCAGATTGTCTGGACACTATTACTGGCTAGTCTGGGGACAATGAGCAAATTGCATGAATATTCAACATCAAAGTGTAACTGCTGCCAAGCTGCAAACCCATGCAAACCCCTCCTATTTATGTGGCTCCCAGAGTCAAGTGCACTGAGCTGGGCTGCCAACTTAATGCCTGTTCCTTAGTGGGAGCCTGGGAGTGCTGAAACTCAGTGAGGAGCTTTCCAGCCTGGAATTGTCTGTGGAAATGCCGTCTGGGAAAGGCCAGAGATGTGATGATTCCGACCCCGCAGGGCCTGGATTTGTCCCAGACAGTGGAGCTTCCGGAGCCTAGAGAAGGGTGTGTCGCAGAGGAGCTAAGATTTCAGAGAAATCGGCCAAAAGGTTCTTCCTGTTTCCCTCCTATCAGAAATGTATAGGAATCTTGCAGGAATGCAGCCCATCCTCCAGATAGTCCCAGCAAGTGGAAACATGCCTCCCTGTGACTCTCCTTGTGCCTGAAACTGTCCTCAGAGCCAACCTGCATGACCCAGGAGTGACTGCACTAAAAGCTGTGCTGTCTTTTGCCCTTGGGGTAATTTCTGGGCTGCTCTGCAAAAGAGAGTTCTGAGCCCAAGAGAACGACCACCTCACACCTCAGAAGCAAAACACCCCTGACACGTGCAGGAGAAAGAGCTGAGTTAAACTGAGCCCCAAGATCAGTTACCGATTGTGGCAACCTTACACAAGTGGCCCATCTTTTTTTTTTTTTTTTTTTGAGAGTGAGTCTCTCTCTGTTGCCTGGGCTGGAGTGCAATGGCGCAATCTCGGCTCACTGCAACCTCTGCCTCCTGGGTTCAAGTGATTCTTCTGCCTCA
This sequence comes from Saguinus oedipus, assembly GCA_031835075.1. NCBI lineage: Eukaryota > Metazoa > Chordata > Mammalia > Primates > Cebidae > Saguinus > Saguinus oedipus. The sequence continues at coordinate 170,836,086 of CM063172.1, read as the reverse complement.
GCCTCCTGAGTAGCTGGGGTTACAGGTGTGAGCCACCACGCCTGGCTAAATTTTGTATTTTTAGTAGAGACAGGGTTTCACCATGTTAGCCAGGCTGTTCTTGAACTCCTGACCTTGTGATCCGCCCGCCGTGGCTTCCCAAAGTGCTGGGATTAGAGGCATGAGCCACTGCGCCTGGCTGCCTCAGTCTCTTATTCTGAAAAATGGGATGATATGAATGCTCATCTTGTGGGATTCATAGGAGCCTTAAAATGAGATCATATGTGTGAAACTCTTACAGATGCCCCGCAATTTATGATGGGATTACATCCCCATAAACCCATTGTAAATTGAAAATATTGTAGGTCAAAAAAGCATTGAATACACCTAACCTACTGAACACCATGGCTTAGCCTAGCCTGCCTTAAACGTGTTCAGGACATTTACATTAGCCTACAGTTAGGCCAAATCATTTTACACAAAGCCGATTTTATAATAAAGTGCTGAAAGGCCCATGTAAATTACTGAATACTGTACTGAAAATGAAAAACAGAAGAGTTGCACGGGCTTGAATTAAAATTTCTCTGAATGGACATTGCTTTTACACCATCATAAAGCTGGAAATTTTCAGTGGAATCCTAAGTCAGGAGCCGTCTGTGTACAGATGATTCATTATTAATAAAGATTGTAACAATGTTAGGATTTCTCCACTATTGTTGTTGCAAAGTTTTTCTTAGCATTAGACGTCTTCCTGGGGTAGCCTGCAAGGCTCTTCTGCTTCCAGAAAAAGCGAGTCTGCTGCTCTGAGCTTTCCTTTCCATCAGAGTATTTGAAACTCCTGCCCTTTTCCTCAAAGGAAACTGTTTATTTCCCAAACTGTAAAGTCATTGCAGTTCTGTTTTGAGGTGGAGATAGATTACAGGACTGTGAGTCTAACTGTATGTGTCGAGTTTCCTTCTCATTTAAGAACTCTTAAGGGTGTGTGCTGTGTGTATGTGTGTGCGTGTGTGTGAGACCGGGGTGTAGCGGGGGTAGTTTTCTTATCTTCATAGTTATTTGTATTTACTGATATCCTCAAAGTGGAGCCTTCATCTACGTTCATTAAATCATTCTACAAATATTTTTTAGAAATTAAGCTTTCAGCCAGGTGCTGTGGCTCACACCTGTAATCCCAGAACTTTATGAGGCTGAGGTGGGTGGATCACAAGGTCAGGAGTTCAAGACCAGCCTGACCAACATGGTGAAACCCCACCTCTACTAAAAATACAAAAATTAGCTGGGCGTGGTAGTGCACACCTGTAGTCCCAGCTACTCGGGAGGCTGAGGCGGGAGAACCGCTTAAACCCGGTAGGTGGAAGGCTGCAGTGAGCCAAGATCGTGCCACTGCACTCCATCCAGTCTGGGTGATAGAGCAAGACTCCGTCTCAAAAAAAAAATAATAATAATAAGCTCCCACCCTGTGCCAATGATGGCTCTCATGTGCTGCGGAGACAGTGGTGGTTTTCAAGTAAATGCCTCACTAGTTCCAGGTGCTTGAGGGGTGGCACCCACTCTGGGTAAGTCCTCGTCCTTGTCTAGGGCAGGCTTGACTTCAGGGCAGTCCTGCTGGAAGTGAAGGGTGAGCTGGGATCTGGAGGAGGAGAATGACAAGAGGGAGACGGAATGGGGCTGGGCGTAAGAGAATGGGGCTCAGGCCGCGATGGCAGCAGGAGGGGAGGCCAGATTTGCAGCCTGTCCTGTGGGCAGCAGTCACTTGTGGGACCCAGGGCTCTGTGGCTGGCTCAGCTACTGCTCAACTGGGAATCTGTGAACGCTGACTGAGGGGCTCCACCTTCCAGGCCTCAGTTTCCTACTCTGGACCAACGTCAGAGGGTGATGGGAGAATGAAAGGAAGGATTATCGTTAAAGGGTTTAGACTGTGCTCGACAGGAAGTAAGCACTATATCAATGCTTGCAAAATAGAGATAAAGCAACGAACGCACAGTGAGTTTAACCTTAAGTGTCTATTTTTCTTTTAAGAGCACTTGTTTCTGACTCTTGAAGCACATCACGTTTTTGCTCACATGTCCTGTTTGTTTGTGTTTTAGACGCCTTCCTGAGCCCTGGATCTTTCTTCCTTCTGGAAGTCTTTTGCTGTGGGTATTTGTTTTTGAATAAAAGTGTCCACACATCATGGACCTCGTGGGACTGCTGAAGTCTCAGTTCCTGTGCCACCTGGTCTTCTGCTACGTCTTCATCGCCTCGGGGCTGATCATCAACACCATGCAGCTCTTCACTCTCCTTCTCTGGCCACTTAACAAGCAGCTCTTCAGGAAGATCAACTGCAGACTGTCCTACTGCATCTCAAGCCGTAAGATCCTTACGATTCCGTACTTTGATCTTCCTTGTGGATGTGTCTCAGAATTGCGGCTCTTGGTGTGGGTTCCCTAGGCCTTCATCGTGCCCTGAGCTGTTTTTTTGTTTTGTTTTTGTTTATGTTTGAAATGGCTATTTTGTTTTCAGCTCCCAAAATTATTGTTTGAATGAGTAATGCCAGTAGCTCAAAATTCAACCACCACAGACAGGTATACTATGAAAAGTAAATATGCATTCTATCAGTTTCTTTAGCTCTCCTCCTCAGAAGCAATCAGTATTAATGATTTCTTGTTATCCTTACAGAATTAGCATACATATAGCTCTTATACATGTGGATGCACGTGTGTCTTTCTGTGTATATATCGAGATAAATAGATACATATACATATATTTTTTTAAAAAACTAAGTGGCAATACTATATTGTTTTCGTCCTTGCCTTTTTTCTTTAACTTTTTATTTTGAGATAACAGATTCACATGAAATTGGAAGAAATAATACTGAGACATCCTGGATGCTCCTTGGCCAGTTTTCCCCAATGGTAGCATCTTGCACAACTGGAATATAGTATTCCAACCAGAAAATTGACATTGATAAAATCCACCCTCCTGTTTCTCCACTTTGAAGTACACTGTGTGTGTGTGTGTGTGTGTGTGTGTGTGTGTGTGTCCACGTATGTTTGATTACACTAGGCTATTTCAAACATGACTAATTTGACTGGCCTGAGTTTCAACAGTTGAAAAAGATGTATCAGTATATTGGGACATCTAGAAATCCATTTTGTATTTGGTACTAATCGGCCTTAAGCCTATACCTATTCTTAAAAGTAGGGAACATGGTGTGATATTGGTTAATAGATCAGTGTGATATATATGGGTATGAATATATTTCAAAATATGAGCTTTTTAAAAACTAGGCTATTAAAAATATCAGCTAGCTAAGATTATGCCAAGAGTCCAAAATTATTGATATATTTTTGATACCCTTTAAATAAAATGATCAAATTTGAATTTGAATCAAAACAATTCAAGCTGTGTATAATTATCCAAATGGGTGACCACTGATCCAATTTCATTTGTTAAACTTCAGAATACTAACTTGTAAGGAAAAGAAGTCATAGACGTATCCCTATTTATGACTTTCTTCACCAACTCCAAGCTTGTAGATATGCCTATACTGCTTCTGATGTGGTTGGAGTGCAAGACCTTCTATGTCTTCTGTTACAGTGCTTTATAGAAGCACGTCTTGAAAGTGTCCATGAGGTCCCAAGGTTGAGGTACAATTGTAAAACGGTGTCTTTAATCTGTTTGTCTATGGCCTATTGGGAACAACCACCAGTTCAATCCAGTACGATGCAGTACTTTTCCTTTTCACAGACTTCACTCGACATTGGTGTCCTGGCATGTAAGCTTCTACAGTGGTATAGAAAATCGAAAAGACGATTTAGACAGGAATGTAGCTTTTGAAGAGAGAAAGCTTGGTAATCAAGGGAAAAGAGATAGTTGACTGAGATTTAAAAGGTGTTCATAATTTTAAGTGTCTTTTTACCTTTTAGCAGTTGGTCTCTATTTAAGCAGAATTTAAATTTAACAAGGCAATACTGTTATGCTTTTCATTAAAACCTGAGTTTACATGACTTGCATACACACATGGAGATTCCAAAATCTGTCAGTTTGCAATGTGAAATCCGGTTCAAGTGGATAGTTAAGAATTGGGTTTCTCGGGCTGGGTGTGGTGGCTCATGCCTGTAATCCCAGAACTTTGGGAGGCTGAGGTGGGTGGATCACAAGGTCAAGAGATCGAGACCATCCTGGTCAACATGGTGAAACCCCGTCTCTACTAAAAATACAAAAAAGTTAGCTGGGCATGGTGGTGTGTGCCTGTAATCCCAGTTACTCAGGAGGCTGAGGCAGGAGGATTGCCTGAACCCAGGAGGCGGAGGTTGTGGTGAGCCAAGATTGCGCCATTGCACTCCAGCCTGGGTAACAAGAGCGAAACTCCGTCTCAAAAAAAAAAAAAAGAAAAAAAAGAATTGGGGTTCTCATTTGAAGTTAAGAAGTAAGAAGTAAGATTTGGAATCAGAGTCCCCAAGAGTACTATATTTTTCTTTTGACTGATGGTAAAGACTAAGTTTATGGCAGGATTGGGGAGATATTTTTCCCAGGATGTGTCAGCCTATTTGTTTCTGGTGAAAATTAAGATAGGCAACAAATTCAGAAAGCAAGGCATATTTTTATCTGTCAAAAGTTAATTAAATTATTTAGAACAAACTTCAAATGAAACGCAAGAATTAACCATCTAAGACAACTGGCATCTCAATGCCAGGTGCAATGAAGGGTAGGCAACCTAACTTCACTGAAAGACTTAGAAGCTCCGCCTTCCATGTATACCCAGTGATGCTCTGTGTCTGCTTCCTCAGAGGGAGCACCTCTATCCAGCAATGACCCTTGCCTACTTACCTGGAGGAAGGCTTCCTAGGGTTTTGGGCCAAACAGTAGTAGAAGCATTTTTAAGCAATCTGAAGCAAGAAAGGAAGATTTCTCCCTCTAGAGGAGCAGTCCTGGCTGCCGGAAAAAGAGAATACAGTAGAAAGGGAGGGTGATGATCCTGGGTGGCTCATGGGCACCTCGTGGTAATAAGTCAATGCAAACTGTCCCCAGGTTTGAGAGAATCTCTGTTTCTGATATCCCTGTAGGTGTTAACAGAACTGTTCTCTTTTTCTGCTTCTTTTTCCTTGCTCCAGATAATTGACAGAGTTTCTTATCAATTATTTCAGAATAACCAAGGCCGTGTAAAAAGAGTGCTTAGGAAGCTTTGCTGGGCCACTGATCAGCCAGAGAAAGAGACTGTTGTGGGCAGTTCAGCAGCTTGACTAGGAGATGGCTGTGCAGTGTCTGTGCTGTAACTCTCCTCTGCTTCCCTCTTAGTTAGGATAAAAACCGTTCATGGCTGTAATTGTGTCTTCTGGAGTATAAATCACTCTGAGCTTAGAGAGTCATCAGCATTCATCATTTGCAGCTGATTTTCTAAGGAAAAGGCAGGAAAAAAACCGTTTCTTTCAGAGGCGGAGCCCTTCCATTGCTGTGTTCGTTTGCATCTAGCACAGCTCTGGTTTTCTCTCTTATTAAATATTCGTTAAGAGCTTGGTGTGTTATCCAGTAAGTTCAGAGCAGTTAGCAGCCCTGGCGTGGTAAAGCTCTTATGCAAAAGGCCACGCTGATATAAAAGGCAAATAGAGACAAAGCAAGCAGTAAAGACAGCCCGGCTAACAGCAGGACACACCCACCGAGGCCCCGAGCACAGAATTGGAGTCTGCGGGCAGCAACCAACCTCATGAATAACAACCGGAAAGTAATGTAGTCTAGGTGGACGGTTTTTAGAGGGTTGCTCTGTCTTATTTTTGCCTAGATTTGTAGGCAGGAAAGGCCAAGGCAGGCTGGCTTGGCATGCTGGAGGAGGAAGGGAGGATGGAGCCAGCTTCCTTAAGATAAAAAGATGGAAGGAACTTAGAAGAAGTGGGGTGAAGGGTGGAATTTTATTACCTTTCCACTAAGCAGGATGAGCCATTTAACCTCTAGGGAAAGGTGGCCAAGACTGGCTGTCTTTTTTTTCTTCCCTCCCTGACATTGTGGGTTTCAAAACAAAACGAGAGGATTAGGAGAATCTATTAATGTTAGGGTTAAAAAAAGGTGGGGGGGGCAGGGAGTGGGAAGGACTGCTGATGAACTAACTGTCCTGGAAAGGGCCAGAGAAATGAAACACAGCGACACCACCCCTGCCCTGCACCCCCAGCCCTGGCACCTTGCTTCCAAATTCAGTGTTGCCGTTAACAGGCTCTATGAGCTGGAGCCTGCCGCTGAGTATTCCTGGACTGTGACACTTACGGTTTTAAATGCTGTTGGATGCACAGCTACACATCTTCCTTTAGTGCGCAAGGCCACGTCGTGGCCACAAGGGATGAGAATTTGGAGCCAGGGTGCAAAATCATACATCCTGCCTCCCTGCTACAGGCTGCGGCACCTTGTCTGAGCCACAGAAACTCTCTGAGTCCCAATAACAGAGCCGATCACAATGGCTGCTTCAAAATGCAGAAGGAGATGCTCTGTCTGAAGGTGCTTTAGAAATGGAATTTGTGTCTGTGGAAGGAGGGAGAGTTGGGAGGTGGGCAAGGATGTCTTGATCTTTCTTCCCTTTGGCTTATTACTTGGACAGGTAACTTCAAAGCACTCAGCTACATTTGAAATAAAGGGGATGGAACAGAGTTGACCAAGATTCCAATGGTTTTCTAATAAAGGGTTTAGAATTTTCGATTTTGTTCTTGGGAAGTTGTTTACTTCCCTTTCACCACCCCCAGTACACCCCACATTTGATGGGTATTTGCTGTTGTCTTTGTAGAAGGCCCACGAAAGGCGGGCAAGCTCTACATTGTCTCTTACGTCACTACTGCATGTAGTGGTGAAACTGATGTCTGGTTCTTGCTGGAATAATAAGCATTTGTAACATGCTTCAGGATGTATACGTCACCTCAGATTTGCTACTCGGGAGGGGGTTTGGCAGTGGCCAGGAGGCCTGGCAGAAATTGGTCTGCTCCTATTTGGAAGGTGGGATGAGGGCCTGGTAACTCGTCAGGAACAGCGGCGGCAAGGGCTGTGCATGCAAGAGGGCTGGGAGCTCAGAGTCGCTGGAGAAACTGCACAGCAAGACATGGAATTACTAGAATGTGTCTGAAATTGGCGAACATGGAGAATGGGAGTCCTCGACTCTGCTCTCCTGAGAGGAAGCAGATTTTCCGCCCAGCCAGAGCCTTGGGGCAGAGAGGCGGACAGGTCATCCATCTGGACCGGGCACTTCTGCTTTGGCCCTACTCTGGTCACGGTGCCTCAGTTGTGAATCTGTTCATGGGCTTATGGACCAAGGTATCCCCAGGAAGGCCTGAAAACCTACCAAGACGAGTTAGTGGAACAGAGCGGCCTTTGGCACGAGTCATAAAATGAGACGTGCTAGAGGCCGTTGTTTCTGAATCTCCGTCCTGAGAGATGTGCGGGCTGCTGGCTTTGTGTGCTTCCTGTGTGTGCCCTTCTAGTCCCAGATGCTAGCAGACAGATTCACTTTTCTACCAGCACTGGAAACTGTCTCCAGGGATGTGACTTCCAGGCGACCTGCTAGGGGAGGCCTGACTTTGAATGTCCTCCTTATTGATAAAGTACTTTTTGCACATTGCATTTTCAAATTGTGAAACCAAACCATCTTTCCTTCTTCTCTTCCTTCTCCCTTCTTCTTCCCTGCTTTGCCCAGGAGCTCCCCTGATTCTGAAGGCCTCAGAATGATGTTGTGGGTGGTGGGCCAGCACTGTCGTTCTGCTGTCAGTGCTGTGTATTAACCCACCATCAGCGGGCTGGGGACACTCCTTCCACCTGCAGAGCCCCCTGCCCAGCAGCACAGGGACGGCAAGGTGGCCACTCAGGAGCCTCCGGCAATCCTGGCCGCATCAATGTGCTACCATCTGCTATCATTGTATGTGTTAAAAGTGTATACCAGTTTCTTCCCATTGGTTTATACCAAGTGAACCTGGCTCTCCCGCGCTGCCTGGCTGCCTTTCTGACTCTCTGAAAAGTGGGAGAAGACAGAAGGTGGCAGCTTCCTGATGCTTCCTGTCAACTTGGCCAGGCAACAACTGGGTGTGGGCTACCCCCTCCCCCACCCCACAAATGGAAATACAAGGAAGTCTGCAGTGTCATTGGTTAGAAAGCTGTTGATCCCTCAAAGAGTGTCGCTGTGGCTTTTCCAACCACTGTATGACCTGGAGAGAAGTGGTTTGTTCTGCTAACTCTGCAGCCGGTTCCTCTGTGCCTCTCTTCTCCGCCTGATGAATGACAGGGCTGCTTTTTTTCATTTCAATCTAAGGCGAGTTTTCACTCTTTGAGTCCCAGAAAGGTTTTGACTCCTTCACTTGTCCCAACAGTTAATCATCTCCAAGATGTCAGAAAGGGAGTGCCCCTGAGGGGCCCCTGTCCCCTATCACTGCCTTTGATCCTGTCAAAATGTGGAGTTGGGCAGCGCCTGCTGGCTACCTCTGCTGGGAGGCCACAAATTTTGGGCCCTTCTTTGAATGTCAAAGAGTCATCCGTGTCAGTTTCCAGATGGCGATAACCTTCCCAGAAGAGGGTTCCAGTAACTGGCTGTAGGTGGACATGATCCTAAAACTGGTGACCTCTCCCTTCAAAGTAGCTGCACAGCAGTGGCTTTGGTGAGTCAAATCAGATGGAAAGGAATTTAAAAGACCCATGACCCCTGACAAAGGGAATTTAAAGTCTCTCCGACCCACCCAGGGCTCATTCTGCCTTTGGGTCGAAGATTCTAACCCAAAGGCAAAGCCCTGCCCCCTGGACTGAGTTTCTCTATTGGGACAGCGTTTTCCTCTCTTCACTCTGACACTCTGAAGTGTGTCCATGTTGCACAGCTAGAACAGCAAACACAGTCCGACTTCACCTGGAGTCGCTCACCCCGATGGCCCCACATCGCGAGATCCCTCCACTTCCACCAGTGATGGGTTCACAGCTGGAACAGCAAACACAGCCCGACTTCACCTGGAGTCGCTCACCCTGACAGCCCCACATTGCGAGATCCCTCCACTTCCACCAGTGACAGGTTCACAGCTGGAACAGCAAACACAGCCCAACTTCACCTGGAGTCGCTCAGCCCGACGGCCCCACATTGCGAGATCCCTCCACTTCCACCAGTGACAGGTTCACAGCTGGAACAGCAAACACAGCCCGACTTCACCTGGAGTCGCTCACCCCGACGGCCCCACATTGCGAGATCCCTCCACTTCCACCAGTGACAGGTTCACAGCTGGAACAGCAAACACAGCTCGACTTCACCTGGAGTCGCTCACCCCGACGGCCCCACACTGCGAGATCCCTCCACTTCCACCAGTGATGGGTTAGTGGAGTGCCTCCAGAAACTGACGAAGAGTAACCTGCCTTCTTTTCTTTTATTTTCCGGTTTTAAGGGTTATATCTCCTTGGAGACCTTGGGTGGTGATAGAGAATCTATAACTGAACCCATGAGATGAGGAAGCTATATTGAGTCAAGCAATAAAGATCTTACTTTTACATCTGCTGGAAATGGGTTTATAACGTCGGGAAGAATTTACACTGAGACAATGGATCATTCAACAAGGCTAGTTTACTTTCTGCAGAAAGGATGCAACTTGCCGGCCGTCCTGCCACGAGAGCACACACCTGAATAAGAGAGACAGGGACATTTATAACTTTCATAACCTGATGCAATCGTCCTACTGCTGTGTCCAGTTTCCGTTGGCCAGAACGGGACCTCACATTCGATGCTTGACCCGATTGGCTAAAAACTTGGAAATCTCCTGGATAGATAAGGAGGAAAGAAGACAAGGAAAAAGAGGAAGCTAGTCAGGAGAAGGTCAGGAGGGTTTCCAGATAAGGAATGGCAGGCAGCAGAGTTGGGAGCTTGCCCAGTACTGTTCAGACATGCCGGAGCAAGTCGAGGTAGCTGATTTAAGACGTAGCTGATGTAGAGAATGTATATACATGGGTATATGTTTATGCTAATAGCAGATAACGGCCCTAGAGTGAGAGATTGTAACTCCTTATAATATAGTCCAAGATATAAACTTTGAAGAAGAATTTTCCCACTTCTTATAACATCTAAGTCACTTTTTGATTTATTCATCAAGTATTGAGCACCTAATATGTGTCAGGCATTGTGTTTGGTTCTTGGGAAATAGTGGGAAGCAAAGGCAGCTACTGTCCTGCCCCCAAGGAGCTTGCAGTCTGGTTTTCTTTCTCTTCTTTTTTTTGGGAAGGAGTCTTGCTCTGTCGCCCAGGCTGGCGTGCAGTGGCCAATCTTGGTTCACTGCAGCTTCCACCTCCCAGGCTCAGACGATTGTTCTGCCTCAGCCTCCCAAGTAGCTGGGATTACAGCTACTTGGATTACAGGTGCCACCGTGCCCAGCTAGTTTTTGTATTTTTAGAAGAGGCGTGGTTTCACCATGTTGCCCAGACTGGTCTTGAACTCCTGACTTCAAGTGATCCTCCCACGTTGGCCTCCCAAAGCGCTGGGATTACAAGCATGAGCCACCATGCCCAGCCACAGTCTGGTTTTCTAAAGATCTCATCATAATGTCTTACAAAATGAGTGCTACCTGCCACATGTTACACCAGTCAGCATTCACAGAACAGAACCATTCATCCATCCCATGTTTGGGCATAAATGGACCTTGTTCTGTTTTTTCCTCTCTTAGTAAGACTTTGTGGATAATACAGCAAACCAACAGCAACAAAAGACCCTACTAGGCGAGCAAGCCGGTATGCTAAATGGAACGTAGCAGAGGCAATCCAGAAATTGCTTTACTTTAGATGTCACTTCAAATTCTTTATCAAGTCCAGTCCAAGAATTTAAGTATCAGAATTTACATGATACCAGAATGACAGATGGGAGAAAAATAAAAGAACCACAGTCTGTGCAAGCTAACAGGAACAACGTTTCCTGATTCTTCCTTTTTATTCTGCGAGGTTTAACCAGCTAGTATTTATTGAGCACTTACTGTTTCAGGAACTGTTTTGAGTAGTTAGGCACAGAGAGTTTAAGTGACTTGCCCAGGGCCACACAGGAAGTGGTGGAGCAGAGACTGGGACCAGGAAGTCTTTGAGTGGAGAGCCTTTCACTTTAGCACAACCCAGCCCTGCCCTGCCTTTGAGGAGCCAGGCTCCCAAGGTGAGGCCATGTGTCCAACTGGTCAGTGTAGTAAGTGACATGTTCTCAAACCTGTGACCTCTGAGGTGCCAGCCACTCCACAGGGCTGTGGAATAAAAAGAGAAGCATAGTTGTCAATGGGAAGCTATCTTCAGTTGCGATCATTACACTTGCTACATTGTAAAGTGCTGACTATGTATTAGGCATTCTGCGGAACCTTTCCTAGCTATTACCTCATTCACTGACACCACCACTCTGTGAACAGGCAATTCCCCCGTTAACTGAGGCTCAGAGAGGTTGGATGACTTGCCTAAGGCCAAACAGTGAGGTGGAGAGCTGAAATTCCAAAATCCATTTTTCTACTGCACTTTGAAATAGGCAAATTTCAAATGCTATGCAAGTTTTTATTTTAACACCCATGAAGGATGTTAAGCAAACATCTGCTAGGATCAAATCTGTGCATGCTAATTCGCTGCAGAATGCGTGTCGCCGCCCAGCAGGCATTCTTTAACAAACATGCACCCAAGCTCAGTCCAGGCGGCCGGGCACTGGGGTCAGCACCTGCAGAACAGAGATGAGACGGGTGCAGCTGCTGTCCTTGATAGGTACCCAGTCCAGTGGAGAAGGCTCATAGATCCACATGGTAGAGCAGTGTGTTGATGTCCCTGAAGGTACACAGGGAGTGTGGGGAATGGGACAGCCCATCCATCCTGTGCAGGGTACAGCGAAGTCCCTGTGAAGCAGCATCATGAGCCAGGTGTTGAGGGATGAGGGGAACTGTGAGATGTTGGCAAGAGGAAAGATGGTTCAGGAAGTGGAAGGAGCATACGCTGGCATCACCAAGTGGCTAAACGGGTTAATTCAGGCATCCAGGCATCCAAAGGAGATGGACCTATCAAATGTCACCATGGCCTTGCTGTGCCATGAGGCTGCCGTGCAAATGAATGAGGCCAGAGAAAGCACCCACAGACACCTGCGGGAGAGCAGGCATGCATCCAGTGGCGCCTAGCAGCAACCTGCAGCCATGAACCCTCTGTTGCTAGATGGGCTCCAGGTATCCATCCCTCAGAAATTCCATTGATTGTGACCATGTTTACTTCAAGATTTAGTTTTGTCTTGGCCTGAACAATTGTTCATAATGTGCCTTGAGAAAGTGTTACTTTGAACTTGAAAAAAAAATCTGTCCATGCATAATCTTTTACAGAAAGATGCCCAGCTGGGTCATGGTTTCCTTGAACCGTGTTATACCTTAAATATTATTAAGTAAAAATAGCACAATACAGAAGTGTTGGTACATTCTAATCCAATTTTATAAATATAGACTGGAAGTAAACTTGTCAGAGTGCTATTTTTAGGAATTAGAGATGATTTTAGAAAATTGTCTTATCTGGATGTCTTATATTTTACACAATGATCATGTATTTTATAAAGTGGAAAAAATACCAAATAAAAACCCAAACACCAGAAAAGAACAAAATAGGGAATCGCTTGTGGAATGAGTAGAAAAGGAAAATATAAAGTGAGCCCATTATGGAATCAAGTGAGATGAAATTCATCAGCATCTTTTATTGACCAATGGATGGATTGACTGCCTCTTCCAGGCTGGGTGTGGCAGAGGCCCTGGGACCAGGGGTGATAAGGAAGGTGTTTCGGGCCATGCCTTACAGGACCTGAGCAGAGCATAGTCAACTCTCATCCCAAATATTGTAGTCATTCATGGAAAGGAACTGAGAGGAAAGAGCTGGATGCTTGGCATCGTGGCTGGATTATGTCCCTCCAAGAAGATGTTGAAAGCGCAGTACCTGTGAGCGTGAATGTGTTTGGAAATAGTCTTTGTAGGTGATCAAGTTAAGGTGAGGCCATTAGGGTAGCCCTAATCCAACAAGACCGTGTCCTTATAAAAAGGAGAAATGTGGACACAGACAAAGACATGCAGAGAGGAAGACGATGTGAAGATACGAGGAATGTCCCGTGCAAGCCAAACCACACTTGCTTTGGGAGAGAGCGTGAAACAGATCCTCCCTCACATGCTCAGAAGGATCCAAGCCTGCTGACGCCTGATCTGAGGCTCCTGGACTCTAGAATGCAGACCGTCAATTTCTGTTATTTAAGCTCCCCAGGCTGAGGTCCTTGTGCAGCCCCAGGACATGAATCCACTCTGTGTTCTAAGTCTCCTCGTCTACTGTGGCCGTGAAGTACAAAGTGAAGTCCATTTTCCTGATAAATGACACGTTAATATGACACCTATTTCTCTTTCCTCTCCCTTTTCCTCTTTTCTGTCTCTCCCACCCCTACCTTTATTTTATTGGTAAGAGAGGAAATGAGAGGTTATACAATAAAATACCTCGCTATTATCCATGGACCAGGCCAAGAAATCCCTTTTCCCATCTCTCTCTGGTTTTTTTTTTTTTTTTTTGAGACAGAGTTTTGCTCTTGTTACCCAGGCTGGAGTGCAATGGCGCGATCTCGGCTCACCGCATCCTCTGCCTCCTGGGTTCAGGCAATTCTCCCGCCTCAGCCTCCAGAGTAGCTGGGACTACAGGTGTGCACCACCATGTCCAGCTAATTTTTTGTATTTTTAGTAGAGACAGGGTTTCACCATGTTGACCAGGATGGTCTCGATCTCTTGACCTCGTGATCCACCCACCTCGGCCTCCCAAAGTGCTGGGATTACAGGCTTGAGCCACCACGCCCGGCCTCCCATCTCTTAAATTCAGGAACTCAAAGCAGTGAAGTGGGTCTGGTGACATGGGACATGGAGGAAGGTGACAAACTGTATACAAACTGTGTAGGAACCTCACGTGGGGGCAGCTGTCCTGCTCAGGTCCAACCAGTGGTTGACATGCTGGAAGGCCAGCCCTGAGGACTGGGTCTTTGGCTGACTGGAGGGAAAGCCTTCACCGCGTGTTCCTTGGTCAGTATGTTCAACCGGCATTTGTGTCATCTCTTTAAGTATGCTATCGGGCCAGGTGCAGTGGCTCACGCCTGTAATCCCAGCATGTTAGGAGGCTGAGGTGGGTGGGTTACCTGAGGTCAGGAGTTTGAGACCAGCCTGACCAATATGGTAAAACTCCATCTCTACTAAAAATACAAAAATTAGCTGGGTGTGTGGCAGGTGCCTGTAATCCCAGCTACTTGGGAGACTGAGGCAGGAGAATTGCTTGAACCTGGGAGGTGGAGGTTGCAGTGAGCTGAGATCTCACCACTGCCCTCCAGCCTGGGCGACAGAGCAAGAGTCTGTCTCAAAAATAAAAATAAAATACAATAAATATGCTGTCCAAGTCTTCAGAATGGCTTTGCCTAACCACTGGAGCAGTCTGCCGAGGAAAGATAGAATGAAGCTCTGTCCTGCAAAGGTAGAGAAAGGCAGAAGGGCGATAGGAGAGAGATACCTGTCACAAATCAGGTGGGGGCATTGCCTACTCATTTTGCAATATTTGGTTCTGTCTTCCTTACAGCTTCTCTGTTTGGCCAAAAAGGGGGCAACCAGTCTTTGGTTCCTCCACTTGCTCTGCATAAGGAACTGTACAGTGAAGCCATGTCACCAAGGCTGTCTGTTGTTGTTCCATGTGCTTCTAGGGTTTCTAATCTGAAATATAAAGGAAGCTGTCTGTCTGTCCCCCCAGCTCAGTTCAGATGTCATGTTTTCTCTTCATAGTCACTGTTACACTCTGGCCAAATTCCTAGTGAAATGCTTTTATTTAGAATTGGGGTTTTACTTGGCTAAACTTTTCCATATGATGCTTATTCCAAAATTAACCCTTCATGCCAACACCTTTCTGTTTATTTAGGAGAACGAAAAAGGTATTGGGAGTGAGATCTCAGGATGACATTAGTGTGTTATTGGCTCAGTTTATCTGGTAGTAGTGCAGGCTGTGTGGCTGACATGCTTGGTAATTGAAAGCATATTAAATATCCAGATGAATCAGTCTCATGAAGCTGATTCAACAGAAAGCGATAAGGATACTGGAGTTCTAAGTTTTTAACAGGAATAATATAACTGTGATTGCATGGCATGCATATTTTCAGTAACAATCCATTTCTTTTTAAAATATATCTATCTGTCTGTCATCTGTCTATCTATTTATTTCTGTCTATCTTTTTTTTTTACTGTGAATCTATGTCCCTGGTACAAGACATGACCTTACCTTTTAAATAGGGAATGTAGTCACTCTAAACTTCAAACAGGCAGCCCTAAAGAAACAGCAAGTTTAGGAATACACGTGATACTGAATTGTGGGAGTGGATGCTTGGCTTAAGTCAAGTTGTCTTAGCTATTGATATGGTTTATAAATAAATTAATTCTCAGACAAGGCACCCATTTGTTTTTGGAAGCATTAAATTTCGCTTGTGACTTAAGTTACAGCTTTCAAATTAGGTTGTAAGTTTGACTTTGGTGTCTTGTGACTTTATAAGACTTTATGTGTGGTCTTCATGGTGCAATGGGTATTTCCAAGAGATAAACAAGACAAGCCATTGGGGTTAGAAAAAAAAACCTGAGAGCTTCTATTTATGTTCCTTTTATCTCATCTCATCTCATACCATCATATGTCATATCATAGATGTCTGGGTAAGATAAAAGACATTTTATATATTTCATACATTATATAAAATCCAAATTTTACATATATAAAAGTTGCATATACTAATGGTGCGCATTTAATTTTGTTTTTAGGAATAAAAACACTTGAAGACCACTGCCTTAGCCTATGGGTTTTAGTTTCACCATACTGGAAATAGAATTTAAATAGCCCACTTTAAAGTAAGGGGGAAATAGATTTTATAAAAACAAGCTCTAAAGTAAGGGAATACTAATGGCGAAAAGCATTTTCAGATTTTCCTCTATTTCAGTTTACCTCGGGCCCAGATGGGATCTGAGGCGTTGTCAGACATTTCGAGGCCTCCCTTCTCTTGTTCTATTCCAGTTCTCCTGATAGGAGGGGAAGTATTAAAAGTATTCTCCAATTTCACAGTTTGTTTTGAAGGAAAAATCCTAGAAATGCTTTGGTAGATACAGTATTTTGTCACCTGTCTCACCTCAGAAATATGGTTACATGACATGGAGAGCGTGGAGGAGTAGTTATTTTCTAACATTCTTATGGCTCCCTTTATAGCTTTCGAGTGGCTTTTTGGGTAGGTTTGATGTGGACATGCTGTGCCCGGGCTGTGCAGCGGAGGATCCTGCCCCGTGTTATGGTAACATGCACTTGGAGCCCGGAGTCTTGGCTTCTGAACAGTGGCCTAACCACCTTGGTGACTCAGTCAGCTTACCTGGGCTTTGTTTTTTAATTGTAAGATGAGAGGAATAAATTGTAAAGTGCTGTACAATTATAAAGTGCAGATATTCTTGGTGTGATTCCTCCACTTAGACCATCATGCTGGCAGATGGAATCGTGCATGCTTTAAAAGGGAGCTCTGGTAACCTGGTTATCTCTTCCCAACTTCTTTTTCATTGATTTCGTATAGATAGTTGACATTGACCTTTGTGGGAATATTTGCACCCTAGGAATCAGTAGAGCTATAAATCAGGGCTTTTTTCCCTCCCACCTGCTGCCTTCCCTGCCCCATGAGAGCTGGTTGTTAAACGTTTTCCAGCATAGCACCACTGGCACTGTCGCTGTGGATGGGGATAGAGGTCTATAGTCATCTTGTGCAGGTTGCATGCCCACCCCAGAGTGTGTGCTTCTCTTGCCAGAAGAACAAGGCACCAACTCATCAGACAGATACCAGCCATCACAGGGCATTCTGGTGAGTTTGTGCATGTTCAGTTGGTCTTTGCAGGCATCACATAGCACATGCTCCATGCTGTGAGGTGAGTTGGGAGATGAGAAAGAGACCCTGTCCTTCGGCCCAATCACAGTCTCTTCAACCCAATCACTGTCTAGTGGGCAGCGAGTCCTGCATGCTGTCCAAACAAGAACAAACCCAGAGCTGGTGTGCGCAGGACCCCACAGGAGCAGAGGCACCAGCTGTGCCAGAGTGACCTGGGCAGGTGGGATGAGGGGAGGAGGTTCTTGGCTGGACTCCCTGATTAATTCCAGGGCTTTGAGGATTTCTGAACATGCCATGCCCCTGTCAGCCAGTCCTTTCATCAGGGTAATTATGATGTTCATAAATTGAGATTGTTTATGCACAATTTCTACACCAGCAGCCAACTTCTTTAAATGGGAAGGAACAGATTATATATACCTATGTCTCCAGCTAGAGCAAAACATGATTAGTGAGAGAAAACGTAGGCATAACACCAACGCCTTCATACTGGGTTACCATGCACCTAATGGAACTCCCCAGGGACACCCAGAGAAGCATCTCTTCTGAGTTTAGATATCACCTGCAATGCTGTGACAGGCTAACACAAGTCTCCACCACATGCTCCCCCAATGCATCCTCCACCTGACACCATAATGCTTTTTAAAGCACACTCAGTGAGATGCCCTTTGATTCAAGTTGGTAGACATCTGTTGAGCCCCTTCTGTTACCATGTGCCAGGCATTGATGGGAGTCCAGTTCTGACCTGAGGCTAAGTTTTCCAGCTCAGCTCCTCTCTGGCTCCCAAGCGGATGACCGCCTTCTCTGGTCCTTTCTCGTCCCCATGCCTGTGCTCACTCTGCCCTCCCCTGGCTTTTCTCCTCCACTGTCTGCTCATCTTTCGCGGCTGACAGGCTGAGTCAGGCCCTAGTGATAAAATACCTAAAAGGAAATTGTGACGAGGACAGGAAGACCTGAAGGTGAAGAACACCTGCAACATGAGAAGGTGAGAACCCCATCGGCAGGTGGGCAAAGGGGAATCAAAGCCGCGTGTGAAGGTGAGAACACTATCAGCAGGTGGGCAAAGGTGAATCAAAGCCGCGTGTGAAGGGAAAGTCAAATTTCAGATAGAAGCTGGGATCACTGTGAGATACAGTTTGGCTGTGTCCCTACCAAAATCTTAATTTGAATTGCATCTCCCAGAATTCCCACGTGTTGTGGGAGCGACCTGGAAGGAGGTAATTGAGTCATGGGGGCCGGTCTTTCTGGTGCTATTCTGGTGATAGTAAGTCTCACGAGATCTGATGGGTTTATCAGGGGTTTCCGCTTTTGCTTCTTCCTCATTTCCTCTGGCCATGGCCACCTTAGAAGAGCCTTTTGCCTCCCTCCGTGATTTTGAGAACTCCCCAGCCATGTGGAACCATCAGTCCAATTAAACTTTTTTTTTTTGTTCCCAGTTTCGGGTATGTCTTTATCAGCAGTGTGAAAACAGACTAATACACTGGGGAAAATCATCTGAATTAAGAGTGCTGGGGTGGGGCTTGGGGGCCTGGGGCAGGTGCTGCATCAGCATTTTGGCTTCCACAGTGGAGCATAGGGAGGAGGTTGGGAAAGAATGAGGAACGAACGATGCGCAGAAGTGTTTCGCTGTCCTAAGGAGAGTGAGCCTGAGGATTGAATAAGGCAGTTGCAGAGGTCGTCTGCCATCTTGGGCGAGAGACACGCTTGTGGCAGACATTTGCTTGAGGAGAGAAGGGACTGGGGCGGCTGTTGCCTCCTGTGTTTCCTGGCTTTACCCTGAGAACCCTGAAAGCATTGACCCTTTGCTTCAGTCATCCGTTGAGTTATTCCCACCCAGCCCCAGCGTGCGTTCAGAACCCTTTTTCAAACGGAGGCATCTCCAGCTTGTATTTGTGTCTAAGAGTGTTAGTCTCCTTTGTCAGGCTATGAAGAAGCCTTGTCAAGTCAGGCGGGAAGCGTGCTCCTGGCAGCCTCGCAAATCTGGCTCTGGTTGAATGATGTTTTCTGTTTGTTTTCTTTAATCCTCCTCAGCTGGACATGGAGCAGTTGAGAGAGGCAAGTATGTGTGAGCCTGAACAGCTTTCCAGATCTGGGGGCAGATGAGGTTTGATAGCCCTTCATGGAAGGGCACATGCCGAAAAGTTTGGCTTGCAGACATTGATGAACTTGACTATGTCTACTCTACTCAATTTGGTGTATAGTTTGAAAGCTAATGCTGTATTAAGAATAAAAGAATGGGATGTCTACCTAAAAAGGAGAAATTATAATGGGTTGGTGGCTGGTGGGACCTTTAGACTTTGAGCTATCAGCAAGAGCCTTGGATCTTGTGTTTTTGTGTTTTCTGTTTGTTGGTTTGTCACTTTTTTAAGGTATGGGAGGTCATTCTACAGTGTGGTCCAAGTGAGCATACCCCTCAGCTATTGCAAGGGCCTCAGTGTTTCAGCCATGTGCTAGGCTTCAAAATATAAAGACTAGAATGTTTTAGCTTCAAAAAGAGCTTGTTGTGAATTTAAAATATGGGTTTTGCCTGTAATGTGTGCCAGAGAGACAGACCTGAGAACCAGACTCATGCTGAAGGACCAAGGTATCTGAACCTGATACCAAGCATGAGATCAGGGTGAGTTAGTGTCAGTCCATGTTTGCTGGGTACGTGCAGATATTTTGCAAATTCAAGAGTATGGGAAATGGCAGAGAAGGAATGAGCCATGGCCTCAAAAACCTTGAGATTCAGTGCAAACATGTTTGTTGGGATGTGTAAACATTTTCAACCCACAGATATGTGGAAGCCTAATTTCACAGAGACATTTGCTAACTAAGCAACAGATTATACATGCAGTGTATGAGTTATGGAGGAGTAGGATCATAAGTTAAATAGGGTCATTAATATAGCTTGTCAAATTGTGAAGGTTCTTGTAACAGTGAGTGTTAAACTTGTACTCAAGCCTATAGAAATGTGAAGCATGTAGACAATCTCTTTGGGGTATTTAGATACGTATTTAAAATGTTATATAAAAAGCATAACTGGTAGTCCTACCAAAGGAAAACTTAGTATCAAGCTGGATATGGGCTGATTTTTTTGAAACTGCAGATGGGCCTGTTGCATTTACCGCAGTCTTATCTAGGGAAGTCTAGCAGAACAGTTTGGAAGTCAACATACACTTTTTTGAAATACAGTCATGCCCCATAATGACTTTTCAGGCAGTAGACCACATTTACAGTGGTGTCTGCTGATTGTAATATGGTATTTTTGCTGTACCTTTTCTATGTTTATTTTATTATTTATTTATTTATTTTGAGATGAAGTCTCCTTCTGTTGCCCAGTCTGGAGTGCAGTGTCCTTTTTTAAAAAAAGGACACACTGCAGTCTCTGGGTTCAAGTGATTCTCCTGCCTCAGTCTCCTGAGTAGCTAGGACTACAGGTGTGCACCACCATGCTCAACTAAATTTTTTGTATCTTTTCCTAGAGGTGGGGTTTCATCATGTTGGCCAGACTGGTTTCAAATGCCTAACCTCAAGTGTGATCTGCCTGCCTCGGCCTCCTAAAGTGCTGGGATTACAGGCATGAGCCACTGCACCCAGCCCTATGTTTAGATACGCGTATACTTGCCATTGTGTTACAGCAGCCTATAGTATTCAGTACAGTCACATGCTGTACAGGTGAGCAGCCTGGGAGCAATAGGCTTGTGGAACCCTGAAAATTTGAGACAGGACTCAGTTAATTAGAAAGTTTATTTTGCCAAGATTGAGGAGGTGCACCTGTGACACAGCCTCAGGAGGTCCTGACAAAATGTGCCCAAGGTGGTCAAAGCACAGCCTGGTTTTACACATTTTAGGGAGACACAAGACATCAATCAACATACGTAACATGAACATTGGTTTGGTCTGGAAAGGCAGGACAACTTGAAGGAGGGGTCTTCCAGGTCAGAGGTAGGTGAGAGACAAATGGTTGCACTCTTGAGTTGCTGATTAACCTTTCCAAAGGAGGCAGTCAGATATGCATTTATCTCAGTGAGCAGAGGGACACCTTTGAATAGAATGGGTGGCAGGTTTGCCCTAAGCAGTTCTCAGCTCGAATTCTTCCTTTTAAGTGATTCTGGGTGGCCTAAGATATTTTCCTTTCATGTTCTCCACAGCACCCCCCTCCTGAAAACATGCACACATTTTAAATCTTTTTTTTTTGGAGAAAGCATTTTAGAAGAAGATGAATCTCTAGTCCTAGGTTTTGTCTGATCTTTCATGACTAGGATGACTTATTCCTAGACAGATAAGTCCTGAATTATTAGGAAAGCCCATTTTTAGAAAGTTGTCAAGTCTCTCATTCTCTGAAGAGAAAACAGAGAGAGGAAGGAAGACAAACAAGAAAGAAAAGAACAATCCTGGAAAAGTCAATATAGGCCATGTTACTCTGAAGCCCATACATCAGTAGGCAGGTATGAAAGTTGCTTATATATGTAAATAGGTTGCTGTTATTTTCTTCTGGGGTTTAAGTTGTCTGGCTTCAGTTCACAGGGCTTTACAAAAGCACAGCTTAGTTTTCACTGACTTCAAATTAGGAAAAATGGGGGAAAAAAGAAAGGAACAAAAAATTGAAAACATTATTTTGAAGACTTGTAGCCCAAAGTAGAATTCAGTCCAAACTGTAAAAAATAATAAAGATTGAAAAACATTAGGCAAGACTAGAATCTGACAACAGGTATACCATAGTTTTGAAACATAATTATTCTCTCTTCGGTTTCCCTTTTTTTTTTTTTTTTTTTTTTTGAGACAGAGTCTCATTGTGTCACCCAGGCTGGAGTGTAATGGTTTGATCTCAGCTCACTACAGTCTCTGCCTCCTGGGTTCAAGTGATTTGCCTGCCTCAGCCTCCCAAATAGCTGGGACTACAGGTGCCCACCACCATGTCCAGCTAATTTTTTTTTGGTGTTTTTAGTAGAGACAGGGTTTCACTGTGTTGGCCTGGCTGGTCTTGAACTCCTGTCCTTGTGATCCACCAGCCTCGGCCTCCCAAAGTGCTGGAATTACAGGCGTGATCCATCTCACCCAGCCAAATCCTCTTTTGTGACTTACACAGACCATTCATGACATGCTTGGACTTTCTGGTTTGTCCGGAACATCACTCTTTGTTAAACAACCAATCATTTTACTCTAGGACTAAATTTACCATACAAGAATCTTTCTCATATGAGATTATTTCTCTTTAAGTTTTCTTGCCATAGAAACTTCTTTATTTTCATAACTTTCTTTATATTTCTTTTATTTCGTGGTTCCTTTTCCCTTGTTTTATACATGACTTTTAAATAAGCTTTGAATTAGACAAAAATTGTTCATCTTTTTTTTAAAAAGAAGACACACTTTGTTTTTAGAAAGAATATTTTTCTACAAATATACTTTTATTGGAAAATATGCAAATAATGGAATATCTATTTTATTTAACTTTAGATTCTAAATTCTGATGAGTTTGTCTACAAGTATTTATCCTATTTGCCTAAGTTTTTTATTTTAATTGTTTACCTAGATTATTTATGAAAACTGTGATAGTCATCATTTAAAGTTATGGAAACATTATTGCAAAATTATAACTGAGACAGTGAAAAAGGTTTGACCTAACTGACTCCATCCTGCTTTTTACCTCCAAGCTGTCCTTGCTCATTTCTGGGCATAGGCCAAACTAACTTTGGGATGAACTTACAGTTTAGTTTTGAAACAAAGATGATAACAAATTTTACTGCCTGTGGGATAGACTGCCTAAGCCACACGATTAGAAGTTATGGTAATATTACTAAAAGATGTAGCTATTTTTATTAAACCAATAGTAATGTCTTATTTATTAAAGCTTGTACAAGGAAAGATCATTCTGATTTGGGTTGGGTTTATAGTTTTTAACCCCTAGGCCAAATTTTTGACATCTTATAGTATTTGGCAGGGATAGGTATGAAACTGCTTGATTAATAAATGAAAACAAAAATGTATGCTGGCATTTCTTAAGACATTTCTAATACTACTTAACCAATAATTGTAAAGCTAGCTTATTTATCAAATGTATTAAGTTATATAAACTTGAAAAAGCATTTGACTAGTCTTTTCTTTTTTCCTGATAAAGTCTTTGATTCAAGTGCTTTTATTTTCTTAAGCTAATTAATTTGAACTCTTTATATATTTTCAGTTGTGAAATAATTGTGTACACAACACATAAATACATAGAGGTGGTAGGCATGCAAATAGAAGTACATCTTATAGATTCATAAAAACCTTTTTTTGTTTTTTCCTATCTTAGACTTTCAGATATTTGATAACCTGTTTCACAACTCCAGGCAGTTGTCAGCTAAATAGCCTTAAATTTGCATTTTAAAGGAAACAATGCAGGTGAAAATCAAATAGCAAAATTTACATCATAAACTACAGAGAGAAAAAGTCTGGTGGTACTAGAGGGAAATTAAAGATGAATGTCAAATCAAACATAAAATTATAGAAATCTATCATAGGATTGTATAAAGAGGCCAATTTTATTTAGATAGGGACTTGCTATTTTTTAACTGGATCTCTGAGCTCTGGGCAAAACCCACATTGAATCCTGGGTCTCCAGAAAGGGAGAATTGTTATGAGGTTAGACCACATGATGCTTTTACAGTGCATTTAAAAAAAATTTTTTTTGAAAACAAATACATTCCTAAGTGTCTAAACCATACTCTTCCTTAAAAACCCAAAAGTAACTTCTGTTGCAACTATTTTAGTCAAAACAAAACACATGGGTCCTGACTGTTCCTGTCCCTGGGGTGTGAACATACCATGTGCCCATTTCACCTCCTGGCATTTCTGTTCTTCAGCACATCCTGCCTCCTCTCTGACCCACCATCTATTTTTGCCTTGATTTCATTCATTCATTCATTCATTCATTTTAACAAACATCGGTTGAACATGCAAACATTGGTTGAACACACAAACATTGGTTGAACACCTGCTTAAGCTAGATGCTGTTGTAAAAGCTGGGCAGACAAATGAGGACCCATTCCCTGCTCTGTTGAGGTTTATATCTCTGTGGGAAAATCCAAGGCTTTGCCTCTCTGACCCTCAAGGAGCCCATTAGGGTTTGACATGGAGTCTTGCTATGAACATGGTTAGCCATGCTTAGTTCAGGTCTCTTCTAGTCTGTGCTTTCAGAGTCCCCCTGTTCTACCAGTACCAACCCCTCATTTTGTTCAAGGCTGAAGAACAGAGTATCAAAGGGAACAGAAAAGTTCCCTTCTCTTTCTACCTTTGTTAGAACCATCACCATATTTTACAGCTAAATTAGCAAAAAATTTTCTAGTGGCTCGGCAAGGCTTTCCTCATAGAGGAGTGCTTATGAGCCCTTTTATCCAGCCCCATGACACTCACTGTGTCACAGCTGTTGGTGAAATTGATAGATGCTGGTGGATTAATTCAAGCCCAATAGAGAAGAAAGCAGCCATCACCTCCGGGCAAGCCTTTGGGATTTCTGATTGTGGCCTTCTGCTCAACTCATCTCCAGAGGGTGCTGGAGTGGGGGAACTCATGTCACTTATCAGAGTTCCACTTTGATGGGAAATGCTTCATTCTAGCACCAAAGTCTTATCTGCCCACTTATCACCAGATTTCAAGCTGATTTATGGGCAACCCAACTTCTTTCATTTGGTTTACTCTTTTGTTTCCTTGAAAACCAGCTTTCCTGTTTGACATGCATTTTTGCCCCCAGTAATTAACACAAGGTCGTGATTACCATTTTGGGGATTCTTTCTGGTGGGGGTTTGCTTGTGTTCCCTAAGAGTAGTTCTGGTTACACTGTTTCACCTGATTATTAATGATTCTTTTCCTGTTAGGTAGCTATGCATTTCCTCCTGGCTTCTGTTTGAATTGCTACAAATTATGAATTGATAGAATTCAAATCAGGTTTTATCATGCCTTATGTAAATACTTGCAAAAGACTTTTTTATTTAAATAAATCAGCACCAACTAGTTTTCTTTTGAACACATAGACTTCTTTTGCATTTCTTTTTTCTTGTTTTGTCTGTTGCTTTGAATCTTGAAGATCTAAGTGATGAATGATAGTTATCTTTGTTTTAAACCAAGTTATTTATTGCAAGTATTTTTTTGTTATTGTTGTTTTAAGTGAATTCAGATTTGACCTAAGGAGTTAGGGGTTATCATATGCTTTATTGGGTTTTGTCTTAAACTTTGTGAACATTATGAGAAAAACCCTTAAACCTGCAGATGTTGATGTGTGTATGTGCAGGTGTTGGTGTGTGTGTGTGCGTGTGTGCATTTGTATACATGAGAGCTTACATGTGTTTCATTGAGCTAAGAACAAGAAACCTTCAAGGTGGGAACAAAAGGGAGGTCTTGCCAAAGCTGGAAAGATAATAAATGTACAAGAGCACATCGTTAGGGCAATTCCACGGAGGGCACATTTGGAGAGATTCTCTGAGTACTGAGTAGTTAACTTTTAATAACACAGTACTTGTCTTGGTAGCTAATGTTCATATAGTAAAGGAGACTGAAATATAAAATATATACTTGTTTTTCAGAAAATCTGTTTTTAGATGAATGCTGACAGTTCAGTTTTTTTCTTATTAGAATTGAAACTCAGCCTAGCCTTGTTTTGAACAAGACTAACAGGATTGTGAGGTGGGGAAAATATTAATAATGAAGCCTAGGAAAGGGTTATTAGCATCTCTCTGAGCTCTCATTATTTCACTTCTCATAAGAATATCCAAGAGAAAGGTCTTCAGGGCATGCCTTGAATGATCCACCTCCATCTTGCTAAGCCTTGGGCTCCTACTGAAGCTTCGGACTATTTTCCATTCCTGTCCTCACCCACTCAACCTGCTGCTCAGAATCCCTCTCTCCTCTGCAGCTCCTCATCCTAGGACTTCCCTTTCCCTAATACTGGGTCATTGAATCTTGCTGTCAGTGAATTCACCTTCCTTGCCCCATATCCAGCCTCTACTCCATCCCCATCTCCCCTCTGCTATTCTACCTTCTATTATCAAAGGAATATCGCTTTCTAACATACGAATTCATTTACTTTTAATGGTGGTGGTTTGCTGTCATCTCTCTTGGTCCCCGCAAGTCCCCACTTCACTGGAAGTGGAGCTTATTGGAGGGATCTCTGTTTAGGGCTCCGACTGTAGAGAGCAGTGCTTTGAACCTTGCAGGCACTAATAAATATTTGTTGAAAGCATAAATTCCTTGCACTACACTTGTTTTGCCTTCTTACTGAATGCATTCACCCAGCTTTATGGCATCTTCACAGCATGCCTCCTGGAGATTGATCATGTAACCCGGGAGTTTTGTTTTCTCAGGGATCCTGCCTTGTGTTAAGCAGGGCACTGCTACTCACTGGAGAGCAGATGGGTACAACACGAGCATTTAGGAGCGAGAGGAGCTCTTATGTCTTCAGTGACTGATTTCATTACTACTTTTAAGCAGTTGAAGACATTTAGCGGTTTTACTTCCAGAGGATTTCTGGAATCACTAATTGATTGTCCACACTTCTTTGCAAAAGAGAGATAACACTGTCTACAGAGATTTGGTAGAAACACAAGACTCTTAAATTCATATCTGCTTTGGAAAAAGTCTGTAGGCAGTAGCTTTATACCTTCTAGGAAACCAGGAATGCCATGGGATATTCCATTAGGTAACTGGAAGGACTGTTTTCCAGCCTGTTTTCTCTGTTGTCCAGATGGGCTAATTTCTGTTGTTCTGTCTGTGAGTTCACTGTTTCTTTCCTCTGTCTCCTTCATTTTTCTGCTTAGCTCATCCATTGAGTTTCTTATTTTGACTAATTACATTTTCCATTTGTTTCTTATTTTTTAAATCTTTTGTTGTCTGTCAAGACTTTTAAAAAATTGGTTTCAAATGTGTTTATAATTGCTTATTGAAACAATTTTATGGCCATTTAAAAATTCTCATTAACTACCTTTCATATCTGTCATCTCAGGGTACTATGCTGATTGGGAGGGGAGGGAGTGCTTGGTTATGTTGAGGAGAGGATGATCTTATTATCACTGGAGGATGATGGAGGGAGGTTCCAGCTCCCCGCTTAGCCTTCTCTGACATCAGTTACCCAGCAGGTAGAGATGTGAGATTACAGCCCCCCATTCCAACCTTCGCTGATGGGAGGTTGGGGTAGGACCACAGTTTCTCCGTGAGTTTGGTTGGTGGAGGGCGGTTACTGTCTAGAGGTTTTTGGTCTTGCTAGGCTGCCACTTTCCTGATCTTTTAGCTAGAGAGAGCAGGCTTTTCTTGGGGATTATTTTTGTCTACATCCCACTGGCATGAAAAAAACATGAGGACAAAGGACTCACCACCATGTTGTTCCTCGGATTCTGAGGTGTCCCCTAGCTGGTCTGCCTTCTTCTCTCCACCTTTCAGAGTCTTTTATGTTTATTTCATATGTAGTGTCCAGGGTTATTAGCTGTGCTTGGTGGAATAGGAAGAAGTGTGCCTGCTCCTCCATCTTATCCCAGAACTGGACATCAAGAAGAACGATTTTAATTTCCTGTTCTAGAAGAAGCAATTCTGAAAAGAAGATCCAAAAAGAATAAAAGGTTTTGTGTCAGCATGTTATTATCATTGTCATTATTATTATTGTTGTAATTTCAGCCCATTTCTGTGGCTTTTTTTCCCCTGATCTGTTTCTCAGAATTGATTTTCCTTCAACTTGGCGTTTTGATCTTTTGCCATCTTCCAGTGGGAAATTTTATACTGCTTTTTCCCCTTGAAAGTGCAATTCCTTCTTGCTTTAAAACTAGGTATTTATCTAGTTGATGTTCCATGGTAGTTGGCGACGTCATGAGTAGAAACCAGGTAAGTGCATTTTAAGTTTGCCCATGAGATGTGCTGTAGATGTGCCTCTGCTCCCTGTGGCTGGGGAGAGCTGCTCTTTCAGGCTTTTGACCTTCGAGTGTCCCTCCTGGTCATTCTTGATAGTGCCTGAGTTATTGTTCAGCATCAGTGCAGGAAAGGAACACTCTAACCTTCAGGACAGGACACAGAGGAGAAAGGCGCCTTAGGACTGCCCCAGGTCCTCTTTGGGTTGGTTCTAAGCATTTGGCTCCACTGTTTGAGCTTCTCTGACCATGCCTGGAGAGTGTATTGGCACAGGCCCTCCGGTCAGTGGGATGTGCGTGCCCACTGTCTGTGGTGGGGCAGCCAGGAGGGAGACTAAGTGGACGAGAGGTAGAAATACGCATTTTAGGATTAGTCATGCCAGAGAATTGTGATGTGTTTGCCTCTGAGCAAGCTGGCTATGCTGTGTTTCTCAAAGTCCCTTCCAGCACAGAGTGCCCACAGATTGACACTCACCCTCCTCTGCCCAGACCCCAGTGGTGAGGCCGAGGCTGGCTTCTTTCTGTTTAGTGCCTTTTCATCCACAGTCATGTTGTTGTTCATACTTGGTTTATTGTCAAAACTTGCTGATCATTTGAATTTGGAGGTGATTCTTTTTTCTTAACCACAATTGAAACTATTCTTTTAGCTGACTCTGTAATCATTACAAAGTAGCACAATGGAGAAAAGAGAATAAAGAACTATTGAAAGCTTTGCTTCATTGAAAGTATGTGTTTCATTCTGGGGGAAAAGCTCCTGCTGCTTTGATCAGCCCCATCATGGTATGTATCCCCTCTGTTTGGTACTGTAGCATTCTTATTCTGTGAATTAGGGGAACAATTTCATTTATAGCTGCTGATGACAGACAATCGTACATCAATTTTGATTGACATTTTGTTTGCCTTTTAAGATTGAATTAACGTTTGTAAAATTTGGGGGAGTTAAACTTCATCATGAGAAAATGAGAATCCAGTGCTGTTTCTAGATAATTGTCTTCAGCTGAAGGATAAATATAGCCGGAAAGGGAGAATTTTGGAGGGGGATTAGATAGTAACTGAAGTATTCACCTTCAAGGTTGGAGCTGGTGATCAAATTGGTTTTATGAGTATTAAATTGGAGACATGAATCATTATTAAATCCAATAAAATAATTAGACATTAGATCAATTGAAAGAAATTTTGAGAATGCAGTGATTGAAAATGTATCCCGGCCAATTTAGAGATCATTGCCTCAAATTTCAGACATATTTAATCTATACATTTATATAGAAAGATAAACAAAATTATTAATAAGCACACAAATCCCTTCTGTGTACACTTATTAATGAGAAAATTAACTGCATTCATCTTCTCCGAATGCAACTGAGAAAAATTTTTTAAAACACGCAGTCCTGAGTTTGTGTTTAGTCTTGAGACAATAAAGTCAACTCAAGAGTCTGAAATTGTTTTTAAACCTTTAACAACCTAGAATCAACATTAATCATGAGTGTCTTTAGCTTCAAGGTCACAACCAATTTTATGATCATTACTGCTATTTATTTATGTTAATGGTATGCGAGTCTTTGTAAAGCATCATAAAGAGTCCCTGATTAAATGCTTTCAGTGTGAATTTAGAAGGTCAAACAAAGGGCAGGGGGAAACTACAAACAGCCAACAGAAAACTCTATAAGGGATGGAGACATGGCATGTACACTGACCTGCACAGGTAGATGGTGATAGCTCAACGTGAGGACTAAACCAGGGGGTCTCATAAATTCCAAACAAAGAGAACTCTCCCAGCTGGGCGCAGTGGCTCACACCTGTAATCCCAGAACTTTGGGAGGCTGAGGTGGGCAGATCACTTGAGGAGTTTCAGACTAGCCTGGTTAACATGGTAAAACCCCATCTCTACTAAAAATACAAAAATTAGCTGGGTTTGGTGACCAGTGCCTGTAATTCCAGCTACTGGAGAGGCTGAGGCAGGAGAATCACTTGAACCCAGGAGGTGGAGATTCCAGTGACGTGAGATTACACCATTGCACTCCAGCCTGGGCATCAGGAGTGAAACTCCATCTCAAAAAATAAAAAAGGAAAGAAAAAAACTCTTCCAGCAAAATTCCAAGCACTTTCATCGATTCGTGATTCCTTTAATGAACACTTGTTGAGCATGGATTACATGCCAAGCTTTACTCTGGGTGCTGGCTTTATAGCAATGAGTAAGACACAGCCCTAGGCCCTAGAAGACTTAAATCCGACAACCTGATGGGAGAGAGAGCGACTGCAGCAGACAATGATAATGCAAGATACATTCCAGTTACTAAATGCTGAGTAACACATGACCCCATGACTTACGGGCTTAAAGTAACTGTTTCTTTGTGCCTGTGGATTCGCCGGGTCAGGATTCTGAACAGAGCCCAGTGGGAACAGCTAGGCTCTGCTCCGGGATTCCTGGTTCCCAGGGAGGAGACTCCAGACTGGGGGGCAGAAATCAAGGACTGGTGTCATTACTCACAATCCTTGGGGTTGATGTTGACTGTTGGCTGGGGCCTCAACTGGGGCTGTCAATTGGAGCAACCTATCCATGTAGCCTGGGCTTCCTCATGGCAGACAGCTTCAAGGGAGTAGCATTTCTTAGCTGGTAGTTTAGGACTCCAGAAGTGAGTGTCCCTATTCACGGGGCATAAGGTTATAATCTGGCCTTGAAAGTCATGCATTTTTTTTCTGCCACATTGTTCTGGTTACAAGCAAGTTAGTATCCGCCTTAGATCAAGAAAGGGGAAATTTCATTTTACCTATGTTCTAAAAGAGCTTACGGGATATGCAATATTGTTGCAGGCATCTTTGGAAAATACAGTCTGTTGTGGATGGTAATTTTTAAATATGTCTTTGACAGTCTTCCTTGAAAAAAGTAAAAGTCCATTTCCCTAACTCTTGAGTGCTGGCTAAACTTAGTGACTCTCTTCTCTTCAACTCAGTGGCATAAATGGTGCTTTGTAGCTTTCGAGGTGAGGCCATAGCTTCTGCCTGGTTTCCTCTCTCTTTTGCCTTCCATCCTCTGTCATCCCAGAGGAAACCAGCCACCACGACATTCAAGCACGAAGACATTCAAGCATCCCTCAGGCCCATGAGAAGAGGAATTGTGATCTACAGCCAACAGCCCAGTACCACCTTGCCAGCCTCAGGCAAGCCCCAGCTGTCATCTTGACTGCAACATCCCAAGAGATACTAAGCCAGAACTGCTCAGCTGTGTCAGTCCTGAATTCTCCACCTTCAGAAACTGTCAGAGATATTAAGTGTTTTTGTTACTTTGAGCCATCAAGTTTTGGTTATGAGCAGTAGATAACCTGCTGGATTATAAGCATGCAGGAATGTATATTGGGTGTATATATGAGAGCCACCTTGTCAAGGTCGCCAGGTCAGGTAGACTTCCTGGAGGAGGAACACTTACGATAAGTCTTAAATGGCTTATACTGGCATTTAGTAAGCATCATACTGGCATCCTGCTTGGCCTATCTGAGTTCACATATCTAATGTGAACATTGGTGTATCCAAGAACATTGGAAATGGGAAAAGAATTATGGGTGAATAATTGCCAAAGTCTAGTTAATTGTCTGTGAAACGGGGACTTCCTCTTGCGCTGGCTAGAGAATGAAGAGAGCCAGTGTATCTAAAGTGCTGAGATCAGGACCTGGCCCTAGGTGGGGCATAGTAATTCACCTACCCCTCTCTTTTGAAGTCAGCCTCAGCATCACCCAGGAGTTGCTGCAAATGCGGAATCAGGCCCCTCCCTCCAGATCTAGGAATCTGCATTGTAACAAGTCACAATGATGCAAATTCACATTCAAGTTGGAGAGGCTCTGCTGCAGAAGACAGAGGCTCTGTAGGGCGGGAGAGTTCCTGACACATTGCAGGTAGAGCTCACGGTGGGGAAATTTGGATGACAGCCCTGAAAACCGGAAGTACACTAATTAAAGAAACAGAAAACCATTTCTCCTGGTTTTTGCAAATGACTTTCTTCTATGTTCTATTTTTAAACTGAAGTGCTCTTTGAATAAAAATAAGACTGGAAAAAAAGGTAAATTGGTTCCTGTAATTTCCTTTTCTTCTGGTACTTTAACCTCTCTCTGGGGATTGTGGAGCTCATTAATCCAGTCCCAAGGAAAATTGTCATTTTTCATTAATGGCTTCTTAACCTTCACCTTATCTGATTAGGTGCAGAATTAAGTCTCTCTTGAACAGCCTCCAATCCCCACTCCCCTGCCAGCCTATTCTCCCTAGAAAGGACCTGGAGGGTCAATACTGCAGAGGAACCTGAGCTGATCAATGGGACAAGATTTCCTTTGCAACACCACATGGTTCATGACGACTTCCTCGGCCAAGCTGTTATCTCGGTTGCAGAACAGAGAGCAAAACGATGCATTTGCAGGAAGCTGCTGTTCTCCCTGTTTCTCTGATGGAAAGGGCGACAGGCTGGCCCAGCTTTGCAATGACCCCAGGCTGAAATATGTTGTTTTAGCTCCAGTCGAAACCCAAAGTGTGATTGGGATCTGCCATTCTAAAACAAGACAATAGAAGGTCTCTGTGTTTATGAGTTTGGATGGATCAGAAATTGTGGCCAAACAGAATAACCCTCTCAGAGACAAGAGCCATCCTGCGAGGGCGGCGTAACGACGCATGGACTGGATGGCTCCAGGAACAGACGAAGCTTCATTTGAATTCCAGTACATCACTTGTTTGTCCCTGATTCTTTACGAAGAGCAGAGGAGGGGCCTCTGGTGTCCCTAGTCAATAATAAATGTGATTATTGAAGAAAAGATGAGGCACTGATAATTCTCTGCAGAGTAATCCTAAGCAATCAAAAAATGACATTACACCACCCCGTGGTTATGCCCAAGCACACACAGTGTTTTCCCCTTGTCCTTGCCAGCTCTGGTTAGATTCTGGGTGGAAATGGAAGGAGCCAGAGAGAGTGCAGTTCTTCTCAGAGGTAGTTAGAATTGTCCTATGGTTATCTGGAGATAAAATGGCATATGATTTGAGATAGAACTCTCTGAATTCAGACAGTGCACTCCATCATTTGCTGGTCTGTGTATCCCTTCCTGCAGGAAGATCCCATCCGTGTGTATCTGGCACACAGGCCTTAATGTGAAATATTAGTTAACACGTATTGAATGCTTTCCACATGAATCGTAAATAGGTAAATGTTCACTCATTAGCATTATTCTGGTGTGATTTTCTCATAAAAGTGATGTACAATTTTACGTTTTTCCATAGGGACTTGGCTGAAGGATGAACACAGAATTTCTTGTTTTTCCTTTTGCTGTCTGTCCTCATTTCTTCCTTCCCCTCTCTGTCCAGATTCATCGCAATGCAAGGTTAGGCCCTTAGAAGCCCTCTGGAGTGCCCTTCCTTTCGCTCTCTACTTCCCCTGGCTGCCCTGGCAGCGTTAAGGGAGTCTGTGCCTCTGGGAGCCTTTTAGGGAACAAGCCAGCGTTCTCGGGGCAGGAGGCAGAATCTTTACACAGCGTTGATGTCAAACTGCATTAGTCTCTTCTCACACTGCTATAAAGAACTACCTGAGACTGGGTAACTTATAAAGAAAAGGGGTTTAATCCACTCACAGTTCCACAGGCAGTACAGGAGGCGTGGCTGGGGAGGCCTCAGGAAACGCAATCATGGTGGGAGATAAGGGGAAGCAGACACATCTTTACATGGCCGGAGGAGAGAGGGAAGCGGGCGGTGCTGCACACTTCAATAACCAGATCTCATAACACACCTCACTCACTGTCACGAGAACAGCAAGGCGAAATCCGCCCCGTGTTCCAATCGCCTCCCGCCAGCCCCCTCCCCCAGCATTGAGGATTACAGTTCCACGTGAGGTTTGTGTGGGGACACAGAGCCAAACTGTATCACATGCCCAGGGCCATAACCCCAAGCAGCTTGGCCTGCCACTGTCAACAAGGGGCCGGTGTGGGCAGCAGAATCAGTCGTTCCCTTAAGAAACAATGTGTGTGTGAGAGAGTGAGTGTGTGTGTGTGTGTGTGTGTGTGTGTGTGTGACCACATCTGCCATATGCCTTCCAAGCAACATCTGACTAGATAACTGAGTCTGTAGTCTGGCCAGTGGACTCATAAAACTGACCATCACACCAGCCATGTGATTTGAGCTCTCGATGTTGGCCACATTAGCCTGAGCTTTTGACCACTGAAAGAATTGTAGCGGGGGGTGGGCTTGACAAGATGTGTTGAGGAGATGAATGAATGCCTGCTGAAGGCGCTGGCAGTCCTGTAGAAGAGCTTTTTTGTATGTTTCTGCAAGTCCGATACACAGTGTTGCAATGAGCTATTTATGCAGAAAAGACTGAGGCCAGTTAATAGGTTTTTCTGGGGCAATTCCTCTATAATTACCAAACTAGAATCTTTTTTAAACCTGCATTATTAAGCATTTCTGTTATATCCAGATGTTCTTTAGAATTAATGTAGATAATCTGTCCCAAAGGCTTCCTACATCATGAATTTCAACAAGGAAATCTTAGGGCTTCAGAAATGGAATCAATATTAGCAGTACTTCTGGCATATATTTAAGGAGTTTCTGGAGTTTAAAAATGTAGAATCTTGGATAATAAAACAACAGATGTCCCTCTTCACAAGCTGTGTACTTTTGTCTTGAAACAACACGTAAGGTCCAGGTCAGTTTCCCTCTTCACACTCATGCACTCTGTCAGCATAAAGGAGAAAACAGCCAGATGGCATACAGTGTTCCCAGCGCTCTCCGGAGTTCTTTCTACGCGTGAGCTTATTTAAACCTAATCACAAGCGTGACAGAGGAAGAAACTGAGGCACAGCAGGTTAAATAGCAAAGTCTCAGAAGTAGTAGGTGGTGGGGCCGGGATGCAACCCCGCCTGAGCAATCGTGTGTCTGAATTCCACCCTAAAGGTGGTGTTTGCCACCAGGTTTATTTTTCCCACGGTCATGGCCATAGTCAGGTTTCTCAGCCTCAGCTGTGCTGACTCTTGGGACTGTGTCATTCTTTGTCGTGGGGCTGTTCTGTGCTTTGTAGAATGTTTAACAGCATCTCTGGTTCCTACCTTCAATGAGTAGCATCCCCCTCCCAATCTGTGACAACGAACAACGTCTCCAGACAACACCAAATGTCTGGACGAGGGGGATTGTGAACTCACTCTCAACTGAAGACCACTTGCCAAAGCATGAAAAATCACTTGAAGATTATGTTTAGGTACAAGCAAGAAGTATAATATGGGAGTTTTTGTTCTGTTTAGGAAAGAATGTAAATATCTTCTGTATATCCACTTTTAATATTAAGTGAAGAAACAAAACTCTTCAATAAGCATGTAGTTAGTACAGTAAAAATGTGTTCTCTTTTATGGAACAGTGACAGGAAATATTTTAATATAAAACAAAAGAAGAATGGGAAGAATGAAATATGAGAGACTGTAGAAGAGTTGGGGAAAATAAATAGAAAATGCATTGTGTCAAAAAGAAAGTATTAAAATAGAACCAAGTTGCTATCCGGAATTGTCTGGGTAAACCCTATGGGTAGCTTTTCAGTGCTGTTAACAGTGAGTCCAAGACCACATTTCAATCAGGGAACAGTCTGTATTTATTGATGATGATATTTCCTTTAGAGTTGAGGTCAGTAACTTTATTTCCAGAACTCCGGCAGGCACTTAACCTTCCTGGGTGCCCTCTGTGGGTGACCTCCCTGGTGCTGGGCCATCCATGTCCTTCCCAGGCTCTCCTTCCAGCCTCCCACCTGTCCAGTCCTTCCAGGAGCTTCTGCCAGACAATGGCTCTAGGTTAGGAGCAGCAGGGAATGGAAGATGTCTGGCAAGGGGGCAGCCCCAGGAGTAAAGTGTATGTCGGTTGGTACGTTCCTACGGGGCTGAAGTGGGAGGAGGAGAGTACGTTCCTACGGGGCTGAAGTGGGAGGAGGAGAGTACCTTCCTACGGGGCTGAAGTGGGAGGAGGAGAGTACGTTCCTACGGGACTGAAGTGGGAGGAGAGAGGGCGTGTTGGCTGCTTTGGGAGCATTTGGGAGTCGGAAGAGGCAGCTATCCCTGTGGAAGATTTCCCAGAGGAGGGGCCGACTAGGTTTAGATCGTGAAAATATTTACCACAACCACATGGAATAGCATTTTAAGAAATAAACATAAGCAGGTATACTTACTCCAGCAAGAATCACTTAGAGCAGCATTTCCCAAACTTTTGTGGAACACTAATTCTTAATGTCCCTGGCAGTGCGATGTCTGGGCTTACGTGCCCTGGCCCCTGCATTAGCACATTCGATGTTCTGAGAAGGTCAAATGGAAAAGCACTGGTTTATCTTTTTTTCCCAAATGACCCATCCCCTAAAACACTTGTTGGCATCGGCAAATGAAAATGTTTCTGGATCTGTTCCATGAACGAGTTTGGGAAAGTGGTTGGTGTCATTTTCCGGTAAAGCACTCACCTCTTGTGGACTTCTGTTACTGCCTCCTCCATTGGACAGAGTTCTAAGAGCACAGAGACTTTGCCTCTTATTCACAGCTGACTTCCCCAGTGCCTGGAGTAGTTCCAGGCACCCAGTAAGGGCCCAAGTGTTCACTCAATGAGCAGGTCCTGATGTGACTTTCTTGACCGTCCAGGTGACCAACTGACCACTCATTCTTCTAGTTTTTCCTCCCTTGTTCTTTTTTTTTTTTTTTTGAGACAGAGTCTTGCTCTGTTGCCAGGTGCCAGGCTGGAGTGCAGTGGCGCGACCTTGGCTCACTGCAACCTCCACCTCCCAGGTTCAAGTGATTTTCCTGCCTCAGCCTCCCAAGTAGCTGGGATTTCAGGTGCAAATCACCACACCCGGCTTATTTTTAATATTATATCCAAAGTAGAGATAGGGTGTCACCATGTTGGCCAGGCTGGTCTCGAACGCCTGACCTCAAGTGATCTGCCTGCCTCGGCCTCCCAAAGTTCTGGGATTACAGGCGTGAGTCATCGCACCAGGCCCTCTCCTTGCTTCTTAACACATTAGATTGAACTGTGACTTGTAACTCTAGTCTTTACCTGAACTCCGTTGCTTCAGACCTATTTCAGACCCTAGGTAGGACGATGTCCTATTCCTCACTGACGTAATCATCCCCAACCCCGGCACTAGGTGTTATTTGATGTGACTTCTCTGTTGGTTTTGCTGTGATTGTCTCCTTTTTTTTTTTTCAAACATTCTCATAGTTTCCAGGATACCCGTTCTCCTGATTTCCTTCCAGCCCCCAAGTCTCTCCAGTTTCTGGCTTTTTCTTAACATTGCTGTTATTTGGTAAAGTGTCAGCACTCAGTGTCTTATGTCCTAACTTACTAGGTCCCATTTCTTTTCTCCTAGAAAGGCAGTGCTCTAAGATGACAATCTACATCGTTCTAGAAAGCGGTCAGGGTTCTCTTTCTGGCTTGGGATGTGGTATCATTAAGGCTCATTAGGTTATACGAGTCCTAAAGTCCTGGCACCTTCAAAGGCTCTGGAATATCCAGCACAGGAATCACAGAGCCTCATGGGTGTGAGCTGCCTCTGCACCAGGTGGGGACAGCCCGAACAGTGTCAGGAAGCTTTGGGAAAAGACAGGGTCAGAGCGAACCTGAAGAATGTTCACATTCAAGACTTGCCCTAATGTCAACGCTAGACAGCCTGCTCTGCTGGCCTGCTGACCGGACACGTGTCCCAGAGGGCAGCGTAGGAGCCAAGCCTGTGTGAGGAGTCCCAAGGGTGTGGCATGGCCTGCCTCCCTAAGCGTCTCCAGGTTCTCCGCATGTGCAGTTTTGGATCTGAGGGACTGAGGGTGGCCGTCTTAGAGTTCTGTCCTCTTTGGAATAGTCGAAGGTGACCGAGGCGTGGCCCAGCCTGATGCAAGGTCTCTTTCTCCTTCCGCGGCTTTGACCACGTGATGAAGTTCGGCAACGTTTGCTTTTGCTGCAGGCATCATGGACATGCCGAATGAACTGTTACAGGAAGTGTGCTCTAGGAACCACTTTGGGCTTTTAAAGATGGCTGGGTACTGTACAGTGTTCTGATTCTGATGATCATGAAGTTGCTGTATTTCTAGGTGGCTTTAAAGCTTGGAATGAAGGGAGCATTCTTGCAGGACATGCCACATAATGAATGTTTGTTTAAAGGTGTTTATAATCCAGTTTGTGTTCCCGCCCAGTGGTTGTCCTGCAGTGCTTGTCTTCTCCGAATAATTGCCTTTTTTCTCTTATTTTGGGAAGACTGCCACTGGAAAGGGAAAACTGGACTCTTACCCTGAAAATAGCAGCCAGTTACTTGTCTTGAATTAAGTTTCAACTTGGTTTTCGGTTAAATGAGAAATTTGCTTCAAATTCAGAATTGTGTTTCTAGTGTGGTTAAATTGTATGATATTATTTTAGAGAAAAGAATATATTCAATTTTGTACTTAATGTTGAGATCCTCAGGAAGGGCTCAGTAAGTAGTGTTCTTCACAGTTATATTTCTAAACAATTGGAGAAACTAGGCAGGGACATGGAAGATGATGGCCAAAACAGCTCTTGGGGCAAGTGAGGTGCAGGAAGCAGCAATTTACCTAAGGAAGGATCCCTCCTAAGGAAAACTAGAGGTAAGGAAGTTGTTCCTCTTTAAAAGCTAACCATATCAGATCATCCATGGATACCATTTTATTCATTAATTTCTCAAGTATTCGTGTAGCTCCTGCAATATGTCAGACCCCAAGTCTGATAACTTAAAAATGAACAAAACAAGTTTCCTCCATCAATAAATAGCTTTATGAAGGACACATGCAAGCACATGCAAACACACACACAGATGTACACACATACATGCATACACATGCATGCACACACATGCACATGCACACAGATACGCATATGCACACAGACACACATATGCACAAAGACACACATATGCATACACACATAG
This sequence comes from Saguinus oedipus, assembly GCA_031835075.1. Classification (NCBI taxonomy): domain Eukaryota; kingdom Metazoa; phylum Chordata; class Mammalia; order Primates; family Cebidae; genus Saguinus; species Saguinus oedipus. Next base: position 170,797,499 of record CM063172.1, on the reverse strand, counting down.
ACACACATGCAAACATATGCATACACACAGACATGCACATACATGCATACATATATACATGCAAACACAGATGTACACATATGCACACATACATGCACATATACACACATGCATACACATACGCACGTACATGCACACACATACACCTATGCACATAGACACATACACATATATGCATACACACATAAACATATGTGCGCATGCGCGCACGCACACACACACACTCACTCTGCAAAGGAATGGGGTCCAGGTATGGCTGACAGAGGAGACAGGAGCAACTCATAAAGCGTTGTTATAACATTGCCAAGAAGCTTTATCTTTTAGATTAGTGCCGTGCATTCAAATTACAATGAGAACTACACATACAATTTTAAATTTTCTGGTAGCCACATTAAGAGATAGGTGAAAATAATTTTAATAATATACATGATTAACATCATCTATTCAAAATATTTCAGAATGTATCCATTATAAATATTAATGAGACAGCTGACATTCTCTTTTTTGATGGCAATCTTCAGAACTCACTGTGTATTTTACGCCTACAGCATACCTTAGTGTGGACTAGCCACATTTCACGTGTTCAGCAGCCTCATGGCTGGTGCTATGGCGTGGACAGCACAGCCATGGGCAGTGACTGCAGGTAACCTTCTTTTACATACAGGAAAATTAGGGCTTAGAAAAGTAAACTATCTTCAGCAAAACTGACTTCTGTTTTCAACAATATGGCAGCTTAGGTTATTTTGCCCAACCCTGCTTCTGAAAATATTGGATAAAATCTATTTTCAAATCTTCTTAAAAGTATCAAAGTCAGGATAGTACGGGTATACCAGGCAAAATCCAAGGGACAGCAGTGTGGACAGTCAGGGCACTGCAGCACTGCTGAGGATACACACGAGGGCAAGCAAATCTGATTGTCAGCAGTCCGGCAGCGTCGACACAGGTGTCAAAGCCCAGAGTCTGCCCTGGAGTCTAACAGGGACTCTTCCTCCGTAGAACTGGAACTGTGAAAGGCTGTAACCTCAGTGTAAAGATGAATCGGAAGGAAGGCTGATCACTCCACAGGCCTAGTGGATAACAAGGAAGTGTGTATTGGTCTGAGTGAGTTGAGCTTAAAGATAATGAAAATCTCTGAAAAGTGGTGACCCCACAGCAGCCTGCTTGTAGATTTGCAGTGCGTGTTCAAATCACCCGGTTGCTCTGGAAATTTCCAGCCATTACATTAGCTTCACATAGTCTTGGATTGGGCATGTGGCACCTGTCAGAAACAAAAATCTGTAAAAATTAACCTAGGAGGTTTTCAAATGAATCAAAAGAACTTAGAGAAATAAGAAACTACTGAGTTGGAAAGCTTTCTCTATGGGTTTAATGTCAGTTTAAACATAGCTGGAATGAATATTAGTGAATAGAAGACACATCAGAAGGAAATATCCAGTATGCAGCAGAGATACAGACATGAAAAATATTTTTAACAAACATGAAAAAGAGATTAAGTATGTCCTTCCAGAAGATGGGGATGGGGGAAAGAGAAAATATTTGAAGACACAATGGCTCAGAATTTTCTAGACTGACAAATAATACTAATCCAAAGGTTCAAGAAGCCCAGTGAAACCCATGGTAAATAGAAGAAAAAAAAATCACACACAGATGCATCATACCGAACTTGTGGAACACCAACGTGTAAAAGACATTAAATGTCACCAGAAGAGAAAAGACAGCCAACCTTCCCAAGAGTGACACCCTGAAGTCTGACTTCTTCCCAGGGGCAGCAGAAGTCAGAGATAATGGAATCATATCTTTAATGTGTGCTGAAAGAAAAAGAAGTTCTAGTCTAGAGCTCTACACCCAGCAAAAGGGTCCAAGAATAATGGCAAAATAAGCACATTGTCAGATAAACAATAATTGTGTTTGTTACCATCATATCCTCACTAAGGAAAATGCTAAAGATACATTTGCAGGAAAGGAAATGGATCTCAGATAGATGACCTGAGATAGAAGAATGAAAGAAGAGAAAAAAGGGTGATATGTGGATAAATGTGAATGCACACTGTATAAACAATCTTAAAGTCTTATGGAGTTAAATTAGAAGGACAATATTAAAATATTAGGCCAGAATAACATAAAAGACACTAGGAAGGATAAATGGAGGTGTTTTAAGAATGTATAACTTCTAGCTGGGCCTGGTGGCTCACACTTGTAATTCCAGCACTTTGGGAGGCTGAGGCGGGAAGATCACCTGCGGTCGGGAGTTTGAGACCAACCTGGCCAACATAAGGAAACACCGTTTCTACTAAAAATACGGAAATTAACTTGGTGTGGTGGCAGGCACCTGTAATGCCAGCTACTGAGGAGGCTGAGGCAGGAGAATTGCTTGAACCCAGGAGGTGGAAGTTGCAGTGAGCTGAGATCACACCACTGCACTCCAGCCTGGGCAACAGAGCAAGTCTACATCTAAAAAAAAAAAAAGAATGTATAACTTCTAAACTAGTAGAGGGAGAAAATGATTCTTGTAAAAGAAGATGAGAAGGAAGACACCTTGGAAATGAGAGAGAGAAAAAAAGAATGCACAAAATAGGACAATCCTTATAAATCCAGTAACAGTTATACCTCCCTGCACACTGCCCAGCTCTGCCCCTAACCAGGGGAGAGGAAGGTGAATTGAGAATTGAAAGTACCATTGAAAGAAAAAGTTAAATCACTTGTTCACAATCGTCACCTAGAAAATACTATAGTCAAGAAATCAAACCAGCCTTGGCTTGTTGAGGTAACAGTGGCCTCCTTGCAGTGTAGTTTTGTCCATACTACGTGTTACTCTCTTCTGCACCTACATCCTTACAGAATGGATTGGTGTAGCGGCAGTCTCCCAACTTATGTAATCAGTCTGACAAAAATCCTTTTTTTTTTTTGATATTTTACATATCAGTCCACAAGAGTCCAATAGCTGCAATTTCATCTTATACTTTTAATCTAATTAATCAATGTCTTCAGGACTGTGACAGGTGGAAGAAGTACGTATATACATCTTTAGTCCTGTCTGCTCTGGTTTCACCCCCTTCTAGAGTTGCTGGAAGTGCACAGTCTCCCTCCTCAGATCTCAGATGCTTGACTCCCCTTGATATTCTAATTTTAGGGGCCTGGTGGGACAGGTGGGTTGGCCCCCTTGGTCTGAACCAGCCTTCAGAGTGACGTCTCTCTGACTGAATCTATATGGCAAGGGTATCATTTTTCTGGTTTCATTCAGTTCCTAAGTACCACATTTAAACCCTTTTACATACTCATTCCTAATTTGCAGCACAGCTCAGCGGGTTAGTGTGTGGGATGTGAAGTGAGACAGGCCTGGGCTGAGTCTGGGTGTGTTATCTGTCGCCTTTGTGGTGCTGGGTATTTATGTTAACCCTCTACATGTGTTCTCATGTGTCAAGTATACCCTAACTGCTTGGTTACATAGATAATGTTTGTAAAACATTTGTCACTAAGTGTGGCCAATAATAAGCACTCAATGAATGTTACTGTGTTTGGAATCAAATGATTAGCCTTCTCCATGTTATTTTCTTGAAGAGTTAAAAAACCAATGCAGGGGTGCTGGGGAGATTCAAACCAAGATCAGCATGGATATAACCAGTCTCTCTTTATGGGAAATCCAGACTGGAAAAAAACTCTTTTCCTCTGGACATACGGATATATTTATTGGGAACAAAGAACGAAGTCTGACTATGGTTATAACTTTAGATTACAGTCTATGGGATAAATACATCTACTTACAACCCAAGAACCAAAATTGACTTTTTAGTGATTAATTTATTTCCGCTGGTCATTATTCTGGAGATAGGTATTTTTAGATCATGTATAAATCATCCTTTTTCCTTCAGATCTATCTTGGCATATTGCTTGTCCTTCTTTCCCATTGGCATGATTAGACACTGAGACTAATATTCAGAAGTTAAGGTGGATTGAGAATCTTTCTACTCCTTTGATCAATATCTTAAGGTCTAAAGATCATTTTTTTCCCTGGTTTCTTCTGGCTAAAGCCTCCCATGCGCTCTCTACTGATAGCTAAACCACTTGGGAGGTAGAGGGGGAATCAGAAACATAAAATAGTGTTTTATGTGTTTTCTTTAACTTTTTTTAATGGGAGAAATATAAAAAATTATATTTTTTATATTTAAAAAAATTAATGGGCTATTTTTTAAGAGCACTTTGAGGTTTACAGAAAACTTGAGAAGAAAGTACAGATAGTTTCCATGTGCTTTCCCACACTCAGTCAGTGTCTGTCTGTCTCTCTCTTTTCATGCTTTCCCCTAGCACCAACATTTCCATTTGTAGGGTACATTTGTTACAAGTGTTGAACCAACACTGATATTGATACATTGTTTTGACCAATGCATAATGTCATGTGCCCATGATGAGAATGTCCTGCAGCATCACTGCCCTAAAAATCCGCGGTGTTCCTTAACCATCCCTCCCTTCGCCTGACCCTGGCGCTTCCCACATACATAACTGCATTTCAGATACAGCTCCTCTAAATGAGATCAGCTCGATAAGGTCACCCTGTTTTAATTCCTGTATTTCATAGACTCTAGTCATTGATCGTAAGGTGCGTGGTTATTATGCTTCTCTAAGAAAGGAAAGGAAATGCTGCAGTGAAACTGAGGGATGCCATCAATAGTGAGACACGCCCTGATTTCAGCATGTTAAAATGTGAACCCACGGAGCATTTCAGAACTGGTAAGACAGAACAGAGCCTGGGCCTGCACAAAACTCAGTGCTTTATTGAAAATGAAAACAAATACTCAAAGAACTGCATTTCAGGTTGGCATTTGGCCCTTGTTTGGGTGGAAAGGGGGAGGGTTAGGAGGGCGGTGGGTGAGGAAGGGGCAGGTGGAGACAGTGAGGTGAAAGAGGGGGCCAGGTGGTGAGGGGGCCAGAGACGATGGAGGAGCCCATGGATGTGTGGGGCAATCCTTGCTGGCCTCAGCCGGCCTGGACCTGCTGTGTGCAGGCACACTGCACAGGCAGAAGTCCACACCCTCTCAGTAACCTTGGGCAAGTGGCTAAGACTTTCAGAGCCTCAGCTTCTTCATCTGTGTGGAGAATAGTCCTGACAGGCAACTAAGGGTCTAAGTAAGTGAGTTCTGCATGTGACGAGCCTCACTCACTGCCTGACTACAGTGTGTGTGTAATACCTGTGGGTTCTCTCTCTCCCCTGGTTCCTCCATGCCTTCCTCCTCTTCCCTGCTCCTCCATCCTGTCCATGTCCCTTCCCTGCACCCACCCCAGCACCTGAGCTGTGACCTCACCTTCCAGGGCACCCTGCTGGTCTTGGCACACTCATTAGGCTTCACAAGAGCCAGATGGGGAGGAGGACATCAAGGGGCAAGGAGGGCAGCACCAGAAATGGCAGAGCGGATGGGCGGTGGTGGACATGGATGGTGTGGGCAGACAGAACCAGTGGTGGCAGTGAGCAGTGGACTGCAGGGGCCGTCGGTGGTGTGCACAAGAACATGAGTTGCTCTAAGTTGAAGTTCTTGGAAACATGCAGCTGCAAATAGAGGATCCCTGGGAGACAGCAGGGAGGTGGCGGAGTTTCCCATGGACTGCTTGTACTTCGTTCCAGAGTCCGATCCCCAGCTTTGTAGGCTAAGAAATGGGATTTGTTGCCATGTTAGGCTCTAATTCACTCATTTTAAGCATGAGTGTTTCAGGTTAGCTATCAGGAGACCGAGGCATGGGGGACGGAGCTGCCCACAGCCGTCAGTGTTCTGAGAGGCAGCGTGTTGTGAGCACGAAGCCGCAGTTCTGTCTCTTCCAGGCCTCCTTGTGACGTCAGGACAGGGACATGACCCTCCAACACTGCTGCAGGGAGGAATGACACCACTTTCAGGTGCCAGAAACGTAGTAGCTTCGCTTTTGCAATTTGGATGCTTCTGAGGATGAGGGCTTTAGTTTTTAACCTAACCCTGAGGGTCCAAGCTCAGTGGCCTGACTGCCCTGTGGCCCAGAGCAGCAATGGGACTTTCCTTGGTAATGAAGTAAGGAGAAAATGGAAGATTTCGAGAATTTCTCACCCTCCATGCAGCAAGCAAAGAAAGGGCAGAAAAGGGAATATGACTTTTCGGGGATTTTAGACCTTTTAATCACTTCAAATATAGTGGCATTGAAATGTAAAATTTTTTCAAATTGCATTTTAATCTTCATCTCTTTCAGAAATTAAAAAAAAATACAGGCATGGCCTTGATCTGTATTTTAGAAGTAAACTTCTTTTTTTGCGATTTTCGTCTTTGTCTGTCTCCCTGCTGCTCCTAGAGAAGAGGCAGCTGTGCCCGAGCCAGGACTGAGAGGTTTGGGTGATGCCTCCACCATGATGAGTCATTGCTTCCTGGACTTACTTTCCATGGAAGAAGCAATTTGTTTCTTGAACTTTTTATTATGAAAACTGTGAAGTCTATGTAAGAGTAGAGAGAACAGCATGAGGATTCTCCAATGTCAGAGAATCTGGATTTCGCTTTAAATATTTCATCCTACTGGCCGGTGTCAAGTTGATGGATGAAAATTTGAAAATTGAATTCCAGACATTGTATGTCATGAAATATCACCCCAAATTATAACGAGTTATGTTTTATAAAGAATCAAGACATCGTGGCCAGGTGTGGGGGCTCAGGCCTGTCATTCCAGCACTTTGGGAAGTGGTGTCAGCTGCTTGGGAGGCTGACGCAGGAAGAATCGCCTGGGCCTCGGAGGTCAAGGCTGCAGTGAGCTGAGACTGCAGCACCGCACTCCAGCCTGGGTGACGGAGTGAGACCCTGTCTGGAAAAAAAAAAAGAATAAGGGCATCTTAAAAACATGACCACAGTGTCATTATCACAAGAATATAAATTCATGGTATTCTTAACATAATGTAATACCACTTATATTCATGCTTCTCTAATTGTTTCCAAACTGTCTCTGTCTCTCTCTCTCTTTTTATTTTTTTATTTTTATTTTTATTTTTTTGAGACGGAGTTTCGCTGTTGTTACCCAGGCTGGAGTGCAATGGCGTGATCTGGGCTCACTGCAACCTCTGCCTCCTGGGTTCAGGCAATTCTCCTGCCTCAGCCTCCCGAGTAGCTGGGATTACAGGCACACGCCACCGTGCCCAGCTAATTTTTTGTATTTTTAGTAGAGACGGGGTTTCACCATGTTGACCAGGATGGTCTCGATCTCTTGACCTCGTGATCCACCCGCCTCGGCCTCCCAAAGTGCTGGGATTACAGGCTTGAGCCACCGCGCCCGGCCTCTGTCTCTCTCTTTAACATCTGGGGTATTTAAATAGGGCCCATGCATTGCATTTAGTTTTTATGTCTTTGAAGTTTTTCTTTAGAACAGATTCCCCCACCCCTGTCCAACCTCTTTTTTTATTAATTTGTGAAAAGCCCAGCACTGCCCAGTAGAACCTCCTGCGTTATGGGGGTGTGGGTGCTCACCATGAGGGTGTTTAGCCCACTCCTTCCTCTCCCCCTACCTGTGAACTAGAAGTTAGATATGGGTGCTTGATACTTTTGAGTGTGACGGTTTTCCCAGGAACTCTACACACATCGCAGGGATATGGTGTTCAGAGAGCAAACTGAGTGCTGACCGTGTTTGTGGATACTGAGCTCTCGTTGCTCCGAGGCCTGATGTAGTCAGATTTCTAGTCTTGCCAAGTACCCAGGTGGGTGGAAACCTGGCAGGTAAACTGTCCCTGATGACTGGACATGGGCTGTGAGATGTGCCATTGGGTGTTGGAGAGGAACAGAGGTGGACCACAGAGCCTGGGAGGAAGCAGGGACAGAGAGGCCAGAGGATGACAAATGGGAATGCGGAGTCCAGGGCAGGGGCAGGGGAGGCCAGGGCTGCACAGGATGTCGCCAGCACCCACCACTACGCCAAAGATGACTTACGTGTTCAAACTCAAATGCCAGATTCCTTCCTCACCTGCCCCTCTGTCTCCCTCCACACACCTGCTTCTCCCCAGTGCTCCCCAACCCAGTTAACAGCCAGTCCTTCTTCAGCTGTTTGGGGCAAAAACCTTAGCCTCACTCTTGAATCCTCCTCTGTCTTTTACACCATGTCGAACCCAACAGCAAGTTCCACTGGCTCTGCCTCCAGCATATATCCTCCTCCATATGATCATTTCTCACCATTCCCAACACACACAGAGTCCACCCCGCTCCCGCACCCGGCCGACTGCTGTAGCCTGCTCCAGCACCTGGCTTCCACCCATATCCTGCTGTACTTCTTTCTCCACACAGCAGCCAAAATCATGCATTGAAATGTGTCCCCAGTTCCAGGCACTGGATATACACCAGTGGGTAAAACCAGTCCCTTTGTAGCAGAGGTTGTAATAGACTGTATTTCAGGTGGATCAAGTCATACATCACGCTAAACTTCCAGTGACTTTCTGTCTCACCAAGAATAAAAGCCAGACCCCTTTCAGGGACCTCTTGGCACTGTCTCTTCTCCTTCCTCCTTGACCACTCAGCTCCACCCTCCTAGGCCTTCTTGCTGTCCTTGAACATGGAAGCCCACCCTGCTTCCCCACATCCCCAGAGAGCCATGTGGCTGGCTCCCCTTTCCCTTAGGTCTCTCATCACATACGGGTCATCTGAGAGGCCTCTGGGCCCCCAAAAGGATCAGTGCCCCGTCCCCCAGTGGCATTCCCCAGCTGTGCCATCTGTCCCTCTCATGGTCTCACAGCACATTCTTTTTTTTAGACAGAGTCTTGCCTGTGGTGCAGTGGTGTGATCTCAGCCCACTGCATTCCAGCCTGAGTTCAAGCGATTCTCCTGCCTCAGCTTCCTGAGTAGCTGGGATTACAGGCATGCGCCACCATGCCCAGCTAATTTTTGCGTTTTTATTAGAGACAGGTTTTTACCATGTTGGCCAGGCTGATCTCAAATTCCTGGCCTCAAGTGTTCCGCCTGCCTGGGACTCTCAAAGTGCTGGGGTTACAGGTGTGAGACTGCGCCCAGCCTCTCACAGCACTTTCTGTAGTTATGTGGCTGTCTGTTTATTGCTTGGCCACTAGTATTGTTTAGCTCCCTGCCACATCCAAGCTCCTGGGCAGTGCTGGGTGTCAGTGGGCTCCACATCGGCACCTGGTGATGGATGAGGAAGAAAATGGACTGGTCCAGGCCTGGGTCATCAGACACACATCGTGTTGTGGCTTCATGATCTTGGGCTGCTCTATGGGAAGGGAGTTTAAAGTCTCAACGTTGGGGCATTGGAGTGGCAGTGGGGGTGGGGGTGGGGGAGGGGGTGGGCGGAGCTCTGGGCTCTTCCTCACCCTCTCCTTCCATTGAGGTGCACTGAGGGTGGGACGTGCTGGGCCTCTCCCTGCCTCTTGTTACCTCACTCAAGCCAGTGGCCTGCCTTGGCGCTTCCTCTTCTGAAAGCTCCATCTGCGAGTGGTGACACCACCGGGTGGAAAGCTGTGTCCACTCCTGAAGCTGTCCACTCTGCATCCCTGTGCTGTCATCTCCAAATGTCAGGGCTCTCTCCAAAGAGCAGTGCTCAGTGTCCCTCTCCTGGGTTTCAGAGGCTGTGTCATGGGCAGGGAGCAGCAGTGCCCACCTCTCAGGCCTTATTGTACCAGCCGCTGGCTGCCCGCCCTGTGTGAAGCCTCCAGGAGCCAGGCCGCGCTGAGCTGGACGCAGTGCCTGTGGTAGCAGCCCTTTACCCCTGACCTCCAGAGAGCGCTCCAGGCCGAGTTCGTTCCTTCACAACCTGCCAAGGGCACATGCAGCATGGACATGGGCACCCTGAGGGGCCGGGGTGAGGGGGCGGGGTGAGGGTTGGGGTGAGGAGCGGGGTGAGGGGGCTGGGGTGAGGGGTGGGGTGAGGGGCGGGCTAAGGGGTAGGGTGAGGGGCGGGGTGAGGGGTAGGGTGAGGGACTGGGTTGAGGGGGCTGGGGTGAGGGCTGGGTTGAGGGGTGGAGTGAGGGGGCTGGGGTGAGGGGCTGGGGTGAGGGGCTGGGGTGAGGGGCGGGGTGAGGGGGTGAGGGGCGGGGTGAGTGGCGGGGTGAGGGACGGGGTGAGGGGCGGGGGTGAGGGGCGGGGGTGAGGGGCGGGGGTGAGGGGCTGGGGTGAGGGGCTGGGGTGAGGGCTGGGTTGAGGGGTGGAGTGAGGGGGCTGGGGTGAGGGGCTGGGGTGAGGGGCGGGGTGAGGGGGTGAGGGGCGGGGTGAGGGATGGGGTGAGGGACGGGGTGAGGGGCGGGGGTGAGGGGCGGGGGTGAGGGGCGGGGGTGAGGGGCTGGGGTGAGGAGCTGGGGTGAGTGGCGGGGTGAGGGGTGGGGGTGAGGGGCTGGGGTGAGTGGCGGGGTGAGGGACGGGGTGAGGGGCGGGGTGAGGGACGGGGTGACGGACGGGGTGAGGGGCGGGGTGAGGGACTGGGGTGAGGGGCTGGGGTGAGGGCCAGGCCGTTCTGAGCACTGGTGTTGTCAAGAATCCGCTTTGCCCTGCTGCCCGTTCAGAGCGGACCGATCTGGGTGAAAGACGTGCTGCAGGGCTACTCCAGCGTTTTCATTATTTTCCCTCTAAGGAGCCTTTTCAGACACTTTTTCCTCTCATCACCTCCCATGACGCTGTAATACTGCAGTGGGACTGTGTATCGTTCATGTGCTGTGGACATATCTGTGCTTTACACATAAAAGAGTAAGATTTTTGTCCACCCCACGCCCCCTCCAGGAACCAGTTTTTGTCCCCCTGAGGCAAAATCACCTCCTAATATGATCCTGATGGCTTTCAGGAGCTTTGGCCTTCTTGGACCCTGGGCTTCTAGCCTGAGCGCTATCCAGTGATGTGGACACGTGTGTGGGAAGAGCAGCTGCTTGGGAGATTCCGGGATGGGACAGGTACAGCTGGGCTCCCAGTTTGGTGTCACAGAAAGTGCTGAAAACTGGCTGTGGCAAAAATGCATATATCAGGGAATTAACTAGAATTGCTAAAAATAAAATACCAAGGTGAGGGGCCACGGTGGCGCACACCTGCAATCCCAGCACTTTGGGAGGCCAATGTGGGCAGATCACCTGAGGTCAGGAGTTTGAGACCAGCCTGGCCAACATGGGGAAATCCTGTCTCTACTAAAAATACAAAAATTAGCTGGGCATGGTGGTGGATGCCTATAATCCCAGCTACTCAGGAGGCTGAGGCAGGAGGATCACATGAACCTGGGAGGCTGAGGTTGCATTGAGCCGAGATCACGCCACTGCACTCCAGCCTGGGCAACAGAGTGAGACTGTCTCAAAAAAAATCAGTAATAAAAATAAACTACCAGCAAGTGCCCACAGGAGCCAAGCTCGCTTAGTGTTGTGCAGTTAGAAATGCCCCTCCCTGCTTAGAAGAGAGGGCAGAGCGGGGACAAAGGAGGAAGTGTAAGTGTGGTGTAGCTTGGAGCTAGCCGCTTAGTGCACAGAGGGACTGCTTGGCACTACAACAGAGCCTGCAGGCCATGGGAGCAGCAGGCAGCCCACCCCCTCGGGAATCCCCGACTGTGTTGAGCACCAGGACACAAGAGACGCACTGGGCTGTGGACGCTGGTCCCTTCACGGCGCTGCTGGGACCCGCTCCACACCGGCAGCTCTTGGGCTGGAGCTGGGTGGCACCTTTCACTTTGTGTTTTTATTGATTTTTATGCCGGGCACAGAGAGGGTCTGTGGGCACCCTGTGACATGATGACTGACCTCCAGGTCAGGGTGTTGAGTGAAGACACGGTCCTGTCTCTTCCAGGCCTCCCTGTGATGCCAGGGGAGGGACCGGCCCTCCAGCACTGCTACAGGGAGGGATGATTCCACATTCGGACACTGTAGCTTTGCTTTTGCATGTTGGATGCTTTTGAGGATGAGCGCTTTAATTAACCTAAACTATCATCAGTTAAGGGATAAAAGGTTATAAATATATAATTCTATGTATCGATTGTTTTCAGGACAATTGTAGCAGGAGTAGTGGCGGGAAACAGAGCCTCGAACACTGAATGGGGAAGGAAGGAGTTTATTATTATTATTACTATTGTTACAGCCGGAGCTGAGCGATGGTTCCAAATCACCCAGTTCACCTAACAAAGGAAGGTCCTGGCTTTATATGGGCTTATACTTTAGATATTACAGGTGAAAGAATCTTAGGTTTACAGCTTTAGAAATTATATATGAAGATTTACAGCTTTAGGACTCACATGTGAAAAGGTGTCTGGGTTTGATCTTGTTTTAAGTAAAAACCGTGCCTTCTGGAGAGTTTCCCCAAGACCAAGCCTGCCACCTACAGGAAGGTGAATTAGGAGGTGCCAGTCACTCAGCCTTTTCTTCTATTGAAATGCAGTGTGGCAGTCAAAGGGGACGTGGATCCCAGATGCCTGGGTCCTTTTCCTCACAATCACCTCTATAATTCTATAATTGTTAAAATCGGATATAGCGAATGATAATAAGGCCATTTCCCCATGTCACGTGGCTCCCCTGTCTGCGGCTGTCGGAGGTCTGACTGTTGACGTGTGCTGGAACAGTGAACTCTGTACTCCTCAGGGTTTCCATCAGCAGTGTTTGGATTGTGGGGCCTTTCGTACAGCGTCTTCGCCTCCCGTTTTAGTGGACTTCTCCGTGGCACTTTTGGAATGGGCCGCAGAGAGGAGCTGGAGCCACCTGGTGGAGCAAGAATGAGCAGGAGCCTTGGGGAATGGTGGGGAGTGGGAGCCCCAGGCCCTCTCTGCCTGCATCAGGGAAGAGCTTATCTGGAGGCTTGAAGTATTGGGATCTCCAGGGAGTTTCGGGAACCCTGGGATCCAGAGCAGAATGGAGCCAGGTTTTGCAGCTGCTTGGAGCAGAGTAGGGGCTGAGAACAGGGAGAGCTCTGGGACAGCAGGTTCAGGGCTGCCTGGAAGTGCACTCAGGGCGTGCTGCTTCGTTTCTTCCCGTCTTTCTCTGATTTTAAATTATTTGTTTTGTTTTGGAATCGAACAGCCACATGTAACTTTTGACTCCCTAAAACTTAACCACTAATAGCCTACAGTTGACTGGAAGCCTGACCAATAACATCAACAGTTGAGTAAGACGTGTTTTGTATGTGTGTGTTACATCCGGTATTCTTACAATAAAGTAAGCTAGAGAAAAGAAAGCATCACTAAGCAAATCGTCAAAAAGAGCAAATGTGTGTACTGTTCCTAAGTGGAAGTGGATCATCAGAGAGACCTTCATCCTTGTCCTCTTCACGTTGGGTAGGCTGAGGCGGCCAGGAGGAGGGTTGGTCTTGCTCTCAGGGGTGCAGAGGCGGAAGAAATCTAGGGATGAGTGCACCAGTGAAGTCTGAACCCATGTTCAAAGGCCAGCTGCAGTAGAAATCAGAAGGAGAAAGCACTGGCTGCTGCAGGGTTTGGGTTCAGTGCTTGAAGTATTTTAGCATCTGCTCTTCACGCCAAACCTTTGAGGTGGGCATTTTAATCTTTGTGTCCTAGGTAAGGAACTGACCGAGCTGAGCTCAAGGTGTGATTTGATATGATCTTCCTTTTATTTTCCTTCTCTAGCCCCTAGCACTCCAGTCATCTCTTATATAATCATGGCTTTTAGTGTCTTCAGCAATTATAGAGAGTTGCCCTGGGCCCTCCTGTCTGGATTCAGTTCCCAGCCACCCACGTCCTAACTCTGGGGTATAGGCCACAACCCATGCATGTTGGAAATGAACTCAGGAAACATTAGCTGCCATCATTTTCCTCCTCCATCTTTACAAATAGGACAGCAGGGCCTCTCTTCCTTGAGTCCACTTTCCTTTTGTCTATCTACTTGTTTTTCCTATTAGTAATCTCTTAAGCTGAACAGCACAATAGCAAGTATAATATAAACCAAACCTGTGCCTCTGGTTAAACCTCTTTATGGCCTCTGAAATAGCAGGCAATGGTTTGAGACTTTGCAGAAGTCACCTGCTGTGCTAGGCACCCTCTCCCTTCACCACCCTGAAGAACTGGGCACTGGCTCTGTGGGGTTTGTAGAACTGGCTGGAACCAGAAGTGGCCAGAGAGCAGAATCCGAGTGTGATGGCTTTGTAGAGCAGCAGAGTCAAAATGACATCTGCAAAATTTGGAAAACTGACATTTTAAAAATACGACAAAAGTTTGAAAAATTGTCATATGATATTGAAGCCCTGGCCGCATCTCTGCGTGGAGCAGACTTCCCTTTCTGTCCTGTGGCCTTTCCCAGGTGGCTGTCCTGGCCAGGGATAGGCTTCCTTGGTGGCTCCCTGCGATTCCCTGCAGTGTGTGCACCTTGGGATGCCCTCTCCACACTGTCGTGAGTCTCACAGTCTGTGCGTACCCCAGGCCTGGATGGGGTGCTCCCTGTTCTCAGCAGGTGTGGTGGGCACTGCCCTGAGTGGATGTGTCTGTGGCTGGGCCACGTGCTCACCCACCCTAAAAGGCAAGACCTGGAGTCTCCAGATCCTGGGATCTCCGCGGACCGTGTCCTTCCTCCCTGCACTTCTCCCACTGAGGTCCCTCTCAGGGCCGGTCATTTACAACTTCTGCGCCCCTTTCTAGGGGGTTATAAGCCCTTCCCCTTTTCCTCTTCTGCTTTTACTCTGATTCGATGCATTATTTTTATTCCCAGATATACTGTTTTTCAATTCGCTATCTAGTGGCTCTAATTCTTGTTAGAATGTTAAAGCCTCGGTTGCTTTTTCTGGGTGTTTAATGTGTGTTCGTTTGGATGCCTAAACAAGAAGGTAAATGTTTCAGGGGTGGTATGTTCTGAATCCATCCCCCAGAGTCATGTGTTAGATACTTAATTCCCAATGCAACAGTTTCGAGATGTGGGGCCTTTATTTAAGAGGTGGTTAGGTTGTGAGGGCTCTGCCCTTGTTCATGCCATTATTTCAGGAGTGGGCCAGTTATTCAGAGTGGGTTCCTGCTAAGAGGATGAGTTCAGCTTCTTTCCCTTATTTCTCTCTCTTGAGCACATGCTTGCCTGCCCTTCTGCCTTCCCCCATGGGATGACATAGCATGAAGTCCCTTGCTAGATGCAGGCCTCTTGACCTTGGACCTCCAGTCTCCAGAACTATAAGAAATAAATCTCTGTTCTTTATAAATTACCCAGTCTCAACTGAGGAAGCATCTCTCAGTCAGGGTTCAATAAGAGAAGCAAAGTCACTGGGAGATCAGTGTACATCATCTCGTTGGCCTTACTGGGCTGTGGGGGCTGGTCTAGCAGTCTCTGTAGGGCTGTTGTATCTGCATGTGTTGCTGGAGCCTGCAGTCCACAGGGTGGGCAGGCAGTCAGGAAGGGGTGGTGCATATAAAGTGGGAGAGATAAGATGTTGGAACCACCAAGCCCAAGCTGGAGCCTCATAAGAATGGGCTAAAACTTGTATCAGTTCTTTTGCATTTGGCATAGAAGGTGTGGATGTCCTGCAGAAGCTGGGATCTTTGTCACAGAGCAAGCGCCTGGCCTGGGATTCAGAAAAGCTGGTGGGGGATCCAGGGGAAGGAGGAGCAGTCGCAGGCCTGGCTGCTGCTTCGCACTGATGAATCAGCAGATCAGCAGAAACGTGTGTGACCTACAAAATGGTGCTGTTTCCTTTTCACCTTCCAAAGCTCCCAGGAGTGTCTCTTGTGGTGCTGCCTAACCAGAAATATGCAAGAAAGGGAAGTCTTGGAAATGTAGTCCAGGCCAGCTTGATGAACACAACCCAAAGCCATGTAGAGGAATTTTCTGTTTTCTTGTACATACTTCTGGGTTGTTTGAATCATTTTACATGACAGTATAAATGTGTTTCTGTGAATTAAAATGTGAAATCATTTGATAAAAAGAAAAATGGGCCAGGTGTGATGGGTCATGCCTGTAATCCCAGCACTTTGGGAGGCCAAGGTGGAAGGATCGCTTGAATCTCGAAGTTTGAGATCAGCTGTGGTCCCAACTACTCAGGAGCCTGAGGTGGAAGCATCGCTTGAGCCCAGGAGGTTAAGGCTGCGGTGAGCAGCATATGATTGGGCCACTGTACTCCAGCCTGGGTGACAGAGTGACACACCATCTCAAAAAAAAAAAAAAAAAAAAAAAAAAAGGGAATAAACTCTTTTATCCAGTGAGTTCAGAGTGTAGTTGTCTATTTAACAGCCTACTGAGATGAGTGAGAAATTTGGTCTTCCCCCACCTGGTCCCAGCACTGCCCTCTCTCTGTGCTGACACGGTCACCCCCTAACTGGCCTCCCTATTCCAGTGTGTTCCTGTTTCAGTCAGAGTGATTTTTTTTCAAATGCAAATCGGATGTTGGTGTGTCTATTTAAAAATGCTCCAGTGGTTTTTTTATTGTCTTTAGAATGAAATCATAAATCATAACTCCTTACTCTGGTAACCCAGAAGTCTCTGCGACGCTCTCGCTCTGGGTTTCTCTCCCAGAAGTCTCTGCGACGCTTTCTCTCTCTCTCTCTCTCTCTCTCTCTCTCTGGGTTTCCCTCCCAGAATTCTCTGTCTCTTTCCCATCCTTCTGCTCTCCTTCAGTGGTCACAGAGCCTTTGTGTGTAATAAAATTATTATGCATATAATAGGGATTTAAAAGCTTGTATCGATTGCCCACTGTGTCCAACGTCACGCTAGGTGTCTTGAATCCATACTCTATTTAATATCCACAGCGTCTCTAATGGCGTTTACCTATCCCGATTTTACAGACAAGGGAGACGTTGAGAAACATGCCAGAAGTCTCACGACTAGTAAGTGGCTCGACCAGGATCGGTGAAGACATGCCTGCATGTGTCTGCCTCCCAAATCCACAAGGACGATACTCAGCAGCCATCCTCTTAACAGACCTTTCTCCTTTCCCTGTGATGTTGTTCTGTGGTGTGTAGCTGTCTTTTCCCTGGGCAGTAAGCTGGAGGGGAACCGGGATCAGAGCTGAATGTTTGCTCATCTGTACTTCGCAGAGTGTCCGCACGCGTTAGGTAATCACGCGGCATTTGTTGAAAGCATCTGTGTGCGGGGCACTTACTGAGCCTTGGAGTCAAGGCTAAGGTCAGGGTGAACCACACAGCACAGTTGCTGTCTCGTCTCCCGTGCTCTGTATACAGTGACTCATGCCATAGTCACAGCTGTGATAGGGCTGTGGAGGGTGCCGGGGAACATATGAATGAGGTGGTGGGAACCGGCCTTGGGCGGGGAGTCCCACACAGAGGCATTTGGCCTGTGACCCATAGGAAATGTGACTCTCTTGGAAGGTTCAGCTTTGTCTCCCAGACTCCCCGCAGAGTTGTGCTTTGGTGCTTATCTGTGCTCCTCGGTCAGTAATGGAAGAGACTGATCCTTCCCATCCTCCTGCCTAGAAAAACTCAGCACAGCACTACAGGCATCTTTCTACCCCATGCGAACACATTGTCCTCCATCCCTTTGTCAGGCTCCCCTGCCAGGCTGCATGTTGTTACCCCACCCGCTGGCAAAACTCCCACAACCGACTCCCAGGACGCGTCACTACTCCTTGCCTGGTGCTTCTGCTTCCACCAATGCCGTGGCCTGGTGGACAACTGAATGGTGGCTTGATGTTTTCTCAGTTCCTAGAATTAGGTAGACACTTTTTTATGGTTCACTTCTGGAGAAGGAAGGGGAGTGGTTTTGTTCATTTTTAGGGGTGTGGATAGCTTCCATTTGCTGGGAGCTTACAGCCCAGCGTGCTCTATACGGAGCACACACTCTGTGTTACGAACTTTCTGCTCACAAAACCCTTTGGGGCAACCCCATTCCAAAGATTAAGACACCGTGGTGTTGTAAGGTTAATTTGTTCAAAGTCCCACGGGCCTAACTGCTTAAAAACTAGACTGTGATGTCTTCTAGAGGGTTCTGGTGCTGACATCTAGCCTTCAGCCTTCAGCCTCCAGCCTGGAGGAGAAAAGTTTCCAAGGACAGCCACTTGAGCTATAACACTGGGCTCATCTGGAGTCAAGGCCAAATCTACCTGCCTTTATATGTATGTAGGGTGGGGCTGGGGCGGGGAGGGAGTGAGTCCTCAGCTACATGTGTGTACCCCACTAACTGGTGATTTAAAAAGGCGGGCACATGGCCCGGTGCGGTGGCTCACGCCTGTAATCCCAGCACTTCGGGAGGCCAAGGTGGGAAGACTGCTTGAACCCAGGAGTATACCCTGCAGGCAACATGGCAAAACGTCTCTAAAATAAAAATACCAAAAAAGTAGCCAGGCCTGGTGGTGCAGGCTTGTAGTCCCAGCTAGTGGGGAGGCTGAGGTGGGAGGATCACTTGAGTGAGCCTGGGAGGTTGAGGCTGCAGTGAGCTTTCATCACACCACTGTACTCCAGCCTGGGTAACAGAACAAGACCTTGTCTCAAAAAAAGGGGGGCGGGGAGGAGGCACGACCCTCGCAGAGCACTCAGGTGCCATCCCCTACTGAACACCATCAACTGTAAGAGTCAATTTCCAAGTCGATCACCCACATTCAACTGTTTTTCTGGACAGTTTCTACCATAGAGGCTTTTCCTGAGCCTGCTAGATTGGGAGGCATCACGGAAGAATAAAGTAGAAGTGGTCATCATTGCCTGAAAAAGGAATCTTCTTTTCGCAAGCCCCTGCAAAGAATATTTTAAGAGTTCTGTTCAGACCCGCGTGTAGTGACTCTCACTCCCCACCCCGCCCTGCGGGTGCTGTGGTCCCTGCTCCTGGCACTACCATCCTCCATTCCTCCCTGTGCCCTCAAGTGTCAAAAATGGGAGAGGAAAGTAGGGTATTTAATATTCTTTGATGGAGTTTATAAGTATCCCAATGAGTCATTTTCCAGGATATTCAGAATTCTGTACCTCATCACACGCTGCCTTACAAGGGCATGAATTCTTGACGGATTCTGGCTTTGTGATTGATTTTCCCCCAAGGTACTTAATCAAGGAATGGAAGTCGTTTGCCTTCTCTAGGCATCCTCCTCTTCTTCCCTGGAAAAAGTTGTGAAGTCTTTCTTGTTTTGCCTTCTGCTTCTGAACCCTCTCAAGGACCAAGGTCTGTGCTGCAATGACCCAGAACTTTGCCCCAGCAGTTGCCTTCTCCCCCAGCTGGGAGGGCAGAGTCCTGCTCTCAGCAGAGCCCCGAGGACAAGGCTGCGTGACGTAAACATCTGTCTGTTGTGGTTTGTTCCAGAGCTGGTGATGCTGCTGGAGTGGTGGTCGGGCACGGAATGCACCATCTTCACGGACCCGCGCGCCTACCCCAAGTATGGGAAGGAAAATGCCATCGTGGTTCTCAACCACAAGTTTGAAATTGACTTTCTCTGTGGCTGGAGCCTGTCCGAACGCTTTGGGCTCTTAGGGGTAAGTCGGAGATGCATTCACCCCTGCCTCACACATTTCTCTGGGTCAGTGCCACCACTTGCCCTTTGCTCTTGGTCATTCAGAACTTGCAGAAGAATCAACAGAGTTTCTACTTGATGAAATGTTGCTAATGAGCTGTGTTTTACTCTTACAGTGGAGTCAGGCTTAACAACTTCTTCTGGGCAATCATAAGAGGTACTCAACAATTGCTCCTGTGGGGCATTTTACATGCGATTCATTTGTCTAATCCTTACATGAATAGATGACGTGCCACACTCTGTTTTTTAAAAAACTAAGTTATATAGAGCTTAAATATTCGGCTCAGAGTCACACAGCCGTAATTGGATTTGGATTTCACTCCCATCCGTATTTCTCAGTGCCATACTCTACTGCCTCTTTGGCTGACAGGCAGACAGCACCTCTGCATTTTGATCATTGAAGGCTTAAGAACTTTGAGTCCCTAAGTGAGAGAGTGAACTGCAGAATTTATAATTTTTCTGAAATTCTGATTTTCTCCCCGCTAGTTTGATTCCTTGCCCGGAGCTTGCATGCCTTTGGAACTGGGTCTCTTCAGTTGACTTTTGTCATCTTAACACACTGCAGCGTGTAGCGGTTGAGCCTGTGTCACATAGCTGAATCAAAGTCATCTGCGGTACTCGGGTATTCCAGTAGGAATGCCAGTGTACATTGGAGTGGGGTCAGGAAAGGTCCCAAGACTTTGCACTAGAACTTGGAGATCAAGTTTTGCACCTGGGAACAATGCCTTCCTTGTACACAGATAAGGGGGCTGCTGAAATCACCTTGGTTTTTGGTAGCCCCAGAAGGCAAAATTGTGGTGTTTAGAAGATTGGAGATGGGGGCCATGAGGCCATGGAGGACAGATGGGACTAGAAGATTCGGTGGGTCTGATTCCTGGAGGCAGGTAAAGATAAACTCCTGCCCACCGTTTTCTCCGTTAGTTTTCCTATTTATTCTCCCAGTGCAAACTTGATATCTGTATGTGTGTACACAAGTGTGTGTGTGTGTGTGTGTGTGTGTGTGTGTGTGTGCGCGCGCAAATATATTTCTAGGAATAGGAGCAAACATTCTAGTAACCAGCATTCTCTGTTTGGAGAACTTGGCAAAGATCTGAGTTACAGCTTTGTGGATTTATTCTCTCTGATGAGAGACTGCCCCTTGGAATGTCATAATCCTAACCCCGTCATGGATGCCAGGGTTGGATGACAGGGTTCTCCTGCCCAGGAGAAAGGGTATGGGGTACCGGTGGGACCTGACTGTTGGGTCACCTGTCTCACCACCATACAGCTAGGCTTTCTGAGGTGCCAGCGTCTCCTGGAAGTCAGACTGTAGTTTAGAGGCAGCTGGTGATTTTCCAGGCTTTGTAAATAGCTCTTGGGTAGTGTTCATGCTTAGAATGTGAAAACTTCCATAATTCATGGAGCAGGAGTCCCTGAGGCACAGCAGAAAGCCTATTGAGCTTGGAGGTGCCTTCCAATTCCTGCTTGCCCTGTGGTGGCGTTACGCCCACAAGCTCCCTCTGCGTGCTATTCACCGTATTTACATAATTTCTAATCCTTAGATATTATTATCCACATTTTATAAATCACCAGAGCCTCAGTTTGGCTGAGTGATTTGCCCGAGGACGATAGCTCTTAAGTCTGATTTCAAAGCTTCTGCTCTTTCCCGGAAGATGTTGGGGCCACAAAAGCAGGGGCCGTGGGGCCCAAGACCTGCTCCAGAAACAGGGCCCTGACCACCCTAAAATGGCCCAGACCAGCTACAGTCAGGACCAGGTCTCTAATGCCTTCCTGGCTTGTGGTGTGCAAAGGCCTCATTCTGAGGGGTGCAAGTCACCCACACCTTCACAGGGTGGGGATGGAGCCGCAGGAGCTGGCAGAGAAGGGCCATGCACAGAGGCGCTGGAGAAGCACCCAGATGCCCAGCGCCAGCAGGCACGGGGACAGGCACAGATGAGGGAGAACAGTGAGCCCCACAACACATACAGGGAGGGACCCAGGCCCGGAGAGGGGACATGGTGCACAGAGAGGAAGAGACTTTCATGGAGAGGGAATTTCATCTCAGCACCATTTAGGGTTTTACTCCCAAAGGTTTCGGAATCCCTGATCACTTTACAAGTCTGAGCATAAGCGGGGAGCGCTGATGGCCGGAAAGTGAATCCACAGCCCACCCACCCTGCCTGCAGCATGAGACCACACCTCCCCACCTCTGATTTCGTCAGTGATACTGTGTTTGTAGGACTTCACTCATTTCTGTGAACACCAAACAACTCATGCTGTGTGTAAGGGGGTCTCAGCCCTGCCACTGACGGTGGAGACTGCTCTTAGGCGTTTAGAGTCTTCGGGGGCTCCACTTGCAGGTGAAGTAGGCAGGTCTGGGAGCCTGGAGCCAGGGCGAAGCCTCTTCTGTTCTCACTGGAAGTTTGGGATCCTTGCTCAGTGGGGACCTTGGGGTTTCTAGTGTTTCCTTAGGCCCTGAGTCTTCTCTTCTGCAAACACCATAGAAACAGCCAGTGCTTGCTGTGCATTCTCACGAAGCAAGGTGCTACACAGAGCAGGTGCCCTGAGAGGACGGAGGGGCAGGCACGCGGGGGGCGCTGACCAGCGCGATGGGAGCTGCCAGCTTGTGTCCTCCCAGGAAACCCCCTCCCCACGTCACAGGGAACAGCTTTGCCATCCACGGGAGGAGCTGCGGCCCATGACAGTGGGTGACGTTGCCTGGTGCTCATCTCGGCCGCCGCGGAAGGGTAAGGAACAGCACTGCGTTATGTTCATCGTTCAGCAGCAGCTTTTGTCTTCAGTACCTTCAGGAAAAAAAGAACACCTCATTCATCTCTCTGCTCTTTCTTAAATAACACATAATTTTGAGATCCTTCTGGAGTCTGCAGAATTTGCTTTTTAAAGAGGAAGGGAACAAAAGAAGGTTCCTGACCAGGCGCTTTTCATCCTCACCTGTAACAGCCCAAAAGGAAATGAGTTTAAATTGAAGTCAGTGAAATCTGCAGAAATTCATGACAGTGGCATTATTGAATGTAAAATAGGATTTTGGGGGAAGTAACTGAGTTCTCTTTTTACCAGAGGCTTTCGGCCTTTTAGACACACTCGAGATCCTGTGTGGCCACTGCTCGTTGCACTGCCTATCCCCAGAGGCTCTGGTTTTCCTGGGAGCTGCGCTTCCTGGCGTGTGCCAGGGCTCTGAAGGCTTTGGTTGATCTTGGAGTCACATGCTGAACCTTTCCACCGTGGTGATGAGGGTGACGTGGGCAGCTGGGGCACAGGTCACTGAGGTGCCCAACAGACTGTGGTATGCAAGCGCAGGTCAGCTTCCTGAGGCTTCAGGTCCCTGTTTGCTTTTTTCCTTAGCAGACCCTGGCTGGTTACGTAAGAGCATGATCGTCCCGTCTGGGCAGCGCCAGGCCCTGGCAAGCACTCCATGAGCAGTAGCTATTATTATATTCTCAATATTTATCTGCTGGGCCAACTGAGATATTTGTCTTCAGATCCTTAAAGAAGCCATGTGGGTTAGTTATCCACAGCAGTGGGACGAGACCCAAAACATAGCGGCTGAAAACAACAAGCGTCCATAAACGTTCCCAGGCTGTGTGGTCAGGAATCCAGGTGCAGCTGAGCGGGGGCGCTGGCAGGGTCTCTCGGGAGGGGCAGTCCGCCACCGCTGGGGGCTATGTGTCATCTGCCTCCAAGCTTGCTCACGGGTTTGTTGCCCAGCATCCATTCCTCACCACACAGGCTTGTTTTAAAACACAGGGTTTCCCGGGATATGGAAACTGCACCCCCGAAGGTGAGCCATGCTAGAGAGAGTGAGCAGGTACCCAGGGCAGGAGCTGCGGGGCTTCTGTAACCAGGACCTGGGAGAGACCTCCCATCCCTTCTATCTGTACTGGCTGTTGGAAGTGGATCAGTAAGCACAGCCCGTGCTCGGGATGTGGGGTGGGATGCACAGGGGCATGGATGTCAAGAGGCCAGAATCCCAGGGCCCCTTAGTGGCCCCTACCACACAGGGACATGACGTTTGGTCTGAGACCTTCCCTTGCCCCTCTTAGTAAATATATAATACAGCTGGGCCTGAACACAGATCAGAATGCTGTATTTCTGGCCTGGCACAGTGGTTCATGCCTGTAATTCCAGTGGTTTGGAAGGCCATAGCAGGAAGATGGCTTGAAGCCAAGAGTTCGAGACCAGCCTGGGCAACGTAGTGATATCCCCGTTTCCATAAACATAAATCAATAAATAAAACAGCAAAAAAACAGCAGCATTACATTTCTTTGCCTGGAGAGAGGTGAGAGGAGGAGAGTGGCATCCTTCCTAGGCAGAGGGCCTGTGGGTGACGTTGCCCATAAAGCCTTGTATTGCCTCTTTAAAGAGAAGGATTTTTCAATGATGATGATGATAGCGTCGATAACCTTCAAACTATGTGTCTGGCGAGTTTTGAGTGTGTGTGGTTCTGTAGGAGACCACGTAATGCAACACACACTGTTCCCCCACCTTTCCCCAGTTTTTTCACACACATGCGCTTGTCAAGTGCTCTTTTTCTAAAGAAAAGTCAGGAGTCTCCAGATATGGAGGGGTGTTTCCAGCAGATATGTCCACCATGTGGTTTGGTCAGCTCTGTAGGGTGGTCTTGCACCGTCCTCACCGCTGGCACCACCTGAGTGTATGGCAGATGCCCTCTGCTGCCCACCATCAGGTAAGTTCATTCTCAGCTCTGCAGGCACGGACCTCACACCAGGAGTGGGCAGGGACGCCACACTCTGCCTCTTACCGTTCACCGATTTGGCAGGTGTGCTGGGATCTGGAATCACATGGATGAGGAACCTGAGAGAATGGTGATGACTGAGGTGGCCAGGCGAATCACCGGCCAGGAAGAAGTGGGCAGCTCACGAGTTCATACCGACCAACATCCTGGAAGTGGTCGTGCATGCTCATCTTTGAAAGTCCAGTCCCACACTGGACACAATGGGTCTTCTTTTTTGTTGACCAGGATCCTTTGGCAGTGTCTTTAACATGCCAGGGTCTGATCCCACCGATCATGAAGCCAGGGCTGCTGAAAGCGCAGGGCTTTCTCTTCCTGTGCGCAGCCCTCAGCAAATGGCCACAGCCTGTGCTGTCTGCCGTGCACGACTCGGTATCATCCCACGAACGCCCCCTTCCTCCGTGCACCAACTCGCTATCATCCCACGAACCCCGCTGTCCTCAGTCCCTCCTGCTTTGTGTTTAGCGCCCTCCAGTGGCCCATGACCTGTGCTTCCTGCAGCTGTTCAGCAAGCACCTGTTGGCTACAGATGCTGGGCAAGGCCAATCGCTATTGCTTTCTGTCCTGGGGACATCCTCTTTTCCCACCTGCTCCATAATGCCTCTGCTCTGTCTTCCCATCTACAAGGCTGGCGCCATCCCACAAGGGCTGCGCTGTCCATTCAGAAGAGAAACTGGGAAGGGGCCATGAGGACTTGTGTCCAGGCAGGTGGATAAGGGCTTTGTACAGGAAGCTCCTCTCCCAGCTGTTTTTCCTGGCAGCCGTGACCATGACTCCTCAAAGCAGAGCCAGGAGTGATCAGTATCCTGCTGATCAGCGTGGAGGTTCAGGCCTCCACGTCGGTCCTCCGAACGGTCCTCCTCTCCTCTCTGCACATTTGCACGCCCGTCCAACCTAGAATAGTTTGGAGCCCGGTAAAGCGGGGGAGGTTGGCTGGAGAAGGCCAGTGGCTAGAGGATGTCTCTTAAGTCCAGTCTGAGGCGAATGCTTAGAGTGCTTTCATTTTGTGTTTGCTTTATGCATTTCCCCTGCAGCTGTGACTAATTGTGGAACAGGGTTCATTTTGTTCTGAGACTCTCTTGAGGTTTTTCGGGTTGTGTTAAGGTCTACAATGTTTTCCTCTCAGCATCAGAGAAGGCAGAAAGCAACAGAAAGGAATGCAGTGTGAGCGAGGCCAGGCACACTTGCGCTACCGCAGTCAGCAGCAACGGAGTCTGTAATCCCAGCACTTTGGGAGGCCAGGGCGGGGTGGATCACATGAGGTGAGGAGTTTGAGACCAGCCTGGCCAACATGACAAAACCCCATCTCTACTAAAATGACCAAAAATTAATTGGGCATGGTGGCAGGTGCCTGTAAACCCAGCTACTCAGAAGGCTGAGATGGGAGAATCGTTTGAAGCTGGGAGGCGGACATTGCAGTGAGCTGAGATTGCACCACTGCACTTCAGCCTGGCGGCATAGCAAGACTCCGTCTCAAAAAAAAAAAAAGCAGAATGGAATCTCTCACCTTTCGATGCACACACACACACGCAGGCATGCGTGCACACAAACTGGTTCATTATTTTGAACGCCAGTCTTTTCACCATTTGGCTATAACTTAGGGGAAGATTCCAGGCCCATACCATCCTCTCTTGCACACACCTTTCTTTCTAGGAGGGTGTACAACAACTTACTGGCAGAGTTTAGGAAATGGAACGCAGAAACTGAAAGCTTTCACACAAGACTGGGCACCTCAAGGCCACAGATCTTCAACCCAAGGCTGCTCCGTCTTTGCAAAGGTATCGATTAAGAAGCCCTCTTATGCCAGGCACTGAATCTTGTGTTCTTGGCACCTGCACAGTGCCTGGCATAGGGGCTTCTTAACACTTTCGCATGGTCAGAGCAGCATTAGGTTGAAGATTCTGAGCTTACACACATACATCAGAATGGAGGCTGCGTTGTTCGGGGACTTGCGAGGACTCGGGAGTGATCAAGCCAGATGGCTTGTCTGGGCTCCAGGGAACTGAAACATTTGCTACAGTGTCTCCAGCTGGTAGTCAAGAAAACAGTCAGAGGACTCAAGGGTGGGCTGTTTAGCCTGCTTGATTGTTAAGGAACATCCCCCCCGTTTTCCAAGTTCCACTTAAGATACCTCATTTTAGATATTTAGTAGAAGTAAATCACCTTGAGTGAACCCAGATGACTAACTGGTGGCCATATGGCAAACTTGAGGAATGACTGGACGTTTGCAAGCGAACAGCCATAGAGCCTCAGCCCTGAGGGGTTCCTTGCTGGTGTTGGTGGGGGCGGAGGCTTCGCAGGAGCAGGACACCCTGCTGCTCCCGCCAGGCTCCATGCACACCGGGGCTTGGAATCTTCGCCCTATGCCTTGGCGGGTAGCCATTTTGGAGAAGACCTTAACTAGATTGGCCTCATTCTGATCTGTTTGCACCCCAGAGGCTGTCGAGCTTCAGAATGTCAGGGTCGCAGTACCGGGTCTCAGTCCTGCTCTGCGTCGGCTCTTTCCAGTGCCCAGGGTCTCTGCAAGGGCTGGCCCACTTGCCAGAGGTGCTGACCAGGTCGTGGTGCTGGCTGCTGCCCTGAGCCGTGGGGATCCTCAGGATGGGCCCCTCAACTAGATCAGCACCAAGCAGCTGCCCTAAGACAGCTCTCTCACTGTCTCTCTCTCCATAGTGGGGTACTCCATGTGGAAACTTTAGATGGTCTAAGTATGCTTGTGTCTAGACAGCTCTGCTGCTAAATCTAACTCATCAGTAAATCCTTTCAGGTTGACCTCTGAAATAAATCCAGAATTGATGAAATTGGCATATTTTCTCATACATTCTCCCTGAAAGCTGTTGGCATCACACATGGAAGCCTCTGCTTGGCCTCTGATTGGGAGGGTGGTGACAGTTACAGCATATTGAACCTGTTCCCTGGGGAACTGTCAGCATACTGTCATAGTACTTTCTAGTCTCTTTGTCATAAGTGAGTCAGCTCAGGCAACTCTCTGTACAGGTTACCTATTCAATTGTGCTGGAATAAATGTAATCTATTGTTACCATTACACTAAAGCGTGGCTTAGAAAATGGGTTGAATAAGGAGACATTCAGCACTGCTTGCTCCGTGATGAAAATAACAGGTTATCGAACACCCATGACAGTTCAACTCTGTGGTTTTGTAGACATTTCCATACATTATTCAATGTGTACAGAGACTCCAGGTGATATGTATTGTCTTCCTCATCACATAGAGGGGAAACAGAAGTTCAGAAAGGCTGAGAATCTCGAGCACAATCGCACAGTGGGTTGCGATGGAGGCTGGATAGAGACAGGACTGTCTCATTCCAGAGCTTTCCATGCAGCCCCGCTAGGGAAAGGGAATCGAGTGATGTTTCTACAGTTTGGAAGGTGAAAGTTTCTACCTTAATATTTTAGTACATTTCTTAGCGAACATAATTAACATCAAAACCTAGGTGTATTGATAACATCTAAAATTTTAAGGCTGAAAGATGGATTAAGTCAGTATAAAGAAAGGTATGTCTCTTCTGTTCCTTTTGATTATGTGATCCCAGCACTTTGGGAGGCCGAGGTGGATGGATCACCTGAGGTCAGGAGTTAGAGACTAGCCTGGCCAACATGATAAAACACCGTCTCTACTAAAATACAAAAGTTGGCCTGGTGTGGTGGCTCACGCCTGTAATCCCAGCACTTTGGGAGGCTGAGGCGGGAGGATCACAAGGTCAGGATTTCAAGACTAGCCTGACCAAGATGGTGAAACCCCGTCTCTACTAAAAATACAAAAATTAGCCGAGCGCGGTGGTGCACACCTGTCATCCCAGCTACTCAGGAGGTTGAGGCAGGAGAATCACTTGAACCTAGGAGTTGGAGGTTGCAGTGAACTGAGATCACACCACTGCACTCTAGCCTGGGTGAGAGTGAGACTTCCCTCTCAAAAAAAAAAAAAAAAAAAAAATCAACTTTTGCCCTGTCCCGAGGGCGGCAGCTTGCTGACTCCTCTGTGGTGTTGTACGATATATGGCGCACACCGTAGCCCACAGGACACGTCTTCTAAACAGGTTTTGGTGACCTAACAGGGATGGAAATAGAGTCCCATCCCAGGTGACCATCTCTGGGTCTAGACACCCACCTCACCGTCAAAGTTGTTGTTTCCTTTTAGCAGCAGGTCATCAGAGGCCAGCCACTAGGACCCACTGGGCTCTTGCAGGATAGAAGTGTGAATAGGACATCTCCATGAGAGCGCTTTTCCCCAGCAGAAGCCATGACGGACTGTGTGGGGCCTCTTACCTTCCCAGGGCCAGCGGCTACTGCTCTAGAGCTTCCTGGCTACAGAACCAATCATCGTGTATAGCTCCTTCAGATTGCTACATGTTTGGAATGAGTTCAGGTAAATATAATTTAAAACAATATCACGGGCACTGCACATGGGAAGCCTCACACCTACACCGGTGAGTTCACTCACCCACGAGGATGTGCCTGGTGTCCTCTGGGCAGCGCTTCTGATTTTACAGCTAAGTTCTCTTGGAGAGAATATGCATGTTGGATTTTTTTTTTTCTTTGAGATGGAGTTTCGCTCTTGTTACCCAGGCTGGAGTGCAATGGCACGATCTCAGCTCACCGCAACCTCCGCCTCCTGGGTTCAGGCAGTTCTCCTGCCTCAGCCTCCCGAGTAGCTGGGATTACAGGTGTGAGCCACCGTGCCCGGCCGCATGTTGGATTTGTGTGAAAAACAAATTCCATCAGAAAATGGAGATGCTAAACTTGGAAGGTATCTGCCTTTTCTACTCATCTGAGGGAAGAAGTTTCTTGCTTTTTTAAAGTAGGGTAGCAATTGGCTGTTGAGACCATCTTCCATTCTGTCAATGGGTTGGGGGACACGACTTAACCCTGTGCTGAGCTGGAGCTGCAGAGAGGCATGGGAGTGCTGGGGAGGAGAGGAGTGAGGGCTGTGTGGAAGCCGTGGCTCCCCTCACTGTGAGCATCTTAGGTTTAGGACTGCCCTGACAGCCCATAGTCCTGGCCCAGTCACTGTCCCATCGATCAAGGAACATCTCGGTCAATTCCAAAATTAAGGTGAAATGATAAACATCCATCAGCTGAAAAGCAGTTCGTGTGTCTCTGCTGCCCCCTCCACCCCACAGAAGCCCTGGTCTTCCTCAGTGTGGGGGAGGCTGATGTGGATGCCTGGCGGGTGACAGCCAAACTGAGCCCTGGGGACCCAGGACTGCTCTGAGAGTCCCCAGAGGGGACCTGTTAGTGGCCAAGCTCATGCACCTGCGTCAGCCTCAAGAAGATCTCTGGCAAGTGCCCCTGCCCATCTTGGCCTCAAAGTCGGGGGTGTGGCAGGGGGTGTGGAGGGCACTGAGCATGTCTTCTGGTCTGGGTTTTACTCCCAGCTCAGACCAGCCATGCCTGAGATCCCTCTGGGCTCCATAGCCTGCTCTGTGAGTGGAGACTCCCGTTTGCCTCAACTGTAGAGCTCAGCAGAGTGGGCCAAGCTGTCTCGGAAAATTCGGATTCAAATGAGTATCTGGCCAACAACTGTTTGAGAAGGATCTTAACCTCATGCCTGGGACTGCTGCATTTTCTAGCATTTGACATTCTCAGTGATCAAGAATTACTGTATTTTGTAATATAGTAATGTCACAAAACTGAGTGAGATCTGCAGAAAAGAGGTGTACAAATTAGTGTCACACAGCTACATGGCGGGCTTAGCGAGCACACGTGTGGGGGACACCTGGAACCATTTGGATGGCGGTAGGAGGATCCTCAGGACCCTGAATACCCTCGACTGCTCGAGGCTGCCTTCCCAACTCCCGCCCTCTGCACTGAGAACCAGGGCCCCCTTGCCTTCTGCCCCCACATGGGCAGGGTGGGTACAACCTGGACCTCTAGCTGAAAGGTGAAGAGGGCTCCAGGGTCCATGGCCTTGATGTCATGTGTTCTGGGACCGTCCCGAGGCATCTGGTATGCACCCCTTCTCCTCTTTTTCTCCTACAGTCTCCAGCAGCCCTGGGAGGTGGCTCTGACACCTTGATGGGCCCCTGGGCTCCTTCCTCTGTTTCAGGGTTCCAAGGTCCTGGCCAAGAAAGAGCTGGCCTACGTCCCGATCATCGGCTGGATGTGGTACTTCACCGAGATGGTCTTCTGCACGCGCAAGTGGGAGCAGGATCGCAAGACAGTCGCCACCAGCCTACAGCACCTCCGGGACTACCCCGAGAAATATTTTGTATGTCAGCCCCAGAGCAGCTGTGTCCTAAGCACGACCCTGTGTGACTTCCACAGGACACGTGACTGTGGGGATGTGTGTGACCCCAGGGTTGTATGTGACCATGGGGCTGTGTGTGACCATGGGGCCACATGTGACTGGGGCCGCGTGTGACTGTGGGGTCATGTGTAACCCCAGGGATATGTGTGACCATGGGGCCACATGTGACTGGGGCCGCGTGTGACTGTGGGGTCATGTGTAACCCCAGGGATATGTGTGACCATGGGGCCACATGTGACTGGGGGGTCATGTGTAACCCCAGGGATGTGTGTGACCATGGGGCCGTGTATGCCTGTGGGGCAATGTGTGACCATAGGGCCTTTTGTGACCTCAGGGCTGTATGTGACCATGGGGCCATGTGTGACTGTGGGGCCACGTGTGACCCCTGCGTCCTGCCTTCCAGTTCCTGATCCACTGTGAGGGCACGCGGTTCACGGAGAAGAAGCACGAGATCAGCATGCAGGTGGCCCGGGCCAAGGGGCTGCCTAGCCTCAAGCACCACCTGTTGCCGCGAACCAAGGGCTTCGCCATCACTGTGAGGAGCTTGAGAAATGTAGGTAAGGAAGAGTGTGTGGCCCTGGGCCTCCACGGCACTAAGAAGACAAGCCCCAGCTCCGGATGAGCGGAGCTTGCTTCCTGCCGGCACTTCCCAGCTTACATGAGGCTATGAACTCAGAGTGGCTGCTCAAGTCTGGTCTTTGGGACTGGGAACCAAGGGTAGATGGCACCTGCGTCCCTGGCTGGCACCAGGGGTAGGCCTGCACCTGCTTTTCCTGGGGTGCCTGGGCCAGCACTACCCTTTACTGCTTAAATATGCTGAGTGCCTGGATATGGCTCCAGGCTTGCAGGCATGAGGCAGCACAGTTGGGTTTGAGGGTGATTTCTTGCCCACCCATTGGCATTGGCTGAACTCTGAGCTTCTGGCCCGACGCAGCTGGCCTCAGAGTCTAGAGCCCTGAGTGGCCATTGGTAAAAAGAAGAAAATAGCAGCAGCTTGCCTCTGGCCTCTTGTCATGCTTTTATCATCTTTTCAACCCGCCTCACTCCAGTTCAGAAACACCCTCTGTCTCCTGCACAGCTGGCCTCCCTCCCAACCCTCACAGTCCCTTGGCCCTTTCCCTGGGCTCCAGGCCCTGGGGCAGCTTCCTCCTGCTCCTTCTCAGGGAAAGCACTTCAGCTGAGTCTGGCTCCGTCCTGGAGGGAGCGAGAACCCAGCTGAATGTGGCGCCCAGCCCCATGCTGCCGCCTTCCTCCACCTTATCCTCCTGTCTCCTGTCTTCCTTCCAAGACTAAGGGCAGGGGGTCCTGAACTCCTCCCCAGGCCTGCGTCAGGGGCCCCTCAGTTTCTCCAGCCCTGCCCGACCTCCTATCAGGACCTCTGGAGCAACAGGGCTGGTGAATCTACCTCTAACAAGTCCCCAAGTGGCCCGCCAGCTGCAGCAGTGGTTTCAGGCCCCCGGGCAGCACTCCCTCCTGGCCTCTGCCTGCTAAACACACTCACCCCTGCACACCCAGGCCAGCGCCAGCTCCGCTTCTTTCTGGGGCTGCAGGAACCCAGGCCAGGCGGGCTGTGCCCTGGGCCTTCTCTCCCCTCTGTGTGCCCGCCCTGCCCTTCTTACCCTTACCAGCTTCTTCTTGCCCACATTCTTCCCTTGCTTCCTCATTCCCCTTCTGGTCACCAGCGTTCCCTGATGACCCTCTATTGGCACAACGCCATGCACTCCACACACACTGTCACCATCACTCCCCACGACATCCTGGCAGGCAGCTTTCACTCCCAGAGAGAGGAGAGAAAAGCAGGCTCTGGAGTCTCCGTAGCTCACTCAGGCTTGCAGAACCGAGGGCCCATGGGCGACCGCCTCTGTGCCCCTTCCCCAGCCCAGTCTCTTAGAAAGTCGGCGGCACAGAGGGGCACTATCTGTCTAAAAGTCTCTTTTGCTCTGGGCTCAGCCTAAGGGCCAGAACTCGCCTGCCCCCTGCTGTCCCTGTCTCCACACTGACCCTGGGCCCCAGGGCCAAGGACGCCCCCATTCCTCACCCCCCTCCACCTCCCAGTCCACTGCGCGCTGCCCTCTCCAGCGGAGTCAAGACCGTGTGGACTCTGATCAGGAGAACTCACTGAATCCTGTTTCCTCTGCTGACCAGCTGTGCGACCCTGGGCAAGTGACCTTACCTCTCTGGTTCTGAGTTCTGCAAAATCTGTCAGGGTTGCGAGGGTGCTTCAGTGAGAAAGCTGGTTGGACCAGTGGGCTTCCCAACTGAGCTTGGCCTCAGTTTTGCATCTGCAAAGCCATCCAGCTCTCTGCTGTTCATCACGGGGCATTAACAAGGCTCTCCCTAATAACAGCCACCACCCCCAGGTGCCTCTGACATGCCAGGCCCTGCAGACACTGTATAGGTACCCTCACAGGTCTCAGGAAGGTAGATTCCTTTTTCTTTTTGCTTTCAGTTCACAGATAAGGACATTGGGGCTCTGAGAGGTGAAGGAGCAGGTGCACTGTGACTCAGCCGGTACGTGGCGAGCCGGGATTCACTCCTGGCTGGCAGGGGCTGGTCTCCTTCTGATGGTTCTTGTGGTTAGAATCAGGCTGGCACTCCATTTGAGACACTTTTCTTGTGGTTTTCCTCTGGAAAACGAGAGAATTGTGCAAGTTGCTGGTTTTTAGGCGGTTCTCTGGGGAAGCTGTGGGTTCTCCCCACCTTTGCTTAACCAGGGCAGCCTCTTCTGTTGTCTGCATGGGTTCAGCGAGTCGGAGGAAAGGAGGTATCAAAGCCGCTGAACTACGTGAGCTCCGTGGGCCCTTCTTCCTGGGAAGCCCTAGGATGCTACAGTCATGGTCCACACAGCCTGAACGACTGTTCTATAGATGCCCATTTATGCTTGAAAATGCCTGGGAAACGTGGTAGGCATCGAGGTTCTCTGCCAGCAGCCCTGACCAGGCAGCTGCCCCTTGGCAGGGCTCAGGTCAGTCCCGCCTCTAGCCCAAGGTGTGGGCGAGTGGTCTCGGACACTCCTGCCCCATTCCCAGGCCCTCCTGCAGGCCAGCAGGAGGACCCCCACCCACTGGCACAGTCAGTTGACCTGCACACCCTGCACGGTGGTCAGGCAGCAGGGAGAAGAAAACAGACGGTGATTTATTGTTTCCGAATCTTGGTTCTACATATTCCCAAGCAGACCGAGTGCCTTTCCTCCTCCCTGCCGTTCTCCCACTCCCTTTACTAACCCTCGCATGTGTGTAAAGCTCCCAGTGAAGTGTCTGGCTCATTTATTGAACACAAATCACGTGCTGGGCCCTGCAGTAAGTGCCTGACCTCCGTCATCTCAGCAGCTGTGTGACAGAGGCTCCCTTCTCCAGGAGACCTGGCCCCAGCCGGCCGGGAGAAGATCCCACCACTGGGATAAGGTGGCGGCCGCTGGGGTTCCCACCTGTTCCTCCTATGTCCTGTGCTCTCACACTTCAGCAAGTGGCCACTGTTTCCACTGTGCATTTATCTACTCTATTCTGTCACTTGTTCCTTCCTGTATTCTCCCATCCTTCGATCCAGTGAGCATTTACTGAGCACAGGCCAGGTCCCAGGGCTGTGGCAGGAATTTTGGGGTAACTTCTAATACCCTGATAGGTTAACTCACCATTGGGTAGATGTGTTAAACTCACAGACACTTGTTGCTTTTCAGCCAAGCTTCAACTGACTACAGTCCCATTCCTTAAGGAGTTTCTCGTCAGTATCCTATTTTCCTAGGGGAAAATAATGCTCATAGAATGGATATGCCGCTGTAACTGAGGCACATCCTTAGGCAGTTTCCTTTGGAATAATTTTTCTTATCCACATTTGTTTAAATGTCGGTGTTTGTTGACTAAAGTGATAGGCTGGGCACACTGGAAAGTTACAGATCATTGTAGGACCTCTACACCTGACTTTGCAGTATTGTTTTAAAAGTAATCTGGGCTGGGTATGGTGGCTCATGCTTGTATTTCCAGCACTTTGGGAGGCAGAGGCAGGCAAATCACTTGAGGTCAGAAGTTCGAGACCAGCCTGGCCAACATGGTGAAACCCTGTCTCTACCTAAAATACAAAAATTAGCCGAGCGTGGTGGTTTATCCCATCTACTTGGGAGGCTGAGGCAGGAGAATTGCTTGAACCCAAGAGGCAGAGGTAATAGCGAGCCAAGATTGCACGACTGCACTCCAGCCTGGGTGACAGAGCGATACTCCATTTCCAAGGAAAAAAATATAAAAAAAGAACTCTAACCACATCATTTCCTGGTAACCTTAGTTAGCAGTCTGATTATTGTCTTCCATTGTGTGTATCTACAGAACAAAATTGGGTTCACACGCTATATACTGCTTTGTATTTGTTTTATTTTTTATAGTTTCAGCTGTATATGACTGTACACTCAATTTCAGAAATAATGAAAATCCAACACTGCTGGGAGTCCTAAACGGAAAGAAATATCATGCAGATTTGTATGTTAGGTAAGTCAAACTATTTCCTTTCCAGAAAAGACAGTGCCCATTTCAAAGTAAACACATCACAGATGACCTAGAGACTTCCTTCCAGGGATCCCCGGGTCACACGGACTTGTTTGCAGGCTGTTTTGCACTGAACTTGTACACATTCTGCTGTTGTGAGCCATCTGCTGAAGTCTCCTTCCAGGCCAGCTACTTCTGGATCCTCTTTAACCAGCTCTTTCTTATCCAAGAACTTAGGCCGAACAAAGGGAAGGCCATGTTTTAGAATTACTTTGGCGTCGGTGTGAAGAGAATATCTTATTGACCCTTTTCCTGGGTGACGGGTGTGCTGTGTGGAATACACACAGATCTGTGTTTATGTAAGGTGTTCTAGGCACAAATGCAAAACCTTTTGCAGTGTCTCACTTGTGTGTTATGTTCCAGGCTGTATTATTGAACACACTTCCAGACATGTTAGTCGAACTAGTTCTCCTTGCCTGCTTGTTGACTTATAGAATGGGCCTAAGAGCTCCAGAATGTCACCAAGATCAGCAGGAAACAGTTGAAAGGTGCTGCAGATGGTAAACACAATGGCAGTTCACACGTTAAAACCCAGCATGACCTGGGCCAGGGATGGTCTTGGCTTGTCGTGCTGTAGGTCATCTTCTCTGAATGCTAATCGAGAGAATCTGAAATGCCCACGAATGCAGAACTACCCCAGTGGCATAGAACCTTCTGATTAAAGACCTTATGGAAGCCAAGTTCCAACACGGCACCATGAAAATCCAGTGGCCCTTTGTTCCCACCAGGCCACACCAAATGTCCAAGCTTTTCTGGGAGATGTTTTGGTCGACTGGCAGCCAGAGTTAAGTAGCTTCTGATCTAAAAACGACTCTGGCTTTCCCATAAAAACAGGACAGGAGTGTCACCATCACTGTCCTCTTGTCTCATGGTGCAGGTGAGAGTGCGCCCTGTGACTCGGTTCTGTGGCATATGAAGGCAGGAGGATCACTACCTGCCTAAAGGAGACCTTTAGACCTTCTCCTAGGAATAAAGCGAGGTTTTATTCCCCATGTTCTCTGAAAGCTGGCAGGAGCTCCACTTGATGGTCAGTTGTGCTCAGATATTTAGGAAAACCCCAAGACACGTGCAAGGTTATTTCCTCTCAGGTAGCTGCGACTCTCCAGAGCATGTGTGAGAATCAGCCCAGAAATGACACTGGCACGTTCACTCACCGAAGCCAGATCACACTCTTGACCCCAGAGGAAGGTTAGCATTGACGCTGTTCAACACACATCTTTTCTTCTTGTAGCTGCCCATTAAAAATGATTGAGGCATTTTCTGAACATACATCAGTACAAAGCACTGAAACCTCAAGGGCAATAATGTCAAGTTGCTGAAAAGAGCCAAACTTACTACATTCCCACTATCCAAATAGAGAAATACTGTGCAGACTCAAGAGCTGATTTCCAAAGCAGAGTACATCAGAGAACAAAGAAGTAGAGGATTCACAGAAGTACAGTGTGTGTAGGAACAAAAAAGGTGAAAGACTATTTCCAGAGGAGCTTACGGGGTAAGTTCTAATTATGTGAAAAACTTACCTCTGTACAATACTGCCTCGCAAAAGAAGTGGCTCATTATAATTTGTTATAAGATGGAATCGCATCATTTATTCTTTTAACAGACTCTAGTGTGACGGATAAGCTCTAAAGCCTTCTAAGATACTCCTAGGCCACAGAAGGCAGTGAAATGACCTGGGAAGTCAAGCCAGATGCAGACTTTGACATGGACAAAACTGAGTATAAATGAATATCCCCTGAAATCACAAGAGCCAACAACCTGAGAACAAATAGGAAGGCAGAGGTGGCAGTGACTCCTCCCGTGTTCAGTGTGGGCTTTCTGCAAATGACAGAGTGGCAAGCCCCTGCCAGTGACAGTCTCCAGAGCCACCCGAGTCTCTGAGCTGTCGCTGGTGCACAGTGACTCAGGGTCCCTGCCTGAGCCATGGAGCCTGGGGAAGATGCCCTGGCTTTTTCCATCTGGGAGAACCTTAATTCTCCACCATCCATGCCACTGACTTGTCAGAACCTTTGCAGTCTGCCTTAAGGCCAACCAAGAGGCCAAAGGCATCATTTAATGGGAAATAATCTGATATTACCAGGAAGTCGGTTGCTTGGCTAAGAAATTACTATTGTATTATCTCCGATGCATCAATTCTATGTAGATTGGATTGTTTCATGTGGAAACTGAGGCTGTGTTGTTCTCTTTGGGAGAGGCAAATATCAGGTTTTTGGGTCTTTTTGTGAGGTTGGAGGGAGGATGGAATGAGGCAATGTTCCCTGTTCTGACAGCATCTGTCTGTACCACTGAACTGGGCCCAGCGTTGTTCCTTAATGGGTCATAACTGCATTTTGGCCTGTGTTTTCTCCAGTATAGATGTGGAATGCCCCTTCTATCACTTGCGTTATTCTCTTCACTTCCACATGAGTTAGGCTACCTACATAAAAACAACAAAATGGCAACACCATTCCTGGAAAGTGTATGTTGGGAGGTGGGCGTCACCTCCTCCCTGCCAGCTGTTCTCTGCCTTTGCAGGAGGATTCCACTGGAAGACATCCCTGAAGATGATGCCAAGTGCTCTGCCTGGCTGCACAAACTCTACCAGGAGAAGGTCAGTGCACTGGGCACCAGGGGCCCCTTCATGTCACAGCTGTGGACGCGCCGTGCTGCCATGTGGTGGCACAGGCATTTTCCTGGTAGGTGAGATCTCAGAGCCAGTTATTAACGAGTCTGCAGCCAGCCCTCTCTTAGCAATAAAGAGCATTGTCTTTTAAGGAGGGGCTGGACACAGTGGCTCATGCCAGTAATCCCAGCGCTTTGGGAGGCTGAGGCTGGAGGATCACTTGAGGCTAGGGGTTTGAGACCAGTCTGGGCAACATAATGAGAACCTCTCTCTACAAAAAATTTAAAAAATTAGCTGGGCCTAGGGGTGTGCACCTGTAGTCCCAGCTCCTGGGGAAGATGAAGTGGGAGGACCACCTGAGTCTGCTAGTTCGAGGTTACAGTGAGCTATTATTGTGCCGCTGCACTCTAGCCTGGGCAACAGAGCAAGACCCTGTCTCTAAAGACAAGTAACTGAAAGCAAGCTACATCCAGAGCCGTCCTGTGGAGGCCAAAGTTGGGAGCAGCTCTGGGTGGCATGCAGAGCTGGGGGTGCAGGCATGGTGGCCAGTGGGAAGCAGTGTGCTCCCCTGCTCTGGCCCTCAAGGACAAGGACCACTTTTAGGACTGGCAATTGTTTTTGCACTTAAACCGGAAGGGTCATGCTCCTTAGAGGGGCAGCAGTGGGCCTCAAGGCTTGGCCCCCCTGTTAAGTCCTTTGCAAGTCCTGGCTGTGCACTCGGGTGATGCCTGTGGCCTGAGGCCGAGGCTTGTGAGGGCTCCTCATGGAGCCTGTCCCCGCCCACACCTGCTAAGAGGAGCCCCTTCTTCCTTTTTGTGCCCCCACTTTCTCTTCTGTTCTTTTCTCTTTCCTGTTCTTCCTCCCCTCCTTCTCTCCCTCCTTTCTTCCCCCGGGCCCTAAGACACATTATCTTTGCTGAGCTGAGCTGCTGGGAAGCTGAGCAGATGTGCTCTGTGCGGGTCTCTGGAGAGACCCTTTGTTGCCGGCTGCAGGAGGTGTTTGTCCAGGGAATCTGCCCCGTCAGTAGGATCTCGTCCTCCTTTCAGCTTGTGAGTTGATGTTTCTTTCTGGAAACAAACGGACTCTCCTTCGTTCAATGACTCCATTTCCCAATTCCAACTTTATACTGTGCCACACAGTAACATACAGAAACAAAAACACGAAGTCCTTTACCTGTGGGGCAAATTTCACTACAAAATGAGTTGTAGGACCAAGATTGGCCATGGACATTCTGCTTCGGGAGCCTGAAGTGTGGGCCAGAGCTGGCTGCCCTGGTCTCTCCCCGGCTGTCTGTGGGAGGTCCTGTGGCAATGTCATGGGCCAAAAGTGAGGGGTGGGGGTGAGATTTAGTGTTTTAAACCAGAGAGAAAGAAAACTTTAAAGTGAATGGGGCCAAATGTGGTGGCTCACACCTGTAATCCCAACACTTTGGGAAGCTGAGGCAGATCACCTGAGCTCGGGTGTTCGAGACCAGCCTGGCCAACATGGTGAAACCCCCGTCTCTACAAAAATACAAAGCCAGGCATGATGGCGGGTGCCTGTAATCCCAGCTACTAAGAGGCTGAGGCGGCAGAATCCCTTGAACCCAGCAGGTGGAGGTTGCAGTGAGCAGAGATGGTGCCATTGCAC
Organism: Saguinus oedipus; assembly: GCA_031835075.1. Classification (NCBI taxonomy): domain Eukaryota; kingdom Metazoa; phylum Chordata; class Mammalia; order Primates; family Cebidae; genus Saguinus; species Saguinus oedipus. Next base: position 170,758,403 of record CM063172.1, on the reverse strand, counting down.
TCCAGCCTGTGTGACAGAGCAAGACTCTGTCTCAAAAACTAAAGTGCATGGGAAGTTCTGAGCTGTGCAGCTCACAGAAAAGGGAGTGCTTTCTTCTTTTCTTTTCTTTTTTTTTTTTTTTGAGACGGAGTTTTGCTTTTGTTACCCAAGCTGGAGTGCTGTGGCGCAGTCGTGGCGCAATCTCGGCTCACCGCAACCTCCACCTCCTGGGTTCAGGCAATTCTCCTGCCTCAGCCTCCTGAGTAGCTGGGACTACAGGCACGCGCCACCATATTTTTAGTAGAGACAGAGTTTCACCACGTTGACCAGGATGGTCTCGATCTGTTGACCTCGTGATCCACCCGCCTTGGCCTCCCGAAGTGCTGGGATTACAGGCGTGAGCTTGCTAGTGGTGCAGATACAAAAATCTTGGCCTAGCAAATGTCTTTCTGGAAACAAGACAGAAAAAGGCACATGATGAGTTCCCCTCTGTGGTGTTACCATAAAAAAGTACTATAAAGACTATTAAGGAAAATTCTTTCAAAAACCACATTTGCCCATTTTTAAAATGGGGTTTATGGCATGTAAATGACACCTTAAGAAAGCCATATATAAATATATATATTTTTTAACAAGGTGCAAAAGTATCACCCCCTTGCCTAGTTCTCAGGTGTCCCATGGCCCCAATCCAGGAGAAGAAAAATCAGGCCAGTCTGGCGGGCCGGCGGAATGCTGCTTCCTTCCCTGGCAGGGTTGGGTGCCACCTCTGGGCGTCGCCTGTGCTGCTGTCATGGTGCTCACCTCCTTGTGTGAAATTGGTCGGTCTCCTCCACCATCTGATCGCTCTCACTGCTTGAGGGTGTGCTTGGCACACATTGATTATTCTCTTAACTGCTTGATGATGTGGCTTCCCTTGGCTGATGTCCAAGAACAGAGTCACATGACAAGTGACTCTTTGGACCAGGCTTGTGAATGGGCTGCAGAGGGCCGAGGACAGAGCGGAGGCACCTGAACTGCCCAGGGAAGGGCTGGGGGTTCTCCTTCCAAAATGGCCTAATTAGTGACTATTACTAAAAGTGACTCCGAGAGGCGAAGGAAGCCTGTGATTCAGTACACCCTGAATGGAAAAGAAGAAAAGTGTGAGGTACTTCAGACTTTTCTATCTATCTCAAGTTGTTAAAGGAAAACAGCATAAGTTTCAATTATATGGAAGCTCATTTTCCAGAAAACTTGACTCCTTAGAGAGCTGGGAAATTACCAGGCTAGTTTGTGGGACACAAACTGGGCCTCGCCCTGACTCACCTGTTTTGTGTGTCAGCCACGTGCAACTTTCACAATAGCTGAGGCAGCTGCCCACGTTACAACCTGGGCAACTCCCCGTGGTGCCTGGCTCAGCTCTGCTCCCTGGAGGTGGCTCTTGCCCTGGCCCCTCCTCATGGCCAGCACCTCCCCCGGTACGCGTGGGCTGCCCCGCAGGAGCCAAGGTAAACTGGCTGTGGAGAGGCCAGGCTGGGTGGTGAGCTCCTCCCTGACTGCGGGCCAGGTTTCCATGGAGTATCCACGCCAATCTCCCGCTGACTTGTTGTAGAAGGCACTGCTGCCCCGTGAGATAGACCGGGGCCTGGGCTCAGGGATGCAGGCGCTTGCCCGCAGCAGGTGGATCCTAGCCCAGGCTGGCCTGGCGCCAGCGCTCATGCTCCATGCCCTGCACTCAGTGACAGCTACAGCAGCCCTGCCACTCCCAGTGTCCCTGTGGGAGGGGGCAGCCAGTTGCAGCATCAAGAAGACAGCAGCTGCCCACAAAGCACTCTGGAAGGAGGCACAGACCCCAGTTCTGCCGAACCCCATTGGCACCCGTGTGTGTCTGTGATTCCCTCACAAGTGGGGCCTCAGGAGGGACCTGCCATCAAGCCCCGTGTGGCATCTGAGGGTCCCCTTTCTATCCCCTAGGATGCCTTTCAGGAGGAGTACTGCAGGACGGGCACCTTCCCGGAGACGCCCATGGTGCCCCCCAGGCGGCCCTGGACCCTGGTGAACTGGCTGTTTTGGGCCTCATTGGTGCTCTACCCTTTCCTCCAGTTCTTGGTCAGCACGATCAGGAGCGGGTCTTCCCTGACGCTGGCCAGCTTCATCCTCGTCTTCTTCGTGGGTGAGTGGAGGGCAAGGGGCTGTGACAGCGCTGCCCGGGACAGGTGGCACCAGGGATGGGACCCAGGTCATCTGTGTAGGCAGTTGTGCCATGGATGAGGAGCAGGCTCAGACTGCAATCAAGGGAAACTAGACTTCAGGACAAGTACAAGGCCCTCGAATACCAGGTCTGGGACTCACTCCACAGCCTGGATGACCCAGCCTCCCACCCGGCGCTGGATTCCACACGTTCCCTGCTGGGTGGTGACGCAGCTGCCACTTCCACACCCAACAGTTGGGAGTGCTCCCTCCCTATCCTCTGCTCACTGGTGTCATTTCCTGCTTCTGAGCAAAGCCCTGTGCTGAAGCCCGGTGGGGACGGAGAGCCAGCTCCCTGCCTTCCTCTGGGGCGCCTGTGGCTTCTGCTTTGCTGCAGGTGGACAACAGCGAGTGGAGACTCGGTGACAGAGCATTCCACTGATCCGCGCGGCTCCAGATGACCAGTATTCTTGGGCTACTGCTGCTTCTTGGCGCCAAGCCTCTGTGCACGCTGCTCCTTGCCTCTGTGGTGGGCAGCCATGCCATGCCTGCTTCCTGCCCTATGAACAGCAGACCTGTGCTTCCTGGAGCCAAGTAAGACTTTGGGGTTTCCCTGTGAAAGGCCCTGTCTCCCCGAGCCTGGCATCCTCTCTGAGGCTTCAGAGAGCCCTGGAGATGGCACACTGTCCGAACACACAGAGATCGCATGCTTCCTTCAAATGGACGGGTCTCCGGGTTTCAGTTATTTTCTGTGAAACACCAAGATGCTCTGTGCTCACCATAAAAGACCCAAGCAATATAGAAGTGCAGAGTGTTGAAAGCTTGTCAGGACACAATTCCCCCGTTGAGGCTCCTGGTCTGTTTTTTTTTTTGAGACAGGGTCTCACTCTGTCACCCAGGCTGGAGTGCAGTGGCATGATCTTGGCTCACTGCAACTTCTGCCTCCCAGGTCTAAGCAATCCTTTCACCTCAGCTTCCAGAGTAGTTAGGACCACAGGTGCATGCCACCAGGCCCAGCTAATGTTTGTTATTTTTTTATTTTTATTTTTTTTGAGAAGGAAAGAAAAAAAAGTGAAGGAGAGGAAGAAAAAGAGGGAGAGAGAACAGTAATGTTGCTTTATTCTAAAAGAAATGGGTATTAATAATGGCCAATCAATATTTCATTTAAACCTATGAGTAGGTGTGATGTGGTATTGACAAGAATGTATATTTTGTGTGTTTAAAGTGAAGAGCTCTGTAAATATTTATTAAGTTTACTTGTTCCGGATCTGAGTTCGAGTCCTTGATATCCTTATTAATTTTCTGTCTCATTGAGTCTAAGTCTCTATGTATCTGGGTGTTAGGATTGTTAGCTCTTATTGTTGCATTGATCCTTTTACCACTATATCTTTGTTGCTTTAAAATCTACTTTATCAGATACGAGAATTGCAACTCCTGTTTTATATTTATTTATTTATTTATATATTTATTTTTGCTTTCCATTTGGTTGGTAAATCTTTCTCCATCCCTTTGAGTCTTTGTGTATCCTTGCATGTGAAATGGATCTGGATGTAGCATACCGTTGGGTTTGGGCTGTATCTTTTGATTGGGGGATTTAGTCGATTTAAATTTAGGATTACTGCTATTTGATGTTAACTGGCTGTTTTATCCATTCGTTGATGTAAATTCTTCTTTATGTTGATGCTCTTTACTTTTTGGTATATTTTTAGAAAGGCTAATACTGGTTGTTTCTTTCTATGTGTAATGCGTCTTTCAGAAGCTCTTGTAAAGCAGGCCTGGTGGTAATAAAATCTCTGAGTACTTGCTTGTTCCTAAAAGATTTTATTTTTCCTTCAGTTGTGAAGCTTAGTTTGGCAGGATATGAAATTCTGGGCTGAAAGTTGTGTTCTTTAAGGATGTTGACTATCGGCCCCCACTCTCTTCTGGCTTGTAGGGTTTCTGCTGAGAGATCTGCTGTAAGTCTGATAGGCTTCTCTTTGTGGGTAACCTGACCTTTCTCTCTGGCTGCCCTTGGTATTTTCTCCTTCATTTCAACCCTGGTGAATCTAATGATTATGTGCCTTGGGGTTGCTCTTCTTGAGGAATATCTTTGTGGTGTTCTCTTTATTACCTGGGGTTGAATGTTGTCCTGCTTTGCTAGTTTAGGAAAATTTTCCTGAATCATATCCTGAAGAGTCTTTTCCAGCTTGGATTCATTCTCTCCGTCACATTCAGGTACACCTATCAAACGTAAATTTGGTCTTTTCATATAGTTCCATATTCCTTGGAGACTTTGCTCATTCCTTTTTATTCTTTTTTCTTTATTCTTGTCTTCTCATTTTATTTCATTAAGTTGGTCTTCAACCTCTGATATCCTTTTTTCTGCTTGATCAATTCGAGTTTTTAAACCTGTGCATACTTCTTGGAGTTCCCGTACTGTATTCTTCAGTTCCATTAATTCACTTATATTCCTCTCTAAATTGTCTATTCTCATTAGGATTTCGTCAAACCTTTTTTCAAAGTTCTTAGTTTCTTTACATTGGGCTACAACATGTTCTTTTAACTCACAGAAGTTTCTTATTATCCATGTTCTGAAGTCTGATTCTGTTATTGGGATGCGCTCGTTTTCCATTAAGCCTTGTTCCCTTCTTGATGAGGAACTGTGATCCTCTGTAGAGGGAGAAGCATTCTGATTTTGAGTATTCTCAGCCTTTTTACGCTGGTTTCTTCCCATCATTGTAAGTTTATCCACCTGTCGTCTTGGTAATTACCAACTTTCAAATTAGGTCTCTGAGTGGACGTCCACGTTATTAATTCCCAGGGCCGAAATATGAGCAACCCACTGCGCCGGCCAAAACAGCAGCGTTCAGACTGATGGTACTTTTCTGCCCGGGAATCTCCAGTCTGGCTTCCTTCTTGAGTCTGTAATAGGCGACTCTGCCTTCCCGGAGCTCCAAACCTCGGTCAGAAGGGGAACCAGTCCCGTTTACTCTGCACCAAGAGCTGCTGTGCAGAGGTGCCGGCAAAACTGCTGTTTTGCGGTTTTCCTGGTCTGTTCTTTATAAAACTTTGCCAAACGTGCCCTGTTAAGTTCCTGCCCCTCATTCACAAGAGAATCCTCTTTACCTAGGGGCCAGCAGAGGCAGCCAAGGATTTTTCTGAGTCCCTGGGAACAGCTGTGCATGGCTTGCCAAATCATTCGCCTTCAAGGTCCAAGAAGGAAACCCACCACCAGAGCAGCCTTGCTTTGCCTTAATGTCATACATGTCCACCACACTCAAGAGTGACTGTGAAGCTGGGAAGACGATGGCACCGCAGATCCACCAGCTCTCAGCTGATGCTTACGATTTGCAGCCACAGGCCTTCTCACATGCTTTGTGGGCAGATGACCCTGTGGTCTGTTTGGGCCACTCCTAACTCTGCTCTCCTTGTCTCTGCAGCCTCCATGGGAGTTCGATGGATGATTGGTGTGACGGAAATTGACAAGGGCTCTGCCTACGGCAACTCTGACAGCAAGCAGAAACAGAATGACTGACTCAGGGATGTGTCGCCATCCGAAGGGAACCTTGGGGAACTGGTGGCCTCTGCATATCCTCCTTAATGGGACACAGTGAAGGCGGCTGGTGAGCCCCTGCTGGGCACAGCAGAAGTCACGGCCTCTCCAGCCAGGGAGTCTGGTCTGAAGGCTGGATGGGGAGGAAGATGTTCTGTAATCTTTTATTCCCCACGTGCTTTTGTGGGCTTTGGTTTTCTTTTTGTGCGAGTGTGTGTGAGTGGCTGTGTGGTGAGCGTGAGCTTTGTTTTGTGATAATGGAAAGGGTATTTTAGGCTGCAGGGGAGGGCAGGGCTGGGGACTGAAGGGGACAAGTTACCCTTTCATCCTTTGGTGCTGAGTTTTCTGTAACCCTTGGTTGCCAGAGATAAAGTGAAAAGTGCTTTAGGTAAGATGACTAAATTATGCCTCCAAAAAACAAATTAAAGTGCTTGTCTGGGTCATCTGTGGAGTATGTCTACACAGTGCTGCCCTCATCCTGCCCTTGGCCATGGCTTTGGTGTTTCAGATCCTGCTCACAGGAGGCAGCTGCTGCAGAGGCATGGGCAGTTCAGAGGGGTGGGGAGGCCAGCACAGCTCCTTGCAAAAGACACAGGTCCAGGTGCTCGCAAGCATTTGTGAGGGCAGAAACTGCGAGCACGTGCGTGGAAGACGACCAACCAAGCGCATCCTTGGCACACAGCGAGGGAGAGTTTCTCTCAGTCTCTGCAGTCGAGTTTCTCAGCATAAAAGTCTTGAAGATGTGCCCAACTCTCTGAAGAAACTGATCTTGAAGTTGGATGAATGTACAGCCTGGGAACTCTAGTGATTTGAGAGATGCGCTTGCATTAATAACTGTTCCTCTCAGCAGTGACAGCCAAAGTTGGATCCCCTAAAGAAATGCAGGTTCACTTTATAAAAATACCTGGCCCTTCCCAGCATGTAGAGCTTGTCTGTGCCCTAAAGCAGCCAGGTCCTGCTCTGATCAGGGTCAAATCAGAGCCAACATCCCATGTACAAACCCTCCCCCCCCACCCCCCACCCCGCAGGCTTCTGCCTGCCTTCTGGGCCCCTGCCTGCTCCCATTTTACTCCACGGAAGAGTTCTGCCCCGTAGCATCTCCAGTGGCCTTTGCAGACTGCTGTCAGCCAACAGGTGCCCAAAATGCAAAACAGGAAGGAACAAAAAGCAGTGCTATTTTTGCAGAACAATTAAATATCAGCTATTATGTCGTCTTAGGCAGGATACATCTTTCTCCTGGTGTGCAGCTGCAAACTGCCAAGTAGAAGCTGCATGTGTAACATGAGAAGGAATGAACTGCTCCATACAAAACTGGCCAGAGTATAAGGCATATCCTATGTAGTCGTCATGGTTTTGGCTATTTGCTCATTTAGTCACTAAGTGTTTATCAAGCACAACCAAACTAGATATGCCAAGGAGTTACAAGAGAGCGCTAGAGAAGCTCCCTCGCTGACAGGACAGTAACGCATTGTTGACACAAATGAATTGAATCCACAGAAGTGAAAAGGGGAACAAATCCTTGCTGACTTGTGGGAAGCGCATACTGCAGAGCTGGGCACTGAGTTAACTTGCTGGCAGTGCTGCAGGCAGGCCTGATGGGAACACCCAGCACATCTGCCCACCCTGCACATGGCACAAAACACTGAGTGCAGAGTTTTGTGGGCAAAAGCCCAGGACGTGACCCTAGGCAAGATGGGCCCTTGGATAAGTGGAGGTTTGCATGGTGTGTAGCCTTGTGTGTCTGAGCACACCCTGGTGGCCTGCGCTGACTCTCGGGCTGGTCTCCGAGGACCTGTGATGCTGTGAGGAACGCCGTTCACCCCAATTCTGCAGCTCACCGGCTGTAGGACTTGGGTGAGATGCTTCCTTGCTGACTTGTTCCCCATTTGCACAATGGGGGTAATGATACCTACCTCTTGGGCTGGAAAGGGTAAAAGAGGCACACTTCTTTAAGAATCCTAAAGCACTACTCTGAGGATGGAAGACTAGAAAGCTGCCTCTATGTTGCTACGTCTAAAAAATGCTCAGAAATTTTCTTGTCGTACTAAAAATGTGTCATTTTCTCGTTGTCATTCTTCCATTCAACACAGAGGTAATATAAGTTCTAAAAACACAGATCCAGGTGCCCACAGACATTCCATTTTCTTCTGAATTGGCTCTGGTATCACACAAAACACAAGCAAACAGGTGGCCTGCTAGGGCCTCAGGTGCCAGGCTGGAGGAATGCAGGCAGAAGAATTCTCCCAGGAAGTAACTAAGCCCTAGGTTTTGAATTGCTTTAGAGCTGGAAGAGAATGTGGCATGCTGGGGGAGAGACATCTGGACCTTTCTCATCAGTCATTTGACGTGTCCATGAAGAACAATGTTGTTATGTGGCCTGGGGACCTGGTTTCCTTGTACCCTGCACCCTTAATGACACAGCCAGCCACAGGTACTCCTGGCCAGCTCTTCACTCTTCCTCAAATCTCTTCACCCATGTTCAGGTCACACAGAGGTCACCATCTCTTCAGCAAAGAACTGCTTTGGCTCCCATGGTATTAATTTTTCTATGAGTTAAAAACCCATGGAGTTTAAGCCATCTTTTTGTGCCCTAAGTAGAGCTCCATGGACTAAGAGCTACACTTCCTGTCTTTTCCACCTTTCCCTCTCGTTCTAGCTTAGAGCTTATCACCCTACTGAGAGCCTGTTCTGTAATTCCAAGTGGCAGAGAAAAAGACAAACCTTGACTGAACTCTGGAAAGCAATGCAGGGTCATCCCCAGACATCAGGGGCCATATGCTAGGTGACTCCTGCAGCTTGGAGGCAGGGAATTGAATGGACTTCTTCCAGAAAACCCAGGCCACGGGGACTCTCTTAAAAGACAACAACCATTTGGAAGATGAAGCTTGAGGTCTGGGGGAAGTGGACTGATTCTGCAACTACTAAGTTAACATGAGTAACCAGGAGAAGGAAGGAAGGCACTCTGTGAGTCAGTCTACCACCCTGCTTACTTTTATGGAGAGAAAACAAACTTTTTTCATGTGATCACACAGAAACCAGAATATCTCAGCCAATGTATTCTCTAAACAAATGCATGCGAAGCCCTGTAAAAGTAGCTGACGATTAAATTTTAAAACATTAGGGGTTTCTAATATTTCCATATGTGGGACAGAAAGTGATTTAAATTTCATTAATTGTCCAGCCAAATTTATAGTGGTTGATGTGACAGGCACAGAAAAGACCCCACTGGAGTGGAGGAGTGGACTGGCTAGTCCCCAGGCAAAACAGAATGGACTTTGCATAGGCTTTAGAACTTATTCATAAATATCGACCGAAGTGGGAAGAAAGGTATCCAGTGAAAATTCTCTAGTCTCTCTACTCCTGCTCAAAATAAGAGATTTCATCCAGCTTTCTCTAAAGCAATGCCAGACTCTCCACACATTTATTAGGTTAAAGATAAGAAAAACAAATACTTTGGTTTGCCCGTCTCTTGAGGGGCCCTAGGCTATCTGGAGGAATATTTGTGAGCTGCCATTTGTGTTTTAAAGAACATGGAAGCATGCCTGTGTCTGTAGCTGACCACTGAGGCATCGCTTCCTTCCCCCAGACTTTACAGGAGAGCCCCAAAATGTGACTCCCCAAGGTCCTGTGGAGTAGTCTCCTCATACTGCCTCCCCACAACTGTGTCTGACAATGCCTTAACTGAAGTAGCTCCTAAGTGAGGTTTATAGAGAAGGAAATACTTAAGCCTATATGCAACATACTCACGGATGTGCTGGCTTCGCCATGCTTTCTGACTCTCCTGGTCCTATCACGCCTCGGTGCAGGGGGCAGAAGTGGCTGAGCTCTACTGACAGGTGCTGCTGGGAGAGAGTAGCCGTTCAGCTGAGAAGGCATTTCTAGGCAAGGGTGGGCGAGCTGGCATTCTAAGCTGCTGAGCACGGCATCTGCGAACGCACTGTGTTGCTCCACGGTCCATCCAGAAGAGACCAGCACCTTGCATCTCAAAATCTGGGCTCATTCTTTGCCTCTGTCAAGGGACCATTTAGGGGCTTTTAAGCCAGCTGCTTAAATTCCCCCTTTTCTGGATTTTTCCCCATCTACATAAGGAAATGGTGGCTGTGTGGACAAGAAAGTGGTTGCATCTCAGTAGGGTATTTCCCTACAAGTATCTTCAGAAATTTAATTGTAAACAATTTTTGAACATTTTTTTGGCCAGGATGAATGAAGCTCAAGTCACATCCTGAATGTGCATGCTAAATAGCGCATAAACAAGCAATCTTTACAAATGCCAATCCCTCTCACTCCAAAACTGGAGCCTGTAATGAAGGCCCAGGGCCCACCGTCACAGAATCCCCCGAGCCAGCACAGTGCCTGACACCTACCTAGGCATTAGCGCACATCCAGCATGCTCATTTACATCCTCAGCATCCCTGCCTCCTGCAGCCAGGGCTTAGACTGAGTGTTCCCAGAGTGTCAAGTACATTGAAACATAAACCAGATGCTCCAGGTGTTTTGAGGTTTTGACCTGTCACAATGGCTTTTGAAAACAACAGATGTACAACTTGAGAGAGGGCCTTGCTGGACTTAGGCCGAGGACCAAGGACATGTTGCTGTCCCTCTTGGTCCAGGACATTCGATACCATTCAGAGAATTCATCACCAATTGGCACAGTAGCCGATCATGACATTCAACTGCCTGAAATTACTCTTTTGGTCAAAAATTAAGGTATCAGAAATTGCACCTACATAGTATGTCTCCTCATTGGAGTCCCATCTCTGAGCACAGGGGTGGGCTCTTGAGCTTACGGCCCTGCCCCATCCCCCTCAGGGCCTCACCATAGTGGCCCTCAGTGAACAGTGACTGCATGAAGGGGGCACTTACTAGAGGCCTGAGTAATGGAATTTCAATTATCTTCTGATTCCCTTACCTAAAAAAGAACACCTTCCTCAAGAATAATTAGGCCAAAATGAACTTGAGTGCTTTGTGCAGTCAATACTTTGTCATTTTGGAGTTACCAGTAAAAAAGCAAGCTGTTCTCCGGGAACAGACACGCAGGTTCCCACCCAGGCCTTCCACACCTCCTGCAGCCTCATCCTAGAGGGTTAATTCGAAGGTTGTGAATGGGTTAAAAAGCAGTTCTTCAGCACCTGCTTAGATCTTTTCAGTATCCGGAAATATCCCGCAGGGCTGTTTGTTAGTAAAGCTTTTCATTGGGTAAGACTCATAGAATTTTTACATTTGATTTTTTTTTTATACAAGGCAATCTTGTTTTACATGTTGGAATGATGAGGTATTTTTGACATTTATGGCACCTCTGTTTCTGTTGAATTTTAAGGAGGTGAGTGGCATGAACACAAAGGCTGCTGCATAATAATTCCTTTGCATTTCAAGAATAAATTATACAAATGTCACTTTTCCTTTTTCTATTCCATAATACTAGTTTTAGCCAGATCTTTGCCAAACGTTCTAGGAAATTCAGAAAAGTTCTCCATGGGATTTCAGAATGCCATTCTCGGTCTTTGCACATGATGAGGAAGGAAAGGTGATGAACTAGCACAGGGTGGCCAAGACTTGAAAAGTGTCTAAATCATAACACTGCAGAGCCAGCTCCTAGGTAAGAATGGCATAGCCTGGGACGACCTAATGCTACAGCTGGAGCTTCCTGACTTGCATCTGAGGCAAAAACAGCAAAGCTGGCCCAGGCCTCCCACAGGCACACAGGCAAGAGATGTTGATGGGAAATGGAGCAGCCCCTCTTTTGCTTGTTCTATCAAAGAAAGAGGTCTAACCACAGGCAAGGGTGGAACACACTTGGCTCAGGTCAGGGAATGAGTTGCTCTAAGTGAACAGTGAATGCTTACCTTTCAGCCTGCATCAGCTGTACCCAGGGTTCGTGATTCTTGTGAACCACTAAGGGATGATCTTTGAGGAAACAGACATGGAGGGAGGCAATTTAAGGAGGGAAAGTGAGTGGGTTATAGAGACTGCTTTGCAGCCACATTCAGGAACGGAGCATTAAATGGATGACTTTTGAGTACATAAAAGCAAGCAGTAATGGCTAGGAGAGAGCAAAGATGCCCTAAGAATGACATCAGACTGACCAAATGTGCCTTTTCAAATAAGTCATGAGAACTCATGAGCTGGAATTACAGCAAGGTATTGGACAGAACCATGCTAGTCTTTGAGAGAATGTGTGTACTGGGTGGATGTTTGGATTGGATGAAGGGTAACTTTTTAATGTGAAACACAGAGCTGATATATGGGCTGTCATGTCAACCTGGGGTACTGTCCCTCTGTCATGTGTAGCAATCTTTCCAAATTTTTGTTGTTGGGTTGAACAAAGAAAACTAATAAAGTATGTGGTGGATACTACTAGACAGCACAGCTTACTGGACTGGATGAAATCAAACTTTAACTTGGGAAACTGCATATCTCCCCACTGCCTCACCCAGTGTCTTCAGGAAAAATGGAAAGGCTCTGCAGTGGACCCATGCCACCTCCCTTGCCTGGTCCGGGCCATTCTAGCCCTTTGTGCCAGAGCCTCACCTCTTCCAGCTTCACCATGGTGCCATGCTCACCCCACCCCTCTCCCCAGGTCTCATTCTTTCTCCTTCCTTGAAACGGCAGCATTCTTCAGAGAGCTGTCCTCTGAACTTCACTCTCAAAGCAAATCCCCCATCATCTCATCAAGGATGTGAGAACCGGGCTGAGGGTGGAGTCTGGGGCATGTCTCACATTTAACTACCTATTCAAGCTTTGTTTGTCTCCCTGATTACAGACTGTATACTCCATGAAGGCAGGGATGTCTGCTGAATAAAATTAGTGTAAGTCCACAGCATGGAATGCTGCTCTTGATACTGTCAGAACACCCACAGTAACCATCAGTTCTGACATTCTTTAAAAAGGTATCGATAAACTAAAGCGAGGCCTGAGAAAGCCAAGGCAGTTTCAGAAAACTATTACAGAAGGAACTTGGGAAGCAGATGTGAAGGACTTACAGTGAGGGGAGACAGCAATATTCAAATATATACAGGAACAGTCAAGTATTGAGAACACAAATAAGCAATATGAGGAGGCTGATTTTGGCCCAAAACAAAAAAATGTTGTACAGCAATTCAAGTAACTCTGAAGAGGAAGGAGAGAGTGAAGGAAGATTATGAGTAAAGAACGAATAAAATGCAATATAAACAGTACATCCTGGAGTTGTGAGACAAAGCAACCCTGTCAACTTTAAGGAGAGAGTTGACTTGAAAATGCAAGGTGGTGAGAAAACCACGGAAGTGGCACGTGTCTGCAGCAAGCCACTGAAACAGGAATGATTCCAACGGAATGACTAAGAACGAACTACCTAACGATATATGACAAGAACTGTGCTTCCATGATTGACAATAGCTGTCTCAAGAAGACAAAGTGTGACTTGACAAAATGTCAGAACACTGGAGCGGGTTACCAGAGGACTTGCCCCAGAGTGGAAAGCCTGTGACCCTTCTGTTAATTCGGGGAGGCTGGGGATTTGTGAGGCTATTAGGTTACAGAGATGATGACGTGATAAACATTTCAAGCAGTACCTGTCTTGGGAGTTTCCATCACAACATTAGATCAGTGACTTGCCATGACCTCAGACACCACACTAAGAGGTTACCTGATTCAGCACATGGCCAATAACAAACTGATCCCTTCCAGGAAAATATGTTGATCTTTTTAACAGGAAAAAAAGAGCAAGCTTCAAAGGACAGACTCATACTCCCCATTTTAACAGGAAAAAAAGAGCAAGCTTCAAAGGACAGACTCATACTCCTGAAGGTAGAAATGCAGTTTTGAACAGCAAGCTGAAACTCTTCTTGGCCATTCTGGACTTTTGTAAAAGCTTTTAAAACCTAAAAAGAGTCTGTAAACATAAAGGAATGTCCATGGATCTTAATGGCTGCTGTGCCCTGGGCAATGACACCTCATTTGGGCATCAACACACAACATGCCTTTGAAAGTCCTGCTTTAGAGCTGCCTTCGGCATCCTGTATAAACCAGTTTTGTTATCTCACAGCTTCCACACCTAAGCAGAGTCCACCTTTTTACTGCAGTATAAAAAATGTAGAAATGAGGTAGCATTATACATCCTGTTCCCAGAGAGGACTGCTTCTGAAAGAGGGTACTCTTTGATATAAACTCTGCTAGACTAAGAAAACATTGTTTCTTAATTTTATTTAGTGCTCTAGAGCGGGGGTTGGCCAATTCTGGCTACAGCCCTACCTGGCCTGCAGCTTGCTTTGTAAATCAAGTTTTGCTGGGCACAGCCACATCTATTCACTTGCACATGATTGATGGCTGCTTTTGCACCACAATAGCAGAGCTGAGTTGTTGTGACCAAGACAGTATGGACCACAAGACCAAAAATATTCACTCCCTGGCCCTTTCCTGGAAAGGCCCAACAACCCTGTGGTAAGGAATGTAATGCCAGCAGACTGAGGCTGATACGTAGAAGGGAAGAAAAGCTACTCTTTGCTTTCATATTACTTTTTTTTTTTTCTTACTGAGAAGCCACCTTTAGAATGTGTTCAAGATATAAGCTCTATTTTTAAAAATGGTCTGGAAGATTATTTTTACTATAATTTTTGTCTTGACCACTTTCTGTCTCAAGAAACTTTTAAAGATGAATAAATTAAACCCAAGGCATGCAGAAGGAAGCAAACAATCAAATTAATATGGAAAAAAAAGGAAACCAGCAAAACAAGAGTATTAATGAAATCGGAAGTTGATTATTTGAAAAGGTCAACAAAACTGATAAACTATTAGCCAAGAAAGAGAGAAAACACAAATAGAAGCAGACTTTGTCGCCGGGCACGGTGGCTCAAGCCTGTAATTCCAGCACTTTGGGAGGCCAAGGCAGGTGGATCACGAGGTCAAGAGATCGAGACCATTCTGGTCAACACGATGAAACCCCGTCTCTACTAAAAATACAAAAAATTAGCTGGGCATGGTGGCGCGTGCCTGTGATCCCAGCTACTCAGGAGACTGAGGCAGGAGAATTGCCTGAACCCAGGAGGCGGAGGTTGCGGTGAGCCGAGATCGCGCCATTGCACTCCAGCCTGGGTAACAAAAGCGAAACTCCGTCTCAAAAAAAAAAAAAAAAAAAAAAAAAAAAGAAGCAGACTTCACTACCAGGCTTAGAAAAATGAAAAGTATTATTAGGGAATACCATGAACAGTTGTATGTCAACAAATAGACAATTTAGCTAAAGTGGACAAATTCCTACAGACTTAAATTACTGACACTGACTAGAGGAGAGTCTGGAGAAGGAAAATGGCAGACGGGAGGCAGGACTAACTTGCAGCTCCCACTTGGATGGACAAACCAGTGTCTGGAGACTCACATCATAAACTTTTGATCCAAGAACTACCACAAGAATATCCCAGGAAAGCCAAGAGAATCCACAGACCCTCTGAAGGAGGTGGATTGCCGCTGCATGCTCCGTGGGACAGCCGAAGAACTGTGAGCCTGCTTGCTTTCTCAGCTGGGAGCTTTGTAGCCTGGGACAGGTCCTCAGCCCTGCTCACTGGCTGCCTGGAAGCAAAATCCCTCCAGACTCTCTCCTCTAGTCAGTGTCAGTAATTTAAGTCTGTAGGAATTTGTCCAATTTAGCTAAATTGTCTATTTGTTGACATACAACTGTTCATGGTATTCCCTAATAATACTTTTCATTTTTCTAAGCCTGGTAGTGAAGTCTGCTTCTTGCCCCCAGCTGATGATTTTTCTCTACCTGCCCTGGTAGCCAAAGACAACATAATCTCTTGGGAGCTCGATGACTCTGCCCATTGCCTCATCTGCCCTTTACTACTGCAGCTGATGTGCTTTTGAAAGTGCCACCTCCTCGCCGGAGGCCAACCAACACAAAACCAGCTCACTTAACAGGCTGGGAGTGAGATCAGCCTTTTGGGAGCTGGGTGAGGCCTGTGACTGCCAGCTTTCCCCTATTTCCTGGGTGACCTGTGTGACACAGCAGAGGCGGCCATAATCCCCTGGGAACATAACTCCATTGGCCTGAGGACCAGACTCCCATCCCCTACAGCAGCCGCACCGAGCCCTGCCCAAAGAGAGGCTGAGCTCAGACCCATCTAACCTTGCCCCCAGCTGATGATTTTTCTCTACCTGCCCTGGTAGCCAAAGACAACATAATCTCTTGGGAGCTCGATGACTCTGCCCATTGCCTCATCTGCCCTTTACTACTGCAGCTGATGTGCTTTTGAAAGTGCCACCTCCTCGCCGGAGGCCAACCAACACAAAAGCAGCTCACTTAACAAAAATAAAACCAAGGACCCTCACAAAGTCCACTTCATTCCCCTGCTGCCTCCACCAGAGCAGGTGCTGGTATCCATGGCTGAGAGACCTGAAGATGGATCACATCACGACACTCTTTGCAGACACTCCCCAGGACCAGCCCAGAGCCTGGTAGCTCTGCTGGGTGGCCAGTTCCAGAAGAGAAATAACGATCATTGCAGTTCAGCTCTCAGGAATCCCTATCCCTCGGGGAAAGGGGAGACCACCACATCAAAGGAACACCCCGTGGGACAAAGGAATCTGAGCAGCAGCACTTGAGTCCAAGATCTTCCCTCTGACATAGTCTACTCAATTGAGAAGGAACCAGAAAAACAATTCTGGTAATATGACAAAACAAGGTTCTTTACCTCAAAAGGTAAAGTGTACTAGCCACTAGCCATGAATCCAAATAAAGACAAAAATCTCTGAACTGCCAGAAAAAAATTCAGAAGGTCGACTGTTAAATCAAGGAGGAACCAGAGAAAGGTGAAGTCCAACTTAAAGAAATAAAGAAATAAAAATCGTATCCTATATCATTTTATAGGATATGAATAGAAAAATCTCCAGTGAAATAACCTAAATAAAAAACAATCACAGCTTCTGGAAATAAAGAACACACTTAGAGAACTGCAAAATGCATTGCAAAGTCTCAATAGAATCCAACAAGTAGAAAAAAGAACATCAAAGCTTGAAGACAAGGCTTTCAAATTAACCCAATCCAATAAAGACAAAGAAAAAGAAGAATTAAAAACAGTGAACAAAGCCCAAAGCCTCCAAGAAGTTTGGGATTATGTTAAATGATCAAACCTAAGAATAACTGGTGTTCCTGAAGAAACGTACAAGTCTAAAAAACATGTCTGAGGGAAAAATCAAGGAAAACTTCCTTAGCCTTGCTAGAGATCTAGACATTCAAATAAATAAGTTCAAAGAACACCTGGGAAATTTATCACAAGAAGATCATTGCCTAGGAACATAGTCATCAGTTTATCTAAAGTCAAGGAAAGGCTCTTAAGAGTGGTGAGGCAAAAGCATCAAGTAACCTATACTGGAAAACCTATCAGATTAACAGCAGATTTCTCAGCAGAAACCCTTCAAGCTAGATGGGACAGGGGTCCTATCTTTAGCCTCCCTAAACAAAACAATTATCAGCCAAGAATTTTGTGTCCAGCAACTAGGCATCATATATAAAGGAAAGATAGTCTTTTTCAGACAAACAAATGCTGAGAGAATTTGCCATTACCATGCCAGCACTGTAAGAACTGCTAAAAGGAACTCTAAATCTTGAAACAAATCCTGGAAACACATCAAAACAGAACTTCTTTAAAGCATGAATCTCACAGGACCTATAAAACAAAACAATGAAGAAAAAAAGTATCCAGGCAACAAAGAGCATGATGAATAGAATAGTACCTCACAGGTCAATACTAACATTGAATGTAAATGCTCCAGTAAAGGATACACAATGGCAGAATGGCTAAGAATTCACCAACCAAGTATCTGCTGTCTTCAAGAGACCCACCTCACATATAAAGACTCACATAAACTTAAGGTAAAAGGGTGAAAAAAGACATTCCAAGCAAATGGACACCAAAAGCAAGCAGGAGTAGCCATTCTAATATCCAACAAAACAAACTTTAAAGCAACAACAGTTAAACAAGACAAAGAGGGACATTACATACTGATAAAAGAAATAGTCCAACAGGAAAATATCACAATCCTAAATATATATGTACCTAACACTGGAGCTCCTAAATTTATAAAACAATTACTACTAGACCTAAGAAATGAGATAGACAGCAACACAATACTAGGGGACACTTCAGTACTCCACTGGCAGTACTAGACAGCTCATCAAGACAGAAAGTCAACCAACAATGGACAAACTGTTCCCTAGTACAAATGGATTTAACAGGTATTTACAGAATATTCTGCACCCAACAATTGCAGAATATACATTCTATTCATCAGCACATGAACATTCTCCAAGATAGATTATATGATAGGCCGTAAAACAAGTGTCAACAAACTTAAAAAAAATCAAAATTATAGCAAGCACTCTCTCAGAGCACAGTGGAACAAAATCAAAATTATAGCAAGTACTGTCTCAGACCACAGTGGAATAAAATTGGAAATCAACTCAAAAGCAACCCTTAAAACCATGCAAATAAATGGAAATTAACCTCCTCCTGAATGATCACTGCATCAACAATGAAATCAAGATATAAATTTTTAAATTCTCTTAACTGAACAATAATAATGACATAACCTATTGAAACCTCTGGGATACAGGACAGGTGGAGCTAAGAGGAAAGTTCATTGCATTAAATGCCTCCATCAGAAAGTCTGACAGAGCACAGACAGACAATCTAAGGTCAGACCCCAAGAAGCTAGAGAAACAAGAACAAACCAAACCCAAAAGAGAAAACCAAGATCAGAAGAAGAAAAGAAATAACCAAGATCAGAGCAGAGTTAAATCAAATTCAAACAAAAAAATGCAAAAGACAAATGAAATAAAAAGCTGGTTTTTGAAAAGGTAAATACAATTGATAGCTCAACTGCAAAACTAACCAAAATAAGAAAAAAGAAGATCCAATTAGAAATGAAATGGGAGATACTGCAACTGATGCCACAGAAATACAAAAGATCATTCAAGGATGCTATGAACACCTTTATGTGCATAAACCAGAAAACCTAGAGGAGACGGATAAATTCCTGGAAATCTGCAACATTCCTAGGTTAAACCAGGAGAAACAGAAACTCTGAATAAACTAATAATGAGCAGTGAGACTGAAATAGTAATAAATTTGTCAACACAGAAAAAGTCCAGGACCAGATTCACAGCTGAATTCTATCAGACATTCAAAGAAGAATTGTTACCAGTCCTATCGACACTATTCCAAAAGACAGAAAAAAATGGAATCCTTCCTGAATTATTCTATGAAGCCAGTATCACCCTAATACCAAAAGCAGGAAAGAACATAACCAAAAAAGAAACTAGACACCAATATCCCTGATGAACACAGATGCAAAAATCCTTAACAAAATATAAGCTAAGAGAAAGTACTTACTCCAACATGAATTTTATTAAAAAGATAATCCACCATGATCAAGTGGGTCTCATACCACAAATGCATGGATGGTTTAACATCCACAAGCCAATAAATGTGATACATCACATAAACATAATTAAAGACAAAAATCACATGATCTTCTCAATAGAAACAGAAAAAGCATCTGACAAATCCAGCATCCCTTTATGATTAAAACCCTCAGCAAAAGTGGCGTAGAAGGGACATACCTTGAGGTAATAAAAGTCATCTATGACATACCCATTTTTAGACTGCGTTCCAGCCTGGGCAATAAAGCAACACTCCCGTTGTCTCTCCCTCTTTCTCTTCCTCTCTTTCATTCTTTTTCTTTTCTCTCTTAAAAAAAAAGGCATTTATGACAAACCCACAGCCAACATTATACTGAAGGGAGAAAAGCTGAAAGCATTCCCCCTGAGAACTGGAAAAAGACAAGGATGCCCACTTTCACCACTTCTATTCAACATAGTACTGGAAGTCCTAGCCAGAGCAATCAGACGAGAGAAAAAAATAAAGGGCATCAAAATTGGTAAAGAGGAAGTCACACTGTTTCGAAGTATACTTCGAAAACCCTAAAGACTCCTTCAAAAATCTCCTAGAACCAAATGAATTTAGCAAAATTTCCAGATACAAAATTCATGTACACAAATCAGTAGCCCTACTTTACACCGTCAGTGACCAAGCTGAGAATCAAATCAAGAACTCAACCTCTTTTACAAGAGCTGGAAAAAAAATACTTAGGAATATACTGAACCAAGGCAGCAAAAGACCTCTAAAAGGAAAACTGCAAAACACTGCTGAAAGAAATCAGAGACGGCACATACAACTGGAAACAAAGCCCAGGCTCATGGACGGGTAGAATCAATATTGTGAAAATGACCATACTGCCAAAAGCAATCTACAAATTCAATGTGGTTCACATCAAAATAGCACCATCGTTCTTCATAGAATTAGAAGAAAAAAAAATCCTAAAATTCATACGGAACCAAAAAAGAGCCTGCATAGCCAAAGCAAAATTAAGCAAAAAGAACAAATGTGGAGGCATCGCATTACCCAACTTTAAACTATAAAGTCATACTCACCAAAACATTACGGTACTTGCATAAAAACAAGCATATAGACCAATGGAACAGAATAGAGAACCCAGAAATACAGCCAAACACTTAGTTACAGTCAACTGATCTTTGACAAAACAAACAAAAACATAAAGTGGGGAAAGGATACCCTATTCAATAAACAGTGCTGGAATAATTGGCAAGCCACATGTCAAAGAATGAGATTGAATCCTCATCTCTCACCTCATACAAAAAAATCAACTCAAGACGGATCAGAAACTTAAATCTAAGACCTGAAACCATAAACATTCTAGACAGTAACATTGGAAAAAACTTTCTAGGCACTGGCTTAGGCAAATACTTCAAGACTAAGGACACAAAAGCAAACACAACAAAAACAAAGATAAACAGATGGGACTTTAATTAAACTAAAAAGCTTCTTTCTGCACAGCAAAAGAAATAATCAGCAGAGTCAATGTAGACAACCCACAGAGTGGGAAAAAATATTTGCAATCTATACATCGGACAAAGGACTAATATCCAGAATCTACAAGGAACTCAGATCAGCAAGAAAAAAAAATCCCATCAAAAAATGGGCTAAGGACATGAATAGACAATTCTCTAAAGAAGATACACAAATGGCCAACAAACCGATGAAAAAAATCCTCAGTATCACTAATGATCAGAGAAATGCAAATCAAAATCACAATAAGATACCACCTTACTCCTGCCAAGAATGGCCATAATAAAAAAATAACACGTTGGTGTGGAGGTGGCAAAAAGGTTAACACCTTTACACTGCTGGTAGAAATGTAAACTAGAATAACCACTATGGAAAACAGTGTGGAGATTTCTTAAAGAACTAAAGGTAGATCTGTCATTTGATCCAGCAGTCCCACTCTTGAATACCCACAAGAAAGGCAGTCATTACACAAAAAAAGACACTTGCACACACATACTTATAGCAACACAACTCGCAACTGCAAAAATATGGAACCAGATCAAATGCCCATGAATCAACAAGTGGATAAAGAAAATGTGGTGTGTATGTGTATGTGTATATATATACACATATGTATAATGTGTATATACACACATATATGTATTTGTACACACACATGTACCATGTAATACTACTCAGTCATAACAAGGAATGAAATAATGGCATTTGCAGCAACCTGGATGGAATTAGAGACCATTATTCTAAGTGAAGTAACTCAGTAATGGAAAACCAAACGTGTGTTCTCACTCATAAGTGGGAGCTAAGCTATGAAGACACAAAGGCCTAAGAATGATACAATGGACTTTGGGGACTCAGGGGAAAGGGTAGGAGGGTGGTAGGGGATACAAGAGTACACACTGGGTACAGTGTACACTGCTCAGGTGATAGGTGTACCAAGTGTCAGAATCACCACTAAAGAACTTATTCATGTAACCAAACACCACCTGTTCCCCAAAAACCTATTGAAATTTTAAAAAGCTACACACACACACACACACACACACACAGAGAGAGAGAGAGAGAGAGAGAGAGAGAGAGAGAGAGAGAGAGAGAGAGAGAGAGAGAGAGAGAGAGAGAAATGAAGTCCAAATAGACCTGCAAGAAGCAAAAAGACTGGATTAGTAACTTAAAATAGTCCCCAAAAGAGAACTCACTCATGCCTAGCTGGTTTCACTACTGAATTCTATCAAACATTTGAAGTTTGACTGAAAACACACACATACAATCCTTCACAATCTTTGAAAAAACAGAGAAGAGGAAAATTTCCAAACTCACTGTATGAAGCCAGCATTACCCTGATACCAATGCCAGAAAACATCAGCACAAAAAATAACAATGACAAGAGCAATATCCTTCATATAACATGGAAGCAAAAGTCTTCAAAATACTGCAAATGAATGCAGCAACACATAAAAAGGCATCTATGCAATGATCAGCTAGGACTTATCCAGGAATACAAGATTGATTTACTACCCTCAAATCAATTAATGTAATATACCATATTACAACACAGTAAAGTAAAAAACCATACAATCATCTCAATAGATGAAGAATGAACATCTGAAAAATTAAACACCCATTCATGACAAAAACTCTCAGCAAACCAGAAATAGAAGGCTCCCTCCAATGGAAAAAGGGCATTAATGAAAAACCTATAACACCATACTTAATGGTAAAAGAATGAATAATTTCCAGCTAAGATAAAAAAATGTTAAAAATATGACAAGGATGTCCGTTCTCACCACCACTATTCAACACTGTAGTGGAAGAACTAGCCAGTGCAATTATGCAAGAAAAAGAAATGAAAGGTATCTAGAATATAAAAGAAGTAACACTGTTTTTATTCATGTAAAAGATTATTTGTAGAAAATCCTATGGCGCCTACAAAAACCACTAATAGAACTATAAAATAAATTCAGCATAGAGTAAGAGATAAACATATACAAATCAATTGTGCATGTGTGTATATTCACACACTGTGCATGTATGTTTAGAGTACATATACATATATATGTGCATGTATATATATGTGTGCATATGTGTGTGTGTGTGTGTATATATGGGGGGCAATGAACAATCTGAAAATGAAATATTTTCACCCGTAGTAGCAACAAAAAAGAGTACTTAGGAATAAACTTAACAAGTTCAAGAGGTATACAACAAAATACACACAGCAGTACTGAATGCCTAAGCAAATGGAGATATATCTTGTATTAACAGACTGAAAGACTTAAAATTAGGAAAACAGTACTTCCCAAGTTGTTCTCAGCTGGGTTTGTTTTGCTTTTATGTAGAAATTGAAAAAATGATTCTGGAATTCATATGACCCCAAGTAGCCAAAATGCAAATTACTCCAAATAGCCAAAATGATCTTGAAAAGGAAGAACAAAGTTGGAGGCCTCACACTTCCCATTTTAAAAAACTAAATACAAAGCTATAGTAACCAAGACAGTGTGGTATGGCATAAGATAAACATATAGATTAATGGAACATAACTGGAAGTCCAGAAATAAACCTCTTCATTTATGGTCAACTGGTTAATATGGTTAATTTCAACAAGAATGCCAAAGTAGCCTTTTCCACAAATGATATTGGGTCAAATAAACATCCACATGCAGAAAAATGAATGTGGACCCTTATGTGGTATCATTCACAAAAATTAACTAAAGATATATGACAGGCCTAATGTAAGTGCTGAAACTCTTAGGAAAAAGCATAGTTGTAAATCTTTGTGACCTTGGGTCTTAAATATGGAATCAAGAGCTTAAAAAACAAAGAGCAAGTCGGTAAACTGGACTTCAAAAAAATTTTTTTAAATAGTACTTTCCAAAAGACATTGTTAAAACAGAATGAAAAGACAAGCCACAGACTGGGAGAAAAAAACATTTGCAAATCATATGTCCTATAAGGACCTATATCCAGAACATATAACACAACTCTTACAAACCAAGAAGATGAATAACCCGATTTTAAAATGATTTGAATACATGTTTCACCAAATACGATATCCAAATGGTCAATAAGCACATGAAAAGATGTTCACTGACATTAGGGAAATGTGAATCAAAGCAGGGTAACTCCTCATGGTAACTAGAATTGACATAGGGAAATGTGAATCAAAGCAGGGTAACTCCTCATGGTAACTAGAATTGACATAGGGAAATGTGAATCAAAGCAGGGTAACTCCTCATGGTAACTAGAATTGACATAGGGAAATGTGAATCAAAGCAGGGTAACTCCTCATGGTAACTAGAATTGACATAGGGAAATGTGAATCAAAACAGGGTAACTCCTCATGGTAACTAGAATTGACATTACCAAAAAAAGCACAATTACAAGTATTGGGGAGGGTTTGGAGAAGCTGGAACCCTCACACGTTGCTAGTGGGGATATAAGATGGTGTACCACTTTGAAAAACAGTTTGCAAGTTTCTGAAAATGTTAAACATGGATTTACCATATGACCCAGTAAATTCTACTCCCAAGAGAAAGGAAAACATTTCTGTACAAAGACTTGTATGGGAATGTCCAGAACAGCATTATTCATAAACAAGAAGTGGACACAACCCAATCAACTAGTAAATGAATAAAACGTGTGACAGTCTGAACAGTCTCAGTAATAAAATAGAATGACATAATGACACATGCTACAACATGGATCAATCTCAGTAATATGCTTAAGTGAAAGAAACCAGATACAAAAGACCACATATTATAAAACTCTATTTATATGAATTGTCCAGAATAGGAAAATCTATAGAGACAAGAAATCATTTAGTGGTTACCTAAGGCTGGGGGTGAGAATGGGGAGTGACTGTAAATGGCCCTGAGATTTCTTTTGGGGTGATAGGAATGTTCGAAAATTGGACTGTGACGATGACTGCAGAACCATATAACTATACTAAACGTTACTGAATTGTACCCTTCAAATATTATGTTAAATATAACTCAGAAAGCTGTATTTTAAAAAAATCTTAAAATTTGAAGTGGCTGTATAAATCATTTTGTGATACCAACATTCTCTGGACATTAACTTCTTGGCTGAAGGGATTTACTCTTCAAAGGAAGATGAATACAAAACCTGCTTGAGAAATTACTTGCCCAAGGTCAGTGGCTATGTGTAAGAAGTGAGAGTCAGTGATCTTCCAGAAAGATTTCAGGAAGCTTTATGGTCAATCTTTTAACAAAAATTTAATAGCCCCCCCCCCCAAAAAAAATCAAAGAACACTATCAACGACGTATAATTTGGGCTATTTTAGACAGTTAACTGATGAAATGTTTACCTTCTGAAAAGGATGCTTTCTCATCAGCTCATTCAGCAGTATTTACACTGACCTAGCACCTAGCTATATATCTTGGTTTAAAAATCAAAACTCCCAACATGTGATAACAAGGCTTAAACTTTTATCTGTTATGATTTGCTGGTTAATATAAAATAACTGAAAAGAACCACCTTACGTTATTAGTGTTGCTTCATTTATTTCCTTTGCTTTTCAGCGAGGCAATCCTAGATCCTAAAGGGACGCCGAACCCAGTGGCCGTCTTCAGCACACACGATTGTGCTCCTCCTTTTGAGGAACAGAAGTGAAAATGACAGACTTCTGTATCATACTCGTTGGCTCATAAGCTGTTAACCATTAAAAGACAATATAACTGAGCTTTCCTAAAATAAACCATTTATTGAAAAAAGAACCCTTTTCTTAAATTTCATTAATCAGCCTTTTGCATTACAAACCTGCAGCTTGCCAACAACAACAACGACAACGACAAAGGTAAGGTTTCACAGTCAGTGCACTCGACAAACAGGAAATTAAAAACAAGGTATGGGACGCCTGATAACACTACAACTTCTTTTGAACCTAGAAAGGTCAAAACACTACGCTGATGTCACGGTTCTCAGTCGTGCGAGACACGGAGGAGACAGAGGCAATGGTCCGTGTACAGTAGTAATGGCACTTAACATGCAGCTTCTTTAACCTCGTGGCCACCAGCCCTCCGGAGGGCCTTTTGCCACGTCAGACAAACAGGAGCAGCAGGAGAAGTGACGCTTGTCACCTGTGCAGTCTTCAGTCTTGGAAGGTTAAAAAAGGCTTATACTGCTTCTCAGCACAGTCTTTATGTAAATATTACATACAGTAGTGATAACAGAATTTTCCAAGTCCATATTCTACTAGGCTTCATTCTTCATCTGTGCAAACCTGTGAGGAAGCAGGAGAGAGCTGAGCCCTTGCAGAGGCAGGTGTGCACTCATGCATAAGCGCAGTTCGAGCCTTACGGGGAAGGCCCCATCCACTCATCCTGATGCTCCCAGCACTGTGCTGGGCACAGAGGGAGAGGCTTAAGAAATGTAATGAGCAATGGCAGTGGTAAGTTACTGCTCTTAAGTTAAGCTGGGAATTGACTACTGAAAGAATTTTCAAAAATGAGTATGTGCACTCTGAGGTCAATGTAAATTGTTATGCATTTTATAACTAAGACATCAGTCGTTATTTAATTACAAATCCCTAACGTCTCCATAGCTGATCCAGCTGCTTGCCCCTTCCTCCCCCTTACCAAGAAGAAATGACCCCACTCTTCCACACCTTCCTTTCCTTTACCAGGAGCTCTCCTGCTGGGCCCTTGCGAGGCTCTTTTCTCCAGGGCTCTAATCTCACCTACTCTCCTCTGTGGACCCTCCCAGCAATATTTCTGTCTCCCACACCTGTGCCCTACCCCAAATCCCTCGAGTGCCAGCCCCACATATCAAAACGCCCATCTGAAACCTCCTAGCAAATGTTCCAAACATACCCCAAGCTTCATCCACCAAAGAGCACCCACCATCTCCTGACCCACCCCTCACCCAGCTGCTTCTTTCTCTACTCTGGCAAATGGAGTCTATGACCTGGTGACACAAACCAGAAACCTGGGAGCCACCCTAGACTCCTCCCCTCACTCACCTTTCATATCCAATCACTGGTCAGTCACGGCACTCTCCTAAACGCCCTCTCCCAACCCCTTGGCTGTACCAGAAACTTCTCAATGCTCTTGACTCTAGCCTGATCTTTCTAAAACACTATGTCATCATTTATGTTTACAATAAATGGAAACGCCTTCATGTTGCTCCTGCTTACCGTTCCAGCCTTATCTTCCTGCCCTTCTGTATGTCCTGTGTTCATCAGGATCTACCTACACACGGCTCCATGATCACCCCACCCTCCCTGAAGGGTGAGCCTTTCCAAGCCTCTTCACTTTGTCTTCCATGCCCCTCCCCCACTCCTGACCTGGCTATGCCTCTCAAAGAACTAAGATACCTCATTTTAGAGAAAAAGGAACTGAGATTGGCTGGCTTAATGATATTCCTCTTGATAACCTTACATACCATTATCACAGCTCTTAATGATCAGTCGTTACTGTCTTGACCCCTCAAGTAGACTATATACTTTCAAGAGTGGAAACTCTTTCATCCAGTCCCACTTAAAATTCCACTTTACTGTCTCTAGTGAACCTCAAACGCACCATCAAAACAGATCAAGTAGAAGAACCTCAACGAACATTTTCCAAATGAAAAAACACATATAAAAATTCCTGGCATAATAACACATTTAGTTCCTTACCACTTCAGATATGGGGACTTTAAAGTTTCAAAATTTCATTAAGGTCTAGATGCAAAACAGAACTTAAATACTTAGACATGAAAAAGACTATCCAGCAATCTGCCAAACCTTGACAAACGAATGATCGAGGAGCTGGCTGGCGGTCCATCTCATCTTTGGGTCACTTTCAAGGCAGTGAGAAAGGAAGTCCTTTCCTTCAGGGCTTAATCTTTCAGGGATTGGTGGCTTATGTCCCATCCCCACTTTATACATAATTTGAAAGTTGTGCTCATACTCATGCCAAGGCCTCTAAAAAAGATGTTTTTAAAAATCAGACTTTAATATTATATAGCCACAAACAATGCAAATGCTCAGTCTCTTTTTAAGTATCTCATAATTAATATATATCAGGGGACAGCAAACTTTTACTGAAAGGGCCAAACAGTATTTTAGGTTTACAGCCCATATGATCTCTAACAACTATTCAACTCTCTTATGGCAGCCTGGTAGCAGCTATGGACAACATGTAAGTGAACGAATATGACTGTTCCAATAAAACTCTGTAAACAGGTGGCCAGCATTGTTTGCCTACTCCATTTGGGGTGCACTATTTAGTCCAACATTATCTAGAAGCCATCATCATACAACTAAAAAATATAATACATAAAGTGATATAATATACTACCTTATTGAAAAATAAAAATTCCATTAGTGCAAAGCTTATTTCATCATGATTCTATGAAAAATGAGATTCATAGGGGAAGGAACTGTGTATGCATTCTAATTTATATACTATTTTTTTGTTATTGCCAATGAGAACTTGTTCTTTATGTATGGCCTGACTGGAATAACACAGATATCACAAACACCTTCCTATTTCAATGCTAACAGAAATAATGTTAGCTAATATTATTGAGCACTTACATGTGATCTCTTTCAGCAGCTCCAAGATATAGCTATATAATGATTAACGGATTTCCTATTAATAACTTTTAACTTAGAAACGAAGGTCTCTTAACTTTTTTGCTATAACTGTGTATGTGTAGAGTAAGCTACACATATCCAATACATGCGTGTCTTTACACATTTGTATAATTGCTCATTAGTATTATCATCATAAGATACATTTTTCAGAAGCAGAAAACTTCTTGGCTTAAGTGCTATGCACATGTAAAATTTTGATACAGATTGGAAACATCTTCAGAGCAACTCCACCACATGGAATTTCTGTTCACAACATGTCTATTTCTTTACATACTTTCTAAAAAGTGAGTATTCTCAATCTTTAAAAATGTCACTCAGCACTCTGGGAGGCTGAGGCAGGCAGATCATGAGGTCAGGAGTTCAAGACCAGCCTGGCCAATATAGTGAAACCTGGTCTCTAATAAAAGCACAAACATGAACCGGGCATGGTGGCAGGTGCCGGTAGTCCCAGCTACTTGGGAGGCTGAGGCAGGAGAATTGCTTGAATCCGGGAGGCAGAGGTTGCAGTGAGCTGTGATCACCCTACTGCACTCCAGCTTGGGCGACAAAGTGAGACTCAGTCTCAAAAAAAAAGTCACTCATATGTTAAGTAAAAAAGATTTCACTTTAAAATATATAATGCTGGTTAATGAGGTTGTCATCTTCTCAAGTTTTCTTTTGTTAATAGACAATCTTTTTAGAGCAGTTTTGAGTTTACAGAAAAATTAACTGGAAAGTACAGAGTTCCCATATTCCCCTCCCTGTCCCACAGTTTAGTGTGCTCCTTTTTTTTTTTTAGAACTGATGAGCTAATGTCAATGCATTGTTGTAAACTACTGAAGTCCATAGTTTCTATCGAAGTTCACTCTGTGGCACATTCTATAGGTTTGGACATAGACCTACTGACATCTACCTATCATCACTGTGTCCTACAGAGTGGGTTTACTCCTCTGAAAATTCCTTGTACTCCACCTGTTCATCTCTCTGTTCCGAGTCCCTGGCAGGCACTCATCTTTGTACTGTCCCTGTGGTTTTGCCTCTGCCCAAATGTCACGTAGATGGAATCGCTCAGTGTGCAGGCTTTTTAGATTGGCATCTTTCATCACTTAGCCACATGCATTTAAGGTTCCTCCGTGTCTTTTTGTGGCTCAATAGCATGTTTCTTTTTATCACTCAGTAAAACTCCTTTGTATGAATATAACAGTTTGTTTATTCACTTAACTATTGAAGAATATGTTGGTTGCTTCCAAGTTTTGGCAATTATGAATAAAGCTGCTGTAAACATTCACGTGCAGTTTTTTTTGTGAGGATGTTTCTTTTTGTAACCGCTTGCTTCCTTGCGTTTTAATTAGAGGTTTATGCTTCTTCTATTCACTCATAAGAGTTCTCTATGGCATATATCTTATAAATATTTGTTTCCTTGTCAGTCATTTGTCTTAATCTTACTATATCTTTCAATGGGTCAGATTTTTGTCTCTAATGTTTGCTATTTAACAGAAAATGTGTCCGCAGTATTTGTAATGAATAATCAATCCATAATTACTGTTCTGCTAATGCACAGTGCCCTTCTGAAGTTCCTCCGCCAGGTGTGGGGGCTCTGCTTACCTTGCCAGTCACCATTTCTATGACAACACACCCCAGACTCCAGATGTCGGCTGCACGCCCATGGCCTTCTCCTTTGGCACGAGTGATGACTTCAGGTGCCATGT
Source organism: Saguinus oedipus (assembly GCA_031835075.1). Classification (NCBI taxonomy): domain Eukaryota; kingdom Metazoa; phylum Chordata; class Mammalia; order Primates; family Cebidae; genus Saguinus; species Saguinus oedipus. The sequence goes on along the minus strand of CM063172.1, from coordinate 170,728,547 downwards.
ATGCTTTAAAAGTCACAGATAGGGTGACAGTAACGGGTTACAAACACATCACCATGTTTTAATAGAGCCAAGCAATAAATTAATATTGTACAATATTATTTTCCTGCATTGAGTAACAGTAAATATCAAAAACTTACAGTTCAAATCAACTTGGTGAACAAACTTTTCAGGGGACAAATTCTCTTTTAAAAGAATTTTTGAATGTACACATTTTCAAATTAATTATATTCACAATGAAAATGGAAAATCTAACCTGCAAAGGAGGAGGCAAAATTTTGTGATCAAAACAAATAACTACTATATTTAACCATAGTGTTGTTTAGACTATAATAGTTTTTTTGTTTGTTTTTTAAGATGGTGTCTTGTTCTATCGCCCAGGGTGGAGTGCAGTAGCAACATCTTGGCTCACTGCAGCCTCTGCCTCCTGGGTTCAAGTGATTCTCCTGCCTCAGCCTCCTGAGCAGCTGGGATTACAGGTGTGCACCACCATGCCTGGCTAATTTTGTATTTTCAGTAGAGGCAGAGTTTCACCATGTTGGTCAGGCTGGTCTCCAAGTCTTGACCATATGATCAGCCGCCTTAGCCTCCCAAAGTGCTGGGATTACAGGTATGAGCCATCGTGCCTGGCTGTTATAGTAGTTTTAAGAAAAACAATGCAAACAACAAAAGAGTTGTTGAGGTAAGAAAAAGAGGCTTTCCTCTCTCCTGTCACCCAAAAGCAGTCATTTAATTTACCAATCCAATAGCTGCTCTTGGGTGGGAGCCCAAGTGTGTGAGGAAGCAGTCCCTCTCACGACTGAAAACCTTTATCTGCTCTCCCATCCTACTGACAAACAAAGGTGAAGGGAACATGCACGTCCCAAGCATTCTGCATGAAGTCAGAATGCAAAGACCAACAAAGCTGGTCTCACCTGCTGTCCCCAGGGTGCTGTTCACTTCACCAGGCATGGTCTGGGCATTGTTTTTCAGCTTTACTGAGCAACCAAAATCTCCCAGTTTGATTAATCCAGATGAGGTAAGGAAGATATTGGCACCTAAAAAGAAATAAGCAGTTGTGAAGCAGCCTCTAAAACACAATGTGGGCATTTTGAAGGTTACATGGTAATCTAAACTACCAGGAATGTCATTCACAAACTAAACAATAGAAAGGCTTAGGAAACTTGACTTAGAAAGTATAATCACAGAAAGATTTGTAAGCCTTATTCATCAAAAATGTTAATACAAATCCACAAAATGCTAACACCAGTGCAGGTAGCCTTGACCAATACATTCTGAACTGAAATACATACCTAAATTCTAACACCAATAACCCACAGAGATACTTACAAAGAAATCACATACAGAACACAAATGCTTATGGTGGCAGTCTGGAAAATTACAGATGAACACACTCAGCAGTGTCTGTAACAGGACATGCAGACGAGAACTGCACACATACTGCAGTTCTGCAGAGACTTGGCTGAGGCCTTTGGATTTCTATGACTGACACTGGAAAATGTTCTGCAATTTTCAAATATTCCTACAAGAAATATATATGCTTAACTCGAAGTCTAGTTAGAATTTGGGGATACTGTTCCTCTCTCAGGACAGCTTGGCCTTTTGCTCTAGACCACAAGATATTATTGCTCCAACTAAGTCACACAACTCTGGCATCGTGTCCTCTGGTACCTCCTTCCAAAACCAACAACACAGAGCCAATCGAGTTAGACAAGCAGCCATCTGATGAGCTGAGGTCAACAGTGAATCCTCCTAACTCAGTGCTCCCAGAGCTGATGCTCCCCACAATGGACTATGCAGTGGCAGCTTGATCTTCTTGGACAATTCTATGTCTGTACCTTCTTAGCCATGCTGAACTACAAAGCATTTGATAAGGGCACCAGTGAGCTGACTTGGTTCAGACTCTGAGGGAGTCTCTTTCTGCCACGGAGTAAAACATGAAGACACCATTTTGTGACAGTGGACAGAGACTGAGGATAGTGTCTGTAGCAGAAGGACTAGAAATGGGCAATGCTATGGCCTCATAAAGAGCCAGTTAAGCCAATGCCAGAATGATCCCAGACACCAAAGCAAGACAGTGGACAGGCAAGCAGCCAATGAGACTGGCATATGCTGGGTGACTCAGGGTGAGCCACATTATAGAGCACGAACAATTCTTATACCCAAGCCAAAGCCGACTGGTGTAATCCAAAACAGCCCCCTACCGTGGGGGCCCTGGTATGACCATTATGACCGTTCTGAGACAGAAGCGCAGCTACTCCCCTTGTGCTATGAGAAAAGCACTTTTAATCCATCAATGTGGCCAAATTAACCTTCGGCAGAACTCAATTTCAAGGTTTAGGTAAACCTCATTCTTATCTCAAAAACATAGCCTCATATTTATATGTGGATTTCTGATCTGATTTACTGTTGCTTTACATATTCATAATGTTCATATATAAATAGACAAGAATCCTGACACAAGAGAAAAAAAGGTTGCTTTGATCACGAATGTCTGGTAAGTATATGGGCTATGCCAAATCAGGCTATAAAAATAGCAAACTTCATTTTGGGAAAACAGATTTCTCTAAAAGCAGTGTTGAACAGAAAGAGCAGACTCTTGAGTAGAGACCTGGGTTCTATCTTGTTTCTGAATACAGGATCCTTACAGAGGCGTATTTAAACGAAAGGTATTTCCATCTAGAGAAATCATATGTGGGAATGGGACAAGTGTCTTCAGAGCACCTCCCACATGCTGGGTACCAGTGGTTCTGGCACACAGCAGCCAGGCGGGCGTGGGATTACCTTTAATGTCACGGTGGACTATGCCATGATCGTGGAGGACATTGATTGCAATGGTGATCTGCTTTGAATACAGCCTAATCACATGCTCCTGAAGTCCCAGCCTTGACACCTCCTCTAATGTTCCCTCGTCACAGTACTCCATGAAGATGTACATTTCTTCCTGTGGGAGGAATAAACGGCAGCTCTGTGTTTACGGTTTTCCTTACGTGTACACCAGTGAAAAATCTGGAAAACTTCATAGGCTACACCCCAAAGGAATCTTCTTTCTAACGGTATACTACACTTGCCATCCTGAGTACTGAATGTGTCTCACGACAGTCGCTTCTAAGTCCTCTATAGAGGTGTCTGCCTGCTTCCTCTGTCTGGAATTATAGAGCTCTTGGGGATAAGAACATCTCCAAATCACAGGGGATAAATTTCTATCATCCTCTGAAGTTTTAAGTCTGCTATATAATCTCAGACAGGGACCAACAGGTAATGTAATGTCCCTACAAATACATTATTAAGTACTGAAACACATCCTTTTTAAACACAATTTGTAAAAACATTAAAAAGGATCAATTTCCAACTCCCCCTGGAAGCTCATGCTCTATGCCATGATGTCCAGGTGATCCTCTTTCCCTCGACGTGTTTATTTCCGAACACAAGGGGGAAAATCAATTTGAGGTTTTAATTTTCTCTCATTTCACAATGGCTCCCTAAATACATACGAGAGAAAAACCAGTATTACTTAACAGTGTACTCGACAGTGGTTCAGCAAAAAAAAAATGGAAAAAAAAAGTCACAAGAAGTGGTGTAAGGGGCGTTTTAGAAGTATCTTCTGACTGGCAGGATGGGTTTCAGTGCTTTATGATGTCAGGTTAATGACTACAGTCTACAACTTACATTTTAGGAAGAACTCCTCTAGTTTCAGAGAGAAGGCAGAAATGATGTAACTCATGGAGATTTCCTGAGAATTAGGCAAAGTTACTGTGCTCTGAAATGAGAAGACCTGTGATGTAGAACAGGACTCCATTCTGTGCCCTCACTGATTCCTCACACAAAGAGTGTCAATAGGGTCGGCTTACTCTATGCAGCTCCACACCAAAATACCGAACCAGATTGGGGTGTTTGATGCCTTCGAATATTTTCAGTTCATCTGCAGTTTCCTTGATAGTCTTATGGTCATTAGGTTGAAATCGAATCTGTAAAGTGAGGTAATGAATACGTTAATTAGCTTGATTTAGTCAAGCTAATTATAAACATTATACACATACATGGAAACATCTTATTGCACCCCATAAATATATATGATTTGCCAATTAAAAATACTTAAAAAATCAAGAGAAAAGGAAGTTTACAGCTAAGCTGGAGTGAAGTCTTTAAAAGTATGGATAGGTCCCAGGTACAGAGGAGGAAGAAACCCTGATCCGAGGGCATGAGGACCCCCCTGTAGTGGAGGAGAAGGCTCTAGAGCAAGCGCAAGCCGCCGCCAGAGGCCTCCCTCATCTTCTCCTTCTCTCCTTCCATGTCAAACCGGAAGTCTCCACAGAAAGCAGTGAGTCTTGTTTCCTCAGGTTTCCCGGCCCTTCCCCAACCTACCTCCAGCTGTTTCAATGCCACTCATTTCTGAAGCTTACTGTAAATGTTGTATTTTCCTCCAAAAGTGCCCCCTTAAGAAACTACAGTTAATCCTCTCCTCTAACCCTGCATCACTCGTATCTCTGCTGCCTTCATAGGCACTTCTCACACCTGTGCGGTCAGAACTGTTGGTGACTTATTCCCTTCTCTGGAAGCACAAGCCCCTTCAGTGTCTGTGTATGCTGTCCCAATGCATCTGCCTGGTTGGTCCTGAATGTCGCACTGCTGGTGCTTCAGATGGCTCTATGCACAGAGAACTGAATCGCCACCAGGGTCTTCATGGAATTCCCATCACCCTAGTCGCCATGCCCAAAGGCCCCAGGGAGCCAGGGGACTCACCTCCTTCATGGCCATCAGCTCCCCGGTGTCGACGCTGATGCAGGTGTAGACCTTCCCGTACTGGCCTTCTCCTGTGAACAATGCAAACAAGCTGCACTTCCAGCCACTGCAGGGGCTGCTTTGTGTTTCTTAAACTTGCAATAATACTGTCCAATTATTCTGGACATATATTTATATATCTGTAATTATGTTTACTATAGTTTACTATAGCAAGATCCAAAATTTTTCTAAATGTTCCTTGATAACTAAAGTCTTAGGCATCTCTTTAGTCTGTCTTACCTACAAGTATCTTTAAAGAGAGCAGAACTGACTTTTGGTAAATTTCAGGAGAAGCATGAAAATGACCCATAAGCAGCCTTGCTGCACAATTCTGAGCCCTCACACCCCCTCAAGCAGATCGGGCTCAGGCTGGGAGCAGAAGAAAACATCCAGGACTAGACCTGGCCATTGTCTACCTCACTGGCACATGTCCAGGGGTGTGTGGGAGCAGACATTCCCCTAACATACCTTCTGGGACATTAAACCAAGAGGACATGTTCCTGAACAAGACTTATAAGAATAAGTAATCCAATTTATGATAAAGTACTTGACTGTTTTCAGTGTTTTTTGCCCTCCTTGAGAGCTCTAGGAAATTTCAGGTTTCTTCAGGCTGACAAAGCCCCATATTATCAATACAATTGTGTTCGCCCCCTTCAGACCTAGATGTGTGACAGATAAATACATTTAAGTGGGTGAAGGATCTGAAACACAGCAAGACTTCTTCCCTTACATCATTTACCACTAGTTATTTCACAAGAAGCAATTCCACCTGGAAATTAATTAATTATTGAGGAAAGTTTTAGAAAAGAAGATTGTCTTGTCCTCATTTGTATCCAGTCTCCTTTCAAATCATGTTCTTGTTGGAATAAGGTAAAAAGAATATAAACTGGGCACACTGGCTCATACCTGTAATCTTAGAGCTTTGGGAGGCCAAGGCAGGAGGACCAGTTGAAGCCAGTTCAAGACCAGCCAGCGCAACATAGTGAGACCCCCGCATCTACCAAAAATTAGAAAAGTAAGCCAAGCATGGTAGTACATGCCTGTAGTCCCAGTTACTCAGGAGGCTGAGGCAGGAGAATGGCTTGAACCCGGGAGGTGGAGGTTGCAGTGAGCCGAGATTGTGCTACTACTGCACTCCAGCCTGGCGACAGAGCAAGACTCTGTCTCAAAAAAGAAAAAGAAAAAAACACACACACATTTTCTCTCTTTCTCTCTCTCTCTCTCTCTGTGTGTGTGTGTGTGTTCATAGAGAGTGTGTGAGTGTGGAGAGAGAGAGAAAGACACTGAGACTAGAACAAACGGGTCAAAATTTGGTGCCTCTACACTGGCAAATTCCAGGGTTATTAAGCAAAACAATCCAATTTAGTGAACCATTTAAAAATCTTTCTCTAAAATCTCATTTTGTATTGCTCTTAGAATACATTTTACAAACTAAACAAACAAAAAATTTCCAACCATTCTGCAAAAAGATAACTGTTTATTTACCATGTCTACAAGAAAAAAAGGCCAACTGCATAGGATTTAACCTGAAGAAGTATAACTATTGCTATTTCTAACAGGGACTATCTTGACATCATGTTCCTTAATTTCCTTACCAATTTTGTTTCCCCTTTGCCACTTGAAGGTCACCTTCCTCAAGCCAACATGCATAACATTATCATAGGACTTAGGCGTATCACAAACTTGACCAATGATATTCTTTCTCCTCATTTCTCGGTACCTCTTTTCTTCAAACAATCGAACTGACTTCTGGATAGTTTCTATGGGTCCTAGTTTAGAAGCAGTATCTGCAGAGAGAACCAAAACCTCATTAGTCCCAATCACTGCTATCAAGTCAATTCCTAAAACAGAAACCAATAAAAACGGAGTAATATATATTAACACTCCATTACAGCAAAGCGTATTATCTATTCAGATAAACAGCAGGTGAGTTACATTCTTCAAAAGCTACTAATTCTAGCATTAGTAGCTTTTGAATACATAATTGCCACCCCTTATACAGTACACAGATAAAATATAAGCTAGTCACACAAAAACGATTTCCTTTCCCAAGAATGCTGGCTAAAATCTTGCAGTAATCTACTGGCCTCTAGTTTCTCCTCTCTTCATTCCATGCTCGTTTGCCAGATTATTAAAACATGAAATGTGATCATGATACTTTTCTATATAAATTTAATTCATAAGGCCTGGAGCAGTAACTCATACTTGTAATCCCAGCACTGTGGGAGGTGAGGCAGGCAGGTCACTTGAGCATAGGAGTTCAAGACCAGTCTGGGCAACATGGCAAAACCCTATCTCTACAAAAATATACAAAAGTTGGTTGGGTGTGGTGATGCATGCCTGTAGTCCCAGCTACTCAGGAGGCTGAGGTGAGAGGAGCCCTTGTGCCCAGGAGGTAGAGGTTGCAGTGAGCCAAGATCATGCCGCTGCACTCCAGCCTGGGTGACAGAGTAAGACCAGATCTCAAAACAAAACAAAACGACCCTTAATTCATGGTTCTCCACTACCTACTAACCAAATATTCAAACCCCTGAAGAACTTGGACCCAATTTGTATTTTCTGTGTTTTCAGACTAGCCAAACAGACTCTTACAGAACACCCCAAACTACTTCTCACTTCCACTACATTTACACCTCTGCCTAAAGTATCTTCTTCGTACCCGAGTGTCTGTTGAGAGAATCCTACTCACACAGAGCACCTGAAATGCCACACCTCTTCTAGGAAGCCATCTCTAATGAGAAGGGATAGTTTCCCATTCTCTGGGAAGAGTACAGAAAAAGGGCTTTAGAATCAAAATGCCTGGGAAAAAATTCTGGCCTTGCCATTTTCTAGGTGTTTAACAATAGGCAAGGCAATTAACTTCTTTATACATTAAAAACCTAATCTGTGAAATAAAGGTAAAAATACTTATCTCACAGACCTACTGTGAGGATTTCATGAAATAATACATGTAAAGCATTTAGCCCAGTGGCTACAAGACAGTGAAAATAAATATTAGCTACTGCCATTATTCCTCATTTTCCCATCAGGCGATATATCTCTACTTCTCCAACTTACAGTTTTATCATGACTCATAGTAAGAAATACCTTTTACACATTCAACAGTTCTGTGAGCCATTACCCTTACTACATGTGATTCTGATTTCATTCTGTTCTTTTTTTAAAAATGCTGATCACTCCTACTAAAATTTTACAACCCACTAATGGCTCACAACCTTGAAAACAACTGGTTTGCCCACTTCTCTATGACAGCACTTTTCATACCATATCCTAATTAGCTACCCAACAGCCCAAGTTTTCTGGCTCAGATGAAGAGATCCTTGAAGGCTGGGATGACTGCAAGGTTAATTTGAAAAGAGAAATTTCAAAAGATTTATAATGCTCCAGTTATAGTTTCTTACTACAATCATTTCTTTAAAATATGGGTCCAGGGTTGTTTCCTTTCTTTGCCTCAATATACAATACAGCAACTCTACCTAGCACTGGCAAGATTTTAACAGCAGTGAGGCCATGAGCTCCACTGTCAAATATTTCTGAGAAAGGCTTAAAAACACATTTCTCAAGATTCCCTGGTCTTTGATACGTCAATGTGAACTGTAACTCTCACAAGAGAAACATAATTCCAAGTGGTACTCAAGTTTACTTGACCACAAAGTACTTGATTTGAAAAACATGGCAAGGACCTGCTGTCCTTGGGAACTGCTGATTACATGGTGAGCCACTGAAGAGATTGTCTTTCTGTCACCAGGCTCAAGCCTAGGAAGACTCGCCAACCTGAACCATCGACCCACACCTACTCTGTAACCGGGCTTGTCAGTGGTTGCATCAAAGTTATTTCTTTGTGCCATTACCTCTTTTAAATTCCTTGTTGGTCCAACATTGTATTATTTATACAGAATTCCTGCAATGGCATTCTAACCAATCTCCCCACTTTCTCCTCACTTCTGGCTAGCAGACTATATATACTACCTCAGCATCTGACTCACCCCCAGCTTCCCACATCCCGAACACACCAGCCTCTCAAGAGCCTTTGGGGCTTCCCACTACCTCTGGGCAAAGCCGTCATTACTCAGCTGGTCACTGACGCTGTCCTTGATCTGATCTCCCCTCACCCTCCAATTTCTCCTGCACTGACATCTAAAGACCAGTGGCTCTCCTCTGTAGTCAAGAAGCCTCCAGGTATGCTTCCTTCTATCCCTTTCCTCCTGGCTTGCTGCAGACCTGTCTTCCCTTCAGAGGGCCAGCTCAGTCTCCTCCCTCCACAGAATCCTGCCACACATCTCTGGGCACAAACGCTCTTCTGCTCAGTCACACAGAGTTCAAAGGGAAGCCGCCATGGAGAGCTCCAGACTCAAGAGAAATGCCTTCTGGTCCTCACTCTGTCATTTACTACCTTGGCCAAATTATTGTGTTGCTCAGAAACTATCATTTATAAAGAGAGAACAAGATCTATTTTGCCTACTGCTCAATATCGTTGGGCAAAAAAACGACAAGGAAGCATTTTAAGGATCATTAAATAGTAGACCAGTGATTTTTTCTGTTATTTGTTCTTTTGATTAACATTAATCACCTGCTTCATAAGCAAGTTCTTTCCCTCAATGTCTAATTTATGAATGGTTATTTCACAAATGTTTATTATATTCCTACCATGGACAAAAAATTATGCTATACTACTTTAAGAATATAAAGATGAGTAAAACATATTATAGACCCAAAGGAGCATGTAGTTTGTTCCAAGAAATAGGAAATGTACACAAACACAGTGCTTGCTAGAAAGTGACGTCAGAGGTGTGAGGTCACAGACAGTAATGGGGAAGGTCTAAGAATTCAGAAGCTAAATAGAGTTTTACCTGAAACTGCTACCCTCACATGTAACATTTTTAAGTCCAACACTCCTTCTCTCACCTTTACTCTGGCTGATTAGTGTCCGAAGTTCCCAACTTCTTCTTGTGAACCCACTTGAATCCCCTCTTGGATATGCTGGTTCTGCAGGAAGTTATTTTTATACAAATTAAGATTTATGAACTAAATATGCTTATTTGAGAGCAAATGAAATGAAGGGCAATGGTTAAAAGCCACCTGTCTTTTCTGGTTATTAATTTTTAGTGTGTTTGATGTGGGTGTGAGAAATTACCTCTGCATTCAATTCTAAAAATTGCACCAACTACATAGTTAATGGGGTTACAGGATTTTAACTACACCAATCTTTTCACTAGTAATAGACAAGAGAATACTGTGCAAAAACTGGATTCGTTGGGAACTTCATTCAAGATATCGGCTTCAGGAGCCGCAGCCCTGCTCCAATAGAAGCAGCAATGTGGTTCCTGAGCAAAGGTTCCTGAAAGCTACATTATAAACAAAACTTCCACATATGATCAACAAACACAGTGTCACTTTTGTATTTTTTAAATGAACAAAAGTATTCAAAGATTAAAATATCTAGAATAATTCTATTTTTAAAGCAACAAAAGTAGACCTATAAAATGCTAATATAGCTAAAAAGTCATCTGTATTAAAAGGCCAACGTGCTCAGTATTAAGTCTTCTCATAAAGCTCTGTTGCTTCTTATTCCTCATTCCTTTATAAAAGACCAAAACAATCAATCTTTAAGGAATCCTCATTAAAGGCATTAACAATAGAAACTAGTGAACTGAGACAAATGATTGGGCTGGTTGTGAATGCAGCTACCTTAAAATACTCACCATCTCGTTCCTCCGTGGGACTTGAGTGGCGACTCAGGGACCTAAACTGCAATTCAGCAGCTATGGAAGCCAATCGATCATTTTCAGGCACACTGGAACCCCTGTTTTAATATTTTTAACAATTGAGCTATCAATTCAATAGAACTTAAAATGAAAGATGTGTGAGATTTTTCTACAGTAGTCATTCTCAACAGGGGGGCAACTCTGTCTGCCAGGAACAACTTTGCCTCTAACAATGTCTTAGACACTTTTGGGAGGGTGCTACTGGCATCTAGTGGGCAGTGGAAAACGCACAAGACAGACCCACCAGAATTATCCTCCAAGGGAACAGTCCTGCAGTGGAGACCCTCCTCTGGAGTCTGTTAGAGCTCTGGAGTCTGGAAGGAGGGCTCCATTTTCATCTCTCTGTAGCCAACACTCAAGCCTGAGAATGCCTGCCTGCATATAAACCCTGTCTTATATTAATAACAGAAATAAAAACCCAACACTATTTAAGTGTTACTGATGCATGAAGACCTCCATAACTTAAGTCGAGGTTGAATAAAACTGCATTCACCGAATCTTGCTGATCTTTAAAGTCACCATCTGTGGAGACCCTCCTCTGGAGTCTGGAAGGATGGCTCCATTTTCATCTCTCCATAGCCAAAACCCAAGCCTGAGAGCGCCTGCCTGCATAAAACCCTGTCTTATATTAACAACAGAAACAAAGACACAACACTACTTAAGTGTTACTGACGTGTGAAAACCTTCGTAACTTAAGCCCATGGTGAATAAAACTGTATTAACCAAATCTTGCTGATCTTTAAAGTTACCATCAAATTATATTTATGTACTTAATTCTGTTTAAAGTACTAAAATCACTCTATGGTCCAAAAGATTCCAAATCTCTTAACAAGAAAATGAAAAGGAATACCTAAAAGTTTCTCAAGCAGTAGCCAAGCAGAAGTGCAAAAGAGGAGGAAGCTTGATATATTAAAGAACAAAGTTAATGAGCTGCTTTTCCAGAATAAAGTGAAATGTTCAACAACCAGAATGAACCCATAAAGAGTAAAAACTAAAACTAAATAGGGAATGTGTTAAAATTGTAATCTGAAAAATCAAAGAACCTCAAATAAATATGGCATTAGTTTATTAAAGTCATTTAGTGTATATTTTTAAATGAATGACATAATGAAGTATGGTAGCATTTATGCTCTTATTATACCCTAATAGGCTAAAGGCAACATGATCTATTGCACAGACATTTATAAATTATAAAATATGCATTTTTTCTGGTATTTCCCTAAGCCCTCAAATCTAGTATAGAACTTGTTAAGTCTGAAGTGATGAGGACATTTCTACCGCCATATAGTTCATCAAAAATTCAGCACTATCTAATGGAAAAACAACTGATGTTGAAGTGAAGAAGCCTATCCCACTTCTAAGCAGTGCCAAAGACCACTGGCGAGACCAAGAAGGCACTAACCACCTTGAATTTCCCCGATTTCCCACAAGTGAGACTGGCCAATTCCATGCCCTTAAAAGATTTTTGCCTGGGTAAAAGGAAAGAACACATACTCATGAAGTAGCCTGCTGGGGAGTGTTTAACAACTAGCTATGGTGGGGGCTGTGGAGGATGGGGAGGTGGATTGTAGCATTTGCCAATTTCCGTGGTATAAGAACCAGCTTGCAAACTTTCTCAAATATTCGCAATCAGCTCTTAAGAGCCAGCAGGAGCAAGCCTCACAAGAGCACCACTGCAAAGTGTTTTATAAATGAAGGTAAGATAACTTATGCCCAGAACAGATATTTCTTAGGTCAAGTAAAACCAATTAAAAATATGTATTGAAACCTCTAGGGTCAAGTGAGGTTGACCTTTGGTTGACGTATCTGTAAGACAGGCAAGGCCCGTGGTTATGGCAGGGATGCACACACTGGTGTCATTCTGCCTCCCCGGGGCACATTCACAAACCACAGCTGTGTTGAGACATGAGGCCTTGGGTATGTGAAGTGTGCCTCAGGAGAATGAGCTGAATTGACCACTGATTCACGGGCCCACCAACCGGGCTCACTGTGAAGGTGCGGAGGCTTACGCAGGGCTTGCCTGCAGGAGGGAGTCTGACCCCACCCCACATCTCTTCACGTGGCTGTGCTCTTCTCTACCTACCGTCACACACACACACACACACACACACACACACACACACACAGCCATAAAGTAACGGGGATCCTAGACAAAAAATGTCCTTCAAGATAGCATACTATGATGCTATTAAAAAATTTCTAGACATCAAAGAGTATCTAAGTATGCACAAATTTAAGATGAATACTTATGAGATGCTACTGATAAGGCTTTAAGATGAAATGCTGAAAAACTGCTTATGCAAAGACTAAACTCCATGAAAAGGCCAACTCATCCTAAAGTATTTAACTCTTATCCTAAAATACATGTAATGTACCACACTACCAACTTACAAATGCCTTAAAACACAGTGTATCAACCTTTAAAAAGAGGGAGGTTACTCCCCACTGTCTGTCCAGTTCAGGGGCAGCCTGAAGTGAACGTGGACACAGCAGGTGTGGGAGGCAGGAGCCACAGGGTGGTCAATGCCCTCCTCAACTATAAGCACGTTTTAGGCCAATGCACTCCTCTTCGGTCTGTACTGCATCAATAAAGAAGACAGCTTTGGCAGCCCTCACGGGGACAGAAAAGCATATATGAAGGTATTTGTCATGAAAAGCTCTAAACATAAGAATTAAGAAGTTAAATGGGAGTTTGTTCAATGGTTCAATGTTAATTTTAGTTTGACTGCTTAAGCTGTAAAATACTTTGATTTTTTTGGTTATGGACATTTCTCACTAAAATTTAGAAGCATTAATTATTTTAATGAGTGAGAAGACTGGAAATATTTGTAGAAATTTTAGATTGTTATTAAAGTAAGTGTAAAAACATTAAAGCCAGGCATCATCTTCCTGATAACTCTACTGCTTTTTCCTTGGAGCTGAATGCAGAACCCTGGGTTCTATCACAGGTTTATCCTTTTAGATCAGATACTCCCAACCTCAATAGTTTTGTTTGACTCTTACTGCAAGACGGGAATAGTAACTGCATTCCTCCTACTTAGGTACAAGGGTGAAATTCAGAGAAAACAACAGGTCTTTCTCCAATTAGGGTATGAGAATATGATGAAATCCTCTGCCAAAAAATAACTAGAATGAGAAAGCCTACAAAACCCTCCTTACCTATACAAAAGACAATGCAAGACTCAAATTTTTCTGGGGCTTGCCAAGTATCTGAGAGTTCTCTCTAGTACTGATCTGTTCTCCATATAACATACAAACTCCATGAACTCATTTTTCCACCTTCTATAAACTACTTCTAATCAACAATAATTTTTAAAAAATTTGGTTATAAAACTGATCTTCCTAAAAAACAAAACGTCACCACGTCACATCATTAACTAGATGCCATCTTTTAACTACCTTGTGACTCCAGGCTCTGTAAGGCAAAATGCTCACACCCCCTTCTGTTGTGGACCAGTTCTTTCCTATGATACTCTCTTCATAAAGTTATTCTTGGCAAAGTCTTTGGTCATTTTGGCTAATTAATATCAGCTCCAAAGAAATACTGGTTATCAGACAAGTATCTGCTCGTGGAGGTCAGTGCCAGAAGCTTCGAGCCCTGACTACCTATGGAAGGCACCAGAGCATCACTCACACACCACAGCCAAGAAGCCCAAGTGCACCTGGCACACACCCTAACTAAGGTCGCTGCGTAAGTGCATATGAGGGGTGGGGAGGGTATGGGATGCTGGTGGGGTGAAACTACCTGGTATCATGGGCACTGCTGATGGATTTGGGCGGCGCAGAGTCGCCACCAGAGGTGCTGGGCCGACTGGCAGCAACAGCAGCAGCAGCAGCAGCAGGGCTGCCGTGGCTCCGCGCGTCAGAAGGCACACTCCGAGTGCTATGACAAGAAGAAAAGCTTCAGGAACACATGTGAGAAGAGGGAATGGACTTGACAATCATTTTCAATTAAAAATAAAATACGGCAAAGGAGTGAAAAATACTTAAAAATATAAAATGCAAATTATTTGAGATTCAAATCTAAGTGTAAAAAAGAAAAAAATCCGAATTTCAAAGTTTTTCTTCTTTGTGTGACAGAGAGGCACTCTGTTGCCCAGGCTCGAGTGCAGTGGCGGAATCACAGCTCACTGCAGCCTCGACCTCCTTGGCTCAAGTGACCCTCCTTAACTCAGCCTCCCGAGTAGCTGGGACTATAGGCGTGGCCACCTCACACAGCTACTATTTTTCTTGTAGTCTCTGTGGAGATGATGTTTTGCTACGTTGCTCAGGCTGGTCTCCAACTCCTGGGCTCAAGTGATCCTCCTGCCTCAGCCTCCCAAAGTGCTGGAATTACAGGCGTTGAGTCATTGCACCCTGGTCCCCTCAAAGCTTTAAAAAAAAAATAACTGTGATCCTATCTAGCAAATATTGTCAAATAAAACTAACTTCAAAAAAGTGATTATACAGGGGAAAGAAGATGGTCACTACCTCAAGATGCAGAAATGCCACCACATTCAAGGCAGTTATCGTGAATGTACTATAGTTTCTGAATTTACTTAGCGTTTAAGTTGCTTTGTAATTACATATGCAGATAAAAATTGAATCTGGAAAGGTCATTCCAGTTTTTCTCCACTTTTAAAGTGATATTCAGTATTGTTTTCAAATGCTGACTATGCTATCCACATTCAAATTTGTTTTCCAAAGGTTACTTTTCGAAGACAGGAAAGAAAAAAATGACTCCAAAGCCAGAAAGCATTTAGTAGCTTGAGGTTATAAATAAGCTGAGGAATGAGATTATCTGGAAAGGTACATGTCTGTTTTAAATTTGCATGCCTTTTTCCTTTGCGACTAAAGGCTTCAAGATAAAGCAAGTAAGAGCTTTCACAAATGTACGAACAAGAACGCAGTAAAGGTATTTAGCTCTCAGAGCAAGCATCTAGTAGTTTCAAAAGCATCAGCATGCATATTGGAAAACACTTTGTAAAGCAAACAACTAGATAAGCACCAAATACCTGAATCCCTCTGGAGTGGGGATAATGAGGTGTGGGTTAGGAGGGTCACTGTGGCATCGAGGCACCTTCACAGGGCGGGGGCTGTTCCGATGAATGGCTGCCAGCGAAATGGCAACAAATGCAACTTGTTAATATGGTCCACAGAAAATCATCAAACCAGTCAAACGCAAAATGGAGCGTCACTTAATTTGGCCAATGACCAAGGCAAGTCCATTTATATATGTAGAAAACCATACTATATACAAACACTATGAAAAATGTCACTGTTTAAAAGTTAGTAAAACCATATTATATATTTACACTTTTCTCCATCAAAAACATTTTAAAAATCCTGGAGTGAAATATACATAATGTAAGCTAAACAAATGATTTAACTCATTTTAGAGATAAATGAAAATGTGGTTATCTCCCTAATAAAAAGGAGTTTCTTTATGTTATCTACACTTTAAAAAGACTTTGGTCACTGGTGACATTTCAAGAGGTCTTGCCTTTAAGGTCACTGTCATTTTCCTGAGTGCATGCAGTTTTATCCCATTCATTTAAACCAAATCAGGTAGATTTAACTGAGTTAATTTTTTTCAAGGGCATGTTTTCTTCTCATTTTCATTATTCTGGTAATAGGTAAATATGAATAAAATTTAAAATAAAAATTTAAAACTAGAGATCTTACCTAGTGATTACAAATGTGCTTACAATTCCACTTTCCCAATAACTACATGTCGGTTTTAATGGACATGTGTTATATTTTGTCTACTTCTCTGTAGCATGTTTTTTTCTTATTTTACTTTTAAGAATCTGTTTTAACCCTCCTTAATGTTTTTTAATGTCATATTTTCTCTTCACGTTAAAAATTTTAGTCCATATATGTTTGATCCCAAATAGGTTTTATCCTAAATGGAAATCCTATTTCTTCATGGTTTTGTTTCCTAGTAATGAGAGGAAAGAAGAGACACAGAAGTACTAAAAATGGAGAGATCTGAAGTTCCCTTGCAAAACTTACAAACAAAATATAAGAAACTGTTAACAAAATATCTCAGGCAATTTGTGTCTCTGATTCATTATCCTAGCTATTACAATGGCAAATGGAAGAAATTCAGTAATAACAAAGGTAAAAAAAATGATTTGGTGAGTCTTTAATCAAGCAAAGGTACTGGGGGCTAGTCAAAAATTAGTAAACGTTTTCCTACAAAGAAAGACATTCTGTTTAAAAAACCATGTACACATATATGTTTTGCATGAAACAAAACAATTATTTTAATAGTAGGCATATGTGACATTGCAAAACTGTGACACTTCATTGGAAAGAAAATTCAAATGGCCAATAAACAAAATGGATGTTCAAATTTCACTACTGGTAAACATGGATTACAGAGGTGCTTTTCATGGCCAAAACAAACAAAAGCCCATTTTAAAAAATCATAGAAAGAATTACAGTACATTCATGATGGCCACCATGTGGCCAATAAAAATAACAAGTGAGATCTATACCTGTTGACATGGAGACCTTTCTACAACTGTAAACAAACCACCTTATATATGACTGTTGTGATGAAATGGGCACAGAGAAAGGTACAGGTAGAATACATTTGTGTGATTATATGAACCTACAGGAAATATGGAAGCTTACATACCAGGTTGTTATTTGTTATGTGCTTAGAAGAGAGGGAAAGGAAGCAAGAAAGCAACATTAACAACAAAATGAGTTGACATGCTCTCATTTTCACTCATTTCTTTTGTAAGAATACAAAACCAAATGATGACCCCTTTTGTGTATGGAACACTAGAATTTACACAATATTATTTAGTTAATATTCATTAGCATCCAGTTTCATTCATTAAAAGGGGAGGCTCAATGATGTTAAATGAGCAGCCCCAGGTCAATTGCTGTCCAGGCCTCTAACAGTTCAGTTCCACTAACCCACAGTGGCTGAGAGGACAAAGGACCATGTGAGCCTCCAGTGCTATTAATTAACTGTCCCACTGCAGTTGGGCAGGCATGTTGAAAGATGAGCGACTCAGATGTTACCAGTGACTACCACTGATTATTGACGTATGAGTATTTTTTCTTTTGTCTTTTGTAATCATTTTTTACATTAATAAATTTTCTAAAGGTATATCTTCCATATTTTTCTACACTGTAATTTTTCTACAATGAAAATAATTCCTTATGTAATAAAATATTTTTTTTTCTTTTTTTTTTTTGAGACGGAGTTTCGCTCTTGTTACCCAGGCTGGAGTGCAATGGCACGATCTCGGCTCACCGCAACCTCCGCCTCCTGGTTTCAAGCAATTCTCCTGCCTCAGCCTCCCGAGTAGCTGGGACTACGGGCGTGCACCACCAAGCCCAACTCATTTTTGTATTTTTAGTAGAGATGGGGTTTCACCTCGTTGACCAGGATGGTCTTGATCTCTTGACCTCGTGATCCACCCGCCTCGGCCTCCCAAAGTGCTGGGATTATAGACTTGAGCCACCGCGCCCGGCCGTAATAAAATATTTTTTAAAAATAATTCTTACTGAATTATCAATTGTGTTCTTAGAGAAGTGTTTTAAGAGATCAGAAAATCAAAATTACTGATAATATGCTTAAGCAAAAGCCTGATGAGACAATAGCATGCTTTATATAAAATGCTCAGTCTTACAAATGATAACTTTCATTTTCATAACAACCTTGGGAGAAAAAGAGGTATAAACTGAGTGGATCTTAAAGATTAAAAAACCAACAATTAAAACCCATTCTACTTACTTTTCTGTAGCTAGCAAGTACCCTCTCCGAAGTATAGTTGGTGTTCAATCAATTTATCATTTATGAATTATTTTGTGTGTAATTTAAATTGCATAAAATTTCTAAGTTTTCTTTTTTGGGTATTTATTACTTACAAACACAGTTTCGTTTTCTTTACAAACTATCTCAAGAATGGCATAAGACATAGCTTTTTCTGATACATATTTTGTTTTCAAAGTTTCAACATATACTGTAAAAGTGTTAATCATTCAATGTAACTCAAGTTGTACATAAACTATAATCAAAAATTGTAATTGAAGTCATATATATCGCAGCATAACTTAACTTGATGTTTTAAAAAGTAAAACCAAATCAGAATTTACTACAGTTGGTGGGAAGATGGGTACTTGGGAAAGCTGTGGAGAAATGGACACTGTTGTCCTCAAAGGTGAGGAAGGAGGGTCAGGGAAGTGATCTGCAGCCACCCGCAGTGAGGCAGTTCTTGCTGCTTGCCAGACAATGCCCTCTTCCAGTCCTTCCTCCCCATCAGGAAAGATGGCAAGGGGGAAAAAAGAATGGTAGTAATGGTACAGAAAAACAAATGTATGATTTAATACTGCTGGCTAGCATGGAATAGCTTATGGATGACATTTTAATCTTCCTGTTGGATTTACAAAGATTGCTATGGAGTTCTCTATCTACACACCTCATTTCTGTCCCTCTTATTGTCATTTTCCTGAATATTCTTAAAACAGCTCTTATACCATTTTAAACAACTGCAATTACAAAAGGATTTGTCCACTCAAATCGTTATGTTCCACAAGAAATGCTGTAACGGCTGTCTTACCAAGGTACAAACCTGTAACAGGACTGTGTGGTTTTCCTATGACATGGCCGATGCATTCATTCATCAAGGCTTGTAAACTCTAGAAACCAAAAGACAATGGGAAAGGCAAAGAGAAAAAATGCAAACTTTCTTAATTATGTAAGTAGCACAAATTAACTTTCAGCATATTTTTAAAAACATGCTACCCAGATGTTTTCTGTAGTTTAAAAGAAAATAAGTATAAACACAAATTGCATGTAATTTAAAATAATAGAATGTATTATTATTTTTATAAATAAAAGCAAATTAGCTGTCAATTTCCCATAACACAATGATGTATACAAGCAAAGAACTTTTTATGTAATCATCTCTACTACTAGGAGAACAAAATGAATGAATTCACACTTTGAGCAACATCATGTTGATCTGATGACACTTATGAGACACTGTTAAGTGATAATATTCAACACAAGCATGATGCTCTCCAAATGATGCATGCTGAAGTAAAAGAGCTAATCCTTTTTCTGCCCCAAAACAGCAGCTATGATGGCAATAAAAACATAAAACTAACAAATATTTTAGAAGGGCCAGGGTTCACAAACTAGACATTGACTTAGTTGAACACCAGTGTTATAAAAAGAAAAAATATCCTACTCTGCTATTTCCCAGCATTATCATTACACAAAAATATTTAGAACCACTATTACACATAAAACATAAACGACCAGAAAATAAAGAGTCATTGATTTATTTTACAATGAAAAAACTTTAGAATATTCCATACCAAGAAGTCATCTTCTGGTAAAGCTGAAATAAAGGCAGGTTCAATTGCTTGTAGAAAATCAAAACCTTGAGTTGCCCACCTAGTACATGAAAAAGTTCAGTAATCACAAAACAATCAAGAAAATGCTGTAGCAGTTTTAGACTGCACAATACTAAAAAGTAACATAATTATAATTATTAGCTAGGATAAAACAATTTTTTTTTTTTTTGCCTGAGTTCAGTAAGTTTACAGTGTGATCTTTTGGAAAGAATAATTTTTTTAAATTTAATTTTGTTTTGAAACAAATGGGAAACATGGAAGAGGATTTTAGACATGATAGGTGCCATTTGTAATTTAACCATTATTTATGAGTTTTATAACACAAAGTTCCTACTTTGAGTCTCAGGTACAGCAAATGTATTTTCTCTAACTTGCAGAAACAGCTCACTGACTTTAAAAACCTGCCCCATGATATCCCTCCACTACAAATCACAGAACACTCAGCTATTTTTCACACAGTCAAGACACTTTAATAACTATGTTTACTTTAGTGGAGTTACTATTGAGTTTCACAGATGTTTCACCCATTTTCCCCCTGCAAATTCCAAAATGACTTCTTAATGAATAAATTTCATGAGGGAGGAAAAAAACATTAGTTCCCTTAAAGGTAACTCCAGTTTGGAAGAACTTAAAAAAAATTTTTTTCCTAAGAGTTACGCAGTTTTCGCTATATATTTTTCCATTTAAAAAAAGCCTGATCACCGTAGAGCTTAGAGTATTCCATGTCATCTGCTCAAAAATATCCCACAGGACATATATGAACAACTACTACCAACCCCACATGGTGCATTCCAGAAACATCCTAGTTGGTCATTACCTGGGTCTTGTACCTCTACCGCTCTCACATTTAGTCAGGACATAATTCATCCACTTCCGAGCAAAGCTTATGTATTTGTCTCCTATCTTCTGTCTAAACTCCCCAGACATCAAACGAACAACTTCTTTATGATACTGTAAGAAGATTTCATGTATATCAAAATGAAGAAAACAATCAGTAATACCACACACTATAATGTCATGTCTGTTTACATGTTTTCTAAAAACAAAAAGTGAAATCCAATTAAAATTTCTATATTTTGAATAGTATGAACAATTACAGAAAGTCTAGTGTTTTAAAATGCAGTTTAATAAATGTTTTATTCCAGAGTTTAAATTAAGAGTGTGCTTTCATGATATAAAACATCCTTTTTAAAGTTTTAAAATGCAAGTGGATAGTCGTTAGCACAAAATAAAAGTTGGGCAACTACCTAACAGTTTAAAAGCAAACTAACATCTCTGACATTCATGAGTGATATAATATGATATTCTTGATTAAGCTGTGATTACGATTACTATCAGATTTACTGTAAAAGATTCCTAAAACTTTCTGTAAGTTATCAAGCAATTACAAAACTGTACTATGTGTTTACTCTTATTCTCAACCTACCTCAAATCCAAAATTGTACCCCTGAATCATTGCTTCTCGGTAGTACTGTTGCAAGGTGACAGATTCAGATTCATCAACTTCAGCATCAAATTCTGATGTGAACATGTGGTCCACGCGGTCAATGGCATTGCTTATTCTGTTGCATAGCTCTAATGCATCATTCTAAAGAGTCCCAAATCATGATTAGTCCAAATGAAGCAAATCATACAATACTTACCACATTTTAAAGGAAGATTTTGTTCATCATCACACAGACATTAACCACTGCAAACACTTTACCCACTTTTAGTTACCAAAAGGAATGATCAAATATAGAGAAAATTATGTTATTTTCATTTTTATTTGGCAGTCTTTAGCAGAAGAGAAAAAAATGCATTTAAAATGATGAAGTCTAATTACAATCTGGTCTTGGAACAGATGCTTGTATCTTTAATATTTTTATATATCAACCACCTGTTGTTTTCTTCTCTTGGGACAGTTGCTCAACCGTTCAGTATGGTTGCAATTCCACAGAGTGAAAAAGCCCAGGAACTTCTAGATGACCTCCACAGTGTCCTTGAATCATGCTGTACTCATTTCCCTGCTACTCCCTAGTGCAGGGGTTCTCTTCTGGGGCAGATTCTTCTCCCTCCCCTCAACATCTGGAGACACTGTCCAGAGAGGTTTCTGATTGTCAAAATTTGGAGGAAGGAGTGGAATCTACTAGAGGCCACAGATGTTGGTAAACATCCTACAATGCACAGGACAGACCTCCACGACAAAGAATTACTGGCCCAAATGTCCACATCGAAGAGGCTGAGAAGCCTTGCCCTGGCTTGAGCGTTCGTGACCTCTCTTGGCAACACCACAATAGCTCCAAATCGGTCTCCCTTTCTACCCACGCTTACACACCCGTGTGCACACAAGGTCTCCATCAGGAAATCCCCTTGTTATGGTTACAAAATATTCTTTGAGAATATTTCTCAGGGCAAAATATTCTTGCCCTGAGAAGCCAGGGCAAGGCTTCTCAGCCTCTTCGATGTGGACATTTGGGCCAGTAATTCTTTGTCGTGGAGGTCTGTCCTGTGCATTGTAGGATGTTTACCAAGAGAGATAACCTAAATATGTAGTTAATGAATATTTACAGACAAATCAGACTGACAAAAGAAAAACAAATGTTTATGAAACGACTTGTAATTTCAGAGTGTTTCTTCTTCAAGAAGTTAAGCCTTAATGTGAGTGAGAAGGCGTAACTGATGGCCTAGAAAAGTGTGGATGTGATCAAGACTGATAAGTGGGATACAAAATATAAAGTATCAAAACCAGAAAATAATGGGAAAAGATAGCCAGGCTGTGGCTTGTCATAAATTTTGAAAGGCCTCTGTGCTTCTCTGGAATTATTTGTTTTTCTATTATATTTAATTTGAATTATTTATTAAACAATAAATAAATCTTCTATTACACACTACTAATATGGAGCACCTCTAGTAAATACTGAAGATTGTGAAAGGAGAAAGAAATTTACATTGGGAATGAAGAGACCTAAATTCCGAAATTTTCAACTTTGCCACTAACCAAGTTATGTAGCCATTATGAATTAGTCACATAAAGTTCAATTCTCTGTACTTTCCAATTATGAAGTTCTACAGCTCCAGGAAGGATCTCAGAATCTGTAGTTTAGATTTAAGAAAATATGTATCAGGAAGAGAGGTGAGTGGGTAGGCAATTTAAGAGCTCAAGTTCCTTGGATGATATGACCTTACACATGTTACCACATACTATTACATGGCATTTCAACAAAAATGAAAAATCTCAGCTTATGTAGAAGACAGTGTAATACCTTTAGCTGCTGCAAAGCTTTGGCGATGACCGGCTGACTGGATGTCTGCTCCTGGCACAGAGTTATAAGTCCCTCAATGGACTGCTGGAAAGCTTTTCTCTGAATTGTGAGATGGGCAGACTGTGTGACAACTAGTAAAAGATTATCCACCTGGGAGGAAAATCAAGCACAGGACATAAAAACCAACACAGTTACTTAATTATCATTCTAGTTCAACAGCAGTCCAAAAACAATGCCAATCTCAGAGATACCAGGCCAACAATCATCTGATCAGAAAGTCATTTTTAAACTACACAGCCACACACTTCAGTGGGCACTGACATCTGGGATATTCAGCACCATGGAGAAGAACCCTTTGGGACTGCAGGCATGACATCTTTGAGATAGCCTAGAACTTCAAGTAGTTCAGTACTGCTAGTGCAGTGTGTGTGTGTACATGCACACATGTACATGTGTGCACCCGTGTGTGTACTGGACCAGCAGGTGAAGAATGAAAATGTAGCAATAAGAGTGGAATCAGATAAAGGGCCTTATATTAAACATTAAGAAATAAAGAGTTTATAACTTTTGTTCTTCAGGAGATAAAGAATCCTTGCAGTATTTTAAGTAGATCAGTGATGCAATCAGATGTATTAGAATGACCATTCTGAAGGCACAAAAACAAACACAGAAGGCCGGGCGCGGTGGCTCAAGCCTGTAATCCCAGCACTTTGGGAGGCTGAGGCGGGTGGATCACGAGGTCAAGAGATCGAGACCATCCTGGTCAACACGGTAAAACCCCGTCTCTACTAAAAATACAAAAAATTAGCTGGGCATGGTGGCATTTGCCTGTAATCCCAGCTACTTGGGAGGCTGAGGCAGGAGAATTGCCTGAACCCAGGAGGCGGAGGTTGCGATGAGCCGAGATCGCGCCAGTGCACTCCAGCCTGGGTAACAAGAGTGAAACTCCGTCTCAAAAAAAAAAAAAAAAAAGGAAAAAAGAAAAAAAAAAACCAAACAAACACAGAATTGGAGAGACAGAAGGTGAGGCTTGAAGCAGGGAAACTCAAAGTAAGAAACTGCTATAGTTCAAGAGAGGGATGGTGAAGTTCTGACTATAGCAGTTGCTCTGGGGATGCAGGGAAAGGATCATTTACTGAAAATGCTTCTGGCTTGCCAGGGGTATTAACTGGAAAGGTGGGAGGCTGAATTTATATTAGCTGTCACACTTCTGGTTTAAACATGTGAGTTAATGCAGAACCATTCACGGAGATAGGGAATATAAGAGCAGAGTTGTTGGGGCGAGGAATACGGCAGGCCAATAAATACCCAGTTCTGGTGAGGCTGAGCTCAGGGTGCATATGAACACTCACCATGACTGTCCCTAAGCTGAACACAGATGAATGGGAAGGCTTCTCACAGTTTATAACCAGTGAGCTACAAAAACTGTCATGAGGTCTCTGTTAGGTAGAGAGGGGATAGCCTTCACACACAAAAAAAATAAAAATTAAATAACCAGTAAACCTGAGCACTTGGAGAACTGGGATTTCTAGAACTACAAATTATATTAGTGACATACTCCTCCTTTTACATCACAGCTCCACAGATCTAACTACATGACTGAACTAAGAAAAGATATAAATCAGATAGATGGTTTATTTCTATTTCAGTATAATTTAACTTAACAAAATAATGTATTAGTACAAATTATGCTGCGAAATTACCTCTGAACACATCGAGGTACATTTTTGGGAAGTATACACTTGTGACTACTAGGGTAGTTAAACCCCTCCTTCTTGAGCAGCTAACAGTTCATTCTTCCTAAAAGTCCTTTAAGTAACACTGCTGAAAGGTTGGAGGTGAGATGTACCTGCATGTTTCTCAGGGTGTCAACAGTCTCCACCTGAGGCACAACTTTGACAGGCTGTGCCTTCCACGTGCCCCAGCTGTCCTCTGAATCACGGGCTCGATCACTGTGCTTGGTCAGAAGCAGGTAGGTGTCGATGAGTACATCATCTGAATCTTTTGAACAGTCCTTTCCTGCAGCTGCATTGAGTAACTGCAAAATAATACTCTTCTCCTCAGCAAGTGTGTCTGGAACAAACACCTGTAAGTTTTCTAACCCAGGAATTTGTACCTGCAAAAGAAATAATCCAAAATCTTAAGGATTATTGTGCGTTAGAGAAATATGTTATTTAAAAACAAACCAACCAACCTAGGAAAGGAGAAGCAGGTTTGGGCAAGGGGATGTGGGAAGGGCACAAATTGGAGCAGTGAGGGAGTGGCAAGTGGCTGGGTTCAGTGTGACTGAAGAAGGCAGGAGGAGGAGAGTCTGTGAAGGTACTGGAGGAGAGGCCTTACAGTCTCCCCGATTGTTGGACATCCTCTCATTGTTTTATTTTCAACAACAAAGAAAATACTCGAGGGGAAGCAGGACAGCCTGAAACAACCTCAGACACTACTAGTTTGTGACACTTATAGAAAGTCACCTGGCTTGGGAAAAAGGCAAAAATTGTGAATACAGATTCTCTAATTATTCCAGGCAGGGGGTCAGGGAGAGGGTCTTCATAGGAAGTCTCCTTGAAATCATTTTTTCAAGGGGACACATGGGGTGGTGCAGCACAGGTCATGCCTCCCACTCTCAGTATGGGAGTGGGATAAAACTGTGGGCTTGGGATAAAATGTCCAGTGATGACATCACATACTGATTCTAACAGTGCTAAATCTCAAACAACTTAAAAGTTAGTGACTCAAAATGTGGGTCTAGTGATGACCAGGATCCTGATGTCAAAGTTTCAGTATAAAAACCTTTGAACTGCTTCAGGAAAAGTAAGAGTGAAAAACAACCACTATTTAAAACGAATACTATCTCTTTATACACATTATTTTAAATATGCGTAATTAAATTAATAAACAGTATGAGTAAGTTTTTTATTATTTATCTACACTCTAAAGACAAGTTAGTAAGTCAAGTATGAAAAAGGCTGCTTAATTATTCCATTGGTAAATTATGGGACAGTCTTAAAACTGGGGTCATGGTACAGCCTTCAAAACTTGCAATATTTACTACTTGGACCTTTAAGAAAAAGTCTGTCTGTTTTAGAATAAAGAAGGAAAGGCAAAATGTTTCAATCATAGCATTTGAAGTACTTACCTTAACATACTGTTTTGATTTCAGAACACCCAGGAGGTCTCTAACTGGAGCTGAAAGCCTGAATTCTGCTGCTATTTCCAGGTCCTAGGATCAAAGTTATAAGGAAACTTCTTTAGAGTTAGCATTAAAAAAAATAAGATAAAAGAAAAATAAGAAAAAGACACTAATCAGGATTGCAAGCTCACCTTTCTCAACATTTTAGCAAATCCAAGTGCTTTGGAGGCCCTTTCTCTGGCCTCATGGAAGAGCTCCTTCAGTGCCCGGCTGATCTCTATAACAGACCTCCTGCCAAGTGGATTCAAGTGCAGTTAGAACACACTAGGGAATATTCCAGGGGTGCAAAACGGACTTAACAATAAAGAAGAAGCAAATCCCAAATCACAGTAGGAAGTAAGGATTGCAGATTTTTTAAATGGGAACAAGCAATTGTTGAGGATATAGTCAAAACATTCAGAAGCCTGCTCCTGACAGTTTTGAAGAAAATATTCATATCCTTTAAATGTTAGCAGAGCACATTAAATAACCTTCACATAAGAGGAAGCTCAATTTTCTTAAGATTTCATTATGATCATTTCTTGGAATTTAAAGCTAAGTTCTTAATTCCTGCTCATAATCTAAAAAGAAATATATACAGTGTGGTCTGGTAAATATTTAACAACTGGCTACCCCTAAATTACTATCTTATGTAGTGCATGCTGATTTCTGTGGTGTAAATACTCCCATCATAGCTAATTTCAAGGCAGCAGTATGATGTCACTGAGGAATGATTTGGGAGGTGTGCTCAATCAGCTCTCTTAATCCAGAAGAAGCGGCTCCAGCACACCACTGCCCATGGTCCTCCTTTGAGATCTACCACGAGTAAACAGAGCGTGTCATGAGAGACACTCTCTAGTTCACCATCTTAATTCCTGCATTCTCATGCTGATTTGGAATCTACATGCTTGGGGTTATTTTGAACCCACCATGTTAGCTCTCAAAGCTGTAAGACCTACAAACTTATTAAGTCCATTTGTCAGCTATTCAATATTTTCCCAGGTGAGAACCCATGTGGAAACTTCTTTCTTTAACCTTGTCATAAAAACATATCAGGTGTTCTGAAACCCAAAATGTATTTTTCATCAAACCTTGAATGGTGAGAGAAAACATTTTAGCTTTGGAGAAGTCAGTTCTATTTGAGCATTTGCTAAGTTTGAATCATATGATCTTGCTGATTATATGGCCGCAAAGTTGCTATATGCCTGATATATATGCCACAAAGAGTAGCAATTTCAAAAGGTTCCACCTAAATACTATCTGCACAGAACCTGAGGACATTCCAACAGAAAAGCCACAGTTTCATCCACTTACGCTTAAAGTTCAACAGAAGGAATAAACTAAGAATAGAAATGTATCAAATATCATTAAAATGTATTAATGGGCCACTACACAGATTTTTTAACAACAGAAACTAATGTATACGGCATTCCAGAAATGTAAAGAAAATTTTACTCATTTTAGTCAACTTTATGTTTTTCTCTTGAGTTAGCACTATTTTTATCACACTAAATAAATTCTAAGTTCATCTTCAAAGAAAATTTCACATAAAACCGTAACTAAGAAATCATATGAAAAGACAAATAAATCCCTTTACAACTACTGCCCAAATTCTTCCAGGCCAACACAATTTGGTTTGAACAAGACTCCTTCTAGGATCTCACCAAGAGGAAGAAAACTGCGAGATAAGAAGTGGAAGAGGAAAGGAAACACGACTCCAACCTGATTTCGTCGGAAGCACTGCTGTCATCGGCACTGGTCCAAAATTCAGCACAGCTCTCCTCCAAGCCAACTTCTAAAAAACTTCCTGTAGATTTCAGCAGCATTCCTGCAATGTCACTAAGGAACAAAAGTAACGAAAATAAAACAGAGAAAAATTGTCCCCACTCATAGCCTAATTCTTGACTGAGAAACGGAGAGGTTCCGCTGCTGCTTTAGAAGTTTAAAAATCAACAGTGAAAACCTTCTCTTAAAAAACCATGAAGGTGGAAAAGTAGAAATCTGGATATAGCATGTACCTACCTACCTTTGTTCTACTACCACAGTATCTCACTATAAACCTTGAAATCTTAAATTGTATTCACAGTAGCTACGGGATTAGTGCGCAAACGCTTACTAAACATCTTAAATGTTAAAACTGGTACAAAATGGCCTCAAACTAAATGATAGGGTAAGGGGGAAAACTGAATTCCTTAAATGCAACTGTTTTTAAAGAGTTCCCCACAATTAGCTTTGTATAGTCAATAAACATGAAACACTGTATCTGGCTGATCCTTCTCACTGAATACACAAATCTAAATACTAGTGTTAAAATGTACACCTAAGTGTATAAAATGAATCTAAATGAGTGAAGTAAAATTCAACAATGGTTTACCGACCTCTACGATGTTCAAGGAAAAGGACTTATTATGATCTAGTAACAGAGAGCAGGTGAGTACAGAACCAATATCAGATGGCAGGAGGTAAGTGCTAGGCTTGTTAGAGGAGGAGAAAGACCAATCCTCCTCGAAGGCACAGTCACAGACCCAGCTGAAAGAAAGCATGGTTTCAGGTCAGAAAGCCCTGCAATGGGCCTTGCTGGCAAATGCGGAATTTTAACAGGTAGATTAATAGTGGGAAGAGGAAAATCTGCAAGGAAGAAAATGGAAAAGGAGGAACGAAAGTCCAGGAAGAACACTAAATATAATTAAAAAGCATAAAGATGTGTCAAGCACGAAGCATGTTTGTGAAAAAAGAAAATCATCTAATCTGAAGAGCAGTGGGTATTCAGGCTACAAAGGGACAGGGGAACAGGACCAGGAAAGTCCTGGGGCCATGCTGGGGAGGGCATCAGATGTCATGCTCATTAGTTTGGCATTTGGTAAACAAAGAGGGTACATTTAAAATATATGATTGGGAAAGGGGCCGATTGAAAACATGCTTTTAAAAATAAGATTATGCAAAGTTACTAGAATGTACTTATTCAACAAATACTGAATGCCTATTACGTATTAAGCAGCAGCAAACAAAACAGGTAACAGCCCTCCAGTGGATGGAGAAAAAAAATAAATAAAACTAAAAAGGAAAATGTGTTTCAGCTTATTGGTGAGTGCTATGGAGAAAAGGAACAGAGAAAAAGGCTAAGGAGTACCTGTGGGTAGGACTTTCCGCCTTAAATAAACTGAGAACATAACATCAGGATAAAGACCTGAAGGAACTGGGGAAACAAATCATGAAAATAACTGGGGGGAAGAGCACTCCACGGAGAGGGGCCAGCTGGTGAAAAGGGCTGGAGACAGTGAGGGAGTCACTGTGGCTGGGAAGTGAGCACAGGAGGGTCTAGAAGGAGGACAAAGATATATTGAGAAATCAGACCTTATCAGGCCATGTGGGCCACTGTCAGGCAGTCTTTCGTTTCCTGAGTAAGATGGGGAGCCACTGGGAAATTTAGAGGAGACAATGGTCTAATGTAACTTTAACCAGACCATTCTGGCTGTGGCATTGAGAATAAGCTCAAGGAGGCTTCAGGCAGAAGTAGGGAGACTGTTTAGAAAGCTGCTGCAATAACACATGTAAGAAATGACAACTTGGGGAGTGGGAGTGTGGAGTCCTTGAGAGGCAGAGGTCAGATTCCAGATATACCCTGAAAGGACAGCCAAAAAGACTCGAGGTAATGTGTGCAGGAAACAAAAAAGTCAGGGTTGATCCCAACACTGACAAACCCTGGGAGAACAGTGTTTGAAGCAGAAGCTGCTGCTCTAATACAACAGATAAAATGCAGTGGAGTCCAGAACTAGAAAAAGTGGACTGTTCACAAGAAGGGGCAATGAAAAAGTTCTGGAGCTTCTCAGAGCAAGGATCATGAAGGCAACGCCAGAGACTGTGCTCTAGAAAATGTGAACGACAAGCAAAAGATGGAAACACTAAGACTGACAAGAGGAAATGAGGGTACAATGACATTACACAATAAGAATTTGTAGTGAAACTTCACAATAACCTTTAAAAACATTTCTTCAACAAACCTTGACAGGTTGGAAACAGAAAATGCAAACAAGGAATTAGGAAAAGCGGAATCATGGAAAAGTAAGGGGCAGAGATACTGCAAATGACAATGAATGCCTTTTTAAAAAAGGCTGACTATGGGCACCACGTTGAACAGAAAAGTAAAGCCAGCCTGGGGATCACAGCTGACGGAATAGAGTTATGGGAGGAGAGCAAGACCACTGTCCACTCCAAATAAAGAGAGAGGATGCAAAAAGAACTGGCGATGAGAACAGAGAAGCAGATATAAGATCCTGAGATACTGAACGGAGAGATTGGTGGAGTCAAGAGCAAAGCTAAAGCTAGAGTCCTGCTGAAGTCTCACCGATGGAACTGGGAGACAGGGCAGGCAACAGAAGCTGCTGCTCTAATACAACAGACAAAATGCAATGGGGTCTAGAATTAAAACGGGCGTCGTCTATGAGACTTTATAAAAGGGAGACAGCAAAAATCAAATGGCTGATGAGACAAGCGGGTGAAGGTGGTGCCACCAGAAAGCAGCAGAATCTAAAGCACGGAAGGACACTGATGCTCATCTGAGTCAAAGCAAGTCCGAGGTGCAGCAGCCACCAGCGAGGACCATGGAGATGTACCCTGTGCCCAAGCTTGCATGCAAGAAAAGATGCTCATTTCCTAGAACTGACAGCCCAGCCCTGCGACTGCACTGCCCTCTTCACGATTCCCCCTTGTTTACGCTTCTATAACTTCACCCTGTGTACACCCAATTCATAGAGTCTATGATGAGCACTACATTCCTGAACAGTGGCAGGAGGTAAGTTCTGCGTGTCCCCACTGACACTGACAGACGTGGGTATCTTCTACTCTTAAAGGACTTACATTTTCCTTCCTTTTATTAGAGGGAAAAGAGGTTTATTCTAGGGCAGAAGTTCTCAAGTTCAAAGCTGACATCTGAGTGGATAACTCTATTGTGAGGCCATTCTGAGCACCGTGAATGCGCAGCAACTTCTCTCTCCCCTGCCCACTCACTGCCAGGAGCACCTTCCCAGTCATGACCATCAGGTGTCTCCAGATACTGCCCAATGTCCCCAAGGGGGCAAAATCCCGCAATTGAGATATGAAATATGGATCATTGCAATTTTCACGTAACTGAACGTACCAACACATAGGAGAGAACCCATGAGTAAACTGGGAGTGAGAGTGAGAAGGTGAGGATGTCCCGTTCAGAAGCACAAGGATTCCTACCAGAAAAGCTTCCCGGCCTGCGCTTCTCCTCCCCGTATGTAATGAGTTATTTCTTTGGTGAAATTCCATTCTTCTTCTAACAGGTTTTTTAAACTATGGGATGCTTGAGGTAATTGCTGTAGCATTTGGATCCAGCTTCTCATGTAATCAAAATACACCTTAAATACAAAACGTAAAGGGAGACATTTGAGAACAGAACTCGGCAACTCAGCGCTCTCACCTGAAAGCTGCACATCAGCAGGGCAAGGTGGGGGGACTGTCCCAGGCACGCAGCACCGAGAGAGGCAACTTTCTCACCACTGTTAGCTGAGGTCCAAATGAGGATTTAAAAAAAAAAAATCACAAAACTAACTCCTCAGTAATTGAACACACTGTTTACAATCCTAACAAAATAACAAAACTGTTCACAATGTACAACAAAGGGGTAAAATCAAAAGGACAGCACCTAGAAATTTTCATGATGAATGTACTGTGAACATGATTCCTTTAAGAGACTGGGATCTTCACTTGACCTATTTTAGCTTGAGACGGTACATCATGTGCAGAGAGGAGGATGTCAACACCCTTCTTCGCACTGTCCCTTCCTAACATCCAGATTTGTGTGATAAAATGTTTCCAAGGCTTGCAACACATAAACTACGATCTACAACCAAAATATCCAGTGGTTCTGAAGTGGGATTTATGCCCACCCCAAGTCCTATTACAAGAGCTTTCCCGATCCTAAATCGTCCTTTGAATTTATCTCTTGGTCAGCAGGTTTCAACTGTCAGTTTTTCTCAACAGGTTCGCAAAGGCCACATTCTAGAACAAGCCTGTCTATGGACTCTTTTATTAAATAATAGCTTGATGGGATAGGAAATATTTGAGTCACACAAGCTCTCCCTCAGAACTTTTCAGACATCACTCCCTTCCAACACCGAGTGTGACTCAGCGTGAAGTCGTCTGACAGCAGCCTGAGCGCCACCCACCACTGCTCTCCCACATCCCGAAGGTGACTACACTCGGGTTTCTACACTAGATGTTTACAGGATTTCTTTCTCTATCCTTGGGTTTCAGTTTTTTCACCAGGCTACATCTTGGACTTCATTGCTGGGAAAGATACTTTTCTGAGATTCAGTAAGAACTTGCAGTAGGCAAATCTGAAGTCTCTTATTTCAAGACAACTTTCTTCTGTTTATTGTTCACTGTGTCTGAGTCCTCCACCCTGCAGGTGTGTGGCATGACTGCAGTCCTTGGTCTGTTTTGACTAGAGTTGTGTGTGCAGAGTCTGCAATTCATGGCTCTATCGTCCTCAACACCAGGCTCAAAACCGCCCTTTCACTTCTTGGTGGGCTTCCCCCATCTCCGTGGCTCTCCTGAGGACAACATTTCTTCCTTGCAGCCCCCAAGGGGCAACTACCTGTACACTCAAGGGCTGCAAAGTCAGCTTCCTCTGGTTCCCACTGATCCTTTTTTTCTTTCTTGAGACAGAGTCTTGCTCTGTTGCCCAGGCTGGAGTGCAGTGGTGTGATCTTGGCTCTACAACCGCCACCTACCAGGTTCAAGTGGTTCTCCTGCCTCAGCTTCCTGAGTAGCTGGGACTACAGGTGTGTGCCATCACACCCGGCTAATTTTTGTATTTTTAGTAGAGACGGGGTTTTGCTATGTTGGCCAGTGTGGTCTCAAACTCCTGAACTCAGGTGATCCACCCGCCTCAACCTCCCAAAGTGCTGAAATTACAGTCAAGAGCCCCATGCCCAGCCCCAACTGCTCCTTTTAAACCATAGTTTATATTCTTCGTTAGAAAGCAAAACAAAAGAAATACCCTGCCCCTTTAAAGATTTATGTCATCCCACACCACTGGCCCTCATCTGACAGTCTTCCCTCCATCTTGGGCTCAGCCACCCCACAGTGGCTTAGCATCATGTGGAAAATCCACCAGACACTTCAGTCCAGCTTCCTGAAGGCCTCCACCTCCACTTTTGATGAGGTTCCACCTTGGATCCTGTCATTGCCAGAACTGCTCCAACCCCCAATTGCCAGTTTAAACACCCTGATAATAAAGCCTCCACTCCCTCTTCCAGGAGATTTGTTCAACCACAACCACTGCAATGTGTCTTAACCCTGTCTGAACCCCAGCCCACTAGCTGCTCATCTTTCTCCAACTCACAACCCCTTCCTTTGTTCACTTTCCTCCAGCTTCAGTTCAGATCCCATGGGCTTGTCCTTTCCAGCACTGCTGTCGGCATGCTAGCATCCCTGCTGCTGACCGCACCCTGCAGCCCCTTACTATCCTTTCATCTCGCCTGTCTGTCAAGACCCCAAAGCTGGCTTAAGCCTAACCATCCCATTCCCCGTGCCCACACTCAAAAAGCTGGGGGGACTAATAATCACCAGCCACATGGCGAACATTTCTGGGAATTCTATTTCTATCTCTACTTAGCTCACTTTCTCTCTAGAGTCACTAGTTTGTGACTTCCCTGTTTTCCTCCAACTGTCAATACCCACCACCACCCATTCTCAGCAGATGATCTCCACCTCTCCACACACAAAAATAGAAGTCATTTGGTATAAAATCTTTCATCTTCCTGGTCCCAAACATGCAAACCTACAAGGTTACATCCTCTTTTCCTCCCTTCTTTACAGAAGAGGAATTACTGTTCCTCCTAATCCCAATGCTTGTGCTTTGGGTTTGAGATCCAACTCCTCCAAAAGTCTGAGGAACCTCACCCAGCCCAAATTAAAACTCCTCACCAGACTCACATCTCCATCACCACCCAGCTGCAGGAGCTGGACACCCACAGTCACTCCTGATACCTTGTCTACATTTGATCCACCCGAGTACTGCCATTTCTCTGCCTACGTTTCTTCTGAATCCTTACACTTCTTTCACCTCTAACCCAAGGACTCGCATGTGTACTCCTGGAATGACCTCAAACTGCTCCTCTCACATCTGCTCTGGACCCCCAGCCCAGTCTTCACATGCGGTGCTCTGTCCTTGTCAGGCACCTTTCCCACATGGACAGCACCTGCTGCCAAAAAGGGGTTTCTCTTGATCGCTACATAAATTACAAAGCAAAGGGGCTAAAAAATATTCTTAAAATTATTCTACAAGTATCACCTAGAATAAACAAACGTTAACATGTTGTCATATTTGCTTTAGATATTTTTTTTTTTTTTTAAGTTTTAGGGCACATGTGGGTATTTTTTCGATAAGAAATAAGACACCAGAAAGTTAGTTTCTCCTTTGTTCTCTCTTCTCTCTCTTTCCTCCCTCTCCAGAGGCAATAATGATCATGAACTGAGTACATTTCCTTCTAGTCTATAAGCTTTTTAAAACAATCTCTTATTATAGAAACTATAATATATAGTATTGTTTGGTCTAAGTTTTTCATCTGTTACCTAAACTGCATAAGTTTAGGCAACTTTCAGGTAAGTTGCAATGCTCCATCCTCAGAGAATCCCGACCTCCACACAAAGTCAAATCTAACTACAGTCCACAAAAGACCTGTGCCTTTCCTGGGGGCATTTTTCTCAGCTGCAGTCTGTTCACATGGTCCTACAATCTCCATGGTCCCACCACTCTTAAACTCCAAGAGGGAGTTTATGCTCGGCACTAGTTCCTTGGGCACCGCATGGTACCTGCCTAGCATATAGTAGATACTCAAGAATTAATCTGTAGGATGAAAAATTAAAGCTTCAGGGAGGAAGGCAGCAAAACACACTGCCATGTGTGTACCTATGCAACTATCTTGCACGTTCTGCACATGTGCCCCAAAACCTATAATGCAATAAAAATTAAAATAAATAAATAAAATAAAATAAACAAAAAAAAAGAAAGAAAAATTAAAGCTTCCTTTCTCCTTTGCTCTTTACTTCTGCAGAAACTCGAATTGTGCACACGTAAGCTGTCCTGCGTGTCTTCTACAACTACCACATCTTGTCCATCATGTTCATACTTTCATTCCTTATAAGTTCTTTTTACGTGGTTTCCTTAAGGATATCACATGTTCCTACATCATGTATTATTATATTTACTGTCTTGGTGATTTCTGAGGCCAGGGACACAGGAAATGAGATAGTTCACAGCTTCAATTTAGATTTGCTCACCAAGTTATTTCCTTTGACCTATATGCTTAAGCGTCTCAGTTTTTCAAGTACAATGGATGTCCTAACACAGAGCAAAGCCCTCAAGGTCACGGAGTTTCTGCATCATAACTTGCTAATCACTGCTTCCCCTCCCACTGCTAAGAGAACTCCCATTTGGCAGTCTTCCTGGTGACCAGAGAACGCTGCAGTGTGGCTCGAGCTCCTTCTGTCCGGCAGCTCTTCAGTCAGCAGCAGAATCCCTGGAGAGACATGATCGGCCTCCATCACAGCTGTCACCTCCCTAGATATCAAGACTCTAATTAATCTCTGGGTGGGCCTTCTGGGCCGAAGGTGGAAGAGTATTTAGAGCTTGTGTTCACCTTTGTTTTAGTCTATATTCCGAGGCAAATAACTCTAACAGTATTTTTATTTTTGGAAGGGTAAAGGATACCGTGGCCAATCTCCTCCTTTTCTGAAGATGCAATTTTTTATTTTCTGTTTTCGATGGGTTTCCAGACAAGGGTGCTGTGTTAAACATAATTTGATTGCCAATTCAATTACTATTCTTTCCTTCCTTCCTAAGAGAAACATTGATTTTGTTTGGGCTTCCCTAGTCCTCAGAACACACCCCTTCCCTGAGCCTTCTAGCACATTGTAGGCCATAATTTTAAAGCACTGACAGTTTCTAGTTTTTTCATCCGTGAGAAGAGAGATGCAGACGATTGACAGCAATGCCAAAACTTAACTCTAAGCCTTTCTAAAACTAACTAGGTGTGAATGTTGGTAAATCACTTAGCCTAGGCTTCCACTCTCACACAGGCACACCAAGGGCACAGAAACTGGCTGGCCAGGAAGGCGTGGTTCACATGCTCATCGCTCCTCACCCTGCTCCCCTGCCACAACAGGAGAAAGGGCCGGCAAAGACAGTTTGGGAAGCAAAGCCTATTCTGTCTTTGAAAACTTCTGGTTTAGTTATCCATAAAGAAATAGAAAATAATAATTTGCTTGTTGCTTTTTCCACAACTTTTCAATGATAAAGACTTTTTTGACATAAGAAATACATAGTAGGCAGGTGTG
Source organism: Saguinus oedipus (assembly GCA_031835075.1). NCBI lineage: Eukaryota > Metazoa > Chordata > Mammalia > Primates > Cebidae > Saguinus > Saguinus oedipus. The sequence goes on along the minus strand of CM063172.1, from coordinate 170,691,858 downwards.
GTGGCTATTGCCTATAATCTCAGCACTTTGGGAGGTCAAGGCGGGAAGATCACTGAGCCAGGAGTTCAAGACCAGCCTGGGAAACACAGTGAGACTGACTCTACAAAATACTTTCTTTAAATTAGCCAGGTGTGGTGGCACAGGCCTGTGGTCCCAGTTACTAGGGAGGCTGACACAGGAGGCTCACTTGAGCCCAGAAGGTTGAGACTGCAGGAAGCCGTCAACACACCACTGCATTTCAGTCTAGGTGACAGAGCAAAACTCTGTCTCAAAAAAGAAAAGAAATATATAGTATTTCAAAATACAGCCATTTTATACACTTAGGTCTTTTATACAGAAAATAATTTCTAACTCATTAAAAATAATTTCTTGCAAATGCCAGATATTATGTGTCTCATTCCCAGCCACATTCTTCCCTCTCAACTTCTACTATAGAGCTGGAAAGCTCAACATGTGACTTCCCAGCCTCTATGACAACTGTGAGGCCATGCAACAGGTCTGGTCAACAAGAGGCTGGGGAAATCTGCTGGGTGGGGTTGCCAGGAGAGCTCCTATTGCTCTGATAAAAATGTCTAGACTTAGCTGGTAAGGTCTGATTCCCCTTTTTCTCAGCTTCGAGAGTGAGAGTGTTATCTGCAGGTGCTGCAGCCATCCTTAGGCTGGACACAGTAAATGTTAAGCAAGGAGGAATGCACCCCCACCTATAAGGATACAGTTTTCTTTATTATTTAATTAACCTGTCCCATAATGTAATCATCTATGCATATACCCTAATGAATCTAACACGTATTTATGACACATTAACACTATTAGCATTAGGGAAGACAAAAGGCTTTCAAGTTATAGCCCTTGGCTAGTGAAACTTTCAGTATACTTCGGGCAACCTGAGAAAGAGAGTCTCTGTTTAAATGTTAAATCATATAGTTCTAATTGTAACTGCTAAAAAGAGTTCAAAGAAGGTGCAGATAAACATAAGCTAAAAGTTAAAACTGTCAGATAAAGCTTTCTAGAGAAAAATAGAATCTGAAAGTACGCCTTAAATACGCAGATAAAGTGGAGGCATTTCTACCAGGAAAGAAGAATGTGAACAGAGGTTAAAAGCACAGGGCACATTCAACGTACGTGAGAAGACAGCAGGTCCCTTTTTAGGCCAAAATAAAAATAGGTCTACTCCTGCCCAAACTATTAACAAGTCCTCAAATGTGCGAGGTTCCTTAACTCACCCTTAACTCATCTTTTAAAGATCCAGCTTCCCCATGAGACGTGCCTCCCAGACAACTTAGCATGCTTCTCTGCTAGCACCTAGCCCTCGGCGGTGTTAGCATCTACCATGCCTAGTCCCACCAGACAATGAGTTTCTTGTTGATCTCCAACACTCTCAGAACCATGCAAGGTCGCTAGCACATCCTAGGTATTATAAAAATGGCCGATGACAGGTGGTTCAATAAAATAGGACCAGATTTTGATTCTACTTCTAGGACATTCTGCCATAAGATGAACTATTCTACAAGAATGAACTATGTTAACATTTGTTAAAAAGTTCCAAATTAAAAATGATTGAGAATTTTTAAAATGTGGAGTGTGGAGAAATAAATGTAATTTAACACAGATGGAAAGACTCTGATTCAAGATCACCACCACCGGCCCCCAGAACACACACACACAGACTACACTCTGAGGGATCATTTCTATAATTCCTTACTAGAGAAGTTTATCTGAATGTGTATGCCAACGCTGCTTGCAAAACAAGGAAATATAGGCTTAATTTTTTTTTTTTAAAGAAAGAAAGAAGGATATTCCTCCCCACTGCTTCTGACCATAAGCATTTTATGCAGATCCTCTTCAAACGCATCAATGTTGCAGTCAGGCTTCTCCAAGTCCTCCAGAACCTCCTGCAGCATGAACTGGTAGTACTGCTTCATCAGCAGGCCGCCCTTCAGGACCTCCTTACACTCTCTCACCAGCTGCAAAACAACAGACACAGGTTCCAGCAGCCACACACTCCAACCAGATGATCAGTGTTTTATAGCTTCCTACTTAAATCTTCAAAAAACTCAGAGGGGACTTTGTCTCTGAAAAACCTACAATAGTTTCCAGATTCTTGATCAGTTCATTTTACATAAATACCTTAGTTGTTTCAATTAAGTAGCAACAAAATAGTGAAAATAAAAGAATTTAATACTACAGCACGGATACACAGAGAAAATACCATAAGGGCAATTACTGCTTTGCTAAAATAAATTCTCTTACCGACAAATTCATATAGCCAGTAAATTCCGTAGAATAAAATCAATTTTAATACTAATTTACATTACAAGAAATGTGAGAAAGAAAAACCTACTAATGAAACTGGTAAATTTTAATCAGAAACGTAATAAAGATTCAAAGATACTGACATACTACAAAGCAGGTGTCCTTTGCAATAATTTAGCATAGTCTACCTACTGTGATTTATGGCCCAGTCTACCATCAAAAAATAACCACCAAAACCAACCAACCAACTTAATACTATGTGATGGAATTGGATAAAAATCAAGGGAAAAAACAAAACAGAAGGATGGGCAAGTTTGCAATACATAGATTGAATAGGTAATAACATGCCAACGTGGGCAGAGGTTGAAATGAGACAACCAGGAAAGCCCTCCCATCAATAAAAAGGCTGAGACACGATGTCCCCAAATTCTAATCAACAGGGGCTGTAGTATGAGATCACACAGCCACATTCGTTCTCATACATATTAGCCAAACCTTCACTGCCGCTAATAAGAAGGTAAGCTGATAAAAAAAACTTTCTAGTCTAAAAATGTACGATTCATTTATTTACTGTTATGTGGTACACTCAGATTTAAACTAAGATTTATATACAAGCATATTCATCACAATGTTACTTAAATCAATGGTGATTAACCAAATAAACTGTGATGTGACTATACAGTAGAATACTACTACAGCCATTTAAGTTCTTGCTTTTGAAAAATAAATGGAAAAAAAAAGCACAAACACGTACACACACCCACACATGCACACTTACTTGTATGTGTAGGAAGTTATGTATATGCAGGAAAAACAAATGGATGGAAATACTCCAAAATGTTATAGCAGTTATCTCTGAATGTCAGAATAACAGGTTTTTTTTTATTTTTGTTTGTATCATTTTTTTGTACTTTTCAAAATTTCTAAAATAAACATGGACTGCTTTTATAGACAGAAGTCTCTCCCAGAAATGTTTTAAAAGTAATTATCCACTATAAGAGAGCTATGGCTACAGTTAAATCTTCCAAAAAGTGTTCTGTTCAGATTACATAGAAATCAATTTCTCTATTAAAGATGTCACTTAGGAGCTTGTAACTGATCTTTGAATGCCTTTAAACCAAAATTTCTACTTTCTTTTTACTCTAGCAGTGCTACATTAATCTAAGTATTGTTTTCATTTTTCAGAGTATTATAACATACATTACTATTTAGTCCTCACCATAGCCCCATTAGCAAAAGAAAAACTCCACCTCGCTTTACCAGGCTGTATTTCTGAAGTACTTGTTTTATAAAGAAGGGAGCTGACAAGTATTTACTAGAATGTCCTAGATAACCACTGTGACGCTGAGGATGAGTTAAAAGCAAGGTCAAGGAGAGCAAGACAATAACCAGAAAACAAGGTGGTGAGAAGGAAGGGAAGCTAACGTGGCAACAGAGCTCTGGCTGGTGTTGAGTACCAACCAAGGGATGGAAATGAGATGCAGTCATTCTGTTCTACTCCTAATTAAACAAACGACTCCTGTTTTCTACCTACTGGGCCTTTCCTCAATCTGTATCGCTCACTTGTGCTTTGTCCTTCCATTCACAGAGCCAGGTAGCTCTTAGTCCTTCAAGCCCTATGGGATAGACACGTACAGTCTACAAAAAACATATCAACCTTTCTTCTTTTGGGATCAAGGTCTGGAAATTTTTATTTTATATGGTGAATGTCAATATGTTAGTATCATAAATCATAATAAGTACAGACCCTCTTCAGCACTCACTCACTCTGCTGGATACAACTGCTTCAAGCCATTCCTCTGCTGCTCCTGGGATATCAAACCCACATAAGATCCCATCCAGAATGAACAACAAGGAAGAAATCACAAGTTGTCACTACTGTTGAAACCACACCACTGCTTAAGCAAGTAAAAAGTCCAAACCCCTCCCCTATGTCCATTCTAGACACGTATCTGTTTACATGTACTTCAAATAGAACAAAAAGTTAAATAGATTTAAGGATCTTATATTCTACCTCTTATGAATGAATTTTAAATTTTAGTCTTCAAAGACTGAAATCTTAGAACAAGGAAGTGGATGACAGAAAGGATGAACCACAATCTTATCTTTGAGGACTGCATATAAAGAACATTTTAAATTACCGTAAACAATACAACTTAAAAACATGGACAAACACCCATTTTTCACTATTAGTCACAATTAAGAAAAAAAGAACTCTTAAAAATGAAAAGCCTAAAGGATAATATAATAATTGCTAAATATTTTAAAGCAATTTGAAGCAAACCTGCTTAATACTCAAGAGAGATGGTTCTCCAGCAGGTCTCTGCTCCAATCTTAATTTCAGACACTCATGTATGACATTCAGAAGGACTCGGCAAAGAACCAGGAAGGCAGGTTCGAATGAAGGTAAATCCATGGCCTTCAGCTCTTCCCATGACACAGCGCTGTGTTTCTGCTCAGATGAAGGTGGCGTTCTTGACAACTGCACATAATCTGAACCCCACATGGGATCTGGAAATTCAGAAAACTATAACAAAAATTCAACAGGCAAAGATTAAAAAAGCATACAAGACAATGCCCTATGGTTGTGGTTATAAACTATTATTCTCTACAACGTACTGATGAATCTACAAAATTCTAATTTTACAGGGAAAAGAATATTTAATAATTTAATGAATTTAATCATTCAACATATTCAGCATAGATCCAAAAAGTTCTAAGAGTGCTCAAATTACGATGAGAACTAAAACCAAATTGCAATACTTTTATCCAAGAAGTGTATTAGAAAAAGAATCAAGTTCATCTTTAACATTTTTGCATCACACTTAACATGATCAGAACACTTTATTTTTAAGGTTATATATAGTACTATCCACAAGTATCTCTAGACTGGGAAAAAAACAGAATTACTAAAATTAGAGAAAACGTTACAAAATCAAGTAACAGCTCATCCTAAGTAGTCATTTATGAAAACATAAAAACTAATCAGTTCCACTAATTCTGTTCATTTGTTCTCCTAAGCTGTACGGAATGATACTAATAGAAAAATGAAAAAAATCTCAAGATCAACCTGATCGGCACTACTCAGTTACGCGTTATTTGATGCTTCCTGGGAACCCTAGTGTTGCCCGCCCATTCTTTTAATTGTTCCTCTCAAGTTCCTTATACCTTTCCCTATAAAGCAGGGGATCTGGAGTGTTGGGAGCGTGCTCTCCTTCCGCCTGGCTGCTCCTCCCTGGCTCCCCAAGGCCCCTGCTTCTCCTCCCTTTGATCCTCACCCACCTTCCTGCTCCATGAAAGCTGTTTCCGCCCTCCCCATTATTCCCCACCAGAACTCCTGCTCCCTGCCATCAGAGTATTTCACATTCCACCATAACTTGGTGACAGAACTTCCTGAGGGCAAGGACTTTCCCTTCCTTACCACTATATTACCAAGGACCGTACCCATGCCTGGCACTGATTACAGCAGACAGTAATTTTTGCTGCATTCATGAATGATAGCCTCATCTGCCACTTCCAAGAGCTGCCCCTGTCCTGACCATCACATACAGCCCAAACAACTTGAGCTGATATGGAAGACCTTCCTTGATCTGGTCTCACCCTCCAGGGCTGCCTTCTCTCCAGCCTCCACCTGACATGCTCCAGCAACGCTCACATGCATGTGCCATCCCCAACCTGACTGGAGTGAGCCTCCTCACCTGGAAATGCTCACCTCTTTATTTCCACTTCAAAATCCTTAGTTTTCAAGGCTCACCTCATGATACCTTTCCAGTGACTTTCTTCCTGCCCCAATAGCATACCAACTAAAACACTCTAAACCCTGAGTTCACCTGGACCTTCATGATAGAGCTGGTATGGCTTAAAGAGAAAACCACAGTCCAAAAATCAGAAAAGCTGGTTTCAAGTCACTTAATTAGCGATGTGATTCTGGAAGCACTGAGTAGTCTCTCAGGATAGGTTTCTTCATTTTAAAAATAGAGCATCATCTACCTCTTATCAAGATTAAACAGCATGCTGTATATATGGGAAAAGCACTTTAAAAACATACTATACACAATGTCTGTAAAATCACTATTATTAACATGTTGGTCTTTCCTACTAGACCATTAGTTGCTTTACAGCAGAGGCAGCCATATTTTAAGTAAGGTTTGCATAAACCCCCACATTTAGAACTTCAGAGGACTCAATACCTAAATTGCAAAGAGCCTCAGCTGCAGAGTGGACTATTTTTTATGGCCATTATGTTCTTCAGGATGATTCCCTGTTCCTGTGTTTTTCGCACTTCCAAAGGACAGTTTGGCTTTCGTTAATTAATGCCCATTCATGGCCTCCCACATTTTTCTTTCCTTGAACCATACATGCACACGTTTAACATGCTTTATCAGTTCCACTAAACAGTCCTTAAATCCACCTTCTCCTCTGCACGCTAACTGCCTTGACTCACACTGGGTCTTCAACTGCTATTCTGATTACAACACATCCATCCACTGACCTCTCAATAACCCCCAAAGTGATTTTGTTTGAAGGCTTGTCTTAGCCTTTCTAATTTAAAATGCAATGCTTCACTGATTTATTTAGGCTAATGGTCAGGTCTCTGCATAGATTTTGATCCTTATCTCCTGCCACCACCTTTTCTCCTTTACCCATAACAAACGCCTCTCTGCTTTCGCACAAATTAATACCTTTTTTTATCAGAAGTTAGGATCTGCTGACAGTGTCCTGTCGCTGGTGAACTGTTCCTCTCATTAGGAAGAGGCCCAGATGCCACCTCCTCTATGAATTTTTCTGTGACTGCCTCAAATAACACATTTAATCCCTCTCTTTTCTTTTTTTGAGACAGAGTCTCCTCTGTTGCCCAGGCTGGAGTGCAATGGCACGATCTCGGCTTACTGCAACCTGTGCCTCCTGGGTTCAAGTGATTCTCCTGCCTCAGCCTCCTGAGCAGCAGGGATTACAGGCATGTGCCATGATGCCCAGCTAATTTTTGTATTTTTAGTAGACATGGGGTTTCACCATGTTGGCCAGACTGATCTCGAACTCCTGAGCTTGTGATCCACCTGCCTCAGCCTCCCAAAGTGCTAGAATTACAGGCGTGAGCCACTGCGTCGGTCCAATCTCTCCCTTTTCTCACAATATTTGTGCCTTGCAAATGCTTCCTGATATATTTATCATGCTTTACTGTAATGCATTATTTTATCTATTTGCCCATTAGGCCATCAGTTCCATAAAAAAGATTGTTCATCTCCAGTTAACTGTCTCCAAAACTTAGCTCAGTACTTGCCACACAACAGATGCTGAACAAATGTCTGATGAGTAATTTTATAGGTAAATATTCCTATAAAAATGCCAGTGTCTCTTCTTCCCCAGCTATTGTCAATCTAACACTAAAGAATGGAACACACAAGATCATCAACCTTGTTAACAAGCTCTTAGTTCTAAAAATTCACTACTGTACTCCTTAATGTCAACAGTAATTATTTTTGTGATAGGCTGACAAGGTTTACAGTTTTAAAAATGAATGCTTTGATTTTCAAAAATAACACATATACTTGGCATAACTGATATACATTTAATGATAGAAACAAGGATATGCCTTCTTCTTAGTATAAAATTCCCACAAAAATTAAATGCCTGAAAGGAAAAAAACTGCTTCTTAAAACAGACATTTAATCTATTATAACGTGACATCAAACAAATACAATGTTAGTATATAACCACTAGAACATAAAGTTGGTAGAACATACTAAGTGTTTCCACACAGTAATCTGCATTAGCACTAAGGAAAACAAGATTAATTTGTCCTTCTACATCTAATACATATTTTTGCCCTTAAATTAGTATATACTTGAGTTTTCCTAACAGGCAAGATATTTCTAAAATAGCCACTAAAATGATGACTTGTGATAAATGTGGTCAGGGTTGTGAAAGAAAATAAATCTTAGAGCCCCCAAATCACTAAGCTAAAGGGAAAAGTGAAGCTGGGAACCGCTCAGGGCCAACCTGCCTCCCATTCTGTTCCCTCTGCTCACTGAGATCAATGTCTATCTCACTGCCTCCTTTGGAAAGGCTAATCAGAAATTCAGAAGAATGCAATGTTTTGTTTCTCACCTACCTGTGACCCGGAAGCACCAGCCCTGCTTTGAGTCCTCCTGCCTTCTGGATGGAACCAATGAACAGTTTACATACATTGATTGATGTCCCATGTCTCCCTAAAATGTGTAAAACCAAGGTGTGCCCCGACCACCTTGGGCACATGTCGTCAGGACCTCATGAGGCTGTGTCACAGGCACACATCCTCAACCTTGGCAAAATGAACTTTCTAAATTAACAGACCTGTCTCAGATATTCAGGGTTCAGAGCTTAAGATATGTCTAAGTAAAGGCTTTATACAGCGTAAATGCGTCCCTCTACCGCCTCCAGTATAATGATATCAGAAAACAATGTTTACATAAAGCTCTATACAGCCTGCAAACTTTCTAAGATAAAAATCTAAATAATTCTTTTAGCATTCTAAGCAGTCTCGGCCTGCTGATGTTGTCAGTGCAGGACCACATTGCCTGGGAGAGCCAACAGCCAGTTCTACACAGTCACCAAGGAAACGCCTTCCTGCTGGAGGTTGCTGGTATGTCAATACATGTCCAGACAGAGAGGAGCAGATGTTTAAAAATTTCAGCACTTAAGAGGAAAGAGTAATTTCCTTAAGAGACCAAAGTGACAAATCAGAATAGCTGGTTCAATTAATTCTAATTTAACGTAGAAAACAGGAGAGAACAAGAAGCATATTCTAATACAAGATCTCATTAAAGTCCTCTGGAAAACAATTAACAAATAAACTGAAGAAAGACAGTGAAAATACAGTGAACACTGCTAAAATTGATCTAATAATCTAGAATTAACTGCAGAAATTACCACTACAACTCAGAGCAAAAAAAAAAAAAAGTTGAAATGGAAACTTTGAGTAAAAAACAACAGACATGGAAGTCAGATAGAGGGGCTCTAATATAAGAACACCAGGAGTTCAATTAAGAAAAAGCCTGGATCTTGCATTCCAAATTACTACAATAAAACCAGAGAGTGGAGAAAGGAACAGTGCAGTGCAGGAACACATATCTGTTATCATCTTATTCCAGTGAAGAGTACAGGATCAAACACAGTGTAAAACTCCAGATCAATCCCAGCCAAACTGCGAAGATTCAATAATGTAACGACATGGATAAAAAATGCATAGTAAATTCTTATAATTGTATACTGCCTTGGCATGCACTTTGAATCTAAGTGGAACTTTCTATAGCAGAAGCACGGATCTGTCAACCTTGACACAGGGTCAGATCTACACTGCCCCCCAGTTCCTCAATGTGGTTGATCCAGATATCTGCCTTAAACAACTTCCTCCTGGTGATCCCCTCCCTATGGACAGCTACATGCCTCCTTCACTGGCCCTGACCCTCAAACCTCTCATGGACGGTCCAGACACGACACTGTGACTATCTCTGTAAGAGCGTGACCTCTCCTGGAATTTGTGCTTGCTTGCTTTAAACTCACCAATTAAACCTTCCTGAAGGAAACTTGTTTGGACAACACCTTGGACTCCATGAAGGCGCTGGCCCTTCAAGGATCCCTCCCTCTCTCCCTGCCTGCATTTCCTAACCCCTGTGTGAGTGGCCTCTAGGCGTGCTGTGTACCCTCTTAGACCCGTAAGTAATAAAATCTTTATTTCCACCTTGTGTCTCTTCTAACCATTCAAAGGGTACTCTCCATTGTGGAGATACTATATTAAGACCATGCAATATAATTATAATAATTTTGATGTCATGGTGTGTGGATTTGACAAACTCATAATAAAGTCAATGTGGAAGAAAGTAATGCACAAAAATAAAAACAGCTCAGAAACTTCTGAAAAGAAAGAACGGGCAAAATTGTTCTACAAGATATCAAACCTTGCTAATAAACTTACTTTTAAAATAGAAAAATACTGCATAGTAATAAACAGATCAGAACAGAGAAACATACCCAATTATCCGTAATTTAATGTAAAAAAGGTAGGCAGCAGTTCAAGAAGTTGGCAAATAATGGATTCTCTAAGGTATGCTATAAGCAATTAATGGAAAAATAATGATATGCTTACCTCATACTGTACCTCACAGCATCTCAAGTATTCATTTCTAAAATTATGTAGCTGTTCTAGAAATTGTTACTGGTTACTATGGGTAACAAAGTATGTATTAAACACAAAAATACATGTTGAATAATATATTTGAAAAAAGAAATTCCCAATATAGTAAAATCTAAAGATAGAGCAATACATTAGGTTAAACTATATAAACATTCCCACTTCAGTTTACTGAAAATGATCAAATATTGGTAAGTTAATACAATTCAAACTGAAAAAAAGAATTCTGGGAGAAAGTGATGGCAAGAGGATTTCAATTTCCTTTCAATGCCCTCTCATAAAAATAGATCAGCGAGGACAGCAAAACCAAAACTCTGTGAGATAAACCTCCAACAAAACGAGGTGAAAAGGGGTCTTTATGACTCCTGAAAGAGAAGAGGTGGTGGGAAAACTACAAACAGTTCCAAGAGCCATGCAGTATCCGCATCAGTGGAGGGAAGCAGAGAAAATTAACAGGGTATCTGAAGGGCCTAAAGGGACAGAGCCCCACGTCAGGAGAGGTGCTCTATGGAAAGCTCGCAGACTCTACAGAGAACTTCTGTGAACTCAGGAATGATTTTGGTGCTCATCATGAGTGAACGCAAGGGGTTGGCAGTAAGGTCTAGAAGGAGCTGCAGTGGCTTAGGCCCCATAAGCTCTTAAAACTAGTACCTTTCAGGAATTCTAGGCTATGAACTAAGAAAAAGACTGCTCAAGTGAAATCCAATTTCCCAGTAAAGGACAAAAGGAGGAAATGAAAGAGGAGATGGAGAACATGGGAAGAAAAACAGTCCACAGACCTCAAACAGTAACGGAGAAGATGGTTTGAAAGTTGAGAAGGTGCTCTGAGCCCCGACCCCAACCACTTTCCTAACTCCCTCTCTCCTTTAAGTTCATGGAAGCAAGTATCATGTTTAAAAATAAGCAAGAGAAAAGAACTATTGTAGAATCTAACATGGGGTTATCATAAGCAGAGAGAGAAAAAGGAGAATAACTCTCCAGACAGTGAGCACTTGCCAGGAAGGTATGTCCACAAAGATGAGAACTGTAGCCTGATTTCTGAAATAAGCTAAAAGAAATTAAGAAAATCTAATGACCAGTGATGATGAGCATTTTTTCATATGTATGTTGGCCTTATATACACCTTCTTTTGAAAAGTGTGTGTTCATATCCTTCACCCACTTTTGAATGGGCTTGTTTTTTTTCTTGTAAATCTGTTTTGGTTCTTTGTAGACTCTGGATATTAGCCCTTTGCCAGGTAGGTAGATTGCAAAAAAATTTTCCCATTCTGTTGGTTACCAGTTCACTCTAATGATTGTTTCTTTTGCTGTACAAAAGCTCTGGAGTTTAATTAGATTCCATTTGTCTATTTTGGTTTCTGTTGCCAATGCTTTTGGTGTTTTGGTCATGAAGTCCTTGCCTATGCCTATGTCCTGAATGGTTTCGCCTAGGTTTTCTTCTGGGGTTTTTATGGTCTTAGGTCTTATGTGTAACTCTTTAGTCCATCTGGAGTTAATTTTAGTGGAAGGTGTCAGGAAGGGGTCCAGTTTCTACTTTCTGCACATGGCGAGCCAGTTTTCCCAACACCATTTGTTAAACAGGGCATCCTGTCAGGTGTGTCAAAGATCAGATGGTTGTCATCACTGGTCATTAGAGAAATGCAATTCAAAACCACACTGAGATACCATCTCACACCAGTTAGAATGGTGATAACTAAAAAATCTGGAGAGACAGCTGGATCCAAGATGGCCGATTAGGAGCAGCTCAGGATTGCAGCTCCCAGTGAAAGTGCAGAGGGTGAGTGGATGCCGCATTTCCAGATGGATTTTTATTGCCCATGGACCAGCAGATTTCCAGGCAGAGGAGCCCCACGGGTCGCCAGCACGGCTGGTTTCGCCGGCTAGACTGCTTTGCCGGCACCCCAGGGTGGCGGTTCTCTGAACAAAATACACAGGTCTGGGCACCATTTTAGCTGGCAATTGGAGCTCCAGGAAGACAGAATCACCCATTCATCTCATTAAAAAGGGGACTGAAACAGGGAGCCAGGGCAGGAGATTCCTGGGCAAAATAAAGCCTCGAATCTCAGCGCCGCGGTTTCAGCCGACACAGCGGGAAACCGCACGGGAAATCACACAGATCCTGGCGCCTTTTCAACAGGTGACTGGAACACCTGGGAGAGAGTCCGCCGTTCAACTAAAAGAAAAGGCTATGAGGCAGGGAGCCAGGTGATCAGGCTCGACTGGTCCCACCCCCACAAAAAAAAAAAACAGCAATTGTAAACACTCTGGGTTGAGAGTTTCACAGCAAGCACAGCTGAACCTGGAAAGGTCCCGCTTTGCAGAGGAGGGGCATCCGCCATTACCAAGGCATCCACCACTACGGAGGTAGTCTGCCATTGCTGAAGCAGCCCGCTGTTGCTGAGGCAACCCGCCATTACAGAAAGAGTCCGCCATTACAGAGGTGGGCCAGCTTTGCTGAGGCAGTTCTAACTACACCCGTATAAACAGGACTGCAGGGAACTTCACACAGCAGCTCAGCAAACCCTCTGCAGGCAGACAGTGGCTAGGCTGTCTACTCCGTGGGCAGGGAAGCCCTGATGGAAAGGCAATAGCACAATGGAAACTCATAAATAAAGCCCTAACTAGCCAGGACAGAGCACCTGGGGAAAAAAAGGGGGGCTTATGAGTTCTGCTGCAGCAGACTTAAATGTACCTGCCCAGCAGCTCTAAATCAACAACAGAGATCACAGCTCAGCACTTGAGCTCCTATAAAGGACAGACTGTCTCCTCAAGCAGCTCCCTGACCCCTGTATATCCAGTCACCTCATAAAGGAGATCTCAGACTGACATTTGGAGGGTATCCTTCTGGGACAAAGATAGCAGAAGAAGAAACCGGCAGCAACCCTTACTGTTCTGCAGTTGCTGCAGGTGATTCCCAGGCAAGCAGGGCCTGGAGTGGACCTCCAGCAGTCCTACAGCAGAGGGGCCCGACTATTAGAAGGAAAACTCAGACACAGTAGGAAATAACTTCATCATCAACAATCTAGACGTCCATTCAGAGACCCAATCTGAAAGTCAACAACTTCAAAGACGACCGGTGGATAAATCCACAAAGATAGGAAGAAACCAGCACAAAAAGGATGAAAACACCCAAAACCAGAATGCCTCTCCTCCTACAAGGGATCACAACTCCTCATCAGCAAGGGAACAAGGCTGGATAGAGAATGAGTGTGATGAACTGACAGAATCAGGCTTCAAAAGGTGGGAATAAGAAACTTCTGTGAGCTAAAAGAACATGTTCTAACCCAAAGCAAAGAAACTAAGAACCTTGAAAAAAGATCTGATGAAATGCTAACAAGAAAAGACAATTTAGAGAGGAATATAAGTGAACTGATGGAGCTGAAAAACACAACATGAGAACTTCACGAAGCATGCACAACTTTCAACAGCTAAATTGACCAAGCAGAAAAAAGAATATCAGAGGTCAAAGATCAACTCAATGAAATAAAACGAGAAGGTAAGATTAGAGAAAAAAGGGTAAAAAAGAATCAACAAAGTCTCCAAGAAATATGGGACTATCTTAAAAGACCTAATCTACGTTTGATAGGTGTACCTAAATGTGACAAAGAGAATGAATCCAAGCTGGAAAATACTCTTGAGGACATTATCCAGGAACACTTCCCCAACCTAGCAAAGCAGGCCAATATTCAAGTCCATGAAATACAGAGAACACCACAAAGATATTCCTCAAGAAGAGCAATCCCAAGACATATAATCGTCAGATTCACCAGGGTTGAAATGGAGGAGAAAATGCTAAGGGCAGCCAGAGAGAAAGGTTGAGTTACCCACAAAGGGAAGCCCATCAGACTCACAGCAGATCTATCAGCAGAAACCCTACAAGCCAGAAGAGAGTGGGTGCCCATATCCAACATCCTTAAAGAAAAGACCTTTCAACCCAGAATTTCATATCCAGCCAAACTAAGCTTCATATGTGAAGGAAAAATAAAATCCTTTGTGAACAAGCAAGTACTCAAAGATTTTGTCATCACCAGGCTTGCTTTACAAGGGCTCCTGAAAGAGGCACTAAACATAGAAAGGAACAACCAGTACCAGCCATTCCAAAAACATACCAAATGCTAAAGAGCATCAACACAATGAAGAAACTGCATCACCTAATGGGCAAAACAACCAGCTAGCATCAAAATGGCAGTATCAAATTCATACATAACAATATTAACCCTATATGTAAATGGGCTAAATGCACCAATCAAAAGACACAGACTGGCAAATTGGATAAAAAGCCAAAATCCATCGGTGTGCTGTATCCAGGAAACCCATCTCACATGCAAGGATACACAAAGGCTCAAAATAAAGGGATGGAGGAAGATTTACCAAGCAAATGGAGAGCAAAAAGAAGCAGGAGTTGCAATTCTCGTCTCTCATAAAATAGACTTTAAAGCAACAAAGAAGGACATTACATAATGGTAAAAGAATCGATGCAACAAGAAGAGCTAACGATCCTAAATATATATGGACCCAATACAGGAGCACCCAGATATATAAGGCAAGTTCTTAATGACTTACAAAGAGACTTAGACTCCCACACAATAATAGTGGGAGGCTTTAACACTCCACTGTCAATATTAGACAGATTGACCAGACAGAAAATTAACAAGGATATCCAGGACTTGAACTCAGACCTGGAATAAGCAAACCTAATAGACATTTACAGAACTCTCCACCCCAAATCCACAGAATATACATTCCTCTTAGCACCACATCGCACCTACTCTAAAACTGACCACATAATTGGCAGTAAATCCCTCCTCAGCAAATGCAAAAGAACAGAAATCATAACAAACAGTCTCTCAGACCACAGTGCAATCAAGTTAGAACTCAGAATTCAGAAACTAACTCAGAACCGCACAGCTTCATGGAAACTGAACAACTGGCTCTTGAATGTTGACTGGATAAACAGTGAAATGAAGGCAGAAATAAAGATGTTCTTCGAAATCAACAGGAACGAAGACACAACATACCAGAATCTCTGGGACACATTTAAAGCAGTCTCTAGAGGAAAACATACAGCAATAAATGCCCATATGAGAAGCAAGGGGAGATCTAAAATTGACACCCTATCATCAAAACTGAAAGAGCTAGAAGAGGAAGATCAATAAAACTCAAAACCTAGCAGAAGACAAGAAATAACTAAGATCAGAGCAGAACTGAAGGAGATAGACACACAAAACACCCTTCAAAAAAAATCAATAAATCCAGGAGCTGGTGTTTCAAAAAGATCAACAAAATAGACCACTAGCCAGATTAACAAAAAAGAAAAGAGAGAATAACCAAATAGATGCAATAAAAATGATAAATGGGATATCACCACAGACTCTACAGAAATTCAAACCATCATCAGAGATTATTACAAACAACTCTATGCACATAAACTGTCTTTATGTGCATAGAGTTGCACATAGAGTTTCTATGCCCATTCTTTGTTTCTATGCACATCCATTTCTTTCTATCCTGGAAGAAATGGATAAATTCCTGGACACTTGCCTCCTCCCAAGGCTAAATTAGGAAGAAGTTGAAACCCTGAACAGACCAATAACAAGATCTGAAGTTGAGGTAGCAATTAAGAGCCTACCACACAAAAAAAACCCAGGTCCAGATGGGTTCACAGCCGAATTC
The DNA here is from genome assembly GCA_031835075.1 of Saguinus oedipus. Classification (NCBI taxonomy): domain Eukaryota; kingdom Metazoa; phylum Chordata; class Mammalia; order Primates; family Cebidae; genus Saguinus; species Saguinus oedipus. The sequence continues at coordinate 170,675,763 of CM063172.1, read as the reverse complement.
TACCAAACACACAAAGAGGAGCTGGTACCATTCCTTCTGAAACTATTCCAAATAATACAAAAAGAGGGAATCCTTCCCAATTCATTTTATGAGACCAACATCATCCTGATACCAAAACCCGGCAGAGACTCAACAGGAAAAGAAAACTTCAGGCCAATATCCATGACGAACATAGACGCAAAAATCTTCAATAAAATACTGGCAAGCCGATTGCAACAGCACATCAAAAAGCTTATCCATCATGATCAAGTAGGATTCATTCTGGGGATGCAAGGCTGGTTCAACATACGCAAGTCTATAAACGTAATTCACCATATAAACAGAACCAAAGACAAATCCACATGATTATCTCAATTGATGCAGAGAAGGCCTTTGACAAAATTCAGCAGCTCTTTACGCTAAAAACACTTGATAAACTAGGTATTGACGGAACGTATCTCAAAATAATAAAAGCTATTTACGACAAACCAACAGCCAATAACATACTGAATGGGCAAAAACTGGAAGCACTCCCTTTGAAATCTGGCACTAGAAAAGGATGCCCTCTCTCACCCCACTCCTATTCAATATAGTACTGGAAGTTCTAGCCAGAGCAATCAGGCAAGAAAAAGAAATAAAGGGTATTCAAACAGGAAAGGAGGAAGTCAAATTGACTCTATTTGCAGATGACATGATTGTATATCTAGAAGACCCCCTCGTCTCAGCCCAAAATCTCCTGAAACTGATAAGCAATTTCAGCAAAGTCTCAGAATATAAAATCAATGTGCAAAAATCACAAGCATTCCTATATACCAATAACAGACTTAAAGAGAGCCAAATCAAGAACGAACTGCCATTCACAATTGCTACAAAAAGAATAAAATACCTAGGAATACAACTAACAAGGAATGTAAAGGACCTCTTCACGGAGAACTACAAGCCACTGCTCAACGAAATAAGAGAGGACACAAACAGATAGAGGAACATTCCATGTTCATGGTTAGGAAAAATCAATATCGTGAAAATGGCCATACTGCCCAAAGTAATTTACAGATTCAATGCTATCCCCATCAACATACCAACGACCTTCTTCACAGAACTGGAGAAAAACACCTTAAACTTCATATGGAACCAAAAGAGAGCCCACATAGCCAAGTCAATTCTAAGTAAAAAGAACAAAGCAGGAAGCATCACACTATCAGACTTCAAACTATACTACAAGGCTACAGTAATCAAAACAGCATGGTACCGGTACCAAAACAGAGATATAGGCCAGTGGAACAGAACAGAGGCATTGGAGGCAACACAACATATCTACAATCATCCGATCTTTGACAAACCTGACAAGAACAAGCAATGGAGAAAGGATTCCCTGTTTAATAAATGGTGTTGGGAAAACTGGCTAGCCATGTGCAGAAAGCAGAAACTGGACTCCTTCCTGACACCTTACACTAAAATTAACTCCAGATAAATTAAAAACTTACACATAAGACCTAAGACCATAAAAATCCTAGAAGAAAATCTAGGCAAAACCATTCAGGACATAGTTGTAGGCAAGGACTTCATGACCAAAACACCAAAAGCATTGGCAACAAAAGCCAAAATAGACAAATGGGACCTAATCAAACTCCACAGCTTCTGCACGGCAAAAGAAACAGTCACTAGAGTGAATTGGCAACAGAATGGGAAAAAATTTTTGCAGTCTACCCATCTGACAAAGGGCTGATATCCAGAATTTACAAAGAACTAAAACAGATTTACAAGAAAAACACAAGCCCATTCAAAAGTGGGCAAAGGATATGAACAGACTATTTACAAAAGAAGACATACATGAAGCCAACAAACATGAAAAAATGCTCATCATCACTGGTCATTAGAGAAATGCAAATCAAAACAACATTGAGATACCATCTCATGCCAATTAGAATGGCGATCATTAAAAAATCTGGCGACAACAGATGCTGGAGAGGATGTGGAGAAATAGGAACACTTTTACATTGTTGGTGGGAGTGTAAATTAGTTCAACCATTGTGGAAGACAGTGTGGCCATTCCTCAAGGACCTAGAAATAGAAATTCCATTTGACCCAGCAATCCCATTACTGGGTACACATCCAAAGGATTATAAATCGGTCTACTATAAGGACACATGCACACGAATGTTCATTGCAGCACTGTTCACAAGAGCAAAGACCTGGAACCAACCCAAATGCCCATTGATGATAGACTGGACAGGGAAAATGTGACACATATACACCATGGAATATTGTGCAGCCATCAAAAACGATGAGTTCCTGTCCTCTGCAGGGACATGGATGAACCTGGAAACCATCATTCTCAGCAAACTGAGACAAGAACAGAAAATCAAACACTGCATGTTCTCACTCATAGGTGGGTGTTGAACAACGAGAACACATGGACACAGTGAGGGGAGCATCACACACTGGGGTCTGTTGGGGGGAAATTGGGGAGGGACAGCAGGGGGTGGGGAGTTGGGGAGAGATAGCATGGGGAGAAATGCCAGATATAGGTGAAGGGGAGGAAGGCAGCAAATCACGCTGCCATGTGTGGACCTATGCAACAATCTTGTATGTCCTTCACATGTACCCCAAAACCTAAAATGCAATGAAAAAAATATGGAGACAACAGATATTGGAGAGGATGTGGAGAAATAGGAACACTTTTACACACTGTTGATGGGACTGTATATTGGTTCAGCCATCGTGGAAGACAATGTGGCAATTCCTCAAACACCTAGAAATAGAAATTCTATTTGACCCAGTAATCCTATTACTGGGTATATACCCAAAGGATTATAAATCTTTCTATTATAAAGACACATGCACATGTATGTTCACTGCGGCACTGTTTACAATAGCAAAGACCTGGAACCAATCCGAATGCCCATTGATTATAGACTGGACAAGGAAAATGTGGCATATCTACACCATAGAATACTATACAGCCATAAAAAAACAATGAGTTCGTGTCCTTTGTAGGGACATGTATGAATCTGGAAACCATCATTCTCAGCACACTCACACAGGAACAGAAAATCAAACACCACATGTTCTCACTCACAGGCGGATGTTGAACAATGAGAACAGATGGACACAGGGAGGAGAGCATCACACACTGGGGTCTGTTGGTGGAGGTTGGGGAGGGACAGCGGGGGTCGGGGAGGTTCGAGAGGGATAACATGGGGAGAAATACCAGATATAGGTGACAGGGGAGATGGAGGCAGCAAACCACATTGCCATGTATCTACCTATGCAATAATCCTGCATAATCTGCACTTGTACCCCAGAACCTAAAGTACAATTAAAAAAAAATTAAGCAAATCATAAAAATATAAAATGACATAAATTAGAATTAGAAAAAAATCTCAGTGGCATAACTCAGAATTTTTTAAATTTTTAAATCAAAAATCAAATCAATTTTTTTATTTCAAAAATCAAAAACAAACTAGAAGGCAGGTAAGAGCAAATAAACAGAATGGATAATGCCTTCACTGAAATGAGGTCAACAAAAGCAAACTTTATAACTCAATAAGAAACTAAGAAAAAGAAAAGATATGAAACGAAGTGACAGAGAAGACAGGCAAAGTAGGTCCAATATATATAAAGAACAGTTCCCAAAGAGAACTGAATCAGAGAAGCAAAAAAAATGTGAAACCGTAAGTTAAGAAACTCACTAGAAATTTAAAACACAGTCTGACCAAAAAAAAAAAAAAACCCTGAAACTCTGTATTCAAAGTACACACCATGTATCTGAAAATATTAAACTGGAAAAACCAACCCCATGTAAAGCTAGCAGAGTTTAAAGAAAAAAATCCTTTTGGTATTCAGCAAACACACCAAACAAAGTTCTTCTAAGTGGAAACAAAAAAATCACAATGTCGTCAGACCTTTCAACATCAATGTTTCCTGTCAAAAGACAAGGAATAACAAATTTATCCAAGGAAAGAAGATACAAACCAAAGATTTTATGGACAACCAAACAAAATTCCAGGTATAAATGTTGCAAACTGTTAGAAAAAGAAACTGTTAGGAACAGGAAATACTGTCCTCCTGAGCCCTGACTCAGAAATCCACTAAAGAACAGGTATCACTCAACCAGAATGACTCAAGAGACTGGAATATAGTAATTAAAAATGAGACTTTAAACAAAATCCAAAACTTCTATCTACATGTCTACTATCAATATTCTATCTATCTACACACATACAACGCTAAAGAACAAAATGACAGCTATGGAGAAGAAAGTTCTGTCATACATGGCTGTATGACGTGACAATATAGATATACCACAACACCAAAATCGGGGGAAAAGGAAAGGGCATATGTAATACTTCAGCATTTCATTGGCAGTAAAAAAAAAAAAAAAAGGATAATTCCAATATAGTTCAAAGTTGGGAACAAGCAGATTAAAAAATTGAAGGAGGGATGTGAGGGGTATTATGTAAAGATATAACACAAAGACATCTTGGGGGAAATAAACCCATCTTAAACATTAGAAGTAAATAAATAAATAAAACTAGTTCCAAAAAGCTTACACTAAAAATTGGAAGGATAAAACATAAAATGTTTTAAAAGATTAACTATGCCTGTGAGAGAGGCTAAACTCCTTTGAAAATATATTTAGATTTTCTTGTAAAACCAAGTATTTTACTTAATTCTTATAAAAACAAATTAAAAACCAATACCTAAAAACAAAATTTTAAGAAATCTATGAATAGGTCAACAAATGTGTGCCATACGACGGAATATTATTCAGCCATAAAAAGGAATGAAGCACTGATACACATCACAGCAAGGATGAACCTTGAAAACATTATGCAACTGGAAGAAACCAGTCTCAAAAGACCACATACTGTATGACCCCATTAGATGGCTAGGCGAATATTAAGAGACAGAAAGTACATAAGCGGTTGCCTAGGAATGGGGCTAGCGAGAACAGGAGGTGACTTCTTGTGGGGTGATGAAAATGTTCCAAAGTTAGACAGTGAGGACAGTTGCAGTGGCGATGGTTACACAACTCCAAATACAGAGAACCACTAAACGGAACACTTTAAAACAGTGAATTTTATGCTATGTGAATTATATCTCAATAAAGCTATTATTTTGGAAATACAATAGAAAAAAGAAGAGAACCTAATTGTATACCTAGTGAGTGACAGAACCCCAAGAAGAAATGTTCCCAAAGTCTTTAAAACGCAGTTATCTGATGTTACATCCATAGAGAGCTATACTCCAAGGATGACCAAAAACAAAACTTGAATTGTTTTCCAGTAATCAAATTGAAATGACTGTGTACTTTATTCTATCATACCTGGTATCACAGAAAACTGGGCTTAAGAAAGGCAGTGATAAATGGATTAAGTCAGAAACGATTAAGCAAAAATCTGAAATCCTGAATTTGAATCAGAAGTGTCAGAATGGACTTGTGATGCATTTTGTCTGTGTTTTCATCTGTCCACTAAAGACTAAAACAATGACCAGCCACAATTTCAGTTGCAATGAACAATGCTGGTGTCAGATTGTGGTCTTGGATGCCTGTCATCTCAGCACTCTGGGAGGCTGACGTGTACAGAGCACTTGAGGTCAGAGTTTGAGACCGGCCTGGCCAACATGGGGTAATCTCATCTCTAATAAAAATACAAAAAATTAGCTGGGCATGGTGGCAAATGCCTGTAATTACAGCTACTTGGGAGGCTGAGGCACGAGAATCACTTGAGCCCAGGAGACAGAGGTTGCAGTAAGCTGAGATTGTGCCACTGCATTCTAGCCTAGTCAAGAGAGTAAGACCCCATCTCAAAAAAAAAAAAGAAAATATATCTGATTCTCAACCTGGAACAGAAACACAATGTCAGCCTGGAATAGTCAGTTATACTAAATAGCAGGGAAGCTATCAAAGGGCTGTGAAAAACAAAAGTCAAGGCATTGAATACGTTCCTATTGTCCAAAGATGGGATGTGAATGTTAATTAAAACAATTACTTAAATAGATTACAGTAATGACATCCATGGATTGAAATGTATCAAATATGTTTAAATTCAATAGTTCAAAATCAGTCACCAATAAACCAAATCATTATTTTAAAAAATAGTAAATAAAAGGGAAAGAATCAACCACATTTATCTTGCCATTTCCATCAACTATTCCACAAAGTAACCATATAATAGGTGAGGAAAAGTTTATCCTTATAGCAATATCTAATAAATGAAATGAATAATAAAGAAGCTAATAAATTAAGAAGAAATAAGTAGAATATCCTTAATGAATTAAGGAATCTAGGAATGTTCATCAACTACTACTAATGGCACAAATAGTCAGATATGTGTGTGTGTCCTGAGAAAGCAGTGTTAATATAATCCACCAATAAAAACAATTATGAATTGTATCAATCCAATCTATCTCATAGCCAATTCACAGAGAACACACAGAAAATAGAAATATGTGGGTCAACTGGGATATAATGATAAAAATTCAGACCCTCCAGGATAAATGACCCTGTTTCTTCATATATGGCAAAAAAAAAAAAAAAAAGGCAAGGAGGAATCTACAGACTAAAAAAACTTCAGAAATATAATCAACAATGACAACACATGGACATTACCTGCAAACTGATTCAAAGTGTAAGAAGAAAAGCATGACAATTACAAAATTTTAAAATAATCTGAGTACACATAAAATAAGGTAGTCATATAATAATAACAGACATGACTGTATAAAAATGTTAAATTTCTATGCAGTGTTAAGTATCCTAAACAAGTTAAAAGGCAAACTGAAATATTTATAGCTGTCACAGAAAAATGAATAAAATTCATAAATATAAATAGTTCCAACAGATCAACAAGAGAAAGGCAGCCTAACAGAAAATAAGCAAAATAAATAAGAAAACTAAAAGAAATGCAAATGGCCAATAAACATGAAAAATAGGTTCAGTGTCACCAGAAATGAAGAGAAAGATTTAAGCCAGGTGCCAGTGGCTCACGCCTGTAATCCTAGCACTTTGGGAGTCGAATGTGGGCAGACCACTTGAGGCCAGGAGTTCGAGACCAGCCTGGCCAATATAATGAAACCCCATCTCTACTAAAAATACAAAAAATTAGCCAGGTGTGGTAGTACATGCCTGTAATTCCAGCTACTCAGGAGGCTGAAGCATGAGAATAACTGGAACCTGGGAGGTGGAGGTTGCAGTGAGCTGAAACTGTGCCACCGCACTCCAGCCTGGACAATGGTGTGAGGCTCTGAATTTTAAAATAAATAAAAATAAATATATATTTCAATAAAATTACATTTTTTACTGATCATGGTTGCAATAATGAGGAAAAATCCAATTTCTCCAATACTGTTGGGTAAAGTATAAATTAGTATAGTCTTTTTGGAGAGCAATTAGGCAATATATATCAAAGATGTGTATGTGCATATCCCATGACCTAACAATTCCATTTCAATTAACCATTCTTACAAAAACAACAGAGTAAGTTCATAAAGGGGTGTGTACAAGAATGTCTGTGGCTACAATGTTTACACAGCAGAACAATTAAATTTCTATCAAGAGTGAAATAATTAAATAAGTTATGGTACAGTCATATAATGGAATACCATGTAGAGCGATATATATTTATAAGAACAGATCCAAAGTAGACAGCATGGGGGAAACCCCTCAGATATGTATAGCATTATTACATTTGTTTTAAAAAATTACATGGCTGGGCGCGGTGGCTCACGCCTATAATCCCAGCACTATGGGAGCCAAGGCGGGTGGATCATGAGGTCAAGAGATCGAGACCATCCTGGTCAACAAGGTAAAACCCCATCTCTATTAAAAATACAAAAATTAGCTGGGCGTGGTGGTATGAGCCTGTAGTCCCAGCTACTCGGGAGGCTGAGGCAGGAGAATTGCCTGAACCCAGGAGGCGGAGGTTGCGGTGAGCCGAGATCGCGCCATTGCACTCCAGCCTGGGTAACAACAGCGAAACTCCATTTAAAAAAAAAAAAAAAAAAAAAATTACATGTGTTACATAACAAAGGCATAATTTATAGAATCACAAGAAAATATAAACCAGATGATAATTACTCTGAGCAGTGACAGAGGACAGGGACTTCAAAAATGTATCCCTATAAATAAACAAAAGGAAAGCATATTGTTTTTTTAAATGAAGTGTTAGATACAAAGAGCCTTTACATTACCCTTCAAAAGTCAGTTTCTGTGGTTCTACACTGGGATCCCATCACAAACTGAAATTCCTACACAGGCTTAAGTGATGTAAACAGGTGCACTTGGGTGGCCATAAGACAAATGATGGATACTGTGGTACACTGGAGCACTTCTGCTGCTGGTCATGTGGGAATGTGAGTCCAGTGTCGACAGACTTCCCACGATTTCAAGGAACACACAAATCTGGATTTTCCCATTTAAAAATGTAAGGCACTAAGTCAAAAATATTTAAAACACTGTGTGGGACAAAATGTAACCTTGGGAGGCTGTACACTGTCAAGAGCATACATGGCTTTATAGCCAGAGCTCTGGGTTCATAACGTGGCTCTGCCACTTTCTAGATGTGTAACCTGATCAAGTTACTTAGCCCTCTTCCTAGCCCCAGCATATAGCGAGTACTCAGTTAATGCTAGCTACTAGTCTTAATATTACTGCTGTGCTATTGTTACCACGGGATCCAGTTCTCTGCTGAAAGTTGATGACTTCTGTCCTAGCCGTGAGCTTCTATCAGTTTGAGTCATTTTGCTCACTATAGCCCAAAATAATGTACACAACTTCCTGCTTTCCTCTGTATTTTTTTGTGTGTTTAAGAAAACAGAAAACCAGGCCGGGCACGGTGGCTCAAGCCTGTAATCCCAGCACTTTGGGAGGCCGAGACGGGTGGATCACAAGGACAAGAGATCGAGACCATCCTGGTCAACATGGTGAAACCCCGTCTCTACTAAAAAATACAAAAAAATTAGCTGGGCATGGTGGCGCGTGCCTGTAATCCCAGCTACTCAGGAAGCTGAGGCGGGAGAATTGCCTGAACCCAGGGGGCGGAGGTTGCGGTGAGCCGAGATCGCGCCATTGCACTCCAGCCTGGGTAATAAGAGCGAAACTCCGTCTCAAAAAAAAAAAAAAAGAAAACAGAAAACCTAAAGGCAAATGAGCAAGTATGCACTTGTTAGTGTGTCATTCAATTAAAAAGTTCTTGTAATCTTACAAAATCCGACAGGGAATAATCGAAACAAATAAGGTTAACTCTAACAACTGTATTAAGTAGCATGATCTTAAAGGCATGGGGTGGAGGAGCACTGTAGCCTAACCAGTGTTTCCAGTGAGCACCAGATCTACGCTAGTGCTGATCTGGCTCCACGTGAGGCAGGTAGGAAGTTTGTTAACAATGTCAGTGCTCACATCCCCTACCGGGAGACTCTGATTTGCCGTACTCTGAGAATGGCATAGGCACACTTTTTTTTTTTTTTTTTTGAGATGGACTTTTGCTCTGTTGCCCAGGCTGGAGTGCAGTGGTGTGATCTCAGCTCACTGCAATCTCCGCCTCCTGGGTTCAAGCAATTTTCCTGCCTTAGCCTCCTGAGTAGCTGGGATTACAGGTGCACACCACCACGCCTGGCTAATTTTGGTATTTTTAGTAGAGACAGGGTTTCCCCATGCTGGTCAGGCTGGTCACGAACTCCTGACCATGTGATCTGCCTGCCTTGGCCTCCCAAAATGCTGGAGGCACAGGTACTTTTTAAAGCCCTCTAGGTAATGCTGATGTGCAGCCAGGTTTGGAAACCATTTAGCATCAAGTCTGGTATCCCAGAATCCTGAATTTAAATCCCCCTAACAATCTATAGCTCAGTGAGTTTTGTGAAAGTTATCTACTGTACCTAAACTGGTTTCTTTATTGGTAGAATGTACAGACCACCACCATCTCACAGGGTTGTTGAGTCTGGCACACTGTAAGAGTCAATAAATGGATAGCTGTTGTTATAGATTTCCTAGTTTCTATATGATTTGTCTGCTTTGAATATAAACATCAGGGTTTCCTGTCTGTACAGGAAAAAATGAGCACAACTGTTGTTAGAATCCAAAAACAAACAGTATTTCATTGGTAGTTGAACAAGTAGTTCATATTTAAACATTAAATTTATAATAACTAAATGATCATTTCTAATTCTAAAGAAAGCAAATATGACAGTAACAAATATATATATATATATATATATATATATTCCTAGTATTTGAGGCAACAAAGCCAGACAATTACATTTTGTACATATTAAAATATATTCATCTTTCTCTTCTGAAAATTAAGTTCATATGAAAATCAAAAAAGGAGTATGAAATAACTATATTACAATTTTCTGTGAGTATTTAACATTTTAAATTGGACAAAACCCACAGAACTATACAGAATGCACATTTTAGAAAGTCAACCAGGATACTGGAGGATCCCAAGATGCAACGCAGACTGAAATAAATGAAATCTAATTAAATTACAAAAGTGTGATACCCCCTCACTGAGGAAGATGAACGAAAAAGGTGCTGACCTAAGTTACTTTGGAAAATAGTGTTTTGACTATACAAGGCTAAAAACAAAAGGAACTTCACTGAAACACTACACCCTAATTGATAAACTTACTTCTCACAAGGGTACCAGTTAGCAATTCTGAAACTACTTTACGAGTATGCTAGGGCTGAACAAACATGTAATTAATAATAGCAATGGAAGCCAGGTTTCACATTATAAGAGAAGTAAGTTATAGATAAGCAAGGGAGGAAAGTCAGAATGAACTTTGTGCTGGATCAGAGCCAGAGACATCAGTATGAACTCACGATTATTTTAGATAGATAGATAGATAGATAGATAGATAGATAGATAGATAGATAGATAGATAGATAGATAGATAGATAGACAGACAGACAGACAGACAGACAGACAGACAGACAGACAGACAGACAGACAGACAGATGATAGACAAACACATAGATATGGAATTACAGATCTATGTGTATACATGCATTAGAAGACATACCTGTATTTTCTAATTCTGTCACTGAGAGGGCCTAAAAGCAATGATACCCCAAAAGCAACGAACACACCCAGTACCCACATTTTCATTTCTAAATACCACTATCCAGTAAAAGGAACCAGAGCTCCTTGGAGAAATGGCTGATCCTAGGACAGAAAGAGAGAAAACACAAGACAAGCCCAGAGCATCTTGTGGTATACGAAAGAAATGATTCAAGAAGCAAATGAAAAGGAAAATAATACAACAAAGGATGGGAGCATATCAAAAGGACACAGAAGCCAACTGAAGAGCTCCAATGCACTAAAACAAGAACAGCTTGAGCAACAAAATCAGTAACAATGGTACTGGATTATAACTCAAAGTAAAAACAACAGCAGCAAACATTTTTGAGTCCATACTGATATAAATAACCAAATAAATAAATGAGAAGCAGCAAAACTTCCATCTGGAGAAATTCCAAATAATACATTAGACACTCCCTCCTCCAGGAGGTAGAGATTAATTTCCCTCCCCTTGAGAGCGGGTTGTGCATAGCCACTTACTTCCAAAGAAGTCGAGCATGGAAAGGAAAAAATGGTGACTCCTGGAGAAACCTGGCAGACACCACCTTAAGTGATCAAAGTTCACATCACCAGTGATAAAGTAATGCCACTGGGGCATTTCAACTCTGTGGCATCCATCCCCATGCCCATCGCCCCAGTCTAGTCATGAGAACACATCAGATAAATTCAGATTCGTGGACGTGACAACTAAATGCAATGTGGTGTCTTCGATTGGTTCCTAGAATAGAAAAGGAAATCAGCAGAAAAAGTGGGAAATCCAAATAAAGTCTGTAGTTTAGTTAACAGCACTTTGTACCAATGTTAATAGATTCGTTTTAACAAATGTAGAGGGTGAGAAGTCAATATTAATAGGTGCTGGATGAAGTGCATCTAAGAACTCTGTACTATCTGCAAATTTTCTATCAGTCTGATATTATCCCAAGATGAAAAGTTTATTCTAAAAAAATACAATTGTATGGAGTCGTTTTGGTATTAAGGATTAATCTTTTACATATCTTTACTTGGTTTGTTTTAACTTCTAAGCTAAATTGGACTGTAAATAAATAGTACTACAAAATGCATCCTTAGCAACAGTAACTGTTGGGAAGGACACCTGGAAACTACCGGACTGCTGAGATGACTCCTGAAACTTTTAAGAAGGGCTGGGAAGGGCCAACATGCAAGCACGTCTAATGGAGGAGGAGCAAGAATCGGAGGCAAGACGATCCCTAACATTGGGAGACTATGAAGCATTATGAAATGGTTATTTGTTACACTCATCCCTAAGACCCAAGATCCACAATACTCAGACTAGAAGAACTGATATTACAACGAAGTGGGAAAAACAAGTATAAACAATGAGATCCTGGGATGTTCTAAACAGCAAAGGAATACAAGAAGTAAAAGATAAATGGAAAAATATTTACAGAAGACCTCGGACTGTATCTGGGTCCACAAATGGAGTTGGGCGAGGGTAAGATATCCTGTTATTTTTTCCTATTATATTATAGTAGCCCTTACAGACAGGATAAAACTGCAGCTCGTATTATTAGTTGAGCTACATGGATTTAAATAAGTGTCATCTAACAATCTGAGACTCTCTTATTTACAACACCGTTTTCTATAGGTAAGTATTTTCAAGATCCCAAACAACTGCCTATTCAAGTGAACTCTGGAAACTAATCCATCTGTTTCAATTAGAGACTGCCTATGTAACTAGAAATGGATCCTGAGGAAATCAATTTACAGAGGGTATGGAGCTGTAACTTTGTATAATTTTGAACAAAATCATTATTTATGGCATTCATATTGTGAAAACAAACTGCAAACAGATTTTTTTTTTTCTTAGTATTACTAGTTGCAGTTCTTTTAAAAGATTCTGAAAACATAATAAAATTTCAGAGAAAAATTATTTTGGGCTGGGTGTGGCAGCTCACGCCTATAATCCCAGCACTTTGGGATGCTAAGGCAGGTGGATCACCTGAGGTCAGGAGTTTGAGACCAGCCTGACCAACATGGTGAAACCCGGTCTCTACTAAAAATACACAAATTTAACAGGCATAGTGGCACATGCCTATAATCCCAGCTACTCCAGAGGCTGAGGCAGGAGAATCACCTGAACCCCCAAGGTGGAGGAAGTTGCAGGAAGCTAAGATGGCACCATTGCAATCCAGCCTGGGCAACGAGCAAAACTCTGTCTGAAAAAAAAATTATTTTGTAAAGCATGCTTACCAACAAAGGGAAATTAAATGTAAGATCACATATGCTTTGCAAAGAATGGTAACAAGTAATTTAATTTAAAAAAAAAATAAAGACATAAAAAAGTCAAATCTCACAAGTTTCTTTTCTACAAAATCCTTCACCTGTATGCATTCCTATTATCGCAGAAACCAAAAAAACTGCAAAATATGCATGATATACAATTTGTGGTACCTTATCAGTTCAGATAATTAAGATAAGCTCTAACAATTAAGAACAAAAACAAAACGGTCCTCAAACCTAAAAGGTTTTATTGCCTAAAATGTATGCCCTCAAAATATACAATTATTTGGCAGAGGTTAAAAGGCAGAACACATCTTAACTATAAAAGTATAGTTGCACCCATGTGGATTTGCAGCTTGCATCAAGGAAAAAAAAAAGTAATAAAACTTCTAAAATCAAAAGTTTATGGTTGACTTGTATAGCGTTTTACCATTTGATATGATTGGGACCTGTGTCCCCACCCTAGGTTGAACTGTAATCCCCAGTGTTGGAGGTGGGGCCTGGTAGAAGGTGACTGGATCATGGTGGTGGGTTTGTGGCTTAGTACCATCCCATTGATGCTGTTCTCAAGATGGTGAATGAGCTGTCAAGAGATCTGGTTGTTTAAAAGAATGTAGCACCTCCACCCTGTCCCTGCTCCAGCCATGAGAAGTACCCGCTCTGGCTTTACCTTCCATCATGACTATAGTTCCTTGAGGCCTCCCCAGAAGCTGATGATGCTTGCCATGCTTCCCATACAACCTGTGGGGCCATAAGCCAATTAAACCTCTTTTCTTTATTAATTACCCAATCTCAGGCATTTCTTTATAGCAGTGTGAATGGTGTATCATTCGAACTAATATGCCATTTACCACATATCTTTTTCAGCCTCACAACAGCCACCCTGTGAGGTAGGTAAGAAGGTATTTTTATACCCATTCTATAAATGCAAAGGCTTCAAATCAGAAAGATTCCTATTTACAATGTTACATGGTGAGAAAGGGCCACAGTGAGGAACGAAACCCAATTAATGAACTTCAAAATTGTGACTCTTTTCCTGGCATACAAAGCAAAATGACTATAACAAACCTAGGCGAGGAATGTATACACACACACACACCCCCCTACTTCCCTTTATAGAAATTATGTTCCTAATGTGGAACATAATTTCCCGATAAGTGAATTAGAATTATAAAGCCTTATAGCTTGTTAGTTTGGATTAACCGCCAATACTGAAGAATTCCCACTTCGGTTGTTACTCTTCCGTTACCTGATAAATACTTAGCATTTTATGAATCAAAATTTAAAATAACAGGGGCTTCTGTAGTTCCTTTTGGAAAAAACAATCTACAAGAAATTCTAACGAAGTCTTTCATTTATACACTTTATAAACTTTGAATTTGTATTTCTTTTTCTATAACAATGATGACTTCTTCAGTCAAATCTCAATTGATGAAACCAAAGGACTACAACTTAGATGAGAATTCAAAACTGTGGGGAAACTATCGTCTTTTTTCAACATGACTTCTAATATAAAATGTAAGGCATGTGTTTTCAATTTTCTCTTGCAATAACATATCTAAGGGACACAATCCCTTTTGTAGCAATAATTAATCACCAAAAGGAGTCTGGAGGGGAGAGGAAGAGAATTGGGGGAGGGAGGGTGGTAAAACAGCTTACGAAACCCTGACACGTCCACCCCACTCCAGTCCCACCGTGGCCTCTTTTAAGTGCTGCTCTCCTATGAGAACCACTGAATTAAGAGGTGAGGTTATATAGTCGGCTCTCTGAATTCACGGGACATGCATTCACAGATCAAAAACATTTGGAAAAAAACATTAAAAATAAGAATACAATAATAAAAAGCAACACAAACTACTCAGGAGGCTAAGGCAGGAGGACTGCTTGAGCCCAGGAGTTTAAGTCCAGCCTGGGCAATATAGTGAGACCCCAACTCTAAAACAGTAATAGTAATAACAACCATTTACACAGCATTTACATTGTGTTAGGTATTGTAAGTAATCTAGAGATGATTTAAAGCATACAGGAGGATGCACACAGGTTGCATGTAAATACTACACCATTTTATATAAGGGACTTGAGCATCCAAGGATCTGGGTGTCCACAGGGGTCCTGGAACAAATCCCCCTGGGATAAGATACCTAGAAATGTCAGTACTACCAGGACCTTTTTCTTCATTCATGTTACCTTCAAAACCAGTGGTCACAATAAAAATTAAACATCAACCCTATCTTGCCAACTATGTCCTTGGTGAAATCAAACCACTCCAGCCAATTCATGCCATTCACAAAATTAAAACTATTCAAAGAAAATGACATTCACACATTCAGGTTTAAGATTTCTAATCAAAATAATATTTAGAGTAAATCTCTTAAAATACAGCCACAAAGCATTGGTTCATGTTGTAAACATCTTCCTGAATTTATGTTACTGCTTAACCCCTTCCTCCTAAGGGCTCATAATCTGGCTGTCAGAATAAAAATTAAAATCTTGCAAACTCAAGTTTTCTACAGGTGTTTACCAGAGTTTCCAAGTTGTTTATCATTTATGAATGTAAAGCAAGCCAGACTGTGTGAAAAAAATAAGTATGTATAGTTGGCTCTCCATATCCAAGGACTCCATATTCACGAATTCAACCAACTGCAGATAATAAATATTCGGGAAGAAAAACTACATCTGTACTGAACACGTTCACACTTTTTTCATTATTCCCTAAACCAGACAGTATTAACAACCCATTTACATAGCACTTATATTACATGAGGCATTATACATAATCTAGATATGATTTAAAGCATACAGGAGGTTGTGCATTGGTTATATGCAAATACTGCATCATTCTGTATCAGGGACTTGAGCATTTAAGGATTCTGGGATCCAAGGGAAGTCCCAAAACCAAACCTCCTCTGATACAGAGAAGACTGTACATACACATGTATATAGTTACTAAAATTCAGAATCACAGACTTAACATGGGTATAAGGTATTTCAAAGATCTAGGTTTCACTTTTAGCCAGACGAACATGCAAACTCACCAGAAGAGCAAAATCACTTGTATAGTACTATTCTGGACTCTCAAGAACAATATCCCACAATATGGTGACACCCTTAACACTAAGGAATTTATAACATGTAAAGCTATCAAAAGCAAATCTATACTATTTTCAAGCCACTTCCTCTAGTGGGCACATTCCTCTCACAAAAATCTACACATCTCCAAACACATATTCGACAATAATCAGAACTTCCCTTAAACTTTCATCACCTGCACTAAACACTTTAATTTTGCCAGATACTGTCGGCTTTTCCCCTTTGATCATTCTGACATTTCCACAAATTACATCTCTTTAAAATACAGTGACCAAAACTTGACATGCTCATCAAAAGAGAGAAAACAACTTCAAAGAATAGAGAAAGATCTATCGCCATGACCTCGGGTGCCCTGTTCATTTAAAAATACCTTAGTGTGGCGTGGGCTATTTCCTGACTCACATGCAGCTTGTGGTCATCCATGACTGCGGCTTTCTTCCTTCTGTCTTTATTTATACCCAGCCCGTCCTTTGCCATCCTGTATTTACATGATTGAATTTATTCCTTCCACACACCACCTTGCATTTAATGCATTTTTCAGACATCTATTTCTTATTTATCATAGTACTTTACAGAAATGCTTAAATGTGCAATTTATAACTGCCATTTATGCTAAAAAAAAAATTAGAATACGAAAGTATATGATGATCAACACCGACATTATAATTTACAATAAATAAATGGAACTAAGGACATCACCATATTTTCCTATGGGAAACATACCTCCACTGGACGATCATTCTTTACCAATGCTATACGTGCCCTTTGTAAGGAACCATCCATTAGCTTGTGAAGTCTTAAAATTAACTTTCTTAACCCCATCTGCTTCAGTGCTTTGTCTACAAATGGTCTATAAATAGAAGTCAGACAATGTCTACTAAAGCCTGCTTCTGCGCTGCAGTCTGGTGCTCCCCAGCCAACAGAATCCTCCTCAGATCCGAGCCTCTCAAGCTTCCTGGATACGCAGTCCTGGATGTCGAAGCTGTTGTCTACGGGCTGCCTGATTTCCAGTACCCTAGGATCAGAGATTTGTTCTTCTTCACTCTCATCCGTACTACTTTCCAACTCCTTTAATTCTCCTTCTGTGTCTTCACCCTCATACTCTGGCTCATTACCTTTGGATGGTCGAGGGGAAGGGATTTCAAACACTGGCCAGCCAATGTCTGATAAATTCTTGATGCCCAAAACAGTGCCCATAATCCTTAATTTCTGATTTAAGTCTTTTGTGATGTTTAACCACAAACAGAGTGCCTGCACTCTGTCCTGGAAGTCTTTTGCAGCATATTTTTCATAGTCCTTCTGAAGAGCCTGCAATGATGGATAAAGTGCTTCTATGTACTCTAGCAGCTCCATTATCCGTTTTACCTGCTCAAATGAGACCCTCTGGCGTTGGAGATGCTCATGATGTGTTGAGTAACCCACAATCTTTGCTCCAGGAGTGGCTCTGCACTGCCCTTCTACTGAAGTACCATTAAAACTAGCTCCATCTCTAACAAAGGCGAAGCTCCCATAGTCGACTTTGAAAGTAAGGATTTCATTGATAATATCTGGGATGGCTTGACGGGCTGTATATAAAAACAAGTCCTGGTCGTTAATTGTCCGTCCTGCATGCCAGGCCTGTAGCTCTAACCAGATAAGTTCATTAGATCGGTTAAGCCAGAAACCAGACGTATTTTCTTGTCCTCTTTGCTCCCTGTCCTTCTTCTTTGAGACTGAGGTAAGCTTTAGCAAAAGTCGTAATGTTTCAAAAAACTTTAAGCGATCTGCTGGACAGTCAGTCCTAGAAGTCTGGCGTGCAGGTCTGGCTATAGGCATGGGAACAGATACTGGAATCTTAGCATTGCTACAGCCAAGGCTGAGGTAAGGCTTATTGAGATCCACATCTGGAATTGACTTTTTTGGCAAAGATCCCCCCACTGAGTCTAACATGAATGAGCACTGTACGTTTTTTTTATGATCACGCTCTGTTGTTCTAAGAGTTGCTCGGATCTTTTTCTCCTGCTTATAGCTGTATTCTTCCACATTCTCCACTGCTTTTCCAGTGTCTTTATGTGGAGGCTGATTTGGTGCATTCATTTTTTCTATTAAAAAAAAAAACAGAACATTATATAACTCTAAAATATGAAGCTACTCTCAATATTTTAAATAAAACTGAAATTCACATTTCACATGGACTTATATTTTCAGGCTGCTAAAAAGCATACTCTATCCTGAAAATTAAAGGAATCAAAAAACATATACGACATTTTTCTCTATATTTAAAAAAATTTATCAATTTTTCCAACATTTGCTACATTCTCTTATATTCACAACTAATCACCTAAAACTTGCTGTTTATTTCTATGCTACAAAGCATAGTTACCAAGTCATTTAACCAAACTTCCATAAGTAATCAACTTCAATTTAAGAAGGAAGAAACACCATAGGATATCTAATAGAAGCCTGGATGAGAAATCAAATTTAATTCCTGCATTTGTCATTAGCTAAATGTGTAAACTTAAGAGGAAGTCATGTATATTATCTGGATCACTTTTCTCATTGATAAAATTAGGCAGACTGATGCAAGAATCCTTAAGGCAACTTAAGGTTATTCTCATAAAAAACTGAAAGACAGTTGACAGACAAAAATGTTGACCTTAGTTGATTCCATTCATTTATTTCTTCTTTGCCACAAACAAGTGGGCAATAATATTTTAAATTTAAAATTAGCAAGACTGAAGACACACAGACTAATTGGGTATAATTTGCTTAGTATGTTATACTGGCACATAAAATCATTTACAATTAATTTGAAGAAAGCAAAAATCACACTTTCTTTCAAACAACTAAAAAAGGTTCTATACTTTGATTCCAAGTTTTGAAATGAACACATATACATCCTCTTTCCTGTATGACACTTTTAACACCATTAATTGCTCTACGTTACTGAAATACTTTCTGGGTTCTTACACTTCCTTAAGTCCCTTCTTTTCAAATATCTTCCTGGAACTTTGCTCACTAAATAAAATGTTAACGTTTCTCAAAGTGCTAATCTTAGATCTCATTCACTTCCACATCATATATTGATAATACCCAAACCTATAATGCCATTCCAATCTATCCTCTACACTCAAGGCATCATTTCACTGAATCTAGGACACACATTTTTTTCATATGTTAACATTTCTGAAATTAGAATGTTATATGTAATCAATGATGATATAAATAGTTTTAGGAACATATATGCCAATATATTTCATTTATATTTTTCTTTTTTTCTGAGACAGGCTGGAGTGCAGCCTCAACTTCCTGGGCTCAAGCGATCCTTCTGCCTCGGCCTCCCAAGTAGCTAGAACCACAAGAATGCACCACTATACCCAGCTAATTTTTTTTATATATATAGAGACAGGATCCTACTATGTTGCTCAGGCTGGTCTCAAATTCCCGGACTCAAGCAATCCTTCCACCTCTGTCTCCCAAAGTGCTGAGATTACTGGCATGAGCCATTATGCCTGGCCCATTTTTAAAAACATATATATATGTGTGTTTAAAAACATATATATATACACATACACACACACACAATATATATATATATATATATATGCATGCATAAGTAAAATATATTCTACATATCAAAAAGTATAAAAGATCTCTTCAAATAAATAAAAATTCCAATTATAAGAACATACTCATCAATTGTAAGCATTTTTTACCTTAGTATAATTTCTTAGTATATATTTTTATATATACTAAGAATTTTATTATATTAATATAATAATTATACTAAGAAATTATATCATTTTCTTCATATATATCAATCACCTAGTTTTATGTGATTAGTTGTGAATATGAGATTAGTTGTGGATATAATATCTAAAGACATATCAGTATATCTTTAGATTTGATGTAATAGGGTATATTTACATGGGTTACAAACCAATGTACCCCAAATGAATGCACCAATGAAAATTTGCTTAAAACCAATTAACTTCCTAATCGATTAGTTTTAAAATAAGAAATTTTAAACAAATTTCCCTAAGAACACTTATAGCTTGGTTTAACTTATATTAAATTTACCTAATATTAAAATTACTTTATGATCCATCAAAAAATATTTTAAAACAATCTGTCCATAGAGATTTTTGCTGTATTTTAGTATACAAATTAATACTATTATTTTTTAAATTTAAAAATTTTAAGATGGAATTTTTATCTTTAGTACTATTTACTTCTAAATGTCTTTAAACTTTTTATATAGTCCATTTAAGAAAATGTCAGGTATATATCCAAAGGACTATAAATCGTTCTACTATAAGGACATATGCACACGAATGTTCATTGCAGCACTGTTTACAATAGCAAAGACCTGGAACCAACCCAAATGCCCATCGATGATAGACTGGACTGGGAAAATGTGGCACATATACACCATGGAATATTATGCAGCAATCAAAAATGATGAGTTTTTGTCCTTTGTAAGGATATGGATGAATCTGGAGAACATCATTCTCAGCAAACTGACACAAGAACAGAAAAAGAAATACCGCATATTCTCACTCATAGGTGGGTGAGAAAAATGAGAACACATGGACACAGGGAGGGGGTCTACTACACACTGGGGTCTATTGGGGGGAATGGGGGAGGGACAGTGGTGGGGGGGCTGGGGAGGGATAGCCTGGGGATAAATGCCAAGTGTGGGTGAAGGGGAGGAAGGCAGCAAAGCACACTGCCATGTGTGTACCTATGCAACTACCTTGCACATTCTGCACATGCACCCCAAAACCTATAATGCAATAAAAATTTAAAAAATTTTAAAATAAAAAAAAAGGAAAATGTCTTCACTTTTATTGTTTCTAGCTATTAATGCTTATCAACTCTTACTTATATAAAAAAAATTTCTTAGGCCAACTCCTCAAATATTTTGCTCTGCTGTGTTTACCTCTGTGTTCTTTACACATTTATTAACAGAGCACAGACATACTATTTGGTTAACCAATGGTATTTTGAAAGCAAAAATGACAAGTGTTAACTCCACTATACTTCATATACACGGTATCACTGTGTAGGGCTGGAAGTAAAGAAAATGAGTTTAGTTTCTAATACACTGAATGTTATGTGCCTATGGGATATCCATGTGGAAATATCTGTAGGTAGCTAAAAAAATACAGATGTTAGGCTTAGTAGAGAAATCCAGACAGATGGATTTAGAAATCAGTATGTACAGATATTATTTAATATTATGAGAGTAGATAAGAACATCCAAGGAAAGTGTGCAGAAGAAAGGCAATGAGGACCTAGAATAGAATGTGTATTACTATTACGTACATCCAAATAAATGATTCTGAGTCAAAGAAAACAAAAAATTGTGTAATAAAAACAATCCTGTTGGCTTAGGTTTTAGAATTTTAAAATACTTTATAAAACTAATGTGGTACATTGTTCATAATGGCCACAGAATATCTGCATACAATTTATAACTGAAAAGTAATAGTTGACAGTGAAAAAGTATTACTTTTCTTATATAATGTATTCAAGTTCTTCTAATCTATGATCGAAAGGTCCTAAGGGAAAATGAAGGATTAAATGAGAGTGATTACAATGACTTTAGTAACTCCGGAAGATTGGCTATAAGCATTATTCCAAGTCTATGCTACATTTCCAAGGGGCAAACCATGAAAGCAGTGACAGATGAAGCTTCTCATCCTAGATCTTTATTCCAACAATTAAAACAACCTAAGAGAAAAAAGAAATCACAATCCCATTTTTCTATGTAAACATAATCTCATCTTAGCAAGCCTGAAAAACTAATTTTTATAGGTTAAATACAAATCTTGTTAAGTTTACCCCTATGGCATACAAAACAGTATATTACATAATTTTTTGAAATTTTGCGTTCACAGAAAGCAATGATTTAATATTTGGATCTACATAGTATGTTTAAGGAACCGAAAATTGGGAAAGGAGTAAGACAGGACAGATAATTTTTTTCCCCCGAAACAAAACCTGAGTTGGTTTTGGAAAAAAACATATAAAATATAAATTCATACATCTTAATTTAAATAATGATGCAATTCAAACTTAAAATAGACAAACTCCAGTCTAGGTACTGTGCAAAAAGGATATGCCAATTTCTCTACCTCAGCAGTAGCTACGTTTTTAAAACAATATACTTGTGACAGGAGAGAGAGGGTGATTTGGTTTGGATATTTGCCCCCTCCAAATCTCATATGGAAATGTGACTGCCAATGTTGGAAGTGGGGCTGGTGAGAGACGTCTGCATCATGGGGGCAGATCCCTCATGCACAGCCTAGTGCCTCCCCACGGTAACCTGTGAGTTCTCACTCTATTAGTTCATGTGAGAACGCGCTCTTGTTCCTTCTTTCTCCATGTGACACGCCTGCTTCCTCTTCACCTTCTGCCGTGAGTAAAAGCTTCCTGAGGCCTCACCAGAAGCTCAGTAGATACTGTTACTATGCTTGTACAGCATACAGAACCATGAGCCAAATATGCTTCTTTCTTTATACATTACCCATTCTCAGGTATTCCTTTATAGCCAGCACAAAATGGACTAACACACAGAGTAAACCCAAGAGTGCTTTCTGGCAACTGATCACCGTTAGGCCTCTATAAAATCACGAGGGACTTATCACTTAAGGAAGATCTGAGAACATCAGGGTGTTGGGGGGTGGAGAATCTATAGACTTAGATACTGGTAATTTCTCTGAGCATTTTACATTTTCTCTTTACCCACTCTGACATGACTAAGGAACTTTTTAATAACGAAAAGCCTATTACTAATCAACAGAAGTGCTTGTTCAGTTTTCTATTAATACTGAATTCCCCTGCAATTAAGCAAAAGTCAAATGCAAACAGAGCTTCTGAAAGGGAAAATGAATAAAAAGTACAGGAGTTAGATATATAAAATGTTTTATTTGGCAAGTTCTAATTACCAGGACTATAAAAATAGTTCCTAATAACTTAAGATGAATGAGACACCTGATCTCCCAAGTATCTATAAATTAAATGGTGTGATTTTTATAGCACAATTAAAGCCAACCTTTAGAGCACTTTTTCCTTTGGCCAATCACCAATAATTCTGGTAAAATGAGAAGAACATAAAAATTGTTTTAAAAGAAAACTTTATAAGGAAACTGAAAGGAACCAATGACAAGTAATATCGTTCATCTCACAAACATAAGACAAACAACTGAATTCCCACCAACTCCAACTAAAACTGGCTCTTTAGAATATGGATTAATTGTATTTTTAATCAAACTCTTGCAATTTTTATGTTCTCCCATAAACATACTGTCCAAATTTCAGAAACCACCCTTATTGGAGCTCTCAAATGAGAAAGAATAAACAGATGAATAATCTTTAAGTGAGACCAACATCTGAGCAATGACAACCTACAATACCAAACAAGTCAGCAACCTGAAGGGGCTTAGAGATCATCTAATTCAAGCTTCTCGAATTTCAGTATATATTCAGCATCACTTGCATTCCTGCTAACGTGTACATCCCTGGGCCTGCTTCTTTTACCTTTGACGTGGCTACAATGGCTCCACATTTTGAGGAATTGCTTTATTCAGCTTCTGTTTTCCAGTAAGGGCTTTACAGACATTGTCATAATTTTCTTAACAATGTGATGATGATTATCACAGAACACAGATGGTTAAATAGATGGTTAGAACAGGGGTCCTAAACCACGTTGGTGTCACCACACCATCCTTAGACCTGTCAAAGGTGCTTGCAAGGCAGTACCAACTAAGCAAAGAAAGGCTAAGACAGTGAGTACCACAAAAGATTACATAGGCTAATTAGTCTGTAAAGGCCTAAAGTAAAAGCAAGTACTTGATTTGGGGCCTTGAAGAATGGAAGCTTAAATAAGGGAAGCAAAGAATGCAAGAGCATATCTGAAGCCAGCAAAGAAGAGCATGAAGAGACACAAAAGCAGCAAAGAAAAGAGTGCACCTGAACACTGAACCTGTAAGTGGGTAGCCTGGAAGCACGAACCTTGACAGTCAGGCTAAGTTTGGACTAAAGAGCTGAAATATGGATTTAAATCCACTCTGGTTGACATAAACACTTCACTAGCTATACAGATTGAATCTGACCTGTAACCATCTTACCAGCTCTATTTTATATGAGTATGATGTCCTTTAAAATCAAACATTCTAATTTCACTACTGTTAGCAGATATACATATTTACATACACTACATATAGGCACATGCATGTATGTACATGCACACACCTTGAGATATTTCCTAACAGGGGTGTGTGTGTGTGTACAAATTCTCATATAAACTGCAAAATATTTGCTCTATCTCTGTGACCCAGCTGTGGCTGATCACCAATGCACTATGGCAATACTAGAATAGGAATGCAAAATGAAGCTGATAATGATCACCCTGCAGCACCATGAAAAGGGCTTTGGCTTGAGTGTCTTTTAAATTCCTATTTAACCTACTTAAACTATGAGATAAACTGAACGTACTTTCTTCTGCTGTATTAGAAAGAAAACAAATATTTAAGGAAAAAATGGTTTGACTGTCTTTCTCTTAACCTTAAGAAGAAACAGTTATACTTGACTAAATATGGTCCAAAACGTATCAAAATTTTAATTGCTATGAATTGTTAATGATTTACCATTATCCAAAAGTATAAACTCAGATAACACCACAACTAACTCCTGTGGTGTTAAATTCTCATCACAGTATGAAATCAAGTCTGTTCATAAGCTAATTCAAGTTTACCTGGTAGGTTACATCAATTGGGATTGTCAGATAGCAGACTTCCAGGTAACGCAGAGCTAATCATCCTTACCCAGATATTATAAAATTGTTGTATTTTTAACAGTTTTTAAAAACAGAAGTTAATACTTTGAAAACAAAATGTCTTAAACATTTACAGACAAAGTCAGGAAAATACAAAACTTAGATATTATAAAATACAGTTTTGCATACATCTAACTGGCAACTATTTTAAGTTCACCAATACAAAGAAAATACTGCAGGCAATATTGATCTCACCTCTAACCTATTTCCCCAGTCTCTCCCTCATCTCAAGGACAACCACCACCAGAGATTTTGTTTTGAACCTTCTTAACTGAAGTTCAAATACTGGCATATTATCCAGATGCTCTTCCACATATGATGGGGGTATGCCCTGGTAAACCCATGCTTAAGTTTACAATGTCTTAAGTCAAAAATGCATTTAATATACCTCATTTAATTTACTTCATTAAGTCAAAAATGCATGTAATATACCTCACCTACTGAACATCATAGTTTTGCCTAGCCCATCTTAAACATGCTTAGAACACTTAAGTTAGCCTACAGTTGGGTAAACTTATCTAACACAAAGCCTATTTTACAACCTAGTTATTATAAAGAACTTTGAATCAAACTTCAAAATCCAAAGTATGGTTTCCACTGCAGGTGTATTGCCTGCACACTGTCTTAAGTCAGAAAATTATTAAGTCCAACCATCATAAGTTGGGGAACTGTCTAGAAATCACAATGAATGATACAATCAATCTTTTTGTTAAGACTTCTTGTGTCCATTTGTAGCAACTTCTCTGATGTGTATTCCCACAAGTGGATCTGCTGGCTTAAAGACATAGCAGCCTCAATTTGACTGTATTAATGAACTACTTTCCTGGGATTACCAGAATGTGCACTCCCACCAACCTTGTATGAAAGCTGCCATCTCTTCATCTTTGCTACTTATTTGATATTGTTCATTACCTCAATTCTGTTAGAAACTGAACTTCAGTGGATTAAGGACAGAGAAAGGAATTGTTTCTGTTGTTATAAACTTATCAATTAAATGAAATGTAAATTAAGGGTAAAATAAATCAAAATAATTGTAATCTCTACAAATAAGGTATCTGGACTTTGCAATTAGGGAGCTGTAACTATCAGACCCTGCCTCAGAATGAACAAAGGCCAAAGTTCAAAATGACAGGGGGCGGGGAGCACAAAGAAGTCAAGAAACAGTGAACCAGAAACAAAATTTTGAACAAAATTAGCTACCTAAACAAAAGCTGATCAAGGACTGAAAACCTGATTACACAGACACATTTTACTCATAAATAGTAAAAATCACAGAACAAAGTACCAACACTCAAACACAGTCTTTAGATAAAATGACTTTTTTTAAACTATCATATAAATTAAGAAAGTTTTCCCAATAAAAGAGTAATTTTCAACTTTTGGTGAAGGCTGGGCCATGAGAGGCAGTGGCTATCCTGAAGTACACGCACCTTCTCTACACTGTTCAAACATACGCTAACATCCTGCTACTAAGAAGGGATTGTGTAGATATAATTATAGTCCTTAACCAGCTCATTGTTGTTTAATCAAAGGGAGATTTTCTTGAGTGGACCTGACATAAAAGCCCTTTAAAAGAAGGCCTTAAACTTGTGGTGGTGGCACGCACCAGTAGGGCCAGCTACTCTGGAAGCTGAGCAGGGAAGATCACTTGAGTCTAGAAGTTTCACGCCAGTCTGGGCAACACAGCAAGTCCCCATCTCTAAACAAACAAACAAACAAACAAAAACAATAAAAGAAGGCCCTGACCCTCCCTGAGAGCATCCACCTGTCCATGGGTGGAGTCTGTCGACCTTCTGTCCATCTGGTATCACAAGTAGTCCACAACACCTGAAGTGGAGATGCCAGTTTCTGCTGGTCAACTCTCCATGTAACAGCCACACCGGTCTAAAAGGTCCAAGACAAGGCACCAAGCTTAGAGCCCTGAACAAGTTGTAGTGGGACTGACTGCACAGGGCAGTCCCACTTGAGGCCCAAGTGCACCTGGGGGCCATGCCCCAGAAGCATCAGGAAGATGATTTCCTGTGCTCCTGAAAGTCACCAAATTTCAAGTTGCTACTGCAGTGGCCCACAGTCCTCTCTGGAGCCTTAGCCCACAACAGGCTTCCTGGCCCTGCCCTTCCCCCAATGCCAGCTGAGCCCCAAGAAGCACATCCTCCGTTCAATAGCCCTGCAAATGGCCATATCCCAGGGGCTCACTCCCCTGCTCCCTCACAGATGCCTGTGGGCTGAGGGTCCTGGGCCTCAGCAGGGTTAGGAGAGGGACCAGGGATGACTGGCAGCCTGGAGATGCCAGTAGCCTGCACTCCAGCCCCCAGGGGCTCCTGTTAGAGATAGCCACCCACAGACAGGTGCTGGGAAGGCATCAGCATGATCAGTATTCAAGGACTTGCCCATAGGTAGTCAGGTTGGGTCCTAAGAAAGTGAATCCTGGAGCTAGATGCCCTCAAGCAGGCAGGAGCTGGAAGTGGGCCTGGTCCTCCTGCTGTTCCTTGGGCTGAAAGCCACCACATCCTCCTTCCAGTACAGCATTTCTAGCTCTGCCCCACCTTGGCCTTCTCCTACTCACAGCCTTCTCATAATACTCACACTGTGGCCACCCCTGTTTCACCTTCTCCTCCAGGTGGCTCCGAGGCTTCTGAGTAAGTCAGCCCGTGGAGGACAATCTCTCTTTCATTAACTCCACATCAACAGCTTAGGGAGATTAATTGCACCTGCAGAACCCACTGGCCAGCAGCCTGGAAAACAGTGTTTGATCAATGGGGAGAAGGTGTGTGTACCTCACAGGAGTCATTGCCTCCCTTCTATCCCTAACTGCACAAAGGTAATATCCTCTTACTGGACAAAATTGTTGACATTTATGACCTTTAAAAAAGTCATTTTCTGTAAAACCAGCATATGTGCTAGAATTGAGGGAGTATCTCTGTTCTTGGCTAGTGTGGAAAAGACCTTGTAGCTTTTGCACTGATTTCGAATTTGCTATGCATCTGATGGCTTTATCCTCTGAGTGCAATTCATATCAGGATGAGCAGTTTTGTTAAATTCATGGTAAATATAATCTAAAACAGTGCTTCTTGACCTTTTTTAGGTCACAGACTACATTTGCAAATCTGATGAAAACTATGGACTCCTCACAAAAATGCACACATGCACTTAATAAAATCTAAATTCAGTTTTAGGGGACCCACAATCCTCATGATTGCAATACAAAGTAGTAGGGCTCTGATAACTTTAAATTTCTGTGATTCCTCACATTTTGTAAATAGTTGCATTCAATTAAATACTGTGATTAAAGTGAGACATTTCTGAAGCTGTATGTATCTGTGTGTGTATAGGTTACATGCACACCATAAAAATGTCTATATATATCATACTTATATGTACCTTCATATTTCCAGTAAATTTCATATTGGCTTTATGCATTCAACCACAATCCCCAACTATACTCTCCTTAGTAAAGATAAACACAAAATGAGAAACAGGCAAACTTAAACAGCTAAACTGGCAGATATTTTAAATATTAATAATATAGAAAATATTAATAGAAAATTTACTATATTATTTTCTATTAAAATATTATTAATAGAAAATTTTCTATTATATAGAAAATATACAAAGAAACAGGTATTCATACATTGTTGGTAGGAGTATCAAAATGAATAGTCCTTTTGCAGAAAGACATGCACAATATCTACCAAATTTAAACACAAAGACCATTCAATATGCAGTTCCACCACTAGGTATCTCATCCACAAAAATACTCCACATATGAGTAAAGATACATGAATGAACAAAGATGCTCCCCATAACAGCATTTTTTTGTTTGCAAATATAGAAACTCGCTATAAGGAACATGGTTACAATTATCAAAACAATACCTTAGTTTAAATGTCCTCACACAGAACAATGGCCTCCACCCATCACTAAGTAGAAAAGAGCAGTTATATATGGACATTCTAATTCAACTAACTTTGCAGAATTCCGTAATGCCGTACTATGATGTGCATCTCTTATCTTTACAAAACTAAGAGCTGATTAATATGCAGGTATTCTTCTTAGTACCGATGTTTTATCTCTAATTTCTCCTGTCTAAAATTTACCATTCTAACATGTCATTGATAATGATCTGCAGGAAATCAGCACTATTATAATTCCATCAAATAATTTCAATGAGTCAATTTTCTAATCACACATATGCACCACAATCAGCTACCAATTTTATCAAGATCTGAATTTACAATTATAAAAAATAAACAAGACATCAGTAGCTACTCTGACTCTATAGCAGCAGTAACATTTCAAGTATTATACTCATCTAATCAGTTCATGCCCATGGCTACCAGAGCTAAAAAAAAACAGTATAACTGGTTAATATTTCTTCCTCTCAATAGCGCCCTCAGTTACCTTTCTGAGTCCTTATATTCCTTCAGAGATGCACTTAATGTTTTTTTTTTTTTTTTGCATTTTTGCGGGTTAGGGGCTAGACTAAGCAAAGACAGTATGACTGACCAGATTCTAATTCCCCAAAGCTTTACAGTGAATGCACGTAGGACTTAATCTCAACTCCTACAACAAAGTAACCAACAAACCCCACCTGGTACGGCTGCCTTGAGCAGTCCCCTCCCACCGTGAATTTTGGCCAGCCTCGTGTACTAAGAGAACACAACAGAAGTGAGGCTGCATGACCGCTCAAGCGAAGCCTAAAGAGCCTTGCAATTTCCACCTTGGTCTCTCAAAACACTTGCTCTGAGGAAAGACAGCTGCCATGTGAGAAGCCCAGTTACCCAGGGACCACCTCAGGCTAGCTATGTGGAAGGTCACATGGAAAGAAAACTGTGCCAGCCAGCTATCAGCTGTTCCTGCCCTCTCAGCCCAAGTGCTAGACATGCATGTGAGTGAAGGAGCCATCGTGGACATTTCAGATCCAGCAGACTCCACATTGACAAAAAGTGAGGGCTCAGACTTAGGGCCGCAGCCAAGCCAGGATGTTTCCAGCCAACTGAGCTGTTCCAGCCAAGGCACCAGACATCCTGGGACAGGGATGACCTGTGCCCTGCCTACACACCTGAACCACAGAATCATGAGCAGTAACTGCTCTTTCATGCCACTAAGTTTCGTGGAGGTTTGTTACACAACAATAATCTGAAAAATGCAAATGTTATTGGTGACTGTCTGTTTAAAAGATGAGTCTAACTCTGACTGCAGTTCTAAAGTTAATAGTATGACTCAGAGAGCCTTTGCCTGTTGCAGTGAGAAAGAAATAATGTACCAGTTCACATTTCCTTGGACAGCTTTTAAAATAAATTTGACCAATCTAATTAATTCTAAAAAGCTCCTCAAAATACTGAGGGGCCCATATATTATTATGAGTCACATGCTAGTTTTACTGAGGGGGCCAATATATTATGAGTCACATGCTAGTTTGAAACACTCGTCTGGCCTTCCTGACTCAGCCTTGAGGTCACAGCACAAATATCGCTTGTTCCAGAAGTCTTCTCAATACAGCCTCCTGTGTGCATCCAGAGGAGCCTGTCCTGTCGGTCATTTGTGTACTCCCTACTTGACCTGGGACTAGGTCTTATTCATCTTCCAAAACAGTAGATGCCGACGGAGTCACTCTAATGCTGACTGAATGGAAAGAATGGAGGAGAAAAGGAAAGAACAGAGGGAGGAAAGGAAAAAAGGGAATGAGGAGAGAAAGTGAGAAAGGTAGAAGAAAGAAAAGAGAGGAAAAAGATGAAAGGAAGAATGGAAGGAAAGAAAGACAGGCAACAGCGACAATAACAAAAAACTGTACTAGCAGCATATGTAGTGAGATAAAGCAAAGGACTAAGGAGATATACAAGGAAATGTGTAGTCCACGCAGGACAGAGCAGGAACAGTAGCTACATGACTTGAGACAACCATTTAATCTAAGACTCAGGGTCCTAAAACTGGGAACACCATTTAATAAGGATATGTAAACAATATAATTATTTAATTTTACTTTAAGATTTAAGGTAAGAAAAACAGTAGTAAGTGTTGGGAAGAAATCCTGAGCTTACAGCCGGGTGCGGAGGCTCACACCTGCAATCCCAGCACTTTGGGAGGCCAAGGTGAACAAGCAGATCACCTGAGGTCGGGAGTTCAAGACCAGCCTGACCAACATGGCAAAACCCTGTCTCTAAACATACAAAATGAGCTGGGCATGGTGGTGCATGTTTATAATCCCAGATACTTAGGAGGCTGAGGCAGGAGAATTGTTTGAACCTGGGAGGCAGAGGTTGCAATGAGCCAAGATCACGCCATGGCACTCCAGCCTGGGCAAAAAGAGCGAAACTCCATCTCCGAAAAAAAAAAAAAAGAAATCCTGAGTTTACAATAATAATGATAGCTAATACTGAATACATAATCCTCATGACACTATAAGGCAGGTGATTTTACAGCTAAAGAAAATGAGATATGGAGGCTGAATATGCAGAAGGTGGCGGAACCAGGACTGGAGTCCAGGTGATCCAGCAACCAAATTTCTGCTCTTGTCCACCATGCTGTGTTGTAACAGTCTGAGAACAAGTAAATTCTTAAGGACTCTTAGACTAGCCACAACACAGCAGAGCACTAAAACATTAAAATGGCCCACTTGTCTACCACTGGCGTCTCACTTCCACCTTGTCTTGGTATTCATGAACAAGAGTGTTGGCAAGAAATAATTCACCAGCTGGCATACATATGAAGCCACTTTCTGACATACATGTGACTGAGACATTTAAAACTTAAAGCCGTAAAACTTCTCTGAGCCAGTTTCCTCAACTGTAAAGTAAGTTCAGGTTTAAAGTCCTTTATCTGAAACGCCTGGGACCAGAAGTGTTTTGGATTTTGGAATATTTGCATTATACTTTCCAAGTAAGCACCACAAATCCAAAAATCTGAAGTCCAAAATGCTCCAGTTAGCATTTCCTTGAAACATCATGTCTGTATTCAAAAGGTCTCGGACTTTGGAGCACTGTGGATTAAGGATACTCAATTTGTATTATATAAGACCTACACCTCACTGGGTTATTACAATATTCAGAAGATAATTCTTTTGAGGTGCCAATAAGCACAGTTTTTAACCCATAGTAAGCACCCAGTAACTGCCGGTGGTAAATGTGAAGAAGTTGCTACAAATGATATAGCAGCCATTTAATTAAAAGTACAGGTTATTCTACGACATAAAAAGTTCATAAAACATTAAATTTAAAAAGCCACTATAAAATAGTAAAGGTAGTACAACAATATAAACATATATGGCAAAATGCTATAGAGTCTGTAGTCAGGCTTTTACAGGTAGAAAAGAAGCTACTTTTGTGTACTGGGTTTAATGAGTGATTTTTATTTTTTTGTATTTTCTGAATTTCCTACAATAAACACATAATCTTTTGCAGAAAGAAAAAGAATAAGTTATTAAGGATTTTGGTGTCCTGGGTCTGCTATCAGATAAGCTATAAATTCAAGGGTCTGTGAGTATTAGCTTCTTCATGTGAAAAATGGCAGGAACTTGAGCAAATGGTCTGAGATTCCTTCTAGCTCTAAAATTCTATAATTTTATAAAATAATTTTAAAAATTATGGAGGAAAAGGGCCAATCCCTTCCCTTCCCTCTCTCACCCAGCCCAGCAGGACAGCAGAACCTCAACAAACATCTAACGACTAGCTGTCTGACTGATCAGTGAAAGACAGTAAAGTCAACTCAAATACTGCCTTCAGATAAGTGACACCCCTGTTGCTTGTACTAGGAAAGTCCAAACTGAGTACCATGAGAACTAGCGGTACAAATAGTCCCGACACTATCTCAAGCCTTCTGAACTTAAGAGTTGCTTTGAAACCCTGTGCCTCAGTTTCTCAATCTATAAAATGGGGAAACTGGGTTCTCAACTCATGTTCTAAAATAGCACGAACCAACAAGAAAAAGCAGGTGTACTGCTGGCATCTTCTTACTTTAGTACCACAAAGCAAATATTTATTAACTAATATTGATTCAGTAGATGCTACTTCACTGATTCCTACCATAGATAAGAAACGTCTATAGGCATTTGAGAAATTTCTTTCAGGAAAAGCACAAGGAATGATTTTCAAGATGACAAACTGCAATGGGAAAGGGTAAGTACAGGCCACAGGTTAAAAAATTATAGCAAATCAAGTTTTATAAGAAGTGTCTTATGTGGAAAAATCATTTGTGGGAAACTCTTTCCTGCTTGGGAACTTCTCCTGGATAAGATCTCACTCAAGCAAATCAACACAATGAAACCCACTTATCTTGCCCTCCTTCTTTCTTGAGGAAGGGCTCTGACAGGGATGCAAAGTAAAGATGCCACTAAGAGTCATCAAAGCTCAATATATCGAAGAAATCTACAGAAAGAGGAAGCAGAATAAAGAGAAAGAATGAACACAGACTACAGAAAGGGAGAGGTAGAAGTGAGTGTGAGGTCAACAGGAAGGAATTTCTCAAACAAGATGAAGAATAAAATCTGCATCTCGGGCAGTAATAGCTGAATAAATTCCTGCAATATATGGCATTTGTTTTAGGACAAGTGGTTTGCTAAGATTACAAGGAAATTCTAAAACCACAAGGTTCCAGGCCATCACACAGGGCACAAAGAGGCAGCAGAGCAGTATCATTCAATTCACCTACCTCATAAAAAGAACAGTTACGTCTCATTAAAAGGAGGTTAGGGGGAAAAAGCACAAAACTCTCAGCTTCTAATAGAACAATATGTGGACTTTACAATCCTAAATAAAGAGAAAAGTAGAAAGCAGGTTCTGTCATGGTTGTTAGGTGTGAGGTACCATCTAGTCACTGTGCTGAGCGTGAAACAGGGAGCCCTACATACTAAAGGAAGTACCCTGGGGCACCAGCAGAGGGCAGAGGGAATCCAGGGTAAGACAGTCTGGCTCTGGCTCTCCCCGCATCCCCAATACACTACTTCTGGGCACAGAGAATCTTGAAACTTCAGCCTCGGAGACTAAAAGAACAGAAGGGCATGTATCCCAGGTAAACAGTAGCCATCTTGGATTAGTACACTGAGAAACACTTGCCCTTTTTCACATCTTCAAATGCCTCGCACTACTGACTTCAGCCATTACTCAGGACAAACTCTGGAAAACTATGCGTCTCTTTTATTACCACTAATGGTAATAATTAAAAATTAAAAAAAAAACAGAACTTAACAGGGGCATTAAAATCATATTAAAAGTAAAAGAAAATGCTATTATCTTATTGTAGAAAGAATCAATCAAGTGCCACACCCCTCATGTACACTTTTTTTAAAGTGTAAGACTCACCTTTCAAGTTAGACCGACTAGCTGGCCTCCCCACGATATTCCTCTGGTGTTTGGTTGACATGCGTTTCATCTGTCGAGGTGTGCTGGGGGGAGAGGTGCCATAAAGATTCTCTGTATTTGTTTCATCAGAGAAGTCCTCTGGATCAGACTCAGGACTCTTGCAAGCTGAATCTCCCAATGTACACTCTTGCCTATGAAAGACAATACATAGAAAAAATATTGAGTAACACAGTAAGTGAATTCAAATTTATAATTTTTAAAATAATTCTTTGTAAAACTTTTGTATGTAAACAACTCTACAGCACTGTGCTCCTCCTCTATTTTTACCTGTGAAAACTCAAAAGGAGAACTTTTCTTTCGCTTGGAGGAAGTAATGACTGTGACTGCTCCTGCTCTTACCATGAACAACAAGGAGTACCACAAGGGTGGAGCGGATATGCTTTCTGTTTCTCTTGTTTATAGAGCTCTTTCTAACACAATGAAATATAAAACTAAAAACTTACGCCTTAAGGAAAAAACAGCAAAGGAGAAGATACAAATCAGACAGAACTAAAAATGTACTTACGTGCTAGCTACCAACAGCTTAATTGATGAGCGGGCAAGTTCATTCCTGCTCTGAACTTCAATGCCTCACCTCTTTCTCTCTTTGAAGCACACAGAAAACAGAATACAAAGGAGCACTTTGCTATGATCCACACAGCAAAGCAAGAAGTACTGAGAAAGTATGGCAGGTCCATTTTCTAAGTTCTCTGATAAAAATTACAGCACAGACATTATGTATGTATTTAACACCAATGAACCACATGAAAACGATTAAAACATTAAATTTTATCTTATGTATATTTTAACACAATAAAAAAATTGGGAAGAAAAGAAACCACAGTGCAGAGCTCAAGCAAGGAGCAGGGGAGAAGGATGCTGTAAAAGAGGAAAAAGGAAATTGTTTCCTTTAACCTTCAAAATGCAATTTCTCATTAATTTGTTCTCTAAAAACACTGCCTGCCAATTCTCTATCCCTAGCCAACTTCTCAAATAATATCACTATTTTGACAAAGCTCTATTTCTGCAAAACTAACAAAATAAAACTTAATGATACAAATTGAGAGCAAACACAATTTTTAAAACGTGAACCAGAAAGAATCAAGGATGACATTCTTTCCAAATATGTACCATCACAGTCTACCTCATTATGAACATTTCTAAAATATACCTTCTGGCTGGGTGCGGTGGCTCATGCCTACAATCCCAGCACTTTGGGAGGGCGAGGTGGGTGGATCACCTGAGGTCAGGAGTTCGAGACCAGCTGGCCAACATGGTGAAAGCCTATCTCTTTAAAAAAAAAAAAAAGTTTCTATTTTATAAACATAACTCCAAATTATATCCAGTATATAATCCATTTTTTCTTGGCAATTTATAACTTGATATAAAATCAAAGCTATTTCAAAGGAAGATCCAAGATGGCCATTTAGGAGCAGCTCAGGATTGCAGCTCGCAGTAAAAGCACAGAGGGTGAGTAGACGCTGCATTTCCAGACGGATCTTTATTGCCCACAGACCAGAAGATTCGCAGGTGGAGGAGCCCCATGGGTCGCCAACGCAGCTGTTTTGGCCAGCACAGCTGTTTTGCCAGCACCCCGGCATGGCAGTTCTCCGTACAAAATACACTGGTCTGGTTGCCCTTTTAAGCTGGTGATTGGAGCTCCGAGAAGGCAGAGTTCCCATTCATCTGATTAAACTGGGGACTGAAACAGGGAGCCAGGCCAGGAGATTCCTGGGCAAAAGAGTGCCACGAATCTCAATGCCATTGTTTCAGCTGGCACAGTGGGTCACCACACGGGAAATCACACACATCCCAGCACCTTTTCAACAGGCTACTGGAACACCTGGAAGAGGGTCAACCATTCAACTTAAAAAAAAAAAAAGGCTATGAGGCAGGGAGCCAGGTGATCAGGCTCGGCTGGTCCTACCCCCAAAGAAAAAAAAAAAAAACCAGAAACTGGAAACGCTCTGAGTTGAGTTTCATGGCAAGCACAGTTGAACCCGGAACAGTCCACCTCTGTTGGGGAGGCGTGTCCGCCGTTACTGAGGCACTCCACCCCTATAGAGGTAGTCCACCATTGCTGAGGCAGCCCGCCGTTGCCGAGGCAACCCGCCATTAAAGAGAGAGTCCACCATTACAGAGGTGGGCCACCATTGCCAAGGCAGTTCTAACAACACCCATATAAACAGGAATGCAGGGAAGTTTACACAACAGCAGGGCAGAGCCCACAGCAGCTCTGCAAAGCCTCTGCAGGCAGACAGTAACAAGGCTACCTCCTTCCTGGGCAGGGCAGTCCTGAAAAAAAAAGGCAGCAGCACAAGGGAACTCATAAATAAAGTCCTAACTCCCTGGGACAGGGCACTTGGGAAAAAAAATGGAGTTTATGAGTTCTGCTGCAGCAGACTTAAATGTACCTGCCCAGCAGCTCTGAATGAACAATGGAGCTCACAGCTTAGCACTTGAGCTCCTATAAAGGACAGACTGTCTCCTCAAGCAGCTCCCTGACACCCATATATCCAAAGAGTCACCTCATAAATGAGAGATCAGAATGACATTTGGCGGGTATCCTTCTGGGACAAAGACAGCAGCAGAAGAAACTGGTAGCAAGCCTTACTCTTCTGCAGCTGCTGCAGGTGATTCCCAGGCAAGCAGGGCCTGGAGTGGACCTCAGCAGTCCTACAGCAGAGGGGCCAAAGGGTAAGAAGTAAAACTAAGAAACAGAAATAACTTCATCATCAACAAACTGGACGTCCACTCAGAGACCCAATCTGAAAGTCAACAACTTCAAAGACGACAGGTGGATAAATCCACAAAGATGGGAAGAAACCAGCACAAAAAGGAGGAAAACACCCGAAACCAGAACACCTCTCCTCCTACAAGGGATCACAACTCCTCACCAGCAAGGGAACAAGTCTGGATGAAGAATGAATGTGATAAAATGACAGAATCAGACTTCAGAAGGTGGGTAATGAGAAAATTCTGTGAGCTAAAAGAACATGTCCTAACCCAATGCAAAGAAACTAAGAACCTTGAAAAAAGATTTGACGAAATGCTAACAAGAATGGACAACTTAGAGAGGAATATAACTGAATTGATGGAGCTGAAAACCACAACACGAGAACGTCGCAAAGCGTGCACAAGTTTCAACAGCCGAACTGACCAGGCAGAAGAAAGGATATCAGAGGTCAAAAATCAACTCAATGAAATAAAACAAGAAGGCAAGATTAGAGAAAAAAGCACAAAAAGGAATGAACAAAGTCTAGACACATGTGGGACTATGTGAAGAGACCTAATCTACGTTTGATAGGTGTGTGACAAACAGAATGAATCCAAGCTGGAAAATACTCTTGAGGATATTATCCAGGAAAACTTCCCCAACACAGCAAGGCAGGCCAATATTCAAGTCCAGGAAATACAGAGACCACCACAAAGATATTCCTCAAGAAGAGCAACCCGAAGGCACATAATCATCAGATTCACCAGGGTTGAAATGAAGGAGAAAATGCTAAGGGCAGCCAGACAGAAAGGTCAGGTTACCCACAAAGGGAAGCCTATCAGAATTAGAGCAGATCTATCAGCAGAAACCTTACAAGCCAGAAGAGAGTGGGCGCCCATATTCAACATCCTTAAAGAAAAGACCTTTCAACCCAGAATTTCATATCCAGCCAAACTAAGCTTCGTAAGTGAAGGAAAAATAAAATCCTTGGCGAACATGCAAGTACTCAGAGATTTTGTCACAACCAGGCCTGCTTTACAAGACCTCCTGAAAGAGGCACTAAACATAGAAAGGAACAACCAGTACCCGCCACTCCAAAAACATATCAAATGGTAAACAGCAGAAACAAAATGAAGAATCTACATCAACTAATGGGCAAAACAGCCAGCTAGCATCAAAATGACAGGATCAAATTCACACCTAACTATATAGACCCTAAATATAAATGGACTAAATGCCCCAATCAAAAGACACAGACTGGCAGGATAAAAAGCCAAAACCCATCAGTGTGTTGTATCCAGGAAACCCATCTCACATGCAAGGATACACAAAAGCTCAAAATAAAGGGATGGAGGAAGATTTACCAAGCAAATGGAGAGCAAAGAAAAGCAGGAGTTGCAATTCTCATCTCTCATAAAATAGACTTTAAAGCAACAAAGATCAAAAGAGACAAAGAAGGACATTACATAACGGTAAAAGAATCGATGCAACAAGAAGAGCTAACGATCTTAAATATATACGCACACAATACAAGAGCACCCAGATACATAAAGCAAGTTCTTAATCACTTACAAAGACACTCAGACTCCCACACAGTAATAGTGGGAGACTTTAACACCCCATTGTCAATATTAGACAGATCAACCAGACAGAAAATTAACAAGGATATCCAGGACTTGAACTCAGACCTGGAACAAGAAAACCTAATAGACATTTACAGAACTCTCCACCCCAAATCCACAAAATATACATTCTTCTCAGCACCACATCACACCTACTCTAAAACTGACCACATAATTGGCAGTAAATCCCTCCTCAGCAAATGCAAAAGAACAGAAATCATAACAAACAGTCTCTCAGACCACAGTACAATCAAGTTAGAACTCAGAATTCAGAAACTAACTCAGAACCGCACAGCTTCATGGAAACTGAACAACTGGCTCTTGAATATTGGCTGGATAAACAGTGAAATGCAGGCAGAAGTAAAGAAGTTCTTCGAAACCAACAAGAATGAAGACATAACATACCAGAATCTCTGGGACACATTTAAAGCAGTCTCTAGAGGAAAATATATACCAATAAGTGCCCACATGAGAAGCAAGGAGAGATCCAAAACTGACACCCTATTGTCAAAATTGAAAGAGCCAGAAGAGCAAGATAAAAAAAACTCAAAACCTAGCAGAAGACAAGAAATAACTAAGATCAGAGCAGAACTGAAGGAGATAGAGACACAAAAAGCCCTTCAAAAAATCAATAAATCCAGGAGCTGGTTTTTCGAAAAGATCAACAAAATAGACCACTAGCCAGATTAAAAAAAAGAAAAGGGAGAATAACGAAATAGATGCAATAAAAAACGATAAAGGGGATGTCACCACAGATTCCACAGAAATTTAAACCATCATCAGAGATTATTACAAACAACTCTATGCACATAAACTAGTAAACCTGGAAGAAATGGATAAATTCCTGGACACTTGCCTCCTCCCAAGGCTAAACCAGGAAAAAGTCAAAACCCTGAATAGACCAATAACAAGATCTGAAGTTGAGGCAGCAACTAAGAGCCTACCACACAAAAAAAGCCAAGGTCCAGATGGGTTCACAGCCGAATTCTACCAGACACACAAAGAGGAGCTGGTACCATTCCTTCCGAAATTCCAAATAACCCAAAAAGAGGGAATCCTTCCCAAATCATTTTATGTGACCAACATCATCCTGATAACAAAACCCAGCAGAGACTCAACAAGAAAAGAAAACTTCAGGCCAATATCCATGATAAACATAGACGCAAAAATCTTCAATAAAATAGTGGCAAGCCGATTGCAACAGCACATCAAAAAGCTTATCCACCATGATCAAGTAGGATTCATCCCGGGGATGCAAGGCTGGTTCAACATATGCAAGTCTATAAACATAATTCACCACATAAACAGAACCAAAGACAAAAACCACATGATTATCTCAATTGATGCAGAGAAGGCCTTTGACAAAATTCAACAGCCCTTTATGCTAAAAACCCTCAATAAACTAGGTATTGATGAAACGTATCTCAAAATAATAAAAACTATTTATGACAAACCAACAGCCAATATCATACTTAATGGGCAAAAACTGGAAGCATTCCCTTTGAAATCTGGCACTAGACAAGGATGCCCTCTCTCACCACTCCTATTCAATATAGTACTGGAAGTTCTAGCCAGAGCAATCAAGCAAGAAAAAGAAATAAAGGGTATTCAAATAGGAAAGGAGGAAGCCAAATTGTCTCTATTTGCAGATGACATGATTGTATATCTAGAAGACCCCATCGTCTCAGCCCAAAATCTCCTGAAACTGATAAGCAACTTTGGCAAAGTCTCCGGATACAAAATCAATGTGCAGAAATCACAGGGATTCCTATACACCAATAACAGACTTAAAGACAGCCAAATCAAGAACGAACTGCCATTCACAATTGCTACAAAGAGAATAAAATACCTAGGAATACAACTCACAAGGAATGTAAAGGACCTCTTCAAGGAGAACTACAAACCACTCCTCAACAAAATAAGAGAGGACACAAACAGATGGAGAAACACTCCATGTTCATGGTTAGGAAGAATCAATATAGTGAAAATGGCCATACTGCCCAAAGTAATTTACAGAGTCAATGCTATCCCCATCAAGCTACCAACGACCTTCTTCACAGAACTGGAGAAAAACACCTTAAACTTCATATGGAACCAAAAGAGAGCCCGCATAGCCAAGTCAATTCTAAGTAAAAAGAACAAAGTGGGAGGCATCACACTACCAGACTTCAAATGATACTACAAGGCTACAGTAATCAAAACAGCATGGTACTGGTACCAAAACAGAGATATAAACCAATGGAACAGAACAGAGGCATCGGAGGCAACACAACATATCTACAACCATCCAATCTTTGACAAACTTGACAAAAACAAGCCATGAGGAAAGGATTCCCTGTTTAATAAATGGTGTTCGGAAAACTGGCTAGCCACGTGCAGAAAGCAGAAACTGGACCCCTTCCTGACACCTTACACTAAAATTAACTCCAGATGGATTAAAGACTTAAACATAAGACCTAACACCATAAAAACCCTAGAAGAAAATCTAGGCAAAACCATTCAGGACATAGGCATAGGCAAGGACTTCATGACCAAAACACCAAAAGCATTGGCAACAAAAGCCAAAATAGACAATTGGGACCTAATCAAACTCCACAGCTTCTGCACCGCAAAAGAAACAGTCATTAGAGTGAATCGGCAACCAACAGAATGGGAAAAAAATTTTGCAGTCTACCCATCTAACAAAGGGCTGATATCCAGAATTTACAAAGAACTAAAACAGATTTACAAGAAAAAAACAAACAAGCCCATCCAAAAATGGGCAAAGGATATGAACAGACACTTTACAAAAGAAGACTTACATGAGGCCAACAAACATATGAAAAAATGCTCATCATCACTGGTCATTAGAGAGATGCAAATCAAAACCACATTGAGATACCATCTCATGCCAGTTAGAATGGCGATCATTAAAAAATCTGGAGACAACAGATGCTGGAGAGGATGTGGAGAAATAGGAACACTTTTACACTGTTGGTGGGAGTGTAAATTAGTTTGAGTATTGTGGAAGACAGTGTGGCAATTCCTCAAGGAACTAGTAATAGAAATTTCATTTGACCCAGCAATCCCATTACTGGGTACATATCCAAAGGATTATAAATCGTTCTACCAGAAGGACACATGCACACGAATGTTCATTGCAGCACTGTTCACAACAGCAAAGACCTGAAACCAACCCAAATGACCATCGATGATAGACTGGACAGGGTAAATGTGGCACATATACACCATGAAATATTATGCAGCCATCAAAAACGATGAGTTCGTGTCCTTTGTAGGGACATGGGTGAACCTGGAGACCATCATTCCCAGCAAACTAACACAAGAACAGAAAATGAAATACTGCATGTTCTCACTTATAGGCGAGTGTTGAACAATGAGAACACATGGACACAGGGAGGGGAGCACTACACACTGGGGTCTGTTGGGGGGGATAGGGGAGGGACAGCGGG
This sequence comes from Saguinus oedipus, assembly GCA_031835075.1. Classification (NCBI taxonomy): domain Eukaryota; kingdom Metazoa; phylum Chordata; class Mammalia; order Primates; family Cebidae; genus Saguinus; species Saguinus oedipus. The sequence continues at coordinate 170,633,420 of CM063172.1, read as the reverse complement.
GGGTGGGAAGTTGGGGAGAGGTAGCATGGGGAGAAATGCCAGATATAGGTGAAGGGGAGGAAGGTAGCAAATCACACTGCCACGTGTGTATCTATGCAACTATCTTGCATGTTCTTCACATGTACCCCAAAACCTAAAATGCAATTAAAAAAAAAAAGTAAGTTAAAATGTCCCCCTAAATTAGTTTTGACCATATGCCAACTTTTTAGTTTTAAGATTCTATGAAAGAAATTTCTAGCAAGCCAGTTAAGTAATTTATTTTTATAGTTTTTTATGTGAAAAGAGAACTGATGTATAATCATTTATACAAACAGAAAGGATGCTGGCTAAAAATTATTAGCATTTTAACTATCATTAAGTTAAGCAGGTGAGGGTTTCCTAGAGAAGGTCTTAATTTCCTTAAGAATTATGAAAAAATTGCTTAAGCATTTTATCATGAATGCCAGTGTCTGCCTAAAAGGAGGTTATGAACTGCATCACTAAGAATCTGTTCATGACCATGTTTTTAATGACACTGTAATAGTATTTCTTGACTATCTGATATTTGAGATTCTTATTTTCTGATTTATTTGTTTTCTCTTTTCTAACAATTAAAAAAATTTACATATGAAAAAAATCAAAGCTATTTCAAAGTCATGAGGGAAACAGAAAAGCCACTTTAAAATGTAGGATGCTAGTACTATTGAATTAGATTGACAAAACTTCAGAAATTATCTTTTGAAAAATAAAAATGCTGCAGAATTATAAAACTTTATAGTACTGAAATCTATAAAAAATCCCTAACAGGTAAAAAACTGATTTTTTTAATAACTGCATTTTTAAAGACCACTGTAGATACTTATGAGAATACATAGGTGTTCCTAAACATATATGTACACATAAGACATAGAAGTTAAATTCCCTGAAAGTTAACTCCAAACTACGTGCAAATGTAGAAATACATTTTAAATGTACCTGCCTATTCCCTTAAACTAAATTTATTTAAGTCTCATAATATCACACAACAAAGAGTAAACTTACAGATTACTTGAAATTTCTTACACCCACTTCTTCTAGACTCACTGTGTAATAGCTGATTTGACTGATTAAAGAACATGACTATAAATGCCAAAATCATGTATTTGTTTTCCATGTGTTGCAGTGGTTAAATATACTGTTTGGAATGATAAACAGCATAGGCTTGGTGGTGTAGTAGACCCCTGTTTAAATCCTAGCTGTACTGTCTATTAACTGCGCAGACCTTGGACAAATTTTATCTCTACGTATAGTTACAAAAGAAAGATAATAAATACTTAGACTTATAAATACTTATTCCTATGAGGCTTAAACCCAGTAATGCATACTTAACCAAAGAGTCAGAATACAGCAAATGTTCACTAAATAACTGACACTACTCATCTCACAGGCCTTGGAAGTTCCTGTGCTCACTGAGAGAACCTGAGTTCTTGCTCATCTGCTTCACCTTAAAAGAGAAGCTCACCTAGGAGTTCAGCATGGTATAGCCCTGGAAACAATTTTAACATTTTAAATACCTTTTGAATTATTTCAAACTCAATATTATAAGGCTTCTGTTTTCATTTAATTTCTTCACTAATATACTTAAAGGAAATACTAAGAAAAGACTATATTTTATTACTTTTGAATCTCCAGGGGTGACCAGCACAGTTCTCTCAAACATTCAGTGCTTTTCACAATAATGCACTTGAAACATTACAGTGGTAACTGCCAGGAAACTATAGCACAAATGTTTAGTCAGTTAAATACATCAAAGCGATATAGCAGGGAATAGCAGGGTAAACAGAAAAATGAAGTCAGATATGAAACAGCAAACAAAACCTCATTCAAAACACATCCTTTGTGGCGAGGAGGAATGTGAACTCAGGAGCTACAGCCACATCTCAGCTGCCCTGCATGGGTGAAGCATTCATTATTGAATTTGTCTAAGACTATTAAGACTAATAATTTCGAATTTTAAATGTCTACATTCTAAAATATTTCAGGAAATTCAGTTGTAAAGGCTTGTTAAAGAAATTAAAATGACAGAAATAAAGGGCTATACAAAACATAAGATGGTCTGTTTTGCTAGTACTATGTGCATGATACATTAATGCAATGCAGAGTGAAGTGGAGGAGAACTTTTCTGAAAAGGGACTGACAATACCAAACTTCGGTGATCTAAATGGCAAGTCCAACCCGCGGAGAGTCATACTCTAAAAAGACAAGCAGAAATGATTTAAAAAAATAAAAATAAATAATACCTTTGTGGGATCTACACACCATGGAAATTGAGCCCTGTGCTTTAGCAGATAAAGAGAGTCTAAGAAAGCACATAAAATAAAACGGTTAACTTTAATGAAGACTTTAAATTGGGGACAAAGAAGAATAGTTATTTGCATTGTGCTATCCTCCAACTGTGGACAAACTACTTCTCTACACATGGAAAAATTTGTTTGGCTGTCCTCTCAAAGTATAAGAACAAATCCTTGTAATAATTCTACAGAAGCTAACAATCCCGTTTTCCAATCTGCATCTATTACAAAACAAAAAGTCATCTGTCTTATCTTTATACATTCACACAGATGCTGTAAACAACTACTGACTTCAAGGTATTTCTAAATTATTTAATAACTCTAATAGTAATTAGACTTAAAAATCACTCTGAAATGAAGATGAATACTGTCATAAACGATATATTAAATAAGACAAAACAGTATATTTCATCCCTCCTTACTCGTTAAAAATAAAAGAAAATGAATTAGGTAAACGTCATATGGTACTACCAGCCACTATACTTACACTTCATAATTAAAATTAATTTAATAATTTCTTGGGTTTTACTTAACACAGTCAATATGGTATTCTCACTTGTTGGAAAAGATACTACTTTACATTCCATCCAAGCAACTTAGTAACATCTACATGTCAGAACAAAATCCAACATTATTTAAAGAAACTTTCTTTTAAAAAGAGTCTAGCACTTAATAAAATTCATGGCCGGCTGGTAGCGGTGACTCATGTCTGTAATCCCAGCACTTTGGGAGGCTGAAGCAGGCAGATCACAAGGTCAAGAGATTGAGACCACCCTGGCCAACATAGTGAAACCCCATCTCTACTAAAAATACAAAAATTAGCTGGGCGTGGTGGCATGCTGGTAGTCCCAGCTACTCAGGAAGCTGAGGCAAGAGAATTGCTTGAACCCAGGAGGCAGAAGTTGTGGTGAGCCGAGATCGTGCTACTGCACTCCAGCCTGGCAGAGCAAGACTCAAAAGAAAAAGAATTTCACAAGGTTTTCCATCCTATCAAAACATCACCAGCCAGGTGCAATGGCTCATATCTGCAATCCCAACACCTGGGGAGGCTGAGTTGGAAAAAGGAGTTCAAGGCAAGCCTGCCCAACATGGCATGTTGCAAAACATGGCAACATGACAAAACCCATCTCTACAAAAAATACAAAAATTAGCCATGCATGGTGGCATGCTCCTGAGGTTCCAGCTACTTAAGGAGTCTGAGGCAAGAGATCACTTGAGCCTGCACCACTACACTCCAGCCTGGGTGACAGAGCAAGACCTTGTCTCAAGCAAACAAACAAAAAAAAAAACACCAAAGAAAAAAATACATGACCCAAACCAGGAGAAAAACCAAAAGAAACAGACCAGAAATGACTCAAGTAGACATTATAAGTATTTTTTTTAAAAATCTGAAAATATGTGAATATTATAAATACGAAATATAACTGAAATAGATCTGAAAAATACTGTGGGTTTAATAGCAGATCAGACACAGCTGAAGATAAAACCAGTGAACTTGAAGACATGGCAACAGAAACTATGGAAAATGAATCAGAGAGAAAAAGATTAAGAGAAATAAAAAAAACAGTGCCCTGTTTGAAAATATCAAGTAGTCTAACCATGTGTTATTCGAGTCCAAAACCAGAAAAGGGAGGTGAAAAAAAAATCTCTGAAGAAGGGCTGAAAAGTTTTCAAATCTGGGGAAAACCATAAGCTCACAGATCCAATGAACTCCTAGCAAAAGAACTATACGGAAAACTCCCAGTCTGTTGTTATGCATGTCATAACCAAATTGCTGAAAACCAATGATGAAGAGAAAAATATTAAAAGCAGCCAGAGAAAAACAACTTAGTTTGAGAGGCTTAGCTTAGAAGTAATGTATAATAGGAGGGAAAGAAAATAAGCAAACTTTTACTCTTTTTTCTTTTAAAAACAACACTTACACACAAAATCTAGAAAAATACTAGTGGTAAGTTCAAAAGAATGTGCATCATTTCAGTTAACTAACCATAAGCATCCAAAACCTCATTTTGTAATCATTCATGTGAGATGAGCTAATGTGGTCAGTTGACCAGTTCAGAATGTTTACATGGATACCAATGATTTAGGATGAGGAAAGTAGTACAAGATATCAGCTACCCTGAAACAGTTGTCTTACTTGTGCTTAACAACATACAAATGTGAAATGTCTTTCTACACTAAACTTCCAACAGTCACGTAAAACAACATTTCACTCTTTTATCATAAAACCCTGCTAAAGAACTACTCACTTTACACTACAATCTGGTCTAGGCAAAGTACATCTTGAACTCAACCCAAGGGAGTTTGGTGTAGGTTTTAAAGGAAAAATGTGTGAAAACAAAACAAAACAAAAATCCAAGTTACTTGGGGTTAAACAGTTCTGCTCTGACTTATTAGGTAAACCACAATGGTGCCTGAAATAGTTCATCTGTAAAATGATGAAGCTGGATTAGACGAATCTGAAAACATCTGTGGTCCTGCAAAAGCACCCCTGAAACACTTCATTTAGCGACATCCTTCAAAATAAAAGGATATTTTATCAAGTTGTGAAGTATAATATTCATCTGTGTGAAGTTCTCTCATCCACCTCCACATTAATCTATTCTCTATTAGGTAATTAGTATTAGGGAGATTTCTGCTACAGGGGGACAGAGGAAGGACATAGGCAGAAGGGATAGGTTTTTTCTTGACACAATTTGTATAGCTTCCTTGGCCTGCAGTATAAATCAAAGGGAACTAAGCTCAGTTTGAGGTTGTATGTTTGGTTCAAACTACAAGAGTCAATTTATTAATAAGTTAGATCTCCATATTACAAGAGTCAATTTATTAATAAGTTAGTTATCTTTATCATCAACCTATAGTTGAACATTTATCAGCTAACTGCCAGGTGAACGGTCAAATCCAACATGTATTACCTAACTTTTGCACTGATTCAGAGGATAGGGTCTTTACAAACCTAATTCTTGGTTATTTTTCAAGATAGACATGTAGACTTGTTTTTTAATAAAAATTCTTTTTAAAACAAGCATAGATTTAATAAAAAACCAGATTTCCTATGGAAATGAATGAGAATCTATCTCCCCAACAACTACTGAAGAGCAGGAGCTTATCATCCTTAACACTGCTTCTCCGGTGTCCGCAACAGTGGCTGGTACAGATTATGTGCTCAAAACGACTTGCTGATTGAATAAACAAATCAAGTTAAATTAAGTTTATCTTTAATACTTTAGATTTAACCATTAGCCAAATCCCATTAAAATACAATAACATTTCACTATTTTAAAAAAAAATATATATATATACATGTATATATTTTTTTGAGGCAGCATCTCGCTCCATCGCCAGGCTGGAGCGCAATGATGCAATCTCAGCTCACTGGAACCTCTACCTCCCAGGTTCAAGCAATTCTCCTGCCTCGGCATCCTGAGTAGCTGGGACTACAGGCACACACCACCATGCCCAGCTAATTTTTATCTTTTTAGTACAGACAGGGTTTCACCAGGTTGGCCAGGAAGGTCTTGATCTCTTGACTTCGTAATCTGTCTACTTCGGCCTTCCAAAGTGCTGGGATTACAGGCGTGAGCCACCATTCCAGGCCAAAATATATTTTTTAAAGGCTACAAGAATAAGGATTGCTGATTTTTGACAATAACGTTGTTTAAGTGATACTGTAGCCCTGGGTGCCAAGATGACTCTATACTAACCAAAATGACAGCAATGGGGTATGATGTAGGCAATAATGTTTTAGAATCAGATTAACATGAGCTAAAATCCCTCTGCACCCACACTCATTAGTAAGAAAACAAGTTTAAATCAAATTATTGTTTTCTTGCAAACACTTTAATTTAGAAGTCTTACACAATGCCACTGGAACTTGTGGTTGGCCAGTTAATTAAACATACTTACATTAAAAACATTAAAAATGAAACATGCCGACAAAAAATTAAAATACACTCTGGCAGCTGTTACTGTGGTGGTCCTTGATAAACCTGGCTTCCCAGTGGTCACAAACTTGCATACCTACTCTTGAATTTGGAATGACTTTGTGACTGTTTTAACCCACGAAATGTAATAAAAATGACACTGGACCAGTTCCGGGCCTAAACCTTAAGAAGGCCACCTGTGTACTCCTGGGAAAGCTAGCCACCATGTAAGAAGCTCAACTGAGTCAGGTGGAGAGGTGCATGAAGGAGAAGCTAGCTAACCCAAACTAGTGGAGCTCCCAGCTGAGAGCCAGCACTGACTTAACTTGTTAGCCCTGTGAGTGAGGCTATTTTTGATCTCCAGTTGTCCCTGTTCTGCAGCCAACACCGTAAGAAGCAGAAAAACCACTCAATACCATGACAGCTAATAAATGGTTTTTAAGCTGTTAAACATTGGTATGGTTTGTTAAATTGTAATACACAACTGCCACACATAAAAACCTTACATTTTACTTTTGCTTTAAACCCATGAATGGGTTTTCATCAACCACTACTTTGATGAGGGCGCCGGCCTTGTCTTCTAGTGCTGGTCCACTGACAGAAGTTCCGAGTCAACTTCGTGGCTTTCCAGACGTTGCACAATGCGGCATCTACCATCTCTACTCCCTATTTTTCTAAAATAGAACACGAATTTCAAGACTTCTGTAAAGCGATTTTTCTGGATGTTCATGATTTTTCTTCCTAAGCTTTCACAGTTCTCTCTTATACCTAATTTCACAACAATTTTAATGCAGGTTACTCACCTATACCGAGACTTTGCAAACCATTCCAAATTAGTTTATGGAGAAGCTACATTTTCTTTCACACTCACATTTCATAGATTTGTATAACAGTCTACTAAGTTGCACAATCACAATTAAAAAGCAAAGATCTAAACAGATTTAGGAACAAACCGGAAACTCTTGCTAAGTATATAGTTCAACTGGTCGGAACAGAAAATCGGTGTCTGTATCACATTCTGTATTCTACAGAGGAGCCTATTAGCTATCAGCATTCATGATGCTGTGAACATCAGTTGTTAAGTTTTATATAGTAAATGAATAAGACCAGGTCTTAGAAAAGTGGGTAAGTGGATGAGGTCTGCTTGATTTATGTCTTCTGGTATGAAGTCCTTTGTTTTACTCATAGATTTATATACCATATTTTATCAGATGCAAACTAAATAAAACAAAAAAGAATACATAAAGACAGAAAACAAATACATATAAAGAGACAAATTAGCCCACATGGATAAATTTTTACTCCTGTTAGAAATAAAAATAATTATAAGCTATTTAAAAATATCTTCAGGCCGGGCGCAGTGGCTCAAGCCTGTAATTCCAGCACTTTGGGAGGCCGAGGCGGGTGGATCACGAGGTCAAGAGATCGAGGCCATCCTGGTCAACATGGTGAAACCCCATCTCTACTAAAAATACAAAAAATTAGCTGGGCATGGTGGTATGTGCCTGTAATCCCAGCTACTCAGGAGGCTGAGGCAGGAGAATTGCCTGAACCCAGGAGGCAGAGGTTGTCGTGAGCCGAGATCACGCCATTGCACTCCAGCCTGGGTAACAAGAGTGAAACTCTTGTCTCAAAAAAATAAAAATAAAAATATCTTCAGATGAAGGCTTTCAGATAATAAACTCTTATAAAACTATACAAACACTACAAAACACTTTAAAGACTTCATACTAATTAATTCAATTCTGGTTAACCAGAAAGACTCTCCAATGAGAAGTACAAAAAATAAAAATAAAAATGAAAAAACTGAAAAAGAGAGAGAAACCTTTGGGCATTTAAATACAAATGAGTCCTGTTACACATAAAAAGACAAATATAACTATTTCTGTTATTTTTGCAATTTGGTTGCAAAGAGTTGAGTACTTAAAAACAGAGGACAAAGAGTAAGACATTTTACAGGGATGCTTTCTTATTTTTTTACCAAATCTACTACCTCCAAATATTGTGTGAGTGTGTCTCTATATATCTTCCTCCAAAGTTTTCAGGATAAATACCAGATCACACGTGTATAGGACAGCAAGAAGAAAATCAAAACTGTGAGAAAAGCCTGCCTTCTTAGATTGGGCCTGACCGCACTGGGGCAGTGTAGCAGGGAGCATAGGCAGGAGCATGTCCCTGAAACACACGAGGAGAAAAGATCATGACACATCAGTATCACTGTGGATATATTCTACCATGAAATGCCAACCAAAAAATATTCAAAGGAAACCAAAAACATAGACGTGATGCTTCATTCAAATAGTTGTTTCAGGCTTACCTAAAGAGAACTATAGGGCGAAGACAGGAAAATTTGAAAGATAAAAAACGGTCAAAGCTGGAAGGAAAAACAAACAAAGGGGCGTATGCCAAAGACAAAACATTAGAGTTTACAGAGAAACAAGAAAAATGTTTAAAATTTTACTTAGTGGTTAATTCATTCAAGAATGAATTACAATTTTCTACCCACTCTCTTTTGTTGCAAACAAGAACATTTTTTAAAATCTCCTTATTCTAAATTAAATTTACTTGTGGAAAATAGATTTTATATCATTGGCATTCTTAAGAAATCAAGCAACTGAAGAACCATCTCTGTAGAGGACAGATGAGCTGCTTGGATCTCCTTATCTGAAGTTACTTTTTCTTAAAATTTGGATTACAAAATTAGTTAACTGTAAATATAGCCTATAACACACATAACACATTCAAAACATTAGTTCCAACTGCTGGTAGGATAAATCAAGAAAATGTGAGCATATGATATATTCTCCCAAAGTACTCAGTGAAGGAAAATGGAAACTAGAGTGGGGAAGGCAAATTAGGCAATCTGGGTACTAAAATCTCTCACCTTTGCTTTGACAACACAGAAAGACTTCATTTATCCAGGGACAAGATCTTGCTTTCCAATACCATTCTCCAATAAACAGAATTCTGGAGAAATGGCTGATTGTGGGACTAGGGCAAGGAAGGTGCAAAAACAGAACCACCAGGTATGTTACAGAGACATGGGAGCCAACTCAAAGAGCTCCCATTTGGCCGAAGCTGGGACACTTTGAGCAAAAAAATAAATGAGGTATACTGGAGTACAACCATGAGCCCATAATGATAACTACTGGGAGGGAGGGAGAGAGGGAGAGAGGGAGGGAGGGAAGGAGGAAAGAAAGGAAGGAGGGAGAGAGGGAGGGAGGGAGGGAACAACAGATACAAATCTGTACAGAAAAGAAAAATCATAGACGGATAAGATACACAGATAGATAGATATAAATCTCCTGTACAGAAAAGAAAAATTCAAATTAATTTACATAGATACTTTGCTCTCAAGGAGGTGGAATTGAACTCTCCACCTCTTAGGTGTGGGCTACACTTCTGGTGACAGAAAGGTGGGAAGAAAAAGTAACATTACAACGGGTAACCTAACAAACATTTGATCAAGGTTAACATCATCAATGGTAAGCCACGTTGACAGCATGTGCCCCTGATATGATGACAAGGTCACCTTAACTCTGTGACAAAGCCTACCAGCAGACAGGACTTAACCTGGGGAACTGGGAAGATGGTAACAAAGAAGGCTTCTCGGAAGAAAGAACATTTCAATTGACACTTAAAAGTCCTGAAAAAACTGCCCGAAAAAGGAGGCAGAATGTGAGGGGCTGCTAAGACAGAAGGAACAGCATGTGCAGAGGATCTGAGGCAAGAGAGAGCAGGGCTCATCTGAGAGTGGAAGGAGCTCATGATGACCCAGGACAGGGCAGGTGGAGTAAACAGATTCCCAGAAGCAGCAGGAAGGAGCAGGGACAGACTACATTATGCCTTATCCCAAACAGCTTCTGCCTATACTCCAGCAATCAAGACCAACTCACCTGTTGGTAGCCAACAAAGGGAAAAGAATTGTTGACTTGAGAGGAACAATGCCTTCTGGAATTATAAAATCCTTACAAATGGCAGGTTAATATCTAAAACGTAATAAAACATGACCCAACATCAAAGATGTAATCAAAGATACATACAGTTTGTCTCATGAAAACTACTTCCTTAATTAAAAATCATGTAAACTGAGAAAAAATGTAAATGAGTCTAAAAAATTTTAGAAGGAAAAAAAATAAAACCTCCTATTTTTAACTTTGAAGCTTTTCTCACTAAGTAGAACATAATTGATAATTGTGGTTGAACACATAAGGTCAATGTGGAATTTACTGGAAATGTGGAGCTTAAAGGCCCCATGTATTCCCAATATAAATACCACATATAGTTTCAGAAAAGAAATGTCTCATAGTGTATCATTAAATGCAACATGTACAAAATATAGGGAATATTTTAAAAATAGCTGTGGCATCAAAGCCATTATTACTTTGTATTTCAACCATGAAAACTAAGAATTCCCTGAACTTGAATATAAATTTGTATTATGTACATGTGTGCATTTTTCTAAGAGTCCGAAGTTTTCATCAGATTCTCAAATGCAGTCTGTGACCCAAAAAAGGATAAGAAACACTGACTTAGATAATATTTATCACACATTTGGCAAGGTTCTTTTCAAAATATCTCATCCTGACATGTATTCCACACCTAAAGGATATAGATGTCAGACGCATAACTAATTCAAAGCCAGTGCTCAAGCTACAAGGTTCCCGTTGCACTAGGCAGGGACAGAGACACCTCCACCCACCCACATACATGAGATTTATTCAAAATGGACTTATTATTATTATTATTATTATTATCATACTTTAAGTTCTGGGATACACGTGCACAATGTGCAAGTATGCTGCATGAGTATACATGAGCCATGGTGGTTTGCTGCACCCATCAACCTACATTAGGTATTTCTCCTAATGTGTTCCTGCCCCTTCGCCCCTACCCACCAGCAGGCCCGCGTATGTGATGTTCCCCTCCCTGTGTCCATGTGTTCTCATCAAAACTGACTTTTAAAAAAATCATATAAATGTCAAAAAATTCACTGAACAAAATAATTTTCCAGCTTTTATGACACACTGTTGTTTCATGTTTGGAGTGATATTGGCCTCCATATATCCTATAAAATTGGTTAATTACTCAAACACATTTGAGTTTTTAAAAATTTTAATGAGTAATTAACATAAATTAACATTTTATCTAGTAACAGTTAAGAATAATTAGAAAAATTCTTAAATGGTTCATAATTAAGGTTATATGACTAAACACAATAAAAAAGCCTTTTGAAAGAAAGAGGCTGGGCGTGGTGGCTCACGCCTCTAATCCCAACACTTTGGGAGGCCAAGTCAGGTGGATCACTTGAGGTCAAGAGTTCCAGACCAGCCTGGCCAACATGGCAAAACCCTATTTCTACTGGAAAAATACAAAAATTATCTGGGGATTGTGGCGCATGCCTGTAATCCCAGCCACTCAGGAGGCTGAGGCAGGAGAATGGCCTGAACCTAGGAGGCAGAGGTTGCAGTGAGCTGAGGTCGTGCCACTGCACTCCAGCCTGGGTGACTGAGACTTGGTCTCAAAAAAGAAAGGGAAAGGGAAAGGGAAAAAGGGAAAAAGGGAAAGGAAAGGAAGAAGGAAGGAAAAGAAAGAAAAAAAGAAAAGAAAGAAAGAGAGAGAGAGATCTTAAGCAAACATGGAAGAAACTGATTTGGCGAATGACAGAAAGGAAGAATGTTTCCAAAATATAATACCAGAAATATAAAAGTAGAAGGGAAAAAAACCACTAAAAGGACAGTTATTTTTAAGACAGGCAACAAAGGTAAAAACTAGAGAAGAATAAGAACTTTAAGCAGTGATCTTCCAGTGATGGGTTTATTCTGTGTTCACCCTACTTTAAACTCGTTGAGCTTTTTGAATCTATGGTCGATAGCATTTATCAACTCTGAAACACTTACAACCATTATTTCTTAAAAATTTTTCTTCAGTTCTCCTCTTTCTTTTCTCCTAAACCTCAATATACACGCTAACTGCCTGATACTATCCCACAGGTCACCGATATTCTGGCACACTTTTTCCAGTCTTTGTTCTCTCTGCATTGCATTCTGCATAGTTTCTACTGCTATACCCATAAATTCAGATGTTTTCTGCAGTGTCTACTCTGTTGATATCCCACCCAGTGTATCTGTAATTTCACACAACGTATTTTTCATTTTCAGAAGTTTCATTTGGATCTTTTTTACATTTTTTATTTTTCTCCAACATTCATGTCTTTTTTGACTTGAGCCTAATTATAATCATAGTATTTTAGCAACTCCTGCTACTTCCATCATCTGTTACACTCCTAGGATTGTTCCTATTGACTGATTTTGCTCCTGGGTGTAGCTCACATTTTCTTGCTTACTGGCATATTTTGATCAGATGGTGGATATTATATATTTCTATTGCTGTATCTGGATTTTATTGTCTTCCTTTAAAGAGGATTAGACTTTGAGGTTTTTTGTAGGCTATTAAATTATCTCAAATTTCTTATTATCCTTTTAAGATTTGTTTTCAAGCTTGGTTAAACTTAATTCCATAGAAGCCTTTCCTCTAGAAACAGCCTAACCCCACTACCAAACTGTGATCCTTCCAAGTCTTTACTGAATGCTCCAAATGTCCAACACAACAAAGACTTTCCACTTCAACCAGCTGGTACTCAAGCGCCTCCCATTCCTGCGTGAGCTCTGCAAACCTTTCACAGCTCACAGCTCCTCAATGGCTCCTTGCCTAATTTGCAGAGTTTCTACTCCACACAATCTTTCATCAAAGACTCAAGAAGGTCTTATATAAATTTTCTGGAGCTCTTTTTCTGTATTGCTCCTTCCTCTCCAGAACTCTACCCTCAACTTCCAAATGCCTCAGCCTCCTCAAACTCCAGTCTGCTTCCTCCACTTGGCAAGTTCACTCTGCTGTGCCTGGTGTTCCTCCCTGTACCACAGTCAGGAATAGGCTTCCACACAAAAGCCAGTGTGATCAGAAGACTGACCTTATTTGTTGCCCTTGCCTCTGGGATTACTATCACGTACAGCCTATTGTCTAATGTCTGAAATAGTCATTCTATATTCAAGTCAATTTCAAGTGTCATAAAGAGTTTACTGTATACTACTAAAAAGCAGCATATTTATACTGTTTTTAAAAAACTGTTTTAAAAAAACTGTTCTGTGTATTAAATGTTAAAATAAAATGATGCACAATCAGCTTCATCACACATACAGGAAAAACAATACTTGACCTTCAACCTTCAAAGTGACTACACAGCAATGTCTTTAGGAGGCAAAGGAGAAAGGAAATTTTGTTCAAAAAGAAAAATAAGCATAGAAAGGCAAAAACCATCTCATCTTGGAGGCTAAAATATTTACAGATAGTCAAATTCAACCCCTTTATTTGGTAAAAATTTAACCTCTTTGGGCCCCAGTTTCCGTAACTTACATAAGATCACGAAGATTTTTTGTGGAACAAATTTGTAGGCATATGAAAGCTCTAAAACTTAGGCTTTAACAAAGCTAATACTATTTTTCTCATTTGAGGTGAAGTCTCACTCTGTCGCCCAGGCTGGAGTACAGTGGTGCCATCTCGGCTCACCGTAACCTCTGCCTCCTGGGTCCAAGTGATTCTCCTGCCTCAGCCTCCCCAGTACCTGGGACCACAGGCACATGCCACCACGCCCAGCTACTTTTTTGTATTTTTAGTAGAGGCGGGGTTTCACAGTGTTAGCCAAGATGGTCTCCATCTCCTGACCTCATGAACTGCCCGCCTCAGCCACCCGAAGTGCTGGGATTATGGGCATGAGCCACCGTGCCCGGCCAAGCTAATACTGTTTAAAACATCCAAATAAATAGAAACTGACATACTTCTCAATTACAGATGGCACCAGAAGCCCAAATAAATAACACTTTTGGCAGTTCTTCATATGCTTATCAGAAAAGCAGCTAGCAGCTCTACTACCCTAACCGCTATTACTGAGGGGAAAACTCAGTAACAGAAACAAGCAAGCCACCAAATTGTTTTGACTTAGCTAGGATCATCAAAATAACAATTCCAATATCCTAATCAACACAAGAAACCACTCAATTTCTGAAAACCTAATTTAATTATAAGAATAATTTTAACTGTATAGAACCTAAACATTTCTTTATAATTTAATATAATGTTGGTTACACCGGACTTTGTTGTTCATTTTTCGCTTCTATGATTCTTTTTTCAGTGCACACAAGATCTTTAATAAAGCAACATATTCCCAAGATATATATCATTACTAGTAACTTTTTTTAACACAGAAATAACAAGGGACTGGGATATGTTACAAAATGCTGAAAAACAGACACAGCTAGAAAATTCTATTTAAAGATATCAATTCATCATTCAAATAGCAGATGCAATGGGTACTTTAACCATCCATGCAATAAATATTTACAAGAAGCTATTATGTGCTAAGTACTATTTCAAGTGCAAGAATACAAGGTGTTAAAAGATAAACGCAACCAAAACAATCCAGGAAAAGAGTAAAGCTGGAGGACTCACTTTCCCAATTTCAAAACTAAGCAACAGTAATTAAGACTGTGGTAATGGCATAAGGACAGACACACAGATCAACGGAACAGAACTCAGAGAGTCCAGGTATAAACTTGTATGTCTAGGATCAATGAATTTTCAATTAGGGTGCCAAGAGCATTCAATGGGAAAAGAATCGTCTTTTCAACAAACAGTTCAAGGACAACCCGCTACAAGAAAAGGAATGAAGTTGGATCCTTAATTCACACCATATATGAAAATTAATTCAAAATGAATCAAAGATCAAAACGTAAGAACTAAAATGTGTAAGTAAAAATATGATACAAAAGCACAAACAACAAAAGACAAAACAGACTTTATCAAAATTAGAAACTTCTTTTTTTTGAGACGGAGTTTCGCTCTTGTTACCCCCAGGCTGGAGTGCAATGGCGCAATCTCAGCTCACCGCAACCTCCGCCTCCTGAGTTCAGGCAATTCTCCTGCCTCAGCCTCCCGAGTAGCTGGGATTACAGGCACGCACCACTATGCCCAGCTAATTTTTTGTATTTTTAGTAGAGACGGGCTTTCACCTTGTTGACCAGGATGGTCTCGATCTCTTGACCTTGTGATCCACCCGCCTCAGTCTCCCAAAGCACTGGGATTACAGGCTTGAGCCACCGGGCTCGGCCCAAAATTAGAAACTTTTATGCAAAAGACACAATCAAGAAAACAAAGACAGCCCACAAAATGGGAGAAAGAAATGAAAGAAATCTTAAAGGAAAAGATTTAACTATAAGAATGTTTAAGTGTTCTATGTGTATAAAAAATTACCTAAGCCATATTAAAAGTTAAATTGAGGATACTGTCCTAAATTTATAAAAGGCTCATTACAAAAAGCTGCAAAATACCAACAAGAAAATGAGCAAACAAAACCAAAACACAATTCACAAAATAATTTTTTTTTTGAGATGGAGTCTCATTCTGTTGTCCAGGCTGGAGTGCAGTGGCGTGATCTCGGCTCACTGCAACCTCCGTCTCCCAGCTTCAAGTGATTCTCCTGCCTCAGCCTCCCGAGTAGCTAGGACTACAGGTGTGTGTCACCATGCCCGGCTAATTTTTTGTATTTTTTGTAGAGATGGGGTTTCACTGTGTTAGGCAGGATGGTCTCAATCTTCTGACCTCATGAACAGCCCACCTCAGCCTCCCAAAGTGCTAGGATTACAGGCATGAGCCACTGGGCCTGGTCAAAATAAATTTATATAGCAATAAAACGTTAAAACAGTTCCACCTATGCTAATAACCAGATACCCAAATTAAAACAAGATAGCACTCTCTGGCCTAGGAAATTAGCAAACAGTTTTTAGGAATACTCAAAGCTGGGAAGAATACAGTAAGGTAAGCACTAATATGACCTATATACATTTGTACAATCTTTCCAGAGAAAATTATTGTGATATTAAAACCCTTAAGAGTGTTCAAAATCCTTTCAAATTCTACTTTCAGGAAATCCTTTTAAGAGAGCAGCGAGAAAAGCTTATGATATGTACCAAGAGGTTCACTGCAGTGTTGTTTAGAATAATGGTAGTAACTTGAAGCTTTATGGTATAACCATAAAATGAAACATGATGGGGTCATTTTTAAATGATGTTATAATATTTTTATTAACATGGCAAATGCTCACAATACATTTAGATAAGCTATCATTCCCACCTCAGCCTAAAGGACCTCCTCCCATCCCTGTATAGTTTACTTGGCAATTAATCATTCCTGTGATCTCCCCTGTTGCTGTAATAAACTATTATCTAAATCTTTCACAAAGTCTTTTCCTGTTTATGTCTAAGGAAATACCACATGAGTAACAAATATGGATTTGAGAGCAGGTTCCTGGTATTTTGCACTAATACCTCCCTTAAAGCTCACCTCCCTTATCTGAAAATGCCTATTTTATAAGTTCATTGTAATGATTATATAAAGCAACATGTTATGCCACTTATTTGATGGCATATACGTAGCTTATAGATGTAAATTTATTATAGTTCTGCACCAGACCATGAATTATAATTTCTATTACCTTACATCTTTTCCAACTAGCTTATAAATTCTCTGAAGGCAGGGCATGCTTTATATTATGATTTACATAATAAAAACATGATCCGGCTGGGAGTATGGGAATAATTCCAAGAGAAACACCACTTGAAATGATTCCAAAAGAAAAGACAGAAAAGGGCAACTGATGGATAGAAACTGACCCATGCAAAGGAATGAAGCTGAGGAAGAACACACAATGTTCAGGAACTGGGAGGATGTTCAGAGTGAATTAAGACTCTAAACTCTAAGAGGCAAGGGGTTCCACAGGACTATTGGTCCTGGATCTCAAGCTTAAAGAAGCCTCACTCTATTGCTGAGTGGCAAAATGGTGTAGGGACACAAGTTAAGGCCTCTTCAGAAATTTGGACTCAAATTGAAATGCATGGCCACCCTAATTTCAGCTAAATCTGAGGGTTGGGAGATGACCAACTCAAAAAGCTCTCTGGGCCTAATCAAGGTTCTTAAAGGACCCAGTCACGGCTGGGTGCAGTGGCTCACACCTGTAATCCCAGCACTTTGGGAGGCTGACGTGGGCAGATCATGAGGTCAGGAGTTCAAGATCGGCCTGGCCAACACGGTGAAATGCTGTCCCTACTAAAAATACAAAAATTCGCCAGGCATGGTGGCATGCGCCTGTAATCCTAGCTCCTCAGGAGACTGAGGCAAAGCATCGCTTGAACCCAGGAGGTGGAGGTTGCAGCGAGCCGAGATCATGCCACTGCACTCCAGTCTGGGCTACAGAGTGAGACGTGAGATTCTGTCTCAAAAAAAAAAAAAAAAAAGGACCCAGTCACTAGGCAGAGACCATATAAATTTCATTCAGCACTAGCACTGCCTGATACACAGCAGGCACGTAACATGTGAGTAAGTCTGTCAGGGAAAGGAATAAACCAGATAGGTATGATGGCCTGTAGCAGTGAGCTACTACTGACTACTAGTCAGTGCAGTTAATCTTTACAGTTTCATTCACTCAGTCAGGTTAACTGCTCTCCCTTTTTAGTAACTGTTCCTCAGTACACACATACTCCTCCTCTGGTTCTCTGTTAAACAACTCACATACTCAAAGAGCCAAGTAAAACTCTACAGGCTTCTTTTGCAAAGTAAGTACAGCTGTCCTTCAATATCTATGAGGGATTGAGTCTAGGACCTCCCTTAGAAAACCAAAATCTGGGATGCTCAACTGTCTGATATAAAATGATAATATAACCTATGCATATCATCCCATATACTTTAAATTATTTCCAGATTAGTTATAATACCTATTACAATGTAATTACTATGTATACGATTGTTACACTGAATTATTTAGGGAATCATAACAAGAACAAAAAAGTCTGTACATGTTCAGTACAAAAACAACTTTTTTCTAAATATTTTCGATCTGCAGTTGGCTGAATCCACAGATGCAGAACCCACAGACAACAGAAAGCCAACTGTCCTTCTATAAATTGAATAGTCCTAAAATGCTCAGACGCCAAGGAAATTGAACCTTTAATTCAATGTGAGAAAAAAGAAGACGTGGATCATGGAAATTAACTCAGAAACAGTTTAAGAATTCAAATTCACACAATTTAGGTAAGCCTTTAGCAAATGATACCAGTTTATATTGTTGGTTTAATAAAACAGTTATGTCTTCTCTGACTTATCAGTATGTTAAATATATATACAGATTTGTATTCTACTTGTGAATGTCCTTCCTAAACTTACACAGGTTTATTAATCAAATAAGCTAACATTACTACTACTTAATGTTTAAGATTCTGAAAAGGTAAATTTGTATTTAATCAAATTGAATCATTATTCTGACAAACTTTATTTCAATAATCATTACATCTGCTTGAAGATAATTTCCAAGGTCTCTAGGTAATTTAAAACTTCTGATACTAAACTGACTTAATCAGTGGGTATTCTTTAGATACCCTGACCATTCCTGAGTACTGACACATTAATTATTAAACACAATTTAAGTTTAAAGCTGGGCACAGTGGCTCACGCCTGTAATCCCACTTTGTGAGGCCAAGGCATGCAGATTGCTTGAGCCCAGGTGTTCAAGACCAGCCTGGGCAACATGGAGAAACCCCATTTCTATAAGAAATTTAAAAATTAGCCAGGCATGATGGCAGGTGCCTACAGTCCCATCTACTAGGGAGGCTAAGGTGGGAGGATCACTTGAGCCCAGGAAGTAAAGGCTGCAGTGAGCCATCATGGTGCCACCGCACCCCTGCCTAGACAACAGAGTGAGACCCTGTCTCAAAAAAAAAGTTTATATACTTTTATATCTCATTTTGAGTCCATTAATAAATGTGTTCATTTTGGATACAGGAGGTTGTAGAAAGTTCCTGGGAAGGTAATTCTGTTAGGATCAAGATAAAGTTTGGTGGTTTTAAATAAGATTTTTAAAAAGATCTTTAGTATCAAATGTTATACTGATACAAAACTAAAATCCTGTTTTCTCTGTTTCAGTGTCACGTTTCTCAGATTACTGGTTTCCTCTTAACAGAAGATCGTAAACGTTATTCCTTACTTTCTACGTTAACTGCACAGACTGCAAGACTCTCTGTTTTACCATGATAACCTTCTATGGTTTATGCCAACTTATTATGTCGTTGATTATTTAAGGAACAAGTTTCTCTTTCAGGAAAGTTTCTTTATGATCATGTTATCACTTACGTTTACTTTTAAAATCTTTGTTGTCACTTGGGTTAAATATATTGTCAACTATTGTTTCTTGGTCCTATCTTAATTAAAGTTTTCAAATCTCCTGACAACTTCTGATATTTTACCTTACCAAAATAAAAGCATAAATATCATTTTCACCTAAAACTATCCTTGACATTTCCCAGATGGTGCCTCCCCAAAAATCACAAAGATTTGTTCTTCCAACTTTTAAAAAAAGAAGTGCTAGAAAATAATTAGGTTTATCTGGCATGTTG
The DNA here is from genome assembly GCA_031835075.1 of Saguinus oedipus. NCBI lineage: Eukaryota > Metazoa > Chordata > Mammalia > Primates > Cebidae > Saguinus > Saguinus oedipus. Next base: position 170,613,692 of record CM063172.1, on the reverse strand, counting down.
TTATTGATGAGTTTTCAAGTCAGAAGAGATGCTTAGCATTCTCTAGGTTAAATTTGTATGGGTAAAATGTTGTAAATACTTGACTCTGCTTGCTACAGAAGTCACCAGAAAACTGTCAGTGCTCTCACTGACAATGATACATTGCTACTTATCAGAGTACCAGTGCTACTCTGTTCAATACTTAACAAAAGCACAGCATTATTGGTCATAATTTCACTTTTGTTTTTAAAATGTTCACTTGGTCCCAACTTCTTTAACTTGAACTTAGCATATTCCAGGCCAGTGGTTTTCAACTGGATATTCACATCACTGACCTATGATGTCTTATTAATATGCACAGATGTTCGGGACATATTCCAGACTTACAGAATCTCTTTCTTTGATATACTTGTTATATTCTAACTATATGCTTGGTAAATTCTTGGCATATTATCAGGACTATTACATGTTATATCTAAACCTTTTTTCTTAGTAAAGATTATATATTATCTACTTTTATTTCCCAGTAAAGATTAACTCTATTATCAAGAAGGAGTTGATAATCCATCTAATTTATAAAAATGGAATATCCATTTTCTTGAAAATGGAATCATTATGTTTATATAAATAATTTGTTTAAAAAAAATTTTGGACTGACTTTAATCTTGTACAACAAAGAAACAACCAAATATCCTTATTCTTATAATGAATTCTCATTGGATCTTTACTTTTGAAAATTATCAGTATTAAGTTAACCACAGCCACTCTAAGTTATTTTGTCATCTACAGACAGGTTTTTGTTTTACCTTGCTGCTTCCCTAACAGCACTTAAAATCAGCTATAGGCCAGAGTGCCGACTCCAACAAAGAAGAGCTGTCTTGGGACCCATGAAAAAGGACTATGCCAGGTTCTTTTGGTACAGGCTTCTGATGTAATGTTTTAGCAACTTTGAGAAGATACCAGTGGACTGAGCCAGGATTTCCAGAACTCTAATCAAGAAGAAGATAAATTCATGAGACTGCTAACTAAAGACCAAGTGGAAAAGAATTACACAGGACTTATAACTAATCAAGGATGACTGTGGATTCTTTTGAGAATATTGCTGCTGTTATTAATGTTTTATTTTCTGGATATATAAGGAGTCCTTTCCTCTTAAGCTATCTATACCTCACTAAAATTTAGGAGAACATGCTTTTGTAACTAAAATTCTTCAGTGCATTTTGTCTTTCACACTGGTATAAATAACTTAGTACCTTTCTAGAAAGAAATACAGCGATACCTCTCAAAAGGCTTAAAACTCTATAAATATCTCACGACCTAGGAAGCTATTCTAAAGAAACAATCCAAAATACTAAAAAATGCACAAAAATATTTGTATGTCATTCATTATAAGTGGAATCATATATGTCACAAACCATATTATCATGTTATCAAATTCAAACTATTAATTTATGAGATCTACATCAAGAGGAATAGAGTTTGCCATTGTTTGTCATAGGAAAATGCTCATGATATGGTAGTTTGTAAAAATAAAATGTGTAGAAAAAAAAATACACACAGAGAAAAAAACAGAAAAGAAATATGCCAAAATGTTAATGGTAACTATTTTTAGACAACAAAATTAGAATTGTTATTTTCTTCTTTATATGTTTCACAGTTTTCCGTAATAGATATATGTTACCTTCATAATCAGGGAAATGTCTAACTAATTAAGTTAGTTTTATTTAGTGAGACGATTTCAATCACTTTTCTCAGGCAGTAGCTAGATCAATCTAGTTTTATTAAGTGAAAAGATTTCATTCATTTTTCTTAGACGTGGCTAGATAAATCTGAAAAATATTCCTCTTACAGTGTATAGCATTTAAAAAATAAAAAGAAAATTAATCCAAGTTATAAAGACACAAGTTGAATGAACAACTAAAGAGAATTTCCACAGAAAAAGACAGCTGTGCCTATTAACCTAAACAAACACTTAATCAGTAGGGTTACAGTTCTTCATTTAGTAGCATACTTTATGACCCTCCAAAGGCCAGTCAGAATTTCAAACACCTGTAGGAATAATATGCAGCATAAACCACAACTAAAGTAAAAGAGAGAATCTAGAAAAGCTAGGTAGGTCCTAAAAAACCTTTTTCTTATTTCTACGGCTTCTGTAGACAGGGGGGAAAATGTTTCTTGGATGAAGATTATTGCAGCTATTTTCAAAAGTAGCCTCAATGCATATTTGGTGGCTTTTTAAGAAAATCACGATAGGACTTTGCTCTTTCACCTTAAGCCCAAAAAGAGGAAGAAAAGAGAAATGTAATAACAACAGCTAATACTGAACACTTACTATAGAAGAGGAATTATTTAATCTTAATAACAACCTAGGAAGTAGATGTTGTTATTATTTTTGCCTTTCAAATGAAGAAACAGACTGAGAGGCTAAATTACTTCCCCACAATCATACTGCTAGCAATCAAAAGGGAACAGTCAAAGCCTGTCTAATACCAAAACCTCTGCTCTGCCTCTTTCATATAAGTGTCGGCAAAGAACCTGCTAACTGTTAGGCACTGGGCCTGGAATTAGGCTATAAAAGTAAGCAAAACAACAGATGATACCCCAACTCTCATGGAGTTTACTGAAGGCAAACACAATAAAGAAACATATGCATAAATATATAATTACAAATAGTAGCAAACTGCAGGGCCTCTAAGAACCCAAACAGAAGGACCTCATCTATTCTGGGAGAAAGTGGGGGAAATGTCCAGGTGGCCCCTAAAGTAAGCAATGCTTAAGACCTGAAGTGAAACTGCTGTACCCTAACATATATTATATGACATATGTATCATGCATATACAGAATAGATAATAGATGTAAAATATAGTGTTTGAATTATTTAATAACATTTATAACACATAATTTTAGACATACATGATTCCACCTCTAATTTTTGTAAATTTTTCAGTATTCGGATTATTTCTTACATATGTCTATATATTATCAGGGGAAAATTAGTTTCTTTTTTTTCTTAAGGACTGCTCTATGTGAAAAATTGTAAACACAAGTTAGTGTTTTAGAGAAACATCAACAAATTACCTAAATTACTCACATAATGCCAATCCCAATTTTACTCTAAAATAATCCTAGATTTTAAACTCATCTTTAGAATTCTTGTAGTTTAAGCATAAGCAGCCAAGAGCACAACCTTGAGAGACAAGCACAGAAACATTCTTACTCTTGCCTTCAGGTTAACAAGGCTGTTTTCAAGAAGTACGTGTTGCCGAGTTTCTTCAAAATTCCGTTTGATCATTTAGTAGACAAATACTGTACTTGTTCGCCTGACTCAGTCTCAAGGGACAAGGTACAAAGTACAACATCCTTTTTATTTTTGGTAGAGCTATGCATTTAAAATTGAGGGTCACAATCCATTTGTGGGCAATAAATTTAGTAGGTTCTGATGATTAACTTTTAATAGGACAGAATAAAAATTATTTGAGTGTATCATATATTGCAAGGTCAAATATTGTTTCAAAATTGTTTTCTTTTGGTTATAAGGTGCGCACGCACATACACACACACACACTGTGGCCCACTGTAGGTCACAACCATAACCACAGTTTCAAAACTGCTACTACAGATCAGAAGTTAGAATGGTACTGCCTTCTTGATCTATAGACTGATCACTGAAAATATATTTTAAAAAGTCTGAGCACTGGCTCTTCTTTATTCTGTAAACAAGAAATGAAAGTTTCATGGGGAAAAAAGTTGTGGACGATGAGTTTTAAGAGGATTTCATATTTTCTGTTTGCATTTTTTTTCTGAAAACAAATCTTTCATCTCGTTTGATCTTGTCGAGTTCAATTAATCCAGAAAATATAGCATTCCATAGTTGTCAAATAACTGAGCACAGGGGCTTGAGCTGAGCTGGGCTACCTATGGCAGGTAGCTGGAGAACACCTTGGCTTTGGACATTGATGCGGGGAGCACACGGCGAGGTGAGGATAAGGGAAGAAGGGCCTGCAGATCTGGATCCCAAGTTGTGGCCAGGGAAAGCTGCAGCCCCTCTAGGCCATTTTTCTCATCTCTTAAAACGAGAAACATGGCCCAGATGATCTCCAAGTTCCCTCCCAGCTCAACTCTTGTAATTCTATAAGCAATGGCTAGGAAGTTGTATGAAATAAACACTAAGAGTCCTACCATCTGTAAAAATATGTATTAACAAATGGTTAAATTCTTACCTGAGTAAGAACTAAACACTTACACATAACAACAAACTCCAAAAATTTTGTGAGAAAACCAAGTTCTATCTACATTTTTCTGTTCCCAAACAAAGACTTTAGGATTTTAAATAAAATTAATGTATTATCTTCCAAAAGTTCTCCACTGAAAGACTAAAAAGGTTGACAATTTCTATTAATTTGACAACTCTAAACTAGCTGTCCTCTAACAAGCCCTATTCACAAAGTTCTACATTTCAGCAGTAACCTCAAACAGCCTGCTCACACACAAAAAAGCTTCTACTGAAAACATCAAATCTGATCAGCTTTAAAGCTTAGTATCTACTTTTCTCCACAGAAGGCTTATTTTGTCTGAAATAAAATCCATGTAAAAAATGCTTTTGGTAGGCTGCCTAATATATTCTTAATAGTTTTCCCGGCTAATTTATAAACACGTGGCATACATATGATCCATGAAACCAATACTGCTGAGGTAGGTCTGCAAATGGCAAAAAATGAACATTCTTGTAATTCAAAAACAAATCTTCATGTTGCCTGTTAGTGAACAAATATTTAAAGGCAAAGGCACTCCATGACACAGTGTGAGATCTGCAGGGCTCTAAAAATGCACGGACCATGCTCACTGCCAGAGGAATAATGTTTCTTTTAAAATGCAGCCATTTCAAGTACACCCCGTAAAATGAGGAAAGCATTTGAACATAATACACATGTTGAGAACACAGTTCCAGGTTTTAAATATTTCTATTAATGTAAACAATCACCCTAACATAAGCCCTGTGTTTTGTTACTGTTGGAGTTGTTTCTATTCTACATATTCTATCACCCAAGATGAAGTAAATAATTTTTTAAAAGCGGCTTGCTACGGCCAGCTCAGATAGTTCACAGATATCAAAAATAAATAAAATCATTAAAATTTGGCAACAATATTCTCTTTATATGACATATGGACTCTCATCCATTTCTAATTTACTAATTTATAAACACGTGGCATACATATGATCCATGAAACCAATACTGCTGAGGTAGGTCTGCAAATGGCAAAAAATGAACGTTCTTGTAATTCAAAAACAAATCTTCATGTTGCCTGTTAGTGAACAAATATTTAAAGGCAAAGGCACTCCATGACACAGTGTGAGCTCTGCAGGGCTCTAAAAATGCACGGACCATGCTCACTGCCAAGCTAGCTGTAGGCTCATGACTTCTCAGCAAATATTTCAGCAAAATGAACATGTCTCTCTCCCAGCTCCAATTTGAAAAATCCCAGGCAAGAATCCTAATTGGCCTGGACTGGGACAATTTTAATGCGTATGGCCTGGTACCTGTAAGAAGAGGGCAACTCCAATATGTACCATGTAGTCCGAATCAAGAGTGGAATTCCCCCAAATAAGGTAGAAGGAAGACTAGGAGGTAGGACAGACACAGCTGGTGGACAAATATACATGAAATAAACGGCCACCTCAAATTCCAGCTTCCATCTTCTCAAATACTGTTTTACAGTCTGCTTGTTTTCGCTGAAGACAGTGGTGAGTATGTATACACCAGAAGTACTTGAGAATCTTCTTAAAAATGGATACTCAGGCACCACCTCAAAAGGACTTGTATCATTACTGAACATGATTTAAAAACATAGTTTTTAATAACTGGACAGAATTCTAATGTGGTTCTAATTTTTAAAATTTAATTTTATGACTTAAATCCAGAAAAGCCACATACCATCATGATCCTTTTTGAGCCCAAAATTCAAAAAAAAATTTTGCGAAAGCACCAACCACTGACATCTTCACCACACCATTCTGAGAAACTATGCTAAAAGATTCTTGGCAAGGGGCCGGGGGACAGACCTATGGGGGGAATATGACGGGGGAGAAGAAAGTAAGGTGATCCTCTGAGACCATTAGTATAAATGCACCATACCACTGAGGTTTTTTTTTAAAAAAAAAAAAGTCTTAAAGGGATAAGGATAAAATATACCCCCAAATTAAAGCAGGGAAAGAAAGGTTTGTTATAAAGACTGAAGATTAAAAACAAACACACTATAACCCAAATAGCTTACGAGAGTTTGTGACACGAGGAAAAAAAGCAGCCTGTGTGATGCCTAGAAAATAAAAACCTAAGAGTAAGTCACTGCACTGCCTCTCATTCAGAAGCAGGGGTGCACCTGATAGGAACGCAAGCCCACCTCACTGGTCTGCTAACATGAGTCACTGAGATCAGTCAACTCATTTCCCTTGCTAATATCATGCTTACTAATCAATTTCTTAATTATACTCTGGATTTCTACAGGCAAGAGAATACACTGACTAACCAGGTATACAGACAAAGCCAAGTATCTATGCCTGAGAAGCCAAGCACAGTGAGTATCTAGGCCTTGATTATTGTGCCAAGGGAGTGCCAGCTTATAAAGACTTACAGTGTCTTCAGCTAATCTCCTTTTCTCACATCTTTTCCATTTTCTCTCTAAAGAAACTGTTTCCAGTAGCCTACTGACAGGGAACATTAAAGAGTCTTTAAACAGCATACATACCACTTGGTCAAATGACAAGGCTGAGACAATAGAATGCTATGAGTAAAATCACAGTCATGAGAAATGAGGAATTATTAAATAACAGGAAGTTATTACAACAAATGTATTTGGTGAACAGGCAAGACCTTTATATCCCCACATTTCAGTAGCGCTCAGAAGATCTGCAGGACAAACACCATGAGAGCATACATGAAGGAAACCGAGTGGCCTCTAACAATATGACAGAAAATTAAAGGGAACCACAAAGTCCTCTTGAGAGACAAATCCCAACAGAAAACATGAAGTTTCTGCCATCACTGAGGCATTTGCTGTTTGGCGACTCCTCTATGCCTAACGCCATCCCTGCCAATGGTATCTATTGTTACACTGGTCTAAAGCTACTACCACCAACAGTCTGGAGCCCCACAGGAGGCTGACTTCGCCAGGGAGAACAGGTGACATGCAAGGTCAAGACTGAAACACACAGGCTCAAAGTGGACATGCAAGTTGAGAGATCAAATTGCTGAGGAGTGATAACATTCAAGTAGTTTTTTAGTAGTGAAACCCAATCTTTCAAGTCAATTTACAAGAAATATATAAATAATATTTTTTTTTTTTTTAAAGTTAATTGTTAAATTTAAGCAGCATATACTCATTAGGTCAATCGAACAATGAGGCTATTTTTAATATAAATATTTTAAATGAAAAGTTACAGTAAACAAGAACATTATATCAGCCTTAATACCCAATTTATTCTGTGTTTTAAGTGTACAGATCCAAGAAGTCACAAAGGTAAATTGTTACAAATTAGTTGTAATAGCTCTCCTAGTCACCTCAGGATCCTCCTAAAAATACCCCAGAAGCTTGAAAAAGAAATAAGGAATGTTTATTTCAAAGTTTATTCACTAACAATAACAACTGCTATCCCTAATCAGGAATTCTTTATCAAAAACAAGGACAAAGTCTCTGCATCTGACAGAAAGCAGTAAAACTAGAATAGACTGCTATCACCTCTCCGCCTGTTTTGTGTTGTTGGGTCATTGCATAACTCTCCCGGGTCAAGAGGGAAAGCACACAGCAAGCTGATGTGCTGGGCTGGCTGCATCTGCCACGACGGTGCACTTTGGAGGCTAACATGTACAGGCCTGAATCCTACAAAAGGCCTGTGCATTAATATAACCTTCCTAATCAATGACACACAGACATAAAGTACATGACAGAGACGGCAAAGAAAGTTTTATTCTAGTCTGTGGCAAAACCAGTTAACCTGGTAGCACAAATTACCACGTTATTGGTCTCCAATGTACTAAAATGTGGCATTTCACACATTTTAAATAAACATATGAAAAAATGCTTAACATCACTAATTATCAGAAAATGCAAATTAAAACCACAACAAGATACCACCTTACTCCTGCAAGAACGGCCATAATTTAAAAATAAAAAAATAATAGACATTGGCACAGATGTGGTGAGAAGGGAACTCTTTTATGCTGCTGGTGGGAATGTAAACTAGTACAACCACTATGGAAAACAATATGTAGATTTCTTAAAAAACAGGCTAAGTGCAGTGGCTCATGTCTGTAATCCCAGCACTCTGGGAAGCCAAGGTGGGCGGATCACCTGAGGTCAGGAGTTTGAGACCAGCCTGACCAATATAGTGAAACCTCATCTCTATTAAAAATACAGAAATTAGCTGGGTGTGCTGGCAGGCATCTGTAATCCCAGCTACTCAAGAGGTTGAAGCAGAAGAATCACTTGAACCCAGGAGGAAGAAGTTGCAGTGAGCTGAGACTGCGCCACTGCAATCCAGCCTGGGCAATAGAACAAGACTCTGTCTCAAAAAAAAAAAAAACAAAAAAACCCTAAACTAAAGTAAAAGTAGAACTACTACTTGACCCAGCATTCCCCCTACTGGGTATCTACCCAAAAGAAAACAAGTAATCATATGAAATAGACACATGCACACACATTTATAGCAGCAATTCACAACTGCAAAAACATGGAACCAAACCTAAATGCCCATCAACCAATGAGTGGATAAAGAAAATGCGGCATATATACACCATGGAATACTACTCAGTCATAAAACAGAATGAAATAATGGCAACTGAAGCAACTTGGATGGAGCTGGAGGGCATTATTCTAAATGAAGTCATTCAGGAATGGAAAACCAAATATCATATTCACCTATAAGTGGGAGCTAAGTTAGGAGGATGTAAAGGCATAAGAATGATATAATGGACTTTGAGGACTCAGAAGGAAGGCTCAGAGTGGGGTGAAAGACGAAAACTACGTATTTGGTACAGTGTACACTACTTGGGAGATGGGTGCACCAAAATCTTAGAAATCACCACTAGAGAACTTTTATCCCTGTAAACCAAAAACACCTGTACCCCAAAAACTACTAAGAAAAGTGTAAGAAAAAAAAAAGAGGTGGCATTTCACATATTTTGAACATGTACGTTGAGCTTCTTTAAAATGGTTTTTAAACGAAGTTCAAATGAACAACTGGATAACCCCCTGCAACATCTTTTAACAAAGATCTACAGTAAGTCTGTCAGAGATAAGTTCTGTGTATTGAAGAGTAGGTGGTGACGATGAGGACATAAAAAAGAGAAAGAGCTTTGTCAAGTAATCTGTTTTACAGATTTGCTATTGGAAAATTAACTGCAATGTTGCTAAGAAAAATATTTCTAAGATCTTCTTGTTCCGTACACTGCTGTTCACTTACAGTTGGATGAAGCCCATTATCCTGACCTATTTTTATTATAACAAAGATAGAAGCCTAACCAAAAAATCAAGTTTTTTTTTTTTTGGTTTTGTTTTGAAACGGAGTCTTGCTCTGTCACCATGCTAGAGTGCAGTGGTGTGATCTCAACTCACTGCAACCTTCACCTGCCAGGTTCAAGCGATTCTCCTGCCTCAGCCTCCAAGGTAGCTGGGACTATACAGGTGGTGCATCAGCATGCCTGGCTGATTTTTGTATTTTTAGCTACTGGCCAGGATGGTCTCAATCTCTTGACCTTGTGATCTGCCTGCCTCGGCCTCCCAAAGTGCTGGGATTACAGGCGTGAGCCACCGGACCTGGCAAAGGTTTCTTTTTAACACTAAGAAGCAGTCATTAAAAAAAAAAAAAAAAAAAAGAAGAAGTAGTCATTTTTGCAACACATTTTCATTTCTTTGCCCATCTTGCTTTTACCTAAGAATGTTCATGTCCATATTTTTCCAAAGTAGGGCTATACAGAATTCTAATTTCTGATTCTAATCTACCCATTTGGATAATGAATTCTTCATGGCGGTTAAAGACATGGACTGTGCAGCCAGACCTTTCTTCATTACCAGTTATGAAACCTTGGACAAGATACTTAACCGGTGTGCCTCAGTTTCCTCATCTTTATTCTAGTCTGTGGCAAAACCAGTTAACCTGGTAGCACAAATTACCACATAAAAGACTATAATAGGACCTACCTCACAGGGTTGTTGAAAGGGTTATTAAATGGGTTAACAGAAGTAAAGACAATGGCCTATTTTAAGCATTTAGTAAGTGTTCACTATTAATTTTTTTAAAAAATGAATCAAAATTGCTCAAAAACTGAATATGTTAACAAATTTATAATAAACTTTGATAAAACTTCTAAAAATACTAGATGTATTCAAAAGGAACCAAAGCAATTCTCATTATACCCTGTACCATTATTCACAGAAGTTGTTCCTTACAAGTTTCCAGAACGATCTCAGAATTAAGAAAAGCAACTAATTTCTTCACAGCTTATAAAAATAAAACAACTTTGGGCCAACTGGGTGATGACAAGCAAGAATATGGGTCCTGTGTTCAGTTCTAACTACAGCTACAGATGTGAATTTTCTGTAAGCAGAAAAAAAGAGGACACTACCTTATTCCTAGAACACAGGGCAAGAGTATAAAATGCCAAGAGGAGCTGCCGAGGTATTTTCATTATAGGAGACAGGGGGCAGCAGTTTGCAAGTTTACTCTGGGATGCAAAGGACAGGGAGTAAGAGGACATTTGAACATACAAACACAGGCACGTAAAAAGAGGAAAATTCTCAGTTATGGTGAGTTTGTTCTCCCAATTAAAGAAATAAAGACATAAAAGTAATTTAATAGAGTCTCTATGGTACAAAAAGCAACAAATACTTTGGTTACCGAAGTTCCAGCTCAGAGCTTCCTGCAGTAGCAAAGTTTTAGACAAATGAATCCTTACTTCATGTGCACGTGTGAGCAACAATCTGCACAATACTAGCACTAAAGGACACTAATGGCCCATCAGAAAAGGAAAGCAACGTGTCTGCCTGCATAGTCCAAGTGCAGTTTCTCACCGAAGAGATGACAGGCATTCTCTGGAGTGGGCAAGAGGGAAGGAGAACGCGAGGAAATAGCCAGTACGCACTCGTTTTCCGAGTGTCTCCTTTACTCGAATGAGGACAGAGGGAAGGGACATTTTCGTTCAGCAATGATGCGAGATTTCACTGCGGCCACTCTTCCGAAGCTCGCGGCAGGGGAGGCAGCCGCACTCTGCTCCCAGCCCCCGCCGCGTTCAGGGTGAGCTGAGGAGTCTGCAAGGGAAGGCGAGCTGGCAACACGCTCGAGCGGACCCCTGCGGGGCTGCAGCCTCGAAAGAAGTCGCTGGACACACTCGGCCGCGGTCCCCTGGGACCCAGGGATGCACCGCGCCCCTCCCGCCCCAGCCTACAGAGCCTGGATGCTTCCCTCCGCCACCAGGCGGGAAGCAAAGGCCCTCGGGCCCGACCGAGTTCGGACCAGGACTCGCCCCGCTTTCTGCAAGCGACCGACTACGGCCGCCACACTCACCTCGCCACCAAGCAGCACTCGGGTTCGGGTTCGGACTCGGGCTGCGGTTCCGGCGGCGGCGGCGGCGGCTCCTCCATGGCGGCGGCGGGCGTGACGGCAAAGGCGGGAGAAGGGACCAGCGCGGCTGCGGCTTCTCTCATCCGTGCACGGAGTTCCGCATGGCCGCGGCGGACAGTAAGCTGCAGCCTGGTGCGGGGCACCGGAGCCTCGAAGTGCGGGAGTGACTCGGCTCCGCCTCCGTCTCTAGCCCGCCGCAGGAGCAGACCGCGCAGCGGCCATCTTGTAAACGGCGACCGGCCGAGCGCCGGGCTACGGCGGGCGGCGAGGGACAAGCCTCCGAGATCGGCTGCGGCGGCGGCGGGCGCCCGAATCCGACCGGGCGGGGGCGGGGACGGCAGCAGGGAGGGGCGGGGAGCGCAGTCCAGTGTCGGCGGGATTCCGGGCGGGATCTCGCCAGCTAGCCCGGTTTCGCTTGTGGCCGGTGTCCGCGGGGGTCTGTGGAGCGGAGCCGGGCTGTGCGGCGTGTTGGGTGCTCGAGGCTTCCCAGGCGGTTGTCGGGTCTGGGAAGGACGCTGGGTAGGGCCGGTGAGCGGAGCCGGCGCGGCGCTGTGAGCCCGGCCGGGGTCGCCGCCTAGGGACCTGCCACCCGGATCCTACCTTCCAGGAGGACGGACGTCACCTGGACGCTCGCAACTCCGGCCTTTCGACAGCGCAGCTTTCACAGGCTGGGACTTTTAAGACTTAAAATAAAAGTGTCCGGAAATCCAGACCATTAAAGTGACCCCCTCGTTTCCACCCTGCTGCAAAACTGTTCTCACCCCAGTGACACAAGATTCGATATCGATCTCCCAGAAGCTCGGACTGGAGTGGTCCTACACTGAGGGGATGGGGGCGGGGAGAAGAAATTCTAAAGATTAGTTCAGAGTTACAGAAACCCTGGGTGCATCAGAAATTCCAGTGCATCGTTTACTCTTAGCATTGGGGCTTCACAGTTTTAAGTTGGAAATAATTACAAAATTTCCCCTGGGGTGAAATCCAGAGTTAATCCAAAGCCAGCATCTTTTAAAATTAAGTATATTCAAATGGGTAGATTTCTTAAACCTCATTTGGTTGAATTTTGATACGTAAAACGTACGTTTTGAACAACATCGGTAAGAACGAAAACATTAACTTGATTATAGGTATGTTATATTTAAAGGCCAGTTGTGAAATTAGCTATATTGTGCTCAAAATATGTTAGACATTTCTCTGTCGTTAAAAAGAACTGCTTCATTCTAGTTTCTTTACTATGATAGTCTCTATTATGTATATTGCCTGATAGTGCTGAATTTCTGAATTAACATTCATCTTATTTACTCAACAACATTCAACTTATTAAGTGCATATGTGCGTCAGGAACTGTATTAGATGCTGGGGATGTAGCAGTAAGCACAACAGACCAAGCTAACAGCTTAGTAAAAGGTGAGAGAAAATAAAAAAGTATTCCAAAGAAATAAGCTGATTTTTATCTTAATTTAAAAACTATAAATTTTTTAAATCACAAATTCGCATCTGTATATAATTCCTTTCCATTCATTTTCTTGTGTAAAGAAAGCTCAGTAAAATTATTTCTTAGGTTTCTGTAATTCTAGTTCTCTACTCGATTTTCTTCTGCAGTTTTCTGAGCCAGAATCCTTCTTACAAGGCATATTAGAGACTTTAAATGTTAAATAGGCCGGGTGCCAACACTCAGGTCTGTAATTCCAGCACTTTGGAAGGCTGAGGTGGACAGATCATGAGGTCAGGAGATCAAGACCATCCTGGCTAACACGGTGAAACCTCGTCTCCACTAAAAATACAAAAAATTAGCCGGGCGTGGTGGCAGGTGCCTGTAGTCCCAGCTATTTGGGAGGCTAAGGTAGGAGAATCGCTTGAACCCAGGAAGTGGAGGTTGCAGTGAGCCGAGATCGTACCACTTTACTCCAGCCTGGGTAGCAGAGTGAGACTCCAACTCAAAATAAATAAAATAAAATGTTAAATAATAAAATAAATATTTTCTTTAAACAGCATTATACTACCTGTTCTTTGGTGTGACTAACGAATTTAAGCTAGATGATATGCAGACACGTGCATCCAAGTCACAAAACACTTAACAAATATAATCAGCATACAGGAAAACTGTGGCTTGTTTTTTTGTTTGTTTGTTTTTTTCTGACATGGAGTTTCACTCTTGTTGCCCAGGCTGGAGTACAATGGCAGGATCTCGGCTCAATGCAACCTGCACCTCCCAGGTTCAAGCAATTCTCCTGCCTCAGCCTCCCGAGTAGCTGGGATTACAGGTGCCTGCCACCATGCCCAGCTAATTTTTTGTATTTTTAGTAGAGACAGGGTTTCACCATGTTTGCCAAGCTGGTCTTGAACTCCTGCCCTTGGCCTCCCAAAATGCTGGGATTACAGGCGTGAGCTACTGTGCCTGGCCCTTGTCCTTGTTTGTTAATTTCCACTTGAGGATACCGTCTATTTCAGCAGGAACCAAGTAAATATACACCTACCTAATCAAGTAATGCATCATGTGTAGAAACCTAAGTTATCTACTACTAAACATTCAATGTAAGTGTTGTGACTTTTTGCCCCACCCCATGCTGGGTCCAGGGAAGCTGTTTCTCTGGCTGACAACCCTCTCACCTCAGCCTGTGCCCCTGCTTTGTCTCCAGGGCTCCCAGTGAGCTCCTCACAGCCCCAGATTTCTTTTTTGCCTTCTCTGCTAAGCTCCTTCAGTCAGAGGCCTTTCTTCCTTCTGTCCTCTGTTCAGGGACCAAGTGTCTCTGGTGTCCAACATGGTATTAGTAGGAACTCAGTAAATATTGCTGCATTTATGAAATAGTAAAAAAAAAAAAAAAAAAAATTAATAAGCTAGTATTATTAGATTTTTGTCTCTAAATTTTTATTCTGGTTTAGTGCATGATTGGTCACACTGTCTCATCACCTTTAATCATTTTTTTTTTTGGAGACAAGGTCTTGCTTTGTTGCCCCGGGTAGAGTGGCACAATCATAGCTCACTGTAAACTCAGACTCCTGGGCTCACATCATCTTCCCACTTCAGCCTCTACAGTAGTTAGGACTACAGATACATACCACCATGCCCAGCTAATTTTAGACGTTTTTATTTTTGTTTTTGTTTTTTTATAGAGCTGAGGCCTCACTATGTTGCCCAAGCTAGTCTTGAACTCCTGGCCTCAAAGTCTCCCAGAACCCTCGGATTACAGGTGTAAGCCACTGCACTTGGCCTAATCAAGTTCTTAAAAACAATGACAGCCAGGTGCGGTGGCTGACGCCTGTAATCCTTTGGGAGGCTGAGGTGGGGGGATCAGGATGTTGGGAGTTCGAGACCAGCCTGGCCAACACAGTGAAACCTGGCTCTATTAAAAATTCAAAAATTAGCAGGGCATGGTGACATGTGCCTGTAGTCTCAGCTACTCAGAAGGCTAAGGCAGGAGAATCTCTTGAACCCAGGAGGCAGAGGTTGTGGTGAGCCGAGATCAAGTCACTGCACTCCAGCCTGGGCAACACAGCGAGACTCCATCTCAAAAAAAAAAAAAAATGACAACAAAATCTTCAGAGAATTACTTTTCATTCTATGTCCTGAAGACTGAATCCACATAGCCCTTATGACATTTCTTCACTTTGAAATGAATTTAAAAAGCTAAGGTTCTACTGAAGATTTAGTCTAGGCTGAGCTACATAGCATTCTGAACGTTGCTTACCACGAGTTTCAAGCCCAATTTTGACATACACAAAACCAGTTACATATTCACATGCATATTCTTTCTGCTTTGCCAAAAATACTCAAAAACCTTAGACACATGCTACCACTATTATGAAGTCTCAACCTTCATCTCTATATAGTGTATATATATATCAATGTAAAGGGCATAATTGTAACACCTTAGCATATTTCAAGGCTAGCATATTAGTTTTATGGATTTTGTCACAGGATTATCAAAAATAATTTTTATGCCAAGCGATGCTATAAATAGGGCTATGTCTGCTATTCAAAAGAAAATCCTCTAAGGCTGTAGTTTTAAAAATTAGTATTAGCATGGTGCTGCATTTTACTTAAAATAAGTTCCTCCCTTCCCCGTGGTATTCCTGAGGGAGCACACCCTTTCGTTTCCTTCTGGAAGTGCAGGCAGCTGAAACCAGGAAAGCTGACATTTCTTCATTCCTGTTCTGGTTTCTCAGTTCCCCTGCCCCCGACCAGATTCCTGCGTGAACATTCAGACAGACTTAAGTAGCTCTGGCCCTCTGCTCTCTAGCGGCTCCTCTACAGGTCACCCAACACTGCAAAGGCAGAAAGACGGCACAAACATGCAATCTGCTCATGACCAGAGGGGCTGATTCATTTTCACTCCAGCACACATAGAGAAAGACAGACTCAGTAAAAGAGAGCAGTAAAAACCTCACGTCCAGTGGAGAGGATCTAAACTAAGCACGACACACATTGATTATTTTGTTTGTGTCATAATGATACAGTGGCATCTATTTCTATCTACTGGTAAAACACAAAGAAATACTGGACATGTACAAAACATAGTACACTTTTTAAAAATTTACTTTTAAGTTCAGGTGTACATCTGCAGGTTTGTTATATATAAACTTGTGTCATGGGGGTTTGTTGTACAGATTATTTTATCACCAAGGTCTTAAGCCAGTACTCATTAGTTATTTTCCCTGATCCTCTCCCTCCTCCCACCCTCCACCCTCCCTTAGGCTCAGTGTATGGTGTTCCCCTCAATGTGCCCATGTGTCCTCATTATTTTGCTCCTACTTATAAATGAGAACACAGATGTTTGATTTTCTGTTCCGGCATTAGTTTGCTAAGGATAATGGTCTCCAGCTCCATCCATGTTGCTGCAATGGACATGATCTTGTTCTTTTATGTCTGAATAGTATTCCATGGTGTATACATACCTCATTTTCCTTATCCAGTCTGCCACTGATGGGCATTTAGATTGATTCCATGTCTTTGCTATTGTGAATAGTAGTTACACACTTTTTAAATAGTCTTTATAACATAAAATCTCATCTTTCTTGGCTGAGTAGTAGGTAGTTGGAGAAAACCTCCACTATTTATTTTCTGAGAAGTAATTTGCTTGTTTTTGTTATTTCTCCACCGTGACATAAGTCACCCCTTATTGCAGACATTCTCCTCTGTATGAAGAGTCTAAATTGAACCCCTGGGGGCTCCAAATCATTAGACAAAGAATTAAAGATTGCATACTTTAAAAAAAATAATTAGAATAGTGCAAATTACCCTAAGGATTAAAACAAAAAAGGGAAAGGGCATGGCCTCCAATATATAAAATATGACAATGTGCTAACCCACATGGAGGAGCACCCACTTTAATTCCTTTGGGACATGCAGGCAACTAAAACCAGGAGAGTCCACATTTCTTCATTTCTGCTCTGACTTCTCAATCCCCCTCTCCAGCATCCTGCTAACATAAGGAACAGACAGCTTAAAAAATGGAAATCCCCGACCAGGTTCAGTAGCTCACACCTGTAATCCCAGCACTTTGGGAGGCTGAGGTGGGCAGATCATCTGAGGTCAGGAGTTTGAGACCAGCCTGACCAACATGAAGAAACTTCATCTCTACCAAAAATACAAAAAAATTAGCCGGGCATGGTGGTGCATGCCTGTAGTTCCAGCTACATGGGAGGCTGAGGCAGAAGAATCGTTTGAACCCGGGAGGCAGAGGTTGTGGTGAGCCGAGATTGTGCCATTACACTCAGCCTGGGCAACAAGAGTAAAACTCTGTCAAAAAAAAAGGAAATCTCTGAGGGAGCTCATGCTTCTTGTGAGCCAAGATTTCAGTTATTTCCCACCAAAACATCTAAAGACCATGCCTGATTCTCATCCTTTCATTTCTCCTTCATATGTCCATGTGCAAGGCCTAGAGAATGAGAAACAGTAAGCTGCAGTTCCTGTATTATTTTCAGATCCCTTAAAATCACCAAGTGCATGTACATGACATGGAACCAGGCAAGGAGAACCAAGATTACATCACAGCAACGAGCTCCCATGCCCCCTGCCAGCACGACCTCTGCCCTTCACTTCCACAAGGCAAAGTCACTTCTCCTTTCAGTGCTGTTCGTGTGTCTCCCACAGTACTCTGGGAAGACGTCCCTGTGCTCCACCACCAGCCTGCACTAACCTGCTGGCTAGGTGTTCCTCCTCAATGTTCCCATAGCACTTTGGCCAAAACATTATTTTAGCCCTGTCTCACCTATCTGTATCCGTATACTTGGATGATTACGTGTGTATTTCTTCCTTGCGATTTTCTCAAGAGCAGGCAATATTTCTTGCTTTTCACTATATCTTCAGCACCTAGAACAACACCCTATATGTAGTGCCTGTTCAGTGAAATGTCTCTGGATAAATAAATGCTGCACACAGTGGTTCATGCCTGTAAGTAATCTCAGCACTTTGGGAGGCCAAGGTGGGAGGATTCCTTGAGCTCAGGAGTTCAAAACCAGCCTGGGCAATATGACAACACCCTGTCTCTACAAAAAATACAAAAATTAGCTGGGCATGGTGGTGCACTTCCTCCAGTTATTCAGGAGGCTGAGATGGGAGGATCATGGGAGCCTGGGAGGTCAAGGCTCTAGTAACCTGTGATCACATCACTGCACTCCAGCCTGGGCAACAGAGTAAGACCAAAAAAAGAAAGAAAGAAAGAAAATGAACTTAATTATGTGTGAATACATAGATGGGTGGATATATCAATGGGGAAATAAACCCCAGATACAGATTACTATAGTACAGGTAGACTATAAGAAACATCATAAACAAATTGTTTTTTTTTTGTGGGGGGAGGCAGGCAGGAAGGGAGGAAAGGAGGAAGGGAGGGAAGAAGGAAGGGAGGGAGGGAGGGATGGAGGGAGGGAGGGAGAGAAGGGAAGGAAGGAAATCAGGCAATGAGAAAGACATTGCTGACCTGGATCTAGAGGTCTAGTTGATTTCTTTTTTCTTTTTTTTTTTAGAGAAGGAAAGAAAAAAAAAGGAGTGAAGGAGAGGAAGAAAGAGGAAGAAAAAGGGAGAGAGAATGGAAATGTTGCTTTATTCTTACAGAAATGGGTATTAATAAGGCCGGGCGCGGTGGCTCAAGCCTGTAATCCCAGCACTTTGGGAGGCCGAGGTGGGTGGATCACGAGGTCAAGAGATCAAGACCATCCTGGTCAGCATGGTGAGACCCCGTCTCTACTAAAAATACAAAATATTAGCTGGGCATGGTGGCACATGCCTGTAATCCCAGCTACTCAGGAGGCTGAGGCAGGAGAATTGCCTGAACCCAGGAGGTGGAGGTTGCGGTGAGCCGAGATCGCGCCATTGCACTCCAGCCTGGGTAACAAGAGCGAAACTCTGTCTCAAAAAAAAAAAAAAAAGAAATGGGTATTAATAATGGCCAATCAATATTTCATTTAAACCTATGAGTAGGTGTGATGTGGTATTGACAAGAATGTATATTTTGTGTATTTAAAGTGGAGAGCTCTATAAATATTTAAGTTTACTTGTTCTGGATCTGAGTTCGAGTCCTTGATATCCTTATTAATTTTCTGTCTCATTGAGTCTAAGTCTCTATGTATCTGGATGTTAGGATCATTAGCTCTTATTGTTGCATTGATCCTTTTACCACTATATCTTTGTTGCTTTAAAATCTATTTTATCAGATACGAGAATTGCAACACCTGCTTTTTATTTATTTATTTATTTTTGCTCTCCATTTGGTTGGTAAATCTTTCTCCATCCCTTTGTTTTGAGTCTTTGTGTATCCTTGCATGTGAAAATGGGTCTGGATGTAGCATAGTGTTGGGTTTTGGCTGTATCTTTTGATTGGGGGATTTAGTCGATTTAAATTTAGGGTTACTGCCATTTGATGTTAACTGGCTGTTTTATCCATTCGTTGATGTAAATTCTTCTTTATGTTGATGCTCTTTACTTTTTGGTATATTTTTAGAAAGGCTAATACTGGTTGCTTCTTTCTATGTGTAATGCTTCTTTCAGAAGCTCTTGTAAAGCAGGCCTGGTGGTAATAAAATCTCTGAGTACTTGCTTGTTCCTAAAAGATTTTATTTTTCCTTCAGTTGTGAAGCTTAGTTTGGCAGGATATGAAATTCTGGGCTGAAAGTTGTGTTCTTTAAGGATGTTGAATACTGGTCCCGACTTTCTTCTGGCTTGTAGGGTTTCTGCTGGGAGATCTGCTGTAAGTCTAATAGGCTTCCCTTTGTGGGTAACCTGACCTTTCTCTCTGGCTGCCCTTAGTATTTTCTCCTTCATTTCAACCCTGGTGAATCTAACGATTATGTGCCTTGGGGTTGCTCTTCTTAAGGAATATCTTTGTGGTGTTCTCTGTGTTACTTGGGGTTGAATATTGTCCTGCTTTGCTAGTTTAGGAAAATTTTCCTGAATAATATCCTGAAGAATATTTTCCAGCTTGGATTCATTCTCTCCATCTCATTCAGGTACACCTATCAAACGTAAATTTGGTCTTTTTACATAGTCCCACATTTCTTGGAGACTTTGCTCATTCCTTTTTATCCTTTTTTTCTCTATTCTTGTCTTCTCATTTTATTTCATTAAGTTGGACTTCGACCTCTGATATCCTTTCTTCTGCTTGAACAATTCGAGTGTTTAAACCTGTGCATACTTCTCGGAGTTCCCGTATTTTATTCTTCAGTTCCATTAATTCACTTATATTCCTCTCTAAGTTGTCTATTCTCATTAGGATTTCGTCAAACCTTTTTTCAAAGTTCTTAGTTTCTTACATTGGGCTACAACATGTTCTTTTAACTCACAGAAGTTTCTTATTATCCATGTTCTGAAGCCTGATTCTGTTAATGGGATGCACTTGTTCTCCATCAAGCCTTGTTCCCTTGTTGATGAGGAACTGTGATCCTCTTTAGAGGGAGAGGCTTTCTAATTTTGAGTATTCTCAGCCTTTTTATGCTGGTTTCTTCCCATCATTGCAAATTTATCCACCTGTCATCTTTGTAATTACCAACTTTCAAATTAGGTCTCTGAGTAGAAGTCCAGGTTGTTAATTCCCAGGGCTGAAATATGAGCAACCCACTGTGCCGGCCAAAACAGCGGTGTTAAGACTGATGGTGCTTTTCTGCCCGGGAATCTCCAGTCTGACTTCCTTCTTGAGTCCGTAGAGGCGACTCTGCCTTCCCTGGAGCTCCAAACCTCGGTCAGAAGGGAAACCACTCCCGTTTACTCTGCACCAAGAGCTGTCACGCTTAGGTGTCGGCAAAACTGCTATGCCGGCCACAAGAGTCGCGCTGGTGACCCGTGTGGCTCCTGCACTGGAAATCTTCTGCTCTGTGAGCAACCAAAATTTGTCTGAACGTGTGGCATCCTCTCGTTCTCTGCGCTTTCACTGAGAGCTGCAATCCCGAAATGTTAGCGGTCAGCCATCTTGGATCGTTCCTCCACAAGTTTTTTTTTAAGTGTAACAGACAAGAATCAGAGACAGCCAAGGTGGACACAAGTAAGGAGAAAAACCTATATTTAAGAAATAGACATTCAATATAAGGGGTAAAAGCAATGTGAACTCCACAATGCATGAAACTCTTAGTCACAAAAATATTATGAAGAATAGAAATAACCTAAATTTTTATACGACAGTAGAGAATCCTTATGGTCCTACTGGATGCTTGTGTAGATACACTTACTAACAAACAAAAGACTTCTAACATCATTCTGACTGAAGTAAGAAAAAAGTAATAATAGGGGAATTCATGTGGAGGTCAGAGTGGAAGCAGGTGTGAGAGGGTCCAGCAGAAGAAAACATGGCTGCTAAAGTGTTTGAGTCCATTGGCAAGCTTGGCCTGGCCTTAGCTGTTGCAGGAGGCGTGGTGAACTCGGCCTTATATAATGTGGATGCTGGGCACAGAGCTGTCATCTTTGACCGATTCCGTGGAATACAGGACATTGTGGTAGGGGAAGGGACTCACTTTCTCATCCCATGGGTACAGAAACCAATTATCTTTGACTGCCGTTCTCGGCCACGTAATGTGCCAGTCATCACTGGTAGCAAAGATTTACAGAATGTCAACATCACACTGCGCATCCTCTTCCGGCCCGTTGCTAGCCAGCTGCCTCGCATCTTCACCAGCATTGGAGAGGACTATGATGAGCGCGTGCTGCCGTCCATCACCACCGAGATCCTCAAGTCAGTGGTGGCTCGCTTTGATGCCGGAGAACTAATCACCCAGAGAGAGCTGGTCTCCAGGCAGGTGAGCGACGACCTTACGGAGCGAGCAGCCACCTTTGGGCTCATCCTGGACGATGTGTCCTTGACACATCTGACCTTCGGGAAGGAGTTCACAGAAGTGGTGGAAGCCAAACAGGTGGCTCAGCAGGAAGCAGAGAGAGCCAGATTTGTGGTCGAAAAGGCTGAGCAGCAGAAAAAGGCAGCTATCATCTCTGCTGAGGGCGACTCCAAGGCAGCTGAGCTGATTGCCAACTCACTGGCCACTGCAGGGGACAGCCTGATCGAGCTGCGCAAGCTGGAAGCTGCGGAGGACATCGCGTACCAGCTGTCACGCTCTCGAAACATCACCTACCTGCCGGCGGGGCAGTCTGTGCTCCTCCAGCTGCCCCAGTGAGGGCCCACCCTACCTGTACCTCCACGGGCCGACTGGGCCACAGTCCCAGTGATTCTTGACACCGCCTTCCTTCTGCCCCCACCCCAGAAATCACTGTGAAATTTCATGATTGGCTTAAAGTGAAGGAAATAAAGGTAAAATCACTTCAGATCTCTAAAAATAATAATAATAATAATAAACAAATATGGAAATGGACTTTAAAACACTGGTTTTTAATGAGCTATGGCTCTGATGCACATCAGAAATATTTTGAGACAATCAAGGGCCACAAATAAGTTCCACAAAATCAAAGACTCATCCTTCTGAAGTTTTCATTTTCAGAGTCGTTTGCCACATCAGGAAGTCCCTGAGTTGGAAACATGCTGAAAGACGTCTAATTTACCCTTCTTCTCAGAACAAGACTTTCCATCAATCACAAAAGTGTCCAATGGTTGAATTTCCCAGTTCCATAAGGAAGTCTGTTCCACATTTAGACAAATCTTATTCATAGGATACGAATGCTTGTAAAAATCCCAAATCTGTCTCCCTGTTTGGTGGTCTATCTGGGACTGTATAAAGTCAATCTACTTGACATTTGATGACAGTTACTTTATGGTTCTCCCTAAAATGACAACACAGAAATCTTTTTTTCCCCCAGATTAATTGCTCCCTTCTCTGACTCTTTTCAGACTTGGAGAGTACTGGCTGGAGATAATTCTATTAGAAAGTTTTTCTTATAATAACTTACTTGACAATTCAGAGTTGACTACTCTCATTTTGCTTAAACTAAGATAATTTGAAATCCTAACTTCAGAATGCTTTCACCTCAAATTCATTTCAAAATGTAATTAAAGGACTATATATACTTGAAGGATATTTGAGAAAAGACTGTTAGTGGTTAAAATGTAATTTAAACTAAGGGTATTATGTGTTTCCAACAACCAGGATAATTCACCAGTATAAAAGGAAGGTATATTAGTATAACTTCTGCTGTAAAGAACTACCTGAGACTGGGTAATTTATAAAGAAAAGAGGTTTAATGTCTTACAATTCTGCAGACTGTACAAGAAACATGGCTGAGGAGGCCTCAGGAAACTCACAATCATGGTGGAAGGTGAAGGGGAAGCAGGCACATCTTACATGTCCAGAGAAAAAGGAAGAGAGAGTGAAGGGGGAGGTACTACACACTTTCAAACAACCAGATCTTGTGAGAACAGCAAGGGGGACGTCCACCCCCATGATCCAATAACCCCTCCCACCAGGCCCCTCCTCCCACATTGGGGATTATAATTTAACATGAGATTTGGACGGAGACACAAATCCAAACCATATTATTCCATCCTCCCGGCCCCTCCCAAATCTCATGTCCTTCTCACATTGCAAAATACAATCACCCCTTTTCAACAGACCCCCAAGTCTTAACTCATTTCAGCATTAACTCAAAAGTCCAGTCCAAAATCTCATTAAAACAAGGCAAGTTGCTCCTGCCTATGAGCCTGTAACATAAAAAACAAATTAGTTACTTCCAAGATACAATGGGAGTATAGGTGTCAGGTAAATACACCCATTCCAAAAGGGGGAAATATGCCAAAACAAAGGGCCTATAGGCCCCACACAAGTCTGAAACCTCAGTGCAGAGCAGGTCAGTCATTAAATCATAAAATTCCAAAATAACATCCTTTGACTCCATGTCTTACATCCAGAAAACACCGATGCAAGGGGTGGGCTCCCAAGGCCTTGAGCATCTGTGCCCCTGTGGCTCTTCAGGGCTCAGCTACCATGACTACTCTCAAGGGCTGGTGTTGTGTCCCTGAGGATTTTCCAGACACATGGTACAAGCTGCAGGTGGATCTACCATTCTGGGATCTGGAGGACAGTGGCCCTCTTTTCACAGCTCCACTAGGCAGTGCCCCAGAGAGGACTCTGTGTGGGGACTCCAACCCCACATTTCCCCTCCACACTGCCCTTAGCAGAGGTTCTCCATGAAGGTTCCACACGTATAGCAGACTTCTGACCGGACATCCAGGCATTTTCATCCACCCACTGAAATCTAAGTGGAGGCTCCCAAGCCTCAACTGTTGCCCTCTGTGCACCCACAGGCTTAACACCACATGGAAGTCACTAAGGCTTATGGCTGGCATCCTCTGGAGCAGTGGCCTCAGATGTATCTGGGGACCTTCTAGCCATGGCTGGAGCTGGAAACACTGGGACACAGGGAGCAGTGTCCCGAGGCCCCCCTAGTGGGGCCTCTGGCTTGGGGCATGAAACCATTCTTCCCTCCTAAGCCTTCAGTTCTGTGGAAGGGGCTGCTATGAAGGTCTCTGAAATTTCTTTTGAGGCATTTTCTGGATTGTCTTGGTACAATTTTCTTTAACTCCTCCTTACTTATGCAAATTTATGCAGCCAGCTTGAATTCCTCCCCAGAAAAATTGGTTTTTCTTTTCTACTACATGGTCAGGCTGCATGTTTTCTAAACTTTTATGCTCTGCTTCCCTTTAAAATATAAGTTCCAGTTTCAGAATATCTCTTTGCTCACACATATGAGATTATGCTGTTAGAAGCAGCTGGGGCCACATCTGGAATGCTTTGGTGCTTAGAAATTTCTTCTGCCAAATACCTGTTGATGAAGAGTCAAACTTTATAAAATAGTTAAAGAGATTTATTCTGAGCCAAATATGAGTGACTATGGCCTGTGACACAGCCCTCCAGGGATCCTGAGAACATGTGTCCAAGATGGTTGGGGCACAGCTCAGTTTTATACATTTTAGGGAGACATGAGTCTTCAACTGAATACACTTAAGAAATACATTGGTTCAGTCGGGAAAGGTGGGACAACTTGAAGCAGAGGCTTCCAGGTCATAGGTAGGTTGAACATTTTTCTAACTGTCAATTGTTTGACTTGCCAATAGAAATGTCTGTGTTGGGATATGAGGTGTAGGGACCAAAATTGTATTATGTGGATGAAGCCTCCAGGTAGCAGGATTCAGAGAGATTATATTGTTAATGTTTCGTATCTGACTAAGGTATGTGTTGATGTTAATGCTGAATAGGCATAATGAAGCATGTCCGACCCCCCACTTCCTATCATGGCCTGAAACAATCTTTCAGGTTAAATTTTAAAGTGCCACGGCCTAGGAGGAAGTCCATTCAGATGGCCGGGGGAGGGGAACCTTAGAATTTTATTTTTGGTTTACATCTCCTAAGTCAGCTCTCTTTAGGTCAAAGTCCCACAGATCCCTAGAGGAGGGCACAATACCACCAGTCTCTTTGCTAAAGTATAGCAAGAGTGACCTTTACTCCAGTTCCCAATAAGTTCCTCCTCTCTATCTGAGACCTCCTCAGCCTAGACTTCACTGGCCATATCACTATCAGCATTTTGGTCACAACCATTCAACAAGTCTCTGGAAAGTTTCAAATTTTCTCATATCTTCCTGTCTTCTTCTGACTTCACCACACTGTTCCAACCTCTACAAATTATCCAGTTCCAAAGTCACTGCCAAATTTTCAGGTATCTTTATAGGAATGCCCCACTCCTAGGTACCAATTTTCTGTATTAGCCCATGCTTGCATTGCTGTAAATAACTACCTAAGACTGGGTAATGTGTAAAGAAAAGAGGTTTAATTGACTCACAGTTCTGCAGGCTGTACAGGAAGCATGGCTGGAGATTCCTCAGGAAACTTAGAATCATGGTGGAAGAGGAAGGGGAAGCAGGTACACCTTACATGGCTGGAGAAGGTAGAAGAGAGCGAGGCGAGAGGTGCTACATACTTTTAAACAACCAGATCTCATGAGGACTCACGCACTATCATGATAACAGCAAGGAGGAAGTTTGCTGCAATGATCCAATCACCTTTCACCAGACCCCTCCTCCAATTCTGAGGATCAAAATTTAACATGATATTTGGGCACGGACACAAATCCAAACAGTATCAGAAGCTGAATCTTTTTTGTTATGCGAACCACTAGTTTTCAAAATTTGAAGTGTACATGGATCATCTGGAGATCTTCGTAAACCACAGATTCCCAAGTCAAGTAGGTTTGAGGCGGGACCAGAGAGTCAGCATTTCCGTCAAGCTCCCAAGTGATGCAGCGGCTGTGGGAGGCTGGGCTGTACTTCAAACAGCAAGAACCACAGAATTCTGCTGGGGTAAATAACAGTCCTCTGCTTAGAGGATGACCAAGAGGAAAGATGGAAGTATTACTTTCAAGCGGAGATAGGTAAGTCCCCCATCAGGTGTAATCAGCAAGACTGTGGCGATCCCAGTGGTATGGGTTGCACTGCGTCTTTCAGAAAGATGTATTTATATGTCTGTCTTCATCTGTTTATACTGCTGTAACAAAATGCATAAGACTGGATAGTTTATAAGCAGCATACATTTTTTGCTCACAGTTGCAGAAGGTGGGGAGTCTAAGACCAAGGCACTGGCAGATTCCCTGTCTGGTGACTTTGAATAGGAAGGTCAGGATGCTTCCAAGGTGAACACTGCTCCCTCCAGAGGGAAAAAATGCTGCATCCTCACATGGATGGAGGGACAGATGGGAAAAAAAAATGCCAAGCTAGTTGTCCTTGTATAAGGTCACTAACCCCATTCATAAGGGTTTTGCTCTCATGACTTAATCACTTCCTAAAGGCATCACCTCTCAGTACCATCATGTAGTTCTGCTGGGGTAAATAACAGTCCTCTGCTTAGAGGATGACCAAGAGGAAAGATGGAAGTATTACTTTCAAGCGGAGATAGGTAAGTCCCCCATCAGGTGTAATCAGCAAGATCATCATGTAGTTAAGTTCTAGCATGAATTTTGGGAGAGATATAAACATTCGAGCCATAGCAAAGTCCTAACACCTGGTACCTGTGAATATGACCTCCTTTGGAAAGAGAGCCTTTGGAAACATAATCAAGTTAACATGAGTAAGATACTGGAGTAGGTTGGGTCCTTTAGTCAATGTAAGTGATGTCCTTATAAGAAGGGGAGAATAGACAGAGAGAGAACACCAGATGCTAGAAAGAGACTAGGACGGATCCTCATCTAGAGCCTTCAAAGAGAACATGGCCTGCTGTCGTCTTGATTTGGGACTTCTGACCTGCGAAACTGTGAAAGCCTAGATTTCTGCTGTTTTGAGCCCCACTGTGGTGCTTTGCCATAGCAGCCCTGGGAACCAAATTCACCTGCTTTCACATTAGTGGATGAGAGGACCCACAACAACTCCAGGAAATCCCCACATGGTCATCAAGAAGCTGTGGTGTGGCTCTCTGAGGAAAAGTGCCTAGAGTGGGGTGGGAAGACACTGACATGACAGTAACCCGTGACACAAACTGTCTACCAATTTGGAAGAATATGTAAGAATGCACTTACATAATATTAGATGGTAACATATAAGACACCCACATGAAAAAAAATCTGTTTACGTTAGGTTTTAGCAGGATTATTCAAAGAGGCTTAGTGACTTTGGAAAGTAGGATAAAGATCTGTGAGTCTCCTCTTTGGCTTCACAAGACAATCATCTGGGGAGGTTGTAAAACATGGTAATGCTTGGATCCTAGCTCTCTAATAGATCTACATTTAATTCATCTGAGATGGGGCCCCAGCACTCGCAGGTTAAAAGCATTCTTACAGGCCATTCTAATGTCCAGCCATGGTTGAGAATCACCCTTCCAGGTCCAAACCTTCAAAGACAGTCAGCTTCAGAAATGTGGTCCAATAATATTCCTCCATTATTTACTCAGTGTCCAATCTAAACAGCACTGTGCACGCTACAGCTGGGAATGCAGTAGTTCAGATAACCAGCTGCTGCCCATTGTGAAAGGTTTTTTCCAGTAGGGACCCGGTACTATAATGCAGAACTTGCCACACTTAGCCTTGATGGCGATGCTTACTCACGTGGGTGCTGCCCCACCCCATTGGTTTGCCTTCTCTCAAGGATCACAGACCTGCACTACCAGTTGTTCAATGTTTTCAAACAGTTGTTTTATGTATTTTGCCCCATTTTCCAGTTTACAGTGGGTGGGCATATTAGTTTTCTAAGGCTGCTATAATAAAGTACCATTAACTGGTTGACAAAGGAAATTTATTCTCTCCCAGTTCTAAAAGCTTGATGTTCAAACTCAAGGTATGAGAAATGCTGGTGCCTTCTGGGGGATTCCGAAGCAGAGCTTCTGTTCCAAGCCTCTCTCTCCTGGGCTCTGGTGGTTGCTAGTGGTCCTCAACATCCCCTGGCTTGCCGCTACATAACTCCATCTCTGCGCGTCTGTCACCACATGGTCATCTTCTCTCTGTGTCTGTCTCTGTGTCTCTTTTCCTTTTCTTATAAGGACACTAGTCATGCTGAATTAATGATCCACCCTCCTCTAACATGACCTCATCTTAACTTGACTAATTACCTCTGCAACAACCCTGTTTCCAAATATGATCACATTCTGAGGTTCTGGGAAAGATGTGTATTTTAGGGTGATGCTATTCAACCAAGCACAATGGGTCAGTGTGTTTCTGTTACTCAAAAATCCTGCAAAACAGAAGTTCTCACTTGACTTCTGAAATCCCCAGGATTTGTTTTTATTTATGTTTGTGCTTTTCACAGTGCTGTACACTAGAGGAACTCACATTTTGAAATGATTTAGAGTCACATACTAAAAAAAAAATAACCAACCACTCTGTAATTGCATATTTGAGAGCCAACCAAGCCCTGCTGGCTGAGTCAGAGCTTCTAAGGAGGCAGACCGGGACCTGTACTTTCCATGGGCTCCCTATATTGTTCTGATGGAGCTGAGCCTCTTGTTACATGTGCCAGGACGCATGGGCGTGTGGTCTGACTGCATGTGCTGCATAGTGAGGAGATGGGTTCAAATTATCATGGGCGTATTTTTCAGGGTTCTCAAGAGAAACAGAACCAAGAGCATTGTGAAAGGAAAACAAACCTTGGGACCCCCAAACTCACTATGCCAAAGGGAAGAGTTAAGCTTGGTAACTGAGTCACACACACAGAAAGGCCTTCCTTTTGTTCCTAAACAGACAGCTGCAAGGCAGAAGGCCACACATCTCCCCAGGTGGCCTCCCTCACCCTGAAAATGTAGATTAACAGCTTATCTTCACAGGTAGAGGACAAAGACAAGACTAGGATTCATCTCCCACTTTCTTCTACTCTGTTTATCTTATGTAAAATGCAGATTTACAGAGTGCAAGACAAATGCATAATTGACTGTTCCGCCTCCGGCTCACTTTTTCCCCTTTAAACATTGAGGTCCTCAAATTCCTCTTTGGAAAAAGCACAGGCTGCAGACCTGACTCCAGCGTGTCTCTTCTTCCCAGGCACGTCCTTAACCTTGGCAAAATAAACCTCTAAATTGATTGAGACCTGTTTTAGACATTTTTGATTTACAGCACGTATAGAAAGAAATTTATTTTAAAGAATTGGTGCACATGATTATGGAGGCTGGCAAGTCCAAAATCAGCAGGGTGGGCCAGCAGGCTGGAGACTAAAGGAAAAGCTGACATTGCAGTTCAGGTCCGAAGGCTGTCTGCTGATACAATTTCCTCTTGCTCAGAGGAGCTGAGGCTTTTGTTCTATTCAGGCCTTCAACTGACTGGATAAGGTCTGCCCACATCATTATGGAGGGCAAACTGCTTTCAAAATTCACTGGTTTTTTTTTTTTTTAAGACAGAGTCTTGCTCTGTCACCAGGCTGAGGTGTAGTAATGTGATCTTAGCTCACTGCAACCTCTGCTTCCTGGATTCAAGTGATTCTCCTGCCTCAGCCTCCCAAGTAGCTGGGACCACAGGTGCACACCACCACACCTGGCTAATTTTTGTATTTTTATTAGAGATGGGGTTTCGCCATGTTGGCCGGGATTGTCTCAATCTCCTGACCTCGTGATCCACCCACCTTGGCCTCATAAAGCTAAAACTGGTAGATTATTCATTTTACCAAACACAAATGTTCTAAAGCAATATATGTGGGCCTTTCTGGGAGGAGAGAGAAGGAACACTCTGAGGGAGGCTGATTAAGCAGATCTTCAAGCACAAGATGGCATTTGAGCAGGGTCTTGAGAGACAAATAGGATGTCACCAGACAGAAAGGATCGTGTCTTAATCTGTTTTATGCAGCTATAACAGAATGCCACAGACTGGGTAATTGATAATGAGCAGCAAGTTATTGGCTGGTGGTTTGGGAAGCTGGGAAGCCCAAGATCAAAGTGCTGGTATCTGGTAAGGTCCTTCTTGCTGCCTCATACCAGGACAGAAGGCATCACATGGAGGAAGGGCAGAAAGCAGGAGAGGGAGAGACAGCAAGAGGAATGAATCCCCTCCCAGGATAGCAAACCCATTCCCATAATAAGAAAAATAAAGCCTTCATGACCCAAACACCTCTTAAAGGTCTCACCTTCCAATACCATTGCAATGGCAATTAGCTTTCAACCTGAGTTTTGAAGGGGAAATTGTTCAAATTACAGCTGGTAGGAGTGAACTCAGGGAGAGGGAAGGACAGAAAGCAAAGGTGCATGCAGGGATTGAGGGATGGAGACCACTCAGATGATCTGGGTGACAAGGTTGGAAAGACGAGTTGGAAAAAGTGAAGAGTTCCAAATGTCAGTCTGCACTTCGCCTGCAGATCCAGTGGCTACTGGACAGCCTGTTACTCTTCTCGGTTTAGAGTCTTAATTTTAGGTTCTCAGCACAATACAAACTGTCACAATAAGAGGGCAGATTAGAACACACTGTGAAGCTGCTGTGGTTCCCTAGTAGCAGCACAGAGCGGGAGTCTGCCTTGGCACAGGGCCCCTGCCATGTCACGTGAGAGTCTCAGCCCCCATCCACATCTGAAAACACTCAAAACTCAGGGCTAGAGACTGTAAATCTCTCTCTTAGCTGGCAGTGTTTGGTGTGATTCATTCATGCCAGATTCTCAATAAGAGTATTCCCAGGCCCCGTTTTTCTGGGTGCCCAGGAACCATGTGACTGTGAGGCTGGGACGCGACAGAGCATTTCAGGCCAAGCTTCTTCATGTCCCCTGCAGTCTGCCAGGTCAGGATGCATCTGTTATAGGTCATCACCATGGTTTGTTTGTGAACTGGCTGAGTGCCTCAGCCACATGAGGGCAGGTGTGTGGGAGGGTGTTCTAATTCTTTTATCTGGGTACTGGGTTTGCTCCCATTTCTTAAGTACAGGAAACCAAGGTGCTTTGTATCAATACAAAAAAAGAGTTGTTGGTTAATGTAAAAAAACAGGAAAAATGCATTTGTGTGAAGATACTCCTTGCTTTCCAGATGCAGTCTTTCTCTTTGCCTTAATTTCCTTTCTTAGCTTCACCTCTAGTTCCTGGGTCCAATGGAGCAGGTGGGGACAGTGAGCCTGGTCACCAGCTGCTCTGCATCTCACTGCACACTATGCACATGGATGAATCCCACACAGAGGTACTTCTACATCTGGAGTCCAGAGTCAGCTTTCCGTTGCTATCAGGATTCCAAGTTGAATGATCTCATCTCCTAATTATTAAACAAAGTAAAACAAAAACCCAGGTCCTCTAGGCCATGTTTTGCAAATCACCCTCCCTGCTTTGTAGAAGTAGCTTTTATGCACTTTAGGTTGGGATAAAAATTTGTTTTTTTAAAAAATGCTCATGTTGAGTTTAAGAAAAAAACCTTGTCAATATCACAGCAGGAAACAATGAACGATTTAAGATAACCAGTCAGGCTTTGCCATGAATATATGCATTGAGATGTTCAGAAGAGAATAACAATGATTTTCGAAAGATATCTCATTACCAATATTAACAGTCACAATAACTGCAAATTAACTTCCCTCCTTCATTTCTGGACACTTTCAGAACAACCTCATTTTGCAGAGGGGTATTATTCTCCTACTGTATGCATGGCTCTGCGTGGGTTACAGAGGGAAAGGTCACCACCCCAGGGAGCGTGCAGTCTAGTTGGGAGATAAGACAAGCACACGTGACATTTCAGTAACAGCTTCAAACAGTGTCTGCTCTGCTCTCTGCC
This sequence comes from Saguinus oedipus, assembly GCA_031835075.1. Lineage (NCBI taxonomy): Eukaryota > Metazoa > Chordata > Mammalia > Primates > Cebidae > Saguinus > Saguinus oedipus. The sequence continues at coordinate 170,581,534 of CM063172.1, read as the reverse complement.
TAGCCAAACCTGCCCATCCTTCTGGATCCAGCTGCTGCCCCACCTCCTTCATGATGAGGTCCTCAGCCTCCCAGGAAGCCCCTTTCATCCCCCACTTTGGCTTTCCTGGCCCATGTGGCCACTTCCTCCCACACAACCTTCGCCTGAGTCTTGATTGTCTTGTGTGTGCTACATTTACTCCCTGACTGGGCTGCATTCTCTAGGGGAGCAAAGAGTTTCTCAAAAAGAAAAGGAGGAGCCCCCTGCTCCTTTTTTTTGTGACAGAGTTTCACTGTTGTTGCCCAGGCTGGAGTGCAATGATGTGATCTTGGCTCACTGCAAGGTGAGCCTCCTGGATTCAAGTGATTCTCCTGTCTCAGCCTTCCGAGTAGTTGGGATTATAGGTGCATGCCATCGTGCCCAGATTTTTTTGTTGTTGTTAGTAGAGATGAAGTTTCATCATATTGGTCAGACTGGTCTCGAACTCCTGACCTCAGGTGATCCGCCCGCCTCGGCCTCCCAAAGTGCCGGGATTACAGGCGTGAGCCACTGCTCCTGGCTAGGTTTCCCATGTCTTTTGCATTCTCCTCAACAACTATCACCTGGAAAATAATCAATAAATAGTCAAATAATAAAGCCCAGGGCTCAGCCCACAAGACTTATGAGCAACTATCCCTGTGGCAGCCAGAGAGGAGCAGGGGCAACCGCGACAGCAAAAGGAACTTGAAGGAGTCAATGGCAATGGCTGTGGTTGTGACAAGCAGGAGGCTCTGAATGCAACCGTCAGTGGGTCATCATCACGCTGAGCCCAATCCTAAACAGCCCAGCTTGGGTTCTGAGCTGATTTCTGAACCCACAAATACACAAAAGCACCCAATAATGACAATCCCAGGTGCCTCCAGACTATCCAGTGGTGCGATGCTGGAAGACATACAGGGATTTTTTTTGAAATCTTTGTTGTTCTCCCTGGAACCTTTCAGTAAAGATAATTATGATAAAGCCAGAGATCCCTCATGCTTATCTTTGTTTGTTTGTTTTTGTTTTTGAGATGGATTCTTGCTCTGTTGCCCTGGCTGGATTGCAATGGCACAATCTCAGTTCACTGCAACCTCCACCTCCTGGGCTCAAGCAATTCTCCTGCCTCAGCCTTCTGAGTAGCTGGGATTATAGGCATGCACCAACATGCCTGGCTAATTTTTGTATTTTTAGTAGAGGCGGGGTTTCACCATGTTGGTCAGGCTAGTCTTGAACTCCTGACCTCTTGATCTGCCTGCCTTGGCCTCCCAAAGTGCTGGGATTACAGATCTGAGCCACTTTGCCCAGCCCCTCGTGCTTATCTTAAATTGTTGTTTAAGAGATCCTCTCATGTCTGTCTCCCCAGTAGCTGGGACTATAGGCACGCGCCACCATGTCTGGCTAATGTTTATTTTTCGTAGAGGAAGTATCACTACATTGTCCAGGCTGGTCTTGAACTCCTGGACTTAAGCAATCATCCTGCCTCGGCCTCCCAAAGTGCTGGGATTCCAGGTATGAGCCATGTCCAGATGATAGACAAATTTTATTCTGATTTGTGGCAAGGTGTGGAGGGCTCTGTGGGCTCCACAGATCTAATGACCCAACACAGTGCATTTTTGTGCCTTCATCAACTACTGAAGAATGGCCTTGTGGACATTTTTGAAACACTGCCTCAGTCATGGGTATTTTATACTAGTTAAGTTCAAGGAGTTTTGAATTAAAATGTATTAGCTGCAATTCAGAAAGTGTAACATTCAAAAGTTTTTCCTGCAAATTGTCTCACAGCCTAGAGGAAAAGCTTTATATTTTATGGGAAAGGTTTTCTTTATGATCCTCGATCCACTTATGCAGATGAAGACCAGCTCCTGAAGCTCTGTATTTCATTTTCTCAAACTTAATCCTACAAAAGGATAGGATGAATAACTGCATCCCTCCTACCTCACTGTGTGTTTTGAGAACTAATAAGACATGGATGAAGCATCCTGAATTTAGGAAAGCTGTTACCAAAATGCCTTGTGCAGGTCACGGTCAGTGTTTTCAGGGAGGACAGCTATGTGTAATAAGCGTTTCCCCAATTAGTGTGGCCAAGAACTCAGCTTTATCTAATGACACACCTTCAAACCACCACAGGTAGCTGAGTGGATGGAATGACTGCCAGGAAGAAAGATATTCACCTTCCACTAGCTTCCTGCTAGAAAGATATTCACCTTCCTGCTAGCCCAGGCCAATGGTTTACAATTCAGACTTGAAATTCTTTTAGCTTGAAACCTAAATCTACATTTAAGATTACTTAAGGCCAGGCATGGTGGATCATGCCTGTGATTCCAGCACTTTGGGAGGCAGAGATGGGCAGATCACCTGAAGTCAGGAGTTCAAGACCAGCCTGACCAACATGGAGAAACTCTGTCTCTACCAAGTAAATTACAAAATTAGCTGGGCGTGGTGGTGCATGCCTCTAATCCCAGCTACTCAGGAAGCTGAGGCAGGAGAATCACTTGAACTCTGTCTCAAAAAAAAAAGGAAGTCACTTAAGACCATTCAATTCATTCTGTCCAGCATTAGTATAGATGGAATCCTATAGTATATTTATATAATAATGTCCATGTATTTTAAATCACCACTACATTCCTCACTTTTCCTCAGAAAGGTAACATAAATTACCCTATTCTGTGCTTATTAGAGCTATTTTCCAAAGTTACACCCACCTCTGCAGCTCTCTTTTGAATGATGATATGGTTTGGCTGTGTCCCTGCTCAAATCTCACCTCAAATTGTAATGATCCCCACATGTCAAGGGTGGGGCCAGGCAGAGATAATTGAATCATGAGGGCAGTTTCCCCCATGTGGTTCTCGTGGTAACAAGTAAGTCTCACGAGATCTGATAGTTTTGTAAATGTGAGCTTCCCTGCACATGCTCTCTTGCTTGCTGCCATGTAAGATGTGCCTTTGCTTCTCCTTTGCCTTCTGCCATGAGTGTGAGGCTTCCCCAGTCATGTGGAACTGTGAGCCTATTAAACCTATTTCCTTTATAAATGACGTGGTCTTGGGTATATCTTTACTAGCAGCGTGAGAACCAACTAATACAAATGACTTCTAGGCTTTCCCCATTCTTCAGAGGACTTGACACCTAAACTAGAGACAGGTTTTCTTGTCTCTTCTTGCAGTTCACACTTAGAGCAGGACTTATCTTTCTATTTTTGGCTTGCAGTTAAACTTTAAAACGTATCTTGTTAAATTGCTTGGTTTCTTTCTGCTGGTCTCACTTGGGTGTGCAGGGCTGGGGACAAGCAGACCAGATTGATTTGCTGTCTTCACTTTTACCTCTTATGAAAACTATTATTCGAGACTTTTTTTAATGGACTAATTCAAAACAAGCTGTAACACATTTCTTCACAGTACTTAAGCTTTAAACAAAAATAGGAGATTTTTTTGCCCACATGGTTTTCTGACTCAGTTTCCCTTGACAGTGAGGCTCAGGAAGAAGCACTGGTGAGCCCCAGGGAGGCCCTCTGCAGACTCTTCCACTCTCACTTGATGTTTCTCACCCAATGTTCTTCTTGCAGACTGCAAACCACAACAAAATTCCAGGTGACAATGTATTCCCTAATTTCATAGACCTTTAAATATCTTGCTATTACTGAGCTGAGGGACACAGGGAAAAAGAAGGCGTTCTACAAATCAGCACCCACTTATTGAGCAATAGTTGCTGCCCTGCATCTTGGTTGATGCTGTAAATGATACCAAAGAGGTGGAAACAGAAGACAGATATTTTTATTTCTTATGCCAGTTATGAAGGGTTTTGGTTTAATGTAAGAATAATCACACAGCTTGTCTTAGTCTGTTCAGGCTGCTCTGACAAAATGTCATAAATTGGTGGCTTATAAGCAACAGAAATGCCATTCTCACAGTTCTGGAGTCTGGGAAGTTCAAGACCAAGGCAGTGGCATATTTGGTTTCTGGCGTGAGCTGCCTCCCAGTTCATAACCAGTGCCTTCTTGCTGTGTCTTCACCAGGTAGAAAGCGTGAGGACACTCCCCGAGCCTTTTTTTCTTTTTTTGTTTTTGAGATAGAATCTTGTTCTGTCACCCAGGCAGAAGTATAGTGGCATGATCTCAGCTCACTGCAACCTCCACCTCCTGGGTTCAAGCAATTCTCCTACCTCAGCCTCCCAAGTAGCTAGGACTACAAGCTTGCACCACCATGCCTGGTTATTTATTTATTTATTTGTATTTTTAGTAGAGACGGGGTTTTTACCATGTTGGCCAGGCTGGTCTTGAACTCCTGACCTCATGTGATCTGCCTGCCTCGGCTTCCCAAAGTTCTGGGATTACAGGTGTGAGACACCAAACCCGGTCTGGGTCTCTATTATAAGGGCACCAATACCATTCATCCAACCACCTTCCAAAGGTTCCACCTCCTCATACCATCACCTGGTGATAACATTTTAACATATGAATTTGGGGGAAAACATAAACATTCAGTTAATTGCACCACTTGTGAATTTTTTTTTTTTTAGACAGAGTTTCGCTCTCCTTACCCAGGCTGGAGTGCAATGGCGCGATCTCGGCTCACCGCAACCTCCGCCTCCTGGGTTCAGGCAATTCTCCTGCCTCAGCCTCCTGAGTAGCTGGGATTACAGGCACACGCTACTGTGCCCAGCTAATTTTTTTTGTATTTTTAGTAGAGACGGGGTTTCACCATGTTGACCAGGATGGTCTCCATCTGTTGACCTTGTGATCCACCCGCCTCGGCCTCCCAAAGTGCTGGGATTACAGGCTTGAGCCACCGCACCCGGCCACACTTGGGAATTTTTAAATGACTGATCTATGTAAAGAAACTAGGACTGTGTCTGGCACATATGAAAACATTCAATAAATGGTGGCTATTGTGATTATTCACATTAATACTTCTCTTCCTACCGAGATATTTATCACATTTTCTTTAAAATTGTAGGTGAAGATATTACCCATTTGGACATCCAAAGCCTCTTTTATAAATAATAGAAGGTATATAATAGTAAACTAACATATAATATTCTATTTTATAAATCATTGTATTATATATATTTGTTATATATTAATATATGTCCACCATTCATTATACATTGTATTATATATTTATGTTTATAATATATAATTATATAATTATGATATTTTATATTAACAAAAATTATAAATAGTATAAATTCTACTTAGAATACTGAGAGTAAAAAAAAGTTTAATGTTGACTAATTGAGATATAATATGAGCCATAAATGTAAGTCACATATGAAGTTTTTGATTTTTATTGCCATACTAGAAGTCAAAAGAAACAAGTGAAAGTAAATTTTTTTTTTTTGAAACAGAGTCTCTCTCTGTCCCAGGCTGGAATGCAGTGGCGCGATCTCAGCTTATGGCAACCTCCATGAGCTTTTTAATTAATTGCTTGATCTCAGCTCGAGCAATTCTCCTGCCTCAGCCTCCAAAATAACTGGGACTACAGGTGCGCTCCAATATGCCCAGCTAATTTTTCTATTTTTAGTAGAGACAGGGTTTCACCATGTTGGCCAGGATGGTCTCGATCTCTTGACCTTGTGATCTGCCCACCTCGGCCTCCCAAAATACTGGGATTACAGGCATGAGCCACCACGCCTGGCCATGAAAGTAATTTTAATAATATTGTATTTAATCCAAATAATCAAAATGCCACAATTTCAATGTGCAACCAATATAAAACTTCATTAATGAGGTATTTTATTTTTTCATAGTAGGTCTTCAAGATTCAGGGTATTTTACTCTTACAGTACATCTTCATTCCTATGAGCCAGGTTTCAGATGCTCAACAGCCACCTGTGGCCACCAGTTCCTGTGCTGAGAAGCACAGCTCTAGTGGACTAATTATAACGGATAACAATCATGATGTAACCTGCTGTGTTACTTTCTATTGCCATGGTTGCCCAGAAACCCAAAGTTGAATGTGGTGCTGAGTTACAGAATTTTCTTATCCTGAGTTCCTCTGAAACTTTATTTCTCTTCCTTCTAAATGGTTTTGAATATTGTTACATGTTGTTTTAAAGAAGTAACTTATTAGTAATCACCATAAGGATAATTGACTTTTGTTAATATTAATGGTAATAATCTACCCATCATTCACTATGTGCCAGGCTCAGTGCCATGTGTTTACATGTATCACACAGCAAGACAACGGTAGACTAGGGCCATGATCTGATTCTAAAGTCTTCATTCTTAACCACTTAACTCTTATAAGGCTTATAGTCATGATCATGAGCACCACTCTGTGCCAGGGGCATCACGTATGCTCCATCTTTTAGTCCTTGGAGGAAACCTGCGAGGCAGTTAGATATTATCCCCATTTTACAGGATGGGTTTCAGGCCAAGAGGTTAGCTTCCTTAGTTAAGGTACAGCTAATAAATATTAGAGCCAATATTTGAAGTCCAACACCTGTATCCTCTTTGCTTCAATTGTGTAAAATCCACCTCAAAGCATTGAGTTCCTTTTGGAGGTCAAAACACTGCAAAATATTCATTTAATAAGTAAAGATTTTGAGTTCCTATTATGAGCCAGCTACTGTGCCCAGTGCTAGGGATACACAGGTGGAAAAGATGGAAAAAGATTCAGGAGCTCAAATGGAAGCAAAGAAAAATGACAGATATTAATTGGGAATCCTTTACTGGATTTTGCATAGCAGATGCTAAGCAAATAGCCACAAATATATCCAGGTAAGACGAAATGAGTAAAATAAATCCGCAAAAAAACAGTTTAAAGCACTTGGAACTCTGTATGCACCTATGAGAAATGGCAACATACCCTGCTTTTGGCCTGGCTCAGCCTAAGATTTCTGTATGTTCTCTCTAGTGTCTGTGTGGTTCCCATGAGCTGTACAAAAGGCACAATGCCGTCAGAGACAGTGTCACAGTGCCTATCTCAGCACAAACTGAGACTCAGTGCCATGATCTAAAGTATTCTGGTGGCTTAGAGAGTTCCCAGGATGAGAATTTATAGGTGCCCCCTTTAATGTCATGCAGGCCTTATAGATGCATCTCCTCAAGTTTGACACACTCGTGCTGTTAGCAAACACATGAGCAAAAGACACTCCGATTTGGTGCTATCACTTTAGCTTCCTCTCAAACATCTGGACTCGACACAGACTTTGACTGCAACATATTAGAATCTTGGCCATGTAAAATCATGCTTTCACTCATGCAGCACCCTTTAGCCCAGAATCTGAATGTGGTCGTCGGAGGAGAGCTTCCTCCAATCACAAGGAGAAACAGGAAGGAAAGTACAGAAATGATTCACTAAAGATCATTGATCAGGAATCAGTGGGGTGTTTTTGGCATACCAACTCCTTATTTTCCACTTCAGGATCAGACCTAATCCTATCAATAACATAGTTTTAAGCCTAAATGACAGCTCGGCCCGTCACAGTGACTCACAACTGTGATCCTAACATTTATGATGCTGAGCCGGGAGGATTACTTAAGCCCAAGAGTTCAAGACCAGCCTGGGTAACATAGCAAGCCCTCATGTCTACAAATTATTTTTTAAAAAAGACAAAACAGCCTGGGCATGGAGGCCTACACCTGTAGTCTCAGCTATGGAGGAGGCCAAAACAAGAGACTCATTAGAGCCCAGGAGGTCGAGGCTGCAGTGAGTCATGATCACATCACTGCACTCCAGCCTGGGCCACAGAGCAAGATCACATCTCAATCAATCAATCAACCAGTCAAGTACATCTCATTTTTCGTTGATTTCATTGTTTAGATTTCATCTCATATCAGCATTTTTCATGCTGTAGTGTCCTTAATTATCCTTCCAAAACTAATAGTTTTGAAGGTGTTCTTTCCCATGAAACTTTGACATGAGCAAATCAGTTTTCCGGGAGGATTCTATGATTTTTGTAGGCCTAGTTAAGACAGTTTTCTGTCCAGGGTATTTTGACTTCAAGGAACAGAAGCAGGCTCGAACAAACTCAGGAAAAATAGGACTTTTCCTAAGTACACAAGAGGAATGGAAATGGAACCTGACAGAAGGCTGGTCAGGGGCTGATGCTCGGCCTTGTGAAGTCTCAGCCCCTCCTTGCCATCCCTGGCTTCCCTGTCTCTCCTGGCCAGCTTCCTCCACCTCATCACAGCCTTATGGTCTCACAGCGCCTGGCCGGAACTCTCACTTCTGATATCCTTTCAGCTGCTGCCCAGCATTCACCAGCGCATTTTCCTAATAGACATTAGGGTTTTGGTCCAGCTCGACTTCCAACATGATATATCCCTGGCCAGCCTATGGATTTGTTTATCTCGGGCCAGATGTCTGTCTACCTGGTTATGGCTTGCGGGGATGCAGGGAGATGGGGATGATGGAGCACCACACCTGTCTGCCCAGCCAGCAGGAATCCTCAGTGGGTAGTTCCCTTATAGAAGTGTTGTGTGGATGATGTTCAAAGCCTTGCCGTGCCCAGTGCAGACAGAAGTGGAATCACAGGGTATGTTAATCGACTAAGAAACATCTGGGAATTAGGCATCATGTCTAAGTAGAGAAGAATTTTTAAAAATAAAATGCAGATGGAAGGAAATTAACATGTATTAGGTACTTGATACTAAGCATGGTGTGGGCATTTTATATGCATTATTTCACATAAACTTCCCAGATATGCTGCAAAATAATTGCCATGACCCCATTTTCATTTATAGAATGGAGGCTTAGGGACATCACCTATGTCACTATGTGATTCAAAGTCACAGACCCAAAAAGTGGTGGAGCCAAAATTTGATCCCATGCATACTTAACCCCAAAATTATTTTCCCTATAAAACATACAAGATAGGGGGTTATTAATATCATTCTAATCTACCTGCTAAAATTAAAAACTAGGAGTATTTTCCCATTCTATTGCAGACCCCTGGTTATGAATGGACCTTGCCCATATTTACATGAATGAGAAATAACTCAGAGGTGACGTGAAAGCACTGTAAAATAAATCACTGGACTAAGCCCTTAAAATAATTCATTTTAATCTACCATAAGAAGGATTCAGTACAAAAAATAGTCAATCTAATAAGTGACTGAACTAGTTTGCTATTGTAACTCCTCTTTCAATGTCTTTCAAGCTGAGCCTAAGAAAATAAAAGTATTGACTTAATTGCACTTCGTTTCAAAAGTGCTCTCACAAGCTTACATCATTGTAATGCAAATATCAGTCTAATTAATCATAATAAGACGCTGTGTTAAGCACTTCAGGAAATAAAATATTTTTAAAACTCAGACCTATGAATCTTAAAGATCTCTGAACAAAGTGAATCTAAAATGTAGCAAAATGCCCAGTGTTGATCTTCTCATGCACACTTTAACAAGAACATATACTGTTTCCTGGGTAGAGATGGATGAAGAAATACTGCTATTGATAATTTTTTTGTCCCATTAAAAACTGGCATTGTCAGATTGAAGTATTGTTTTTGGCTAAATAGCTCTGAAAGATTAAAAAAGCAAAGGCAGATACAAAATGATCTTTAAAATAAATTATCAAAGCTTAAGCATAAGAAGATATAACACTTTAGAACTGGGATATACCATGAATTATCACATGTAACTATCATCACGTAATTCTACCTTCATTGTTCCAAATGTCTTTGGCTTTCAGGTTTGAAATGACCAGAGCCTCTGGAGATTTTACAGCTGTAATTACTTCAAGTGTGAGAGTTTTTAGCTAAAAGCAACAGAAGCTAATTCTGGCATATTTAAGTAAAAAAGGAATTTATCTTTTAAAATACTGGCAGTAAAAGACCCGTTCAAGAATGTTCACAGCGGCACTGCTCCTAGGACTCACACCTGGACCCAAGCCAAATGTCTATTGACAGTAGAAGGGATAAGTGAATTGTGGTATGTATACTCCTTTAAGGGAAAAATAGCACTTCAATCAGAACGAACCAGCTACAATGACGTGAACCAGAAGGAGACTTCTCACCACAAAATACTGAGTCAAAAAAGCCCAATACCAAAGAGAACATACCATACTATTCCACTTTTAACTTCAAAACAGGCAAAACTAACCTATGAGACAGCTATTTTCTGAGAAGCCACAATAGTGATTACCTTTTGGGGTCAGTATGCACTGATACGGGGTGTGAAGGGGGTTTCTAGGGTCTTGTTTCTTGCTATAAGTCCTAATAAGGATCTGTTTGCTTTGTGAAAATTAGGCTATATTTGTACAATTCGTGCAGCCTTTCCTGTGCATATTAAAATAAACAATTTGATATAAAGAATACTGAATGGCTTCAGCCCCAGACTAAAGTGCCAGAAAACCAGGTTCAGGGCTTCATGGATAGAAACAAATGCCCACGAGTGACTGCAGAATTGGTTCAGTGAGGATGCTGGTGCCCATTACAGGCCCATCCTGCTGGCTCACACTGCCCCTAGCCACATTGTGGCGCTGCCGCTGTGCAGGTGCCTCCCACCTGTCTCCTGATTCTACACTTGGCACAGGTGTGTCTGACAGTGGAGCAGAGGACACAGTTCCGGGCTGGGCACTGGGATTTTCAGCTTCTGTAGTGGGAAACCGTAGTGAGACTCAGATGGTAGGAAGGAATGTGTAGGTAGGGATTGGATGGCAAATGTGTTCTAACACATCTGCACTTCATTCTAGGGTAGCTGCCCATTCAGGTGACTCCTGGAAATTGCTAACCTGGCTTCAGACACGTGGAACAACTTGAAAGATGTTGCAGAGGACATTTGTCCCACAGAAGGTCTAGAGACAGATCACTGAGTGTGAGTCAGACGCAGCAGCTGGTGCAGCAGGTGGTTTGGAAGCCAGTTGTTAAAAGGAATACTTGGCCGGGTGCCGAGGCTCACGCCTGTAATCACAGCACTTTGGGAGGCCAAGGTGGGCGGATCATGAGGTCAGGAGATCAAGACCATCCTGGCTAACATGGTGAAACCCGTCTCTAATAAAAATACAAAAAATTAGCTGGGTGTGGTGGCATGCGTCTGTAGTTCCAGCTACTTGGGAGGCTGAGGCAGGAGAATTGCTTGAACCCAGGAGGTGGAGGTTGCAGTGAGCCGAGATTGCATTACTGTACTCTAGCCTGGGCCAGAGCAAGACTCTGTCTCAAAAAAAAAAAAAAAAAGGCATACCTGGTTGTAGAGAAAGTCATATTTGGCCCATTTGGATGGTTTGTTAGGACCCTTTATTTAAATAAATTTTTATTTAAGAATCATTCTAGATTTATAGAACCACTGTGAATTCACAGCACAGACAGTTCCTGTAACTTCTACACAGTTTACCCGGTTAATAAGACTTCAATAAGTATGGTACATTTGTCACAATTAATGTGCCAACACTGCTACATTGTTATTTACTACAGCGCACAGGGGTCCCCTCACAGATACAATATTACATTTAATTATCATCTGTTCTTAGGTACCTCTTGACTCAGCTTGTCAGGTTTTCCTTGTTTTTTGATGACAGTTTTAAGGAGTGGTGGTCAGGTATTTTATAGAAAGGACATCAACTGGGGTTTGTCTGGTGTTTTTCTCATGGTTAGACTAAGGCCCCGGGTTTTTGGAAGGAAGACCACAGAGGTAAAGTGCCCTTCTGCTCACATCCTATCAAGGGCACGTATCACTGTTGGCATTCACCTTGACCACCTGTCTGACGTAGTGTTTGTAGGTTTCTCATTGTAAAGTTCCTCTTTTCTCTCTTTAGTACACTTTGGAAGGAAATTACTATATAATGAGCAGTCTGCATTTGCAGCATGGAGAGTTAGGCCTCACCTCCTTGAGGCAGAGAGTATCTACCTGAGTTATTTAGAATCTGTGAGCAGGTCAGCTTTAGGATCATTTTTATTATCTTCCACCATGTGAAGAGTATTGTATCCCAAATAACCAGTCAATCTGACATGTTTCTTTTTTTTTTTTTAAAGCATTCCAGTTATGTAGTTGATAGTTGTTTTAAAGGAGTTGGGGAGGGATAGCATGGGGAGAAATGCCAGATGTGGGTGAAGGGGAGGAAGGCAGCAAATCACATTGCCACGTATGTACCTATGCAACTATCTTGCATGTTCTGCACATGTACCCCAAAACCTAAAATGCAATAAAAAAAAATTGACGAATCCAGAGAAGACCAGAGTTGGCTGTTTCTCGGTGGTGTCTTGACTCTACTAGGCCTTGTAATCCTAAACTTGAAACATAGCTACACGACGGTGTATTAGATGTTAAGGGAGGGGAAACGTGTGTTTGGCCAGTACCGAAGAGGGGTTTCAATTATACCAACATTTTAGATGTTTCAGACATTTTGATAGATGGCTTTTATGGAAGTTGCATCTTGCAACTCAATATGTAGACTTCTAATTATGGCAACATGAACACAGTCTTTACCCAAATGAATACTACTAGAGAGAAATGAATGTACATGACTACATTTTTTGATGGGGAAGGGGGAATAGATTACTTTTTAAACATTGATAGGTTTGTAGTCCGTATCATCCCAGCTTCCTCTCTATTTGAAATCTGGGCTTATTGCTCTGCTACAAAAAAATTTCTGTGCAGGGGTCACTGTCCATACAAAATATCATCACCGTTTTTATATATCTTGAATTTACATGTAAAGTTCGCTAACATCTATTTCTGGAACAATTTCAGTTTTCGCACTTTAAATTGTTCACGTTCCTCTTCTTGAAGTATATTCAAATTGGGACACATCGTACCATAAACACATTGTAGTATCTGGATTTTCTCTGCAATGTTCCTGAGTGATGAGAGCAGGTGTTTTTAAACCTGGGGAGTGTGGCTCTGCAGATCCCATCCTCAGAGCTGGGGCAGATCCAGGGAGTCTCCGGGCCTGAGGACAGAAAGGCCCAGAGGTAAAGAAACAAAAGTACAGTTGAGAGAGCAGTAACAATTTCAGCCTCTGAGTCAAGAGCAATAGGAACTAAAAGGACGGTCAGGATAGTCACCAGAGACAGGATGAAAACCAGGCTACAGTAAGCATCAAGCTACCGCGGCGGCTCACGCCTGTAATCCCAGCACTTTGGGAGGCCGAGACGGGTAGATCACAAGGTCAAGAGATCTAGACCATCCTGGTCAACACGGTGAAACCCCATCTCTACTAAAAATACAAAAATTAGCTGGGCATGGTGGTGCGTGCCTGTAATCCCAGCTACTCAGGAGGCTGAGGCAGGAGAATTGCCTGAACCCAGGAGGCGGAGGTTGCGGTGAGCCGAGATCGTGCCATTGCACTCCAGCCTGGGTAACAAGAGTGAAACTCCATCTCAAAAAAAAAAAAAAAAAAGAAAAAGCCACCAGCCAAGCCTCAAAGAATAAATCTGTGTTGGAACTTCTTTTTCTTTGGGGTATCCTATGAGCCCCCAGTGTCCCCAAACTTGACTGAGATGCCAGGGGAAAAGATGCCCTATCCTTGGGTTAAAACTGACTCTTTCAGTCCCAAACCTCTACACACTGCAGTTAACTCTACAGATAACAACAGGCAGGCACCCCCAGGGCACCACAAAATAAGCATGGATTTGTGGAGTGTTATTGGCATCCTAGATATGAGAGAGTTCTTAGGGAAGATTGAAAAGAAGGTTAATAAAGTCTTTTGGCCAGTTTCCAGTCTGAATTGTAAAATCAACACAGCTGAATTTTCAAACAAGAGCTCCCATTCTTTCACACACCACCATCTCTGAGGACTAACCTTTGATATTTCAGGCTTGACTGGAAATTAGTTAATTGCTAGGCCTACTCACATTACTTGGAACAAAAGTGCTTGGGAAATAAGGTTTGAAAATACCTTTAGGGTACTGCACAGAACTGTTGGGTTTTAAAGATGCATTTCATGTGCATTTCATGAATGGCAGTTTGACATGAGTTTGACTTCACCGGTTTCAAGAGAGGTCTAATGATAATCTCACTCTTTTGAGAAATAGACTCCTAGCATTCAGTCAAGATAATGAAGGAAGTTAGAAGATGTCGAGTAGATGAATGTGTATTTGGAAACTACTAGGTTGGTTAAAGGAAAAATTTAAGCTTAAGCTTCAGTATATTTAGGTGTCCCAATAAAAGTTTGAATCTAGGCTAAGCGTTAGAACTGTGTCTCTGGGTCCCAACCAGGATTTAATATACATGTAACTGGACACCACATGGATTTTCAGCACAGCACTTATCATGGGTTGTAAGATGCAAGTATTTTTTAAATGCTTAGCATTTTAAATAGGTTTGGAACATAAATAAGACACAGATAACTGGGTAATACAGAAGCCAATTTTACACTGTCCTGTAAACACTCTCAAATGTCACCAGGGCAAATTTTCCTGGCAGAAGCATCTGTGAAGAAGCCTGGTCCTTGCAGACCCCTCTGGTCCACCATCACCATCTGCCTCTGTGGGAACAATGAGGCTCCATGTGGGGGAGGGAGGCAAAGAGGGAAGGCTTTTTGTTCAAGAATACAAGACTGATCAAGGCAAATTTTCCTGTCTAAAAATAGTACGAGGATTTGGAGAAATATGTCTTTAAAAGTCCCTTCTTCTTCCTCATTCTAAATCAGCAGAGACTTCAAGATTTTCACAATCACTGTCAGTTTGGTGACATTGCTTTTCTGGGTTGTCTACTTTTCCACACTCTAGTGATTCATCAAGACCCAGTGGGAAAACATGTAGCAGCAGGAAGCCTTGAGAAGCTGAAGTACAGATATGGTATGTAATGGTATGACTTGAGCAGTTTATAATAGAAAGTAGTTAGAGCAGCTGCATGAATTGCTTTTTGGTAATGGCTCTAGGATATGGCTTCTTGTATTGGTGAGAATCATGGTCCCGAGTCAATGGAAACTACTGATGTACAATTCATTTGGCAAACGGAGAAGCAACTAGTCAGGCCTTGTGCTAGCTGGATAGGAAGGTGTGGTGGGAAGGGGCTATCAAGGAGAAGAAGCTAAAGGCTCTGCCTTCAAGACCAAAAGCTAATGAAATGGAAAAAATTAGTATAATACACATCTCTGTTTTGATCACAAGATATTTTGGGTATTAATAAGTGACAAGGCATGCAGAAAGGGGCTTCCAGGATGGTAAGGAGATGCCTTACCATCTGGTAATAGGGGCTGCCAGGATGGTAAGGAAACTGCATTGTAGAAAGAATGAATGATCAAAAGAGTAGAGGTTTGACTTCCAGAATATTACCAAGGACTTGGAGTTTGTATGTGCATGGCAATAGGTATATGTAGGGAAGGGCAATATCATTGCTGTTCTCAAATATTTGAAAACACATATGGAAAAACCTTACTCTGTGTTCTCAGGGCCAACAAGACAGCAAATGACAGAATACAGGCGGGTGATGCTCCCAAACTATTCTATTGGCTTCTCTGCCTTCCCCAGGCCCCTGCAATTAGGTAGGGCCATGTGACTAGCTCTGGCCCACAGACTACTATGAGGGGTGTCACTTCCTGGCAAGGCATAGAAGAGATGTAACTTGCTGATGACTGCAGCATAGCCTGTGATATGCTGACTGATGCCCATACAAAACCCCAAACTATTAGAACTGTTCAGATAGGTCGCTTACTATTTATGTTGCCTTGTTCTGCAAGTGTTCAGTGAGAGGCTGAATTTGGAGTAGGTTATAGAAATTCCTGGCCTATGTGAGTAAATTTGGTTACTTCTAGGGAAAAAAAGCAGTTTAGGGTGTTACCTTTAGCTATACATAGAAAGAAATAACTTTTAAAACAGTTAAAAGAAATCTTGAGTTATAGTTTATTCATATATAGATGTATATTACTTTCAGATGGCAAACAATTTTCTAAAATTAAAAGAAAAGAAAAACATTGATAAATGTCACTACATAAGATGTTAAAACTTTATAGATTACATAATGCCATTATAAAATCAATGCAAATAAGTTGGGGCAATATTTACCCCAAATATGGCATAACATCAATACCCTTAATGCGTGATTGGCTTTGCCAGATAACTAAGAAGGATACAAGACTCCAGCAGATAGATTGATGAAAGACGTGAACAAAAGCCATACCTTTGTAATCCATAATTAGCTCATGAAAAAAAGTAAACATACCGGGTGCGGTGGCTCATGCTTGTAATCCCAGCACTTTGGGAGGTTGAGACGGGTGGATCACAAGGTGAAGAGATCGAGACCATCCTGGTCAACATGGTGAAACCCCATCTCTACTAAAAATACAAAAAATTAGCTGGGCATGGTGGCACGTGCCTGTAATCCCAGCTACTCAGGAGGCTGAGGCAGGAGAATTGCCTGAACCCAGGCTGCGGTGAGCCGAGATCGCACCATTGCACTCCAGCATGGGTAACAAGAGCGAAACTCTGTCTCAAAAAAAAAAAAAGGAAAAAGAAAAAAGGCAAACATCATTGATAAACTATTTCTACTCTACTATCAAAAAAGAATTGAAAAATGACTGACACACAGTGTGGGAGGGGCCACAGTACACACACTCCTTTTTCACAATGTTGGTAGCAGCAAAAATTAGTATAGTCTTTTTGGGGGAAAATTTCTAATATATTTTCATTTTTGACCTTGTAACTCCAGTTCTAGGAGCTTACATTGAAGAATCAAATCATGTACACAATGATTTGAATATAAGCATTATTTATGATACTAAAAATTAATATAAACACCCAACAATCAGAGGATAGCAAAGAAGTAACAGGACTCCAATGAAATAAAACATGAGAGGGTCATTAAAAGCCATGTTTGGGAATTATATTTAATGACATAGAAAATGCTTCACCAAGTAATGTAAAATTAAGAAATAAATACATATGCCTACATATAGTGTGTGTGTAAACACAGAAGGTATGGTTCTAATTCATAAAAAAATCACCAAAAGTATTAAAAAACTGTTGTTTCTATTGTTAGTTTAAAAAAATCTCTGTGCACTTCTGATTTTTCAAATTTTCAATAAAATATTGCTTTAATAATAAGAAATAAACATTTAAACACAACTGATGATATTCAAAGCCAACAGAGAGTGGTAAGAAGGCACACCTCCTGCATTTTGGGTGAGTGTGTATATTCACACGAACTTTCTCAAAAGCAATTTGGTGATATGTAGCAAGTGCTCTAAATGTTTGCACCCTCGACTCCCTTTGAATTCCATCACTTCCGGCTAGCTCTCCCAAACAACCAACTTCCAGTGAGAGCTTGGAAGTGATTATCAATGCTATATATAATAGTAAACATTTGGGAACTTAGATACAGCAGAAGAGGAAAAATCAAATAAATTCTCATGTATCATGTATAGAGTATGTGGTCCAGTCACTAAAAACAATGTTTGCACAGTGCTTTCAATGACCAAGGGATATATTATGTTTATAAAAGAAGGTTCCACATGCCCAAAATACATATACATAATATTGCCTCAAATATATAAGAAAAAAAATGCCTCTGGAGGATGGGATTATGAGTAATTTTTCTGTTTCTATATATTTCTATAAATAAAATTTTTTAAAAGTTATAACCTGAAAATAAAAATCCATGCTCCTGCTTGGATTTTTTATTGTTAAAAATGTTTCTCTTTCTAATATAGAAAACAATTTATTTATCTCGCCAATATAAAAATAATATTAAAATCTGAGGCTTTAATTTTTAACAATAAAACCAATAAAGCCTGAGACTTTAATACATATATCTTTTGTATTAGCAAGATCAAGAGTGGATGGTTAGCCCACCAAAGTTACCTCCACACTGCTGGAGACGTTCACATCCCGGACCTGAGGTGCTTGATTTATCAGCACCATGTGACACACAGAGGTCATCCCACCCCTACTTTCTTCCCTGGCTTCCCAGACACCTCTATCCCCAGCTCTCCTCCTGCCACAGATCACAACTTGTCAGTTTCCTGTGCTGGTTCCTTCCCTCCCCTAATCAGCAAATGCTAAAGTCCTGCCTTGCTGCAGCCTCTGGCTGCTTCCTTGTTTATACCACTTTTGAGATGATTTCTTCCACATTCATGGGTGTGAGCAGCCTCTACACTCCACACACTGATGCATCCCAATACCAGATGAGGCCCTGGGATCCTACCAGCACCTTACCAGCATGCCTGTGAGGCATCTCCCCTCGGCTATCTAATAAACTTCACATGCCCCAAGCTTAATTCCTGCTTTCACCTACACCCCTTGAAGAAACAATGAGACAGACAAAACGCACAAAAACCTGCTCCACCTGCAGTCTCTCTTTTTGATTCATGGCAACCTCATTCTTCCAGTTGCTCCAGGCAAAAACTCAGAGTTTGTCGTTAAAAATCTCTATTTCTCTGAAATGCCAAGTTCAATCTTTCAGCAAAATCTTCCAGTTTTACCTGCAAGAGATGGCCAGGGTCCAACCACTTCTCAACACCCCACGGCCACAGGCCTGGTCTCAGCGGCCAAGACCTCCCTGTTGCAAGCTGCTCTCCCTGGTTCCCCTTGGCTCTCTCCTGTCTGGGTGACCTCAGTTAGATGATTCTGATTACAGGTAGGTCAGATCGTGTCACTCCCCTTCTTAAAGCCCTTAGAGCTTCCTGTTTGATCTCACTCACAGTAAAAACCCAACCTTATGATCGCCTAGAGAGCCAGGCAAGCCCTGATCCTCTGTGTGCTCTCTGACCACCTCTCCCGACTCCCTCCCACCTACCCACTCTTTGGCCTCCCTGCTGTGCTTCAGACAGCCAGGCATGATCCTGCCTCAGGGCCCCTGCCCTTGCCCTTGCCGCATCTGCACTGCAACACTCTTCAGTCTCCTCCCAAATGCCCTCATCTCAGCAAGGCTTTAGCTGCTTTCCCTCTGTCAAATTCCAATCCCCCGCAAACCTGCAGCCCATCACCCTGCGTCATTCTTCTGTGTACCTGGCATGCTTCATATTTCCTTGTATTTGCTTCTTGTCCCTTTCCCCTCCCCTAGAACGTATGTTCCATGAGAACCGAGACATTACTTTCTTCTCAGTGCCTAGAACAGCAGCTGGCAAAAAACAGAGTCAAATACTTGTAAAAATGGGCACTTGAAGTTCAGGACACCCTGTGACCACAGACAAGTCATTTAGAGCCTGTTGCTGAGAGTATCTGTAGCTGCCTTGTCTATTTCACAGGCAGAGCTTGTTTGCTCTCCAGATGTCATGGGATAATGATACAGGGAAAAGACTCAAAAACATCAAAAGCCCATGGATGCAAAATGAGAGCCGCGCGAAGTCTACAGAAGGAAGCAATTGCTTTGTCCTGGGCAAGGGAGAGGACCTGGTCCTTGACTCAGTTCCTCCCTAAGTGCAGGGTGGTGCATAGCTTTGATGTCCTCAGAACGAAGTCTCTAAAAGGACCCCTAAGGGTGTGGTGGGCAGAGGGCTCCCTGGAGGAAGCAGGAGTTGTTTGCTTGCTTGTTTGCTCTCCAGATGTCTTAAGTTGCTAGGACTGCTGAGGACAGATCCAAAGAATGACATAAAGCTTATTTAAGTAGTAGTCATGGAGGTGGGTCAGGCACTTCACATACATTATCTCTAATCCTCACAACAATAGCAGCTATCATTACACGAATTTTACTGAGACAAAAACTGAGAGTGGTCAAATGCTTTGAGCAAGCCCTAAGTCGGGCTTTCTTGCTATTATGTCTTATACCTCCCCAGTTTTAGAAAATTCTGGACCAGAAGAAAGGAGAGAGAGAGAAGAGAGAGAGAGAGAGAGAGAGAGAGAGAGAGAGAGAGAGAGAGAGAGAGAGAGAGAGAGAGAGAGAGAGAGAGAGAAGAAGGAAGGAAGGAAAGAAAGAAATGCAGGAAGGGAGGGAGGAAGGAAGGAAGAAAGGAAGGAAAGAAAGAAAGAAAGTTAATTTTCTCTAGTTATTTATTTTGAGATTGGTCCTTGCTTTGCCACCCAGCCTGGAGTGCAGTGGCGCAATCACGGCTCACTGCAACCTCTGCCTCCCAGGCTCAAGTGGTCCTCCCACCTCGGCCTCCTGAGTAGCTGAGCCCACAGGCACACACCACTATGCCCAGCTAATTTTTTGTATTTTTGGTGGAGACAGGGTTTCGCCATGTTGCCCAGGCTGTTCTTGAACTCCTGAGCTCAGGTGATCCACCCACCTTGGTCTCCCAAAGTGCTGGGATTACAAGGGTGAGCCACCGTGCCTGCCTTACAAAAACTAGTTTTCAAAACACACACATTAATGGACTTTACCCTTCTTATAGTTTTAAACTATACAGAAAATTAGAATTTGCTTCTGTTTAGATTACACATGAAAAACATCCAATGAACTCATTCACTCGTTCATTTAATAAACGTTTTGAGTTTCTTTTCTGTGCTGGCACCAGGCTAGGCACTGCAGATATAGCAGCCACCCAAACAGGACACAGTTCTGTCTTCATTTAGTTGACATTCTGGTGATGAGGATGATAAGCATAAGTAAGCAAATACAGGACAGTGTATTAGAAGGAGGTAAGCCCCAAAAACAGAGCAGGGAAAGAGGAGGTGGTGGCAAGGGGGGACTGCAATTTTACACAGACTGGTCACAGCAGGCCTTCCTGGAAAGGTGAAAGTTGAGGCAAGTCTTGAAAGAGACGAGGGGAATGGCCACTTGGGTATGTGGGGAAGGCATTCTGGGTGGAGGGAACAGCCAGTGCCTGTGTATTTATTTTAATTTTACTTTAAGTTCCAGGATACATGTGCAGAATGTGCAGGTCTGTTACGTAGGTAAACATGTGCCATGGTGGTTTGCTGCACCTGTCAACCCGTCACCTAGGTATCAAGCCCCACATGCATTAGCTATTTGTACTGATGCTCTTCCTCCTCTCGTCCCTTACTAACAGGCCCCAGTATATGTTGTTCCCCTCCCTGTATCCATGTGTTCATTTTCCAGCTCCCACTTACGAGTGAGAATGTGTGGTATTTGGTTTTCTGTTCCTGTGTTAGTGTACTGAGGATGATGGCTTCCAGCTTCGCCTGTGTTCCTGCAAAGGATATGATCTCATTCCCTTTTAGGGCTGCATAGTATTCCATGGTGTATACATCCCACATTTTCTTTATTCAGTCTATCATTGATGGGGATTTGGGTTGGTTCCATGTCTTTGCTATTGTGAATAGTGCTGCAATAAACATAGATGTGCATGTATCTTTATAATACAATGATTTATAATCTTTTGGGTATATACTCCGGAGTAGGATTGCTGGGTGAAAAAGGTGAGTGCAATTGTAGGAACTCTGGATTCCACCCTGAAGGAAATGGAGGGCTGTTGGAGTGTTCTGAATAGAGAAGTTAAGTTTTAAAAGGCATTTGTGTTTTAAAGGGATCGCTAAGGATGACACACTAAAAGCAAGGGTGGAATTAAGGGGCTAGTGAGGAGACCCTAATGGTAATCAAGGTGGAAAAGTAGCCATGACGTGGGCCAGGGTCAGGGGAAGCAGTTGTTCTGATGTAATAAGGCATAGGATTGGCACACAGGCAAGTTAAGAGACTGCCCTATAAAATACACTTTTACTGTAAAACAAAGAGCATGACAAATTCCTTTAACCTTCTCGCCTAGTAGGATTTGATTCACAGAAATGTAATCTGTAAACATTATTTCATAACACATTTCCATGTAAGCAAGACATTCCCACAATTTTCATAAGAAAGTTATTGTCAAAAAATGTAAAACAAAAGTTTCTTGTTTGTTTGAAATCCAGCAAGGATATTGCATAGTTTCATTTCTACATACATTTTCAACACTGAAGTGTTCCTAGGAAATCATGATAAAAGGAACTATGGAAAAAAGATGTCAAAGGTTCCTGCCAGAGTTAAATACATCCATCCATGAGGAAAGGAACTACTGTCTGTGGAATGTCTCGAGAGCTCAAGGAATCTGCCATCAAAATTTCTTTGGACAAAGACGCCTCTGAGCTCACATTCTTTTCTCTGGGGGTATAAATGATGCTTTGCAAAAAGGGGAAACCATTTAGAAGGAGAATGAATGCAAGACTTTTTAGGGATGGACAGGGACTGGGAACAAAAGAGAGCTTGCAGCACACACTGAGTTGCTTTGGGGAGCACGCAGGCACTCACAGAACACACCATGGCTGCTGGCGTCTTCTTTTGACCCAATTCTTACCTTGTTCAACCACTGGGGTCAGAAGACCATGGAATGCACACAGAAAACACAGCAAATGCCACTCTTGAATGGATGTATTTATTAATTTTTATTTATTTTATTTAATTTTTTGACCTTTGCTCTTGTTTCCCATGCTGGAGTTTCACTCTTGTTGCCCAGGCTGGAGTGCAATGGAGCAATCTCGGCTCACTGCAACCTCTGCTTCCCGGGTTCAAGTGATTCTCCTGCCTCAGCCTCCTGAATAGCAGGGACTATAGGGCTCACCATTATGCCCAGCTAATTTTTTTGTATTTTTAGCAGAGGTGGGGTTTCACCATGTTGGCCAGGCTGGTCTCAAACTCCTAACCTCAGGTGATCCACCTGCCTCTGCCTCCCAAAGTGCTGGGATTACAGGCATGAGCCATCGTGACTGGCCTCGAATGGATTTATTTGTGATTTAGTGAGTTTGTACACATCCAATGGATTTATTTGCGATTTAGTGAGTCTGTACACATCCTATGGATTTATTTGCGATTTAATGAGTCTGTACACATCCTATGGATTTATTTGCGATTTAGTGAGTCTGTACACATCCGGGAAACAGTTTAATGGCAATGATACTCAGAGTCCAGGCTTTCTGTTTTTCTAAGTTTTTTGTTTTTTTGACTCAATAAAGTGCTTAATGTTTTCTTAGTCTCCTTTGTGCTGCTATAACAGAATACCCAAGACTGGGTAATTTATAAAGGGCAGAGTTTTATTTCTTACAGTTCTGGAAGCCTGGAAGTCCAAGGTGAAGGCACCAGCAGGTTCTGTGTCTGGTGAAGGCCTGGTCTCCATTTCCATGATGGTGCCTTGAACACTGCTTCCTCCAGAGGGGAGGAAAGCTGTCCCTCAAATGGCAGAAGCAGGGAAGAGCAAAGAGAGAGAATCCACTCATGATAGCCCTTTTTAAAGGCATAAAAGTCCCATGGGGAAATGCCTAATCAACTCTTAATACTGTTACAATGGCAATTAAATTTCAACATGAATTTTAGAGGGGACTAACCTTCAAACCACAAAAAATGTTATTACCATTTTTCTCTTTTTGACCATCCTGTAAAATGTGTTCCCTCTTGCATAACATCAGGACTGGGCAGGACCTCAGCAGGCATACCTGTGCAAACACCTAGCTATACTCACGGAGAAAGGACACCCAGGAGAGGTTACAAATCTGGCAAAGGCAGAGTGGGTACTGGAACCCAAGTTCACGGGCATGTGTAGCTGCAGTCTCTTTATTAAATAACTCCAGCGGGGCTGTCATAAAAATACTGCAGAAAGCTAACTGAAAACGTATGGCTGATTCTTAACTATGATCTGAAATGGAACGCAGTCCTTTAATACTTATTTATTGATGCCTACTGTGTGCCAGGCAGTCTGCTGACTCTGGGGGTGAACAATGAAGAAGACTAACACAATCCATGTCGTCAGTTAGCTTACAGTCCAGTGAGGAGGACAGACAAGTAAGCAAGTAATTAAAATGAAGTGCTACAATGTTCTTGTGGGGACAGCATGGCACACTATGGGAGCAAGACAAAGCTGTCAGTTGTGTGTGTGTATATGTGTGCTGGGCTGGCAGGTGGAGGGAGAGCCTCCCCCATCGTCTGCTCTCCAAACAGAAGCTGCTCCCTGCTCCTGTCTCTCCAGCCATCAGTCTCCTGAGCTCGAGTGCTTCAAGTCACTCCTGGCTTCTCTTGCTCCTTCGCCCCTGGTACCTCATCACTCAACAAGTTCTGCTGATGTGAAGGTTGTATTTTCTGGAGGCCGTCTCCCCTTACACTCCTAAAACCATCTAGTTCCTCCCACACCTTGACTACTAGAAGAGTCTCTGAGCTCTTCTCCAGGGTCCAGTCCTGCTCTCTTCATTTCTGTCCTCTACATACTGATCCACCTAAAAGTACCTCTGACCACGTGACTCCCCTGCCTTAAGACTTTCGACGGTTTCCTATGGGCTAAAGATGAAGTCCAAGTTGATTAAAGCCCCAAAGCCTTCATGCACCGGCACTGCCTACTTTTCCAACTCCCCCGCTTGCTCCTCCCTACCTATCACTCCGTGTGCCAACAGGGCCAAACTACTTACAGGTCTTCAGGCGTGTCATGCTCGTTAGTGCATTTGCTGTCCTTTCACAGGGGCCTGTCCCCTGCCAGTATCATCCGCTTCCCACATGTATCTTTCCCCCTGCTTGGTTGGCCACATGGTGGTGCTCATCCCCTTTGACTCAATTCAGACTCTTCGCTTAGGAAGCCTTCCCTGCCTGCCCCACAGACCAAGCTTCTCTGTTCTCAGAAAACCCTGTGCACACACTAACGTTTGCATATTCTAAACTGTATTATAATCATTTCTCCATGGCTCAGTTTCCCTCCTTCACTTTTTTTTCCTTCTTCGTTTTTGACCTCCTGGAGGACAGGGATTGCCTCCTTCATCTTCGCATGCCTCACCCTTGGCATGCTCCTGATATAGAAACAGAGGTCAGGACACATTGGTTTAATGAAAGAAAGGCTATTGCTGATATTTCATGTGATGAATTCCCATCCCAAATGAATGTGATATTAGTATACGATAGAGCAAGTAACATAATGGGGTTTTGGTTTCCCAAAAGGGGACTCCCACAAAAGAATCATTGTTTTAAGCTTCCTGAAAGTTGCTGATTTCAACAAGGTAGGTGATAATATATAAATTTGTCTATATTTTAAAACCACGATGGTTCCCAAGGTTTCCTTACAAAGAAAATATAAAATCAATAGATACTCTGTTGAATCACTTTAAATGCTAAAATACAGCACAACACCAGGCCTGAGTCATCATTTAACTTGTTTCTGGAGGAGTTGGAGGTAAACAAACTGGCAGGAGACTGGCACCTGGGCTGGTTCCGTGAATGACACACTGCCTGGTCATGTCATCCTTCAAAACAGCAGATTGCCAAAACAACACATTAGCTTCAAAGACCCCAGGCAATTGCTCCTTTCTCCTAAGTAGGTTTGCCTATCTTTAAAGGCACTTCTTCTGCAAACACTCTAGGAAAATTTAAAGAGATCTTTGGGAGGAGAGAAATCCCAAGAAGTGTCGGCCAGAAAGCAGAGGCCAGCCAGATTTTAAATGGTTGCCAAAGAGAGCAAACTACCTACATATAATCTACAACATTTGTAAATGAAAATTGACGGCACTTCTCTAACCAAGTATAATTTGAACATCAAATTACAAACTATATAATCACTATGAAGAAGTTCATAAAGTCTTTTTTCTTGAGAGGGAAAAAGAAAATAAGCATTTTATCATGAAAAGTACCGTATATACCACTTCTCTTAATACAGCACACATGCTTAGCTTTAGCACAGTGACTATTTGGAGGATTTTTATACTGTATTCCAGTCACGTTTATTTATAATATGAGTGTGGGGTAAAATAGCAAATCACGACACATTATATACATCCATGCAAATCTTTCCTCTCTGCCCAGAGCTATTTCTACCTTCCTTTTTAAGCCTAAATTTAAAAAGTGACCTCGTCAAACTGTGATGAATTGTTACCTGAATGGCAAAGAACTTGCTAACTGGAGGTAGCTTCAACTCTCCTTTGAATATTCTTTTATGTAACAAATTGAATATACTCTTTGTACGTCTGCACTCTTAAAAAAAGGCAAAGGTTTAGCAAAAAAGTTGGATTATTCCCAAGAAAGCTGGAACACATTTTTAAAAACATTTTTTAAATGAAATATTGCTCTTAACCTAAAAAAAATGTAACAGTATAGTTTGGCACAGCACTCATCTAAAAATAGGTCTTTGGTGAATAAGCTTTCTGCCCATAACACTGAGGCTATGTGTTGTGCACTTGTGTGCACATGCCCAGAGGTGCCTGTGTGTTGTACCGCGTGGCTGGAAAACAGTAACTTTAGCATAAAAAAAACTCACAGATTTAAAAAGAGGCCTTTGGTGAAATTCTTTAATAAAAACTAAAATGTAAATGTTGAAATGCTTTCAAGAAATTGTACACGTAGGAAATCATGGTTTTGTTTCATAAGTGCAAAACCTCAAAATACATGTAAGATATAATCTAGAAAAATGAGTATGGCCTTTTATATCTAAAGTAAAAGCATTTAAAAATGTTTAGCAGGCCGGGTGTGGTGTCTCATGTCTGTAATCCCAGCACTTTGGGAGACTGAGGTGGACGGATCTTGAGGTCAAGAGATCGAGACCATCCTGGCCAACATGGTGAAACCCAGTATATACTAAAAACACAAAAATTAGCTGGGTGTGGTGGTGTGTGCCTGTAGTCCCAGCTACTTAGGAGGCTGAGGCAGAAGAATTGCTTGAACCCAGGAGGCGGGGGTTGCAGTGAGCCAAGATCACACCACTGTACTCCAGCCTGATGATAGAGTGAGACTCCGTCTCAAAAAACAAACAAACAAAAAACAAAAAAAAGTTTTGCAAAACCTAAACATGTGACTTCTTTTATTGACTGATTATCTCGTGCTATGCTGGCTCTAACTGGATTTCTAGATCTTCCCTGGCTGTTTTGTTTCTATCTACCTACGGTTTTACTCTGTAGTGGGATGGTCCTTTTGCTTTGAGGAAATTGAGGGGTGGAGAGAAAAGGAACTCCGGCAAAATATGTTGTAGTTGTGGTATGACGTGTGTGAAGATGTATTTTCAGTATAATTTTAGCTATAATGGGCTTATATGTTAGTTACTTTTCTAGATCATCAAATTATAAAAAGAAATCCTTTATGTAATTTTGTTAGGATTTTTCCTTCAAAGGAAATACAAAAATAAGCTAAAAGGCAAAAAAATTATTAATGGAGGGCTATGGCTATGTCATTGTAGGTTTAACAACAGTGTAAGTTGAATCTCTACTCATATGCCTCATAAAAAAAAGCCAGACTGTGATTCCTTCCACTTTAATTGGTCCCATATCTGTCAATCTACCTTCTTCTTGAAATTAAGATACCATTGAATAATAATGTAACTGACCAAAAGACCATCATCAAAAGCAACTGTAAAAGTATCTTCTAGATTTCACTAATTATATTTGCTCCATAGCTACTAGGCAATAACTGTCCAAATCATTAAGGTAAAAATTGAGGACAAGTGGCACACTGTGGCTCATGCCTGTGATCCCAGCACTTTGAGAGGCCCAGGCTGGTAGATTGCTTGAGCTCAGGAGTTCAAGACCAGTCTGGGCGATGCAAAAAATTAACTGGGAATGGAGGTGTGCACCTGTGGTTCCAGCGACTTGGGAGGCTGAGGTAGGAGGATTGCTTGAGCTTAAGAGGTGGGGGCTGCAGTGAGCCATGATAGCACCACAGCACTCCAGCCGGGGTGATAGCACAAGACCCTGTCTCAGATAAACCCCAAACAGAAGAAAAATCTGAGGGTATTCTGAGTTTTTACAGTGTCTAGATTCCTAAGAACAAATAGGGCATAGGAAACTGTGAGGTAGTTTCCACACGTGATATTGAGTTCTCTCTCTTTTTGACTAGAAAAAAGTTTTAGTGATGCAAGGGGAAATGGTTTTATTAAAAATGTGAATGAAAAATAAAAAATATCCTGTTGTTCTATATCATTCATTTCCTAGAAATACTGGTAAATATTTTTCTTTTTCTTCTGGGCATTGGCATATCGACACAGTTGTTAAGTAATCTTTGACATGTAGATGCATATAAGATAACATAGTTTGAACATAAACAAGTCAAATAAAATTCTTTTGCTTTGGAAAATGCATTTCTGAGAAATCTGGTAGGTTACATATAGGTTTCTTTTTTTTTTTTTTTGAGATGTAGTCTCACTCCAGTCACCCAGGCTGGAGTGCTCAAGAGATTCTCCTGCCTCAGGCTCCCAAGAAGCTGGGATTACAGGTGTGTACCTAATTCTTGCATTTTTAGTAGAAACCGGGTTTCACCATGTTGGCCAGGCTGCTCTTGAAGTCCTGACCTCAAATGAGCCACCCACCTCGGCCTCCCAAAGTGCTGGGATTACAGATGTCAATCATCATTACATATATTTTTAATAGCTTCTCAAATATACTTAATGCCACAGTTAATTCTGAAATTCAAAACATGCTGGTAGTTATAATAACACCAAAAGGCAACAGCAAATACTTTACGGTAGTAATGCCTTCGATCTCTTTATTATTTATTTATTTTTGAGACAAGCTCTTGCTCTGTCACCCAGGCTGGAGTGCAGTGGTGCGATCATAGCTCAGTGCAGCCTTGAACTCTTAGGTTCAAGGGATCCTCCCACCTCAGCCTCCCGAGTGGCTGGGACTATAGGTGTGTGCTACCATGGTCAGCTAATTTTTAAGATTTTTTTTGCAGAGAAGAGGTCTTGCTACATTGCCCAGGCTGGTCTCTTGGACCCAAGCAGTCCTCCCACTTTGAATTCCCATACTGCCAGGATTGCAGGTGTGAGCCACCTTGCCTGACTCTGATCTCTTTAATTAAAAATTAATAAACCATTCCCCAGCAGCATTTTCAATACACATTCAGAGGATTTGTTGCCCTGAATTTCCTTACTTAAATGGCAAAGGCCAACTTGTTGTCAATTGTACCTTAAAGTCTTTTTTTATTCACTACTAAGATCTTTCCTGTAATAACACAGGAAAGTTGGGCGTGGTGGCTCACCCCTGTACTCCCGACACTTTGGGAGACCGAGGCAGGAATACAACTTGAGGCGAGGAGTTCAAGACCAGCCTGGGCAACACAAGCGATCTCTACCAAAAAAAAAAAAATTTTTAACTGGGCATGGTGGCACCTGGTTGTAGTCCCAGTTACTCAGGGAGGCTGGGGCGGGAGGACTCCTTGAGCCCAGGAGTTCAAGGCTGCAGTGGGCCATGATGGCCTTACTGCACTCCAGCCTGGGCAACACAGCAAGACCCATCTTGAAACACAAACAACAACAACAAAAAGGAAAAACTGTGCCAAATAGATTGAAAGAAAACTTTGACAGGATAACTAAAAACTCTGACAGGATAACTATCAAAAAAGCGCATGGAGAAGCAGTCCAGTAAAGGTAAAAGAAGTGTCAATAATGAAAAAGTGTTCATTATCACTGGTCATTAGAGAAATGCAAATCAAAACCACATTGAGATACCAGCTCATGCCAGTTAGAATGGCAATCATTAAAAAATCTGGAGACAACATATGCTGGAGAGGATGTGGAGAAATAGGAACACTCTTACACTGCTGGTGGGAGTGTAAATTAGTTCAACCATTGTGGAAGACAGTGTCGCGATTCCTCAAGGACCTTCTAGAAATAGAAATACCATTTGACCCAGCAATCCCATTACTGGGTATACCCAAAGGATTATAAATCATTCTATCATAAAGACACATACACACATATGTTCACTGCAGCACTGTTTACAAAAGCAAAGACCTGGAACCAACCCACATGCCTATTGATGACAGATTGGACGAGGAAAATGTGGCACATATACACCATGGAATACTATGCATCCATAAAAAATGATGAGTTTGTGTCCTTTGTAGGGACATGGATGAATCTGGAAACCATCATTCTCAGCAAACTGACACAAGAACAGAAAATCAAACACTGCATGTTCTCACTCATAGGTGGGCGTTGAACAATGAGAACACATGGACAGAGGGAGGGGAGCATCACACACTGGGGTCTGTTGCGGGGGGTTAGGGGAGGGACAGCAGTGGGTGGGGAGGTTGGGGAGAGATAACATAGGGAGAAATGCCACATATAGGTGACAGGGGGATGGAGGCAGCAAACTACATTGCCATATATGTATCTATGCAATAATCCTGCATGATCTGCACATGTACCCCAGAACCTAAAGTACAATGAAATAAATAAGAAAAAAAAAAAGAAGTGTTAATAATATCTACATAAGGAGTCCACCTGATGGGCAGTGCAATGCCTGGTGATAAAAGAAAGATAACATTAACATGGTATGCCAGGGGAGCAGGGTTAAAGAAGTCACTTTAAACAGTTTCAAAGAAAATAAATGGAGAGATTTCCTACCCAAGCAATAGGGAAAGGAAAATAAACTCATAATTTGCTACACTTTCTAATTCTCATAAAAAATCTTAAGTGTACAAACCACAGTGCTTCCATTATTCATGTTAAATAAAAAACAAACAAAAAAGTATCTTAAGTGATGCTGTAGAGGAGGCACATCTGAAGGAGAATTGGGAGGAGAGGAGGATGCTGGTGCGGTAAATTACAACTGGGAAAGAAAGAATCTGGGACGGATGAGGAAGAGATGGCCTCTGACTTCACTTCTTAGTAAATTCTCCTTTCATTGGTTGGGGGCAAGTGACAGTTACTACACACAAGACAAATAATTACAAATAAATTAGATCCCAAAATGAAAAGCAAACAGGAAGCAAAAAAAGGTAGACAAAAGTTAGGGTCTACATCACCCCAATGAATGGAACTTTTAAATGTTGACCTCTTTTTTTTTGAGACAGAATCTTGCTCTGTTACCAGACTGGAGTGCAGTGGCCCGATCTCTCAGCTCACTGCAACCTCTGCCTCCTGGGTTCAAGCGATTCTCCTGCATCAGTCTCCCGAGTAGCTGGGATTGATTATAGGCGCCTGCCACCATGCTGAACTAATTTTTTGTAATTTATGTAGAGATGGGTTTTTGCCATGCTGGCTAGGATGGTCTTGATCTCTTGACCTCCTGATCCGCCTTGGCCTCCCAAAGCGCTTGAGCCACAGCACCTGGCCCAACTCCTTTTTTTTTTTTTTTTTTTAACCTCATGAGCTGGTTATAAAGCAATGACCTACGTTTGGTGCAATTTACATAACATAATTTCATGGATTTTCTAATAGAACTACTCAAAATCATTGTTGGTAGGCTTCAGACAATCAACCCAATGCACCCCATTCCTTCTGGTGATGCGACTTATTGCTGGGTGACACTATCCAATCACCACCCTCTCACAGAACACGGCTCCCAAGCCTGCCTCCCACACACAAAAAACCAGTCCCAACAAAATGTGTCCCTAAGATGCTCGGGAAGGGTGTTCTCATTTTCCTGGGGGTAGCCCCAGATGTCAGTGTCCAGAGGCCTGTCTCTAGCGCTTCCCTTTCTGCAGAGATAAACTTTCTGCCCTCCTGCCTGGGGGCGGGGGCAGGAGTGTCTTGGTTGCCAGGAATTCTGTGGGAAGCAGTGAGTGGAGGAGGGGCCCATGCTTTCTCTATGGACTTTCAATCTCTCCCTTCCTGTCCCTGGGTCATGCCGGGCTGTATCTGAGTGTGACGCCTCTCCAGAATTCCTGGGCTGCTCTCTCTTCTGCAACCTCATCTCCTGGGTGTCTGCATAGGCTCACTCCAGCCTGGGACATCAGTGACCACTTCTTTCACCTTTTGGCCCACTAGAAGCCCACCATCTCTTCCACCAACGGCTACCCTCTTATTCTCATCAATGGGAAGCGAAAGACCTTTTATGGCTCCGCTACCCTTGTGGTGGGCCTCTCTCAGGAGGGGGCTACCTGTGCATGGGTAATAAGACATTTTAACCAAAATTCCACGAAGTGATGAGCACTTTCAAGTTCTGTAATGAATACACTGTTTTGGTCACTGATGCGATTACTTCTGTGTTTGGCTTTATCACACAGATTTTAAGTTCCCAGGCCAGGATTATTTATAAGCCTCTATATCTACATTCCAGGAATAGAGTAGCTGAACAAGAAACCAGTGGGCTCATGTTGAGTCTCAGAAAGGATGCTTTCTGTGCACTAATGTATTTGTTCATTGTGGAGCCTGTGATATACTCCACTATCTCCCTAAAAGCCTACGTCTTCCTCTATGTTCCCTTGTCTCCTGAAGCTCTCCTCCTTTGATGCTGGAGTTCCTCAGGGACTGTGCCTTGATCTCTCTTCCCTTCTCACCCTGCAAGGACTCCTGTGGCTTCAAGAAGACTCTCTGTACTGGGGACTCCATATTTAGATTCCTTAGACTACGTGTATGTTTCCACTTGAACAGTAAACCAGCCCATGAAATTTCCCACGTTCTGTGCCATCTGTTGCTGTTCCTGTGTTCTCTCTTTTCTTTTTTTTTGAGACAAAGTCTCATTCTGTCACCCAAGCTAGAGTGCAATGGTGTGATTTTGCCTCACTGCAACCTCCGCCTCCTGGGTTCAAGTGATTCTCCTGCCTCAGCCTCCCGAGTAGCTGGAACTACGGGCATGCGCCACCATGCCTGGTTAATTTTTGTATTTTTAGGAGAGACGGGGTTTCACTATGTTGGCCAGGCTGGTCTCAAACTCCTGACCTCTTGATTCACCTGCCTCAGCCTCCCAATGTGCTGGGATTATAGGCATCAGTCATGGCGCCTGCCCCTCCTGTGTTCTCTTCAATCAATGAACATCATCACCTTTTATACAAATCAGAAAAATGGGTTCGGTACTCCATTTCTCTGTATCACTTGTCTGCCACTCCACCCCCACTTCTCAATCCAATCCATCCAAGTCCATTCCTGGCCACCTGCTTCCCTAGACACTCACCACCATTATCCTGGTTGAGGTCACTGTCACCTTGCCCCTACCTGCATTATTTCAACATCCTAATTGAACTCCTACCCACAGCATTACCCCGCTGATATGTCAATCCACCATGTTACTCCCTGGTATGTTGTAAATATAATCTTGGTTTACTTCTCCGGCTTCACATTTTGGCAATTTCCATCTCAAAGGCACTATCAGTTATGCTTATATCCTCCAATGTGCATGGCTTTCAATAGCTCAAGATCTTACAAATACTCTTCCCCTTGCCTAAAAGATTATTCCTTCCATCCCCACGCCCTCAATCAACTTTTCTCATTCATTCTTCCTTGAAATGACCTCAGAAGCCTCTCCTGACCCTCTCCACCAATGCTGGATTAGGCCTCCTATGGACACCCTACCACCCCTTGCTTCCCCGAGATGGATTTCCCATACAGAGAGTAATTGCCTGTGTACTTGTCTATCACCCCCACTCACCTGTCAGCTCAGTGTGGCTTATGGCCATGCCTACCTTTTCCTCCTTTCAGCTTTGTCCCAGGGCCTATGATACGACGCACAATCCATATACATGTGTTGTATAAATACATGGAAGAATAACCAATATTTTATTGCCTTTCATTTTAATCTTTGGTTTCCTAATAACCTTTTATTTCTATGTAAATAATTTATAATGTAAAGTTTTCAAAAGACAAATACTTCTCAATTATGCATTTGAAAATGTTAGGCTGGGTGTAGTGGCTCTTGCCTGTAATCCTAGCACTTTGGCAGGCTGAGGAAGGCAGACGGCTTGAGCCTAGGCATTCAAGACCACACTGAGCAACATGGCAAAACATCTTCTCTACAAAAAACATAAAAATTAGCCGGGCGTGGTGACATAAGCCTATAGTCCCAGCTACTTGGTAGGCTGAGATGGGAGGATCACCTGAGCCTGGGGGGTTGAGGCTGTACCCCAGCTTGGGTAATAGAGTGAGACTCTGTCTCACAACAAAAAGTAAGTAAAATAAGGAACATGTTGGAAGTTGACTTATTTATTCATTCCAACATGTTTAATTATTTTCTGATGTAATCGAACCAAAGCAAAGAGCCACTCCAATCAGTGACATCTCAGAAGGGATCCAAGAAGGGACTTTACAGCCTCAGATTATCGCCCATGAGGAGATGCACAGGCACCCAGGCGATTTGGGAACCAGGAAATAGCCTTAGCCATATCTCTGGTAGGGATTTTACAGCCTCAGATTATCACCCATGAGGAGATGCACAGGCACCAAGGCGATTGGGAACCAGGAAATAGCCTTAGCCATCTCTCCGGTGAGCCTTCTAGATGCAGGTATAGATTTCAGCTTATTGACCAGAGTTTCCTATACTAAACAATATTTTTATTTTCTTTAAAGTTATTTTCTGAAAGGTAAGGAAAGTGCAGAGATTATACCAACTGTGCATTTCTTTACTATCGCATGAATTTGCGTAAAAGTAATCATTAGGCCGGGCGCAGTGGGTCACACTTGTAACCCCAGCACTTTGGGAGGCTGAGGCGGGTAGATCACTAGGTCAGGAGTTCGAGACAAGCGTGACCA
Organism: Saguinus oedipus; assembly: GCA_031835075.1. Lineage (NCBI taxonomy): Eukaryota > Metazoa > Chordata > Mammalia > Primates > Cebidae > Saguinus > Saguinus oedipus. Next base: position 170,547,431 of record CM063172.1, on the reverse strand, counting down.
ACATGGTGAAACCCCGTCTCTACTAAAATTACAAAAAAACCTAACCGGGTGTGTTGGCGCATGCTTGTAATCCCGGCTACTATGGAGGCTGAAACAGGAGGCAGAGGTTGCGGTGAGACAAGATTGCACTACTGCACTTCAGCCTGGGTGAGAGCGAGACTCCGTTTCTAAATAAATAAATGTAATCATTAGTTGTCTGTCTTTGAGATTTTCACATGTGAGATATTTGTGTCTATGTTTGGAGGAGACTGAATTTAAATCTTTTTTTTTTTTGTAATTAAAAACCCAGACCCTTTATTATTAGGCTTCTACATTCTTTCTTACTGACTGTTATTTAAAGTCAAGGGCTGAAGCTGGTGCCCATGTAGATTGCAGGGGAAAGCTTCTTAAAGGGATGCTAGGAAGAAATCATTCACTAATTAATTCTGATTATTCATTTTGCTGATGATAATGAAAATAAGAATTGGGCTGGCAAATGTCTGCTGAGCACTTAGAAAGGAAATAGGAGGCTGAATAGTCAGAAAAAAATCAGGACATGGTGCTCCTGAGAAGCAGTGTGAGGAATAACAAGAAAATGGTTTTTGGAGTCAGATAAGACTGTAACCTAAACTCGTTCCTCCACCTCTCAGCTTCATTCCACTCACCTCTAAAATTGTGGCAGCAATGCTTTATTTTAGTGAGTGCCATGGGCTTTAGATATATTATATGAAAATGCATGGTGTCTTGTAGCCACACAATTAATGGTAGTCTTTTTCAGTCTGATGAGTAAGCAGGTAGATGAGGAGACTGCTTCGGGTGCAATACACATCCATTTCCAAATAAGGCACTGCACAGGTATGCTCACACTAGCCTTTGCACAAAGCAGAAGCATGAAGTGAAATTATAGCAGGTGACATTACTGTATCCATAAATTCTTTCTGGATAGATCACCATCCACTTGAAAAGTGGTTTCTGGTGGCATGCCTGTCACCAGAGGGCCCTGTCATTGGCTCACTTCCATTCGGTGCTTTTATCATGACTTGGAAAAGAAACATTGGGAGGGACAGGTAATATTTTTTTAACAAAGAGCTGGGTGTGGTGGCTTGTGCTCATAATCGCAGCTATGTAGAAAACTGAGGCAGGAGGATAACCTGAAGCCAGGAGTTTGAGACCAGCCTGAGCAACATAGAGAGACCTTGTATGTGTCTAAAAACAAAACAAAACAAAACAAAAACAAGTCAGAATATAAAAGTTGGCAACAGACTAGTAGGAAGAAATCTACAGAAAAAACATCAATTCCTGCTAATCAGGAAATCAAATTTAATGAACAATGAGAAAATGTGTGTGTATGTATTCATGTGTGTATGTGTGCGTGCATGCATGTGTGTGTGTGTCTGTGTGTGTAGGGCTAGTCTAGATTAAGAAAGAATTGAGACACAACAATCTGATGTAGTATGTGATCACAGACTGGATCCTGACTCAAAGAGCAATGATGACTATTACAGGCATTTTGAGGACAATTAGAGATACGAGAATATAAACAGGGTATTAAATAATGTTATGGAATTATTTTTAATTTTTAAAAGTATGTTCAAAGAGTATCATGATTATATAAAATAACATCCTCATTTTCTTGGGTAAAATGTCAAAATGTGTGCATATATATCACTGAGATGTCATAATGTCTGTGTATTTATATAGATGAACAATTTAAAAGTGAAACACGTATATACATGTGTGTATATGTGTGTTTATAACAAAGACGAAGAAAAATCTCTAGAACTGAAGGACATGAATTTGTGTAATTAAATGGCCCACCCAAAAAACAAACCCACATTAATGTGGACCATAATGAAGTATTAGAGTACTAGCATTAAAAAAGTCCTACAAATCAGTAGAGAGAAAACACTGGTTGCATGCAAAGCATAAAGAATGAGAATGGCATAAGAAATCTCAACAGTGACACAGGAACTAGGAAATAGTTCTGTGTAAAAATGAACTATTTACCCAGCCAAACTGTTAGTTAGGTATAAAGGTAGAGTTAAGACATGTATAGACATGCAAGATATTAAAAGGCTACTGAGTCCATTGATTTTCAACAGGGGTGCCAATGCAGAAATACAGTCTTTTCCACAAATGGTGGTGGGACAAATGGAGAGCCACATGCAACAGAACATAAATATAAGAGCTAAAACCATAATACTTTTAGAAGAAAATATAGGGTTCACCTTCATGACCTTGAATTTAACAAAGGATTCTTGGATATGGCACCAAAAGCACATGCAACGAAAGAAAAACTGGAGTGGTATCAGTAATACAGTGGAACAGGAGGTCTTCAGCTTGCACCCCTCATCTCCTCAACACAAACAACAATTTAGCAGCCATTCATGGACAAAAGGGCCTTTGTGGGATCTCTAGGATCCAGGAAGGAGATTATGAAACCCCAGTAAAGCCCAAGACTGAGGAGAGGTACTTTGAGAAAGCAGACCTGCACCCCAATAGCAGGCTTGCTAAATATGGTCTCAGCTATACACCACAACAGCTCCATCCCCCTACGAAGTTGGCTCCAGCTCCACTTGGCTGCAGACCTGCAACCAGCTCCATCTAATAAGGAACCCAGAATAAGCCATGCCTGTCTGTGCCCCCAGTAACAGACCTGCTGCCCATGTGAATCCTGAAGCAGGCCTGTGACCAGCTCCAGCCCCACTCTACCATCGTCCTAAGGTCCTGAGTCAGTCTTGACTGCTCAGGAATGCAGTGACACCTGTCCGTGTCCCTGGGAGTAGGCCTGCTGACTTCAGTCCTGACTGTGGATCTTGATGCAGCCCTGTGGTCCAGCTCCAGATCCACTCAATGGTGGTCTGCAGGCAAGCCTGACTGCCCAGGGACTGTAGGAGCACCCTATACCCTTCAGCACCTCTGGTAACAAGACTGCTGACCTTGCTTCTGACTGTAGTCATGAAGCAGCTCTGTGACTCAGCTCCATCTCTGCTCTGCCACAGTCCCAGGGGCACCCTACCGGGTGGGAGCCCACTTAGGGACTCAGCAGGAGTCATACCTGTCTACCCTGATAACAGGCTCACCATCTGTGGACTCAACTGCAGACCAAGAAGCATCTCTGTAACTTGGCTCCAGCCTTACTTTTTCACGGTCCCAGAGTCAGTCCCATGCACCTGGAGATTCAGCAGTAGCCATGCCTGCCCACCTGCACCCTCCAGTAACAAGTGGATCCAACTAAAAACTTTGTAGCATCCATGTGACCTGACTCCAGTCTCATTCAATTACAATCCTGGAGGCAGTCTCAACAGTCTGAGGACATGGCAGGGGGGTTTTACCCACTGAAATCAGTATGTAAAGACAGGAAGAAGTGTTTGCTCCTTCAAATGAACAGACATCAACACAAGGCTATATGGATCATGAAGAAGCAGGCAAACGTGGCACCACCAAAAGTAACTTAATAGAATTCTAGTAACTGACCTGAAAGAAATGGAGATATATAAACTGTATGACAAATAATTCAAAATAATCATTTTTTAAGGAAACTCAGTGAGCTGCAAGAGAATAAGAACAGATAAATCTACACAAATCAGAAAAACAATTCATAAACAAAATTAGAATTTCAACAAAAGGTTAGAAATCATACAACAAAAACTAAACAGAAATTCTGAAGCTGCAGGATGCAATGAATGAAATGGAAAAATATGCAACAGAGAGCTTCTGCAGCAGGCTTTATCAAACAAGAAAAAATTTGTAAACTTGAAGACAGGTCAATAAAATGTCTTTGTCACCAGTCAGATGATAAAAAGCAAAAAAATGAAAAAAAGGAAGAAAGCCAACAAGATTTATATGACATTATAAAGGGAAAAAATATAAACATTATGGAAGTCCTAGAAGGAAAGAGAGAGAGAAATAGAAACCTTATTTAAATAAATAATGCCTGAAAACTTCCAAAACCTTGCAAGGAATATGGACATCAGGTATTTCTTTTTCTTTAATTGCATTTTCGGTTTTGGGGTACATGTGAAAAACATGCAAGATAGTCGCATAGGTACACACGTGGCAGTGTGATTGGCTGCCTTCCTCCCCTTCACCTCTATCTGGCATTTCTCCCCATGATATCTCTCCCCAACTCCCCACCCCCCGCTGTCCCTCCCCTATTTCCCCCAACAGACCCCAGTGTGTAGTGCTCCCCTCCCTGTGTCCATGTGTTCTCATTGTTCAACACCCACCTATGAGTGAGGGACATCAGGTATTTCAAGCTCAAAAATCCCCAAAGAAGATCAACCCAAATAAAATTATACTAAAACACATTATAATTAAATTGGCAAAAGTCAAAGGCAAAGAGTAAATTTAGAAAGCAGCAAAAGAAAAGTAACTCATCACATACAAGCTGCTCTCCTCCTCATAAGCTATCAGCAAATTTTTCAGCATTAACGTTGCAGGATAGGAGAGAATGGGGTGTTACATTCAAAGTGCTGAAAGAATAAAATTGTCAGCCAAGAATGCTAACACAAAAAGTCTGTCCTTTAGAAATGGAGAGATAAAGGTTTTCTCAGACAAACAACAGCTGGGGGTGTTCATCACTGCTAGAATTACCTCCCTTAAAAGAAATGCAAAGGCTGGGTGTGATGGCTCATGCCAGTAATCCCAGCACTTTGGGAGGCTGAGGTGGGCAGGTCATCTGAGGTAGGGAGTTTGAGACCAGCCTGAATAACATGGAGAAACCCCGTCTCTACTGAAAATACAAAAATTAGCTGAGCATGGTGGCAGATGCCTGTAATCCCAGCTACTCTGGAGGCTGAGGCAGGAGAATCGCTTGAACCAGGGAGGTGAAGGTTGCAGTGAGCTGAGATTGCACCATTGCACTCCAGACTGGGCAACAAGAGCAAGGACTCCATCTTTAAAAAAAAAAAGAAATGCTAAAAGGAATTCTTCAAGTTGAAACAAAAGCTAACTAGTAATATGTAAATATATGAAAACATAAAGCTTACTGGAAAATGTAAGCATATAGTAAAATTCAAAATAGTCTAATAGTGTAATGGTGGTATATATATTTCACTTTTAACTTTACTATATGACAAAAGTATTAAAAATAGCTATAGGTATAATAATGTATTAATGGATATACAGTATAAAGAGATGTAAATTGAAAAAAATGAGATGAAGGAGAAATATAGTTTTTGTATGACATTTAAGTTAAATTGTTATCAACTTAAAATAGATTGTTACAATTATAAAATGTTTATTGTAAGCCTCCTGATAACCAAAAGAAAAAACATCTCTAGTAAAGATACAGAAGTTAAAAAGAAAGGAACCAAAGAATACATTCCAAAAAATTATCAAATTACAAAAGACAACAGAAAAACAGGAAGAAAGGAACAAAGGAATTAGGCATAAGTCAGAAAAACAAACAAAATGACAAAATGAAATTCTTACCTATCAACAATTACTTTAATGTAAATGGATTAAATTCTCCAATCAAAAGACATACAGTAGTTGAATAGGATAAAAACTAAGATCCAACAACATGCTGTCTACAAGAGACTCACTACAACTTTAAGGACATACCTTGGCTGAAAATGAAAAGATAGAAAAAGATATTTTAAGCAAATTGATCACAAAAGAGAACAGGAATGGCTATAATTATATCTGACAAAATAGACTTTAAAAAACTGTTAAAAGAGACAAAGATGGTCATTATATAATGATAAAAGGGCCAATTCATCAGGAAGATATACCAATTACAAGTATATATTCACCCAACATCCAAGTGGATCTAAATATATAAAGCAAACATTGACAGACCTAAAGGGAGAAATAGACATCAATACAATAATAGTTGGTGACATCAATACTGTACCCTTTATAATGGATAGATCGTCCAGACAGAAAATCAATAACAGCACAACTAACAACACTAAAGACAAAACGAACCTAAAAGATATACACAGACTACTCCATATGAATACTTATTTTCTTAAGTGCACACAGCACTGGACTGGATATATCACGTTAGGTCACAAATCTTAAATATTTAACAAGAGCAAAACACATTTTAAGTGTCTTTTTGAATCACAAAGGAATGAAACTAGAAATCAATAACATAAAAAAAATCACAAATACATGGAAACCAATCAACATGCTCCTGAACAACTATTAGGTCAAAGAGGAAATGAAAGGATGTTTTAAACATATGAAAATGAAAACACAATATCTCAAAACTTATGGCAAAAAAGTACTAACAGGGAAGTTTATAACAAAAAAATCCCTTCATTAAAAAGAAAGATAACAGATAACCTAACTTTACATCTCAAAGAAGTAGAAAAAGAAGAACAAACCCAGCAAAGTAAGCAGAAGGAAGGAACTAATAAAGATGAGAGCAAAAATAAATCAAATAGATAAGAGAACACCCCTAGCCCCCCCCCAAAATCAACAAAAGTAAGACTTGGCTTTTTGAAAAAGAAAACAGTATCAGCAAACTCTTAGCTAGACTAAGAAAAGAAGAGAAAAATGTAATTAAAACTAGAAATGAAAAAGGTATTACAATGAATGCCTCAGAAATAAATGTATTATAAGGAGCTATTATGAACAATTATATATCAACAAATTGAAGAATCTGGAAGGAAGGTGTCAATTCCTAAAAACATACAACCTTCCAAAACTGAACAAAGAAGAAATAGAAAGCCTGAATAGACCAGTAACAACAATCAGACATCAACCTCACTCCTACTCCTAAAAAGAAAAGCCCAGGTCTGGATGACTTCATGGGTAAATTTTATTAACCTGCAAAGAAAAAATAATTGCAACTATTCTTGAATTCTTATAAAAAACAGAAGAGGGAACACTTTAAACTCATTTTATTAGTCTAGAATCTCCCTAATACCAAAGCCAGATAAAAACACCACAAGAAAGGAAAACTACAGGCCAAAATCCCTGATGAACACAGATGTGAAACTCCCCAGTAAAATGCTAGAAAACCCAATTCCACGGCACATTAAAAGAACAGTTCAACATACACAAATCAGTCAATGCAATTACCCTCATTAACAAAATAAAAGAAAACAACAACATGATCATCTCAATAGACAGAGAAAAAAATTGACAAGTTCAACATTCAGTCATGATTAAAACACCCAACAAAATAGGCATAGGAAAACTTATCTCAACACAACTAAGGTAATATACGAAAAGCCCACATTTAACTTCATAATCAAAGAGGGGAAAATGGAAAGATTTCCCGGTACAAGTTGACTGATTCGACTTCTTTTTCTTATTGGTCTATTCAGGCTTTCTATTTCTTCTTGATTCAGTTTTGGTAGGTTGCATGTTTTTAGGAATATACCTTGTTCACTCTTACCACTTCTATTCAACATAGTACTGTAAACCCAACCGGGAGTAATTAAGCAAGAAAAAGAAGCAAAAGGCATGCAAATCAGAAAAGGAGAAGTAAAATTATCTCTGCAGATGACATGGTCATATGTGTAGAAAACTCTAAGGCCTCAACAAAATAACTGTTGGAATTAATAAAATTAATTCAGTGAAGTTGCAGGATATAAAATTAACATATACAAGTAGTACCATTTCTATACACAACTATTTTTAAAAGAAAATCAAGAAAACAATATCATTTACAATAGAACCCAAAAGAATAAAATGCTTAGGAACAAACTTAACCAAAGAAGTGAAAGACTTGTACATTGAAAATTATAAAACACTGATGAAGGAAATTAAAGAAGACACATATAAGTAGAAGGACAGCCTGTGTTCATGGATTGAAATAATTAATATTATTAAAATGTCTATACCAGCTGAAGTGATCTACAGATTGAATGCAATTCATATAAAAATTCCAATGTAATTCTTTACAAAAAAAGAAAAACAATCCTAAAATTCATATGGGACCACAATAGAACCTGAATAGCCCAAACAATCTTGAGCAGAGAACAATGCTGGAAGCATTATATTCTCTGATGTATATTACAAAGCAACAGTCATCAAAACAGTGTGATACTAGCATGAAAACAGACACAAAGATCGATGAAACCAAATAGAGAATACAGAAATAAATCCATGCATCTACATTCAACTGATCTTTGACAAGGGTGCCAAGAACACAAAATGGGAAATGGATAGTCTCTTTCATCATAAATAGTACTGGGAAAGCCGAATATTCACATATAGAAGAATGAAACTGAACCCTTATCTCACACCACATTCAAAAAATAACTCAAAATAGATTAAAAACTTAAACATATGATCAAAAACTGTGAAATTACTGGAAGAAAACATAGAAGAAAAGCTTCTTGACATTGGTTTGGGCATTGATTCATTGTATATGATACCAAAAGACAGGTAACAAAAACAAAAAATAGACAAATGGGATTGAATCACATTTCTACACAGCAAAGGAAATAATCAACAGAATGAAAAGGTAACATAAGAAATGAGAGAAAATATTTGCAAACCATACATCTCATTGGGGTTAATATCCAAAATATGCAAGAAACTCAACTCAGTAGCATAAAGAAAACCCAAATGACGCAATTTTTAAAATGGGCAAAGGATGTGAATAGACATTTCTCAAAAAAGACAGACAGATGGCCAACAGGTATACAAAAAGGTGCTCTAATTCACTACTCCTCAGAAAAATGCAAATCAAAGCAACATATGGGCATGGTGGCTCATGCCTATCATCCCAGCACTTTGGGAGGCTAAGGAGAGAGGATTGCTTGAGGCCAGGAGTTCTGAGACCAATCTGAGCTGGTCTCAACTTAGTAAGACCTTTTCCCTACAAGGAAATAAAAAGTTAACTGGGCATGGTATTGCGTACCTATAGTTCTAGCTACTCGAGAGGCTGAGGCAGGAAGATTGCTTGAACCCAGGAGTTTGCAGTTACAGTGAGCTATGATCGCACCTCTGCACTCCAGCCGGGGTGACAGAGTAAAAACTGTCTCTAAAAATAAAAAACAAAAGAAACATGTACACTGGGATATCACCTTAAACCTATTAAAATGACTATTATCAAAAAGGCAAAAGACAACGCATGTTGGTGGGGATATGGAGAAAAGGAAACCTTGGCACACTTGGTGGGAATGTAAATGGGGGCCATTATGGAAAACAGAATGGATGTTCTTCAAATAATGAAAAGTAGGGTGTGCATGGTGTGTGGGTGTAGTAAGTGTGTGTTCATGCTGTGTGGTGTGAATGGTGTGTTTGTGAGTGCATGTGTTATGAATTTGTGATGTGTGTGAGGTGTGTGGTATACATGATGTGTGTGCATAGTGTATGTATGGTGTATATGTGCAGTGTGTGCTGGGTGATCTGTGTGTGTACATGGTGTATGGTGCATATGGTGTGTTGTGGGTGTGTGGTGTGTGCGGTATGCGTACACATACTACATGTATAGTGTGTGTGTGATATATTGCTGATGGTACATTAAAGAGAATTTAACCCTAATATTGCAAGGGGGAAGTCCAGAGGTAATGATTAAAACAGAAAAAAAGAAGTACCAGAGTCAGAAGGTTATTTAGAGATTTAAAGGTAAATGCCAACAGGATCAGTTTAAAGAGTCAAAGTGTTTGCCTCTGGGGAGAAGGATATTCAAGCCTTTTTATAGGACTTTTTGACTATTTATGAGCACATATAAAGTTGATTTTTAAAAACTAATTAAAAGAATTTTAAGCTGGGCGTGGTGGCTCATGCCTGTAATTCCAGCACTTTGGGAGGCCGAGGCGGGTGGATCACGAGGTCAAGAGATCGAGACCATCCTGGTCGACAAGGTGAAACCATGTCTCTACTAAAAATATAAACAATTAGCTGGGCATCCCAGCTAATTTTACAACTTTAGAAGGCTGGATAATCCAAGGACATGGCAGCAGCTCCTGGTGAGGGCCTTCCTGCTGTGTCATGGTGTGGCAAAACAGAGCAAACTGCTACATCTGTCTCCTTCTCGCTATGAAGTCACTAATCTCTTCATGGGGCCTCCACCCTAACGATCATACCTAATTCTCATTACCTTCCAATTCTCTACCTCTAGTCTATTGATTTTAGGATTAAGCTTTCAACACAAGATATTTTTGGGATACATTCAGATCATAGCAGATCTATATAAAAAACATAAAAAATGTAATCTTATTGTCTACAGCATTAAACAGACATTAAAAGTGACTAAATCACCTCTTGTAGAATTGGTGCGTTGATTGAAATAGGGTGAATCAATTAGATAAAATAAATCAATTGCATAAAAGTGTCCCCTTTGGATGAATGAGTTTGAAAAAAGAAGGCATCCTTCTATCTGTCTTATAATTCCCACAGTCATGGTTTTCCCAAAAGAATAGGTATTAGATATGAATCTCATTAATATCTTCTTGGCCTTTTTTATACAAAATGGTTGGCTAGTATTCTTCTAAAATACCGAAGTTAAGAAAGACTGAGGAGTTCTACTAAATTAAAGGAGACTAAAGATATATAACAACTAATTGCAAATTATGACTTGAATTGGGTCCTAAACCAGTGGTGGTGAGGGGAGGAGTTTAGAAAGGGTATCACTGTTACATTGACAAATCTGAATACAGCCTTTGGTTTAGATAATAATATTTTCTGATTTTGATAACTGTATTACTGTTATGCAGGAGAATGTCTTGCTTTTAGAAAATACACACAAGTATTTAGGGACAAAGAAATAAGAAATCTCCAAGGAACTCTCAAATGCTGTAGAACTATGTGTGTTTACGTGTGTGTGTGTGTGTGTGTGTGTGTGTCTGTCTGTCTAGAGAGAACGATAAAACAAGAAGTAAATTATGAAGTTGTTGAATCAGATTAAAAATTCTGGGGAACTTCTGTGAAGTATTCAGCATAATTGCTGTAAAAATAAAACTAGGGATAATAGATATAAAAGTAAATGTTTTAGTATCTTCCATAAAGCCAGTAACCTGTCATCAGAAGCCAATGAGTTTCAAATAACAATTATTTGCTGAACAAGCTGAGCATCGTATACAGTTGCAAGTAAAAGCAAGAAAATGATGAGGGTGGTTGAGGAGACTGCGGTGCTTCTCCAGATGGCTGTAAAACTGAGCGATAATGCTGTATTATGGAACGTTTGTATTTCCCAGGTGTGAATGATCTCTCCTAGCGAAAATACTTTGTTTTTTCAATAGGATATTACTAATACTTTTATGTAAAACCCAATCTCATTCTTGATCAAATTAGATAAAAAGAAGTATAAGCCTAAAAATTAGCTGTAGTCCCAGCTACTCGGGAGGCTGAGGCAGGAGAATTGCCTGAACCCAGGAGGCGGAGGTTGTGGTGAGCCGAGATCGTGCCATTGCACTCCAGCCTGGGTAACAAGAGCGAAACATCATCTCAAAAAATAATTAATTAATTAATTAATTAATTTTTTTAAAAAAGTTCCAAAACAGGCAGGAAGGGCACACACTTCATCGTGAGTGTGGCTGAGAGAGACTGGGTTAGAGAAGAGAGGATGAGACCCGGAAGCTCCAGGGACTGGGGAAAAGTTAAAATGACAGAATGTTCACAGCTGCAGGTTGTGGGAAAGTTGGTAGGTTGCTTCAGTGTTTGTTCCCTCTATACTTTTTCGTATGTTTAGCATTCCTTAAATTAGCATAATAATGAAATATGTGATTAGCTACAGAGTTGAGGGTGTGGAGCTCACACAGGACAGCTGAGCTACTGGCGTAAAATCAACAGGATTTTAAAAATTGACTATTTATAGGATTAACAGAAAGAGAACACCCTGAACAAGGGATGGTAAGAAAGGATGCCAGGGCTCTGTCTCACTCTCCTGGCCACACCTGGAGGACTCACACTTTCAGACGGTGTTGATGAAGGATATGGAGAGACCTGAAGCTCTGGGCACTGCCTGGTCTGAGAAGAGAAACTCCGAAACACAGGACCTGAGCGCAGATATAGGAGGGAATGGGGGTGACTGGCCCAGCGAGGGACCCTTGTCACGGCTGCATCTGTTGATCGCCTTCTTTGTGTGGGCACTGCTGTGTCTGCACTCAATGTCCACTTACCTAAATCCAATTCTGTGCACTTGTTTCTACTCTTGTAAGAAAGACAACAGTGAAAACCTCAAATCAGTAATCTAGTCAACAGAGCAGTTCCCAAGCCACGAAATGTGGGGAATTCAGATTCGTCAGCACTCACAGAGCCCACAGTGATTCCCGATAAGCGTGGCCAGCAGCGTGGATCCTGACTGACCTCCACTTTTCTTCTGTGTTTACAGAACCACAAAAACTGCAGCGTTTTCATTTTTGTTGCTTGTTTCACAGGTCTGTATAACCCACTTTTAAAGTCAAAAAGAGTCTTAGTGATGGATAACAAAAGTATAAACTCAGTACAATGTAAAATATACCTTTTTCATATACATATGGATATATTTACTTTTACTCATTTATGCATATGTATCAGAATTCTTTTTTTTTTTGAGACTGAGTCTTTTGCTGTTGGCCAGGCTGCAGTGCAATGGCTTGATCTTGGCTTACTGCCACTCTGCCTCCTGGGTTCAAGTGATTTTCCTGCCTCAGCCTCCTGAATAGCTGGGATTACAGGTGTACACCACCACGTCAGGCTAATTTTTGTATTTTTAATAGAGACAGGGTTTCACCATGTTGGTCAGGCTGATCTTGAACTCCTGACCTTGTGATCTACCTGCCTTGGCCTCCCAAAGTGCTGAGATTACAGGTGTCAGCCACCCACCGCACCTGGCCTAGAATTTTTAAAAATGGAAATATTTCAGTCATTAAGCATATCAGCCACCTTTATTAATTTTACTCTACTTATATTAATTATTGAAGCTTAAACTTTACAATAGTGGAGGATAAGTTAAATATAGGAAAAATATTTCTCTTTTATTATTATTTTTCTTGTTTTCTGAAGTATTTATTTTTTGACACAAGGTCTCACTTTGTTGCCCAGGCTGTAGTGCAGTGGTGCAATCTCGGCTCACTGCAGCCTTGACCTCCTGGGTTCAATCATCCTCCTACCTCAGCCTCCAGAGTAGCTGGGGCTACAGGCGTGCACCACCACTCCTGGATACTTTTTTGGGTATTTTTTGCAGCGACGATGTCTTGCCATGTTGCCCAGGCTGGTCTTGAACTCTTGTGCTCAAGCAATCCTCCTGCTTTGGCTTCCAAAAGTGCTGGGATCATATGAGTGAGCCAGTGCCAGTGCCCTATTGCTTCTTTAAATAAGGGACGAAAGATTTAAAAAGAAAACAGGAAGTACCTTCCCCCTGTGTAACTCAGGAAGCAGTTAATTGATCATATTACAGTAAAGAGGAACCAAATAAACTTTGTGTCTCAAAATATCAGGCGCACTGCTTCTGTGAAATGAGTTAAAGTATGTAGTAGAATAGCAGTCATCCACTGATACACATGCTTATTTTCCTAAGTGAATTCGCCAGAATTCTGAAAATCAGTGAAAAGATCATCTCATGTTAGTTCTACACAAAACCAAGCATGGCATGTGGCTGTCCATGTTTCAGGGCATACACGTCCCTTTCCACCCGGATCAATCTGCCCTTGGGAACGTTACTTCTTGCCTTTTTCAACCAGATTTAGTAAACAATGTTTTGCATAGCTGACACAGGATCACACTGATTGCACAAAAGAAGGTTAGTCTGTGGAAGGAAGCTTAGAACGTCAAACAGGGCATGTTAAGGAGGTGTAACCCATCACGTTGGCTTTTCTGCTGTTTGAATTTTTTTTTCCGGTAAAAAAATACAGGTACCAGGACTCCCTGAATCCAGCAGGTGTTAGAGCAGAGGAAGGCGGAGGGCGGCCTCCTGCAAACCTCTTCTACCCCTGACAGTTTCCAATCCAGAGTCCAGGGGCTGGAGCATCCGGGCTCCCCGGGCTTGCGCTTGGAAACAGAAATGCCTTCAACTCCCAGTTCTCTCAGGGCCTCCGACCCACCTACTAGGGCTCAGCCTGGGAACCAGCGGGTGGACGGAGCGGGGTCGCGCCCTGGAACGCGGGGCGGGCGAGGAAGGAGAAAAGCCCAGCTGGCAGCGCAGGGGCGAGCGTCCTGCCTTTCCCAGCGGCCTTGGCCCGGCCATCCTGGGCCTGCGGGAGGGGGGCCGCCCACTCGCACCCCGTCCACGCCCCTGCCCCGTGCCCCACCCCGTACCCGACCTTCTGCGGAGCGCAGGCGCCCTTGGTCGGGTCCCGCGGGGCCCCTCGCGCACTCCAGAAGCATCAGTGTCCTCTGGGCGGCCACGGGCCCGCTGCGGCTCCCACCCTGGCGCCCCTGGATTGATCGCCCCACTCTCAGCCTTACGCCCCACTCCTTCCAACCCGAATTTTGCAGCCTCAGAACTGGAACCGACCGCAGGCTGAAGTCGCTTGGGACCAAACCTGCGACAGGCTTTGGCAGCTGGACTCTCCCTCCCAGGGAGGCCGGGCGCGCGGCGAAGTGTGGGGTCTGCCGCCCCCTGCCGGCCTGGATGACGTTCGCGTCTGTGTCCACGCTGCCCAGCAATGTTCCAGCTGGAACGTTTGAAAGGCAAGGCTGAGAATCAATGCTGTTTGCAAATTCCAGAAAAGAAAAGAAAAAAAAAATGTTGCTCTTCTGTTTAACAAAAGTTTTCCCAGCCAAGCAAGCATTTCTGTGGGTTGTATTTAAGTCTTAAGAGCGTCAGAGCTGTTGCCTGCAGGCGCTGGAATTGCCCAAGGGGAAGTTTGAGGACAATGTCTCTGGAAACTCCAGACTCTCGGATGAAGCAACCTTTCCGCATTAAGCGTGTAGCATAATCTACCAGGTCCTACGATTTACCCATCACGCAAAAGGAGCAAGTCTCTGCAAAACAGGGCTTTCAAAGAGCCTTTTCAGGAGAAGAAAACGTTGGAAGAACTGATTTGTTGTTCACTTTGCATTTAAAACGAATCCCCTTAAAGGTATTTATGGTACGAATGATAAATAATGAAAAAGATCAAAATAGGAATGTTTCGTCGTTTAACTTGGCCCAGGAAGTGCACTTCAGGCCATAGACTCTAATTTGAACTCGGCGATTTCTACCATTCTTGGCTTTTTTTTTTTTTGCTTTCAGACTCATCACCTTTCAGACTCATCTGTGAATACAGAAGGCGCTCCATAAATCCTTATTCTGGGCACTGCCATTGATGCCTGTGGCGGTGACTGCAGATGGGCAGTCTCCTGCAGCAGTAAGGCGTGGGGCTGGAGGGCCTGGCTCTGGCATCCAACCCTGCTCCATCCTCCACACTAGCTGTGTGCCTTTGGAAAGGTTATGAACCTCTGCTAAACTCTCTATTGGTAAAATGAGAGTGGTAGTAATAGCACCTCCCTCACAGAGTTGGAGTGAGGAGTAAATAAGATAATCTGTGTAAAGAACCTAGTGTGGTGCCGAGTGTTGTGTAAACTCTGTATTGGACAGGGGACTAGTATTCAAAATATACAAGGAACTCAAATATTTCAACAGCAAAAAAGCAATTAAAACATGGGCAAATGATCTGAGCAGGCATTTCTCAAAAGAAGACATTACAAGTGTCCAATAAATGTATGAAAACATGCTCAACCTCACTAACCCTCAGGGAAACGGAAGTCAAAACCACAATGAGCTATTTGCTCACCGCAGTTAGGATGGCTATTATCAGAAAGACAAAAAATAACACATGTTGGAGAGGATGCAGGAAAAAAGGGAACTTTTCTACACAGTTGATGGGAGTTTAGTATAATCTCTCTGGAGAACAGTATGGAGGTTCCTCAAAAAACTACAAGTAGAAGTACCATATGATCCAGCAATCTTACTACTGGCATTTATCTAAAGGAAGGAAAATCATTATATCAAAGAGTCATCTGTGGCCCCACGTTTATTGCAGCTGTATTCACAAGAGCTAAGACATGGAATCAACCTAGTTGTCTGACCACACATGAATGGATAAAGAAAATGTGGTTTATATATACCATGGAATACTATTCAGCCATAAAAAATAATGAAATCTTATCATTCACTGCAACTTTGTCTAATTTCACCTTTCCACTTATTTGCTTATCAGAAGTTGATTGCTAGGGATTGCCAGAGTGTCTGAACTCAGTGGCACCTTCCCACCTGAAGGCAAAGGGCTGTCTGCAGCCCCTGGTGGAACCCTGGTTGCCAACATCAGTCCTTCCACTTAGAGCAGTTCTCGAGCGGTCTTTGATGCAAAGTAATATTGGAAGAATTGCCTCAAGCATGTTCAATGGTGATTACTACGGACTGTGGCCTGGTAGGTAGAAAGGCTACTCAAAGAGACCAAATGCAGTGGCCTTGGTCACTTCTCAGCCTCTATATGTATATTGAAAGTTGGTTTTGCAAAGGAGATCAAATGAAACTAAACGTTTGCAATAATCCATCACTGCTTGTGGATGGGGAAAGGTTCTGGAAGGGACTGGGCTTGAGGTTAGTTATGGGTTGGTGCTCCCTTACCTACAGATTCTTTCAAAATACTGTCCTTACAACTTACTGAACTGGAATGTCACCTCGGTGGATTCTTTCTTCTCTGGCCACTCATAAGGGACTTAAGTACTGTTGGATTCAGAGAAGCACTTTAAAAAATTCAGGGAACCATCTTACTGAACTCTTACACTAAGGACCAGAGGACCTATTCTTTTGTGAAGGTCAAGTGATCTTTGAAAAGCTGGGGTTGGGGGAGGCTCCTTTTCTCCACAAATGACATTCTTTTCTTTTCCAAGGGGTCTGGGGTTCCCCAAGTTTTTGGCACATCCTGTCTTCAGTGGCTTACCATGGCCTTTGGATTAAAATCCACAATACTTAGCAAGACAGTCTCCCCTGCCCCAATCTAGTTTCCTCTCTCACCCCTCTCCCAATGCTCCTCAGCTGCTTATTCCAGTCTAACAAGGTGCCTTAGTCAGCTCGGGCTGCCATCACAAAATACCCTACACCGGAGGTGGGGTAGGGGAATGGGAGGTTAGACACAGACATTTATTTCTGGCGGTTCTGGAGGCTGGATGTCTAAGATCAAGGTATTGGTAGATGCGGTGTCTGATTAAATCTCTTTCTGTGCTTTCAGACGGCCCAAATCCTCCCTGCAGCTTCACGTGGCATCTCCTGTCTGCTTGTGCAGGATGGAAAGGGACGGTGTGTGTGTGTGTAGATTGCTGTCTTCCTCTTTCTATACGAGCACTAATCCCATCATGGGAACCCCACCCTCATGACCCGATGTAACCCTCTTCACCTCCTAAGGCCCTGCCTCCAAATACCAGCCCATTGTGAGTCAGGGCTTCAGCATATGAATTTTGGGAGGACACAAACGTTCAGCCCATTAACATCAGGGACTGCAAACTCAGGCACCTTCAGGGGCCAGGCAGGTACAACGACTTCTTGTTGAGAGAAGACAACTTAATATTTTAAACACAGTCGTCTGTCACTGCCACTCCAGCAGCCACACAAAACCCAGTTCACCGTCCCTCCTCCCCTAAGTCCCCTCTCCTCCCTGCACCCTGGTTCAGCCCAGGGCAGCTCAGACACTCCATCCCCAGCCAGGTGGGGCCAGGGCGCCTCCAACATCCCCAAGCTGGGGATGCTTCCGGCAGGATGACGGGCCTGGAAGACAAGTAACTGGCAGGCCCCGGGGACAAGGTGCCTGACGAATGACGACACGAGCAAACCAGGCCGCAGCTGCTCCTCCTGAGCCCGGAGGGGCCCTGTGTTCCCATCACTTACTCTCCGCGTCCCCTCAACGGGTGCAAAACCTCGATTCCCTCTGGTTTCCGACCCCGCCCCGCACGCTTCGTGCTCTGAAGATGGCGGCGCCCTGTACTTCCGGGCGGCGAAAGAGCCCCGAGGAGCCTCGTCCGGTTCCTGCTGTGAGGACAGCTGACTCTCTGTCGCCAGCCAGCTCCTTTTCCTTTCCCCGCAGAACTGCCTTTCCTCGAGTGACAGCCCCCGTCTCCTCAGGAACTCACCCTTGGTAACCAACCCCTTCTCTCCTCTCGCCATCTACAGACGCTCTTCTGAGATGCCGCCTCCATTCCCGGGGCCTCCAGCTCCCTCTTCTCGGCTTCATCGCAGACACATTTCTTGAGTTATCTTAATATGCTGTTTCCATTTCCTCTCCCACTGACTTCAGCTGTGATGCTATGGTCTGAAAGTGTGTCTCAAAATTCACGTGTTACAAACTATCTTTTTTTTTTTTTGAAACCGGGTCTCTGTGGCCCAGGATGGAGTGCAGTGGTGCAATCTCCATTCACTGCAGCCTCGACCTCCCAGTTTCGGGTGATCTTCCCACCTCAGCCTCCCAGATAGCTGGGACTGCAAGTGTGTGCTACCACACTCGGCTAATTTTTGTGTTTTTCGTAGAGACAGGGTTTCGCCATGTTGCCCAGGCTGGTCTCAAGTTCCTGAGCTCAAGGGACCCACCACTTTGGCCTCCCAAAGTACTGGAATTACAGACTGAGCCACTGCGCCTGACCTAACATGGTGCAAACTTAGTGCCCAATGCAGCAGTGTTGGGAGATGGGGCCTTTTGGGAATTTAGGCCGATTAATGCTGTTTTAAAGGGAGCTTGGGGTAGTGGGTTCCGGCTCTTTCAATCTCCTGCTGTGTAAAGACACAATGTTCCTCCTCTCCTACCCTCCACCTTCTGCCACGTGAGGACACTGTAAGTATTGGCACCTGGATCAGGGGCTTCGAAGCTTCCAGAACTGTGAGAAGATACATTTCTGTCCTGTTTAGGTTACCCAGGCTATAATCAGGGTTATCCATAAAGGGCTGTGACACTTTGTTACAGCAGCACAAACGAGCTGAGACATATGGCGTGGCTTCTGTTCCCACCCCTCTACTGACTCACATCGCCAAACTCAGTGAGCATTTTTTAGTCCTTAGCTTTCTAAAAGGAAGTCTTGGTAGAGTGGGGTCTGGAGCTCAGACAGTGCTGGTGATTGGGGTTGAGGCTTAGACACTGTTTTAAACTTGGGAGGAGCCTCCTAACCATCCTGACACAATCACTGATTCACCCAGAGGCCAATGCAGTCTGCCTGGGAGAAAAATACTGAGATGCCAGCATTCTACTGACTACTGAGGTTCAGGGATATAAAATCTTGTACAAATGGGTTGGCTCTGGGCCAAGATCAATTTGTTAGATACAGCCAGGCTTCCTGAGAGAATGTTCTGTTAAGGGAAAAAGGAGGTTGGCTGGGCTTGAACAGGCAGTTCACTCCCTTGGGGTCTCTCATGAGGTTACAGTCAGATGGTGGTACAGCCACAGAAGTGGCTCCATACCACATGGCTGGCTGTGCCCAGCACTCAGAGGTCTCCCCCAGCACCATGATGTCAGGTTGGAGAGACTGGTTTGAGATAGAAGGTGGTACAAATGCCAAAAGTCCATTCCAACCCTCCAGCCACAGTGCCAAAAGCACATCCTTCATCATGCTTTATGGAAGAAGGATTGCATGTTTATGGTAATTAAATATTGTAAAACTTTTGGTTCTCAAAAATCTGTGTGTGGTTACACCCCTGACTGAGCACAATGGTGGGGGGGGAGGGGGTGATATCCTTTGAATTAGCAGAAGCCTAACTTTCTGCTTGCAATGACAGCCAGAGCTTATTCCCCAGGTACCATCTTCCATAAATATACAAGTCCCTTTACCTAACAAAGTCACAGTGATATTGGGGGTGTGCCACCACTGACCCCACTGGCCAGCGGGAGGAGACTAATCATGTGCTCGAAGCTATTTGGGCAACAAAGTCCAAAGATTTAACCTGAGTTAAGATGGGAGAGGGAAGGATTTTAGGGGGAAACTTTTGGCAAGCTCTGGAAGAAGGTGAATTATAGATCATGAGTAATAGAAAGCCACACGCAGGATGCTAGTTATGCTCAGGCTCAGGGCCCCTTCCTTGTGTGAGTCCCATGGCAGATTGTATTTTTCAAGATGGCAGCCATGAGACCCCAGCCACATGGACTCTTCTTACAGGGTGAGGTCCTTATGACTCCCATGGAAATGTGGGGTCTATGTGTTCTTCCCTAGAATCTGGGCAGGCTTGTGATTTTGATGTGGATAATGCTTGAGAATTTCAAGGTTAGATTGTAAAGGAGAACTAGCTTCAGCCCAATTCTCTTGGAAGCCAGCTGCCATGCTTCTAGGAAGCCCAGACACATGCAGAAGCTCTGGGGGTTTTGGCCGATAGTCCCAGATGAGGTTCCAGTGATAGCTGGGTTCACCCATGAGATGTGAGAGAGGAAGGCTTTGAGATGGTTTCAGCCCTAGCCACCATCTGACTGTAAACTCATGAGAGATTCCAAGGAAGAGAATCCCCTGGCCAAGCCCAGCAGACCTCCAGAATTGTGAGAGACAGTAAAACGATTCTTATTTTAAGCCACTATGTTTTGGGGTGTTTCATCCCATACAATATCCGACTTCAACAGGACAGCAATACACAACTTCGGCAGGCCCCATCTGAGGCTCTGAAGGGGCCCTGGCAATGAGTTCATTTGGTCATTTACTTTGGTTAAGTTTGTAAAAGTCAGCCATTTCAGCTGTAATTGGCTAAAATTTTGATCTCTTTCTGCCCTGACTTGTTCTCCACTTCTTTGTGTTGGGTGGCAGAGTGGATGTGGGCATTTTTGGGGTCCAGCAAAAGAAGAATTGAGTCATTGAGTTTGGGTTCCATGGGATTTATTTATGTGGTATGGGGTCTGTTGAAGTTGTCTATTGCTGCCTGTCCCTGTGTAAAATGGCTTTCAGAATAGCCTTACCTCCCTTGTGCTGACTTAAGTGGTGATGTAATATAAATATGCAAGACCATAGATTGCATCGTGATTGTGTCATATGACGTGGATCTGCATGAACCCGGATGGAGGTGGAGGCCATTATCCTTAGGAAAGTAATGCAGGATAGTCCCAGATGATAGTCCCAAATATCGCATGTTCTCACTTGTAAGTGGGAGCTATGATGAGAACACATGGACACATAGAGGGGAACAACACATACTGGGGCTTATTGGAGGGTAGAGGGTGACGGAAGGTAGGGCATCAGGAAAAATAACTGATCGGTACTAGGCTTACTACCTGCCTGAGGAAATAATGTGTGCAACAAACCCTCATGACACAAGTTTACATATGTAACAAACCTTCACTTCTACCCCTGAACTTAAAATAAAAGTTAAATAATAGAAATGGAAATGTACAGAGCTCGTTAAAAAGTCTAGCTCCTCCCATCTGGGAATTATTCCACATCCTACAGCTGCTACACAAAAATAGTTTGATGGAAGCTTTCCTAAGTTTGCCAAGAATCCTGAAAACTTACCTTTCATTATCAATGATGAGTTATGAATTTGAAGGAAAAATTTAAATCTATCAATAATAAAATACTAGAGGCAAAATGGATTATTCTTCTTCTTTCATAGAATATGATATTATAATGTTATTGAAGAGATGATCAAAGAATACATGGCAAAAAGTAATGGGAAAAGAGTGTTATAGAGATCCGTCAGGAATTTGTTTAATTAAAATTGCGATTTTACTGAGTTTTATGTGTGTTTAGTGGCAGCAGTAGCCAGAGTATACTTTTCTGGGAGCTTGGGCCATTGAGATTGGTATTATTAAAGTTATGTTGGCCTCATTTGCTCTCACCTGCTGGCACATACAGGGTCCATCTCACTTGATTTCTCACAAGACTTTGGTACCATGACCACACCCACCTTTTTACAGTTTTTACTTTCCCTGGCTTCTCTGGACCCACACTGTCAGCTTTCTCCTCTGGCTCTCTGTGCTCTGTCATCTCTACAGAATTCTATTCTGGGTCTCTGTGTTGCTGACGGCTTCTTTTCCTCTCTGGACAAGCTCATCCACCAGCTTGCTTCAGTCCCACCTACCTGTTGACAACCACTGATTCCACATCTCCAGCTCACACCTCTTTCCTAAGCTCTACACCAGGAATTGGCAAACTTTTTCTGTAAAGCAACAGACAGCAAATATTTTATCAGCTTGCTTGTCATTGTACCATCTCTGTCACATCGGCTCAACTCTGCTAAGGCAGTGCAAATGTAGCCACGGACAATAGTAAAAGAATGGGTGTGGCTGTGTTCCGATAAAACTTGACTTATAAAAATAGGGGCTGCCCCATGGGCTGTAGTTTGCCAACCCCTGCTCTAGATCAGAATATCCGACTCCCTTATGGAAATTTCCACTTGGGATTTCACAACTTCCCAAACATAACATTTCCCCAGATAAATTCATCTTATTCGCTCCTATGTGTTCCTTCTTAATGAATGATACTTCTAGCCACCAGATGTCCACGCCAGAAATTCAGGCAGCACCCTTGATTTAATTCCTCCCATTCAATCAGTCACAACATCATGTCAGTTCTACTTTCTCAACATTCCCCTAATTCATTCCCTTTTCTCTTTCTCCACTGTCTTCTTTTAGCCCCTCTTGTCTCTCACCTCCTACCTTGTGCTTCTTATAATCTCCTCACTGTGCTGCAATCAGAGGGAATCAGGCCACCCTTGGATTGTGAAAGCTTTCAAGACAGCAGTCTCTGCCTTTGGTTGAAGTGTAAACTTCTCGAAACAGAGTGAGAAGCCTGCACAACTGGACCATTTTCCCATGTTAGCCAAATTCCTCTCATCTGCCTGCACCTCCTGCCTCTGAGACCCTGCACATATATTTCTTCTGCTTAGGGAATGTGTAGCTGGTTATCAGCAACTATCTGAAGCCAGTATCCCATGGGCAGTAAGAAGAATTTACCAGGACAGTCGTAGATAAATAGACAGTCGTAGAAAGTATGAAAATATGTTGCAAGGGAGCAATGGGCAGGCCAGCAGGAGAGGAGCTGCCTGCCAGGAGACAAAGGCTTGCTGGGGGTTTTGTAGGATGGTGCTTGTGTGTGTGCTGAAGAGGGTTTTGTGTAGTATTGATAACGCCAAGGTTGCAGTGGGCTAACCTGCATTTTTCTGTCAGACGAGGGTCTGGTGATAGCTGGGCACAGGAAGACTGTGGATTGTTTGCCCAGGAGGGCTATGGTCCTGGACCATGAAGAAAGACAGGCTTCAAGCTTACCTGCTTTCTCTTTCTGTTTCCCAGTGCTGCCAGCCTGACTCCTTTTGCCTAATTAGAACTTCACCAAATTCTTCTCTTTTCTCATCGATCTGGCTGTCTTCTAAGTCTCAACTTGGAGGTCACCTCCTCTGGGAAGTGTCTCCTCAACCCTTAAGGCTGTCGCTTTGTGCACCACTACAGCAAATGGGACCTGGGCCACTTCACTTTTACAATTCCAGTTTACAGACCTGCATTGCCCCAACCCCATGAGACCGAAGCCTCCCTGAGGGCAGCAATGGCCTCTTATTTACTCGTGATTTCCCAGCACTAGCACAGCACTAAACACTGTGCCCGCAGAAAGAACATCTGAAGGACGAGAGCTTAGAGCAAAAGCGGTTTCCACTGACATTCCTTCTCTCCTCCGCAACTTTGGATTGAGGAGCCGGGAGCTGGTCGGGCTGCAGGAGGAGAGGAGGAAGAAGTCATTACTCGGGGCCTCTGTTTTGCTGGTGTGTGGAGACGGTGGGTCTCCCTTGAACACCTCGGAGGCAGGAGTAAGCATGGACCCCTCCAGCCTCTGGGTTCTGGATTTGCACGGGGGGATGCTGTTTTCTGGCACCCATCAGCCCTTAACCGTCTGACCTCCAGCCAGAGAGGTAGTGTGGTGGTGGAGAGGCCTCTCTGTCCCACCCACGAGTCCCAGGAGCTCACGAGAATCAGCCAGAGGCTGAGTTCTGTACCCTGAGTTAGGAACTCTGTAACTTTAGAATCTCCTTGAACTTTGAGAATTCTCTTAACTAGTATGAGAGCAGTTACATCATCCTAGGTCCTCCAAAAATAGATCTCTCCAAATATAGGCACATATATATGCAAATACATATATGTGTGTGTGTGTGTGTGTGTGTGTGTGTGTGTATATATATATATATCCAAATATATAATTTTTGTTTTGAAATCATTATAAACAGAAGGAGTTATAAATAGGTGCTGAGAGGTTCCCTGTACCCATGGCCCCACCTCCCCCAGGCAATGTCTTACGTAACTATAACTCATGATTAAAACCAGGAAGTTGCCATTGTCACAATGTCAGAAACTAGTCCATAGACCTTGTTCAGATTTCACCAGGTTTTTTGTGCACTCATTTGCTTTTCTGAAAACATTGACATGTTTTCTGCATGACTGGTCTCCCCCACATACTGTGAGATGAGTATTTTTCTGAATGAGCTTAGAGACCAGTGAATGTGTGAGATGGGAAGGATGATTCGGTGCGTCTCTGTTTTATCCATGGTAAGTCTGGACCTTAGGGCAGAAGAACCCCGGTCTCTCCTCTGGGGAGTGCTGGTGCCGCCTCAGTTTTCCATATCAGTCCTGGATAACTTAGCAGGTTATCAGTCTTCTTTTCTGCTTACATTTACCTTAAGCATGTAACACGTCTGATGAGGAGACAGCCAATGAAAATTGATTTTTAAAAAGATGAATAGATAATCTAGACTTTTTCAAGTATAGTTCAATTAAGAAAATATCACCTCACTGAGCCTCAAGTGAGTCAGGGCTCACTTAGAAAGTGTCTACTAGTGCCAAGCAAAGTGCCTCACACCTGGAATCCCAGCACTTTGGGAGGCTGAGGTGGGAGAATACCTTGAGCCCAGGAGTTCAAGATCAGCCTGGGTAACATGGTAAAATCCCATCTCTACAGAGCGCACACACACACACACACACACACACACACACACACACACACACAAAGCTGGCTGTGGTGGCATGCGCCTGTGGTCCCGGCTACTCTGGAGTCTGAGGTGGGAGGGAGAATTGCTTGAGTCTGGGAGGTGTACGACTGCAGTGAGCTATGTTGTGCCACTGCACTATAGCCTGAGTGACAAAGCCAGCCCCTGTTTCCAATAAATAAATAAATAAATAAATAAATAAATAAATAAAAAGATAAAGAAAGGTCCCCAAGTGGATTACATTTCAACCACTGTGCTAACTGAGATTACATTTCAACCACTGTGCTAACTGAGATGGTAGCCGGCTATCGCTTTGCCAGCGTGAGGGCTGATAAGCATCTCATTGCATGGTCCCAGGGACTGATGAACGAAGGCTAACATGTGAAAAAGGGCAGCTAAAGAAACAAGAGCCACCTCCAGGTTAATTACTGCAAGTCTCCTCACCGATATGCCCGAACACACTAAAACAGCAGTAAAAACAATCTGCACAGTGGCATCGAGGCACAGATAAACTTGCTAAGGACCCTTACCACGACAGAGGGATGATTTGTATGAGTCCTTAGTGGATTAATTAAGTTCTTGCTATTTCCATTTAGAAATGACACTGTCCTCTTGGGGCTATGCAGAGATGTTCATGGTGACGAAACAAGCTGACCTGGAATGGCACTTCCCAGGTGGCAGAGCCTGGGCTCGAGGAAGGTGGAACGTGGGTGTGGCAAGCAGCTGCAGGTGCAAATGTCAGGTCAGCAATGCATTCCAGCGTGTGTGGACGTGCGTCACCTTGGAAGTTGTGACCTCACTGCAGTTTCCGCTTCAGGTGAGACAGAAGGGCAAACTTCCTGGTGAGGTTGACCTTTCCTTGTATTTATGACTTTCTTTTCTTTTTTTTTTTTTTTTTTTTTGAGACAGAGTCTTGCTCTGTCACCCAGGCTGGAGTGCAATGGCATGATCTTGGCTTACTGCAATCTCCATCTCCTGGGTTCATGTCCCTTCTGAGTATCTGGGATGACCAGGTATGGTGTGTGCCACCATACCTGGCTAATTTTAGTATTTTTAGTAGAGATGGGGTTTCGTCATGTTGGCCAGGCTGGGCTTGAACTCCTGACCTCAGGTGATCCGCCTGTCTCAGCCTCCCAAAGTGCTAGGATTGCAGGTGTGAGCCACCACTCCCAGCAGTGTTTATGACTTTCTTTGCACATACTTGCAAGGCATTTACCATGTTAATACTGGAAGAGACATCCATTACTTCATAAAAGCCCTGAGTGGATCTTGATTGCATGTCTCATGCTGGGTAGAGCTAAGGAAATTGGGTTTGTCTCCAATCTCATTTGAATATTCTTATTCCTGCTATAAGTGCAGTAGCAGAATCTCCACAAATCTGGTGTGCAAAAGTTTCCTGTAGCTCCTTTAGCGTAGAGAGGCTGGGGAAGGGTAGAGACCGATTTGTAGTTTTTAGATGTGTAGTTGATCCTTGAGTAACACAGGTCTGAAGTGTTTTGGAGTTTTGCAACAATTTGAAAAATACTTAGACCGGGCACGGTGGCTCATGCCTGTAATCCCAGCACTTTGGGAGGCCGAGGTGGGTGGATCACAAGGTCAAGAGATCGAGACCATCCTGGTCAACATGGTGAAATCACGTCTCTACTAAAAATACAAAAATTAGCTGGGCATGGTGGCGCGTGCCTGTAATCCCAGCTACTCAGGAGGCTGAGGCAGGAGAATTGCCTGAACCTAGGAGGCGGAGGTTGCGGTGAGCCAAGATCAGGCCATTGTACTCCAGCCTGGGTAACAAGAGTTAAACTCTATCTCAAAAAAAAAAAAAAAAAAAGAAAAGAAAAATACTTAAAGACAAACCAAGTAGCTAGAAATATCGAAAAAATTAGGAAAATGTTAAATATGTCACGAATGCATAAAATGTGTGTAGATACCTAGTCTATTTTATCATTTACCACCATAAAATATACATGAAACTATTACAAAAAGTTAAAAGTCATCAGAATGCATGCACACACTCACAGGCCATATGTGGTGCTATTCTCAGTCAAGAGAAGTGAAAATAGACATAAAGATGCAGTATTAAATTACAGCTGCCTTGGCGGGGAGTGGTGGCTCATGCCAGTAATCCCAGCACTCTGGAAGGCTGAGGCGAGTGGATCACTTGATCAGGTGTTCAAGACAAGCCTGACTAACATGGTGAAACCCCATCTCTACTAAATTTACAAAAGTTTGCCAGGCATGGTGGTGAGTGCCTTTAATTCCGGCTACTCCAGAGGTTGAGGTGGGAGAATTGGTTGAACGCAGGAGGTGGATGTTGCAGTGAGCTGAGATTGCGCTACTTCACTCCAGCGTAGGTGACAGAATGCGACTCTGTGTCAAAAAAAAAAAAAAAATGTAACTGCATAAACCTAACCATAGTGCATATTGCATGTCTGTAATAATTTCTTAGCCTCCTCCTGTTACCATTCCAGTGAGCTCTGGTATCATGAGTATCTGCTTAAAACATTGCGTGAAACTCCTCATCCCACCGTGAGCAGCTCATCCCTGGTGAAATGCACATCACAGTAGAAAGTGCCCTCTCCCTGTTCTCATGTACTTTTCCTGCTGGTTCATGCAGTACTGTGAACCCTGAATAACACTGTGGGATCCATATGAAGTGGCACTGGTGATGGTGAAGTGCTCCCTAGAAGCAGAGAAAAGTCATGACATGACAAGAAAAAGTTGAATTGCTTGATATATATGTAATACAGGTCTGCAGCCAGGGTGGCTGCCATGTCAGACAGATGATTCATCTTGTAAACAGGCAGTGTAACTTACTGTGTGGATAAATACAGAACAGCACTGTAGATGTATTTTATCTTCCTTATGATTTTCTTATGAATGTTTCCTTTTCTCTAGCTTACTTTACTGTAAGACTACGGTATGTAATACATATAACATACAAAATACGTGTTATTAACTGTTGCTGGTCAACAGCAGGCTCTTAGTAGTTAAGTTTTTGAGAGTCAGAGTTATACCTGGATGTTCTACTGTGTATGGTCAATGTCCCATGTCCCCAAGTTGTTCAAGGGTCAGCGGTAATCCTAAAAGAATCTGATACAATATTGCACACAGTTAGTGGTCAATAAACAATTAATTGAACTAAATGAGAATACATAAATCTCAGAATATGTGCAATCTGATCATAGTACACAGAAATCTTTCTCTCTCTCTCTCTCTCTCTCTCTCTCTCTCTCTCTCTATCTTTTTTCTCAGTTCATGCCATTCACCCAGGTAGAAAGTGTCTTATTTTGAATTAGTTGTCTTAAGAGCAAAAAGATTCCTATGCCCAATCTGGAATAGCCCATTGCTTCATACCCTGGACATGAAGGGCCCTGCCACAACGGAAGTCTCTATGCACCCACCCTGTCTATACCTGAGCAATGTATTCCTCTTTGCTTTTCTTCTACAGGCTCCAGAGTGCAGTGACACCAGCACAGAGCTCTGCTCAATATCCCTCTGTACTTTCATGAGGCTGATGGATTATGAAGGCAGGGAAGAATGTATAGCCAGGAGGCCATTAGGAGGGGAACTAATTTATAAAATCATATTTGTAGAATTGAGGTGGGTGGATCACGAGGTCAGGAGATCAAGACCATCCTGGCTAACACGGTGAAACCCTGTCTCTACTAAAAATACAAAAGATTAGCTGGGTGGCATGTGCCTGTAGTCCCAGCTACTCAGGAGGCTGAGGCAGCAGGATCGCTTAAACCCAGGAGGTAGAGGTTGCAGTGAGCTGAGATCATGCCACTGCACTCCAGCCTGGGTGACAGAGTGAGAATCCATCTCAAAAAACAAAAACAAAAACAAAAAAACCCCCAAACTGAAAATTCTTTAATACAAAAAAAAACTGACCCTTTTTTTCTTAGCCATCAGAGAGATGATGCCATTACACTAATGGAGCCACTGGAACACTCCACGGTGCCCTTGCCAGAAAATGAAAGTGAAAAGGGCCAATAAAATCTTCGTTTTCTCAACATAAAGTGTTCTAACCTTATAGATTCTCCCTGAAGGGATCTCAAAGGTCCTCAGGGTTCTCCAGAACACACTTTGAGAACTGCAGTCTGAAATCACTGATTTTTACATGTCTGTTTTCTCCTAAGAGCATCTAACATTAGAGAAAACCCTAAAAAACATTCATTGTATCCCACAAGTTTGGATAAACTGTGTTCTTTTCTTATTCAGTTCACAACTTTTCTGAATTCCTTGGTGATTTCTTCTGTGTCTCAAGAAATATTTTGAAATGCGCCTTTTCACGTCCAGATCTCTGAGAAGTTTGTGAACTTTTCCTTATTTGTACATTACTTCATTCTGTTGTGTTCAGAAAACACACCCTTTAATTCATTTAAATCTATGGAGACTTGCTGAAAGGCCACGTATAGGGTATACGTCGGTGAATGCTCCATGCACACTTGAATGTGTACTCTGCAGTTTGGCACAGTGTTTAATAGGTCAACATTTTGCAGGGGCGGGGGAAATAGATATTTTGTCTGATTTTTTGTGTATTTGTTCTAGTCTTTTGTGTTTGTGCAGGATTTATAACTATAGTGAGAGAGAAGCGAGGAAACCTCCAACTCCAATTGTTGGCTTATCTATTTCTCTGAGTTCTGTCAGTTGTTGCTTCATGTATCAGAAGGGCTCTTATTAGGATACAACATATTTAGCCTTGTTACGATGAACACTTCTCACTCACAAAATGTCCTTCTGATCTTGGTCTTACTCTTGTCCTGAAATTTCCTTTGTCTGATCCTTACATTGCCACCCCAGCTTTCCTCTGCTTCACGTGTTCCAGGAACAGCATTGCCATACTTCGGTTTTCCATCCAGTTTTTCCATTTAAAGGGCACTGATTGCAAAATAACCACATTGGGCTTTGCTTTTTAGTCAGCTAAACCATCTTTGCCTTTCATGTGCAGCATGTCATGCTGTTCTGTGGAATTAACTTAGGAGGGGCTCAGTTTCAGTTGGCCAGGATGCCTTTTCTGCTTGGACCTCATCTTCTTTATTCTGTGCCCTTCCTTTCCTTCCTTCTTTTGGATAAGTGGAATATTCTAATTATTATGTATCCCTCTATGTTTTAATGCTGGTAGTGGCTCTAGGACTCACAGTATCCCTCTTGAACCTATCACATTCAACCATGCATAAATATCACCTAACATCATGGATAATATCACAGACGTACAACTGTATACTCCCATGGGTTCCCTACATTATTGATGCTACTGTTTTCTAACTTTTACCTTTCCATATGTCACAAAAATACTTTGCTATCATTTTGCTTCAAGAAGTCAATCTGTTAAAGATATTAATAAGTTAAATAAATAAAATCTTATACATTGAACTTGACATTTGTGATTCGCAGTCTTCTTTATTACATGGTATGGATTAAAGGTTTTAGCTGGTATTTTCCTTCTACCTAAATAGCATTCTTTAACACCTTTCCTTTCTTTCTTTTTTTTTTGAGACAGAGTCTTGCTCTGCCACCCAGGCTGGAGTGCAGTGGCACAATCTCGGCTCACCACAGTATCTGCCTCCAGGATTCCAGTGATTCTCCTGCCTCAGCCTCCCAGGTAGCTGGGATTACAGGCATGTGCCACCACGCACAGCTAATTTTTTGTATTTTTAGTAGAGATGGGTTTTACCATGTTGACCAGGCTTGTCTCGAACTCCTGAGACCACCTCGACCACTGTGCCAGACTTTAACACCCTTTCTTTTTTTTTTTTGAGAAGGAGTCTCACTGTTGCCCATGCTGGAGTGCAATGGTGTAATCTTGGCTCACTGCAGCCTCCACCTTTTGGGTTCATGTGATTCTCCTGCCTCAACCTCCTGAGTAGCTGGGATCACAGGCATGTGCCACCACACCCAGCTATTTTTTTTTGTATTTTTAGTAGAGAGGGGGTTTTGTCCTGTTGGCCAGGCTGGTCTTGAATTCCTGACCTCAGGGGATCCACCTGCCTCAGCCCAAAGTGCTAGGATTACAGGTGTGAGCCACCATGCCCAGCCCTTAACACCTTTTCTAATGGGAACCTGTCAATCAGACATGCTTTTAGATTTTTGGATTTTTGTTTGTTTCTTTTGGGGCTATACAGAATATTAATTTGTATAAATACATTTTCAAGGGATTTTTTTTTCTGGACTTAGTGTTCTAGGTTGATCTTCTGTTTCTCTTTTGTCACTTTAAAGATGTCATTCCATGGTTTCTGACTTGCATTGTTGCTGATGAGATGGCATCAGCCTTTTTTTGTCACTGTTCCTGTACATTAAAGGATATTTCCTTCCTCTGGCTTCTAGAAACAATGTTTTTCTTAGCTTTGAATTGGGACAATTTAACTATGATGCACCTCAGTGGAGCACAGAGTTTTGCTCTTTAGAATTCTGTATCTGAATTGTTGAGATTCATGACTCTGTGAGTTTCTCGTTTTCTGGCTATTTGGAAAGTTGTTAGCTATCATGGCTTCAAGTATAACTTCTGTCACAATATCTCTTTCCTGTCCTTCTGTGACGTGCTTAACATATGAAATGTTTGGATGTTTTCATAGATGTTATTGAGGCTCTGTTGAATAGTTGGTTCGGTCTGTGTGTGTGTGTGTGTGTGTGTGTGTGTGTGTGTGTGTGTGTGTGTCTTTCCTGTGGTTTGTCTAGCTTCTATTGAATTATTTTCTAGTTCACTTTTCCTACTGTAATGTCTAAAGTGATGGTAAGGCCACCCAGTGAATTCTTCATTAGAGATATGCCTTTTCTCAGTTCTTTAATTTCTACTTGGCTCTTTGAGTATTTTTCTTTCTCTTGATATTCTGCAACTGTTTCTCTCATGGTCAGGTTGCCCTTAAATCCCTGAACACGGTTCTCATAGTTACATTTTAAATATTCTTGTCCATGCCATCATTTCTACTACTGCTGTGTGTATTTGTGTTGAGTAAATTTTCTCCCAGTTATGGGTCAACTAAATACTTCTTGTGTGTCTAGTAAATCTTTCACTGAGGTCACACATTGTAGAAGAAGCCACATAACTGAGCAATTTGATTTTGTTCCTTAACTCTAAGGAGGGTTGGGTTTTCCTCTGGAAGGTAGTTCATTTACTTGGAGATCATTTGGATCCTTTTAGACTTGCCTAGAGAAAGGTTTGCTTGAGTGTTTCTAGAGTTGCCTTTATCCTAGGAATACAATGATCCTACTCCCAAAATATGGCTTTCTTTGGTTTCTACAGAATGCCCAAGATATTCAGGGAGGTGTCTCTCCTCAGAGTGGTCAGAACTCAGACATACCCCAGCGCTGTGTGAGCTCTGGTATCTCCGTCGAGCTCACTGTTTCCCTGCAGTTGTTCTTTCTCCAGTCGCTTTTCTTTATCCTCCTTTCTTCGCAGAACCTCTCCCTGTGCATACGCAGCTTTGTATTTAGCCAAAGCCTTGAGGAGACTTCTGTGCATATTCCTGAAGTTCCTTTCCTCCACAAATCCCTTCTCATTCTTAGCCAGCCTAGAACTCCTCAGCTGCCCGAGGCACCCCAAACTCCAGTCTTTCTCCTCAGTTCAGTGAGACTTCCATGGTGGGGCTCATCTCCTTGCCCTTCAGTCTAACAAGGGTCTCCAGGAAGGAAGCTAGGCTAACGATGGGGTTGACCTCCTTTGATTCCCTTTCTCCACTCTCTCAGGCCTATCATGTCTGTTGTCCAACCTATGAAAACACTTTTCCCATGTATTTGATCTGGGAAAGTGTTTTTATAGGTTGGACAACATGTGTCCTTCATGGCAGAAAGGTTGGCTTGGTCAGTCCTGGGTTTCTGTCCATCTTCCTGCAAGTATAACTCTTCAGAATCTCTCTACTTCCGGACTCTCAGCTGCTTGCCTACTTTTGTTCCTCATGTGCTGGCAACACATAGCTCTTCAGACACCTTGTGCTCAGGACCCAGTGTGTTTGTACAGGTTAGAGGAGAAAGTGATTGGAAGATCTAGATGTTGACATAGATATTCTTTACTCAGGACCCAAGATGAGAATAGCAAACATAACCTTCACTTCAGGGCTTGGAGATCAGAATGACAGAATTCCCGGGTTGAATGATCACATTGGTCTTTGTGGGAACTGTGGAATGGTATTGTTTCTAAGCATGTGGTCATGTGTTCTCTGAGCTTTCTGTTCATGGGACCTCACCAGCCTCCTGCTTCTGTAAACTATTATGAAAGACAGCCAGCCTGAGATTTCCCTTCTCTCAGATCCTGTCCCCAAAGCAAGAAGCCTGAGACATTCTGCCAAACATTCCAGGACAGAGAGAAATTTGGCCCTAAAATGTTAGCTGGAAGCATGGCTCTTCCAAGAGAAATTTAAGTGGGCTGCTGTTTCTCTAAGGGTAAAACTAAAAATATAACCATTTGGGTAGCATTCTGTGGTCTTTGGATGCTGGTGTGGTGTCAGAGAGGACCAAGACTGACATGTGCTTCCTGTGACACCGGTGGAGAATGAGCCTCAATAACTCTGTTCATCACCGTAGTAACCATCCTGGGCCCGGGTTTTGCTCCATCGCTGCTGAAATTCAAAGAGAAGAAATCAAGCTGAGTAATTTCTAGAACAGAGAGGCATGGGAAGAAATCTGTAACAGAAATAGGAGATGTCTCTGAGAATGCCAACTATGCTCTTTTCTATATTAGGAGGCAGAGGGACATGCCAACAAAAAAACCAATAGATTCCTAGTGTTCTAAACCTTAAGGAGTTCTTAGAGAGATTTTCTTTAAAACCTGGGCACCGCAGCTCCGATGAGGGTGCCTGTCAGTCGCAATGGCTCTCATGCACATGCTCTTTTGCATAGACCTCTTCTGGGTGTTCATGAGAACAAGGCAGGAGGCCAGTGTGCCATGCATCCGGCTGTGCAAGCCTGCAGGTGGTGACTGGCTGTCTTGAGGGGCAGACAGATAACCTTTGCAAATTGTTCTATATCACTGCTCCTACAAGACCAAATTCCTTCAGCTTCTGAGGGATAGGTCAGAAAATGGTCCTGCCTCGAGGACTGCAGGCAACCATCATTTGCGTCTCAAGAATGGGTAGAGGCCCAAATCTTATTCTCTTGGTGGAGAGACGGGGAATTTTCTAGTGCTTCAGCATTTTGCATTGCAATAAAGCAGAAATCTATTATGCTTCCTCCTTAAACCCACCTCAGATACAAGTTCCATTA
Source organism: Saguinus oedipus (assembly GCA_031835075.1). Lineage (NCBI taxonomy): Eukaryota > Metazoa > Chordata > Mammalia > Primates > Cebidae > Saguinus > Saguinus oedipus. Next base: position 170,513,512 of record CM063172.1, on the reverse strand, counting down.
GGAGAGACAAGAACACCGAGAAATCACTCGCTTCAATGCCTAGTTGCACACAGCTTGCCTAAGACTGAAGTTGTTCCAGGAGCTAGTGCATTTGCCTTCATCCACCAAAAGCTGAGCCTTCAGTAACAAGAAACAGCAGAGTATCTGTTTGCTCCACAGCTTGGGGGTGGCAGGGGCAGGAACCTTGTCAGTGGCAATGGGAGTTGACCTTTCGATTGTCTTTTGGGCTCCACTCCAGAGAAATTTAGAGGTACTGCCAATTGGCACAATCAGCCCAGGGTGCAGTGGCTGCGTTGTGAGCCCAAGCCAGAGGGCCCTGCCTGGTGAGGAGTGGGGCCTCAGGGTGCTTGCAGGGAAGACACACTGGCCTCTTTTCCATAGGGTGGCTGGGACATGCGGGGACATGAGTAAAGCACTCAGGATCTTTTTTCTTTCCCCACTCCAAAGGTAGCAAGGGCAGTACCCCTGCAGTGGCAGATGGTCTCAGTCATCTCTGGGAGTGCCACCCCACAGAACACAGAGCCGTTGCCAGTGGAAAATTTCAGCTGAGGGTAAGGTGCCTGCACTGTGCACCCAAGCCAGGAGCGTTGCCTGGTGAAGAGTAGCAGGTGGCAGCTCAGAGGGAGGAGAGACTGGCATCCTTTCCGTTTGACCCATGCAGTGTGCTGGAGGTGTCAGGCAAGTGCCCAGGTCCCTTTGTTCCTTCTCCAGCTCCAGGGAAGTAAGGGCGGTACAGCTGCAGCCGCAATGGCACAGGGCTGTGGGCTGTCTCTGGGATTTCCTCCCCAGAGAAGCACAGAGCCAACACTGACTGACGTGTTCAGGCAGGGCCAGGGCGGCTGTGCTCTGCCCAGTGTGGAGGGGCAGGGACCAGTGTCTAGAACAGTGTGGCCACTTTTTCATAAGGCAGCTACACTGTGCTGGAGGTTCGTGAGAATCCTGAGTCTCTCTGCTCCCTCCTGAGCCCACACATTAATCCCAAGAATTAGAGATAAACAGTGGTAAGGAAGAAAGCATGATGGGCACAGCTAATGAAACCCAGGAAGATAAGTCAAAGAAATGCTTTTTAAAGTCATATTTACAGAGGTTTGCAGTGACACTAAAAACAATATTGGAAGTTATCATCAAGAATACAAGAACTAGGGTGTTTGAATATTTGGAGAGCTAAATTGTTAGTAGGAACGGTCTTAATACCTAGCCACCAACACAGCATAAAGTACAGGTTTTAAACTGTCATACATCCCTTTAAATATTCATACACTTAATGGAACTTTTGCATATCTAAAAAGACATGTAATTTCCATTGAAATCCAGGCCACCTCTTATTTTAAACAATGAGACTGTTGATCCACATTTTAAAAGAAACTGTAGAAAAGGAACTGTAACTTTTGCACGTTTAAAAAAAAAAAATTCAGAGTCTAAGGAAAATATAGACCGTGTCCCAAAAAACATGGAAAATTTAAGAGTAAAACTAAGAATTTTTACAAAAATTTAGCTGGGCACGGTGGTGCACAACTGTAGTCCCAGCTACTTGGGAAGCCGAGGCACTAGAATTGCTTGAACCCAGGAGGCGGAGGCTGCAGTGAGCTGAGATTGTGCCACGGAAATCCAGTCTGGATGACAGAGCGAGACTCTTTCTCATAAACATAAAAAATAAAATAAGGACATTTGTTTCTATTCAACTTACTGAGGATTACAAAGCCACATGATTTCTATTTTGAAGGCTTCAGTCCAGAAGTTAAAGACCTGGACTGTGGCCACCCTGCAGAATAAATAAGAAACCAAGATCATAAGGATTGCTTAGACTTCCCATCCTTTCCTTAAATAAAAATAATATTTCAAAAATCCTATTTTCAGGGTCTATGGGTAGATGTGATTTTGTAATCCAATCTCTTCATTTTTTTTGAACAACTACAAAAAATGAAACCCAAGAGGTGAAATAATATACTCAAGTTGATATGGCTAGTTAGTAATCAAGTCCTGTCCCAACCCAGAATTCAATGTTACTATGCCACAGTGCCTTCCTTCTGTGGTCTCATAAATTAAAGACATAAAGGAGGAGGAGGGAGCAGGAGGAGAGGAGAAGGAGGAGGAAGAAGAAGATGTCCACACCTTTCTTTTGAAATGAACTGACATGTCTCATCCTAACGATGGTGGAGTTTTCAGCCATTATCACACATTGTTGCTCTTTACTGTGATCTTGAAATGACCTGCAGAAGAAATCAGGAAACCCAATATGTATTTTTCTTTATTTAAAGAAAACAAATGTTTATTAATCAGTGAGACACGCTAAAGATCATTGCATCTCTTGATGGACCAGGGAGCTCAGAACTGCTGCCTGTCAGCTATTTGGGCGTGGCATCGATGAGGTACTGAACCAAAGACACCCACGTGGCAGTGACTCTCATCCTCTCACACCTCTACCCTCCCTCCCTCATCATTTTCTCTTTCTGTGTCAACTGCTTTACTTCTTCTTCACTGGTTTTCTTAATTTTTGTTTTTGGGTTAAAAGAAGGAATTCTGGTTGCTTTGAACCGATTCCCCAAGGTGGTCCATCTCCATGACCTCCCTCAAGCTTCCCAACAGGCAGCGCTGTTCTCATCCCTGTTGTAGGAGGAGGGGCCTGAGGCCTCGCAGAAGTTGCATGGCTCAGCAGGGGTGCAGCTGATAGACACAGCGCTTTCAGGTCTTAGATGACAAACTTAAGCTAGGCGGTAGTGTTAACCTCTGCACATCCTGTACTAAACCATGGCAAAACTAAGACACCTGGTTAGACCCGAATAAGCAGGTGAGGAGCACTGGGGAGGGGTGAGAGAGGAAACTAGGCTGGGCCAGTGAAACTATTTTATTATCTTCAAAATTTATTCATTTCTAGTGGACTCACATGTTTTCTGTAATTATAAATTGTGAAATTTCAATCCTTCCAGCTGGGCGTTGTGGCTTATGCCTGTAATCCCAGCTGGGAGGCTGAGGTGGATGAATCACTTGAGGCCAGGAGTTCGATATCAGGCTGCCCAACGTGTCAAAATTCTGTCTCTACTAAAAGTACAAATTTAGCCAGGGACGGTGGCTTATGCCTGTAATTCCAGCTACTCAGGAGGCTGAGGCACGAGAATTGCTTGAACCTGGGAGGCAGAGGTTGTAGTGAGCTGAGATTGTGCCACTGCACTCCAACCTGGGCAACAGAGCAAGACTCTGTCTCAAAAAAGAAAAAAAAAAATAAATACAAAATAAAGTAAAATAAAATATCAGTCCTTCCCATTCCAGTAGGTATAGCTTAAATAAATGAATATATTTTAGAATAAAATAATATCGATCTTTCCCCAAATAAATTTATGGTGCATATTACACTTTCATTCTGATGAAGTAAAGCAAGAGTGGTAGAATTAAGTGGAAAGAGTCTATCTGTAGTGCAGTCACATCAGTGATCGTGTCGAGATGATTAGGAGGCTCCTCCCAGGTTTAAAACAGTATCCAAGCCCCAACTGTAAATGAATCGAGACACCCCAACTCTGAGCTCCAGTCCCCGCTCTACCAAAATGTCCTTTCACAAAGATGAAGACTGAAAAATGCTCACTGAATTTATCAAAGAAGAAGTCACTACAGGGGTGGGAAGAGAAGCCACACCATATGTCTCAGGCTGTGGTGCTGTAACAAAATGTCACAGTTTGGGTAATCTATAAAGGACAAAAATGTGTGTCTTGCAGTTCTGGCAGCTGTGAGGCCCCCAGCCAAGGTGCAGGCATCTGATGGCTCCTTATTACTCTGTCCTCATGTGGCAGAGGCCATGATGAAATTCCCATGATGGGATTTATGACTCAATGAAGAGAGACATCTCTGCGCACGCATACACACACACACACACACACACACACACACACACACACACACACACACACACCCCATCCCTTTTCCTCCTGGAAGAAGCAGAGGAGATGACATGTGAGGGTGCAGTGAGGAGTCAGGCGGTCTAAAAGCCAAAGAGAGAGGTTTCACCAAACACTGCACCTGCCAACACCTTGATCTTAAACTTCCAGCCTCCAGACCTGAAAGAAATAAATGTGTATGTCTAAATCCCCCCGTGTGTGGTATTTTGTGATGACAGCCTGAGCTGACTAACACACCTGGTTAGACCTGAATAAGCAGGTGAGGATCACTGGGGGAGGGGTGAGAGAGGAAACTAGACTGGGCCAGATGACTGGAGGAGAGGAGACTGCCTTGCTCAATGTTGTGGATTTTAACCCAAAGGCCATGAGGAACCACGAAGGCAGGGTGTGCCACAAACTTGGGGAGCCCCAAGCCCCTTGGAAAAGAAAAGAATGTCATTTGTGGAGAAAAAGAGCCCCCCCCAACACTTTTCAAAGGTCATTTAAACTTCACAAAACATTGTTTTTCTTGTTCTTAGTGTTAGACGCAATAAGGGAAGGTGGTTCCCTGAATTTGCAAAAGCCCTTTTCTGAATCCAACAGTACCTAAATCCCTTAAGAGTGGCCAGAGAAGAAGGAATCCACTGAGCTGACATTCTGGTTCAGTAAGTTGTAGGGACCTTGTTTTGAAAGAATCTGCAGGCAAGGGAGCATCAACCCACAACTAATCTCAAACCTGTGGCGTTCTCCAGCCCAGTCCCTTCCAGAACCCTTCCCTGTCTGCGACCAGTGATGAACTATTCCAAACATTGTTTAGTTTCGTTTGACCCACTGAGAAAACCAAGTTCCAACAGTGAATAACGATGAGAACTAAGGTCACTGCATTTGGTCCCTCTGGGCAGCCTTTCTACCTACCAGGCCACAGTCAATAGTAATCACCATTGAACATGCTTGCGGTAATTCTTCCAATATTACTTTGCATCAAAGACTGCTCGAGAACTGCTCTAAGTGGAAGGACTGATGTTGGCAACCAGGGTTCCACCAGGGGCTGCAGACAGCCCTTGCCCTTCAGGTGGGAAAGTGCCACTGAGTTCAGACACTCTGGCAATCCCTAGCAATCAACTTCTGATAAGGAAATAGGTGGAAAGGTGGAATTAGACAAATACATTATTACCTTAGAGGACAATTCAGCATTGGTGGCTAATCTCAACATATCCTTTTTACAATTTTTATTTGACTACTAGCTAGGATTTATTGTGGTTTTGTTGACCTGTGGCAGGCACAAACAGCACTATGAATCACAGCATGCTATGATCACTATTTCCTGTCATTATCATTACCATTTTACAGATCAGAATGCTGAAACTCGCTTGCCTATAGTTATATCAGTGGGAATTGGGAAAGCCAGGTTCTAATGCAAATATCTGGATCTCAAGTAATTACTTTTAACCACTGCACTGTAATTTACTACTGGGAGGAAGGAATAATAATAATAATAATGACTATACTTCATTGATTAATGGCTATACACTAGGTACTGTACTAAGCTCCTTTTAGAAGTTTTATTTATAATTGACAATCAAATCAGGGTGATTAGAATACCCCTCACTTTAAACATTTATCCTTTCTTTGTAGTGAGAAGCTTCAAAATCCTGTCTTCTAGTTATCTTGAAATGTACAACACATAATTTTGAGCTCTATCACCCTAGTGTGTAATAGAACACCAGGACTTATTCTTTCAATCTAATTGGATCTTTGTACCCATCGATGAACCTCTCTCCATTCTCCTCCCCACTACCCTCCCCACCCTCTGGTGACCACTATTCTACTCTCTAATTCTGTAAGATTAAGATAAAAGAAATTTATTGACAAATAATTGCACATGTTCATGGAGTACATAGAGATTTCAATACACATAATGCATAGAGTTCAAAGAGGGGTAGTTAGCATATCCATGAATCATCTCAAAGTTTATCACTCACTAGTGTTGGAAGCATTTAATATGCTCTTTCTAGTTACTTAAAAGCTGACAATTTATTCTTGTTAGCCGTATTCATCCTACAGTGGCATAGAACACTAGAACATATTCCTGCTATTGAGCTGTAATTGGTAGCCTTTAACAAATCTCTCCCTATTCCCCTTTTACCATCCTTCCAGGCCTCTACTGTCCCCCGTTTTACTTTTTACTTCTTTGAGATAAACAGTTTTTAGCTGCCACATATTGTTACCAGTGGCAACTCACATGGGTCTGCAGCAACCTCAATTCTTGCTTCCTCAGAAGAATGAATTTGACTGAAGGGCATGAGGTAGAAAGTAAGATTGAGGCAAGTTTTAAGGGCCGGAGTGAAAGTTTATCAAAAAGCTTTAGAGCAGGAGCGAAAGGAAAGAAAGCACACCTGGAATAAAGCCCAGAGGGTGACTTGAAAGGCAAGTGTGCGCCTTGACCTTTGGACTTGGGGGTTTGGTGCATTGGCATGCTTCCAGGGTCGAGTCCCTTCTCCCCACTCGCCCAGCTCCTGAGGTCTTACCAGGAAGCTGCTGCTGACCAGCTTCAGGTGTTCTCTATCTAGTGGGAGCCTGCTGTACACCGATGCCAGCTGTGACCAATTATTACTTTAGAGAGACAGTTAATAACCACCTGACCATCACCTCCTGGTTGGCAGCACTCCTAGTGTATGTTTGGGGGTGGAGGTGAGAGAAGCCCTCTTCTGCCTGCTCGTACCTCACTGGCCACCTATGGTAACATTATGAGAGAGAACACTCAGTGTTTACGTTTCTGTTCCCGGCTTACTTAACATACTGTCCTCTAGTTTCATCCATGTTGCTGTAAACAACAGAATTCCATTATTTTTTATGGCTGAACAGTATTCCATGGTGTGTATATACTACATTTTCTTTATCCATTCATGTGTGGTCAGACAACTAGGTTGATTCCTACATCTTGGCTATTGTGGATAGACCTGCAATAAACCTGGGGCTGTAGATGACTCTTCCATATAATGATTTCCATTCCATTGGATGAACGCCCAGGAGTGAGATTGCTGGACCATAGGATACTTCTATTTGTAGTTTTTGGAGGAACCTCCATACTGTTCTTCAGAGTTGCTGTAGTAGTTTAAATTCCCACCAGTTTATAAAAGTTCGCTTTTGTTTTTCTGCATCCTCACCAGCATGCTATTTGTGTCTTTTTGAGCATCCTAATGGGGAGACACAGTAGCTCATCCTGGCTTAGATCTGCATTTCCCTGAGGATTAGTGACATTGAGCACATTTTCATGCATTTGTTGGACATTTGTAATGTCTTCTTTTGATCATTCAGATTATTTGCTCATGTTTTAATTGGATTTTTTTTTTTTTGCTGTTGACATGTTTGAGTTCCTTATATATTCTGGACACTAGTTCCTTCTCCAATGAGTAGTTTACACATAAACTAGGCAAGGTTCATTACACAGGTTATTTCATTTGCTCCTCACTCCAACCCTATGAGGGAGGTGCTATTACTACCACTCTCGTCTAACTAATAGAGTTCAGCAGAGGCTCATAGCTTCCCCAAAGTCAGACAGCTAGTGTAGCAGATAGAGCCGGGTTGGATGCCAGAGCCAGGCCCGGAGCCCCACGCCTCGCTGCTGCAGGATCGCGCTTGTCTGCAGTCATGGCCACAGGCATCAATGGTAGTACCCAGAATAAGCATTTATTGAGCACCTACTATATTCACAGAACTCTGATCAGGCTGAAGCAAACAAAGCCAAGGAATGGTAGAAACTGGGGAGTTCAAACCAGAGTCTAGGGCCTGAAGTGCACTTCCTGGGCCAGGTTAAAGTGAATGAAACATTCCTATTTTGATCTTTTTCATTATCATTCATACCCATAAATACCTTCAAGGGGATTCGTTTTAAATGCAAAGTGAACAACAAATCAGTTCTTCCAACATTTTCTTCTCCTGAAAAGGCTCTTTGAAAGCCCTGTTTTGCAGAGACTTGCTCCTTTTGCGTGATGGGTAAATCGTAGGACCTGGTAGATTATGCTACACGCTTAATGCGGAAAGGTTGCTTCATCCGAGAGTCTGGAGTTTCCAGAGACATTGTCCTCAAACTTCCCCTTGGGCAATTCCAGCGCCTGCAGGCAACAGCTCTGACGCACTTAAGACTTAAATACAACCCACAGAAGTGCTGGCTTGGCTGGGAAAACTTTTGCTAAACAGAAGAGCAACATTTTTTTTTTCTTTTCTTTTCTGGAATTTGCAAACAGCATTGATTCTCAGCCTTGCCTTTCAAACGTTCCAGCTGGAACATTGCTGGGCAGCGTGGACACAGACGCGAACGTCATCCAGGCCGGCAGGGGGCGGCAGACCCCACACTTCGCCGCGCGCCCGGCCTCCCTGGGAGGGAGAGTCCAGCTGCCAAAGCCTGTCGCAGGTTTGGTCCCAAGCGACTTCAGCCTGCGGTCGGTTCCAGTTCTGAGGCTGCAAAATTCGGGTTGGAAGGAGTGGGGCGTAAGGCTGAGAGTGGGGCGAGCAATCCAGGGGCGCCAGGGTGGGAGCCGCAGCGGGCCCGTGGCCGCCCAGAGGACACTGATGCTTCTGGAGCGCGCCAGGGGCCCCGCGGGACCCGACCAAGGCCGCCTGCGCTCCGCAGAGGGTCGGGCACGGGGTGGGGCACGGGGCAGGGGCGGGTGCGCGGGGGCGGGGGATACAGGCGTGGACGGGGCGCGGGTGGGCGCCCCCCCTCCCACAGGCCCAGGGTGGCCAGGCCAAGGCGGCTGGGAAAGGCAGAACGGCTCCCCTGCGTTGCCAGCTGGGCTTTTCTCCCGTGTGGGTCCAGGGTGCGACCCCGCTCCGTCCACCCGCTGGTTCCTGGGCTGAGCCCTGGTAGGTGGGTCGGAGGCCCTGAGAGAACTGGAGATTGAAGGCGTTTCTGTTTCCAAGCGCAAGCACCAAGCACGTGGAGCCCCGATGCTCCAGCCCCTGGACTCTGGATTGGAAACTGGCACGGGGAGGAGAGGTTTGCAGGAGGCCGCCCTCCACCTGCCTCTGCTCTAACACCTGCTGGATTCAGGGAGTCCTGGTACCCGTATTTTTTTACCGGAAAAAAATTCTAACGGCAGAAAAGCCAATGTAGTGGGTTACGCCTCCTTAACATGCCCCATTTAACTTTGTTAGCTTCCTTCCACAGACTGACCTTTTTCCTGCAATCAGTGTGATCCTGTGTCAGCTATGCAAAAACAATTTTTGTTTACTGAATCTGGTTGAAAAGGCAAGAAGTTGCTTCTCATAAGGCACGTTCATCCCCGGTGGAAAGGGACGTGTATGCCCTGAAACATGGACAGCCACATGCCATGCTTGGTTTTTGTGTTTTGTTTTGTTTTGTTTTTGAGACAGGATCTTGCTCTGTTGCCCGGGCTGGAGTGCAGTAGCGAAATCTTGGCTCACTGCAACCTCTGCCTCCCGGGTTCAAGCAGTTCTGCCTCAGCCTCCTGAGTAGATAGGATGACAGCCCCCTGCCACCACACCTGGCTAGGTTTTGTATTGTTAGTAGAGACAGAGTTTCACCATGTTGGTCAAGGCTGGTCTTGAACACCTGACCTCGTGATCCACCTGCCTTGGCTTCTCAAAGTGCTGGGATTCCAGGCATGAGCCACTGCACCTGGCCGATGCTTGGTTTCATGTAGAACTAACATGAGATGATCTTTTCACTGATTTTCAGAATTGTGGAGCATTCACTTAGGAAAATAACTACGTGTATCAGTGGATGACAAATATGGGCATTTACTTTAACTGATTGCACAGCAACAGTGCTCCTAATATTTTCGAGACACGGATTTTATTTGGTGCCTCTTTATGGTATGATCAATTAGCTGCTTACTTCGTAAGTTATATGGAGTGGCAGAGATGCTTCCTGTTTTTTCTTTAGATGTGTTTTCTCTGATTTAAAGAAGTAATAGAGGAGAAATCTTTTTGTGATGTTTAGCTTTTATCCTCCACGATTCTGAAGTTTAAGTTTCAATAATTAATATAAATACAGTTAAAGTAATACTCTAAAGGTAGCTGATATGCTTAATAACTGGAAAATATTTCAATTAAAAAAATCCATTCCATCTAGTGTTTTAACTGGTATACTGCATATGCATATGTTTTAAAAGTGTGTATATCTAGTCATGTGTATTTGAAAAAGTTACTATGTACCATACTGTTTATACTTTATTGTCCATCAGTAAGACTGTTGTTGACTTTAAAAGTAGATTATATAGACCTGTGAAACAAGCAACAACAATGAAAACACTGCATTTTTTTTGTGGTTCTGTAAACACAGAAGAAAAGCGGAGGTCAGGGTCCACGCTGCTGGCCAGGCATTAAATTGGCATTATCGGCAATCACTGTAGTCTCTGTGAGTGCTGATGAATCTGAATTCCCCGCTTCTCATGCCTTGGGAATGCTTTTTTGACTAGATTACTGGTTTGAGGTTGTTGCTGTTTTTTCTAGAAGAGGAGAAAATCAGTGCACAGAATTGGATTTAGGTAAGTGGACATTTAGTGCAGTCACAGCAGTGTCCCACACAAAGAAGGCGATCAACAGATGCAGCTGTGATAAGAGTCCCTCACTGGGCCAGTCGTCACCTACTCCCTCCCATATCTGCGCTCTTTCTCTTCTCAGACCACGCAGCGCCCAGAGCTTCAGGTCTCTCCATATCCTTCATCAACACCCCTTGAAAGCGGGAGAAGCCCATGTTCTCCAGGTTGTGGCCAGGAGATCTGAGACAGAGCCCTGGGGCCCTTTCTCATCATCCCTTGCTTGGGGTATCCTGCTTCTGTTAATCCTGTAAGTAGTAATTTTTAAAAAATATTGTTCGTTTTACACCAGTAGCTCAGCTGTCCTGTGTGAGCTCCACACCCTCAACTCTGTAGTTGATTACATAGTTTATTATTATGCTAATTTAAGAAATGTTAAATATGTAAAAAAGTACAAAGGGGACAAACACTGAAGCAACCTACCAACTTTCCCACAACCTGCAGTTAACAGCTGTGAACATTCTGTCATTTTAACTTTTCCCCAGTCCCTGGAGCTTCCGGGTCTCATCCTCTCTTCTGTAACCCAGTCTCCCTCAGCCACACTCACGATGAAGTGTGTGCCCTTCCTGCGTGTTTTGGAACTTTTACAAATTCTTACAGTTTTCTAAAATAAACTTTATATATGTTCATAAAGAGTCAGAAAGTTCTGTAAAAAGCCTGCATTTCCTTCTCTCTGGAGCCAAACACTTTCAGCTCTGCTTCTTTTTTTTTTAATTTTTTAAATTTTTATTGCATTATAGGTTTTGGGGTACATGTGCAGAACGTGCAAGATAGTTGCATAGGTACACACATGGCAGTGTGTTTTGCTGCCTTCCTCCCCTTCACCCACACTTGGCATTCATCCCCAGGCTATCCCTCCCCCGCCCCCCCCCCCACTGTCCCTCCCCCTTCCCCCCAATAGACCCCAGTGTGTAGTAGACCCCCTCCCTGTGTCCATGTGTTCTCATTTTTCTCACCCGCCTATGAGTGAGAATATGTGGTATTTCCTTTTCTGTTCTTGTGTCAGTTTGCTGAGAATGATGTTCTCCAGATTCATCCATGTCCTTACAAAGGACACAAACTCATCATTTTTGATTGCTGCATAATATTCCATGGTGTATATGTGCCACATTTTCCCAGTCCAGTCTATCATCGATGGGCATTTGGGTTGGTTCCGGGTCTTTGCTATTGTACACAGTGCTGCAATGAACATTCGTGTGCATGTGTCCTTATAGTAGAACGATTTATAGTCCTTTGGATATATACCCAGTAATGGGATTGCTGGGTCAAATGGAATTTCTATTTCTAGGTCCTTGAGGAATCACCACACTGTCTTCCACAATGGTTGAACTAATTTACACTCCCAACAACAATGTAAGAGTGTTCCTATTTCTCCACATCCTCTCCAGCATCTGCTGTCTCCAGATTTTTTAATGATCGCCATTCTAACTGGCGTGAGATGGTATCTCAATGTGGTTTTGATTTGCATCTCTCTAATGACCAGTGATGATGAGCATTTTTTCATGTGTTTGTTGGCCTCATGTATGTCTTCTTTTGTAAAGTGTCTGTTCATATCCTTTGCCCATTTTTGAATGGGCTTGTTTGTTTTTTTCCTGTAAATCTGTTTGAGTTCTTTGTAAATTCTGGATATCAGCCCTTTGTCAGATGCGTAAACTGCAAAGATTTTTTCCCATTCTGATGGTTGCTGATTCACTCTAGTGACTGTTTGTTTTGCCGTGCAGAAGCTGTGGAGTTTGATTAGGTCCCATTTGTCTATTTTGGCTTTTGTTGCCAATGCTTTTGGTGTTTTGGTCATGAAGTCCTTGCCTACTCCTATGTCCTGAATGGTTTTGCCTAGATTTTCTTCTAGGGTTTTTATGGTGTCAGGTCTTATGTTTAAGTCTTTAATCCATCTGGAGTTAATTTTAGTGTAAGGTGTCAGGAAGGGGTCCAGTTTCTGCTTTCTGCACATGGCTAGCCAGTTTTCCCAACACCATTTATTAAACAGGGAATCCTTTCCCCATTGCTTGTTTTTGTCTGGTTTATCAAAGATTATATGGTTGTAGATATATTGTGTTGCCTCCGATGCCTCTGTTCTGTTCCATTGGTCTATATCCCTGTTTTGGTACCAGTACCATGCTGTTTTGATTACGGTAGCCTTGTAGTATACTTTGAAGTCTGGTAGTGTGATGCCTCCTGCTGTGTTCTTTTTGCTTAGAATTGACTTGGCTATGCGGGCTCTCTTTTGGTTCCATATGAAGTTCATGGTGGTTTTTTCCAGTTCTGTGAGGAAATTCAATGGTAGTTTGATGGGGATAACGTTGATTCTGTAAATTACTTTGGTCAGTACATTTTCACAATATTGATTCTTCCTAACCACGAACATGGAATGTTTCTCCATCTCTTTGTGTCCTCTCTTACTTCATTGAGCAGTGGTTTGTAGTTTTCCTTAAAGAGGTCCCTTATGTTCCTTGTGAGTTGTATTCCTAGGTATTTTATTTTCTTTGTAGCAATTGTGAATGACAGTTCATTCTTGATTTGGTTCTCTTTAAGTCTGTTATTAGTGTATAGGAATGCTTGTGATTTTTGCGCATTGATTTTATATCCTGAGACTTTGCTGAAGTTGCTTATCAGTTTCAGGAGCTTTTGGGCTGAGGTGATGGGGTCTTCTAAGTATACTATCATGTCGTCTGCAAATAGAGACAATTTGGCTTCCACCTTTCCTATTTGAATACCCTTTATGTCTTTTTCTTGCCTGATTGCTCTGGCTAGAACTTCCAGTACTATGTTGAATAGGAGTGGTGAGAGAGGGCATCCTTGTCTAGTGCCGGATTTCAAAGGGAATGCTTCCAGTTTTTGCCCATTAAGTATGATATTGGCTGTTGGTTTGTCGTAATTAGATTTTATTACTTTGAGATATGTTCCATCAATACCAAGTTTATTGAGGGTTTTTAGCATAAAGGGCTGTCAAATTTTGTCAAATGCCTTCTCTGCGTCAATTGAGATAATCATGTGGTTTTTGTTTTTGCTTCTGTTTATGTGGTGAATTACATTTATAGACTTGCGTATGTTGAACCAGCCTTGCATCCCTGGGATGAATCCTACTTGATCATGATGGATAAGTTTTTTAATGTGCTGTTGCAATCTGTTTGCCATTATTTTATTGAAGATTTTTGCATCTATGTTCATCATGGATATTGGCCTGAAGTTTTCTTTTCTTGTTGAGTCTCTGCTGGGTTTTGGTATCAGGATGATGTTGGTCTCATAAAATGATTTGGGAAGGGTTCCCTCTTTTTGAATTATTTGGAATAGTTTCAGAAGGAATTGTACCAGCTTCTCTTTGTGTGTCTGGTAGAATTCGGCTGTGAACCCATCTGGACCTGGGCTTTTTTTGGGTGGTAAGCTCTTAATTGCTGCCTCAACTTCAGACCTTGTTATTGGTCTATTCATAGTTTCGGCTTCCTCCTGGTTTAGGCTTGGGAGGACACAGGCGTCTAGCAATTTATCCATTTCTTCCTGGTTTACTAGTTTATGTGCATAGAGTTGTTTGTAGTATTCTCTGATGATGGTTTGAATTTCTGTGGAATCTGTAGTGATTTCCCCATTATCGTTTTTTATTGCATCTATTTGGTTGTTCTCTCTTTTCTTTTTTATCAGTCTGGCTAGTGGTCTGTCTATTTTGTTGATCTTTTAGAAAAACCAGCTCTTGGATTTATTGATTTTTTGAAGGGTTTTTCTTGTCTCTATCTCCTTCAGTTCTGCTCTGATCTTAGTTATTTCTTGTCTTTGGCTAGGTTTTGAGCTTTTTTGATCTTGCTCCTCTAGCTCTTTCAATTTTGACGATAGGGTGTCAATTTTGGATCTCTCCACTCTTCTCATGTGGGCACTTATTGCTATATATTTTCCTCTACAGACTGCTTTAAATGTGTCCCAGAGATTCTGGTATGTTGTGTCTTCGTTCTCATTGGTTTCAAAGAACTTCTTTATTTCTGCCTTCATTTCATTGTTTATCCAATCAACATTCAAGAGCCAGTTGTTCAGTTTCCATGAAGCTGTGTGGTTCTGAGTTATTTTCTGAATTCTGAGTTCCAACTTGATTGCACTATGGTCTGAGAGACTGTTTGTTATGGTTTCAGTTGTTTTGCATTTGCTGAGGAGTGCTTTACTTCCAATTATGTGGTCAGTTTTGGAGTAGGTGTGATGTGGTGCTGAGAAGAATGTATATTCTGTGGATTTGGGGTGAAGAGTTCTAAAAATGTCTATCAGGTTTGCTTGTTCCAGGTCTGTGTTCAAGTCCTGGATATCCTTGTTAATTTTCTGTCTGGTTGATCTGTCTGATATTGACAGTGGAGTGTTAAAGTCTCCCACTATTATTGTGTGGAAGTCTAAGTCTCTTTGTAAGTCATTAAGAACTTGCCTTATATATCTATCTGGGTGCTCCTGCATTGGGTCCATATATATTTAGAATCGTTAGCTCTTCTTGTTGTATCAATCCTTTTACCATCATATAATGACCTTCTTTGTCCCTTTTGATCTTTGTTGCTTTAAAGTCTATTTTATCAGAGACGAGAATTGCAACTCCTGCTTTTTTTTGCTCTCCATTTGCTTGGTAAATCTTCCTCCATCCCTTTATTTTGAGCCTTTGTGTATCCTTGCATGTGAAGTGGGTTTCCTGGATACAGCACACTGATGGGTTTTGGTTTTTTATCCAATTTGCCAGTCTGTGTCTTTTGATTGGTGCATTTAGCCCATTTACATTTAGGGTTAATATTGTTATGTGTGAATTTGATACTGCCATTTTGATGCTAGCTGGCTGTTTTGCCCATTGGTTCATGTAGATTCTTCATATTGTTGATGCTCTTTAGCATTTGGTATGCTTTTAGGATGGCTGGTACTGGTTGTTTCTTTCTATGTGTAGTGCCTCTTTCAGGAGCTCTTGTAAAGCAGGCCTAGTGGTGACAAAATCTCTGAGTACTTGCTTGTTCATGAAGGATTTTATTTTTCCTTCACTTATGAAGCTCAGTTTGGCTGGATATGAAATTCTGGGTTGAAAGTTCTTTTCTTTAAGGATGTTGAATATTGGCCCCCACTCTCTTCTGGCTTGTAGAATCTCTGCTGAGAGATCTGCTGTGAGTCTGATGGGCTTCCCTTTGTGGGTGACCCGACCTTTCTCTCTGGCTGCCGTTAGTATTTTCTCCTTCATTTCAACCCTGGTGAATCTGATGATTATGTGCTGTGGGGTTGCTCTTCTTGCGGAGTATCTTTGTGGTGTTCTCTGTATTTCCTGGAGTTGAGTATTGACCTGTCTCGCTAGGTTGGGGAAATTTTCCTGGATAATATCCTGAAGAGTGTTTTCCAGCTTGGATTCATTCTCTTCATTACATTCTGGTACACCTATCAAACGTAGGTTGGGTCTCTTCACATAGTCCCACATTTCTTAGAGATTTTGTTCATTCCTTTTTGTGCTTTTTTCTTTAATCTTGGTTTCTCATTTTATTTCATTGACTTGATCTTCGACTTCTGATATTCTTTCTTCTGCTTGGTCAATTTGGCTGTTGAAACTTGTGCATGCTTTGTGAAGTTCTCGTGTTGTGTTTTTCAGCTCCTTCAATTCATTCATATTCCTTTCTAAGTTGCCCAATCTTGTTATCATTTCCTCGAATCTTTTTTCAAATCTTTTTTCAAGGTTCTTAGTTTCTTTGCATTGATTTAGAACATGTTCTTTTAGCTCACTGAAGTTTCTCATTATCCACTTTCTGAAGTCTGATTCCGTCATTTCGTCACACTCATTCTCCGTCCAGCTTTGTTCCCTTGCTGGTGAGGAGTTTTGGTCCTTTGTAGGAGGTGAGGTGTTTTGGTTTTGGGTGATTTCCTCCTTTTTGCGCTGGTTTCTTCCCATCTTTATGGATTTATCCACCTGTCGTCTTAGTAGTTGCTGATTTTTCAATTGGGTCTCTGAGTGGATGCCCAGATTGTTGATGATGAAGTATTTCTGTTACTTAGTTTTCCTTCTAATGGTCTAGCCCCTCTGCTGTATGAGTGCTGAGGTCCACTCCAGGCCCTGCTTGTCTGGGGTACACCTGTAGCAGCTGCGGAACAGTGAGGGATGCTACCAGTTTCTTCTTCTGCTATCTTTGTTCCAGAATGATGCCCGCCAAATGTCAGTCTGATTAGTCCTTTTTTGGGGTGACTCTTTGGATATACAGGGGTCAGGGAGCTGCTTGAGGAGACGGTGTGTGCTTTATAGGAGCTCCAGTGCTGAGCTGTGAGCTCCGTTGTTCATTCAGGGATGTTGGGAGGATATGTTTATGTCTGCTGCAACAGAACTCATAAACCCCCCCCTTTTTTTTCCCCCTTAGATGCTCTGTCTCAGGGAGTTGGGGCTTTCTTTATGAGTATCTGTTGCACTGTCCTGCCCCGCTAGGTGGCAGTCTATTCACTATTTGCCTGCTGGGGCTCCACCCTGCTAGCGCGGGTCCGCCCTGCTGCCGCAGGCTCCGTTCTGCTGTGGTGTGCTCCACCCTCTTGGCGGAGTCTCTCTGTTATGGTAGGTTGCTTCGGCAATGGCAGGCTGTGTCAGCCCTGGGTGGTACTTCAGTAGGGGAGGATTGCGTCCGTAGTGGCGGACGCCCCTCCCCCACCGGGCTGCACTGTCCTAGATGCTGGCAGCAAAACTCTCAGCCCCGAGCGCCTCCAATCGCTGGCCTGCTTGTCCCCATTAGGGTGGGACCCATTAGCTGGGATCACCCAGCTCCCTGCCTCAGAGTCCGTCCTCTCTCTCTCTCTCTCTTCCTCTCCCCACGCTGAACGGTTGACTCTCTCACTGGTGCCCCAGTAGCCTGCCGATAGGGCACTGGGATCTGTGTGATCTCCTGTGCCGCTGCCCACTGCACTGGCTCAGATCACGTTTCCCAGGAATCTCCTGGTCTGGCTCATTGTACAAGTCCTGTTCAATCAGATGGACATGCCAATCTGCCCTTCCAAATCTCAGATTGCCAGTTTAACAGGGCAACCAGACCAGTGAGTTTTGTGCCGTGTCCTGCTGCGCTGTGGCGACAGCCCGGCCAAACCGGCCGCGCGAGCCGGCTGCCCTAGTGTCCTGTGTCTCTCCCACACCTGGGACTTTCAACGTTCTGTGGGCAAAAAAGGTCCGTCTGAGAATGCGGCTAAAACTCACCCTCTACGCCTTCACTGAGAGCTGCAATCCTGAGTCGCCTCTATGACGCCATCTTGGGGCACTTTCAGCTCTTTAAACTGATCTTACTGGCATTTACCTTCAACTTTTTTTTTTTTTGAGACTGAGTTTCGCTCTTGTTACCCAGGCTGGAGTGCAATGGTGCAATCTCAGCTCACCGCAACCTCCGTCTCCTGGGTTCAGGCAAATTTCCCGCCTCGGCCTCCTGAGTAGCTGGGATTACAGGCACACACCACCATGCCCAGCTAATTTTTTTGTATTTTAAGTAGAGACGGGGTTTCACCATGTTGACCAGGATGGTCTCGATCTCTTGACCTCGTGATCCACCTGCCTTGGCCTCCCAAAGTGCTGGGATTACAGGCGTGAGCCACTGCGCCCGGCCTTACCTTCAACTTTTTGAATAACTTTCTAACCCTGGTGCTTCTTTTTTCAGTTTTAATCATTACCTATTGATATGGTTTGGATCTGTGTCCACGTCCAAATCTCATGTCAAATTGTAATCTATAGTGTGGAGGTGGGGTCTTTGGGAGGTGATTGGCCCATGGGGTAGTCACTCATGGGTGGTTTAGCACCGTCGCCTCGCGCTGTTCTCCTGATAGTGAGTTCTCAGGAGATCTGGTTGTTTAAGTGTGTGTGGCACTTCACCCACCCTTGCTTCTGTTCCCGCCATCTGAGACTTATTCCCTGCTTTGTCTTTTGCTGTGATTGGAATCTTCCTGAGGCCTCCCCGGAAGTAGAAGCCTATGCTTCCTGTACAGCCTGCAGAACTGTTGAGCCAATTAAACCAGTTTTCTTTATAAATTGCCTAGTGTCAGGTATTTCTTTATAGCAATGTGAGAATGGACTGACACACCTATGGGCTCCCCTCCTGGGAAGATTAGGATTGAACTCTGTTTAATGCACCATCAACATCATACTGTACCCCACACACATGCCACATACACACACATCTCATATGCACACACTATGCACACACACACCACATACACCACACACAGAATACACACACATATACCATACGACACACTAGACACAACACAGATGCACACACACCACACCACATGGACCTTATACACACACCACACACACCATATGCAACAGATATGTACACACCCCATATAGATACTATACATACACACACCACGTACCCCACACACCTCATGTACCACACACCCAAAACAACATACAGACACACCATATACACCACGTACCACGTACACACCACACAGTACACAACACACATACTACACACACCTCACACACGCTAGACACACACCATATGCACACACACCACAAACACCATACACACTACAGATTCACATACCCAGTGGAAAGGGATGTGTATGCCCTGAAACGTGGACAGCCATATATTTTTTAATACACACACATCCTTTTGCCATATGTACCTAACATAATTATGTAATTCTATTGTAATTTTGATAAATATTCAGTGTTCATATTTCTTCATGACTATGAAAATGCTATTTATAACTGAGTCATGTAGTATACTTTTATATTTCTCCCTAGAATTCATTATTTTCTTTTCTGTAAGCTTTTATGTCTGTTTTCTAATTCTGAGTTTTATAAACCCTTTCAATGTGCCCCCAAACCCATTAGGCCATCTAGCGATTTTCTTTGCGAGAGCTGGGGGGCCATTGGCCCTGCCCTGGCCTGGCCTGGGTGCATGGGTGGCCTGCTGTCCAGCTGTTGTGGGATCGCCATGGACTGTCATCCAGAAGACCCCATTGCCTCTCTGATATTTGATTCCCTGTTCTTGAGTCCCACATCTCCTTTTTCAAAAAATTACTTCCTCATTTTGCCAGAGCAAATCTCTGTATCTGATACTAGATGAAATCTAGTATCATTTTTAGAAAGGATACATGGAAGATATTTTTTAATTGAGAAATTCTCATAAGAAAAGTAACCATCTGAAAGTGAACAATTCGTTTTATGTAGTACATGGCAACCACCACGTCTATCCAGTTCCAAAACATTTTCATGAGCCCAAAACGCAATGCAGTACCCAGTAAGCTGTTACTTTCTGTGACCCCATCACAGCCCTGGCTTTCAAGGTTCAGCCGTGTAGCGGGTACCAGTAGTTTGTTCCTTTTTATGGCATATAAACCACAATTTGTTTATCCCCTCACCTATTGATTGACACTTGGGTTGTTTCTAACTTGTGGTTTTTGTAATAGTGCTGCTATGAACCTTCTCATGCAAAGTATTTGGGTATTTGTTTTCATTGTTTTTGTGTATATGCTTAAGAGTAGAATGGTTAGATCTTATGGTATTTCTATGTTTAACATTTTAAGGAACCGCCAAATTGTTTTCCACAGTGGCTGAGCCATGTTACATTCCCACCAGCGAGATACAGGATTCTAATTTCTCTACAACCTCACCACCACCTGTTATTCTCTATTTTTAAAATTATAGACATCCTAATGCACATGAGGTCTTATCTCATTATGATTTTATTGGCATTTTCTTAATGACTAATGATGTTAACCATCACTTCATGTACTTGTTGGCTATTTGTACATCTTTTTTTGAAAAATGTTTATTTACATTCTTATTTTTCTTTTTGTTGTTGAACTGTAAGAGGTTTTTTATTTTTGTTTTTTCTCATTTCTTGTTTGCCTGAAGAATACTGTGCTGGCAGCAAGCTTCACTTATTTTTCTAAACAAGAAGTGGGTTAAGAGATGGCAGTCTCACCCTGTCATCTAGGGTGGAGTGCAGTGGGGCAGTCATAGCTCATTGCAGCCTTGAACTCCTGGGTTCAAGTGATCCTCCCACCTTGAGCTCCCAAAGTGCTGGGATTCACAGGTGTGAGCTACTGCTCTCAGCCTAGAGATCTTAATATATTCTGGATACCAGCCCTTGTCTATAGGTTTCCTTCATCCATAGGTTGTTTTTCACTTTGTTGATAGTGTCCTTTGGCACATAATAGCTTTGTATTTTTTTTCATTACTTTTTGATTATGTTTTCCAGTTTTACTGAGGTACACTTGACAAAAATTTTATGTATTTAAGATGTACAGTGAAATGTTTTAATATAAATGTACATTGTGAAATTATCACCATAATCAAGCTAATGAAAATATTCATCACCTCACGTAATACTTTTGTGTACATGATAAGAACACTTAAGATCAACTCTTTTTCCAGATTTCAAGTATGCAATACAGTATTAACTGTAGTCATCATTCTGTACATTAGATTTCCAGAAGCTATTTATCTTACAAAACTGTACATTTGTATTTTTTGACCGACATCTCTCCATTTCCCCCTTCCCAAGCCCTGGCAATCACCATTCTACTCTGTTTGTAAGAGTTCAACTTTCTTAGATTCCACATGTAAGTGAGATCACACAGTGTTTTCCTTCCTGTGTCTGCCTTGTTTCACTGATAATATCCTCCGGGTTCATCCATGTCAATGCAAAGGCAGGATTTCCTTCTTTATTAAGGCTGAATAATATTCCATTGTGTGTATGTATATCTGTGTGTTACACACACACACACACACACACACACACACACAAACACACACACACACGGTTTTTATCATCCATTTATCCTTTCATTTATTTATTTGTGTATGTTGAACTTTTCTTGTATTCCTGGCACAAATTGCACTCAGTCATGATGAATGATCCTTTTAATGTGCTGTTGGATTGAGTTTTCTAGTATTTTGTTGAGGATTTTTCCACATATGTTCATTAGGGATATTGCCTGTAATTTTCTTTTCTTATACTATTCTGTGTTTGGTATCAGCATAACGCTATCCTCAGAAAATGAATTTGAAAGCATTCTGTTTTCTTTAGTGTTCTGGAAGAGTTTGAGGAGGATTGCTGTTAGTCCTTTTAATATTTGGTGTGATTTACCAGTGAAGCCATTAGGTCCTGGGCTTTTTGTTGGTTAAAGACTTATTATTGATTCAATCTTATACTTATTATTGGTCTGTTATTTTCTATGTCTTCCTGAGTCAGTCTTGGGAGACATTTTGTTTCTAGGAATTGTAATGCCTCATCTTTCTGATTTTGAGTCTTCTTTGTTTTTCTTAATCTAGTTAAAAGTTGGTCAGTTTTGTTTATCTTTTTAAGAACCAACTATTTTATTTCTTTTTTCTATCATTTTTCTAGTCTCTACTTCACTATTTCTGCTGTGATCTTTATTATTTCTTTCCTTCTACTAACTGTTAATTCTTTTTCTTCTTTGTCTAGTTTTTTGAGGTGTAATGTTAGATTGATTGAGATCTTTCTTCTTTTTTGATGTGTTTATTGCTAAAAGCTTCCCTCTTAGAACCATGTTTGCTGCATACTATAAGTTATTGGTATCTTAGTGTGCCCATTTTCATTTGTCTTGATTTTTAAACATTTATCTTTATTTATTTATTTATTTTCACAGTACCACGAGTTGTATTTTATTACACAATAGCCAGAGGAAAATTATTTGCAAACAGTAACTGCTGTAGAGCTATATTCTCTAGTTAAATATTTTTTCATTTCAAGAATTATTCCTTAACAAATGTAACATTTAACATTACAAAAAAGAAAACAGACATATTTACAAAGAGCAAAGGCAGTAATATTGTTTCTCTAGCTATAATTAAAAATTAAAACATATAAAAATAAGTTTTTTAGACTCATATAAGCTTCTTAATACACTACATAAATACATTCAGTAACTCCTGAGCTGCTTACTGTGTAGCTACTACTGTGAAATAACTCCATTTATCTTTTAATATCTTCTTTGACTCATTGATTGTTCAGGAGCATGTTGATTAATTTTTGTGGATTTTCCAATATTCTCCTGTCATTGATTTCTAGTTTCATACAATTATGATCTGAGAAAGAATACCTGGTATGATTCCAGTCTTCTTAAATTTGTTGACTTGTTTTGTGACCTAATATATGATCTATTGTGGGAAAGTTTTATGTGCACTTGAGAATAATGTGTATTCTGCTGCTGTTGGACAGAATGTTCTGTATATTTTTGTTAGGTCCATTTGACCTAAAGTGCAGTTTAAGTCTCATGTTTCCATATTGATTCTCTGGATGATCTGTCCATGGCTGAAAGTGGACTATTGAAGTCTGCTACTATGATTATATTATAGTCTAGCTCTCCTTTGAGATCTATTAATATTTTTTAGTTGTTATATGTAGGTACTCAAATTTTGGGTATATATATTAATAAGTATTTATAATTGTTATAACAAATTGATCTCTTTATCTCTTTATCATTATATTATAATCTTCTTTGTCTCTTTTTACAGTTTTTTACTTAAAGTTTGTTTTACCTCATGTAGATTGAGGTTCCTTTATCCACAATTCCTGAAACCAGAAGTGTTTTCAATTTTTAATTTTTTGGAATATTTGTATTATAGTATGTTTTGGTTTTTTAGAATTTAGAATTTTTTTAAATTTTGGAATATTTGCATTATATGTTTTGACTCTGTGTCCCCACTTAAATCTCACCTTGAATTGTAATCCCCATAATTGCCACATGTCACGGGAGGGACCCAGCGGGAGTGACTGGATCATGGGGGCGGTTTCCCCCATGCTGCTCAAGATAACGAGTGAGTTCTTATGAAATCTGATGGTTATATACGTATTTGACAGTTCCTCCTTCACACACTCACACGGCCTTCTGCAGCCTTGTTAAGAAGGTGCCTGCTTCCCCTTCACCTTCCTCCATGGTTGCAAGTTTCCTGAGGCCTCCTATTTGTGCTTCCTGTTAAGCCTGTGTAACTGAGTCAATTAAGCCTCTTCCTTCATAATTACCCAGTCTCCAGTAGTATTCTTTATAATGTGAGAATGGACTAATACACATTGTATTACTTTTTTAGCATCCCTAAGCACCAAAATCCAAAATGCTCCAATGAACAGTTCCTTTGAACATGTCCGTACTTAAAATTTTATTAATTTTGGAGTATTTCAGATTTCAGATTTTTGGATTAGGGATATTCAGTCTGTATAACTACATCTGCTCTCTTTTGGTTTCCATTTGCACGGAATTTTTTTCCATCCCTTTACTTTCAGTTTATTTGTGTTCTTATAGGTGAAATGAGTGTCATGTAGGCAGCATATGGTTGCATCTTATTTTTTAATTTATTCAGCCACTGTATGTCTTTTTATTGGAGAATTTAATCCATTTTCCTTCAAGATAATTATTGTTAGGTAAGGTTCTAATATTATCATTTTGTTAATTGCTTTCTGGCTGTTTTGTAGATAGACCCTTTGTTCCTTTCTTCCTCTCTTGCTGTATTTCTTTGTGATTAAGCAATTTTTTCTAGTAGTATGCTTTGATTCCTTTATATATTTTTGTATATCTACTTTAGGCTTTTGCTTTGTGAAGGTGAAGTTCTGTGATGCTTACAAAAAAAATCTTATAGTTATATCAGGCTATTTTGTGCTGATAATAACTTAACTTTGATTGCATAAAATCTCTGCACTTTTATTCCACATCTCCCTGCAATTAATTTTAATGTCACAATGTGTATCTTCTGATAGAATATATCCCTTAACAAATTATTGTAGCTATTATTTTAAATAGTTTTGTCTTTTAAACTTCATGCTAAAGATATAAGAGATTCATACTTTTATACTACAGATATATGTGGCCATCATTAAAGTATTTGAATATGCTGACTTTGACTGTGTACTTACTTTAACCAGTGAGTTTTATGTTTTTGTGTTACTAGTTAACATTGTTTCATCTTGCAGACTCTTTTTAGCATTTCTTATAAGACAGATCTGGGGTTAATGACTTTCCTTAGCTTTTGTTTGTTTGGTAAGGACTTGATATTTCCATTTCTGAAGCACAGCTTTGGTGAATGCAGTATTCTTGGTTTGTAGGTTTTTTCTTCCGCACTTTGAATATATTAGCCTACTCTTTCCTGGCCTGTGTGTGGAACCTGTTGAGAACTTTGCTGCTAGCCTTACTGAAACTCCCTTATATGTGATTTGTTTCTTTTCTCTTTCTGCTTTTAGGATCTTCTCTTTGTCTTTGATTTTTGACAGTCTGACTTTGTTTTGATGTAGTTATGTTTGAACTGAATTTAGTTAGAGACTTTTGAGCATCTTGGACCTGAATGTTGATATCTTTCCCTAGATTTAGAAAGCTTTCTGTTATTTTCAAAGTAAATTTTCTACCCATTTTTTTTCCTCCTTTGTGGATATTTGCTCTTTTCATGCTGCCTTATAATTCCTATAAGCATTTTTTTTACTCATTTGATTTTATATTTACAAATAACCTGTCTTGAAGTTCACAGATTATTTCTTCTACATGATCAATTCTGCTTTTGATGCTGTTTATTGCATTTTTTTACCTCATTAATTTTCTAGTTTCAGAAATTTTGTTTGACTTTAAAACAGTTTTAATCTCTCCATTACATTTCTCATTTTGGTCTTTTATTGTTTCTCTGATTTTATTGAATTCCTTGTATTTTCTTAAAGTTTAGCAAGCTTCCATCAAATAATTATTTTGATATCTCTGTCAGGCTGTTAATATATCTTTATTTCTATGGGGCCAGCTACTGGGAAAATGTTGTGTCTTTTGATGGTGTTTTATTTTCCCTCCTTGTTTCTTCATAGTATTTTGTTGTCTTACATTAATGTCTGTGCATTTAAAGTAGGAACTGACTTTAATCTCAACAATCATCAGTTCCTCATTCAGTATTACTTGTGCTCCTGAGATTGTGTCTGCTGCATCTTTATGGTGGAAGCACCATTGATGGGGCTTCTGCATCTCTTCCTAGTGGCTCAGTCAGGGATGTTGTGTCAGTAGCCTGAAGGGCCCACAGTGGGAGCATTTACACCATGTACACTGGCAGATGCCGCCTATCAGTGCTTGATTGTCCAAAGTCAGTGTTAGGCATTTATCAGCACACCACTAGGATATAAAGAAGTGGAGAAAATAAGAGAGGGTGGCATTTCAAGACCTTTGCCTCTAAAGAACAGAAAAGTAAAGAATGGTAATGGAAGGATGAAGTAAGAATGAGAGAAGGCTGGTCAAACAGGAAAGATCTGAATGTGTTTGAAAGCTTCTCCCAAAAGACTAAAGATACTGGAGAAAGGGTTGATCACTATAGTGAGACACCCAAAGAGACAGGCCTAGATGAGTGCTGTTCCTGGGGCACACACGAGGACATTTCTTCCAGTGTAAGGTGACAGGAGGAATGGGAACGAGAGGAGTAGGTGAGTGACAGTGTTAGTGAGCAGGCACAGAAGGGACTCTCCTCCAGCACTTCTATTTCCCTGTGATGCAGGAGGGGAGGCCTTGGGTGTTGGACCCTGAGAAGGCAGTCAGTCAATCACTGTGAGACGTGTGAGTAAACCCATGGCTGCCAGGTGTACAGGGGCCATAGCTCAGGATTTGAGGGAGGGAGAGAACATTTGAAATTGTGGCAAAGGAGAGCTGAGGCACTGATCTGGGATGCAGAGGTTGCTGTGACTGAGAGCTACTCCAGTGAGCAACATGGGGGCTTCACAGTGAGCAGGCCTATGGGAGAGGG
Organism: Saguinus oedipus; assembly: GCA_031835075.1. Taxonomy (NCBI): domain Eukaryota; kingdom Metazoa; phylum Chordata; class Mammalia; order Primates; family Cebidae; genus Saguinus; species Saguinus oedipus. The sequence goes on along the minus strand of CM063172.1, from coordinate 170,487,398 downwards.
CCCAGCTGTGTCTTCCTGGAGAGGGTAACACCTTTCCCTTATTCCGTAGGTATCCTGACATCCATCTGTGGTAGCTTCATGATGCTTTTGCCTGAAACCAATGGTATTGCCTTGCCAGACACAGTGGATGATGTAGAAAAATTGTCAGGCATTGTCCAAAATTCAATGCACCCTAAATAAAAGCAGCATTTTAAACCATTGAGGAAAGGAAGATGTTGAGAAAATGGAATATGCATAGGGAGAAATAACAATAAATCCTCATCTTACATCATAAGCAAAAAATTCAAAGTAGACATAAAAGGTTACGTTAATGTAAAAAACTCCACCAAAGCTAGACAAGAATATGTACTATTTTTAAAATGTGGTTGTGAAGAGGGAAGCATTTCTATGTAAAGTGCTAAGACTCAGAAGTGATCTAAAGGGAGGAACTGATGACATGGGAAAGTGGAAATTGCTGGGATGTACAGCAGCAGGGGATTAACAGTGTGGCTTACTCTACAGAGTGAGGAGGAGTCAGGTCTGTTTAGATGGAATGGCACAGGCAGATTTTCAAGACTGATTACAAAGTGAAACATTGCTGAATGGCATGTTATAAGTATTTATAAAAAACTAAAACCAAAGGCAGTCCCTTTCTGAAGCTGGATAGGAAGACAGATGACACACAGATGGAAGACAGGCAGATAACAGGTAGATGGATGATAGACAGATAGATAGATAGATGGACAGATGGTAGATAATGGATAGATTGATGAATAGATAATAGATGATAGATAGGTATTAGAGATAAGTAGACAGAGGAAAGAGAGGGATTGAGTTTTAGAGGCAGGTGTTTAAATAGTGTACAAGGAAAGCTAATATCCAGCCAATATATGAACATGAAGAGTTAGTTATATCAATAAAAATTCACATTACTCAAGTTCTTTCTAATTTTCTATTTGAGAATTTTCACTAAAAAGATAGAGAATATGAATGTGAGAATGTATAGTAAAAGATGTAAAATAATAAGCTAAGTCCTCTGGGGACACAGATGGGCTGGGAATAGGGGTAGGGTAGAGAGGGCCATCACTTTCCTGTCAGAAACTTCTCTACCATTTGATTTAAAAAAAAAATTAGAATATGTAGTCTTGTGTTGTTTGTGTAATCTTTAAACATGATTTAACAGCTAACGTAAAAAAGAAAAAGCAGTCTTCATAATGAATTGGAAAATAAGGATATGGAACTCTAAATTTTTTTTAATATTTCAAAATTACTGAGGAAAATCTTTCTTCCCTCTCATTGACTGCTGCCTGTTTACACAGTGAGAGTGATGCATTCATTCTTGACCTAATCAGGGGTCAGATTTATAAACTCACCAGGAAAAAATTGGAGGAAGAGGGAGTCCTTTGAGACCAGGACTCCTCTGCCACTTCAGCTGAATTAAAGTTAAACAACTGGGAGAGACTGGTTTTGGCTAGTGAAGGGCAGTGGGGTGGCACAGGATTGTCCCAATGGAGAGCAAGGAAAATCAATATTCAATTAATATCTAAACATGAGGAATTATACCAATAAAAGTTTAACATACACAAATTGTAATTTTTTCTGTTTATAATTTTTTTATAATGAAAAGTTGGATGGATTAATTTGATTATGCCTAGTCCCCACACTTGAATAAAATCAAGTGGAAGTATGGTTTACAGTACTACAAATTAAGCACATTGACTGTGATCCATGATTATTTACTCAAAAAAAACTACTGCGTGCTAAGTTACTGAAACCTGTTAGTATATTCCCTTCTAAAACTGCTTCTTCCTATCATTTCTGCTGGTTTTTGTTCACAGCAGCAGGTCATTTCCAAACATATGTTAATTCAATAGAAATCATACAGAACTGAAATGCTATAATGCGAACTAACCTCTGTCTAGGGCCTGAAAGCAAGTCAAAAAATGAGCCTGAAGTGATTTTTGTTACCTTTGAGTTGGGATTTTATCAGATATTAGGTGTGTGTATTTGATCAAAACCAGATATGCCATTAAATATAACAGAAGCCCTTCCTCTAACTAGTTGCATAATCTTTCATAAGGACTTTCTCCTTTCTCCTTTGTTTTTTCAGTCCACATTCCTATAAATGTGGCAGGAATAAGAAAACTCCAGTTCCCAGCTTGTCACTTTTGAGGCCCCTGCCAAAGATGGAGGGCAGGAGCTGATCCTCCTTGCAAAGCTGTACCTTGCAGAGGTGCACGTGTGCATTTCAGCTATGCTATGCTGCACTATTGTAATACTGAATAAAGACTTCAATCTATCCAAAGTATTTTTATATAATATTGGATGAGTTTGGATTTGTAGTGCTGTTGAAGTTTCTGGCTACATCATATGCAGCTGGCTTAAAAAAAGAGCCTGTCAGGTGCACAGCTCTTCCTGTTTTTCTTCTTGTGTTGGAGCAGTGGTCTCTGACTCATTAGGCTAAAGAGAGATGAGAGAAACCCCCCACCTGATTCTCCTAACAGTTCCATCAAGAATGCAGGATGCAAACCAAGGATTTGGGAAATTTGCACAGAATGTTCATCAAATCTGATCAATCAAGGAACTAAGCCCATAATTGAGCATTCTGAAGATTTCAGGGAGGATGAAAATTTGGGAATCCTGTTAATGTGGAGACTGAATCACAGGCACCTGGGCCACTGGGTGTGACATTCATGTTCTCTGCTCACCTTGGTTTCTGCACGCCTTTGCAGCGTGAACAGGTCAGGAGTCTCTCCCGTCCACCTTCTCTGTAGCATCTGGGGTTCCAGGCATGGTTTAGGCCCCGTTCCAGCAATAAGAAACAATCTGTTCTGTAATCTGAGGACTTGGCTCTGTTATTTATAAAATAATGTTGTGGTCCTGAGATTATTGAGTACATTTTTGACCCCACTTTAGTGAACATCTAGAGCCACAGATTCTCTGCTTTACTGAACAAATCCCATGGATTATGATTTCTGGGTCTTAGGATTTTAAAAGTGAAGGGATATTTTTCATGTATTTTTAAGTTCGGTTCTGATGATACTCGTGGTCAGAAGTGCAAAACATGGACAGTTCCCATTGAATCTTGGCACTTTGACTTGTCGTGGAGAAGAGCTTACATTTTAATTTAAAAGAAAGGTCAATTATATCCATGCTTAACAGGATCAGCAGAAGCTTTATAAATGACTTTATGGAGACTTACAAGGGATTTGATTTTTCTTTTTTGTTATCGAGGCTTTTGAATTATGGAACTTGTATGTTCTGCTTTGTGTGGTATATTCATTTATCTTTTCAGATGCAGTCTATATTTTCTGCTGAGTTTTTAAAATAAAATACTTTATGTGGCCAGGCAAAATTGGTACCAAAAGGAAACCTCAACAATGAAGAACAACATTTCTGCAGGGAGAACAGGTGACAATATACATGAACTGTGTGCAAATTGTAAAACGAGCATCTTCATCCGTAGCGCACATCAGCACTGAATAAGAATAATCTATTTGTCACTGAAATAAACACGGCTCTTTGAGGACTGGAGACCACATTCACCCTTTGCTCACAGTCACTTGCAGTTTTGCTCTTCTCTGCATTTCTTTGCTGTAAGATGACTGTTGCACTGTTAAATTGTATTTTGAGTGGATATTTTTGTTTGATAACAAAATTTTAAATTGTAAAAAAACATACATTTGTCCTTTCTCTTCCTTCTAAACATGTCACTGCCACAGGTCATTCTCCTGTGACAGTGTATGGCAGACTGTTTAAAAATTGGGCAGGAAATTAGCGATGGGAAATAAGTGATCCACCTTCAGTATTAGCTTGTTGTCCCTTAACATGCTCCTGGCACCCTCCTAGACTCACGTGTGCCCCAGAATAACATTCAGACGCTCCTCTGGTCTTGTGTTACACGCTCATGGCCCAGTTCACTCCCTGATATACACCTCTCTGCTCTGGGTCCCCTCTGGGCTCAAGTCGACAGTCAGCAACAGATTTCATTCCCAATAACAGAACCGGTTCTCATGGCTCTCCGTACATGTTGCAGCTTTGAAAACGTTCGTCTCAGTGTTAGGAATAAAGACAGTAAAAATGTGTGTCAAGCCCTCGTTAGCTGATGAGGCAAATGCGTGGACGACTTCCAAGGAACACTCGGCTCTCCCCTCTGTGACTTCAGCCTTCTTAGTCCTTTGTGCAGCTGTTTCCTATCAAAAACAGTCAACCCCCCTCAGTCTGCCCATTTAAAATTGGTGGGGTGAACCAAGAACATGAAAATGTTGAAGACAAAAGCCAAAATGTACTCAAATCAATGTTAAGTACAGAGTTTATTTGTAGCAAATGTCATAGCTGTGTCATCTTATTACAGAAACCAGCAGTCAGACAATAATACAAAAAGTGCTGAGGTCTGGCGTAGCTGGTGGCTGGGGACACTGTCTTCATTTGCTTACTGTCAGCTATTTCCAGCATGCTGAATCCCTACCCACGTTCCAGCCTCTAGGTGAGTCGATGCTTCACTCTGTCTCCCGTCCAGTTAATTATTTCTCATCACTCCTTCAATCCAAGTAACATACCTTGAAACACGAACATAGACGCCAGGCTTATTGGGGCGTGCACAGCCAAGACCCCAAGAAGTGACTCCTTGTAAAATGTATTTGTCCTTCTCGAAGCAAACCAGAGGCCCTCCACTGTCACCCTATACAGAGGGAGAGAAAAATCCACGTGAGGGCAAAGCTGCCAGCCTTTTAATAAGGGATGCCACCCTTCTCTTATCCATACGTACATTTTCCCAGTAATTGAAATCAGAAAGGAGCTTATGAGCATATTACTCGAGCGTCTGCAGTGCTTAAGTACTTAGCAAAGTCTATTCAGCAAACCACACCACTTAGTTTTTCCTGGGGAAAAACAAATCCCTGTGAATCCTGCGCAATCCCTTCCTATGTTGGGGTTTCCTTTAGACTGGGCTAGCCTGGGCATCCTTGTAAAGTGTGTGCAGTTGGTCTCTGTCCTGTGCCCTCTACCTCCTTCCCTACTGGAAAAGCCACCACTTTAGTCCCTAGCCACTAGCACACTCCAGGAGGGCGAATGGCCTGAGGTAGTTACAGACCTTATAACTCCCTTGCTACCCATCTGGAACCCAAGCCCCAAGACCTCCCCTTAGATGATCTGAACATGTGTTCAGGCACAGGTTAGGGACTTTCTGAGCAACACTTAGACTGGGGTCTTTAGTTGACAAATCCTTCTTAAATTTGCCACCTGGGGACTGAAGCCTAGGGGGCTGAGACTGAGACAGGAGGACACAAGACTAAGCTTGGTCTCTTGATCTTTTCATACCTGGCAACTGTCAGTGCCTCCTGCCAGATGCCCAGCACAGAGCTCGGTGGATTTGACTCTTCCATTCAGAAGCTCGTAGCGATTGCACACTTTATTCTCAATCACGGGGAGCTGGGCTTCCTTGAGAACGCCAACCCCAAAGGTACCTGTGTTTAAAAAGATGAAAGAAATGGTTACGGCACCCAAAACATGTTCAGGAGGAAATTCCAGAAGGACAGAGCAGGAGTGCTGGGCCTCCTGTCTGTCCAGGAAGCTGCAGAACACAAGGCAGCTCCCAATGCCGCAGGACCCTCTGACCCTGGAGAGTGTAAACGTCATACACGTTTCTATGTTCCCGAGGCCTGGATCTAACAATCGGGGCTGTGTCATGGTGCTTTGGGGTTGGTTGTTTACTTTTTGCTTTTAAAATTATAAAGAATAATGTTTAAAATGTAGAGTCTGGAGAATGTAGTTGCTATTTTTTATATACTATTTTTTCAGACTTTTTATATGTTTCTTTTACTTATCACATAATATCGCAAAATTTCATCTCAATTTTTTTTTTTGCTCAACGTTGTATCATGAGTTTTTTTTAATAATGCTACAATCTTCATAACTAATATGTTAATGAGGAGCTACTACTTAATGGGCATGAGGTTTCCTTTGGGCATTAGGAGAATGTTCTGGAAATATGGTGATGGTTGCACAACATTGTGAATGTACTAAATGCCACTCAGTGGAACCTTCCAAAATGGTTAAAATAGTAAACCTCATGTTTTGTATATTTTATTGCAATAAAAAAGAATAGTCATAAAGAATTAACCTTTACGGGCGCAAACTTATAATGTGGTGTATCTCACTTAATCCTCACAATAGTCCTATGAAACAGGTGCTTTTGTCATTCCTTTTCTAAGTTAAGGAAACTGAGGCTCAAAGATGTTGTGTAGTTGAGCTTGAGCCTGGGTCTGCGGAGACACTGCCCAAATGCTCCCTCCTCCTGCCTGTTGGCCCCACTCTTGCTTCCATGGTTCCGCATCTTTGTTCATAAAGCTCACTCTTATTCCTTAATATTTTCTGAGCCTAAGTTCCCATAAATCATACAGGCATATTTCTGTCTTACAGTAACACTGCCAAATTATTCTTTAAAAGGGTGTGGCAATGTAACATGTCACTAGAAAATAATCGCTTCACCTCACCTGTATGAGTGTTTAATTTTTAAAATATTAGCTAATCTAATAGGTTGAATTGTCCCGATTCATTTTCCAATTTACACTTCTTTGACAATTAGGGAGAGTGAACATTCTCCTAGTTGTATTTCTGCCTTTGTGAAAAACTGCTTTATTTTCTTTGCCAAATCGAAATAGAATGTCTGCAAAATTGCAAGGGGAAATGCTGTTTTTCTAGATGGACAGACCTAGGGATGTCTCAGTGTTCTCACAAATCATCCAGTTTTCCAGTTTTGCAAGCCCAGCTTTCATTAGAATTTTGCAAAAATCTTTGCTTTGTGAGCTTTCATTAGAATTGAAATTCTAATAAAATCTAATGAATTGAAATCCCTCCCTCTGTATAGGGATTAGAATTAGATGGCACAGGCAAGAACTGAGGCACTCTCTATTACGTCCCCCAAAGGCTTTGACTACACTTAGATCATCGTCTTGGGTTCAGAAAACGGACACTGAATCTGGAGTTTACATGAGCAGGATGGAAGAGGCTTGTCCCAGTGCCTTGCTCCAGAGCCCAGCTCCGCCCTAGCTGCAGGGAGGAAGCTCCTCTTGACTACCAAGCATCAGGCAGTGGGTGCATCCCCCGGACTGTGTAGATGTGTGAGGGAGCACTCTTCTCAAAATATTTTGCTGAAAATTAAGTTAGGTGTCACTGCTCTGGAATCTGCTCTCTGAGCAAGGCATACATCCTGATAAGGGGAAAACCCACTGCGAATTGTTGGGAAATTGATGCAATCTGTGAGTAGGTGCTGCCTTCCAGTGGTAGATGTAGAGATGTCACCTCTGAGGGCAGGAAGCCTGCTGGTGACCTGAGGATTGCAGCCCTCCCCGATGGGGCCTTGGGGAGACGCAGCAGGGAAAGTTCAGTGGCAGGATCTGCCCAGTAATTGCGGACGATGGCTGACCTGGAAAAACCCCTTGGCCTCAACACCTCCAAACTCTGTGTTTGGAATATCCAAGTCAGGGAACATCTGGAAATGTGAAGGGGAGAGCAGGAGAATTTCAACCTCCTTCTGAGAAGCTGAGAACACACATTGATCCAGTGTCATTATTGACATGTAGAAAACTGATGAACAGGCTTGAATTATGTTTTGTGACTCATCCTGGTGGTTGGTGGTGGTACAGAAGAAACAGTGGGCTCTGGGCTCAAGGCCCAGCTATAAACAGGTGATGTGATGTCTATTGATAACGATAGTGATGGTGATTATGTGATGTCTATTGATAACTATAGTGATGGTGGTAGTGGTAGAATGGTGGTGGTGATGATGCTTGTGATGACGGTGGTGGCAATAATTGTGCTGGTGGTGAAATGATGGTGATGGTTGTAGTGGGTAGTAATGATGATCGTGGGGATGGTGGTGATGGTGATGGTGATGATGATGATGATAGTGATGGTGATGGTAATGATTATGCTAATGGTGGTGGTAATCGTAATGCTATTATGTTGATAGTATTGGTGATGGTGGAGATGATTGTGGTGGTGATGGAATGCTGGTGATGACAATGATGATGATGGTGATGGTGGTGATGATGGTGATGATGATGGCAGAAATGATGACGGTGGTGGAATGGTGATGGTAATGATGGTGGTGGTAGTTGCAGTAATGATGACGGTGGTGGAACGGTGATGACAGTGATGGTGGTGGTAGTGGCAGTAATGATGACGGTGGTGGTGGTGATGACAGTGATGGTGGTGGTAGTGGCAGTAATGATGACGGTGGAATGGTGATGACAGTGATGGTGATGTTGATGATGGCAGTAATGATGATGATGGTGGAATGTTGATGACAGTGATGGTGGTGGTAGTGGCAGTAATGATGACGGTGGTGGAATGGTGATGACAGTGATGGCGGTGGTAGTGGCAGAAATGATGACAGTGGTGGAATGGTGATGACAGTGATGTTGATGATGGCAGTAATGATGACGGTGGTGGTGGTGGTGATGACAGTGATGGTGATGGTAGTGGCAGTAATGATGATGATGGTGGAATGGTGATGACATGATGGTGGTGGTAGTGGCAGTAATGATGATGGTGGTGGAATGGTGATGACAGTGATGTTGATGATGGCAGTAATGATGACAGTGGTGGAGTAGTGATGACAGTGATGGTGGTGGTAGTGGCAGTAATGATGACGGTGGTGGAATGGTGATGACAGTGATGTTGATGATGGCAGTAATGATGACAGTGGTGGAGTAGTGATGACAGTGATGGTGGTGGTAGTGGCAGTAATGATGACAGTGGTGGAACGGTGATGACAGTGATGGTGGTGGTAGTGGCAGTAATGATGACGGTGGTGGAATGGTGATGACAGTGATGGTGGTGGTAGTGGCAGTAATGATGACGGTGGTGGAACGGTGATGACAGTGATGGTGGTGGTAGTTGCAGTAATGATGACGGTGGTGGAACGGTGATGACAGTGATGGTGGTGGTAGTGGCAGTAATGATGACGGTGGTGGAATGGTGATGACAGTGATGGTGGTGGTAGTGGCAGTAATGATGACGGTGGTGGAACGGTGATGACAGTGATGGTGGTGGTAGTGGCAGTAATGATGACGGTGGTGGAATGGTGATGACAGTGATGGTGGTGGTAGTGGCAGTAATGATGACAGTGGTGGAATGGTGATGACAGTGATGATGGCAGTAATGATGACGGTGGTGGAATGTTGATGACAGTGATGGTGGTGGTAGTGGCAGTAATGATGACAGTGGTGGAATGGTGATGACAGTGATGATGGCAGTAATGATGACAGTGGTGGAATGGTGATGACAGTGATGGTGGTGGTAGTGGCAGTAATGATGATGGTGGTGATGATAGTGATGATGGCGATGATGTTGATTGAGGGTGATGGTAATGCTGATGGTGGTGGTAATGATAATTGTGATGGTGGTGGTGATAATGTTGCTGGGGATGATGATGGTTGTTGTGGTTGCAATGTGGTTGGTGATGATGATGATGCATAATCTTAATCCTCACAATGACCTTATATGTTGGTACAGGTTAGAAAGCTGAGGCTAAAAGAGATTAAATAACTGTCCAATGTCACATGGAAGATGGGAGAGCAAGAACTCACACCCAGATCCTTACGATTTTAGCTTCATGCTTTCATCAGTTGAGGAATTGTAGAGGATATGTTTGCTTTCTGGCTGCCCAGCAGCCTGACACTCTATATCCTATAACTCCATTGAGGGAACTACCCTTTGCTCCCTTCTTGATATGAGCATGGTCCTGCTTCCACCTCCAGCATGGAGCAGCTGGAGTTGGAAGATGCAGGTTGGAGTTAATCAGTGATGGGTTTAGGGGCAGGCTGGTTACTCAAGTTTGACCTCTCAGAGCTGAAAGGCTATTTTTGTGTAAGGGGGAGAATGGCCTTCCTTATTTCTTTCCTGGCAGAGCCAGAGCTGCCACAGCCAAAGCAGTCATGAGAATGTCACCTTTGTGCCCAAGAATAATGCCTACTCCATGGTTGGACAGGGCCTGGGGCCATGATGTGAGCCTGCAGAATTTTTAGCTCACTAAGAATTTCCCTTTTTTGCTTAATCCAACTTAAGTTGGATTTCTGTCACTTGCAAGAGAGATTCATGTTAGACACAACTCTATTTCTTATTATTATCAGGGTCTGCCATGACAGAGTTCTTAGCATATGCTTGCACTGGATTCACTTTCTTATTGTTTCTCCTCCAGCAGCCCTGCAGCCCACATTTCAGCTGACGAAACAATCAATGAGACTTCACGACATTTTTTTAAATTGACATGGAGTCTCACTCTGTCGCTCAGGCTGGAGTGCAATGGCATGATCTCAGCTCACTGCAACCTCTGCCTCCCAGGTTCAAGTGATTCTCCTGCTTCAGTCTCCTGAGTAATTGGGATTACAGGGGTGCACCACCACGCCTAGATAATTTTTGTATTTTTAGTAGAGAAAGGGTTTCACCATGTTGGTCAGGCTGGTCTCAAATTCCTGACTTTGTGATCTGCCTGCTTCAGCCTCCCAAAGTGCTGGGATTACAGGTGTGAGGCACTGCACCCAGCCAGAGAGTTCATGACTTTTCTGTGTCCTGACAGACAGTAAGTGGGAGCCAGGTTTAGACAGTTCAGGTTTGTCTGTACCATCCCATACCTTCGCTGAGCCTCAGGTTTCTCATTTGTAAACTAGGAACAATAATATCTAATTCATAGAGGTATGCAGCATTTAAATTTAAAAAAATTGCAAAACACTGGGAGCAGCCTGGCCCACCTATAGGTGTTCTTCATTTGCCAAGATTCCTTTTACTTGGCCTTAATGCTCCCAGACTCAGCAGTGCAGAAAGAGGGATCAAGAAATCAAGGAGGTGAAGTTTTTAAATAGTAGGAAAAGCACAGAAAAAGGAAAGCCAACTTTGAAATCATCTAGACCATTTGTTTTTAACCTTTTTGTTAAACAAACAAAAAACCCCACCTTTTTTCAAATGAAAGCTTATGCAAAGGCTGATAAGAAAAACACCACTTGAAAATGCTGGTTTTTTCAATGAGGGGTTAGAGCTGAGTGGTACAAAGAGGTAACATGCCTAGTTCATGTCTGTCTGTCTAGTGGCAGAGTCAGAACACATATCCAGGGCTTCAGACTCCTAATGCCCTCACCAGTACCTCTGAGAAAGTGGAGCAGGGATCTTAAGGCAGGCTTAGTGTTTCAATGGCCAAAGGGGCTAGGCTGATGGATATAATTGTCAGAGCATAATGCAAAAAGGAGAAGAAATCCCTAAAATATATTACAGGTACTGATACCACATCCTGCACAAATGTTCCCTCTCTTGCTCTTAGCCGTCAACCAATACCAAATACCATCCTAGACTTGGGGCCATGGGATGTGTCTGCCTCTCCTCCAGCTGTAGGTCCCCTGTTTAATACCCTCCTACACACATTAGACATATGGATATTTGGGAAGAAGACTAGTTTAATTATAACTTTTGTTGTTATTGTTTTACATTATGTTAAAGTCAGTCTGGCTAATTTCACATAAAAGTAATCTAACACTCTTGAGGGCTGGATGAAAACCTCACTTATCTGGAGCAAGAATATGAATGCTAAAATTATGGATTAAGAGACTCAAAGACATTTACTATTTTTTTTTGCATGTTTTAGGTGTAAGGGAAATATATAAATAAAAAATGGATCATACCCCAAAGCTTCAACCACCAAAAATACCTTGCTGACATACCCCACTATGAAACCAAAGACAAGAAATCAGCTACAAATAAAGATCCTGCACAAGACCCTGTAGGAGGGCGTAAAAACATCCAAAGAACAAGTCTATTGGCTGTATTCAACCTGTACTGCAGTTAAAGGAATATCCACACACAGAGATAAGAAAGAATCAACACAAGAACTCCAATTACTCAAATGGCTAGAGTGTCATATGTCCTCCAAACAACCATACCAGTTTTCTAACAGGGGTTCTTAACAAGGCTGAGCTGGCTGAAATGACAGAACTGGAATTCAGACTATGGATAGGAATGAAGATCATCAAGATTCAGAAGAATGGCAAAATCCAATCCAAGGAAATTAAGGATCACAATAAAATGATATAGAAGCTGAAAGACAAAATCACTGGTATAATAAAGAACCTAATAGATCTGACAGAGCTGAGAGTTGAGAAACAACCTATAAGAATTTCACAAAGCAATCCAAGTATTAATAGCAGAATAGACCAAGCTGAGGAAAGACTCTCAGAAATGGAAGACTGGCTTTCTGAAATAAGACAGTTGGAAAAAATAAAAAAGAACAAAGAATGAACAAAACCTCCAAGAAATATAGGATTATGTAAAAAGGCCAAATCTACAAATCACTGGCATCTCTGATAGGGATAGGAAGAAAGTAAACAATTTAGAAAACATTTTAGGATATTGTCCATGAAAACTTCTTCAACCTTGCTAGAGAGGCCAATAGTCAAATTTAGAAAATACAGAGAAGCCCTGCAAGATTCTACACAAGAAGATCATCTCCAAGACACATAATCATCAGATTTTCCGAGGTCAAAATGAAAGACAGAATCTTAAAAGCACCAAGAGAGAAAGGACAGGTCATCTACAAAGGGAACTCCATCAAGCTAACAGGATACCTCTCAGCTGAACTTGTACAAGCTAGATGAGATTGGGGCCTATATTCAATATTCTTAAAAAATGTCCAACCAATATAAATTTCATATCCAGCCAAACTAAGCTTCCTAAACAACAGAGAAATAAAATCCTTTTCAGATAAACAAACATTGAGTGAGTTGGTTACCACCAAACCTCCCTTACAAGAAATCTTGGAAGGAACACTAACTATAGAAAGGAAAGATGGCTACCAGCCAATACAAAAATACACTTAAATACACAAACCAGTGACAGTATAAAACCACTACACAAGCAAGCCAGATCACAACACAACGACAGCATCAAATTCACACATACCAATAGTAACCTTGAATGTAAATGGGCTAAATGCCCAACTTAAGAGGCACAGAGTGACAAGGTGATTAAAAAGCAAGACACAAAGGTATGCTGCCTTCAAGAGACCCATCTCACATGTAATGACACCCATAGACTCAGAATAAAGGGACTGAGGAGAATCTACCAAGCAAATGGAAATCAGAAGAACAAAGCAGGGGTTGCAATCCTAATTTCAGACAAAACAGACTTTAAACCAACAAAGACCAAAAAAGACACAGAAGGGCATTACATAATGGTAAAGGGTTCAATTCAACAAGAACACCTAACTATCCTACATATATATGCGCCCTACACAGGAGCACCCAGCTTCATAAAGAAAGTTCTTAGAGACCTACAGAGAGACTTAGATGCCTACACAGTAATAGTGGGAGACTTCAGTATTCCACTGACAGTATTAGATCATTGAGGCACAAAATTAACAAAGATATTCAGGACCTGAGCTGAACATTGGACCAAATGGATCTGACAGACTTCTGCAGAACTCTCTTTCCCAAAACAACAGAATATACATTATTCTCATCACCACATGGCAATACTGTAAAAATCAACCACATAATTGGACATAAAACAATCTTTAGCAAATGCAAAGGAACAAAAATCATGCCAAACACTCTTTCAGACCACAGCACAATGAAACAGAAGTCAAGATTAAGAAAATTACTCAAAACCATACAATTACATGGAAATCAAACAATATGCTCCTGAATGACTTTTGGGTAAATAATGAAATTATGGCAGAAATCAGGAAGTTCTTTGAACTAATGAGGAGGAAGATACAGCCTACCTGAATCTCTTGGACACAGCTAAGGTTGTGTTAAGAGAGAAATTCATAGCACTTAATGCTGACATCAAAAAGAAAGATCTCAAATTAAGAACCTAATATCACAATGGAGAGAATTAGAGAAACAAGAGCAAATCAGTCCCAGAGCTAGCAGATGGCAAGAAATAACCAAAATTAGAGCTGAACTGAAGAAAGTCAAGCCATGAAAATTCACTGGAAAGATCAACAAATCCAGGTGTTGGTTTTTTTGAAAACAGTAATAAGATAGGTAGGGTGCTAGCTGGGATAATAAAGAAAAAAGAGAGAAGACCAAAATAAACACAAAGGGGATGTTAGCACTGACCCCACAAACAATAGAGATAACTACCAGAAACTACTACAAACAGCTCTATGCACACAAACTAGAAAACCTAGAAGAGATGAGTAAATTCCTGGACACACACACCCTCCCAAGACTGAACCAGGAAGAAATTGATTCCTTGAACAGACATGAGCTCCAAAATTGAATCAGTAATAAGTAGCCTACTAACCAACAACAATATGGGACCAGATAGATTCACAGCTGAATTCTACCAGATGTACAAAGAGGAGTTATGACCATTCCTACTGAAACTATTCAAAAAATTTGAGGAAGAGGGTCTCTTTTTCCAATTCATCCTATGAGACCAGCATCATCCTGATACCAAAACCTAGCAGAGACACAACAATAAAAACATCAGGCCAATATCCCTGATGAACATTGATGCAAAAATCCTCAACAAAATACTTGCAAACCAAATCCAGCAGCACATGAAAAAGCTAATCCATTATGATCAAGCAGCCTTCATCCCCAGGATGTAAGCCTGGTTCAACATATGTAAATCAATAAATGTGATTTATCACATAAATAGAACTAAATACAAAACCCACATGATTATCTCAATAGATACAGAAAAGGCTTTTGATAAAATTTACCACCCTTCATGTTGAAAACTCTCAATAAACTAGGTACTGAAGGAATATATCTCAAAATAATAAGAGATGTCTATGGCAGGCCCACAGCCAACATCATACTGAATGGGCAAAAGCTGGAAGAATTACCCTTGAAAACCAGCCCAAGATAAGGACACCCTGTCTCACCACTCCTATTCAATATAGTATTAGAAGCCCTGGTCAGAGCAATCAGGCAAGAGAAAGAAATAAAGGGCATCCAAACAAGAAGAGAGGAAATCAAACTATCCCTGTTTGCAGATGACATGCTTGTAATCTAGAAAACCCCATAGTCCAAGCCCAAAAGCTCCTTCAGCTGATAATTTCAGCAAAGTTTCAGGATACAAAATCAGTGTACAAAAATCATTAGCATCCCTATACAGAAACAACAGCCAAGCTGAGAGGCAAATTAGGAACACATTCCATTCACAAATGCCACAAAAAGAATAAAATACACAAGAATACAGCTATCCAGGGATGTGAAAGATCTCTACAATGAGAATTACAAAACACTCCTCAAAGAAATCAGTGATGACACAAATGAATGGAAAAACATCGCATGCTCATGGATTGGAAGAATTAATATCATTAAAATGGTCATACTGCCCAAAGTAATTTACAGATTCATTGCTATTCCTATCAAAATGCCAATGACATTCTTCACAGCACTATTAAAAAACTATTTTAAAGTTTATAAAGAACCAAAAAGGAGCCAGAATAGCCAAGGTAATCCTAAACAAAAAGAACAAAGCTGGAGACATCACATTACCTGGCTTCAAACTACATTTCAGGGCTACACTAACTAAAACAGCATGGTACTGGTAAGAAAAAGAGACACATAGACCAATGAAACAGAATAGAGAGCCCAGAAATAAGGCCATGCACCTACGGACATCTGATTTTTGACAAAGCTGACAAAAATAAGCAATGGGAATAGAACTCCCTATTCAATAAATGATGCTGGGGTAACTGACTAACCATATGCAGAAGATGGAAACTGGTCCCCTTTCCTTACACCATACACAAAAATCAACTTGAGATGGATTGAAGACCTAAATGTAAAACCCAAAAGTATAAAAATCCTGGAAGACAACCTAGGTAATATCATCCTGGATATAGGAACAGGCAAAGATTTCATAAAAACACCAAAAGCAATTTCAACAAAGGCAAAAATTGACAAATGGGATCTAATTAAACTTAAGAGCTTCTGGACGGAAAAGAAACTATCAAGAGAGTAAATGGAAAACCTACAGAATAGGAGAAAATAGTTGCAAATTATGCACCTGAAAAAGGTCTAATATCCAGCATCTATGAGGAACTTAAACAAATTAACTAGAAGAAACATAATCCCATTAAAAAGTGAATAAGGGACACCAACAAACACTTTTTCTAAAGAAGACATATGTTGGGCCAACAAGCATATGAAAAGAAGCTCAATATCACTGATCGTTAGAGAAATGCAAATCAAAACCACAAGGAAAAACCATCTCATACCAGCCAGAATGGCTGTTTCTAAAAAGTCAAAAAATAACAGATGCTGGCAAGGTTGCAGAGAAATGGGAACAGTTACACACTGTTGGTGGGACTGTAAATTATTTCAACCACTGTGGAAAGCAGTATGGTGATTCTCAAAGAGCTAAAAACAGAACTGACATTCAACCCAGCAATCTGACTACTGGACATATACCTAGAGAAATAGAAATCATTATACCCTAATGACACACACGTGCACCTGAAAGTTCATTGCAGCACTACTCACAGTAGCAAAGACAGGCTCACCTATATGCCCATCAATGACACATTGGATAAAGAAAATGTGGTACATACACACCATGGAACATTATATAGCTATAAAAAAGAATGAGGTAATGTCTTTTATAGAAACATGAACGAAGCTGGAGGCTTCATTTAAATTAAATTAAATTAAACTAATTTAAGCTAAATTAAACTAATTAAATTAAACTGTGTTAGTTTATTCTTAGAAAACTAACACAGGAACAGAAAACTAAATACCACATGTTCACACTTATAAGTGGGAGCTAAATGATGACAACTCATGGGCATGAAGAAAAGCGCAACAGACATTGGGGCCTACTTGAGGGAGAAGAGTGGGAGGAGGGAGAGGAGCAGGAAATACTAAGTATTGGGTACTAGGCTTAGTACCTAGGTGACAAAATGAGCTGTATGAAAAACCACTGTTTACCTATAAAATAAACTTGCACATGTACCCCTGAATCTAAAATAAAAGTTAAAAAAGTATTTAAAATAAAAACGTTCTGAAAACAAAAAGAGAGAGACTCAAAGATGTAGTTTTCCTTCCTTTGATCATGTGCCTTGGGAATTGATTAAGACAGACAGGTGCCCAGACAAAACCAGGAGTGCGGTGGACCACGTTCACAGACAGGAGTTTGTACAGCTTTCTCCAAAATGCTCATTTTGTCACATGGACTGTGGGTCAAAACCAATTTGTTATGTGGGTGATGGAATTTATCTCACCTTTGGTATCTCCCCAGCCAGTGATGAAACATTCAGTCCGGTCGGCGACCACATAATTGGGGGATGGCAGACAAGCTGGGATTACTTTGTCAGTGATGATGGCAGGACTGAAAGAAAAGCATCAGCAGCTGTTTGACTGTTTTGCTGGGAGCTGCAGCACCCACAACCAGTCATCCCTGCCTTGAGGCTCCAGAGCCCTCTGAGCTGGCACTGCCTTGGTTCACTGACCCAGAATAACACAGAACATAGTGTTTCACCTTCACATTTGTCTGAGGTTGTCTATCAACTACACAGATACAAGGTTTCATTTGAAAGGCATCAGTTGCTTACAAGAAACTGCTGGTGGCCTTCACCTTTGAAAGTAGGGATGACAAAGGCGCACTTCTCATGTATATTCTGTGCACGACTGGAATCTCATGCTGAGTGAGTCCTTTCATATTAATTGAATAGGCTATAGATCAGTACACAGAATGTCTGACTGAGATGCCACCAAGAGGCTGTAAAATTGCAAATGTGTTGTGTGTCCAGAGCAAGGTGCTCCATCCTGGGATCCTCCTTAGTGAACGTTACTACACCATAGTTGTAAGAATCCAGTAAAATGTTAGACATGAAAGAGGATTGGAATAAACCCCTTGCATGAACAAAATGGTATTGTTTTCAAAGAACATTCATACACTTCAGATTTCCAGGGACTCTCAAACATTAGAACTCTGCTTTTATACCTGATTCTACTTTAGTAAGTGCAAGAAGATAAAGGACTGGAAATGTGAAATGTCCTATTCTGATCAAGAATCATCATTGTCACCAACTTTGAAGCAGACATACTTCCTGCTTCTCGCACCGGAAATTCCAGCCTGTGGTGCAGACATCCTCACTCTACAGGTTCCCTTGTGGAGCACTAAATGCCCTGGACTCTAGGGGCGTGGGGATGTGGGTGGGAACTCTAAATCTATCAGCCTATCAGAGAACGCCTCCAGAACCCAATATTTCCAAATTACTTGTTCAAGCCATCAGAACACCCCAGCTCTCTGAGGACTGTGAGGAGCGGAAACCTTCTATTTGCACATTCGCTGGGATGGTGGGAGGACACTGGGGAGTGCGAGGGAGATCAGCTACTATTTATAGAGGCTGAGGAGCAAGAAATACTGAGCATTGGGTACTGGGCTTAGTACCTAGGTGACAAAATAATCTGTTTGAAAAACCACTGTTTACCTATACAATAAACTTGCACATGTACCCCTGAATCTAAAATAAAAATTTAAAAATTAATTAAAATAAAATAAAGGCCCTTCTCTTCTTCCTAGAGTGTCAGAGCATCCCAGGGCATCACCCTTTGGTTCACAGACCCAGAGAAGCTGCCTCAGGCTTGTGGCCAGGTCCAGGAGAGCAAGTCATGCCCACCTATGTCTGCACTGACATCCTGCCTTCCAGAGTCACCAGCATGGTGAGCGCCCTGCCTGCCTTGTCACCTGTCCCAAATCTGCCTCTCCTACAAATAGCTGTTTCTTAGCTTACTCAACTAGCATCTGGCTCCAAACAGCACTAACTTTAAGTGACATAAGCAAATGTATCACTTTGCTAGGCTTAATGAAACAACATTGTCGGGAAAGAGAAAATCAAAGAAAACAATAATAGTAATATAATTTGCATTTGTATTTGTAATTTTTTTGACATTGTGAAGTCTTTTAATACATTATATATATATACATATATATATATATGTATATATATATATATATATATATATATATAGTCTTACTCTATTGCCCAGGCTCGAGTGCAGTGACATGATCATAGCTCACTGCAGCCTCAAACTCCAGGACTCAAGTGATCCTCCTGCCTCAGCCTCCCAGGTAACTGGGATTATAGCTGTCCATACCAGACCCAGCTCAATGTTGTGTTTTTTCAAGTGCTTTGAAATGAATACACAATCTCACTTGATTCTCTCCATCATATTATTATGGAAGGAGAATTGTCAGCCTGGGATAACTGAATCTTTCTCTGACCATGAATGCATATGAACTGGCAAACATTAAGTGAGTTTTAGGGGTAACAGAGTACTTTATATTTCAACTCTTTTTCCACATGAGGAAACAGTCCTGCTGCCTTTCTCAAGAGCATAGCTAGCATGTGGCAGGGCTGGGGTTGAAGATTATTGCTATCTCCAAAGCCCTTGAGCCTTTCTTGTCACAGACAGCCCCTCCCCATGCCATGCAGTGGCCATGGCTCATAAAATCCAGAGAAGTATCTTCACCAGTGTGGGGTGAGACCACAGGTGAGCGAGTACCTGCTTAGCTTCAGCAAGGCAATATCTGCTCCTACGGGCCCCGAGAACATCTTAGACACTTCTATTTCCTGAACATGGGATTCAAGATTCACTTCTTGGTGTGCACCCAGGATGACCTTGTAGGAGGAAGGCCTTGAGGACCTAGAAAAGAGGAGCGTGTCAAGAGCAAAATATGGTCCAGCCCCTTCAGATACCCTCTGTGCCGTGAACTTAGCACTGTCTCCCTGACACCCTCGGACACCCAGGCTCAGTGACTTCTGAGTGACAAGAAGTAAAATTCATGATTTGCCTGAAACAGGCAGTTAAGGAATGTTCTCAGGCTGTTTGGGCAGAGACTGATGCCTGTGGTAGGGAACGGCTCTGTCCTGCGGTTTAGTCAGGCCCACAAAATCATCTGCACTGAGTCTTTCCTCCGCACTTTCTAGAAACACTTCCCTTCTCTCTTATCCAATTGTCCCGGCAATTCTGCCTCAGGCTTGTGCACATGCATTCCCTAGTCCGTAGTGTCACTGCCAGCAAAGGAAGGGAGGAAGAGAGAGAGAGAGAGAGAGAGAGAGAGAGGAAAGGAGGAAGGGAGGAAAAGAGGGAGGGAAAAAACATTTAAGACAAGACCTCATGTCAATTGTCCCCTAAACATACCTCTCCAAGCAGTGGGCAGCAGTCAACACCCACTCTGAGGATATCAAGGTACCTCCACAGAAGTGTGTTCCAAACCTAGAAAGAGGATTTTGTTCAAATTTTAGTTAAATTGATACTTGGTTCTGCTCTATTGTACAGAAAGTCACGTTCACACAATTTTCATCATGTTCATATTCCCAGACATCAGGATGGTAATACTTTCGACCTGTGCTCCAGATTTTGATGGAGCTACGCAGATCAAGAAAAAGATTCTAATTTTGGCCATTTTCACAGTAGAGAACCTATAAAAAATATATACATATATTAATTTTTGTAGCTTTTTTCCTCCTTCAGAAAACTTAGAGGCAGGTACTGATGCCTCAGCTGTGTGCATTCTGTGTAATGTAGAAGGTTTTGTGGGGCTTACGTAGAAGGACAGTATAGATGGTTTCTGGGCCTGTTCTTACCTTGTTCTAAGACTGACTTGCCAGGGCCAGGAATGTGGGTGGGCCACACACCCCCCTACAACCCTTCCAGGACATTTCTTCGGCTCCACTTGAGGCTTCCCACAACCAAATGAAGCTGACGCTGTGGCACAAGGTGGCAAAGAAATCCCATTTGAGTCAAGGTAGCAATTTTGTGGTGTAATTCAAGACAAATTCCAAGCACTGAGTTTTTGACATCTCAAAGGCCAAACTAAATAGTAAAATCGTAAGCATATTTTGGAACATTTTCTCTAAGTTTCAAAAGTGGTAGTAGACAACACAGAACTCTCTCTTTTCAAGGAAATATAACCACTTTGTAATTATTTTGTTAGAGAAGTGATCAAATAAATTGGTATAGTTTGGCAATAGAATGATATTTTTTTCTGAGAGGACCTTGATTGGCACAAATGGTGATTTGTCATTGTTATTCTGACTCCATGCAGTATGTTTAGAACATGATGCCATCCATCCCATCACCACATCATCATCACCATCGCCATCTAAACCATGTAAAGTTGACTGAAAACTGTAATTGTCATCCCTGCTGAAAGGCATGAAGGTTTCTTTTTCCATGTGAGTCTCTGTGTGTGCACGTGTGTGGGTGTGTGTATGTGATTGTATGTAATGAGGATAACTGTCCTATGTTGAAATGTTGCCTTCTCCCAGCCAGCTTCAGGGCAGCTCCTCTGGGGAGCCTCCCATGACTAACCTACTGCCATGGGGGTGACTTTATTCTTCTTTTACCTCCTCCCTGCTTCTCTCTGCAGCAGCCCACAAGGTCTCTGGAGGTAGGGACAGTGTCCCATCTTTGGTATTACCCACCAGTGCCTACAGCAGTGCAAGGGCTGCAGAGGGTGCTCAAAAATGCTTCTCTGTTGTCTCCAGCCCTTCAAGGTCTACCAAGGCGGGTGGATCACGAGGTCAAGAGATCAAGACCATCCCGGTCAACATGGTGAAACCCTGTCTCTACTAACAATACAAAAAAATTAGCTGGGCGTGGTGGCGCGTATCTATAATCCCAGCTACTCAGGAGGCTGAGGCAGGAGAATTGCCTGAACCCAGGAGGTGGAGGTTGCGGTGAGCCGAGATCACGCTATTGCACTCCAGCCTGGGTAACAGGAGCGAAACTCCGTCTCAAAAAAAAAAAATTAATATAGTTAATAATTATTCATATAATTATTAATAACAACTGCAAGAGGAAATTCCTTCCCAGCCAATCAGAGATTCTATGCTCTGGTGAATCTGGAACCTGAGTTTTGTAAATAACTTTCCATTTGCTGTTCTGAGAATCTTTGGAAGTCTTTTTTAAAAAAGAAGCATGGCATAGAATGAAATCTTCTCTAGGACTGAGCTCAATTTCTGCTAGTATGCTTGACATACAGTAGACATGCATCACTGCACTAAGAGAGTTATGGTACCCTGCTCCTACTATTCCAAACAAACCTGAACATTTCTATTTATTTTTACTTATTATTTATGTGGTGGAAGTTGGTGGAAAGGAAATCGTTATTAAAATCATTCACCACCAGAGGCTCTAGCTTTCTCAAGCAGGAATCAAACCTGAATATCCCACCAACCACATCCTTCTGCAGGAGATAGTCCTCAGGATTTCCAAGTGTCTGATGCAAACCCTTCTCACCAAGTTTGGGATTAACCGCACTTGTCTCACCTCAAGGCAAGGTGGGGGACCTGTCACAGTGCACTGGGAAAACTCCTGTTCCCATTTTCCCTTCTTTCTCCAATCTCTAAGGACCTGATTCCCAAACATCCTCAATGTGGGTGAGGACACCAGAATTGCACCTGGGAAGCTACTGCACTTCCCTTCCATGGGAGTCAAAGGTGCGTGAGTCCCAGGTATGCTAGTGGGTCTGAGGCAGGAGAGTCAGTCTGGGCTCAACTTCAAGGCAGCCTGTCAAGGATAGAGAGCCCCAGCAGTGAGTGGCATGTACCAGACAGGGCCAGAAGTGGAGAACTGGCACTGACCCCATCAAGGGACTTTGAAGTAGAGGGGCCACCAAGATGCTTCTGCAGAACAGACAAAAGCACCCACTAGAGGAAAAAGTCAGCTATCAACTCACACTAAATCCAGAGGCCACGATGCCGCATTACAATAATACTGGCCAAGTAGAATCTTTCCTATCATCCTAATCCTTCCTTCCTCCCTCTTGTTCTCTCCAGGAGTGGCCCAAATGCAAAGCTGGGCAGTGTGGCTCCCATAATCTTCATCACTGTCCTGTACCACCTCCCCATCACTGCCCCGTACTACCTCCCCAGGCAATCTCGGGATGGTGGTCTTCAGTGGACTAGGAGGCCAAGCTCCTTCTCCCAGCTCAAGGTCCCTCCACATGGCAGACCAAACCACAAGCAGTCAAATTATGCAAAGGAAAAGTCCAGGGTGGTTTTCTGTAATTAGGACTGAAAAATTGATTGGTTACAGTGGAATGTTAAATACGGGACAATTCCAAGTAGCTTCCTTTTTTTTCAGGAATACCTATGGATTTGTTATTCCAATTGTTTAAGAATGAATGTCAAGTCCCTTTCCCCGGATCCAAGCCTCATATTCCCAACAAGAGTCTCAGAGCAATAAGCAGTCTCTAAGCTACGTTCCTAATGCGACTTGTGAGTAGCAAACTTACAAGAAAGGCAGCGCTGCCCTACCCTTCACTGAATTCCTAGGCTGGCCATCTGTAGGTTTACAATGTGCATTACACGCTTAGCTGTTTCCTGCTCTTTCTATTTTCTTTCTTGCTTCTCAGCTGCCGAAGGGGAAAGTTTTTCATCTGAATGACTCTAAATTTGTTTTTCATGCATCCCACGCTAGTCATGGCAGCATGATCACCTCTTTGGGAATTTTACATTCATTTTATTTATGCATGTGCAGGGTGATGGGTGTGTTCCCTAACAAATGTGGCCAATAGTAGAGCAGATTCAAGATGCCCGTGACGAAGAGCGGGGTCTGGTGGAGGGGCCAGCCATCTCCTCCCCAGAAGCACTGTGCTAAGAAGCCCTTTTCTTTTTTTGTTGCAAATCCATATTAAGGAAGCAGTTTCCTTACCAAAAGGAAGGCAACCTACCACACTGAGGAATATCACAGTAGTCGAAAAGTTTGCTTGGATTTGTTGTGTAGCACCAGGGACCACCGACATCACCATCAGGGTTACGGCAGTACTGAAAACAAGGAGGCATGTAAGCTCCAGCTTATGTGGGGCAGGAGAGGGAGAAGGTGTTCTGAGTCTCATGCATTTCACATCTAATGTCTATCCTTAGAAGACGTAAGGGAGCCCTTCCTTCTCCCTCCCTCCCTCCCTCCCTCCCTCCCTCCCTCCCTCCTTCCTTCCTTCCTTCTTTTCTTTTTGAGATGGAGTCTCACTCTTGTCACCTAGGCTGGAGTGCAGTGGCAAGATCTCAGCTCACTGCAACCTACACCTGCTGGATTCAAGAGATTCTCCTGCTTCAGCCTCCCAAGTAGCTGGGACTACAGGCATGAACCACAATGCCTGGCTAATTTTTTGTATTTTTAGTAGACATGAGGTTTCACCATTTTGGCCAGGCTAGTCTCAAATTCCTGACCTCAGGGGATCTGCTCACCTCAGCCTCCCAAAGTGTAGGGATTACAGGCATGAGTCACCATGCGCAGTCTCCTCTTTCTGTTTCTTTTTTCTTTCTTATTTTTATCATATTTTTTGGCAAAGTTATTTTTGAATCCCCTAAAGCCATCAGTCCTTTGCCCCTGTTCAAAAGGAGTTATGAGGCCATACCCCTAAACAGGGAGTGGTGACCCTGAGGGGTCTTTGGAGAATGAGTCTCCCTTTCAGGAGCCTGAGCCGCTGGAGGTCTTAGAGCCTCAGCACCAAAGGACAGTGGGACATCATTGATGTGCCTTGTCCCTGGAGGGCTCAGTGCTCTCCTACCCGATGAAGCCTGTTTGCTGTTGATTCAGAAACATTTATTTCCAAGCACTGTGCACCCTCCACTGGGCAAGACACAGAAAGGCAGGATCAGCCTTCTCTTCATGTGATGCTGTCATAGAATAAGAAATGTGTATTTGGTCCCCGCCCCCCCAGTTCCTGACACAGAGCTCCTAAATCCCTTAGGGGTTCCTGAGTGACGGAAGCATCTTTTGTTTGAATGAAGCAATTCTTGGTGGGTTTCTGGATAGTCTCAGGATGTGGCTGGTTGCCAAGGGAACCAACCATGTGATTTGAGAGTTTCGACTGTTCAGCCCCACCCTTCAACCTCCAGGGAGAAAAGAGGAGCTGAAGGTGAGCCGATCACCAATGACCAATGATGTATTCAACTGTGCCTCTGTAATGAAGCCTCCATAAAAACCCAACAAGACTGCGCTTGGAGAGCTTCTGGGCTGCTGAACACTTGGGGTCTGGGAGCCGGTGCACTGGAGAGGGCGTGGAAGCTCTGAGCCCCTTCCCACGTGCCTTGCCCTGTGCATCTCTTCCGTCTGGCTGTTCATGGGGATCCTTTGTAATGTCTTTTATAATAAATGGGTAAATAAAAGCAATGTGTTCCCCTGAGTTCTGTGAGCCACTCCAGCAGATTAATGAAACTCAGTGAGGGTTTCATTAAATGCAGAAAAACAGATTTTTATCCAGTCAGGCAGAAGTACAGGTCACAGCCTGGAACTTGGGATTGGCATCTGGAGTGGGATGGTCTTGTGGAACTGAGCCTTAACTTGTGGGATCTGACCTTGTCTCCAGATAGAGTGTCAGGATTGGGTTACATTGTAGGACACCTGGCTGGTATCTGCTGGAGACTCGCTTGGGGTGTGAGGAGAAATCCCCCCACATCTGGTGTCAGAAGTGTTGTGTTGTGTGGTGTGAGAGTGGGACAACACAGACACTTTACTTTTTCCCCGATCTCAGTCTTCCCTACACAGAGGCTGTCTCAGAGAATGCGTGAGACTAGGGGAAGTCCCACTGTGCCCTGATGGCCCATCCCACGCGC
This sequence comes from Saguinus oedipus, assembly GCA_031835075.1. NCBI lineage: Eukaryota > Metazoa > Chordata > Mammalia > Primates > Cebidae > Saguinus > Saguinus oedipus. Next base: position 170,461,837 of record CM063172.1, on the reverse strand, counting down.
CTTGCCCTGTGCCTTTTCTTTTCTAGAAAAATCGGACTTAAACATCATAAGGGCATCTTTGATCACTGGAATCTAGCATACAAACACTAGAAACTAGAAACAGTGCCCAATAATGGAAACTTTAAAGAAATGTCACTAAAGGGAAGAGGCCTGAGAACCCTCACATGTGTGGAGGTTTGCTGGCCTGTGCTGCTTGTACTTTTCACACTAAGGCCAATTATATTCTAGCTTAGCCCCCTGAAGCCTTTCCAAAATTTTCTTCTGCCCCTCTCCCTGACTAGCAAAAAAGAGCAGTCCAAACAGATTTTCTGTAATACAGAACCAATTCTGTTTGCGAAGATTGGTGAACAAAAGGCAAAAGAGTCCAAATCAAAGTGGCTTACGTTTTTTTCCAGACCTGCCCGTGGATTTGTTTCTGGAGTGAAACTGTTGTGTTTATGGGGCTCCTGGGCAGCCCATTCTTGGCATGGAGTTCCAGTAACAGTGGTCGCCTTCTTGCCCCGGTATCCTTTCCCATTCCCAAGTATACACTCTTTAGGGGAAAAAAATGGATGATTATGAACAGCTGCGTAGACCCAGGATAATATGGAATCAGTGCAGTCATGTCAGGTTTCTCTAGGATGACAGAGTCAGGGCCACATTCCTCAGAAACGGCAATGTCGAAGACTGCAATGAACACTGCCTACTTTAAGTTACTGGAGATGCTTATTGACTTGGAAAGAGTCATACATTTGGCAGCATGTTAGAATAGGAATTTGGACTGGGAGGCTGAGATAACCCATTTTAGAACAAGGTGAGTGGTTAAGCTGAGCACCCTGGAGGGTTTGCGCCTGTCCTAAAGACATGCCCACTCACATTGTGACAAAAGTCACACCTCTGACTCTCCGAGAGAGTGAGTGCACTGAGGCTTCCTTCCACATGGCAGACCCTGAAAAAACACTTAATTCCCTGTGCAGCATGGAAGGCTTCTGCATCTGTGAGATTTCCCATGGCTTTTCATCCCAGCGTCCAAGTATGTAGGTGTCTGGCCACAGATGTCTTACCTGGTTCAGAAGGAGTCTGTACATTTGGAACTTGGGCAACAGACGGAGGTGCCACGACGCTCCCTTCTGTTTCTGAGCATTTTTTCAGGTTGCAATACTCCCACCTGACCGTGGGGTCTGTGGTGAAACACCAAGGGCTTTTATCAGCATCTGGATTCCTGCAGTAGTTCATTGTCAGGTCACTGTAAATTCCAAAACAATACAGGTCACAAGACTTGGGAGAATATTCAAGGGCACCCAGCACCCTCTTCAGCTTGTTTTAGCAAAGTGTTAACAAGCAGCTTTGAAATATTACCATTATAGGTACAATAGTGCTGTCACAAGCACAAATGGTCCTCAACTTTAAAGAACTGTGTACTTTTCACAGACAGATTTTTAGTTTTAAAAATCAAAAGTGGTATATGTTCCATATAAAAACTCAGATCATACATAAATGAGTAAATGAAAGGATCAGAATATCCTCCTTCCACCTTCTGCCAAATACATTTCTCAGGAATAACAGGTACAGATTTTAAGTGTATATTTTACATTTTGATGCCCATAAAATATATCTCTAACTGTCTAGCTTTCTGTATTTCTCTCTATAGGACTATATTGTAACATGTGCATTAGAACTAAAATATATTTCTCCAAGGAGGAAATGACATCCAAGATGACAGCATTCCTAGGCCAGTCACCTTACTCTAAGTACTCATAGTATAACTAAAGGGCTCTACTTTTATGATGAAAAACAACCATGAAAATAGTGTTACTGTCAATAGCATGTCAGCTGTGTCAAGTGGGTTTGTTTCTGCAAGAATTATCAAAGCTGCCCTGAGAAACTAGCTCCCAGGCAGGATGCCGTTTCTCTAGGATGGGTTCATGGGCGGGACCGCCTCTCCTGCTCGCAGTCCATCCTCTGCTTGCTGCAGCCACTCTGGGACTGAGGGACTGGGGGATAAGATGAAAGAATAGTGGGACTCAAGGCAGGAAGAGAGACGGCTGGATACACTATGGGATCTGAAAAGGCTGGGCAGCTACAGAGGAGCCAGAAAACAATGGAGTAAGAGGCAAAGCAGGTGAGGACCCTGGGCTGGGGGCATCTTGGAGAATGTGCTTCCCCTCATGCCTCCTCCAAAGAGTGTTGCTCCAACTCTCAGAATCCTCACATTCATGACCCGTGGCTGCCTGTGAAAACAGGAAATGTACTGCGGACCACGGGAATGCAACACTGCCTTTCTAGAGACTCTACACATGTGACCTAGTCTCAAGCCCAGACGCCCCATTTGAGGAAGCTCATTGTCCAAGCAGCTGGATGTGTTAAAAGGCTAAGTATTTGAAACAAACTTCCAGAGGTATACGTTCACATAGAGTGAAATGCACAGATCTTAAATGTCGTTTGGTGAGTTTTGATGCTCACCCATACTTGTGTAACCCACACTCCCATATGATACAGAACACTTCCATTACTCTAGAAACTGCTCATTCAATTCCTGCTACCCTCTTCCCACTGCCAGAGGGAAATACTATTGATTTCCTTCACCAAAAGTTAGTTTTGCCTCTCCTCAAACCTGATGTAAATGAAGTCATGCAGAATATACACTTTTGTGTCTGCCTTGTTTCTTTGATATACTATTTTTGAGTTTCATCCATCCTATTTGAGAGGGTCAGTTGCTTCTTCATTTTAATTGCTTAATACTATTCCATTATACAAATAGATCACAAATTATCGATTTGTTTTCTCACTGATTGACATTGTAGTTGTTTACAGTTTGGGGTTATAATAACTAGAGCTACTGTGAATATTCTTGTAGATTTCTTTGTGGAGTTCTGTTTTCATTTCCATGGGGTAAATATTCAGGAATAGAATTGCAGTTTTGTGGGGTAGACACATATTTATTTAACTTTATGAAAAACCAGCAGACAGATTTCCAAAGTGGTTGTACCATTTTGTACTTTAAGCAGCATATGAGAGAACTGCACATCCTCGTTCCACATCAGTGACACCACTTATTGTTGTGTCTTCTTAATGATACCCAAGTCCATTTAGTGTTGGTGACATCTTGTGATGGTTATAATTCTTATTTCTTTAATGGCTAAGATATTGAGCATTTTTTCAGGTGCCTGTTGTCCATCTGTCCATCGTTCCCTGAGAAATTCCCTGTTCAAGTTTTGTTGCCCATTTTATTTAGGTTGTCCTCTGATTAGTGAGGGGGAGAAATGTTTATACTGTAGATATAAGCCACTTGTCAGATATGTGGATTGAGAGTATTTTTCTTCCAGTCTGTTACTCACCTATTGATTTCTTAACAATGACTTTTGAGGAACAAAATTTTCATTTTATGAAATCCCAAATTATAATTTATTTTCTTTTAGAGCTATTGTTTTCTGGGTCCTGCCTGAAAAAAATTTTGCCTTTCTCAAGTTTGTGAAATGTTATATATTTTCCTGGAATTGTTATATTTCAGCTTAAGTTTTAGCTCTTACATTTAGATCTAGGAGCTGTTGCACATTCATTTGGTATGGAAAGTAGAAGCCAAAATTTGTTTTTATTTTTGTTTTTTAGATGGGTATCCAATTGTTTCACAATTATTTTGAAAAAAATGTTTTTCCCTATTGAATTACCTTGTCACCTACATAGAAACTAAATTGACCACATATATGTGGATCTGTTGCTGGACCATCCATTTCTATATCTGTATACATTTTTTTCCCCAATACCACATATCTTGATTACTATACCTTTATTAAGTCTTTACCTCTAAGTAAGTAAGTCCTCCAACTTTTTTCTTCTCTTTAAATATTGTCCTGGTGATTCTAGCATATACATTTTGTCACATTTTTCAAAGAAAGACTGCTGGAATTCTGCTTGGGTATGGGCTGAATCCAAAGATCAGTTTGGTAGAAATGATATTGACTCTTAAAATATAAGCATGATATACATTTATTTAGATCTTTTAATTTCCTCCTTCACAAAGGATTTTAGTATGCAGTATATAGTTCTTGTGCATATTGGGTTAAATGTATCACTAAATATTTTGTGGTTTTCATACCATTGTCAGTGATATTGCTCTGACATTTTTATTTTCCAATTGATCATTGCTAGTGTATAGAAATACAACTACTTTTCATATATTGACCATGTATATACTTAAATGTTCTTCAATCTTGCAAAATTTAATTATTAGTCTTTAGGACTCTCTGCATCCATTAATTAAGCTCTCTGTGAATACAGGCAGTTTTACATCCTGTTTATAAACTTTAGGATCTTTCTTCCTTTTCTTCCTTTTTTCTCTCTTTTTGTTTTTACTTTCAGGTCTTATGGCAATGGCTGTGACCAATGTAGTAAAATGTTGACTAGATGTACTGAGAGCAAACATATTTTTCTTATTTCCAATTTTAGAGAGAAAACATTCATCTTTCACTATTAAGTTGATGTTATCTGGAGGTCTTTTGTAGATGTCCTTGATCAAGTTTAAAGAAGTTCCAGAGTATTCATCGTTTTCTGAGACATTTTATCATGGATGAATGTTAAAATTTGTCACATTGTCTTCTGCATCTATTGACATAATCACATGATTTATCACTTTTATTTTGTTAACATATTGGATTATATGAATTGTTTTGTAAATGTTAAGCCAACCTTGCATTCTTGAAGAGAAGCTTCAGTTGTTTGGGATGGTCATCATTTTCATGATTAAAATGTTGTTACATCTTTTTATGTTTATGTTCACAACACATAATGTGCTATAGTTTCTCACAATATCCTTGTCTATTTTTTACAGCTGGGTGTTTTTTTTTTTCTCACAAATTGAGTTGACAAGTGTTCCCTTCTCCTCTATTTTCTGTAACAGATCATGAAGAATTAGATTTTTTTAAAAAATAATAAAATTCTTACTGATGCCAACCGGACTTAGAGTTTTCTCTGTGAGAAGTTTATTGATTTATTAATATATTAACATATTAAAGATTAGATACACATGTTGTCTTTAGAGATATCAGATTGGTTAGAAATTCAGTTTATTCAGTGTCCAATTTGCTTATTTGTTTTTTTCTAAGGAATTAGTCCTTATTATCTAGGTTATTGAATTTGTTGACATAAGTTGCTCTTGATATTTGTTTATTAGCTTTAATATGTAAAGGATCCTATAGCAATGACTCCTCCCCTCTTTTACTCCTGATGTTGATGGTTGTGCTCCCCGCTTTGTCATCAGTTTAGGCAGAGCTTTATCAATCATGTGGATCTTTCAAAAGAACCAACTTTCTGTTTCACGGATTTACTCAATTGTTTATCTATATTCTTACACACTGGATTTCACTGATTTTCATTCTTTCTTTCCTTCCATTTACCCTGGGTCTTATTTGCTTCTCCTTTTCTAGATTTTTAAGTTATCTTAAATCAACAATTCTCAAAGTTTTTGGTCTTAGAACCCCTTTAACTCTTAAAAATTATTGGGGATCCTAAAAATCTTTCATTTTGTAATCTATGCTATGAATATTTATTGCATCCCAAACTGAGAATGTTTTTAAACGTAAGAGACAATCACACATTTTATTAGCCACCAGAGAGATAATGTGATCAAACATTATGTAGCCTCTGGGAAACTCCACTGCATGCTTGTCAGAAAATAAAAGTGAAATGGCAAGTAAAATCTTTTTTTAAATTAAAAATGTTTTAACCTCATAGACTATCTCTGAAGGGATCTCAAGAGACCTCAGGTTTCTCCAGACCATATTTTGAGAAATATTGTCTTAAGTCATTGATTTTTAAATGTTTCTGTTTTCTGCTAAAAGCATTAAAAATTATAAAACCCTAAAAATATTAGCTGCATCATGCAAGGTTTGATCCATTGTATTTTTACTATTATTCAGTTCAAAGCTTTGCTAAAATTTTTGGTGATTTCTTCTTTGACTTATGAAGTATTTGGAAATGTTTCATTTTCGGATATTTGATAACTTCTCCAATTTTTTGTTATTTATAACTCATTTGATTCTGTTTTGCTCAGAAAACAGATTCTGTATCATTTTAATTCTTTTAAATCTATTGAGACTTGCTGTAAGGCCACACATATGGTGTGGTGAATGCTCCATACATACTTGAATGTGTATTCTGCAGTTTGGCATAGTGTTAAATAGGTTGACACTTTCCTTTAAAATGTATATATTTCTGAATTTTTGCATATTTTTTCTGTTGTATTTTGCTTGGGAAGATGTATAACCATTTGGAGAGAGACATTAGGATATCTCCAACTCTAATTTTGGTCTGTTTGTCTCTTTAGTTCTGTCAGTTTTTGCTTCATATACCAGAAGGGCTCTTATGAGGGTGCAACCCATTTAGCTTTGTTAAGTCTTAATGAATAAACCCTTTTTACTTAAGAAATAACTTTTTCATTTTGATATATTTCTTGTAGATTACTTTAGGATTCACATTACCACTTCAGCTTTCTTCTGATTCTTGTTTTTATGGTATATCATTTTCCACACTTGATTTTTGAACTAGCTCTTCACAATTAAAGAGCATGTATGGTAAAAAACAAAACAAAACATAATTGGACTTTGATTTTTATTCAGCTTAACAATCTCTGCCTTTTATTTACAATGTTTAATCCCTTTATATTGAACATACTTAGGAGTGGTTCAGTTTAAGTCTACCATAATGCTATGTATTTTCTCTCTTTGCCATATCTTCTTCATTCTTTTTTCTTCCTTTCTTTCCTTCTTTTGGATAAATGGAATATTCCTATTATTATCTATTCCTCTAAGTTTAAATTTTTTCAGTTTCTCTAGGATTTACAATAACCCTTTTTAACTTACCACCTTCAACCATGTGTTTATATTATATAACTTCACGGATAATGTCAGAAACCGACAGCAGTATACTTCCATTTATCTCCTACATTATTTATGTGACTGTTTTAACATTTTTACTTTTACATATGTTAAATTAACAATACATTGCTATCATTTTTCTTCAAGTAGTCAATTATTATCTTTTTATTTTTTTTGAGATGGAGTCTTGCTCTGTTGTCCATGCTAGACTGCAATGGCACCATCTTGGCTCACTGCAACCTCTGCTTCCCCGGGTTCAAGTGATTCTCCTGCTTCAGTCTCCTGAGTAGCTGGGATTACAGGTGCATGCCATCGCCACCATGCCTGGCTAATTTTTGTATTTTTAGTAGAGACGGGGTTTCACCATGTTGGGCAGGCTGGCTTTGAACTCCTGGCCTCGTGATCCACCCACCTTGGCCTCCCATCAATTATCTTTTAAAGAAATTATATCATTAAATATAAGTCTTTTACATTTGCCATTTCCAGAGTTCTTCATTACTTAGTATAAAGTTCCCGTCTGACACTATATTTCTTCTACCAAAATAGATTTCTAGTACATCTTTTATTATATAAGCCTAATAATAAAATATTCTCTTAGTATTTTGTTTATTTTGTGGGGGGGGGCAGCCCATTGAACCCCTTGAACCCCTAAACCGGGACTTCGGCCGTGCCAACCATGTACAGGCGGACTTCTACAGGAAGAATGACATCCCCAGCCTCAGGGCACCTGGCTTTGGGCACATTGCTCCAGCCTGAAGCATCCCTGTGGCCCACAGGGCATGTCACAATACCCTGTGGGCTGGCAAAGTTGTACAGTGAGAAGGTGGCGTCTGAAACCTTTCCCTTCTCATGACACTTAGGAGCTTGGCTATGCCTGTGTTATATCTCTACTGTGGGCACATGAACACATTAGCAGCCTCCCTCAGGCTGCTGTGGTCAGGAGCCTGAGCAGACACCTGTAGTACATGTGAAGTGTCTCTAGTGGGATGATTTTCAGCTGGAATTATTTTTGATCAAATGATACTGGAGACTGATTCATTGTGAGCACCTGAATAAAATGAAAACTTTGTTCTCCTTAAAAAAAAAAAACAAAAAAACTTAATTTATATAACTTAATGTTATATAAATGTATTTATATAACATTCATTTTCAAGGGATATTTTTGCTGGATATGACATTCTATGTTAATTTAAAAAATTTAAAAAATCACTTTAAAGGTGTTATTTCATGGTTTCTGAACAGCATAATTTCTAACGAGAAGGTGTCTCAGTCATTTTTGCCATTATTCTTATGTATGAACATGTATTTTCTTCTTCTGGCTTCTAATACGATTTTTCTTGTTGCTTCAAGTATTTTTTCTGTGCCAATATCTCTTTCCTTTCTTGTGACTTGCTTTACACATATATGAAATCTTTTGATTTCTTCATAGATGTTCTTGAGGCTCTGTTGCTTTATTTTCTCAGTCTTTGTATGTGTGTGCTGCACTTTGTATCACTTCTATGGAATTGTTTTCTGGTTGATGTTTTCTTCTGTAATGTCTAACCTGATGGTAAGGTTATCCAGTACATTTTTTATTAAGCATATACATTTTTTAGTTATTTAATTTCCATTTGGCTATTTTATAATTATTTTCTCTTGATATTATCCATTTGTTTCTTTCATTTTCATGTTTTCTTTAAATCCTTGAACACAATTATGATAAGTATATTTCAAATATTCTTGCCAGCTTCATCATTCTTGGGTCTATTTGTATTGAGTGCTTTTTATCCTGGTTACGGATCACACTAAATGGTTTTTGTATGTCTAGTAAAGTGATAAATTTAGGTCACACATTGTGGATGCCACATAACTGAGCAACTTGATTTTGTTGTTTACCTTTAAAGAGGGTTGAATTTTCCTCTGGCAGGCAGTTAATTTACTTGGAGGTCATGTTGATTTTTTTTAGACTTGCTTTTCAGTTTTACTATGCTGTTTCTGGAGTGGCCTTTATTATAGGAATACATTAATCCTACTCCCAAAGTATGGCTTTATGTGGCGACTACTGAATGCCTGAGATGTTCAGCGAGGTCTTTCTTCCGGCTGGTCAGAGCTCAAATATCCCCCAGTGCTAGGTGGGCTCTGGCGTCTCCACTGAGCTCACTGTTCCCCTGCAGTTGTTCATTCCCCAGTAGCTGTTCTTTATCCTACTTTTTCTCTGGGAACGCTCCCTGTGCATATGCAGCTTTCTATTTAGCCAAAGACTTGAGGACTTGCTATGCACATTCCTAGAGCTCCCTTCCTCCACAAATCCTTTCACATTACTGCCTAGCCTAGAAAATCTCTGCTGTTTTAGTAATCCCAAACTCCAATCTCTTTCCTCAGTTCAGCAAGACTGCTGTGGTCAGTTGGGCTCCATCTCCTTGTTCTTCAACCCAAGAAGGGTCTCCAGGAACAAAGCCAGGGTAATTACGGAGTTGATCTCATTTGATTCCCTTTCTAAATTATCTCAGTGATCTGTTCTCCAATATGTGAAAAGTTTTTTTCCCATATATTGTATACTCATTTATGGAAGAAAGGCTGTCCTTGTCAGACCTGGTTTTTTGTTCATCTAATGACCCTTTTCGCTTTTCAGCATGTGTGTATTTCCTGACTCTCATTTGCCTTCCTGCTTTTGTTCTTCATGTCTCAGCAACCCATATCCTTTCAGACCACTGGTGCTCAGGACCCACTGTATTTATACAGGTCAGAATATATATATTTATGATATATATTCCAATATATATGATGTATATACACATACACATATGTGTGTTTGTGTGTGTATATATATATGTGCATATTTATATATACACACACACACACACACACATATAAAGTATATATACTTTACTTGTGACCCAAGACAAAAATAGCAAATTCAACCTTCATTTCAGGGGCTGGAAGTTAAAATGATATCTTTCTATGGTAGAAAGATTGCACTGATGTTTAGTGGATGTTGTGGAATGGTACTGTTTCTGAGCATTTGCTCATATGTACTCCTGCACTTTCAATTAATATGACATCACCACTTCCATATATCCTCCTGCTTCCATAAAATGACACAGGAAAAATAGCCAGCTTAAAATTTCTCTTCTCACAGACCCTTTCTTCAAAAGCAAGATTCTTGAGACATTTTTCTACACATTTTGGGTCTAAGAGAAATTTGGTCCTAGGAAGTTAGCTTGAAGCATGACTCTTTTAGCAGAAATTTCAGTTGGCTGATGCCCCTCTTACAGTAAAAATCAAAGACATACGCATTTGGGTAGTTTTCTGGAGTCTTCTGATGCCGGTGCGGTGTCATAGATGACCAAGATTGACACTTCTTTCCTGTGACAGTGGTGGAGGATTTGCCTTTGTAACTCTGTCCATCACCATGGTAGCAATCCTGGACCACAGGTGTTAGCTCAGGTGGTGCTGAAATTAAAATAAAAGAAATCAAGCTTAACAATTACTGAAAAAAAAGAAACATGAAGCAATTTATGGCAAAAACAGTACAGTAGCCTCTGAGAATTATGACTGTTTTCTATATTAGCAGACAGATGAACATGAAAAAAAACACACTTATAGCATTTTAGAACATTAATAAGTTCTTAGCAATATTTCATTTAAAACTGGTGGGGGCTGGGGGAAGAAAAGATAGAGTACTTACAATCGGAAATTGCATTTCTGTGCAAGCTCTTTTTTATGGATCTCTACTGAGTGCTCATGAGAACATGGGGGCAGATGAGAGGAGGATGCATTCAGCAGTGCAGGCTGTAGGTGGTGATTGGCTGTTAGTCGGGGGCAGACATGAAACCTTTGCACATTTCCCTAAATCCTTCCTCAAACAAAACCAAAGGCCAAAGCTTCTGAGTGATAGGGTAAGAGATGGTCCTTGAAGATTGTCTCTTGCCCTATCACCAAGAAGCTTTGGTCTTTGCCTGCAGCTTTGGTCTTTGCCCAGAAACTTTGTCTTTGCCTGCAGTCCCAGAAGATTTCTAGGTCTGCAGGCAAAGATCCACTGCTTCTGAGTGGTAGAGGCAAAAATCATATTCCCTTGGAGAAGTTACAGGGAATTATCTTGTGCCCCACATCCTGCATTGCAATAAAGCAGAAGTCAACTATTCTTTCTCTGCAAACCCACCACAGGTACAAGTTCCATCAGAAGGAGGTGCAGGAACACTGAAAAATCACTACTTTCAAAGCTTAGCTGTGCAGAACTGGCCTAAGGGGGAGATAGACCAGGGAGATGAGTATTCTCTTACGTTCAACAAAAAGTGAGCATTCAGTAACAAGAAACAGCGAGTATCAATGGTGTTAGATTATGTGTATGAGGATATCAGCTCTGTATTGCAGGCATGCAGTGACTGTTGAAACCTGAGAATAACACTGAGAAACACTGAGAAAACTGTTCAGCACCCCAGGCACCACTCTAAGCAAGAGATAGCAGCAGGGCATCACTGGAGGAATTTAAATCTGTAGCGCACTAAGGGTAAAACTAACAATCCCAAATCCCAAATTTAGTTAAACTAATAACTATATTGACTCAATTACCCACAACATATATTTGCAAGAGAAGGGTGTCTGTTTCATATAAATAATATTTACTGTAACCTCCACTGTTCTTCTGTTTATAATGTCCAATGTTTGATTAAAGAATTATAAGACACACCAAAAACCCAAGGGGAAAAAAAAGCTGCTGCTGACTAATAAAGCAATCCAGAGAGCCAGACTCATAGAAGATCCATCTGGAAACTATCAGATTGGGATTGTGTGATACCTAAGTTAATATGTTAAAGGATCTTGTGGTAAAGGTGGATAATATGCATGGATAGGTGAATAATTTCAGCAAAGAGATGGAACTTTAGAAAAGAGTAAAATAAAAATGCTAAAAAAATTCATAATATCAGAGATGAAGAATTCTCTCAATGGGCTGAGGAGATGATTAGACACAACTGATGAAATAATCCAGAAACTTAGAAATAGGTTACTAGAACTTATCCAATCCAACACACAAAGAAAGAAAAGAGAGTTATTGGGGAAAAAAAGAACGAGCTTACAAGAATTATGAAAAAACATGAATGTTCTAATATGTAGGTACTCAGAGTCCAAAAAGGAAAATACAGAGAGGGAAAACTGAAAACAAACATTTGAACAGATAAGGGCTATGAATTTTACAAGGACAATGAAAATCAACAATCTAGGCTGGGCACAATTGCTCACACCTGTAATGTCAGCACTTTGAGAGGCCGAGGCAATGGATCGTCTGAGGTCAGAAGTTCGAGATCAGCCTGGTCAACATGACGAAACCCTGTTTCTACCAAAAATACAAAAATTAGCTGGGCCTGGTGGCACACCCCTGTAGTCCCAGCTATTTGGGAGACTGAAGCAGGAGAATCCCTTGAACCTGGGAGGCAGATGTTGCAGTGAGCTGAGATTGTACCACTGCACTCCAGCCTGGGTGACAGAGCGAGATGCTGACTCAAAAAAAAAAAAAAAACATCAACAATCTACAAATCCAGGAGCTCAGAATACCTCAAATAGATTAAACACAAAAAATTAATAATAAACACATCATAGTCAAACTGTTGAAAAAAAAGATGAGAAAATCTTAAAGGCAGTCAAGAGAAAAATGACCTATTGAAAACACAGGAACAAAAATCAGAGTTCTAGTCAGAAACTGTTTAAAACAGAAGATATTTGAACATCATCATTAAAGTGCTGGAACATCATCATTAAAGATACTGGAACTCTCCTTCCAGTATCTTTATTCAGCAAAATTACTTTTAAAAACTGAAGCCAAAATACTTTTTCAGACACTCAAAATCTGAAAGACTTCAGCAGCGCAGACCTGTGCTACAAAAAAATGCTAAAGGTTGTTTTTCACAGAAAGAATCTGACACCAGATGGAAATTGAGAGCTACCGCAAAAGATGAGGAGCACCAGAAACAGTAAAATAAAGAAAGAAAGGAAATATTTAAAACCGTTTTATGTAAAATCACTTTAAAACACAACTGACTATTCAGGGCAAAAATAGTGTCAATGTATTGTGAGATCTATGACATGGTAGACGTAAGCTTCTCTTACAAGGAGTAACAGTACAGCATTTTGGGAGGGCAGAAGCAGAAGTTTAATGATGTAAGGTTTTTATATGTCAGGTAGAATTACATCACTTGAAGGTGGAATGTGAAAAGTAAAAAATGTATATTCTAAACATTGTGGAAAATACTAAAACCATTAAAAATTAATTGAATAAGTAAGTAGTGGAGATAATCTAAATGAAGGCAGAAAAAGATGAAAAAAGAAACAAAGTTTAAATGTGACAAAGAGAAATAACTAACTTGATGGTAGATGTAAATTCAACCCTATTAACAATTGCGTTAATGCAAATGGTCCGAACATCTCAATTTAAAAGCTGAGAAAAACATAGATCATACAAATACTAGTGAAAATAGAGCAGTGAGACTGTATTTATATCACCACAAATAGACTTCAGAACTTGCAAAGAAGGAATATTCCCAGAGATTACAAGAAACATTACATAATGATAAGGGGTCCTTTCATCAAGAAGATACAACAATCTAAATATATCTGTGCCTAACGACAGAGCTTCAAAATACACAAAACAGAGTTACGATCTAAAAGTGAAATAGACTAATCTACATTTAAAGTTGGACACATCACCATTCTTCCTCAGAAGTCAACAAAGGAGAAGACCGACAATCAGTAAGCATACAGAAGAACACCACCAACCAACCTCACCTAAACGACCTTGAGGAACACCCACCCAATACCTGCAGAAGACACATTCTTTTCAAGAGCACAGAAACATCCACCAAAATGATTATATCCTGAACCATAAAACAAACCTCAACAAATCTAAAATAACTGAAATCATACAGGGCATACTCTGACCACGACAGCATTAAACTGACAAAGATACTGTCTATTGTGATGATGCCACTGGCGTACAAAAATAAGGAGAGCAAAGCTCCTGTGCCCTTGCTTACCTGAGGCATCCAACTGTTCTGTAGACACTGGGGAGGACTCACAGGACGGTATGTTACAGTACTCCCACCGCTCTTGGCTGTTCGTTGTATAGCACCATGGGGCCTTTTCTCCATCAGGGTTGCGGCAGTAGTTTTCATCCAAATTTCTGAAAAAGAGTGATTGTGAGTTTAGCTTTCCAACAAGAAAAAAAGTCTGGGGAACGACACTTTGAGAACAACTGTTACAGGAAAAAATGTGCTCAAGTTCATCTCTTTCACTTATGATTAGATCAGTTTTTCTTCCAGGATACTTTATCCTGGCTTCCTATAGTAACTAAAACTAAGGCAAAGTCAAGGGGATTTCACATTCCCCATAGCAGCAGAATGAGACTCGAGGGGGCTTACTTGCAGGGAAAGTTTTCTGGTGTCTTGTTGTGTTTGTGTGGGGTCTGTGCACTCCAGCGCTGACAGGTGTGCCCCGACGCGGTAACAGCCACATTCCCACGATAGTTTTCACCTGTTCCCTTCAGACATTGGTAGGTAGGACCAGAAGATGGTGGAGGTGTTGCTTGAATGGAAAAAATAAATTACAATGAATAATTTTAAAATAGAGAATGCACAGATGGACATTAAGGGGGATGGCTGCAGGGGGCTCTGGTCTGTCTTGTCTTCTGCTCAGCTGCTTTTGGAATTTGGCACTTGAAAATTGTTTCATGTTTTCAGAAGAAATCAACTTAGTAGCATGTATGCCTGTGAGACCCTTTCATAAGAACTCCTCCAGGGAAAGACCCTTGGGTAGAAACTTCTTTCTATGTTCTCTTTGCTCAGTTCTTCATACCTGGTAAGTATCAATATATGTTACCTCCCACCCCAAATTTTCACATATGCCAATGGTCCACTCTCTTTCCTGAAAAATAAATCATTCATCGAGTAGACCTAACTGAATGACACCCAACATTCCATAAAGTCAAACAACAGGGAAAGAGTCCAAGGGAGGAAGTCAAAAACCATCTCCAATGAAAAGTGTGTGCATCCAGAAAATCAAGACGTTCTTGAGGAAAAAAAGAAGATGACGAAAAGAAACTGAAAAAAGAGAGAAATTGATATTCATAAAAGGGGAGAATGCCTGAGGAACTTCCACTCCCAAAGAACATGTGTCAGAGGAAAGGACGGGAGGCCAACCCTCACTGAATCCTTTGAGGCTTTTCACTCCTGTCTTTGTCTTAGTGTGTAATCCTTTCTTTCAAATTCTCAGAGAGGAAAATATGATAAAATTGTTGTCTCCACATCATTGTTACTAGGTCTGCCATTTCATCTTCTCCTCCTGAACTCTTTCCCACCCCCACCCTCTCACCCTCTGCTCCCCAAGATGGAAAAGCTGGGCATCCACAGATCTGAACATTGTAAACAAAGACACTCTTTATTTACAAAGCAACTATTAGAAAGAACTCTGGTTGAAAATGAAATCCATTTGCCAGAGAGCATGGGTCTGATTTCCCTAGAGCATGGAGAAAAGTAGAATAGGACAAACAATACCCAAAGCCTACATTTATTTCACTGAACTCCTAAGGGCAAAAGTTTCTGTTGCAAAGAAAGAAAAACGTAACAAATGGACGCTCTGATCAATTATCTACAGTAACTAATAACCATAACTGTTTTAAACTAGCAATAAAATAAAGACAAATAACATCCCTTAGGACTTGTAGGTCACTTTTCAGGGGCTGCACTCAGGCACTGACACATGTTTTCTTTTGATTTCAGGAACAGGGTAAGTCAGAATCCTGGAATCTGGGTGTGCTTCATACTCACTGCAGCGGGGGATGTCACAGAGTTCCCAGCGTTTGTTGGGGTTGGTGGTGAAACACCAAGGCCGGGGCTCCCCATCGGGGTTACGACAGTAATTTTTCTTCAAGTTCTTGCTTGGAAATCTGAATGGACAAGAAAGATTTTAGTAGCACTGAACATTTACGTTCATGGATGAGACTCTTTTTCAAGTGAGTAAACATTGAGCACCTGCTGTGTGCTAGGCACTGTCGGGCACGGAGGTGGTAATTGGATGAAGGCTGTGTTCAGAGGTGGCAACTAGGAAACAAGGTTGGCTCAGTATTCCAAGGATTTTCTTTTCCTGTTTTGTTTTTAGAGACAGGGTCCTACTTATTGCCCAGGCCTGTCTTGAACTCCTTGAACTCTCACTTCAGCCCCTCATGTAACTAGGACTTACAGGCTTGTGCCACCACACCCAGCTGCCAAGCACTGTTTTTCTAATATTTTACATTTGTAAAAATCACTCAACAGAATCAGTACCTTATCATTGTGGCCATCTGGAAAAATTGATGTAAGCCAATTCCAGTTATTCAACCACAAACAATAGCAATCTTTAAAATGCAAAGTGCTTCTGCCTAAAGTACTCATCTAGTACCCAACAGAGCCAAGAACTGGGCATCTTCATAGCTTAAAGGAACAGTCCTTCTGGTCTACCAGGCTCTGCTCCTGCCAGCCTTGAAGCTTAGAGAAACATGGAAGAGAAGCTGTGCTCCTACAAGGGTCTCACCATGCAGTATGTGCTGGATCCTTCCTCAGTGGGCCCCAGTGGCTAGGGCTGTTGGATGCACTCCACGTCTGGTGGCCCTCTGCACTTATTCATTCCCCTCTCTGAGACTATAAATGTTTACCAGGATAAAAAGAAGAGCCAGCAGTGGCTTAAGCAATCCTCTTCTCCTTCCTGTTTCCTGGAAGTGACTTTACTCAGTTTTGGACCCTTAGGCCTTTACTGTATTTCCACTTTGAAGAAAAATGGCAGCTGCTGTGTTTTAAGCTAGCTGTTCTGAATGGGAAGTAAAAGTGGAATCTGTGGCTCAGCCTCACTTCTGCATTCTTAAAAGCCCTGGTATGGTCCTGCAGTCATCACAGAATGAAGAGGAAGACCAGAAGTGCCTATAGAATGGGAGGTGTTTTCCAGCACAATTAATGTGAAAAAGAATGCTCACAAAACCTTATTCTAACTCCAGATGAAACAAAGATTTAAACCTAAGCCCTAACACCATAAAAACCCTAGAAGAAAACCTAGGCAATACCATTCAGGACATAGGAATAGGCAAGGACTTCATGACTAAAATAACAAAAGCAATGGCAACAAATGCCAAAATAGACACATGGGATCTAATTAAACTTAAGAACTTCTGCACAGCAAAAGAAACAATCATTAGAGTGAACTGGCAACAAACAGAATGGGAAAATTTTTTTGCAATCTACCCATCTGACAAAGTGTTAATATCCAGAATCTACAAAAACTAAAATGAATTTACAAGAAAAAAAACCCATTCAAAAGTGGGCAAAGGATATGAACAGACATTTTTCAAAAGAAGACATTTATGAGGCCAATGAACCAGAAAAAATGCTCATCATAATTAGTCATTAGATAAATGCAAATCAAAACCACATTGAGACACCATCTCATGCCAGTTAGAATGGTGATAACTGATAATGTGAAAATGGCCAGACTACCCAAAGTAATTTATAGATTCAATGCTATCCCTATCAAGCTACCTATGACCCTCTTCACAGAATTGGAAAAAACCACCTTAAACTTCATATGGAACCAAAAGAGAGCCAGCATAACCAAGTCAATTCTAAGCAAAAAGACCAAGGCTGGAGGCATCATGCTACCTGACTTTGAACTATACTACAAGCCTACAGTAATCAAAACAGCATGGTATTGGTACCAAAATAGAGATATAGACCAATGGAACAGAACAGAGGCCTCGGAGGCAATGCGACACAACTACAGCCATCTGATCTTTGACACACCTAACTAAAACAAGCAATGGGGAAAGAATTCTCTGTTTAATAAGTGGTGTTGGGAAAACTGGCTAGCTATGTGCAGAAAGCAGAAACTGGACCTCTTCCTGACACCTTACACTAAACTTAACTCTAGATGGATTAAAGACTTAAACATAAGACCTAACACCATAAAAACTCTAGAAGAAAACCTAGGCAAAACCATTCAGGACATAGGAATAGGCAAGGACTTCACAATTAAAACACCAAAGCATTGGCAACAAAAGCCAAAATAGACAAATGGGATCTAATTAAACTCCAGAGCTTCTGTACAGCAAAAGAAACAATCATTAGAGTGAACTGGTAACCAACAGAATGGGAAAGAATTTTTGCAATCTGCCCATCTGACAAAGGGCTAATATCCAGAATCTACCAAGAACTAAAACAGATTTACAACAAGAAAAAATCAAACAAACCCATTCAAAAGTGGGTGAAGGACATGAACAGACACTTTTCAAAAGATGACATTTACACAGCAAACAAACATATGAAAAAATGCTCATCATCATTGGTCATTAGAGAAATGCAAATCAAAACCACATTGAGATACCATCTCATGCCAGTGTTAGAATGGCAATCATTAAAAAAATCTGGAGACAACAGATGCTGGAGAGGATGTGGAGAAAAAGGAACACTTTTACACTGTTGGTGGGAGTGTAAATTAGTTCAACCATTGTGGAAGATAGTGTGGCAATTCCTCAAAGACCTAGAAATAGAAATTCCATTTGACCCAGCAATCCCATTACTGGGCATATATCCAAAGGATTATAAATCATTCTATTTTAAAGACACATGCACACATATGTTCATTGTGGCACTGTTTACAATAGCAAAGACCTGGAACCAACCCAAGTGCCCATCAATGATAGACTGGGCAAGGAAAATGTGGCACATATACACCATGGAATACTATGCATCCATACAAAATGATGAGTTTGTGTCCTTTGTAGGGACATGGATGAATCTGGAAACCATCATTCTCAGCAAACTGACATAAGAACAGAAAATCAAACACCACATGTTCTATCTCATATGTGGGTATTGAACAATTAGAACATATGGACACAGGGAGGGGAGCATCACACACTGGGGTCTGTTGGGGGAGAATAAAGGAGGGACAGCGGTGGGTAGGGAGGTTGGGGAGGGATAACATGGGGAGAAATGCCAGATATAGGTGACGGGGGATGGAAGCAACAAACCACACTGCCATGTATGTATCTATGCAACAATCCTGCATGTTCTTCACATGTACCCCAGAACCTAAAGTGCGATTATAAAGTGCAATATTATATATATGTATAAAGTGTTATTATATATATATGTGTGTGTGTGTGTGTGTGTGTGTATATATATATATATATATGTGTGTGTATATGTAAACCAAAATAAAAAAATCTGGAACCATCATGACTTTGTAGAGCAAGAACCTTATTCTCATTTTAAATTCATGATCCCCTTAGAGAATCTGATGGAAGTTATGAATCCTCATTCCAGAAAAATGTACTGATGTAAATACACATAAAACATTAGGGATTCACAAATCCATGATGTTCGCTCAGAGGTCAAAAGTTAGGAGCCTTGAATCTCATTGGTACAAAGGGAAAGGAAAGAGAGTGAAGAGAAAAGAAAACTATTTGGAAAATACACCAGCAATGTGTGTGTGTGTATTTCTCAAGACAGATGTTAATGTATTCACACCCACATTAGTGTTCGAATGTGTGGGCCCATCAGCTGAGGATCTGGTTATTAAGCAAATCAGATTCAGAGGGTGTGACATTTTGTATTTCTAACAAACTCTCAGAGAACTCCCTGCTGCTGGCCCATGGACCACATTTTGAGCAGCAAGAATGCGTATTCACTTGCAATATTGTGGGAGGACGTTAGCTTTGAAATTAAAAACATCTTGAGGAATGCTAAAATATCTAAATAACAGCAATGTCCGATAGAGCTGCAGAGCCTTAAACATGGAGTGTTTTTACCCAGTGAGACTTACTTGGAGGGAATGTATCCATGAGCGTGTGGGGTCTGAGAGTCCCAGGCCTGGCATTCCAGTCCAGACATGGTCTTGGAAATTTTTCCATCATAATTTTCTCCACTGCAATGCATACATTCATCTGGACAGGTTGGGAAGGAAGGACAGAGAGGAAGAAAAAAACTGAAATGGACGAAGCAAAACAGAGAGTTAAAACCAGAATCCCTCTCCCTTAAGTGCAACTTGCCCCCATTCAGATGTAATTCACAACAGGCACTTGGCCATAAAATTGGCAATAAGGACTCAGGATTTTCTAACACAATCCAAATGTCATTTTCCTTTTAAATGGTAACATTCACAAATTTTAGTCAATATCCAGTCAATTATTGTAGTCATGACCAAATTCAGAATTTCCCTGATGTCATGTCCTTAAATCACGATGTGCAGGCCAGCAGCGAGGCAGGGGTGCATCTATTCTCGGAAGTCTGTAAGTTCTCCCTTAGGACTTTTCAATATTCGCCATCTTCATTACAATAACGATCTTAAAACTTTGTGTGAAATTATTCTGATCATTCCACTGACTGCACCGTCTCAGGGTTTTAGTCTTGAGTTTTTGTTTGTGCTCATGGTCTCATGGAGAACAATATTCACTTGAAGTGATAGCACTTCTCTTTTTATATAGTTGAGAAGCATTACTGGCTCTCTTTTTGGCAAAATTATTCACAAACTTAAACTTTGATTCATAATTATTGAAGTCACATGGTAACGCAGAGTAGTATGTGACTTACATTCTTTTGGGGTACTAAGGAAAACAGGCAGACTTAATAGAAAAGTGAGGCATTGGTGGCACTTAAGGGCAAATACGTATAACATGGTATACAAATAAAGGATCCCTATGATTCAAATAGGTGGACATGAAGGGAGAACCGAATTGTCACGCAGTACCATATCCACACCGTCACACGAATCTCACCTTTATTCATTCCCTTTTGCACTAACAAATGTAGCAGAAATACGAAATGATGACAGTTTTTTCAGTACAATGTTTTTTTATTTTTTAACATTGACCTTTGAGGCACACTATTAAATTGGTCAGTCCATTAAAATAATGAATTGCTGGTTTAAAAATTGCTTTCTTGCTTAGCTTCAGCAAAACAGCAAAGTATACCACATTAAATGTATATTGTTTATTTGATTTTTATTGATTTTGTGGTTTTATTTTAACTACTTAATTGCAAATCATCTTGCAATTAAGTAGTTAAAGTAGTTCATTGCAATCTTGGGTTTTATACTGTGTAAAATAAGTAGTTAATTGTAATCCTGGGTTTTACTCAGTGTAAATGTTTTACCCATAAGAAATTTGTATTTAGAGTTTAGATGTAGTTTTATGTCTATACATGTTGATGTAATATTTTAATAAAATAATTCAGGTCAGCTGGGTGCAGTGGTTCATGCCTGTGATCCCAGCACTTTGGGAGGCCAAAGTGGGCAAATCACCTGAGGTCAGGAGTTTGAGACCAGCTTGACCAACACGGAGAAACCTTGTCTCTACTAAAAGTACAAAATTAGCTGGGAGTGGTGGCACATGCCTGTAATCCCAGCTATTTGGGGGGCTGAGGCAGGAGAATCGCTTGAACCCAGGAGGCAGAGGTTGCAGTGAGCCGAGATCATGCCATTGCACTCCAGCCTGGGTGACAAGAGCAAAACTTCATCTCAAAAACAAACAAAAAATTTAGGTCAATTCTGTGGGTCTGAGCAAAGTCTTGCTCCTTTCTGAGAGGTGAATACATTACTCAATTATTAATAATCTCCCTGTAGGAAGGGGCTTTACACAAATTATTTTATAGGTGAAGGGCAGAAATGAAAGCATTTTCTAGAGCTACTCCTGACCTTCACACTCGGGAATGTCGCAGTAGTCGTATCTCTGTTCTGAATCAGTAGTGTAGCACCAGGGCCCCTTCTCATCGTTGTCTGGGTTCCTGCAGTAGTTCTGTTCCAGTCCCTCTGAGGGGTGCGTATCAGGTGAGTATCTGGAGAGGACGGGAAAGCACTTAAGACTATATTCTAAAAATCAGTATGCTATCAGCAAGGCAGAAGGAGATGCTCTTGTTTCCCATCCGAGATTGAAGTTGCTGTCATCCAAATGCATTTCAGCAGGGTGCTGCAGCATTTCTGTGGTCAGATTTTTAATTTCTCTATTGATAGGCTGCTTCTGGCACAGAAGGTAATATTACCATTGCTACTATATTGACAGCCAAGTCTTAGAGAGCCCAAGTGTTTTTATTCACAGCCAGGAGAAATATAAAGGCCTCAAAAGCCTGCCAAGGTCCTAATTCATTCCAAACACCTTCTGTCAGTTACTGTTTCTCTGTAAAAATTCCTGTAGTTAATAACATTTTGTCCATGTGAACTATGAGCCAGGAATTCAACTAAAATCTTTCTATGCATTCTCTTTTTTAGTCCCAATAAAAATCCCCTTCGAGGAAGGTGTTATTATCCTATTTTACAGATGAGAAGACTGAGTGGCAACATAAAACGAAACAAAACTTGCTTAAGTGTGAATAACTACTAAGAAGCAGATCGGGAATTCAAAGTTGATTTGTCTGATTCCAAAGTCCTCGTTTTCTCTGAAATGCAGCCTGAATTAATGGGGATGGAGGAGGGAGTTAAGCTCATTTTCAGTTCTAGAGATGAGTTGCTGTATAGAGACAACCATTTAGATGAAAATCACAAGACTGAAAGTCTAGAAGGGCAGGTTTTATTTCTGGTTCTTCTGTGAACCTGTTTGGGGTATTCCCCACCCTCTCAGGACCTCAGTTCCCTCATAAAGATGACCCTAGACCACCTGTAAAAATGGCCCAGTGTGTCTCCATGGCACTTGACTGTCTCTGAGTTCGCCATTTGGTTGAATCAGTTTTCATTATCTCATGGGGAATAGTCAATCTGCTCATCTCACAGGGATGTAGCCAAGTCAATTTGTTGAGTGTTGGGGGAATGGATAAAGGAGAGCACTGTTTGATGAGCATCACTACTGGGAACTTAATGCCATCTAACACCAAACTGGGAAAAGTACAAAAAAAGACACTAAAATAAATAACAGGCAAGTTGCGAGATTTGGGTTTCATGTATTTCCATTTTCATTTTTGTATTTTATTTACTTTTTTGCTCCACAATTTGAGTCGAACATGTGATGAGAGCTCTAACTTGGTATGTTTACTTTAGTCCCAAACATAGCCCTCTTTGGGCTTTTCTCAGATTTGGCCTAAAACTCATGGTTTCATTGATTTTTTTTTTTTAACTAGACATGTTTCTATGTTCTACGTCTTCAGGAAACCTCTATACCCAAGAAAAAATAGAAAGCAACCATATTCTACTATGGTACTATAAATAATTGAACATTGACATCAAAAAGGTTCTGTCTGCTTACTATAAATAATTGAACATTGACATCAAAAAGGTTCTGTCTGCTTATTCACATGTTCTGGTTTGAATTAAAAATAATGATATCATCCTACATACAGTTGGCCCTCTGTATCCATGGGTTCCACATCCACAAATTCAACCAACTGTGGATGGAAAAGACTTGAGCAAGATGATAGAGAATAACAATATGGAAATAAACATAACACAAATAAAAACAATATGGTATAACAATGATTACATAGCATGTACATTATATTAGGCATTATATGAGAGCATGTATGTAGGTTATATGCAAACACTATACCATTTTATTTGCGGGACTTGGGAAGCATGGATTTTGGTAGCCATGGGGTCCTGGCACCAGTCCCCCACAGACACAGCAGGACAACTGTACAATAGGTGAACACAAAGATGAAAGGGAAAGTCTTACTTAGGTCTGTGGGGAAAAGTAGAACTCCATTTTTGACAGGTGACGCCATTTTTTGTTTTGGACATTGTCCCTCTGTAGTTCCTTCCATTCCCAGTCTTGCACTCTGAAAGATACACTGAAGGGAAAGCCACACAGTGGTCAAAGTCTTTCACAACAAGAAACCATGTAAGGCCTGCACAGCACAGTCACATTGAGAGAAAGACCTTGTGCACCAGACCACCTGTTTCCGCTTTCTAAAAGATCATCTTTTGCATCTGAAAGAGGGCTGCAATAAACTGAGCCATTCTGTACTTTGCTTCGTGTATTCAAATGCTGCTTATGAGCCCTCTGTGTATCGAGCCCCACCGGGGTGCTGGGGGGCCCATGGGGCACAGTGCAGCCAGAGGCTTGGCTGTCATGCAGCTCACATTCTAGTGGAATCAGGCAGTGGGGTCACAGGAAATCTTCAAGGAAACACAGTATGTAGTGAGATCACTTCATAATGGTACACGTTACAGAGAAAACACATAGCATGATGAGACAGAGTGAGAGAATGGGAAAAGGGATTTTTGGATGGGGAGACAACAGGCTTTTCAAAGGCTGAAAGAGATCCAACCCACTTCTATTTCTTCAGGCTCCCAGTGATATGCAAAAGTGCCAAACAGAACTATAAAACTGTGGTCTACTGTAAATGTTTGCAGTAAAAGTTCTCAACCAGCCTCCACTCAACCAAAAGGGCCCTCTACTGCCTTTAAAACAGTCTGATGCTCACCTGGGTCCACATGCAGCTGGCAGGTGCTTTGCTGGTGTGCCCCCCCACCCAGTGTCTGTTCCCCCCATGTGGATTGTGTGCTTACCATGAGTCATTTATTTGCATTTTCCAACTTTCTTACAGTTATATTTAATTAAAGATGATTGAAACTGAGAAATGAATGTGGAAAGAAACCAAGCTCTTTTTTGTTTTGTTTTAACTAAATTGAATGTTTTTAAGGAGTTGAAACATGAATCATTTAAAAAATTGCTATCAAATCCATGGAGGGCAATCCACTCATATAGTTGACTATAAAGTTCGAGGAGATCATAAGAATCTAAAGGTATTGCACATTCAGCTTGATTAGTAAATGTCGAGATATGGTCCATTTCAAAGATAAGGAAAGTGATCATTGTAGACGTTGCACTAAAGCATAGTTTATGTAGGAAATGCACTAGAGACCTCCTACTGGTGACCCCATATTCAAAGAAAAAAAAAGCCTCTGTCTACATAAAAAGGTGTCATGTACACTTGTGTTTTCAATGAAAATATAAAATGTTTACGGTATACTAATCATTTATGTTTACCCACTTTAGTCCTTTTTTAATTCATTGATCAATCACATGGGAAAGTAGTCCTAACATACCTACAGGAAACTAATGCTTTTAACCCAATACCATGCATTATGATTGCAAGTACGTCTTCTTTGGGAGCCCAATACTATGTATTATGATTAAAGGTACATCTTCATTGGGACATAGTATTACAGTAGACATAAGACACTCATCAAAAGTGTAAACTCAAAGTACTTTGTGAAAGGGAGGTCTAGAGGTCAGGGAAGACTTGCAAAGGAGGTGATGATTCAGCTGAGACCTAGGAGATAAGAAGGAGCTGGCACAGCAGGACAAAGGTGAAGAGGGTCCCAGGCAGGAGGGCATGTGCTTGGAGTGGTGAAGGAACAGAGGTAAGGCCAGTGTAGAAAAGTTGAGCAAGCCAAGCAAACAGCAGCCTGGGGTTACTTAAATCATTCTGGGCCCCAGCACATTTGGGAAGTATTTGGGTCTTACTTTAAGGGCACTAGGAAGGGCTTCAAGCAGGGAAGGTACATTTTTTACAGATCATGTGTATAGCTACAAGTAGCCCCAATCAGTGGTGACACGGTCTTGGACAGGGTGATGGCAGTGTGGCTGGTGGCAAGCGGTGGAAGTAAATGTGATCTAACACTGACTGTTCCCAGCAAAACCCTGGCAGGTAAGTTAGAGTGGGTCAATATCCCACAGCAAAGAAACAAAGACCAAAAAATGGCTGACTTTTGACTTTTCTCTTCTCTTTTGTTTGTATGTACCCACCAGAGTTTATATAACCTTTTGCTCCCTTCTGTCACCTTGAAAACAAGCAAACTAAGCTTTCAAACTTCAGACTTCAAACTCAACCTAACAGTCATTCCCATGTTTCTTCTGGTTAACAATTTACAAATGACATATCTAAATGTTAGCATTTTGTAGAGAGAATCCAGGCTGTTTTTTTTTTTAAATCTGGTACATGTAGGTGATCCTGTATAGTTTACCCTTTGCTTACTACTTGCAAGAACTAGTAACTTCAACAGATAAAGTTTAGATTTAATCTGTACTTTAATCTCAAGAATTACAGATAAGCAGTGGTAAGGAAGAAAGTACAATGCATACAGCTAATGAAACCCACGATGAGTCAACGCACAGAAATAATTCCGACCCAAATGAATACTGTTTAAATTGCTACTTAGAGTTTTGCAGTGATACCAGACACAACATTGAAAACCATCCTGAAGAAAACAAGAATAAGGTGTTTCCAGTCTGCTTTAACACCTGGGATGCAGAATATTTTGGGAGCTATACTGCTATTATTAACAGTCTTAATACCTAGCCACCAACACAGCATAGGAAATAGTTTTTAAAGTGTCATACATATCCCTTCGAATCTTCATACACTTAATGAAACATTTGCACATCTAAAAAGACATGCAATTTCCATTGAAATCCTGTCTGTGTCTTATTCTAAACAATGTGACTATTGACCCACATTTTGAAAGAAACTATAGAAAAGGAGCTGTAACTTTTGCAGTTTTAAAAGATAACATTTCAGAAACCTGAGGAAAGTATAGATTATGTCCCCCAAAATGTGAAAAATTTAAGAATAAAAATAAGCTTTTTGTCCCAATCCAAATGTTTCTGAGGATTAAAACACCTCAGTATTTCCATTTTACAAGGCTTTGTCCAGAAGCTAGGGCCCAACGACCATGGTCACCCTGTAGAATAAGAAGCCAAGATCAAAAGGAATGCATAGACTTCCCATCTCCTTGTTAAATATAAAATACTATTTTAAACATCTTACTTTCAGGGTCATAGAGGTAGATGTGATTTTGCAAATCCAATCCTTTCATTTTTTGACCAACAACAAAAAAAATTAAACCCACAAGGTGAAATAATATACTCAAGCTGACATGGTTAGTTAGCAATCAAATCCTGTCCTAACTCAGAATTCAATTTCACTACACCATAGTGCCTTCCTCCTCTGGTCTCATAAAGTAAAGATAGAATAGAGAAGGAGGAAGAGTGGGAGGATGGGGAGGACGGGAGGAGGAGGAAGAAGAAAATGTACTTGCTTTTCTTTTCAAATAAAACGACATCTCTCAGCCTAATGATTGTGGAAGACTTGCTGTTT
Source organism: Saguinus oedipus (assembly GCA_031835075.1). Taxonomy (NCBI): domain Eukaryota; kingdom Metazoa; phylum Chordata; class Mammalia; order Primates; family Cebidae; genus Saguinus; species Saguinus oedipus. The sequence continues at coordinate 170,434,908 of CM063172.1, read as the reverse complement.
TCAGCCATTATCACACATTGTTGCTCTTTACTGTGATATTGAAATGACCTGCAGAAGAAATCAGGAAATCAAATAAGTATTTTTCTTTATTTAAAGAAAGGAAATGTTTATCAATAAGTGAGACACGCTAAAGATCACTGCATCTCTTGATGGACCAAGGAGCTCAGAACTGCTGCCTGTCAGCTATTTGGGTGTGGCATCAATGAAGTACTGAACCAGACACCTGCGTGGCAGTAACTCTTGTTCTCTCATGACCCTGTCATCTTTCCCTCATTTTCTCTTTTTTTCTATTTCAACGGCTTTACTTCTTCTTCACTGGTTTTCTTAATTGTCTTTGGGTTGGAAAGAAGCTATTCTGTTTGCATTGAACCCATTGCCCAAGATGGTCTGTCTCCATGACCTCTCGACTCTGTTCGCTTCCCCTGAACCTCTGCTCCACCTTTCACCCGGCCCTGGCCCCTGATCCCTCCCTTCCCCATCCACGTGGTCCTGCTGTGGGTGCTCAGTTTGGCATCCAGAGATATCGTCCCAGGCCCATCACCTACTTGAAGCCTCTGCTTTAGCCAATTTGGTCTCTTAATGGTCCCGATCAAGGGAGTTCAGGGCTGCATCTTCCCCCTATTTCCTGTTGCTTGTCAAGAGCTCTCTCAACTCCAAACCCAGCTCAGTTCCCACCTCCCGCCTCCCGCCTGAGCCTTCCCTAGCTGCCTCAACCTTAGGAACTGTTCTTTCCTCTGGATCTGAGTAGACCATGCATTGATCATGCCATTTTGCAGTACCTCACTTGAGCTGTCTTTTTTTCAAACATTATATCCAGTTTCCTCAACTACACCTTACATAGTAAAGGGCGGGCACTGGGTTCTTGTAGCTGTAAGTCATTGCTCAGATCTATCTAGGACATGATCCTCAACAAACATTTACTGATCATGATGTTAAAAATTAGAGCTCAGAACAATAGCTGCTAATGTTTATGTTGGTGTAAAAACAAATAACTTCCTTTTAGGGTATTTTTCTAACAGAGATTCCAGCAAACCTTAACGAGAAGCCATTAGTATGGCTTCAGATACTGTGAGCAAATATAGTTCCAAATGCTGATTCCATAAATTCCTCCCTTCTCTTAAATTGTTAATAAATTTGTGAGTAAATGACTTGCCATCCAAATGACAGATTTCTGGGTAGGTGCAACGACAATGGAAATACCTGCAGGTGAATTCTCTCTCTTCCTCACATTTTGCTGCACATTCCTCTATGCTTCCTGCCTCCAGCTTTTTCTTAGTGAAACTGAACAGCGAAGCCCCCTGGGTGTTCACATAGTCCTCCAGAGGCTCTCCTTGACCTAGAGGTGGGAGACCCAATTGGAACAAATGGTCAGTTAATCGACGCCATAACTTCCTTTTAGTCTCTTCGGTTAGCATTCACTGAATAAAACTTGCTGTTTCCTGGAAGTAGAATGGGTAGCTATGAGTCAAAATGTTTAGTTAAGAACACATAGTCTGGGCTGGGCGCGGTGGCTCAAGCCTGTAATCCCAGCACTTTGGGAGGCTGAGGCGGGTGGATCACGAGGTCAAGAGATTGAGACCATACTGGTCAACATGGTGAAACCCTGTCTCTACTAAAAATACAAAAAATTAGCTGGGCATGGTGGCGCGTGCCTGTAATCCCAGCTACTCAGGAGGCTGAGGCAGGAGAATTGCTTGAACCCAGAAGGCGGAGGTTGCAGTGAGCCGAGATCGCACCATTGCACTCCAGCCTGGGTAACAAGAGCGAAACTCCGTCTAAAAAAAAAAAAAAGAACACATAGTCTGACATGTGGACATAAAGATGGCAACAAAAGGCACTGGGGACTCCCAGAGAAGGGAGAGAGGGAGGGAGGCAAGGGCTGGAAAAATACCTGTTTAGTAGGTATTTAGCTCACTACCTGGGTGATGGGATCATTTGTACTCCAAAGCTCAGTGTCATGCAATTTAGTCATGTAACAAACCTGCACATGTACCCCTGACTCTACGAGTTGAAATTATAAAACAAAGAAAAACAGGTTCATTAGCAGATTGTAAGATATTAAAAGATTAACTAGATTGATAAACAGGTTAGAACTATGGAATCCTTACTGAGTTACCGTATTAACGGGTATAGAACTTTAAATAAAAACAAATTTTATGTTTGCTGTTGATTGGCATGTCATGAGAGAAAAATAAGGCACCATCAGTGGCAACGGTGCCATGAAGATTGATGTCGATTTGTTCATCCCTGGGTAGAAATGGAATGAGGAGGCCATTGTTTGATTTCTTACAATACGTGCTTTGGTTGTAACACTGTCACTTTAACCTCCTTGAGATACAAAAGTTTTGGTGCATGGATGATGTTGGGAATAAATAAGAACTGAACTAAATTATGTTGCCACCTTGGGCAAAAATTGGATAAAACCCTGGAGGGTAAGAAGCTCCCCACTATGAAGGCCATTTCTATACTGGGTTTACTACAGTGACACACCACTACTAACTGGGGAGAAATCAGTTTTTCCAAGGTGTTGATAGGCATCTGGATTTCAGAGGGAATTGTGAAAAAGCAGAACCTGGGACAAATACTGGTCTTGATGTTTCTTTGAGATCAGATCCGAGGCAAGGAATCTGTCTGAAAGCTGCCTTCTGCCTGGTGGTGGCTGAGGGTGGCTAAGCGGGGCTCAGCTGTGCTCCCACCGCAAGGCTAGAGAATGTCCCCTGTCCCGAGGTTCCTAAGGACACCTGGCCAAGCTTCAGTAGCTATCTTCTAAGCCTGGAGATGCCAGCTCCATCCTTGCACAGAATGCCAGTGATTTTCACAGGGTGAGAGGCCAAAAGAGGCTTACAAAATGAAGATAGCCAAGATCCACGGAATTAGACAACAGGACAACCTTGACCACTTTCAGGGGTGTGGTGGGGGCTGCAGGCAGAGGGAGTGGGTTAAAGGGTGACTAGGGGAGTGGCAGGAGACAATCCTCGCTGTGAAGGCAGCGAGCCCTCTGGGGAACATGGGGTCAGGGAAGGTTCTGAAAGATGACACACAGCAGAATGCATTCCTTTGCATGCTGATATCAAGTATAGAGCAGGAAGGCAGATGAACAGATTCTCATTCTCAGAAAGGCCTGTCCTGACCTCCTGAGAGTACACAGAGCACAAGGGGCAGGACAGGGAGGGGAATGCACTCTCTTCCAAAGTCCCCAGCCAAAGTTCACCTGCTTCCCATCTCTGCAACTTTGTCCTTCCTCAATTTAAGGCACTCCAGGCTGGAAAAATGGATTATTGACCAGGAGTTGGCTAAAAGCACTTGTGAGATGTATCAAAAGATCACAGAGAAATAGATACTTAGGCCCATATCTATGTCTTCACCCTGCATCTTCTGTCAGCTTGAACTTTCATTTCCAAGAAGAGCTGTGTTTTGGTAAATTCTATAGCTCAGAGTGTGACTTCAAAACACAAAACAAATCCACAAAGTGTGTCCTACAGTGAGTTAAGCTAATCTTTCTGAAGAGTTTTTTTGAAGTATAGCAGAGCAGACTACAACTGATATTCAAAAAGAGAAAACTTCCATTTATTCCCCCTTCAATTAAGTTACCTCTGAGTGTCATATCATTATGCTTCATAGTGCGTCGCTGCTGAGATCCCCTCCCCAGCTCAAGTTCCTAGTAAATATCCCAAAAGAGAATCACATTTTTTCTTTTAAATTTGAAATGTTTTTCCCCCATTTAAAAATCTTATTCACTTCTAGGACTCATATGGCAAACGGATTTGATAGGGCTTATTAGGTGGCAAGAAAACATTAAACAAATCTTTTAGTGGAAAAATACATTTATATTTAGGCAAAGTGTAGATGTATATTTTATTACCAGTGTGAGAATTTCTTCCTCACTGTGATATGTGAATGTGTATGCATATTTGCATGTGTAAGGAAAAAGACTTAGTAATTTGTGAAATGGAAGATGTTTCCCTGCTTCTCACTGAGTATGGCTGTAAAAGAAAGTTTTTCCTCTCCCCGGGCATTACAGCACACCAGAAAGATGACACATTCACAGAAAGCCTTCCTTTCCAAAAGAGCGTATGAGAGAATGTGCCCCCCAGGTTGGTTAAAACATACGTTAATCCTGTGGCAGAGAATTTTGATCTTTCAGGGTACACCTTTGGGTGTAGCCCGCCGAATAAGTTCACAGTGATCTCTGTCCTAGTTTCCATGGGCTGAAATAGACTATTCATACCACCAACACACACCTCTTTCCCACAAAAATTTCATTGTTTAATTTTCTCCTGCTCTATATTTTGTTTGATAGTACCTTGAATGGCTGCCACTAAATGCAAATGTATTTGAATTTGTAAAATTTCATCTGGTAATTTATAGATTGAATTTCAAGTATGTATACATTATTAATATGAAGAACTACTAGCAAAACTTACTATACCGTTTTTATAAAATTTCCAAAATGGCAAAGATATAAACACAGAAAGCAGATTAGTGGCTGCCAGAAGCGGCAGATTGGGGGTAACAGCTAAGGAGAGTGGAGTGCCTTTCTGGGGGTATGACAAGATTTAAAAATTTATTCTGATGGTGGCTGCACAACTCTCAATATATTAAAATCCCTTGGATTGTGTGCCTAAATGGTGAATTCTCTATGTTAATTATATCTCGATAAAGCTGTTTTTTTTTTTTTAAAAAGTAAAAGAACTACTAGGACATGTTTAGAATATCTTTTCAAAGGCTTAAACAAAGCTGAAAAGTGAGAAGAGCCCTAGATTTCTTCTGGGAAATGTGGCTTAAATCCTTGATGTAGGAGTTTGGTCACTGAGCAAATAACATGATTTTCCTAAGTCTGTATTTCCTTGTCTATAAAATGGGGATGAATATACAACCCTACCCATACCACAAGCTAAAGAAGCTAGTATTTGTAAAGGACACACACTCACACTCACATTGACACACAGGTATGTAAGGATGTATGTGTACAAACGGGACTACTCACAAGCACTAAGTGTTTGTTGAATAGCTATATGCATATATGATCTGGCAAATGGATGCATGTGATTTCTCCAAGGATAAGAGGCAAATGTATACCTATGGAAAGCCTTACTCAGGCCACAACAAAGAGAGAAATGCTGAATCATGCCCCCTGCCCGCCGCCACCATGAGCTGGTGAGGGTACAGAATATATTCTAAGAGATATTTCATTGTTTTAACTTGCAAGTGAGGGGAGTATGACATTTTAACAGATGATATTAATTAATCAAACCAAGAACCAGGTGAAGAGCTTAGCCATCTCTTGGGTGGTTAGCTACATTGGCTCTTTTTAAATTAGACTGGCCATTATGTGGGTGCACTCATTTAGATTTGAAAAATCACCCATTATTTTATCTGCCCATTCATTCCAGCACCCTGAAAATCTTCACAGCACAATTAAACTTACTTCTTGAAGAGCTCCTCAATCTTACACAAGGTTTTGAACTTGGAATTTCATGAACAGAAAATTAAATTAGGCGGATTGCACACAAAGCATGGCATATGTATTTTTACTACATTGTGGGAGAAAAAAATAATTATTATATTAAAAAATCTTTGTCTTACCTGATTTCAGAAATAAAAGAAGTAGAAGAATCACTTCCTTATGTCCCATTTTGGGACTGGCCAGCAGTGCCCAGAAAGTGTGTCCCAATCCCAGGATGTTGTTGACTTACATGAGAGTAAACGCATCCACAAACCAGAGAGTCAAATTAAGTTAATTATTCTCTCAGAGGCCCTCGCCCCGGCTCAGCAGGGGTCAAACATTACCTTGAATAAAGGGTCCTTACAAAATGTTCAAGAGTGGAATCTGCAATAGACGCTGGGAGGTGGTGAAAGCCGTCTCCGCCCTCGGCTCCTCCACACTGCCTTCGTGTCCCTTACTCCTCCCCTCACCCCGCATCCTTCATTTCTCCTGATTATTCTCTTTTCCTTCCCTCTTCTTGCATTCCCTTATTTTCGGATAAAACAAAATCATAATAGTATCTCACATTTGCTGGTACCTTCCATGACCAGACCCTCTGCCAAGCACTGCACATCCATAGCCTCCCTCAAGCTTCCCAACAGGTAAGTGCTATTCTCTTCCCTGCTGTACCAGGAGGGGGCTGAGGTCTTCCCGAGGTTGTGTGGCTAACCAGGGGTAGATACACATGGCCCATTCAGGTCTTAGATGGCAAACTTGAGCTAGGTTTCACATTAACATCTCCACATCCTACACCAAACTGTGTTAACATTACAATATAAGTGAAAATATTTTATTATCTTCCAAATTTCTTTATTCCCAGTAAACTCATGTGTCTTCTGTAATGATAAATATTTACAACATAAATAAATATTTCCCCAAAATGAATGTATGGCAAATTATTATATTCTCATTCTCATGAAATAAAGCAAGAGTGGTAGCATTAAGTGGAAAGAGTCTATCTCAATTTTAATTGTTGAATCTGTAGTTTTCCCTGGCTTGAGGCCAGAGCAAGTCGGTAGTGTATATGCTTTAAAACTTCTATTTGTTCAAAGATATTTAGGAATAATACAATTGACCTCTCTATATTAGATGTGAAATAAGGACCAGAAAGCAACATTCTCCTTTCTAGGCAGTGAAATTCCTTCATTGACTGGCAAAAGATAGAGGTGGGAGCCCAACAGTCTTGGATGGAACATCCTGTGGAATTCCCTGGGATTGAGGAACCATGCAGAACCCTCAGGAAGAAACCATCCAGGACAGTAAGAGGGTGGCCCCATGTGAGGGACCGGGGGGATCTAATTGCATTTCCTGATTTCCTATTTTAGCTTCACTCTCTTCTCTCCTCACTTCTTACACTCCCTTTATCCTCTCTGTTTCACCTCGTGTCCCAGTTCATTAAAAGGGAAAGAAGATGGAGGCAAGTTGAGAAACCAGCAGTGGGGAGACTTCATATATATACATATTGTATTTTCTTTTTCTTTTTTTGTTATGCTTTAAGTTCTGGGGTACATGTGCAGATCTCACAGGATTGTTAATAAGTATACACATGCCATGATGGTTTGCTGCCTCCATCTCCCAGTCACCTACATTAGGTATTTCTCCTAATGTTATCCCTCCCCAACCTCCCCAATCCCTGCTATCACTCCCCTAGCTCCCAATCCCCCAATAGACCCCTGTGTATGATGTTTCCCTTCCTGTGTCCATGTTTCCTCATTGTTCAATACCCACTTATAAATGAGAACATGCAGTGTTTGTTTTCTGTTCTTGTGTCAGTTTGCTGAGAATTATGGTTTCCAGCTTCATCCATGTCTCTGCAAAGGATATGAACCTTTTTTATGGCTGCATAGTATTCCATGGTGTATTTGTGCCACATTTTCTTTATCCAGTCTATCCTTGATGGACATTTGGGTTGGTTCCAAGTCTTTGCTATTATAAACAGTGTGGCCATGAACGCATGTGTGCATGTGTCTTTATAACAGAATGATTTATAATCCTTTGGGTATATATCCAGTAATAGGATTGTTGGGTCAAATGGTGTTTCTATTTCTACATCCTTGAGGGATCACCACAGTCTTCCACAATAGCTGCACTAATTTACAGTCCTACCAACAGTGTAAAAATGTTCCTTTTTCTCCAAATCCTCTCCAGCATCTGTTGTCTCCAGATTTCTTAATGATTGCCAGTCTAACTGGTGTGAGATGGTATCTCAATGTGGTTTTGATTTGCATTTCTCTAATGACCAGTGATGATGAGCATTTTCTAATATGTTTGTTGGTTGCATAAATGTCTTCTTTTTGAAAGTGCCTATTCATATCCTTCGCCTAATTTTTGATGGGTTTGTTTTTTTCTTGTAAATTTGTTTTAGTTCTTTGTAGATTCTGGATATTAGCCCTTTGTCAGTTGGGTAGCTTGCAAAAATTTTTTCCCATTCTGTTGGTTTCCAGTTCACTCTAATGATTGTTTCTTTTGCTGTGCAGAAGCTCTTAAGTTTGATTTGATCTATTTTGGCTTTTGTTGTCATTGCTTTTGGTGTTTTAGTCATGAAGTCCTTGCCTATGCCTATGTCCTGAATGGTTTTGCCTAGGTTTTCTTCTAGGGTTTTGATAGTGTTAGGTCTTATGTTTAAATCTTTAATCCATCTGGAGTTAATTTATGTATAAGGGGTAAGGAATGGGTCCAGTTTCAGCTTTCTGCACATGGCTAGCCAGTTTTCCAAACATTTGTTAAACAGGGAATCCTTTCCCCATTGCTTGTTTTTGTCAGGTTTGTCAAAGATCAGATGGTTGTAGGTGTGTGGCATTACTTCCAAGGCCTCTGTTCTGTTCCATTGGTCTATATCTCTATTTTGGTACCAGTACCATGCTGTTTTGATTACTGTAGCCTTGTAGTATAGTTTTAAGTCAGGTAGTCTGATGCCTCCAGCTTTGTTCTTTTTGCTTAGGATTGTTTGGCAGGCTCTTTTTTGGTTCCATATGAAGTTTATGGTGTTTTTTCCCAGTTCTGTGAAGAAGGTCATTGGTAGCTTGATGGGGATAGCATTGAATCTGTAAATTACTTTGGGCAGTATGGCCATTTTCATGATATTGATTCTTCCTAACTGTGAATATGGAATGTTTTTCCATCTGTTTGTGTCCTCTCTTATTTCCTTGAGCAGTGGTTCATAGTTCTCCATCTGTTTGTGTCCTCTCTTATTTCCTTGAGCAGTGGTTCATAGTTCTCCTTGAAGAGGTCCTTTACATCCTTTGTTAGTTGTATTCCTAGGTATTTTATTCTCTTTGTAGCAATTGTGAATGGGAGTTCACAGATGATTTGGCTCTCTGTCTGTTATTGGTGTATAGGAATGCTTGTGATTTCTTCACATTGATTTTGTATCCTGAGACTTTGCTGAAATTGCTTATCAGTTTAAGGAGATTCTGGGCTGAGATGATGGGGTCTTCTGAATATACAATCATGTCATCTGCAAATAGAGACAATTTGACTTCCTCCTTTCCTAATTGAATACCCTTTATTTCTTTCTCTTGCCTGATTGCTCTGGCTGGAACTTCTAGTACTATATTGAATAGGAGTGGTGAGAGAGGGCATCCTTGTCTAGTGCCAAAAGAAAAAGGAATGCTTCCAGTTTTTGCCCATTTAGTATGATATTGGCTGTGGGTTTGTCCTAAATAGCTTTTATTATTTTGAGATATGTTCTGTCAATACCTAGTTAACTGAGAGTTTTTTAGCATAAAGAGCTGTTGAATTTTGTCAAAGGCCTTCTCTGCATCTATTGAGATAATCATGTGGTTTTTATCTTTGGTTCTGTTTATGTGGTGAATTACATTTATAGACTTGCCTATGTTGAACCAGCCTTGCATCCCTGGGATGAAGCCTACTGATCGTGATGGATAAGCTTTTTGATGTGCTGTTGCATTTGGTTTGCCAGTATTTTATTGAAGATTTTTGCATCTATGTTCATCATGGATATTGGCCTGAAGTTTTCTTTTTTAGTTGTGTTTCTGCCAAGTTTTGGTATAAGGATGATGTTGGTCTCATAACATGAGTTAGGGAGTATTCTTATTTTTAATGTGAAATGTCTCTTAGGGGGTTCGTGTTAGTGTGCTTGAGAAAGTACTTTGGGAATAAAATAAAACAGACTCTGGCTGCGCGTGGTGGCTCATGCCTGTAATCCCAGCATTTTGGGAGGCCGAGGCAGGTGGATCACCTGAGGTTGGGAGTTTGAGACCAGCCTGGCCAACATGGAGAAACCCTGTCTCTACTAAAAATACAAAATTAGCCGGGTATGATGGTACTTGCCTGTAATCCCAGCTACTCGGGAGGCTGAGGCAGGGGAATCGCTTGAACCTGGGAAGTGGAGGTTGTGGTGACTAGAGATGGCGCCATTGCACTCCGGCCTGGGCAACAAGAGCAAAACTGCATCTCAAACACACACACTCAAACACACACACACACTCTCTCTCTCTCTGTCTCCCCCCTAATATATAATGCTTCTAGCATATATTTATTTCCAGTTAAACTATTATTTTAACTCTTCCTCCTAAGGCACCTCAGGAATGATGTTATCAGAAATTCTATATCCACATAATTTTTTTTCCTGTTGTTTTGGTTTTGACTTGGGTGGTGCTGGTATAGCTTTTGGCCACGTTTCCCCTGGTAATTGTTGGATGAACTCAGTTCTACAAATGTGATTTTTTTTTGAGATGGAGTTTTGCTCTTGTTACCCACCCAGGCTGGAGTGCAATGGCGCGATCTTGGCTCACCGTAACCTCCGCCTCCTGGGTTCTGGCAATTCTCCTGCCTCAGCCTCCTGAGTAGCTGGGATTACAGGCATGCGCTACAATGCCCAGCTAATTTTTTGTATTTTTAGTAGAGACGGGGTTTCACCATGTTGACCAGGATGGTCTCGATATCTTGACCTCGTGATCTACCTGCCTCGGCCTTCCAAAGTGCTGGGATTACAGGCGTGAGCCACAGCACCTGGCCCCAAATGTGATTTTATAAATTAGTTCCTCTCCTCATGACCTCCTGGCTATACATTCTTCCCTACCTTCATAATCCGTCAGCATCGTGAAAGCACAGAGGGACGTTGAGCAGAGCTCTGTGCTGGTGTCACTGCACTCTGGAGCCTGTAGGAGAGCAGCAAAGAGGAATGTATTGCTCAGGTATAGACAGGGTGGTGCATAGAGACCCGCTGTGGCATGGCCCTTCATGTCCAGGGTAGGCATGAAGCAATGGACTATGCCAGATTGCGCATAGGAATCCACACTGCATTCTTAGAGGGATTTTTGCTCTATATACAGCTAATTCAAAATAAGGCACTTTCTAGCTGAAAGAAGGGCATGAACTGAGAAAAGGGATATGTACAGAGAGATCTCTGTGTACCAGGATCAGGTTGTGCATATTCTGAGATTCATGTGTTCTTATTTAACTCAATTCATTATTTATTGACCACTTACTGTGTACAATACTGTATTAGATTCTTTTAGGATTATGGTTGACCCTTGAACAACTTGGGGGCTTCGCACATTAACCACACACAGTAGAACATCCAGGTATAACTCTGACTCCCCCAGACTTAACTACTAAGAGCCTGCTGTTGATCAGCAACAGTTAATAACACGTATTTTGTATGTTATATGTATTACATCCTGTATTCTTACAATAAAGTAAGCTAGAGAAAAGGAAACATTTGTAAGAAAATCATAAGAAAGAAAATACATCTATAGTGCTGTTCTGTATTTATCCATGCAGTAAGTTTACACTGCCTGTTTACAAGATGAATCATCTGTCTGACATGGAAGCAACCCCAGCTGGACCTCAGTCTCTGTTACATATCAAGCAAATCAACTTTTTCTTGTCAAGTCATGACTTTTCTCCGCTTCTTGGGAGCACTTCAGCATCCCCAGTGCCACTTCATATGGATCCCACCCACAGTGTTATTCAAGGTTTACAGTACTGCATGAAACAGCAGGAAAAACACACGAGAACAGGGAGAGGGCACTTTCTACTGTGATGTGCAGTTCACCGGGGATGAGCTGCTCACGGCAGGGTGATAAGGAGCATCACAGAACTTTTTAAAGGGATACTCGCAACACCTGAACTCATTGCAACAGCAACAAGAGAAGGTACAAAATTATTACAGGGTGTGGTGTCCACTGTGGTTAAGTTCATGCAGTTACAATTTGATACAGCATCTTTGTGTTTGTGTACACTTCTCTCAACTGAGAGTAGTACCACATATGGTCTGTGAGTGTGCATATAAGTTTTAATAAATTTTAACTTTTGCAATACTTTGTGTATATTTTATGGTAGTAAATGATAAAAAACTAGGTGTCTACATATATTTTATGCATTCACGATATACTTACCTTTTTCTATTTTTTTTTATATTTCTAGCTACATGGTTTATTGTTGAGTTTTTTCAAATTGTTGCAAAATTCCAGAACATTTTCTAATACATTTATTGAAAAAAATCTGTGTGTAACAGGTCAGACCTGTATTGTTCAAGGATCAACTACATATCTAAAAAGTACAAATCAGTCTCTAACCTTTCCCAGCTTCTCTATCCTAAAGGAACTACAGAAAACTTTCGTATACAAGATTTGTGGAGATTCTGCTGCTGTACTTGTAGCAGGCATAAGAATATTCAAATGAGATTAGAGGCAAATCGGATTTCCTTAGCTCTGCCCAGCATGAGACCTGCAATCAAGATCCACTCAGGCTTTTTATGAAGGAATGGATGTCTCTTCCAGTATTAAGATGGTAAATGCCTTGCAAGTATGTACAAAGGAAGTCATAAGCACCAGAAAACATCCACCTCACCAGGAGGTGAAGTAGAGTTCACCTTTCATCTCACCTAAAGTGGAAACTGCAGCCAAGTCACAACTTCCTAGGTGACGCACGTCCATGCAAGCTGGAATGCATCGCTGGCCCGACATTTGCACCTGCAGCTGCTTGCCACACCCAGGTTCCACCTTCCTCGAGCCCAGGCTCTGCCACCTGGGAAGTGCCATTCGTTTCGTCACCGTGAACATCTCTGCATAGCCCCAAGAGGACAGTGTCATTTCCAAATAGAAATAGCAAGAACTTAATTAATCCACTAAGGACTCATACAAATCATCCCTCTGTCGTGGTAAGCGTCCTTAGCAAGTATATCTATTCCTTTGATGCCAATGTGCAGATTGTTTTTACTGCTGTTTTAGTGTGTTAGGGCATATCGGTGAGGAGACTTGCAGTAATTAACCTGGAGGTGGCTCTTGTTTCTTTAGCTGCCCTTTTTCACATGTTAGCCTTCGTTCATCAGTCCCTGGTACCATGCAATGAGATGCTTATCAGCCCTCACGCTGGTAAAGAGATGGCCGGCTACCATCCCAGTTAGCACAGTGGTTAAAAGGTTAAGATGTAATCCACTAGGGGACATTTTCTTTTTTTAAAATTTATTTTTTGGAAACAGGGGCTGGCTCTATCACCCAGGCTGGAGTTTGGTGGCACAAACACAGCTCACTGTAGACTCAACCTCCCAGATTCAAGTGATCCTCCCACTCCAGACTCCAGAGTAGGCGGGACCACAGATGCACAGGTGCATGCCACCATCCCCAGCTGTTTTTTTTGTATTTTTTTGTAGAGACAGGGTTTTGCCATGTTACCCAGGCTGGTCTTGAACTCCTGGGCTCATAGGATTCTCTTACCTCAGTCTCCATAAGTGCTGGGATTACAAATGTGAGGCACTTTGCCTGGCACTAGGGCACACTTTCTAAGTGAGCCCTGACTCATTTGGGCCTCAATGAGGTGATATTTTCTTAATTGAGTTGCACTTGAGAAAGTCTAGATTCTTTCATGTTTGAAAAAATTAATTTTCATTGGCTGTCTCCTCATAAGACATGTTACATGCTTAAGATAAATATAAGCAGAAAAGAAGATAGTCAGTCCTGGATAACTTAGCAGCCTGCACTGAGGAGGCACCAGCACTCCCCAGGGGAGAGACTGGGGTCCTTCTGCCCTGAAGTCCAGACTCACCGTGGGTAAAACAGAGACGCACCGAATCATCCTTCCCATCTCATACATTCACTGGTCTCTAAGCTCATTCAGAAAAATACTCATCTCACAGTATGTCGGAAAGACCAGTCATACAGAAAACATTAAAATCTTTTCCGAAAAGCAAATGAGTGCACAAAAAACCAGGTGAAACCTGAGCAAGTTCTGCAGACTAGTTTTTGATACCAGTGGCAACTTCCTGGTTGTAATCATGAACTATAGTCATGTAAAATATTGCCTGGGGGAGGTGGGGCCGAGGATCTCTCAATACTGTATTTATAACTCCTTGTGTTTATAATTATTTCAAAACAAAAATTATATGTATATATTTATATATATACATGTATACATGCATATATGTGCATATATATGTGCCTATACTTGAGTACATGTGCCTATTTTAGGAGGACCTAAGATGATGTAACTCCTCTCATACTCGTTAAGAGAATTCCCAAAGTTCAAGGAGATTCTAAAGTTCCTAACTCAGGGTGCGGAACTCAGCCTCTGGCTGATTCTCGTGAGCTCCTGGGACTCGTGGGTGGGACAGAGAGGCCTCTCCACCACCACACTACCTCTCTGGCTGGAGGTCAGACGGTTAAGGGCTGATGGGTGCCAGAAAACAGCATCCCCCCGTGCAAATCCAGAACCCAGAGGCTGGAGGGGTCCATGTTTACTCCTGCCTCCGAGGTGTTCAAGGGAGACCCACCGTCTCCACACACCAGCAAAACAGAGGCCCCGAGTAATGACTTCTTCCTCCTCTCCTCCTGCAGCCCGACCAGCTCCCGGCTCCTCAATCCAAAGTTGGGGAGGAGAGAAGGAATGTCAGTGGAAACCGCTTTTGCTCTAAGCTCTCGTCCTTCAGATGTTCTTTCTGCGGGCACAGTGTTTAGTGCTGTGCTGGTGCTGGGGAATCAAGAGTAAATAAGAGGCCATTGCTGCCCTCAGGGAGGCTTCGGTCTCATGAGGTTGTAAAAGTGGAGTGTAAAAGTGAAGTGGCCCAGGTCCAGTTTGCTGTAGTGGTGCACAAAGGGACAGACTTGAGGGTTGAGGAGACACTTCCCAGAGGAGGTGACCTCCAAGTTGAGACTTAGAAGACAGCCAGATCGATGAGAAAGGAGAAGAATTTGGTGAAGTTCTAATTAGGCAAAAGGAGTCAGGCTGGCAGCACTGGGAAACAGAAAGAGAAAGCAGGTAAGCTTGAAGCCTGTCTTTCTTCATGGTCCAGGACCATAGCCCTCCTGGGCAAACAATCCACAGTCTTCCTGTGCCCAGCTATCACCAGACCCTCGTCTGACAGAAAAATGCAGGTTAGCCCACTGCAACCTTGGCGTTATCAATACTACACAAAACCCTCTTCAGCACACACACAAGCACCATCCTACAAAACCCCCAGCAAGCCTTTGTCTCCTGGCAGGCAGCTCCTCTCCGGCTGGCCTGCCCACTGCTCCCTTGCAACATATTTTCATACTTACACTGTCTACTTATCTACAACTGTCCTGGTAAATTCTTCGTACTGCCCATGTGATCTGGCTTCAGATAATTGCTGATTACTCGCTACACATTCCCTAAGCAGAAGAAATATATGTGCAGAGTCCCAGAGGCAGGAGGTACAGGGAGATGAGAGGAATTTGGCTAACATGGGGAAATGGTCCAATTGTGCAGGCTTCTCACTCTGTTTCGAGAAGTTTAGATTTCAATTAAAGAAAAGCAGGGACTACTGTTACTGAAAGTTTTCAAAATCCAAGGGCAGCCTGATTCCCTCTGACTGTAGCACAGTGAGGAGGTCCAAAGAAACACAGCATAGGAGGTGAGATGAGAGAGGCTGAAAGAAGACGGTGGAGAAAAGAGAAAAGGGAATGGATTAGGCAGAGGCTGAGAAAGTAGAACTGACATGATTTTGTGACTGATTGAATATGGGGAATGAAATCAAGGGTGCTGCCTGATTTTCTGGCTTAGACATCTGGTGGCTAGTGGTATCATTCATTAAGAAGGAACACATAGGAGCAAATAAGATGAATTTAACTGAGGACAATGTTATGTTTAGGAACTTGAGAAAGCCCAAGTGGAAATTTCCAGAAGGGAGTTGGATATTCTGATCTAGAACAGGGCCCATGAAGAGTGGACAGAATGACCGAAAATGGTCCTTCCCAGGATGGGCCTAGAGAGGGACAGTCTGAGGGGAACAAAGTAATAAGCACCAAGTCTCCAGGGCAGGAGAGAAATACTGAGAAGGCCATGCAGTGTCCAGGAGAAGATTAACCTCCTGGGCCTCTATGTCAGCTTTACCCGGGGCTCTGTGAGGGTGACGGCTCGTGCTGGCACTTGTTCCAGGCACCCTCAGTCCTGCCATTGGGTCATCTGGCCAGACACCTCAGGCCCTGGGGACCTTCACTCCCTGGGACAGTGTGCTTTCCAGTGATTCCCTTGGCACAGCAGGCATGGACAAGATGGTGGTCCATTCCTCTGGGGACAATTTCTTACAAAATGTCCCTTCAGACTACACTGGTAACAAGTTCTGCCAGACTGGTGGCTAACCCAAGCCTTTCCCTCATTTGAGCCCTGGGGTCTGCTTGCCCAAAAGCCATGACTAAGGCAGCAGCCTTTCTCTGATCCCTCCTGTTCCTTTCAGCCTGTCCCTTCTGGTCTCTAGTATAAAACACCAAGGTTGCCTGGTTCAGTAACGATTCTAGACTCTGTTCTGGCCCCAAGGCCGGTTTCTGGAGCTTCTCCCTGATATCTGCTGCTGACTGAGTAATAAACTTGTCCTTTAGTATTAACTGACTCTCGATGGAGTCTGGTGATGGGGTGTACTTTCTTAAGGCATCCCGCAATTGCTCAAGGAAAGCTGCTGGGTTTTCTTCCCTTCCCTTTGGGGGTTAGGTTTTCCACTCTGCAGAGGAAATGTGGAAAATGTGGCGATGCTGTTTGGCAGAGAAAAATAAGCTGCCTCCTCCTTAAAGACTGTATGCTAAATTGGTCCCAATTTTCCAGTATACGCTTTAATGGGGACTTGAGCTTGGGAAGATTGGCACCTATCTGAAATTGAACACAAGGAATGCCCACATTCCCAGTTAAAGAAATTATAGCAGTTTCAATCTAAGGCATCCCTTAGGTAAAACAGGTACTGAGGTTTTGCCTAAGGTACTGAAGTACCCTTTACCTAAGGGTACTGAAATAAAATGTCTTTCAGTCAGTACCCCGAAAGTTTGTGTGCCCAAGTCACATGGTCCATCTTATCAGAGGGCCTCCCAGGTACTGGATTCCAATCACGACCGACCAGCGTCGTGGGACCCCTCACTGCCTGCATGACCTCCAGTGACTACCACAGAGGCATGGAACGAAAGGGGTGTTGGGTTGGGTAGTCACGTACCAACGAGCCCCAACGAGCCCCAAGAGGCCAGCGAGGCTCAGGAGATGGGTACCAATATTTCCCAGCAAAAGTCCAATTTACACAAGCCAGATTATAAAACTGCCCCAGAGGGGTGAACTTCTAGGGAGGGGCTAGTAGAGCACACAGCTTAAAGAAGGCAGGCCGGCACGCTGAGGCCGGAACAATACCCTCAGGACCGGGGCCTCCCCTCCCCAACCCATCTTCCATTGGAGGAAAACGCTCTTGAGGTTGTGAGACCTGCCATTGACTATTTGGACCCTGGTTTAACTATGATCTTCTAGAGGGAAAGGTCCTGCCATAGAGAGAACCAATCCTAAGCAAGACAAATTATACACCAAATACAAAGTCCCACAGCCTTCAGCTTCGGAATTTCCCCAAATCGAGACTGACTCCATCAGGGATGTGAACCAGCAACCTTGCAGTTGCAGGCCCTGCACCTTAACCAACCCTGCAAACAAGCCGCCTGCACTGAGGGAAGGCAGAAGCTTTCTTAAGCCGTATTTTGAATGCCTGCCTAAAAGCCGGGCGGCTGACGGCCATCAGCCGCTTCCTTTCCCTCACCCACACTGGCAGAGGAAAAAAGCCACTTGCCCGTCAGTTTAAAAGCCACGTTTGAAACTGCTGCTGGGCGGCCATGAGTTCCCCCGCCCCCTCGGCTTTCCGTGGCCACGTTGGCCCCGCCAAAACCACATGCTCGGTTGGGCCACTCCCCCAGCCACTGCCCGTGCAGGGACCCGCAGCCCGCAGGCTAACAGCCTGGGGAAGCCTTTTTTACCCTGCTGCCTGGGACTGGAGAACACCGGAGAGGCCTGCCGGAACCATGCCAGGCTGCCGCCTCCCGGGTCCCCTGCAGGCTCGGGCTGTGCCTCGCCCCTCCCCGCTGTTGTTCTCCGCCCGAGTGCGCGCTGGGTTCCGGCCCGGGGCTGGGCTGTTCCTGGCCCGCAAGGAGCAGAAGTGGGCGTGCTCACCCTTTCCACCCCACAGGCTCCTGCAGGTTTTGGTTCCAGAGATAATATCCGAAGGCTAGAGAAGGAGAGGGAAAGCAGAGCCACAGCTTGGAGGTAAAAAAACTGCGCCTTTAATTCCGGTGGCCGGCGCCCTGACCCGATTCCCCACAGCCCTGCCTGGCTGCTGCCGCTTCAGGTGTTCTTAAAGAGACAGGACAGAATGGGGCTGGTTTTCCTTGTGATTTTGAAGTCTTCCTCCCCGGCTGTACCCTTCTTCTGGCGGTACCCGTTTTCTGGTGTACCCCTCTCCTGGCTGTCCCCGTTTTCTGGTGTACCCCTCTCCTGCCCTCAATTTGTGGAGAAAAGGAGGACCCCCTTCCCCCACCGGCTTTTCAAAGATCACTTGGCCTTCACAAAAGAATAGGTCCTCTGGTTCTTAGTCTTACAGTTCAGTAGGGGAAGGTGGTTCCCTGAATTTGTAAATTCCATCTTCTGAATCCAACAGTACCTGAGTCCCTTAAGAGTGGCCAGAGAAGAGTTGCCATTCCAGTTCAGTAAGTTGTAGACACATGGTTTTGAAATAATCTCTTGGTAAGGGAGCACCAACCCATAACTAACGTCAAACCTGTGGGGTCCCTTAGCCCAGTTACTTCCAAAACCCTTCCCTGTCTGGCCAGCAGTGATGGATTACTGCAAACGTTGTTTAGTTTCATTTGACCTACATTGAAAACCAAGTTCCAATATATAAATAACGATGAGAGCTAAGGTCCCTGCATTTGGTCCCTCTGGGCAGCCTTTCCACCTACCAGGCCACGGTCAATAGTAATCACCATTGAACATGCTTGAGGCAATTCTTCCTTAATTATCTTGCATCAAAAACCGCTCGAGAACTGCTCTAAGTGGAAGGACTGATGTTGGCAACCAGGGTTCCACCAGGGGCTGCAGACAGCCCTTGCCCTTCAGGTGGGAAGGTGCCACTGAGTTCAGACACTCTGGCAATCCCTAGCAATCAACTTCTCATAAGCAAATAGGTGGAAAGGTGGAATTAGACAAAGACATTATTACCTTAGAGGACAATTCAGCATTGGTGGCTAATCGAAACATACCCTTTTTACAATTTTTATTTTACTACAAGCTAGGATTTATTGTAGGCTTTTCCATCTGTGCCAGGCACAGTCAGCACTATGAATTGTCTATACCGTGCTACAATCACTGGATTTCTCTCTCTTATTATTACCATTTTATAGATCAGGACATTGAAACTCATGTGCCCAAAGTTATGCCAATGGAAATTGATAGAGCCAGGTTCTAACCCAAATATCTGGTCTTAAGTGATTACTTTTTTTCTTAGTTTGTTTTTGTTTTTCTATTTTTTGAGATGGAGTCCCACTCTGTCACCCAGACTGGAGTGCAATGGTGCGATCTTGGCTCACTGCAACCTCCAACTCCCAGGTTTAAGCAATTCTCTTGCCTCAGTGTCCTGAGTAGCTGGGATTACAGGTGCCTATCCCCACGCCCAGCTAATTTTTTTTGTATTTTTAGTAGAGATGGGGTTTCTCCATGTTGGCCAGCCTGGTCTCGAACTCCTGACCTCAGGTGATCCGCTTGCCTCTGCCTCCCAAAGTGCTGGGATTACAGGGGTGAGCCACTGCACCAGGCCAAATGATTACTTTTAACCACCACTCTGCAATTTACTACTGGGAGTAGGAATAATAATATCGATTGATGTTATTTGATTGATTAGTGCCTACGTAAAGTGTCTAGGCACCATACTAAGCTCTTTTTTTAATGTTTCATTTCGTTTATAATTGACATATAGCAATTATACGTATTTATGGGGTATAGTGTGATGTTTATGTTTCAATGCATGGATATGTTGTATAATGATCAATTAGGGTAATTGGCATATCTATAACCTTAAACATTTATCCTTTCTTTGTGGTGAGAAGATTCAAAATCTTCTCTTGTTATTTTGAAATATGCATTACATTATTATTAGCTATAGTCACCCTAGTGTGTGTAACAGAACACCAGAACTTATTATTTCTAACTGGAACTTCGAACCTATTGACCAACATCTCTCCATTCTCTTCTCCCCAACTACCCTTTTCAGCCTCTGATAACCATTATTCTACTTTCTAATTCCATGAGAACAAGTTTTCAAAAAAATTTAATCAACAAATAATAATTGTACATATTCATGGTGTACATAAAGATATTTCAGTATCTATAATGTATAGTGATCAAATTATCAGCATATCCATCATCTCAAATCTTTACAATTTATTATATATTTGTGTTGGGAACACAACTATTCCCTATATTATTGTGACATCCTACCGTGGTATAAAACACTAGAACATATTTTTCCTATCAAACTGTAATTGCGTCCCTTTTCCCAACTCTCTCCCTACCCGTCCCTGCTGTGGACCCTTCTCAGCCTCTGGTATCTTCTGTCCTACTTTTTAGTTCCTGAGATGAACTTCTTTTAGCTGCCACATATGAGTGAGAACAACCAGTGTTAACCTTTCTGTTCCTGGCTTATTTAACATAATATCCTCTAACTTTATCCACGTTACTGTGAAGGATAGGATTTCATTATTTTTTATGGCTGAATAGTACTCCACAGTATGTGTCTACCACATTTTTAAAATCCGTCCAGGTGTGGTCAGACAACTAGGTTGATTCCATACTTGGCTATTGTGGATAGAGCTGCAATAAACCTCGGGGTGCAGATGACTCTTTGATATAATGATTTCCATTCCATTGGATTAGTGTCCAGTAGTGAGATTGCTGGATCATAGGATACTTCTATTTATAGTTTTTAGAGGACCCTCCATACTGTTCTTCAAAGCGATTGCACTACTTTAAATTCCTACTAACTGTGTATAAAAGTTTCTTTTTTTCTGCATCCTCACCAGCGTGTTCTGGTTTTCTCTTTTTGATACTAGCCATCCTAACGGGGGTGATCATAGCTCATTGTGGTTTAGATTTGCATTTCCCTAAGGATTAGTGATGTTGAGCACATTTTCATTCATTTGTTGGACATTCATACTTCTTCTTTTGAGAAATGTCTACTAGGTCATTTGCCTATATTTAAATTGGGTTGGTTTTTTCTTTGAGATGTTTGAGTTCCTTGTATATTCTGGATACTAGTCCCCTGTCCGATGAGTGGTTTACACAACACTGGGTTCTTTACACAGGGAATTCCATTTACTCCTCACTCCAACCCTATGATGGACGTGCTGTTACTAGCACTCTCATCTCAGAAGTTCATAACTTCCCCCAAAGTCACGGAGCTAGTGTAGCAGATGGAGCCGGGTTGGACACCAGAGCCAGGCCCTCCAGCCCCACGCCTTGCTTCTGCAGGATCCCGCTTGTCTGCAGTTACTGCCACAGGCATCAGTGTTAGTACCCAGTATAAGCATTTATTGAGCACCTACTGTATTCACAGAACTCTGATCAGTCTGAAGCAAACAAAGCCAAGGAATGGTAGAAACTGGGGAGTTCAACCAGAGTCTAGGGCCTGAAGTGCACTTCCTGGGCCAGGTTAAAGTGAATGAAACATTCCTATTTTGATCTCTTTCATTATTCATCATTCATACCCATAAACACCTTTGAGGGGATCAGTCAAAAACAAATAGGCATCGAATCAGCTCTTCCAACATTTTCTTCTCCTGAAAAGAGTTCTTCGAAAGCCCTGTTTTGCAGAGACTCAGTCCTTTTGCATGATGGGTAAATCGTAGGAGACCTCTACGAGGTCTTATGTTACACATTTAATGTGGAAAGGTTGCTTCACCCAAGAGCCTCGAGTTTTCAGAGACACTGTCCTCAAGCTTCCTCCCCACTTGCACAATACCTGCCGGCAACAGCTCCGATGCAACAGCTCCGATGCACGTAAGACTTAAATACAACCCACAGAAGTGCTGGCTGGGCTAGAAAAACCCGTTGCTAAACAGGAGAGCATTCTTTTATTTCTCTTTTCTGGAATTCGTAAACAGTATTTGTTCTCAGTCTTGCCTTTGAAATGTTCCAGCTGGAACTTTGCTGGGCAGCTTGGAAGTAGAAGCAAACGTCAGCCAGGCCAGCAGGGGGCAGCAGACCCCACACTTTGCCCTTGCCGCCCGTGGGTGGGAGTGTCCAGCTCCCAAAACCTGTCACGGGCTTTACCCCAAGCGACTTCGGCCAGCAGATGGTACATGTCCTGAGGCTGCAAATTACGAGGTGGTAGCAGTGGGGGACGAGGCCGAGAGTGGGCAGAGCAATCCAGGGGCGCCAGGGTGGGAGCCGCAGCGGGTCGTGGTCGCCAGGAGGACTCTGATGCTTCTGGAGCCCGGGCAAGAAGCCCCGGGACCGGACCAAGGCCCCCTGCGGGGAGGTAGGCGTGCGGCCCCCCTCCCGCAGGCCCAGGGTGGCCGGGCCAAGGCCGCTGGGAAAGGCAGTACGGTCGCCCCTGCGCTGCCAGCTGGGCTTTTCTCCTTTCTCGCCCGCCCCGCGTTCCAGGGCGCGACCCCGCTCCAACCACCAGCTGGCTCCGAGTCTGAGCCCAGGTAGGTGGGTCAGAGCCCCCGGAGGAAGTGGGGGTTGAGGGCGTTTCTTCTTCCAAGTGCAAGCACGGGGAGCCCGGATGCTCCAGCCCCTGGACTCTGGATTGGAAACTGTCAGGGGTAGGAGAGGTTTGCAGGAGGCCGCCCTCTGCCTTCCTCTGTTCTAAGGCCAGCTGGATTCAGGGAGTCCTGGTACTTTTATTTTTTACCTGAAAAAAATAGTAACAGCAGAAAAGCCAATGTGATGGGTTACGCCCCTTAACGTGCCCCATTTGACGTTCTAAGCTTCCTTCCACAGACTAACCTTTTGTGCAATCAGTGTGATCCTGTGTCAGTTATGCAAAACAATGTTTACTGAATCTGGTTGAAAAAGGCAAGAAGTAACGTTCCCTAGGGCAGATTGATCCAGGTGGAAAGGGATGTGTATGCCCTGAAACATGGACAGCCATATGCCATGCTTGGTTTTGTGCAGAACTAACATGAAATGATCTTTTCACTGATTTTCAGAATTCTGGAGAATTCACTTAGGAAAATCAGCATGTGTATCAATGCATGACTAACGTGGGCATTTACCCTAACAGCTATCACGGAAGCAGTGCTCCTGATACACTGAGACACAGATTTCATCGGTTTCTTTCACCACATGATCATCAGCTTCTTACTTCATAAGTTGCAGTGGGGGAGGAAGGTCCTTCCTATTTTCTCTTTAAATTTCTTGTCCCTTATTTAAAGAAGCAACAGGCCGGGTGCAGTGACTCACTTCTGTAATCCCAGCACTTTGGTAGGCCGAGGTGGGCAGATTGCCTGAGGTTAGGAGTTCAAGACCAGCCTGGCCAACTGGTGAAACCCAGTCTCTACTAAAAAAAAAAAATAAATAAAAATAAAAATACAAAAATTAGCCGGTTATTGTGGCACATACCTATAATCCCAGCTACTCGGGTGGCTGAAGCAGGAGGATTGCTTGAACCCAGGAGGCGGAGGTTGCAGTGAGCAGAGATGGCACCATTGCACTCCAGCCTGGGCCACAAGAGTGAGACTTCCTCTAAAAAAAAGAAAAGTCCTCAAGTATTTGACTAAATACAAAGCTGTGTATTCACAGGGAGAGGGTCCACAAACAAAGGGGGAACAACTGGAGGGGAACAGTGAGCTTGATGTAGATTCCAGAGCTCACATGGAACTTTCAGACTCTTTTCAGACTCAGTATATATTTTATGCTGAGTTTTTAAAATGACATAGTTTATGTGGACAGGTACAAAAGGGACCAAAGGGAAACCTTAACAATGAGGAAGAATCTTTCTATAAAGAGAACAGGTGACAATATACACAAAGTGTGTGCTAAGTGTGAAAGGAGCATCTTCATCCTTAGTGCACATCAGAAATGAATATGAATAATCGATTTGTCAATGAAATAAACACAGCTCTGAGGATCGGAGACCACATTCACCGTTTATTCAGTCACTTGCAGTTTTGCTCTTCTCTGCATTTCTTTGCTGTTAGATGACTGCTGCGTTGTTGAATTGTATTTTGAGTGGATACTTTTGTTTGGTAATAATGAAAATTTTAAATTATAAAAAATGTATATTTATCTTTTCTCTTCCTTCTAAACACATGTTACTATAAAGCATCATTCCCGTGTGACCATGTGTGCCACAGACTGTTTCCAAACCAGGAAGCCAATTAGCAATGAACACCAGGTGGTCCACCTTCAGTATTAGCTGCTTGTTCATTTACATGCTCCTGGCACCAGCCCTAGACTCACATGTGCCCCAGAATAACATTCAGACTCTCAGTTGGTCTTATGTTACATGCTTGTGGTCTGGTTCACTCCATGATATACACCTCTCTGCTCCCTGTCTCCTGGGCTGGACTCAAGTCAAGCAGTCAGTGACAGGTTTCATTCCCAGTAAGAGAACTGGTTCACGTGACTCACTGGACATGTTGCAGCTTGGAATATGTTCATCCCAGGGTTAGCACTTTCATTTGGTATCAAGTATATCTCTGGCTTCTTAAACCATGGTAACATTCACTGAGGAGGAAGTGGAGGATCCCAGGATGGAGCACCTTGCTCTGGGCACACAACGCGTTTGCAGTTTTACAGTCTTAGTGGCATCTCAGTCAGACATTCTGCACACTGATCCATAGCCTATTCAATTAATATGAAAGGACTCCCTCAGCATGAGATTCCAGTCGTGCACAGAATATACATGAGAAGTGCGCCTTTGTCATCCCTACTTTCAAAGGTGAAGGCCACCAGCAGTTTCTTGTAAGCAACTGATGTCTTTCAAATGAAGCCTTGTATCTGTGTAGTCCATAGGCAGATGTGAGGGTGAAATGCTGTGTTCTCTGTTGCTCTGGGTCAGTGAAGCAAAGCAGTGCCAGCTCAGAGGGCTCTGCAGACTCAAGGCAGGGATAGATGGTTGTGGGTGTTACAGCTCCCAGCAGAGCATCAAACAACAGCTGATGCTTTTCTTCAGTCCTGCCATCATCACTGACAAAGTAATCCCAGCTTGTCTGCTGGGACTTAAGGCAGGGATAGCTGGTTGTGGGTGTTACAGCTCCCAGCAGAGCATCAAACAACAGCTGATGCTTTTCTTCAGTCCTGCCATCATCACTGACAAAGTAATCCCAGCTTGTCTGCCATCCCCAAATTATGTGGTTGCCGACTGGACTGATTGTTACAAGTCACTAGCTGGGGAGAAACCCAAGGTGAGATAAATTCCATCACCCACATAACAAATTGGTTTTGACCCACAGTCCATGTGACAAAATGAGCATTTTGGAGAAAGCTGTACAAATTCCCGTCTGTGAACGTGGTCCACCGCACTCCTGGTTTTGTCCGGGCACCTGTCTCTGTCTGCATAATGAGTCTTCAAGGCACGTGGTCAAGGGGAATAAGACAGTTTCTTTTGAGTCTCTCTCTTTTTCTTTTCAGAACATTTTTTCTTCTATTTTAATTAATTTTAACTTTTATTTTAAGTTCAGGGGTACATGTGCAGGCTTCTTTTTTTGCATAAGTGTCACGGGGGTTGGTTCTACAGATTATTCTGTCACTTAGGTACTAAACCTAGTACCCAATACTTAGTATTTCCGGCTCCTCTCCTTCCTCCCACTCTTCTCCCTTAAGTAGGTGCCAGTGTTCGTTGCTCCGTTCTTTGTGTCCATGTGCTCTCATCATTTAGCTCCCACTTGTAAGTGTGAACATGTGGTATTTCTGTTCCTATGTTAGTTTTCTAAGAATAATGGCCTCCAGATCCATTCATGTTCCTGTAGGAGACATTATCTCATTCTTTTTTATGGCTACATAATATTTCATAGTATATATGTACCACATTTTTTTAATCCAATGTGTTGTTAATGGGCATATAGGTGATTCCAAGTCTTTGCTATTATAAATGGTGCTACAATGAACATTCACATTCATGTGTCTTTTTGATAGAATGACTTATATTCCTCTGGGTATATACCCGATGATAGGATTGTTGGGTTGAATGTTAGGTCTGTTTTTAGCTCTGATTCCTCAGTCCAGAGGAATCACTGGACTGCTTTCTACAATGGTTGAACTAATTTACAGTCCCACTTACAGTCTGTACGTGTTTTCTTTTCTCTACAACCTTTCCAGCGTCTGTTATTTTTTGACCTTTTATAATAGCCATTCTGGCTGGTATGAGATGGTTTCTCATTGTGGTTTTGATTTGCATTTCTCTATCAGTGATATTGAGCATTTTTCCATACGCTTGTTGGCCACTTGTATGTATTCTGTATAAAAAGGTTTGTTCATGTCTCTTGTCCACTTTTTAATGGGGTTGTTTTGTTTTCTGTACATTCGTTTAAGTTTCTTGTTTTCAGATGCATAAAGCTATGCAAATATTTCCTCCTACTCTGTAGGTTGTGTGTTTACTCTTGATAGTTTTTTTTCCTGTGTAGAAGCTCTTAAGTTTAATTACATCCATTTTGTCAGTTTTTGCCTTTGTTGAGATTGCTTTTGGCATCTTCGTCATGAAATCCTTGCCAATTCCTATATCCAGAATGGCATTGCCTAGGTGGTCTTCAAGAGTTTTTAAAGTCTTGGATTTTACATTCAAGTATTTAATCCATCTTGAGTTGATTTTTGTTTATGGTGTAAGGAAAGGGGTCCAGTTTCAATCTTCTACATATGGCTAGCCAAAATTAGCCCAACACCATTTTTGAATAGGCAATCATTTCCCCATTGTTTGATTTTTGTCATCTTTGTGAAAGATCAGATGGTTGTAGGTGTGGTCTTATTTCTGGGCTTTCCATTCTGTTCCACTGGTCTATGTGTCTGTTTGTTTATTTATTTGCTTTACCAATACCATGCTGTTTTGGTTACTGTAACCTTGAAGTGTAATTTGGAGCCAGGTAACATGATGTCTTCAGCTTTGTTCTTTTTGTTCAGGATTACCTTGGCTATTCTGGATCCTTTTTGGTTTCATGTAAATTTTAAAATAGTTTTATTCTGGTTCTGTGAAGAATGCTGTTGGTAATTTGATAGGAATAGCATCAAATCTGTAGTTTGTGAAGTATGAACATTTTAATAATATTTCATTTATCCAATCCATGAGTGTCAGATGTTTTTCCATTTGTTGTGTCATCTCTGATTTCTTTGAGCAGTATTTTGTAATTCTCATTGTAGAGATCTATCACCACCCTGGTTGGCTGTATTCTTTGGTGTTTTATGCTTTTTGTGGCAATTGCAAATGGGATTATGCTCCTGATTTGGCTCTCGGCTTGGCTGTTGTTGGTGTATAGGGATGCTGGTGATATTTGCACTTTGATTTTGTATCCTGAAACTTTGCTGAAATTGATTATCAGAGAAGGAGCTTTTGGGCTGAGTCTATGGGGTTTTCTAGATATAGAATCATGTCATCTGCAAACAGGGATAGTTTGACTTCCTCTCTTCCTATATAGATGCTCTTTGTTTCTTTTCCTTGCTTGATTGCTCTGGCCAGGACTTTAATACTGTGTTGAATAGGAGTGGTGAGAGAGGGCATCCTTATCTTGGGCTGATTTTCAGGGGTAATTCTTCCAGCTTTTGCCCATACAGTATGGTGTTGGCTGTGGGTTTGTCATGGATGACTCTTGTTATTTTGAGATATATTCCTTCAATACCTAGTTTATTAAGAGTTTTCAACATGAAGGATGGTAAATTTTATCAAAAGCCTTTTCTGCATCTATTGAGATAATCATGTGGGTTTTGTCTTTAGTTCTGTTTATGTGATGAAGCACATTTATTGATTTACATATGTTGAACCAAGCTTGCATCCCAGGGATGAGTCTATTTGATCTTGATGGATTAGCTTTTTTATGTGCTGCTGGATTTGGTTTGCAAGTATTTTGTTGAGGATTTTTGCATCAATGTTCATCAAGGATATTGGCCTGAAGTTTTTATTGTGTATCTGCCAGGTTTTGGTATCAGGATGATGCTGGCCTCATATAATGAAATGGGAAGGATCTCCTCCTCCTCATTTTTTCTGAAGTTTCAGTAGGAATGGTAGTAGCTCTTCTTTGCATATTTGGTAGAATTTAGCTGTGAATCTATCTGGTCATGGATTTTTGTTGCTTACTAGGCTATTTATTACTGATTCAAGTTTGGAGCTTATTATTGGTCTGTTCAAGGAACCAATTACTTCCTGATTCAGTCTTGGGAGGGTATATATATCCAGGAATTTATCCACCTCTTCTAGGTTTTCTAGTTTGTGTGCATATAACTGTCTATAGTAGCTTCTGATGGTTATTTTTATTTTTGTGAGGTCAGTGGTAACATTCCCTTTGTCATTTATAATTGTGTTAATTTGTGTCTTTTCTCTCTTTTCTTTTTTATTAGCCTAGCTAGCAACCTATCTATCTTATTAATGTTTTCAAAAACCAACTCTTGGATTTGTTGGTCTTTTTGAATGTGTTTTCATGTCTTGACTTTCTTCAGTTCAGCTCTGATTTTGGTTTTTCTTGCCTTCTTATAGCTTTGGGGTTGATTTACTCTTATTTCTCTAATTCTTCCAGTTTTGATGTTAAGTTCTTTGTGATCTTTCTTTTTGATGTGAGCATTTAATGCTTTTAACATTAAACTTAACACTACCTTAACCATGTCCCAGAGATTCCAATATGGTGTTTCTTAATTCTCTTTAGCTTCAAAGAATGTCTTGATTTCTGCCTTAATTTTATTATTTACCCTAAAGTAATTCAAGACTATGTTGTTTAATTCCCATGTAATTGTCTAGTTTTGAGTATTTTTCTTAGTCTTGACTTGTATGTTTATTGAGCTGTGGTCTGAGGGTGCTTTTGGTATAATTTTCATTCTTTTGCATTAGCTTATGATTGTTTTATGTCCAATTATGTGGTTGATTTTTAGAGAATGTGCCATGTGACGATGAGAATAATGTATATTCTGCTGTTTTGGGGTAGAGAGTTCTGTGGAGGTCTATCACATCCATTTGGTCCAATGTTGAGTTCAGGTCCTGAATATCTTGGTTAATTTTCTGCCTTGATGATCTGTCTAATACTTCAGGGGACTACTGAAGTCTCCCACTATTATTGTATGGGTGTCTAAGTCTCTTTGTAGGTCTTTAAGAACTTTCTTTATTAAGCTGGATGCTTCTGTGTTGGATGCATATATATTTAGGATAGTTAGGTCTTCTTGTTGAATTGAACTCTTTACCATTATGTAATGCCATTCTTTGTCTGTTTTGGTCTTTGTTGGTTCAAAATCTGTTTTGTCTAAAATTAGAATTGCAACTCCTGCTTTTTTCTGATTTCCTTTTGCCTGGTAGATTCTTCTCCATCTCTTTATTTTGAGTCTTTGGGTGTCATTACATGTGACATGGGTGTCCTGAAGACAGCATACCATTGGGTCCTGCTTTTTTAGCAAGCTTGCCACTCTGTGCCTCTTAAGTTGAGCATTTAGCCCATTTACATTCAAGGCTAGTATTAGTATATGTGAATTTGATGCTCTCATTATGCTATTATGCTGGCTTGTTTGTATGGTGGCTTTACAGTGTTACCAGTTTGTGAATATAAATGTATTTTTGTATTGGTTAGCTATCTTTCTTTTCTTTTTTTATTTATTTATTGCATTTTAGGTTTTGGGGTACATGTGAAGAACATGCAAGATAGTTGCATAGGTACACACATGACAGTGTGATTTGCTGCCTTCCTCCCCTTCACCTATATCTGGCATTTCTCCCCATGCTATCTCTCCCCAACTCCCCTCCCCCAACCCCCGCTGTCCCTCCCCTATTTCCCCCAACAGACCCCAGTGTGTAGTTCTCCCCTCCCTGTGTCCATGTGTTTTCATTGTTCAACACCCGCCTATGAGTGAGAACATGCGGTGTTTAATTTTCTGTTCTTGTGTCAGTTTGCTGAGAATGATGGTCTTCAGGTTCATCCATGTCCCTATAAAGAACACAAACTCATAATTTTTGATGGCTGCATAATATTCCATGGTGTATATGTGCCACATTTTCCCTGTCCAGTCTATCATTGATGGGCATTTGGGTTGGTTCCAGGTCTTTGCTATTGTAAACAGTGCTGCAATGAACATTGGTGTGCATGTATCCTTATAGTAGAATGATTTATAACCCTTTGGATATATACCCAGTAATGGAATTGCTGGGTCAAATGGAATTTCTATTTCTAGGTCCTTGAGGAATCGCCACACTGTCTTCCACAATGGTTGAACTAATTTACACTCCCACCAGCAGTGTAAAAGTGTTCCTGTTTCTCCACATCCTCTCTAGCATCTGTTGTCTCCAGATTTTTTAATGATCACCATTAACTGTCTTTCCTTTCTATAGTTAGTACTCTTTTCATGATCTCTTGTAAGGCAGATCAGTAACACACTCCCTCAACATTTGTTTATCTAACAGGGATCTTCTTTCTTTCTTTTTTTTTTTTTTTTAATTTTTAAAATTTTTATTGCATTATAGGTTTTGGGGTACATGTGCAGAGCATGCAAGATAGTTGCATAGGTACACACATGTCAGTGTGTTTTGCTGCCTTCCTCCCCTTCACCCCCACTTGGCATTTATCCCCAGGCTATCCCTCCCCAGCCCCCCCGCTGTCCCTCCCCCATTCCCCCCAATAGACCCCAGTGTGTAGTAGACCCCCTCCCTGTGTTTCTTGATTGCTCAGGAAGCTTAGTTTGGTTGGATATGAAATTCTTGGTTGAATATATATATATTTTAAAAATGTTGAATATAGGCCCCCAATCTCTTTTGACTTTAGGGGTTCAGCTGAAGGTATGCTGTTAGGTTGATAGGCTTCCCCTTATGGATGACCTGTCTTTCTCTCTAGCTGCTTTTAACATTCTGTCTTTCATTTTGACCTTTGAAAATCTGATGATTATGTGTCTTGGGGATGATCTTCTTGTGTAGTATCTTGCAGGGATTCCCTGTATTTTCTGAATTTGACTATTGGCCTCTCAAGCAAGATTGGGGAGGTTTTCAAGGATGATATCCTAAATTGTTAGCTTTCTGCCCATCCCTTTCGGAGATGCCAGTGATTTGTAGCTTTGGCCTTTTTACATTATCCCATAATTCTTGGAGGTTTTGTTCATTCCTTTTCATTTCTTTTTCTTAATTTTTGTTGACTGTCTTATTTCAGAGCACTAGTCTTCCATTTCTGAGATCCTTTTCTCAGCTTGGTCTATTCTGCTATTAATACTTGGACTGCATTGTGAAATTCTTATAGTTTGTTTCTCAGCTTTCAGCTCTGTCAGATCCACTAGGTTTTTGGTTTGTTTGTTTTTTTGTACCAGAGATTTCGTCTTTCAGCTTCTATAGTATTTTATTGTGATTCCTGATTTTCTTATATTGGATTTTGCCATTGTGCTAAATCTTGATGCTCTCAATTTCTATCCATAGTCTGAATTCTATTTCTGCCATTTCAGTTAGCATGATCTTGTTAAGAACCCTTGCTGGAGAACTGGTGCAGTTGTTTGGAGGACACGTGACCTTCTGGCCATTTGAGTTATTGGAGCTCTTGTGTTGGTTCTTTCTCATGTCTCTGTGTGGGTGTTTCTTTAACTACAGTGTGGATTGAATACACCCAACAGACTTCTTCTTTGGAGGTTTGCACAGGGCCAAGGCAATGTATAGGGTTTTTATTTGTAGCTGACTTCTTGTTTTTGGTTTCATAGTGGGTCATGTTAGCAAAGTATTTTTGGTGTTGAAATTTTGGGGTGTGATCCATTTTATTTTAAAGATTGTGTATTTCCCTTACACTGAAAACAAATAAAACACCAGTAAAGGTCTTTGAGTCTCTGAATCCATATTTAGCATTCATATTGCTTCCCCCAGTAACTGGGGTTTTCACCTATCCCTTAAGTTAAGGGTGTTAAATTATTTTTCATGTGAAATTAGCCAGACTGGGTTTCCAAACACGGTGTAAAACAATAACAACTAAAGTTATAATTAAACTAGTTTTCTTCCCAAATAAGCACAGTCTACTATGTGTGGGAAGGTGTTAGGCAGGGGACCTCCAGCTAAGGGAGAGGCAGACAGGCCCCATGGCCCCAAATCTAGGATGGCATTTGACATTAGTTGATGGGTGAGAGCAAGAGAGGGAACATTTGTGCAGGATGTGGTATCATCAGCACCTGTACTACATTTTAGGGATTATTCTTTTTGCAGTATGGCCTGACAATAATTGTATCCATCAGAATTACCCCCTTGGCTGTTGGAACAATGAGACTGTCTTGGGATCTCTGCCTGACTTTATCAGAGGTGCTGGTGAGAGCACAAGGAATCTGGAGCCCTAGGAAAGCGTTCTGACTCTGCCACTAGCCAGACAGACGTGGAGTAGGCACATTACCTCTTTGTGCCACTTGGCTCCAACCCCTTATTTGTAAAACCAGCATATTTCGGAGATGTTTTCTACATCAGCATTTTACACAAGCTGTCATTTGAAGAAAGTTTTTTTTTTTTTTTTTAGTTTAACAAAAACGTTAAAAACCACTGGTCTAGATCATTGCAAAGTCTCCTTTCCCTTTTCTGTGCTTTTCTTACTATTTTAAAAACCTAACCTCCTTGGTTTATTGATCCTCCTTTCTGCGCACCTGAGTCTGGGAGCACTGAGGCCAACCAAAAGGAAACTTGATAAATGAGGAACACCTTGGGGTGGGCCAGGCTGCTCCCAGTGTTTTGCATTTTTAAAAATTTAAATGCTGCAAACCTCTGAGAGTTAGATATTATTGTTCCTATTTTAAAAATGAGGAGAGACTCAGAGAAGGTGCAGGATGGCACAGACAGACTTGAATTGGAAC
The DNA here is from genome assembly GCA_031835075.1 of Saguinus oedipus. NCBI lineage: Eukaryota > Metazoa > Chordata > Mammalia > Primates > Cebidae > Saguinus > Saguinus oedipus. Next base: position 170,402,231 of record CM063172.1, on the reverse strand, counting down.
CCTGGATCCTACTTACTGGCTGTCAGGACTTAGAAAAGTCATGAACTCTCGTCGACTGTTTCCTCAGCTGATGTGGGCTGCAGGGCTGTTGGGGGAGAAATAATAAGAAAGTGCATCAAGTATTGTGCACATGCTAAGCACCGCATCTTGGCAGCTCCTACTAATAAGGAATAGGGTTGTCTCTAACGTGACTCTTTCTTGAAAGTGATATAACATCCAGCTTAAGTTGGATTAAGCAAAAAGGGAAATTCTTAGAGAGTTGAAAAGTCTTCAGGCTCACATGATGGCTCCAGGCCCCAGGCCCTCTCCAACCAGGGAGTAGGCATCATTCTTGGGCACAAAGGTGACATTCTCATGGTGGCAGATGCTGTGACAGCTCTCAGTCTGCCAGGAAAGACTAAGGAAGGCTACTCTCCCCATTAGGTTGACATTAAAACAGTCAGCCATGTCTGAGAGTTTGAACTTGGGTCATAGGCCTGTACCTGAACCCATCACTGATTGGCTCCAACCTGCATCATCTATTCCATGCTAGAGGTGGAGGCAGGAGCCCACTCATACCCAGAAGGGGCAAAAGGTAGATCCCTTAAGATTATAGGATGTAGGGTGATAGGCTACTGGGCATCCAGAAAGCAAATAGATCCTCTACAATACTTCAACTGATGAAGGCATAGAGCTAAAATCACAAGGATCTGGGTGTGAGTTCTGGCTCTACCATCTTCCATGTGATGTTGGACAGTTTTTTAATCTCTTTTAGCCTCAGATTTCTCACCTGTACTAACATATAAGTTTATTGTGATGAGCATCATCATTATCATCATCACCATCCACATTGCCACTGCCACTCCTATGATTATCTTCATCAACATCACCACCACCATTATCATCACCACCACTACTATAACTATTATCATCACCGTCATCACCAGCATTCCATGACCATCACCGTTATCACCACCACCATCTACATTACTACCACTACCATCACCATTACCATCATTACTTCAACATCACCATTATCCTTACCATTGCCGTCATCACCGTCATCACCAGCATTCCATCACCATCACCATTATCACCACCATCAACATTACTACCACTACCATCACCATTACCATCATTACATCAACATCACCATTATCCTTACCATTGTCGTCATCACCGTCATCACCAGCATTCCATCACCATCACCATTATCACCACCACCATCATCACCATCACCACCACTATCATCATGATAGTCATTATTATTACCACTACCATTACCATCACCATCACCACCACCACCACCATCATGACTACCCATCACTACCATTATCATCATTCCGCTCTCATCACAATGATCATTACCACTACCACCACCATCACTATCATCATCAGGAGAAATCACATAACCAGTTTGTAGCTGGGCCCTAACCCCAGAGCACACTTGCTGTTTTTTCTGTCCCACACCCATCCACACACTTCTAACCACCATCCTCCACTGGGCTCCCACCTCCCCTGATCTCACCTGCATGTCCATGGAGAAAATGATTCTCGTAGTACTAACTAGATCAAGAGGTGCCACAAAATATAACTCAGGCCTGTTCATCAATTTTCTTTCCTTCCTTCCTTCCTTTCATTCTCTTTCTCTTTCTTCCTTTCTTCTCTCTCTCTCTCTCTCTCTCTCTCTCTCTCTATATATATATATACTCTCTCTCTCTATAGATATATATATATACTCTCTCTCTCTCTCTCTCTCTCTCTCTCTCTCTCTATATATATATATATATATATATATATATATATATATATACTCTCTCTCTCTCTCTCTCTCTATATATATATATATATATATATATACTCTCTCTCTCTCTCTCTCTCTCTCTATATATATATATATATATATATATACACATATATATATATAATTGTACTTTAGGTTCTGGGGTACATGAGCAGATCATGCAGGATTGTGGCATAGGTATATACATGGCAATGTGGTTTGCTGCCGCCATCCCCCCATCACCTACATCTGGCATTTCTCCCCATGTTATCCCTCCCCAACCTCCCTACCCCCACTGTCCCTCCCCGAGTCCCTCTCAACAGAACCCAGTGTGTGCTGCTCCCCTCCCTATGTCCATGTGTTCTCATTGTTCAACACCTGCCTATGAGTGAGAACTTGCTGTGTTTGATTTTCTGTTCTTGTGTCAGTTTGCCGAGAATGATGGTTTCCAGATTCATTCATGTCCCTAAAAAGGACACAAACTCATGTTTTTTATGGCTGTGTAGTATTCCATGGTGTATATGTGCACATTTTCCTTGTCCAGTCTATCATCGATGAGCATTTGGGTTGGTTCTAGGTCTTTGCTATTGTAAACAGTGTCACAATGAACATACATGTGCATGTGTCTTTATAATAGAATGATTTATAATCCTTTGGGTATATACCCAGTAATGGGATTGCTGGGTCAAATGGAATTTCTATCTCTAGATCCTTGAGAAATTGCCACACTGTCTTCCACAAGGGTTGAACTAATTTACACTCCCACCAACAGTGTAAAAGTGTTCCTATTTCTCCACATCCTCTCCAGCATCTGTTGTCTCCAGATTTTTTAATGATCACCATTCAAACTGGCATGAGATGATATCTCAATGTGGTTTTGATTTGCATTTCTCTAATGACCAGTGATGATGAGCATGTTTTCATGTTTGTTGGCATGATGTATGTCTTCTTTTGAAAAGTGTCTGCTGATGTCCTTCACCCACTTTTGAATGGGGTTGTTTGTTTTTTTCTTGTAAATCTGTTTTAGTTCTTTGTAGATTCTGGAAATTAGCCCTTTGTCAGATGGGTAGATTGCAAAAATTTTTTCCATTCTGTTGGTTGCTCATTCACTCTAATGATTGTTTCTTTTGCTGTGCAGAAACTCTGGAGTTTAATTAGATCCCATTTGTCTATTTTGGCTTTTGTTGCCATTGCTTTTGGTGTTTTAGTCATGAAGTCCTTGCCTATGCCTATGTCTTGAATGGTTTTGCCTAGGTTTCCTTCTGGAGTTTTTATGGTGTTAGGTCTTATGTTTAAATTTTTAATCCATATGGAGTTAGTTTTAGTGTAGGGTGTCAGGAAGGGGTCCAGTTTCTGTTTTCTGCACATTGCTAGCCAGTTATCCCAACACCGTTTTTATTAAACAGGGAATCCTTTCCCCATTGCTTGTTTTTGTCAGGTTTGTCAAAGATCAGATGCTTGTACATGTGTGGTATTTTTTCTGGGGCCTCTGTTCTGTTCCATTGGTCTACGTCTCTGTTTTCGTACCAGTACAATGCTGTTTTGATTACTGTAGCCTTGTAGTATACTTTCAAGTCAGGTAACATGATGCCTCCTGCTTTCTTCTTTGTGCTTAGAATTGTCTTGTCTATGCGGGCTCTCTTGGTTCCATATGAAGTTTAAGGTGGTTTTTTCCAGTTCTGTGAAGAGTGTCATAGGTAGCTTCTTGGGGTTAGCATTGAATCTATAAATTACTTTGGGCAGTATGGCCATTTTCACAATATTGATTCTTCCTAACCATGAGCATGGAATATTTTTCCATCTGTTTGTGTCCTCTCTTATTTCCTTGAGCAGTGGTTCATAGTTCTCCTTGAAGAGGTCCTTTACATCCTTTGTTAGTTGTATCCTTAGGTATGTTATTCTCTTTGCAGCAATGTGAATGGGAGTTCACTCTTGATTTGGCTGTCTTTCAGTCTGTTATTGATGTATAGGGATGCTTGTGATTTCTGTGCATTGATTTTGTATCCTGCGACTTTGCCGAAGTTGCTTATCAATTTAAGGAGATTTTGGGCTGAGATGCTGGGGTCTTCTAAATATATGATCATGTTATCTGCAAATAGAGAAATTTGACTTCCTCTTTTCCTAATTGAATACCCTTTATTTCTTTTTCGTGCCTAATTGCTCTGGCTGGAACTTCCAATACTATATTGAATAGGAATGGTGAGAGAGGGCATCCTTGTTTAGTGCCAGATTTCAAAGGGAATGCTTCCAGTTTTAGCCCATTCAGTATGATATTGGCTGTGGGTTTGTCATAAATAGCTTTTATTATTTTGAGATACGTTCAGTCAATGGCTAGTTTATTGAGAGTTTTTAGCATAAAGGGCTGTTGAATTTTGTCAAAGGCCTTCTCTGCATCTATTTAGATGATCATGTGGTTTTTGTCTTTGGTTCTGTTTATGTGGTGGATTATGTTTATAGACTTGCATATGTTGAATCAACCTTGCATCCCCAGGATGAAGCCTACTTGATCATGATGAATAAGCTTTTTGATGTGCTATTGCCATCGGTTTGCCAGTATTTTATTGAAGATTTTTGCATCTATGTTCATCATGGATATTGGCCTGAAATTTTCTTTTCTTGCTGTGTCTCTGCCAGGTTTTGGTATCAGGATAATGTTGGTCTCATAAAATGATTTGGGAAGGATTCCCTCTTTTTTGTATTGTTTGAAATAGTTTCAGAAGGAGTGTTACCAGCTCCTCTTTGTATGTCTGGTAGAATTCTGCTGTGAACCCCTCTGGACCTGGGCATTTTTTGGTTGGTAGGCTATTAATTGCTGCCTCAACTTCAGCCCTTGTTATTGGTGTATTCAGGGTTTCAACTTCTTCCTGGTTTAGGCTTGGGAGGGTGCAAGTGTCCAGGAATTTATCCATTTCTTCCAGGTTTACTAGTTTATGTGCACAGAGTTGTTTGTAATAATCTCTGATGATGGTTTGTATTTCTGTGGAATCTGTGGTGATATCCCCTTTATCATTTTTTTAATTGCGTTTATTTGATTGTTCTCTCTTTTCTTTTTTATTAATCTGGCTAGTGGTCTGTCTATTTTGTTGATCTTTTCAAAAAACCAGCTCCTGGATTTATTGATTTTTTGAAGGGTTTTTTTTTGTCTCTATCTCCTTCAGTTCTGCTCTGATCTTAGTTATTTCTTGTCTTCTGCTAGCTTTTGAGTTTTTTTTTTATCTTGTCCCTCTAGTTCTTTCAATTTTGATGATAGGATGTCAATTTTAGATCTTTCTTGCTTCTCATGTTGGCATTTATTGCTATAAATTTCCCTCTAGGCACTGCTTCAAATGTGTCCCAGAAATTCTGGTACATTGTGTATTCATTCTTGTTGGTTTTGAAGAACATCTTTATTTCTGCCTTCATTTCATTGTTTATCCAGTCAACATTCAAGAGCCAGTTGTTCAGTTTCCATGAAGTTGTGCAGTTCTGAGTTAGTTTCTTCTTAATCCTGAGTTCTAATTTGATTGCACTGTGGTCTGAGAGACTGTTTGTTATGATTTCTGTTCTTTTGCATTTGTAGAGGAGTGATTTACTTCCAATTATGTGGTCAGTTTTGGAATACATGCAATGTGGTGCTGAGAAGAATGTATATTCTGTGGATTTGGGGTGGAGAGTTCTGTATATGTCTATTAGGTTTGCTTGGTCCAGATCTGAGTTCAAGTCCTGGATATCCTTGTTAATTTTTTATCTTGTTGATCTGTCTAATATTGACAGTGGAGTGTTAAATGACTCCCACTGTCATTGCGTGAGTCAAAGTCTCTCTGTAGGTTGTTAAGAACTTGCTTTATGTATCTCGGTGCCCCTGTATTGGGCGCATATATATTTAGGATTGTTATCTCTTCTTGTTGCATTGATCCTTTCATCATTATGTAATGCCCTTCTTTGTCTCTTTTGATCTTTGTTGGTTTAAAGTCTATTTCATCAGAGACTAGGATTGCAACTCTTGCTTTTTGTTGCTTTCCATTTGCTTGGTAAATCTTCTTCCATCTCTTTAAGTCTATGTGTGTCCTTGCACATGAGATGGGTTTCCTGAATACAGCACACCGATGAGTCTTGAACTTTTTATCCAATTTGCCGAGATCCACTATGAGTCTGATGGGCTTCCCTTTGTGGGTAACCTGACCTTTATCTCTGGCTGCCCTTAGCATTTTTTCCCTCATTTCAACCCTGGTGAATCTGATGATTATGTGCCTTGGGGTTGCTCTTCTCGAGGAATATCTTTGTGGTGTTCTTGGTATTTTCTGGACTTGAATGTTGGCCTGACTTGCTAGGTTGGGGAAGTTCTCTTGGATAATATCCTGAAGAATGCTTTCTAGCTTGGATTCATTCTCTCTGTCACATCCAGGTACTACCAACATCATCACAATTGCAATCAGCACCATCAACACTATCTCCAATACCACCATCACTGTAGACAACCACAATCACAATCACCATCATCACAACAATCACCATCACCACCACCATCATTGCTACCCACTGCCATCACCATTATTATTACCACCACCATCATCACCAGCACTATCACAATCACCGTTGGTTTAATCATCACCACCATTCCACCGTCATCACCATAATCATAAATAAACATCACATGACCAGTGCGTTGCTGACCCTAGAGCCCACTTACTCTTTCCTCTCTCCAACCCCATCCACACATTCTAACCAACATCCTGCACTGGGCTCGTTGTCTTCTCTGGTCTCACCCACGTGTCCACTGAGAAAATGATTCTCAAAAACTAACTAGACCAGGAGGAATCACACAACACAACTCAGGCCTGTTTATCAATGTCCATTTTCGATATGTTAATAATGACATCGGATCAATGGGTGTTCTGTTTCTCAGAGGGAGGTCGTAATTCTCCACCTCTCCCCATCATGTTTCCAGACCTTCCCGGACTTGGATATTCCAAATGCAGAGTAGGTGTTGAGGCCGAGGGGCTCTTACATGTAAGCCTCATCTGCAATCACTGAGCTGACCCTGCATCCCTCTACTCAGGGGCCCATTAAGGAGGGCTTCAGTTCTCAGATCACCTGTGGACCTCCTGCCTTCAGAGGTGCCATCTCTATATTGGCCACTGGATGGCAGCACGTACTCACAGACCACATCAATTTTTCCCTGCAATGCCTGATGGGTTTTCCCCCTCATCAGGATGTTTGCATTGCTCAGAGAGCAGATTCGACAGCAGTGGCACCTAACTTAATTTTCAGCAAAATATTTTGAGAAGGGTGTCCCCTCACACATCTATGCAGTCCAGGTCATGCATCCCATGCCCAATGCTTGGTAGTCAGGAGGAGCTTCCTCCATGCAACTCTGCCCTGCTAGGGCCCAGCTGGGCTCTGGAGCAAGGTGCTGGGATGAGTATCTCCCACGCTGCTCTTGTAAACTCCAGATTCAGTGTCAGTTTTCTGAACCAAGGCAATGATTAAAGTGTAGTCAAAGGCTTTGGGGAAAGAAGGAGAGAGTGCCTCAGTTCTTGCCTGTGCCATGCTCGCAAGGCAGAGTTCTGCAAAATTCTAACGAAAGCGAGGCTTGCAAAATTGGAAAACTGGATTATTTGTGAGAGCACAGAGACATCCCAGGGTGTGTCCATCTGGAAAAAATAGCATTTCCTCTGGCAATTTAGCAGACATTCTGTTTCAATTTGACAAAGGAAATAAAGCAGTTTTTCACAAAAAAAGAAATACAAGTAGGAGAATTGTCCCTAATTGTTTTTTCTCTTCCTAATTCTCAAGGAAGCATAAATCAGAAGATGAATCAGGACAATTTTCACCTAGTAGGTTAGCTAATATGTTAAAAATTGAATATACACAAGGGTGAGGTGAAGTATTTGTTTTCTAGTACCTTTTACACTGTCACACCATGTTAGAGTATCATCTGGCAGTGTTACTGTGAGATAGAAATATGTCTATATCATTATGGAAACTTAGACATCAGAAAATAATAAGGAATAAGGGTGAACTTTATGGAAAAAGATGTGAAATATTGGAAGCAAGAGTGGGGCCAACACGCATGAGGAGGAAGTGTTTGGGCAGTGACTCCGCAGACCCAGGCTCAAACTGAACCACACAGCCTCCTTATGCCTCAGTTTCCTTAACTGTAGAACAGGAATGATACGAGTGCCTGCTTCACAGGACTGTTGTGAGGATTAAGTGAGATATACCACATTAAGAGCTTGTGCCTGGAAAGGTTAATTCTTGATAAATGACGAATATTCTTTTCATTTGCAATAAAATTACACAACGTAAGAGTCACTGTTTTAACTGTTTTGAAGGGTACCACTGAGTGGCAATCAGTATATTCACAATGGTGTGCAAATGTCACGGTATTTCCAGAACATTTTCCTCATCCCAAAAGGAGATCTCATGATCATTAAGCAGTAGCTCCACATTAGAATATTAATTATGAGGGGCCGGGCGCGGTGGCTCACGCCTGTAATCCCAGGCGGGTGGATCACAAGGTCAAGAGATCGAGACCATCCTGGTCAACATGGTGAAACTCCATCTCTACTTAAAATACAAAAATATTAGCTGGGCATGGTGGTGCGTGCCTGTAATCCCAGCTACTCAGGAGGCTGAGGCAGGAGAATTGCCTGAACCCAGGAGGCTGAGGTTGCAGTGAGCCGAGATCGCGCCATTGCACTCCAGCCTGGGTAACAAGAGCGAAACTCCGCCTGAGGAAAAAAAAAAAAAAAGAATATTAATTATGAAGATTGTAGCATTATTTTAAAAACTCATGATATACATTGATTTAAAAAATCAGTAAATGAAACTGTCCATTATGATGTAAGTAGTAAAGAAACATAGTAAAAATCTGAAAACAGTATATAAAATGAATAGGAATTGCAATTCTCAGACTCTTTACATCGTGAAAGTCATTTGCATAGTTTTAAGAAAAACAAAAAGTACACAAACAACAACCAACCCCAAAGCACCATGACACAGCCCCGATTGTTAGATCCAGGCCTCTGGAACATAGAAACGTGTATGACGTTTACACTCTCCAGGGTCAGAGGGTCCCGCGGCATTGGGAGCTGCCTTGTGTTCTGCAGCTTCCTGGACAGACAGGAGGCCCAGCACTGCTGCTCTGTCCTTCTGGAATTTCCTCCTGAACATGTTTTGGGTGCCGTAACCATTTCTTTCATCTTTTTAAACACAGGTACCTTTGGGGTTGGCATTCTCAAGGAAGCCCAGCTCCCCGTGATTGAGAATAAAGTGTGCAATCGCTACGAGCTTCTGAATGGAAAAGTCAAATCCACTGAGCTCTGTGCTGGGCATCTGGCAGGAGGCACTGACAGTTGCCAGGTATGAAAAGATCAAGAGACCAAGCTTAGTCTTGTGTCCTCCTGTCTCAGTCTCAGCCCCCTAGGCTTCAGTCCCCAGGTGGCAAATTTAAGAAGGATTTGTCAACTAAAGACCCCAGTCTAAGTGTTGCTCAGAAAGTCCCTAACCTGTGCCTGAACACATGTTCAGATCATCTAAGGGGAGGTCTTGGGGCTCGGGTTCCAGATGGGTAGCAAGGGAGTTAAAAGGTCTGTAACTACCTCAGGCCATTCGCCCTCCTGGGGTGTGCTAGTGGCTAGGGACTAAAGTGGTGGCTTTTCCAGTAGGGAAGGAGGTAGAGGGCACAGGACAGAGACCAACTGCACACACTTTACAAGGATGCCCAGGCTAGCCCAGTCTAAAGGAAACCCCAACATAGGAAGGGATCGCGCAGGATTCACAGGGATTTGTTTTTCCCCAGGAAAAACTAAGTGGTGTGGTTTGCTGAATAGACTTTGCTAAGTACTTAAGCACTGCAGACGCTCGAGTAATATGCTCATAAGCTCCTTTCTGATTTCAATTACTGGGAAAATGTACGTATGGATAAGAGAAGGGTGGCATCCCTTATTAAAAGGCTGGCAGCTTTGCCCTCACATGGATTTTTCTCTCCCTCTGTATAGGGTGACAGTGGAGGACCTCTGGTTTGCTTCGAGAAGGACAAATACATTTTACAAGGAGTCACTTCTTGGGGTCTTGGCTGTGCACGCCCCAATAAGCCTGGCGTCTATGTTCGTGTTTCAAGGTATGTTACTTGGATTGAAGGAGTGATGAGAAATGATTAACTGGACGGGAGACAGAGTGAAGCATCGACTCACCTAGAGGCTGGAACGTGGGTAGGGATTCAGCATGCTGGAAATAGCTGACAGTAAGCAAATGAAGACAGTGTCCCCAGCCACCAGCTACGCCAGACCTCAGCACTTTTTGTATTATTGTCTGACTGCTGGTTTCTGTAATAAGATGACACAGCTATGACATTTGCTACAAATAAACTCTGTACTTAACATTGATTTGAGTACATTTTGGCTTTTGTCTTCAACATTTTCATGTTCTTGGTTCACCCCACCAATTTTAAATGGGCAGACTGAGGGGGGTTGACTGTTTTTGATAGGAAACAGCTGCACAAAGGACTGAGAAGGCTGAAGTCACAGAGGGGAGAGCCGAGTGTTCCTTGGAAGTCGTCCACGCATTTGCCTCATCAGCTAACGAGGGCTTGACACACATTTTTACTGTCTTTATTCCTAACACTGAGACGAACGTTTTCAAAGCTGCAACATGTACGGAGAGCCATGAGAACCGGTTCTGTTATTGGGAATGAAATCTGTTGCTGACTGTCGACTTGAGCCCAGAGGGGACCCAGAGCAGAGAGGTGTATATCAGGGAGTGAACTGGGCCATGAGCGTGTAACACAAGACCAGAGGAGCGTCTGAATGTTATTCTGGGGCACACGTGAGTCTAGGAGGGTGCCAGGAGCATGTTAAGGGACAACAAGCTAATATTGAAGGTGGACCACTTATTTCCCATCGCTAATTTCCTGCCGGTTTTTAAACAGTCTGCCGCACACCGTCACAGGAGAATGACCTGTGGCAGTGACATGTTTAGAAGGAAGAGAAAGGACAAATGTACATTTTTTACAATTTAAAATTTTAATTGTTGCCAAACAAACATATCCACTCAAAATACAATTTAACAGTGCAACAAGTCATCTTACAGCAAAGAAATGCAGAGAAGAGCAAAACTGCAAGTGACTGAGCAAAGGGTGAATGTGGTCTCCACTCCTCAAAGAGCTGTGTTTATTTCAGTGATTGAATGTAGTCTCCAATCCTCAAAGAGCCGTGTTTATTTGAGTGATTGAATGTAGTCTCCAATCCTCAAAGAGCCATGTTTATTTCAGTGACAAACAGATCATTTGTATTCAATTCTGTTGTGGGTTAAGATTCTCATTTTACAGTTGGCACACATGCATATACTGTGACCTGTTCTCCTTACAGAAGTGTTCTTCCTCATGGTCAGTGTTTCCCTTTGGTACCAATTTTGCCTGTTCACGTAAAGTATTTCGTTGTTAAAACTCAGCATAAAGATTGCATCTGAAAAGATAATGAGTATACAATACCAAGCAGAACACACAAGTCCCACATTTCAAAGCCTCGATAACAAAAAAGAAAAATCAAATCCTTTAGTAGTCTCCATAAAGTCATTTATAAACTTCCGCTGATCCTGTTAAGCATGGATATAACTGACTTTTTCTTTTAAATTAAAACATAAGCTTTTCTCCAAGACATGTCAAAGTGCCAAGACTGAATGGGAACTGTCCACGTTTTTCACTTCTGACCACACAGGCTCCAGCGGAGCTGAACTCACAAGTGTAGGAAAAATATCCCTTCACTATTAAAATCCTAAAGCCCAGAAATCATAATCCATGGGGTTTGTTTAGTAAAGAAGGGAATCTGTGGCTCTAGGGGTCCACTAAAGAAGGGCCAAAAATGTCCCAAATCATCTCAGAACCATAGCATTATTTTATAAATAACAGAGGCAAGTCCTCAGACTGTACAGCAAATTGGTTCTTACTGCTGCAATGGGGCCTAAACCATGCCTGGGCCTCCGGATGCTACAGAGGAGGTGGACGGGAGAGACTCCTGACCTGTTCACATTGCGAAGGTGTATGGGACCCAAGGTGAGCAGAGAATATGAATGCTCATGCCCCGTGGCCCAAGTGCCTGTGATTCAGCCTCCTTAACAGGATTCTCAAATCTTCATTCTCCATGCAGTCTTCAGAATGGTCAGTTAGGGGCTTAGTACCTTGACTGATCGGATTTGATGAGCACATTTCTTTACAACTTTCTCAAATGTTTGGTTGGCACATCCCACATTCCTGATGGAGTCGTCGTGAGAATCGGGTCGGGGGAGGGGCTTCTCCTGTCTCTCTTTAGCCTAAAGGGTCAGACCACAGAGAACACAAGGAAAAAGTCCTGGAAGGGCTGTGCACCTGACAGGTTGTTAAACTGGCTACATGTGTTCCCAGAAAATTCAACAGCATTACAAATTCTAATTCATCCAACTTTATATAAAAATACTCTGGATATTTTGAAGTCTTTATACAGTATTACAACAGCGCGGCATAACGTAGCTGAAATGCACACGTGCACCTCTGCAAGGCACAGCTTTGCAAGGAGGATCAGCTCCTGGATAGCTCCGTCCTTCCGTCTTCGGCAGGGGACTTAAAGGTGAGAGTTGGAAACGGGGGTTTTCTTATTCCTGCCACATTTATAGGAATGTGGACTGAAAAAAAAGGAGAAATTATTTATGAAAGACTATGCAACTAGTTAGAAGAGGGTCTTCTGTTATTATTTAACGATATGGCTGGTTTTGATCAAAGACACTCATGCATAACTTGCCGTGAAAACCCAACTCTAAGGTAACAACATGATCTGTCTTCAGGCTCATTTTTTATCTGCATTTGGACCCTAGACGGGGGTTAGTTAGCATTATAGCATTTGAGTTCTTTATGAATTGCTACTGAATTAACGTATGTTTGGAAATGAGCTGTTAACGTGAACAAAACCCAGCAGAAATGATAAAATAATCCAGTGTGATTTTAGAAGAGAAATACTAACACGTTTTAGTAATTTAGCACTAAGTGATTTTTGGAGAGTAAATAATCATGGATCACAATTAATGTTCTTAATTTGTAACACTGTAAACCATACTTCTGCTAGTTTTTTTTCATATGTGGAGACTAGGTATAATTAATTAATGCAACACACTTTCCATTATAAAAAATTATAAACAGAAAAAATTAGAAAGAATCTGTGTAACTTAAATTTTTGCTGGTATAATTCTTCACGCTTATGTATTAGCTGGGTATTGATTTTCCTTACACACCATTTAGACAACACCCCCTCCACCCACACTCCCCAAGCCAAAAAAAAAAATCTCTTCCAGCTGTTTATTTCTAATGTGACTGAAGTGGTAGAAGTCTTGGCTTCAAAGGGTTTCCTTTTCTTCCATTATTTCCTGATGAGTTTGCAGAACTGACCCCTGATTGGTTTGGGGATCAAGAATGAATGCATCACTCTCACTGTGTAAACAGACAGCCGTCAATGGAATAGAATCAAAGGGAGGAGAGCTGTTCCTCAGTATTTTTGATATATCAAAAATATTTAGAGCTCCATATCCTTAATTCCCAGGTCATTATTAATATTGCTTTTTTAGTTTTTAAATTAGTTGCTAAATCATTTTTTAAAACTACACAAACAACACAAGACTGTGTGTTCTAATTTTTCTAAAATATCAAACAATACAGAAGTCTCTGGCAAGAAAGTGATGGCCCTCCCTTCCCCACCCCTCTTCCAAGCCCATTTGTGTCCACAGAAAACTTTTATTATTTTATGTCTTTTACTATACATTCTCATATTCATAGTCTCGATATTTTTAAAAAATTTCAAACAAAATTAGAAAGAATATGTGTAATGTGAATTTTTCTTGATATAACTCCTTGTGTTAATATATTGGCTAGGTATTAGCTTTCCCTAGACACTATTTAAACACCACCCCCTTCCAAAACTCAATCTCTTTCTCTTTTCTGTATCTTCCTACTAATGTGTATTATCTATCTATAATCTATTATCTATCTATCTACCTATCTATTCAGACATTATCTATCATCTATTATTTATCACTTATCTATCTATCTACTACCACTTATCTATGATTATCAACTATTATATCTGTCTATCTACTATCATCCATCTACCTATTCTCTATCATCTGTGTACCACCTGTCTTCCCATCCAGGTACAGAGTGGCATTGCCTTTGTTTTTTTTTTTAATAAATACTATAACATGTTGTTCAGTGAAGTTTCACTTTGTAATCAGTCTTGAGAAGCTGCTTACGCCATTCCATCTAGTCAGACCTGACTCCTCACTCTGCAGAGTAAGCCACACTGTTAATCCCCAGCAACTGCATGTCCCAGTGATTTCCACTTTTCCACGTCATCAGTTCCTTCCTTTAGATCACTTCTGACTCTTACGACCCTGCATGGAAGTGCTTCTCTCTTCACAACCACGTTTAAAAAATAATGCCTATTCTTATATAGCTTTGGAGGGTGTTTTTTTTTTTTTACATGAACCTTTTGTATCTACTCGAATTTTTTGCTTATGAGATGAGGATATATTCTTATATTTTCCCTATGGATATTCAATTTTCTCTACATCATTTGTTCCCCAGTGGTTTGAAATGTTGCTTTAATTTAGGGAGCATGAATTTTGGACAGTACCTGCCAAGTTTTTCTACATCATCCACTGTCTCTGGCAGGGCAATACCCTTGGTTTCAGGCAAAAGCATCACAAGGCCACCACAGATGGATGCCAGGATACCTATGGAATAGGGAAACATGTTACCACCCCAGGAAGACACAGCTGGGCCCTCTCCCATGGGCCTGCTCACTCTAAAGCTGCCATGTTGCTCACTGGAGTAGCTCTCAGCCACAGCAACTTCTGCATTCCAGGTGCCCCAACTTTACCGCAATTTGAAATATTCTCTTCCTTCCTCAAACTCTGAGCAGCACCATGGCCCCTGTACACCTGGCAGCCATGAGTTTACTCACACGTCTCACAGTGATTGACTGAGTGCCTTCTCAGGGTCCAACACCCAAGGATTCCCCTCCTGCATCACAGGGAAACATGTGCTAGAGGGAAGGCCCCTCCTCACCTGCTCACTGACACTATCACTTACCTGCTCCTCTCCCTCCCACTCCTCCTGTCACCTTACAGTGGAAGACTTGTCCTGGTGTTTAACCCAGGACCAGCCTTCACCTAGGCCTGTCTCTTTGGGCTCCTCACTGTAGGTATCAACCCTTTCCCCAGTATCTTCAACCTATTGGAAGATGCTTTCAAATACCTTCAGATCTTTTCTGTTTGACTTCTCTCAATCTTACCTCATACTTCCATTACCATTCTTTCTTTTTCTGATCTTTAGAGCCAAGTTCTTGAAAAGCCACCCTCTCCTATTTTCTCCACTTCTTTGTATCCTAGTGGTGTGCTGGTAAATGCCTAACAACCTGCTTTGGGCAACCAAGCCCTGATTGGCAGCATCTGCCAATGTGCACAGTGTAAATGCTCCCACTGTGAGCCCTTGGGGCTACTGACACAACAACCCTGACTGACCACTAGGAAGAGATGCAGGAGCCTCACAAATCGTGCTTCCGCCATAAAGATGCAGCAGACACAACCTCGGGAGCACAAGTAATACTGAATATGTAGTAGATGAATTAGGAGCCAACGAGAGTTCCTAAAAAATACTCAATTTATTTATTACCTCTGTTTCTCATATATTTAATATTCTTTGCTTTTTAATGATATCTGTGCTTGACAACTGGCTTACAAAATTCTTGAAAGTGTAGCTGATTTGTCTCTGTGTCTCCACCCATATCTCATCTGGAATTGTAATTCCCATGTGTTGAGGGCTGGACCTGGTGGGAGGTGATTGGATCATGGGGGAGGTTCCCCCATGCTGTTCTCATGATAGTGAGTGAGTTCTCATGAGATCTGATGGCTTTATAAGTGGTAATTTCGCCTGCTCTTCTCTCACTCGCCGCCATGTGGGACATACCTGCTTCCCCTTCTGCCATGATTGTAAGTTTCCTGAGGCCTCCCAAGCCATATGGAACTGGAGTCAATTAAACCTCTTTGCTTTATAAATTACCCAGTATCAGGCAGTTATTTATAGCAGTGGCAAATGGACTAATAATGGTAGCAGTCAGCACCTTTGAATGGGAAGTGCTAGCACCAGCACAGCACCATGCTCCAGGTCCTGCCTCTGCCTGCTGTCCCCTGGACTCAGCCTATATCCTCCCTGGCTCTGCTCCAGCCAGGTTCCTTCTGCCTCTCGCTGGCCACCAGACCCACAGGCACTACTTTCAGTCCTAAGGGTGGACCTGGTCTCATGCCCTTCTGTCTTGGGCTTCTCGCCTCATTTCTACTTCCTTGGTCACCTCCTCTCCTTCTGCCTAGGTCTGTCCCTTTTGCCACCCCTCAGGTCTCTGTCCTAGGCCTCTGTTTTCCTCTTGCTCTGTCCTGATTTTCTGGGGGACCTGGGCCACTCCCTCAGCTTCAACCATTCTCTACTGCCAGGTGGCTTCCAGCTCTTCATCCCGAGGCCACACATCCCTCCTGAGTTCAACAGTGTTGAGCCTCCTGGTTTCTGTTTCCACTTGAAGTCTTCCAGGTGCCTCAAATGGTGCACAGCCAACAGAGTCCCATCACCCTGCAAACCCCCAGCCTTGCTGCTCCAGTGCCTGTGCCACTGACATATCCCCAGGTGCCTGGGCTTTCGAGCTCACCATGCCCTCTCCCTGTGCCCATCAGTGGCCCCATCTTGCCCAGACAGCTTCTAAGATGTTTATTCAATGTGTCCACCCTCTCCATTCCCATTGCCACTCCCTTATTAGAAGAAGCCACTGTGATCTCCTCTAGATGACATTCTTGAATTGTCACCCTCAGTGACAAAATATCTGCCATCAGAGGGACGATGCTGGGGTCCTTCCAACCCACTTGCATATCTGTGTTTCTACCATGCAAGGCCAGCTCTGTTCACCCCAGGGTGAAACTGTCCAGTTGCTTTCCACTGCTATGTGGATAAAGAGCAAAGCCTTGGGCATGTCTGTGAGGCCCTTCCAGATCTGGCCCCTACCCTTCCCTGACACCGCCTCCCTTCAGGCCCAGCTCACACCTGCACACTCCATCCTCTAGTGCCGGGTGCTTAAGATGTGGCATCTTCTTGCTCTGAACTTTCTACTGCCTGGAGCACAGCCAGCCCCTCTCAGCCTAGACAATGCTTCCTTCCTCTCTGGCCTGCTCCCCTCCACTCAGGGGTCAAGGTTCCCTGTGACTTATTCTCATAGCAGCCTCTGCTTTCAGGGTCTCAGCAGTTGTCACTGAGTTTAGAAATTCAGCTGTCTGCCGTGGGCTACAGTCCTGAAGGTTGTGTGCCGTGTCTCCGGATTACTCTGTCTGCTGGAATGTGGCACTTTCTGCTTTTTCATGCTGACCACAGAATTAATGCTCAGCTTGATGACCAAATCCCATACAGCAATTTGAGGTGCTCCTCTATTGAGGCCATGGTGTCAAGTGGTAAAAACTGACTCTCTGTCCCTCACACTCTCAAAGGACTTTTGCATGAATCAGAAGGTCAGTCCTCATGGGCTGAGTATTTTTATTCAAATTTCAACTGCTGAACCATAAATGAAAAACATTCTCTACCAGGAATAAGGAAGCAGAGGTGGAGAAAGTTTTGGGGTAGAAAGGGGCCAACCTGTATCCTTTATTTCTGAGGAGGGGGTAGGGAGTGTGTGAAACCCAGGCAGGACAGTTGGAGTGGCTCTGGAGAAGTGGGCACTGCATTCCCCAAGGTCCCTCCTAGACCGTGAGTCTGTCCCTTCGCAAGTCCTAGGGAAGCTGGAGGTGGGAGGAGGGGTGCACTCGAGGGACCTGGAAGAAGTGATGGAATGTGTGCCAGGGATTCTGGGTCCCCTGCTCCCTCAGCATGGCATTTTTAGCATCAAAGCAAATGAAGATATGATGTCAACAGACAGAGAACACCAGAAATACAATTAGTCATTAGGTTATTTTTGTTATTTTCATTATTTATTTATTTTAGAGATAGGGCCTCACCCTGTTGCCCAGGCTGGAGTGCAATGGCACAATCAGCTCACTGCAGCCTTGATCCTCCTGCCTCAGCATCCTGAGTAGCTGGGACTACAGGCGCCCAGGGATCACCATGCCTAGCTAAGTTTTTAATTTTTGTCAAGACAGAGTCTTGCTATGTTGCCCAAGCTGGTCTTGAGCTCCTGGGCCCATCCAATCCTCCTACCTTGGTCTTACAGGCATGAGCCACTGCACCTCGCCCTCAGTTTTAAATATGTTGAAGATTTAGTTTAGCCCCCTGAAAATTATTGATTTTGTTCTCTAACACCATAAGAGTTTCAATAGCATTGAACTCAGAACCCAAAGAAAGAACGCTAATTGAACATTATTTATCACCACCATTTAATATAAAGTATATTAAAACCATTCATTATAATTGAATTGTCTCCTCAAAACTGAAATAGTTGTTATAATAAGATGAAATGAATGTCATAACTATCAATGGAATAGTTATTATAATAAAACAAAATGAGTATCATTATCATTATCAAAACTAATAATTATTATTGGTTTCTATTAATACAAAGAAGGTAGATGAAAGCTCTTAAGAATAGCAAATGAGTTCTTACCAAAGATGATCAGAGGTAGTTCTAGCCACACAGCTGCCAGCCGAAAGAGCAGAAACGGGGCTATGATTCCCCCAAAATCACACAGACCTGAACAAAGCGAAACTCCAAAATTTCTGTTGAATGAAAAGTAATTTTAAGTGAAAACTATTTCAGTAAATGATTTCAAGATAATCAACATATTCAGACATACTAAATGACAAAGAAAGTGTGATGATACTTTTCATTTTCTAACTTTGAAAACGACTACTCTTGTGAATGCTAAGCAAAACGTTTCCATTCTATTCTGCGCGTTTCACTAGTGAAGAATTCTCCAGCGTGGGTGGAGGCTATTACCCATCAGCAACCCACTGCCCTGCCTGCTCTGGGTCACTTCGTGCCTCTTTTGTTTCCTCGCATGAGAGCGAAGTGTGCCCAGGGAATACCTCCCCAGCAGAGGAGGACGATTCGCACTCACCCATGAACACTTTTATTTCATCCTTCATAACCAGCTGCTCACCACTGCAATGCACATAATGCAGTGAAAAGAGAGGCCATGGCCTTGTGGCAGGTGGCGCTGATGGATGCAGATTTAATCCACAGTCTCAGCAAGGGCACCTAGAGGTCTTCTGATTCCAAGTCCAAGGCCTTTACCAAAACCGTTACAGTGTGTGAAGATATTCATATGAGAAATACTTCCATCACAAAATGCAGCAGGCAGTAATGCAGAAAGTGGTGATAACTCAAAGCATATCTTCTTTACTGACCGGATTCAGCACAGACTAATAGATCACTGAGCTAAGGAAACGATTTCACAGTTTTCAACTAAATGAACTTAAAGCACTGGTCTACAGAGTTACTTAGGAGAAACTATAACATGTTTGTTAGAATTACCGTAATGTTGTTGGGTACAATTCTGAATTTACCAAATAAACAATTTCAAAGGCCATGGTTATCCCTAGTCTTCCCAGGGTAGCCACTGTGGTCCTCAACCATGGTATTCCTGCAAACACAGAAAGTTTGGAAGGCAGGAGTTAGGGGTCTGAGTTCATTAACATTTTACAGAACAACAAAAGTTATTTGCTTAGTGAGTGAAGCCTTTGCCAATTTTAAGCACAAATGAGAGAAGCTTCTAATAGTGTAGCCAAACTTGAGCAACAACGAAACTAGATGGTGCTAGATGCCTTTCTGAGGAGGCTGGATTATAGGAAGTACAATTCAAGAATGGTGTGATGAGCATTGGAGCACTGCATTGGAACACCTTCTCGGGAAATGCTGTCCTAGAGAGCTGGAGCACACGGGCATTGATTTAGGAGGTAGTTTCCAGTCGTACCTTTGAGCCCCCACATTCCCATAGCCAGTGCCCAGCTGTCCTCTCTGTGCCTACCTTGCAGTGATGACACACGGAATAGCCATTCCCAGCACACCAGGAGAGCTCCTCATGAGCTGACCTTGGTTTCTAGAGTGGAGCAGGCTTTGAGGACTGGGATTTTTGGAAGGGGACATCCATTCTGTGTGTTACCACTAAGGCAAATGTCACTCATTGTCTTCCTCATCCTCCTTGTACTACTTCTCTCAAGAAACCATCCACAAGGAGCCACATTCATCAATGCTAATTGGTTCATCATTTTAAAATGAACTGTTTTAGGACTGCTCTGGTGGTAGGAAGATGTTTTCCTTCCCTCCCTAGTAACTAGTGGGAAATGCCAAGCATTCTCTGTCAAATATTTTCTTTCTTTTGTGTTTTAAGGGCAGAGGAGTTCACCATTTTTACTCTAAAAAGTCACTGCTGTAGCTTTCCTAGGAGTTGTGCAATTGATGTCATGCTTTCCTAGAGGATTTGGTATTGAGGACGTCTGCCTGCATGAACATGATCGTATCTGCTCTCCAAAGCAAAATGAAGCATCTCTAGTGTCCGTGTGCCTTTCCTTTTGCCTTTGTACCCACACGTGTGCTCATTTAGCACAAAATCATCCTCCCATCTTTTACGAGAATTATTGAACCTTCCTGAATATATAATTTTTTAGTAGAAAGATAGTCATGAATGAAGAGGATGAAAGAAGAGAATCAAGCTCAGTAGACTTTTTTTCTGTGTGTTCTCTCCAGAGAATAGCCAAGTTTTTTTTTTAAAAAAAGCTAAGACTCATTAAATAAAATAATTGCCCAGGAGGGCAAGCGGAAGGAAAAGATGGTTCAAGAATCCAAACTATTTCTGGGAGTCTGGAGTTTACTCATTTTGACTGCAAACTGGCCGAGGACATCCTGGTGCACTTGATGTTTTTCCCAGATGACCTGTAGCTGTCACGCTAATGGTTACATCAGGCAGTGGGGAAGCCAGAGCTGTGCTGATGTGTTGGACCAGTGTCTGCTCTGGCACAGAAGGGTTGTCAAAATGTGTAATTTAGACTTTGCATCTTTAAGAAGGTGAAGAAAAGGGGTGTGGGGGGACTAGGAAATGCATTTCACCCCATCTTTCAATGAGCATCTTTCAATGAGTACTGGGAGTGGAAAGTGGGAGCAGAAGCTCAGATTCCCTGGGTCCCAGCCTGATGAGACCATCTCCTGCCGCTTCTCGGCTGCAGTGAAGGCCACCTGCTACCCGGGAAACAGCTTCACTATCCAGGTTGGGTTCTTCCATTGTAGGTTTCTTTTCACAAAATCAGGATTGCTCTAAAATTGAGTCCCACTGACAAATTCAAGGGCAATTTGGGTTTATAACTGAGGCGAGGTCTGTTTGATGGAATAATCCAAACAAAAACCCAGACACCAAATTAAAACACACACATATGCACTCCCACCATGATAAACATATGTGGGTAACTTGGAAAAATCACCAGTCAATTCAGTGAAACAGTCAGAAAATGCCAAGTTGCCCCACTTGTGGAGACATGGACTGTCCTGCATGTTGACCTTAATCTGAAAGACTCTCAACTCTTCCAAGCAGTAGAGTCCAGTATCAAACTATACTGGGACAGAGAGTTTGTCAAAATGTGGAACCAAAGGGAAGTTTCTAAGGCATTGCATGGTTCATTAACTAAAGAGTGAAAAGAGAAAAGAAAACTATTAGGAAGTTTGAATAATTACAGATGCACACAAATATTTTTGATTCCAGTAACAAGCTGAATTCATTTTTAGGTGATCATAGATGTCTCTTGGTAGCAATGACACAAACCACAAGGCAGTTTAAAAATGAGCACTGAAACTAAAATTGTCGTCCACAGAGTTATATGAGAACAAAGAAAATGTTTTCTTCTGAATATGGATTTGGTCAAGGTACTAGAGATTATTGGGAATAATACCTCAATTACTGAAGCAAAGATGAAGACATATCTCCTCTGAATGGACCATCTACTCTGAATTCTGAAACAAAGTTTAGTGAGAAATCCTAGTAGAAATGTCTAAATTAAGATATGTAAACTTACTTTGCACTTAAAGAAAAATAAAAGTAGAAGACAAGTTTTCCAGTTTAAGAAGATTATCCAAACTGCCAGCTTTGTGGCCATCCTAAATAAATCCAAATTAAAGATGGCAGACGGGTATTGATAAAGAAAGGTCTTTATTTTCCGGACAATAATGAGCATTCAGAAATTTGGGCTAGAAGCAGTGAGTCTGAGATGAGGATACAGCCAGAAATATTTTTTTTTTTTCCGGAATTTCATTCTTTAGACCATGAAAAGTTGGGTCGAGTGGAAGGAAAGCTGATTAGTATTTGCTATGGGACAATTTTAAAGCTGGTTTATCCAAAAGCTCATCTGTATTCTCCCCAGGGGCTGGCGACCTACCGCTTATGTCAGGAATGGCTGAGCAGCAAAGCCTTTCTTTTTTTTTTTTTTTTTTTTTTTTTAATTTTTATTGCATTATAGGTTTTGGGGTACATGTGCAGAACATGCAAGATAGTTGCATAGGTACACACATGGCAGTGTGTTTTGCTGCCTTCCTCCCCCTCACCCACACTTGGTATTCATCCCCAGGCTATCCCCCCCAGCCCCCACCGCTGTCCCTCCCCCATTTCCCCCAACAGTCCCCAGTGTATAGTAGACCACCTCTCTGTGTCCATGTGTTCTCATTTTTCTCACCCGCCTATTCTTATCCTAATTAACCAGTCCCTGGAATTGAGTTCAGTGGGTCTTTAAATTGGAAGGACTCAAGAGAGGATCCTCTGTTAACATTTGGAACTCAGTTTAGGGATTTGGAATTTATTCCTGCAAGTCAGTCATGATTGACATATGATTGTAAAAACAGTGACGTTTGCAGAAGTTAAAAATAAAATGTTTAGAATAAGAGCAATTAGCTTTCAGTCTTGCTGGGAACAATTCTAAAGCTTCAACCAGGAAATTATAAAATAAAACTGGTTAGACAAAGGAGAAAAGTCTATTCTTGGTGTTACATTTTCCAACATATGAAAGTATTCTCTACAAAATAGTTTTATGACTATCCACCTAGTTACTTCAATCTTGACTTGGACACACAGTCTTGAATGCTTTCTGGGGTCATTCTGAATGCAACAGACATTAAAGTCATCCCAATCAGTCTAGGACCAGAGAAAATCTTCTAGAGTGAAGTGTACATACCTCATGAAGTGGGGGGTCACACTTAATTCAAGCATCTTTCTCTCTGCATTTCTAATTTCACATGCAATGAATATTTCATTCCTAGTCCACATATGGTGAGAACAGAAGACCTCGTCTTAGGGAGCTAGAGTTTTATGTTATATCCAAAGCACCAAAGTAAAATAGAACAGTAACATCTCCAATGTTTGCAATTTTTCACTCTTCTTAAATTATACAATTCTGAGGGCAGGAATTACATCTATCTTGTTCAGCTCTCCATCCCCCTCCTAGTTCAGTGGCTGGCAATTAATCGATACTGAATAGACATGTATTAAAAGATAGCTATTGTACAGATTCTCCAACTCTTAGAATATGTTAATTTCATGTAGTGGGTTGAACAGTGTCTCCCAAATTTTGTGTCCACCAGGAACCTCCAGGCTACCACATTTGGAAATATGGTCTTAGCAGATGTGATTAGTTAAGGTGACACAGGCAGAGAAGAGAATGCCCTGTGAATATGGCGGCAGAGATTGGAGTGACCCCAAAGAGCTGCACAGATTGCCAGAGAGAGGCATGACCCTCTCCCAGAAACCCTGGATGTAAGCACCCCTGGATGCCTTGACTCCAGACTCCCAGCCTCCACACCCCTGAAAGCATAAATGTCTGTTGTTTCGAGCCTCTGAGTTTGTGGTAGTTATTACAGCAGCCCTGGGAAGTGAATGCACTCAAGGAAAACAAGAAAGTTGTTGCTATTTATTAGCAAACATTCCAACATGTCAGGGGACTTGTACATTGTGTGTGTGTGTGTGTGTATGTGTGTGTTCCGAATATTGGAACTCCTGTAATTTTATTCAAACAGAGTCTACCTGTGGTTTTAAGAATTCATAAACCTTCATTTATTTAATAAACTCATCTGTAATAAACTCATCTGACTGTTCTGACTCACACTATATTATCCGTTTCTTGGCTAGTCCTCAGAGGATTCTCAAAGAGAGACAGCTTTCTTGTGCAGACACAAAGGATGCCCAGAGCATCCAGTTTTCTCTGTACTACCCACTTTACCCCTCCTGGAACAGGGAAATGATGAACTTGCTCTACTTCACACATTCCCCCAGGATGTGAAGCCCTCCTCTTCCCAGCCCCTGGTGTGCTCTAGGGTGGGATCTTCTGGGTGCTGGTCACCAAACATCTGGAGTCCTGCACCCTCTGCTTCCTTCTGGCCTGCACCCCATCCACCAGGCATGGAGCTCTGAAAAAATTAACGCTGCAACATATCTGAAATGAAATCACCCTTCTCATCTAGGTCTGACTGCCTACATTGTAACTCCTGCTATCAGCATCTCCCCCTGCCCATAGCCATCTCTAAACTGCTACAGTTATGCTGAGCTCACTCCTCCTCCGGAAGCTCACAGGAAGACCCGCAGGGCTGGTCATGCTGGTGACAGACCATTTCTCAGACTCCTGGATTCCAGTCACAGCAACGATCCCTCAGTTCCTGAATGCACAAAGGTGTTTCATACTTGTGGAAGCTGTTTGGAAATATCTGTCCTCTCCCGTCCCAGTATCTGGCACGTTTGATTCTTCAGGTATGCTAAGTTCCCACTGCTGGGAAGCTTTTCTCAAATCCCTTTGTGGATTCATCACTTCTCCCCAACCTATTTTTTTATATTTCTAAATCTTGTAAATAATTCATGACAATGAGAATCATGACAGTCTTAAAGTATATGTATCCCTTAATAGATTGTGAACCACTTGAAGTTAAGAACTGTGGTTTTGTCGATGTGTAACCTCAGCGTTGAGCATGGTGCCAGCAGCATGGCACAGGCGCAGGAAATAAGTTAAACAACATCAGAGATATTACAAAAGTAAGTCACATAAAGATTAGTAGAAACCACATCACTATCAGCTAGATTGGGCACAATGTCTATTTCATTCGTAAATCATCTTAATTGAGGAAAGAGAATCATCTACAGAACTCAGCTCTTATCTTCAAAGATTTTACACTCATTAAGCAGAAAATGGAGTGACATCATGAAAGCTTGCCTGGTACCAAGACTGTGATTTGATTGTACATTTCCTGAAAACATGTGGCTCCCTATACTTGATTGTGAATTTAATGTGTTTTCAAGTTCATTGGCTGCCAAACAGATGTGGGGTAAGATTACCTTCTGGTAAGAACGCAGTGACAAGGCATGCCACCCCTGCCACTATATTGCTTGCTGCAAAGGGGAGGCGTCGTCCAAGGCGCTCAATGGTTAATAAGATCAAGAGAGCTCCTGGCAGTTCCACCACTCCTGAGATGAAAAAGTCTATGTAGAGGTTGCCTCCTATAATTCCCAGGCGCATCACAAGTCCTTGATACACCACTGCGCTTGTGAACCTGTAGCAACATTGAAAGACACCAGAGAAGAAGTAAGAGAGAACTTCAAAGCTGATCTGAAGGAAGGGATGTGTTGTAAATTCAACACAAGTTTTAAAATCCATCACAAGTCCAACTTACCAAGCAAACATGAGAATAAGTGTGCATTTCCTCATTTGGGGAGTTCTCACCAGATCTAAAAAGGATGGATTACTAACTTCCTCATCTGTAACAGTGATCTGTATAAGAAAAGCAGATTTCAGTAGCAATAGACAGCAAAAAACACCTGCATAGTATAGACTTGTCATTAACCAGAATCAAATGGTCTTACTGAAGTGACTAGGGGCTTTCATAACATCTCAAAACCTGAGAATTGAAATGCTTGTACTCTGGCATTTTGAACATGTCAAATTCGCAGATAGGATTGCTGCACTGAGAATCTGTTCTTAGGATAATTGCAGTACTTTATGCTAAACTGCTCTGTGTGTTCTAAAGTAAAATACACGTGCACATTTATTAAATGGGGAAAATGAGAGTCAGGGTGGGTAAAGCCAGTGGGATCCAACCAAGTAAGGGTTTGTTTATAAACGAAATCCTCAAATCTGACTTTCACAAACAAACCTATGTTAAGTTTAAGAGCAAGCACCAAAGGTATTATTTTGCTTTGTCCATTTATTGTAATCTAGCATCTTTTTTATCCAGAAAAATTCAGCTCATCTCTAGTTCGCTGTCCAAGTAGTTGGTCTTTTCAGTTCAATTCAAGAAATACTGCTATTGGCCAACTACGTACAAGACTCTCTTGTGTTTGTACTACCAAGACACATTCGTCTTCTACATTTTAACATCTCTTACTTGGAAGGTGTCCCACAACTGAGCTGATAAGAAAGCAATGTGCCCCAGTTTAAACAACATGGACTTACTTTGTGGTACATAAAATGCCTATGTGTCTTAAAATCAATAGTGTCTAGAGTCAACAAAACGATAGTTTCCATGACAATGCCCGTGGAAGACTGCCAATTGATTCCATCAGCATTATTCCCTTCCCTCTTTTGAGAATACATAGAATTTTAATTGGGCATTTGGCAGCCTAGTGAGAGTCATTTTTTTCTAGACTCTTTTTCAACTAGGAGTGGCACTGTGACTAAGACCTCAGCAATAAGGTGGTTGCAGGTGTCATGTGTATAAGTTATAGGTCTTGGCATTTAAAAAGAAAATAGTTTGCTGGAAGAAGATGCTGGCGAGCTTCAATCATACAAGCTAGTAGAGGTCATGGTGGAGATGCAAGATAGATGGAAGTCAGGCCCTGGAGGGCCTCATGGAGCAGAGCTGCCTGCTAGAGCTGGGCTGCTCACCTCTGGGGGAATGTGCTAAAGAGAAAGACACTTTTCAGGGCCTTTGTTTCATTAGCAGGTTGACCTGGACCTTAACTAATACAACCCCTATTAAGATAACCTCTGGGCTGGGCACAGTGGCTCATGCTTATAATCCCAGTGCTTTGGCAGGCTGAGGAGGGTGGATCACGAAGTCAGGAGTTCGAGA
The DNA here is from genome assembly GCA_031835075.1 of Saguinus oedipus. Lineage (NCBI taxonomy): Eukaryota > Metazoa > Chordata > Mammalia > Primates > Cebidae > Saguinus > Saguinus oedipus. The sequence continues at coordinate 170,375,414 of CM063172.1, read as the reverse complement.
CCAGCCTGGCCAACATGGTGAAACCCTGTCTCTATTAAAAATACAAAAAATTAGTTAGGCATGATGACAGATGCCCGTAATCCCAGCTACTTGGGAGGCTGAGGCAGGAGAATCACTTGAACCCAGGAGGCAGAGGTTGCAGTGAGCTGAGACGGTGCCATAGCACCCCAGCCTGGGCAACAGAGCAAGACTCCATCTCAAAATAAATAAATAAATAAATAAATAAAAATTTAAAAAAGAAAAGAAGAAGATGACCCCTGAGCTAACCTAAATTTGAAAACCCCAATGAGGGATTTTTCTGTGTCTACCTTAACCTTTGCTGCTTCCAAAACAAGACAGGAATATCAAAAGTGATAGATAAGAAGTCAACATATTACACAAATATATTACTATATAGTTTGTTGCCAAAATGTTTTCTACAATTTATTTCTATGTGTTAACACATTAAAATGGCTAGTGTCTATGTAGTGTGTGATATCAGATTCTGGACTAAGCACTTTACATGGATTATTTTATTTAAGTCTCATCAAAGCTCTATAAAGTTAGTCCTTTTGTTAATCCCATTTTATAAATAAGGAAAACAAGGCTTAGGACTTTAAGGAGTAAATAGTAGGGAGCTAAACCAGCCAGGATTTGAAACCAGCCAATTGATTGGTGAGCCTGTGCTCCACATGCTCCTGATTCCCACATGGCACTACTGAATATGTAGAAAGCTTTTCATTCTAGAAACATTCTTGATAGTTGATGGTCATAGCTTTATATTTTTAAAGAAAGACACTGCACTTGACCTAAAACTGAGTCTTTAATTAAAACATTGTTTTATGAAAAAGATTTGACTACATAATTTAGATTTTGAAGATCTTTAAATCTGGGATTAAAACCATCCATCCTGCGAGGACAGTGTTCCTGCATGGAAGTATCACCACCGGAGCATTCCCATGAGTCTCTCCTTTTACTGAGGGTTTTTCCATAATTTAGACTTGGGGCTGCCCGGCAGTGTTAGTCTCAGACTCTTCTTTCTCCAGGGATTCCCTGACAAGATCCCTCATCTACATATCAACACCACTGTCCACTCGGCACACACAGGTGACAACACTTTTTTCTTTGCCTTTCAAAAGAAATATTCACAGCAATTTATTATTGGCTCTCTTTTATTTCCTCTTCAGTCTTCTGCTGAGAGCTATGACTTCTAACCACTAGCTACAAGTCTGAACAAATTCACTCTCAGGTTCCAATCCCAACATCCCAGAGTTGAAGGGAAATTATACATCACATATTTCAAGATCTCTTGTCAGTCTAGGTAGATAGTTTGACTTTTTCATTAAAAAATTTTTTTTTCCAGATAGGGTATCTCTCTGTCACCTAGTCTGGAGTATAGTGTGTAATCATGACTCACTGCAGCCTCAACCTCCCTGGCTCAAGCAATCCTCCCACCTGGCTAATTATATTATTATTATTATTAGTAGTAGTAGTAGTAGTAGTAGAGACAGGGTCTTGCTGTGTTGTCCAGGCTGGTCTTGAACTTCTGGGCTTGAACAATCCTCCTAACTCAGCCTCCCAAAATGTTGGGATTACAGGCATTAGCCATCATGCTCAGCCTAATTTGATATTTAAACACATTTGTAGATTTTTCAGTTGTTCATGATTCTTCACTGTTTTTAGGTAATAAAATAAAGGAGCATCTCTGGCTTTCATGTTAGCTCTGTAGATATTGCCTTTCTCTGGCAGATCTCCAGTTACTCAGTGACCACAGAATAATGACATGTTAGATTTTGACAAGAAAATAAAAATCTTATGTATTAACCTAGAGGTTGGCAAACTTTTTCTGCGAAGGGCCATATATGGAATGCTTTTGGTTTTGTGAGCTCTAAGACCTCTGTTGGAACTACCTAACTTTAACATTGTAGTGTGAAAGCAGTCATAGACAATACATAAATGAGTTCCAACAAACTTTATTTGCAAAAACAGGCTACCCGCATATCTGATCTGCAAGCTGTAGTTTGCTGACCCCTGAATGGGAGGCTTAGTGCTGGAGGAACTTATACAGATACTACTATCATTCCCATTACAGAGATGAAGTTGAGGTGGAGGACAGCTACATACCTATTCCAAGGACACACAGTCAGTAAGAAAATGAACCAGGAGGTTGATACCAAAGTCTGTATTTTTAACCATTATGCTGTAATGTGTCTGCAGTATGCAGAATATAATATTTATTGTTTACAAATATGCTGTATCATTTTATTCTCTTAAAATTTAAGCCTACATTATTTTTGGTAACAAAGAAAAAAAGCTCACTTTTAGTCATGGACTTAAATTAGACACAGTGTAGCTAATTGATGATTCCTTTCTCTTTCACTGCACTCCCCCAGACCATCAATTCATATGTTTATGGGAGCTGACTCTGCTTCCAGTTGTAGGGGGAGGCCTGATTAGCTTAGGGTAATCCTATCCTTCATGTCACTGACTGGACACGTGACCCAATTTGAACCAATGAGAAATGGGTGTGCAACCCAATTTGGGCCAGTGCGAAATGGACTTCTGGGAAAGTCCTTCATTGCTCTTAAGTCAGAAGTTCCTGAAGAAATCTTTTCTTCCTTCCTTCAAGGAATGAATGAGGAAATTATGGGCTCAAATACATCTTAGCAGTCATCTTATACAGATGGACAACAAGTCTTAAGATTAAGCTGTTCTGTCAGCAGAGTGGAAAGAGGGGAAGAAAACCATGGTTTAATAAGGTTGTTGAGACCCTGGTCTGGCCAACCCTGAATGCTGCTGTCATTAGGATTCCAGACACATGAGCCAGCGAATGTCCTTACTGTCTGAACCTATTTAAGTTGGTTTTCCGTTACTTGTTGCCAAAAGCAGAATTATCTGAAGAATCCAATCCAGAACAATGCTTTTGCTTTAATAACAATATTTTAGGCAAAATATTTTTTAGTGAATAGTCAAAATAATTGCTTCTGTACTCCAATCCACTCCATAAAAATACTTGGTATTAGTCTTAATTTCAAACTTTTAGGAGTTAAAACAGTAAACTTGTGGTCTGCTTTTCCAGACCACTGGTTTCCTGCCTCATGTATATCCTCTACCCCCCCACAAAAAAAATACCAGGTGCTGATAACAAATGAAGGCAGTCAGGACCATGAAACCAACCTTCCCTTTCCAGTGAATGAAAGGATTAAGAGTACTTCCAAGCAAGAATGTATTTTGCTACATTTAAGGACAAATCCAGCTGCTCTTTGATTTACTAACATCTCCACAGTGACGCAGATATTCTGAAGGATAATTCACTTTCTAGGCATCCAAAAATCTTGAGATTCTTACAACCGTATCTTAGATGGAATTCATCCAGGAAAATCTTGGCGGCTGCCACTATTATTCTTTTGCAATAACTTCTAGCTCTATAGCGGTGGCTGATTTTCTGTTGTCAGAGGGTTACTAAATTTTGCCTGTCTGAGTCAGACACAAAGAAAACAAGATGCTATACCAGGTTATTACATATTTTTTTTTTTAATTTTTAAAATTTTTATTGCATTATAGGTTTTGGGGTACATGTGCAGAGTGTGCAAGATAGTTGCATAGGTACACATATGTCAGTGTGCTTTGCTGCCTTCCTCCCCTTCACCCCCACTTGGCATTTATCCCCAGGCTATCCCTCCCCAGCCCCCCCACTGTCCCTCCCCCCTTCCCCCCAATAGACCCCAGTGTGTAGTAGACCCCCTCCCTGTGTCCATGTGTTCTCATTTTTCTCACCTGCCTATGAGTGAGAATATGCGGTACATATTTTTAAAAAAAAAATTGCTTTATTATCTCACATACCATTTACATGCACTTTATAATATTTACATATAATTTATGTACAATAAACTTCAGCCATTCTAAGTGCATACTTTGAAGACTGTCAACAAATATATAGTCTTATAACTGCCACCACAAGTGTGGTATGGACCCTTTCCATGATCCCCAAAAGTTTCCTGTGTCTCAGTGAAGTCACTCCCCTCCCCCAACCCTGGGACCTGAAAACCCAGATCTGCTTTCTGTCATGACACTTTTGCTTTTTCTAGAATTTAATAGAAACAGAATCAACAGTGTCTCACTTGGTGTGCCATTTTGTCTTACCCTTTGTGCCATCTAAATGGGGAATGCTGGTTTTGATTTGAAGCAAAGGGAGAAATGGGTGATGTTCTGGGTAACACCGTCTGTTTGGAGGCTTGCTCCCGCGTAATGACACTCTGCTCATAGGAAAAGGCATTGCTTGAGGTTAAACTGCAGAGGTCAGTTTCCTTGTATTTATTTATTGAGCTGAATTGCTATTTGCCCTATCCATCTCTATGATTATCTTTTCATTCCGCCAAGTTTTCCATCAACAGTGATGTACTCCATATTAAAAGAACACTTTATTCGTCCTTCTTTGATTAATTCAGCTCTCTTTGCAATTCTTTTGCAACATTTTTGAAACATTTCTTCAAGTTGACATCTTAATTTAAATTGCCAAAGAAGAGAAAGGCATTCTAAATAATCATCTGTTATAAATATGATGTTCAGAGCTCCCTACATGGAGTACTGGTCTCAGGACAAAAAAAAGACAGGGTCAGGCCAGACATGGTATTCTACTCAGAAGATATTTTTACTAGCATATTATTTAAACTCTTTGCATCTTAGTTTTCTCATCAGTAGCAGAAAAATAATAAGATTCATGTATTACTTGAATATTATTATTCAATATTATTCATTTATCAAATCACACCTTATTAGTGTTTAACAAATTCATTTAAATAATCTACATAGAGACATAGATATGTGTACATATACACAGATACATACACATATGTATATGTATATACATATGCACCTACACATACACACACACACCCCGGCACACATGTCATTTTTAGTTACAGAAGCTGTCAACATTAATATTATATTTTATAACATTTGAGAGTTACTTTGCTTCCAAGTGGTAATTCACCCAGTACTTTCTCCTTTAGTAATTAGTAACTAATGCTGTAACCCATAAAGGGAGATACTTTTAAAGGTGCTCAGAAAAAGAGAATGGTTGTTCTGCCTTTTTTTTTAAGAAATTGATTTTTTTAAGTTGAATTTTCTTAAGTATACGAGACGTATTTAATATTAATTTGGCACTGTGGATCTACCATGCATAAGGCAGGGTAATTTTCATAAATGTGCACACCAGCTAATACCATGTATGGAGCCTTGCACCTCAAAGTGTGACCCACAAGTCAGCAGCATCGGTCTCTCCTGGGAACCTGCTGAGCAAGCCCTGCTCCAGATCTAGAGAGAATCTGCATTTTAACCACATCCCCAGGAGACTAGCATGAGAAATACTAAGAGTCAAGGAACAACAATCCCACCTCTTGGGCTCATTGTTGACTTCGGCCTGGAGCTCTGGGTGAAGAAATGGAGTCCTCCTGAGCGTTGGAGGGAGAAATTCACTTGCAACAGAGTCTACCATGGGCATGGGGAAGGGGACAGGGTTAGTGGCTGCCTGTCTAGCCTTGCAATTTCATCTGGTTGTTCTTAATAGGAGAGTTCTTCGTCAGTTGCCATATTTCACAAGGAAAGATGACAGCCGATGAGAAAGAAAACTTATCTTCTCTTGAGTGTAATACTGTGATTTATTCAGTGAATGTGTCATGGCTAGTTCCCTAAAGGTTCTGCTCTCTAGAAACTTTTCATCTCTAAGAAGTCTGTGTGATTAAAATATTATTTGAGGTCTTTTGGCTCATTGACTGGGGGGACCAGAAACCACCTTCAAAAGTTAAAGTACCCATTGGTCTTACAGGCAAGCATCAGGAATCAGAGGGCCTGGCAAGGCTGGGAGGAAGCTCAGCGGTGACAGCTGAGGTGTCCGTGTCCTTCCATCCCACTTCCCAGTGGATGATGAGCTCATTAGGTGAGGTCCAGTCCAGAATGGCCAGGAGGAAGTATCTCACATTACAGAGCTACAGCCAGCTTCTGGGTGGAAATAGCACTATCTGGTACCCATGAAAGAGAATTTGCCAAACTACCTGTAGTACTGGGCAATTTTTGGAAATCTCCTTATCCTTTAAAACAAGATTAGATAAAATATTTACCATCCAAGAGCTCATATGATGGAGAAATATTTATATTAAAATTATCATGAATGTCTGATGTTTATTAAAGTCGTTAAAAATAAATCCCAGTCCTCTGGACCAGTGCTGTCCAGTGAAAATATAATGTGAGCCACACAAGTAAGTTTACATTTTCTAGTGGCCACATTAAAAAACATAAAGAGAAACAGGGGAAATTAATTTTTTTTTTTTTTTGAGACGGAGTTTTGCTCTTGTTACCCAGGCTGGAGTGCAATGGCACGATCTTGGCTCACCGCAACCTCCACCTCCTGGGTTCAGGCAATTCTCCTGCCTCAGCCTCCTGAGTAGCTGGGACTACAGGCACGCGCCACCATGCCCAGCTAATTTTTTGTATTTTTAGTAGAGACGGGGTTTCACCGTGTTGACCAGGATGGTCTCGATCTCTTGACCTCGTGATCCACCCGCCTTGGCCTCCCAAAGTGCTGGGATTACAGCTGTGAGCCATGGCGCCCGGCCCGGGAAATTAATTTAATAATACATTTCATTTAATCCAATGTATTCAAAACATTATCATTTCCAGGCATAACTAATATGAAATTACTCATGAGGGATTTTATATTCTTTGCTTCCTATTAAATCTTTGAAATGCATCATACAGTTTACTTGACAGCACGTCTCAGTTCAGACTTGCCCCATCTCCACTGTTCAACTGCACATGTGGTTAGTAGCTACTGCGCTACACCCAGCGAGTCTGGTCACCTGCAGCCCAGGTGGCTCTTTCATTGAGGCATTCAATGGAGAAGATATTTTATTCCATTATTTTGAGTTGGCCTGAAAGAGTGCCCCAGTACCCCACCTCCTAGATGATTGGGCATGCTGCCCAGAACAGCAAATGGGTCTCTATCTATGCAGTCCCAGGAGGGACCCAGAGGGCAGCCTCAGTATTGGCAAAGGTTAACGGATTGCAGCTGTGGGTTACATGTTGGAACATTTCTTCATTTCTTAAAAGTAAAGCTGAGAGGGTTTTATTTTTATTTCTTGTTTTTGTGTGTGGAGCGGGAAGGGGAGCCTGATGAAGTAAGAGGATAAAGGGAAAAAGAAGAGAATGTACTCTCAGTTCTAAAACTCTAATGCTAACGACTCAGAAATTAAGAGAATACTCATCAAAACTTGTGTGGACTGAATCCAACCTGTCATCGAAAACTCCAGCCGCAGCCATGCCAGCAGTCATCACGGAAACAGAAAGGTTCTACATATCACGTTTTTGAAACGCTCAGTGCCTGAAACTATGGTAAGCATGTATGGACACAAATTTAAGTTCCATGAAGAGGCAAATTGAGTATCTATAAAACACTGGTCAGCCAAAGTTGTTTTGAAAGGAGAAAAAAGCAAGTTTGAGTGAATTCAAGCAAATCCTCTGTTTATTACAAATAAATATTCTCACTCATAGGCGGGTGAGGAAAAATGAGAACACATGGACACAGGGAAGGGGGTACTACACACTGGGGTCCATTGGGGGGGAATAGGGGAGGGACAGCGGGGGAGGGAGCTAGGGAGGGATAGCCTGGGGAGAAATGCCAAATGTGGGTGAAGGGGAGGAAGGCAGCAAAACACACTGCCATGTGTGTACCTATGCAACTATCTTGCACGTTCTGCACATGTACCCCAAAACCTAAAATGCAATAAAAAAAATTCAAACCATATACTCCTGCCCCAAACAACTCTTATCATCACTTCTTCTCAGTCTTCTGAATGCTTTGGGAATTACTTCAATGGGAAATAATTCAATGGTCTTTAACATCATAATCAAAAACATATGAGCTCATCAGACCACCTGTCCACTAGCCAGCTTCCAGCCGTTAGGTGTGAGCAGGATTCCAGGGTCACTGCAACCCTGTCCCACTAGATTCCCAGTAGGTGTCTCCTTCGGGGCCTGGGTACATAAAACCCTCCCGCCACTGTCCTGAGTTGGCAGTGCTTTCTGCACAGGTCAGGGACAGCCAGGGTGACATCAGCCCCGGTCACCCAGTGCTCAGGGCAAGGGTGACTGGGGCAAGTCCCGGGCTACATTCTCAAAGAGCCAGTAGCTAGGGCTGGATGCCACCTATGTTCCTCCAGCTCTTTGCTCAGGAAAATGGAGATCTCCCTCGTTTGCTCCATGTTTCCTGCATGTTCTCTTGGCAAGCCGGCAGTGGCATCTCTGTGTTGCCCTCAACCTTCCCCATCAGCTTGGGCCACAAGTGTCTCTTCCAATGCTGCATGCTCAGGGCGCTTTGTCTTCATCCTGGCTCTGACCTGGTCCCTGCCTCTGGGAGAGTCCTGGTTGCCCTTCGATTTCTTCTGTCTTGCATGTGCTTCAGTGAAGGTACCCTGAATCTCCCCATAACTAGAGATGTGCAACTTAAAGCACCCAGGGGGATGGCAAAATTAGGAAACTGGAGCATACCAAATCTAGATGTGGACGAAAGGGACACACAGTTCCCACTAATGGGGTAGACACAGAAAGCAAGCTGGTGTTATTCATGGTACGAAGCTTGCCTGCACACCAGGACCCAGGAAATCTGCTTCTAGGCCTTGAACTCCACAGAGAACCTTGCAACAGTCAGAAGGGGACATGTATGAAAACACTGATTACAATTATTGAAGGCAACCCAGGTGCTCATCATTAGGAAGATGGAGATCAGAGACACAGCAAGTGTGCACTAATGAAAATCACACAGGAGTTGGAAGCAATGCACTGACACATAAGCAAGTTGAGTAGACACTTAAAACACATGGTCAAGTGAAAAAGTAAGAAATACAAGATCTGGAGTGACACAGTGCCATTTATATCACCTGAATATGCACAGTATGCTCCACTTCATAAGGACACATTAATAGCAAAAGCATAAATCATACACATTAGAGTGGGAACCTACCAAGGAAAGAGTGGGGATAGATGAGACAGAGAAGAAGAAAATCAAGGACCTAGAAATAGAAATTCCATTTGACCTGGCAATCCCATTACTGGGTATACACCCAAAGGATTATAAATCATACTGTTATAAGGACACACACACATATGTTCATAGCGGCACTATTTATGATAGCAAAGACCTGGAACCAACCCAAATGCCCATCGATGATAGGCTGGACAAGGAAAATGTGGCACATATACACCGTGGAATACTATGCAGCCATAAGAAATGATGAGTTTGTGTTCTTTGTAGGGACATGGATGAATCTGGAAACCATCATTCTCAGCAAAATGACACAAGAACAGAAAACCAAATGTTCTCATTCATAGGTGGGTGTTGAAGAATAAGAGCACATGGACACAGGGAGGGGAGCATCACACACCGGGGTCTGTTTGGGGGGGCCAAGGGAGGGACAGTGGGGGTGGCAGGGTGGGGAGGTCAGGGTGGAATAACATGGGGAGAAATGCCAGATGTGAGTGATGGGGGGATGGAGGCAGCAAACCACATTGCCATGTGTGTACCTATGCAACAATTCTGCATGATCTGCACATGTACCCCAGAACCTAAAGTACAATAAAAAAAAAGAAAGAAAATCAAGCAGGATGTGAGCAGTGTTGCACAGTCCAATGATGCCTGAGCCATGCACAGAGCCCTAAGTAACTCAACACTCCCCCCAAAAACCAAGAACCAAAACCACATAGTCTAAGTGATGAAGAGTCACTTAGACGTCATCTCGGAATTTCCTCCATTTTCAGTGCTTCCAAGTTTGTCAAATATCCAAATTTTGCCTTCCTTATGTAGCTCAGTAAGCCCTTGGTTTCATTTGAGAATGCTTAGAAATATTCCAGAGAAATTCAGATGTAGCTGAAGAGTTTGAAGATCAGTTTAGATGCACTTTGAATTGCACTTGAAATAAATCTCACAATCATTTAATGAGTTTTGGAACTTGTGGGTTGCTTTTCTGGTTTTTGATTTGCAGAATATTTTCTGCATATGGTAACTCATTGTTCACTGGTACATGCCTTGTGCTGTTTAAGGCAGAACATTAAGAGATAGATTAGATTCTTTTACATACCAGCCCATAAGCCAGTAGCATATGCCATCTCTGGAATTGCAATCCTGACTGTTGTTGACAGCGAAGCAAGTTATGTCTCGGCTGGTCTCTGGGCCATGGTAATTAATATGCATTAATGTTATATTGTGTTCACTATTTATTCTAAGTTTGAACTGTGACTTGATTTATCATATTCTAAGAAATATATAGACTAGTTTCCATAATTAATAGCTGTATCTACCCTACCTAGATTTCCGTGTGAATGTCTATGTGTACATCAATCAAAATTAAAATACACTGTGGTGATTTCCAGACATTCCACATAAGACTCAGTCTGTTCTTCAACTTCATGTTTAATTCTGCTGTGCATATCTATATGACGAAAGTAAGTATAGTTAAATAAAAACCTATTATTAGTAGGCAGAGATAGAAAACAGCTCGAAAAGAGAAAAAAGGAAAAAGAAAAGCAACTATAGAGAATTAGAGCAAATAGAAGACATCTTGAATGCATCTGGGGAGACATTGTTGAAAGTGAACATTACACCGAGATTACATAAAGCAGATGCCTTGAATACAGCACCCAGTAGCTATCTGCGAAATAAATGGAGGAATAAATGAAGAGAAATGCCTGCCACATTGTGTGTATCAATACACTTTCATTTCTGGGACAACCTCATGTCAGTTACATTAAAATAGTTTTTCTAAACGTGATGACCAAATAAGAGTTCTGTGATTCTGTTTTTAATCTGAGAAATTTTTCACTGCAATAATTAATACTCGTTGAAATTTTGAGGCTCACTATTTCTAGACAACAAAGTGCACCAAGTTGTTTACACGATTGCAGAAAGAACGGGCATGGCAGCAAGCCGACATGAAGTTGATACTATATTTCACTCAATTGACAAAAATCTGTCCTTTGCTAACTTTAGAGCAGCATGTATCAATGCAGTGTATAAACCGTCATGAACTGCAGAGGGAATACCTGAAATGTCTTTAGAAAAATATGTCTGGGTCAGGTATCAAAGAGAACTGTGTAAGCCTGGCTGAACACACATACTAATCAAAACGTGTGTAAATGTTCAATCTCTGTTTCACTCTGTGCCATAAAAATAATTGTGCTGAGTATTCCATAAGCCTTACTCAGTCTTCCTCAAGTTCTAAACTATTTGTGATATGTTGGCTCTGCAATGTAAGCAGGAAAAGACCAAGATTCACCTCTGAGAGACAGTGAGGCAGTTGGCAACCGTGGTACTCAACTCATCCTACTCACCTTTGAGAGACAGTAGGCAGTTAGGAGCCGTAGCACTCAATCCACCCAACTTAACATGTAGAATTTGTCCCTAAAGTCACTGGAAGATAAAATATAATGAACTTGGCCAGGCGTGGTGGCTCAACCCTGTAATCCCAGTGCTTTGGGAGGCCAAGATGGGTAAATCACAAGGTCAGGAGTTCAAGACCAGCCTGGCCAAGATAGTGAAACCTCATCTCTACTAAAAATACAAAAATTAGCTGGGCGTGGTGGCATGTGCCTGTAGTCCCAGCTACTCGGGAGGCAGAGGCAGGAGAATCGCTGGAACTTGGGAGGTGGAGGTTGCGGTGAGCCAGGATCGCACCACTGCACTCCAGCCTGGGTGACAGAGTGAGATTCCATCTCAAAAAAAAAAAGTATATATATACACGTATATATACATATATACACACACATATATATATATACACACACATATATATATATACACACACACACACATATATATATACACACACACATATATATATACACACACACATATATATATATACACACACACATATATATATATACACACACCCATATATACAGGATGAACGGAAGTGTATTTTACTGAGTGAAAGAAATGAAGGGATCTTAGAAGTTGTTGCCATGAAGTCGAGGTCTGTCAAGACTCTCAGCAACAGGTGGAGACACCTTATTTGTGCTTTACGGTGACTCATTCTTTTTGACTATGAGGATGTCTGATCAGTGTAAAAAAATGTAAAACTTGCCCACATGACAGGAATTGTGCTCTTCATTTTAGCTCTTTGAGACCACATAATGACATACATTTACTATGATTTAATAACACCTTTCAATTTATTACTGATTATTAGTATAACTGTATTTAATTTTATCTGAAAAAAGTACTTTTTTTTTTGTCCAAGATGTATTAATTCATTCAACAGACAAGGCTTGGTTACTAACGGTCTGTGGACCTTTGCAATAACTCCATAATCTTCAGGATCTGTGGCCTACTGGGTCAGATTCTTTTAACAACTCTCGGGCTGAAGTTACAGCGGCCAGGAGACAGGAATGTGTTAACAAGAACATCACAATCCACTTGTCCAGGGTTCCCTCTCTGCTCACCCTCTATGTTCATCACTAAAGAAGGTGACAAAGTTTTGCTGTTACACAAAAGATTCCTGTAGCAGAAAAACATCCTTAGTTCTGGCCATTTTCCCTAATATCATCTAAGTTCTTCTCCTGCAAAGGATAAAAAGACTTCACCACCCGTTAACGCCTCCTTTATTCAGGCACCTTACAAAGACTATCTCAATTATTTGCCTTTCTGTGTATGAAATTATATTTCCTGCTCTCAAATAGTACCAAATTCGGAGAAAAAGAAAACAGCAGGTCCATGTTATTTTTTCCAAACCAAGTAATCTAGCCATTTAGATTAGCACTGCGTGGGTCTCATGCTGTTTGTATGAGTGCGTGGATCCCACCATCATTTTTTTTTTGCCATAAAATATTTTATTAAGTCAAACTACACACTATAAAAATGCTTTAAACGTAGCAGGAGGAGATGTAAACACTCAAAGAAGTACAAAGAAGTAACAATGGCTATCAGAACACACTGCAGAATCCACACTACTTCCACCTTTACCTAGAAAAGGAAGCTACTAGGTTACCTCCTCCTCAGCATGAAGCCTCCGCATGAAGAAGTGTTGCCATGCCAACACAACCCAAGTGTTCATCCACCAATCTATGAGACAGATCTTAATTTTAATTCTTCTAGGGAAGGGAGGATTGATTCCATGAAAATCCAGCACCTAATGCCTTTTTTTTTTTTTACCATCTTCCTGGATGGGACCTCAAGAGATTCAATGTCAATGTGTTTTCTTGCTTCTTCACTGTTTAGTACAATTTCCTCCAGTTATATCTACATGAAAGGGGCCCAACTGTGTACAGCAACGTTCAATCCAGCACTGGGGAATTTAAATGAATTTCATCTCTCCTTGAGCCACATGTCTCTTCTTAGGATGATTTCATGAAGAAAGACAATTTTCCCGGTGGGTCAAAGGTCTAGCAACACAGCTCTGGGTTTTGAGTAACGCGGGGACTCCTGCCGGGCTGCTGGCCCTGCGGGGCTCTGGAAGTTGTACTCATCATTGTCTCCAGGAAGGAGCTGCTCACAAAGAGGAGGATTTTCTCACTTATCTGCAGTTGAGAAGCACAGTAATTTGCATTGCGGAAACTGGCTTTGCTGAAAACACAAGAATGGGCCAACTGGCAAAGGAGCAAAACACTTGAAGCAGCCGAGCCTCTTCCCTCACCCTGGTAAAGTGGGAGGATTCCAGAGGGGGCATCAGAAGGCCGTCTCCGGCAGATGCTTGAAATGAAAAAAAGGACAGGCAAACTCACTCCTCTTTTCTATTAGAAAGGGTCCCAGAATTAAAATAATCTAATTAGGTGCCTACACAACTCCCAGAAAAGAGAACAACCGGTATTAATGGAATAAAACAAGCCTGGGTGGCTGATGAGTTTTGCCTTGTGTTTTACTATTGTCTGTAATACTGCCGGGGCTCAGGGCAGGCAGGAAAGAAGCAAATGCTTCTCTGCCTGCTAAGGGGTGCTGGAGTAGAAATGGGAAGACTCTTGTTCCTAAAGCACAAAGGGAAGCCCAGCCTTTGAGAAGGGAAAGAGGGAAGCCCACGGAACTCTGGATTCATAACTAGTCACGAACCACTGAACAGCTGCCAATGTCACTTTGCAAAGCTTGGAACTCCCATGACATAAGCCATATGGACCTGCCTGTGCAGTTTGCCAGGATCCCAGTAGCAGTGAGGACAGAGTGAGAAAGGAAAGGGCTTTGGCTCTCCACCTAACTAAGCAACAGGACTTGTTCCTCCCCATGGAGAGGCCAGTTAGGGGAAATGGGGCCTTGTGTCTTCCGTGGGCTGGCCCTGCTGTCTGTGGCCTGGGGACTTGTCTGGGAAATGGGTTGGCAGGAGCAGTCTCTAGGAAGAGCAGGTCCAGTCTTCAAGAGAGCACCAGCATCTCACTTTAAGGTCATGGATGTGTGGGGACATGATGGAACCCTGCCTTCTGAGGATGAAGCAGGGCCAAACCCCAGTCAAATGGGCAAGGAATCAGGACTAACTGAAGAACAGGGAAGGCACAAGGCTCTGAGGAGGAAGGGGTGAGGGAAGAAAGAGGAAGCCTGGCAGGCAACTGGACAGGCTCAGCAGACCTTCCCCCGATCCCGGAAACGGCTGGCAAGCAGACCCCAGGCCCATCCTCCAGCCAGGTGGGAAATCCCGTGTCTTCTCCTAGGCATTGGGGTCCATAGGGTAGGCAGGGAGGACTTGTGGCACTTGCAAGGGTAGATGTCTGGAATCTTCCTCTGAGCATAACTGGGGAGGCAAGGGCTGACCCAGTCATGGAGGGACCAACTCCACCCAGTTTGCCTGAGACATTTTTTGGTGTTAGCTCTGAAATTCCCAACTCCCTAGCCCTGGGCTAACAAGGCCAGTTGGCCACCCTGCCGGACACTGCCTGAGTCCCTCTGTTGTCCTGCCTTCTGTAAATATAGTCACTCTTTAGTAATACGTCCTCAGATACCAGAATTGATGAAAGCAGGAAGCTCACGGGATCATAATGCAGAATGCTTTCCTTTCCCAGTTCTGAGAAATAGTTTTCAAGGCTAAACTTGTAGAGCAGAGATAGTTAAGATTTTGATAAAGGCATAATCCAGTTATTTATCTCCCCAGAGGGAATCTGGAAGATGAGTTTGGGTGAGTAGAGGGAAAGGCCCTGGCTCACCATGGTTCCTTGTGCAAATGCTGCTCTCTGATGAGGCATCTTAGAAGTCTGCCTAGCCTGCTCCAAGGCTGCAATCTCATTCTTTAAGACATCTTTAAACTGAATTTCCAATTCAATTAAAGCTCTAGGATGCTCTGGAATATCCTCCCCTCAATATCTGTCCAGGTGGAATGACAGTCCACTGACCTGGACGATGCAAGGCTGAGTTTTCTTTTGTGGGGAAGGACATGAGTGCTGGACATCATGCTTGAGAAAGGAAGCTGGGGCTCTCGATATGCCATGGATGTAACTGTTAACTGGTACAGTCTTTATGTCTATCTCATTGTGGCATGAATAGTTCTCGCATTTTATGCCATACAGTCTTGTTTTCAGAAAGTTAAAGACATGGAAAGTAAAGAAATCCATTTAAATACACACCATTTTTAGAACTCGGGCTATTTTTTAAAATAGGAAGTATCATCAAATTAATTATTGGCTACAAAGTTCCATTCTGTGTTGTGGATATCCAGTATCCTGGCATATTTTCATGCATTCAAACATACTCTACATTAAAGTGAGTGTGATAGTACGCACACTACAGTTATCATTTTTGTGAGTCATTTTAAAGATGAGGGCTTTGCTGGGAGAATTGGCACCATTCCTTCTGTCAAGTGAGAGGAGGAAGATTTAGCCTTGACAGGAGAAAGCACCAGATGGGTCCCCGGTGACTTTCTTTCCAATAACCTTTACTGTTTTTGAGACTCCCACATTTCTCTTTCCAACACTGGACTGCCCTAGAGACTCCTCAGGTACTCCCTGTGCCTAAACTATGTTCTCTGGATCTTTTGAAATTAATTCTACAAAGAGAGATTTCAAATCTAAACTAAACACAACAATTAACAAAGACAGCACCATAATTGAACTGAAATGCTACCACCCCTGATGGGCCCCATGCGAGTTGGAGTCATGGTGTGGTTCCTCTTTTGGAAGAACAAAAATTATGTTATAAAAATCCCCCTTTGAGTGGAAACGTCAGAAACAGATATTCCCAAAGCTGGAAAGTCCCTTTCTGTAGCAACATTGGTGTTTGTGTGACTGCTCATTAAATTATAGAAAAGACATTAGCTATTAAGATCTAGAAATCTCTTTGACAAATAAAGTAATAAAAAAATCAGCAGGACACTTTCTAATGAGGCTTTAATCTTTTCTAGTTTGGAAATATTTCAAAAGTGGTATCATTTATATTGATGATGGGCCCAAAGGAATCCCTTTGGAATCAGAAAGCTCAAATTCCATTCCTGATGTCACCTAAACATACCACCATGGGAACTGCCCCGAGCCTGTTTATGTATGAACATGTCTTGATATAACATCCGGTGTTTAATTTTAAAAGCAGTAGGTTCACTATAAACAATACATAAGGGTATCCAAAAGATAAGGAAACTGCAGTCAAACCTTAAAGGTTTACTGAGCCAGTTAAAATATCACTAGGATAAAATATCACTAACAAATATGGGCATATTCGGTTCTGCAGTGTCAGAGGCTCTTTGTCAACTAGAATTGTAATCTACTATCTCTATGAGCATATCCCCTACAAAGACGAGAGGTATGGGGAGCTGGGGGGAAAAGAGGGATCTTTAGGATAAAGGCCTTTGAGATCATGGGAGACAAAAGGAAACAAAAGTGCTGCCACAGTTACTCCCTGTGTAGTTGCATAATTCAGGTCAGTGCAGTGACAGTGGCAGCTCACTCAGTGTTGACACAGTTTGTTATTGTATTAGTCAGGGCTCTCTAGAGGAGCAGAACTAATAGGGCCTATGGATATATGAAGAGGAGTTTCTCTATTAGGAGAATTGGCTCACATGATCACAAGGTGAAGTTCCACGATAGGTTGTCTGTAAGATCAGGAGGTAGGAAGCCAGGAGTGGCTCAGTCTGAGTCCAAAAGCCTCAAAAGTAGGAAAACCAACAGTGCCACCTTCAGTCTGTGGCCAAAGGCTTGAGAGCCTCTGGCAAACCACTGGTGTAATTTCCAAAAGAACCTGGAGTCTGATGCCCAAGGACAGGAAGCATCCAGCATGGGAGAAAGAGGAAATCCAGAAGACTCAGCAAGACAGCCGACCCCACCTTCTTCTACCTGCTTTGTTCTAGCCACACTGGCTAGCCCACTGGATGGGGCTCACCCACGTTGGGGGTTAGGCTTTCTCTCCCAGTCCACTGACTCAAATGTTAATCTCTTGTGGCAACACCCTCATAGACAGGCCCAGAAACAATATTTTCCCAGCTATGTAGGCATCCTTCAATCCAATCAAGTTGGCACTTAACCATCATAGCCATTGATAAATAATGCTGCATAGCAGCCATGGATCTTAGCATCATAGAATTGTAAGCATTCATTTAGCTGGTGTGTTTGTGGGTTGGGTGGGGCCTGCTAGTGTAGGTTCAAGGAAACTTTGCTAGATCAGCTCCATTCTGAATGTCTCTCAGCCTCCTTTGGGGCGCATTAGTGAGCCTGGGAATATTCTCTTCATGGTGATGGCTGAAGTACAGAGATAAAGCGTAACTACACAAGCACATTTCAAGCTTCTCTTACATCACATTTAGCAACCTGCCATTGGCCAAAGCAATTTCACTGCTATGCCCAACATCTGTGGAGGAAGTATTTTCATCCCTTGGAAATGACAATAACCTATCTAATGTACCACAATCAGATGCCTTCTGCATCACCCAAAAAAATGTGTTGAATCCTACTCTGGCAATTGAACTAGTAATATGACCAGTGGCATCCGTTAGCTTTGGCTATAAGAACAGACACCCCCAAATATCTGTAGTACATGTAGACACAGTGAGCAGTAGTTTACTGGGGAAATAGCTTTTTCCGTGGCAGCAACTGTAGGTCAGTTACTGCAGCTCTGCTCCAGGCTGCAGCTCTCCTTCTGAGACCCACCCTGGAGGAACAACACCAATTTAGGATCTGCTGTTCTTGTGGCAGACAGAAGGAGCAAGGGGGCTGTCAGGAATTAATGATGCCCCTCAAAGCTTCTGCCCTGAATTAATATTCTGCCACTTCTGCTCCTTGGGGCCAATCAAGTCAGGTGGCCAAGCCTGCACAGGATGGGGAAGTGTATTGCCCACAGAGAGATACTGCTGTTAGTCATGTGGCACTGGGTGGGAATGGGCTGTAAAATCCTCTCACAGAGAGGGAGTGAATAGTTGAGAGGATTAATACAATTTGTCACAGATAATAGCAGTTCATGCTTACTTAGAAACAATCCCAGCTCTCCATTACTTACCAATAGACCCAGTCTACTACCACTGGAAGTGTGGATACTCTCAAGTACTTGCTGATTCTTTTTTATTTTGACAAGCACTCCTATTCAGCACGTGGTGCGATGACCATATCCTCAGAGGAGCATGGTTACTGAGTCCATCATTCACACATGCACACAGTACTATTACTTGTCTATCATATGAGAGTGGAAAGTTGAATTGAGTGGTTAGCGACCTGGTGTAAACAGGGCACTGCAAGTAACAAGTAGGAATAATGTCAAACTGTTACCAAAGAAGAATTTCACATTTACTGAACCATATGAGAACTTTGCCTGAGGAGCAAAATAGAGGGTGTGGCTGGGGCAGAAAGCAGTTGTCTTCTTTGACATGTTCTCTAGGGTCAGTGGATAATTGTGGTTGCTCCTGAAGACATTGTGAGACACTGTCATGCTGTAGTGCCTGTGCTGTCATTATTGTAGACTTACTCTTAATTTTTTTAAAGTAAGCCTTAAAAATTATTGTATGCAAATGCTGAGAGACTGAGAACCCCCAGACTAGGTGTCTAAGCTAGTCCTCCTTTTACATTAGGTAACTACCTACTGCTTAAAATTCTACCCATCCACTGATTTTCTTTAATTTCTACCTTTCTACCTAACCTTTTAGGACCTCCAGCCACCTGGCTTTTTTGCATTTTTTTTTTTAATTTTTGGAGTTTTCCTTTCAGTGAATAACAGTTACAGTGTTTGTATGTTCAGAGAGCTTGGACCCTGCTCACCTGGATTTCTCCCTGCTAGAGCTAGCCCTCTCTTTGACAGAGCCAGAGGCCAGCCAGGAACCTTGGCAAATGGAAGCCCAGGAACCAGTGAGACAGAGTCAGGTTTTGCTTACCCATGAAATGAGTAACATCCATGTGAACTGTAACTGAGGTGATTTACAGGATAAACAATTCTCAGAATGCACCTGGTTGAATGTCGGATCAGATCTATCATACTGATTGCCTCTCACATTTTCCCTTCACTTACTAATACTCTTGTGATTGGTGTAATCTTAGTTTGTAGTGAATTTGGCTTATCTGTAATATAGAACATCCTTGGGTAGTGTTAAGCTAGGTCCTTAGGTTCTCCTAAAAATACCTGGACCTCTTGTGTCAGCAGTGGAACAGGCTGAGGTAGGCAGGAGGCTCTTTCAACAAGAGGACAGTGCTGACTTCCCAGGTCTCCTAGGGCTGCTTTGAATCCAACCATATTCTTTCCAATCCATTCTAACCTTCTCTGCACCCTATAATGGGCACCCTCACCCAGTGAGGTGGGAGTTGGAGAGGTTGTGAAGGATGAAGTCATTTACGCAATGATAACTTCTTCTAAAAGTCAGACGTTACTGAAGAGAGGTTCTGTGAAAAGTAGAAAGAGAGTGCTGGGCCCTTCAGCCTTGGGCCTGAACATCCTGGAGACTGTATCCAGAGAGAGGGATGTGGGCTAACTGTGTAAATATACGGTTTCAAGGTGATCCCTACATAGACATGGACAGTATGTATTTGAATCACCAAAATATGAGTAATTTATATAGGTCATACTTGTCATTGCACAAAACCTGTAATGGAACCTGCTCTGATTTTTGGGGTTGGAGTTCAAGTCCAGTGCCTACCCTGCTGGCCAGTGCTTGTGGGGTCATAAGGATCTTTGAGATGGAAAACTATGATGTGGCCCATAATGGGACTGAATTCTGCTCTTAGCAAGTTGTTTTAAACTCAAATGTTAACTCCTTCTCTTGAAGATAACACTTTGCTTTTCTGAGTATGCTGTAGAGTTAAAAAGGCTAACGATGGGTAGGTTCAGTTTGAAGACATTTGTTTCAAAAAC
Source organism: Saguinus oedipus (assembly GCA_031835075.1). Classification (NCBI taxonomy): domain Eukaryota; kingdom Metazoa; phylum Chordata; class Mammalia; order Primates; family Cebidae; genus Saguinus; species Saguinus oedipus. Next base: position 170,355,157 of record CM063172.1, on the reverse strand, counting down.
CAAAGCTCCCTTGGAGAAACAGGTGATTCCACATGTGAGACTAGAACTTACAAGATGAGGCTGGAAAATCTCATCATGCTAAAGAGCAAAGAAGTATTCAGAAGCGACTAGAGGGTGGCAGACTCAGGATAAGCTGCATCTGCCCAAAGATGGAGCAATTTGAGCATCCAAAAGGATACTCACTAAAATAACTGCTAACATGGTTTGGCTGTGTCCCCAACCAAATTTCTCATCTTGAATTGCAGTTCCCATAATCCCCATGCATCATGGGAAGAACCTGGTGAGCAGTAATTGAGTCATGGGGACGGTGACCCTCATATTGTTCTCATGATAGTGAGTGAGTTTCCATGAGATCTGATGGTTTTATAAGAGGCTTTCCCCCTTTGCTCGGCACCTCTCCTGCCTGCCGCCACATGAAGAAAGTGTTTGCTTCCCCTTCTGCCATGATTGTAAGTTTCCTGAGGCCTCCCCAGCCCTGCAGAACTGTGAGTCAATTAAACCTGTTTCCTTTTTAAATTACCCAGTCTCGGGCAGTTTCTATAGCAGTGTGAGAACAGACTAATACAACTGTAAAGGACTGAAACATATACACTGTGTTTACGTAAAAACTCCCAACTCATTAATCACTTTGAGAGGACGTAGGGAGCCAATTTATTATTTTGAAGAAAAAATGATGCGTATGTCTTACCTTTCCTATAGGAACTATATCTCAAGATCACCAAGAGTTGATGGGAGAAATTGGTCTTCATATAAGTACTCCAGCAATAAATGAAGAAGTAATGATAAGATGCGAATATTGTCCTTAGGAAACTCTGATGAGTTAGTAAATCCAGGCAGTGATTATCAGTGGCAAGTAATGTTCCAAAAGAAGAGACAAGCCGCAACCAGATATCTCTCAATGGAAATGTACTAAGCCACTTATGAAGTAGTCTTGTCAGAAATATTAAACCAGAACTTGATTAAGCTCTAGATCTAACTATCAATTGACAAGAAATATAAAAGACAGAGAAACATGTTAAAAGATCCTACAGATATAATAAACAAAATTTAGACTGTGGAAACTCTGCAGGAGAAAAACCCCAGGATTTTTTTTACTCCCAAAGTTGGAAGGAAAAGAAAAAGATCAGGAACCTATGAATTAAATAAACCCCAAGAGATCACAACTCACAATCTATAACTTCAGGAGGAGTGCAATGTACGAAGATGCTGTGAAACATTGTAGGACTATTAGGGAAGTGGAACACTGACTTGATATTAAGGAATTGTGGCTATTTTTCTTAGGAAAATGAGATTGATATTAGTATATATATATATATATATATATATATATATATATTTTTTTTTTTTTTTTTTTTTTTTTTTTTTTTTTTTTTGAGACGGAGTTTCGCTCTTGTTACCCAGGCTGGAGTGCAATGGCACAATCTCGGCTCACCACAACCTCCGCCTCCTGGGTTCAGGCAATTCTCCTGCCTCAGCCTCCTGAGTAGCTGGGATTACAGGCACGTGCCACCATGCCCAGCTAATTTTTTGTATCTTTAGTAGAGACGGGGTTTCACCATGTTGACCAGGATGGTCTCAATCTCTTGACGTCGTGATCCACCCGCCTCGGCCTCCCAAAGTGCTGGGATTACAGGCGTGAGCCACTGCGCCCGGCCAGTTTTTATTTATATTTTATGTATCACTGCCCCATCTTTGCTCCCATAATAGGGATCAGTCCCCATAGTTGGATCAAAGGTGTAATTACTTGTACTGAATTTTAAGAGCCACAGGAATAGTCCTTGCTACTCATTCAGCAGTGTCCTGAAGATGGTGCACACATAGTTCCAGAGATGTTTATGTGTTCCTACTTTGGAGGAAAATGTTACAAGATGAAATGCTGTGATGACTGGATTGATTCCCATTTAGTGGATGGGGGAACTCGGTGGAGAGTAGAAAAGTTAAGATCGGCCAGGAGTCGGTAACTGTTGGAGCTCAGGGATGTGCATAGAGATTTATTAAACTATTTTTTTTGTATTTTTGAATATGCTTGGAAATTTCCATATTAAAATTAAAATGACTTGGAAGCCACTGAATCCCATAGTTCGTGATTTCTCACAAGCACGGCCATGTGAAACACTGAACTACTTACCTGTTGTCATGAGCTCCACAGTGGTCATGAGTAAAGCTGGGTCGGGGGTCTGTGGGAGCAGCACTAAACTACACTCATGGGAGGTGTAAAGCGGCTGTTTGAGGGAATCATGCTCGTCTCTCAGTGACACTATCACACATGATGTGCCTGCTCAATCCAACATTATACTTCACAAGCTACCAGCACACAGCTATTTTTTTCTATATTCCTTTTATATCTCTTTCTAGATTTTTTCTATATTCTTATTTTTCTGTATTCCTTTCTAGATGCCTATTTTTCTAGACTACTTTCTATATTCCTTTTGTATTCTTATTTTTCTATATTCCTTTCTTTATTCCTATTTACTTTCTATAATCTTATTTTTCTATTTTCCCTTCTATATTCCTTTCTTTCCTATATTCTATATTCCTAACTGTATTTCTATATTTAGATCTTTAAATTAAGATCTAAACCTTGGTTTAGATTGTATACGTGCTTACCTTGGAGCTATGTGTGCAATAGCTTCAGGATACTGCTGAGTGAAGAGCAGAGATTATTCACTGGATGATTCAAATTGAATACAAATGATCAGATCTTTGACTCAGCTATGAGGACTATAGCCAATGGATGAGTGCAAGCTGGGAAAACAGGGGTATATTATTTTTCCCTAAAAGGAACACACAGCTCAAATGCTCTCACTCAAAGAGTGACAAGGATGGACTAATCATAGTGGTTTAAAAAGATCATGCTTTATCTTTACTACACATTTTATGATCTGTAAACCTCAAGGTATATCATTAACCTACTTGCACCAGTAACAACTGTTCAGCTGAAACCTTTGGAAAAGAGCCTACTGCTTGCCAGTTAATATAAGAGAGAGGAAGAAGGCAGAAATCCAAATATTCACGGCCAAGTTTCAGGGGCTGGGAGGGGACAATACGACCCCCAAAAACCCAGTTCTTATCACAAGGTTCCTGTGAAATCAAACTGAATGCCATGAAGAAAACAATGTTGACAAGCTAGGCTTAAATCCAGGTTTATATATTCCAAAAATGTTTCTCTATCATTCCTTTTGTAACAACCGTTCTGTTATTCTGTAATCACTTAGTCTTTGCAGCTAAAGCATTGTCATATTTTTATTTATATGCTATTCTCTAATTATTTAGGGGTTGCTTTAAATGCATATTATATCCTCAAGTGCCTATCAAATATTCCAAAAAAATTTAAAAATAAGCTTTTAATTTTTATACCATTTTTTTTTAATCTTTTTTTTGAGACAAGATCTTGCTCTGTCTCCCAGGCGGGACGGCAATAGTATGATCCTGGCTCACTGCAGTCTCAAACTCCTGGGCTCCAGTGATCCTCCTGCTTCAGCCTTTCGAGTGTTTGAGACAACAGGTGCATGCCACCACGCCAGCTAGTTTTTAAAATATTCTATTTGTGGAGATGGGGTCTTGCTATGTTGCCCAGGCTGGTCTTGAATTCTGGGCTCAAGCAGTCCTCCCACCTCAGCCTCCCAAAGAACTGGGATTGTAGGCATGAGTCATTGCACCCTGCCCTTCCCCATTTCTTAGCACACTGATGCAGAGGCACCCAAAAAACCTTTTTTGGAAGAAGGAAGGAAAGGAGGACGAAAAGAGAAAAGGAAGAAAGACCAGCATATGGGGGTTTAAAGGCTGAAATATTACATTACTGTTCAAGCTCTGGTTTGAATAAATAGTATTTTTTCAAGGTCTAATTTAAAACAAAACTTTAGATTAAAAGTCAAAAAAAGTTTTACCATTTGTGCAATTGAGATGAATCATCCAATATTATGGGGCTTACAGTAACTAAAGTATGATAATTCAAGTAACTTGGTGCAATTATTAAAATAGGTACTGAAATGATCAATTAACCTTACCTATAGGTTAATTGAATGCTAATAGAACTTCATAATCATTTCTTCTCTAATATGATATGATTTTTCACAAGATTTTTTTTCAGTTAAGTCAAACTGAAAATGATTTCCCAGATGTTTGGTTGTGTGTGTGTGTGTGTGTGTGTGCCTATGCATATTATGTATATAAATTTAAGAAGCAACATTAAGTACATAAGTGTCAACAAAATTAATTCATCTACTTTAATAACGTTTGCTACTCATCTAAATGAAATTACCTCTGAGTAATTTGGTGAGAGGTATTTCCCATTGCACTTAGCAATGCGTCTCAGGATCTGTAATGCTTTATCTCCATTCTTCCGAGTAATCAGCCAACGGGGAGACTCGGGGACTGCCCTGGCAAAGAAGGAGGTTGTTGTGAGTTATGCCTAGGAATTTCAAAATCTAAAAGCTATCGCTTTGAGTTTTTCTATCAAAATGGATCCTGCAATTAGATACAAATTTAGGAGACAATGAGAGTTGCTACTAGGTCCCTGAAACACACATTATTCTTGCAAGGTTATAATGGATGGAAAGAAATGTTAGCTTGATAAGTGGATCATTGTTCATCAAAATAATTAATATGACATTGCTCTCGCAAAACCAGGCTATCCTATGATATATTGATTCCATATATGAAAGGAATTGAGATTTAGTGAATATTAGGAAAAGCTTAGGAACCTGATTTATGTAAACTGATTTGCCTATATACTAAAATTAAATTAGATTATCATTAAAATATGTTCATTCCAATAAAATCAAATGCTGGTCAGGCACAGTGGCTCATGCCTATAATCCCAGCACTTTGGGAGGCCAAGGTGGGTGGATCATTTGAGGTCAGGATTTTGAGACCAACTTGGCCAACATGGTGAGACCCCGTCTCTATTAAAAATACAAAAATTAACTGGATGTGGTGGTGTATGCCTATAATCCCAGCTACTTGGTGCGGCTGAGGTGGGAGAATCACTTGAATCCAAGAGACGGAGGTTGCAGTGAGCTGAGATCATGCCACTGCACTCCAGCCTGGGCAACAGAGTAAGACCCTGTCTCAAAAAAAAAAAAAATTCAAATGCTTACCTGTAGCTTTTTGATAATGTAATGTTTTGGTGCTCTTAACAGTTCCTTATTCCTCAGAGAATTTCTGAATAATATTAATTTGCTTAATGGAACATACAAAGAAGCAAGTAGATTTCATTGCATTTAATTTGCATGTTGAAATACTGGCAGATATGGTTTTTTGCCTTACAATTTTTAGGAAGCTATTTATTACAAAACAAGACATAATGCAGGACCCTACTTAGAATTTAGTGTTCTGAAATTTTATTAATTCAGCTTTCTTGATAATTAATAAAATCATCAACAAATACTCTCTTTAAATCCTAAAATTCTCTAAAGATTCTCAAAGCACATGGTCATTTTGGAGATGTTAGAGAATCTCCTTTCTTGCTTTTATTTTCATGTTGGTTTGGAGTCTACTTTCTGTGGAATCAGTATAAATATGATGATAATCAAACCACATTACCAGTAATAAAGGAGGAAGAGAAAGTTGGGCAGCGTGATGGCTAACTGGATCCCTTGCCAATTGGGGATGAAGTAGGCAATTCCAGGGAGAATTATGATTCCAAGGGTAAAGAATATTTGAATCACGATTCCCACAATCCTCCTTTGTTTCGAACCTACTATTTCTGTCACTGAAGGAAAACAAACATAAGAGGTCACAGAAGCACAAGATCAGCTCTAAGACAAACAAATACAGAGATGTCACACCTATTATATCCATCAGCATTGTTAAAACACACTAGCATTCAGGTACGAAGGCTTCCACACTTGCAGAAACGATGGAGATGTCCTTCCTGACACTAAATGCTTTTCTTCCACTCTCGCCTCTGCCACTTATCACAGGCACCTGCGACGTTCCTCTTATGCACCCAGCCCAGCACTGCTCTAGGTATAGTAGGGGAATACGAAGAATATATGTGTTGGTTTTAGGAACGCTTCAGTGATGATTATTTTAAAAGGCAATTGTAATTATCTAAACATAAATATAGTAAGCTAGCTATATTTCATCCCTGTATCTCTAAAGATGTGCACATTCTGGTCTCCTTAGAAGATTCATTATGAATATTAGACTCTACAGATACTTTTCACTATCACAAGACAGCTTCTATTAAAAGAGAATTCTCTCCACAGCATTGTACTTTGCTGTAAAAATCACATGGGAAATTTTATTGCTGAAATCTTTTCCTTTCCTGCCTCTTCCCACTCATTGGTTTCTTCTATTTTGATTATGCTGGGATTATCCTGGGATAAACTACTTCATTGCTGCCCTCAGATCACAACCTTGAAGATCCACCTAGGCTGAGTCTTCTTAAAAACGCCTTGCATTGGAAGGTTATTCTTTCTGCTCCAGGCAGCGACAACCTATCGCTCTAATAACCTTCCCTCCTCCTCCCGCTCACAGACAGATCTTCACAGGGTCTCCAGAACGAGCACTGCTTGGTGATTGTGTAGCAGTGACAAAAGAGTGGAAGTGAAAAGATCTGCAGCAAAAATCTAAGAGGCAAATTCAGTTTCCTGGTCAGAAATCCACCAGGACGCTTAAATTAGGTGGCTAGTCCCGAGCTCCAAGTGGAACCAAAGGAGTAGCCAGGACTTTCCCCAGGGATATGAGAAAAAAGTAAAGTGAAGCTTTCCTTTCTTCTGTCCGCAGAAGGTCAAACTTTCTGGCTGTAGAAGACAGCCAAGGGTCACAAATGAACTTCTCATTTTTAGAACTCATTTCTCCCATGGTGAAAAGTTCCCCACTTGTTCAGAAAGAAGAGAGCTGGGAACAAAGGAAAGTAATCTCCAACTGTACCCCCGAATGCAGGGCAGAGGAAACGCTTTTAAAATGCCTCAAGGAGCTACTGAGATTTTACAAAAACTAGTTTCTAATAAAGCAAAGCTAGAAACCATATGATAACAGTATAAAAGTATTTAAAAGTAGTTCACCTGAGTGTTTTATAATATTCCACATTTGGTTCCCAAAGTAAGGTGGTATTTTAGTTTCTACAGCATTCAGAACTGTAGCTCTGAGCTCTCCTATTTGCAGAAATAATTACTGTAGCTGCAGTGAAACCTCCTTTGTTAAAGGACCGACATATAAGGAAGAGGAAGATTGATTAGCACTTGTTGGCCATCTGGCCCTAGTTTGCAAATAGAGAAGATAGTGTAACAATGTCTTACCAATCACGTAGCAAGTTATCCATGTTCCCTTTCCGAACACACCTTGCAGGAAACGGAAGATCACAAATACAGGGAAGTTTGGTGCAAAGGCCACCACAACTCCAGTGACGCCAACGCCAAGGCAGGATATCAAGTAAATGACAATCCTGCCGTACCTTTTTGAGAAAGACAGAAAAAGAGCTCTCCTTAAACATTTTCTTCAACACAATGGGAAAATATAACATAAAATATTATATTATATTTTATTTTGTAGAGACAGGGTCTCTACACAATGGGAAAATATAACATAACATTATATTATATTATATTATATTATATTATAAATATTTCGTAGAGACAGGGTCTCACTATGTTGCCCAGGCTGGAATTAGAAAATTTAAAGCACAGAACGCATCCTTTGTGGTTGCCGTTTCTGATGCCATTGCAAGATGACCCTCCTTACAACTGTTGTTTCACAGAGAGTCTCCCTGGTGATACAGATGTGACACTTTCTAGCGTTTTTTAGGGGTCACGTCAAAGGAGAGAGAGGCAGAAAGAAGGAGCAATGGTGTATTATGGCCTCAAGACCTGGCCTTGAATCCCAGCTCAACCCTCTACCAGTCATAAGACCTTGGGTTAACTCCTAAGGTCTTCAAAACTAAGGTTTTGTTTCTTTGTTTTTGTTTTATTCCCCTTTTCTGGAGGGAGGTTGCAGAGAGGATCAAATGAGAATTAATGTGAAAGTGTTTTATAAACTACAAAGTTCACAGCCAATGTCAGTTGTTCTTATATTTTGTATTTTATCTTCACCATTGGCATGAGTATTATTAAATAGCTTAGGAAAGAAACAAGGTATCATGCATTAACATTCTAAGAGTCTGGCGTTAATTGGATCAGCATAGATGTGTCAAATTATTGGCTGGTAAATGTTTCCTATCAATGACCATTAAGAGATTTGATTCTGTGACATTTTTTCATAAAAAGTTTCTGTAAGAGATGTACATATAGCATCTTGCCTGAGTCAGCAGAGTGGAGATGGAAGTAGCCTTAGTTTATCTAGAGTGAACTCTATGTCCTCTGCCCCTACACATGCACAGCATTCTCCTTGTTAACATTCCCCACTGGAATGTTTGCTGTGGTACATTTGCTGCAATTGATGAACCCACGTGGACACATCATAATCACCCAATGTCCACAGGTTACATTTGGGTTCACTCTTGATGTTGTGAATTCTATGTGTTTTGACATGTGTATAATGACATGTATCCACCATTAAAGTATCTAACAGAATAGTTTCTCTGCTCTAAAAATCCTCCATGCTCTGCCTATTCATCCCTCCCTCTCCCCACCCCCTAGCAACCGCTGAACTTTTTTTTTTTTTTACTGTCTCCATAGTTTTGCTTTTTCCAAAATGTCATATAGTTAAAATCGTATAGTATGTAGCCTTTCCAGATCAGCTTTGTCATTTAGTAATATGTACTTAAGCTTCCTCTATGTATTTTCATGGCTTGATAGCTAATTTCTTTTCAGTATGAAATAATATTGTATGGTCTGGATGTATCACAGTTTGTCCAGTCACCTACTGATGGGAATCTTGGTTGCTTCCAAGTTTTGAGAATTAAGAAATCTGCTATAAACATGTATTTGTAGGTTTTTGTGTGAATATGAGTTTTTAGGTTTTGTGGGTACAATTGCTGAATCATATAGTAAAAGTTTGTTTTGTTTTGTAAGAATTACAAAAATGTGTAAGAATTTTGTCATCTACTGTCACTGTTCCATTTTGCATTTTCATCAGCAATGAATGAGAATTCCCGTTGTTCCACATCCTAGCCAGCATTTGGTGTTGGCAGTGTTCTGGATTTTGGCCATTCTAATAAGTATGTAGTGGTATCTCATTGTTTTAATGGGCATTTCCCTGATGATACATGATGTAGAGCATCATTTCATATGCTTATTATCAACTGTATACAGATACAGTTTGGTGAAGTCTGTTAAGGTCTTTGGCCCATTTTTCAGTTGGATTGTTTGCTTTCTTATTGTTGAGTTTTACGAGCCCTTTATGTATTTTGGATCACAGTCCTTTATCAAATATTTGCCTTCTGTGAACATCTTCTTCCAATCTGTGGCTTGTCATTTCATTTGTTCTCTTGATAATGTCTTTCACAGCACATAGAAAATTTTAATTGCAATGACTCAGATTATCAGTTCTTTTTGTCATGGATCATGCTTTTGGTGCTGTATCTAAAAAGTCATCATCAAACCCAGGATCATCTAGATTTTTTCCTCTCCCATCTTCTAGGGGTTTTATGGTCATTTAGGGCTGCGATCCATTTTTAAAGGGTATAAGGTCTGTGTCTAGATTTTTTTTTCATGTGGTTGTCCAGTTGTTCCAGTACCATTTGTTCACTGTTTTGTCAAAGATCAGTTGACTCTATTTATGTGGGTCTATTTCTAGGCCCTCTATTTTATTCCATTGAACTACTGGTATACGTCTATTCTTTCACAAATACCACACTGTCGTGATCACTATAGCTTTACAGTAAGTCTTGACATCAGGTAGTGTCAGCCCTCTGGCTTTGTTCTTCTCCTTCAATACTGTGTTGGCTACTCTGGGTCTTTAATCACTACATATGAATTTTAGAATTAGTTTGTCAGTGTCCACAAAATAACTCTGTAGGATTTTGATTAGTATTGCATTGAATATATAGATCAAGTTGGGAAGAACTGACATCTTGACAATATCGAGTCTTCCATTCCATGAACGTTGAATATCTCTCCATGAATTTAGTTAATCTCTGATTTCTTTCATTAGATTTTGCACATTTCCTCACATAAATCTCGTACCTATGTTGTTAGATTTATATCTAAGTATTGTATATTATTGTGGTGCTAATATAAATGGCATTCTGTGTTTAAATTCAAATCCTACTTGTTCACTGTTGGCACACAGGAAAGCAGTTGACCTTGGTGTATTAGCCTTGTACCCTGCAACCTTACTACACTCATTAGCTTCGGGAGTTTTTGTTGTTAATTATTTTGATTTTCTACATAGACTATCATGCCATCTGTGAACAAAGACAGTTATATTTCTTCCTTCCCAATCAATATACCTGTTACTTCCTTTACTTTTCTTATTTATTGCAATAGTGAGGACTTCCAGTATGACATTGAAAGGAAGTTATTAGAGGTGACATATTTGTCTTGTTTCTGATCTTAGTTAGAAAGAGTGTATACAGTTTATTGTCATTAAGTATGATATTAACTGTAGGTTTTTCATAGACATTCCTTACCAAGTTGAGAAAGTTCCCCTACATTTCTAGTTTACTGAGAGTTTTTGTCATGTATAGATGTTGGATTTTGACAAATACTTTTTCTGCATCTATTGATATGATCATGTTGTTTTTTTCTTCCTTAGTTTGTTGATGTGATGGATTACCTTAATTGACTTTAGAATGTTGAACCAATCTTACATACTTGGGATACTGCACACGTGGTATGCTACAGTCTGATATGCTATGTATAATTTTATACATCTGTAGCATACCACGTGTGCAGTATCTCTAGTATGTGACCAGTCTTATATACTTGGGATACTACACACTTGGTATGCTACAGATGTATAAAATTATACATCTGGTTGTGATGTATGATTTTTTAATATATATACTGTTGGATTTTCCTTGCCAATTTTTGTTGAGGATTTTTGCACTTATGTTCATGAGATATATTGGTCTGTAGTTTTCTTTTCTTGTAATGTCTTTGTCCAGTTTAGGTATTAATGTAATGCTGGTCTCAGAATAAGTTAGAAAGCAATCCCTCTAATTCTATCTTTGGAAAGATATTGTAGGGAATTGGTAGAGTTTCTTTTTTAAACGTTCGGCAAAATTCACCTGTGAACCCATCTGGGCCCAGTGCTTCCCGTTTTGCAAAGTAATTAACTATTGACTCAATTTATTTAATAGATATAGCCCTATTCAGATTGTCTATATGATCTTGGGTGAGTTTTGGCAGATTGTAATCTTTCAAAGAATTGGTCCATTACAAGTAGGTTATCAAATTTGTGAGCACAGTGTTCATCGTATTTGTTTATTATTCTTTTAATGTCCATGGGATCTGTCATAATGTCCCCCCTTTTATTTCTAACATTAGTAATTCGTGTCTTCAACCTCTCTCTCTCCTCTTTCTTTTTTCTATGTCTGACTGGAGGCTTATTTATTTTTTGATCCTTTCAAATAACCAGCTTTTGGTTTTATTTTCTCCAATGATTCCTTGCTTTTAATTTTATTGATTTTTGCTCCAATTTGTATTTTTTTTTCTTCTGCTTGCCTTGGGTTTAATTTGCTCTTCTGCAGTTTTCTAAGGTGAAAGCTTAGACTATAGATTTTATATATTTCTTCTTTTCTAATATATGTATTAAACTCTATAAATTTTCCTTTAAACATTGTTTTTGTTGCATTCCAAAAGTCTTGAGTGTTTTTATTTTCATTTTGTTTAAGACACTTTTTAATTTATCTTGAGATTTCTTCTTTGACCTATGTGTTACTGAAGATGTGTTGTTTTATCCCAAAGTATTTGGGGATTTTCCGTCTATCCTTCTGTTATGAATTTCTATTTTGATTCCACTATGGTCTGAGAGCAGACATTGTATAATTTTTAGGTCTTTAAATTTGCCAATATGTGTTTTTATGGCCCAGAATATGATTTAATTTGAATATTGCATGTGACTATTTCATTTGAACTTGAAAAAAAATGTTAATTCTGTTGTTGTTAGATAAAGTTGTCTAAAGACAAAAATTATATACAGTTGATTGATGGTGGTGTTGAGTTCAATTATGTCTTTATAGGTTTTCTACCTGTTGAATCTGACTATTTCCAACAAAGGGACATTGAGCTCTCCAGTGAAATAGTGGTTTAATCTATTTTTTCTTTTAGTTTTGTCACAGTTTTTGCCTCTTACAATTTTGTACTCTGCTATTAGGCACATACATATTAAGGATTATTGGCTTCTTGGATAATTGACCCCTTTATCATTACATAATACCTTTTTATTCCTGATAACTTTCCTTCCTCTGAAGTCTGCTCTGCTGATAATAATATAGCTACCTTTGCTTTTTTTTTTTTAATTACTGCTAGCATGGTATATTTTTCTCCATTCATTTACTATTAATGTATATGTGTCTTTATATTTAAAGTGTATTTCTTGTAGACAACATATATTTGGGTCTTGTTTGTTGATCCACTGTGACAATCTCTTTTAGTTGGTGCACTTACACTATTTTACATTTAAATTGACTATTGATATGGTTGGATTAATATCCACCATATTTGCTATCATTTTCTGTTTGTTTTCCTTATTATTCTTATGTTTGTATTCCATAATTTTTCCTGGATTTTGTGGTTTAATTGAACAGTAGTTTATAGGATTCCAAATTTTCTTCATTTTTAGCATATCGGTCATGCTTTAAAAAAAAATTTTTTTTTACTAGCTGCTTTAGAGTTTACAATATACATTTACAACTGATTCAAATCCACTTTCAAATAACACAGTATCACTTCATGAGATCATGAGTACCTTATAACAAAAAATACTCTCTGCATATACTTATGTATGCTAACATATGTAAGCATGCACAATCAAACACATTGTTGCTGTTATTATTTTGAATAAACTATTGTCTGTTACATCTATTGAGAATAGGATAAATAAAAAATTTATTTTTCTTATTTTCAATTGATCTAACAGATAATAGTTTATTCACTTATTCCTGTCTGCTGCCTTTCCCTTATGTAGATCTGAATTTCTAACCTGATCATTTTCTTTATCTCTAAATAATTTCTTTTAATATTTATTGCAAGGGATCAAATTCCCTCAATTTTCGTTTGTCTAACAAAGCCTTTATTTCTCCTTCACTTTTAAATGATAGCTTAGCAGAGCATAGAATTCTAGATTGGAATTTTTTTTCTCAAGACCTCGAGTATTTATTCCATTTTCTTCTTGCTTACATTTTTTTCTGAAAAGAAGTAGGATGTAATTTTTACCAGTGCTCTTTTTCTATAGTAAGAGGTGTTCCCCCTCTTCTTTAAGAATTTTTCCTTTATCTTTGACTATCTGTAGTTTGACTATGATATAACTAGGCATACTTTTTTGATGTTATTCTACCTGATTTTCTTTGCATTTCCTTGATTCGTGGTCTCTGACATAAATTTAAAAATAATTCTCAGTCAGTATTGTTTCAAATATTTTTTCTATTTCTCTCTCTCTTTCTCCTCCTTTTGGTATTCCCATTACACAAATATTGTATGTTTTGTAATTGGCCCACAGTTACTGAATATTCTGCTCTGATTTTTCAGGTTTGTTTGTTTGTTTAGTTTGGAGGTTTCAATTAGGATATCCTCAAGGCCAGAGAATCTTTCCTTAGCTATTTCCAGTCTCCTAATAAGCCCAGCAACAACGTTTTTCATTTCTGTGTTTTGATCTCTAGGATTTCATTTTGTTTATTTTTTTAGAATTTTCATCTCTCTACTTACATGGGCCATCTGTTCTTGCATGCTGCTTTATCCATCAGACTTCTTGGATTAGTCATTTTACATTCCTAGCCTGATCATTCCAACATCTCTGCCATATCTGAATTTAGTTCTAATGCTTGTTCTGTCCCTTCAACAGTGTGTGTGTGCACGCGTGCACGCACGCATGCATGTGTGTGTGTGTTTTGGCTTTTAGTATGCCTTGTAATTTTTTCTTGATAGGTGGACATGGTGTACTGGGTAAAAGGAACTGCTGTAAATAGACCTCCAGTAATGTGGTAGTAGGTGTTGGGGAGGGAAAGCATTCTGTGGTTCTATGAGTAGCCCTCAGTCTTTTAGTGAACCTATGCCTCTGAACAGTGAACTTCACAAGGGCTTCTCGATCCCTCTCCTCTTAATTAGGAGAGGATGTGTAGAGGGGGCTGGAGCTGGATATTTCCCTTCTTCCAAGTGCAAAGTGTTTTTCTTTCTCCAGTTGGAAGGCTAGAAGGGGCTGGAGTTGGTATTTCCCTTCCCCCAGCGCAATGAGGTAGGGGAAATTCTCCAACTTTAATAAAGTTAATTTAGTTTGGAGATAGTTTATTGATAGAGTAAGAGAAAAAAGCACAGATGAAGCAAAACTTAATATTTAAATTAGAAAGAATAAAAACAAAGCCAAATATTTAAACTGCACAGTTCCAAATTGTAGCCAGAAAAAAAGAAGAAATGGGGGCAGATTAAGAAAGGAAAGATGAAGCTTGAAAGGGCCAGAAGTAGAACAGGAGCAAGGACATCGATAAAAAGAAGAAAAAGGGGAAAGTGCATCACACATAAAATGATCCAGCAAGAAACTCACATGCAAAGGATAGCTGTGGAGAGGGTGAGAGAGAAATATGAAAGAGAAAGAAAAAATGGCAGAAAATGAAACACAAGGCTCTACCAATTTTGAAGCACTGGTCTGATTAAACTTAGATCTTCAAATGGCTACAGAATTTGGGGCCTTTGGTTGTTCTATTAGCTAAGTAATTGCTGTTTGCAGTTCTCTAAAAGGCACCCTTAGTATCACCCACTGAATGGCACAGTCACAGGTGTTGGGGCTGGGCTGGATTAACCAGTACAATATTAGGCCAGATATGGCCATGAGTCAGAGATGGATTAACCAGAACAATATTAGGTCAGATATGGCCATGAGTCAGAGATGGATTAAGCAGAACAATATTAGGTCAGATATGGCCATGAGTCAGCGATTCCCAGTCTATACTCCTATTACTTCTGCTAAGGGAAATAGGGAGGATTATTAAATTACTGCAAGTATTTTCATAGTTAGAATTGGGATAAAAATAGAACTAAACATGAATACAATAACTAGCACCACTGATATTAAGGAAGAAGAATATTTAAATAGAAAGCATGACTGTCTTGAATACACACACTCACCATGCCTGCCATTGGGCAGTTGCATTTATGAATACAAAATAATAGAGAAAAACTCCTTTAATGGTTTTTAGAAAAATGTTTTTTCACAGAGTTTTAAATTTATAGAATAAAATACAAGGATTTCTTTTTAAAAAAAATTAGGTGAAACAAATTTGGAATGGGCCAATCTTATGATTAAATCAATCAAACCACAACCAGTAAGTTGTTACTGAAGTGCATCAAGTTGATTGATTCTATGGTATCAAGCATGACAATGCGTCACCCCAAACATGCTGTTCCTGCTTTGGAGGTCTGTGTTTTCCTTCTGATACTCTCAGACCTACTGGGAGCAGCTTCAGGCCTTTGTGCAGTTCAAGGAATAAGGAGACGAAGTTTGAGAAGAAAACAATTGGTCAAACCAAACGTGTGAATGTCACGAATGGCGGAATCAAGAACTGTTTCCAAATTTGGCAAAAATATTGTTTTAATAGTTAAACATTTTTCTCCCCCCAGTGATGCATGGTATTACAGTGATGTAAAATGTGACCAATGCTGTCACATTGGTACCCACCTGTCCGCTGCATAGCCTAAGGTGAACGCTCCAGTCAGGAAGCCAAGGTTCAGGATGGCTTGGGTGAGGTCCAGCATCCACGCATTGACACAGACCAGGTCAAACTGAGGAAACAAAGAAAACACACATGGAGACATGCAGGAACGTTGATCTTCAAAACACCTTATCTTTTGTATAGATCAATGGTCTGTAAAACGTTTTCGCTGATATACTTCTTACATAAATTTTGAAAATGTATCACATGCACGTTTACATTAGGACATAAATATTCTTTGCCAGCTTAAATAACTACAAAGGATGTAATTTCCATTATACTATAAATACTGACATTTAAAAATAATGTTGTTATAACATCATTCTTTTAAGTGTATTAAATAGAGTAAGGGTTCCCAACCCCTGCGTCATGGACTAGTACCAGTTCGTGGCCTGTTAGGAACGGGGCCTCACAGAATGAGGTGAGCAGCAGCAGGCCACGAGTATTACTGCCTGAAATCTGCCTCCTGTCAACTCAGCAGTGGCCTTAGATTCCCACAGGAGCATGAAACCTATTGGGAGCTGGGAGTGGAATCTCAGTTGTGCACTCCTTATGAGAATCTAACTAATGCCTGATGATCTGAGGTAGAATAGTTTTATCCTGAAAAACTATCTCCCCCAACTCCTCCTACTCCCTCCATCCGTGGAATAATTGTCTTCCATTAAACTGGTCCCTAGTCCCAAAAAAGCAGGGATGACTGCAAGAGAATGTGAATATTATATAATTGGACACCTGCCATCAGGTGCCCAACTGCTATGAACAGACTGCTCTGTAACAGTCTGAAATTTGACATCAATCTTTTTTCTCTTTGAACTCTTATTTTCATGTCCACAGACTTTTATTCTAACATATTTTGTGGAGAAAATATTTTATAGGTTTTGTCACCATACTTCTATGTACAGTGAGTTGCATATATAAATTGACATTTAATTTTTAAAAATTTCCTGTGGCAATAAGTCTCTAAATATTGAATTTTTTTCTGATTGGGTTTTAATTACAATTGTCATTAGATCATAACTAATGAAAAACATAAGATGTAATACACTTTAAGAAATAATTATTACACAGAAGTAAAATTTTGTTGGAAATGTACATCTCCATGGCCAGAAAAATGTTAAGAGAGTCTAAGTTTTTCCAGTTAGGTCATAAAATCAGTGGATATATTATTTATTACTAGAATGAGTTAGGGCTCAATATTAATTATGTTTCTGTTTTTCATTTTTATAAATTTATGAGCCAAGAAGATTTGTCTGTATAAATAAATCAGTGAGAATGGAGGGAGTTTTGTTACAGGAATGTTACTCAATTCTTTTACCTCCTCCTCAGCTGTATGCCAAGATCTATCGGCAAATTATTTTTACTTTTCTATTAGGCAGTGTAACAGGAATGTTACTGAATTCTTTAACCCCCTTCTTGGCTGTGTGCCAAGATTCACATAGTGATCTATCAGCAAATTATTTTTACTTTTCTGTTACAGGAATGTTACTCAATTCTTTAACCTCCTCAGCTATATGCCAAGATTCACATAGTGATCTATCAGCACATTATTTTTACTTTTCTATTAGCTAGCATGTCATGTAAGTTCTCCTACAGCTCTGCTCTAAGAAAAAAAAAAATGGAAGCCACTAGACTTACAAAAGTTGTTTAATTAAGTAATTAGTCATTTACATTTACTTACTTATAATTAGTCTTACCTTAAGAAAGTTAATTACTTTCTTAATTACTTTCACTTAATATGTGAAATTGGCCCATTGTTTGGTGCCCTGCATATTTTAAAACTTCAAGTCAATGCCCCACAGTAAGATGAGAGAAAGGCACAATTAATTTTGCAAAGTGGGAAAAGTACAATTTTGGATAGGAACCTGTATCCTTAAAGTGGACATATTCTTAGACAAATTTGTTTTGGGAAAGAGAACAAATGTGAGTTGGGATCCGAAACCTGACTCCCTTGAAAGTATCCAGGCCCACAATTCCTGTGATCATCTTTGAAAATCTCCAAGTGGTATGCTTACCCCAGTTCCATGCTGCAGTCTAACCACTGCATTAGACTCTAGCATGAAGAGAAAATTAATGGAGTTGGAATATGAATTGGGAGGAGTCTCATAAATACATAATCATAGGCAAGCTATCGTATTTACTTATAAAGTCCAACGTCTTGCCTTGGTTTTAATGTGAATGCCCTGTCACCTAAAAAGTTGGGAAAAAATTGGAGGCAGTAGTAGCTGGCCTTTCACAGAGCTGCTGAGATGACCAGTTGAGATGAAAGAAGTAAAGACATTTACAGATATGCATAATAGTTGTAATGATGGTCATTTTAAAGAACTTTTATCATCAATTTTGGTTTTTTGAGGTACAAAAATTTTATTTTAAGGAAACAAGTTGATGATTATTTGTCTGAAATAATTTCTCATTGGAATTAAGCAGGTAAAGAATGCACCTAAAATAAAAGTGCATAAAATTTCAGAAATCAAACAGACCATCTAACTACCAGCAAAAATGCAACATTTTGCTTTGGAAAAGTATCAACCAGTATTAAATATAAAAACCCAAACAGTAGAATTTGCTTCATCCATCTGTATTTCAAACAGCTAGGTTAGCTAGCAGAGGGAAACAGGGGTCCTTTTGTAGATGAAATAGCAAGGTCTATCAAGAGCTTACCTTTTAATAAATTTGTTCAGCCACTTTTGAACTATGTGAATTAAAATGCCCCCCAAATATTATTTAAACTCATTCAATGTTCTTTAATATAAAACTGATTCTCTTCTTGACTGTTTCATAAATGTAATAGTCAAATAGGATTTTTCTCATATTCTATATGTAAATAAGAATCAATTTAAAATAAATACCCCAATGGTTAAAGTGCAGTGATAACACAACATTTTATAAAGTTCTGTGATAGGCATCTGGGCCAGATACTGTCTGCCCTTCTGTGTTTTCTTCTGCACCTCAGGGCACTACCTTTCTCAGATTCCTTTGCTGGTAGGGTTCTGCGTAGGCTGCAGCACTGGGGAGCTAGTGCAAGATCAAAAAGCAGGAGGGAGGTAGTGGACATTCTGCTTCTGGCTGTGGCAGCAGCTCCAGCTCCAATCCTGACAGTGGTGGCTGTGGGAGTCAGCCAGTGGCCCATGTGCTTGGCCACTTGGGGGCAAAGGGATACTGCCCTATAGGTGCCAGCTTTGTAATGTAATGGCTGCCCAGCAGGGCAGGTACTGACCACCAAGACACTGCAGGAACCATCCTTCCTGATCCCTGTCCTCTCCTTCTATTTCAGCTCTTCCAAAACAGCTCAAATCCTAACGCTTTAATTAAATAATCTTTGGTTAAAATACCTAGCCTGGTTTCTGTTTCCGTGACTGGGATCTTGCCATCTTTTGAAAGTAGAAAATAAAGCAGCAAATTACGTATCTCTAAAGAAACACACACACATCCACACACGCTTGAGTTTTCTGTACAGGAAAAATTGCAGGCCCAAGGATTGAAGGGTGTGGTGTTGACTTTTGCTCACAGAGTCAGGGGGCAGACCTCTGCCTCTAGGTGCTGGCACATCCTAATCAGTTCTCAGCTTGCTGCCTGCCTGCTGATGCAACCTCTGTGGGCCTGTGATATGTCTTTTGTGTTTGAAGAGAGTTTAGCGGGGACCAAAGCCAATGAGCTTCACAGGCTACGTCCTTTTTCCTGATACAAAGTACGAAAAGCTTGTTGTAGTTCCTAGGGAGACCTGAAACTGACCTCTTGTCAATGGGAGGTCGTTGTGCATCACCAATGATTTGCTTAAACCTAAATCAAAGACGCACCTTTACGTCCTTCTCCTAAGGCAATCTATGTAGGACGACTGAGGTATCTCCTATTTTTTTTCAGTGTCCACATGCAAAAATATTAAGCAATATTAAATGTTCATAAATCTGTGTGTACTCATTCTGTTACTTATTAATCTTCAAAGTTACTTTTACACAAAGAGAATAATGCCTTTTGGCATGAGCAGAAAGTCTGATAAGACTCAAACTGTTCGCATAAGGTAAGGATTACATTGTTTCATCATTTTGCAGAGAGCCTGAGTAATTGTAGCCAAATGAGAAACTTTTGAAGGGTTTCCAAGTGAGGGTTTCCTTTGCTTTTCTTGGTTGTTAAAATCCAAATAGACGTTATGTTCATTAGAGTTGTAATGATGAAATGCTGGGGCAAGTATTTATTAGATACATGCTAAAGTTGTAATTTCCAAATTATCCTTTAAACAAGAGCAACAAAACATCTCCTGTTTACAAAGGTCAAAGCTAGGAAGTAAGGTAGAAAATAATGCAAGTATTCAAAAGGCTGAGAAACTCAGGAGAGGGGCCTCATTTGCTCCTTGGACCATAGGGAATGGACTCAGGTGGCCATCGGCTGGATTTTTCTATTGGGGTCTAGGTTAGCCCTCTTGAACAAACTCTCACTTAAGAGATTCTAAGATTAGATATCACAGTATTTTACTTTAGTTACAGCACTCGTTCACGGTGTGCATTTTTCTAGGAGAAAGAAAATCTCTGAAGTCAAATGACAATATCTGTGTGCTTCTGTTTTAATTTTCTAGGGATGAGTTGTCAATGGAAACTTCCCTAATCAGCCCTTAGCTTGAAATCGAAAGTCGTTAAACTCTTCATCAGTGTGTGTGTTTTCTTTTTAAAGTCGCTGACACTGTCAGCTGTGGTGTGCTCCTGACTACATTTTGCATTGGTCAAAACAATGACATGTAGACTCCATGGGCAACTTCCATTTTTAATCAACCACACAGCAATGTAACAGAGCCTCATAATGGCTAAAAATTATAGTAATCATAAAGAATAATTTGGTTTGGGTTTCCACGAGGAAAAAGGATGTCATATTAATTCAGGTCATCATGAAAAAATTTTAACATGATCTGATGGCATTATTTCAGCACCTCCATTTAATATCAGAAAGCTAACACTTTTATACTGCAGGTGTAAAAGGTAATTATCAGGTATTGTGGAGATCGCTCCAATTTGGTTTGGTTGGTATTATGCCGACAAGGCTGGGAGGAATACCAGTGATGTGCACACCTTGTTTCTGCCCCTGGGAGGAACTTGTTATACAGTTTGGGAACCAAGGTCAATTTATGTGAAACAAATGTAGAACAGCTGAGATCTAAACAGAATGGGATCGACTCAATGTAACAGAACTTTAGAGGAAGAAATGGCCCATGGAGGCAAGAGCAGCTGGAGACGTGAAGAAGGTGGGACCACAACAGGTCTCACAATGAGCTGCATTTAGACAGAAATCAAAGGGAAAAGGACACTGAAGACAAGGTGAGGAGCAGGCCCAGGCACAAAGACAGAAACGTGGATGCCAACAAGGTTCTCCCTGGCATGTGGCTGGGAAGTACAGCATTTGAAGCTGGGCAGCCGCATGTCCCCATCCCAACTTTGATGGGGAAGGGAGTGCAGGTTGATGGCCAAGACAGGAAGCCAGGTTAGAGAGAGCGTGTGTACCCTTAGGACAGGTAGGATGAAGCTCAAACAGATTGAGGAAGAGTCCGGAAGGCTGCAAGTAGAAAGGCCCCAGGACAGAACATGATTCCTGGGAGCCAAGATCATGTCCAAGAGAGTAAACCCGAAGAGTCTGCAATGATTGCCCAGAATGGAATGACTTAGATTAATGCAGGGAGGCATCATTATAAAATATAGGCTATTAGATCCTCATTTGTCATTGAAGCCGTTCTCCAAGCTTCATAACTACCTGGTTTTACTATAGGTTAAGCAGCTAATCTTCAAAGTATGATGGAGCAATGTCTTCTAAATGCATCGCTTTTTGTCTAAACTTGTGAAATTGGGAGACATGAAAGCAGTAAATCTGTTTGAATAATAATTCCTGTCATTTATTAACTTACGCCCTTGGTGACTCATCCTCAGGTTTTACAAGATACATGTGATACATCAGCCCCTCTCTGTCGAGGCTGTTTTATTTCTCTGTAGTGGAGGTTTGCAGTCATGCATCTTAAAATGTTTACAATTTCTCTAAGTAACTGAGACTGTCTAAAGAGGAGAAGGAGATGAAAGTTTTTAAACATGTGCAGGGTCCACTTGGCAGAGATGAGCCCTAGTTCTGGAGTCAGACAGCCTGGATATCTTGACTTGGCTGCTCCTAGCTCTGTGTCCCCTGGTGATTTTCTAACATTGTTGACTTGTATCTTTATCTATAAGATGAGAGGAAGAGCTGGAATAATGACATCATTGATATTACATACATAAAGCACTCAGCCAGTGCCTGAGACATAGTAACTGTCCAATAAATGTTACCAGTTACATTATAACCAGTGATATAATACTGATGATAATAAATAATATATATATAGAATTACTTGGGGTAAATGAAAGAAGGCCTGAGTCCAACTCCAGTCCAATTAAATAGGATCTAGTCTAATATGCAGCTGACATAGAGGTTATCAACTATTTACCTGCTGGGAGATAATTTCAGCATATTTTATTGTATTAGTGTCCCCCCAACCCCATAAATTTTATATCTGCCTGAAACTTCAGAATTTGACCTTTGGGAATAGGATCTTTGCAGATGTAATGAGTTAAGATGAAATCAGGCTGCATCAGAGTTGGACCTAGTTCAGCGACAGTTATCCTTTGAAGAAGAGAAAACAGAGACATATCCACCTACCAGAAAATGGCCATATGAAGCCAGAGACAGAGATTGGAGTGATGCATCTACCAGCCAAAGAGTGCCAAGGACTGGCAGCAGTACTGGAGCCAGGAGAGGCATGGAGCAGATCCTCTCCTAGAGCCAAAGAGAGAACATGGTCCTGTGCACATCTTGACCTTGGATTTCTGGCCTCCAGAAATAGGAGCAAATGAATTTCTATTGTTTGAAACCACCCAATTTCTGGTATATTGTTTCATCAGCCCTCTGAAACTAATACTCCTATCATTTGCACATAAAACAAAGCATTATTAAAACAACAAAGACGATGGCTCTCTCCTCTGCGTCCTCACTCCTTGGACTTCAGAAATGAGCTTTGTGCTGGGTCCTGGTCCACACAACTGCATTTCCCAGGTGACTCACTCATCTCATTCCCTAGTTGCAGCCCCCTGGAGAGAATGCACATCTTTCTCCCCGACCCCTCAGGTGTCAGCCTGGACCCACAAGATACTGGCTTCCCAAGCAGAGAGGACCTAGCGGTAATAGGAGTTGCTGTCTCTCAGAACAGTCTCTGACCAGTAAAAGACGAGACACAAGAGAATAGGGATCCCAACATCTTGATGGCTTCTCTGAGACACAGATGTTCCACTAGGCTTTGCAGAGCTCCCTGGGGAATGAGGATAGCACATTGACTGTGGAGCTGTGGCTGGCTTGGGGTTTCTCTCTCTGAATTGCTCTCCCTCCTTCCTACATCTCTTCCTTCCTCCCCTCTTCTTCCCTGGAATGGCACCCCATAATCAAGAATTAATAGTAAGCTTTCTCCCCAGGCTTCAACTTTTTAAAAATATTTTTTTTCTTTTACTTAATCACCTCTTTTTTTTTTTAATTTTTATTGCATTTTAGGTTTTGGGGTACATGTGCAGAATGTGCAAGATAGTTGCATAGGTACACACATGGCAGTGTGTTTTGCTGCCTTCCTCCCCTTCACCCACACTTGGCATTTCTCCCCAGGCTATCCCTCCCTAGTTCCCCCCCCACTGTCCCTCCCCCATTCCCCCCAATAGACCCCAGTGTGTAGTAGACCCC
The DNA here is from genome assembly GCA_031835075.1 of Saguinus oedipus. Lineage (NCBI taxonomy): Eukaryota > Metazoa > Chordata > Mammalia > Primates > Cebidae > Saguinus > Saguinus oedipus. Next base: position 170,331,681 of record CM063172.1, on the reverse strand, counting down.
CTCCCTGTGTCCATGTGTTCTCATTTTTCTCACCCATCTATGAGTGAGAATATGCAGTATTTCCTTTTCTGTTGTGTCAGTTTGCTGAGAATGATGTTCTCCAGATTCATCCATGTCCTTACAAAGGACAAAAACTCATCATTTTTGATTGCTGCATAATATTCCATGGTGTATATGTGCCACATTTTCCCATACTATCACACCCAGGCTCCAATTTTTAAGGCACTCAGGCTTGACAAATGGACCACAGCTATTTGAATAGGGCTGTTCTATTTTCAGGTCATGCCTTCCATCATGCTACCTGACTTCATACTAAACTATAAGGCTACAGTAATGAAAACAGCATGACATAGACCAATGGAACAGAACAGAGGCCTCGGAGGCAATGCCATGCATCTACAACCATCTGATATTTGACAAACCTGACAAAAACTAGCAATGGGGAAAGGATTCCCTGTTTAATAAATGATGTTGGGATAACTGGCTAGCCATGTGCAGAAAACAGAAACTGGACCACTTCTTGACACATTACACTAAAATTAACTCCAGATGGATTAAAGACCTAAACATAAGACCTAACACCATAAAAACCCTAGAAGGAAACCTAGGCAGTACCATTCAGGACATAGGCATAGGCAAGGACTTCATGACCAAAACATCAAAAGCATTGGCAACAAAAGCCAAAATAGACAAATGGGATCTAATTAAACTCCAGAGCTTCTGTACAGCAAAAGAAACAATCATTAGAGTGAAGTGGCAACCCACAGAATGGGAAAGAATTTTTGCAACTACCCATCTGACAAAGGACTAATATCCAGAATCTACAAAGAGCTAAAGCAGATTTACAAGAAAAAAAAGCAAACAAACCAATTCAAAAGTGGGTGAAGGACATGAACAGACACTTTTCAAAAGAAGACATATATGAGGCCAACAAACATATGAAAAAATGCTTATCATCACTGGTCATTAGAGAAATGCAAATCAAAACCACATTGAGATACCATCTCATGCCAGTTAGAATGGTGATCATTAAAAAATCTGGAGACAACAGATGCTGGAGAGGATGGAGAGAAACAGGAACACTTTTAATTAGTGGTGGGAGTGTAAATTAGTTCAACCATTGTGGAAGACAGGAGACAACAGATATTGGAGAGGATGGAGAAAAACAGGAACACTTTTACATTGGTGGTGGGAGTGCAAATTAGTTCAATCATTGTGGAAGACAGTGTGGCAATTCCTCAAGGACCTAGAAACAGAAATTCCGTTGACCCAGCAATCCATTACTAGGTATATAACCAAAGGATTATAAAGCATTCTATTATAAAGACACAGGCACAAATATGTTCATTGTGGCACTGTTTACAATAGCAAAGACCTGGAATCAACCCAAATGTCCATCAATGATAGACTGGATAGGGAAAATGTGGCACATATACACCATGGAATACTATGCAGTGATAAAAAATGATGAATTTGTGTCCTTTGTAGTGACATGGATGAATCTGGAAACCATCATTCTCAGCAAACTGACTCAAGAACAGAAAATCAACCACCACATGTTCTCACTCATAGGTGGGTGTTGAACAATGAGAACACATGAACACAGGGAGGGGGGCATCACACACTGGGGTCTGCGGGGGGGACTTGGGGAAGGACAGCGGGTGGTAGGGAGGTTAGGAAGGGATAACATGGGGAGAAATGCCAGATATAGGTGATGGGGGGATGGAGGCAGCAAACCACATTGCCATGTATATACCTACGCAATAATCCTGCGTGATCTGCACATGTACCCCAGAACCTAAAGTAAAATTATATATATACGTATATATATATATATATACACACACACACATATATATATATACGTATATATATGATATAAAAAATTAGTTTTATTTTTGTGGGTACGTAAAAAAATTCATGACTCCACATTTTGGAGGATTCTGTTTTAACAAATATAGGTTATCCAACCATGGCATATGTATACCTATGTAACAAACCTGCACATTCTGCACATGCACTCCAGAACTTCAAGTATGATGAAAAAAAGAAGAACAATAGATTTAACAACACAAATTAAAAATGATCACCATAGAAAACATATACATTATAAGTGGTGATTAATCAGTTCTAAAGTAATCAAAGGAACACATACTTGGCACTCGTAGTTACTGTTTTTCATGAACTAAATATCTTGAGTCACCACATTGATTTAATGCAATTCCATCCAAAAGGAGGGACCACACAGAGTCCCACCCAGGGCCAGCTTCACTGTACAGACTCTGCCCCATCCCTGCTGGAGCCAGTGTTGAACAGGTTCCACATGGTCTCCAAGGCTGTCAGCCCGACCAGCAGGTCCTGCCGCCCAGATGGGTTTTGTTTCTCTCAGCCTTGCAGCCACACACCTGGCACTACCAGAGTTTCCCTTCCACAAAGAGAGAATAGTGCTAAGCTGGGGCATGAGTTAAGAGGTGAAACTGCAGCCTCTGTAATATCATCAACACTGGGAGTAGAAATGGTCAAGAAGGGACCAATCTCTGACCTGCTCTACCCTTGGGTTACGGAGGAGAGATGTGTCACAGAGTCACGTGGACAGGCCACGACTGCACATCAGGGCACCCTGACTGCTTGGTTACCTGAAACCCCTTACTTCCTCCGGTGGCAGTGGCAGGACTGAATTTTTGAGAATCACCCTCATCACTGTGAGCAAGAGCAGAGCCCTGTCAGTCAAGGCACTCTGCCCCTTATTGCTGTGGCCTCCCGCATGGCCATGTTGGGTTATACCAAGGACTGGCTGAAGGGAATTGAGGTTTTTCTGCTTGGCTCTCTGTAGTCTCTTCGTAAATTTTTGTTCATTGATTGGTTCAGTCAGTTGGATAGTCCAAGGAACTGGCACAAGATTGATATAAAAACAAGACAAACAAATGGCTCAGGATTGAGGGCCAATTCTAGGGAAGAATCAGGTCACACAACTTTTTAATCAAGTGAGATTACCAGCCTTTCATGTGAGACATTTCATCATGTTGTCTGATCATGAGTATTCTGGAAAGATGCATAAATTGGATGCTCTAGCCAGTGACTAGCTAATATATTAATTTTTTGGGAGCCCAAGAGGGAGTCTGCCCCTTGGCTTCTTTCCTTGGTTTGGGGGTAACTGCCTTGTAGCTCCAGTTGGCTGGATTCTTGCATTTTCTAACACAGGTCTCATACCTGCCCAAGCAGGCTGTGACTTAGCAGCTGATGCACAATGCAGCTTTGGGGTAATCCTTCTCTGTTCCTTTGTTCTCTAATAAGAAACCACAATCAGGTAACATCTCTATTTTCATCCTACTTATTCTTTTTGCAGATAATTGCTGTTAGCTCTTAAGCTGATTCCTGTAAGTTTATTTCTAAGAAAATAAAAATGAATAAGGTGGTGTATAGAACAGTCCTGAAAGGGAAAAATGGCTAAATTCAGAAGCACATTATAGAGAGGCAACTCAGGGGACTGGACTCAATAAGAAGCATTTCTATGAGCATTTTACTGAAGTATTTTTTTACTATAAAATAATTAAAGATTGAGAAATATACAGCAACTTAGTAAATCATTATTTTCAAAAAGAGGGCTCATGACTTAACACAGTGGTTCTCAAAGTATGGTCCCCGGGCCAGCAGCAACAGCATCATCTGGGAACTTATCAGAAATGCAAGTTCTTGGGATCCACCTCAGACTCACTGAGTTAAAAATTCTAGGGGTGGATCCCAGAAATCTGTGTTTGAATCAACTTCTTCCGGTGGATTCTGATGCACACTCAAGTTTGAGTATCACAACATAACGTATTATTTCTATTTGTTTTGTTTTGTTTTTCAAATGCAACACTCTGACACGTATTGCTAGTTACCCTCTAGGAAGCCAAGGGATATTACCGCAGGCATGAGCATTGTAGACAAACTTAGTGTATCTGTTTCCTATTGCTATAAAACAAATTTCCACTAACTTAGTGGCTTAGAATAACACACATTCATGATTGCATGGTGCTGTAGGTCAGAAGTTCAGGTGGGCTCAGCTGTTCTCCCTGCCCCACGCAAGGTGTCAGGGGCAGGCTGAACTCCATCTGCAGGCTCTGGGGAGGAATCTGCCTCCCAGCTCATCTGCGCCATTCACAGAATCCCAGTCCTTTTGGTTGTGGGACTGATACCCCCGTTTTCTTGCTGGTTGGAGCCTGGGAGTATAGAAACAAGGTCATGGCCACAATAAAAGGAATTAGAGTTCACTTCCAGATTATAATCCAGGCAATAGACATTATCTCCAGGACAAAGATGAGACGCACATGCTATTCTGGGAAGATACTAGAAGCACTATTCACTGAGCACATTTCTGGATTTTTGTTTTGTTTTGTTTACTAGTATTTACCTTGGAAAATACTGACAGCATTTCTGAAGGTATGAGATCCAAAGTCTGATGAGGCTGGCAAACAGCCGAAGTCTAGGGCAGCATTTCCTAAGGGGACGCCTGTAAACACTGCTCCCATGAGGCCTCCAAAAACGTGAGTGGAGATTGTCATACGTTAGTAAAATGTCTAGGATAGCCCTTCTGAATGGAGACATTCCAATACATTGGCATTTTAAGGTTCTGACAAGTCCTGTAGCAAAGAAATCTTTTTGCCTAAGCTGAGATTGTGTCTACATGTATTTCCTCAGGAGCCCCTCTGGCTGTGGGGCATTAGAAATACCGCTCATGAGTGTGACGGTTCTAACTGTAAAGTCAGAAGCAGGCTTGGGGAGAGAAGCTGGGGGCAGACTCCTGCTCACTTACAGGTGGTGAGAGGATTTTGTCTTTGGCCTCCTTCCCTCAGTTCAATGCTGTCTGGCCTCCCCAGAGGTAAAAGCTGGGCCTGGGCATGGCTGTCTGGGTGCCACAGCAGCTCCAGTGCCAGGTTGTACCCATCCCTGCTCCTGGAGCCACAACTCCCAGTCAGTGATGTGATCACGAGGGTAAACAACTGATACTATATCCAGTAAATTACATGAGCTATTTAACTCAGAGGTCTGGCTGCCCTGGTGGCTGCATGACCACGAGGCAGCCAGGCAGCCTGGGAAGCGTGCAGTGTGACCATCAGAATGAGAAACAGGAAGGAGACAGGAGGTCTAGTCCAGATGCATTACTCTCTCCCTCCTCTCAACAGACTCCGGTCCCATGAGAGGTTCCAAAGCAAGAGCAACAACACCATGCCTTGGGGTGAGTGCTGTGCACACCTGCCGACCTCTGCCCTTCTTGGAGAGCAGGTACCTTGGCTCTGCCAGCCCTTGGAAGACCTCTGCGCTGGTAGGTGGCAGCAGCTCCACTGTGCATGGCATCTGGAGGGCTCTGTGGGCACCTCCGTGCATCCATGTTCCTGCCCACTCTGCCCCACTCCCCTCCCCTCACTCTTCCAGCTGGGTCTATACCTCCCCTCCCAACAGCAACCTAGCAGAAGCTTTGCTTCTCCACGTGTTTTCTGGGAAATCTGGGCTATGAAAAGCTATAGGCAAACTTTATAAGATATTCTCAGATTAAGGACAAAAGACACAAAGATAATCTCACTCAAAGAGATACCCTAAAACCAAGCAATGCACTTGAAGAATGCAATTGACGATAAAGCCACGAATACCCTGCAGTGCCACAACCTTTCCTCTTTTAATATTCCTTTCAATTTCTCTTTCCTTCACTTAACCAGGGAGGGAAAAGGGCAGGCTTCTGAAAACAGAAGACAGGCTGGAAAACAGAGAGCAGGATACACGGGCAGAGAGTAAGGGGCTGGAGGTGAAAGCAGAAGCCCCAAAGGCAGCAAGACCCCCAGAAGCTCCTTCGTGTGCGCAGGTGCATGGGCCATAACCTGCTCTGCAGAAGATGCAGGTGGAAAAAGCCGCACTGTTGACAGTCCACATTCATCTCCAGGGTCCTGGGTTCAAAGAGTTAAGAAACATTGCTATGCACATGAACAAATAAGACATAAGAACTATATCTTGGCTTCCAATTCCTAAAGGTCACTGAGTCACAGATTTATGAATTTCTCTTTGTCCCCATTCCAGTTGAAAGGACGCAACCAATACATTAACACAAATTCCAAGCCACAGACAGAAACTAGAGACGGGTCCTTCCCACAGACCCAATGCCAGGGGAAGTTTTGACAGAGAGCAGAGCAGGCAGGAGCCACGTCATCTGTCCCAGGCAAGGGGAGCCTGCAAGGGAGGTGAGCAAGAATTCATGACTCCTTCTCTCTGTTCCCCTTCACTGACAGCTCCTGCACTGCCTGGAAGGCAGAGGAAGGCTGCAGGGAGAATTCTGGGATCCAGTTGTGTGGGAGCCCATGGGCCCAGCTGCCCATAGTACGGTTGTGGAAACCTGGCCCTGGTGCAGGTGTGTGTTGGGGGCTGGAGGCCATGGGACAGACAATACAGAGGTCAGTTGCTGAGAACCTGGAGGGAGGGCTTACCTCCTTCCCCTGCTGTCTTGTTCAGCCCCGTCAAACCCTCATGAGAAAGAGCGGCCAGAACTCCTGAACCCGTGGGTATCGCCCGCTGAGCCCCACTAACCAGAAAAATTATGGTAAGTGGGAATTGAAAGGACTGAACATGGCACTATGTCTCCCATGACAGATGGCAATGCATCTGCCACACCAAACAAACTCTGTCTACCTACAAATATGAGGAGAAGACACTGGCTAGGCAGGGCAGGGTTCAGCACGATTCTTCAGAAGAGCAAAACTGGAGGAAATAATTCCATGCACAACAATACGCAGGAAACAAGAAGTCACTAAGAACCTGAATTCGTGCTTTCAGTGAGACACAAGAGTCTGTTGCATTGATAAAATGAGAGCAATTAATCGTGAAAAAGAAGTATTCTGCAAAAAGGACTCATTGGAGATGAAAATTATAACTGCTGAACTTAAGAACACTTGGAGGCAGGGAGCTGCACACCGGTGGCTGGAGAGTGAGCAGGACCCAGAGCGCCGGTTCAATAAGTGCACCAGGAACCTGAGAACTCCAGCCATGGAGGAGGAGCCTGCGAGACAAGAAGAGGAGCCCAGAGAAAGCCAGCTGTGCAGAGGCTGCTTTCCCTGCATGGGAAAGAGGGAGCAGAGACATGATGAGGCACACAGAGAAAGTCCACCGTGTGGAGATGACTTTCCCCAGGTGGGAGAGAGGGCAGTGGAGACACAATGAGGCCTGCAGAGAAATGCTGATGGTGGAAGGAAGGTGGGAGTTGAGCAGCAGATCGTGGAGGGAGCACTTAGACGCCCTTCACACCCAACCTCCCAGACCCCAGAGGCTGCCTAGGGAATCCAGAGATCTGGGTATCTGGCTGCTCCTCTTAGAGCTTGCACGATTCTCTTGTGTTCAGCTCCACTAGCACCCCTGGCTTTGAAGCACCTGTCTTTCCTGGGTTCTAACATGCCCCTCCCCAAAAGCTCCTGTCTCCCACCTTCCTCACCCTTAGTGTGAGATTCCCGTTTCTCTGCTGAGTGAAGTCAATTATTGTCTATAGTTATTGATATGGATAGATATCCACATTCTGAGTAAAAATTAAAATCAGATTATAAAACTGGGCATATGATTCCACTGGTGTAAAATACTCTGAATTTATGCATGTACAATCATCCTCAGGGGATGACCACAATCTGGGGATTTGTTCTAGGACCAACCTCAGATACCAAAATCCACAGATGCTCAAGTCCCTGATATAAAATGATGTAGTATTTGGGCTGGGTGTGGTGGCTCACACCTGTAATCCCAGAACTTTGGGAGGCTGCGGTGGGCAGATCACCCGAGGTCAGGAGTTTGAGACCAGCCTGGCCAACATGGCAAAAACCCATCTCTACTAAAAATATAAGAATTAGCTGATCATCGTGGTGCATGCCTGTAGTTCCAGCTACTCAGGAGGCTGAGGCAGGAGAATTGCTTGAACCCAGAGGTTGTAGTGAGCTGAGATGGTACCACTGCACTCTAGCCTGGGTGGCAGAGCAAGACTCCATCCCCCCCACCAAAAATGATGTAGTATTTGCATATAACCTATGCATATCCTTCCATACACTTTTAATTATCTCTAGGTTATTTATAATACCTAACAAAACATAAATGCTATGTAAATTGTTGTTACACTGTATTGATTTTTATTCATACTATTTTTATTATAGTTATTTTTATTGTTTTTCAAAATATATGTTCAACCCATGGTTGGACAGGGTCCATCCATCTGTGGATGCAGACCCTGTGGATAAGTAGGGTGGACTGGACACTAAAATGTCAGAAGAAGGCACCTATTAAACTGATCTAAAGTTCTGAGTGGTTGGATAATTGATGAGTTTGTTTTCATATTTGTGTTTTGTCAATTTCTTTTTGTACTGAGTGTGTTTTATTTATTTATTTATTTATTGAGACAGAGTCTTGCTCTGTTGCCAAGCTGGAGTGCGGTGGTGCGATCTCAGCTCGCTGCAACCTCCGCCCCCCAGGTTCAAGCAATTCTCCTGCCTCAGCCTCCTGAGTAGCCGGGACTACAGACAAGCACCACCATGCCCAGCTAATTTTTATATTTTAGTAGAGACGGGGTTTCACTATGTTTGCCAGGATGGTCTCAATCTCTTGACCTCGTGATCTGCCTGCCTCGGCCTCCCAAAGTGCTGAGATTACAGGTGTGAGCCACTGCACCCAGCCTGAGTGTGTTTTATTTTTATGTAGTTTTAGAAAAAATATAGAACTATATTCACTTTGGAAAAACAAGAAATTCTGTATGTAGAATGTGAAGTCAAACATTAAGAGAGTGGGGAAGGAATTTTCATTGAGGGAAATAAAGTGAAGTGATCATAGCAAGAGGAAGGCAGAGAAGGGTCCCCCAGGGTCAGATGCAACATCTATCTGAGGCTGATTTGGGGTGCAGCAGAGTGGAGTGCTCTTCCTGACAATTATATTTGAAGTTGTTGTTAGTGGGAATTGGAGTGACTGGGAGTGGGGTGGGGAGACTGCCTTTAAAAGTCTTATAAGTGATATTTAGTTTCACTTGAAACATGGGAAATAATTTAAAATGTGAAAACACTGAGGTTAACCAAGAACCTCTCTCTAGGTACACTTAATTCTATAATGTCTAAGGCAAGTTTGCTCGTACCACTGGCAAATTCAGTTGTGGTAATGAGTGTTCCTTGAATAGTGCAGCCCTAATTCACTGCCATTCCCTCATGACTGGAATCCTAATGCACAGGCAGAGCTTGGATTTTGTGTGCTGGACTCCTTGATAGTGTTCTTTGTGGGTTTTTTTTTTCTTTCTCTTCTTAAGATTGGGCCATTTAAAAAAATCTATTGTAAAGTTCACTTATTCTTGCTTCTACTACTTCCAATCTGCTATTGAGATGTTTAGCAAATTTTTTATTTCAACTGTACTTTTTCAGCTCTGGAATTTCCATTTTTTAATAATGTAATTTCTCTTTTAAGATTCCCTGTCTACTCATTCATTAAGACAATTTTTCCTTTAATTCTTTTAACACCCTTTGGTTGAACATATTTACAATAGGCGCTTTGAAGTCTTTGACTACTAAATTCAACATGGAGGCCTATTCAGAGTCAGCTTTGGTTGACTGATCTTTTCCATCCCCTCTCCAACTCCTCCCCCAGCCCCTGGCATTATCACATTCCCAGTTTCCTTGTGTGTCTTACTAGTTCGAGATATTAAAGGACAGGGCCTAAAGCTAGCAGATAATTGTCCCTTCAGCCTTTCTGAGTCCTGTGTGCTCTCCTGGTGATCAGTGGCTTTTTGTTCTGGTAAGAAGTTAGCTGACCTGGACTCAGACTATAAACTCTGCTCTTCTGTGATATGCAGCAACTGATAACTCCCCTAAAATTTTCAGCTTCTGCAGTTGCTTTGTTTCAGGCTGGCCTCCTGAATACTCAAACATTTGAGTCTCCCCTATGTTCGCATAAGTTGGTGGTCAGCCAAATATTTGGAAAGAGTTTATATTCGGATTTTGGGGTTCATCCTGTCTGTAGTTCTCCCATTTCTGGGGAAACTTGCCCTCCTAATTTCCAGCTGGTGTGCCAGTTTTGGGCACTGTTCTTTTACATCTTTAGCCAACAGGGCCTCAGCTTTCTAATATCCAACCTGCACATGGATTCAGGAAATGTACTCAGTTAATGAGTGAATAAATAAATCTGCATTTTTACTTCTTTTTCTAAGACAAGTAATACTGGATGAAATTGGGAATCGGCATGCTTTGGCTCTTGTAATATAATATAATACCTACGAGATAATGTCTCCTATTTCCATGTTTAAAAATTATGTGAAATGTGCTTTCAGACTATAAAATAATTCTAAAATAAATTGTTTACTTCATAAAGAAGACTAAATAATTTCTACCATTATACATATGTCCTTTGGAATTTTCAAATTAAAATTTTTTCTCCATTCCACTGGACTCACTGGAAATATAACTGAATGCAGTGTTATTGTCATCATACGTGATGCTGGAATCTCAGAAGTAGGATAGTTCTAGTACTCTCTTTGATCCCAACCCAACACATCACCCTAAGTAGGTTTTTGATTCTGCTTTACACTGGTAGAAAAATGATGGCTGAAAATAGATATCATAATAATCTCTTTGCTAATAAAAGGCCTCTATTATTCCTCTTCATAGTTGTAAAATAAATAATTTATGAAAATAAAATCAATGAGTTTACATTAAACCACTTCTTTCTTAGGCCCAATTAAGTTTGTCTCAATTTACGTGTTAAACCTTGAAGATATTATAGTATAACTTTTAACTATTAGTTTATATTCATCCACCTTCCCTTTAGAACAGTGTTAATTAGAGTTGTGCAGTGTTCAACTCATACTTCTGCCAGTATTCTCAGTTCCAGAGACCATGGTCAGCCTTGAATATCGGAGAGGAATCAGCATCTGTTGTACCTTACTCCATGATATCAGCCGTAATGCCTAATATTCGAAGTTCAAGTTTCAGAATGTATGCTTCCAAAAATGTGTCTACTGATATGCTTTTAAAAGATGTTACATCGATGTACAGATACAAGACCTTCAGGCAGCTGTCTTTATGAGATACTACTAAAATGATAGCCCACTATAGAACAGGAACAGCTCCTACATGTGGTATTAGGGAGGAATGCCTCTTTTGGTTTTTTTGCCTTGGAAATGAGATCATTCTTCCTTAGATTAAAACCTTCACTAGCTCCCCATTTTTAGAGAATAAAGTTTGGGCTTTTGTATTTACTCCAAGGCCTTTCTCATTGTGTCTTGGTACGTTTTTCAAATCTTACCACCTTCTTGGCTGCAATGGTATATCCACCAATACCTGAATTATGTTTACCTTCCTGCACGTCCAGCTGTTGTCATATCTGAATTATGTTTACCTTTCTGCACGTCCAGCTGCTCTCTATCAGAGCCTTCACAGATGTCTAGTTCAGTTAGCTCTAGAAGGGGAGCACCTCAACTATGACCACATATCTTGAATTTTCTGGGAGAGTTCCAATGCCATTGTATTCTTTACCTCTAAAATGAACTTGGCACTTCTCAGACTACGTGTACGTTTTTTGGTTCAGAAATTATGATTTACTACGTTATCATTCTATATCATCAGATTAAAAAGCTGATAAAAATAAACCCTTTTTAGGCTGGGCGCGGTGGCTCAAGCCTGTAATCCCAGCACTTTGGGAGGCCGAGGCGGGTGGATCACGAGGTCAAGAGATCGAGACCATCCTGGTCAACATGGTGAAACCCCGTCTCTACTAAAAATACAAAAATTAGCTGGGCATGGTGGCATGTGCCTGTAATCCTGGCTGCTCAGGAGGCTGAGGCAGGAGAATTGCCTGAACCCAGGAGGCGGAGGTTGCGGTGAGCCGAGATCGCGCCATTGCACTCCAGCCTGGGTAACAGCAGCGAAACTCCGTCTCAAAAAAAAAAAAAAAAAATAAAAAATAAAAAAAAAAAAAAAAAAAAAAAAAAAAAAAAAAAAAAAAAAAAAAAAAAAAAAAAAAAAAAAAAAATAAACCCTTTTTAAAAGATTATTGCCCATAACTTATTTTTTTATTTAAATAAGATAGTGACTCTATAGAAATTAGAAGAAAACAACAGAAATCATCATTGCTTGCTTGCATTTCCACTCTGCTATTCATATTCTTCTAGACTTTTGTCTATGCATTTATACATATGTTTTATAAAGTTCTACTGGTATTTTAGATAAGTTGCATGTGATTTGTGAGTTTGTGAATCTTTTATATCATCATCTTAAATGGTTGCATTTAGTACATTGTATATATGATCATAATTCTCAAACCAATCCTTTATTTTGGAAAAGAGCCTATGTGCCTTTATTTTTTACCATTGTTACAGAAACACACTGAAAACATGTTTTCAAAAAACGAATACTAAACCCATAAGAATTTTGAAATATAGTCAAGTCATACCAAGAAAAATAAATGCATTGGGCACAAAAATTAAATTATAATTTCATTAAAATTATTCCAGTTGTTTTATAAACCTCACATTCCAACTTATTCTAAAAGAAGTTTTTAAAATATTATGTAACATAATTTCATAATTTATGTAGATTACAGATTCTTTTGTAAACTGCCTACACAGACCTTCTAAATTGATACACTTGAGTATATTCTATAAATATCCATTATTGCCTCCATGAAGTTTGTAGCCTCCGTATTTCAAAAATATGATAAGGATCTGTCAAGATAAGCCTCAGTTTAATTGCAGTGATTACAACTTCTTCATGTAATTGATTTGTATCTGTTATATGACAGTAATCCTCTGAAAAAATTAGGAGTTGTAAAAACTTTAGAAGAATGTGATAAGACATAAAAATGACTCAACATTTTTGAAAGAAGGCTGTTCAAACTTAATGATGGGAGAAACAAAATCTGCTAAGTTCAGCATATATATTTCAGATGTATTGATCTTCATAAGACTTGTGAACACAGATAAGAAATGAAATACAAATCAGAACAACATGGCAAGTACAGAGCATGAGTCATAGCTCCTTGCTTTCTTATGACTCTAACTGCAATAATCCATGGTGGCTGGTTTGTATTTGGAATTACACGACAATGAACCAAAAATGGGCCAAGTATTTAATAAAGATAAGTACTAAAAAGCAAAACTACACACACAGGATAATAATAATAACATAGAGTTCTGCTGGCTTTTGTGGTTCTTTGGTTTGGAATAAAGGAAGGTACTAAAGCCATCAGGAAGAAAGAGACTTTGGGACTTTATTGGTACAAAAAGTAGTTCTATCACATTTAGTTGACATTTTGAAAGAGTGCAAGAGGGTAGTTTTTTGCTACTAGAAAATTTCCCCCAATACAGAGAAAGTGATATTGGGCAACTTTGTGCATTCTAAGACCCCATGGAAGGAGCAGGAGCAGTGCCACAGCCATCACGATGCAGAGAGGATGTCAAGGGAGAGCAAAACAGATAGAGGAAAAGCATTACAAAGTACATTTTTTTAAAACCTCACTATCCTTTTTGAGGAAAGGAAAAATATGGAGAACTCCCTCTCCTTGCCTTGATGTGAGGGCATGATGCTGAGTTCTGTGTGATTGTGGGACCTGCTTCCAGGACTTCTAGACTCTAATCTCTTTTGAAAATCTGCCACCTTAATATGTCAAGGATTGCCTGATCTACAGATGGTCCCCAACTTAGGATGGTTTGACTTGGTGATTTTCGACTTAACGATGGTGTGAAAATGATATGCACTTAGTAGAAATGTACTGTTTTTTGAATTTTGATCTTTTCCCAGGCTAGCCGTATATGCTGGGCAGTAGCAGTGGGCCACAGCTCCCAGTCAGTGACGTGATCACGAGGCAAACAACTGATACTACATCCAATAAATTATATTTATTATAAGATAGGCTTTGAGTTAGACTATTTTGCCCTATTGAGGCTAGTTTAAGTATTCTGAGCACATTTAAGGTAGGCTAGGCTAAGCTATGATTTCTGGTAGATTAGATGTATTAAATGCATTTTTTAACTTACGATATTTTCAACTTAACAACGCATATATCTGGATGTCATCCTGTCCTAAGTCGAGGAGCCTCTGTATATTACTGTTCACCAGACATTCATTCCATGAAGAGAATTCTAGGTTGGAGGATGAGAGCCATCATATCTGATTAGATTTTAATTTCTGTCTTTCAACATTACAGTAGCCCTTTTTCTCCACTTGGAAAGCACAGTTGCCAAAGATTTTCAAAATCTCATCAGAACATGCAGTAACACATACACCTCTTAAAGCTTGCCAAAGCCTACATTTTCCAATAAGAACACCCTCTTATGACATGGACAGCCGACCTGAAGAAACACCAGCACCAGTGCCATATGAAAATTGACCTTTCCAGAATATGACAACTAGCTACAGAATTTAAATAGTTAGTATTTTCCCAGTTTAATGTGTGTCTTTTAAAAACTTCTAAAAATCATTGTTGTTTATATAAATATCAGAAAGCTATATTCTAATTCTACTACCATATTTCTGAGCTCAATACATCATTCTAGAATCTTCACAGCCTCAGTTCTGTTCACACATCAAATTAGAGAAGACAAATCAAACAGTCTTGAAGGCTAGGGCTTTCCTGTTCTGATGTTTTCTGATTTTGTGAATGTTGAAGAAATAGAAACACGAGGTTGCTGGTATCACTGAGATTATTACCATTAGATGAGGAGACAAACAAACATAGAACGAAAAGATTTACAGGAAAAACAGAACACTAAATAAACAATTTTAAAAAGTAAAAGCTATTGTTAGAATGACTGAACAAGTTTCCACAAGGTTAAAAACAGTGAACTGATTCAAACAAACCAAAATCTTTGAGCCAAACCTAAGTCTTCTTAGCAGCCTCTGCAGAAGGCCCCTCCTCCTCTTCTGTCTTGCATCCACTTTGACTTTGCGTTTTGTTCCTTTGGTGGACTAAGAGCAAGAGTAAGTGATTTGGACAATAGTAAGTACAGTGATTTGGTGTTTGAGAGCAAGAGTAAGTGAGACCTGACAACAAAATTATTTTCATAACATTTCCAATTGATTGGAATCAGGAAAGGAGACTTGAGAGAACTCCTAATCTTAGGAGAGTTTGGCCAGGTTTTATGGGTAAAGAGCTTCAAGGAAGTCCACTCCAGCCGTAGGACAATAGGATTATTGACTGAAGTCAACCTGGAGATGGAAGATTTGCAAACATTTCCTTGTTTCCTTTCCTTCTCTCTCTCTTTCTCTCTCTCTCTCTCTCTTTGATGGCATCTCACTCTGTCGGCTGGAGTGTGGTGGCATGATCTCAGCTCACTGCAACCTCCACCTTCCGGGTTCAAGCAATTCTCCTGCCTCAGCCTCCTGAGTAGCTGGGACTACAAGTGTATACCACCACACCCAGCTAATCTTTGCATTTTTAGTAGAGATGGGGTTTCACTATGTTGCCCAGGCTGGTCTCAAACTCCTGACCTCAAGTGATCCACTTGCCTCGGCCTCCCAGAGTGCTGGAGTTACACGTGTGAGCCACCACGTCTGGCCATATTTCCCTGCTTCAACTGGGGAGATTATAATTATTTGACCAAACATGCAGACCAAACTTTCTTGTCAAGCTCTGAAGAGCTACACCCATGGAAAGATCTTGTTTCTAGTCTCCCTGCCTACACACCAACAGCATCTTTCCCAAATTCCTTAAGATACCCAAAGCCGTCCTTGCCAGGTGTTGGGTGTGATGGAGTGAGGAACTGGCCTATCCCACGACTGGGATGCATGTTGATGCTCCCAGCTCCAGGGCAAAATTAACGTGTCACCCAGGATTGCCATTCTAATTTGTCGTGTGGCCTGAGGTCACATTACTAATAGTTGTGCAAAGTCCCAAATTGATATTTGCTTCTTAATACATTTTATAAGTAATTTTTTTATTTGGTTACTTGGTTTTATTAAAACAAAAATATATATACAGAGACTTCATGATGACCCAGCTTTAAGGCCTCACAGAGCTAAAAGGAGGTGCACCTTTGGACTGGCTCCCTGAGCATATTTTAACAGAGCAAGTAACATACATCCTGTAACAATTGAAGAATTTTTTTCTACACATCTAGGTGTTCAGGTGAATAAATACACAGGTTGATGCCTAATCACAAGTACCATGGCATGCTTCAACTCTAAAATCTAGTGGCTAACATTCACTTTTAAAAAAAATTTTTATTTTCGTTTAAGTTCTGGAGTACATGTACAGAATGTGCAAGTTTGTTACATAGGTGTATGTGTGTCTTGGTGGTTTCCTGCACCTATCAACCCATAATTTAGGCTTTAAGCCCAGGATGCATTAGCTATTTGTACTGATATTTTCCCTCCCCTCACCTCTCTCCACCTCCCCAGCCCCCGGTGTGTGTTGCTCCCCTCTCTGTGTCTATGTGTTTTCATTGTTCAACTTCCACTTATGAGTGAGAACATGTGATGTTTGGTTTTCTGTTCCTGTGTTAGTCTGCTAAGGATGATGGTTTCCAGCTTCACCCATGTCCCTGCAAAGCACATGACCTCATTCCTTTTTATGGCTGCATAATACTCCATAGTTTATATGTAGCACATTTTCTTCATCTAGTCTATCATTGATGGGCATTTGGGTTGGTTTCATGTCTTTGCTATTGTAAAATTCACTTTTTTTGACACTTCACATTACATCTCTGTGGGTCAGGCTTTAGATTAATTGCTTTGCGTCTCATTAAGTCCTCCCAACAACACTGTGAGGTATACACAATTATTATCCTCATTCTACAGGTGAGAAACTCAAGGCTTAGAGGGGGTTCCAAGCTAGTCAGTAGATGGTAAACTAAACTCAGACCTCTGACTCCTGGGTCCATACCTCTCAACCCCTGAGAACAGCCATGAACAAAGAAATGCATTTTTTTTTTCAAATTGCTGGAATATGCGTTCTTGATTTAAGCAGGCTCAAGAGATTATTCTTAAAACATTTGTACTTAGGTAAATGTACAGTGTAGGAAATATGCAAGACTTTCCCTTAAGAATGAAAAAAACACTTGTCACTGTTCTTTCAATAAATAAGATTTTATTAAACTATTTCATTTCTTAAGTGAGCTATTTTTGTCATATTTTTGCCAGTTGAATATTGCCCCACACTTGCTCTGCATAAGCACTTTCTGCAACTGATATAAGGCAAAAAAAAAAAAAGTTGGAATCTTACCATTCTGGTTTTTCTTTCCCTCTAAACACCACTCTGACAGTTCATATTCCTTGGAACCCATTGCTTAGGGGTGGGGGTGGGGTGGGAAATGTGTAAACTTTTGGCTACAAGAATTATGTTTGCTTTGCAAAGAAGAGAAGGTTCTGGAATAGCGTGTCTCCTTGGCAGTTTATATCTTTATCTTGGCTCAGACTTCGGCCAGACAACAAGCAAGCTACTCACTGCTAATGCTGCATCTATTACATGAAAGCCTATGGGGCATTTCAGAAAGGCAGGGGTCCTGGTTGTGTGCACGGAGGTAAAACCTCGCTTTCCAAAAGGCTGATTCCTTCCATTTCTTTCAGGACATAGAGGAGCAAAGGCATCAAGTTTCCACATCTGGCTTGCTAAATTTCTGGAAAGACATGCTGCCACCAAGGTTTTGGGTGAGCATGTGATTATTCCTGCCTCCCCAAGTTCACTTTCCCTCTTGGGGAGGCAGTGGATGTCAGCCTTCTATGCGAGCCAGACAGCACAATCTGCATGTGCTCTTGCTCTGCCTCTGTGGAGTGCACCTGGGCAGCAGGGATGCCCCAGCCTCTGGCACTGCAGTTGCCTTACAAGTGGTGGAGAAAAGACACATACTCATTTCTTTTAAAAACATCATGCTAAGTCTGGAGCTTAGCACCCTTCCCTGGAGAGGCCTGAACATCTCCCCTCCCACTGCCACATCTTTCTTTTCTCTTTCTTGTGACCCTTCTTGATCCAGGTCTGCTCTAACTGGAAAGCCAGGTCCCCATAGATGGGCCCTGTGATGCTGGGGAGGTGGGAGTCACAGGAAATGCCCCCCATCACCAAGGCCAGGGACCTCTCCACACACACACTGCGTGATTTTGGGAAAGCAGGGACAACATCTGTCTCACAAGATGTTGTCACCTTTAAAGTATTCCAGATCAGTATTTTCCACAACCTGAATGAGGTGTGAGCATACTAAGCACAGTGAAAAGACAGTTAATTAATTAATTAATTAATTAAAAAGACTTTCACAGGTGGCAAGATGGCCAAATAGGAACAGCTCTGGTCTGCATCTCCCAGCAAGATCAACACAAAAGGTGGGTGATTTCTGCATTTCCAACTGAGGTGCTTGGCTTATCTCACTGGAACTGGATAGACAGTGGGTGCAGCCCACAGAGGGTGAGCTGAAGCAGGGTGGGGGTGCCACCTCACCCTGGAAGCACACGGGGTTGGGGAACTCCCTCCTCTAGCCAGGAAAAGCCTTGAAGGACCGTCCTATAACAGTGCATTCCGGCCCAGATACTATGCTTTTCCCATGGTCTTCACAAAGTGCAGACCAAAAGATTCCCTTGGGTACCTACACCATCAGGGCCCTGGGTTTCCAGCACAAAACTAGGCAGCCATTTGGGCAGACACTGAGCTAGCTGCAGGAGTTTTTTTTTTTTTTTCATACCCCAGTGGTGCTGGATACCCCAGTGGTGCTGGAATGCCAGTGAGACAGAACTGTTCAATCCCCTGGAAAGGGGGCTGAAGCCAGGAAGCCAAGTGATCTAGCTCAGCAGATTCCACCCCAACAGGGCCCGGCAAGCTAAGACCCACTGGCATGAAATTCTTGCTGCCACCACAGCAGTCTGAAGTCAAACTGGGATGCTGGAGCTTGGTGGGGGTAGGGGTGTCCACCATTACTGAGGCTTAGTAGGCAGTTTTCCTCTCACAGTGTAAACAAAGCTGCTGGGAAGTTCTAACCCGGCAGAGCCCACTGCAGCTCAGCAAAGCTGCTGTAGCTGCACTGCCTCTCTAAATTCCTCCTCTCTTGGCAGGGCATCTCTGAAAAAAAAAGCAGCAGCCCCAGTCGGGGGCTTATAGAGAAAACTCCCATTTCCCTGGGACAGAGTACCTGGGGGAAGGAGTGACTGTGGGGTCACTCCTTCAGCAGATTTAAATATTTCTGCCTGCTGGCTCTGAAAAGAGTAGTGGATCTCCCAGCACAGCATTCTGCTAAGGGACAAACTACCTCTTCAAGTGGGTCCCTGACCCCTGTGCCTTCTGATTGGGAGACACCTCCCAGCAGGGATCGACTGACACCTCATACAGGAGAGCTCTGGCTGGCATCTGGTGGGTGCCCCTCTGGGACAAAGCTTTCAGAGGAAGAAATAGGCAGCAATTTTGCTATTTTGCTATTTTGCAGTCTCCACTGGTGATACGCAGGCTAACAGTTTCTGGAGTGGACCTCCAGCAAACTCCAGTAGACCTGCAGTAGAGGGGCCTGCTAGAAAGAAAACTAACAAACTGAGAGCAATAGCATCAAAATCAACAAAAAGGACATCCACACAGAAACCTTATCCAAAGGTCACCAGCATCAAAAACCAGCTTCAAAGACGAATCCATGAAAATGAGGAAAAACAAGCACAAAAAGTCTGAAAATTCCAAAAACCAGAATGCCTCTTCTCCTCTGAAGGATCGTAACTCCTCACTAGCAAAGGAACAAAACTGGATGGAGAATGAGTTTGATAAATTGACAGAAGTAGCCTTCAGAAGGTGGGTAATAACAAAACTCCTCTGAGCTAACAGCATGTTCTAGCCCAATGCAAGGAAGCTAAGACCCTTGAAAAAGGTTAGACAAATTGCTAGCTAGAATAACCAGTTGGAAGAAGAACATAAATGACCCAATGGAGCTGAAGGACACAGTGCAAGAACTTCACAAAGCATACACAAGTATCAATAGCCAATTCTATCAAACAGAAGAAAAGATAACAAAGACTGAAGATCAACTTAATGAAATAAAGCGTGAAGACAAGATTAGAGAAAAAAGAATGAAAAGAAGCAAACAAAGCCTCCAAGAAATATGCAACTGTGTGAAAAGACCAAACCTACATTTGATTGGTGTACCTCAAAGTGACAGGGAGAATGGAACCAAGTTGGAAAACACTCTTCAAGATATTATCCAGGAGAACTTCCCCAACCTAGCAAGACAGGCCAACATTCAAATTTAGGAAATACAGAGAATATCACAAAGATACTCCTCAAAAACACCAACCACAAGACACATAATCATCAGATTCACCAAGGTTAAAATGAAGGAAAAAGTGTTAAGGGAAGCCAGAGAGAAAGGTCAGGTTACCCACAAAGGGAAGCCCATCAGACTAACAGCAGATCTTTCTGAAGAAACCCCACAAGCCAGATGAGAGTGGGGGCCAATATCCAATATTCTTAAAGAAAAGAATTTTCAACCCAGAATTTCATATCCAGCCAAACTAAGCTTCATAAGTGAAGGAGAAATAAAATCCTTTACAGACAAGCAAATGCTGAGAGATTTTGTCACCACTAGGCCTGCCTTACAAGAGCTCCTGAAGGAAGCACTAAATAGGGAAAGGAAAAACCAGTACCAGCCACTGCAAAAAACGTATCAAATTGTACAAACCATCGACACTATGAAGAAACTGCATCAACGAATGGGCAAAATAACTAGCTAGCATCATAATGACAGGGTCAAATTCACACATAACAATATTAACCTTAAATGTAAATGGGGTAAATGCCTCAATTAAAAGACACAGACTGGAAAATTGGATAAAGGGTCAAGACCCGTCAGTGTGCTGTATTCAGGAGACCCATCTCATGTGCAAAGACAGACATAGACTCAAAATAAAGGGATGAAGGAATATTTATTAAGCAAATGGAAAGAAAAAAGCAGCAGTTGCAATCCTACTCTCTGATAAAACAGACTTTAAACCAACAAAGATCAAAAAAGAAAAAGACAGGCATTACATAATGGTAAAGTGATCAATGCAAGAAGAAGAGCTAACAGTCCTAAATATGCATGCACCCAATACAGGAGCACCCAGATTCATAAAGCAAGTTCTTAGAGACCTACAAAGAGACTTAGACTCTCACACAATAATAGTTGGGGATTTCAACACCCCACTCTCAATATAAGACAGATCAATGAGACAGAAAATTAACAAGGATATTCAGGACTTAAACTCGGCTCTGAACCAAGTGGACCTAACAGACATTAGAACTCTTCACCCCAAATCCACAGAATATACATTCTTCTCAGAACCACATCACACCTATTTGAAAACTGATCACATAATTAAAAGTAAAACACTCCTCAGCAAATGCAAAAGAATGGAAATCATAACAGTTTCTCAGACCATAGTGCAATCAAATTAGAACTCAGGATTAAGAAACTGACTCAAAACGACACAACCACATGGAAACTGAAGAACCTGCTCCTGAATGAATACTGGGTAAATAACAAAATTAAGGCAGAAAGAAATAAGTTCTTTGAAAGCAGTGAGAACAAATACACAATGTTCAGACTATCTGGGATGCAGCTAAAGCAGTGGTTAGAGGGAAATTTAAAGCACTAAATATCCACAGGAGAAAGTGGGAAAGATCTAAAATTGACACCCTAACATCACAATTAAAAGAACTAGAGAAGCAAGATCAAACCAACTCAAAAGCTAGCAGAAGACAAGACAAATAACTAAGATCTGAGCAGAAATGAAGGAGATAGAGATAAAGAAAAGCCTTTCAAAAAATCAATTAATCCAGAAGCTTGTTTTATTTAAAGATTAGCAAAATAGATACACTTCTAGTCAGAATAATAAAGAAGAAAAGAAAGAAGAATCAAGTAGACACAATAAAAAATAATAAAGGGGATATCACCACTGATCCCACAGAAATACAAACTACCATTGGAGAATACTATAAACACCTCTATGCAAATAAACTAGAAAATCTAGAAGAAATGGATAAATTCCTGGACACATACACCCTTACAAGACTAAACCAGGAAGATGTCAAATCCCTGAATAGACCAATAACAACTTCTGAAATTGAGGCAGTAATTAATAGCCTCCCAACCAAAAAAAAAAAAAAAAAAAAAAAAGCCCAGGACCAGATGGTTTCATAGCCAAATTCTACCAGAGGTACAAAAAGGAGCTGGTACCATTCCTTCTAAAACTATTCCAAACAAAACTCCTCCCTAACTCATTTTATGAGGTACACATCATCCTGATACCAAAACCTGGCAGAAGATTTCAGGCCAATATCCCTGAGGAACATCGATGCAAAAATCCTCAATAAAATACTGGCAAACTGTATCCAGCAGCACATCAAAAAGATTATCCACCACGATCAAGCTGGCTTCATCCCTGGGATGCAAGGCTGTTTCAACATACTCAAATCAGTAAACATAATCCATCATATAAACAGAACCAGTGACAAAAACCACATGATTATCTCAATAGATGCAAAAAAGGCCTTGGATAAAATTGAACACCACTTCATGTTAAAAACTCTCAATAAACTAGGTATTGATGGAACATATCTCAAAATAATAAGAACTATTTATGATAAACCTACAGTCAAATCATACTGAATGGGCAAAAGCTGGAAGCATTCCCTTTGAAAACTAGCATAAAACAAGGATGCCCTCTCTTACCACTCCTATTCAACATAGTATTGGAAGTTTTAGCCAGGGCAATCAGGCAAGAGAATGAAATAAAGTATGTTTAGATAGGAAGACAGGAAGTCAAACTGTCTCTGTTTGCAGATGACATGATTGTATAGTGAGAAAACCCCATTGTCTCAGCCCAAAATCTTAAACTGATCAGCAGCTACAGCAAAGTCTTAGGATTCAAAATCAACGTGCAAAATCACAAGCATTTCTGCACACCAACAATAGAAGAACAGAGAGCCAAATCATGAGCCAACTCCCCTTCACAATTACTACAAAGAGAATAAAATACCTAGGAATACAACTCACACGGGATATGAAAAACTCCTTCAAGGAGAACTACAAACCACTGCTCAAAGAAATAAGAGGAGACACAAACAAATGGGAAACATTCCATGCTCATGGATAGAAAGACTAGGTATCATAAAAATTACCATACCGCCCAAAGTAATTTATAGATTTAATGCTATCCTCATCAAGCTACCAGTGACTTTCTTCATAGAATTAGAAAAAAACTACTTTAAATTTTATATTGAACCAAAAAAGAGCCCTTATAGCCAAGAAAATCCTAAGCAAAAAGAACAAAGCTGGAGGCATCATATTACCTCACTTCAAACTATACTACAAGGCTACAGTAATGAAAATAGTATGGTACTGGCACCAAAACAGATATATAGACTAATGGAACAGAACAGAGGCCTCAGAAATAATACCACACATTTACAACCATGTGATCTTTGACAAACCTGACAAAAACAAGCAATAGGGAAAGGATTCCCTATTTAATAAATGGTGTTGGGAAAACTGGCTAGCCATATGCAGACAATCAAAATTGGACCCCTCCCTTACACCGTATACAAAAATTAACTCAAGATGGATTAAAGACTTAAATGTAAGACCTAAAACCATAAAAACCCTAGAAGAAAACCTAAGCAATACCATGCAGGACATAGGTATGGGCAAAGACTTCATGACTAAAATATCAAAAGCAATGGCAACAAAAGCCAAAATTGACAAATGGGATCTAATTAAACTAAAGAGCTTCTGCACAGCAAAAGAAACTATCATCAGAGTGAACAGGCAACCTACAGAATGGGAGAAAATTTTGCCCTCTATCTATCTGACAGAGGGCTAATATCCAGAATCGACAAAGAACTTAAACAAATTTAAATGAAAAAAAAAAAAAACTCCATCAAAACATGGGCAAATAATATTAACAGATACTTCTCAAAAGAAAACATTTATGTGGCCCACAAACATGAAAAAGAAGCTAATCATCACTGGTCATTAGAGAAATGCAAATCAAAACCACATGAGATACCATCTCATGCCAGTCAGAATGGCAATCATTAAAAGGTCAAGAAATAACAGCTGCTGGAGAGGATGTGGAGAAATATGAACGCTTTTACACTGTTGGTGAGTGTAAAGTAGTTCAACCATTGTGGAAGACAGTGTGGCATGTAGCATGCTAACATAAGATTCCTCAAGGATCTAGTACCAAAAATAGCATTTGACTCAGCAATCCCATTACTGGGAGGATTATAAATCATTCTATTATAAAGATATATACACATGTATGTTTATTGCAGCACTGTTCACAATAGCAAAGACTTGGAACCAACCCAAATTCCCATCACTGATAGACTGGATTAAGAAAATGTGGCACATATAACCACAGAATATTATGCAACCATAAAAAAGGATAAGTTCATGTCCTTTGCAGGGACATGGATGAAGCTGGAAACTATCATTCTCAGCAAACTAGAACAGAAACAGAAAAGCAAACACACCATGTTCTTACTCATAAGTGGGAGTTGAAGAATGATAACACGTGGAGGGGAACATTACACACTGGGGCCTGTCAGGGGGTGGGGGGATAGGAGAGACAGCATTAGGAGAAATATCTAATGTAGATGGGTTGATGGGTGCAGGATACTACTCTGGCATGTGTATATCTATGTAACAAACCTGCATGTTCTGCACATATACCCCGGAACTTAAAGTGTAATAATTAAAAACAAAAAGACTTTCACAGCCTGCTCCTGGGTGGGAGGCATGTTCTTGTGCACTGAGGGCTACAGAGACCGGACTTCAGTTTGCTAGAAGCTTCCAGGTGAGCCCCGGTAATGTGATACTTGAAATAGAATACAAAGGAGGATGCGCATAGGCCCGTGAGAGAAACACGGAATGTGATGAAAGCACAGAAGAGGGAGACTAAGTAAAGTGGAAGGTGTGTGTCAGGAAAGGCTTTCTAGGCACATTTAAGCCAGGCCTTGAAGAATTGATTGTATTTGGACACAAAAAATGAGGCAGAAGTGAAGGCTGCAAGTCAGTAAAGAAATGAGAAGCCTTGGACAGGATTATAGTATCAGAAAATCCGACTTAAAGACTTAATGATAAGGGAACACCCTAATAGCTCTGCCCAGTTTACGAAGCATTTTGGTATCTATTATTTTATTTGATTTATACAAAATAGGAACTTAAGTCTCAAGACTCTTATCATACTTTACTTTTAGGAAGCCTGGACTGAAGGAACGAATGTGAAAATAGTTGAAGCACTGCAAAATGCTAATGCGGTCACATCCTACTATTTATTACTAATGATTACGAAGTATTAGAGTAGAGAGTATAATTAAATCCAATATACATATTGCTTTATTAATGCCACATTTCCCTAGCCCAGCTTGAATAATAATACCATAAGAGCATTAATAATGCCTGATTCTAACACTGGATTTTATGAATCTCTGTGATTACCTTTTAGAAAGATGGGGATGCAATAAAGAGACATTCATGTGGATACCCACATACGCAGGGCAAGTGCCCACACATGTTTGGACTGGAGACAAACCACAAAAGTGGATGTCCCTGAGGATGGAGACTGGGACTTCTGGCCTATCCAAAGATTACATGACTAGAACTCCCCCACACATGTTCTTTCAGAACTTTGCCCCACCCCCATCAGAAGTGGCATCTAATTCCCTTTTCCTGGAATCCAGGAAGGCTTTGTAACTCTTCTGGAACTGATAGCATACAGCAGAAATGAGGCAGTGTGACTTCCAAGGCTAGGTCATGCAAAGCAATGCAGCTTCTGCCTTGTGAGCTATTATAGAACATACTTTTGGGGCTCTGAGCCATTCTGTGAGACGTCTGAGGCTGCCATAGTAGGAGGAAGCCCAAGCTGCACAGAGGGGTCATGTGCAGTTATTGCAGCTAACTGAAGGCCCAGCTGACCACAGTACTGACTCCCAGATCAGTGGATGAAGACACCCTGTTGGCTCCTGCCCTGGCCATCATGTCATCCCAGATTCTAAGCATTCCTATTTGAAGCTTCTCTTTGTGGAGCAGAAACAAACACTCCCTATTGTGTGTGTTCTGGATTCCTAACTGTCATAATCTGTAAGTGTAAAAAATGTTTTTTTTAAGTCACTAAGTTTTGGGATAATTTGTCACACAACAATAGTAAGTAGATATTCAACTTGATCTATAATGACTTATTTCTTTGCAAAAAAAATCTAAAAAATATATGACAAAATGCTAACATTTGTACATTTGCATTTGTTATATTTTCTTTGAAAGCTTTCTTCCTTTTCATTGAAAAGTTTATATGACCTATACAATACATGAGATACAGATTGTTGAAACTTCCAGTCAATTTCTAAGTGCTAATGTTAAAAAATAATTCTAAAAGACTCACAAGTAAAGATATTTACATTTTACTTTGTATATTTAAGGATTAAAAATGGAGATGAAAATACAGAACTATAAAGTGACTGACAAAGATCATAAGGAGACATCGCTGGAATTGCTACAGTAATGGTTCTACACAGTAGCAAATTCTGATATTGTTTCCCATGACTTATAAATGAGCTAAACATTTCCATAATAGTTTGGAAAGTGTTAGCATGCTACAGCAGATTTGCCTGATATCCATTTTGGAATAACCATGGATTTTGGCCTGATTATTGAAAAACAAACAAACAGGCATCCAGGGATAATTTATCAATACACCATGTTCAGGTTTTGAAATTTGGGTTGTTTACAGATGGAGCATTGCTGAAAAAATAAAGAACAATGGCAAAATGCAATCATTGATATGAAAACCTCCTGAAAGCATCTACTGTTCAAGTAGGTACTTGGAAATTATGGCATTGAAGATAATGAAATACATGACAGTTGGCCTAAAATTACTTCAACATTTCACTAAATCGAATGCTTTCTACAGACCAGCTCCAGATTTCAGATTCATGGCTCCTGGAAGTATGGGTGAATCAGAAGCCTGAAGCACAGCCAGTTGTGTCCATCTGTTAAATGTGTTTGGCTTCATCAGAGCTTGGACAGAGTATGCAAGCAGTGAAAGAAGAGATGTACCGGGGAGCACAAAATGAGCAGAACAGTGAAATA
The DNA here is from genome assembly GCA_031835075.1 of Saguinus oedipus. Lineage (NCBI taxonomy): Eukaryota > Metazoa > Chordata > Mammalia > Primates > Cebidae > Saguinus > Saguinus oedipus. The sequence goes on along the minus strand of CM063172.1, from coordinate 170,304,626 downwards.
TGAAACGGTGACTATGGCAGCTACCTGCGCCAGCCACAGGGGTCCCTACAGAGTAGGAATCCTATTCCTGCCTTTCGCACAGCTGACGCATTGGCGTGATACACAAGGTCAAGAGCGAGGAGGTGAGTGAACGGCAACCTCAAGCTCGTCGGAGACTCCAGGAAGCACAGATTCTGCAGTGTGGTGGGGATGATGGCGACCACACTGGGTCGAGGAGTGAGTGAAAGGTGAGAATGTAGGGTTGATAAATGTGCCTGTGACAGGGAATTACAGGTGCTCAGCTGAAGAGCAACACAGGGATAAAGGACACTGCTCTAAAGTGTAGGTGCACCTGAGCAGGTTTAAGTGTGGGGGATGAGCAAAGAATGCCAGTGAAGGAGAGACTGAAGACAGAGGCATTAAGGGTGTGGTGGGCAGGTGGAAATCACTTGAGAAGCCAGGAGGGGTAAGACCAGGGCACAGGTGGAAAAATAAGCTTTCAAGAGGGGGCAGCATTATAGCTCTTCTGTGGGTTAGAAGGAAGCGATGGGAGCAGATAAGAAGTTGATTGCCCTAGTGAAGGACATTGAAGCAGTGTATTATTCCAAGTTTTCTGTTTTCTCAGGGAAGTGGAGAGTGAGGGATTTGCTAAGAGTGGGTGGGGAGGGACAGGTTGGAAGTTGGCAGAGAACAGAGACTGGAGAATCAGAGTGGACACCAGGACACTCGGCACAACTCTCAGGCAACACCAGGACACTGGGAACTAGAGAAGACAGAGCAGCATGTGCTGGGAATGGTGTCTCCAGGAGTGCTCTCAGCCCAGGCAAGGCAGTGGGAAGGGCAGTGGGGCCACTGGAAGATGTGGGCTGAAGAACTGGACCAAAGATATAGGCTGGATGAAGGAGGAAGTGGAGGAAGACTCAACAGAGAGGGTGCAGGGACATTATGGGTGAAGGTAGCTGAGTGGCATGAGGCTGGCACCAACTGCAGAGGTATAGGGGAGGGGCCTGGGCCTCCTGTTCATGGCAGTGTCCCAGCACCCATAGCGGTGCTCCATCAACTATGATATGCCTAGATGCCCTGACCACTCTATATTACCTCTTGAATGAGCAAATCAGTGCATCTCAGACATGGCCCAAGGCAGGGCTTCCAGGTGACAGGAACACCACTGAAGACAGCAGCACAAGACACTGGGCAGCAGCATGACTGGCAGGGCAGAGGAGGGTTCAGTTACATTAAAAATCTGCACATGGAAGAGCTATCAATGCCTGATGGGGGTATGTGCCATTTCTATAGGACGTACCTTCTAGTGGTGTGCAAGTAGCAATAGAGGGGGAAGCGCTTCAGTGAAGGCAACCACATGAGGTGGTTTGGCTGTGTCCACTCCAATCTCACCTTGAATTCTAGTTCCCATATCTCCATGTGTCATGGGGGAAACCTGGCGGGAGCTAATTCAATCATGGGGGCATTTACCCCCATGCTGCTTTTCTCATGATAGTGAGTTCTTACAAGATCTGATGGTTTTATAAGGGGCTTTTACCCCTTTTGCTCAACATTTCTACTGGCTGTTGCCATGTAAAGAAGGACATGTTTGCTTCCCCTTCCACCATGATTGTAAGTTTGCTGAGACCTCCCCAGCACTGCAGAACTGTGAGTCAATTAAACCTCTTTCCTTTATATATTACCCAGTATTCAGTATGTCTTTATTAGCTGTATAAAAATGGACTAACACAGTAAATTTGTACTGCAGAAGATGGGGTGCTGCCATAAGGATACCCAACTTTGGAACTAGGTAACAGGCAGAAGTTGGAACAGTTTGGAGGTCTCAGAAGAAGACAGGAGGATGTAAGAAAGTTTGGAACTTCCTAGAGACTTGTTGAATGACTTTGACCAAAATGCTGATAGTGATACAGACAATGAAATCCAGGCTGAGGCTGAGGTGGTCTCAGATGGAGATGAGGAGCTTGTTGGAGACTGGAGTAAAGGTCACTCTTGCTATGCAAAGAAACTGGCAGCATTTTGCCCATGCCCTGGAGATCTTGGAAGTTTGAACTTGAGAGAGACGATTTAGAGTCTCTGTTGGAAAAAACTTCTAAGCAGCAAAGTGTTCAAGAGGAAGCAGAGCGTAACAGTTCAGAAATTTGCAGGTTAGTATCGGGAAAGAAAAGAAAAACCCATTTTCTGGGTAGAAATTCAAGCACTGCAGAAATTCGCATAAGTAATGGGTCAAGACATTGGGGAAAATGCCTCCAGAGCCTGTCAGAGACCTTCACAGCACCCCCTCCCATCACAGGTCTGGAGGCTTAAGAGGGAAACCTGGTTTCCTGGGTGGGAGCCTCATGCTATGTGCAACCTTGGGACTTTGTGCACTGCATCCCAGTCACTTCAGCTGTGGCTAAAAGGGGCCAAGGTACAGCTCAGGCCGTGGCTTTAGAGAGGACAAGCCCCAAGTCTTGGCAGCTTCCACATGGTGTTGGTCCTATGGGTGTGCAGAGAACAAGAACTGGGGTTCGAGAACCTCTGCCTAGATTTGAGAGGATATATGGAAATGTATGGATGTCCAGGCAGAGGTGGATTGTGGGGCACAGCCCTCACGGACAACCTCTGCTAGGGCAATGTAAGGGGAATGGGGGGGTCAGAGCCCCCCTACAGAATCCTTATCAGGTTACTTCCTAGTGGAGCTGTGATAAGAGGGCCACTGTTCTCCATACCCCAGAATGGTAGATCCACTGACAACTTGCACCATGTGCCTAGAAAGGTCACAGACCCTCAATGCCAGTCATGAAGGCAGCTGGGAGGGGTGCTGAACCCTGCACAGACACAGGGGCAGAGCTGTCTAAGGCTGAGGGAGCCCACCTTTTGCTTCAGTATGATCTGGATGTGAGACATGGAGACAAAGGAGAGCATTTTGGAGCTTTAAGGTTTAATGATTGCCCTCATGGATTTCAGACTTGCGTGGGTCTTGTAGCCCCTTTGTTTTGGCCAATTTTTCCCATTTGTAATGGCTGTATTTATCCAATGCCTGTACTCCCATTGTATCTAGGAAGTAACTAACTTACTTTTGGTTTTGCACGCTCATAGGTGGAAGGGACTTGCCTTGTCTCAAATGAGACTTTGGACTTGGACGAAGGCTGGAGTGAGTTAAGAATTTGGGGGACTGTTGGGAAGGCATGATTGTGTTTTGAAATGGGAGGACCTGAGATTTAGGAGGAGACAGGGGTGAAATTATATGGTTTGCCTATGTCCTCACCCAAATCCCATCTTGAATGGTAGTTTCCATAGTCCCCATGTGTTGTTGGCAGGGGCTACCTGGTGGGAGGTAATTGAATCATGGGGGTGGTTACCCCATGATGCTGTTCTCATGATAGCGAGTGAGTTCTCATGGAATCTCATGGTTTTATAGGAGGCATGTCCCCCTTTTTCTCAGCACTTCTCCTTGCTGTCACCATGTGAAGAAGGAAGTGTTTGCCTCCCCTTCCGCCATGATTGTAAGTTTCCTGAGGTCTCCCAACCATTCTGAATTGTGAGTCAATTAAACCTCTTTCCTTTATAAATTATCCAGTCTTGGGTATGTCTTTATTAACAGCATGAGAACGAACTAATACACCACATCAGTGAGTAGTAGCTGAATTTTAAAGAATTGAACTTCCAATGACTTTCTTTAAAAAGAGTCACATTTTTCATTCAAATGTAAGGTTAGCCATCATCATCACAATGAAAGAATCACTAGCTAGTGCAAGCCTCATTTAGACCAGTGACTCTCAAAGTGTGGTCCCCAGACCTGTGACAACAGCAACATCTGGGAACTGCAAAGGTTAGAAATGCACATTTTCAGGTCCTACCCCAGACCAACTGGAGCAGAAACTCCAGTGAGGCCCAGCAGTCTCCTTTCACAAGCCCTCCAGGTGATTCTGAGATCTGCTAAGATCTGAGAGCCCTCAAGTCAGGTGGGTTGGGAGAGGACATTGGTTTAGAGTGAGGCAGACCCTGCAGGGAAACCAGTTTTCATGATGTCTTAATTTGGGTGAGTTACAAAACTACTTCCAGCCTCAATTCTATCCTTTGAAATAGAGGAAAACAATGACTTACCTCATGAGGCTATTTCTGATGCTAAAGACAGTTTAACATTTAAACACCTGGAATCTAGTTATTACATCTTGTGACTGGAATTTTTCAGTAATCAAAATAACCCCAAAGAGTACATTATCTCACACAGATTTTAAAAACGTAATGATTCATGAATCAAGTAAGTATATTATTTTCTATAGTAAAAAATATTATATTGATATAAAACAATATAAACTCGGTAAGGTAAAACATAATGTGTACACTTTAACAGAGCATAGCTATTAAAAACTGTAAGTCCGATTAAAACCTAAATGAAGCCATTGGCTTTTCAATTGTTCATATGGAGGAAGGTAATTGTAGGTTTCATATGCCATTTCAGCCTGATTTATCTTCTGATCCTGCTCTAAGTGATGGAGTCCTCTTGTTATAACAGTTTCCTAACTGGGGAGTCCTCTCTGGTGCCAGAGGTTTGATTCTTCTCTGAACAGCCTCTTTTCTGAGAGTCTTTTCCTTCACATGGACAACTAGGTAACAATTTTTCTTAAGAGATCATCAATAGGTTCTTTTACTAACAGTAGGTTTTGACGACCTCCCTCTATTGTGCCTTACTGAGAAAGAATTTGGTGCCTGCCCCTTTACTGAAAACCGGATCTGATTTGTTGACTTTAATTTCTGCATCCGTGACTTGTTCCTCAGAAACCCCGTCACACTGCAGTTGTCAGCGCTGCACCGATCTAGCCATCTGTGTCAGGCTGCTTCACACCTCCTGGCTCTGCAGTTGGCAAAAATATCTTAATTAGTTAAGAAGAAAGTGTAAACAGCAGTAACTAAACGCTCTCACCTTTGCGGCCTCTGTGCAGCCAGTCTCTACCTTCCAACAATGCACCTACCACAGGGACTATACAAATATAGTTGAAGTCATGTAGTTTGCACAAATGTAGATACCAGCCTTCTTCCTTAATGTGTCATCAACATTTCTGTGTTATATTTTATAAGCATGGTGTCCTCATCCCTGTAGTGACTATATCACATGGCTACACCACATTTATTTAACCATAGCCCCCCCATATTACATATGCAAGTAATCACAGCTTTTCATCATTACACATTTTGTGAATCATCTTCCTGCTTGTGGCTCACTTAGGGTGACCAATTGTCCCAGATTCTCTGGTACTCTCCTGATTTCGACGCTGAAATTTCCATGTCCCAGGACACCCTCTCACTCCCATTCAAGTGTGGACAGCTGGTCAGCCTGGGAGAGCCCCAGATGCAAGCAGAAGAAAGTGGGGCCAGCACGCTGAAGAGTTATCAAGGAAACCCCCCCCCCAGACAAAGGTGGGTTTGAAGGCAGCCCCTGTGCTGGGGGCAGGGACATGTCCACTTAAGGTTTATGGGGCTGCCCCTTCAGGGGGACATAAGATGTTGGCAGGAGATGCAAGACATGCAAGTGCTTGGAAACAGAGAAGCAGAATTCTGCAGACTGTGGCCTGGGAGGATTAGGGACAGAGTCTGTGCTCTGTCCTATGGGGAGTGGGCAAGGATGGTGGCAGCTTACCAGGGACACAGCCCAGGCCACAGGAAAGCCCCATACCCTCCCCATCCAGCATTCAGAGCCGGCTGCAACTGAACCTAAGCTGAGCACACATCTGACAGGGGTGATAACCGGAGCCTGAGGCTTCTCTGGGGAGGGCCCTGATCTTGTGAGCAGGCCGCCTGAACCTGGGAGAAGCTCTAGCCCCTAGAGAGGAGGCACAGGCCCTGAGTCAGAACTTCCTGCCTCACAGGTGTGCCGGTCACATGGAACAAATGTGGCCTTTGCGATGGGATCTTCCTAGACAAGGTGTCACGACAGAAGCGAGTCAAGGCCGGGCAGGGATGGGCTGAGACCTCTGCTCCCACCTCCAGGTTGTTTCCCTCACCTGGAACTCCCACCTGCTCTTCCAGCCCCTGCTCATTTCAGCTCCTGCTGGACACATTGCCCCCTTACAGCATCTTCTTGGGCCTTCCACCAGGCTTAGGCCGAGACCCTCTCTTTCCGCCCCTCGGCCACACTGTGCGCATCAGGGTGCGATGCCCCTCATCTGGTCTGCCTGATACAGCTGCCTGCAACCCCGGGAGCCCAGCCCAGCCTCATCCCTTGGCGGGCTCTGGGGCTGCCTGCGCTCAGTTGGAGACATCTCGGTCTGCCCAAAGGACCCCCTGGCAGGAGTGAAGGATCCGTGGGTCCCTGGATGGGACGTCCTCGTGCCCACTCCTGGCTCCCTGGCCCTGGCCCAGCCCTCCCAGAGCTCCGAGGGTGCCACTGCTGGCAACACCTTGAGCTCAGGTCATTTGCTTTCACTGCTCCTGGGCACAGGTTTCTGTGCTGATGTCACCTGGGTCCTCTCTGGCTCTGGAGCGTGGGTGAGCCCACAATGCCAGAAGGGTCATGCCAGGGACCAAAAGCCTGTGCGCACATTCTTCCTCCTCTCCCTCTCCCCTTCCCTCCCCACGGCTGCCCCCTCAGAGAGCCTAAAGCATGAAGTAGCTCCCATGCCCTCGCCTTAGCCTCTATTTCCCTGGAAACTCACATGGAGACACTCACCATACAAAAAGACCATGTGGAGGGTTGAAGGATCACCTGACTTCAGGTGATCCTCCCACCTTGACCTCCCAAGTGCTGGGACTACAGCCACTGCACCCAGCTGCTTGTATGTATCTTTTATACTTCGACAAAGGAAAGTAGTAAAAGGCCAAAGCGTTTGGATTCAGACAGGCCTATAACTGTGCCTGCCCATAAAACTGCCAGAGCAGAGTCCAGCAGAGGGTTTTGGACATGTCTGCTGCCTTCTCTTCCTAACCAGAAAGCTGATGTGCTCCTTGAAGACAGAAGCAATCCCTGAAATTCTGAACCTGAGCACACATAGAAGCTACAAAATCCTACAAAATGGATTACAAGAAAATCTGGGGAATGCAACTACTAAGTTGGTGATTGAATTGTTGGCTTAAACACCAGGCTTTTCAGTTGAAAACTTCGAGGCATCTTCCATGTGACGTGTTCTGGGGACACAGCATCCCTGGGTGACCCCTGAAATTTGTGCACTGTTCATCCCTGTTTTGCAGCCAGGTGACACCCACAGGTAAACAGCTCCTGGGAAGGCTTGGGTCAGCTGTCCCAAGGGGTTCAGGGTATCTGAATGGTGTATCTAGTCTGCAAGGTGCAAGTTTATGCCACAGATTACTTTAAATGATGTTTCATTGTATTCTCAAGTTACCACAGAAGCTGACCTAGTGTTAGTAAGGGAAAGCTCCCCAGACACACACATTTCTTCATGTGCTTAGTGGCCTTTTGGAGAAGTTTATTCTCATGAAAACTCTCTGTATTTTTTGTTGATTCCTCTGCAAGACTGGCTATCGCTTCCTTGTTGATTTACAGAAATTTCTTTCCTATTCTAGAGATGTCAGTTAATTACTTGCTGGTTCAGACATTGCAATTTATTTTCCAAGTCTTCCATTCTGCAACTCCAGATTCTGGACAAGTTACCTAATCTCTCTGTGCCTTCCTTTCCTCCTCTACAAAATATCTACAAAAATGTCATATTAACTCATCCATTTTTATGGCTGCATAGTATTCATGGTGTATATATGCCACATTTTCTTTAATCAGTGTATCATTGATGGGCATTTGAGTTGGTTCCAAGTCTATGCTATTGTGAACAGTGCTGCAATAAACATACGTTCATGTCCTTTGAAGGGACACGAATAAAGCTGGAAACCATCATTCTCAGCAAACTGACACAAGAACAGAAAACCAAACACCATATGTTCTCACTCGTAAGTGGGTGTTGAACAGTGAGAGCGCATGGACACAGGGAGGGGAACATCACACGCTCGAGCATGTAAGGGGATAGGGGGCTAGGGGAGGGATAGCAGGGGGTGGGGGATAGGAGAGGGATAGCGTCAGGAGAAATACCTAATGTAGATGAAGGGGTGATAGATGCAGCAAACCACCATGGCATGTGTATACCTATGTAACAAACCTGCACATTCTGCACATGTACTCCAGGATTTCAAGTATAATAAAAAATTTCAGGAAATAAACATTCACCTGCCCCCGCAAAACAAATGGCACATGCACCCTGAAGTGGGTGGGGATTAAGTGAGTTGAACACATGTCAGACGCCTCCAGCAGTGTTGAGTGTCCAGTGAACATGTTGAAGCCTCTGGTGCAGATTCTATAACTCCGTAACAACCCTAATTATGGCTGTACTCGGTGTCATTGTCATCATTCAGTTAACTTTGCTGATGGTGTCTGTCATGAGACAGACATCTGCTGTAATCTAGATAATCAATTTTTGGCTTATAGTTTTCTTTAAAAGGTCTTTTCCTGACCTGGTCACGTTTCTCTGTGTGTTCCTTTGTTAACATCACCTTTTCCTTTGACATTTAATTCTTCAGTCCACCTTGAGTCCACCTGTGCATGTGGGGATAGGTGGATTGATTATTCTCCATAACTGATGGGTCATTACTTTTCCCAACACCACTTAGCCAAAAATCCATCCTCTCCCCATGGAGTTACGGGGCTGTCCTTACTGTATATGATGTTCCCCTGGGTGGAGTCAGTCTCTAAGTGCTCTGTTCTGTCCATTGGTCCACTTGTCTGTTCTTGTTCCAATACCATGCTGTTCTAATTACTTTGGCTTGGAATTTCAATTTAATTTCTGGTAGAGGAATCCCTCTTCTTACTCCCTACTTCTTCTTTTAGAATAATTTACCTGCTTCTAGGCCTTTGTTCTTCCATATAAATGTTAGAATAACTCCCTTTGCCTCTTCTTTAACTGATGAAACATAGGAACCTGGATTCCCCTCTCCATGATCATCTTATATTTTGTCACCAAGCCAATCACAGGTTAAGGTAAAAAGACTCCATTTTGGGAGAAAAGTTAATAAATTAAATACAAGTCATATATCAGCATTAACTTAAATGTTTTGGAAAGGGAAATAGAGCATGGACCTTCCTGAGACTGCTTTAGGAAAGGTGGTTTTGAATGTGCTTTCTCGGATAATGTTTTCTGGGTCAGGACAATACTTCGATTTGACTAATGCTGGACTTTGAAGCTCTTTTAGTAAAGTTGTTGTTTGTTTATGTTCTTAAGGAAAAGAGGTTTAATAAAGAGAGACTTGGAGAATGAAAAGGCAGATCAATTAGAGTAACTCAAATAATTTGTAGCTTATATGTATTTTTTTTAAGACGGAGTTTTGCTCTTGTTGCCCAGGCTGGAGTGCAAGGTGCAATTTCAACTCACTGCAACCTTGCCTCAAGTGATTCTTCTGCCTCAGCCTCTGAGTAACTGGGATTACAGGCGCCCAGTACCACACCCAGCTAATTTTTGTATTTTTAGTAGAGATGGGGTTTCACCCTGTTGTCCAGGCTGGTCTCAAACTCCTGACCTTGTGATCCACCTTCCTTGGCTCCTCAAAGGGCTGAGATTGCAGGTGTGAGCCACCATGCCAGGACATTTGTATGTATCTTTTATACTTTGACAGATTGTAAGGTTTAAAAAAAGAAAAATCATTTAAGTGAAATGTCTACGAATGTTTAGTAAGAAAAAATAATTGTATAGCATGCAATTAAATAAGAATTGAATATTATTGTAAAAAGAATACTATGATTATAAATACATATATGTTTTTACTATTCTTCTAATAGTTGTAATAGGATAATGAGTTAGAAGTCACACTGAACCAATGTGAAATCCAAAGAAGGAGTCATAATTAGTCTTTCTTGGACTCTGTTTACAAATATTATTACCGTTCTTTACAGAAAATCTTCACATATGAAAAAATCACCATCCAAACATAGACTATCTGTTCAAATGGAGAGTATGTAGAATATAGGTCAACAGCTTCCATTGTGAATGCTTCTTCAACAAAGTTGAGTCTCGACCCTATCACCAATTTTCTGTTGCTTTTGTCTCCTGGTACTGTGATGTATCAAATCTACAGGGCTAGATTGAATTACAGCTTTCTATTGCTTCATAAAATTGCCTGTTTGATGTACACCATAAATTAAACTGCAGGGTCTCCTTGTGGCCAAAAAATCCAGATCCTACGATGTCTTTTTTGATATTTCCTTTTTTGCTGAACATCATAAGCTGTCTTTCCCTAATTTTAAATTTAGTATGATCAGTTATTAAGCACACTATGTTTTCTGGTAATTAAGGAAGAAAATAAGTTTCTAAGCAGGAAATGAGTATTGATAACTGTCAGGTTAAATGGAGTGTATTATAATGTGGCTTTTTGCCCCCATTGGATATTAAACTACTTTCATGAATTAAATTTTAGTGTCGATTCAATGTTACGAGAATTGGAATGCTTAATATATAAAGCACTTTAGCCCAAATTTACCTCAACCCTAACCTGAAGCTCAATATTCATGATTACTGCTCCACCGTAACTGCTGTGTCTTCATTTCATAGACTTAGGTTTGGATGGAGGGAGTATTTTCTTTGAGATCAGATTCTCATAGCAACACAAGCACACTGTGATCTGATATCTTGATTGCCTATAGAGTCTTTGCAAAACTGCCCCCCAAACAACCTCAGGCAAATTTATCTTATTGACCCAACTAGAATACAGGCATGAGCCAGATGGCTGCCTTTCTGACCACAGTACCTTTGGGACACCTTCTGTTGTCCATATTTATTGAAGGATTTCCAGTGCTCATGAGAAAATGGGATGGAGCTCAAGCCCCACAGCCCCACAGCTGAGTCTTCAGCCCCCACTGAGCTCTGGTCTAGCCCGGCCTGGGAATTCCCTCGTTCTAGGAAAGTCTAGGGCTCTGTCCCAGCATCCCTGTGATCAGACTGCAATCGGAAAGCAGTGTGGGGTTTTGAGCGAATCTACACCCAGCAAGCCCAGACCAGACCAGGCAAGGCGAGGACTTGGGCACCACCATTAGTGACAAAGAGCAGAAGGAGGGAACGGGCATATGTCCAGGGCCTTCCACGTGCTCAGCGGTTCCTGCATGTTTCTCATCTATCCACAGAGCCACCTTAATGGGGGGATTGTTCCCTCTGTGTCACAACTGAATCCATGGGGGCTTGAGAAATCTTGCCAAATCAGGGAGCTCCAACCCCGAGCCTGGGCCATTACCTAGTTTTATTACTAACTTCCAGTTTGTACCAGCTCCAGAGAGTGGACCCTGGCCACATCCTCAGTATTGGAATCTTTCTTGGTGCCCTCCCTAAAGTACACTTCCCTCAGCCCTAGGGGCTTGCCATCTGCCCAGATGTCCAGGCCCCAGCTGCCTCTCTGAGTTAACTTCCTCAGTATCTGTTGTCAGCATCTATGACCGTCATCAGGTACTTACATATCTCAGACAACAGGACAAGCACTTTGAATGCCTTATTTATGTAAGTCTCCCCACTCAAACCAGGAAAATCCCAGGACTGGGCTAGTCCAGAACTCAGAAACCCTCAAATTCAGCCATTTTCTCTCATCCACACAACTGGGAAGTCTATGTTCTTAGCTACCTGTTTGCCTTAGCAATATGCTACACTAAACCAGTTCAGATCTAAAATTTAATCATTTTTTTCCACAAATATTTGCAAAAATAAATTGTTATTATCTAATGATCTCTGAAGTTAAAAAATAGAAAAACAATTTTACTTGTTCCTGTAATAATTTGACTTGTTGGATTTAAAATAAAAATTATTCTGGGGGGATTTCCAAGATGGCGCAGTAGGAACAGCTCGGGATTGCAGCTCTCAGTGAAGGCACAGAGGGTGAGTCCTAGCCACATTTTCAGACAGACCTTTGTTGCCCACAGAATGGAGAAATTCCCAGGTGTAGGAGAGACAGGGGACACCAGCACAGCCCTTTTAGCTTGCGCAGCCGTTTTGGCCGGCGGTGCCGCAGCACAGCGGCACCCTGTACAAAACTCATTGGTCTGGGTGCCCTGATAAACTGGCAATCTGAGATTTGGGAGGGCAGATTAACATATCCATCTGATTAAACAGGACTTGGACAGTGAGCCAGACCAGGAGATTCCTGGGAAGTGTGATTTGAGCCTGTGCAGTGGGTCGTGGCACGGGAAATCACACAGATCCCTGTGCCCCATCAGCAGGTGACTGAAACACCTGTGAGAGAGTCAACCATTCAACCTAAAAAAAAAAAGAGAGAGAGAGAGAGAGAGAGAGAGAAAGGACTCTGAGGCAGGGAGCCAGGTGATCAGGCTCGGCGGGTCCCACACCCACAGGGACAAACAAAATGGCAATTTGAAACGCTCGGGGTTGAGAGTTTTACTGTGGGCTCAGCTGAATCCAGGACGGTGCAGCTCGGTGGGGGAGGGGCATCCGCCACTACGGACGCATCCTGCCCCTACTGAGGTACACACCCATTGCTGAAGCAGCCTGCCATTGCCGAGGCAACCCGCCATAACAGATAGACTCAGCCAACAGGGCGGAGCCCACCACAGTAGGGCGGAGCCCACCACAGTAGGGCGGAGCCCCGCGGCGGCAGGGCGGACCCCGCGGTAGGAGGGCGGAGCCTCAGCAGGCAATTAGTGACTAGACTGCCTCCTGGCTGGGCAGGACAGTGCAATGGATACTCATAAAGAAAGCCCCAACTCCCTGACACAGAGCATCTGAGGGGAAAAAGAGGGGGTTTTATAAGTTCTGCTGCAGCAGACCTAAACACACCCGCCCAACAACCCTGAATGTACAATGGAGCTCACAGTTCAGCACTTGAGCTCCTATAAAGTACAGACCGTCTCCTCAAGCAGCTCCCTGACCCCTGTATATCCAAAGAGTCACCTCAAAAAAGGACTAATCAGACTGACATTTGGCGGGCATCATTCTGGGACAAAGATAGCAGAAGAAGAAACTGGTAGCATCCCTCACTGTCCCGCAGCTGCTACAGGTGTACCCCAGACAAGCAGGGCCTGGATTGGACCTCAGCATTCGTACAGCAGAGGGGCTAGACTGTTAGAAGGAAAACTAAGTAACAGAAATACTTCATCATCAGCAATCTGGGTGTCCACTCAGAGACCCAATTGAAAAGTCAGCAACTACTAAGACGACAGGTGGATAAATCCACAAAGATGGGAAGAAACCAGCGCAAAAAGGAGGAAAACACCCGAAACCAAAACACCTCACCTCCAACAAAGGACCAAAACTCCTCACCAGCAAGGGAACAAAGCTGGACGGAGAATGAGTGTGACGAAATGACAGAATCAGACTTCAGAAGGTGGATAATGAGAAATTTCAGTGAGCTAAAAGAACATGTTCTAAATCAATGCAAAGAAACTAAGAACCTTGAAAAAAGATTCGAGGAAATGATAACAAGAATGGACAACTTAGAGAGGAATATGAATGAATTGAAGGAGCTGAAAAACACAACACGAGAACTTCGTAAAGCATGCACAAGTTTCAAAAGCTGAATTGACCAAGCAGAAGAAAGAATATCAGAAGTCAAAGATCAAATCAATGAAATAAAATGAGAAACCAAGATTAGAGAAAAAAGCACAAAAAGGAATGAACAAAATCTCCAAGAAATGTGGGATTATGTGAAGAGACCTAACCTACGTTTGATAGGTGTACCAGAATGTGACGAAGAGAATGAATCCAAGCTGGAAAATACTCTTTAGGATATTATCCAGGAAAATTTCCCCAACCTAGCAAGCCAGGGCAATACTCAAGTCCAGGAAATACAGAGAACACCACAAAGATATTCTGCAAGAAGAGCAACCCCAAGGCACATAGTCATCAGATTCACCAGGGTTGAAATGAAGGAGAAAATACTAAGGGCAGCCAGAGAGAAAGGTCGGGTCATCCACAAAGGGAAGCCCATCAGACTCACAGCAGATCTCTCGGCAGAAACTCTACAAGCCAGAATACAGTGGGGGCCAATATTCAACATCCTTAAAGAAAAGAACTTTCAACCCAGAATTTCATATCCAGCCAAACTGAGCTTCATAAGTGAAGGAAGAATAAAATCTTTTGCCAACAAGCAAGTACTCAGAGATTTTGTCACCGCCAGGCCTGCTTTACAAGAGCTCCTGAAAGAGGCACTACACATAGAAAGGAACAACCAGTACCAGCCATTCTAAAAACATACCAAATGCTAAAGAACATCAACAAAATGAAGATTCTGCATCAACTAATGGGCAAAACAGCCAACTAGCATCAAAATGGCAGTATCAAATTCACACATAACAATATTAACCCTAAATGTAAATGGGCTAAATGCACCAATCAAAAGACACAGACTGGCAAATTGGATAAAAAACCAAAACCCATCGGTGTGCTGTATCCAAGAAACCCATCTGACATGCAAGGATACACAAAGGCTCAAAATAAAGGGATGGAGGAAGATTTACCAAGCAAATGGAGAGCAAAAAAAAGCAGGAGTTGCAATTCTCGTCTCTCATAAAATAGACTTTAAAGCAACAAAGATCAAAAGAGACAAAGAAGGTCATTACATAATGGTAAAAGGATTGATAGAACAAGAAGAGCTAACGATCCTAAATATATATGGACCCAATGCAGGAGCACCCAGATATATAAGGCCAGTTCTTAACAACTTACAAAGAGACTTAGACTCCCACACAATAATAGTGGGAGACTTTAACACTCCACTGTCAATATTCGACAGATGAACCAGACAGAAAATTAACAAGGATATCCAGGGCTTGAACTCAGACCTGGAACAAGCAAACCTGATAGACATTTACAGAACTCTCCACCCCAAATCCACAGAATGTACATTCTTCTCAGCACCACATCACACCTACTCCAAAATTGACCACATAATTGGAAGTAAAGCACTCCTCAGCAAATGCAAAACAACTAAAATCATAACAAACAGTCTCTCAGACCATAGTGCAATCAAGTTAGAACTCAGAATTCAGAAACTAACTCAGAACTGCACAGCTTCATGGAAACTGAACAAGTGGCTCTTGAATGTTGATTGGATAAACAATGAAATGAAGGCAGAAATAAAGTTCTTCGAAACCAACGAGAACGAAGACACAACATACCAGAATCTCTGGGACACATTTAAAGCAGTCTCTAGAGGAAAATATATAGCAATAAGTGCCCACATGAGAAGAGTGGAGAGATCCAAAATTGACACCCTGTCATCAAAATTGAAGGAGCTAGAGGAGCAAGATCAAAAAAACTCAAAACCTAGCAGAAGACAAGAAATAACTAAGATCAGAGCAGAACTGAAGGAGATAGAGACACAAAAAAAACCTTCAAAAAATCAATAAATCCAAGAGCTGGTTTTTCAAAAAGCTCAACAAAATAGACAGACCACTAGCCAGACTGATAAAAAAGAAAAGAGAGAACAACCAAATAGATGCAATAAAAAATGATAAAGGGGAAATCACCGTAGATTCCACAGAAATTCAAACCATCATCAGAGAATACTACAAACAACTCTAGGCACATAAACTAGTAAACCAGGAAGAAATTGATAAATTCCTGGACACTTGTGTCCTCCCAAGCCTAAACCAGGAGGAAGCCGAAACTATGAATAGACCAATAACAAGGTCTGAAGTTGAGGCAGCAATTAAGAGCCTACCACACAAAAAAAGCCCAGGTCCAGATGGGTTCACAGCCGAATTCTACCAGACACACAAAGAGAAGCTGGTACCATTCCTTCTGAAACTATTCCAAATAATTCAAAAACAGGGAACCCTCCCCAAATCATTTTATGAGACCAACATCATCCTGATACCAAAACCCGGCAGAGACTCAACAAGAAAAGAAAACTTCAGGCCAATATCCATGATGAACATAGATGCAAAAATCTTCAATAAAATACTGGCAAACAGATTGCAACAGCACATTAAAAAACTTATCCATCATGATCAAGTAGGATTCATCCCGGGGATGCAAGGCTGGTTCAACATACGCAAGTCTATAAATGTAATTCACCACATAAACAGAAGCAAAAACAAAAACCACATGATTATCTCAATTGACGCAGAGAAGGCATTTGACAAAATTCAACAGCCCTTTATGCTAAAAACCCTCAATAAACTCAGTACTGATGGAACATATCTCAAAGTAATAAAAGCTATTTATGAGAAACCAACAGCCAATATCATACTTAATGGGCAAAAACTGGAAGCATTCCCTTTGAAATCCGGCACTAGACAAGGACGCCCTCTCTCACCACTCCTATTCAACATAGTACTGGAAGTTCTAGCCAGAGCAATCAGGCAAGAAAAAGAAATAAAGGGTATTCAAATAGGAAAGGTGGAAGCCAAATTGTCTCTATTTGCAGATGACATGATAGTATACCTTGAAGACCCCATCACCTCAGCCCAAAAGCTCCTGAAACTGATAAACAACTTCAGTAAAGTCTCAGGATATAAAATCAATGTGCAAAAATCACAAGCATTCCTATACACCAATAACAGACTTAAAGAGAACCAAATCAAGAACGAACTGCCATTCACAATTGCTACAAAGAAAATAAAATACCTAGGAATACAACTCACAAGGAACGTAAGGGACCTCTTTAAGGAAAACTACAAACCACTGCTCAATGAAATAAGAGAGGACACAAACAGATGGAGAAACATTCCATGTTCGTGGTTAGGAAGAATCAATATCATGAAAATGGCTATACTGACCAAAGTAATTTACAGAATCAATGCTATCCCCATCAAGCTACCATTGAATTTCTTCACAGAACTGGAAAAAACCACCATGAACTTCATATGGAACCAAAAGAGAGCCCACATAGCCAAGTCAATTCTAAGCAAAAAGAACACAGTGGGAGGCGTCACACTACCAGACTTCAAACTATACTACAAGCCTACAGTAATCAAAACAGCATGGTACTGGTACCAAAACAGAGATATAGACCAATGGAACAGAACAGAGGCATTGGAGGCAACACAACATATCTACAACCACATAATCTTTGATAAACCTGAAGCAATGGGGAAAGGATTCCCTGTTTAATAAATGGTGTTGGGAAAACTGGTTAGCCAGGTGCAGAAAGCAGAAACTGGACCCCTTCCTGACACCTTACACTAAAATTAACTCCAGATGGATTAAAGACTTAAACATAAGACCTGGCACCATAAAAACCCGAGAAGAAAATCTAGGCAAAACCATTCAGGACATAGGAGTAGGCAAGGACTTCATGACCAAAACACCAAAAGCATTGGCAACAAAAGCCAAAATAGACAAATGGGACCTAATCAAACTCCACAGCTTTTGCACAGCAAAAGAAACAGTCACTAGAGTGAATCGGCAACCAACAGAATGGGAAAAAATTTTTGCAGTTTACCCATCTGACAAAGGGCTGATATCCAGAATTTACAAAGAACTCAAACAGATTTACAGGAAAAAAACAAACAAGCCCATTCAAAAATGGGCAAAGGATATGAACAGACACTTTACAAAAGAAGACATACATGAGGCCAACAAACACATGAAAAAATGCTCATCATCACTGGTCATTAGAGAGATGCAAACCAAAACCACATTGAGATACCATCTCATGCCAGTTAGAATGGCGATCATTAAAAAATCTGGAGACAACAGATGCTGGAGAGGATGTGGAGAAGTAGGAACACTCTTACACTGTTGGTGGGAGTGTAAATAAATTCAACCATTGTGGAAGACAGTGTGGCGATTCCTCAAGGACCTAGAAATAGAAATTCCATTTGACCTAGCAATCCCATTACTGGGTATATATCCAAAGGACTATAAGTCATTCTACTATAAGGACACATGCACACAAATGTTCATTGCAGCACTGTTTACAATAGCAAAGACCTGGAACCAACCCAAATGCCCATTGATGATAGATTATACTGGGAAAATGTGGCACATATACACCATGGAATATTATGCAGCGATCAAAAATGATGAGTTTTTGTCCTTTGTAAGGACATGGATTAATCTGGAGAACATCATTCTCAGCAAACTGACACAAGAACAGAAAATGAAATACCACATACTCTCACTCATAGGCGGGTGAGGAAAAATGAGAACACATGGACACAGGGAAGGGGGTACTACACACTGGGGTCTATTGGGGGGAATAGGGGTGGGACAGTGGGGGGGAGATGGGGAGGGATAGCCTGGGGAGAAATGCCAAATGTGGGTGAAGGGAGGAAGGCAGCAAAACACACTGCCATGTGTGTACCTATGCAACTATCTTGCACGTTCTGCACATGTACCCCAAAACCTAAAATGCAATAAAAATGAAAAAAATTATTCTGTGTATGCTGTATATGGATATGGACTGAATAGGCAATTATAGCAATTTTACAAGGATGCTAGGGGCTGACAAAAGATGTGATAAATTTGTCACACAATTTCCCACTAACCGCCACACAGGAAGATCAAGAACCTCTGCGGCAAAGGTTTCTGCAACAGTTTCTTACACTCCAGTAACTTGGACATTTATTTATTTGATTTTTTTTTAAGTTGTGGCCAAATTAATTTGAATTATTTTCAATCTGATTTTCTCCTCTACCCTGGACAGTTAATGTTTTTAACTATCAAGGTGACTTCTCTATGAGTATTTGCTTTAAAACACTCATTTGTGAACAATTAAAGGGCATTCATTTCTCAACAGATGTTTGCAGCACATTGCTTTTTAAAACACCATCAATATTGAATGTGCATGCTGTTTTCACCACATCTGTGTAATCCCCATAAATGTGCTACAAGCAGTTTTCAGCATAGGAGCTCCTGGCACCTTGTCCCTTCTGTTTCTGTCTCAGAAGCATCAGCTTACAGTGTCCCTCCCCACTGGCCTGGAAACACACATGTTGTCTTTCATTTTGTGCTGTCGGTCGCCCAAAGCTTCCCGTTGACAGAATTACCATGAAATCAGAGCCATCCTGTGCATACGCTGGGCAGAGGCAGCAACTGGGAAAGGCTTCTGAGATGCTTTTCCATGATGGGCCCAGTGGTCTCTGTTAACATGGAAAGCCAAAGACTTGCATCACTTGGTTATCTCCGCTGCTGCTGCCCTAGAGCAATCCTACGAGAGAGGTCACCTGCCTCCCAGGACTGAGTTTAAAAGCGGAGTAAGTGCCTTTGTTTCTGAGGTCCAGGCTTGAGCCCTCCCTTGCTCCATCCAGTGGCTTCCACTATGTTCACAGCCAAGGACAGTCCCCTCCTTGGACTCTACCGGGCACTCGGATGGAGAGCAGATGTTAGGGAAGGTGGGGTGGATGTGATGGATGCCTGCCCCAGAATTTTTTAAGTCACATTTATTTATTCACCTTCTTCTAAGCCCCTAAACTTCATCCCTCACTAATTTTCTCTATTATCACAAAGATGTATTATCTTGAACAAAGTTGAGTCTCAACTCTATCACCATTTTCTGTTGCTTTTGTCTCCTGGTACTGTGATGTATCAAATCTACAGGGCTAGATTTAATTACAACTTTCTATTGCTTCATAAAATAGCCTGTTTGATTAATTAATTAAATCGCAGGGTCTCCTTATTACACGAGTACCAGCCACAGAGTTATTTTGTTTTATTACCGACACAAAGAAAAGTAAGAGCATGATAACACTTAAAAAGCTGTCACTGATCTCACCCAGATACAACAGTATTAGTCATCATTTGACAAGCTCAATAGTCATTTATCATTTTAAAAAGCTGCACCAAAGACCATTAAAAGTTTGCTTTTTCCTCACAGAATATAAATAAATATCCTTTCTTGGTTATGGCTTAAGAGGGGGAAAAAAGCTGAGGCAGAAAGCTTTTATTTTATTAACTTTTTATTACAGGTTTTATTCCAGCTGAGGTTGGAAAAGTTTGATTTTGTTTGGGAAGTGAGGTGGTGTTTGCTCCCCACTCCACAGCGGTGAAGGGGGCAGCTCTGCTTCCTGGGAGCTGCCCAGCCCAGGCCCCTCATTGCTCCTGGCTGCACTGGGCCCCGCGCCTGTGCCCAGCTGCCCTGGAGCAGGCTCGGCTGATGACACAGACTGCTGTGCTGTGCCAGGACAACTGAGAAAGGCCTCTTTTGCACAATGGACGTCAGCACATTAAAATTATGGCCCCAAAGAGCCAGCACTTCTATTCCTTCCTGTTCCTTTCATGTTCCAGGTCACATCTCCTACATTAGGATTCTGCAGACACAGACCCCCATGAGCAGATAGGAGTCGAGTGAAGCAGAGACCTGTTTTCCCCTGCTCCAGAGGTCTGTGGGGGGCCAAGGCTGCCTATGATTGGTCAGCTGGTGGCTGATCACACCTCATGGATGCAAGGAGGAGGATGACACAAGGAGTGGTGTTAGGGGTCAGCAGGAAGCAACACGTCAGGAGAGGGCCTGTGTTAATCTCTGAAAGCCAATTCCAGGGTTGGCCCAGCCATGGTCATAAAAAGCATTACATGTACCACACAATCCCTTTCTCATTCACTCATTAATTTAATCACAAATATTTGCCAAACACTGGGTTAGGCCAGGAGGACAGAGTGCTCACCCTCCAGCCCCCCAGAGTCTGATGAGGCAGAGCACACAAGATGAGCAGAGTGAGGGCAGCTAGACAAAGAAAAGAAGCCAAGCCCAGCCCCGGATAGAGGTCAGGCTGGGGAAGGTGTTTCTGGGACAGGTAACTCTAAGCTGTGGGTAAAGGTACAAAACGGAGCAGCCTCATGAGGAAAGAAGACAGGTGTTTGAGGAAAGGAAAGGAAACAGCACACACAAGAGCCCAAGGCGAGGACAGCTGTGGTACATGTCCCAGGGTCACCGCCTGGAGAGCGGGACCCCAGGGTGCCCAGAGAGGGTGGAGACATGGGGTGGAGGCATGGAGACCTTGTGTACCAGACCCAGGGGGAGGATGCTCTCAGAGGCGCCAGCCTCTATACCATTTTATCAGGTGCCCGCAGCCTTTGACCTTTGCCCTACCAGGAAACACACTAAAATGCTGTATGAGTCAGAGCAGCCTAACAGTAAGAGCTGTAAAAAGCAATCTCCCAAGCCTCAGTTGTGTAACACAATAAAGCTTATTTCTTATTTGCAATCCCATATTCCTGTGCAGATGAATTGGTGGGGAGGGGAGGTATGGGGCTCCTGCCCTCTTTGCAGGCTTCCAAGAACCCATATCCTTCCATGTAAGAGCTCTGCCATCCTTTAGGGATTGCAGGAGAAAGGTGGCTTAGGCTCTAGGCCTAGCAGTTCCAATAACCTTCCCCGACATTGTTGACCAGGACTCAGACATATGGCCCCTGTAGCTGGAAGGGAAGCTGGGAAATATGACCTACCTGTGGTGTCCAGTGGGAAAGTATTGATATTCTCAGCCTCTAGAGTAAATTAGTGTCCAAGATATTTTATTTTATTTCTTAGAGACAAGGTCTTCCTCTGTCACCCAGGCTGGAGTATAGTGGCATAATTCAACCTCCTGTGTTCAACCTCCCAAGTAAATAAGACGACAGGCATGCACCACCACACTCAGTTAATTTTTTAAAATTTTTTAAATATTTTTTAATAGATGGGGTCTCACTATGTTGCCTAGACTGGCCTCAAACTCCTGAGGCATGAACCACCACACCCAGCCAAGAGTTAGACTTTCTATACTTAAGGCAAAATTATCAGTGATTTATTATGCTCAACTAGAGATGAGCAAACTTACAGCTCCAGGGTCAAATCTGGCCCATTGCCTGTTTCTTCCCTCCCTCTTGACTCCCATCTGGCTTAGGAGTCTTTATGTGTTCACAGGAACTAACTGTCCTGAGCGCCACCTATGACCAGGCACAATGGCAGGCACTTTGCATGCATATGTCAAGCCAATTGCTAATGTAGGCATTCTTGCACCCATTCTAGTGCTGAGGAAACTGAGGTTCAGGCAGATGCTCAGTTGACTTGCCCTTCAAGTTAATAAATGGAGGGGCTGGGATTTAGGACAAGATTTATCTGACACCAAAAGACATGTATATTCTTTTCACTCATACTAAGATGCCAATGCCAAAAAAACCCCATGAGTCCAAAAGTACAGATGTCTCTGCCACATCTGTTGGAGTCCCCTACCTTTGCCCAAAGCTCCTTTCCGAGGTTTGCCAAGATTCCCAGAAGGTGTGGTTCAGCTGTGGGCTTCCCTCCACCCCAATTAATTCCAGGATTTTATAATCAGTTGCCCATCCCTGGAGAGCTCAAAGCTTCTGAAAATAAACCACAGCATTTCATCTGATAAGACTCGGGATACCTGAGGCGAAAGGGATGATGTTTCCAGCCCAGAGTCTGCAGAGTGTGCTTGGTGGAACTGGTACTTCTCTCCCAGTCATTATATTCTCATCACACTCCTAATTAAGAAACATCCAGCTGTCTCCTTGTGTGGTCCATGGACCACCTGCAAGGGCCCTAGGGCCCTAGATGTTTTTGAAGAAGGAAAATTCCTGAACTCCAACCCTCATCTTTTGATTCCAAACCCTTTGTGTGTGACCCACGAATGTGCACCAGCCACTGCTCCCGAGGTCACAAAATAAATGGCTGCAGAGAACATAATGAAGGTGAGGGGTGTGAGAATGGAAGATCTCTTCCCTCATATTTTCCTCTTGGACCCCTCCTTGTCTTCTGAGGCTGAGGTCAAGGTCAATGTACTTTCTGTCCGGTTCACTCCTCTGCTCCTTCACCATACCCACTGCCACTGTCATCACATTATCTCTGCAATTTTCCCTGCCAGGCTTCAGGCTGCTTGGAGAAAGACTCATGTATCTTTGTATCCCCAGCCTGGCCCAGTGCCTAGAATATAATGAATGCTTAATAAACTTCAGCTGAACTGATGTTGATTATCCAAAATATCGCTGGCAGAGAGGAGCAAGAGATATTCTTGCATATTCTCTAGT
Organism: Saguinus oedipus; assembly: GCA_031835075.1. Lineage (NCBI taxonomy): Eukaryota > Metazoa > Chordata > Mammalia > Primates > Cebidae > Saguinus > Saguinus oedipus. Next base: position 170,281,767 of record CM063172.1, on the reverse strand, counting down.
GAAGCTCCTTATTGTAAATATTTTCCTTGTTCTGAGATCCAGAAAGCATTGCTGCATGGGTCCGTTTGGCCATCCTGCTGTCTATGCCAAGAATCAGACACCCAGTGGGTTGGCTGTTCACTCATTAGAGTCCTGCTTTCACTCCATTAAAAATAAACTATTAAAACACTTTTGTCAGCAGAAAGGACTAGTTTCTTTGAGGGACAAGAGTTAACATAAAATACAACTTTTGTTGAATTATTGATGTTTCAGAAAGTATGGGAAAGACATACTCTTCTAATAAAAACAAACAATGGGTTCAGTTTTTATAGATTCAGCCAGGTAATCTGGAAGGGAAAAAGTGATTCCAAGTCAAAATGATCTAGAAAGGAAAGCCAAGTATGATTCAGTCTATCTTAAAAGATGTTCTGAAGTCTTGCTCCAAGTGGCAGCCTAGGGAGAAGCTCCTTTTTGTTCATCCATGGCATATTAGCAAGCATTGAAAATTCCTAACATCAATCTTGAAGACACGCCCTGGGCAGTGAATTGAAATATTTGAGGCAGGGTCTCAGACTCGCTTCTCTGCATTACATCGTATTTTATTCTGCCCAGTATCCGACAACCAGATAAAGCTGAGATTCAGACATTAGAAAAGTCTCCACCAAGGAAGTTCAATGTAAGTGATAAATCCACTGCCTTGCCTTGAGCGGGAGACACAAATGGGGAGCAGGCCATAAAGGGCTGTGCCCTTGGCATTGATTGCTGACTTAGCACCTTAGAGCTATCTCAAGTTGTAAGATGCAACTAGAATGCATCTTACATACATACAATGTGTATGAGGCTTAAATTACCATTTTGCAACTTTCACATCAGGAGGCTAGAGAACCATTCACAGCAAATGAAAGCACAGCCTTCCCGTCTGCCAGTCTGGCTGACTGTGGATCCTGACACTATAAAAGGAAACAGAGTAGCCCATTGGAGGACCATGATAGTAACGAAATAAGTACAAAGTTTCAACAAGGTTTCTGCAGGTTGTAAAGTGTGAAAGATCTGAGTACCACGTTTAATTGACTTGTTTGTAGGATTTTGAGTACTTCATGGAAGAAAGTGGACTGACTGTTACAATGGAGGCCCTTGGATTTAAATCCAATATGGCTACATAAATGGTGTGGGACCCTGGAAGGTCCTCTGGTTTGTCTTCTATAAAGCCGGGACAATGATACCTCTCCCACAGGATGAAGTATAATAGCCATATGGAGGCATTCCAGAGTCTGGTCATCCCACCCACTTTATAAACTCTCCCAATTCACCCCTTTGCATGACTTATATCTCAGGCTTCAAGCTTATAAAAATACACTGGATACATAACGTTAGCTGAAGATGGAACTACAGTTCTTTTATCAGGAAGAATTTGAAAGAAAAAAATTAGTTGAACCAAAGACAGCAAAATATTTGCTATGAGGAATTCAGAGAGAGACTGACTTGTTCTGGATAGTTGAACTTTCTGAATAGACGAGGGTTTTCCTCTTAAGAATCCAAACATACAAACAAACCAAAAGAAGCACAAAACTATTTGGGATTTAAGAAAGAATCTCTCCCATAGATTTCAAAAACTTGTTTGGGGCTTTAAGGAGTACATTCTTAATACCATTCTACTTTCTAGAAGATTTTTTATCATTGTTCTGGACATACCAAACAGTAACCGGGTGGTGACACTGATGGCATTGGGGGCATTGTAAAGGGCTTAATCCAATGCCTGATTTTACAGCTGAGAAAACAAAGCACAGAGAGGGCGAGTAACTCACCCAAGTCATACAGCCGGCTGGAAACCAAGCCACCCCTGACCCTCCACCATTCCACACCACACTTCAGGAGCCAGAATCTTCATAAAATCACCTTGGTGTAACCCCAGAATGCTAGTAACCCTGCAACCCCAGAATGTTTCCAAAGTATCTGTCACGGCATTAAGTTACAGATTTTTATGTCTGTCTTCTTTGATGTCAGTCGACCACGCTCACTCATGCAAACCTCACTTAAGCACTTTTTGAGGCTCATTTTCTTCTTCATCTTTAAATATCCTCAAAAATCAGCTGTCTGCCCTCCTTGTGGGTCTTCCAGTTCACTTGGGAAGCAAGAACTAGGCAGGGCTGCTGAGTGGAGTGGAAGGAGCCACCTAACAGATGTAAATCTAGGGAAACACAGAGATAGTGCCCTCTGTCACCCAAGTCCATGTCCTGTCCTTTCAGCTGGGAAATCCCTAACAGGACCACCACGGATTAGAAAGCAGTCCCCAGCCTTACATGGATTAAGTAGGAATTAAAGATCCCAAACACACATATGTATTATCTGGTTGGCCTGCCAGGGGGTTTTATCCTGAGATCACTCAGCATAGAGCCACCCAGTGTGCTAACACATCCGCACATGGTGTTATAGAAAAACCCCAAACACACACACACATTGCCTGGCTTTCCTGCTGGGGGTATCCCTGGAGCCGTTAGCATAGAGCCATTCACTGTGCGAACAGACCAGCATGTGGTGTTCTAGAAAGACCCCAAACACACACACACATTGCCTGGCTGTCCTGCTGGGGGTATCCCTGAAGCACTTAGCATAGAGCCACCCACTGTGTGAACACACCAGCACGTGGTGTTCTAGAAAGACCCCAAACACACATACACATTGCCTGGCTTTCCTGCCAGGGGTTTTATCCCTGGAGCCATTAGCATAGAGCCACCCACTGTGTGAACACACCAGCACATGGTGTTCTAGAAAACGGCAACCACGGCAATCCCAGCTGCAGTGAGATGAGCTCACCAGGCGAACGGTACCAGCAACAGAAAGAGCGCTCCTGCCTCCTAATCCAGTGTTTCCCCACAATCCAACAAGGTGACTTTAAAAAGTTTATGACAAAAAATAAAGACGAACCTTTTTTGTCCTAATGTACCTGATCACATTCAATCTTTTTTTTTTTTTTTTTTTTCAAAATTAACTTAAGCTGCGATTGTAGACAAAGCTCAATAAAACTGTTCGTCCTTGCAACCCATGCTCAATTGAGGCCGTTTCTGAGTTCTGATTATTACAAAGTGACTCTGCTCTATTTCTGGACCTCACAGAGAGGCAATCTTCCATTTCAGCAAGGATGCAGAAACAGATTCCTGAGGCCAAGGGTGAGGGAAGCTCCCCTAACTCCCAAATGCACAGTGTGCCCAAAACGTGGGGATTGCCCCCGCTCACCCTGCCTGCGGCAGCACCCCACCCTACCTGTAAATGGCCGTGGCCCTTTTGCTATGTTCCTGTAATTTATTAGCAGGAAAAAACTAAAATTTATGCAATACTTCAGTTTTCCCAGCTTCTCTCAGATGTTGCTCTTTGCCGCAAAGCAATTTTATCAAAACCATGGCTGGGGAGAGCCTTGACTTTTGTCCCCCTTGCATTTCGGGCAACCATCTGGGCAACTGGAAAAAATTGCTGCTGCCTTCCAACGTTGGTTCCCTCTTTCCTTTGACCCCTGGACACCACAAGCGAATCTAATACGGACCTGCCAACGTCACCCTCCCCAGAGACCGAAGTTCCCTATCGCGCGCCAACCCGTAATTTGCAATGACGGCGCCCGCACATGTCAAAGATAACGAACGCAGTGCTGGATCTTGACTCCTGAGCAGGTGTGCGCCAGGCGTTTACGAGTTGGCTTCGAGGAAAGTTTTTGTTCACACCCGAAACCAAAGCATGTGGTGCATTAACTCAAGGGGTCAGGCAAATAACGAAAGGATTTTCCCAGCATTTACCACACAGCACTTCCAAGGGTGTGCTGAATCCCGTCTGTCCCCAGAGGTAGCCGCCCGGTCCCCGTCTCCTCCCCTGGAGGGAGCGTCTCACGCGCGGTGTGTCCGCTGTGGAGCCAGCATCGTCCTCTCCCGCCGGCTTCCAAAGGGCCGGGGCGCCCTTACCTCGCTGACGATGGTGGAGTGGGTCTGGGCGTAGCGCCAGCCGCCACTGCACCGGACCAGGGGCGCCGAACGGTTGGGGAAGGCGGCTAGCGGGTCCGCGCAGCTGAGCGCCCCGGTGGCGGTGGCGCTGTCGTTGGCCGCCTCCAGGAGGTAGCGCTGGCAGCGGCCGCGGCGCTCCGGGGGCTCCGGGCCGCGGGAGGCGGGCGCCGTGCGGTTCCACTCCTCCTCCGGGCTCCAGCCGCAGCGCTCCGCCAGCGCCGCAGCACTTGGCCCGCGGCACCAGTAGTGGTTGGGCTGGGTGCCCAGGAAGACCACGCCGACGAAGAGGAAGGCGAAGGTGACGCCAGTCAGGCACAGCAGCAGGAACACGCGCCGCTGGAAGCGCCCGAACTCGCCCGCCCGCTGCAGCGCCTCGTCGAAGGAGAGCATGGTGCGCTCGCCGCCCGCCGCCCGCCGCCCGCAGCCCGCGCCTCCGAGTGACCCGCGAGCCCAGCCAGCCGCCTCTCTTTACTCCGCCGCCTCCCCCGCGCCACCCGCCTCACTCGCCCTGGCGCGGTGCCAGCCGCCGCAGCTCCTCCTGCCCCCCGCGGCCCCCGCCTCCCTGCCCCGGGAGCCCGCAGCAGCCCCGGGCCACAAGTCGCAGGAGGGACGGCCGCGGGACCGGCGCAGCCGGTGGGAGTGGGCGCGCGGTGGGACCCGGGGCGAGCGGTCTGGCTGCGGGCCAGGGAGCGCCAGGGACCCGGCCTGGGACCGCGAGTGACCGGCGCAGCCTCGGGCCTGGCGCAGAGCTCCTTTTGGTCCCTGCCAGCTGCCTGCTCTGCAGTCCTCCCCGGGTCGGGCTCCAGAAGAGGAACGTTCCAGGGTCACCCCACCACTCCCGGGACTTCTGGGACTCGATCACGCAGCGGTCCCGAGTGCAGCCCGGGGACTAAGGACGCGTGCGCCCAGGGTCCCGTGCCTGTACCCAGGAGAGCCCCCTCCAACCCTTGGCCCTAGCGCGTGCAGAGGCCTCCTGCTCCCATGTGGGTCAGGGTAGGGCAGCCGGTTCCCAGCACAGCGCTGGCCATCGCCCTCGACCCATTGAGATCCGCAACCGGGATTTGATCAACCAACTGTCCCCAGAGGGCAGCCGGGCAGCCCACACTGGCAAAAGGACTCGCTCGTCCAGAAGGTTAGGGATGAGAAGGGATCGCCCCAAGGCCAGGCCAGATGCAGACTCCTAGCAAGGGCCTTCCCACCTACCCTTGGCCTGAACGCCGGAGAAGGGTGTTGGTCGTTGGTTTGAATCCCGGTTTTTCCACTTATTTATTGCCCCCGATAATTCGGCAGAGCCAGATCAGAACTTCCTGCCCAGGCTGCCCAGGCTGCTGGGTGAGCGCTAGGATGCCTTCCCCGGGCTGGGTCGCGGCCCCCCACGCCCCAAGTTATCCGCCCCGTTCTGCCTTTAGCTCGCTTTTTTCCAAAGGCCCCGGAGGCTGACAGAGCGAGCGCAGACTTGTGGTTCCTCCTCTCGAACAAGGAGTCAGAAGCCAAGCTGCCTGGACTGAAACTGGCCTCAGGCTCTCACCAGAGTTTCAACTGCCCGCTGGACCCCAGACTCAGTCTCCCCCCCTCCAAGCCAGCTCCCCTTTCCTGCCCTGCCTCTTGATGCAACCATGTCCTAGGCCCAGGCTCAGAACAGTGGGATGGCGGGGACACCCCTCACTCCTCAGGCCTGTACTTTTAGGTCACCTCGGCTTTGGCACCCCTTTTGCCAATGTTGAGGCTCAGAAAACAATAACCCAAAATAAAGGCCTCAGAAGCAGTCTCTGTGTGATCTTCTGCCCTGCTGTCTTGGTCCCATTCTCCCCCAGGCTAGCCATCCAAACCAGAACCTTTTTCCCCAAAGCCAGTCATAAAACACAAATATCACTGGGATTTTCCCCTCACTTGTCTGTGTAAAAACCGGCCATAAAGAAATCACCTGTTCTACCTTGTCGATTGTAGTCCTAAGATCTCCCATTCCACAGAAGGTCCTGACCTTTAGAAAGGGTGAGAAAAAAAGCTGCTCAAAGAGGCCAAGAAGAATCTAAACATACCTGCCTCTCTGGGTTTCCCTACTCAGTATTAGCATTAGATCACACCCTTTTGGGCCAATCCTATTTCGACAGGGCTATCCACATTTTTGTTGAACCTAAGCATTAAAGTAGATAATTTCCCCTGTATCTTTGGGCCTTCATTCTGAAGGCCCCCATGTACCCCTTAAATAGATGAGTACACCTTTTCTCCCAATGATCTGCCGCTTGTCAGTGAATTTTCAGGGAACTTTCACCAGTCAACAACCCACTCCAACCACTGCACACACAAGCACATTCCCCCTTTCCTGCTTTGTCTCCAAAGCACTTACTGTATCTAATGTAGGTATATTTTTATTCACTTATCATATATTTATGCTTATTCATTTTATTTATTTATCTTATTTGTGTCCTTCCATTACAACTCAAGTTTCATGAGGGCAGTTTTGTCTGTTTTCTTCTATCGCTACCTCCTGGAACAGTGTTTGGTGCATTATAGGTCCTTAGTAAATATCTGTGAAATAAACAGATGCTTCTTGACTCCCCCATCACTCACACACACACACACACACACACACACACACACACACTCAGGTGTCCCCTCCTCCCAGCTAGATGATTGCCTAGGGCTCCCCTCAGGGTTCCGCCCTTGTGGCACCTGTCCTCTGGTCCAGCCGGCACTCAGGATCCTCTTCCCACAGTGCAGCTTCAGGGTTCCACGTTCAGCAGCTTGCCTTGTTTTCTAAAATTCTCCTTTCTCACTCTCCCTTTCTAAGTCCTAACCTGCATTCCTCCCCAAATTGTTCCCTCATGAACAGCCAAACACAACTACTTGCTAATCTTCAAATTCCTCTTGAAAAATTTAAAACCTATGCCTGTACACACAAGGTTTCCTCTTCCTGGAATTTCATCCTCCTATTTCTCCCTGCCCACCACCCAGCAACGCCTGGTTCAAATGTCAACAGCCCCTCTTCAAAGTCTTCCCCAACCACCACCACTGGCTTCCTCCCTTGGCAATGTAGTCCTCATAAGTGCTCCTAACATATCTAAGAAAATTTTCATGGAACTTCACTATTATTTGGTACTGTGCCTGTCAGGGTATTTTAATTTTAATTAAAAAAAAAGAAAGAAATCATCTCAGCCTATGGACAGATAGATCCAGTAGAGCTGCTAACTTCATGGAGGACCTGGGAGCCAGACCCACTGGGTTCAAATCCCCCTCTCCTCCTTATGGCTGAGTGATATTGGGCAAGTTATTTAGTCTCTTCCATAAAATTGAGTAATAATGGAACCTTCTCATTTTTAATGAAAATCACTTTGAACAGGCCTTGAAATGTAAGTGCTAGGTAAGAGTCAGCTAATTACAAAGTGTGACAAAAATATCACCCACGTCCAGAATTAGCAAATGTCATCTTGCGTTTGCTTTGGATATATTGTTTAAAGTCCTGATGTGTCACAGACACGGCTCAAGTCTCCTTTCTATTCCTTCAGATCCTACCCTCTGACTTCTCCCTTCCTCCCTGGGGGAGCCATTAGGTCTTTTCTTTAAGACATGGGGCTCAGAGCTACTGGGCAGGGACTCCCAGGGTCCCAGCTCTCGGAGGGTGGTTGGAAGCGGGATGGGGAAGGAGGGTGATTGGCTTTAGGTGAGCACAACATCTTGGCTCTGGAGGTCAGGAGTAGGACCTGAGTGGGCACCCTCAAGACCCCAGGCATCTCTTGTCCGGATGCAATTCCCAGGAAGCTATTATTCTTATCTCTTTGAAGTCTGTAACACACTGGTATTGCAAACAAACAGTAGATCCTATCTGGAGTGCTTTGAAAATTTTGCATAAATGGTACCACACTCTACATAGTTTTCTGTCCCTCCTTTTTTTTTTTTAACTCCACAATATATTTTTGAGACCTGCTAGCCTTGATACATAGAGCTCTAGTTCGTTTATTCTAACTGCTTGTATTATTCTATCAGATGGCCAACCCATGACTTTTCCATTCCCCTACTGGGGGACATTTGGCTCATTTTTAATTTTTCACAATTACAACTAGTGCTGCAGTGAACATACTGTGCATATTTCTTTATGCATTTATGCAATAATTGGTCAAAGATAAATGCCTGGAAGTAGACTAGATGAACGATAACTGCGTGTTTGAAATTCACTCGACATTGCTGTCTATAGCTGTCCTCAACTGACACCCCACCAGCAGCACGAGATGATTCACATCCACACCAACACCTGATCTTGTTAGACTCAACCATGTTAGCAGATACTATGTGTGAAAAAATGCAGTCCCACTGTTCTGATTTACTTGTTTCTGAACTAATCAGGGACGCGACTAACACATTTACATATTTATTCATCATTCAGGTTTCGTCTTCTGTGAGTTGCTTCTTCTTATCATCTGCTTATGTTTTGTTATTTATGGTGTTTTTTTCTTATTAGATTTCTGGGAGATTATTTGCATATTTGTGTATTCTGTTCCTCTGCCAGCTGTTATATACAATCTTCTCAGTATGGGGGTGGTCTTTTAATTTTTAGCGTCTTGGATGCTACATAAATTTTAAATTCTAATATAGTAAAACTGATCATCCTCCTTCATAGCTGCTGCATTTTTAGACTTGCTATAGAAATCCTGCTCTAGTCTGGATTTTAAGTACTTTCTTCTATATATTCTTATTAAATCATATTTTTCAAATTGAAGTTTAGTATCTCTGGAGTTGTTTTTGTGCAGAGAATGGTGGGATCTAACTTTACTTATTTTTTCTGGATGGACAACCACTCACCCAGATGCCACTAATTGAACTTCTCCTTGACTTACACTATTGCCTGTCTCTTAAATTAGGTTCCTGCCCCTGTTTCAATCTGTTTCTGAGCCTTCATTCTGTTCTACTGCTCTATTTGCCCACCTCTAGACTAATATTTCATTATTCATTCCAATCTTAATATATAGAAAGATGAATCCCACCTTTCCTCTCCCCTCACCTTGCTCCTCTTCAAAATTTCCTTGACTATTCTTGGACTCTTTTTCTTCCATACAAATTTTACATTTTACCAAGTTTCACAAAAATCAATTGAAATCTTAGTTTAAAATCATGTATGCACTTTATTTTTCCCATGGCATGGTAGGCATTCTGAGAGAAAAAACAAATCACACTCATTTTCGTATCTTTGAAACGTCCGTATCTGTTCTATATCTGCACCATCCAAAATGTTGTGCCCATTTAAATGTACATTTATTAAAATTAAATAAAATGAATAATTCTGTTCCTTATGAGCCTTATTCCAAGTGCTCAATAGCCACAAGTGCAGGGACTGACACATTGGATTGCATGGAGAGAGAGAACATTTCCATCACCACCAGACATTCTGGTGCACAGAGCTAATCAGCACATAGTGATCAATAAATGTTGGTTAAATAGGAATAATCAGAATCAATTGTCCCACAACCATTGGCTTTGTGAAAACACACTGACATTAACTTTTCTTAAAAAGGTAATCATTTTAATTTGTTCATCTGAAATTTTATAGTTGGTAGTTTTCTTGCATTTAGGAATGAATATACCAATACCAGAATATTCAGCACATACTGAGCTACCAAACTAAGTCATCATGACATTTATGCAGTTTGGGAAGAGGAAAGCACTAAGGAGATAGTTTGGGAATGCTATAATAAATGCTGGTTTCGAGACTTTTTTTCCTAAGATTCATGGGAGGGAAATTTGACAGGTGAACTGGTACATGTGCTCGGATCTACAGAAAAAAAATGAAAATTCGTATTTACTTTTTAACAAGTGGATAAGAATTTCTGAAATTCTCTCCTTCTTTCCTTATTTGGCAGGGAGTTGCTATTTTTTACCTTAGCATGTGAATGTAATAAAAACTACAGAGCACTGTCATTATTCTATGGCCTCTAATAGAGCCTAATGTTGACTTAAATTGACCAACAATTATTATTATCTGTCACTTGCCAGTGGATCCCAATTTGGACTTTGTTAGAGGAAAGTCTCCATTTTTAGGGAAACTATTAACAGATCTTTTGAAATAGATTCTTTTTCTACACTTAAAGGGTCTAGGATCTTAGACTTAAAGTCACCTTTGGAGAAAGGCGTGGTCAAGAAGAAAATGCTAAATAGGACTAAATATTCCAGAGCTGAATTACAACAAGAGAACTGTAGAGTTTATATATTTTGAATTACAACTAGAGAATTCTACAGTTCATATCTTTTTAATTACAACTAGAGAATTCGCCTCTAGAGTTCGTATCTTTTCATCAGGCCCACTTGGGACAGGGATGGGAAATAGGCTTTTGCTCATGGCCCATCACTCTCATTTGGCAGGAGCACAGTGTTGAGGCTGACTTTGACACTGAGTGGAAAACAGGCTCCAGTTGGTTAGGAATGTCCAACACAGGGAGAGGAAAGGGGAGAGGCAGAATCGGTGTGAAAAGGTGGTCATCCTTCCACTGATCAGTGCAGCTGGGAAGTGCCATATGACCACAGTACTCCCCATCAACACTTAGGGCAGGCATCCTGTCCCTTAATTCACATCATACAGAGTCTCATCTAATGTACGGCATGTTTTCCCCACAGAGCTACTGAAATTCTCTTAGAGTATTCTATTTACATACAGATGTGCTCATTCTAGAGTAACCCTGGAGGTTCGGAACATGTAATCATTTGTAATTTGGAAGAAACGCAAATTTGACTTGCATTTGCTTCAAGATAGGTGGATGGCAGCCAGTCACTCCACCGGTGAGTGAGCCTCACCAGTCCCCAAGAATAGTATCTCTACACAGCTGTGCTTGGTATTCCTTCAGTCATCAAGGAGGTAAGGTGAAAAGAAAAATGTGTATTCTTTGTGGAAAATAAGCTGTAAGAGAAAACAGCTTGCTTGTGCTGTGGTAACATCGATTACTTTGGGGATTTGTGAAGGACTCAGTGAAGAAGCCGCTGTGCGGTTATTTAAAGCCCCACTAAAATATTGCCCAGAAGTTTCTGCCATTGGGCATTGTTAGGAGGGAAATGGTCTTTTAGTGAGGTGCCTTTGACAGTTTGGTAATGGTTCCTCTGGGAGGAGCATTAGAGAGAAATCTACTGTTTTGGAATCTCAATCCCATTGTACCAAAATTGTATGCAGTCTTCAAATGGGACAAGGCCATTTCAGGAGAGTGGCAAGTACCAATTAAAACTTGATTTAAACCTCTCGACAAATGAAACCTAAAAACTGAAGAATAACCCATTCATCGAAAATTGTTACAGAGACATATTTTTTTGGAGTGATGCTCATAACACATGTTCTATAAAAGAAACATCGCAAAGACCACATTCAATGTCTGCCTCTCAGCCATCTGCGAAGGAGACACGCCTGTCTTTCTGCTTGCCTGTTTCCAATCTATTGCAGACAAACATGGTCGCCCTGGGCATGAACCATGTATAGCTCACAACACAAATACCCTGAGGTGAACTCACAACACTGCAGATGTAAACTACCTCTTGTTTACAGATGTCCAACCACAGGCGTAGGTGTATCGTGATGTCAGATTGGTATAAACATTTCTAAATGTCTGCTCCCAATTTCTGGACTTACCTGATTGCAGATAGGGAGCAAATCACAGACCAGCCCTAGTAGTTCATTTATTCTCGTTCCATATTTTATAAAATAATATATATATGTTATCCATAGAAATTCTTCATTGTATCCTGAGTACAAGTAGATACTGTAACAGCACAGGTACTCAACAAGTATCTGTGGAATGAATGACATTTCTAGAGTCTATGTATGCATAGAAGGTGGTCTGGCAAGAGGTACTCGGGAGCATTCACAGTAGGTGTCCTCCAATAAATAATAGCAGGGCGACTTTAGTATCTAGAGGGAGTGCTGCAGGGAGCAGGGGCTGTTGAGAGGTTATTTACAAGGGCAGTGTTGTGTCTGGGTCCATGGCACCAACGCTGGCTGTCTATGGCCGAGGTACAGGAATGCCATAGCGGCCTCCCAGGACCCACCTAGGACGTGCTCTTGGCAGTGGCTGCTGCTGCCTTGCCTCTCCCCTGTTCACCTTCTGACCATGGTTCTCCAGCTTCCTGTTGACTCTGTGAGCTACTACATTTTCCCCTAGTACATCTCTTCTTTTTTAGCCAGTGTTGGGGCTAGGGACTGAATTGTATCCTCCAAAATTCATATGTTGAAGCCCGAATACCCAATGTGATGGCATTTGTAGGTGCAGCTTTTGGGAGACCATGAGTTCAGATGAGGTCATGAGGGTGGGGCCTTCATGATGGGATTAGTGTTCTCGTAAGAAGAGACACTGGAGAGTTTATTCTCTCTCTCTCTCTTTGCCATGTGAGCACACAGAGCATGTGAGTGATCCAGAGCACAGTGTCGAGGCTGACTTTGAGGCTGAGTGGGAAACAGGCCCCAGCTGGTTAGGAGTGTCCACCACAGGGAGTGGAAAGGAGAGAGGCAGAATGAGTGTGAAAAGGTGGTCGTCCTTCCACTGATCAATGCAGCCTGGGAAGCGCCACATGGCCACAACACTCCCCGTCAACCTCCACAACTCTTAGGGCAGGCACCCTGCCCTTTAAGTCACATCATAAAGTGTCCCATCTAATGAGTGGCATTTTTTCCCACAGAGCTACTGAAGTTCCCTTAGAATATTCCATTTATATACAGTCGTGGTTTCTAACAGTTTGGTAACCTGGGTTTGGGGGGGCCCTCTACGTTTACTTGTGTTGTAGAAATCTTAAAATGGAATATGAAGCCTCATCTCTACACGCAGAGGATCACTATCACCATAGTAAAGAATGGAAGCTTTTGTTGCAAAAATAAAGACTGATATACTTCAGAGCTCAGGGGGCTAAACAGAGTTTTACAGGCTGGTCTGAGAGTTGAAGCTGCTTTTCTAGCATTGTTTCTATAGGGAAATGCTTCTGTGTTCCAGAGAATCAATTCACAATCCAAATAATGTTGCATGTGTGTGTATTAGAGTCACTGTCAAAACTAAGTTGCGTGTGTGGGTGTATTAGAGTCGGAAGAAACTGTTTTTCTCCTGATGCGACCAATCTTCATCTTCCAGACTCAGAGCCTGTCCAATGCTAAGCCCATAGTGCTGTGATCAGAAGCCATTGGATTTGACACAATAAATCCTAAGGTTGAAATTCCTAACACAGTTAAAGTAGGCAGGTTCACTTATAAGACTGTGAAGGTTTGATGTAAACACTTTCTAAAAAGTATTGATGGAATTCTTAAAAATTTATTTAATTAAAATTGCCATTCTACTTGTAGATTACTTTTGCAATTAGTTTTTGCTTGTATTTTTTGATTATAAATGAATTTTTCTGAGTCAAAGCATAATTTCTCATTCTGGTATAAACCAGTAAATTATTTCCTCCTCAAAATACAATAAAATTAAGATCATTAGACCATTTCCTAGTTGTAAAATGCAGTGGAGTTAAGTTCTTTTCCTTAAACACAATGCCAAAATGTATAACTTATGGCCATCCCGGTTATTTTTCTTGCAGATTGTACATACTTGTACAAAACCTGTACAAACTAAGGCAGGTTTTCTGAGGTAGTTTGTAGAAAGCCGGCAGATGAACTCTACAAAATTTTTTCTTTTCTTTTTTTGAGTTAGGATCTCACTTTGTCACCCAGGCTGGAATGCAGTGGCTCGATCACGGCTCCCTGCAGCCCATCTCAACTTCCCAAGTAGCTGGGACCACTGGCAAATACCACCACACCCAGCTACATTTTGTATCTTTTGTAGAGATGAGGTTTTGTCATGCTGCTCAGACTGGTCTCAAACTCCTGTGCTCAAGCAATCCTGCCATCTGAGACTCCCAAAATGCTGGGATTACAGGTGTGAACCACTGTGCCCAGCCTAAAATATTTAGTTTTGTATGATTTTAAAGCTATGTCTTAAGAATGAAAAGGTGAAATTCATCTGAAACATTTAAAAGGAAAAGTTTTTATAATGAGTCTCAAAGAAATAGAAGGGGAACAAGAATATCAAGAGAGAATTCGATGCAAATGATAGGAGTATATACAAATATTTCTGTAACTGCCTTTTATTCTCTTTTTATGTAATTAGTTGTCTAGATAATTTTAAAATTAATATTGAGTAACAGCACTGGGAAGACTGTATCTGAGATGCCACTGGAAATACTCAGAAAAAAGCCCAGAGCATGGCAGAAGAGAGTTCATGGATAAGAAACTAGTACGACCAGCAAGTCACCAAATTGTTGTTTTGTTTTCATATGAAGATATCTTCGTGCTCCCTGGAATCCACAGTCCAAATTCTGGGCTCAGATTTACTGTGAGACAAAGGGTACACGGAACTTGTTTGCTTTTCCTAAAGACGAATGAGCGAGCTCTGGTTTGTGCATTTCTGGTTCTCTGCAATTCAGAGCCTGTTGAGACCGACAGTGCTTATCCCACCTCTTGCAAGGAAATCCCGTCGCTTTCCTCAGTTCAGCCTGGTTGGTGCTCAGGTTCCAGCTATACCCAAGCACAGTAACATGTTCTCCTCGGGGGTTTCTCAGAAACCAGCTTCACTTAAGCTAACCGCCAAAGGCAGGCCGGCTCCCCGGTTCCCACCACATCATCCAACTCACACTCTTCCCAGGCTATACTTCATTCCCGTGGGTTAGGCCCTCCTTAGACTCTGCAGAATGAGCTCTATGCCAGAGGCCCTGCCCTGTGCTGGACATACTCTGGCCCTGTAATCCTCAGAACCACACTGCCAGCCTTTCCGAAGTACAGACACTGAGGCTTGGGCAGGTTGGCATCAGTTGTTCAAATGTCACACGGGTTCAGGTGGCTCCCTCCTGGCGTCCCACAGCCTGCCTTTTCTGCTGCTCTAGGCCACCTGCGGGTCTCCTGGTCTCCTGGACACTGACAACGCCTTTACATTTTTTTTTCCAACTTTCCCCGACGTTTATGTTCAAACAAGGCATTTTTTCTTTTCACTTAAGTTCTAGTTAAAAAAAATTTTTTTTGGCATTCTACAACAATCTCTATACAATACCTTTGACATGAAGATATCTTAGGATGTTTTTAACTGAAAGAAGTTTTGGAAACCATGTAATCTACGTTCCTTGTTTTACAATCAAGTAATTAAGGACCAAAGAGATTAAATGAGTCAACTAAAGCGACTTTGCCCAGTTTATAGCAACAGTGGACACAGGACCCAGGCCCATGCGCTGTGATAAACACACTGCCTCACATTCATTTTTTAAATCCTTCATTTCGCAGGTCTTCTTTTGGTTAGAGTATATTCTACACATTTTTAAGGATTTGCTTTATTTATATTGAAATTAGTTTGTATGAATGTAAAGCCTACCGTTTTCATTCAAATAACATTGTCAGTAAAGTTTTTCTCCAGTGAAGAATGAAAGCTTTTGTTGCAAAAATAAAGATCTTTAGCTTTGTAACACTTGAAAAATAAAATGATATAATAATTTCAGAGTATTGTATTTGATTGGGGGAAAAAGGGGAATCAATTAAATCCAAATAAACTCTCTGTCTGAGATAATAGCATCGTACCAATGTCAGCTTCTTGGTTCTGTAAGACACGGTCATTGAGGAAGCTATCTGAAGGGTGGATGGAGCCCCTCTGTACTATTTTGGCAACTTCTTGTGAGTCTTGAACTACTTCAGAACAAAAGGTCATCTTGTTTTGTTTTTTAAGTGATGATATATAGCTAGGACAACCAGCCCTGAGCAACTCTGTAGAAATGATTGTGTCCTGGAGCTCTTTCTTCAACAGACATGGCAGCCCCAGAATCCCAGATCCGGCTCCGCCTCCCAGGTCTGCTCTGTTCTCAGCCTCACAGTTGCTCAGGGGCTCTTGGTACACCTCAGAGCTGAGAGGGCTAAATAGACTTTCACAGGCTGGCCTGAGGGTTGAGGCTTCCTTCCTAGTGTTTTCTTTATAGGGAAATGCTTCTGTGTTCCAGAGAACAAATTGACAAGTGTACTCTTGAAGTCCAACTCATCTGTAGGTTAGGGGTGGTCTGCGACCTGCTGTGACTGACCTTGGGTATAGCACAGAGGACAAGTGAAATGGAAGCCACAGCTATGGGTTTCTTCTGCCTTAAATTAAGCATTCATCTAAAGATGAATGGGCAAAGAAACAAGTTTTGCAAATACGGTAACCAAGCATATTTCCCCAAGCCAAAGTCTTATAAGAAGGCCATTACTGAAAAAAACGGATATTTGTGTTTCTTCTACTTTTTTACTGTTTTAGTTACTGGTGTTAATTAGTGATCTTACTGCAAAAGATTTATCTTTGCTTAATAAATACAACGATACAGCATGGTGCATAGGACTTGTGTGTGCGCGTCTCACAACACACCTAAATGTACCTCCAAACGGTTTGTATTCACCTACTTGCTCCCCAGGGCATCACTGTCCGTGCTCACAAATGCAACCCCTTCAACATTTCTGTGTGACTCTCAGCAGTGGTCTTTCTTCATTCCTGCAGGAAGCCCTGCCCTTGCAGTGATCTCACACTCAAATATCTCTGGGAGTTCCCGGGAACTGATTTTTATAATTCCCCAGATACCATTTTGACAGTTTTCTGCACTTCCTGCACCTTTCTAGGAATCTCTAGGACAAGGATGGGTGGAGGTGTCTCATGTGTACTGTGGATTTGCGTTTTACTCATGGGCAGGTTCTTAAGACAGAGGACAAGAAGAAAATAGCATATGGTTAAAATCACATTTAAATGTCTGTTCAGTATCCAAAATGAGAACAGATCATGGGTTCTCTGGTCAGGGTTTTGATGAAGCCATTGGCTTGAGCACAGGAGTCATCTTGTTGGAAGTAAACGACTCAGTTGGTGATGTGTACACGTGGGAGGCTTGGGAATGCCAGGAATAGCAGATTCATGCCTCTCAGTGCACTCACTAGAGGCTTCCATTCTCTGGATAGGACCGAAAGGAAACTGGAGGAACTTCCCCTCTGGCCCACACCACAGGCTCCCACTGCTCCCAGCTCCAGTTTATCCCTCAGATTGACACGTTTCAACCTCAAGTACAGTCAGAGTTTGAGTTCTCTCCCAAAGGTCTCCCAGACTCCAATCAAATCAGGGGATATACATGGACATCCACATTGGTGTCCCTAAATGTTTTGTGTGTCCAAAGCCCACAGGCAAAGTATGGTGGTCACCTATTTGATCAGCCACTACATACTTGAATCTTCGTTCCAGACTAGCAAACACTTTCTGTCACATACTAACGCTGACCCACTGGGGTCTCCATAACCCATCCCCCAATCATGTGACCCCTCCTAAGATAAACCCTCTTCATCAGTCAGTATTTTCATCACCACGCCCCAGCCCGTGCCAATTCCCACTGCATATGTCTGCTTAATCCTTCTCTTCAATCTGAGATGCTCTCTCTTATCACTGTTTCCTATTCACACCACATCTAATATCTATGACTCCCTTTATACCCATATCATATCTACTCCCACATCCTGCGTATCAACATAGTGAGCGATTGCAGCAAGGTGGTCAGGTGGCCAACTGCTGGAAGCTGCTCTGGAATTCCACCTCTGCCATTCATTTGCTATGCATCGGACACATTGCTCACCCTCTTTGCATTTCATTTCCTCTTTGGTAAACAGGCATAAATAAGAGTATCAACCCTGTAGAACTGTAGGGAGAAATAAAAGAAACACTGTAAGTGGATTGCTCAGCATAGTGTTGGACAAAAAGAAGGGTTTCATCAATGTTAACTGTTTTTCAAAATTCTTGCTATTGCACTTAATCTCACTTCCCTCATCCCTCTTTCCTAAACTCTGCTTGTTTCTTTTAACTCCTAAATATTCATGCTCACATCAAACCACTTAACATTCAATAACATACCCTTAGCAGGAAATTCGCCACTGCCTTTTTTTTTTTTTTGAGATAGCGTCTCACACTTTTGCCCAGGCTGGAGGCTCACAGCAACCTCTACCTTCCAGGTTCAAGCAATCTTCCCAAATAGTTACGACCATAGGTGTGTGTTCCCACAGCTAGCTAATAGCTTTATTTTTTTTTAATAGCTTTATTTTTTGTAGAGGTGGGTTTTGCCATGTTCCCCAGGCTGATCTCAAACTCTTGGGCTGAATTGAGTGATTCACTCACCTTGGGCTCCTAAAGTGCTGGGATTACAGGCATGAACCACCACTCCTAACCAGTACTCTTTTAAAATTGTGTTAAATAAGTTATTATTGTGTCCTTAATCTTATTGAACACAGGGACTGTATTATGTATTTCCCTTGTATGAAAAATGTCCAGTGTAGTGCAGGACATATCACTAGATAGTCTACAAATAATTTCTTGGTTCTCTGAATCATTTTGAGGAAAACCCAGAAACTTATTTGATTATGAGTTTAAAATATGCATATTTTCTGCACCTATTTTTTAAAAAATGGTTTGTTCTAATAATACTTCCCCATAGCCTAATGGACAAAATAAATTATGTCTTCTGTGGTTTCCAAACACCATTATTTTTTGTTCATCCAAGAGCAGGAAAGCCATGATCTCACATTATCAAAATGGACCCAGATGCCTGACGCAGTTGCTAATTATTGCTCCACTGACGTTTTCGGATGTGCCTCTGAGCAGCCTGTCAGGAGTTGTTGATGCCAACACAACAACTTTACAAAGGAAACTTGCCAGGAAGAGAGTTGATTTATGCCTCATTGCCCTTGTAGATATCATATAGATGCAACCTAAAAGATCCTCAGTTTTTGTTGTTGGCTGACTTTTGTTCAATGGGGGTGCATTTTTATACCTCAGATATAGTAGTGGACAAACTGATTTTTAAAATCTTTCCACTTGGATATTTTATGACTGTGAAATCTCCATTAGAGAATTAAAAAACTTCTTTTTACAAATGATGTCTGAACTATTGGTATAATGTTCACTTACCAGTTGCCCTAGGAATGACTTTTCAGATGGCTGAAAGTATGATGTGTACATAGCATTAATTAATTAAAATACTTAGAAAACAGGTTTGGAAAAATGGTGAAAATTGAACTTTTAAATATTAGCTTTATAGTAGGATTTGAGATTCCTGTTATCCTTTCAGGAAAGGCAATATTAATGAATATGAAAGGAAGATGATTTAATTATGCTAGCTCACCTGTTGAAATCAACCAGATGGATGGATTTTTTGGACAATGAAGTATCTTTAAACTTAACTTTTAAATAAGAAGTATATTTTTTATTCTAGGATGTCTGTATGAACGCACTCTAGATTTCTGACTCTGAAAACTCAAATTTCAGTAAGAAGCTCAGTTTGGTTGCCCAAGTCCTCCCAAACTTGTTTGAAATGGAACCCTTTCCAGCCTCTTCTACTCACTCCTTCCTCATTCTCCCTCAATCCCTACTTTGGAAACATATTTTACTGTTGGATCATTTTATTTTGAAACATTTAATTAAAATAATACATGCACGTGAAAACTAAATGATGTACGCATCCAGGGCATGTTGGAGAATAATTGAATTTGTCTTTCCTTAAGGTGCCTGGAGTGAAGTCCCAAAAGGCAGCAAGACCCAACTTTAACTTACATTTCAATTAAGAAATCAAAATAATAACATTTGTACATCTTACTTCATTCGTTCGAACGAAACATTTTCTACCAAAAAAATATGCACCTCATAACATAAAGTGAATCTCTTAGATAAGCATAGATGTTCTTAATTGAGAACAAATAATCAGTTTATAAAACACGTCATAAGTTCAAAGCATATTGCATATTGGGAAAGCAGAAATATGTTGAAAACTCACAGCCATTTCATTTTCGGAAGACCACCCCGAGTCACTGCCCAGGAATCCAGTGGGCTGTGTTAACTAGAGTCATCCCACCATGTTAGCAAATTTAAAGCCGATCACAGCACAGTGGTCGTGAACTTCAGGAGATACGAAAATTTCATGATGTGGCTTGAAGAAAAACGGGCTCCATTTTAAACAAGTTTGGGAGTTCTTGGGCAACCAAACTAAGCTTTTTACTGTAAAACTTCTCAAGAAGGGAAGGGATACGCACTGTTTACAAAACTTATTGTGACCCTGGTATCCTCTCACAGAACAACTTGAAAGACTAGTGGTTGCTGGGGGCAAACCGTGGGAAACCCAGGCAGCATGACAGACCCTTTCATGGTGGATGTCCTATAGGCGATAAGAGGAACAATATGATTTGGGGCTTTCTGGCTGGTAAAGAATCTGAATCTAAAAAGTGGGGTAAGGAATCAGTACCACCAAACTGCATTTATCCCTATCTTCTTCATTTCATTCACTCATTTATACATTCATTTGTTCATTCATTGAGCTTCTACTATTGAACCAAGTACTATAGGTACAGAGGTTAATAAGATACTATCCTGGCCCTGAAAGAATGCGCTCTCAGCTGGGTGCAGTGGCTCATGCCTGTAATCCCAGCACTTTGGGAAGCCGAGGCAGGCACATCACGAGGTCAGGAGTTCGAGACCAGCCTGGCCAATATGGTGAAATCCTGTCTCTATTAAAAGTACAAAAATTAGCTGGGTGTGGAGGTTCCCAGCTACTCAGGAGGCTGAGACAGGAGAATCGCTTGAACCTGGGAGGTGGAGGTTGTGGTGAGCCGAGATCATGCTACTGCACTCCAGCCTGCTTTCTAGGATAGAAGGTACAGAGAGATATATGAGGTCAGATCAGAGCACTAGTGCTGTCCACAGACAAAGGAAAGGTGAGAATCAGTTCAGTCTGAGAATCAGAAAAGACTCAGCCTTGGAGCTGGGTCTGAGCCATGAGGATAAGAAGCCACTCCAGGCTGAGGATGACGAATGCAAGCAGGTAAAGACAAGAAAGCCACGTCACGTTTGGAAGGCTACAGACCTTCTCCTGCAGCTGGAATCCGGATGCAGAAGAATTCTCTGAAAGACTAGGTTATTTAATTGTGGAAAGATCTTAAGTAAATGAGGATATAGACAAGGTAGACATTCAGGAAATTCTCAGTTCCCTGGAGAGTCAGTGAGGACATCTGCCTTGCCTTAACAGTGGGGTGTTAAGAGGCAGCAGGTCAGCCCTCTGTGTGGGGAGGGGGAAGATGGATTCTGGGGTGGTCCACAGGCATCCGACTTGGCCACCAGAGGATGGTTGGTGAAGCCAGGCAGGAGAATAAGAGGACCAAGAGACTGGGAGGAAAAGCAGGAAAGCCAGTCTTAGACAGGTTGAACTTCAAGTGTCCAAAGGACACCCAGAGAAAGCCATTGGGTTGGTAAGAAATTGGTTATATGTGAGAGCCACCTGAACATGAGACAGACACCTGAATATGGGACAGTAACCTGGACACAAGACAGCCACCTGGACAGTAGATGAGAGTTTTGGAAATTATTTGTCTGTATCTTTAATTTTCCTTTTTCATAAGAATTTAAACCTGGTCTCTAGAAGGAAAAGAGGAGGAATGAAGAAAAGAACTAAAAAGAAAGAAAAGAAGGAAGAAAGTACATCTTCCTACAACCACACGTCTCCTCCAGCACCACCCATCCCTTCTCAGTTGAGGTTCCTTCTCCCCTTCCCCCCACTCCCTCACCACGGCCACTTAGCCAGTTCTCACCATGCCACTATCTTGACACGATTGCTCCAGACCTCCTTTTGACTAAGTCATGACTTGACTCCCTGGCAGCCTTTCATGCTATTGAACACTTCCTCCTTAGAGAACCACTTTCTTCCCTTGACTTCTGCGTGGCCCCAAAGCCCACTCCTCAGACATCTTAGTAGATTCTCTTTTCTTCTGTCCACTCCTCTCACATGGGCATTCCATAGGGTTCTGCCCAAATTGCTCTCCTTCAAACTCACTCTGGGCAATCTCTACTACCCCTCAGCTCCAGTTGTCATGAATAGCAGAGTAGGCATAGCTGCAGTAGCAAATGGACCCCCAAATATAAGGTGACTCATCATATCTGATCTACTTACATAATTAAGCTAATGGTCCTTTAATTTTGCTAAAACAAGGAACAACTTAGAGTCTTGTTCCCAGTCATGTTGTCAAAATCGGGATTCTTTCTCACTTTGAGTCCTTCCTGCCTCTCTTCCCTCTTTCTTCTAACTCATTTTCATAGGCAGAGTTTTATTTTAGCTTTACCTCCTCAGCTCTTACCTCTTCTGGTGGAATGGTGGAATATTCACTAGACTGTCCCCGACATTTTTTCACACTTCATCTCATTTATTCTTTATGCCCATTTTTCACAGGGTAAACCAGGGCTCCGGTAGGGTAAATCCACACAAATCCAGAATTCAAATACAAGTCCATCAGATTCTAAAGCTGGTGGGTTTTTCACCTGGTCATTCTGCTTTCTTCTTTTTCAGAGAGACTGAAGTGCAGACAAACAAACCATCAGTAAGAGGCAGAGTTGGGATTTAAACCCAGGTTTT
This sequence comes from Saguinus oedipus, assembly GCA_031835075.1. Classification (NCBI taxonomy): domain Eukaryota; kingdom Metazoa; phylum Chordata; class Mammalia; order Primates; family Cebidae; genus Saguinus; species Saguinus oedipus. The sequence goes on along the minus strand of CM063172.1, from coordinate 170,259,388 downwards.
CTATCCCAAAACTAGAGCTCTGAGTCCTTTCTGTATTTATCTGTTCCAGGTCTTTATCAGCATTAGTGATTAATTTCCCAGGTTCCTGACTCTACATTTGCAAATTAATTTCCATTTGCCCAAGTGAAACTTGCCCTGAGGAATGCAGAGGAGATCACAGCTGCTGTCATCCACTCTTCCCTGTCTCCCAAGTCGTGTAGAAAAGGCCTCCTTGGTGGAGGTTGCAGTGAGCCAAGATCATGCCACGGCCCTTCAGCCTAAGTGACAAGAGTGAGACTCTGCCTCAAAAAAGAAAAGAAGAGGAAGAAGAAGAAAAGAACAAAAGACCTCCTTATTGCTCTTGTGGGCTTTTGATGGTAAACAGTGAATGCCTGAATTCTTGAACAAACTTGGTCAAGAATATAAAAGGTAGGATTTTTATCCCCAAAATTGTTGAATGGTAGATAGTGCCTTGCATTTCAGAGCACAGCCTTCTCCAGTACCTAGTGAAAGGGTTAATTTTTTTTTTGTCTTTGACAGACGTAGCTACATATCCCCTACATAATCAAAATTGCCTTCCAAAACCCATCTTTGAAACAAATTTTAAATAGAGAGAGAGTGTGTGAGGGAGAGTGAAAGAGAGAGAGAGAGGAAACTGTGTGGAAGTGGATAAAAATGACTTCTCCCTTCTCTACACTTTATCTAATAAAAAATTTTAAACTCCAAAATTACCCCAGCATTTTCTGGCTGCCTTGCAATTCTATGAATGCTGGCAACCATGCCATGCCACTTGCTACAGAGACTAATGGTACGGATAGCTTTTCAGATGAAATCAGGACCAGTTAGACATCATCAGCACATCTACTGTTGGACAAAAAGCATCCTGGATGATTTACGTCAATCTTTAAATCCTCCCATATTCCCAGTCTTCACAGATTTGTGATCCAAGCCAGGCTTGGCATGGACGCTCCCTGGCATGCCAAAGGTGGCTTATGAAATGTGGGCCCTCAGGATAGGCACAAGCAGGGGCCCTGTGACACCGGAGACCTTCTGAGAACTCTGTAGCCCATTACAAGTTGTCCTCTCTGGGAGCTGGTACCTGATACCCGGAATGAGGAAAGAAGGCCAGAGGGGCCCCATTCCATGGCTCTCCAGACTCCTCTACTCCTTCTTCACTCTCCCTTAAACTCTACTTTGGAAACATATTTTATGGTTGGATTATTTTATTTTGAAACATTTAATTAAAATAATACATGCATGCGAAAACTAAATGATATAAAAGGAAATATGGAAAACAACAGCCCATCATGCAACCTATCACCCTAAATAACAGAGAATCTCTAAAGGAAAGAGGCTTCCTCAGGAATGGAGCATCGCAGTGGGAATATGTGTGCCACAGCAAACTACACACATATTCAAGGAGGTAAAGGAAGACAGAGGTTTTTAAAGGAAAAATGAGGAGGATGACACTCTTGGTTTGAAATGATTATCCTTGGCTACAAGTTTCAATCACAAGGGCAATGCCTGTCCAAGTTTGGACAGGCAGTTGCTGAGCAGATGTTCCTGCGGAAGTATTTTCTGTGTGGGTTGTGATGGCCTTTGTGCAAGGTTCTGGTTTCTGCAGAATCTTTTCTGAGAGTTGTTTTTTTTTTTTAACCAGGTGTACAAGATTGAGAACCTTCTCTTCGGAGCCTTCCCAGCTCTGTCTGCCAGGGTGTTTTGTTTTGTTTAATACAAGTGACTCCATTTTGATTCTGACAGCTTTCACAAACCCTTCCCCTTCCCCACTGCCACTTCCCAGAGCTGACCATCTTTTAATAATTCCAGTTTTCACTCCTCTTGAAAGTTACTGCTGTAATGTGGAATAATAAGCCTAGCCTTCCCTTTCTTGTTTAGTAAACTTGAGAGTATCTAGCGACTCCTTTCTGTGAAACATAAGCAATTTTTCCCTACAGCCCTCCAGATATTTAATGGCTATAGATAATTTTGAGTTATGTGTTTAAATAAAGTCATTAAATCTTGATTTCTTGTCCTAGGAACCTTGGGCACTGTCTCCTGACTCAACCATGTGCAACAAGAATACCAGCTCTCCTCCATCTCTGATCTTCTAAAGTTTTTTAATGCCTCCCCCAACTTCAAAAGTGGTAAGGCTTCCCATGGGGATATTGAAAGAGGCGATTCCTGAGTGGTAGAATAAAACTCACCGAACTTCAGGCAAGTCTGTCATCAGCCAGGACCTCTGGTGGGGCAGCTGGCATTGGAAAATGAGGCTCCTCAGAATGTAATTTCATTTCTTCAGCGACTCAGTTCAAACTTCACTTATTTCAGTGTTCACTCTTGTGTTAGTCAGCTTTGAGGCAGAGTCACAAATACAAACATCAGAAAGCTTTTCGCCATCTCCTGAACAGGACTAAGCGACAGGGAAGAATGAGGAGTGTAGTTTAAAATGGAAAGAAAACCCAGTTCCTGGCTCAAACCAACAGACCTCTATTATCTCATAGTCCTGCAGGATGGAAATCCAAGATCAAGGTGCCAACAGGGCCATGCGCCCTTCTGAGTCTCTAGGGGAGGGTCTGTTGCCAGCCTCTTCCATCTCCTGGCGGCTGCAGGAGTTCCTGGGCTTGCGGCTGTGCGGCCCCCGTCTCTGCCTCCATCCCCCAATGGCCTTCTCCTCTTCTCCCGTGTTTCTCTCCTCTGTGCTGCTCAGACACTTGGCATTGGATTTAGGGTCCACCTGCATAATTCAGGATAAGCTCGTGTTGAGATCCTTAACTTAATTGCATCTTCAAAGACCCATTTTCCAAATAAAATCACGTTCCGAGCTCCCAAGGGTGAGGGTGTAGACATACCTTTTAGGGAGGGGCACAGTTCAGCCTAGTACATTGTCCCTGGAAAAATGTGTTTTGATATAAAAATAAAGGTAGAATCCTTGTTCCCCCTCTGTCCACTTAAAATAGGGCAAAGAAGGAAGCCTTCCCATGGCAAACATCTGGAGTCTTTTGCCCAAACCAGGGCTCAATTCAGGGGTTGTTCTTGATGTTCTGTGTTTGAAATTTTTTTTGAGGGTGAGGCTTGTGGGTAGGCTGCAGGCGGGAGGGACTGGCCTCATGGAACTACTTTATATGATGCAGATTCAGTTCCTGGGGATTTTGGGAGGCAGGAAGGGGAGGACAATTTAAAAGAAGCCTCTAAATGCCACCCTGACACACAGTTCCTTTGAGGCATGTGCCTATTGTGTGTGTGTGTGTGTGTGTGTGTTTCCCTTAAGGGAGGATGGTTGCATTCCATCTCATTGGGGCCTCTTGAAATAAGCCCACACAACTGCTTTTGATAATAGGATCTAGACTGAATGTTCCAGGGCGCTCCAGCCTTTAGGAGGAAATGACAGTATTTTTGCAGGTCTGCATAGGTTATGAGGGCTGAGGGCTTTCAGCTCTTACCTGCTGAATCAGCTCTCAGCCTGCCTCCCACCACCCCACAGACCTCCCCACTGTGGCAGGGCCTCCCTGCACCCTCCAAAGTGAGCCTGACCTGTGGTCCTGCCTTGGGGTCCTGAGTGTCCCCATCTCCCCTGCAGCTGGTATGTCTCTGAGCAGGTGACTGCATCCACCATAGTCCTGTCCTGCCCTGTGCTGCCTGGAGCTGTCAGGGCATCAGAGTCCTGGTCCTGGGGCTCTGGTGGAGGGCAGACAAGTTGGCCTCCAGGTGGCTCTCCATTGTCTTGCCACTTGGCCATAAAGCTTCTGCTCCACATCTCAGAATCTTACACAGAGTTCCTTCAGTTTCTGATTTGTCCCCTTTCCTCCAGGCACTCCAAATCTCAGGTCTGGCAGGACAGACGCCATCCCAGTTCCAGCATCGGCCACTACTCCTGGCTTCTTTTGTAGGCACTAAAATACTTCATTTCCCAAAATTCTCCTCTTTTTTTTTGAGAGGAAGTCTTGCCCTGTCTCCCAGGCCGTAGTATAGTGGTGTGATCTCAACTCACTGCAACCTCTGCTTCCTGGGTTCAAGTGATTCTTCTGCCTCAGCCTCCTGAGTAGCTGGGGTTACAGGTGCATGCCACTACACCCAGATAATTTTTTGTATCTTTAGTAGAGATGGGATTTCACCATGTTGACCAGGCTGGTCTCAAACTCCTGACCTTATGATCCACCCTCCTCTGCCTCCCACAGTTCTGGGATTACTGGCATAAGCCACTGCACCCAGCCCAAAATTCTCCTCTTTAGCCCAAAACTAAAGTCCCATAAACTTCAGAAACAAACCGTCTGGGGTCTGCCAGGACATCTGGCTTCATCGGGAAGAGGGTGGGAACATGAGTGCTGTGCAACCTGTGAGTACAGCTCCTCCCTCAGGACAGAGGTGAGTACCCAGAATGATGCCCCCAGCCTTTCTCCCTGCTAAAAAAAAAAAAAAAAAAAAGCCTAAACTTGTATACTCCTTCCTTTCCAGCCCCACGAAGCTTAGTAAATTATTTTCTCCCCACATCCTTTCCAGTTCCACATGAGTCTGCCTTCCTCATTTCTCACTGGGAATACAATTCCCAAAATAGCCTGAGAAAACTCCTTTCTGTGGCATTGCCAGCCCCTGCGGGAGGGGTTCCATCATGAACTTCATGACTGGAGAGTCCTGGAGCCATGTGGTGAAGCTACCAGAAGCAGGGTGATCTTGACCTTCAGTTCGGGATGTCACCAACTTTCTTGTGCTGTAACAAGCTGTTACTGTGCACATAGAGGCCTCCTGCCCACTGAGATGCTCCCAGGGCACAGTGGAACACTTGACCAAAAGTTTTCTTTCTCATTTGCCAGTGGCTTCTGCTATCCGTTTTGATGACTGTATTGTTATAGAAGACAATAATACAAAAGTATTTATTTTTTGCTAATTTCAGCATTGCTAGGTAATTATCTGGATGACCCAAGCAACGTCTACAAGTTTTATTCTGATACTAGAAACCTTGATAGAGGGAGATATGTCGCCAAAATGAAATACTAACAGCATTCTGTGCCCCAAACCCTTCCTGGATGTGAATACATAGCTGATCATAGATATCAGGAATTCATCCTGTTGAATAGTCACCAAAGACAAATTCCCCTTGCTTTGACTCCCGGCCAGTTGCCTTGCCGGGAGTCAAATAGACACATTCATCACTCTCCACGCCTGATAACTGCATCATCACTGGAGCTCATTATCTGGCTTCCCGACAAAGCTTCCCTGCACCCACCTCTGCATACCATGCCCAAGCCCACACTCAGCACTAAATTATGCATCCAACCTCCAGCCCACTGTTAAAAAACCTGCACAGAAATTTTTTTAAAAGAAGCCCCACCGTTCCCTGCCCAGCAACAGCCTGCCCCTTAGGCCCCCAGCAGGCCCAGGTACCCAAGGTCCCGCCTGCCTACCAATGGCAGCTACTTCCTACTTTAACTCCATGTACTTCCTGCTCCTCAACAGCCAATAGAAATGCCTTCTCTTTGTTTCCCCAGCAGTCAATCAAGGCCCATTTACCCAAGGTCCTGCCTACCAATGGCAGCTACTTCCTACTTTAACTCCATGTACTTCCTGCTCCTCAACAGCCAATAGAAATGCCTTCTCTTTGTTTCCCCCATAGTCAATCAAGGCCCATTTACCCAAAGTCCCACCTGCCTACCAATGGCAGCTAGTTTCACGTACTTCCTACTCCTCAACAGCCAATAGAAATGCCTTCTCTTTGTTTCCCAGTAACCAATCAATTGCCTGCACACCCCATAAAACCCCACACTGTGAACAACTGGGTGTGACTTCTCTGGCCCCTCTTGGACCACTGAGGTTGCCCAGGAGCTGAATAAATTAGCTTCTCATCTTTTTTCATACCTGCCTCGGTTTCCTCATTTTATCTTGGCAATAACTCTTACACATGCTGTGACCAAATCTTGCCTAGGGGCCTGGGAAGAAAGTATGTCCTCTTTTCTCACTTCATAATAAGCAAATCAACAGAACAGTGTCTGGGTCTTCTGTAAAATATAGCTTCATAGTTCAGACACTGTCTTGTTTATGGGAGACTTGGGATCAACCAAATAATGGATTCTTTTTTTCTCTTTTTTCACATGGAGTCTTGCTCTGTCACCCAGGCTGGAGTGCAGTGGCACAATCTTGGCTCCCTGCAACCTCCACCTCCTGGGTTCAAGCAGTTCTGCCTGCCTCAGCCTCCCAAGTAGCTGGGACTACAGGCATACACCACCACGCCTGGCTAATTTTTGTATTTTTCGTAGAGATGAAGTTTTGCCATGTTGGCCAGGTTGGTCTCGAACTCCTGACCTCAAGTGATCCACTACCCTCAGCCTCCCAAAGTGCTTGGATTACACGTGTGAGCCACCACACTTGGCCTGAATTCTTAATAAGTCTCTGTTTGGTGGGGGGAGTCCAGTAAGATATCTATGTCTGGAATCCTGTATTCAAAGAATCTTTAATAATCCGAAAAACTCCAAGCTACTCAGGAGGCCAAGTCAGGAGGCAGAGGTTGCAGTGAGCCAAGATCACACCACTGCACTCTAGCCTGGCAACAGAGCGAGACTCCATCTCAAAATAATAATAATAATCATAATGTGAAAAGCTCGTGATATTCTTGTTTGTTTTAAAAGGATCAGTATGCTAAATCATAGCCACAGTTTAATCTCCAAAATATATCTTCCCTGATCTAGAAAATTTTTTACTTGGAAACAAAGGTGTCGATTCCATAATTTATCTCACAGCTTAAATGTAAGTTCTGAGAATCTGCTAAGCTTCTCGGTTGCTAAGCTGGTCACTCTAGGCCTTTGAAAGTCATGTCCTTTTCTGAGCACACCATATTGATAAAGGATGAAATAAAGCTCTGGGTGGCAGGAAGTGGAAGGAAGAGCTGGAGGGAAGGGATTGTCTCAAGGAAGGAGGCTGGTGACTCTGAAAAATCAGCTGGGCTCAGTCAAAAGCGCTGTGGGCCCCGGCTGGAAACTGGGAGGGGACTGCAACCTTAGCAATGGGGAAATGGACAAAATCAGACTGCTATAACCTCAGACAATTTCACCTTCTTTTCAACAGAACACAGTCCGTTTTGTTTGCATTCTTTCATCGCTCCTTCACTTTATTATATTTAAAGTTAATGGGTTAAATTTTCCTGTTCACTCACATTGGATCAAAAACCAGAACTGAGGGGCTTAGCATCTGCTAAAACAAGACGACACCTGAGTTTGAGAAGAAAATATGCCCCGTGGTAAAAATATTTAATAAATATAAACTTACATCCTTTTAAGAGTTTTTAAAAATAATTGTTTTCATTCTTTGAGGAACTACAGTTATATATTCAGGATGAATATTATTTGTAATTGGAAATTAGGTTTTATGTCTTTTTCTGCCATCTTAAATGTAAGTTAAGGTGGCAAAAAAAGACATGGCTTTTTCTTGACTAAAAATATTTATTCACTTATATTTGAAAATAGCCGTAGCATCCAGTGTCTTCATAGAAGAGAGCAAATCAAATTTTTTATTTAGTTATCAGACAATCAATACTTTTAAGGGACTAATGAATATGCATGAGAATTGAAATGAGGAGAAAAAAATCAGCCCACAGTTATCCATGACCTTCAAAGAGCCTTCAGACCTTTGGACCAGCCAGAAATAGGACAGTTATCACACAAACAAATGAAAGCTGTTCTGAAGAAAGAAACAAACAGCCCTAAGGATGTATCACCTTCATGTCAGGGAGAGGAGAGGCAGCGAGGCCAGCCGGAAGGTGTTCTCAGGCCAAGCTGGTTCTTCCCAGGCTTTGACCCCACCATCCACACCGGCTCCCTGCAGTCCATGCTGGCCAAAGTCAAGGGTGCTGCCTAGAGGAGAAGCAGGGCTGGCCAGCCAGGGCCTACTGTCCAGAAAAGCATTAGTAATTCTTTGCTTTGGCCTAGAGGCCTGTCCGTGACAGCACTTTGGAAATCCAGGACTGGACTGTCTACATTATTTGCTGTTCTCTGTACGCACCCTGGACTCATGGGCAGCTCACCATGGAGTGTCTTAATGCTGGATTCTGGGGAAGCCCTTCCTCTGTGTCTTCTTCTCTCTACCCCTCAGATCTTTTAATAGCCCCATTCTCTGCTCTCTCCTCCTCACTGCCCTCCCCAAGGTGTCACATCTTTTTCTGTGTGGTCTTCAGCAGGGGGGACACTTGCTCATTTTGCATTCAGCTCTGGGAAGGGGGAGCTTCAGTCCTTCAGGCTAGAGAGAAGGAAGATGGGTTTTGCACTGGGAGAGGGAAACCCATCTGATCCTTGACCTGGTGAGGATAGCAGCACTTGGCTAACACATCGCCTGCGCCTCACTGGGTAGAACAACTGTCAGCCTCTGCTCACACTTTGATCTTGGACTTTAGGCCTCCTGAATTGTGAAAGGACATTTTTCTGCTACTGAGGGCCCTAAGTCTGTAGTGTTTGGTTACTGCAGCCCTAGGAAACCAATCCAGCCATGCTGAGGTTAGAGTGCCTTTGAGACGCACTGATGGAGATGCAAAGAGGCAGTGAGATAATATATCGTCTGGCGAAGGGCTGATATCCAGAATTTACAAAGAACTCAAACAGATTTACAAGAAAAAAAGAAACAAGCCCATTCAAAAATGGGCAAAGGATATGAACAGACACTTTACAAAAGAAGACATACATGAGGCCAACACATGAAAAAATGCTCATCATCTCTGGTCATTAGAGAGATGCAAATCAAAACTACATTGAGATACCATCTCACGCCAGTTAGAATGGCGATCATTAAAAAATCTGGAGACAACAGATGCTAGAGAGGATGCAGAGTAATAGGAACACTCTTACACTGCTGTTGGGAATGTAAATTAGTTCAACCATTGTGGAAGACAGTGTGGCGAGTCCTCAGACACTTAGAAATAGAAATTCCATTTGACCCAGCAATCCCATTACTGGGTATATATCCAAAGGATTATAAATCATTCTACTATAAGGACACATGCACATACATGTTCATTGCAGCACTGTTTACAATAGCAAAGACCTGGAACCAACCCAAATGCCCATCGATGATAGACTGGACCGGGAAAACGTAGCACATATACACCATGGAATATAATGCAGCAATCAAAAATGATGAGTTCATGTCCTTTGTAGGGACATGGATGAATCTGGAGAACATCATTCTCAGCAAACTGACAGAAGAACAGAAAATGAAATACCACATATTCTCACTCATAGGCGGGTGATGAACAATGAGAACACATGGACACAGGGAAGAGAGTACTACACACTGGGGTCTATCGGGGGAATAGGGGAGGGACAGCGGTGGGGGCGAGCTGGGGAGGGATAGCCTGGGGAGAAATGCCAAATGTGGGTGAAGGGGAGGAAGGCAGCAAAACACACTGTCATGTGTGTACCTATGCAACTATCTTGCATGTTATGCACATGTACCCCAAAACATAAAATGCAATTAAAAAAGTATTAGAGATGTACAATAAGGATCAATAAATTAAAATAGCTACCATTAAAATATATATTTGGTCTGGAGCTCTAGGGAGAAGGCAGAGCTGGCCGTGTACATTTGACTCGTTTACCATACGTGTTAGTCAAAGCCACGGACAAGGCTGACATGAGGAGGGAGAGAGTAGGAAGTGCAAAGAGAAGGCTCTGAGGAACCTCATATTAATGGCTGGGATGAGGAGAAGGAGCCTCAGAGGAAATGTAGATGTGACCACAGAGGCAGGAGGAGACCAGGGCACCGTGCCTGAGAAGCCAGAATAAGCGAGTGCTTCCTGAAGTCCGTGATGGAGAGGGTTTAAGGGTACTGAAAGGCCACGGGAGCTAAGGTCTGGGAAACGTCACTTCAATTTGGTGACATGGATGCCATCCTTGTTTGTAGCTACTGATAGAGTCCCCGGGAAAGATGGACAACTGAAGTGTAGTGAGGTCTTGTATTTTAAGGTGAAAGAGGTAGGAACGTGTTTAAATGTTAATAGAAAAGATCCAGTTCAAACAAAGAGATGAAACATACACGAACCTCCTCTGCGAAGGAGGGTAGACTAGTCTGCTCCTGAGAGGGCTGGGGGCAGGGCATGGAGTCCACAGCACAGGACAAGGGCTAAGGCCCGAGTGGTCTTGCTTTGTGCTCTTGGCTCGCAATTTTATGGAAATATTTAAAAAATCTCTCTCCTCTCCTTAGCCTACCACTTTCTTTATCAAAATGTAGGACTCGCCTTCAGTTTCTAGGTGCACCATTCACTGAGATGGACCCTTTGGAGCTAGGATGTGTTCCTGCAAAGCAACCCCTCCAAACACTGGGACAGCTGTCCTTTTGTTTGCAATAAATCTAGAATGTGCTGTGCACTTTGGGAAGGGCTGGGAGAGCTTAAAACTTGTGCCACACACTGATTACCCCTCAGAGGAGCCAAAAGGCTGGCAAGGGACTTGAGTAATGTACATGAAGAACCGTTATATGAGGGAGCGAGTGTTAAGGTCTGTGAGACGAATCCATTCACAGTCCTGTAAGGAAAACAAATGAACGTTGAGGAACTAATCTGGATTGAAGGAGACCAAAGGGACACGGTCACCAAGGGCAGCTCGTGCTCCTGGATTGATTCTGGTTTGGGGACCACAGCTATAAAGGACATATTGGGACAATTGATGAAATTGGTATATAGACTTTGGGTTAAATAATAGTATTGTACTAATGTTACATTTCCTAATTTTGATGAGTGCACTATGGTTATGTAAGAAAATGTCCTTAGTCTTAAGACACACACACACAGAAATACTTAAGGGAAAGGAGACAATATGTTTTCAATTTGCTCTCACATTTCATAAAATGTGTGTGTGTGTATGTGTATATGTGTGTTTGTGTGCTTATGTGTGTGTGCATGTGCATGTATGTGTGTATGTGTTTGTGTGTGTATGTGTGTGTGTGTGTGTGAGTGCATACAAGCATACATGTGCGCAGAGGGAGAAAAAATAAGGCAAGATGTGAGTAGCCTGTGAATCTGAGAAATGGTACACAGAAATCGTTTTTATTACTCAGGCAACTTTTCTATGAATGTAAAATGATGTTGAGATAAAATGATACAAAAATTATTCTAGGTGTTGGGTAGAAGTCTGGTTTTCAACTTGTGGACTGCATTAGACTGTTCTCACACTGCTATAAAAAACGACCTGAGATTAGGTAATTCATAGAGAAAAGAGATTTAATTGGCTCACAGTTCCACAGGCTCTACAGGAAGCACAGCGGCTTCTGCTTCTGGGGAGGCCTCAGGAAGTTTCCTATCACGACAGAAGACAGAGGAGGAATCAGCATTGCAGGTGGCTGGTGCTACACACTTTTAGACAACCAGATCTCACAAGAACTCACTATCAAGAGAACAGCACCAAGGGGGAAATCTGTCTCCCAAGATCTAATCACCTGCCACCAGGCCCCACTTCCAATATTGGGGATCACAATTTGACATGAAATTTGGGCAAGGACATAAAGCCCAACTTTATCAGGACCTTGGAGAAATGGTAACATTTTACCTGATTACATTTGGGTTCTCTGAGAAGAAAAGTAGAAGAGGCCTGAGCAAGATTATGGAAGGGGGCAGTTACAGGGAGAATTTGGAGAATCGAGTGTGTTTTAATTTAGGACTATACAATAGAACTGGAAAAGAGACCAGCAATAGCCCAAGAAGGGCTTTGGATGCCAGGCTGAGTGGTCTAGGATTTCTTCTGGAGGCTGCAGGAGTCTGAAAGCATAGCACAGGTGAGATGGAAGAGGGCAGAGGTGAGGGACCAGGGCAACAGACAATGTGAAAGCCCCCAGCTGAGGGGTGGGCTATGCGCACAGAGGATAGCTTTGGGCAAAGTTAAGAAGTTCTTATTGGCAGGACAGACAAGCTACCAGCATCTCTAGCCAGACCAGAATCTTCCTCTGGAAATCTGTCCCTCTTCTCACGGGCTATTTTGATTATGTATGCCTTCCTCGATCTTTCTTGAGTAATGTCACCAAAGGCTTGCCAATTTTTATTGTATTCTTAAGAGAGTTGTTTCAGCTTGGCTGATCTTCTCTATTAGGTATTTGTTTTATATTTAATTAACATCAATGTCTTTATCTTAAGTTCTTTGGAGAATTACAATTTTACTTGAGTTTATCAGCAGCTTCTAACAAATAAAGTAGACTGATGAAAACTAAGATTCACAGCGAGTTCTAACAATGGGAGTAAACAATTACATTTCCCAGGCTCCTTTGCAGGATGTGTGGCCATGTGACCAAGTTCTGGCCAAGGAGATGTTAGCAGGATTGCGTGGGACTTCGAAGTCTCCTTCAAAAAGAATTTATGTCCACGTCCCTCTTTTTCTTCTTGCCACCTGGAACGCAGACGTGGGGGCACATCGGTACTGATACAGAAGACTCAGCAATGATGCGTATAAAATGATGGCCACAGGCCTCATCCAGCCACTACCTTGTTTTGCATGGGCCGTGAGCTAAGAGTGCTGTTTGCAGATGAACGTTTGCTATCAACTTGATGACAGGGAGCTGTAACTCTGAGCACCAATTTAGCAAATGCTAGCCCCTTAAAAAAGAATCCTGTTCTCATTAGTGTAGTGACTGGGGGGCTGCAGGAAGGGAAGCACTGTGTCCATTTCTATCCAGAAGAAGAGCTGGTTTTTAAACAGTTGACAGGGTCCATTGTGGTCAACTCACCACCAAGTGACCAAGGCTTCCTAGAGGGATGGACCCTGTAGGGGCACAGCATTCATCTTTGTTGCTGGCAGGTTGTGTATTTGGCAGCAGCAGCAGCTCAATCTACCCTGCCACTTGCAAGCCCAGGCTCTTGCACCCACGCCTCCATTCCTGCCTCACCTGGCCTCCCCAGGTATCCACTGGCCTCGCCTGCTGGTGGCCAGTTACTGGTCAGCTTGTATCAACTGGCCTAGTCATTTTGTTTCCTTATTTGTTCAATTTCTCTTCCAAGGTGGAAGCTTACGATGCAAGACATGGAATATTCATCCTTCCCCTGTGTCCATATACACACCACTGCCTCAGGCCTCCAAGTCCCCAGCCTTCCAATCTTTCTCTTTTCAGATCAGTGGCCCATCAGCCAAGTTGATTCTCCACTGCTCATGTGTGTTTGACCCTGTGCAATAGTGTGACATGGGGCCTCAGCTGCCAGCTCATGAACTGGTACCTTCTGGCTCAGCTCATACTCAATACCAAATGCATCCATTCCATAATACAGTGGGCCCACCTGATCTTGTGACTTGGTGTTTCTGACAGAACCCGCTCATCTGGGCAATTGTTGCCACATTGTCACTGGACCCCACAGTCAGGTGCTCCATCTCCAGGGCTCAGTAGCATAATAGAAATGGTTTTCCAAAAGGCATAGAGTTCTTCATTGCAGACGGCATGACTAAGCCCCAGAAACCTAAGGGTCTTCATTGTGATTCTCCCACAGGCATGTGTTTGAAACTACCTGGCACCTTTTCCCACCATTAACACCTCCCATGCCATAGGATCTGCCAGATTGTATGGCCCAAGTGGCAGGGCTGCTTACATCCCACACTTTCCTGCTCTGGGCCCCACTCAAAGCGCAAAGTTTCCCATGCCTCCCACTGTATGGACTGATATTGTGCTTCTTTTTTCCATGATGGGAGATGTAAGATACCATACTTTGTCCTATTCTTTGGATGGGATATTCCAACATATCCTTGACCACTGAATCCCTGAAAATTTTACCAAGATGGCAGGTCCCTGAATGTTCATGGAGGTTATCTCATACTCCATGGAACGCGTGTGCCTCACCAAGGCTTCCAATTTTGGATTTCTTGTCATCCAGCCCCATTCTCATGATACCACTGTTAAAACGAATCAACGACCAGGACGTTCAAACAAAGCAGATCTCTTTGGACTATATTGTGACAGAGGGTAGGTGGGACAAAGAACTAACAGGCCTGGGACACACTGCAAATTTACACTGTTAACCATTTCAGTTAAAATATACACTGTTAACTATTTCATGTGAATGCAAATGCTTTCTCATCCTCTTTTCTGCAAAGGATGCAAAAAAAAAAAAAAAAAAGAAAACATACTCACCAAATCAACAGCCACACACCATGCCCCTAAGGCTATGCTGACCTCTTTTAAATATACCACATTCTGCAGGGTGAGGGCAAGGCTTGCTACTACTTGCTTGAGTTGGTGGCAGTCTACACTCATCCTCCAGGGTTCACCTGGGTTTTGCAGAACCCAGCTTGGTGAATTAAAGATATGATGAGAACTCCCATACTGTACTTTTTAGATCTTTATGGAGGGGACTAATTTCCATCATCCCCCTCTGGGGATACAATATTGATTTTTATATACTATCTCTGCTGAGGCAAGAGGTGAGGGGAGACCGTTTCAGAAGCTTCCCTTGGGCTTCTACCCAATAGGCCAAGGACCTGATGTGATGTTAGGCCAACTACCAAATGTAAAATGTCCATGTAGAGATAAGAGAAATGGCCATTGCACCCACTGGGATCCTAACGTTGGCCAGGACTCGATTTATTACTCACCCCCAATATACTCAGTCTCTGACATGGGGTATGTGATAATGTATTGTGTTTCTAGATGTCCATGTCAACTTCGACCCAGTGTCCAACAATCCTTGACATGTTTGGGATTCTCCTTTCCACAGTGTACAATTACTCAAGTAACTGGCCGTAAATCCCTTTGCAGAAAGACCGGGGTAATTATTATTGTGTAGACTTTCTGTGATGTGGCAGGATTTTTCCTTTTGGGGACCCAGATACTTTTTAAAAAGATGAATGTCATTTCTGGTAAAAAGAAAAAAACTATTCAAGGAATCATGACACTTTACTAGGGCAATTGCTCTCAATCTCCTGATCATCTACCCTTGATTTTTTTGGATGATACAGATTGAGTAGTAACCTTGTTGGCAGCTCATTTATTTTGCCCCCTCTAAAAATGCCATAAACTATTAGGAGTCTTAACTCTCAAGCAATCAGGTCCCCTGACTGTCCCTACAACCTTGCCATTTACTGTGGTAACTACATGCACCGATGCATTGTGGTCTGGAGATGGTGTCTCTTGAAGCTTTCTCATGAAATAGGCATTTGGTGGGTTTCCCAGTCTTATAAAGCCTATCCCCTCCAACATGCTCACTTCTCTGAGCCTTTTAATTCTTTTTCCCACTGGCAGCCATGGTAATTCTGGAATTTCCACCCCACTTGGCATGGACCATTACTGTTTCTAGGCTTCTGGGAGTCATCCCAGTGATGAGTTCATACTATGTTCTGAGGTCCTCGCCAGCATGTTAAATCTTGTAACTGGAAAGGGGGTCTCAAATCAATAAACTCTCCAGCTTCCAACTTCATGTTTTGGTCTCTTTTTCAAAAGAGCACATAGAAACACAGAGAGTAGAACAGTAGTTACCAGAGACTAGGGAGGGTACAGGAGAGGGGTTTGTAGACAGGCACACCATTACAATTAGGAGGAATAAATTCTGGAGTTCTATTGCACAGGAGAGTGACTATGGTTAATGGTAAAATACTATGTTGCAAAATCACTAAAAGAGAGCTGATGAAGGTTCTCACCACAAGAAAATGATAAATACACGAGGCAATGGATATACTAACTGCCATGATTGGATCTTTATACAACATAGATATGTACCAAAACATCAAAGTGTACCTTATAAGTATGTACAATTCCAATGTTCAATTTAAAAAGTTTTAAAAAAAGCACCATCAGAATCGAGTCCTATGGTTTGAGTCTTCTTCCAGCTCCTTCCTATCAATGCTGACTAAGTGTTGCAGCTTATTTGGAATATAATCCCTTTCCTCCCTGATCAGGGTCAGTGCAACCCTGGCTAGGTCGTGTTCAAACTTAACCTTAGCTATCAGACTAGTGATAGACAGGTAGGTGGGTTGATCCCAAGGGGCTACACGTTGTCTTACAGGGTAGAGGCCTCTGCATTGTTCACAGGTTAGGGAAAAATAACCCACCTCTATAGACTCTTCGGATTCAGAGGAATTTGCACATTCAGGATTTAAGAAGAGCTTGAAGTCTGTGAAAATGCTGGAGCAAGAAAACCCAAAAGTCCACCCAACCATAAAAGCAATAGAAAAAACTGGCAAAAAAAACTTTCAAAATCAATTGTTCAGAACTCGAGAAGTGAACTAAAAACTTCCAATAATGAAGGGATGCTTGTTTAAAAAGTTGAATATCAGTAAGAAAATCAAACACTATGGCCTTTTTATTTACTCAATTCCATCTACCATGCCCCAGCTGTGATAGCCTTGATCATCCAATTCTATATCCCTACTGCCATAGAGAGAAGAACAAACTTCATTCGCCAAGAATTGTAACTGTTTTGACCTGTTTGGTGGATCCCTGTTTGGCGGATCCCTTAAAAGGTTTGCCTTCATGCCACCTATCTTGAACTCACTCAGTGCTACCTGGGAGCATCTGTCAAACAACATTTGCAGGCCAATGTAAGTTACAACTCAGTAAGAGCTAATAAATGAGCTCAGAAAAGTTGCAGGATACAAGGTCAACATGCAAATATCAGTTGCATTTCTGTACAGTAGCGATGAACAAGTCAAATGTAAAGTTCAGAAAACAATCCAATTCATAATAGCAACAAAAAGAATATTGGGGAATAAATTTGACCAAGGAAGTGCAAGTTGTGCACTGAAGACTACAAAACATTACTGAAAAATAATAAAGACCTAAATAAATGGAAAGATGTATCATTTCATGGATTAGAAAACTTAATATTACAAAGATGGCAATACATGCCAAATTGATCTATAGATTCCATGCAATCCCTTTCAAAATTCCAGTGACTTTTTTTTCAGAAATAGACAAATTGATTCTAAAATAAGCAGGTGACCCCAAATAGCCAAGACAATGTTTAGTAAAGAACAAAATTGGAGGATTCACACTTTACAGTTTCAAAACTTACTACAAATTTATAGTATTCAAAACAACATGATATTGTCATATGGATAAATGTGTAGAACAATGGAGTAGCATTGAAAGTCCAGAAATAAATATATGTGTCTATGGTCAATTAATTTTTGTCAAGGGTTCCAAGACCATTCAAAGATGGAAAGAATAATCTTTTCAACAAGTGATGCTGAATATCTACATGCAAAAGAATAAATTTGGATCCCTACTTCACGCTGTATAGAAAAATCAGTACAAAATGGGTCAAAGACCCAAATGTTAGAGCTGATATTATAAACTCTTAGAAGAAAACATAGGTGTAAGTTTTAGTGATCTGACACAGGCTACAACGTGAATGAACCTATAAAACATTATGCTAAGTGACAGAAGCCAGACACAAAATGCCACATTTTGTATGATTTCATTTCTATAGAATATCCATAATAGATAGATCTGTAGAGACAGAAAGTAAATTAGTAAATTTTAAGAGCATGGGAGAAGGAGGGAATTGGGAGGTTCATAGTTTTTTTGGGGTATGGTGGAAATGTTCTGGAATTAGATAATAATTATGGTTGCAAATTTTGTGTATACTAAAACCACTAAATTGAATAATTTTACATTTTTATAATGGTCAATTTTATCTATGTTAAACAACAAATGTTAAAAAAAATATTTGGAGGAACACTGACCCAATTGTCCTCACTCTGTGTGTCCCAAATTGAGCTCCCTGAGTTTGGTATTACAGACCTGCCTTGATTCGGCGTTTAGCATTCTTTGGAGCTTGGCCACTCTGATAATTGAGTCTGAGCTTTTATCCTCAGCTCTGTCTTTTCCCGTGCTGCAGATGAGAAAGTCTCTGTATGCTACCAAGCTTTCCACTAGCTTGTTAATCAATGTCAAGTCTCTGTTATACTCTTCTCTGAAATGCCTGATGGATCATGTCATCCATATTTTAGCACATCTCTTCCCTCATTATACCATCTCAGTTTCCCACTAGAGAAGTAAAGCCAT
Source organism: Saguinus oedipus (assembly GCA_031835075.1). Lineage (NCBI taxonomy): Eukaryota > Metazoa > Chordata > Mammalia > Primates > Cebidae > Saguinus > Saguinus oedipus. Next base: position 170,241,466 of record CM063172.1, on the reverse strand, counting down.
TAGACTACGGTCTTATACTAGGAGCTATCTCCATCTGCCATCTATTACCTCCATCTACTGACTCCACCTACCACCAGTGATGGGGTCCTCATCGCCAGCTGAATAAGTGAGTATGCCAGCTCCAAACCCTTATTTTATCACCTGCTTTCTTAACACATTCCTGCTACTGTTACAGATTGAGTTCTCTGGGAAAGTCTCTGAGATAGAATTTTGCATGATAAGTGCGTGTTCAAGTGTGTCCTTGAGATTAATGTCTGAGGGAGTGAGGAAGGAGAAAGAAGGAGAATAGGGCAGAGAGAGAAGTTGAGCTGTAACAGAGGCCCAACAGTAACCCCTGAAGACCAGCAGAAACCTCTGGAGCTACAGTAGTTTTTTTCGGAGTTGTCCTGAGTTGGGCCAAAATGGCTAGATATTATATTTTTTTATTGTTCTGTCATTGAATGTGGGCTGCCCAAGAAAGGAATGGGCAAGATAGCTTTCTGCAGCTAACATAATTACTGAAGGTTCTGACAGCAGAAGACATCAGCCAACAACAGTCCCTGCTGCTAGGTCAGCAAGTCTTCCCTTAGAAGGGATCTAGAAGGACGACCCAGTGTTATCAGTTCCTTCACTGGATTTTCAGCTGCATGTCTTTCATTATTCTTCTACTTGTTCCTATCGGGATTACAATGTAAATTCTTATCCCAGTCTACTTAGAGTTAATGTTGTGCCACTTCTCATAAAGTATAAGGATCTTGTAGTAATATAGTTCCACTTATTACCATCCTTACTTCTATTATTATTATATTTTTGTTATATTTATCATATCTAAATACATTATAAATCCCCAATATAGTGTTACATACTTTTAAAAGAAAACTTTTTAAGTTCTTTTAAAAAATTAAAAGAAGAAAAAAAACTGTGTAATCTTCATCTGTGCCACATATTTACTATTTCTGGTGCTTCTTGTTTTTTTCTGTACCTTTATGATTACATTTGGAGTCATTTTTTTCTGCCTGAAGAATTATTTTTTTTTTTTGCTACTTCTTATAATGTGAATCTGCTGGTAACAAATTCTATTTTTATTCACCTGAAACGACCTTTATTTCATCATCAATTTTGAAGGAAATTTTTGCTAGATACAGAATTCCAGGTTGAAGATTGTTTTTATTCCTTCGAACCTTAAAGATGTTTTTTTCAAAGTATTCTCCCTCCATTAATTCTGATGTGAATCATTCTAATGTGAGTCATTATTCATGTTGTTGCTTCCCTGTAGTTAATGTGGGTTTCTCATTGTTATTAGTTTTATTTTTTCTGTTTCAAAGATTTTCTCTTTATCTTCAATTTTGTTTTATTTATTTATTTACTTACTTATCCATAAGTTCTGGGGTACATGTGCAGATCGTGCAGGTTTGTTACATAGGTATACATGTGCCACAGTAGTGATTTGCTGCATCCATCACCCCGTCATCTACATTAGGTATTTCTCTTAATACTATCCCTCCCCAATAACCTCACCCCTGATCTTCCTCCCCTAGCCCCTCAACCCCCAGGCCCCAGTGTGTGATGTTCCCCCTGCCTTTTGTCTGTGTGTTCTCATTATTCAACACCCACTTATGAGGGAGAACATGCAGTGTTTGGTTTCCTGTTCTTGTGTCAGTTTGTTGAGAATGATGGTTTTCAGTTTCATCCATGTCTCTGCAAAGGACATGAATCCATTTTTTATAGCTGCATAGTATTCCATGGTGTATATGTGCCCCATTTTCTTTATCCAGTCTATCATTGATGGGCATTTGGGTTTGTTCCAAGTCTTTGCTATTGTGAACATTGCCACAATAAACATACTTGTGCATGCATCTTTATAATAGAATGATTTATAATCCTTTGGTATATGCCCAGTAATTGGATTATTGGGTATTTCTATGTCTAGATTCTTGAGGAATTGCCACATTGTCTTCCACAATGTTTGAATTAATTTACACTCCCACCAGCAATGTAAAGCATCCCTATTTCTCCACATCCTCTCTAGCAGCTGTTGTCTCCTGATTTTTTAATGATTGCCATTCTAACTAGCGTGAGGTGGTATCTCAATGTGATTTTGATTTGCATTTCTCTAATACAAAAATTAACTCTAGATGGATTAAAGATTTAAATATGAGGCCTAACACCATAAAAACTATAGAAGAAAACCCAATACCATCCAGGACATAGGCATGGGCAAGGACTTCATGACTAAAACACCAAAAGCAATGGCAACAAAAGCCAAAATAGACAAGTGGGATCTAATTAAACTTACAGGCTTCTGCACAGGAAAAGAAGCTATCGATAGAGTGAACCAGCAACCAATAGAATGGGAAAAAAAAATTTGCAATCTACCCATCAGACAAAGGGCTAATATCCAAATTCTATGAAGAATTTAAACAAATTTCAAGAAAAACCAAACAATCTCATCAAAAAGTGGGCAAAGGATATGAACACTTTTCAAAAGAAGACATTTATGCAGCCAACAAACATATGAAAAAAAGCTTATCTTCAATTTTCAACAGCTTGCCTATGGCAAGGTGTGAGTTTCTTTTCTTTATTTTTCTTGGGTTTACTGAGTTACTTGGATTTGTAAGTTTAAATTTGGGAAAATTTAAGTCACGTATTCGAGAAAATATTTTCTTCCTTATATTCTCCTTTTTCTCTTTCTGGAATTCCAGTTACATGTGTATAGACTAATTCATCTTGTCTCACAAGTCAATCTCTTTTCAATCTCTTTTCTCTTTACTTTTCAGAATTGACAATGTTCATATGTCAACCTGTAAGTTCCTTGATAATTTATTTTGTCAAATATAATCTATTATTAAGCCCAGCCAATTAACTTTTCTTTCATTTTGGTTATTTTAATTTTTAGTTTTAAAATTTCTGTTTGCTTCTTTTTTATGGTTTCCATTGCTCTGCTGAAATCCTATACCTATTTTTGTATTATAAGCATTTCCCCTTTAATTTCTTGAATATATTTATAATGACTATTTTAAAGTCCTTGCCTTCTTCTAATTACCACATTTGGGTTATTTCAGGGTCACTTTCTATTGGTTCCCCCCAATTATGGATCACATTTTCCTGCTCATTACCTGTCCATCAGTGTATGACCTGAAGATGGATATTGTGAATACTACATTGTTAAGGGTTCAGATTTTGATGTCTCTCTCTGGAAACCATATAATTTTGTGCTAACAATTAATTTACAAGTAGATAGATTTAGTTCTTTTGAGGCCTATTTTTTAACTGTTAGGCTGAGTCTGGAGTAGTCCTTATTCTAAGTAGAGTAGCTTTACTTCTAAGGTGTGGCCTTTCTGCTACATTAGCTGAAAGCCCAGCATATTCAGTGAGGTCACCCTACTCTGGCTGAGTATCACCTTCATCATCTCTGTTAAGCACATAGCTTAATGGAACCTGTACTCAGACAGGCCTCATAGAACCTCGCTCTGTTCAGAAGCAACTATTTCTCAGCCAAAGATTCCATGATCTATGAAGATTTTTATAGGCCTATGCCAGTAGATCCCAGTGCTGGGCCAACCCCCACAGACCTCATCCCCTATGGACCTAAGTTACAAACCACCCCCTACAGCCCCAGGATCTAGGCTTGCCCTCATGAACCTATCCTTCAGGTCAGTACCCATACTCCCACCCTCCAGGCTTCTCAAATGGACTAATACACCAGGCACACCCCAGTGGATCAAGCCCCAGGACCATCCCAGTGCCCAGAAAGCCCCTACAGACTAAAGTGTAAGGCCTACTCCAGTGCCAGGTTAGTCCTTGTGAACCCAGGCTTCAGGCTATTCTCTGCAGATATAGGCTCCAGGACTCCCCTTCTGGACCCAGGCTCCAGGCCCACCACATGGACCCAGTCAACTGGTCCCCCTCAGTGGATCCAGGATTTAGACCCACCACATGGACCCAGGTACCAGGTCAGCCTGCTGAAGATTCCAGCAGCAAAGCTTCTTACAAACTATACCAGGGAGCCTGCCTATGAGATACTCACTTCACTGATAACAACATACCTAGACTGAAAATAAAGGGATGGAAAAATTATTTCATTAAATGGAAACTGAAAGAGAGAAGAGAAAATTGTATAGATTGAGTATCCCTAATCCCAAAATCTGAAGTCTGAAATATGCCAAAATTAAAAAAAAATTTAGTGCTGATATAATGCTTAAAGGAAATGCTCACTGGAGCATTTTGGATTTTGATTTTTAGATTAGGAATGCTAAAACAGTAAATATATAATGCAAATATTCCAAAATCAAAAAAGTTTTAAATTTAAAAACCTCTGGTTCCAATCATTTTGGATAAAGGAAACTCAATCTGTATCACATAAAATAAACTTTAAGTCAAAAACTATACAAAGAGACAAAGAATATAATATCATCATTATAATACAATGCTAAAGAGATAGATTCATTAAGAAAAAATAACAAATATACAAATATATGTACCCATGGCTGGAATACCTACATATAGCAACTAAAGCAAATATTAATAGATCTATAGGGAGAGATAGAGTGTAATACAATGAGAATAGAGGACTTTAAGAGCCCCACTTTCAGCAATGGACAAATCATACAGAGAATTAATAAGGAAACATCAGATTTAAACTGCACTTTAAGCCAAATGGAACTAATAGACATATACAGAACATTTCATTCAACAGCTGCATATGTTTCTCAGGTGCACATGGAACATTCTCCAGGATAGATTACATGTTAGGCCACAAAACAAGTCTTAACAAATTTAAGAAGATTTAAATTATATCAAGTATTTTTTTCAGATCATAAGTATATAAAACTAGACATCAATAACAGGAGGAACATTGGAAAATTCAAAAATACATGGAAATTAAACAACATGGTTAATGGGTCAAAAATACATTAAAAGGGAAATGTAAAAAACAACTTGAGAAAAATGAAAATGGAAATGGACATACCAACATATCAGTAACCTATGGTGTGCAGCAAAAGCAGTTCTAAGAGGGATGTTTATAGCAATAAACATATTAAAAGAGAAGAAAGAGGGCCCAGATCAGTGGCTCATGTCTACAATTCCAGCACCTTGTGAAGTCAAAGTGGGAGAACTGCTTGAGCTCAAGAGGAATTTGAAACTAGCCTGGATGACACAGTGAAACCTCGTTTCCACAAACAAAATTAAAATTTGGCCAGGTGTGGTGACTTACCTGTAGTCTCAGTTACTTGGGAGGCTGAAGTGGGAGGAGCACTTGATCCCAGGAGGTCAAGGCTGCAGTGAGCCATGATCATATCATTGCTCTCCAACCTGGATGACAGAGCAAGACCCTGTCTCAAAACAGTGAAACATAGACAGCCAGGCACAGTGGCTCACACTTGTAATCCCAGCACTTTGGAAGGCTGAGGAAGGCAGATCACCTGAGGTAAGGAGTTTGAGACCAGTCTGGCCAATACGGTAAAACTCCATCTCTACTAAAAATACATAAATTAGCCAGGTGTGGTGGCAGGCACCTGTAATCCCAGGCTGACACAGGAGAATCACTTGAACCTAAGAGACAGGGTTGCTGTGAGCTGAGATCACACCACTGCACTTCCAGTCTGTGTGACAGAGCAAGACTCCATCTCAAAAAACAAAGAAACAAACAAAAACAGTGAAAAATAAGTAAATCTTTTATTTAAAAGAAGATCTCAAATAAACAAGCTAATATTATACTTCAAAAAACTAGAAAAAGAAAAAACAAACTAACCAAAAAGTTAGTAGAAGAAAGGAACTAATAAAGATCACAGCAGAAATTGAAGAAAGTTTTAGCCAAAGCAAGGAGGAAAGTAAGAGAAATAAAAAGCATCCAAATTGGAAAGGAAGAAGTTAAATTGTCCCTGTTTGCAGATGACATACTCTTGTAGATAGAAAACTCTAAAAACACCACACACACAAAAAAAACGTTTTTCGCTAATAAAAAAATTCGGTGAAATTACAGGATAGAAAAATCAACATGAATTACATACAAAAATCAGTATCTACAACATGCAAAAATCAGTATGTATTGTATCCACAATATGTTTTGTATCCATAACATACAAAAATCAGTATCCTTTCTATACACTAACAAAAATCTACCAAAAAGTAGATCAAGACAACAATCTCATTTTAAAATGCTACCAAATAATTGGACTAAATTTAACCAAGGAGGTAAAAGACCTGTACACTGAAAACTATAAAACATTGATTAAAGAAATTGAAGAAAACACAAATAAATGGAAAGATATCTCATGTTTATGGATTGGAATAATTAATATTAATATCAATTTAAGAATAAATAAAGTTTGTCACCTTTATTGTATTGAGGTACATTTATACCTAATTTGTTAAGCATTTTGATCCTAAAAGTTAAATGTTTATACTACCCAAAGCCATCAGCAGACTCAATGCAATCCCTATCAAAATTCCAGTAACATTTTTCACAGAAATAGGAAAAAAAAATCCTAAAATCCATATGGAAAGCAACAGACCCCAAATAACCAAAGTAATCTTGAGGAGGAAAAAGTCAGAAACATTATATGACCTGACTTCAAAATATACTATAAAACTATAATAATTAAGACAGTATTATACTGGCATGAAAACAGACAATGACCAGAGGCACAGAATAGCAAGCCCAGAAATAAACCCATGCAGTTAGTCAGGTGATTTTTTACAATGGTGCCAAGCATATATAGTTTTTTCAATAAGTGGTATTGGGAACACTGGATATCCACATGCAGAAGAATGAAATTAAATCCTTATCTGACATCGTCATATCAAAAATCAAAATCAAAATGGATTAAATACCTAAATGTAAGCTATAGCTATAAAACTACTAGAAGAAAACATAAGAGAAAAACTTACTGACATTGGCATAGGCAATAATTTTTTTGATGTGACCCAAAAGTACAGGAAAAAATGCAAAAAGAGAGAAAGAAGATTGCATAAAAGAAGGAATACAAATTACCAAGAGATATATAAAAATTACTCTACATCACTAATCATCAGAAAAATGCAAATTAAAATTACAATGAGACATCAACTCATACCTGTGTTGTTAGATGGCTAATACCAAAAGGGTGAAAGATAACAAGTGTTGGCAAGGATGTAAAACAAAAAGGGGGGGTTGGCAAGGATGTAAAAAAAAAGGGAACCCTTGCACACTGTTGGTGGGAATATAAATTGTATGCCAGTGAGGGAGACAATCCACAATGGCCGAATAGGAACAGCTCTGGAGTGCAGTTCCCAGTGAGAATGCAGAGGGTGAGTGATCACTGCATTTCCAAACAAATGTTTACTGCCCACAGACCAGGAGATTCCCAGGCATAAAAGCACCAAGAGTCTCTAGCATGGCTGTTTCAGCCAGCGTGGTGGGTCTCCCCATAAAAACACACAAATCTGGGCACTGTTCTAAGTGGCACCTGGAATGCCTAGGAGACACAGTCACCTGTTCAACTGAATAAGGGGGCTGAAACAAGGAGCCAGGTGATCTGGCTTGGTGAGTCCCACCCCCAAAAAGACCAGCAATCCAAAATGCTCTGGATTGAGAGTTTCACAGCAGTCTGCCATTACCGAGGCAATCCGCCATTGCATAGACAATCTGCCATTACTGAGGCAGTTCTATCTACAACTCTATAAACAAAACCACAAGGAAGTTCACACAGCAGCTGGGCAGAACCCATAGCAGCTCAGCAATGCCTCTGCTGGCAGACTGTGACTAGGCTACCTCCTCACTGGGCAGGGCATCTCTGAACAAAGGCAGCAGCAGGTCAGGGACTTATAAATAAAGCCACAACTTCCCAGGACAGAGCCCCTGGGGAAAAAAAGGTGGTTATGAGTTCCACTGCAGCAGACTTAAATGTACCAACCCAGCAGCTCTGAACGGAACAATAGTGCTCACAGCTCAGCACTTGAGCTCCTATAAGGGACAGAGCTCCTATAAGCTCCTCAAGCAGCTCCCTGACCCCTATATATCCAAAGAGACACCTCATAAAGGACAGCTCAGGCTGACATCTGGTGGATACCCTTCTGGGACAAAGATAACAGAAGAAGAAACTTACAGCAAGCCTTACTGTTCTGCAGCCACTGCTTGTGATCCCCAGGCAAGCAGGGTCTGGAATGAACCTCCAGTAGTCCTACAGCAGAGGGGCCTGACCGTTACAAGGAAACCTAAAAAACAAAGAAATAACTTCATCATCAACAAAAAGGACGTCCATTCAGAGACCCCATCCGAAAGTCACCAAGTACAAAGACCACAGGTAGATAAATCCACAAAGATGGGAAGAAACCAGTGCAAAAAGTATGAAAACACCCAAAAGAAGAACGCGTCTCCTCCTTCAAGGGATCATAACTCCTCACCAGCAAGGGAACAAGGCTGGATTGAGAATGAGTCTGATGAATTGACAGAAACAGGCTTCAGAAAGTGGGTAATAACTAACTTCTCTGAGCTGAAAGAACATGTTCTAACCCAATGCAAAGAAACTAAGAACCTTGAAAAAAGGTTTGATGAAATGCTAATGAGAATAAACAGCTTAGAGAAGAAAATAAATAAATTGATGGAGCTGAAAAAAACAACACTAGAACTTTGTGAAGCATAAACGAGTTTCAATAGACAAATTGACCAAGCAGAAGAAGGGATATCAGAGATTGAAGATCAACTCAATGAAATAAAATGAGAAGGCAATATTAGAGAAAAAAGAGTAAAACTATATGAACAAAACCTCCAATAAATATGGAATTACGAGAAGAGACCTAATCTACGTTTGATAGGTGTTCCTGAATGTGATGGAGAGAATGAATCCAAGCTGGAAAACACTCTTCAGGATATTATCCAGGAGAACTTTCCCAAACTAGCAAGGCAGGCCAATATTCAAGTCCAGGAAAAACAGAGAATACCACAAAGATATTCCTCAAGAAGAGCAACCCCAAGGCACATGATCATCAGATTCACCAGGGTTGAAATGAAGGAAAAAATGCTAAGCATAGCCAGAGAGAAAGGTCAGGTTACCCACAAAGGGAAGCCCATCAGACTCACAGTGGATCTTTCCACAGAAACCCTACAAATCAGAAGAGAGTGGGGGCCAAAATTCAACATCCTTAAAGAAAAGAATTTCCAACCTCGAATTATATACCCAGCCAAACTAAGCTTCATAAGTAAAGGAGAAATAAAATCCTTTAAGATCAAGCAATTGCTCAGAGATTTCATCACCACCAGGCCTGCCTTAGAAGAGCTCCTGAAAGAGGCACTAACCATAGAAAGGAACAATTAGTACCAACCACTCCAAAAATGTACTAAATGGTAAAGAGCATCAACGTAATGAAGAAACTGGTCAACCAACAGGAAAAACAACCAGCTAGCATCAAAATGGCAGGATCAAATTCCCACATAACAATATTAACCTTAAATGTAAATTAGCTAAATACCCCAATCAAAAGACACAGACTAGCAAATTGGATAAAAAGTCAAAACCCATCAGTGTGCTGTATTCAGGAAACCCATCTCACATGCGGGATACACACAGGCTCAAAATAAAGTGATGGAGGAAGATTTACCAAGCAAATGGAGAGCAAAAAAAATCAGGAGTTGCAATCCTAGTCTCTAATAAAAAAGACTAAACCAACGAAGATCAAAAGAGACAAAGAAGGACATTACATAATGGTAAAAGGATCAATGCAACAAGAAGAGCTAATGGTCCTAAATATATATGCACCCAATACAGGAGCAAGTTTTTAATGACCTACAGACTTAGACTCCCACACAATAATAGTGAGAAACTTTAACCCTCCACTGTCAATATTAGACAGATTAATGAGGCAGAAAACTAACAAGAATATTCAGGACTTGAACTCTGATCTGGACCAAGCAAACCTAATAGATATTTACAGAACTCTCCACCCGAAATCCACAGAATATACATTCTTCTCAGCACCACATCACACTTACTCTAAAATTTACCACATAATTGGAAGTAAATCACTCCTCAGCAAATGCCAAAGAATGGAAATCATAACAGTCTCTTAGACCACAGTGAAATCAAATTAGAACTCAGAGTTAAGAAACTAACTCAGAACTACACAACTTCATGGAAACTGAACAACTGGCTCTCAAATGTTGACTGGATAAACAATGAAGTGAAGGCAAAAATAAAGATGTTCTTTGAAACCAACAAGAACCAAGACACAATGTACCAGAATCTCTGGGACACATTTAAAGCAGTGTCTAGAGGAAAATTTATAGCAATAAATGCCCACATGAGAAGCAAGGAAAGATCTAAAATTGACAACCTATCATCAAAAGTGAAAGAACTAGAGGAGCAAGATCAAGAAAACTCAAAAGCTAGCAGAAGACAAGAAATAACTAAGATCACAGCAGAACTGAGATAGAGACACAAAAATCCCTTTAAAAAATCAATAAATCCAGGAGCTCGTTTTTTCAAAAGATCAACAAAATAGACAGACTGCTAGCCAGATTAATGAAAAAGAAAAGAGAGAACAATCAAATAGATGCAATAAAAAAATGATAAAGGGGATATCACCACTGATTCCACAGAAATACAAGCTACCATCAGAGATTACTACAAACAACTCTATCCACATAAACTAGGAAGAAATGAATAAATTCCTGGACACTTGCACCCTCCCAAGCCTAAACCGGGAAGAAGTCGAAACACTAAATAGACCAATAACAAGGGCTGAAGTTGAGGCAGCAATTAATAGCCTATCAACCAAAAAAACCCTGGTCCAGAGGGGTTCACAGCAGAATTCTACCAGACATACAAAGAGAAGCTGGTAACACTCCTTCTGAAACTATTCCAAACAATACAAAAAAAGGGAATCCTTCCCAAATCGTTTTATGAAACCAACACCATCCTGATATTAAAACTTGGCAGGGTCTCAACAAAAAAAGAAAACTTCAGGCCAATATCCGTGATGAGCATAGATGCAAAAATCTTCAATAAAATACTGGCAAACCAATTGCAACAGCACATCAAAAAGCTTATTCATCACGATGAAGTAGGCTTCATCCTAGGGATGCAAGGTTGGTTCAACATATGCAAGTCTATAAATGTAATTCACCACATAAAGAGAACCAAAGACAAAAACCACATGATTATCTCAACAGATGCAGAGAAGGCCTTTGACAAAATTCAACAGCCCTTTATGCTAAAAACCCTTGATAAACTAGGAATCAACAGAACGTATCTCAAAATAATAAAAGCTATTTACAACAAACCCACAGCCAATATTATACTGAATGAACAAAAACTGGGAGCACTCCCTTTGAAATCTGGTGCTTATAGTATTGGAATTTCTGGCCAGGGCAATCAGGCAAGGAAAAGTAATAAAGGGTATTCAATTAGGTGAGGAGGAAGTCAAATTGTCTCTATTTGCAGATGACATGATTGCATATTTAGAAGACCCCATTATCTCAACCCCAAATCTCCTGAAACTGATAAGCAACTTTAGCAAAGTCCCAGGATACAAAATCAATGTGCAGAAATCACAAGCATTCATATACACAATAACAAACTAAAAAGAGCCAAATCAAGAACGAACTCCCATTCACAATTGCTACAAAGAGAGTAAAATATCTAGGAATACAACTAACAAAGATGTAAAGGACCTCTTCAAGGAGAACTATGAACCACTGCTCAAGGAAATAAGAAAGGACACAAACAGATGGAAAAACATTCCATGCTCATGGTTAGGAAGAATCAATATTGTGAAAACGGCCATACTGCCCAAAGTAATTTATAGATTCAATGCTATTCCCATCAAACTACCTATGAACCTCTTCACAGATTCATAGATAGTTTGACCTCTTCATAGGAAAAAAACACCTTAAAATTCATATGGAACCAAAAGAGAGCCCACATAGCCAAGTCAATTCTAAGCAAAAAGAACAAAGTGGAAGGCATCACACTACCTGACTTAAAACTATATTACAAGGCTACAGTAATCAAAACAGCATGGTACTGGTACCAAAACAGAGATATAGACCAATGAAACAGAACAGAGGCCTCGGAGGCAATGCCACATATCTACAACTGTCTGATCTTTGACAAACCTGACAAAAACAAGCAATGGGGAAATGATTCCCTGTTTAATAGATGGTGTTGGGAAAACTGGCTAGCCATATGCAGAAAGCAGAAACTGGACCCCTTCCTGACACCTTACACTAAAATTAACTCCAGATGGATCAAAGACTTAAACATAAGACCTAACACCATAAAAACCCTAGAAGAAAACCTAGGCAAAATCATTTAGGACATAGGCATAGGCAAGGACTTCATGACTAAAACACCAAAAGCAATGGCAACAAAAGCCAAAATAGACCAATGGGATCTAATTAAACTCCAGAGCTTCTGCACAGCAAAAGAAACAATCATTAGAGTGAATAGGCAACCAACAGAATGGGAAAAAAATTTTGCAATTTACCCATCTGACAAAGGGCTGATATCCAGAATCTACAAAGAACTAAAACAGATTTACAAGGAAAAAAACAAACAAGCCCATTCAAAAGTGGGTGAAGGATATGAACACTTTTCAAAAGAAGACATATATGTGGCCAAGAAACATATGAAAAATGCTCATCATCACTTGTCATTAGAGAAACGCAAATCAAAACCACATTGAGATATCATCTCACACCAGTTAGAATGGCGATCATTAAAAAATCTGGAGACAACAGATGCTGGAGAGGATGTGGAGAAATAGAAACACTTTAACACTGTTGGTGGGAGTGTAAATTAGTTCAACCATTGTGGAAGACAGTGTGGCGATTCATCAAGGACCTAGAAATAGAAATTCTATTTGACCCAGCAATCCCACTACTGGGTATATATCCGAAGGACTATAAATTGTTCTATTATAAAGACACATGCACATGTATGTTCACTGTGGCACTGTTTACAATAGCAAAGACCTGGAACCAACCCAAATGCCCATCAATGATAGACTGGACAAGGAAAATGTGGCACATATACACATGGAATACTATGCAGCCATAAAAAATAATGAGTTCATGTCCTTTGTAAGGACATAGATGAATCTGTAAACCATCATTCTCAGCAAACTGACACAAGAACAGGAAATCAAACACTGCACGTTCTCATTCATAGGCAGGCATTGAACAATGAGAACATGTGGACAAAGGGAAGGGAGCATCACACACTGGGGTCTGTTGTGGGGGATAGGGGAGAGACAGCAGGGGGTAGGGAGTTGGGGAGGGATAACATGGGAAGAAATGCCAGATATAGGTGATGGGGTTGGAGGCAGCAAATTACATTGCCATTTATGTACCTATGCAACAATCCCGCATGTTCTTCACATGTACCCAAGAACCTAAAGTGCAATAAAATGTATATTTAAAAAAAAAGAAAAAGATCATCAACCCAACAGAAAAAAAAATTATACACCCATTATGGATAACAGCATGAAGGTTCTTCAAAAAATTACAAATAACTTATGATCCAGCAATCCCACTACCGGGTATATATCCAAAGGAAATGAAATAAGTGTGTTGATGAGATACCTACACTCCCATGTTCATTACACCATTATTCACAGTAGCCAAGATATGGGATCACCCTGTGTTCATCAACAAATAAATGGATAAATAAAATGTGGTATATATAAAATGGAATACCATCCAGTCTTAAAAAGGAAAGGAACCCTATCATTTGAGACAACATGGATGAAATTGGAGGACATCATGTTCAGTGATATAAGCCAGACACAGAAAGACAAATGCTATGTGATCTCATCATATGTGGAATCTGAAAAAGTTGAATTCACAGAAGCACAGAGTAGGATGGGGGTTAGCAGGGACTGGGGGAGAGGAGATGTTGGTCAAAGGGCACACATTTCTGATAGGCAGGAAGAATAAGGTCAATAGACTTATTGTATAGCATGGTGACTACATTATACTGTATTCTTGAAAATTGCTAAGAGAGGAGATTTTAAGCATTCTCATCACAAACAAAAAAATTGATGTCTGTGAGGTAAAGCATATGTTAATCAGCTTGGTTTAGCCATTCCACAATATATACATATGTCAAAACAGCGTGTTGTACATGACAATTATATACAGTTTATATTTGCCAATTAAAAAAAGATTTTTTTTAAGTGTAACTCAAATACATCTGTTATCAAGGAGCTGAGAGGCCCTGGAGTGGTCCTGGAAGGAAGAGACCTGGGCCAGGAGTCCAAGACCCCCAACCCCATACACTTTCCTGCCCCCAATCCCTGGTGTTATATTGGACAAATCACTTTTTCCCTGAGCCTGTTTTCTTCTCTGTAAAAGAGAGATGCCACCTGCACCCTCACTTCCCTCCCTCACCTTCCTTCCATTCTTTCTTTCTTCATCCAAGCATTAGTTGAACTCCTGGCAAATACCAGTCCGGTGGCTCAGAAACAAGTTATTCTGTCTTCAGAATGGCCTACACACCCCCACCAACTTTATTGGAATATCGTGGGGAACAAATAATCAGAGAGAGGTGATGCTGTTCTGTATAAGAAGGTACTCCCCAGGCATTAGCCATGATTCATATTTTTTCAGCATTCCTGTTCTAAAGGCAGGGTTTCCTTTAGTAGCATCTGGTGTAACTATACCAGTCTATGGGGCAGCCTTGGAACAATTCTGTGTTTTGTTCTGGCAGAAACTGAACAGGCCCCTGTGTTGTCTGGCTGGCCCCATGTGCGGGCACAGACCCAGCCTGGCATCTGGTGAAGTCACCCCGGTTACTGCACCAGCCCCCACTCCTCTGCAGTGAAATACACATAGCATGCAGGTGAGCCTGGGAGTGTCCAGGCTTCCTAGAACCTCAGCTTATCCCAGTTAGAAAGTCAGTATGGTACACAAGCACTTGGGAAGTTTACCTTAGATTCTTCCACAGATATGAAGGGTTAAACAACTTTAAATTATCCTCTATTTAACATGTTCTTACTGCAAATATTTGCATTAAAAATTCCATTCAGATATGCTTTGCTTCACTTCCTTTAGTTCTATAATTATTGACCTTAATTGCTTTGATGCCAGTCTTCAACCTTGATGGTCAGCACATGACTTCAGGGTTTTATCAATGGCCAGTGTGTCCAGCTCTGTGTGTCAGGCACGAAGCTAGATAAATCATGATCTCTGCGGGATTCAATTGGCTCTTCTGTTGAATGAGGGGACAGACAAGATTCATTTAGCCTTCTTAGTTTCGTGATTCTACAGTTTAAATTCAAGTTTTAAAGCTTCTAGAGCTCATAGTATAAATCAGGATCTGGAGCTAACAAGAAAGTATAAAATGAAGGTCTCTTGTTATCACCTCCCTATCTTCAGTGACCTCTTACAAAGAAAAGACACATCTTTTTAATTTCAGAGATCTCACTAAAGTGTACTGTAAACTAAAGAGCCCATGACTATCAAGGCACATTGTGATTCTATCTCCAAGGGCTCAGTCGTCCTGTCTGTAAAATGGGTTAGTTAGATCACGGTGCTGGTCTATGACTGCATTTGCAGATTTCTGTCAAAATGCAAGAGGAGTGTAAAAACAGTATCATTACATTTTTATAAGGTTAAATTTCTTCTCTTCTAAATTCGCAGATGAATCCCACACTTTCTGATATCCACGTTTGTTTGTTTGTTTGTTTGTTTGTTTGTTTGTTTGTTTAGACAAGGTCTTGCTCAGTTGCCCAGGTTGGAGTGCAATCTTGCCTCACTACAGCTTCAACCTCCTGGGTTTAAGTGATATTCCTGCCTCAGCCTCCCAAGGAGCTGGGACAACACACATGCCACCATGCCTGGCTAATGTTCTCTCTTTCTTTCTTTTCTTTCTCTCTCTTTCTTTTCTCTTTCTTTTCTTTCTTCCTTCCTTCTTTCTTTCTCTTTCTTTCTTCTTCCTTTTGCTTTCTTTCCCCCCCTCCCTCCCTCGCTCCCTCCCTCCCTCCCTTTCTTCCTTCCTTCCTTCCTTCCTTCCTTCCTTCCTTCCTTCCTTCCTTCCTTCCTTCCTTCCTTCTTTCCTTCCTTCCTTCCCTCCTTTCAAAATGAGGGTCTCACTTTATTGTCCAGGCTGGTCTCAAACTCTGAGACTTAAGCAAACCTCTGCCCCAGCCACCCAAAGTGCTGGGACTACAGGCATAAGCCACAATTCACAGCCATATAACTTTTTTTTTTTTTTGCCATTTGGTGCTTTGGCTTGATTATTTTGTTTGTTTTGTATTTGAGTATCTTGTTGGCAGCCCTGTGTCAATCGTTCTATTTTTAAAATTTATATTCCTGGTCCATGAAGTCCAACTGACATGGTTTGACTATGTCCCACCTAAATCTCATCTTGAATTGTAGCTCCCATAATCCCTATGTGTCATGGGAGGGACCTGGTGAAAGGTAATTGAATCATGGGGGCAGATTTTTCCCATGCTGTTTGTGTGATGGTGACAAGTCTTACGAGATCTGATAGTTTTATAAAGGGCAGTTCCCCTGCACATGCTGTCTTGCCTGCCACCACGCAAGACATGCCTTTGCTCTTCCTTTGCCTTCCACCAGGATTGTGTGGCCTCCCCAGACATGTGGCGCTGTGAGTTCATTAAATTTCTTTTTCTTTATACATTACACAGTCTCAGGTAGGTCATTATTAGCAGTATGGGAATAGACTAATATAATAAATTGGTACCAGGAGTGGGGCAATGCTGTAAAGATACCCAAAAATTTGGAAGTGACTTCAAAACTGGGTAAAAGATAGAGTTTGGAACAGTTTGGAGGGCTCAGAAGACAGGAGTTGAATGCCTTCAACCAAAATGCTGATAGTAACATGGACAATAAAGTCCAGGCTGAGGTAGTCTCAGATGGAGATGAAGAACTTGTTGGAAACTGAAGGAAAGGTCACTCTTGCTATACAAAGAGACTGGTGGCATTTTTCCCCTGCTCTAGAAATCCATGGAACTTTGAAATTGAGAGAGATAATTTAGTGTACCTGTCAGAAGAAATTTCTAAGCAGGAAAGCATTCAAAAGGAGGCAGACCATAAAAGTTTGAATAATTTGTAGTCTAACGATGCAGTAGAAAAGAAAACCCCATTCTCTGGGTAGAAATTAAAGTGCCTGGCCAACATGGCGAAACTCCATCTCTACTAAAAATTAAAAAGTTAGCCAGGCTTGGTGGTGAGTGCCTGTAATCCCATGCTTGAACATAGGAGGCAGAGGTTACAGTCACCCAAGATCATGCCATTGCACTCCAGCCTGGGCAACAAGAGCAAAACTCTATCTCAAAAAAAAAAAAAAAAGAAAAGAAAAGAAAAGAAAGAAAAGCCAACTGCAGAAATTTGCATAAGTAACAAGGAGCCAAACATTAGTTACCAAGAAAATGGGGAGAATGTCTCCAGGGCATGTCAGAGATCTTCATGGCAGCCACTCCCATTACAGACACAAAGGCCTAAGAGGGAAAAACCCCCTGCTGTATGCAGCCTTGGGACTTGGTGCCCTGTGTCCCAGCCACTCCAGCCATGCCTAAAAGGGGCCAAAGTACAGCTCAGGATGTGACTTCAGAGGGTGCAAGCCTTGGCAGCTTCCACATGGTGTTGGTCCTGCTGGTGTGTAGAAGACAAGAATTGAGGTTTGGGAACCTCAACCTGGATTTCAGAGGATGTACGGAAATGCCTGGATGTTCAGGCAGAGGTGTGTTGCAAGGGTGGAAGCCTCATGGAGAACCTCTGCTAGGGAAGTGCAGAAAGGAAATGTGAGGTTGGAGCCTCCATAGGGAGTCCCCTCTAGGGCACTGCCTAGTGGAGCCATGAGAAGAGGACCACTGTCCTCCAGACCCCATCATAGTAGATCCACCAACAGCTTGCACCATGCACATGGGAAAGTGGAGACACTCAATGCCAGCTGTGAAAGCAGCAGGGAGGAAGTCTGTACCCTGCAAAGCCACAGGGACAGAGCTGTCCAAGGCTGTAGGAGCCCACATTTTACATCAGCTTGACCTGGATGTGAGACATGGAGTCCAAGGAGATCATTTTGGAACTTTAAGGCTTAATGACCCCCACGGATTTCAGGGTTGCATGGGGCCTGT
Organism: Saguinus oedipus; assembly: GCA_031835075.1. Lineage (NCBI taxonomy): Eukaryota > Metazoa > Chordata > Mammalia > Primates > Cebidae > Saguinus > Saguinus oedipus. Next base: position 170,223,409 of record CM063172.1, on the reverse strand, counting down.
GGCCCCTTTGTTTTGGTCAATTTCTCCCATTTGAAATGGGTGTATTTACCCAATGCCTGTACTTCCATTAACTTGCTTTTGATTTACAGGCTCATAAGTGGAAGGGACTTGCCTTGTCTCAGATGAGACTTTGGATTGAGGACTTTTGAGTTAATGCTAAATGAGTTAAGACTTTGGGGGACTGTTGGGAAGGCATGATTAGTTTTGAAATGTGAGGATATGAGATTTGGAAGAGGCCAGGGCAGAATGATATGGTTTGGCTGTCTCCACCCAAATTGCATCTTGAATTATAGCTCCCATAATCCTCACATGTTGTGGGAGGGACCTGGTAGGAGGTAATTAAATCATGGGGATGTGTTTTTCCCATGCTGTTCTTGTAATAGTGAATAACTCTCATGATATCTGATGGTTTTAAAAAGAGCTGTTTCCCTGCACAAGCTGTCTTGCCTGCTGCCATGTAAGACATGCCTTTGCTCCTCCTTTGCCTACCATCATGATTGTGAGGCTTCTCCAGCCAAGTGCAACTGTGAGTCCATTAAACCTCTTTTTTCTGTTGTTCATAAATTACCCAGTCTCAGGTATGTCTTTATTAGCAGCATGAGAACAGACTAATATATCAACCAGCTGGAACTGATCAGCAGATTTCTTATCTGAATCCACAGCTCTTATTTCCAGTAAGAAAGTTCAGCAAATTAATTAGCACATTTTTGCCTATAACTCTAGTTTCTCACCCTTTGTCTTTTTGCCCATGCTCTAGCACCAGCTCTCCATTCCAGTTATCACTTACTCCAAGGCACCAGATAAGCAAATCTCCCTCCCAGAACATCCTTCCCCTTCCAGGTCAGGTTCTCCTCATCTTTCTAGACTCAAGTGAAGATTTGCCTATTTCATAAACTTTTCCTGAATTTTACCACCCTCTTCCAGGCACTGTAATTTAATTGATTATATCCTGATACCATTAATCGGGGGAAAATGGGACCAACCCATGTCAGAAAGTGTGGACTATACTGGATATATGTTTCTTTTTTTCTCACCAGTAATGCTTTCCTCTACCTAATAATCTGTAACTACCTCCAAAAAGTTAAATAAATCAGATCATTGACTACAAGAGGCCTTTGAGGCTAAGTTACTTGCCCAAGGTTGCAAATCTAGTTTTTCTCTGAACTAGATTTGCAACCTTGGGCAAGTAAGGTTCCCAGCACCTGGGACCAGTTCCCAGCACCTGGCTCTTCCTGCCATGATTGGTGACATTGACTGCACTGCCCTCCTGTCATAGTTCCTGGAAGAAACTCCTCTGATTAATGCACCACCTTAATCCCTGCTAGATGCTTTCAGAATTCAACTAGATGACACTTATGTCTTAGATAAATGGTACTCTCAGGGGTTGGCTTTCAGGTACAATAGTTTTCTGGAAATAGTGTCTGCCCAGAATAGACGAAAACCTTTCAACCTGGCTATTTTCTAAGGTAGACCCTTGGTGAAGCATTTGAAGTTACTTTGCAGCTTCAAATGGCTACCCCATGCACAGAATAGGATTGGATGTCTAATAATTCCAGAGCAGGCCTGCACAGTTATCTCAAAGCACAGTGCTACAGGTGAACGTTTTCTTAGCATAAACATCCTATTCCTTACTATGTTATTACTTCCACCAAACATAGGTTTCTTAAGTTCTTTCAATTTGAGATAAAGTGTAACTTTTGTTTAGACTGCAAAATACCAACCAAAGAAAGGGACCTTTAGAAATTAGTTTTAATGACAATTTTAGTATGTCTTTAAAAGGAAAGATGCAAGAATGCCCATGTGATTCTGTCTCAGCAGAATAAGTGGGTCTCAGCTGCCTGTGTCCATCACAGGCGGGTAGTGGCTGATCAGAAGACTGTGTTCTTGACATGGGTGAGATGCTGGGAGCTTGACCAATGCCCAGGCAGCACGGGGAGCTCCAGAACCTGCGAGACCCCAGGAATGGGCCTTCATGACCCCTTGCTCTTCGCTTACTCGGAGCAGTACTGATTCTACCAAGTGTGTTTAAACTGCACCAGATCTGTCTAAAACACTCCCTGAACCAAATACCTAAGGGAAATCCTTACAAGCTCACAAGAGATAGGGATAGCTCAGCTTGCCAATATTTAATGGCTTTGGGTCCTGGTGGGAAGAGAAAACACAGAAAACCTCCTTTCTCTTTCTGTGGGTATATTATTCAATCTTTCCCCACCTTTGGATGGGAAAGCTGGAAACTGAATTACTGTACTTTGTGAAAAAGAAAAGAAGGATTTTGTTTGTGCAGCCACTTTCTCAACAAAGCCTCAGCACGGTGTAAACAATTCTCAGTGGATGAGGTTGCCGTGATGTCCACAGAGACCTGAAGGATGCTGCTGGTGTCCGTCAGCACCTGGCTGAGCCCCCACGGTGTGTGTAAGACAAGGGGCTTGTTGAGTGTGTAAGACACCACCCGACGAACCTGAAACACTTCACAGCATAGCATCCAATGCCAGATGTGGATTTCTAGAGGTAAGTGCCTCAGGGACTTGGTAAACACCTACAAAGTGCCAGGCACTGGGCTGTTCCCAGGAGGCAAGGGATAAGCCGCAGCATCCAGGGAAGGCACCCTAGACACGGTGGGAGCCAAAACGTGGATTTTCCTAGAGAGAAAGGCAAGAAGAACCAGGAGTAAAGCAACAGGCTGGCCAGAACCTGCTGTGCCGGGGGATGGGTGAGGAGCTGGGCCCTGGTGGAATGAGATGTCCAGTGTCCCAACCCCACGAGGCACCTGGATGGGAGGGTGTGGACTTTGTGTTTCCCGCATGGGCCACACCTTTTCCCACTCACTTCTTCTGCCAGACACACCCTGCCCACTCCTTTGCTGGGCTGGCACCTGCCTGCTCTTCCAGAGCAGTGTCATACTCTGTAACATTTCTGGGAAGCCCTGGCTGCCCCTGCTTTCCTCCGAGGCTCACTGTTTGGATTTCCCCCAGCACTTGGCATGTGCTCTTAAATCACCTTGGGTTTGCTGGTCATGGTCCCCCCAGGTGATAAGTGCCTTCAGATCGCACCCCAGGGCCCAGCACCACACCCAGCATGGAGTCAACTGAGTGTGGAGCCAGAGGAGAAGGGCAGAGCCCAGGACTTCTGAAGTCTGGGGCGGGGGTTGGAGTGCACTCTGCTCCCTGACCAGGAATTACAAGATTTAGAGGGAAGCTTTGCTGGTGGAAGTGGCTACTGGAGAAGTTTCCATCATTTTTGGATTTATGTACCTGGGTTCCCTGAGCCCCGCCAAAACATGCTGAAGCTCCCTGGCTACTATGGAAATCAGATGCCTCTCAGGGCCTCAGTTTCCTCGTGGAAGAAACAAACAGCTTCTTAGAGATGGTTACAGAATCACCACGTTATCAAAATCTTTACTTTTGATCCAGCCATCCCACTCCTGGAAATCTGTCCCATAGAAATAAAAGTATATTCTGGGACATAACAGCACACAAAGGATGGTTATTGCAGCAAAACATTGGAAACAAGGGAACGCCCACCCACAGGAAGACCAAGCCGCCTTCTCTCTGTGTCCTCACATGGTCTTCCCTTGCACATGCGCATCCCTGGTCTCTGTGTGTGGCCAAATTTCCTCTTAGAAGGACACCAGTCAGATTGGACCTGGGATCACCGTAAGGCCTCACTTTATCTTCACCCTTTAAAGGCCCTGTCACCAAACGCAGCCACATTCCAAGGTATCCTGGGTTTAGGATTTCAACATAGGAATTTGCAGGGGACGCAATTAATTCAGGCTGTAACTGTGTGTGTGTGTATGTGTGCATAGATGGGTATGTGTGTGCCTATGTGTGTGTGCTCATATATGTGTGTATATATACATGTGGGTGTGTATATATGTGTGTGCATTGTGTGTGTTTGCATGTATATATGTGTATGTGTGTATATGTGTTTGGGGGTATGCATGTGTGTATATGTGTGTGTTTTGTGTGTATGTGCATGTGCATGCATGCGTGTGAATGTGTATATGTGTGTGTATTTGTGTGTATATGTGTGTGTGGTATGTATATGTGGTCAGATATGTATGTGTGTATGTGTGTGTGATATATATGTTAGAGATGTATGTGTGTACATGTGTGTGCATGTGTATATATGTGTTTATGTGTGTATGTGCATGTGTGTATATGTGTTTATGTGTGTGGATCTGTGGATATCTGTGTGTGCATGTGGATATGTATATGTAGGCATATGTGAGTGTGTGCATGTGGCTGTGTGTATGTGTGTTGCATATGTATGTGTATGCATGTGTGCCTGTGTGTGCTTATATACATGTGTGCATGCGTGTATGCACGTGTATGTGTGTATTTGTGCCTGTGTGTATACATGTATGCATGTGTGTGCATGTGGATGTGTAAATGTGTGCAAGTGTGTTGGGCATGTGTGTTGCATTTGTGTATGTGTGCCTGTGTATGCATATGTGTACGTGTGAATGTGTGTGCATGTGTATATGTGTATGTGTGCATGTGTGCCCTTGTGTTGTGCACGTGCATGGATGTGCACCTGTGCATGAGAGAGAGTGAGAGTATGTGTCTGTGTGTGTACCTTGACTCTGATCGGATTATGCTGTGCATTTCCAGGCACAGCATGCATCTGTTCTGACTTGGCCTGTACTTCTTTTTGAGAGAGACATGGTGACTTGCTCTTTAAAAAAATATTTTTATAGAGTTGTGTGTTTCCTGAGGTTTTCTTATTTCAGTCAAAAGCAACAATGACTCTGCTGCTTCATTTTAGGTTAGCCCAGTCCTGGAAAATGATGCTGGTTGGAGTAGTGCTCTCTGATGGCAGGATGTTCATGAAATGACAGAGTCTTCTTCCCCTTTGGGGTTAAGCAAAGTACAAATCTGACCATTTGGTGAGCTCTACTTTTCATATCCCTCCCTTGCCCCTATGATTTCTTTGTCTTTGCTCACTCTGTGATCTCTTCAAGTCCATTTCATCCTCTGCCCACACATATTTTTCTTTTTTCTATGCCCTTCGCTTTTACCTACAGCTGGGATTGTCTTCTCCCATAACGAAGTCCCACATAGCCAAGGTGAGTGAGCAATTCAACACAACCTAAATGAAAAAGACATTTGCTATTTCCGCGCCTGATTTAAGGAATAAAATGTGTTGTCTTTAGAATGCCCATTGTGGGTTTGGTGTTGCTGCATCTCAATTCCCCATCTGACCATGCCCACAGAAATATGAGAAGTGTTCTGCTGGCTCTAGAACAGCCTCAAATAAACCTTCAAATTCTCTCATCTTTTTTTTCTCAACTCTCTCAAGATGACAGAAGGAAGCCACTGAGCAAAGCTTTCTGAAGCAGACCACGTCGTTGCAGGTATGGGCTGTGGTAGTCTTCAAACCAACTGCCAGAAGTATGAACACATACACTGGCAAGGACATAAAGCAGTAGGACTAATTGATTCTTAAAGCTTAGCCACCATGGTGGACCACGAAGAGCACAGAGCTGGGTCTGGTTTCACGCACTGTTCATTCACTGGGCGACCTCATCGAGCCACCCACACCTCATCTCTCCGGCTTCTCACTGTGTCCTGGAATGGCTCTGTTCTTCTCCCCTGTGTCCTGGATGGCCAAGTGGATCCTAGCTCATGCATGAAGGACCACATCAATGGCAGAGCCCTGGGTGCATGGGAGGTGAGAGATGGCTTTCACATTGTAGTGATGAGAGAGCTGGCTCGAAGGCAGAAGAGCTAGGTCACCCTCACTACTTTCCCCTGAACCTCACACTCATCACCAAGAAACTGGGGACATGAGAGGCAACCTCCCAGCTGCCCTTCCATGCTTTGACCATCCAGAGGACATTCAGACAGTCACTCTGCCAGCATCCTCTACATGCTGTTTTTCCTTGTCCCCCTTCAAGGGTAGGCGGCCCACCCTCTCTAGGGACTGTGCTCTATGGGGTGGGATCCTGGGAACACAGCTCTGGGAGGCTTGGATCCTGGCTTTGGAGACCAGAGAATCTCCTTGGGCCTCAGCCCCCAGCCCTCCCTTGGAGTCCTCCTCGTCCTGAAGCAGATGCCAAGGGGCCTTGTGCTAGGCATGGGCAGCAGGTGTCGAGCCTCCCAGTCTTCACCCTGCATCCTGTCAGGGTGACCAGGGCTCAGCAGCCACCACAAGGTGGAGTCAACAACTCAGTCTCCCTCAGGGGAACAGGATCACTTCCCAGCTCTGCTCCAGAGCAGAGTCCAATCTCCCCGCTGAGTGTAGTTATTGCCCTCAGCCCACTCCAGGTAACAGGGTGGCAGAGAACCTCCCCGCTGCCTGGACCAGAGATGCAATGTCATCTGATCCTATGTTATCTGTAACGCTATCTTAATCCAGCAATCCTGCCTCTGTGCACACATCCAAAGGAAATGAAATCAACCTCTCTTAGAGACACCTGCACCCTCCCGACCTTGCTGCAATTTGCAGCTATTACTCACAATAATCAAGACATAGAATCAACCCAAAGCATCCATCAACAGATGAATATATGAAGAAAACGCGATGTGTGTGTGTGTGCGCACACACACACACAGACACACACACACACACACACACACACACACACACACACACTGGAATACCATTCAGCCTTTAAGAAGGAGATCCTGACGTTTGTGACAACATGGGTGGGCCTGGAGTACATTACACCCAGTGAAATAAGCCACATACAGAAAGAAAAATACTGCATGATCTCACCTACATGTAGAATCTAAAAAGGTTAATCTCATAGGAGTAGAGAGTGGAATGGTTGTTATCAGAGGCTGAGGGAGAGCATTTGGAGACATGTTGGTCTCAGAGTACAAAATTTCAGTTATGCAACATGAATAAGTTCTAGAGATCTCATTACAGCATGTAATTAAAATTAAGTACAGTATGTACTTAAAATTTGCCAAGAGTAGATCTTGTGTTATCACCGAAAAAAGGTAAGGTGTAAGAAAAAATGTAAGGTGATGGATATGTTAATTAGCTTGATTTTGGTAATCATGTCACAATGTATATGCATCTCATCATGTTGTACACTTTAAACATACACAACTTTTATTTGTCATTTCTACCTTAATAAAGCTGTAAAAAATGAAAATATGAAGTAAGGGACAGTCTCACCAGCTCATAATGGATAGAATGTACACCTTAGATTTATTTTTATGCGAGGTGTTCATTCAGTTATTCACTCATGCCTTTACTGAAAACTATGCCCTCTTCCAGGCATAGTGCCGGGGGCTGAACACAAACAAATAAGTCACAGCTCCTGTCCTTGGAGAGCTCATGGTCTAGGAAGAGGTGAACAGGAAGGCGATATGTGCATTCTAGGTAAATCCCTGACGGTATGCAAATATGAGACCAGTGCCCCTACCTGGACGCCCCTCCTGGTCTAGCAAGAGGTGAACAGAAAGAAGGTGATACGGGCATTCTAGGTAAATCCCTGACGGTATGCAAATGTGAGACCAGTGCCCCTACCTGGACGCCCCTCGATAGTGAGCTTTTCACACACTGTGGCTAAAGCTTCTAGGAAAACACACACACACACACACACACACACACACACACACACAGGTGAGGACTGTGACTATGGAATAATCCAGTGTCACAGCCCACATGAGGAACTGATGTTTGACCTTGATCCCTTGAGGCCAGGTCTCTGATAATCTATGAAACAAGTCTCCAAAGTCTTAAACTTTGTAAGTAGGAAGGGCTGAACACTAGTTGAGACTGAAAAACATACTCTGAGTTCTCTATTTTCATTGGGAAACACTTTACTCCTGCTTAATAATAAAAGCCAGTGATGACTCAGATTACCATGTGCCCGTATAGCTTTAAGGAGAACTTGTGTTCCTAAATTCTTAGGGATAAATCCATCACCAGACCACTGACTCCATCTTCAAGTGCTCAGGGCTTGCTTATCCACACAAAGAGAGGATAAAGTGTTAGGAGTTGATATCTCAGGCTTCCTCCTGGCACTGCCTGCTTTGAGCCAGGTCAAAAACCAGCTCTTCCAACGAGACTTCCTGATTAATCCTGATTTATACAACTCATTTCAGGGCCTCTTGGCACCCATGCAGTGACCAAGGCCAACCAACCATGAAAATACTCAGTCTTCCCTAAACCCTTAAACCAATGGTTTATCTAACTAATATGCGCTCTCTCTGGGGACCATCCACAGTTTTCTTCATTTGTTTTTTAGCCTGGTAGAAGTTACCTATATATAAGCCCTGTAGGATGGTAGAATAATTTGAATGAAACTACTGCTAATTAAGCTCACCACCCAAAACTGTATTTGTAGAAGACTTTTTGTTTACAAAAATCTTATACCTACATTTTCTCAGTAAATATCACACTAATGCTGTGATCTGTAGATAGAGCAAATTCCACCTTACAGATGAGGAGAAAGATCACAGAGATTCCAACCCCGATGTTCTGGTGTACTCCCTTTCTCTAACTCCTTCATAACTTTCACATGTGATATATACGAGCATCACTATATTTGTAATAATGTAGACACTCCCTTCAGATGATTCTATGTGTTCTATTAACATGCCTATCTAGCGCTTAGCACTTACAGGTGAGACTAGCAGAGACTCTGTAAGTGAATGTGGAAGCCTGTCCCTATATCCTCACCCAAACTTAGCCTATGGAACTCTGTGATATCTAAGACCAGGTCTTCTCCATCCATTGTAACTCTCAGAATCTTGGGCACATGACGAGTTCACTCTGTATTTGTTGGAGAATTTAATGGATTGTTTTTATAAAGATGGAGACTCAGTCCCCCATCTCCTATATAAATGATCTTCAGGCATCTGGGGGACTTAGCTGCAGCAGAGCCTGGGGGAATCAAGCTGCAATTTTTATCCCAGAATATTACTCTTAGAGGCTTTCAAGCCACAACAGAAGCAAAGATGGGGTGAGTAGGGACACAGTTATTTCCGACTGGTTGCAGATGGGAAGAAAGGTCTGTGACATCTGTTGATCTCTGGCCTCACATCTGACACTTTGCAAAGCTGGTTCCCTCCAGGGGATTTGGGTAACAGCCCCCACTTTCAGAGCACATAATATTATACACTTGCAGAGCTCTTTATAGCAGTGTTGGTGGCTTTAGGGACACAAGTTTCCAGCCGCGTCTATTCCTGTGAAGTTCCCTGAGTTACACCCCCGAGCCCCTGCCCCCCAGCCAAACGTGACTCCAGAGCAGAGAGTTTTCATGTAGAGGCTTCATCTGTTTGTGTTGGCCTGTTGCAGACACTCGCTGAGATTTGACCAATGCAACATGTGGCCCCATGCTAGCGTGCTGTGTGCTGAGAAAGCAGCTTAGAGCAACAGCTGGGGAACCTTCCTTTCTGCCTCTGCTCTGAAATCAAGCATGTTTATTTAAGACAAAGGGGGCTGTGCTGAAATCACTTTGGGGAAAATTACAGGTCGCAAAACGTAATGTGGCTGTAACATATTGGAAGGTTGATGACTGCTTACTGTAATGTGGTCACTAATGTTGCTTTCTTCCCCAACATTTAACATTACAACAGCTACATGTCACATTCTCTGTTTCATTCCCTGAAGAATTAGGTTTAGTATGACTAAATTTCTTCTCAATTCTAAAGAATTCTAAGATTTAATAGCAAAAATATATCATATAATGAGGATATTATATTTTGGAAGTTTGGGTTGAGTGGTCTCCCCTGCTCCATCATTTTATAAGACTTCCTCGTATTATTAAATGGAATCCTGATTCAAGATAACATTCACTGTGATCTATTCATGAAAGAAAAAGCCATACAAAGTCACTATTAAGGAAATGTGACAAAATAATGTGTGGGCCTTAATATTTTTGCTATCAACCAGCAAAGATGAATATAAATAATTTTTAAAAAATAACTAAGGAAAATCTTATTTTAAAATGCACAGTATACACACATGACATGTATTTACTGAGTTGCATAAATTGAAATATTTGAAATATCAAAATAAACTATTTTAAATGGAAATAAAGTCAAAATATTTCTGCATAGGAAAATTGGGAAGGTTAAAGTACTATAAAAATAGCAATTCTTCTCTAAATAATTGAAGTCTACTATTTAATTCCAAAGAAAATGTTTATTTTTTTTGAAGTTGAAAAAGTTAACATAAAGTTTATGTGGAAAATGAAATAGATAAGAATAGTTGGTGAATAAGAAGAGTGTTAGTTTTTTCTACATTGGATTTTTTCTATCAGATCTGAAAAGATATTTTAAAGTTTAAATACAACTTCAATTAGCATTTTAGAGATATAAGATGAGCCAGATAGATAAACAGAACAGAGCTGAGAACCCATAAACAAATCCTGCTATACACCAAAAGGACATCTGTTATAAAAGTGGCATTGCAAACCAATGGGGATTTTTTTAAAGTAATGCTCTGAGAGAACTGTCTCTTATTTTGGAAAAAATATTATTTTTATCTCATGCCTTTAATAAATTCCATATGAATTAAATAATGATACATAATAAATAATTCCATACAAATAATGTTTTTGAAAACTTTCTCTCATCTCAGTAAGGAGAATTGCCGAAGTATAAAAGCAATGGAAGAAATAAAACACAAATATCTATTTAAATATTGAGCATCTTTGTAGGTCAAAACTTCCTAAAATCAAAAAGCTAAAAATAAGCTAGGAAAACGTTACTGGCACAGATTTTCAGCTTTCTAAAAGTACCAGCTTTACCTTGTTCTCCATTCTGCAAAGAACAGGCTGTTTCTGTGTTGGAGTAGGCTTTCCTACTTCTGTTCCTGTTTCATGACCTCTTGTCCCCATGGATTAGTGACATAGGAAGAGACCGAGTATGGAAATTCTACCATTTACTTAGAGCACTGTTAAATCCCTATTTAAAATGTCTAGATATTTCTATGCCTAAAGATCTCATCCTGCTAAGTATTTTGTTTTAGAAGTTGTATTGCTTTAGGCTTAGATTTTTAACACTGGTAAAGAAATGTGATATGGTCCCTTAAGGAAAAGTCAGTGTGTAAAATTCTGAGGAAAGGAAAAGGTGGAATTTCAAGGAGTAAGCTTAATTAAATTCCAGTGGAACTTTGATAGGAGCAAAGAAGAATCCCACTGAAAAGGAGATATGACTCTCTTGATAAGAAAAGAGATCTGTGAATGCACATTTGTGATAAGTAGATAAACAAGGGTAGGAATTCTCCAACATCTTCAGTACCCAGCAGGTATGATTTACCTAGAAAACAAAACTCACGAATTAGTCATCTGTTTAGTTCCAGTACAAAAACAAGAATCAATTTTACTTACAGAAAATGTCCATTGTACATAGGCAATGTAAAAGCATAGCCACATGCATACATGTTTCTTAGAAGGAAACAAAAACCCGTGCAATTGCAATTTCTGCTTCTGATCAAGATGGGATAACAGAGACCAGACTTACCCTCCTATCTGAAACAGTCATAAAAACCAAACAAAATATATCACGGTAGTTTTCAAGATACTGGACATTATGAGCCCTGTGATTACTCCAGCTTACTACCCTAAGAAAGTTTCCAGTCCATGGTGGAGGAAAAGAGAATTCAGGTGGCACCTAGTGGACTCCCTAGTAAAGAGAATTCTGTAAATAAGTACAGTTGAAACTCTGGGAAACGAAGATGCCTAGAATTTGTAGATTAAAGTGCCAGAGAGGAAAAGAGTTGCATGGAGAGAGAATTTCTGAGATTTATGGAACATGCCCCTAAAAAATTTAGCAGAGTTCTGATAAGCACATGCACGTAAGGAAACTATGTGAGGCTGGGGAAGGAAGTGTCATAGAGGATTCGAGAAGACTACCATGCCCAGGTAAAGTGCCTCTTCCCACCGTGCCCAGCTAAAGTGCCTCTTCCCACCACTGAGAGAGAAAAGCATCAAGATTAGTGTGTCATTAAATAGGGCACTCAAAGTAGTCTTTTCTCAGTAATGTGGAGTAGTCAGCTTGTGAGAAACCACTGCTCTGTTCCAAGTAAAGATTCTTTAAAGCAAGACCCAAAAGAATCAAACTTTTTCCAAGTAATTTGACAACATTCTAGAACAAAATTCAAGAATATCCATAGATATATAAAAATACCCAGCACCAAAGTAAAATTCACCAAGCATGCAAAGAAACAGGAAAGTGTCTACACTTAGGAGAAAAATCAACCAATCAAAACCGATCAAGAACTGATAAAAATGCTTGAATTAGCAGATAAAGACATTAAACAGTTATTATAACTATATAACTCTATTCTAGATGTTCAAGAAGTTAAATAGATCCAAATAGAACTTCTAGAGAAAAAACTGTAAACTGTTTGATAAAAAATATACTGGATATGAATTAATAGCTACTTAGACATTACAGAAGAAAAGATCAATTGACTTTGAAAATATAACAATAGAAACTATTCAAAATTAATTTGAAGCAAAAAGAACATGAAAAAAAGGACAAAATATCATTAAACTGTGGAAAGCTTCAAATGGCCAAATACATGTATATTTTGCAGCTGAGTCCCTAAAAAGTATGAAGAGGGGACAACAGAAAAACTTTTTAAAATAATAGATTAAATTTTTCCAAATTTGGTTTAAAAAAAGTAGAAACTCAGAGCTCCAAGATGCATATCTTACTCTGAGCATAAGAAACATTAAAAAATTATAGCAAAGCACTTTGTAATTAAATTGCACAAACCACTAATAAATCCTAAAAGATGCCAAAAAACAAGACACAACATAATAGATAACAGATACAAAGGAACAAAGAAGGATGACAGCAGATTTCTTTTTGGAAACAATGCAAGTGAGAAGGCCATGGTAAAACATTTTTAAGTGCTAAAAGGAAAAAGAAAACTGTCAATAATAAATTCTATATTCAGTAAAATACCTTTCTAAAATGAAGGCAAAATAAAAACAAAAATTTGAAATTCTCATTAAGTTGAAAGAATTCATTACAGCAGATCTACATTACAAGAAATATTAAAAAAAAAAAAAAGCTCTTTCAGCATAAACTGAAACTAAATGGAAACATGGATTTATACTAGTGATTTTCAACCGTGGCACTGTTGACATTTGGGGCTGCATAATTTTTGGTGAGGGGACTATTCCTTGTACTGTGGAATATTTATCAGTATCCCTGGCCTCTACCTTCTAAATGCCAGGAGTAACCTTCCTCATTTATAACAACAACAAAATCTAAAGGTGTCTAGACATTGCCAAATGTCCCCAGAGGGGCAAAATCACACCCAGTTGGGAACTAATGATTTATAGGAAGGAATGAAGCACACCAGAAATGGTATGATACTGGCAGATATGTAAGTTTTTTTCTTACTTTTAAAACCTTTTTAAGATATAACTGACTTTTTAAAGGCAAAAATAATTTCTTTTTTAACAACAAATTCTTTCATTTTTTAAAACATTTTTTTTAAGTAAGACATTATGGATTTTATAGATTTCTGGGGTTTAAGAAAAATGTGTTTAATCATAGCATAAAACCTGGGAGAAGAAAAATGCAGAGTTCCACTATTATAAATACTTATACTATATGAAAGTCATATACCATTTGAAGTATGTAACTATAAGCCCTAAAGAAGCCAATAAGCAGCAAAAGGTTTTAGCTAAAAGTCAACAAAGGAGATTAAATGAAGTATTAAAAAACAATTCAAAAGAAGAAAGAACATAAGGAAAATGGAAGAAAAAATGAGGCAAAACAAATAGAAAAAAATATCAAAATGGTAGACTTAAATCTAACTATATAAATAATTACATTAAATGTAAATGATCTAGAGCTTTTAGTAAAGAGCCAAAGATTGGAAGAGTGTATAAATAAAGCAAAACTCATTTAAACATCACATAAGAAATGTACTCTAAATGTAAAGAAACAAGCAGGTTAAAATGAAAAGGATGGAAAAAGATACAACATGCTAACACAAGCTAAAAGAAATTTGAAGTGGATATTAATATTAAACAAAGACAAATATAAAGCAAATAATATTACAGATAATAAAAAAGTTACTTCACTAAGATAAGGGTTAAGTCATCAAGAGGTACAACAATCATTAAAGTTTATGTACCTAACAAGAGAACTTCAGAAACCACAAAGCAAAAATGATATATGCAAAAGGAGAAATAAAGCGATCTATAATTATAATCAGAGATTTAAATACCACTCTCTCAATAATTGATAGAACAAGTAGACAGAAACTTAAGGACATAGAAGACATGAACAACAATATCAACCAAATGACCTAATTGTGGATTTATTGAATGCTCCATCCAACAACAGAAGAATACACATTCCCTTCAAATGTATACATCATATTTACCAACATAGTCATATTCTGGGCCATAAAATCATTCTCAACAAATTTAAAATGCTTTGATTCATACAAAGTATGTTTTCTGACCATTAAATTATAAATCAAAAAATTGCTGAAAAATCTCCAAATAGCTGAAAAGTAATGAACACAGTTCTAAATAACCCATATATCAATGAATAAAGCAAAGAGAAATTAGAAGATATTTGGAATTGCATAAAAATAAAAACATTAAACCCCCACTTCTATGGATTAACACTAAAACTGTACCTAGAGGAAAGTTGAGAGCATCAAATGGCTATAGTTGAAAGTATAAAGGATCTCAAATCAATAATCTCAGATATCACCTTTAAAACTGGAAAAAGAGAAAGTTAAATTTAAAGTAAGAAGAAAAAAGGAAAAATAAGAGTATAACTCAATGAAATAGAAAACATAAAAATCAAAAAAACAAAAAGCTGCCTCTTAAAGAAGATCAATAAAACTGATAAACCTGTAGCCAGAATGATCAGGGAAGAAAATGAGAAGGCACAAATTACCAACATCAGCAACGAGAGAGGGGATATCTCAAGAGTCTACAGATTTAAAAAAAAGATAATAAGAAGATATGAACAACTTCCTGCCTTTAAATTCAACAACTTAGATGAAATGGGTAAATTTTTTAAAAGACACATACAACTAAAAGTCATGAAAGAAGAAACTGATAACCTGAATAATCTTGTATCTATTCAATTGAATTTGTAGCTAACCCCTCTTCAGTAGGAAAATCCCTGGTTCACATGTCTTCATTGATGAATTCTACCCATTGTTTTCAAAAGAATAATTTCAATTCTACATAAATCTTTCCAGGAACTTGAAGAGGAAGGAGTACTTCTGAAACTATTCTGAGACTAACATAGCCTTAACACCAAAATCATGCAATGCTATTACAAGAAAACTATAGACCAATGTTCCTTTTGAACATAGATGCAAAAATTCTAAACAAAATATTAATAACCAAATCAAAAAATCTTTTAAACAGAAAATGTATCACAGCCAAGTAGCACTTCTTCAAGGAGTGCATGGTTGATTTAATATTTAAAAAATAATTAATGAAATTTAGCATATTAACAAACTAAAATTGAAAAACCATATAATAATCTCAATAGGTGCAGAAAATAATTCAACTCTTGCATTCATCTGGCTGAGAGGCCATGGTCGCTTGGACCAGGGGTTTGGTAGGGGAGGTAGGAACAGCATCTAGCTCTCCGTATTTGGTGGAGGTGGAGCTGATGGACTGCACATGTGTATGAGAGAAATACAAGTCGAGACTGATATGGAAGTTATTGGCCCAAGCAGCTGGAAGAATGGAACTGCTCTTAACTGAGAGTTCAGGTGTAACCACTTGCAAGCTCACTTCAAAACTCCTTTCAAAAAGGAGTGTCACAGCCACGAATGGAGTCCAGAGTTTTCAACTTGCTGTCAAATGCCCTTTCTCCCCACCAGGCTCCACAGCACTGCATGAGGAAGGACGGGAGGCAGGGCTTGCTTCACTGGGCGACAGCTTTACTGGGCATACCAGCTTATCACAAACACCATCCTGGGGGCAGCGCAGCAGATGTGGTCACTCAGAAGAAAGATCAGAATCTGAGGCCTCCGGGCATCCTGACCAGGCAATATTTCTTTAATTCACCAGCTTGATTTTGTTGCCACCCCAGCCCTCAGTTGGACGGTGGGTATTTCTTGGTTTCCCACAAAAATCTGGACTAAATTTTAAAGAAAAGAAAAAGGAGTTGACAGAGAAGTTCATTTGCTACCTGATTAGCCATCTGCTTGAAAACAGGTAGCAGCCAAAAAAATTAAGAAAATTTTTGACAGAAAAAAGAAATGTAAAATTGAGCTCTTTCCTTGTATATTCACAGAAAGGAAGGTGAGAATGTGGTTTTTGTGAAGCTAAAATGGACTCAGTTTGTGGGGAAAAAAAACCAGAACGTGTTTTGAGGAGTGTATTTTGAGAAGTTCTGCCCTAGGTAATTTAATATTCATTCGCACTGGGTTCTGCCACCCCTGTAAATGCAGTAAGCAGAACTGTGGAGGAAAATAGCCATCCGTGGGTCCCGACTTCAGCCGCAGAAAAAGGGAGCTGTGGAGATGCCAGCAGCTGCCCGTGTGGAGGAAGATGCGAGAACATTGCTTCTGAGACAGGAAGCCAGACAGGGCCGGGAAGCTGTGGATTCTCAGGCAAAGAGCTGAAAGATGCTGTCGCTGAGGTCGGGGGAGAAGAGCAGCGGGGCTGGGTCCCTGATTGTCTCGGAGTAAGGAGGACCTGGTTTGCACCCACAGGCCCCTCCCTCAACATGCGAAGATTTCAACCTGGGTCATCGACACTGCAGGTGGGGCCAAGAAAAGACATACTCACAAAGTTAAGGTGAGCTGGGTGTGTGCGTGCATGTGTGTGTGTGTAAGGGGTGGGTGAGTGATGAACGGGCAGAGGCAGATGTGTCCACAAGACTGAGCAGACACTGAGACTGCAGCCCCCACACCCCAAGGAACAGGCAGGATGTCTTACTTTAGGAATGTGTCTGCAGCTGGCGGGGCCCAGGCGAGGGGCTTTTGTAACTGTCATCCAAAGCCCTAGTTGCTAACCTCATGTGGCTGCATAAACTTTAAACTGGTTAGAATGACACCAAATTGCAAATGCAGTTTCCCACTTGCGCTAGCCCCGTTTCAAATCTCCATAGCCACCTGTGGCCACTCGCCACTGCTCCAGGTACATACAGATACTGGACATTTCGGCCGCTGCAGAAATGTCTCTTGGCGGTGTCTGCAGGTGCCTGCTGCAACTCTGCTGGGCAAAGGACAGTGGCCACTCAGCTGCCTATGGATGTAGATGACCCTGCTGACATCTGAAGAGTTGCTCTCAGCACCTGAGCTGCATCATTAGTGTGGATCTGGGGCACGCAGGGAGAATCCCAGACTGTCAGAGAGATGGCCTGGCCTGCAGTGACCGGTCGGGCCCCTTGTCCTCACGGTCACATTTTCAGAATTGGGGGCAGGAATCCTGCTGGTGAGTCTCCCAGAAACGTTTCATTTTACCCAAGAGTCTGTATTTTCTAAATCCTGGCTCTCAGTGAACATTTTATAACAAAGTATCTTTAAGGTTTCTGCATGACTGCCTTAATTATGAGTTTTTGGTTTTGCCTTAATACAAAAGACATGTAAAAATGGGAAGGCTCGGGGTGAGGAAATCTGTGGTATGACTCTAAATGGGTTGCTCAGGCTGTCTGGGATTCAGTTCCTTCAACGGTAAGATAAAACAGTAGGAAGACAGTTTGGGGAAGCTGCGACAGAGTCTGAGCTAACCATAGTTCTGGAAGCTAGTGAGTGACTCGAAGTTTTAGCCAGATTCCGAGGAGAAAGTGCAGGGATAAGCTTGGACACACAAATCAAAGAAGCTGTGGGTGCTCTCTCAGCCCTACAGAGTCGGAGAGAAATGATATCCCCCAACACCGAGCCACTGACCCCAACTCCTAAAAGTGTCAGAGCCACAAATGGAGTCCAGAGTTTTCAACTTGCTGTCAAATGCCCTTTCTCCCCACCACGCTCCACAGCACTGCATGAGGAAGGACGGGAGGCAGGGCTTGCTTCACTGGGCAACAGCTTTACTGGGCATACCAGCTTATCACAAACACCATCCTGGGGGCAGCGCAGAAGATGTGGTCACTCAGAAGAAAGATCAGAATCTGAGGCCTCCGGGCATCCTGACCAGGCAATTTCTTTCTTTCTTTTTTTTTTTTTTTTTTTTGAGACAGAATTTCGCTCTTGTTACTCAGGCTGGAGTGCAATGGCACGATCTCAGCTCACTGCAACCTCCGCCTCCTGGGTTCAGGTAATTCTCCTGCCTCAGCCTCCCAAGTAGCTGGTATTACAGGCACACGCCACCACGCCCAGCAAATTTTTTGTATTTTTAGTAGAGACGGGGTTTCACCATGTTGACCAGGATGGTCTCAATTTCATGACCTCGTGATCCACCCGCCTTGGCCTCCCAAAGTGCTGGGATTACAGGCTTGAGCCACCGCGCCCGACCGCAATTTCTTTAATTCATCAGCTTGATCTAGTTGCCACCCCAGCCCCCAGTTGGACTCTGGGTATTTCTCAGTTTCGCACAAAGCCAGCAGCGAATTCATCATCTGGCTGCAATGAGGAGACTCACGACACGGAAACAGTCCTTCTTTCCGACTGGCAGGCAGCTGCAGGGTTTGTTTTTCCTGGTCGTAGCATAAGCGGGTGAGCGTGTTGAGCCTCCTGATGGCGTCAGCGGCGTTCCTGAGTTATCCCTGGGAGCTGCAGATCATTGCAACACAGGGCTAGAAGAAGCACCTGCTGCGGCCGTTCGGAGGATTTGTCAGACACTCGGCTGCCCTGAGGGAGAATCGAGCTGTGAATTTCGTCACCGGCATACTGACATAAATTGAGCTGAGCTTGAATGTCACTGACCACTCGCTGGCTCCGTGGTCTTTCCCAACCAGAAGCCACCGGACTCTGTGAGAACAGCTCTGTAAAGTGTCGGAATCCAGCACAGGCCTGCCAAATGACCCTGGGCAACCTGAAGGTGAAGGAGCCTCTCACCAACCGGAGAGGGCTGCGCTCGCCACGGTGCGCTCCCTGAGGAGGAACATTCTGGAGCCTGGTCTCATTCACCCTCTGTTCTCCCTTACGCTTGTTTGTCAACATGATGAATGAGAGGCAAATGGCAGAACCACACTGTTTCAAACATGTGAATTGATTTTTTTTCCCGGGGCCTCTGGGTTCACTGACCAGAAGAAAAGACCTCAAATAAAACCGGATGTTTTCATGAAGCGAACTTTAAATTTGCATATATTACACCCAATTATCAAATGAACAAAAGCTATGCGCGGATTAATTTACTGTTTGGCAAGCATGCAGTCACTCAATTATTAGTACCACAGAAAATGATCAAGTATAAAATAATCCTTTGGGACTGGCTGAAGGGATTTGTTTTTTTCACAAGCAGACCGAAAGAGAAACAGCCACTTGTTCAAAAACAAAGTGTGAGTTTGGAAGGAACATTTTGGTCACTCAGAATCAACTCAATGACTGTCACTGAAATTTCACAAAAATCTTGGTTCTTAAGTGAATTGGAGACAATTCAAACAGGGCAGGCTTGCCAAAGTTGAGCGTTCCAATAGCAGCTACATTATTCTGCGGGTCTGAGCCCAGAGCTCTGATGCAAATGGGATTGGGAGACGAACCAACATGAGCCAGCAGGTTTTGCTGCAGTTCATTTTTGTGAAAAGAGCCCTATAAAGTCAGCAACCCAAAGGCGCTGGCCCAAAGTCTGATTCTCACTGGCTGTGTCTAAGCCATCTCACCCTCCCTTTCTGAACCTTCATTTCTTGCTTCTATGATAAGGGATCTGGACCAGTAGTTCTCATGTGGGGATATGTGGCATGTCATGACTATGGGCATCTAGTTAATAGAGACCAGAGATGCTGTTCAATATCCTACAATGCACAGAAAAGATGCATTAACATCCCTTAACAACAAAGAATTATCTGGCCCAAAATTTCTATTGTATTCAGGTCGAGAAACCCTGGTTTGACCTAGATTTACCTCATTTTCAACAGGATAACATCCAGCTTTAACATCTTATGGTCCTACAGATAGTTCAGTATATTTCTTCCATTCCAAATGTTTTATCCTTAATATAAAAAAATAATTTTTATTTTATTTTATTTTGCTGTTTTATTTTTTGAGACAGGGTCTCATTCTGTCACCCAGGCTGGAGTACAATGGTGCAGTCAACAATTCACTGCAGCCTTGGCCTCCCAGGCTCAGGCCGTCTTCCCACCTCAGCCTCCCAAATAGTTGGGACTACAGACGTGAGCCACCATGCCCAGATAATGTTTCTTTGTTATTTTTTTGTAGAGACAGGGTCTCATCATGGTGCCCAGGCATGAGCTACCATGCCCCCTCTAATTTTCATACCTTACCAAAAATATGTGGATGGCAGACACTATGTTAATGTATAAAGGAAAACAAAAACAACAGAATAAAGCTTCCTAAGACACTGGTAACACACTTCTAATAAATACTTCAAATGGCAGTTTGCAATGACGCAGTCTTTCAGGCTATAACCTGTAACCCAGCAGTAAAATTAGTCTTTTGGGAAAAGACCTTAAAATTGTTTGCATGATGTTTGCTGAATAAATGATTCACCAGATAATATCTTTGGTGCTGAAAAAAAACAAAAACTGCATAGGTCACAAAAGCCCCATACTATGAGAAATAGAGAGACGTGGATGTCTATGTGTAATTGTGAGTTTGGGACCTACACACAGGCTTTAAAAAGAAAATAAAGCCAAAATGTTTTCCCCACAAAAATGCCCTTTCGCATTCATGTTTTCCAATAAGAACTTTGTTTAGAAGAACACATATTTTCTTTGCTGACTTCCCCTACCTTCCCCTTAAGCCCGAGTCTGATTCCCCTCCTTGGGAATTCCATAAAACCTGCAATACTTGAACCATTACACTTCTTGCATTTTATTATAAATGTTGGTTCATTTGTCTGTCTGGTCCTTTGGACTTTAAGTTTCTTGAGGAAAAAGCCCATGCCTTGTTTATTTCTGTATCACCAGTGCCTATCCCCAGTGGGCATACAGTAGGAGCATCACAAATACTCATTGACACTGTTAACATCCGAGACTTAGCAGACCTGGCTGCTCCTCCCACAGAGAAATGCTGAACAGAATCATTGTTGGAAAGAGAGCTCAAAAGTAAGAAAGGTGCTGGAGTCACAGAGTCATAGAAGGACACTGAAATCAGAGAGGTGGCTTTTGAGTTTCAACATGATTTGAGCCCATAGGGTGCAGTGAATTCCTTGGCACTGGAGTTTAGTACCCAAGGAGAATCAGAATTTGTGGCCTCAAGCCTGTATGTGATGAGAAGCTGAAACTGAGTTCCCCAAATAAAGCTAAGGGTTGGGGGTAACTCAGTCCCAGGAACACAAAAATTAGGTAATCCGAAAAATATTTTAAATGGGTCTGTTTTAAAGGTTTGCATATATAAAGAAAGTACTTAATGTGTAATATAAGAATATAAAATTATGCTTAAAAAGAATAAGGAGAAGAAAATGAAGAGAAAAGAAAAAAAAAAGAACAAGGAGATTGACCAAACGTCATAAATACAAATTCAGCCATGAAAATAAAATGCCACAGACAAGTTAGACTGTAAACCAAACACATCAGAAGGGAAAACTAGAGGGCTGAAACTACATCTGAGATCGCAAAATACACTTTGACCCAGGGAACTAAAGGGATTGAAAATATAGACAAAAAGTGAAAAGAAATGGAGAAAAGAATGAAAAGCTCCAACTTATTTATGGAAAGATTCCAGTTGAGAGAGTTGAGAGAATGGAGAAGAAATAATATTTGAAGGGAAAAAAGGTAAAGAATTTTCCATAAGAAGCCTTACCAGACTTCTCCCTTACATTGATGGAGCTATTTTTCTCTAATTAACCAGGTAGGTTTCATTGCTGGCTACGTTACTATGATGTCAGAGACTGAACATCTAGGAGAGCCTAGGAGAGAGCTGCCTCCATGTGTTTCTCTCTGCTCTGAGCTCTTATATATAAAGTAAGTTCTGGGGTACATATGCAGAATGTGCAGGTTTGTTACATAGGTGTACACATGCCATAGTGGTTTGCTGTACCCATCAACCTGTCATCTACATTAGGTATTTCTCCTAATGCTATCCCTCCCCTAGTCCCCCACCGCTGACAGGCTCCAGTGTGTGATGTTTCCCCTCTCTGTGCCCATATGTTCTCATTGTTCAACTCCCACTTATGAGTGAGAACATGTGGTGTTTGGTTTTCTATTCTTGTGTTAGTTTGCTGAGAATGATGGTTTCCTGCTTCATCCATGTCCCTGCAAAGGACATGAACTCATCCTTTTCAATGGCTGCATAGTATTCCATGGTGTATATTGGCCATATTTTCTTTATCCAGTCTATCATCAATGGGCATTTAAGACCACATGCCTAAGCATAATATTACAGGCTACCATTCTTTGGGACTGCTTCCCCCATCACAGTGTTAGATCTCTAGATAGAACTCTCCTCCCCATCCAAGCCTGGTTTGGTTTCTTTGTATTAAGTAGCTAAAGCTTATTGGCCACTTACCATATGACCATCTTGGGAGAGACTGAATACATACATGAACAATGGCAAGACATATAAAGTCAGAACTCGGCAATCAGCCCCAGAAGCCAACCCACTACCTACAGCTAACATCTCCGGAAGCCAAACAACAACCCTTGTAGCAACCAACCCAAGATGCTAGAATTTGCTTAATAACTGACAGCTACCCCCATTTCTATCCCACTTGCAGCTTAGGCCCAACTGGAGAGAGTGAACTATGTGCCCCAAGCAACCACAGAGGATGGATGCATCACCTCTGGACAGCCCACTTCCTTCCAGCTTGCCTGGCCAGCAGCCTCTGGTCAGCACACACCTGACACCTTCCCTTTTCTGCTATGAAGCTTCCCCACTCCTCTACCTGCCTATGAGTCTCTGTCAGAACACAAGTGATGGCAGTAGACTCCCTTGCTATAGCTAGTTCTGAATAAACAGTTTTTGCTTGTTCTCATTTGAGTGGTTTTTGTTCATTTCCACACTTGCTTATTTTAGCTTTAGCACACATTCTTTTAAAAAAGTAAATTACAGATCCTCCTCAACTTACAATGGGGTTCTCTCCCAACAAACCCATCGTAAGTTGAAAATATTGTAAGTTGAAAATGCATGTAATACACCTAACCTACAAACATAGCAGCTTAGCCGTGTCTAATTTAACCATGCTCAGAACACTTCCATTAGTCTACAGTTGGCAGAATCATCTAACACCAAGTCTCCTGAATACCACAGTGAAAGTGAAAAACAGAATGGTTATATGGGTACTTGAAGTGTGATTTATACTGAATGTGCATGGCTTCCACACCACCGTGAAGTTGAAAATGTTAAGTTGAATCATCGTATATTTGGAACCATCTGTATTTTACTCCGTAAAAAAAAAAAATGAAGAAAATAAGTAAAAGTAATTTTTCAATTCTCAGTTATACAGTATTTTCTTCACATCATGTTCCTTTTTTGCTTGGTCTGGGTAAATAAATATGGCTTGCTGGTCCCCTAATTTACATCCAATCCTGTGAAAATGATGCCTGTAGGCAACCTGTCTCTCTATTCTTGGATCAAATAAACCTAAACTCTGAGACTTGATGTTGAGGAAATCCCAAATGTAAACAAAACACTTTGATCACTTGCCCAGTGTCTCTCATTTCAACCACAAGTCTACAGGTGTTTTCCTAGTCTTCTAGTTGAATTTGTCTTTCTTAGGAAAATGAATTAATGGAGGAATTAATTATATCAAAGATAAACTTGATAATGTTTTTCTCATGGTTAATAAGGGAAGTAATCCAAGGAAATGGAAAGGAGGTAGTTAGCTGTGGATCCAGGAACCAATGAATCACATACACACCATCCTGGCTCCACATTAAGCAAGAGCCTTTTGAAAGAAGGAGGGAAATACTTATATATGCGATGATGAATAATCTATAACATCAGAAGCATCATTGAGCTCTTTATCTGTGTGTGACATAAAAGACCTGATTTACCACTAGCAAATCACTAAGTCCTTAAGTTGTGAAATTAAAAAGATCCCTAGCCATTAGTTCGTTTCCTTTTGTTTATTAATAAAGACATTATAACCCATTAACTGACTAGTTTAAGGTCACAGAGCAAGTTATAGAGCATCTGGGACAAAGTACAGATTCTTTTCCAGGTCAGGACTTGTTCCATTATACAGCAAGATGCTTACTGAACCCCTTTCAGCCCCAAAGCTGCTTATGGACTTTCATGTCCCTAATTTGGAGATTATGGAATCATTTGCATAACTTTAAAATCCAGTGGAATTTGGCTTTATTGTCCCAAATTTATGAGTTACTATTCCAATACCTCACTTGTTTTTTTGTCAAATAGCCTTCCTTCCATACTCTGTAAATGAGTATGACAAGATTCTCCCTATGGATTCCAAATTATTTTAGGGTTTTCAAAAATGTCAGCAGATTTTATCTTTTTATTTTTCTTATTCTCAAGCTTTTTGTGATTCCATTCAACACACCCTACTAAGACATGCCACTGCTCCTGAAAATTATTGTGGTTTTGTAACACAAAATCACTTCAAATGAGTATAGAGTATGTATATTTGTGGAAATGGCCCTCACTCCACACTGCATTAGAAGGTCTTTCTTTAAAACAAAATTCAAGGCCAGGCACGGTGGCCACGCCTGTAATCCCAGCACTTTAGGAGGCCAAGGCGGGCAAGTCACCTGATGTTGGGAGTTCAAGACCAGCCTGACCAACATGGAGAAACCTCATCTCTACTAAAAAATTCAAAATTAGCCAGGTGTGGTGGTGCATGCCTGTAGTCCCAGCTACTCGGGAGGCTGAGGCAGGAGAATCACTTGCACTGGGGAGGCAGAGGTTGCAGTGAGCCAACCTTGTGCCATTGCACTCCAGCCTAAGCAACAAGAGCGAAACTCCAGCTCAAAAAAAAAAAAAAGAAAGAAATTCAAATTTCTCATCAGGACAGACTTGGGGACAAGGGAAGAAGGCGGATGGGAGTGAGGCGAGTAATGATGAAAGAGAAGGGCTGAGGCCAGCGGGGCAGAGAGAGCCTGCACACTGCTGGAAGAACAAAGTCAGAGCCAGGCCCAGAAAATCTCTGATGCACACAACATCCATGTCAGTCTGGACCAATCAGTTACCCTGCTTGTTTGTCCCTCATCTCTCCCTTCCCGTTCCTTAATGAGGGGAGATGCGATGGAAGGAAGGAGTAGAGCAAGCCAAGGAGGGGAAGTTTGGTTGGGCTCTGTCTTCATCCGCTGGGGCTGCTGAAACAAAATACCTTAAACTGGGCAATTCATAAACAACAGAAATGTATTGCTCATAGTTCAGGAGGCTGAAAGGTCCAAGTTCAAGGTGCCAGCAGATTAAGTGACTTGCAAGGGTGGTGTACTGTTGCTGCCTCCTCATATGGCAGCAGGGGCAAGGAAGCTCACTCAAGTCTCTTTATAAGGGCACTAATCCCACTCACGAGGGTAGAGTCCTTGTGACTTAGTCACTTCGCAGAGGCCCCACCTCTTAATACTAACACATTGGGCATCAACTTCCAACATATGAAATTTGGGGTTGGGGACACCAACATTCAGACTGTAGCAGGCTTTGTCACTAAGAATACAGGAATGAGACTATGAGGGCCCAGAGGTTTCAGCAAGAAGCCAAGGAGCAAAGATGCTCCCCGCCTTACCATGAAGCATTTCATAGAGTTACTACTAGCTTCAGAAATCCCCCGCCATAGCTGTGTTGGCTTCTAGGGCTCCCGTGACAGAGGACCGCAAACTAGGTGGCTGAAACCAACAGAAACTTATTCTCCCATAGTTCTAGAGGCCAGAAGCCTGACACCCAGGTGTCAGCAGGGCCACACCACATCTGAAGTCTGTAAGGAAGAATGCCTCCTTCCCTCTCGCAGCTCCTGGGGTGGCTGTGGATCCTTGGTGTCCACTGGCTCACAGCTGCAGCACACCAGCCTCTGCCTGCATCTCCACAGCCATGTGCATGTGTCTCTTCTCCTCTTAGAAGGATGCCAGGCACGTCGGACCAGGGTGCCACCTGCCCCAGCAGGACCTCGATTAATTATATCGGTAACAGCCCTGTCTCCAAACGAGGTCACATCTGAGGTGCTGGGGGTTAGGACTTCAACACATATTTTGGAGGAACACAACAGTAACCTTCTGTCCTTTTTTTTCGTGGTGATTGTGCTAACAAGCCTTCAAACAGAAAATCCTGCATAAAAGGAAAGACCCAGGAGATGAAGTCTTTCTTGTCCAACAGGCTTGAAAGAAGAGAATCCCAGGTTCTCCCAGGAACAAACAGTAGAGGCTGTATTACGTGGCAGGAAAACACAAGCAAACTGATTTCCCCTTCTATGCTCTCAGCACAGCACAGAACACTTCTGTGACCAGATGTGTGGGTTGTTCCCCACACATCCATTCCGACACTCTCTACTGGGAGTTACCATCCACTGGTTAAGAGCCCAGTCCCACAAAACTGCCCGCACGATGCCAATTGCAAGGCTGGGACTCCAGAACTTCCAACGGATCAGCTATAAATCAGGAGTTCCCACAAGTCCCTCCTCGGTTTTGATTCATTTGCTAAAGCTCTCATGGAACTCCGGGGAACACTTCACTTACATTTACCCGTTTACTATTAATATCAAGGATATTGTGAAGGACACAGATGAACGCCAGATGGAGAGATGCGCAGGGCATGGCATGGGGAAGGGGCACAGAGCTCCCTCCCTCCAGGCACTCCCCCATGTCCACCAACCCAGAAACTCTCCACACCCTGTAGTTCAGGAATTTTTATGGCAGCTTCATCACATACGTGTCATCGATTATTAACTCCGTTTCCAGCCCCTTTTCTCTTTCCAGAGGATGGGGTGGAGATGAAAGTTCCAAGCTTCTAATCCTCCTCCATGCAGGAGGCCACCAGGAGTGGCTCCATTAGAACAAAAGATCCTCCTGTCACCCAAGAAATTCCAGGAGTTAGGAGTTTAGTGTCAGGAACCCACATCCAAGACCAAATATCAAAACAAAAGATGCACCTAGTACCCCTGTTGCTCAGGAAATTACAAGGGTTTTAGGAGGTCTGTGCCAGAAACTGGGGGCAGAGACCAATAGCTGTTTCTTATTGTAGTACAATATCACAGTCCACCCCCTGGTCGCTGGCCACAGATCTCTTACAGCAACATGATATACAACTGGAAAGATACTGTCAGTTGACTAGAATTCCATTCATCCATTAATAGTCCAATCCATCATCATATTTTATGGAAATAGCTCCCACAGTGGGACTACTCAGATTTGCAGGCTTCCACCCTGTCCCCTAGGGCTTCAAGAGCAGGAGTGGTCTCAGCAAACACATAGCCTTGTCCTTTCAGGCATCCGGGATAACTGAGCTAAGCGGCAATGATGTCTCTTGCTCTGAATGGCTTTCAAAGTGTTAATGTCATATGAGACTTTCCTCATTGCAAGAGCCTTTTATTCTCTCATTTACCCTCAGCTACAATTTCTCCTTCTCTTTGTTTAGACCCAAATGTTTCCACCCTTAGAAGGGAGACTTGGATCAGCCACTGTGCTGGTCTACAATGCCGGCAGCATTACTGCTCTAGCAAGTGCCTCCCCCTCGGTCCACTCCGTTCAGACAAGTTACAGAACAGTGGGCTATATTTACCACCAAACAAGATAGCTTCACTCCGTGTTAGCCCCAATTTTGCCAGATGGGGTGAAGATACAACCCTCCTGGAAGCCCCGCTCAGCAGGATGGTGACAGAAGTGGTTTTGCATTGCCTTCTGCACACTGGACTCACTGAGGATATTAGCCCCAGCCCTGCATGAGGAGATAACCGCTGGCTCTACAGTGCACCCGGGAAACCCACCCAAGTGACATGCCAGGCCCCAGACTCCTCTCCTGGAGGCAAAAGATAAACCGAAACAGAGCTCAGGGCTGCCCCTGGTTGTGGTGAGAAAAGCATGTCCTCTGCATGGGGAGCTGGGGACATTTATTCTGAAGACAAGAGTCAGAGTTAAACATAAACGTTAGCTTCAAATATCTGAAGTTCTGTGTAGGAAGGTTTTAACTTAATCTACCTGACCCCAAAAGGGAAAATAATGTCCAAATGTGTGAAAAGTTCTGGGAGATGAATCCTGTTGCACTACGAGGATGAGCTTTCCAGCAATCTGTGAAGTCCAACAGCAGCCTGGATTCAAACAATACTGAAAGCATTTCTGTGCAACTACTTGGGACAGGTATTGAGGAATCGAAGTGTCAGATGGGGTTGCCTGCTGACCTCTAAGCTGCCTTCCCTCCAGGAGACTCTGAGATCTGCAAGTTTGGGTCAATGCCGATCATCTGCTGCTGTTCCTGGCCAGAAGCCCTACACCCAGCCCACCCGGAAGAAGACCAAGCCATGTGATGGATGGATGGGGCACACAGTGCAGAAAACAGGGGAGGAATAGAGGGTGAAAGTGTCTCCGTGAATGACTTCCAACTATTGAAGCCGCTGTGCTCAGTAACAGTCCTATGTGATCTCATCCATCAGCACTCTGACTTAGGGAGAATGGCCTTTTTACAAGAGGTATCAGAGCTTGCCCAGGTGACACGGATACGTTAGGGCCAGGCTGGACTACAGTCCGGGCTCTCCTGACCATCCCCTCTGGTCCCACTGCTTTTCCCCCTTAGTTGCATAGAGGACAGATGGCACCCATCACTGTGAGGCAATCTATTTCAATCATTTTTGCCTCAGGTAGATGTCAACTTAGCCAAATGGGTTACATTGACCTCAATAGACCAGATATTGATTACCAAATCAATAATCTTGCTTAACAAATGACCCAAAAGCCTAACGTTCCATTGCCGATGGGTCTCACTGCTTTTGCCTTATCATCCTTTAAGTGCCTGATGCCTGGCTTGCCATGGGGTAGACATGATTCATCCACTCTAACTTCCCACCCTAACTGTCCCCTTGTCCTCTTGTGTGGGGGGGCCGAGAAAGTTAGTCTGGGCACAACTGGCCTTCCTCAGTACTACACAGAGGATTGTACACTGGGACAATATTTATTTACATTGCAGAGAAACCTGATAAGTGATTGAGAAATACTTCTGACATTAATTTTACATTACCAGATTATATGGATTAAATGATCAGATTATACTCCAGTCATGCTTCCGAATATGTAAGCACCCCCATAAATGAAGTGACAATTTCCCACACTGTAGGCTGTCTACCCCTCCTTTCTGTGGCTTCTTTCTCTGATTACACACTGCCTGTGTGGCTTCACTGCAGGGGCAGTCACCTAATGGGATTGATTTTATGGCAGCTGGGCTGTGACTCGTTCATCCATGGAACAGTGTTGAGTGACAATGTCAACGCATTGCTGTAAGCAGCCTGAGGTCTGAACTTCTCATCTGATTGTTCCCCCTAAGTAATTCATAGTGCATTTCAGCATTGTTTCCCATTGGCCAACAATGCTCTTCTGGCCCTTACCTGGTGCCCTTGCTCATGACCTGAAGATCTGATGTCTTGACATGGATCATATCAGTGAGTAAAACCCAAGGGCACGTGTCTGTAAATTTCTTGTAAGAGGCAGTCAGGAGCATCTCTGGGCCCCTGGAGAGGAGTAAAATTTAACAACCTCTGTCACTTTTTAACTCTTGAACTCCCCCTCCTACAGCTCCTTGACGGGGAATCGGTGCAGACAGAGCAGTCTTGGCTTCTGGCTCATGCACTCACGATGCTGGTTGCAACTGGGAAGTCCCTAAACAGATCTGAGCCCCCTCGTTCAGCTCAGAGCAAACGGGGCTGGCAGTGGCCCAGGGCGCCATGCAGCAGAGCGCCTCTGTGTGCCTGACATAGCCGCAGTGGAAGTTAATGGATGTCATTACCGGCGCCCTGCTTTCTTAAGAAAACAAGAAGCCTGCAGCTGCAGCAAGA
This sequence comes from Saguinus oedipus, assembly GCA_031835075.1. NCBI lineage: Eukaryota > Metazoa > Chordata > Mammalia > Primates > Cebidae > Saguinus > Saguinus oedipus. The sequence goes on along the minus strand of CM063172.1, from coordinate 170,193,498 downwards.
AGAAAGACCCCTGCAGGTCACTCCTTTTAGACTATGTTATTATACCCACCTACTATTCAATATGATAAGAAGAAGGAAAATTGGGTTAACTTTCTGGTATTTGGTTTGCAGACATGTCAGCAGGACATCTTCTCTACTTGGCAGGATCACAAAGTAATAAGGATCCTTTTGTCCACCGGGAAAGACAAATTTCCTGTTTGTCTTGCAACCCACACCATCCTAAAGACACCCCTGACCTATGAGAGCAGAAAGGGGGTGATCCCTTTCCTCCTCCTCCTCAGGCTCACAGCCAACAACCCGATGACAGGACAGGTTAACGAGAAAAGCAAGACACATTTATTTGATCACAGTTTCACGTGACACAGGAGCCTTCAGAAAGAAGACCCAAAGATGCAGGGAAAGCTGTGGATGCAGCGTAGCGCTGAGGTTGTACACAAAGGGTAGAAGCTCATGTTCGTAGACTGGAGGGAAACTCAGGAAGGCCTGTCTGTTCAGATTCTTCCTGGCCTCTCTGTGCAGTGTCCCTTCCTCCAGGCATCGGGGCAGGACCCCTCTGGAATGCAGGTCTGGATTTCTTTACAGCTCACTGTTACACAGAAAGGCAGCGGGGAAGTCACAGTGATTTCTAGGGTTTCTGGCTAGATTTTGTAAGATACATGGAGGCCAAAAAGACACACAGCTTTGGGGGAAAAAAAGAGTCTGGTTCCTGTGAGCTGATCTGGGAAGAAGGATTCTCGCTCTTATGGCTTGCCCCGGGAAAGAATGGCCGGTGAGAGACAGAAGGGCAGAAAGTCAGAGAGAGACTTCGTTTCTGAGGCCTTCGCAATGCAGCATGGATTTCTTAGCCCCAAGGAACCCAGACAGAAAAATCCAGGACAAGAGGACAGTGGTTTGGATACACCTGCCTGCATTTACACGTGGCCGGTCTGCGACGTGAGCACTTTACTCTTTCCCTCCAGATGGGTTAAGGGGAAGGACCCTTCAGGGATGAAACGCAGGAATTCCAGATTGGAGCAAACACTTTGAAAATGAAGAGTTATAAAATCTGAACAGCATCAAAACAAGCAGCCTTAAAATACGTCCTGACGGCTCTTGTTGTTGGTTGGAGAATGAGCCCAGTGGTCAGACTTGCAACCCACTTTGAATTTGGACCAGGGTTCTGACCCAGATCCTGATTCACGTCGCCCTGGGCCTTGTGGCCAAACACGTGAGTTTTCTCCTTAGCGCCTTGAAGGAAAGGCTGGGCATGTGCCTGAGATAGTAGTATATTAAGTTCCTGGCTGCTTGGGGCTCTACGGGAAGATGACTGGGCTGTGATAGGGGCCAGCACTCGGATTCCCTGTGGTGGGACACAGAGGAAGGGGTGTTTGTGCTGCTGGCTCGGAGCACGGACAAGCCTGTGGAGAACCTGTTACAATAAACACGACAGGCATCCTGGGAGTGAGCTCAGGGCATTTGGGAACCGCTGGAGGGGCGCACCTTTGAAGTCAGCTGGGCCAAGGAAAGGCCTGCCCCGAAGGCTGGTCACTTGCAGAGGTAAACTCCCCGCTTTGACTTCTGGCCGGGGTTTGTGCTGAGCTGGCTGCAGCCGCTCTCAGCCTCGCTCCGGGCAGCTGGGGCAGCCTCAAGCCTGCCTGCCTGCGGGATCATGCCCACCGTGGACGATGCCCTGGAGCATGCAGGGGAGTTTCACTTTTTCCAGAAGCAAATGTTTTTCCTCTTGTCGCTGCTCTCAATTGCCTTCACGCCCATCTACGTGGGCATCGTTTTCCTGGGCTTCACCCCTGACCACCGCTGCCAGAGCCCTGGGGTGGCCGAGCTGAGCCTGCGCTGCGGCTGGAGCCCCGCAGAGGAGCTCAACTACACGGTGCCGGGCTCGGGACCCGCGGGCGAGGCCTCCGCAGGCCAGTGCAGGCGCTACGAGGTGGACTGGAACCAGAGCGCCCTCGGCTGCGTGGACCCCCTGGCCAGCCTCGCCACCAACAGGAGCCGCCTGCCTCTGGGCCCCTGCCGAGACGGCTGGGTGTACGAGACGCCTGGCTCCTCCATCGTCACCGAGGTAGGAGACTGAGCCCGGGGCTGGGACGGAGAAGCAAAGGGTGCAGCTTTTCTCTAGGAGGCAACCAGGGAAAACCCGGCTCTCATAAACTGCCTGGACTTGCTTTTTGGCCTCCATGTATCTTACAAACTCCCAATTTCCAAATGAAAACATGCAGCTTCTCATTTGTCTGGAGAATGAGTGGATTCGTTAAAACGTCCTCAGATGCTGACAGTAATGACTCCAGTTAGTGCATGTCCCAGAAGTGAGAAACAGGCAAAAGCATCAGAACCCCTGGAAATGCTGTCGAGATAGGGAACATTGTGGCTCCTCCTCTTTTTCTGGAAGCCTTACCTTCCCCTCTCTTCTTCCATCACACAGTTGCCCACACCCACCTGAAACTGTGGAACCCCCCTGAACTGTGCCTGACCATGTGATATGACGTGCTTTTCTCTCAATGCCCATTTTTTCTCTTATTTCCACAAAGTGTTCATATAAGACCATTTGGGCTGGAGATAATGCTATGGCACTATTATTTTGTTAAAAACTACAGGTGACATCAAAAGCTAGTTGTGAAACCTCATTTCAATAAACGTAATTTTAAAAAGGTAAAAAATGGAGGCTTGCTTTTATTGAAAGCAAAGCAAAATAGGGGGATTAAATTATCCTGAAAATACTGAAAGAGCCAGTTGCCTAGTTTAATTTAAAATGACTCCTTGGATAATGGGAAGATATTCTGTATGAGCAGAAGGGTAGGTAGAGCCTAATTTGAAGGATCTAAAGTGGTCAGATAGTTACAGGAAATGTGCAGCTCATACTCTCCGAGGCACTCTCACATAGCTAATCTCATCCTGTCCTACAGAGATGAGGAAACTGAGGCCCTAAGCAGACCACACAGGGAGTGACTTAGCAGAATTAACCCTAGAGGATGGAGTTCCTGACCCAGTCCAGCACCTGTCTCACCTGATCACCTCCTCTTATTCCAAATGAGAGGAAATGCAGCGGCCTTCAGCAGATGCTCCTAACCCCCTTTTATTAAACAGACAGCAGGGAGATGCTAAATGGCTCAGCCTCCTGGTGCCTGCATTGTATCACGTCCGCACACTTATCTGCCCGTGCATTGACATTAGAAAGGAAAAAAATACATTCGTGTGTAAGTGGAGTAATTTTCAACTTCAGCTGATTTAGCCAATGCTGTAGTTTTATCTTAATGACAAATTGCCAGATGGAAGGGCAGGGCTTTTGGTTGTGTAAGAAAAATCGAGGCTGGGCACAGCGGCTCACAACTATAATGCCAACATTTTGGGAGGCTGAAGTGGTAGAATCATTCGAGCCCAGGAGATCAAGGCTGCAGTGAGCCATGACTGCCACTGCACTCCAGCCTGTGTGACAGAGCAAGACCCTGTCTCACCAAAAAAAAGAGAGAGGAAGAAGGAGGAGGAGGAGGAGGAGATGGAGAAGGAGGAGGAGGAAGAAGAAGGACGAGGAGGAGGAAGAGGAAGAGGAGAAGGAGAAGAAGAAGGAGGAGGAGGAGATTGACATGATCAATGAACAGTGGCTTATTGCCACTTAACTACACAGTTCTACTCAAGGAATATTAAACGAGTACCCTTGCTGAGTTGTCTCCAACAGGATTCTAACAGGATTTCATTTCCTTTCTCTCCCAACGTGGAACACATCTCCCTGCTGGCAGTTTAACCTGGTGTGTGCCAACTCCTGGATGTTGGACCTATTCCAGTCATCTGTGAATATAGGATTCTTTATCGGCTCTGTGGGTATTGGCTACATAGCAGACAGGTAGGTTGAACCTGTGGTGGAATTTAAATAATCCCAAAGGTTTGGAGAACGCTTAGATGCACCTGCCCCTGTGTGCTTTCCCAAGCACACAGACCACAATCTCCTGGCCTTCATGTCAGTGTTTTTACAATCTTAGATTTCTTCTGCTGCTTGGATAATCATGACTAATGTCTTCATTTTCAAACTCTCCAGGGTTACAGACAGTTGTTTCAACATTACACAGCAAGTCTTCCACGTGGGCTATGCAGAAGCTTAAAGTCAGAAGGGAGAGTGACAGATGATCTCATCCCTTTTGTAATTCCCAATTCATTTTTTGGCCTCATTACCCTCCACCTGCCCATCAGCCTTCAGGGCCTCTGAGCTCAATCCTATCCTCTGCTTATCTCATATATGCTGGGATCCCCCAGCATCAGGCCCAATGTAGAATCTCCCTATTATCTGTGGGATTGCAAGATTTCCTAATTAGGTCCCTGGGGCAAGATGTGACTATACGTGTGGAACCCACAACTTAAAGAAAGGGAAAGAGGGTCTGTCTACAACGGGAGAGGTAAATGTCCACCCCAACAATGTCAGTGTCCCTGGAAAGATGACGAAAGGCCTCTCTGATGAGTCTGTGTCTTCAGCAAGCTAGTAGCCAGTGTTCGTACAAATCAAGCTATTGCTATATCTTACTTATCCAGCATTTTGAAATCCCACATTCACTGTGTTGCAAGTTCTTTATAACATACAACTTTGCTCTCTTGATGGCCAATAAAACACTTTTAGGAGTCCTCAAAAGGAAAAGGAACCAAAAAGTTTGCTTTGTAGTTGATAAGCACTTTAGCTAACTTGGCCATCAGGGCTAATTGTTTAATATTCATAACACTGTTTAATGAGTGTTTTCCATGGCCAGACGCTGTGCTCAACATTTTGGGTGATAGCATTCCCCTTAATCAGTAGTCACCTAGTGAGCTAATGATGCAAAACTATATATCATTATATATAACACAGAAACATATAATTATTATCTAGATAGAAATATATACTTATATACTTACATGTAAAATATTAATATATAACTGGAATAAATAGTAAATGCATTTTTATGCTTGTTACCCTCCCATGCCATCCCCAACTATATCTATGATATAATCCAAACCTGTGAGTTTAATGTTAAATGCAAGTAGAATATTTCATCTGATTGTATTATATTGTTAGGCAGAATTAAAACTTGCACATGTGTTAAAGATTAAAAGTGATGGCTTAATGTATCACATCCCCAAGGCATATGCACGTCATAGGGGCCTAGGGCCCTCCTGGCAGCAGGAGGGAAGAGGGTAAAAGTGGAGGTGCGGGCCACATGCCGCTCATCCCTCACCCGCGGTGATTATTGTCTCCTCAGCTGCCCTGGCAAGGCTCTTCCTGGGGCTTTCTGCAGGAGACTTGCAAGGTGAAAGGGAAGGTCATTAGTTTTTATTTTTTGTTGCAGCAGAATTGAGGATGATTCTTTAGAGATGACCAATTAAGTCAGGAGAGACACATTAACAAGGGGGTGTCTGGAGTCCACCCCACACCCCTGGGCAGCCTGGCCCTGCAGGCGTTCACTCTTTCCACACTCTCTCCGTCACCATCATGTGGAGATGCTAACACTCACTCCCTCACTCCCTGGCAGGCTGGGAGTAAACGGGTGACTCAATCTTTAACCCTTGCACAGTGGGTTAATTATTCACATCCCACTCAACAAGTAGGAGATTGGTTATAAATCCCTACTGACAGTGCATTCCTGAGTTATAAGCCCTAGTCAATTATCTGCCTACTTAAATGATCTCATTATTTTGTTACTGTTGTTGAAATCCCCTCTGTCAAGGTAAGTAGTCATTATTTTTCCAAAGGCTGGCTCCATGCCTCAACTTCTTTTTCTATACTGTCTGAAGCTTGGCTGGTCATTGCCCTTCTTTTGTTCTGTGCCTTTGTGCAGGAGTAAGAAGTGTGACCTAAAGAAACGAGAAAGAAATTTGTTTTTTGTATAGTTAATGCCTACAATTTTCAGATTTTATACAATGGGACAAGAACGTCATGGAACCCATTGTATTCACAGATTAAACTCACATTAAATAAAACACATTGTCCTCCATGAATAATTTTTAAAATATGGCCTAACAAGCGGATCAGGTGGGTATCCGTTATAAAACAAAAACAAACAGAAAGGCGTTGTGAAAAGATTGCAAATAAGATTAAGAATGGACATGAGAATATACCCATAACTTCCTAATGAATGACTTTGAGTATCACATAAGACAAAAAAAAGCAATTCCTTACCAATTCCAGGGTTTTTTTTTTACTCTAATGAGCAGTAACTATAAGTGCTGTAGTATTTATTTTATTTTATTTTATTTTTTAGACAGAGTTTCACTCTGTTGCCCTGGCTGGAATGCAGTGGTGCAATCTCAGCCCACTGTAACCTCCGCCTCCTTGGTTCAAGCAAGTCTCCTGTCTCAGCCTCCCAAATAGCTGGGATTACAGGTGCCGGCACACCATGCCCAGCTAATTTTTGTATTTTTAGTAGAGATAGGGTTTCACCATGTTGGCCAGGCTGATCTTGAACTCCTGACCTCAGGTGATCTGCCTTCCTTAGCCTCCCAAAGTTCTGGGATTACAGGCATGAGCCACCACACCTGGCCGTAAGTGCTGCATTTAGTGTGCCATGTTTGTAAATGTTTAACAACTGGTTCTCTGGGATGGAAAGCCCCAGTTTGTAGTGCTTGCTGATTTCTCTGGTGTAAATATACCCACTGTGGTCCACTTCAAGCCACAAATATGACGTCATGGGACACAGAGTTGGCTAGAACTGTGCATCATTTCACAACATTTTCACAATGCAGATATGGTAGATGTAAATAACCTCACAATCATAGATGACTAAATGTAGTAAAATCATTGGAAAGTGATTTTTTTTGTATATTACATTTGTTTTCAATATAATTTAATTGTAAATGTATATAATTTAATTTTTAATGATGGTTGTGCTAACAATTAGCTTGCAAATTTTATGTAAGTCTTATCATCAGTTCTCAAGAGCCAGCACCCTACTTTTCTATGTCACGATGGAACTAAATCAAAGTGAGCTAGGAGGAGGGACTTGACTCTGAAGGCAGGGCTTGGACACTGGACCAAACTGAAGACTAGCTAAAACAGGTCCCAGGTGGGAGCAGCTTTCCATAAGACATACCCACCAGTGTGCTATGTCAGTTTGCTATTGCCATTGTAACAAGGCAATCACCACCCCTTTTAATGGCAATGACTCTACAACCCAGAAGTTACCACCCTTTTCTTAGAAATTTCAGCATAAGCCACCCTTAATTTGCATGTGATTAAAAGTGGGCATAAATATGAGTATAGAACAGCCTCCTCTGAGCTGCTATTCCAGGCACACTGCCTCTGGGGTATCCCTGCTCCACAGGAGCAGAGGTGCTGCTGCTATACATTGCAGCTTCAATAAAAATTGCTATTTAACAACACCAGCTTGCTCTTGAATTCTTTCCTGGGCAAAGCCAAGTACCCTCCCAGACTAAGCCCCAGTTTTGGTGCCTGCCTGCCTTACATCAAAACCAGCACTAAAGTCCCAGTCGAACTTACCCAACTATGTGGGATCTTCCAAAACATATTCACTACTGATTACTGTGTGCTAGCCACTTGATTGGGCATCCTCATTTGTTATATTTTATTTAGAATCACAAGAGACTTTTAAAGTAGATTTAATTATCCATAATTTACAATGGATGGGGAAACTTTAATTTCCTTGAAATTAAAGCACTGCTTCCCAAATGCTAAGGTGCATATAAATCTCCTGAGAATTTTGCTAGAATTCAGATTCTGTTCCAGCAGGTCTGGGTGGGCCTGAGATTCTGTATTTCTAACCAGCTCCCAGGTGAAGCTGCTTCCAAGCCCATGCTAATAGTCCTCAGCCACATTCTGAGTCACAAGTAGCTAAAAGACTTACCAAGCCAGCAGTACAGGAAGTCCACCCCCTCCTCTCCTGTTTCATCTGATTGTTTTTAATTTAACCATTTAAGTGACCCTGCTGAGGGGTAGGAGGAATCTCAAACCTCTATCCCAGATTCCCCAAATTTATTCTAGTCATGCCTTATTATTGTTTTAAGTTCATCGTTTCCATATATGGAACATGTCTCCATTGAAGTTTTTCCACATCATGGATTTGATTTTCTTGCTCTGAGTTTCAAATAATGAATACTCCCTCTCATCACATAGAAGATTTTGTCCATCTATATGGAGCACTACTGTGGTGTTCTATTATGTGCCTGAAGCATCTTTGGAAGTTGAAGAAGTACCATTTGAGTAAATGTTTATAGATTATCAACTCTTTGAGGGTAAAGGAAGGGGTTTGGGTAGGAGAATATGGAAAGAAATGCTAAAAAATTAAGTTGAGATGTGACTTTGGAAGGCTTTGAATTAGAGGCTGAGAGGTTGTATATTTATAGTGGGGAGCCATTGACTGAGAATTAAGAAATTACATGGTTACCTAGGTGATGGGTTGATAGGCACAGCAAACCACCATGGCACAAATTTTTTGTTTTTTAAATTTTTATTGCATTATAGGTTTTGGGGTACATGTGCAGAACGTGCAAGATAGTTGCATATGTACACACATGGCAGTGTGTTTTGCTGCCTTCCTCCTCTTCACCCACACTTGGCATTTATCCCCAGGCTATCCCTCCCCAGCCCCCCCTGCTGTCCCTCCCCCATCCCCCCAATAGACCCCAGTGTGTAGTAGACCCCCTCCCTGTGTCCATGTGTTCTCATTTTTCTCACCCGCCTATGAGTGAGAATATGCGGTATTTCTTTTTCTGTTCTTGTGTCAGTTTGCTGAGAATGATGTTACTTTCACATCCTGCACATGTACCCCAGCACTAAAAATAAATTTTTTTTTAAATTACATGGTCAAAACAGAGTTTTAAAACTTAAGAAATTTACTAGTTAACACTAATTACCAATGTGACTGCTTAACCTTTAAATTTCATATTTAAAATGTTACTATTCCAAAATAGTTGTTAGTAATGTGGGTTATTTTGAAATGTTCACTAGAATATAGTTGTATAATAGCAAAAGCATCAATTAAACAATGTCTATCCAATGAGCAATCCTAATAACAGAAATCTGTCCTTCCAATTGAAGTGGAAAAACATTAAATAAACATTGTTTTCTATGAAGAATTTTTTTATGTATCCACTAATAGTGGATTAGGATATCTTTTACAACAAAACCAGGACATGATGAAAACAACAGTATTGGGCCCCAAGTCAACTCTCTGAGCTGAGGCAGCTTTGCAAACAGAAGGAAGAAAGGAAGGAAGGAGTCAGAGGTGGGTATGTGCCAAGCTCCTTACCTGAAATATCTCACTTAATCCTCTTTTCAGCTGAGTCAGATGGGTATTTTCCAGATGAAGACATTGAATACGGTTGAATAGCTTGCCCAGCATCGTAGTAAGTAGTAAGGTCATGAATAAACCCAGGTTACCAATTGTTTTCCTCTATTCCATGTACTGAGACAACTTTCCAAATCCCTAAACTGACAAAACCTAAGTCTCTCAAATCTGATGGGTGGAAGCTCTCTCCCCAGGGTGTTCCAAACAGACACTCCATAGGACAATAACATGTGTGGTACCAAAGACAATTTTCACAAAGTTTACAAGCAATGTTGAAGAAGGAAGGGGGTATATACTGAACACTGAATGTTGTTTTCAAAGCGAAAACATTCTTGGGTGAATAAATTGGGGTTGAAACTGTTAGTGCAAAGGCTGCAACTCACATGGCGATGTAAGACCTAGATAGGACCATAGAGTATTCAGCACTGGGTGGCCTGGAAGAACTTTCCCTCCCTGAACACCTGCCACAGTGTGGGACTGAGAAGGTACTTGAACCCATGGGTGAATGAGGCTTATCATGCTGAAAACTGACACAGAATGTGCTGATGAAAAGTGCTACATGACCCTGGAGTCACAGATTCCCTTTGTAGCTATCAATCTGTGCCTCCCGGATTTACAAAATTTAAAGTTAACATCTAATTTTATTTAGATTTCCATAACTTCCATGCATTTTCTACAGTCTCTGCAAATCAGAATGAACTCGATTCCCTCTCTTTGTTTTTCTCCCTGCAGGTTTGGCCGTAAGCTCTGCCTCCTAACTACAATCCTCATAAATGCTGCATCTGGAGTTCTCATGGCCATTTCCCCAACCTACACATGGATGTTAATTTTTCGCTTAATCCAAGGACTGGTCAGCAAAGCAGGCTGGTTAATAGGCTTCATCCTGAGTAAGAATGCTTGTGTTAGCAGTTGTGAGAACAAAGGAACCTCACTGCCAAAATAGAGTCAGGTGTGGGGTGGCATCCAGAAATGGGACCCAGCTTCAAGACAATATTGAGAGATTTTTTCTTTCTATATCACAAGAATTTCTAAAAGTGTATCAACTCACTCAGCATTCCTCCTTATAAAGAAAAAAGTGAAGGCAGAAACAAGTGTGACATAATGCCATCCAGATTCCTACATTATTTTTTTAGAATTTGTGTTTTCTGTACCCTGAAGTATTGTGTAGAAAGAAAATCCATTGCCCCAGACCTATTCACAAAGAAGATTCAATGATGAGAGATATAGTAGATTTATAAAGGACTTTAATAGTTTGCAAAAATCTATTCTAGTAAACTCCAATTATCTTCAACTTACATATAAGGAAACTGAAAACACAAATACTGTAGTCAGCCTAGATTATTCAGCCAGCCATTTTCAGAACCAGGAATATAACTTACATCCTATTCACTAGTAGCCAGAGTTATAGTTAAGTTCCGTATACTATAAGAGAATATTTGATTTCTAACAGCATAGCATCTTTATAGTAATATTCTCACTATGACTGATACCAATGGGCTGAACCACCAGCTTGTAAAATACTCCAGCATGTAAAACCAGTTTTTGCAAGCCAGCACTATCTGACTCCAGCCCTCTGCTAAGTTACCAAGCCATTTATACAAATAAACAGGATTACAAGATAAATGTTAAACCCATGTAAGAGAACAAGTTATATTCAGGTGTTCAGTTATGTAAAAATCATCTACACCGTCTAAATTTAATGTTTGATTCATTTGTTCAGGTCTTGAGTTACCACTCTAGGTCAAAATCTTGCATATCTCTGAAATACAATTGCATCATGGAAATTATAAATTAAATGTGTTTGCTTATGTTGGCAGGCCTTTCATCCCATCTACAATGGAACTAAAAGATTTGTTAATTAATAAAGCAGCAATAGTTATAACAAAGTAAAAACCAAAAAAAATCCAAAAATATCCAGAGAGCTGTATAGAATATTCTAGAATGTGTCTATATTTTTGAGATTGGCGTTCTAGTTTCCTGATAGTTGGACAGCCAACTCATTATTGTATTGAATTGCATTGACCATTTGAATTCTCTCTGCAGTTACAGAATTTGTTGGGCTGAGGTATCGGAGAACAGTGGGGATTTTTTACCAAGCTGCCTTTACGGTTGGGCTCCTGGTGCTGGCTGGGGTGGCTTACGCACTTCCTCACTGGAGGTGGTTGCAGTTCACAGTTACTCTGCCCAACTTCTGCTTCTTGCTGTATTACTGGTAAGTCCATTTGGAACAAAAATGAAAGAAATCAAAGTATTTTATTTTGCTAAAAAGGCTACCTTCCTTAATGCACACTAACCTTCTGATTCTGAGATTGCTTTCATTCTCCAGGCCCATTTCACAAAGAGCCCAAGTCCATGTTTCAGGGATAAAAATCACAAGCTTCACCTGTCTCTCCCTCTGTAAATCAAATGTCCTTTCTCTTTGGGTTTAAAGTTTTTATGACGTGGATCTTACAATTCCATATTATCTATTTGGTGTTTAAATTAGCTTCTAGTCACCGTGGCACAATTTGGACTGCAGGCCCTTTGAAAAGACTGATAATATCACTATTACTATTCTCTCCCTCCCCCAGGGAAAACTTTAGGTTGGAGAAAGCAGAACATGGCACTTGTGTCACTATTTCCCAATACTCGCGCCCAAGGCAGACATCCCCAATTAATTACAGTGTTCTTCATCCCAGATAAGGCCAACATGACACTGCATACAGACCATACCAGTCAATCATAGTTACCAAATATATCTGTCATCCCTGCCCAAGAAAAACACTTGGAAAATACCAGAAACTATTAGAAACCCCTAATGTGAGATTATCTGAAATAAAACGAAGAGGATACTGGATTGTCAGACCAAATCTCTCTCCATACAACAAACCCACTTATTTAGTTCCCCCTGGATTTAGCCACTTGTTCTTCCAATGGCTGTCTTCCCTAAGAATTAAACATCTCAATCCTTTCCAGGATGCCTGTTTCTTATCCAAAAGCCAGTAAAACTCTGTGTCTTAGCAGCTCAGGCTGCTGTGACAAAAATACCATGGACCAGGTACTTACGAATATATTTCCCATGGTTCTGGAGGCTGGGAAGTCTAAGATCCAGGTGCTGCTGGAGAATTTGTTCCTGATGGGAGCCCACTTCTTTGCTTGCACTTGTCCCACTTGTGGGCCCTCACATGGCAGAGAGAGAAATAACATTCTAGTCTCTATCCCCCTTCTTATAGGGACATCTGGGGTCCCCACCCTCCAAATCTCAGCTAAACTTAATTACCTCCCAAAGGCCCCAGCTCCAAATTGCACACTGGGGGTGAGGGCATCAGTGCATGAGCTTGAGGGGGGACAGAGACATTCAGTCCATTACACTCTGAGAGTGACCCTTCCTGCTCTCTCTGTTACACTTCCACAAAAACATCCATTTCAGATTCCTTTTACACCCTGCCTCTCAGAGCACCCTGTCTCCCATAGTGATGATCCCAACTGAGGCGTTCCTACATTCACACCGTAACTGCCACAGCAGCCCTACCACCTCCTTTCTCAGCTTCTCCTCCTCCCATTCACCCTCAACTCATTCACCTTGAACCCAGCTGCCCAGTGTCCCCTCCAGAGTCAGAGTAAATGGTTTTAGTCTTGCTCAAAAACTTGCAAGAGCTCCCCAAGCCCTGCTACATCAAGCTCAAACTAGGCAATCTGTCTTTTAAGTTCTCTTCCCATCTGACCAAACGCTTATCTCATTCCTTTGGGAAACTGAGCGTAATACATGTACATACTTGCTCCCCGCCCCCGCAATGGTTTGCATACTCCAGTGTCCAGTCCTTGACCCGTCTGCCAGTTCTCAGTCCTTTGCAAAGCCCAGGGCCACCCAGACTTGCCTCTCCTCCTTGCAACAGGAGTTGGATGTGCAGCTGCATCCTGCTTTGCAGCTTGCTTCCTGTGTTTCTGCTTAGAAATCTCTGAGGAGGGAACCTGAAGAATTCCTGGACAACGCTGACTACAAGTCAGCATTTGAGGGAGGAAAGAACCACGTGTCGCCCTACATGAGTGCTGTTTTCTTTGTAGATCCAACTGTGTTAAGATCCTCAAAAACATCTGATTATAAAAAATTGAGGGAAGGGGTAAGGAAGATTCCTTAAGATTTGCCCTCCACTCACCTTGTACCCTAGGTGCATACCTGAGTCTCCCAGGTGGCTGATCTCCCAGAACAAGAATGCTAAAGCCATGAAAGTCATTAAGCACATCGCAAAGAAAAATGGAAAATCTCTAACTACCTCCCTTCAGGTGAGCCAGGGCCTTAAGACCAAATCAGGGAGGAAAAAGGGAGGGTCTGGGAAGACTTATGCACGCCAGTCATCTCAGCCGAGAGCCACGGAAGACCTGCCCCCTTGCATTTTGGCTTACCTGTGTTAGAATGTAGCAGAGTATTTTATGTACTAAGATCTGTGGTTCCGTGGGAGAACATTTCAAATAGGTGGAAAACATCAAACTAAAAGGGAACCAGGAACCATTTAAAGGTCAAATGAGGAGCTTCTGTCTCATCAGATGCCTTCACCAGCCTCCTATGCCCAGGTGCCCATCACTCCCATCATCTGCATATTAACCATCCTCAGGTCAGATTCATAGATCAATAAAGCAGTTCTTTAAACACACATGATTTCTTAGAATTTTGTACACCCTGGATAGAAAGTGCCCTTTTTTTGTTTGTTTTTTGAGATGAAGTCTTGATCTGCTGCCCAGGCTGGAGTGCAGTGGCACCATCTCACCTCACTGCAATCTCCACTTCCCCGGTTCAAGCAACTCTCCTGTCTGAGCCTCCCTAGTAGCTGGAATTACAGATGCGTGCCACCATGTCCAGCTAATTTTTGTATTTTTAGTAGAGACAGGTTTTCAACATGTTGGCTAGGCTGGTCTCGAACACGTGACCTCAGATGATCCACCCACCTCAGCCTCCCAAAGTGCTGAGATTACAGGCATGAGCTACTGCACCCAGTTCAAAAGCTTTTAAGCAATCCCCTGCCTTCTTAAATAGAATCCAGTTACAGAAGTATTCATTATCTATGTTTAGTGTTTGCCTTTAGTAGACCCCACTACGTTGACCTCAAACCTTTTCTTTCCACAGAGGCTAAAAAAGAGATTAAGCTTATTAGAAAATAGACTGGATGCGATGGCTCATGCCTGTAATCCCAGCACTGTGGGAGGCGGAGGCAGGCAGATCACCTGACGTTGAGCGCTAGAGACCAGCCTGGCCAACATGGCGAAACCCCGTCTCTACTAAAAATATAAAAATTGGTAGGGTGCAGTGGCTCATGACTGTAATCACAGCAGTTCGGGAGGCCAAGGCGGACAGATCACAAGGTCAGGAGTTCAAGACCAGCTTGGCCAATGTGATGAAACCCCGTCTTTACTAAAAATGCAAAAATTAGCCAGGTGTGGTGGTGCATGCCTATAAATCTTAGCTACTCGAGAGGCTGAGGCAGGAGAATCACCTGAACCCAGGAGGCAGAGGTTGCAGTGAGTGGAGATCATGCCATTGCACTCCAGCCAGGGCAATAGAGTGAAACTGCATCTCAAAAAAAAACAAAACAAAACAAAGCAAAACAAAAATTAGCCAGGCGTGGTGGCACACAGCTGTAATCCCAGCTACTTGGGAGGCTGAGGCAGGAGAATCACTTGAACCCTGGAGGCAGAAGTTGCAGTGAGCCGAGATTGCTGTATTGCACTCCAGCCTGGTGACAGAGCAAGACGCCAAAAAAAAAAAAAAAAAAAAACACACAAAACAAAACAAAACAAAAAACAAAGATGAAATGAGACACAGTGTGAAAAGTGCTTGCTCTATTGCTGGGCACGAGATGTGCACTCAGCATGGGTAAGGAATTATTGTTATTCCCTACGTAACCCAGGGACACCAGCATTAAATATACCAAGCCATCCTTTCTATTTCTTTTCTTAGCACCTGAGACTTGAAGAGGAAGCTGGCAAGAAATTGAACCCTTCATTTTTTGACTTGGTCAGAACTCCTCAGATAAGGAAACATACTTTGATATTGATGTACAACTGGTAAGGAATATTTTTCACCTTGAAATGGCTGCAAATTCTTTTAGTCACAATCATCCATATTAAGGGAGGGAAGAAAACCTGACCTCATCCCTGTATTAGCACCGACGGTGGGCAGTGATGTGTGGCCCATGTCTAGTAGGTTTTCCTGATCATATTTTTCTCGGGCAAATACTGACATCAGTGTAGTCCCTAAGCACAGATCAAGGCAATCCAACCTCGAATTCACATTGGAATCACCCAGAAGCTTACAAAATACCAAGCCCCAAACCCCCAGAAATACCAATTTAATTGTTCTAGAGTAGGGCTCAGGAACCAGTGGTTTTTAAAATCTCCAGGTGATTCTAACACGTAGCCCAGATAGAGAACTATTGGTACTACTTAACTGATGATAAACGTAGATCTCTATCATAGAGATGGCCAAAAAAGTTTGGGGGGAAGGAGGATGCCTTTTCTTTCCCTTTTTCTTTTCTACTTGGAGAAAAAATAAATTTATGAACAGGAATAATCCCCAAGAATGATTCCAGTGGCTTCACAGCCCAGTGACTTGATCTTTATTGTGTTTGCTGTCTCTGAGCTGCTCTCAGAGCTTTGGGCCACACCTTTTCTAGTGGGGGATGCATCCTTTCAGGGCACATTAGATCTCCACCCAGGCAAATGGAAATTTACAATCACTGACAAAAGCAAAGCTCGTCAGGAATTAATTTAGCAACCTTTACAGTAGTGCATGGGAAAGGCAGCTTTGAAATTCGGCTTCATTATCCTTCTTTTTTGTCCCAGTAATTGTGACTTTCATTGATTATCCTTGTATTTTCCATTACATATAATGATCATTTTTAGTTAATAAAGCTAGAAACATTTTCCAAATGTTGTTTGTATCAGGCTGGAAGAGAAGTCATCAAGAAGCGGGGCTGTACTCATTTGGTCTTCTGGTTTCCTAAAATTTGAATTAAGTAGTCAGTTCTTTTGATCTCAACTGCACTAGAGTACCCCAAAGAGAGGAATAATTCACGACCACTAATAACTTGACATAGTTTTACTAAATAAATCATTCCATCGGCCAGGCATGGTGACTCATGCCTGTAATCCCAGCACTTTGAGAGGCCAAGGTGGGCAGATCATGTGAAGCCAGGAGTTCAAGACCAGCATGGCTAACATGGCAAAACCCCATGTCTACTAAAAATACAAAAATTAGTGGGGTGTGGGGGTGCATGTCTGTAATCCCAGCTACTAGAGAGGCTGAGGCAGGGAAATAACTTGAACCCAAAAGGTAGAGTTTGCAGTGAGCCAAGATCACACCACTTCATTCCAGCCTGGGCAACAGAGTGAGACGCTGTCTCAAAAAATAAAGAAAGAAAATAAAAAATAAAAGTCATTCCATTAAGACATTCTTCCTGGCTTTGCATTTGTCTAGGAAACATTGCTCAAATTTCTAATGATTTCTAACTATTCTAATTTCTTCCCTTCTTCTGGTTCTTGGAAACGAGCCAGCCACAGCCAGTCACTGAAGTGGATCAGAGATTATAAAAGCAGTGGGATGGGGGACTAGCAAGGAGACAATCACAGGGAAAGGTGACCTACAACCCACGTGGTTTTTCCAGAAGCCCCTCTTTTTCGGTTGCCTGTGTTTGGTGCTTGGCTTGACCTGAACTCTCCTCTTTGCTCAGGTTCACGAGCTCCGTGGTCTACCAGGGCCTCATTATGCACGTGGGCCTTGCAGCGGACAATATCTACCTGGATTTCTTCTACTCTGCCCTGGTTGAATTCCCAGCTGCCTTCCTCGTCATCCTCACCGTTGACCGCATCGGCCGCCGTTACCCTTGGGCCGCGTCAAATATGGTGGCAGGGGCAGCCTGTCTGGCATCAGTTTTTACCCCTGGTGGTAAGTTTCAGGCCAGGTTGGAGTTTTGTCTCCAAGACCCTGGAGAAAGGGAGTATCACGGCCCATTTATAGGAAAACCATGTAATTTGTCATCCAAATCAATTTGGAAAGACAAGTTGGATGGCAGTATCTGGGACCCTTCTGAGCAAATGTATATGGCCAGCCTCCCTTTAGGAAAAATTGCACCCAATTGTTTCTTGGTATAATATAACAAGAGAGATTATAGAGCCCCATACTACAGGCCGTCAAGATGACGTGGAGCAGAGAGCATGGGCCTTGGGGAGGAGCAGGCCCAAGTCAAGGTCTTACTCCAGCACTTCCTAGGTGTTAATTAGGGGGATATCTTGACCTCCCTGAATCAACCTGTAGAATAAATGAGAAAAATGTAAGTAAGTGCCACCCATAAACAGCTATTCAGTTCCTTTTTTCCTTTTAAAATGCTTTCTCAATTAAAGGGAACAAACACCTGTATAAGAGAATCCTTTTAGCAATATAAAGCTTTATTTGAATCCATTAGTTGTTAGCAGTTGTTTAAATGTGCCTATAGTTTGCTCTTTCTTTGACCTCTATAGACTAAAGTTGGCCCAGCTTTGGAAACTGGTATATTCCATTGTCCTTAACAACTGAGGTCTAAAGTTAAGAGAACACAGAGAATTTTTAGGCCAGTGAAATTGTTCCATATATACTAAAATAGTGGATACAGATCATTATGCATTTGTCCAAACCTGCAGAGGTTCACCACCAAGAGTGAACCCTAATGCCATCTATGGATTGGGGTGATTATGGTTGTCACTGAAGATTCATCAAGTAACATTCCACGTAGTGGAGAATGCTGATAATAGGCAGGGGGTAATGCATGTGTGGGGGCAGAGGTTATGTGGGAAAGCTCTCTATTCCTCTCCATTTTGCTATGAACCTAAAACTGCTCTAAAAAAATAAAGTCTTTTTTAAAAGAGAGAATTAGCATGTGTCTGAGGTTAAGATGAACGAACATGAGAATCTGCTGACATTAACTTGAGCCTATAGAAGAAGTCATTTTTCTTTCTTGTCCCGTTCTGGGATGCGGAATTTCTCCTTGCAAAACCCCCTCTGGAGCATTGTCTGAAGATGGCAAATCATCTGTGTATGGATAAGTGGTGTGCTTTTCCCCCTTAGATCTACAATGGCTAAAAATCATTATCTCATGCTTGGGAAGAATGGGGATCACAATGGCCTTTGAGATAGTCTGCCTGGTCAATGCCGAGCTGTACCCAACATTCATTAGGTGAGTATTTTCCTTAGCATGAAGAGGGTGGGTGGGACATTTGTTCCTTGGCAGGAACCACCGCAGATGCAGACAGAGGACACCTTACCTTCAAAACACAGTGTAAGGGAAGGTGAGAACACTTAAAGGTCTAGCCAGGCCCAGCAGTTTACCTCTCACACTTACAGGCTGGGGTAAAATACAGAAGCCATGGTAAGAACAGAAAATTGAATTGCAAGACGGGGATTACCCAATGGCTACAAGGGAGATTGATTTGGAACAGCACAAACAGGTTCACAGAAACAGCTTAGGGAAGCCAGGTGATGGGAGTAAAAAGAAACAATTGTTCCTCCCATCATTAAAAAACATCTTAAAGTTTATATAAAACAAAAACGACAGAATATAAATGGTATTATATATATTTTATAAATATTATCTATAATATATTATAGATAATATATATTATAATATTGTATATTATCTATAATATGTTAAATATAAATTATTAATAAACATTATTAATAAATATATTAATATATATTAATGATATATTATTGATATATTATACATATGTATTATATTATATATAATATATTATACATTTTATATATAATATTATATAACATATAATATATAATATATATATTTAATAATAATAATATATAATATATATTATACGTTATATAATATATATATTGTATATATCAATTTTGTGTATTGAAATTAACATGAATAATTTTTTTACTTCTTGAACATTTTATTTTTTTATTTCAATAGGTTTTTGGGAAACAGGTGGTGTATGAGTACATGAATAAGCTCTTCAGTGATGTCTGAGATTTTGGTGCACCTGTCACCTCAGCATGTACACCACAGCTCTTGAACATTTTAATGATTTGAAGAAGTATTTATTCAGGGGTGGGTGGGAGACAACTGCTGCACTGTGATAAGTTAACCAGTTAGATCGGTTTCCTGCATTCCAGGAATCTTGGCGTCCTCGTCTGTTCCTCAATGTGTGACATTGGTGGCATCATCACGCCATTCCTGGTCTACCGGCTCACTAACATTTGGCTTGAGCTCCCGCTGATGGTTTTTGGTAAGAAATCTTCATAGATGCCTTTAAATGAAAACTTATTTTTCTAGAGACCTTCACTTCTCTACTTCAGAACAGGTGTCATGCCTATTAGTAACTACTAATTACTACTCCTGGTAGTAATGATGTGTCTGCAGCTTGCATTCTTCTCAGACGTGCCTAGTAATTAGTAATGTTATTAGTATATTAGTATATACTAATATAGTATATGTTATTAGTATATTAGTATATACTTCAGAACAGGTGTCATGGCTATTCGTAACTACTAATTACTACTCCTGGTGGTAATGATGTGTCTGCAGCTTGCATTCTTCTCAGACATGCCTAGTAATTAGTAATATTATTAGTATTAGTAGTACTAATCAATAATATTAGTTCAGTATTCGTAATATTATCAGTTACTACTAATACTCAAGTATGGGACTCCTGCCATAGAGGCAGAGGGTTGACCAGAAGAATGAGAAGGGAGAAAGTTTCCCAGTAGCAGGCCCCTAACTCTCTCTCTGCTGATTTCCATCCTTCCTGAGGTCTCTGTCAAAGAGTTAACTCCTCCATGCCCAGAGGCAGTGAAACACAAAGCCCTTTTACTTCTTACTTCAAAGAAAGGGGTTAAAATTTTGCAAAAGGCAATTTCAAAACACAGAGGAAATAAAGACTCACATTTAGAAAGCGCATCAGCATAATGGAGCACCTGTGTCAAAGCACCTGGAGCGATTAGATTTCAGGAGCGTCACACACTTCCCTTCTGCTACTGCCAGCAGGAATACACGAGCGCTGAGCCTTCTCTGGTTCACTGGAACACCTCAGTGCACCCATTTCAGTCTCCTTTGACACCCATTCTGAGCTGCTTTCAATTTGAATGTGTGATGCTTTTTCCCATGGGCATATAACACTCAATTTAGGGAAAGAGAAGAGGAAAAGATTTCGCTCTCAGATGCACATGGGATGGAAAGGGAACTTTAAAAATCTCAGGACCCCCAAAATCCTTATGCAAAAGGGAAGACTAAGCCTAGAGGCTGAGTCATGCAACACCATCTTCCAGATGAATAGCTGTTACAAGCATTATACCTCCTGCCTCAGGCGTCTACAAAGGACCTCCCCTGCAGATCATTCATAAGTAAATTCTTTGCTTGTAGACGAGAATTTTAGGTCTACAGTCCAAGCTTAGCTCCTAAAACTAAAGTCTGTTGATTCCACACTGATCATGTTCATTACAAGCTTACCTCCTGAGGTACAGAGCAAAGACAAGACATTCCTCCACATACCCAGCGAGGCCTGCAGAATTGATTCTTCCTTTGCTCCCATTTTCTCTTCAAACATTCACCTTATCATATGTAAACTGTACACCTAATTGGGCACTAGCTAAAGTCCCACAAGAATGGAACCATTTCTTTACGGCCTATCCTCCACTCTCCCTTCCTGCCTCCCTACTTTAAGGAAATGTGTAAACACTAACCTCCTGAAAGCCTCTTTGTAGAAACAGCCACTGATGTATCTGTGGCTTATGGTTTTCAGGGACCTGCGCTAAAGCTGACTTAATAAGCCTTGACTGATTGGGACTTTTTCCTCAGTCACTCATTTCGGTTGTCAGAGGAAGCTCCTACCACTTCATTCCGCAGGCTGCACAATGCCCCATGCAGCTGCCCTGCTCATTCCTTCTCTTACCCTCTCATGGAATTTGTGAGGGGGAAAATTTTCCACCGCTCTAGATCTGCCAGCAAAATTTCCAAACCATTGGAAAACAGATCCAGTGAATTCCTCCACGATCCAGTTTAATAACAATAAGACAGCCAAAGTTGACAGAGCACAACGTCTTTATCCCGAGATAACTTAGCCACAGAGTAGCTGGCGCTACTTCTGAGACATATGTGCCCCCTATTCCTTTCTCCGCCAACACTGGCTAAGGAACCTGTCCCTAGAACCCTCTTTTCATCTTGAGGAGGTGCCCATCCCACCCTCTGGACTCCTTCCTGCCATGGAGGAAGTTAGAGACCACTCAGTCTTGGCCACTCCCTTAGGTGGACAGTGGGTGACCAATGGGTCAGCAGGACATTTTTGGATAGCAAATGGTTACTTTGTTACCGGAAAGGGGTCCTGATTCAGACCCCAAGAGGCGGTTCTTGGATCTCACACAAGAAAGAATTTGAAATGAATCCAGAGAGTAAAATGAAAGCAAGTTTATTAAGAAAGTAAAGGAATAAAGAATGGCCACTCCACAGGTGGAAGAGCGGCATGGGCTGCCCCACTGTGTGTACGTAGAATTGTGAAAGGGGTGGATTATTCATGAGTTTTCTAGGAAAGGGATGGGCAATTCCTGGAATTGAGCATTCTTCCCCTTTACAGACCATATAGGGTGACTTCTGAGCATTACCTTGGCATCTGTAAACTGTCACGGTGCTGGTGGGAGTGTCTTTTAACATGCTAATGCATTATAATTAGTGTATAATGAGCAGTGAGGATGACCAGAGGTCACATTCATCACCATCTTGGTTTTGGTGGGTTTTGGCCCACTTCTTTACCACATCCTATTTTATCAGCAAGGTCTTTATGACCTGTATCTTTTACTGACCTTCCATCATCCTGTGACTAAGAATGCCTAACCTCCTGGGAATGCAGCCTGGTAGGTCTCAGCTGCATTTTTCCCA
Source organism: Saguinus oedipus (assembly GCA_031835075.1). Classification (NCBI taxonomy): domain Eukaryota; kingdom Metazoa; phylum Chordata; class Mammalia; order Primates; family Cebidae; genus Saguinus; species Saguinus oedipus. The sequence goes on along the minus strand of CM063172.1, from coordinate 170,171,345 downwards.
GCCCCTATCCAAGATAGAGTCACTCAGGTTCAAACACCTCTGATAATTTCATGTTTCTCTAAGTGCTATTTAACAAAGCAATGCAAAGTCCAGGCCAAGAGCAACCAGCTCCACCCTCGTTCCTGCCTGACACCTTCCTGCAGAAAAGATACAGGACTATAACTATAGTTCTATACTTAAAGTAAACTCAAAGACAATTCCAATTTTATTCTTGAAAGTAATTTCATAGTATTCCCTCACCAATCTTTAATATGAGTAGCTAACAGAAAGCAACCCTAATACTTTAGCATTTTAACTTCTTTCCCTTTCTTTTCCACACAATAATAATATACTAATTGTGGTCTTGAAATAGCCATAAAATGATAATCGAAGAAGCCTGAAAGTCAACACATGGGAAAATACTGGCTGAAAGAGCATTGAGAACATCAATAAGGATTATTCTGGTTAATTAGGCCTGTCTTTGCAAATATGAAATGCCAGATGAATGGTAATTTGATTAATCAGTTGTATTTATCATGATTCACTCACTTCAGAGATTCAGATGCCCACTGAATGTGTTTCTTGTTTGCATTAGTTACAATACAATAACCAAGTGAATCTTGGGAGGCTTGGAGAGAGATTTTTGAGAGGTTAATTATTTAGTAGGCAATTCCATTGTTTATACCATGTGCCAGGTACTATTCTAAGCCCTGACAACATTAATTCATGTCAGCCTCATAACAAGCCTGGCTTGTGACCAGAAAGGAGTCCTGATCCAGACCCCAAGAGAGGTTCCTGAACCTCACACAAAAAAGAATTCACGGCAAATCCATAGAGTAATGTGAAAGCAAATTTATCAAGGAATAAAAAATGGCTACCTTACAGGCAGAGCAGCCCTGAGGGCTTCTGGTTGCCCATTTTTTATGGTTATTTCTTGATTATATGCTAAGCAAAGCGTGGACTATTCATGAGTTTCTTATTTTTAGACCATATAGGGTAACTTCCTGATGTTGGCGTGGCATTTATAAACTTCATGGCACTGGTGGGAGTGTAGCAGTGAGGACTAACAGAGATCACTCTCATCACCATCTTGGTTTTGGTGGGTTACAGCCGGCTTCTTTATGGCAGCCTATTTGATCAGCAAGGACTTTATGATCTATGGTCTATGTATCTTGTGCTGACCTCCTATCTTATCCTGTGACACAGAATGCCTTGCTGAATGCAGCCCACTAAGTCTTAGTCTTGTTTTACCTAGTGCCTCTTCAGGATAAAGTAGCTCTGGTTCGAACACCTCTGAGATTTCCCCACTACATTTTATGAGAGAACCCTTAACCCTAATGGTTGCAGAAAGAGGAAGATCCATCCTCTGTAATGTCTTCATGCTGATTAGGGGCAGTGATATTTCTGATTAACTGTTAGGGTCTCTTGTATTTAGGGTAGAGAGCTCAGTCAGAAAGCATCACTATGGTGAGGGCCATTCATAACTCTGAGTTTCGACAAAAAGAGGTATCTGGAAGATTAATAAGAGTTTAATTTAAGAAAACTTTTGGTAAGCTTATCCTGTATTTCTACACAAAGAGTCCAACAGCAATATATTCCACAATAATAAAACAAAATAAGCAAAATTATCCCAAGTAAACTAAATTAGAAGGCTTTCCATGAACTTGCCAATTGTTGAAACTATGCTGATATGGGGTCACTAGGTGATTCCAGTGTGACCAGAATTAGAAAATTGATCCAGATTTTTATATTACCCATCCCTCTTGTTTCTTCTTCTTTATCTTTCTTTTCTTCTTTTTTCTTTTTTTTTTTTTTTTTTTTTGAGACAGAGTCTCACCCTGTTGCCCAGGCTGGAGTGCAATGGCGTGATCTTGGCTCACTGCAACCTCCACCTCCCAGGTTCAAATGATTCTCCTGCCTCAGCTTCCCAAGTAGCTGGGATTACAGGCACCAGCCACCACACCCAGCTAATTTTTGTATTTTTAGAAGAAATGGGGTTTCACCATGTTGGCCAGGATGGTCTCGAACTCCTGAACTCATGATCCACCCACCTCAGCCTCCCAAAGTGATGAGATTACAGGCATGATTCACTGCGCTCAGCTGCTTCTTGTTTCTTCTGAGCTGCAGGAATCACTGGTTGGAATGAGCAGGGTCAGTCTAAATTGCAGGGGGAAAAGGCTTAAAACAACTGATGAGACTAGAGTATAATAACAGGTGTACCATTGTTCTTGAAACATAATTTTTCTCTCTCCAGTTTCCCATTTTTACTAAAGACAAATAATGGTAAGACTGATTCGCTTTATTATACTTGGCCTGATTATTTGTATAAAGTGCGGCAAAAGTAATTTTTTTTACATATGCTTTTTAAATTGGCTTTGGCAAAACTGTTCCATAAAAGGAATCTCAGATAAAATGTTTTTTCCAAAGCCAAGCCCATCCATGGGTTTGTACCCTCAAATACCCATGATTTTAGTATATTTCTCTCCTCTTGAGGTCCCCAAATAACTCAGGGCTCCTGGGCCTGTCAAAAAGTGACATTTTTTACTTACCACAGGTCAGGAACCCTGTATGGGGACTATGTAGACAAGGTATGATGCCAGTTTTCCCACAGGGCTTTTATCGGCTCTACAAGTTAAGCTTGATTCCTTAAAGGGAAGCACACCATTCCAGTCAAAGCCTTGGTAAAAATAACAAGTTTCTCCACTTGTGTCTTGTTGCAAAAGAAAACAGATTTTTTAATTGCACTTATGCAAATAACTATATTGCTGTAAGTTAAGAATACTTACAAATAGTTTTCAAATTCTAGAGAAATCATGTGGAAGTAAACAAATATGTTCCAAAGTTTGTTCACAGAAATATACTTGACTCAATTGCCATAAGCTTAAGTATTAATAGCTCAAAAGAAAAGTTTCCTTGACTCTGAAAAACAAAACAAAGGATCAGCAATGTTTTGAGCAAAAAGTTTAAAAGTTTACTTTAGTCTTGTATTAGTTCAGTGCATGCAGTTAACTCCTGCTTTGTTTGATATACATGAACATTTCATCTCTCTGTGAGAGTCCTGAAAGTATTTTCCTCTATTCTAATTCACAATCTCCAAAGTTATCAGAAACCTGCATTCAAGAATACCTGTTAAAGTCCTGTAGTTGATTACAAAATCACCTTTTGAAGAGGATCAAACAAGACAACAATTGTCTGCGTATGGCAAAGTCTTAGGGCAGCCACAGTCAAAAACACAATTGATAAAGAAACTTGTTAATTCTGTGGCACACATTAATTTACATAACAAGTATAATTATTACTGATAATGTACACTAAGTCCTCTCAGAAATATAGGAGTTTCACTCAATTTTGGAACACATATCATTAGGACATTTATACAAATAGAGCCCCAAAACAACAAAGCACCATTTCATATTTGACAATGCTTCCTGTTTGACCTTTATACTATATAAGCCAAATTTCACTTTTATATTAGTGTACTATTAATGTTAAACTGTTTGTAATAAAACTTCATAACATATCTACCCAGTTTTAATGTTTGACCATAAGGTAGGATTCTCATAAACCTTTTATAACTCTTTATAAATTTTTTATTAAAGAACAGATCAGTGCTCTAAAAAAAACCCTATGGTGCTTTTATTCTAATGTTCAATTTATGGAAAAACTGAATAATACCTCTTTAACTTTAGCCAATATGTTCACACAGAATTTCTTTTGCATGATTAATTGTTCACAAACATTCCATAACTTGTTCAAACCTTCAGCTTTGTATTTTTTAACTTAAAACAATCCTTTAACCCTTTAGGCAGAAAAATCCACATTTCCATGACTTCTTATAGTCTTTTACCAAAAACACATTTTACTTTTTTTACACACCTAGTATGTAAAACTGTTTTTATTTCCCAAAGATTACTTAAGTCACATGAAATAAAAGGTATTACACTTTTTACTTTTCTGACAAAAATATTTGACTTAAGCTCTTATTATTTTTAAAACAATTAGTCAAAGCTCTTTCATATCACACACACACAACATATATAAATTCACAGACAGAAGAAAGTTTAGTACTTTTAAGATTTTTATTTGTTACTTTTCAAAGTATGCAGCTTCTAGGGCCTATTAAGCTTGCACAGCTGAAAAGCAAAAACAGATTCCCAAAATTAAGGGTCTCATTTTTATCCCAGATCCTGTATCCCCAAAACAGGAAATCAGCCCATCTCCTACAGGAGTCTTATCTCTCAGTGGGAAGTGGGGACATTTTCATAACTTCTATGTTACCAAGAGCATGCTTTTCTGATCTAAACTTGCAAAGAGCTGAGTATGTCCCCATAACTGCCATTAGCTATCCCCAAAACTATATTTCCTATTTATTATACATCAAAACTGCCCCATAATTTGTAGTAATTTTAATTTCTGATGCTCTCCAAAGTAAAAAACATCAGATAATGCAATGCAAAACAGAACAGAGCCTTAGATTTCAGAGAAGGATCCATCCACTTCTAATTCCTGGGGTTTTATGAGGAAAATAGAGGTTTTTCCAAAAGGGGATCTGTGATGCCTTCTCTGTTTTTTCCAAGGCGTTCCAGGCTGTTAGAGCTTGAATAAACTGACTTTTAACCATAGCACTCTTTTAAAAAAAATTACTTTAAATCCCTTATTACCCGACTTTAGCCATGCCAAATGGCCAACATTTTTGTGCTCAGAGAAATGAAAGTTCAAGATGGTTCATGGAGGAGAAGAGAATTAACAAGTGGTAAAGGTTATACAGATTTTAAACCAGAAAGGACTCATTCCCTAAGCTAGGATTGAACCTGGGTCCCTGTTATAAAATGGTGAAGCCTTAGCTATTGAGCTACAGTATTGGCTGGTTTCCATTCTTCTTCCCAGAAGGATTTTAGAGCAGCCAATTCTGAGATTGCAAAGGCTTTTAACTACTCAAGATAATTTTTTGGAATAAGTATGACATGAAGCCCCAAATTCCTGTCTGTTGGATGGTGGAAACCAAGAGAAAAACTGCCATGTGGTTACAAGTTCAAGCTCCCAAGGACATTTTTCAACATACGGTCTCTGGGCAAGATGAAAGAGCAGACAGTTGCCCTGAGTAACAGGAAAAATAGAAAAGAGAAAGGAGAGAAAGAGAGAAAAACATTACCTGCACCAGGGTGGGGAAGGCAAGGTGCTCAGGGAGGTCAGAAAAAAAAAAAAACCCAACTATTATAGCAACACTGAAAAGTTCAGGTGACTGCTTGTCAGTAGTGAAGTGATCTTTCCAACTGTCCTATCAGCTCTCAAGTGTCGCTCTTAGGGAGAAATAAAGCTCCCCATATTCCATGATCCTGCATATGCCTAATCCTATCACCCATAGCCATTAGCAGAGTGCAATTAATTCAAAGAAAATAGCAGTTGACATCCCATAGTGCCTAACTTGTTCTGTGCTGAGATTTTACTGTGAGGGGCCTCTAACCCCCTCAATCTTAGGAAGGACTCTAACCTTCCTAAGTTAGGACTCAAATCCAAGTTCGGTCAAGTTTCATTGCCTTTTATTAAGAGGGTCTTTTAACCCTCTCTCTCTCTCTTTTTTTTTTTTTTTGTGATGGAGTTTTGCTCTTATTGTCCAAGCTGGTATGCAATGGCCCAATCTTGGCTCACTGAAACCTGTTTTTTGGGTTCAAGCGATTCTCCTGCCTCGACTTCCCGAGTAGCTGGGACTGCAAGCATGCACCATCAGGCCTGGCTAATTTTGTACTTTTAGTAGAGATGGGGTTTCTCCATGTTGGTCAGGCTGGTCTGGAACTCCCGACCTCAGGTGATCCACCCGCCTTGGCCTCCCAAAGTGCTGGGATTATAGGCATGAGCCACCGCACCCAGCCAACCCTCTCTGTCTTAGGAGAGACTCTAACTCCCCTAAATTGGGCCCCTGACCCAATCATGTCCTTTACCCGGGTACCCCACTACTTACCCAAAGTTGGCTAATCAGTGCTGCAGTCTAATTCCTTTGGACTGGGGGGTCTTCTCAGTATCATCCCTTCACAGTTCACCAGAAAAATGTTATTGGAAAGGGGTCCTGATGCAGACCCCAAGAAAGGATTCTTGGATTTTATGCAAGGAAGAATTCAGGACAAGTCCATATAGTAATGTGAAAACAAGTTTAATAGGAAAGTCAAGGAATAAAGAATGGCTACTCCACAGGAAGATCAGCTCCTAGTTGCCCATGTTTATGGTTATTTCTTGATTATATGCTTAAACAAAGGGTGGACTATTCATGAGTTTCCCCTTTCTGGACCACATAGGGTAACTTCCTGATGTTGGCATGGCGTTTGTAAACTCCCATGGCATTGGTGGGAGTGTAGCAGTCAGAACTAACAGAGGTCCCTCTCATCACCATCTTGGTTTTGGTGGGTTTTATCTGGCTTTACTGTAGCCTGTTGGATTAGCAGGGTCTTTATGATTTGTATCTTGTGCTGACCTCCTATCTCATCCTGTGACTTAGAATGCCTAACTCTCTAGGAAGGCAGCCCAGTAAGTCTCTGCCTTATTTTACCCATTCCCTATTCAAGGTAAAGTCGCTGTATTTCAAACACCTCTGACATGTCAAGGAAAAAACTAAATTCTGTAAAATATTTAAAGAGTTTATTCTGAGCCAAATATGAGTGGCCATGGCCTGAGGCACAGTCTCAAGAGGTCCTGAGAACATGTATCCAACGTGTTTGGGTTACAGCTTGGTTTTATACATATTAAGGAGACAAAAGACATCCATCGATGCTTATGAGGTATCCATTGATTTGATCCAGAAAGGCAAGACAACTCAAAGCAGGGGCTTCCAGGTCATAGGTGGATTCAGAGATCTTCTGATTGGCAATTGCTTTCAAGAGTTATTATCTAAAGATGTATGGAAACCAAGGCCCTTGTTATGTAGATAAAATCTCATAGTTCGTGCCCTGAGAGACAACGGCAAGTGTTTCCTATTCAGACCTTTAAAAGGTGCTAGATTCTCAGTTAATCCCTTCAGGATAGGAAGGTTCTAGAAGGAGAAGGATCTAGTTATTGTAATAGAGATTCTTTACAGATGCAAATTTTCTCCACAAAAGATGGCTTTGCCAGGCCATTTCAAAATAGGGCAAGGAAATACATTTTGGGGTAAAATATTTTAATTTCCTTCTTTGTCATGTGACGTTATTCAGTTCAGAATTTGCTATCTTATTCCTATAGTCTGTTGTGTCAGTCTTAAGATATGTTTTAATGTTAACACTGGTGAATTGTGCTTGAACCCCAAAAGGGAGAGGGTATAATGAGACATGTATGACCCCTACTTCTTCCCATCAGGGTTTGAATGGGAAGAGGTGGGGTGAAAAACCTTGAAGTTTTTCAGTTCAATTCAATCAATTGGGGGTCTTCAATCTTTATTTTTGGTTTACATCTATGAGGTGGTATTGTTAAAGAAAAATTTCTCCTGAATTAAATAATTTAAAAGAATTTAATTGAGCAAAGAATAATTTGTGAATCAGATAGCCTCCTGAGCCAGAGTAGGCTCAGAGACTCCAGCACAGCCACATAGTAGAAGATTTATGGACAGAAAAAGGAAAGCCACATACAGAAATTGGAAGTGATGTACAGAAGCAGCTGGACTGGTTACAGCTTGGCGTTTGCCTTATTTGAACATGGTTTGAACAGTTTGCCGCATTTGACTGGCTAAAACTTAGTGACTGTGTAACAGCCCAAGGAGTTCACTTTGCCTGCTGCCTAGACAGAGCCAATTTCTAAAGACAGGGGAATTGCAATAGAGAATGAGTAATTCACACAGAGTCAGCTGTGTGGGAGACTGGAGTTTTATTATTGCTCAAATCAATCTCCTGAGCATTTGGGGAGCAGAGTTTTAAAGGACAACTTGGTGGGTTGGGGGAAGTGCAGATTGGTTGGGGATGAAATCATAGGGAGTCAGAGCTGTCTTCTTGTGCTGAGTCAGTTCTTGGTGGGGGCCACACGATCAGATAAGCCAGTTTATTGATTTGGTAGTGCTAGCTGATCCACCAAGTGCACGGTCTGCAAAATATCTCCAGCACTGATTTTACCAGCAGTTTAGAAAGGGTCAGAATCCTGTAGCCTCCAGCTGCATGACTCCTAAACCATCATGTCTAATTGCGTGGCAAAGGCAACCTAGTCCCGAGGTAACAAAGAGGTCTGCTTTGGCTGTTGTCATCTTTGTTTTAATCTCTAAATTTCTCCCCAAGTTAGACTGAACAAGGACAGGTTGGAAGTTAGAAGTAAGATGAAGTCGATTAAGTTAGATCTCTTTCATTGTCTCAGTCATAATTTTGCAAAGGCTGTTTCACTTAGCACAGGTGTGGGCTACAGTGTGTTTGCAATTCCATCTATAGTTCACAATGTATAGAGAAACCTTTAGGCCCAACTTAAAATATGTAAGGAGGCAGCTGTAAGCTAAACTTGATTTGACAGTGTATTTTCCCACTTTATATAGGAAAGTCTGGAGCATCAGAGAGATAACAGAACTTCCTGGGGCCCTGAAACCAGTAGGTAAGGGGGCCAGAGCTGGAGCCCAGCTTCCCAGAGCTTGGGTTCTGTTCCCGGCAGCTTCTGTTTCAGCCATTTTCTGAGGGTGTAAAGATAGAGACTGGCATGCAGTGTTTTGAGACTTCGAAACTAGTAAAGAACCCATATTCTATTTTCTGTATTCTATTATTTTAAAACACATATAAATACAACTTTAAAAGATCAAAATTTTTATCAGAATCTAAAGAAACAAAAACTTGTTTATTATTAAAGATTATAGCTAGAGACAAAGGAAAAAAGGAATAATGGGATTTAGTGAACACCTAAATTTTAACTAAAATCCTGGCTATGCTTTTTAGTGCTCTTACATAGTAATAAATACATAATTCACTTTTATTTGCTAGAAATGATCCAAGTTTCTGACTTATTTTTCTTACTAAGTGCATTATACTGGCAGAGTTATGGTCCTCCTTTCCATACAGTTAATTTTTTGCAGAGTTATTTTCTAACTCCAAAGTATCTTAATATGATGGCAATGTCCTCTACCCTAGAATAACCTTGACTCAAAATGTTAAGTATTTCATTTCCCTATTAGGAATTGTAATTCAATGGAGTTTGGAACTGGTATAATATTTATAATGGAAAATACAGCATCACAAAAGGCAAAGGAGTCTGTAAATAGGTACAGAAAAACACCCAAAAAATGTTTTAAACAAAAATAAAAGAAACTCTAATTATAGACCTTGAGTTTTTCAGTTCTTAATGTGATTTGCATCTGTTTGGCTTTCAGCTGTGATTGGCTTGGTTGCTGGAGGTCTGGTGCTGTTGCTACCAGAAACTAAAGGGAAGGCTTTGCCGGAGACCATCGAGGAAGTCGAAAATATACACAGGTAGGCTGTTGAAAGTTCTAAATAAACTGTTCTATAAAGGTTTTAGGACAACCCTGTAGCCATTTGGGAAGAAGAATTAGTTTGACTTCATATTTCACATCATACACTGAGATAAATTCAAACTCAGTCAAAGACTTGAAAGCATTTTAAATTCAGTAAAATAACAAAGACAGTATAAGAGAATGTCTTTAAACTTACATGTGGAGAAGGTCTTTCTAAACATGACCGAAAAAATCCAGAATGCATAGAAGAAAGGTCAATATGTTTGCTTTCATAAAAATAAAAGATTCTGCATTAAACGACTACCATAGGCTAAAAATAAAATTATAAACTTGAGGAAAATATTTACTACTCTACATTGGGCTAATTGTCCCAATATATAAAGACCCCTAAAAATCCGTAAGAGCAACCACCCAATAGAAAAAATAAAATAGGCAACAGATTTGAGCAAATAATTCAGTGAAAAGGAAATAAAAACAGCTCTTAAATATATGAAAATATGCTTAACCTCCTTCACAGTAAGAAAAGTTCAAATTAACACTGCACTAATAACTACAAAAATAAAACTACTTGGTAACACACTATGCTGGGGAAGAATGGGGAGAAACGCAGTATCCCATGTTGCTGGTAGGAGTTAGACGCCTCTGTAATGGACAGTAATATAAAAATCACAACAGTAATATAAAAAATCGCAACAGTAATATAAAAATCACAGACATGTCTGTCCTTTAACCTAGCCACTCTACACTTCTAGTTTACATGTGCAAAGTGACACATGTACAGGACTAGTCATTAAGGCAATTTTTTATACTAAGAGTTTGGAAACAACCTAAATGACCATGAATCAGAAGACCAGTTAAATAAGCCAGGCATAGTAGCTCACAGCTGTAATCCCAGAACTTTGGGAGACTGAGGAGGGTGGATCACCCGAGGTCAGGAGTTTGACCTGGGCCAATATGGCAAAACCCTGTCTCTACTAAAAATACAAAAATATAAAAAAGGAAAAAAAAGACCAGTTAAGTAACTGATATGCCATTCTATAAAATTATACAGCCATTAAAAAGAATGAGGCAATTTCATATACACTGACAAGGAAAGTTCTCCAAGATACATTGCTAACGGGGGAAAAAGCAAAACATAGAAATGTATATATTCTACCATTTGTGTAAAAATAGGAAAGACACATATATAAACACTCGTGTCTCTGGAAAAAATGTACAAGAACCATGACATTGGTTGTCTGTGGAATTGAGTGGCTGTGGGACACAGGTAGAAGGGAAGCTTCAATGCTTACCATTTTGTAATTTTGAATTTTGGACCATATGAACCTATTCAAACAGTAAATTTTAAAAAATTCTAAATAAAGACAAAATACAGAATATATGAAAATATGCTCAATCTCCTTCATAGTAAGAAAAATTCAAATTAACACTGCACTAATAACTACTTGGATTGTCAGAAATAAAACTAATTGGTAACACACTATGTTGGGGAAGAATGGGGAGAAACGCAGAAGCCTGTGTTGCTGGTAGGAGTTAGACACCTCTGTAACGGACAGTGCAACAGTAATATAAAAATCACAGACATGTGTGTCCTTTAACCTAGCTCCTCTACACTTCTAGTTAGAAGTACATGTGCAAAATGGCACATGTACAGGACTAGTCATTAAGGCAATTTTTTATAAGAGTTTGGAAACAACCTGAATGACCGTGAATCAGAAGACCAGTTGAACTATCTGACTCTCTCCCCACAAGTTTGTTTATGCAGCATGTTTAGATATTTTTATTTGTTTTCTTCTTACTCCATTTTCGGCCTGCTGATACCACAAAAACACTGACTTTTATTCGTTCTACCAAACCTTCATGTTTAACAAATTCAGTACTCGGGCAAAATGCTGGTAAATCACAGTGGTCTGAGGCTTTTCCTAGAATTGAGTCTTAGAGTTGGAAGAGGCATTTGAAACTGGCCAGAGGTCACACACTCGAAGCCTGCAGGTCACCAAGTTCTCCAGGGCTTTGTTTGGCCCACACAGTTTTTTTTTTTTTAACTGGGAAATTCCATATGAACTGGATTTCCAGGATCTGTTTTAAAAAAAGACAACCCAGAATATTTGGTAACATTGAGAAGATATTTCCTCTTGTTGACAGTTTGTAGGAGGAAACTGTCAGCCATGGTTTTCTGAAGGGCATACCCTCTGCAGGAGGCCACAGTCCTCACTGTTTCCTATTGTCTTTGGTACATTGTATGATCTGCCTGGTGCATGCAGACATTTGAGTTGGAGACCTTTCATCTAAATCAACCGTCTCCGACCCCGTACCCCTCTCCCCACACAGCTTCCCACATACATGGGCACCTCCCATCAAAGACAAAGTCTAAATCCTGTCCTGGAACTTAGCACGGTGCCTGGCATACACAGAGCAGGAGTTACCAATTATTAGTGGAACAAATGCTGAACTTCTTTCAACAGCATCCATAATTGAAGTTCCTTTCTCTAGCCAGCGCCAGTGCCAGGCAGGCAGTAATACATGTGTTGAAGAGCACAGCCTGCAGAGCCTGAAGCACTGCTGTCACACTTCCCTTGTGTGTGGCTTTATTGCTTTAATGCCTCAAAGCCTCAGTTTCCTCATCTGTCAATGGAGACAACAGCACCTACTCACTGGATTAAAGAAGAAAATGTGTGTAAAGTGCCTGACACCAATTAAGTGTCGGTTGGTTACTAATTAAGTTGATATGGTTCCTAAGGGCACTAAACCTGTCCTAGTTACAAATATAGCCTGTGGACTCATACCCTATTACTTTATCTCACTTCTTAAGCCTGTTTTCCTTTCCGTAAAATGAGAATAACAATAGCTAGCATTGGCCCGGCACAGTGGCTCACTCGTAATCCCAGAATTTTGGGAGGTCGAGGATTATGAGATCAGGAGATCAAGACCATCCTGGCTAACATAATGAAACCCCATCTCTACTAAAAATACAAAATATTATCTGGGTGTGATGGCACAGCTGGTGGCCCAGCTACTTGGGAGGCAGAGGCAGGAGAATCGCTTGAACTCAGGAGGCAGAGATTGCAGTGAGCCGAGATTGCACCACTGCACTCCAACCTGGGTGACAGAGCAAGTCTCCATCTAATAATAAAATAAAATAAAATATAACTAACATTTACTAAGCGCTCTTACCCAGTGAGTGTGGTTCCAATTGACACTCACCAAGTGTTAATAAAGTGCCTGACACTAATTAATGTCTACGAGCCGCTGCTATTATTCATAGAAGCTTTTGTAGCCATTCTATAAAACAGGAAAATATAAGCCTAGACTACTTATTGGAAATCAAATTTTAAAATACATTCTGAGTTGTTGTAAGATGAAGTGCAGCTCAGGGGCATACACATACCTATGCTTGTCAGAGGTGTTCACTTTCATCAGGCTGGTTCAAAGCAGGCTGAAGACATATTTCAAAGGATCATTCCTGTTGTTATTTTATATTCTTTTCGTGTATGTGATCTATAAATATGCCTATAAAGATATGCACTGTTCTTATTTCTGTATCACATAACTCAGTTCACCACTCACCGAGAGATATGTGTAAGGCTTGGGGAATTGCAGAAGAGTGGGGGTGGGAGGGCTGAGACAGAGCCAGAGGACAGTGTGTCTACAGAGGGAGGCGTGGGAGGTGCGGCCTGCAGGAGGCAGGGATGTGTAAGAGCAGGAGGGCAGACCACAGCTGGCACTGAAAACTGACCCCAAGAACAGTGTCACATGCACTGAGGAGAGCCAGCAGAAACAGCAGGGCAAGGGTCCTTCCCTTACCAACTAAGTCACTTGGTTCCTAAGGGCACCAAACCTATCCTACTTACAAATGTAGCCTGTGTGGAGTTATACCCTATACTTTATCTCGCTTCTCACTTTATTTCTGTCTCTCTTTTTGAGATAAGGTCTCACTCCAGTTACCCTGCCTGGAGTGCAGTGGCTTGATCTCAGCTCACTGCAGCCTCGACCTCCTTGGCTCAGGTCATCCTCCCACCTCAGCCTCCCAAGTAGCTGGGACTATAGGCATGTGCCACTGTGCCCAGCTAATTTTTTGTATTTTTTTAATAGAGACAGGTTTCGCTATGCTGGCTAGGCTGGTCTCGAACTCTGGAGCTCAAGTGATCTGCTCACCTTGGCAGCCCAAAGTGCTGGGATTACAGGTGTGAGCCACCACACCTGGCTCCTTATCTCACTTCTTACGCCAGTTTTCTTGTCTGTAAAATGAGGATAGCAGTAACTAACATTTACTAAGAGCTCTACCCAGTGCTTTCCATGCCCTTCTCATGTACCTTTTCTATTGCACTTCCTTTTATTGTTTTGCAGATCATGCATTTTTTAACAGATTGAATATATACAGTGACCCTACATTAAGCAAGTTTATTTGAAGCATTTTTCCAACAGCAGATGCTCACTTCTGGTCACTGTGGCATGCTTTGGTAATTTTCACAATATTTCAAACTTTTCCATGATTATCATATCTGTAATGGTGATCAGTGATCAGTGATCTTTGATAATACTATTGTAAATGTTTTAGGACACCACAAACCATGTCTGTGTAAAACAACTAACTTAATTGATAAATGTGTGTGATCTGACTGTTCCATGCACTGACAGTTCCCCCACCTCTCTCCCTCTCCTTGGGCCTTCTTATTCTCTGAGACACAACCATATTGAAATTTGGCCAATTAATAGCTCTACAGTGCCCTCTAGGTGTTAAATGAAAGGAAGAGTTGCAAGTCTCAAATTTAAATTAAAAGTCAGAAATGATTAAGCTCAGTGAGGAAGGCATGTTGAAAGTCAGCAGAAGCCGAAAGCAAGGCCTCTTGCACCAGTTAGCCAAGTTGAGAATGCACAGGAAAAGTTCTTGAAAGAAGTTTAAAAATGCTACTCCAGTGAACACACAAATAAGAAAATGAAACAGCCTTATTGCTGATAATGGAGAAGTTTGAGTTGTCTGGATAGAAGATCAAACCAGTCACAATATTCCCTTAAGCCAAAGCCTTATCCAGAGCAAGGCCCTAACTGTTCAATTATATGAAGCCTGGGACAAGTGAAGAAGCGGTGGAAGAAAACACCGAAGTTAGTAAGTGTTGGCTCATAAGGCTTAAGGAAAGACTCCATCTCCGTAACATAAAAGTGCAAGGTGCAGCAAAAGAAACTATCATTAGAGTGAACAGGCAACCTACAGAATGGGAGAAAATTTTTGCAATTTACCCATCTGACAAAGGGCTAATATCCAGAATCTACAAAGAACTTAAACAAATTTGCAAGAAAAAGACAAACAACCCATCAAAAAGTGGGCAAGAATATGAACAGACACTTCTCAAAAGGAGACATTTATGCAGCCAGCAAACATATGAAAAAAATGCATATCATCACTGGTCATTAGAGAAATGCAAATCAAAACCACACTGAGATACCACCTCACACCAGTTAGAATGGTGATCATTAAGACGTCAGAAAACAACAGATGCTGGAGAAGATGTGGAGAAATAGGAACACTTTTGTACTGTTAGTGGGAGTGTAAGTTAGTTGAACCATTGTGGAAGACAGTGTGGTGATTCCTCAAGGACCTAGAACTAGAAATTCCATTTGACCCAGCAATCCCATTACTGGGTATATACCCAAAGGATTATAAATCATTCTATTATAAAGACACATGCACATGTATGTTTATTGTGGCACTGTTCACCATAACAAAGACTTGAAACCAACCCAAATGCCCATCAATGATAGACTGGATAAAGAAAATGTGGCACATATACACCTTGGAATACTATGCAGCCATAAAATGGATGAAGCTGGAAACCATCATTCTCAGCAAACTAATACAAAAACAGGAAACTAAACACCACATGTTCTCACTCATAAGTGGGAGCTGAACAATGAGAACACATGGACACAGGGAGGGGAACATCGCACACTGGGGCCTATCAGGGGGTGGGAGGCTAAGAGTGGGATAGCATTAGGAGAAATAACTAATATAGATGATGGGCTGATGGATGCAGCAAACCACTATGGCATGTGTATAACTATGTAACAAACCTGCACATTCTGCACATGTACCCAAGAACTTAATCTATAATTAAAAAGAAAAAAAAAAGTGCAAGGTGAAACAGCAAGTGTTGATACAGAAGCTGCAGCAAGTTATCCAGATCTAACAAAGATCACTGATGAAGGTGGTCACACTAAACAACAGATTTTCAATACAGGCAAAACAGCCTTCTATTGAAAGAAGATGTCATTTAGGACTTTCATAGTGAGAGAGGAAAAATCAATGCCTGGCTTCAAAGCTCAAAGGACAGGTTGACTTTCTTGTGCAAGGTGAATGCAGCTGGTGACTAGATGTTGAAGCCAGTGCTCATTTACCATTAAAACCATAGGGTCCTTAAGAATTGTGCTAAACCTACTCTGCTTATGCTCATAGAATAGCAAAGCCTATGTACAGATAACAGTATTTCTGTTTACAGCATGGTTTACTGAATATTTTAAGCCTACTGTTTAGACCTACTGCTTAGGAAAAAGAGATTGTTTTCAAAATATTACTGCTCATTGACAATACATACACCTGTTCACCCAAGAGCTCTGATGGAGATGTGCCTAAAGATTAATGCTGTTTTCATGCCTGCTAACACAATATCCATTCTGCAGCCCATGGATCAAGGAGTAGTTTTGACATTCAAATATTATTTAAGAAATATACTTTATAAGGCTATAGCTACCATAGATGGTAATTCCTCTGACTGATCTAGGCAAAGTACATTAAAAACTTTCTGGAAAGGATTCACCATTGTAGATGTCACTGAGAATATTTGTGAATTATGGGAGGAGGTCAAAATGTGAATGTTAACAGGAGTTTTGAAGAAGTTGTTTTGAGCCCTCATGGATAACTTTGAAGATCTCAAGACTTCAGCACAAAAAAATATCTGCAGATATGATAGAAATAGCAAGAGAACTAGAATTAGAAGTAGAGCCTGGAGATGTGACTGAATTGCTTCAACCTCATGATAAAACTTGAACAGATGAGGAGTTGCTTCTTAGAGATCAGCTAAGAAAGTGGTTTGCTGGCCAGGTGTAGTGGCTCACACCTGTAATCCCAGCACTTTGGGATGCCGAGGCAGGCAGATCACTAGGCCAAGAGGTCAAGACCATCCTGGCCAACATGGGGAAACCCCATCTCTACTAAAAATACAAAAATTAACCAAGCATGGTGGTGCATGCCTGTAGTCCCAGCGACTCTGGAGTCTGAGGCAGAAGAACTGCTTCTCCTGGGAGGTGGAGGTTGCAGTGAGCCAAGATCACACCACCACACCACTGCATGCCAGCCTAGCAACAGAGTGAGACTCTGTCTAAAAAACAACAACAACAAAAACAACAACAAAACAGTGGTTCCTTGAGATGAATCTACCCCTGGTGGAGCTCCTGTGAACATTGTTGAAATGACAACAAAGGATTTAGAATGTTACATAAACTTAGTTGATAAAGCAGCATCAGGATTTGAGACGTTTTACTCTGGGTAAAATTCTATCAAAGCAACATTGCATGCTATAGAAAAATCATGAAGAGAGAGTCAATCAACATGGAAAAGTTCATATTCTTTTAAAAAGTTTCAACAGCCACTTCAACCTTCAGCAACCACTATCCTGATCAATCAGCAACCATCAGCATAGAGGCAAGAGCCTCCACCGCAAGGTCACCACCAATTGAAGGCTTAGATGATTGTTAGCATTTTAAAAAAATAAAGTATTTTTAAATTACATTGTTTTCTTAAACATAATGTTGCACATTTAATGGACTGCAGTATAGTGTAACCATACTTTTATAGGAACTGGGAAACCAACAAAAATGTATGACTCACTTTACGGTAAAATTGACTTTATTGTGGTGGTCTGGAACTGAATCCTCAACATCTCTGAGGTATGCCTGTATTCCCTCGTTGAATCTTTGCAGCAATCCTATGAAAAAGCCCAGGCCAGAGAAAGTAAAAGACTTGTGCAAAACCACACAGCCAATAAGTGACAAAGCCAAAGTTTTAATCCCGGCAGCTAGATCCTTTGGCCCATGAACTTGTCTCACCATCAGAGGGTTGGACTCATGAATGGGACAATGCAATGAAGCACCCACTCCAGTGCTTGCTATTTAGTTAGTATTCACTCACCAGTGGCTGATGTTGTTGCTGTTGCTGCTGCTGCTATTGCCATTTTTATTGTTGCTGTTCTTGCTGCTGTTGCTGTTGTTATTATTGTTACTGCTGCTCTTGTTTTGCTGTTGTTGTTGCTATTGTACTTGTTTCTATTGCTGTTGCTGTTGTTGCTGCTGCTGTTGTCATTTTTGCTGCTGTTGTCATTTTTGCTGCTGTTGCTGCTGCTACTGTTGCTGCTGCTATTGTTACTGCTGGTGTTCGTACTGCTGATGTTGCTGCTGCTGTTACTGCTGCTGCTTCTGTTGCTATTGCTGTGGCTATTGTTGCTGCGATGCTGTTGTCGATTGTGATGCTGTTGCTATTGCTGATGCTTTGATTGTTATTGCTGCTGCTGTTATTGCTACTACTGCTACTGTTGCTGTTACTGTTGTTGTCTCTGATAGGGTTGTGGCTGCTTCTATTGCCACTACTGTTACTGTTGCTGCTGCTACTATCGCTGCTGCTGTTTTTGTCACTGCTATTGCTGCTGTTGTTGCTTTTGTCATTGCTGCAGCTGCTGTTGCTGATGTTGCTGCTTTTGCTGACACTGCTGTTGCTGCTGTTATAATTATTGCTACTGCTATTGTTGCTGATGTTGCTGTTGTTGCTTTTGTTACTGTTGCAGCTACTGTCATTGCCCCTCTTGCTGCTGCTACTGCTATTGCTGCAGTTGTTGCTTTTGTTATTGTTGCTGCTGCTACTGTTGCTGACATTGTTGCTGCTACTACTGCTATTGTTGCTGCTTCTGTTGTTATTGCCATTGTTGATTATGATGCTGTTGCTACTGCTGTTGCTGAAATTGTTGCTGCTATTGTTGTTAATGCTGTTGTTATTGCTACTACTATGGCTGCTGCTGCTGCTGTTGTTGCCACTATTGCTACTGCAGCTGCTATTGTTGCAACTGCTGATGTTGCTGCTACTGTTACTATCATGGCTGCTGCTACTATTGCTGCTATTTTTGCTTATGTTGTTGCTGCTGCTATTGTTGCTGCTTCTGTTGTTATTGCCGTTGTTGATTATGATGGTGTTACTGTTGCTGTCACTGCTGCTACTACTGCTGACTTTGTTGTTGCTACTGTTGCTGACGTTGTCATTGCTGCTATCATTACTGCTGCTGCTTCTGTTGCTGTTATGATTGCTGCTGCTATTGCTGTTGTTTCTATTGTTGCTGCTCTTGCTGCTGTTGTTTCCACTATTGTAATTATTGCTGCTGCTGCTGCTGCTGTTATTACTGCTATTTCTGTTGCTACTGATGCTGTGGCTGTGGCTGTGGCTATTGTTGCTGTTAATTGTGATGTTATTGCTGTTGCTGATGCTTCTGTTGCTATTGCTGTTACTGTTATTTATGCTGTTGCTATTGTTGCTTTTGTTATTGTTGCTCTTGCTGCTGATGCTGCTACTGCTACTGTTGCTGTTGCTGATGCTGCTACTGTTGCTATTGCTGTCACTGCTACTGTTACTCTTGCTACTGCTGCTACTATTGCTTCTGGTGTTGCTGCTACTGTTTTTGCTGCTATTGTAATTATTGCTTCTGCTTTGCTGCTGTTATTACTGCTACTTCTGTTGCTGCTACTTCTGCTATTATTGCTGCTACCTCTGCTGTCACTACTACTGCTGTTGCTATTTCTGTGGCTATTGTTGCTGCTGTTGCTACAATTGTTGCTGCTGTTGTTGCTGTTTTTGCTTTTGTTATTGTTACCATTACTGTTGTTTTTGTCATTGTTGCTGATGCTGTTGCTATTACTGTTGCTGCTGATGTTGTTACTGTGTTATTGCTATTGCTGATACTATTGTTGCTGCTGCTGTCATTGATGTGGCTACTGTTGCTATTGCTGTTATTACTGATGCTGTTACTGTTGCTATTGCTGCTGCTGATGATGGTATTACTGTTGCCATACCTGTTGCTGCTACCATTACTGTTGCCATTGCTATTACTATTGTTGCTGCTGTTGCTTTTGTTGTTGTTACTGCTGCTTCTACTGTTGCTGTTACTGTTGCTGCTGTTGTTACTGTTGTTGCTGCTGTTGCTACTGTTGCTGCTGTTGTTGCTACTGTTGCTGCTGTTATTGCTGCTACTGTTGTTGCTGTTGTTGCTTTTGTTGTTCCTGTTGCTGCTTCTATTGCTGCTATTACTACTGTTGTTGTTTCTGCTGCTGCAGTTGTTATTGTTGTTGGCATAGAGACCACAGGAGCTCAACTGACTTGATTGTACCCCTTCATCTGGAGCTTTAGAGAATTCCAAAACCATAGGAATTCTCTAAACCATAGGAATTCTCATAGGGTGATTTGGGTAAGCTTATGCCATCCCTCATCTTAGATTGGATTGGTCCAGAAATTGAGACAAGACTAACCAACTCCAGGTGGGGAAATTCTGTGAGATGCTTGGTGTCTGGGAGCAGCCCACACTGTATTCAATATTGCTATAAACAGGAACAGGTTCAAAGGACACAGCTGGGAACAACGAAATGAAGAAAGCAGCATTTCTACAATGAATATGAGCAATGTCCTGGCATTCACAAAGACAAGATGATTAACTTGCAATTTAAATGAATGTTTTAATTGCATTCTTCATTTATCGAGCTGTTGAAAAGTAAATACACTTTGAGAAAATAATTTTTCAAATTCTATTTGTAGGACTAATGATAACAATGTCTAAATTTTGCAATCTTCATCATTAATGGATATAAGATTTGTTTAGTCTTTACCCACATTCTCTATTACAGAGAAAGGCAAACAACCTAAAAAGGAACTTATTAGACCAGTTCCAATTCAATAAGAGACTTTTAGGAACAACCTTGTCCACATGAGCTATCAACAAGTTCTGTCTATTTTCTTTGTGAGAACCACCACTCTGAACACATTGCAAGATTAATTCTGAACAAAGCTTATCATCATTTGTTGTTTTTCTTATTTTTACCCACTTTATTTTGGTTTTCAGCCTCCTGATGATTTCTTTCTCCCCTCCCCATTTTTATTTCTTATTGCAGACCAAGAAAAAATAAAGAAAAGATGATTTACCTCCAAGTTCAGGAAGTAGACATTCCATTGAACTAAGAAGAGAGACCATCACTCCTGCTGTGACTTCACTTTGATGACAGCAAGACCAAAAGCAGATATTTCTGCACTCACCTCAAAGCCCATACAACTCAACCCAACTTACCCTTGAGGCCTGTCAACCTAGATCTATAGCCAGTGGAGGCTATTGTACCACTGTGGAAAAGTATACCTATGGGACCAGATCCTGCCAAGTTCTTCCGGCTCACTCTATTCTCAGCCTTCCTAGGACATTGGACATTGGTTTTCCAGAGGGTTCTTTTTTTCTTTGTATTTTTAAAAATTTGATTCTTTTCTCTACAATGCTATCTAACCAGAATACATAGGGAAACTGTGGGCCAGGGAAATCAAAATAGAAAAAAAATCTGAAAAACAGTAAAGTTGGAAGAGGAGCATCTATTTTCTCAAGGAAACAATATAAACAAACTTATATAAAACAATATAAAGTTGTCCAGAATGTATTTCAAGAACTTTAGAACGCCCTTTTAGTAACACAGGTGAGGACATTTTAAAAAATACATTGATTATTGTCTGGATTAGACCTAAAGTGAATCTCAAATAAAAGAATCAGGAATACAATTTGAGTAATCATGAAGTTCTTTCATATTTAGACTGGATAAGCATGAATGTGTGTTTTCTACGAAAGATCTTGAGAATAGTTCAGCGAAAAATGTTGTTAACATTATAAAACCATTATCATTTTTTATTCTGGGGAAAATGTCTCAATTTGTAGATTTTAAAATACACGTTAATATTTTATAAAAGTAATATTATAAATACATTCTAAAGGCTAAATATTATAAGGCTTATAATGAAAAACAAAATTTTCTTGCCCTGTTTCACCTCTGCCAATTCCTCAGAGAAATTTTCAACTATTTTAGGTGAATTTTCCCCTGAGATTTCTCTCCATACATCTAAATAACTTCTTTATATTGGCATTTCTTTATTTTTCATTTTAAATATTATCTATATGGTTTTTAATATAAAAGATAAAAATGTAGCTCTCTTCATCTCTCCCTTTTCCCAACACACAGTTTTTCTGTTCTCTTTGAAGTTTATCACATTTTTATTAAATCAAACAGTGAATGTTCACATCATTATGGCTATTAACACTGAGCCACATAGTATGCTATTATTAGTACACTCATCATCAACCAGTGTACTTCCTTTCTTTTACAGTATCTCACTTTTCCTGAACACTCATTTTTGTTGCTTTGTTTTCTACGTATTCATCATTAATTTTTTTCCAAACTGTCTGACAGAATAATAGCTCTCCCTCAATATATTCAATCATGCATTGGTTTATCTTCTCTTCTTTTGTCCTGAGGGACCTCCCACCTGGAGCCCCCAACCATCTTGCTCTACTTTGGCCTGGTGGATCTCTAGGTCTGCAGCAGGACTGTTGCCCTGGGCTCTCTTTCCCCACCTTCTTGAGCATTCCTTTTGTCTCTGCTCTGTGCAATCTCTTGTCTCCTGAATGCTATCTCTTTCCTTTTTTTTTATTGCATTTTAGGTTTTGTGGTACATGTGCAGAACATGCAAGATAGTTGCATAGGTACACACATGGCAGTGGTGTTTTGCTGCCTTCCTCCCCTTCACCCCATTTGACATTTCTCCCCAGTCTATCCCTCCCCAGCTCCCCCGCCCCGCTGTCCCTCCCCTATTCCCCCCCAATAGACCCCAATGTGTACTACTCCCTTCCCTGTGTCCATGTGTTCTCATTATTCATCACCCGCCTATGAGTGAGAATATGTGGTATTTCATTTTCTGTTCTTGTGTCAGTTTGCTGAGAATGATGGTCTCCAGATTCATCCATGTCCCTACAAAGGACATGAACTCATCATTTTTGATTGCTGCATAATATTCCATAGTGTATATGTACCACATTTTCCCAGTCCAGTCTATCATCGATGGGCATTTGGGTTGGTTCTAGGTCTTTGCTATTGTAAACAGTGCTGCAATGAACATTCGTGTGCATGTGTCTTTATAGTAGAACGATTTACAGTCTTTGGATATATACCCAGTAATGGGATTGCTGGGTCAAATGGAATTTCTATTTCTAAGCCCTTGAGGAATCACCACACTGTCTTCCACAATGGTTGAACTAATTTACACTCCTACCAACAGTGTAAGAGTGTTCCTATTTCTCCACATCCTCTCCAGCATCTGTTGTCTCCAGATATTTTAATGATTGCCATTCTAACTGGTGTGAGATGGTATCTCAATGTGGTTTTGATTTGCATCTCTCTAATGACCAGTGATGATGAGCATTATTTCATATGTTTGTTGGCCTCATGTATGTCTTCTTTGGTAAAGTGTCTGTTCATATCCTTTGCCCATTTTTGAATGGGCTTGTTTGTTTCTTTCTTGTAAATCTGTTTGAGTTCTTTGTAAATTCTGGGTATCAGTCCTTTGTCAGATGGGTAAACTGCAAAAATTTTTTCCCATTTTGTTGGTTGCCAATTCACTTTAGTGACTATTTCTTTTGCTGTGCAGAAGCTGTGGAGTTTGATTAGGTCCCATTTGTCTATTTTGGCTTTTGTTGCCAATGCTTTTGGTGTTTTGGTCATGAAGTCCTTGCCTACTCCTAAGTCCTGAATGGTTTTGCCTAGATTTTCTTCTAGGGTTTTTATGGTGCCAGGTCTTATGTTTAAGTCTTTAATCCATGTGGAGTTAATTTTAGTGTAAGGTGTCAGGAAGGGGTCCAGTTTCTGCTTTCTGCACATGCTAGCCAGTTTTCCCAACACCATTTATTAAACAGGGAATCCTTTCCCCATTGCTTGTTTTTGTCAGGTTTATCAAAGATTGTATGGTTGTAGATATGTTGTGTTGCCTCCGATGCCTCTGTTTTGTTCCATTGGTCTATATCTCTGTTTTGGTACCAGTACCATGCTGTTTTGATTACTATAGCCTTGTAGTATAGTTTGAAGTCTGGTAGTGTGATGCCTCCTGCTGTGTTCCTTTTGCTTAGAATTGACTTGGCTATGCGGGCTCTCTTTTGGTTCCATATGAAGTTCAAGGTGGTTTTTTTCCAGTTCTGTGAAGAAAGTCAATGGTAGCCTGATGGGGATAACATTGAGTCTGTAAATTACTTTGGGCAGTATGGCCATTTTCACGATATTGATTCTTCCTAACCATGAACATGGAATGTTTCTCCATCTGTTTGTGCCCTCTCTTATTTCATTGAGCAGTGGTTTGTAGTTTTCCTTAAAGAGGTCCCTTACATTCCTTGTTAGTTGTATTCTTAGGTATTTTATTCTCTTTGTAGCAATTGTGAATGGCAGTTCGTTCTTGATTTGGCTCTCTTTAAGTCTGTTATTGGTGTATAGGAATGCTTGTGATTTTTGCACATTGATTTTATATCCTGAGACTTTGCTGAAGTTGCTTATCAGTTTCAGGAGTTTTTGGGCTGAGATGATGGGGTTTTCTAGATATACTATCATGTCATCTGCAAATAGAGACAATTTGACTTCCTCCTTTCCTATTTGAATACCCTTTATTTCTTTTTCTTGCCTGATTGCTCTGGCTAGAACTTCCAGTACTATATTGAATAGGAGTGGTGAAAGAGGGCATCCTTGTCTAGTGCCGGATTTCAAAGGGAATGCTTCCAGTTTTTGCCCATTCAGTATGATATTGGCTGTTGGTTTGTCATAAATAGATTTTATTACTTTGAGATACGTTCCATCAATACTGAGTTTATTGAGGGTTTTTAGCATAAAGGGCTGTTGAATTTTGTCAAAGGCCTTCTCTGCGTCAATTGAGATAATCATGTGGTTTTTGTTTTTGGTTCTGTTTATGTGGTGAATTACATTTATAGACTTGCATATGTTGAACCAGCCTTGCATCCCGGGGATGAATCCTACTTGATCGTGATGGGTAAGTTTTTTGATGTGCTGTTGCAATTGGCTTGCCAGTATTTTATTGAAGATTTTTGCATCTATGTTCATCATGGATATTGGCCTGAAGTTTTATTTTCTTGTTGAGTCTCTGCCGGGTTTTGGTATCAGGATAATGTTGGTCTCATAAAATGATTTTGGAGGGATTCCCTCTTTTTGGATTATTTGGAATAGTTTCAGAGGGAATGGTACCAGCTCCTCTTTGTGTGTCTGGTAGAATTCGGCTGTGAACCCATCTGGACCTGGGCTTTTTTTGTGTGTTAGGCTCTTAATTGCTGCCTTGACTTCAGACCTTGTTATTGGTCTATTCATAGTTTCAGCTTCCTCCTGGTTTAGGCTTGGGAGGACACAGGTGTCCAGGAATTTATCCATTTCTTCCAGGTTTACAGGTTTATGTGCATAGATTTGATGCTATCTCTTTCTTGATTTTTGTCACATTTTAAAGAAGCATATCTTCCAATAGCTTCCTGAAAAAGCATGCATGTATATCCTTCCACATTCTCTTCTGCGCCATCAAGTGTTGAAACTTGCAAATGACAATTCTTAGACCCTTCACCTGGCTTCCTACATAGCTCTACCAGTGGGTCACACTGGCTAGTGATGGGAAGGAAGGAGCAAGAGAGAAGAGAAACATTGACATTGTGGGCTGTAGAATTGCATCATAGGCTGAATTCATTTTCTCATCAGATCTCTTAAACAAAAGTTACAGAATGGGTAGGAAGGAAGGAATCTCAGAAGTGAAATGAAGACACTGAGTGAACTCAAATAAATCTGAAAATCTTGAACTCCCATGATATGGTTTGGCTGTGTGTCCCCACCAAAATCTCACCCTGAATTATCATAATCCTCATGTGTCATGTGAGGGACCCAATGCAATGTAATTCAATCATGGGAGAAGGTTTTTCCCATGCTGTTCTCATGATAGTGAGTAAGTCTCATGATATCTGATGGTTTTATAATGGGGAATTTCCCTTCACATGCTGGGACTTCTCTTGCCTGCTGCCATGTAAGATGTGACTTTGCTCCTCCTTTGCCTTCCACCATGATTTTGAGGCCTCCCCAGCCATGTGGAGCTGTGAGTCAAACCTCTTTCCTTTATAAATTACCCAGTCAGGAGTATGTCTTTATTAGTAGCATGAGAACAGAATAATACAGTAAATCGGTACCAGTGTCAATGAAAAGTATCAAACTCTATAAAATATTTGAAGAGATTATTCTGAGCCAAATATGAGTGACCATGGCCCATGACACAGCCCTTGGAGGTCCTGAGAACATGTGCCCATGGTGGTCGGGGTACAGCTTGGTTTTATACATTTTAGAGAGGAGTGAGACCTAAATCAAATACATTTAAGGAATATAGTGGTTTGGTCCAGAAAGGCAGGACAACTCAAAGTGAGGAAGGCCAGGGGGTGGGGATACTTCCAGGCTATAGATGAAGTTAAACATTTTCTGGTTGATAATTGGTTGGGTTTGTATAAAGACCTGTGATTGATAGAAAGGGAATATTCAGATTAAGATAAAGATTGTGGAAACCAAAGTTCTTTTGAAATCTTATAGTGGCTGCCCTTAGATACAATAGATGACAAATGTTCCTGTTCAGATCTTAGTTAATCTCTTTAGGATTGGGAGGGTCTGAAAGAAAAATATCTAGCTATGTTAATAGAGATTGTTTACAGATGCAAATTTTCCTCCTCAAAGAACAGCTTTGCAGGCCCATTTCAAAATATGGCAAAGAAACATGTTTTGGGGTAAAATATTTTCTTTTCTTCCTTGCTTTGTAATGTTATTCCAGAGTCAGGCTGGAAAGTAAGTCATGATATATAGGGTTAAATAAAACCCATCTGGTGAAAATTTATGATTTGTAGGGCATAACTCCCCTGGTCCCTTAGTTAGGTATTTGGGTAAGATTTAAAAAAAAAAATCACAGTTTAGTCCTCACCAGGTAGTGGAGTGCTGCTGTAAAGATACCTGAAAATGTGGGAGCAACTGTGTAACTAGGTAACAGGCATAGATTGGAATCATTTGGAGGGATCAGAAGAAGACAGGAAGATGTGGGACACGTTGGAACTTCCTAGATACTTGTTGAATGGTTTTGACCAAACTATTGATAGTGATATGGGCAATGAAGTCCACTTAGGTGGTCTCAGATGGAGATGAGAAATGGGAACTGGAGGAGAGGTGACTTTTGTTATGTTTTAGCAAAGAGACTGGTGGCATTTTGCCCCTGCCATAGAGATCTGTGGAACTTTGAGCTTGAGAGAGATGATTCAGGGCACCAGGTGAAAGAAATTTCTAAGCAGCAAAGCATTCAGGAAATGACTTGGGTGCTGCTGAAAGCATTCAGTTTTATTTATTCACAAAGATATGGTTTGGAATTGGAACTTACATTTAAAAGTGAAGCAGAGCATAAAAGTTAGGAAAACTTGCAGCTTGATGATGCAATATAAAAGAAAAACTTATTTTATGAGGATAAATCCAAGCCACTGTGGAAATTTGCATAAGTAACTAAGAACCAAATGTTAATCCCCAGGACAATTAGGAAAACATCTCTAGGGAATGTCAGAGACCTTTGTGGCAGCCCCTCCCATCAAGGGCCTGGAGTCATAGGAGGAAAAAATGGTTTCATGGGCCAGGCTCAGGGGCCCCTTACTCTGTGCAGCCTAGGGACTTGGTGCCCTGCATGCTAGCCACTCCACCTGTGGCTAAAATGAGCCAAGATATAGCTCAGGCCACAGCTTCAGAGGGTGAAAGCCCCATCCTCGGCAGCTTTCATTTGGTGTTGAGCCTGCAGGTGACCAGAAGTCAAGAATTGAGGTCTGGAAATCTCCACCTAGATTTCAGAGGATGTATGAAAATGCCTCAATGTCTAGGTAGAAGTTGCTACAGGTGTGGGACCTTTATGGAGAATCTGTGCTAGGGCAGTGTAGAAGGGGAATGTGGAGTTGGAGCCACCACACAGAGTACCCACTGGGGCACTGCCTAGTGGAACTGTGAGAAGAGGGCCACTGTCCTCCAGACCCCAGAATAGTAGATCCACCAACAGCTTGCACCATATGCCTAGAAAAGCTGTAGACACTCAACACCAGCCTGTGGAAGTAGGAGGCAGGGGGGCTGTACCCTGCAAGGCCACAGAGGTGGAACTGCTCAAGGCTGTGGGAGCCCACCTCTTGTATCACCATGAAAGTGAGACATGGAGTCAAAGGAAATTATTTCAGAACTTTAATACTTAAAAAAAAAAAAAGACTGCTCCACTGGATTTTGACTTGCATGGGGCCTGTAGCCCCTTTGTTTTTGGCCAATTTCTCTCATTTGGAATAGGTGTATTTATCCAATGCCTCTCCCTTGTATTAGGAAGTAACTAACTTGCTTTTGATTTTGCAGGTTCATAGGAGGAAGGGACTTGCCTTGTCTCAGATAAGACTTTGGACTGTGTACTTTTGAGTTAATGCTATAATGAGTTAAGACTTTGGGGGACTGTTGGGAAGGCATGATTGTTTTTGAAATATGAGGACATGAGATTTGGGAGGTACCAGGGATAGAATGACATGGTTTGGCTCTGGTATTCCCACCCAAATCTCACCTCGAATTGTAATAATTCCCATGTGTCAAGGGTAGAGCCAGATGGAGATAATTGAATCACGGGGGCAGTTTCCACCATACTGTTCTCATGGTGGTGAATAAGTCTCATGAGATCTGATGATTTTATAAATGGGAGTTCCTATGCACAAGCTCTCTCGGCTACTGCCATGTAAGATGTGTCTTTGCTCCTCCTTGCCTTCTGCCATGATTGTGAGGCCTCCTCAGCCACGTAGAGCTGTGACTACATTAAACCTCTTTCTTTTATAAATTATCCAGTCTCAGATATGTCTTTATTAGCAGTGTGAAAACAGACTAATACAACCCAAGCCCCTTGAACCTCTTTTGCCAAAAGATGCAACCTCTCTTTTCCTTTTTGGGAGAAACAAGCTTCCCTTACTTGAACACTTGTAATCATCTCATCTGAGGCAACTGCATTGAGAGGGAATGCTGGCACTTCTTAAGACCTCTCCCACCCATTATGGTCCCCAGATATGTCCAGAGTCGATTCCCATGTACATCTCAAGAGAAGTCAAATGATTCCAGTCTAGGAAAGAGATAGCTTAACTATAAAAAGAATTTCAAGATTTTTAAACTTACATTGGCAGAAGTCGGGGGGAGATATAGAAACAAATTGTAATGATGCTAGACCCAGGAGGGTGAACATCATGTTGGAGCACGTCAGATTTATTGATATAAGTTCCCTAATGCAAGATTCTAGATTTAACGTGCTAGCTGATCCACTGGCCACTAGATCCAGTAGTTTGCAGACCAACAGCTTTAGAAAAGATTTAAGGGAATGTTTGCATAATTTATAAT
Organism: Saguinus oedipus; assembly: GCA_031835075.1. NCBI lineage: Eukaryota > Metazoa > Chordata > Mammalia > Primates > Cebidae > Saguinus > Saguinus oedipus. The sequence continues at coordinate 170,142,415 of CM063172.1, read as the reverse complement.
AAGGAAAGACTTCTTAGTTAACAACAAAATCCAAGAGATTTAAAAGATTAATCCATTTTGCTACACAAAACAAGACGAAACAAGATGGTGCATGAGTAATACACACACACACCATCATACACACCGAAAACAAATGTAATGGATGAGTGACAGACTTAGAAAAACATTTCAGTGTATAAAAATATCCAAAGACTATTGTCTAATACAAACAACAAGCTACTAAAAATCAATAAGAAACACAGTAAGGGAAAAAATGATCCAAGAATACAAATATTTATAGCAGATAACATAAAAATGGTCAATTAAGCTATGAGAAAGATGTGTATCCTTATTGCCGATCAGAAAAATACAAATTAAAATAACAATGAAATGGTTTTCACTCATCAGATTAATTTTTAAAATTAATAAAATTGAAAATATTGGGTGTGGACAAGGGTGTAAATAAACCTTCATAATTGCTGGTAGAAGTACTGATTGATACATTCCTTTAAGAAGGCATTTTGGCAGTGTCCGTTATTATTACAAATGGGCATTTCTGTGACCCAACAATTTTGCTCCTAGGTATCTATCTCAGAAAAACACAATAGTAAGCACAGAGGCATTTCAGAGATATTCATTGCTTCATTTATTGATGACAGCAAAAATTAGAAATAACCAAAGCATAAATATAAGGAATGCTTACATAATGGTATATTGACTCCTCAGTTAAAGAGGAATGAAAAAGCTTTATAGATGCACCATAGAAAGACCTCGAAGACAAAGGGCAAAGGCAGGTTTTAGAACGTCAGTGTGAGAAAGGAAGAAGGCACACTCACTGATGACCTATGAAGAGGGTTCTGGGACTGGGCACTGGGCAAGGAGACGTTTTAGATTTTCCTGTAATTTTTGCATTTTTATGGTTTCATGTGCCTATTTATGTCATATGTTCATGTCACTTTAAAACATAAATTATTAACTCTGGAAAATAATTTGGTAGTTTCTCAAAAAAACTAAATATGCACTTACCATATGACCTACCAGCTGCACTCCTGAGCATTTATCCCAGTAATGAAAACATATGTCCACACAAATCCTATGCACAGTTGTTCATAGTGCTTTATCTGTAATAGTTAAAAACTGGAATGACCAAAATGATCTGCTATAGGTGAATAGTTTAACAAGGTGTTATATATCCATGCCAAGCAATACTACTTATCAAGAAAAAAGAACAAATTTCAATGCATACACAACTAGAATGAATCTTAAGGGCATTATGCTGAGTGATAAAAGCCAGTCTGGAAAGATCATTTTTGAGATAGAAAACAGATTGGTAGCTGATTATGGTAGTGGCTACATAAATCTACACATGATAAAACAGCATAGAACCATATACTCACATACTGCACAAATGACAGTTTCTTGGTTTTGATATTGTACTATAATTAAAGAAGCTGTAACCACCAGGAGACGAGGTGAAGGGTACCCAGGATCTCTCTGTAATATCTCTGCAACTTCCTATAAACCCTTAATTATTTCAAAATAAAAATTTAAAAAATAAATGACTAAACATACAGTATTTCTAAAAAATTAAATGCTATGAGAGCTCAGAAGAGACCATTTCTTTGCAATGTGTCTTAAAGTTATAAATTATGATACCTGTGAAATCTAAAAAAATATATAGTTCCTCTTTCCAGAAAAATACATAACCAAAATTTATACAAATGTTCACAGACTTTATTGATATCTTACCCAGTTATGAACTCTTGCTGTAAACATAGAAGTAGGCAAATTAATTCCACAGGTCAAATCCAGTCCACCTCCTGCTTTTTTTTAAATAAAGTTTTATTGGCACACAGCCACTGCCATTCATATATGTGTTATCTATGGCTGCTTTCAGTAACTCAGCCATAGAACTGAGTTATTGCCACAGAGACTCTCTGGCCCACAAACCTTAAAATATTTACTATCTGGTCCTTTACAGAGAAAGTTTGCCGACTCCCAGGTAATATTCCATCTCCATAACCTGAAAAAACATTGGAATAAGAAAAAAAAAAAAAACGGAACAGGGAAGGCAATGCCTTTAACATTCTAAAACCTGTATTTCTTTTTCTATGTGCCTGGAATTAAACATCATTTTTTGTAGGCAGCCAAGTAACCAGGTGGCAGTTTGGAAAGAAAAATAAAAATGAACATTCCTGGAATGTGGGCTGTGCTCAATACTCTGTGGATGTGACCTGCGAGGTTTCTCCCCATATCCCTGTGGTAAGGCTGTGCCGCCCATCTCCCTGGGTCCCAGGGCCTGGAGTGTGTTCAGGGTGTGGAATTCCCAGCAGCCCCCTTGCTCTTGAGATCTGGGAGATGATTCACAAATGAATGGAAGGTAAACAGACTACTCAGGACTAGCTCAGGAGATTCCCTTGGGTTCAACGCCCATTTATCAAAAACAATATTATTTGAATGTAAACCTAAAATTTTTTAAAAGGCATATTTATTTGTCTTTGATAAGGCACACAGATTTTTTTCCTTAAGTATAGGTCTTCTGGTAAGCGTTCCATGTGCTCTTTCTTGCATATACCACATTCATAATTCATTGTTTATAATTTGCAATTTTGGTTTCTTTAAAGTAGAGCTAGAACTCAAAACATTTTGAAACATTCTGAATCTCAAATTCGAGATTTTTACGGCATTTTTATTTTTACATTTCATTCACTCACATTTTAATTACATGATATTTTTAGTGATTGATATTTATTAAATATTAAGAAAGTATTTCATGTACATTAAGTACAAGAAAAATGTAACTCATTTTCACATTCATATTCCATCAGGTTACATAAGTAATAAAATTGGGCAATTTCAACACCAATGTTAATGAGAAAAAAACACATCTGGGAACAAATGCAACCTTCTCTTGGTCAGCCTGTAACTCAACTGGTAGATGTGGGTGGCTGAGCAACTAGAATGTGACCACCTAGCAGGAGGTGTGGGCTGGTCAGCTGGTTTTGCAGGGCGGGGGTGGTCCTGCCGGCTGACTAAGTAGAAACTGGTTTTGTGAGTTTCTCCTAAGCCCAATGCTGATATTTTAAACAAAACATACAATTGTTTTTATATTGCTCACATAAGCCTCATTAAAGAGAACCATGTATATGAAACACCAGCCTGATGAAACCCCAAGAATACAACTCTTCCCTTTCCCTGTTTGGCAAGTCTTAGCACAGATCCATGATTAGCAAGGATTCTAAAACAAGGACTCAGATCAGCCTGAGTGGCCTCCGTTAAGTTCTGGAATCAAAAGCGACTTGGCAAAGACATCTTTTCCAAAACAGTTTGACTCCACTTTATATCATCAGACAAATGGGTCTTGGACTCAAGTTGACATTCTGATGTCCCTGGCAACAATTCTTTGAGGCAGGAAGATGTGGAATAAGAGGCTGTCCTTGTTCATTCCCTCTCTAGCTGCTGGAATTTTCAGGTTTCTGTGACATCGATGTTGCCTCAGTCTATACCTTCCCTGGCTAGTCTAGAATATAATAAATCTTGTGCCATGAATGCCTTTCCTCAATCACAGAGCACACAAGGCCACCCCTTCCACAAGGACTGGTCCTAGCAAAACTGAGGCATACATCTCCCAGTTTCCCACCTAGTCCATAGCTCACCGGCTCAGCGAGTCCACAGCCCTTTTCCTGTGACACCAAGCAATCCCCCCGAGCTTGTCATCCAAAGACGCAGGCACCGCCACCTGGAATCTGAGGACTCCACCACAGAGTGCGACATGGGAGTCAAGGATGCTGTCCTGTTAACTAACCTGGCCATGTTGTGAAATCAAAAGTCACAGTCCAGAGAGCCCTCGGGCCTTAAATCATTTGAAGCATTTATGTGCCCAGAGGTTCCTAAAAAGCAGTGACTCTCCACACCAGGCACCTGCTGTGATTCTCACACCAATGACTTGAGCCCTGAACTCTCTTCCCGGCTCCAGGCATTGCCATTTAGCTGTCCTGAGGGTTTCCTGTGAACACCATTTTGCCCCGGAATATTACTACAGATGTTTCAATTACATATTATCTTTAGATCTCTATAAGAAGAATTCTGAAAAATTCCATATTCATATGTTGCTTGCCCCTTTTCTAAGCCATCTCTCATCTTCAGGAAGATTGTAAGCTATTTACCCAAAAAACAGATGTCCAGTAACTATATTTATGTCAGACTCAGAGACACCAGGAGCTGTAAAGCACAGTCACTGACATCCTGGAGCACACCGTTGCATGAGACAACAATTCCAAGTCAATAAATTACAGTGCTGGGACCAGAACAGCACTGTGTGAGCAGTGTCACTAGAACATCAGACTACAAGCCACAGCACAGTGGCAAGAGTTGCTGTTGGCCTTTTCTATTCAGTAATCCTTGATGGTGGAATAGTAACCCCAGCATTGCACTAGGCACTGCAACAAGATGCGCAAGGCGAATATGGCTTTTGTTTTCACAGTGGGGATAGAGGCAAGGAATTGAGCAGTACCATCAATGTATGCTGGGAACAGGAAGAAAGAGCCTTGGGCTCTCAGAGTCAGAGCTCAGTCCTGCCTGCTGAGTGGGGACACGTTTCCCTGGGGAGTTGACATTTAGCTGCAATACTAGAAATCAACAAGCTTTTCCAGGCAGACAGAGGAGAAAGCATGTTTTCTACAGAGATAACAAGCACTGGAGAATGTCACCAGGACAGGTTTGGGGGAATACCGTCGTGGTTCAGGGACAGGGTACATGCCGGAGGTGGGGAACAGAAGGTGGGAAGGAGGTAGGCAAGTCAGAACTGCACAGCCTTGGCACTGTGGGAACAGAGGTGGGGAGGGAAGAAGGAGTAACAGGAGGTGGGGTGGGTGGAGAGAAGTGAATAGATGAGAAACAGATCTAAGGAGGAAAAAAAATGATGTGATTAGATGTGGGGCAAGAGGTCAAATGAGGAATTTAAGACAAGTCTAGTGATGAGAATGATTCCATAGCAATCTAACAGAAAGCAAACAACTGGAAACTAACTCTAAATGTTCAGCAAATATCTGGAGGTCTACATGTTCTGAGATCATTAGTATCACAGAGCACGATACAGTAACTTTGGTACAGAAAATAATCAGAAAGCATAAAAATAGGTTCAAGTACTGATATAGTTTGGATGTGTGTCCCCTGTAAATCTCACATTGAAATGTACCCCTCACTGTTGGAGGTGGGGGCGGATTTCTCATAAATGGTTTAGCACCATCCATTTGGTGCCGTCCTCACCTTAGTGAGTGAGTTCTCGTGAGATCTTGTCTTTTAAAAGTGTGTGGCACCTCCCCACCTTGCTCTCTTGCTCTTACTTTTGCCATGTGATATGCTCACTCCCTCTTCACCTTCCACCATGAGTGTTAGCTCCCTGAGGCCTCCCTAGAAGCAGATGTTGCTATGTTTCCTGTACAGCCTGCAGAACCGCGAGCCTTAGGTTAAATTTCTTTTCTTATATAAATTTCTTTTCTTTATAAATTACCCAGCCTTAGGTATTTCTTTTTAGCAATGCAAGAACAGACTAATAAGTACATTAAAGTACTCTTTCAAAAGGCAAGAAAAAGCATAAGACAGCTTGGAAACAGTTTCATCAAAAATGGTTAAAATGGAAATAGAGGTAAGATTTCAGGTACAGGCAATTTCTAGTTTTCTTCTCTATAATTTTTGCATTTTCCCAATTTTCTTTAGAGTGTGTATTTCTTCAAAATATTTGTTAGGTAGCATTTGACGCATACAAAAGCATATATGTGACACATAGGCCACCAATAAATCTTTTTTCCTTAACTCATCTCTCACCCAGCCCCGACACCAAAGGGAACACTCTTCCAGTTTTGTCCATGTTGTGCTCTTGCTTTTTATTCTTATCGCACACACACACAAGCATGCACATTCATGTGTATGTATGTATCTCTAAATGAAATATATTTTAGTTTTACTTCACTTTTTAAACAGTTTTATTAAGGTATAATTCACATAAAATAATTCAATATATCTATTTAAAGTGTACACTTTGATAAGTTCTGGCGTAATTTTATACTCATAAAATTATCACAATAATCAAGATAATGAATTTGTATCCATCATCTCCAAAAGGTTCTGAATGCCCCTTGGTAATCCTATTCACACTTCCCATTGTCCCTCTCAGGAAACCACTGATCAGCTTTATTTCAGTGTAAACGAATTTGCGTTTTCTAGAAAATGAAATTAAACCAGTCAAACTTTCTTATCACTCAGCATAATTGAGATTTTTCATGTATGTTTCTGCATATAGCAATGGTTCCTCCCTTTCTGTTGCTAAATAAACATATTTTTGAAATTTATAAAAATAATACATTGTATTATAGTCTTCTCTGAAGTGCCTTTATACTCACTATTATGGGGCAAAGGTAGTTTATTTAGGAAGTAACCACAGGAACCAGGAGTGAGAGGGCAGGGAAAGTGAGAGAGGGAAGGGAGAGAAACTCACTGAAAGGCAATCGTCATGGTCACTAGTGAGAGAATTCTGCCATGAGAAACAGACACAACACACTCTGAATTGCCTATTTCAAGAATGAGAACGAGAGGTTACAATGTTATCCACCAGTTCCAGTAGTGCTCCTGAGGCTAAACACTGTCCGTGTTTCATATGCATTGTTGCAGAGAGCACTAGTTACTCATTACATTAACGCAGGAAGTTTCACTGTGGAACCAGCATGTGATTCTTTTTTAGTATCATCCATATCTCCACTCTTCTACTGATTGAAACTGAAGTTGTTTTCAGTTTGGGGGTTTTACAAACAATGCAGTTCTAAACATCCTTGTGATGTCCAGGGCTTGTCTACAAATTTCTATAGAGCACACACTTAGAATTTACTTAATCATAAGATGTGGAAATGTTCACCATCATAATAGAATTCTCAATTATTTTTTAAAGTGTATCAATTTGTACTCCCATCTGCAGTGTCAAAAATGTCCTGTCAATTTACACCTTCACTAATATTTGGTATTATTGTACAAATTTTGTATTTTCATATTTCTTACTATTACCAATTAGTGAATATGACATTTTTAATCTCAGCATGACCTTAATTTGCATTTCCTTGATTACAAAGGAAGTTGAGCATCTTTTCATGTGCATATTTGCCATTTGTGTTCTCTTTTCTGTGAAATGCATCCTGAATCTGGATGTCCATGCCTCTCTCAAGACTTGAGAATTTTTCAGTGGTGAGGAATCCTTTTAGCTTTTATTCATTCTGAAAGATCCTATTTATTCTTCATTTCTGAAGAATAGCTTTGCTGGATAGAATAGTCTAGGTTGGCAGTTTTTTTTTTTAATTTTCTTTCGCCACTTTGGATACATCATCCCATTCTTTCCTGGCCTGTAAGATTTCTGCCAAGAAATCCACTGTTAGTCTAATGTTATTCCCTTACATATAATTTAACACTTTTTCTCTTTTTAGAATTCTTTCTCTGTCTTTACATTTTACCAATTTGAATATAATGAGCCTTGGAGATGACCTATTTGGGTTGAATCTGTTTAGTGTTCTTTGGGCATCCTGAATCTGAATGTCCATCTTACTCTTAAGACTTGGGAATTTTTCAATTATTATTTTATTAAATGTGTTTTCTATATCTTTTCTTGTCTTTTCTTCTGGAACACTGCAAGATGAATATCTGTTTACTTACTGGTGTCTCATAAAACCTACAGATTTTCTTCATTCCTTTTTACTCTTTATTATTATTTTTTGTCTGCCTGTGATATTTTTTAAATGCTGTCTTGACATTCAGAAATTCTTTTTTCTGTTTGGCCTAGTGTGTTGTTGAAGCTTTTGATTGTATTTCTTAATTCATTCACTGTGTTCTTTTGGCTCTAGAATTTCTGTTTGGTTTTTTGTTATAATTTCTGTGTCTTTGTTGAATTTCTTTTAAATAATGAATTGTTTTCTTAGTTTTGTAAAATTGTCTGTGTCCACTTGTATCTCACTGTGTTTCCTTAAGATTCTTATTTTGAGTTTTATTTCTGGCATCTTGTATATCTCCTTATGATTAGGGTTCGTTACTGGACAATTATTGTGTTCTTTTGGAGGTGTCACGTTTCTTTGCTTTTTCATGTCTGATATATACCTACACTGATGTCAGTGTGTCTGGTGGAAAATTAACCTCTTCCAATTTTGTGGAGTGGGTCTTTTAGAAAAAGACTTATTCATATGGGTGGGTATTGGGGTGTCAATTTGGTGGAGTGCATTGGCTTCGGTTCTAGGTGGACTCAATAGTGTTTTTATGTGTAGTTTCTTCAGTATAATCCACACTCGTGATGTTTAGGAGTGTCTCAGTGGCCTAGGCTATGAGCATTTGTGTTGACAGTGGTGCAACTTTGCCAGTGGGCTCACTGAGCTGTTTCTCAGGTTGGGGGAGTGTGCATGGACACAGTGTGTCAGCCAGCTTGGGTCAGCCTGCTGGGGTTGGGGCCATGGAGATGTTATTCTGGCTGGGGGCACAGGCCTGTGCTTTCTCAGCCAGCCTGGAGGTGTCTACCAGGAGTGGCCCATGAAGCTGTTTCCCAGGACCAGGTCACAGGTGCCAGTCTGCTCAAGTGGCCTGGAGGTGTGTCGGCCTGGGGGTGTGTCTGCCAGGGGCAACCAACAAGACTGTTACTCAGGTCCTGCTTGTGGGCACAGGGACTTTGGGCAGGCCAGGAACTGCCTGTGTTATTTTTCAGGCTCTGGGTGTGGGCATGTAGACAGCCTAGGGACATGCCAGCTGTTCAGTGGCTTGAGGCCCTTACCTGCTTGGCCGGAGGCACATAGAAGTTTGACTGGCTCAAAGGCAAGTTTGCCTTGGGTGGGACTGCCAGATTGTTTCTGTGGCTGGAAGTGGAGGTCACAGAGATTAGTTTCCCTGCCATGCAGGACTAGAGCAGCTGGTCCTGGGCCCAGGATCTGCACGGTTGGAGTTGTGTTCAGCCATCTGGATGGGCTTGGTGGAATGAAGACAAAGCCCCAGGGCTAGAAAAGCACTGTGGCTGCCAGAGTGGAATGCACTCAAGAGGTAGTGTCATGCTAAAGTAACCTCACGGGGTTGGGGGGAGATGGGGAGTGCACACTTTGCATTTCTAATCTGGAGCAATGCAACTGTATGAATTTCTGGCAGCTCTCCAAACTGGGCTCAGGGCTTGCAAGGACTGTGGGATTCTTCTGTAGTAAGGGCTGTTAGCGTTTCTGATGGCAATGGGGGCTGGTTGGGATCTTCTGCTTTCCTTTTCCCCACATTAGGAAGTCCCTCCAGACTCCAGGCCAGCCTAATCTGGGCAGGGGAAGACAAGGCTGCAGAGGTGTCTGTCCACTCCTCACTACACTCCAGCACTTTCCCTTTGACCTCCAGTCAAATCTTAGCTGTCTATTCATTGCCTTCATCCTTTCTTGTGTGGAGGATGAGCGCCTGGCATCTCAAATCATGTATTGCTCACTGACTGGGCACGGTGGCTCACACCTGTAATCCCAACACTTTAGGAGGCTGAGGCAGGTGGATCACCTGAGGTCAGGCATTGAAACCCAGCCTGGCCAACATGGCAAAACCTTGTCTCTACTAAAAAATACAAAAATTAGCCAGGTGTGATGGTGGGCATCTGTAATCCCAGCTACTTGGGAGGCTGAGGAAGGGGAAATTGCTTGAACCTGGGAGGCGGAGGTTGCAGCAAGCCAAGATCGTGCCACTGCTCTCCAGACTGGGCAACTGTGCAAGACTCCATCTCAAAAAAAAGAAAAGAAAGAATCGTGTGTTGCTGTAGTTTCTTCTTTATATGTTCTGGATACTAATTTTATCAGTTATAAATGTTGCAAATATATTCTTACAGTTGTTGACATGTCTTTTACTGTCTTTTTAATGTTCTTAGATGAAAGGAAATTCTTTTTTTTTTTAATTTTTATTGCATTATAGGTTTTGGGGTACATGTGCAGAACGTGCAAGATAGTTGCATAGGTACACACATGGCAGTGTGTTTTGCTGCCTTCCTCCCCTTCACCCACACTTGGTATTCATCCCCAGGCTATCCCCCCCAGCTCCCCCCGCTGTCCCTCCCCCATTTCCCCCAACAGTCCCCAGTGTATAGTAGACCGCCTCTCTGTGTCCATGTGTTCTCATTTTTCTCACCCACCTATGAGTGAGTATATGCAGTATTTCTTTTTCTGTTCTTGTGTCAGTTTGCTGAGAATGATGTTCTCCAGATTCATCCATGTCCTTACAAAGGACACAAACTCATCATTTTTGATTGCTGCATAATGTTCCATGGTGTATATGTGCCACATTTCCCCAGTCCAGTCTATCATCGATGGGCATTTGGGTTGGTTCTAGGTCTTTGCTATTGTAAACAGTGCTGCAATGAACATTCGTGTGCATGTGTCCTTATAGTAGAACGATTTATAGTCTTTTGGATAGATACCCAGTAATGGGATTGCTGGGTCAAATGGAATTTCTATTTCTAGGTCCCTGAGGAATCGCCACACTGTCTTCCACAATGGTTGAACTAATTTACATTCCCACCAACAGTGTAAGAGTGTTCCTATTTCTCCACATCCTCTCCAGCATCTGCTGTCTCCAGATTTTTTAATGATCGCCATTCTAACTGGTGTGAGATGATATCTCAATGTGGTTTTGATTTGCATCTCTCTAATGACCAATGATGATGAGCACTTTTTCATATGTTTGTTGGCCTCATGTATGTTTTCTTTTGTAAAGTTTCTGTTCATATCCTTTGCCCATTTTTGAATGGGCTTGTTTGTTTTTTTTCTGTAAATCTGTTTGAGTTCTTTGTAAATTCTGGATATCAGCCCTTTGTCAGATGTGTAAACTGCAAAGATTTTTTCCCATTCTGATGGTTGCCGATTCACTCTAGTGACTGTTTCTTTTGCCGTGCAGAAGCTGTGGAGTTTGATTAGGTCCCATTTGTCTATTTTGGCTTTTGTTGCCAATGCTTTTGGTGTTTTGTTCATGAAGTCCTCGCCTACTCCTATGTCCTGAACGGTTTTGCCTAGATTTTATTCTAGGGTTTTTATGGTGTCAGGCCTTACATTTAAGTCTTTAATCCATCTGGAGTTAATTTTAGTGTAAGGTGTCAGAAAGGGGTCCAGTTTCTGCTTTCTGCACATGGCTAGCCAGTTTTCCCAACACCATTTATTAAATAGGGAATCCTTTCCCCATTGCCTGTTTTTGTCTGGTTTATCAAAGATAATATGGTTGTAGATATGTTGTGTTGCCTCCGATGCTTCTGTTCTGTTCCATTGGTCTATATCTCTGTTTTGGTACCAGTACCATGCTGTTTTGATTACTGTAGCCTTGTAGTATAGTTTGAAGTCTGGTAGCGTGATGCCTCCCGCTGTGTTCTTTTTGCTTAGAATTGACTTGGCTATGCGGGCTCTTTTTTGGTTCCATATGAAATTCATGGTGGTTTTTTCCAGTTCTGTGAAGAAATTCAATGGTAGTTTGATGGGGATAGCATTGAATGTGTAAATTACTTTGGGCAGTATAGCCATTTTCACAATATTGATTCTTCCTAACCACGAACATGGAATGTTTCTCCATCTGTTTGTGTCCTCTCTTATTTCGTTGAGCAGTTGTTTATAGTTTTCCTTAAAGAGGTCCCTTACATTCCTAGTGAGTTGTATTCCTAGGTATTTTATTCTCTTTGTAGCAATTGTGAATGGCAGTTCGTTCTTAATTTGGTTCTCTTTAAGTCTGTTATTGGTGTATAGGAATGCTTGTGATTTTTGCACATTGATTTTATATCCTGAGACTTTGCCGAAGTTGCTTATCAGTTGCAGGAGCTTTTAGGCTGAGGTGATGGGATCTTCTAGGTATACTATCATGTCGTCTGCAAATAGAGACAATTTGGCTTCCACCTTTCCTATTTGAATACCCTTTATGTCTTTTTCTTGCCTGATTGCTCTGGCTAGAACTTCCAGTACTATGTTGAATAGAAGTGGTGAGAGAGGGCATCCTTGTCTAGTGCCGGATTTCAAAGGGAATGCTTCCAGTTTTTGCCCATTAAGTATGATATTGGCTGTTGGTTTGTCATAAATAGCTTTTATTACTTTGAGATATGTTCCATCAATACCAAGTTTATTGAGGGTTTTTAGCATAGAGGGCTGTTGAATTTTGTCAAATGCCTTCTCTGCGTCAATTGAGATAATCATGTGGTTTTTGTTTTTGCTTCTGTTTATGTGGTGAATTACATTTATAGACTTGCGTATGTTGAACCAGCCTTGCATCCCTGGGATGAATCCTACTTGATCATGATGGATAAGTTTTTTAATGTGCTGTTGCAATCGATTTGCCAATATTTTATTGAAGATTTCTGCATCTATGTTCATCATGGATATTGGCCAGAAGTTTTCTTTTCTTGTTGAGTCTCTGCTGGGTTTTGGTATCAGGATGATGTTGGTCTCATAAAATGATTTGGGAAGGGTTCCCTCTTTTTGGATTATTTGGAATAGTTTCAGAAGGAATGGTACCAGATCCTCTTTGTGTGTCTGGTAAAATTCAGCTGTGAACCCATCTGGACCTGGGCTTTTTTATGTGGTAGGCTCTTAATTGCTGCCTCAACTTCTGATCTTGTTATTGGTCTATTCATAGTTTCGGCTTCCTCCTGGTTTAGGCTTGGGAGGACACAGGCGTCCAGGAATTTATCCATTTCTTCCTGATTTACTAGTTTGTGTGCATAGAGTTGTTTGTAGTATTCTCTGATGATGGTTTGAATTTCTGTGGAATCTGTGGTGATTTCCCCTTTATCGTTTTTTATTGCCTCTATTTGGTTGTTCTCTCTTTTCTTTTTTATCAGTCTGGCTAGTGGTCTATTTTGTTGATCTTTTCAAAAAACCAGCTCTTAGATTTATTGATTTTTTGAAGGGTTTTTCGTGTCTCTATCTCCTTCAGTTCTGCTCTGATCTTAGTTATTTCTTGTCTTCGGCTAGGTTTTGAGCTTTTTTGATCTTGCTCCTCTAGCTCTTTCAATTTTGACGATAGGGTGTCAATTTTGGATCTCTCCACTCTTCTCATGTGGGCACTTAATGCTATATATTTTCCTCTACAGACTGCTTTAAATGTGTCCCAGAGATTCTGGTATGTTGTGTCTTCATTCTCGTTGGTTTCAAAGAACTTCTTTATTTCTGCCTTCATTTCATTGTTTATCCAATCAACATTCAAGAGCCAGTTGTTCAGTTTCCATGAAGCTGTGCAGTTCTGAGTTATTTTCTGAATTCTGAGTTCCAACTTGATTGCACTATGGTCTGAGAGACTGTTTGTTATGATTTCCATTGTTTTGCATTTGCTGAGGAGTGCTTTACTTCCAATTATGTGGTCAATTTTGGAGTAGGTGTGATGTGGTGCTGAGAAGAATGTATATTCTGTGGATTTGGGGTGGAGAGTTCTGTAAATGTCTATCAGGTTTGCTTGTTCCAGGTCTGAGTTCAAGTCCTGGATATCCCTGTTAATTTTCCGTCTGGTTGATCTGTCTGCTATTGACAGTGGAGTGTTAAAGTCTCCCACTATTATTGTGTGGGAGTCTAAGTCTCTTTGTAAGTCATTAAGAACTTGCCTTATATATCTGGGTGATCCCCCTCATTGGGTCCATATATATTTAGAATCGTTAGCTCTTCTTGTTGTATCAATCCTTTTACCATTATGTAATGACCTTCTTTGTCCCTTTTGATCTTTGTTGCTTTAAAGTCTATTTTATCAGAGATGAGAATTGCAACTCCTGCTTTTTTTTGCTCTCCTTTTGCTTGGTAAATCTTCCTCCATCCTTTTATTTTGAGCCTTTGTGTATCTTTGCATGTGAGGTGGGTTTCCTGGATACAGCATACTGATGGGTTTTGGTTTTTTATCCAATTTGCCTGTCTGTGTCTTTTGATTGGTGCATTTAGCCCATTTACATTCAGGGTTAATATTGTTATGTGTGAATTTGATACTGCCATTTTGATGCTAGCTGGCTGTTTTGCCCGTTGGTTCATGTACATTCTTCATTTTGTTGATGGTCTTTAGCATTTGGTATGCTTTTAGGATGGCTGGAACTGGTTGTTTCTTTCTATGTGTAGTGCCTCTTTCAGGAGCTCTTGTAAAGCAGGCCTAGTGGTGACAAAATCTCTGAGTATTTGCTTGTTCATGAAGGATTTTATTTTTCCTTCACTTATGAAGCTCAGTTTGGCTGGATATGAAATTCTGGGTTGAAAGCTCTTTTCTTTAAGGATGTTGAATATTGGCCCCCACTCTCTTCTGGCTTGTAGAGTCTCTGCCGAGAGATCTGCTGTGAGTCTGATGGGCTTCCCTTTGTGGGTGACCTGACCTTTCTCTCTGGCTGCCCTTAGTATTTTCTCCTTCATTTCAACCCTGGTGAATCTGACGATTATGTGCCTTGGGGTTGCTCTTCTTGCAGAGTATCTTTGTGGTGTTCTCTGTATTTCCTGGAGTTGAGTATTGACTTGTCTTGCTAGGTTGGGGAAATTTTCCTGGATAATATCCTGAAGAGTGTTTTCCAGCTTGGATTCATTCTCATCGTCACATTCTGGTACACCTATCAAACGTAGGTTGGGTCTCTTCACATAGTCCCACATTTCTTGGAGATTTTGTTCATTCCTTTTTGTACTTTTTTCTTTAATCTTGGTGTCTCATTTTATTTCATTGAGTTGATCTTCAACTTCTGATATTCTTTCTTCTGCTTGGTCAATTTGGCTGTTGAAACTTGTGCATGCTTCGCGAAGTTCTCGTGTTGTGTTTTTCAGCTCCTTCAATTCATTCATATTCCTCTCTAAGTTGTCCATTCTTGTTATCAATTCCTCGAATCTTTTTTCAAGGTTCTTAGTTTCTTTGCACTGGTTTAGTACATGTTCCTTTAGCTCACTGAAGTTTCTCATTATCCACTTTCTGAAGTCTGATTCCGTCATTTTGTCACATTCATTCTCCGTCCAGCTTTGTTCCCTTGCTGGTGAGGAGTTTTGGTCCTTTTTTGGAGGTGAGGTGTTTTGGTTTCGGGTGCTTTCCTCCTTTTTGTGCTGGTTTCTTCCCATCTTTATGGATTTATCTGCCTGTCATCTTAGTAGTTGCTGATTTTTCAATTGGGTCTCTGTGTGGACACTGAGATTGTTGATGATGAAGTATTTCTGATACTTAGTTTTCCCTCTAATGGTATATACCCTCTGCTGTATGAGTGCTGAGGTCCACTCCAGGCCCTGCTTGTCTGGGGTATACCTGCAGCAGCTGCGGAACAGTGAGGGATGATACCAGTTTCTTTTTCTGCTGTCCTTGTTCCAGAATAATGCCAGCCAAATGTCAGTCTGATTAGTCCTTTTCTGGGGTGACTCCTTGGATATACAGGGGTCAGGGAGCTGCTTGAGGAGACAGTCTGTGCTTTATAGGAGCTCCAGTGCTGAGCTGTGAGCTCCATTGTTCATTCAGCGTTGTTGGGAGGTTGTTTATGTCTGCTGCTATAGAACTCATAAAACACCACCCTTTTTTTTTCCCCTTTTAGATGCTCTGACTCAGGGAGTTGGGGCTTTCTTTATGAGTATCTGTTGCACTGTCCTGCCCCACTAGGCGGCAGTCTATTCACTATTTGCCTGCCGGGGCTCTGACCTGCTAGCGCGGGTCCGCCCTGTTGCTGCTGGGCTCCCTTCTGCTGTGGAGCCTGGAGTCTCTCTGTTATGGCAGGTTGCCTCGGCAATGGCAGGCCGCGTCAGTCCTGGGCGGTACTTCAGTGGGGGTGGACTGCGTCAGCAATGGTGGACGCCCCTCCCTCACTGGGCTGCACCGTCCTAGATGCCGGCAGCAAAACTCTCAGCCCCAAGCATCTCCAGTCGCCGCCCTGCTTGTCCCCATGAGCGTGGGACCCGCCGAGCCCGATCACCCAGCTCCCTGCCTCAGAGTCTGTCCTCTCTCTCTCTCTCTCTTCCTCTTCCCAAGCTGAAAGGTCGACTCTCTCACTGGCGCCCCAGTAGCCTGCCGATAGGGCACTGGGATCCGTGCGATCTCCCGTGCCACTGCCCACTACCCCGGCTCAGATCACGCTTCCAAGGAAACTCCTGGTCTGGCTCATTGTCCAAGTCCCGTTCAATCAGATGAACATGCCAATCTGCCCTTCCAAATCTCAGATTGCTGGTTTAACAGGGCACCCAGACCAGTGAGTTCCGTGCCGGGTCCCGCTGCGGCGCCAGCCGAAGAGGCGGCGGGAGCTGGCTGTGTTAGCCGGCTGCTAGCATCCCATGTCTCTCCCACACCTGGGACTTTCAACGCTCTGTGGGCATAAAAGGAACATCCGAGAATGCAGCTAGGACTCACCCTCTGCGCCTTCACTGAGAGCTGCAATCCTGAGTCGCCTCTACGACGCCATCTTGCCTCTCCCCCATGAAAGGAAATTCTTAAGTTTAACACAGCTAAATTTGTCTTTTAGATTTACATAAGTAGTATCTTGTCTAAGAAACCCTTTACTACACAGAGGCTGCATATGCATAAGCCTCTAAAAGTCACGAAGATTTGCCTTTCACACACAAGTTGTTAATTTCTCAGGATTTAACTGTTGTGTATGGTAAGAAAACTGTCTCTTCTTTACCCAGTTACTTGTTACTCTGCCTCTGTCTTAAATTCCGCTTTTATAGAGATAGGTATCAGCTGTTTTTGACCTCTCTTTCTAGGTTTGACTTTCAATCCCTGCATCAACATGACTCTGTCAATACCTATAGCCTTATCATAAGTCTTTACATCTGCTAGAGCAAGTATACTTTTTCCTTCTCTTCCTCTTTCTTCCTCCTCCCCTTTGCTTCTCCTCCTCCTCCATTTTTTTTTTTTGAGACAGAGTCTCACTGTGTCACCAGGCACTAGGCAGGAGTGCAGTGGCGCCACCTTGACTCACTGCAACCTCTGCCTCCCGGGTTCAAGCAATTCTCCTGCCTCAGCCTCCCGAGTAGCTGGGACTACAGGCGCATGCCACCACGCCCAGCTAATGTTTTTGTATTTTTGGTAGAGACGTGGTTTCACCCTGTTGGCCAGAATGGTCTTCATCTCTTGACCTCGTGATCCGCCCGCCTCAGCCTCCCAAAGTGATGGGATTACAGGCATGAGCCACCGTGCCTGGCCCCCCTCCTTCTCCTTCTTATGTGTATTAGCTGTTCTTAGGCCTTTGCTCTTACATATTAATTTTTCAGATTCCCCTAGTAACTCAAACCTAGTTGGGATTTTTATTGGAATTGCTTTAAACCTCTAAATCAATATTGAGGGAATTAATATCTTTGTAAAATTAAATCTTCCTATTCAAGAGTATTATATATTTATACATTAAGTTAAATCTTCTCTAATATCTTTCGGTAAAGTTTTAAAATTTTCTTCCTTCAAGGTTTGCAAATCTTAGATTTATTGTTAGCTAACTTTTGTTACTGTTTTAAATTACGTATTTATGAAACTATGTTTTTGTTGTTGCTGTTGGCATATAGAAAGGCAAGTCACTTTTGTGTACTTGTCTTATTATTCCCAAAACTTTGTAGATTCTTTTTTATTTTCTACACAAACTATTATGTTGTCTATTAATAATGATAGTATTGCTTCCTCTTTCCCAGTGTTTCCCCAACTACACTGGCTAGAAGCCTCAGCACAGTGTTGAAGCAGAATTGAGTGTATCGTTACATTAGCCCTGATTTTAAAGGGAACAGTTATAACATTTCATAATCAAAAATGATAATTGCTGTAGACTGTTAACCAGTCACTTTATCAGGTTGAGAAATCACCGTATGTTTCTCATTTGCTAAGAGTTTTTCTTCACTCGATCTGCTCGTTTGATTATTTGTATAGATTGTCTAGTGTTAAACTATTGTTGAGTTTCTGTGACAAACCTGACTTGGTCATACAGCCTTATCATCTTTGTTGATTGTTGGATGTAGTTTGCTAGTATGTGTTTGGGATTTTTAAATCTATATAATAAATAATAACAGCTTCAAGGTTTCCTTTCTCATCCAGTCCTGGTTTTAGAATTGAGGCTGCTATGAGTATATGCAAATCATCAACAGGGAGCAAAACTAACCCAGGGCCAGGGCTGGGCTCGGAGCGTCATTGATGTGTGTGCCCAAGCCCTTGCTTCCCTCGGGCTGCTCCTAGATGATGACTGAGCTTGCAGGGACACTCACGCAGTCCATTCCCGAGTGACTCATCTGTCCACCAACTCTGCCAAACCTCTCCTTGACTGCCCAGGAGTCTGGGTGCCTCTGTGCATCTTCCTTTCCTTTCTGACAGTACGTCCCAGGTCCATTTTATATCACAGGAATTTTTCCCAATAAAATCATGCACTTTTAATTCATTTTGGAACTTGCTTCTCAGAGGACTTGCCTTAACAGAAATCTAGACAAGTGAGAGCAAAAGATTGAAAAATCTGCTCCCTGAAAGTTCAGTGGAGCTTGCCTTCAAAGCCATCTAGCGGATGTCTTCTTGTGGTGAAGCACTGAACCACTCATCCATTTTATTTTATTGCTACAGTATGAGTTAGGCTTCCTATTTTTGGAACCAATTTTGGTAGTTAGGCATTTCTAGGAATTCGTTCATTTCATTAAGTTTTCTAGTGCATAGGCAGAAAGTTGTGGATACTTTTCTCTTAGCTTTTTAGTATCTCCCAGATACTTGCTCCTGAACTTGGCTATTTAAAAAGAAAAAATAAATACCTCCCAGATCTGTAATTATGCCCATTTTCTATTTTGATATTGTCTATTCATGCATTCTGTCATTGCTTCTTGATCCATCTCACCAGAGGTTTGCCTGCTTCATCAATCTTTTCAAAGAGCTAGGTTTGGCTTTCTTGACATTATCTTCACTTTTTTCTTTTTCTTTTTTTCTTGTATTTCATTATTTTCTGCCCTTTTTCTCCATTTTTCTTACTTTGAGTAAATTTGATGGTCCTTTGTCTAATTCTATATTCCATGCTGTCAGAAGCAAAAGCCAGCTGTATATCATTTATCTATGCCAGAAAAAATATAATACATTTAAAAGAAAGAGGTTTGATTTTTAATTCAATATCTATTCCACTTACAAAACTGATATTTCTATTACCATTCACCCTTTGGAGTTTTAAATATCTGAAGCACTATTTTTCAGGCTATACACTTTGAAGTTTATATGTAATTGTATTTATACCTAATTCTGGGTCTTTCTTGGCCATATTTGATCTAGTAATTGTAGCAAGTATATACCATTCTATTTTATTGAAGGAAAACATATTTCCCTAATCAAAATAAAGTACAATTTAATTACTAACTAAGCCAGTTAGTAACCAAGGAAATATCTTGCAAGTTCCTGTTCTATGAGAGCAAAGGAACTATAGTAACTCAATAAACGTTTATCTAAGAAAAGAAACACATCAGCATGTACTTGACGTTTCTTTGGTTATTGAAGATTCAAGCCCTTTTGGTGTGTTAGGAAACGTTAATTCAGTTGGCCCAATAAGTAATCTTAAAAATTGGAAAGCAATCAGATGAAACTGACTATTCGTTTTCATTCATTCAAAGCAGATGACAGCAGTAAAAATCTGGTAGTAATTTTTTGAAAATGTGATTTGCGATAACATGTCTACTTCCTTTGACGTATGTTTAAAATAGTAAAGTTCCAGTATTTAGAATGGAAAGCAATTCTCATTGCATCTGTTGCAAACTAACTCTGTCAATAAGATTAAACAACATACTAAGATTCTGCTAACCTCAGAAACTACAAAAAAGCAAGCAATCGCCAACAAAGTTTTGAATGGCCAGCTCCAATTAACTAAAGTGATAAATATTCTGACAGCTGATTCTGGGATTAAAGCTCTGATAATATGAACTCCCCAAAATGCTTATTGTATTGCAGCCAGTCTAGAGCTATTGGAGGAAGCTGTCATTAAAGTAGGATTCTATGAAACAGCTTTAAGAGTAGAGTAAAAAAAAAAAAAAGCAGAGGGAGAAACACAAATACTGCTTGGCCAATAGACTTTGGGTGAATCTAGACTTTTTGGGAACCCGTTGGGGATCAATCTAAATCAAGACGATCTACCTTTGGCTATTACACCATCCAAAGTTCAAGCCTTCTCTGTTCTTGAAAAGTAAAGGATGTTATATGAAAACACCGGGAAGGACATTAATGGCCATCTTCTATTTAGTTAAGTCCTTAAAAGCCTAGAAAAAACACAACAGAGTCAGTCCCCAGAAACAAGAGAACCTACTAGAAATGCATGTTTGGGGTTCTGACAGCTACCAAAAATGGCTAAATGGGATTTGCCATTAATTTTTTTAAGAGTTTCTGGTTTTAAAACTGCTATTCTTGATGTTACCTATAGATCTTACAGAAAAATCTCTGCCAATATCAATGCATAAGAGAAAAACAGTATTAAAATCTACAGACACAAGCAAAAGTTGACATTTTATTGACATTCATAGTAGTGTTTATTTGACCAATACTCATTAAGTGTCTACTATGGAGACACAGCATAGAACAGGGCAGATTCTTTTCCTGGATCATGGAATTCATGTTGTAGCAGAAAAGAAAACAGTAAGCAAGAAGTTATAGTTCTGGTTATAATGGTTCATTGAACACACTCACCTAGAGCAACTACTGACACAAAGAATGCACTTAAGAAATGTGCAAAGATCTGGAATCAACCCAAATGCCCATCGATTATAGACTGGACTGGGAAAATGTGGCACATATACACCATGGAATATTATGCAGCCATCAAAAACAATGAGTTCATGTTCTTTGTAGGGACATGGATGAACCTGGAGAACATCATTCTCAGCAAACTGACACAAGAACAGAAAATGACATACCGCATGTTCTCACTCATAGGTGGGTGTTGAACAATGAGAATGCATGGACACAGGGAGGGGAGCACTACACACTGGGGTCTGTTGGGGGGAATAGGGGAGGGACAGTAGGGGGTGGGGAGTTGGGGAGAGATAGCATGGGGAGAAATGCCAGATATAGGCGAAGGGAAGGAAGGCAGCAAATCACACTGCCGTGTGTACCTATGCAACTATCTTGCATATTCCTCACATGTACCCCAAAACCTAAAATGCAATTAAAAAAAAAAAAAGAAATGGCAGCCCAGAAGGAGAAGTGAATGTTACAAGGTGGCCTGACCTAGGCTGGGAGCCAAGGAGGACTTCTTGAAGAAGCAGTGTTTCCACTGAGATCTGCGGGATGAATGGGAATGAATCAGATGGAAGTCAAATGTGTGAGAGATAACCTAACTTTATCTGTTACTTGAGACTGTCTTGCCATGTGTAGAAATAACTCGCCAGAGCACCATGGAGCATTGATATATTTTTATCGTGATAAAATACACACAACATGTTTAGCATCTTAATCATGTTTAAGTGTACGCTTCAGTAGTATTAAATACATTCAGATTGTTGTGCAGTGATCACCACTATTCATCTCCAGGACTCTTTATCTTGCAAAATAGAAACTCTATGCCCATTAAGCAACAGCTCTCCATTCTTGCCTTCCCCCAGCCCCTGGCAACCACCATTCTACTCTGTCTCTATGACTTTGACTACTCTGGGCACCTCATATAAGTGGAATCACATCGTCTTTTTCCCTTTGTGACTGGCTTATTTCACCTAGCATGATTCACACATTTCACATAGCAAGGTTCATCCACGTTGTAGTATTTGTCAGAATGTCCTTCCTTTTTAATGCTGAATCATACTCCATTGTATGTATACATCATATTTTGTTCATGCATTTGTCTGTCAGTGGTCACTTGGGTTGCTTGCCCCTCCTGGCTATTGTGAATAATGCTGCTATGAACATATGTGTACAAATATCTCTTTGAGACCTTGCTTTCCATTCTTCAGGGTACGTACTTAGAAGTAGGATTACTGGATCATCTGGTAATTCTATTTTTAATTTTTTGAAAAACCACCATACTGTTTTGCACAGTAGCTGCAACATTTTACATTCCCTCCACCACCAATACAAAAAGGTTCCTATTAACTCGACAGATTTGTGTGTGTGACTATGGTAGTGTTTTTCATTTAATAGTCATAGACCTTGGACAGAATCATTATGTATCATCAAGAGACACACTCCAGAAAAGGCAAAGGCTTCTACAAAACTGTTTCTAAATAAATCACAATTTTTCTTCAGTTTCCCATTTTTACTATTAGAAGCCACAAACAGGCCTGTTCTAATTTTGTTTCACAGTATTTATTGTGCAAATGTGTGTTTTGCAACAAGGTCATGTACAAAAGCCTAGATTCTGAGCATCAGCCTTGAGACTAACTATGATGTTGGTTGACTTTTGTCTTGAAGGCTGCTGCCATTCAAGAAGTGTTTCCCAAGTCCCCATGTTCCCTGGCTGGGGTCCTCACACCAGGACTTAACTGGGTGAGTCAGGGTCTCAACACTCCATCCACTGCTGCCGGCTTCCTGAGTGAGGCCGCTAATAACATGGGTCAGTACAAAATGCACAAAAATGTGTTCTCACAGCCAAGACAGTAGGTAGCTTTTCTGTTTTAGCCATGACACGTCAGGAGGGGCTACGGTCTGAAGTTTTGCATCCTTCCAAAATTCATGGATTAAAACCTAACCCATAAAGTCATGGTATTAATCGGTAGGGCCTTTGAGGATAATTTGGCCATGAGGGTGGAGCCTACATGATTGGATTAGTGCCCTTATAAAAGAGACCTGGGGGAGCCTCTCAGTTCCTCTTTGCCCTTCCACCACGTGAGGATGCAGCAAGAAGTTGTGACCTGTGAAGCAGAGAGCCCTCACCAGGAAACAAACCTGCCGGCACTTTGGTCTTGGACTTCCCGCCCTCCAGAACTGTGAGCAATAAATTTCTGTTTATAATAATTTATAAATTGCCCAGTCCAAAGTGTTTTGTTGTACCAGCCCAAGCAGACCAAGGCAGGAGGTCAGGGAAATGTCTCTACCTGGATATTCAAGAGAGACCAACTATGGTGCTTTCAGGGGACTCCTCCAAAGCCGTACCTGGCTTTCTCCAGTTTTCCTAATTGGGAAATGAGCCACCCAAGGTCAGACACTGACACATCATTATCTCAGCTCACATTTTAAAATAAAGATTTCCTCTGTTCTAGGTACAAGAAAATAACTGTTCAGTGTGACATATACCCAGAATAGTAATTAACTTGATGAGAGGACCAAGAGAAACTCAAAATTAAAAAAAAAAAAGGAGAGCCCCCCCCAACCCCTGCTTTTAAATTTGGCTCTAAGGAGCTCTGCTAACTAAGACTAATAGAGTGATTCTTTCTTTCTAAAGTATTCCATAAGAGGCAAGAGTTGGTAAAAGCAGTACAGAATGCAGTGTCCCTAGTTAAATAGAGTCCCATGAATTCATTAAATGGGATTCTTAAATGGAACAAAGTCAGTCATTGTGCTGTGGTGAGGAAGAGAGCAGAAGGTGAAGGGAAGATGGGGTGGGGGGAAGAGGGAAAGACTGAACTGTCTACTGCAGTTACTTTACATTTTCACTTGCAATCAGTTGCTGAGGCAGGAGAGAGAAGTGGTTAAGAGTGCAGATATTGTGAAAATCAGAGAGTGTTTTTTTCTGTTTACTATGTGCTGGAACATTTTAAGAACTTTGCTATAAACATCAGATTGTCCTTCAAAATGTGTTACAAATTAATTTCACAACACAATGCCAGAGTGTGGCTTTTTCATGTCTTCATTGCCACACACACAGAGCTCTCGCTCTCTCTTGCTCTCGCTCTCTCTCTCTCTCTCTCTCCCCCCACTTTCCCTCTCCCTCTCTCTTTCTCTCTTACACATACACAACACACACACACACACACACACACACACACACACACACAAATAATATCTCATGGCCATTTTATCTGAATTTCTTTGAGTAGTGAGGTTGAACATGTTTCCATGTTTATTGCCAATTTTCTTTTTCTTTTTTCTTTTTTCTTTTTGACAGAGTCTCACTGTGTCACCCAGGCTGAAGTGCAGCAGTGCCATCTCAACTCACTGTAAACTCTGCCTCCTGGGTTCAAGCGATTCACCTGCCTCAGCCTCCTGAGTAGCTGGGATTATAGGTGCATGCCACCATGCCTGGCTAATTTTTTTTTTATTATTATTTTTCAGTAGAGACAAGGTTTCACCATGTTGTTCAGGCTGGTCTCGAACTCCTGACCTTGTGATCTGCCTGCCTCGGCCTCCTAAAGTGCTGGGATTACAGGTGTGAGCCACCACACCTGGCCACTATTTTTTTTTTAATTGTGAAGTGACTATTTTTGTTCTTTGCCCATTTTCCTTCTGGAATATTCTGTTTTCCTTGACTAACAGGTCAGAGACTTTTATATATTTAAGGTAGTAGCCCTTTGACTGGCATGTAATCTTCAAATTGTTTCTTAGAGTTGGTCATTTGCCTTTTCGTTTTTTACTTGGTATTTTTCATAGAGATAAATTTTTAAATTTTTTAAGTGGACAAATCTATACTTGTTGTCCTTTGTGGTTTCTTAATTGGTGTTATGTTTAGAAAGTCTTGCTTGAATCAAAATTACATAAATGACCTGTATCATATTCTGGTTTTTCAAATGGTTTTATGTTTTACATTTAAATAATTCTACCAGAATATTTTCATGTAAATTGGAAGGTATTGATGGAATATTCCAATGTTTAGGTGGTGCTCCAGGCTCTCCCAAGCTCAAGGAATAACCCTGGTGTGCTTAAGCTACATGGTCAGGCCAAGTGTGGTGGCAGGCACCTGTAATCCCAGGTACTCAGGAGGCTGAAACAGGAGAATTGCTTGAACCCAGGAGGTAGAGGTTGCAGTGAGCCACAGTACTCCAGCCTGGGTGACAGAGTGAGACTGTCTCAAAAATAAATAAATAAATAATAAACTACATGGTCTTGGGACTTGATCAGATGTCCCTGGAGATCATAAAATAATGCATTCTGCTGTCAGTTCCACGCCCTGCCTCTTCCCACACTCCTGGCATCCCTGGGATTCCTTCCCCGATCCAGTTCTCCTCTGCTTCTGTGGAAACTCAAGCTAAGCCTCGAGCATAGTAAAAAAACAAATGGGAGTTAATTTTTTTTTTTTTTTTTGAGACGGAGTTTCGCTCTTGTTACCCAGGCTGGAGTGCAATGGCGCGATCTCGGCTCACCGCAACCTCCGCCTCCTGGGTTCAGGCAATTCTCCTGCCTCAGCCTCCGAAGTAGCTGGGATTACAGGCACGTGCCACCATGCCCAGCTAATTTTTTGTATTTTTAGTAGAGACGGGGTTTCACCATGTTGACCAGGATGGTCTCGATCTGTTGACCTTGTGATCCACCTGCCTCGGCCTCCCAAAGTGCTGGGATTACAGGCTTGAGCCACTGTGCCCCGCCGGGAGTTAATTTCAAACTTCACCCCTCTCCATACGCACATGGCATCTACTGTATCTGCTTTCCTTGTGTTTAATTTTTTTACTCATCATATTCATTGTGATCTCTTTTCTCTGTGTGCCAGCAGAATTTCTCAAGCTTATCTTCTAAATCCTGAATTTGGTTTCTGTAATAGTCAATCTACCCTTTGTTGCTTCTGTTGCTTTTCCTGATGATTTTTCTTCTAAAAACAATATAGGCATTAACAAATTCTTTCCTTTCTGTGACTTCATTGCCTTCTAGAATCTTGGAAAGGGCATGCATTAGAGGTTTTCAAAAATGTTCTTCTTTTTTCATAGGGGGACTCTTATAACTTCATGATAGCTCAGGTTTGTCATGTTGTATTGAACTCCTAAAATGCTTTTAATGGTTGGTTAAGTTTTCCCTGATCCTTCATTTTTTTTGTAGACAAAATCTACACATTTTTCAGAATTTGTAGATGAGGTGTTTTTCTTGATGATACATAAATTATGATTTTGTACAAGACCCATGGACAAGGCAACTGCCACAGTCACACACACACAGAATGGGTGGATCACACTTCAGATATCTGGGGCACAGACCTCTAGATAATAGAAAAGTTTAGATCTGCTCTAGTTTCTCTTCGCCACATTTTGACACTGCAAATTACATTTACTACTTGTCTCTGGGCCAGACTGCTCTGATTCTCTTGCTCACAATGAAATGGAAATTTCCTGGCATTGAGAGAGTGTCAGTACCGGTTAGAGGATTCCACCCACTTTTTTTCCTGATAAAATGCAATGCCAAACAACATCTCCATATCACTTGCATTTCCTTCAGCTCCTTATTGGGAAATCTAAAGCCTTTGAGCAGAGCTAGGGCCCTCAGCTGCTGTTCCTATTAGAGGCAGACAAATACAACAGTGTGCCCATGGGCTAGGGTTAAAATTTATGAATCTGGGGGGCATTCCATTTCAGCAACTGAAGGTTAAGGAAGCAGAAACTGTAACTTGATAAAGAAATTTATTCACAGCCTTGCTGGGGCTTAATGTCAGTAGAGTTTACTGACATTAATACTATTTACTGACATAATACTATTTACATAGTATTAATCCTTCTTCAATAGAAAAAGGGGAATATATACTCATTCAGGAGCCACGGTAATCATGTAGTAATCCTCTCTATTCAAGGAAAAAGAAAAAATGGTTACACAAACACTTAAACTAAATGAGCCCTGGGGATCCATTCAAGTCTTTCTGCATCCTATCATCCTGAGTGATCCTGAGTGACTTTATCTCCTTCTGAAAGTATTTTGATCATCTCTTTAATGTCTTCAGTCTGTCTCCCCCAACTAGAATGTAAATTAAATGAAGGCAAGAGATCTTGCCTTTGTTGTTCTCTAACTGAAAGCCCAACACCTAGAACTGTGCCTGGCACATAATAGATGGTCAGTTAACAACTACTAACTGAATTCATGGTGGATGGCTGGATGATGGATGCATCAGTGAATGAAAACAGGTAAGAAATTTCTCAAGCCATAGTTTTCCTTTCTTTGGCCTTTACCCAAGACAAAATAAAAATTAGGGGGGCGTGATGGTTGGTTGTGTAGCCCCACAAAGATGGTTAATTTTGTATTGACCTAAGAATACCCAAGTAAGAGCATTTTTTACTGTTGCTATCAGAAGATCATCATTCATTGGTCTTAAACAGGTCATTAAGTCACCAACTACATTAGCCTGTTGATTTTTTAAAATTACCCAGTGCACCATTTTCTTTAACTGATCATTAATTCAAGTCTGTCTCCTTCACACAGTGGCTCTCACTGGCAGAAAACACGATCCAAATTAACCGGGGTTTCTGCACCAAATGTTGGAATGACCTAGCCTTTTCCTTGGTGGTGGTAGTCAGATACCACACAACCAGTTTTTTTTTTAAAGACGGGGTTTCACCATGCTGGTCAGGCTGGTCTTGAACTCCTGACCTCAGGTGATCCACCCGCCTTGGCCTCCAAAGTGCTTGGATTACAGGCATGAGCCACCATGCCCGGCTGCACAACCATTCTTTAGAACAAAGCCAGCATAGGAACAAGGTTTCAAGGGCACTCGTATGCATATTGGTATTTGGGGTAGGGGTATCAGCCCCAGGCTCATTTGTCTTAGACATCTGTTTTTCTCATCCAAAGAGAGCAGCCTTAGATTTGGAGCCTGCAACCTCAGAGGCCATTCGTTACGGATGTGCCGGGCAGTGTCTTGAGCTTTGAACACCACCAGTCCTGTCAAGAGCAGCTGGTCCCTAGGACCACCCTGAAAAAGGGAGTCTCTAGAACCTCCCCATTGTAAATGACTGTGGGTCACAAGTTATCTTTCCCAACTCCCCAGACAATATTCTTCATGCCCTTGGTTTGGGTCATAGACACTTCCTTTTGCGACAAGCCGGGTCTCACCAATAGCTGAACAGGCAGACCGCCAGGACAACTGTTTGCACACTGAGTGGTTAACTTACATATGAAAAGCTGATAGACAAGAAATAACTAAGATCAGAGCAGAATTGAAGGAGATAGAGACACAAAAAAACCCTTCAAAAAATCAATAAGTCCAAGAGCTGGTTTTTTGAAAAGATCAACAAAATAGACAGACCACTAGCCAGATTGATAAAAAAGAAAAGAGAGAATAACCAAATAGAGAATAACCAAATAGATGCCATAAAAAACGATAAAGGGGAAATCACCACAGATTCCACAGAAATTCAAACCATCATCAGAGAATATTACAAACAACTCTATGTACATAAACTAGTAAACCAGGAAGAAATGGATAAATTCCTGGACACCTGTGTCCTCCCAAGCCTAAACCAGGAGGAAGCCGAAACTATGAATAGACCAATAACAAGGTCTGAAGTTGAGGCAGCAATTAAGAGCCTACCACACAAAAAAAGCCCAGGTCCAGATGGGTTCACAGCCGAATTCTACCAGACAAAGAGGAACTGTTACCATTCCTTCTGAAACTATTCCAAATAATCCAAAAAGAGGGAATCCTTCCCAAATCATTTTATGAGACCAACATCATCCTGATACCAAAACCCAGCAGAGACTCAACAAGAAAAGAAAACTTCAGGCCAATATCCATGATGAACATAGATGCAAAAATCTTCAATAAAATACTGGCAAGCCGATTGCAACGGCACATCAAAAAGCTTATCCACCATGATCAAGTAGGATTCATCCCGGGGATGCAAGGTTGGTTGAACGTATGCAAGTCTATAAATGTAATTCACCACATAAACAGAACCAAAAACAAAAACCACATGATTATCTCAATTGACGCAGAGAAGGCATTTGACAAAATTCAACAGCCCTTATGCTAAAAACCCTCAATAAACTCGGTATTGATGGAACGTATCTCAAAATAATAAAAGCTATTTACGACAAACCAACAGCCAATATCATACTAAATGGGCAAAAACTGGAAGCATTCCCTTTGAAATCTGGCACTAGACAAGGATGCCCTCTCTCACCACTCCTATTCAATATAGTACTGGAAGTTCTAGCCAGAGAAATCAAGCAAGAAAAAGAAATAAAGGGTATTCAAATAGGAAAGGAGGAAGCCAAATTGTCTCTATTTGCAGATGACATGATAGTATATCTAGAAGACCCCATTGTCTCAGCCCAAAAACTCCTGAAACTGATAAGCAACTTCAGCAAAGTCTCAGGATATAAAATCAATGTGCAAAAATCACAAGCATTCCTATACACCAATAACAGACTTAAAGAGAACAAAATCAAGAACGAACTGCCATTCACAATTGCTACAAAGAGAATAAAATACCTAGGAATACATCTTACAAGGAATGTAAGGGACCTCTTCAAGGAGAACTACAAACCATTGCTCAACAAAATAAGAGAGGACACAAACAGATGGAGAAACATTCCATGTTCATGATTAGGAAGAATCAATATTGTGAAAATGGCCATACTGCCCAAAGTAATTTACAGACTCAATGCTATCCCCATCACGCTACCATTGACTTTCTTCACAGAACTGGAACAAAACACTTTGAACTTCATATGGAACCAAAAGAGAGCCCGCATAGCCAAGTCAATTCTAAGCAAAAAGAACACAGCAGGAGGCATCACACTACCGGACTTCAAACTATACTACAAGGCTACAGTAATCAAAACAGCATGGCACTGATACCAAAACAGAGATATAGACCAATGGAACAGAACAGAGGCATCGGAGGCAATACAACATATCTACAACCATACAATCTTTGATAAACCTGACAAAAACAAGCAATGGGGAAAGAATTCCCTGTTTAATAAATGGTGTTGGGAAAACTGGCTAGCCATGTGCAGAAAGCAGAAACTGGACCCCTTCCTGACACCTTACACTAAAATTAACTCCAGAAGGATTAAAGACTTAAACATAAGACCTGGCACCATAAAAACCCTAGAAGAAAATCTAGGCAAAACCATTCAGGACATAGGAGTAGGCAAGGACTTCATGACCAAAACACCAAAAGCATTGGCAACAAAAGCCAAAATAGACACATGGGACCTAATCAAACTCCACAGCTTCTGCACGGCAAAAGAAACAGTCACTAGAGCGAATTGGCAACCAACAGAATGGGAAAAAAATTTTGCAGTTTACCCATCTGACAAAGGGCTGATATCCAGAATTTACAAAGAACTCAACAGATTTACAAGAAAAAAACAAACAAGCTCATTCAAAAATGGGCAAAGGATATGAACAGACACTTTACCAAAGAAGACATACATGAGGCCAACAAACACATGAAAAAATGCTCATCATCACTGGTCATTAGAGAAATGCAAATCAAAACCACATTGAGATACCATCTCACGCCAGTTAGAATGGTGATCATTAAAAAATCTGGAGACAACAGATGCTGGAGAGAATGTGGAGAAATAGGAACACTTTTACATTGCTGGTGGGAGTGTAAATTAGTTCAACCATTGTGGAAGACAGTGTGGCGATTCCTCAAGGACCTAGAAATAGAAATTCCATTTGACCCAGCAATCCCATTACTGGGTATATATCCAAAGGACTATAAATAGTTCTACTATAAGGACACATGCACATGAATGTTCATTGCAGCACTGTTTACAATAGCAAAGACCTGGAACCAACCCAAATACCCATCGATAATAGACTGGACCGTGAAAATGTGACACATATACACCATGGAATATTATGCAGCAATCAAAAATGATGAGTTCATGTCCTTTTTAGGGACTTGGATGAATCTGGAGAACATCATTCTCAGCAAACTGACACAAGAACAGAAAATGAAATACCGCATATTCTCACTCATAGGCGGGTGATGAACAATGAGAACACATGGACACAGGGAGGGGAGCACTACACACTGGGGTCTATTGGGGGGAATAGGGGAGGGACAGCGGGTGGGGAGAGCTGGGGAGGGATAGCATGGGGAGAAATGCCAGATGTGGGTGAAGGGAGGAAGACAGCAAGTCACACTGCCATGTGTGTGTACCTATGCAACTATCTTGCATGTTCTGCACATGTACCTCAAAACCTAAAATGCAATTAAAAAAAAAAAAAAAGAAAAGCTGATAGAGCCAGTGTCCTTATACAAAGGCTGGAACGTCACAAAAGCCCACCACCAGTTTTGCCTAGGCTTTTCCTGGGCCTTGAAGCATGACAAGGTAACGAAGGAGTTCTTAACAGGACCTATTTAGGATTAAACCAGTTTAATTAGGGTCTGAAGAAACTGCCACACCTCCACAAACAAGTTTTATTGGGGTCTAAAGGAACTCTCCAAACCTCCATGATGTAGCAGGAGACAAGATAAGGATAATCACCCCAGCACTTTAGAGTCAGTAAATTACTGAGGCTCCAGAGGAATGTCTTCTGGACTCAGACCTTAGAGATTAGAAAAAGTTAATCACTTACATCTTGAGATGAATGCACGCTTATACATACACATACAGCTCAGAAGGTGTATAAGCTCTGGAAAACATTGTAATTTTGAGTTGGTCTGGTGATATTTTCCCGGCCTTCTCCCTGTTCCTATTACAGAAGTAAACTCCCTTCTTTTCCAGTTCATCTGCATCTTATCTCTGGGCCAATAAGCAGCCTGACCCTCAGTTTGGTTCAGGAACACTTTTGCTTCCCCCACACTTCTTCCCTGCTCAGCCAGCCCATGGCTAGAGGGTATCATTTCAGTTACCTTTTTGGCTAAGTATAATCAGTAAATCAGCATCAAATAATTCCCTCAAATTTTGTTTAAAAAAAACCAAATACCGGCCGGGCGCGGTGGCTCAAGCCTGTAATCCCAGCACTTTGGGAGGCCGAGGCGGGTGGATCACGAGGTCAACAGATCGAGACCATCCTGGTCAACATGGTGAAACCCCGTCTCTACTAAAGATACAAAAAATTAGCTGGGCATGGTGGCATGTGCCTGTAATCCCAGCTACTCGGGAGGCTGAGGCAGGAGAATTGCCTGAACCCAGGAGGTGGAGGTTGCCGTGAGCCGAGATCGCGCCATTGCACTCCAGCCTGGGTAACAAGAGCGAAACTCCGTCTCAAAAAAAAAAAAAAAAAAAAAAACCCAAATACCTATTGTTTTAGGTGCAAATGTCTGATCACTGTTTTCCAGTTCAATGACAATGGTGACTGTTTTGACCTCCTCAGTGGTCAGTCCCCAGGTCCCTTTAT
The DNA here is from genome assembly GCA_031835075.1 of Saguinus oedipus. Classification (NCBI taxonomy): domain Eukaryota; kingdom Metazoa; phylum Chordata; class Mammalia; order Primates; family Cebidae; genus Saguinus; species Saguinus oedipus. The sequence continues at coordinate 170,110,377 of CM063172.1, read as the reverse complement.
CAGGTGGCTTTATCAGGTCTGTGTGGGTTGGGTCATCACCTGACCTCACCCTCCCTGAGCAGGGGACAGGTTGGGAGGGAGACTGTGGCTGTGGGAATTTCTGAGTCTTACCAGTTCTGGCATGGAATTTAAAGTACCATTTGAAGGGTTGACTGTAATTACCATTAGAAGTATGACAGATAAGTTAGGAGGAACTGTCTTGTAATTCATGATTTTTCAGTATAAACTAAAAGGTGGTGGATGTTGTTGTTTTTAGACAGTCTCGCTCTGTCAGCCAGGCTGCAGTGCAATGGCCCGATCTCGGCTCACTGTAACCTTTGCCTCCCAGGTTCAAGCAATTCTCCTGCCTCAGCCTCCCAAGTAGCTGGGATTACAGGCACCCGCCACTATGCCCAGCTGATTTTTGTGTTTTTAGTAGAGACGGGGTTTCACCATGTTACACTGGTCTCAAACTCCTGACCTCAGTTGATCAACCCACCTCAGACTCCCAAAGTGCTGGGATTACAAGTGTTAGCCACCATGCCCAGCCTAAACTAAAAAGTTGTAAGATACCATTTTCATTTTTTTTTTAACTCTTAGAAAGTGATCAACAGTTCTGTGACTGTTTCTGCCCAAGGCATAACTCCTTGGATTGTTGACTAGCAGCTGAATCCGAGCCTTGAGAGCCACAGCCAGGGAAAAACGCCTCAGGACCTCAGGGCCTCTAGCGCACCCTCTAGCTTCCAGCCCTGAACCCTGCAGGTCATTTATTCCCATGTGGGCTAAGCAGGTCTACATTCTCAATTCCAAATCTATCACCTTCAATTTGGATTGAGCCTCTGAAAGATTTGACCTTGGCTTCCAAGTCACTATAACACTGGATGGCCAAAATACTGTGATTTTCAATGATCAAACCATAGACATCATACATTTTAAGCATGCTTTAATTATTTCTTCTCTACATCTGCTTCTTATTTAGGATTGTTAACTTTGGTGTTTCTCTAACCTTGAGTCACAAGGGTCTTGTTGAACTAATTGAACGTCTTGTAAACTTTATTGGAAACTCGTGTGCTTTTTCCTTGGCGCGCCTGCTGTTTGTTCCATGTGAGTGTTATCACGGACTTGTTTACAGGCTCAGCCTGTTCCGCTTGACCTCAGCTGCTGTCATCAGGACGTTGAAGTTGTCTCCGCTTGGCATTGGGCACCATCCGTATTTAGGCATCTTTGTCTTTTGCCACTACCCTAGACGTCTCCAAGAGTCCTTGCTCTTCGGCAAAAACGTTTCCCTGACCTTCATGAACTTTGCATTTTTCTTGTCTTTAGGACCAGTCACAGCGGCCCCATATCAGAGGCAGCCCCAGCCACTGAAGGGACTACGGATGCCTTCAAAGTCATAGCACATGTGGAGTTTCCCATTAGACTGATTTTACTAAGTCCTTGGGTAGCATGTTCTCATGTGAAAATGAATTCCCTAGTGAACTGTCAACTTTTCTTCTCTGCTATTTAATTCTCTTACATAAAAGATCCTTTGGTTAACTTTGTTGTACCATGCTTTATTTCCTCCCACCAAACCACATCTCTACATTATAGTATTATCCAAAGCTTTATAAATCTTCACTTTTCTTTCTTTTTTTAAAAAAAAAGAGCAGAGTAGGCCAAGCATAGTGGCTCATGCCTATAATCCCAGCACTTTGGGAGCCAAGGTGGGAGTATCGCTTAGGGCCAGGAGTTTGAGACCAGCCTGGGCAACATAGCGAGACTCTTTCTCTACACAAAAAAAGAAAAATGTTTTATGAAACTACTCAGGCATGGCGATGTGTGCCTGTTGTCCTAGCTCCTAGGATGCTGAGATGAGGGAATCGTTTGATCCCAGGTATTTGAGGATGTGGTGAACTATAACTGCATCACTGCACTCCAGTCTGGGTGAAAGACATAGTGAGACTTTGTCTCTAGAAATAAAAATGTTTTAAAAAGGATATCATCCAGCAATTTAAAAATACTTAAGCAAGACAGAGGCTGTGAGCAACTTAACTATTCAAGGGTGCAGGGATGCCACTGTGGCCAGCTACTGGCATGTATGGAAATGGGGCAGCAATTTTAAAGACAAAAATAAGTTTCCATCAGAACATTGCTTAAACTGTGTATATGTTTATAACACACATAAGAAAATGACATGATAGGACAGGCATGGTGGCTCACGCCTGTAATCCCAGCACTCTAGGAGGTCAAGGAGGATGGATCACGAGGTCAAGAGTTTGAGATCAGCCTGGCCAACCTGGTGAAATCCCTGTCTCTACTAAAAATACAAAAATTAGCTGGGTGTGGTGGTGGGTGACTGTAATCCTAGCTACTCAGGAGCCTGAGACAGGAGAATCATTTGAACCCGGGAGGCAGAGGTTGCAGTGAGCCAAGATCGTGCCATTGCACACCAGCCTTGGCGACAGGGCTAGACTATGTCTCAAAAAAAAAAAAAAAAGAATACGAGATTGTAAATAAATAGAAGCTAGTATAATTCTTCCAGTAGTTTTTCCTCCTTGGAAGTAAGGTGGAAAGCCCCTCCCCATTGTGTAAATATGAGAACTAGAACATAGGCATCCTGTTCCTCATCCCCTCCAGAACAAAGACAGGACCCAAGACCATCTTGCTAATTACATATGGCATGATGACGCCTCCAGCTGCCTGGTATATTGTAGTCACTAAATTGCTGAACACATTGGGATTTCCTTCTAAGTGTCCATCATATTTTCTACTAGATTTTAAGTCAGAATGAACCTGCGAGCACAGGGTTTTGCCAGAATGGCAACTAAATGATGACCATCGGCTGACCTACATCTCACACGACCATCTGTTTTCAGCAGTTTCCCAAGTCTTTATGATGAAATCTCTGCTCTTTCCTCCATCCTGGGTTTTGTTCTGAATGCCATTTTTTCTCATTCCAGACTGCTCATCCATTCTCCTGTCTTCAGTATGCATCAAATGCTGATGGATACTGCATTTCTTCCTCTCTAGACGTGAGCTCAAACCCCAGCGCCATCTCCCACCACCCACTGGCCATGTTTGCTCAAACTCAACAAGACTTGGAAAAGAGTCCATATTTCTCCTCCCCAGCTTTTGCCAACTGGAACTGCTGAACTCCTCTCTTTTATTCTTATCCACAGGCCTGATCATTTCTAAAGATTTGATAATACATCATTTCCTTATTTTGCTTTGGTCTGTTTTCCCCCACTAGAAAGTAACTTCTCTGAGAGCGGAGGTTTTTTGGTTTTGCCTTTGTTTTTAATTTACTGTTGAATCCTCATTATCTAAGACAATGCCTGGCACATAACAGGTACTCAATGAGTGTTCTCTACATAAAGGCCTAAATGAATACATGGGTGGGAGGAGTTTAATACTTGGGTTTGAGGAGAGAGGTAAAGTTTGACAGCTCCATTAGTGAGTCTTAGATGAACTCCAGGGACCCTGGGGGGGCCACAGCCATAAGCAAAAGAAGGCCTTCTCTCTATGTCCTGAACTGGAAGAGGTTCTATCTGGGCATCCACAAACTGGACAATCATCTCAATAGCTGTGGTGCATGTCCAACAAATAGATAGTTACACAAGCCAGTGTCTATGATGACTAAATCGGGGTGAACTGAGAAATATTTTCAAGACATTTGCTAAAAGTGCAAATTAAGAGTGAGATGAAAATGAGGCCACAAAAGCCTGGCCTCCCACGGGTAAACTATCCAGGGTTTAAAGAGCTCTGTGTCACGAAGAGCAATTGTGAATTTTGTGAATAATGCTCATGCCTGGGACTATGAGCTGATAAAACCTGAACATTCTTGGAAGAGTTAGAGAGAGGTCTAGACCTCTGAGCTGGACAATAAATGGCAGGGGTTGGTTTTATGAGCAGCCAGTGTTTAGGGCTAGAAAGAAAATGCCCACTGTGCTTGGAGGAGAATGAGAGCAGCTGGGAAGTGAAGTGTGTGCTGATGGATACTGCAGGCCAGGAAGGAGGGTAGAAATCCTAGAAAGCCACAGTCAGAGGCTCCCCTAAGGAACAAACGAAAACTGGAAGTGTCTCTCTTAAACTGGGGTAACTGAATGCCCAAGGACGATGCTCTGAATAGTTCAGCCTTTTTGTCCAGAGCTAGCCTGAAACAACATTAAATCTGCTCTGAAGAGGATGGAACGCAGGGCCATGGAAACTCACGTCTCCTCTCAGCTGCTCTTAACCCCATAGGGTCCTCATTTTAACCTCCTGAGACTAGCAAAGAATTCATCTAGTGTCACCAGCCTGGGTCTGTGTGAGAGCCACTGAAACAGGCAGTAAATTTTTGGGGGGCCATTTGGCTATTGCGATCTATTTTGTGCACCAAGGCCATCTAGTCCTTAAGATCTATTTTGTCACTCACCCCCCACCAGGGGACAGCGGCACTGGAGACAGTACAGGTCCCCTCCTCTGTGTACTTCTCAAATGTCAAAAAGTAAAAACATTGTCTCTTGCATTTGAGGGCTGAGGATAGTGACTAGTAGAAAGGAGAGTTACTGAAGTGAGTCAGTACAAAATGCTTAAGTGATATGTTTAGGAAACATACTTACTGAGAGGTTTCAAATACAGTCATGCAAGTTTGAGATCATTTTATAAGACCTGTTATATGCAATATAAAATGTGATACATACAAATGTATTTATACATTTATATGTAATAAGTGTATTACATAAATACATAAATGTATGTATTTATGTAATACATACGTATTGATGTATTTATGTAATACATATGTATTTATGTAATGTATTATGTAATAAGTACATTATGAATAAATTTATACAATACATTTAAAAATACATTAAAAATGTATTTATGAAAATGTAGTATATAGTTTGTTCTATATATACAGAAATAGAACAAAATGAATTTGTAAGATGAGGGAAACAGGATTTGGTTCAGCAAGAAAAATATGCTTTGCACACAGAATCTACAGCTTTGACATTTACACAAACAAAAAAGAGGAAGGTGCTAAGGTGGGGTTTGGGAAGAATTTGTGTGCAAGAGGATAAAGAAGCACGGGGCATCCGGGAGCCCACCGAACAGCGCCTCCCCTGCTCTCAGTCTGCGGTGGGCCAAGCGCCATAAGCACCCCAGACACACAGGAATCCAAGCCGATCCACCCGTCCTGCTGGGCTGCAGGCAAGAGAATCTGGGCCAGGCGGTGCAGAGGGCCTGGGTGACCAGCCAGGGGACAACCCGCTGCCCTAACTGCTCCCACTGGCTTCCCCCAAGGAGAGTTGGACCACTAAGGATGCGGGGGGGTGCGACAAACAGGATGAGGCGGGAGAACCAACTAACCACCCACCACTGACATTCACAAGAAGGAACAGAAAGCAGAAATGGTTCCATCGGGATGGCGCTCAGTGCATTGCTATGCAGCTGCTCGAACCAGTGAGACCCCTGCGTGCTGAAGTGGAAAGACATTAACTTGAAAAACCAAGCTGCAGACCAGTACGGATGGCACAACTCCATGAATTCCCGGGCTGCACTTGTGGGTGCAGCAAGCCACCATGACACATGTATACCTGTGTAACAAACCCGCATGTTCTGCACATGAACCCCAGAACTTAAAGTATTTTTAAAAAGAGTTAATTGTTCAAGGAACATGACCTTGTAATTGTATAACTTCGTTCTTACCTCAGGCCCCTACTACAGCAGGCAGTGGGAAACTGACTCTTCTTAATTCAAGGTAAGCTCAGTGTCTTCACGGTTTTTCTCCCCTCCATGAATTCATGTAAATTTCATGAATTGCAAGTTGTTCCCCTCCTCTGGTGTCCCCAGAGCAGGGCACTCAGGTCCCGGGAGGCTTGCTTTATGCCATGGCTCTGCAGGCGGTGTCCCTCCCTGGACAGCTTATGCCCACGCCAGCCTTTGTGGGGTGTCTTTCTCCCCACATGGTCCCAGCTATACAGTCCATGCCCTAACTGTGGGTGGAACCTTCATCTCAGCTGTATTCATTCATTCTCACTCTGCTAATAAAGACAAACCTGAGACTGGGTAATGACAAAGGAAAGAGGTTTAATGGACTCACAGTTTCACGCGGCTGCAGAGTCCTCGTGATCATGGCAGAAGAGCAAGGAGGAGCAAGGCACATCATACATGGTGACAGGGAAGAGAGAACTTGTGCGGGGAACTCCTCTTTATAACACCGTCATATCTCAGGAGACCTGTTCACTATCGTGAGAACAGCACAGGAAAGACCCACCCCCATGATTCAATTACCTCCCATTGGTTCCTCCCACAACACCTGGGAATTAGGGGAGCTACAATTCAAGATGAGATTTGGGTGGGGACACAGCCAAGCCATATCACCAGCCAAAACAAGCCCTAAGTCACATCCTGCTGTTCCCCCTACCCCCATGGCACAAGGAATCTCTGCCTCAGGTTCACCTGCTCAGGGGCTCCAGGTGGGCAGCATCATGGCCACCTACAGCAACCAGGCAGGTCCCTACTCAGATCCTCAAGGTCAGCCATCCTCCAACCAGAGTGGAGGCACGCAGCATCTCCCATCTGCTCTCACCTACTTCCACAGTAAAGGAACTCGAGTCTAGGAAGGGCCCAAAGCCACCCGCTTATCCAGATATTCTGGCCATGAGGTCCACAGTGTCCAGAAATGTCCTTAAAGGGAGGATCTGTGTTCCTCGTGGTCCCCATCTCCTGCTGTGATAGCCCAGCAGCCAGCATGGACCCAGGGGAGGAAACTCTGTCAGCAGAATGAGACGGCAGGCACCTGGGCCTGTCTCTGCCACTTCCCATACCAGCTCTGCACTCTGTCCTTCAAGCTTCTTGAACTTGAGAAAGAAAGAAATCTTATCTTGGTTAAGCCCCTGATATTTTGGATGTTTGGCCACTCACAGGCAAATTTCACTCCTACTAATGCACCCCTCAGGAGTCAGCCTTCTTGACCCCAACAACTCTACCTCCTCCATTGACCGTGCTGGTTTCCCGAGGCTCTGTCATAACTGGCCTGCCGCCTAATCCCAGGGGTCTGCAGCCTTTGTCTTCTGGTTCCCCTGTGGCCACTCAGCGTTGGGCAATGGTCACCAGAATAGAGGTTGAAAGGAAGAGTGTGGGGGAAACACGCATTCTTGGTGCTTCAGAAGGTCATTCCGCCTGATATTAGTGTAGACTGCTTGTAAGAAAGGTAAGAAGCCAGGTGTGCTCATTTCTGTTTGCCAACATCATTTCACAAAGCCCCTGACCAGGAGGCTGTGCAGCTCTCTGGAGTGGTGCTTTGAAGATAAAGCAGAACGGAGCACGTGGAGCCCAAGAGGCCCCCATGCCTCTTGCCTGAGTCTCTTCTTTCCTCAAAAGTTGAATGACTTGGCCAGGTGCAATGGCTCATGCCTGTTATTCCAGAGCTTCGGAAGCCAAGGCAGGTGGATCACTTGAGTCCAGGAGTTGAGACCAGCCTGGGCAATATGGCAAGAGACCCCATCTCTACTAAAAATACAAAAAAATTAGCCCAGCATGGTGGTGCATGCCTGTAGTCCCAGCTACTAGGGGGGCTGAGTGGGAGGATCGCTTGAGCCTGGGAGGCAGAGGCTGCAGTGGGCCCTGACCATGCCACTGTCTGCACTCAGGTTGCATGGCAGAGTGAGACTCTGTCTCAAAAAAAAAAAAAAAAAAAAAATACTGAATCCCCCTTGCCTTGCCTTTTCCCACACGGAAGATAACGTCTAACAGGGTTGGTGATTGTGCAACTGTATAACCAGATGTGTTCCTAGTGCCACACCTTGATGAGATTCTGATTTCATGTAACTTGCAAGCAATTTTGATGTGTTTTGCACTGAACCTCCATGACCTGCATATAAATTCTGAGCCAAAGGGGTGTTCTGGAGCAGCCTAACAGGAACTCTCTGAAAGACTTCTCCTGGGCTATAGTCCTCAGGAAGACCTCTGAATACAATTAACTTTAATTCATTAAAAACATGATTTTTTTTCCTTAGTCAGCAAGCTCCATCTGTAGAGAGGAAGGGTAGAAGCTCACCACCTGTCAACACTGACTCCCTGGGGTGGGGAGATGCGGTGATGACCGACCTTCATTCTTCATTGAATTCTTCTAAGTGGTGAGATTTAAATTGAATTTTACTCTCTTTTTTTCTTCGTGTTTCTTGGTATTTAAAAAATTTTAAACTAAATAACAAGTGAGGTGTCAGGTAAACTGCAATTTAACAAGAATTGAGGCAAACTCACGTAGCCCAGGTGCAGCTAGGTGCTTCGTTATTGCAGTGCTTAAGAGAATGTGCTTCTCACGCCACCAAAGAGCAGTCATCCTTCGAACTTCCTGCTCGGACCAGCCAGGAAAGGCTTTTCAGTCTTATCTCCAAAAGAATGATTCTCAACTACTCTGGCTTCCAGCCAGGTTTCTATAAGTGCTGCAAACTCAGCCAATGAAGCTCCTGAAATTCCTGACAACAGGGGAGATTGCCGTGTCGTGTCCACCTCTTTGTCATTGATAGGAATGATTCCAGCGGAACTTGATCCCCAAGCTCGGACTGTTTGTGGGAGTTTGGTTTGCCAGGAACTTGAGTGGCATGGACCCCCTGGCACCTCAGCCAGGGGTGTTGCCAAGTAGACAAATGAACTCCCAAGCTGTACCTCAACCTTCCAGAAACAGAGCCTGTAATCTGGGACCCCACGAGCTATGCTCTGGGAGGGGTTCTTTGCTCTTGTCCTGAGGAACAACAGTGGTGTTTTAACAAATATTTGAAGTAGGCTGGGCATGGTGGCTCATGCCTGTAATCTCAGCACTTTGGGAGACTGAGATAGGCAGATCACCTGAAGTCAGGAGTTATAGACCAGACTGGCCAACATGGTGAAAACGTCTCTACTAAAATATACAAAAATTAGCTGAGTATGGTGGCGGGGGCCTGTAATCCCAGCTACTCATGAGGCTGAGGCAGGAGAATTGCTTGAACCCGAGAGGCAGAGGTTGCAGTGAACAGAGATCGGGCCATTGCACTCCAGCCTGGGTGACAAGAGTGAAACAAAGAGAATAAAAAAGAATGATTTTTTCTACAAAAGAATGATTTTGTTTTGGCTTTGGGTTTTTTGGGTTTTTTCTTTTTTGGTAATGCATAAGGATGCTATTCCCAGATGTCAGTGGGAAATGCAGTATCCTGCTTTAAATCTTGGATTTTGGAATGACACCACAGGTTCTTCCACTTGCTACCTGGTGATGTTGGGCAAACCACTTAGCCTCTTTGTGCCTCACTTTCCTTCTCTTTACAATCAGGCAATATCACCCAATATAATAGAGGTGTTATGAGAATTTAACAAGATAATCTAAGAAAGCGCTTAGGACAGCAGCCAGCACACAGCAAGTGCTGAATTCATCAGAGCTATTGCTATTTCATAGTCACAGATTTGCCATTCCTCCAAACTCCCAGACAACCAGATTCTCAACATTTAACTGAATGATGAAATTGGTCAAAGAAAGCAGCATGTACTCTGAGAGGTCTGAAATTAGTCCAATACCCTCATAAACCAGACCATGTGTGGATGTAGCTGTGTATGTGAAGGTCTGTAGATGTGTATGTAGTTTCCACGTACATGTTTTTTTACAAATTGCATAGAAAGATGAAATGTTCTCCTCAAACAGGAACCAGGAAGAGGATAAATGCCTCCATCCAGGCTGAAGAACAGAATCAGCAAGTGAGAACAGGATGCCAAGCGTGTCACTGCTCAGGGATGGGATCTTTAAATGGTGCCCAGGGCCCGGTTCCCTCTGTCCTGCTCAGCGGCATGGGGCAAGGGACAAATGCATAATCAGTAATGCCAGGAAGCTCATCCCGAAGAGGACACAGCCTCTAAAGCCAGCTCCCTGCAACCTCCCTCCTTCCTGTTTAATTTGCAAGCTTATACTTGCTGCTCCTGTAGCCTGACCCAGATGATCAAAATTCAAGGTCCTGTTGCGTGCATGTCAGCGCAAGTCATTTGGCATCTCTGATCTTAGCTTCCTAAACTTCCCAATGCAGAAACCATCTGCTTCCCCATGTGGCGATGACTGAGTCTTTATCAGTGTGTCTCACAAATGACCTTTTGTAGGGGATCTCTTAAATTAACTCAAATAGGTCTCAAAACATCAAACATTCACCTGCCACCTGCTGGGAAGAGGTGCAGGTGGGATGGACATTAGAACTTGTTGCCCTAAGCAACCAAGTATAGAAAATAAGCATCATGGGACAGTCATTCTTTCCTCAGCTGGAGACCGTTGGATCCACCATAAGCTGCTGATCATGAGACCATATGGTTGGGGGGGCCACCCGACACCGTGGCAGCCCCTGCACACGGACTCTGGGGCTCTGCCTGGGGAAGCCTGCAGCTCCTGGAGTCCACGCAACCACTGGGAGCAGGGTGCCATAAGGAAGTAGAGTCCCAGACAGTCAAAGACAGTGCTCCAGGCCATAAAGTCAACAGGTAATGGAGGAGAGCCTGGAACTACATCCAGATCATGCCAGGTCCAGTCTTCTTCCAGGATAGAAAGCTGCCTCCCTAAGGCCACACTGTGTCCTCAGCAACAAGGCAGAAAGTGACAGCTTCCTCTCATCACTGTCCCTCCTGCTCTAGTCAGACACCTGTCCCTGGACTGGGCCCGACGCCCCTGCTACCACCCCATCCTGCTCTTTTCTGGTCTGCAGCCCCCACAGCCATCACTTGCTGACCAAGGTAAAATTTTACTTCTTTCATTGCAAGATCCACATGAAAACATGTTGGGATGGGATTGAGGAGGCAATTGCAGAGATCTGCAGATCCCCTCCGTCTACACATAGGGTCAGGTGTGCTGCTCTGATATTCACAGCACCACCCAAGTGCCCCCCACTGCTATGGGAATTCCTGCATGATTAATTGCTGTGGCTGTCTTCCGGCTCTCTTACCAGTCCAGGAGGACTGAGGCATCTCCCGGTGCTCAGCACACACTTGCTGAATGTCAGGTGACTCCACAGCACTGCCCCTGAAGGAGGGGCCTGGGTATCTCACAGCAAAGCCCTAACCAGGAGCTTTGTGTGTTTACTGATGCCCAAGTCACAGTTACCAGCCTTTCCAAGTATTTAAAAGCCATCTGGCCCCCCACCCACCTATTTCTGCCTTCACACTGCCAAACGCCCTTCACCACCCCTCATTTTTATCAACATAGACTTTGGCTCTATCACAGCAACAGTGAGGAAGGCAGGGAGGGAAGGGTCCCCAGTGTCGCGCCTTCATGATGAATCAGGCAACAATGAAATACACTGTGTTTCCACTGGGCTCCATTTTTAAACCACTCTATAATGGGAATAGCTCTCTCCCCACCTTGGGAGAGCATAAGCAGACACCCCTGCGAGGAACCTGCCATGCTCCCAGATCCACTTCCTGAATGGTCAAACCTCACTGTGACCCACACCAATGCCGCTGTGTGCTGTAAGAGGCTGTGCCTTATCCTGTAAGAACAGCACAGGTGCTGATCTGTTCATACACGTCTACAGAGCCATAGGGAAGCTTGGCCATGGAGTGTCGCTGTTTTTAATGGTAACCTTCTTTTTTAAGGTCTTCCTCAGAAGTTTTCCCAAGAGGATTCTAAGAAAGATTAGCGAGGACATTTTTAATACACACTTGAAAAACATCATTCAAAGCCTACAATTTACATATTGGTTACCGGTAAATGGTGTGATCATTATCATCATAAAGTATAAGATATAGGACAAGGGCTTTGCTTCCAACACTGAAATGTAGTGCTAGGTTCACTCCACTATTGAGAATCTCTTTTTTCTTTTGTTTTCTTTTTTTTTTTTTTTTTTGCCAAGGACAGAGACTGGACTTTCCAAGTAGCAATGTCTAGTCTCAAAGGACAACCGAAGTGCTGTTGGGGATCCACTTCCACAACCTCAAGTCCTTGCGGCCATCACTGACCTCAGCTGGCTGAGTCCGTAGTTTCCATGTACACGTTCTTGTATAATACAACCACGTGTGTTTCAGCGTGCCTCCAATTCCCATTAGAAGCTTTTTCCTGATATACCCCAAAGACTGGCTATTGTTATCATTGTGATTTGTCTGACAGGTAAAGAAATTTTAAAATAAAGTTTTTGTGTCCTTCAGGAACAAGATCATGGTGTAGGTTCAGGAAGCACTTAACTTATCCTGAAGTGAACTGTCTCTGATGTTTTACCATGATATCTCATGGTTGGCACAGGAGTTTACCTTCCAGAAGCACCAAGGAGAACCAAAACCAAGAGTGAAATAGCATAAAATGTTCCTGAGACAAGGGGGCAGAAACATCTTCCCCAAAACGGCCGTAGTGCTTCTGGTGTTTAAATGAGGAGCATGTTTTAGTCTATCATGCGTCTGTAAATGTCACAAAGGCATGGTTTGCTGGCAGAGTCACCATACTAAAAACTAGGACAGTTGCCCCTCGGTATCCATGGGAATTGGTTCCAGGACCCCCATGGACACCAAAATCTGAAAATGTTCAAGACCCTGATATAAAATGATGTCACTTCTGCATATAACTGACATACATCCTCCCGTATACTTTAAATCGTCTCCAGATTAACTATACTACCTAATATAATATAAATCTACATAAATAGTTGCTATACAGTATTGTTTAGGGAATAATGACAAAAAAAATCTGTATACCCAGATGCAACCATCTTTTTCCACAAATATTTTCTTTCTTTTCTTTTTTTTTTTTTTTTTTGAGAAAGGGTCTTGTTCACCTTTTCTCAAAAAATGCAACAGCCCAGGCTGGAATGCAACGGCATAATTATGGCACACTGCAGCCTTGAATTCCTGGGCTCAGGTGAGCCTTCCACCTTTTCCTCCCTAATAGCTGGGACTACAGGAATGTGCCACCATGTCCAGCTAAATATTTTCTATTTTTTGTAGACACAGGTTCTCACTGTTGTCCAGGCTGGTCACAAACTCCTAGGCTCAAGTGATCCTTCTGCCTCAGCCTCCCAAAGTGTTGGGATCACAGGCATGAGCCACCAACCCCAGCTACCCAAATATATTCAATCTGCAGTGGGTTGAATCCACAGATTTGGAACCCACGGATCTGGAAGGTCGATGATACTCTCCAAGCAATCTACATGTTGAAAGACTTTCACCAACATAGATACCTACAAATTCAAAGACATTTTCTTTCAGAGAGTGAATCAAACCAATTATCTTTCTAAAAAATTCTTTCCAGAATACTTATTCTAGGAATCCAGTTACACAGGCCTCTTTTATAGCAATATTTAAATTCTACTGATCTTCAAAAGCCTTTAGATAATTAACTATTTGATACCAATAGCACCAACAGCTTTCCCTAGAACAAATGCACAGGTGAGGATAGCCAGGGCTTCGGCCCACTTAAAAGAAAGAAAGCAAAGTAAGATAAAGCCACGCAAACCATTCTTTAGGACTGATATTAATTTGGGGGTAGGCAAGTACGAGAAAGAATACAGAGAAGTGAAGGCATTTGGGAATTTCCGCAGAGGATAACTCCATCTTCATCCCTCCAGCACTCCATCCCCCACAAAGCATCTCTCTCAGGTGCCCAAGGGTTCTGATGTTTGGATGTCAAGGCAAATAGTATTTTCTTTGGGCTTCGCTTTTCTGTAACAATGAAAAATAAAAGTTAAAGTTAAAATAAATAAATAATCCATTAGTAAAGCATTGTCTATAGCTGCTTCTCCAATGCAGGGGCAGAGCTGAGTGGTGGCAAGAGAGACCACAGGACCCTAAAGCCTGAAATATTTACAATATGGCCCTTTCCAGGAAGAGACAGCCAACCCCTGAAGTAGAAGGTTGATCATGTTGTTGCCTAACCCAGTTACTTAACTGGAGGTAGCATCCCATTTGGAATCTGACGACTTTTGGGATATAGGTCATTATCTCCTTCATCTGTGGAATGGGTCTGATAACCATGGAGGCTGCCTCCTAATGTTTTGGGAGGATTCTGTGAAAATGCACATGGAGCTTTCAGGGAGGTGGACACACACACACAGTAAGCACCCCATGAAGCCGAGCTAGAGTTACAGTCACTTCCATTCCTGATATTTTCCCCTTGCAAGAGGGGAGGAAGGAGTAATCAACATGATCACTCTGGCCATAGACTATGGCTCCTATATATGGAATTGGTATAGTAGAGAAGACAGACAATGAAATAAACAAATATTAGGAAGTGTGAAGAGTATTGCCAAGAACGCAGGATGCACAGGGGGTGAAGGGCTCTGGGCAACAGTACCTGTCTCCCCCGGCACGGTGGGAATGGTTAGGATGAGCTAGTGAAGGGCTTAAACAAAACATCTTAAAAGACAACCAGGCCGGGCACGGTGTCTCACACCTGTAATCCCAGCACTTTGGGAGGCTGAGGCAGGCAGATCACCTGAGGTCAGGAGTTCAAGACCAGCCTGGCCAACATGGAGAAACCCCGTGACGTGATGGCACATGCCTGTAATCCCAGCTATTCAGGAGGCTGAGGCAGGAGAATCACTTGAACCCAGGAGGTGGAGGTTGTACTGAGCTGAGATCACACCATTGCACTCCAGCCTAGGCAACAAGAGTAAAACTCCGTCTCAAAAAAAAAAAAAAAAAAGACGACCAAGTGCCTGTAAACAAACTAGAATGAAACGTCTTTAAATCAGATAACACAACATTTGGGATCAAAAAGAAGGAAATCATCAGCAACTAGAAAATGTATTTACTGTTAAAATAACTGTTTCACCTTTATCACTATGGAGAAATCTAGAATTTCTCCAAGTGAGGTGTACAGAGTGCCTATCTGCATGGGCATTGTTGGCAGGGATTATTAAAACAGATTCCTGAGTTGCATTGCTCACATTCTAAGTCAAAAACCAAGAAGGCCAAGGAATTTAGCATTTTAGCAAGTTCCATTCGTGCTTCTTCTGCACACTCAGTTCTGAGGATCACTGGGGGAAATAGAATAGTTTGCAAGAAGAATGGAGAAAATCTGAGCTCTGTGGAACACCTACTACATGCCAGGCAATGGATTAGTCACTGTTACCTACTTAATCTTATTGGATCTTCATAGAATCTCTGTAAACTAAGTGTTATTGTGACTATTTTGCAGGCATGGAAATTAAATGAACCGTAGGGTTCAATAACATTCCTGAAGTCACAAGGCTGCTGAGTCAGGTGACCTAGGTTCAGATCTAGATCCTTGGGATGGCATAGACTTTCCTCTCTATTCACAAGGACACAGGCATCCTTGCTGTGGAATCCGGAGAACTGAGCCTGTAAAGGATCCGTAGAGAGATCACCTCCTCAAGCACTGTTCCTTCCTTTCCTTTTTTATTGCTCTAAGACTAGAATATGAAATTCCAGCAAATCTTGCTCTCTGTCAAAAGAATTTTGTGAAGAAAGTCACTAAAGAATCTGAGACAATTGCTCAGAGGACAGAGACTGATTTTAAAATGTTCCCCACTCAAGAGTCATTAACTCCCGGGTGAGCTAGGGATCTTGGTGCACCACAGCCAACATCACAAACAAAGCATTCGCTGCCATGCAGTTGAGAACAGGTAACTGTCAATTCACGTTCTTCATTATTTCCTTTCATAAAGTCAGTGGCTGTCGTGTTTTTTTTCCCCTCATAGCAGTTCTGGGAATAAAAAAAAGACACACGAATATCTGCAAAGCTCTCCTAAACCTTTAAGATGAGGAAATGGAGAATGTGGAGTGAAATTAGGCCCCTTTTGGAGGGCATGTCAGACTCATGGGCCTCAGGGTCCTGTGCACCACGGGCTTCACCTCCCAAGGTTCTCGGCGTCCTTCATGGTCTCTGGCAAAGCGACCCCCTTGGTCTCCGGAAGAAGTAGCGTCATTCCTGCAGCAAGCAGGCCCAGCACCGCTTCAAAGGAAACAGATTGCAAATAGAGCCATTAGAGCACAGCCAATGCCATTTACAGAAACCGTCACAGCTAGCCAGAGAGGGAAAGAGACAACACAGACAGGAGAGACACTATATTTTTACAAAAAGTGAGGAACATTTATAAAAGAAAATTAAAACAAAAGGATAGCTGGTGAAATGTCAAAGTAAAGGAAACATC
The DNA here is from genome assembly GCA_031835075.1 of Saguinus oedipus. Lineage (NCBI taxonomy): Eukaryota > Metazoa > Chordata > Mammalia > Primates > Cebidae > Saguinus > Saguinus oedipus. The sequence goes on along the minus strand of CM063172.1, from coordinate 170,094,331 downwards.
GCCTTCGCTTTACTTCTGTAGAAGTACAAAGTTCCACAGTAACTGATATTTAAGTATTAGAGGATTTGTTGATTGGGGTACACATACACATATAATTAGCTATAGAGCACAGTCTGTATTCTACATGTGGGCAGGGTGGACCCCTCCCATCACTCTCTCCCTCTTTTCTCCCTCACCTTCTCCTTCCCTTTCTCCCTCCTTCTTCCTGTCTCCCTTTCCCTATCTCTTCCTCTACTCCTCTTTTTTTATTCACGTGCCCAGTCATGGCAAGTTTCTGCACCCAACCAACCATTTTTTCCTTCTATGAAGTAGGTAAGCAGGGTCTTGGAAGTTTCCTGGCCTGGGTTTGGAGAGAGAAGTAGGAGTCCCCTCTCCCTTCTAACATCCAACTGTATCCGGAAGAAAGCTGATACAGAACTTTGACTCTCACTCAACTCCTTGTGAGTGTTCTCAGTTGTTAAGCTCTAGATATAGGAGAGAGGTGACAATTCAGCACCTTCAAGACTCTAGCAATTATAAGTTAAATGTGTAAGAATTGGTGATCCGATTTATCAGGAGACTATGTCAAAAGGTCTCTCAGATTCTGTCCTCTAGAATGAATGATTGGGGTCCAGAGCCAGAGGATAGAAATCTCTGACCCACCTTCTAGGAGTGGCTTCTTATCTTTCCCATGAAGCAAGATAGAATAAGCCAGAAGACACCCCAAGAGCATGCACTATCCTAGCCTTCAGTAAACTCATTGAGAGCTATCATTCCCTTCACTCAACAAATATGACCAAGTACTCACACTCAGTCCCATGCTGAGCTGACTGCCAAGCTGGAAAAGAAGGAATAATATATGCTTCACAAAGTCTTACCAAATAAAACGAGGGGCAAGTCTTGCCAAACTGCCGTCAGTCTGAAGACTATGAAGGGGGTGAGTATCCCACCTATGTCACACACAGAGGAACACACCATCACTGCAAGGTTCCTGAGAAAATAGAGGACAAAAAGTATGATAATTCTGTGATTCACTTTTCCAAATGTTAACCGGATGCTAAACTAAACACGATACCAGTTCCTGCAGCTTGCTGTGGGTGTCCAGTGCTTAGTACCTCAGAAGCAAAATGCAGGGGTCAGGAGGAGCCATGAGGACCAGCCCACAGGGTGTTGAGAGGAGGTAACAGGCTAAAGTGAAAGTGGGTATGAGCCATCCATTGCCCATGCAATGGAAGACAGCCTACCTCTTTTTAACTATCCATTCAAATATTTAGCTCTTAGGTGTGTAATTCCTGAAGACTTGCTATAAGCCTTACAAAGATAAAAAGAACACGTGCCTCCTGCTCTAAATTTCAATTTCACCTCGCTCCTCTCCTAGCTCCACGATCTGTCATCACCTGTGAGGAAAGCACCGTGTCTGGGAGTGACTGAGTCTAGTGGGATTTGGGCCCATCCAAGCCCTAAGACCCTGGGAGTGGGGTCAAGCCAGGAGGGAAATCCTGGCTGATTTACACCAGGGACTAACTAACCAAGCCATCACCTCAATAACCAGCAAGTGACCCTTAGAGGAGACACATGGGGAGGAAAGGAGACCTAATCAGAATGAGGGATCCGCCACTGGCATTCATTGGTTAAGGGTCAATGAGTGTGGTTCCTTATGCATGTGACCCAGAGATTTGTTGCACAGGGTAACAGGCCTTAAATAGATCTTCCCAGGAAAAACATGGATTCTAGCTTCTAGCACTAGCACCATGGGGGATCTGCAGTTTTGAGGAGGATACTCTGGTGCTGAATGTGTAGTTGTTGAGAAAGATAAGACTAATCACTGAAATTCTTAGAGCTCCTTTCCTGTGGCTGCAAGCTTTGGTCTGTGCTAAGACAAGCATTTTCTTGGGGAAATGAGATTTAAACTGTGACTAGTTGCTTTTTCCACCTGATGGGGTTGCTGGGGATGCTCAGAGCAGGTGTTAAGATATGGGAAGAAAAGAGTCTCCACTAGGGAACCCCCCACCCCCATACATGGAAAGATAGGGAAGGGTGGACAGAAGGTATTGAGGAATCAAGGACAAAGAAAGCTAGTGGGGAAACATGTAGAGAAACTCTCTACTTGAAATGACCCTCTTACCTCTGGTAGTGTTCTTTGCTCTGAAATCTACACTATCTGATATTACTATAGCCTCTCCAGCTTTCTTTTGATTAGTATTAGCATAAAGTGTTCTTCTCCATCTTTTCACTTTTAAACTATCTTTCTCCCTTAGTTATTTAAAGTGAGTTTCTTATAGGCAGCATGTTGTTGTTGGATTTCAGTTTTTGTCCAGTCTGACAATCTCTGCCTTTTAACTGGAGTGTCTAGATCATTTATATTTCTTGTGATTACTGATACCATTGAGTTTAAATCTAACATCTTGCTATTTGTTTTCTTTTTGTTCTGTTTGTCCTTTGTAACCCTTACTTTCTTTTTCTGCCTTCTCATAAATTATTTTAAATGATTTCACTTTATCTTCTTTGCTGGCTTAATAGCTATAATTATTTTGTTTTTAAATTTTTGATTTAGGTTTACAGTAAACCTAACTCTTTGATCACCGTACCTTCAAGTAATATTGTAACATTCATAGATTATATGTGAACCTTACAAGAGTACACTTGTATTTCTTCCCTCCAGCCTTTGCACAACACATTGTGATTATTGCTTTCATTGGAAAACTATCGCCCATGGGCCTATAAAGACAGCATTTTTAGCTTTGGAGTAAAAAATTATTTTTTCATGATTAAAAGGTTTCTTTTTAAAGAAAGAATAATATGCAACAGAGACCACATGTGATCCACAACACCTAAAACATTGGCTATCCAGCTCTGTACAGGCAAAGTTTGCCAATCCCTGCTTTAAACAGTTCATTGTCTTTTCAAGTAAATAACCAGAAAAAATAAATATTTCCATTTACCTCTGTAGTTATCATTTTCAGTGCTCTTCATTTTTTTGTGCAGATGCAGTTCCCATCTGATGCTGTTTTCCTTTTTTCTGAAAGACGCTCAAGGCTAGTGTTTCCTGTAGTGTAGGTCTGCTGGTAATTAATTCTTTCAGACTTTGTATGTTTGAAAAAGTCTTTATTTTCCATTCTTTTTTTTTTGGAAGTACTTTTGCTGGGTCAAGAATTTTAGATTGGCAATTTCTTTTTCTTTCTTTCAGCACTTTAAAAATGTTACTCAGCCATCTTGTTGTTTGGATCGTTTCCTGTGAGAAATTTGCTGTCATTCTTATCTTTGTTCTTGTTTGTGACATCTTTTTTCTCTGATTTCTTTTTAAGATTTTTTTTTTTTTTTTAGACAGGGTCTTGTTCTGTTGCCCAGGCTGGAGTGCAATGGCGTCATCTCGGCTCATTCACCTCCCTAGCTCAAGCAAGCTTCCTACCTCAGCCTCCAGAGTAACTGAGACTACATTCACACACCACCATACCCAGCAAATTTTTGTATACTTTGTAGAAATAAGGTTTCACCATATTGCACAGGCTGGCCTTTTTAAGATTTTTATAATGTGCCTTTCTTGCTGTGTTTTGTGGTTAGTATTTATTGAGATTCTTATATCTATATATTTGAAGTTTTTATCAAATTTGAAGAAATTTTAAACATTATTTCTATCTCTCTATTAACCTCTTCTACTCACTTCTACAGACTCCAATTACATGCATTGAATTGTCTGACACCTCACTGATTCTGTCTTTCCTTTTTGATAATTTCTATTGCTATCTTCAAGTTCACTAATCTTTTCTTCCATAACGTTTAATCTGCTGTTAACTCATGTGGTGTATTTTTCATCTCAGACATTGTGTTTTTATCTCTAGAAGTTTAATTTGAGACTTAAAAATTTTTTTTTTCCTTATCTCTACTTAACATGCTCAATCTTTCCTCTAGGTCTTCAACATACAGAATACAGATATCACAACTGTTCTAATGTTCTTGTCTACTGATTCTATCATCTATGCCATTTCTAGGTCAGTTTGAATTTGTTTATTTTTCTCCTCAAAATAGGTTCTCTTTTCCTACTTTTTTGTATGTCTGGTAACTTTTGATTGGATGTTAAAAATTGTAAATTTCACTTTGTTCCATGCTCAATTTTGTATTCCTATAAACGATGTTGAGCCTTGTTTTGAAAACATGATTTAATTAGGAATAATAAATCAGGAAAAGTTCTATCCTTTAGGGTATTACTTTTAAGCTTCTTCTATTGAAATTATTTGCATAATTTCTTACTCTCTACAATGACTAATTACAAAATTCATATATATTGATATTTCCTTCCCAATCCCTCCCTCCATGACCTATATCCTGATGATGTATTTCGTTATATCATCTCTTAGAAATTTTTAAAACAAATGTAGAGGTGGAAATTTTATTGAATGCCTTTCAGTATCTATGGAGACAACAATATAATTTTTCTCTTTTTACTTATAAACATGATTTATACTGTGAGATTTTCTAATACTGAGCCATCTTTGCACTCCTGGAGTAACTCATCTTAGACATAGTATAGTAATTATTTTAATGTTCTCCACTGTTTTATAATATATTATTTAGAATTTCTAAAACAACATTCATAAATATTTGTCTGTAGTTTCCTTTATCTTTGTTGTTCTTTGATACCAATATTACACTAATTTTAATTTTTTTAACTTGGAAAATTTTCTCCTTTTTCTATGGTTTAGAGCAATTTAAATGTTACTGGAATTTTCTATTTATTAAATATTTTATAAAATCCCCTTTCAAAATCATTGTGGATTCCTTCTTTATCATTATTTAGGGCCCTCCTTATCCTATTTAGTACCTTTTAACATAAACTCAACTTTGATTCCATCATGGTTCTTGCTATATATTTCCCTAGTATGCTTTTGTGCATTCTTTCCTTCTTAGCTTTTCTGAGGAACAGTTATACTCCATATATGCAGCATATCATTGGATTTTGCTTTGTAATCAAGTCAGGCAGTCATCTTTGTTTTTTCAATAAAGGATTTAAGCCTCTTTTCATTTATTTAAATGTCAGAAATGTTTGGTCTTAATTCTATCATGTCAATTCTATCATATCAATGCTATCATCTATTCATATTCTACCTTCTATTCACACCACAGCTTTTTTTTTTTTTTTTTTTTTTGAGACAGAGTTTCCCTGTTGTTACCCAGGCTGGAGTGCAATGGCACGATCTCGGCTCACCACAACCTCTGCCTCCTGGGTTCAGGCAATTCTCCTGCCTCAGCCTCCCGAGTAGCTGGAACTACAGGCATGCAGCGCCATGCCCAGCTAATTTTTGTATTTTTAGTAGAGACGGGGTTTCACCTTGTTGACCAGGATGGTCTCGATCTCTTGATCTCGTGATCCACCCGCCTCAGCCTCCCAAAGTGCCGGGATTACAGGCGTGAGCCACCGCGCCCGGCCCACCCCACAGCTTTTTATTGCTTCTGGTGTCTTTCATTTTCAGTATGTGTTGGTTATGTGTATTTTTTCCTGATAATTTGGAAGGGCTGTATTTTATTCAAATGATTACCTGTGTAACCTTATATAATATAATTAATACCATATTCCTTTAGACAGTATTGATTAACTTTCCATTATGAACGATCGCAAAATTAGTGTAGTTCTACTTCCTCCTTAAACCATCCCTCCGTGACCTGATTTCATTGATTATATCATTACTTTTAGTGTTTTCCTTTATATCTTAAAATATGCCTAAGATATTACTTACCAGTTTTTAAAAATATATTGCTGCTGAACAAATTAAACTTGTCAGTTTTTAATAATGCACTTCCCCCCACCAAAAAAAGCGTATTGAAGAAATCAGTGTATTACACCATCTCCAACATTCTCTTTCCTTTTCCTTTTCAATCTTTGTTAGTTATAACATTTCTTTATTGTCATATTTGTGATATTATATTCTGTTTTGTAGCCAAGAATATACTCATTTTAATATCAAATTCAATGATCACTACCAATCATTCTGACACATGACTCCATTTGTCACTATACTTACTGAATTTTTTTTCCAACAGCTTTTTTTTGAGAAAGGATCACAGGAACCATATTCTTTGAGATAATTTTAAATGATTGGCTATTGCTGTTATATAGAAATGAGAGCTTGGTTAAATAAAAATCACTGGATTCAGGCATGGTAGCTCACACCTGTAATCCCACCACTTTGGGAGGCAGAGGCAGGCAGATCATTTAAGGTCAGGAATTCAAGACCAGCTTGACCAACCCCGTCTCTCCTAAAAATACAAAAATCAGCCAGGCTTAGTGGTGGGCACCTGTAATCCCAGCTACTGGGGAGGCTGAGGCAGGAGAATGGCTTGAACCAGGGAGACAGAGGTTGTAGTGAGCCTAGATCATGCCACTGCACTCCAGCCTGGGTGACAGACTCCATCTCAGAAAATAATAATAAAAGTCATTGGTAAAATTACACTGTATTTTCTTGCGATTATTGCAGGCATTGACTGTCTGCATCAAATGATACCAACTTGTTCTCCTTATATAGGTGACAAACTTGCAGCCTGGCTACTTGATGACTTTCTCTATCTTTAAAGTACAGTAACCAAATAAAAATATGTCCTAATATTGTTCACTGGGTCAGTTTTCCCTGTTACATATGTCCCTTTAATTTATAGATTCGAGCATTCTTTTATTTTCAGATGTATTCCTGAAGTATATTTATTGTGTGTGTGAGAGTGGGGGGTGTATCTCTCTCTCTTTTTTTTTTTTAACCGAAAGGGCTGCAGACTATATACATACATATATACATATATGCATATATAGAACCTTTTAAACTCTATTTTTTTTTTAAAGACAGAATATCCCTCTGTGGCCCGGGCTGGAGTGCAGTGGCCCTATCTTGGCTCATTGCAACATCTGCCTCTTGGGTTCAAGTGATCCTCCTACCTCAGCCTCCTGAGTCGCTGGGACTATAAGCACACGCTACCATGCCCAGCTAATTTTTGCATTTTTAGTAGAGATGGGGTTTCACCATGTTGGCCAGGCTGATCTCAAACTTCTGGCTTCAGATGATCCATCTGCCTCAGCCTCCCAAAGTGCTGGGATTACAGGTGCGAGCCACTGTGCCAGGCTTAAACTCTGCTTATTTATTTCTGTTTTACTTTGCAACTCCTTGTCCTGTCTTGTCTTTCCCTCACTTTATTTATTCTTCTTTGCATTGTGTGTAAATTGGTTTTCATTTCTCAAATGCAAGAATTTCTCTGCCTCTTAATTTTTCATTTCTTAAGACAGCTTCAGTGTCTTCTGTTGTCTTGCTAGATAGTCTCTGAAGAACTGTATCTCTGCTTTAAACACTTATTTTTATAGAGATGACTGATTTATCAATATTTTGCCTTGGGTAGTGTATTTGCTTAGAACTCTGATCTACTTTGTGACAGTATTTTTCTGGTAAGTATTTTTCATTTGACTTTTGCTTTTTCTGCTCATTTTCCCCTTTTTCTCATGATAGGTTTATGTAGCTCCTGAGTGAGTTACTTTTTGGTTTATTATTCATCTTTTCATACTGTGATTTCTTCCTCTTTCAGCCACTTCTAGAAGGATTTGTGGGGAAGCAGCCAGGCCATGTTCTGGGCTAGTAGAAATTTTTTTTTTTTTTACAGAGTTGTATGTGATTAGGTGCTTTTAGCTCACTCATTCCTGATCTACAGGGGCTGACGGGGTGGAGCTAGTCTCTTCCACCCACCTCTCAGTAACTGCTGTCTGAAAGTTCCTGCACGTCTTCTTTTACAGCCTCTCCCTCCCTGCTTCTCCTTCAGCCACACAATGTCCAGGCAGGGAGCTTCCACCTCCAGCCCATGCACCCATCATTCTGTTCCTCCAGGCAAGAGATCATGGCTCACACCCTTCAAGGCTGTCTACTTTGGAAAGCTGGTGGCCTCGTTTATGATTTGCTGTCACAGGTGTCCCTTCCTGGAGTCTTCTCAGACCCCCTTAGACTTCACGCACTGGGCAGCCCTTCCTCTTGTAGATTGTCTTTTCATGTTATCTTAGTTTCAAACGCATTTGCATTTTCACTCACTTTTCTGATAGCTTTTGTGTGATTTCCAAGAGGTGCAAGAAAAGAAACCATAATTTTTCCAATTAATAAAAGATTACTGTTAAAAAGGAAAAAAATGGCAAGCAAATATAGAGAAGCTAGAAGAAGTAGGGAACTAGGTCCCTTATTTAAAATTAGATGTTTGTGGTACTTCATTCATTGAGTCATTCTACAGCACGTAGTGGGTGGGGCTATGGAAGGGGTTTGTGAGGTACAGAGAAGTATGACGTGGTTTGTGTTTTCAAGGACCTCATAAGACAGTGAAGAGATAAAAATGGAAAGATCAGTTTCAAAGTGAGGCAGTGGGTATTAATGCCAAACGAATCTTCTTATAACGCGTGCTGCACAAAGTTAGGGGGAACAGAGCAGTCCAACTGAAGTTGCCTGGAGCAGAGGGAGCGTCAAAATGTTTACATAGAGACTGTCTAAACTTGGACTGCTTATAAAGCAATAAAGTCACAGAAATTATCCCTTTTCTGCAATTGAAATTTGATTTGATCGATTAGAAATACTGGAACTTGAATGACTGCCTTACCTGCATGTGCACGTGTGTGTATGTAACAAGTTGAGAGCTTTTTTCCAAACATCTAGGCTCCCCTCCCCAGTGAGTGAAAATGCTTTTCACACAGCCTTTCCACAAGCCGTCAAGGGCTCCTCGGGGATGGGTTACTTGGCCTTTTTCCCTAGAGAACTATGCACTCAATACCTTGCATGGTTTACATTTTGAGTCAGTCCCCTGTGCCCGGTGGCCATGACAATGGAATTGTTTGGCTTGGCTATTTTAGACTCCAGGCTCAGAACTGCCAAATATAGAAGGCTTTCTCTTTAATTTGCCTTCATGTCCGTAGTCAGTCCAAGTAACTTTTCATAAGTGAGAGTCTCAGACATGGCCTCTTAATAAAGGATTAGTCAGGAAAGATTGACCATCATGGTGTCTTCTGGATTTACTGAAGGGCTCAGAGCACTGTGCAAGTATAAGATGAGACTGGGGAGCTGGGGCAGTTTTTATAAACTGTTGGTATGATGACATAGACGACATAAAGAGAAGAAACAATTTATACAGAGGAAAAAGAGTTTAAGGTAACATACAGATTGTCTAACAAATTACAATTTTTAAAAACTTTAAATAAAGTGGTTTCTTTTATCATTAAAATAATCTCCATTTAATACTAAGTCTTCCAAGATACAGAAGGCAATAAGTACAGGCAAAGATACTCAACAGTACTAGCAATTAGAAAAAGTAAAGTTCCAATAATACCGTTACCACCCAAAACGACTTTTAGAAAGCTGACAGCACCAGGCTGGGTGCAGTGGCTCATGCTTGTAACCCCAGCACTTTGGGAGGCCAAGATGGGTGGATCATCTGAGGTCAGGAGTTCGAGACCAGCCTGGCCAACATGGTGAAACCCCATCTCTACTAAAAATACAAAAAATTAGCCAGGCACAGTGGCACATGCCTGTAGTTGCAGCTGCTCAGGAGGCTGAGTCAGGAGAATCACTTGAACCTAGGAGGGAGAGGTTGAGGTGAGCCAAGATCACACCACTGCACTCTTGCCTGAGCAACAAGAGTGAAACTCCAACTCAGATAGAAAAAAAGAAAAAAAGGCTGACAACACCAAACACTGATGAGAATGAGGATCTATGGGATTCCTCCAACACGGCTGGTGGGAACACAAGATGCATGGCCACTTCAGAAGGCGGTCTGACAGTTTCGCACAGAGTTAAACACACACTTACCATAGACCCTAACAATCCCATTCCTGAGTTTTACCCAACATAAATGAAAACATGCATCCACTCAAAGACCTATACCCAAATATCTACAGCATCTGCATTGGAATCACTCTGAAGCAGTCCAAATGTCCCTCAAGCGGTGAACAACTGAACAGTGTATGAATCGTGGCACACTGACATTCACATGCTGGAGTACTACGCAACAGCAACAAGCACAACACTGATACATGCAACAACTGGGTGAGCGTCGGCACGCTGAGTGAGAACAACTGGGTGAGCGTCGGCACGCTGAGTGAGAACAACTGGGTGAGCGTCGGCACGCTGAGTGAGAACAACTGGGTGAGCGTCGGCACGCTGAGTGAGAAAGCCAAACACCCTATTATTTCATGCCCTATTATTTATTTACAGCTCATTGTGGAAAAGCTAAACCTGTGGGGTCTGCAGGAGAGAAGAAAAGGACACTGACTGCAAAGAGATGTGAAGAACCTTTTGGGAGTGATAGAAATAGTCCTTTTATTTTATTTTATTTATTTATTTTAATGGTATAAGACCTGGCACCATAAAAACCCTAGAAGAAAATCTAGGCAAAACCATTCAGAACATAGGAGTAGGCAAGGACTTCCTGACCAAAACACCAAAAGCATTGGCAGCAAAAGCCAAAATAGACAAATGGGACCTAATCAAACTCCACTGAACTGTACACTTAAAAGTGGTTAAGATGGTAAATTTCATATTATGTATATTTTACCACAATTTTGAAAATTTCCTCAGTTTACAGAACAGCAATGTGTCTCTATTCTGCATGGCAATAGTCTCTATTTTAATTGTGGCAGTGGCTAAACAACTATATACACATGGCTGTGTGTGTGTGTGTGTGTGTGTGTGTGTAAACTAATCAAACTGCATGTTAGAAATGGCAAATTTTACTCTATGTCAATTATATCTCAATAAACTTGATTTTTTTAAAAAATAAGTTCTTCAGCACCAAAAGAAAAGGCAGCAAAAATAAAGTAAAAGATAAATTAGACTACAACAAAATTTAAAAATTCTGTGCATCAAAGGTCACAATCAAGAGAATGAAAAGACAACCTATGGAACGGGATAAAATACTTGCAGATCATGTGTCTGATAGAGTTAATCTCAGAGTATGTAAAGCATTCCTACAACTCAACAACAACAAAACCAGTTCAAAAATGGGGAAAGAACTTGAGTAGACATTTCGCCAAAGAAAATATACGAACAGCCAACAAGCACATGAAAAGATGATCAACATAATTAATCCTCAGAGAAATCAAAACCACAATGAGATAACACTTCAAACCCATTAGGGTGGCTACTATCAAAAAGACAAACAGAAAATAACAAGTGTTGGCGAGGATGTGGAGGAACTGGAATGCTTGTGAACTGTTGGTGGGAATGTAAAATGATGCAGCCATTATGGAAAAAAGTATGGCAGTTCCTCTAAAAACTAAAAATAGAATTACATTATGATCCAGTAATTCCACTTATGGATATTCCACCCCAAAGAACTGAAAGCAGTCTTGAAGAGATATTAGTACATCCATGTTCATAGCAGTATTATTCACAACAGCCAAGAAGTGGAGCATCTCAAGTGTCCATTGACAGATGAATGGATAAACAAAATGTGGTATATATACATATTATGGAATATTATTCAGCCTTCAAAAAGAAAATCTTGACACATCTACAACATACATGGCCATTACACTAAGTGATCCAAGCCAGTCATACAAAGACATGATTCTACTTACATGAGGTACTTAAAGTAACCAAACTCATAGAAACAGAAAGTAAACAGGTGCTTGTCAGGAGCTGGAGGGTGAAGAGGATGGGGAGTTACTGTTTAATGAGTACAGAGTTTCTGTTTTGCAAGATGAAGAGTTCTGGAGCCTGGTTGTGTGAAGGTAGTGTTAACTACTGAACTGTACACTTAAAAGTGGTTAAGATGGTAAATTTCATATTATGCATATTTTACCACAATTTTGAAAATTTCCTCAGTTTACAGAACAGCAATGTGTCATAATGGGAAAACCACAGGGTTCCAGGTCAGGAAGATGTGGTCCTTACCCTAGCCCTGCTTCTTTCTAGCTGTCTGAGCCCTGGAAGGTCTCTTTCCCTTTCTAAATCACAGCTTCCACATATATAAAATGGGGGTAACCATACCCAAGAACAAATGTAAGTGCTGAATGGAATCTCACGTGTGGAAACACTAGTGTGTCCCCGTACAAATGTCAGCTGGTTAAGAAGATGTCCAGAAGTGTCAGTGGAACTTGCTGACATTTATACAGTGAATTAGCGCCAAAGACAGGGCTACAACACAGGTTTTCCAACTCCCTATCCAGTGCTCACTTCTCTACACCAGCCGCCTTTTGTTCTTGTACTTGCTGTATGTACAGAACAACCTTGACCCCATCCGTCAGCTCACAAGGTCCCATTTCACATTCTCAGCTATAATAATGGATTGACCCTCTCTTGAGGCTTAACCCCATCTCTCTGAATGGGATTTGTTAACCATGCCACTCAATGTCCAAACTGAGCAATGCTTGGGGGCATCTTGAGGAAGCATCTTGGAAATGCTGGTTCCCCACTAAGCTGGTGGGTTCACAGCTGCTTCACTGGCTATCCCTGTTTATGCACTCACCTGATGAATGTGGGGTACAGCTCAGCGTTCACCAGGCAGATCATTTGGATTGCAATGGTGATTCCCATTCGGCCAACACACATGATCATGATGTTTAACCAGTGCAGATCTGGAAGGGAAGCACGAAGAGGGTGTGGGTGGTGGGTGGGGGTTTTGTTCCCCAAGTTACTAGTGATAGGCCACGGTGGGTCATGCTTGGACCGTTAGAGCTGGTGCAGGCTGGAAGGGTGTCTTATCTAACTTTTTCATTTTGAGATAAGTAAACTGAGTCTCAAGAGATTTGGGGATTTGATGATAACATATTCAAGAAGACTCCATTGTGTGGGGGAAAGAAGGAGCTTATTGAATCTCAGCTTGGTTTCCTGAGTTGTAAAATGGGAATAATGACACTCAGCTTATCGTCATGGGACTTAGAGCTGACGTGTGTCAAACGTCCACCATGACCACAGAATTTTGAAGTGGGCTTTTCATTTATTATATGATAGCATCCACTGCTAGTTCAGTTCCTGAAACACAGAAAGAACTCAGTAAACATAATCCCCCAACAGTAGTTCTCAAATTAACAAAACATATTTCTAATCCTCAACCTAATGTTCATTTCCAATACAGTTTTAACCAAAACATCTTTCGTAAGTCTCAGAGGCTGAGAATTAGGGAAGTGCGCCCTTGTTTCACCCTGGCAGGCCATTATGGGGCTCTTGACCACCTGAAGGCCCAGAAAGCCCTCTCCCTATTGAGATTGATCAAAGAATTTGGCTTCATTGGAAAGAACCTCAGCTCCTTAATAACCACCATCATCTGCTTTGCATGGGTTACCCCCATCACCGAAATGTAAGTGACCCTGTGACACACAGCTCACTATAAAGGCCTCTGGGGTCACGGCCACAATGTCAGCTTGACTCTTGTCCCCAGATACTGGCTATTTATGGAAGTCTTGTTTCATTTCACTCAGCCAATAGGAGGTTTCAAACAAGAGTGCCCCTCACCCATCTCATGGGTGCAACACAGTCACTGCCTCCTGCAGCTCTCAGCCCTGGTGAAGAAGCCAAGCTGAGCCTTCCATTAAGGACCACACCCCATCTAGCTTCTTTTTGTTTTTTTTGTTTGTTTGTTTGTTTTTGTTGTTGTTGTTGTTGTTGTTGTTGTAAAGACGGGGTTTCACCATATTGGTCAGGCTGGTCCGGAACTCCTGACCTCAGGTGATCCACCTGCCTCAGCCTCCCAAAGTGCTGGGATTACAAGCATGAGCCACCGTGCCCAGCCACCCCATCTAGTTTCTAAAAGATAAAAGGCAAGGAGTTCTTATGCCTCGAGGGAGGTCCTGGTTCACAGGTCTTTAGCCTAGTGATGCTTGACTAGAGGTGCACAGCATCCCTGGCCTCAGAGAACTGACCATGCCTCCACTCTGTACCACCAGGGCCACTCATTACAGCAGCCAGAGCAACCCAGTTAAGACTAAAGTCAGGTCAAGTCCAGCCCTGCTCAAAGCCACCAGTGGTTTCCTACCACTCTTGGGATAAAGTCCACAGCTGGTTAATTTCCAGCTCGCTCCACACCTCACTCCACTGCTCCCTACGTGCTCGCCTGACCCTGGTCCCCAGATCCTGAGCAGTCCCTCCAATGCCACAGTCTTCTCACCCCAAGGGCCTTGCACGTGTCAGAACACTCTCCCCAGATTTTCACATGGCTCTTCCCACTTCATTTAGGCCTCCCTTGCCCATTGTAGAAAGCACTGACATCCTTCTCTTTTCCCTCTGGAATGTCAGCTCCATGGAGCAAGAACTCTCTCTGCTTTGCTCATGGTTGAGATCCTAGGACCTAGATATCTGCTAGCCACACAGAAAACCTGGAGATATTTCCTGCAGGAGAAATGAATGACTGTCCTAAAATGTGATAAGGACTAAGACAGAGGGATGGGGGGAGGGCAGGAGCTGGGAGGAGAGGGCTAGGGAGGGGATGGTGCCTGGGCTCTGTCCAGGTGGCAACTGAATGGACTTAGCCCTCAGTCACCCTCCTTCTTGGCACTCAATGCTGTTAACTTTTAAAAAGTTTGCCCATCCATCATGTCTTACCCAGGATTCCAGAAACCAAGAGGTGGGGAAGAAAGAGGGTAAAATCTATTTCAGATCCATGCTGCCCCTTTTCCTGCATTCTCTGTTCTTTCTCCACGAAAGGAGGAAAAAGAAAACAGCTTTCTTTCCCCACCGCTTTTTCTTTCCAGCCTGATCTACACAGCCTGGTTCTTGGGCATACCGACTTCACAGGACAGTCTCTACAATACCCTGCACGAAAGCCTGCCAGAATGACTCACTAAACCAACAAGTGCAGAGCACAAGCAATAAAAACTGAGAAAAGAGCAAATCTGCCCTTGAATTTATTTTACAACGTATCCAGAAGCAATGAATGTGAAAGGCAATTTATGTACTCAAATTAAAACTGACTGAAGTTCATCTGCTTTAGGTTTAAATGTAGCTTGGTTTATCTTTTATTGTAAGAATTACAGGCTAAAGTATACATCCACCAAAATGGCCACACTTAAACAGACGAGCCACATCAAGCGTTGGGAGGATCTGGAATAATCAGACTCCCATGTGTTCCCAGGGGGAGTATAACATGGTTCACTGCTTTGGAAAGCTGTTTGGAAGTGTCTGCTAGAACTAAGCATATGCCTCCCTGGGATCCAGCAAGTGCACTCACAGACCTGTACCCAAGGGAAATAAGAGCATGTGCCCACCCAAAGATATGTGCAAGGATGACTGTAGTCCCAATGAGTAGCAAATGTTGGAAACAACACAAGTGACAATCAACAGCAGAATGGATGCAGAGTGTCATATTCACACAATGGAATGCTACACAATCATTTTTTCTGAAGTGCCAGCTACACTCTCATGGGACAACATGGGTGGATCGCACAGGTGCAGTGACGAATGCCTCATGCCTGTAATCCCAGCACTTTGGGAGGCTGAGGTGGGAGGACTGCTTAAGCCCAGGAGTTTGAGACCAGCTTGGGCAACATAGTAAGACCCCATCTCTACAAAAAATAAAAACATTAAATGAGCATAGTGGCTTACACCTCTAGACCCAGCTACTACTGAGGAGGCTGAGATGGGAGGATCCCTTGAGCCCAAGAGTTCAAGGCTACGGTGAGCTGTGATTGCGCCGCTGCACTCCAGCCTGAATAACAGAGCAAGATCCTGTCTCAAAACACAACAACAACAACAACAACAAAAATAGTGTATTTGGTATGGTTCCATCTGTATGAAGCTCATGAACAGACACGATCTGTGGTGACGGCAAAGTAGTGATGACCTTGGCAGGGACAGTGGGGGTTGTTGTGAAGGAGCATGAGGGAGGCTTTGCAGGAGGTGGAAATGGTCTCCATCTTTATCTGGATCCTGTCACCCAGGTGTATACATTTTTTAAAACTTATGGAGTCATATACTTATAGTTTGTTGATTGCATGTATATTAAACCTCAATTTAATTTTGTTGTTTTTTGGTTTTTGGGTTTTTTTGGGAGACAAAATCTCTGTCGCCCAGGCTAGAGTGCAATGGCACAATCTCAGTTCACCGCAACCTCCCCCTCCTGGGTTCAAGCCATACTCCTGCCTTAGTCTCCAAAGCAGCTGGGATTACAGGCACGTGCCACCAAGCCCGGCTAATTTTTGCATTTTTAGTATACACGGGTTTTCACCATGTTTGCCAAGCTGGTCTCAAACTCCTGCTCTCAGGTGATCCACCTGCCTCGGCCTCTCATAGTGCTGGGATTATAGGTGTGAACCACTGTGCCTGGCCCCTCAATTTAAAATAAATTAAAAAAATTATAGACAAAGGTAGCACCTCATCTTTGTTCTCATTCCAGAAGCTTATCAAAGAGTTACAGTATTCTCCCCATACTTCCATTGCCTGGGAAATTGTGAAAACAGACAACTCACCAAGTGAGATAAAAATCTTGACGAGGCAGGCTGTCCCCGCCAACAGAGTTGACATGGCTAAGGGGTAGATACGGCCCACGCGGTCAATGGTGACGAGGGTGATGAAGGCCCCAGGGAATTCAACCAGAGTGGAGTAAAGGAAATCCAGGTAGAGATTCGTGCTGGTGGCGCCCATGTGCAGGATGAGTCCCTGATAGAGCACAGAGCCGGTGAACCTGAGCCAAGGGGAATTTCAAGTCAAAGGCATGAGTCAGAGACTGATGAAGAAGCCCCTCCCAGCTGGAGAGGAGTGTGCGTCACTTGGTTTAGAATGTCCTAGAGCAATATGAGAAGAGGGGAGTAAATATCAGAAAGTGTGTCTACAAGGGCCCTTGATGATACATTTTCTTCATGACGGATGTGAGAGTGTGACTTATAGGACATGCCCCCAAGCCTCCTAGAGATCGCATGTGGTGATGGCCACTGTTCACTGCACTTAGAGGTCTGGTTCTGCACCCAGCCCTGCACGTGCATAACCTCATCTGGCACTCCAACAGGCCTACGAGGAGGTGGGCAGGAGAGGGCAGGAAGTGAGGGAGCAGGTTCAGGCGTCGGACTGCTTTATGAGCTGTGTCACCTTGAAGAAGTTAACTAACCTCTCTGGGCCTCAGTTCCCTCACCTGTAAATGGGATCGTAATAGTACCTACCACAACGGTTTGCCTTCAGCGCTCGCTGAGTTAGTGCACAAAAGTGCCAGTTTATAGTTCCCAGCACACAGCATGCACTCAGTAAAGACGAGCCGTCATCATCATCATCCTCTTTCCAAGGTGGAGGACCCAGGGCACAACAAACGGGCCTGGGCCAGGTCTTTCCAACTGCACCGTGGCGTTCCCTGCCCCTCACTGATCTGTCCTTAGTGGGCGCCCTTGATTCACCTACACTCTTCCATCCACTGCACACCCCCTCGGTCCATATTTGAGAAAATATACCAACATTACAGAATATGGCACACAGACCTGAGGCCTAGCTAAATCGCTCTCACCTGAGCCAAATGTAGAGCAGCTCGTGTGTCACTTTGGGGGGAAAATATCATTTGGAAGCTGGAAAGCTCTTACAGTCATATTTACATCGTGAGAAGAGATTTGGGAACAAGAAATTACTCTCTCATCCCAGCATGCAAATCGCCTATCGGCTCCAAAACCGAGATGACATGGATGTTTCTAAGAAGTTTATCGCCTTGTTTGAGAAAATTTCGCCTAAAGAAGCATTGGGACGCTTTTGTTTCTAGTCCTAAATTATTCCTGATTAGACAAAGGTCAAGAGAACAAGAAGAAGGCGCTTGCCTGCACCTCAGTGCGTTTAGATTGGCTTGAGAGCCTCTGTACCATTTAGCCAGTTAAAGACAACAGTCACATTACCATCAGGAAGAGACTACAACCTTGATGTTCCTGTCAGCAAGCCGGTTAACATAGGTGCCGGGCTGCCACCTGTGGGCAGAGCCCATGAATTGCATGTGCGTATTAACAAAAAAAGGAGCATTGACACTGAACATTTCCAGCATCGCTGCTGTACCCTCCTCTATGTCATTTACACGTATAATCTCACTAATCCTCCCAACATGTCTGTGAGATAGGAACTACTGCTACTCCCATTACTGAGAAGGAAACTGAGTCACAGAAAGATTCAGGCCCTTTGGAAGGTCACACGGCCAGGACTTGGTGGACAGACCCTCTAAGTCTCAGTCATGACATCCAGTAGGACAGTAGGAGAGGGTGTCCGGGGCCAATGGTATGAGTCCTTATGTGCTACAGAAAAGGATCTGACTTTATTCTTAGTGATTAGGAAGCCAGTGGAGGGTAAACGGGGAGAGACAAGGCCCACTGAGCTCTAAGGAATGCCTCTGCCTGCTTTGTGGAACACTGAAGAGTGCGGGTGAAGCCAGCCGGCCACCCAGAAAGCGCCTGCAGCAATGCAGGTAAGAGATGCTGCAGAAATGTCCATGCAACAGCTGACATTTATACAATGAATTAGTGCCAAGGACAAGGCTACAACCCCAGCAAGGGAACCCAGGTGCCCACGATGGGAAGCAGCAGCTTCCGAAGGCAGTTCCAAACCAGCTGATGGAACTTGCCAGAGGATTGGAGGTGGGGGTAAGAGAACAGAAGAGTCATGGCCGGGCGCGGTGGCTCAAGCCTGTAATCCCAGCACTTTGGGAGGCCGAGGCGGGTGGATCACGAGGTCAAGAGATCGAGACCATCCTGGTCAACATGGTGAAACCCCTTCTCTACTAAAAATACAAAAAATTAGCTGGGCATGGTGGCGCATGTCTGTAATCCCAGCTACTCAGGAGGCTGAGGCGGGAGAATTGCCTGAACCCAGGAGGCGGAGGTTGTGGTGAGCCGAGATCGCACCATTGCACTCCAGCCTGGGTAACAAGAGCGAAACTCCATCTCAAAAAAAAAAAAAAAAAAAAAAAAAAAAGAGAACAGAAGAGTCAAAAACGCTTCCTTGCAAGGACTCTCGGGGCTGGGGAGGGGAGCTGAACAGTGTAGCAGAGCAGGCAGTTATTTCCATCACAGTGGTGAGTCCCTGCCACCATGCTGAGTCCAACACTGAGTATCCCTGGAAACCCGCCAGTACACGGGGCTATTTGCAAAGGTTTGTGGGCCCAGCATGTGGCTGCGTGCAGGACCCCAGGGGCAAACTCGGAGACAGGGAGGGTGACAGGTGAGCAGCACAGGGCATCGTGAACCTGGACAGACTCTTGGGCAGAGTGGTTACTCATTCAACTTCCAGCAAATATTGATTGAGGGTCTGCAGTATGCCAGGCACCGACATTACTACAATAAAACCTCACATCGAAGTGCAAACAAGGGCACCTGGTCAGCCGAGCTGCTCTGGCCGAAGGGCCGAGGCCCAGAGCGTGGTTGTGGGGCCCTCACTGTCTGATAAGGGAAAAGCCCTGTGTGGAAGAGGTGAGCCAGCATCCTCTCAGGGAGGAGGGCAGGGGATTCCTGCTCGTGACAGCAGCTGGGGGAGCATGCAAACCCTGGGACTGTGCAAGACGTGTGTGAGTGGGTCCACATGGGTGTGAGTTTTCTAGTCAACAGGTAACAAATGTGCCCTCCCATGGGTAACAAATTCTCCTTACTAAAATGAAGCCTTTTTCGTATTACTCAATCCACAAGTGAGAAGTAAAATGAGCTCTTTGACCACTCACAACTATAATAAAATTCCTTTTTCTTTCTCTTTTCCGACCTGAGGATTCCACTGTCTCTAATCTGTAGCCCAGTGTTTGGGGGAGTGTGCTGATTCCACCTTGGAAAACAAACCAAACAGGAACGCCCCTCACCACAGGTACATCAGGATGAAGGTGCGCTTCCTCAGGCGCGGCGAGCGGAACAGGTCCGCGAATGAAGGGCTCAGCTTTTTGGTGACATCCTGTTCCAGGGAGAGCATCTAGGAGGAAGGGAGAGCATCAGCCACACCCAAGCTGCTGCGAGCAGAGCCACCCGGGAGCCCCAGTAAGGTCAGCCTTGCCACTGCTGTGCTTCACACCCATGACAGGGAGAGGTTCTGCCACTTCCCCCGGCAGCCCCAGATGAATCTTCTGCATCAGAGCTCAGCCCAATCCATGAGACACCTCTTCCTAGACTTCACCTTTAAATCAGCAGGAGGCAACTTCCCATTCTTCTGAGCGATGTGGTCCATTATCTTTATTGCTTGAGTGTTTCTCCTTTGTGATAACAGCCACCGGGGGGACTCCGGCACACACCTGTGGACACCACGCATCACTACCCAGCAATTTACCCGGAATTCATCTGACAACCAGCCCTGAGCAGGGAGATGCTGGTGCTCAGTGCAGCCTGCCCTCCCCACGTTGGGACTGTAATCCCTCAAGAAATTGAGGACCTGGGGTCACTGTGCGCTGTCCATGTGGCCCAGATGGGAGCTCTGTAGGTCACTTGTGCTCCTAGTATCACCTAAGATTTATAGACCAAAGGGAGCCATCAGTGCCTATGGAGCTTTCCTTCTGTGAAGCAGGGGTCTCATCTCTCCTGGACACTGGCAGCCCTTGTCCCCAAGGGAAAAAACACTCACAGAGGAGACACTCCATGTACATCATCCAATGACAATAGGATGTCTCCAGGCAATACAAGGGCTGTTGAACACTTTTCAAAGTACTTCCCAAACAAAATAAAATGTATTTACCATCCTTAAAATCAGATCAACACCATGCTGTCTATTTCAAATGGGATGAGGAGGGTACAACTCAAAGACTGGGCCTCTCTGGCAGAAGGATATTCTGAAAACTCACAGGCATTGATTGCCTCACCCCGCCTGACCATACAGATGCCGCCTTTCTGCCAGATAGACCCCTGCCTCACACCGATGAAGCTGGGGGAGGGCAGGCTCCTCCGAACTCCCCAGCTGTGAGTGTACAACTCTTAGAGGCCAGCTTTCATTTAGAGAGACTGAGTTAACTCTAGTGTCACCCACAGATGACGTCTGCTCTCAGCACAACTAAGACAAAAGGTGGAGGGATGAGAAATTCCTCTGTGGTCCTTTCTGCTACCCCGTCTTCTGCTTCCCTCCTCCACAAGAAAAACTGACCTGTGGAGTTCTTTGCCCTTCAGACCCTGCAAAGCACTCACAGCTAATATGATTAACACCTCATTTGGACTGGTCTGTTTCCTGATGGCTCGGTGTGCACGTTCCCCAGAGAACGATGCATTGAGCAGGCCTGCTGTTCCTTTGTTCTTTCATTCATTCAATTAAGAACAGATATCTGCTCTATGGCTAGATGAGAGGGATTTCCAAGCCTTATTAATAATACCAATAGCATATAGAAATGAAGACGTGGGAGAAGAGGAGAGATGACAGCAGCACAGGAGAGTAGAGGGGAAGAGCGAGAGGATCAAGAAGACAGCAGAACATCTGACTTCATGCAGCACCTTGCAGGAGCTCTAGGGGACCATCGGGAGTGGTGACCATTGCAGTAGCATTGCCACGTATGGAGGCTTTCCCACGACTAGAGGCTGATACAGATTTCCCAAGGCCACCGAGCAACCCACGGAAAACCCTCCTTCACCCGGGAGCCAGGCTCGGCCTTGTGTTTCTGGAAGATGCACGTTCTGAGGCCCTGTGTTTCCGTGGATTTTTGTCCCGCTCTTGGCATGGCTCACCTTTACCTGGGGGAGCCAATCTAAAGAGGCTGTGTCTGAGGGTGGCTCCGTGCTTAACCAGGGTCACCGGGTAAGAATGGAACACCCTCAACAGTATAAGTGGCGGGAAGCTCCAGCTCCGTGTAGCCCCATGCGGTGTGTGTGTGGGAAACCCCGGCCTCCGTGTAGCCCCATGTGGTGTGTGTGTGGGAAACCCCGGCCTCCGTGCAGCCCCATGTGGTGTGTGTGTGGGAAACCCCGGCCTCCGTGCAGCCCCATGCGGTGTGTGTGTGGGAAACCCCGGGCTCCGTGCAGCCCCATGCGGGGTGTGTGTGTGGGAAACCCCGGGCTCCGCTCATCCCTACGCATCATGCGTGTGGGAAACCCCACGCTCTGTGCAGCCCCATGCGTCATGTGTGTGGACACCACAGCCTTTGTAGGAGGGCCTGTAGGCGCCCCCCACTCCATGAGCCCGGTCCCATGAGGGGACAGAAAGTGCAGCCAGAGGGGTGGCCGGTGCCCCTTCCCAGTAGGCAGGAAGAAGGGCCTCACCAGTAGTAGAGCAGGAAGAGGAAGGTGGGCAGGGAGACGGCCAGCTGCAGCCAGCGCCAGTGAGGCAGGGCATAGGCCAGCCCAGTCAGCGCCACCAGCCCCATCGTGAAAGCCATCTGGTACATGATCGCCACCGTTCTTCTGGAGGCCGAGCCAACAAACTCTGTGACTGAAACAGGAGGAGTGGTCGTTATGCAGGTTCCCCGAGCACATGAGCCCGATGCGGTGCGTTCAGAAGCTCCGGGCACCTCCAGCTAGTCTCCCCACCGGGAGCCCCCACCCGGCCTGGACCAGCCCCACCTGCTCCCAGGCTTCTCTCTTGTGTGTCTCCCATTTCTCCTTCCCCCAAACCACAGCCACGCTCACGCCTCCCCTTCTCCCTGGGGCTGTGGAGCCATCAAAAGAAGGCCGCGGGGATCCACCAGGCTGCTTCCCTCTCTGGCTTTTCCCTGACCGTCTGCTTCTGCACCTGCTCCTTCACCATCTGCATTCCCCTCAGCCGACGGGTTTCTCCTCCCCAACGCCTTGCTCCAGCTCCAGACTCAGCTGGAATATTTGTCAGGACCCCAGGGGTGTTCATTCATTTAGCAAATATCACTGCCTACTGGGGACCTGGCACTGTTCAGGGTGTCTGGGGTACATCGTGAGCACAGGAGGAAGAGTCCTGCCCTTGGAGGCCTCATTCCCATGAGGGATGGCAGATGATCCATGTCACAAAGAAGTGAATGCAGTCCTATGTTAGAGCGTGATACGTGTTATGGGGAACACAAATGAACAGGGGAAAAGGAAATCAGGGGAGTCGTGGGAGGAGGGGCTGCAGATGGTGCTGGAGCGTGAATGTGGCCCTGGGCCCCCCCAACCATGTGTGGAACAGTGCTGAGCAGCAGAGCCTGTCACAGGCTCCACACACATGGGGCTGCGCCAGCTCAGCTCACCAGCCTGTTCATGGCTTCTCAAGGAGGGACTGTAGATCCTCTTGGCCCTCGTGAATGAGTTCCCCGAATACCAAGTGATAGTACCTTGTTTACAAAGATGACAAGACATGGCTATTGCTTTTTTCTTCTCCACTAAAGAGTAAAAATGTGCCCTGTCCACAGGCCTGGGGAGTACAGATGACTCAGACTACCTCCCTCTGGGAAAGGGTTTTTTGTTTTGTATTCTTAACCCTCACAGAATATTTGGAAGGAAAAAAGGCTGACATGTAGACCTCCTCATGTTGGTTTACACTTCAACTTTTCAACACCCTGATGGCTGGCTCTTCTGTTATTGGCTTCTGCTTTCTCTCCTAAGTCTTGAGGGCCATTCAAGCCTGTCAAGTTTGCTGTATTTCTTTTAAGGAGCTGTTGACTATTATGTAAGATGCTAGAATATTCTCTCACTTGTCTCCTCTTCTGCACCCCCCTGAGCACTGTGAGCACATCCACATGGGGTCTTCTGTTTCCCCTAGAGATTAGTTGATCAGTAGATCACTGATCTAAGTGATTTAAGTGTCTCCGACACAAAAAGAGAGGAGAGGAGGCCATTCTACCCCATGTCCTGCCCTAGTCACATAACAAGGAACTGGTGCTCCCCAAGCTCCCTGACCCCACAGACAAGCCCCCCGCCACGTTAGGCTAGCCCCACTCTACCCTGGACCTGCCTCAGCCCCATGCATAATTACTCAGGGTGTAGCCGGACATCCAGGCGCCCTTGCTGACCAGGCCCTGCAGCAGGCGGAAGAGCAGCATGGACATGTAGTTGGGCGTGAAGGCCATAAGAACACCCGACACGGCGTTGACTAGCACGGTGGCCAGGAGGCACAGCTTACGGCCAAACCTTCAGAGACAAGGAGACATGGAGGGGAGGGTAGGCAGTGAGGTTGAAATCTGGGGTGAGACACGCACGGTGGGATGCCAAGGGTCCCAGTCGGGGGCCACCACACCACTGTCTCCAGGATCTATCAGGATAGCAGTGCCCAGCACACCGCCCAGCCCATCTGTCCCAACGAGCCCTGCAGCCCTTGCCGAGTCTGAAGAGGAGTCTGACTGCTCTCAGCAGCATCACAGCTCAGCCAAGCAGTGCCCACAGCCCCTCTCCAGTTCTCACACCTGTCCCCTGGCCTTAACTTCATATTTAGCAGATGGCATCATTATCACCACTGGTCAGGCTGTGCCAAAACCAGGCTTCCTTCCTCCCATAGTCTTATCAACCATCATGAAGCTTTCCTGTGCCATATTCAGCTCTGATAGTGTAGCCATACAGGGCTGTTTTTCTTCTCCTTTTTTGGGGAATGAAATGGGCACATTACTTGCTAGGATTGCACTGTTCCCACCTGATCTTTTCAACCTAGAGTCAAAGAAGCCAAGGCCAGGCCACGGGGTGTGCCCACCCGCCCATGCTCCTCACCCACCTGCCCACCCAGTCCCCTCTGCCACCCCCACCAGGCCACTTCACTTGTCCACTTTGTGTCCCCTGGCCTCCTCAGCACGGCCCTACACCAGCCAGTAAACCCTTGCCCTTTATGAAAACATAGGAACTTCTGCCAGAAGTCACGTCTTCTCACCAGGGATGCTCAGACCCAGCGGTGGCACATGGCTCCTTCCCCTCTCCCTGTCTCCTGGGGCAGCACCTGGCTCTGTCTCCTCTCCTTGTCTCCTGGGGCAGCACCTGGCTCTCTGTCCCCTCTCCCTGTCTCCTCCTCTAATCAGAGCCCCAGACCCCCACCCAGGCCTGGGTCCCCTGGCCTGTCTCTTCCTCCTGCATCCCTGATTCCCGTTCCCATTGGCATCCTCATTCTGGACCCTCCTCCCAGCTGTTTTAAAGAGCTGTCCACACAACTCCACTCTCTGGCCTTCTGGTTTTCTCCAACCAACCTGCCCTCGGTGCCCAGGCCCCCACGGCAGATTCTGACCACTCCTCCTCAGGAGCTCCTGGTACATTTCCACAGTGCCCTGGAGAACAGTTGTCCTGCGATCTCACTGCCATTTCTCCTAAGCCTCCTTTGCCAGGGCGCTTTCCCTGCCTGCCTTTCCGCATGGCAGTTCTCTCTTGACACTCTCGTCCAGCGCTGTATAGTCTTAAATACCAAGTACTGGTGACAAACCCCCGACATGGAACTCCAGCCCAGACCCTTTTCCAGAGCTCACTCACATGCCCAAGTGGCTCCTTGGCATCTCTTCATAGATGTCTCAGCCCGTGCAACACATCCCCAAACCTAACAGCTCTGAGATAGAGCTCTAGCTTCCTCCATGCCCCCCTCCCCTATAAACAGCTGCAATAAAATCCATTCCGAACCCTCTACCTTCCATCTCAAAATGGCCTCACAACCAGGCACTTGCTGGAAGCATCAACCTGGGCTCTGTCCCCGCTTTCTCTCAGCCCCCTGACTGGACAGTCTGCCGGCAGCTCTGACTCTGAAACATACCTCAGATCTCTCCACCATTCCCCCGGTAGCCTCACAGTAGCCCGAAGCAGGGACTGCTGTGTCTCGTCTCCAGCAGCTTCTGCAGTCAATTCCAACTGCTCATGCTCCCCACCACTGTCCCTTAGAACCTGTTCTCATGGCACTGGGGGAGGCTTACCTGGACTGGCCTTTACATACCTGTCTGCAATGTAACCAAAGCCCAGAGAGCCGAAGAAGAAGCCCGCGTTCAAACAGGACTGAAAGAGGTCCAGCTTCCAGTCATCACCACACACCAGGTTGAACTGCCAGTCACACCACAGCAGGAGAGGAACCAAAAGCACAGAACCACGTGTGAGTCAGGTCTACCCACTTCCATCCTCTTCGGCAAAGCAAATGCATTTCGTGAAACTCAGTGTCCCCAGGCTGTTTCACAGAGCTTTCTCCTACTACATTTTCATAAGACACAACAGAAGGTTTCTGATGAATCGCTCAGCAAATACCAAATGCAGTTCACCCTTGAACAACATGGGTTTGAACTGCACGGGTCCACTTATAAATAGACTCTTTTTTCAATAAAAGTTACACTGAGTGTGCTTGTGTCTCTTTCTACCTCTTCCACCTTTTCTGCCTCTGGCTCCAGGGCAGCAAGTCCAAGCCCTCTTTTTCTCCTCCTCCTCCTCAAGCCCTCCTCAAGCCAACTCAACGTGAAGACAGTGAGGGTGAAAACCTTGATGATGATTCTCTTCCACTTCATGAAGACCAAATATATTTTCTCTTCCTTAGGATTTTCCTAACATTTTCTTTTCTCTAGCTTACTTCATTGTAAGAATAAGTATATAATGCAAATGACATACAAACTATGTGTTCATTGGCTATTTGTGTGATTGGCAGAACTTCCTTCCAGTCAATAGTAAGCTGTTAGTTGTTAAGTTTCGGGGGAGTCAAAACTTACACGTGAATTTCCAGTTGTCTGGAGGGGTTTGGTGTCCCTGCCCCTGCGTTGTTCTAGGATTGACTGTATTCCTAATAGCATGTACCACTCTCATCACACAGGAATTAAAGAGGCTGTTGTCAACAGCCTTTCTATTGGTAGTTGGTTATTGAAGGACAAAATGTCTTTAGAAAAGGAAGCAAAATGTCTTCTCAGAAGAGACATGGCTGCTAGGTAAGATTTCTAAAAGAAATATAGCCAAGGAAGTAATTTTTCTAAACCAGAAATGTACCAAGAGAAATATGACATGTTTTCCAGAATTGGTCAAAGATTCCTCATTAATTACATATTACTGATTATATATTTAGTGATATAAATGCCACCAACAGTTCTGAACGTTCTATTGTCACTTTTGGAGCTGTGAGTGGCAACCCCAGAGGAGGGAAGCAAAGACAGTGGGGGTGCCTGGGGATAGACTGTGCTTTAGGGTCATGTGTGGGTGCAACCAGGGTTTAGGAGGACATCAGAGGCTCCCCTACACCAGCAGCCAGTAGAGGGAAGATATCAAGGTGGAGGGGACAGAGGAAAAGACAGGCATGGGCTGCTGGGAAGGGCTTGTTCTGCTTGGGTTTTTGGAGAAGGCAGATGCTCCCTGCAGTTAGAGGCCTTGAGGAAGAAAACCAGGAGCAGAGGGAGATCCAAGTGTCCCACCTCCCCCAGCACAGAGCGTGGTGACATCAGCACATGCCTAGGCATGGTAGAGGCCAGAGGGCAGAAGAATGGCTCCTTCCCCTTTAGGGCTGAGACAGGCAGAAAGAGTAGACTCCAGGGAGAACAGAAGGTGGTGGGGGCCTCTTGACCCTTCAGTTTCTGGTGCAGCCCATCAGGGTGGTGGACACATCCTCGCTTCCCACCCCCATCCCTCTGCACCACTCTATCTGCATCAGTCCGGGGTGGTGGACACATCCTCCCTTCCCACCCCCATCCCTCTGCACAGCTCTATCTGCATCAGTCCGGGGTGGTGGACACATCCTTGCTTCCCGCCCCCATCCCTCTGCACTGCTCTATCTGCATCAGTCCGGGGTGGTGGACACATCCTCCCTTCCCACCCCCATCCCTCTGCACAGCTCTGTCTGCATCAGTCCGGGGTGGTGGACACATCCTTGCTTCCCGCCCCCATCCCTCTGCACCACTCTATCTGCATCAGTCCGGGGTGGTGGACACATCCTCCCTTCCCACCCCCATCCCTCTGCACAGCTCTATCTGCATCAGTCCGGGGTGGTGGACACATCCTCCCTTCCTGCCCCCATTCCTCTGCACTGCTCTATCTGCATCAGGTCCATAGCTCCCCTAACCAGAACACCGTCGAGTGTGATGGCAGCAAGTCACTTCACAACTCTGGCCTCAGTTTCTCAGCCTGAAACACATGTCGTACCCATTCCATCACACCCATAGGGCTGCTGTGTGCATTGGAGGGGAGAAATCACATGCAAATAGCTCTAATAAATAATAAGCCCTTTTATTTTAGAAACTGGTTTTATGACCCCACTTCCAACCCTCAAATCTGTAAACTTGCTAGTTTGAGCCATGCTGTGCCCCATCCTGGGTCGGATATTCAGAGCTGGCTTGGTGCAGTGGCTTACACCTTAATCCCAGCACTTCGGGAGTCTGAGGCAGGAAGATCACCTGAGCCCAGGCTGAGACAACAGAGTGAGACCTTGTCTCTACAGAATATTTTAAAATTAGCCAGACGTGGTATCATGTGCTAACAGCTCCCTACGTGGGAGGCTGAGGTGGGAAGATGGCTTGAGCCCGGGAGGTTGAGCCTCCAGGGAGCTGTGTTCAAGCTGCTGCACTCCAGCTTGGATGACAGTGTGAGACCCTGTCTCAAAAACAGAACAACGTTCAAGGCCTCAAGGGCTCTGAACTCAGCCAGCCTGGATTCCGTCTGACGGACTGACTAGTTCCTTGACATGAGCACGTTTTTTTCCTGAAATATAGATTAAACTCTGTGTTATCACTTGAGTTTCAGAAACAAATACAAGCCTCTCCTAGTAACTGTCTTCTGCCCAGACCCCAGTGTCTGCTCCCGTGGGTGGTACAGCTCTGGGGCATGTGACAAGCTACTGCTCAGTGTCACGTGTCCTCTGCGAATCCCAATGTTGATTTCCTCTAAAATTCAGCTTAAAACACACCTTCTCCGTGGAGCGCCTCCCAGGTTTCCAACCCAATGTGTAACTCTTCACAGCCTGTGGTTCTTTTCCTGCCTGCCCTGTGTTCTGCCATAGAATACACAGGACACATCCTCCCTGGGCTTATCTGGCTGTCCCAGGGTCTGTGTCTCCAACTACCCAACTCTCTCTTTACAGCCTCCACCTGTGCTCTGCTGCACAGCTTTCACTCAAGCTGCAGGGGTCGGGGAAAGACGTGGAATTATCGCCCGGGGGCTCAGCTTATTCTCCTCTCAGCCATTGTTTGCCTGGTTTTCAATATAATCTTTGCAAGTCGGTGTCTCTGTAAGATGTGCCTACCGCCTTCCTGAAACACCTGGTTGCCATCTTGCCCCAGGACTGTGTATGGAGCCAGGAGCTCCTGGAGCCGGAGCGCAACCCACCTTCTAATGCCTCGTCCACGGAGAACTGACTCTGCCCCCCAGGCCACCCTGAGGATCAGTTTCTAGAGCCACCTGCAAAGCCTGTAAACCTGTCATGCTTTCTCTGCTCCCAAACACCAGCCCAACCACGAGTCTCCAAACACGTTAGTGTACCTTGAGAAGATAGGCCAGGCCCTGGGAGAAGCTGCGGCTGCACAAAGTCGGGATTGGGTGGAAGGTGGGAGTCTCCTGCTGGGATTTCACCAGGGCTGGAGCAGCTCTTTTCAGGACAGTTATAAAGCAACCAATTTGCTTCATCACAAGAACCACTCGGGGGCCTGGTGAAACCACAGATTCCCTGCAGATTCTGCCTCAGTGAGTCACAGATAGGAATCCAGGTGATCCTGAGGATCGGGCAAGTTTGGGAAACACTGATACAACCACCTCTGTCTCCCTTGGCCTGAGACCCCTTTCACTTGCTCAGCACTCATGGCTGATGGAAGACACCTGGCCTGGTGTCGGGGCTGACTGAAGCCAGGACTGGCAGAGGAGATCCTCTTGCTGGGAGAGTCAAAAGTCAGGAAAATACCCACATTCCTCCCCCAGTGGACCTAATGGCCTTAGCCCTGGTCTTGGGGTGGGAGTTAAAGTTGGTGTTTAAACAAATGAGCTCATCTTCCCTCCTAAAACAAGTTCCAAAGTCCAAGGCAATGCTAGGTTAAAAATTAGTTCTGCAGAAGTGAATGACCAAGGTTGACACCCAACAATAATTTTAGTTTCGGAGGAGCTGGGTTAAAGTGGAAGACAGTTCCTACGCAGGAGCCAGTTTCCGTCACCCGGCCACCTAGCCCCAGGCTTCCAGTCACCTCGGAAAATCTTCACATGAACGCCACCACCCTTCCACCTCAGCATGGCCCCAAATGAATGCTTTCTCCCAAAACCATATCCTCTTCACTGTCTCTGCCAATCAGAGTTCCAGGATTCCCACAGTCCTCCCCAGGGCTCTCTATCTTGGGTTATTGGAAGCCCTTTCCACAGCTGTCATGGACAGGCAAGCTGTTCTAAAGCCCTTTCGGGCCACTCTCATGGGTCCCAGCCTCCCCACTCCTGCTGTCCCCCAAGGTCCCCTGTTACCAGGCCCCTCCACCTGTCTACACAGCTGCCTCTCAGGGGCTCCCAGATCGGTATTCATAAGCTCCATTTGCCCATGGCCCTCAAGCCAGAGCCCTCCACCAAGCTGGTCTTTTTCTCCCCAGCCCTGACAACACTGGCATCTCTTACATCATTTCTTCCCTTCATTCCCACAAGAACCGTGTTGGCCAGTGCTTCTCACCCGGGCTCTTTCTTGCCCCCTCGTGCATCTCCTACCTCTCCTGAAGCCTCCAATCCCACCACCACCCCTTCCCATCCATTCACGAGGTCCAGCTGGGATCGCCCTGCTTGCTTGCCCAAATAAGACCCAAAATCCTTCGTTGGGCACTAAGGTAGGGTTGCCAGGATTTGCAGATAAAAATACAGAATGCCCAGGTAAATCTAAACTTCAGACAAACAATTGTTCTTTTAGAATAAGTATGTTCATGCAGTATTTGCATTCCCAGCCTCAGTTATCAGAATCAAATATCATGCTGTATCTGGGATGTAAGTATCCTATCCAACTGGATTATCTGAAATTCGAATGTTTGAATTTCACTAGGCGTCCTGTATTGTATCTAGCAACCCCACACCAAGCACTCCATGTTCTGGTCCCAAGGTTAGACACCAGTGTTCTTCCCACGACTCCCAGACACGACCCTCATATCAGGATTCCTTGCACCCTGAACGCACCAAACGCTTCCTGGGCCCTGAGCCTAGACTCAAGCTCTCCCCTTAGTCTGCGATCTACTTCCCCTCCCACCTGCCCCCTCTCCTTGCTGGTCAAAATACCACTGGAGACTCAGTTCAAGGCCACCTCTTCCCCGAAGATGTCCATGATCAGCTCAGAGCTCAGCAGCTGAGATCTTGGCCTCCTTAGAGCCCACCAGTCCCTTTCCACACTGCTCACGGCACTCACCACAGGTGGCGTTGGGCTGTCATTAAATGGATGCTGGTCTCACTCTTTCCACCCTCCCCCGTCCCTTGTCAGTCCTCGCAAGACTGCAAACTCCTCAAGGAACCTCACAATCTTCTTCTGTGTCTCCCTCGTGGCATCACACCCAGCGCCAGAACAGAGTGAGCGTGCAGGGCATGCTGGATGGATGTGTGCCGGGAGGACAACTACATCTGATCTCCTCAAAGCAAGAGTCTGTCTCAGCCCCAGAGAACAAATGCATCCCCATCCTGGTCTACTAGGTTCCCAGTGGGCATGTCAGATGGTTGGAGATCCCTGGAAGGTGGGCTGCCTAACTTGTCATCCATTGTTTGAGGATGCTTTGGAGACCAGATGGCCCTTCAGCCTCGTAAAGCGCATCCCTTGGGCACATTTTTGCCCCAGGCAAGCAGGGAGAGCAATGCTCAGGCCCAGAGGGGAGGCACCCTGTTTCCTCCAGTAACATCCCTAAATGTGTCACCACCCAAGCCATTCAGAAAAGGGAAGAGAGGAAGAAGGGAGACCCAAAAATCCCTGAGAGCTTGGGTGAGGGTAGTGGGGGCAGATGGAAGCAAGGAGGACCCGGTCACCTCTTACTTCAGGGGAGCAGTGCCCGTGCCAAAACCACGCCATTGCTCCCTAGTAACAGAGAGCCTCTGACTGGCTTTGGCCCACGGCTTCTCCAACTGACCCAGTGTCCACACTTGTTACCATACATCCCTTTCAAAAGGGCTCATGATGGGAAAAAAAAATGTGGAGGCACTTTTTACTAAAAAATTCTCAAGGGCAAAATGCTCAAATAACCTGGGTTTTGGTAAAAAGTGCTACCACATGTTTTCCCTTCATGAGCAAGGGCTCTTTGATGCCATCGCCCTGTCCCAGGGGCCCCGTCGTACTGCCTGCACGGGGTGACTCAGTTTGGATTTGCTCAGTGCTGTCACAGATCCCAGGTGAACCTCAGGCCCCTGTGAGGCAGCTGTCATCACCTCTGGTTGACTGATGTGGAAATGAGGCTCAGAGAGGCAGTGACTTACCCAGTGATGCTCAGCTAATAAGGGGCGCAGCAGGGATATTCTGACTCCCAAGCAAGGGCAGTTCCCAGGCCACTTCAGCACCATCGTTTAGGTCCCTTGTCATTGCTCGTGAGTGGAAGGAGGGGCCACAGTACTACTGGTGGGGAAGAGGGCCCAGAGCAAGTTGGTAGTTCTGGGAGAAGCAAGTGGGGTGGTAAGAGAGGCTCCTGGTCTCCCAGACGACTCCCGTTCAAGCAACCCAGCAACCTGGCTCCCCGCAGTGCTGGCTGGTCTCTCCTGCCTCAGCTTCCCCATCAAAGTCCCAGAGTTCGTGGTGGATTAACTAGAGAAAAGAGTGCCCCATGCCCAGAACACAGTCAGACACCCACTAAAACATGGCCCCACCTCTTTCCTGATGTGGAACTGAGCCTGATAGGATTTACTTTAGATTTCTCCCTGTCCCAGGAACCATGTTACAGAGGCTTTTTTACCTCGGTGACGATGGAGGAGCCAGACGTGTCGTACACCCAGCCATCCTGGCAGGGGCCCAAGGGCAGGTGGCTCCTATTGGTGGCCAGGCTAGCCAGGGGGTCCACGCAGCTGAGGGCGCTCTGGTTCCAGTCCACTTCATAGCGCCTGCACTGGCGAAGGAAGGTCTCACCCTCGGGTCCCAGGCCAGGCACCGTGTAGTTTAGCTCCTCTGCAGGGCTCCAGCCGCAGCGCTGGCTCAGCTCAGCCACCCCAGGGCTCTGGCAGCGGTGGTCAGGGGTGAAGCCCAGGAAGACGATGCCCACGCAGATGGGTGCGAAGGCAAATGAGAGCAGGCATAGGGTGAGGAAGGCTTGCTTCTGGAACCAGCCAAACTCTCCAACCTGCTCCAGAATGTCATCTACGGTGGGCATGATGACTCAGCACGCTCATGGCCGTGGCCAGACCTGCTCTGGGCTGCAGTGCCCAGGTGCAATGTCTCCCTTATAGATCTTTGAAAAGGAGGGGTTTGAAATCAGTTTGCTCTCCAAGAGTGAAACATCTGGAAGGCAACCAAGTAGAAATAATCTTTTACCCCATGGTGCTGATTTCAGGAAAAGGGAGAATGCAGGTGGCCGCCTGATCCAATTGTTTGCTTTGCCAGGGAGCGAGTCAGTGGGGTCTAAGCCCTAAGAGAACTGGAGTTCGGCCACAGAGCGAGGAGGGCAGGAGAGCAGCCCCTCAGGGCTCTTCCAAAGAGAGGTTTTTTTTCTAGATGTGATGATATGAGGCAAGTGTTGGGTGACAGCCAGGTACTAGGTACTGTATTTGGCTAATTACTTCTGTGATACCATATAAGTCTTTTTCTAAAGTTTTTTACCATAGGTGTTGGGGAAACAGGTGTTATTTGGTGACATAAGTTCTTCAGCAGTGATTCGTGAGACTTTGGCACACTCATCTCCCAAGAGGTATACACTGCGCCCAATTTGGGTTTTTTGTTTTTGTTTTTGAGATGGAGTCCACAGATGGTGTCTGTGGTCTAGGCTGGAGTGCAGTGTCTCCATCACAGATCACTGCAACCTCCACCTCCTTGGTTCAAGCGATTCTCACAACTCAGCCTCCCATGTATCTGGACCTGCAGGCATGTGCCACTGCCCTCAGCTAATTTTTGTATTTTTAGTAGAAATGGGGTTTCGCCATGTTGGCAAGCCTGGTCTTAAACTCCTGACCTCAGGTGATCTGCCCACCTTGGCTGCCCTAAGTGCTGGGATTATAGGTGTGAGCCACCACGCCCAGCCCACTGAACCCAATTTGTAGTCTTTTATCCCTCACTCCCACCCTTTCCCCCAAGTCCTCGACGTCCATGTTGTCATTTTAAAGAATTTCGCATAATCCAGACAAGTCAAAATAAAAAATAGCAAACTGACTGCTTGGCACAGCACAGGTTCTTGGAGATCCTGCAGCCCACACCCCCTTGCGCAAAGCCTCCTCTGCTCACCTCCACCGAGCTGCTGTGGGGGCGTGGTCTGTTTGTCCTCCAGGCCCCACTTCTATTTGTCTCTGAGGGATTTCAGGTCAGAAACTGGTGGGAAAGGGAGCAGTGGGGCAATCACAGGCCAAGCTCTGGAGCCCTGCAGCCAGCCCTAGCCCTGCCCTGTCCTGCCCTGCTGCAATGCCCCAGCCTCAGGCCTGCACTCAGGTCCCAAGAGATCTGCCACTGGGCAGTGGGAGAGACATATGGGAGCATCATCACACAGCCACAGATGGGTGCAAAGGCAAATGAGAGCAGGCATAGGGTGCTGCATAGGGTTCGACCCCAAGAAAGGGCTGCTGCCAGACACAAGCCAATCAGCGAACCTCAATAATAAAGACATCAGCCTCCATTTGGAGTGCACCTACTCAGGGCTAAAGAGGCATGATTTAGTTCATTCTCACAGCAGCCTTCAAGGTAGATGCTGTGACTGTCCCCATCCGCAGCTGCGAAAGCAGGGGCTTAGAAAGGTAAAAGCAGCCTTCAAAGTGAACATCATTCTTCTCCAGAGCAAGTTCTCTGGATTTATTAAGCCACCTTTGCCCGCCTAGGGACTCCTCACCAGCTCACGTGCTGGATCCTTTGTTCATTCCACAATTATCCTCTGAGTCCCTAAATATGTCAAGCAGTGTGCCAGGTTCTGGGACAAAGAGATGGGACAGTCCAACTCCAAGCAGCCTATGGCCCAGTGGGGGAGATACTCGCAAAGGTGATGGCAGCAGGTGCTGCAATCATGCCAGTTGCAGCAGGGAGGCCCTGGCTGGGGCTGCACACTCCATGGAACTGGTGGGAGCCCTGCCCTCCTAGGCAGGACTACAGCCACCCAAATTTCCACTCAGGAGCAGGCAGGATCTGCCTGCCTGACCCACCACTGCAGACCTGGGCATCCTGCTCCACAAAGCAGGCAGAAGCCTAAGACAAGCAGAAAGCACATCCCTTCCAAGTTGGAAGGGTAGGAACTCTCTGGATGCAGCTGCCGCAGCACTCCCAGGTGCAGGACCTGGGCAGCCTGCACTCTCAGGGACCCGGGAAGGCTCCCCCTGCCACCCCAGGCCCTGCAGGCTCAGAAGCGTCTGCTCCCACTGCCTAGCCTCTCTCCTTTCCTGGTGCCCACTCTGATCTCAGAGCAGTTGTTGGAACTGAGCCCTGAGGCCATGAATGGCAGCAGGAGGCAGACAGAGTCCTGGGTGGAAAGGGACAGGTCCCCAGTAAGGTCCCGCCTTCAGGCCAGCGAGGGCCTGAAGGGATGATGGGACCACCAGTGGAAAGAAGCTACTGTCTCTGCTGAGAGCTGCAGAGACTACCGTCCACAGAGATGAGCCACCCTCTCCTGGGTCTCTTCTCCATTGAGAGCTGCAGACATTGGGATGACCAGTTGCAGAGAGGAGCTACCCTCTCCAGGGCCTCTCCTCTGCTGAGAACTGAACACTCACCAGATGATCTGCCTACAAGAGGAGCTACCCATGGTGAACCTCCTCTGAGTTGCTGTAACACTCAATGAAGCTCGTCTTAGTCTTTTTCACCCTTCATTTGCCTACATACCTCATTCCTCCTGGACGCAGGACAAGAATTTGGGCAAAGGTACAGTGGCCACAGAGGTTTCCAGACAAAAAAGTGACACCTCAAAGATCTTGTAACATTTGGGGGGCTTGTCTGGGATCTGTGGAAGGGTCCATAAAAGTGAATCTGCCTTCTGTCCTTTTTTCAGTCTCTAAAGTCCATAATAGTCAAGGGAAAACACTAGGCTCGTGTCAGCCAATTAAAAATTACTAGCGTGGTTACCAGACTGAAGACACAGAGGACAGGCTTGCTGGGGCAGATGCTGTCTACCCCCGTAACACTTGGGTGTTGGCAATATCAGCTTTGTTTCAACCCAGTTTTACTTCACGGAGGTCTAGCCCTCATGTGGGACTGGAAAGAGGTCCTGGGGCAACTGAGGGTTGGCCAAGGCTACACCTCAGTATTATCCAAAGGCCCCTAGACCAATTACAGTCCCCAACCGCCCATTAGGGTGTCGGCTCTACGACTTCCAGTCTTTCTTTCCTTCCTTCCCTCCCTCCCTCTTTTCTTTTTCCCTTTCTTTCTTTTCTGTCCTTCCTTTTCTTTCTTCTTTCTTTCTTTCCCTTTGATGGTGTTACACACTCAGTGCCAGCCCTAGTGTGCCCACAGCCCTGATACAAGTGCCTGGCACATGGCTGGGAAGTAGCCAGGGTGTGAGGGGCCCACTTACAGCACACTTTGAGGAGAAGCCAGGCCCCTCTGTGGTACCACCTCCCCAGCGGCCAGGCCAGGCCCAACCTGGTGCCACTGTTCACCTGTTCCATGGAGAAAGCAGCTACCCCCGGCTCTGGTTGCTCAATGGGCTGGGGCCTCCTTTCTTTGGCCTGGACCAGGGAGCAGGGGGACCCTTACCCACCCCTGCATTCTTCCTTTTCCACTGTCTCCCAGCCTCATGGTTTGGATCCATGAAGGGATGGCCAGACATTCCAGGCAATCAAAATTGCAAAGGGGAGACAAGACCAAGGGCCATGGCCAACTGAGAACAAGCCGTTGCCAACAATCTGAGCATCTAGAATGACAGACCAGGCTCCTTCTGAGCCACCCTCTCCTGATCTGATGGAAGCCATGATACCCCATCTACTGCAGATGAGAAACCAAGGCCCAAGGGGGCAAGTGACCTTCCCAAAATCACATGCCTGGCTCTGTCAAGTCTCAATAAATCAAGTCACTCAAAGCCCTGTCACCGGGAACTGGTTTTCCAAAATGCCCTGTGCTAAAACCCAATTCACCTAATGTCCAACTAGACACAGATTCCTGGTGGGCATCTCATCTGTCCCAGGTCTCAGTGCCCCCTGAGGCCAGGGAGGAGAAGGGATCAAGTCAGCTTCCGGAACTGAAGCAGAGGCAGGTCTCACCTGGAAACGGAGAAGGCAAGAGCTGGGTTCAGGCCCAGATTCGCACATAAATTCAGGTGCCTTTCAGTGAAGTGGCTGTCAGCACACAGTCCTGGCCTCAAGGGCTGTGATGGAGGTCTGGAGAAGCAAGTATGTGTGAGAAAATCAGCCATGATTGAGCAAGTCGGTCACTGTGCACTGGGCCTGCTGCCCACCTGGTGGTCTCAGATGCAGATGTCTGGGGTGGAAACTCCTGCTCCTGCCACTCCCCTCCCCCTGAGGCTGTGCTCAGGGCCCTGCAGCCTGTCCTAGGCTTCTGGCCTCTATGGGCCCCCAGGGTTAGCTGTTTCCCGCTTTGTGCCTGTCAGGAAGGGAACACTGTGGTTCCTACGAACCTGGAACAGATTCTCCCTCGTAGCCTCAGCAGGAACCAACACTGCCAACACCTCGGACTCCCAGCCTCCAGAACTAGACGACGCACATTTCTGTGGTGAAGCCACAGAAGTCTGTGGTACTTTATTACCAAACCAATCCAGAGATGAGGCCCAGGACCTGCAAGCAGAACTCACACAGGGAGGCTGACCTGCAGCCATGAGGAGCTCCAGGCCAGGCCGGTCATCCGGGTGGCCCCCACCAGGTCCACTCACCATCCTCCATGCCCTCGTGGCCCATTATGCCAGCTGTTCCCAGGAGCTACTGAAAACGTGATGCAGAAAATCCACTCATTTTCCTAGCTGTTCAAAAACATGATCCTGAATGTCTATTTTAGCCCAGGCTCCACAGCATAGACACTTGTGATAGGAAGAGAAATGCTCATGCCTTCCTACATGGAACTGTGCAGGGGAGGAAAAAAATCCTATTCTGTGTACACTTCTAAGTTTTCCGCCAGGGCCCCTATAAAAAACTAAAAGATTAATAAAAGAAAATCTAGTTTCTAGCATGCGCATCTCACACAGACACGAGAGAAACTCAGGAAAGAGCAACTGAAAGAGAGGCTTTGAGCTCTGGCACAGGCAGCATCTTCACTAAGAACAAATTCTTTATAGAAAAATGCGAGGACAAAGGAAAATGGTTTCAGGCTTCCAGGGGTGGCGCTGCAGGAAGGCATCTGTACCATGTAGGGAGCTCAGGGTAGAGAAGGCGAGTTAGGGAGGCTGGTTACGTGAACACCTCTGCTGCCATCTCCAAGCTGAGCAGGGTCTGCAGCTGTCTTTTTGATCAACTCTTAAGAGAGCAAAGGAGAGACATCTTTAAAACATGTATGTCCTGCTTTCAGGTGAATACATTTGCTGCTTCTTAACTGTGTCCAGTGCCAAATACTCCTTAGGCTAAAGCGGCATGTTGCAGGTGAGCATGTTCGGTCTTCCTTCAGCTCCAATGGGAGGAATCATGATATGGGGTTGTGTGTGCTCTCCCAGAGGCACAGGGCCTTGGGGAGTGCCCAGCATGTATGTTCACACATGGTGTGACTGGCAGTGGGAAGGTGTCTGGGTGTCTGGGCTAGTTTGCTCAGGCCGCCATAAAGTACCACGGACCGGGTAGTTTAAACAACTCTTTGTTTTCTCACACTTCTGAAGGCTGCGAGTTTGAGATCAAGGTGTGGGTGGGTTTGGTTTCTTCTGAGGCCTCTCTCCTTGGCTTCCAGTTGGCCATGTCTGTGTGTCTGCATCCTAGTCTCTCATCTTATAAAGACACATGTATTAAATACATCCCATTCTTATGATCTCATTTTAACTTAATCATCTCTTTAAAGACACTATCTCCAAATAAGGTCACATTCTGAAGTACTGGGTTTAGGAGTTCAGCATGTGAATTTTGGGGAATGCCACTCAACCCATAGCAACCTACCCCAGCACCCAAAGGTGGGAGAGCAAGTGTGGGAATGGGTCAGAAGCATCAGTTCAATGGCTCCAGTATTTAGGCAGTGTCAATGCCAAGGTTAACTTAGAGAATTCGACCCGAAGGAGAGAGCACTCTGTTAGGGGTGTTAAAATACAGATCATAAGGTAGCAGAACAGACGATGGTGGCAGATCAGACTCTTTGTGGCAATAAGCTGCCAAATTATAAACATGACCGAGGGCCATGCCAGGCAAGAGTTAAGTCAGGCACTCCTACATTTAAAAAAGGTTCTAACTACCACAAAGTTTGTTTTTTCTCTTTCTCTAGCAGCTAAATACACAGGGGCTTGGAGATCAGCAATACTGCAACAATTGCAGCTCACCACCTATGGCCAGATGCTGGCTGACCGCCTGCTCCACCAGCCATAACTACAGCTTTGATTGAACAAGAGACTGATTTCAGGGACTTTCTCCAGGTAAGAGATCACCGAGCATGGACTGGTTCTATCCAGTTTACTGAGGAATACACTGAAGGCGTTCATGTCCGCTTCACTGTTTTGACACATAGGGCCTAACCGTAATACATTTAAATGTTAAGTTTCCACCCCAAAGCGATCATGGGATGTATGTAACAGGAATGTTTACATGTGCATGCTCCCCCTTCATGAATATTCATAGCTCCCCCCTACAATCTGTTGAATATGTATGCTCAGCCAAACCATTCAGCATAAATTCCTGTCTCATCCTTCCCTCTTTCCAAGTGCCTGCCTTTGGTCTCTGCCAGAGGCTACACCTCCCAGCCTGCCAGGATGGCCACTTTGCAGGCTGTGACCCTTTGTAAGAAATAAAGCTTTCCTTTGCAAATTTATGAACCTCATGATTTTAAGTTGACAGGGAACAAAGCTGAGGGGAGGAAGTGAGGACTGCCTCTGGGAAGAATGGGTGCTGGCGTGGCACGTACTGATTTTCTCTTGGCCTTCATAGTCTCTTGGGTTTTGCTTTTATCCAGCTTTATTGAGGTGTAATGGACAGAAAAGTTATGTAGAGTTGACCTTTGAATAACCCAGGGATTAGGAGCACGGACCCCACACACAGTAAAAAACCCACATATAACTTTGACTCCCCTAAAACTTAATACAACCTACTGCTGACCAGAAGCTTTACCAATAATAAAAACAGTTAATTAACACATATTTTGGATGCTGTATTATAGACTGTATTCTTACAATAAAATACAGAAAAAATTTTAAGAAAATCATGAGGAGAAAATACATTATTCATTAAGCGGAACTGGATCATTATAGAGGTCTTGAGCCTGGTCATCTTCACCTTGAGTAGGCTGAGGAGGAGGAGGAAAAGCGTGCCGGTCTTGCTGTGTCAGGGGCATGGGGGGGGGGGGGGGGAAGAAGTAGAAGGAGGGGCAGAAACACAGGGTATAACTTTTACTGAAAAAAAATTCCACATATAAGTAGACCCACAGAGTTCAAACTGTACTGTTCAAGGGTCAATTGTATTATTTATGGTGTACAACATGTTTTGAGATGCATGTCATTGCAAAATCATTGACCCAATCAAGCTAGTTCACATGTCCATCACCTCAAATAATTTCCTTTTATTTGGAGAAGGGAAGGAACACAAGATCTACTTTCTGAAAATTTTAAATATACAAAGCGGTATCATAATCACCATGCTGCACAGCAGGTCTCCGGAGCTCACTCATCCTGCACAGCAGGTCTCCGGGGCTCACTCATGCTGCACAGCAGGTCTCCGGGGCTCACTAACGCTCACTCATGCTGCACAGCAGGTCTCCGGGGCTCACTATCGCTCATTCATGCTGCACAGCAGGTCTCCAGGGCTCACTCACGCTGCACTGCTGCACCTCTGTACTCTTTCACCAACATCTGCTCATTTCCCACACCTCTAGCCTTTGGTAACCAGCATTCCTCTCTCTGCTTGAGACCAACCTTTTTAGATTCCACATCTGAGATCATGCGGTAGTTTTCCTTCTGTGTCTGCCTTATTTCACTTAGCATAAGATTCTCCAGGCTCATCTGCGTTGTCACAAATGCCAGGATTTCCTTCTTTTTCAAGACTTGGTGTTCCACTGTGTGTGTGTACACACACACACACACACACACACACACATTTTCTTTATCCATCTTTCTTCATTTGTCAGTAGACACGGAGACTGTTTCCCTATCTTGGCTGTTGTGAATAATACTGCAATGAACAGGGGCTGCAGAGATCTCTTCAAGGCACTGATGTCATTTCTTTTGGATATACACCCACATGTGGGATGGCTGGTAGCTCCGTTTTTAATTTTTTGAGGAACTTCTTTTCCATAATGGCTGTACCAATTTACATTCCCACCAAAGGTGGACAAGCGTTCAATTTTCTCCACATCCTCACCCACACTTGCTATCATTTGTCTGACAGTAGCCATTCTAGCAGGTGTGAGGCGATAACTGTTTATGATGTGCTTTTGCCTGATGAGCAGTGGTGCTGAGCGTTTGTTTATATATACACATACCTGTTTGGGCCTCACTGCTCATCAACGGTGTACTCTCACGCAGACCACCCACCTAGTGTGCTCCATGGGAGTCTCTGGAAAACAGCAGACCCTCACTACAGGAGGGAATTTCCTGTGCATGGTCCACAGGCTGCCGGGTCCCCCAGGGAACACGGGCAAATGTCTAGGAATTGCTGCATACCTGGAGGACTGCTGGCTGTTTTCTACTGTGATTTCATGTGTGCTCAGCAATTCTCCTTTAAAGACTCTGAGAAGTCTCATGCCAAGAAAAGCTGTTTCACTTTAATTCAGCATTTCCCAAACTTATTACAGCACAGGTCCTTTTCATTTTTGGCAGAACATCCGTTAACGTCATACGGAACACGTGTTCCATGGGGCACATTTTGGAAAATGTTGCTATATGACAACCCATACCTATGCCAACAAGATTTTCTAGTTCAAGTATGATTTTTGCAGTTAGACCCAAGGGCCCTCTCCCTTGTTGTTCCTGAACAGCTGAGTCCCAAAGCCACTGGGTGGGGCAGAGCAGAGCAGGCACCCCACCCCTCCCCAGAGGTGGGACAGGTGAGAAGAGTGACCTCATGTGTCATGGTCACGGAAGTTACAGAAAGGAGAAACTTTCCAGACAGAAGTAAACCAAAGGGCGTGGTGATCAAATGCAGAACGTGACTATCACAGGCTCCTCTAGTGGAAAGGGCAGCACTGTCACAACTGTCAACACCTGAGCAGCACTGAGGCTTAGCTGGCAGTACCATCCCCACACATTGTGGTTTTGATGGTGGCATCTTAGTCATGTGAAAGTCCCCATCTGTAGGAATGCCTGGTGATGGGAGGGAACTTAGTCTCAAAGGATTCAGGGAAAAAGAATTGTCCTGTAAGTTCGGATGTCTGTATGTTGTCTCAAAATGTTTTAAAAGAAAGAAAAATAAAACCCTGAAGCCAAGTGCAAGGTCACGAGTCCTTTCTTGAACCTGAGCTCCCCTTCCTTCTGGGGCACTGTGCTCCACCCTGTCTCTAGCAACCTGCCATCACTTCCTGGTTGTCACCAAGGCCAGCGTCCTTGGATGGTGCTGAGTGGCACCAGATGACCTCACCTGGGGTGTGAGCCCCTCGTTTTACCCTCCCAGGTGTGACAACCAGTAGCTCCACTCACTAGACTGTGTTTTCCTCCAACACTGTTCAAGGTTCATTTTGAGCATCGAAATGACACTATCAATTACTTTTTATTCAATTTGATTTGCAAACTGGTCAAACTACAAAATAGCGTAAGAGGTAAAGAAATACAACTAACTGACCATTCACAGCCTAACTTCATTCTGTACCTCTCTTTAAGAAGAAGACCTGACTTCCTCCCAGAGAGAGGCTTGCAGGCAGAGTCTAAGGCTTCTCAGCTCGGCACAGCCACGGCTCCCATGCCCAACCTCCCATCTGGATGGAGAAGCGTCTCCATCTCTTTACTTTCTTCTAGACTATCTTTCTCAAAAGCTAATCTGGCCCTCCCATGGCTCTCAGCTGCTTTCAGGACAAGTTCAAACTCCTTACTGCAAGTCACAGCACACTCCAAGTTCTGGGCTTGCTTCCGCCTTACTTACACAACAGCCCTGGGCCACTTTGTCCCCAAACTCAGCATGGCTATCTTGTCACCTTGCGCCCACAGCTCACCTGCACCACTTCTGCCAGTTGACCCATTCTCACAAAACAATGTCCAGAACTGACAGCATGTTTGGCTTAAGGGCACAAGAGGCCAACTAACTATGAGTCAACAGAGTGGAGCCCGAAAACTAAGAAAGGGCATGAATGCACCTCCCTGAGCCATGGGGTTCTTCAGGAGTTGGTGAAGGGTATTTCCAGAAATCCAGTCTCATCCATAGCACCTCCCAGTGACACATACACTGGCTCCTTGTGACCCGATCGCCAAGAGGGGCAAGACCTTTGTACCCATCGGTCCTTTAACTTGCACAATCATCAGACCAGCCTAAAGAACTCTTATATCACCAGGTGGCCAGCGCTCCTCCTGAGGAATCCCCTCACGTCATGTATTATTTTAGGGCTGGTGAAGTACAGGCTTCACACGCTGTTCAAATGTTCATAAGAATCAGATCTCCTCTTTACCATGGATTTCCTTGG
Organism: Saguinus oedipus; assembly: GCA_031835075.1. Lineage (NCBI taxonomy): Eukaryota > Metazoa > Chordata > Mammalia > Primates > Cebidae > Saguinus > Saguinus oedipus. The sequence goes on along the minus strand of CM063172.1, from coordinate 170,050,883 downwards.
TGTGGGGTTTGCCTATTCCATCCTTGGCACCCCAATTCTTATTCCATGTCTCTGCCTTTCATGGACAGTCTCAAAAAAGGGGCACAGAAAATGTTAAAAGGAAACTAAATACCAAGGTTGTACTCTATTAATAAAATCCTTTCTCTGAAAAGAGTCCAATTCTGATTTGCTATCAGGGCATCTTTTCCTAAAAATATCATCTGTAACAACAGCTGGCAATAGTTACTCTTTTTTCAGAGGCTTGGGTTTTTAGGTCAAAGCAAATGCACTCAAAGATGTCATCACTTCTCCTTCCCCACTGAGAGCGACATTAGCAGGCAGCCAGCGGTGCAGACAACACGCCTCTTTGCCATCCAGCTGACCAAGGGGACGGCCAGGTCCCTGCATATGCCCTCCTTACAGAGAGGGCTCCCCATGGCCTTAGAAGGAGATGGGAATGGCCTGGGAACAACCCCCTGGGTAGAATGCCTGAGAACCAGCAACTCTTTGGTCATAATGTAAACTTTTAGAACACCCCAACGTGCCCCCCTCAGGAGAGGTATTGTAAAGCCCTTAAGAGTAACTTTTTTAAAAAGGTAACTCAAATTGGATAATTTAAAAGTGAGATGCCTGAGATTTCTGAACTCTGGGAGGGGGGAGGGGGAAGAGATAGAGGCTAGGATGTTGAGTCTAAGTTTGTTTTTAACACTGGAGGAACTTTCTGCTTCCAGGTTAATATACAGGTAGCTCTCAGACTGGTGAGGAATTTAAGATGGAAGACTCAGTGCATTTATTCAAGAGACAACCTCCCCATATTAGATTAGGTTGCATACAAAAAAGCTTTACTATCTTACTGGACTCGAAACTCCATGATGAACAGGACACACCCCGAGGTTGGCCTGGAGAAGGTAAAGAAATCAGATCTAGAAAGAGCCAAGGGAGGCAGCCTGGACCCAGAGTTAACGACCACATCCTGGAGACTCCAGAGAAAAATGAAAGTGCTGCCTCATAAAAGGTCAACGAGAACACCCGCGTGAAAACCCAAATCCAGTCACTCAACAGGAAGGAAAGACGGGCAGGCAGCCTGGCAACTCGCTCGGGAACGTCTCACTATCGAGGAAAAAACGGTAACACCCAATTAATAATTTACCTTTTATTGAAATTGTTGAATACTTTATATTACAGTAAAGTTGATTGAAAAAAAATGAAGAGAAGAATCAATTTTAAAAAATACACTCATGTTGAAATCAAACAAACCAGCCAAACCGGTACAGGCCAAGGATGCTGTGGGGAGGTTTGCTTCTCAGCGTCAGACACTGAGTCTACAGACAATTCTACAACGCGAGAAACGTCACTCACTAAACATGGCAGGAAAGGTGCTGCCACCAGAGGAGGCGCACCAGCACCGCCTCCCTCCTCCTCCACGCTGCGCCTGCCCAGCCTCCCTCCTCCTCCACGCTGCGCCTGCCCAGCCTCCCCTCTCCTCCACGCTGTGCCTGCCCAGCCTCCCTCCTCCTCCACGCTGCGCCTGCCCAGCCTCCCTCCTCCTCCACGCTGTGCCTGCCCAGCCTCCCTCCAGCATGAGGCCAAGTGCAACGCTAGGGCCCAGGCTCTGGCCCAGGATTTTTCATGCAGTTTCTGTAAGTCACACACTGTGCAAATTAAGGCTTCTTATAGGTCGAATGGTTGATCAACACTTTTTTCTTAAAAAAAATAAGCACAGTAAAGGTGGTATCATGAGAACCTGAAGAAATGAGACCTACACCCCAAATCTGGAAAAACTTCATTTTCTCTGACACCTCAACTCCACACACACACACACACACACACACACACACACACGCACACGCACACAAAATCAATCTTTGGGCAGGTTGTTTGAATTCACCAGCCGGCAAAAGAAATACTGACAAATGTGCTCTGTACACCCAGGCTTGAAGAGGTCATGCAAAAATAGAACAGGCGAACTCTCCAAAATCCAGGCACTCAGGGACCCTGTGCGTGTGTGTGCGTGTGCATGTACGCGTGCGCCTGTACGCACGTGTATACTCCCTTAAGAAACAAAAAGCAAAAGAGAAAAGAGAATGAGCTCCAACTCAGGGGACACATTAATGACCAGTTCAAAATCCCACCGGAAACCGTTCCGCACACTGACAGCCTCGCTGTCTCAGGATGGACAAACCGGTGCATTACACCCGTGCCGGCAGGAAGAAACGGTGGCTGTTTTCTTTTTTTCCTTTTTCTCAAACCTGAGTAATTGTCAAAGTCAATAAATAGGAGAGAATTAAAATGCTCAACTATAATGGAGTCAAACACCCTATGGGGCCTAAAGCAGCAAGGGTTTTTCAAACGCAGCCCCCGTTTGGAGACATGTCTGGCCTTACGCTTTTAAATGAGGACTTGGGCAAAACCCTGGGCACAGGGTCCTGCCCTGCTGCCGATCTGAGCCATGCCTTATTCCGACAACTGTAAACAATCTGGAAGGAGTGGGGCCTGACCTCCTTCACCCTCTCCCCCATTACAAAAACTCTTCCCTTTTGAAACAGTTTTTGTTAAAGGCAAATTACAGAAGCATCGTCAAGTGGAAGTCTTATTTGGTTGGAGGTGCTTGGCTGTCTCACGGCTCCGTGCTCCCCTGCAGGCACTGCGGAGTCAGATGTGTAAGAGGTCCTCGTCGCTGTCGTCATGGAAAGACACCAGCTTGGTGGAGCTCACTGTCTTCTGCTGTGCAGACCTGGGCTTCCCTTTCCTCACCCTCTCACCCCTGACCAGCCCCGCCCTATCATCCTCACGCTCCCAAAGGGCGTTCCTCTGAGGGTTTCTCACCAGGTGGGAGCTCTCTGCCCCAGTTCCCCTGCCCGAGTGAACTTTCACCTCTGGGATGGTCAGAACCTCATCCTCACTGTCCTGGTCATCCCCATGCAGGGAGCTGAGGGCCTCGGCTTTCACAGACTTGGTGGTAATATGGCCATTCTCCTGCCCTTCCTTCCCCAGCCGTGGAGGAGGCAGCTGGATCTCTTCCATCAGCCACTCTGTTTCATTCTCATCTGTCTCTTCTTCCTTGTTCACCTGCCAGGGATCAACAGCAGAGACCACATGAACCCCCTCAGAGACCCCATTCTGCTCCTCTCTTACTCTCTTTCCACCATCCACCCCACATCAGGGATGCTCTCTGCTGGCACAAGCTGGGGAGAATCTGGCACACTGTCCTCACGGTTCCCAGGTCCCCACCAGGGAAAGGAAGACAAGGGCAGGCAACACTTTCCTGTTCCTAATGAGACTGCACCAAGGCAGGAGGGTTTGGAAGGGTGGCAGTGGGGCCATTTGGGAGGATTCTCACAGCCAAGGGTGGGGCCAAGCAGAAGGCATTCAGGATGGCATGGACCCGAAAAGCAGACCAGTGACCTATCAGCAGTGCTAGAGGAGAAGGGGCTCTGCCAGGTGTCTCATCGACTGAAAGGTGCCCCCTGCATGGCAGGGAGAAAAGTCAAAGAAGGGACTTGAGTCAAAAGCCTCGTTTGAGAAAGCAATTAATCAACACTCATCGAGAACCACAGACTTTATGTCCTTTGACCCAGATGATGCTTCTTTTCTGGAAATTTATCGGAAAGAAATCATCCAAATGCTAGATGCACAACTATCTTCACTATCATGTGGTTTTTTAGGAATAGCCAAAAACAGTGAAAACAACCTAAATATTAAATACCCCAAAGGAAATTAGTTGCAACCACAATGAGAGAAACTTTGTAGGAAAAAAATGACAAAAAACATGTGCTGGGGTAAGCGGCTGAGGCAATGGGTGATGCTTTCCCTTCTGGATTCCAGCCTGCCTATGACTGCTCTCCTGGCATTCCAGATGAGAACACAGACAGCGCAGCACGGGAGGCTGGGGAGGCAGCCCCTCAGGAGACTCCAGAGAAAATTACCTTTGAGTATTTGTAGGACACGTTGGAACTTCTCCTACAGCAAGTGGTTAGCTTACTTATCACTGTTTCCCTATAAAAAAAAAGGAAGCCATAATTACTCCAGGGTAGAGGAAGTGTGGGCAGGAGCCCTGCCCCCACCAGCACCGTCCCACTCTGCACCACCAGGAGGCTGGTGTCGGCTACATTTCTCCCACAAGCACGGGTTAATGGACGTTCTGAATGACAAGTGAGCAGCTGTGACAGGGTTATACCCTAATGTATTTGTTGTGATTGAGTGGAAAGACCTTGGGCTTTGGAATCCAACAGGGGAAAACCCTCAAGAGCAATTTAACATTTGGGCAAGGGCTTTTTCACAGATGACTCTAACAAGACCGCACCTGCCTGCTGCCCCTAAGCCTGCCCGATGGTGGGTCACAGAGATGCACATCACATGCCTTCCCGGCCCAGACCTTCTTCTGCCCATTCTGCAATGTGGGTGTGGAGGGCCATGATTAGTACTTCCTGACCACCTCTCTCATTGGCCTGTGGCTCAGCTGGCAAATGACAGTGGCAGCAGGGAACGCCTGAGCTGGCAAGCCCCTGCCCCCAGGCCAGAGTCACGAACACTGACACCTGATAAGAAAATCTGCTTGACAGTCACATGGGGAGTCCCTGCACCCAGCAAAGTGGGGCAAAAGATGGCACCACAGGTGGTACACAGCAGGCGCTCAATAAACTCTTGCTTTTATGACGTGGGATGGCAGAGGGATGAGCTGCTCAGTGGGAAAAGGCGCTCATGAAAGGTGCCATTTAATGTTCTACCCATCTTTGGACACAAAGGACCATGGTCCTAGAAGCCGCAGGCACAGGTGCTGTGCAAGGGCCTCGGCCTTGGTCAGACAGAAATGCAGGCATTTAAAGCCACAATGCTGGAGACTGCTTCCAGAGAGTTTTGAACTAAGAATCTTGAGCCTTTTGCTGTTGTAGAGCTCAAAAACAAATAAGTAAATAAAATTAAAACCCACAAAACTGAGCCTATGATTAGCCGTGGGAGGCATGCACCTGCCTGCCTGCCCCCTCGCCCCACCCCCCGCTCACCTCCTCTCCTTCTTGTAGAGCAGAAGGGCCAGCAAGCAGCAGGTGAGTGCCACCAGCAGCAGGCTGAGCACCGCGCCGACCGCCTGGCTTCGCTCTGACAGCCCCTTGTGCGCCTGCCCGTCATCCCCAGGATTCTCGCCATCAAAGCCCACCCTGCAAGGAAGTCACAGGAAAGAAGCCATGTCACAGGGCAGTGACACAGCCACAATTTGAGTCCCCAAGGCAAAAGCACCTCTCATTTTCCCCACACCATGTGATTCTTACTCCTGCCCCAGGAAACAAGGCCACAAGGCCCACTCCACACAGAAAATGGCTGCAAAAAGTTCCTGATGAGTTTGGGGCAGGGTTGTCAGAAAGCAGACAAGAAGGCACTGCTTCCAGCTCCATGAACCGTCATTCAACCAAACAGAGCAGAGACGGGCAGGAGGGATGCGGCCCCCTCCAGGTGGCCCAACCCACAGCAGAACCAGGCTGGGGCAGAGGCTGTCCCAGCATGGAGAAGAGCACCACACTTCTCTCCAGGGTCAGAACTCTGTCCTCTTGGCGTTTCTTCTGGAAGCAGTGACCACAGCCCACCGTGGGACACAACCTCCAAACTAGCAGGGCCCAGAGGGCCTTAGAGACAGGTCAGGACGGGGCTCAGGGGTAGCCACAGACCAGGAGGGGCCCCAGGGGGCAGCTACAGGCCAGGACAGGGCCCAGGGAACAGCCACAACCGAGCATAGCCCCCGACACACCTCCTCTCTTCAAGCCTGCTCCATCCCAGAAGGGGGCTCCTGGAGCACAGCTGCTGCCTCACAGCGGAGTTCACAATTCCCACCCAAGACCCACATGCACACTTATGGGGAAAAGTGCATTTCCATGACATTCACCACTCAAGCAGAGTTGAGAAAATAATAGTAGAAAATGAGAAACAACCGCGAAGACTTCCCTTTGTGCTCAGAGAACAACATTACACTCAAGAGTATAACGATTTGACACTTCTAACCTCAGGCCCAATGTCATTTGGGGCCACACACACAGGAACAGAATCACATAACCAAAATGCCTCCTGCACTGCTCGAGATAAGAGGCCACGCCAGCGAGGCTCATCCTGTGGTGCTGAAGACGCCGGCTGCCCAAAGAACTGAGGTTGAGGGCAACCGGCCAACCTGTGGCATGGCCACAAGGGCTACTGCTCTCCAAGTTCAGCTTAAGCCAAACAATCTTGATCCATAACATCAGCAAGACAAGAAACCACAGGGAGAGCCTGGCATCCAGTTCTAAGTGACCTGCGAGGGTTGACCTCTGCTCGGGCAGAAGCGCCACCACACTCCACAGACAAGTCTGAGAGCTCTGCAGACCTCTCCCTCCAAGCCAGAAACCCACTCACCCAGAAGCAGCTCCAGCCACTCAGGAACACTCGACATGCGTCCGAGAGACACATCATCATTCAGTTCTAAGCATATTTTAATTTCTACCTTTGATTTCTTCTTTGGACCATGGATTGTTCAGAATTGGGTTTTAATCTTCAAATGTATTTCTGTTTTTCAGTTGTTTGTTCTTCATTCCTAATGGCATTGCACCATGTATGTATTTAATTGCATCAGTCAGAAATTTGCTGACTTAGGCCAAGCATGGTGACTCATGCCTGTAATCCCAGCACTTTGGGAGGCTGAGGCAGGCGGATCACCTGAGGTCAGGAGTCTGAGACCAGCCTGGCCAACATGGTGAAACCTCATCTCTACTAAAACTAAAAAAATTATCCAGGAGGTAGTGGCACGTACCTGTAATCCCAAGCTTCACGGGAGGCTGAGGCACGAGAATCACTTGAACCCAGGAAGTGGAGGTTGCAGTGAGCCAAGATCGTGCCACTGTACTCCAGCCTGGGCAAAAGAGTGAGACTGTCTCAAAAGAAAAAAAAAGGAAATTGCTGACTTGCCTGCTTCGTCGTTAATTTTTGATAACGTTTTCTAAGTGTTTCATGTGAGCCTGGGAAAACAGCACTCTCCCGCTGCAGGGAATAGTGTCCTATGCATGTCTATTAAATCATGCTTTCGCACTGTGCTGTCCCAATCTTCCAAAAAAGCTTTACTCTTTGTCTACTTGACCCAGCAATCACTAAGCAAGGGGCATTTGTCACTATTTCCTGTGTGTGTGGTTTTGTCAGTTTCTGCTTTACATATTGAGGCTTTTTACTAGGTTGACAGAAGTTTAGGGTTCTTGTATGTTTCTAGGAAATTTGCCCTTTTAAAATTAAAATGACGCTTTTTATCCCTAATATTTTTCTTTAATATCCTATTTTATCTTATATTAATATAATTACTGCAGCTTTCTTTCAGGTTATTTTCCGGCATATCTTTTCTGATCCTTTCACCTTGGTCTTTTCCGTATCGCTGTTTTAGGCGTGTTCCCTGGATACAGAGTTGTTTTTGAAATCCAATTTGACAACTTGTTTTTTTAACTGACAGGTTTAGTCAAGCTCTGCTTATCATGATTATAGCTACAGTAGATTTATTTCTACCACACTAGGCTGGATTTCCACTTGTTTGATTTTTGTTTTCCTTTTCTCCTGTCTTCTTTGGGGACTTAAGTATTTTTATTTCTCCTTTTCTTCACTACTGTTTTGGAAGTTACATACTATATTCCATTATTTTAGTGGTTATTCTCGAAATACTGGCATGCATACTAAGACAAAGAGTCTAACAGTATGTCTTCCAAACAATTAGGAACTTATCTTTTTCTTTCTTCCTTCCTTTCTTTTAAGAAAATGGTTTTACTTTCATATGAAGCTACTGCTGTAAGAAATGTTAGAAGCCGGGAACTCTGCCACCTCACTCAGCTTAGACACCAGCTGTCCAGTACAGTGAGTCCTCACAAGGTGGCGGACAGGTTCCCTCAAACTGCAGCCTTCCGTGAACCAACTACAGGAGGTCTCTGAATAACATCATTTCCTTCAAAACAGTGTCATTATTAACGCTGATGAGGAAAAAAAATCAGTTTCATTATACATCATTTCACAAAAGCTGCAGTTTCCAAGGACCTACTGATGATGTTGAAGTGAGGACTTCAAGTATTTTAATCTTTCTTAAATTCTTTTCTAATACAACAAGTTAGCTTCCCCCGCAGCTTTTACAGACTTTCCTTTGTATCGCTCTCCTGGTATGTCGTAAGTGGGTGGGTCTTGTCATCAGTAACTGCGCTGGGCACACAGTACGCCCCTTCCATCTGCAGAAGTCTTTTAACTGTGTACGTTTTTTGATTATTGCTTTAACCAAACATTGTGAAATAACCATTTTCGGAAAATAAAAGGAATGTGTAAGGGAGCCCAATCTTCATCTACTATTGCAGGAAGTCAACAGATGAAATAAAGGATGTTAATTAAAGACTGAGGTAAATTCCAAAAGAAATATCTAAAAGAACTAAAAATTATCATCTATTAAGGTAATCATTGCTACCTGTTTGTTATAGTTACATGATTTTTTTTGTTGTTTTGAGACCGAGTCTCGCTCTGTCACCCAGGGTGGAGTGCAGTGGCGCCATCTCGGCTCACTACAACCTCTGCCTCCTGGGTTCAAGCGATTCTCCTGCCTCAGCCTGCCAAGTAGCTGGGATTATAGGCATGTGCCACCACACCTGGCTAATTTTTGTATTTTTAGTAGAGACAGGGTTTTACCATGTTGCCCAGGCTGGTCTAGAACTTCTGACCCCAAGTAATCCGCATGTCTTGGCCTCCCAAAACGTTGGGATTACAGGCATGAGCCACCGCACCTGGCCATATTTATATGCCTTTAAAATGTACAACACTGATAATATTTGGGGAAAAAAAAATCTCAGGCACCATTCCACATCACCCCCAGGTGGTGGCTGCATCCCTCATAATCCACCAACTGAATTTTTGCCGTTGGTTTCAACTTCTGTTTCCTTTTGTAAAAGTCCTTATTACTTGCCAATGTGTTAAGGGATTTAAACAACTCCCATTCCTGACGACATCATGGAACTGAGCTTTCCTGGGGAATTTTCCTCTCTGGTTTTACAGTAAAACACCAAAGCCTTATAAATGGTGCCTTTCCCACTCACAGAAGTCCAACTCTAAACATCAACACTGACAGGACCCCAGGCCTGGGCTGGTCTCCCTCAGACCCACATGTAAGACCAGCAGCCATGTCCGGAGGCAGGATTCAGCTCATGGCAGTTCTAGACTCTCGGTGACGGACAATGCAGGGAAAGTTCGCTTTTGTTTTATCTTTTTAAAAAATTCACATTTTGCTTCTTTCAGGAAGAACTTCCAGTTTTAATCCTTTCATTTCGTAATGATCTCACTGAACACCATGAACATTCAAAAGCTGAAAGTACCACAAGTGAAATTTTAACCAAGGCCTCTTTCCCTGACTGTGCAGCTAAGAGTCCCCAGGTACACAGCCCCTGAACAGCGTAGGACAAAGCCGCTTTTTGCTGGGCTTATGTCCACAGGTAAGGGTTGGTGGGGGAATCGGGGGTGCTGATTTAAGATGTAAAAATGTGTGATCTTCATTCCCCCATGACCCCTACCACAGTCGTCTGCTGACTGTACGGTCCCTTTTTCAGGACATGAAGGAAACAATTAACAAGAATTCATGTTCCTCTGATCTTAAAGTCTCAAGACAGAATGAAAAGTGTAAAATGGTGGGCCAGGCCAGGCACGGTGGCTCATGCTTGTAATGCCAGCACTTTGGGAGGCCGAGGCAGGCAGATTATCTGAGGTCAGGAGTTCAAGACCAGCCTGGCCAACATGGTGAAACCCCATCTCTACTAAAAATACAAAAATTAGCAGGGCATGGTGGCACATGCCTGTAATCCCAGCTACTCAGGAAGCTGAGACAGGAGAATCACTTGAACCTGGGAGGCAGAGGTTGTAGTGAGTCAAGATGGCACAACAGCACTCCAGCCTGGGTGACAGACAGAGACTGTCCCAAAAAATAAAAAACAAAAATAAATAAAATGGCGGGCCGGGTGACATAAGAAAATAAATCTAAGAAAAAAGCAGCCGACAACATGTTATTCACGGCAAAGTACGAAACGGCTATGGGACACAAGACAACCAATGGAAGTGCCACCTTCCTTCAGAGCAGAAACTGCTGCCTCTGTTCCCACGATGGTTCTCAAAATCTGCAGAGTAAGCTTTTCATTCATTAAACAAACATAAAAATACTGCACTCAGATCAAAGTGAAACTTCACTATACAATCATTTGTATTAGGACCAAAGAAAAGATGTCCCGGGATTCAAAGAGGAGGAACAGCCAGTACCGGCTTCCCGGGAGCTAAGAAAAGGGCAGCAGCAAGGGCAACGGGTGGAGGGACAGAGCTGGGACACCCTGGTCGGACCCTACTTGGGGCACAGCACTCACGAAGAAAGTGCCAGCACTGCTCCTGAGGGTGACGCAGGCGCGGACTAACAATGAGTGGCAGGACGCGGACAGCGCTGGAGTGCGGCACTGGCTGTGGGGGCTCTACCTCAATCAGTGTCTCTATTTTTTGGTGAATGTTCTGAATATTTACCAATAAAACATTGGGGAAAAAAACATGCATACACTTATTCTCAAGATAAGGTTCAAGAGAGGATGTGGGGTCCAAGGGCTAAGCATCCTGATGTCACACTTACCCCAGAGGACACACGGCCGAGGTGTACCAAGAGAACACTTACCCCAGAGGACACACGGCCGAGGTGTACCAAGAGAACACTTACCCCAGAGGACACACGGCCGAGGTGTACCAAGAGAACACTTACCCCAGAGGACACACGGCCGAGGTGTACCAAGAGAACACTTACCCCAGAGGACACACGGCCGAGGTGTACCAAGAGAACACTTACCCCAGAGGACACACGGCCGAGGTGTACCAAGAGAACACTTACCCCAGAGGACACACGGCCGAGGTGTACCAAGACAACACTTACCCCAGAGGACACACGGCCGAGGTGTACCAAGACAACACTTACCCCAGAGGACACACGGCCGAGGTGTACCAAGACAACACTTACCCCAGAGGACACACGGCCGAGGTGTACAAAGAGAACACTTACCCCAGAGGACACACGGCCGAGGTGTACAAAGAGAACACTTACCCCAGAGGACACACGGCCGAGGTGTACAAAGACAACACTTACCCCAGAGGACACACGGTCAAGGTGTACCAAGAGAACACTTACCCCAGAGGACACACGGCCGAGGTGTACCAAGAGAACACTTACCCCAGAGGACACACGGCCGAGGTGTACCAAGACAACACTTACCCCAAAGGACACACGGCCAAGGTGTACCAAGAGAACACTTACCCCAGAGGACACACGGCCGAGGTGTACCAAGAGAACACTTACCCCAGAGGACACACGGCCGAGGTGTACAAAGACAACACTTACCCCAGAGGACACACAGCCGAGGTGTACCAAGAGAAGAGGTACTGGCAGTCAGCAGTCTCGTGACTGAACTCAGGGATCCCGTCCTCCACCAGAGGGTCACAGTGAAAGAAGATAGTGGAAGAAACAGACTTGGTCTTATCCTTCCCACACTTAGAGGAAGAGGCAAACACAACATCGAGATCGCCATCTGTCAAAAAGGAAGGGGCAACACGGCGTGTCACTAACAGTTTTCACAAGCAGACTGAGCTTAGCTCCTTATGGTCTAAAAGAGTTTGCAAAGACTTAAAATCACACAGAAGAGACTTCATCCCATGTCCCACGTGCACTGTGTTCACAGCTTACAAAGCCACTCGGTACACCTTGACAGAGCCCTGCCCTCAGCACCCAGTAAAGAATTTTTGTTTTGTTTTGTTTTGTTATAACCACAAGTATTTACTGATGGACTAAAGATACAATTTTAATGGAACGATAAGGCACAACTGTGGATTAAATCAGTCTGCTGTACAGCCAAAAGAGGGGAAAAGCTATCATCTTAGGAACTTTAAATATGAAAATCAACAAGCCTCTGAAGTACCTTTCTAACAGATCAGTGTGAGATATCTTCCCTTTTATACAATTCCTATACTACGTCACTCGATCACAAAGTCCAACTGATACTTCATAAAGAATTCCTCGTTCATTTCTATTTGAGCCATCCAGCCTGGCTACTTCCCTGTTCTCCACCTTCTTCCATTGCTTTGCAGTGATATTTTTTAGCAATCCCCTTCCTAAAGAATTATGTACACACCTTCAACAGTTTCCAAATCAAGAAAACAAGCAAGCAAGCAATGAGTCACGAAAGCCAAGGGAAGATACGTGAATGAACAGACTCACAGAGACATACATGAGGACGGCAATAGCCTGATTCATGGAAGTCTAAACTAAGCTGACTCTGGCAGGAAAGTTGCTGTGGTTTGCTCAAACGCTTGTAACGCCACCTGAGGTTGTGCTACTAACGCCAGACCCCTTGTTTCTAAAGGATTGGCAGTGGTCTACACAAAGAGCTGGGAACCTAATGTAACTAGGGAGCTAATGACAAAACCATCACGCTTCGGACTTGCATTAGGAGCTGACTATGGCTTCCAGCATTAACATCTGCCAAGTGTAAAATTCATAAAGAATTTCATGCAAAACTTCAAGACACAGAGAACAATCTTTAAATACGTTGGACTAGGATAAGTTAGGCACTTCGGTAACACTAATCTTTCTAACTTGGAAATGTAAAGTGAAAAGCGTTCCAGTGCACATAACACTGAGGCATAAACCATGCTGCAGAGGTGTGAATGCAGGAGGGTGTACAGGGTGCCCAGCCTCCTTGTTCAAAAAGCCATGAGAAAGTCCCCAAGCATATTGTCAGAGCAGCCGTTCTGGTGGTAACGGTGTCCCAAGACTAAGTAAACCTGCAGGCATATTGCTACTTTTTGAACAGCCAACACTGCACTAACAAAAGAAGCCACATAGGTACAGAGTTGAGAATCAGAGACTAGAGGTAGAGTGACGTGGGCAAGCAACCTAGGACTTGACTCCACACCTCTCACCAAGGCCACCTTCCAAGAATATCTCCACCCAGCAGCCCTTTGATGAGAGAGCTGAGTGCAGAGGATGATCTCATGCTCCTGGGAGAAGTGCTGATTACCAAAAAGCTCCTGGAGAAGCAACATCCCAGAGGCCCATTGAATAATGAAGGTAGATAAAAACTACCACACCACCAAACTATCCTGCCAAGTCAGAAATACATACACCAGGCACAGCTTGGGGTGCCAAGTAGAATAGAGGAGATTTTGAGGCTTAACAAAAAGCAGAAAGACTGCATGACTCAGTGAACAGTATGTTGAATGACAAAGAAGTAGGAAGCAAAGGACATATAAAAAGGATGCATGCTGGCGAACTCGCCAGAGGGAAGGCAGCACGGGTGCAGTCTACATCCAGTGGAAGAGCTTTGCTGGCCTGTTCTTCAGCATGATTCCCCATCGTATTTTCTCAGATTTGATGGATGTGTGGCATTCAGCAGCAGAACACAGAAAGATGGTATTTGTAAATGAAGAACTGGTGAATGGATACAGAACAGAAACAGACGGGGTGTACCTTTCTGTAATGCCCTGTTTATAGACCAAAAGCAGGTTTGTGTTGACAGAACATACTTGGGGTTGTCATGCAACAGCAGTAGCACTTTGGGAGAAAGGGACTGAAGAAGCGGAGGTGGGGCTGGTGGACAGGAGGACTGTCAAGTTCCAGTTCTTAAATACTAGACCACAAGGAACAGTCTGCTGTCCATCCTTTAGTGAAGAAATGGAATGCTCATTTTCTGCTCTGCATCGACCTTCTCCAAAACCTTAGCAAAGTCTGTGATAAAGATATGTCACTGTCCCCAGTGACATATCTTCAGGATCAGCCTCCCGAATGGTCCTGTCTGCGGCGACGCTCAGCTGCTCATCTGAGATATTTACTGGGACCATCATGCACGACGCCTGCTAACAGCTCATCACGGGAGGTCTTGTCATCTTTATCCAACTCATATAGTACAGAAGCAAAGTGCTGTTTGCTGCTGAGTGGTTCAGGTCCCTTCACATCTTTGCTCTCTTCATTGTCCTCAATAGTTCGGATATAAGCCCAAGTTCGCAGGAATCCATGGAGTTTACCTGGTCCTCCCCCTCTGGAAAGAAGGCACTGATGGCCCAGTCCCCCACTGAGTTGACAGCAAGTTCTGGAACCCTCTGAAAATCATCCTGTTCTCTCCTTTGTCCAGGCTGGTGAACCAGCTGTAGAGGGGGTGATTTGACAGTGGGAAAGGTCAGTCTCCTCCTTGATCTCCTCGAGCTCTTCATTTCTCAGTAATGTGGAGGCCTGAGATCCCCTCACTGTGCCAGGGCTCCTCCAGGAGTAGCAGCACCAGAAGTGACAGTGACAGGAAGGAAGGCAAGAATTTAACCTTGCCCAAAAAAGAGGGCTGGCCTTGGTCCTCAGCTAACGACAGGATATGGAGCAGGGGCTGGCCATGCAGTAACTGAACAATCAGCCAACCAGTTCTGCCCATGTCATGGAGCCCCAGGAAAAACTGGACACCAAAGCTCGGGGGAGCACCCCGGCGGGCAATACTCCACGTACACTGCCACATGTGGGTGCTGGGAACAAACACATCTGATTCCACAGGAGAGTCTGGCAGGAGCTCGGCATTCGATTCCCTCCTGGACTCCACCCTGTGTGCATCTTGGCTGATTTTAACCTATATCCTTTTGCTGCAATAAATCCTAACTGTGAGCATAACCGCTTTCAGGGAGCTCTGTGAGTTATGGTGATGGGGGAATATAAAGTTGGCTTGGGACCGGGTGCTGTGGCTCACACCTGTAATCCCAGCACTTTGAGAGGTTGAGGTGGGTGGATCACCTGACGTCAGGAGTTCAAGACCAGCCTGGCCAACATGGTGAAACCCCGTCTCTACTAGAAATACAAAAAATTAGCTGGGTGTGGTGACAGGCACCTGTAATCCCAGCTACTCAGGAGGCTGAAGCAGAAGAATTGCTTGAACCCAGGAGGTGGAAGTTTCAGTGAGCCAACATTGCACCACTGCACTCCAGCATGGGCAACAGTGTGAGATTCTGTCTCAAAATAAATAATAAATAAATAAAAATAAAGTTGGCTTGGACACCCCCTCAGTGTGCCACTGGTGTCAGATGTGAGGAAGCCTTGCATGGACGCCTTGCATAAACTCTGCTGCTCCCAACCTTTGTCGCCGGCTCAAAATCTTTGTGGCTGGCGCTGCTGGGTACCAGGAATGCAGAGGTGAAAGTGCAGGGTATGAGATGGACGTGTCCACACATGGAGGGGCCCAGAGACAGGCGGTGCAGCTCGGCTTGGCGGGGGGGTCCTGCATTCTCGCTTGGGAGTGGCTGAAGCAGGGGCTGCTGAATGGACCATTCCGCAGGGCTGGTGGCAGGGAGCAAACTGCCCAGCAGCCCCACATCCTGATGAGAGACAGCTGCTGCCCTCCTGAAGGAACAGCAAGCCTTAGGAAGAGAAAGAAACTTCATTTCTTCATGAAAGATGAAAAGAGATCTTAAAACTAAAGATCTCTGGGGCTGGTGAATGAAGGAAGTGAAAAGGTCTGAAAGCGATTTTATTTACCAAGAATGACTAAATGCGCACGCACCAGCCTTCTGAAAGCTGGGGATCCTCAAAGGTCTGCTGGACACACCACTTGTGAACATGGATCCCTGTGGGTCTGCCTGGCACACCACTTGTGAACGTGGAGGTTCTTATGTGGAACAAGTGGCCAGTGCTGTGCTGTGGAGCCTGAAGACTCCTAAAGACATACCAGGTGGCACCACCCTGCTACAAGAAGGTGGGCCTTCCAGGGAGGGGCACTGGAAGGATGAGGAAGGCGGGTCAAGGCATTCCAGCATGAGGAACAGCATGTGTAAAGCCACCAGGTTACAGAGTGACTTTGGGAACTGGTGAATAACTTGATGGCTGAGGTATGACAATCCTTCCTTCCTTTCATCAACATTTACCGAGCACTTCCTATGGTCCAGGCACTGGGAAACAGGAGAGCAAGAGCAGGCCAACATCTGACTCTGAATGACTGGAGGATTCACCGAAGCATGAGGAAGGCAGAGAACAGAGAAACACAGAAGACTTGCTCTGTGCTGGGAATTATGCAAGTGAATGAGGCTGATCAACTTTCCCATCATCAAGCCGCCCAGAAGCAGGACACTCACTTTCCCAGTTCTATTAATGGGCCACAGGTGCTATGAGCAGATGCACCAGGGCGCTGTCTCCAATCTGTGTCCGGGAGCAGCGATGCTGACCCAGCGTCCCTCCACCAGGTGCTGCTGTTATGGAGATGCACACTGTACCAGGATACAGAGCACCCCAACTCCTTCTTGGCTATCACTACTCTCCCCTCCCACAGGACCTGTTCAGCAGCTATTTGACATCAGAGAAGGCTGGGGTTTTCTTTAAACACACTTGATTTTTTAAAGAGTTATTACATCCACACACGGTTCAAAAATCAAAGTACGGAAGGTATACAGTTAAGACTAGCTGTTCAAAACAAAAGCAGCCTTTCAGGATGATTCCCTCAAGGACAAGAGGGAACAAAGGGCAACACCCTTATTAGTGCCAGTAAAAAACCTTCCTTCACACCCTGGAGTCTGCCCTATGTGCGTCCTGGTTGATTTTAACCTATATCCTAACACTTTCATCCTTCTTACAAATATGAAATCTCTTTCCCTTCTCTAATATTGTTTGGTATTCCAAAATAAGGACGTGTCATGGCTAAAACCAAATCAAAGGTAATTCTGACTCTGCACAGCTCAGCCTCCACCTGACCTCAAAACCACTGGATCAGACCAAGTTTTCGTTTTTTGGACATTTGTCTACTTGTTAGCTGAGATACAATTTATGTTCAGTGAAATGCTCAGGTCTGGCACATATCATCTGATCCATTCTGATGAAATTCATAAGAAAGCAAAGCATTAGACAATGGTTTTTGTTTTAAAAGTTATCTGAGATTTCAACTGAAGGGAGTTACTTGAAAACTTTAATGCCCTTCCTTGGAGGAAGTTAAATGAGGACCTGTCATGAGAAGCCACGGATTACCTTGAAGATAGTACTTGGTCTTGTCAGAGGTTCCGACCTTCCGACTGAAGTGCTGATCGTTGGGCTTCACCTGGCATATGTTGGCTCCGGAGCACGCCGGGTTTCTGGAGCTGGTGATGGAGGAAAGCTGGATCTCATACAGGTAGTTGTCCCCATTCGTCCTCATGTCCCCAGAGGCTCTGAACAGCCTGAAGAGACAGAAAAGACCACAGTGACATGGAAGTCCTTCAAGAAGGCAATCATTACATAAACCCGCAGTCCTCAGAATCACTGCAGGGCCCCAGGATGCTTCCTGTCCTAAGCTACAGCAGCACATCTGTGACCCCAAAGAGATTCTGAGGACACCAGCTTCCATCTCAAGAGGCTTTCTCCCCAACCAGTTCTGCCCTCTTGAGTGCTAATCCACCTTCCTCAGGTGCCATGTCCAGCACCACGTCCAGCACTGCATGGCCCTCACCCTGCCCGTGCACAGGCAGAAGACACGGCCAGGCACCTGGGCCACCGGACCCTGAGAGCAGCCCCAGTAACACTGCTGAGAAATCTATTTTCTACAAACCGGCAATCCCAGAAGATTCCTGCTCAAACATGTCAGAAGGCTTCTGCTTCAACCCCTGAGCTTATCATGAAGTGAGGGAGAAGGGAGGGGATTTATTTTTACACTCAGAAGAATTCACCATCTTTGGTGTTAAAATTTGATAGTTGAGTAATGCTTTTCCTCAGTTTAAGCAAAAGATGACGACAACTCCAGCAACAGTAACTAAAACACACAGACCTATTTATCCTGGAGTGCTCCCCAATAGGGAAAGAGCTGCATTGCTGGTTTAATTTTGAATACATTTCACAGCTCAAAAGGAAAACACTTTACTTACTTAAAATAAATGTCTCCGAGGCTGAAGCTCTTGCCATTTATAGGGTTGGTGATGGTCCCATTCACCATCTGTACCTCCTGAGGCTTCACAGCGCAGGCAGCCCGGGAGTCCCAGCTGAAGTAGTAGGTGCAGCTGTCGATGTCGAACCTAGGAAGGGGGAAGCACAGACTACAGTCTTCACAGTGCAGACTGCAAAACAGGGAACACTCAGAACCCTTGAAGCAGCTCGCTGGCTTTCAGTCAAGGTGCACTGAGATTTCGGTTGGGTCCCAAGACCCCCACTCCCCGGGCTGCATGGGCCGAGGCTCAACACTGACAGCAGCTCTGAGCTAGAATGGCTATTTTACTCACTCTTCTTCATCGCCACAGTGGACAGGGAAGACGACTGTGTCAGTAATGTGACAAAGCAGAGCACTCAGTATCAATTTTTTAAATTTGAAAACCATGCAACATTTAAAACCTGGAAACATCTGCTCCTAGATTTTCGGTTTTTTGTTTTATAAGCTTCTCAGACTCATACACTGATAAATCTTTGGCAATTTCTAAGTCTCCCCTTTTCCAAACTGAGCATCTGGAAGGAATCAGTTCTGTTCACAGACAGCAGCTCACATGCACCCTCTGCTGGCCAAGCTCTCCCTGGCGCCAGCTGCAATGTTGCCTGGAAAACCTGAATACAATCCAAGCACATCCTAGGTCCAGAGGCAGGTCTCACCTGCTTGAGTCCCAGGCAGGCTGCCTGAACACCTTGGGTGGGACAAATCAATGCCCCTTTGTTTCTACTATGACATTCAAAGATGAAGGCCAGTTAAATACTGCTCAGCCAGTGCTAAACCTAGTTCAAAAGGCAAGCTAGGCCAGAGAAGTTGCACTGACCTTGTAACACTGTATCAGCACTGTATCCGGGATCTTCCCTGCCTTGAGCAGCCCCGCCCAATACAGCACAATCAGCCACTGTAGCCCCAAGCTCCTAAGACTCAGTCAAAACCTGCCCGTGAAAACCCCAAGGAGGAACCTCCCCAGTGTGCTCGCTGCACTGTGCCCCCAGTCTCCTGACCTCTGTGCCCCCAGTCTGTGCCTCCCACTCTGTGCCCCCAGTCTCCTGACCTCTTGAATGTAGGTCTGCCCACCGTCTTTGTACAGGTCAATTCTATCACGGAGGATGCGGTCTTATTTCCACCACATGGATAACCTTTGGAGTACGTGACAACAACTTTGTCACCTGAAACACACAATTGAAATGACATTATTTCTAGTGCATTATAAAAAGCCTCAGCCAGGCGCGCTGGCTCTCGCCTGTTAATTCCAGCACTTTGGGAGGCTGAGGTGGGTGGATCACTTGAGGTCACAAGTTTGAGACCAGCCTGACCAATACAGTAAAACCCCATCTCTACTAAAAATACAAAAATTAGTCGGGCACGGTGGCAGGCACCTGTAATCCCAGCTACTTGAGAGGCTGAAGCAGGAGAATGGCTTGAACCCAGGAGGCGGAGGTTGCAGTGAGCTGAGATCATGCCATTGCACTCCAGCCTGAGCAACAAGAGCAAAACTCCATCTCAAAACAAACAAAGCCTCAATGTTAGAAGTCAAAATCTGGTTTAAAGGCCAGGAAAAAAATAAATGTTTGGCTCCCTCCAGGTTTATCCACCTCTTCTCGCATGACCATGATCAGACCTGTCCTATCGCACCATTGCCACAGCCCAAGACCTGGGGTCAAACCCAAACCCTCCTACTCCCGCACTTGGTGACCCCGGGTTGCTGAGCTTCTGAGTTTCAAGCGCCTTACCTAGAGAACAGGACACTGTCCAAAGTGGGCAGGTTTCAGGCATGTATAGAAACTGCCTGACAAACTCGTGAATAAGAGGACCTTGGGTAACGGCAGCCTTCCCTACTGCTCCAATTGTGTAAAATTTCTGTATCGTTTTAGGTGCTTTCCTGATAGGTACCCTCATGTGAGTCTCCCAGTAATAACAGGGCAGGGACTGGAAAAAGTGAAAAGGCAGAACAGATCAACTGTGGTTTTCTAGGGTCTTCTGGCTTTAAGTCGAGCACTGTCTGCTTTTAAAAGTGACCCATTAAAAAAAAACCTAAGCCCTCAAACCTGCAGGCTCTGAGAAAAAAGCGAGTACATGTTTTAAACTGCAAGTATCACTGGGGCAGCGTGGTCACCAAGTTCTGACTCTCAAGCCACCACCAAGAGGCTGCTCATGGCTGCCCAGGGGGCTGTTCTGGGAATGGTCCAGGCCCAGCCTGGTTGCATGGACAGACCATGACTCCAAGGCATGTGTGGCACAGGGTGTCTGGGGGAGCACGTGCCTTCCACCCTGACCACACACACATACATCCTTCCGGGCAGCGACATGCATTGGAGGCAAATAGGTACAGTGCCCCCCCAAGTGTTTTCCATAGGACACAGGCCAAGGTACTGGGGGCTGCAGGATGGTGAGGTGAGAGGTGGGTCTCTAGGCTCTCAGCCCTGCCCCAGATTCAAAGCTGCTCCAGCTGAATTTGTTTTAAATATTGGGCTTCTCTGTAAAATTTTGGAAGAGTTCCACTGTTTGAAGGAAAATTTTTAAAACTTCTAGCATATGGGATCAAACAAGTGAAGACTTTAATTGTGTAGACAGCCCATACAGATGGCGCAGGAGGCTCAACCTCCCCACCCGAGGGGCCCAGCCTGTGCAATGGATGACAACACCACCGAGGAGTCAGGTGATCTAGTTCCGAGTCACTCCCTGTGTTCACCATTCTCTTGCTCCTTTTGCCTCAAACTTGTAGTGAGGCCTTAAGTGTTTTAGTTGTTTCAGTTGGCTGAAATTGGGAAAGACTAGTCAAATATGCACATATACTGCGAGATTACCGGGGAAAGAGCGACCCTCCCACTACCCTCCCTCCTTCGCCCTTCTGGGGCAGTGTGGGAGTGGCAGCAATAACTGACCTCCAAAGCAGTAAGAACCTCCCGAGGAGAGCGAGTCTCAGGCTGGAGGTCTGGGTGCCACTTACTGTAAGCCAACTCTCCCTCCACTACCAACCTGCAGAGTCTGGGTGTGATTTTTATCAAGGGTGACAGCGGTCTCCCCGGAATTCCCTTTCTCCACCTTAACATCTCAAGCTACTCTGACGTAATCCCGCGGTTGAATCAGGACAACTTAGGAAACCCCACTCCAGACTCAAAGGTGAGTGTTTTCCTTTACTGGTCCCGACAACACATCCTAATTGCTCTTAAGCTAAGAAACCTCTGTTTGCTTCCTTTAAATGATGAAAGAAAACATTTCACTCACCAACAAACTACAACATGAATTTTCCATTAAAAAGCATCGTCATTACTTTCAAAGTTAAGACATTTTACAGAGATGTACCCCTGAGCTACCTGTACCAAGTGCTCATGTAACTATCTGGCTTTCCTAAACAAACACGTGCGTCTACGTCAACTTAGGCACTTGGATCTACAGATATAACATGAACATCAGAGAAACTCTGAACATTCTTAGACTTCTTCCTGGATAGACGCACTTTCCCAAGATAGCTGAACCGCTCTAAACACATAGACTGGGACCTGCAGTCTCACAAAATACGAAGCAGAACTTATTTTAATGTTCCATATACGACTGCCTGTCACTGTCTCAAAGCCAAACTGCCTGTGAGACAGTGACAGGCGATCATATCTCGAGGTTTCCACCAAAGCACCTGCTCACTCTCCCTGCCATCCTCAGAACACCCTCACCTTCCCAGTTCAGAGGCCGCTCCTTGAACCAAGGAACAGGACCCGTAGCCTTACCTGAGACCCTCAGCTTCTGTGTGTGCACGAGTCCCAGGACCTGGACGTCACCAGTTGTGCTCCTTCTGCAAATGCTGGCCCTTTCAGAGCAGCCTAGGGGCCCTTTATATATTTTCTGGCACAGATTTATATAGTACCTGGAAAACGACACAAAGGGAAACAGGCATGCAAGTGATGTCTCTGCCCTGACACAGGAGAGGCTCTTCACTTTACTTTCAGAGAAAAGTTAGGACCGCTAAGGGCTCCATTCTGTCACTGAATGTAGCACTAAAATACTTTTCAATTAAAAAAAAGGGCAAAAGGAAGTCATCACTAAAGAAGGGAGCTGACCAACCAGGCACACCCAGAGTGGAACATCCACATGCCTGTGGCCACCCTGGACACAGCCCGGTGCAGTAGAAAGACGGGCTCTGGAGCTGGGAGAGGCAGTGGCTGGAATCCTGGCAAGTTTCCCCTCTCGCTTAGAGCTTATTTAAACCCTCCGAGATCATGCCCCTGCTCCTCGGTGATGCCTTGCCAAGAGTGCCTGGCCAAGAGGGCACTCCCCACACAGAGTGGTCAGGACTGTGGGCTGATACCAGCCAGCAATGCCTAAGGAGCTTCTGC
This sequence comes from Saguinus oedipus, assembly GCA_031835075.1. Classification (NCBI taxonomy): domain Eukaryota; kingdom Metazoa; phylum Chordata; class Mammalia; order Primates; family Cebidae; genus Saguinus; species Saguinus oedipus. Next base: position 170,028,637 of record CM063172.1, on the reverse strand, counting down.
CAAAGACCTGAGAAAACCCACACACCTCCCACGACCTGAGCTACGCACAACCGCAAATCGAACCCAGCCTAACTTAGTCGGCCCAGGTTCTTTCAGCTTCAGAGGCTCCATTTCCACTCACCAAAGTTCCAGTCCCAACTCTGAACTCAGAGCCACCCTCTGTGCCAGCAATGACACTGCAGGCAGCTTCCAGGAGCAGAGTCACAGCTCAGCCACCACCCACCTCACATGGGGGTGGTATTCACATCTTTAGAATCCCAAAGAGCCAACCATCATCAGGCAGTCTGAAGCTCGCCTGCTGAGGGTGTGGCACTGCAGGTGGATGGGAAGGGACTCACGAGACTCCATCGTGGACCAGGGACCAAGACCCAGTGAGGGAGGACAGCAGCCTCAGGTCATAGGTTTTGTGCTTCTGGATGAATTTGCACTCCATCTTCTTTGGAGGACAGACAACTTTTGTTTTCCACTCAAATGTCACCTCACACCCACGCACTTCACTGAAGACTTGTGGCCTCCCAATGTCCTCGTCTTCGTCACACTTAAATATGATGGTGGACATCCGGTGGCTATTTGCTGGGGAGCAGAGGCAGGAGAACATCAGACCAAGGCCTGCACCAGGGCGTGTTTCCACACGCCTTCCCCACACTGCCTGAGGAGCACTTGCAGACTCCATCTGCCACCTGGCCATGCCCCAAGTGCTGCCCTGGCCACATCTCATGTTGATTCATTCATGTGTATCCTGACTCCGGAGAGACCCAGCTCCTTGGCACACAATCTTTCATTGTACTTTTCAATAACCTCATAGCCCTGGCGCAATTCCTCAGACAGGTAGTCAATATTTGACCAATAATGATCAACAAAATAAGATGATAAAACAATACTACAGGTACTTGAAAACCCAAGTGTGATTCAGAGAATAGGGAATAAATAACATTTTGTCAACATTATTCCTCAAAACAAGCCTCAAAACAAAGCTATAGTAATCCTCTGTAAATTTAATCTCTTTGGTTCCTGAATACTTCCCATTTTGGTCCCTGGACATTTATGAAAATGAGAAATTTTTCATGCATTTCTCTCATCTCATGGTCTGCAGACACAAGTCACAGCAGTGGGCTCCTCTCATGAAACTTCCTGGCACCACAGGGGCAAGGGCGCTGAGCGTGGCTCACCAAGAAAGCCCATCCCCGCCTGGGCTGCCACATGGCAGAAAGTCAATAAATGAGGCCCCTGGGCTACTGGAATCCTCACTAGCTTCAGAATCCTGAAGATCCATGGCAGACATTCATCTTTCTGAGGCATAATGTTAACCACCAGGGCTAAAAACAGGTATGAAGACACAGGCCCTCCAGCTAGTGAGTGGGCCTAGCCAGCCACCCAGCACAGGATTTCAGGGCAGCTCCACTGCAGTCTATAGATCCCCACAGCAATTCAAATGTTTCTCAGTGGGAAACAGCCTGAGTAAGAAAATATCCTACGCAAGAGAATTCCTGCCACTGACTGGAGCATCCAGAAACGTCTCAGTGTGAATTAAGCCTTGAGAGAATCAAGGCTCCAGGTCATGTGGGGAGGCAGAGCCATCCTACTCACAGTGTCTGCAGAAGCCCCACTCGTGGTCCCTGTCGTAGTCTGCAGTTGTGCTACACCACAGCTTCGTCCTGCTCTCTATGATACATTCCTCGTAGCTCTTCCCATTGAATATGAAGGGGAAGACACAGGGGACACCTTCATCAGTTTCTAGAAAGAAGAATAACATCTGAATAATCTACATTGTCAGTGTTGACAGCTGTGCCTAGCCAGGCATAATCGCCTAAGAATGCAGCAGGAGCCCCTAAGGGAGCTGCCCATCCTAAACCACCTACATGACAACCAGCATTCACCTGCCAAACTCAACAGGCAACTGAGAGAAGACAGTGTGATTCACACACCAGCACTCACACCGGGGTACAGAGGAACAGCTCACATTCACACCCAAGGTTACAGCACCCATAGGACTGCGGAGCTCCACTCCTCAGTTTCTTTCTGCTGCTATGTCTAATTTCTACTTTACTATGAGCTTGAAGTTTAACTCATTGCAAATATTTACCTGGAGGGCAACTATCACCATTCACATAACTTAAAATGACAGCTTCATCCTGGTGCCTGTAATCCAGTTTCATTGACGCCAGCCGTCCAAAGGATGCCCCCTTGGTGCCTGAGAGCAGACAGACTCCTCCGTCCTTACAGCCTCCTTGGTCTGGCCCAGCTGCAGTGGTGCACACCCCAATGCTGTAGGTGCGCGAGTCTTGAGTCACCTGGACAAACACCACGCACGGCCGTAAGCAGTGGCAGCGCCTGGGTCTCGAGGTGAGTTGAGAACCATTATTGCAGCCAGCACAGGAGGTGGGCTCATGTGGAAGAGCAGAGGCTCCTCTGTGTGCATCAGAGTCATGCAATAGCCTTGGCCCTAGATTTTCCCCAGGAGGGCTTCCTGCAACCCCTAGGCCCAGCTTGCTTGCTCCCCCTGCTCCCTACTGGGGACCTGGGTCACCCTCACTGGCCGGCCATTGCTCTGGCTGTTGTCTCCAGTCAGAGGCCTGTGGGAAGGGACCAGCTGTGGGGCCTTAGGCTCACCCCACATCCCTCACCTGTGTAATGAGGCAGGTGTATGGGCCAAGTGAGTGAACCAGCAGAGCCAACGCCACACACTGAAGTGTGGACCCGCCTCTCCTGGCCCGCCCCGCCCCCAGAAGGCTCATGCCTGCTGCAAACCTGTCGGGAGGACCTGTACCCAGGCAAAGGGCTCCATCACAGGAGCCAGGGCTTGGCACCTGGGCCCAAAACTCCAAGCTCATCACTCACCAGCCACCGTGTTGCGGCAGGTGCTGGGGTTCTGTACCCCAGTCCCAGAACTGGTATGGTAATGTCTAGATCCCTAGGCTTAGGGGGTTAGGGGCCTCCAGGCACCAGTGACCACAACATCACATCAGTAAGACCAAGAGCCCACAGACACAGCATAGGCCAGAGCTCTGGCATGACATGGAGGCACACACCCAAGTGCCTCTCAATTCCAGGGGCACCTCCTGCCTCCCTCCACCCATGGCTGCCACAATCAGCAAATAACTGCCTCTATCATCTTCAGCCAAGTTGGAGGAATTAACTCCCCATAGACTTCAGCTGGCCACCTGAGAGCTGGCCTGCCCCCATGAGTACTTTACATTCATGTCCCCGGACTGCCCCGCCTACTCTCTGTCTGACACAAAGGGTCAGACTACCTGCCTCATGAGGTTACTTGATCCTCAAAAGGCCTGGGTGCAGAAACACCCTGCCCAAGCCACGAGGTACAACGCAAGTGTCAGCTGTGCTTAGTTGGCCACACAATGCAGGAACCTTCCTGAGACCCTGCATGCCCTACAAGAGCCCCCAGATGCTGCCCAGTGGCCACACATACCCTCTCAGCTCACGGGTACCACATTATCCAAATCACTCCCGGCAGCCTCACAGCACCTGGCACCTGGTACACCTGCACCAGCAAAGCCCAGGGTGAACGCATTACCTTAAAGGTACTTGTGGAAAGGCTGGACAAGTTGAAGCTGTAGAGGAGCTGCTCATCTGTCAAAGCACAGCCCTCGGTCCTCACTTCATCAGGACAGACGATCGGAGTCTCCCATTCGAACACAAAGTCGCATTCGCTGGTCCTTAACAGCTTAGGCGTTCCCTGTTGCCAGGAAGAGCATGGGTCTTAAAAACCCCATGGTGTAGGGAAAACAGTGACTTGCATAACCCACAGCGGCCTCTCAGAGGGAAGGGCAACAGCAGCTGAAAGACCCAATCCTATCTTCAAGCCACAGACATCACCCCACCCTTACCCCCCACATATCCCAGAAACTCCCTGGCTGAATCCAGGTCTTGTCTTCTACTCAGAGAGAGAGAGAGAGAAAGCCTCAATGCTACAGGTTCAAAGGAAGAAACCGGGAGGGCTTAAATATCATGAGAGAGAAATCTGTGAAACTGAGACGGTGACTTGCAGGTGCTCCAATCCACTATCTCTAGACATAGAGGTTATTTATTACCGGGGCAAGATGTCAAATGGCCAGATGTTTCATAGACCAAATATTCTTGAATCACTTTATTTATTCCCTCCCTCATTCAACAGCAACAAAGAAAGATGAGGCAGCTCTCAGGAATTCCATTTGTAATTACTGTTAAGCATCTTTTCTCCTATGATTCAGGGGTAAAAGTACTTCCATTGAAGATGAAAACTGCTGGGGAAGAAAAATCTTCTAAAAATCTTTCTGGAACACTGGAATACACATTCAGCATGAGATGCCTCATTTCTAAAATCAAGTAAACACTAATCACCCTCAATGTGCAGCTGCTGAGAATTACCTAAAATCACATTAGCTAATTCGATTTGTCAAGTTGGCAGCAGTGTGAAAGCAAAGCGCCATTCTACACTCTCTAGCTGGTGGTGTGAGATAACAGCATCACTCATGATCAGGCGGGTCTTAGAAGTGAAGACCATCCCTTAAAGAAGGAAGAATTTAAAGCAGAAGCCCCCGTCAAGGCAAAGTCCATGTTGCCCTATGCTGCATGTATCTACAGAGGCACACACAGATATGCCCATACAAATAGGCAGATATGCTTATAAACAGATGAAATGGGTGGACTGAATACAGCTTTCCTTGCTAACTAGGACTGTCAATATACTCTAAGATTCATGAACAGGGAAACATCCAAGGGCTTTGAGGTTCTCTGGACCCCTATGGAGTACCCCCAAACAGCAGGACTGTTTTCTCCTCCCTCTCAAATACTGTCTCTCCTACTGGTTAGATGGCTGCCAGGTCACTTTCGGTCACTGTCAACACACCCATGTCTAACAGTCCCTTTACAAACCTGCTCCAGGCTCAAACATCAGAGAGACATCTTTATCAGAATTTTAAGACACCGTACAGATCCTAATCCATCACCTGAACTCCCAGGGGTCAGATGAGCCTTGGAATCCATCACCTTTATTAGGATTTTAAGAGGCAATTCTAGATATATTATTTATATTATGCTGTATATTATGTGTATATTATATTATACACATGCACACACACAACCACCCCCAGATCCTGTGATCAAGCATATTAATATTTCTGCAGCTAGATGTATCAATATCTACATTAGGTGGGACAAATCCACAGCATAAATAGCCTCAGTCCATTCATGTCAAAGGAGTCCCAAGTTTTCAGAACTTTGGGACTACAGAAGCACAGGCGAGAGGCTGTGGTGCTGCGGCCCTGGAGCAAAGAGCTGTTCCCCTGTGCAGCAGCTGGGACCCAGATCTGCCCCTACAGAGCCACTCAGAGTCCCTGTGGAATGGGGGCCATAATCTACCAATTTATCTCACAGAGTAGGGGTCAAAAGAAAAGGTACTCAGAAACTCTTTCTAACAATACAGCACTCATTATAATGGAATCTCCTTTTTCAATGCATATAAAATGGAAGTCAATCTCTCCTTTAAGTCAAAGGTGCTACTTTGTTGTAGCTATTCTGATTCCAGGTCTTTTGTTACTTGCTAACTTCTGGCCTTTGTCTTGAATGATTATAGTTGCCCAAATGTCTTTCTGACTTCCCAGTAAGAATAAAATCAGTAATTGTTAAAGTAAAAACAGAAGTTACGACACTTTTATGCATCAGCAGTCAAAGCTGAATGTCATTTCTTTACTCGTGTTCTATGTTTTTAAATTACAGCAAGCCTCTATATGTTATTAGCTCTGGGGGAGCTCACTCAGCCCTCAACCAGTGGTTTAAATTATTCAGACACACTACTAGTGTGCCATCTTAACCAAGGCAGACATTGTGAATAAGAGTGTCCTCGGACCTGATGTGCACTTTCTGTTAGCTTGGCTCTCGAATCTGTAGTTGAGCATCTAGATCATCACAGGCCCACACTTACCATGCTCACACCTCTCTTACAGTGAAATGCGATGAGCGAGGTGTAGTTGAAATGCTTGTCCGCTAAGCAGGGAGTACTGCTTTCAAAATTCAAGTAAATCTCATTCGCTACTGGATTGAGTATTGGCGGTCCTGCGACCCGGCCGATATCCTAGACGAAGGGCAAAGGCAAACAGTATTTCAGGAAACAAGCCGTTCCCAAGGTTAGTGAGATTAACAACTGATACTAAATTGGAAAACCCAGACTTTATAGGTTCTGAGAATGAGTAGCATCTGAAGAAACTGGGTTTATACCAACTCCAATAAAAAGGCTTGACAGATGCCACATAACTTCCTTATGTTGGGGGTTATCATTTTGATCCTAAGGTTAGTTTTAAGGTTGGTTCTGTTTCTATGTATCTTCAAGTTTCAAAGATCCTAATCAATAGGAATCTCTCTCTCACATCGGGGATGCTACACAGTCCTCCCACCACCTGATGGGGGAAGGCCATTAAGGTGGCCCAGAAGTACCCATTGTCTGTGTCCTTGGGAGAGGGGATAGGTGGTGTTCACTGTTCATTTTTATTGCTTATTACAGCACCTGGCACACAGTGGCTGCCCAATAGATAATTTTCAGTGAATAAACAAATACATGAAAGACCAGTCTGAGTATTATGAGAAACAAACTTTTGTTTTTAATTTTTAAAAAGTAAATAAAAGTGAATGGCCAGGAATGGTGTGTGTGATGAATGGGTGTATGGTGTGTGTGTGTAAGCAGCTTCCCCATGATTTGGTTCTCAGCTACAATACTCTTCATTCGACACTATGAGGCACGTTCACACCACGCAGCACCACATCTTCCCCAGTTAAAGAACTTCCTACACTTTCTAACATCTAACAACAGATGGTCAAGCAGATCAGACCTCTCCCATCAGAAAGGATGCTACCAAAGAGCTTCCTGGGGAGACTCGGCTTGTCCAGGCCTCCACGTCACGCAGAGCTGCAGCTATGCTAATTCGTGCTGCGGCCGAACTTACCCACTCCCAGCATCTCCCCATACCACTGCCACATATAATGTCCATTTTTTAAAGGACATCTAGATATTTTACAAGAGGACCCATCTTTAAAGCATAATAGATAATACAGACAGAAATATCATTGACTTGTGAGATACATTTCAAGAACTAAAACCTATCAAGGATTTGACAAAAATATGAATGTAACTCATTGAGACAATTTTTAAAGATCCAAACCTCTATTAAAACATACTAGCAAGCTGGGCACCATGGCTCACGCCTATAATCCCAGCACTTTGGGAGGAACAATTGAGGCCAGGAGCCTGAGACCAGCCTGGCTGGGCAATATAGCAAGACTCACAACTCTACAAAATAATTTTTAATGCATAAAACCAAAGCTTTAAAGGCAAAATATTTAGCTATTATCAAATGTACTCTTGCCCTCAATTATAATCCTGGCCAAAGAAAGATTTTGCATTTCACACAAAGAAACCAGGGTAGGCCAATGTGCTTTTTTGTCACTTTACCTAAAAACTTCTTGATTTGGGTCAACTCTGAGGTTCATGACAGGTAGAGTCCCTACACACATATTCATGTTACCTCACATGCTCAAAGACTTTCTAACAGTTCAGTGTGCAAACCTTTAATCTTCCCATAGTAGACCCAGAACACACACAATCCCACTTACTTTCTCCATTTTGTTATGCTTGAGCAACTCTCCACTGAAAGCAAGAAACAATGCAAAGGTTATTGCCAAAAGTCTTGCAAATATTATCTCCAGCCTTGGATTCGTCATACTTACTATGGGGGGACCATCAATAGGAACTTTGCACACAGCGGCTCCGGCAGGACAAGGCACCCCGTGCATGGGATTTAGTGGCTGACAAATATTGATGTAGAAATCAGGGTTGGTATCGGAGGCATCATCCTCACTCTCATCGTAAGCCTCGTAACCACCAGTGCGATGAATGAGAGGAGACAAGTCAATAACAGAGCTTCCATTCCTCACAGAACATTCCGTCTGTTAAGCAGGAAAAACTGCTTTAAGTCTACAAAAAAATTTCCTAATCACTACGTCATCCATACATAAGAATTTAAAGGCTGAATAACAGTAACAAAAAAGCAGAAAGGTGTCAAAATGCTTCATTACATAGCACTGGGCACTTCCAGTCAACTTTATCATTGGGGCCATCAGGAGTGGACAAGGTCAGCTGGGCATCTCCTAGTGGGCAAGTTAACCTGATGAAGGGGCCCGGGTGCAGCCGGGCACTGGACATGCACTTCTCCCGTGCCCATCTCCAAACTTACTGCTTGCTCGCAGGCCAGCGGCGTGTGCCAGGAGAAGAAGAGTGTGCACGTCTGCTTGTCCAGGGAGATGAGCATGGGCATGTTGGTTGGCCCAGCCTCAGGCCTGCACACGAAACTGATCACACTCTTATAACCCAGGCCAGATTTGGAGGGACAAGGGGACCCGTCCTTGTACACCAGCTGCAGGACCTGGTCCACGTAGCTCAACTGCTTGCTGGCCTTGCCCACGCTGATCCTGGTCTGTCCAAAGCAGGCCCCTGTACCACAAGGGAAAGGCAGAGAAAACACAATCACAGACTCAATGGCCAATTTTCCGATTAAAACGTTCTACCAATCAGGACAATCTATTTCATAGCTAACACTTCTAATTTCAGGTTTCCAATCAGGCTTTAACCATTGTTTTATATTGACTGTTTGTTCCATCAACTGCCCACGTGTCCACGACATGGGCTGACTGCTACAGGAGACAAAAGCATCTCAGCTTCCTGGCTCTGCTCATCCTTTTTGCCATCGACTCATAAACAGGTCAAGGACAACCCCAGGGGGCGGGAGAGTCAGATAACACACCAGAGACCACAGCACTCACCTACACCGGGAGGGCAGTTTTCATTCTCCCCACAGATGCTCATGTAGACTAGCCCCTTCTCACTGTAAGCAGCTGTGAATCCTGCCCTGCCACTTAAGGAGCTCAGATCAAACAGGTGTCCTGTAGGGTGGAGGAAGATGGCGACACAGTGACTCCACGGAGCTCAGACTTGGGAGGCTCATCATTGGCGAGCTCACGCACAGATCATGTCAGCACAGGGACTTCTGACTTCTCACCACGACCCAGTGCCCCATTTGTCAACACTGTCTAAATCCTCCAATAGCCAGGCTGTATCATGAGGCTGTCAGTCCTTAGATCCAACAGATGTCCTATCTTTCCCCCAGAAGATTGTGGCTCACAGCACCCTCTGCTGGGCCATACCACAGCAGCCACTAAGATTCCCATGGGTGTGGGAAGAGCCTGCCAGCATGCACTTCTCACTGCCGATGACTGCGCCTGCACCTTTCTAGGTGCACAGCACAAGGGCAGGTGAGAGACTCCTGGCCATCCACCACACTGACGCTGAAAGGCAGGCAGGGGATTAGCTCTAACCTGCCCTGGAAAGCCTAGAGCTGCTGGGGCTGACACTGTCAGTAACCCCAGCCAGGAGCACCTCTCACACCAGGAGAGTGACAGGGAGATGGGTTCTCTGAGGGAGTCTGAAGGAGCATTCTCTCCTCCACCAAAGGAGAGCCAGGAGAACACACAGTGGCCCATCCAGAGAAAAGCCAAACACATCCACACACCATGACACCTCTGCCAGGGTGCCTGCTGCCACGGCTTCTCCTTGCATCTCTCCCCTGATGAGCTGGGCTTGGCGAGGGCACTGTCTCTCACCTGAGCTGGGACTGGCAACTGGCATTGTCTCTCACCTGTGCTTGGGTTGGTGACCAGCACCATCTCTCATCTACACTGGGGTTGGCGACTGGCACCATCTCTCACCTGTGCTTGGGTTGGTGACCTGGCAGTCATCATGCACGTTGCTCTTCACAGGACAGGCTATGGCCGTGGGCCAGGCAAAGGTATACTCACAATCCTCCACAGCACTGATGAACATGGGCCTGGAGTTCTACAACAAAGCACATACAGGTCCTGAAGGGATCATGCAAAAATCTGATGTCTATCATGATCTCAACTTACAAGTGGAAGTGTCTCTGAAAAACTCCACAAGCATGTGAAACTTCTGTCCCCACAGGCCTGTGGGATGAGGGGCAGATTAGGAAAAGCGAAGGGTTAGAATGTGTCCTGAGCTGCCACTATGGGCTTCCCATGCAGGTAAGTGAAACACACACAGGCAGCAATCCACGTAGGGGACCAGGAAGGTCCCTTAGGCTGAGGAACAGGACAGGGGCTGGGGATGGGGGTGCAAAGGATGCTGGAAAAGATGCCAGGAGACACAAATGTGTAAATCACTGATAAGATTCTAAAACCCAAATGAAGTAAAATCCATTATCACAGTCAAAACAAAAAGACCCACCTAGAGAAGTAGCCAATTCTACCCATCCTCCCGCTGGCCAAGGCTTACTGTGTTAATCTCAAAACGCTTTGTGTCCACCACAGAGTTGGTATGATGTATTCAGCAGCACCCTCCTTCCCAGGTAAACCCCATGATTCCTGCTGTGCACACTGATAAGCCACATTGCAGTCTAGTTCCCAGGCCCTGGGCACAGGACCCCCACACATCCCTCACCCTTCCCGCCCAGCCTCCTGGGCCCTGGGAACAGAGACCCTCATATACCACCCTCATCCTTCTCTCCCAGCTTCCTGGGCCCTGGGAACTGGGACATCCACACACCACCTTCATCCTTCCCTCCCAGCCTCCTGGGGCTGGGAACAGAGACCCTCGCATACCACCCTCATCCTTCTCTCCCAGACTCTTGGGCCCTGGGCATGGGGGCCCGACATACCCCTCATCCTTCCCTCCCAGCCTCCTGGGCCCTGGGAATGGAGAACCTCACCCACCATCCTAATCCTTCCCTCCTAGCCTCCTGGACCTTGGGCATGGGGGCCCCACACACCCCCCCCTCACCTTTCCTCCCAGCTTCCCAGGCCCTGTGCCCAGAGCCCCCACACAGCCCCCATTGCCTTTGTCCCCGACACGTGGGGCAGCCCTTTTGTCCTCAGCCATGAGCCTCCCTGCTCAGAGAGGAGAATGCTCGTGGGCCCATCAGCTCGTTAGTCTGGGCTAAGCCTCTGCACAATATTCCCAGGAGAAAACTTCACTGCCGCTCCAGGCAAGAGACAGGCCTGAAGCTCCCGGAGTCCCCAACCCAAGCTCCCCTACCACTGCTGCCCACCGCTGGAGAACATGGGAAGAGCCATCCTGACATGCAGCGAGCTGGTCCTGCCCAAGTTAATGCCCAACTCAGCCACGGAGCTCATCAGGTACACTAGCACCGGGGCTCACCATAATCTCACACACAGAGACACCAGCAGTCAATACCTACTTACATGCATGCCAAACCAGTAAGGGAAGAAGTGATCCCAGGCACTCATCCCCACAGACTGTGTACCTCCCGAGTCAGAAATGACACCTAGCACTTCCTGCCTCTTCTCTCAAATCCCCACGACAGGCAAGACACGTATACCTCGTGTTATGAACGGGTGAGTAGTGCAGACTATCGAGAAATTAACCAAGTTACATGGTTGGGAAGTGGCAGTGCTACCTGTGACCTGGGCCCAGCCAACCTTCTCGTACTTTTCAAGCTGCCGCCATGAAGAAAAGGGCATTTTGCCAAACGACAATCTCCTCCACAGCCTTTAGGGGGTCAGAGTCAAACTCTGAAGAGAACCAATTCTGAGAGGGGAACTCCCAGGACAAGCATCTAAGGAGGCAGAGAGCACGAGGGTTCCCCAGATTGCAGGCCACGGCGACACTGCTCCCCCAACCACTGGTAAGGGTGCATCATCCCAGACTCCACAACTTTCATTCCAAGGCAGATGAGCCCAATTGCACATGGGCCCAATTCCCAAAGCTGCAGCAGCCGAAGGCCAGGAGCCAGTCCCTTACCACTTGGGCCTCACTGCAGGTGAGTCGGATGGTGGTTGACTTTTTCCGAATCCCGTCTGGACAAAAGTCGCCATCGACGTATTTCAGGACAATTATGCCATCTCTCCACTGAGGTCCATCCCTTACCCTGCCGAGGTTCAGGGGCTTGGAGCCGCCCAGCAGACACGCGGCTGCTTCTGGAGGGCATGGCTCTGCAGCACCATACACAGGAAAGAGTTGCCTTGAGTGACTCCCCAGGCTAGAACACAACTTCATCAGGCAAGAAATGTCACAAATACTACGGAACTTTATACGGTTTCTAAAAATCACTCCAAAATATCTGCTATTTCTTTCACGTTAAGTCAGATGACAATGACATCACATTAATTCTTACCCACTTGGGTGCTGTTTTGCCACAGATGGACTGGGGCAGGCAGATGTCAGGTGTGGAGGGATAGCCAGGCCACAACAGCCGAAATTCTTTCTGAACCCCATATAGGATGAAGCCCAGATTCCCAAATTAAACCAGAGGAACATTTTAAATGGCCTACATCCATGCACCTTCATTATTCAAGAAATTACCGAGAACTCTGCCCATCTCTCAGTCCCTGAAATGGCTGTGCCACGTGCCCTGGGTGAAGAACTAGGCCCAAGCCACAGGGGTGGAGCGGTTGTGTCAACTGTGCAGCACACCACAGCAAGGGGAAGTGGACCCACAGCCTCAAACCAGCAGAAGACAGAACCACCTTCTGCAGCTAAAAATAACCACACCCCCTATGAGGTGAGCCGCACAAGATGTAAGTGGGGCTGTATGAAACCCCACGAACAGGGGATGAGTTTCATCTTCAGGATTCCTAGGGGCCATGACTGGTACCAAGATCCCTGGAGACGCCCTTGGTTTCGCACGTGCAGCTGATATCCAGTCTCAGCCAAGCACTGCAGGTTTAAGTGAGGGGTCCCTCATCACAAAAGGACGGACCATACAACCCTCACCATGTGCAGGCACACACCAGACCCTCCACGTCACAGCTCCCATCTCCTACCTGCTAAGAAGGTTATTATTTCCATCTATTATACCTCCAGCTCCTCGTGTTATTATTATACTTCCTTATCACGGTTATTATTTCTATCTATTATACCTCTACCTCCTCGTGTTCACAAAGGGTTATCATGTTCCCAGCAGTCCTCAGCACTGATTTATGCTGGGCAATATTAGGGATCAATAGGTAAGACCCTTAAATCATTCTTCCTCCTGCTGCTTCTTGGCCAAACCACTTCCAGGCTGCAGAGACTAAAGTGCCTCCAAAGAATTCCCATTCTACTTGATCCTCCTCAATAAACTCATGACAAGCCACCACCCCATGAGGAGGCCCTCTCTCACCAGTGCCAGCCTGTGATACACTCACTACAACCACCACCCTACGAGGAGGCCCTCTCTCACCAGTGCCGGCCTGCGGGGACAGAGACTTGCAGACATTGATGAGGTAGTGCTCTGGGGCCCCCGTCCCGGTGATGGCTTCCCAGTTGTCACTATACCTTGACAGGGATGAGAGGTCGAAGGAGTTGCCAGCCCCATCTCTGAAAAGAAAATACTGCAGTTAGTTAGGCTCAGTAGTATTCTAATTAAACACTGGGCACTCTCTATGTAGAAAGGTTCAAGTATTCAGACATAGCCTAACCCTGACAGAACTTTAGACTCGACTTATCTCTCTCTCTCTCTCTCTCTCTCTCTCTCACACACACACACACACACATACACAATCAGAATCAGCAACAACATAACTTTCAGTTCAGAAAACTATTAGACTCACTTAAAAAAAAAATTTAACAGAAAAACCCAAGTCTGCAAAGTAAGTGCTGTCTGCTCAGGCCACCAAGAAGTGAAACTCACTGGTGACAAAGGTGGGAAGCCAAGATGCTCTAAGCACACACAGCAGGGGCCACACCCAGGATGGCCAGACAGGCCACCTGCTGTTTAAACCCAAGGCTGCTGGCGGTTACTGAAATCAAAATGGGCTTGACCTCTCTGTGCAGGCTAAAGGTTCCCTAACTACAGAAATCCCAAAGACAGACAATAACTGGGAACCAACCCCATGCCAGGCGCAGTAATAACCGTGAGTGAGACACTTTGCCATCGTGGAGCAGGGATGGGAGCATCTACAGATGCCACCTCAGCGGCAACTCCTAGCACCTCAGAGGGGAATGAACATTCATTCATTCAAAAACTATGTGCTAAGCTGAGGGTACTGTATTAAACAAAACAGAATAGTGATTCTTTTTCTTAATGTACAGAGGTGGTTTTACTGGCAATAATAATAGATTTATATTTCAGTACATAAGTATATTAATTAAAATATGAATTACACTTCCAAAGTTAGATTTCTGCTTCAGTAGGTTTGTTTGCTGTGAAGATTACTTCTCAAAAGGCAAATGTTCATATTAGCTTAGTTTTTGGTTTAAATATGTTTGTAAATGATGTAATACCTTTCTTCTGACTAAACATGGAAAAATAATGTGTTATTCATTGAGAAGTTTTTACAGGCTTTGACTGGAGGTCGTTTTGCAGAGATGATATATTATATGATTCCAGTATTTGGAAAGGAATTAGTCAAAAGGAATTCACATAGTTTAAATAATGAGAAATTAATATCCAAATATGTACTTGTCTGATTTCTAAATAAGCTGGGGGAGGAGGGGAGGGGTGGGATTGAAATGTGCAAATGAGTAGTGAATGCTACATTCATTTTCAACTCTTTAACATAAAACTGTTCAATCTTAACACACTGTTACTTTAATATACGTATAAAGAAGTATTACTGTTTGTAAAGCTGCTGTTTAAAAAAAAAACAGATAAACATCACTAATCTTACAAAGTTTACAGAAACTACCCGTGGAAGAAAATGACCGGGAACAAGACATTTTAAAATACATAGTATATTTGATGGAAGTAAGAGTTGAAGAAAAAAAGGCAGATGAGTGGGATATGAAGTTTGAGGGGTAGAGGAAAGGAGCTGCTGAAATTTTAGACAGAGGAGCCAGAGAAGGCGCAACTGGGAAGGGGACCTGAGCCCGGCACAGCCTAAGAAAGGCTGTGCCCCTTGTGGCTGGAACAGAGTGACAGTGAGGCTACAGATAACATGGGGTTATGTCCGTCAGAATAAGAACTTCAGCCTGTGGGTCCAAATGAGATGGGTGCTCACTGTGTTGAAGGTTTCAGCAACAGCAACATGGTGGGACTTATATCTCAAGAGGATCACTCTAATTACTGGGTGGGACTAACCAAACGTGTGACAAGGGGCGTGGCAGGGAGACCTTGGAGTGGTGACTGCAGCACTGCAGGCACAAGAGGATAAGTGCCCGGACCAGGGGTAGGCAGCGGGAAGGGAAAGCTGCCTAAAGGTGATTGGGCAAGAACAGAATTTAGTGTGTATCACCACCAACTTCAAAAGCATCCAATAGAATAAAAATAGAAGTAATGAAGCTAGGGCACAGGAGTGAGGACGAGAACAGCAGCAGTGAAAGACATCCTTCATCTTTTAAAACAGTCAACAGACACCTATAGAAGCTGACAAACAGAGGTTTAGAGTTATAGAAGGTTCCAAAAAGAACAAGAAGAAATGGTAAAAGTGGAATGAAGCCAGGGGTAGGGGAGGAAGAGGTGAGGTGGGTAATTTCATTTCATATATTAATCTTTTTGGACTCTCAATTAATTACAGTAGACAAGTATTAACTTTTATTATAAGAATTACAAAATTCTCATCTGACTTAATTCAACTTTTAAATACTTAGCATAAAAATATCTTTAGGAAGGCTGGGCACAGTGGCTCATGCCTGTAATCCCAGCACTTTGGGAGGCCGAGGTGGGTGGATCACCTGAGGTCAAGAGTTCAAGACCAGCCTGGCCAGCAGGGTGAAATCCCATCTCTACTAAAAATACAAAAATTAGCCAGGCGTGGTGGTGCCTATCATCCCAGGTGCTAGGGATGCTGAGGCAAAAGAATTGCTTGAACAAGGGAGATGGAGGTTGCAGTGAACCAAGATCATGCAACTGTACCCCATCCTGGGTGACGGAGTAAAACCCCGTCTCAAAAAAATATATATATACATACGTTCATACGTGTGTGTGTATCTTTAGGAAAAAAGCTTTATGTGCAAAGAAAATCAAAATTTTATTCCTTGTATATAAATATTAGAAAATGGAAGTTAGTGGGGCCCAAAGTGGCTCCGGCCGGATGTCGTGGCGCTTGCGAAGGCGAGGCCAAGAGTTCAAGGCCAACCAACCTCAGCAACCTTACAAGCTCTCAATGATTGGCAAAAAAAAAAAAAAAAGAAAATGGAAGTTAGCTTCAAATGGCAGAAAAAGAATGCTAAGTGAACCAGGGATATCGACAGAGAACAATTCACATCCACTACAAATGAGAAACAAATTTCAAATGAAAATATTGACAAAATGTTAACTGGAAAAGTAAGGGTACTAAAATTATGCTTTAAAGTCACTGAACATAAATTACTAAATGTCCGAATTTACATATGTTACTAAAACTTCAGTGATGATTCCACCTATATAAATAACAGATGGACAACAGGACAAAGGCTGGAAGGAAAGAGATTCAACTGCATTTTCCCCCAGGAAAGTCAGTGGTGACCAAGGGGCTCGTACTTGGTGTCTCACACAGCGGAACTGCTAGGGCATCCCTCCAAAAAACAGAACCGCGGACCCACAAAACCAAAATCTCCAAGGATAGGACCCAAGGTGTCCAGAGGTCGATCTGGCAAAGCTGTGAGAGCAGCTCTGAGGACGATCATATGCAATGAAACCCTCCCTTCATCACAGGGGCCACCACACCACTCCTGGCCCACTTTGCTCACTGACATGTGGCTCGCGCGAGCGTGCCAGGCATCCACTCTCTGCCTTGCCTCCAATCCCCTCCCCACGCACAGTCACCACAGAAGCTCAAGGTGGTGAGGAGCTGAGAGTTAACCTAGCCCAACTCCTCATTTTAATAGGAGCAAACCTAGTCCTAGGTACAACAACTAATCTAATCCCCTGTCTCTCAGACCATTAATTATTAAAGCAAAATCATACCAAGTTAGTCTATCCAAAAGAGACAACATATCCATGGACTTACTTGAATGAACACTCAGTCAGATCGAAAGGTGGGCAGGCATACTGCGTTCGCCACTCAAACAAGTAGGAACAATCTGAAGTCTCCTTTAGAAATACCGGCTAAAAAAGTTAAGATGCACATATATAAAAGTGAGAATGTGAAACTTTAGTTTATGCTTTGAGTTTTAAGAATAAAAATAGTAAAGAATGGCTATGTTCATAAAAATCAATACTAACTGATGAAAGTTGCAACATATTTTCTGTAAACTGTGTATTTTAAACTCAGTTGACCAGAAGATTTTATGAGATCTGAGGACAGATTCTTTCTAGTATGATCCCAGCAGCCTGAGTGTAGGAGAAGACCCCGCTGAGGGCCATCAGAGCTCACTCACCTGCTGGGTGCTGCGGTCACAGTAGAAGAAGATGGTTGTAGAGCGCTGATAAACCTTATGGCAAGTGTCCCCCCCAGTGAAGTTCATTTTTAACAAGCCATTCTCATAAGTTAGCTTTTGAGTCAGGAGACCTGTAAAGGAGGATGTTAAAGAAGGTTTGGTTCAGTTCCCTAGGCTGCCAAACTTAGCTTAAGACATGTGATGCCACACATCCTGAAGAGTGCCAGACAAAGTTTCTCTGGCCTCTTGGCACCGTACCATGCACTCCCTGTCATATTACACTTGGGAATAAACTCAGGCTTCCTCCTGTCCAAGGCTGCTGCAGCATCACAGACTGACCCATGGCATTCCTTAGCCTCATCACCTAAAGGAATGTCACTTTCTCCACTGTGCCTGAGGGCTGTCCATTTACTACTCACCATCAGCTACTTCAACTTCATTTTTACAAGTTCCTAAATATATTTAAATCTTGCTCAACTGCTGAAACAGCATGAATGACCAACAGCCTGCCCTACAATTTTATAGCCAAACCTCATACTAAATGCATTCCCTCTGACTCAATTCTCTCAAGTACTACCTCAGAACAGCCCTCACTGGCCACCTCGCTGTGTCCCGAAGTTGTAATAAAGAAGATATGATCTTAGAGTCAGTAACCGGCATGGCTAAGAAAATAGATACGCTCTACCAACATCCTTCAGCATGGACTCTGATTAAGAAAATCAAGCAAAATCCAAAATACCATTAATATGTTTCTGGTTTTTACAGTAGAATGCTCACATTTTTGACTCAAGAAAAAATTAATCTTTAGCAAAGTATTTTAACATAATAATTCCATGCTTTTGCAACAAAAGGAAAAGGACAAATGATGGTACCTGCCACTTTGTGAAATCCCAGAGGGTCCCGCTTTTCCTGGCATGAGGAGACTACCTTGGTCTTGTCGCTTGTGAGGCAGACGTCTGAGGTGAGCTTCCCACAGACCCGGAAGTAGTAGGTATATTCGCCGGCAGGCACGATGGTGTCATTGAGGCCCAGGGGCTTCAGGTCATACAAGTTGCCATGCCTTGGGTCTTTCACCTCACAGTTGTCTCCTTCAAGAACATGGAAGAAGTGAGGGGCAACTGCAACCACACACGCATTCATGTTTTCAAGCAAAACACTTTACAATGTTTGATTAGGTAAATACCAACTATAAATGGGCATTAAAAGCCATTATATATAATACAACTTGCCTGGCAAACAGCATTCTAGAAAAGTCTAGGTACCAGAGTAAAGACCTGCTTCATCAAACACCACAAAACCAAACCCCACATTAGTGTCTTCAAGTGTCAGATGCCAAAATCCCACTGATACAGGCACATAAGGAAAATGTCACTGGTAAAATCAGCAATGTACCTGGGTAAAAACAGTCAAGGATACGAAACTCTCCACCCCCTAGCATGTTTTTCATGACCCCAGCTGAGGCTGTTATCACACGGTCTCACATCTAAGGCATCGTTCAGAATGTCTGCTACTCTATACATTTACAATGACCGTGAGAGACAGGCCCAGTCCTACCTTCCACTCTGACAATGGGACAGGCTTCGACAGTTCTCCAGATAAACACGTACTCACAGCCATCCTGAAGCTGAAATGCTGGTGAGCCCTGTAATACAAACCAGCAGCCTGATTTGTTTCCTGTTTATGTTAAAAATTACTCAAATGATAGCCATTATTAGTACCCAATCTTTGACCTCCATGCGCAAAATACGCAGCATTTATTAAACATTTAAGACCTGAAGAAATGAGCGTATTCTCGTCAAACTTTAGCAATGGCTGAAACTCCATGAAAACACAGGCAAGTTTTACACAGGATAGAAGATTGAGATGAAAGGGAAATGGGAAATGGAGTGACCCAGGGACAAGATCTCACTGCTGGTCTGAACACACACCGATATCTGAGCACACTCAAACGTGATCCTGGTGGAATAGCGCTGGCTCCCACATTTGTCACCGTTGACATACACAATGCTCAAAGATCCATTCGCTGCAGCTTGGGGGCTCATCTGCACCACACCCAGGTTCCAGCTATTGTCTTCTGACACTAAGCAAGACCCCAGTGCGCTGCCTGGAAGAACAGAATAAGTAGCTTGGACATACGGAAGGAGATGACCTTGAGTCAAATGCTCAAACGGTATGAACAGACGCTGATCAAGAGACCAAACAGAACTCACTATGGCATCCAGGAATGTAAGGGAGAGGATTGCAAACGCTCAAATAGAAAGTCCTCTTTCTCCCATCAACAGAGGTGTCAACAGCTGTCCAAGGCTTCCTGACTGCGCTTAAGCCACTCAGGTCATACTCATTTCCAGCCAGGTCTGAAAGACAATGAAAAATCAAGCTGGAGAACTCTGCCTCCTTGTGAGCTCTCAAGAACTGCCTTTCACCCTAAGTAAACACTGTGGGGGCGTGAACCTGGCATTGCTAACTGTGAGGAATAAGGAGATCCACAGGAGGCAGAGAGGCTTTGCCTATAGAAACACACCCCCTCTGTCCCTCAAAACGGCCCTTCACAGCCAGGCATGGTGGCATACACCCATAGTCCCAGCTACTCCAGAGGCTGAGGCAGGAGCATCACTTAGGACCAGGAGTTCAAGGCCAGCCTGCCAACATAGTGAGACCCTAAAGACTCTTTAAAAAAACAAACAAACATTTAAACCTTCACTGCCCTTGACAAGGAACTACCACTGCTGCAGAGGTGGCAGGGCCAACCCCAGAGGTCAAGGGCTCCTGCATGCTCTGTCTGCTTCCAGGGCACAGCTTAGGGAGTTGTAATATCTTTTTCTTTTTTCATCCTCAAATAAGAAGCTCTGACAGTGTTTGTGAAATCTGTTTCCTCTGCGTGTTCTTCTCTGTTCTTAAGATGCATCTGATCCCAAAAGATGGTTTAAAACCATTAACTGTATAGTCAGATTCTCTTCAAGAAAAACATTACAACTCTAAGCATCATTCAAAGAAAATATATAACAGAAATGTCATGCTGCTTGCAAAACCAAGCACACACACCATGCACACAAAAATATACATGCACACAGAAACACACGCTGACTCTCGTCCGGCCTCCCAGTTCTTAGGCCATACGGCCTTACCGGTCACTTGGCAGTCTACTGGAGAAGGAACACAGGCCAATGCAGTTTCAAACTCAAAGTAAGTGTTTCGGATCCCTTGCCCAGAGTCGATGTCTTGATGCAGGAATTTGGGGGTCCCTGGGTAAACATCATCATTGCAAACAAAGCGGATGATAAAAGCATCAGCGGTCCCTGGAGAGCAAGAAGGCCCAGATTTAAGAAACAGCACAGTATTCATGACGCAGCCCACAAATAAAGTCAGCAACAGGACAGGGCCGCCACTGGCAATAAGCTTCACAGTCATTCATGAGAACAATGACACTGGGCACCAGGTCTGCTACAGGGGACTCGACATGAACAGAGTGGCCACACTCACTACAGCAGTGGCTGTGTTATGACAGGTTTATACCATGAGCCTAACATCCTGGCATCCCTACTCTTCCGGAAAATATTTAAATCCCACATGAGTTTATCAATCCAAGCATTAGAAGATAACGTCACTCTAATTTGTTGGTTTACTCAACAAATACTAAGTTCCTACCACATGCAGGAATGAATGAAGCAGAAGAAAACCCCTGCCCACAGCTGTGCTGGTTGCAGAGCAAGCAGCAAGTACAAAGACTCAGGAGGGGAGGGTGAGGGAGAATGGGCTTCATTCATATCAGAAACAGGGAGGCCAGCGGACTGCGGGAAGAGTAGGGGGTAGTTGTCTCAGAGAGCCCCCATGGGTGCCCCATGGCCATACTGTGGATGCTGCCTTCTACTCTAGGTGCAGTGCAGAGCCACCGAGGGCTCTGAGCTAGGAAGTGACATTATGTGACATTTCAGAAACATCACTCTGACTACAGCAGGCCCCCTTATCTGCAGGGGGATATGTTGTGACACACAGAGTGGATGCCTGACATTGAGAACCCTCTATATACTATGCTGCTTCCTGTACACACAAACCAAGAATGAAGTTTAATTTGTAAATTAGGCACAGCAAGAGACTAACAATAAAACAGAACAACAGTAACAATATACTGTAATAAAAGTTATGTGAATGTGGTCTCTCATTCTTTCTTTCAAAATACCCTATTATTTTCAGACCATGTAAGACCATACAACGTGAACCCATGGACAATGGGACTCCTGTATTCTGTGAGGTCAAATGCAGGAAGACCAATCTGGTGGCTCCTGCAGCAAGGTGGACAGCACA
Source organism: Saguinus oedipus (assembly GCA_031835075.1). NCBI lineage: Eukaryota > Metazoa > Chordata > Mammalia > Primates > Cebidae > Saguinus > Saguinus oedipus. The sequence goes on along the minus strand of CM063172.1, from coordinate 170,007,039 downwards.
GCCCATGGCGGCGGAAGTGTCCAAATCCTACACTCAGAAAGGTGCACGGCCAGCCACAAAACCACCAGGGCCCTTTTTAGCTACAAAAACAACACGGCTCTGAGCTCACCTTTGTCAGAGAGAGGCCCTTTGTAGGTCAGAGTGATGAAGCCCTCTGTGGACAGCTGGAGGCTTTTCTCAACTCCAACTGGCCTTTCTGGCCGCAGATTCTTTAGCTCTTCAGTTTGAGTTTCTGCCTCACAGCCAGAAGCAGGTTTTCCCAGGACAGTCCCACAGACAGGCATTGTGCCACAGACATTAAACTGCAGGTCAGACAGTAAGAGCCAAACGAGTGTGTACTATGCATCTCACCACCGACAAGAACCCTAGCAACTCCAAATCCCACTGGGTCAAACGTTTGTTATTTGCTAGTCATCTCACCAACTTCCCACTTTCCAGCATGTTAGTACAGTTAGTACATAAGTCCTAAGAGCAGTATCTATGAACTGCCTCTAAGGTTTAGTATACATACATCATTTTACTTATGTAGCCCGGTATCTGTAAATGCATAGATCTATTGCATTTAATAATGTACCATACATAAGGGAGGGAAGACACAAGAGTCATAATGTTATAACATTTTCAATTATGAGAAAGTACAAATCATTGAAATCATGTTAATGACAAGTAAATACAAAGCAGTATCCTGTATGTCTTAAAACTTGTGGTATCATCCAATTAAAATAATTATAATTGCAAAAATGAAGTCATTTATACTCTCTGGTGTGAAGACACAGTAAGGAGAGACCGATGGGAAAACGAGTACAGGCTTCAGGACTACATACAGAAAGTGTTTCCTTAAAGAGAACTTATTATTTGAAGAATAACAGTCTTCATGTCTGAACTGTGCCAGAACAGTAGCAAATGGTTTTACTTCATTCTTCCCTTAAATCTGGATTTTCCTATCGCCTTCTGAGTGAAAGCTGTCACCAGTGCCCTGGGAAATTCTGTCTCCTGAATCACCTGGTGCAAGTGACTCTCTCCTTGTTTCAAAGCAAACTGGAAATTCATCATATTGCTCTTACCACAAAAGTCTTCCCAATGCTGGAGACCACATATCCTTGTGAACTGTTTAGTGGGTTAAGATTAAACACAAACCCACTGTTGGGATCCCTTATAGAGCAAGCCTACAGGAAACAAAATGGGGGAAAAGAGGCACATTCAAACCAATTCCACAGGAACATGACCAACACCCAGCACCTCCAGACACCTGCATGTATGCACCTGACAAAGCTGCTTCTCCACTCACTTTCAAAATCCCAACCAAAAATGTAGCCCTACGTGTACTCAGCAGCCTCTTGAAATATACCACCCTGAAGTATACCAAGTATGAGTCCAGACTCAGAAATGACATTCACCTGAAAGATGTTAAGGCTACTGCAGCTCCCTGACTAAGAAGACTAGGAAACATAAGGCCCATAAATTAGTATCTTCAAGAAAATAAACATCTTAAGAAATCTCACGTTCTGTTTTCTGTCTTAATTATTCACTTAAGGTAGTCATGGGAAGTATGATCGGGTGACTGTCAAACAATATCCTCTCGTCTCCTTGGTAAATTTAACTTTGCTCTGGGCCTTCCTCTGTCCAATGAATGCAGAGACAGGGACAGTGGCCACAGCCCCAGAAACACTGTCCATGAATAAGGGTGCCTGGCATCCTGCCCTCACTGAGCACTTACAAAGCCAGGACCCTGTGCTGGGTCTGATGGTTTGGAAAAGCCCTGGTCTCTGCTGCCAGAGTCTACAGTGTAGCTTAGAATAGGAAGCAGGGAGGCATACAGGTCCCACCATAAAGAGATATACACAGTGTTGTGAAAACAACTCACTACCCTGGAGAGGTCAGAGAGAACATCACTGAGCAGCTTACTGCTATGGCCTGCAGGGCACATTCAACAAGGGGAGAGCACAGACCTGGGCAGAGGGCAGGAGGAGCCAGAGAATATAGCAGGCACTGAGTGCCTCAAGTGGCACATTAACACCTGTGGGCTCTGCCCTACACACAGGGCCATGGTGAGACTCACAGACCTCACCCTACAGACAGGATCACATTAACACCTGTGGGCTCTGCCCTATGCACAGGGCCACAGTGAGACTCACAGGCCTCACCCTACAGACAGGATCACATTAACACCTGTGGGCTCTGCTCTATGGATAGGGCCACAATGAGACTCACAGGCCTTACCCTACAGACAGGATCACATTAACACCTGTGGGCTCTGCCCTACGAACAGGGCCACGGTGAGACTCACAGGCCTCACCCTACAGACAGGATCACATTGACACCTGTGGGCTCTGCCCTATGGACAGGGTCACAGTGAGACAGGCCTCACCCTACAGACAGGATCACATTAACACCTGTGGGCTCTGCCCTACGAACAGGGCCACGGTGAGACTCACAGGCCTCACCCTACAGACAGGATCACATTAACACCTGTGGGCTCTGCCCTATGGATAGGGTCACAGTGAGACTCATAGGCCTCACCCTACAGAGAGGATCACATTGACACCTGTGGGCTCTGCTCTATAGATAGGGTCACAGTGAGACTCACAGGCCTCACCCTACAGACAGGATCACATTGACACCTGTGGGCTCTGCCCTACGAACAGGGCCACGGTGAGACTCACAGGCCTCACCCTACAGACAGGATCACATTAACACCTGTGGGCTCTGCCCTATGCACAGGGCCACAGTGAGACTCACAGGCCTCACCCTACAGACAGGATCACATTAACACCTGTGGGCTCTGCTCTATGGATAGGGCCACAATGAGACTCACAGGCCTTACCCTACAGACAGGATCACATTAACACCTGTGGGCTCTGCCCTACGAACAGGGCCACGGTGAGACTCACAGGCCTCACCCTACAGACAGGATCACATTGACACCTGTGGGCTCTGCCCTATGGACAGGGTCACAGTGAGACAGGCCTCACCCTACAGACAGGATCACATTAACACCTGTGGGCTCTGCCCTACGAACAGGGCCACGGTGAGACTCACAGGCCTCACCCTACAGACAGGATCACATTAACACCTGTGGGCTCTGCCCTATGGATAGGGTCACAGTGAGACTCATAGGCCTCACCCTACAGACAGGATCACATTGACACCTGTGGGCTCTGCTCTATAGATAGGGTCACAGTGAGACTCACAGGCCTCACCCTACAGACAGGATCACATTGACACCTGTGGGCTCTGCCCTACGAACAGGGCCACGGTGAGACTCACAGGCCTCACCCTACAGACAGGATCACATTAACACCTGTGGGCTCTGCCCTATGGACAGGGCCACAGTGAGACTCACAGGCCTCACCCTACAGACAGGATCACATTAACACCTGTGGGCTCTGCCCTATGGACAGGGCCACGGTGAGACTCACAGGCCTCACCCTACAGACAGGATCACATTAACACCTGTGGGCTCTGCTCTATGGATAGGGTCACAGTGAGACTCACAGGCCTCACCCTACAGACAGGATCACATTGACACCTGTGGGCTCTGCCCTATGGACAGGGTCACAGTGAGACAGGCCTCACCCTACAGACAGGATCACATTAACACCTGTGGGCTCTGCCCTACGAACAGGGCCACGGTGAGACTCACAGGCCTCACCCTACAGACAGGATCACATTAACACCTGTGGGCTCTGCCCTACGAACAGGGCCACAGTGAGACTCACAGGCCTCACCCTACAGACAGGATCACATTAACACCTGTGGGCTCTGCCCTATGGACAGGGCCACAGTGAGACTCACAGGCCTCACCCTACAGACAGGATCACATTAACACCTGTGGGCTCTGCTCTATGGATAGGGTCACAGTGAGACTCACAGGCCTCACCCTACAGACAGGATCACATTAACACCTGTGGGCTCTGCTCTATGGATAGGGTCACATTAAAACATACTAAGATGGTTTAGGTGTGGAGTAACATATCAACTAGTCAGATGTCTGCCAGTGATGCAGAAGCCCCAGAGCCCACCAGGACGCCACTGTCACATGTGAGGAACAAAGGAATGGAGACAAAAGAAAGGAAACTACAGTGAGCAGAGAGTTAAGACTAAGGGACCTGGTTCTTATCCCAGATCTAGCTGGGGGTGGAGAGGAACTCAGAGTGACCTGCAGACACCCACTGTCAATGCAACACAGTAACTGATTCAGAAAGCAGGGACAGGGTCAGTTCAGAGCTGGGACACTGGGTGAGTTGAAGATGTCCAATAGGCCATTCAGCATGAGGCCAGGCGACAGCACACATACCTGGTCTGTATCTGTCATTGTCTGGATGGGACAGGCAGCCTCTGTGTTCCACAGGAAACTGACCACACATTCCCAGTGGAGAGAAAAGATGGGGTGGCTGTTCTGAAAGGGCAAATCCAGGATAAAATCAAAACAGTACCATAGAACTATATCTAACCAAAAGACTACTAGCCTGTGACATAAAAATAGCCAAAATCTGCTGGATGTTGAGTCAGCCATATGCTAGGCACTTAATGTGCATTACCTAATTAGAATTTAACGTTCTCATTCTCCCTATGAGGGCAAAATAATCTCTTACACTTGGGTATTAAGAAAAATAGAAATCACGCCAGCAGTAAATGGTAGGATTTGGATCCAAACCTAGGTCTAAGTCCAAGTATATGTTTCTGAGAAGCACCCTACATAACAAGTTGAATGCAAGAATCCATACACAAAGGTGACAGTACATGGGATTCACCGACGTCAGCTCAGGATGAGGCAACACTGGCCTGCACTGTCAGAGGTCAGGAAGGTGCTGAGCAGTGGCAGGAAGGAGCACAGGAGGCAGCATGTTCTTTCTTGATGTGTGTCCTGTTCAGCCATGTTCAGTTTGCAGAAATTCACCCAGCTGTATCTCGTTATCATCTGCATACCCTTCCATGTGTACGTTTCCATAAAAAGTTCCCCCAGAGAGCCATTACCTTTGTGAGAGCATCACCACTACATGGTAGCTGCCGATTCTTGAGTGTTTATCACACACCAGGACTGCACTGAGTTTTGTTAGCATTTCTCAACTGCGCCTCACAGTGACCCACAAACACAGCCTACAAATGAGAAAACTGAGGCACAAAGAAGTAAAGACACCTGCCCAGGGTCACAGGTTCAGGAACAACAGCCACTAACACTGAGTCCACACCCTTGCCCATCACGGGCTCCTACCCTGCAAAGCCCCTGCCCACTCTAGGCCTCACCAACACTGGCAGTAGAATAAAAACACACCTGCTCCTTCCACTTCACAGTGTGCTTGTGAAAGTGACTGAGCTTTAACCTGTGAAAGTTCTGTGACTACAAATCTCCTGGGAGCACGGCCCTTCTTCCTTCAGTGAGTGTCTTCCCTGGGCTGTGCTATGTAGCAGGCCGCATATGAGTGCTGACGGACACGATGACAATGTGAAGTTACTCTGCAAACTAAATCAGGTATCACAGAAAAGCTGGAAAATTTAGGGTCCAAGAATTTTCTGGAACTACCCAGTGTCTCAATAGCAACAAGAAACCAGAGAGGGAGGGAGCAGTCCACAGGCAGGGCAGGCACAGACGTGCTCAGAACAGAGATCGCCAGGCTGAACTCGACAACCTGGCCACATCCCCATGGAACCTGGATCTTTGCTGAGACTGACAGAAGTGGGCAGCCCAAGCTCAAGGCGAACCTAAGGAGAGTATGCACAACCTCAAGAGAAAACCTCCCGCAGAGAGTGCGGGCCAGGCTCAGCCTGCCGGTCATGCATTCCCTGATCACAGAGATCTTCAACTCTAAAGGAAGTAAGTATCTCTTAGGGAAAAGAGTGTGTTAGCCAAGGACAAAGTGGACCAGGCACATGAGTGACACAGCGTCCACTGGGCCACTGCAGGGCAGGAACGCATCCTCCTGTCTCTTTTCAGTTGGGCTGGAGGAAGCGGCCACACACCCTTACTTAACAAGGGACTATTAATATAAATGTAGCTGATGGTGAACATGGCTTAGTTTCTCCGCAATTCTAACTATTTGATAATTTCTCAAAAACACATAACCCTGGTATAAACCTAAAACTACGGGCAAAAGGTAAGAAATAAAAGGAAAATCCTTGGCCCCACAACTGACTGAACACATCCCACTCTTGGCCAAGGAGACCCCAGAGAAACCTTAAAAACTGTCCATAACGGGGTTGGAGGTGAGACACATCTCATTACACCCCTTTCCTCACTAACTGCTAGGCCTTCTTCCCTAAGTGCTAATCAGAAGCCAGCCCTTTTGAAACACTCCGCTGCTGGTATCATACTGCGGCCTGCCAATGTCCATCCTTTCTGTGGTTCTGGCAACACCGCAGTTGACCAGTATTTCCTCCTGATAAGAGACCACAATTCTCAGGTGGTCTTGGCTGTCTACAGAGGCTCCACATAGAGGGGTTTCGTGTCCTTTGCTTCACCTTTTGACATACAGGGCCTAATTGTAATACATTTAAATGTTACATCTCCAACCCAAAATGAACGTGGGACACATGCTACACACGTTAGCCTACCACACACGTGTGCCACCTCTTCATGAATATGCACAGCTCCTCCCTGCAAACTGCTGAATATGTATACTTGGCTAACCTGCTCAGCATCCATTCCTGTCTTAGTCTTCCTCCCTCCAAGTGCTTGTTTCTGGCTTCTGGCCTGAGGCTATGCTTCCCAGCCTGTCAGAAACTGCCACCCTGTTGGGTGCAACCCTTTATGAGAAACAAAACTCTCCTTTCCAAATTCAGGAACCTCATCATTCTTCAGCTGACAAAAGCAATTAGATTTGAGATCATCAAAAAAATATCTAGTCTGTGTGTAGTGGCTCATACTTATAAACCCAGCATTGTAGGAGGCTGAGGCAGGAGGGCTGCTTGAACCTAGGAGTTCAAAGACCAGCTTGGGCAATATAGGGAAACCCCCATCTCTACAAAATATACAAGAATGATTTTGGTAACTACAGATAACTCCACCTGAGTTCCAGCTACTCAGGAGGCTGAGGTGAGAGGATCACTTGAGGCCAGAAAGTCGAGGCTGCAGTGATGCAGTGAGCAATGATTGCATACACTGTGCTCCAGTGTGGGTGACAGAGTAAGACCCTGTCTCAAAAATAGAAAAAGAGTTCTGGACATAGATACTGGTGATGAATGCAGGACACGAGAGACGTGCTTAATGTACGTAACCCAAACACAGTGAGAATCGTCAGTTTTATGTTATATATATATTTACCCCAATTAAAAAACAGAAACAATCGGTACTGTACAAAGTGGCCCCAAAGCATTTCCATGGGAAGAAGAGCAGAGCAAATTCCACATGGTCTGATGTTCTCCCCTGGCTAAGGAAGTCAGGGTCAACAGCAATCCCACTCACCTCCTCTATCTCCTAGCCTTAATTTATTTTACGGTGATGATTATTATATTGAAACAGGATCTTGCGCTGTTATCCAGGGGTTGCAGTACAGTAGCACATCCTCAGCTCATTGCAACCTCTGCCTCCTGGGCTCAAGTGATCCTCCCACCTCAGCCTCCCGAGTAGCTGGGACTACAGGTACACACCACCACATTTGGCTAATTTTTTAATTTTTTTTTGTAGACATGGGGTCTCACTAGGTTGCCAAGGTTGGTCTCAAACTCCTGGGCTCAAACTATCTTCCCATCTCTGCCTCCCAATTTTTTTGTTTTTCTTTAAGACAGGGGCTAACTTTGTCTTCCAGGCTGCAGTGCAATCATGGCTCACTGAATCCTCAACTTCCTAGGCTCAAGGAACCCTCCTGCCTCAGCCTCCAGAGTAACTGGGACTACAGGCATGTGCCACCACACTTGACTAAATTTTCTTATTTTTTGTAGATGGGGTCTTACTATATTGCCCAGGCTGGTCACCAATTCCTGGCCTCAAGTGATCCTCCCAAGTCAGCCTTCCACAGTGCTGGGTTAGATCTGAGCCACTGTGCCAAGCCCCCAGCCATAATTTCTTATTCCTGTTTTGTATTACACATATAGCCCTCACTGTTCACCCACAGGCCTAAGCTACACCAAGCCTCAGATACCTCGTCTGTGGACTTTGGAGTTTGGACTGCTGGGGCTCAGAAAGCAATAACCCAAGGACTTGCGCTCTGACATGCTGAGAAGCTGCCTGAGAACCAAGGTCGTCCTTTTAACTGTGCGTTGTTACCTCCACCCCCAAGCACAGGGAGGGACTTTCTCTGGAATTTCCTTACCTGACCAAAAAGGCTTCTTTCCAAAGAAACTCAGAAATCTCATTATCTATCCCAGAAAAAAAGACTGAGGACAGCAATCACACCTGGACAGACTTGTACACAAGGTAACGCCTGCCTCATTCAGGCTCCAAAGAGAATCACTGGCAAGTTAATTTCTGTCTATTCTTTCTTCCTAATAATCACTTGCTGCCTCCTCCAAAGAACTGTCTGCATCCCCCATCTCCCTCTCCCCTGTGAAATAGGGCATGTAACTTCTGTGCTGCTTTAGGCTGCTGGGTCATCTTTCTCCTGCTACTTATTCCCCGGTGCTATACATGTTAAAATTGTACATGTCTTTTCTCCTGTTGACAGCTGATTTCCAAGGAAATTTCAAAGAGTGAAAGGGAAGCTTTCCCTTGGCCCCTACAGGACCAAACTATATCTAAGTTTCATTCCACTCCCACAATCCTCAGATCATCAACTCACAAGAACTAAGAGGCAAGACAATGTCTGTGTGACTCCGAAAGAACAACACACATCACACCATAGCCTCAAACTCTGCAGCAAAAGATGAAGCTTATACTTCAGAAACCGCAGCCGTGAAGGTACCACAAATCACTCCCTGCCTGTGTACATACATACTGCACACTGACCTCAAGCAGAACTAAGGTTGGCCTAACTCTGCCATCCACCCCAAGACTGTTCATTTCTGTCAAGAGACACATCAGGCAACGCTCAGTCAAAAAATGCAGCAGTTACGATCACCAGCCGGCAGCAGCGCCTTACCATCCTCCCCCTGGAGCAGACAAGATGGATCCTCGTAGTGTACGTGGTCCGTCTGCCATCGCTGGTGGTGCAGGCCGACCCATTCACGTATTCCAGAAGGAGACTGCCACGCCCCTCAACCACCGGGCCAGACTTTGCCACTCCCAAGTTACTGATGGAAACTACTTCTGTGAAGGAGCCCTGCAAGAAAACCAGTCTTGTTAAGCTTTTCCCTCTGAAGATATCGAATCATTATTGGTGATGTTTACACTCTCTAAAGCTGCAGCACACAATAAATTATCGAATATAGATATCCCCTTACTACATAAGGAATAGGAACCCATCCTCACACAGAGTTAACGAGAACTGCATGCTGGGTTCCGGGCATGCAATTAAGCACTAATCAGGCTGCATGCTGGCCTGTAACTGAAAGTCACATAGCACTAGATCCTACTTGCATCCCCATTACTGCTATAGAAAGAATCACTGCTGCCGTTAGAGTCATAAGGCTGTCATTTAAGAACTGCGTAATGTTCTTCAGATCCCTGAATTTCAGTGGAATGGCTGACACTGACCACTCTGAAGACTCCCCTACAGAGGAACCAAATGCAGTTTTTATCTGCCCATCCCATGACTTCACCCTGCACTCTTCCACCAGTAAACAATCCCCAGTCCTTGGCCCGCTCCAAACCCCTTTAAAATCACTATACCCAAAATCCTTGGGGAGATGGATTTGAGGTTTCCTCTCATCTCCTCATTCGTCTGCCCTACAATTAAACTCTTTCTCTACTGTAATCCCCAGTATCTCAGCGTACTGACTGGCTACACATCAGGCAAACAAACCTATTACACGCAGATCATAATCTTAAATCCCAAGACAACTCATGCTGACAGATTCTATTCTCTTTATTTTACAAAAGGAAAAATGAGGCTTAGGAGTGGTAAGTGAGTGGCTCACCTAAGGCTGCCTCACTAAACTTTCAGAACACAAGGGAATAAATCATCGTTGAAAAGGCTTTAGTGTGAATTCTAGGCAAGAAACTTCCCTTAGGAAGACCTTACAAGGTAATGCAGCGCGGAAGCTCCAGCTCTGGGGCATCTCTGAGTGGGATGCCAGAGTTGGAATTCAGACCCCGTCCAACCAGCCCCAGGGCTGGAGCTTCTGCGCTGCACTGCCTCACCCTCTCCATCCTCTGCTCATCTCAGGGTGAGAGAAATAAGAGGCCAGAGCATCACCTCGTTCAACTTCAACCAGGAACATGCTTGTCAGGCACTACACACACGGGGCCACTACACTCGTTCCAATGACTGTGAAAGCACTCTGCCTGGTGATTTTGGAGTTACAAGTATCAGCAAGCAGGCAAATTCACAGATGCAGAGTCTGTGAATAATGAGGACTGACTGTACACTGAAGTCATTGCTCCAATAAAGAACACACATGTGCACAGGTAAACACAACCAGGAACTCAATTCCTAACCACCATAATACACTTGCCACCTTCCTTTAAAAACCTCAAGCTGCCATTAGCACACACTAAAAAAAGTACATTCCCAACATGCTATTTTTACAGAAGCCAACTTCCAGAGACATCTCTATTTTAAGATTCACCATGTACAACAACTACAGGAGACATGCAAACGTTCTGGTGGTGACTTCATTCAACCCAGTGACGAACTGCAGCGAATGAGAGAGCATGTGCTTGAATCTAGTTCATCCACAGACACTCCCAAACCGGTTTCTCCCCCTAATCAATCTAGAAGCAAGAGCTTTTGGAAGCAAAATTCTTTTTCACAGGTGTCTGCTGAAAGCACCTCAGACACTTTCGAATTCAGGCGAGACATAAACATTCAGTGCCTCCTCTGCCCTTCGTGTGATCAAAGGTCTCCAACACAGCATTCTCCACGTAAACGATGATTCCTGTATGACACACTGCTGTTCCTACAGAGGCAGATGAGTTCACACGGAGGCCCCACTCTTCCTCAGAGGGCTTCTCTCAAGCAGCCGTGCCCCCTTTGATATGGGTATCCCAAAATAACCATCTCCTCCCACTAAGTCATGAAGTTAGGAGGGGAAAAGGAGTTACGCAGTGAAAGCAGACTCACTTGATCCTTTTCATATTTCATCTGGCAAGCCGATGCGTATCGGTCACAGCCCGGCACTGGATTCAGAGGCCGACACACATTTATGTAATATTTCCTCCACGCAACATGTTCCCCTGAGTTGTCCATGGCGTACCAGTTTCCTCCAAGGCCACCTTCAGATTTTGCCAGACTAAAATTTCAAAGCAAAATGTATACGCTTTTAAAGAGCTTACACATTTCAGTCTAATTGATTTCTATGTCGTTGGAAAGTAAAGATATCAAATAAAACATGCTCCACTAATCACACTGCAAGAAGCTGGCTTGCCTGGACTCATGATGCACCAGGATTATACTCAACCTCCACTAAACTCAGTATGCAGTGGACCTTAACTGTCCACCATGCCTCTGCACTGACAGTCATTGTTTTAAATGACGACGCTAAAGGCTGAGGCTCTGCTGTGGCCAAGACTGGTTGCTATCCCAAAGGCAACCAGACCATTATTAGAATTCATTCTGCTGAAAACGTCCCACCTTGGTCCTGCAGCCCCAGAGCCAGCATCACTCCCTGTCATCAGCTCAGTCACATGCTTGCCAGCAACATCCGCAACCTCAGCATCTGCACCAGGCCAAAAACAGAGCAGCTGACTCTGCCTCACCTGGAGAGGTCATATTGCTCCAGCGTGGAGGGGTCGGTCACCACGCACTCCAGGGGCTCCTCTGGACAGGCATAGCTGGTGTACCACCGGAAATTGTAGGTGGAGTTATCCTCTTCCTAATCCATGGCCGCAGAGAAATACGGGGAGGGATGGCAAAAAGAGAAAGGCATGTGACATAAACCAGGATTCAAAAAAGGACAAGGGCATTGTTCCCAATGAGAAACTGTGTAAAAAAGAGCTTACTCTGTCCATCTCTCTCTATTTTATTAAAAGGAAGATTGTTGAGTAACAAATTGGGATGAAAATTTAGCCTCTGCTAAGTGGGGTTAATTCAGGACTTTTTTAATGCTTTTGTATGTTTTATACCCAAAACTGAAAAGCTCGTGGGCTGTTATTGATGTGCAAAACCCACTAAATAAACAGCTTAAAAAACTAATACTGCCTAGGAACCCTGGCAAATCTAATTACAGTAGCCAGAAACCCGGACTGATACAAGCTCTGCTTCTCAATAAAAGGCCCACTAGGCTGGGCACAGTGGCTCACACCTGTAATCCTAGCACCTTGGGAGGCCAAGGGGGCAGATCACGAGGTCAGGAGTTCAAGACCTGCCTGACCAACATGGTGAAATCCCGTCTCTACTAAAAATACAAAAGTTAGCCAGGCATGGTGGTGCGCACCTGTAATCCCTGCTACTTGGGAGGCTGAGGCAGGAGAATCACTTGAACCCAGGAGGCAGAGGCTGCAGTGAGCCCAGATCATACCACTGCACTCCAGCCTGGGCGACAGAGTGAGACTCCATCTAAAAAAAAGGGGGGGGGGACCTACCACGGATATGTGTACCCTTAGGGAACGCAATGAGGGATAGACATTCCTACCTGATATTCAGGGAAGCCCACCCCCGCATCTCGATCACAAAGAAAGGTGATGAGCGTGGCTCTCGGCGTGTGCCTTTCGTTGTTATAGGGCGTGCCGCCTCTGTAATTCAGCTGGATCATCCCATCATAATATGAAAGCTTCGCATTACTCAGTCCCAAGTTCCAAGTCTTCTCATCACTAAAATAAACACACGTTTCTCTCAAAGACATGAGGAGCAGAAGCACTCCAAGGCTGCCACACTGAAGGAGGGGGCTGTGAGCGACACGGGGAGCCGCCAGGCCTAGGCCCAGGCTTCAGACCACAGGAACCCACACAAGGTCTCTAACCGCAGCAGGGACACCAGGACCCAGATCTCCCCTCAGCACCACTGGTTTAGACAACTCACTTCATCTGAACTAATGCCATGCAGAATGCAGAAATACACACATAAACATCTAGGAACTGAGAAGTACAAAATGCACAGAAGTGAGGCATGACCTCAACCCACCCTTCTTTCCCAAAATGTGGCCTGCTCCTTTCTCTGGGAAATTAAGCTCCTAACACCCTTCAGTTTTCAGGCAGGTCTCATCAGTATTTAAATGCTTGTCATAAAGCAATGACATTGAGAGCGTGCCTATTCCTGAATAAAATATCGGTTGGCATATAATGCCTAACAATGAACCAGAACTGAGAAGCTACTTGCCTTTTTGCCACCTGGCAGGCTCCTGAGTCTGGCTGACAGGCGCTCACAGACACTGGGCCACACACATTTATATAAAAGTCATACTTCTTTGTCTCAACTTTATAGGCACCATTTTTCTTTGTGAGAGGTGACAAGTCAAAAGAAAATCCTAAGAAAGAATAAAAACGATAAAAGTATAGAAGGTCAGTCAGAACAGACCAGGGTGGTCTCACCCCACAGTTTGAAAGGGAGAGGTTATTCCCAGGAGGCTCCCAATGGCAGGAAGTAGTAGAGGAGGCAGAAGAGACACTATCCCTTGAGGCCACCAGGACTGCGATTACTAACATTTCCCTTGGAGATGGATCCACCTCCACCATTCCCTTCTACTGCGTTAGCCTAGAGCCCTATTCAAATGTTTATTACACTGCTGGTGTAATAAACAACCAGCATGTTCACAGTAGGATGAGCACAATATTATGGCCTTTTTGTAAGGTCTCCCTCAGAGAAGTTTCTTGCCTAGAATTCATGTGAAAGCCTTTCAAACAGAATTTACTCCTGTGTTCCAAAAGTTCTGCATTCAGCAAACCCACCTCAAAATGAATTTAAGATGGTATTTTCAATATCTCAAGTAAGCCCTGAACATCAGATGTTCTGAATTTTATTCAAACAGCATTAATAAAATTCTAAGGCAGGTTACCTTGAAAACCATCACAGAGACTATTTAGGAAAAAACCTTAAGTGGTTCCAAGTCACATTAAACCAGAGGTGCTGCTCAGACACACACCTGCCTGGGAGTCAAAGACCGTGCAGTTCTCCCCTTCCGTCTTAAACAGCACACAGGCAGCAGCTGTGTGCCACTCAAACTCATAAAAGCAACCGCCGTCCCCAGAAGTTCTCAACACTGGTGCACTTTCCAGATCACCTGCCAATGGGGAAAAGAGATGGGGATCACTAACCCATTCATTCCTTAAAAATCTTACCTCATTCTTACTCTGCTAGAAGTAAACTTGGAAGGGACAGTGGGAAATGAGGTAATATGCATGAAGGGTCAAAAAACAGCCCTACAAGTATGGTACCATTCCACCTATATGAGGTATCTAAAATGGTTAAATCCATAGAGACAAAGTCAAAGAGAGGGAATAGGGAGCTCATGTTTAATGGGAACTGAGTGTCAGTCTGGGAGGATGAAAAAGTTCTGGAGATGGATGGTGGTGGTGATTACGCAACAGTGTCGCCAAGCTACACACTTAAAAGCAGTTAAGATGGTAAATTTTACATTATGTTGTATATTTTACCTTAAAAAACAAATAAAATGACCCTAGCTTTGGACTTTATCCTACAAGTGGGGGAACTTATCCTAAGGAAATATTTCAATGGGAAGTAGAAAGAGGATACATAATAGCACAATTAGCAACACTAAAAACGCCCTATTAATCCAACAATAAGGAAAATGTTTAAAAAAAATAAAACCACACCACGTCGACAAGGAAGTTCCTAAAAGGAAGTTCCTAAAAATTATTAATAGAACTGTCAAACATAGAAGAGTATTTACAAAATACTACACTTTGAGAAACATTAAGATTTGTTAACATATAAAAATTCTGACTTGGTAAGAACAACATATACCTATAAATAAAAGTAATAAAAATTAACATTATGTTTCAGTAGTGACATCATGGACAATGTTTTAAACCATTTATGATTTTTCCGCCTTTGGAGGAAGTTAAGTAACCACAAGACTGGTCCTGTATCAGTCCCGAGGAAGAGGATGCAGCACTGAGACCCACAACTCCCTTCTGACACCACCTGGTTTCTCCATTTCTGGTTTGGTTTGGGGGAACAGATGGGGGAAAAATCCAAATGACCTATTTCCCATTATCAAAGATTCTGGAACTCAAAATGCTTAACACCATGTCAATCTGTCTGATCACCTTTGCAGTGACCGATGAGGAACAGAGATATGAAGAATGCAGGACCTCTGGCAGAAGCCAGTAAAAGATTTCATCTTGTTTTTTAAATTTTTACCTGGCTTGCACACAAGTGTGATATTAGTTCTTATTTTCTTGCCATGACCACAATCATCACCATCTGAATAAGAGAGTTGAATGTTTCCTTTCTCTTTTATGGGAGAAGAAATAAATTTTCCCAGATTTTTCCTTCCATTCTTATCTGGAAGAGAAAGGGGGGAAAAAAGCAGAAGATGTGGTTAAAAATTATCATGCAGACAAAATCTATTAAAAAAAAAAGAAAGGGAGGGAGGGAAGGAAGGAAGGAGGGAGGGAGGGAGGGAGGGAGGGGAGGGAAATAAATCAGCCCAAACCCAGCAGGTGCAGCCCTTCTCCAGCCTACCTAACCCATCAGGGCAGTCGATATGTTTCCCTAGAGAGCCACATTTGACTAGATGTTAACAGCCATATCAAGGTCCTGCAGGGTCATCCACAGCCTCAGCAGGAAAGTTCCGTGAACTCCCAGGGCAAGAAAGACCAAATGGCTTGCAACATGTATCAGCGCCAACCGTAATGTGACACTGTCCCTTACTGTCAGGGCTTTAGCTACCCCAAGACGCCAAGTATTTTGAAAGCACAGCCAAAGGGTGAGAATGTGTCTCATATCCAAAGCAGAAACTAACAAAACTTGTTTAGCAACCCAAGCAGGAGGCCACTTACTTCTTGGTTCATTTGCTTTTTATTATAAAGGATTAAAACTCTGTTCTAAAGTCCATCTTACGTAAAGACATGGACATGCCTGAACCTACTGTGAAAGACACATCAGCAATTCTGAATACTGGGCTAATTCCTAAAATCCACCCAAGGCTCAATAGTTCCTTACTGAATGCTTATAACAGATTATCACTACTCTCATAGCCTGGCATTTTCAAGGTGAAGTCATAAATGACAAAAATGAATGTGCTATATATCTGTATCAAATAATTGAGAAGTCTCTGCTGAGATTACACTTCCCTTAAGCCATAACTTTTAAACAACTCTAGGCAATAAAATTGTTGAAAAAAATAAAATCACTAGTATACAAATGCTGGCAATGTTATTCTTTAGGTTACAAACTAAAAAGATGACGTTGTATTTTCCACATGGTTCCTTCTGTTCCCAGTTATGGCTGTAGCCCATGTCAGGAAGTTTCAGCCAACTTCAGGACTCCAGAGTGCATCAAGCAGTTACCGACATTTGATTCAGGAATGACAATTTTTTACCATTCTTTATGTGAATACAGAAAAAGGAGGCTTAGATGACCACAGGATGATCTTCTAACTCATTCCAAAGTGGAAGCAGCTGAGCGCCACATGCCCTGGGAAGCATCACCTAGATCCTCCCTCCAGGCACAACTCACCCACTGCGCACACCGCCGCGTCCTCGGGACACCCTCGTGCCTTGCCTTCCTGCAGCACTCTGTGACAGATATTAATGAAAAAATGCTTTTTCTCTGTTTCTGTCTGGCTGCCATCCACAGCTTCCCAATTCTGCTCTGGTTCTGTAACAAAACAAAGGAGTATTTGAGCCGAAAGCAATGCTGATTTCTGTGAGTCACAAACGGTGACTAAGCCAAAGGTCAAGGGCCCAAAGCTCCCAAAGCGCTTAGTCACTCAATCCCCAGCACTCACGGTTCTGGAACCCAGGCAGACTGAAGGCACAAAAACTCAGCACGATTCTCAGGCTTGTCATTCAATGTGACAGAAGCAAACTACACCCAATACCACTTCAGAAGAGTAGGCCCAACTTGGGGGTAGAGAACTAAATAGCAAAATTCTCCCAAGCCCCACAGTACAAAATTAGAAACTGAAAACCCAATCAAGAAGCCAGCCTGTGTCCTGGGACCTAGTAGAGTGGTACACCATTGATAATGCACCCAGCTCAGCCCTGGGAAGGCCTGTGCAGCTAAAGGAAACCAGCAACCTCTTACACACCTGCAGACTGACTGCAGGACAGGATGCATGGTACCACACAACACAAGCAAGGCACCATGGATGGCCGCTGCACTCACAGGCTCGTGAGCCGGTCAGTGTGAGCAGATGCCGATCAGGCGCCTGCAGGAGGTGAGGGGCACCAACCGAGTGTCAGGAGCACAGCGAGCAAGTGCGAGGGCGTGGCCACAAAAAGCAAACCACACCGTAAACAGTCGCTGAAGGAGTTGCTCTTAGAAAGTGTGTAAAGGAGGAGGTAAAGATATAAAAATACACATTCTCATTTGAAACATTTGCGGGTTGGGTACTGGGGTTTGGAAGGCAGAAACCCCACGACTCATCAGTGGTGATACAGTACATTTGGAGAAGTACATTCCAATGTCAACAGCCTGAAAAAACCATACAAGACTAGGCATGTGAACAAGGACCTGCCCTAAACACTGGAAGTTTCGGGTGGAGCCAGGGGGGCTGTAAAGTCTTATTATAAGCAGGAAGGAAGGGTTTCAGCTCTCGCCTCATAACTTCCTTAGGGCTATCTACGTGCAAATGCCACAAAATATTCCGGATTCCAAGAGACCAGAGCTATGTTAGGAAGTCTGTAGATTGAAAAAAATGTATCTCTCCATATCTCACAGATCCTAGGTTGTCTCTTACACACAGTGATGCTTAAAAAAAAAAAACAATGTTGACTTAAGGGATCTAACAGCACCATCCAGTTTACTGTAAGAAACTCAGGCCTGGAGAACAGTCGCTCAAGCAAACACAGCAACACCAGTCGTCAGCCAGGTCTCCGACTCTGCGGCTAGAACTCTTCCACTTCACAGAAAACTAACGTTTTCACTAGCACACATGTGCCAGAATTAACAACAGCAGCATTCCCAACAGTGCACAGGGTGTTTACCCACGACAACACTGACAGCACTCACTGCCCAGGCGGTTCACAGTGAGGCAGGTTCTCAAACCCTCCGCAAGAGGGATTTCTCTTTCTAACCTGGTATTTTCCAAACCAGGTGGGACTCAGAAGAAAGCAGCAGCAATCCTGTCACCACTGCTTTTTTTTTTTTTCCTTAAAAAAACAAAACTAAACAAAACAAAAAACTAGATACACGTGCAGACCGTGCGTGTTTGTTACCTAGGTACACGTGGGCCGTGGTGATTTGCTGCACCTACTGACCCACCCTACCCTCTAAGTTTCCTCCCCTCACCCCCAACCCTAGACAGGCCCTGGTGTGTGCTGTTCCCCTCCATACCCATGTGTTCTCAATGTTCAACTACCACTTATGAGCGAGAACATACCGCCAGCAGTTCTGTGACTGTTCTAGGTGGTAACTGCGTGAAGCAAGTCATTCTCCCTGCTTCAGGTCATCTCTCCCTTACGAAGGCAACTGGCTTCCAGGCCAATTGCACCTAATTTGAGCTGCCAACAGGATAAAACCAGTAATGCCCTCATCAGATTATCCCCGTTCGAGACTCCCATTCTTATTATTCCATCTGCTCTGTTTCCTGCTAAATTCCAAGTCCCCGAGGGGAGGGGAAATGCTTTGGGGGCGCTGCTGCCTCCTGGGCATCTCTTCTAGTGCCTGCTGTGCAGCAGTGAGCTCAGCCTCAAGGACAAGCCTGTCGCACACTGGGGCAGCACCGAACAGCAGCCCAAGGCACACACCATCTGCCTATGGGATCCGAACAGAAGAATCCTGGGGGCAGAGGCTGCAGATCCCACCTTAGAGATGGAAGAGAGGCAGTGTGTAAACAGGCAAAACCTCAAGGTCAAAAGACAGCAACTGAACCAGAGCTCCACCCTGTGGGCCTGACAGTTACAAGAGAATATAGCCTGAGAGTTAGGGGAGAATATGGGAAGGCTGTTACAGAGAGAAAAAAAATTTTACAGGGAAAAAAAAAAAGCCAGCAAGCTTCTAAACACAGAGCACAACGCCTGACACTGTAGGTGCAGGGCAGTTTACATGCAACTATGATAAGCCCAAGGTAACCTGACCAGAAAACAACAATGCTGGTCTCAAATTCAGGTATTTCACCTCCCAATCCAATACTCCCTCTAACAATTCATACAGCTACATGAAAAAAGTGGGGGGTGGGCTGTGACCCAATCCATTGACAAAGAAAACAGTAACAGCATTTCAAAAGTACTCATGGGAAAATGTTCCCTAAACACGTGGTCTGAGACCCACACGGCAAGGAGGACAGTACCTGCGTGGCGGGCCAGCGCAGACAGGTCGTAGCGCTTCTTCCCGTCGGTGGCACCGCAGAGGAGGTCTTCCTTCTCTTTAACACAGGCGTATTTCGTGTCCCACGTGAAGAAGTAGGTGCAGTCAACCTCACCTGTGAATACAGGAGTTCCTTTCCCATCGTTACCTGTACAATTCAAGAGGATAAATTTAAACTCCATACACGACCCAAACTGAAGAACAGATAAGGAGCAAAGAAGAAACTGAACCGGACCAACGCCAACTGTCCAGTTAAAATATTCAGGTCCAGATTCGTTAGAGACCGTGGGGGTCTGAGATGAGAGATGCTTCTATGAAGCTTCAGATGTTTAACCCTAAGCCCTCAGTGGCAGGCAGGATGCCTTTCACCTTGGGAGACGCTGACAGAGGCTGTGTTTAAGATAAAATGGGCAGGCAGGAGGAACCCGAGAGCAGTGAGTGGAACCCTCTGCTCCCAGACTGTGGTCAGCTCCCAGAGGCTCCTGAACATCTCTAGGTGACACTGGGGACTCACAGAAAGGAGGACAGAAATGAAGCTCTAGTTCCCAGAGCACCGCTGACTTAACAATGTGACGCTGAACAAGACAAGTTCTCTGGGGCTCATCCCTAAAGTGAAAGCAAGAGTGGAAAACATCTACAGTCAGTCACTCCCGGCAAAAGCACGCCAAGGTCCTATGCCAACCCCACAATGTTAGTGGCACACCTCCTAACAGTACTGGCATTCTGTGGCTCTGTCAGTTCACCTGTCTACAATTTGCTCCTCCAATCAAGCCTCTTCTACCACCAAGAGTGAGCCCCCCAGGGCTCATCCAACAGCCAGAACAGTTCAGGTCTAAGTCTGAAAACCAGCTCTTCACAGGCCACATCCCCATCCCACGGACGCTGAGACTCCGCAGGCTTTACTGACTTGCTCCTTGTTGGAAATCCTATCCCTGAGCCTTTCCAAGCTAGGGGGCAGTGGGCACAACACTCCTTTTCCCACCCCTGATAAGTCTGATAATCCTCGTCTGAGCCTCCCACCGCGTGGTCTGCCTCCTTGAGGTTTGGTGTAATGATCTAAGGAAAAGGAAAGTAAGATTCTGTACCAAGAGCAAATGATACCTCAATTGTAATTTCTACCAAATCTTTAATATTATCATCATTATAATTCTAATACCAGCCACAGCAGCGAACCTGTACTGAGCACAATCTCAGCCAGGCACTGAGCTCAGCATCTCAGCTACATAAGGGCGAGCTGCAGCACAACAGGCTCTGTTTAAGTACTTTCTGTATATAGTCACGTGCTGCCTAACAACATTTGGTCAACACCAGACCGCATATACAACAGTGGCCACATAAGATTATAATACCGTATTTTTACTGTACCTTTTCTATGTCTAGATATATTTAGATACTCAAATACTTACCATTATATTACAACTGCCTGCAGTTTTCAGTACACTCACGTGCTGTACACACTTGCAGCCCAGGAGCAATAGGCTCCACTGTATAGCTGAGGTGTGCAGTAGGCTATACCATCTACGTGTGTGTAAGTACACTCTACGATGTCCACACAATGACAAAATCACCTGACACATTCCTCAGAACATAACCCTATTGTTAAGTAACATATGACTATATTAATCTATCTGATCCTCAAAACCCTATGGCAAAGGTACAGTTTTAGCACCGTTTTGTACATTTAGGGTGGCTAAATAATTTGCTTATGGTCTCATAACTAAAAACTAGGGCAGCTGGGAATCAGACCCGAGGGTCTGCCTCATCCACGCTCACACCCACAAGGCAAGATCTCCCCACTCCACTGCAGGTCTTGTTTTTTCTATTTTTCTTTCTTTCTATTCTTTGGTTTTCCTCTCCTGTGCTTTTTCTTTGGTTGGTTGGCAGCTCCTCAATGTCCACACCGCTTCCCTGTAAGTCTGAGACAATATAATGCCCTTCTCATATCCTCCTCATCCATTTTGATCTTTTTGGATAATGATTCTGTCTTCCCAGCATCCCCAAATGAGATCAGCACACTCTCAAAGATCTCAGCCAAGTCATTAATAAAAAGCCCTGAACAGAACAGGGCCAAAGGAGGGCATCACAAGGTTGGAGGGACTCAGACCACAGCAGAGCAGCCCAAGCCAGCAGGAAGTCCAGGAGAGCCAGGTGGGGTGATGTGGGAGCCAGAACCAAGCTGGGGCACCAGAGGGGCTGGGCACATGGGGAAGACGCAGGCTGTATCCCTAGCGGCTGAGGACTAAGAGTAAGGGAGATGTGATTCAGAGTACAGAGATAGCTAAGTAGGCTAGTAGCCTAAGTAGGCTAGAAGGTGAGGACGATGAGAGAATGATGGAGAAGCTGAGGGAAGCAGGGAATGCTCAGACCAGATGGGAGGTGTGTCCAGAGGCCATACTGATTTTCTCATTCACAAGTCCAGATGTATGTCACACCCTTGCTGAAAATCCTTGGGACTTCACAGATTTCCAGATATAGTCCAGCTCCTCTGTAGAACATACAAGCTTCTTACAATACTGTACACTGATCGTTCTAGGGTCATCTTCAGCCACATTCCCAGCATGTGACCTCTGACCTGCTTGCAGCTACCCCACTCCATGCCTTTGAATGTCTCAAGGCCCAAGCCCTACAGCCACCCCAACACAGGACTGGCATGCTCCTAAATGTAGCATGGCTCGAGCAGCACTTCCTCCTCTCTTAACTGCCCGATCCCTGCACCCAGCCCAGATCCCAGCCAGCTGACCTTGATGCCTCCCTCCTGGTAAGAAGCAGAGTGACGACAGGAAGCACTAGCTCTACTCTGGCATGCACTGCCCCAAACTTCCATCATCATGCTCCTTACCTCTCTCTGCTTCTAGTATATGAACACCTAGAGAGCCATCTATCCTCACATCACCCTCCAGCCTCGTAGGGCCTAAGCAAACAGGTACTAAAAAATGTGTGTATTGTGAAAGCAACAAAAAGAGCCACACAGAAAACAATGACAGCAATGGCAGACCTGTAAAGAAGGGCACCCCAGGGGCAGGCAGTTGTTGAGGCATTTTCGAGAGCCTTCCCAGCAAGAGCCTGGGCTTGGGCTGGTTCTTTGCTTGCTTGCTAGGACACTCACAGGGGCATGGTGCCACGAGTGCAGGGGTGCCTGACTGTCATTCCCGCAGACATGATCTTCAGGGGCTTCAAGAGCACAGTTCACATCATATCCAGCTGCCTCTCCCACATCCCACAGTGAATGCTGTAGGAACCCACCCTGTGATCAAGCCATCCAAAGTTCTGCCATAGAAAAACATACAAAACACATGGAAGCAAGGGCCAGAAAGACACTCCGGTTAGGGGAGCACTTGGGCTATAAACCCAGCTGGGCTCTAGAACAAGTGCTCTGAGCAGTGGTGAGTTGACCTACAGGGTGCCTGGGGTCACAGCCTGGGGTCAACAGACAACACAGGTCTCTGATGATGATGGAATCCCTCTACAGCTACAACTGTGTCTACAATCTTCAAGATAGAGACAGTGGTGCTGCTTTTTGAAATGCCAGTGCCTTGGGGACTCAAAGGCACTTCTCATCACTCAAGAGAAAGCCATGCCCTCAGCTTCAATGTACCCAGTGATATTTTGCAATCCCCAGATCCAAACTCTACTACAGGGCCACCACTTCGCAAAAAGGATTATCTTGACACTCATTACATAAAAGAAGAGGTCACTCAATCGAAATGGCAAGCCATCCCACCCCTGCTGATTCTGTCCTTGCTTTAGTGTGCACCAAAATTCAAGACGAAAACTTTCCCAACAAGCTCAGTGCTGGGCCCATTCCCAAAACAAGCAGAGAGATCCAAGGAAAATGCAAAGAGGATGTGTGTGTCCACTGGAGCGGCGGGGGTAGGGAAAGCGTTACTCCAGGAGAAAAAACTCGGTCTGGGGCTAAAACTGGCCAGTCCAAAGGAGGACATCTGACTCTTCCATTCAACGTTCACTTCCAAGAACACGCCTGTGCACACACACAAGCACATGCCCATGAACGCAGAGGAGGGCTGAACTCCAGCGCACACTTACCTGCAGTTTTATTGCACTCGAAGTTTAAGACGCTCATCCGCTGAAAGCCTGAGCTGCACTCATCGCCTCCAGAATATATCAAGGTGAGGTCTCCATCCGAATATCTAGATTTTGGTGAATATACAGACAAATGTGTTTGATAGAACCAAGAAAGAAACTTGAATCTTTTAAAATGTTCACAGTAAGTCTTTTACATAGACCAACAAATCACTACTGACATAAAACAGCAAGCTCTCCAGCCGCTAGGAAAAAAAAATATCTACAGGAAATGAGTTCCAAATGTATGGGCTTGACATCCTCTTGCTTCAAAGTAGTAACTGGCTGGAAGAAAGTGCTGAAGGTTTTGCTGTGAGCATGAAGACTTCTCTTGTTCTCACTTTTAGATTTTGTACAAAATAAATAATGCCCAAGAATCAGCCTTCGTAACAGCCGCCACAAACACAACCGTCCCTGAGGGGACAATACTGATCCTGAACAATTCGAAAAAAGCAAAAATAAAATGTTTACTATGCAGCATTTTGGCAGATATTCCATGTTTTTAAAAAGCTCCAAGACCAGTTTTTGGGTTTTTACAGTTTTTTATTCCTAATTTGGAATCGTAATTGCCCATAACACATTTTCAGATAAGTGCATCTTCATCTTGTTTTTATGAAGGTTAACTACCAAGTTAAGGGTCAACAGAAATGCACTGAATGCATTTTTTTAGGTGTTTAAAATTTTCTATAATTCTGATGGTACTTCAAATTCTCAAACTGCCAGCGAAAAATCAAAACTCCTTAAAAACAAATTTTAAAATAAAAGAGCCCTATCAACTGTAAACTCATTAAGTAATTTTCCTACAGTAGGGGTCGTACAAACAGCAGGTTTATAAAGCACACAGTTCTAACAGAAGCACTCTTACTCTAAAGGCAGGAAAAACATCTGATTGTTTACTGACAAATGGCAACTTGCTTAAGTTAATAGGAAAAAATGCTAACGTAACTGATTTTCCTGCACCTATGGAAAATGGAAAAAGGAAGAAAAAGAGGAGAGGGAATTATGTTTCACAAGAATACACAAAATTCACTTGAAAATTACGCAGGCCAGGTCCCATGGCATGCGCCTCTAATCCCTACACTTTGGGAGGCCAACGTGGGAAGATCTCTGAAGCAAGGAATTCAAGATCACCCTGGGCAACATGGCAAAACACCATCTTTACAAAACCACAGACATTAGCCAGGCATGGTGGTGTGTGTCTGTAGTCCCAGCTACTCAGGAGGCTGAGGTGGAAGAATTACTTGAGGCAGGAAGTCAAGGCTGCAATGCACCAAGACAGTACCACTGCACACTAGCTGGGGCAAGAGAGCACAATCCTGTACCAAAAAATACAAGGAAAAAAGAAAATCACACAGAGGCTGTTGATGTACCGGAGGGTCTGATTCTGGTATCTTCCTGCTGCTTTGACTTGAGTGGTATTGCTCTTTTTCACTTGGCAGACTGCAGCTTGTTTTTTATTACAGATTTGTATTTCAGTTTCTCCACAGACATTCAAATAAAACAAATATTCTGTTCCATCTGAAATATAGTATGAACCTAGAAATAGGGAAATTAACAAGAAGAGGTTTGTTTTATATAAACGGGCGTTAGAAGGTTACAGCCTTACTTAGTCAAACCTGAATCCTATTTCTGAAACACCAGCCCAAACTATGGCTCTCTCCACCCAGGAGTATGCATGGAGTGACTCGGCCCCTACTCTTCCATTCCCTTTCTCCATCCCCTTCTTCCTAAGCAGCACCAGGAGGCAGAAGGCACCTGCTCACCTCCGCTCTGGGCAAGTGGTGTGAGGTCTATGGAGACGTCCTGCTGCTCACTGCTCAGAGAACAGGTTTTACTTTCCAGGTAATCTCTGTGGCAGGCATACTCAGTAATCCACTCAATTTCATAGCGGCAGTTGGATTTAGCAGTGAGTTTGGGAATGGTGCCCTATCAGAAACAATGTGAAAGAAGCAAAATAAAAAATGTTTCATGCGGCTTAAATGCAGATTTTCCACACTTATGAAAAGCTCAAAGACAGGCTGTTAAGTTTTTACATTTTTGCTGTTTCTGTTTTTTAAATCTGTTTTTTAATAATTGCCTCTAACACATTAAGATTACTTGACTTCTAATAACT
Organism: Saguinus oedipus; assembly: GCA_031835075.1. NCBI lineage: Eukaryota > Metazoa > Chordata > Mammalia > Primates > Cebidae > Saguinus > Saguinus oedipus. The sequence continues at coordinate 169,981,440 of CM063172.1, read as the reverse complement.
CAGTAAAGTTACTTTTATCTTAATTATTTACCTAAACTGTTATTTTTTTCCATGTGACTTGTAACACCTCCATTTACTTTCTATACTCTATTTCCTTTCTGGTCACCCTCAGAGAGACACTCAAGCTTCGGCCAGTGAGCACCTAGACTCAGTGGCATGTGGCAGTCACTAGGACGTTGGCAAGCCGTAATAGGCTGTGCAGACTGCACGGTCCATTCAGCGCTTTCCACACGGTGCTCAACTGGAGTGGTGAAATCCCGACACTGAGCAAACATCATCACGTGTGTGCACATCCAGGGATGAGGTCCACAACCCCTTTGGGGTCCTGGCACCACAATAATCTGTACCCACTTCTGCTCCTGGGTGAAGCTAGGGCACCACTCAGACACAAACCTGACTCTGCCATTGTGTTGCTACTACAGAGCAGGAGCTCCACCATTCATCTTCAATGTGAGCCATGAAGGGGATTGATGGGATCCCTGCTCACCAGGAAAGTCACTGCCATCTTTTTAATTGTCCTCAGGAGACCCATCTTTCTTACTGGGCTTAGCACCAGGCACAGCAGTGCTGCTTCCCAGCACCATCCATTCCGTAAATACTCACTGAGCACCTGCTGTACACCAGGCACTAAGTACCAAGTATACAAACAGGTGGCACCCCATTAGTAAGCTGCAGAGTTGCTGGTCCAACCCTCTGCTGCCTGACTCAAAATCGATGCTTCTGCCCCCTTGGCTCAGTGCAGTCTGACACACAGTGACACAGACCCCAAGGCTCTGTAAGAGAAGCCAGGCACAGAAAGCCACACTGTGCAGGATTCCCCTGACATAAAACATTCAAAAAAGGCCAATCCACAGAGACAGGAAGAAGGTGCACAGTTGCCAGGGCCTGGGATGTGACTGGGAAGAGACTGCTAATGGGCATGAGGTTTCTTTTTGGGGTAACCAAAATGTAAAATTAGACTGTGATGATGATTGCACAGTTCTAAGAAACAATACTAATAACCACTAAATTGTACTTTTACAAAAACTGAATTTTATGGTATGTAAATTCAATAAATTCAATAAAGCATTTTTTAAAGATCTATATGACAAAGTGAGTGTTTACTAAATACCAGATCCTAAAATCATTAGTAAATGCTTAAACAAACTGCCCAAGCATTACAGCGTCCAAGCACATGCCACACAAAGTCTGCCCAGTGAACAGTGAAGCATGAAAAGAAACCTGACTGGGTGTGGTGGCTCACACTGTAATCCCAGCACTTTGGGAGGCCGAGGCGGGTGGATCACCTGAGCCCAGGAGCTCAAGACCAGCCTGTCCAACATGCCAAAACACCATCTCTACTAAAAATACAAAAATCAGCCAGGCATGGTGGTGTACGCCTATAGTCCCAGCTACTCGGGAGGCTGAAGTGGGAGGACTGCTTGAACTGGGGAGGCGGAGATTGCAGTGAGGCGAGATCATGCCATTGCACTCCAGCCTGGGCTAAAAAGTAAGACCCTGTCTTTAAAAAAAAAAAGAAAAAGAAAAAAAAAATGTGTGTTGTGGGGGGAATATCTTGCCCCACTAATAATAAATCAGCCTCTTCTAACACCAAAAAAACGCCCCATATCTCTTCGAGGAAAAAGAAGGAAAACTCATAATTCTCTTGACTATTATAGTGTAAAATGATTCTTACCAAATGCAGAACAAATAAAAAGGGAAAACACTAAAAGCACTACCACCTGAGAACATCTCACCAGGCTTAAAAGATTTCAACTCACATCTGTAGATACAAATAAAAAGTTTCAATAAATATTCCTCTCTATTCATATTTAGAACAAACATCAGTCAGGCCTTCATTCAGCTGATAGCACATGGACTGGAAGGCTGGGGACAGAAAGCAGCAAGCTGAGCCCTGCACTGTCTCCATATCCCACACATTCTAGGCCAGCTGCCAGTCTGACATCAGAGCAAATTCCACATTTGCTTGGAGGCAGGGGAGTGTGGTTCTCTGGCAAAGGAATTCAGCCCCTCCCTACTTCGCCCGACTACTAAGAAGGCAGAAATAAACTAAAGGAAAGTCATGCCCTACCCCTTCCTTCCTGGGGGACACCTCCTTTCCATCAGCACCTGCCCCTGGTTAAAACACTTAAAAGAGGCACTGGAGACTCAAAGACAAGTAAGTCTCAGCAGCCACATTCAAAGAGTTTACAACTTTGCTGGAGATTTCATCAAAAGCAGAGTGCATAGCAATAAATCAGCCTGTGATGGGGGGTCGGGGGAAAGACACAGGTAGGGGGGTTTAGGGGCAGATTGGGAAGAGACAGGAAGGGAAATGCTCCTCATAAGAAATCACAGGCCTGAAATTATACTTCGTTTTTCCACTATTCACTAAAATCAACCAAACTACCAAAATAAAAATATCTGTCCATGAACCACCTAAAATCATCTCACAGAGACTAGAACAAAACACCATCCCACTATATGGGAGGCCCCTCTGGGTTGGTGTAAAAAAGCAAAAGGCAAAATGCAAACGGCTCTCCCTGAGTGAGCCTCATGTGACAGAAGCTATTCCAGGAAGCTCATGTTTTCCTGAGAGCCCACCAAGTATCTCCGTCATGGCTCCCAGCTTCCTGCAACCAGGCCCACCCTGCGCAAAGCCCAGGCACTCACATGAGCAACCCTGGCTAATGTGTGCCAGTTTACAGTCATCAGGAGACAAGCCACTTACCTCTCTCCGCTCCGACGGGCAAACAAACGTAATAGTCACTGCGGGGCTGTGACCGTCACAGAAGTCTAGCTTTCCCGCTTCTTCCCTCACGTAACTCAGGACAAGCCTGGGAAAGCCACATTGAGAAACGGAGTATTACAAAAGTAGAAAGTGCATCCAAATTTATGTGTTGCCCTGAGCATTCAGCACATTCACTTAGGGGGAGAGGGTACAGAAAAAATATTAAAATATAAAAGAAGCTATGGTATAAAATGACTTCATTTCATTTCCATTTGAAAAAAAAAGTTTTAAGTAAACTCCAATGAGTGTTATTTTGTTAAAAAATCAAATAAAGTAGCCAGCAAATAAATACGATATATTAGGAATATCTGGCTGGGTGCAGTGGCTCACGCCTGTACTCCCAGCACTTTGTGAGGCCAAGGCGGATGGATCATCTGAGGTCAGAATTCGAGACCAGCAACATAACAAAACCCATCTCTACTACAAATACAAAACTTAGCCGGGAACGGTGGTGTGCACCTGTAATCCCAGCTACTCAGGAGGCTGAGGCAGGAGAATCATTTGAACCCGGGAGACAGAGGTTGCAGCGAGCTGAGATTACACCCCTGCACTCTAGCCTGGGCAACAGAGTGAGACCCCGTCTCAAAAACATTAAAAAAAAAGGAAAAAGCAAACCTGTTTGATCTGCTTCATGTCCTAGAAGAAGGAAAGAAAAAAAGGAATATAAAAATTATTTTTAAAAAGAAGAAAGGAAGAAACACCGTTTGAGCAAAATAAACAAAAAAATGTTGTGAGATAACAAAATTAATTTTTAAGAAAAAGCACACAAGCAGGCCAAGTGCATTTTTGCTCACAAGTACAGTCAATCATTCCTCTTTATACAACAAATTCTAAGTGCAAGCCAAAGTTTTGTTTTGTCTTAACCCCACAGCACCTGCCTGGCAGTTACGGAACTGGGGTTCTCTTCCAGCACCCAAACCACAATCCAACATGGCCCCCACCACCAGGGTTTACTGCACTCAGTGGGGAATGAGCCCAGTGCCCCTGGCTGCCCACTAGAGAACAGCTCATCACAGATGACCTGCCTTTTCCCACAAGCAAAGCTCACACTTTTGTTCAGTGTCCCACATTACTAAATCGTCACTCACACTCATTTGTATTAAGAATTGCCAGTGTGTCACTTAAAGACACTGTTATGGACTGAACTGTTTCCCCTCAGAATTGGTATGTTGAAGCCCTAAGCAATAGCTCAGCATGTGACTCGATTTGGAGACAGGGCCTTTAAAGAGGTAAACAAGGAAAAAGGAGGTCATGTGAGTGGGCCTCAATCCAAAATGACTTGTCCTTATCCGAAGAGGAGATTAGGACACAGACCCCCACAGAGGGAAGCCCATGTGATGACATAAAAAGAAGATGGCCGTCTAACGAGCCAAGGAGAGAGGCCTCAGAACGAAGCAGCCCTGGTGACACCTTCTTCAGACATGCAGCCTCTAGACTGTGTAGGAAATAAATTTCTGTGGTTTAAGCTACCCAGTCTGTCATATTTTCTTATGGAGCCTGAACAAACTAATACAGACACATATATAGAAAATTCCAAACGTTTTTCTCCTTAGGTTATGCTCAAGTATTTTCTTTGGACACCCAGACATGCCACGAGCTCCAGAGTAGAGTAAGGACAACAAGGTGCCTAACAAAGGCCCCTAAATGGGGAGAAAATGTAAATCCTTCGTCTAACTTCAGTATATGGTCATGTGCAACACACCGGAGCAATGCAGATGTCTGCCAAGTCGAGCTACAAAGGCAGTACCAGATCATAAGTAAACTGCATAGCAGATTACAAGGAACGCCATTCCCCGCTGGGAATGGGGGTGCCTGTCATGTCCAGTGAAGGTCACCAGCAAACTGTCCCTCCTGTCTCTTGCCCTCCCAGGATGAGAAAACAAGAGACACAAAATCAATTTCATAGGTGCCACAGAATGAAAAATATCAGAAGGCACCTCAAGACAGGCATTATTTCGTGAGGCAAATAAAGATATGTAGTACGGACTGGATCATGAGATGTATTTTTACTGCTGTAAGAGACAAATGATTAGAAAGTAGACATCAAGCACACCAGCCTATTTGACTCACAGCAATGATCTCACAAGCACATGTAAAGCAGTAACTGCAGGGATTATCTCAAGCCCTGCTACAAAAGGATGTTCCTGCAGCTCCCTGAAAGTCAGGTTCTTGCTGGAGATTAAAAACGCCAACAACAGTGGCAGCCTCAACTGACCTGTCCTTGCGCACCAGCTTCAGTCCCTCCCGGGGTTGGCCAACGTCAAATGCCTGGTCTCCTCTTACCAGGCAGGCAGCAGTGCCAGGGGGACAGGCCCGCAGCTGTGAACCTGGGTCCCGTAGTGTGTCTGAAAATAATGTATTACATTAAATCAGATTAAGTGTCAGGAGTGGTAATCACATGTACCCTTAGATCTGGGGTCCCTTTAAATAAATTATTGAATTCTTAAAAGTCTCCCTAAGTAACCATTCTGAAATCTTGGGCAAACCACTAGCCTTCCCCAAACAAAGCTCAGGATGAAGGAATGTAAAGTACTGGCTCTGCACTGGTATAGAAGAGGTGCCCAAGAAACAGGCTATTATGTTGTTTGTCGTTAAGAGATGTACCCATCCTCTGCTTGAGCTACAACAATGTTAGCATTATCCTCTTTCAAGCTACAGAGACTAGAAAATGCAGGCACTCCACAGATCACTGAACAATCAGGAGATTCGTGGAAAGAAACCACAGCTCTGGGTTCAAATCCTGAATCATCCACTTACTATCCCTATTACATTGGTCTAACTACAAAACTATCCAATTGCCAGCGTGCTACTGCACAGGTCTGGGGGAAGGTTAAAGATGAGAACATACCCAGAATATGTCCCAAACACCACACAGGCTTTAGAGACTGGCAGTAGCAACACCTGTGATTACAGCCGGGTTGCTCTTGACCACGCATTTCTATGGTCATGACCCAATACCTTACATAATAGTATCCTTCGGGATTTACTTGTTTACTATGCATCTTTTCTCCTATCTAACTAAAGCTCCAGGAAAACAGGAACTGTGGTGTGTTCAGTGCTATAATTCAGTGCCTGGATTAGTGCCTAGCGCATAGGAGGGATTCAAAAAACTCTTTTCCCACGAATGAGTGGGTGAATCATCTCACCTCTCTTCAGTTTTATCTGCCTTATCAATCAAAGATGGGAAGGGTTATCTACCTTCTGCAGTAAGGAGGCACCAGCCAGTGAAGTTAACTCTCAAGCCCTCCAAACACAGGGTGGAATTATGAAATTTCACAAATGGGCTGCTTTGTTCCACCTATAGTATCTGCTGTACCACAGGTTCCTTGCCCTCAAGGGTGAAATTTAAGACAAACCACTTGGTATACCAAAGGCATAATATACAGCAAGCACCCTGAGAATGCAAGGAGGTAAGTTCGTGGTGGCAAGACGGAAACTATCCATGAGGTTTTGAGGGTCACATGCAATCTTGGCTTGAGATTTGGGGCAATTTCTGGGGAATGGAGAATGTCTGAGTAAAAACTGGGGCACCTTTACTATGAATCAAAGTCATTCAAGCTCAACTCAAATTACCAGTAAATTGGAAAGAAAAAACTTTTATAAGAAAATACCCAGCAAATTTAGATGATCTGCAAAATGTTAAAAGACCAGAAACCTAAATGTTTTCCAAATCAAAATAGCATATTAATTCAGAATTCAATACTCCACAACTCATCAACTTTATAACCAAACTTGCGTTACAGACCCCTTTTATGACAAAGACCGTATTTGTCTTTTTCCAAAGACCCATAAAGGTTATCCTTGGAGAACAAAAGAAAGATGTAATACTCTAACCCCCCAAAAAATCTAGTTATCACTGGTTACCTTAGGTGAGCCCAGAATGGGGTATATTTACTGTTTTTAACTGTTTAGAAATAATACACAAACAAGATAGTATAATGTATATGTACAATTTAAAGAATAATTATAAGTTAACACTCATCTACTATCCAGCAATACTTCCACATACTGAGTTTTTTAGAATTGTCTCTAAACTTTTCTAAGGGCAAAGCATTATGTACTACTTGAGAAATAAAAACTAAAGAAAAACACTAAAAATGACCTTTTGATTCGTTAATCACTAGCAGAATTTACTCATGACTAGCACTGTAGAAGGAAAGTCCTGGCCTACAGGACTTAACAATTCACAGCGCTTGAGGGAAACATCAAGCTAGGTTTTAGAAACCTGGCTTAGCAAAACCAACTAAAAGCCAGTAAAAGGCTTAGTAAAACTTTTCATGGCCCTTTTTAGATAAAGACCATTTATTTACAGCCTTATCGAAGATGCCAGTTCTGGCAAGTACAGAAAAAGTCAGCTTCGGCCAAAATATGCATCCTGATCAAGTACTCAAGTCTTTGATCATCCCTTTTTCTTTTTTACCCAGCCCGTGACTCAGAGCCAAGTGATTCGGGTACACAGAGAACAAGACCAACCCTCACTACTGTAGAATCTTGAAACCCAAGGTGTCTGGCCGAGAGAACACCCACATGGAACGGACCAATAGTTTGGATAGAATGTGCAGGGGTTGGGGAGGAGGCAAGGAATCTATTAGAGGAGAAGAGGTGAGTTATGCAAAGAGAACATCTTTTGGGACAAAAGCTTTCTTAGAGGACCTCATCAGTAACATGGACGTGCAAACAGAAATAAAGGTAGAAGGGCAAAGATATTGAAGCCATATAAGAAATCCCTCACCATCACCCCCTCAGCTCCACAAAGATTCATACCTATGTCTCTACAAACATTGATGAATAGAGAACTGTCCGGATCAGAGTCATCCACCAAGTAGGCACCACTAAGCTTGATCAGAGGATTGAGATCATGCTTCTTCAACTCTGTATCAAATGCATAGCACGGCACCTGAAAGGGAGGAAGAGAAAAGCAAGTCTTCAATATACATCTTGGTCAATCAGAAAAGTTTATAGCCAATGTCACACAATACTGCTCTCCATTCCTTAGGGACTACCATGCCATGGTATCCCCAAATAACAAAAGGACCCAGGCCAAGGTCAATAAATGCCTTGGCTCCTCTGTGTTTTCAGTATCTCTTCTCACCTACATGAGGACTGCAATCGTCTCCTCTCACTTGCATCACCAGGTTTTCCCTCTCCACTGGATCATCTCCATCAGCATGCCAGGAGATAGACCACCTCACAAATGTCCTTCTGGGTCCCTACTTCCCCCCAGCTATCATCTCATGTCTCTGCAACTTAGAGCAAAAATCCTTTAACTGTCCCTACACATCTCCTCCTCTTCCTACCTTCCCTTCTCTCTTGAACACAGTCACATCAGCTTGCTGTCTCCCACTCCTTCAAAACCCCACTTACCAGGTCACCCACAACATTTCTGCTGACACATCCAGCACTCATGTGCTAGCCTTCCCCTTACATGGTCTCTCGTGGCATTGGATGCTACTGATCATTCCCCATCTGAAACCCCTTCTTCCTGTGGCTCGCATCCACAGGCTCCTAGTTTTCTTCTGCCTCACTTCCTGCTTTTTCTCAGCCTCCTGGAAACACCTCTTGCCTTCCCTCTGACTGACTCTAAATGCAAAAGTGTGCCACAGCTTATTGAGCAGCCCTCTTTCCTGTCTATGCTCAGTCCCTTGGTGACCTCATGCATGGTTATAAATGTCTGCCAGTGACTCCCAAATTCATGTCTCTAGCCTTGACCTTTCCATAGAACTGTAGGCTTGCACAGCCAATAATAGCAGAAGCTATGTTTATAAGCAGACTCAAAGCAGAAATCCTAGGGTTCAAACTCTGGCATGAACACTTAGCATGACCATGAATGAAGTGAACCTCTGTGCCTCAGTTTCCCTACATGTCACACTGGAATAATGAGTTATTCCTTCATGGGGCTTCTGTAAGGCCTCAGTGAGCTAATGTATATGAAGCTTGAGGTACAGCTCCTGGCTGGCTGGCAAAAGTGCTGTTTATTACTGTTTATCATCACCACGTGGATATACAAAACCATCTCAAATTTAAGATATTTAAAACAAGCCTTTGATTTCTCCTCCAAAACCTACTGTTTCCCCCGTGTTCCTCATCCCAACAAATGGCACCATCATTCAACCAGTCACTTGGGCAAAACCTTAAGTTTCCCCTGCCCCACTGCCACCTTCTCTCACAGTCTACCTCCAACCAGTGGCAAGTCTCACCAGCTCTCCCTTCACACTGAATCCTGGATCCACTCCCTTCTTACCACCTCCACCATTGACACCCTGTCCAAGGTACCGTAATATCTTGCCTGCAATAGCATCTTCACTGGCCCCCACCCAGTTCTAGCTTCAATGCCCTACTACCTCAGCCCATGTCTCCACAAGCACAGGACTGGCCCTTTAGAATTAAATCTCCCTGTACAAAGCAGCTTCCCATTACACTGAGAAGGTGAAACTGTCCCAGACTGCAAGACTCCCTGCCCTGGACAGAAACCATGGCTCTGAGGCCACATCTTTGCGGTACAGTTTCATGAAGTGGGACACCCAACTTCTACATCACAGCAAGAACTCAAGCCCATAGATGAACCCTCCCACAGTAAAAAAGGTCCTGGTCGCCAAGAGAACCATGACTATGTGAAGCATCCCTATAAGTCTTATTTCCAAAATAATACACTGGCATCATTTTAACTACCTCTTCCAAAGAATATTCTAAAATTTCATGTTCTCTGCGACCTTTTCAAAGCAGTTTTCTTATTTTCCATGGATAAATTTCCTAAAATGTTATCTTTTAGACTGAAGCAATTCACAGATAGGTCTATTTACAAAAGTTAACTGCTTCATATTTAGCTTTCAAATTTCTCTTAGAAATAGGCTATCAAATCTGCATGGATGCTCTAACCCACTGACCTTTTTCCCCAGTCCTGCTGTCAGAGATTCGTGGAGAGCTAACAGAGTGAATCAAAGGACCTACACCTGCTCACAAGCCTCAGGGGCACCATATCCTCAAAGCAAAGTCGCCTGTCGCCTAAAATACTTCTTAGGCACCTAAGTGCTTCTACTAATAATGGAGGAGGTTGGAACCTCTAGTGCTCAGAGGGTATCAGCACACGGAGCTTAAGCCTACCACCACATTGACACAGAAAGGCAATGAAAATAAAAGAAAGTTATTGCCACAGACTATAATTGGTTACAGTAAAAAGCCACAAGTGCCCATTATCCTGCAAATCTAAAGCTTGTCATCTGCAGCCAGTTTATGCAAAAACATTAACCCAAGAGGGGACTGAGTCAGTGGACTGGGTAGGATACAAGAAAAGATGCAACTCTCTAGCTGGCAAAATGAAAGCCTATGATGGAAAGGGAGCAAGATGGCATATGGCAAGAAGGGAAAATCAAAGAACTCTTCATTCTGAAAATAGCTCCATTTCACCAAGACACTTGGAGGATTCCAAGTTGGCAAGATCGGCAGGCACCCTGCTTGGGGCAGGTAGCAACTTCTGGCTGTCTCCCTACTCCAGAAAGGAAAAGCAGACATGCCTCATACCACCCTCCACAGATTGGAGTGTGCATTGGAAAAACAGTCAAGGCTACTGCAGAACGTCCTCCCACTTCCTGTTACAGCAAACACAGCAATGGAGACATTCATAAGACCAGGAATTTAGCAGCCTGGGGAGTGAGGTTGTTTGCCAGCTGCAACACACCACACATTGAGTTAATGCTGTTTTTTACATACTAATCTTACTTTTATAACCCTGGTAAGACTACCAGCAGGCCAGTTCTGAATTTTGCCTGTTCCCAAGGGCACTATGGTAGGAGGTATATTTACACAATGCTTTAAAGAAATAATTATCTTACAGGCCCCCCTACCAGAATCCACTGAACAAACTATAACAATAAGTTTAAAGGTGCTATTTGGAACTAACATAATTTTTGCCCATCAAGATCATTCTAAATGTGACAGAGCAAAACTAATAAATAAATGAGACATCAGTAAAAATTGTAGACATTGTAGAAAGCAAGACTATACTGACACTAAACCAAACTGAGATTTTTTTTTTTTCTTCAGGGAATGAGTGTTTTCTAAGTACATAAAACCTTAATATGTTTTAAAGTTACCATACCATCATCCATAAGGTGTAATCAAATCAAACTGAAAACAGAAAAAAGGGCATATGCTTTATTAAGATTTGCTAACAGTGACAGCACTACATTTTTAGCAGTCATTATGCTTTTCAGTTCTTTCTATTTAATTAATCTATCCCTAAGGCCAAAAAAAAACTGAGTTCGTGAATATGGATATGTCCTCCACACCATTAGTCTATGGGCTCTCTGAAAGCATTCCAAAATTAGCAAAATTCCTACTGCTTAGCTCACAATAGGCTCTCAATAAGTGAAAACTCAATGAATAAAGCCCCAGCTCCCAACTACACCTGAAGAGATAAGAGAACAAATTACAAACATTTCTCATGCATCTTCCATCTGCTCCTAAGAGAAATTAAATGTCACTGTTTTGAAAAAACCACAGACTATACCTCCCCACTGCCACCCCAAAAACTATTTAGATCACAGATCAACACATTTTTTTTTTTTTTACAAAGGGCCATGTGGTATCTACATTTTGGGTTTTGTAGGTCACATAGGTCTCTGTGGCATATTCCTCTTTGTTTTGTAACAATCCTGTAAAAACGTGAAAATCATTCTTAGTCCTGGGGTTGTACAAAAAAGGGCCAGGGCAGGCTTTGACCCATGGGCTGTAGTTGGTGATTTCTGATCCACAGAAAACAAATTGCTATTCATTTATTTTGAAAGCAATTTTTTCCTAGGTGGTAGAAGACACAACTGCCAATCAGCAATGTGAGGTAAGAGATACACCCAGATAAAACAGGAAAAAAAAAAGGGTATCATGATCAGGTTGTAAAATCAGAGCCCAGGAGAGTATCTGTGGGACTGAAAGGTCTGGGGTCTAACAGGAGAGCAGAGGGCACCACTGTGGTCGCAGCCTCCAACCTCTCACAGGAAGCAAACTCCGATTTGGCCAAATGGACACTTTAGCATGACTGTGTGTCCTCACCCAAATCTTGTGTCAAATTGTAATCCTCAATGTTGGAGGCGGGGCCTGAGGAGGTGACTGGATCATGGGGGCAGATACCATGTACCCCTCCTTGCTTGTTCTCATGATAGTGAGTTCTTGTGAGATGTGCCATTTAAAAGTGGGTGGCACCTCCCCCTCCCACTCATTCCCTTGGGCTCTGGCCATGTGAGGTGTTCGATACTCTTTTGACTTCCAGCAAGACAGTAAGTTTCCTGAGGCCTCTCCAGAAGCAGATGCTGCCGTGCTTCCTGTATAACTTGCAGAACTGTCAGCAAATTAAACCTCTTTTCTTTATAACCAGCCTCAGGTGTTTCTTCATAGCAATGTGAGAATGAACACACAGTACTCCCACCCTCACTCCCACCCCTCAAACAGATGTCTGCTTTGAAATGCTTTTCCTACAGCTAACAATATGTCATCTAACAGCTTTACCTAAGTTTTTAAATGAAAGTTGACATTTGACACTACTTTCTAAATATCAGCCTTAATTCTTACCACTTTAAACTTTTATTTTTCATTGACTGCTCCTTATGTCTTTTTCTGGGAGGCAATATTTTTCCACTTCCATTTCCATATGAAATTGTTTTTCCCTTTATAGATGACCATATTCGAAAAAACTAGTGAGTTGTTATTCAAATTTAAATTTGAATTAATTTTTTTAAAATAAGTATTTCCTTTTGCTTTATTAAACTGCATGGCATTAAGCTACCAGTAAAAATTATTCATTATGACCATTCATTAGTTGCTGAATCCTTACAATCTTCGAAAATTCTTAAAAACAGAATAGAGAAAATCGAGATAATCAATTAACTAAGATTGTTATCAAGGTGAGAACAGGAAACTCCCTTTAGGATCTAGGGTGGGGGGCATGGAGAAGCAGCAGAAGGCACAGTCTGATCTTCCCCAGGGCCAGGGAGAATCAAGTAGCAGAGCAGCATCAGGGTATCCAAGCTGGAGAAGAGGACATTTCATTATTCCACAAGAATGACCTGCCCGAGAGATCCATTAAACACCACAACAGTTAATAACAACATAATGTGTTCTTGCATATCACTAAGAGAGTCGATTTTGAGTGTGCTCACAACACAAAAACTGTAAGTATGTGACATAATGCACATATAATTAGCTCGAGGTAGCCATTCCACAATGTGTACATATTTCAAAACATCATGGGGCACATAACAAACACATATAGGTGTGTGTAGGTTTATATACATCTTGACCAAGGAATTCTGTGTTCAAATAACAAGAAGCAGACATAACAGTAACAGAAATCTAGCAATCCAGTCTCTGAGGTGAGCTGGAAAAGAATTTAAGGGACACCTGGCCTGGACTCACACTGCAGCCAGAAGTCAACCCAAGGCTGGGGAGAGGGACAGAGAGATTTAACAATACAAACAGGTAAAGAAGACTTAGAAGAGCGGGTGCAGCACAGGTGGAAAGCCAGGTGCAAAGGAAGATGAAGCAGTCAAGGTCAGAAACAGATCGCTCCTGAAGGTATAGTGAATACTCTAAGCCCAAGTCCAACCATGTCACTCAGTTTACTGAGCTGCACAGCACCAGAAACCAAGAACTAACTTGCCCTATATGGATGAGCCATTCTATTTCCAATCTGGACCAAAACTCACATCCTGTGGTATTTTAAATGCCCTGTCCTAAAAATAAGAACGACTCAGAAAAGTTTTAAAAATTAAATCACATGGTTTATCTGCTCAAATGCAATTTGGAAGCTAAAAAAAGGTTTTCACCCCAAAAGATTAGAATCAGTATTTGAAAGATAAAGGTCCCCAGAGTATACTTCATAAGCATGTAAGTTTGAAGTTCCCGTGTTACCTCCTTATTTGCTTTAAATATGTCTTTCTTGCAGGCTGCAGTGGTCCTCCACTCAAAGTAGTGCACACACTCTGTTGCAGTTACAAATTCAGGAGTTCCCTATTGAAAAAAAAATTATAAGTTACCATACCACATATTGTAAAAATTCTTCCTTAAAATTAGAATGCAGTAAAGGCTACTAAAATAAAGAAAGCAGCAGCAAGAAGGGCAGGGGATGCAACTGCTTTAATTAAATGGGGTCATTGAGAGGTTCCCAAATCTGAAAATTCTGAGACAAAAGCTTCACAAAATCATGCTAGGATTTTAGCGTAACTAATCCAAAAGTGTTCTACCACCTCAGCTATGCAAGTATAGTGAGTGAGTTCATGGGAAGAAATCCTCAGTCATTCTCCTTTCAAACTCCAAATGTTCTCAAGCACATGCCAGCAAACCAAAGCCAGAAAATGTGACCTCACGCTCCCCGTGAGAAGGCTCCCATGAGGAGCCCATCCACATCTGACCAAGTCAGTACACCCACCAGACACCCAGCCTCCAAGGCAGCCCCTCCTGTTAACCACAACCAGAGTGGACTAGAGGACATTAGAAAAGGACATTAGAGTAGGTTGACTAGACAAACTAGTCAACCACAGCAGCGCAGGATGACACAGGCACAGCAGGCACTGGCCTCTGCACTCCCACATGCAAGTGTAGGGAGTTAACCTTCACAGTTCTATTTTCGGAATGGTGAACACAGAATTCACAAAGGAAATTAAAGTTAAAATAGCAGCTATATATTTCATTCTGAAATATAAATCTTCTCATTTCATGCTGCTACAGATTCTTTTTTTTTTAAGATCTCAATATGCACAGCGATGCAATTCATAGGCTGATCCAAAATTAACAATATTAGTTTTATTTTCAAAGTTCTTCAGATAAGACACTGTAGACCTAAAGATGCAACAGTCAGAGCCTCAAACTCTAAAATGATATTTTAAAGCAAGTTAGTAGCCATAGACTTTCACTCAACCTGATTTTCCTAGACTGGGTTCTTACTCTGATTCAAGAACATTAGTAGAATTTGTATACCAATTCCTTCTCCCAAGAGCTAAAACAATTATGTACTGCAAGTTCCTTTACAAAACTAAAGATTAAAATCAACAAATTACATACAATATAAGAACAATCATAATAATTTACACAATGATGTCCCCTTTAAATACCAAGTAATATCCAAAAAACTTGAGAACCCCATACCCATGGGCCAAGACTTCTCCTAAACAGATGCAGGTATCTCTAATTTAACACAAATGAGGAAAGAAAAATATTTTTTAAAAAAATTAAATACACTGCCCTAAAGCCTATCAAAATGAAATGCTAAAAGAGGTTTTAGGAGAAAAAAAATGCCTACAAAATAAACATTAAACAGTACTCTGATTTCTAATACACTAATCACTTTGAATTGCAGTTTTACAAAAGATGTGGTCTGTGCTTTACTTAAAAGCTGTAACGAGTTTAGACTTTGTTTACTTATTGGTTCTTGATGGTGATGGTGATTTGGTAGGGTTTTTCTTATTTGTGTTTCTAAGTTTGCTCACTGATTCTTCCTGGAATACCTCTACAGCCAGAGTACCAAGAAGCAGACTTTTTTTTTTTTTTTTTTAAAGAAATATATAAAGTGGCTTTGTGGACTCACCAGGGTTTTCCCACACAGGAAGGCGATGCTGCTCTGGACTCTGTGACTTGTGGCTTGCTGGTCACAGCTCACTGTTGTGTTGAATTCCAGAAGAGATCTGGTTGCACTTCTCAGAGGATAGTCACCTATTTGAGACAAAACAGAGTGAACAGGCTATAAAACATACATAACCAGAAAGCTATTTCCAAGGAAAGCAAATGAGAAGTGTCATTACAATGTATCTGATGGCTTATAAATTTATAAAACTGTCCTTTCCCAGAATTTTCCATCTCAGGAGTGGCATCCCTATTACATTACATTGAGTGCCATCTTTCCCTTGTCTGCTACATTCTATACATCAGAAAGGTCCACAGCTGTGCACCCATCTCAAATCTGTCCACATTTCTCCACCTCTACTCCCACTAAAACCACTACCTGCACTCCAGCACTGGCCACCTCACTCTTCCCTGTCTCCATGCTAGTCTCACCCCTCATCAGCCCCATTTCCTCAACCATCTTGTACCAGTGTGATCTTCAAAAATATAAATCAGAATATATAACTCAGCCACTGAAATTTTTCAATATTTCCCGTCACATATGCTACAAAATCAACATTCTCTAGAAAGGCCCACAAGTAGAGTAACCACATCTCTGTTTCTCTGGGACATTACTATAACAGTCCAGAATAAAAAATCTATATAAAAATCAATATGACAGGGGTTGGCATAGGAATAAACTGATCAAAGGCTAGAAAAGAGACCAATCAACTAGAAGAGAGAGCACAGAGACACAAGTATGAATTAAACTTTGATTACGGCAGAAGTAATAGATCAGGGAAAAGAGGAGGCTGTTCAATAAACAGAGCTGGAAACAGAAACAGAACTAGAAAGAAAATGCTTATCCATATGGAAAAAGATAAAATTTGATCCCTATCCTAGAATAGGTACAAAAATCAACTCTAAATGCAAGCTTGTCCAACCCACGGCCCTGGGCCACATACAGCCCAGAATGGCTTTGAATGCAGCCCAACACAAACTTGTAAACTTTCTTAAAGCATTATGTGTGTGTGTGTGTGTGTGTGTGTGTGTGTGTGTGTGTGTGTGTGTGGGGGGGGGGGGGTGCTCACTATGTATCATCAGCGTCAGTGTATTTTTTATGTGGCAAAAGACAGCATTCTTCTTCCAGTGTGGCCCAGGAAAGCGGAAAGATTAGACACCTCTGCCTAAATGGATTCCAGATGTAAACAACAAAATCCAAACTTCAAATCGTAGCAGAAATATTAACATAGGAAATATTTCTTAAAACTAAAAAGATTAATAAGGTTAACCTATTCAATTTAAGAGTTCATACTCAACAAAAAATAGCTTCAAGAAAATGGAGTAAGTTATAAACTGGGAAAAACACAGAACTGGCAAAGAACCACCATCAAGAATCTCTACATATATTCATATGCAAACAAATAAGAATTTTTTATATATAATTCCAGGAAATAAAGGACGATAAATTACCTCTGACTGAGAAAGCACACACCATGCCAGAAAGGAGAGAAAACGAAAAACCCACACCTAGCTACATAATGGTGGATTTTAACATCCAATGAAAGAAAAAATTCTAATCTAGGTCACATGTAATAGATAACCCAATATAAAATGAACAAAACACGATCAAGTAAACTGAAGAAAAATGTACATCAACAAATATGCTAACAGATGTTTGCTGTTATTGGTAATCAAGGAATTTCAAATCAAGACCAAAATGGTACACCATTTAGTCATCCCTCTGGCAAAAAACTGAATACCAAGTGTCAGAGGTGAGATGGGTCAGAGCTCTCCTGTGCTGCTAGTGAAATGTTAACTGGTTCAACAACTATTTAAGTCACCAGGACATTATGCCCTAAAATTGAATACTTGTGTGCCCTGTGACCTAGTTATTCCACTCAGGTCTACACACAAGAGAAAACTATGCACACATGAAACATGCACTGCAAAAAACGTGAAAGAATATCTCATGCTCTTCATAAGCGCAAAAACCTGGAAATAACCAAAGGCCCATCAACAGAAGAGTGGATCAATTAACTTTGGCAGGTCCACGCAATAAACTAGGAATAAACTACAATGAAAAAAAACAATATGGTTGATTTTTAGTAATACTGCTGTTATCACTTAGGTCCCAAAAAGCTACACAAAGGAAGATACACACTTTAATAAAGCTAGTTGTATATGCACAGATTTATTTTGGAAATTAGACGGATTTAAAAAAAATTAATATAAAATGTGGGCTAATGATTACTTCTAGTAGAAAGTGAAAGAGAGAAGAGTAAAACAGTCAGATAGTGGTTACCGCCAAGATTCTAGATTTTTGTTGAAAACAGGGCTCACTACATTATACAAAACAACTAAATTTTTAAAAGAAAAAAGGTTAGTCCATGGATTAACACATGGATCACTACATGTGTTATGAGCTCGGCACAAAAGCTGATCCAATCCCATATACACCTGAAGTCTTGGGACAGGAACAGAAGGAGGGCAGGGGTGGACCAGAAGTCAGGGCTGTTCCACAGCACCAGGCTGACGGCCAGTGGTTCTTCTGCCTACGTGCAAAGGTCGGCCAGGATCATCCTTCGCAATCTGCAATGCCCAGAGTCTTTTCTAAAACCTTTCCCCCTCGGACATAAACTCGGCTCAGCCAAAAGGACACAGAAGCCCTGCAGAGGCGCTAGGACCAAGGACAGTGCCCCCATGGACAGCGCCCCGTGGGCAGTTCCTGCGCGCCTGGACAGCTCCCGCGCGCCTGGACAGCTCCTGCGGGCCTGGACAGTTCCCATGCCTGGACAGCTCCCCAAGTCCCGCCCGCAGTAGGCGTGTCTGGGAGGCGTTGAGCAGGGGCAGGGCGGGGCAGATTCAGCGGCACCCGCCTCCGAGGTGCCCGCCTGGGGCGATGCACAGCTGAGGGTTCAAGAGGGCTGAAGACGCGGAAGGCGTTGGCGGGGGGGCTGCAGGGGCACGGGGCACGCAGGGTGCAGGGAGGCACTTGGGGCACGAAGGGTGCCAGGTGGTACGGGGGAAAGCAGGGAGGCACAGGGGTGGGAAGGCGTGGGGAGTGGAGGGGCAAGAGGAGAAAAGCGGTGGGGTGGGGCGGGGCGCGGGAGGCTCGGTAGGCGCGGAGCCCAGTAGGCGCGGAGCCCAGTAGGCGCAGAGCCCCAGAAGGCGCAGAGGCGCGGAGAGGAACGGGGACCAAGGAGGCTCGAAGGGCGCAGGGACACGCGGAGGACCGGGTAGACTCAAGAGGCCCAAGAGGCGTTGGGGGAGGGGGCAGGAGATGCTGTCGGGGGCGGCAGGAGGTGCGAGGCGCCACCCAGGAAGCGCGACAAGCCCAGGAGGCAAGAGGTCCTGGGGAGGCACGAGAGGTCCAGGAGGCGTGAGGGACCCAGGGAGACTCGAGAAGCCCAGGAGGCGGAGAGGGCTGCAGGGCGGGGGGAATGGGGAGGGGAATACGTTCGGGTGGGGGATGGGGGAAGCCGCAGCAGCCAGAGGGATGCGGCATCTCCTGGCAGCTTCACAGGCCAAGTCCCAAACCTCGTGTCCTGTTCACATACAGGGTGCCAAGAGCTCCTGTGGGTCCCTCATAATGTACGGAGCACATCCTGAAAAGGACGCCGAAAAAAGCCCTGGAAGCGGGAAGAGGGACCCAGCTGCAAAGCCATGCGGGTAGCCACTGCAGCCCTTGCTGGCAGATCCCAGGCAGGGCGCACACCCAGCCCTCTGAGGATTCCTCACAGCCCAGTGGCCAAGAGCAGACACCGGCGAGAGGCTACAGAGAACCGGGGCTCCCAGAGAAGGGCCGGGCAGGACTGGCCCCCAGCCAGCTTCCAAGGCCTGTACCCAACAGGCCAAGCCTCAGCCTCCCAGCATTGCTGACCCCAGGCTCCAAGCCCGCGGGGCTGCCCGCCAGAAGAACCCCCTAAGACTCGCTGGCAGAGCCCGAATAGAACCACATTAGACCAAGCTGGATCCTCCTGCGTGTACAAAGATGTTCGCTGTCTTTCGGCAGCCATGGCTCCCAGTTTGAGGTCATGTCACCCGAGCCTGCCGGATGAACCAAGCTTGCAACAGGGGCGGAACCTAAGCGCTCGAACCGGACTGAGGAGTGGGACTGAATTAAGAAGCACACATAGCGGGGCAGGATCCCAGATCCAATCAGATCAAAATCCATGATCCAATCAGATAGAGCCCTGGTGTCCACCTCACTTCAAGATCCAATCAGATAGCACTCATTACCCTAAGCTTATAAAATCTGAGTCATCCCCAACCTTAGTTAGGGAGACAGGTTTGAACATTCCTCCTCGTGGTCCACTCTCCAGCAAACCCCCTGCGCTTCGGTGTTTGGCCTTCCCTGGCGCACAGGTAGGCGAGTCTAGTTTGATTTGGTGACACTCTAAGCCATGCACACTCACCAGGCCCTCCAAACCATGCTCACAGGAACCGCCAGGCTGCACATGCTGGCCTTCACACCACACTGGCCGCACCCCTGCGGCCGCCAATTCAGGTTCTCCAGAACCCCCGCAGGGACCTCGGTGCCAGCCAGGCCACACCGCCCAGCATTCCAAGCCGCACTCACTAGACCCTCCCGGACTACCAGGCCTCACCTCCGAAAGCTCCAGAGAGCGCTTGCCAGGGCCTTCCACACCTTGCTGGCCAGGCTGCACCTTGGAGCCCTCCAGGCCACGCTCTCACCTGCACCACCATGCCTGGCTGCACCGGCCCAAAGATGTAGCTCAGTCAGACCACCAAGTTGAACCTCCAAGCCCCACAGTGACTCCGCCTCCTTGAAGTTACAAAGCCCGGTGATCTGACTTCACAGGCAGCCCTCCTGCCACAGCAATTAGAACCCATGAGGCAGACAGAGAACCCTTCCTATGCTACTTCCTGATGGGCTCAAGCAAGTTTCTCCTCTCTCCCCTGCACCATCCACTTATGCTTTCCTTCAATATACACTATTCACGCTATTTTGCCAAATTTAAAAAAATCCAATTTTTTTTACCTCCAGCTATCTGCTTCTCTATATGGACACTCTCTTTTTAAGAGAGGAACTGGCTGTTCCCCCACAGAGACACACAGCTCACTCCCTCAACTCTAGGTCTTTACTTACATGTCACATTCTCAGTGACACTTACCCGATTTAATGTCCTTGCCCACATACCCCTGAGCCCCAGTACTCCTGACTACCTTTTCTTTCCTTTTTCACAGCAGTCATCACAGTTTAACATACTACTTAGTTTATTTTTTTCATCTGTCTCCCACCCTACTAAAATGTAAGCTCCACGAAAAAAGAGCTTCTTGACTGTTGTAGCAACTGATTCAATTCCAGTACCTAAACCAGTACCTACATATGTCTGGTAGCAAATATTTATTATAAACATTAACTGTTGGCTATGTTTTAATAAAATGTATACATAAAATTGTAGATATGATTTAACCAAGTAAATAAGAAAATACACTATAAATTACTGAACCATACCCATACAGTAGATTGTTCCAGCATATTTGCCACAATAAACAATGCTACAAAAGCCCTTTTCTACAAACATCTACATACAGTACTATTTCTTCTGTTGGTTTGAGTCACAAAAGATTATGTGAATACATGTTTTAAAATGTAACAGGTATTGCCAGAATATCAGGAGAGGCCATAAATCAGATAAGAACATGAGTTATATCCAAAACTCAACCAGGTATCATCTTAAATATCCAACAGAATTCTAGGTTTTAAGAAAATAAAAGAACAAAAGACTTAAGAGGAAAAGACATTTTCACATCCTGTCAGTCAAAGAGATGAAAAACACAATCCAATGATCAATCCAGATGCCTGCTGTAGATTTCTGTGAGTGCATACAAGAATTAGACACTATAAAATCACTGGAAGTCAGGGGCCAGGCTCTTTAGAGTAAATGAACCACCTGGAACAGCAACTACATTGGGACTCACTGTGACCTACCTGGTCACTAACAAAAAGCCAAACAGAGTTCCAGGCTCTGGTGGTAACCTCAATTAACACTGTTCCCTAGTGAGTATATTACCTCAAGTCAAACGGGCTGGTAACAGGCTTCCTGAAGAGGATATAGAGCTTTAAACCTCAGATTAAATTAAAATCATCATATTAATATTTGGTGTGTTGGAACGCGAACGTATTTGGTATTTTTACTGCAATGCTTAATATAAACTCCAATTCAAAGTTTATAACTCAGCAATTGATTTAGAACTTCTAAGAGAATTTTAGATTTATCATAACTAGTAAATATATAAGATTAAATATAATACTGATAAATTTGTAAGAATTATTGTTACACTGAAATCTTAACTGTTAAACCAGACATCTGAGATACTTAAAAAGGAAATCAAATACAGTTGACTCTTGAACTACACAAGTCTGAACTTCACAGCTCCACTTACACACAGATTTTCTTTCACCTCTGGAACACGAGAACAGCAAAACCAGTCCATTCTCTTCCTCCTACTCACCCTACACGATGTGAAGACGATGAGGATGAAGACCTTTATATGATGATCCACTTCCACTTAATGAATAATAAACATATTTTCTCTTCCTTATGATTTTTTTTTTTTTCCTGAGACAGGGTCTCTTACCCAGGTTGGGGAGTACAGTGGCCCGATCACAGCTCACTGCAGCCTCAACCTCCTGGGCTCAAGTGATCCTCCGGCCTCAACCTCCCTGTAGCTGGGACTACAGGCATGTACCACTATGCTTGGCTAATTTTTTTATTTTTTGCAGAGACAGAGTTCTACTATGTTGTCCAAGTTGGTCTCAAATTTCTGGGCTCAAGTGATCCTCCTACCTCAGCGCCAACCCCAGGTGCTGCTTCATGATAGAGTTCTCAAGAGATGTGCTTGTTTAAAAGTGTGTAGCATCTCCCCACCCGCTCCTGTTGCCATGCGAAGAAGCTGCCTGCTTCCCCTTCACCTGCTGCCATGATTTTAAGTTTCCTGAGGCCTCCCCAGCCATGCTTCCTATACAGCCTTCAGAACTGTGAATCCAACCTCTCTTCTTCATAAATTTCCAAGTACCAGGTAGTTCTTTATAGCAATATGAGAAAGGACTAAGATACCCGGCTTACTACTGAAGTTGTACTGACCATCTAGATTTCTTCTATTGTGAACTGCCTGTTCTCTAACTTTGCCATTTTTCTCCTGGGTTGTCTTTCTTATCAATTTCTAAGAAAAGCTCTCACCCTAATAGTACATTGGCACACATGCTGAAAATATTTTCCCAGTCTAGCATATGTCTTTTGTCTGTAGAACAACTCTTAGTCATTAGAAGATACAGCCGGGCACAGTGGCTCACGCCTGTAATCAATTTGGGAGGCTGAGGCAGGTGGATCACAAGGTCAAGAGATCGAGACCATCCTGGTCAACATGGTGAAACCCCGTGTCTACTAAAAATACAAAAAATTAGCCGCGCATGGTGGCGCGTGCCTGTAATCCCAGCTACTCAGGAGGCTGAGGCAGGAGAATTGCCTGAACCCAGGAGGCGGAGGTTGCGGTGAGCTGAGATCGCACCATTGCACTCCAGCCTGGGTAACAAGAGCGAAACTCCATCTCAAAAAAAAAGATATGTAGTCAGAAATGTTCCTCTTCTCCTGTATGGCTTCCAGGTTTCCTTAAGGAAGGCTCTTCCAGATTATATCTCTGTTACTTATTTTTTTTCAATGTTCTATTGTCTTTTTACTTTCAAATCTTAACTGAGCTGTAATTTCTGTATGTGATCTAGGACTGAACTTTGTTTCTTAAGAGACAACAGCTACTTACACCCAATCTTTTGGTTGTAAGTTCCCTTAAGTTATCTTAAGTTCCCATCTATATTTGGATCTATTGCTATACTAGCTCTTCTGTTCCTCTGATCTGCTGGGAGCTCCAGTTCTTGTGGTTGTTTTGAAGGTTCACATTTTTTTCTTTCTAGCAAGATCAAAAGAAGTTCGTTTCTCAGATATCCTCTCAGAGCCACACATTGAGATCTCCTATGCTGGTCTCCATTTCAGCTCCAATCTGTCTGATGTGACCTCATGACTCACATTAACAACACAGCCCTGAGTGAGTACACAGGCTCTGGAGCTGGTCTGTCTGCATTCAAATCCATAACCACACCACTTCTGGCAAGATGCTCATTGTGGAAGCTGAAGTAACTCCATTCTGGAGACCAATCGGCCCTGCTGACTTCTGATTAACCCCAGTTCCAGGAAGGCCCTCAAGATTTTCAGTTGATCTACTGTTCCTTGTATAAGAGAAGGTACTTATCATGAATCCTCCCCTTAGGTCAAAAAACCGACTTCATTTGTCCTATACATCCCTTCTACACCACCCCTTCCTTATGGTATATGAGCCCTTGCTCTGGGGTGGGGTAATGATGCAGAGATCCATCTCATCTCATGACATCTTGAGATGTGGCTTCTAAATTCATAAGTTCCTAGAAAATGTTTCTTTCTGAGAAACGGTGTGTCAGCGTCTTTTTTTGGCCTCTCAACTTTCTCAGACTTCGAGGGCAGATTCGCATAGACTTGCCCATTGCAGAACGCAGACTCATTTTGCGCTTCAGTTTCTTCATTTATAAAATGAGGGAAATGAAATCACCTACTTTAAAGGATTGCCCAATGAATTAAATGAGATATTTTACTTTAAAACATTAGGCCTTGCACATGAATGCGTAACAAATTTAGGTATTTTTATTGTATATGCAAATTAGATTTGATTCAGGATTATCCCTATGCTGCTGTCAATGTCACCCTCATTCACTCATACAATTTGCTCTCTCCAGTTGAAGAAATGGTGCCATTACTGATAGTCCTGAAAGTATTTATGATGACCCCCTCTGGAAGTTTGGAGCTCTGGGAAAGGGATCTATCATGTGTATCTGGGGGGAAAAATGAGATTGGAAACTGCTGGTTCATAATAGTATCATTAGTTTTTAGTCATCTAGCTATCTTTGGTATCTCCCCCATAAGCATCCTCTCCTATTCCATGGGGCCAGCTTCCCCGAACACCTTCCATCACATCACCTCCCCCGTTACCATCACCAAAGGTCTGTAATGGATCCATTTCCTACCAGAATATACCAACTCTCCTCCTCCCTGGCTTTCAAAGCCCACAGAACTTGGTCAAACTCAAACTTTGTCCAGTGAGGCCAAGCTCACAAATTATCCTTCAAGTAACTTGATTCCATCTGGCATCAGTCTATGTGGTATTATACTACACTATGCTACCATAAACTCAAGACATACTTTTGCTAGCCAAATATATTAAAGTACTACAATAAAATCAAGAAGAAAGCTCCTTTTCCTTCTTTCTGAACACCTACGTAACACTGGCCAACAACAGGCTTACTTGTGGCCTTTCTCTATGAGTTCTCAAAAGAGCATCACAAGGAAACTGGCCACCTCGCCTGTCAGTTTCCTGTGTATATCACCAAAGGATAACATTTGTCAGAGCCACAAATTCACAACAACCCGGTGCTTTCTCAGATCTCAATCCTAGGCCTCAAATCCCTCTCACCAGGTTTTTCGATCTGGACCATCTCTTTGTAGAAAGAGAGGGAAATCAAACAGGAAGTGGGCCTCAGCCAGCAGACGTTGCACTGCCTTTTCTTCTTAGTCTAAACACTGCCTTCTACAAAGCTCTTTTAGCTGCGTTTAGGAATTTCCATGCAGAATGACAAGTGGGGTTTCTTTTGTTTCGAGACAGCTGAACAGGGTTGTCTGAGGCCAATTCTCAGAAAGAAGAACCCGACTTACAGGTGAGCAACAACCGCTGGAATGGAGTATCAAGTGGAGAGCACCGGAGCCTAGCGGAGAACCCCTGGGATCATGCCAGGGCCCAAAAAAAAGAAGGAAACAAGACGCTGGCAGAGAGCAGCTAGGAGCCCTGAGAGACCTGGTATTACTTGAAAGGAGCGGCGGGAATGCTGCTACCGCCCCTTGCCCCTGGGGCTGACTGCTGGTACACAAACTGTGGGAGAGCTTTTCTGCCCTCACAAACCCAAACACTGGGTGGAGGCAGCAATTTGGGGACTTCCTGAGGGCATTACATCAGACTACCACTTGTGCCAGGTTGCTCACCTTCCCAGGGACCTGGGTGGCAGCAGGCATCATACTAAGAGCACAGCCCTTGGAGGATTGCCTGGGAAAGCTCAGCACTGATGTCTCCATATTGCCAGAGCCCCTGCAGACCTTCCTTGGTACCTGCTGGGACTGCAGCCGCCACACAAGGTTGGCTGGACCGAGGGGAGCTGCAGGGTTCCCAGAGGCCTACCCTCGGGTAGTGCTGCTCCTAAGGGAAGAAAGAGTGCAGCACATCAAGGGGACAGCCCTTGGGACAAAGGAGACCAGAGCACGCACTTTCTTGTGCCCAAAAGCAGGCTTGTGGGCTGAGAGTGACTGTGCCACCTCCAGCGGAGACAGGGGTGCTGTACTCAGCTCTGCAAGGGAGGTGTATGGTTCCACCCCAGGACCCAGGTGGTCTCAATGCTTGGGCACGGATGTGGAGAGTGGGACTACTCCTCCCCCACCCTCCACCCACTGCTGTGGGCAGAGTCGTGGCTACTTCCACAGGTTGGCACATGCACACCGGACAGTGGCCATTCTGGGTCTATTAGGGGCAGCTGCATTTCCACTGGCAGTGTGCCCACTGGGCCAGGACTTGCATGAAAGGTGGGGCCCCCAACCTCTCTACACGAAGCCACAGCATTTCTGCGGCAAAGAGCAGGAGAGCTGCAAATCTGTGTGCTTTGGCGGAGGGAGGAGACTCCCTGAAGAAGATATGTTGTTGGTAAGCCATGGGACAGGTGTCTCTCATGGCACTCACTACACTGCAGCCTGAGACAGACAGCAATATTCTTGTGTTCTGAATGTCCCCAGCACCAGGACAGGGGTTGTGACAAAGAGGCAGATTTTGGAGGTGGAACCCTGTGAAAGGCAGCTTTGACAGGTGGCGTGTGCTCCCACCTGCCCAGGCCATGGAGTTGGGGCAGCCCCCACGCCTCCCCATGGACACCTTGGCACCTTCTACAGGGCTCTCCCTTTACCCCCGTTAGGGCTGCTTGAGCCACTGGAGTATCCAAGAGCAGAACTGGCAGTTCAATTCTGTCCAGCTTAGTCCCCCACTCAGGGGCTGAGCAGGGAGCTCAGACCACTGCGCATTCCACAAACCACTCTACTGCCTGAAAGCAACAGAGCTTCACCCATAAACAAAGGTCACGCATAGATCCATCGGATGCCACTGCAGCTGGCTTTTACCCATAAATACCACTTGCTGTCCTGCACAACCCGACATGAATTCTGCTGCCACAAGTGCAAATCAACAGAGAACAAGATGAACTTCCTGAGAAGTCTGCCTTCCAGGCCCAGCAGGAGACAGTGAGGAGCCTGCCCACACAGCCAGCACATCACTACTGTTACAAGCATTTGAGAAAACTATCACAAACAGGCCGTCTATAACCAAGAAACTCAGTCTTTGCCACTGAAAGCACCCAGAACTGAAGTCAAACAACCATAAACAACATACATTATATCCCCATTCTCAAGGGAAAAAAAATTCTGCCAAAAAAATAAGAGAAGAGATAGCTTATCCAGATGGGAAGGAAGCAGAGTAACAACTCTAGAAGCATTTTAAAACAGACAAAGAAAGTGCTGCAACATCCCCAAAGGCTCACACTAACTCTCTAGCAGTAGACCCTAATCAAAATGAAACCCTTGAAATACCAGATAAGGAATTCAAAATACTGATTTTAAATAATCTCAATATGATCTAAGAGAAAGTGGAAAACCCAACACAAAGAAATCAGAGCAACAACACAGGACCTAATTTAAAATTTTACTAGAGATGGTTATTTTTTAGAAAACCAGACAGAACTAGAAATGAAAAATTCATTGTAGAAATTACAAAATACAGCTGAATGCTTTAACAGCAGATTAGACAAGCAGAAAAGAGAATCTAAGAACTTAAAGACAGGTTTGAATTAACCCAATCAGACAAAAGATATGAAACTCAAAAATCTTACAAAACAATTACACGACTGGCACTAAAAAGCAACTAGTTAACAACACTATGACAGGAACAAAATCCCACATACCAATATTAACTTTGAACATAAATAGAAGATACAGATTGGTGAACCGTAGATTTTTTAAAAAAAAAGATACGACTGTATGTTGTTTACAGAAAATTACTTAACTGATAAAAACATGAACTCAAGGTAAAGAGGTAGTAAAAGATATTCTATGCAAAAAGAAACCAAAAGTGAGCAGGAGAAGCAATACTGAGATAAAATACCCTTCTGAGTCAACAATCGTTTTTTTAAAAAAAAGACCATTAAATAATGATAAAGAGATCAATTCAACAAGATATAACCATCCTAAATAAATGCACCCCACACCAAAGTACTCAGATTCATAAAATAATTACCACTAGACCTAAGAAGAGGCAGACAGCAATATAATAATAATGAGAGACTTCAACACCTCACTGATACCACTAGAAAGATTGAGACGGAAAAACAACAATAAAACACTGAACTTAAACTGGACTCAGGATTAGATGGGCCTAAAAGACATATAAAGAACATTCTACTCAACATCCACAGGATACACATTCCTCTTAGTGCATGGAACACTCTCCAGGATAGACCATATGCTAGGCCACAAAACAAGTCCCAATACATTTTTTAAAACTGAAATCTTATCAACTATCTTCCCAGATGACAGAGGAATAAAACTAGAAATTAATTCCAAGACGCGCTCTCAAAATTACGCAAACACATGAACATTAAACAACCTGCACCTGAATAACCTTTGGGTCAATGACAAAGTTAGGATGAAAATATAAAATATTTTTGGAATGAATATAAATGAAGACACAATAGACCAAAACCTCTGGAATACAGCAGAGCAGCAGTAAGAGGGAAGTTTATAGCACCAGATGCCTACATAAAAAAGATCACAAATTAATGACCTAATGTAACCCTCAAGGCACTAGAAAAAGAAAGAACAAACCAAACTGAAACCTAACAGAAGAAAACAACAAGGATCAGAACAGAACTAAATGAAACTGAGACAAAAAAAAAAGCAACGAATTAACAAAACAAAGTCAGTTCTTTGAAAAGACAAAATCAATGGACCACTACTCAGATTAACCAAAAAAAGAAGAGAGAGACAATTCAGATAAACACATTCACAAATGAAAGCAGACATTACACTGATACTACAGAGAGACAAAAAGATCACCACAGGCTACTATACACATGTCTACATTCCAAAACTGGAAAACCCAGAGGAAACGGATATATTCTTGGAAACATAAAACCTCCCAATATTGAATTGGAAAAAAACAGAAATCCTGAAAAGTCCAACAACAAGAAGTGAGATTTAACAAGTAATTTTAAAATATCCCAAGAAAAAGCACAGGGCCAGACAGATTCACAGCCAAATTCCACCAAAGGCATAAAGAACTGGTACCAATCCCACTGAGACTGTTCCCTGAAAGAAAGAAAAAAAAAAAAAAATCAAGGAGGAGGGAATCCTCCCTAACTTGCTCTATGAAGCCAGTAACACCTTGATACCAAAGAGAGGCAAGGACACAACAAAAAAGGGAAAACTACAGGCCAATATCCCTAATGAATACAGATGCAAAAATCATGACCTAGAAGATTTAGTATTGTTAACATTACCACACTGCCCAAAGCAATCTGCAGATAAAATGCAATTCTTATCAAAGTACCAGTGTCATTTTTCACAGAATTAGAAAAACAATCCTAAAATTCATATGGAGCCATATAAATATCCAGAGCCTGAATAGTAAAAGCAATACTAAATGAAAGGAGCAAAGCTGGAGGTATCATGTTACTTGACTTCAAATTATACTGAAGGCTACAGTAATCAAACAGCATGGTACTGGGTGCATAGATCAATGGAACAGAATAGTGAATCCAGAGTCAATGCCACATACTTAAAACCAATTAATCTTTGACAAAGTTGACAAAAACATAACACTGGGGAAGGGATACCCTATTCAATAAATGGTGCTGCGAAAACAGGGCAGCTATATGCAGGATGAAACTAGATCCATATCTCTCACCATATGCAAAACTTGGAGACTTAAACATAAGATCTGAAACTATGAATATTCTAGAAGAAAACCCAGGAAACACTCTCCTGGACACTGGCCTAGACAAAGATTTCATAAATAAAACCTCAAAAGCAAATGCAACAAAACAGAAATAGACAGGGAAGGTTTAAGGGTAAAAAAAAAAAAAAAAAAAAAAAAAAAAAAAAAAAAAACAGAAATAGACAAATAAGATTTAATTAACCTAAAAAGCTTCTGCACAGCAGAGTAAACAGAAAATCTACAGAATGGGTGAAAATATTTGCAAACTGTGCATCTGACAAAGGGCTAACATCTAGAATCTACAAGGAACTCAAACAATTCAATAAGAAAAAAAGAACCCCTTTAAAAAGAGGGCAAAGGACATGAACCGACATTTCTCTAAAGACATACAAATGGCCAACAAGCATATGTAAAAATGTCCCAGGTCGCTAATCATCAGAGAAATGCAAATTAAAATCGCCATGAGATACCAACTTATACCCACTGAAATGGCAATCATTAAAAAGTCAAAAAGCAAAAAATGTTGGCAAGAATGTAGAAAAACGGGAACACTTACACACTGTTGGTGGGAATGTAAATTAGGACATCCTCTATGGAGAACAGTTTAGAGATCTACCAAAGAACTAAAAACAGAACTACCATTCCATCCAGCAATCAATCCCACTACTGACCATATACCTGAGGGAAAAAAAATCACACCAGAAAGACACCTGCACTCATATGTTGATCACAGCACTATTCAAAATTGCAAAGACATGGAATAAACCTAAGTGTCCATCAATGGATGACTGGATAACAAAAATGTGTGTGTGGGTGTGTGTGTGGGGAGGGTATGTTTGCCATTTCATTCTTTTTTATGGCCGAATTCCACATCTTGGCCATAAAAAAGAATCAAATCACATGTTTTGCAGCAACATGAATTGAACAACAGACCATTAAGTGAAATAACTCAGAAAGAGAACATCAAATACCATGTTCTCATTTATAAGTATGAACTAAATAATATATACATATGGACATGGACAGTGGAATAGATACTGGAGACTCAGAATGGTTCAGGGGTGAGGAATTAGAAGTTACCTACTGAGTACAAGGTACATTATCTGGGTGACTAAAAACTCAGATTTATGACTAAGCAATATTTCCATGTAACAAAACTGTACTTGAAACTGCCAAATCTATAAAAATATAAAAATTTTTAAAACACAAATCAAAATGACAGACAGAACTACCACAATAAACTTCCCTCACAAATTCAAAAGCCTACCTAGCATCCTCTTCTAGTTACCAGACGGTCCCCAGTCATATCATCTCCATGTCATGAGCATCCACCGTGGTCAAATCACATTATCCCAACTGCCTTAGTGAAAGGTCACCACAGACATCCATGTTGCCAAACCCAAGGGCAATGCGTTCTGCTTTTCTGTCTGCCCTGCATCCCCTCCTTCTGGCAGCTTCCCTGACCCCACTCCATGTAACCTGGTGCTATCAATCCACTTGGACTCCAATTCTTCACAGAAGGCAAGCGATCCTGACCCAAAAGGTATACATTTGAGGAAACTAAATGAAACCTAGGAAAGAAGGGGCTGCACCTTTTTCTCTGAGGCTGCCAATCCTCAGGACTATTTAACCCTTTAATGTTAAGCCTAACGCCAGTGACTATCTTTGACTATGCAGACACGCTGTGTTTGGAACCACAGCCAAAACTGGAAGGTACAAAGGAGTGGGAGTGGGGGAGCACTAAAGGAAATGTGGGGCTGGGAGGGAATGTAAAAACAGGGTTTAAGAAAAATGTGAGAAGGGAGAGTCATCTAAGAAACATCTTTCAATATCAAATACACATCTACATAATTCTTCATAATGACTGTCTGCACAGAATCCACTAGACAGAACTAACCTACTTTTAGCTCATACTAGACATTCAAATTGTTATTTTTAACTAATAAAAAAATGTGCATTATGTATTATAAACATTTACAATTTCTAAACATTTATGATTTTTGTATAGGTATATACATATAGCTAGACACAGTTATTTTTGCAAAATTGGGGGATTATATTGCCAATCCAGTAATTTAAGGGTAGTTTTACTTACCCACTGAATGAAAGCTGCCTGTCTTTAGGTCATGCATACAAACAGCACTTGATGACCCACACCGGGCAATATCCATACTTCCACAGATGTTGATTTTATAAAAAACATTATTTTTGGTATCAACAGCTTCCCATGTATAACTGGAAAGGAAGAAAAACAACTTGTCACTGTCATTGATTTACCAATAATTAAACTCCTCTCTAGTTTTAAGCCACATTTGCTTAAAACTACCACAAACTAGAAGATACACTTTCCTTAACCAAAAACACTAAAATTCAAGTATGTTAAGTTGCAAAGAAGCTAGGGCAGAAACTACTAACACAATCTGTCTCTTGTTAAATCCACTCTGAAGCCACCTCAGGACTCAAAGATCATTAAAATAAAAAAAATCCTACCATTAATTTAAGAATATCAACTCAGATCAGTGTATTAGTCTGTTCTCATACTGCTAATAAAGACATACTCAAGACTGGGTAATTTATAAAAGAGGTTTAATTGACTCATAGTTCAGGCTGGCTGGGGAGGCCTCTTACAATCATGGCAGAAGGGGAAACAAACGTGTCCTTTTTCAGCAAGGAGATGTGTAGAGCAAAAGGGGGAAAAGCCCCTTATAAAACGATTGGATCTCGTGAGAACTCACTCATGATCACGAGAACAGCATGAGGGTTAACTGCCCTCATCATTCAGTTACCTCCCACCAGGCCCCTCCCATGACATATGAGGATTATGGGAACTACAATTCAAGATGAGATGTGGGTGGAGACACAGCCAAACCATATCAATCAGTAATTGCTCAAAATTCGTGCTGAATATAAGATAGCAACAGCCTTTCCAATCACACCAAAATGCTGAAGCCAAAGGATTTTTAACTATTTTATTAAAAAACTCATGCAATGGCATGAAAGGCAGCTCCACTTCTGCTTTTATCTTTTATAGCTACAGTTTAGATCTCAACTTGCAAGACAGAGCTGTGCAATGAGTCAACCATCAGATTCCAAATTACACAAAATTCACTACACCAAGCATCAACACTCATTGTTCAAACCTCTGGCAAAGCAGATAGTGAGTAATTGCTAATGCACCAAGCAGTATAGTTGGGACAAAGGAGGTAGTTTGCCAGTTCTGTGAAAACAACTATCCCCAATGTCTGCTCTTCCCTTGGAGAATGTTTCATTCATTTTGTAAAATGAGGATCATCTCCTCAGCAAGAGTAAAAACAAAGAAGGAAGTGACTTAAATGTCCTTGCAAAATGCAAAAATAAAGGCCAGGCCAGTGGTTCATGCCTGTAATCCCACTTTGAGAGGCTGAGGCCAGAGGACCACTTGAAGCCAGGAGCTTGAGGCCAGCCTGAGCAACATAGCAAGATCCCATATCTCTACCAAAATTGAAAAAAAAAATTTAATTTTAAATGCAAACACTGTTATTTAACTCTACAGTATTAGTAAAAGGAGGGACAGTAAGTTAAATGAGAATTGCTTAGGCTAGGCCCATAGGAGTTATGGAGTCCTAGGGGTAAGAACACCATATTTATCTATCAAACAGTGTTATCTACCCTATGCAGTACTCCCTTGAGGGCAGAAGCACTCCCTCACAGAAGGAGCTGTCCACTTCGCACAGCTCCCTTCCACAGTGCACCAAGGCAATGATTCAGCACAAAACCGACCACCAGGCCACCCACAACATGCCTGTCTTCCATGACTCTGAACTAGTTCCAGCAATGGAGGAGCCATAGCAGCCCTACCGGGGTCACTGGAAGACAAGACGCCAAGAACTCCTAGGTCTGGGAACCCATCAGACCCACCTGCCAAGAAACCAAATCGCATACATAGGCCTTCAAAAGCAGGAGACCTGGAAGGTCTGATGGCCGCTAAGCAGCTACAAGCCTGAACAACAGGCTGGGGTACCCAGGGGCCCAGCCTTTGGGTGACACCCTTGGGGTGTTATTCCTTGACTCAGCTTCTTCATCAAGAACATGGGAAGGGTTATCTCCTAGTCAGGATGGTTCAAGGACATGAGAAAATAACCCAAGTATTAGCAGGCAGAGAGAAAAATCACCAGTAAAGGCTTGTTTCCTTTGCCCTTCATTACCCTTTATGCATGTGTTTCACAGGTATTTCTTAAGTACTCACTGCGGGAGGCACAGGAGTACAGCCATGACCAAAACAGACGAAGAGGCCCTGCCCTCTTGGACTGTATAGTCCAGGCTGAAGGATACAAGACAAACAAGTAAACAATGACTTGGCTAACTCAGGAAAAATGCTAATCTCTTATTCAGGAGCCATGACTAGTTTCTCCGGGATACCAGAGACAAACTTCAAGACGCAGCAGTGGCATCATTAAAGTATTTCACAATCCTCACGTGCATGACAGTGGTGCATAAAGGTGTCACTTAAAATGAGTTAACTGGTAGGAATCAACACTAAAGAGATCCACACAGTACCTAAAATGCTATCCTTTTTTTACCAGAAATCCACCGTTTTTGCAAAGGGGATAAATAAGGTAAATGTAAAAAATGTGTGTACTTGGGGAGCAGAAACAACATTAAAAAAAAAGAATAAAATGAGGTATACTGTCCTGATAACCTGGAAATCAGGGCTGCTAGAAAGAAAAGCTGTTGCTCTACTCAATTATATTCTTTCCTCTATTTGAATTGCATACTTGTTTTGTCAAGATGTATCAAGTGTAGGTGGTTATGGGAGTAGGAAGGGAAGATCCTATGAAAGCACTTGAACACTAACTTTTTTCAGGGGGTTGATTTAACCACCCAACACAAGGCAGCCCTCCTCCAGGCCTGGCAACCTCAATGCCATTCAAATCCATCATCAGCACTTGGGGTTGAAGGCACCAATATCTGAGTTCTCAGTCACAACTTTAGAATGAACAATGGTCACAGCAGGTTTCTAAACTTCACTACAAAGACACATGCAAGCTGTCAGTACTTGAAACATGCTGATGTTTTCATGGACATTATGTCTCCTTTGAAACAAGCTAATGTCTCACATCTGTAATCCCAACATTTTGGGAGGCTGAGGCAAGTGGATCACTTGAGGTCAGGAGTTCAAGACCAGCCTGACCAATATGGTGAAACCCTGTCTCTAGTGAAAATACAAAAATGAGCCGGGCCTGGTGGCATGCGCCTGTAGTCCCAACTACCTGGGAGGCTGAGGCAGGAGAATCGCTTGAACTGGGGAGGTGAAGGTTGCAGTGCCACTCCAGCCTTGGTGACAAAACAAGACTCCATCTTAAAAAAAAAAAAAAAACCAATATACCTAGGCTCTAGTATTAGTAAGAGATCATAAACAGTCATGTGGTTGAAATAATCTCTCTGAAAATTTATAAGAGCATTCCCAAAACTACTATTTCCTAACAAACTTGAAAATCATACAATTACCTGATATCAAGTTTTAAGAAATCACATGTTTGAAACTAAATGATTCTAAATTTATTTCCAGATTAAAGGCCAAGCCACCAGCATGGCCTAAGCTAAAATCATTCTTAAACCTAAATTGATATTAAAGTTTAAAAGCACCATGGTCACATTATAGAACTGGAGAACAGCTTCAGAAGCAGTGAAAATATTACAGCCTAAATAAAATGTAATGATATCTCTGAGGAATAATAATTTTTTTGTCTGAAAGTTTTTCTATGAGAAAATTCTCTACCTGAGGTGAACATGTACAGCCAGAATTAGGAAACTGTTCCGCAACAGTATGGTTCATTTAACCGTCAAGCAAATGAAACCATTCAGCTGAGATTCTCAGAAGAAGCTTACATTCCAGACTAAATTATCTGAGCTTACACAAGTAAAGACTTAAGAAAAAAACGAACAAGAAAAAAAGAGATCAACATATTCAATCAAAGAGAAAACTAAGCTGTAATATTAAGACTTTAAATGTTAGCAACAAACAAGCTTCTGGAAGAAAGTATCTGCAAGCTGTGTGGAAACGCAGTCTACACACACACACACACACACACACACACACACACACACACAAATGTGAATACATTTGCTGAAAGAACGAACTTCAGGCCAGGAGCAGTGGCTCATGCCTGTAATTCTAGCAGTTTGGGAGGCCAAAGTGGAAGAATCATTTGAGGTCAAGAGCCAACACAGTGAAACCCTGTATCTACTTAAAAAACACAAAAATTAGCCAGGCGTGGTGGCGTGTGCCTATAGTCCAGCTACTCAGAGGAGACTGAGGCACAAGAATAGCTTGAATTCAGGAGGTGGAGATTGCAGTAAGCCGAGATCCCACCACTGTACTCCAGTCTGGATGACAGAGTGAGACTCTGCCTCAAAAAAAAAAAAAAAAAAAAAAAAAAAAAACCTTCTTCAGGAGGATAGGTAAGAAACGTATTCTATCTCAACTGAAGGAAACCAGCAGGACACAGGGGACACAGAAGGTGGAGCCGGGAGAACTGAAAGGCCCACAAAAGTGGCTTGTCCACTGGAAACAACCCAGGATTCCTGCCCATTGTCCCAGCCTTGCAAAATTCAGTTACCATCCTCAAGGGAAGCAGCCTGATTTCAGTCAGAATCACTCTTCTGGATGCAAACCATCTGTGCAAGAACCTTGGTTCTTCAAAACCATTCGTTCTTCAAAACCATCGCTCTTAGACAGAGAATTTTCTAGAAAATTAGCAAAAGTAAGTAAAATCCTTGCTATTCTATGTCATTTTTCAGGGTGTAAAACAGCTAGGCAATGGTCCCTCTCTAATTCTCAAAAAATCCAAATGCATTCTGCAGCCAGCCTGACAGCTGGAGATACACACACATGCGGCAGCAAGTCCTCCAGACCATGCTCCCCCGCCGAGTCCACAGCTCTGACACTAGCTGTAGTGGCACTTCCTATAGCTCAGTGGTGGCATATTCTGAGGTGTCTGTTATCCCCAACAACACCATCACTCTGGGACAGGAATGCCCTCCCTGGATCAACGACTGGCAGGTGCAGGATCAGCACCTATCGATGGCTTCAGAAGGAAACTGGCCAGTGGCTAAGAATGCATGACAGCAAGGCTCTCACCCACACAGCTAATGTGGGAGCCACATCACCCCGCAGAGCTCCACACCATTATCCAACCCTCCCTAGTTCCTCAGCTTGAAGCCAAAGATCCCAGGGCTCGGAAGATGAAGAACTTGCCCAACATCACAGAGTAACTAAAGTGAAGAATAAACCCAGGCAGTGTGAGACCCAGCGGTGAGTCCTTAACCACTTAGGTAAGTGGCTTCATTTATTTTCCATTTAAAGAAATGGTTTTAACTTTTCAGAAAACATTTAGTTTCAGTTACAACACAAAAACTGGCAAAACACTCCACAAAACTTTAGTTTAAATCTTGTCACAATAAATGCCATTAAAATGACAGATTCTGTATGGCACGAAGATCTCTGAGTTCCTATTACATTGTGTTGCCAACCATCTATACAATTTGATTCAATAAAATGTTAATTATACAGAAAAATTAAAGTCATCCCTTCACAGCACCTTGTAATAACAGATACAAGACCCCCAGTAGATGGCTGAATCCAGGAGTATGGTTTTTCTTCATACAAACCTATGTAAATTTAATTTATAAATTAGTTGTTGTAAAAGATTAACAACAACTAATAATAAAATAGCACAATAACTGTAATAAAAGGTATGTGAATGTGGCATCTCTCTCTCAAAATGTTTTAGTATGTTCAGACTTCAGATGACCACTTTCATAAGACTAAAACCTTGGGAGGTGTAACTGCTGACGGGAGGACTGGTTTACAGTCACTCATTTAATAATGGGGATACACTGTCAGAAATGTGTCATGAGGCAATTCTGTCACTGCACAAACATCATCGAGTGTATTCACACACACATAAATGGTGTCACCTGCTACATACCAAGGCTATATGGTAATTCCTATGGCGCCTAGGCTACAAACCTGTACAGCATGATGCTGCACTGAATACCACAGGCAACTGTAACACATGATAAGTATCTGTGTACCTAAACCATATCTAAACATGTAAAAGGTGCAGCAAAAATACAGTATAAAAGATTAAAATGGCATACTTGCCTAAGGCAATGAATGAAGCCTGCAGGACTGGAAGTGGCTCTGGGTGAGTGAGTGAGTGAGGTAAGTGGATGTAAAGGCCTCAGATACGACGTGACACTTTTATAAGACTGGTAGCGCAGTGGATTCATTTTTACCAGCATTACCACAGACATATGACTAAGCCTGTGCTATGGTGTTACGATGGCTACAGCATCAGTAGGCAATAGGAATTGTTCAGCTTCATCATCATCCTCCGGAACAAAGGTCATTTATGCAGACTGTAGTTTATGCAGTCCATCATTGACCAAAATGCTTCTCTTCTCATTTTTAATGTCATGGATACTTAGTAAAGGCAAAATTCTCAGAGTGGTTACACCCATCTGAGGACAGCCTCTATGAAAAAGCTGTGAACTGTCTGAAGATTCAGACCACATCACATCATGCTGATGAAGAAATCACATGCTTTTCCTTGCTCAACTTCTTCCCCAAGCCTACACTTCTGCTACTCTATACTCCCAGTCCAGTTCTGCTTTCTCTTC
Organism: Saguinus oedipus; assembly: GCA_031835075.1. NCBI lineage: Eukaryota > Metazoa > Chordata > Mammalia > Primates > Cebidae > Saguinus > Saguinus oedipus. Next base: position 169,943,291 of record CM063172.1, on the reverse strand, counting down.
TGCACGGTGTGAATTGCCAAACACCAGATCATTGCCTTCCACAACCTCTCTCCCCACACCCAACTGGTTTCCATGGAAATAATATCAATTCCCTCAGCCTGCTCCTTCCCACTGGCTGCACTGTCCTTGCTGTTTCTATCCAAGCAGGTTGTGAACTCCACAAACAAGGACCACATCTATATTATCTTTCTCAACTCAGATGCACACTCTCCTTTAATCGGACTACTCAGCTCAGCAGAGTCCAACAGTAAGTGTTATTCACAACTCAGAAACATTCTACAATCAGACCATCAGGCCCAGCAGGAAACAGGGAGGAGCAGAAGTCACCCACAAGGCAAATGACTTTAGAAGATTTCTGATTTTAAGCGAAGTCTGTGGTTGAAACGTACCCTATTTTTTTAATTTAACAAGTGCAATTAATTTAACCATTTAAACCAAGCACCTAATCAGAATCTTCCGCATAAAGAAAGCTGGTATTATTTTGCTCCCGACTGTAATCTCACTGCTTCTGCTGAAACTATCCTGGAGAACTGCAGTCAGTCAATGTCTGTTCAGCACAGAGGCTCCATTTTAACCTCATTTGCTTGAAATTTCATAATATCCTGAAAGGTGTTGGCATATTACCAATGAGAAGGAAGCACACAAGTAACAGACTGTCGGCCAACCCAGAGACAGGAGGATATTTCAACTTTCCTGCTACTGTCCCAGCAAGGGCTGCATTCAAAACCCACCCTAGTCAAGACGAAACCAATCAAGGGGCAGCAATGAAGAAGTGAGTCTAATTCTAGGCCGACATAGCTGCCTGGAGCTCAAAAAGCTTAATACAGAGAGATGCAGAGCCATCTCCACTGAGATTTTTTTAAAATTTCTTTTTTTATCTATCCAAAAAAGAAAAATAAAAAATTCAAAATACAATGTCATAGGAATACAGCTATATCTTTAAGCTGACATTGGTATCTTAATATGACACCTCTCAGAGTTTTCATATATGCCATTACTGAATGCCTGCAAAACCACAATACCTTGCAAAATGTAATTTGGAGTTGTTTCATTTTAAAGACAGCTAGCATCTACAGTATGCAAAATTCTCTGATCAAAATATATGGTATGCTCAATCCCTTAAAGAAAAAAAATCTTAGAAAACTGGGTTCCTTCCCTTCAACACAAAACCTCTCCATGAACCCTCACTCTGTCCCTTCCCTTACTGCCATATGTCCAAACTCTTTTAAAATATACCTTAGTTTCCTCAGTCCCTGCAAATCTTGGGGTTATACTAATGATCATTTAACTATTAAACATTTTATTACTGGCCTGCAATTAATAATCAGCACATAAAGCAAGATAAAGGCAGGATGGAATCAGTAATAACATAAGTAAGCCTGTGTGAATCGGTAGTTTGGTTTCCTTAAAAGGTAGAAACCCAATTGGTGACATATAAGGGAGATTCACATAACAACGTATGTGGTCACTAGCTAGAGAAATGTTTTTCGGAGTCTACAGCAAGCAACAAATCTAACATGTTGGAGACAGAGAGAATGTGAAGTCTTTCCAACTTGAACATCCAAAAAAGATTTTCCTACTTTTGGCATGCATCCAAGTCCTCTAACAGAATATTCAAGAAATCACCTGGCTCACTACTCCCCCTTATCGGAATCAGACAGTGTTTCAGCTCACACATCCAGCATAGTCACCTTCAGAAATCCAGACCAGTCTCCTAAACTAAGGATCGAGGAAAAAACCAGCAAGGAAGAGGAGCAAGGAAGGAGGCAGGGTTCCCACACCGGACCTTGGCAGCAGAATGTCAAGAGCCACTGTCAACAACTTTCTGTTGCCCACACTAAAAGAGAAACAATCCGGCCAGCGCTGTGGCTCACGCCTGTAATCCCAGCACTTTGGGAGGCCAAGGCAGGAGGATCACAAAGTCAGGAGTTCAAGACCAGCCTGGCCAAGATGGTGAAACCCTGTCTCTACTAAAAATACAAAAATTAGCTAGGCATGGTGGTCGGTAATCACAGCTACATGGGAGGCTGAGGCAGGGACTTGCTTGAACCTGGGAGGCAGAGGTTGCAATAAGCCAAGATTGCACCATCACACTCCAACCTGGGTGACAGAGCAAGACTCCATCTCCATAAAAAAAGAAGAGAAACAACCGGGCACAGTGGCTCAAGCCTGTAATCCCAGCACTTTGGGAGGCCAAGGCGGGCCAAGGTCAAGAGATCGAGACCATCCTGGTCAACATGGTGAAACCCCATCTCTACTAAAAATACAAAAAATTAGCTGGGCATGGTGGCACGTGCCTGTAATCCCAGCTACTCAGGATGCTGAGGCAGGAGAATTGCCTGAACCCAGGAGGCGGAGGTTGCAGTGAGCCAAGATCGCGCCATTGCACTCCAGCCTGGGTAACAAGAGCGAAACTCCGTCTCAAAAAAAAAAGAAAAGAAAAGCAGAGAAACAATCTGATTTGCATGAAGACTCCTACCCCGAGCTGAAGGCTGGGGAAGCACATGAGTTTGACACAGCACGGCCAGATCTTATATAGGAAGTACTTCACTTCCTATTCTAACAAACCCACAAAGCTGTGGACAAAGATACAGGACCTACAAATACAAATAAATACAATCAGGGAAGTGACAGACGCCAGCCTTTGGTTTTCCCTGAGAGGTATGCAGAGTCTGGAAGGAAGCTCGGGGCATGGAGAGAGACCCGGCTGGAAGTTCTAAGTCAAACATGGCATCTAAGTCGATGTCAGAGCCTAGGGAACCAGGGCAGGCAATGGAGACTCAACAGTGCTTTTAAACCCAGCACCATCAGTGAAAGCAACAGAGGTGACCTGGAATAGAGAGGGGCACGCTATCCTACGAAAAGTGCCATGAAGGCACCTGGGTCCAATTCCTGCCCTAGCGCTGACCAACAGGCTGTCTCTCAGCTCACAGTCTCTCCCAGTTCAACTTCCTCCACAAAACTTAGCTAGCCCACAAGGTCACTGTGAGAAAAAAAAACACCACCAAGAACATAGAGCTTTCAGGACAGACCATGATCTAAAGCTTTTATCTGAATCAAGAGAGAGAGATCTGGACTGCTTAAAAACTAAGTTTACAAAAAACAGTTGAGTTGACTGGGAGGCAGGGGCCTCTCAAAGGAGTGTCGCATGACACTGACAAGGAACTGGAGGGAGAGGCGGGCAGGACCCTGTCTGGAGGAATCTCCATGGAGCTGATGAAGAGAGAGACACATGCACTCAGCCACACACTCAGATACACACGTTTGCATTCACACACATGCACGCCCACCCCCCACCCCCCACATACACACACACACACACAGACACACACACTCAACTGCCTCCTGGAACTTCTAAGGACAGGCACACAACTCTGAGCCCACCTGCCCTGCACCGTCCACAGCAGAGACGGGTGAGTCCAGAGCTTCCAACAGAAGAGCCTCGGGGAAGACAGGAAAGGTGCGACCATGTCCAACCCCTCCCCCCGGCCCCCCGACTCTGCCACCAGCTCTCCTCTCCCTCTACACACCCAGCAAAGTCAAGGCCATGAACTCATGCTGTCTGCTCTAAAGGGGTGACTAAAAAGACAGAAAAGAGAGAAGTGCTGGCATAACTGACACTTCAGGAGCAGAGGCCAGGTGGAGGGAGGGTGCCTCAGGGGAACAATGCGGGTGACTCACTGGAGTCATAGGCTTGCCACTTCTAGGAAACCCACTTCTTCAGCATTTCTATTCTGGTGGCTTACTCTTATTCCCGGGCCAGGGTGGGATGCAAGGAGTGGTGGGGGAGTTTTTCAAGTACTAAACAGGTGTTTTAAAATGTGTAACTGACTCTGGAGGAGAGACAACCATACAGATGGCAACAAGTTAATTTTACACACACTCAAAATCCAACGGTCATCTCCTCCTCCCAGCACACAGCAGGCGTGAAGAAGGCGGCAGCCCTGACTGCAAGACCCTCCTGACTTTCCCTCTAAGCCACCCATTGCCCACGAGCCACTGAACTGCAAAGGCCAGCTTTCCCTGCCACACATTCCTGAAAACAGAGCTCGGGCCAGTATTTCCACAATCTCCATCATTTCCTACACCTCTTCCGGTGAAAGCCAATTCCTAGGATTGGCTTCCTCATCCTAGACAACTCCTGGACAACCTACTGAACGATAGTTGCCCCCAGGGAATCTAAAACCTCGAACACACACAAAAAATGGGAAAATCCCACCAATGGTCTGCAGCTGGCTAAAAGGCCAGGTTCACAGAGCGCCTGGGATTTTCCTCACCCTGGAGGATTCACAGGGAAGTGCCCCTCTTCCCTGGTTAACACAGAGACAAAAATAGGCTTATGACACACTGCTTTCGGCACCTCGAAAACCTAAGCCACAGTACTTTTTTTTTAAGTTGCATAGCAAGGTGGAATTTATGAAGCAGTTTGACACCCAAGCCACTGGGCCACACACTGGTTCTGCTCCCACCCACAACAGCACCCATTCCTCCACCCTCCAGGGAGGCCTGGGGAGGTCTGAGGACAGGAGCCCCTGAACCGTGTGCAGAAGTTAGCTGAGACTTCCTGATCCCACCATAGGGAAACAGGGAGGACGGCTCTTCTTATCCTGGAACCGTGACAGCTCCCTTGCTCCCAGCCTCAGACCAAGCCACTGCAGGAAGGAGGGTGACCTCGTCCCCACCCAAACTCCACACCTTGAATTATCAAGCTCCTCATTGTTTAGGGGAATCTGAGCCAGGAAGAACTCCTCAAGGCTGCAAACTTCAGAATGGCAGAATTTGGGATACAAAATAGACCCGGAAATCACAGAGCCCAGTGGTTTTGAAACTTTTTAACAGTGGAAACCTTTCTTCCTCATGAGGAAGCTTACATGGAGTGCCAATCATGAAACTGATGAAGAAGAAATGCTCTCTGGTTAGGCAGAAACCCCAAGACACTAATGGAGCGCTCTGGGAGGCAGAGAAACAGGCTACAGAAATAAATCCCTGATGTAAGGCAGCATCTGTAACTTACAGATAAAGCAACTGCTACCATCACAGCACCAATGAACACCGCGGACGTGCCAGACTTTGGAAGGCCTCCTAATTCCCACACCTACCTACACACGTGGTTATCATCCTGATTGGACACACACAGAAAGGAAGACCTCAGAGGGTCTGTGACTTGCCCAAGGCCTGTGAGGGGAAGAGTCTGGATTCAAAACCAGGAAAGTGACTTCCAAAACGAACTCCCTAATGAGAGGCTTTCAAGCAAGAAAAAGAGAAAGAAAACTAAGTCCCACCTCTCTGGAGGAGGAAATGAGATCCAGAGAAAAGAAGTGACTGGACACAGCCAACTCAACAATCCAGATCCCCCATCCCAGGCCACACGCTGCCAGCAGCAATCACCAGGGGTTTACCAGCTGTCTCTTGGCACCTGGGGGTGACATCGAGAGGGTGGAAAGGACCTACGGCGCCAAGATCAGCCACAGAGGCACATTCTGCCCATCCCCCAGGCTCCCAAAGAACAATTTACAGCCAAATTCCAACAACTGCTCCCAGCCCAACCCCGTGCAGCTGCACAAGGAGGCAGCCAAGGCCGGGTGGAGACCCACCGCAGGGAGTACGATCAGGAGTTGCCTGCAAGGGCACCAGCACCACACAATCGAGGTGACAAACTCAAACCAAAGACACTGAGCCCAAGGAAAAAAAAATTTTTTTTTGAGGCAGAGTCTTGCTCCGCCACCCAGGCTGGAGTGCAATGGTGCGATCTCCACACACCGAAACCTCCGCCTCCTGAGTCCAAGTGATTCTCTTGCCTCAGCCTCCCGAGTAGCTGGGATTATAGGTGCCCGCCACCACACCTGGCTAATTTTTTGTATTTTTATTAGAGATGGGGTTTCACTATGTTGGCCAGGCTGGTCTTGAATGCCTGACCTCATGACTGACCCGCCTCAGCCTCCCCTGGGAGGGGAGGTAATCCTAACTCCTCTAAGTGCTGGGATTACAGGCGTGAACTACCATGCCCAGCCCTGAAAAAGAATTACTAGAGCAATCAGAGCAGAACTTTAAGATAGATCTTCAGCGGGATGACAGAAGCTACAGCATCCACGCAGAAAGAACAGGCAGCTGTGACTACACATCAGCTGAGATCCTGAAACAAGACAACAGGGAAGTGGAAGAGCGTCTGAACAACAGGAGAATTCGGTAAGCTGGGCAACAGGGGCAAATGACATCTGCCTACATCCCTGTCCACAGCGGCAGCCAGACAAAGAATAAAAGTGACAGACAAATCAAGCAGTACAAAGAAGAGTTAGGACAAATGAAAGCTGAACAGCAGCATGAGTAACTTTGACCCAAATGGAGAACATTTTTCTAAACACATAATGCACTCCCAACTTGACTAGGTGTTAGGCCACAAGGGAAATGTCAGTAAGCTCCACCACATTGACTAGCACAACGGAAAAAAGAAATTTAAAAACCCCAAAGTCCATTTACTTGAAAAAAATAAAAATCTAAAAATTTAGTGGGTCCAGGAAGTTGAAACAGACAGAATTTTTGAATTCAAAAGGGAAATATGCAGAATTGAAATACAGAAAAAAAAAAAAAAAAAAAAAAAAAAAAAAAAATCAGAATCCATGAGAGTGGTATGGTACTCCGAAGAAACATGAAGCTTTAAATAATTTCTAATTATGCAAAATGATTTAAAATAAAAGTGCTTTCAATTCAAACTAGAAACAGAAAAATGATATAGAAATTACTGAGTGGATAAATTAATAAAATTACAAATAAATGGTGATAAAGATGATGAAAAAACAAAACACTAGTTCTTTTGAAAAGACTTTAAAAACGCAAATAAATCTTTGGTAAACATAATTAAGAAAAAAGTACACAAGTATATATCAGGAATTTTTTTAATTTACCTACAGCTATAGCATATCAAAAAGAAGAGTATCATGCTACTTATTTATATATGAATACAAAATTAAAATGACAATTTTCTAGGAAAATAATTACCAAAACTGGCCCAAGAAAAAGTAGAAAATCTGAATAGAAAATAAAGTAAATAAAGCTGAAACCATAATCAAAAGACCTCCCCAGTGATATTCTACCTCCCCAAAGCACCAGGCCCACATGGTTTTATTGGTGAGTTCCACCAAACTTTAAGAAACAGAAAATGTCCATCTTATATACCAACTGTTTTACCACACACAAGAATACTAAAAGCTAACTAGCTCCTTCCACAAAGCAAACACATTCTTGATAACAAAATCAGCCAAGAACAGCACAGCAGGAAAAAAAAAAAAAAAAACTGTAGCCAATCTCACTTAAAAAACAGAGCTGCAAGCACATTTCATAAAATATTAGTAAACAGAACTAGATATATTCATGGAAAAAAAAAAAAACAGTCCTTTTTGTGGTGTTACTTATCTATCTATAACATGTATTTGTATATATAATGTTTCCATCTGGTTCCTGGCTGGCAACTCCCACAGTCCTCATGACAGTTTTTTGTTACAATGTTGGGTGTGTCAGGCCTCAGGAAACAATCTTCCACCTGCCCCAAGGCAGGACTCTCATCTTCCCCACTTTCCCTGTGGGTCTTAAGATCCTCCCCAGTGAGAGTCCCACCCTACACCCTAGGAGAAGACATGCTGACCTCCTGAAGCTTCCATAAAAACTGGGTTGGGGGAGCTTCCAAATAGATGAATGCATGGAAGCTCCTGGAGGGCAGTGAGCCAGGGAGGTCACAGAAGCTCCGTTCCCCTATTCCTTGCCCTACACATCTCTTCATCTGTATCCCTTGTACTATTCCTATAAACTGCTAATCATGAGTAAGTGTTTCCTGAGTTCTGTGAATCACTCTAGCATTTAATCAGATCCAAAGAGGCACAGCGAGAACCCCAAATTGAAGCCGGTTGGTCAGAAGTTCCAGAGGCCCAGGCTTGGGACGGGTGTGGGGTGGAGAGAGGTCTTGGAAACTAAGCCTGAAACCTGACACTATCTCCAGGTAGACAGGGTGGGGAATTGAATGGGAGGACACCAGGCCGGTGGTCACTGTTTGGTGCCTGGGGAAAAAACAACACAGTTGATCACAGAAGTCTTCTGTGTTGATGACTGTTGTGATGGAATGAGAGCAAAGGGAAAATGCGGTTTGAGTTTTTTGGAAACAATATACTTAAAAATTAAATCAAAATTTGATCCTAGAGTTAAGGAATCAAAGTTAAAACTATAAACTTCTAGAGGCAAACATAGGAGAAAATTTTTGTGATCTTGGGGGTAGGCCAGTGGTTCTCAATTGGGTGTGATTTTGCCACCTCTCTGCCAGGACCTTTGATATGTCTGGAACATTTTTATTTGTCACAACTGGGGGAGGGGGAGAGGTGGAATGTAGTCTTGGCATCTAGGGTAGAGGCCAGGAATGCTGGCTGACATCCTACAATGCCCAGGACAGTTCTCAAAACAAAAAATTACCCAGGTCAAATATCATTCGTTCTAGGGTTGATTTCTTAAGCTACCAAAAGCACAAGCCATAAAAAGTTATAGTCCATCAAATTTTTTAAAAATCTGTTCTTCAAAGGATATCACTGAGAAAATTAAAAGGCAAGGCAAAGACTGAAAGAAAATATTCATACCTTACACATATCTAAGAAAGAACTTGTACCCAGAAGACATGAGGAACTCTTAAAGCTCAATAAGGAGAAGACCCCAAAAACAATTTTTAAGGGGTAAGAGGGGCAAAATATGATTTTTAAAGCACACTACAAAAAAATACCCAAACAGTCAATAAGCACATGATGATGGTGAACATCACCCAGGATTTCAACAAATACAAGAAAAGATGTTCCCTTCTTACTCGATGTCATGAGTCAGCAGAGAGATGAAAACTGAAACCACACTGAGATACCATTTCAACCCCACCTGAACGGCTAAAACTAAGATTGGCAGGCACTGACAAGGATGTAGAACTGGAACTCTCATACATCACTGGTGGAAATGCAAAATGTATCGTTTGGCCGTTCCCATAAAGTCAAAAGCTCTGTGCACCCCTCATATACCACTCATGACCAGCTAGGACATTAGCAAGAGCTCTCCATGACTAGGACAATCAAAAGAAGAAAAGGAAAAAGAAAAAGAACAGCCCCTGCAAAGTAATGAACTACTTCCTCTCTGCCACTAGCCTCAGTTCTAGCGCCCACTCAATTCTCTCTGCGCAATATTACGGTTTATGCACCAAGATCAAAATAGAGAAGGAAACATCTCAATTATTTCTCTCAGCCCCATCTTTTAAAAATCATTCTCGGCCGGGTGCGGTGGCTCACACCTATAATCCCACCACTTTGGGAAGCCGAGGCGGGTGGATCACGAGGTCAAGAGATCGAGACCATCCTGGTCAACGAGGTGAAACCCCGTCACCACTAAAAATGCAAAAATTAGCTGGGCATGGTGGCGCGTGCCTGTAATCCCAGCTACTCGGGAGGCTGAGGCAGGAGAATTGCTTGAACCCAGGAGGCGGAGGTTGAGGTGAGCCGAGATCGTGCCATTGCACTCCAGTCTGGGTAACAACAGGGAAACTCCATCTCAAAAAAAAAAAAAAAAATCATTCTCTCTATAAAATGCAGATTCATTTCCTGGGAATCTGTCAGGATGCTGTTCTAAGAAATTAATGCATGAGATCTAATGTAACCATAATTAACAACCTTAGGCTTCCACATACACTTACTGTTGAAAGAAATGCACACACACAAATGGATGTGATCCAGGTTTAACATGTGGCCCAAATTAGGTATATATGCATTGTTCCTTTGGGAAAATTATAGGAGAAAAAAATCTCCTTAGAGATAGTAACTAAACCAACCTCAACTCCCAGCTGGCTTCATTATTCTCTTGTCTTCAATATAATAAAAACTTTCTAGCATTTATACCTAAACAATCTGGGGAAAACTTCTTCCATATAAATTGTAAAGTTCTTAACTACCTAAATCTAGCCATCCCAATGCATTATTTTATAATTAATGCACACTGTTAAGACCTCACCCATTAAGCATCTTGCTAACACCTAAGTAAATAAAGGGTGGAAACTCACATATTACATATATAAAACAACATTTTACAAAGTTTAAAGCATACAGTAATAAGAAAAGCTACTGACAAGCGGAGATCATGTTAGACACTGTTGCTGGTTTTGCATGGCCTGGCCTCCGCTCCTCTCCTCCTGAATGCCCTCTCTTCTTGCTCACTGGCCGTGTCCCACTGACCTTCAGACACTCCTTCCTGCCCTAGGTCATCTCTACAGGCCAGTCCTACAGCCTATCACAGTCGCCTCAGGAAACAAGTTTTCTACTAACCTTACACTCGCATATCACCTCCCAAGAAATAACTGCATAAGAATCACTAACTTCTAACTCAGCTCAGGGATCACCTGGCACAGTACCTGACACTTAAAAAACGCGTTGCTTAGTCTCTCCAAAAACCAAGCACTTATTTAAAATGCTGCTTCAAGCCAGATACACTTTGGGAAACTTGCCTTTGTTGTGCCTGCTGTTCAATGCCCAACTCACAGACGGCAGGCCCCTCCACGTGCATAAACATAGTCAAAGCGGCTGCTGAAACGGTGCTGTCTCTTTCATCCCTCCCAATAACTAACTGCACCAGGAACTGCATCCCATCCCAGGAGTGCTCAGAGCCAAAGGTCACCTCGAAGCTTTGTCCTCACAAGGTGCCTGACAGGCACCCCCAAAGCAGGCCCGGATGTCCCCTTTACTGGTCTAAGGGACTGCAGACAAAAAATATTCTCTCTAGGTTCTAGAGAGCTGGGCTTAGGAGGAGAGGTTGTTTCTCTGGAAATCCAACTCCATCTTTTAGAGACAATGAGAATTTACTGCTAGAATTCTGTTAAAGCCATATGGTGTCTGGGCGCTCCAAAACCTTTGCAAGGATAACGACTTTCTAGGGACCGTACAACAATGAATGAGAACACTATCAATGGAAAAACGTGGAACACATTTTTCCATTGTAAAATGGTCAATTTACAAACATTTGAAATGGGATCCTTCTGTACATTTGGGACTGCCTCCATGTGACCAAGCAGCAAAAACAAACGGGGACGTTTGTAGGACTCGACTTTTCAGGCTCGCAGTGGAGACCTCGCCGAGTTATTTACATTTCAGCAAACTGTTGCCCGGGAACAAAATCAAAATGTAGCTTCACACTTTGGTGACACATGGTAGAACTTTTTGTATCAAATTTAAAAAAAAAATCAACTTACATTTCTATTCCTCAACTACATGCTACAATTAAGGAAATTTTTGCCAGTTTTATCTCCTAAGTACAGACGATTGACACCATCCCTGCCCCAAGAAGATTTTTAAAAACCTATTTAAGAAGGCCAGGCACGGTGGCTCACACCTGCAATCCCAGCACTTTGGGAGGCCAAGACAGGTGGATCACAAGGTCAGGAGATCATCTTGGCCAACAGGGTGAAACCCTGTCTCTACTAAAATACAAAAAATTAGCTGGGCGTGGTCCCAGCTACTCCAGAGGCTGAGGCAGGCGAATTGCTTGAACCCAGGAGGTGGAGGTTGTAGTGAGCCAAGATCATGCCACTGCACTCCAGCCTGGCGACAGAGTGAGACTCCATCTCGAAAAATAAAAAATAAAACTAATTAAGGAGAAGCTATCAATTTAAAACAGGAACATAAACCCAGCATGGTGGTTTATGCCTGTAATCCCAACACTTTGGGAGGCTGAAAACAGAAGGACTGCTTGAGGATAGGAGTTCGAGGCCAGCCTGGGCAACATAGCAAGAACTCATCTCTATTAAAAATTTTAAAAAGGCCGGGAGCATGGCTCATGCCCATAATCTCAGCACTTTGGGAGGCTGAGACCGGTGGATCACGACGTCAAGAGATCAAGACCATCCTGGTCAACATGGTGAAACCCCGTCTCTACTAAAAATACAAAAATTAGCTGGGCATGGTGGCACACGCCTGTAGTCCCTGCCGCTGGGAAGGCTGAGGCAGGAGAATTGCTTGAACCCAGGAGGCGGAGGTTGCGGTGAGCCGAGATTGCACCATTGCACTCCAGCCTGGGTAACAAGAGTGAAACTCCATCTCAAAAAATAAAAAAATAAAAATGAGCCAAAGTCCGGTGGTGCGCACCGGTAATCCCAGCTACAGAGAAGGCTGCGAACTCCATCTCAAAATAAATAAATAAATAAATAAATAAATAAATAAATAAATAAATAAATTTCAATTTGTTAACAAGACCAAGACTTCAACCTAACTAGGCCAGCTGGGTTAATTTCTTATTCTATTTATTTGAGGCAGGGTCCCGCTCTGTCCCCCAGACTAGGGTGAAATTTGACTCGATCACAATTCACTGCAACCTTGACCTCCCAAGCTCACGCTATCCTTCCAACTCAGCCTCCCTTACCCGGGAGTACAGGAGTTTGCCACCGCACCCGGCCCTGATTTTCAGTTTTTGTAGAGAGGGGGTTTCACCATGTTGCCGAGGCTGGTCTCCAACTCCTGGGCTCAAACGACCCGCCCACCTCAGCCTTCTAAAGTGCTGGATTCCAGGCATGAGCCACCACACCCAGGCAATTTCTTATTTTTGGTCACAGCAGCCATTACTCCAAAATGCCTTCCTCTAAATGTTGGTCGCAGCCTGACCTCGTTTAAGTTGCCACCATTTCTCTGTATCATGCTAGTTACTGGAGTAACTATGTATCTTAGGGTAGCCAATTGGTCTATAAACTACAAACTCTCCATCCACCCTTCCCCTTCCAGAAAAAGGGAGAATAAAAAATGCAGGCCTTTCCAAGGAGTTTCTATTATGAGATCGATCTCACCCTCCTAAGAATAATTTCTTCGTGTTCTGAACACACGGATGCTAATAAAACTATCGCTGATGCAAGGGAAAAATAAGAAGCGCTATAAACCCAACCGCGAACTCCAAGTTCAGCCCAAAGTAGGTTCAACTTTGTTTCACTCTGAAAAGTAACTTTTTGTTGCCAAGGGACAAACTGATGTCTGTTGAGAACTTTTCATCCTGATTCCTTCTTACCAAAGTTTAAAAAAAAAATAAAAATAAAAGCTGGATTTTCCACTATCCTATACAGTCCACAAAAGGTCAGAAAATTCTTGAAATTCGAAGTTCCCCAGGTCCTGGACTGCAGGACGGGAACAACCCTCGGTGGGATGATGGGTTATACAATCATGGTTCCCAGAACAAGATCCACCAGAATAATCCGCCCCGGAGACAATGACATCATGTGAGCTACCAGGCAGGAAGTTGGGCTCAGAGAAGTGAAGGGTCAAGTCTTGAAGGCTCACCCTGGAGGATAACCCCTAGCCCCCAATCTAAAGAAGACAAAAGTCACCGCCAGCGGGGGGGGGGGGGGGGTGGGGGAACTACTTTAAAGAGAAAGTGAACCCACAGGGAAGAAATAAATCGGCAAATGAAACCAAGAACACCCAACTTCAGGGCCATTCCTGCGGGCTCCGACGCCCTGGCGAGCCTCTCCACACCGAGGGGCCTCACCGGTGCCCCGCTGGCGAAACTCTTCTGCAAACGCGCAGCGGGAACAAAGCGACGTGGAGTTCCTGCCTCCAACTTTCCCAGCCGCCCCGCCGCGCGAGGGCAGGCGCCGACCCCGAGGGCCGGGGGCCGCCGCTCCGCACAAAGCCGCCCCCGACTCCGTGACAGCCACAAGTGGCCGGGCGCGGGGCTCCAGGACCGCAAGGACCGCGCGTGACCCCGCGCCCCCCGCCCGCGCACCAGACCCCGCGGGGCTCGCGACCACCACGCAGGCAACTTTCCCTCGGGGACCGGGCGGACCCCGGCGCGGACCCGAGGCGACTAGGGGACCCCGGGAGCTCCTAAGCGCTCCCCGCCCCCCACGCCGGCCGCTCGCCCCGGGCACCGGAGCCTAGCCTGCGCCCCAGCCGACCACCCACCTGCACAGCTCGGGGAACGGGGCGGTCTGGGACTGCGTGGCCCCCGGGGCCGCAACCAGCAGCAGCAGCTGCAGCAGGAGCAGGGAGCGCTGCGGGCGGCGGGAGGGCGCGGGCCCCAGGTGGGAGCTCCGGCCGGCGGCGGCCCCCATCGCGCAGGGCCCGGGCTGCGCGGCGGGCGCGGGGCTGGCGGCGCGCGACTGCTGCGGGCAGCGCCCGGGAAGGGGTCGTGCCGCGAGGGCAAAGGCGGAGGCGGAGGCGAAGCGGGAGCCCGAGGTGAGAGCGGCTCGCCTGGGCTCGGCGACAGCGGCAGCGGCGGCCCCGGAATCGCGTCACGTGACCGCCGCCCGGCACCGCCCCCCACCCCCGCCCCCCGCTCACGTGACTCCCTTGTTCAGGTGACCCCCGCCCGCCCCGGCTCCGCCCAGGCCCGGGTCACGTGAGCGCAGCACGCGCAGGACTGGAAGCAGCGCGGGCGGGGCGCGGGCTCCAGGTGACTCCCGGGGCCTGAGCCCCTCCGAGGGCTGGGCGCGGTGGGGGTGCCGAGCCGGGCCTCAGTTTTCCCTCCCACCGCGCCCTCCTGGATCGTGGTGGGCGCTTCCCAGCTTACCGCAACTGTTCCTAATCTCGACCGACGGGTAGGGAAAAATAGGGAACTTGGATCGAAGTGCCAGGGCGGTAAATACCTTGGCATAGCCGCGTGGCAGCGGATCCGTGGCGGGGCGGGGGGGGAGACACACTTTTCCTGCCCAGTGGAGTCACATCATGGAGGTTTCCAACCTTGGCCCATCAGAGCCTCTCAGACCTTCTGTGGGAATGTTATTTCCCAAGCGTGGGCTTCCTACGGCAAGGAAGGCAACACAAATGCAGCAAGGTGAAAGAGTGCACCGAAGTGCCGCTGAGTGCCGCTCAGCAAAGCTTTATTAACTCGCTGTGCGGATGGCCATGAGCTAGCCACGATGAAAGAACAATAAACCTAAACGACTTCAACTAAAAAAATTTACTTTCTTTTAGAGCAAACAAAGATACAAACTAATCATTATTGAAAATAGTAATCATCATCATAAAAAGCTCATCTTTTTTTAGTGCTTATTCCATACCAGACACTGCTAAGCATTTAAGCATGAATCTGCAAAAACCTATGAGGTGAGAACCTACTTATAGATGAGGAATTGAGGCACAAAGATATTGAGTAACGTACTCAAAGACACTCCAGGATGTGGCAGAGCTGGGATTCAAACACATACAGATAATCACGACCCAATAATAGCTAATATGTCTTGAGCACGTAATTATGTACCAAGTACTGAAGTGTTCTGACACTGATTTAGCTCATTCAATCCTAACACAGTCCTTTAAGAGGGGTACCTTTATTGTACCCATTTTACAGATAAGGAAAGTGAGGAATGGAGAAATTAAATAACTAGCAAGTCTTGCAGCTAGTAAGTGAAAAAGCTAGGTTTGAGGCAAAGCCAGGTTTGAACCCAAGCCAGTCACAAGCCTGTGACCTAACCACTGTGCTATTAATTGTAGTGGTTCAAAGGAGAGCTCAGGTGTAAACCGGACGTCAAAAAAGGGTTTGTGGTTTGCAACTCCAGTGTTGTAATAGATACAGGCAAGGACCATCAGTGAATACTAAAAGCATCTGGTGAAAAATTATTGTGAACCAGAATATTCACTTTGCCTCACAGTATGACCTTCAAAGTATGTTTATTTCCTTAATAATGACAAAATATATGTTCACAGTGGAAAGATCTGGTAGAACCACCTTAATCAAGTGATTAAAATTAGTATCACCAATTTTTTAAACACTAGCATTTTCTGCTTTCTAAAGTGATGCAATAAAAAATAATTCTAAAGGATATTATTGAAAAGATGGTATAATCATGACTCAGATGTAGAATGAACATGTGTCAAAGGTATTCCTTAGCTCATTCATTAATGTGAGAACCAGTAACATGTCACAGCTGGTTCAAAGGAAAATCCAAAGAGAATCCAGCAAATAGCCAGGCAGTTAAGAATGCTGAAGTGAGGTTGCGCGACAGATGGAAAATTGGTCAGTAGCCGTACATCAGAAAACAACTGCATACCCAGTGGACACAATGTGCATTTCTAAAGACAAAAATCATATATATTACGATCAGTATTCTACAATGTACAGAGTTGGAAAATACCTCAAAAACAATGGGAGGCACAAGACCCCATAAAATCAGATAACCCCAAAGAGTGTACTAGACAACACCTGGCGTTCCATTACAGTTGACCACTGATACTTTTGGTCCATTTCCAAGTCTTTCATAGTTATTCCCTGTGGTACACACTATCACTTATGTGGTAGTGTTGCCAAGAAGTTTAACTTAAATCTGAGATAAAACAATCACATTCAAATTGTGAAAGATACAACAGGAAAACTGAACTGGACGATTACAAAACATTAATGCTCTGAAAAACAATTCTCCAAAATAAAAAAAGTGGAAGTGCTATTCCAGATCAATGTAGCCATAACCCGTGGGTCAAACCTGGCAAGGCAGCCGTTTTGTAAATAAAGTTTTGTGGGAATATGGACACACCTGTGTTTCTGTATTGTCTATGGCTGCTTTTGCCTGCAATGACAAAGCTGAATAGTTGCCACAGAGGCTGTATGACTTGAAAATCCTAATGTATTTTGCCATATGGCCCTCCACAGAAAAAGCTTGCCAACCTCTGTTCTAGATTAGTGGTTTTAAAAGTGTGGTCCTTAGGCTGGCAGCTTTTGTGTCACCTGCCAGCTTGTTAGAAATGCCAAGGCATGGGTCCTGCCCCAACCTGTTGAATCAAAATCTCTGGAGATGGGCCCCAGGAGATTGCTCTAACAAGCTCTGCAGGAGAGTCTCATACACGTGGAAGTTTGAAAAACATTGTCCTAAATTAAAGAAGACTCAAAAGGCATGACAACAAAATGCAATGCCTGATTCTTAATTGGAGCCTAGACCCAAAAATAGGAAGGTATAAGGAACATTTGGAGACCACTGGAAAATTTTTAGTATAAATCATATGTAAGAGACTTTAAAGCAGCAGTCCCCAACCTTTTGGCACCAGGCACCAGTCTCATGGAAGACAACTTTTCTACGGTTGATGGAGGGGGTTGTGGGGGATGGTTACACCAGGCATCACAAGGATGGTGCCTACTAGACCCCTTGTATGAACAGTTCACACTAGGGTTCACACTCCTATGAGAATCGAACAGCACCACTTATCTAACAGGAGGCGGAGCTCAGCGGCAATGCCCTCATTCACCTCCTGCTGTGTGGCCAGGTTCCTAATAGGCCACTGACCAGTACCAGTCCATGGCCTGGAGGGTTGGGGGACCCCTGCTCTAAAGTCAAATACTGTGGGACATAATTTTCCTGTATTTCATTTAAATTTTCTGGAAAACCTTTGAGGAAACAGAGACGCACAGATGTCAGCCTTAGAACCCCTATTATAGGTTGAATTGTGTCCCCTAAAAGGATATGTTCAACTCATAATGTCCAGTACTTCAAGTGTGACCTTATTTGAAAATAGGGTCATTCCTTAAAGATTAATTATGATGCGGTTATACTAGAGTAGGGTGGGTTCTTAATCCAGGACAACTGGTATACTTATAAGAAGGGGCAGGAGGCACACAAGGAGAACAGTGGTGCCATGCATCTGCAAGCCAAGGAACACCAAGGATTGCCAGCAACACCGGAAGCTAGGACAAAGTCATGGAACAGATTCTCCCCTAGAGCCTTCAGAGGGAGCGTGGCCCTGCCAATGCCTTGGTTTTGGACTTCTAGCCTCCAGAACAGTGTGAGACAATATCTGTCATTTTAAGCCACCCATAGGTACTTTGTCATGGCAGCCTAGAACACAAATAGCCAAGAACACAAATGACCCTCAACTGAGAGTACAGATCCAGGCTTGGCATCCAGGTGCTCCAACCACTGCTCTATTGTCATGACCCATTCTTCCTGCACGTGACATATGGTCTGGCTTTGGACACACAAGCTCAAGGACAGAAATAGCAGCTACTGAGGATGTCCCTGCATGGTGTCAACAATAGCAGGGGCAGGTGACACTAATAGCTGCCCCTTTGGAACACAAACCATGAGCTATCAAACTGATGACATGCACACAGCATTCTGAAACCCAAACAGAGTCTCACCCCAAAGATCCAGGAACTTTTTAGAACACCCAGAAAGGAGCATGAATCTACCAAAAGACCCTCAAAACACATTGTGATTCATTTTGGGCATTTCTTGAATCCTAAGATCACAAATAAACTGCCAAGAAAAATTGTACAGTAGCTAATACTGAATGATAAATTTCATGAGTAAGATAAAGCTGCTGTGATTATATGTGATACATGCTCAAAGCGAAGTGTCACGATGTTGGCAACTTTCAAATGATTTGAGGGGAAAAAAGAATATATGTGTGGACAGCAAGCACGTTAAAAATAGTAACAATCGCAAATGGAGGTGAAGAGTGCATCAGTGCTCTTGTACTATCCTTTCGACTTTTCTGTAGGTTTGACATTTTCAAAATGAGAATTGGGAAAGAGATCTCATCATGAAAGAGATTGCTTTTGAGTGAACCTGGAAGGATAGGTGGAAATTTAGGGAAAGGACATTGCAGGCAAAAAGAACAGCAAGGGCAAGACCATGGTAAAATACAGAAGCTGTATCTGCTATATAAGGCCTTTTGCTTGAGCAAAAGTCACATGAGAATAGAGAGAAACTACTTTTGGCCAAAAACTGTGCTATAGCTAGATCATGGGTTTATAAAATATAATCCCTCCCTCAAGGAGCTCCAGTTTAGGAGATAGTCAATTCTTATATAAATTTGAAATTTTTTATTGTGCCCAGCTCCCAGAGGCTCTTAAATGGGCATCTAATAAGCTCAGATTTGACCGGATATGAAGCAGGGAACAGTAACAGCAGATGCGATAATACATACTGAAGGCTCACTCTGTCAGTATCATTCCTGTATTATATCATTTACTCCTAATAGTAATTCCACAAAATAGGTAATTTTGTCAACCTCATTGAAAAGATGAAAAATTCAGTCATAAAGAAATATGTACCTTGCCGAAGGTCATGCTGTTAGTAAGTGACAGAGCTTGGATGTGAGCTGTATGAGTTGGGACCAGAGCCCATGCTGTTAACTCATAAACTGCCTCCTCATTGAGAGATTTGAAGAATGAGAGAGAGATGTTCTCGGTGACGCATCGGGAAACTCCATCCGGTTTTAAGATAGACTGGAAGCTAATTTATTACAAGTATCAGAATTAAGGTAACAAAATCAACAACAGAAAGCCTGTGTCCTTCAAAAGCACCCAGTTCCCAGTTAGTTAATACCTGGCCAGGTTAACTATCAAATATAATGCCCTAAGGCTTTGGCATGGGAATTCAGAAGGGAATGGGGTTAGAGTCATGAGGCCGGTGTGGTTGGCTGCCTTCCTGCAGGCATCTCATGCCCTTGGTTGCTGGCAAAGCCCCCCTCCACCAGAGGCTGCAGGTGTGAGATTCCCACTTCCTAGACATTCTTACAGCCAGAGCAAGGGCATATGACCCGATCCTGATGATGAAACTCAATGGGAAGTCTCCTGAGATCTTCTGCAAAATGTTTCCTCTTCAATAAGAAGAGATGCAAAGCAGAAATCCCTTCCCCTTTTGTTTTTTGTTTGTTTGTTTTCTAGATGCAGTAATTTCTATACAAAACTGCTATCCCCCCATAACTGTGAGGGAATGTATGGCCCACATAGTGGGAACAAGACAGAAGACATCAGGCTCCTCAATGACTCTGGACCACTTCACCAAAACTCTAGTATCTGATCTTTTGTTTTGTGACAGAATAAATAAATTTGCCTAAGCCATGAGCATGTGTTGTTACTTCATTGCCTCTCTGCTTTGAATGCACCTTCTAGTATATACTCTATGATAAACAAAGGAATTCCTTTAAGCAGTTCTCCTTCTGGCTAAGTGGCATTAAGCTTTTTGAGCAGAGGACACTGGAGGGAAACTGCAGAAGAGATTCTCCTGCTGTTCCCAGGATATCCATACCATAAGGTGCTGACCACCTGCTCCCCAACCCGCATGCTACTGCAGACCAGCTCCAGACTGGCCAGTCTGCTATCCAGCAAGCTGAACCAACCCTTTTCCCATGAGATCTGAATGCCTTGAGATCTAAATGCTTGTCCTTCCTTGGATCCTTTCCATCAGCCTGATGGACTATATAGAGTTTTCTTATGTCTTATAGTTACTCCTTTATCATAGTTAGTAATTATTTATATTAAAACTCCTCTGGGCTGGGCATGGTAGCTCATGCCTGTAATCCCAGCACTTTGGGAGGCCGAGGCAGGCGGATCACAAGGTCAAGAGCAGCTTAGACAATATGGTGAAACCCAGTCTCTACTAAAAAAAAATACAAAAATCAGCTAGGCATGGTGGCATGTACCTGTATTCCCAGCTACTTTGGAGGCCGAGGCAGGAGAATTGCTTGAACCCGGGAAGCAGAGGTTTCAGTGAGCCAAAATCACACCCCTGCACTCCAGCCTGGGCGACAGAGCAAGACTCCATCTCAGAAAAACAAAACAAAACAAAACAAAAAAACTCCTCCGTTTCTACATCCTGATTGGCCCCAAACTGCCACACCGTGTTTAGCTGGTTTGTGTATTGCTTGCAGCCAAAATCATACCAACTGAGTCAGTGCCAGACTTAGCAACTTGTTGGGTAACACAGACAGGAAAGAAAGAGTCAGTGATAACCAACGCTTCTAGATAGGTAGGTTGGTTCCAGAGAACAGAAGAGAGAGGAATTTGAGGAGCAAGATGCTAAGTATCTTTTTGTGCAGTAGCAAGTCTGAGTATTCAGAGGTGACCACTAGACAACTGGTAATGCAACACTGAACACAGGCAGGAAGCCGGCGTGGAAAGTAATCACAGGGAGGCACTGGCCAGGATGGGAGGGTTGACGCTGGGAGGAAGGTGATGAGAAGGATAACTAGACGTTGTCATAGTGAAAGAAATTGCCAGGGAGAGAACAAAAGAGATAAGAGACTCTTGGTATTACCTGTCTATCAGTGTGTAATAAATTACCCCAAATCCAGTGGTGTAACACAACAACCATCATTTATTCTCACTAGTTTCTGTGGGTCAGGAATTTAGACAGGGCCCAGTAGGAATGGCTCATTTCTGCTTTATGACTTCTGGGCCCTCAGCTGGAAGACTTGAAGGCTGGAAACTGGTATCATCTGAAAGCTTTTCACTTGCACATTTGATGGTTCGTGCTGGCTGTCAGCTGAGACCTTAGCTGAAATGCCTACATATAGCCTTCACGTGTGGGCTGTTTCTTCAACTGTGGTAACTGGGTTCTAAGTCAAGCAAGAAGAGAGAGAAGGGAGATTAAGCAAGGTGGAAGCTGCATCCTTCTTATGTGATCCTCAGCCTTGGATCACAGGATACCAATTTTGCCATTATGATTAGGGCAGTCACCAAGCCCTACCCAGCTTCAAGAAGAGGAAACCTGGCCAGGCGTGGTGGTTCACACCTGTAATCCCAGCACTTTGGGAGGCCGAGATGGGTGGATCATGAGATCAGGAGTTCAAGACCAGCCTGGTCAAGATACAGAAAGCCTGTCTCTACTGAGAATACAAAAATTAGCTGGGCATGGCGGCACACACCTGTAATCCCAACTACTTGGGAGGCTGAGGCAAGAGAATTGCTTGAACCTGGGCAGCAGAGGTTGCAGTGAGCTGAGATCATGCTGCTGTACTCTAGCCTGGACAACAAAGCAAGACTCTGTCTCAAAAAAAACAAAAAACAAAAAACAAAAAACAAACAAAAAAAAAGGAAATCTAGACTCTAGCTCTCAGTGAGGGAGGGCCACTCACATCATAAGAAAATGTGGAATGGAATAAATATCCAGGTGTGGCTGTCTTTGGAAAGTACAACTTGCCACACTTGAAGAGTACCACAGTTATGGGGAAGAGAAAATTAGCTAGAAAAGGAGCAGAGACATAGAAAGAGAACGAAGGGGATTTACAGGAGCCAAAAGGAAAGAGAAAGTTTTGGTGAAGAGACATTTGGGGACTGCGTGGAGCTCAGTTATGAGAAACACATGTGAAAAAGATGGTGGTGGCCATGATGTGAACAATACCAGCAAAAATGCCACTTTTAGGTTGGTGGTTTTCAAGAAAAGCCCCCAGATTAATTAGAGACAATCATTACTTAAATTCTCCAACTGAGGAGCCAAGACCACCTCATGTAAGTGAGAAGATAGGGAAAGATACAGTGTCTTTTAAAACAAACCCTTATCTAACTCAAGATGTGTGCCTCAGGTTCCTTATTTTTAAAGTTTCATACCAGTTGAGTCAAAGAGCTCAGAATAAATAAAACCCATTAGATCTCTATCTGGAAGATTTCGTTCATGAAATCATAACAAGAACAAGGTGGCTTATCGAACCACCACCTTTCTCTCTTCTATCTGCATTCTGCAAAAGGCACACTTCAAAGAGAAGACAGTAAAGTTCGTTCAACAAACATCTACTGAATATTTTTTATTATTATTATTTTCTTTGAGACAGAGTTTCGCTCTTGTTACCCAGGCTGGAGTGCAATGGCGCAATCTTGGCTCACCGCCACCTCCGCCTCCTGGGTTCAGGCAATTCTCCTACCTCAGTCTCCTGAGTAGCTGGGATTACAGGCACGCACCACCATGCCCAGCTAATTTTTTGTATTTTTAGTAGAGACGGGGTTTCACCATGTTGACCAGGATGGTCTCAATCTCTTGACCTTGTGATCCACCCGCCTCGGCCTCCCAAAGTGCTGGGATTACAGGCTTGAGCCACTGCGCCCGGCATTGAATATTTATTTTTAATTGATACTTGCCATGTTCATATGTTAAGTTTCTAACGTATGAACTCTCCCAAAGTTCGTATGTTGGAAACTTAAACCACAATGCAGCAGTGCTGGGAGATGGGGCCTAAGGAGAGGTGTTTAGGTCATGAGGGCATCACCCTCATGAATGGAATAGCGCCAATTCTAAAAGGGTTAGAGGCTGCAAGTCTGACCTCGTAATCTTTTGCTCTCACTCTTTGTTGCTCTTCTGCCTTAAGCCATGGGATGATGCAGTCAGAGAGCCCTAACCCAATACTGATACCTTGCTTTTGGACTTCACAGCTTCCAGGACTGTGAGCCAATACATTTCTGTTCTTTATAAATGACCCTGTCTCAGTTATTCTGTTATAGCTGCACAAACAGACTAAGACAATATTATACTTGGTACTAGGGATCGAAGACAAGAAGGCACAGGAATACAGAGACAAGGGATGCACAGTCCCTCCCTGGGGGACTGACAGACAGAGAGACAAATAGATTATTCACAACTCAGTGTGATTAGTAGGTTGGCAATTAAGGGAAACAGCGAATACCTCTAATTCTTTTTTTTTTTTGAGACGAAGTCTTGCTCTGTCGCCATGCTGGAGTGCAATGGCGCAATCTCGGCTCACTGCAACCTCCGCCTCCTGGGTTCAAGCGATTCTTCCACCTCAGTCTCCCGAGCAGCTGGGACTACAGGCGTGTGCCACCACACCTGGCTAATTTTTGTATTTTTAGTAGAGATGGGGTTTCATCATGGCAAGCATGGTCTCGATCTCTTGACCTAGTGATCCGCCTGCCTCTGCCTCCCAAAGTGCTGGGATTACAGGCGTGAGCCACCACGCCTGGCCAAGAATACCTCTAATTCTAACTCAATCTGGAGGAATCTGAGTGGAATTCCCAAAGTAAATGATCTAAGTGGAGTCTTGTGAAGAGGAGTGTTTGGCAGGGGTGGAGGTTGTGGGGAGGGAACTTAGTTGAAAAGAAATACAGCATGAAAATGAGAGAAAGCTTGCCTTGGAATGGGGCCTGTGATAGACTTTGGGAAATGTATCTGGTTCTATGTGGCTAAAATACAGGTAAAAGTGAAAGAGGTGGGAGGTGGAGCTAGTGAGGGAAGCACAGGGCAGGTTTTAATGAACTTTGTGTTTTGCTAAAGACAAATGAAACTTGAGAGGCTTTTTAGCTGTGTAATCACATAATCCAGTTTTCATTTTAGGCGGATCACACTGACCACCATGTGCAGGACAGCTGTGGGGAGCAGTGAGAGGATGACCAGAGGTAGGGGCTCAAGAGATGGGGGCTGATAGACTGTGCCATAACCCAGGTGGTATGGGTTCAGTTGTGACCACTCCCCCCAAAAGATGTTGAGGTCTTAATCTCTAGGAGCCCAGAATGTGACCCTATTTGGAAATAGGGTTGTTGCAGATATAATAGTTCAGATGGGGTGATTCTAGAGAGGGTCCTTAATCCCACATGACCGGTGTCCCTAAAAAAAAGAGCATCACATGATGAGGCAGGCACATGCACAGTGAGAGAGCCATGTGAATGAAGACTGGAGTTGGGCTCCCACAAGCCAGGAAACTCCCAGGATCCAGGAGAGAGGCCTGGAGTAAATTCTTCCCCTATGCCCTACTCAGACCTCAATTTTGGACTTCCGGCCTCTAGACCTGTGAGACAATAAATGTCAGTTGCTCTAAGCCACCCATTTCCTGGCACATTGTTACAGCAGCCCTGTGAAGCGGTGCAGCAGGGGAGAAATGATGAGTGCCCAGTGAAGGAGAGGGAGCAGCAACGGGACAGAAAACAGCAAGAGGCACTCGCCAGGACCCCAGGGTTGACTGGTGGTGGAGGCGGGGAGGAAGAGGAATTAGGATGACTCTCAGGTTTCTGGAAACATGATTATTTGGTGATGCCATCCTCTGGAAAAGAGGAAATGGCCCCAGAGTGCAAGCTTTATTGTTGCGTTTTTCCCACTACTGGATCTTGCTACCTAGAACAAATATTTATTGAATGAATGAAAAATGACTAAAAGACAGAAAAGAGGAAGAATATCTTTTTTATATCCATAATATACATGTAGATCTTTTCAAGTGTCCCCTTTCCCTACCAAGTGTTAAAGTTGGCCGGGTGCAGTGGCTCACATCTGTAATCCCAGGACTTTGGGAGGCCGAGGCAGGTGAATCACAAGGTCAGGAGATCGAGACCATCCTGGTCAACATGGTGAAACCCCATCTCTACTAAAAAATACAAAAATTAGCCAGGCATGGTAGTATGTGCCTGTAGTCCCGGATGCTCAGGAAGCTGAGGCAGGAGAATTTCTTGAACTGGGAGGCTGAGGTTTTAGTGAGCCAAGATTGGGCTGCTGCACTCCAGCCTGGTGACAGAGTGAAACTCCATCTCAAAAGAAAAAAAAGTTCCACATATTTCTTTTTCTGTATAGCCTTATTTGTAATGTTCTCCATTGTCCAGCTTTTTTTTCTCATATTTATTACTCCCTCCCTCTAAGGTGCATATTTTAAGTCAAAACACAGGACCCATGACCCGTTAAAGAAAATCCTCTTACAGATACCACCACAGTTCGTAGCATCTAGTAAGTTCTCAGTAAAAGCTACCTATTGTTATTGTTATCCGAATAATTAAATGTGTGCTATTCTGAAAAATCTGGGACTCTTTTTTCCCCCTTTTTCCCTTCATTTGACATCTTTTTAGCTCCCTTTTTTGTACTTCATTTCATCCCTGACTCTTCTTTCTGAACTGCCTGCCTCCTCCACTATCACTTTTGACCAAAAATGAAAGAAAAAGAGCATCATGTTAGAGGGAGGCATATCAATATTAGTTACCTGTTGCAGCATAAGAAATTACCCCCAAAACATGATGCCTAAAAATGACAGTAAGCACTTACCATCTCTCATACCATCTTTGGTGAGCCAAGGTTGCTGTCACCTGAAGGCTTGACTGGGGCTGACGGAACTGCTTCTGCGAGCTCATTCACATGGCTGGCAAGTTAGTGCAGCTGCTGGTGGGAGGTCTCAGTGCCTTTCCATGGGGGCTCTCCACAGGGCTACCTGAGTATCCTCACAGCGTGGTGACTGAATTTCCCCAGAGCCAGCAAGCCAGGAAACTAAAGTGGACTCTGTGATGTCTTTTAAGAGGTTGCAGGTCATCATGTCAGCCATATTCCATTGGTCATAGACCAACTCTTAGATGATGTGGGAGGAAACTCTATGACAGAATGAATTCCAGAAGGCCAGAGGGACTTGGACCACCTTGGAGGTGAACTACTACAGAAAGATGAGGGGTAGGTGAAGGGCTGAAGAGGAACAGGTGGGGAGCAAGGATTGACTACACAATAAAGGAGAAACAGATGTTACAGGTGTGTCCTTTTTGTGAATCTATGTTCATTTCACATTTTTAAACTTCATTTAAAAAACTTTCTGTGAACTAAACTCATCAAAGTAAATATGAATCAACATTTCATCGGTGTGAAGTTTTCTGTTGAAAATCCATAATTTTGGCAGGACATGGTTGCTCAGTAATCCCAACACTTTGGGAGGTCAATGTGGACAGATCACTTGATGTCAGGAGTTCAAGACCAGCCTGGTTAACAGAGCAAAACCCTCTCTATGAAAAAGACAAAATTAGCCATGTGTGGTGGCTGGCACCTGTAATCCCAGCTACTGGGAGTCTAAGGCAGGAGAAGTGCTTGAACCTGGGAGGTGAAGTTTGCAGTGAACTGAGATCGCTGCACTGTACTCCAGACAGAGTGAGACTCTGCCTCAAAAAAAAAAAAAGAAAAAAGAAAGAAAATTTGTAATTTAATCCCAGTGCTTATTAAATCCTATTCTAGTTGTTGTTTGCATGTCTTTTTAAAATGGAGTGTCTGGCTGAGCATGGTGGCTCACGCCTGTAATCCAAACACTTTGGGAGGCCAAGGCAGGTGGATCGCCTGAGATCAGGAGTTCGAGACCAGCTTGACCAACATGGACAAACCCCATCTCTACTAAAAATACAAAATTAGCCAGGTGTGGTGGCACATGCCTGTAATCCCAGCTAATTGAGAGGCTGAGGCAGGAGAATCGCTTGAACCTGGCAGGTGGAGGTTTTGCTGAGCTGAGATCATGCCATTGAACTCCAGCATGGGCAATAAGAGTGAAACATCTCAAATAAATAAATAAATAAATAAAATGGAGTGTCCAGTGTTTTATGATAAATTATACAATATCCCTTCCATTTTCTTGTGCTCCTCTCACCCCTCTATTCACATTAGCATGTAGAATTGCAGCTCCTCAGGACTGAAATCATCATTATGGACATATTAATTTCAGCAGGCCTACGTCAGTGTTGCTGTGTGTAAAAGGCAGCATTGGCATGCATTGTGAAACATGCAAGCCTAGCCCAAGACATTATCCCAATGGAGCTGGTAGGAGAGAGAGCTTTGGGCTTCCAGCTTAGACTCTAGCCTCTGCCTACCAGCTCTATGACATTGGACAGGTTGTTTAACCTCGACTCCACTTTCTTCATCTCGAACAAGGGGTCAACAAACTTTCTGTAAAGGGACAGATCATACATATCTTAGGCTTTGTGGATCATATGGTCTCTTACAACCACTCAATCTGCGATCGTGGCAGGAAAACAGTTATAAACAATACGTAAGCATGTGAGCATGGCTGTGTTCCAATAAAATTTGATTTACAAAAACAGGCAGCTGGCCAGATTTGGTGCAAAGATTATAGTTTGCCAACCTCTGATCTAGAAAATGACATATGTAGACGACATTGTGGTTGAATGCTTAATATCTATTATATCCCAACCAATGAGTCTAAGGCAATCAAGATGTCTAACCCCTGGGCCACATTAGTATAGAAACAGGCCTGCCTAAGCCATTCTGTTCCTGCCTGCCTGCCTGCCTGCCTTCCTTCCTTCTTCCTTTCTTCCCCTCCCTTCCTCCTTCCTTCCTTCCTCCCTCCCTCCCTCCCTTCCTTCCTTCCTTCCTTCCTTCCTTCTTCCTTCCTTCCCCTCCTTTCCTTCCTTCCCCTCCTTTCCTTCCTTCCTTCCTCCCTTCCTTCCTTCCTTTCTTCCTTCCTTCTTTCACCTCCCTTCCTCCTTCCTTCCTTCCTTTCTCCTTTTCTCTTTGTTTTCCTTCCTTCCTTCCTTCCTCCCTTCCTCCTTCTTTCCTCCCTCCCTCCTTCCTTCCTCCCTTCCTTTCTCCTTCTCTTTGTTTTCCTTCCTTCTTCCCTTGCTTCCTTTTTTCCTTCCTTCCTTTCTCCCTTTCTTCTCTTTCTTTTCTTCTTTCCTTCTTTTCTTCCTTCCTTTTTTCTTCATTCTTTCCTCCTTCCTTCCTTCCATTCTCCATTCCTTCCTTCCTTTTATCTTTGTTTTCTGAAAAATAGCAATGGGTAAAGTTGAGTTTAAGGAATGTGAGCCTGGAATAAAAACAGGTCTTCTGTGATTTTCTAGCTTCGGTTTCTGAGTAAATCATGGCATATCTGGTATTGCTAGTTCTCATGAGTAATATTCCATAGTATCAAAAAAAGGTATACATAAGGATTTGTGGTTATTTATTAAAATCAAAAAGTGCTGAAAACCTTATAAAGTTACAACACTCAGTCTTTTTCTCTCTCTGGCATTCTCTCTTCCTAGGGAGGTTTAGTAGGATCAGTAGTATTTGTTTTTCTACTTATTTTTTATCTTTCTCTCATGACCCAGTTCTGTGATGATTTAAAATTTGAAACAAAAAAATAAAATAATTCAATATCACATTTCATAACTTATGTTGCTTGCAACTATGTTGTATGTACAGCCTACCAGAGATAGATGATAAATTGCAGCCCTCACTTGGAAGTCTCTGCACTGCACTATGTCTTGGACTGAGTGATTGACAATCAACCCTACAACCCTGCAAGGTATTATTCCCTTTATTTCACACATAAACAAATTGAGGTTCAGAAGTGGCTAAGCGACTGGGCATGGTGGCTGAAGCCTGTAATCCCAGCACTTTAGGAGGCCAAGGTGGGCAGATCACGAGGTCAAGAGATCGAGACCATCCTGGCCAACACGCTGAAACCCCAACTCTACTAAAAATACAAAAAAAAAAAAAAATTAGCTAGGCATGGTGGCGTGTGCCTGTAGTCCCAACTACCTGGAAGGCTGAGGCAGGACAATTGCTTGAACCTGGGAGATGGAGGTTGCAGTGAGCCAAGATCACGCCACTGCACTCCAGCCTGGCACCTGGTGACACAGCAAGACTCTGTCACAAAAAAAAAAAAAAAAAGAAGTGGCTAAGCAACTTGCCTAAGGTTATAGAACAAAGAAGTGGAGGGGCCTGAACTTATATCCAGGTCTGCAAGAAGTCAAAGGCATTTACAGAGGGAACCCCTCAGTTTGGAAACAACAGGAAGTGTGTACCTGTCAGGAGTTTGTGCTTATCCAGTGCTACTGGCTGCAGTGCTGAGTTCCAGGGTGGGACATGCCACACTGGGGGAGGCAGGCAGGGCCCTGGGGAAGTGCACGTTGGACCACGAGTGGGCAAAGGGACAGCAAGCCGTCTGCCAGGGAGAGGGGTAAACTCAAGCTGGGATTAGCCACCTGGAAATGTCACAGCTGCTTTTGCATCCAGGGAAGTCACACATTTGATTAATGGCAGAACTGGGCTCCAGTTTACACATTTGATTAATGACAGAACTGGGACCCAGGGGAATCCTAGTTTCTGACTCCAATTCCATTCTTTCCCATAAACCAACTATCTTTCCTTCAAGCCCAGCAAAAAACTCTCCTTCTCCTAGATACCTTGCTTGCCCCTCTTAGGCCCTAGTGGCTGCTGTTCCAAGTGCCAGGGACACGCACGATGTTGCCCCGGCTGGAGTACTAGATGTTGACTGACATAGAAAAGTGTCCTCTGGGCCGGGCACGGTGGCTCACACCTGTAATCCCAGCACTATGGGAGGCCGAGGTGGGTGGATCACAAGGTCAAGAGATCGAGACCATCCTGGTCAACATGGTGAAACCCTGTCTCTACCAAAAATACAAAACATTAGCTGGGCATGGTGGCACATGCCTGTAATCCCAGCTACTTGGGAGGCTGAGGCAGGAGAATTGCTTGAACCCAGGAGGTGGAGGTTGTGGTGAGCCGAGATCGCGCCATTGCACTCCAGCCTGGGTAACAAGAGTGAAACTCCGTCTCAAAAAAAAAGAAAGAAAGAAAGAAAGAAAAGTGTCCTCTGGGGACACTCAGGGTCTACGGGACCCTTTCAAGGCATTCGTGAGGTTAAAGCTATTTTCATAATACTGTAAGACATCTTTTGCTTTCTTCACTCTCATTTGCAGATGTATGAACAGGGTTGTTTCCCAGAGGCAGTCTGATGTGTAATGATGTCACCTCTCCACTAATGGCACACAGGCTTATTCCTGTGTGTTGATATTTTCTCCATTATAATTTTGACTATGGTAAATATCAAGATACAACTCACATCTTTAAAAAGCTCTTTGATTTTAAGAGTGCAAAGTGGTCCTGAAACCAAAAGGTGTGGGAACCTTGGACCTGGAAGCTCCTATGCCTACCTGAATTTAGCATCACTTGACATCAGCTCAACTATATCCATAAGTCACTCCACCGTCCCCATAATCTATGTGAGAAAACCATTTGAGCAGCAAAGAGGGTGCCCTTTGATTTTATGACACATTTTTCTGATGGGTCTGTTTAAGTCAGTCCTACCAACATTCCTAATTAAAATAACAGCTGCCAAGCAAGCAGGAACAAGGTCTTCCCACCATGCCAAGCCTATAGTCACTCTCAAGGAAGTATCAACCTCTTTAGATTAAAAAAAAAAAAGTCTTTGGTTACAGCTACTACTCCAGAAAATGGTCCCTGAAAGGTAGTTGTTTCTAACTGCCCCTGCGCTCTTCATTTGATTTTGCACCTTAAAGCTGTGCTTTGCTGTTAAGCAATTTAGTTCTCGAGTTTGCGAAATAGCTCCAGTGTGATTACTGAGCAGCTCTTACAAGGATTTCCTGTTTCCCAAGAGTATACTATAGGAGTTGTGGTCACGGAAGTTGCAAAGGGCCAGAGGCAGTGAAGGGGGACTAATTATTTGTGGATTATTGCCTTACATTTTCTGTCCCACAGACTCCGTGCAGATGGTGTGATTGTTCACACAGCGGGGGCAGATTTGCCATCAAAGAGACAGGAAATCTTGGCAGGAGGCACATGGGCACCAGGGGTGTGTCCCCCAACTGACCTTGGCGTCCCTCCAGCAAATCTCGCCTTTTTGGTGAATGAGGAAGGCAGTTTGTGTGGCCTCTGCCAAGGCGAATCGGGCTCAGGGGTTCCCATCGCTGGAACTTGTTCACTTTAGGCTAGGAGAGAATTCAGATGCATTTTACAAACGAACAGCAAATGCACACTCCCCTTTACCTGTACAGGTGTCATTAACTAATCATTTATAAATGGGACCCCCTTCCTGGGAGTCTCCTCCTGGGGATTACTGTTAGCAGACAAGGTGGATCCCGGGTCTGTTGATAGAAGACGTCTGCTTTCTTTGCCTTGCTGTTACCATTCATCAAGATTTTGTGGGATGGCTAGTCCTCGGCAGAACACAAACAAAAGCAGATGACCCCGAAAGGTTGAAAAATGTGTATGGACTGAAACAGAATTTGTAAATCACACAAATGTGCAGAACTAGTCTGGTTCTGGTTCTAAAAGCAGAAGCTAGTCTGGGAGGTCCTTGAAATAATGAAATGAGGTCCTTCACTTAGAGCACACACAGAACACCAGAGTCTCCAGAGACAAAACAAGTCTTTATAGTTCTCCTCTTTCCAGACTTCAAAGCGGCCCCCAGGCCAGGTCTCCATCAGCTCCAGCCTCCTGATGACCTTCCGCCTTTCTCTACGCCTCACCTACACTGCAGCCTCCGGGCACATTTTATAGTGTTTGGATGCTTTAGAATCAGGTTTTCAAAGCTTTCATCAGTGAATTTCCTCACTCAGCTCTCCAACCCAACCCCACCCAAAAGTCCTTCACTTGTAACCTGA
This sequence comes from Saguinus oedipus, assembly GCA_031835075.1. Taxonomy (NCBI): domain Eukaryota; kingdom Metazoa; phylum Chordata; class Mammalia; order Primates; family Cebidae; genus Saguinus; species Saguinus oedipus. Next base: position 169,911,449 of record CM063172.1, on the reverse strand, counting down.
GGGCTCCTCCTCAAAGACCAGAGTTGGCAAATACTTGGCGATGTGGCCCAGAAGCCACAGGCCTCAGGGCCAGATAGAAGATTCAGATTCAGATTCACAGAGCAGGTTTGCTGCTCCTAGCACTGGTACAGGAGGAGGATGGGAGGAAGAAGTCTGTTCTAGAGGAAGCGAAAGATTGAGAGAGCACAGAGCGAGGGTCAGGCAGTCCCCTGTCTGAAAGGGGTGAAGGAAGCAGCTGGCAGAGAGGTCCACTTCTAGCCCCCTGGGGAGTATGCCCGGCCTGTTGCCTGACAATCCTCTCGTTTTAGTTGACTCAGCCTGTGCCTCAAGACTTTCCAGTCTATCACTCAAGAGCCCAAAATGCTCCAAAATCCCCCTAGGGCAGAAGACGGAGGTGCTTGTGGAAGTGAACTTCTGGGGAAGAAGGTTGGGCAGGAGGAGGGGAAACCTCAGCTTTGTCCAAGATGAGCTTAGCTGGAAGCAGTGTTTAACTCCCAGCAGGAAAGTGCCGAGAGTTACACGTCCCCCTGGGGAATGGGGAAACTCCACCTTCAGCGTGGGAAATGTGTATAACGATCAGAGTAATTTTCCACCAAAAGGCAGCGCTCACCCTGTAAGTGTGATGAGGGAACCTGAGGGTCATTCGGAATATAGATGCAGGAAGTTCTGGGGAAGGAGTCCAGCCCCCTACCTTCCAAGGCTGTGTGGGGAGAATAAACACTAGATAGAAACTTCAGAAAAATTCAAGAGTGCTTAGCCCTTGAGGCTGGAAACCCCAAAGAGAATTCCCACACCCACAGAGCATCTGAGTGGTTGGGTAGCACCAGTCCTGAGGTGCTCTGGCAGATGGGCTTGAGAGAGGCTTCGCATGGGGGTGGAGGGGGACGGGGGTGGAGGAGGATCAGAGGGGAAAGGACATGACTACGGTACCTGGGGGGCCAGTGGTCCTGAAGAGGCTCTTCCAACTGGGACAAAGAGGACCAATACAGTTGCCCCAGTAATGCATGTCCTACAGGGCAGTGCACGTCTTCGGAGGTTTCAACCTAAAATAATCAAAAAGGTCAGAATCCAGTTTAAAAAGTTTATTGAAGCACAGTGGTTGACAATAGCCACCCAGGAGCATAGCTTCAAGTTGCCCTGAATATGAACACATGAGGGTGATTCTCTCACAGTACAAAGTGATCCCTGGTACCCCAAAAGCCAAAGAGATCAGGTCATGTGATGCAAAAGAAAGCCCAGCTTCAGGCCTAAGAGGAACCTACCTGTCCACAACTCCTCAGACTCCACAGGAAGACCGAAGATCCCAGCAAGGGGGTGAATCACACTTTTTTTCTGTGTTTTTTAGGGGTCCGAGTTGCTAGAATCCCCCTCTAGATTTCTTCATATGCTACTGAAGACCGTAAGAGGAAGCAGCAGCTAAAAATCAGCTTTTAATTCAGTTGACTTTGACCTCTGAGCTTTTTGTTTTGTTTTGTTTATATGTTAAGTTCTGGGGTACATGTGCAGAATGTGCAGGTTTGTTACATAGGTATACATATGCCATGACAGTTTCCTGCACCCATCAACCCATCATTTACATTAGGTATTTCTCCTAATGCTCTCCCTCCCCAGCCCCTCACCCCCTGACAGGCATATGATGTTCCCTTCCCCATGTCCATGTGTTCTCATTGTTCAACTCTCACTTATGAGTGAGAATAAGGGTGTTTGGTTTTCTGTTCCTGTGTTAGTTTTCTGTGAATGATGGTTTCCAGCTTCATCCATGTCCCTGCAAAGGACATGAACTTTTCATGGCTGCATAGTATTCCCTGGTGTATATGTGCCACATTTTCTTTATCCAGTCTATCTTTGACAGGCCTTTGGGTTGGTTCCAAGTCTTTGCTATTGTGAATAGTGCTGCGATAAACATACATGTGCATGTGTCTTTATAATAGAAGATTTTATAATCCTTTGGGTATATACCCAGTAATGAAATTGCTGGGTCAAATGGTATTCTGGTTCTAGATCCTTGAGGAATTGCCACACTGTCTTCACAATGGTTGGACTAATTTATACTCCCACCAACAGTATAAAAGCATTCCTATTTCTCCACATCCTCTCCAGCATCTGTTGTTTCCTGTCTTTTTAATTATCACCATTGTAACTGGCATGAGATGTATCTCATTGTGGTTTTGATTTGCATTTCTCTAATGACCAGTGATAATGAACTATTTTTCATATGTTTCTTGGCCACATAAATGTCTGTTTTTGAGAAGTGTCTGTTCATATCCTTTGCCCACTTTTTGTTGAAGTTATTTTTTTCTTGTAAATTTGTTTAAGTTCTTTGAAGATTCTGGATATTAGACTTTTGTCAGATGGATAGATATCAAAAATTTTCTCTCATTCTGTAGGTTGCCTATTCACTCTGATCATAGTTTCTTTTGCTGTGCAGAAGCTCTTTAGTTTAATTAGATATCATTTGTCAATTTTGGCTTTTGTTGCCATTGCTTTTGGTGTTTTAGTCAAAAAGTCTTTTCCCATGCCTATTTCCTGAATGGTATTGCCTAGGTTTTCTTCTAGGGTTTTTATAGTTTTTAGGTCTTATGTTTAAATCTTTAATCCACCTTAAGTTAATTTTTGTATAAGGTGTAATAAGAGGTCCAGTTTCAGTTTTCTGCATATTGCTAGCCCATTTTCCCAATACCATTTATTAAATGGGGAATCCTTTCCCCATTGCTTGAATTTTATCAGGTTTTTCAAAAATCCAATGGTTGTAGATGTGTGGCATTATTTCTGAGACCTCTGTTCTGTTCCATTGGTCTATATCTCTGTTATGGCACCAGTATTGAAGAGGGAGACCCAGGCATCTCAGATCAACTTCCCCTTTTCATATGTAATTCCTGAGACTGTAAACCGAAACCCTTTTCATATGTAATTCCTGAGACTGTAAACTGAAACCCTTTTCATATGTAATTCCTAAGACTGTAAACTGAGACCCTTTTCATATGTTAAGCTATAAACCTAAGATTCTTCCACATGTAACATCTAAAGTTTAAGCCTATATAAAGATGGAACCTTCCTTTTTTAGGTGAGCTTGGCTGTTAGGCAACTATGCCACCTTGCTCACGGCTGAATAAACTCCTTCCTCCTATATTCGGTGTCCGAGAGATCCATTTCCCGTGGCTGCTCCTGCTACAGTACCATGCAGTTTTGATTACTGTATCCTTGTAGTGTGGTTTGAAGTCAGGTAGTGTGATGTCTCCAGCTTTGTTCTTTTTGCTTAGGATTGTCTTGGATTGCACTCTGGTCTGAGAGACTGTTATGATTTCCATTCATTTGCATTTGCTGAGGAGTGTTTTACTTACAATTATGTGGTCAATTTTAAAATAAGTGCTATGTGGTGCTAAGAAGAATGTATATTCTATTGATTTGGGGTGGAGAGTTCTATAGATGTCTATTAGGTCCACTTGGTCCAGAGCCGAGTTCAAGTTCTGAATATCCTTGTTAATTTTCTGTCTTGTTGATCTGTCTAACATTGACAGTGGAGTATTAAAGTCTCCCACTATTATTATTAATGTCTCCCACTATTATTGTGTGGGAGTCTAAGTCTCTTTGTAGGTCTCTAAGAACTTGCCTTACGAATCTGGGTGCTCCTGTATTGGGTGCATGCATATTTAGGATAGTTAGCTCTTCTTGTTGCATTGGTCCCTTTACCAATATATAATGCCCTTCTTTGTCTCTTTTGATCTTCGTAGGTTTAAAGTCTGTTTTATCAGAGATTAGGATTGCAATCCCTGCTTTTTTTTTTTTTTTTTTTTTTTTCATTTGCTTGGTAAGTATTCCTCCATCCCTTTTTTTTTTTTTTTTTTTTTTTTTTAGCCTATGTGTCTTTGCATGTGAGTTGGGTCTCCTGAATACAGCACACCAATGGATCTTGACTCTTTATCCAATTTGCCAGTCTGGATCTTTTAATTGGGGTATTTAGCCCATTTACATTTAAGGTTAATATTGTTATGTGTGAATTTGATCCTGTCATTGTGATGCTAGCTGGTTATTTTGTTTGTTGATACAGTTTCTTCATTGTATTGATGGTCTTTACAATTTGGTATGTTTTTGCAGGGGCTGGTACTGGTTTTTCCTGTCTGTATTTAGTGCTTCCTGCAGGAGCTCTTGTAAGGCATGCCTGATGGTAACAAAATCTCTTAGCATTTACTTGTTCATAAAGGATTTTATTTCTACTTCTCTTAGGAAGCTTATTTTGGCTGGATATGAAATTCTGGGCTAAAAATTCTTTTCTTTAAGAATGTTGAATATTGGCCCCCACTCTTTTCTGGCTTGTAAGGTTTCTGCAAATAGATCTGCTGTTAGTCTGATGGGCTTCCCTTTGTGGATTACCCAACCTTTCTGTCTGGCTGCCTTTAACATTTTTTCCTTCGTTTCAACCTTGGTGAATCTGATGATTATGTGTCTTGGGGTTGCTCTTCTCAAGGGGTATCTTTGTTGTGTTCTCCGTATTTCCTGAATTTGAATGTTGGCCTGTCCTGCTAGGTTGGGGAAATTCTCTGGATAAAATCCTGAAAAGCGTTTTCCAACTTGGTTCCATTCTCTCCATCACTTTCAGGTACACCAATCAAATGTAGGTTTGGTCTTTTCTTGGAAGCTTTGTTTGTTCCTTTTCATTTTTTTTTTTTTTCTCTATTCTTGTCTCCACATTTTATTTCATTAAGTTGATCCTTCAGTCTCTGATATCCTTTCTTCTGCTTGATTGGTTTGGCTATTGATACTTCTGCATGCTTCACAAAGTTCTCATGCTGTGTTTTTCAGCTCCATCAGGTGATTTATATTCTCTAAACTGGCTATTCTAGTTAGCAATTCCTCTAACCTTTTTTCGAAGTTCTTAGCTTCCTTGCATTGGGTTAGAACATCCCCCTTTAGCTCAGAGGAGTTTGTTATTATCCACATTCTGAAGCCTACTTCTGTCAAACTCATTTTTGTTCAGTTTTGTTCCCTTGCTGGTGAGGAGTTGTGATCCTTTGTAGGAAAAGAGGTATTCTGGTTTTGGAATTTTCAGTCTTTCTGCACTTGTTTTTCCTCATCTTCATGGATTTATTTGGTCTTTAATGTTGGTGACCTTCAGATGGGGTTTTGTGTGAACGTCCTTGTTGTTGACACTGATGCTATTGCTCTCTGTTTGTTAGTTCTTCTAACAGGGCCCTCAGCTGCAAGTTTGCTGGGGTTTGCTGGAGGTCCACTCCAGACTCTGTTTGCCTTGGGTATCACCAGCAGAGACTGCAGGACAGCAAAGATTGCTGCCTGGTTCTTCCTCTGGAAGCTTCATCCCAGAGGGGCACCTGCCAGATGCCAGCCAGAACTCTCCTGTATGAGTGTCTGTCAACCCCTGCTGGGAGGTGTTTCCCAGTCAGCAGGCATGGGGGTCAGGGACCCACTTAAGGAGGTGGTCCGTCCCTTAGCAGAACTCAAGCACTGTCTTGGGCGATCCACTGCTCCAGAAGCAGGAACGTTTAAGTCTGCTGACACTGTGCCCACAGCCACACCCTCCCCCAGGTGCTCTGTCCCAGAGTGATGGAGGTTTTATCTATAAGCCTCTGACTGGGGCTACTGCTTTTCTTTCAGAGATGCCCTTCCCAGAGAGGAGGAATCTAGAGAGGCAGACTGGCTACAGAGGCTTTGCCAACCTGCGGTGGACTTTGCCCCAGTTTGAATTTCCAGACAGCTCTTTCTTTCTTTCTCCTTCTTTCTTTCTCTTGACAGAGTCTTAGTCTGTTACTCAGGCTGTAGTGCAGTGACATAATCACATCTCATTGCAGCTTCAATCATCCTTCCCATTCAGCCTCCTGAGTAGGTAGTTTTTTAAAAAGGAGCTCTGGTCAGGTATGAACCACTGCACCTGACCAGAGCTCCTTTTTAAAAAACTCTTTTAAATCTCTTATTATCAGATTATTGTTGAGACAAACAGATGAGATTACTGGCTTTTGAGCTTTTTTTTTTTTTCCACCCAGGTACCCTCCCAAGTGAATCACCAAAACCAATAAGCCTTAACCAATGTTGTGATTTAATCGAGAACACATGTGGTATCTCCAGAGAGGTGTGAAGCAGTCCTCACAAGATTCAGAACCACTCCAAAGACAGCTCAATGAAAGGATACTTTCAATAACCACAAACAGAGTACAACTCACATTTCTGTCCAGCCATGTACACGGCTGAGCACCTACACCTGAAGACCTCAAGGCCCTCACATATCCCACCGATGGAAAGTCAGGAAACCAAAAGCTGCCTATGAAAGGGAACCGCGTCAATAACAAACAGGAATCCCCAAAGCCAAAAGTCACATGAATACCAAATCAAAGGCATGGTTCTCTGACCAGGGACCAAACCCAGGCCGTGGCAGTGAAGGTACAGGATTTCACCTACCGAATTCCAGGTGGAGCAGCCTTCACTGTGAATCCCACAGGGCGTCTGAAGCGGGCACCTTGAGATTACAAAGGATTTTAACTTTTTTTTTGGTCAAATTTTGCTCTTTACTTTTGTTAAGAGCATTTCGAAGGCTGGCTGTGACACCATTATGTATCTTTTAGAAAATCTGATCTTGGCTGGGTGTGGTGGCTCACGCCTGTAATCCAAGGACATTGGGAGGCTGAGGTGGGCGGATCACCTGAGGTCAGGAATTCAACACCAGCCTGTCCAAAATAATAAAATCCCGTCTCTATTAAAAGTACAAAAATTAGCCAGGCATGGTGGCATGTGCCTGTAATCCTAGCTACTAGCGGCACTGAGTCAGGAGGATCACTAGAACCTGGGAGGTGGGGATTGCAGTGAACTGAGATCATGCCACTGCACTCCAGCCTGGGCAACAGAGCTAGACTCGGTCTCAAAAAAAAAAAAAACTGATCTTTCCTTAAATACAAATAAGGCAATTTGTTTAGAACGAGAGATCTTTAAAATATAAATAAATAAGTGTGTGTGTGTGTGTGTGTGTATAAATCTAGAAGTTATTCTAATTCAAAGGATCCATTTAATGGTGTACTTATTCTAAGAGCAGCTTGATCCCAATTTGTATACCAAGAAGTACACCAAGGTTGCTATACCCAAGACTAGTCATACAAATCCTTTTCTCCCATTGGTCAAAATTTTGCAGAGGAAAAGAGACAAACATGGTTTTACTGTCCACTCAACCAGATTCCACAAAATGAGAGATAGGGAGGCTGGCTGGTAAGAAGTTCTTGCCCTTCTGCTGGCCTGTCAGGTCCTGGGTTCTCTTCACTGTGGCTTTAAGCAGAGCAGCTTGGGTACTCTGCTCACAGCGCTAAAGCTGTAGGGGCCAAGGGAAAGCTTTCCCCTCACCCTGTGAATGTTCACTGAAAAACATCAACTCACAAAAAGAGATTAATGAGGGGAGTGGCCTGCAATTTATTAATGTCCACACAGGTGATAACTATTCCCCTTTGGAGAGAAAGAGATAGGGGTATTGTATAATTTTTTAAAGTCTCAGCTGGGTGTGGTGGCTCACATCTGTAATCCCAGCACTCTGGGAGGCTGAGGCAGGCGGATCATGAGGTCAGGAGTTCGAGACCAGACTGGCTAACATGGTGAAACCCTGTCTCTACTAAAAATACAAAAAGTAGCCTGGCATGGTGGCACACACCTGTAATCCCAGCTACTTGGGAGGCTGAGGCAGGATAATTGCTTGAACTCAGGAGGTGGAGGTTGTGGTAAGCGGAGATGGCGCCATTGCACTCCAGCCTGGGTGACACAGCAAGACTCCATCTCAAAAAAAAAAAACAACTCTCTGCCTATCAGGTGGATGGGAGCTGAGAGAACCAAGAGGAAAACATGTTCCCAACAGAGAACCTAACTACAAATCAATTTTGGCAGTCTTTTTTCATTTCAGAAATTATTGTAGATAATTGTTTTCCTCTTGCAATAGAAATGATTTTATTAGAAACTTTTTGAAATAGAGATGGAGTGTCACTATGTTGCCCAGGCTGGTCTCGAACTCCTGGGCTTAAGCGATCTTCCCATCTCAACCTCCCAAAATGCTGGGATTACGGGTGTGAGCCATCGCACCTGGCCTAGAAGCTTCTAAGTACATTGAAGATAGCTCTGTCAGTTATTTTGTCTTATCTTGGCCAGCATTTTCTGATTGAGTGCACAGATAAATTACTTTAGGTATTTTAAAGACACCCCATTTTGGCCATTGTAACTTGGGGTCTTCTTAAGTTATGTGAGACCATTTTTCTAAATATATGCAGGAAGAGGTGTCATTAGTATTGTACATGAATCCAGGTAGCAATTCTGAAGGCAGATCTCTCCTTTAGTTGTACAATTGTCCATAATTTAGATTTTCCTTTGAAAGACCACAAAGACCTAGTGGGAGGAATTTCGGTCACTCAAGAAGAAATTTTAGATCTGTCAGTTGCACCAGGTCTCAGAATCTGGCCAGTTTCAAATATTACAAAATTTTCACTTAAGCTTACAAGGATATCACTTTCTCTTTTCAGAGAAAACATTTTCTGTTTGACCACATTTTGAATAACAGTAAAGGCTGTAAACTTCAATGAGTAAGACAAACAAAACCTGAACCTCAGAGAAAAGTGAAAAGCACAAACAGCAGTCAGCAGAATTTCTAGAGATTAAGAAGCAAAACTCCCCCTTAAAGCCTTGAAGCAGAGCTCCAGTTCCAGCTCTGTCAAGTGTGAAGTCAGGTCACTTGAATAAAGTTTGAATTTCAGACCAAAAATCAGGGAGATTCAAAATCTGAGAAGAGACTCCACGGAGGCGCCTGCTCATTTGGTGAGGCTGAGTGAACACAAATGTGTTCGTGTTGGCACCAAGGCCCTGATTGTTGGCAAAACAGGGGCATCTCTGGAGGCTCATTTCAGGTCCCTTTGTAGTCACATCACCTGAACTCAGGCACCACCTGGGATAAAACGAAGAAGGGAGAGAAGTTGGGAAGAACCCTGGGTTAGCCAAGCGGCTTCTCAAAAGAGACTCCAGTAAACTGGAGGCAATGGAAGCATGGTGAGACACAGGTCTCCTCCATCACAAGAAAAAACAAACCGTTGTTGGCTAAACTGATTCAGTTTTAGAGAAGTCACATTTCTGCACACCTGAGTTTGTGGATGGAGAAATTTATGCCTTTTGTGGGTTCTTAGCAATCTCCTGCTAAAAATACTGTCATTGTTTCCTTTGCACTTGAAAATTAATCCAAACTCTGGCCTCTGGCTTTTAAGGCTCTGGTTCCACCTCCCCATCTCTGACCAAGCTATCGTCCCAGTGAGTCTCCTTTTTGACGGGTACACTTGCCAAGCTCTTTTCTACCTTGGGGCTTATGTGTGTACAGTTTCTTCTGGCAAAACTGCTATTTCCTGTATCAGCGCCTTCTCAGATTTGGTGAGGTCGATTACAAATGGTTTAAATAGTTGTTCTGGCAAAATCTCATTTTTTATCTCTCTTTTTTTTTTTAACTTCATAGCATTTCACACTTTATAGTTACTTGTTTATTTACTATATATTTGGTTCATGAGATTATAAGCAAATGCTTAGTGTAATACGTGCATGAGGAATTCATTGAAATAGTAAGTCAATGAGTAAGAAGATAATGTCCAATTAATGATTATCTTTCACTTTTCCTGAGCACAGAGAGAGAAACGACAGGAGAAAATTTTTAATTTAGGCATTTGTTACATGGCCTAACATCAAGATTGGGTCATACTGTAGGATAATCTATCGTGTGGCTCTATGATTTTCATCATAGAGCTGAAAATCAAGTTCATACAGCAAGTTCTCTGTGACCTTTTCTCAGACCAAGTGATTCAATTCATCATTTGTTATTTGCCAGCCCCTTACCATTCCTTAGTTGTGGTAAACACCATGGAAAGTCAGGGGGAAGCACTAAAGAATCAATAATTCAGTTACAGAGTTAAAAATAGCACCACCTCCTGGGAAATTGCAATTAGGGAGTACAGAACATTATCATTCCCAATATTTTGGGAATTATGGCATCTTTCTCTGGTATATGCAGATAATTTTTCTCTTTCCTCTCTAATCTTCTCCATCCTTAATAGCTATGTGGTGTGGCATTTTAAATGAATTAAAATTAATTTCATTTGGGGAATTTTTACACCTCTGAGATAGTGCACCTTGAATTATCTGAAAAACGGAACTAGATCTAAAACAGGGTTGAGGAGTATGATGAACAGGGAAGGCTTATGACAAAAATTCCATATTATCCAAGGTATAGCTTACTTAAGAGAATATGCTTTACTTACTAATAGAAAAGGAAACATTATACCTAGGCAGGATTTTTTTCAAAATCTCTAATTTTACATGCAGTGATGTTAATTCTAGAGGGGGCCCAATAACTCCCTTCTAGGCCCTGTTGGGACAGAAGAAATCACATTTTTCATGCTCCTCTTCTTAGTCTTCTTAGTGAGAGAGGAGAATCTATGCTCACCACGGGCAACACTTTGGGGGCATACTTTAGTGTGTTCTGTTCTGAGTCCAAACCACATCCTAATGGTTCAACTCCTGCCAAACAGATCCCGGGCTCGTTTTCTAATAGCCTGAAGAGCACTGTGCATGGAACACACTTCCTAAAGTTTGGGTGAATGAGCTCCAAGAGGATCCTATATCTGTGGAGTGAGAGGCCCTGGCTCCCAGAAGGAATGCTTTCACTGGGGCCACAGCTACCATCAGGTCTCTTGATGCCAAAAGAGCTGCTGGAAAGAAAAGGATTCATCAGACCAGCAGGAGGGTCGGCCCTTACATGGCAAGGTTGTGGAAGAATATATTTGTATACTGGCAGTTCATGAGGGTGTCTCTTTGGTATTTCTTTGCCCAATTCTAACAGCAATTAGACATCATGTAACTGCCATAGCCTGAGAGGGGCGTGATGACTGAGATTTCCAACCCCTAGAGATGAGGGTTTAGATCATCCTACCAAGGTCAGGTAAGGTAACCAGATCAGCAGAGGTGCTGGCCGAGGGACAGGAGATCCAGAATAGCTAGTAAAGAAGAGACATGATGAATAGTGATCATGGCTCACTGCAGCAAAGGAGACTAATGTCTTGGTCTGCTTTGTGCTGCTGTAACAGAATACCACAGACTGGGTAAATTGTAAGAAAAGTAATTCATTTCTCACAGTTCTCGAGGCTGGGAATGCTACATTAGGGCAATCCAAAATTGAGGTACCAGCATCTGGTGAAGGCCTTCTTGCTGTATCCCTAATAGCAGAAGATGAAAGGGTGAATGAGCAAGCAAGACAGAGAGCACAGTGGGTGGGAGATTGAGCCCCCAAGGCCTCAGGCAGCCTCACCCCCATGGCTTTGCTGAGTTCAGTCCACACTTCAGCTCTCTCAGGTTGGAGTCTCATGCCTGAAGCTCTTCCAGCCTGGTGTTGCACACTGGTAGGTACGGTTCTGGGGTCTCAGTGGTAATCCCACTCCCATCAGGCATTACCCTGGTGAGGAATCTCTCTGTTGGCCTTGTTCCAATGGCTCCACTAGTAGGGACTCTCTGTAGTAGCTCTACTCCTGAAACAAGTTTCTGCCCAGGCCCTCGTGTTGTCTGAACATGCTTTGAAACCTAAGTGAAGGTTGCCATGCCCCCACCTGTCTTGCCTCTGTAAACCCGCAGACTTAACACCATGTGAATGCCACCAAGGTTTACTGCTTGCCCCTTGCAGAGTCTGAGCTGCACCTGAGTCTGCTTGAGTCACAGCTGGGACAGATGAGGGGTATTATATTGGAATGCAGAGAGCAGAGTCCTGAAGTGGTCCTAGCCAGTGAGCCCGTGGTGAGTGCCCTGGACTTGTTCTCTGAAACCATTCTGCCCTCCTAGATGCCCTAGGCCTATGATGGGAGGGGCAGCCTCAAAGATCTTTGAAATGCCTTTGAGATATTGCTCCCGTTGTCTTGATGAATAAATAGCACCTGGCTTCCTTCCTATTCATACTACTCTCTTAAGCAAACAATTGCTGGACCACACCCTTGGTTTGCTCTCCCAAATATGTCTTTTTACTATTCACATAGCCATGCTGCAAATTTTCCAAATCTTTCCATTCTTCTTTTCTTTTCATTACAAAAGCCTGTCTTTAAGTCACTTCTTGCCTGTCACATCTCACTGTATGTGTTTAAAAGTAGCTACACAGCAAGCTGACGCTCAGTTGCTTAGAAGTTTCTTCTACCAAATATCTTAGTTCATCACTCTTAAGTTCTGTGTTCCATAAAGTCCTAGGACAAGAACATAATCCTGCAAAGTTCTTTTTTTTTTTGAAACAGAGTTTCGCTCTTGTTACCCAGGCTGGAGTACAATGGCGCGATCTCAGCTCACCACAACCTCTGCCTCCTGGGTTCAAGCAATTCTCCTGCCTCAGCCTCCTGAGTAGCTGGGACTATAGGTACGTACCACCATGCCCAGCTAATTTTTGTATTTTTAGTAGAGACGGAGTTTCACCATGTTGACCAGGATGGTCTCAATCTCTTGGCCTCGTGATCCACCCGACTCAGCCTCCCAAAGTGCTGGGATCATAGGCATGAGCCACTACGCCCGGCCATCCTGCAAAGTTCTCTGCAGCCATGTAACAGGGACAGCCTTTACTCTACTTCCCAGTACATCTGAGATCTCATCAGAATGGCCTTTACTGTCTTTGTTTCTACCAACATTCTGATCACAACCACTTAAGTAATCTCTAAGATTTAGGCTTTCTCTAGTTCTGGGGTCTTCCTGTGAGCCCTCACTAGATTTGCCCTTAGTACTACATTCATGGCAATCTAGACTTTTTCTAGCCTTCTCCTCCCAATTCTTTCAGCCTTTACCCATTATGCACTTCTTCCAGTCTCTACCCACTATCCAGTTCCAAAGCCACTTCTACATTTTCAGGTATTTGTTACAGCAATAACCCCACTCCTGGCACCAATTTTCATTTATTTGTTTTGTTTTGTTTTATGCTGACATAATGGAATACCACAGGCTAGGTAATTTATAATGAACATAGATTTATTTATCGCAGTTCTGGAAGCTGGGAAGCCCAAGGTTAAGTGGCCCACATTTGGTGAGGGCATTCTGTGTCACCCCATAGTAGAAAATGGAAGGGTGGGTGCCTGTGAAAAAAGAGAGAAAGAGGGCCAAACTCCTGCAATAGTAAAACCACTTCTGCAAGAACAGCATTAATCCATTCATGAGGGCAGAGCCCTTATGTCCTAATAGCTTCTTAAAGGCCCCACCTCTTAATGCTGTTATAATGGCAATTAAATTTTAATATGAGTTTTGGAAAGACATTCAAACCGTAGCAACCAACATTATGGTCGTAAGTTTACCTAGGAAAAGAGAGTAACTGAGATCCTGGAGCAGCTGTTTCTAGATGAGATGAAATTACTATATGAAGCAGTTGGGCAAAAGGTGGGCTGTAGTGGATGCTGTGGTATGCTGTTCATACTCACCCTTCACATTCAAAGGCACTAATTTCTCCAGATTTAGGAAATGTTTTCTGCTTCACAGCTGTGTTCCTCTCTACAGTCCTCAGCTGAACGGGCCTGCCCCATCCAAGGTAACATCTTCTCCCCAGGGGCAGCCTGCATCCAATGATCAGGTGATGCAAAGATGCAGAGGCTTACTTCCCCTCTTCATCAGGGATGTAAATGTGTATACTGGTAAATATTAAACAAATTGTTCCTGGTGCAGGGGGGAAGTCCTGGTTTGTATAACACTGGGCAACTTTCACGGTGTAAACATTCCCACCATGCCAGTGTCAAGATCAACCTGACATGACTGAATGAGGAGTTGGGAGGAGATGCACACAACTGACTCAGGATCCCAGCTTGTGGGAACCCAGCTCAGCACACCACAGCCAACCCTCGAAGAGCCATCTTGGTTTCAGAGCTGCTTACGAGATCAGCTGAGGCCCCCATTGAAACCATATCAGACTTCCACTCATTTCTCCACCCCATCCAGCATTGCTCCCTCCTTACAGGTGTTGATTCTGGAACACTCCCTGGTACACTTCCTGCTTGTAAGTTTCCATCTCATAGTCTACTTCTCAAGGAACCTGAGCTATAACACACTTAGATGCCAGTGTCCTTGTGGGTTCGTCCTTGGCTCTGTTTTCTGCTCACTCTGTACTCTTGCCCTTGGTGCCCTCACATTCCTGCAGTTTGACATCATGTCTAAATCAGATGACACTGCTCCACTCGGGACTCCTTTTCTGAGTCCAATTCTAAATCACCAGATTTCTGGGGACAGAAAAATAGATTTCACTGGTACATAAAACTCACCTTATACAAAACAAACTCACCATCTTCTTCACAAACCTGCCTTTTCTCCCTGTCGTTTCTCTAAACTGAATCATCACCTTTCCAACAGCATAAGACTTTAAAACAAAACAAAAACCTCAAACCCAGAATGACCCTGAACAGTTTTTTCTCCCTAAACTCCTGGCAATTCTCTACTTCTATCTCTGAATGTCTGTCCATTTCCTTACATTCCCTTCCTCTCCACCTTCCCTGGATCCGGGTGATCTCTTATCTGTACTATCATCATGGCCTGCAAGGGTCTCTCTGATTCTCTTTTCTCCATTTTTCTGCCCATACTGATCTATAACAGCAATCTTCAAAATCAGGGGAGCCTGATGTCCAATAGGATGCAAGAGGAAAATACTCAGGCTACTTTTTTTTAAAATCACTTTAGTCTCTCTTTTTTTTTTTAAGAGATGAGGTTTCACCATGTTGGCCAGGCTGGTCTTGAACTCCTGACCTCAGGTGATCCGCCAGTTTCAGCCTCCCAAAGTGCTGGGATTACAGGTGTGAGCCACGACACCCGGCCTAGTCTCTTTCTTTTAATATATGTCTTAAGTTGTACATGCTAGATCCCTAAATGCTTACATTTTATGAGTAAAATACTTTGCTTTGGACACATGCTCACTTTGCTTGGCTGGTTGGTTTGTTAGAGGTGCATGATCACAAACTCTGCAGATTACTGCTCTGTGCTACTTGCCCAGTGACCTTCCTTCCACACAGATCTTCTTATGTCCCTCCTTTACTCAAAGATATTTGGTGACTTCCTGGACTCAAACACACTTTCTTCATCACCCTTCCCAGTTTCCAAAGCTGTTCACTTCTTTCCATTTATCCAGAGCTCCTCATATAACACACACTTATTTTTTGAGTGTCTTGTAATGCAGGTACGTGTGTCAACTGTCCTCATTCTCTAGCATATTTTAAGCTCATTGAAGACATAAACCATAATTATATTTTTCACCAGAGCCTAGGATTGCTCTATGCATATAGAAAGATAAAAGTTTGCTGAATGAATATTCAAAGTATCATACACCTCAAGGATTCATCTTAACGATGGCTTTCCTATTTAAATAATCCATTCTTCATGGAAAGCGTAATGGTAGTTAGTAAGATATCGAGCAGGGTTAAGCACTTGTCCTCATCAGGACAAGTCCGTGTCTCTAACAGCCACAGACCACAGAGAATGACACTGCCACAAGATGGCAGAATGACATCGCTCTTCAATATAACATTTTTGGTTTGAATTATCTTCCAAAACATTGGTAGCCTACCCATAAGCTGCCATTAGAGCACATCGCATGTCCCCACGAGAAAACGGAAGAGAAGTTTATTAGACTTCCAGGCCATCCTCATCTTTGCAAAGGGCAGTAGATGACAGGTAATGCTCATCTCCCAAGCACCTACCACAAGAGATTCAGACGCAGTACGTCCTGTCTCCTGCAGGAGGAGCAGACTGTGGCCATCTGAGTGTTAGGATTTGTGGGTGGTCAGGGTAGCCAGGCATCTTCTGCTGGCACCTTCTCAGCACTGCCTCTTCTTAGCCCACAGAGAACCAGGTGGAAGTTAACATTTGGACCTGTTGGCCAGGGCTTCCCCCTCCATTTCCCTGTGCCCTTGAGCCACCCATATGCAGTCACCGGGGGCATGCCCACCTGTGGCTCACTCAAAGGGTGGCAGAGCAGAATGCAGACAGAAAAGGAGTAGTAATTGGCCTTGCATTTTAAGAGACTGGTAGAGATGTTGTTAAATGTATTTTTTTCAGAGAATGCACGATAAGGAGTAGCAAGGCTTTCTGCTGTTACACTTTCTCCCCAAGTCTAGATGAAGATTTTTGGGGCTAGACCTCTCTGAAGATGGAAGCTGTAAGCACATAGATTGTGATGAGGCCCCGGGCCCTGCCCTCTCCATCCCGAGAATCCCCAGATCATTTTGAAGAGAAAGGATCAGAGGCACAAGAGCCACCTTTCCTGGGTAGAGCCTGAAGGAACCAGGAGCCCAGGAAAAAGGGCAGACAAGCTCCCCTGACTCCAGTGTGACAAAATAAATGTCACTTACTGAAGACTCTCTGCATTCAGGCAAAGAATACAGAATTTAACTCCTTTAAATTTCACAACAACTCTATGAGTCAAACTTTTTTTTTTTGAGACTAAGTCTTGCTCTGTCACCCAGGCTGGAGTGCAGTGGTGTCATCTCAGATCACCACAATCTCCATCTCCTGGATGCAAGCGATTCTCCCGCCTCAGCCTCCAGAGTAGCTGGGATTACAGGTGTGTACCGCCATGCCCAGCTAATTTTTGTATTTTTAGTAGAGATGGGGTTTACCATGTTGGCCAGGCTGGTCTCGATATCCTGACCTCAGGTGATTCTCTCAGCCTCCCAAAGTGCTGGGATTACAAGCATGAGTCACCATGCCTGGCCTGAGTCAAACTATTTTAAATTAATGCCCACTGCTGTTTTCACATGCAAAAACAAAGTTCCTGCCTTTGCTGGGAAATGTGGGACCTTCCTTCCATCCAAACAGTCTCTGAAGTCCATGCCTCTAACTTCTTTTATCTATTTTTAATTTTTATAGAGATAGAGTCTCCCTATATTTCCCAGGCTGGTCTCAAACTCCTGGCCCTAAGCAACCCACCTGCCTCAGCCTCCCAAAGTGCTGGGATTACAGGCATGAGCCACTGGGTCACATGCCTCTGACTTCTGTGAGTGGAAGATGCCAAAGAGAGCTGGGCCTGAAGAGGCTTGAGGCTGCACAGGGAAGATCGAATCGTGAGCCATGGGTGGTCAGCCAGAGGAAGGTCAGGGCGACGACTGCTGAGTATCCCCCAATGAGAAACATACCCCAGTGAGCATCATCCCCAGAGGCCCCCACAAGAATCCTCCTCAACTTAGAGGTTACTCTGAGGAAAGGCACCAACCAAATTAATTGATTCCTACTCAACAGTGGGTCGATGGCTCAAAGTAGAAATTAAATTCAGTACCAGGAAAGTGAAGAAAAAAATCAATTTCTGGCATGTCTGACTTGGACAGAACTTCATTCCCACTAGAATAAGGAAAAGGAAGAAAACAAGCCAGACACTCTTCAACACCACTCCATGAATCCTCCCCTCGGGTGCAAGGGGCTAATAACCTCCGGTGTTGACCCTAAGGACATGCAGGCCAACACAAGTGCCAGCGCCTGGTGGAGCGCCAAGCCAGACCAATAGAAAATGCTCAGTGTTTCCACCGCCAGGAAGTCTCAGGTACTAAAGGTTACCTTATCCAAGGCTGCCATCTTAGCGATGAGAAGCCTCTTGGACCTGCTGACCTGCCAGCCCTACTGTTCATCCTTGCCCAGTCCCACTGACTGAATCCCTCCAGAGAAAACTCATGTGACTGGAAAACTTCCTCTTATTTAGTACAAATGACTCCATTTTATTTGCAGTTTTGGCACGGCCTTATCTCTGATCTTGATAAAGGGAGCTTTGCTGAAAAGCTCTTGGCAATGGTTCAGTAAGGGACTTTTTAAATTTAAAAAGCTTTATTGGGGTATCTAACATGCAATGAATTGCTTATTGACAAACAATACGTTGTCCATTTAAACTGAACACCTTGGTAAGTTTTGACATATGCATACACCCATAAAACCGTCAGCACCATGAGATAGTGAGTACATCCATCCCCTGCAAAACTGTCCTTTGTCCCTCCTTTCTATACCTTTCTGCCCGCTGTGAACAACCACTGATCTGCCTTCTGTCCCCATAGATTAGAGGGAATTTTCTGACTTAATATAAATGGAACCATATAGTATGCACTCCTTTTTATGTGGATTCTTTTGCTCAGCATAATTTTGACATTTATCTTGTGTGTATCAATATTTCACTCATTTTTACTGCTGGATAATATTCCACTGTATGGGTATGCCAGTGTATCCATTCATCTATCATTGGACATTCATCCTTTTAGTGAGGTAAATATCTAGGCGTGGAATGGATGGAACGTATGGTTGGTCTGTTACTTGCAAAGATGGTTGTACCATTTTATATTCCTGTCAGTAGTGTCTGAGAGTTCCAGTTTTTCCATATCCTTGTCAACACTTTATATCAGCAGACTTTTAAATTTTAGCCATCTTAATGGGTATGTAGTGGTATCTCATTGTAGTTTTATTAATAATGTCTAATGATGTAGAACAGCTTTTCATGTGCTTATTTACCATCCAAATATCTTCTTTGTGAAGTGTCTGTTCAAAGTTTTTACCCATTTTTAAACGGGCTTCTATGTTTTTTCATTGTTGAGTTCTGAGAGTTCTTTACATATTTCGGATACCGTCACTTTCACATCCATGCTTGGCAAAAAGTCTCTGCCCATTTATTGCTTGTCTTTTCACTGTCTTAACAGAGCCTTTTGAATGGCCAAGTTTTTAATTTTTATAAAGTACACTTTATGACTTTGTTACTTTACAGATGGTGCTTTTGACATCATATGTAAGAAACTTTTGCCTAACCCAAGGTAACAAAGTTTTTCTCCTATAATTGCTTATAGAAATATTACAGTTTTAGATTTTACATTTAAGTCTATAGTTTCATTTGTTAGCTTTTTGTTTTTGTTTTTTTTTTTAATATGGTCTCACTCCCATTACAGGCTCAAATGCAGTGACATGATCTCAGCTCACTGTAGCCTCAACTTCTCGAGCTCGGGTGATTCTCTCACCTCAGCCTCTCAAGTAGCAGGGACTACAGGTGCATGTCACCACAACTGGGTAATCTTTTGTATTTCTTCTAGTAGAGATGGCTCTCCCCATGTTGCCCAGGCTGGTCTCAAACTCCTGGGCCCCAAGTGATCCACCTGCTTCAACCTCCAAAAGTGCTAGGATTATAGGCATGAGCAACTGTACCCAGCATTTGTTAGTTTTTGAACACAGTTTAAATTATGGATCCAAGAACCTAAGTTTCTTCTTCCTTTTCTTCTCTTTTGCACCTGTTCCAGCATCTTTTGTCAAAAATCAGTTGCCCATATATGTGTATATTTCTGGACTCTCTGTTCCATTGACCTATTTGTCTATCTTTATGCCAATGACATGCTATTTTGACTGTAGGAGAGGAATTTGAGAATGATGAGAAGTTTAAAAATGGCCCTGAGGTCTATTCTGTCCTGGAGATTTAGAATTCCTTTTTCCTTTCCAAGGGAGATAGTCTACAACCCCTTCTTAGAGGTCAGCATGGCCCGTCTTCTCAAAGTGTCTTAGAACTGCTCCCAACAGATTGCAACAGAGAATTTTCTGGGCCTTTGTAGACAATAAGAAGTGCTGCAGAAAATTCAGCCATCATTGGCTCCCCAAACCAGCCTCAGAGCCAAGCTGACAGCAAACCGAAGGCCTCATATAGCCACTCCCACTAGCAAGGGGGAATGCCCTCTCCTATAGGAACAAGGACTACTGGTGTTCTAGCTCTGGGCCACCAAACTGGACACTTGCTAGTG
This sequence comes from Saguinus oedipus, assembly GCA_031835075.1. Classification (NCBI taxonomy): domain Eukaryota; kingdom Metazoa; phylum Chordata; class Mammalia; order Primates; family Cebidae; genus Saguinus; species Saguinus oedipus. The sequence continues at coordinate 169,891,707 of CM063172.1, read as the reverse complement.
GTTTCTCTAAAGATTCACAGACACGGGGGCTAAAATGAGACATTAAAATAAGATTTGGGAACATTAAAAAATTCATTGTACCTTCTTTCCATCCCTCATTTCCCTCTTCCAATTCACTTTCAATCCCTCAGCTTCAGAAATGGTGAGACAGTTACATGCTAAGAAGCAAGCAGGAAAAGAGGCTGTCTGTAGCCCTCTCGCCCTAGGAGCATGGGATGGATGACCTGCATGACCCTGGCATTGGGCAATGGGCAGGGATGGACAGAAAGTTAGGGGAGCAGGGAACATGGAATCTTCTGTATGATCTGTGAGATTTGCCTGTAAATCTAAAACTATTCTAACATAAAAAGTTGTTTTTCGTTAAAGGTCCAAGTAACTGTTTAGAAGAAACGTTAGGGAAAGGAAAGGTTTACTAAAGCTGCTGTGAAACAGCCCAGCCATTATCAAAAGTGACCATTCTCTTTTTATCGTCTTCCCAACTAAAAAATGACCACAAACCTTCAGTCTTCCAGACACTTCTATTTAATCGGTGTGCATTTCTTCGAGCTGTGAAATGCCCATAGATGGCTCCAGGCAGCAGAAGTGAACATGTTTTAGTGTCTCCCCCAGTCCTTCCTGATTCAAACACCCTTCCATCTGTTCCTCCTTCTCCTCGACCATGTCAAGGATGACATGTCATCCTAGACAAAAAATGACTATGTCATTTTTTCTGCTTTAATCAGAGATAAGAAAAACAGATATTGAAAATCTTTTCAAGGGAGAATCTAAAAATCTCAGTACTATTGGAAGGCATGAAAGCACGGGAAGTTAAAGAAGAAGGTTTCAGGCTCTCATCATCTGTGGCCACTGTTCTGGCATAATAAAAATGGAGGATAGGAAAACAGCCATTCCGTGCCCTGGGAATCAGAGCCCCCTGCAGAGAAAGGCCTTCTACTGAGGAGTGTCCCACTAATGGTGTAATCTCACAGATGGAAAAACACACAGACACAGGGCTTGGTCACACACCAGCACCGACAAGCTTGCTGTGTTTCCTGGGTGACAGCTTTGCCCAGGAGAAAGTCCATCCAGTAAACACGAGTGTTGAAATGAAAGCAAGTACATTGGAACTTGAACACAACAATGCATACTACGGAGTGGAATTCCATAAATGGCTTTCTACTACAATAAAATCACAAGGAACTCAAGATAATACCATTGCACAGTATGTACAATAAGGGCAGCATCATTCCAAGACTTGGAGACACATACTAAATGGAATTGGGAAGGCATTAAATATTCATTTACAAGTCAAATCAGTCTTTCCACATAGAAGGTCCAATGGAGAATGTCATGGAAATACCCAAAGTGACCTCCAAAGACACCCACCTTCTGGGATCATGCCTGTGTGTACTCTCCTCCCCTTGAGTGTCGGCAGGACGTGGGACTTACTTGTAACTAACAGGATATGGCAGACATAATGGGATGTCCCTTTATGATTAAGTTACCATGTATATAAGACCCTCTTAGGAGCAGACATGCTGTACTCTCCCTACTGGCCTTGAAGAATCTGCCGTTAAGCAAGTGGCCATGATGGAGAAGCCCATATGGCAAGGAACTGCAGGCAACCTGTCATTGCTGAGAGCAGTTTCAGCAAGAATCCAAAGCCTCTACCCTGCAAGAAGAAGGAAATGAATTCTGCCAGTAAGCTGAGGGAGTTTGGGAGTGAATTCTTCCCTGACTGAGCCCGTGATGACACTGCAGCCCAGTCAACACATCGACTGCAGCCTGGTGAGATGCTGAAGCTGAGAACCCAAATGAGCCATGCCCAGGCTTCTGATCCAAGAAACACTGAGAGAAGAAGTGTGTGTTGTTCTGACTGCCAAGTTCATGGTAATTTGTTATGCAGCAGTAGCTGACTAACACAGAAGATAAGACATAGTTTGACTTGGCTGGGCACCGTGGCTCATGCCTGTAATCCCAGCACTTTGGAAGGCTGAGGTGGGCAGATCACGAGGTCAGGAGTTCAAGACTAGACTGGCCAACGTGGTGAAATCCTGTCTCTACTAAAAAATACAAAAATTAGCTGGGCATAGTTGCTCGTGCCTGTAATCCCAGCTACTTGGGAGGCTGAGGTAGGAGAATTGCTTGAACTGGGACCCGGGAGGCGGAGGTTGCATTGAGCTGAGATTGGGACACTGCACTCCAGCCTGGGCTACAGAGTGAGACTCCATCTCAAAAAAAAAAGAAGGAAAAGAAAAGAAATTGTTTGACTTGCTACCATTTTTACTTTCATAAAAATGTTTTTTCTAATTATCCCTTCATGCTATGAGAAGCGTCCTTTCCACCTCCCACTGCCACAGAGGGGATCCCACATCTCAAGCTCATGGTGGTGACCCAGCTGAAAGAAATGACTGTAGGAGAGGGGTGGTTCCCCAAAGGAAATACAGGGTCTCATTACCAAAAGAAAAAGGAGACAAAGTGAACATCAAAAATGTAGGAATTACCCACCTGAGAGCCCTCCCCCTTTAGTTTGACAGGGGAAGCAACAGGTCCAGAAATGGTGAACGGCTTCCACGGTCACACAACAACTTCATGGCGGGGCCAGAAGCAACTCTGTTTCCTCATGCAGTCCAGGAGTCTTATCACCAACCGAGCACGCTGTGTGACTGTCTTTGGATGATTTCATTTCCCTGTTATTTTAACCTATTTAGGAATATTTATTCAGTGAGAAAGCATGAAAATCAAAGTTAAATAATTAATGAAGATAAATAAAAGTTTTTAAAAATCCAACAGTGGAATCAAGCTTGTTATTTGGAAGAGAAATGCCTACTTGGCTGCCCTTTTAAAACATTTCCAACTGGTTTCTGCATACTTGAGACTTTGAGTTACTCCCACAACCAAGAACAACAGAACAGCAAAGATGAACCTGTTAAAGAAAGAAAAGAAAAGAAGAGAATTGTTTTTGGTTTCTATTTCCCCCACCCCCTCTTTTTCTCCTTTCACATATAAATTCTCAAGGGTCTTTTTGTATAAAGAGAAATGCAGGCTCTTGCACTGAGATTATATTCTTGAACATCCCCCCTTTACATGTTAATAAATGAGTAGCTAGAGGGGCCAGTTTTGGGCTGAGCACAGTGGAGGTGGCTCTGGGCTTGGGTCTCCTTCCCTGACCTTGTGATTTCTGCCCAGCACTTCTGTGGCCCCGGAGCACAAAAGCTTCCAAGAGTAGCAGCAGCTCCTGAGCTTGGATCACAGCTGCTCTGGACCCCACAGGGCCCCTGAAACCACAGAGCAGCTGCATCATGCAGCAAGGTCCCATAAGTAGCATGCCACTGCTCAGCCCCTCGGAAGCTAGTCTGGCATTTGCCTCTTGCGTCACATTCTACTTTTTATTAAATTGATGCCACTTTCATCAGGCAGGCTCTTAGGGATAGCCACAGTTCCATGGAGGCTAAGGGGGCAGAGGAGGAGGGAGGATGCAAGCAGCACAGAAAGTAAGGATAGCAGTACATCTTAGGAATTCTGCCACCAACTTGCTGTGAGTCAGAACAAGTAACCTCTCTGAGTCTCAGCCTCTTTTGTGTAGAATAAAGATAATAACGGCTGCCCTGCAACCTCAGCAGATTGGGCATATGAAAGCTGCCTGTAGCGTGTTTAACAAGCATTATGGGTGCCAGTTTGAGCCAGTTCTGTTTCCATAACCACTTCTCACCCATGACTGAGGCCCTGAGGGCTTAGAATGAATTGTAACTGACACCGATGCAGTGCTTACTGTATGCTACATGCCATTCTAGGCACTTTCCACATGGCAACTCAGTTAATCTTCACGACTGCCTCTGAGAGAAACATTATTATAATTATCCCCCATATAGACAGGAAACTGAGTTACAGAAAGTTCACATACTTGTTTGGAGTAAACAGCTAGTGCTCTGGTACACCCAGAATATAGGCTCTGGCAGTGGGGCTCCAATGTCTGTGTTCTTCATCAACACGTTCTATGCCTTGCAGATAGATGCAGTATCACCCAAGAAACGGACCAAACAGCCCAGGAAACCATCCATCTCCTTATCTCCCTCCTCCTCTCTTCCATTCCCCATCAGCTGCCCCCAGCCTTCCAAACCCACCTCTGGTCTGTAACACCTCTATCCTGCTCCAGGTTTCTGGAATCTGACTCCTCCCTGGTCACTGAGCATTTCTGCCTCAATGGAATTTACCTCTTTGACTTCTCTTAAGCACCTGTGGCTTTTTCCAAATCACCCTTAGCTCTTGCTCTGCAGCCTGGGAGTTGGGGTTCCATCGGGTCCAGGCCTTGTCTAGCTGTGGAGTCAGGAAAATTGCGGTTGTTGGTCATTTGCCAAAGAAGGCTGCTTAGCTGAACCTTTGAAACCGATATTGAATGATGAGACAGCAAGCGCCTGACCATGCTAAGGTAGTAATGATGCTAGTCAACCATCTAGTGGAAATTACCAGGAGATTAGAAACTCTGGTGGTGAGTTCCCATTCAGGTAAGCTCCAGGAGAGCAAAGAGACAGCACCAGGAAAAGAGATCACCCTTGAGCTCCCATCTGCTGCGACACAGATTTTTTAAAGGTTCTGAAAAGATCATAGTGGAGAGGGAGCTGGGGAATTGTGTATCTCCTCTCTAGCATCTGCTAAACAAAGATCTTGGGCATCAGGCCAAGCTGCGGGCTGCTTCATAGAAACACAATACTCTTCCTCCAAGTCAAAGTTAGGCTAACACTTTTCATTTTATCAAAAAGGTCTTTTGAGTTCATGACAATCCCTTTTTCTTCAGGTTTCAATCTCAGAAGGGTTTAGTATATTTTTAGATTGCTGGTCAATACATTTGACAAATGGCAGTCCCTCTATTCCTAGTGGTGCTTGGAAGCTCATATGTGATTTTTTTTTTTTTTTGAGACAGAGTTTCACTCGTTACCCAGGCCTGGAGTGCAATGGCGCAATCTCGGCTCACTGCAACCTCTGCCTCCTGGGTTCAAGCAATTCTCCTGCCTCAGCCTCCTGAGTAGCTGGGACTACAGGCACGTGCCACCATGCCCAGCTAATTTTTCTATTTTTAGTAGAGACGGGATTTCACTTTGTTGACCAGAATGGTCTCGATCTCTTGGCCTCGTGATCCACCCGCCTCGGCCTCCCAAAGTGCTGGGATTACAGGCATCAGCCACCGTGCCCGGTCATATGTGATGTTACAGTAGCAGTAACTACCAATGTCCAACCTGCCAATATTGCACAGGACTAGTCTTTGTTGGCTGGCCAAACTTTTGTCATTTTGTCATTTCTAACCAGTGAAACACTGGGTTGTATCTGATGAAATGGGGCAAAAAATATATATGTGATCTGCCCTAGCAAGTAAAAGAATCACTCACCCTCCATCAAGTGATGGGGAGGCTCAGGTTCTTGAATGCCAAACTTGGCTGCCTGGGCCGTCTGGCCACAAGAGCTGACACTCCACTGAGTAGTTCTGATTGGCTTCTGATATGGCAGGCCTGGGAGCAACCCTTTCTCCTGCATGTCCTGTGGAACATCTTTATCTGCAAAGATATTCACTTGATTTAAGGGCATAACCTTCTCAGTCAGAGAAAATATCTTCTTAGCTCAAGAATAACCTCCAAAGACATATACAAAGGTATTTATGGGAGACACAACATCTGGGATTGGCTTTAAAATTCTTCAGCATCTGTAACTACAAATAACAAGACAAGAGGGGAGTTAAATAAAAAGGAACTGTGGAATGTTGACAGTTGTTGAGCCTGAGTAATTTTATTTATGCATTTATATATTTTGTTAACTAAACTGAAAGGCCAAGAAGAAAACTAAAGCACTCCAACGTAGCATCACAGGAACAGATATTCTAGGACTGAGGGCACAAAGGGGAAGATTTGCATGATTAAAACTTGTAAATCTAGAGGTGACACCATGGCCCTGAGATCCAGGCTTCTGAGGAAGGGGCATCTTCCTGGCAGCAAGCAAGTGCCGGGATCTTTGAAGTGAGGTCTGATGATGCTGGTGCTGCATGTGCTGGAACAGCTGCAAAGTGGACTCAGCTGCTGCTACAGAAGAACTTGCAGCTGCCAGGGTGAAGAAGCACGTCTGGAGGAAGATGGTCAAGGTGAGAATCATAGGATCACAAGCAGACATGGAACCTGCAGGGAGCAAGCAGGAAAAAGTATGTTCCCTTTCCTTCTCCAGCCTTCTCTCTTGAGCCCCCAGTTAGCAAAACCTAAGAGAGAGCCAGTGGCAAAGCAGACATATTTGCAGAGCGTCAGCTCGAGCACCACATAGCTGAACAGAGACAGCTGGTTATTGATGGACAACGTAATAACTGGCACAGTGGGCTTACTTTCCCCCTGTGCTTGTGCTCATCTTTCCCAACTTAGTTCATTCATTCAATAAACCTTGAGCACCTGCTAGATGTCCAGTGCTATTCTAGAATGGAGGATATGATATTAACAAGACGGACATCATCCCTGCCCTGGGACTTCAGTCAAGCTTGGCTTTTTTTTTTCAGTCTTTCACTCTTCTAATAGATTCCAGCCTCTGGCTCTACCCCTGCTGCTGTGCACCCCATTGTAGTGTGTTGTTGTTGTCTTTTGATTACCCATAAAATATACATAATATAAAGTATACATAACATAAAATTTACCATCTTAATTATTTTTTCATGTACCATTCAGTGGCATTAAGTACATTTACATTGTTGTGGAAGTGTCTTCATCATCTATCTCCAGAACTCTTTTTCATCTTGAAAAACTGGGCCGGGTGCAGTGGCTCACACCTGTAATTCCAGCACTTTGGGAAGCCAAGGGAGGTCAAGAGTTCAAGACCAGCCTGACCAACATAGAGAAACCCCACCTTTACTAAAAATACAAAATTAGGGGCATGATGGTGTATGCCTGTAATCCCAGCTACTCAGGAGGCTGAGGCAGGAGAATCACTTGAACCCAGGAGGCAGAGGTTGTGGTGAGCTGAAATTGTGCCATTGCACTCCAGTCTGGGCAACAAGAGCGAAACTCCATCTCAAAAAGAAGAAGAAGAAGAAGAAGAAGACTGGGTGCAGTGGCTCACTCCTCTAATCCCAGCACTTTGGGAGGCTGGGGTGGGAGGATCAACTGAGGTTAGGAGTTCGAGACTAGCCTGACAAACAAAGTGAAACCCCATCTCTGCTAAAAATACAAAAGTAGCTGGGCTTGGTGGTGGGCACCTATAATCCCAACTATCGGGAGGCTGAGGCAGGAGAATCACTTGGACCTGGGAGGCAGAGGTTGCAGTGAGCCAAGATCGCACCACTGGACTCCAGCCTGGGCAACAAGAGTAAAACTCCATCTCAAAAAACAAAACAAAAACAAACAAACAACAAAAAACAACCCACTAATTCCCCACCCCTTCCTTCCTCCAGCCCCTGGCAACCACCGTTCTACTTTCTTACTCTGTGAATTTGACTACTCCATATAATTGGAGGCAGACAGCATTTGTCCTGTTATGACTGGTATGTTTCACTTTGCATATCGTCCTCAAGGTTCACCCATGTCATAGCATGTGTCAGAACTTCCTTTCTAAGGCTCCATAATATTCCATTGTTGGTGCATTTCACATTTTGCTGATCCATTCACTCTCTGACACGTGTTTGGTTTGTTTGCACCTTTTGACTCCTGTGAATAATGCTGCTATGAACAAGTCCGTGCTTTCAGCTCTTTTGGGTATACGCCTATGAGTAAAACTGCTTGTTCATATGGTAATTCTGTGTTTAACTGCTTGAGAAACCATGTGTTCACAGCAATCATACCATTTTACATTCCCTCCAGCAACTGGTATCTATGAGAGTTCCAATCTCTCCATATCCATGCCAACACTTGCTATTTTTCTTCTTTTAGCAGCCACAGGTGTGAAGTGGCCCACGTGGGCTCTGACATAAATTCAGCATGAACACATCATGTTTCGGCACAGTGTCCTTTGAGACAGTGGCTCAATTGTCACCCTTGCAGACTTTCAGTCAGCCCAGGCCTTCTCTCCTTTTGCAAACCAGTTTGTTTTTATTGGCTTTTGGAAGCTTCAACACTTTTCAGAGAGAAGGTTTATAGTCTCTTGATAAAATGAGCTCAATGAAATGTTATAAAATCAGAGACGCAGAAAGAAACCAAGAAAGAACTTTCATCTACTTACTGCCTTGACTGCGGAAAAACAAAAGAACTTTCATCTTCTTTGATGCCTAGTAGTGTGAGCACTGATGGGGCAGGAGACCTCTCCAATCTCATCTGGAGGCACAGCAACGGGGTGGCCTGGGCCCCAGCAGCAACTGCAGCACTGGCTACCAGTGAGCCAGCTGGGCACCAACCTGAATATCCAATAACTGGACAAATGCACTATGACCATTGAGTGTAATTTCCTGCTAGCATTATGCCTCAAAAACATATTTAATGACACAGGAAAGCCATATGATTTCATTTAGCTACAAAACCTAAATACAAAACAGTAATGATGTTAAATATTACAAACATGCCTTCTAAAAGACTAAGAAAAAGTACATCAAAGTGTTAGGACTTATCTATGGTACAGGTCACTTTTAAATCTCTATTTTCCCACTTCCCAGCTGCTTTATAATAAGCATTTAACATATTTTAATCAGAAAAAAGGAAAACATTATTAGGCAAACACACCAGTGGCTGTAGTGGGTTCATTAAACTGGCTGCCAGCCAGGGACAGCACATGGAACCGCCTGGAACTCTGCCAGGGAAAAACCAGAACAGGGATGGTAGCCGAGAGGATTCAGCTATTTTTATAACTGCTGCCATTGCTACCTGAGCCCTCGCTTCCCTCTCCAGCCTGGTGTGGTGTGGACAAGTAAGGGTGACAAAGAGTTTATAGGAAACATACAACCCCAGCTCATTGCCGTCTCGTAATAGAAAGAACCCTGGTGGTCGGGCACGGTGGCTCACGCCTGTAATCCTAGCACTTCGGGAGGCTGAGGTGGGCCGATCATGAGGTCAGGAGATCGAGACCAACCTGACCAACATGGTGAAACCCCGTCTCTACTAAAAATACAAAACTTAGTCAGGTGTAGTGAAACATGCCTGTAGTCCCAGCTGCTCTGGAGGCTGAGGCAGGAGAATCGCTTGAACCCAGGAGGCAGAAGTTGCAGTGAGCCAAGATGGTGCCACTGCACTCCAGCCTGGGCAACAGAGTGAGACTCTGTCTCAGAAAAAAGAAAAAAAGAAAGAAAGAAAGAACCCTGGAATTAGGGAAAGCACCATTAGCTACTGAGATATTTACTGATGAAAGGCCCCTCTCTTTTTCCTCCATAGTTGTTATATAAATGAGCCAGAGGTGGCCTTGTGTGTTGGCCTACAATGGTTACGTGTTGTGTAGGCCTTCACAGCAGGCTAGGACCATTAGCTTAAAGCCCACCGGCACCAAACTCAAATTCTTCCACATTGATTGCTTTAAATATAGTCCAGAGAAATACATTTTTGGTGATTTAGAGCCTATCTACTTTACACAGCCCAAAAAAACAGGTAAGACAAACCCTGTTGCTATAAACGACACTGAGTTAGTCTGTATATTAATATAATGTAGTATATGTACCCATATTATGGAATGAATATACAGTCATGTGTCAGTTAACTACAGGGATATGTCATTAGGCAATTTTGTTGTTATGCCAACATCAGAGTGAAGGGCATTTTAAAAATTGTTTAAATGGTATAAGGCACTTTCCACAAATGAAGCCTGTAGGACTAGAACTTGCTCTGGATGTCAGCGAGTGAGTGGTGAATGAACGTGAAGGCGCGGGACGTTCCCGTACACTACGGTAGACTTTACAAGCACTGTACACTTAGGGAACACTACATTTATTTTTAAACGTTTATTTCTTCAATAATAAATTAACCTTAATTTACTGTAACTTATTCACTTTATAAACTTTTTAATTTTTTTGTAACTTTTTGGCTCTTTTGTAATAATATTTAGCTTAAAACACAAACATTATACAGCTGTACAAAACACTTTCTTTATATCCCTATTCTATAAGTTTTTTCTATTAAAAATTTTGTTGGCCGGGCGCAGTGGCTCACGCCTATAACGAGGCCGAGGCAGGTGGATCACAAGGTCAAGAGATCAAGACCATCCTGGTCAACAAGGTGAAACCCCGTCTCTACTAAAAATACAAAAATTAGCTGGGCCTCATGGTGCGCACCTGTAGTCCCAGCTACACAGGAGGCTGAGGCAGGAGAATTGCTTGAACCCAGAAGGCAGAGGTTGCGGTGAGCCAAGATCGTGCCATTGCACTCCAGTCTGGGTAACAACAGCAAAACTTCGTCTCAAAAAAAAAAAATTTCTTTTTGTTTACTCTTTTTTATTGAAGACTGAGACACAGACACACACATAAGCCTAGGCCTGCATAGGCTCAGGACCATTCCCTATCACTATCTTCCAACTCCACATCTTGTCCCACTGGGAAGTGCTCAGGAGCAATAGCATCCATGGAGCTGTCATCTCCTATGGTCACAATGCCGTCTTCTGGATGCCTCCTGAAGGACCTGCCTGAGGCTGTGACCGTTCATTTTTTAATAAATAGTCGTACACTCTAAAATAACAACAAAAAGTATAGTATGATAAATACATAAGCCAGTAACGTAATTGCTTATTATGATTATCAAGTATCATGAACTATACATAACCATATGCGCTGTACTATTCTATGATTGCAGCTCAGTAGGCTGTACCCAGCAGCAGCATGACAGACACATGAGTTAAGTCCTGCACTACAACATCACAGAAGCTATGATGTCACCAGGCAATAGGGGTTCTTCAGCTCCATTATAATCTTATGGAATCACCATCATATATGAGGTCCATCACGGTCCAAAATGTCATTATGCAGTGGATGACTGCACACATTCTAATATATTATATACACAGGTATCTATACCTATATACACTATCTATATTTTGTCTCTGTACATGCACATAATATATTATATATAACATACTATTTATATATATTATATATAACATACTATTTATATATATTATATATTATATATAACACACTATTTATATATATTATATATACTTTATATATATATATATATATTTTTTTTTTTTTTTTGAGACAGACTCTCACTCTGTCACCCAGCCTAGAGTGCTAGAGTTGGTGTGATCTTGGCTCACTGCAACCTCCACCTCTTGGGTTCAAGCAATTCTCCTGTCTCATCCTCTCGAGTAGCTGGGACTACAGGCATCTGCCACCATGCCTGGCTAATTTTTGTATTTCTAGTAGAGACAGGGTTTCACCATGTTGTCTAGGCTGATCTCAGACTTCTGACCTCAAAGGATCCACCCACCTTAGCCTCCCAAAGTCTTGGGATTACAGGCATGAGCCACCGCCCCCTGCAAATATATTATCGCTGTATGTACATACACACACACAGAGGGAGAGAGATTTATAAGGAATCGCCTCATGCAATTACAGAGGCTGAGAGGTCCTAGGACTTGTCACTGGCAAGCTGGAGATCCAGGAGAGGCCATGGTATAAGCTTTAGTCCAGGTCCTAAGGTAAGAGAAGACCTCTGTGCTGGCGACAAGATGTTCAGGCCAAGCTAGTGAATTCCTCCTTACTCAGCCTTTTTTATTCTACTCAGGCCTCCAGCAGATTGGATGAGGTCCCTCTATGCTGGGGAAAGCATTTTGCTTGACTTGGTCTCACAATTCAAATATTGATCACACCCAGAAATGCCTTCACAGATACAGCAGAATAACATTTAACCACATTTCTGGGCATCTCAAGCCCTAGTCTGATGTAACATTAACTATCACAGATCTCAAACTGCTTTGGCCCTTTGGAAGTCTCTGACCCAGGGACTCCCCACTTTGTTGCTGAGTGATGTCACCTAGATGCATAAGCCCCCTCTTTGACTCCCCTTGGGCCCCCGAGTTCCCTTATGCTCTTCTCCTTCTGAGAGAGTCTTCTGCTATGAGGAAGCCCCCTCTTCACAAGCAGCCCTGCTCAAGCATCACCCAGTAAAGCTTATTGTGCAACGTTGCCTCTTCCTGATTCCCCTTGAAACACCCAAGCTGACCACAGCAGTCCTCATTATATCATTAAAGAACTTTCTTTTGACCCTTTCTGTCCATGTCCAAACTCTTAGGGGAAAAAAATGATCACTTTCAAATCAATCTGTCCTCTGCATCAAATCTGTCTCCAAGGGGCTGGGCCCACTGGCTCACGCCTGTAATCCCAACACTTTGGGAGGCTGAGGTGGGGGGATCACTTGAGGTCAGGAGTTTGAGACCAGCCTGGCCAACATGCAAAACCTCATCTCTACTAAAAATACTAATATTAGCCAGGCACAGTGGTGGGCACCTGTAGTCCCAGCTACTTGGGAGCTGGGAGTTCCAGCTACTTGGGAGGCTGAGGCATGAGAATAGCTTGAATCCAGGAGGTGGAGGTTGCAGTGAGCCAAGATCACACCACTGCACTCCAGCCTGGGCAATAGAGAGAGACTCTGTCTCAAAAAAAAAAAAAAAAAAAATCTGTCTCCCAGTTCCCTGAATTTCTTATCCCTAGCTCAAGAATTCTGGGTAGAGCGTGCATTGGGAAAGGAGAAGCAGGCAGGGTGAATTAATATCCTGTCTTCCACCGAAGCTTCTTTCAATCAACTTGGCAAAGTCAGAGCTTAAAGCACAAACTACTTTGAGACCTTTAGTGGTTCCCAAGTACTGAAAAGATTATGACACCCACTATGAACTTCAAATAAGATCAATGCTAAGCCATAAAACTCAAAACTTCTATGTATGCTGAAAGCAAAAATGATTTCTAGATCCTTCTGGATGCAAAGTGCTGAGTTTATTGAAAATGAATGTTTTATTTAAATTTTTCTTATTCTGCTTTGTTTTTGAGCCTGTGAGTTCCTGGCATGCTTAGTACAAAGCAATCCTATATGGCTTATACTCAAGTATGGTAAGAAATCAAAAATCTCTGAACCAGGATCACATTTATGCTTATCATGGTGCATGGCATGCAGAAGGTGCTTAATAAATGTTTGCACTAATTTGGAAAATAAAGTAGAAAATTATAATGACCACTTTAAAGCCACATACTGTGGGGAACTGTATTTTTCTTCCAGCTCTCCTTAAGCCACTAAAATAATGTGACATGGAAAGTATTGTACTATATTTATTGTTGTTTCTTTTTTAAAAAGAATATAAAGCTTCAGTTTCAATAAAGCCTGTAAAAATATCAAAAGGGAAAACAGTTCCTTCTTATCCAAACATTCAAGATTTCTAAATTTAAATAGTGAGGTTTTTTCCACCTCAGATCTCTTTTTGGTAGATGGAGGCTACACTGTTATGTAACCCTTTCTGTTGCCAAAATACAATGTAAATTAACCAAAAGGTTAAAACTGTACCTTCAAAAATATCTTAGACATTTGTTTGAATCATGGAAAGAAAGAGTGGAAGGCAACTGACCTCTGATCTTTCGTTTGCCTTGTTATTTGGTAATTAATAAATATATTTAGAAATGTTCTTTCCATCACAAAAATATTGGAAATTGTTAATGTTCCTCATAAAAAATATGACAGACAGAGCTTGTAAAATCCTATTTATAGCCTTTTCAGCAGAAAACTAAAGAATAATTGATTTGACTTATTAAGCTCTGCCTATCCCTATCTCTGGAAGCCAACAAAACTCCAAACTCCCAAGTTCTTAAATGTCAGAACGCTGTGATTAAATATCTTGATATCTACAATCTGTCTGAGGCTATTATCTGTGGAAATGTATTTGCTTCTGCCGAATGTATTATCATTCCCTAAAACACTGGGTGGTTGGGATTTTCTCTTGGTTAAAAGTTATCTAATACTAAAATGAGCACGTATTTTCAACTCCTGGAGAGATGTACCCCAGCAAGAGAGTGCAAACCAGAGAGAGACAACATCTTCCAAAACTTCAGATCAGCCTCAAGTTAGCTCAGTTCATAATTAGATTAAGATGATCGAACTCACTCTATCCTCCTAACCAAAGTTTGCAGCACACACCTCTGGAAGAAGATAATAAAAATATCACCCATAACTACAGCATTCTTAACTGCGGGTCTTTTACTCAAAAAGAGTCTGTGGCTAGCATTCCTGATATGGTTTGGCTCTGCTTCCCCACCCAAATGTCATCTTGTAGCTCCCATAATTCCCCCTTGTTGTGGGAGGGACCCAGTGGGAGATGATTGAATCATGCGGGTGGGTCTTTCCCACGCTGTTCTCGTGATAGTGAATGGGTCTCATGAGATCCAATGGTTTTAGAAATGAGTTTCTCTGCTCAAGCTCTCTTGCTGCCACTCCTTGTCTTCTGTCATGATTGTGAGGCTCCCCCAGCCACACGGAATTTTAAGTCCAATTAAATCTCTTTGTTTTGTAAATTGCTCAGGCTTGGGTATGTCTTTACCAGCAGCATGAGAACGGACGGTTTTCACATAATTGGTTACACTTTCATATAATTGGTTTTTTGTAATCTCATAGATTTCATTTTCTGCATTTAAAAATATTCTTCAAGAAGGCCTTAAACTTCTCTAGATTGAAAAAGGATTCCGAGACACATTTCTTATATACAACATCCAGAATTCAACCAAAAGTCTCCAGGGACACACAGACAAGATAGAACCAAGAATAAAAATCAATTTCATTTTTATATACTAGCAACAGGAAACCCTAAGTATAACAGCCCCCCTGCCACCTACAATAGCAGCAAAAACTGTAGGGTGCCTAGAAATAAATCTAAGAAAATATGCGCAAGACCATTACTCAGCAAATTATTAAAACTTTTGAAATTTATTTTAAAAGAACTATAAATGGAAAATATTTTATATTCATGTGTAAAAAATACGTAATAGTATAAAGGCACAATTGTCCTCCAAAACTGATCTATACATTCTATACAATTCCAAATAAAATCTCCACAGGATTTTCATTTAACCTGAAAAAAATATTCCAGAATGTATGTGAGATGTCAAAGTTTTAAAATAGGTTAGTTCTGGGCCGGGCGTGGTGGCTTGTGCCTGTAATCCCAGTACTTTGGGAGGCCGAGGCAGGCAGATCATAAGGTCAGGATATCGAGACCATGCTGGCCATGGTGAAACCCTGTCTCTAATAAAATACACACACACAAAAATTAGCCCGGTGTGGTGGCATGTGCCTGTAGTCCCAGCTACTCAGGAGGCTGAGGCAGGGGAATCACTCGAATCCGGGAGACAGAGTTTGCAGTGAGCCGAGATTGTGCCACTGCTCTCCAGCCTGGCGAAAGAGCAAGTCTCCGTCTAAAAATAAATAAATAAAATAATAAAATAAAATAAAATAGGTTAGTTCTGCAGGGATACATGTGAAAGTGACTTATTAGGAAGTACTCCCAGAAAAAAACGTAGTGCAACAGAGAATGCAAATGAATCCAAAAGGATCTGGGGAGAGCCCTGGCAACAGTCGCTCTATTATCCCTAAACAAAATGAACAGCAGAGGGAATTGCCCTCCAGATATCAAGACTTATATAAGGCTATGGCAATTACAGCACTGTGGACTTGCCAGAGAAATTTTTTAGCATTGACCAGGGGAAAATTCAGAGTGCTGGTAGAGCCATGCTCATTCTGAAAGCACTAGAGAAGAACCCTTCCTTGCCTATTCCCAGCTCCTGGAGGTTGCTGGCAATCTTTGGTGTTTCTTGGCTTGTAGATGCCTCACTCCAACTTATCTTTCTTGTATTCGTCTGTTTTCACAAGACTAGGCAATGTACAAAAGAGAGGTTTATTGGACTTATGGTTTCAATAAACCTGGGGAGGCCTCACAATCATGGCAAAGGTGAAAGACACATCTTACATGGCGGGAGATAAGAGAAGAGAGCTTGTGCAGGGAAACTCCCCTTTTAAAAACCATCAGATCTCATGAGACTCATGCACTATCAAGAGAGTAGTGCAGGGAAGACCTGCTCCATAACTAAATCACCCCTCCAGGGTTCCTTCCATGACATGTGGGAATCGTGTTAAGTTACAATTCAAGATGTTATTTGGGTGGGAACACAGCCAACCCATATCATTCCACCCCTGGCCTCTGCCAAATCTCATCTCCTCACATTTCAGAATGAATGATACCTTCCCAACAGTCCCCCAAATTCTGAACTTACTTCGTTGTTAACTCAGAAGTCCACAGTACAACATCTCATCTGAGAAAAGGCAAGTCCCTTCTGCCTATGAGCCTGTAAAAAAATCAAATTAAGCTAGTTACTTCCTAGATACAATTGGGGTAGAGTCATTGGGTACATGTAGCCATTCCAAATGGGAAAAATCAGCCAAAACCAAGGGGCTACATACCCCATGCAAGTCCAAAATCCAGCAGGGCAGTTAAACCTTAAAGCTCCAAAAGGATCTTCTTTGACAACATGTCTCATATCTGGGTCATGCCAATGCAAAAGGTGGGTTCCCATGGTCTTGGGAAGCTCTGCCTTGTGGTTCTGCAGGGTACAGCCTCCCTCCTGGCTGCTTTCACAGGCTGGTGTTGAGTGTCTGCAGCTTTTCCAGGCACACAGTGCAAGCTGTCAGTGGATCTATCATTCTGGGGTCTGGAGGACAGTGGCCTTCATCTCACAGCTCCACTAGGTGGTGCCCCAGTAGAAACTCTGTGTGGGGGCATTTCCCTTCCACACTGCCCTAGCAGAGGTTCTTCATGAGAGCCCCACCCCTGCAGCAAACTTCTGCCTGGGCATCCAGGTGTTTCCATACATCTGAAATTTAGGCGGAGGTTCCCAAATCCCCAGTTCTTGACTCCTGTGCACTTGCAGGTGCAACACCACATGAAAGCTGCCAAGGCTTGGGCCTTGCACCCTCTGATGCCATGGCCCAAGCTCTAGGTTGGCCCCTTTCAGCCATGACTGTAGCAGCTGAGATGCAGGGCACAAGTCTCTAGGCTGCACATAGCATGGGGACCCTGGGCCCAGCCCACAAAACCACATTTTCCTCCTAAGCCTCCAGGCCTGTGATGGGAGGGGCTGCTGTGAAGACCTCTGACATGCTCTGGAGAGATTTTCCCCATTGTCTTGGGGATTAACATTTGGCTCCTCATTACTTATGGAAATTTCTGCAGCTGACTTGAATTTCACCTCAGAAAATAGGATTTTATTTTCTACCGCATTGTCAGACTGCACAAATTTTCCAAGCTTTTATGCTCTATTTCCCTTTTAAAACTGAATGCCTTTAACAGCCCCCAAGTCACCTCTTTAATGCTTTGCTGCTTAGAAATTTCTTTCACTAGATAACCTAAATCATTTTTCTCAAGTTCAAAGTCCCACAAATCTCTGGGGCAGAGGCAAAATGCTGCCAGTCTCTTTGCTAAAATATAGTAAATGTCAACTTTACTCCAGTTCCCAACAAGTTCCTCATCTTTATCTGAGTCCATCTCAGCCTGGACCTTATTCTTCATATTATCATTGGCATTTTGGTCAAAACCATTCAACAAATCTCTAGGAAGTTCCAAACTTTCCCACATCTTCCTGTCT
This sequence comes from Saguinus oedipus, assembly GCA_031835075.1. Classification (NCBI taxonomy): domain Eukaryota; kingdom Metazoa; phylum Chordata; class Mammalia; order Primates; family Cebidae; genus Saguinus; species Saguinus oedipus. The sequence goes on along the minus strand of CM063172.1, from coordinate 169,874,189 downwards.
TCTTCTGAGCCCTCCAAACTCTTCCAGTCTCTGACTGTTACCCAGTTCCAAAGTCGCTTCCACATTTTGGGGTATGTTTTCAACAATGCCCCATTCTGCTGGTACAATTTCCTGCATTGCTGGTACCAATTTACTGTTTTCACACTGCTGATAAAGACATACCTGAGACTGAGCAATTTACTAAAGAAAGAGGTTTATTGGACTTACAGTTCCACGTGGCTGGGGAGGCCTCACAATCACGGCAGAAGGTGAAAGGCACATCTCACACAGCGGCAGACAAGAGAAGAGAGCTTGTGAAGGGAAACCTCCATTTTTAAAACCATCAGATCTTGTGAGACTCATTCACTATCATGAGAACAGTGCAGGAAAGATCCACCCACATAATCAAATCACCTCCCACCAGGTTCCTCCCATGATATGTGGAAATTATGGGAGTTACAATTCAAGATGATATTTGGGTGGGGACACAGCCAAACCATATCACTTCTGTCTTCACATGGTTCTCTTATAAGGACGTCGGTCATTGTCTTTAGTGTCGACCCTAACCCAGCATAACATCAATATAATTTAACTAATTACAGCTATAATAACCTATTTACAAACCAGGTCACATTTTGAGGTCCAGGTGGACATGAATTTTGGGGAAGGCAGGGACACTATTCAACTCAGTATAGCATATGGCTAAGAGTCATAAAAAGATGCTAAACCACTTTTATGATCTGGTAAATGTAAATTAAGTCCACAACATTATACCATTTACACCCTGCAGATTGGCAAACACCGAGAAGTACAAAAAGAATGTGGATCAAGTAAATTCATATATCATGGATGGGAGTGTAAATTGGTTCACTTGATCTGACTGGCCGAACTTGAAAGCACTTTGGAATTATTTTATAAATCTGACCTAGTAAGCTTACTCCTAGGTATATACCCAAGAGAAATTCTTGCAGAAGTGTACAAGGAGACATATATAGAAAAGTTTTTAAGCAGCAATGTTTCCACATTTCAAAAAAAAACCTGGAAACAGTCCACTGACAAGAGAATAAATAAAATTTTATATATTTACCCACTGGAATATATTTTGGCATTCAAAATAAATGAACTACACTACACACAAAGACATTGAATCACTCTGCATAATGCTGAGTGGAAAAAACAGCATGAAGAAAACCACATAGAATATGATGTGATTTGGAAGGCCGCAGCAGGTGGATCACGAGGTCAAGAGATCGAGACCATCCTAGTCAACATGGTGAAACCCTGTCTCTACTAAAAATACAAAAAATTAACTGGGCATGGTGGCGGGTGCCTGTAATCCCAGCTACTCGGGAGGCTGAGGCAGGAGAATTGCCTGAACCCAGGAGGCAGAGGTTGCGGTTAGCCGAGATCGCGCCATTGCACTCCAGCCTGGGTTACAAGAGAGAAACTCCGTCTCAAAAAAAAAAAAAGAATATGATGTGATTTTTAGATACTTCAAAAACACACAAAATAAACTATATATTATGTAGCACACAGATAGACAAAGTGTTAATTGCAAGAGAGTGATAAAGAGAAAAAATTTAGGGTAGCAGGCGATGCAGGCATAAGCACATTAAACATGGACACCATATCTGCCTTGATGGAATTTTCAAAAGCAAAATCTGAGTGTAATACACAGGAAGGCAAAAAGGTAAATAAATCATTTGTTAATAGTATATATATATATATATGAAAGCTTTTTTTGTTCATTCATTCAAACTTTATTGAGACATGAAAACTGTTAAAGATGAGGTCTCTCCAGAGACTTGTTGCTAAGGACAAAGCGTGGGGGGACCCAGGCTGGATCATTCTGGGAAAGGAAAGGCTCCGAACTGCAGGGGGAGGTAGGGTGCATAAAGATATTCTGTTTTAAAACACTGAAGCTCCTTGGTGAAAGAAGATGTCTCAGGTTGGTACAAAAGTCATCGCAGTTTTTGCCTTTACTTTCCATGGCAAAAACTGCAATAACTTTTGCACCAACCTATGGATACCCGCTAATTATTACATAATGTATCTTTTATTCATAACTGTGCGTACTGTTAATCTCTTTATCAAACCAGTTTCATTCTCCTTAGTTCCTTGTTTTGCCACGCTCTTGGCCTTGCGGATTGCCATCTAATTTATCTTCTATTCTCTCCAAGACGCTTTAGCACTGCCCTTCAGGCTTCCACCCCCATCTGCTCATGTCTTCCCTCTGTACCCTCCCACTTCCAGGCTCTGCTCCAGAACATTGATGCTGTTTGTGGCCCTTAGGTCACAGGACCATGGGATCCGTTTTTAGCAGGAACAACCACCAGGTGAGATGGACTTGCGAGGTGGGAATTCCAGATACTCCTCGGAATCAGTACTCAAGTCCCCGCACAAAGTTCTCCACTATCTGGGTTCTTCTCTTGTTTGCAAGCAGTGTTGGTGCAGCTGAATGCAGAAGCTTCCATTAAAACCTGAAAACAGCCCCAGTTCCATTTCCTCCGAGAAGTGCAAGCGTAACACACCCCACTGCAGCAGCTGGGCTGGAGGAGGAAGGCAGGCGAACACGTGAAGAGCCAGAACACCAAGACTCGTTTCTCAACAGCGCAGCTCCGCACCACTTATCTCTCTGAAAGATCTGAAGCTTGAAGGAATGTCTTAATCTTTCCCCAGCGATTCCTCATGGCATCTATATGACATGTCAATTTCTCAACTTCCTCTTCAGGATAAACAGTGAAAGCGGATCTTCGGTCAGTATGGCAATGAATCTAATACCGAGTAAGAAGAAGAGAAAAGCTCTGGGCTCAGGCCATCATAGTTTGAATTCTGGTTCTAACACTGTCTAGTTTCAGGACAGTGGAAATATGTGAAGAGGTAGAATCTCCTCTGACTCAATCTCTGTTCTAATCTCAGGCTGTGAATCAGCCAGGGGCTGAGACCTCTGCTGGGAATGCTTCCTGAGAACGTTTTCCCTGTGAAGATCTCCACCATTCAACAGATACTTCTGAGATCTAAGATCCATTTTTTGCCTCATCTTCCACCTCAGCCCTTTTGCTGAACTCAGATCAGCTCTGACGAGCCCCTCTGGTCACTTGGGGTCATCTCTTACCATGTGAGAGAGAGGGCATGGGCTCATCAGGCTTCACAGGCCACTTCCCAAGCATTATAACTTCCTTCTGTTCTTCACTGTGCTGTTGTCTGTGCAGGGAGGGGAAGTGCAGGGCCCAGGGGCTGTCATATTTCTGAAGCCCTCAGCAATGTTCTGATGTTACTGGCATTGTCTTCCCTCACTTCTGTACACCAACTTTATGAAAAATAAGGAAAATCATCAAAACTTAGTGTCTTAGTCTGTTCAGGCTGCTATAACAAAATCCCATAAACTGGGTGGCTCATAAACAACAGAAATTGTTTCTCACACTTTTGGAGGCTGGAAAGTCTAAGGTCAAGGCACTGGCAGGTTCAGTGTCTGGTGAGGGCTGCTTCCTGGTTCATGGACAACATGTTCTCATGGTGTCTCACGTGGTGGAAGGGGTGAGGGAGCTAATGGGGGCCTCTTTTGTAAGGGCACTAATCTCATTCATGAGGGCCCTGCCTTCGGGACCCATTTACCTCCCAAGAACTCTACCTCCAAATATCATCACATGAAGGGTTAGGATTTCAACATAGGAATCTGGGACTACACAAGCATTCAGGACATACCAGTTGGGCAGAAGGTCTGCAAGGAGAAGTCCAAGCAAGCAGGAATAGTCTAGCATGATAGTGCTTGAAGCATTGTGGGAGAGGGTGCTGAGCCAGTGTCCTGGAGGAGAAAATGGCTGGACATTGAGGACTAAGGCCACTAGGTTGATAGACATGCTTTATCCATATAGAGATAATATAGATGATTATTTTCCATATGTCTACAGCTAAAATTCAACTGGGAAATGCCATTTTTCTTAGTCTGTAGAAATGAAAGGAAAGATCTGCGGATGCTAAACCCTCCAGAAACACAGTCAGCATTGTCATTCACTCACTGGGTAAGCAAGCTCCTAGCTTAGTCAGATGCAAAAGGAAAACTGCCCCTTAGCTTTCATTTATTTTCTCTCTTCTTGGAAGAAGAAAGACAGGAAGGGTTCAGTGGCTCAATTCAATTCTCCTAAACATTTAACCATCCTCAAGTAGAGCTAACGAGCCTGAAGGATTTCTAAAGATGTCTTAAGGTGTCATTATTTTGTTTTAAGTGTTTTAAGGAATGTTTTGAGCTTTTGACATTTGCCGAAGAGCAACTAATTCTAAAGGGTACACTTTGATTAAAGGCATACATCAATAAATCAATGTGATAATGACCTTTGCAGCTGAGTTCCTGAAATATTTATCCTGCAACTTGGGACAAGGCTTATGTTCCTTGTTGAAGATAGTGATGGTACAGAACCTACACGTGCTAATCAACCCAATATGAGGAATGTTCTGGTTTTTAATTTGTTAGCAACTACATTTTATTCATGCTGTACCCAGAAGCCATATGTGAGGTCCTTATCCTTCTAAAAACCCAACACAAAATTCTTGTGCATGAACATTTTATTCCTGATCTCTAAAAAGTTTCAATAACTCCCTCTGAATCCAGAGAATATAGTTTGATACGAGTGAACAAAATGGTCCCTGAGTATATAGAATTGGAATTCTGTTACAGCTAATGTACCTACTACAGAAAAATCTCTCATTGTTTAATCACCTTGTGATTGACCCAAAACAGAATTTCTCAACTTAACACCAATCTCATCCATCAGGTTTGGATCAGGATGTCTGCTGATCCTTCTGCAAAGTTAAATCCACCAGGAAACAAGGAAGATTTGTCACCCCTGGGGTCAGGATTGTCAAACAGATGTGCTGCAGCCACACTGGAGAAAATTTCAGAAGGAGGAATTCCCAAAACACTCTTCGCTGGAGGTGGTAAAGTTCCGCCACTACCAAATCCGGCTGCCACCTGTTTTTGTAAAACCTGTAAGCTAAGAATAGCTTTTTACATTTTTAAATGATTGAAGGGGGAAAAGAAGAATTTCTATGACATGAAAATTACATGAAATTCAATTTTTGGTGTTCATAATGAATTTGTTGGCATGCAGCCGTCCTTGTTCATCTAAGCACTGTCTGCTTTCACACACCCACAGAACTGTCATCGCAGCACAGGCTGTACAGTCCACAAAGCCAAGAGCGGCTGCTATCCGGCCCTCAACAGTGGCTTCATTGGAATCAGGAGAGTCCACACTCACTTGGCAATACAGGTTTGCAATGGATTGTTTAATTGGCCTTGTGTCTTTGCCCCCAGCAGGAGACAATGCCAGTGTTCCACTCACTGGTGTGAAAATGAACAGGTTTGTCTTCATCCTTCATCACCCAAGCATTGGCTTGGTGCCCGCCTCAGGGCCATGTGCTGCCCAGCATCCTGAGAAACACATCGAGTGCCTTGAAAGTACAATGACTAACTTGTTTATTGTGGTAAAATATACGTAACCTAAAATTTACCATCTGAACCATTTTTAAGAATACAGAACAGTAGGGTTAGCTCCGTGCCCATTGTTGTGCAACCGATCTCCTTTTCATCTTCCCAAACTGAAATTCAGTCCCTATGAAACACTAACTCCCCACTCCCTCCTCCCTCCAGCCCCAGCCACCACCATTCTACTTTCTGTCTGTATGAAGCTGACAACTTTAAGTCCCTCCTGTGTGTGGAATCATACAGTCTTTGTCCTTCTGGGACTGGCTTATTTCACTTTGCATAAGGTCCTCAAGAAATAATTAACATTTGCTTGATGCTTGAAATTTTACACAGAATTTCAGAATTTCCTTATGCATTATTTCACTTACTTGGCACAGCTACTTTGTGGGGTCGGTTACTTTTATTCCGTGATAGCAGATGCCATTGGTCGGCCCTGAAGCCACTCCTGTGGTCACTTGCAGGTAGAGCCTGTACCTGCCCATGGCTCCCTGTGCTGCTGTGCCTGGACATATTCCCTGCTATGCATCATGCTCAGCCTGAGCACAGGGCAGGCCAGGAAGAGCTGGGAGTTGACATGGGGGTGACTTTCCCTATTGAGAGGAAGGAGGTGGGAGTCAGCGCCACGGCACCTTTGCCCCTCCAGGAGGACAGTTCTGAGGTGGGGCCTCACTGTCCTGGGCCCTTATTCACCTTCACTCATGCTTTGTTGACTTCCTCCTTTCTCTGTCCAAATTCTCCACTTCCTCCCATGCTCTTCGGGATGACACCTACATAAATTACTTGCACTAAATCCTTGTCTCAGGATCTGCTTTGGGTGGAACTCCTACTCAGTCACCAGTCACAGAGATTCACTTGTTGACTTTCGCCCAGCTACTAAGTAGACAGTCAGGCTTCTAGTCCTGTTATCTCATTCCTGAGGTCTCTGCTTCAGCCATTGACAGGCTGGTGTTGGCCAAAAGGCACCATACAGGGAGCATTAGCATCAAGTCTGCAAATCACTCATTCCCCACAGGAACACCTGCAGGAACAATAACCTCAACCAGGGCACCTTGCAAAGATGCTGAAGACCTTAGACTGCTCTGTAGAAACGTTATACTCCGTGAACCAGTCCTATTTCCAGCAGGATATCCCTAACCTGTCAAGATCGTTTATTATAAATAAATTTGGGATTTATAGATTTTGGGGGCAGGGAAGGCTGGAGAAGCGGGCAGGTAGCATGCAAGTATATTCTACCTGTGTAATGACCAAAGTGCAAACTGGAGGCACCCCCAAACTCCACCGGTTTCCTGTGAGGACAATGTGTCTTTACATACATTCCTCAAAACTCATCAATGTGAAATAAAGTGTGTGCCAATGTAGGAGGAAGCATTTTGGGGGAGCTCAACAAGGTGGCAGAATAGAAGATTCTCTGGACTCATTCCCCCCACAGAAATATATTCAAACTATTCAAAGACAATAATACCACCCTGAATTCACCAGAACTTGTGGGAGAAGCTGAGAAACCCCAGGTTCCACAGAATTGAAAGAAGCCATAATGGTAAGAGAAACAGTAATTTCAGACCATTCCACCACCCTCTGCTGGCATAACGCCACTCGGTGACAGGGAGGAATTAGAGGGGAATATTCTATCTCCCCTCTGATCTGGTAATCTTCATGTAACACCCACTCTGACCCCGTCCCACAGGAACCACCAGGAATGCCAGGATAGCTGAATGACCTGGGGTGAACTTGGGACAAAAAGTCAAGCACGGATTGCAGCAACTGGTCTCACTCTGTCGCCTAGGCTGGAGTGCAGTGTGAGATTTCTGCTCACCACAACCTTTGCCTCCTGGGTTCAAGTGATTCTCCTGCCTCAGCCTTTTGTGTAGCTGGGATTACAGGCACGAACCACCACACCGAGCTAATTTTTGTATTTTTAGTAGAGACAAGGTTTTCACCATGTTGGCCAGGCTGGTCTTGAACACCTGACCTCAGGTGATCCAGCTGCCTCAGCCTCCCAAAGTGCTGGGATTACAGGCATAAGCCACCATGCCCAGCCAATATTTCTGTCTTTACTTAATAGTTACTTTCGCTGAATATCAGAAAGTGGGCACTATTTGCAAAACTATCTGAAGGCTTCAGCAGTTTTCCCAAGAGTCTCTCTTCAACATTTGATATTCAAACCCGTCTTTTTAGAAGCTCCCATCTCACCATCATCCTTATTTTCCTCTGATCCGACTGGTAACAGGTCTGACTCTGCTCCACATCTTTTATCAATAGTTGAAGTGTAATTTTAGCAGTTCTGTGATACCTCCCTTGCCAACTTTACAGAATCCTGAATGTTTGCCAAGATCAATTTAAGTTCGAGGACAGTTTTCACAGTGTTTACATTGATTCTTAGGCATCGCCAGACTGACCCACAAAACTGTAGGTGATTCAGGGAAGAGACTGTAGTATAAGCAGGGAGAGGCCTGATGGGATCAATTTTATAAGTGATATATTTGCTAATGTTTTTATATTGAGGATTTTTGTTTCCCACATAACCTTGCAAAGTTAAATAGTCAAATGTTAGGTAAAGAGAAAAAAAGTTTCCTGTTTGTGGAATAAAACAAGCAAATACGTGATTGCTCCCACCTCCTCCTTTCTTCACTCCTACCACCCGCTCCTCACCTCCTCATTCAGCAGCCTGAACACCTGGCTGTCTTGTCTTGCACTGCTCCTCTCCATGAGAAACAGCACAGGAAAAAGTAAGCATGACTTAAAGTGTTATCCTTTCCAGGGATGATTTGTAATTTTAGAAGAGGTTGAATAAAAAGACAAATTTCAACCTAACGGAATTACTCTTCTAATGGTGAAATTGTAGGGATGCCCATAAAGCATCTTCTCAGTGCTCCTTAAACAACTCCATGAAGGCAACCAGTAATCCCATTTCCATCTCCATCAGTCACTGGGGTTGTGAGGCACAAAGGGAGGGATGGCTGTTGGTGGCTCTCCAGTTGCTCATCTCAGCTCATACAATTCTATCTCCAGAGAAATAAGCAGCATGTGTGGTGGGGAGCAGGCTAGTCAAGACCAGTGGTCTATTCACCAACCCTCCTCCATCCTGCTTCCTGAAAATTCCGCCCTCCCTTATCCTGGACTGAAATTGATGGTGCAGGACAGAGGGGGAGAATTGCTGGAGAAATGCCATCAGGAAGGAAATAGGGAAAGGGGGCTGGAGCATCTTAGCCAGGGTGTCACCTTAGCCAGGGAGGGACATGCCAACTTCCCCCTGAGTACCCAGGAGAGAGGCCAGTATGCAGGAGATGTAGCTAGATCAGCAGGAGATGGCAGGGATGTCTGGAAGCGTTCTTCCAGTTGCTTCTATTCCCTTTGTGTAAAGGGGAGCCAGCCATCATTTGCCAAGAGTGAGGACAGGAAAGATATGGAAAGCTTGAGAAAGAAAAAGCATGGCACAGTTATGCAGGAACTCAGCTTCCAGAGGCTCTCCTGAGTCTCTGATGCTTAAGCTGGATGCAGATGGATAAATGGAGTTTCCTAGATTTAAAAAAGGTAGCACAATCTGTGCAAAGGGAATAGCATAGCAAGGGGACAGGGTGACTAGTGGTGTTCTTCACTGAAAAAGGAATAGGGGTGGGCTGGGTGCAGTGGCTCACACTTGTAATCCCAGCTACTTGGGAGACTAAGGCAGGAGAATTGCTTGAACCCAGGAGGCGTGAGCCTAGAACACACCACTGTACTCCAGCCTGAGTGACAGAGCAAGACTCTGTCTAAAAAAAAGGAATGGGGCATGGTGGGGAAATGAATAGGTTTCAAGCACCTGTAAGACATTGGATCAAAAAGTCCATTAGATGATTGGACAGGTTATATGTAAATTTTCAGGGCCTCAAAAGGAGTAGCACTCAAATATTAATTTTCTCAACAAGGCAATTTACTTCTCTAGAAGGGTGTGTTTCACAGAGGGAGCAATGGTGAGAGCATACCTGAACAAGGGAGGGGAATGGGGTTCTTATTCCTGAAGCAGATAGCCCCTACTGCTGTGTCCTTCCCCTATTGGCTAGGGTTAGACCACACAGTCTAAATTAATTCTGATTGGCTATTTTAAAGAGAGCAGGGGTACAAGCCAGAGTGGTAGGGTGGGTAGTTTGGTGGGAAGAACAGTTAGGAACAAGTCAGAGCAGGTGACCAGGGGAACAGATGCGAACTACTGATTAGCAGGAAAGTTGTTTACTGAAACTAGAGGCAAGGGGGCACAGAACCAGGAAGTTAAACTTTAAAATGGAGAACTGAATAAGAGATCTGAACATACTGACATACTGGTTCTTTGAAGAGAAACTTGGAGTTCATTATATCTAACAGATACACAGGACTGGAGCCTAGAAAAGAATTCTGGTCAGCAAATGTCAATATGAGGTTCATTAATAAGCAGGTGGTTATCAGTCCAGATCCAGGGAGAGTTCTCAGGAAGAGGAGAGCAGAGGTCCAGCCACTGAATCATGGAAAATGTGGCCATTTAAGGGAGGAGCAGTAGAAAAGGGAGGAGAGAATGAGAGGATTCCAATCGGGAAGACAGGATTCAAAAAGAGGGCTGGAGAGAAAAAGTAGCAAACTACAATCCAAGAAAAGAGATCATTTCAGGAAGACTGTGGGCACTAAATGTCACAAAAGGCATAGGTAGAAAACAGCCCATTGGATTTAGCACCATGGAAGTTACTCACCTTCCTAGCTATACCAATCTCTCTATGACGGTCAGGCTGCAAGACAACTGGCAGGATGTTAAGGGGTAAATTGTGGCAAGTCAGGACAGTGAGTGTGGAAGAGCCTTTCTAGAAGGTGGTTTGGAAGGAATGGAGGGAAGGGAGATAAAAGCTGAAAAGGACTATGGGGCAAGGAACGGCTTCTGGTCAGGCGGAAACAATTTGAGCCTATTTATATGTGCAAGGGAAACAGCCAAGAGAGGGGTGCAGTGGATTCGACCACCACAGCAAATAAGCTGGGGTTACAGCAGTGAGCAAAGCTATGTCCCTGCCCCCAAGGAGCTTACAGTCTAGTGTGAAGAGACAGAGAATGAACAAATAAGCAAATCAATATATAGCATGACGAGTGCAAGTATATCCCCACCCCAGTGGGCAGGAGAGGGAACAGAAGCGGGTGTGTGTGGTGTGGGGGTGGAAGGAAGAGCCCCCTGCTGCAGTGACCTCTGCCACACTATTTTTTTTCCTAACACTTGCCTAACAAACTGTGCAGCCTGGCATTGTAGTTATGCGGTGCCTCTCTCCTATGACACACGGCAGGGGTTTCCACTTCCCTGTCTTGGCCATGCCCACATTAGGGTGTTCTGCAGAGAAGGCTGTCCATGAATATTTGTAGTAGGAATGCTACAAACCCTTGCCCTGCAGTTAGGACAGGCATTATCAAAACAATCTCCTCCTGGACCCGGGGAATTCTCAGAAGTGGCACCTAGTAACCTAAAATGACTTAGGCAAATTGTCTGAATGCCTAAAGGGTACAAATTATTTCATATTCTCTACACATTTGCAAATTTACTTAAATCTTCTTGTTTTAGTTTTAACTTTACAGTTCACTTTGTGAATGGGTTTAGGGGAAGAGAGAAAGAAATTAGTCTTTATAACCCTGCTAAATTCTGAATCCTACCTCTTGGTAAGGCATCATTGTAAAAGTTAGAAAAATTTTTGTATTCATTATCACATTTGATTTCCCCACTTTATCTGCAGGAAAAACAGTAACTAGGGGCTTCCTATTGGTTCACCATATTTTCCTTTGGTAGAAATTCCTTGTATCTGATAGTCTTTAGGGTCCCCTTCGAGACTAAGATCCCCTTTGAGATGAGACAGGGTTGGCCCCTTTCCCTATCCCTGAGCCCAGCATGCAGCACACACAGGAGAGGACAGGAAACACAGGGGAGTCGCTCTGATCTCCATATTTTGTTCCTTCCCAGGGAAGATACTCCGTTTTCAACCAAAAACAAGATCATTCTAAATGTCATTGCTCCACCCCCCATCTGGGCTTCTGAAAGCAAGCTGCCTTGTTTCTGAATCAGATGTCGTCACCCACTGAAAAGCCTCCTGCATCCAAGCTTGGCTGGCAGTGGGGTCCTGGCTTGAGGGGAGAGACTCATCTTCCCCAGCAAAGCTACCCTGTCATTTCTTTTGAGGATGGGGAAGGACCAGCAGCAACAGAGAACTCGATTTCATCACCGCCTCTCACCTTTTAAAGAGCAAACAGTTAAAACAAATACTGACAGGCTTGTTTCTATGGGCTTGAACATTTTACAACCTGTAGAATCATGTGACACACTGTCATTTTTGTGGAACTCCTAGAAGGGACAGAAGGAAATAAACATAGCTATGTAGTCATAGGCTGAGACGGGCTTCACAGCTAAAACCCAGGACATGCGGTGTCTGGAGGGCAACTCACGGCAGGCAAGAGGCAGAGCCTGCCCCAGAGTGCTGAGTAAAGATGCTGAGGAAGTCATGCAAGGATCTGTCATGAGCAAAAATGTCAGAGTCCTCCAGGATGTGACCACATTCTCATTAACCCTTGCCACTGAGCCTCCTTCCAGGCATGATGCAAAAAAAAAAAAAAAAGCCTCAGGAGGAGAGGAGGCAGAGAGGTGCAGAGACCCGAACTTGGCTGCAGGTGAGAACTCTGGCTATAAACAACCCATTGTTTCGTGGGGGAGGAGGGCCACAGTCACCCCCAGGAATTCATACATTCAACTCCATGCGTAAAAGTTTATATGCAATCGAAGGATTTCAAAACACAGACTTTCATTTCATCTAGTATTCCCGCAGAGGGAAGGGAAGCCATGAGAAACTCCTCGACTGGTGGCCAAATGTATTTCTTCACAACTGGAAATAATGCACTAGCACGTGGCTGATTAGAGCATAACGTCTGCGATGCTTTTCAATAGAGATGTTATAACATGAAAAGCTTTCATGCCGCAAGCAAAAAGAAGATCATTGTAAATTTACATTCAACATGTAAAAACACATAACTTCTGTACATGATAGAGCCGTGCGTATGTTTGCATGTGTGCTTTACAAAACAAAAATTTACATTTTGTCTACCATCGAAGGGAGTGAGGAGAGACTGATGTTAAATGAATATCCACGGTGTGCCATGTGCTTTGCAAGCATTATCTTCTCATTTCATCCTCACAGCAGACCGAGGAGGTATAGACTATTGCTGTAACCATTTTCTGAGTGAGGAAAGGAGGCTCTGAGAAGTTTACCAACTTGCCTGAGGTCACACAGAAAGCAACCTTTGTACTTCCTGTTACTTGGAGCTGCCTCCTCAAGTTCCAACAAACAGTTTTGTTACCTTCTCCTGTACACATCTGTAAATCTTCCTGCTAAAGTCATTTTTGTGGTTCATGGTAAAATGCTGCCAAAAGAGCTGAAAGAAATAGAGTCTTTGTTAAGAACAGAAATGACAGGTCATTTCCAGAAGATACAGTACAAGAGTTCAATTTCATCATTAATTAGTATCTCACGTCTATGGGATGAGATGTTCTTCTGTATCACATTTAGGAGATACTTAAGTTATAGTCCAAACTGAAAATGACCTGTCCTACCACTTTTATCCACAACTTCCCTCACAGTTCTTAGACGATGGTCTCAACTGTGACAGCATTACAGTTGTCTTCCTGGCGCCTGGGTTGCATTTCATCTTTGAAAGCCCTCGTCAGAACAACTTTTAAGGACTCCTTGAATCGCTTCTTCTTACTGCTTCCCACAAAGAAGTAAATGAAAGGGTTGGCGCTACTGTTGATGGTGGAGAAGAGCAGGGAAATGTGGTGGAGATTCCCAAAGGTGGACCAATACTCATAGTACAGCAGGTAAAGGAGTCTCATGGGCATGGCGAAGATGAGGAATATAATGATGGTGACCATGATGACGATGTACAGCTTGGAGGAATGGGAAGCCCAGGTGTTCTTCCGGATCTTCACGACCAAGATAGTGCTGGACACCAGCATGAGGGGCGTGAAGACCAGGAAGCTCAAGACGGCTATAAAGATGATGACCGCCCGGCAGTCACTTCGAGAGTGACTCTCTTCCTCTCTGTCGATGCACATGACATACTCCATGGTGGTCACCAAGCAGGAAAGAGCCCACAGAAGGGCACAGACCAACGCCGACTGGTACTTGGGGCGATGGCATCGGTACCAGATGGGGTAAAGGACTGACAGGCACCTCTCCACACTAATGGCCGTCAGCAGATAGAGGCCCGTGTTGTAGCCAAACAGAAAAGTCACCGATAATGTGACAATTGTGTAGTAATGGCCAGAAGAAAGCTCATAATCTAAAGCATAGTCAATAGACAGGATGAAAATACAGAAGAGCAGTGAGATGTCCGCAATAGACAAGTGGGTAATATAGACAGTGAAGGGATTTCTTCTCATCCGGAAGCACAGGAACCAGAGGAGAATTCCATTCTCAACAAACCCCACTGGGGAGATGCTCATGATGACCCAATGCACGATGGGGATTTGCCGATGCACATTCCCGGCTGAGGCATTCCCACTGGTGGAGAAGTTCGTAGGTTCCTCGACAACAAATGATGTCACGTTTGACCCATCCATGAGGAGGCCTCAGGCTGGACCTCTTCAGGTAATTTTCTATAAATACGTCCAAAACAAAAACAAACACAAAAAGCCATGAAAATTGTTGGATTGGAATAAAAGGGAGAAATTCAGCTATAAATCATCATCTTCATGTTTAAAAAAAAAAAAAGTTTAACAGAATGTACAATTATCTTTGCCACAATAATAAGATTACACCTTTAGGACCTGATAAGAAAGATAACTTAGACCTGATAAGAGACAGAACTGATTGAATGACCCTTTTTGATCCCCAGTGATAGCCATTCGTTCTGTGTTATTGTCTGCTTGTGGCCAGGCAAGAGTGGTGGAATCCCCCGTGGAGGATCCATTTCCAGTTCTGGCTCAAGCTCTCCTAATGGCATTTTGAAAATCATCTTCTGTGCCTCCATTCATTTGCCGGAGGGACCACGTTGACTGCATTGAGACTTGATGACAAAATGCACGTTTGGGCAGTACTGCCATTCTTTAATACATGAAGCGCCATAAGCAGTGGGTAAGGAGAGGCAGTGCCTGGGACAATGGGTTTAATACTGTACCAATATTGCTTAAAGTGTGAACAATGGAAAGGCATTTATTTCACACAGCTTCAGTATCTGCGACAAAGCTGGGCACCTGCTCAGACTATGTAAGCCAGGCAAGCCAACGCTGTGTGGAGTGGATGGAGACCCCTAACAAGATGTATGTTCATCCCCACAGACCACAGGCCAGATGTTGCAGGAAACAGCATTGCCAGACTCCAGGCAAAGCACTCACCCGAACCAGGAAAAATGGTCAGCATTTGAGGCGGCAAAGTAAAGATTCTCAGAAACTTCCCCCCACACTTGACCAATTACAAAATCAATATATGCACAGCTCTGCCCTCTTGCTATAACAAAACACCCCACCACTGGGAAGGAAAAGGAGGCTGTCAACAGAGATCATTTCCCTTGTTTCAAATCTAACTTGTCTTTGGCTTTTAAAAGTGATTTTTAAGCTGGACACCGTGGCTTATGCCTGCGATCCCAACACTTTGGAAAGCCAAGGCATGGGGATTGCCTGAGCCCAGGAGTTTGAGAACCAGCCTGGGCAACATGGCAAACCCTGTCTACACAAAAAATATATAAATCAGCCAGGCATGGTGGCATATGCCTGTAGTCCCAGCTGCTTGAGAGGCTGAGGTTGGAGGACCGCTTGAGTCTGGGAAGTTGAGGTTGCAGTGAGCCATGATCACGTCTCTGTACTCCAGCCTGGGTGACAGAGCAGACCCTGTCTCAAAAATTGTTTTTCCTAGTTGGTGTGCATGCATGTGCATAGGCACGAATAAAACATCGTCTTCTGCTTTCTGAACTTTGTCCTCAGGAAGTCGATCAAAAGAGTATTTTTAATGAGTAGATATCTGCCTTTTCCTCATGAGCTCACCTGAAGCAGAATAATACATAAACGTGTTATTTTGTGGCACTTGAATGGCTCTGGTGATGTTAGATGTTTCCAGAACTGAGTCAGCAGAGCCCCAGCATGTGCAGGACCCTGGGAGTGATCTCAGTACAGCCGGGCCTGGATCCTGGGCCAGCAGGTGGCCTTTGGGTTGGCGAAATGGGTGTTTCCTTCCAGCGATGTGATCCAGGCACCCAGGAGGCCCCTGCTTCCGTGGTCCCGATCACACCTCTCCCACTGACACTTCGCTCAGCTGTTTAGTATGATGCAGGAAATTGCCTTCACTGGAGGAGAGCCTCCTCTTACTTCATATTGAGAAGACAGGGTCCCTGACAGGAACCCACACAGGATGAGAGCTCACATGCCATGTCATGGCTAACCAAAGACCTGCTGTAGAGACCAGGCCTTGTGAGACGTTTGCAAGTAAGACCACCATGTTTCCCAAATTCTCCCTCCACACATTAAACCCCACGTCAGGCACTGTTCTAGGCACTGGGACACGGCAGGAAATAAAGTGCCGAGCTGGTGGAGTCTATATTCCAGTGGGGAGGCGTTGACCAGCAAAAGCAATAACAGCAACAACAAACAAGCTGATGTCAGAGAATAAAAAGTGCAAGGAAGAAAGGAAAGCAGCATTAAAGGCAAGGAGAGGCAGAGACTGAGGTTCCCTTGTCCACAGAGTGATGGGAAAGGTCTCACTAGTGAGGTCACACCTGGGCAAAGACACGAAGGAAGTAGGCGACATAGCCCTGCAGGTTCTCGGGGGGGAAAAGTATTCCAGGCAAAGGGAAGAACAAGTTCAAATTCCAGAAGCAGAAGCCAGCCAGGAGTGGAGAACCGCAGGAAGGCCAGCGAGGCTGGGACAGCCTCCAAGAACAGCCAGGTGCTGAGGGCAGGGGTCTCTGGCGGTCAGGTGCCAAATGGCTTTGCAGGCTGTTGCTTTTACTCCCGGTCAGACAGTAAACCACAGGAGGTTCTGAGAGGTCTGAGAGGAGGAATGGGGTTCACTTGAGGGGACTGAGGCATGAGCAGCCTTGGCGTGGCCTCCGTGTTCATGTGACACTCTAGGGGCCATGGCAGGAAGGAGGAGGCCAGGTGGGAGGTGAAGGCACTGTTCTGGACACAGGGAGGATGTTAGCATGGACCAGGTTGTGGCAGAGGCAGTCATATCTGGTGCGAGGTCTTCGATTTGATTCACTGACAGAAGACATATGTGTGTGGTAGAAAGAGAAAATATGGCCAGGCGCGGTGGCTCAAGCCTGTAATCCCAGCATTTTGGGAGGCCAAGGCGGGTGGATCACGAGGTCAAGAGATCGAGACCATCCTGGTCAACATGGTGAAACCCCGTCTCTGCTAAAAATACAAAAAATTAGCTGGGCATGGTGGCGTGTGCCTGTAATCCCAGCTACTCAGGAGGCTGAGGCAGGAGAATTGCCTGAACCCAGGAGGCGGAGGTTGCGATGAGCCGAGATCGCGCCATTGCACTCCAGCCTGGGTAACAAGAGCGAAACTCCGTCTCAAAAAAAAAAAAAGAAAGAAAAAAGAAAGAGAGAATACGTGTTTAGCCATTTGCTGAATGGACAGATGTGGGTGCAGCAGGTTAGCAGGGGCTATGAGGTTTGAGAAGCCTGCAAGGCAGCCAGGGCCATGTCCAGAGGAGCGTCAGGAGCCAGGGACAGTTGTAGCCTGGGGATATGAATGTGGGTGTTGTATGCAAACAGGTGGAATTTGAAGCCATGGGTCAAGCCAAGATATCAGTGTCTGTGAAATACGGGCAATGAAAAAGGAGAAGAGGTTCGAGGACTGGGTCTCAAGCATTTCAAAATTAGAGGCTGAAGAGATGAGGAAGAAGGTGAGAAAACTGAGGAGGACCTGACAGAGAGATAGGAGGACAACCGGGGGAAAAGGGCACCCAGGAGGCCAGGTAAGAACAAGCTCGAGGAGAAGAAAGTATAATCAACTGGGCTAATTTCTACTGCAAGTTCAAGTGGGCTGAGACCTGGAACTTGATATTGACCATGGGAGTGGAGCCATTGCTGACCGTGGTCGGAGCAGTTTCAGTAGACCAGACAAAATGAATGCCTGATGCAGGTGGTTTAGAGAGAATGGGAGGAGAGTAGGTGGAGACAGTGAGTATAGACAACCCTCTTGGGAGCTGTGGGGTTAAGAGAGGGGTGATAAAGAGTTAAGCATTATCCACCCTATCATCAAAATTGAAAGAGCTAGAGGAGCAAGATCAAAAAAACCCAAAACCTAGCAGAAGACAAGAAATAACTAAGATCAGAGCAGAACTGAAGGAGATAGAGACACAAAAAACCCTTTAAAAAAAATCAATAAATCCAGAAGCTGGTTTTTCGAAAAGATCAACAAAATAGACCACTAGCCAGATTAATAAAAAAGAAAAGAAAGAATAACCAAATAGATGCAATAAAAAATGATAAAGAGGATATCACCACAGATTCCACAGAAATTCAAACCATCATCAGAGATTATTACAAACAACTCTATGCACATAAACTAGTAAACCTGGAAGAAATGGATAAATTCCTGGACACTTGCCTCCTCCCAAGCCTAAACCAGGAAGAAGCCAAAACCCTGAACAGACCAATAACAAGATCTGAAGTTGAGGCAGCAATTAAGAGCCTACCACACAAAAAAAACCCAGGTCCAGACGGGTTCACATCTGAATTCTACCAGACACACAGAGGAGCTGGTACCAATCCTTCTGAAACTATTCCAAATAAGCCAAAAAGAGGGAATCCTTCCCAAATCATTTTATGAGACCAACATCATCCTGACACCAAAACCCGGCAGAGACTCAACAAGAAAAAACTTCAGGCCAATATCCATGATGAACATAGATGCAAAAATCTTCAATAAAATACTGGCAAGCCGATTGCAACAGCACATTAAAAAACTTATCCATCATGATCAAATAGGATTCATCCTGGGGATGCAAGGCTGGTTCAACATACACAAGTCTATAAACAGATTCACCACATAAACAGAACCAAAGACAAAAACCACATGATTATCTTAATTGATGCAGAGGAGGCCTTTGACAAAATTCAACAGGACTTTATGCTAAAAACCCTCAATAAACTCGGTATTAATGGAACGTATCTCAAAATAATAAAAACTATTTATGACAAACCAACAGCCATTATCATACTGAATGGGTAAAAACTGGAAGCATTCCCTTTGAAATCTGGCACTAGACAAGGGTGCCCTCTCTCACCACTCCTATTCAATATAGTACTGGAAGTTCTAGCCAGAGCAATCAGGCAAGAAAAAGAAATAAAGGGTATTCAAATAGGAAAGGAGGAAGCCAAATTGTCTCTATTTGCAGACGACATGATAGTATATCTAGAAGATCCCATCATCTCAGCCCAAAATCTCTTGAAACTGATAAGCAACTTCAGCAAAGTCTCAGGATACAAAATCAATGTGCAAAAATCACAAGCATTTCTATACACCAATAACAGACCTAAAGAGAGCCAAATCAAGAATGAACTGCCATTCACAATTGCTACAAAGAGAATAAAATACCTAGGAATACAACTAATAAGGAATGTAAAGGACCTCTTCAAGGAGAACTACAAACCACTGCTCAACGAAATAAGCGAGGACACAAACGGATGGAGAAACATTCCATGTTCATGGTTAGGAAGAATCAATATCATGAAAATGGCCATACTGCCCAAAGTAATTTATAGATTCAACGCTATCCCCATCAAGCTACCAATGACCTTCTTCACAGAACTGGAAAAAAACCACCTTAAACTTTACATGGAACCAAAAGAGAGCCCGCATAGCCAAGTCAATTCTAAGCAAAAAGAACACAGCAGGAGGCATCACACTACCAGACTTCAAACTATACTACAAGTCTACAGTAATCAAAACAGCATGGTACTGGTACCAAAACAGAGATATAGACCAATGGAACAGAACAGAGGCAGCGGAGGCAACACAACCTATCTACAACCATCTGATCTTTGACAAACCTGACAAAAATAAGCAATGGTGAAAGGATTCCCTGTTTAATAAATGGTGTTGGGAAAACTGTCTAGCTATGTGCAGAAAGCAGAAACTGGACCCCTTCCTGACACCTTTCAGTAAAATTAACTCCAGATGGATTAAAGACTTAAACAGAAGACCTAACGCCATAAAAACCCTAGAAGAAAATCTAGGCAAAACCATTCAGGACATAGGCGTAGGCAAGGACTTCATGACCAAAACACCAAAAGCATTGACAATAAAAGCCAAAATAGACAAATGGGACCTAATCGAACTCCACAGCTTCTGCACAGCAAAAGAATTATCCAGTAAAAAGCAAATAATTGAGGAGTCAGGAAGTAGGGGTCTAGAGCTGGGTGGAGTCATGGCCTTCACCAGAGTATAATTTATACCTGGTGAAGGGGAATGCAGCCTGTGTGGCTGCAGATAAAGTGAGGTGGGTAGAGGTGGCTGTGGGAGTGCCCAAGGTGAGTTGTCTTCTGAATGCACAATATCTCTTTATCAGCAAAGTAAGGAGCAAGGTCATCAGCAAACAGTGAGGAGATGTTAAGTGTTTAAGGAAAGAGGGCAAGATGTGAAATAAATGAGTGAAAGAAAGGGCTAGGGACATGCAGGAAGTGCAGGATCTCCAGCCAGGCTAACCTGGAGCTCGCCCAGGCTGGTGCTCGGGAACCCAGAAGAGACAATTCAGCCTCGCCTGTGCTGCTCTCCAGCTCAGTTCAGCTGTCCAGGAGCCGGCAAGAGAAAGGGGAGGGCTGGATTTTACCAGGGCTGTGGGTTACCCGGCGGGTACGAAGCAGAGCTGGGGGCAAAGGAAGCGAAGCATGTGGAAGCCAAGGGCTAATGGCTTCTCAGCCTTCTGGCTAAGATCAAGTGTGGAAGCCAAGGGCTAATCGCTTCTCGGCCTTTTGGCTAAGATCAAGTGTGGAAGCCAAGGGCTACGATGGTGGGATGTGGAGCCCAACGAGATTAGGAGAAAAGTGAGGGCACGAGGGAGATAACAGACGTGATCAGGAAATAGCGACATATCAGAGGTCCCAGTGGTGTCAGGGAATCATTGAAGTCCCCATACTAAAGGCACTGAAGGGGATATAGGAGGTGGGGGCTGAGGAACATGATGCTTGAAACTGGGCTTGGGGCAGTGTAGTTTTAGGGTTACCTGTATTAAATGCACAGCATGACTATGGAAAAGAAGAGCTGAGGGAGGGTGGAGGATAAGATCATTTGAGCTGAGAGCAGAATCTGGAGACGCAGGGCTGGAAGAATCATCCCCAGATGCTGAAATCGCTGAGAAATAGTGTTGGAGACCAGAAATATCAGTGGAAAAAATGGCTGTAATCAAAGCATCGGAATTTGGGAGAGCAGCCCAGGGGTCTGAAGTGGCCACAGCAAGGACGGTGGGCGGCGGTACAGCGGCCAGCACGTGCTTCAGAGCCGGGTGTTCTGTTGCTCCTGCTGCTGCTGGTGTGGAGAGAGGGAAGGAAAGTAACTCAAAGTATGCAAAAGTTGGGGTAAGAAGGGCCTGGACCGCGCTGTCCAACAGAAACACGACAGGCGGGTCACCTGTGTAAGTGAAGTAGGAGCCACATTAAAGCAAGTAAAAAGAAACCAGCAAAATCCACTCTAATAACGTGCTTCATTTAGCCTAATGTGTTTAAAATATTATTTCACCCAGCAATCCCATTACTGGGTATATATCCAAAGGACTATAAATCTTTCTACTATAAGGACACATGCACACGAATGTTCATTGCAGCACTGTTTACAATAGCAAAGAACTGGAACCAACCCAAATGCCCAACGATGATAGACTGGACTGGGAAAATGTGGCACATATACACCATGGAATATTATGCAGCAATCAAAAATGATGAGTTTGTGTCCTTTGTAAGGACATGGATGAATCTGGAGAACATCATTCTCAGCAAACTGACACAAGAACAGAAAAAGAAATACCGCATATACTCACTCATAGGTAGGTGAGAAAAATGAGAACACATGGACAGAGGGAGGGGGTCTACTACACACTGGGGTCTATTGGGGGGAATGGGGGAGGGACAGCGGGGGGGGGCTGGGGAGGGATAGCCTGGGGATGAATGCCAAGTGTGGGTGAAGGGGAGGAAGGCAGCAAAACACACTGCCATGTACCTATGCAACTATCTTGCACGTTCTGCACATGTACCCCAAAACCTATAATGCAATAAAAATTAAAAAAAAAAAAACTAACCATAGAGTAGAAAATTAATATATTGGAGTTGTCAAAATGGGAGTATCTGTTCATTGAAAGACAATATTAATATTTTTAACTTCCACTACATATCTTAAATTAATACTCTGGCCTTTCCATTGGGAGTTGCCTTAAATTTCAATAAAATAAAATCCTATGTTATAAAAAATAAATAAATAAATAAATAAAATATTATTTCAACATATCATCAACACAAAAAACATATTCTTTTCTACACTGATGTATTCTTAGTAGTCCCCCAGATGCAGCGGGTATTTCACCCTTGCAGGGCGTCTTGCTTCCGATGAGCCCAGTTCCCTATGCTCAGGAGCCTCATGTGACTCGGGCTCCTATGTTGGCCAACACGGGTTGACAGCCATGGCAAAAGCGAAGTTGCTTATGCAAGGAAGCCAAGTGCCTTCACCTTTTAATTACAAACCTAAACCAAAGACTAGAAATGTAAAATCAGGACCTAATCTGAGTTTTGGAGATATTGACAAGGACGTCTTTCTGCCTCCAGTCCAGACCCTGGGATTTCTCATTGTCCTTTAGCTGCAGCTTCTTGCTGTGTGGAGAGAGCTCTCGGTTACCCCAGGTCGCCTCCCCTTCTCCGTCATCTAACTCACTCACCCTAGATTAAAAGCATGCTCCATTTCCACCACTGACCCATCCTCCCAAGTGACCTGTCCTACAGTTTCCTTTTACAATACCAGTTTCTACTTCTATATTCAACTTTTCTTCCTTTCCCCAAAAGTTTCCAAGTAAATTCACAAAAGTCAGCTGGGAAAGGTGTTTCAGATAGTACTTCTTTTGAATTTTTTTGTATTTTTTTAGAGATAAGGTCTTGCTCTGTTGCCCAAGCTAGAGTGCAGTCATGTGGTCATAACTCACTGCAGGTTGAACTCCTGGGCTCAGGTAACACTGCTGCCTCAGCCTCCCAATCCCTGGGCCTACAGGTACATGCCACCATACCTGGGTAATTTTTCTTTTCTTTTTATTTTTTTAGAGATGGGGCCTCGCTATGTTCATAGCCAAGATATAACAAACCCCAACCCTAACCCTATACTCTCCTTGTAACAAAGCAGAGTTAAAATATTTTTAATTTAAAAAAATACATTTTTTAGAGAAAGTCTCACTCTGTTGGCCAGGCTAGAGTGCAATGGTGCATTCATGGCTCACTACAGCTTCAAACGCCTGGGCTCAAGCAATCCTCCCCTCTTAGCTTCCTGAGTAGCCAAGACAACAGGCATGTGCCGCCACACCTGGCTAATTTTGTTTTTAATTTTTTGTAGTGTTGCCCAGTCTGATCTCAAACTCCTGACCTCAAGCAATCTATCTGCTTTGGCCTCCCAAAGAGCTGGGATTACAGGTGAGAGCCACTGTGCCCGGCCTCAGAGTTAAAATCCTATCTTCTTGATTGTTGTGGATGGAATTGTGTTCCCTTCCAAAATGCATATATTGAAGTCCTAATCCTCAATGTGACTGTATTTGGTGATAGGGCCTTTAGGGAGGTAATTATGGCTAAATAAGTGGGGCCCTAATCCAACAGAAGTGGTGTCCTTGTAAGAAGAGGAAGAGACATAAGAGATTTCTCTGTGGGGGCACAGAGAAAAAGCCAGGTAAGGACAGAAAGAAAAGGCAGCCATCTGCAAACCAGGAAGACAGCCCTCACCATACCAGCCCTGCCAGCGCCTCAACATTGGACTTCTGGCCTGCAGAACTGTCACTTATGCCATTTCTGTTGCATAAGTCACCAAGTCCACGGTATTTTGTTGCAGCAGCCAGAGCAGCCTGATATACCCACTAAACTGCAAACTCCTTGGAAATAGGACTTGATCTTATTTGCATCTGCACCTCCAGCACTTGTACAGAGTAGGCATTTAATAAACACTTATTGAACTGTTTCCAGAAATAACCCCCATTATAACAGTTCTAAGAACACACTCTGCTTCCCCCTGAGAGAAAACCACGACTTTCAGTGCAGGGCATCACACTTAACACACATGGTTAGAGTACAACTCATGAAGCACATACAGTATTCAGGCAGATTTTGATCACAATGTGGATTTTAGTCATGATCGGAATGCTCATAAAAAAATTCCATCAAAACTAGTTCTCATTTAAAAACGAGTCATAATCCTCCAAATTGTTTCCATAGTGGGGTTCTATTTAAATGAACACATTGCTAAAAATCGTATTCCCAGTCTTACCCCATCAACTGAGTTTCGGTCTCTGAAGTGAAATGGCAGGTGGCGAGAAATGCCTTGATGACAGCCAGCCCTACGTGCTCACCACCCCATCCTTTCCTCCCCCAGCTCCTTGGTCATTTTGTGTATTCTTCGTCTCTGTTGGTGGATGACTGACTGGGATATTTGAGGTTGGGAAGTGTAAGGAAAGTACACTTTTCCTTTTTTTGCTGCTAGCTGACAAAACAGTCTAGCTCAGAATAATTTAGTGTTGGCTCAGTGAGCCTTCCCCAGCAGCAGAGAGAAGACCACACAGTTGATATCTCAGAAAGCCATGCAGACGAGGTAGGCACTTGCATAGCAGGGTAAATTAGAGGGTAACTTCTCTCTGTGTCAACCCAATTCTAGGACCAGAGGCTCTCTGCCCAGACATGCCAAACATTTTTCATTATCTTTTTTTTTTTTTTTGAAACAGGGTCTTGCTCTATTGCCCAACCTGGAGTGCAGTGGTGAAATCATAGATCGTTGCAGCCTCAACTTCCTGGACTCAAGTGATCCTCCTACCTCAACCTCCTGAGTAGCTGGAACTACAGGTGCTCACCACCATGCCCAGCTAATTTTTGTTGTCATTGTTTATTTCTTACAGAGATAGGCTCTCGCCATGTTGTCCAGGCTGGTCTTGAACTCCTGGGCTCAAGTGATCCTCCTGCCTCAGCCTCCTAAAGTCCTGGGATTACAGGCATCAGCCACCACACCTGGCCAGCAATCATTTTTCTTACACAGCACTTCCATTTGCAAGGATGCATGTTTACCTGGCAGCGACAGCCTGGGATGGAAGGACAGCTCATCCTGACAGCCCTTGGTGGCCCCTGGAGCGCTCAGTTACACAGCAGCGGAAACCTTGGTGGGAACAGTGCCAAGATGGCCAAGGAGGTAACGGCGCCATGACTGGTCAGCATTACCGGCAGCATCAAGAGCATCTTCCCTCCTCTCTTCCTTCTCATGAAAGAGATGTCTAGGGAGAAAGAAATAAGTTAGACTGGAGAATACCGTGATGTGGGCACTTGAGGCCAAAGCACCTCTCCTTCCAGCCCAGCTTTGGAGCCTTGCAATCAGCTTGGGAGGCTGATAAGGATAATGTCATTGCCCTTTTTTTAGAGGGAAAAACCTAAGGATTAATAACCTGGCAGGCTCAGAGCCACCGTGATGCACAGCCCGAAATCGTCCACCATCTGCATTTGCTCCAGTGTGTCCAGTGCTCCCTGGGTCCTGCAGGACTGTAGTGCCCAGAAACTTATGTGGATCCTAATTTGCAGTGCTGGCCAGGCAGAAATCCAGGTCATCTGACTTCTGACCACAAGCTGAGACAGGAAGAAAAAGATGAAGAAGAGGAAGAGGAAGAAGAAGAAGGAGAAGGAGAAGGAAGGAGGAGGGAGGAGGAGGAAGAAGGAATGAGGAGACAAAGAAAGAAAGAACGAAGAAGAGGGAGGAGGAGGAAGGAGGAGAAAGGAAGGAGGAAGAAGAGGGAGGAGGAGGGAGGAGGAAAAGGGAGGAGGAGGGAGGAGGAGGAAGGAGGAGGGAGGAAGAGGAAGAAGGAAGAGGAAAGCAAAGAAAGAGGGAGAAGGAAGAAGAGGGAGGAGGACAAGAGGGAGGAGGAGGAAGAGGGAGGAGGAGGGAGGAAGAAGGAGGAAGAAGAGGGAGGAGGAGGGAGGAAAGGATGAGGAGGAAGAGGGAGAAGGAGGAAGATGAAGGAGGAGGAAGGAGGAGGGAGGAGGAGGAAGAGGGAGGAGGGGAGGAGAAGGAAGGAGGAGGAAGAGGGAGGAGGAGGACAAGAAAGAGGGAAGAGGAAGAAGGAGAAGGAAGAGGGAGGAAGAAGGAGGAAGAAGAGAGAGGAGGAGGGAGGAAGAGGAGAAGAGGGAAGAAGAGGAAAAGGAAGGAGAAGGAAGGAGGAGGAGAAGGAGGAAGGAGGAGGGAGAAGGAGGAAAGAGGAGGAAGGAGGAGGAAGGAGGAGGGAGGAAGAGGAGAAGAGGGAAGAAGAGGAAAAGGAAGGAGAAGGAAGGAGGAGGAGAAGAAGGAAGGAGAAGGAGGAAGGAGGAGGGAGAAGGAGGAAGGAGGAGGAAGGAGGAGGAAGGAGGGAGGAAGAGGAGAAGAGGGAAGAAGAGGAAAAGGAAGGAGAAGGAAGGAGGAGGAGAAGGAGGAAGGAGGAGGGAGGAGGAGGAAGGAGGAGGAAGGAGGAGGGAGGAGGAGGAAGGAGGAGGAAGAGGGAGGAGGGGGAGGAGGGGGAGGAGGAAGAAGGGGGAGAGGGAGAAGGGGGAGGAGTAGTAGTCTGGAAATCACTGTTCTGCCAAACCCTGCAACTTTACAGGTTAGTAAGTGGTTGCTGGAGAGCCTGTGAGGCAGGCCAACTTCCACAAGCAGTCTGAGAAGCCCTGGAGCCCAGCGCGCCTGATCTTAGCCCAGAGGTCTCTCCACTACACTCTGGGGCCTAATCCTGTTTTTAAGACATCACTTTTTATAGCCTCTCTACACTTAAGTTTTCCAATCCAGTCTGCCTCTAACCTTTCCTATTTAAGGAATTAAAGTCACCATATTGCTGGGAATATTTTTTAAGACTTGTTTAGGCTAGGTGTGGTGGCTCACGCTTGTGATCCCAGCACTTTGGGAGGTTGAGGCAGGCAGATCACCTGAGGTCAGGAGTTCGTGACCAGCCTGGCCAACATGGTGGAACCCCATCTCTACTAAAAATACAAAAATTAGCCGGGTGTGGTGGCAGTGCCTGTAATCCCAGGTACTCGGAGGCTGAGGCAGGAGAATCACTCCGGGAGGAGGAGGATGCAGTGAGCTGAGATTGCACCACTGCACTCTGGCCTGGGCAACAGAGTGAGGCTCCGTCTCAAAAAAGAAAAGAAAATTTCTTTTAATTTCTCATTGTGCCTTTGTTTAATTCTGTTTAATTTCTCATTGTGACTTTGTCACTGTGTGCTCTCTGCATGTGAAGTAGTCCGCAGGGACTGATCAAACCACTCCTGCCTGTTCAAAGAGCTCTGCCACTAAAAAAATGATTACCCGAAACCACCTTTGCAAAAATTATAACAGTAAGAAAATGATGACCAGGAGAAATCTCACCTAACTGATCCCATCTTGCTTCTAAACTCTAAGCTGCCCTTGTTCGTTCCTGGGCACAGGCTGAACTAACTTTGGGAGGAACTTAGTTTATAGTTTAACTTTGAAACAAAGACAATAACAGCCCTTTTCCAAAACAAACCCACTTCTTGCTGGGCCCCAGAATGCCTTTGTGAGACTCACAAAATGGTTTAGGAGTCATGCAGCCAGAGGCCACAAGATTCTGTACCTCCCCAATTGCTGCTGAGGATAAATCACTATTGTAAAATCTAATATTGGTGCTCAAGACATTTTTCCGACCCTGGGGCGTTCTGATGCACCAGCTGGTGCCACCCAGACAGGTAATCTGGCTCAGCCAGTTCTGTGATCCCACCCGGAAACAGAAGAAGCAAAAACGACCCGCTCCACCTTCCTGTGATTTCATCCTCCGACCTGCCCAGTCAGCATTCCCCACTCCCTGGTCCCCAACACCCCAAATTATCCTTATAAAACCCCATTCTCTGAATTTTCAGGAAGACTGATTTGAGTCCTAAAACTCTGGTCTGTCGTTTAGCTGGCTCTGCATGAATTAAACTCTTTCCCCATTGCAATTCCTCTGTCTTGATAAATTGGCTCTGTCTGGGCAGCGGGCAAAGAGAACCCTTCGGGCAGTTACAGCCACAACAGGGCTCATTTTATAGCCTGTTTCATCTTAACACAAAACGGGGGTATTTTCTTCTAAATGTTACCACCTTTCTTCTAATTTTAAAACAGTGTGTGTTCATTGAAGAAAATTTGGAAAATCCACACATACGACTACTACTAAAAATTAACCCCATTCAACATTTGGGATAGTCTGTTAGTCTTTTTTTCGATGTCTTACACCACTCGTTTTTAAAATTGAGATGGCATTTTATAACCTTTTGGTATCCTCACTCTCTACCTTTTTTCACACAATAGCATATTGTAAACATTTTCTCACGTCAGTATATACTCAAAGTCTGACTTTAGTATCACTAACTGGAGGTATCATGATTGATTGATATTTTTGAGACAGGGTCTCACCCTGTCACCCAGGCTGGAGTACAGCAGCGAGATCACAGCTCACTGCAGCCTGAGTCTCCTGGGCGTAAGACAGCCTCCCGGGTAGCTGGGACTAGAGGCACATGCCACCATGTCAGCTACTTTTTTATATTTTGTGTGGAGATGGGGTTTTGTCATGTTGCCCAGGATGGTCTCAAACTCTTGGACTCAAGTGATTCTCCTGCCTTGGCTTCCCACAGTGCTGGGATTACAGGCGTGAGCCACTGTGCCCAGCTTTCCTTATTTATTTTTAATAATCCCCCAGCCTTGGACATACCATTTTCTTCTGATTTTTCATCTCTATTTTTAAAAACAAAGCACAGTAATGGATTTGTATGGATGTGAATTTTGTGCACATCTCCAATTATTCCCCTAGGACATATTTCTAAAAGTGGAATTGCTGGACCAAAGGGTGTAAACATTCTACAAGATTTAAACGTGTATTAACAAACTGTCATCCAAAATAACCATGCCAATTATATTAATACCAACATCAACAGTAGATTATTTTTTTCACAGCATATATATGCTTCTTTTTTTACACATCTTCAGTTTCTTAAATTCCCAAATGTGATAGGTGATAAAAGATACCTTGTTTTAGTTTGTATTTATTTGATTGTTAATAAGGTTGGACATTCTTTTATGTTAACAGTTACTTGTATTTTTCAATGGATTTTTTAATACTCTTTGTTCATTTTTTTTTTGAATTGCAAGAAATAATTG
Organism: Saguinus oedipus; assembly: GCA_031835075.1. Taxonomy (NCBI): domain Eukaryota; kingdom Metazoa; phylum Chordata; class Mammalia; order Primates; family Cebidae; genus Saguinus; species Saguinus oedipus. The sequence continues at coordinate 169,845,372 of CM063172.1, read as the reverse complement.
TAAATGTGACACTTTGTCACATATGTTACAAATTATTTTTCCCCAGAAACTGGAGTATTTTATTAAAAACATGAAAGGATGCTGCTTGGAGTTTTCCTAAAAACAATTCCTTATTGATGAAGTCCGACCATCCTCTGCTAATCATTAAGATTTAGAGCTTGAAAAAATCATGCAGACACTGCAAACCACCCCCTTGTTTTTCCAGGTGAGGAAATTAACTCAGGACTAGTCCAAGGTTACATACTTAGCAACAAAGGCAGCAGCAGAGCCTGGATTGCCCAGGTCCAAGTTGGTGCTATATCTAGCCCTCCCCTGCTGCACCCAATCTACACACATACCAGCTCATTATCAACAGTCTATCTATGTGTGAAGTTCACACACCGATTTGTGAGGCTGTTAGGACTTTGAGAACATTTATTAATGGCTTTTATGTTGCCAGAAGCAACCACACAATCAACTGCATTGTTAGTAATGATCTTTATTAAAAACCTTAAAAGATGGATTCTTTTTATTTCTCAAAGGGTGGATCTTATTTATCAAATAATGGATGTTTATTTATTAAAGCACTATTTACCCAATACCAAACCCATAACCAAAACAACACAAACACAGAGGAATGAGTTGTTTTCAGAAATATTGTCTCTGTTTTCACTTTCTTCTGTGAAACAGAGTGGCTCATGGCCATCACCATGATCAATAAACACTTCTATAGATGAAGAACACCACACTTTGCCATTATGGGTAAAGATCATTGATATCAGAGGGAGAAATTCGGGCTTGTCCTTTCATCAGAACAAAGAAGAGAAGTGAGCCAGTCCATTCAACAATGCAGCGCTCTCAGCCAAGCCCTCCAGAAGGGGGTGAGATACGATCTCAGGCTCGAGCCCCTCCCCAGCGCAAGAGTGTTGCTATGGAACCCCACTCCCTGACTCCCTGCTGCTGTCTCTGAGATGATGCTAGAGCCTCACAGTTTCTTCCCTCTGGCTTTCCTCCTGCCTTCCTGCAGTTCTTCTGTCTCCCTCGCTGGATCTCTTCTTACACTGCCCTTGTGCCTCAGAGTTCCACCAGGATCCATTCTTTTTTTTTTTTTTTTTTTTTGAGAGAGAGGGTCTTGCTCTGTTGCCCAGGCTGGAGTGCCGTGGTGCCATCTCTGCTCACTGCAGCCTCTGCCTCCTGGGTTCAAGCAATTCTCCTGCTTCAGCCTCCCGAGTAGCTGGGACTACAGGTGCCCACCACCATGCCCAGCTAATTTTTTTGTATTTTTAGTAGAGATGGGGTTCTGCCATGTTGGCCAGGTGGCAGACTCCATTGTCAACCCTCTTCCCTTCCTACTCCACAGACTCTCCCTGGATGGTCTTGTCCAATCCCACCATTTCAAAACATCACCACTTGCTTATGAAATCCAAATGCACAGCTTTAGTTCACACATCTCCCCAGCATATCAGAGCCATATAACCAACAGCCCCGGGTATCTCCAACTGGGCCTCTCCTGGTGGCAGCAGCCTCAGTAAGCCAAAACAGAAATCCAACCTTCCCCAATGGGCCACACTTCTTCCAATATGCCTGGCCTTCCAAGACAAAAAAAAAAAACTGGACATTTTACCATAATCTTGTATGACACCTGCACCAGTGCCTAGAATCAGCCATTTCTCCAAGGAGCCCTGGTTCCATTTAGTTAATAATCACATTTAGAAGCCAAGACCTGGGTGCAAAATGTACTCATTGCTAGGAGGCTCACTGCTCCCAGGCCCTCTCAGGGGAAGGGCCAAGGAATATATGCATATACATACATTTATGTATAGTTGTACATACACACACCTACAGCTGCATTCCTGTAACTTTTTATATCTTTATAAAATATATACATATAATCATGAATTGACACCAATATCTCAAGTTTTGACCCACTACCAATAAATTCATTCGCGTCTTCTCCCTCTCCATATTTGTAACTCCCTTCTCTGAGTAACCTGGCTTCCATGGTCATCTATGCAGTTACTCATTTGATCAACCCATCTAAGAACAGTTGCCTATGTCTGCCACTGCTCATCCCCTGCCTCTGCACAGACGGCCTCCTCAATTTGTAAAGTCCTTTTACTTCCTGTTGGGCTGATGCTGCCCCTGCCCCCCACCCTGAGACACAGACCTCACCCAGCAGGAGCTCCAGCACCCAGCACCCGTTCCCTGCAGATATCCTCCTGCCTTGCCCAGCACTGACATCCCCTTCCATGCCACCACTGCCACTGCCCTCACCCCAGCGTGGCTGCCCCCATGGGGATGACCCATGCCTGTTCAGGCTCCAGCACCTCAAACAAGCCACCACAATACAGGCTAACTATGGTAGAAAGTAGGACTTGGCCGGGCGCAGTGGCTCACGCCTGTAATCCCAGCACTTTAGGAGGCTGAGGCGGGTGGATCGCGAGGTCAAGAGATCGAGACCATCCTGGTCAACATGGTGAAACCCCGTCTCTACTAAACATACAAAAAATTAGCTGGGCACGGTGGCGCGTGCCTGTAATCCCAGCTACTAAGGAGGCTGAGGCAGGAGAATTGCCTGAACCCAGGAGGCGGAGGTTGTGGTGAGCCGAGATCGCTCTATTGCACTCCAGCCTGGGCAACAAGAGCGAAACTCCGTCTCGAAAAAGAAAAAAAGAAAGAAAAAGAAAGTAGGACTTAATCCCCACCACCCACCTGCAAAACTCAAAGAATTGTAGGCAGTGTCACATCTGAATGCAGAAGAGACTTTTGAGAAGAGAGGTTTGACACTGATCACAGAACAACACAGAGGCCACCGTCTGTTCTGCCCGTGCCTACGGTTGCTTGGCCTGGGAGCTGCACTTTCAGTCCAACTGACCTCTACAGGCAAGTCCTATGTCAAAGAGCTTAGCTCCACTGGGCCTCAACTGCTTCACAGAACTGGCATTTTAATGTATTTGTGAAAGGCTGGGGTATATGAAATACAAGTGCCACCATGAGTCTCATGGAAATGCCAAACTGAGAGAATGAATCAATAAGCAGGGGAAACAAGCATGGTGGTTTCCATAGATGTGTAAGGATGTGGGCTTTGCAGAGCCCATGTCCTGACAGGTCTACCTGAGATTGCTGGCTGCATTTACCTCTCAATGATAGTGAGAGGAACAGATGGATGGGGGAGCTGACAGAAAAAACAAGGACACTCAGAGTCGGCAGAGAGTTCTAAATGCCATACATTTATGCTTGCTCAAGTGTTCTCTAGAGACCTCAGAAGCAAACAACCCCTTCCACATTCCCATTCAGTTGAGTACAGTCCTCCCATGGCCCCAGATTCCCAGCCTAGCACATCACTCTTAGAAGAAAGAAAGAGGGGGCTGGGGAGGAAGGCAGGGAGAATACAGGAAAGAGACAAACGCCAACAAAACTCAGGTTTGAGGAGTGGGCCATCTGAAACTGCCTGTTGTTCCCAGGCAACTTAAAAGAGAGCCTGAGCCTAGGCTGGACTTTGTAGGTGTGCAGATGCAGAGAAAAGGGCAAATTCTTCCCTGTGTGTGTGTGCAGTCACCCGGACAAACAGAAACCCATTTGTGAGATGGAATTTCCATGGCAGGCAAGGGCTTTGAGGGGAATGCACAGGGCAGGAACATCTGTCCTGGTACGAAATGCACCATTCCCACCTTCCCAACGCTAGGGCCATCTGCATGGAGAGGCAGAGACTTCTTACTCCCTTTCTAAACATACTGCAGGATCAAGTTAGAGCCCTGGTCTACAAGGGGAGAAGGTGATTTTGTCCCCTAAGGGCTGTTTTGCATGGCTGGAGATATTTTTGGTTGTCACGATGGAAAGGAGTGTACTACTGGTATCTAGCAGATAGAGGCCAGACATGCTGCTAAACATCCTACGATACACAGGACAGCCCGCACGGCAAAGAATTACCCAACCCAGAAAGCCAGTGGTGCCCAGTCCACAGCACTCTGCCAGAGGCCAGCTCGTGATCACCTTTTTATTGCTGCACCCACAGCATCTAACAACACCCTATACATTCTCTCATCAAATCCCTCTAAGTACCCTGACAGGGAAGTGTTGCTAAAATTCTCATACCAAAGATGAAGACCAAGCAGGAGATTCCTTTTAATGGACACCTTGTCACCAAAGTGCTGCACGTGACCTTCACAAGCAACAGAAGCTAATACTGATGCTACTGCCCACTAATGAAAAAACGAAGAAAAATCAATGCAGCTTGCCCCAGTGATGCCCAACAGCTGTGAGCCAAGTGATTTCTCCAGAGGAATCGAATTCAGTAACAACTCTTTCAAAGCTCAACTTCTTTATCATTCATCAGTTTTCATCAAGCAACCTTGAAAACCTCCAAGTCCACCAATCGAACCGTGAATTGATCCTAAGATTCTTTCTCCTGCAACAACTTAAAAAAGAAAACGCTACTCAGAAGTTTCAACCCTGAAGTTGAACAACAATGCCTAGGAACAGTTAACTCAGCAAAGAAGTAAATTTTCTGAAACAAAGGCAGGAGACAGAAATTTTGCCAACACATTCCAATAGCAAACATCTAACACACCAAACAAACAAAGAAAAAAGAAAACCAGCACAGAAAAGAGTTACCCAGGAAATAGATTTTTAAAGAGGGGAAATCTTACTCTGGTTGTCAAGGACAGCTGAACAATGAAAAACTGGGACGTGGACTCGCTGGTGTCATTTGCTCAGGAAGGGTCAGAAGTGGCCACAGGCTGGCTTTCCCTTTGCGTCTGGGGCATCAATGCCCAGCCAGCCTGCAGGGTCTCCAGTCCCAACATCTCAAAGGATGGCTGCAGCCTCTCATCTCGGAAGGAATCAGAGCTGCTCTCCCACTGCTGAAAATATTTGAGAAGTGCCAAGCAGATGGTCCCACGCTTATCAGCAGAAGCTTCCAATGGCATCATTCGGTGACACACTCGAGTGAAAATCTTCACGCCAATCCAGAGCGGGATGTGAACTGATGATAACGCAAGGCAGTGGACCACCTCGAACCACAAAGGCCAGCCAGGGCGAAAGAGAAAGATGACCTGGAGAAATGCCACATGGAAGGGCAAAACCATGTGTGGTGGAAAGACAGAACCAGCTCAAATTCTCAGCTCAGCTTCTAATTACTCATGTGACCTCTGCCAAGCTCTCTAAGACTTGGTTTTCTCACCTGTAAAATGGAGCTAATAATATGACCTTGACATGTTGTAATGATGGGATAAGACTATGTATAGACTCAGAGAGACACGTGGGAGATATGTGGCTAGACAGTTAAGAATTTGTTCCCTTCCTACAACCTAGTTTCAGAGACAATCACGCTCAATGTAGTATATAAGACCCATAGAGGGGCCGGGCGTGGTGGCTCACACCTGTAATCCCAGCACTTTGGGAGGCTGAGGCGGGTGGATCACAAGGTCAAGAGATCGAGACCATCCTGGTCAACATGGTGAAACCCCGTCTCTACTAAAAATACAAAAAATTAGCTGGGCATGGTGGCGCGTGCCTGTAATCCCAGCTACTCGGGAGGCTGAGACAGGAGAATTGCTTGAACCTAGGAGGTGGAGGTTGCAGTGAGCCGAGATTGCGCCATTGCACTCCAGCCTGGGGGTAACAAGAGTGAAACTCCGTCTCAAAAAAAAAAAAAAAAAAAAAGTCCCATAGGATGCAGTGAAAAGCAAGTAAGCCACGGAGCGGGTTCCAGGGGTGGAGGCAGGGTCTGCACCATTGGCCATGCCCGGACTGCTTCCCAGCCTGATCTGGGGACTCCTCCTGGGAGCAGCTGTTTCTGTTAGATGCAGACTCTCCCGTGCAGTCAGGAACATGAGAGCAAATTCCTTTTCCCCTGATCCCTGTTCTGCACTTTTCCTTTTTTTTGATGTTGTTGTTTGTTTTGTTTTTCTCTTTTTTTTTTTTTAAACCAAAAATGGTCAATATGTTACCCATTTTTCAAAGAACCCAATGTGAAGCACCAAAGGCTGAGCAGGAGAATTCTGGATCTCTTGGATCTCAGGTAGCCAAGCCTGAGATCCCAAACCTGAAGACCCAGCCCTCACTCATGGTAGCATTTTTCTTATGTAAAGGGATTCCTTCATAGATACTGTGCCAAATTATTAAGGGACCCTGGGGACTGATTATATCAAAACGGGTGAGAAGGCAATTTCAGACTCTGTGGGAAAGCAGCCATAGGCACCCACGGATAAAGTTTCCCTCTGACTGTTTTCGTAAGCAGTAAGACCATAGTCCCAGTCCCAGAGTAGTCCCAAACTACTCTTGTGGGAAGCCTGACCAGCAGCTCGAGTCCTCCCAGAGGGAAGAAGAAAGGGGAGAGGAGAAAGCTTCCCCCGGAGCCAGCAGGCATCTACTGGGTAGGCAGTGCTGAGCACCAAATCAATAGAACAGGTGATTTGCTGGTCTATTGATTTCAGCAAATCAATAGACCAGCAGATCCTGAAGTTGGAAAGGTGTTCTCATTACCTGGTTCTGATGTTCCAAGGAAGGAGAAGGTCAGCCTCCTGGAGAACTTTGGTTTCCCAGAGGATGGTCAGAAACTAAAAGGAAACAGGCACCAGCTAAAACCAACTGCAAGGCAGAAAAGAAGGAGCGCCTGGCGGGAAAGGATCAGACCCATGGCAGAAAACACAATTAGGAGAGAAAGAACAGGCTGCCCAGGAAGGTTCCAATCCCAGCAGGGGAGGAAGACTCCTGAAGGAAATGCGGGACGAAGGAGATGGGATGGGACAGAGTGATCCTCTCTGCTCCACATTCACTGCTTCTCAGAGCAGGGGCTGTCCAGATGTTCTAAACATGTCACCCTGTCCTTATGGATGCTGTGAAACCCTGCACAGTGACCAACTAGAAGGAGGACGCCAACGTCATTATGTAAGTCAACAGAACTGAGGGCCTCACCAAGTTGCTTTTTCCAGCATCTAACAGAACAGAAGTCTGTCCCCACATGCAGAGGACAACAAACTGCCCAATGTGGAAGTTGATAATGGTCACAAGGTGAATGAAGAGCAAGCCACCATGAAGCTGGGGTGGCCCGATGGCTTCCAGGTAGGGAGAAAGTCTCCAAAGGGGCTGGTGGCCGGCTGGGGGAGCCTGAAAGAGGTGGCTCTCTTTGTCCCCAACTTGAGTGGGTGGTGGAAGGCCCCAGTTGTTTTGTGACTAATTGGCACCACTAACAAAGCAGGAACTATCGCAGATGGAGAAGGAGTCGCATTTGTGGCAGATAATGATTTATCCTTAGAGAAAATACAGCAACTCACAGTAAAAATAAAACTGCTTGCATTTAAGCCACAAATAGGTTGGCTATTTCTGTGCTTGGTTTGTCTTTGTGAGTAATCATTCTCTTCTTGAGAGGTGGGCAGAGTTGCGGGGAAGGAGGTGTATTAACAGCGGGTAACAAAGCAACCGAATCTGGGAAAGAGGAGGGTCCGGAGCTCCAACTTCCGGCGGAAGTTCTAGCATCCACCCCCAAGGCAAACCTTCCAAAGTTCCCTAGAGAAACAACATCCCTCTTTCTCCCATCAAACAACAGAGAACCATAATGAAGAGGGCCTGGTGAAGGGCCTTATGGGAGCAGGGAAGAAGGAAACACATTTACCCACAGCCATGCAGTGGACCCATAAAAGTGGCAGTAGGCACAGTGGTAGGTCCCTAAGTAGTAGAGCCTCTAAGTAGGATACAATGGAAGAATCCCTAAGTAGACCATAAGACAGAGAGTCCTTTGGCAGACCAGTAAGTGGCAGAATTCCTTTCTTCCATCAGTGCTTTTCCCTAAAGCCCCAAAGTGCCATGGTGTCTTCACTCAGCACTAAACCCAGGGAAGTCTAAAGAATTCAAGTCACATCCTAAGTTATGTTCCTTATCTGGAAGGAACTCTTCTATGTCCTCCATGCCAAGCCTGTATTCTGGGGGGATGACCATTAAATGCCTCACAAAAGCCCAGCACTCCCCTCTATGTTAGAAAGATGAAAAGTCAGGGGGGTAGGGGGCTGGGCTGCAGGGATGGAGGGAACGGTCAGTTGCTTGAGTAGTCACTTTCACAGAAGACCGCTCCAGAGTAAGAAGTGAAAACAAACGGAAGGACCGCAGAATGGCAGGCAACTGGCTTAGGACACATGGTCTCAGTTCACCATTCAGAAGCAGAACAACTTCAGGTATGCTAGAAATTTAGACTTGCAGACTTGACCAGAGTGATGAGTGATTCTTTATCCCATCCGTTTGATTGACAGAGCCTCAGAGCGGGACTGGTCTGCCCTCTGCGCTCTGGAGCTGCAAAAGAGGCTTTGGATCTCACTGACCAGATAAAAGCCCAAGATAAAACCCTGGGAACAGAACCCTCTCAGGCTGATCCGATCCCCGTCAGCCTCAGGGAATCTTCTCCAGGCTTCTGCTAGCCAAATCCCCCAAGGAATTGGTTGGCTGTGTCCCCAGTAATAATCTTTAGACTCAGCATAAATTTCTTAAACATCAGATCTGAAAGAGAAATGACATCTTCCCCACCATGTGCTTGGTTTCTTCCAACTAGTCAGGTCCATGTGGGGGGCACAGTGAGAACGCTACAAAGGGCAGAAACTGTATAGGCTTGAAAACAGGGAAGCAAACCCCCTGGATGCAGTGCAAGGAGCCTTCCGAAAGGAAGGGCCCAAACAGCATGGCTGCAGATGAGAGAGAACTCATCACGTGGGAGGCTTTGCTTTCAGCTCCCAGAGCCCCCCAACCTCCCCTCAATCATACGAATCTGTCCAGAAGGAGACTTCTCATCTGGCACAAGTGCCTTGCGGAGCAGTGAGGAGGATGTGAAGTGACTCAGAAGGAGGCAAGCATCCCTAATCCAGGACAGCCCTTCCACTGAGGAGCCGGGAGAGGCTCAGCGAGCTGCTCCCTCCTGCAGGAGAGCCTGGGCTGCTGCTGCCGCCCCAGAGACCATCACAGAGGACCTCACTAGCTCCAAAAGGAGAACTCCCAACTAATATAGCTCATAGGAATAAGAAAATAAATAAATGCCCTTCTGAGTCCTCCAGAATCACCCAATATCATATCTACAAGGCTGGCTAAAGTTGGCAGTGGGAGAAAATAATTAGAATATAAACCGAGCATGGTGTGAGGCAGCCTGGGCCAACATAGTGAATGAAGATGGGGAGGGGATGGGGGTGGCACTGGGTGCCAGGGCAGGGTGAGGATGGAGAGAAAAGGAGAAGGGCGAACTCCCCCGGGGGGAGATCGGGGTCTGCCTGAAGAGAGTCACATGCTCTGACGGCTTGGGAAAATACCCTTACCCTGACTAATTTTCCTCTCGTCTTCTCCCCTCCTTCTCTGGGAATCTTTGAAAAAAGGGTCCCTGAGGAAAACCAGTGCCAGAGCCCTTTGCCCAGGACAGACGATCTTGCTCACAGGGACATCCTTAGAGAAAGCTCGCATTAAGTCACAGGTGAGAATACACGAGCACTTCACGATGGCTCGCTCTGTTTGATCTGAGAGCTCACCTGCGCTTTAGGTGTGTGTATTCCCGTCTGTCTCTGCTCCAGTTGAACACCATCTGGACTCAGAGCTACAGAGGAAGTCCTCAGAATTCCTTTGGTTCTTTACCCCTGGGAGTCAAGAACAAGGACATTTCTTAAGTGCTTAATATTATCCCCATTTTACAGATGTGGAAAGTGAAGCTTGCAGGGTTTAAGTAACTTGCCCTAACTCCCTTGTCAGAGCAAGGAGAGAGTGACTCCAGAGTGCACAACCCCCACCTATGCCTAGGACGTAAAGGCTGTAAACTATAAACTCATCTCCATTCTCCTCTTCTTTTTTAAATCTCATTTTCTCTTTATTTTCTAAATCCGGAACACCATACCAGAAAGTTTTTTCTTGAAACAAGTTTGGAAATGATTGCGGAGTGGGAGATGTTCAGAAGCGTGTGCTCATACTTAGTAAATTCATAGCAAGTCACTGCCTGGCAGTCATAGTGCTCCCAGCTCAATATGAGAATAAACGACGGATAATGCACACCTATAGGTATTTTATGGCATCTCTGATTTGGGATGTAGGCTAGATGTCTGAAGCCTTATAGCTTATTAAAGGAGGATTTCAAGTTAAAGTAGGAGACTCCACTTGACTTCAAGATTTATTACAAAGCTACAGTAATTAAGACAGCGTAGGCAGGGTGCGGTGGCTCATGCCTATAATCCCAGCATTTTGGGAGGCTGAGGCAGGCTTGTGTTAGCAAAAGAATAGGCAAATAGATTAATGAAATAGAATAATGAGTACAGTTATGACACACACATATGACAAGATGATTTTCAAAAAGGGTGACAAAATAAATCGGTGAGGAAAGCCAAGTCTTTATAGAGCAGATGAATATTCACAGCGACACAAGTGAACCTCCACTGCTACCTCGCACTGCACACAAAAGTGATGTTGAGAGGGTCACAGATGTGAGTATGAAAGCTAAGTCACAAAGCTTCTAGAGTGAGCAAGAGAATATCTTCCTGATACTGAGATAGACAAAGATTTCTTAGGACAGAAAAAGCACTCACTATAAACAAATGATAAAATGGGCTTTATTAAAATTTAAAATGCCTGTTCATCAAAGATACAAAATTTCTAGGTGAGCCACAATCCAAGAAAATTCTTGCAAAACATATCAGACAAAGAACTTGTATCCAGAATATATAAAAACTTCCTACAACTTGAAAAAGACAACATAGTTTTGTCTGAAATGGACAAAAGTCTTAGATACACAAATGGCCAAGAAGCTCATGGAAAAGTATTCAGTATCAGTAATCATCAGAGGAAGGTAAATTAAAACTGTAATGAGATACCATTTCATACCCACTAAAATGTGAGTACAAAGGTTTTCACACCAAATGCTTGTGAAGATGTAGAATGATTAGAACTCTAATATAGCTCTGGCGGGAGTATAAATCGCACAGCCACTTGGGGAAATTGTGTTAGTTTCCTAAATATTAAACACACATCTACCCTATGACCCAGAAATTTCACTCTTAGGTATTTATCCATCAGAAATTAAAGCCTATAGCCACAAAAAGCCTTGTGTAAGAATGCTCACGGCCACTGGGCGCGGTGGCTCACGCCTGTAATCCTAGCATTTTGGGAGGCCGAGGTGGGTGGATCACCTGAGGTCGAGAGTTAAAGATCAGCCTGACCAACATGGAGAAACCTTGTCTCTACTAAAAATACAAAATTAGCTGGGCATGGTGGTGCATGCCTGTAATCCCAGTTACTCAGGAGGCTGAGGCAGGAGAATCGCTTGAACCCGGAAGGCAGAGGTTGCAGTGAGCCAAGATTGCACCATTGCACTCCAGCATAAGCAACAAGAGCAAAACTCCATCTCAAAAAAAAAAACAAAAAACAAAAACAAAAACAAAAACAAAGAAAGAATGCTCATGGCCATTTTATTTACAAAAATAAAAATTAGGGCTGGACAAAGTGGCTCACACCCATAATTTCAGCATTGTTAGTGGTCCAAGTGGGTGGATCACCTGAAGTCAGGAGTTGGAGACTAGCCTGACCAAAACGGCAAAACCCCATCTCTACTGAAAATACAAAAGTTAGCCCAGTCATGGTGGTATAACCCTGTCATCCCAGCTACTCGGGAGGTTAAGACATGAGAATTGCTTGAACCGGGGAGGGAGAGGTTGCAGTGAGCCGAGACCACATCACTGCACTCCAGCCTGGGCGACTGAGCAAGACTCCATATAAAAAATAATAATAATAAAATTAAATTCAAAATAAATAAAAATAAAAATTAGACACAGCCCAGAAGTTCATCAACTGGAAGCTGGATCAACAAATTGAAGATCATTCATATATAGAACAATGGAATGTTTTTTGCCAACAGAAGCGAGCAACCCGCAGATACAAATGCTTACAACAACATGGGTAAGTCTCAGAAGCATGAGGCTGAGTGACAGGAGCTGGACACGGAACACTACGTATATACTATCTGAATCCATATGTGTATATGAAGTTCTGGAAGAGGTAAACTTGTCTATGGTGATGGAAATCTGATCTTTTTTTTTTTTTTTTTTGAGACGGAGTTTCGCTCTTGTTACCCAGGCTGGAGTGCAATGGCGCAATCTCGGCTCACCGCAACCTCCACCTCCTGGGTTCAGGCAATTATCCTGCCTCAGCCTCCCGAGTAGCTGGGATTACAGGCAGGTGCCACCATGCCCAGCTAATTTTTTGTATTTTTAGTAGAGACGAGGTTTCACCATGTTGACCAGGGTGGTCTCGATCTCTTGACCTTGTGATCCACCCGCCTCGGCCTCCCAAAGTGCTGGGATTACAGGCGTGAGCCACCGCGCCCAGCCTGAAATCTGATCATTTTTTACTCGAAGTGGCAGACTGACCAGGAAGAAGCAGCAGGGAAATTTCTGAGGTGAAGATAACATTCTATATCTTGAAGGTATGGCCAAGGTAGACATGCATTTATCAAAACTCACCAAACTCAATAACTAAGATTTGTGCATTTCACTATATGTAAATTTTATACCTCAATAAAAGTATTTCTTAATTTTAAAAAGTATTGTAGCTGAGCTTAGTAATTGAAATCTTCACACTTTTTTTCCCTTAGTGGCTAAGGAAAGTGATTCATTACAAAACTACAGAACATGCATGGACACATCACACAGGAGCATACACTTACATAACGTCAAACTGAAATGCCTTCTTTGCAAACTATAAGAATTCTGAATTTATTTTTTCAATAATTTCAAATTACACGCTCAAGTTACATGTTGTTTTGTGGCCCCCATTTCTTCTCCACGACTGCCTCACACCAAAATTATTACTAAAGCAGCTTACATTGTCTGCTGCAAGCCTTTTGGGAAGTAAGGATAGGTTTAAAAATGAATTACAAATGAAGGGTTTGATACCAGCCTAAAGCATCAGAGCACTATGGTATTTTTTTGTTTTGTTTTATATGGAGTCTTGCTCTGTTGTCCAGACTAGAGAGCAGTGGCATGACCTCAGCTCATTGCAACCTCCACCTCCCAGGTTCAAGCAATTCTCCTGCAGGATCCTCAGCCTCCTGAGTAGCTGGGACTACAGGCGTGCACCACTGTACCCGACTAATTCTTGTATTTTTAGTAGAGACAAGGTTTCACCATGTTGGCCAGGCTGGTCTCAAACTCCTGGCTTCAGGTGATCTGCCCACCTCAGCCTTCCAAAGTGCTGGGATTACAGGTATGAGCCACCACACCTAGCCACATTACAGTACTTTAAACCAACTAGACTCATCACGCTTTCCAAAACTCATCCTGGATTCTGCTGGCCGTTTTATATTTATTACCAGTAAGGAGTTGCTCAAGATCCAGGTTAATAGGGATGAACACACTTAATATATAGAAAGCCCATGCAAATTGTTAAGAAAAAAAGCAGTAAGACTCCAGATAGGAAAATGGGCAAACAAAGCATATGGAAAATATCCAACCTCATTATTAGCCAAATAAATGCACATTTAAAAATATATATATTCCCTTTTCGCCCACTAAGTTGACAAACACTTAAAAATTAAAATACTCAGTGCTGGTAAGGGTGCTAAGAGGCAGGCATCCATACATGTTGCTACTACATATACTACTAACACTAGCTGATAAGCAAGGTGGCAGAATTCCCAGGGCCTTCCTGGACCATAGTCAGGTAGCCATTTATACAAACATGAGCACTGGGAGGGCGATGTGATTTTCAAAATAAGTGAAACATTTTCTTGCCCTCTGAATTGGCACCTAATCTGCTACACAGATACTTTGCCTTCTAGATTCCTTACCTAGAATATAATCATATGCTCTTTCTTACCCAAACATCTTGAAAAAAAAATCCAGTTGTGAGAAAGAATATTTTTGGAGTATTGCCTTGGGTCATGGAATCTGCCCATTCCTCTAGCTGTTCTAAATATTACCCCGGGTTCAGCCCTGCATACTTGGCCCTTCATGGAACTGTACTGACTCAATTATCCTTTGGAGATACTCATCAGCTAGCATTTCAGGGCTCTACAAAACAGAGACACAAAAAGATCAAAACTGTTCATAAAGGTTGGCTAACACTCTTCCCACCAAACCTACAAAGTTTCCTTTTTGAGATTTCTACATCTGGAGTAGCTGAGTTTCTTCTGAACAGCAGCCAATCTGTTTGTATTGATAGAAAACTGTAAATTGGGTAAGTGAAATGTTTGTTTCTCTTTTCCTGCTAAGAAGCCTAAAGATATATATTTGACCTGTCTTATGGCCACCTAAAAGAAAAATATTTGAAATTAGTCAGAGGTAAAATCTGGGCATCATAAATTTGTATTATCCTTTTTCTGCCAGTAACTATAAATTTTGGCAATGTTTCTTCACCTATACTGACAAAAAAGTCACTTCCAAATGATAGTAACTTGTATATTGGGAATACTACAAATAGCTAACAAAATAGAAGTGCCTCTGAACCCCTGAAGAAAGGAGGGAGCCCTCTAAATTTTCAACAGCACTTGCTAAATTCTATTACAGTTAGTTTATTACGTGCCTGTTTTCCTCATTAAAATTAGCTCTTTGTGGCAAGAGTCATGCCTAACTCATTTAGTACTGGCTAAGCCTAACAATAACGCGAATAAATAAATTACGTTTAGAATACCACAATTTTAAACACTGGTTTATCATTACTTCTAGAATGCTAATCTAATTCCTTAGTTAGACTGTATGTAAGTCATTTGGGAAATGAACTTAATCAGTTCTTCCTTGTGTGCCTGAGAACACAGTAGGGGCTGAACACTGTTTTGCCTTGTTGTTTGAAGACAGGGTCTCTTACTCTGTCGTCTGTTATTCTTATGCTGGAGGACAGTGGCGTGAACACAGCTCACCACAGCCTTGACTTCCTGGGCTCCAGTGATCCTCCCACCTCAGCCTCCTGAGTAGCTGGGACTACACGCAGGCCACCATGCCTGGCTAATATACATATACATAAAAATGTATCTAACCAGCCTTGCTTCGCTTACCTGAAAACAGCCTGCATATCACCCAAATTCCACACCGCTTGCTGGGTTCATTATTGGTAAGTCAGTGCCCATACATTGCTCTAATGAGGTGCACTCAGCATCTGCAATGAGGAAAATCATAGCTTAATGATTTCTGGCAACTGTTGGGTACTTAACAGGAGCTATTCAGCTACCCAATATATATTTTTTTAATTTTACTTTAGGTGCATATTATATCTGGCATTTCTCCCCATGTTATCCCTCCCCATACCCAATGTTTAATAATAAAAATTATAGGAGCTGGGTACAGGGGCTTATGCCTGTAGTCCAAGGACTCAGGAGGCTGAGGTGGGAGGATCACTTAAGCCCAGGAGGTCAAGGCTACAGCGAGCAGTGACCGCACCACTGCACTCCAACCTGCGTGACAGAGAGATGCTGTCTCTAAAATGAAAAAATAAAATTATAGTAGACAGAAACAAAAATGTGCCCAGCTCACATAACGCAGCAAAATAAGTAAAATAGGTCTTCTTAATTTTGTCCCAACTTTAAGCATCGTTCAGGGGAAAGAGGAAAAAACAGTCACCTTCCCACGGCTCAGTCTCACCCACACAGTGCGAGGCTCTCCGCACAGAAGACCTGTTCCTTCCATGCTCCTCTGTCTTCATTTCCACAAACCTACCGCCAGGAAAGGGAACAAGAGGACCAGCGTGGGGCAAAGTCACCATGCCCGTGTTCTTGTGAGAATGTGCTGGAGGAGCCTGTAGCATTGGCCAAAATGAGATTAAGGGATTTTCAGTTTCTCCACTGTACTCTGCTGACAAGGAAAATTAATGGTTGACTATGGGCATCTGGTAGCCACTTCAGGCCACTAACCCTGAGCCAGAAGACACCAGCCATCATATGGCCTGAAATGGTCTGAATCCGTGTCCCTGCCCTAACCTCCTGGCAAATTGTAGTCCCCAATGTCGGAAGTGGGGCCTGGTGGGAGGTGATTGGATCATGGCAGGGTGGGTCTCATAGTTTAATACCATCCCCCTTGCTGCTGTTGTCACAACAGTGAGTGCTTGTGAGATCCCTGTTGTTTAAAGGTGTGTGGCCCCTGCCCCCCCACTCTCTTCCTCCTGTTCTGGCCATGTGAGACACCTGCTCCCCCTTTGCCTTCTGCCATGACTGTAGGTTTCCTGAGGCCTCCCCAGAAGCTAATGCCGACATGCTCCCTCTACAGCCTGCAGAACCATGAGCCAATTAAAGCTCTTTTCCTGCAAATTACCCATTCTCAGACATTTCTTTATAGCAGTATGAGAACAGACTAATACATGGCCTCTCTTCCACAGTGAAGTGGAAGTGAGGGTTGGGTTCCTAAGTGCTGATAGGAAAGAAGTGGATAATGGGGATAACAGGGAAAGCAGAAGACTCCCAAGCAAAGGGCAAAAAACGAGTGACCCCTGGGAAGTACACCTCCCCCATCAGGGAATCCCCAGAATCCCTGGGGAGAGGTCAGGGTCAGGGGGCACAGACCTGTGGATATAGGTGAAGTCACGCTTACCCAGGTTCATAGCACAATTCATCCAAGTCACATTCAAATCCCTTAAACAGTTCTGATACCCTGGGACTGTAAAAGGCATAAGCTGAGTTGAATTCTAGAAAGCTCTAGAACAGGAAAGTTCTAAGATTAGAAGCCTTTCCCAAGCAATTCCACAGGCATAAATCCCTCAATACTGTGTGCTCCTGCCCTGAGCCTGCAGTCTTGTCAGGATACCATGCCAGCACATTCACTGCTTCCCGGAGGAGGTGGGCCCTCCCTGGGAGGTGCTTTACGAGAGGCCAAACTTGAGGTTTTCTCATTAGCACAACGAAGAGCCTTGGAGCCAGAAGGAGCACTGCCTGCCTTTACCAGAGGTGGGGCTTTAAGCACCACACTCAGGAAATGGACTTGCTAACTCTGGTCATATCCCAAGCTGCAGCATGGTGGTACGTTCCCCACGTCCACGTCCAACAGGACCTTCACACCTTGGGTTGCTGTTGGAGGAGGCAGGAGCTTATCCACACTTGCACAGTGATTCTTGGCGGAGCTGGGGGGAGATCAGCCCACCTAACACATGTGGCATTGTGTGTCCAGACTGCAATCCACTTCACTGCTGTTGACCTTGAGCAAGTTACTTAACTTCCCAAAGCCTCAGCTTCTTTGTCTGTAAAATGGGGACAATGACATATCCACCTAATAAAGGCTGTTGGGATAATTAAATGGGATGATGCAAGAAAGAATCCTACCAAGTGCTGATAAAGCTTAGCCATCTTCGTGTTGTTGTTTCTATAGCTATCATGGGACATAACAGTGTGGCCCATAAGATATGTAATTTGAAATTCTATCTAAATCTTTGATAAGTCAGTTAGTTGTTTTCATAATACAAACTTTAAAGAGTAGGACTCAGTAAAGTCACCTTGGTGGCATGGGATGGAGAAAGTGGAGGGTGAGACATTGTTGTGGTGTGGTGCTCAGCATGCAGCGCGCTGTTCTCCCAGGTCACCCAGGGCTGCGACAACCGAGCCCCATACCCTGCGTGGCTTAAATGGCAGAAGTGTATTCTCTCATTGTTCTGGAGGCTGGACGTCCCAAATCCAGGTGTCACCAAGGCCTTGGTCATTCTGAGACTAGGTGGAACCCTTCCTTGCCTCTTCCCAGCTTCTGGGGTGGCTGTCCATCCTTGGCACTCTATGGCTTGCACAGTCCCCACCTCTGTGGCCATGTCTTTGTCCTCACATAACCATCTGCTTATGACATCAGTCGTATTGGATTCATTCAATATGAGTTCGTTCTACTCCAACATGACCTCACCTTAACTAATTACACCTGCAGCGACTTCCAAATAAAGTCACATTCTGAGGTACTGGGGGTTGGGACTTCACTGTATCTTTTGGGGAGACACAGTTCAGCCTGTAGCATGTGCTTTACAAAGTGGAATTGCATTGCCCTGCTGCACACGGGGATGGCATCGGAACATGTTCTCGAGATCCTGCTCAGGCGGCTCTGGGGAGTGAGCCGCAGGCAATAGGGGGTGTCCCATGAGCCCTGAGTGGTCTCCCTGACCACCAGTACCCTTCCAGACCCCAAAGCAGCCTTCTGCTGGCCTGTGCCCAAGGCAATCAGGAGCATTCCAACATTATTGAAAATCTCTCATGTATGTTGAGGGATGATGACGAGGGGGAAGAAATGATTTATAAAGAATGAAAAGAAAGTTCTCTGCTGTCATCCTTTTAAAAATGTCTGTTTCTGTTATCTTGAGTAAGGTAATGGTTATACAGATATGCATTTATATTGGCAGTCATTGACCTGTACACTTAAAATTTATTAATATTTCTGTATAAAAATTTTATATCCTTAAAATGAATTAAAAAAAAAAAAGTCCAGAAAAAGAGTAAGAGAGTGGAAAACTTAGGCCTAACATTGTTAGTCACTGGGTGTTTTTAGTGGATGACTTTGCTGGACCAAAACCATGAAATCAGTATATAAATGGAGAGTGGGAGGGGCTGAGTGTTGAAAAATTACGTATTGGGTACAAGGTTCGCTGATTGGGTGATAGGTTTATTACAAGCCCAAACCTCACCATTATGCAATATATCTATGTAACCAACCTGCACATGTATCCCCTGAATCTAAAATATTTTAATTAATAATTTTAAAAGCATATACATTGAATAATCATAGAGCTGCTCTGTTTCGTGCCCCTCCAGCAGAGATCAGGGTTTTCCCTGCATATCTCATTAGTTCAAAAAATGCAAATTTCCTGCTGTGTTCTAGAGAATCGGGCAGTAGAGGGCTGTTCCCTCCACAAGGTGGGTGGTAGAGCTGGGTGGAGTCTGCGGCACAGAGGAGCGCCTCAGTGCACTGTGGACAACAAGCTGATCTTAGGGACAATCAGTAGCGTGAGGGACGGCTTGAGGCTGAGTCTTGCTGGGCAGCCTCTGATTCTTTGAAGGGTGGAAGGCCAACTGGAGCACATGCCCCACCCAGCTCCCATCCACACAGTCTTCTGCTCCTGGTTATTTATCGAGTCACTGTCAGTCAAAAAAATTACTCTGAAAATATGCACCTGATCTTTCCATTCTGGGTGAATTGCAGCCTCATTTTCCCCTGTGACTGAAGTGGATGATTATATTGAGCAATGCAGCTGGGGCAGTGGGGGAGCCTTCGGGGTCTGTTGGTGAGAAGATGGAATCACTTGGAAAATCTTTGTGTTCTCACAAAGACTTTCTTCTTTCCCGTTTCCCTTGACTAGAGAGGCACTGAGACTCTGTCCTCAATCTGTTCCTCCAGAATGGTTTGTGCCCCAACTCCCTTACCAGTCAGCAATGGGCCGTGTGTGTGAGACACCATCCATTGTCTCCCCAGTGACACACAGCCAAGCCACAGAGCAGAATGGATTTCTTGCTTTGCTCAACATGGAGTTGCTTCTCCTGGCCGCATGCCTGCCCCTGTGCTGAAGGCCTCAGACCCACCAGTCCGTCGCACATCCTCCGATGCAAGGTTGGACCCACCTAGCTGAGCTTTATCCTCCAAGACAGGCCACTGCCCCATCCCCATAGACCCTCCAAGGGGGTATTTTAGTCCATTTTGTGTTGCTATAAAGTTTAGCTCATGATTTTGCAGGGTGAGAAGTTCAAGTGCATGGCCCTGGTTTCTGGAAGAGCTTTCACACTGCATCATAACATAGTGGAGAATATCAAAGGGGACGTGGACACGTTTGAAGAGGAGAAAGTCCCAGGGGAATCCTGGCTCTCTGAACAACCCTCTCTCAAAGGAACTCATCTATTCCCAAGAGAACTCATCTAGTCTCCCCAGGGCAAGTACTCACTGATTTCCTTGAGAATAGCACCAACCTATGAATGAAGGATCCACATGGAAAACCCAAACACCTCTCAGGAGGCCCCACCACCCAACACTGCCACATTAGAGATCCAATTTCAACATGAGTTTTGGTGGAAACAAACAAACCACATCCAATCCACAGCAGAGGGGTGGTGACCCTGACCTTCCTGTCTGGCCAACCTTGTGTGTGTATGCAGGGACGGCTCACCAGTGGGCAGGTGTGTTCTGTGGGTTACACTATTTGTCCTACTTCTTCTTCCTCCCTTACTTTATGCCTGGGTGTGTTCATGTGCTGGGGTCATCAGAACAAAGCGCCACAGACTGGGAGGCTGAAATAGCAGAAATGTGTTTTCTGACAATCCCAGAGGCTGGAAGGCCAAGATTGAGGTGCTGGCAGAGCGGCCTCTCTCCTTGGCTTGCAGGTGGCCATTTTCTCCCTGTATCATCGCCTGATCCTTTGTGTATGACTCTGTCTTCATTTCCTCTTCTCATAAGGGCCCTCAGCCATACTGAACTAGGGACTTAATTACCTCATTTTCACTTAATCACCTCTTTAAAGGCCCTATCTCCAAATACAGTCACATTTGGAGGCACCAGGTGTTAGGGCCCCAGTATAGGAACTGGGGTGCAGTCAGACACTACTTAGCCATAACAGTGGGGAAGGTCCTAAACAGTCGTAGCACAAGACACAGAGAGGCTTCAGCAGTTGACCATTTGCTCCTGTCCTGCAGCCCCTGGTTCCCAGCAACACTCTATCTGCCAAAAGCTCCTACACCCTCACCCTGGCAGCTGGCCACAGCTTGATCCAGTCTGAGTTGTTCCAAGATGTGTTGGTGGCTGCTTGTTACAGTTCCTGTGTTTTAATCCTGAAATTAGTTGCACACTAAATTAGGTCTCCAGTGTCTAGACTCCTTCCAGAGGCAGATGGGCAGCCTAGGTCTGCTCTCAAGTTCCCCAGCATTAGACGGAAGTCTTCTGGCCTCACTTCTAGAGACATTATGGACGTCCTAATACTCAGCATCTTTAGACAGTTCAATTACATCTCTCCTGCTGAGGCCTCCAGTTGAGGGAGTGACTGGTAGACCATTCTGGATTCTGTCCTTCCCTGCGCTGAGGTACATCCTGTGTATATTACCTGACATGGTACAGTCTGGCAGGGAGCCACACGCTGAAGTGTTGGAATTCCAGAATTCCAGAGGAGGGCTGTGCCTTCTGTTCTGGGGTAGACTCCACCTGTGCACTGAGGGTGGTTCGGCAGGCACACCAGTGTGCTCCTAAGGCTCACGCTCTTAAGGTCCAAGGACATGCCATTGAGGGACATTAACACCCATGACTTGCTGCTTTTGAAGTGTCCATAGCTAAGCTGTCCCTGAGATCAAGCACCTTCATCTGGATACAGCAGGCCCAAAGCTATCAAATAGAATTGCCATATTCTACCAACTGGGACCCCAAATGTGCCCTCCCCAAAAGTCCATTGTTCAATGGAATCATTGTTTAATCCCTTTAGAACTAGTGAACATGTCTCAAGAGGAAAGATCCATTTGCCACTAGTCTGGGAGATGACTTTGAAATACTCCGGACAACACCTCATTTTATTCTATTTCCACAATAAAAGTGTGAGGCCCTTGGGAACGAAAGAATTGTTCTTTCTGTTCATAACTCACTCAGCTCAGGGCCACCCTACTGCCCCTTTCTCCATTCCCTCCCTCAACTGAAATGGCGTAGAGCTGCCTGCCTGGTGCCACAGTCTGCCACTTTGGAGAGTGGGGGCCGTGAATCTTCAGCCAGACCTTCCCCAGTAATATCTCCTGACCTCCTTCAGTCCAAACTTTCTCAAGCCCTTCCTGGGAAAGATGTTCCGTGACCCATGCATGGGATCTTCAGGAATGGGCATCCACATCTTTGCTCTGCAGCCTGGTCCATAATGAACCCTGAGATCATGGTTATGGACACCCACCTGGGACCTTGGCACCTGTGCTGGCTCCAGTGAGGGGTTACCTGAAGAGAACATAGTCAGACCTTACCACAAAGGTGACTCCATGCCTGAAGCCAGTTTATAAGGGTCGATCTGAGGGCTAGGAAATCTAATTTGATGTGGGCCTCAAGCCTCACTTTCAGACTCTGACACACAAAACTTTTTCTGTGGAGGATTTCTATTTCTCTCTCTCATAATTGATTTTTAAATTTTTTGAGACAGGTCTCATTCTGTTGCCCAGGCTGGAGTATAGTGGCACCATCTCCACTCACTACAGGCTTGACCTCCCAGGCTCAAGTGACCTCCCACCTCAGCCTTCTGAGGAGCTGGGATTACAGGCGCACAACACCACGCCAGGCTAATTTTTGTACTTTTTATAGAGACAGTATTTCA
Source organism: Saguinus oedipus (assembly GCA_031835075.1). Lineage (NCBI taxonomy): Eukaryota > Metazoa > Chordata > Mammalia > Primates > Cebidae > Saguinus > Saguinus oedipus. The sequence continues at coordinate 169,823,181 of CM063172.1, read as the reverse complement.
CCATGTTGCTCAGGCTGGTCTCGAACTCCTAGGCTCAAGCAATCCACCCGCCTCGGCCTCTCAAAGGACTAGGACTACAGGCGTGAGCCACCATGCCCAGCCTGTAACTGGTTCTACTGTGGTAAAAGATAGATAAAATTTACCAGTTCATGCACACTTCAATGTCCAGTCAGTGGCATTAAGTATGCTGTGTAGCCATTACCACCATCCACCTCCGAAACTTCTCATCCTCCCAAACTGAAGCTCTGGACCCATCAAACAATATCTCCCTATTCCTCCCACCACCCAGGACCTGGTACTCACCATCCTACATTCTCTTTAAGAATCTGACACTCTAGGGACCTCGTGTAAGTGAAATCATATAGTATTTATCCTTTTGGATCTGGCTTATATTACTTAGCATGATTTATCATGGTTTACCCATGACATCAATGTTTATACATTTTATAGGATGTGTCAGAATTTCCCTCCTTTTCAAAGCTGAATAATGTTCTGCTGCATTCTTAAACCACATTTTGTTATCCATTCATGTGGGCTAGATTTTGGATCCATTCGTGCCCAAGCTGGGCACTTGGGTTCCTGGAGGGCATCCTTTTAAAGAGTGCTCCATTGGAGGACATGCTTATGGATCACCTCCCAAATACCCTTCATTCTATCTAGCTCTCAGGAGCCCTCTTGCAATCAATAGGCTGGTGTGTTTTATCTAAAACTAAATAGAAGGTACTTTGCAGGTACGGCTGACCCCAAACTACACATGTGACAAGGAACCTGAATGAATCAGGGCTTCTGAGTACAAGAAACAGAAACAGACAGCAACTAAGCTGAGTAGAAGGAGGATTTACTAAAAGGATCTTGTCTAGCTCACAGAGTCTCTAGGAAGACAAATAAAATCCAGGCTAAGTTAGAATTCTAAAAACAACTGCATGAGCTAAAATCACGCAGCAGAATTAGCTCCATCAGGACACTGCTGCTACCTCCCCCAAGCCACGATGACTCAGATACACCTCCCGTTACCACTGATACCCTGCACCGACATGCCGCGAGCACTGCGTCTGCTACCCCGTGACCTATCTTCCTGCCATCACCACCCCCACCAGGGAGAGCATTCTCTGTGACCTGCTCCTTCTTGGCAGCAGCCTATGAGGCAAAGTTGGGACCAGAAACATCTGATTGGCTGTGCCAAGGTCAAAGCCCGTGGCCCACAGGAAGGGGAGCTGGGAAAGTGAGATTCCATGAGGTAGAGACTTCCCAACATAGAAAGGGTATCAGACTCTGGGTGGCCAAAAGGAGAGACAAAGATCCACTTCAGGTGTTATTGACCCCTCCGGCCCCATTTCGGTCCTCATCCCAGGTGGTAAGCATCCCGAACTACTTAACACTGCCTTAGGCTTGATGGAGTGGGGCCCCTACCTGCGCCTACATTTTACAGGCCCACAGTGGCCTCCTTCATCATGTTCCATCACAGGGTCAAGTCTGTGGGACCCAGGCCTGCAGCCTATTGCCCTCCCCTTTTGGTTGCACTCTAGATATCCAGGACCCTGGTATTTTGGGCCAAACAGCTCTGAGCCTGCTTCCAGGGCCTGCACAGGCCTTGCCCCTGGGTCAGTCTTCCTGAAGGTAATACATGCTACCAGTGGGCACACTCCTGGCCCAAGGGGTGGCCAAGTTGGGGCTGTTTTCAAAGGGTGTGATAGAACTTGGATTCTATCCAAGTTGTTCCCAGGGTAGCCACACATTTGCAAGTAAGGCCCCTCATAGTGAGGAACAGAGCCAAATTCAGGAAGATAAGAGGGCTGGGCTATAGGCCAGGGACATACTTGATGGCTATGCTCTGTCAAGGAACTCCAAGGAGTGGTGTACATACACAATGGAATACTATTCAGCCATAAAAAAGAACAAAAGTCTGTGTCATCTGCAGCAACATGAATGAGTTTGGATGACATTATGTTAAGTGAAATAAGCCAGGCACAGAAAGATAAAAACCACACGTTCTCATACGTGAAAGCTAAAAAAGGTGATCTCACAGAAGGAGAGAGTAGAAGAGTGGTTACTAGACACTGGGAAGGATGCGGAAGCAGCCAGAGGTTAGCGAAGGCATACAATCGCACAGCTAGACAGAAGTGCTCGTGTTCTCTAGGACTACAGGGTGACTATAATTAACCATTTATTGAATTTATTGTATATTTTCAAATAGCTAGAAGAGGAAATTTTGAATATTCCCAACACAAAGAAACAAATTATGTTTGGGGTGATAGATATGCTAACTGCCCTGATTTATTACACATTGTATTTGTGTATGGAAAGATCACAGTGTACCACATAAATATCTACAATTATTATGTGTCAGTTAAAAATAATAATAAAGGGGGCCAGGTGTGGTGGCTCACGCCTCTAATCCTATCACTTTGGGAGGCCAAAGCAGGCAGATCACTAGAGGCCAGGAGTTTGAGACCAGCCTGGGAAACATAAAAAAACTCCACCTCTATTGAAAATACAAAAAAATTAGTGGGGTGTGGTGGCACATGCCTGTAATCCCAGCTACTCAGGTGACTGAGGCATGAGAATTGCTTGAACCTGGGATTCGGAAGTTGCAGTGAGCAGAGATTGTGCCACTGACCTCCAGTCTGGGCAACAGAGCAAGACTCTGTCTCAAAATAAATAAATAAAAATAATTAAAAATGTATATTTGTCAAGGTAAAGAATAGAACACTTCAACAGTTTAGCAGCTTGTTTTAAAATTTTTTGTTGTGGTAAAATATATAGAAAATGTTCAGGGGCATTAAGTACAACCACAATGTTGTACAACCATCACCACTATCCATTTCCAGATCTTTCCATCATCCCAAACGGAAACTTACTGCCCATTAAACACTAACTCCCATTCTTCTCCCCCAGCCCCTGGCAACCACCACTGTATTTACTCTCTCTCTGAATTTGCCTATTCTAGGTACCTCATGCAAGTGCAATCACATTTATTTTTCCTTTTCTATCTGGCTTATTTCGCTCAGGATAATGGTTTCAAGGTTCATTGCAGCATGTATCAATGGGTCGGAATTTCCGTCCTAAGGCTGAATAATGTCCCATTGTAGCTACATACCACGTTTTGTGTATCTATTCCTCCATCACGGACAATCGGGTTGTTTCCGCCTTTCAGTTAGTGTGAATCAGTGCTGCTACGAACCCTGCTATACAAGTATCTGTTCAGGATCCTGAACAAGTTCCTGCCTTCAGTCCTTTTGGGCACATAACCAAAGTGTAACTAGTGAATCAAATGGTGATCTGTGTGTGACTATTCGGGGAACTGCCAGCCTGCTTTCTGCAGTGGTTGTACCACTTTACAATCCCACCTGCGAATCAGATTTCCAATTTCTCCACATTCTCACCAGCACTTGTTATTTTGTGTTTTGAGGGTTTTTTTTTTTAAATAATAGCCACCCTAATGGATGTGAAGAACAGCTTGTTTTATAACTTTTAAATATTTAGACATGGCAGGGGGTGTACTCTTATTCCAGGCCCCACATTGTTAGGGGTGGGCCAGTTATTACCATAATTGTGTCAGAGAAGTATATTTGCTCTGTAGGGCTGCCGTAAGAATTACCTCGAACTGGGGGACTTAAAATAACAGAAATTTACTCTCATAGTTCTAGAGGCCAGCAGCCCAACACTAAGCTATCGGCAGTCCCATGGGCCCACTGAAGTCTCTAAGGAGACTTCCTCACCCCTTCCCACTTCTGGTGGCTCTCAGCATTCCTTGGCTTGTGGCAGCATCACTGCATCTCCCTGGCCTCTTTCCTCTTGTCTCTGTGTATCCTTTTCTGTCTCTTACAAGGCTCTCTTCTTGGATTTAGGGCCTGCCCCAATCCAGTATAACATCAGCTGGAGCCTTAATCACATCTGCAAGGATCCTATTTCCAAACAAACTCAGATTCTGAGGTTCTGGGTGGATGTGAATTTTGGAGGGACAGAGGATGCTTTTCCCAAGTGCTCCACTGCACAGCAGCGCAGAGCCCACCTGAGCAGTGATGAAGAGTGAGAGGTCGTTCAGGTAACATCAGATTCATCAGGCAAGAGCAGCCCAGTGGGTCTCTAACGTGCAGTGAAGCCAGTGGAGGGCCATTCACTTGGACCACAATATGCGGAAATACACCCACCTTTACTTTGCTAGAGTGAAGCTTATTTGCTCTCAAATTCCCATAACCACTTTGTTTGGGAAACATACTTCATCTTGGCACCCAATGTCACGCTGTCTCTTGTTGGAGTAGCTCCTTTCTAGTAAGCAGGCAATTCCAGTTCTAAATTCAGTCATTTCAAGGCTCTGACTCGAAGCAGGGCTATTATCTCTGAAGTCTTTCCTCTCCTTTCCCCTTTGCAGAGCATAGGGCTGCATGCTGGGCAGCTGGGGGGGCCTGTGGCATCAGGGGCAGTGGGTGCCTGGTCCTCGGCGAACTCACACCGAGGCAACTAAACATGCAAGCAGGGAGACTAGCTGGGGGCAGGGGTGGGAAGAGTTAGGGCTGATGAGGGGACCTGGTCTGCCTATGGCCCAGGAAAGTCTCCAGGAGGCCACAAGGAGTCCCTGAGCCCAGGCTGGCTGTCAGTGGGGTCCCAGGAACCAGGCTGGCCCTGCACCTGTGCAGCACCCTGGAGGGAGCACCCAGGAAGCCAGGCAGAGGTGGACCTCAGGCACAGCCAGGCCCTGGGCAGTGTGGCCCCTGCAGTTGGGGTGATAGGCAGGCCTAAGGCACCCCCCTTCCCAGGCCCTGCTCTCCCTCAGCTGTCCCTCCTGGCTTTGAGATGACCCCTGCCCCATCCAACATCTCTCCAAAACAATCACATACTTTGTTCCCGGCCACCTCCTGAGCACAGTGACACAGGGGACCTCATGTGCATCTTCTCTATGAGTTGTAGCAGATGCAGCCTCCCAGGACACTGTTGCAGGCTCCTGTTGACACACACTCCACCAGCCTCACCCTGCAGCCCCCCCAGGGATGCAAGTCTCCTCAGCCCCTCCACTGGCCTTCCAGGCAGAAAGCAGAACAAGCTGCCTCTCCTCCAGGCTGTGGAAGCTTCTGGACCGACCACCCTGGGGTCTGAGTATGGGGAGCATCTGCACCCAAGCCCCCTCCACCAGGCCTCCTTCCTCCAGGCCCTAGTGGCAGCACTAGTAGGCTCTGGTGATACTGTGGGATCATAAGAAATACAAGATCAGGAGTTCGAGACCAGCCTGGCCAACATGGTGAAACCCCATCTCTACTAAAAGTACAAAAATTAGCTGGGTGTGGTGGCACATGCCTGTAATCCCAGCTACTTGGGAGGCTGAGGCAGGAGAATCACTTGAACCAGGAGGTGGAGGTTGCAGTGAGCTGAGACAGCACCACTGCACTCCAGTGGGCAATAGAGCGAGACTTCATCTCGGAAAAAAATGCATCTATCTATATATATGCACTGTGGTATTGTCCCTGGCTCCCAGCTACAGCGTCCAAACCTCTTGTACTTTTCTAAGTGATAAGAATGACAGGAGCAGCTTTTGTTATAATATCTGGGTTTTGTCTCCAGTTCCTGAACAGCTCTGGAGCTACAAAGATGAAAAAGGAACATCTCCCGTTGCTTCTAAGGAGCCCATTCCTCATTCCCGCTTCATGAGTTCACGTGAGTGAAGTGACTTTTGGAAAGACCTAAGGTTGGAGCCGATGACCAGAGAAGCCAAGTAGGCGATGAGGAGACTGGAATTTCCGCCCTACTCACCAGCCTCTGGAGAGGCAAGAGGGCCCGGAGGCTGAATTGATCATCAATGGCTGGCAATGGAATCAATCACGTCTATGTAATGAGGCCTCCATGAAAACCCAAAAGGACATAGTTCTCAGAGCTTCTGGGATGATGAACACATGGAGGTGCTGGACCCTCATGCCCCTTTCCCCCTCCTCTCGGGTGCAAGCATTTGGCTGTTCCTAAGTTGTGTTCTCCATAATAAACGGGTAAACAAAAGTCACGTGTTTCCCTGAGTTCTGTGAGCCATTCTAGCAGATGACTGAATTCAAGGAGGGGGCTGTGGAATCCAAGTTCAGAGCCAGCCAGTCAGAAGGGAGGCCTGGACCTGCCATTGGCATCGAAGCAGGGCAGCCTTGCGGGGCTGAGCCCTCCACCTGTGGGATCCGATGCTAACTCCAGGAAGGTGGTACTGGATTAAGTCACAGGACATGCAGCTGGCATCCCCCAAAATGAAGAATTGGCGTCAGAAAACACTACCCATTTGGCATCTGATATGAAATATGTGACAGTAGAAGGAAGCACAGTTGGTTTTCCCTTTCTAGGACTTGGTTCCCTCCTCAGCTCTGCCTCCCCACAGTCTGTCTGAAAATTAACACTCCGTGCTTTAGTCCTTCAGGCCAGACATTCTGGTGTTTACTGCCTGGCCTCAAAGTTCCCAGAACTGTCTTTCAATGATCTCTGCAGTGAACTTTTTAAAAGCTCTGTGTAAGACTCCAGCCGGGCAATGATGTCTGTCCCAGGTGGTGAGCTCTGCTTCTCAGGCGAGGGAGCCTCAGCCTCAAGGTAGAGAGCACAGTGACAAGCTCTTCTAACATAACGTGCATCAACATGTATCACAAAAAAAAAAAAGCATCCCCAGCTAGGCGTGGTGGCTCAGGGAAGCTTTGGGAAGCTGAAATGGGAGGTTCACTTCAGCCCAGGAGTTCAAGACCAGCATTACAGTGAGACTTTGTCTCTATAAAAAATAGAAAAACTTAGACATGGTTGTGCATGCCTGTAGTCCCAGCTACTCAGGAAGCTGAGGTGGGAAGTCGAGGCTGCAGTGAGCTGTGATCACGTCACTGCACACCAGCCAGGACAGCAGAGCCAGATCTGGTCTGAATCAATCAATCATCAATCAATTGCATCCTTCCCTCACATTCAGGAAAAGAAAGTTCTATGTGACTAGCCAGCAGGCAGAGAAGTCTCTTTAAATTCCTTGTTTTCTGGTGCCATCAAGTGGTGACTTGAATTTTTTTTCCTCAGGTAGGTTTTTAGCTAAAAATTGTCTAGCAGGCTGTTCAGCAATAAATTCTCAGAAAAAGTGTGTTGCATTGAAACACTCTGTGTTACTCATTAAGAAAACACTCACACATTCAAAAATTTAACTGTTCAAGGACTTTGAGTTAAACATTGTAAATGGACCACAAACATTCATGCACCCCAAAACCCTAAAAAAAAAAAAAACTAAGACGAAGTGAAAAGACAGAAAGGTTAGGAGAGGTGATGTTGGCAGACAAGAGCTAGGAACAAAATCTGGGGAGTGAGAACAAGAGGTTATAATCAGAGATGCAAGAGGACATGAGGGTGCTGTGGGCGGTAGAATCCTAAGGGAGCCTCAGATTCCTGCCCCCCGGTGTACACACCTTATAGCATTCCCACCCTCGAGTGTGGCTCCTCATCAGTTGACTTGGAGTTGATAAACAGGTATGTTGCCCTGGTGTGTCTAGAGGTAAGACATGAGAAGCATAGCAGATACTCTCCTCCTCCTGCTGGTCTTGAAGAAACAACCGACCAGGTGGAGAGGGCCACCTGCCAGGAAATGGGGGTGCACCCCTGGGAGGTGAGAACATCAGTCCTACAACTGCAAGAACCCAAATTCTGCCAACAACCCAAATGAGCTTTGAAGAGGACGCTGAGCCTCAGAGGAGACCCTGGCCCCAGCCAATGCCTTGATGTCAGCCTGCGAAGACCTAAGCAGACAGCCCAGCGGCCCCATAACTGGACTCCAGCCGGTGGAAACAGAGATAATGTGTGCTGTTTTCAGCTGTTAACTTTAGGGGGATTTATTAGGCCAATAATGGAAAAATCCTACATGGGCCAATTCATCCTGAGACCCCTCTGAGAAGAAAACAAGGAACCAGGACCAGGAGGGACAGAACAGAGGTGGAGGTGATGTCAGACACAGAAAAGAACAAAGTGGCAGAGATGGGAAATAGAAAACAAAAGATAAAGTCATCAGAGGAGCAATCTAGGAAGCCCAGCACCAAAATGCGGTTCAGAGAAGAAACAGAGAAGACGAAGGGCAGGAAATTGTTGAATAAAATACCACAAATTTTCCAGGACCCCAAAGCCACAAGCCTCCAGACTCAGAATGCTCAGAGCAATAAATGACAAAAGACCACATCAAGGCATGCCATCATGAAATTTCAGAACATCGGGACTAAGATGATGCTGGAGGCTTCCACAGAGAAAAGTCAGGTTACATTAAGAAGAGAAAAGGATTCGTGGCATTGACTTTTCAACAGCGATACTGAGCATAGGAAATCATTAGAACCCATGTCACCTTCCTGGTTTGATATTTAACTATAGTTATGTAGGATGTAGCCACTGGGGGAAACTGGGGAGGGTACATGGAACCACTCTGTACTAATTTTACAACTTCCTGTTAATCTATTTCAAAATAGAAGTATTTTTCAAAGCAAGCATTGGAGCAATGGTATCAGAATTCGAAGGAAAAAAATATTTTCAACCTAAAATTCTGGACCCACTTCTATCTATGAGGATGTTCCAGCTGCAAATAGCAGAAGCCACCAGTTGAACTGGTTTTTGAAAATAGCAGATATGTGTTCTTGCTATATCAATAAGCACAGAGACAGACCAGGCCTAGGAGTGGCTGGCCCAGGTTCTCTCCTCCTTTCTGCTTGGGTATCTTCTGTGTCAGGCTAACCCTGAGATGGGTCCTGAGGTGAGAGGGGCAGTTCCAATATCTCATCCAGACCTGATGATGCCCAGAAGAGAAACATCTCTGAGTGGCTCTCTTTTAGAATAAAGGACATTTCAAGCCAGGCACAGTGTCTCATGCCTGTAATCCCAGCACTTTAGGAGGCTGAGGCAGGCAAATCAGTTGAGGTCAAGTGTCTGAGACCAGCCTGGCCAATATGATGAAACCCTGACTCTACCAAAAATACAAAAATTAGTCAGATGTTTTGGCACACGCCTGTAATCCTAGCTACTTGGGAGGCTGAGGGAGAATTGCTTGAACCCGGGAGGCGGAGGTTGCAGTGAGCCGAGATCACACCACTGCACTCAAACCTAGGCAACAGAGCAAGGCTCCATCTCAAAAAAGTTATATCTATCCCCTCAGGTTTTAGAGCCAAGAATCACATGCTCATGGTTGAACCAATCTGTCCAGAGGGGTGGAATATGCTTTAACTACTCATGCTCTCCTCTAGAATGAGCCTCTACTGAGGCATGTAGCTGAAGAAGGAGGAGTGGACATCCAGATAAGACTGGGATTTTATCAGGAAGGAGGACGTTTAAATGAATCCTAGGAAGGCAACCGCAGTCTACGCTATACCAACAAAACCACGAGTCAAATATGAGGGCAGAATGAAAATATTGCAGACTTACAAGGGCTTACCCAGACACCTTCACTGCTTTAGATTAGAAAGTTCTTAAGACAGAACCACCAAATACAATGTGTGGAATTTTTTGAATCCAAATTTTGAAAAATAAAACAAAAAGGGAAAGTGCTGTCGTTCGGGATTTGTAAATTTGTAGTTTAAATTTACTGAGGTAAATTTGAATGTGGACTGGGTACATGATACCGAGATTGCAGTCGTCCTCTTAGATGCCAGGTAAGAAGAAGACATAACAAAAGCAGAACATAACCCCTTTGAAACTCTAAGGAATAAACAGATCTTATCGGTGTTTGACTCTCAGCACTATTGACAATTTAGATTAGGTAATTACGGTCATGCACTGCATAATGACATTTCAATGAATGATGAACTGCATATATGACAGTGGTCTCATGAGGTTTTAATATTGCATTTTTACTGTACCTTTTCTATGTCTAGCTACTTACCATTGTGTTATAGGTGTATACAGTATACAGTATATAATAACATGCTATACAGATTTATAGCCTAGGAGATTTGTAGGCTATACCATATAGCCTATCTAAGTGCCTTCTGTGATGTTCGTGTGATGAATGAAGTCTCCTAATGACACTTTTCTCTGAATGTATCCTCGTTGTTAATCAACACACGATTGTATTTGCTGGGGGGTCGGGGGCTGTCCTAAGTGTTGTAGGATATATAGCAGCATCCGTGTCTTCTAGCCACTGGATGCCAGTAGCATCCTTCCTCCCTAGTCACGGCAATCAAAAAAGTCTTCAGAGGTTGCCAAATGTCCCTAGATGGGGTGGGGGTCAGGGTAAAACTACTTTTGGTTGATTCAGGTAATCATCAAAGGCCCATAGTGCCACAGAAAGAGAGATGAGACAATATGATGGCTGGAAGTACATGCCTGTGAAATAATCTTGCCAAAATAAAATCAGATCTGAAATAGATGGAGGCTATAGAACACAAAGACAGAGGAACGGGTTAAATGCCTGTGGGGACACAGCCAAAAATGACCAAGTTTCTTCAACAAAAATATTGCAAGAAAAAAGGAAGGGGAAAACCTATAGGTTAAAAGAGGCTTAAGAAATGTAAGTAATCATAATCAAATCTTATTTGAATGCTGATTCAAACGAACTAGCTGTATTCTTAAAAAACCAACCCATGTATGATATCAAGTGAGTACTTGATGACTTTAGAGAATACTGCTAATTTTTTCAGGTGTGGTAATGGCATTGTGGTTAGAAGTTTTCTTTTTAAGATTTATTTATTTATTTATTTTAAATTTTTTGAGACAAGGTCTCATTCTGTCACCCAGGCTGGAGTGTGATGGCGTGACCACAGCTCACTGCAGCCTCAATCTTCCAGGCTCAAGTGATCCTCCCACGTGACCTCCTGAGTAGTTGGAACTACAGACACCCACTCCCACAGCTGGATAATTTTTTAATTTTTTGTAGAGGTGGGGGTCTCGCTATGTTGCCCAGGCTGGTCTTGAATTCCTGGGCTCAAGTGATCCGCCTTGGCCTCCCAAAGCACTGGGATTATAGGCATGACCACCATGCCCAGAGGCATGTAGAAATGCATAATAAAATATTTACAGATGAAATTATATAATATCTGGGATTTGCATTAAAATATCCATGGGTTAGAGGGAGTGGGAAGGAGTTTAGCTGAAACAATATTGGCCTTCTACTGATGACTGTGGAAACTTGGAAAGGAGACAGGAGAGCTTCTGCTGCACTTTTCTCTACTTTGGTTTTGTTGAAAAGTTATCATAATGTAAAGTTTTTAAAAAGTCACCTCCCTCATACCCCTTCCTTTAAAGTCCTTCCTAGATTGACTATAGGAAAGAAGCCATGGAATCCTCAACACAAAAAAGGCAGCCAAGAAAAGCCCAGGCAATGGAAGGGACGTGGGCCCACAAAGGGCTAGCTGAGAGTGAGGAAGTCTGACCAGGTGCTCCGGGGAAGCATTCCGAGGAAAAATCAGGGCAGATTACTCAATATGTTTGAGTATTTTTAAAATATGTATTGCTAGGCACATGACATACTAAATGGAAAAAATGGCATAGTATAAGCAAAATAAGAATAAATACATAGGAAACTGAAAGGGAAAAACACAAGGCAATATATAACTCTAGGGAAAACAAGAATTTGCCCAAGAAAAAATAAAATAATCACAATAAACCACTTGACCCTTACATGAAAATGTTCACGTTATTGTCAAAAAAAAAAGAGAACCTAACTAACCACCAGCACCAACGTATGCCACCTAGGGCCTGAGGGCCAGCCTGCCATCACTACTGCCATTGCTAGTGCCACAAGTGCTGCCCAGGGACATGAGGGCCAGCTTGCCATCAGCACTGCCACCACCAGTGCCGCAAGCACTGCCTAGGGGCCCAAGGACTAGTATACCCAGGCCCCCTCCTACTACCACTGATGGCTACATATGTCACCCAGGGACCAAGGATCAACCTAGCTGATGTCCTTGTCCCCAGAAAAGTCTTACCACAGCCTTGACTAATAACCACAGCCTAAAACACTGAGGAACTCACAGACCCCACTGACATTGATTAAAGCTGAATAAATCATATAGAGACTATACTACTGTACCCTCCCAGAATCAAAGCCAGAGCATGCTACCAAACCAACACTATAGATACATTTACAGTAAAAACTATTTCCCTATGAAAGCCAATCCATAAAATTTGAAGAAGCAAGCACTGCACCAGATGCACACTATTAACATAAGGACAAAGGAAACAGAAAAAAGCAAGGAAACATGACACTGACAAAGGAACAAAATAATTCTCCAGCAGCAGATTCCAAAAGAAAGGAAATATATCCCTGGTGGTTGAGTGGTTAAAAAAGAAAGAAAGAAAGAAAATATACGAAATGCCTGAAAAGCAATTTAAAATAGTGGCCAGTTGTTACAAGAGAACACAGATAGACAATACAAAGAAATCAGAAAAATAATTCATAATATGAATGAGCAACTGAACAAAGGGATAGATATAAAAAAGAACCAAACAGAAATCCTGGCTCTGAAGTGCTTTAACAATAAATTGAGCAGAAGAAACAAGTTTTGAACTTAAAGACAGGTCTTTTGAAATAATTTAGTCAAACAAAAGAAAAAAGAATGAAAAAGCCTATATGGCATTTGGGATACTGTAAACCAAACATATTTTCATAAAATTTTTTCCACAGGAAAAGGGATAGGAAACAGCATAGAAAATCTATTTAAGGAAACAATTGCTAAAAAGTTCACAAGTCTTGGAAGAGATGAAGATATCCAGACAGGCAACTCAAAGATTCCCAAACAGATTTAACTCAAAAAGGTTTCTTGTAGGCACATTATAATCAAACTGTCAAAAGTAAAAGACAAAGAAAACAGCAAGAGAAAAATGTCAAGACATATTTAAGGGAATCCCCATCAGACTGGCAGCAGATTTCTTAACAGAAACTGTACAGGTTAAGAGAAAGCTTGCAGGAAAGAATGGAATGATTTATATGACTAAATCCCCCAATCAAAAGATACAGCCCAAACCCATCGGTATGCTGCATCCAGACCCAACTCACATGCAAGGATACACAAAGACTCAAAACAAAGGGATGGAGAAAGATTTACCAACCAAATGGAGAGCAAAAATAAACAAATAAATAAAAAGCAGGAGTTGCAATTCTCACATCTGATAAAATAGATTTTAAAGCAACAAAGATATAATGGTAAAAGGATCAATGCAACAAGAAGAGCTAATGATCCTAAATATATACGCACCTAATCCAGGAACACCCAGATATATAAGACCTATAAAGAGACTTAGACTCCCACACAATAATAGTGGGAGACTTCAACATCAATATTAGATGTTGATATTAGATAGATCAATATTAGATCTATTGATAAATCAATATTATCAATATTAGATAGATCAACGAGACAGAAAATTATCCAGGACTTGAACTCAGATCCAGAACAAGTAAACTTAATAAATATTTATAGAACTCTCCACTGTAAATACACAGACAGTACCACATCACACCTACTCACAGGTTTAAATGAAATACTGATCAGCCATTATTAAGCACAATTATTGGCATAAAAGAGGTTTTCAATACCCATTTTTAGAATAAAGCAACACTTCCGTTCTCTGTCTCTCTTCCTCTTCTTCTTTCTTCCTCTCCTTCATTTCTTTCTTTTCTTTCTCATTTTTTTCCAAAAAAAAAAAATCCAGGACCTTCAATGTCTGAGGGCAAGAGAAGATGGACACCCAGCCCAATAAAAACTTTTTGTTCTATTTGGGCCCTTAGTGGATTGTGTGATGTCTGCCTATGTGGTGAGGACAGATTCAAATACTAATTTCTTCCAGAAATACCCTCGCAGGAACACCCAGAAATAATGTTTTACCAGCTATCTGAGCACCCCTTAGCCCAATAAAGTTGACATATAAAATTAGCTGTCACAGATACTATATTTCTAAGTGTAAACTTTTTGATATTTGTTCCGCTTAGTTTTCTCTGAGTTTCTGGATCTGTTTGGTTTGGAGTCCAGGATTTCGAGGCCAGCCTGGGCAACATGGCGAGACCTAATCTCTACAAAAAATTCAAAATTAGCTGGGTGTGGTAGTGTGCATCTATAGAATTTTGGAAAATTCTCATCTATTATTATTTCAGATACTTTTTTCCGTTCCTCTCTTTCTGTCTTCTCCTTCTGGTATTTCCATTATGTGTATATTATACCTTTTGTAATTTTCACACAGTTCTGGTATTCTTTTATTTTTTTATTTTCTTTTCAGTTAGGGAAAAATAAAATAAAAGGTATGTTCGAGGTGCTAAAAGAAAAAAAAAAAGGAAAAACTTCTAGCCAAGAATAGCACACCCAGTAAATCTATCCATTAGATCTATAAAGGAGAAATAGTCTTTCTTAAACAAACAAAAACAGGAAATTCATCACCACTAGACCAGCCCTGTAAAAAAATGCTTGTGGAAGAACATCTAGAAGGTCAAGGACAATATCTACCATAATGAAAATACACAAAAGTATAGAACTCACTGGTGGGGATACACAAATGAGAAAGGAATAAAATGTTATCACTACAGAAAACCACCAAATTGTAAAAGCAAACAATAATAGAGGAAGAAAGAGGCCAGTCATAGTGACTCACACCTGCAATCCCAGCACTTTGAGAGGCTGAGGAAGATGGATCACTTAAGCCCAGGATTTCGAGGCCAGCCTGGGCAACATGGCGAGACCTAATCTCTACAAAAAATTCAAAATTAGCTGGGTGTGGTAGTGCGCCTCTATAGTCCCAGCTACTCAGGGCTGAGGCAGGAGTATTGTTTGAGTCTGGGACGAGAACCTTGGGGTGAGCCAAGACCACACCATTGTACTCCAGCCTGGGTTAGAGAGTGAGACTCTTTCTCAAAAAAATAAAAAGAGAGGAAGGAATAAAGCATATACAAAACAATCAGAAAACAATGAACAAAATGACAGGAGTAAGTCCTCTTCTATCAATAACAACCTTGAATGTAAATCATTCAAATTCCCTAATTAAAAGATACAGATCAGGCTGGGTGCAGTGACTCAAGTCTGTAATCCCAGCACTTTGGGAGGCTGAGGCAGGTGGATTGCATGAGGCCAGGAGTTCAAGACCAGTCTGAGCAACATTGTGAAATGTTGTCTCTACAAAAAATACAAAAATTAACCAGGCGTGGGGAAACACACTTGCAGTCCCAAATATTCAGGAGGCTGAGGTGAGAGAATTGCTTGAGCCTGGGAAGTCAAGGCTTCAGTGAGCTGTGACTGTACCACTGCATTCTAGCCCAGTTGGCAGAGTGAGACCCTATCTCGAAAAAATTTTTTTAATAAAAAATAAAGATATAGACTGTCTGGATAAATTTTAAAAACTCAGCCATATGCTACCTATAAGAAACTCACTTCATCTATAAAGATAGACTTAAAGTGAAGAAATGAGAAAAAATACTCCATGCAAACAGAAACCAAAAGCATGCAAGAGTAGGCATACTTACATATAAGACAAAATAGATTTTAAGTAAAAAAAAAAAAACATAAAAAGAGACAATCAAGGTCATTAATAACAAAGTGATCGATACAGCAACAAGATATAACAATTGTAAATATATATGCACCCAACACCAGAGCACCTGGATAGATAAAGCAAATATTATTAGATCCAAATAGAGGCACAGATCCCAACACAATAACAGTTGGGGACTTCAGTACCCCACTCTCAGCATTGGATAGATTATCTAGAAAACAAAGAACATTGGACTTAATTTAAACTATAGACCAAATGGGCCTAACAGACATTTATAGAGCAGTTCATCTAATACCTGCAGAATATATGTTTTTCTCATTAGCACATGGTACATTCTCCAAGATAGACCATATATTAGGCTACCAAACAAGTCAACAAATTTTTTAAAAATTGAAATCATATCAAATGTCTTATCAGGCCACAATGGAATGAAACTAGAAATAAATAACAAGAGGAACATTAGAAATTATAAAAATACATAGAAATTAAATGACATGTTCTAAATGACCAATGGGTCAATGAATAAATTAAGTCAAATAAAAAATTCTTTAGATAAATGAAAGTGAAAACACAACATACTAAAAGCTATGAGATACAGCAAAAGTAATATTAATAATAGTAGACATAGCAATAAATTATAGAATGAGGAAATTTTATAGCAATAAAGGCCTACAACAAAAAAATAGTATGATTTTAAATAAACAACCTAATCATGCTGTTAACAGTGGAGGGTGTCCGGGCTCTTGGCATCTTGAACAAAGAACTAGACAAAATGCACAAACAAAGGAAGGAAGGAATGAGGATTTTATTGAAAATGAAAGTACACTCCACAGTGTGGGAGCAGGCCTGAGAATTGAGGCTCAAAGATCCCATTACAGAGTTTTGGGGAGTTTAAATATGCCATAGAGGATTTCACTGGTTACTTCGGGTACACCCTATGTAAATGAAGAGGATGAAGTAAAGCTACAGTCATTTAAGGCGTATACCCCATGGAGAGGATATTTGTTGTTATAGCTGCAGTGTGAATCACCTTTATGTTCCCTGCCTCCAGACTCTATTTTCCTGCCTCACCTCCCTGCTTGAAGATGTGATCTCCATAAATCTTTATGGGAGGTAGAGGGACTGATGATCTTTTTTTCTGTAAATGCTTCATGCTCACTTGAGGCATAGTCCATACCCATTGCGTATCATGGAACTCTCACACTATTCTGTCTAGTGAAGACAGGTAGCTTCTTGATGCCCAGGGCTGGTGTGAACTTGGGAAGAGCTTTTCATATCAAGGTTCCTTCTTCTTCTTGGGAGAAATTTCCCTGGTTAGCTTTACCTCAAGGGATCCACTGAGTGCACAGTTCCAAAAGTGTGGAGGGACCATTCTCAGTTGCAAGACCATGAACTCAAAGCCCAAGGTCCCAAAGTTTTGTTATAGTGTAGATGGCAAGGACAGATTTTCTCCAATGTTCTCAGAAAAACATAAAAAGCTTTTTTTACCTAGTGAAAATACACTGTAGCATAATAATCTACTGTTAACAACATTAGCCATCTTGCATGGGAAAGCTTTAATACAATCAGAAAACTGGCATGGAAAATAACAATTGAATGAAATCCCCTTATAAAATGTGTAAATGGCCCACCAGGTGACCAAATGTACCTGAAACTTAATTGTCTTCCCAGGAATATGGAAGCAAACATTGGTTATAAACTATTTTAAACAATTTCAGTATCAGCTGGTTTAACACGAAAATCTGACAAAGTATTTTCCTGGTATTTAATTAATTTTTGTTTTACTTGGGTTACTAGCCTTATGCAAGGAAATATCATTTCTGTGGTTTACAATAACTTAATAACAATAATTATAATTGATAGCATATGCTATTTTAGAAATCTCATACACCTTTAGGACATATATCAGGTATTATTCACAACAATATAACCTAAAGAAGATTGAACATCATTTTGGCAGTCCCACATACCTAAACATGTCAAATAACCCTGCTTACCTTCTTTCTGGATATTTTGGGACCCTCTGATCTACTCAGAAAGCCAGGCATTAGGAAAGACAATTTTGAAATTGAAGTTTAATTTTGGAATTCCAAATTACCATAAATTATTTATTTTGCCAAAATGACTCAGAAATTTAAAAAAAAACAAAAATCTTTTATAACCTTTTACAAGAGAACCCCACATTCTACTATTCTTACACACCTTGCATGTAAAACTGTTTCTAGCAGTCTTAATTGCATGTTATAATGGCAAATTTTAATGTAAAACCTGGTTAGTTATACTCTGATAAGGTTTGACTATTTCCAGCACAGCCAGGGGCATGGCCAACCCCACATGTCCCTAGGCCTTATCTAGCTGGAAAGCAGGCAAGTTGAAGAATTTTCAAAAGCCCAAGAAACAGCTTATGACCTTAAAGCATTTAGCAAACCTGATATTTGAACATAATTTAGACCACATGTTTACATTTTGAAGACAATTTTATTTTACCAATAATCTTGAAAACCGTCTTTATTTCCCAGAGACTGCTAAAGTCATGTAAACTAAAAGGCATTATTCTTTCTACTTTTCTGACAAAATATTTGATTTCAGCTCTTATTATTATTAAACCAATTTAAAACTTTACAGATGAGATAAACAGTGGCTTTTACTTTATATTTAACCAGTTTGCACAGGGAGAAAGAGACCAGAGACTGACTCTTAGCCTTTTGCCAGCATGCCAGGTTTCTGTGTTCTCTCTCTCTGAGCAGCCCTAGCAATCCTGCTTGACTATATGCAAATAAACACATTGCTGTGAATTAAGAATATTCACAAATAGTTAACAAATTTTGGAGAAACTAGGCAGATAAATATGAAGGAAATAGGAAGGAAGGAGAGAGAGGAAGAAAGGGAAAGAGAGGAAGGAAGGAAGGAAGGAAGGAGGAGAAAGAGAGAGAGGGGGGAGAGAAGGAGGGAAGAAAGGAAGGGAGGGAGGGAGGGTGAGAGGGAGGGAAAGAAGGAAAGGAAAGGAAGAGGAAGAAAAACTGGCTGGTCATGGTGATGGCTTATACCTGTAATCTTAGCACTTTAGGAGTCCAAGATGGGCAGATCACTTGAAGCTAGGAGTTCGAGGCAAGCCTGGTCAACATGGTGAAACCCCATCTCTATTAAAAACATAAAAACAAAAATCCCTAGGAATACATTTAATCAAGGAGGTTAAAGACCTATAGGATAAAAACTACAAAACACTGGCCAGTGTGGTGGCTCACGCCTGTAATCCCAGCATATTTGGAGGCTGAGGCAGGCATATCACTAGGTGAGGAGATTGAGACCATCCTGGCTAACACAGTAAAACCCCCTCTCTACTAAAAATACAAAAAATAATTAGCTGGGTGTGGTGGTAGGCACCTGTAGTCTCAGCTACTTGGGAGGCTGAGGCAGGAGAATTGTTTGAATCCAGGAGGCGGAGATTGCAGTGAGCCAAGATCATGCCACTGCACTCCAGCCTAGGTGATGAGCAAGACACCATCTCAAAAAACAAAATAACTACAAAACACTGATGAAAAAAAATGAAGGGGACATAAATAAGTGGAAAGACATCCTATGTTCACAGATTAGAAGAATCAATATTGTTAAAATGACCATACTATCATAAACAATCTAAAGATTCAATAAAATTAATATTAAAACACAATAACATTCTTCACAGATTTTTAAAAATTCTAAAATTCATATAGAATCACAAAAGACACAGAACAACCAAAGCAACATTTAGCAAAAATAACAAAGCTAGAGGCATTATGCTACTTGACTTCAAAATATATAACAAAGCTATTGTTATTGCCTATATGTTCCCTCCAAAACTCATGTTGAAATTTAATCCTCAATGTGTCAATATTGAGAGATAGGGCCTTTAAGAAATGACTGAATCATGAGAGCTCTGTCTTCTTGAATAAGTTAACCCATTCATGGGTTAATAGATTCAAGGGTTATGGATTAACAAGTTAGGATGAGAGTGGAACTGGTAGCTTTATAGGAAGAAGAGAGACCCGAGTTAGCATGTTTACACATTCAGCCCTCTCTCCATGTGACACCTATGCTACCTATGGACACTTCAGAGTCCCCACCAGCAAGAAGGCTCTCACCAGACATGTCCCCTCAGCCTTGGACTTCCCAGCCTTCATAACAGTAAGAAATGAATTCCTTTTCTTTATAAATTATTCAGTTTCAGGCATTCTGTTATAAGCAATGTAAAGGACTAAGACAGTTATAGTAACCAAAACAGTATGGTATTGGTATAAAAACAAACACATAGACAAATAGATTACAATAGAGAACCCAGAAATAAATCCACATATTTATAGCCAATTGACTTTTGACAAAAACATCAAGAGCAGACATTGGGGAAAGGACACTCTCTTCCATAAAGGGCGGTGAAAAAAACTGGATATCCATAAACAGAAGAATGAAACTAGACCTTTATCTCACCCCATATACAAAAATCAACTCAAAATGGATTAAGATTTAAACATAAACCTAAAACTATAAAACTACTTGAAGAAAGCAGGCGAAGTGCTTCAGGACATTAGTCTAGGCAAGGACATAATAATGAAGACTTCAAAAACACAGGTAACACAAACAAAAATAGACAAATAGAATTTTTTTTTTTTTTGAGATGGAGTCTCACTCTTGTCACCCAAGCTGGAGTGCAGTGGCATGATTTTGGCTCACTGCAACCTCCGCCTTTCAGGTTCATGGGATTCTTGTGCCTCAGCCACCCAAGTAGCTGGGATTACAGGCATGTACCACCACTCCTGGCTAATTTTTTACTTTTAGTAGAGATGAGGTTTTGCCATGTTGGTCTGGCTGGTCTCAAACTCCTATCTTCAGGTGGTCCATCTGCCTCTGCCTCCCAAAGAGCTGGGATTACGAGTGTGAGTCACCATGCCCAGCCAAATGAGACTATGTTAAACTAAAAAGCTTCGGCATAGCAAAAGGAACAATCAACAGGGTGAAGAGACTACCTGCGGAATGACAGAAAGTATTTGCTAACTGCTCATCCAACGACTAATTAATACCTAGAATATATACAAGGAACTCAACAGCAAAACAAACAAACAAAAAAACCCCAAATAATCCAATGAAAAATGGGCAAGTGAGCTCAACAGACATTTCTCAAACAAAGACATACAAATGGCCAATAGGTGTATGAAAAAATGTTCAACATCACTAATCATCAGGGGATTGCAAACTAACACCACAATGGGGTCTCATCTTACCCCAGTTAGAATGGCTATATCCAAAAGACAAAACATAAATGCTGACAAGAACGTGGAGAAAAGAGAACGCTTACCAGAATATTGGTGGGAAGATAAATTATTGTAGGCATTATAGAAAACAGTGTGGCATTTTTCAGAAAACCAAAAATAGAACATATGATCCAGCAATCCCACTACTGAGTATTTAGCCAAAAGAAAGAAAATCGGTATATTAAAGGAATATCTGCATTCCCACATTTACTGCAGCACTATTCCCAATAGCTAAGATATGGAATCAACACAAATGTCCAACAACAGATGAATGAGTTAAGAAAGATGATAAAGAGATAGGGAGATAGATAGATAGAGAGAGACAGAGAGATGCGTGTGCATATGTGTGTGTGTGTGTATGTGTCTCTGTGATGGGATACTATCCAACCATTTAAAAAAAAAAAAGAATGAAATCTTGTCATTCACAGAAACATGGATGAGCATAGAAGACATTAAATTACAGCAAAATAAGAAGACATTATGTTAAAGCAACATTATTGTGGCACAAGAATATCACACGTCCTCACTCATATGTGGGAGCTCATAAAAGCAGAGGGTAGAACTGTGGGTACTATAGAAGCTAGGAAGAGTAGGGGGCAAGGAGGATAGAGAGAGGTTGATTAGGAATACAAAATTTCAGCTAGATGGGAGGAACGAGTTCTGGTGTTCCGGAGCACTATCAGGTAAATATGGATAGTTAATTTATTGGATAATTTAAAAAAGCTAGAAGAGAATATTTTGAATGTTTGCAACACAAATGATAAATGTTTGAGGTGATAGATATTCTAATGACCCTATTTTGATCACTGCACACATATACATGTACCAAAATATCATTCTGTATCCCATAAATATGTGCAATTATAGTGTGTCAACTAAAAATAAAAGGGAAAATGAAGAAAAATGAACCTAATTGAAAACCAGATCCACATGTATTCAGAAGACGGTAGTTGGATGGCACAGTGATGTAGAGGGCAAAATGCTCATCTAAACTGGAAGTAATAATGTTGGATATAAATTGTCAAGAACAGGAAAATCTACCAATTATTTTAAAATTGAGGGATGAATCCAGAAGAAATCTCTAGAAGAATTTACAGTAGCTGTTATTAAGAACTGAAAAATGACAGGGATAGGGCTTTTATGAAATATTATAAGCACTATGTAATTTCTAACGATATGCACATAGCATAATAGTTTTCTATTGCTATATAACAAGTTGCCACAAATTTTAGCTGCCTAAAGCAGCATGCATTTATTTATCTCACAGTTTCTTTGGGTCAGGAATCTGAGCATGGCCTAACTAGGTCCTCTGCTCAGGGTGTCACAAGGTGGGGCATCAAGATGTCATCTGGGGTAGGTCTCACTGGAGGCTGGGGGACCTCTTGTGAGCTTACATGGCTGCTGCCAGAATTCCATTCCTGGCAACTGTAGGACTGAGGCCCTTGGTCCTAGAGGCCACCTTGCAGATCCCCCAGCCCTCCTCATGGACAGCTCCCAGGGAGCAGCTTGCTTCCCCAAGGCCAGCAGGAGCCTTTCATTCCCACCTGCCATGACAGTCTAACATAGCATAGTGGAATCATGTGAGTGGCATCTGCATTAACCATGCCTTTATTTTCTGTCTTCTGATGCTTTGACATCTGGGATTTTGCTCAACCTGAGTCACTGCCCCTCCCAGAATGACCAGATTCAAGAGACAATAAACAAACGCACCCCAGAGTGCAACTTTCTGATGTAAACTAACTCATCCAGAGCCAATACCTGCAACCACCTTCCTTACCAGGCTCTTGCACCCTAGGCAACTATCTACCTGCCCAAGTCATCCTGGAGCCAGGTACTAGACAACCTGGAACAACCCCTGTGCCCACTGCCTGCTAATTATTCCAACTATCCAGTCTTCAGCCTGCTGTCCCTGCTGTGCCCATTTCTTCCCACAGAAACCACAGTATCAAGGTTCTTGTTACCATCCCCCCAACCCTGCCTCCTAACCCACCCTGGTGCTTACCCTTGTGGCCCCACATGGCATGCCCTGACTCCTGCTGCTAGGGGCCTGTGAGTATGAGCTTCTTGCTCTGTAACAGTCATGTCCATGTCTGTGTGTCTTACATATCTGACTAAAACAAACCCTTAAAACAGCATTCCATCAGCTTTGCCATAATGTAACCTAAGGGACTGTCGTCCCATCACCAAGAACAGACACATGCTATTCATTAGAAGCAAGTCACAGGTTCTCCCTCCACTCAGGGGGAGGGAATTACAAAGGCAGCAGTTCTTGAAGGCAGGGGGTGTCTTCTACATGTGCTTTTTGATTTTTAAAAGATAAGCCTCCCAAATCAACTGCCTATGTATGGTTTGTCTGACTACAGTGATTTGAATGAGTTTTACTGCATTGCACCAACAGCACTAGAGGTGCCAGCATTGCTCAAGCTGTCCACCAACACCTTCATGACCTAGTCTCCGTCAGTCTTTCTGTAATGCCACCTCTCATCCTCCTCATTGGCATCTCAGGACTAGCTAGTGTGGCCCCAAAAGAGGACACATGGGAAAGGACAGTGCTCAGAGCTCCTTTTCCCCAATCTCCAGCAAAGACCTTTCTGAAAACACCATCTCCCATTCTGCAACCTGCCTCCCCATGCTCCCTGTCACAACCAAGCCCTTTGGCTGTTGCCAGTCATAGAGAGGTGGGGAAGTGAGTATCTGTCTGGAAGCAGCTAGGGAAGGGCCTGGAATGCAGTGGGCCTGGCCAACCCATGGCACCAACCACAGCTAGGAGCCTCGGGCCCGAAGGATGGCAAATCCATCTGTGTGTAGATGCTAGGATGCAAAGTCTTCCAGAAGCAGCAGATATCAACACCAAGTACTTGGAATGACCCATATTTAGTTCAGTCTAATAACAACCTCAAATGATGAAATGTCATAAGCTCCCTGTTAGAGGCAGAACAGGGTGTTTTCTGATGAGCTAAAACTTGAAGCAGACTGCCTGGTGGGGTGAGTGATTCTTCATCCATTTGATCGACAGGCTCAGAGCCAGCCCTAGCCTCTGGCCTACAGTGCTGCAACAAGACTGGGACCTCACTGGCCAGATGAGGCCAAAATAAGACCTTGAGAACAGGCTGCTGCCAGACTGATGCAAGCTCTTTCAGCTTGCAAGAATCTTCTCCTGCTCCTCTGGTCTGCTAGATAAGAGGTCAGGATCTGCAGAAACAACACACTTGAAGGGAAGCACTATCACCAAGAAGGCTCCACTCAACCAGGACCAAATCCCTTGACAGTGAGTACTCCCATGCACTCCTTCCTGAAAGATCACTGTGACCAGAGTTCTCAGCAGGCTCTCTTCTTCCCCATCCCTCTGCAAAGGGGCTGCATTGGGTGGGAAGAAACAGCCTCCTTTAAGGGGACCCCAATTCCAGAAGCCACCTTGGGAGATCCACACCTTCTGCCTTGTGTGTGCTAGAGCAGAGGCGTTCTGTTTCAGTGGGGAGCATGGAGCCTCTCCCAAGAATATCTTTAAATGCTGAAGGTTCCCCTTGATGCACGTCTCCTTTCAGGTACGTCCCCTTCTACTCTCATGTATGCGTGTGTGTGTGCACATATGTGTGTGTGCATGGTACCTGGGCTACACACACAGAGTGTCAGTGCGCTTCAATGAAGTTGCACAGCATCAGTACTAAAATATGGTATGACTTTATTTTTTTAATGTTATCTACTGTCATACTGTCATAAAAATAATTAACACATTTAACCCCTGCTGAGCTCCTGTGTTTGGATCTGTAGCCATGATGAGAAGCTAAAAGTAAACTTTGGAAAAGCCAATAATTAACTTGTTTCATACAACATGATATAAAGCAGAAACAGAGGATGCCTTTGGAAAAAAGGGTGACTACCCAACTCCAACAACAGGAACATACCGGAACCTCATCAAAGGCTTTGTAAACCCTACCCCACCTCTCCTTGGAAGTACCCGTCCCCGCCGCAGCTTCCTGCCTCTTCGCAAGGAGAATCTCTATGGACAGGAAAAGGCTGTGTTTATGGGAGAATGAGGTACATGGGAACCATCTGGAGGCAGACATGAGGTTGGAAAACACCTGTGTCCAGAAAGGATATGACAAGTTGTGGGACCAAGGCAAGGCCCCAAAGCCCCGAGTGGGACGGGGATGATCCCGACCTCACAGGGATCCTCTAACAATTATACGGAATGCCTAGCACACGTTGAGCCACATTTTACCTACCCATTTACTTATACTCTCCAACCTGTGTTTCTTTTAAAACAAGTCTTCCCACAGCCAAGAGTAATAAGACATAGAATTGACACTTGAACTCTGCAGAAAGGTCAGTTTGGGCCATACTATGTAAAGAGAGTACAGATCCCTTATTTGTTCATACTGCTTTGGAACTGCAGCTGTAGACATGAGCTAGCTTTCCACATCCTTCTACAGGCTGCCGCCAGACCCACCCTGGCTCAGGCTGCTGCAGGGAGGCCCTCCACGGCTCCTGGCCTGGCTAAAAGGAGACACCCCAGTGAGTTCTTTCTCATCATCCTGCTTCTCAGCCTACCCAGGTCCCTGGAAGGGTGGTAGAAGGTGACTTAGTGGAGGGGAAGAGAAAAGACAGGAAAAGGAAAGAGAATGGAGTTTGAATGAGAAAAGAACCTACATTCGCCTCCTTGCTGGACCAACCCTTTTGAGGCCAAACTGGCTGTGACCCAGGGGCCTGGGCTTGCCTTGGAGAGGCAAGAAGAATGCCAAGAAGACCAATGAAGTCTTTCACAAGTCAGTAAGGAAGTTGGTGCCCACTAGAATAAAATGAGCAAAGAACACAAAGATTTACACAAGAAGAAATACAAAATGTTAATAGACTCATGAAAAAGATATAACCTCACTAATGATTAAACATGCAGATTAAAACTTTGAAACACCATGATTCCATCATTAGGGAGGCAAAGTTATCAAACTGGCACCACACATGCTCGATACTGAAATGGGTTCAACTGCAAAAGCAGTTGCGGAAACACCTAGACAGTTGTACTAGTATTTGACAGTCAGTAAACATTCACTCTGTGTCAGACACTTACGGTTAAAGCCCTTCGAAGGATGAAATCATTTTGATTTCTAATAATCACCGCAAGTACACCACCATCATCTCTATTTTACAGACAGAGAAACTGAGGTTTAAAGATAAGTAACGTGGGCTGTACACAGTATCTCATGCTTGTAATCCCAGAGCTTCGGGAGGCCAAGGTGGGAGGATGGCTTGAGGCCAGGAGCTCAAGACCAGCCTGGGCAACAGAGCAAGACCCTGTCTGTATAAAAAAAATTCAAAATTATCTGGGTGTGCTGGTGTCTACCTATAGTCCTAGATAGTTGGGAGGTTGAGGTAGGAAGAGTGCTTGAACCCAGGAGGTTGAGGCTGCAGTGAGCTGTAACTGCACGACTGCACTCCAGCCTGGGTGACAGAGAGAGATCTTGTCTCAAAAGAAAAAAAAAGATAAATAACTTGCTCAAGGTCAGATAATTAGTAATAATAATCCTGAAACCAGAATTCAAACCCACATCTGTGACCTTGAAGCCCATATTCTTGACCACTATGTTTTCTGTCTAAAAGCCTTAAAATCCCTGTAATTGCTCTTGAAGTAATCTATCCTAAGGAACTAATCAGAGATACAGCAAAGTTACATATACAAGGATGTCCTCTGTATTGCCACTTATGGAAAATTGTTAATACCCCAGATATTTAGTGGTAGAGAAATTGTAAAATAAATAATGAACAAGGCCAGCCCCAGTGGCTCATACCTGTAATCCCAGCACTTTGGGAGGCTGAGGCGGGTGGATCCCCTGAGGTCAGGAGTTCGAAACCAGCCTGACCAACATGGTGAAACCCTGTCTCTACTAAAAATACAAAATTAGCTGGGCATGGTGGCACATGCCTGTAATCCCAGCTACTTGGGAGGCTGAGGCAGGAGAATCACTTGAACCCAGGAGAAGGAGGTTGCAGTGAGCGGAGATCATGCCATTGCACTCCAGCTAGGACAATAAGAGTGAAATTCTGTCTCAAAAAAACAAAAATGAGCAAAAGATAAAACATCATATTATGTAGTCATCAATCATATTTTTGAAAAAATTTAATGACTGTAAAATATTGATGGCATAATATTAAGCTTAAAGGGCAGATATTGGCCGGGCGCAGTGGCTCACATCTGTAATCCCAGCAATTTGGGAGGCCGAGTTCGGCGGATCACTGGAGGTCCGCAGTTTGAGACCAGCCTGGCTGACATGGTGAAACTCTTCCTCTACTAAAAATATAAAAATTAGCAGGGCATGGTGGTGCACGCCTGTGATTCCAAGTACTCAGGAGGCTGAGGCAGGAGAATCACTTAAACCTGAGAGGCAGAGGTTGCAGTGAGCCAAGACTGTGCCACTGCACTCCAGCCTGGGTGACAGAGTGAAACTGTCTCAAAAAAAGACAGGTATAAAACAATATACATTCTCGTTTCCAGGAATATATCAACACATTAATAGAAGTTGTCTGGATGGTAAAATAGGAAAACAGGTGGATATTTTCTTCCTTCTGCATTCTCCAAAGTTCGTGAAATTATTACTAACTTACGTTACTTTTATCATCAAGAAAAGCCATATATTTTATCAAAAATGCTGAAGTCAGAGCAGAAGCCCCTGTCCTACAGAGAACTTGGGCCATGAGACTGATGCTGAGAACAGGGCAGGGATGACAGAGAAGGGCCTGTGCCAGGTACTGTGCCGGGAGCCTGAGGCTTCCAGAACAGTGAGTCTCTTGCTTGTTCCTAGGCCCCATGAAACCCTACAATGTAAACCAAAGGAATTACCTCAAGGCTCCTGCACCCGCTCCAGGGAGGAGAGGAGCCCAGGGACGGCTGTCCCTCTCCACAGGCACTGTGGGTGAAGGTACGTTCCCGGTAGCCTGTGGCTAGTGGCTAAGGAGAAGGAGACCAGACAGGCATGGCCTAAGCCTAAGTAAGGAGGACAAGAAGTGGGCAAGCGTGGAGTCCACCCAGGACAGGAAGGAGGTGAGAACGAAGGAAAGGGCCTGGCTGAGGCTGCTTTCTCCCTTCTCCAGCACCACCGCCACAGAAATGATTCCACTGTGCACACCAGTGATGACTAAGGTTAAGTCAGAGTTCCTCAGCCAGCCTGGGAAACTTAGCCAAGCCTCTAAAACGTGTTGTGAGATCAAAGGGGGCCTGACAAGTAACTTTTAACACAGTGCTTATTATAAATAGGAGACTGCCCTTCCTTCGCTGTTCAAGGGTCCACAAAGAAAACCTGGGAAGGTCTCGCTCTAGAAGCCCTTCCCAGAACCTGGCTCCCTCCCACCTCAGTTGCTTGGGTTCAGGCCATCACTAAGGCAGCAGAGAACATGGGGTAAGGATGGAAAAGCCGTGGGACAATCAAGGAATCACAACACTAGGGTCACACCTGGAGACCACACACTGCCCTGGGTCTGGACACTACAAGTGTGCCTGTCCCTAACTCTGAGTAGGCTTTTCTTTTTAAACCCCAACTCCAAGAGACCCTCTTTGTCTTCCCCTCTCCTGTTCCTTTCCATCTGCCCATTAATGGCTGGATTTTCTCATCAACTACGCCCAAGGGAATGACCTTCATCCAGGATGGATAAACTTCCCCAGGGGATCATGTGGACGTTACAAAGGCAAAACCAGAACAGTGAAGAGAGATGAGACAGATAGAATTGGTGAATTTCTAAATGCACTATCTCTACTTTCTTGACTTCTTTTATATGTTGGTTTTTGCTCATCCGTGCCTTTTAAATAAGTGTTACCTAGTTCTAGTAAGAAACCTGAGAAATCTCTTTCAGAAAGGTAGGGGACAAGCTGGGGACACAGTGGGCTTTCCCACAGGGCCAGGAGAAAGGAGACCTGGTCTGAGGCAGTGGCCAAGGCTGGAATTAGGAGCCAGTCCTTAGGTTCAGTGGAGGAAACGTGGAGATCATAATGGAATCTGCCCGTGTGGGGAAATGATGGAAGGAGAGAACAGAGGGAAGGTGACGAAACCCAGCAGGAGCCTCCCTGGTCTCACATCCTCCCTCCCACACCACTGTGTGGAGGAGGGTCCTTCATAAAATTGTGCTCACTGTGAGATGCAGAGCAAATGACACCCATAAACTCCACCTTCCATTTCTGACAACAGGTCTACAGGAGAAAACCAGTGATTCCCCAGGAATGAAACTATTGGCAGTGACCGTGAACCCGCTGGAATCTGCACTCTGTACCAGAAATGAATCCCTGAATAAAACAACCTGGTCATCGGAGCCAGCGACTCAGCCCACAGTAGAATCACAAGAACAGGACAGTTATATCTATATTTCCCTGCTCATTTGCATACTGGGAGTAACTGGGAACAGACTTTTGATGCTGTTTCTCATCTTCTACATCAAGAGGAAGCCATTCACTGTCTACATCCACACCTCACCATTGCTGACTTCACGGTCCTCCTCTGCACACCCGTCCTCCAGCTGATAATCCTGCTTAGTCACTTCGACAATAACACCTTACTGACATACATCATCTTCCTGATACTCTGGCTACAACACAGGTCTGCACCTCCTCACCGCCATCAGCGTGGAGCAGCGTCTCTCTGTGCTTTACCCAATCTGGTACCAGGGCCGACGCCCAAAGCACCAGTCTGCTGTAGCCTGCAATCTGCTGTGGGCACTTTCTCTTCTTGTGTCTGGATTAGAAAACTTTTGCCTGCATTCACCTGAGCCTAAATTCCAAAAATGTTGATACACGTAGACATTTTTTGGTATCTTGGCGTTCCCTGTCTTTGTTCCTCTCATAGTCTTCTCCAGTTTGAGGCTCCTCATTCAAGTCTGCTGTAACCTGAACTCACCCCAACCTGCCAAGCGCTACATAATCATCATAGTGACGGTGGTATTGTTTCTTGTCTCTGCCATGCCCATAAAGGTCCTGTGCATCAGAGACTTTTTTAATCCTAGTAACAAGTTGGTGTGGGAATTATAGCCTTATTTGACCATTTTGTTCACTGTCAACTGCAGTGTCAATCCCATTGTCTAGTTTGTGGTAGGCAGTCTCAGGAGAAAGAAAAGTAGAAAGTCCCTAAAAGAAGCACTGCAAAAGGTCCTGGAAGAAAGACCAGTGCCAGGCATGGGTGAGGACATTACACAACCATCTTCAGCTTCAATGGCCTTCAGCTAGGATGTCCTTGGGAGAAGATTATTCTATGTCACCTCAGTGTGGGAAAAAAATAACACTTCTCTATTTTCCTTCCTAAAGGTTCATCTAAGATTAAGAAAGAAATTCCTCAATTACTCCTAGGAATTAAGAACACTAACAATACCATACAATGTCCATGTAATCTACTTTGCCATTGCTGGTTTTTCGAGACCTGACATTTTTGGACACTTACTATATTTCAGGCACTGAGCTATGTGTTACACACATTGTCTAATTTAATCTTTTGACAACCTTATGAGCCAATATTGTTGTTGTACCATGACATGAAGGACTGAGGCTTGAAGGGTTTAGACAGAGCCAAGCTGACACCTGAGGAGTCTAACCCCCGAGCCCAAGCTTGCAACCATAATGCCAAGGACAGCCCTTGAGAGGCAGCATTGTAAACAGTTTCTCAGGCTGCCTTTGACACTACTCCCTACTTTTCTTTCACTCGTGTCTCCTTTTTAACTCTTGCACTATTCATCAGAGGGAAACCATTTTTCTCCCTTAGAAATAGGAATTGTTGTTGGAGCATGAGAGTGCATATCAATAAGACTATAGGATATCCTACAGAGATGTCCTTATTGTGTTCTTGTTAAGAACTCATTTTGGGATGGATTGGGAAATAGCTGAGATGTCCCAAAAATCCTTTAAGAATGTCATCCTCGGCCAGGCGTGGTGGCTCACACCTGTAATCCCAGCACTTTGGGAGGCCAAAGCAGGTCTAGACTTCAAGACCAACCCGACCAACATGGAGAAACTCTGTCTCTACTAAAAATACAAAATTATTCGGGCATGGTGGTACATGCCTGTAATCCCAGCTACTCCAGAGGCTGAGGCAGGAGAATCACTTGAACAGGGGAGGCAGAGGTTACGGTGAGCCAAGGTCGCGCCATTGCACTCCAGCCTGGGCAACAAGAGCAAAACTCCACCTCAAAAAATAATATTAATAATAATGTCTTCCTCTGAGGCTAGAGGATCACTTTAGCCTGGGAGGTCGAGGCTGCATGAGCCATGATCGTGCCACTACACTCCAGCTCAGGGGACAGAGTGAGACCCCGTCTAAAAACAAAAATGTCATCCTATCAGAACGACAAGGAGCTTCAAGAAGAATTACTGTAGCTTGGCTTAGACAAGGAAATTTTCACTTTTTTTCTTTCTGTTTGGTTTTCTTAATATGGAGGGTATGTATACATCAATGTATAAAATATAAAGCACTGATACACATTTTCTTTGCAAAATATATAAAAAACAAAATTATGTACTTTTCTAGAGTATTCTGGCAAATAGCTATTACACAATCTCTCCAGCCCATCATCTATCATTCTTCAATCCATTACTGAGTAGCAGATTTTGAATGCTGCCAATTCTTTTTTGAAATGAGTGCTTGATTTTTTTTTAATCACAAAGAAAACATTCTGCCACAGTCCCAAGGCACTACTGATGGACTTCACTATTTTAAGCTAGCTGAGTCCAGGGCACTTTCCAGGAATATTTATAGATTTTGCTCACCCTTCCATTTTTTTTTTTACTGGGATAATCTCATGATCCAACCTGATTATCACTAAATCCTTCTTCAATTTAATTCTACTCAGCTGGATGCAGTGGCTCATGCCTGTAATACCAGGACTTTTGAGGCAGGTGGATCACCTGAGGTCAGAAGTTCAAGACCAGCCTGGCCAACATGGTGAAACCCTGTCTCTACTAAAATTATCCAAGAAAAAAACCTAAAAATTAGTAGGACATGGTGGTGTGTACCTGCAATCCTAGCTACTAGGGAGACTGAAGCATGAGAATCTCTTGACCCCGGGAGGTGGAGGCTGCAGTGAGCTGAGATCGCACCACTGCACTCCAGCCAGGGTGACGGGTGAGACTCCATCTCAATTAAAAAAAAAAAAAAAAACTAGGGACTCTCCAAATATATATTTTAATCTCTGTATTAGTAATTGCTTATTTAAATAGCAGCTTCCTTCCATAAAATATCTTTATTCCTTCTAGGAAATAACGATGGCAAACACTATTATTATTGTTACATTTATATTTTTACTTATTCAACAAATATGTGTCAAGTACCTACTGTGAGAGGCATGGCTCAAGACTCTGGGAAGATACCTAATAGCTTTGTAGGAGTCTAGGTCCCCTTGGCCCTGCAGGCTGGTGACCCTTAGGGCCAAGGCCATGTCTTATTCATCTTTGTATTTCCAGCACCAAGCAGTTTTGGGCACCTCAGAGGCATTCAATAAATGTTATCTTATAACTCTTGCCTTTTTAAAAATTTTTATTTTTAATTGACAAATATTAATTGTAGGCTGGGTACAGTGGTGACACCTGTAATCCCACTGCTTTAAGAGGCTGAGGCAGGTGCATCACTTGAGCCCAGGAGTTTGTGACTAGCCTGGGTTACATGGTGAAACCCTGTGTCTACTAAAAATCTAAAAATTAACTGGGCATGGTAGCACTAGCCTGTAGTCCCAGCTACTCGGGAGGCTGAAGTGAGAGGATTCAGTGAGTCTAGGAGGTTGAGACTGCAGTGAGCCATGATGGTGACGCTGAACTCCAGCCTGGGTAGTGGAGTGAAACCCTGTCTCAAAAATAAGTAAATAAATAATCATACACATCTGCGGAGTATGATGTGATGTTTTGGTACATGTATACACTGTGAAATTATATCAAGCTAATTAACATATCCATCACCTTACCTACTTATAATTTTTTATACTGAGAATGTTTAAAATCTATTGACAATTTTGGCATACAGAATACATTGTTATTAACTGGTCACCATGCTGTGTAATAGACTGAAAAGTCATTTCTCCTGTCTAACTGAAACTTTGTACCGTTTGACAGGGGGTCTCCCTATCCCCTCACCCCCTGCCCATCCCCTGGTAATTACCATTCTACTCTAAGCTTCTAAAAGTTTGGGATTATTAGATTCCACATACAAGAATTTTGTAATTCCTGCCTTGTATTAGTTTGTTTTCACGCTGCTGATAAACCATCCTTGAGACTCGGCAATTTCCAAAAAAAAAAAAAAAAAAGAGGTTTAATTGGACTTATAGTTCCACATGGCTGGAGAAGCCTTGCAATCACAGCAAAAGGCAAGGAGGAGCAAGTTCTGTCCTTCATGGATGGCAGCAGGCAAAGAGAGAATGAGGAAGATGCAAAAGCAAAAACCCCTGATAAAACCATAAGATCTCATGAGACTTATTCATTACCACGAGAAGAGCATGGGGAAACCACCCCTATGGTCCAGTTATCTCCCATCAGGTCCTTCCCACAACATGTGGGGATTATGAGGGTACAATTCAAGATGAGATCTCAGTGGGGACACAGAGCCAAACCATATCATTTTGTCCCTGGTCCCAGCCAAATCTCATCTCCTCACATTTGAAAACTAATCATGCGTTCCCAACAGTCCCCCAGAGTCTTGACTCATTTCAGCATTAATACAAAAGTCCACAGTCCAAAGTTTCATCTGAGACAAGCCCCTTCTGCCTATAAGCCTGTAAAATCGAAAGCAAGCTAATTACTTCCTAGATACAATGAGGGTATAGACATTGGGTAAATATAACTGTTCCAAATGGGAGAAACTGGCCAAAATGAAGGGACTACAGGCCCCTTGCAAGTCCGAAATCCAGTGGGGCCGTCAAATCTTAAAGCTCCAAAATGACCTCCTTTGACTCCATGTCTCACATCTAGGTCATGCTGATGCAAAAGGTAGGTTAACATGGTCTTGGGCAGCTCTGCCCCTGTGGCTTTACAGGATACAGCCTCCTTCACAGTTGCTTCGAAAGGCTGGCGTTAAGTGTCTGCGGCTCCTCCAGGTGCACAGTACAATCTGTTGGTGGATCTACCATTCTGGGGTCTGGAGGACAATGGCCCTCTTTTCATAGCTCCACTAGGCAGTGCCCCAGTAGGGACTCTGTGTGGGGGCTCTGACCCCACATTTCCCTTCCACACTGCCCTAGCAGAGGTTCTCCATGAGAGCCCCACCCCTGCAGCAAACTTCTGCCTGGGCATCCAGGTATTTTCACACATCTGA
This sequence comes from Saguinus oedipus, assembly GCA_031835075.1. NCBI lineage: Eukaryota > Metazoa > Chordata > Mammalia > Primates > Cebidae > Saguinus > Saguinus oedipus. Next base: position 169,789,202 of record CM063172.1, on the reverse strand, counting down.
AATTTAGGCAGAGGTTCCCAAATCCCCAGTTCTTGACTCCTGTGCACTTGCAGGCGCAATACCACATGGAAGCTGCCAAGGCTTGGGCCTTGCACCCTCTGAAGCCATGGCCCAAGCTCTACACTGGCTTTTTAAAGCCACACCTGGAGTGGCTGGGACACAGGGCACAAAGTCCCTAGGCTGCACACAGCATGGGACCCTGGGCCCAGCCCACAAAACCACTTTTTCCTCCTAAGCCTCTGGGCATGTGATGAGAGGGGCTACCATGAAGACCTCTGACATGCCCTAGAAACATTTTCCTCATTGTCTTGGGGATTAACATTTGGTTCCTCATTACTTATGCAAATTTCTGCAGCTGGCTTGAATTTCACCTCAGAAAATAGGATTTGCTTTTCTATCACAGTCAGGCTGCAAATTTTCCAAACTTTTATGCTATTCCCCTTTTAAAAGTGAATGCCTTTAACAGCACCCAATTCACATCTTTAATGCTTTGCTGCTTAGAAATTTTTTCTGCCAGATACCCTAAATCATCTCTCTCAAGTTCAAAACTCCACAAATCTCTAGGGCAGGGGCAAAATGCTGCCAGTCTCTTTACTAAAACATAACCAGAGTCACCTTTACTCCAGTTCCCAACAAGTTCCTCATTTCCATCTGAGACCATCTCAGCCTGGATCTTTTCATATCACTATCAGCATTTCTATAAAAGACATTCAACAAGTCTCTAGGAAGCTCCAAACTTTTCCACATCTTCCTGTCTTCTTCTGAGCCCTTCAAACTGTTCCAATCTCTGCCTGTTACCCAGTTCCAAAGTTGCTTCCATTTTTACAGTTATCTTTTCAGCAACGCCCCACTCTACTGGTACCAATTTATTGTATTGGTCCATTTTCATGCTGCTGATAAAGACATATCTGAGGCTGGGCAATTTACTAAAGAAAGAGGTTTAATTGGACTTACAGTTCCACATGGCTGGGGAAGCCTCAATCATGGCAGAAGGCAAAGAGGAGCAAGTCACATCATACACAGATGGTAGCAGGCAAAGAGAGAATGAGGAAAATATAAAAGTGGAAACCCCTGTTAAAAACATCAGATCTCATCAGACTTATTCACTACCATGAGAACAGTATGGAGGAACCACCCCCATGATTCAATTATCTCCTATGGGGTCCCTTCCACAACACAGGGGAATTATGGGAGTACACTTTAAGATGAGATTTGGGTGGGGACACAGAGCCAAACCATATCATGCCTTCTGGCATCTCCCATTACATTCCTGATTGATTCAGAATTAGTGCCATACATTTATTTATTGTTTGCTTGTTGTTTTATGTGTGTCAACACAGCCTCCTGAATAGATATTAAGCTATTTGAGGACAGAAATCATATTACACCTACCTAGATATCTATGCTCTATCCATCTATCAAGTGCTAGTATCTTCTACCTATCTACCTACCTACCTATAACCTATCTATCACTGTACTACTAGGGGCACCACAAAAAGTTACTGAGTGCTTTGTAAATGTCTAACTCAGAATTATTAATAAACTTATTAGACTCCATGAATAAATTAATTTCTAGATCCAGTTTGTCACTGCTAATGGTCATTAGCCGGTAATACTTCTGTGCTCACATATAATGAGGCAATACTAATATTTTGCATTTTATTTTCTGGAAGTCTCTGTCATTATTGCTTGTCTGATATAGTAGCTGCAGAGGGCCAGGACCATTCAACTTTCTTTTCCCCTCCCAGTGTGCCTTGCTTCTGATGTCTGAAAAATACCCAGCTACGGCACCCCAAATCACACACCATCTGCAGAGCTCCGTAGAGGCCGAAGTTCATACACTGCAGTTAGGGTTTACACTCAGAATCGATGGCCAAAAATTGGATACACATTATCAATTCCAAAACTTCTGGAAACTATAGCCATGTAAGAGCTCCCATACAGATAACTATCAAAATAATTGCATAGCTGTGTGTGGTGGCACACGCCTGTAGTCCCAGCTACTCAGGAAGCTGAGGCAAGAGGATCCTGTGAGCCCAGGAGTTCAAGGCCAGCTTGGGCAACATAGGAGACTGTCTCTAAAAATGAATAAATGCATACATAAGTTTAACAAAATACTGTAGGAGATAAAAATACTGTCAGTTACCACAGTGCAAACAAGGCGCAGCATGTTAAGTCAGCACTGTGATTTTTGTACCAGCCTGAATCACTATCTTTCTCAATAAACTCACTTATTCCCACTGCCTATCCAGTCCTTGCCCCTCCTCCCATCTTTTTCTTCACTTCCACAAGCCTATGCCACAGTGGATACATGGTGATTAGAAAATGTGGGACCAACCCCACCTCTCTTGCTTTTCCATTTATGAGATAATGCCAGAGAAGTAGGTTGAACTACTGAATGAATGTTTAGAGAATGTTCAGCACTTTTCAGATGTGCCCTCCTGCCCCATCAGGCACAGGAAGGGAAAGAACTGGCCTGGGCATGTGTGGGCACTCCTCAGGTCCCTGTCCCTGAGTCAGGAGACACTGGCTTTTCGGGGAGAGAACTGCTCCTCCCAGTGAAGGCCCTGAGATCAGGGAATCCTGATCAGGGAGGTGCGGGACTGAGCTGCAGGGCAGGCTCCAGAGTGCCCAGAGGAAGCGGGAAGCCCCCATAAGTGCCTCTTCCACAGCTATTCATCTGCTTGCTCAATCGCAGATATGCACTGATGGCCAACTGAGGACACGTGCCGCCCTAAGCTCTTGGGACACAACAGAAATCCCTGCTTGTAGAAAGATTAAACCCTAGTGTAAAGACGAAGAAAAACAATTAAAAACGAAGTGATGTTTCAGGGGACACCTGGGGAATCACGCCAGATTCACTGCAATGCCCCACTGAAGGCCCAGGGAGTTCCTGTGGACACAGTTGGTGCTCAATAAATTTTTGTTGAATTGGGCGGAAAAAAAAAATCTATGGAGGAAGAGATACCAAAAAAAAAAAAAAGAAAGAAATAATTAGATAATATAGGCAGCGCTGGGCTGTGGGAAAAGCTAAAGAGAAAAAGCAAGGATGAGCATTAGGGGAGTGGAGGTGCAGAGACGGAGGTGGGGATGCAGAGACAGAGGTGGGGTGCAGAGACGGAGGTGGGGTGCAGAGATGGAGGAGGTGGGGTGCAGAGACGGAGGTGGGGTGCAGAGACGGAGGTGGGGTGCAGAGACGGAGGTGGGGTGCAGAGACGGAGGTGGGGGTGCAGAGACGGAGGTGGGGGTGCACAGATGGAGGTGGGGGTGCAGAGATGGAGGTGGGGTGCACAGATGGAGGTGGGGGTGCAGAGATGGAGGTGGGGTGCAGAGACGGAGGTGGGGGTGCAGAGACGGAGGTGGGGGTGCAGAGACGGAGGTGCAGTCTCTGGGCAGCGGGAGCACTCCTGAGCTTCCAGGGTGAGAAGGAGGTGGTGTGAGCTGGGAACACTTAAAACCTAACCTGCAAACCCACCGCCTGGGACTACCATAGTGACCTCATCTGAACGAGTTACATATGCAAACACCCTATTTCCAAGTAAGGTCACATTCACAGGGGGTGGGGGGATCAGGACTTTAACACATCTTTTGGGGTACACGATTCAACTCCTAAGAGGGGGCATCTGCCGGGAATGCAGGTGGCGATTTCTTTACCAAGGAGTCCAGGCAGGGGCGCCCAGTGGGGAGGAGGACTGAGCCAAGCTGGGCACAGTGCCCCCACTTGCTGTAAAGGATGCCTCCCTTCCTCCCACCACAGCGTGGAGGGGTGCCTCCAAGGGTAACTGGACTGGAGCCTGGAGGCTGCAGGCAGGGCCAGGCCATAAGCCCCGGGCTGAGAGTGGCGCCACTGCAGGCCTCGTGCCTCCCAGGAGAGCCCGCACTGTGTCTCTGCCCCTTGGAAGCCACCAGAAAAATCTAGGGGACAGGATGGAGGGCCCAAGGGGATGGTGGGGTGGGGTGAGGGTGAAGCAAACTCCTAAGGATACCATGGCCTCACAGGAGGGAGAAGACAAGAGCCCAACCATCCCCCTCCCTTAATCAGTGACATAGAGGACCGGTCTGCCCCCATCCAAGGCCCTGAAGAGGCAAACCCACCAGAGTCAGTGACTACCTGACAGGGAGCAACTTTTGATGGCCAGCCCTGGGTAGGGCCGAGCGAGTGAGGCCAGGCAGACAGTGGTTCTAAACTCAAGAGGTGGCAGGTGGCAGGCGCTGGAAATGGCTGTGTGGCTCTTTCCAGATCAACCATGGGCTGAACTGGGAATGCCGTGATACCTCAAATCTAGCCCTGAAGCCTGCAGTCCATGCGACCTAGTCACACATGGCTGCACTTAAAATCCAGCCTGAAAGCTTGCTGTCCACATGATCCAGTCACATATGGCTGTGGACTGAGACACCGCACACTGCCCGCTGCCGAGCCCAATCCACGGCCCCCACCCCACCTCTCAGCCTGGGAAGCCCTCAGTCTACCCAAGATCCCTCAGGATCACCACCCAGAGGGGGAAATGCCACCATGCCCTGTCCCCATGCACCAGAGCAGCAGGTCCTGGTTCAGATCCTGCCTGGCTCCACACTCACTGGCTCTGTGGCCCCGAGCAACTCACCCAAGCATGCAACATTGCAGTTCCTCCTCTGTAGAAGGGGACACCAACAGCACCTGCCTCCCCCTACCACCAACCCCAGCACAGGGTTTACATGTCTGTGTCCGGAAGGACTTAGCACAGCCACTGTCAGCAGAGAGCCACTGTTGTCGGCAATTTTAAAAGTTTTAATCTTAGAGCCTTCTAAGAATCACCAGTGGTTTTGATGGGGTTTTTCTGTGTGTGTGTTTTGTTTTTTTGAGACGGAGTCTCACTCTGTCACCCAGGCTGGAGTGCAGTGGTGAGATCTCGGCTCACATCAACCTCCACCTCCCAGGTTCAAGCGATTCTATTCTCCTGCCCAGACTCCCACGTGGCTGGGATTACCAAGCTGCACAACACCATGCCCGGCCAATTTTTGTATTTTTAGTAGAGACGGTTTTTCACCATGTTGGTCAGACTGGTCTCGAACTCCTGACTTCAAGTGATCCACCCACCTCGGCCTCCCAAAGTGCTGGGATTACAAGTGTGAGCCACTGTGCCCCGTGGTGTTTTTTTTTTTTTAAAAAAAACCCTTGCTTTCATATTACAAACATTTGAACCTGAGGGTCAACACATTGGTCTTGGCTGGTGAGGACACACCCAGGGCAGAGTGAAAACACGTGCCCTGGGCCCAGGGTTTCAGAGTGAGAAACATCTCACTAAGCAAATCCCTTCTTTGCTCTGACAGACACCAGGATGATCCTAGGAAGTTTTCCGCAAATGCTACTTGAGCAGCTGGATTGTGCCAACGCCATGCATCCATGGTACCAGAGCATCCGCTCACAGCACCCGGGCCCTCCAGCACCACTCCAGCCTTGGCTTTATACTCAAGAGACAGAAAAACCATTTCAGTAGTAGCAGAAGCATTCAGCATGGGTGGTAATGAAGGAAGGGGCAGTGTTAATGGAAATCAAATGTGCCAAGTGCAGTGGCTCACAACTGTAATCCCAGCACTTTGGGAGGCCAAGGTGGGAGGATTGCTTGAGCTCAGGAGGCTGAGATCAGCCTGGGCAACATAGCAAGACTGTGTATTAAAAAAAATTAAAATTAGCCAGGCATGGTGGTACACACCTGTAGCCTCGGCTATGCAGGGACTGAGGCAGGAGGGTCACTTGAGCCTGGGGAGATGGAGGCTACAGTGAGCTATGGTTGCACCACTGCACTCTAGCCTGTGTAACAGAGCAAGACCCCGTCTCAAGAAAATAAAAATAAGAAAATCAAATGCAAAGAAAAGTCAAATGAAAATGAGGAGAAAGAAATCAATCCTGTTCTATTATCTTTCTTGTAAATATATCTGGAAAGAAACCAGCCAGGAAAAATGAAACTTTGTGACATTAATATACCCACTGAATGTTTTTAAGAGGATACTGCTGCAGAAAAGGTCTATAGAGGCTGGAGTGGTGACTCATGCTTGTAATCCCAGCGCCTTTGGAGGCCAAGACTGGCAGATCACTTGAGGTCAGAAGTTCGAGACCTGGCTGGCCAACATGGCAAAACCCTGTCTCTACTAAAAATACAAAATTTGGCCGAGCGCAGCAGCTCACGCCTGTAATCCTGCACTTTGGGAGGCTGAGGCGGGCAGATCACAAGGTCAAGAGATTGAGACCATCCTGGCCAACATGGTGAAACCCCATCTCTATTAAAAATACAACAATTAGCTGGGCATGGTGGCACGTGCCTGCAGTCCCAGCTACTCAGGAGGCTGAGGCAGGAGAATCACTTCAACCTGGGAGAAGGTTGCAGTGAGCCAAGATTTCGCCACTGCACTCCAGCCTGGTGACAGAGCAAGACTCCATCTCAAAAAACAAACAAAAATTAGCAGGGCGTGGTGGTGCACATCTGTAATCCCAGCTACTAGGGAGGCTGAGGCACAAGAATTGCTTGAATCTGGGAGGTGGAGGCTGCAGTGAGCTGAGGTCGTGCAACTGCACTCCAGCCTGGGTGACAGAGCAAGACCCTATCCCCCGCCCCCACAAAAAAAAAAAAAAAAAAGAGAGAGAGAGAGAAAGAAACAAAGAAAAGTCCTATAGATACACAAGAGAGAAAATAATTGTGTTTATGGCAACCGCAACATTGATCAGTGAATACTTGCTTTTAGTTCCTTATTTTTGGTGCTACTATGGGGCTTTTTTGTTTTTAATAAATGTTTCTAAGGATTATATTCATTATTGTATTTATTGTTACCTTTCTACTCCTTCTGGAGGTAAATGAAATTACCCCTTCCTGAACTTTGATCTTCTTAAAAGTACAGAATCTTTCTAGGAGGTAGATATTTATTTTAGGAGTAGAGTTGTCAGATGTTTAACAAAAGTATTTGGTAGACATTATAGAAAGTTGTCAACCACTCGATTTTTTAAATGCCATTTCATCATTTCTTAGTCAAACATGCAAACGCCAGAGGGCATGATTCCAAGCCAGACCTACCTGACCATTCAGTGTGGAGAGTCATCAAAGTCTCCCTTCCTTTGTGTCTAGAGGGTTCTGGAAACTTCATGCAAATAGGTCACCTAGTGGCTAGTTAAAACAGGTCTAGTGGTTGCTCCAAAACCACGTGGTGAGAGTGGTTCTTTTCTGTGCAACTGCTGAAGAGGAGTAAGCGTCTCACCTGTCAGGTACAGCCGAAGAGGGGGAAGGGTCAAGAAGGCTTTGTCCGTAGGCATCTCTAAGGAATGTCCACAGGTGTGTGTTTGTCTCTTTTACTTGCCTTTATTTCGCAAAGGATGTGAAGTGGCTAATACAAAGAAATTAAATGAGAATGTGGATAGAGATAAAAGTGAAAATCAGAAAAGCATAGGTAGAATGGGAGATGAAGGCCACGGGGAAAATATAGGAGTAAATACACGGACCATTGCACCAGCCACTGGGCTGCAAGCTTCCTAGAGTCAAAGCAAAGGGAAAAACACGGTAGTGCTGGTGACATGCATCTCTATGAGCTGAGTCATTCCTGACCAGGAACCTTGTAGGAATAGGGAGGAGACACACAACTGCAGTCGGAATCGAATTTCTACAATGGATCTTCCTAGAGATGTCGTGAACTAAGGCTTCAAAATCAACTTTACAGTAAGTGCAACTCTGGAGTCAACAGATGGTGTTTCTTACGACCTTTTTTTTTTTTGGAGATGGAGTCTCACTCTGTTGCTGAGGCTGGAGTGCAGTGGCGCGATCCCAGCTCACTGCAATCTGCAACCTCTATCTTCCAGGTTCAAGTGATTCTACTGCCTCAGCCTCCCAAGTAGCTGGGATTAGAGGCACACACCACCACACCCAGCTAATTTTATATTTTCAACAGAGGCAGGGTTTCACCATGTTAGCCAGGCTGGTCTAAAACTCCTGACCTCAAGTGATCCGTTCACCTCGGCCTCCCAAAGTGCTGGGATTTGGGATTATAGGCGTGAGCCACTGTGCCCAGCCTTTTTTTTTTTTTTTTTTTTGAGATGGAGTATCACTCTGTCACCCAAGTTGGAATGCACTGGCATGATCTCAGCTCACTGCAACCTCTGCCTCCTGGGTTCAAGGGATTCTGCTGCCTCAACTTCCCAGATATCTGGGATTACAGGTGTGCGCCACCATGTCTGACTAATTTTTGTATTTTCAGTAGAGACAGAGTTTCAGACCACTATGTTGGCCAGGCTGGTCTCGATCTCCTGACCTTAGGTGATCTGCCCACCTCTGCCTCCTAAAGTGCTGGGATTACAGGCGTGAGCCACAGCACCCAGCCTCTTATGACTCTTTTAAACATCTTTATTGGAATATAGTTCACATACTATGAAATGCACCCATTTAAAGTGTATGATTCAGTGGCTTTTAGCACATCCACGGAATTGTATAACTATTACCACAACCTAACTTTAGAACATTTCATCACCCCCAGGATAAAGCAGGAACCTGTTAGCAGTCATTTCCTACTCCACAACAACCACAAATTTCTGTCTCTATAGATTTGTTCATTCTGGAAATTTCATATAAATGGAATCACGATACATGGTCTTTTGTCACTGGCTTTTGCTTAGCACAGTGTTTTCAATCCATGTTTTAGCATGTGTATACTTCATTTCTTTTTATTGCCAAATAATATCCTACCATATGGATTCACCTTATGTCTCTTTGAAAGTTACACAGAGAATGTATTTCTCGGGTGGTGGGGTGGGAAGACTTTCTGGTAATCCAGCTGGGTCTCATGGAGTTAACAGAATGTCTAAGAGAGGAGGTGCACAGCAAGTTCTTCCATTTCTGCTCATAAACATTTGCAGGTGAATATTTAATCAAAATTGAGTGGAGAGCAGCCCAAAACTGACTAAGGAGGATTGGACTGAAAGACTCATGCTTAGCCAGACTGAAGGCTGACTCGCAAACATCAAAAATTAACTGAGCAGATAAGATGAAGAAAGAACCTTTTGTGCAAATTAAGGACCCTAACGAAGAATTTTACTTAGACAACCATTCCATCTGTGCATGAAGGTAGGTCATGGGAGCCCTGGCAAGTCGAGACAGGGTTTCACTTAGAAAACTATTCTGAGTCTTTCGTGCCTTGTGAACAAAAAATAAACTTACACGGCATAAAGTCCACCTCGGATGACTTTGATCTTGAAGACTTTCAGAGCCGCAGTCAGCAGTTGCCTACCATTATCACAGAAAAATATTAATGCTGCTGAGCACGATGGCTCACGCCTGTAATCCCAGCACTTTGGGAGGCCAAGGTGGGCGGATCACCTGCGGTTGGGAATTCAAGACCAGCCTGACCAACATGGAGAAACCCCATCTCTACTAAAATTACAAAATTATCCAGATGTGGTGGCACATGCCTGTAATCCCAGCTACTTGGAGGCTGAGGCAGGAGAATCACTTGAACCCGGGAGGTAGAGGTTGCCATGAGCTGAGATCGTGCCATTGCACTCCAGCCTAGGCAACAAGAGTACTCCGTCTTGAAAGAAAGAAAGGAAAGAAAGGAAAAGAAAGAAAGAGAGAGAGAGAGAAAGGGAAAGGGAAAGGGAAAGGGAAAGGGAAGGGAAGGGAGAGAGAAAGAGAGAGAGAGAGAAAGAAGAAAGAAAAATGTTAATGCACGCATGAAAAACTGGAATTTGAGAATGTAACTTCCAAATCAAACCATTAATATGAATAGGTTGCAAATGAACCTAGAATGACTACATTAGTTTACTTACTGGAGAGACACTAATTAATTCGGGGCAAATTACCTGTCAAAATAAATCGAGAAAGCTATTAAAAGCAAAATGGGGGTGGGCACAATGGCTTAGGTCTGTAATCCCAGCACTTTGGGAGGCTGAGGGGGGCGGATCACAAACTCAGGAGGTCGAGAACATCCTGGCTAACATGGTAAAACCCTGTCTCTACTAAAAATACAAAAAATTAGCCAGACGGGGTGGCACATGCCTGTAGTCCCAGCCACTTAGGAGGCTGAGGCAGGAGAATTGCTTGAACCTGGGAGGCAGTGGTTGGAGTGAGCCGAGGTAACACCACTGCACCTCAGCCTGGGCAACAGAGTAAGATTCCATCTACAAAAAAAAAAAAAAAAAAAGGCAAAATGGGGATTTGGGGACCTTGTTTAGACTGTGATACACTTAGACCGTTTCTCAATTCCCTCCCAAAATGTGAATCTGGGGACCTTGTTTAGACTGTGATACACTTAGACCGTTTCTCAATTCCCTCCCAAAATGGGAATCTGGGGACCTTGTTTAGACTGTGATACACTTAGACACTTTCTATGATCTTTCCTTGGATGGGTGCTCCAGACTTTAGAGAAGAGACTGTCGTCCTCTCACCTCAACTCCTATCACAGAAGTCCTAACTGTGTCATCCCTGCCTATGAGCGGGACTGGTGATACAGGGTGATTCAGAAGAGTAAGATAATTTGAGGATCTCTTAACTTCTTTTAAGGGCTTTTTGTTACCCAAGGATCCTTTGAATTTTCATCTGAGCGCACAGTAGGTGTAACAATCATGGCTACTATTAGTACCTCTGTGTGCCGTGCGGTGCTCTACGGGACTGCTTCACTTCACCTCCACGGTATCCCTATTCCTCCACTCACTCACGTCTTCCATTCGGCACATATCAGGCACCCATGCTGCGTCAGGCCTGGGCTAGCACTGCGAATAACACGAACAAAATCGGCCAGGTTGCCACTCTCATGGGGTACAGTGGCAGGAGGGTGGGAGACAGACATCAAACGAATTCACACACAAGTCATTTCCAACCATGACAAACGCTGTGAAAGAAGCACCAGGTTCTGTCACAGAGAGGGTGGCGGGAGGAATGCAGACCTGGAAGGGAGGCAAGCCCTTCCAGAGAGACGACACTTTTGCTGAGACCTGGAGGGTGAATGGGGCTTTGCCTAGAGACAGAAGCCTCACAGGCTGTATTTAAAATTGAAACAGGCCCTATTTTTCCAACAAGCTGGATGCACATAGAACTGAAGCTTGAGAAACTGACATTTGCAGAACAAGACACACCTGCTGCCTGTTGACCAACTCCTCTACCTTTCCCCTAATTCCTGTTTTCCTACAAGTAGTTACAATGAGAAGCTAGACCCCCCGCCACTCCTCGTTCAGTCACCTGCTGCCTGTTAAGCAAGTCCTCCTCCTTGCCGGGCCTGTTTTTCTTCCTGCTATACAAACTTCTGAACTTAGTTGGGAGGGAGGGATGGATTTGAGGTTTGGCTCCCGATTCTGCAGCTGGTACCATCCGCAATATATCAGAGCCTTCTTTGCTGGCAACACTGTTGTCTCAGCGATAAGCCTTCCGTGCAGTAAGCAAGGGGACCTAGACTGAACCACCGGTGTTTAGTAACAAACTCACATATGAAATATGTTTTTAGATGATTAGAAAGCAATGATAACTACCAGTCTATGCAACTGTGCCAAGCATCTTATTCTAGAGACAGGATCCCCCCCCCACAGCCCAGGCTGAACTGCAGTGGTACAACCAGAGTTCACTGCAGCCTGCTCCAACTCCTGGACTCGAGATCCTCCTACCTCAGCATCCCAAGTAGCTAGGACTACAGGCTTGCACCACCACACCCAGCTAATTTTTGAAGTTTTTTGTGGAGATGAGGGCCTCACTGTGTTGCCCACACTGGTCTCAAACTCCCTGGCTCAAGCAATCCTCCTGCCTTGGCCTCCCAAAGTGAGCCACGGCACCCAGCCACTATAAGCATCTTACATACACCATCTCACCAAACACGAAAACTTCAAGGTTGACAGTAACACTACTGGCACTACTTTTACAACCACAGACTTGAATGTGAAGAAATGTACCTTCATAATTTCTCCAGAACTGAAAATAGCTCCATTTTCCAGATCGTGAGGTAGAAAACATTCAGTCCTATCAATTCAGAACTCAATTTCTCAGGAGTTTCTTCCTGATGTGCACAGAGCTGAAGCAGATGGTTGCTTCCCCATCTCCCTGGAGGTGATGGTTTCTGCTCCTGCCACGGGGAAGGGGCATCCGGTCCTCTGACCTCTGCTGAAATCTGTATGTTGCTGGTCCTCACAGCCATGCATTGGCTCCTTGCTGAGATCCCACGTCCTGGCGTGGGCTCCTGCTCACTGTGCTCTCCCCTCTTGCTTTGCTGGTCTCCCAGAGCTGATATGGTCCCCTTGGGGTGAGCTAGTTCTGCACCCACTCACCCTGAGAGCCACACCTCACTCTTCCCATGCTCTGCCTCGAGGCCGCCTGCCCCAGGTGACTTGTCAGCTACCGTCAGCTGAGTTCAGTCAGTGGGAGGCCCTGCGGGGACGTGGGGCAGGAGGAATGGCAGGGGAGGCCAGCTGATGCCCATTCTCACCTGGTCTCTTGGCTTCTCAGGCAGCACCTGCAGGACCTCCACAGCCCCCGCAGCACCCTCCTCCCTCCCAGCCCTCCTGAGGGGCCATGGGGATTTCGGGTGTTACTAAGCTCTGGGGCCCCTCTCATTCTCAGTGCGAACTTTCGGCTCTTCCATCATCTGTAGAACCAAATCCGTGCATCCAATTCCCTCATGTGGGTTCTGTTTTCCTGATGCAAAGCCGTCTGATAGAAGGTCACAGGGACTTGACTGCCCCTACCCTCGGCCCACCGCCCACACTATGCCTCGCTGTTCCTATTTGTTGTGGGGTCCCACTTGCTCCCTGCAAGCCCCAGGAGCCCTTCTGCTCCCCAGTCCCTCCAGGCTTCTTTTCTACAGCCCCTTGGAGACCCTCGGCCTTCCGGCCCTGGCCTCCCACCAGCCCGGCTGCTTGAACACGTACCTCTTTTTGGATGGAAAATGACTCCTTTATCATCGTGCATTTTTCTACGCGTGATTTCCCTCACAAACTGGGCCGCATCCAGGAGGCTCTGCTGTGGAGACGCCATGCCAAGTTCTCAGAATTGTGAAAAACATAAACTAAAACCTCTCTCAAAAGCCAACTTTGCAAATCAAAACCATTTTGGCTTTCATACAGTCGCCTCTGCTCTGTCTTCCAAAATCCTCCATAGGCTGAGCTCAGAACCCAAGAATTTGACTTTTTTGGTGGTGGCTATAGCCTGCGATCCCCGGGGACAGTTGCTATCCCTGCTCATGGTAGGTGAAGAGCTGTGATAGGAGCAGGAGGAACCTCAGCTTTACAATCTCCAAAATGTATCCTGTTACCTTATTATTGCCATTTTACAAATAAGGAAATGGAAGAAAGTTTTTTTTTTTTCTCTTGCCAACGGACTACTGGCAAATCAACATCAATTTTCTTTCATGTTTGAGCAAACTGTATCCCAGTTCCTGTCTTGATAAAGATCGTTGGGCACTAAAGAAAATTCCTGGCCAATGGCAATAAAACTGAGAAGAAAATACACTGCCCAGGGTCTTCTCAGATACAAACCTCACGTGTCAGTTAGGTGAGTTCCTTCTTCCACGTGCTGTTTACTGTGGACTCCACCTGTGCCATCGGTGCAGCCAGGGGTTTAGACGTGATGAGCAATGGGTGAACTAGAGAAACAAAGACACCAGTTATTGGCTTTTAAGGTAAAAACAAAGCAGGAAAGATTTGCAAGCCTGTCCCGTCAGTGAAACTGCTTTCTCTCCTCTTCCCCTCCTGGGTTCCTGGCTTCTCAGGCAGCACTTGCAGCACCTCCACTTCAGGTGGAGGAAAAAGGAGCTAGGAAAGAATTCGGAAAACTTGGGTTTTCGTCTGTTGCTGGATCCCTGGCATTGGGCAGGGAAGGAGTGAGGATAAAGATAGGCACCCCCAGCCCTTGGGAATAACGGTGGGAACCAGTTTAAAGGGGAAGCGAACAAAAACAACAAAGGTAATGCTAGAGGGAAACTGCAAAGCTACATGCAGACTGGTTAATGTCCCGCCGGACAGCAAAACCACAGGCCGTGCCGTCATCCCCTCCACTGAGCGAGAACTACGTTCATTGTTATTGGACAACAATCATTTGCATCTTATCAGTTTTCAAAAAGTGAACGTCTAACTTTACAGAATTGTAAAATGTTTGGCCTCTAATCCGTAGAAGGAAATAAGCCAGTCAATCAAAGACACATTGGCTTAAAATAAAATGACTCCAGGTGAGCTTGTTAGACAACGATCATACAGTATGACAATGAAAGTCACGTGGCTTGGGCGCGGTGGCTGACACCTGTAATCCTAGCACTTTGGGAGGCTGAAGTGCGAGGCTCGCTTGAGGCCAGGAGTTTAAGTTCAGGAGTTCAAAGACAGCCCGGGCAACATAAACCTCATCTCTCTCTCTATATATGTAAAAAAAACTAAAAAATTAGATGGGCATGGTAGTGTATGCCTTAGTCCTAGCTACTTGGGAGGCTGAGATGGGAGGATTGCTTGAGCTCAGGAGTTTGAAGCTGCAGTGAGCTACAACTGTGCCCTACTATATTTCAGCCTGGGTAACAGAGCAAGAATCTATCTCAAAAAAAAAATCATGTGGTTTGTTTTTGCCTGACATCTACATTTCGAATAATTTCTCTTAATAGATGCTCATGGAGAGTGTACCTGTCACCTGGTCTTTCTAGAACTCAGATAGTTGACAAGGCAGCCTCACCAGGGTCCCTCATGTGACATTCACAGAGAGGCTGCAAGAGGTATCCAGAGTGAGGTGTAGGGGCATGCAGGAAGCCAGCCAGCCCTTCCACCGGCCACAGGAAACAGTGGAGAGGGGGACGGACAGTGGGGAGGAGGGGGAAGAGAGAGAGAGAATATGAGGGACCTGAAGCACCTTTGGGGGCCTTTCAGCTGGGATAAGGGCAGCCTGCAGCAGGGACTGGGTGGCCCATCCCAGCAGAGATCACAGAGGAAGCCCCTGCCTCCAGCCCACAGACAGGTGGGAGTGTATGAAGGTCACCCAGGTAAGTCACACCCAAAAGGCTGCTGGCTCAGAATCAGGAGAGACAGAAGTTCAAACTGACACCCCCTCTCCCTCCAGCTCATGCCCTTTACACCTGCCTCTCAGAGCTTAGCCTCTGTCTTGGGGTTAGGGGGAGGGTGGAAACCAAAGGGAAACAGCCCTGAATGTGTACAGTTTACCTGGTATTGCCTAAATATGGGTTCTACACTGGACAGATGGGAGCTTGCAGCAAGGAATTAATTTGAGTTAAAGGAACTTACATGTGCACATCTGAGCTCATGGTTTGTGAATTCATTTTGACTGTATTTATAACCCTTTAATTGTCTAGAGTGAAGCTTTGTGGAGGTTCTCAAACTGACCACTAGAACCAGCAGTGAGGCAAATTTCAGAATATGCTTCCCATGGTAGAAATTTGGTGGGCAGGATCATGGAAGCTTGGATTCTGACTAACTGCTGGAGCTTTGCAGCTCCTTTTTTTTTTTTTTTTTTTTTGTGAGACAGAGTCTTACTCTATCACCCAGGCTGGAGTGCAGTGGCATGATCTCAGCTCACTGCAATCTCTGCTTCCTGGGTTCAAGCGATTCTCCTGCCTCAGCCTCCTGAGTCGCTCAGATTACACCTGCCTGCTGACATATCTGGCTAATTTTTGTATTTTTAGTAGAGACAGGGTTTCACCATGTTGGTCAGGCTGGTCTTGAACTCCTGACCTCGTGAACTGTCCTTCTTGGCCTCCCAAAGTGCTGAGATTACAGGCATGAGCCACTGCACCTGGCCTGCAGCTCCAGTTTTTATAGAGCCAGACTTTGTAAGTCCCAGGGCCTTCTCCAATTAGGTCCTCAGATAGAACTGATTGAAATCTTATATTAAATATAAATACTTTGCTGGGCATGATGACTTGAGCCCATAATCCCAGCTCCTTGGCAGGCTGAGGCAGGAGAATTATTTGAGGCCAGGAGTTTGAGACTAGCCTGGGCAACATAGCAAGATCCCATCTCTAAAATTTTTTTCAAAATTAATAGGGAGTGATAGTAGCCTCCAGTAGCCCCAACTACTACAGAGGCTGAGGCAGGGAGATCACTTGAGCCCAGGAGCTGAAGACTGCAGCAAGCTATGATCATGCCCCTGCACTCCAGCCTGGGCAACAGAGTGAGACCCTGTCTCTAATAAAATACGTGAATAAATACTTTAAATGGCTTTTTCATGCTACAACTGTCCAGCTCTGCCTTCTGCTAGGCTCCACTTGTTCCTCACCTGCTTGCACTGATTAGTCATGATGAGCGTGGACAGTGTGTTTTATGCTGCAGAGGGTCTTTCTTCCCTTACGGCCAACCAAAGAGGAACACTCACTGAGAAGTTGTGCAATGTCACCCACCAGTGAAACCTCTTTTCTGCTCCACAAAAAACACCTGAAGGGAAGAGGGCCAGGATGGAGGGCACCCCTTTCAGGAGTCAGCATCAGACTTCATCAGATGTTGAAGACACTGTGCCCACAGGCTGGGTGTGGCTGCTCATACCATTCTCCAAAGACACTTGGGACCAGCCTCCCAAGGCTTCTCATCAATCCCTGTCAAACTCCTCACGCCAATGTTGAACTCAGGGAATTTCAGTCCTAGGCCGGGCACGGTGGCTGACGCCTATAATCCCAGCACTTCGGGAGGCCGAGGCGGGTGGATCACGAGGTCAAGAGATCGAGGCCATCCTGGTCAACATGGTGAAACCCCGTCTCTACTAAAAATACAAAAATTAGCTGGGCATGGTGGTGTGTGTCTGTAATCCCAGCTACTCGGGAGGCTGAGGCAGGAGAATTGCTTGAACCCAGGAGGCGGAGGTTGCAGTGAGCCGAGATCGTGCCATTGCACTCCAGTCTGGGTAACAACAGCAAAACTCCGTCTCAAAAAAAAAAAAAACAAAAAAATTTAATTCCTGTTTCCCTAACATGGAAACAAAGCTCAGCACCAGCCCTGGGCATGCACATTTACTAATAAGGTCTACACATGTATTCCATCTACTAATATATTGTATGACATACACAAAACAAGAAATTTATTATTATATTTTTAGAGATGAGTCTCCTCATGTTGCCCAGGCTGATCTCAAACTCCTGGGCTCAAGCAATCCTCCTGCCTCAGCCTCCCAAAGTGTTGGGATTACAGGTGTGAACCATTGTGCCCACAAAATAGGAAATGGAATACAGTTCTCATATTTTCTTTCCAAATCCTGCTGTCGGTCTTGATTTTTAGCACAAGCTTCATCCACAGGTTAGTAAATCATCACCAATTTGGTAAATTTAGAAGGAACAAAGAGAGCCCCATTTTTTCCCCAACTTACTTCCCAAACGTCTGAAATTCTACTAAAAATAAATTCAAGGTGTGATTAAAGGGTGGTCTAGTGACGGTATTTAGCCGAGGCTCCCAGGACCCTCCCCATGGGCCCCGGCTGAGCTGTGTGGAGCTGCCCTCTGCTGGAAAGGCCTCAGTCACGGCCTCCCACAAACTAACAGCCCTGTGTGGATTAGGATTTGGATTACCTTCCTCCAGACCATGCAGCTCCATGCCATGGTGCATGGCTGGACTCTGGGCCCACTCTTTCCTGCCAGGCAGTGCTGCCCAGAGCACAGTATGCGGAGCCTTTCCTCCAAGGGCCTGGCCTCAGGAACCCAGGCCTAAGCTGCCAGGGAAGCTGGCTTTATTTCCAAGCCCAGAGTCCAAGTTGATGTTGATGCTGTGACCAATAGCTATTCCCATGAGCGCCAGAAGAGAAGCAGACACTGTTCATGTGAAATGGCCTTAGCACTGTGTGGCTTTGCTGCTCATACCACTCTCCAAAGACATGAGGCCCAGCCAGCAGGCTGCAGTCACACCCATCCAGAGTCTCCTAGAGACAGGCAGGGCATGAGGATTTCCTTCCTCAGAGGACAATAGCCTTTTACTTTTCTCCCCGCAAAGCCCTCTCGAAGCTACACCATTTCTTGGATGACATGTTAACCACAGAGTAACCTATACATGGTGGGAGGGGGTGTGCATTGTTAGGAAATCCAGACACCCTCGCCCTTGGCCTGGCCCTGTGGCTCTGACAAGGCTCTCATCTCCTTCTTCCACCTTTCTGCTTTCCCAAATCCCCAATAAGGCAAAAACAGCATTTTGTCACTCACAGGCACAGAGATAAAACAATTCATACACAATCAGATGGCAGCTGTGATGCAGGACAGGTGAGCCCCAAAACTGGGGCTTAGCCCGGGAGGGTTCTTGGCCTCCCCCAGGAAAGAATTCAAGGGCTCCCCAGTGGTGTCCAGCAGAGGCACTGCTCCTTGCAGTACCAGGGACTCTCCAGGTGGTGTGTCCAGAGGAGCAGCTCAGATTTAGGGATGCACTCATATTTATACCCACTTTTAATTTTATGTGAATTAAGAGGTGCTTTATGCAGAAATTTCTAGGATGAGGCGGTACCTTCCTGATCACTGGGTCATTGCCATGGAAGGGGCAGTAACTTCTGGGTGTCACCATGGCAATGGTAAACCAACATGGCACACTGCGGGGCGTGTCTCCCGAAAACTGCTCCCCCCACACCTGTTTTAGCTGGTCTTCAGTGTGGCCTGGCATCTGAGCCCCACCTCTGGAGTCAAGTTCCGCCTCCTACCTCAATTCCACACCTTGGCTCAAGCCAAAACTTTATCATTCTTGACCCCTCTTTCTCTTAACTCCACATTCACTCTGTCAGGACATCATTGCAGCTCCACTGTCAAAATATGCCCAGGTCCAGAACCCCCGCCATGCTTCCCAGCCAGGCCCCAGCCACCTCCTTGCCTTCCTTCTTCCCTAGTCAGCCAGACCCTGTCACTCTGAGCTGGCAGCCCTCCAATGGCTCACACCTCTGCTGAGAAGTCAAAGCCACCACCAGTGCCTTCTGTGCCCTGCCTGACCAGCCCTCCACTTCTTCCCTAGCCTCGGCCCCTGCCTCACCCTCCCGAGTTCCCTCAGCCACCCTGGCATCTGTAGCCTCTTTGCAGGGCCAGGTGCTCCCACTGGGGCCTGGTCCAGGCAGCCCCGGGAGCTCAGTTCACAGCTGGACACACAGCTCAGCCCTGATCTCTGCCAGGTCTCTGCTCAGACAGCCCCTTCTCTGCCTGAGCACTGGAAGGCAGCACCTGGCCTCTCCTCCAAGTTTCTCCACAACCAGCACTTGATCACTTCACAGGCGCTCTCATCTCTTCCTTGTCTAACGACTCCACTCGAAGGCAAATCCCTGAACCTTTTGCTTTAATGGCTGTAGCCTGGGCATCTGAAACAGTGCCTGCTACAGAGCAGGTGCATTCGCATGGAATGAAGAAGGCTGCACTCCATGGTCTGTAAAACATGCAGAAACAAGCCCAAAGTGATCAATAGGGGAATGGGAGAATGAGCTCTTACATTCCTTTTCTGTTTTCCACAATATGATATTCCTTTTTAATATTTAAAAAACTATAACCTCTGGCTTCCAAGAGTTCAGAGCATCCCGTCTGACCATGAGCACAGGTCTCAGCAGGTTCATGCAGGCAGTGGCCACTGCTGCTGCTCCACTGGGCTGAGGACAGGGCCTCGGCAGCCAGAAGGGGTCACCCAGCTCCCTGGGGTGGGAAAGAATTTTTTTGAGACAGAGTCTTGCTCTTGCCTCCCAGGCTCAAGTGCTGTGATATGATCTCAGCTCACTACAACCTCTGCCTCCTGGGTTCAAGCGATTTTCCTGCCTCAGCCGCCCAAGTAGCTGGGACTACAGGTGTGCACCACCACACCCCATTAATTTTTGTATTTTTAGTAGAGATGGGGTTTCACCATGTTAGCCAGGATGATCTCCATCTCCTGACCTCGTGATCCGCCCGCCTCAGCCTCCCAAAGTGCTGGGATTACATGCGTGAGCTACTGCACCCAGCCAGAAAGCATCTTTACAAGCTCACGTGCCAAAGCCTCAGTGCCTTTCACAAACCAGCCAGAGCTAACTTGAGAACCACTTTCTCTGTGCTTGCGCTGCCCGGAGAATACTTATTTTCGGATCTCCACTTTCTCACGATCTTTGGCAGAGCCACAGCACATGCTGGGGGAGCTCTTCTGAGGACTGGGACTAAGTCTACATCTGGGATTCTCTCCCAGGGGAGAGCAGGGACAGAGCGTGCAGCTGTGTGGGAGAGAGTTCTCCTGCGATCTTGCGCTCACAGCAGGCTCAGCCCGAGGTTCCTCTGGTAGTGTCTTCCTCAGAAACACTATTGCTGGGAGGCAAATGTTGGAATCTGGTACTTCTCGTAGGAAAAAGGGATGAAGGCAAACAATAGCAAGAGCTGGGCAGGGATGGGGAAGAACAGGGGGCCTCTGGGGGAGTGTCCGAGTGCCGAAATCGGGCCACGGCCATCCAGCACCTTGGCAGAGCTTCCAGAACAGCATCACACGAGACTGTAGATGGTGGTGCGGGGCCACTGTGGTGTTCGTGCAGTCTGCAAGGCCTGCAACCACCTCAGCTGCGTCAGACCCTGCTTCCTGGGCAGGAATAACCCCCTCACTGAGGAGTATGAGGTAGAAAGCGCACTTATTTGGGCAGGTGCTTCCTCAGAGTGTCACTGAGAACCTGGCAGGCAGAATAATGACTCCCCAAAGATGCCCAGAGCCCACAGCCTAACCCCGGAACCTGTGAGTGTCGCACCTGATGTGGCAAGAGGGATTCTGCAGACATAATTCAGGGCTTTGAGACGGGGAGTCACATGGGTCCTGAAGCATGGTGAAGCATTCCCCGTGTGGTCAGAGGAGACGCAGCTACAAAAGATGGATCAGAGAGATTCCACATCTCTGGTGCTGGACTGGAGGAATGGGGCCATGATCCCTGGAATGTGGGCGACCTCTAGTAGCTGGAAAAAGGGAGGAAGCAGCTTCTCCCTGAGGCCCCTGGAAAGACACACAGCCCTCCCACCCTGACATCTTGGTTTTAGCCCTGAGACCTGTGTTTTAGTCCTGAGACCTCCAGAAATGTAAAATGGTGATTTTGTGCTTTTTTAAGCCACTAGGTTTGTGATGATTTGTTACAGCAGGAAATAGGACACTAATGTAAAGAAGTAGGCATGCCTGTGTCCAGTAAAAAGCAATTAAATAAGAACTAAAAATATTTCACAGGGCTGTCCCCGCAAGCAGGACAAGAGAGCTCTATTTAAAAAAGAAATTTTTTTTTAATGCATTTTCATGTTTAAAGTGATAGAAATACATGTTTTTTTTTTGTTTTTTTTTTTAAAAAAGAGGTAAAAAGGACTCTAAAAATACAGAAAATAAAAAACCATATGGTCCACCTACTCTGGGGCAGCCCCCACCAAGACTTCTGTGCATTTTCTTTCAGTTTTAAGGGGTTTTTTTTTTTTGAGACAGGGTCTCACTCTGTCAAGCCGGAGTACAGGGGTAAGCAGTCTTGGCTCACTGCAACCTCATCCTCCTGACTAGCTGAGACCACAGGCGTGCACCACGATGCCTGGCTAATTTTTTGTATTGTTGGTAGAGATGGGGTTTTGCCACGTTGCCCAGTTTGGTGTGGAACTCCTGAGCTCAGGCAATCCATCCACCTCAATTTCTCTAAGTGCTGGGATTACAGGGGCGTGAGCCACTGAGCCTAGTCTTTAGGTTCACTTTCATTTATTTTATATATATATATATTTTTTGAGATGGAGTTTCACTCTTGTCACCCAGGATGGAGTACAGTGGCACAATCTTGGCTCACTGTAGCCTCTGCCTCCCAGGTTCAAGTGATTCTCCTGCCTCAGCCTCCCGAATAGCTGGGATTATAGAAGCAAACCACCACATCCGGCTAATTTTTGTATTTTTTTTTTTTTTTTTTAGTAGAGAAGGGGTTTCACCATGTTGGTCAAGCTGGTCTAGAACTCCTGACCTCAGATGATCTGCCCACCTTGGCCTCCCAAAATGCTGGGATTACAGGCGTGAGCCGCTGTGCCCAGCCAAGTTCACTTTTAAAATATTAACTGTTGGCCGGGCGCGGTGGCTCAAGCCTGTAATCCCAGCACTTTGGGAGGCCGAGGCGGGTGGATCACGAGGTCAAGATATCGAGACCATCCTGGTCGACATGGTGAAACCCCGTCTCTACTAAAGATACAAAAAATTAGCTGGGCACGGTGGCGTGTGCCTGTAATCCCAGCTACTCAGGAGGCTGAGGCGGGAGAATTGCCTGAACCCAGGAGGCGGAGGTTGCGGTGAGCCGAGATCGCGCCATTGCACTCCAGCCTGGGTAACAAGAGCGAAACTCCGTCTCAAAAAATAAAATAAAATATAACTGTTGTTACTCAGATGCTAAGTTATACGTACTAATCTTAAAAACAGGACATTTCTGGTTCTGAAGGGATGCACACTCATGAAAATTTTTAGAGTACAGAAAAATATATGACAAAGAAAATTAGAAATCACCAGGAGCTCCTTGAGAGAGAACATTTTAATGTATTTTACTCATCTTTTTAAAGGGTAACTGAGACTAGTTTACATAGTACACATTTTCTTACCTGCACAGGAATAACCATAGGTGTTAGAATGAGGGCATAGACAGGCCTGATGCAGTGGCTCACACCTGTAATCCCAGTACTTCGGGAGGCTGAGGCAGGCGGATTGCCTGAGGTCAGGAGTTTGAAACCAGTCTGGCCAACATGGTGAAACCTTGTCTCTACTAAAAATACAAAATAGCCAGGTGTGGTGGTGTGTCCCTGTAATCCCAGCTACTCAGGAGGCTGAGACAGGGGAATTGCTTGAACCAGGGAGGTGGAGATTGCAGTGAGCCAAATTGAGCCATTGCACTCCAGCCTGGGCAACAGAGCTGGAAAAAAAAAAAGGGGGGGTACAGAGATATGATCATAGGTTATTAGCATTTCCAGCTAACCACCACCATCCTCCCAGATTCCATCACAAAACAACAGTCCAAGTCATTTAAAGGTCAGAGATCCAAAGATCCAGATCACCTAAGTTCTTTGGCCATAAAAGGAGGCAGCAGATGATACTTGATACAGTTTGGCTCTGTGCCCGCCCAAATCTCATGTGGAATTGTAATCCCCAATGTTGGAGGAGGGGCCTGATGGGAGGTGACTGGGTCCTGGGGGTGAATGTCCCCCTTGCTGTTCTAGTGATAGCAAGTTCTCTGGTTAAATGAGTAGCACCAACCAGGCGCGGTGGCTCACCCCTGTAATCCCAGCATTTTGGGAGGCCGAGGCGGGTGGATCACGAGGTCAGGAGATTGAGACCATCTTGGCTAACATGGTGAAACCCCATCTCTACTGAAAATACGAAAAATTAGCCAGGCGTGGTGGCACGCGCCTCTGGTCCCAGCTACTTGGGAGGCTGAGGCAGGAGAATCACTTGAACCTGGGAGGCAGAGGTTGCAGTGAGCCGAGATCGCGCCATTGTACTCCAGCCTGGGTGACAGAGTGAGACTGTCTCAAAAAAAGCGTGTAGCACCTTCCCCTTCTCTCTTCCTCCTGCTCCAGCTGTGTAGGGTGGGCCCGCTTCCTCTTCTTCTTCAGCCACGATTTTGTTCCCCAAGGCCTCCCCAGCCATGTTACCTGTACAGTCTGTGGAACCCTGAGTCAATTAAACCTCTTTTCTTTATAAATTACCCAGTCTCAGGTATTTTTTTTCTTTTTGAGACAGGATCTTACTCTGTTGCCCAGGCTGGAGTGTAGTAGCATGATCTTGGTTCACTGCAACCTCCACCTCCCGGATTCAAGTGATTCTCCTGCCTCAGATTCCCGACTAGCTGGGAATATAGGCATGTGCCACCATACCTGGCTAATTTTTGTATTTTTAGTAGAGACAGGGTTTCATCATGTTGGCCAGGCTGGTCTCAAACTCCCGACCTCAAGTGATCTGCATGCCACAGCCTCCCAAAGTGCTGGGATTACAGGTGTAAGCCACCATGCCAGGCAGGTATTTCTTTACAGTAGTATTAAGAATGAACAAATACTCTATAGCTCTGTTTGTATGGAGAAGAGAAAGTCTTTTGAGATCCACTTCTCCCTCCAAACCTGGAAAGAGTGCTGGAGCAGCTTGGCACCAACTGTGGTTTCAAGAGCTGGGTGATCTCAACATGACGGGTGGGACACAAGAGCCACATAGCTGCAGCTGGGATACAAGCCACAGCCGAAAGAGGAGCAGCCCAGGAGAGCCCCAGGACCACCCTCCGCCAGGAGCTGCCCGGGCTGAGCCTGAGCCCAAGAACAAGGCGCGAGCTGCAGTCCTACAGATGCTGCCCGACTTGTCGTTTTTTAAAACCAGTTTGAAATTACATCATATATATTCATAATAGACAACTCCAATCTAAAAACGAAACAAATAAAAATAAGGAAATTGAAATTGCTCATGACCCTGCAGGCATGTGGCATTGAGAAGCTGCCCACCGCTGGCCAGGGTGTGCCAAGCCCTGGTGAGCGCCCACCCTGTGGGTGTCAGGATCTCCGTCCTATGCGGGCACAGTGACAGTACTTACTTGAAGGGTCACTGGGCAGTGAGAGTATTTACTTGGAAGGTTACTGTGAGGAGCACACAAATTAATAACTGCAAAGTACTTTACTCAGCATCTGAGGTGCAGTAATTGCTCAGCAATGTCACCCCTAACATTTTTGTTAGGGGTTTTTCCAGTGTACCCATGATCACACTGTACATGGTTGATACAGTTTGGATATTTGTCTGCCCTGAAATTTCACGAAGAATTGTAATCCCCAGTGCTGAAGGTGGGGTCTACTGGAGGTGTCAGGCTTATGGGAGCAGAGTTCTCATCAATGGCCTGGGCCATCCCCTGGGTGATAAGTGAGCTCTCAGTCTGAGTTCATGTGAGATCTGGTTATTTAGAAAGTGTCACATCTTCCCCCCATCCCCCTTCTCCAACATGTCAAGTGCCTGTTCCTGCTTCACCTTCCATCATGAGTAAAAGCTTCCTGAGGCCTCCCCAGAAGCAGATGCTGGCACCACGCTTCCTGTACAGCCTGCAGAATTGTGAGCCAATCAAACCTGTTTTCCCACAAATTACCCAGTCTCAGGAATTTCTTTATAGCAGTGGAAGAGCAGACTAATACAACTGTTTTCCCGTACTAACGACAAAACACCCTACCTGTCACTCACCCTTGGGAATTGTTCTGGATTATGTGCCCTTGTGGGGGATGCCCCAGCCCCTCCCCAGCCAGGACATGCTAACCTTTACAGCCATTGCTTAGGTACAGCCGCCCCACTAGCCTGCAGGCAGGGACTGGGCCAGCCCTCTGCACTCAGAGGTGCTGCCAGCCCAGGTAAGCAGGAGGCACCCCGCTCTGGAGAGGAGCTGTACTGTAGAGAAGATACACACTGCAGTCAGGGACACAAATCTACCCAGGTTATGATAAGCACTTTCAAGTACAAGGGTCAGAGGAGAGCCGACGGTTCTAACCAGCGTGAGGCATGAAGAGGAGTCTGCAGACCGCCCAGCCTGGTGCGGGCTCCTGCTTCTCGTCCACCACCAGCATCATCCTCGTAACCCCCTCCTCAGGGGAACCGTCCAAAACTAGAGTAGGAGTTCCAGTGGCAGCAAGGACACCCCAGCTTTGCCAAAACTGCCCTGCCACTGACCCACTGGGACAAAGCTGGCTTCCCACATTCAAGTAGTTTTGGGTGGTTTTTAGTTTTTTGGTTGTAAATAAGCTTATTTTTCTGTATTCCACCCATTCCAAGATGTGTTTTCCCTCCATTTCAACATCTTTGAGGTCAGGGTGTATCTTACATGAGGGGCACAAACCTCCCCGGCAGCATTCTTCCCTTAGTGGAACACAACACAGTGGTCACGCTACAGTGAAGGACGTCTCAGACAACATGAGATACGGTTGCACCAGATCAACTAGAAGCTTTTTTTTAGCCCTTCTTACAAAGCCCTTCTTCGTCCCAAGATTACATCGTTTTCATTTCCTTTTATATGATTTGCCTTTTTTAATCTTAAATATATGACATGTCTTCAATTTATTTTAGTGTAAGGACTAACGAATTGGCTTTTCTAAATAGCTGTCTCAGATTTAATATGCCACCTTTACCACAGCAAAATTCCCAAATGTACTCAATTTCTTACCTATCTTCTATTACTGTGTCAATCTCACAATGTATTAATTATAACTGTATGATGCCAATTTCATCAGTATGCAGTTACAAGAGGCAGCATTTTGTGCACATTAAGAAAACACCAATTAAATTAACACACACCATTGACTAAGAAATATCACAATCTCAATGATGCAAAAATGGTAGAAAACGCACAGTTCTGATCAATGCACTCTCATGTAGCAGGTGGGACAAGCCACCTTGGTCACTATTCTGATTTAGAAGTTTCCTGATTGTTATGTTTATTTTCCCAAATAATTATTTGAGATGGAGTCTCACTCTGTTGCCCAGGCTGGAATGCAATGGCATAATCTTGGCTCACTGCAACCTTCGCCTCCCAGGTTCAAGCGATTCTCCTGCCTCAGCCTCCCGAGTAGCCGGAACTATAGGCAGGCACGCGTCCAGCTATTTATTTATTTATTTATTTATTTTTAGATGGAGTTTCGCTCTTGTTGCCCAGGCTGCAGTGCAATGATGTGACCGCGGCTCACTGCAACTTCTGCCTCTTGGGTTCAAGTGATTCTCCTGTCTTGGCCTTCCAAGTAGCTGGGATTACAGGTGCCTGACCCCAAGCCTGGCTAATTATTTGTATTTTTAGTAGAGACAGGGTTTCACCATGTTGGCCAGGCTAGTCTCCAACTCTTGACCTCAGGTGATCCACCCGCCTCGGCCTCCCAAAGTGCTGGGATTACATGTGTGAGCCACCGCACCCGGCTTCCAGCTAATTTTTGTATTTTTTGGCAGAGATGGGATTTCACCACGTTGCCCACGCTGGTCTCAAACTCCTGACCTCAAGTGATCCATCTGCCTCAGACTACCTGAGTGCTGGAATTACAGGTGTGAGCCACCACGCCTGGCCCCAGATAATTTTTAATTTGGCAAGTCACTACCATACAAAAAAATGACGTTTTAGTTAGTATTACACTAAATTTTCAAACAAACTTACAGAAAATTATACCAAGGATGTTTTGTAGTTAAAAAGTAAGTCTTTTCTTCCCCTTAGAAAGTATCCCAAAATGTACAACCTCTACCACACATTTCATGCCAAGAAAATTAGTATTGCTGTCTCATGGGCTAAAAAGACCACAGAGAAAGAGAAAAGCTTTCTGTAGTAACAATAAATGACATGAACCTCTGTATCTTTCGTAGAAAAGGAAAGATTCTTGCTACGGACTGAATGTTTGTGTTTTCCCCAAATCCCTAGGGTGAAATCCTAACCCCTAAGGGGATAGTCTTAGGAGGTGAGGCCTTTGGGAGGTGACGAAGTCATGGGGGTGGGGCCCTATGAATTGGATTAGTGAGTGCCCTTTTAAGAGATTTGAGAAATGTTGGTCATCTCTGCCACATCAGGACAGAGCAAGGCGGCGCCCCTCTACAAGCCCAGGAAAAGAGCCCTCCTCCAGGAGTGGGATAGGCTGGCCCTGCATCTCAGAGTTCCCAGCCTCCAGAACTGTGAGAAATAAGATTCTGTTGTTTAAGCCCCCTGTCTACATTATTTTTGTTACAGCAGCCTGAACTTAGCACAGGCTGTAGGATGTAAAGAGAAAAGTTAGCTAATTATAAGTTCATTTACAGCTATTTCTAGTCATTATCTTTCTCATACCAAAAATCTCATGGAAATAGTTTAAACCACAAACAAGAACTGAAATTATAAGAACAAGGACATGAAGTCACATCACTTCTAAGTGATCAGGCCGTGTGGGTCAGTGACAACACCCTGGGCTGGGGAGATCTGGAGGCTGTCTTTTCCCTCTGCTGCAGAAGCAGAGGAACATCAGTGATTCAATGTCATTTTCAAAGCATCTCACCTGAGCAGCAACAACAAACTCAAATCCCTGTCTAAAAACACAGCAGAGGCTCCAGCCACAGGGAACACTGGCTTGTGAGGATACTGCCCCTGAAGGTTCCAGAGCTCCAGTGCCCGCCTGTGCAGGCCAGGCCAGAGGACACTGTCACAGAGGCGCTCAGAGGCAGGATGAGGCCCGACACCTGACAAGGCGCAGCAGAACACAGTGACTGAGAACCTAGAGATGTCCACTGAGCTGGGTCTTGAGCAGTGAGTGGTTCAGGGAAGAGGAAGAGAAACAGTGAGCCCGGCCGGGTGCGGTGGCTCACGCCTCTCATCCCAGCACTTTGGGAGGCTGAGGCGGGTGGATCGTGAAGTCAAGAGATCAAGACCATCCTGGCCAACATGGTGAAATCTCATCTCTACTAACAATACAAAAATTAGCTGGGCGTGGTGATGGGCACCTGTAGTCCCAGTTACTCAGGAGGGTGAGGCAGGAGAATCGCTTGAACCCAGGAGGTGGAGGTTGCAGTGAGCTGAGATTGCAGCACTGCACTCCAACCTGGCAAAAGAGTGAGACTCCATCTCAAAAAAATAAAATGATAAACAGTGAGCCCAACCACAGACACCCATGGGGGACCAGATAAACAGCAGAACCCCAAATGTGGAGAAAAGGGCTTGTGGACTTGGTGTAGAATCCACAGAAGGACCTCGGGCAGGAGAGACGACCAAATTTCCTTCCAGAGCCTGCTTACGTTCATGAGAGCCACAGCAGGGAAGGGAGAAGAGGCGGCCCTTAAACTGTCTAGGTAATGTGAAGGGGGTCTGGACAGCCAGGAGGACTGCAAGAAGACAGAAGCTGCCAGTGGGTGGCTGCTCAGAGGCAAGGCAGGGCAGGGAGGTGGGGAGACTCTAGGAGCTGCAGGTGGGTGGCTGCTCAGAGGCAGGACAGTGAGGTGGGAGGAGTTTAGGAGCGGGAGGCTACAGCTGCAGAGATGCTCAGCACTTCCATCCTGGCAGACAACTTGGAGGAAAAGTGATCCATCCTGCCTGTGTGGAGCTTGGCGTGTCTGTGGGAAAATCTAGAGGACCCAGGAGAGAGATGTTAGCTGAGAACAAACTTCAGAGTCACACCGGGACCCAGCACTGTCAGGGCAGACAATGCCAGGTCTTTGAACATCAACATCTAAAAGACCAGGGGAAGAGCTGAGGGCAACAGAAAAGAGAGTGACCAGAGACTCGGGGAGAGGGTCCAGAGGAGCTGCACCAACCAGGGCTGTGTAGGAGAGAGAGGGAAGCCAGGCGGCCCTGATGATTGGCACGGGCCCCAGGCATGCAGGGGCAGGACAGATGGAGAGCACATGCTCGAAAGCCTGGATGGAGAGGGAAGAGCAGCTGGGCCACAGGGAGAGGGGAGAGTGAGGGAAGGAGAGAAGAATGGCCGGCTTTTTGCCTTGTTTTTGTTTTATTCCTTTAATGACAGGAGAGAGACCTGTAGGTAAAACACAGCCTTGAAGAGCTGGGGAAGTGGGGAAGAGAGCCTAGGGAGAGACTCAGAGCCTGCCTTGTCCCTTACCACTGCCACCCAGGCAGGGCAAAAGCTGCTAAGGGCAGGAGGCCTTGAACCACTCAGCATTTCTGAGCTGTGCCCAGGTCAGCAGCACCTGGCACTGCTCAGAAAGTAAGCCTGATCCACAAAGCCTGGTTGTGGTGCAGCTTCCAGCTCCTCCAACTCAGGGCCGTCCAATGGAGCAGATGTGATGAGGGCTGTGGGGTGAGCCAGGTCACTGTGGACATCAGGACCCTGCCCACAGTGCAGTGCACTGAAGGGCATTCAGCAGGTGTCCAGTGAAGACACGCTGAACTAAAAGGTGAATGAATAAGGCCTTACGAAAGTGTCGAATGCCTCCCTACTCCAGAGCTCTGCAGAACAGCTGACAGACCCCTGCTCTGCCGCTGGGATGCCAAATGGCCCTCAAGACAGGCAACTGAGAGGGGCGTTTTCCCTTTGCAAGAGTCCTTAATGCAGGGCTTACCTAACCACAGTCAAGCCAAAAGCCCCTAAAGAAAAGTGGAATTCTCAGCAAAGTTATGTTCAGTCAGCCTGGCGTGGTGGCTCACACCTATAATACCAGCACTTTGGGAGTCTGAGGTAAGAGGATGGCTTGAAGCCAGGAGTTCAAGATCAGCCTGGGCAACATAGGGAGAGCCTATCACTACAAAAAAAAATTGTTTTAGATTAGCCATCTGTAGTGGCATGTACCTGTGGTTCCAGACTCGGGAGGCTGAGGTGGGAGGACTGCTTGAGCCCAGGAGGTAGAGGCTGCAGTGAGCCATGACTGCAGCACTGCACTGCAACCTGGGCAACAGAGAGACCCTGTCTCAAAACAAGTTACATTCAATAAAAAAACACCACCACCGCTGCCCACAACCCTGCCTCTGCCCCGACGGTGCGGTTTGAGCAGATGAGGAAGCACCTGCTGTCCCCGAGTGTGGCCTGGCTGGTTGGATCACGGGCTGCAGAGGATCGTGTAGGGCTGCTGGGCCCCTCGCCGCTCAGGAAAGGGTGTGACTTCTGGAAAAGCAGCTCCCAAACCCTCCTGTGGACAGCTGCCACCTCTAATGCTTTTTGAGAGGAAAAGTGTCTCCCAGGCTGAATTGAACTCAGCTTTGCAGAGCCCTCAAGTGAAGCTCCAGGTTGAGTGACGAGCCCGGCCGAGTCCAGATCCCACAGAGAAAAGCTGCTGAGAAAGCCGAGTGGAGCGCAGGCCGCTGCGGAGGAGACACAGCGCGCGACCACGCCCACAGCGAAGGCGCACACTGGGGCTGTGGGTCATTGTTTCTAAAATGCATGTGAACGTTTCAGTTTGTAACATTTACCAAGAATGCGCCCAGTGCACATGACTTTCCCTCTTCCCAGCTTCACGTCCTTCCTTTACTAAACTTAGGAAGGCCATTTCTCAGAACTAAGTCACAACAGCCAATCAAAAGCCATTAGTTTTTCTCCCAGAAATAACGTCACCTTTTCTTCATCTGGTGACCAGCTAGTAGCACAATGACCTGCTCGTGAGACATTAGCTTAAATCCCGAGGCGCCGACTTTTCCGCCTGCATTTATAGAAAGGAAAGTTCTGGCCACACACACAGGTATGATGCCCAAGGATTGATTTATCATTGATAGTGTTGACAGAAGTTCATGTTCAGGATGTAACAATTTCCAGAATAGACCAAACAGATCCATCTGCAAACAGAACCTGATTTATACAAACACCACCCAGCACGCCTCCCAGAGGGCACGGGGACCGAGCGTGGCCGCAGGAGGCCCCACTGTGCTCAGGGACCAGATCTTCCGAGGATGAAGGCGAGAAGAGACCAGGCCGTTATGATGCCACAGACTCTGCAAGAAAATGACACGCATCAGTGGCCGGGGCGCCCAGCAGGCCCTGAGGCACCAACACAGGCTCGCCCCTCCTCCTTCCCAGCGCTGCACCCTCGGATGTCATTTCTGTCCATCACTCCCCCGGTGCTGACACTGAGCTTCTGCCTCTCGAGGGCAGGCTGGCTCTGAGATGCAAACCGCAGGCTGACAGAAGGAAAAAGGTTTGCCTTGGAGCTCAGTGTGCTTCTTCAGCAATGCTGTTTTCTACCTGACATGGCCCCTAACCAGAAAGCCAGAACCTCACGGAGCTCCACCGACAGCAACTCCACCTTTCCAGCTGTTCAGGCCCAAATCCTAGATTCGTACTTGACCCTTCTCTGGTCTGTCGCTGACCCCACCCTGCTGCCCCTGGCTGTACCCAGTTGTGACCAGCTGAAGCATATCCTTCCTGACTGTTCTCCCGGTGTCACCTCTGCAGTCTACCCAACATGGAAGAGGACAGCCTGAGTCGGGTCATGGATCTTTCTCACTGAAACCTCCGTGATCCCCTCTCCTGAGAAGCCCACGGTCCTCACTGGGTGGTCCCCAAGGTCGGGTAGGGTACGCACCGGTTCCTTTTCCAGTGTCCCCTCCTTGCTGTTCTGCTCACAGTAGCCTCCCCGTGACTCTCCTGGCGCCTCCTGACAGAAGGGCTCTGCCCTGCTGTCCTCTCTGCCTGAACACTGTTCCCAGGTCACTGCCTGGCTCACTCCAAGTCTCTAATGAGGATCCCCATCAGCTCCTTCCAACTGCAGCTTGCCACTCACCCTTGACCCTTCTCTCATTTTTAATAAACACTTGTCACCCAACACATTACAGGGTCCACTTGTTTATCATGTTTCTCTCCCCCAGCCCGTGAGCTCCATGAAAGCTGGGATTTTCTGCTTCACTGACGACACCCTAGAACTACGACGGGGCCCGCACAGCAGGTGCTCAACAGACACGCGATGAGCATCACTGAATGACATTCAGGTCACCACACTCGTCAACACCCCCTGGCAACACACACCAGCGAGCAAGCTGTGATCGAGTCAGACCATGCAGGGATGCCGGGACCCCAGGACCCCAGGACCAGCAGGCAGCCTCCCCGGTACTCACTGAAGCAGGCAGTTGACGTCTGGGGAGTGCCTCCAGTAGCGGTACAGGGAGATGTGCAGGGTTGGGTGGCCCCGGTACTCCTTCAGGATGTTCCGTGCGCTGCCAAAACAAGTTTGCTGCGGTCAGCCAGGCAGCACAATCGCGCCGCCTGCTGTGATCAGGCAGTGGAGACAGATACAGGGATGAACTCGGGAGGGGCGGGGGACGTGGACTGAGAGGTACCTACTCCTTAAACTTATTGGTCAGGAGTAGGAACTGGCTTCGTGTGAGTCGCCTGACATCAAACTTGCAGAGATTCTGAAACTTATGGTAGACTTGCTTCTCGCTGACCCCAGGCCAACTTTTGATGCTGAGGATGAGGATGGGAGGTCGGATACTGGGATAATCTGGACCAGAAAAATTCTAAAAAACATGCAGAACACAAGAGATTTTCCACAGTGTTTCCTGACTTCTTACCCAGTCCGAAGATCTCGAAAGAACTAGGAAAGGCTCTGCTTGGGACAGGGAGGGGAAGAGAAGGGAGGGAGGGATGAGTCCATGTTGGCTTTGGTGGAGAAATACCAGAGGAAAGAAAAAGCCAGCTCTTATCTCAGTGACCACTACAATCCTTCTCACAAGTCCCAGAGAGCCATGGCCACTTCCCAGAGAAGGCTCTGAACTCCGAACAGGGTAAGGGGGCCAAACGAGATCCACTCACAATCTTTGGGACCCCCGCTCGGATGAGGTTCACTTGGTTCACGTAAGGAGCCAGCACATCGAGGTACTGAGGAAAGGTCGACTCGGGAATGGGGTCAATGCTGCAAGGACAGAAAATCCCGAAGCTGTGGGGTACATGAAGTTCACCTACTTCCTCAGCCACAACCAAGGATCCAGTGACAGAACAGGGGAAGGACAACGCCTGGGATGACTCCACCTCCCACCCTCACAAGCCTTCCAACTTCAGTTAGGTGCTTCCCCAGCTGGCCAATCTTTTTCTTTTTTGAGAGGGAGGAGTCTCATTCTGTTGCCCAGGCTGGAGTACAGTGGCATGGTATCAGCTCACTACAACCTGTGCCTCCCAGGTTCAAGCGATTCTCCTGCCTCAGCCTCCTGAGTAGCTGGGATTACGGGCATGCACCACCATGCCAAGCTAATTTTTCTATTTTTAGTAGAGACAGGGTTTCACCATGTTGGCCAGGCTGGTCTCGAACTCCTGACCTCAGGATCTACCCACCTCGGACTCCCAAAGTGCTGGGATTACAGGCATGAGCCATCCCGCCCGGCCCAGCTGGCCAATCTTAACGCATTCTCAGTGGCCTCCATAGAAGCAGAGCTTCCAGATGTCACCATCTGCTGGTGACAGTTTGGTGAGGGTCCCTCTGCTGACAAACAGCAATAGGCTCAGAGAATCAGTGCGAGGCCACTATTCAGAGAAAGCCCCATGCTGACCCCCCTTGGCATGACATCACCCTTGATTCCAAAAGGGCATCCCTCATCCCACAGCCTCCACCCACCGCCAGCACACCCTCTGTCCAGGGAGCACACACACCTGAGCACAGGCCCCAGCAAAACCATGGGCCAGGCAGACAGGAGGGAGAGCTTTTAGGTCATGAGGATTTAAAAGAAATGAAAGATGCGTGACCCAGGGCAAAGCGGTGCTCCACTACTGCTAGCTCCTTCACTGTCCAGCACACACATACATACCAGGGAGGGCCTTAAACAGTCAAACCACAAGAAAGGAACCAGGCTGGCACAATTCTTATTTAAGAAATAAGCTTCCCATACATGTACATGTCATAGAATGTTTGTATTTATAACATCCACTGCTGAAATGGACAAATATAGGCAGTACCCAAGTTAACAGATTATAGTCTGAAAAGATATTTCTGCATCAGTCCCAAAGCACACGAGAATTCTGATTGGCTCCTTGACCTGGCTAAGGCATACTTCCCAAACGTGCATGCCAAGGATGGTGCTGTAGAGTGCACACAGAAAATGTGTTTCTGCTGCTTACGTGCCCAGGGCTGCGGGCATCAAGGATGGTGTCACCTTGGGGAAATGCACTGACGATTCCACTGTGGGGTTCCATTCATGTCTCCCCAGCCTGTGTGCCCCACAACAATGGATGTGTCATTCACTGAGCTGAACACTTTCTCCTCTTACCTCATCATTGCTTACATGGCTGTAAGAACACAAGCGAGCAGCAGACCAAGCACACATGCCAGGCTGGGAAGGGCTGAGACAGGTGTCAGGACCTACACCTAACCCCACCGCCTTGGCCTCCTGACATCTGTGGGGATGCGGCCGGGACCCATGCAGGCAGGCACAGGGGTGGTAGGAAGGGCTCCTCCTGTGGCACAGGGCCATTTGTCTGCCATTGCTGTGTGGGCTGCTGCCCAGTCAGGAACAAGATTTCTATGATAGTGACACCCCATATTCGCCCTTCTCTGGTAGAACCCTAGGACTGGGGAGGTCTTGGCTTCCAGCAAGGGCTCAATAAATCCTGACCACTGATTGAACAGCAATATGAAAAGGAAGAACACTTACCCGTGCACTTTCTGTAGGAGTAAGTGTGCCACTTTCAAAAGAACTAGGAAGGAAAAAAAATGCAACAGACCTTATCAAAATACGCGTGCTCATGCTTCTTCTCATTATGTGCAAGACCATCTGAAATAAATGGAGAACCTAGGGATGGCAGGGGCATAATGCCAACAAAAAGTGAGTTTCCAGTTGGGTGTGGTGGCTCGTGACTGTCCCAGCACTTTGGGAGGCCAAGGCAGGCGGACTGCTTGAACCCAGCAGATTGAGACCAGCCTGGGCAGCATGATGAAACCCCATCTCCACAAAAAATACAAAAATTAGCCAGGCATGGTAGCTGCACCTGTAATCCTAGCTACTCAGGAGGCTGAGGTGGGAGGATCACTCAAGCCCAGGAGATAGAGGCTGCAGTGAGCCAAGATCCTCACCACTGCACTCCAGCCTGTGCAACAGAGTGAAAGCCTATCTCAAAAAAAAAAAAAAAAAAAAAGAGTGAGTTTCCTTTTAAAGGAACAGCAATCCTTACCTGACCCACAAAGGAAGGCATCGTATGCAGCTTCATGGGGGTACTTTGTCTCAACTGAGGCATTTTCCACCGTTAGGAGAGAATTGAGCAGTCATTAGAAACACGCCCCCTCCTAACTCACCATGCACAGCAGCTACAGCTCATACAACCATCCTCCCCACCGTCCGGCAGACCCTTCTCCGGGCCCATACGCCAACTTCACCTTGGTCCTCCCCACGATGGAGAAAGCCCCAAGGTCAGGGCTGCCTTTTAGACTAAGGACCACGTTAAGGAGGAAACTGACATCTCCCAGGGCCCTCGGATGCATTCTGGGCTCACTTGTTTGGGGCAGGAATTACATGGAATAAGTAGAGTGAAGGGAAACCCCACAACCCTCCCCCCACCCCCGCTGTCCAGGGGGCGGGGACCAGTGTCAAGAACAAGCTCAGCTGAGCACCTCAGCCTCTGCTGACCGTGCAAACAGTGTGGGCTCATGGGAACGTACCGTATTTCTCACAGCTGATTGCATGAACAATCTCTGGTCCAGAATTCTTGGTTGGATTCAAGTCACTATTAGAAAAAATAAATAATATGCTGAAGGCAATCCCTTCTTGTTTTCCCCTCAGTCCCTTAACATAAATTTTTTTTAAGAGACAGTGTTTCACCATGCTGGTCAGGCTGGGTAGTCTCAGCCTCCCAAAGTGCTGGGATTACAGACGTGACTGCGCCCAGCCCAATATAAAATTGCTTAAATGTATTGAGGACATATCTTTAAGGTGCAAATCTAGGCATGGACAGGTAAGGTCTCACTAACTGAGCAACCGGAAACGGGAAAGAATAATGGAGCAGGAGGCCCCTGTGGGGTTACTCCAGGCATTTATCAAATGCTTTGAGCCCAGGCACCAAGCTAGACAAGACAGTCTCCGTCCTCCAGAGCTCACTCTCTAGTGGCCTGTCTAGTGACAAATACAGAGACAATTATGTCTGTGTCCTATAAACGCAAGGCCTGGGGCAAGACAGTCACACCAAGACCCTGCAGGCTTCTGGAAGCAGACAGGACTCTTGGAGAGTCCCAAACCACAGGAACCAACGGGGTTCAAGGAATGGGGAGATGTCAGGCAAAGACAGCAGGGAAGGCCGGGAATGGTGGCTCAGGGCCGTAATCCCAACACTTTGGGAGGAGGTTGAGGTAGACAGATCATTTGAGTTCAGGAGTTCAAGACCAGCCTGGCCAATATGGTGAAACCCTGTCTCTACTAAAAGCACAAAAATTAGCCGGGCGTAGTGGCATGCACCTGTAGTCCCAGCTATTCAGGAGGCTAGGGCAGGAGAATCGCTTGAACCTGGGAGGTGGATGTTGCAGTGAGCCGAGATTGTGTCATTGTACTCCTGCCTGGGTGTCACAGTGAGAGACTCCATCTCAAAAAAAAAAAAGGAGGTCTGACACCAGGAGCTGTGAGGTGAGAAGTGGAGCTGAAGTCCTGTGTGAAGGGAGGGCCAGAGGGTGGGAAGGAGCCCCTATGACAGGCAGGAGCTTCAGAAGCCACGGAAAGACTGATCAGAAAAAGCAGCCCTTATTTACATTCTAGATCATCACTCAAGTGGGGTGTGGGGGAGGAAGAGGTCAGACCACAGGGCTGTGATGCCACTCAGGGGCTGCTTCCACAGTTCCATGGCTGGAATGAAAAGACAGTGATCCTGAGAATGCAGAGAAAGGAGAGGTTTTAGAGATTTACAGGATCAAGTCCATAAAACTCGACTCGATAGATGTGAGCAACTCAGCTGTGTGACCCCTTCCAGGTCTTGGCTCCAGGACATAGGTGAATGGAGATGGCATCTGACAAGGACACCTTCGCATCACTGGTTTTCAATATGTTTTGGAACCTCATGTGCTTAAACCTCCCTGACCCCTAACCTCCCCCCTGTACAGGCATCATCGTCGTGGGTGTGCCATGAGCTGTCCATTAGGATCGGGACAGCTGTGAACAATGGCAGCTAAGATTCAACAGACTGGACTACACGCAAGGGGCTGTTCCGAGTCCTTCCACAGCTACAAACTCACTTAATCCTCACAACAACCTTGGGAGTTACACATTATTTTCTCATCTCACAGATGGCTAAATTGAGGCACAGAGAGATTAATTCTTTCAAGTTACTCACAGTGAGTGGCAAAGCTGGGACTGAAACCTAGGAAGCCTAGAATCAGAGCCTGTGCATTTACAACAGAATTCTCTCTCCCCTTCACCCTCTTATGCACACACAGCCCCAGTATACACCTGGTACCATCAAGACTTCAGAGTTTCCAGGCACTGGAGTGTGCTTGAGGGACAGAGAGGAGTATCAAGTTGGAGGTGCCCGTAGGTCATGTAGTGTGGGGACATCAAGAACACAGCTGGTAAACGCAGTGTCCTAGATGCTGAGGTCTGTACTGCAGCCACACGCAGGTGCTGGAAGTTGAACCCCAGGGGGTGGACGAGGCCACACAGAAGCCTGGGAATGAGCAGGAAAAGGGCTGAGGGCCCCTGAGAGAAAACTTAGAAGAATGGTAGAGAGAATGAACCACAAAGAATGGGTTTAAAGAATTCACACAGTGTTGGATGTGGTGGCTCATGCCTGTAATCCCAGCACTTTGGGAGGCTGAGGTGGGTAGATCACCTGAGGTCAGGAGTTTGAGACCATCCTGGCCAACGTGGTGAAAGCCCATCTATACTAAAAATACAAAAATCAGCCATGTGTGCCTGTAATCCCAGCTACTTGGGAGGCTGAGGCAGAAGAATCACTTCAACCTGGGAGGTGGAGGTTGCAGTGAGCCGAGATTGTGCCACTGCACTCCAGCTTGGGGGACAAGAGTGAGACTTCCTTAAAAAAACAAAGAAACAAACAAACAAAACCCACGCACACATCCAGAACAGGTGCCACCCCGTTCCAAACACCTCTTGTGCCTTGTCCTGCTGAATGGGGCCAGACCAGAGGTGCCGCGTGCCCCTCCGGAGAGCAGAAGTGAAGGAGACAAGGCCCTGACTGCCACAGGCAGAGGGCAAGAAAAGAGGGGAGAGTTACAGAGGCTTTGTTAAGTTAGGAGAACACATGCTGATGTGGAAGGAAATGAGAGGGAGACAGAAAGAGGTGGAGACAGGCAGGGGTGGGGAGCTGCTGAGCAGGGGAAAAGGTGATGAGTAGGGGACAGCTCCTCCTGCCTGGCCTCACACAGGGAAGGTGCTCCATTTGCTGGTGACAGGGGCGAGACAATGAAAAAGGGGACAGTCAGCAACCGTACAACTGTATGCAGGGCAGGGGTTGAGAGATTTCCTGTCTCTGGCTTCTCTCTCTTTGGAAACGGAGGCAAGGGGTGATTGGAGGAAGGGGACCATGAAGCAGGAGTAGCTGGGGGAGACTGAGTCTGCAGCAGGCATCGCTGTGAGTGGCGGGCGTGCCTAGGGAACCCGAGGCCCTGCGGGACCCAGGGAGGCCGTGGTGGCCACAGACCCTGCTGCAGCCGCAGCTCCGGGAATCGCCACCCTCACCTGTTCAGGACTTCGTAGACTTCGGAAAGACTCGACACCCTTGGGAAATTCATCTCCTACAATTACAGAAAACCAGAGAAAAGCATTTGTGCTTTTGTTTATTCTCAGTTTTAGGCAGTACCAAATAGTCATTAAAACAGCCTGGAAAGTGCTAACTCCTACAACCTCCTCTTTCTCTTATTCTTATTCCTTAGTTACGATGTCAGGGTGCCCAGTATCCCTGGGTTTCCTACAAGAGCTCCCAAAAACCCAGACTAAAAAAAACTCTACACACACCATCTCCCTTAGAAGATGTATTTAAGAGATTATCTATAAACACAGGCAAGGACATACATGTAGAATACAGGCATTCTAAGGCCTAAAAGGCATTGGGGCAACGCCTAGTTACTAGACCCTAAGAGTTCATAGTAGCTGGAAATACCCGAAGTCCAAATGATAACAGCCTCTGGGCAGAGACAGACCACACCCCACTCCCATCTGTGTGGCTTCCTTCTGGGATGATTCACTCTAAGGGATCACCCTAAGGCTTCACAACATTGATCTGATGCCCTTTTCTCTGTTCTTCAGTTTTTTGTTTTTTTACTTGAAACAGGGTCTTGCTCTGTTGCCCAGGCTGAAGTGCACTGGTGCGATCTTGGCTTATTGCAACCTCCACCTTCTCGGCTTAAGCAATCCTCCCACCTCAGCCTGCCAAGTAGCTGGGACTACAGGTGCGCACCATTATACCCAGCTAGTTTTTGTATTTTTTGTAGAGATGGAGTCTCAACCGCATTATTCAGGCTGGTCTCGAACTCCTGGGCTCAAACCATTCACCCACCCTAGCCTCCCAAAATGCTGGAATTACAGGTGTGAGTCACTGTGCCTGGCTATTCTAATTTTAAGCAGCATTTAAACCAGACAGGTCTCTCTTCTCTATGTATAGTGCATGGCCCTGACTCCACAACAGAATCACCTGGGGAGCTTTAGAAATGCCACCTGGCCCCACTCTAAATCAGACAAGAAGCTACCAGTGTGGTCTGGCTATCAGCATTTTCGGCTTCCCACATGATTCTAACGTGCTGTCAGGGCTGAGAACCCATGATTGTAGGGCTCAAGAAGACATTTTTTCTCAAGATTTTTCAGGAGGGAACCCCCTCTACCCTGGTGCTCTGTACGCATGTTGCAAATATTCTCAAGGCATGCATCAACTTCTCAAACAAGCTGTTCTGTTGTCTGACCTAAATAAGCACAAAGGGCCAGCATGGTGGCTCATGCCTATAATTCTAGCACTTTGGGAGGTCAAAGCGGGTGGATCACGAGGTCAAGAGTTCCAGACCAGCCTGGCCAGTATAGTGAAACTTCATCTCTAAAAATACAAAAATTAGCCAGGCATAGTGGTGTGTGCCTGTAGTCCCAGCTACTCGGGAGGCTGAGGCAGAAGAATCACTTGAACCCGGGAGGCAGAGGTTACAGTGAGCCAAGATAGTACCACTGCACTCCAGCCTGGGTGAGAGAGAGAGACTCCATCTCAAATCAGTCAATCAATAAGCACAAAAACTCTATACAAGGAAGTCAAAATGTGGGTACTTGAAAGGGAATAAAAGTCATACATAAGCTAATACGATGACTCAGAGGTGCCAGCATACAAAAGAAAACACACTGGTTTTATGAGAGAAAAACATTCAAACAACTTTAAAAAACACAAGAGAAAGCTAAGCATTACTGGTGCAGACAAAGCAGTCCTTAACCCAAAGCAATTCTCTTCATTACCTTCCAGATATCCTTTGTTACATTCTTGGTATCAATGAGAACAGGAAACAGGCTGTGGATATTCTGCTTAAATTGATCGTAGCTTTCTGAGGGGAAAAACCCAGGGAGTCAAGAGTGAATTTGTTTGTTGGTAAAAATGGGAAGGAACATTCTTGAACGTAGCTTGCCACCGGCACCGATTAATAACACAAACTGAAACAAAACCGGAACTGAAAGCATCCTTCATCCTAGCCACTAAGGAGTTCTAAACTCTGAGCCTGCCATCACCACTTTTGATGATAGAAAAATGGTTAAGGGCCATTTTCCCTTACCCTTAATGATAAGGGCCAAATGGTTTTGTTAAATTTAGGATGTGGTCTATTTCAAACTTTAGTTAATGTACTTGGTGAAGTTCTAGCTGATGGGATAAGACTTTTAAAAATAGTGTATTATTGAAAAGGCAGACATAAAGTCATTTGTAAATAACTGCTCAGAGAAAAATCTAAGAAAAAAAAATCAACTAAAAATTATAATTAGTAAAGTGTCCTGATAAAAGAAGTTTACATAAGAAAGAACTCAGTTGAGGTTTACTGCAAAACACACATACCAAAAGCAAAAACGAAACCCTGTAATTCTCTTTCTGCTACCATTCCATTTCCTACTCCCCAAAGGCAACCAACTGCAATTCTTTTCCTTCCGGTATTTATTCCCACCTCTCTAGCACATGCAGGCTGCAGTGTTAAGACACCGCACTCCTGCCCTCCTGCCAGCTGAGAGGATGATGACCCCTCATTCCACCTCCACACACATGCCCAGCTCTATTGCCACATGCACGTCATTCACAGAAGGGTCTGCGGTGGCTATGATGACTTTTCTTGCGCAGCTTTTGTTCTCCCAGCAATTATTTGATTGTACTTAGTTTTTTGGTGAATGCATATTATTAATTTCACCCCTGATTCTCCTCCAACTCTCTCAATATGCTCAAACTCAGGTGTTTTATTGCTTCTTGGGGAAATCTCTCCTAAAACTTTCTTACCCCTTTTAACCTAGACTACTGTTCTTTGCACATTAATTCATTTAATCTCAAAACAACTCTGATATTGGCACTATTATCCCAATCTTACAATTAAGGTAATGTTAGCTTGCTGGAGGACTACACACATAGTGAGTACCAGATGGGCGAGATCACCGAGGCTTGAATCCCGACCTTTACCCACTAGGCTGCACTGCTGCATGTCCAATAATGGAATCAACCAAGAAAAAGCAGGGGACAGCCATTGGACTCTCACACGATCTTAAAGCGGCATTTATTGTTTTTTAATAACACAAAATAACGCAAAAAAATAAATAAATAAAAATAAAATAAATAAATAAATAAAATAAAATAACGCTTTGGGTAAGTGAAAAAAAGCCAAATGAAAATCAAATATGTAGTCTAATCAAATATGTAAAAACTTAGGATTATAGCTGATCAAAGGTGACTTCCGACTTGAGACATTTCCGATTTTGCCAAGTTTTATACAATAATTCTGAACAGCTTCAGTAATGGGGAGGGGGTATCAATTCAAATTTAAGTTATTGCCCCCATGACAAAGTCTCCTGGTTTTCCACTCTGGGGAAGACAGTAACAGATCAGAGTACAGGCCTCTGTCTGAACTCTCCAGAAACCTGCAGATGCTGGGGAGGAATGTGCATGTTAGGGGATATGATTCTAGACGAATCCCTCTGTAGATGGAAAACTAGGATGAAGGAAGGGGAATGACAGGTGTGCCCCTACCTGGCAGGGGTCTGAAGAACTTCTCATGCAGGTACAGCAGGTCCATCATCATATTATGTCCCACTAAGGGCTATTTGGAATAAATTAACAGGTGAGAGAAATAAAAAATGTCATACAGTACAGACTAACAGTTTCTTGCTAAAGATGTAGCTTTAGGACCCACTGCAATTCTGATCACTTGACAATTCCATCCTAACCCCCCTTTGCCTCCATGAAAGATAGTTCAACCACTTAAATGCTAACAAAAAAAAAAAAAAACAAAACAATTCGAAAGTAGGAGGCACGTAAGGCAGGTTGGCGCTGGAAATATATACCGTGAAGCAGGCTCCTATAGTTTCCCCAAGTAGTTTTAGGTCAATTAGAATTGAAATTCCTGTGTTACAAAAGGGGCGAAGAAGTCATACTGTTTCTTATGGATAATCTTGCCCCAAATTAACCTATTATGATTTGGTGAAAGCAAGGTTACATTCAGGAAGCTAGTTATAAATGACAGGGCCAGGTGCAGTGGCTCATGCCTTTAATCCCATCATTTTGGAAGGCCAAGGCAGGCAGATCACTTGATCCCAGGAGTTCGAGACCACCCTGGGCAACACTGTGAGATCCTGTCTCTACAAAAAAAAAAAAAAAAAAAAAAAAAAAAATAGGTATGGTGGCATGCGTCTGTAGTCCCAGCTACTCAGGAAGCTGAGTAGGAGGTCAAGGCTGTAGTCAGCCGGTTTCATGCCACTGCACTCCTGCCTGGGTGACAAAGTGAGACTTTATTTGAAAGTAGAACACAAAAAAATTAATGAGAAGGAACCACTTATCTTAAGGAATCTGATTTTATTATTGAAGGAGCCTTTAGTATGTATGACCAGAAATACAGAAGACTGCCTTTAGGCCAAGAAGAGAGACATTTTTTTCCTACCTTCTGGGCTTTCACCAGCATACGGAAAAAGACAGAAAAACCCTTTGCAGAGAGAATAATATTTTCCTTCCAACAGCTCTCTCGGTCACAAGAGGTGCTCTGAAGATACCAACGATGTTCCTTACTCACTTTCTTCACTACGACCTGAAAAGCAAGGACAAATTCCCTGAATCCTGGGTCACTGGGCATGAAGCCCAAAGAAATGGTTCTATATCTAAAACAAAAGGAAAGGGGGAAAACTACAAGAGTTTGAGAGAAAAGCTTTTCAGAGGGCAGATTTAGCCAAATGAGAGAAAAACGATACAGCCACTGATGCCCATTCTCAGGGGAGAACTCACCCCGTCATCTTTCTGCACCGTCCAGATGTTGTGGAGGGCCTGCCGCAGCACCAGCTGGACCTCAAAGGCCTGGAAGCCTGCAGCAGGGAAACACAGGGGCACACAGTAACTGGAACATGTGGCATGTTCCCCTCAAGAGAAGCCTGGAGGAGTGGAAGCTGAGAGATGGAGGGGTCAGGTAGAACGGCAGATTGAAGGGTGCCCAAGCCCATGAGCCATGTGGCAAGGCCTGGCCTGTCATGATGGGGTCTAGGGCAGCGTTCTAAGACTTTCTGATCTTACGGCCACTCTTGAGCTGGGGATGCCAAAGAGTTTTGCATTGATCTGAATTACAGCTGTTGATATTAACCATGTTAGAAATTAAAAATGTTTTTTAAATAACAAAAACTCATTATATATGAACAAAGGTAACACTTATAAAACCTAACTATTTTCCAAAACAAAAATTTGAGCAAGAGGAGTGACACCATTTTACATTTCTGCAAATCTCTATTTGGCTGAAACGTTCTATCAGAATCTGCATTCAATCTGTTGTGATCCTTGAAACAAAAGAAAATTCAGCCTCAAGGCCGGGTGTGGCAGCTCACACCTGTAATCCCAGCACTTTGGGAGGCTGAGAAGGGCCCCGAGGTCAAGAGTTCAAGACCAACCTGGGCAACACGGTGAAACCCTGACTCTACCAAAAATACAGAAATGAGCCAGGCAAGGTGGGGGCGGGGGACGAGGGACTGTAATCCCAGCCACTTGGGAGGCCAAGGCAGGAGATTTGCTTGAACCTGGGAGGCACAGGTTGCAGTGAGCTGAGATCCAGCCTGGGCAATAAAGACTCCATCTCAAAAAAATAAAATCCAGCCTCAAACAGAGAAGTAGGTGGAAAAGGGAACAGAATTACTAGCCTTATCCAATGACTCTGAATATTCTTTAGAATTGCACCAAATTCAACAAGCAGTAGTTTCTTAAAGATTAGTTGT
Organism: Saguinus oedipus; assembly: GCA_031835075.1. Taxonomy (NCBI): domain Eukaryota; kingdom Metazoa; phylum Chordata; class Mammalia; order Primates; family Cebidae; genus Saguinus; species Saguinus oedipus. The sequence goes on along the minus strand of CM063172.1, from coordinate 169,744,572 downwards.
AATGTGGAATCTGAAACCATCATTGAGTTTCTCACTGGCCTATCTCATACCTTGAATATATCCCTTATCTGTGAGGTAAGATAGTGCACAAGAGTAATGTCATGTGCTAGTAATTTGGAAAACACTGGTTGGCAGGGTTATGCAGGTCTCCCAAATGTTCACACATTTTCTTACGCAGTATCAACAGAAGACAGTGAAAAATAGGATCACTCATCTCAACAGAAAGGTCGTGGTACTGGGAAGCTGCCAAGCTTATGGTGGCACATGTGAGTTCTTCAAAATTCCAGTTTTTGATTGAAAGCTGTAATTTTATCACTGGGAAATACTGCAAGTTATCTTCCTTGAAGTGACAAGTTTTTTTTTGAAACAGCGTCTTGGTGTGTCACTCAGGCTAGAGCCCAGTGGTACCACCTTGGCTCACTGCAACCTCCACCTCCCAGGTTCAAATGATTCTCCTGCCTCAGCCTCCAGAGTAGCTAAGATTACAGGTGCCCGCCACCATGACTGGCTAATTTTTGCATTTTTTAGTGAAGATGGGATTCTCACCATGTTGGCCAGGCTGGTCTTGAACTCCTGACCTCAAGTGATCACCTGCTTTGGCTTCCCAAAATGCTGGGATTACAAACATGAGTACCTATACCTGGCCAACAGGCTTTTTTTATTGATAAAATGGTTGTGAAACCTTCAGGTCTAAGTAACCAATCAGTTCTTTCCAGTAAAATGACATTTCGTGTGGCCAGGAGCAGTGGCTCATGCCTGTAATCTCAGCACTTTGGGAGACCAAGGCGGGAGGATCATCTGAGGTCAGGAGTTCGAGACCAACCTGGCCAACATGGTGAAATCCCATCTCTACTAAAAATGCAAAAATCAGCTGGGCGTGGTGGCGGGTGCCTGTAATCCCAGCTACTCAGGAAGCTGAGGCAGGAGAATCGCCTGAACCTGGGAGGCAGTAGTTGCATTCCAGCCTGAGAAACAAAAGTGAAACTCCAGCTAAAAAAATATAAAAATAACATTTCATGAAAACAAACAAAAAAAAACAGCTAATTCATCTCTCAACTCAAAAAAACCCTGCATATTCACTTTTCCTTGACAGCCAAGCAATGTTTTATGCATTCTTATTATATATTGACATATTTTTTTAAATGAGTAATCAAAAGATTGAGATTTAATACAACCAAGAATATTACTTTTTCACCAAGGAGGCTGCTAGTAGGGTTAGCTTTTCTGTTTTTAACTGAGACTAAGCGATAACGAACAGCATGATCTGATGCTCCTGCCTCAATCTGTGCTGAGGTATGAGCAGGTCTGTCTGACATTGCTTGGGCACCAATGCAAATGGCACAATAACAACAGCAAGTGACCACAGAGGGATACGTGGAAAATCGTTTTGACCTCACAGACCCATTGGAAAGGGTCCCAGAGACACTAGGGTCCAGAGCAGCCTCTGATTGCTGCTAAGCTACGACTGTGTTCACTGTGGCTTCACACCACACACTGGGGGAAAAACTCAGATTAACCAAAGTCAAAATAAGAACAAAGGGCACCCAGGACTGAGATAAAAGGGGTGGCTCATGAATGGAACTTGACTTTCTCAGCCTTGAAACTCAAAGTATGTTGAAAAGTCTTCAACCTTTGAATGCAGGTCAGAGCTTTATCTAACCACAAAGACTACAAATCCCCCCGAGCAAAGGCTGGCATCAGACTCAGTCATGATGCATTTGGGATCAGGATTCCAAGAGAGGGTGTGTTTCCTCCAACTTCTGGCAGATAACAGTGACCTGTCCCAATGCTCCTGCATTGGGAGGCACAGCCCCTGCCTACCAGCAATCCCAGGAAGAGTCATCCAGTCGCCTTCCTTGGCCAGGTCTAGCCATCGAGTCACTTCATCAATCACCACCTTGATTTGGTCTTTATCCAGAGAGCTGAAAGTGGGTGCATGAAAGTGAAAATGTCAGAGAAAAACACACCAGAACTGCAAGACTAAGTCAACACAAGAGCAGTTTCTCAGCCCTCTGGTTCTCATACTGCAATGTATAAAGAAAATGGACCAAAAGAAGACCCTTTCTTCTCTGAGGCTCTTATGCAATAGGAAGCCAAACAGTAGGAAGAATAGCCCAGAATCTTCCACAGGTTCCAGGGACACATCCCACCCCGCCTGCTTCACTAGGATGTATGGAGGAAGAGCTATCGGTAACTAGCCAATGCCAAGCATTGCTATCAGGACAGTCTTCTTTATTCAGCTTTCGGGGGTGATAAAGTCCTATGTGGAAAAATTAGGAAAGGACAAGGACTTTGGTAAATACATTATCTCTTGCATCAGAAACAGAAGAACATAATATCAATGTGAGATAAGGAAAGGCCTTTCTCCAACTCTTGAAAATAAAAGGTTAAAAATTCAACTTGTTTTTCCCTTACAAAACTCTACATTTTCATATGAAAACCAGCCATAAAAACACAAAGAGACAAAAATTCCTCCAACATAACAGAATTATCTGGAAGAGATCATCACTCATTGTATTTCAGATGTTCATGTAATCTCCTCCTTTCTGATAAAGGCAGAGAGCTTCCATGACTTATTCAAATCCACAACTGAGCTGCCCCCGCCCATCTCCCCACAGTGCTGTTGCTCTCACTGTGGTCACTCCTGACCCCAGCTCTACAGGAATGAGGTTTTGGAGACTCGGGCTGGCACAGAGAACCAAAGTAAAAAGGCAGAGGCCCTGCCCACGGGGAGCAGGGTTAGTCACAGCGGGGCAGACACAGCCTAACCAAGGTGCACATCTGATGCCAGTGCCCAGGATGACTGCCACAGTCAAGGCTGCCAGGGAGATATGCTTGAAAAATCCTTCAGAAGATCAGATAGAAGATCAACATAACATCTCACAGCAAGTCCAACAGAGCCATTTCTTCCCCTCTAGCACTGGAATGGAATTCTTGTTTGAGTTCCAAATTAGGAGTCAGTTTGTTTTTCTTTCTTTTTAGACACTGAAACTCACACTTGATGCAGTGAGAGGTTCATGAGAGAGCAGAACACGATGGAGACAGGTGAAAGCTATTCTCAACTCAGGCAGAGGCGGCTGAGGCCATCCCCGCCGTGCATGGATAGAGGTCACCACACCCCTGGAAACAGCATGCCTGCCCACAGGAAATGCAGGCAACAGCAACAAGGAAACCAAAAGGCACCCGGAGAAACAGGCCATACCTGCGAACTCTCCAGTTCCCACTCAGGATATCATGTCTAATCTTCTTCTCCTGTTCTTCATTCATATATGGGATTCCGTTTTTGAGAAACTTAAGACAGAAACAGAGCAAGAAACACAATAAGGAGACAAGTCAGCGGTACCCTCTGTGCTGAGGAAAGAGGTAGCCTCTGTGCCTGTTCCCTTGAGGACAGGTAGAAAGGGTAAAGGAAAAAACAGGCTGTATAGGCCAGTTAGTCTAGATCACTTTTAAGACATTCCCATGCCAGGTGGGTGGCTCACGCCTGTAACCCCAGTACTTTGGGAGGCCGAGGCAGGTGGATTGCTTGAGGTCAGGAGTTCAAGACCAGCCTGACCAACATGGTGAAGCCCCATCTCTACTAAAAACACAAAAAGAACTAGCCGGGCATGGTGGTGGGTGCCTGTAATCCCAGCTACTTGGGAGGCTGACGCAGAAGAATCACTTGAATCCAGGAGGTGGAGGTTGCAGTGAACTGAAATCACGCACTCCAGCCTGGGTGACAGAGCAACACCCCATCTCAAAAACAAACAAAAGGAATTCCTGTTCCCCTCTTCCAATGCCATACCTTGTTATAGTTGAAGCCATACTGATTCAAAAACTGAACACTGGAGGCCTGGAAAGAGAATTCTGAGTCCAAAATTCCAAATGTTGTAGGGAAGAGAAAGAAGTTACACGAATGGGCTACGTACCTATAATAAAAGAAACATACAGAGAAAAAGCCACAACCACTTAAAAAAACTCTGGCTCCCAGGGCAGGTTTCGTGGGGGGCGCTTTCTTTTAGGTGAGAAGAATCTGAGTGTACTGTGCCTGAGTGTCTGCTGTGTTTCAGGAGCTATGATTGGCACTGGTGGGGGGGGGGGGGGGGTCAGCTAAAGGAAAAAGGCAGAGATCCTGCCCTCAGATCTAGGGTCTACCACAGAGACAGCCCTCCACAGGCCCCCCAGGGATGCCGGGTCAGCATGCAGGCTGGCACCCTCAGCTGCTCATGGGGTGGGGAGGCATCCTGAGAGCTGGGACATCCTTTCTGCCTATTGCATCAGGTAGTTTAAACATCACCGTCATCATACCATGATGTGTCAGGTGTTTTTATTAATATAGGAGCACAGAGGAGATGATGGAAATGGGGAAAGGAACACCTAAGGTACAGAGTGAAACTGGTGGAAAAGGCCCCATGGGAAAGGTACTACTTCCAGAGAGACGCCAAAGACAAGCCGGAATCCGCAGAGGGCAGAGCGAGCAGAGGAAGAGACAAGGAGAGAATATGGAACATCCAGGGCCAAAGTGGTTGGGGCACTTGAGGCAGAACCTGAAGGGGGCAGCTGTGGAACATGGGTGCACAAGCAACATCCTTTGCAGAAACTCTTAATACATACTTGTTTTCTTCTCCTTCAATAGCGGAGAACATAGACAATCCTGGAAGAATGACCATAGAGGGAATGAATGCCAAAGAAAAGCAACCTCAAATTCACTACACAGACTAAACAATTCAAACAGTACCTTGTGCCCAGATACTATGTGAGCTGTCCAATAGGATAACATCTTTAATGACCAACAAAAAAGAACAGACTGGAAGCATGAGAAATGTCAAATTGTAATTCACACTGAATTTCCTAAAATGTAATTTGTGGCCTGTTCTTCAATTATAGAAGTAAATTTTTTTTTTTTTTTTTTTTGAGACGGAGTTTCGCTCTTGTTACCCAGGCTGGAGTGCAATGGCGCAATCTTGGCTCACCACAACCTCCACCTCCTGGGATCAGGCAATTCTCCTGCCTCTGCCTCCTGAGTAGCTGGAATTACAGGCACACGACACCATGCCCAGCTAATTTTTTTTTTTTTGTATTTTTAGTAGAGATGGGGTTTCACCATGTTGACCAGGATGGTCTCGATCTCTTGACCTCATGATCCATCTGCCTCAGCCTCCTAAAGTGCTGGGATTACAGGCTTAAGCCACCGCGCCCAGCCTTATAGAAGTTAATATTAAAGGGACATTCTTATAGTTTTAAAACTAACCAGAGAAAATATCAAAAACCATTAAGATTTACATATTTAACTCATTTAAAATGTCTGTTCTTCCTCTCTCAAAGAAAATCATACACAAAGTAAAAAAGAGACTTCAGGCTGGGTGCGATGGCTCATGTCTGTAATCCCAGCACTGTGGGAGACCTAGGCAGATAGATCACTTGAGGTCAGGAGTTCGAGACCAGCCTGACCAACATGGTGAAACCCTATCTCTACTAAAAATACAAGAATTAGCTAGGTGTAGTGGTACATGCCTGTAGTCCCAGCTACTCAGGAGGTGGAGGCAGGAGAACCACTTGAGCCTGGGAGGCAAGTGGGTTGCAGTGAGCCAAGATCACACCACTGCACTCCAGCCTGGGAGACAGAGCAGGACTCCGTCTCAAACCACCCACTCCCCCACAAAAAAAAAAAGGGACTTCAAATTTGGGTACAATAATGGAAACATAACTACAACTGTTTCCCATACTTCTCAAAGAGGTCTTATCATTAAAAATAAACAAACAAAAAAATTATAACAGAAAAGTAGCAAAGGATCAGGCTAGAGAGGAAAGACATACAGCATGATTTGTAGTAAAAGGAGGGGTTGGACATGGCAACCGGATCTCAGCCTCTACTTGAGAGGCTGAGACTGGAGGATCTCCAGAGCCCAAGTTTGGGCCCAGCCTGGGCAACACAGCAAAATCCCATCTGGGGGGTGGGGGAGGCACTGACAAACCCAGAAAAGTAAAATCTGGTCCAGGGCTTATTTCTGTAAACATAACAACATTTTACTGGAATGGAGCCATGCTCATTTGCTCCTGTATTATCTACAGCTAATTTCACATTACAAAAGCAGGATTGAGTAGCTGTAAAAGAAACTGCATTATACAACTGTTAAAATGAACAGATCTGTTTTGACCAGCCTGGCTAACACAGTAAAACCCGGTCACTACTAAAAATACAAAACTTAGCCAGGCCTAATGGTGGATGCCTGTAATCCCAGCTGCATGGCAGGCTAAGACAGGAAAATCGCCTGAACCCAGGAGGAAGAGGCTGCAGTGAGTCAAGATAGCACCACTGCCCTCAAGCCTGGGCAACAGAGCGAGATACCATCTCAAAAAATAAAATCAACAAACAGATCTGTATCAGCTGACAAAGATCTCCAAACCTCATCAAGGAAAAATAAAAGTTTCTGAAGCTAAGATGACCTTAAAGATCTGTGTATCTTAAAAAAAAAAATTAAAAAATCACAGGCCAGGTGTGGTAGCTCATGCTTGTAATTCCACCACTTTGAGAGGCAGAGGCAGGATTGCTTCAGCCCAGAAAGTCAAGACCAGCCTGGGCAACATGATGAAAACCCATCTAAACAAAAAATTTAAAAATTAGCTAGGTGTGGTGTTGAGCCTGTAATCCTTGTTTACTCAGGAGGTGAACGTTCTGGGATCACTTGAGCCCAGGAGGTCTAGGCTGCAGTGAGCTGAGACCACGCCACTGCACTTCAGTCTTGGCGACAGAACAAGACCCTGTCTCAAAAAATAAAAATCACACACACGCATTTTTACTTGAGAGTAACTGATTGTTCCTTAACACTCCCTTATTTAAGCATGGAAACAATGCTGCTAAATTTTGTTTGCTCCAAAGTGTGGAATCCATATGCATAAAATGGCCCAAAACAAGCATACAAAACGATACTCAATATCCTTGAAAAATCTCAGAGCTGTTTTTACAGAAAACACAAAGACAATAAAAATGCCTTCTTGAAAAACCCAAACATCTAGATGCTAAACTCACCAATCTGACAGATTGTAAATTGCTGAACGCTCTGGCGGGTCTTCAGATACCACTCCGACGGCAAATCAAAAAGACTGTGAACAAACAGGCATCTCATTCCACCGGCAGTGACATATCAGCCCCGCACTATGGCCTCTGCGGCTGATCACCACTCTCAACCGGGGAACATTTTTTCCTTTTTACAACAACTAGGGACCACCACCAGCATGCTGTGGCCAAAAGCCAGGTCCCCCAACACGTGGGAGCAAGCCACACAAAACGTCCTGCCCCCCAAATGCCAACAGGCCGTTGACCAAAACGACGCTGGTCTGGCCAGGATCTCACACAGAAGGGACACAACTTTAGTTTTACCTGATCTGCTGGGGCCCAGACAGGTTAGAACGAAGCCCCGTGAATTCTATGTCCAGACCTGCCGGAAGGCAAAAAAAAATACCAGTCCTCGGGTGCAGACCATCGCTAGCACTCTTCACACTGTAAATGTGCAGCAGCCAACGCACCCGGGCTCACCTCCTGCTCAAGAAGCCAGGTGAGGAGGAACCGAGGCAAGGAGCAGCCAGCCGCCACTGCCATGGCCCCTCCCCTCCCCCCACCCCGGGGTTGCACCTGGGCGCACTGGGCTCTGACCAACGAGGCACGAGGGGCTCCGAGTGTACTTGCTGCTCAACGTCCCACCGCCCCTGAGGCCAGAGAAGCCCCCTGTCCTTCCCGAGGCCCATTCTGAGCCCCTGCAGCCTGGTAACCGTCCACCACCCACTCCCCAAGCTCAGCCGGGGCAAGGGGCTCTGTCCCGCACAGCCAGGAATCCCAGGTGCCTCACCCACAAAGTCCGACTCCTGGACAAGCTCTTGCAGCAGAGGGAGGCTCTCCTCGAACTCCTTGGCACCCACGTCCATGGCCACGCAGCCGCACTGAGGCACCCAGCGTTGTCACGTGCTTCCGCTGCACCGCCTGGTCTTAAAGGGCGCACGCGTAGAAAATAGGCACGCCCCACGTGCCCGGTTCCTCCTTGTAGGGCTGGCGTTGACCACACCTGCCTACAAGTTTTTTGATTGTACAATTTGCTACAAAGGTGAAGGTTGCTTGCAATCAAAAACTGTTTACCTGGCTCCTTAGTAATTTATTTGCAGCCTCAGCAATTTATTTGCAGCCCTTAACGTGAGAAGGTCATTTACATAGACGAACGTTTAAGAGCTGTGGCAGGAGGAAAAGACAGTCCCCAGGAAAAGAGTGAAAGCAGAAAAGAGAAACAGGAACAACCCCGCCGGAACTGCAACAAACAGATCCTTCGCTTTGGCTCACTGTCTAAATCACTTCTTCCCAACTTCTCCATCTCTGCCAATATTGGTCTGCCGTTATGCCCTCTCCCACGGCCCTGGACATCTTTTTCCTCATCCTGCTGTCCACCTTACTACTGTCTTGACACCAGCAATCAAACTTTGCAAAGCCTCAAGAACTGCCCACTACATGGAAGGAATCCTTGGTCCCCGCGGATTACCTTGTGCACTCACTCCTTGCCCAAACTCTACCTACAGCATCACTTACAGGTGAGCCCAGTGTTTACTTTTGCTACTGTTTCCAGTGCCACTAGTCCATGGTCTTCCTTACAGTGTCCTCCCTTGAATCCTAGGCTATTTGAACATTGTTTTGGAGCTGTGGTTCTCAAAGTGAGGTGCTCCAATCAATCTTTAAGGCTAGGGGAGAAAACATTACATTTTTTTTAATTTTTTACCTTTTTTGGGACAGAGTCTCACTCTGTCACCCAGGCTGGAGTGCAGTGGTGACATCTTGGATCACAGCAACCTCCACTTCCTTAGTTCAAGCGATTCTCCTGCCTCAGCCTCTGGAGCAGCTGGGATTACAGGCATGCACCACGACACCCAGCTCGTTTTTAGTAGACAGGCTTTCACCGTGTTGGCCAGGCTGGCTCCTGCCTCTGCCTCCCAGAGTGCTGGGATTACAGGTGTGACACAGTGCATGCAGTCTTCAATTAAACTTTTAAATGCTTCCCCTGGGACATTAATTAAGCAGAAGGGGACTATTAAGCCATTCAATTCTGAAGGCCTCTCAACCAATCACACTTTTAAAAAATGGTGCTTACAGATCTCTATTCTATTTAAAACAACACACTTAATACTCAAATTGGGAGAAGTAACATTTCACTTCTAAACAAATACGTAATTGGGGTATACATTTAAAAACTTAGAAAACAATGCCCTAGAAGCTACCTTAACTGCCTACAGGTTCTTTTTTCTCACATTTATCAAATAGCCAAAAATTAACACCTTAATCAGCTCCTTTCAGAGAACTGCCATAATTCCCATCTACCCAAGCTCAAATTTTAGATTAACCTGCATGCATTTCAAGCTTCATCTCCTACATAGTAAAATGTTTGCTTCATGACAAATTGAGCACCCATTAACTCCATCCATTTCCATCTCTGCTTTTAGCTCCTTAAGGCACCTCCTTCCTCTTTCAAATTTGTTTTACCACTGAGAACAAAGAGTCCAAGTGAGGTTGACATTTGGTCCTTTGATCTTCACATACTGACTGTTCTATAATAAACTTACGCTGATACTGACATTTCCTATTTTAGAAAACACCCCACACTCTGAGCAGCAAACTATCATTCACTGAGATCACTCGTCATGAGCCAGACATGGTAATAAGTGGTTCACATAAACCTCATATGTGCTCCGCTGCCACAGCAAGCTCAAAGACAGAAAATACCATATAACCTGAAAATAAGAGTTCATAATATGCCTTTATTTTGTAATTTATAAACAACTTCTGACTTGTCCTTTGAAAGTTAATTATAATTGATGACTGCTTTTCTTAGACATGTTTCAAGTCCAAGAGAGGGGCAGATTGCAGTTCTTGATTTAAAAAACAGAAAGAGGAGGATGACCTTAACTACAAATAATACTCCACTGTGACATTACTGCTGTAAAACTTCCATGCTGGCTGTTCTTTCAGATGTTCTCTTTTGATGGCTGTAGTAGTTGACGGTTTTATATGTTCAAAACAATTAATGCTCCCATTTATTCATAGATTCTCCGAGGTTCCTGTAGAACCACACCACCTTCTGTCATGGCACTCTGTAGTCGTTTCATCTGGGTTTGAAGATCAGTAAAAAAGGAAAAGATTAAGTCTGCACCACAAGTAGGCTGAACATACTTTCACTTTCCAAAAGACAAATAAATTGATTTGTTCTTGCTACCTTCCCAGCCTACAATGGTTTCTCAGAAAGTGATCTTAATAATAACATAGGTAAGAACAAAGGGAATGTAGAGATGTCAAGGTTCAGCAGCATTTCAAAATATTATATGCACAAGATGTCAGCATATGAACAGGAAACACAGTGGCTGACATCATGGGCTACAGAATCATTCACCCTGGGTTTGAAATCCACCATACACTGTCTCGGGGCAAGTAAGCCTCAGTTTATTCTGTATAGATTGGGAATACCAGTTCCTACCATATGGACTGATGTGAGGATTAAATGAAGTAACACTGCTAAGGTACTCACCAAAGGGTCTGACACATGGAAAAGTACTTGGTAAATAAAAACTATTATTATGTAAGTTACCTAATGACAAGAATTAACATAATACCTTTTAAATAAATGCATGAAAACAAAAATACCGAGTCTGAAGCTGCCTCCCATGGCGTTGGTTGGTAGACCATGAAGTTGATTCCCGCCTCTAAGCATCTCTGTGCCAGCACTCGGCCTACGCTCTCACAAGCCACCACATTTCTGGTACTATAAAGGTACTTTTTAATAGCCCATTCTCGAGTGGATGCTGAAACCACAACCTTGCCATTTTGATGTTCCACATATGCTTCTACATGATGCTGAGTCCTTATAACTCGCAACCTAAATGCAGTGAGAAGATAATAAAATCATAATCTGTATCTTAATGTTACATTCAGGCAAATAAATGGCTAAATATTTGTCTACAATCCAGTGTTTGGTTAATTTACTTCAACATATTTAACTTGGATTTTGCTTGGGAAAAGTTTTTCCTCCACCTTTATGAGAATATCCTTAATAATAACAAACTAAATAGTTCCACTTAACCTCAAGTATCATGAAGACATTTGTTTCTGAAGAGCTGTTTTATTTATGTATCTACTTCAAAAAGGGATTTGAAGAGGCAGAGCTAAGTTACTAAACATACACATGATGTGGATATACTTATTCTTTGCTTTTATTTTATAGCTAGCACCAAAATAAATGTAAAATGGAGCAAAAATTTAAATGTAAAAACTGAAATCATAACAGTACTAGAAGAAAACATGGGAATTGTTTTTATAATCTCAGGGTAAGCATATTTAAATATGACATCAAACCATGTCATATGGCTTTTATTATTATTATTATTATTTGAGATGGAGTTTCGCTTGTTGCCCAGGCTGGAGTGCAATGGCGAGTGATCTTGGCTCACTGCACCCTCCACCTCCCGGGTTCGAGCGATTCTCCTGCCTCAGCCTCCCAAGAAGCTGGAATTGCAGGCATGCGCCACCATGCCAGCTAATTTTGTAGTATTTTTAGTAGAGACAGGGTTTCTCCACGTTGGTCAGGCTGGTTGCGAACTCCCAACCTCAGAAGTTCCACCTGCCTCAGCCTCCCAAAGCGTTGGGATTACAGGCGTGAGCCACTGCACCCAGCCTGGCTTTCATTATTTTTTTAGAGACAGGGTCTCACTCTGTCACCCAGGTTGGAGTACAGTAGTGTAACCACAGCTCACTGTAGCCTCAAACTCCTAGGCTCAAGCAACCCTCCAGCCTTAGTTTCCCAAGTTGTTGGCATTACAGGTGCATGCCACTGCACCAAGCTAATTTTAATTTTATTCTGTAGAGACAGGGTCTCACTATGTTGCCCTGGCTGGTATCAAACTCCTGGCCTCAAGTGACCCTCCCTTCTCAACCTCCTAAAGCACCAGGATTATGGGCATGTGCCACCGGGCCCAGCTTCATATGGCCGTTTTTCTTTTTAAGACAAGATCTGTCTCTGTCACCCAGGGTATAGTACAGATGCACAAACTTGACTTACTGGAGCCTCTTGCCTCCTGGGTTTAAGCCGTTCTTCCACCTCAACCTCTCAAGTAGCTGTGACTACAGGTGTATGCCACCACACCCAGCTACTTTTTATATTTTTTGTAGAGACAGAGTTTTACCATGTTTCCCAGGCTGGACTCCAACTCCCAAGCTTAAGCAGTCTGCCCACCTCAGCATCCCAAGTGCTGGGGTTACAGGCTGAGCCAGCATGCCCAGCTCTTCATACGGCATAAAAAAGAAATGATAGACAAAATTTCCTGCATGGTTAAGAAAAAAGTAAAATGAAGTCAAAAGAAAAGCAATGAAACAAAAAATATTTTAGGCTGGGTATATGACTCACGCTTATAACCCCAGCACTTTAGGAGGCTGAGGCTGGAGGACTGCTGGAGCCCAGGAGTTTAAGACCAGCCCAGAAAACATAGTGACACCGTGTCTCTACAGAAAAATAGATAAAATCAGCCAGGCATGGTGGCATGCACCTGTAGTCCCAGCTATTTGGGAGGCTGAGGTGGGAAGATTGCTTGAGCCTGGGAGGTTGTAGCTGCAGTGAGCCGTGATCATGCTCTGTACTCCAGCCTGGGAGACAGAGTAGAACCTTGTCACAAAAATACTAAAACAAAACTTCAAAGGCAAAGCATTATCTGAACAGACTGTTCACAGAAAAAAATATTAATGACTCAAACTCATAAAAATATGCCCAATCTCACTAACAAAATGCATGGGCAAGACAATTCATTGCAACACTGTAATAAAAGATAATCATCCACTGGGGGCCAGTTAAGTAAAATCCATGCAATAGTATTCCATATAGTTAATGAAATGAAGGAAATAATGCTTTATAATGATGATGACAATAGATAGTTAACATTTACTGAGCACTTATTATATGCCAGGCCGGTCTTAAACTGTTAGGTTTGTAAATATAGCTTATGTCTCAATTCTATTATTTTTTCTAAAGCTGCAGAAACTAACACACAAAGGTTAAGTAACTTGAAAATGATTAGAACTAGTAAGTAATGGAGCCATTGGTTTAAGTCCCAGTGTGTGGCTCCGGAGTCAATGCTCTTAACTGCCCTGAACAATCTCCAAGATGTATTTTTAAGTGCGTGCTTGGGGTGGTTGAGAGTGGTGGTGAAGAAGGTTGCCAACGTGTTTATGGTATGCTAAGATTTATGATTTTTAAAAGTTTTTGCTTATTTGCATAGACTATCTCTAGAAGGACACACAAGAAACTGTACTCCCTTTGGATTTTATAACATATATACATATTATACTTTAGAAAGTTAAGTTTAAGTTAAAGAAAACACACCCAAATCAGAAGAGTCTCACTAGGATTCTTATGTGAAATAGAAAAGCCACTAGATTTAGAAATATGGATTCTACTCCTGGTTTTCCTGGTGGCTCTAGTAAAAATCACAGTCTCTTAAACCAGGAGTCAACAATCTTTTTTTACAAAGTGCCAGACAGTAAATATTTTAGGCTTTGTAGGCCATACAGTTTCTGCTGAAACTGTTCAACTCAGCCACTGTAGTAGTAGAACAGCCAGTTGATCTGTAAACAAATGAGAATGGGTACAGCTATGTTCTAAGAAAACTTTCTTTGTGGACAATTAAGTTTGATTTTCATTTAATTTTCACAAGTCACAAACGATTCTTTTAATTTTTTTTTTTTGAGACGGAGTTTTGTTCTTGTTACCCAGGCTGGAGTGCAATGGTGCGATCTTGGCTCACCGCAACCTCCGCCTCCTGGGTTCAGGCAATTCTCCCGCCTTTGCCTCCTGAGTAGCTGGGATTACAGGCACACGCCGCCATGCCCAGCTAATTTTTTGTATTTTTAGTAGAGATGGGGTTTCACCATGTTGACCAGGATGGTCTCGATCCCTTGACCTCGTGATCCACCGGCCTCGGCCTCCCAAAGTGCTGGGATTACAGGCTTGAGCCACCGCGCCCGGCCGGCTCTTCTAATATTTTTTAACTTAAAAAAGTGAAAACAATTTTTTAGCTCACAAGCTACCTTTGGCCCACAGGCCATAGTTTCCTGACCCCTGTCTTAAACCATTTCAAAGAAGGGCCCGATTCATTATGTCAAGGTCATTTTCTACCATAATATTCTAAAATATTGTGAGTAGGGCAGACAGAGAAAAAATGAGAAAACACATCTCTAGTTGTTTAAATGATACAAATATGAGGTGAAAGGAATATGTTGGGGCCAGGCGCAGTAGCTCATGTCTATAATCCCAACACTTTGGGAGGCTAAGCCAGGCAGATCTCTTGAGCTCACTACTTCGAGACCAACCTTTTCAATGGTAAAACCCTATCTTTGCAAAAAAAAAAAACCAAAAAAAAAATTAGCTAGGCATAGTGGTATGTGCCTGCAATCCCAGACACGCAGGAGACTGAGCTGGGAGAATTGTTTTGAGCCTGGGAGGTGGAGGTTGCAGTGAGTTAAGATCAGACCACTGCACTCCAGCCTGGGTGACAGAGCCAGATGTTGTCTCAAACAAAACAAAACAAATTAGGCGGGAGTAGTGGCATGCGCCTGTAGTCCCAGCCACTCAGGAAGCTGAGGTGGGAGGATTGCTTGAGGCTGGGGAGGTCAAGGCTGGAGAGAGCAGAGATCATGCCACTGCATTCTAGCCTGGGCAAAAGAGCCAGATCCTGTCTGAAAAACAAAGAAAAAAGAAAGTAATAGGTTGGGTGTTTCAAAAGATTTTTAGCCTTCAGATTCAGATTATTTAAAAATTGAGGGCCAGGCACGGTGGCTCACGCCTATAATCCCAGCACTTTGGGAGGCCGAGGCAGGTGGATCAAGAGGTCAAGAAATCGAGACCATCCTGGTCAACATGGTGAAACCCCGACTCTACTAAAAACACAAAAATTAGCTGGGCATGGTGGTGCACGCCTGTAGTCCCAGCTACTTGGGAGGCTGAAGCAGGAGAATTGTTTGAACCCGGGAGGCGGAGGTTGCGGTGAGCCGAGATCGTGCCATTGCACTGCAGCCTGGGTAACGAGCAAAACTCCGTCTCAAAAAAAAAAAAAAAAAAAAATTGAATTTTTCTATTTTTAGTAAAGACAGGGTTTCACCATGTTGGCAAGGCTGGTCTCAAACTCCTGACCTCAGATGCTCCGTCTGCCTCGGCCTCCCAAAGTGATGGGATTACAGACATCAGACATTCTGCCCCGGCCAGAATGATCTTTAAAAACCAGTTCTGGCTCAAGCTTTAAATCCTCTCGTAGTGTCACATTACAGTGCAAATAAACTCTGAAATGCTTATCTTGATTTACAAAGCTAATGATCTGTCTCTTCCTTACCCTCCATGGTCATCTTAGGCCAGTTACCCTCTGCTCACTTAACTTCAGAACCACAAGCCCTTCAGTTCCTCAAACACCCCAGCTCATTTCCACCCCAGCAGGTTCCTCAGCTTGGAGTGCTCTTTCTGACAGATGACTGGGCTTCTTCCTCTTAGATTTCAGCTTTTTAAATGTCACCTCCTCAGACAGGCCTTAGTAGGTACCCCGTCCTCTATTCTAACATCTTCTTTAAATATCCCCATCACACTTATTGTTTGTTCCAGCCCCTCTGCCAACCCCGCCTCTACTCGCCGCAAGGCAGCTTCCTGGGAGAGTGCCTGGCGTTGAATGAATAAATGAATGAATTAATGAAAATAGTCTGTAGAGTGCAGTGTCCTGCTGTCAATCACAAGCAGACTTAATTACCTGTGCCAGAACTCACGGGAGGGCCACACCGTCCGCCAGCCCCGCTCTTTCCTGGCTACAGATAAGAGCTCCAGGTTCCGGGGGTTCCGGTTGGTGAACTCTGGGGCGACAGCCTCGTTTTCCACAGGGTCCACTTCAGGTTTCGCCGCTGGCTCGGAGCTGGTTGAGAGAGCTGCGAACCCGCACCCTGGGCAACGGAAACAACCGCAAGGGGCTTAAAAATGACGGATACGGACAGCGCACGAACCTGCTCTAATATCTATCCCCATTCACATCCCGAATCTTCAGGCCCGGGAAGGAGGACGAAAAACAAGTATGCCCACGGGGTGGAGTCAGCACGGGGTGGCCCGTCCTTAACTTCCTACTGTGGCCCTCCTACTACCGTGAGCAGTAGGAGGGCCACACCGGATCCAACACCTTTCGATCCGGCACGTCGAACGCACAATAGAACCCGCAGGTTCCAATGTATTGTGCAGGCCCTGGCGACTGAGCTGGGAGAAGGGGGACAAGACCAATTACCACGGTTCCTGCAAACCGAGGACAACCCCCAGAACCGCCACCGAAGCGCCATCACTGAGACGATCTCGGAAAAGCCAGGCCTCCCTTTCCTCATGGATGACTCGGTCGCTCGCTGGCCGCAGCCATATCAAGTGAGGGAAAAGCCTTTGGCTTCTGTAGGTCCCCGAACTCTCCACGCCAGACGCTCTCGACCCGGAAGCAGCAAGTCCCCTACCACTGAGTGGCCAACAGGGCGATCCGTTATCCCGCACTGCCAATCACCGCTCACGTCGAGGGTCACGCAGGCCCTGGAGCCCACTAACAACATCGTAGCAACGCCCACGACCAAGGCACTCACAACTTCACGTCACCATATTTGAGTTCCGTTCGTAGAGTTTGGGCGGTCATTGCCTGGCCCACACACACACACCCCAACAGGGCACCGCACAGAAATCCCGCAGGGCAACATGAAGTTCTCTCCTTAAAAAAGGGTGGTTGTCTTCCTCGAACCAAAAATTTTCCCATTTGGCCGGCTGGAAAAACTGCCTCCTCTCACCCAGGTTTGTGCCCCTAAACTTATGCTCCTGAGGGCTGGAGCCAAGCCGGCCGATCTGCCTCACGCTCCCCGGTTAGGGACAAGAAAGAGACACTAAAGCTGGCCGGTCGCGGTTGCTCATGCCTGTAATCCCAGCACTTTGGGAGGCCGAGGCGGGTGGATCACCAGGTCAAGAGATCGAGACAATCCTGGTCAACATGGTGAAACCCCGTCTCGACTAAAAATACAAAAAATTAGCTGGGCATGGTGGCGCGTGCCTGTAATCCCAGCTACTCAGGAGGCTGAGGCAGGAGAATTGCCTGAACCCAGGAAGCGGAGGTTGCGGTGAGCCGAGATCGCGCCACTGCACTCCAGCCTAGGTAACAAGAGCGAAACTCCGTCCCAAAAAAAAAAAAAAAAAAAAAGACACTAAAGCTAAAACGGAAGACTCGCTCAGAACCCCAGCTTTGGCTTAGAGAAGGGCCCGCCCCTCCCGTTACACCCCAACTCCAAGCTCCACCCTTCCTACAATCTTTTCTAGAAGGCACTAGAACACCCACTGCGTCTGCGCAATGCTGCTTGAGGCGAAAGTTCAGCCTCTTCCCAGCTGGGCAAGATCCGACTTCCGTTCTCCAATTTCGCGCCCTTCCCTTCGGCTGTTTAATTGGACAAAAATGCTGAGCCCGCCCTTCCGGGCCCCTAACTTCCGTCACAGTCCCGTTTTTCTACCTGTTGACCCCACGTCTTCTTTCCCGCCGTGCCCCGCGGCTGGGTCGGGGCAGCAGTGAATCGGGTGGGGCGGTGTTACCCAGCAGCTCTCGCGACATCGCTCGGTTCCGCTCCAGGCCGTCGTCGTTCCTGCTGTGGTCGTCGGTCGGCCGAGGGGCCGCGATACTGGTTCCCCGCGGTGTGAGCAGAATTCGACGTGTACTGCTGTCGTGAAAATGGAGGGGCCTTTGTCCGTGTTCGGGGACCGCAGCACTGGGGAGGCGATCCGATCCCAGAACGGTAAGTGCAGGCCGGGCCTGGGTCGGGTTCGCTGGGGGGGCGGACGGAGTCCCACCGCTACCAGCCCGCGGCTGCCCTCTTTGGGCCTTTCCTTCTTTACCTCCGCCGAAAGGGCCCCGGGGCACAGCGACCGAACCCTTTCTCAGCGGGTAGGAGCCCAGGAGCACGCAGCAGGGTTTTGAGACCGGCACCGCGTGGGTGTGGTGTCAGGGGCGACGTTGGAAACGTGCCTCTCCGCGGGAAAGCGAGGCCTCCCGGGCTCGCACGTGCGGGCCACGCCTCGCACCCCCTTTTGTAATAGGGCAACCCCCTGAGTGTCCGTGTTAGACGCTAGGTTTCCCAGAAAACAGTAGGTTGACCCGCGTGCCCTCGGATGAGCCCGGTGCCCTGTCCACCCGCAACTGCCGTCGAGGTCGGGCGCTCGGCGTCCAGCTTTGTCCGGGTTGACAGCTTCTTATAGTGTAGTTAGCCTAGGAAGCGCTACTCGAGTTCGTTGACCCCAGGAGACGGCAGCGCCAACTAGCTTCCCTATTGAACTACCGATTTTTTTTTCCTCACAGATGAGTAAAAACTTGCAGGATCTGAAGGAAAAGGCTGGTATAGGTATACGAAGTGGCAGAGCATGAAAATTGTGGTTACTACTCTTTTTTAGTTCTCCCACCATCAGATCCGAGTCCGCCAAATCAAAGCTTTACCAAACAGGCTCGCTTTGTTTAGACGTGGGGTCCCACTGTCACCCAGGCGGGAGTGCCATCGTAGCTCACTGCAGTCTCCCAGTACAGGCCCGTGCCGCCACATCCAGCTTTTTTTATTTTTATTTTTTGTAGAAATGAGTTTAGTTATATTTGGCGGAGGTGGGGCGGGGGACGGGGGGGACGGGCTCAAACTCCTGGCATCAAGCATTCTTTCTGCTTGATTCAGTGTTGGGATTACAGGTGTGTGAACCACAATGTCCAGCCCCATTTAGACTCTTAGATGGTTTTTAAACAATTAACACAGATGTGTAGACTGGGGAAATACAGGGACTGTTGGATGTCATTTACCTTCTTTAGGCTGAAATTATTCTTTATGGATTATTCTCATTTCTTTGTTTCTTTCTTTTCTTTTTTTTAACTTGTCTACAGTTATGGCTGCAGCTTCGATTGCCAATATTGTAAAAAGTTCTCTTGGTCCAGTTGGCTTGGATAAAATGTTGGTGGATGATATTGGTGTAAGTAGATGTAACTGTTGTGTTGGTTGCCTTCAAGTAAAACTATCTTCAGTGTTTTGTTACGTTTATTCTTTGATTTTATCAGAATCCAGGTACTGGAAGGTGATGTTAAAGGTGCATGTGTTATTAAAATGGGGCTGTGTTGGTTATAAGTGGTTCATATTTTTTCCTGCTGATTTCTTAGGATGTAACCATTACTAACGATGGTGCAACCATTCTGAAGTTACTGGAGGTCGAACATCCTGCAGCTAAAGTTCTTTGTGAGCTGGCTGATCTGCAAGACAAAGAAGTTGGAGATGGAACTACCTCCGTGGTAGGTAGACTGGCTAAGAAATGATCATTTTTCTAAAAACGACTTTCAGAGTTGAAGCCATAAGTGAGTCATTTGTGCTGTGTTAGAAATAAGTTATATATTCTAAATGCCCAGAAGGCTGAGCAAAAAGAAAAAACAAAAGAAGTTAAACATTTAAGAGGGAAAATAAGTTTCTCAGGTGCAGATTCAGAAACAAAATTTGTAAGTTGATAGTTATAGCTAGTCAGTACAATTTAAGTAGGAAAGAATTTGAGTTCGTTTAACATAGCCCTGTTTTTTAAATGTTGGTATTCAGATAACATATTTTTTATGGTCTCTCAAAAGTCTTGTTTCCTCCTCCATCAGGTCTTGAGACTTGGAAAGCTCTGAACTTTTCTAATTATCTGGAGGACAAAATGTTACCAATTTGGCAGGGTGTGTCAGGGGAGCAATGTTTTTATATTATTATTATTATTATTATTTTTTTTTTTTTTGAGACGGAGTTTCGCTCTTGTTACCCAGGCGGGAGTGCAGTGGCGCCATCTCGGCTCACCGCAACCTCCACCTCCTGGGTTCAGGCAATTCTCCTGCCTCAGCCTCCTGAGTAGCTGGGACTACAGGCACGCGCCACCATGCCCAGCTAATTTTTTGTATTTTTAGTCGAGACGGGGTTTCACCGTGTTGACCAGGATGGGTCTCGATCTCTTGACCTCGTGATCCACCCGCCTCGGCCTCCCAAAGTGCTGGGATTACAGGTGTTTTTATATTATTTTTTAAAGAGACCATCTGTAGCACAGGCTGAAGTCCTGTGGTATTGTCATATCTCACTGCAGCTTGGAACTCCTGGGCTCAAGCAATCCTTCTGCCTTAGCCTACCAGAGTGCTTTGGCTTGCAGGCATATGCCACCTCAACCAACTTAGTAGTTTCAGTAAAAAACTTTTTGTTTTGGTAGAGACAGGGTCTCACTGTGTTTCCCAGGCTAGTCTTGAACTCCTGGCCTCAAGTGATCCTCCCTTCTCGGCCTCTTACAGTGCTGGGATTATGAGCATGAGCTGCTGCACCCAGCCTGTTTCATTTTTTAAATCCTGACAGGTAATCTCAGGAATTCATAATGGGAGTGTGAGAAATTAATACATCATGATCTGACAGTGTGATCTTATCGAGTCGGTACACGTGATATATAGTATGAACTCTTCATAGATCATCCAACACTTTGGTATAGTAGAAACACTGTCGTTTGGTGAGAAAGATATTAATTCTGGAGAAACAAAAGATAGTTTGTGGAGAAATTGTATTTCTAGATTAAACTTCAGCCATGAAAGAATGGAATCTATTCCTAAAATATGAATATGATCTTTGTCTAACTTATGATAATGTGACTTAACAAATACTGTAGTTTTCCCCCCATGAGAAGCTGAAAGATTTTAAGTCTTTTTAGTTTAAAAATATTTAGTAGTGTTTCATATCAACTTACAAGAACTATTCTTTTTTTAAATAAGCCAAATAAGAGCCTAATATAGATCATATGAATAGTCAAACTCAGTTTAGCTTCTGTTGAGCACTGTCTCTAAAGGTAATGGATGTGTTGTGCTGCTGAACTCGTTTCTTAGAACCTTTTTGTGGCTTCTATCCAGTTTTAGCCATTTGCATTTGTATGTAATACAGTAAGCCCTCACTGAATATCCACAATGAAGTCATGGAAACTGACTTTAAGAGAAAAGATGATTTGTAAAAAATAACAGTTTTCCTCCCCCATCAGGGTTACAGTAAATAGCTGTATTTGGTATTTGACAAATTGCTGTCCATTGTTTTGTCTAAAGTGGCAGTTTCCAAGAATTTGTGAAAAACATTGAGGACTTAAAGTGTTTTGTAGAGTTCTCCTTCTCCCACCTCCCAGGTTTCTACTAACCAGTTAATTCATTTCACCACCACCATCCTGGTTAATAACATATGGTGATTTTAGTGTCATTTCATATGTAGTGCACATGTTGAGTATCAGGCATACTCAGATCAATGAATGTTTTCTCAACAGGTTATTATTGCAGCAGAACTCCTAAAAAATGCAGATGAATTAGTCAAACAGAAAATTCATCCCACATCAGTTATTAGTGGCTATCGACTTGCTTGCAAGTAAGATTGTTTGCATTCAGAGAAAAATTTTTTGATGTAATAGTTGTAACAGTGTGTTGTCTTAATGTTTTGATTAATAACTGATTTTTAATTTGAAAAAGCAGTGTTACAGCATTTAAATAATAATATTTGTCATTAGAAACTTGGATCAGTATCTTTTTTTCCCATTTGACTACCACATTTTCTCTTAATAATAGATTTTAGTGGCTATGCTTATGGGATAGATTAAATTTGCCATGATCTGAAGAGGGAGGGTCTTTTCGTGTCCTCCTCCTATATGAAATGGCTGAACAGATCTTATGACATTTTGGCTCTGTTAAGCATGATGAACACAAAGAGTTTGAGTAGTGACTTTACAAGCCTTTGTCTCCTCCACGCTTTTAAACAGGGAAGCAGTGCGTTATATCAATGAAAACCTAATTGTTAACACAGATGAACTAGGAAGAGATTGCCTGATCAATGCTGCCAAGACATCCATGTCTTCCAAAATCATTGGAATGTATCCTTGTCGATGTCAGAAAAAAAAAATAGGCTTTTTAAAACATAAGACTTTGAGATGGGCATGGTAGTGTATGCCTGTAGTTCCAGATGTTAAAAAGGGTGAGGCAGGAGGATTAATTGATCCTAAGAGTTCCAGTCCAATGTGGGCAACATAGCAAGATTGTGTATGTGTGTTTATGCAATATCAGCAGTATCAATTTTGTGCAATAAAATATTAAATACCTATTATGCAAATTGATATCATTAGGAGTAATGCTGTGTTTAAATTGTTGCCTTCCTTGCTTTTTTAGGGCAAAAAGGTAATAGCATGTCTAAAAGTGATATGAATTGCAGATAGTGATGAATAATGTACCATTTTGATGACATAAATAATCCCTGCTTCTTTAATGGATTAGATTACTAAAAGGAAGTTCCTTCAAATTAACCTTGATTTTTCCATGTGTACCTTTGTCCATTCCAAGTCTGTTACTGTCCTTAACTTTTGGCTTAGAAATGGTGATTTCTTTGCTAACATGGTAGTAGATGCTGTACTTGCTATTAAATACACAGATATAAGAGGCCAGCCGCGCTATCCAGTCAATTCTGTTAATATTTTGAAAGCCCATGGGAGAAGTCAAACGGAGAGTATGCTGATCAGTGGCTATGCGCTCAACTGTGTGGTAGGATCCCAGGGTAAGGTTCAGGATTTGATTTATAGAATGAGATTGCTACAGCTTAAAACTAGCTTTTAGTGGGTTATGTGCAATACATCTTTTTGTAATTTAAAGCACATATGTCTTAGAAGGAATGTAAATTTAAAGAACGTGCATTTAGTGCTGTAAGAATTTTCTAAGTTAAAATGTAATGAAATTTAGTCAATTTATATGTTTACATGCAACTGATTATAATACTCTTTATTATGCTTTTAAGGATAGATGTAGTAACTTAATCTTATATTCAATTATAGGCATGCCCAAGAGAATTGTAAATGCAAAAATTGCTTGCCTTGACTTTAGCCTGCAAAAAACAAAAATGAAGCTTGGTGTACAGGTGGTCATTACAGACCCTGAAAAACTGGACCAAATTAGACAGAGGTATGTCCAGAAATGATTTTTGGCCTTTTAAGTGTGAGTGTCTTGGAGCAGTTTAACATTTTTGGCCAAGTCAAACTGTTTTACGTAAACTTCCAGAAAAATTAGTCCGGTATTTTAAGAGGGATTTGGGGTTATACAGCCTGTATAAAAATAGGCCTTTTTCTGGAATTTTGGTTTTATCAGTCTATTGACGTTAAAGATATGAAAGACAAGAATCTAATTTCCTCAAAGCAGTACAGAACTCAGCAATTTTGCTGCTGTTTGCTAGATAGTAGAGGTACAAGTGTTATTAGTGGTTGGCAAGTTAGAAGAGCTAATGGTGAAGGTAGTGTGACCCCTGCTGTAAATTTGACTGCCTAACCGTCACTTGAAACAATAAATAGTTTAGGCTGGGCATAGTGGCTCATGCCTATAATCCCAGCACTTTGAGAGGCTGAGGTGGGAAGAAGCCCAGGAAGTCAAGGCTGCAGTGAGCTTTGATTGTACCACTGCACTCCAACCTGGGTGACAGGGTGAGGCCCTGTCTCAAAAACAAAACAATGAATAAGCAGTAGTTAACCAAACCGTCAAGAAAGCTTTGCCAAGGGTAAGAAATGTGCTTTCATCAAAATCAGTCTGCACAGGTATTCTTTTTTCCTTCCTTCCTGATAAAACAAAGTGTCCTTTCTTCCATCAAAGCCAATCCCTCTACAGTAAGTATGCCAGAGTCTGTTTCCTTCTGCTTTGGAGCCTTGCATTCATTGATTCTTCTTTCACACCTGCATCTTCCACTAATTCTGCTCTTTCCTGGATTCTTCTTGTGGCTCTTCTGCCTTTCAAGCCTCTTAATACATCTTCCTGCTGTAGGTACTCCCCGTCCTACATCTTTATAGCCAGATATCATGCGTGATTTACTACACAAAACTTTTCTGGTGCATTTCATCTCTTCCCTTTTCAGCCCTCTTCTCCATTTGCGAGACTGCATGTTAAGGTCGCTAGTGTGAAATTCAGAAGGCATTTTCAGCCTTCTTACGACCTTTAGCAACCCTTTGACTATGTCCTTCTTGAAATGCTTTTGGGGATGGGAGGCCTTGTGATGCTGCATTGTCTATCCCTTTGCCTGGATCACCATCTTCTAATACTCTCCAGTCATTTGTTCCCATGACTTCGTGTATTAGCTTTCTATTCCAGAGACTTTTTTTTTTTTTTTTTGAGACGGAGTTTCGCTCTTGTTACCCAGGCTGGAGTGCAATGGCGTGATCTCGGCTCACCGCAACCTCCGCCTCCTGGGTTCAGGCAATTCTCCTGCCTCAGCCTCCTGAGTAGCTGGGATTACAGGCACGCACCACCATGTCCAGCTAATTTTGTGTATTTTTAGTAGAGACGGGGTTTCACCATGTTGACCAGGATGGTCTCGATCTCTTGACCTCGTGATCCACCCGCCTCGGCCTCCCAAAGTGCTGGGATTACAGGCTTGAGCCACCGCACCCGGCCTCCAGAGACTTCTTAAGCTGTTTCTCTGAGCTCCAAACACACACATGTATCTAATAGAATGCTTTTCAAGCATCTCAAAGTTAACATGTCTAAAACTGAACTTGTGACAATACTGCAAATCTGCTCTTGACCATTTTAATGATGACTCCTCCACACAGGCAGAAAACTAGGAAATATCCTTAACTTAGGTTTTTTGTTTGTACAGCTCATGAATTGTAAGTTCTAATGGTAGAGACAATGATTCCTTTGGCATTGTAGCCTCGTACTTAGTACAGTGTGTAGCACACAGTACCTGTTCAGGAGACAGGCTTCTTTTGAGGTTGATCAGTAATTCATTTTACTTAAAAAATTCTTTGATCTCCGCTGGGCGTGGTGGCTCACGCCTGTAATCCAAGTACTTTGGAGGCCAAGGCGGGCGGATCACTTGAGGTCGGGAGTTAAAAGATGAGCCTGACCAACATGGTGAAACCCTATCTTTAAAAAAAATAAAAATTATTTGATATATTCACATGGCTTAACTCATAGTGACTCCTCAAATCTGTATCTCTTATAGTTTGTGGTTTCCATGCTGTAAGTGACTACCTCCTGGCAGATTCACCCGAGTAACAACAGACTTCATACTTAATCTTGTCCCATACTGAACTCTGATTTCCCATCCTGCCCCCCAAACTGTTGCTATTTATTTTACTCTAGGAGTCACCCAAGCCATAAAATTTGACTTTTCTGTTTAAGCAATTCTCTTGCCTCAATCTCCCAAGTACCTGGGATTACAGGTATCCACCACCATGCCTGTCTAATTTTTTTGTATTTTTAGTAGAGACAGGGTTTTCATCATGTTGGCCAGGCTGGTCTTGAACTCCTGACCTCAGATGATCCACCTGCCTCGGTCTCCCAAAGTGCTGGGATTACAGGTGCGAGCCGTTGCATCCAGCCTGGACTCCTCTCTTCACTTCATCGTCCTGCCTCCTAGGTTAGATTTTATGTCTTTTATGTGCTTGTAATCTCTGCATACCACTTGAGTGACAATTGCTTTGGAGTGTGACTGGTAATCAATCCCTCTCCCCACTAGATCCTTGAAAGCAGGACTGTCATGTTCCCTGTGTTACCATAGTTCTTGATTAGTAATTCAAATTTGGGTTGGGAGAGCTAAGTGGTAATTTTTTAATTTCCTTCAAATTTTCCATGAATTGGACTAATTTAAATTCTGGTCAGAGATAAGAAAGATTAATCTATGGTTATCTTGTGATAAATACTTAATGGAAGTCAAAGCGAAATTATTTTTTTAAAATCACAGAAGGTAACTCCAGGTTATAAAAATACTTTGCAGAGAATCAGATATCACCAAGGAGAGAATTCAGAAGATCCTGGCAACTGGTGCCAATGTTATTCTAACCACTGGTGGAATTGATGATATGTGTCTGAAGTATTTTGTGGAGGCTGGTGCTATGGCAGTTAGAAGAGTTTTAAAAAGGGACCTTAAACGCATTGCTAAAGCTTCTGGAGGTATGTCTTGTGCTGGTTCTCATGTAAAATCCTTTCATTATACCTGACCACACCAGGTCTTTTTACATTGGAATATTGACAGGAAGCAGCTTCAAAAACATTTACATTCTCTTAATGCTTTGTGCTGTCCATACATTTATAGAGCCATTTTTCATGTCACTGAACAAATTCATTAACTGAGTTTGTTGGAAATTCATGAACTGAATTTGATCACTTCAAAAATGGCATATTTCCATTTTAGGATAAAAGGTATGCATTGCCTAACTAAATTCTAAACTTGTATCACTTTTATCACAAATGCTACTGAGTCTACGGATATTAAAATCATGAAAGAGCAATATTTACAGGTACTTTGTAACTCTCTTAATAGCATCTATTCTGTCAACCCTGGCCAATTTGGAAGGTGAAGAAACTTTTGAAGCTGCAATGTTGGGACAGGCAGAAGAAGTGGTCCAAGAGAGAATTTGTGATGATGAGCTGATCTTAATCAAAAAGTAAGAGCTACCTTCTAAAATTGCAAAGTTACACAGGTTTTGTTTAGTAAAACTAGGCTTTCTTCCCATTTATTTGCTGCTTGTAGTCTCACAGTGATATGAGCAGTTATACGCGTGGGATAAAATAACATTGGACCACTGTAAGTTGAGATGAAGTAACCATTTTCATCTCTTCCATATGGACTAGACATTGTTTCTGTATAGTATATCTAAAAATCCTGTGTAGGCAGAATTTAATCAAGGGCACTTTCACTATATATACTTACAAGAATCTCACTTTGTTTTTAACAGCACTAAGGCTCGTACGTCGGCATCAATTATCTTACGTGGGGCAAATGATTTCATGTGTGATGAGATGGAGCGCTCTTTACATGATGCCCTTTGTGTAGTGAAGAGAGTTTTGGAGTCAAAATCTGTGGTTCCAGGTGGGGGTGCTGTAGAAGCAGCCCTGTCCATATACCTTGAAAACTATGCAACCAGCATGGTAAGAAGAGTTATTCCTTGCCTCAGCGGCCTGAGAGCAGTAGCTATGGGCTTTTATTTTTTTACCCTTTTGTGAAGTCACCTAATTATGTTTTTCTCCTAGGGGTCTCGGGAACAGCTTGCTATTGCAGAGTTTGCAAGATCACTTCTTGTTATTCCTAATACACTGGCAGTTAATGCTGCCCAGGACTCCACAGATCTGGTTGCAAAATTAAGAGCTTTTCACAATGAGGCTCAGGTTAACCCAGAACGTAAAAATCTAAAATGGTAAGCATACAGTTTCCCTGTCTTTTTAGCCCTTTGTTGACCTTTGGAAAACAGGATAGTAGTCAACTACAGGGTCAGCAAACATAAACAACACGCTTACCAAATACTACTTAACATGGAAAACTTCACAGCAACCATTTGTTGTTTGGTCACTATAATTCAAGGGATAAATGACTAATTCTTAGCACTGGGGTGCCCTAGTTAACTCTGACTGCAGATCTTTTCCTGTTCCTTGGGTAGAAAGACTACCTACAAGCTATGGGGCTGGGCGAGGTGTCTGTTGCCTATAATCCCAGCACACTGGGAGGCTGAGGCAGGCAGAATAACGAAGTAAGATCCAGACCATAGTGGCCAAATGGCCAAACCCCATCTCTGCTAAAATACAGAAAATTAGCTGGGTGTGATGGCAGGTGCTGTACCCAGCTACTCGGGAGGCTGAGGCAGGAGAATCACTTGAACCCAGGAGGCAGAGGTTACAGTGAGCCGAGATTGCACTACGACACTCCAGCCCAGCAACAGAGCGAGCGAGACACTGTCTCAAAACAACAACAAAACAGATCTCTAGTCCGACTTAAAAATCAAGCTTAATGCCTGAATGAAATAGCTGGAATTAATAGGCCACCTAATTAAGTTGTAAGCGGCCATTTAATAGTTCTTTCTTAATTGCAGGATTGGTCTTGATTTGAGCAATGGTAAACCTCGAGACAACAAACAAGCAGGGGTGTTTGAACCAACCATAGTTAAAGTTAAGAGTTTGAAATTTGCAACAGAAGCTGCAATTACCATTCTTCGAATTGATGATCTTATTAAATTACATCCAGAAAGTAAAGATGATAAACACGGAAGTTACGAAGATGCTGTTCACTCTGGAGCCCTTAATGATTGATCTGTCTCTTTATTTATAACAATGTTAAATTCAATCGTCTTGTAGCTCGAGTATTCATTAAAATACAAGCTGTAAACTTGGGTTTTTGTGATGTAGGAAATGGTTTCCATCTGTGCTTTGGTCCTCTGATTTCACATATAACCTAGTACTTTATTAGTTTAAAAAGAAATTGAGATGGTTCAAAGTTTAAGCAGTTCATGCTCTCTGAACACACATTGCTATTCCCATCCCACCCCCAATGCACAGGGCTGCAACACCACGACTTCCGCCAGTTCTCTCCATTGTGTGTAACAGGGTCACAAGAATTCGACAGCCAGATGCTCCAAGAGGGTGGCCCAAAGCTACAGCCCCTCCTTGAATGTTGACCTAAAAGGGAGAAGAGACTTAGATTGTTTATTCTTCTGTTGACATAGTTTAAAATCCTAAAATTGTCATTTAACTCTTAATGTTGTATTAGCATGCTACCCTTTCAAAGTCAGATTTTCATTTTAACTGCTTAGGAATAAATTCACACCTTTGTGAAAATTCATCCCTGACTATCTTACCTCCTTCCTTTTATGCCAAGTAAGCTAATGTGCTTTTTTACCATGGGAATTAACAAAATAAGTGACCTGGTCTTAGTAACTGGTATTTACCCACACTGCCAAGGCGTGGGAGACAAAATTGCATTGTGAAATTCATTGGAGAGCTCTCGGGATTACTTGTGCATCTTTACCTTCTCTGGGTTTAGTCCAAGTTCTTTAATTATTGCAACAGAGACAGCTGCAAAGGCTTCATTGATTTCAAATATATCAACATCCTCAAGTGACCAACCTGCTTTTGCAACCTAAAGGAAAGATTCATAGAAAAGACATCTAAACTTGGGTGGAAAGGCTAAAGTTAAACTATTCTTTGCTGACATAAATATGAAGTATGCTGCATAATACTGAATGGTCTCTTAACTGCTACTTTGGTTTTTTTTTTTTTTTTTTTTTTTTGAGACGGAGTTTCGCTCTTGTTACCTAGGCTGGAGTGCAATGGCGCGATCTTGGCTCACCGCAACCTCCGCCTCCTGGGTTCAGGCAGTTCTCCTGCCTCAGTCTCCCGAGTAGCTGGGATTACAGGCACGCGCCACCATGCCCAGCTAATTTTTTGTATTTTTACTAGAGACGGGGTTTCACCATGTATACCAGGATGGTCTCGATCTCGACCTCGTGATCCACCCACCTCGGCCTCCCAAAGTGCTGGGATTACAGGCTTCAGCCACCATGCCCGACCTAAATACAGTGACATTTTCATACATTTTTGCCTTAGTGATACCCATTCCATCGAAAAGGTTAAGGATGTGATCTAAAAGATGCCTTAGAATTTCTAAGTTGTCTTAAATTTTGAACCAGTAGCGTCTGTTATGTGTACTGAAGGGTAATGAAACAATCAGTTCCCCTAAAAAGCAGGTGATGTAAATGCTCTCAGTGGCTGGGGATAGTGGCTCACACCTGTAATCTTAATGCTTTCAGAGCCTAAGGCAAGAGGATCACTTGAGCTCAGGAGTTCAAAACCAGCCTGGGCAACACGAGACCTTTTCTGTACAAAATATTAAGAAGTTAGGCACCGTGGTGCACCTGTAGTTAAGCTAACTCAGGAGGCTGAAGCTGGAGGAATATCTGAGCCCAGGCATTCTGAGGCTGCAGTGAACTATATGATAATGCCACTGCACTCCAGCCTGGACGACAGACCAAGACCTTACCTCAAAAATAGAAATAAATGGGGGCCCAAAGTGGCTCCGGCCGGATGTTGCGGTGCTTGCGAAGGCGAGGCCAAGAGTTCAAGGCCAACCAACCTCAGCAACCTTACAAGCTCTCATTGATTGGCAAAAAAAAAGAAAAAGAAAGAAATGTTCTTGGTTCTCTTACGGTAGGAAAAGACTACAGAACAACTAAATTGAATAAGCTCATTTAAGGCTAACAGGAAGACCAATTTCATAAAAGGGAACAGAGTTATACTCACAGCTTGCTTTATGGCTGGAATTGGTCCTATTCCCATAATGGAAGGCTCCACACCCACTTGCGACCAGGAAACTATCTGTGCTAAAGGTGTAAGCCCACGTTTACCAGCTTCTGACTTCTTCATAAGAACCACAGCTGCAGCACCATCATTCATTCCTGTAAAATATGAGTGACTTGATTTCTACAATGCTTATTAACTTCAGTTACATACTGGCTTCTTTACCACCTGAAGACATGAGTTAAATGATTTTTACATGTTGACTAAGGCATTTACTATAATTCAACAGGCTTTACAGTATACATAGAAATTATTTTTGACAACATATTGACCACAAAACTTTCCAACTAGAGAAAGTGGTAGGATAATAGCAGTCAGGGCTGGGTGTGGTAGCTCACACCTGTAATCCCAGCACTGCAGGAGGCAGCTCGCTCTTGTTACCCAGGCTGGAGTGCAATGGCGCGATCTCGGCTCACCGCAACCTCCGCCTCCTGGGTTCAGGCAATTCTCCTGCCTCAGCCTCCCGAGTAGCTGGGATTACAGGCACGCGCCACCATGCCCAGCTAATTTTTTGTATTTTGAGTAGAGACGGGGTTTCACCATGTTGACTAGGATCACCTGCAGTCAGGAGTTCGAGACCAGCCTGACCAATATGGTGAAACCCCTGTCTCTATTAAAAATAGAAAAATTAGCCAGGTGTGGTGGTGTGCACCTGTAGTCCCAGCTACTCAGGAGGCTGAGACAGGAGAATTGCTTGACACCAGGAGGCGGACATTACAGTGAGCTGAGATTGCACCACTGCACTCCAGCCTGGGTGACAGAGTGAGACTCCATCTCAATTAAAAAAAAAAAAAAAAAAAAAAAGATTACAGCAGTCAGGGAGGGGAGATCTCTGGAAGGAAATGGAAGAATAATAAGCCTGGGCATCACAAGGAGGTATTAGGAGTTTCTAGTACTGGAAAAATACAAATGTAGATATACTGAAGTTCCCTAATTTACTTTTCATTTAGTTGTCTAGTTGGGATGTCAAGAAACCAAAATAATTATTTCAGTATAGGTTGTCAATGATCAGATAGAAATGACATGTTTCCTTAAACTTTTAAGAATAATTTTGTGGCTGGGCACGGTGGCTCAAGCCTGTAATCCCAGCACTTTGGGAGGCCGATGCGGGTGGATCACGAGGTCAAGAGATCGAGACCATCCTAGTCAACATGGTGAAACCTCGTCTCTACTCAAAATACAAAAAATTAGCTGGGCATGGTGGCGCGTGCCTGTAATCCCAGCTACTCGGGAGGCTGAGGCAGGAGAATTGCCTGAACCCAGGAGGCGGAGGTTGCGGTGAGCCGAGATTGCACCATTGCGCTCCAGCCTGGGTAACAAGAGCGAAACTCCGTCTAAAAAAAAAAAAAAAAAAAAGTAATTTTGTATATAAATAGAAAAATATTCACTTGGTAGACCTTACAGAACATAGTATATGTTCTGTACATACTTGGTTCTGTATTCACTTGGTAGACCTTACAGAACATTTCCCAGATGTCCTACAGAAAATCTAACCTGAAGCATTAGCTGGGGTGACGGTTCCTGTTCCATCTGTAAGAAAGTAAGGTTTTAGCTTGGACATAGCCTCTATGTTGCTCCCATGGCGAGGAAACTCATCCGTTTTAACTTCAATAAGACCTAAATGAAGGAAAACCAATTACTCAAGATTACTCCAGAGACAGAAGTAAAGTGTGCTGGGAATAGTGGGTTTCTCAGACATGGAACATGAGGATTCATACTTGGCAGAAAGGTTTTAATATGTAACCACTTTGATTACAATAGGAGGAAAGTACACACAAGAATTATTGTACATGAAAACAATTTATCCTTATGAGACACCTGTGTTTTACAAATCCACATCCCTTCCTGAGGAAAGTAGTTACCAGGGACCTGTTTGTGTAAAGTTCTGCTGTGGTTTGGGTCACAGTACTTGGCTGGATACAAGTGAGAGGATCAGGGAGTCTCAAAGCCAATCCTGCACTGCCGGCTGGACATAAGAGATGTCAGTTATCAAAAAGGGAGCTTGATGGTAGCATTCTGTGTTAGAAAATAGCGAGTGGCCAGGCGCAGTGGCTCAAGCCTGTAGTCCCAGCACCTTGGGAGGCCGAGGTGGGCAGATGACAAAGTCAGGAGTTCGAGACCAGCCTGGCCAGCATGGAGAAACCCCATCTCTGCTAAAAATACAAAAATTAGCTGGGTGTGGTGCAATGCACCTGTAATCCCAGCTACTTGGGAGGCTGAGGCAGGAGAATCACTTGAACCCAGGAGGTGGAGGGTGCAGTGCGCCAAGATCACGCCACTGCACTCCAACATGAGCAACAAGAGTGAAACTCCATCTCAGAAAAAAAAAAAAAATAGTGAGTGACCCCAAAAGATCCACCCTTTAGAAATGTGAAGGGGAGACACACACACAAGCAGCAAGAAGTAATGGGTGTCCACTTCTGAGGAGGTTGAGCCTATACAGGAAACAGGTCAGCTGGTGCCTCCTAACAACCATGAGCCAATGCTCCAGTTTCTCATAAAACCTGCTGTATGCGCACAGCAGTCACGGGCACTCTGGAACCAAGAGTGTCTGAATGCTGACATAGTTCCCATGTTGCCATGTTCTGTAAACCCATCACCTCCTCCCCACATTCATGTATCCAGGACATATCTTTACACCCTAAAAAACATAACTAACATATAATTTTTAAAGATTCATATGTATTACTCTTTTAGATGTTACTCGTTCCTATAAATAGGTTGATGTTTAATTAAACCATTATGATATACTCACCTTTTCTAGATGACACAAAAACTGGTACAATCTCTTTGTCAAAATGGCCAGCTTTCTGTGCATTCTCTGTCCTGTTCTGGGACAGAACTGCAACCTTGTCCTGATCTTCTCTACTCACTTGCCACTTTTTAGCTACATTTTCAGCTGGAAAAGAAGAAAAATAGCAAAACCTAACATTTTCATGAACTGGCATTTGATAGCTCAAGTTGTCCACATGTGACCATGCACTGACCACACATGCTAGCAGGGTCAGGGTGGCCTATGCAGTGCTGTGTGGGGTGGCCCTGCCTGCCACTGGCAGTGCGTTTGCAAATGTTGTAATGACTCTCCTACCCTTTCTACATAATTGTAAACTTTCAGAAATTTCCTTCACCCGGAGTCACCATTTATATTTTCCCTCCATTTGCTTTAATGCTTTTATTCTGAACCATTTGAGAGCAAGTTGGAGATATGATGCCTTTTTAGCCTTAAATTTTAATTTCAGTGTATACTTCCCCCAAACAAGGTGACTTTCTTAAGTAAGCACAGTTACAAAACTCAGGAAATTTGGCCAAGTGTGGCAGCTCACACCTGTAATCCCAGCACTTTGGGAGGCTGAGGCAGGAGGATCACTTGAGCTGAGGACTTTGAGACCAGCCTGAGCAACAAGGCGAGACCCTGTCTTCACTCAAAATAAATTTAGCCAGGCATGGTGTGTGTGGCACGTAGCTAGTAGTCCTAGCTGCTCAGGAGGCTGAGGCAGGAGGATCACTTAAGCCTAGGAGTTCAAGGCTGCAGTGAGGTGTGATCGTGCCTCTGCACTCCAGCCTGGGTGACCCTGTCTCACAAAACAAAACAAAAATCAGGAAATTTAACATGAATCAAATGCTATTATCTAATCCTTGGTCCATATTCAAATTTCATGCCCTTCTAGCTCCTTTATTTCTTCAGTCCAGGAGCCAATAAAGAAGCATGCATTGTACTCAACTATCAATCTCTCTCAGTTGCTTTTATCTGGAACAGTTCTTCAGATTATGTTTCTTAAACTTGGTATTTCTGAAGAACATGGGCCAGTTCTTTTGTTGGGGGTCATCAACTTTGATTTGTGTGACCTCAGGATTGGATTAAGATTCTGCCAAAAGGCAGGTGTACCACTGAATGATGGTACAATTTTTCTCAGTGAATCTTTTTTTTTTTTGAGATGGAGTTTCGCTCGTTACCCAGGCTGGAGTGCAATGGCGCGATCTCAGCTCACCGCAACCTCCGCCTCCTGGGTTCAGGCAATTCTCCTACCTCAGCCTCCTGAGTAGCTGGGATTACAGGCACGTGCCACCATGCCCAGCTAATTTTTTTGTATTTTAAGTAGAGACGGGGTAGTGAATCTTATTAAGACACAAATGACAATCAGTTGTATCCCAGGCGATGTTATCTTTGATCATTTGGTTAAAATGGGTTGGTATTCACCAGGTTTCTAGCTTTTAAAGGCACCATTTTTTCATTTAAAAGTAATCAAACAGGCCAGGTGCAGTGGCTCAAGCCTGTAATCCCAGCACTTTGGGAGGCCGAGGCGGGTGGATCACGAGGTCAAGAGATTGAGACCAGCTTGGTCAACATGGTGAACCCCGTCTCTACTAAAAAAAATACAAAAAATTAGCTGGGCATGGTGGCTCATGCCTGTAATCCCAGCTATTCAGGAGGTTGAGGCAGGAGAATTGCCTGAACCCAGGAGGCAGAGGTTGTGGTGAGCCGAGATCACGCCATTGCACTCCAGCTTGGGAAACAAGAGCGAAACTCCGTCTCAAAAAAAAAAAAAAGTAATCAATAATGTATGGAAGGTTATTTTGAGATTGTCAAAATATCTTCTTCCCCATCATATTTCACCCACTAGTTTTAGCATTCATTCATTCCTGACTTTCTAACTCCAACATTCCCTCTATTGGTATTAATTGTCAATTTACTGTAAAGAAAAGCTTTTCCTTTTCTCTCCATTTATTCAGTTATTTATATCAGGATGGACTCATATCTTTTCATTTTATTGAATAAGTTATAACCCATTACTATCATCACTTACTTTGATGCTGAAATTGTTCAAAACTTGGAGAGTTATAACCCATTACTATCATTACTGACCTTGTTGCTCAAATTGTTCAAAATTCCACTACAGGAAAGTGGAACCCTGTAGGCTGCCTCCTGTGTACTTGTGACATATCCCTAAGCATGTCCTTATTTTTTTTAGCACTTTTTCCCCAGCCTTGGAAAGTGCCATTTCTCCAAAGAACATTAGTTCCTTTTAGTGGAGAAATGTATTTGGAAACAAAGATCTGGGTGTCAGGACTGCTTGTTGTTACTGGTTTGTCATTGTTTCTAGGTCTGTTCAGTAGAAACTTCCATATATATATAATTTATAATTTTATGTATACACACACTCATGGTAATACTTGGAGTTCATACTGCTATCTCCAAAATGCAACCTAGCACAACAAGCTACATTCTTCTCGCTTTCCATATTTGTAATTCTCTTCTACAAAGTGAGAATTGGCGAGGTATGGTGGGTCACGCCTGTAATCTCAGCATGTTAGAAGGCCTAGGTGGGAGGATCCCTTCAGCTCAGGAGTTTGAGGCCAGCCTGGGCAATATGGTGAAACCCCATTCTACCAAAAATATAAAAAATTAGCCAGGCATGGTGGTGCACACCTGTGGTCCCAGCTACTCAGGAGGCTGAGGTGGGGGCTGCAGTGAGCCAGGATTGAGCCACTGCACTCCAATCTGAGTGACAGAGACCCCTGTCTCCAAAAAAAAAAGTTATTGCTTTGCTTTCTATTCTATGTCTTGTCTTTACTTACCAAGCTGTTTTTTTTTTTTTTTTGGATGAGGTCTCACTATGTGGCCCAGGCTTGGAGTGCAGAAGCTACTAACAGGCACAATCATAGTATAGTATACAATCTCAAACTGCTGGCCTCAAGTGATCCTCCCACCACAGCTTCCCTAGTAGCTAGGACTATAGGCACCTGCCACTGTACCCTGTGGAAGCTATATACTATGTACATCTAGAAGCTTTATAGCTTTTGCTTTTATTTTTAAATCCATGATTTATCTCAAACTAACTTTTATATATGGTATGAGGTAGGGGTCCAGGTTCATCTTTCCCATGTGAGTAATCTGTTGTTCCAGCACCATTTGTAGAAAAGACTTTAATTTCTCCATTTCATTCCATAGATGACTGTTGAAAATGAGCATAAGTCTGGGTCCGTTTCTGAACTCTGTTCTCTTTCTTTGTCCTTATGCCAAAACCACACTATCTTGTTTACCACAGCTTTATAGTTAATGTTAAAATCAGAGTGTAAGTGCTATTTTCTGACCTCAAAATTGTTTTGACTATTCTGAGTCCTTTGCATTTTATATACTATTTATTTATTTAGAGACAGAGTTTCACTCTTGTTGACCAGGCTGGAGTGCAGTGGCGCAAGATCTCAGCTCACTGCAACTTCCGCCTCCCAGGTTCAAGCAAGTCTCCTGCCTCAGCCTCCAGAGTAGCTGGGATTACAGGTGCCTGTCACCATGCCTGGCTACTTTTGTATTTTTAGCAGAGACAGGGTTTCACCATGTTGGCCAGACTGGTTTCAAACTCCCAACCTCAAGTGATCTGCCTGTCTTGGCCTCCCAAAGTGCTGGAATTACAGGCATGACCCATAGCACCTGGCCTTACACATTTTAGAATCAGTTTCTTAATTTCTAGGAAAAAGCCTGCTGCAATTATAATGGGATTACAGTGGGATAATTCTTTGCATATATATTTTTTTTTTTTTGAGACGGAGTTTCGCTCTTGTTACCCAGGCTGGAGTGCAATGGCGCGATCTCGGCTCACCGCAACCTCCGCCTCCTGGGTTCAGGCAATTCTCCCGCCTCAGCCTCCTGAGTAGCTGGGATTACAGGCACATGCCACCATGCCCAGCTAATTTTTTGTATCTTTAGTAGAGACAGGGTTTCACCATTTTGACCAGGATGGTCTTGATCTCTTGACCTCGTGATCCACCCGCCTCGGCCTCCCAAAGTGCTGGGATTATAGGCTTGAGCCACCGCGCCCGGCCTCTTTGCATATTTTTAAGTGACCACCTATGGGTTACAATATGGATCCTTAACTTATAACTGTCTACTTAAGAGTTAATTCTGTCCCATTTCACACAAAAATTTAAAGACCATATGAAAGTACAGCTCTGCTGGGCACGGTGGCTCACGCCTGTAATCCCAGCACTTTGGGAGGCCAAGGCGGGTGGATCATGAAGTCAAGAGATCAAGACCATCCTGGTCAACATGGTGAATCCCTGTCTCTACTAAAAATACAAAAAATTAGCTGGGCATGGTGGTGCGTGCCTGTAATCCCAGCTACTCAGGAGGCTGAGGCAGGAGAATTGCCTGAACCCAGAAGGCAGAGGTTGCGATGAGCCGAGATCACGCCATTGCACTCCAGCCTAGGTAACAAGAGCGAAACTACATCTCAAAAAAAAAAGAAAGTTCTTATTGCATGCTGAACACTGTAGTTGGTATATAGTTGGACATGTGGATTTTATTCTCTTTACAGAATATATTGAGTTTTGTTTCCACAAGCAGTCAATATACTGGCAAATCACCTTGATCCTTTTGAGGCTTGTGTTTAAGCTTATTAGTTTGGGTCTAGAGTAGCTTTTACTCTATGGCTTTGGCCCTACCCCTAAACTGTGGTCTTTCTGTCAATGGAGTGCCCAAGGGATTCAGTAAGGTTTCCTCTCTGCTTTTCCAGAACTCTTTTATCTCCTAGTAATCTATAAAATCTCCATTCAGTTCACCTCTCCCTTGCAGCTGTTTTCTACTAGGCCTTGTAGACTGTTATCTACAAGCTTAGTATTTGATCAAAGACTTAAGGGGACCATTTTGCAGAGTTTCTGGAGTTCTTTTTTCTTCTATTCCTTATTCTTCCCCACAAACTCCAACCATCTCAGAAGCCCTGAATTCTCTGCCTCTTCTGATCATTGAGACCACTGTTCCTGGTTTGGGTTCTGCCTCTCCATAACACAGTTTGGGAAGTGCCTCAGGTAGAGACAGTGACAGTGGACTTTCCCTTTTCTCAAGGATCTCAGTACAGTGGCTTTATATATTTTCACAAGTTTTATGCTTGTTTATAGTAGGAAGTCTAATCTTTGTCAATTACTCCATCATGACCTGAGCCTTTTTTTTTCCCCAAATAATAAATTTATTTTCTCACAGTTCTGGAGGCTGGAAGTAAATTCAATCCACAGTACACACTGGAAAGAGCTCAGGATCTGAATTTTTAATGACCACCTCCAGTTATGGTTTAGGCAGTTGATCACAGAATCTTCCATGGTTTGCCTGTCTTCTTTAGACTTCTCTGTTATGGCTCTCAGCTGAGAAGTGGTCAAGATGCCTTGAGCTTCTCATTGCTTCCCATATCTCTAAGCCCTTCTTTCCTTCCTTCCTTGCATCCGGGCACACAGTTCCCTCTTAATAGAATCTTGTACTTTTCCCTATTACCTTTTTCCCGTAATTTATATGTTAAATAGAACCAGAACCATTGCTGCATGTATTTAAGCAAGGTATTTAACTTCTCAGGGTTTGTTTCTTTAAAATGTCTACTCTTTCCTAAGTGTTACATGAATACTGAAGACATGAGTTCTTTTGATTTCCCAGTTGCTTTGCCATTAAACTTAGACCACAGGACCCTTCAACATGAATGACAAATAAACCAATTGTGTAGTACAAAAAACACAGTTAGGTCCCCAAAGAAACTAGTTTATCTCTGTTACTGCCTCTGCCGCACAAGCACTATTTGTGGGCCCTGTTTCTTCATTTGGTAAAATGAGAGGACTGATCCAGAAGAACTCTGAGGTACTTCCTACTTCTAACATTCTCTGATAATCAAGGATTCACTAAGAGAATACTCACTTAACCTCAGTTAATCAAAGAAGAGATACAAAAATCCTTAAGACAGTCTTGGGCATAAGGAGAAAAGCACCTAAGAAACATTATTATATGATCTTTTTAACCTTTTTAAAGTTATTATAGTTTCAGCTATGTCTGCCTTACCTGTAATACCCATATGACAGTTGTGAAATGCATCTGTAAGACCATCAGAGAGTATACTGTCAGCTAGTACCATCTCACCTATCTTTACTCCTGTTCTCAAGTGAGTCAAGTGAGGAGCCTAGAAATAAGAAATAAAAATGGATTTAGGCTTAGTTATCACTAGTCTTCTCCCCAGAATCCAACTCAAAGTCATCTAATATTTCCTAAGTCTTCATCTAGGCCCCTTTGCAGCCCTTTCCCCCCATTCCAGGTCCTCAGCCAGGCCAGGGCCTGGAATTAGCAAACTTCATCTTTCTTATATTGGGAACCATTGCTCTCCTACCTACCCATTTCCAACTCTCCCTCAAACCTACCCATTCTGTGTCCTGTTTCTTTAAGAATCTCATTTATTCTTTCCATAGAGGCAGTTCATTACCTGTTAAATGAATCGTAAGTAAAGCTATCGATGTGTTACCTATTGTAATGGATGACATACTGCCTGGAGTGAGAATAATCAGGCTGCCTAACTAACTGATGAGGAGGGATTTCTGACTAGTAGCCAGTCTTAACTCTCACCAACTCAATAGCAGGCATATTAGAATGGAAAGAGTTATTGATTGGACTTAGAGTCAGAAGAGCTGTATTTGAATGCTGGCTCTGGGCGTCAATTTCCTTATCTGTAAACTGGGAATGATATCATCTACCCTATATGGGGCTGCGGTGAACACATGTACAAAAGCACCTGATAAAGTACAACACAGATGTCAGTGTGATCCCATCAAAATCACTCTGATTATTTTTGCTACCTTTAGCGTGCCTCCTCCTGAACCTCAGCAATGGCTGGGCCGAATCAGCTTCTAACTAGAGAATCTGCACCTCAGTCCCTAAGCTGCTTCAGTAGGAAACAGGGGATATACTTTTTCTTTCAACCGCTATGCCAATTTGAGGTATGGAACTTGGTGAAACAAACTGTGCCTGGCAAACCTAATGGAGAAAAGCACCACTTGGTGGTCCTCTTTTCCATATTCTATACCCTACAAAGGTCAAAAAAGTCTGGTCCCCAGGATTTCCTTGTCATGTGCAGGAAGGTAAGTGGTAACAGCTTTCTTTTTTGCCTTTTACGCGCAATGGGAAAGAAATTTAAAACCAAGGACATCAAGCAACAGATATAAATTTAAATCAGAAAATATTATATACTTAATTAAAAGTTTAGAAAAAGCATATTTGGTTCCAATCACACTGATTGATAAACTTTTTCATCAAACTGGATTTCCCACCCAAACTGAAGAATAGTTCACATTCAAGTACGGATCAAGGTTGTCCTTTTTGTTTACTGGTTCATTGTTTGGCTCCAGCTCTGATATGCATCAATTTGCATATCATATCTGCTCTGGCACATACATGACTTTCTCAGTGTGAGGTCAGTAAAAGCCACTTCATCTGAGAGTTCTTACCTTGCTCATATTTTCCATGCCTCCTGCAATCACAATGCTGGAGTCTCCTATCCTTATTGACTGGGCCGCAAGGCACACAGCTTTTAGGCCTGACCCACAGATCATCTGGCAGCTCCACGCTGGAACAGAGTAAGGAATTCCTGCACCCACACTGGCCTGTCTAACAGGATTCTGCCCACAACCTGGAAGGAGGAACACAGAAGACTCTTCGTGATCAAGGATAAAGACAAAATGTCACAGTGAAAGTATGTGCAAATTGCCAGTTGGTTTATCTGCCACTTCTTAAAGACTACAGGTCAGGTAAATTCTCACTGGAGGCAAAAAGGCCTGTCTACACTCTCCACCTGTCATAGTCTAGCCCCTGAATATATACTGCCTTGTGCTGCTCTGTAGGTATTTCACAGATAAGAGCTTTCTCCTCCATATAGAAGTTATTAATACCTTAAGAAAGAACTGTCATCCTAATGTTTGGATAAAGCTTAAATAAGCATTATCAAGCCTAAGTCTTATAAACAGAGGATATAATTTAGGCATTACCAACATTTCTAACTAGGGCCATTTCCTCCCAAGATCATGGCTTAAGACACTTGAGAAAAGAGGAGTTACTGAAAAAGGAAAACCTTTGATAATAAGCAATTCTGTTCTTGCTTATTATTCATTACAGGATGCTTAAATGGTTATATAAAACAAGATATAGACAAAACCAGAATTCACAAATTATTTTCATAATTCAACCATGGGGACTTCCTTTAGTTGAAAAGAAATACATCATTTACTTAAAACAGCACAGAACAGAATGGAGTTAAAAGTTTTAAATATTCTTTTTTTATTTTCAATAGAGACGGGGTTTCATCATGTTGGCCAAAATTCTCTCGATCTCTTGACCTCCTGATCTACCTGCCTCGGCCTCCCAAAGTGCTGGGATTATAGACGTGAGCCACCATGCGTTGGCCAAGTTTCAAATATTCTTAATCACCATTGCCTGTTATCAAAGAGTCAAGAGTAAGTGTTTATACGGTGGTTACTCTATTCCAAGTTTCAGATACCTACCACCCTTCCTTGGTGAATTTGTTGGAAAGAAGTAGCAAATGAGTCACTGAAAAAAATTAGAGATTATATTCATCACAATGTTATCAATCTGGGATTAGGCTGGAAACTAAAAACAAGGTCAGAAGTTTGAGACCAGCCTGGCCAATGTGGTGGACCCTGTCTCTACTAAAAATACAAAACTTAGCTGGGCGTGGTGGCATGTGCCTGTAGTCCCAGCTACTCGGGAGGCTGAGCAGAAGAACTGCTTGAATTCTTCTGGAGGCAGAGATTGCAGTGGCTGAGATTGTACCACTGTACTCCAGCCTGGGAAACAAAGCGAGACTCTGTATTACAACAATAAAAAAAAAGGCCAGGTGTGGTGGCTCTGGCTGGGAAAGGTGGCTCACACCTGTAATCCCAGCACTCTGGGAGGCCAAGATGGGATATTACCCATTAATGGGGTTTGTTTTAGGCCTCAGAACCTGTCCTTTGATCTTTAACCTCTAGTGGTGTTGACTCAAAAAATTTTGTCATTTAATATGTGCTGAATAAAGGCCAGAGAGGCAAGCATGTGGGGGC
This sequence comes from Saguinus oedipus, assembly GCA_031835075.1. NCBI lineage: Eukaryota > Metazoa > Chordata > Mammalia > Primates > Cebidae > Saguinus > Saguinus oedipus. The sequence goes on along the minus strand of CM063172.1, from coordinate 169,702,536 downwards.
AGGTGGTCACAACTGTTTATAGCACTGTCCAAGGAGTCTGTAAGTGGCCATGGACACCCAGCCCACTCATTCACTATATTCTGTGTGTGAGTGTACTTTATTCATCTGTCGTTGAGTCAGGGCAGGACAGACCCCTGCAGGTGGTGACCCTGATACCTGGTTACTTGGAAGGCTGAGGCAGGAGAATGGCTTGAACCCGAGAGATGGAGGTTGCAGTAAGCCAAGATCGCATGGCTGCACTCCAGCCTGGGTGACAGAGCAAGATTCCATCTCAAATTAAAAAAAAAAAAGAAGAAGAAATGAGGTGCAGGGCTGGGCATGATGGCTCACACCTGTAATCCCAGAACTTTGGGAGGCTGAAGTGGGTGGGTCACTTGAGGTCAAAAGTTTGAGACCAGTCTGGCCAACACGGTGAAACCCCATCTCTACTAAAAATACAAAAATTAGCCAGGCACAGAGGCAGGCAATTGTAATCCCAGTTACTTGGGAGGCTGAGGCAGGACAATCACTTGAACCCAGGAGGCAGAGGTTGCAGTAAGCCAAGATAGCGCCACTGTACTCCAGCCTGGGCAACAGAGTGAGACTCCATCTCAAAAAAAAAAAAAAAAAAAGGATATTCAAACTCCCAGAAGCAGCATCCACACCTGATGGTGTGACTCACGAGACGAGATGTGAGCGCCATGCTTCGCTTCAGCTGCTGGCTGGCCCCTGGGAGGTGACCGCGGAGGCTGGTGAGGGGCGACCAGGACACGCAGCCCGAGGGCCGGCCTGGGCTGGACCTCTAGGAAGGGCAGACCATTTCAGAGATGTCTTCCAGAAGTACCAAATATTTAATTAAAAGTAAGTGGGGATCAAAGCCTAGTAATTCCAAATCTGAAACTGCATTAGAAAAATTTAAGGGAGAAATTGCAGACTTAAAGACGTTGGTGGTTGAAATCACAAGTGGGAAAGGAAAGCTGACTGAGAAAGAGAGACATAGACTTTTGGAGAAAATTCGAGTCCTTGAAGCTGAGAAGAAGAAGAATGCTTATCAATTCACAGAGAAGGACAAAGAAATACAGCTACTCACAGACCAGCTGAAGGCCACATACAGTACCACCAAATTGCCTGAACAGCTGGAAAAGAAAACAAGAAGGTGAAAAAAGAGAGCAGCTGTTGAAAGCATTATCTGAAGAGACAGATGTATTGAAACAGTTTTCTGCTGCAGTCTCACGAACTGCTGAACTTGAAAGCAAAACCAGTGTACTTCATTTATCACAGACTGTGCCTGCAAACGGCTTCAACTCATCAATATGTAATATTCATGAAATGGAAATACAGCTGAAAGATGCTCTGGAGAAAAATCAGCAGTGGCTTGTGTATGATCAGCAGCGAGAAGTCTATGTAAGAGAACTTTTAGCAAAGATCTTAGAGCTGGAAAATAAAGCGGAAACAGCTCCTCATTCACACCCACAGCAGACAAAAAAGCCTGAATCAGAAGATTATCTTCAAGAAGAGAAGCAAAAACATTACAAAGATCTCTTGGCGAGTACAAAAAAAGATCTTGAGGTGGAACAACAAACCGTAACTCAGCTGAATTTTGAACTGAGTGAATTTCGAAGAAAATATGAAGAAACCCAAAAAGAAGTTCAAGATTTAAATCATCTGTTATATTCACAAAGAAAGGCAGATGTGCAACACCTGGAAGATGATAGGCATAAAACAGAGAAGATACAAAGACTCAGGGAAGAGAATGATATTGCTAGGTGAAAACTTGAAGAAGAAAAAAAGAGATCCGAAGAGTTCTTATCCCAGGTCCAGTTTCTTTACACGTCTCTGCTAAAGCAGCAAGAAGAACAAACAAGGGTAGCTCGGTTGGAACAACAGATGCAAGCATGTACTTTAGACTTTGAAAATGAAAAACTTGACCGTCAACATATGCAGCATCAATTGCATATCATTCTTAAGGAGCTCCGAAAAGTAAGAAATCAAATAACACAGTTGGAATCCTTGAAACAGCTGCATGAGTTTGCCATCACAGAGCCATTAGTCACTTTCCAAGGAGAGACTGAAAACAGAGAAAAAGTTGCCTCGCTAAGAAGTCCTACTGCTGCCCTCAATGAAAGCCCGGTGGAATGTCCCAAGTGCAGTATACAGTATCCAGCCACCAAACATCATGATCTGCTTGTTCATGTTGAATACTGTTCAAAGTAGCAGAATAAGTATTTGTTTTTGTATCAAAAGAATCAATACTGTATGTTCTGTTAGCTTGTGGGCATTTTCAATTACTTATTTCACATTTTGCATGTAACTCCCTGTCTACCTTTGACATTGGCATGCAAGTGAATCATGGTACCTTTTAGGCTGCTGTGTATTTTTCTTGGCAGTGATAACTCCCTGATGTGATTCATCATCAGGCTGCAAGGACAGAACGTGGGGAACAGCGTCTACTGAGACTACGAACATTTTGCACTATTAAAATACTTGGTGAGGAAAAGATAGTTCAGGTTATTGCTAATGAGTTAATGTACCAGCAAGCAAATATTCTATGTTGGGGGTTTAAAAAAATCAAAGATAATTAACCAAGGATCTTGTTTAACTGTATTAGCATTTTTTTATCCAAGCACTTAGAAAACCTACAATCCCAATTTTGATGTCCATCATTAAAGGACTATAATAATAGATACTATTTCCTTTTTTTTTTAATTTATTGTAGAGCAGTTATTAGAAAAGTTGGGAATTTTCTTGATCTTTATTGCTGCTTATCACTGAAACTAAACCCAGCCATGTTCCCCAACTGTGTTCTCCACACGAAACAGGATCTGTTTGAGGCATAATCTTAAGTAGCCACACAGTGTTTTATATTATATGGCTCTAACTGTAACTTGAATTACATTAGCACATGCTGGTTAGCTAAAATTGTTAAAATAAATTTTAATAAACCCATCTAGCCCTCTCATTTGATTTACAGTATTTTATTTATTTTTGGCATTCTTAAAGCTTGGCAATGTAATTATCAGATCTTTGTTTATCTAAATAGATATTTTATACATGCTTTGTGTAAAATTTTTTAATCTCTTCAGGTTTCCTAACATGCTTACCACTGGGCTACTGTAAATGAGAAAAAGAATAAAATTATTTAATGTTTAAAAAAAAAATGAGGTGCTAACATAATTAATAATGCTAACACTTTGCATACTATGAGTTTCATAAAAGTGAGAATTTCTATCTGATAAGAACATTGCTTATCTCCAGCTGCTAAAATAGTGCCTGGCACAGAGTAGGTGCTCAATAAACATTTGTTACATGATTGTAGAGTCTATCTGGCTTAAGGAAAAGAACAGATCTAAGCTCAAGTGCTAGTTCCACTTCAAACTGTGACTCTGGTAAGTCATTTAAGCTCTCAAACTCTGATTTACACATTTGTAAAACGAAGATAATAGGATATAACAGACATGTGGGGAAGACTAAATGAGGTAATGAAAGAAAAGCACTTTGTACAGTGCTTTAATGGCCTTCAACTTAGCAGATATGCACCTGTAGTCCCAGGTGAGTTCCAGCTAGCTCAGAAGTTCAAGGCTGTGGTGCACCATGATGTGCCTGTGAACAGCCACTGCACTCCAGCCTAGACAACAGAGAGAGACTCCGCTTCTACAAAACATTTTTTTAAATTAGCCAGGTGTGGTGGCCTGCTCCTGTAATCCCAGCTACTCCAGAGGCTGAAGTGGGAGGAACGCTTGAGCCCAGGAGTTTGAGGTTATAGTGAGCTATGACTAATTACACCACTGCACACCAGCCTGAATGACAGAGTAAGATTCTGTCTCTTAAAGTAATAATTAATTAATTAATTAGGAGTGTTCAAACCCAAAGAATCAGAAGATGGGAGCACTCGCAGGACTCAGCTCTGTTTCCCCTAGGGAGTGATATGGCCCATTTGCAAGGGGCAAATGTGCCACCTATTTTCCAAGCTCAGAACTGAGCCCTAAGAGGGCAGGGAACACTTGTATTGTTGGAGCCATACTCCCAGCACTAAGCACAGTATGGGGCACACAGGAGGAACTGAATACATTTTTGTTGAATGTGTGACACTTTGGGGTAATAAGGAGGAGCATGCATACTCTCCTATGCATCAGGCTGTCCCTGCTTCTTAAGAATGAAAAGGGCCGGGTGCGGTGGCTCACGCCTATAATCCCAGCACTTTGGGAGGCCGAAGCGGGTGGATCACGAGGTCAAGAAATCGAGACCATCCTGGTCAATGAGGTGAAATCCCATCTCTACTAAAAAAAAAAAAAAATAGAAAAATTAGCTGGGCATGGTGGCGCGCGCCTGTAGTCCCAGCTACTCGGGAGGGTGAGGCAGGAGAACTGCTTGAACCCAGAAGGTGAAGGTTGTGGTGAGCCGAGATCGTGTCATTGCACTCCAGTCTGGGTAACAACAGCGAAACTCCGTCTCAAAAAAAAAAAAAAAAAAGAATGAAAAGGCAGTGTAGGTCAGTGGTCTAGGTTCATTCACAAAAAGCGTATTAATGAAGCTGAGTCTTTTTGTTTGTTTAGAGAAAGGATCTCATTGTCACCTAGGCCAGAGTGCAGTGGCACAATCACTTAAAGTAATGTGCCTCAAACTCCTGGGCTCAAATAATACTCCCACCTCAGCCTCTCCAGTACCTGAGGCCATAATGCCTGGCTAATTCATGTTTTGTAGAGACGTGATCTTGCTTTGTTGTCCATGCTGTTCTCAAACTTCTGGCCTCAAGTGATCCTTCTGCCTTGGCCTCCCAAAGAGCTGGGATTCTTAGCCAGGAGCTACACTGCCTGGCTAAGAAGCTGAGTCTCAAGCTGGATAGAAGCTATTGACAGGGCTGAAGGGGCCGCAGGAGGAATTCTAACAGAAGGAACTATGAGCCAAAGTATGGAGGCAAGAACCTAAGAAACTGAGTGAGAGAGTGTGTGAGTGTGTGTTTATGGGCTGTTTCTAATAAGCTTGACCTCTCCTGGAATCACTGAGAGTTACCTGCTGCCAAAACGTGTCCAAAGATGACCTCAGACACATCATCTGGAGCCACAGTGGCTCTCTTCAAGACCTCTTTGATGACAGTAGAGCCCAGGTCCTGGACTGGAACAGAGGCTAAAGCACCATTGAAGGAGCCTGCAACAGAAAGGCGGCATTGCAAGCCTGAGGGCACTGCAGAAACTACTCACGCCCCAGGACCCAGGCTGGCAAGAACACCGCGAGGAGGCAGTGCCCTCTCCTCCCACACATTCCCACACCTGCTGGTCCAAGCGAAGGTCAGGGCAGGGTAAGCGACCATTGGAACAGCCTATGGATACCGCTGGACCCCATCTTTTTCTCCAAATCCTAAGGACAGATGTGACCCCCATGCTTCCCAAACAAAAGGAAGCGGCGGGTCAAGGGGTTGAAAACCATGCGGCACAAAGGAGACGGAAGTCACGACCTCTAGCCACAGGCCGACCCCAGCCCAGTGCCAGGCTCAGACCACCGAGTAGTTTTGCCCCTGCGGCCGCAGGCCTGACCGATGGCGCCTTCCGGAGCCGGCCAATCAGGGACCCCGCGAGAGAACGCCTCCTTACGCCAGCCAATGGGGGAGCCAGGCGGCGCGATGGCTCTACTCCCAGGAGCCAATCCGAGCATGAGGGGCGGAGTGAGCCCATCGGGCGAGGAGAGGGTGGGGCTGTCGCCTCCGGTCAGGGAACGCTCTAGGTGCTCGTTCCAGGGCCCCCGCGGGTCCTCGCAACTTGGCGGGACCGACCTCCTCCACACACGACCCCTCTCCCACACAACACGCGTCCAGCCCTCGGCGCTCCTGCCGAAGCGGCAGGCGTCTCGGACTCTGCGCGGGGCCTGCAGACCACTCACCTATGATGGTCCGAGCCGCCGAGACGATGACCACGGGATCCGAGTCTGCATTCATCCTGCCCACCACCGTTGCTCCCGCCGCCGTCTGCCCTTCGCTGCCTTCGAGTGAGGCAAAACTCCTCCTCGCAGTCCACAGGCCGCGCCGCGGGGCGGGACCGGAGATGGCCCCGCCCCCCGCGCAACGCACTGTGCGCAGGCGCGAAGCTAGAGCTGGGGGGCGCGGGGCGGAGTTGGGGTGGGAGTTATGCTGTCAGCGGCTGCGGGCAGAACCGCGGACGTCGGACGCACGCACACAGCGCTTGAAGACCCCAGTTTGGGGACACTCCAGTGTTGGAGTCCCCCGACCTGACGTTTTTGGCCTTATTTTTTTAATGTTAGGGTTTTTCGAAATGGTAGAGTGGGGACTGACAAAAAACTGTCTCTGGTTCAGCTTAGGACTGGAATCTCACGGGCGAGAATCTCGGCCGCCAGCTCTGGCCGCCGCGGTTACTGAGCACAGCTCCAATCGGTCCCTTTACTCTCGGCGGCTTCGGGCGGCCCTCTGCGTTTCGCCTGGAGCCAGTCATTCGCTCGCATGCGGGGCTCGCTGGGAGCGTCTACGTGCGAGTCCCCGTGGGGCTGGCGCCCTGGCCGCCTTCGAAGATCAGCTTTGGTGGTGAACGGGTGAGGACGCCGGGAGTGTCTTAACATACCATAGTGAAAAGTTCCTTTGGTTGACGTTCGGACAGTGAAAGGAGCATGTAACAAGTTGGGTCAGTATTGTTTAAAACCTTTCTGACTTCCCAGCCTCTACTGGGCAAAGTTCAGAATTTTTCTGAGCTTTCTAGGGTTTCTAGGCAAGCTTACTTATGAGGGCTCATCATTACAGCAACTCGTTGGGAACACCTGGATAGTGGAGCAAGAAAACTTTGTCACAAAGTCCTGTAGGGCAAAAGTGTCGATGAACCTGGAAAATCTTCCTGAAGAACTTTAAAGTAGACTGAAAAAAATCATTAGGTCCTTGAAACCTGCATTAAGACTTTGCAGAGATATGTGGATGGGTCAAATCAGAGAAGACAAACTAGAGTGTAGGCTCCAGAGGTGGGGCCATAGAGAAGGAAACGATTTGCATAAGAGTGCAATTTCAGAGGCCAGGCGCGGTGGCTCACGCCTATAATCCCAGCACTTTGGGAGGCCGAGGCAGGTGGATCACGAGGTCAAGAGATCGAGACCATCCTGGTCAACGTGGCGAAACCCCGTCTCTACTAAAAATACAAAAACTAGCTGGGCATGGTGGCGCGCGCCTGTAGTCCCAGGTACTCAGGAGGCTGAGGCAGGAGAATTGCTTGAACCCAGGAGGCGGAGGTTGTGGTGAGCCGAGATTGCACCATTGGACTCCAGCCTGGGTAACAAGAGGAAAACTCCATCTCAAAAAAAAAAAAAAAAAAAAAAAAAAAAAAAGCAATTTCAGGAGAAATCTTTAGGGTCTGGAATAGTGATGAAATCAGCTGTCCCCCTGCTAGGAACTCAGCAGCACACTATTTCTTCAGTTGTCTTGAAATCTTTCCAGTCCCCTAACATACCTGAGTCCAAGGAATTCAAGGAATGTTTCCTGTGGCTTTTGCTCTATTCGATTCCATTTTCCCCTTACTCTCTGGCCACTTCTGAGTCTTTGTGGGCTTACTCTGGCATCCCCTTAACATGTGCCCAAGGCTTCTACTGTGCACCAGCTCGCTGGGTAATACCAGTCATTCCTGTGGCATTCCATGGCATCAGTCACCACCTGTATACTGACAAGTCTGAAACCCTTACATCTAACCTAGTTGTCTCCTAAACTAACTGGCCCTCTCCATTTAAATTCCAATAGGCACATCAGGTCTGCCACCGTAATTACACCTGTAATTTCAGCAGTTTGGGAGGCCAAGGAGGGCGGATCACTTGAGGCCAGGAGTTTGAGACCAGCCTTGGCCAACATGGTGAAATCCTGCTTCTACCACAAAATACCAAAATTAGTTGGGCATAGTGGCACGCACCTGTAATCCCAGCTACTGGGGAGGCTGAGATGGGAGAATCGCTTGAACCTGGGAGGCAGAGATTTCAGTGAGCCAAGATTGCACCACTGCACTACCCATTCTCTAGCCTAGGCGACAGAGAAACCCTGTCTCAAATAAATAAATAAATAAACTTTCCTATAAGCACATCAAATTGGACAAACCAAACTCTTCCAGCCTGTTTCTTTTCTATTTAATCTCAGTGAGCAGTATAACTGTATTCTATTAATTAAGCCAGAAATTTACCTCTGAAACTCCTCTTAAATATCACTTCTTCCAGAAAAACCTTCCAATCTCCTGCGTTTGGGGCAAACATCTTACCCCTTTCTTTCAGCTTACCATATAACTCCTAGTTTGTCTGTCTCCTTTACTAGACTATACAAGCTTTGCAAGATCATCCTTACACTGCTTTAAACACAGCTCCTAGCACATTATAGGCATTAATTATGAATGAACACCAATACATTCTTTATGGCCAGTCCCTAGCACATTTGAATGAGTATGAATATAGTCTTCTGGAGACAAGGAATGTATTGTTTCCTGCCTGAAGGCTCTATCCAGAGTAAGTTTAGGAGCAAATCTTGAGAAGGTGATTGCATGCTTCCCTTGAGTGGCCACACAGCATCTATCCCCTGAGGAGTCCTCATTATAGCTACTCATATCATTACCTACTCAAAGGTATGTATGGGCTAGATGAGGACTAATAATGAATTGAAGAAGAGGAAGATAATTTTAAAAATTACATCTAGATCTCAGATCATAAACTACCTGGACTGGTGAGCAGGGTGAGTGGGCAGGAAAGCTACCAAATCTCCAAGTCAAGTGCTTATTTAGGAGGGGCCGCCATTATAGCAGTGCTTCAGAGCCAGTTTATCTTAAAAGGTCTTCTCAGCATTTTCCCCCCTGTAAGATGCAATCATTCTTGGTTAAGTTTCATAAAGAGTTGCAGAAGTCCAGGCCAGGTCTTAGCCAGAGGGCTGGATTCACCAATCTACCACGTAACAAATCCCTCCTTGGTTTCCATGAGGGGAGCAGTAAATCACCGAAGTGGATTTGCCATAGGATAGGGGTCAGCAGCATGGTCCTCACCACTTAGGGGTGGCTCAACAGTGCCTCACCACAGCCACCCATGATGGGTCCAGAACAGAATTAATGCCATTACCTGGGGCTTTGAAAGTGTTCACTATAACCATAGGGATAGGTGAGCTTCCAAGACAGTGTCGTCGAGCAGCAGGCAGTGACTGAGTATAGGGTGTAACTACTCATGAAAGAGGGAATATGTGAGAAAGAAAATTGTCAGAAGGAATGGCTTTGCATTGTTTTGCAAGTGTCTCAAAAACTGGAGTAGTGTATCAAATACAGCTGAGGAGCCAAGGAAACTGAAGTTTATTGCGCTCTATGTATGAGGACTCCTACCAGGAACCAAATTGGGGAACCAATCAGGGGACACTGTGATCTTAGACTTCCCAGGATCCCAAAACTCCAGGCTCCCAAAACAGTAAGAAATGAGTGTGGAGTGTGTAAAGCCACCCAGTCTGTGGTATTTTTTAAATAGCAGCCTGAGCTAAGACTACTGTTTTTTTTTTTTTTTTTTTTTTTGAGACAGAGTTTCGCTGTTGTTACCCAGACTGGAGTGCAATGGCACGATCTCGGCTCACTGCAACCTCCGCCTTCTGGGTTCAAGCAATTCTCCTGCCTCAGCCTCCTGGGTAGCTGGGATTACAGGCGCACACCACCATGCCCAGCTAATTTTTGTACTTTTAGTAGAGACGGGGTTTCACCTTGTTGACCAGGATGGTCTCGATCTCTTGACCTCGTGATCCACCTGCCTCGGCCTCTCAAAGTGCTGGGATTATAGGCGTGAGCCACCGCGCCCGGCGAAGACTACTATTAAAAGCACTCTACACAGGCCGGGTGCGGTGGCTCAAGCCTGTAATCCCAGCACTTTGGGAGGCCAAGGCGGGTGGATCGAGACCATACTGGTCAACATGTTGAAACCCCGTCTCTACTAAAGATACAAAAAATTAGCTGGGCATGGTGGCGCGTGCCTGTAATCCCAGCTACTCAGGAGGCCAAGGCAGAATTGCCTGAACCCAGGAGGCGGAGGTTGCGTTAAGCTGAGATCACGCCATTGCACTCCAGCCTGGGTGCGAAACTCTGTCTCAAAAAATAAAAAATAAAAAATAAAAAAAAGCACTTAAGTGAGTGCTGTTACAGGGCAGAGAAAAAAAAAATCAAGCCATAGAGAGGATACATTTGCCCAAGTCAATTAAGTGTAATGCCAGGATTCAAAACAATTAGATGCAGAAGCCACTCTCTCTTCTTGGCTATGGTCTATCACTTCTCTTATCATAGTCAAACCAGAAAATAAAGCATCCAATTCCAGAAATGAGAAATACTGACTCTGTACAGCATAAGTGTTCTGAGTTATTCATCAAGGCAGACCCAACAGAAACATGAAAATGTCACATTCGGCCGGGCGTAGTGGCTCACACCTGTAATCCAAGCACTTTGGAGGCCAAGGCATGCGGATCACCTGAGAGCGGGAGTTCAAGACCTGCCTGACCAACATGGTGAAACACCGTCTTTAAAAAAAAAAAAGTCACACTAACAGGTTAATATTAAATTCAGTCATAAAATTATATAACTGGCTGAAAAATTAATTTCCTACCACAAACTCATGATTACATTACCCCCACAGGACAGAGAAATTCCATTTTTTGTTTAAATTGTCAAGTTGAAGGATGTACACAAAAGCAAACAACATTTGACATACCAAGGGATGATTTTAGTTCACACCAAAATGTTTAATCATATGCAAATTAAAATTGTGTAGAATTTTTTTACTCTCTTGAGCAGACTGCAGAAAAGGTTAATCAAGACACAGCGCAGTATTTCATTTACTACTGAAAACCGGATATACCTGTGTCAGCTAAACAAGCAAAAGCAGCAGTTACTGAAGTAAGTTGTACCTCTGTTTCAAGTATTGTAATTCCACTTCCAGGGTTCCTTGATTATATTACAAGTTATGTCTACAACAACTACTTTGCTTTTAGCAGAAATGGAATTTCATTTCAACCATATATGAAAGCTATTCATTTTAAGGCCATTCAATATCATACTTTTATACTTAATCTTTAATTACCTCTGGGAAAAATGGAGCAAACTTTTGACATTCTTCCACCTTAAACACGTCTCCTACCTACATTCTAACATCCCTTACTCATGTAATATTTTCAAATATGTTGTTAGTAAAAGTCAGTAGTACTGGCCAGTGCTTTAAAACAAACATCACTCACTACAGATACTCCACCTGAAATTAGGTTACAAAAAACAAACCCTGCTTTGCAATTCAACCTCAGAAAGGGCTGAGACCTGTGGCTCATTCCTGCAATCCCAACACATTGAGAAGTCAAGGCAGAAGCATCCCTTGGGGCCAGGAGTTTGAGGCCAGCCTAGGGAACACAGCGTCTCCACTAAAAATAAAATAAATACAACTGGGTGTGGTAGTAAATGCCTGTAGTCCCAGGTACTCAGAAGGTTGAGGTGGGAGGATCACTTAAGCCTAGGACTTTGAGGCTGCAGTGAGCCATGACTGCACCACTGCACTTAAGCCTGGGTGACAAAGCAAGACACACACACAGACACCCCTAAGAAATATTTAGGTGACTATTTTCTTTATACTCTTCTGTATTTTCAAATATTTTGTAACATGTCAAGAAAAAATTTTAAGTGTAGCCCTAAACTCCAGATCCATTTGTCATAAATTATAAAAATTATGTACAAATTCAAAATTGATGCTTGGCCTTAAGTTTCACTGTTGTGGTACTTGGACGAAAATGAGTAGAAATTCAGTGATTCAATGAAAATAAATGACAAATGCTAAACATACACACAAAACAAAACAAAAAAGCTAATTAAGGAGTTACAATAAAAATCTTTATTTAGGTTTGGTCAGTACAGGTAAGATATATTGGAGTCACAGAGCAATATGCATTAACAGGATACAACAGTTCATAAAAACTTAGTTAACTATGCACACAAATTTCTTAAACATTCAGTCACCTAAAGAGAAAATGCACAGATGTATGGTGGAAAAAACTGTATCTAACACTGAAACTACTACAGGACTCCATCAATGAGTCCAACTTTTAGTGATAAAAAACTACTGTACTGGGCAAACTTGGCAGTCATAAACCCACATCTATTCTAACAAGTCTGAATGGTGCATAAGTACAGTAACAGCATGAGTAAGAATGCCCTTACACAGCACAGGTTCTAAACAGACACATTTATACAGACGGCATTGTGTTATAGTTTAAGGAAAAATTGCCATTTACAATTTCACATTAACTCATATAAAAATAACTTGACCCTACACAAAATGTCCTTTTAGCAACATTCAAAGTAATTAACTGTTACAATTTCCAAAGTGGCAGAGGTATTGAAGCAAAACAAACAAAAAAAACCCAAAGAGAAACCAAACAAAAAGAACCAAAACGTACACCCAAGAAAAGGCAAATTGTGACAAAAGTATGCATTAATTTTCTGGACAGTATCCTCTCCCAAATTAAATGACACTGTATAAAAATTTGCTGAAAAAATATTACAAAACTGAACCCTGTACATTTACACTTGAGTCCAAGCCATTCTGAACGTGGCGGGAACCCACAGTTCGGTTACCTTTCCCACTCACTGCTTTCTCCTCTTGAGGGTCATGATTGGAGTCTGTGTCATTTGATTGGTGTGTGAGAGAGTTTTCACTGCCCGTGGGAGAGTCTACACTTTCATACCCCGCACTGAGTTGATTTACGTAACCACTACCTCCTCTGCCAGTTCTTTCCTCTGAGCTGTTGGAGGCCTTATTACCATTCCCTGGAGAAGAAGGAAAGTCATCTTCAGTTGTGTTCCCCTCCCTGTGAAATCCAGACCCAGACGTCCTCTGGCGGGAGGAGCTACCATTACTTGGTCCGTTTGTCAGACGACTGCAGTCTTTACTTGTGGCCTCTGACTGTTCTACAGGTTCAGAAGCTGTAGTCCTGCTGGTACTTGGGGCAGAGGCCTGAGACTGCTGCTGGTACTGAGCCAACTGCTGGCGTGTCTCCTTCAGTTGCTGCTGTAGAACTAGAATGGTACTCTGCATACCCTCTACTTCTTCGTCAAGCTGGATGATGAAGTCATTCAGTTCTGTGCAAAGGAGAGTCAAATCAACTTTAATATCTCTTATAACATTGAAAAATGTTTCTTCAGTGCCTGCCACAAAGCAAGGCAGTCAATAAAATGCTTGCTAATTAAACAAACACAATACTAAAAGCACATTACATTTATAAATTTTGCTTAGAATCTTAAAGTATGTTTACTTTGGGGGAAGTCAGATACTTAATATACAGTTGGCCCTCCACATTCACAGGTCCTGCATCTGTGAAATCAACCAACTGTAGAAGGAAAATATTTGAGGAAAAAATCGAGTCTGTACTGAACATGTACAGATTTTTTTTTTCCTTGTCATTATCCCCCAAACAATACAGTAGCATAACTACTTACATAGCAGTGACACTGTATTAGGTACTGTTAAGTAATCTAGAGATGGCTTAAAAGTACACAGGTTTCTTTTCGTGTTTTTTTTGAGACGGAGTCTCACTCTGTCACTCAGGCTAGAGAGCAGTAGCACAATCTCGGCTCACTGCAAATTTTGCCTCCTGGGTACAAGTGATTCTCCTGCCTCAACCTCCCAAGTAGCTGGGACTACAGATGTGTGCCACCACACCTGGCTAATTTTTTTGTTATTTTTAGTAGAGATGGGGTTTCACCATGTTGGCCATGGTTTGAGAAGGCAAGTCTCAAACTTCTGACCTTGTGATCTACCCGTCTTAGCTGGGATTACAGGCATGAGCCACCACATCCGGCCCAATGTACATAGGTTTAAATGTAAATATGACATTGTTTTATATGAGGGGCTTATCTGTTGGAGGTCCTGACACCAATCCACCGTGGATACCGAGGGACGACTTTATTAAGCAACCAAGTTAAAATTGTTTCGATTCATCTTGCCATACACCTGATTACAGTCCCTTAAGTTTGATTTACATTTACCTATGGGCCAACTATGGCCAGTCCCCTTATTGCTGACCCTCCTAGCCAGTGTCTTAGTTCCATAGCAGGTCTGGCCCTTAAGGACAGTGTGGTCTGCTATTAATACTCCAAAGAGGCCCATGTTCTCAACTAAGGACTGTTATACATATAAGGACAAGTCACGGGAAATAATTCCTGATGATTTTGAAACAGTAAGTAGTTTAGAAGAAATTACTTGGCTACTAATCATCCTTGCAATTAACCATCAGAGACACTAATTTTCAATTTAAACTTTCAAAGAATTTAGATATTTTCCTTATTAATAATGCACCTTACAAAGAGGAGAAACAGGACAGATGCGCTACACTTGCACTAAAAAGGATGGAGGCTGACAAGTTTTGTTTATCTCAGCAAATTTAAAGAGTAAATCACTTACTCATCACTAATAAAACCATCACAGGTACAATCAACTATATTACTTTCAGATCGCTGAAAACTGCCGAATATTTCTAAGATTTACACTTAACTAGAAACGGTTAAAGGTATTTTCCCTTTCAAACACCAAATACAAATTTGTCCATCTTAAGTAATATAACAACCTTTTATCTTTTACCAAATCCTACCCCCACTAAAAACAAAAACATAAGTTTTGAACAATAAAGAATGAGCAAGTTGGGGAAAAACACATTAAAATTATGTGGCTTTGTCTGCTGACTCAACTAAAAATGTTTCATTCAAAATAATATACAATCACAGGCAGAGGTTAACAATGTACAGAATCTAACTTGTAATATTCATGACTGGCAGTTTTAAAGCCAGTCCAAAGTTAAGAGAACTTTTCAAAAAAACCCCTTACCATCCTGACTGCTTTTAAGCTCCTCACTATATTTCTTCTGTAAAGCCAACTCTGCTTCAAGTTGTGCAATACGTCCCTGGGACAGCTGCCTTCCAAGCTCTTGATTCTCCTGGATAAGCATTCGACACTTCGCCATTAACTTTTTCCCTGTTTGGCTGCAAAGGAAAGAGCCATCTATCACAAAATGAAGACAAAACTCTCTATAACCTTCTTTGCTTACAATTATTACAGTGATAGATGTAACACATAACATAGTATCACAGCAGATGCATCCCCATAATTACCATCTTCTTTTCTGGGAAACATCCATCTTCTGCATTTCAGTATTTTGCCAATTCAGCAGCAAAAATAAACACTGAACAAAAAGGGTCTAAACAGCTACACCTTGTTTCTCTTACATCAATAATTCTAAAATCCACCTATTTTCATCTCAAATTATCACTTGAAATGGAAACAGAGCCAGTTAATTAACATATGCCTTGGCTACACCAATATTATTATACTAAAGTATCCAGTGCTTTATCAAAAGTTCTTGAAAAGGTACATGGAACATCAATCACAAATGCTTCTCTATAATCTTATCTCTATGGAAATCAGTACCCACAAATAAAAATGAATGAGAGTATATTTATTCTTGATAGAAAAACATTTAATAAGGATTTTCCTTATAGGAAGTCCTCTAGCGTGGGCAACATAGTGAGACCCCAACGCTATACATTTTTTTTTAAAAACCTGGCCAGGCACACATGCTTGTAGTGCCAGCCTCTGGAAAGTCTGAGGTGGGAGGACTGCTTAAGCTCAAGTGGTTGACACTATGATCATGCCTGCATTCCAGCCTGAGAATGAGATCCTGTCTCAAAAACAAGGAGAGAGGGAAGTTTTCTGGTACATCCATCTTCCACAACTCTCAAGAATATATGAATATACCTATTATATCAATTGAGGCATATTCAGCAACTATATTATTATTTTTTAAGACTTAAGACTTTGACAGAAAAGATCATTCTTTTGACACAAAAATGAGATCAGTGGTCATGTATCACAATTCAAACGTGAATATTTGCCAATATAGGAGTGCCACACTTTCCACAAATTAGTTTCTAAATGCTAGTGCAACATACTACAGAACCTATGTGCACATACATAGCAATTGCAAAAATGTAATGAAAAGCTCAAATGTTTCTCAATAAAATTTTATTGCTTTTCTTTAAGCTGCGCAATAAAAGAAATTGTTTCTTCTTATCATTTATAAAGACAAAAAAGACAAAAGAAATGATCACTTTTAAAAGAATCTAAGTAAATAAGTGTCATCTTTACCTTTGAGACTTGGATAAAGACAGTGTGACATTCTTGTCCTTGGGGGTAAGCCCAGAATGACCTTATTGGCTAAAACATTTTTTAAATTCTTGTCTTTCTTCCTGCTGGTGAGGCTTTCACTTGCCTGATACATTACTTCAGTATGCCTTAGAACTTTAAAAATGGAAGCGTCTTGTAAAGAATTATCATTCTTTGAAGAAGTGTTGCAGTTCTTTTACCTACAACATAATTTCTTTTTTGAGATGGGGGGTCTCACTGTGTTGCCCAGGTTGGAGTGCCATGGTGTGATCTTAGCTCACTGGAGTCTTGACCTCCCCAGGCTCAGGTGATCCTTCCACCTCAGCCTCCAGAATAGCTGGGACTATAAGGTATGCACCACCACCACCAGCTAATTTTTGGATTTTTAGTAGAGATGGGGTTTCACCATGTTGCCCAGGCTGGTCCCAAATTCCTAAGCTCGAGTGATCTGCCCACCTCAGCCTTCCAAAGTGTTCAGATTACAGCCATCAGCCACTGTGCCTGCCATCATGTTTTCTAACCTAATGTAATTCAAGGAAAAGTTTGTAATTAAGCTTCTTTACACAAAATCTGTGAACAGTTAAACCTGGGTTACTATGTTCAGAGGAGCCCAAGGTGAAAGCCACCAGTGAGCATGAGGTAAGGAGTTCATTCTTTGATATGGTAACTGTTATTAGCTGGTGTTCTTGTTCATTGCTACTGTAGCTCCAAGATTTCCATCATTTCCCATCAGCACTCTCAGGCTTTAGCCTCCACTGAACACCCACTTAGAAATTAAACAGTGAGAAAACGAGAGAGATGCAGGATTGTCAAAAACCATGAAATTCCTTCCACTTTACTACCTATGCTCTCAAAACTGTCTTCCTGCAAAGTATATATATTTCACTGGTGTTTACAACTAACCTGAAAATCCTTATTATATAATTTGTAAAGAGTAGAAAAAAAGACAACTGTAAGATACATTAATTTATGACCTGACTTAACCATATTAATTTGTGACCTGACTTAACCCCATATAAAAATGTCACAAATTCGGCCAGGTGCGGTGGCTCAAGCCTGTAATCCCAGCACTTTGGGAGGCCAAGGCGGGTGAATCACGAAGTCAAGTGATCGAGACCATCCTGGTCAACATGGTGAAACCCCGTCTCTACTAAAAATACAAAAAATTAGCTGGGCATGGTGGCGCGTGCCTATAATTCGAGCTACTCAGGAGGCTGAGGCAGGAGAATTGCCTGAACCCAGGAGGCGGAGGTTGCAGTGAGCCGAGATTGCGCCATTGCACCCCAGCCTGGGTAACAAGAGCGAAACTCCGTCTCAAAAAAAAAAAAGTCACAAATTCTAATGTGAAAAGGTTTCGTTTGAAAGCCAAATCTTTTTAGAAATAAATGGCTAAGCTCATCTATCATGTTTAAAACTAGTCATCACTAAAATAAATTTTAACAAAATCAGTTTTGAAAAAAATAAATTACAAGTAATTTTTTTGAAATAATTTTTTTTTTTTTTTTTTTTTTTTTTGAGATGGAGTTTTGCTCTTGTTGCCCAGGCTGGAGTGCAATGGCGCGATCTCGGCTCACTGCAACCTCCACCTCCTGGGTTCAGGCAATTCTCCTGCCTCAGCCTCCTGAGTAGCTGGGATTACAGGCACGCGCCACCGTGCCCAGCTAATTTTTTGTATTTTTTTTTTTAGTAGAGACAGGGTTTCACCATGTTGACCAGGATGGTCTCGATCTCTTGACCTCGTGAACCACCCGCCTCGGCCTCCCAAAGTGCTGGGATTACAGGCTTGAGCCACCGCGCCCGGCCTGAAATAATTTTTTTAAATTGCAAACAAAAAACCCCATCCCTAAAATCAATTAACCCAGAAACATAATAGAAAGCACTTTAAAAGATGTACCTCTAAACACTCTTTAAAATGTGTGCATCCTCACGTAAATAAAACATTTTAACTTAAGTGGACAGGTTAATTTAGGGAATCTTTCTTCCTCAAAATTAAAACAGAAAAACTGTAAAGTGAAGAGACACACACACACACACACACACGCGTGGATGCGCGTGCCCACGCACACACTTCAAAGCAAAATCCATTCCACTACTGGAAATATTCCAGACGGGATTGCCTGAGCCATTATTTGTTTCAAATTAGTGCTGTATTTATAGTACCTGATGTACTATAAATTGGTTTACAGCCAATTTTACAGGAAAAAATCCATTTAGAAGTGATTCAAATAAATTATGATACCTTAATATAATGGAAATACACTATGTAACCATTAAAAATGTAGTAGTAGTCTAGATATACTAAAAAAATGGAAAAATGCCGAAGAGACTAAGTGAAAAAAACAAGGTGCAAGTCATCTGTTTATGGTATGATCACATTTGTTTAAAACAATATACATAAAATGACTGTATATGCATAGAAATAATCTTGATGATACCCAAGAAAAGTAACAGCAGCTACTGCTCCTGGAGAACAGAATGGGATATCAAGGTCACATCCAGGAGTGACACTCACTTTTCATCTCCAACTTTCTCTACATTATTTCAATTTTACACACAAGCATGTATCATCTTATTAATTAGAAGAGAAAATTTTAACAATGACAAGAAAAAAACCATAGAACTCATGACTGTTATCTAAGTGGCAAAGAAAGATACCCAGATACCCACTAAATTTGAGTACATGTTATACATTTTATGAATTACTTCTTGATCTACTAAAAAGATACTTAGGCCATTACTACTGTGATCTTAAATGGCATAAAATACATACAAAAGCCTTAATGCAAGCACATAAGCTAATTTCAAACAGATCTGGTTACTTACCCTCCAACCCTCACAAATAGTGAGAATTTTAGAAGCAGATTTCTTGCTGAAAATGTCACACAAACCACTTCTTCAACCCACCCTCTGCCCCACAATCAGTTCCCTAAAGCACAAACATACAAGATACTTACAATTGATTTGAATGATAAAGAGAGAACTTAAGTCACCCTTGTTAAAACTGCACTTAAACGTTGGGACAAGCTGGAACATTTATCTTCCACTCATCTTAGACTCCATTATCACCAAGCGAAAATTTGAATTGGTGACTTATAGAATGATCTGACGGAAAAAATTCACCTCCAGGATTGGATGGAAGCATGAAGAAAATAATGCCTCATTTATCTAAATGATTAAATGAATTTGCTAGAAATGATCACTATACCTTTTTTCGATTCACAAAATGTCTTACTTAGGCCAGCCCACAGTTCCAACACATTATCTTCTGGCAGGCACCCTGTGAAGCTGTCCCACATTACTTTCTACTGCAATACCCTGGGACAAACCGTCATAAAAGTAACAAGTGTCAAGTCTCCTTGTCTTTTATGATATCAAATGGAATAAAGTAGGTATTTTAAAAATGAGGCACAGCGCCTTTTCCTTCACTTTGAAGAGCACAGCAACAGTATTTCCAAAATCAATCTGCTCTCCACAGCCCCCCTCCAAATTAAACTGTTAAAGAGTACAACAAAATCATCATAATATTCTTTGAACTTAAAAAAAAAAAAAACAACTATTTCAAGGCACATTTAATTTAATATCAAGAGTGCAATACAAAAGGCCCAAATACAATGAAGGAACACATTCCCCCATTAACACCAACGACAATGCTCTTTTAAACATGTGCCTGTTGAATGGAATGGGGATTTCATAAAATTCACTAAAAAAATAATGCAGTGAGTCTCATCACAGCTAATACCCTTGTACAATCTAGTTGTGAAATGAATGTTTATAATGCTTCAAACAGTTTAAACCTGAAGTTTAATACCACACCTTCATGTTTGTACAGTCCTCAGTAAGATTATCTACAGTTTTTGCAACCATTCAAAGAACAAACCATTGAATAAAACCACATTGATTTAAGGCTCAAGCAAGTACTATAGAGCCCCAAACTAAATGGTTAAATATATACGCTACTTGTACGGACATCTATTGATTCTCTCATGACTATAAGTTGGTTCTCAGCAAATAAACCCTTTAAAGGCAAAATTCACCTCATTTGAGTTTTGACCCAGAAGTTCAACAACAATCATGAAGTCCACAGTCTTATTGGCAAAACTGATATACAGTGTCTCTAAGTCACTGTGCTCAAGGTTAAGAGCGATGCATATTCCATTTTTACATTTTACTGGAATTTTACATGTTCAATTCATGACTTAAAATCTCTAGGTTTTCATTCCTTCAAACTGTCTGAAGACACAGTGTGCCACAGACTTAAGACTTCTGTTTCTCCCTCTATTTTCTTCAAACAGAAACATTTCTCAAGTGTCTACATGTTCTAGAAGGGGAATTTTTCGGAGGTGGCCACTTCTTCGGAATAGTCCGACGCCATCAGGCCTCTGAAGCAAGGGGAAGGGGAAGAGAAAAAGCTGAAACACAAGGTTCATCTGGTAAGTTTTACATTAACCATTACAAGCTGGACAGTGTAAGAATGTGGCTTTTTTTTTTTTGGCTCAAAAAGTCTGAGTCTTGGTGTGGAAACGAGTACTTGGCTGTCCCACCACAGCTTTCTCGTAGTGGGACTGTCAGGGAAGTCTTGACTGGGGAGTATGATTTGTTTACCTATCAGGCGTAAACTTCCAGGCACTCAGTTCATTTTGGGCTTGTTCCAGTTTGTCTTTAGTCTGTTCCAGTTCACCTTTCATTTTTAGGAAAAACAAGTTGATCGCTGGGTCTACCATTGTTGATCTCAGTTGGGCAACGCTCGGCTGCTGGACTTGCTTGAGGTACTGGATTTGAGTCTACAGAGCAAAAGAAACAATTACGACCAAATCAAAGGAAAAATACATTAAGAAAGTGGGGAAAACTCCTTCCTTCACTTGATTTACTAACTCCCTCATTAAGATCCTTCCCTCTTTGATAATGAAATTCTCAGGAAAAATCTTTAAACTTTTGGCCGGGTGTGGTGGCTCAAGCCTATAATCCCAGCACTTTGGGAGGCCGAGGCAGGTGGATCACAAGGTCAAGAGATCGAGACCATCCTGGTCAACAAGGTGAAACCACGTCTCTACTAAAAATACAAAAATTATCTGGGCGTGGTGGCGCGCGCCTGTGGTCCCAGCTACTCGGGAGGCTGAGGTAGGAGAATTGCTTGAACTCAGGAGGCAGATGTTGCAGTGAGCCGAGATCACGCTATTGCACTCCAGCCTGGGTAACAAGAGCAAAACTCCATCTCAAAAAAAAAAAAAAAAAAAAAAAAAAAATCTTTAAACTTTTAAGAAAAAGTAAAAATTAAAAACTATGAACATGCTAATTATCCTGACCTGATTGCTATACATTGTGTGTATTGAAACATTACTATGTAGTAGTCCTTTAATATGTATAATTATTATCTGTCATTTAAAAAAAATTATTTAATGTTATTCATGTAGGAATTGAGGCCATTTGGTAACATCTCCAAATCCAGGACTTAACTTTAAAATGACTACATACATCTTATTTTACAATCCAAACATTACCAAAAACAGACGAAACTCAATGTTATATTTACTAAAACTGCTGACAACCCACTGGAAAAAAAGCAGTTTAAAATATTAATTACCTAACAGTTAATGACTTCTTTTGGTTTGCTTATTTTAAATTTTGCCTGTGAAAATTATTCTATGTAAAGTCCCCTAAAAATACATTGAGTACAAGATTATAACTTAAAATACACATTTGCAGTTCTAAAAGAAAAAATGTACAGTACTTACATCTACATGAATTGCCATTACAGCTTATAAAAGCGAAACTCTATAGGGCCTTAAGCCAAAATAAAGTATAATTCATACTTTTTTCACTTCTGAGTAGATTTGAATTATAGAATTATAAAGCTGGAAAGTAACTAACCTAATCCAAACTGCTTATTTTGAGATTAAATAACCCAACTGTTTAGTTCAGTGCTGTAGCTGGGACTAGAACTCTAGTTCTCTGGCCTTCTCATTCCCAATCTAGAGCTTTTTCCACCATACCAGAACCTTTCTACTTACATAAGAAACCTTCAATTTTGACTTCAGTTGTACTATTTACTAGCACACTAAAAATATATTTCTAAAATATGAAATAGTTATTAGTGTTAAATTCACCATTTTAGTCATACTCAAAGTAGATCTGGCCCAAGTTCTAGCTCCCTACTAAGGCTTAAACAGGATTACAGTTAAAATTTCCTAATATAAACTTAGTAAAAGGAACAAATATACTAGGTAAATTGGGACTGTATTTAATTAGCTTCACTGAGCAAACAAAAATAATCTTTTTTTGAATAAAAAAGTACAACTGCATAGTCAATGTGAAGCCAGCTGCTAAGACTACTTAACAAAGCAAGAATACACCATGTCTTACAGTGGACTCCACGTACTGATAAAAGTCTACAACACTGAGACTCAGTCACTATTTAGGTTTACAAAGACCCAACAATCAACATTTTCAATCATGAAAAGAGAGGTGAACTCTGACTAGAATAAATTCCATGCTCTAGAGATGAGAACACTGGGTAAAGTGTTTTCAAAGTTAGCTTTATTCCTAAATCTATTTTGATCAGCAAAAGACTAAATGAAAAATAGAAAAACTGAGGTGAACAAAAATGATAGATTTTACTTACCAACAAAATACAGAGTTAAGAATACAGTAACTATTTATGTGGCTAACTTATGCCTTACACTCACAACTGACTAAACTGACTACTGATGTACTTGGCAAAAGACTGCATGTAGACAAACAAATACAGCATTATTATTTAAAAATCAGATAAGTTAGTATGCTGGGCAAACAAAAGATCTACAGAAACAGACTCCTGAAATACCAAGGGTAAAAGCAGCAGCGCTGTTTTAAAGGATAGGTACTGGCCGGGCATGGTGGCTCACGAGGTCAGGAGCTCAAGACCAGCTTGGCCAAGATGGTGAAACCCCATCTCTACTAAAAATACAAAAAATTAGCTGGGCATGATGGCGGGCACCTGTAATCCTAGCTACTTGGGACACTGAGGCGGAGAACTGCTCGAACCTGGGAGGCAGAGGTTGCAGCGAGCTGAGACCGAGCCACTACACTCCATCCTGGGAGACAGAATAAGACTGTCTCAAAATAAATAAATGAAAAGTAAATAAATAAAGCACAGGTACCTGATACAAACCTTTCCATGGTTTTTCATTCTCAAGGGGGTGAGAAACCCTCCTTTTCAGGGCCAAGCTTTTCAACCAATGCTTAACTTATTCCCTCCTACATCCTCTAGTACATAACTCCCATTCTTTCTACCCTTTAAATTTGGTTTCTCACAATTCCCACTTGACAGTTTCTCTAGAGCAGGGGTATCCAATCTTTTGGCTTCCTTGGCCAACAGCCTCTTAATTGCCAAATCTAATGAACAATTTTAAATTCCTATTGTATAGAACTTTATGTATGCCTTTGTTTTAATCACTTTATTTTTTTGAGGGGGAGGAAGGAATGTTGGATTTCCTCAATTTTCCTAATACCACACTCCGCTCTTCTTTTAAAATTTGACCTTTGTAGGCTCTATCCTAGTAGCATGACTACTCAACCAGTCAAACAAGACAAACCTGAGAGCTATCTGTGATTCTTCCCTAAATTTTTTCATTCCTTACACAACAGCATCCAAACTAAAAAAGTCCTATTGATTTGTGCCTCCAAAACACCTATTCTGTCCTGCCTGCTCCCTGTTGCCAGTGGCTTTATTTATCTCACCTGGACTATTTTAATAGCCTCACAATTGGTTTTCTTGCTTAAAGTCCTGTTCCACTCACATCCATCTTTCCTACTCAAGCCAGAGTGATCTACTTAAAATGTAAATCTAAATCTGATCCATCACATACATCTCTTGCTCAAAAATTCTTCAGTGGCTCCCTTTCTCCCAGAATACCCAAGATTCTGACCTCATCTCTTTTCACTGTCACCTGAAACTTTATCCTCATCTGCCATATATAATATTGCCTTTTCTTGTGATTTTGCTCCTGCTGCCCTGCCCTGCCTGCAAAACCTCACATGTATTTATAATTGGAAGAACAGGAAGTTGTTCAGCTGGCCTGTGCAGGTGACAGCTGTTAAAAAAAAAAAAAAAGGCTGTAAAAAGTTAGGTTCCATTATACTCGAAATAACCTTAAAATCCAGGTCGAAGAGACAAGAATGATGAGGTATCACCAAAAGCCTTCACCAGGCATGATATGATCAAAACTGCCATTGTATATAGGACAGCTGGAGAATCAGAGGTGCATGAATAGCACACATTGTGTAGGCAAGTACTTAGTACCTCAACTAAGATGTCAAGAGTAGGAATCTGTAAGAGAAAGGAATTCAAGACATTCTGGTCCTACGGAGACAGTACCATCCACATCATCTATTCAACTGTATTTCCCAAGTGTTAGTAGTCTAAAGGTAGGACTCATTTTATGTGAAAAGGGAAATTTGTTAAAACATTCATTAGTAAGTATGGAGAAAAAAGTATCAGTGGTAGTGAGAATTACAAAAAACTGACAGGGACAAAATGTGGTGATAAGGTAGAGAAAATGGTAATGGGCTAGGTGCGATGGCTCACAACTATAATTCCCAACAGTTTGGGGAGGCCAAGGAGGGAGGACTGACTGAGGCCAGGAGTTCAAGACCAGCCTGGACAATGCAGGGAAAACCACATCTCTACAAAAAATTAGAAAATCAGCTGGGCTTGGTGGCATGTGCCTGTAGTCCCTGTTACTCAGGAAGCTGAAGTGAGCTGTGATTACACCACTGAACTCCGGCCTGGATGAGAGAGAGACCCTGTCTCAAGAAAAGAAAGGAAAAAGAAAGAAAGAAAATGATAAAAGCCAGCGTTTAGCAAAGTAAAATATGAAAAAGTCAATTAGAAAAAAGGAAAAGCTGAGCAAATGAGTACTTCTGTGGAAATTTAAACAATCTCGGTTTAAATTAAGGAACATTCTACAGGTAAAAAGAACAGGACTGTACCCATAGAGTTTTGGTGTGTCTCCAGTGACCAGAATACTACCTTAGAAGATTATAATAACACATTAGAAGACTTCTATATGTATCAAATGAATGCAGAATATGCAAATAATTGAAGAAACATTGAGATTTTAAAATCAGAAACAAGGATATAGCTGCATCTAATTATTTTGTATAATTACACTGTAAGATCAAATCTATAAACTATCAGAACTGGATGATCAATTACTAGATTTCAGATTATGCAGACATAGTAAATACTACACAGTACACATCAAAGTTCTAACATTTAAAAAGGAGACACTGAAGAAGGTGCTCAACTAGGAAAAACAGTTCAGAGGAGACAAGAGAGCAGAGGTAAAGTAATCAGATGGTTTTCCTAGCCAGTGAAACGTAAAGCAGTAAGGAGCAAATGCTCTTTTACCGATTATACCCTCAGACACCAAGGATCTGAAAAATGTCTGGAAGTGATAAACTAACATTCATAAAGCATGAAAATTTAAACAAAGAAAAAGAACTTAAAACTTTTGCCTTATTGGCCACAAAAAAATCTTTAGTCTAAATGAAGAGACATTATCAAAATTTTCATCTAGTATACTCAAAGCTCAAAGTGTATATACCTATAAAAAATACAGTCTCATATTCCATTAAGTATTTAAAATCAACATGTAATGATGCGAACTAAAAACCAATTCCTCAACTAAAGACTTATACAACTTGACATACTTACAGTACACTCTTGCATCTCTTGTTCCTTGGTTGCTAGTCGCATTACAAGGATGTTTTCCCTGCGTGCAGACTCCTGCTGTTGTTGCTTTAGTTTTTCTTCAGACTCTCTTAGGCCAGTTACATCATTAGCTGATGATTTAAAAATATATATAAATATAATTTTAAGATCAAGTTCTAAATACCTCTGTCAAGAACAATAAAAACTAGAGTCAAAAATTTCCTCTTTACTTTCAATCCTAACTCCCTTTATAAAAGGGAAATTTTTCCTGGTCATGAGAGCTTCATTAAAAGGTAATAGTGTCACAGTGTTCCATGACTACTAACTGAATTGTTTTTATAGTTTCATCTGTTTGCAACAGAAGACATAAAACACCTGTTTGTGTTATACAGTATTCATAAAATCCTGATTAGTATGTTTTAACCTATTTAATATAAAAATGGCAGCTAAGCACAGTGGCTCACACCTGTAATCCCAACACTTTGGGAGGCTGAGGTGAGTGGATTACCTGGGGTCAGGAGTTTGGGACCAGCCTAACCAATATGGTGAAATACCATCTCTACTAAAAATACAGATTAGCCAGGCATGGTGGCGCATGCCTGTAATCCCGGCTACTACTCGGGAGGCTGAGGAAGACAAATCACTTGAACCTGGGAGGCAGAGGTTGCAGTGAGCCTAGATTGCACCGCTGCACTCCAGCCTGGGCTACAGCGTGAGACTCTGTCTCAAAAAAAAAAAAAATAAAAATAAAATAAATAATCAAAATGGTAATAACTGATGGACAATTAGTATTTTAAACTTAAGGCAGGATCTTATTGTGTTATCCAGCAGGAGTGCAGTGGCACAATCACAGCTCACTGCAGCCTTGACCTCCCGGGCTCAAGTAATCCTCCTGACCCATTTTTAAATTTAGTTTAATTAATTTATTTATTTTGTAGGAACAAGGTCTCCCTATGTTGCCTATGTTCTCAACTCCTGGGCTCAAGTAATCCTCCCATCTTGCCCTCCCAAAGTGCTGGGATTATAGGTGTGAGCCACTGTGCCCAGCCTTAAACTTTCATAATATTCATGACTTCTATGGATTATAACATAGTCATGTAAAAATCAGAAATTCAGGGTATAAACTCTCTAATGTTAGATAACAATATATATTGGTTTTCATACTCAACAAATAGTATGTGATTCAAACAGTAAAAAGTGAGACTAAAATGTTTTAAAATGATAAACTCTGATATTTTCAGATTTGAAAAAATATGTAAATAGATATTACACAAAATTAAGTTATATACACTAATTTAAGCTGTCATAAATCTCTTACTGGTTGCTTCTATTTATTTCCCTTCTAGACTAATAACTCATGCTTCAAGTCATAGTCCTAAGTAGAAGGGGTTGAGAACAAGTAAGAAATTTTCAAGTAGTTCTGAGTTACTGTATCTATCCTCGGAGCCTTGCATATAATTTTGCTAAGTCATGCCATTATATGAGTATTACATGTCTGACTTTTCTATTCATCTTTATATTTTCTTGTACCAAACACAGTGCCTATGTATAGTTCTTATAATAAAACACTTGAGAAAAATTAGTTGCTTTAATAAAGCCAGTTATCCTTTTGATTGGAACAACAATCAAAAGAAGATTATTCAGTCTTTTAGAAAGCTAAAACTCAAACTTACAGTTAAGATCTGTGTACTTGCCCTCCAAAGCTTGTACATATGCTTCATATTGTTTCCATCTAGTGAAAAAAACAAAACAAAACCATACATTAGTTACAGTGAGATAGCTTTTACTTAAAACAAACAAAAAACTAGAAGATCACATGTATAAATTTGCAGATTTAAGTAATACTGAGCATTCTGCTGGATGATTTTTAATTTTAAATCCAGTTTCTTAAAGAGAGTCTTGCTCTGTCCCTCAGGCTGGAGTACAGTGTTGCAAACAGGATCTGGGCTCAAGCGATCCCCCGGCTCAGCTTCATGTATGGCTGGGACCAAAGGCACATGGCTAATTTTTTTTAGAGATAGGGTCTCACTACATCGCCCACGCTGATCTTGAACTCCTGGGCTCAAATGATACTCCCATCTTGGCCTCCCAAACAGCTGAAATTACAAGCCTGAGTCACCACACCCGGCCTAAATCTAGTTTAACGGATAATAAAGTAGTCCCTCATTATTCCTTCCCTTTTATGGAACACAGGTTAAAGGAGATATAAAGAGAAGGTGCTTTCTGCTGAGAACATGCCAAGCACACTCTGGGTAAGATTAAACCCCAGATTCACTTTGGTGAATCACTGATGTTCAGGATAATCCTGGATTACAGAAGCCGAAAAAAAAAAATCCTGCTGATACTTTCCTATGTTGTCCACTAAGAACAAAAGGCATATTAGAAATCTGCCTAATTATGCAGAACTGAAGGTTTTTTATCTTGGCTCTTTTGTGAAAATACCCTGTGACTCTTCTCAAGGTACTATCAATTCCTGCCTCTAAACAAAGGGGGGAAATATAACATTTTTCAAGACTGTAATTTAACAGTCACATCTAACTAGCAGAAACTACCTGCATAAATGCCATATGTTATCAGAGTACAAGGGGACTGTTTTTCTTCATTATACATCTCTACCCTGAATATACACTACTAACTCCTTTTAGCAATAAAGATTTTTCACAGTCTTATTAGATAGCTCCTAATGGAAAGTACCCTGTCCTGAATATCTGCTATCCTGCATATTTTAAAAGCCATGTTTTCAAACTGCTCTTTAGGTAGATAATTAAAATTTGCTTTTAAAAAACCATTTAATAAGGCCGGGCGCGGTGGCTCAAGCCTGTAATCCCAGCACTTTGGGAGGCCGAGGCGGGTGGATCACGAGGTCAAGAGGTCGAGACCATCCTGGTCAACATGGTGAAACCCCGTCTCTACTAAATATACAAAATATTAGCTAGGCATGGTGGCGCGTGCCTGTAATCCCAGCTACTTGGGAGGCTGAGGCAGGAGAATTGCTTGAACGCAGGAGGCGGAGGTTGCGGTGAGCCGAGATTGCGCCATTGCACTCCAACCTGGGTAACAAGAGCGAAACTTGGTCTCAATTAAAAACAAACAAAAACAACAAACAAAAACAAACAAACCATTTAATAATCTTAAAAACAGGCTTGCAGTAAGTTATTAACATTACAACATAATGAACAAAAAGTACTTCCTAATACCAAATTAATCCATTTTCTATATAAACACTACTGTTCAGCCATGGCCATGCTTATTTTTATGGCACTTACAACCTAGGACACATACAGTTTACCAAGTATTTGGGGATGTATAGAGAAAGGTCTTCTGTGGACACTATAAAAGAACAACTTATTTTAGAAGAACAGATAAGTACAAAAACTGAAGCAAGAACATGTATATCACAAGGATAGAAAGCATAGACTAGTTAAGTAAGTAGCAGCTGGTCTGAAATCAAGGGAATTAAACAGAAAATAACTCACCTAAAAGTCTTACTGAGAATTCCCTAAGGAAAGATGTTAAACTGACTGCAAGGATATACACTGCATATGATTTAGAAACCTTAATGGTATCTTAAAATAAAACATTTCTATGATTCTTTATTAGGATTACTGATTTTTCCCCCTCCTACAGTTAAATCAAAAAAGTGACTGCACAGACTAACTAGAGCAATTATGTAAGAAGGCCTAAAAAGAAGTGTACAATACTACATGTAGGGGAAAAAAAAATCAGGGCTGGGTATGGTGGCTCAAGCCTGAATCCCGGAACTTTGGGAGGCCAAGCATTTAAGACCAGCCTGAGCAACATAGCAAAACATCACCTCTATTATAATTTATATGTACATCAAAAAAAAAAAAAAAAAAAAAAAAATCCAGCATCGAGGAGTAGTCATATATCACAAGCGAGTATCTACTTCAGCAGAAGACAGGAGTGTTTTAGAATACCAAGGATTTAAACTTTATGTGCAGGAAGATAAAGGTATACAATGAAAACTGTCCCATGTATGAGATTATGGCAAAAAAAGATTAAGAGTGTGTTTATAATACAGTAGCTATGTAAAGGTGAAAGCAGGAAACTGTCACTCTCTAGGAAACAACAAACTCTTTGTTACCCTATCTCACAAAACATCTTTTCTCTCCCCCACTTTAAGCCTATTAAATAAAAATACTCATTTTATTTTCATCTAAAAGTCATCCAGAAACTTACTAACTATAGCAATAATATACCGAAAGAATATATGTAAATTATAAAACACTGAACATCCTACTTCCTGATTTCTTACACACTCTAAAAAGATTATATGCTGTACTTGACAATCTGCTTTTGTAAGACATTTATAACCACGGAAATTCAGAACTGGAAGTAACCTTTAAAAGTAACTCAACCCCTTCAACTTAACAGATGAGAAAATGAAGTGTATGAAGTTAAATGAGTTGGTCAAGGTCACACTAATAGGAAAAAGTAAACTCATTTCATTAGTAAATTATGTATTTCTTCCAAAAACATAAGTGCATCTTTTAGAATTTTTTTTCCAAATGTTAAACACAAAAGGAAAAACTATACAAAACAAGCCATGGATTTGTCAAACTTATAGCTTCTTAGCAGTTCTTTAAAGCGCTACCT
This sequence comes from Saguinus oedipus, assembly GCA_031835075.1. Classification (NCBI taxonomy): domain Eukaryota; kingdom Metazoa; phylum Chordata; class Mammalia; order Primates; family Cebidae; genus Saguinus; species Saguinus oedipus. Next base: position 169,672,082 of record CM063172.1, on the reverse strand, counting down.
TTTCCTCAGTGTTAACATAATGAAGAAACAGGTCACAGGAAATACGTTCAAAAAGTACTTAAATTATTTGAAGATGTAACAACATTAAAAACAATATTTGGCATAAAGATAAATATTACAGTATGGAGTCACAATTTAAGGTTCTATAGAAAGATTTTTGATAAAAAGAACATTTTACCTTAGAATTAACTCATCTCTTGCCATAACTTTGAAGTCTGTTTCACTCAGTCGAACCTAAAAAGAGAATTATGAAATGAATTGAGTACTCTTCCTGAAGACACAAAGCTCTATACTGAGACCTAGGAAACATCTTGAGTGAGAGATTTAAATGGCTCAGTACATATTATTTAAAATGTATATATATATATATTTTATTACAAGTTTTTTTTTTTTTTTTAGAGACAGAGCCTTGCTCTATTGCCTAGGATGGAGTGCAGCTCACTACAACCTCCACCTCCAGGTTCAAGCGGTTCTTCTGCCTCAACCTCCCAAGTAGTTGGGACTACAGGCATACACCACCACACCTGGCTAATTTTTGTATTTTTAGTAGAGACAGGGTTTTACCATAGTGGCCAGGCTGAATTTCTGACCTCCTGATCTACCCGCCTTGGCCTCCGAAAGTGCTGGGATTACAGCTGTGAGACAACGCAACCAGCTAGTTTTGTCTTTTTTTAAAAAAGTAAATCCTTTGGTATCTTGACAATAGGCATCATCATTAGGGAAATGCACATTAAAACCCCAGGTATTGGCCAGGCGTGGTAGCTAACGCCCATAATCCCAGCACTTTGGGAGGCTGTGGCAGGCAGATCACGAGGTCAGGAGATCAAGACCATCCTGGCGGAGAAGAAAAGAAGAAGAAAGAAGAAAGAAGAAAGGAAGAAGGAAGAAAGGAAGAAGGAAGAAAGGAAGAAGAAGAAGAAGAAAACCCCCAGGTATCGCCATGGACTGATTAGAATGACTAAAACAAAATTAGTGGCAACACAAATGCTGGTAAGGATTCAGAGAAATTGAAGTTTCCTACACTGCAGGTGAGAATGTAAAATGGTATCTGAGTATCTGAAAAAGTTTGGCAGTTCCTTTTATTAATACAACTAAAAGTGAATGTGTCATAGAACCCAGCAGTTGCACTCTTAAACATGTATCTCAAAGAAATGAAAACTAATATCCAAGCAGTTTTACTTGTAAAAGTCAAAAAACTGAAAACTACCCAAATGTCTTTTAATAGGGAAATGATAAAACTATGATACAGCCACATCATGGAACACTTTAAGCAATAAAAAAAAAAAAGTACTATTGATACATGAAACAATTTGTATAAGTCTTAAGGAAACTGTGCTAAGTGGAAGGGAAAAAAAATCTCAAAAAGATACATACTACATGATTTCATTTATATAACACACTGAAATAATTACAGAAATGGAAAATAAATTAGCAGTTGGCAGGCATCAGGCAGGGAGAGAAAGTGGGTACACGTGGCTATAAAATAACTCAATGAGGCTTTGTGGTGATGGCTCAGATGTGTATTTTGATAAATGATGGTTATACAAAGCTAGACATGATAAAATTGCATATAGCTCCTCCCTACTCCCCCCGAAAACAGTACAAGTATAACATGAAATGTGAATAAGCTCTGTGGATTGTGCCAATGTCAATTCCCTGATTTTCAGTTATTAGAGATGTTTGCTAGTCACTCAAGATATTAACAATGAAGGAGGCCCAGTGAAAGTTGCACAGAACTTCTCTGTATACTTATTTGCAACTTCCCGTGAATCTATAATTATTTCAAAATAAAAAGTTAAAAGGGCATAAGCTGAAATGCTTCACAAATTGAGAAATAGTATTTTCACTACACCAAACAAGTAATGAGATACCTCTCCTACTTCAGCATAAAATTAAGGCTTTGGCTGGGCACTGTGGGTCATGCCTCCAGCACTTTGGGAGACTGAAGCGGGAGGATCTGGAGCTCAGGAGTTCAAGATCAGCCTGGGCAATGTGGCAAAACCCCATCTCTACCAAAAAATACAAAAATTAGCCAGGCATAGTGGCACATCTGTAGTCTGAGCTATTTGAGGGGTGGAAGAATTGCCTAAGCTGGGGAGTATGAGGCTGCAATAAGCCAAGATTATACCACTGCACTCCAGCCTGGGCAACAGAGTGAGACCCTGCCTCAGAAAATAAAAAATAAAAATAAAGGCTTTATTAGTATTTCCTTATAAGACACTTAATTTTTTTTTTTAACTGTTTCAAATTATAATACTAACCAGTAAATAGTATTACTATAAAACGGAATGGGGGAACTATTATACTGCAATAATATTAAAAGGCTGCCATAGGCCAGGTACAGTGGCTCATGCCTATAATCCCAGCACTTTGGAATGCAGAGGCAGTTGGCTATCTCTTGAGCCCAGGATATTCTAAAAAAATACTGGATATTATACAGAATATAATAATTCCAGACCAGTCTTGGCAACATGGCAAAACCCCATCTCTACAAAAAATAAAAAAATTAGCTGGTCATGGTGGCATGTACTTGTAGCCCCTAGATACTCATGAGGCTGAGGTGGGATGAATACTTGAGCCCAGGAAGTGGAGGCTACAGTGAGCCGATATTCACCACTGCACTCCAGCCTGGGTGACAGAGCAAGACCCTATCCCAAGGGAGGAAAAAAAAAATGGTACCAGAGGGAGCACACAGTAATTCTCAGATTATAAAAGCACAGTACAATCCTTTATTCATCTTATGAATAATCTGACTCCAAAGCAGGATAGAAACTTCTGTAATACCTAAATTATTCACATATTCAGTTTAGTAAGTATAAGCCCTGCTTTCTCAACTGAACTACAAATTCCTCCTAGAAACTGTTACCTCTTTTATAATACCTAGTGTGTGTGTGTGTGCATGTGTGTGTGTGTGTGTGTCTACAAGTAACTAAACTCTAGGTAGGAAATGTACAACAGGGGAAGATTGAGACTAAACAACAAAGCTTCAGAGAAAAAGGCAGAATCTGAAAAGTAGCTATAATCATTTTTTTATTTTTAAAAAATAAAATAGTTTTAAATTATAATCAAAGTGATTTACACTAGGACAAGAAGAATAAATAATATAGGAATGGACTGGTGTGTTCCCAGCACTTTGGGAGGCCAAGGCAGGTGGATCATGAGGTCAGGAGCTAGAGACCAGCCTGACCAACACGGTGAAACCCTGTCTCGACTAAAAATACAAAAGTTGGCTGGGCATGGTGGTGCATGCCTGTAATCCCAGCTACTCAGGAGACTGAGGCAGAGAATCGCTTGAACCTGGAGCGATTCTGTCTCAGAAAAAAAAAAAAAAAATACGGGGGAGGAGCAGGCATAGTGGCTCACACTTGTAATCCCAGCACTTCGGGAAACTGAGGTGGGCAGATCACATGAGGTTTGGAGTTTTGAGACCAGCCTGACCAACATGGAGAATCCTTGTCTCTACTAAAAATACAAAAATTAGCCGGGTATGGTGGCACATGCCTGTAATCCCAGCTACTTGGGGGACTGAGGCAGGAGAATCACTTGAACCCGGGAGGGAGAGGTTGTGATGAGCTGAGATTGTGCCATTGCACTCTAGCCTGGGCAACAAGAGCGAAACTCCATCTCAAAAAAAAAAAAAAAAAGAAAACAATATAGAAACTCATGATCTCCATTTTTGACATTATTTGTGTAGATACGTACCTGGTATATTCACATAATGGAGGTTAAGAGTAGACGAGAAAAATATTATTGTAACTAAAGTTTTCCAAAATCTGAAAATATTCTAAAAATATACTGGATACAATATACAATATCTAGCACACTATACAACTCCAATGCTATTATTGTTATAAAGGCAAAAACATGAAAAATAAGCAAACGACAATTCCTTCAACTCATTATTTTTTTTAAAAGTGCTTAAAACTGCTAAAAAAAAAAAAAAAAAACCAAAAAACCAAAAAACCAAAAACCAACCCCAAAACCAAAAACCATACCTTTTTGGGAAGAGGTTCTTCGTTGGTCATCTTGAATCCTAAAAAAAGAATTGGGGAAAACAATTTAAATTGATTTTCTTCCAGTCTTCCAGTGAAGGCAGGAATAAAAAATACTAACTCTTTCAAATCAATTTATTAGAGAAATAAATTATTGTAAAATAATTAGGATTTTAAAATTTAAACAATTTTAGAATAGTTTTAGATTAACAAAAAAGTGGCAAAGATATTATAGAGTTCCTATATACTCTACACTCAGATCCTCCTTTGTTAACATCTTCCCATTATTATAGTTATTAGGTAACTTTTACAAATTCCCTTGTAAAAAGCAGCCATTCGAATCATTTGATGTTGCTATAAAGGGTCAAGAGAAATATAATTTTTCATCCCACTCTTACAACTCCCCTATGAAAATCTTGTTGCAGAAGTGATACTAACCTCAAGCAGTATCTAGGCATGTTGCTAAAGGGCTATCAAAGGGTAATACCAGTCTCTACTCTTTCCTTTTATAGCATTACGTTGTTAAAGTAAGTTAGCACCTACCACAGTCATAATTTATTACTGTCCAATAGTTTTTTAGATGTATTATATATTTTAAAATGTATGTTAATACTGGCTGGGGGTGATGGTTCACGCCTGTAATTCTAGCACTTTGTGAGGCCAAGGCAGTGGATCACTTGAGGTCAGGAGTTCAAGACTAGCCTGGCCAACATGTTGAAACCCGGTCTCTACTAAATATAAAAAATTAGCTGGGTGTAGTGGCAAGCGCCTGTAATCCCAGCTGCTAGGGAGACTGAGGCAGGAAAATCACCTGAATCCAGGAGGTGGAGGTTGCAGTGAGCTGGGACTGCTGCACTCCAGCATGGGCAACAGAGTGAGATTCATCTCAAAACAAAACAAAACAAAAAACAAACCCATATATATATGTTGCACCTTAATAAAAATATTCCTACAGTATTTAATTTTATGCCAAATATTTTGTATCTCAAAATTAGCTTCTTTATACAAAATTCACTTAACTGTTTCAAAAGACTGTTAATGAATTCAAGTAGAGAACACTTTATTATGCTGTCTCTTAGAATGAATGCTAATAGCAGCTATTATCCATTAAACTACAAATCCACATATACACAAAAAAAGAAAAAGAAAAAATGTGTAATAAACATACTTTAAACACCACATTAAATTACAAGGTTGAAAAAAAAAACCTATATGACACGAAGAGCTAACCTGACAAACATAAAATCTATATAAAAATTCTCGCCGGGCGCAGTGGCTCAGGCCTGTAGTAATCCCAGCACTTTGGGAGGCCGAGGCGGGTGGATCACGAGGTCAAGAGATCGAGACCATCCTGGTCAACATGGTGAAACTCCGTCTCTCCTAAAAATACAAAAAAATTAGCTGGGCATGGTGGCGCGTGCCTGTAATCCCAGCTATTCAGGAGGTTGAGGCGGGAGAATTGCCTGAACCCAGGAGGCAGAGGTTGCGGTGAGCCGAGATTGTGCCATTACACTCCGGCCTGGGTAACAACAGTGAAACTCCGTCTCAAAAAAAGAAAAAAAATTCTGTGAGGACTAAAAAATCGAATCAACGTTTTAAGTACCGGTGCTCTTTTGAAAAAGCATCTAAATTGTATTTGGCATATTAATAATTTAGACAAACTGAGAAATTAGTTCTTACACTGATTTAGTTATTATTATTCTTTCTTTTTTAAGAGATGGGGACCCACCATAGTTCCCAGGCTCGTCTTGAACTCTTGGGCTCAAGAGATCCTCTCACCTTAGCCTCCGAAGTAGCTCGGACTATACATGTAAGGATGCCCAGCCCTAGGTATTATTTCTAATAGCATACTCATAAATGTTCCCTTAAAGTATTTATGGTTTATTTTACTTACCCATACTTATTATAAATTCTAAACTACTAGAAATCTGACCAAAAAATTGATACATGAAACTGAGTGTTTAAAAGCTACTTGAGGTGTGGTGGCTCACACTTGTAATCCCAGCAAGTTTGGGAGGCTGAGAGAGGAGAATTGCTTGAGCCTAGCAGTTTGAAATCAGCTCGTGAAACGTGGTTAAGACTTTGTCTCTATAAAACACACACACACACATGCACGCACCAAAACTACTTGATTTGTCCCACTTGATTTTGAGATTCCTCTGAAGAAGATGATCTTCCAACAGCATTTTTTAATATGACCAATCTCAACTCTGCTTTATAAATAAGATATTCTAATCATACTATTAAACCCTGGTTTTCAGATTTTTTTTTTTTTTTTTTTTTGAGACGGAGTTTCGCTCTTGTAACCCAGGCTGGAGTGCAATGGCGCAATCTCGGCTTGCCGCAACCTCTGCCTCCTGGGTTCAGGCAATTCTCCTGCCTCAGCCTCCCGAGTAGCTGGGATTACAGGCACGCGCCACCATGCCCAGCTAATTTTTTGTATTTTTAGTAGAGACGGGGTTTTACCATGTTGACCAGGATGGTCTCGATCTCTTGACCTCGTGATCCACCTGCCTCGGCCTCCCAAAGTGCTGGGATTACAGGCTTGAGCCACCGTGCCCGGCCTGGTTTTCACATTAAGTAAATTGTGTTGAAGGCAGAATTTAGGGGAAAAAATCTAAATTGATCTTAGATTATTGGCTTACTTCTTTCCCTTTTTAATCCTTTTTTTTTTTTAAAGATAGTCTCCCTGTCACCCAGACCAGAGCACAATAGCGCGATCATGGCTCACTGCAATCTTGACCTCCTGCCTGAGTACCTGGGACTACAGGCATGTGCCACCACACCTGGCTAATTTTGTACTTTTTTTTTTTGGGTAGAGAAAAGGTTTCACCATGCTGCCCAGGTGGGTCTTAAACTCCTGGGCTCAAGCAATCCAACTGCCTTGGCCTCTCAAAAGTGCTAGGATTACAGGTGTGAGCCATCACACCCTGCCTTCCCCTCTTGAATCTTTCTCATGGGATACAGCAAACAGATAAAAACCTGAGTATATTACTTGTTTCTGAGCTAACTGTATAGTTTGTTTCACTGAGCAAGTCACTCCGTCCTATGAAGACATAAACCGTATTTCTATGATATAAAATGTATGTATTTTTTTCTTTAAATTGGTCCCTGCCTACTTTATGACCCTTGTTGCCTAGTTTGTAATCTTTGCTGCCATTATAGAAGGCTGCTTTGGGACTACCTTAATCTGGTAGCAGTAATTTTAATCATCTGAGAAACCATCATATTTATCTCCACAGGTCTGTTTCTATTTTAGCATGACACATGCATCCACTCCATTAAACTGCAGTCTTAGAGCGAAGATATCAAACCTGGCATTTCCATGTAATCTCTCTCTCTTTCGTCCAGCTAATTTCGTATTTTTGGTAGAGATGGGGTTTCACCATACTGGTCAGGCTGGCCTTGAACTCCTGACCTCGTGATCCGCCCACCTTGGCCTCCCAAAGTGCTGGGATTACAGGTGTGAGACACCACGCCCGGCCTTTTTTATTTTTTGAGACGGAGTCATGCTATCACCCGGCTGGAGTGCAATGGCATGATCTCAGCTCATTGCAACCTCCACCTCCCAGGTTAAAGCAATTCTCCTGCCTCAATCTCCCGAATAGCTGGGACTATAGGCATGAGCCACCATGCCCAACTAATTTTTCTATTTTCAGTAGAAACAGGGTTTCACCACATTGGCCAGGATAGTCTCGATCTGACTTTGCGATCCACCTGCCTCAGCCCCCAAAGTGCTGGGATTACAGCTGTGAGCCACTGTGCCCGGCCTAATTTTTGTATTTTTAGTAGAAATGGGGCCATGTTGGCCAGGCTGGTCTGGAACTCCCAACCTTGGGTGATTCACACACCTCAGCCTCCCAAAGTGTTGGGATTATAGGCATTAGCCACCACAACCAGCCAATAATATTTTTTATTGTACATATTTAACCAGTATATAAGTACCTGTATCTATGCATATGTAAACATAACATTTTGAGAACAAACCAGGAACTTCACATAACAAGTACTGTGGTAGAGATCTGTGAGTGACAGTTTGAAAACAGCTAAATTTATCACTAAGGCTAGCTGATATACCTGTTATCTAGTTACTGGGCATCCTACCTACTCAGTACAGTATGTACAATTTTAGTTGTAATACTAAAGTACCATGCATGCTATTCAACATAAATTCCAGTTTGTAAGTTATTATAGTTGGCCCTTGAACAACCCAGGTTTTAGCTGCATGGGTCCACTTATACATGGATTGTTTTCAATCAAACTCAGATAAAAATAAAGTACTGGGATCAAAAATACAGCATTCATGGGATACAGAACCTGAGTCTGCAAAGGGCAGACTTTTCACACAAGAGGGTTCACATTCCCATGCCAGGATTTTGGCAAGGATGGTCTGCATATGTTTTGACAACCGGATACTTCCCCTAGGTTTACTTGTTTATTCTTTTCTTAAAGACAGGTATCCATATTCTTATTCCATTAAAATAAAATTAACTGCAAGCTTAGTAAGCAACAAATGAGATCATAATCTGCTTTTAAAGGGCATTAAAAGGTCTGGGAAACACATGAAGAAAGTTCTGGTAACTTTGGTATTCTAAAACAGGATATCAACTTTGCAAATATAAAAGTAGCAGAATCTCTGTGCCCCATCTCAAGAAGAATTACCACAACCAGGGCTCTATCTCAAAAAGAATTACCACAAACAGGGTCCAAATACTGTGCTATTTCTGAAGACAGACGTTAATCTTCAGCATGGTAACTGGCAGAAAATGGGCATTTAATTATTAGTTTCCTTTTTCCTATAAAAAAACACAGACTCAGTGTTTCTTGAAAAACTTGAAGAGATAATTCACAGGTTGAGGATAATAATCATACTGTCCTCATGACTGTTTCTAACTCTTACTGCAGAATTCTTGGCATCTCCAATATTTAGAATTCTAAACAGAAGTTACTTAAATTTTTTTGAGACAGGGTCTCACCGTGTCGTCCAGGCTGGAGTGCAGTGACTTGATCACGGCTCACTGCAGCCTCCATTTATAGGGCTCAAGTGATCCTCCTGCCTCAGCGTCTTGTGTAGCTGGGATCAGAGGCGTGCCCAGCTAAATTTTTTTTTTTCTTGTTAGTAGAGATGAGGTCTTGCTATGTTGCCCAGGCTGTCTTGGGCTCCTGGGCTCGAGTGATCCTCCTGCCTGCGCATTCAAAAGGCTGGGATTACAGCTGTGAGTCACCAGGCCCAGCCTGCAGTTATTGAAATTTCTAAACCTGGCTTACGTCCTTTCATTTTTTAACAAGTTTGATGTTGAGCAGATTTTAAATAAATGGTGCTTTTTACTGACATTTTGTTTAAAAATAAAATTCTATATTTGTAAGTCAGGGGTAAATACAGGTTTTAGATAAATGTATAAACTTCCTAAGTCAACTTTTAGAGTCACTTTTAAGATCACTCTAGTTGTTTGGGGTATCCAACTTGGGAAATTCAGAGCCTCAACATTTACAAAGAGAATCCTTCTTCAACCTTAATCTGATGAAAAGTCAATCTTTCCTTAAAAGTCCATGATATGCCACAAAGTCAAATTGACTTTGCATCATCTGGGAAAAGGCAAGTTAGAACAGGTTCAAAATTTACAACTATCTGCAACATTCAACTATTTGGTCAAAATAGAACCTAATTCATAATTCTGACATTCACACTGCACAAATGTACTGAGAACTTTGGTATTCCCCAGGTCAATTTTTTTTAGTGCAAATGACAAGCACAACAACCATTTAAAGTCATTTCTAGATTCATAAAGACAATGAATATTCCAGGTTCTCCGATCAATCTATTCTCGTATCAGAAAAAAACAGAATGATCATATCATCATTTGGAGTCAATTAAAATTGAATCCTGAAGAAAAATAATAAAGAAAATATACTCAGTACTTATGAGTCACACATTTAATAACAGCACTTTTCAAAGTCAAAGTTAGTTCCCATTTTCCAGGATGAAAATGACTGTGAGTCATTAGGTGATTAAAAGTTATTAATTAATACATTGGGGATAAGAGCCTCAAATTTGCCCCTCAAAAAGGTGGTAACATGATAATTACTTTTTAAATTATGTAAAGGTTTCAGTTATTTATACAGATAATTTAAAGATAATATATCTCAAACTTAAAATATCAGGACCACCATCTACTCTTGATTCCTTAACATAGAAAAACAGCTTAGTATGGAGTTCAGTTTAGACTGGCTAGGTGCCTAGCACCCCAGATCCCAGTAGCTTCCTGGCTCTCTGCATCATAAAGTTAGGTAACTTAGTTCCCTCTGAACAGAGGCAAGCGCCAGCCAACACAACTTCAGTAAGAAAGCACGGTACCTTGGTGAAACAAATCATGGCTGAATGTAAGAAACCAATCTTCAGACACTATAGTAGCAGGGTACTGATCAGGAACTGAAAGGCCACCTTTTCCTTACGCTCTGTCAAGTGTGATTTTGAGTAAGTCATTAACCCTTGCAGTTTCCAAGTCATCAAAACGTAATTTTGCCTGTCTGCAAATAGTGATGCTTTCAGCACAACAAACATGCTATATAAATAAAATTTTTAAAATAAAATATGAACATAAAAGGCAACTTTCATGTGCACTTGGAAAAAATTAAATTCTACTAACTACATCTTCAAAGGCAGAAAATATTTATAGCACTATGTTCTAGTCAGATGAAATACCTTGTTATACACAATGAAGCATACTATTGTAAAGATACTGAAAAGTTTTTCTGTGTTAAGCTTAGTAACTACAAGAAACAATATTTAGAGGCAGAAAAGTGCACTGGAAATAATTTAAAAAGTAAAAACAAGAATAAAACCGAAATACTATCTTCAGTCTTGTTTTGCTAAAGGACCTACTAACATACAATTTTGAAGAACAAGAAATATATAATGATCAAAACTGCTAAACAATATACTCGAAGGGATTCAATACTACATACAAGACCGTAAGAGATCTTGGATGCTTTAATGTACTGTACAAATTGTGACAAGCTCATCTCCATATCATAGAGCTATTACACATTTTCTGTTTCATCTCTACCAGCTTATTTCTGACAGACAATACACAAAAATATTTTGAACAAACATGACTCAACGTTGACTTGGAAAAGCTAGACATAAAGGAGCCACGTAAAAATCAGCAGTGCCTGGGACATACTATTATTACTTTCATCCTCTAGGAGTTAGAAATTTCGGTAACTCGTCCAAATTCTGCCACTGAAAAAGTACGTAAAAATACTTACCTTTTAAACTATGTGTGTGCTTAAGATCTAAAAGCACTGTTAGAAACACATTACCCACAACCTTATAACGTAACCTCAACCTTATTAAAAGCCTACTTGTGGACTGCAATCTTTCCCCACTTCCCTTGCCTAATCAGATGCTACTTGAATGAATTAAAATGTACCCACCTTGAAAATATTTTTCGTTCACAGTTTTAAATTATGGTTTTAAATGTCCGTAGTATGTTTATCTATCGTAAAAAAACAGCCAAAATTTCAAAATACAAAAAACGAGAACTTGTGATGGATCTATGATGTCCATTTATCTTCCGAAACAATGAAATTAAATTAAAAACTAAATGGACACAAATACAACTTCCAATTGTAACATAATCACCGAAGATACTTTCGGCGAATTGTTCTACTAAATAATAGATTTTTTTTTTTTTTACATAATCACAGGATATTAAGATAGTCCTTTGGGATCAAATCACCAAGCGACTTTTTCCTTATCAAAACAAGAACTTGGGCTTTTCTACTATGTGTACACTGACTTATGAAAAACGGTTAAAAAAATTATCGAATAACTGTCTCACAGGGATCCAAGGTGAGACTTGGATTTCACGAAAATCTGCAAATAATTCAGTTTCTGTCCTCAGAATGTATGCACTCATTTAAAAATGGAAATCTACAAGATAACCTATCTGCAGTAACAACCTACTGCGTGACACGAAATACTGGGAACGAACGATTTTTTTCTTCTTGCTGAACTCGTTAGTGCCGCCAGGTTCTCGGGAGAGGCCCGAGGGAGGTGGAGGGGGCGACACCTCGGCGAGGAAAGGACGAGCGCCGCCGTTCAGCCCGGGGAGGGCAGCCTTCGGCCTCCGTGAATGGCCGGTCTCTCCGACCGCGGGAGCACCCGTCTCACCCCGGACCCCGGGGACTGAGGACGGAGGTAAAATGGCCTCGGGGTGGCGGAAGTGTTTCCCGCAGGCGGGAACATAGAGCGGGTTACGTGAGACCGGTGCCGCCCCGGGCATGAGTGATCCTTCCGGCCCTGCCCGCCCCTTACTGGCCCGGGGCCGCTGCGCCCCAGCCCTCAGGCCCCGGAGATCCCCCGCGGCCGCTCCCGCCAGCCGGCCCGCACCTACCTCTCCTGACGGAAGCGCGCCGGCACCGCCAGTCGCGGAGGCCGAGGCCGCGCTGCTCGCCCCGCCGCCCGGGCCCCGCGGGCCGCCGCGCAACCGGACCGCTCTGCCGCCGGCTCCGCCGCGCTCCTAGTCCCGCCACAACCCCGGTGCTCCCCTTTATTTGCGGGTCTCGCTGCCACAAAATGGCGCTGAGGGAGGAAACCAGGCCCTGCCGCCCGGCCCCGCCCCGTCGCCCAGCACCGCTCCGCCCCGCCCCGCCCCACAGCCCGGCCAGAACGCGTCGCCTGCCAGCGCCACTGCCTGCCGCCTCCCGCCAGCCTCACCGCTCCGCCATATTCGCGTTCTGGCCCACTCACCGAAGAGTCGCCTTTCAGGCGTGGCCGTGGTCACTTGCCCGCCGTCGGGCCCCGCCAGTAGAGGAAAAGTGAGTGGAGGGCGGCCGCCGGTCTAGCCTGATCGGGGCCTCGAGACGCAGTGGAGCAGCTGCTCCCCGGTAACACACCTCGTCTTTTCCCAGGAGCCTGGCGCGAGCCCCCGCGGCCGCCGGAGCTCAGCGAACGCGGTGGGGGCGGGAAGGGAAGCGGCTGGAGGGGCGGGCCGGCGAGGTCGGAGGTCAGCCGCGGGGCACCACGGGAAGGGAAGGTGGCCGCCTGGTGGACGCACTCGCCGCGGCCACCTGCGGCTGCGGGACGGCCTCGTGCGGAGGGATCTGGGTGAAGGCGGCGCGTCATTGGCCGCTCTATGGTCGCGATGCCCATCCTTGATGCTTCCGCGCGTCGGAGGACCAGGTGCCACCTCAAGAGAGGCTGTGGGCGGCGAGCCGGGGGCGTTTACGCTTAGCAGAAGCTCAACTGTAAGTTTTGAGAACTTAGAGACCGATGCCCTCCCACTCTTCTGTCGTAAAGCATAGCCTCCTGGTCGCCGGGTTTGCTCCTTGACGTCTCTGGGGACTTATCGAGGAGCTATTGTTCTCTGGCGTCGGAGGTTGCGCTGCGACCGCGGCACTGAGGGCGCCTTGCTAACTCTAAGGAGGGAAAGGTGGCCGGCCCTGAGGGGCTTAGTGAACCCAATCAAAGGGGTCCTGCAAGTCGAGCAGACTCCCTGAAGCAAGACAGCGCCATCTGGATTGCAGAGTAAGGGCGGTGTTACCTGAAGAACGTGGAACAATCTCGAAACACTAGAGGATCACTAATTCTTTCGATTGGTCTGCCCTTAGCCGGCTTTATCAAACCTGTTTATCCCCAAAGGACTGTCTTGTAGTAAGGTGATTTATAAGGATAAGATTAAAGTACACTCCAGATGGTCGTATTACATTCCCCGTGAATCAGATCAGTCTGGACAAAGTCTTTGCAACTTGTATCACAAGAACTCTCAAAAATTGAAAACAAAAACTCCAAAATCCAAAGGAGTAAATGGGGGAGGACATGAACAAATAATTCTCAGAAAAAATACAGTAATGGTCCTTAAACGTAGAAAGATGCTCCACCTCACTTACAATGGAAATACACATTGAAATTACTTTTCTGGTGGGAGTGGAAAAATGGTTCAAATTCTGTGGCGTACAAAATTACATTTGTTTATTCTTACTCCTTGCAGTTCTAACCCAAACCTTATTCTGAAGGTACAGCTCTACACATGGAAACAATATGTATACAAGGTTATTGCAGTGCTATTTGTCATAGCAAAAGTTAGGGATAACCTAAATATCTATTAATAGGGACGGATAGGCAATGTTGCATTCATTCAATAGAATACAATGCAGCCCTTAAAAAGATTCAGAAAACCATGTGTTGCTTATTTTATATATCTTAATATATAAAAATAATTATATTTAACATGCACATTTATGTATATATGCTTATTTTGGGAGGAGGGATTGGAAGGATATCCTGGAAACTTAAAATAGTTACCTATAAAGAGAGGTGGGCAAGAGTGGAGGGGAGATAGAAACAAGACTTCTCTGTCTTTGAACTTTTAGTTTTATATAGCTGACAAGTAAATAAAAAAGTAAACAACCCCCAGAGTTGAAAGCAAATTGAAACAAATGAAAACTCTTAAGTATGGCTTTTTTTTTTTAAGGCAGAGTCTTGTGTTGCCCAGGCTGGAGTGCAGTGGTACAATCTCAGCTTATTGCAACCTCCCCATCCTGGGTTCAAGCAATTCTCCCACCTCAGCCTCCAGAGTAGCTGGGATCACAGGCATGTACCACCACTCCTGGCTAATTTTTGTATTTTTAGTAGAGATGGGGTTTCACCATGTTGACCAGGCTCACTCCTGACATTAGGTGATCCGCCTGCCTAGGCCTCCCAAAGTGCTGGGATTACAGACGTGAGCCACCACAACCGGCCCCTTAGGGCTTTTGAACACAGTCCTCTAGTAGTGTATCTGTGTTGAGATAGTGTAGTCTTTCCTCCTTATATGCAGGAGATTGGATGTAGGACCTTCTGCAGGCATATACAGAAATCTGCATACCTGCCTTGGCCTACCAAAGTGCTGGGACTGCAGGCCTCAGCCACCTGGCCTTTTTCTGAACTTCTTTGATCTTGCATTTATATCTCATTCTCTCATACACTGGAAGTCTTTGTACACAGTAACATTAAAGTACTTATGTTATCCCATCATATCACATACAGTAATAGTTTGAAAACCACAGCAACAATATTAGTCAATCATAAATCAGTTAGTGAAGCTGAAAGCTCCTTTGCGTTTTTTTCCTCATTAGGATACACAGTTGACCCTTGAACAACACTGGTTTGAACTGCTGGGTGGCTGATGCTTGCAGTCCCAGCACTTTGGTAGGCCAAGGCAGGATCATCACTAGAGTCCAGGAGTTTGAGACCAGCCTGGGCAACATAGTGAGACCTCTGTCTCCATTTTTTTTTTAAATTTAAAACAATTTTTAAGAAGTTCTAATGGAACTGAAGAATACACTATGAGAACTCTGTGAAAAGAAAAAAAAGTTCATTGATCCTGAAAAAAACTAATATAAAAAATTTTAAGTTCAGAAAAAAGTCTGTAATACTGAGTTTAAACTGCAGGGCTGGGTGCAGAAGCACACACCTGTAAGCCCAGTGCTTTAGGAAGCCAAAGTGGCCTAGGAGTTCAAGACCAGCCTGGTCAACACAGTGAGACCCTGGCTCTACAAAGTACAGATAAAATAGCCAGGGGTGGTAGCCTGTGCCTATAGCCCTGGCTACTTGGGAGGCTGAGATTGGAGGACCAGTTGAGCCTAGGAGTTTAAAGTTACAGTGAGCTGTGATCTCACCATTGCACTCCAGTCTGGGCTGTAGACCCTATCAAAAAGAAGAAAAAAATTTAAACTGCAAAATAAAATTTCCTAGTTCTGTGCACTGAAAGGGCCTAGAAGCATTAGGGTCACCAATTGGTCAAGTTTGCCATGGACTGAGGGGTTTTCTGTGGATGCTGGACTTTCAGGTTAAAACTGGAACAGTCCCAGGTGAACTAGGATGTACAGGCAAGGTCACCCTGCAGTTAACAATGAGCACATCTGACACCCAATTCTTGGTTTCTGAATTCCATTTCCACTAAAGAGATCCAGAGCTCCTTGGAGAATTGGCTGATTCCAGCTCTGGGCTGGGAAAAAGAGTTGAGCCAGGTATTTCATTGTGCCTGAATGCAAAGGAAGTGCTTAGACCAATGAGGCTATGCCAACAGTATTTAGAAGAACTAACAAAACTAATCCATAGTGATAGACAGCAGATCAGTAGTTGGCTAGGAGCGGAAGAGAGAAGGAATTTACTGGAAAGGAAAATGGGAGAACTTTTGGGGGTGATGGAAATGTTCTGCGTCCTGGTTAACAGAGATATATACATTTTTCAAAATTCATTAAATTGTGGCACTATAAAGGATGCATTTTATTGCATGTAAATTATACCTGGAAATAAGCCAAGGCAAACCAAATGAGAAAAGCAAAGTCTATTGCGAACTTGTTAAGGAGTCAGCACCATCACTTACGTTTTGACAGAGGTTCAAAGGCATGCAGAGGAGTGGGAAAGCTTTGCAGTGGACAAGGGAAAGTTTCACAGGAATGCCTGAGGTGATGCTGTTGCATGGGGAAGCTGGAAGCTAACTAGAAGTTGGCATCCCATGGTTTGGTTAAAGGAGCATATGTGACTTTCTCTGGATGGTCATAAACTAGAAGTGGGGACAAAAATTAGGGAAGCTGTTAATTTTTAATCAAGTCCTGGTCATTTTGAGCTGATGTCGTAGAAGTTACTATTTAGCTTCCTGGATTACTACCAGAGATAGCAGTTTGCCTTACTGCGAGTCTGGTTGATAGCAGGTTTGGCTTTTAGGCTGGGTGTACAGCACTTATGGTAGATAAATGATTGGTTTACTGGGCTAGTTGTTGCAGGTAATGGGCCAGAATTCTGTTTTTATGTATATTGTGGCCATTGTCCATTTGTATTTTCAGTCTCTCAAAAATAAATTTTAGAGACATAGGAGTCAGCTTGAAGGATCTCCCACAGGCCAAATTTAGGGCAGTTTTAGCATCAAAAAGAAAATGAATACTATTGATTGCAATACTGAATAAATAAAAATCTACTCTCTAGTATAGAGAAGAGAGAATGAGAAGAGGGAAACTATTTTTCCATCATTGGTAGTCACTATTATACCAGTTTGCTACTTTGAAAATTAGTTATTAAAGGCAGATAGCATTTATATTGTTTGTTGTTTGTTTTGTTTGTTTTTGTTTTAAAGATAAGAGTCTTGCTCTCCCATCCAGGCTGGAGTCCAGTGGCACAAACATGGCTCACTGCAGCCTTGATCTCCTGGGCTCAAGTGATCCTCCTGCCTCCTCAGAAGCTGGGACTATAAGTGCTTGCCACCATACCTGGCTAAGTTTTTTGGCTTGTTTGTTTTTTTATTTTTTTAGAGATGGGGTCTTGCTATGTTACCCAGGCTGATCTTGAACTCCTGGGCTCAAGTGATGCTCCCACCTCAACCTCCCAAAGCGCTTGGAGTATAGGCATGCGCCACAGCTCCCAGCCTACTTTGCCTTTTTTTTAAAATAAAGAATGTGGCCAGGCGCGGTGGCTCACGCCTATAACCCCAGCACTTTGGGAGGCCG
This sequence comes from Saguinus oedipus, assembly GCA_031835075.1. Taxonomy (NCBI): domain Eukaryota; kingdom Metazoa; phylum Chordata; class Mammalia; order Primates; family Cebidae; genus Saguinus; species Saguinus oedipus. The sequence goes on along the minus strand of CM063172.1, from coordinate 169,654,599 downwards.
AGGTGGGATCACGAGGTCAAGAGATCGAGACCATCCTGGTCAACAAGGTGAAACCCCGTCTCTACTAAAAATAGAAAAATTAGCTGGGCATGGTGGTGCGTGCCTGTAGTCCCAGCTACTCAGGAGGCTGAGGCAGGAGAATTGCTTGAACCCAGAAGGTGGAGGTTGCGGTGAGCCGAGATCATGCCATTGCACTCCAGCCTGGATAACAACAGCGAAACTCCGTCTCAAAAAAAAAAAAAAAAAAAAAAAGAATGTGGTTTATCCCCGGTTGATGAGGAAAAACTCTTTAGTCTAGGATGCCAGCTAATAAGTGTAGAATAAAATATAGAGTTAGAAACTAACTGGCCAGGTGCAGTGGTTCATGCCTGTAATCCCAGCACTTTGGGAGGCCAAGGCAGGAGGATCACTTGAGGTCAGGAATTCAAGACCAGCCTGGCCAACATGGTGAAACCCGGTCTCAAACACAAAACACAAAAATTATCCAGGTGTGGTGGTGCATGCCTCTAGTCCCAGCTATTCAGGAGGCTGAGGCACAAAAATTGCTTGAACCCGGGAGGCTGCAGTGAGCCAAGATCGTGCCACTGTGCTCCAGCCTGGGCAGTGGAGTGAGACTCCATCTCAAAAAACGACACAAAACAAAGAAAAAAGACTCATTATATAAACCTTAATGAAATAATTGACTCAAAGAAGGACTATCAATGGACTTTAAAATCTTTAGATGAAAGATTGCTGGGAAATGCCACCAAAGTGTCACTCTACAGGCTACTTACAAGAAAACACAGGCCAGGCTTAGTGGCTTACATCTGTAATCCCAGCACTTTGGGAGGCCGAGGCAAGTGGATCATGAGGTCAGGGGTTCAAGACCAGCCTGGCCAACATAGTAAAACCCTGTCTCTACTCAAAATACAAAAAAAAAAAAAAAAAAAGTAGCCAAGTGTAGTAGTACACCTATAGCCCAAGTAGCTGGGAGTGCAGAGGCCAAGGCAGGAGAATCCTTTGAACCTGGGAGATGGAGGTTGGTTTCAGGGAACCGAGATCGCGCCACTACACTCCAGCCTGGGCAACACAGTGAGACTCTGTCTCTTAAAAAAAAAAAAAAGCCAGGTGCAGTGGTTAACACCTGTAATCCCAGCACTTTGGGAAGCCAAGGCGGGTGGATCACTTGAGGTCAGGAGTTCGAGACCAACCTGGCCATATGGTGAAACCCTGTCTCTACTAAAAAAATACAAAAATTAGCCAGGGTGGTGGTGCGTGTCTGTGATCCCAGCTACTCAGGAGGCTGAGACAGGAGAATTGCTTGAACCCAGGAGGCGGAGTTTACAGTGAACCGAGATTGCATCACTGCCCTCCAACCTGGGAGACAGAGCAAAACACTCTGTCTCAAAAACAAAACAAAAAAAGCCATACTATCTAGTCAGGTCAAGATTACGTGAATTGGCTACTTCTTTGCCATCAGCCTAATACTTGGAATTTTTTTTTTTTTTTTTTTTTTTTGAGAAAAGGTCTTGCCCTGTCGCCCAGGCTGGAGTGAGGTAGCATGACCTTGGCTCACTGCAGACTCCGCCTCCTGGGCTCAGGTGATCCTCCTGCCTCAACCTCCCCAGGAGCTGGGACCACAGGCGCAAGCCACCTTGTCTGGCTAATTTTTGTATTTTTTGTAGAAATAGGGTTTTGCCATGTTGCCAAGGCTGGTCTCAAACTCCTGGGCTCAAGCAATCTGCCTGCCTCTGTCTCCCAAAGTGCTGGGATTACATGCATGAGCCACTGCACCTGATCCATAGCCTATAACTTTTAACCCTACTAATTTGATTTAGGAGTCACCTAATAAAATATTAATTGAGCGATGTCTGAATCCATTCAGACCATAATGAAGTACCATAGACAAGGTGACTTATAAACAACAGAAATATATTTCTCACAGTTTTGAAGGCTGGGAGTCTGAGGTGAGGGTGTCAACATTTCTGGTGAGGGCCCTTTTCTGAGTTGCAGAATGCTGACTTCTCTTATCTGTCTTCCCGCTCCCCCTCTCCCCGATGAAGTCTTGCTCTGTCGTCCAGGCTAGAGTGCAGTGGTGTGATCTCAGCTCACTGCAACCTCCAGCTTCTGGGTTCAAGTGATTTTCCCACCTCAGCCTCCTGAGTAGTTGGGATTACAGGAACGTGCCACCATGCCCTGATAATTTTTGTATTTTTAGTAGAGATGGGGTTTCACCACGTTGGCCGGGCTGGTCTTGAACTCCTAACCTCATGATCCACCTGCCTCAGGCTCCCGAAGTGCTGGGATTACAGGCGTGGGCCACTGCGCCTAGCTGACTTCTCTTATCTCTTGTGTGGTGGAAAGAGGAAAAGAGAGCTCTACGGGGTCCCTTTTCTAAGGGCACTGATCTTATTCATGAGGGCTCTACCTTCATGACCTGATCATCTCGCAAGGGCCTCACCACCTACCTTCACATTGAGGGTTAAGATTTCAACATGAATTTTGGGTAAACACAAACATTCAATCTATTGCAGAAGTACCAAGGGAAAAAGAAAATTATTTGTAGTAATGCTAGTTTTTGTTATTGGGACCCAGAAATCCAGGGATCCTGGAGAGATGATCAGAGTTGTTGGTTAAAAAAGTTAATATTAATCCATGATGCTTGCAAGAGCTCACATCTGGTGTGACTATGACCATGTCATGTTAATATCTCTGCTTGGTCCATTCTTTCTGTCTGGAAGACTCTTTCTACTCCTCTGTGCCAGGTTATCTCCTAGTCACCTTTAGTAATTAGCCTAAGAAACATTACTTATTTACCTTAGTTTGTGTCAAGCATAGAAATCGTGGTTTTACAGAGAGGGAAGCCAAACCAAACTTTCTAGCCTGCTTTTTCTAATCTAGTGGATGTTACACTGACTTACAAGATTTTACTGTGAGCAGCAATGCACCACATCAACCCAATGTATCTAATCTCTGCAGATCACAAAGACTTCTACTAAGATTCTTAGTTTAAATAATAATAATAATAATAATAATAGTAATTAAATAGGGCCGGGTGCAGTGGCTCACACCTATAATCCCAGCACTTTGGGAGGCCGAGGCAGGTGGATTACTTGAGGACAGGAGTTCTAAAACAGTCTGGCCAACATGGTGAAACTCTGTCTCTAAAAAAAATAAATAAAATAATAATAATTAGATTGCTGTTATAACTAGACTATTATTAAAATATTATTTCAGAAATCCAAATGTTGATGAGATGTCTGCATTCCTGTGTATATTGCAGCACCATTCACAATAGCCAAGATACATACAGACTCAGCCTATGTGTCCATCATCAGATGACTGTATAAGAAAAATGTGGCATATATGGCCAGGCATGGTGGCTCATGCCTGTAATCCCAGCACTTTAGGAGGCTGAGGTGGGAGAATTGCTCAAGGCAGGGGTTTGAGACCAGCCTGGGCAACAAAGTGAGACCCTGTCTCTACAAAAATATAAAAATTAGCCAGACATGGTGGTGTGTGCCCATAGTCCCAGTTACTTGGAGGCTGAGGTGAGAAGATTGCATGAGCCCGGGAGTTCAAGGCTGCGGTGAGGTATGAATGCACCTCTGCAGTGCAGCCTGGGTGACAGAGGGGAGAGACCCTATTCCAGAGAAAGAGAGAAAGAAAAAGAAAGAATAATAATACTATTAGCCATAGGAGGACATTAAGTGAAATAAGCCAAGTACAGAAAGATAAATACTGCATGTTCTCACTCATGTGAAAGCTAAAAAAGTTGATCTCATAGAAGTAGAGAGTAAAATAGTGGTTACTAGAGGCTGGAAAGGGTGGGGGCAGGGAGGGGACAGCCAGAAGTTATTAACAGATACAAAAGTACAGCTAGATGGGAGGAATAAGTGCTAGTGTTCTACAGCACTGTAGGGTAACTATAATAACTTATTGTATATTTTCTTTTCTTTTTTTTTTTTTTGCCAATCAATGAGAACTTGTAAGGTAGCTGAGGTTGGCCTTGAACTCTTGGCCTCGCCTTTGCAAGCGCCACGACATCCGGCCGGAGCCACTTTGGGCCCCAACTTATTGTATATTTTCAAATAGGAGAGCAGATTTTGAATATTTTCAACACAAAGAAATAGTAGATGTTTGTAGTGATAGATGTGCTAATTACCCTGATTTGATCACTACACTGTATACATGTATGTAAATAACACAGTCTACCCCAAAATATGTACAGTTATGTGTCAATTAAAAATAATAATTTTATGGCTAGGTGCAGTGGCTCATGCCTGTAAGCCTAGAACTTTGGGTGACTGAGGTGGGAGAAGTGCTCGAACCCAGGAGTTCAAAACCAGCCTGGGTAACATAGCAAGACCCTGCCTCTCATTCAAAACTAATAATGCTAAAAAAAAAATAGAGTTAGGTTTTAAACATTCTGAACTCCTTGGTGGGAGTGAGGTGCATTAGTTAGTCAACAGAGGTAACAGACGTATGAGTAACTCAGTCGGTTATTCTTGGAAACAGACTTGTCCAGCTGCTGGAAAAAAATCCCTTCATTAGGAAAAATAAAGGCACCGTTTGCATGTAATTTCCCTATCCTGATCCCTGTAATTTTTTTCCTGGTTGCCCATTCAGTACAAATAGCAGCTTTCTGAAAAGGACTTAAAATACCAGAATGACTAGACATTGCTGTACTCCTTCCAACATTTGCTGGGGTATCATGGCACACACTGCTGGGAGCCATGTTCCTCCTCTTGCACAATCTAGGAACTTCTAGATTGTGTTTGAGTCATAGTATCTTCAGGCCAGGAGATGAATTATGGCTGGTGTAAGCCAATGTTTCTCAACAAATGTGCTATTGGAATTTTGGACAGGACAGTTTGTGTGTTTATGCAAAAATATTTTGTGCATTTCGGGACATTTGGCATCCGTACACCAACCCACTAGATGCCAATAGCACCTCTCTGTTTATGTGACAACTGAAAGTGTTCCTTCCTGTGTTTTCAATACTGCCCCCTCCCCTCATGCCCTTGATGAGAACCCCTGGTCTAAGGCAAGCCTGGCTGTCATGGTCTTTATCAAACAGTGATGGTGCTTAGTCTTCTTGCAGGCAGAGTTGGCCGGTTGAGCAGTTCTGGCTGAAATCAGAGGAAGTCTCTCGGGGCTTCTGAGAAAAGTTTTCCTTCCCGAAAAGAGAGAAGCACACAAGGTGAAATGTTTTCCCCATCACTTCCTTCTTGTCTCTTCCTAGGCTGTGAGAGGCTGTGATGCTTGCACCTATAGAAACCATCTTGTGATGATGAGGCAACAAGTTGGAAAATGAAAGCAGGCTGCTGGGAATTCAGAGTTAAGAATGGAAAGTCCCTTAGAGGGCCGGGCGCGGTGGCTCAAGCCTGTAATCCCAGCACTTTGGGAGGCCGAGGCGTGTGGATCACGAGGTCAAGAGATCGAGACCATCCTGGTCAACATGGTGAAACCCCATCTCTACTAAAAATACAAAAAATTAGCTGGGCATGGTAGCCCGTGCCTGTAGTCCCAGCTACTCAGGAGGCTGAGGCAGGAGAATTACCTGAACCCAGGAGGCGGAGGTTGCGATGAGCCGAGATCGTGCCATTGCACTCCAGCCTGGGTAACAAGAGCGAAACTCTGTCTCAAAAAAAAAAAAAAAGGAAAGTCCCTGGATCCTGGATGACCTTGTTAATCTTCCAAACTCACCAAGGGACTGCCAGTTGGGCTTTTTATTAGGTAAAACGGATATGTCCTTATATTTAAAACCGCTGTTCATCAGGATTCCTGTTACCCATAGCCAAACACATTCTAACTTAGAAAGGACAGGCATTTACATGGTCAACAAATGAAATAAAGTGGAGAGGTGCCAGCAAAACTAGTTTTTTTTGGTGACACTTTGCTTTATTGTTGTTTTTACATTATATTATGATATACATAGCCCTTGTTTCACAATTTAATAAAGCAAAAACTTAAAAGCCATTATTTATTTCCAGAAAACCAAACTTTTATAAGACAAAAAGCTAACTACAATAAAAATAAATGTCTTGAAGGATTTTATTTTCAGAACTTTTTTTCTTGAGACAGAGTCTAGCTCTGTTGCCCAGGCTGGAGTGCAGTGGTGTGATTTCGGTTCACCGTAGCCTCTACCTCCTGGGCTCAAGTGATACTCCCCGCTCAGCCCTCCCAAGTAGCTGGGACTACAGTCATGAACCATCACACCCAGCTAACTTTTGCATTTTTTGCGGAGACAGAGTATCACCATGTTGCCCAGGCTGGTCTCAAAACTCCTGGGCTCAAGTGATTCTCTTACCTCAGCCTCCCAGAGTGTTGGGTTTATAGGCATGAGCCACCATGCTTGGCCTATTTTCAGAAATTTTCAAAATACTATTCTGTTTGCCTCTGATGCTTGCTAATTGTGTTTAACCTTATGGATGCAACAGTAAGATCCTGTTTGGTTGAATACTCAGTCAGATCTCTTCAGTTTTTAAAAAGGACAGTTTTTTGTTCCCCAAAATTAAAGACCCACTAGTTCAGGAGACAGTCCATTCAGAAACTACATGCCTGTGATAAACTGCAAATCTGTATTTCTGCCAGAGGAGAGTACTGGGCTTTAGGCAGTGGTTCTGTGGACCACAGTGACTGCCTGCTAGACTTGTTTTTGTTGCTCTTCCCTGTCTTTCTTAACCTCTAAATAGTTTCCTCTATCCCACTCAGTGCCAGTGCCACTGGCCAATTGAGGTCTTCAGCTTTTCTCTCTCTCTTTTTTTTTGGAGATGGAGTCTTGCTCAGTTGCCAGGCTGGAGTGCAGTGTTGCGATCTCGACTCACTGCAGTCTCCACCTCTTGGGTTCAAGTGATTCCCCTGCCTCAGCCTCCTGAGTAGCTGGGACTACAGGCACACACCACCATGCCCAGCTAATTTTTTTTTGGTATTTTTAGTAGATATGAGGTTTCACCCTCTTGGCCAGGATGGTCTCTCTTGACCTCATGATCTGCCTACCTTGGCCTCCCAAAGTGCTGGGATTACAGGTGTGAGCCATTGTGCCCAGCCTGTCTTCAGCTTTTCTTGTGGACTAACAGTGGCTCCCTAATTGGTCCTCTGCCACCCATCTTTGGTTCCCATCAAAACTGTCTCCTACACAACAAGCCCTTTCTATTTCTGGGAGATTTTCACTCCTGGGAAAATGGACTAGACATACTTTTCCATGTTTCTCTCACCAAGTACAGCTAAAAATCCTGAGTTTATAAAATAAGCAGAAAAAGGCTGAAAGGCAAACTGGCTACGGACTTCAGGACCCAAGGACTGACATTGGAGTGACTCCCTTTGTTTTGTTTTTACCTCATATATCCCAGAAGCCAGCAATCTGTAAACACCAACAAGCACAGACAAAAAGCCCCCAGCAAAAGCCTGTTCTCTATAACCAAAGGTCCAGGAAAGGAGGCAGTCTACCAAGACAGAAAACCTTTAGACAGTAACTGCTCTGCTCTAGCTGGACACCAGAGAAGAAAATCTGTAGCCCACCTTCATCCACTCCAGCAAAGGCTTCCGATGAAAACATCAGTGGGCTGTGATGTGATTAATTAGATGGGACACCAGGCTTATCATAATCTGGGCACACAATTGCAGTCATCTGGCACACCTTTTCATCAAAGTGAGAAACAGGAATTGCTTTGTAGTACTGTGGGAAAGAGCACCACCTGGTGATGAAAGGAGAGCAAAACATCTAAAGGCTGTGCCGCTGAGCCTACTGTAGAAGTCAAGTCAATCAATGTTGGTTCTTAAAAGGTCACTACCCAGGCCCAGCCTGGGGAGGGATGTAGGGGGTGTACAGTCAGGAGAAGGGACTGATGAAATGTGCTAGTCTGTTCCCAATGGAAGCCAGGCTCACCTTCCCTAGGAGGGAGGAGTCAGCATGTAATGCATCATCCAGTGTGGGACTGAAGGAAGTCCAAGGTCACTCGGTTTCTGGAGAGGAAAAAGAATGGAGGAAAAGGAGTAGGCCGAGAAAGAGATGTGGAATGATGTTTCTTTGGCCCTCACAACCCGACATCTAGGGAAGTAAGGGCCTGTATTAGTCTCATTTGACAGATGGGACAGCAGAGGCACAGAGTTAGATGACAGCGCAGATAAGAGGTAAAGCCGGTGTGCTCATGTGATCGCTTGCTTATGTGAGCAGAAGTAGTTCTGGTTGTTGTCTCGCTATAGCCCTTTGAGGGCAGAAGGAGGAAAATTGCCTGCTACACCAAAATTGCATTGAGCCAAACTTGCTACCAAGAGCCCAACAATCGCCATGATGCTGAGAACGGAAGGCAGGGAGGGGTTTGTGGCGAAGGTCAGGGACTTACCCTGGTCCTGCTCAGCCAGTGAAGTGATGCACTTCTCTGATTGCAAAATACAAAGTGGCACATTTGTTTCATCTATAGAGAGAAGGCAGACCAAGTGGTGAAGCATTTGTTCAACTTGAATCCCCAGATGAAGTGAAACTGGCTCTGAAGACACAGAAACCACGAGACACAGATAACGCTGAAGTATTCAAGTCTAACAGTGTTGAAATGGATTGGGTTTGAAGTATACAGGTTTGAATAGTCCTGATACTGCCAGCGATGGCTTTGTCTGGGTTAGAGAACTCCCATTTGGCTGTAGCAAGGAAGAGATTGTTATTTCTTTTCAGGGTTGGAAATTGTGCCAAATGGGATGACACTGTGAGTGGACTTGCAGGGCAGAAGCACAGGGGAAGCCTTGAAAGTGCAGTTTGCTTTGCAGGAGGTAGCTTAGAAGACACTAAAGAAACACAAGGAAAGAATAGGGCCCACATACATTGAAATCTTCAAGAATAGCCAAGCTGAAGCTCAAACCTACTATGATCCCCCTCAAAAGCTCATGACTGCAGTGGCCAGGTCCCAGTGATAGTCCAGGGGCTGGCCAAGGGTGTAATAGCATTGGCAGAGGAGCTGGGTTTGAAAGGATGAGGCAGGGTCCCCATGGTGGAGGACACAAGAGGCTATGATGACTATCGTGGCTATCATGATGGATATGGCTTTAGGTTTGATAGATTTGGAAAAGACCACGATTACTGTTTTTCAGGAATATTTGATCATAGATAGGGAGCTGGTGGGTCTAGTTTCCAGAGCACCACAGGGTACTGTGTACACATGAGGGTGTTACCTTACAGAGCCACTGAGAATGATGTAATTTCTATTCACCTCTTAATGAGAGTACATATTGCAATTGTACTCTCAGTTTACTCTGATGACAGTTTACTGGTAAGGCAGATGCTGAGTTTGCTACTCACCAAGATGCTGTGGCAGCTATGGCAAAAGACAAAGCTAATATGTAGCACAGATATGTGGAGATCTTTTTAAATGCTGCAGTAACAAGTATGTGGGGGGGTTGTGATCACAGCTATGTAGAAATTTTTTTGAATTCTACAGCAGAGGCAAGTGGTGTTGCTTATGGTAGCCAAATGATGGGAGGCATAGGCTTATCCAGCCAGTCTAGTTATGCAGCTGAGTGGTGGTTATGGTGGTCAAAGCAGTGTGAGTGGTGGTTATGGAGGTGGTTATAGTGGTCAGAGCAGTGTGAGTGGTGGTTATGGAGGTGGTTATGGTGATCAGAGCAGTGTGAGTGGTGGTTATGGAGATGGTTATAGTGATCAGAGCAGTGTGAGTGGTGGTTATGGTGATCAGAGCAGTGTGAGTGGTTGTTAAGGAGGTGGTTATGGTGATCAGAGCAGTGTGGGTGGTGGTTATGGAGGTGGTTATGGTGATCAGAGCAGTGTGAGTGGTGGTTATGGAGGTGGTTATGGTGGTCAGAGCAGTGTGAGTGGTGGTTATGGAGGTGGTTATGGTGATCAGAGCAGTGTGAGTGGTTGTTAAGGAGGTGGTTATGGTGATCAGAGCAGTGTGGGTGGTGGTTATGGAGGTGGTTATGGTGATCAGAGCAGTGTGAGTGGTGGTTATGGAGGTGGTTATGGTGGTCAGAGCAGTGTGAGTGGTGGTTATGGAGGTGGTTATGGTGGTCAGAGCAGTGTGAGTGGTGGTTATGGAGGTGGTTATGGTGGTCAGAGCAGTGTGGGTGGTGGTTATGGAGGTGGTTGTGATCAGAGCAGTGTGAGTGGTGGTTATGGAGGTGGTTATGGTGGTCAGAGCAGTGTGGGTGGCGGTTATGGAGGTGGTTATGGTGGTAAGAGCCGTGTGAGTGGTGGTTGTGGAGGTGGTTATGGTGGTCAGAGCAGTGTGAGTGGTGGTTATGGAGGTGGTTATGGTGGTCAGAGCAGTGTGAGTGGTTGTTATGGTGGTGGTTATGGTGGTCAGAGCAGTGTGAGTGGTGGTTATGGAGGTGGTTATAGTGGTCAGAGCAGTGTGGGTGGTGGTTATGGAGGTGGTTGTGATCAGAGCAGCTGAGTGGTGGTTATGGAGGTGGTTATGGTGATCAGAGCAGCTGAATGGTGATTATGGAGGTGGTTATGGTGCTCAGAGCCATGTGAGTGGTGGTTATGGAGGTAGTTACGGTGGTCAGAGCAGCTGAGTGGTGGTTATGGAGGTGGTTAGAGCAGTATGAGCGGATATGACCACACTCTAGAGGAAAACTCCAGTGACTGTCAGTCAAACCTTGCTTAGGTAGAGAAGGGGCACCAAAGAGCTACTCCAGATACAAAAGCTGTGCATTTATAGGACTTGAATAGAGTGGGAGGAGTGTTTTGTGTATCTGGTATGATGGGTAAATGGGAAATATTTGTTCGGATCACTCTTGGTCAGCTTCTCTTTCTTTGTCTTCTTTCTTTCTCTCTTTTTTTGTTGAGACGGAGTCTCACTTTGTCGCTAGGCTGGAGTGCAGTAGCATAATATCGGCTAACTGCAACCCCAACCTCCTGGGTTCAAGCAGTTCTCCTGCCTCCTCAGCCTCCCAAGTAGCTGGGACTTGGGACCATGCCCTGCTAATTTTTGTATTTTTAGTAGAGACGGGGTTTCACCATGTTGGCCAGGATGAACTGAATCTCTTGACCTCGTGATCCGCCCGCCTTGGCCTCCCAAAGTGCTGGGATTACAGGCATGAGCCACCGCGCCTGGCCTCTCCTTTTTAAAGAAAACAAAAGTTTAACAGTTTTGCATTACAGGCTTGTGATTCATGCTTACTGTAAAAGTAGAAGTCAAGTTATTTTAAAACTTTGAGCTCAGTAATTTTGAAAAGTGAAACATTCATCTAGGACATAATAACGAAGTTCAGTATTGACCATAACTGTTAAAGTAATTTTTAGCTTTCCTCAAATTAGTTATGTTGTAGGAGTGTACCTAAACAGTAAGCATATTTAAGTTGATGCAGTTTCACTTATGTTAAATGTTGCTCTTATACCACAAATTGAAAACTTTGGATGCATGTTGAAAAATATGCTTTTCTTAAAACTCAGATATAGGGGCTGTGTTTGTGATTCAAGGTGAAAACATTTGGCATATTTGTTAATTCTAGCTTTTTGGTTTAATATTCTTAAACCAAAGGCATGTGAGTGTACACTTTTACTTTTTTTTGAGATGGAGTCTTGCTCTGTCGCCAGGCTAGAGTGCAGTGGCGCAATCTCAGCTCGCTCACTGCAACCTCTGCCCCCTGGTTCAAGCAATTCTCCTGCTTCAGCCTCTGGAGTAGCTGGGATTACAGGCACGTGCCACCACGCCCGACTAATTTTTGTATTTTTAGTAGAGATGGGGTTTTACCATGTTGGTCAGGCCATTCTCAAATTCCTGACCTTGTGATCTGCCTGCCTCAGCCTCCCAAAGTGCTGGGATTACAGGCATGAGCTACCGCACTGAGCCTACTTTTTTTTTTTTTTAAGATGTGGGACAGTTTTAAGATGTAATACTAATACTTTAGGAGTTTTTTCATATCATTGTATGGAATTCTGAGGCTTTGGTTTAAATCTTTCCTTGTGATTTCCATTTAGAAGTATTGTACTAAGTGAAACTTGTTAAATCTTCCTTTTTAAAAAAAGAGGTAAAGCCTCAATTTACATGAACTAAGCCGATTTCTTTTTCCACTCCTGAACACACACAACAGAATTTCCAAACATAATGCAAAAACAGAAGCCCTTTTTTTTTTGAGATAGAGTTTTGCTCTTGTTGCCCAGGCTGGAGTGCGATGGCACGATCTTGGCTCTTTGCCTCCCAGGTTCAAGGGATTCTCCTGCTTCAGCTTCCCAAGTAGCTGGGATTACAGGCATGCGCCACCACACCTGGCTAATTTTGTATTTTTATTAGAGACTGGGTTTTTCCATGTTGGTCAGGCTAGTCTCAAACTCCCAACCTCAGGTGGTCCACCTGCCCCACCTCCCCAAGTGCTGGGATTATAGACATCAGCCCCATGCCTAGCCAGAGCCCTTTTTTTTAAAGACGAGGTCTCACTGTTGGCCAGACTGGAGTGCAGTGGTGGAATCAGAGTTCACTGCAGTCTCGAACCCCTGGGCTTAACCAGTCCTACCTTAGGCTCCTGAGTAGCTGGGACTATAGGCACATACCACAACATCCAGCTTTTTTTTTTTTTGAGACAGGGTCTTGCTCTGTTGCCCAGTTTGGAGTGCAGTGGTGTCATCACAACCCACTGCAGCCTCTGCCTCCTGGGATCAAGTGATCCTCCTACCTCAGCCTCTCAGTAACTGGGACTGCAGGCACACACCACCATGCCCGGCTCTTTCTTTTCTTTTCCTTTTTTTTTTTGGTAGAGATGAGGTCTCCCTATATTGCTACTGGCTGATTTTTTAAAAAAAATTGTTTATAGGCCAGGCAGGGTGGCTCATGCCTGTAATCCCAGCACTTTGGGAGGCCGAAGAATTTGGTGGATCATCTGAGGTTGGGAATTTGAGACCAGCCTGGCCAACATGGTGAAACCTCATCTCTACTTAAAATACAAAAATTAGCTGGGTGTGGTGGTAGACTCCTGTAGTCCCAGCTCCTCTGGAGGGTGAGGCACGAGAATCACTTGAACCTGGAAGGTGGAGGTTGCAGTGAGCCAAGATTGCACCACTGCACTCCAGCCTGGGTGACAGAGTGAGACTCAGTCTCTAAAAAAAGAAAAAAAAATGTTGATACAGACAGGGTCTCACTTTGCTGCCCAGGCTGGTCTTGAACTCCTGGCTTCAAGCAATCCTCCCGCCTCAGCCTCCCAAAGCACCAGAATTACATGTGTTAGCTACTACAAATGCTTAGCAGCATAAAGGCACAACTAACTTCAGAGAATGTAATATAAAGTATGTTTAAGCTCATCAGACTGATATGATAAAAATAAGGTCCCTTATTTGGGCATCCTTATTTTATGCCCATAAACGATGGAACTGAACAACAAGTCTCCCTCTTTGTCGGAAAAACCTTAGATACAGGGCAAGAAGATTTTGTTCTTTCCTCTAGGAAACTAAAGTGAGAAAAGAAAATGCTTAATTAGCCAAACGATCCAGTAAGTTTGAGTAGTGCCACTGCCCCTGACAGGGGAATGGGTAGATGGTAATGACGGCAGATTTGGGTAGGAGGTGGCTAAAAGGGACTGCCGTGGAGATCGTCAGGGCCTCAGAGGCTTCCTTAATAAGGAAGACTGGGCTGTCTGTCCAAGGCCATAGCCAGAAGGCAGGGAAAACTTAGGCACATTTCGGGCAAACAAATGTTTTCAGAGATCCATTCTCTGAGCAGGGCTGAGCAGTGAGAGAGTGCAGGCAGTGGAGCTGTGTGTGCACCAGCCCGTTATATGCCATCTAGGACTGCAAGTGCAAGCCAGGACAGACACGAATCTGGCCCCTAAAGGAGGGATTGGCAAGAGCCGGGAAGTGTTCAGGGGCTTCAAATACTGAAATTAGGGAATGAGCAAGATACACAGGATAAATGTCAGCAGATAGGTATGTCTACTCTATACAGGAATCTTATTAGAAGGCACAGAAAAGATAATATATATTTAATAAGTGTTTTAAGGATAAACCATGGCAAAGCTTTGACATAGGTAGTTTTCTAAAATCTATGCGACTTCAGCCTTGACTTTCAGAGAGCTGGAGTCGTGACCATTTTAATATCATTTGGACTGTCCCTGACCTTGTGCTAGATGAGTGATTATGTAACAGCCTAGGTTCCTATCATATTCAACAGGGTAATATCATCAGTCATAAACATGCCATGCCATTTATATTATTTTCAGTAGCTAGTCAATAGATAGAGTATGGAGTGAAAATATTCTTAAGTTCTGTATTTGCTGAAATTCTATCAGTTGGAATATAAATGTATATATTATATAATAACTTTAAATGAGCTAAATACATCTCTCGTTCTGATAAATATCATTATTTAAATTTGTATACACATTTGTTGATTCAAAAGAACATAATGGTCTTTTTAAAGTTATCTAGCTAATAGCTTTTTTTTTTTTTTTTTTTTAAAGAGAGCAGAGTCTCACTTCATCACCCAGGCCAGAGGCAGTAGAATACATAGCTCACTGCAGCCTCTAGCTCCTGGACTGAAGGGATCCTTCCACCCCAGCCTCCTGAGTAGTTAGGAATACAGGTGAGTGCCACCATGTCTGACTAATTTTTATTTTTTGTAGAGATGGAGTCTTGCTGTGTTGCCCAGGCTGGTAACTCCTGGTCTCAAGTGATCCTCCTACCTCAGCCACTGAAAGCACTTGAATTACAGGCATGAACCATCATGCCCAGTCCATTTGGTTTTTTTTTTTTTTTTTGAGATTGAGTCTTGCTCTCTTGCCCAGTCTGGAGTGCAGTAGTGTGATCCTGGCTCACTGCAACCTCTGCCTCCCAGGCTCAAGTGATTCTCCTGCCTCAGCCTCCTGAGTAGCTGGGACTGCAGGCGTGCACCATCATTCCTGGATAATGTTTTTGTATGTTTAATAGAGATGGGGTTTCACCATGTTGGCCAGGCTGGTCTTAAACTCCATACCTCAAGTGATCCACCTGCCTCGGCCTCCCAAAGTGCTGGGATCACAGGCATGAGCCACCACATCTGGCCTTATTTAGGTTTTTAAAAGTTCTTACTTTTTTTTTTTTTTTTTTTTTGACGGAGTTTTGCTCTTGTTACCCAGGCTGGAGTGCAATGGCGCGATCTCGGCTCACCGCAAACTCCGCCTCCTGGGTTCAGGCAATTCTCCTGCCTCAGCCTCCTGAGTAGCTGGGATTACAGGCACGCACCACCATGCCCAGCTAATTTTTTGTACTTTTAGTAGAGACGGGGTCTCACCATGTTGACCAGGATGGTCTCGATCTCTTGACCTCGTGATCCACCCGCCTCGGCCTCCCAAAAGTTCTTAATAATTATCTTTGTATATAAAACTAAATATTAAAATTATCTTTCAGCCATGATTGTATAATGGTTAATTTTTAAAAATAGAAAAACTAAAATTAACTTTCACAGTCACTATTTAATATTATGGGATTTTGCCCTTGCAATAATACATACAACACTTATACTTCATCTCACTAATAGTTCTATAGTGGCCTTAGCAGTAGTCTAGCAGCTGACATGCTGAGAAATTATGTCAGGTATTTAAAATTAATTAATTTTAAACTACTATTAAATGTTTTAATAATTTATTTTAAATAAAACTTCAGATTTATTTTTGAATTTCAGAAGTTTATTCTCTGATGGTAATATTTGGATTTGACCAAATATTAATCCTAACAACTGGTCATTAGGCATTCAGCTAAAGCTGAATGCATTTCTTACATGTCTAAATTCTTTAGAAAGTGACTAGTAGAATTGTGGCATAACATGTCTCGATAGTCTGTGAATATTAATTGATATCTTAACATTTAATAATTACTATTTACAGAAACCTTAATAAACTTTTTGTGACAGATACTTGTTAAATAGTCACCAAATCCATTTCCTCTTCTGCCTGGTCACAGAGGTTTGGCCAGAACGTGGCCATGTAGCTGAGCTCCAGATAATGTGGGCAGAGGGATGTGTGGGCAGAGGGGATGTATGCTGTTTCCACCCACAACCTTTCTCACTCTCTTTGCATTCTGCCAGCTGGATGGAGAGGAAGCCAAGGACCTAGAGGAGAATGAAGCCATGAAGTGGAAGCCAAGGAACCCTGCACTAAACTGTGATGGGAATGCAGACCGTGGAGAAGCAGGAGTCTATCTTTAAAGCCACTAGTGTTACTCTTAATACTTCTAAAGGAACATCAAGAAATGTCTGAAGGCAACTCAGGAAAAAAGTCTTTATGATCCCAAACTGCAGCTGTGCATAGCACTTTCTAACTGTAAAGTTTACACTTGGGCTGACTGGGGCTGGGTGATCCTCTGATGAGGGGGAAGAGCACAGGTTCTCTCCTAAATTCCCCACTGGAATGACTCATGATATGCAAATTGGGGGGAAAAGTCCACATTTGAGCCAGAAATCTTGGGTACTATTCAAATACCAAAAATGTGGGAGATTTTGAGATTGCCCCATAGCACTGATGTGTGACTATTACACAATGAATAACAGTGAATCATGGGATGAGACCATGAAGTGATATTCCTTTATTGCCCAGGAAGTCATTCAGTTTGCTTCATGGGCTTGTTTTTTCTTCGTCCCTGGATCAAATGCTGGTGCCATGACTTTTTTTGAGACAGAGTCTCACTCTGTCACCAGGCTGGAGTGCAGTGCCATGACCATGGCTCACTGCAGCCTCAAACTCCTAGGCTCAGTTGATCCTCCTGCCTCAGCCTCCCAAAACTATAGGCATGTGCTATCATGCCCAGTGTGGTCCCATGACCTTTTAGGAAATATGTGTTCTTTAGTAATAAAAAGTCTTTTTTTTTTTTTTTTTTTTTTTCCCTAAGAGATGGAGTTTTGCTCTTGTTACCCAGGCTGGAGTGCAATGGCATGATCTCGGCTCACCTCAACCTCTGCCTCCTGGGTTCAGGCAATTCTCCTGCCTCAGCCTCCTGAGTAGCTGGGATTACAGGCATGCGCCACCATGCCCAGCTTATTTTTTTATTTTTTTGTATTTTTAGTAGAGACGGGGTTTCACCATGTTGACCAGGATGGTCTCGATCTCCTGACCTCATGATCCACCCGCCTCGGCCTCCCAAAGTGCTGGGATTACAGACTTGAGCCACCGCGCCCGGCCATAAAAAGTCTTAAAATCACTTTAAGTCAGAACACAGGCTCAATCCACTATCCAAAATGCTCATTCCCATGTGAAAACCAAGACTCTGAAAGTGATTTAAAGTCAAGACTTCAACACAGGCCGCTAGCAGGGCAGCAGGCTACAGTGGGAGAGGGACATTTGCACCTGGCAGGTGTCTTCTCTAGTGTCTTGCATTCTGCTGCTGCTCTTCCTCTTTAAGCATGCTCACCATGGTTTCTTTCAACTCCAGCGACTGGCCTGGAGAGGAAGCAAATGTGGGGTTATATTTATGTTGCTCACAGTGGTGGCATGTGAGTGGAACACAGGGAAATCTTACCTGTTGTTTTACCTGACAGTTGTTTAAGTGGACTTTTTCTCATGATTTTGGAGACCACCCCATCACTGAGAATTTGTCTCCTAGATTTCATTCTAAAAGCTGAGAACCTACATTGTGTTCTAGGGAAGCTTAAGAAAATTAAGTCTCAGCCAGGCGCAGTGGCTTACACCTGTAATCCCAGCCCTTTGGGAGGACAAGGTGGGTGGATCACGAGGTCAAGAGATCGAGACCATCCTGGCCAACACGGTGAAACCCCATCTCTACTAAAAATACAAAAAAATTAGCCGGGCGTGGTAGCATAAGCCTGGGGTCCCAGCTACTTGGGAGGCTGAGGCGGAAGAATCGCTTGAACCCAGGAGGCAGAGGTTGTAGTGAGCCAAGATTGTGCCACTGCACTCCAGCCTGGTGACAGAGCAAGACTCCATCTCAAAAAAAGAAAAAATTAAGTCTCTGCTTGATTTGGAAAGCTTAGACTGAACCTACATGAAAATCAGGTCCATGAAAAGTCAGAGTTTAACAAAGATATTATATCCCAGAGACCAGACATTTAAATATTACTTTCAAAGTGCACTCAGAGATAATTTTTCTTTATTTAGTACTTAGAGACTACGTCTTATCCATGCCACACATATCAACAGTGCGTTTTGACTTAAAACATAGACATGAGTTCATATGAAGAACCAGAAAATTATTGGAACTACCGCATCACCATGCTAGTAATGTGTTGTCTCTAATGTCCATGAATTCTCTGAAGTGGAGTAGAACTTAAAGATACCTGCAAACCAATCTGATCCCTTAAATGTTTAATAATTGTCCCACTCATATATTTGTTTTGTCCACATCTAATTGTACAGTGATCGTTTTTAGTGGCTCACCTCTATTGTACCAACAGATAGCGGACTAGTTTTTCAAACTAAATATCTTTAGCCTGAAAGTGAAGTCTTATTTTATGTGATTTAATCTAATTTCTCACCAAAGGGTAAATGCAGAGGTAAGCTGGCACTAGAGGAGGGTGATGCAGACCAGGATGGATAGAGTCCTGGGAGTCACCTGAGATGTGACGTAAGTTCCCAGAAATACTCTGATGTCAATACTGTTCCCAGTGGACCACGTGCTGGCATGAACTGGGTGTTGTGTGAGGCTAAGCCTCCTGTGTACCTATTTTGGCTCTTCCAAGTAGACATACAGTGTGGGGCACAGCCCCTGGGTTGTGCTGGCCTGGATATTGGGCCAGCCAAGATCCTTATACTTGGTCATGGCCCTCAGTGGTCTGGGCCACTCTTAAGTAGCTTGAATAGCTTTTGAGAGTCATTCTTGGAGCTGTGCACATGAAATCAGTCTTAACTCCGTGACAAATCCTGGGATATGAACTAGAAGTTGGCAGTTTAATGACAGATCCCACCCCTTACATAGAACGTAGTGACCACGTTTGGTTGTGTTTTGTTTTGCTTTTACCCGGAGTAGTAATGGGAAGAGGTGGTGTTCATGTCCATAAAGGAGGCAGGATGTTGCAGGAAGTCCTCATGAAGGGATCTTACGGAGGGCTCTTCCAGACTCTCATTATGGGACAACCCTTCTCTTTTGGTTTCCTGGGTCTCCACCAAGTTTGAGTCTTTCAGTAGACCAGTTTGGGAAGAGTCAGCTGGGCCATTGTCAAGGGAAACTCCAAGAAGCTGGGTCTTCACTGAGGCTACAAAACAAATGTAATCTAAGGGGCAAATGGACCAAGGTTAGGGCAGAGAAGCAGTGTCAAGCTTCAGGTCCAAGAGTGATGACCTGATGACCAGAGTCATGTGTAAGAGATGGGGCAGCAGGCCAATCAGGAGTTGAGGAGACAGGGATAAGTTGGGAAGTTGCATAGGCACAGAAGGAGGAAAAAAGTTTGAAACCTTGGGCTCTAATTAAATAAGGCTGGGGTCAATTATTTTGGGGGTGAGGAGCATGGGAGAGGGAGTGGCAGCTGTTTAAAGGCACAGAGATACACAGGTTTAAAAGACAGCAATACACTTGACCCTGGAACAATATGGGTTTGAACTGCATGGGCCCACTTATATGTAGATTTTCTTCTGCCTCTGCCTGCCCTGAGACAGCAAGATCAACCTCTCCTCTTCCTCAACCTATTCCTCATCAAAGATGAGGATGAAGACCTTTATGATGATCCACTTCCACTTAATGAACAGTAAATATATTTTCTGTTCCTTGATTTTCTTCCTCTAGCTTACTTTATTGTAAGAACACAGTATATAATATGTATAACATGCAAAATATATGCTAATAAACTTTGTTATTGTCCTCTCTGTGGTGTACAAACTTTGTTATTGCCAGTCCATAGCAGGCTATTAGGGGTTGAGTTTTGGGGAGTCAAAAGTTATACTCAGATTTTTTTGGTTTTTTTTCTAAATTTTTTTTATTGGATTCTTTTTATTATTATTTTCTTTGGAGACAAATTTTCATTCTTTTGCCCAGATGGGAGTGCAGTGGTGCCATCTCAGCTCACTACAATCTTTCCCTCCCAGGATCAAGTGATTCTCCTGCCTCAGTCTCTTAAGTAGCTGGGACTACAGGTGCTTGCCACCAGGCCCAGCTAATTTTGTTTCTTTGGTTTTTGAGACAGAGTCTCGCTGTTGCCCAGACTGCAGTGTGGAGTGCAGTGGCAGGATCTTGGCTCACTGCAACCTCTACCTCCTGGGTTCAAGTGATTCTCCAAACTTAGCCTTCTGACTAGCTGGGATTACAGGCCCATGCCACCATGCCTGGCTAATTTTATATTTATCTTTATTTTTATTTATTTATTTTTGAGACTTGAGTTTTGCTCTTGTTACCCAGGCTGGAGTGGAATGGTGCGATCTCGGCTCACCGCAACCTCTGCCTCCTGGGTTCAGGCAATTCTCCTGCCTCAGCCTCCTGAGTAGCTGAGATTACAGGCACGCGCCACCATGCCCAGCTAATTTTTTTTGTCTTTTTAGTAGAGACGGGGTTTCACCATGTTGACCAGGATGGTCTCAATCTCTTGACTTCGTGATTCACCCACCTCGGCCTTCCAAAGTGCTGGAATTACAGGCGTGAGCCACTGCGCCTGGCCCCTGGCCCTTCATTTTTATTTTTTTTTGAGACAGTTTTGCTTTTGTTGCCCAGGCTGGAGTGCAGTGGCGTGATCTCGGCTCACTGCAACCTCTGCCTCCTGGATTCAAGTGATTCTCCTGCCTCGGCCTCCCGAGTAGCTGGGACTACAGGCGTGTGCCATCATGCCCAGCTGATTTTGACATTTTTAGTAGAGATGGGGTTTCACCATATTGGCTAGGCTGGTCTCGAACTCCTGACCTTGTGATCTGCCTGCCTTGGCCTCCCAAAGTGCTGGGATTACAAGTATGAGCCCCTGCGCCTGGCCAATTTTTTTTTTATCTTTAGTAGAGACGGGGCTTCACCATGTTGGCCAGGTTGGTCTTGAACTCCTGGCTTCGGGTGATCTGTCCTTTGGCCTCCCAAAGTGCTGGGGTTACAGGCGCGAGCCACAGCACCCAGCCTATACTCACATGTCTGACTTAAGGGGCTAGCACTCCTGACACCTACATTGTATCCATAAAGGGAAGACGGAATCCGCATCACTGAGCAGATCCTCCATGTTGACTCAAACTCCCCCTACTACCAACTAGCTGTGTGTGTGACCTTGGTCATGTCACTGTCTTCGTTTACAGTAGGAATAAAGCATTTGACTTAGTAGTTAGCAACATGGAGGATCTGCTCAGTGATGCGGATTCCCTCTTTCCTTTATGGATACAATCAACTCATGATTATCTGCCACACATGCCCATTTGATCCCTTCGTTTAACAGAACACTTTTGTTTTGAACCAAGAGCCTCCTTTCCTTTCCAGTAGTTAATATGTTCTTTGAGGATGCAATCTAATTGTGATTTTGCCTAAAGTGGGAAAAAAATTAAGCTAATGTTGAAACCTTTATTAACATATCTGTTATCATTTTCTCTTTTAGCCTAGATCATTTCATTTTAGCCATTTAATACTACTTTTGGTCCTATTAACAATACCAGTCATGCAAGGGGCAGGTTGACACAAGCAATTCTCAGATTCCTGCCTGGGGAAGATCCTAATTAAACAAAAGCAGAAAACCCAAACAAATCACGGGCAGGAAGAAAGAACAACGAGAATGTAGCTAAAATAATTCCATTAATGATCAGTTTATGTTCAAGCATGTGGAAATATTGCCTTATAGGAGGATATGTAGCAAAGACTGCTATTTTTTTTAAAACACATTTTCCCTTGTTGGTAAAGAATTGCAAGTGTTTTCAGACTTCAGATGTGCACAGCTGACTACATGTGTGTGTGTGTGTGTGTGTGAGAGAGAGAGAGAGACAGACAGACAGACAGACAGAGACAGGGTCTCCTTCTCTTGCCCAGACTGGAGTAAGGTGGTACAATCTTAGCTCATTACAGCCTCGAACTCCTGGGCGCAAGTAATCTGCCCTCAGCCTCCTGCGTAGCTAGGACTGCAGGTATGTGCTACCACACCCAGCTACTTTTTTTTTTTTTTTTTGAGACAGTCTCACTCTGTCATCAGGCTGGCATGCAGTGACACGATCTAGGCTCACTGCAACCTCTGCCTTCTGGGTTCAAGTGATTCTTCTGCCTCAGCCTCCTGAGTAGCTGGGACTACAGGTGCCCATCACCACACCTGGCTAATTTTTGTATTTTTAGTAGAGATGGGGTTTCACCATATCGGCCAGGCTGGCCTCAAACTCCTGACCTTGTAATCTGCCCACTTTCGCCTCCCAAAATGCTGGGATTACAGGCATGAGCCACCATGCCTGGTCTTTTTTTTTTTTGGTAGAGACAGCCTTGCTATGTTGCCCAGGCTGGTCTCAAATTCCTGGCCTCAAGCAATCTTCCCACTTCAGCCTCTCAAAGAGCTGGGATTACAAGCATGAGCCACTGTACCTGGCCCCATGCCTGACTACATTTCTCAGCTTCCATAGTGGCTAGGCTGTGCTAGGTAGCCTTGTACCTAAATTGCCATTGAGCTGTGAGTGGAATTTGTTGGGTGAATCTACTACAAAGGATCCTAAAAGGGACATAGTGGGGCCAGGTGTGGTGGCTCTTGCCTGTAATCCCAGCACTTTGGGAGGTCAAGGCAGACAGATCACTTCAAGTTAGAAGTTTGAGATCAGCCTGGCCAACGTGACAAAACCCCATCTCCACTAAAAAAATAAAAATTAGCTGTGTATGGTGGCACATGTCTGTAATATCAACTACTTGGGAGGCTAAGGCAGGAGAATCACGTGAACTCGGGAGGCGGGGGTTGCAGTGAGCTGAGATCTTGCCACTGCACTCCAGCCCAGCAACAAAGCAAGACTCTGCTTCAAAAAGAAAAAGCCGCATTGGTTGCCTCTTCCAGGTGGAGGGGAGATGGTGGGAGCCCAGTCTTTTGTCTTTTCTCTTCTCTAGAAAGGAGATGAGGTTGCTGGTGCTATGGCAGCTATTGCGGACCATGAGGCAGTTTGAAGACAGACAGCCTGCATCCTTGATGACTCCTTGGAACTTCCTCCCAACTCAGGACTGACTGACCCAGATCTTTGTTACATGAGGGCATACACTCTTGTGTGTTTAAGAAACTGTGCCTGGATCTGTTACTGGAATATGGATGCAGTTGATAACTGGCTCAAAGTGACTTCATCTCAACCCACATTGGCTGCCTCTTCCAAACAGTATATAGGTCTGCTCTGTGGTGGTTCTCAGGATGGCTGTGATGTAGCCTCAAGTTTATCCATGGGAAATATTCATGGTGTCCTGATGTTGCAGAGGACATCCTGAGCTGGCTGGAGAAACCTGAGACACAACCCAGGCGACTGTAATGTAACTTCTGAGCCCATTCAGGACCCCTACAGTGGCCACCTAAAAACAAAGGCGGCCAGGTGCAGTGGCTCAAGCCTATATAGATCCCAGCACTTTGGGAGGCCAAGGTGGGAGGATCACTTGAGCCCAGGAGTTTGAGACCAGCCTGGGGAACATGGCAAAACTGTTTCTACAAAAAATACAACAAATTAGCCAGGTGTGGTGGTATGCACCTGTAGTTCCAGCTTCTTGGGAGGCTCAGGTAGGAGATCATGCCACTGCACTCCAGCCTGGGCAACAAAAAGAAAAAGAAAACAGAGCCTGTTCACTGGGTGTGGTAGACAGGTGACGAACTTTTCTTTCCCTCCCATACCCCACAACCTTGGATGTGCCCACAGTCAGGGTAGTCTTTCATAATGATGTAGCTGATGACAGATGTGATGTTGGAAATGCTGACTGCTGCTGTCAGTCCTACCAGCCCCCAACATGTGGTGCTTGTTCTAAAGGGCATGTCCTAGGAGTCACTTTAAACTCTTAAAGTATCACTCTGTACAAACAAGAAGTACAAGAAAGTGGCCTAAGCTCAGTCTCGCTATAGGGTTATTTATTATCACTAGATCAGGTCTTTCCATTACAATGACCTGTCTCTGAATCCTGTTGGTTCATCTTTCAAAATGCCCTTTTCTTCCAGTCCTCATAGCTAGTGCCCTAAAAGTGACCTGCAGTACCCCCTGCTGAGATGAATGCACCAGCTTCCTAACTAGCCTGGACTCCCTTCATTCTCAAAAGTCAGTGCCAGACCACCTTGCCTGAAAACCCACTTTCAGTGTGTCTCACCTCAGCAGAAATGTTTCTCAGGTTCCAGGTTCCAATTAACAACCACATCACACTCCTGCTCTTGTCTCTATTTTAAGGGTATCTATAGGCTGCGTGTGGTGGCTCTGACCTGTAATCCCAGTACTTTGGGAGGCCGAGGTGGGCGGATCACTTGAGGTCAGGAGTTCAAGACTAGCCTGGCCAACATGGTGAAACCCCATCTCTACCAAAAAAAAAAAAAAAAAAGCCTGGCATGGTGGTGCATGCCTGTAATCCCAGCTGCTTGGAAGGCTGAGGCTGGAGAATCACTTGAACGTAGGAGGCAGAAGTTGCAGTGAGCTGAGATCATGACACTGCACTCCAGCCTGGGCGACAGAGTGAGGCTGTGTCTCAAAAAATAAAATAAAAATAATAAATAAAAACATAAAATTATGTATAACCTGATTCCAGCCTGAATTTCCTTCTTCACCCCAACACACAGCGCTAGTCACATTCTCCTGACGTCTGCAAACAACCCCAGCCCTTCCTGTTGTGAAGCCAATTCTGGTGGTTCCTCTTTGCCGGAATGTTTTCCCATTCCACTTACCCGAAGCCTTTGGGAGGGGCTGTACCGGGGTTGCAAGAAGCAACGGAAACCATTCAGCACCTGCTACCTTCCATCATATTCTCGTCAGTAAAGGGGCAACTCCCACCAATGGCAGTATAGATTTCCTAACCTCTACACGTGGAGGATTCACACCATTCAGGATTGTTTACTGTTGACAGTACTTGATATTTAACAGCTTACTAGGGTACAAGACAGCGCAGGAAAGAATCCTCTGATGTCCTTTTATGTTTTCCTGAACAGCTGGTTCATAGAGTTACTGTAAACACACAAAACTTGACTGCTAGGGCTTAGTCAGGAAAGCAGGAACTAGTCCTGACTCATTAACCGTGCCCAAACGAAGCCGCTTAACCTCAGTGAGAGGATTTCATTGTCACCTGGAATCAACAATACCAACCTTAGGGGTAAAATAAAGATAAATGTGTGCAAATCCTGCCTGAAGTCTCGGGGACGTCGTGGGTGTCCAAGAACTGTTCTTAGGCAGCCGGTGGGGACAGTCTGTCTGCCTCTGTCCTAGAGGAGGTCTCAAGGTCGGCTTACTTGCAAAGCAAGGACAGGGCGCAAGAGGGCTGAATTTTGGTTCTAAGGGCGCTGGCCCTACCCCTCTGCTCACAGGCCGGCTGGGCGGCGCTGACCAGCAGCTGGGCCCCGTCTTCCCCAGGAACGGCACCGAGGCCCCTGGAGGGTACGAACGTCTTTTTGAAGTGAAGCCTCTGGGCCCCGCGGCCGCCACAACCCAGCCAAAGCCCAGGGCAGCCGCTGCAGCCGCGTAGTGCGGCACTATCCCCACCGGCACCCGGAGGGAGCGGAGCCGGAGGCGGGGCCTTTGGGCCGTACCAATTTCACGGGGGCAGAGGTCGCCTTCCCTCGGCTGCGTGCCACCTAAGTACGGCAAACAGGCAGCGAGTTTTCCGAAGCTGAAGTTAGCCACCGCCCTCTTTCTCCTGGGCCCTGGGCGCGGGGTGTGCGGCCAGCGCGGGTGGGCGGACAGGCTCGGGGGCGCCCTGTGTACCCCCCGGGTTTGGCACGGCGGATGCAGGGCGGAGCCCGCGGGGGGCGGGGCGGCGGTGTCCTTCCTGCGCCGCTAGGGTCGCTGCGCCGCTCTCGGCGCTCTCATAAGGCCGGCGGTCCGCGCAGGAGTGTGACTTCTGGCTGTGGCAGCCTCGGCAGCGGCAGCAGCATCTGCATCAGCATCAGCAGATCCGAGGCGTCAGCGGTAGCACCAGCTCCAGCACCATGTTGAGCCGGGCGGTGTGTGGGTGAGACGAAAGGGGATCCGGTCACAGCCCCAAGGACGAAGGGGCGCGCGGCGGGCAGGGCCTCCGCGGCGATGGCGACAGTGACCGCCGCGGGCCTGATGGGGTCGGGGCACGTGCGGGCGGTTCTCCCGGGAGTGCCGGGTGCGGCGGCAGGAGCGGGGATCCACGGGGAGGGGACGCGAGGACTCGGGGGACGCCGCGTGCTGCGGTTCTCGGCAGCCCAGTCTGCGTAAACGGTCCCGCCGCGCGGACTGACCAGGCTGTGTTTTCGCGTCTTCAGCACGGGCAGGCAGCTGGCTCCGGCTTTGGGGTATCTGGGCTCCCGGCAGAAGCACAGCCTCCCCGACCTGCCTTACGACTACGGCGCCCTAGAGCCTCACATCAACGCGCAGATCATGCAGCTGCACCACAGCAAGCACCACGCGGCCTACGTGAACAACCTGAACGACACTGAAGAGAAGTACAAGGAGGCGCTGGCCAAGGGTAGGTTCCAGGCCGAGCGGCGGGAGGCAGTCCCCTGCTGACGCGACCCCAGGGGAGCCGGGCCCCACACGGACGGGCCTTTCCGTAGAGGAGAACCCGCTTCGTGTTTGTACCGGTTCGGAGTTTTCCAGGCATGACAGTTTCTCTTAAACACATGGTTTACTTAATTGTAGAAGGAGTGCCTCGATGGGTTTGAACACAGTTCTGTTATCTCGGGGAACTTGGGGTCCCGCGGAGGAGCTTGTCTCCCTGTTTACCCACGTTGCCAGCATTGATGAATTGTAGGCCTTGAAAAGAAAGCTGTACTATGTCACTCGGGTTTTTTTTTTTTTGCAAATTAGCAAATTATAATTGTTCTTGTGGTATAACAACTCATTGAGCACCTTCTTTAGGCTGGAGTCTAAGCTGGGTGCTGGTCTACGGCCTTGGGGAAATGTTTGGTTTCAGATAGGTGTGCCAGCCGTCTGCACGAGGGCTGATAACGCCTGTCCACGGGTGTCCCAGACACCATCGGGTCCGCAGATGTCTCTGAGGGTCAGGGTCACCCCCTGATGGACGTGGGAGTGACGCCTTGCTGCCAGGTCACACTGATGGGAGACGGGAGGACACTGCTCCGTGCTAGAAACCGTGGTCCTTGTCACTTTCCTGAGAGCAAACGGGGTCGGGAGCCCAGCCCAGGACTTGACGATTTCCTGCATCCCCAGCTACCCTGCGTGTGAAAGAAACTTCACTGAGCCCAGTTGTTTACTTCACGTGGGAGAAGAGGAGGCAGGAGTTAGGACTATGGTGTGCGTTACCAAAAAGCAGTAACCTAACAGTGGAACAGTTCAGGACCTTTAGACTTGATACTTTTCTTGATTTAACTTAGAGGTCAAAGTTCACAAGGAAACTAGTCCTTTGGTGGGAAACTGAAACAGGCTTGTGTTTATTTACTATTTACTTATATTTGTAATGCAATTCAGAGATATGGCATTGCCTTTTGCTTTTTTTTCTTTCTAGAACTTAGTTGATAAAACCGAGGGTATATGGACTTTTTGAGTCTGTGCCTTTTGGGGTTTTGATGGGAATGTTATGTTTTAACTTTTTTTTTTTTTTTTTACAAAATGGCATTGTCTTTTTAATCTATTAGTTAGTGGTTTGCACACGGAAGATAATCGATAGTCCTGCTATCAGACTCTCTATATTGCTTGGTAAGCTACATAGTAAAAAATACTTTTCCTTAAATGTTTTGATTTTCGGGGTTATGAAATTTGTTGAGTAATTTTTATACAGTGACATCTTGTTGACTGGGGGCATCTAGTGGGAAAACGTGGTATTTCAGCCTGATTGACTGAAGTAGGTGACTCAACTTAAAAGAGGAGGAAGTTACCACATTCTGGAAGATTTACTTGAGACAGATGAACCTTGAATACGGGAAAAGGCCCCGTGATTTAGAAAATAACAAATTCGGGAAAGATGGCATAGGGAGAGGCTGGGGAATACCCCAGTTGTGAAAGTACTTCCTGTGAGGCAACATCTGACACCCTTCTCCTCAGTATTTTCAAAACAATTTCAGTCCTTATGGAATCAGAGCTTTTCTTATGTAATGCAACCTGCTGGGAAAAAGCTCTGTATTTTATATTTTACTATATTGTTTATAAGTGATTGAATACCTGCAGAGCTTTCTTTTACTTAAACACTGTATTTTAAAAATTATTTATTTTTGTTTTATTTTCATTTTCTTTTACTCTTTTTCTTTTTCTTTTTTTAATTTTCATCAGCCTCAAATAGCAAAGGTAGATATAAAAATTATTTTAAAAGTTAAATTTTCATGTTTGAAAACTTGGAAAAAAGATAAGTAAAACAATGTCAATCTCATCACATGTAACTAATATAAATACTTTCAACTAAAAGTATTTGATTTTTATTGTATTTGAGGTAAAAACTAAACTGAAACCAAAGAAAATATTGAATTTCAGAAAAGTATTCTTAAAAGCAGATATAAACCCTTCAATTTTTATTCATTTTAAAATGAGTAAGCAAACTCTAAGATGTTAAGATTATTGTTTTTTTTTTTTTTTTAAACAGAGTCTTGCTCTGTCACCCAGGCTGGAGTGCAGTGGCATGATCTGGGCTCACTGCAACCTCTGCCTCCCAGGTTCAAGTAATTCTCCTGCCTCAGCCTCCCAAGTCGCTGGGACCACAGGTGTGTGCCACCACACCTGGCTAATTTTTGTATTTTTAGTAGAGACAGGATTTTTCTATGTTGACCAGGCTGGTCTCGAACTCCTGGCCTCAGATGATTCTCCCTCCTCGGCCTCCCAGAGTGCTGGGATTACAGGCATGAGGCACTGTGCCTGGTCAGATGTTAAGATTATTAAATTATCTCTCATTAAGCTTATATCTTTCCCACTCAAAAAATTTAGTTACTATCGATTTATTAAAAAACAATAGAAAACTTACATTTATTTTTAGGGTGATTCAAGAAAAAATAATAAGGGAAACAAAGACCTATAAGAAAATTATTTGTAAAACTAGCAAAGGAAAAAAAGTTGATGTCTTTAAAAAAACCCTTAGAGATTAGCTGCTTATTCAGATATCACTTGGTCCTCTCCTCCTTTCTGAATTGCTAAACACCTGGAGCTTGTTTCAGAAAGCAGCATTGCCTACATATGTTCCTTTTTAAAAAAATTTTATACATTTTATCCAAAAAGTAGACAATGTCACACTATGTTGCCCTGGCTGCTCTTAAATTCCTGGGCTCCCCCATCTACCCACCTTGGGTTTCCAAAGTGCTGGGATTACAGGCATGAGCCACCGTGCCTAGCCAGACATGTCCTTTTTTTTTTTACAGGATTTTGCTCTGTCCCCTGGGTTGGAGTGCAGTGATGTGATCTTGGCTTACTGCAACCTCTACTTCCTGGGTTCAAGCAATTCTGCCTCAGCCTCCTGAGTAGCTGGGATTTCAGGCACATGCTATCATACTTGGCTACTTTTTGTATTTTTTTCAGTAGAAATGGGATTTCACCATATTGGCCAGTCTGGTCCTGAACTCCTGATCTCAAGTATCTGCCCACCTTGGTCTCCTAAAGTGCTGGGATTACAGGCGTGAGTACTTTCTTTTTTGGTTTGAGATGGAGTGTTGCTCTGTCGCCCAGGCTGGAGTGCAGTGGCGCAATCTTGGCTCTCTGCAACCTCTGCCTCCTGGGTTAAAGCGATTCTCTTGCCTCAGGCTCCTGAGTAGCCGGGATTACAGGCATGCTCCACCATGCCCAGCTAATTTCTGTATTTTTAGTGGAGAAGGGGTTTATCATGTTGGCCAGGCTGATTTTAAAATCCTGACTTCAAGAGATCTGCCCGCCTTGGCCTCCCAAAGTGCTGGGATTACAGGAGTGAGCCACCGCACCCAGCCCAGACAGATGTTCTTTTTTTTTTTTTGAGATGGAGTTTCGCTCTCGTTACCCAGGCTGGAGTGCAATGGCGCGATCTCAGCTCACCGCAACCTCCGCCTCCTGGGTTCAGGCAATTCTCCTGCCTCAGCCTCCTGAGTAGCTGGGATTACAGACACGCGCCACCATGCCTGGCTAATTTTTTGTATTTTTAGTAGAGACAGGGTTTCACCATGTTGACCAGGATGGTCTCGATCCTTTGACCTCGTGATCCACCCGCCTCGGCCTCCCAAAGTGCTGGGATTACAGGCTTGAGCCACCGCGCCCAGCCCAGACAGATGTTCTTAATGTGCACTTTCAGAACAGCATTCGAGAACTTTTTCCAAATGTAAGCTCCTTCAGAGCAGAGCTCTCAGTGAATCTCTGTGTCCTTTACTTTGCTTCTCTTGGTATCTTGTGGATAATACACACACAATATTTATTAAACAAGGGAATTTCCGTTTCTTTCTAATATTAATCATTAAGTTAATCTGTAGCTTCTTGAAGGCATAGAAAATAATATTTTATTTTGCCTACTTGTTTGTTACCCATGCAGTATGTCAGGAGTTACAGGGCCTATTGAGAAAGAGTAAAGGGTCTGGCAGGGAATTGCTAATTCAGGTATGGTGGCTAGAGAAGGCTTTACTGATGAGGTTGATTCCCATTCCTTGAAAGAGGAATGGGAATGCAACATGACACTGTTTTGGGAAAGAGTGTTCAGGAGAGGCAGAGTGCTCAGCTGGCCTTGAGAGATACGAGTTGGTCATGTGAGTGCAAAAAGGCCAGGGTGGCTGGTGAGCACGTGCCCAGTGACGGGGTCATCTGCGGCACCTCTTGGTAATGAGAGTAGCCAAGTGTAAGCACCTAGAGTTGACTCCAGTGAGAAGGGGAGCCTTTGGAGGGGGCAAAGTGCCCCCAACAACTGAGGGGACAGTGGCACCAGTGCGGTGGGAGATACTGGTCCTTGGCAGCAATGAAGTGTGACAGTAGAGTTAGGAAGAAGGGATTGGGTTCTGCTTTTTTTTTCTTTTTCCCTGTGTGCTTTCATGTAGATTGCATGTATGTTAAAGGTAGAGCTGGCTTTGCTGATGTATATGCTGGTGGATTGGATGTAGGGTGAGGAGAGAGGAGTCAGAAATGACATCACGTTCCCAAGGATGTCCTCAGGGACGCAGCTGGCATTTGCTGAGATGGGGAGGACAATAGGGGAGTAAGTTTGGGGCTGAACATCAGGAGTTCAATTTGGAGTAGGTTGAATTTCTTGTTAATGCGACTTGGAGATGTTGCCCGATGAATGGTGGTCTGTCTTGAAAATGAGAGTTGGAAGTTTTCTGTGTAGTCTCTGTTGAGCCATACATTTTACCATTCTGTTACTTTATTTGATTGTCCTTTCTGGTGTTTAATTTCCTGAAATCTTTTCTAAGAGAACCCTGAGCCTAGCAGCCAGGAGTGAATTTTCTAGCTTTTCTACCTTTGCTGGACCGGTTGTTCAGTATCTCTGGGACAAATAATTTTTTCTCAGTTGGGGGCTGGTTGTTTTTTGTAGAATCTGAAATTGCTGAATTTTAGGACCAACAAGGGTGTCATAGATAAGCTGGTCCCGTTATCTAACAGCTTACAAGGGAAAAAAAACAGTGTATAGAATGGTTGAAAAACTAAGAGTTATAAAAAATATGTTTGCATTTTAACTTTTCAGGAGATGTTACAGCCCAGATAGCACTTCAGCCTGCGCTGAAGTTCAATGGTGGCGGTCATATCAATCATAGCATTTTCTGGACAAACCTCAGCCCTAACGGTGGTGGAGAACCCAAAGGTTGGTATATACTGGTGCACCCTTATCTGCATTTTATGCACAGTAGGAATCGATTGTTGATTTACTTAAGTTACCTTTTTCTTACCAGAGGTATCATAGTGGCATATTTTTCATAGCAAAGAGTACAATAAAGTTGTAGCTTCCAAAAGGGCACAGTAGGAATGGAGAATGCATTCAGGGAATTATGTCATAAGATTTTATGTTCACCCACACATAGACTAGCACATCAACTCCACCTTCTGGTTTCATTGGACTGTACTTCATATTAGAGAAAGACAGAGAAACTTTGTTTTTAGAAAGTATGAACTTCCTTTTCTTTGAGGTGGAGTCTCACTCTGTCACCCAGGCTGGAGTGCAGTGATGCTATCTTGGCTCACTGCAGCCTCCACCTTTCAGGTTCATGCGATTCTCATGCCTCAGCCACCTGAGTAGCTGGGATTACAGGCATGTGCCAGCACTCCCAGCTAATTTTTGTACTTTTAGTAGAAACAGGGTTTCGCTGTGTTGTCCAGGATGGTCTCAAACTCCTGGTCTCAAGTGATTCCTTCACCTTGGCCTCCCGAAGTGCTGAGTATGGGCGTGAGTCATCAAGCCCAGCCTAGAAAAGATGAACTTTCTATTTACCAGTTCTAGGGCCTGGGTTAGATGGTTAACCGCCTGTGCCTTTTTTCATCTGTGTGATACAGGGATAGCAATGGTGTTGTTTTGAGAATTAAGTTATAGTGTCATTTGCTATTTTTCACTGTTCCTAACTGGTAAGAAGCCAGTTGTTCCAGAAAATTGGGTTTTCTGGGTGTTTTTTAAAAATCTTCAGGGAATGAGGAGAGTACAGGGCTAGCTGGTCTTGTTCGCTATCACTGTTTCCTTGACTTCCTGTGTAGCTTGTGGAGGCCCAGATGACTTTAATTATCTTCCTCACCCCAGGGAAGGCATGAGACATAAATATAGTTCTTCTCCCTTGTTTCTGGGCTCCATATATGCACCCTAAGTTTCTGTGGTTTTATTGTTCATTTTTTTTGGAGACGGAGTTTCGCTGTTGTTACCCAGACTGGAATGCAATGGCACGATCTCAGCTCACCGCAACCTCCGCCTTCTGGGTTCAAGCAATTCTCCTGCCTCAGCCTCCCGTGTAGCTGGGACTACAGGCGCGCACCAGCATGCCCAGCTAATTTTTTTTTGTATTTTTAGTAGAGACAGGGTTTCACCTTATTGACCAGGGTGGTCTCGATCTCTTGACCTCGTGATCCACCTGCCTCGGCCTCCCAAAGTGCTGGGATTATAGGTGTGAGCACCGCGCCTGGCCTTTATTGTTCATTTTTAATCAGTGTTATGGAAGGCAACCTTACACACTTGAAATAAGCAATTTCATTTTAAGGTAATGATGGGTGAGAGGAGTAAGCATGGGAAACTGGGCAACTTATTTTTTCTTTCTTTATTTATTTTTTTTGAGATGGAGTCTCGCACTGTTGCTTAGGCTGGAGTGCAGTAGCCTGACCTCAACTCACTGCAACCTCTGCCTTCTGGGTTCAAGCAATTCTGCCTCAGCCTCCCAAGTAGCTGGGATTACAGGCGCCTGCCACCAGGCCTGGCTAATTTTTGTATTTTTTAATAGAGATGGGGTTTCACTATGTTAGCAAAGCTGGTCTTAAACTCCTGACCTTGTGATCTGCCCACCTTGGCCTCCCAAAGTGCTGGGATTAGAGGCGTGAGCCATTGCGCCTGGCCTATTTTTGTTTTTATTTATTATTGTTATTTTTTTGAGACGGAGTTTTGCTCTTTCACCCAGGCTGGAGTGAAGTGGCCTGATCTTGGCTCATTGCAACCTCCACCCCACCCGCCTGGGTTCAAGCAATTCTTCTGCCTCAGCCTCCCGAGTAGCTGGGATTATAGGCGCCCACCACCACTCCAGCTTTTTTTTATATATATATATATTTTTAGTAGAGATGGGGTTTCTCCATGTTGGCCAGGCTGGTCTCAAACTCCTGACCCTCAGGTAATCCACCTGTCTCGGCCTCCCAAAGTGCTAGGATTACAGGTGTGAGCCACCGTGCCCGGCCAACTTATTTTTTTCTGAGTTAAGTCTTCTAGACTATCACTTAATACTTCTGAAGTGTTGTCAGTTACCAGAATATCAGATACATTCATATGAAACCAATGGTTTTGGTACATTGCCGTCTTGTTTTTTATCTGTACCACTTCATTCCATCATTTGTGCTTATGAAGATGATTACTTTCAAACCCGTAGAATAAGAGAAGTGAGATTTTTGACCCAGTTGATTTAGTTGATGTGATTAATCTAGAATTATATTCTGTATTGCTACAGAATAAAAGGGTTGTAGCTCTTAAAGTATACCCTTAGTTCAGTCATAGAGAAAACCACCCATTTTAAAGCAATATAGTCAAGACAGGAAGATCTGAGTTGCTTGGAGAAGAACAATAACTTTATTCCCAAATGGAGACATAGAAGAAGTAGGGTAGAAGTCAAAGGAAAATTTTCTATTCAGGGAAAAGAAAAAGACAGAAAGTAATATTTCTTTCCTAACGAAAACAGCACAGTGAGTGAGGAAATCCTGCTAACATGCTTCATTAGAAAATGTGAACTATGCAGCTGGAGGCAGTTATCCTAAGTGAATTAACGCAGGAACAGAAAACCAGATGCCACATGTCTCACTTACAGGTGGAAGCTAAACATGGGGCACTTATGGAAATAAAGATGGTAACAACAGACACTGGGGACAGAGCAGGGAGGGAGGGAGGAAGAGGGGAGGGGGTGAGAAACTGTTGTGTACTAAGCTCACTACCTGGATGATGGGATCATTTGCACCCAAGACCTCAGCATCACATGATAACCCATGTAACAAACCTGCACGTGTACCCTGTGAATTTAAAATAAAAGTTGAGCTGGGCGCAGTGGCTCATGCCTATAATCCCAGCACTTTGGGAGGCTGAGGCGGGTGGATCACGAGGTCAAGAGATCGAGACCATCCTGGTCAAAAAGGTGAAACCCCGTCTCTACTAAAAATACAAAAATTAGCTGGGCATGGTGGCGCGTGGCTGTAGTCTCAGCTACACGGGAGGCTGAGGCAGGAGAATTGCCTGAACCCAGGAGGCGGAGGTTGTGGTGAGCCGAGATCGTGCCATTGCACTCCAGTCTGGGTAACAACAGCGAAACTCCGTCTCAAAAAAAAAAAAAAAAAAAAAATTGAATTTATACAAAAAATTAGAACATATGAATTAAGATTGTGAAACTTAGATCCAGGTGTCGTGTTCTGATGTTGTCTAGTTTCTTGGGCCCTATGACGAAAATATTTGAATACATGTAATACAATATTTTCTTGTAATTGTTGAAATCTGTTCATTTGTGGGTGTTTTTGGATTTTTTTTAAATAGGGGAGTTGCTGGAAGCCATCAAACGTGACTTTGGTTCCTTTGACAAGTTTAAGGAGAAGCTGACGGCTGCGTCTGTTGGTGTCCAAGGCTCAGGTTGGGGTTGGCTTGGTTTCAATAAGGAACGGGGACATTTACAAATTGCTGCTTGTCCGAATCAGGATCCACTGCAAGGAACAACAGGTTAGATTTAAGAATTGTTATTTCATTTGGGAGGGATGCTCTACTGTAAAGCATTTAACTAGAAGTAAGGAACGCTAGCAGTGTTTTAACTTACGAACGTGTAATAATCTGTGCAGATCTTAACAGGTAACACCCAGAGTCTAGTGTAAGTAAAAACGTTTTCGAAGTCCCGATATTTCATAAAATATACGTAATTTTATAGGTACATTAACAAAAATGTTTTAGTTTATTTATTTTTTTTTTTGAGACAGATCTCTCACTCTGTTGCCCAGGCTGGAGTGCAGTGGCACATTCTCGGCTCACTATAACCTCTGCTTCCCAGGTTCAAGAGATTATCTTGCCTCAGCCTCCCAAATAGCTGGGATTACAGGCTCATACTACCACACCCAGCTAATTTTTGTATTTTTAGTAGAGATGGGGTTTCACCATATTGGCCAGGGAGGTCTCAAATTCCTAATCTCAGGTGATCCGCCTGCCTTGGCCTCCCAAAGTGCTGGGATTACAGGCATGAGCCACCACACCCAGCCAAATGTTTTACTTATTAATCCTGCTTCATTTTACAGAGAATTAGTATCAGCTTAGATAATTATATGTACTAGAATAAGAAAAAATTAGCTATAGAACAAGAGTGAGGAAAAGAAATATAAGCTCACATTGATTTCAGAGCTTGTACTGTTACCTCCTCTGCTGAGTATTTCAGGTTAAACTGAGACTAGAACTCAGGTTTCCAGACTTCTGCCTTTCTGGGGCTCTTTGGTAGCGTATATGAAAATATTTGGCTTAGAAGTGCCGGGCTGGCCTCACCAAATACTTTTCTACTGTTGAGGCTAATTGGATTTAAAAAATGTCACTGAAGTGTATGGGAAATAGAGTCATGAGTTGTCTGGCAGTGCGCTGGGACTCTGAACTTAAAGTGAAACCTTCATATTAACAAGTCATTTTCTGCCCCTTCTTTTACCCCTGACATCGGGATACTCTTGCTGTGCGGCTCACTTCCCAGGATAGACTCAGTTTTTGGCAGAATATGAACAGCTCTTTTGGGACAGTGAAATGGCATAACAATTTGTAAAAGCCACAAAAAATTTGTGGACACTGATCTATAGAGTCGGGTTATTTATAGAGCCACCTGATCGGAAAGGCTGGTATTTATAAGTGAATTCCAGCTACACTCCTTCCTCTTCTCTCCCTGTGGAAAGCCCATTAGAAGGAAAATCAGGGAATATCATGGCTTTTTGTTTACAAAAGTCATTCATAAATTTTACTACTTGAAATTATTAATAAATTATTAGTCATCTCCCTCACAACTGATTCAAGACACACTGGTTAAGAATTGTTTGAGAAGGCCAGGCGCAGTGGCTCATGCCTGTAATCCCAGCACTTTGGGAGGCCAAGGCGGGTGGATCACGAGGTCAAGAGATCGAAACCATCCTGCTCAGCATGGTGAAACCCCGTCTCTACTAAAAATACAAAAAATTAGCTGGGCATGGTGGTGCGTGCCTGTAATCCCAGCTACTCGGGAGGCTGAGGCAGGAGAATTGCCTGAACCCAGGAGGCAGAGGTTGCAGTGAGCTGAGATTGCGCCATTGCACTCCAGCCTGGGTAACACAGTGAAACTCCGTCTCAAAAAAAAAAAAAGAATTGTTTGAGAAGAAATTAAAAAAAAAAATTTTATATATATATATATATATATATATATATATATATATATATATAAAGAATTGTTTGAGAGGTTTTTTTTTTGAGATGGAGTCTCTGTTGCCAGGCTGGAGTGCAGTGGCACAGTCTCGGGTCACTGCAACTTCTGCCTCCCAGGTTCAAGCAGTTCTCCTGCCTTGGCCTCCTGAGTAGCTGGGATTACAGGCACCTGCCACCTCGTCCTGTTATTTTTTTGTATTTTTAGTAGAGATAGGGTTTCACCATGTTGGCCAGGGTGGTTGGTCTTGAACTCCTGACCTCATGATCCACCCACCTCAGCCTCCCAAAGTGCTGGGATTACAGTTGTGAGCCACCATGCCCAGCCCGAGAGTTTTTTAAAATGAATGTCTTATAGAAAGAACTAAATTCTTCATTTGCCTCACTTAATTTCTGAAAACACTGTCTTTTCTTTAGCCCTGTTGGTTTTCCTTGTTAACGTACTCTATTAGTGTCCCCCAACTGCTCTGTATTCCCAAAGATTAAAATTAGCCTTGGGGATCAGAGCTGGTTTCTCATAAATTACCCTGTGAGTGCCCAGACTCTTTGGAAGAGATTCTGGGTGGGCCCCACTCCAACAGATGTAACACACACTTCCTGCTGCTCCTAAGACCACCATGAGGAAGACTGGGAGTTGACTCTAGAATGAATTTGTTGATGTTTTTAAGAATAGCTATTAAAATACTGTAATGAATTTTCCCAAGTCTATTTTGTTTTTAGTATTTGTCACATTTTCTTTGTAAATAGTAAATTAAAAATGTTTTATAGGAATATTCATTCTTATCTAGATATCCTATTTATATAAAAAACGAATGAGATTGTTACAAAGGGTAATTTTGTGTGTGTAGAATAATAAAAGTTGAAGTTAAGAAGATGCAGTGTTTTAGACTGAAATTGATGGTTTGTTCTTTTTTCTCCTTTCTAACAGGCCTTATTCCACTGCTGGGGATTGATGTGTGGGAACATGCTTATTACCTTCAGTATAAAAATGTCAGACCTGATTACCTAAAAGCTATTTGGAATGTAATCAACTGGGAGAATGTAACTGAAAGATACATGGCTTGCAAAAAGTAAACCAGGATCATTATACTGAGTATGTTAAACTCTTTATGACTGTTTTTGTAGTGGTATAAAATACTGCAGAATACAGTCAGCTGCTCTATCGTAGCATTTTTTGATGTTGCATATTCACGTGTTTGATAAACAACTTAATGTTCTGAATAATTTCTTACTAAACATTTTGTTACTGGGCAAGTGATTGAAAATAGTAAATGCTTTGTGTGATTGAATCACTTGATTGGACATTTTCTTCAGAGAGTAAAATAGCTAGCAGATTATAATTGTCATTATAAAACCATCAAGAATATTCCATCCCTGTACTTCGGGGGCTTGTACGGATGCCTTTCTAATCTCGTTATAGAAAATCTAGTCTTTTGCTCCAGTTACTTAACAATAAAATAGTAACAGTTTCTCAAGGGAAACACTCAGCTTTCTATAGAAAATTGCACTTTTTGTTGAGTAATAATCCTCTGCAGTGATACTTCTAGTGGATGTCGCCCAGTGGTTTTTGTTGATGGTCAAACGCTCCTGTATAGCTTTTGCAAATAGAGCTGTACACTGTTTAAGTGTAGCAGGTGTTACTGAACTGAACAAGTATCACCTGCCGCAGTAAAACCAAACTTCAACACCAGAACTGCAAAAAGGTGGAGAAGGGAGGATGTTTATTTGCAGGGCACCAAGTAAGGAGAACCGGGCAACTTATGCTCAAGACCCATCTCCTTGATGACTTATAAGCTAGACTTGTTAAGGGCAGTGGTACATTTCAGGAAAGCAGAAGGTAAAGGCAAAATTGTAAATCAGATGAGATTGGTGCATTTAGGGTGGTATGGCTGTACACCAAAACTGTAAATCAATACGTGAAGCTTATATATTGGTTTGGCCTGAGAGGTTAAGTGGGATAGGCAGGAGGCGGGCCTACTGCGTGTGTGATTGGTTAAGGAAGCAAAGCTTTGTCTAAAAACTTGGGGTCTGCAGAAAGGAACATTAAGATCTGGCCAGGCCCCTTAGGAAGAAACTTAGAACAAGGAATTGAGGTCAGAGTATAGTCCCTGGTTCCCCCTTATCTGACGTCTGTGCGGATCCATTTAGTGGGGGTCTGAGTTTCTAAATAGCAGCTCAGGGACATATGTTAAGAAGTGTCTATGTGACTCTAACTTCCCTGGCTATTGTTCGAAACTGTTATTACCTTCTTGCTTAGCAGGTTGCTCGGTTACTTCTCAGGGCTAGCTAGGCCTGCAATTTTCTGTGAAGGAACTCAAGATTTTCCTTTATTTCTGTGCTTGTGGGAATCCCCCGGCACACCCCAAAGAGGTGTCCCTGTTCCCTCTCACAGGGATCTTTTTTTGTATTTGGCTTAACATCATCAGCATCTCCCATGTTGTTTCATCATCTTCCTAATTATCTTTAGTGGCTATATAATTTACCAGTTGGGCATTTTCTAATTTAGTTTTAATTGTCATTACAGATAATGCTGGGGTGAGTAACTCTGTGCACACAGGTTTTATCTCCTATTGGAATATTTTCTTTATAGAGGAAAGTTTTTTTTTTGGAGACAGAGTCTTGCTGTGTTGCCCAGGCTGGAGTGCAATGGTAAGATCTCAGCTTACTGCAACCTCCACTTCCCAGGTTCAAGCGATTCTCCCACCTCAGCCTCCCGAGTAGCTGGGATACAGGTGCGCACTACCACACCCAACTAATTTTTTTATTTTTAGTAGAGACAGGGTTTTACCATGTTGGCCAGGCTCGTCTGGAACTCTTGACCTCAAGTGATCCGTCTGCCTCGGCCTCCCGAAATATTGGGATTACAGGCATGAGCCATTCCACCTGGCCTATATAGGCTTTTTTCTTAAACCATTTTAGTAATGTTTTCCCAAGTTTATTTTTTATTTTTTCCCCAAACTTTATTTTTCTATTTTTTTTTTCATGGAAAAATGGGGTAACTTAGCAGTTTCAATATTGAAGACTGAAGTTTTAAAATAATTTGAATTCAAGGCACTTTTAGAATTCAATTGGAAAAGTAGCCTTTAAAAATTGTTAGAGACAAGAGTATTGGAACTGTGTGTGTGTGTGCATGCTTATGGATTGGAAAAACTTTGGAGACTGATTGCTTTTCATTTTATATGTATCACAGTGACATGGCTTTCATGTGTCATGTGATTACTGCTTGCCTCTCTAAACAAGGTCATGACTCTAAATAGATGGGCAGGTGGAACCGTTTGAAAGATGAGCTTTTGAATATAAGTTATCTGCTAGATCATAATTGGTACTGAACTAACAAGATTTGCAGATCTACTGACTTATATAAAGCTTTTTGATTCCTACTAAGCTTTAAGATTAAAAAAAATTCAATGTTGAAATTTCTATGGAGCTCTATTTTTGCTTTGGCTTTCTGGAGAGAGAATGAGGAAGTACTCTTTCCTTCACTAAGTTTGTCTTTCTTCCCTTCTAGATAGATTGACTTTAAGAGACTAAGAGAATTTGCAAACTTAAGATTTTAATCATCTGGTGGAAAAGGAGACTTTAAGATTGTTTAGGGCCGGACGTGGTGGCTCAGGTCTGTAACCCCAGCACTTTGGGAGGCTCAGGTGGGCAGATCACTTGAAGGAGTTCAAGATCAGCCTGGTCAACATGGTGAAACCCTGTCTCTACTAAAGACACACACACACACACACACACACACACAGATTCTTTAACCCTGTTTTTCATAATAGAAATAGAAAAAGTAAAATTGCCTTTTCTTCTGAAAAGAACAAGTATTGTTCATCCAAGAAGGGTTTTTGTGACTGAATCAGCAGGGCCTGCCCTAGTCATAGTTAAACTTCAGCATGATTAGTGTTGGAGCGAAACAAGGAGGCAAAGCAAGTCCTGCTTTTGAAATTCTGTTGCTTGAACTATTTTGTAATAATTAAACTTTGATGTTGAGAAATTATCTTTATTGTACACTTTATTGCAACTTGAAATTCATGGTCTTAAAGTGAGATTTGAATTTCTATAGAGTGCCTTTAAAAAAGTAATACCAAACCCTAAAGTTAAAATTGATGTATATTGAGTCATATCTAAAACCAGGTATCAATATAAATTTTATTTCCTGTCGGGAAGGCTGTTAGGAGGTAAATGTTTGATAAATTACTATTTCTCATTTTCAGTCATGCCCTAATGATTTCAGCAAGATAATGTCCTGTCTTCTAAGGTGTGCATCAAGCCTGGTACATACTGAAAATCCTGTAAGGTCCTGGATACTTTTTGTTTGATTATTCATTGAAGAAACATTTATTTTCAATTGTGTGAAGTTTTTCACTCTTAATAAAAGAATCTATCAACCACCAAAGAGGTCTGCATTATGCTTGCATGTCAAAAACGTTCAAAATCCTGTATGTTCTATCATTTTTATGGCGTTTCCGTGGGAAAGGAATAGTAAATGATAGGTAGTTGAAATTATTTTTAAGACCAAGAACTCTATCTCCAGTCATATCTGTAATAACATCATCTGATAACATAAAATTATAGTATTAGGGATATAGGACAAAACCAAAGTGTTTTGCTGTTGTCACACACCACTCAATACTTGTATACCATGTCCACTGGACACCAGCTGGATGTCCTATAATTCAGTTCTGACACTATCTGCCTGGAATTGGAGTCAGATCCCACAGGTGGAGGGCTCAGACTACAAGTCTGCCCCACTTCAGATACCAACCACAAGTCCCAGGTAGTGGCCTGTACTTCTGACCGACTGGCTCTAAATTGGGGATCCCACGACCCCTTCCATGGGTTTGATTTGTTTGCTAGAGCAGCTCACAGAATACAGGGTAACATTCTACTTCTGTTTACCCATTTTTAATTTCATTACTTTAATAAAACTACATATTGGGTACAATACCCTTTTATTGTAAAGGCTATTTCATTTATTTATTTATAGATGGAATCTCGCTCTGTCACCCAGGCTGGAGTGCAATGGCTTGATCTCAGTTCACTGCAATCTCTGCCTCCTGAGTTCAAGCGATTCTCGTGCCTCATCCTCCCAAGTGTGCACCACCACACCCGGCTAATTTTTAAGTTTTTATTAGAGACAGGTCTTCACTGTATTGGCCAGGCTGGTCTCAAACTCCTGACCTCAAGTGATCCACCCACTTCAGCCTCCCAAAGTGCTGGGGTTACAGGCGTGAGCCACTGCCTTTGACCTGTAAAGGATATTTCAAAGGAGACAGACGAACAGCCAGATGGAAGAGATGTACAGGGCAAGGCATATGGAAAGGGGCATGGAACTTTGATGCCCTCTCTATACCATCAGCTATCCAGAAGCCCATCTGGACCCTGACCCTTTCGGTTTTTATGGAAGTTTCATTATGTTGGCATGATTACCATTGGCCATTGGTGATTAACTCAGCCTTCAGCCCTTCTCCCCTTTCTGGAGGTTGGGGGCTGAGGCTGGGAATTCAAACCCTCTAATCTTGCCTTGGTCTTTCTCATGAGCAGTCCCCCATCCTGAAGCTACTAGGGGGTCGCAGCCACCAATCTTTTCATTAGCAAACAAAAGACACTTCAAGTGGTTTAGGAGCCAAGAAACCAAGCCAAGGATTAAGACAATATATATATTTCTTATAAATAACAATATCACAAATAGCATTTTATATATTTCTCATAATAGCTGGGTGCGGTGGCTCCCACCTATCATCCCAGCTACCAGGAGGCTAAGGCAGGAGGATCACTTAGGCCCAGGAGTTTGAGGCTGCAGTGAGCTATGATTGTGCCACTGCACTCTGGCCTGGGTGACAGCATGAGACACTGTCTCTGAAAGTTCTTGTAACATCTTAGAACATTAACCAACCGCAGAATATTGCCTTGACTCTGGAAAATAAAATAATCAGACTTTTAGAAGATGTATTTTACATGAAGTTCTGGTGATGTTTTATTCTGGTCACTGGAATATAGGAGTTTGCCACCCGGTGCCACTCTTTCTAGAGTGGTATGCTATTTGGAAAGGGATGTGAAGTTGGCATGACCTGTTTAGTGTGAAGTCATGCAGTCTGCAATTCAGTGGGGGCTTTGCAGTAATGAAAGTGCTGCTGTTGTCAAGATGCTTCTGGGATACGTTAAAAAAATTAAAGATGTCTCGGTCTGTGAAAGGGACGGAGCACGGATGCTTTCAAGTTCCTGTGACATGCTGATCATCTTTCAGTATGTCCCATTGTTGCACCCAGTAGTCTCAAAGCACAGTGTCATGGTGACTCCACGTTTGTCTCTGCCCACTATAACATGTGCTCCATGAAGTCCCAGGACATGAGGTTCTTGTTCATTTGTGTGTCTGGGCTCTTATCCAAATATTAATGTGATTTACTGTATTTATTGTATTATAAATATGGGTATCCTCAAGGCTCAGAAGTTAATACAGCATATCCACCGAGAGGTTCGACTACATGGCTGTGGTGACTGGGAAGGCCTTTTGCATGCTCCTCCTTCTGCTGCTTG
Organism: Saguinus oedipus; assembly: GCA_031835075.1. Lineage (NCBI taxonomy): Eukaryota > Metazoa > Chordata > Mammalia > Primates > Cebidae > Saguinus > Saguinus oedipus. Next base: position 169,611,170 of record CM063172.1, on the reverse strand, counting down.
CCTTTGTAGGGGCATGGAAAGAACATTGAATTAGGTACTGGAAGGCCCAGGTCCCGGTCTTGGTGATTTTACCAAAGCACCAGTGGGATATTGGTCAAGATGCCTGGTTTTAGTCCTGCTCCTTTCCTATGAAAGAGGATCTTAAAATGCCAACTCTGGCATTTTATGGTTTTCTCTGTGTGTTGACTATGATTAGAGTGGATAAATGGATATTGATATTATTAATAGTCATGTCACTGACAGAAGGCATATAACTTATGTTCTTTAAACAAAGTTCTCCAACCAGTAGGGTACACTTGCAGGTAGTGCTCACAGCTGGCACCATTCTTCACTGGGGCTCAGAGTGGATGCCAGGAGGAAAGCAAGATGAGTCTTTTAGCTCCTAGTTACTGTCAGCATTTTACCAGAAAACAATTAACAAAATGACACATGTAAGTCTTCACCTGTCAAGGCTGAGTGTGGTAGCCTATACTTGTAATCCCAGCACTTTGGGAGGTCAAGGCAGGAGGATCTCTTGAGTCCAGGAGTGTGAGACCAGCCTGGGCAACAAAGCAAGACCCCATCTGCAAAAAGTTAAAATTTAGCCGGGCATGATGACACACTTGTATAGTCCCAGCTATTTGAGAGGCTGAGGCGGGAGGATACTTGAGGCCATGAGTTGGAGTCTACAGTGAGCTGTGATGACACTGCACTCCAGTCTGGATGGAAGAGACCTTGTCTCAAAAAAGCAGAAATGATTTTCCTGGAGGAGATTTTTTTAAAAAGTCCACATCTCTACTGATGATAATATTGAATAATGTAAATGGATTAAATTCTCCCACTTAAAAGATAAGGATTGACTGAATGGATTAAAAAACAACCACCACCATAACCCAACTATATGCTTCCTATAAGAAACTTCACCTGTAAAGACAGACCAAAAGTGAAGGGATGGAGAAAGATATTGCATACAAATGGAAGCCGAACCAGAATAGGAATAACTATGCCTACATCAGACAAAAGAGACTTTAAGTCGAAAACTGTAAAAAGAGGAAGAGGATTATTGTATAATGATACAAGGATCAATTCATGCAAGATATAGTTGTATTTTTTTAATTAAGAGTTTTTTTTTTGAGATGGGGTCTTGCTCTGTCACCCAGGCTGGTGTGCAGTGGCATGATCTCCGCTCACTGTAACCTCCATCTTCCAGGTTCAAATGATTCTTCTCCTCAGGCTCCCGAGTAGCAGGGATTACGGGTGCATGCCACCACGCCTGGCAAGAAAATTTTTTTGTGGAGATGGGGTTATGCTGTGTTGCCTGGCTAGTCTCAAACTCCAGATCTGAAAGCAGTCCTCCTGCTTTGGCCTCCCAAAGTGCTGGGATTATAGGCATGAGCCACTGTGCCAGGCCAGAGGATATAATAGTTGTCAATATGTATGTACCCCACACTGGAGCAGCTAGATACAAAAGCAAACGTTATTAGATCTAAAGGGAGAAATAGACTCTAATACAATAGTAGTTGAGGACTTAGCTCTGTTCTGAGCATTGGACAGATTATCTAGACATAAACATTGAGTTTAAATTGCACTTTTACACCAAATGAACTTGTACAGAGAGATATTTACAGAACATTCTAATAGCTGCAGAACACACAGTCTTTTCATCAGCATGTGGAACACCCACCAGGCCCCTTCTGGAACCCACTTCCTGCCTTACTGTTCTTTCCACAGCAGTGCATGATAATTCCGACAGAATGCCTCTTATTTGTACTAATAAGTTGTCGGGGGGTGGGGGGCGGCGGGAAAGCTTTTCATGTATAAAACTGCTGTAATTTTCGGATTGAATAAAGTAATTCCACTGATGTTTTTGTTTACTTCTTGGCACACATGTTTTAAATGGATCCTTTCATTTCCTCCTTAGTCCCAAAGTATATCAATTTTTACAAAACAGTTTTTTTACCCCCTAAAAAGCTTACTTTTATTTGATTACACTTTTTGGTAAGAATGTCTGGGATGAGCCCAAACTGAATGTACCCCTGCAAAGAGGGCAGGTGGAAGATGGTGTGTGGCTTTAATTTCTTTTTTGGGGACTCAACCATCAAATGGTTAAGGAGTAAGATTCCTTATGTGGTTCTTGTAAACAAATTGAGATTTTGGTTGGGGGTGGGGTGTTGAAAGTGAGATTTTCATTTTTTCAGACAAAATGAGATATTTTGTGCCAGGTCGGGCCTGTGCATGGTGTATACTGAGTGATAGATGTTCTCGCTTTGAATGTGTCAAACCTTCTGCCCCAAGTGTCAGTCCTTCAGGGCTTTCTCTATCCCTTTCAGCATCAATGTTAACATGTCAGGGAGGGTCTTTATGTTGCAGTTTCCTTCTGAGACAAACTCCTTGAATGTGTGCCCTTCAGTCTGCTTCTTCCTCACCTCCCATCCGCCGTTCTTGCTGCTACAGGTTCTGCCTTGCGCCACGCCCAGTGTGTGTTGGAACACCGGGCTGAACATTTGTAGTTTTGTCTGACTCATTTTTCATGACTGGTCCCCAGTCTGGTGATGGCCATTTGTCCCAAGATGGGATTCACTGAGTTTCTTCCCTCTAATTTTTAAGACTACAATTTTGAAAGACAGCCGGTTCCTCTCTTTATTACGGAGAACTGTCAAATGTCTTTCATTTAAGCCAAATGGTTCTCATTCCTGGGTACACATTAGAGCCGTCAAAGGAGTTTGGCCCAAATAATGATGCCAAGCTCTACCCATGAAAGACTGATTCAGTCAATCTGGATATGAGGATGGGGCCTTGCTCTGTCACCCAGGCTGGAGGCACAATCAGGGCTCACTGCAGCCTCAACACCCGGGCCTCAAGTTATCCTCCCATCTCAGCCTGCCCTTCTGGAGTTGCTGGGACGACAGGGCTGTGCCACCACACCTGGCTGATTTTTTTTTTTTTAATGTTAGTAGAGACGAGGTTTCTCTATGTTGCCCAGGCTGGTCTTGAACTCAGCTCAAGCTATCCTCCTGCCTCAGCCTCCAAAATCTTGGGATTACAGGCATAAGCCACTATGCCTGGCAACAAGTGATTCTAATACACATCTAGGGCCAAGAATCATAAACATGGAGCTTCATTGTGAGAGAGACCAGCCCAGAAAAGCATGGAGTAAGCCCATGTTGATCACTCTCCCTCCTGCGCGGGACTGCTGGATGGATGCTGGAGATGGACATCTGCTCCTTGTCTGCTCAACACCTGTGGGAGACATGGCTGCTGTCCACCAACAGCTTAGGTTACCCTCCCATTGTGCAGAGTGGTTGCTGGGAATGGTGGCTCAGCCAGGTATGACTTTTGCAAGACTTCCCTATGTATGGTAGGGTCCTATGGCTAGTTCTGTATGTGACCAGAGATGGTGGAGAAATGGGTGTGTCTTCTTAACCTTCTTCACCCACTTCTGCTGGCTTGAGAGGAATGAGTGCTACTATTTTATTTTGTTGTTGTTTTTTATTTTTATTTTATTTTTTACTTAGAGATGGGATTTTGCCAAGTTTCCGAGGCCGGTCTCAAACTCCTGAGCACAAACAATCTACCTTCCTTAGCCTCCCAAAGTGCTAGGATTACAGGCATAAGCCACCATGCCTGGCTTAGTGTTACTAATTCAGAAGCCACTTGCTGAAGCTGGCACAGATACAGAAGAGAAGAAACCTGTTTCCTCAAATCACTGCTTCAGAGAAAGCTGTCTGATTAAGAACACACAGATTGTGTGAGTGGTTGGGTCTGGTGGCTCATGCCTGTGGTCCCAACTCCTGGGAGGCAGATGGGGGAGGACGTCTTGAGCCTGGAAGATCCAACCTGCAGTGAGTTGCGATCATGTCACTGCCCTCCAGCCTGGGTGACAAAGCAAGACCCTGACTCAAAAAAGAAAAATTATGTGAGCAGGAAGTTACATTTTAGTGTGTTCAGACATAGAAATGTTGGGATTTGCTTGTTGCAATGACGAACATTACTCATCATCTAGCAGCCATCCGCTGTCTGATAAAGTACTCTGCTTATTCTTTGGGGGAGCAAATTCTTTTCCCTTCATCAGGGTTTGGTAAGGTTGTTTATCGCTGCGCTCTGTGGCTTCCTCTCCCCAGTTTGACCCATTGCGTTGGCTCACAACCCAGACTAGTCATGTTCTCCTTTTATTTTTTGGATGCATGGTGAGTTGCGAGATGGGCTCATGACTCAAATTGTGCCATTGAGAATTGTCCTGAAGCCTCAGCACATGGTCAGTGGGAAAGAGTTTTCCCCTTTCTCCGGACTCCTGTGTAGAGGACCTATGAGATGGTGCCACCTCATCCAGTGCATCAAGGAGGGAAGAGTCGAGCAACTGAGAGAGCCACAGTCCATGGCGTTGTATGAGTCTCTGTGTCTAGCTGGGCCTGAAGCCCATCTTTGGGTTTACCGGTTATGTGAGCGGAAAGTTCACTAATATTATTGTATTGGATGTTTGTTAAGTTACTTATTTTGCTTAAGCTACTTGAGTTGAATTTTTGTTTCTTGCAGTCAAAAGAGTACCTATACTTCCTCATTACAATTCCAGCTCCAGCCTCCACTCTCTGGACTTCGCAGCACATACACCCTATCTGACTGCTTCACTGGCGTGGTTAAGAAGCATTCAAGCTGGGGGCAGCTCACGCCTGTAATCCCAGCACTTTGGGAGGCTGAGGCGGGTGGATCACAAGGTCAGGAGTTTGAGACTAGCCTGGCCAACATGGTGAGGCCCCGTCTCTATTAAAAATACAAAAATTAGCCAGACGTGATGGTGCACACCTGTAATCCCAGCTACTCAGGAGGCTGAGGCAGGAGAATCGCTTGAACTAGGGAGGCAGAGGTTGCAGTGCAGAGATCATGCCACTGCACTCCAGCCTGGGTGACTGACAGAGCGAGACTCCATCTCAAAAAACAAAACAAAACAAAAACCAGTATTTAAAACTCTGTTGCTTCAAAAGAACTCCGGATTCTGCCAGTTCCCAAATTTGCTCATCTCCAAGTCTTTCCCGTCAGTGAATGGTAGCACCTAACTGCTTGAACTCAGAATTTAGGTTACTCTTAAGTCATCTCTTTCTCTCCCTTCCTTTATCCAATCGAGCAGCAAGTCTACGTCCAAAATATAACCTTCTCCTCCCTATACTCTCTCAGCTGCACTTCTCTAAAAGCCCCCTAAATGGTCTTCCAGCTTCCAATCCTGCCTCCCTTTAACTCATTCCTTATATAGCAACCCAGAGAATCCTACAGTTATGCATTCTTCTGCTTGAAACTGTCCAGTGTCATTCTTTTGCTCTTAAAATAGAGCTTGAACTTGGAAGGCAGAGGTTTCAGTGAGCCGAGATTGCACCATTGCACTCCAGTGCGGGCGACAGTGCGAGACTGTCTCAAAAAATAGAAAGAAATAAAAAGATTCTGGATTTTGTCAAATGCTTTTTCTGCATCTATTGAGATGATTGTGCGATTTTTGTTTTTAATTCTGTTTATGTGGTGTATCACATTTATTGACTTGCGTATGTTAAACCATCCCTGCATCCCTGGTATAAAACCCACTTGATCATGGTTGATTATTTTTTGATATGTTGTTAGATTCAGCTCATATTTTGTTAAGGATTTTAGCATCTGTGTTCAGCAGGAATATTGGTCTGTAGTTTTCTTTTTTGGTTATGTCCTTTCCTGGTTTTGGTATTAGGGTGATGCTGGCTTCATAGAATGAATTAGGAAGGGTTCCCTCTTTCTCTATCTTGTGAAATAGTGTCAAAAGGATTGGTACCAATTCTTCTTTGAATGTCTGGTAGATTTCTGCTGTGAATCTGTCTGGTCCTGGACTTTTTTGTTGTTGGTAAGTTTTTATTATTTCAATCTTACTGCTTGCTATTGTTCAGGGTATCTAATTATTCCTAGTTTAAGCTAGAAGGGTTGTATTTTTCGGAAACTTACTCATCTCTCAAGTTTTCTAATTTATGTGTGTAAAGGTGTTCATAGAAGCCTTGAATGATCTTTTGTATTTCAGGGGTGTCAGTTGTAATATCTTCCATTTTGTTTCTTAATGAGGTTATTTGGATTTTCTTCCTTCTTTTCCTGTTAATCTTGCTAATGGTCTATCAATTTTATTTATCTTTTCAAAGAAGCAGCTTTTGGTTTTATTTATCTTTTGTGAGTTTTTTGTTTCAGTTTCATTTAGTTCTGCTCTGATTTGGTTATTTTCTTTCTTCGGCTGGGTTTGGGTTTGGTTTGTTCTTGTTTCTCTAGCTCCTTGAGGTGTAACTTTAGAGTGTCAGTTAGTGTTCTTTCAGTGTTTTTGATGTAGGCATTGAGAGATATGAAATTTTCTCTTAGCACCACCTTAGCTGTACCCCAGAGATTTTGATAGGTTGTGTCATGATTGTTGTTTAGTTCAAAGAATTTTTAAATTTTCATCTTGATTTTGTTTTTGACTCAATGCTCATTCAGGAGCAGGTTATTTAATTTCCATGTATTTGCATAGTTTCAAAGGTTCTTTTTGGAGTTGATTTCCAGTTTTATTCCACTGTGGTCTGAGAGGGTGCTTAATATAATTTCAGTTTTCTTAAATTTATTGAGGCTCATTTTATGGCCTATCATATTGTCTATCTTGGAGAAAATTCCATGCACTGTTGAATAGAATGTATATTCTGCAGTTGTTGGATGAAACGTTTGATATAGATCTGTTAAGTCCATTTGTTCCAAGGTATAGTTTAAATCCACTGCTTCTTTGTTGACTTTCTGTCTTGATGACCTGTCTAGTGCTGTCAGTGGAGTATTCAAGTCTCCCAATATTATTGTGTTGCTGTCTATCTCATTTCTTTTTTTTTATTGCATTTTAGGTTTTGGGGTACATGTGAAGAACATGCAAGATAGTTGCATAGGTACACATGTGGCAGTGTAATTTGCTGCCTTCCTCCCCTTCACCTATATCTGGCATTTCTCCCCATGTTATCTCTCCCTGACCTCCCCACCCCACCCCGTCATCCCTCCCTTGGCTCAACAACAGACCCTAGTGTGTGATGCTCCCCTCCCTGTGTCCATGTGTTCTCATTGTTCAACACCCACCTATGAGTGAGAACATGCAGTATTTCATTTTCTGTTCTTGTGTCAGTTTGCTGAGAATGATGGTCTCCAGGTTCATCCATGTCCCTACAAAGGACACGAACTCATCGTTTTTGATGGCTGCATAATATTCCATGGTGTATATGTGCCACATTTTCCCAGTCCAGTCTATCATCGATGGGCATTTGGGTTGTTTCCAGGTCTTCGCTATTGTAAACAGTGCTGCAATGAACATTCGTGTGCATGTGTCCTTATAGGAGAACGATTTATAGTCCTTTGGATATATACCCAGTAATGGGATTGCTGGGTCAAATGGAATTTCTATTTCTAGGTCCTTGAGGAATAGCCACACTGTCTTCCACAATGGTTGAACTAATTTATACTCCCACCAGCAGTGTAAAAGTGTTCCTATTTCTCCACATCCTCTCCAGCATCTGTAGTCTCCAGATTTTTTAATGATCGCCATTCTAACTGGCATGAGATGGTATCTCAATGCAGTTTTGATTTGCATTTCTCTAATAACCAGTGATGATGAGAATTTTTTCATGTGTTTGTTGGCCTCATGTGTGTCTTCTTTTGTAAAGTGTCTGTTCATATTGTCTATCTCATTTCTTAGGTCTAGTAGTAATTGTTTTATACATTTGAGAGCTCCAGTGTTAGATGCACATATGTTTAGAATTGTAATATTTTCCTGTTGGACAAGGCCTTTTACCATTATATAATGGCCCTCTTTGACTTTTTTTTTAAATGCTGTTGCTTTAAAGTTTGTTTTGTCTGATATAAGAATAGCTACCCCTGCTCACTTTTGATGTCCATTTGCATAAAATGCTTTTTTCCATCCCTTTACTTTATGTGAATCTTGATGTGTTAGGTGAGTCTCCTGAAGGCAGCAGAGAGTTGGTTGGTGAGTTATTCATCTATTCTGCAGTTCCGTATCTTTTAAGTGGAGCATTCAGGCCATTTACAATGTTGTAGTGAGGTGTGGGTGCCATTCCATTCATCGTGCTATCTGTTGCCTGTATACCTTGTTGTTTTTTGTTTTTGCTTTTTAACTTGTATTTTTGTTTTATAGGTCCTGTGCGAATTATGCTTTAAAGAGGTTCTGTTTTGATGTGTTTCCTGAATTTGTTTCAAGATTTAGAGTGCCTTTAAGCAGTTCTTGTAGTGGTGGTTTGGTAGTGGCGAATTCTCTCAGCTTTTGTCTGCAAAAGACTGTTATCTTTCCTTCATAAAATGATGCTTAGTTTCACTGGATTCAAAATTCTTGGCTGATAACGGTTTTGTTTGAGAAGGCTGAAGATAGGGCCCCAATCCCTCCTAGCTTGTAGGGTTTCTGCTGAGAAATCTGCTGTTAATCTGATACATTTTCCCTAATAGGTTACCTGGTGCTCTTTTCTCACAGCTCTTTTCTTTCCTTCAACTTAACTTTAGATAACCCATTGACAAAATGCCTAGGTGATGATCTTTTTATGGTAAATTTCCCAGGTGTTCTTTGGATGGCTGGGTCTTTAGCAAGGCTGGGGACGTTTTCCTTGATTATTCCCACAAATATGTTTTCCAAGTGTTTAGAATCGTCTTCTTCTTCAGGAACACCGACTATTCTTAGGTTTGGTCGTTTAAGATAATTCCAGACTTTGTGGAAGATTTGTTCATATTTTCTTATTGTTTTTGCTTCATCTTTATTGAATTAGGTTAATTCAACGACCTTGTCTTTAAGCTCTGAATTTCTTTCTTCTACTTGTTCAATTCTGTTGCTGAGACTTTCCAGAGCATTTTGCATTTCTGTAAGTGTGTCCAATGTTTCTGGAAGTTTTGATTGTTCTTCTTTATTCTGTCTATTTCTTTGGCTATTTCTCCCTTCACTTCTTGTATTGTTTTTTTGGGTTTCCTTGCATTAGGCTTCACCTTTCTCTGGTCCCTAACTAACCCCCTGAATTCTTTTTCAGGTAAATCATGGATTTCTTCTTGGTTTAGATCCATTGCTGCTGAGCTAGTGTGATTTTTTGGAGGTGTTAAAGAGCCTTGTTTTGTCATATTACCAGAGTTGGTTTTATGGTTCCTTCTCATTTGGGTAGGTTCTGTCAGAGGGAAGGTCTAGGGCTGAAGGCTGTTGTTCAGATTCTTTTGTCCCATGGGGAATTTCCTTAATGTAGTACTCTCCCTCTTTATCTATAGATGTGGCCTCCTGTGAGCTGAGCTACAGTAATTGTTATCTCTCTTCTGGGTCTAGCCACTCAGCAGGTCCACCTGGTCTGGCTGGTACTGGAGGTTGTCCGCACAGACTCCTGTCATGTGAACCGTCTATGGGTCTCTCAGCTGTGGATACCAGCACTGCTCTGGTGGAGGTGGCAGGGGGGGTGAAATGGGTTCTTAGCGTTGGTGGTTTAATATTCTATTTTTGTGCTGGTTGGTCTCCTGCTGGGAGGTGGTGCTTTCTGGAGAGCATCAGCTATGGTATACGGAGAGGAACTGGCAGTGGGTGGGACGGTAGAACTCTCAAGAGTATGTGCCCTTTGTGTTTAGCTACCAGGGTGGGTAGGCAAGGCCCATCAGGTGGGGGCAGGGCTAGGCCTGTCTGGGCTCAGACTTTCCTTGGGTGGGTCCTGCTGCAGCTGCTGTGGGGGTTTGGGGGGGTGAGGTTCCCAGGTGAGCTGTGTACCTAGGAGGATTATGACTGCCTCTACTGAGCCATGCAGGTTGTCAAGGAAGTCGAGGAAAGCTGGCAGTTGCAGGCCTCACTCAGCTCCCATGCAATCTGAAGAGCCAGTTTCACTCCCACCATGCCCCTGCCAACAGCCCAAGCAGGGCTTCAGAACTTGCCCCAGTGTACCCTTGTACCCAGTTTACACCTAGCTGTAAAGAAAAGGACTTTGGTTCTTTCTCCGCCTGTGGAGTCTGCACACCAGATTCTCATCCTCCCCCAAGTTCTGGCCAGGAGACTTCTTACTCTGTTCAAATTGTTACAAATTTCAGCTGGAGACTTCCTTCTCCCTGTGGCATTGCCCACCCCCTCTGAACCCCGCACCTCTGGCCACCCTCTTGGTTGCTGCAGTGCCAGGCAGGAATGGCCTGCTTGGGGACCCAGTGAACTTCCAGAACCTTTCCACTGCTTCTTCTACCCCTGCATTTCACTCTGCTCTCTAAATGAACTCAGCTGCAGGTAAGGTCGGAAACTTCTCCCGTAGAGCTGCGCCTGCTCGGAGAAAGAGGATGTTCTTCCTCTTCTGGGTCTTACTGAGTTGCCCCATGAATTAGCTTGGGCCTTGCTAGCAGTATTCTCCCTCCTTGAGTCCTGGCCCAGTACCTACTCCCATTCCTTCTCTTTCTAGGGAATTCATCTTCTCCAGGGCTGCCAAGGTTGGGGTGGGGAATGAAAAATTATTTTGTTCTTTTTTTTTTTTTTTTTTTTTTTTTTTTTTTTTTTTTTTGAGACGGAGTTTTGCTCTTGTTACTCAGGCTGGAGTGCAATGGCACGATCTCGGCTCACCGCAACTTCCGCCTCCTGGGTTCAAGCAATTCTCCTGCCTCAGCTTCCTGAGTAGCTGGGATTACAGGCACGCGCCACCGTGCCCAGCTAATTTTTGTATTTTTAGTAGAGACGGGGTTTCACCATGTTGACCAGGATGGTCTCGATCTCTTGACCTCGTGATCCACCCGCCTCGGCCTCCCAAAGTGCTGGGATTACAGACTTGAGCCACCGCACCCGGCCCAATTATTTTGTTCTTATTATACCCTCTAGATGAACCCCTTCTATTAACCTCCCCGTTCTAGAGTGTGCCCTGGGACTCATCTGAAAATCAAACAGCCATCTGTCATCTGCTCTGAGTTTCAGATTGAATTCTTAGGCATGCCTCAAGGTTAAAAGACCTCTGTTTCCTTTGCTCTCCAACAACTTCAAAGGCCAATGTCCCTAAAAATCTCTGTGTTTCTTTGTCCAAGTCAATCTCAGAATTCTTTTTTTCTGTATTAACTTAAATATATTTGTTCCATAACCAGTAGGTGGTAGTATTTCTACACTTTTCTCCCTTTCATGTAGTAGGATTTACCTAAAAGCAGAGAGGGTTCGGGGCGTTGGAACAGTGTTAAAGGAGTTCTCCTAAGATGCATATTACCCAGAACTTTTAAAAAAATAAAACGGAGTCTCACTATGTTGCCCGGGCTGGTCTTGAACTCTTGGGCTCAAGAGATCCCCCTGCTTTAGCTTCCTGAGGAGCTGGGATTACAGGTGTGAACCACCGAGTAGGGCTCTACCCAGAACTTTTTTTTTTGCTCACTGAGAACTGATCGTCTTTTACTTTATTTTCATTATTAAACTTTTAAATTCTTTTTATTCCGGGACAATCTCAAATTTACATAAAAGTTGCAATTATAGTACAAGAACCTTAGTGTTTCCAGAGTCATTTGGGTATAAGTTGCTGATGTGATGCCCCTTCACCGCTGAATATTTTATGTGCATTTCCAGCAAACAAGGCCATGCTCCTACATAGCCACCATATGGCCATAAAATCAGGCAATTTCTGTTGATACATTACCATCTTGTGATCCTCAGATACCTTTCAGGTTTAACCAATTGTTCCAGTAGTGCTCTTTATAGCAAAACCCAGTCCAAAATCATGCAGTGCATTTACTTATCATCTCTCCTACCACCCTTCAAACTGGACTGGCTCCACGGACTTTCCTTGTCTTCTGTTACCTGGATACTTTTGAGATTACACATGTTATTTTATTTTGTAGCATGTCCCTCAATTTGTGATTGTCTGAATTTTGTAATATTAGATTCAAGTTATGCATATTTGGCAGAAATATCATTGCATGCAATCAGATGGCACACTGTGTTGAATTGTCCATTATCAGTGATGTTAGCTTTGATCACTTGATTCTCCTGGTGTCTGCCAGATTTCCCCACTGGAAACATATTCTCTTTCCCTTTGTAACTAATAGACTTTTGTGAGGCGGTACTTTGAGACTATGTGTTATGTTTATTCTCAAACTTTCAATTTATTTATTTGTGTAAGTATGGACTGATGAATTTCTATTTCTTTTAATAGGTTATTTTGATCCTCAAATTGTTTAAGATTCAGTCAGTGGGAACTACTTCAAGATGTCTTTTATGGCCTTTTGATATGCCCATCAATAATTTCTGGCACGACATGTTCAAATTTCAGATTGTATTTTCCCTGTTCCCAAATCAGCCATTTCTCTTCAGAGCCTGGGTCTATGTAGTGTGGAGTGGTTTCAGGTGAGCTCACTGCTATTGGAGAATCATTGCTCCCGGGCCTTTTTGATGGGCAGAGCTAAATCTCTATATAGATATATAGATACAATATATGTGTATAGATATACATTATACATATACCCATACCTACAGATATTTGTATGTGTACATATACATATACGAAAATATAAACATATGTACAGATATACATATGTAAAAATATATATATGGATATACATATGTATAGATCTAGATATACATATATCCGACAAATATAGCTATATGTATTTCTATATTTATATATATTGAAAACCATGGATTCACACCAGAGGTGTGAACATAATTTGTAAGGCACAGTGCAAAATGAAAATGTGTTGTCCCTTGTTCAAAAAGCAGAAAAAACTGCTATTAAAGGTAATGAAATATAGACTTTTGTCCTATTTTCACAGCCTCTTTTAGCTTTTCGCAGTATTTTTGTTTGCTATTTAATGGCATGCTAAGGAAAGGTAATTTAAAATTTAAATTGCTGGCACTAATTTTAGCATTCATCTTCATGTTGGGCAGTGCTAGTTTTCTTTTATTTTTTGAGATGGAGCCTCACTCTGTCACCCAGGTTGGAGTGCAGTGGCGCAACCTCATCTCATTGCAACCTCTGCCTCCTGGGTTCAAATAATTCTCTTGCCTCAGCCTCCTGAGTAGCTAGGACTACAGGCATGTGCCACCACACCCAGCTAACTTTTGTATTTTTAGTAGAGATGGGATTTCACCATGTTGGCCAGGCTGGTCTCGAACTCCTGACCTCAGGTGATCCATCTGCTTCAGCCTCCCAAAGTGCTGGGATTACAGGTGTGAGCCACCACATCTGGCCCCAGTGCTAGTTTTCAAGGCAAATATAAGAGCATTTAACTCATATGGGACTCACCCATAATGACACAATGCATAATTTGTAGATTGCACAGGTATATTTTGTTTCTACCAGAAGGGTGGAAACACCACACAGCACGAATACACCTGTTTTTATTCCTCCTGATGTACGCACATTCTATGACACTCCACCTTGGCTTACTGATGAGTAAGGGAGGACGGAAAGGACGAGGAACGATGTGGAGCCCTCTGTTTCCTTTTCCTTCTACATCACTATTTTCTGCCTAGCTGGTTGGTTAATACAAAATAACATGAGTCATAGTGAACATGATAGGGTTCCTCGGTCTTTTGCGTTCCTTTCATACTTTGGGAACAGGTTCTAGATCAAAAGCAGAGTGTGGCTCTTGGAGCTGTCAGTGCCCTGTCACTCTGTCACAGATGCGACCTGCTTGCCCGTGTACTTGGTTTGGGTGTCACTGAATGCCACTCCTCATGGGCCACGGGAATTCTGTGCTCCTGGGCATCACCAATGCCACGAATGTGAGTACTGCAGACATGGGCATTGTGACTGTCTCCTCTGCTTATTCATTTGTTCTGTGATCTGTTGGACTTCCAAAACACAAGTTCAAAGATAACATTATTAAGGCTTCCCAGATGGTGCCAAGTGTTCATTCTTTCATTTATTCAATAAGTATTTGTTGATAAAACAAAGCGAGGATCTTCTGGGCATGGTCCCCATGCATCTGCACAGGTCCCACCATCTAGGAAGCTGGCCTTGGCTCTGGCCTCCAACAGCCCAGACTAAAACCCACTTGAAACCTGCCTTAGATGCTGCTATGACCTTTTGCAAGTGGGGACCATGGAAAAACAGTCTTTCCATGTGTCTTGTCCGACACATTCGAGTAGAGTATGTAGCCTGCATACACAGTCCTGCACATGCTGCCCCAGTCTGCCCGGGTTGAGTTGTCAGCACATGGCAATTTGAATGCACTGCTATAGTTCTCCTTTCTCTTACCCATCTAGAAGACATCTCCTAAGGCAAGAACTCACGCTTCAAGTTCTTTTTTCTGAATCCTTTGTTCTGACTTAGGTTACCAGGATGCCACAGTCAGTTTTCAGACATGTGAAGGAGCAGTAGGGTGCTGGCCGTGCAAATGCCATCATCATGGTGCGTATTTGTTTGATTCCCTTCACTTCCTGCCGAGGAGTTTCTTCCCACAAGAAGGTAGTCCGATTTGTGTAGGTTATAATTCTCACTTGTGCCTTCTGTCTGGGAAAATCCCCTTATTCTCCAAGATTCAGTGTAATGGTGCCTCTTTTTCAAGTCCTAGGCCAAATTGATCGCTCCCTATGCTCCCCCTGCTCCCCCTCTTTTCTGGTACTTACTGGTTTAATCTGCTTCTAGGACTGCTTTCTCCACATGCGTCACGTGTCTCAGGATGGGAATGGGGCCCTTCTTCACTTTTGTGCCCTGAAAGCTCATTGCGGGGCTTGACACCCAGCACATGCCTATTTAAAACGGGGAATACTTAGAAGCTAACGGCTCTTTCCTTGAGTATTTCCTTCTCACATTTTATTTTAGTCCACTGTTTTCCTCAGTTAAGATGACATATATTTTTAATTGAAGAAAACAGACTAGAAAGCATTACCCCATATGCTGATGGCTTTATTATGAATAACGAGGCGTTGTCTAAACAGACATCTCACATCGGGAAGTGCAACATAAGGTAGCCCCTTCCAAAGCCCAGCTGTCACTCTACAGATTCGTTGCTAAGCACGCTGCATGACTGGGTCAATGTATTTAAGCTTCTGAAAAGTTAAAATGTTTAAAGACATTTCTGGCTCTTTACTAATTAAAAAACAACTACAAATAGCATTTCGTAAAATTCATTTAAAAACACTTGCCTGCTAAGAATCATCGTGGGTATCCTAATGGCCTACAGCTTGGACTTCAAGCGTCCATTTGTGTGTTGAGGGGTCCTGGAAGGGAATGCCACATTGTAGTTTGTTCTACTGACCCTGCCTCAACCCAGTTTGTCCACAAGAAGGGTGGACCTGTCCGTAATTTGCAACATATGCTGTAATTTTACTTTGGATAATTGTCAGAGTAAAACCCCAAGCTCCGCTGACCAATATTGATGTAAATTAGGAGATAATAATGATAGGAGTTTGTCTGAAGCATGGCTGCCTAGTACCCCACACGGTAATCCGTGAATGAGTTCGCTCTCTTCCCACCCTCAACATGGGCTTCCTCCTCTTTGTTAGGATGATGATAAATTCTGCCTGTTCTCTGGATTTTGCTAGATGCTCTAGAAATTATTCTTTTTTTTTTTGAGA
Organism: Saguinus oedipus; assembly: GCA_031835075.1. NCBI lineage: Eukaryota > Metazoa > Chordata > Mammalia > Primates > Cebidae > Saguinus > Saguinus oedipus. The sequence continues at coordinate 169,595,692 of CM063172.1, read as the reverse complement.
CGGAGTTTTGCTCTTGTTACTCAGGCTGGAGTGCAGTGGTGTGATCTCGGCTCACCACAACCTCCGCCTTCTGGGTTCAAGCAATTCTCCTGCCTCAGCCTCCTGAGTAGCTGGGACTACCGGCACGTGCCACCATGCCCAGCTAATTTTCGTATTTTTAGTAGAGACGGGGTTTCACCATGTTGACCAGGATGGTCTCGATCTCTTGACCTTGTGATCCACCCACCTCGGCCTCCCAAAGTGCTGGGATTACAGGCGTGAGCCACTGCGCCCGGTCTAGAAATTATTCTTGAACGGGGCAGACCATTGGACCGCTTCCCATGAGCACTGAGTGATTGCGGCCTTTTGCAGACCTCCGTTCACTGAAAAGGTGGGGAGAAGAATGTAGCTGAGAGCTTGGGCTGTGAGACCTGCGGGCCTAATCTGAACCCAGCACCGACCCTGGCTCTTCCTCTTGCCAGGCGTGTAACTGCTGGCAGATTGCCCAACCTCTCTGCCTCAGTTTCCTCATCTGTAACATGTTCCAGTGATTCTCATGCCTCAGCCTCTGGGGTAGCTGGGACTACAGGTGTGTGCCACCACGGCCCAGCTAGTTTTTCGTATTTATAGTAAAGATGGGGTTTCACTATGTTGGCCAGGCTTCGTCTTGCTCCCTTTTTTTCTTCTTCTTCTGCTTCATTTTCCTCTTCCTCGCTTTCTCCTTCCCCTTCTGGTGGATCAACAGGAAATGTTTTCCTTAAATTGCACTGAAAGGGTCAGCTATGTCCTGAGAGTTGAGAGGTAAGATTAAGAAAGATGATTTCAAGTGTGACTTATGTGATTTCTAAAGCTGTGTTTTTGGGATAAAGATACTCTTGACAGGTTTGTGGCAATAATTAAACAAATAATTAATGGACCGCACTCAACACAATGCCTGGCCCTAGTAACTAAGTAAGTACTCTCCTTTCTCTCTACACACACACACAGACACACAGACACACACACACACACACACACACACACACACACACACACACACACACACACACACATATGTATGGTGAGACGGGGTCTCGCCATGTTGCCCAGGCTACTCTCAAACTCCTGGGCTCAAGCAATCTTCCTGCCTTGGCCTCCCAAAGTGTTGGAATTACAGGCAGGAGCCATCTCGCCCAGCTGCGAGATATTTAAACATATTTTTTAAAAAACTATTTTAACATAGTTATTAATTGCACATTTGTGTACTGTCCTCGGCCGGCATGGAGGTGACATTATAAGATAGAGGTCCCTTGTGGTATTGTCGTAAGGCTGTTGCCAAAATGTTCATTCATTCATTTATTCAATAAGTATTTGTTGATCGACTATAACATGCCAGGCATAAATTAACTTGCTGGTGATAGAGCAATGAGCAAAACATTAAATAACCCCTGCCCTCAAGAAGCTTGCATTCAAGTTGACATTGGCTGAGCAGGCAGGAAGCATAATAAATGAGAAAATGACTGAATATAGGAGAGTGTGAGGGTGCTACGGAGCAGAGCTTAGCTAGGCAGTAAGAGGAAGGGCATTGTCAGAAGGGTGCACTGTAGGCCTCCCTGAAGGTGTCATTTGAGTGAACGCTTGAAGGAAGCTGGGGTGAGACATGCAGATATCTAGGGAAGAACATCCCCACTCAGGCCTTGAGGTGTGATTGTCCAGGGAAGTCATTCCCTTAGGCCTTGTTGGCCTCTGGAGGGCCCCTGGCTTTTGCTCTGAATGAGATGGGAGCCATTGGAGGGTGTGAGTTGAGAGTAGTTACTCAACTTGCATCTCAGAGCTGTCTTCTTTCCCCACCGTCCTTGCTTTCCTCCATCCTTCTTCCTTCTCTCTCTCCCTTTCTCTCCTCTTACCCACCTCTCTCCCTTCCTTCTTTCCTTCCTTTTAACCTTCTTCCATTCCTTTCTTTCTTTCTTTTTTTTTTGGAATGTTCCATTTCTTTTATAATACACAGAGAATACAGAGGGGAGGAAAAAGGGAATATACATTTTTTTTTCAATTCCCGTTTATTTTTGGCTCTTAGGGCAATGTTATCTTTTCAATATGAAAAAGCAGCAAGTTCAACACAAAATAGAAATCTCAAATGTAGGATAGAACAAAATTAAGTGTGTTGGAGGAGAAGCAACAGCAAAAGGAAATATGAGATGTTGCAAAAAAGATGGAGGAGGGTCCCCCTCTCCTCTGGGCATTGACTCAAACACTGATGTGGCAGTATACACCGTTCCACATAGTCAGGGATGTTAATTCCTTTTCGGGGACAAGAAAAGGTGGGGGTTAGGAGGACATTTCTGGAGGCTTAGGGACCAAGGCTGGTCTCTTTCCCCCCTTGATCCCTTTCTCTGATCATCGGAAAGGAGTCTAATGAGTGAGGGAGGTAGAGTTGGAGAAGGAAGGATTCCACTTGATAGAGTGAGGCAGACCCCTCCACAAGGTAGAGCTTGGAGGGAGATCAAAAATGGAAATAATACTGCTAATACCTCCCTTGAAGCTGAAATGGGAAATGGAAATACCTAGAAATTAATAACTTTTAATAGCTTCGATTTCCCTCTCCAAAACTTTTAGAATGGAAAATTCCATCCCTTTCCTTACAGTGACTTCTACCCCACTACGTTCTACCATTTTCTACTTTGCACTTAGGATGGTTGCCATTATCTACATGTTTTCAGCACCTGGTTGGTTCTAAACAGGATCTGGATGAGACCCAGCTTCTTAGAGATTTTTAAAAGGGGAATATTAACTGGACAGATGGAAGGAATGGGCACCAGAAGGAAATACAGGGTCATCCAGAATGGCAGAAACCTAGGTTTCCCAGAGTGGAAAGAGAGAGGAGACATTCAACAAACAAGTATTTATTGAGTGCCTACTGTGTGCCAGGCACTATTCTAGACCCCCCAGAAGAAAACAAAAAAAAAGATAAGAGGCAGCAAACACAAATTCTGAGGGAGAGGAAAGGGGCAGTTGAATAAGACAGCTAAGGGAACTGAGAAGCCTGAGGAGATGGGGGCTCTTCCTTAGGCCTCCTCTTCAGCCTCCTCACCGAAATCCTCCTCCTCTTCTGCGGTGGCATCCTGGTACTACTGATACTCAGAGACGAGGTCATTCATGTTGCTCTCAGCCTCGGTGAACTCCATTTCGTCCATGCCCTCGCCTGTGTACCAATGGAGGAAGGTCTTCCGGCAGAACATGGCAGTGAACTGCTCTGAGATGCGCTTGAAGAGCTCCTGGATGGCTGTGCTGTTGCTGATGAAGGTGACTGCCATCTTGAGACCACGAGGTGGTATGTCATAGACGGCTGTCTTGACGTTGTTGGGGATCCATTCCACAAAGTACCTGCTGTTCTTGTTCTGCACGTTAAGCATCTGCTCATCGACCTCCTTCATGGACATCCGACCATGGAAGACAGCAGCCACAGTGAGGTATCGGCCATGGCGGGGGTCACAGACAGCCATCATGTTCTTGGCATCGAAGACCTGCTGGGTGAGTTCGGGCACTGTGAGAGCTCGATACTGCTGGCTTCCACGGCTGGTGAGAGGGGCAAAGCCAGGCATAAAGAAATGGAGACGTGGGAAGGGGACCATGTTAACTGCTAACTTGCGGAGGTCAGCACTGAGCTGGCCAGGAAAGCAGAGGCAGGTGGTGACACCACTCATGGTGGCTGAGATGAGGTGGTTCAGATCCCCGAAGGTTGGCATGGTCAGCTTCAGAGTGCGGAAGCAGATGTCATAGAGGGCCTCATTGTCAATGCAATAGGTCTCATCAGTGTTCTCTACCAACTGATGGATGGAGAGGGTGGCATTGTAGGGCTTGACCACGGTGTCAGACACTTTGGGTGAAGGCACCACACTGAAGGTGTTCATGATGCGATCAGGGTGCTCTTCTCGGATCTTGCTGATAAGGAGAGTGCCCATTCCAGAGCCTGTGCCCCCGTCCAGTGAGTGGGTCAGCTGGAAGCCTTGAAGGCAGTCACAGCTCTCGGCCTCCTTGGGAACCACATCCAGGACAGAATCAACCAGCTTGGCCCCTTCTGTGTAGTGGCCTTTGGCCCAGTTGTTGCCTGCCCCAGACTGACCAAAAACAAAGTTGTCTGGTCTAAAGATCTGGCCAAAAGGACCTGAGCGAACAGAGTCCGTGGTCCCAGGTTCTAGATCCACCAGGATGGCACGAGGAACATATTTGCCACCTGTGGCTTCATTGTAGTACACGGACATGCGGTCCAGCTGCAGGTCACTGTCCCCGTGGTAGGTGCCAGTGGTGTCAATGCCATGTTCATCACTGATCACCTCCCAGAACTTGGCACCAATCTGGTTGCCACACTGACCGGCCTGGATGTGCACGATTTCCCTCATGGTTAAAATTTAATTTTTTTGCTCGCCTCAGGGTATGTACAGGGCAAAAAAAATATGTAATTTTTTTTCTCTGCTGGTCGCAGGCTGGAAGGTTGGAATGCGCCCCAGAGGCTGGAGCAGCGAGGTGCGAAGGCGGCAGGAAGGTTCTCGGGAATATACTTTTAACTAAAAGAGTCGACAGTTTTATTTTCACACTTCCCAGTACAAATGAAAACTGCGTCTTTGTTGTCCCACTTCTCCCCTCCAAAACTACTCTCTGATAGGACCGGGGAGCAAGTCTTCCTTACGCCGTTTAGAAAACCCACATCACAGCAGCACAATCTCCTGTGAAGAACAGGTAACATAAAACTGATATAATGAGACCTCCCCTCTATCCTTATCTGTCTGGTTGAGTCATTCCGAGCTGAGTGGGCACCATCACGGGATGGGCAGGAGGTCTTGTCATTGGGCGCCTAGGCATCACTGGCATGTGACCTCCCATGGGTGGCCTCATTCCAGGAGCAGGTCCCACTGGCATCCTGGGAGGAGGAGGGCCCATCATTGGCATCATGGGAAGGCCCCCCATATGGGGTGCTGGCATCATACCAGGACGAGGAGGTCCCAGAAGACGGGGGAGGTGGTGTCATCGCCCGTGCAGGAGGAGGAGCAGAGAATGGAGGTGTCTTTCCTTGTTGAAATGCAGCTGTTGTTTTGTCAATCAGGCTCCGAGCCGGCTCTTCCATCCATTTCTGATAGTTGTCTTTCACATTCTCTTCGTGTTTCCTGCCGCTGCAGTGCGTTTTTCCCACGGATGGAGAGTCATGGGTGAGGTGTGTATTGCAGTGGTCACGACAAAACTTGGGCATGTTGCTCTGCAGGCCGTTGGCCACTCCATTCCGTGATGCCCGGAATCCTTTCTTTTCTTTCATCTCCCTTTTTTTTTGAGACAGGATCTTACTCTGTTGCCCAGGCTGGAGTGTAGTAGGGCAGTCTCGGCTCTCTGCAGCCTCTGCCTCCCAGGTTCCAGCGAATCTCATGCCTCAGCCTCTGGGGTAGCTGGGGTGACGGGTGTGTGCCCCCACGGCCCAGCTCATTTTTTGTATTTTTAGTAAAGATGGGGTTTGGCTATGCTGGCCACGTTTCATCTCTCTCTTTTTTCTTCCTCTTCCTCTTCCTCTTCCTTTCTTTTTCCTTCTCCTTCTAATGGATCAACAGGAAATGTTTTCCTCATATTGCAGTGTAAGGGTCAGCTGTGTTCCTGAGAGTTGAGAGAGAAGATTAGGAAAGATTATTTAAAGTGTGACTGGTGTGATTTCTAAAGCTGTGTTCATTGCGTTGTCAGCCAGAATGCTAGTCTCAACTCCTAGATCCAAGCGAGCGCTCCATTTTGGCAGTAGACTATTGGGTTGACGAAGCCTGACTTGGGTGTCTGTATAACTTTCTCAAAGCACTAGCTGACCTTGGAGCACTTGCCACAGTTAGTTATTACCCTCTGATTACATGATTGTGTGGTTAATAGCTATTCCCTCCACTGGGTCATATGATCCACGAAGGCACAAGCCCTGCTGTTGTTTTGAAAATCAGCATTGCAGCTGAGTGTGGGGACTCATGCCTATAATCTCAGCACTTTGAAGGCCAAAGTGAGGGAACTGCCTGAGGCCAGGAGTTTGAGTGAGACCAGCCTGACCAAGATAGTGAGACATTGTCTCTAAAAACAAAAATTAACTGGGTGTGGTGCCTCACCTGTAATCCTAGCTACTTGGGAGGCTGAGGTAGGAAAAACATTTGAGTCCAGGAGATCGAGGCTGAAGTGAGCTGTGATTGTGCCACTGTACTCTAGCCTGGGAAACAGAGTGAAAAAAAAAAAATGAAAATAAGTCCTGGCATGGTGCTGAGATCATACCTGTAATCTCGGCCCTTTGGGAGGCCGAGACAGGCAGATCATGAAGTCAGGAGATCGAGACCATCCTGGCCAACCTGGTGAAATCCCGTCTCTACTAAAAATACAAAAAAATTAGCTGGGTGTGGTTGTACGCACCTGTAGTCCCAGCTACTCGGGAGGCTGAGGCAGGAAAATCACTTGAACCTGGGGAGGCAGAGGGAGGTTGCAGTGAGCCGAGATTGTGCCACTGCACTCTAGCCTGGTGACAGAGCGAGACTCTGGAAAAAAAAAAGGGAAGGGAAGGGGAGTGGAGGGGAAAGGAGGGAAATTAGCATTGTATCACCAGAATCTGCTACAGTGGACTGTACACTTAATAAATATTGGTTGAATGAATTGAATCAGAGTGACTATTTTTATTTTTTTATTCCCTCAATGCCAGAACCTATGTTATGAAACCTCTGTTTGGAAAGCCACAAGCAGATATATTGTTGAATGAAAATCTGTGTGTTTAAGAATATGTTGTAAGACTACATTTTATGCTAGCAAGACACGGACCATGGAGCCTGGCTGATGTCATGATTTAGAGTTGTCTGAAATTTCCCACACTGCTAATGTGATGTGAAGTTTCAGAGGAATGGGAAATTTTAATAAGAAACCCATTTTGTGTGTGTGTATGTGTAAATGAAAGAGTTCAGGAGACTTAATTAGCTGTTTATTTTTTAACCTTAAATTATTTTTTATTATATTTAATATGAATATGTAAAACAAGCCTATACTCTCTCTTTATACAGATCTTGTTCAACTGTAAAATAAGATTAATGTATCTTTTAATCCAAACAAAGTTGTGAAACCAATCTAATTCAAATTAACAGTGTCAGTAAAACAAACTTGCACCTAACCTTGACAATCTTCCTGCCTGCCCCTCCCCTCCTCTGTTGTCTTTGGCAGTCTGTTCTGGAGTCGATGCAATTCTGCTAATGCCTTTCTTTATTCAGAATATTGCAAAATACGTATTTCTTCTGTGGTCTGCAAGGAAATTTACCTTCACTAGGTTAAAAACGGATCACAAGGTTAGAGATGGAGACCATCCTGGCTAACACAGTGAAACGCTGTCTCTACTCAAGATACAAAGAATTAGCCAGGTGTGGTGGTGCATGCCTGTAGTCCCAGCTACTTGGGAGGCTGAGGCAGGAGAATCGCTTGAATCTGGGAGGCAGAGGTTGCAGTGAGCTGAGATCGCTCCACTGCACTGCAGCCTGGGTGACAGAGCAGGACTCTGTCTCAAAAAAAAAAAAAAAAAAAAAAATCCTTGGGCTGGGCCTGGTGGCTCAGTCCTGTAATCCCAGCACTTTGGGAGGCTGAGGCAGGTGGATCACTTGAGGTCAGGAGTTCAAGACCAGCCTGGCCAACAGAGTGAAACCTTGTCTGTATTGAAAATACAACAAAATTAGCCAGGTATGGTGGCACACATCTGTAGTCTCAGCTACTTGAGAAGGCGTGGTGGGAGAATCACTTGACCTGAGAGGCGGAGGTTGCAGTGAGCTGAGATGGCGCCACTGCACTGCAGTCTGAGCGACAGAGCGAGACTCTGTCCCCACTCTCCCCACAAAAAATCCTTGATCTATTAAGTCTATCTCTGCATAGCCCACCAAACCTAAAGTGATATTAGTGATATTACCTGACGACCATGTAATCAAGAAGCACAACCACAAATGAAATCAGACACCCAAGTCACCCAGAGCGTGCTTGCATTCACAATGTTAGATTAGTACTGAAATGAAGAAGTACAAATTTAATAATCTAGGCAGAAAACTTGAGAGTCTCCAAAAATATATCAGAGAGCAGTAGCTTAAAAACATTAAGCTAAATAGTACTGCCGATATATTCAGATCCAAATAATAAATTTGGTATTTTTTTCTTTACGTATGTGCTCATGTATGTAGAGTGTGTGCGAGAGAGAGAGAGAGAGAGAGAGAGAGAGAGAGAGAGAGAAAGAGAAAGAGAAGGAGGAAGAGAGAGGAGTTATTTTTATTTGTTGAGACAGGGTCTCACTATGTCACGCAGGTTGGGTTGCAGTGACATGAACATGGCTCGCTGCAGCCTTGACCTCTCAGGCTCAGGTGGTCCTCCCATCTCAGCCTCCTGAGTAGGTGGGACTACAGGCACCTGCCACCATGCCTGGTTAATATTTTGTAGAGACAGAGTTTCGCCATGTTGCCCAGGCTGGTCTCAATCTCCTGAGTTCAAGCAATCCACCTGTCTCGGCCTCCAAAAGCGCTGGGATTACAAGTGTGACCCACGGTTCCTGGTCTCCAAGAGTTATTCTTTAAATATAATTGTTTAAGCTGATTCTTACATTTTGATGGATATATAATCTCTTAGGGAGTTTTTGGAAGAGAGTTAGGCAGTGTGTTAGCCTCTGGTTATTTTCAAGATTTCTTTTTTTTTTTTTTTTAATTTTTATTGCATTATAGGTTTTGGGGAACATGTGCAGAACGTGCAAGATAGTTGCATAGGTACACACATGGCAGTGTGTTTTGCTGCCTTCCTCCCCTTCACCCACACTTGGTATTCATCCCCAGGCTATCCCTCCCCAGCCCCCCCCCACTGTCCCTCCCCCATTTCCCCCAACAGTCCCCAGTGTATAGTAGACCGCCTCTCTGTGTCCATGTGTTCTCATTTTTCTCACCCACCTATGAGTGAGAGTATGTGGTATTTCTTTTTCTGTTCTTGTGTCAGTTTGCTGAGAATGATGTTCTCCAGATTCATCCATGTCCTTACAAAGGACACAAACTCATCATTTTTGATTGCTGCATAATATTCCATGGTGTATATGTGCCACATTTTCCCAGTCCAGTCTATCATCGATGGGCATTTGGGTTGGTTCCAGTTCTTTGCTATTGTAAACAGTGCTGCAATGAACATTCCTGTGCATGTGTCCTTATAGTAGAACGATTTATAGTCTTTTGGATAGATACCCAGTAATGGGATTGCTGGGTCAAATGGAATTTCTATTTCTAGGTCCCTGAGGAATCGCCACACTGTCTTCCACAATGGTTGAACTAATTTACACTCCCACCAACAGTGTAAGAGTGTTCCTATTTCTCCACATCCTCTCCAGCATCTGCTGTCTCCAGATTTTTTAATGATCGCCATTCTAACTGGCGTGAGATGATATCTCAATGTGGTTTTGATTTGCATCTCTCTAATGACCAATGATGATGAGCGCTTTTTCATATGTTTGTTGGCCTCATGTATGTCTTCTTTTGTAAAGTTTCTGTTCATATCCTTTGCCCATTTTTGAATGGGCTTGTTTGTTTTTTTTCTGTAAATCTGTTTGAGTTCTTTGTAAATTCTGGATATCAGCCCTTTGTCAGATGTGGAAACTGCAAAGATTTTTTCCCCATTCCGATGGTTGCCGATTCACTCTAGTGACTGTTTCTTTTGCCGTGCAGAAGCTGTGGAGTTTGATTAGGTCCCATTTGTCTATTTTGGCTTTTGTTGCCAATGCTTTTGGTGTTTTGTTCATGAAGTCCTTGCCTACTCCTATGTCCTGAATGGTTTTGCCTAGATTTTCTTCTAGGGTTTTTATGGTGTCAGGTCTTACGTTTAAGTCTTTAATCCATCTGGAATTAATTTTAGTGTAAGTTGTCAGAAAGGGGTCCAGTTTCTGCTTTCTGTACATGGCTAGCCAGTTTTCCCAACACCGTTTATTAAATAGGGAATCCTTTCCCCATTGTCTGTTTTTGTCTGGTTTATCAAAGATAATATGGTTGTAGATATGTTGTGTTGCCTCCGATGCTTCTGTTCTGTTCCATTGGTCTATATCTCTGTTTTGGTACCAGTACCATGCTGTTTTGATTACTGTAGCCTTGTAGTATAGTTTGAAGTCTGGTAGCGTGATGCCTCCCGCAGCCCTTTATGCTAAAAACCCTCAATAAACTTGGTATTGATGGAACATATCTCAAAGTAATAAAAGCTATTTACGACAAACCAACAGCCAATATCATACTGAATGGGCAAAAACTGGAAGCATTCCCTTTGAAATCCAGCACTAGACAAGGATGCCCTCTCTCACCACTTCTATTCAACATAGTACTGGAAGTTCTAGCCAGAGCAATCAGGCAAGAAAAAGAAATAAAGGGTATTCAAATAGGAAAGGTGGAAGCCAAATTGTCTCTATTTGCAGACGACATGATAGTATACCTAGAAGACCCCATCACCTCAGCCCAAAAGCTCCTGCAACTGATAAGCAACTTCAGCAAAGTCTCAGGATATAAAATCAATGTTCAAAAATCACAAGCATTCCTATACACCAATAATAGACTTAAAGAGAACCAAATTAAGAGCGAACTGCCATTCACAATTGCTACAAAGAAAATAAAATACCTAGGAATACAACTCACTAGGAATGTAAGGGACCTCTTTAAGGAAAACTACAAACATCTGCTCAACGAAATGAGAGAGGACACAAACAGATGGAGAAACATTCCATGTTCGTGGTTAGGAAGAATCAATATTGTGAAAATGGCTATACTGCCCAAAGTAATTTACACAATCAATGCTATCCCCATCAAACTACCATTGAATTTCTTCACAGAACTGGAAAAAACCACCATGAATTTCATATGGAACCAAAAAAGAGCCCGCATAGCCAAGTCAATTCTAAGCAAAAAGAACACAGCGGGAGGCATCACGCTACCAGATTTTCAAGATTTTTAACGTTAAATTGGAATTCTTGAGATGAAAGATACTCTGTAGTTCTAGTAAATAAATACAGCAACTTGCAAGTGAGTGTCTTGGGCAAATGCCAGTACTATTGCTTATTTTTTTCCAGTTAAGTAAAATATTTAAAAATTTGTTTGAGACGGTGTTTACTATATTGCTATATTCTAGACCATTCATTGGATAGTTTATTTAAAACTTACTGATGTTTATATTGCAATTAACAAGTAAATTATCTGTTTTTGTTCTTTCATGATTGTCACAAGGCACACTTCAGTTAAAATGTTGTTCCTTTTTTCCTAAGCTTTACACAAACGTTTTTGAAGTGTTACGTGAATTCTTCAAAAATACAGTATATATTTACTACCGCCAGAGAATATATGTGTCTTAAATTTGAGTATTTTAACTAACATCTGTGAACATTTGAAATACGTTTATGTTTCAAAATTAAATTGTGAAATGAATGTGGAATCTACATCTGGAAAATGTATAGGAGTCTCAAAATTTAGATGAGCATATTAAGGAAAAATACAGGGACTTCAAATTGAATTTTATGTTTCATTTTCTAGTTCTGGTCTATGGAGTAGTTTAGGAATACAGTATATTAGCTCTTAATTAGCAAAGTACACAAATGCTAAAATTCGGTTTTTAACTTAATACCAACAAGCTATATTATAGGTAGATCATGGGATGAAAACTTTAACATATAAAATTCTATTTTAGATTTTAAAGTCATGACTATTTGGAGACCCTCACTATTACTTGATTAATTTTAGTTTTCAATTAGATGTTTAGCATTACACAGACCTGGCCACAGAGTAGCATAGCAAATAGACATATTTACTCACATAGAATGTGGGCCAGTGTGATATCCTTGGTGTCATGCCTGCTACCATAGTTTTTTGCTCATTGTTTTTACTAGAGCCCTACTGTCTACTTAGCATAAGCTTAACAAGGGGAAAAGAAGTCAACCTTTTGGAGGGAATAATGGATGTGTGTGTGTGTGTGTGTGTGTCTGTGTGTGTGTACTTGCAATTACACAATTTTTATTGTGTACAACACTAATGTGTTGAAACACTGTAGAGTATGTAAGCACAAACTTAAAAAAAATCATGTTAGAAATTTTGTTCACATTTTGCATTTTTCAGGGTGCTAATAGATAAGCACCCACACTCAGGTGAGCGCTGAGTGAGAAGCATGCTGACCTATGAGACCCAGGGTTGGTCCAAATTCAAGGGGGACCACTAGGGTGTTTTAATTGCAAAGGAGAAGAAATGCCACTCAAGCCAGCTTTGAAGAGAAAGTGGAATGACTCACATACAGAAATCTAGGGCTCTGGTGCACGTTGGGGCTGTTTGATCCAGCGGCTCAGAGTGGTTGGTCATTGAGCATCTGGGTATCTTCTGTCTGTCTGTTCTGACATCTGCAGTGTCAGTTCCACCCACAGACTAGTTTTCTGAGTAGTTGTGGTTTGGCTGCTGCTGAGTCAGGGCTTTGTGCTTCTCTGTTCACATCCAGTGGGAGAGAATTTTATGTTTTGTGGTTCTCCAAAGAGGAGAAACCCAGAAACCCAAACTTCTTGCATTGCTTTGGTTTGAATTGAGCCACATGCCCATTTCTTATCCAATTCATTCCCGAATGGGCTTAGGCCTAGGTTCCTGAACCAAGCTCTACTTAGAGGACCAAATTACAATTGCTTGGTGTGGACCAGTTAGAGTCCATCCATGGAGATGGTACCAATCCCTCAAACCACGCTATTGCAACACAGTGGGTGGGGGTGGGGAGGTCAACCCTCTATCCCTGTGTTTACTGCAGCATGGGGAGGGAAAGAAGGGATGATAATAGAATGCCACTCTTCAGCAAAAGGCACAAATCCAACTGAAGACCCAGACTTTCTTTTTCACTCCATTTCTTTCCATTTGTTTTCTTTCCCTATTGAGCAGGCTGCAGAAGCTGCTGTTTGGAAGCTCATGAGCTCATTCTGGCTGCTGGTTATTCCCACTGCTGCCCCATTCTGGTCTGAAGATGGGTTGTCCGTCTGAACTCATGATTTCCTGCACAGTCACTGCTTAAATACCAGACATATTAAAATCAGCTTAGGCCTTTGGCCAGTGGTATCTGTGTCTTTTCTTCCTAAATCATGATGAGCTCAAACCTGCTTTCAAGTGCATCTACTTATTTGACTTCCTGAAATTATTAAAATCAGACAGTACCTTGGGCTTGGACCCTCAGGCTTCATCCGCCCCATGGGTCTGTATGGATTCTGGTCTAGTTCTTTCTCTGTTATTCTGTCCTGTCCCATCTGAGCCTGACAGGCCATCTCTCTTTCTCTGCAGTCTCCAGCAGAGCCCTCCTTAACTCTTACAGCCCCAGGACAGGACTCTTGCAGCCTACCCCTCTCTGTGGGCACAGCCTGAGGCACCACTTGTCAAGAGTCACCACATCTTTTCTTATCCATTTAACATCACAAACAGACTTGGCTCCCAGCCCCTTGTCCACCATCCTCAGTTCCTCGGTTTCCGCACCCTTACTCCACACCACAGCCGCTGCATTCTGATGCAGTTTCCCAAGCCCATCTGCTCTTTGTTCTGTGCACAAAGGTCCCCAATTATCCATGAAACCAGGTCATGCCTGTTCCTCAAGACTGTGCTCAAGCATCAGCTCTTTCTGGAATGGATGCTGCATCTCTCACACCCCAATGTCCTGTGCTTCGGGACAACTTCCTGTTCCCTTACACATAGCCTCGAGGCCAGCACAGGGTCCTCTCCTTCTGCTGTCATTTATTGAATGATCCAATTAGAACATGAATGAATTTGTTACTTTATCAGCTGGCCAGTTTAGAGACTATGAGGTTTTGTTCATCAAGCATTCAAAGATCATGAGATTCCCTTGTTAGAGGAATCTCTCTCTCTCCTACAAACCAGGTAGCAGCGTGTGGGAATAGAAGGAAACTGGGTGAGAGTGGAGGTCAGTGAGGTGGAGGGAGCATGGGGAGTAGGCACAGCAGGTGGCAGGGTTTGTGCCAGGTTCTTGCTGCCTGCAGGTGGTACCGCAGGACCATCACTGGGTGCCTGGTCCCAGAGCGGATCCGCTGGTTGTCGTAGTGCCATCAATGTGAAGGCTGTGTTCGATTTCACTGCAAGTGGGTGGATTCCTCTTGTGATGGAGGACAGGCTCCACAGCTAACAGCTAATGCATGTACTCTCAACAGGGTGACATCACCCCTGGGCAAAAGTTTATTCAAAAGTTGGGGCAAAAAATCTTGGAAATGCCAGTGATTCATGGTCCTCTGAAGTCCTTCAGACCATGACCAATGTGCAGTAGATCTGTGTATTACTGAAGCAGCTCACTGTCTGGGGTGACACCTGAGGTTGGTTTCTCGTGGCCACGGAGATCAAGGACGTGGACATACAAAGGGTCAGGTTGGGAGTGGAAATTTAATCGGTAAAAGAACGAGACCGTTGCTCTGCTACAGAGAGGGGTCGTTGTCTATCCACAGTGAGGTGCGGGGGTTTTTATAAATGAGCTAGTGGGAGGTGGTGTCTGATCTACATAGGACATGAAAAACCAGTTAGAACCAGGTGTGCCATCTGCATAGGGCATGAATCTCTGGCGGCCCCCACCCCAATCTTTTATTATGCAGGTTGGTTCTCTGCCTGAGCTTCTCTATGTTGCCCATTTCTTACTGTACACATGCTAACAAAAAAGGGAAGGTGGAGCTTCCACAGTGGACATGCCTGGCCCCAGGCAGCCTTTTTCTACTGGCGTTCCCCATGCAAGCTTTCAGCTTCCTTCTCTGTGTTTGCAGCTCAGTCTTTCTGGCTGCTTTTTGTAAGAAGAAAATGGTTTATTGGGCTGCTTTTTGTTAGAAGGGAAGTTCTTCTGAGGACAGTTTTGCCCTCACTAAATAATTTCTTTCTATCTCTTGTTTCATTACCACTTTATGGCAGGGAGTAATTAGGAAATAAATGTCTAAAAGGCTTCTTGAGAAAAGGGTGGAAATGATAAGAAGGTTGAGAAAAACTGGGCTAATGAGTGGTCTGTAAGCCAAGGAAGAGGAATTCTGACCAGGGATACAATGGAAAATGATGAAATTTCTGCATGGCCAAAAGGCACCTGGCACTGAGAGTGAGTGGGGCTGAGCGCAGCTGCTGTGGAGTACAGCCCTGAGTCTTATCCACCCAGAGAAGACCCCTCCTTTAGTTTGCACGTGGCAACTGAGGTGCTTCCGGTTGCCTTGGTCTGTCTGCCCCACTGCTTGCACTTGGCTGTGTCGGAAGGTTCTGGCTAAGAGAAGATCAAGAAGTTTGCCTATTCGTTGCCTGGCATATTTTTATTGGGCATTTTCCCTTGTATTACTATTTGTAAGTTTTTTAAAAGTTTAAAGTTTTTTTTTTAATTTTTATTGCATTATAGGTTTTGGGGTACATGTGCAGAACGTACAAGATAGTTGCATAGGTACACACGTGGCAGTGTGTTTTGCTGCCTTCCTCCCCTTCACCCACATTTGGCTTTTCTCCCCACGCTATCCCTCCCCAGCTCCCCCCCCGCTGTCCCTCCCCTGTTCCCACCAATAGACCCCAGTGTGTAGTACCCCCGTCCCTGTGTCCATGTGTTCTCATTTTTCTCACCCGCCTATGAGTGAGAATATGTGGTATTTCGTTTTCTGTTCTTGTGTCAGTTTGCTGAGAATGATGTTCTCCAGATTCATCCATGTCCTTACAAAGGACAAAAACTCATCATTTTTGGTGGCTGCATAATATTCCATGGTGTATATGTGCCACATTTTCCCAGTCCAGTCTATCATCGATGGGCATTTGGGTTGTTTCCAGGTCTTCGCTATTGTAAACAGTGCTGCAATGAACATTCGTGTGCATGTGTCCTTATAGTAGAATGATTTATAGTCCTTGGATATATACCCAGTAATGGGATTGCTGGGTCAAATGGAATTTCTATTTTTAGGTCCTTGAGGAATCGCCACACTGTCTTCCACAATGGTTGAACTAATTTACATTCCCACCAACAGTGTAAGAGTGTTCCTATTTCTCCACATCCTCTCCAACATCTGTTGTCTCCAGATTTTTTAATGATCGCCATTCTAACTGGCATGAGATGGTATCTCAATGTGGTTTTGATTTGCATCTCTCTAATGACCAGTGATGATGAGCATTTTTTCATGTGTTTGTTGGCCTCATGTATGTCTTCTTTTGTAAAGCGTCTGTTCATATCCTTTGCCCATTTTCGAATGGGCTTGTTTGTTTTTTTCCTGTAAATCTGTTTGAGTTCTTTGTAATTTCTGGATATCAGCCCTTTGTCAGATGGGTAAACTGCAAAGACTTTTTCCCATTCTGTTGGTTGCCGATTCACTCTAGTGACTGTTTCTTTTGCCGTGCAAAAGCTGTGGAGTTTGACTAGCTCCCATTTGTCTATTTTGGCTTTTGTTGCCAATGCTTTTGGTGTTTTGGTCATGAAGTCCTTGCCTACTCCTATGTCCTGAATGGTTTTGCCTAGATTTTCTTCTAGGGTTTTTATGGTGCCAGGTCTTATGTTTAAATCTTTAATCCATCTGGAGTTAATTTTATTGTAAGGTGTCAGGAAGGGGTCCAGTTTCTGCTTTCTGCACATGGTTAACCAGTTTTCCCAACACCATTTATTAAACAGGGAATCCTTTCACCATTGCTTATTTTTGTCAGGTTTGTCAAAGATCAGACGGTTGTAGATACGTTGTGTTGCCTCTGATGCCTCTGTTCTGTTCCATTGGTCTATATCTCTGTTTTGGTACCAGTACCATGCTGTTTTGATTACTGAAGGCTTGTGGTATAGTTTGAAGTCTGGTAGTGTGATGTCTCCCACTGTGTTCTTTTTGCTTAGAATTGACTTGGCTATGCAGGCTCTCTTTTGGTTCCATATGAAGTTCATGGTGGTTTTCTCCAGCTCTGTGAAGAAATTCAATGGTAGCTTGATGGGGATAGTGTTGATTGTGTAAATTACTTTGGGCAATATAGCCATTTTCATGATATTGATTCTTCCTGACCATGAACATGGAATGTTTCTCCATCTGTTTGTGTCCTCTCTTATTTTGTTGAGCAGTGGTTTGTAGTTTTCCTTGAAGAGGTCCCTTACGTTCCTTGTAAGTTGTATTCCTAGGTATTTTATTCTCTTTGTAGCAATTGTGAATGGCAGTTCGTTCTTGATTTGGTTCTCTTTAAGTCTGTTATTGGTGTATAGGAATGCTTGTGATTTTTGAACATTGATTTTATATCCTGAGACTTTGCTGAAGTTGCTTATCAGTTTCAGGAGTCTTTGGGCTGAGGTGATGGGGTCTTCTAGGTATACTATCATGTCGTCTGCAAATAGAGACAATTTGGCTTCCACCTTTCCTATTTGAATACCCTTTATTTCTTTTTCTTGCCTGATTGCTCTGGCTAGAACTTCCAGTACTATGTTGAATAGGAGTGGTGAGAGAGGGCATCCTTGTCTAGTGCTGGATTTCAAAGGGAATGCTTCCAGTTTTTGCCCATTCAGTATGATATTGGCTGTTGGTTTGTCGTAAATAGCTTTTATTACTTTGAGATATGTTCCATCAATACCAAGTTTATTGAGGGTTTTTAGCATAAAGGGCTGTTGAATTTTGTCAAATGCCTTCTCTGCATCAGTTGAGATAATCATGTGGTTTTTGTTTTTGCTTCTGTTTATGTGGTGAATTATGTTTATAGACTTGCGTATGTTGAACCAGCCTTGCATCCCCGGGATGAAACCTACTTGATCATGATGGATAAGTTTTTTAATGTGCTGTTGCTATTGGCTTGCCAGTATTTTATTGAAGATTTTTGCATCTATGTTCATCATGGATATTGGTCTGAAGTTTTCTTTTCTTGTTGAGTCTCTGTCATGTTTTGGTATCAGGATGATGTTGGTCTCATAAAATGATTTGGGAAGAATTCCCTCTTTTTGGATTATTTGGAATAGTTTCAGAAGGAATGGTACCAGCTCCTCTTTGTGTGTCTGGTAGAATTTGGCTGTGAACCCATCTGGATCTGGGCTTTTTTTGTGTGGTAGGCTCTTAATTGCTGCCTCAACTTCAGACCTTGTTATTGGTCTATTCATAGTTTTGGCTTCCTCCTGGTTTAGGCTTGGGAGGACACAGGTGTCCAGGAATTTATCCATTTCTTCCAGGTTTACTAGTTTATGTGCATAGAGTTGTTTGTAGTATTCTCTGATGATGGTTTGAATTTCTGTGGAATCTGTGGTGATTTCCCCTTTATCGTTTTTTATTGCATCTATTTGGTTGTTCTATCTTTTCTTTTTTATCAATCTGACTAGTGGTCTGTCTATTTTGTTGATCTTTTCAAAAAACCAGCTCTTGGATTTATTGATTTTTTGAAGGGTTTTTCATGTCTCTATCTCCTTCAGTTCTGCTCTGATCTTAGTTATTTCTTTTTTTTTTTTTTTTTTTTTTTTTTTTTTTTTATTGCATTATAGGTTTGGGGGTACATGTGCAGAACGAGCAAGATAGTTGCATAGGTACACACATGGCAGTGTGCTTTGCTGCTTTCCTCCCCTTCACCCACACTTGGTATTCATCCCCAGGCTATCCCCCCCAGCCCCCCCCCTGCTGTCCCTCCCCCATTCCCCCCAACAGTCCCCAGTGTATAGTAGACCGCCTCTCTGTGTCCACATGTTCTCATTTTTCTCACCCACCTATGAGCGAGTATATGCGGTATTTCTTTTTCTGTTCTTGTGTCAGTTTGCTGAGAATGATGTTCTCCAGATTCATCCATGTCCCTACAAAGGACACAAACTCATCATTTTTGATTGCTGCATAATATTCCATGGTGTATATGTGCCACATTTTCCCAGTCCAGTCTATCATCGTTGGGCATTTGGGTTGGTTCCAGGTCTTTGCTATTGTAAACAGTGCTGCAATGAACATTCGTGTGCATGTGTCCTTATAGTAGAACGATTTATAATCCTTTGGATAGATACCCAGTAATGGGATTGCTGGGTCAAATGGAATTTCTATTTCTAGGTCCCTGAGGAATCGCCACACTGTCTTCCACAATGGTTGAACTAATTTACACTCCCACCAACAGTGTAAGAGTGTTCCTATTTCTCCACATCCTCTCCAGCATCTGCTGTCTCCAGATTTTTTAATGATCGCCATTCTAACTGGTGTGAGATGGTATCTCAATGTGGTTTTGATTTGCATCTCTCTAATGACCAATGACGATGAGCACTTTTTCATATGTTTGCTGGCCTCATGTATGTCTGCTTTCGTAAAGTTTCTGTTCATATCCTTTGCCCATTTTTGAATGGGCTTGTTTGTTTTTTTCCTGTAAATCTGTTTGAGTTCTTTGTAAATTCTGGATATCAGCCCTTTGTCGGATGCGTAAACTGCAAAGATTTTTTCCCATTCTGATGGTTGCCGATTCACTCTAGTGACTGTTTGTTTTGCTGTGCAGAAGCTGTGGAGTTTGATTAGGTCCCATTTGTCTATTTTGGCTTTTGTTGCCAATGCTTTGGGAGTTTTGTTCATGAAGTCCTTGCCTACTCCTATGTCCTGAATGGTTTTGCCTAGATTTTCTTCTAGGGTTTTTATGGTGTCGGGTCTTACGTTTAAGTCTTTAATCCATCTGGAGTTAATTTTAGTGTAAGGTGTCAGGAAGGGGTCCAATTTCTGCTTTCTGCACATGGCTAGCCAGTTTTCCCAACACCATTTATTAAATAGGGAATCCTTTCCCCATTGCCTGTTTTTGTCTGGTTTATCAAAGATAATATGGTTGTAGATGTGTTGTGTTGCCTCCGATGCCTCTGTTCTGTTCCATTGGTCTATATCTCTGTTTTGGTACCAGTACCATGCTGTTTTGATTACTGTAGCCTTGTAGTATAGTTTGAAGTCTGGTAGCGTGATGCCTCCCGCTGTGTTCTTTTTGCTTAGAATTGACTTGGCTATGCGGGCTCTTTTTTGGTTCCATATGAAATTCATGGTGGTTTTTTCCAGTTCTGTGAAGAAATTCAATGGTAGTTTGATGGGGATAGCATTGATTGTGTAAATTACTTTGGGCAGTATAGCCATTTTCACGATATTGATTCTTCCTAACCACGAACATGGAATGTTTCTCCATCTGTTTGTGTCCTCTCTTATTTCATTGAGCAGTTGTTTGTAGTTTTCCTTAAAGAGGTCCCTTACATTCCTAGTGAGTTGTATTCCTAGGTATTTTATTTTCTTTGTAGCAATTGTGAATGGCAGTTCATTCTTGATTTGGTTCTCTTTAAGTCTGTTATTGGTGTATAGGAATGCTTGTGATTTTTGCACATTGATTTTATATCCTGAGACTTTGCTGAAGTTGCTTATCAGTTGCAGGAGCTTTTGGGCTGAGGTGATGGGGTCTTCTAGGTATACTATCATGTCGTCTGCAAATAGAGACAATTTGGCTTCCACCTTTCCTATTTGAATACCCTTTATTTCTTTTTCTTGCCTGATTGCTCTGGCTAGAACTTCCAGTACTATGTTGAATAGAAGTGGTGAGAGAGGGCATCCTTGTCTAGTGCCAGATTTCAAAGGGAATGCTTCCAGTTTTTGCCCATTAAGTATGATATTGGCTGTTGGTTTGTCATAAATAGCTTTTATTACTTTGAGATATGTTCCATCAATACCAAGTTTATTGAGGGTTTTTAGCATAAAGGGCTGTTGAATTTTGTCAAATGCCTTCTCTGCATCAATTGAGATAATCATGTGGTTTTTGTTTTTGCTTCTGTTTATGTGGTGAATTACATTTATAGACTTGCGTATGTTGAACCAGCCTTGCATCCCCGGGATAAATCCTACTTGATCATGATGGATAAGTTTTTTAATGTGCTGTTGCAATCGGTTTGCCAGTATTTTATTGAAGATTTTTGCATCTGTGTTCATCATGGATATTGGCCTGAAGTTTTCTTTTCTTGTTGAGTCTCTGCCAGGTTTTGGTATCAGGATGATGTTGGTCTCATAAAATGATTTGGGAAGGGTTCCCTCTTTTTGGATTATTTGGAATAGTTTCAGAAGGAATGGTACCAGATCCTCTTTGTGTGTCTGGTAGAATTCGGCTGTGAACCCATCTGGACCTGGGCTTTTTTTGTGTGGTAGGCTCTTAATTGCTGCCTCAACTTCAGACCTTGTTATTGGTCTATTCATAGTTTCGGCTTCCTCCTGGTTTAGGCTTGGGAGGACACAGGCATCCAGGAATTTATCCATTTCTTCCTGATTTACTGGTTTATGTGCATAGAGTTGTTTGTAGTATTCTCTGATGATGGTTTGAATTTCTGTGGAATCTGTGGTGATTTCCCCTTTATCGTTTTTTATTGCATCTATTTGGTTGTTCTCTCTCTTCTTTTTTATCAGTCTGGCTAGTGGTCTGTCTATTTTGTTGATCTTTTCGAAAAACCAGCTCTTAGATTTATTGATTTTTTGAAGGGTTTTTCTTGTCTCTATCTCCTTCAGTTCTGCTCTGATCTTAGTTATTTCTTGTCTTCGGCTAGGTTTTGAGCTTTTTTGATCTTGCTCCTCTAGCTCTTTCAATTTTGACGATAGGGTGTCAATTTTGGATCTCTCCACTCTTCTCATGTGGGCACTTATTGCTATATATTTTCCTCTACAGACTGCTTTAAATGTGTCCCAGAGATTCTGGTACGTTGTGTCTTCATTCTCATTGGTTTCAAAGAACTTCTTTATTTCTGCCTTCATTTCATTGTTTATCCAATCAACATTCAAGAGCCAATTGTTCAGTTTCCATGAAGCTGTGCGGTTCTGAGTTATTTTCTGAATTCTGAGTTCCAACTTGATTGCACTATGGTCTGAGAGACTGTTTGTTATGATTTCAGTTGTTTTGCATTTGCTGAGGAGTGCTTTACTTCCAATTATGTGGTCAATTTTGGAGTAGGTGTGATGTGGTGCTGAGAAGAATGTATATTCTGTGGATTTGGGGTGGAGAGTTCTGTAAATGTCTATCAGGTTTGCTTGTTCCAGGTCTGAGTTCAAGTCCTGGATATCCTTGTTAATTTTCTGTCTGGTTGATCTGTCTGCTATTGACAGTGGAGTGTTAAAGTCTCCCACTATTATTGTGTGGGAGTCTAAGTCCCTTTGTAAGTCATTAAGAACTTGCCTTATATATCTGGGTGCTCCTACATTGGGTCCATATATATTTAGAATCGTTATCTCTTCTTGTTGTATCGATCCTTTTACCATTATGTAATGACCTTCTTTGTCCCTTTTGATCTTTGTTACTTTAAAGTCTATTTTATCAGAGATGAGAATTGCAACTCCTGCTTTTTTTTGCTCTCCATTTGCTTGGTAAATCTTCCTCCATCCCTTTATTTTGAGCCTTTGTGTATCTTTGCATGTGAGGTGGGTTTCCTGGATACAGCACACCGATGGGTTTTGGTTTTTTATCCAATTTGCCAGTCTGTGTCTTTTGATTGGTGCATTTAGCCCATTTACATTCAGGGTTAATATTGTTATGTGTGAATTTGATACTGCCATTTTGATGCTAGCTGGCTGTTTTGCCCGTTGGTTCATGTACATTCTTCATTTTGTTGATGGTCTTTAGCATTTGGTATGCTTTTAGGATGGCTGGAACTGGTTGTTTCTTTCTATGTGTAGTGCCTCTTTCAGGAGCTCTTGTAAAGCAGGCCTAGTGGTGACAAAATCTCTGAGTACTTGCTTGTTCGTGAAGGATTTTATTTTTCCTTCACTTATGAAGCTCAGTTTCGCTGGATATGAAATTCTGGGTTGAAAGCTCTTTTCTTTAAGGATGTTGAATATTGGCCCCCACTCTCTTCTGGCTTGTAGAGTCTCTGCTGAGAGATCTGCTGTGAGTCTGATGGGCTTCCCTTTGTGGGTGACCCGACCTTTCTCTCTGGCTGCCCTTAGTATTTTCTCCTTTGTTTCAACCCTGGTGAATCTGACGATTATGTGCCTTGGGGTTGCTCTTCTTGCAGAGTATCTTTGTGGTGTTCTCTGTATTTCCTGGAGTTGAGTATTGACCTGTCTTGCTAGGTTGGGGAAATTTTCCTGGATAATATCCTGAAGAGTGTTTTCCAGCTTGGATTCATTCTCTTCGTCATATTCTGGTACACCTATCAAACGTAGGTTGGGTCTCTTCACATAGTCCCACATTTCTTGGAGATTTTGTTCATTCCTTTTTGTGCTTTTTTCTTTAATCTTGGTTTCTCGTTTTATTTCATTGAGTTGATCTTCAACTTCTGATATTCTTTCTTCTGCTTGGTCAATTCGGCTGTTGATACTTGTGCATGCTTCGCGAAGTTCTCGTGTTGAGTTTTTCAGCTCCTTCAATTCATTCATATTCCTCTCTAAGTTGTCCATTCTCATTATCAATTCCTCGAATCTTTTTTCAAATCTTTTTTCAAGGTTCTTAGTTTCTTTGCACTGGTTTAGAACATGTTCCTTTAGCTCACTGAAGTTTCTCATTATCCACTTTCTGAAGTCTGATTCCGTCATTTCGTCACATTCATTCTCTGTCCAGCTTTGTTCCCTTGCTGGTGAGGAGTTTTGGTCCTTTTTTGGAGGTGAGGTGTTTTGGTTTCGGGTGCTTTCCTCCTTTTTGCGCTGGTTTCTTCCCATCTTTATGGATTTATCCGCCTGTTGTCTTAGTAGTGGCTGATTTTTCAATTGGGTCTCTGTGTGGACACTGAGATTGTTGATGATGAAGTATTTCTGTTACTTAGTTTTCCCTCTAATGATCTATCCTCTCTGCTGTATGAGTGCTGAGGTCCACTCCAGGCCCTGCTTGTCTGGGGTATACCTGCAGCAGCTGCAGAACAGTGAGGGATGATATCAGTTTCTTTTTCTGCTGCCCTTGTTCCAGAATGATGCCAGCCAAATGTCAGTCTGATTAGTCCTTTTCTGGGGTGACTCCTTGGATATACAGAGGTCAGGGAGCTGCTTGAGGAGACAGTCTGTGCTTTATAGGAGCTCCAGTGCTGAGCTGTGAGCTCCGTTGTTCATTCAGGGTTGTTGGGAGGTTATGTCTGCTGCAATAGAACTCATAAAACACCACTCTTTTTTTTTTTTTTTCCACCCTTAGATGCTCTGTCTCAGGGAGTTGGGGCTTTCTTTATGAGTATCTGTTGCACTGTCCTGCCCCACTAGGTGGCAGTCTATTCACTATTTGCCTGCCGGGGCTCTGACCTCCTAAGGCGGGTCCGCCCTGTTGCGGCCCCGCGGACTCTCTCTGTTATGGCAGGTTGCCTCGGCAACGGCAGGCTGCGTCAGTCCTGGGCGGTACTTAAGTGGGGGTGCACTTTGTCAGGAATGGTGGACGCCCCTCCCTGACCGGGCTGCACCGTCCTAAATGCCGGCAACAAAACTCTCAGCCCCAAGCGCCTCCAGTCGCCGCCCTGCTTGTCCCCGTGAGCGTGGGACCCGCCGAGCCCGATCACCCTGCTCCCTGCCTCAGAGTCCATCCTCTCTCTCTCTCTCTCTTCCTCTCCCCAAGCTGAAAGGTCGACTCTCTCACTGGCGCCCCAGGAGCCTGCCGATAGGGCACTGGGATCCGTGCGATCTCCCGTGCTGCTGCCCACTACCCCGGCTCAGATCACGCTTCCCAGGAAACTCCTGGTCTGGCTCATTGTCCAAGTCCTGTTCAATCAGATGGACATGCCAATCTGCCCTTGCAAATCTCAGATTGCCGGTTTAACAGGGCACCCAGACCAGTGAGTTCCGCGCCGGGTCCCGCTGCGGCGCCGGCCGAAGAGGCGGCGGGAGCTGGTTGCGTTAGCCGGCTGCTAGCGTCCCGTGTCTCTCCCACACCTGGGACTTTCAACGCTCTGTGGGCATAAAAGGAACATCCGAGAATGCGGCTAGGACTCACCCTCTGCGCCTTCACCGAGAGCTGCAATCCTGAGTCACCTCTACGACGCCATCTTGCCTCTCCTTAGTTATTTCTTGTCTTCTGCTAGGTTTTGAGTTTTTTAGATCTTGCTCCTCTAGCTCTTTCAATTTTGATGATAGGGTGTCAATTTTGGATCTCTCCACTCTTCTCATGTGGACACTTATTGCTATATATTTTCCTCTACAGACTGCTTTAAATGTGTCCCAGATATTCTGGTATGTTGTGCCTTCGTTCTCGTTGGTTTTGAAGAACTTCTTTATTTCTGCCTTCATTTCATTGTTTATCCAATCAACATTCAAGAGCCAGTTGTTCAGTTTCCATGAAGCTGTGCGGTTCTGACTTCGTTTCTGAATTCTAACTTGATTGCATTATAGTCTGAGAGACTGTTTGTTATGATTTCAGTGGTTTTGCGTTTGCTGAGGAGTGCTTTACTTCCAATTATGTGGTCAATTTTGGAGTAGGTGTGATGTGGTGCTGAAAAGAATGTATATTCTGTGGATTTGGGGTGGAGAGTTCTGTAAATGTTTATCAGGTTTGCTTGTTCCAGGTCTGAGTTCAAGCCCTGGATATCCTTGTTAATTTTCTGTCTGGTTGATATGTCTGATATTGACAGTGGAGTGTTAAAGTCTCCCACTATTATTGTGTGGGAGTCTAAGGCTCTTTGTAAGTCGTTAAGAACTTACCTTATATATCTGGATGCTCCTGTATTGGGTTCATATATATTTAGGATCATTAGCTGGTCTTGTTGTATTGATCCTTTTACCATTACATAGTGACCTTCTTTGTCTCTTATGATCTTTGTTGCTTTAAAGTCTATTTTATCAGAGATGAGAATTGCAACTCCTGCTTTTTTTGCTCTCCATTTGCTTGGTAAATCTTCCTCCATCCTTTTATTTTGAGCCTTTGTGTATCTTTGCGTGTGAGGTGGGTTTCCTGGATACAGCACACTGATGGGTTTTGGTTTTTTATCCAATTTGCCAGTCTGTGTCTTTTGATTGGTGCATTTAGCCCATTTACATTTAGGGTTAATATTGTTATATATGAATTTGATACTGCCATTTTGATGCTAGCTGGCTGTTTTGCCCATTGGTTGATGCAGATTCCTCATTTTGTTGATGCTCTTTAGCATTTGGTATGTTTTTAGAATGGCTGGTACTGGTTGTTTCTTTCTATGTGTAGTGCCTCTTTCAGGAGCTCTTGTAAATCAGGCCTGGTGGTGACAAAATCTTTGAGTACTTGCTTGTTGGCAAAAGATTTTATTCTTCCTTCACTTATGAAGCTCAGTTTGGCTGGATATGAAATTCTGGGTTGAAAGTTCTTTTCTTTAAGGATGTTGAATATTGGCCCCCACTCTCTTCTGGCTTGTAGAGTTTCTGCTGAGAGATCTGCTGTGAGTCTGATGGGCTTCCCTTTGTGGGTGACCCGACCCTTCTCTCTGGCTGTCCTTAGTATTTTCTCCTTCATTTCAACCCTGACGAATCTGACGATTATGTGCCTTGGGGTTGCTCTTCTTGCGGAATATCTTTGTGGTGTTCTCTGTATTTCCTGGAGTTGAGTATTGACCTGACTTGCTAGGTTGGGGAAATTTTCCTGGATAATATCCTGAAGAGTGTTTTCCAGCTTGGATTCATTCTCTTCGTCACATTCTGGTACACCTATCAAATGTAGGTTAGGTCTCTTCACATAGTCCCACATTTCTTGGAGATTTTGTTCATTCCTTTTTGCGTTTTTTTCTCTAATCTTGGTTTCTCATTTTATTTCATTGAGTTGATCTTCGACTTCTGATATTCTTTCTTCTGCTTGGTCAATTCAGCTGTTGAAACTTGTGCATGCTTCACAAAGTTCTCGTGTTGTGTTTTTTAGCTCCTTCAATTCATTTATATTCCTCTCTAAGTTGTCCATTCTTGTTATCATTTCCTCGAATCTTTTTTCAAGATTCTTAGTTTCTTTGCATTGATTTAGAATATGTTCTTTTAGCTCACTGAAGTTTCTCATTATCCACCTTCTGAAGTCTGATTCCATCATTTCGTCACACTCATTCTCCGTCCAGCTTTGTTCCCTTGCTGGTGAGGAGTTTTGTTCCTTTGTAAGAGGTGAGGTGTTCCGGTTTCAGGTGTTTTCCTCCTTTTTGCACTGGTTTCTTCCCATCTTTGTGGATTTATTCACGTGTCGTCTTAGTAGTTGCTGACTTTCCGATTGGGTCTCTGAGTGGACGCCCAGATTGTTGATGATGAAGTATTTCTGTTAGTTAGTTTTCCTTCTAACAGTCTAGCCCCTCTGCTGTAAGACTGCTGAGGTCCACTCCAGGCCCTGCTTGTCTGGGGTACACCTGTAGCAGCTGCAGAACAGTGAGGGATGCTACCAGTTTCTTCTTCTGCTGTCTTTGTCCCAGAATGATGCCCGCCAAATGTCAGTCTGATTAGTCCTTTTTTGAGGTGACTCTTTGGATATACAGGGGTCAGGGAGCTGCTTGAGGAGACGGTCTGTACTTTATAGGAGCTCCAGTTCTGAGCTGTGAGCTCCACTGTTCATTCAGGGTTGTTGGGCGGGTGTGTTTAGGTCTCTGCAGCAGAACTTATAAAACCCCCCCTTTTTTTTCACTCAGATGCTCTGTCTCAGGGAGTTGGGCCTTTCTTTATGAGTATCCGTTGCACTGTCCTGCCCAGCTAGGAGGCAGTCTAGTCACTTTTTGCCTGCCAAGGCTCCGCTCTGCGGCCGTGGGGCTCCACCATACTGTGTTGGGCTCCGCCCTGTTGGCGGAGTCTCTTTGTTATGGTGGGTTGCCTCAGCAATGGCAGGCTGCTTCTGCAATGGGCGTGTACCTCAGTAGGGGCGGTATTCGTCTGTAGTGGTGGACGCCCCTCCCCCACAGAGCTGCTGAGCCTGCAACAAAACTCTCAACCCTGAGCATTTCAAATCGCTGTTTTGTTTGTCCCTGTGGGGGTGGGACCCGCCGAGCCTGATTACCCGGCTCCCTGCCTCAGAGTCCCTTCTCTCTGTCTCTCTCTCTTTTCCTTTTTAAGTTGAACGGTTGACTCTCTCACAGGTGCCTCAGTCGCCTGCTGACAGGGCACCCGGATCTGTGTGATTTCCTGTGCCGCGGCCCACTGCACTGGCTCAAATCACGCTTCCCAGGAATCTCCTGGTCTGGCTCACTGTCCAAGTCCCGCTCAATCAGATGGATATGTTAATCTGCCCTCCCAAATCTCAGACTGCCGGTTTAACAGGGCACCCAGACCAGTGAGCTTTGTGCAGGCTGCTGCTGTGCTGTGGTGCTGGCTGAAACGGCCATGCAAGCCAAAAGGGCTGCGCTAGTGTCCCGCATCTCTCCTGCACCTGGGAATTTCCCCGTTCTGTGGGCAACAAAGGTCCATCTGAAAACGCGGCTAGGACTCACCCTCTGCACCTTCACTGAGAGCTGCAATCCCGAGTTGTTCCTACCACGCCATCTTGGAAATCCCATTCTGTATTACTGTTCTAAAAGTTTAAAGTTTTTAAAATAACAGTTGGATTATGGGCAGGCCAGCCCAGCAGGAATCTGATTCATAGAGGGCACTTCAATAAATCAGAAATGTGACCTCAGGACATATGAGTCCTTCTATCACTGGAGACGTAGTGGTCCTGCTCCCGCTGGTGCAGAAAAAGTCTGCAGGAAAGAAGGAGGTGGTGTGGGAGTGAGAAGACACCAACTGGTCCCTGTGCTTTTGTCACCTGCAGGTGCTCCAGAGACTCTCAGCTGAAAGTCAAGGCCAGTTGAAACTCAGATGCATGTCTTTTTCCCATTTCCTGGGAATCAGTTATAGTATCTTCAATAGATATCCTTTCATTTGCCTTCTGGATCATCTAATCCTGAAAGTCCCAAAGGAAAACTAAAGAGAGAACAAAAACTGGAGAAAAGTGAGAAACTTGCCAACTTATGTTTTTCCCCAAACATTCACTGTGTATTGGTCTGGGGAAAAGGATTAGTCATGGACATGTATTATTTATTTATTTATTTTTTCTTGTGCTGAGATGCGTTTGAATATTTTTATTTTTAAAGACAGGGTCTTGCCCTATTGCCCAGGCTGGAGTGCAGTGGTGTGATCATAGTTACCTGCAGTCTTGAACTGCTAGGATCAAGGGATCCTTCCTGCTCAGCCTCCTGAGTAGCTTGGGACTATAGGCATGAACCACCACACCCAGCTAATTTTGTTGGTTTGTTTTTTGTAGAGACAGAATCTTGCTGTTTCCCAGGCTGGTGTTAAACTCATGGCCTCAAGTGATACTCCTGCCTTGGTCTCCCCAAATGCTGGGATTACAGGCATGAGTCATTGCTCCTTGTCTTTGCTGATAATTTTAACCTTTTTTCTTCTTTCTACATTTGAGTCTTTGATCAACCTGGTATTTATTTCAGAAGTGTGTATCTACTTTAACTTTTCAATCAGAAGTCAGCTGCCCAAAACCACTAATTGAATGATCATCAGTTCTCCACTGGTTGGTAATACCATCTTTATCCTATATCAAGTTTCCAAATAAAATATATGTATACTCATATATAAGATATTCATTACATATTATATTAATATTTATATTTTATATGCTTATATTTATACACATACAGGTCAAATTGTGGGCTCACTGTTCTGATTCTCTTATCTTTTTTTTAATCAAGACTTGCACAGACACCAAACTGTTTTTTTCAAACAGGTTTCATCAAGGTATAATTTGTTAATTATACATTGCACATATTGTATAATTGTTAATTGGACAATATGTTGCACATATTTGTAGTTTCATAAGTTTTGACTTTTATACCCATGAAGCCAGCCCTACAGTCACAGCCGTGTCATCGCCCCTGAAAGTTTCCTCGTGCCCTTGGCAATCCTTTTCTTTTGCCTCTCCAGATCCCTGGCAACCAATGATTTCCTTTCATAGGGGTAGAGGGACCTTTCTTTCCATCCTCTAATGGATCAATAATTTAAGTCTCTGGAATCAACTGTCAGTAGACAAACAGAAGAAAAGGCATACAAGTTTATTATGTGCACACGCACACAGGAATCACACAAAATACTAGACTCAAAAATGGGCCAGATGGTTGAAGCTTTAACAGCGTTCTGAGCTACAGAAAGAAATGGGAGAAGGAAATGGGGCTTGGAGGCTCTGAAGAGTGATGGTGACAAGCTGTGGGAGAGTTGGGGGAGAAATTGCATTGCGAACAAAGGCTGTCTTGTTATGCAGGCAATCTCAGGTAGCTGCCTTCAGAAGAATAGGTGAGAGTCTCTCTGGGCCTGGTGACCTGGATGGAATTTTTGTCTCCTCTCCTGCAGTACAAGCTCAACTTCTCTGGTTAATGTAGATTTCAGGAAAGGGGTTCATGACAATGGTATTCTTTCTGGAGGAACTTTCCTTAGCCAGATAAATAAAACCAGAGAAAGCTGCTTCCCATGCTTTGAGAGAGAAAGAGGATAGAGAGACAGCAGGGGTGGAGAAAGGTCAGAGAGACCTTGGTTCTGAGGCTGCTTCTGTAGTTCAGAGCACTCAGCATGTCAACATGCCATACTTTGGATATCATTCTCTGAGCCCCAGCATTTTCCATCATGGTGCAGGTTGCACTTTGTAGAACTCATGTCAATGGAATCATACAGTAGGCACTTCTTTTTTGACATCTGACAAAGGGCTAATTCCAGAATCTACAAAGAACTGAAACAGATTTACGAGAAAAAAACAAACCCATCCAAAAGTGGGCAAAGGATATGAACTGACACTTTTCAAAAGGAAACATATATGAAGCCAACAAACATATGAAAAAATGCTCATCATCACTGGTCATTAGAGAAATGCAAATCAAAACCACATTGAGATGCCATCTCACGCCAGTTAGAATGACGATCATTAAAAAATCTGGAGACAACAGATGCTGGAGAGGATGTGGAGAAATAGGAACACTTTTATACTGTTGGTGGGAGTGTAAGTTAGTTCAGCCATTGTGGAGGACAGTGTGGTGATTCCTCAAGGATCTAGAAATAGAAATTCCATTTGATCCAGCAATCCCATTACTGGGTATATACCCAAAGGACTAAAAATCGTTCTATTATAAAGACACATGCACATGAATGTTCATTGCGGCACTGTTTACAATAGCAAAGACCTGGAACCAACCCAAATGCCCATCGATGATAGACTGGACAAGGAAAATGTGGCACATATACACCATGGAATATTATACAGCCCTAAAAATGATGAGTTTGTGTACTTTGTAGGGACATGGGTGAACCTGGAAACGATCATTCTCAGCAAACTGACACAAGACCAGAAAATCAAACACCACATGTTCTCACTCACAGGTGGGTGTTGAACAATGAGAACACTTGGACACAAAGAGGGGAGCAGCACACACTGGGGCCCGTTGGGGGGTACTACAGGAGGGATAGTGGGAGGGAGGGTGGGGGAGGGATAATATGGGGACAAATGTCAGGTATAGGTGATGGGGGGATGGTAGCAACAAACCACCTTGCCATGAATGTACCTATGCAACAATCTTGCCTGATCTGTACATGTACCCCAGAATCTAAAGTACAATAATAACAATAATAAAAAAGACAGGATGTACTTTCTCCTTTATTAGAGAAACTCTTCTTAGCTCAGAGATGGCACTAGAGAAACCTGTGAACAGACTTTCCTCCATGACTGTCTTCTATATTTACCTTCTCACAGTTTCCTATCTTTGGAAGCCTGGGGCTGTTTTATTTTGTCTTGTCACTTCTCTAAAATTTGTTCATTTTTGTTGTTGTTGTTAGATATATTATATAAGCCACATTCCTAATGACTACCTGAGTCACTTTCCATTGAGGCACTGCACACATTAGTAAATTGATTTGTTTCTCTCTGTTAATCTGTCTCTCTCAACTGCAAAGTTTTTTTTTTTTTTTTGAGACAGAATCTTGCTCTGTGGCCCAGGCTTCAGTGCAGTGGCATGATCTTGTCTCCCGGATTCAAGCGATTCTTGTGCCTCAGCCTCCTGGTGGAATGCGCCACCACATCTGGCTAATTTTTGTATTTTTAATAGAAAGGAGATTTTACCATGTTGGCCTGGCTGGCCTTGAACTCCTGGTCTCAAGTGTTCTGCCTGTCTTGGCCTCCCAATTGTGGGGATTATATGCATGAGCCACTGTGCCCGGCCTAACCACAAACTTTTGTGGGCTGAAAATATTTTTTTTCTTATTCACTACATTTTTAGTTATTATAAAGAAGGTGATATGAACATTTACGTAAAAGTTTTGTTTGGACATATATTTTAATTTCTCTTGGATAAATAAATAAATAGTTATGGAATGATTCCCAAAGAAACTTTCTGCCAACACTTGTCCACATATCACCAACACTTGGTATGATCAATTCTTTTTTTTTTTTGAGTCAGAGTCTTGCTCTGTTGCCCAGGCTGGAGTGCAGTGGCTGGATCTTGGCTCACTGCAACCTCCGCCTCCCGAGTTCCCGCAATTCCCCTGCCTCAGCCTCCCGAGCAAGTGGGACTACAGGCATGTGCCACCATGCCTGGCTAATTTTTGTATTTTTTAGTAGAGCCAGGGTTTCACCATATTGGCCAGGCTTACCTCAAACTCCTGACATCTTGATCCACCTACCTCGGCCTCCCAAAGTGCTGGGATTACAGGTGTACCACTATACCCCAGGGATCAATTCTTTTTAGTATGTAGTGACATCTCATTATTGGTTTTTCTTTTTTTTTTTTTGAGATGGGGTCTCACTCTGTCTCCGAGGCCAGAGTGCAGTGGCACAATCTCTGCTCACGCAGCCTTGACCTCTGAGGCTCAAGCAATCCTCCTACCTCAGACTCCTGAGTAGCTGGGATGACAGCATTTGCCACCGTGCCCAACTACTTTTTGTATTTTTTTGTAGAGATGAGGTTTTGCCATTTGCCCAGACTCTCATGTTGAACATCTTTTCACATGATGATTTGGTATCTGTGGATCTTCTTTGGTAAAGGGTCTGTTCAAAACTTTGTCTAAGTGTTTTTATTGGGTTGTTTTCTTATTTTTGAGTGTTGTGTCCTTTATATTTTCTAAATGTAAATACTTGATCATATATGTGATTTTCAATCTTTTTTTCAGTTTGTGACTTCTCTAGCTTTTTCCTAAAATATGCTTCCTGGTTTTGTGGCATCCAATAAATGTTGATATATTATGTTTTTGTTGTTAGTACTAAATATTTTGTAACTTTCATGTAAGCTTTTCCTTGACCTTCAAATTATTTCAGAAATCTGCCTTTTAATTTCTAAAGGTATTTTATGTTCTCAATTACAAAGCTACTATTGTTTGTAATTTTATTGCAAACAATAGTCTGGTTTATGTGATATAATTTTGGGGCTGTGTTGAGAATAGGTTTCACAGAAGATTGCATATTGTATTTATTGGGATGTACATCAGGCTATTGATTGTATTGCTTGAATCACTTGTGCTCTTATGCTTAATGGAACATAATAGAGATGTGTTAAAAAAACCCCACTATGATTATGAATTTGTCAATTTCTAGTTTTGCATTCTGGTAATTTTTGGCACATGTATTTCAAGGCTATTTTGTGAAGCAAATTTATGATTTCTGTATCTTATTAGTTATCTTTTCCTTTGGTTATTATCTCCCTCTTTATTAGTATTGTTGGCCTTAATTCTGTTTAACTAATAGGATTAAATTGGCCTTATTTTCAAATTTTTATGCCCATTTTTTGAATAAAAAGCCTAGATATTCTCTAAAAAACATCTGGGAGTTTCTGTCTTTTAACTAGTGAGTCAAAATATATTTACATTTATTATAATTACTATGCATTTGGACTTCTTTCTATCATTTTATTTTGTGTCGACTATGTTTTTCTTTGATTCTTATTTATTTATTTTTTTTTTGAGATTGCATTTTGCTTTGTTACCCATAATGAAATATGGCACAAACATGGCTTGCTGCAGCCTAAACCTCCTGGCTCAAGTGGTCCTCCAGCCTCAGCTTCCTGAGTAGCTGGGACCGCAGGCAAGCACCACTACACCCAGCTAATTTTTAAAAAAATCTTTTGTAGAGACAGAGTTTCTCCATGTTGCCCAGGCTGGTCTTGAACTCCTGGGTTCAAGCAACCCACCTGTCTTAGCCTCCCAAAGTACTGAGATTCATGAGCCACCATGCCAGTCAAGTTCTTATTTTTTCTTTACTGCATTCTATTGAACTAAAACAGCTTTTTCTTTTTCTTTTTGCTCTTTCTCTTTTCCTTCTTTTTATAAAAAAGTTTCTCTTGTTCTGTGGATTGAGATTATTAATATAAGTTCTATTTCTATTCACACACACACACACATATATATGTATAATTTTAATTTTTCTAATGAAGTCTAAGGTTAATAGATATCTTTATCCTACTCATGAACATCGAGCTTAGAATGCTGTAAGTTCCCTTTGAATCCACTTATCATCTTCCATGTTATTGGTATCTATTATTTTAGCTCCACATTTGTTTGTAATCTCAAAAAGAGTTGTTATTTTTACTTTTGAGATAGCTGGTTATTTAGAGTTTCCAAGTTTTCTGTTGTTTGTTTTAAGCTCATTGCTTCATGTACTCTTCTCCCTTCTGGGCTAAATTTTCTTCTTGTTGAAGTAATAGCAGTAATTCCCCACCCTGGGCCAGGCCCCCTGCAGGAGTTTGCCCTGCTTGGCTCTTTCATCTTCAGTCTCTGCCTCTGGTTGGCTTGCCCCAGGGCATTTCTCCGTGTGCCTCTGCTTCCTTCCTTACAGATCAGCTGGAGATTTACTCCTACCTGCCCACTAGGCATGGTTCCTTCTCTCCTTCTCCTAGCACTTTCTCTTTCTTGCTTTTGAGCTTGGGTATGTACTGCTGAATAACTAATTTTACTCAGATTTCCATGCCTTTGAAGAAGGAAGAATGTAGATGAGATATCTCCACTGAAGTCCAAACATATCCTCAGAGTTTGGGCTAAGCTGTTGGGCATCAGGTGGCATTGTAATATCCAGTGAAACTTCAGTGAAAGGGTGCTTTCTGTGTCTTTTTTTTTTTGACAGCTCACTGCAACATCCACCTCCTGGGTCCAAGTGATTCTTCTGCCTCAGCCTCCCAAGTAGCTGGGATTACAGGCACACGCCACCACGCCCAGCTAATTTTTGTAATTTTAGCAGAGACAGGGTTTCACCATGTTGGCCAGGCTGGGCTCAAACTCCTGACTTCAGGTGATCAGCCCGCTTCATCCTCCCAAAATGCTAGGATTACAGGCATTAGCCACCACGCCCAGAGATTCTATCTTCTTTATTTGAATATGTGAGCTCAATTATAGTGGAAGTGAATTGAGAGTATTATGGCATATAAAACTGGAACCAGTGAGTCTCAAGTCACTTCATATCCTTTTCCTGAAATGTTTTTTAGAAGTAATATTAATCAGATGATATCAGTTCTGGTCTTTATCACTCGTAAATGAAGTGTGATTGTTCAGTTTAATAGCAAGTGCTTATGAACACCCACTACTAAAAATATGAGATGTAGATCCTAGGATACAAGTGTAGCCCAGTGCCACCTAGAGGAAATCATTTGCATCAAGAGGCCTGGCCTGTCTGTTTCTGTACATCCTCACCACTGAAGCACTGCTTTTGCCTTTTGTATTTCTTTTGTAAAATGAGGCCAACCACAAGACTAGGGTGTCATAGAAATAATCACATAAAATTTCTTGTAACTGAAGTCACTAGCTAGTAAGAATTTTAAGGAAGGCATGCTAATACTTTTAATTGAAAGACTGTAATTTAGGCTAAAAAAGCACTACTGACTAAAAGTGAACATTGCTTTTAACGTACAACACAGAAAGCTGTTGAAAAATAAAAATAACTGGCCATCTTAGTGCTCAAGCCAGTGCTGATGTCAGAATTTTTCCTATTCTATTCTTGAGACATTGGCTCAAAGCGATCTGATATATCTTCCTAATCTTGGAGTTCCCCTTCCTGGTAAGCGTGTTGTCTGTCTTATTATACTCACTGTAAGATATGAACATTTGCACCATTTAGAGAGACTGATGATAGAATAACGTCATTTACTGAGCACTGGCTTTGAACCAGGAGAGTGCACACAAAGTGATAACTCTCAGCACAGCTGCCGGGATTGAAATCCTGAGGGTCTTGCCTCTTGGCCTATTATTTTTTATATCAGCCTTTATTAATTTATAAAAAGCAAAAAGTTAAGAAGTTACTTGGGTCAACCACGCGGGCAGGAGGTAGGGACACAGAGATGACTGTTAAAATGTGTTTGCCTTTACACGGTTGTCCTCCAGCTGGGGACTAGCATCCCCAATCCTGATGTGATGTGATCAGAGGGAGGATGAGGGTGCTGTGGAAATGTAAGAGAGGAAGGGGTTAATTTTAGCGTGGAGAAGGATGGAAAGAAAGTTGGTGGCAGCTTCACAGAGGAGCGCGCATTTGCACTTGTCCTCGAGGGATGACTGCATTAATGATATGGAAAAAGTGACCTCCGGATAAACTTAGTGGATGTACCTCTCCTTTCTCTGGAATTCCCATTCAAACAACCATATACTGATTTTGAAAAGTTTTAAATAGCAAATGATAAAACAGGAATAGAGAGGACACTGAGATATTCTGGAAGCCAGAAAACTTCTGGATGAGTGGGCAGTGACCTAGCAGAGCAGAACAGCAGGAGGGGAGGGAAGCCCAGGCTGAAGCTGCCTGTGCAGCAGGGCCTGGAGAGGCTCAGGACTCAGAGGCTCAGATCCTCTGGAGACACAGGTGGGGCTGACGCTGGGGGACTAGTTGAAAGTCTGCAGAAGTAAGTGGGTCCCTTCGTCCAGCGTGGTCAGGTTGTTACCCCTTCCTTCTACTGGCAGAAGATTGTGTGCTTCTCTGTGAAGACTCAGGGATGCCAGGAACAGTGAAGGCGAGAGATCCGCTGATGGTGAGATCTTCTAAAGCCTTCCCCACTCATTGTTTAGGACGATGGCAACCAGGCTCCTAGCTCACCAGCGGGATACTGGAAGAGTTCTCTCTGGGGAAACTGAGCAGCCCAAGTGAAATACTTACACATACTGACAACAGTGTATGTCACTCATTCTCCCTGCAATGAAAATCTCTGTCCACACGTTCTGTTCAAGCATGAATTCCATCCAACCACTTTGAGATTTACTGTTAAACAAGAACGAGGAGGAAAATATCACAAGACTTTGGGGAAAGTTTTGAACATTGAAGACAGATCAGTAAGAAACAAATGGCAAAGACATGAACGAATAGAAAAAAAGAATTTGGAGGAAATAGAGACACTATACAAAAGAGCAGAAAACTCCTCCCCCCGAGCTCCCCGCAAGTCCCTACTCGTAATCTTGGAAAGACTGAGGAAGGCACAGGCAGACGTTTTTGCAGTGGGTATTCCTTTCAAACAAAAAGACAGAGCTTTTCTAGGAAAGACGCCCTTGTCCTTCCCCATTCTGTTTTTCCTGGGATGTGGACACAATGTCTGGAGATACAGCAGTCATCTTGTGACCATGCGAATGAATGTCACAAGCCACGGATGGCATCACAGAAAGGTGAAAGGAGCTTAACTTCTGAAGGTCCTGTTGAGATTCATGCCTGGGGTTCTTTTTGTGTGTGACAAATATACTCTTTACTTGTTTACACCACTGTAGAAGGGTTTCTGTTACTTGGAAATGAACATAATCCTAATTCATTTAACAAACATATTGTTTAGAAATATGGAGAAGACACAGTTAAGAGTTGAAAGTGGCTAAGACTTGGGGGACGGGAAAATGGAACAGGGGACTACTGTTTTTCTTTTTCTTTTCTTTTCTTTTCTTTCTTTCTTTATTTATTTTGACAGAGTCTTACTCTGTTGCCAGGCTGGAGTATACTGGTGTGATCTCAGCTCACTGCAACCTCTGCCTCCTGGGTTCAAGCAATTCTTGTGTCTCAGCCTCCTGAGTAGCTGGGATTACAGGCGCCCACCACCACGCCCAGCTAATTTTTTTTTTTTTTTTTTTTTAGTAGAAACAGGATTTCACCGTGTTGGCTAGGCTGGTCTTGAACTCCTGACCTCAAGCAATGTGCCCACCTCAGCCTCCAGAAATGCTGGGATTATAGGCATGAGCCACCATGCCCGGCCTGCTGTTTTTGTTTGTTTGTTTTTTTTTTTTTTTGAGACAGAGCCTCGCTCTGTCTCCCAGGCTGGAGTGCGGTGGGGCAATCTCCACTTTCTGCAACCTCTGCCTCCTGAGTAGCTGGGATTACAAGTATGTGCCACCATGCCTGGCTAATTTTTGTATTTTTTAGTAGATATGGGGTTTGGCCAGGCTGGCCTCGAAATCCTGACCTCAGGTGATCTGCCTGCCTCAGCCTTCCAAAGTACTGGGATTACAGGTGTGAGCCACTGCACCCAGCCTGTTTTTCTTTATTGTAAACTTTATAGAATGATTTTTCTTTTAAATTATGTAGTTGTATAACTTTGAGAAAAATAGAAATTTGTTTAAAAAGAAAGAAAAATGAGAGAGGGTAGGATATTCTGTACTAGTGACATGAGCACAGATGTGAGAACTTGGAGTAGGAGGTCACAGGAAGTTGGTGAGGAGGTAGGAGGAGCAGGAGATGAGATTAGAAAGAAGGAAGCTGATTGTCAAAAAGTCAAAAACCAATAGGTGCTGTCAAGGCTATGGAGAAAGGAAACACTTATACGCTGTTGGTGGGAATGTAAATTAGTTCAGCCACTGTGGAAAGCTGTTTGGAGATTTCTCAAAGAAATTAAAACAGAACAATCATTCAACCCAGCAATCCCAATACAGGAAAATACATTGTTTTACTAAACAATGAAAATACAAAAGAAAATACATTGTTTTACTAAAAAGACACACGCACTAGTATGCTTATCACAGCACTATTTACCATAGCAAAGACAGGAAATCAACTTAGGTTCCCATCAATGGTGGATTGGATAAAGAAAATTTGGTACACATACACCATGGAATATCATGCAGTCATAAAAAGAATGAAATCATGTTATTTGCAGCAACATGGATACAGCTGGAGGCCATTATCCTAAGTTAATTAATGCAGGAACAGAGAACGAAATACAGCATGTTCTGACTTATAAGTAGGACCTAAACCTTAGATACTCATGGATATAAAGATGGAGACAATAGACACTGGGACTACTAGAGTGGGGAGATGGAGAGGAGGGCAAGAGCTGAAAAACTAACTATTGAGTACTATGCTCACTACGTGGTTAACAGGGTACCCCAAACCTCAGCATCATGCAATATACCCAGGTAACAAACCTGCACATGTACCCCCTGAATCTAAAATAAAAGTTGAAATTATTTTTGTAGAAATAAAGGAAAAAACAAAGCTGGAGGCAGGCCATGAAAGGCTCACTTTGCCAAGCTGTAGAATTTGGACAGAAAAAAATATTCTAAATGTGAATGAGTTAGCCCAGTGGCCAGGAAAACCTAATCGGAGTCATTTCCCTACAAGGGAGCTAGCTACCCATTCGCCTGGAAGAGCAGAGCTACAACAAATCCAGTTTAATCAGTCAGTCAGAAAAAGATGTCTGGTTCCATTTTGACGGTGTTAATGATTATTTTGAACTGATCTATTTCTCCTGTCTCAGAAAGGAGATAAATAGGAATTTGATACATTAACATGGACCAAAATGCTATGCAATTTTACTAAGCTTGAGTGCCAGGGAACAAATACAATAGACCTGTATGGGATTTACATTGGGCAACTTACTTGACTTCTCCGTGTTTCAGTTTTTTCATGTGTAAATTCTTACAACACTTCCTACTTCACAAGGTTGTTGGGGGATCTGATGAGCAAACAAACGCAAGGTGCTCAAAACAGTGCCTGGAAGAAAGTAAATCCTACTTAAGAGTTTACTATTATTACTGGACATGCCTAGATGTCAAGTAGTAAATATACCTGGAAAAAATCTACTGAGGATCCAAACAATAGGGCAAATAACAATATTTTACTGTGTAGATGAGGATTGAAAACATTTCCTATCTGAACAAACAGGAGACAACATCTGAAAACAATCAAAGGAGAACTAATATAGAACAATTGAGTAAATTATCTGTGAACAATAGCCTCATAAATGTGCCATTTAAAACCTGGCTTTGAGCAGAAGTTTCACAGAGAGAAAGGCGGAAAGAGTGAGCCAGAAGGTGGGAAGTAGAATAGGCCATTATGGATAAATCTTATGGAGCAAATATTATGGATAAATCTTATGGTCTTATGGAGCATGAGTGAATGATATGATCTGCATCCTATAAAAAGCAAAAGCCTCCTTTGGACACGGTCACAGACCCGTGCTCAATAGCAGAATGTGCTTCATTATTCCATTTCCTTTGGGTCTTGCTGGGCCCCAGTTGAAAAGTCTATTCAGTCTCTTTTCCTTACATTTTCAAAATTCACATACTGGAAAAAGTTGAGAGGAGTGTAGCAATCTTGACCTGGTGTGTGGAAGAAAAGAGGAATATGGAAAGTTTATGATAAGCACCAAAACTAGCTTGATGCTGATTTGACCCCTGGTGGCTAATGTTTGGAAGAGAGAGACATTGATTATTCTAATTCGCCATGAACAGTGGTTAAGAAACTGCAATGGAATATGCCTGCAGGAGGAATCGCACTGACTGTTAGGAATATCTTACACGAGAACGGATCTATCAGTGGGACTTGCTGCCAATGGAGGCTCGAAATAGTGCTGGGAATCTTATGGGTCAGAGACATAAACATGAACTCAAAGTTGAGAGAATACTGTGATCACTCAAGTCCAGCTCGGGACAGTCTGTCCTCCCTCTTTCCCTGAGTATAAATTTCCTTTACTGATCTCGAAGCCAAGGACTGCTAGATGATCATGATAATTTTGTAGATTATCACACTCAGGCGCATCTCATTCCAGCCACCTTCATGGCTGCTCAGTGCTGGTTGATGGTGATAATGCTGTTCCCCATGGCTTTCCTAAGGCTGCAATGGAAACCTCTTTTGTTTTTGTCTGTATTCACTCCATCTCATGAGGAAACCACTGAGGGGTCACTTTTACTACCCTTACTACACGAGATCTAAGCCAATGGAAGAAACAGGAAAAAGTGGTATAGGGCCGGAAACAACACTAATGCAGGCCTGTGGAAGGGGTTTGTCAGTGCTGCCCTACAGTCAGGTCAAACGTCCCATTCTCAAATATTACTTCTCAGAAATGTCTTTCCTGACATTCCTTTTTAAAGTAGGCTCTTCCGACTGGGCCTGGTGGCTCACACCTGTAACCTAGCACTTTGGGAGGGTGAGGCGTGTGGATCACCTAAGGTCAGGAGTTCGAGACCAGCCTGGCTACCATGGCAAAACCCATCTCTACGAAAAATACAAAAATTTACTAGGTATGATGGCGGGCATCTGTAATCCCAGCAACTCAGGAGGCTGAGGCAGGAGAATCTCTTGGAGGTGGAGGTTGCAGTGAGCCAAGATCACACCATTGCACTCCAGCCTGAGAAATAGAGTGAGACTACGACTCGAAAAAAAAGAAAGAAAAAATTAAGTAAAAATAAATCAATAAAGTAGACTCTTCCATGCCCAGAGGCAATACCTTAATTAGGCGCCTCTTAACAATTTATTTGCCACCTTGTCATCATCTGCCTCCCTCACTGAGTGCAAACTCCAAGGGCCAAGTCACATGTCACCTAACATCTAGGATAGTGCCTTGCATTTAAAAACTGTTTTTTGGAGGTTGGGCATGTTGACTTACTCCTGTAATCTCAGCATTTTGGGAGGCTGAGGCAGGTGCCCTGCTTGAACCCAGGAGTTGAGTTCGAGACCAGCCTGGGCAACACAACAAAACCTCGTCTCTACAACTAGCCAGGCATGGTGGTGTACACCTGTAGTCTCAGCTACTTTGGGGTTCTGCAGCAGGAGGATGGCTTGAGCCTGGGAGGTCAAAGCTGTAGTGAGCCAAGATTGTGTTACTGCATTCCAAACTAAGTGACAGAGCAAGACCCTGTCTCAAAAAATAAAAATAATGTATGTATATAGGACTATTATTTAGGGATTTTCTAGCTTGGGCAGGTTAAAATGTCTAGGAAAGCCTACATATTTTCTTTTTCTTTTCTTTTCTTTCTTTTTTTTTTTTGAGACTGAGTCTTGCTCTGTCACCAGGCAATGGCATGATCTTGGCTGACTGCAACCTCTGATTCCCTGGTTTAAGCAATTCTCCTGCCTCAGCCTCCCAAGTAGCTGACGTTACAGGCATGTGCCACCACGCCCAGCTAAGTTTTGTATTTTTAGTAGAGACAGGGTTTCACCATGTTGGCCAGGCTGGTCTCGATCTCCAGACCTCACGATCCACCCACCTCTGCCTCCCAAAGATTCCAGGCGTGAGCCACCACACCTAACCAGCCTGCATATTTTATTTGACTAAAGATGTGCATACAAGAGCAAGAGCTGAGACAGGAAAAAAAACTGATGAGAACAAAAGGCTGAAGTTAGAGATTCAAGCTTTCCCTCTACAGCCTGTAGATTCATGGGGTGATCACGTGTACTGGCTTCCCTTCGTCAGTCCTGGCTTATACCTGCTGTCCTGGTACCATTCTTGGTAGTGTCCCTTTACAGCTTCAGTAGTTTCCTGGGATGGATGATAAATTATATGTTCATGATATCTGTGAGGATCTGTTCCCTACCTTTTGGTCCCTTGTCACAGTCACAGTGTTTGCTGAGATGACGATGAAATACTTGTAAGACGGTGGAAGATGTTACAGTAATTTTGGAGTTCACAAGATGTAAGAAACCCTCAAATATTTCTTGACTCTCATAATATGTTTCTCCTAAGTTTCCGCCAGCCAGGT
Source organism: Saguinus oedipus (assembly GCA_031835075.1). NCBI lineage: Eukaryota > Metazoa > Chordata > Mammalia > Primates > Cebidae > Saguinus > Saguinus oedipus. Next base: position 169,553,010 of record CM063172.1, on the reverse strand, counting down.
GGTCTCTGTGATTCCTCTTGTTCGTTACCCAAGGACGTCTGGAGCCATTGTTTCAGAGGGGCAATGGACCTGCCCAATTTACATGATCTGAAGACAGCTGTGTCTCAGTATCTTCCCAGATTTTCATAAAGACATCAGTTTTATTCAAGATTCTGCTCTCTTTAGGTCTCAGGAAAGTCTGTTCTTGAGAGCTCTTTGGAGGACAGTTAGAGAGAGGGGCTGTATTCATAACTGCACCTTCCTTTAAGGCTAAGGGGTTTTCCTTTGGCCAAGCTTTGAACACTGATTCCCTTTTCCTTAAGGATAAGTCTCCAGGAGGCTTGTGAGTCCTTGAAGAGTGCTGAAGCCATACTGAGATATGTCAGAATCCTTGGGTCAACAGACAGCCCCATAAAGTCTGATAACACAGGAAACCATCCAATGTATTAATGAATCTGATCCCTTTAAAGTGGCCAATTAATGCCTGTTTTTTTTTTTTTTTTTCTTTTTTCAGACAGAGTCTCATTCTGTCACCCAGGCTGGAGTGCAATGCCTCCATATTGACTCACTGCAAAATCTGCCTCCCTAGTTCAAGCAATTCTTGTGCCTCACCCTCCTTTGTAGCTAAGATTTCAAGAATGTGTCACCATGCCTAGTTAATTTTGTATTTTTTTTTTTTTTTTTTTTTTTAGTAGAGATGGGGTTTCACCATGTTGGCCCAGCTGGTCTTGAACTCCTGTCCCTTTAGGCCTCAAGTAATCCTAGTGCCTGTTTTTAAATAATGGAGAAAGTCATTTGGAGTGATTTTAACAGGAATGTACATCACCTGTTATGCCACAGTGGTGAGATGATTAATTTCCCAAACTGGTGATTGATGTGGCCAATGGGATATGGCGGAGTTTAGAAACAGCATATTTGACAGTTGCTTGATATTTTCTCCTGGATCATTGCTTCCAGATACTTGTGCATCTATGTTGCTTAAAACTCTCCTTTATAATAGACTTTTCACTTATGGGATATGTGACATGTTAGGATGATGGCCAGACACAGTGGCTCATGCCTATAATCCCAGCACCTTGGGAGGCCAAGGTAGGAGAATCATTTGGGGTCAGGAGTTTGACACCAGCCTGGGGAAAGTAGCGAGACCTCATTTTTACTGAAAATAAACAAAAGCCTGGCATGGTGGCACATGCCTGTTGTCCCAGCTACTTAGGAAGGTGAGGTGAGAGGATGGCTGGAGCCCTGGAAGTTGAGGCTGCAGTGAGTTGAGATCATGCCACTGCATTCTAGCCTGGGTGACAAAGCAAGATCCTGTCTCAAAAAAAAAAAAAAAGTTAAAAAAATTTAAAAAGATTTTGTAGCTTCTGATTGCTGAGATTTTCCACTTTTGTAGGAAGTGTTGGAAAATGCTGTGAATGATCTTGAAGAATTTTGAAACAGAGTAGCCAGACAGGAGGAGTAAGGTTAGAACTGGTATTTATTGGGTGCCCCTTACGTGTCGGGCACAGAGCCACGCGCTGCACAGCTGTTAACCCATTTTGTCCTCACAACAACCTTAAGAGGTAGGTACTATTATTTTTCCACTTTACGTAACTTCATAGAAGGGTTATGGACAAAGAAACGAAACTCTAGTTAAATGCTTGATACACCGTGTTGTACTGTAGCCAATAGGCCATGATCAACTGTCATGAGTTGACTCTCTGCTGAGAACTCCTCTACGAGCAAAAGCTGCCTGGGTTTTAACAAAAGAAGAAAATCATTGTCAAGTAGAATGGCAATTAATCTCGGGTTTCACAATTTATAAAGCCCAATAAAAAGTAAATCCCAAAGCAGTAATGTGTTTCAAATATGAATATGTAACAGCTGTGCTCTTATTTCTTTGCTGAGTATAATTCTTTTATTCTAAACATTTTCTCTGTGTTTAGAACAAATCCTACTTTTATTTTAATGTTCTGACCGTGCCACCCAGCTGCCTATTCTGAATTTAGATCCAATTCCCTCTCTCTCTCTCTCTCTCTCTCTCTTTCTCCCTCCCCACTCCCAGAAGCCTTGTATAGACAGGGCTAAAGTTCTAAGAGAGCAAATTGCTAAATTCTTAATTCTATTTCAACATCTGTATATGCTTTTGGAATATATACATATTTAATGATTTTTTAAAAGAAGTCTCCCCACTCCTATCTAAAAACAATCCTCACGAACCAATACTCTCACTCTCTCTTTCTTTTATTTCCCTTTCTCTCTTTTTTCTGTTTCTCTCCTTGTCTCCCTCTCTCCCTCCAGCCACCCCTTCTTTCTTTTCTTCTTCGTTTTCTAGGATGTTTCATGGGAAAATAATCCTTTAATGTCTGTGCTAGAAGTTTGAGGGGTGGGTAAATGTATTTCTGTTCCCTTCTGAGCCCTGAGTCCCGAGTCTCTGACGTTTTTGTTCATTTTGTAAAGCTAGCACCCATAAGCACGGTTGCCCTGTCAAAACTAAACTAGTCTCCACGATTTAAAATATCAGCCAACCAGCCAACTCATCCCCCAAAATGAAAAAATGATACGAAAAACTTGAATTTAACAAAAAAACTGCCCAGGTAACTCAGGTCCTCACTTTGGATCAAATCCAGATGACCCTTTTGCCTAATTCTTCCTGCTGTAAATAGAGGGCACGTCTCTGGAAATGCTAAATGAAAATTTACGTATGAGCAATTCTTGAGAAATTCTTACCCTTTAAATATTCAGTCTCTTTTCCAGCTTGTTATTATTATAACGTTCTTTTTCTTATAGGATCCACCTTAGAAATGCCATTAGGGAGGGAGCAAGAATTTGGGAGGTGGTTGCTTTCCTGCCTATCTGCTCTTTCAGAAACTATCTAGCGGTGGCTGGCCGGACATTATGCTGTAGGTGTTGGAAGGTCCTGGTTGGAATCTGTGGCAGAGATGTGTCCCTACAAATCTATCACCAAATAGGATAGGCCCCATAGAAGCCTTTATGGTGCGGTTGGGATGGGGATCCTGGGAGGCAGAGATGCCAGAATTTTAAGTAGGAGGATGCTAAGGATTGCCTCCAAACTAGAAAGGCGTAGTGGGGAGGCAGGTATGTCCGACAGCTGCGTGTGTGTAGGGCTTCCTACAAGATTCAGATGAAACTTCTTTTACTGATCAAAGAATGCAGAAGAGGGCAGCTGCTGATGGCTGTGGGTGCGGTGGGGAAGGAAGTCAATCCTTTCAGTCCTTTTGTGGAGTCTCCACCCAAGAGGTGCTCCCTGGGATAGAATCTGAACCTTGACCCCACTGGAGCCTGGGCATGTTGGCGAACTGACCATGGGAGATGTGAAGCTAGCATGTTTGCTGAGTCTGGGAGAAGGCTCACCTTCCGCAGGAGGGGAAGGATTCTGCGTCTCCATCACTGGAGGGGAGAGGTGCTTCTGGGCATCAACCAGTGTGCAGGGGAGCAGTGGGCTTTTTATGGCACATGTGACCCCAGGAAATAGAAAGCCTGGGAATGAGGGGGAAGTCTGCGTGGGTGGGCAGGGCTGGGTTTGGTGGGATTCGGAGGTGGGGAATGGGGTGGGTCTTGTGTTGGGAAGTGTAGGCCAGCCCCAGCGCGGCTTGGAATTCTTATAATCAATGTGATCTTGCTTGCATCCATAGACAGCGAGGTTTGGAGGATCCTGGAGTTTGACCCACACTCTAGACAAGCCTGCCCACTGCACACCGTGTCAGTGCGTCTAGATGCACTTCACAGCCCTGACAGGTGAGTAGCCCTGCCTCTTACAGCTTCTGATTAGATGGGCTCTCCATCAGCTTTCACAATGCCCCCCAAGTTTCGTTTTCCTCCTAGCTTAATAAAGATTCCTGCACACCCTCCGCCGCATCCCAACTCACATATTCCGCCGAGGCAATTGTGCTGGCCTTTTTGGGCAGTGAGGTGGCATTCCACTCAACATGGCACACGTGCTGTTTCAGTCACACGCCACAGGCAGTTCTCCTTTATCAAAGGGAGCCAGCCCCCAACAACATTGTCAAGCATAGATCCTCGAGGACAAAACTTTGCAGATGTCATATTTACTAAAGGTTAGCTCTGCTCATCTTTAAATATGGTTGGATAAATCAAAGTCAGTTTGCCAAAATGTCTTAAGTTTTCAATTTCAGTCAACTGCAGTAAATGTTTTGGGGAGTCTGCTGTGTATCAGGCACTGGCTCAAGCATTATCATCTTACCAATGCCCTTTGGACACCAGTTATTCTTGCAAAAGGTATAGAGTTCTTTTTAAGTATTTCCCATTACTGATACTTTCATAAAATAATATATTTTTTCATTATATCTTATTTTTTTTTGCTGGTATATGGGAAAGTGGTTTAAATGTTTTTCTTACTTGTCACTTATTGAAAACTTCTGTTAATTCTAACTTTAAAATCTACATTTCTGCCCTTTGTGGCATAGGACAGTATCATTTGCAAATTTTTCTGTTTATGTGCAATATTTATATCTCTGAATAAAATTTCTAAGCATTTTATAACTCAGTGGAGACTTTTAATTCAAATTATAAGAAGTGCCAAAAATTTACTTTATTTCCATTAGAACTAATATGATACATTTGGTTATGTGGGTGCATAATATGTAATGATGAAGTATGTTCTTTGTGGATGGCTGCAGCAGTTTAACATAATTCAATTTTATTTCTTGCCAGAGAGGCATATATTCCAGCATGTAAGTTGCTTTTGGAAGTTATATTTATAGAGCAACTGTACCAGAGAACAGATTTAATAAATATTTCACTGAAAATTTGATTAAGTGTCATATATGAGCTTTTGTAATCTTTGCCTTTTAATCCTCAAGTTGCATATTTGTTAAATATGTTGGGTTCTTGGGCATCTGGTCCATGTAACAGGCTGGTCCCTGGGAGAAGGGTGGGACAAGTACTAGGTCCTGGAAAAGAAAACAGGAGTCTGTGGTGTAGGTCTTTCTGGGAAGAGATGGTGGTTCATAGAGATGATGTCCCCCTGAGCTGGGGGCCTGGGCTCAGACATAGACAACAGAATGGAAAGTCTATAATGAATGCTTTGAACATGAAGACTTGTTTGTAACACAAGACATTTTTAGATCTCTTTATAGGTGTGTCAGTTACCTATTTATGGCCTCTCAGCTCTAACCCCATCCTTCATTGACTGCTCTACGATAAGCTGGGCCTTGTGAGTATCTCCCCTTTGCAGCTGGCATGTTGTTAAGCTCTGTCAACAGAGGGCGCTAGATGGGCAGTAAAGAAGAATGGACATCATCACTTCCAGGTTCCAGTGTTCTGGTTTTGTCTGTTTCTTTTAAATCCTACCATGGCAGTAAGTGGCATGAGTGGAGGACGTCCAGTGGTGCTCACCTCCATTAAGCTTCAGGGGCATCCCACAGGCGGATTCTCAGTGAGTCTAGCCGGCACCTTAGTGGTCAGCTGCTCAGCCTTGAGCCTCCTTCACCTTAGCAGGGTGTTTCCTGATTGCCAGTCACAGCTGCAGCTCTTTGCCCATAGCTTGGACTACCAGCAACCAGTGAGAGGCTTCTAGCCTGCCAGTCCCAGCTGATGTTACCCTGCCTGCCACCCTCTGCCTCACCCAGGTGGACTGGCTCTGGCTCAGGAAAACCCAGAGGATTTCTCCACCAGCCTGTGAGCTGCAAGCACACCTCTTCCAGTGAGATCTGAATCCCAGCCTTGGAGAGGTGGGTCCTCTCCTTTTCACCTTTGTTTTTTTCATTGAGTACTCTCCTTCATCCCTTGGGGATTCTTTAGAGTTCTCCTTACCCCTGTAACTACAAAATTCATATATGACATTTAATCAAATTTTCAGTGAAATATTTATTAAACCCCCTTTTGTCCCTATGTTCTATTTATCTCTGGGATGTAGTTAATCCTCTGTTACAATTAAAAATTCTTTTTTTTTTTTTTTTTTTTTTTTTTGAGATGGAGTTTTGCTCTTGTTACCCAGGCTGGAGTGCATTGGCGCGATCTCGGCTCACCACAACCTCTGCCTCCTGGGTTCAGGCAATTCTCCTGCCTCAGCCTCCTGAGTAGCTGGGATTACAGGCATGCACCACCATGCCCAGCTAATTTTTTTGTATTTTTAGTAGAGATGGGGTTTCACCATGTTGACCAGGATGGTCTCGATCTCTTGACCTCGTAATCTACCCGCCTCAGCCCCCCAAAGTGCTGGGATTACAGGCGTGAGCCACCGCGCCTGGCAAAAATTCTTTATATTAAACTTTCCCTGTTAAAACTCTTGTGTGGTTTCTTTTGTCTCCTTATTAGACCCCTACAGATTCAAGATGATAGTATGTAATTGATAGACATGTTGAGTTTGTTCCCATATATGATTTATTTCCTTCTTATGTGAAGCCTAGAGTAAGGAGAAGTCAGGAGACTGACAGGAGGTCGGAGCTCTGTGATGCTGGCCCTAATGGGTACATGCCCTTAGAAGTTGTCAGCTGCACCCAGTGGGTCTAGACCCCAGGCATCTGCTACCTAGACTCGCTGATGATTTCCGAATCTGATGAAGCCTCTGGGAGATTGCATGAGAACTGATGAGGGAAAACTAGCCTTGCATCTGGGAGAGGGGAACTCAGGGAAAAACCATTTGAATTTCCTGCCTGTCCAGAGGGATGGGAACTCAGAATTGGAATTAAGCTGAGTTAAAGAGAGTAAATATGACATTTTCAGTGCATCTGCTCTGTAGTAGTTACACTTTTTATGTCAGATCACTCAGAAAAAATGTAAAGATAAAAATGAATTAAATTTAGTAATGCCTTACATAACCTTATATTTTATGATTTACAAAGTGTTTACATACATTTGAAACTAGTACATATAGCACTTTATTTACTTGTTTTGTCTATAAACATGGGGATTTTCTGCTGGAAGGAAGTAACTCCCAGCCCCACTGGGATCAGAGGCTCACAGCTCGAATAGCTTGAAGAGATTGCTATAATTATAAGAATGGAAATAGTACTGATAGTCAAGAGCTCGTTAGTACATAGAACGGTGATGATATCATCTTTTGAAAACTCTTAAGAGGCTGCAATCTGGCTTTCATTTGCAAATATCTGTTCCCACCCTTAGTTTTTCTTTGTTCATATTTTGAGAGGATAAACAATCACTTTTTTTGTTGCATTAAAATATGAACTATTCCCAAGAGAAGATGCTCCTCTAAGGGAAACGCACTTAGCCCTGCTTGGGCCAGATAGAGAATGACATTGAATAAGAAGTTGGCTTCTGCCACCAGCTGAGATGATGCCAGAAGAACAAAACGACCTGGAGCTTGCTCCTACCAACCCAGCTACCCACCCTCCTTCTCCTCATTTCTGTTTCCCCAATTTTTTTTCCCTCTGGAAATAGAGGAAGCCTCTGATGTACCCTCAGTCATATTTTTTATTTCTCTACCCTTCTTATTTTAAAATTTATATACCAATATTTATAAAGATGTCCTGAATAGTTATAATTAATATCACATTTATTAACCAATAAATGTGATATATAATTATATTAATTTATAAACAATAAAGTATAAACATGTTAATATTTATAGAGACATAATGAACATATTTTTTATTTATATAAATTTAAGGAAGTTTGGGAGGCCCAGGCAAGTGGATCACCTGAGGTCAGGAGTTCGAGACAAGCCTGGCCAACAAGGTGAATCCCCATCTCTACTAAAATACAAATATTAGCTGGACCTGGTGGCAGGCAGCTGTAATCCCAGCTGCTCGGGAGACTGAGGCAGGAGAATTGCTTGAACCCAGGAGGCAGAGGTTGCAGTGAGCTGAAATCTCACCATTTCAGTCCAGCCTAGGGACAAAAGCAAGACTCTATCTTAAAAAAAAAAATTAATGGGTGTAAGTACAACTTTGTTTCATGGTTATATTGTGTAGAGGTGAAGTCTTGGCTTTTAGTAAAATCATCACCTGAATTATGTACATTTTATGCATTAAGAAATTTCTCATCCTTCACCTCCATCTACCCTTCTGAGTCTCCACTGTCAATTATTCCACACTCTATGACCATGTGACCACATTATTTAGCTCCCACTTATAAGTGAGGACATGAAATATTTGACTTTCTGTTTGAGTTATTTCACTTAAGATAATGGCCTCTAGTTCCATCTATGTTGCTGCAAAAGACACAATTTTATTCTTTTTTATAGCTGACTACTATTTCATGGTGTATATACACCACATTTCTTCATCTAATCATCTGTTGATGGACACTTAGGTTGATTTTATATCTTTGCTACTGTGAATATTGCTGTGATAAACATATGAGTGCAGGTATCTTTTTGATACAATGATTTCTTTTCCTTTGGATAATGATATGGTTTGGCTGTGTCTCCACAGCAACCCTTCCTGTTCTGCAGCTGCTGCAGGTGATCCCCAGGCAAGCAGGGTCTGGAGTGGACCTCCAGCAGTCCTACAGCAGAGGAGCCTGACTGTTAGAAGGAAAACTAAAAAACAGAAAGAAATAACTTCATCATCAAGAAAAAGGACATCTATTCAGAGACCCCATCCAGAAGTCACCAACTACAAAGACCACAGGTAGATAAAGCCACTAAGATGGGAAGAAGCCAGTGCAAAAAGGATGAAAATACCCAAAACCAGAATGCCTCTCCTCCTCCAAGGGATCACAGCTCCTCATCAGCAAGGGAACAAGGCTGAATGGAGAATGAATCTGATGAAGTGACAGAAACAGGCTACAGAAAGTGGGTAATAACAAACTTCTGTGAGCTAAAAGAACATGTTCTAACCCAATGCAAAGAAACCCAGAAACTTGAAAAAAGGTTTGATGAAATATGAACAAGAATAAACAGTTTAGAAAAGAATATAAATGAATTGATGGAGCTGAAAAACACAACACAAGAACTTTGCAAAGCATACACAAGTTTCAATAGCTGAATCAACCAAGCAGAAGAAAGGATATCAGAGATTGAAGATCAAATTAATGAAATAAAATGAGAAGTCAAGATTAGAGGAAAAAGAATGAAAAGAAATGAACAAAGCCTCCAAGAAATATGGGATCATGTGAAAAGATGTTTGATAGGTGTACCTGAATGAGACAGAGAGAACAAATCCAAGCTGGAAAACATTAATCAGGATATTATCCGGGAGAATTTTCCCAACCTAGCAAGGCAGGTCACCTTTTAAGTCCAGGAAATACAGAGAACACCACAAAGATATTCCTCAAGAAGAGCAGCCCCAAGGCACATAATCGTCAGATTAACCAGGGTCAAAATGAAGTAAAAAAATGCTAAAGGCAGCCAGAGAGAAAGGTCGGGTTGCCCACAAAGGGAAGCCCATCAGCCTAACAGTGGATCTCTCAGCAGAAACCCTACAAGCCAGAAGAGTGGGGGCCAATATTCAACATCCTTAAAGAAAAGAACTTTCAGCCTAGAATTTCATATCCAGCCAAGCTAACCTTCATATGCAAAGGATAAATAAAATCCTTTATGGACAAGCAATTGCTGAGAGATTTTGTCAACACCAGGCCTGCCTTACAAGAGCTCCTGAAAGAAACACTAAGCATAGAAAGGAACAACCAGTACCATCCACTCCAAAAATGTGCCAAATGGTAAAGAGCATCAACACAATGAAGAAACTGTGTCAGCTAATGGGCAAAACAACCAGCTAGCATCAAAATGGCAGGATCAAATTCCCACATAACAATATTAATCTTAAATGTAAATGGGCTAAATGCCCCAATCAAAAGACACAGACTGGCAAATTGGATAAAAAGTTAAGACCCATCTGTGTGCTGGATCCAGGAGACCCATCTCACATGCAAGGATACACAAAGGCTCAAAATAAAGTGATGGAGGAAGATTTACCAAGCAAATGGAGAGCGGAAAAAAAGCAGAAGTTGCAATTCTACTCTCTGATAAAGTAGATTTTAAACCAACAAAGATCAAAAGAGACAAAGAAGGGCTTTACATAATGGTAAAAGGATCAATGCAACAAGAAGAGATAACTATCCTAAATATAGATGCACCCAATACAGGAGCACCCAGATACATAAAACACATTCTTAAAGACCTACAAAGAGACTTAGACTCCCACATAATAATAGTGGGAGACTTTAACACTCCACTGTCAACATTAGACAGATCAACAAGACAGAAAATTAACACGGATATTCAGGACTTGAACTCAGATCTGGACCAAGCAAACCTAATAGACATTTACAGAACTCTCCACCCAAAATCTACAGAATATACATTCTTCTCAGCACCACATCACACATATTCTAAAATTGGCCACATAATTGGAAGTAAATCACTCCTCAGCAAATGCAAAATAATGGAAATCATAACAAACAGCCTCACAGACCACAGTGCAATTAAATTAGACTCAGGATTCAGAAGCTAACTCAGAACCTCACAGCTTCATGGAAATTGAACAACTGGCTCTTAAATGTTGACTGGATAAACAACGAAATGAAGGCAGAAGTAAAGATGTTCTTTGAAACCAATGAGAATGAAGACACAACATACCAGAATCTTGGGACACATTAAAGCAGTGTCTAGAGGAAAATTTATAGCAATAAATGCCCACATGAGAAGCAAGGAAAGATCTAAAATTGACACCCTATCATCAAAATTGAACGATCTAGAGGAGCAAGATCAAAAACACTCAAAAGCTAGCAGAAGACAAGAAGTAACTAAGATCAGAGCAGAACTGAAGGAGATAGAGACATAAAACACCCTTCAAAAAATTAATAAATCTAGGAACTGTTTTTTTTTGACAAGATCAACAAAATAGACAGACCACTAGCCAGGTTAATAAAAAAGAAAAGAGAAGAATCAAATAGATGCAATAAAAAACGATAAAGGGGATATCACTGTTGATTCCATAGAAATACAAACTACCATCAGAGATTACTACAAACAACTCTATGCACATAAAACCAGTAAACCTGGAAGAAATGGATAAATTCCTGGACACTTGCACCCTCCCAAGCCTAAACCAGGAAGAAGTCAAAACCCTGAATAGACCAATAATAAGGGCTGAAGTTGAGGCAGCAATTAATAGCCTACAAACCAAAAAAGCCCAGGGCCAGATGGGTTCATAGCCAAATTCTACCAGACATACAAAGAGGAGTTGGTATCACTCTTTCTGAAACATACAATCCAAAAATAGGGAATCCTTCCCAAGTCATTTTATGAGACCAACATCATCCCAATATCAAAACCTGGCAAAGACTCAATAAGGAAAGAAAACTTCAGGCCAATATCCATGATAAACATAGATGCAAAAATCTTCAATAAAATACTGGCAAACTGATTGCAACAGCACATCAAAAAGCTTATCCATCATGATCAAGTAGGCTCATCCTGGGAATGCAAGGCTAGTTCAACATATGCAAGCATATAAACATAATTCACCACATAAACAACCAAAGACAAAAGCCACATGATTGTCTCAATAGATGCAGAGAAGGCCTTCCACAAAATTCAACAGCCCTTTAAGCTAAAAACTCTCAATAAACTAGGTATCAACAGAATGTATCTCAAAATAATAAAAGCTATTTATGGCAAACTCATACTGAATGGGCAAAAACTGGAAGCATTCCCTTTGAAATCTGGCACTAGACAAGGATGTCCTCTCTCACCACTCCTATTTAATATAGTATTGAAAGTTTTAGCCAAAGAAAATAGTCAAGAAAAAGAAGTAAAGCATATTCAATTAGGAAAGGAGGAAGTCAAATCGTCTCTATTTGCAGATGACATGACTGCATATTTAGGAGACCTCATCATCTCAGCCTAAAATCTCTTGAAACTGATAAGTAACTTTAGCAAAGTCTCAGGATACAAAAATCAATGTGCAGAAATCACAAGCATTCCTATACACCAATAACAGACTTAAAGAGAGTCAAATCAAGAACGAACTGCCATTCACAATTGCTACAAAGAGAATAAAATACCTAGGAATACAACTAACAAAGGATGTAAAGGACCTCTTCAAGGAGAACTACAAACCACTGCTCAAGAAAATAAGAGAGGAGATAAATATATGGAGAAATATTTTATTCTAATGGTTAGGAAGAATCAAGATTGTGAAAATGACCATACTGCCCAAAGTAATTGAATAGATTTAATGTTATCCCCATCAAGCTACCTATGACCCTCTTCACAGAACTGGAAAAACCCACCTTAAACTTCATATAGAACCAAAAGAGAGCCCACATAGCCAAGTCAATTCTAAGCAAAAAGAACAAAGCTGGAGGCATCACACTACCTGACTTCAAACCACACTGCAAGCCTACAGTAATCAAAACAGCATGGTACTGGTACCAAAACAGAGATATAGACCAACAGAACAGAACAAAAGTCTCAGAAGTAATGCCACACATCTACAACCAGACAAAAGCAAGCAATGGGGAAAGGATTCCCTGTTTAATAAATGGTGTTGGGAAAACTGGCTAGCCATGTGCAGAAAGCAGAAACTGGACCCCTCCTGACACCTTACACTAAAATTAACTCCAGATGGATTAAAGACTTAAACATAAAACCTAATGCCATAAAACCCCTAGAAGAAAACCTAGGCAAAACCATTCAGGACAGAGGAATAGGCAAGGACTTCATGACTAAAACACCAAAAGCATTGGCAACAAAAGCCAAAATAGACAAATTGGATCTAATTAAATTCCAGAGTTTCTGCACAGCAAAAGAAACTATCATTAGAGTGAACCGGCAACCAACAGAATGGGAAAAACTTTTTGCAATCTGCCCATCTGACAAATGGCTAATATCCAGAATCCACAAAGAACTGAAACAGATTTACAAGAAAAACAAACAAACCCATTCAAAAGTGGGCAAAGGATATGAACAGACACTTTTCAAAAGAAGACATATATGAGGCCAATAAACATATGAAAAAATGCTCATCATCACTTGTCATTAGAGAAATGCAAATCAAAACCACATTGAGATACCATCTCACACCAGTTAGAATGGCGATCATTAAAAAATCTGGAGACAACAGATGCTGGAGAAGATGTGGAGAAATAGGAACACTCTTACACTGTTGGTGGGAGTGTAAATTAGTTCAACCATTGTGGAAGACAGTGTGGTGATTCCTCAAGGACCTAGAAATAGAAATTCCATTTGACCCAGCAATCCCATTACTGGGTATATATCCAAAGAATTATAAATCATTTGTTATAAAGACACACGTACATGTATGTTTACTGTGTCACTGTTTACAATAGCAAAGACTTGGGACCAACCAAAATGCCCATTGATGAGAGACTGGACAGGGAAAATGTTGGCACATATACACCATGGAATACTATGCAGCCATAAAAAACAATGAATTCATATCCTTTGCAGGGACATGGATGAACCTGGAAACCATCATTCTCAGCAAATTGACACAAGAACAGAAAATCAAACACTGCATGTTCTCACTCATAGATGGGTGTTGAACAATGAGGACACATGGACACAGGGAGGGGAACATCACACACTGGGGTCTGTGGTGGGGGACTAGGGGAGGGACAACAGGGGGTAGGGAGTTGGGGAGGGATAACATGGGAGAAATGCCAGATGTACATGATGGGGATGGAGGCAGCAAACCACATTGCCATGTTTGTACCTATGTAACAATCCTGCATGTTCTTCACATGTTTCCAGAACCTAAAGTGCGATAAAATATATATATTAAAAAAAAATTGAAAAGAAACCTATACATTGGCAAAAAGGAAAATAAGGTGAGAAATATTGATTATGTTTGAAAAAAATAATACAGGATCTTCTGCATTGTGGCATAGTTTTAGAAACTGTGTCCTAAGCCCCAGTCCTAATGGTGTTTCTGAGCAGCTTAGGGCATTTTCCCACCTTAGTTGATATGGTTTGGCTCTGTGTCCCCACCCAAATCTTATGTTAAGTTGTGACCCTCAGTGTTGGAGGTGGGGCCTGGTGGGAGGTGATTGGATCATGGAGGCAGTTTCTATTGGTTAAGCACCATCCTCTTAGACCCACTTGTTTAGAAGTATGTAGTATTCCCCCAATCCCATCTGCTGGCCATGTGAAGGCATCCCTGCTTTCTCTTCACTTTCAGCCATGATTGTAAGTTTTTTGAAACCTCTCCATCCATGCCTCCAGTACAGCCTGTGGAACTGTGAGTCAATTAAACTTCTTTTCTTTATAAACTACCCAGTCTCAAGTAGTTCTTTATAACAATGTGAGAAGGGACTAATGCATTATCCAATACATGCTGACAGTTCTGCTACCTGTGGGAAGAAGCAGGGTGAAACTCAGGGCTCAGGGCAAGTGAGTAGTGAGGCATGTGATATATATGTCTGCCCTTCTTTTTGAGATGGAGTCTCACAGTGCTGCCTGTGGTGGAGTGCAGTGGCGCAATCTTGGCTCGCTATAACCTCCGCCTCTTGGGTTCAAGTGATACTCCTGCCTCAGCCTCCTGAGTAGCTGGGATTACAGGTGCTCACCACCATGCCCAGCTAGTATTTTGTATTTTTAGTAGAGATGGGGTTTCACCATGTTGACTAGTCTGGTCTTGAAATCCTGACCTCCTGATTCACCTGCCCCAGTGTCTCAAAGTGCTGGGATTACAGGTGTGAGCTACTGGGCCTGGCTTGGTCCATCTTTTTTTTGTCATCTGGCTTTCTGTATTACCCACTGGGACACTGGGCTTTTGGTGGGGTATAATCAGAACTTTGCTAACAGTGCAGATTTTAAATATTCAGCATATATATTTCCCAAAGCACAGGAAAATGGGTTAGACCAAGGTTTCTAGTTTTGGACTTGAGACAACAGTTATAGAGCAGATGGTGGCACTCCATTGTTGTGAAATGACACATTCCCTTGGGACTCTGAGCTCAGCTTTCTGCTTCGTCTTATTAAGGAGCTAGAGCAGAAGAATGGCTTGCTGGGGCAACTTACAGGATGATTCAGATTTTTAACAGATTAATCACGTTCTTAACTCAGAGGTAACCAAGGATTTTCATGTTTTCAATGGTGGGCCACATGATCAGAAATCCAAATATGTGTGCACTTAGTTGACATTTCCTTTGTTACAATGATGAATTGATGGACTTTGAGTATTAGATGTGACTTAAAGATGAGTCAGTTAGGTAGAATCTTTGTTCATATTATTTTTCTGCATGTCAGTAATCCTTCTTAAATTTCTTTTTTTTCTCTTCTTTTTTTTTTTTTAAGGAGAGAAGGAAAGAAAAGAAAAAGTGAAGGAGAGGAAGAAAGAGGAAGAAAAAGAGGGAGAGAGAATGGAAATGTTGCTTTATTCTAAAAATGGGTATTAATAATGGCCATTCAATATTTCATTTAACCCTATGAGTAGGTGTGATGTGGTATTGACAAGAATGTGTATTTTGTATATTTAAAGTGGAGAGCTCTATAAATATTTATTAAGTTTACTTGTTCAGGATCTGAGTTCAAGTCCTGGATCCTTATTAATTTTCTGTCTTGTTGAGTCTAAATCTCTTTATAGGTCTTATGTATCTGGGTGTTAGGGTCATTAGCTCTTATTGTTGCATTGATCCTTTTACCACTATATCTTTGTTGCTTTGAGATCTATTTTATCAGATACGAGAATTGTAACTCCATCTTTTTATTTATTTATTTATTTTTGCTCTCCATTTGGTTGGTAAATCTTTCTCCATCCCTTTGTTTTGAGTCTTTGTGTATCCTTGCATGTGAAATGGGTCTGGATCCAGCATACTGTTGGGTTTTGGCTGCATCTTTTGATTAAGGGATTTAGTTGATTTAAATTTAGGATTACTGCCATTTGATGTTAACTGGCTGTTTTATCCATTCCTTGATGTAAATTCTTCAGGTTGATGTCCTTTACTTTTTGGTATATTTTTAGAAAGGCTAATACTGGTTGTTTCTTTCTATGTGTAATGCTTCTTTCAGAAGCTCTTGTAAAGCAGGCCTGGTGGCAATAAAATCTCTCAGTACTTGCTTGTTCATAAAAGATTTTATTTTGCCTTCAGTTGTGAAGCTTAGTTTGGCTGGATATGAAATTCTGGGCTGAAAGTTCTTTTCTTTAAGGATGTTGAATATTGCCCCCCACTCTCTTCTGGCTTGTAGGGTTTCTGCTGAGAGATCTGCTGTAAGTCTCATGGGCTTCCCTTTGTGGGTAACCTGACCTTTCTCTCTGGCTGCCCTTAGTATTTTCTCCTTCATTTCAACCCTGGTGAATCTAACGATGATGTGCCTTGGGGTTGCTCTTCTTGAGGAATATCTTTGTGGTGTTCTCTGTATTACCTGGGGTTGAATATTGTCCTGCTTTGCTAGGTTGGGAAAGTTTTCCTGAATAATATCCTGAAGAGTCTTTTCCAGCTTGGATTCATTCTCTCCGTCGCATTCAGGTACACCTATCAAACGTAGATTAGGTCTTTTCACATAGTTCCATATTCCTTGGAGACTTTGCTCATTCCTTTTTATTCTTTTTTTCTTTATTCTTGTCTTCTCATTTTATTTCATTAAGTTGGCCTTCAACCTCTGATATCCTTTCTTCTGCTTGATCAATTCGAGTGTTTAAACCTGTGCATACTTCCCGGAGTTCCCATATTGTATTCTTCAGTTCCATTAATTCACTTATATTCCTCTCTAAATTGTCTATTCTCATTAGGATTTCATCAAACCTTTTTTTTAAAGTTCTTAGTTTCTTTACATTGGGCTACAACATGTTCTTTTAACTCACAGAAGTTTCTTATTATCCACCTTCTGAAGCCTGATTCTGTTAATGGAATTCACTCGTTCTCCATCAAGCCTTGTTCCCTTGTTGATGAGGAACTGTGATCCTCTTTAGAAGGAGAGGCATTCTGATTTTGAGTATTCTCAGCCTCTTTATGCTGGTTTCTTCCCATCATTGTAAATTTATCCACCTGTCGTCTTTGTAATTACCAGCTTTCAAATTAGGTCTCTGAGTGGATGTCCAAGTTGTTAATTCCCAGGGCCGAAATCTGAGCAACCCGCTGTGCCAGCCAAAACAGTGGTGTTAAGACTGATGGTGCTTTTCTGTCCGGGAATCTCCAGTGTGGCTTCCTTCTTGAGTCAGTAATAGGTGACTCTGCCTTCCCGGAGCTCCAAAGGTCGGTCAGAAGGGGAACCAGTCCCGTTTTCTCTGCATCAAGAGCTGCTGTGCTGAGGTGCTGGCAAAACTGCTGCATCGGCCACAAGAGTTGCACTGGTGACCCGCAGTTCTCCTCCACTGGGAATCTTCTGGTTCGTGAGTGACAAAAATTTGTCTGAAAGTGTGGCATCCTCTCGTTCTCTGCACTTTCCCTGGGAGCTGCAATCCCGAGATGTTAGCAGTCAGCCATCTTCATCCTTCTTAAATTTCATGTTTGAAGCTTGGTGTTAAACATGGAAAGTTCAAAATACATAATTAATTGAAGCTTTAGTGGAAACTTGACAATGTGAGTCTGGTAGCAGTCGCTCAATAGAAGCAGGCTGACATGTCAATTTGGACTTCCATGACTAAATTCAGGGAAGAAAGAGCCCGAAGAGTGAGGGATGGTGATATTAGGTCATGCATGCTATTTAAAATAAACAATAACAACACTTTTTGTGGGGGTATATTTAGGTGCCCAAATGTTATCTATACCTAAGCAGTGGTTTTCCAATGTTTCATTCATTGATTTTTCCTTTAAATGAAACATTATTCTAAAGGCTAGTATTAAATCAGATGAAGACAAAGCTGCTTTAGCTGAGGCCTAGGTTGGGGGCTGAGCCCTCATTCTCAGATTTTTCTCCTCAAGGCAGTCCACACTTCTGCAGAATTGCTAGGCCTCTTGAGGAGTGACTGGAATACAGTTTGTTTGTGGGAGACCAGAACATGCAGCCCAAAACATGAAGGTTTGTTGAGCTGAAGACAAGAGAAAGCAGATGCGGGAGAGCTCTCTCTATTTGCCTGAAGTAGGACATAGATTTGCAAAGACAAAAGTTGTCCTGCCATACTTCTACCAGAGAGAGTGAAGGTTAACCACTGAACACAGCTTTAGACCTTTGTTGTCTGGAGACGGTACCAGAAGCATCTGTAGGAGCAAGCTTTGCTAACCAGCCTTCACCTGCCAGTTATTTGCCTTTCACTGTTGCTGTCCCTAGGAACTTTTCCTTTGTTTTGTCCTTTTTCTGTTTTGTTTTGTCACTTCTCTAAAAATTAACTGTTCTTTCTTGAAGACTATATGCTGAATTCAGGGCTACTTCTTTGAGAATTATTCATTCTCTGGGTGTCTTATATGTCATGTATGTATAAGACATACATCTTGATAAGCTTCGGTTTGTTTTTCTCTTGTTAATCTGTCTTTTGTTATAAGTAGTGCATTTCAACTAAAAACCTATGGGGGGTGTTGAAGAAAAAAATATTCTTCTCCTACACATCTAAAGGAGTGACTCTTTGGGATCTCTTGGAACATACTAAATCGACTGCTACCGGACCGTTCGAGTGTCCCTTGAGTGTGGTATTCATTCCTGGAATCTCTCCACTATAATTCATCCAAAGAAACTTTGTACTTGGCCATAAATAATATTGTGCCATTTTTGAGTCAGGAAAGACTCTCATTCAGCTTAGGTGGGTGTTCAAAGTAAACCATCTCTCAAAGCCAACACATGTATAAAAATAAAGTCTTACCCTAATACGCTTTTCTGTTTCCAATGGAGAATGAAACTAGGAAGATGGTGGGAAGGCAGCTGGCACTCTGAGAGCCAATGTGCAGGACAAATGAAGCATCTGAATCTCACATTCTGGTTTATTCACTGGGGCATGAGCTTGAGGGTAGATAATACATATTTTCCTCTTTTTGTAAAAGGCCTGGACTGGGCCAGATGACACTTGGAAGCTGACCTTGGAAGGCTCTGTTTGGAAGGCTCATGTGTGTCATATGATAAAAGCTGTGGGGATGGTGACCAGGCCAGTGGTTCCCAGTGCCAAGCTTGGTCTCCACAGCTTCAACTTCATTCCAAAATAATTGAAAACATGTGGTAAAATATGCATTTTCTTAATGTTCAAAATTTCCTTGGGATGTACTTTCCATACTATTTTAGTTTAAAATGCTGTGGCCAAAAACAGTTTGTATGTCAGTATTTAAGTGTTTTAAAACAAATCTTTTAAACCTAAAAATTCTGAAGGATGAACACAGGGCTGAATCATAGTTCTGAGAATTAGGGCAGGTGAGCAGTCTAAAAGAAATGGCTTAAAGCAATACTTCTCAAAGCAAAATGATGAGTTTTGTAATTACAGTTTATAATTTATTCCAAATGTCTTATACCCCTGCTCCCTTAAGAATAATTCTTCCATCTGGACATTACGTTTGTGACATCCAACAAAGAGGAAAAAAAAGCATCTCTCCATATTTATCCTGCACAAGTTTCCATCTGCAGCAGAAGTAACAGTGCCAAATGTTCATGGGGACCAAGCAGATAAAGAATGTGAGGGAAGCCAGCTGGTGGTGACTGTGGCCACCAAGACAGCAAGTGCCCATTTAAAGAGAGTTGCCATTTACAAAGACCAATCTTGTGTTGCCAGAGATTCTGATTTTTCAAGATATGTCGGAAATGAACATTTTAATGTAAAATCTCCTTACTTTAAAAATTTTGGAAATGAAAGATAGAAGTACAATGTATGTTCCATAAATACCCCTGAAGAACAGACTTGGACTGGGGCTGTGAGTTTGCAATCTCTGGTCTGAAGGGTGTGCTGTTGGTCTAAAATGTTAGGTGGCAGCAGAGCCCCATGGGTCTTGCAAAGGATGGGACAAATACTCATCAAGATGCGTTGGGATTTTGGGGGTGGGGAGTAAGGTTCGTACTATCTCTGTTTCCAGCAGTTTAAGTGGGGAGAATGAGAGACAACTTTAAGATGAAGTCAGAGAATGCAGCAGTGCACATATGGGTAGAAGTAAGTGAGGAGAAAAGTGAGCTCCAATGAGAGGAGAAGGTCTGGAGCCATGGCCACCAGACAGCTTGCATGACATTGATGAATGGCTGGGGAGGAGTTTAGAAGAAGGGTTGGCTAATGCCAACATTTGACAAGTATCTACTCCTGGATAGTGCTTTTAGCTCTCTCAATACAGAAAGATAAATGTCTATAGTCATTAACTAATTGTCTTCAGGGTATCTTGTTACCTTTCTCTTCCTCACCAGGCTAACTACCTCATTCAACTCCACTTTCTTTTTTATGTTGGATCTCAACCAGTCGATCATTTAGAGTTGACTGCTCTCACAGCTGAATCTCTCCCATGATTGTAAGCCCACTTCAAATAAGGGGGCTCCCACCCTGTTCCCTATACTATCTTTGGGTACTGTCTAATTAGGTACACCATTATTACACTGAGAAGAGTGAGACCAATCAGGAAAATGAGAGACGTTTCTTGGACTGAATATGAAGATTCAGAAGCAAATAGGGTAAAAGGTGGGATGGGGTTCATAGGTCAAATGTTCTAACTCCAGTAGGGAACTAACGATATGGGAACTTATGAAGCTACCCTCGCCCCACCAGTCCCACTGGCGACATGAAATGTCACAGGCTGGGAAGAACCTGAAAAGTCCTCCCACCTCCACTGTATCCATGTAGCTGAGATCAAGAAAAGGCAATGTCAATTGTCTTTTAGAATTAGAGTCTAAAAAAGAAAAAAAATAAAAGTCCAGAAGACTTCTAATTCTTGCCAAACTGTAGTAAAACTATTGAGAAAAGGATGCTAACAGTATGCTAATGGAGACATTACTCAAAAGAAAACTGGGATGGCTATAATGATAACTGACAAGGTGGATTTCAGAACAAAGTAATTAACAGAAATAAAGAAGATCATTTCATAATGATAAAGGGGTCAATTCAAGAGCTTATAACAATGATAAACACTTAGGTGCCTAATAACTGAGCTTCAAAATACATAATGCAAAAACTGATAGAACTACAAGGAGAAATAGCCAGACCACAAGCATGTTAGAGATTTTAACACCTCTTTATTAATAATGAAAAGAACAAGTTGATGGAAAAATTGTCAAAGATATAGAGGAGGACCTGAACAACACTGTTAATGAGCCTGACCTAATTAGCATTTATAGAACACTCCATTTAACAAGAGCGGTATCCACATTCTTTTCAAGTGTATATTTAATTTATCCAAGTAAATGCACATAGAGCATTTATTTAGATAACATAATTAGCCATAAAAGAAGTCTCAATACATTGAAAATAAGAATACAGTAAATGTTCTCTGATCCAATGAAATTAAATTAGATATCAATAACAGAAAAATTTCTAGAAAATCCAGATTTTTGAAAATTAAACACACACTTCTAAAAAAATTCTTCTTGGGCTGAATATGAAGATTCAGAAGCAAATAGTATAAAAATGTGGGATGGGGTTCATAGGTCAACTGTTCTAACTCCAGTACGGAACTAACTATATTATGAACTACCCTAGCCCCACCAGTCCCACTGGGAACTGGTGATCAAAGAAAAATTCAAAGGAGAAATTAAAGAGTGTTTTCAATGGAATTAAAATGCAAATGCACCATGTAACAATTTATGACGTGCCACTAAAGTAGTACTTGGGAAAGTTAGGACACTAAATTATATCAGAAAAGAAGAAAAGTCTTAAATCAGTGACTTCGCCTTCCAACTCAGGAAACAAACAATTTTTTAAAAAGCAAAGTAATTTCAAAGTAAGTAGAAGAGAGGAAATAAAGAAATTATATATATATATACTTGAAAAACAATAGAGAATATTTATCTTTGAGAAAAATCAATAAAATTGATAAATCTTAGCCATACTAATCAGGAAAAAAAGAAGACACAAATTGCTAATATAAAAAATGAGAGATGTGATATCATTACAGATTCTACAGATATTACAAGATAATAAAGGACTATTGTGAACAATTTTATACCAATAAATTTGACAACTTAGATGAAATGGACACATTCCTTGAGACATAAATGACCAAAGCTCACTCAAAAAGAGAGAGATGACTTAAGTAGTCCTGTATGTACTAAAGACATTGAATTTGTAGTTACAAACTTTCCCACACAGAAAACTTCAAGCATGGGTGGCTTCACTTGTGAGTCATAACAATCATTAAAAAAAAATTCAGTTCTACCCGAAGTCTTCCAGACAATTAAAGAAGAGAGTACTTCATGTGTCACACTATGAGGCTAACATTACCTTATAATAAATGATAAAGGATAATAAAACCAGACAAACACATTATAAAAAAACTACAGACTAATATCATCATGAGCATAGTTACAGAAATTCTTAACAGATTTTTAGGAAATTGTATCCAACAATCTATAACAAGAATGAAGTATTATAGCCAACTGGAGTTTATCCCAGGAATGCAAAATTGGTTTAAAATGTGAAAATCAAACTGTATAATTCACTACATTAACAAACTAAAACAAAAACAACAAAATACAATAGCAAAAACCAAAAAACCAAACCCAAAGTCAAATCATATTTTCACTGCAATAGACCAGGACAAAGCATTGTGAGATTCAGTATCTATTTATGATAAGATCTCTCAGTTAACTAGAAATAGAAGGAAACGCCAACTTGGTTAAAGGTGTCTCTACAAAAATCCTTTTCTATTCTCGTTTGCCTCGTAAACAAGTACCACGCAGAAGCAGCGGATATAGTGGAATTAGTTTAAGCTTCTAGGTCAGAAATGCTTGAGTTCAAATTATGGCTTTTCTACTGCTGTGATCATAAATTACATAGCCTTTTTGGCTGGACACAGTGGCTCATGCCTATAATCCCAACACTTTGGGAGGCCAAGGCAGGAGGATCACTTGAGTCCAGGAGTTTAGGACCAGCCTGGGTAACGTAGCAAGATCCCATCTCCAAAAAAATTAAAATAAAAAGTAAATAAATAGCCTTTCTGAGCTTGAGTTTTCTTATTTGTAAAACCGAAAATAGAGCCTATGTTTTGAAAGTGTTTCTGGTACAAACAAGTTATCTCATGTCACTGCCTAGCACTGCTTACACACATTAAAGTAAGTACACTGCTCCATTTTTTGTTCACCTGGTTCTGATGAGGGTGAGATTGGCAGTTTTCGGCATCTTTATTAGCCACAAATGTTCACTGCAGATCTTCTATGGATGAGGCCTCTGTGGGCTTCCTCTAATAGATTATAAAAGCATTCATTTCCTCCATTTCGGAATAATCTGATGGAGTGGAATGGAGAAGAGGCTAAGAGGCAATTAGAGGAAGATAAGGCATCTCTAGTCTTCAAATAGGCTCTTCCTGGAAAACTCAGCTAGGGTTTTGGCAATAGACTCATGTCCTGGTCTTGCAGAGCAATGGGTGTTCAAGCTTAGATTTCTAGCTAAGGTAACATTTCAGGGCAGAACACGTAGGATGCTAATCCATTGAGACAAGTATCTTTACAATTCAATGGTGAGGACAACTTTTTTAAGTTCCAAAGTGCTTTGATAGAAAGCACTTTGGGAGGCCAAGGTGGGTGGATCACCTGAGGTTGGGAGTTTGAGACCAGCCTGACCAACATGGTGAAACCCTGTCCCTACTAAAAATACAGAAATAGCCAAGCATGTTGGTGCATGCCTGTAATCCCAGCTACTCGGGAGGCTGAGACAGGAGAATCACTTGAACCCAGGAGTCAAAGGTTGCAGTGAGCTGAGATCATGCCATTGCTGTCATTCCAAGCCTGGGTGACAGAGTAAGACTCCATCTCAAAAAAAAAAAAAAGAAAGAACTTTTTATACATCAGGGCTCAGCTGCACAAAGTCACACTTAAACCAAGACAAGTTGGTCATTTGTATGCAGTCAGTCCATCCCTTGCCTATAGAGCTACTATACTGTAATTAGTAATGGGGACGTATTTGGAGTTAGTGTTGCCAGAGGCTGGTATTGAATTTTTGCTCACTAACTGCATGCTCCTTGGTGATTCTGGCGGCAATGTAGGGCTTCCAAAAGAGGTGTATTATCATGATAAAGAAGAAGAGCTCACTTGATGACCAGGACCAGCAGGGTCCCTGCCCGCTAATAAGCAGCAGTGTCAAGTACTACATTCCGTGATGCACACTGCAACATTAAAAACTCAGAAAAACTTGGCAGTGGAGGCAAGTGGAGGCTGACTTCTTAGACAGAGTTCTGTGTCAACAAGATATCGGCATGGTGGGTATGAGAACCAGAGGAATATCCCCACAGACCTACAGACACATACACACCCACCCCACACACACACCACACCATGTACACAAGACACCTACCATTCATTCACACACCACACACACACATTCACACCACACCCACCATCCACACACCACACACACATTCCCATCATACACACCATCCACTCACACACCACAAACACATTCATACCACACACACACATTCACACCATACCCACCATCCACTCACACACCACAAGCACATTCAAATCACACACACCATCCACTCACACACCACGAACACATTCACACCACACCCACCATCCACTAACATACCACAAACACATTCACACCACACACACCATCCACTCACATGCCACACACACAGATACATTCACACCACACCCACCATCCACTCACACACCACAAACACATTCACACCACACTCACCATCCACTCACATACCACAAACACATTCACACCATGCACACCATCCACTCACACGCCACAAACACATTCATCCACACTCACCATCCACTCACACACCACAAACACATTCACACCACACACGTCATCCACTAACATACCACAAACACACACATTCACACCACACATATCATCCACTCACACACCACACACACATTCACACCACACACATCCACTCACTCACCACAAATTCACACCACAAACACCATCCACTCACACATCACACATTCACACCACACACACCCTCCACTCACACACCACAAACTTTCATACCACACACACCACACTCACTATCCACTCATACACATACAACACATTGCACACACATTTACACTTCACACACCAAACCCACCATCCACTCACACTCATACCACAAACCACACTCACTATCCATTCACAACATATACCACACATACCACCCACACTCACACCACACACACCACAGCCACCCATGAATCACATACTACACACACACAGATAATATATCACACACCCCACACCCACCATTCACTCACACACATACACATTCACACCACACACATCACATACATACTATACATACCACACATACATTCATCTCACAAACACACACCACACACACATCACATTCACACCACACACATATCACGCACACATTCACAACACACAACATAGAAACATACACACGGTACACACCACACACAACACATACACTACATATACATTCATACCACACACATAGACACATTACACACATTTACACCCCACACACCCCACACATAGCCATGACATCAAGCCTGAGATGCTATTAGGCACAAGGCAAGGAGGGTGAAGAAGGATCTGGAAAGAAATGAGGATAACGTGAAATAGATTAAGTTTTAAATCAGGAAAGACTTCTCCGAAGTGACCTGCTAACCATGGGCTCCCGGGAAGCCAGAGGGCCATCACTCACTCTTTTGGGCTCTCCAGGTAGAGTGCTCTTGCCTTGTCTCATTATTTCATAGGACTGTGTAAATAGCACAAGGGAAATACTGACCCAGAGGGCACAGTTTTCAGTTTGTAGCGAAAGTGTTATTTCTCTGTCAGAATGCCTGTTGTCCTTCAGGCTCGTAGACTGTCATCCCTTCTGTGGGATGAAGGACTTATAGACAGGAGGGGGTAAAAAGATTTAAACATTTTTGTAAAGATTTTTAAGTGTGCAGAGAACAAGGGAGAAGCGAATTCCGTAGCATTATACCCATCATGAGGGAGAAGATAGAGCTGGTGTTTGAAATGATCACACATTTCGTAGATCCAAATATCATAGACACAAAATAAAAGATTATTAGAAAACTCATAATGTTAAAAAGGCAATGCACAACTCCAACTATTTCTATTTTTGTTTGTTTAACATTTATTTTAGGTTTAGGGGTACATGTGAAGGTTTGTTCCGTAGGTGAACACATGTCCCAGGGGTTTGTTGTACACATTATTTCACCACCCAGGTATTAAGCCCAGTACCCAATAGTGATCTTTTCTTCTCCTCTCCCTCCCTCACCCTCCCCATGTAAGTAGACTCCAGTCTCTGTTGTTTTCTTTGTGTTCATAAGATCTTCTCATTTAGCTTCTGGGAACTCCATTTTATTTTCTGGTATAATTCACTGCAGTTTAGACATATGAACTAGTGGTAATTAGTGGTAACTCAAGTCTAGGGGACAGAATTTATCTCAGTTAATATTCAACATGAGGACAGCCATTGCCACGGTTTGAACATGTCCCCAAAGTTCAACCATTGTTGGAAACTCAATCCCCAAGGCAATTGTGTTGAGAGGCGGGACTCTTTAAGAGAGGGGATGAGGTCATGGGGCTCTGCTCTAGTGAGTGGATGAATGCTGTTCCTGAGGGATTGGGTTCATGATGGAGGATGGGTTCCTGACGTGGCGACAAATTCGGCCTCCCTCCTCTCTTTCTCTCTTGCCCTTGGTAGACCTTCCACCATGGGATAACACCACAAGAAGGCCCTTGATCTTGGACTTCCCAGTCTCTGGAACTGTAAGAAATAAATCTCTGTTCTTTTAAAATTACCCAGTCTCAGGTATTCTGTTAGAGCTGCGCAAATCGGACTAAGACAGCCACTTCTCCCTGTTTCTTGTATCTTTCGCTGAGAAGTTTCCGGGACCGGAAGTGAAGGACAGGGGCTCCGGGAATCACACAGCAGCTGGAGATGGAGGCAGCAGGAAGCGCAGCTGGAGACCCGGTACACTCGAGACGGGGTGAGGCCTCAGAGAAGAAGCCTGTTGTTACCCTCTTTCTGCTGCAGAGGGACCGCGGAGCCACTCCCAGTGCGCTGCCAGCCAGGCCTGGAGGTGCCTGCCCATGCGGCACTGCTGTGCGTTGGCTGGTCCTCACCTGGGCAGCCTCATGGAAACTCAGTGCTAAGCACCGAGAGCCAGGCGCGGGCTCCAGCAGCCGGGACCACAGGCCTCCTGGACTTGGCGCCCCTTGTTCTTGGTTTGCACGTGGAGCCGGAGGTGAGGAGGGATTGGCCTAAGGGTGGGGCCGCTGAGGTGGGAGTGGAACATTCGCCAGAGTGTTTCCCGAGAGCAGTTTCCTGGCTAGAAACGGACGTTCTGGTGGCCAAAAGCATAATGTAAAAACATTAACATATGTATCCTTCAAAGCATTCTTACTTTACCGTTCAGTTCTCAGGAGCTTCTCTCACGCTTTGAAAACGGAGCGGAAGCCAGCGTTTTCCTGCTCCGCGTTTTGTGGGCTTCGCGCCGTCGGGCCTGCACGGCCGTCCTGCTCTTGTTTAGTCTCCTGTCTCATTTGCAGGGCAGCGATTCTCAACTGCGGGAAGGAGCTTAGATGTTTTTGGCAGTTCCCGTGGAGAAACCCTGTATAAGTTATCTCCGGGAGCTGACGGGGTTGAGTTATTTCCCAGCGGCCTCGTGACTGGCCATGGGGTAAAAAGAGGAGTGTGGTGGAGAGCGGAGACCGAAACCCAGAGCTCCAGCCCCGGGGAGGCAGGGGGTCCCCAGGGTCTCCAGGACTCAGTGGGGGATCTTATTTTACTCTTGGGGTCCGAGGCTTGGCATGTTGTTCAGATGGACTCACAGATTAAAGAAAAAAAAATGAAGATCTGCTGGAAGGGGACTGAATCCGGCAATATTCCCTCCGTGCCCACTTCGGATTGTTAACCCTGATGCTTTTGATTTAGGGACCGTGAATTGTGGAAGGGCAGTGATTTCAGACTTTAGAGATCATCCGATTTAACCTTATTATTTTATAGAAGATAAATCAAGAAAGAGAGTTGTTCAATGAGTTTCCTGTCTGTTCGGGTGCAGTCCCATCTCTCCTGTCCTCTTTCTACACACCCAAAGTTCCCTGTGTGTTCCTTCCCGCTTCCTTTTGAACCAGACCTTTTGCTACCTCCGTGGTTTTTGTCCACGTTTCCCTTACATCTGCCACTTGCACCAGACCCAGACCCCTCTTTCCTGGCTGTGTGTTACTGTAATTTAGTGCACATTTATTGTAAACAAGTACGGAACAGGTGCATAGTCAAGATGTAATGTGTTTAGAGGTTGCTGATTCTCCGAGAGCTTCCCCCGAAAACTATGAGTGGTTGAGAGGAAAGAATATTCACTCCACAGAGGCATATGCTTTCCAGGTAATTCGATCTTTTTTCTTATTCTGACAGGCTAGAGGGTGTCATTTTGGACTTCTCACTCTGGCCAAGGCTTCATAATCCTTTCTCCATCTCTTTTCCTCCCCTACCCATCCTCTGGCCCTCATACCATGAGATGAACTTCTACAATCTACAAACACTTTGCTTGCAAATTAGATTTTGATTTGTATTGGAAAAGAATTCCCCAGGGAAGGCCAGCCAGCCTCCAGTCCTCTTTTCATCCGTGCTTTGCTGCTGCTTTGTGGAGAATCGCTCCCTCCGATGGCTTTTGTAGTCATGGCTATTTGGGAGGGTCTTCCTGTCTGATGGAAAAGCCAGGCTGGGGAGGTGGGAGTCTTACTCAGTGACTCCAGGCTCCTGAGGTTCCTCTCCCATGGATCCAGCTGTTTCATCAGTTCCCCCAAGCTGCTGTCTTTTCTATTGTAATGCTAAGCATATCTTTTATTTCCCAGATAATCCTTCATCACTGATTTCTGGAAGGTTAGCTTTGAAGAAGCAGGATGGACTGCCCCCCAAAATTTGTATGTTGAGACTGATGATGCCACACACATACCAAGCTCCTGTAAAAAGGTTTATCACACACACGATCAGGCTTTTGGGGAGAGCAAGGCAACCATCCCAGGTTGGTTCGAAAATGTCCCGTGAGATCAGGGAAAGGAGATTGTTGAGATTTCTGTATCACTATGGATGGGGCTGGGGTGAGGGTTCCAGTGGATGGAAAGGGTCTTGCATGGCTTGCATGTCCTGCTGCTGCCAAGAGGGAACACCCAGACTTCTTATTGGCCTACTCAGGTGTGGAGTGGAAGAGGGTGGATGAAGCTTAAAAGCCCCACCAATACATGGAGCCAGATTCTTTATTACAGGCTTATTTTAGATTTAGAAATATTTGTTCAAAATATGAACAAATTGGTGCCAGACAAGATATACCTATCCTTGACTAATAACCAAATCCAGGAGTTCAGAAGTTCTTAGGTAACAAAGCCAGCAACACAGGGTTCAATCAGCTTCTCAAATACACAACATAAACCAGGCAGCTACTCACCTTAAAACATATTCTGGCCTCATGATATTCTCTTTTTGCTGGGAAGTTTAAATTAATGACTTTCTTGGGAAACATATGAGGTGATGAAAATAGTTTTTATCATTTGTTTTAATACTATTTCTTTATTCAAAGTCTCGACTGTCTTAGGATTGAATTCAAATCAAAATGAAGATCTGTGTGTTGCTAATTTCCAAATTTATAGCCCAAGCCTTTGCTGACAGCTGAGGCCATGACTTGTAAGATGCTGCTGTGAGCCCTGGGTCCTTTCTGGGCTCTGCATCGCTGCAGGTCCATGAGCTCGCTGGGAAAGGACACCTTCCGGGCAGGTTCTTCATTCTTTCCAGGGAAGGCACAGGGCCACCTTCACACCCAGATCCGGAGCCACCAGGGACTGGCTCCCTCAGTGAGCACAGCATACACACCCGCAGGTGGTGGTGGTAAACCATGAGCAGGGCAGCTTTTCAGACTAGTTTAGAAAGTGACCATAGGTAAATTTGCTTGGGGAGGGCAGGCTGTGTGGAACACCAGCATGTCAGTCATGAATGGAGACGGTGCAGTCACTCAGGGCTGCAAGCTCAGAAAGGGCTTTGTGCTTGGGGCTTAAGGCTCTGTGATTATTATCCTGAGATTCTTAATCTTATGAGAATTTGTGTTTTATTTATTTATTTATTGAGTTTTGAGATGCAGTCTCCCTCTGTCACCCAGGCTATAGTGCAGTGGTGTGATCTTGGCTCACTGCAACCTCCGCCTCCCAGGTTCAAGCGATTCTCCTGCCTCATCCTCCCGAGTAGCTGGGATTACAGGCATGCACCACCACACCTGGCTAATTTTTGTATTTTTAGTAGAGATGGGGTTTCACCATATTGGCCAAACTGATCTCAAACTCCTGACCTCAAAT
The DNA here is from genome assembly GCA_031835075.1 of Saguinus oedipus. Classification (NCBI taxonomy): domain Eukaryota; kingdom Metazoa; phylum Chordata; class Mammalia; order Primates; family Cebidae; genus Saguinus; species Saguinus oedipus. The sequence goes on along the minus strand of CM063172.1, from coordinate 169,522,828 downwards.
GATCCGCCTGTCTCAGCCTCTGAAAGTGCTGGGATTATAGGCGTGAGCCACGGTGCCTGGCTGGAATTTGCATTTTGTAACTGAAGTCTGATGGCAGGGGTGCACCAGGTACTCCCACTGCCTCTCTGGGACTTGCTCTCAGTCGCAAGCACCCAGCCTTCTGGGGTACCTCGCCCTGCCCAGCTTCCCTTTGCACTCTGCTCCAGAGCCCTGTCGCCCTCTGCCTAGGGATATTGGTGGGGAGGTTCATGGTCCCCTGTCACTCTCGACCCCTGTAGATCCTGGTAGAGGAGTCTGGTGCAGCCTGGGCCCTAAGTGCCTTGGCTGCCCTGGGATGGTGAGTGACTTCGGGGACCTCCAGCCTGCTCCTAGTCTAGGTACTGGGCACTTCCAAGAGCTGAGGTTGCAATCCCTTGGGGCCACCCGCTCCCCAGGGGTTGGGGCTGTGGGCTTGGGAAGCAGAGACTCCCTTTGCGTCCCTAACTGGGGCTCTGCATTTTCATTAAAGAGGTAGGCATCAGATCAGCTCTTCTACTTACTACTTTCTCTGCTGGTTGGTCCTGGTCTCAGGCAATAAAGCTTCCCTTTAAGAAACTTTACCAATGCTGTTCAGATTTCTTGCCTTTATTCACATTTTGTTTCTTCTGCCCTGAAATGTCCTCTCCTGGTCTCTCATGTTTTTCAGCTTCTACTTATATTTTAAGGCTTATGTCAAGACTTATCTATCTCTCCCGCAAGACTTCAGGCCCACTATGGACAACAGAGCTGGTTCTCTGCATGGAACTTGGTGCTTTATCTTCTCCAGTATTATTTGCAAATGAAACATAGGTTTTCTATTGTACTTCCAGTGCTCATTGTTTGGCATTGTTATTTAACTTGTTGGGTGTTTATGTTTTGTTTATATTACTCTATTCTTGGCTCAGTTTTCTGGGTATGGTAGACACAGGCAAAAATATGTATTGATTACACACTGGGTGTGTCTTGGGAACATTTTGGAAAATAAGCAAAGGATTAAGGCCATACTTCCTGTAGAAGCTACTGATTGGTTGAAATCAAGTGTCTGATTTAAGTGATTTGGGGAAGAAGTAATGATACATTAGAAACTTACAATTAAAAAAGAAAGAAATCTTAAGTGGGGCATGGTGGCTCATGCTTGTAATCCCAGAACTTGGAAGGCTGAAGTGGGTGGCTCACCTGAGGTCAGGAGTTCAAGACCAGCCTGGCCAACATGGAGAAACCCCGTTTCTATGAAAAATATAAAAATTAGCTGGGTGTGGTGGCACACACCTGTAGTCTCAGCTACTTGAGAGGCTGAGACAGGAGAATTGCTTGAACCTGGGAGATGGAGGTTGCAGTGAGCCCAGATCACGCCATTGCATTCCAGCCTGGGTGACAGAGACAGATTATGTATTTAAAAAAATAAGTCTTTCAGCCAGAAGATAGTGATTTCTACAGCAGGGGGCTCATTTGATGTGAATGCTGTTTTTAGCAATCACTGGGTTATTGTATCTCTGAAGGATTAAGCTTGACTCTCACCATGACATGAGTGTATCTCTCCTTCCAGATCCATAGTTGTAATGTTGTGTACCCGCAAACTTGAGGGTGAGTAAAATCTGGGCACTCAAGCAACAATGCCACAGTCATTGCTCAGCTTCTGAAAGTCTGCCCAGCCTAGTGAGGATGTATTTGGTACTTTGCCCTCCTTTCTGCCCAGTTTTTCCCCGATTGGTGATTTCCTGCTGCCTCTTGAATTCCTGAAGCTCCTACTGCAGTTCCCGCCATAGGGAGGTCTCTAAATGCTGTGAAGCACCCAGAACTCAAAGGGTTTCATTTCAGTAAAGAATGTTTCTTTTCCGGTCACTAGAGTGAATCGGCAACCATCAGAATGGGAAAAAATCTTTGCAGTTTACACATCTGACAAACAGCTGATATCCAGAATTTACAAAGAACTCAAACAGATTTACAGGAAAAAAACAAACAAGCCCATTCAAAAATGGGCAAAGGATATGAACAGACACTTTACAAAAGAAGACATACATGAGGCCAACAAACACATGAAAAAATGCTCATCATCACTGGTCATTAGAGAGATGCAAATCAAAACCACATTGAGATACCATCTCACGCCAGTTAGAATGGCGATCATTAAAAAATCTGGAGACAGCAGATGCTGGAGAGGATGTGGAGAAATAGGAACACTCTTACACTGTTGGTGGGAGTGTAAATTAGTTCAACCATTGTGGAAGACAGTGTGGTGATTCCTCAGGGACCTAGAAATAGAAATTCCATTTGACCCAGCAATCCCATTACTGGGTATATATCCAAAGGACTATAAATCGTTCTACTATAAGGACACATGCACACGAATGTTCATTGCAGCACTGTTTACAATAGCAAAGAACTGGAACCAACCCAAATGCCCAACGATGATAGACTGGACTGGGAAAATGTGGCACATATACACCATGGAATATTATGCAGCAATCAAAAATGATGAGTTTGTGTCCTTTGTAAGGACATGGATGAATCTGGAGAACATCATTCTCAGCAAACTGACACAAGAACAGAAAAAGAAATACCGCATATACTCACTCATAGGTGGGTGAGAAAAATGAGAACACATGGACACAGAGAGGTGGTCTACTATACACTGGGGTCTATTGGGGGGAATGGGGGAGGGACAGCGGGGGGGGGGCTGGGGAGGGATAGCCTGGGGATGAATGCCAAGTGTGGGTAAAGGGGAGGAAGGCAGCAAAACACACTGCCATGTGTGTACCTATGCAACTATCTTGCACGTTCTGCACATGTACCCCAAAACCTATAATGCAATAAAAATTAAAGAAAAAAAAAAAGAATGTTTCTTTTCTGTTCCTTCCAGTGTCTGTGGATGAACATAATAACATTTGCTCTGTTTTCTGAGAATTTCTCAGCGGGTGCTTTAAAAACCAAGGATGAATTCAGTGTCTCTATTTTATGTGGAAGTTGTTCTCAGCATCGTTTGTTTTCTTATTTGGGTGGAAAAGATAGCTGGGCAGGTGCTTTCCTCCTGGGGCCTTCTGAGGAGTTTAAAAACAGATACTTTTGGTGTTGTATGAAAGGTCCCCATTCTTTCCTAAAATACTCACAGAATCCCATGACTAATAAACAAATAAAGATTGTTTTATTAGTCACCCAAAAATGAAAGAATAAATCCTCCCACTTCTCAAATGCTTCCTTTTAGAGTAACCTCAATGACCTGACTGATTCATGGAACTAATTTGTAACAATAATAAAGACAAAGTGGGAGGCCTTACGTTCATCCCCAGACAAGTTTTCGGAATGCCTCCAAAGACCCTCACTGCCTTATACCGTTCTCCCGGTCCTCGGCCTGGGGCTGACACCCTTGAGAAAGCCCCTGGGCCTAGAAGCTTCTTCCCCTTGCTCAGACAATTGCCCCTGTGGCCATTGTCAACCTGTGGGGCTTCCTGGACTCCACAAACTCAGAAGGTCTGAGCTCAGTCACACTCTGCATCACCCCCGCTCCCCGGGCTCCTGCCCGGAACCATAGCTCCCTGCTTAGTTAAGAAGGGTCGGCCACTTCAAGGTTCACTTCCGGGCAGAAGAGGCCACATCCGTTAGGAAACAGAAGAGATGAAAAGCCTAGTGAGCAAGTGTCTGCTCTGGGCCAGGCACTGAGCTAGGAGGCATCTTATTCATGTGTCTTCTTATTTCATTATGTAAATGACCCTGTGAGGCAGAGATGGTTGTTTTAATTATACAGAAGGAGAAGCATAGAGTCAGAAAGATTAAGAAACTTGCTGAAGATTGTATTGTGTTCCAGTGGTCTTCAAACTGGGGTAGGTCCATTCTAGCAAAGGTCCCTGGTTAATTCCTGCTGATTAAGCACTAACCACACGAGACTATCCAGGTGTCCGGTTTCTAGATGAAACTGTGGTAGGTAAATTCTTTGGAAAAGAAAATAGAGTTCATTTCCACATGACCACAGTAAATCTCTATTAATTAATGACTGAAAATAACTCTGTATGTTCACATAGGATCTAAATTTGCTTCAAGAATTATTCGAATACGGAACTAGGAGTTTCAGCTACAGAATACAACCTCTCAGCATTTGGAATATAGGCATCTAATCCAGCCTACCGTAAAACTCCAGTGAAAACACAAACACAAAAATTATTCAAGTTTCCACACCTGTAGTCCCAGCTATTCAGGAGGCTGAGGTAGGAGGAACACTTGAGCCTGGGAGTTAGAGGCTGCAGAGATCTATGGTTGTGCCACTGCACTTCAGCCTGCGTGACAGAGCACACCCAGATCAAAACCCTATCTCAAAAAGCAACACGAAACTCAAGTTTCCAGCTCAGTTCCTGGCGTGTTTTCTGGTGGTAAAGAGCTTCCAAAATGTGTATATTGGGCATGTATTTTATTTGTTAGTTTCTCTTCTGTTGGGAAATAACTGTAACGGTAGCTTTTATTTATTTATTTATTTATTACTTTTTGAGACAGAGTCTTGCTCTGACTCCCAGGCTAGAGTGCAGTGGTGCAATCTTGGCTCACTGCAACCTCCACATCTGGGTTCTAACAATTTTCCTGCCTTACCCTCCCAAGTAGCTGGCATTACAGATGTGTACCACCATGCCTGGCTAACTTTTGTATTTTTAGTAGAGATGGGGTTTTGCTATGTTGGCCAGGCTGGTCTTGAACTCCAAGTGGTCCATCTGCCTTGACTCCCAAAGTGCTGGGATTACAGGTGTGAACCACTGTGTCAGGAGCTAGTATTTATGTAGCCCTTATGAAGCACCAGGCACTGCACTAAGCACTTTACATATATCCATTTATTTAATCACAGCAATTCTATTGGATAGGTACCATCATCATTCTCGTTTTATATGCAAGGAAATTGAAGCCCAGAGAGGTTAAGAGACTTGCCCAAGGACACATGGCTGGTAAGAGGCAGAGCCAAGACTTCCCAGGCAGTTGCGATCTAGAGTATGCTTGGCCCCTGGCTTAGACAGTTGGTGGGATGGTTAGGTTGTAACTGGTGACATTTCACAGACTGATGGTGGGATGGTCGAGTGTTATGGCATGACAAAGTCAAATGCAAGTCCTCCATTATGTAGAAATCATAGTTTATTGAGAACTGACTGTTTGCCAGGCTCTGTGGTAACCTTTATAGATGCATTTAACATTCACAGCAATTCCAATCTCATTACAAAGCCCATAATTTTCACCAGTACCCTATACTATGCAGTGATGGCTCAGAGTTGCCTCACTGGTTTCTTAGTTATTTCTAAAGCTAATTATTATTTCCACATGGGCTGGTTTAATATTCATGTTGGGTGAAGTTTGTAGTCAGTAACAGTGAGTTTAAACAAGTGAGATGAATTAATTTCATGTGCGTTGAGCTATAAAACCTATAAGCAGAGGGATTTTAGAGCTCTTCTATAAAAAAAGTCTCATTGTTGAATGAGTTTGCATTCTTTCCTCAGGTATTTCAAATTACAGAACCCACCATATTTCCTTTTTTGCCAAAGTGACCAGAAAGCTCATAGTGTATTTGAATGCTCACTTAAAGTAACTGTATTAACAGGTTTTTTTGGTATATTTATTTATTTTTTCATGTATATTCTGCTTCAGTATTTTTTTTTTTTGACAGGGTCTTGCTGTGTCACCCAGGCTGGAGTGCAGTGGCGTGATCACAGCTCACTGCAACCTCCGTCTCCCAGGCTCAAACAATCCTCCCACCTCAGTTTCCTGAGTAGCTGGGACTACAGATGTGTGCCACCATGCCTGGCTAATTTTGGTAGCTTTTGTAGGAACAGGGTTTCACCATGCTGCTTAGGCTGGTTTTGAACTTCTGGGCTCAAGTCATCTGCTGGCTTCTATCTCCCACAGTGCCGGGATTCTAGGCGTGAGCTACTGGGCTCAACCCTGAGTCAGTCTTAATGGTGTTATTAAATCTACATCTCATTACATGCAACCCTGGGCCAAATACATTTTATTTTATTATTTTTTAAAAATCAGTTCATTTGTTTATATATTTATTTATTTTAGACAGGGTCTGGCTGTCACCCAGATTGGAGTGCAGTGGCGTAATCCCAGCTCACTGCAACCTCCACCTCCTGGGCTCAGGTGATCTTCCCGCCTCAGCCTCCTAAGTAGCTGGGACTACAGGAGTACACCACCAGAACCAGATAATTTTTGTATGTTTTTAGAGAGACAGAGTTGCACTATGTTACCCAGGCTGGTCTCAAACTCCTGAGCTCAAGTGATCCACCTGCCTTGGCCTCCCAAAGTGCTAGGATTACAGGTGTGAGCCACGCTGCCCAGCTTTAAGTTGGACACATTTCAAAACAGAGAAATTCCACTTTTCTGCCTTGATAGTCCAGGTGAGGAAGAATCCTCCTTGCTTGTAAAGGGGAAGTGAGTTGCCCTGATGATGGTGGGCAGTTCCTGGCCTGGTGCTCCAAGGCCCTCTTGCCCAGTCTTTCTCACTCCAAAACACACGATGCTTCTGGTTTTGATAAGCAGCTGAGACTTGATTCAATCCTTAATGGAAATAATTAGGAGAAAATAATTTGCTGTTGTAAGATCAAGCAGGGAAACAGTCCCTGCTGGAACCATGTGTTTCTTTTATCTGGGATGCCTGTAACCTACAGAGCCCTCATTGCTTGAGTTGGAGGGAAGAGGGATTATCTATTTCCCATGGCTTCAGCTCCACTCACACTTGGCAGCTCACTGCTCTGGGCAGTCCAGCATGTTCTGCTCACAGGTATGGACCTGGGAGTCATACAAATCCAGATTAAAACCAGCTCTACCACACAGCTGCCTTGGGAAAGTCAATTCACCTTTGTAAGCCACATATGCTCGTCTGTAAACTGGGAATACTACTCTCTAAAGGTAAAGTAAAAATTAACTTAAGGTTATGTTTGTAAAGCAATTAACACAGCAAATGACAAAAATGGCCCAAAAATGTATGTCAGCAGAAATATTACCATTTTATTACAATGTTATTAAAATGGAAGCAAAGACTTTGAAGTCCTTTGTTTCTCAGCAGAAATAACAGATAGCTTTAAGTCCAGCAGCCCTGACCCAAGATGGTCCACCAAATGTAACTTTCAGTCTTTCAAGCACTCATGGGACATTTAAAAATACTTGATCATGTACTTGGCCGTAAAGAAAATCTCAACAAAATCAAAGAATTTAATATTGTTAATAACACAAGTCTGACCAAAATAGCACAGAATTTAAGAGCAACAACTAAAAAGATAACCAAAAAAGATGATGTGTTTTATCAGTATTTCAAAAATTAAATAAATAATTCTAAATAATTCGTAAATCAAAGAAAGTATCATAATAGAGAATTTAAATATTTGGGACTAAATAACTGTAAAAACGCTATCAAAAATTGTGGGATATAGTTAAAGCAATATAAAGAGGGAGATTTTTTTGACTTTAAATGTGCATCTAAAAATGTTTAATAAAACAGTGAGCTGAATTTCAGTTTAAGAAAGAAAAAAGCAACAGTGCAAACCCAAAAAGTATAAGGACAGAAGTAATAATGATAAGAGCAGGAATAATAAAACAATTTAAAAAAGCCACAGGGGACTAAAACTAAACTAAATCTGAGTACTCTAAGTTTTCTCATCTATAGAGAGGAGGGGATAGTATTGACCTCAAAGAAAGGTGTGGGGGACACATGCCATAATCTGTGCAAAACAACTTTGTGAACTGCCGAGAACTATTTGCATGCATTTTCATTTTTATTTTGTTTATTCAACCCTTGCTTACTAATTACCTATTCTGTGCCAGGTGACTTGTCTGGCTGTAGGGGTACAATGCCTCCTTGGACCTTACTCTCTATAGGCGTTGTGGATCTTGAGCAGGTCACTGCATGCTGTGCAGGAGACATGCACTGTGTTAAGGAGAGCGCATGGTGGAGATAGAGCCTACTCAAGGATGTTAGCAAAGTTTGGCTGGAAAATGAGATTCAAGCAGAGATCAGGAGGTGGGGTGGAGGGAGAAGTATTGTGAGCAAAGGGAAGACCAGGTGTTCTGGCCAATGGAATATGAACAGGTATGTACAGAACAGGAGGCTGAGCCCAAAGTGTGTGGTGCGGAGGGAGATGGAGCTGCAGGTGCTGGAGTCATGCAGGATCTCATAGGCTATGCTTGGATTCTTGCTTTTGAAGAACAATGAGAAACTGTTCTGTTGTTTTAACCAGAAGACAGAAAGAATTGGAAGGAGACAGAATGAATATAGGGGATTCTTTAGAAGGCCATGCCTGGTCTAGGTGAGAGATGAGATGATGGTGGCTTGAATTAAGATGACAGAGATGGAGCCGGGGAGAGGTGGATTAATTTGAGAGCTATTTCAAAGATAAAAACTAAACGCATACCCTAGAGTTCAGGGATGTAGGTTAGGACACCCTACTCCCTTCCATGGAGAAGGGTGATCCAAGGGATACCTTCCTGGGGGTGTGGTTCTTGTGTGTAGACCCACTGGTTTATTTACCAGAACATAGTGCTTCTATGCTATCTTTTTGCATCTTTAGTAAAAGACAAGAAGATTGCTAACCAGTGGCCTCTGGTCTGACATCTTGCTAGGTGGGTCCTGCTGTGCTTGACTGAGAAAGCTGGCCACTCTGACTCCTGCTACATTTGGCTGAAATTTTCTTTTTATTTCTAAAATAGTGATGCAATATACCTGGAGGTCCATTTATATTATTAAGCTTTTAATACATTCCATAAGTAATATCCTACTGATTGAAAACATTTACTGTTTAGGATTTTCATTAGATCACGTGGATAAATGCAGAATTCCCTTGAAGTTAACAACAAAAAGGAAATTTACAAAACGTGTTTTGTCAAAAGCTCAAATGTGAATAATTATGTTAGTTTTTGAAGTCTACATAATTAATATAGTTTGGAAATAGAGGATCTTAGTGGGTTATAAGCAGTCTATCTTCATGAATTGGGCTTTCTGGAAAGATGTGCCACATACTCAACAGACTTGATTTCTTTTCTTCCTGTGACTGCATTTCCCAGCCTCCACTGCAGCTAGGTAAGCTCGTGTAATAGAATTCTGGCCAATGGAATATGAATGGAATTAATGGATAACCTCCATGAAGGGCACAGAAAAACCTCCCAGGAAAAAGTCTTGATTTTTCTTCATGTCTGCTGACTAAATATCAACTCTTGAATAGACTTGAGTATCAGCTGTTGAAGGAGGCAGAGGTTCTGTCAGCCTGGATGCCTGAGTGACTTCATGGAGTATACCATCTCTCCAGCCGGATTTCATGTAAGTGGGAAATAACCTTCTGCAAAGTTAAGCCATGAGATTTGGGGATTTGCCTGTTTCAGGCATTTAGCTGCAACACATATTAATCTGTATGACTGGCTAAGTGCAATTGAACGAGGTAGTCCTGCTCTGAGAACTCTTTTTAAAGACCATCGTGTTTCTAAGCATCTGTTTTCAGTGTACCTGGTCATTCTCACTTCCCTGTTCTTTTAGCTTTTAGTTGTTCAGTTTTTCTCAATGGTTTCCACCAAAATACTATCAACAGTAAGGAAGAACAATGTGGACCACCAGAAGGCTTGGGTGTTTCCTGAAGCTGTCCCTGCTTGGACTTTGGTTGGAAGTCATGATTGAGGATTCATGCTGGTGCTCCACCAGTGAACCTAGCTCACCTACCCTCTGTTCTGGCTGTAGTCTTCTTTCCCGCTTCTAAGGGAAGCTACTACCGGGCTTAGTGGGGATCTGGGTTCAAGGAGAGCTGGGGCTCTGATGGAGTCCTGGGGAGAAGGCTGACATGAGTTCTGAGCAAGTGGACGTGCTCTCTCTGGCCCTGAAGAGGTCAAGAGGCAACTGGATGTGGGAGCTGAGTCTTTCCTGGCCCTGAAGCTGGAAGTGGAAGCTTTGTCCAGGATCCTCAGCAGAGGACGGAAAGCCTATGCTTTCATAACCTGAGCCACTTTGGTAAGAGTGTGCTGCCTCCTCCCACCTTTGAGACAGTTGCCTTCAGAAGCACATCTGCCAGGAGCCAGCAAAGAAAAGCAACAGCCTCTCAGAGGGGCCTTGCTCCAGGAAGAGAATGGTGTTGCAGCACAGGCAGAGCAGGTGTAGGAGACACAAAACAGTGTGAATTTCAAAATCAGAGCATTGAAGGAGATTCAAATGTGGCACAAACAGACTTTCTGGAGCTAAAAGTCATAATTTCCTAACTAAATGCCATTCAGTGAAGGATAGGAAGATAGCCATGGAGATCTGGACGGCCCTCCTGGAGGGCCAAAGGGGAGACATACACCTTGATGAAAATCTTTGCATACAGCAAAGGTAGAAAGGGACGAGAAGCACAAAGAAATGGATAAGGAACATGGGGTGGATCCTAAAACCTTGACTTGTGAATAGAGAAACCTTGACTTGCAGAAAGAGGGAAAAATAGAACCAACAGAGGGGCGACCATTATACTAACAACAAAAGAAAAATTTCCTGAACGGAAGCAAACCTGAACCTGTTTTGTGTTTTTTTTTTTCTCCAAATTTAAGACACTTTTTTTAGGGAAGTTTTAGATTCACAACAAACTCAAGCAGAAATTAAAAAGTTACCATGTACCCATTCTCCTTCCCACTCCCCATAGCTTCCCAAACTATCAACATTTCTCACCAGCATGATTCATTTGTTATAATCGATGAACCTACATTAACACATAATTATCAAGGCTTCTTTACCCAGGGTTCCCCCTTGGAGTTGTACATTCTATATGGGTTTTAAGGAATGTATCCACCATTATAGTATTATACAGAGTAGTTTCACTGCCCTAAACATTCCCTGTGCTCCGTCTACTCAGTCCTTCCTCCTTAGGTCCCTGGAAACCACTGATCTTTTCACTGTCTCTATAGTTTTGTCTTTTCCAGAGTGTCATAAAGGTGGAATCATTCGGCACGTAACCTTGTCAGATTGGCTTCTTTCATTTGGCAATATGCATTTATGGTTCCTCCGTGTCTTTTTGGTGGCTTGATGGCTCATTTCTTTTTTGGCAATGAATACTATTCTTTACCACAAACTCTCGATGTACCACAGTTCATTCATTCTTCCACCCACTGAAGGACATCTTGGTTGCATCTAGGTTTTGGTTATTATGAGTAAAGCCACTATAAACATCCATGTGCAGGTTTTTGTGTAGAGATAGTTTTTCAATTCATTTGTGAAAATATCAAGGACTGTAATTGCTGGATTATATTTTAAGAGTATGTTCAGTTTTGTAAGAAACTGCCAAACTGTCTTCTGAAGTAGCTGTGCCATTTTGCATATTCCCACCAGCACTGAATGAGAGCTCCTGTTGCTCCACATCCCTCAGCATTTGGCGTCATCAGTATTGTGAATTTTCATGATTCTCATAGATGGGTAGTGGTATCTCATTGTTTTGGTTTTCAATTCTCTACTGATGTATGATGTGGACCCATCTTTTCATATAATTGTTTATCATTTGTATATCTTATTTGCTAAGGTGTCTGTTTAGATCTTTGGCCCGTTTTTAAATTAGGTTATTCATTTTCTCATTGTTGAGTTTTAAGAGTTCTTAGTATATTTTGTATTACAGTCCTTTCTCGGATGTGTCATTTGTAAATATTTTTTCCCAGTTTGTGGCTTGTCTTCTCATTCTATTGAGAGCATTCCTTTTAGAAAAGAATTAACTAGGTTAAGGGGAAGATCTTTCTTATTTATTCATTTTTTATATTGACAAAATTGTATATGTTTATTTTGTATAACACGTGTTTTGAAATACGTACATTTTGTAAATGGAGCTAATTAACATATGCATTTCTTCACATACTTATCATTTTTTGTGTGTGGTAGAAAGAGAAAAATCTTAAATGTTTCTGGGCAGAAGAATGAGAAGAGCCTGCCTGGCCCTGGACTTCATATTTGACACAAGTGATCATCCTCCTCCTGAAAAATTCTTTCCTTTTGTTCCCGTCTGCCAATCTCTTGGTATCTCTCCTTCAACATGTTCTTTATTTTAAAAAAAAAAAAAAACAACAGATATTTATATATTAAAAATATGAATATCCATTGACCTGGAAATTGTACTTCTTGAAATCTAATCCGTAGGGGGGGCGGAAAACACCAGAGGCAATGACACATGAGTCAGGACAGGATGTTTCCAGTGGCCCACCTGCAAAAAACCTGTAGACAAAGGGCAGATTTATTATTAGGAAAATGGTCAAACAATTGATGGGATATATTAAAGTATTATGCAAGCATCACAAAGGATAAATAGAGCTAAACCAGCCGGGCGCGGTGGCTCAAGCCTGTAATCCCAGCACTTTGGGAGCCCGAGGCGGGTGGATCACGAGGTCAAGAGATCTAGACCATCCTGGTCAACATGGTGAAACCCCGTCTCTATTAAAAATACAAAAATTAGCTGGGCATGGTGGTGCATGCCTGTAGTCCCAGCTACTGAGGAGGCTGAGGCAGGAGAATTGCCTGAACCCAGGAGGCGGAGGTTGCGGTGAGCCGAGATCACACCATTGCACTCCAGCCTGGGTAACAAGAGCAAAACTCCGTCTCAAAAAAAAAAATAAATAAATAAAAATAGAGCTAAACCAGTTGATTTGATGGTGTTGAGTAAGAAAAGCAAGATTCAGAAAATGATGTTAATACGTTTAGAGTTAAATATCAGTCTTTCTATGTGTAGTCCATGTTTACATGCATAAATACCTGTAACACTAGAAAGTAAGTTCAAGCAACAAGAGACTTTGGTTATTGTTCACCACAGTATCCTCAATGTCTAGAAGTGAGAAGTGTAAAGTTGGAGAAAAAAATCAGAAAGGAAGATACTAAACTGCGGTATTACAAGTTTAGTAAAAAAATCAGAAAGGCAGATACTAACCTGCGATATTACCATATGAACAAATGGGTAAAAACAGTCCAAGAAAACAAAATTTCCCCTCTCAAACCAAATAGCATATGTATTACCACACTTATACGTTTATGTTAAATTCTATGTACGTGTGTTTGAAGAAATTTTTAGAAAGCAAAACAAACCAAAAAAGTTCATACAAAGTTTACATTTTACTTTATTGTATATTTTGGTTGTGCAAAATGTTTTTCTTCATTTTAACTTAAAAATATGTTAAAGTAAAACATATTCAATTACTTACAGGGAACCCTCTCAAAAGATTCCTTCTCAAGTCAAACAGTGACTGTGATATTAAAGAATGATTAATATTTAGATGTGGGAGCAGTATTGTGGTTATGTCAAACCACAAACCCTCAGCAAACTCCTGATTTTTTGGAAACACATACTGAGGTATTTGGATGAGATGACAGGGTATGCGAGGTTTGCTTTAGTGTGGCTGGAATGGGGTAATGGCACATGGAAGAAGATTGTCATGTGTTGACAATTGTTCACGCTGGAGGATGGGTTCATTATATTATTGTAATTATATGATTGAAATTATATAGTATTATACCATTGAAATGATATACTATTAACTATTTGAATGATATACTCTTTTGATATTGAAATTATATATTATTACGCTATTGAAATTCTCCATGTAAAATGTTTAAAACTAAAACCTTACAATTTCCATGATCAACTCTCTTTATCTAGCTTTCAAACTTATATTTTCCAGCAATAATCTATTTCAGAAAGTACCTCAAATCTTAACTGTTAGCTTTGTACTTGTTAATTCAGATTATTATTTGGAGTACTATTATTACTTCAGAATAATATCTGTTTGATAAATCAACTTTGAGAGTCATTCTTTATTATTAAGGCAAAAGCATAGATCAATTTAATTTCACTTTTTTTCTTTTCTTTCTTTTTTTTGAGACAGAGTTTCAATGTGCTGCCCAGGCTAGGGTGCATTGGCACAATCTCAGCTCACTGCAACCTCTGCCTCCCAAATTCAAGTGATTCTCCTGCTTTAGCCTCCCTAGTAGCTGGAATTATAGGCGTGCACCACCACACCTGACTAATGTTTTATAGTTTTAGTAGAAATGGGGTTTCACCATGTTGACCGGGCTGGTCTTGAACTGCTAACTTCAGGTGATCCAGCTGACTTGGACTCCTAAAGTGCTAGGATTACAGGTGCCTGGCCTAATTTCACCTTTTGTCAGATGATTTTCTGTTTCTCACTTGAAAAAGGTAACAGTTCCACCCTACATGGGAAAGTTTTGATCCCCGCTTTTCCTGGCTCCACCTCCATCAGTGCAGGATCAAAACCACTTTTTGTTTTCTGTTCAAATTTCTTAAAATACAGACATATTTAAACAGTTCTTTTGTGTTATTTGACAAAGAAAGGTCCTCCGTCTAGTAACCAACCAATCATCTAACAAAGGCAGCCAATAAGGCAATCAATCAATCAGTCAATCAATTAGTGGCATTATGAGGAACAGAGAGGCAGGAGACAGGTTCTCTAACAAGAACGTGCAGTGTGGCCAAGGAGATGAATCTAATTATTGTCATTAGCTGATAAGTTCAGGACTAAATTCTGTGGAAAGACTGCAGATGCCAAAGCTGGTCCTTCAATGAGTGCCTCTTCCACTACCCTTTTGTTCTCAAGACCAAAGCTTTTCACAGGCGTTCTTTCTATCCGTGATGCTTAGGATGGCTCCACAGGAATAAGCGGCTGGAAACTAATACATAACAGATTTCCATTTCCCTCCTGCCACACATTCCTCCATCTTTAAAATGAAGGTGTGACTAAGAATGACATACTTACATGGATGCTAGAAATCCCTCAGGCCTAGGAGGCGTCCAGGGCCTTCAGCTGACCCTTGCCGTCACCTGCCAGACAACACCCCCACTTCCGGCAGGGCAACACTTCCACTTCCGGCAGGGCGGTGACTCACCCCAGAGAAATTACCTCAGAATGGGACGAGTGTGTTGGGAGAGGGTTGGCGTTTGTTTTCGAGAGAGTCATTGGGCCAGAATAAAGGGGTAAGAGAGTGAAATCAGAAAGACTTAGAGCATTTGGAATTCTCTTGCTTCAAACCTCTATCCGGTGTCTTCATAAGGCGGCCGATTCTCTTTTTTTCTGAAGCTCCCGAATCTCTGGTTTGCCTGTTGGTCTTTTTGTTTTCAAAGCCCACACCTTGACTGATCATGCAATTCACTTGTTAAACTTTTGTAAGGTTTAGTGACGTGTTTTTCTTAGGCTGTTGTTTTGGTTGTAGACAGCAGAAAACCCAAATGAAGTGGGTTATGCAGTAAGACCGATTATCTCGCAAGACAAGAGGTTCCGTTGGGTGAGTGGTTTGTGTTCCTAACTCTCACTCCTCCAAACTGTGTGCCTCTATGCTCCCACCTTGCCTACCTAAGGATTTCGTTTGTTCCATTATCACCCTTTCCTTCTGCAAAATCCAGTTTCCATTCTGCTGAATAGTGTTATACGTAAGCAAGGTGGCACACACACAAATCCTGAAACATCTTCTAGTCTGAAAGCACAGCTTGTTTACTTTTTTATTTTTTAAACTTTTAGGTTCAGGGGTACATGTACGGGTTTGTTATATAGGTAAATTCGTGTCAGGGAGGTTTGTTGCACAAACTATTTCATCACTCAGGTTCTCAGTGTAGTCCCAATAGCCATTTTTTCTGATCCTCTCCCTCCTCCCACTCTCCACCCTCAGATAGACTTCAGTGTCTGTTGTTCCCCTCTATGTGTCCACTATCCTCATCATTTGGCTCCCACTTACAAGTGAGAATATACATTGTTTGGTTTTCTGCTCCTGCATTAGTCTGCTTAGGATAATGGCCTCTAGCTGCATGCATGTTCTTGCAAAGGACATAATCTCATTCCTTTTCATGGCTGCATACTATTCCATGGTATGTATGTATGTATGTATATATATATATATATATATATATATATATATATATCATGTTTTCTTTATCCAATCTGCCATTGATGGGAATTTAGGTTGATTCCATGTCTTTGTTATTGTGAATAGTGCTGCCATGAACATACAGGTGAAAGCACAACTTTTTTTATTTCCTTTATAGCAAAACTCTTCTAAGCAGTTGTTCTCTTTTGCTGACTCTCCCTCTGTTCCTTCCAGCTCCTTTCTAATCATCTCCAGTCAGGCTTTCAAGCCTCATACTCTGCTGAAACTACACTTATCAAGGTCCCAGATGTGTTGACAAGCCCAGTGGCTAATTCTCCTTGCTCGACTTTTGACATAGTTGCTCACTCCCTCTGTGGCCTTTCCTGTTTCCCACTTACCATACACATATTCGTTTTCTGTCTCTTTGCGGGATCCTTCTGATTTTCTGGACTTCAAGCATGGAAATACTGGTGGGTCAGTCCTCAGACTTCTCTTTTCCATTCACGTTCTCTCTTGGGGATCTCATCCTATCCCTTGGCTTTAAATGCCATTTATATGCTAATATATCTCAAATCTAGACCTTCCACTTGGACCTTGCTACCAAACTCCAGCATAAATCCACCTTACAAATCCACAAATCCTGCTTGCCTATGATATGTCTAATTGGCATCTTTAACTTAACGCTCCAGAACGAAGCTCTTGATTTCTTCTCTGCTCCAAGCCTGTTCTTCCTCCAGATGTCCCCATCACAGTAAATGGCAACCCCATCCTTTTGTTTTCTCCACCCCCAAATCTTAGAGGGATCCTTGACTCTTCTCTTTCCCTGACATTTCCCAAGCACCAGAAAATCTTCCAATTATGTCCAGATTCTGACAGCTCCTTGCCACTCTAGTTCAGAGCACCACCACATCTCACCTGGAGCCTTGCTGCAGCCTCTGGACTCACCTCCAGGATCCCACTTCTTTTCCAGTCTTGCCCACTTCAGGAGTGAGTGTGGTAAGGTGTGGAACAGATCACATCACTCACCTCCTCAAAACCTCCATGCTGCTCACCTTGCTCAGGTTAAAAGCCAGAGTCCTTGCAGTAGCCTGGGAGTCCCTTCCGGTCAACCTTAGACCCTGCTTCTCCGACGTCAGCCCCTCCTTCTTCCCTTCACCTCTCTCAAGCAGCATGACCCTCCTTGGCGTTCCTTAGGCCCCCATGCCTGCCTGGGAGTTCCTGCTCAGGCCTTTGCACTGCCTTCCCTCAGCTGAGGCTGCCTCCCAGGCGCTCTCGGTTCTCATGGCTCCATCCTCACTTCCTTCTTGTGTCTGCTCAAAGTCCGTGCAAACTAGTCCAGCAAAAATAGCACCCTCCTCACCCATCACCCTCTATCCACTTGCTTTACTTTCTCCTCTTTATTGTACTTACCTAGTCATAATCTAATCATATTTCATTTGTGATATAAAGATTGGTTACATGTTGAAATATAATATTTTGGATACTTTGGGTTTAATAAAACATAAATAGATTATAAAAATTATTTTTTTATGTTTATTTTTCAGTTTTACCCACCACACAATTTTATTTTGCCTACCACAAAATTTGAAATTGCACATGTAGCTCGCATTTGTGGCTCACATTCAGGTTCTCTTAGACAGTGCTGGCTTAGAGCACTAATACTCTGCTTGGATAATTGGGGAAAGGGTACTTGTTGATATAAAACTAGGGTTCTGCAACTGTTGAAGAGGCAGTAATGGCAGGTGGAAGGCAGTCAGCAGCATTGGCTGCACAGGAGCAGGAGTTTGCAATGTGAGTTTTGGAGCTGGACAGGCATTTGCACCCTGGTTCCACCACCCATTGGTGGACATCTCTCAGCCTCAGTTTCCTCATCTGGAAAATGGGGATTATAATATCTACCATGTTGGATTACTGCAAGAATTAGTGAAAATATGTGTATAGTTCTTAATACTGTGCCTGGCACATAGGGAGCACAAATAAATGGTCATTATTTTCTCCAAATCTCAAGTCTCAGCAGGCTCTGCTGCTGGGCAGGTAGTTCATACTGGTTTCCTAGGTGCTGTTGTTATATTCTGAAGCTCCCATTTTCTAAACCACAGTCTTGGAAGCCCTTGCATATCATGGAAACTCATTTCTGGCTTATTGATACACCAGTTGGGTAGATGTGAGGTATATTATCCATTATCTTAGGGTTCAGAATGTACCAAAATTACAGGCTTGTGGGTGTAATGTCATGTTAGTAGAGACATGCTTTGCGCTACAAAGGACATCTCAGTGTGTAGTTGGAGGCACTCATTCAGCAGACCATTTTGCCAGATACCATCTACAAGTTCCTGAGCCTATGGATTGTCAATAATCACACTCTTAACAGCCCTGCTCAGCATTCTCAGGTTTACCGACACTGAAGCTCCTGGATAAAGGTCTACGAACTGATGCTGGAGGTGGAACCTGCCCTTGGGGACCCACCAGCTCACTCTAAAGCTGATAACTTCACCTCTGAGGCAGGGAGCTTTCTGTACACATTAGTGAGACACACCCAGACTGAAGCTCTGCTCACTTATCTCCACCCAGCACACCCACAGCAGATCTAAGGTTCTGCTGGTGACAGGAAACATACTTCTCAGAGAAGTGATGCCTGCCAAGTACTTGTTTTTGCTTCACCTGTGGGTCCAGCAGGGACAGGTAGGGCCATCACCTGCACAGAGCTGATTTCCAGATTGAATGTAGCAGACTGCGGTGCTGAAATCATTGTGGTCATCAGTGGTAAACTAGGTTTTGAGTCATCCAGTGTCTCAGAGATTCTCAGAAATGCAGCTATTGTATAAAGCAGTGATTTCCAATACTTCGTAAGGAAGAAAACATTGTCTGTCACTTGTGTGGTTTATTGTCACCACTCCCCACCTTTGATTTGCTAAAATGCACCTTTTGCTTTATTTTGGTAGATATAAATTGATATTTTTAAAAAGCAAATAAAACTTAATGGACATTTCTGTTTCAACATCAATATATATTTTTAGAATTCTGTGACTCTTCTTCTGCTTCTAAGTTACTTCACTCCCTTGAAGATAATGGAAAACGCCTTGCGGTAAAGATAAGCTGGATTATTGTGAGAATTCATCCCTTCCTGTGTTCTGTTTCTGCCAGTTCTCAGGTTGGTTTCATAGAGAGTTTGTCCTGTCATTTCACACATTGGCGTTTTGTGGAATAAAGGGAGAACTGGAACAAAGGTGAATTTCACCTTCCCAGGGCACCTCAAGCCTTCCCAGGAAAAAAAAGTTTTGTCTTCCTGTTTTGGTGCTCACTCATAAATGGCTGTGCATTTATCCTTAAATGTTTACCTACCAATTGTTAATTAACTTCTCATTTGCATGTCTTAGCCCTCAGTGAGAGAGTTGGCTCCTGAAGGACCGGGATATTCATTTCTTTTGGTTTCAAGTGACAGGAATTCAATGCGTATGGCTTAAGCAAAAGATGGGCTTTACTGGCTGTAAGCGGGAAAGGCAGGGATGCCCCAGAGGAATCTGGTTTTGTTTGCTGGGGCTTGTTCTCATTCTGCATCTCTCATCTCTGCTTTTCCTTCTGTTGGTTTTCTTTTCTCTTGTTATAGGTGGTTTCTACATGGTAGGTGGTGGGGTGGGCAGAGGAGTGAGTAGATCCGGTTGCACTCGGCTGCAGAGTTTTATCACCCAGCTATTGTTTAAGGAATCTGGCTGGCCTTTGTCCCTGGGTCCTGGGAAGAAGCCGCTAAACTGTTGGAATTTAACAAGTCATAGGAGTGCCTTTGTTATTCATTGTGGGCCGTTTAGACCACACCTGATTTATACCAAAGAGGTGACTCATGGTCAGCTCCTAGACAGTTTCAGGATGGGGGCTGCTCAGCCAGAAAAGCCAACCTTTAGAGAGCTGGGGCTGTGAGCCAGAGATGTCAGCCAACCTCCTGAGAGGGTAGGGTAGTGGAGGCTGAGTTCAATTACACAACTGATGACTCAGGCCATCAGACCTACAGAAGGAAACCCCAATAAAAACTTTGGTGATCATACATCCATGTGCTGGAGGGTGATGCCTCCTGAGAACATGGGAGCTTCAAGTTTGGAGCCCTCCCTGACATCAGCCCATGTGTCTCTTCGTTTGTGTGGTCCTGATTTGCATCTTTTTGCTATCTGGAATCCTGAGTATAGTGTTTTCTTAAGTTCTGTGAGTTATTACAGTGAATTCTCTAACGATTATACTTGATGATTTGTGGGAAATTTTAATTTTGTAGCAGTTGCTCAAGAGTGTGGGTAGCCCTGGGACTTCTGGACTTGCAGCTGTTGTCTGAAGTGAGGGCAGTCTGTGGAGGACTGTGCCCTTAACACAGGGCACTGGGTAGTGTCAGAACTGCATTGCACCAGCTTGGCAAACGAAGAGATATCTTTTCCTCTTAACATCCAAATGGATAGCTCCATGCTAAGACTTTGAACAGACAGGGTAATGCTGCCAATTTTGAGACTGGAGCTGAATTGTATGGGGAGGAACAGTTCTGCAAAGGAGGAGGATACTGTAGGAAAGGAATTGGGAATGGTGCTGGGTGAGAGGGCAGTAGTTGTCTGCCATGGCACAGACCCCACCTAATTTGATGACCTCCCTTAGCGTATTGCAGAGATAGTTGGTGTTTATCAAATGCCCGCTTGCCTCCTTACATATGTTGGCCTTCTTTACATTTAGATCAGGTTCACATGATTACTTCTGGCTGATGGGCTGTGAGTAGAACTGATAGGAGTCAATTTCAGGCAAAGGTAGTTAAGAGCCTGGAGTCCTTTCCCATCTCTCTTCTTTCTTTGCTGTTGTGAACCCAGCAGCCAAATGTTCCAGACGGCACACCACAAGACAGAGGAGGGCCACCACCATCTCATGTCAGTCTTTTTTATTTTTTAAGTTCTGGGGTACATGTACAGATCTTGCAGGATTGTTACATAGGTATACACATGGCATGGTGCTTTGCTATCTCCATCCCCCACGTCAACTACATTAGGCATTTCTCCTAATGTTATTCCTCCCTAATCTCCCCTGCTATCCCTCCCCTAGTCCCCACCCCCCAACAGATCCCAGTGTGTGATGTTCCCCATCCTGTGTCCATGTGTTCTCGTTGTTCAACCCCCACTTTGAGTGAGAACATGTGGTATTTGGTTTTCTGTTCTTGTGTCAGTTTGCTGAGAATGATGGTTTCCAGATTCATCCATTTCCCTGAAAAGGACATAAACTCATCCTTTTTTATGGCCGCATAGTATTCCATGGTATATACGTGCCACATTTTCTGTATTGAGTCTATCGTTGATGGACATTTGGGTTGGTTCCAAGTCTTTGCCATTGTAAACAGTGCTGCAGTGAACATATGTGTGCATGTGTTTTTATAATAGAATGATTTATACTCCTTTGGGTAGATACCCAGTAATGGGATTACTGGGTCAAATGATATTTCTATCTCTAGATCCTTGAGGAATCTCCATACTGTCTTCCACAATGGTTGAACTAATTTACACTCCCACCAGCAGTGTAAAAGTGTTCCTTTTTCTCCACATCCTCTCTAGCGTCTGTTGTCTCCAGATTTTGTAATGATCGCCATTCTGACTGGTGTGAGATGTATCTCAATGTGGTTTTGATTTGCATTTCTCTAATGACCAGTGATGATGAGCATTTTTTCATGTTTGTAAGCTGCATAAATGTCTTCTTTTGAAAAGTGTGTGTTCATGTCCTTCACCCACTTTTTGATGGGGTTGTTTGTTTTTTTCACATAAATCTGTTTAAGTTCTTTGTAGATTCTGGATATTAGCTCTTTGTTGGATGGATAGATTGCAAAAATTTTTCCCATTCTGTTGGTTACTGGTTCACTTTAATGATAGTTTCTTTTGCTGTGCAGAAGCTCTGGAGTTTAATTAGATCCCATTTGTCTATTTTGGCTTTTGTTGCCATTGCTTTTGGTGTTTTAGTCATGAAGTCTTTGCCTATGCCTATGTCCTGAATGGTTTTGCCTAGGTTTTCTTCTAGGGTATTTATGGTGTTAGGTCTTATGTTTAAATGTTTAATCCATCTGGAGTTAATTTTTGTATAAAGTATAAGGAAGGGGCCCAGGTTTGATTTTCTACATATGGGTTGCCAGTTTTCCCAACACCATTTATTAAACAGGGAATCCTTTCTCCATTGCTTGTTTTTGTAAGGTTGTCAAAGATCAGATGGTTGTAGGTGTGTGACATTACTTCTGAGGCTTCTGTTCTGTTCCATCGGTCTATATATCTGTTTTGTTACCAGTACCATGCTGTTTTGATTACTGTAGCCTTGTAGTGTAGTTTGAAGTCAGGTAGCATGATGCTTCTAGCTTTGTTCTTTTTAATTAGGATTGTCTTGGCTGTGCAGGCTCTTTTTTTGGCTCCATATGAAGTTTAAGGTGTTTTTTCCTGTTCTGTGAAGAAGGTCAGTGGTAGCTTGATGGGGATAGCATTGAATGTATACATTACTTTGGGCAGTATGGCCATTTTCATGATATTGATTCTTCCTAACCAGGAGCATGGAATGTTTTTTCATCTGCTTTTGTCCTCTCTTATTTCTTTCAGCAGTGGTTTGTAGTTCTCCTTGAAGAGGTCCTTCATGTCCTTTGTTAGTTTTATTCCTAGGTATTTTATTCTTTTTGTAGCAATTGTGAATGGGATTTCACTCATGATTTGGCTCTCTATTATTGCTGTATAGGAATGCTTGTGATTTCTGCACATTGATTTTGTATCCTGAGACTTTGCTGAAATTGCTTATCATCTTAAGGAGATTTTGGGCTGAGATGATGGGGTCTTCTAAATATACAATCATGTCGTCTGCAAATAGAGACAATTTGACTTCCTCTTTTCCTATTTGAATACCTCTATTTCTTTTTCTTGCCTGATTGCTCTGGCTAGAATTTCCGATACTATGTTGAATAGGAATGGTGAGAGAGGGCACCCCTGTCTTATGCTGGTTTTCAAAGGGAATGCTTCCATTGTTTGCCTATTCAGTATGGTATTGGCTGTGTGTTTGTCATAAATAGCTTTTATTACTTTGAGATACATTCCATCGATACCTAGTTTTTTGAGAGTTTTTAGCATAAAGGGCTGCTGAATTTTGTCAAAGGCTTTCTCTGCATTTATTGAGACAATCGTGGTTTTTGTCTTTGGTTCTGTTTATGTGATGGATTATGTTTATAGACTTGAGTATGTTGAACCAGCGTTGCGTCCCCGGGATGAAGCCTACTTGATCATAATGGATAAGCTTTTTATGTTAATTCTTTTTTTTTTTTGAGACGGGGTTTCACTTTTGTTACCCAGGCTGGAGTGCAATGGCGCGATCTCAGCTTACCACATCCTCCGCCTCCTGGGTTCAGGCAATTCTCCTGCCTCAGCCTCCTGAGTAGCTGGGATTACAGGCATGCGCCACCATGCCCAGCTAATTTTTTGTATCTTTAGTAGAGACGGGGTTTCATTATTTTGACCAGGATGGTCTCGATCTCTTGACCTCGTGATCCACCCGCCTTGGCCTCCCAAAGTGCTGGTATTACAGGCTTGAGCCACCGTGCCCGGCCTGGATAAACTTTTTGATGTGCTGTTGCAATTGGTTTGCCAGTATTTTATTGAAGATTTTTGCATCTATGTTCATCATGGATATTGGCCCGAAATTTTCTTTCTCTGCCAGGTTTTGGTATCAAGATGATGTTGGTCTCATAAAATGAGTTAGGGGGGGATTCCCTCTTTTTTTATTGTTTGGAATAGTTTCAGAAGGAGTGGTACCAGCTCCTCTTTGTATGTCTGGTAGAATTTGGCTGTGAACCCTTCTGGACCTGGACTTTTTTTGGTTGGTAGGCTATTAATTGCCACCTCAACTTCAGGACTTGTTATTGGACTATTCAGGGTTTCAACTTCTTCCTGGTTTAGTCTTGGAAGGTGTAAGTGTCCAGGAATTTATCCATTTCTTCTAGATTTACTGGTTTATATGCATAGAGATGTTTGTGGTAATCTCTGATGGTAGTCTGTATTTCTACTGGTAGAATCGGCAGTGATCTCCCCTTTATCATTTTTTATTGCATCTGTTCACTTCTTCTCTCTTTTCTTTTTTATTAGTCTGGCTAGTGGTCTACCAGCTCCTGAATTGATTGTTTTTTTTTTTTTGAGACGAATTTTTGCTCTTGTTACCCAGGCTGGAGTGCAATGGCGTGATCTCGGCTCACCGCAACCTCCGCCTCCTGGGTTCAGGCAATTCTCCTGCCTCAGCCTCCCGAGTAGCTGGGGCTACAGGCACGCACCACCATGCCCAGCTAATTTTTGTATTTTTAGTAGAGACGGGGTTTCACCATGTTGACCAGGATGGTCTCGATCTCTTGACCTCGTGATCCACCCGCCTCAGCCTCCCAAAGTGCTGGGATTACAGTGATTGATTTTTTGAAAGGTTTTTTTGTGTCTCTATCTCCTTCAGTTCTGCTCTGATCTTAGTTATTTCTTGTCTTCTGCTAGCTTTTGAATTTTTTTGATCTTGCTCTTCTAGTTCTTTCAATTTTGATGATAGGGTGTTGGTTTTAGATCTTTCCTTACTTCTCCTGTGGGCATTTAGTGCTATAAATTTCCCCTAGACACTGCTTTAAATGTGTCCCAGAGATTCTGGTACATTGTATCTTCATTCTCATTGGTTTTGAAGAACATCTTTATTTCTGCCTTCATTTCATTGTTTATCCAGTAGTCATTCAGGATACTGTAGTTGTTCAGTTTCCATGTAGTTGGGTGGTTTTGTGTGAGTTTCTTAATCCTGAGTTCGAATTTGATTGCATTGTGGTCTGAGAGACTGTTGGCGATTTCCGTTTTTTTGCATTTGCTGAGGAGTGATTTATTTAAAATTATGTGGTCAATTTTAGAGTAAGTGTGATGTGGTGCTGAGAAGAATGTATATTCTGTGGATTTAGGGTGGAGAGTTCTGTAGATGTCTATTAGGTCTGCTTGGTCCAGATCTGAGTTCAAGTTCTGAATATCCTTGTTGATTTTCTGTCTTGTTGATCTGTCTAATATTGACAATGGAGTGTTAAAGTCTCCCACTACTATTGTGTGGGAGTCCAAGTCTCTTTGTAGGTCATAAGAACTTGCTTTATATATCTGGGTGCTCCTGTATTGGGTGCATATATATTTAGGATAGTTAGCTGTTCTTGTTGCATTAATCCCTTTATAATTATGTAATGCTCTTCTTTGTCTCTTTTGATCTTTGTTTGTTTAAAGCCTGTTTTATCAGAGACTAGGATTGCAACCCCTGCTTTTTTTTTTCTATTCTTTATTTGCTTGGTAAATTTTCCTTCATCCCTTTATTTTGAGTCTGTGTGTCTCTTTTCATGTGAGATGGGTCTCCTGAATACATCACACTGATGGGCCTTGACTTTTTATCCAATTTGCCAGTCTGTGTCTTTTCATTGGGGCATTTAGCCTGTTTACCTTTAAGGTTAATATTGTTATGTGTGAATTTGATCCTGCAATTTTGATACTAGCTGATTGTTTTACCTATTAGCTGATGTGGTTTCTTCATTGTGTTGATGCTCTTTACCATTTGGTGCTTTTTTGCAGTGGCTGGTACTGGTTGTTCCTTTCCATGTTTAGTGCTTCCTTCAGGAGCTCTTGTAAGGCAGGTCTGGTGATGACAAAATCACTCAGCAATTACTTGTCCATAAAGGATTTTATTTCTCCTTCACTTGTGAAGCTTAGTTTGGCTGGATATGAAATTCTGAATTGAAAATTCTTTTCTTTGAGGATGTTGAATTTTGGCCCCCAGTTTCTGGCTTGTAGGGTTCTGCTGAGAGATCCACTGTGAGTCTGATGGGTTACCCTTTGTGGGTAACCCAACCTTTATCTCTGGTTGCCCTTAGCATTTTTTCCTTCATTTCAATCCTGT
Source organism: Saguinus oedipus (assembly GCA_031835075.1). NCBI lineage: Eukaryota > Metazoa > Chordata > Mammalia > Primates > Cebidae > Saguinus > Saguinus oedipus. The sequence continues at coordinate 169,497,078 of CM063172.1, read as the reverse complement.
TGAATCTGACAATTATGTGCCTTGGGGTTGCTTTTCCTGAGGAATATCTTTGTGGTGTTCTCTGTATTTCCTGAATTTTAATGTTGGCCTGCCTTTCTAGGTTGGGGAAGTTCTCCTGGATAGTATCCTGAAGAATGTTTTCCAGCTTGGATTCATTCTCCCTGTCACATTCAGGTACACCTATCAAATGTAGATTAGGTCTTTTCATATAATCCCACATTTCTTAGTGGCTTTGTTTATTTCTTTTAACTCTTTTTTTCTCTGATCTTGCCTTCTTATTTTATTTTATTGAGTTGATCTTCAATCTCTGATATCCTTTCTTCTGCTTGATTGATTCAGCTATTGAAACTTGGGTATGCTTCGTGAAGTTCTTGTGCTATGTTTTTCAGCTCCATTAAGTCATTTATGTTCTGCTCTAAGCTGGTTATTACAGTTAGCTTTTCGTCAAACCTTTTTTCAAGGTTCTTAGTTTCTTTGCATTGGGTTAGAACATGTTCCTTTAGCTCAGAGAAGTTTGTTATTACCCACCTTCTGAAGCTTGCTTCTGTCAGTTCATCAAACTCATTCTCCATCCAGTTTTGTTACCTTGCTGGTAAGGAGTTGTGATCCCTTTTAGGAGGAGAGGTGTTCTGGTTTGTGGTGATTTCATTCTTTTTGCACTGGTTTCTTTCCATCTTTGTGGATTTATCTACCTTTGGAATTTGAAATTGGTGACTTTCGGATGGGGTCTCTGAGTGGATGTCCTCTCTGTTGATGTTCAAGCTATTTCTTTCTGTTTTTTAGTTTTCCTTCTAACACTCAAGCCCCTCTGCTGCAGGACTGCTGGAGGTCCACTCCAAACCCTGCTTGGCTGGGAATCACCCATGAGGGCTTCAGAACCACAAGGATTGCTGACTGTTCCTTCCTTTCATAGTTTTGTCCCAGAAGGGTACCTGCCAGATATCAGCCAGAGCTCTCCTGTATGAGGTATCTGTTTGGATATATGGGGGTCAGGGAGCTGCTTCAGGAGGCAGTCTGTCCCTTATCAGAGCTCCAGTGCTGTCCTAGGAGCTCTGTTGCTCCCTTCAGAGCTACTGCACAGGGATGTATAAGTCTGCTGCCGTGGAACTCACAACCACTCCTTTTTCCAGGTGCTCTGTCCCAGGAAGGTGTGGCTTTATTTATAAGTCCCTGACAGGCTGCTGCCTTTTTTCAGAGATGCCCTACGTAGCAAGGAGGGAGTCTAGTCACAGTCTGCTTGCAGAAGTGTTGCTGAGCTGCCGCAGGCTCTGTCCAGCTGCTGTGTGAATTTCCTTGTAATTTTGTTTACACAGGTAAGGTTAGAATTGGCTTGGTAATGGCAGACTGCCTTGGTAATGGTGGATGCCCTTCCTCTCCACCAAGCTTGACCATCCTGGGTCAAGCTAAAACTGCTGTGCTGGCTGTGAAACTCTCAAGCCAATGGGTCTTTGTGGGGGTGGGATGTGCTGAGCCAGATCACTTGGCTCCTTGCCTTCATCCCCTTTTTTTCAGAGAATTGGGTGGCTCTGTCTCACAGGCATTCCATGCACCAGTTAGAACGGCTGCCCAGATTTGTGCTGGAAACCCGTGGCTCTTGTTGTCCCAGCGGGAATCTCCTGGTCTATGGGCTGTAAAGACTGTGGGAGAAGTGCAGTATCTGAACCAGAGTGCTGGAGTGGCTGGAAAAGTCCCTGATGGCCTCCTTTGGGGTAGGTGGGTTCTCTGGCCCATTGCACTTCCCAGGTGAGGCAGTGGCCCACCCTGCCTCGGTTTGCCCTCCTTGGGCTACACCCACCGTCCAACCAGTCCCATTGAGATGAACTTGGAACCTCAGTTGGAAATGAGGAGATCACTTGCTGCCTTCTACATCACTCTCATTGGGAACTGCACTCCAGACCTCTTCCTATTTGGCCATCTTGGTGGAAGTCCCCCATGTTGGTCTTAAACTATGGTAAAGCCAGTGAGATTTGGAAGTTGTGGTAGGCAGAATGATGGTCCCCCAAAATCTTAGGTCCTAATCCCTGGAACCTGTAAATGTTACTTTACTTGGAAAAAGGATTCAATACTTTGCAGGAATAATTAAGTTAAGGATCTTGAGATGAGATTATCCCAGATAATCTGGGTGAGCCCTAAATGCCATCACAGTGTCGTTACAAAAGAGAGGCAGAAGGAGATTAGTCACACAGAGGACAAGATGATGTGACCTTAGAGGCAGAAACTGGAGTGATGTGGCCTTAGCCAAGGAAACATATTCTCTCATAGTTCTGGAAGCCAGAAGTCTGAAATCAGCCCCACTGGGCCCAAATCAAGGTGTCTGCAGGACCAGCCTCCCTGTGAAGCTCCAGGGAGACTCCTTCCTCTTCCAGCTTCAGGTGGCTCCAGGCATTCCTTGACTTGCTGCAGCTCCAATCTCTCCAACAGCAGTCTTTGCCCCCTCCTTCCCATGGGCTTCTCTGTGTCTTCTCCTGTATGTCTGTGTTATCTTCTCTCCTTATAAAGACTCATCACTGGATTTGGGGCCCATCCAGAAAATCAAAGATGATTTCATCTTGAAATCCTTAAGTTAATTCCATCTTCAAAGACGCTTTTTCCAAATAAGTTGACATTCACAGGTCCTGGGTGGACATAGCTTCTGGGGGCCATCATCAACCACCCTGAGATACCAATGCCTCTGAGAACAAGTCTGGGATGGGTTGTGTCTCAAAAATATAGACTCATAAAAGACTTTGTTCAATGAGCCATTGCCATTTATCTAAATAACATATTCTTGAAGGAATATGAACCCTATCTTCTTGTTAGTACAGGTATTGACTGATGATTGCTTTATGGAAAACCCACAAAACCCAGAACTGCCTGTGTATTGTTTGTGAATGTTTTGCATTATCTTAAACATGTGTCCTACCCACTATCCACTTCCTTGGCTTTGTGTTATTGGCCAGGAAAGTCATCAGCATGTCTGACATGCTAACCCTGCTGATGGCTGTTGGGATACCTCAGTTCTTGTCTTCTTAGTTTAAAATAATTTAAACAAGAGACACACTGCACAGGAGGTGTAGCATAATTTATTGCAAAAGAGAAAGAATATTTTGAAAGTTAGGGGCAGAATGGCAATATGCCCTGAGAGAGATTGGATTTAGGGTGGGCTGCTCATAAGGATGAGAGAGCAGAGACTGACACTAGGAAGGCTCCTTTTATGGGAGTCCTACATGATTATTCATAAGGAAGTGGAGAGAGGTGTTGCTGGTAAGCACATTCTAGGTGGTCCTCTGGGCGCACACGCGCAGTAGCTGTACATGCTTGTTCACATATCTCAGTTCTCATTAGCATCTTACAGCTCTACCCGGGCTGTGTTTTTACTGTTAAAATGAGCAAAGGGTCAGTTTGAAGACAGGTAAAATCAAAGGGCACATGCCTTCTACAGTGGAAATTCTCAGCTGAAGATAGCTTTGCTTAAATGAGCTCAATAACAATGTGAATGCTGAGGGTTATTATGTGGATTGTATAGTCACCACAGTTGCTGTATCCTGAGGACACCGTCACTTGCTTGACTACCTAACTTGCCTCAATCCCATTCTTATTATGATGGTTTGATTGATTCCTGCAATAAAGATGAAGTGTGACTGGGCATGGTGGCTCACACCTGTGGTCCCAGCACTTTGAAAGGCTGAGGTAGGAGGATCATGAGGTCAGGAGATCGAGACCATCCTGGCCAACATGGTGAAACCCTGTCTCTACTAAAAATACAAAAATTAGCTGAGTGTGGTGGTGTGTGCCTATAATCCCAGCTACTCGGGAGGCTGAGGCAGGAGAATTGCTTGAACCAGGGAGTTGGAGGTTGCAGTGAGCCAAGATTGTGCCACTGCACTGCAGTGTGGTGACAGAGTAAGCCTTCATCTCCAAAAAAAGGAGAAAAAAAGATGAGGTGCTAGGTGACTAGGTCATGATTAAATTTTAGGCTCCAAATAAATCAGAGGACATCACAAACATGGCATGTTTGCTTATGGCACTGGCCCCAAACCAGAGGTTGACCTAAAATACCATTTTAAATGTCTCGAAGTCTGAAATCATTTGGTTCAGTTGAATAAAGTGACATTAGGCACTTCAAATTTTGATGGCTTAAATTCTAAAATTGAAGCTAGGTGTGGTGGCCCACACCTGTAATCCCAGTACTTTGGGAGACTGAGATGAGCAGATCATCTGAGGTCAGGAGTTTGAGACCAGCCTGGCTAACATGGTGAAACCCTGTCTCTACTAAAAATACAAATATTAGCTCAGTATGGTGGCAGATACCTGTAATCCCAGCTACTTAGGAGGCTGAGACAGGAGAATTGCTTGAATCCAGGAGGCAGTGGTTTCAGTGAGCCGAGATCATGCCACTGCACTGCAGCCTGGGTGGCATGAGCAAAACAACATCACAAAAATAAAAATAAAAATTAAAAAATCATGTAATATTTGCTCCAAAGAAGCACAGAAATTTAAAAAAGTATCTAAAGGTTTGAATTATTTTTTGGTATCTCCATTTAAAATATTTTAATTTTAAAACAAAATATTTTGATTTGGGTTCGACTTGTAAATCAGGCTCAACCAAAAACCATAGCGAGTCTATGGTTGAGGTAGAAAGAATTCTACGTCCTCTGGAGACCTCAGCACTGGTCCTGGGTCTGTAGCTGGATTGCTGTGTAAGCTGGTGTAAGTTACTTAACCTCTGTGAGCCTCATCTAACACTCACCTAACACAGTGAAAGTAGAGTGTTAGAGTAGTTGATTTTTTTTTTTGAGATGGATTCTTACTCTATTACCCAGGGCAGAGTGCAGTGGTGCGATCTAGGCTCACTGCAACCTCTACCTCACAGGTACAAGTGATTCTCCTGCCTCAGCCTCCCAAGTAGCTGGGACTACAGGTGTGTGCCACCACATCCGGCTAATTTTTGTATTTTTAGTAGAGATGGGGTTTCACTATATTGGTCAGGCTGGTCTCGAACTCCTGTTCTCAGGTGTTCCACCCACCTCGGCCTCACAAAGTGTTGGGATTACAGATGTGAGCCACTGTGCCCTGTCTAGTTGATTTCTAAGATTCCTTCCAGCTCTAAAATCCCGATTCTCTAAAAGGGGGTGATTTTATAACGGCCCACCCAGGTGAAAGTGAGCTCTCTCGAACATGCCTCATCTCAGAGCTGAGAGACCATGCCACTGCAAGCCATCTCAACATAACCATTGACCAGGGCAGATCATGAGGTACAGCAATACAACAGAAACTTGGACTGGCACTGGTTTATTTCCAAGATGTGTTTTTCCATTTTCTCTTGAAAGTTTGTTCTCATATCCAGTCAGCTGGCAAGCAGCGCTGAGGCCCTTCTTCTTGGGGAAGGCTTCGGAGTCCTGGTCCCCTGCCGAGAACATCTCCTATTCCTCACTTTCCCCATCAGCTCTTCTGAGGGAATGCTGGCTGTGGCTGAGTCCCTACTGCGTCTTGCTGCACTGATAGAGGCTCCTTCTTCAGGGCCCTGGTCAGTTCGCCTGGACACCTTTCTGTTCTGTTGGGAGGTGCGATGCCCCTCACAGCAAACGAAGAGTGTGTCCATAGAGGATACCCAGGGAGAGGGGAGTGTGTCTGAGGAGAATGGCGGGCTCGTGATGAACTAGATGAGGGAGGTGTTGGACGGTTTCCTGATGGTGACAACATACAGCCACTTGCAATATTTTGCCAAAACAATATTCCATAGCTCAAGGAATGTCATGGCCTTCCAAGTCAACCGCCTCACATGGTCAGGCCCAGATGACCTCATGTGGATAGTGACAACTGGTTGTGCTGTAATAAATAGCTCTTCAGCTATTTAGCACAGGGCCTGCCAGACTTCGTGTTTTCTCTGTTTTATAGGTTGGAGGTATGGAAACCAGAGGCTTTCCTTTGAGAAATGTGTTTTTCAAACTTGAAAAGCTTAGGGAATTTCAAGTTGTGTTTTCTTAGTTTTGTTTTCCTGATGATGTTGATACCCTTTGGAGGGGAAGAACAAATTATCCTAATTTTGTGACCTCCCCACTTTGAAGATCCCCAGAGAAGATTGGTATGCCTGGCCTTGAGAGTGATTAGTATACCGATACAGATCTGAAAGGAGTTTTATGAAATCTGGGTGTGGCATGGGTGCTGCTTAGTGCCTTCAGGTGCTTCCAAGATTAGATGCTTTTGGCAACGTGAGACCCAGAGTGTGTCCAGGATAGGACTGAAAATCACTAACCCTCCCAAGACCAGGAAAATGTCCACTTGAGTGAGAAGAGATGATCAACAGGTACCAACACCAAGATGGCAGACACTGAAACCAACTCAGGAGGATTTTACTAAAGAAGAGCTTATGGAAGCAAGATAGTTGTGAGGAATGGTTTTCAAGACGTGGGAGTGTCAGCCTTCGAGTTTTCTAGAATCAGGTTAAAATTGAGAGAGGCAGAGGAAAGAAAAATGCAAATAATTGGAGCAGAGCTAAGACCCCTTCATTGACCAGGTAGAGACCAGCAGGTCATGCAACCAGGCCAAAGGCAGTGAGTGACCTCCTACACAGTTCTGCACAGGTCAGTCTCCAAAGCATCACTAAGGCGAGGAAGCAAATGAGGATTCAGTTGTGGGACCCAGGCAGTGCTCAGGGACAGTGCAGACCAGGCGACCACCTGGAGAAGATGGTTCATTAGGGGTGAAGGGAGATGAGGAGCCCCACCCAAACTCAGGAGCCACTCACTTGGAGCAGAGCAGGTCTTTGGCAGTCAGCTAGTTTTGGAGGTTTTTCTATGAGCCAGAATGCAAATATCTTTGTTCTCAGCAGGATCCAACCTGTTGTGTGTGTTTAGATTTTATAGTATATGGACAAAGGGGTTGATAAACGGATGAATACGCAGGGTCATGGTGCTTCCTTGGTGTCTTGCAATTTACTGGCCACAACGCACACACAAATACACATGATTCAAAGCCTTTACGATGAGCTGCGAGAGCAGAGAGGAAGGATTCGTGACCTGACTCATTCATGTTAAGCTTGGGGTAGAATCATTGGTTTGTGTATCTCAGTGGAACAAGTTGCATCTCAAGCTCCTGTGACCAAGCCATGTCCTGGCTGTCATCAGCCCTGCTCTCCCACACTGAGATTGTCCTCAGCATCATCCCAAACTCTGCCTCGAAAGCAACTCTTCGCTTTCTTTTGTTTCTTTTTTTTTTTTTTAATCTCTAAGTGAGACAGTGCCTGCGGATCTTCACTTTCAATATCAACCTCAAATTCAAAGTGTATGGGCAATAGAGATTTCCTCCCCATGTCATTCCCAGTACTAGGATTGCCATACTTGTCTCCATTGACCTCTGTTTTCTTTGCAGAGCCTTTAGCATACACTGTACTATAAATTACACCCACACTCTCACGTGCACGTGCGTACACATGCATACACACCAGGTTGGATAATACTGAGAACAAAGATTTTTATATTCTAGCTGACAGGAAAACCTCTACAAATAGCTGACTGCCAAAGATCCCCCTGTGCTCCAAGCAAATGGCCTTTTGGGTTTGGGCTGGACTCCTCATCTCTCCTCATCCTTAATGGACTGTCTTCCCCAGGTATTTGCCTGCACTGCACTGTCCTTCAGCACTGCATGGACCCAATATCTGAACCTTTACTTTCTTCCATACATTGATGATGCCTTGGAGACCAACCTGTGCAGAATTAAGCTGGAGGTCACTCATTCTCCTTGGCCTGGTTGCAAGACTGGCTTGTCTCTACCTGGTCAAGAGGGATCTTAGTTCTATCCCAGTTGTTTGCTTTTTGCTTTCCTCTGCCTCTCTCCACTTTACTCTGATTCTAGAAACTCTAAGGCTGATACTGCCACATCTTGAAAACCATTCCTCACAATGATCTTGCTTCCAGAATTATACTTTTCTCTAGTCTGAGACTGATCTGTATTGTGTTCATAGTTGAGTCAATGCAACTTAAACGTCTTCCTACATATGTGTTGTCACCTTGGTGTTGGTTTCTGTCAATGGTTTCTTCTCACTTAAGTGGAGATTTTCCTGGTTCTTGGTATGACAGTGATTTTCAGTCATATTCTGGAAACTTTGGGTATCACCTTGTGAGTTTCCTGATCCCATTTACTCTTCTTTTTTGGAGGCAGTCACCCTGCTGAAGTGTGCTGTGTAGGTCCAGATAGGAGAGGATGTCCAGTTCTCACTGGGCTCCACAGATATCAGCACAGCCCGAGTGGAGTGCCAGCTGGCTCCACCTTGCTTTGCCTCATTCTGCCTTGTAGCTGATGGGTGGGGGTAGAAGTTTAGTTTCTTGCTTGGACTGCCGATACCAGGGGTGGGGAGGGGGAAAAGGGAGGTTGTTGTTGTGTAATACAGGATTTGACTGGCTTTTGTCCCTGGTTCCTGAGAAGGAGACTCTAAATCTTTGGAAATTCCCAAGTAAGAGGAGTGTCTGTTTTTCATGAGCCCCTTGGATCACACCTTAGTTTATGCTGAGATGAGAGGGGTGGGGTTTTGGGCCAACCTGACCTTAAGGAGAGGAGTGGAGATGGAGATTGAGTTGTCATGTAACCTGTGATTTACTCAACCATGCCTATGTCATGAAACTTGGATTAAAAACTCTGGATACTGAAGCTCATTGGAGTTTCCTGGCTGGTAAACACATTGATTTGACACACTCTGATTTCATGGATAGAGGGCATGGGAACTCTGCACTTAGGACCCTCCAGACTTCATCCTATGTGTCTTTCCACTTGGCTTGTCCTGATTTTTATCCTCCATAATAAAACTATAACCATAAGTAAGGTGCTTTACTGAGTTATTTGAGTCCTTCTGTTGAATTATGAAACAGAGTATTGTGGACCTCTAGAATTTGTAGACAGTTGGTCATAAGCGTGATTGACCTGGGGACTCCTGAGGTGCAGCTGCCATCTGAAGTGACAGTAGTCTTGTTGAGAACCCTTTAACCTTCGAGATCTACATGAACTCTGGTGGTTCGTGCAAGAGCTGAATTGCAGAGTAGCAGTTGGCATGAGCACAGAGGGAAAGGGAAATGTTGATGAGTCCCTTGCACTGTCTCACTTGGCCTCCTTGCTGTTGTGTGGTAAAGGTTGTGGAAGTTTAGTTCTCTGATGAGCCCTGCTGACATTATTCCTGCAAAAGCAGAAGGCCCACTCATACCCCCAGCTTGTTACTCCGACATGTGGGTGGACATTCAGCTTTCTGCCTAGCCCCACTGACACCTGGTGGTGGCGGGTATGGACAGTTTTTCCTTTGGTGTTTTGGTGTTATCAAAAAGGTTCTTCTTGTGCCCTTTTTCTGGTCCTTTGGTAACAGGGACAGATTTCTTTACCTGCACTTACTGGCAGTTTCAGATTGCAGGCTTCCCTAGTGTCCAATCTGGTATATATGAGAGGCTAAAAGAAAACCCAGAGAACTCACCTCAAAGTCCTGATGTCCTTGAGCCTAGAAGGCTCTCCTTTCCATCTTTCAATTTTCCTATGTTTGTTGCATTATGTCCAGGATTTTTAAGTTGTAAGAGGAGAGACTGGTAAGAAATTGGGCTGCTCTGTCTTGACTGGAAAGGGAAGTCTGATTGTGTAATTTATCAGCCAAATTGAGACACTTGGGGAGTAAAAAATGGTTCTGTTAGGATACCTGAGCAACTGGCATGACATGAAACAGAGTCTGAAGTCTTTGTTCCTGAATAATATCAAGTAGGAATCACTTTGTCACTTTCACTCAAGTCCTGTCCACAATTTCAGGAGCCCCACTCTATCAGATGATGCTGAGGGTCTTCTTTCTTTTCTTGGCCACTAATGTGGAATTGCCATGGAGCACCTGCCCTTCTCCCGTCTGGTTATAGTACCCATGCAGGGTCAGGGATGGTAACCACGGAAGTGGGGTCAGAGGCTGCCCCAAGACTAAGCTTTTTTTGTTGCTTTTGGGGCATGGTCAGTTGACCTCCTGGGAAGGCCAACAGTCCCTGGCAGCAGTTTGTGCACCAGCATCAAGATTGATTAGCCTGTGCTACGCACTTTTAGTGGCATGTGATTCTTCTGGCCACAGGTCTTTTGTCTTTCCAGGGCTTACAGCTTTCCTTTAAGGTTATGTGGTACTTATTGTGGAGCTTGTTTATTGCTTCAAGTAGTCTCTATGTCTGCTCTTAGAAGGCCTGTCTCATGGTGAGTCCCTGCTGCTTCCAGACCCTCCAAACCTGCGGGGTCCTGATCGATGTGCCTTTTTTGGATGCTGATTCTTTATACTTCCTCTGGAATCAATACTATAGAGAAGGACCCTCTGCCTTTTCCAGATACTGTCTTGTCTCAGTTATGCAGAGAAAGACCTTCTATGGATATAATAGGGACTGGGCCAATCATAGTCTAGAGCAAATTGGAATTACTCTTCAATTTCCTTAACTTAGCCAATATCTATTAACCACACTAGAAATTATTAGTACACTTAGGGGAAGGGGCAATATTTCATGTGGTTCTTAAGATTTTCAGCCATCCTGGACAGGGCATATATTAAAATCAAAGTTTAAGATAGAGCAATAAACTTAAATCCAGACTGATGTTAGACTGTCAGTATATTGGCTGAAAGAGCTGGGAATCTGAAGTGCATACTAATACTTCACTTTTGGATAAATTTTTGTACCCTTGATGTCTAGAAAACAAGCAGTCAACAAGGCTATTTGAGTTATTTCTAAGAGGCCAATTTATAGCTAATTTTGTTGTCAGACATAGTATAATACTGTTAGTGTTAGGCTCACTATGGATGGATTATGGAGCCAGAATGCCTGCGTTTTAATCTCAGCTCAGCCATTTAACCCCTTTGTGTTTCTGATTCCTCTGTAAAAAATAACAGAACCTACTTTGTTAAGTTGTGAACATTTATATATGTGTATATGTAATGCTTAGAAGAAGACCTGGTACAAAGTATTTGACACAAGTTAGCTCTTACTCATTTGAATGAAAATGCATAATATGCATCAGTTTGTATAGCATTTATAAAATCCACAAATTGCATAAGCAGAGTATTTTAATGTGAAAAAGAAGAAACCACTAGCATTTGAAAGCATGAAAAGTTATGGTTAAAGCCAACTTAAGAGAAGCTTGCAAAGAAAATCCTATTAGACTGAGGATTGAGTTCACGAGCAAAAAGATATTGCCTTTCGGGGGTTACAGTCCAGCACTTTTATTGAGAGTGGGAATGTATATTGGCACAAAGTCTTTGAAGGGCATTTTGGTAATGTTTAGCGGTGTTTTTTTAAAAAGCTTATATCCTTTGGCCTAGTAATTTTACTTCTAGGACTGCGTTCAAATGAAATAATCAAGGATGCAAGCTATATTTGTTTATAAGGATGATCATTGAGGCATCACATAAAATAGGCACAGATTAAAAAACAAGGAACGTATCTTACAATAAGGGAATTTTTTGGAAGAAAAATGAGGTTCTGTACATTTATAATTAAGCAGCCATTAAAAGTAATGTTGAAGCAGACTGGGAGCAGTGGCTCGCTCCTGTAATCCCAGCACTTTGGGAGGCCGAGGTGGGTGGATCACTTGAGGCCCGAAGTTCAAGACCAGCTTGGGCAACATGGTGAAACTCCATCTCTACAAAACTTAGCCTGATGTGGGGCGCATGCCTGTAGTCCCAGTTACTCGGGAGGCTGAGGCATGAGAATTGTAGGTACCCAGGAGGTGGAGGTTGCAGTGAGCCAAAATAGTGCTATTACACTCCAGCCTGGGTGACAGAGCAAAACTCTGTCTCAAAAAAAAAGTAATGTTGAAGCTTATTTAATGATGAGAAAATGTTAAGAACGTATTTTTAAGTGAAGAAAAGTTTACCGAACTCTGTTTAGTATGCGGTTCATAAAAATCTCCCCTTTGCCTGCCCGCCTCTTCCTGCTTTCCTTCCAGTACCAGTCCCAGGATGGAGGCGTGTGTGCCTCCGGCATGTGGTCATTGTACCCCAGCTCGAGTCACTCCATCATGGACTACAGAGCCAACGGTTGCCCTGTGGCCCCCACACCGTGGATTTAAGTGACTGTTCATGCCCCTCACGTGATAGCAAGTGAATGCTGAGACTGTTTTAATAGGAGATAAAACAGTGTTGCTTTTCTGTTCTTTGATGTACTAGAAGGATGGAATGCGAAGTATTTCTCTATGCCTCATGGAGAATTTAATAAATTAAATTCTCTTTGCCTTTGAGGATAAGGCAACTTATTTTTGGGTAGCTAATGATTGAGACTTGAGGTTTGATAGGCTGTTAATATCTACTGTGGCAAGAACAAGACGGGGGAAAAGGTTTGAGGTAAGAAGCAGTTTATTTTGGAGAAACAGGAGCAGGTATTGCCTTGCAATATAAGCAGGGAGAGATCTTTGAGTGTCTGACAGCTGCATGGTCTGGTGACATGGCAGGACTCATATCCTGAGCCTCATTAACAAAACGACTGAATCCCAAATGTGACATGAAAGAGCAGAGGGGCTGTGGGCAGAGGGGAAACATGTCTCAGAGATAACATATGTGGAAGAGAGGAGCCCTCAACTACGTACTCCCTGGGAGTGGCAGGGATTTGTATTCAACTTTAGGATCTGAAAATTTCGGAAGTGCTCTTACTGAATCTCTGCTGGGGGACACAGGGACCAGGCGGCAATTTCAAATACTCTTTGAGACTGTTCAACAAGCTCAGTTTATAAACCACCTCTATTTCCTACGCCGTTTTTGACTTTACAGAATTATTTCAAATAAGCTTCTCCAGCCTGGATATCCATTCAAATATAAATAGTTTGGGCCAGGCATGGTAGCTCATAGGTGTCATCTCAATGCTTTTGGGGGGCAAGGTGGGAGGATCCCTTGAGGCCAGGAGTTTGAGACTAGCTTCAGCATATAGTGAGATCCCGTTGCTACATAAAAATTGACAAAAGATTAGCCAGGCAGAGTGGCATGTGCCTGTTGTCTTACCTACTCAGGAGGCTAAGGCAGGAGGATCCCTTAAGCTGAGAGTTAGAGGCTGCAATGAGCTATGATCCTGCCACTGTTCTCCACCCTCGGCAACAGAGTGTGACAAAACACCAAAAAAACTCAAAACAAGAAACCGAATATAAGCAGTTTATATTTCAGGTGGGTGAACACAGTATCTTACAAGAGAATAATTTAACAAGAGAGGAAAATACGACAGAGAAAAACGAAAACCCCTTCACTTGTGAGAGAGAACAGGACACTGACTAGTTTTATCTTCCTCGGACCTTCCTTCAGGGGATGAGTCAGCCCACCAAAATCCTGTTTACTTCATTAGCTGTAAATATACAAGCTTCCTTTCAACAAAGACTAAGCCGTTTTTCATCTTAGCAACTGAGTAAATAAAGTACTATTAGTTCCTGGTGATGTGCTTTTCTACATTAAGGCAAACACTCACAATGGGATGGTGGAAATGAGAGGACAGCAGCGAACAGCAGAAGTACTATCCCAGGTCTTTGTATCCCCAGAATACCCCAACTGTGGTGCAGGGTAGAGAGACTGTCAGGTCCTCCAAGAAGCTCCTGTTCCACCCACACCTGAGGTTTTTGTTTTTTTTGATAGATGGAGTTTTGCTCTTGTTGCCCAGGCTGGAGTGCAATGGCGCGATCTCAGCTCACTGCAACCTCCGTCTCCCTGGTTCAAGCAATTCTCCTGCCTCAGCCTCCTGAGTAGCTGAGATTGCAGGCACCCACCACTATGCCCAGCTAATTTTTGGTACTTTTAGGAGAGATAGGGTTTCACCATGTTGGCCAGGCTGGTCTCGAACTCCTGACCTCAGTTGATCGCCCATCTTGGCCTCCTAAAGTGTTGGATTAGAGGCATGAGCCACTGCACTGGGCCCACACCTGGGTTTATACCTCCCAGTTTTCTCCCACTATCTTGGAGTCTGGTTCCACACCTGCCTACCCACCAGGGGCAAGGAAGCTTGGCCCAGGCCCAAGTGTTAACTGCAACATGGGTGAATCGGTGGTCAGGTTTTCAGGACTGTTTTTCCCAATAGATCTCGGTTCACTGAAACCTTCACCTCCTAGGTTCAAGCGATTCTCTTGCCTCAGCCTCATGAGTGACTGGGATTACAGGAGCCCACCATCATGCCAGGCTAATTTTTGTATTTTTAGGGGAGATAGGGTTTTGCCATGTTAGCCAGGTTGGTCTGAAACTCCTGATCTCAGGTTATCTGCCTGCCTTGGCCTCCCAAAGTGCTGGGATTATAGGTGTGAACCACCACGCCCAGCCTAAGAGATCATTTTTGATCTTAAAAAAGAAATTCCAGTGTTTCATCATCAAAAATTAGGTTACTATTGATTTTGTTTTAGGTTCTCTTTATCAGAAGAAGGAATTTCTCTGTTCCAAGTTTGGTGAGAGCTTTTTTAAATCATGAAAGGATGTTGATTATTGTTAGAAGCTTTTTTAAATCATAAAAGGATGTTGATTATTGTCAGAAGCTTTTTGTATTATTAAGATAAATGTATAATTTTTTCCCTTTAAACTCTTAATGTGGAGGGTTGCGTTGATTGATCCTACCACCTTGGCCTCCCAAAGTGCTAGAATTATAGGTGTTAGTGTGCCCGACCGCTTTTCTTTTTGTTTTCTTTTCCAAAATGAAAGCACTTAAGATCTACCCTCATAGCAAATTTCAAGTATATAATACAGTGTTGTTAACTGTAGTCACCAGTCTGCATACTGGACCTCCAGAGCTCATTCATGCTGAATACTGAATCTTCGTAATCTTTGACCAATATCTCTCCCAATTCATAGCCTTGGGAACCACCATTCTACTCTCTGCTTCTCTGATTTTTACTATTTTAGATTCCACATGTAAGTGAGATCATGCAGTGTTTGTCTTTCCGTGTCTGGCTTCTTTCACTTGACATAAATGTCCTCCAGGTTTATCCATGTCACTGCAAATGGCAGAATCTCCTTTTTTTTTCTTTGAGATAGAGTCTTGCTCTGTCACCCAGACTGTAGTGCAGTGGTCTGATCTCTGCTCACTGCAGCCTCTGCCTCCCGGGTTCAAGTGAATCTCCTGCCTCAGCTTCCTGAGTAGTTGGGATTATAGGCACGTGCCACCACGCCCAGCTAATTTTTGTATTTTTAGTAGAGATGCGGTTTCATCATGTTGGTCAGGCTGGTCTTGAACTCTTGACCTCAGATGGTCCACCCATCTTGGCCTCCCTAAGTGCTGAGATTATAGGCGCGAGCCACCATGCTTCACCAGGAGCTTCTTTTTAAAGGCTGAATAGTATTCCTTTGTGTGTGCGTGAGTGTGTGTGTAACATTTTCTTTATCCATTCCTCAGATAATGGACATTTAGATCGTTTTCACATCTTGGCTATTTGAATAATGTTGCATTGGAAACAGGAGTGCAGCGATCTTTTTGAGATCCAGACTTTACTTCCTTTGGATGTATGTTCTTCTGAGGGATTGCTGGTCATGTCATAGTCTTATTTTTTATTTTTCAGAGATCTCCATGCTGTTTTCCAACATGGCCATATCAATTTACAGTCCCATCAATGGTGCACAAAGGTTTCTTTTTCTCCATGTCCTCACCACACATTTGCTGTTAACTGAGCTTTGAAAAGGGTGACAAGAACACAAAATAAGGAAAGGATAGTCTCTTCAATAAATGGTGTTGGGAAAGCTGGATATCCATATGCAGAAGACTGAAACTTGAACCTTTATCTCACACATTATACAAAACTAAGACCCCAAACTGTAAAACTAAAATAAAAAACATAGGGAAAATGTTTTTTGACATTGGTTTTAGCAACAATTTTTTGGTTATGACTCCAAAAGCACAGGCAACAAAAGCAAAAACAGACAAATGAGGTTGCATCAAACTAGAAAGCTCTGCACAGCAAAGGAAAAAAAACCCAACAAATTGAAAAGGCAATCTAGAGAGTGGGAGAAAATATTTGCAGAATATGTGTCTGATGAAGGTTTAATATACAAAATATAGAAGGAACTCATACAACTTAATAGAAAATAATCCCGAATAATCGGACTCCTTATTCTTAACCATACAATATGCTGTTATCCTCACTCTTGCTCTGTTCTTCCTCTGCTTTTTACCTGCCTGTGTTATACTGACCTCAAACAATGGGTTGGGAGGCATTTCCTCATCTTCCGTACTCTGGTTTAGTTTGTACAAAAATATAACTATCTGTGTCTTGATTGAGCTATTGATTCAATTTCTTTAATGGTCATTTGATTATTAAGGTTTTCCATTTCTTCTTAACTCAGTTTCAGTAAGTTATATTTTCTCTAGGAATTTGACCAATCTTCTATGTTATAAGGTTTATTTGTACAAAACTGTTTCTAATATTCTCTCTCTCTCTTTTTTTAAATATTGGCAACACTGGAAGCCATGTCCCTAATTGTGTTTCTAATTTCTCTTTTTCTCTTTATCAATCATATTTACAAGTTACCATTTTATTAGTCTTTGTCCCCTTTCTACTATATGCTTTTTTTTTTTAGTTTTGTTACTTTTTCTTCAAATCTTACTGATAGGAACAGGAAGCAGGGAAATTCTAGGCAGAAGAGAGAAGGTCCCCAGTGAAAGCCCCACCCAGAAGCCCAAAAGCCTTATACCATGCCCCAAAGTGAGAACTTACATTCCGTTTTTCTGCTCAAATGTTGCCTTTTCCAAAACCACCCGTGGCCTGCCTTGCTTCTCTTCCTGTGCCCATAAAAACCTCAGGCTCAGCAAGCAGAGAGAGGAGAAGTAGCTGAACATTGGAGACTATGGCTGGATGTCAGAGAGAAGTGGCTTGACTTCAGAGGGATAACTTGATGGTGTAGCTTTGGAGAGGAGTCTGGCCGGGGACAGCTTGACTTCAGGGGAAAATTACATTCCTACTCTGTCCCCTTTTCACCTCTCTTTCCTGCTGGGAGCTGCTTTCATCAGCAATAAAATCCACACATTTGCCATCTTCAACTTGTTCATGTGACTTAATTCCTCTTGAATGCTGGACAAGAACTCAGGTGCTGTGAGTGCAGGTGCAAAAGGCTGTCACACTGACCCTTCTTCCTCACTGGCAGAAGGCAACTGCCTCATGTGAAAAGGCAGAGAGGGTCTACTAAGCTGTTAGCACTTAAGCCATCCACAGATGGCAGAGTTAAAAGAGCACTGTTAACACTTTTTTTCTGGGGCTTCGGGGGTGTGGGCATCCCCACAGACACTGCTATGGGGCCAGTATGGAGCTTGCTCTTGCTGGTGCCCAAAAGCACTTGCCCCAGCTCTCTCACCCATTCACCTGCATGTCTGCCCTCCCTGCCGCAAGGGGTGGAATGCAGTAGGTTTGAATGGGTGGAGTCTCTCCCTGCTGGCACTGAGTGGCTGACTGAGTCCAGCACTGCTCATGTACTCCAGTTCCTGCCTGCAAAGGAGTCAGGGAAATATCGTGCTTCATTACAGTTTCCCTTTTCTACTGAATTGAAATTTATTTTGCAGTTCTTTTTCTAACTTCTGGAGATACATGCTTACCTAATGCATTTTCAGCCTTTATTCTTTACTAATCTAACTGTTTAAGGCCATGAATTTCCATCTAAGTCCTATTTTATCTACATTTGAAATGTTTTGATACAGTCTTTTCATCATTATTCTGTTAAAATATTTTCAATTTCCACTTTGAATTTTCCAATTTATACATCATTGAGAAGTGTTTCCTAATTTCAAAAAAAAGCTTAATGATGATTTAAAATTACCAGTGTCTTTTAACATATGGTGATTTTAGTTATTTTTGTTATTGACTTATATGAATAATGTTATAAAATGTGTTCTGGTATGATACCAATTATTTTAAATGTGTTGAAACTTGCTTTATGTCCCAACATGTGGTCAGTTTTTAATGTATATTCTGAGTAACTATTAAGTGCAATGTTCTATTTGCCCATTAGGTCAAGCTTTCTAATTATTTTGTTTTCGAATAGTCTCTGTCTTTAATGATCTTTTTGAATACTTGGGCTCGCAATTTCTGAGAGTATTACATGAAAATCTGTTACTACTGTGGTAGGTTTATCTATTTTTACATGTTTCTCTATTTTGAGGCTTTGTGATTAGGTGTATAATAGTTTCCAATTATTTAAACTTGCTGGCAAATTAAATCTTTTATTATAATATAGTGATCCTTTTTACCTTTAGCAATGTTTTTTGCTTTAAAGTCCATTTTTTCCTAGAGTACTATACCTATGTGGTTTTCTTTTGACTAGTATTAACCTACACATATATGTTTATCCTTTTCCTTTTAATGTTTCTGTTTTCATATTTTTTTATGTGTGTCTTTAAAAATGTCTGTTAATCATTGTCTTTTAATTGGAGAATTGAATCTGTGTATGTTTATGGAAATTGCTGGTATGTCTGGGTTTACAGCCCTTCTGTATTGATTACTTTGTGATTTCTACTTGTCTTACCATTTCCACATTCCTTTATCTCCCCTTTCTCATCTTCTTTTAGGCTGATTGGCTGGTTTTCCTAATTTTTTCTGTAGTAGTGTGAAGTTATGCACTCCACTTCTAGTCTTTCCATGGCCACCATGGAACTTAACATGTGCAGTTAATTCATCATAGAAGAAAGTTAATCAACATCTAAACTCTCTCAGCAAATATGTGAAGCCCTTAACATGCTCATTTCCATTACTCCCATCTAGGATTATGCTCTTGTTATTTTGTATCTTAATTGTTTTGTTTCTTATGACTCTCAAAGAACATTGTTATTATTATCCATATTATCCCATTCTTTTTTTCATTTTATATGTCAGTGTTTTTCTGGTTTTATCCACATATTTCTCCTTTTCTTTGCTTTCATTTCTTTTTGTATCTCATTCTTTCCATCTGGGATAATATCCCTTTTTCCTGAAGTACATCCTTAAGAATTTCCTTTACTGAGGCTCTGCTGCTATAAACTCTCTCAGTCTTTGTATTTCTTAAAAGACTTGTATTTTTCCCTGGTCCTTGAAAGATGTTTTTGATGAATACCATTTTCTTTTCTTATGCCATTATTTATCTTTCTGTTAGATTAAATTTGTCTATAACAGATGAGCATTTAGAATCTACCTTAGTGTGGTGGCCTCATATGGAGACAAGCTGGACCCTTCCATAGCTCCTGGGCTTAAAGAAAACTGCAACAATTCCTCCCTATTCATTGCATAAAATGGCTCTCTTACCCAAGCACCGCAGAGCTGGAAATGTCCACATCTTGATTAAAGCACATGGTTCTAGAAGTCTTTTATTAAAGTGCAGCTTTTCATCAGAAGGAAAAAATAGTTATTTCTCACAGTCAGCCACATGTGGTGAGTTAATTCATGGAGTGTTCTATGACAGGGCCAGGTAATGATGGAGTGGGGTCACATAGGGATAAACAGGAAAATTATTCTTTTTTTTTCTTTTTCAGAAAATTAATTTTTAAATGTAAATTAAATTTATTTTATATTTTGTAACTGGGTCTTGCTCTGTCACCCAGGTTGGTGTGCAATGGCACCATCACAGCTCACTTCGGCCTCAAACTCTTGGGCTTACGCAATCCTCCTGTATCAGCCTCACGAGTAGCTGGAATTATAGGTGTGCACCACCATACCCAGCTCATCTTTTTCTTTTTTTTCCTTTTCTTTCTTTCTTTATTTTTTAGATGGAGTCTCACTCTGTTGCCCAGGCTGGAGTGCAGTGGCCCGATTTTGGCTCATTGTAACCTCTGCCTCCCAGGTTCAAGGGAATCTCCTGCCTTAGCCTCCTGAATAGATGGGATGGCAGGCACGTGCCACCATGCCCAGCTCATTTTTTCTTTCTTTGTTTCTTCTTCTTTTTTTTTTTTTTGCTTAGGCTGGTCTTGCCATTTTTTTTTCCCCAGGTTGGTCTTACACTCTTAACTTCAAGTTTTTCTCCTGCATAGGCCTTTCAAAATGCTGGAATTATAGGCATGAACCACCACGCTTGGCCCAGAAAATTAATTTTGTAGGAGGAAGGAGGACAGATACTGAACAAGGGACACAGCCCCAAGAGACCTGTCCAGACTGAGGAAATAAGGTACAATCTAGAGGGCAAGGTGCTGGATGGAGAGCCCAGGTTCCAGTGGTGGTGGTGGTGGTCAGGGTGGGGGTGTGGAGTGCTGACTGCATGCTTCAGTGTGTTTCTCAACGCCCCAACTCCGACGCCCTCACACCATGCCTCCCTCTTCTTCCTCGGGAGGTATCCTCATCTCTAGTTTAACAGGAGTTTTGAAGTATTAGATGAGGACATTCTCCACTAACCTTTCCTGTGCTCTCATCTCCCTGAGAACTTGGCCCACAAGCTGCTCCTTCCCTTCACCTGGCCACCAGCTCTTTCCTCTCTTGCTTATAAGCAAGCTTAAATGAATCCCATTAAGAAACAAAAAACGAAACCCTCTAATCTTACAAATGCAATACAATGTTCACTATAGATGTTTTGGAAATACAGAGATTTACAAATAATTTACAACAAAAAGATAATAACCTCTAGCAGTTTTGCATATTACTTTTTGAATTTGTTTTTTTTTATGTGTGTTCTCTCCCTTTTCCTTCCTACAAAATGGGATTATGGTAGGAGGCGAAACATGATTGTGGAGGTGGGGCTTGGACACCTGACCTGATTGAGGACTAGCTAAAACAGGTCCCAGCCAAAGCAGCGTTCTGTAAGATACATCCACCAGTGGGCCATATCAGTTTACCATTGCCATGGCAACACCTGAAAGTTAACCCTTCCCATGGCAACCACCTGGTGAGCTGGAAGTTATACCCTTATCCTACAAGTTTCTGCATAAGCCACCCCTTAATTTGCATATAATTAAAAGTAGGTATAAATGTGAACGAGCACTGTTTCTGAGTAGCTCTTCTGTGCACACTGCTTGAAGGATATGCTTGGTGCTACTGTACACTGATACTTCAATAAAAGCTGCTGGTTAGCACCACTGGCTCACCCTTGAATTCTTCCCTGGGCAATGCCAAGAGCCTGCCTGGGCTATGCCTCAATTTTAGGGGCTTGCCTGTCCTGCAATGTAGGATGGTAATGTAGATCTAATCCTAATTTACTTTGTTTTCCTGTGGAAGCATCTTTCTCTGTTGCTGTGTTCCTTCTGTCTTTGCAGGGTCTTCTTTTTCCTCAAAAACATTAAAAGTCTATACTTCCTGTCTACACTTCCTCCATCTCATTTAGTCCTCGGGCTCTTGAAAACTGTGTTCTACACCCCCACACTCTTGGGCCCTGACTAGGAGCTGAGAGATGGTGTCAGTAGCCTTGGCAGGAACGCTTTTCATTCCACATCTTATAGAACTTGTAGTGACAGCTGTCACTATTGGTTACTGCCTCTTGGAAACTCTCTCCTCCCTTAATTTTTATGAAAATGTCACCCTGCTTTCCTATTTCTCTTTATTCTTAGAATACATCTCTAGATTCTTGGTGTAGTCTTGCTTGTTAAGTGCTAGTGGTCTCCATGGATCCATCCTTGGTTGTTTTCTCATTCTCCAGTCTCTCCAGGCAATCAAATCTCTATCAGCAATTCTATCTCAAGTTCAGACTTCTTTCATGAGCTCCAAACCCACACAGATGAGTATATCATTGGCACATCAAATTCAACATGCCCAAAGCAAAACTCATCCCTGCATTGCAGGAGGCTTTAATGGGCCAACCTAAAAATGGCAGGTGTAGTTCTGTCCACATTCTTTTGGCTAGAACTCAGTCATACAGGTATACCCAACAGCAAGGGAGACTGGCTACATGCCCAGGAGGACATATTACATGGCAAAAGTCCTTAAAAGAAGTGACTTCTGCTGGGTCTATTGATGAACAATCAGAATGGCAAAATCAGAGTGCCCTGGAAGTAGTTTTTCAGGGAAGTCTGGCATGAAGCCACTCTGGAGATTATGCAAAAAGAAGTCATAAAACAAGGGCAGAAATTAAAAGTGCACATCAAACACGATTTGTGCATCCATGAAGCCATCCAGAATGAGCTCATCGAAAGAGCATGAGATCAGGAGGAACATCTCCAAAGTGTCCAGATGGGACTCTTCTCAGCACAGGGACTTGCAGTGTTCTTTCAGGAGGACACCCAGCATAGGCTTAGGTAAGAGTTGGCATGCTTTCACTCATCACTATCCCTTTTTTTTTTCCATTTCAGTTGCAAGCTTGAAAATGTTTTATGCTTTTAGATTTCTGGTCACTTTCAAATGTAGCTGAAGTATTTCAGTTCTGTTTTTAATCTTGATCCCTGTCCATAACTTTCTCCCTCTATTCTCCCATCTTTTCCTGTACGGTATCTTCTAGAGAGTGTGGCCTCAGAAGATGGAGGAGGCTTGGTGCACGCATGGCCTGGATACCTGCCCTTGTGTTCCCTTCACTTCAGCCATCAGCTATGTGGTGACTATGTGGTGCAGGGCATCAGTCCCATCAGACCAACTATAGATGCAATAGTTAGAAGGAAAATTCTTAATAACATCTGTGAATATTTTTTTACCTGCCAAACAGATGTGAAATGAATCATTCTTCACAAACCATTCTACTTTTTTTTTTGAGATGGAGTCTTTGTCGCCCAGGCTGGAGTGCAGCGGCGCCATCTTGGCTCACTGCAACCTCAGCCTCCCTAGTTCAAGCGATTCTCCTGCCTCAGCCTCCCAAGTAGCTGGGATTACAGGGGTGCGCCACCACACCCGACTAATTTTTGTATTTTTAGTAGAGGTGAGGTTTCATCATGTTGGCTAGGATGGTCTCTATCTCTTGACCTAGTGATTCACCCGCCTCAGGCCCCCCAAAGTGCTGGGATCACAGGCCTGAGCCACCACACCCAGCCCTCATTCTACTTTTAAAGATGTTTAATGAGAGATTTTTTGAACTACTTATCAGGTAGATTTCTACAAATACAAAATAATAATGTAAAAACTCCACAGGTATTTGTTTTTTTCTTTGTTTTTATTTGACGAGTGGCGATATCATGCTTGTCATTTAAATATAGACACAATTATTAGGTTATGTATCATATTAATATTTAAGTTTTTCATTTTATGCCCTTTAAGATACATGAAAACACAGACACACAGACACACAGACAGACACACACACACACACCCCACACACACATCAACTGCAAACATGAAGGGGAGAAAAAGCATGGAACCCAACCAAATTTCCACACTTCAGCAATGTGTCATTCATTCTTTTAATAAAGCTTTAAGAAATATCATAATGATATGAACTTGAAACATCTCTAGGCATTTTCTTTGAGGCTCATGATGTGGCACTAGTGATGTAAACAGCAGAAAACAGGGGCTGCCAAATGATCAAATTATGGAGGCTCAGGGCTGCTTTTTCCCACAGGAACACACCAAATGGTAATGGCAGTGATCTCGCTACAGTGGAGAGGAGCAACATCCCACCATGTAGCTGTATTCATCCACTGATGCTTGGCTGCGTTCAATGCACTGTCTGTCTATCAGAACTTTAATACACTTCTTACTCATGCTGATACTGGGATTAAATGTAATTACTCTCCACTGGCTAATCACCTCCTGAATAAGGGCACTTCTCCTGCTTTCATGATATGAACTGTAGCAGCTTGGAGATGCATTTTCCGGTTGTACCCTGGTACAGTAGAGATCTGTTCACTTGCGGGCTTTCTGTAGTCCTACCATTTCTTGAGGTGGAAGGAAACGGAGGTGATAATAACACTCATGGGAAGAGACAACAGAGTGTGGGTCTCCTGTGCCTCCTGAGGAGGCTGCAATTTGTTATTTTTCCAGAACACAAATGTTTGCAGCAGACACAATAGTGTGATGACAGTATGCATTCCATGCCACATGCAGAAATGGACATGATGTGTTTCATGTGTCTGTTGAAGGCCTTGGGGGTTATGGGTCAGGAGACTGGGGAGATTACTTTCATACAATGAGGCCCTTTGCTCCAAGTGACATATCTTTGAGTATCTTCTCATGGAATTTGGCAATGGTGCTGAAAGCTGAAGATTAAGAATTTATTGAAAAAAAGATAAACCAGGGACTTTAACTGCTGAGAATATCTGCGGTCATTCCTGCTTGCAGACCTCCCAGTTTTATATAAATTAGTTTCTTGACAGTTTTGGCCTATTTCCTACATAATAGGAATCTTAGAAATGTTCACCTAGGTTAACCCGCCCCCTTTCATTTCTTTCCAACAAAGAAGGCACATATAAGAGAAAGCAAGCATTTCTTTTCTTTCTCTTAAGTGTTGGTATTAGAGAAAATGGGCTGCTCCAGAAAGTGAAGTATGAGTTGAAACTGATGGTTAGGGCAATGCTGACCCATCATAAATAGGAAATGGGGACTTTCTGTTGCAAAACGACTTTATAGCACATATAAAATGTTTTCTCAAATTATCCATATTCTTAATTAAATTCTTTTTGGTTGTATTGTTTCTACCTAAAATTCAGGATGGCTAAACTTTGGACTCTGTGTCTTAACCTTCGTTTTTGGCTTTAATGAAACTCTTAATTTCTTAAAAAAACCATGAAATTAGGATTTCAATGTTTATTTCTTGGCTTGGTCCTAAAAATTGGTGTGCTGCTTTCTTAAGGAACTTTAGAATGAAATAAACCAAACAACAACAAAATAAAACTTCTTTATCTTTTCCAAATTAGACCAAGGTCTTCCCTCACTGGGGAAAGATTCCAAGGATCCAGAGTAAGATAAATTGTATTACATTTTTAGATAACTATCAAATATTGATAATCGGTAATGTTGTTGTGGGAAGTGTGCTACTTAGACTGTAGTACAAACACGGGCTTTGAAATAAAATAAGCCTGGATTTAAGTGCCAATTCTAGTATATGCTATGCTCCTCAAATTTCCTATCTACTCAAAGCCTCAGTTTTCTCATCTTTAAAATGGGAATATCGATACAAATCATTCTGATTGACTGGGAGAATTAAATGAGAAAATGTGGCTGGATTTGGTGGCTCACACCTGTAATCCCAGCACTGTGAGAAGCTGAGGCAAAGGGATCCCTTGAGGCCAGGAGTTCAAGACCAGCCTGGGCAAAATAGCAAGACTCCCAACTCTACAAAAAATTTAACAAAATTAGCTGGGAATGGTGGCATGCACCTGTAGTTCCAGCTACTTATGAGGCTGAGATGGGAAGATCACTTGAGCCCAGGAAATTGAGGTTAAAGTGAGCTGTGATTATGCCACTGTACTTCAGCCTGGGTGACAGACCGAGACCTTATCTCTAAAAAAAAATGTGAAAATGTACATAAAAGATGCCATGTGCAGAGAGTAAATGCTCATACAAGTAAGATATTCCCATTTATTTGACACAGTCTGCTTCATACAGCCACATCTTATATAGACATTTCAGAGACGCTCAGAGGAAGGAGATGGGGAAACGTAGGTAGCTCTTGGATTGAACAGCTGGAGACTTATAGAGGAAAGCAAATAGAAGCACCAAAGTGATGAGAGGTCAAGGAAGATGCAGAGAATTGTTTGAAGGAAATAAGTCCTCAGGCAGACACCGTCTAGAAGTAAAGTTTGTCTAATTGGTCAGAACGTTCTTATTTCAGTAGTACTTGGGAAGGAGGTCAGGGGTTGGGGTATGGTTTCAAGCACCCAGACAACACACAGTATTCTCAAAATATTTTGTATGTATCGGTTGGTGGTCCGAATGACTTGACAAATGCAAAAAACCATTCAGAGTGGAGTTAAAAAAATTTTTTAAAGAAGAATCTAGGAACTTCGTTGCTGTACATAAATGGGCCATAATGTGTTTTGGACACAGATAATTGGCCAGTGATTCCAGGTAGCTCAGTCCTGTGTTCTAAAGGGCATGAACCTGGATGCTCGAGAATGTGTAGATATAAGAGTGTCTAAGGAAGGTTGGGGATTCATTGTCAGTTTTTTTCTCTCACTCACTCTTAGCAAAAAATTTCTGCCTGATCTTTGTGATCATTTGATGATTCAGGTATGAACTATTTGTTTATTTATTCCCTTTCAGGAAAGCTGTGGTGATGGGGGATGCTGGAATGGGCAGGGGGCAAGTCCCTGGTGAAGACTGCAGATAAAGGAGCTGTTCTTGTGTGGGACCTGCAGGTTGGAGTGATTTTGTTCAGTGTCATCCTTTTGTCATCCCACTTGAAAATGGGCAGGGATGCAGGGCAGCCTGGGGCCACCTACAGGAGTTTCTAGTGGCTGCCTATTTCACCCACTATCAAAAGGAATGTGGCCTCTCATAAAGGGAGGGGAGTTTTGACATGGGCGTTTGCCTAACATTGCATTGAGTCAGTTTATGGTATATTCCATAAAAGCATACTAGAAATTATTTCTCCCTGGGGCTATACTCTATGGACTTGAATTCTCTTTTACTGCCTAAACTGGTAGAAAATCACCTTCACTAAAAGGAAAACAGGAAGGAAAGAAGAAAGGAAGAGAAGACCACAAACATCCAGAAAACAATTAACAAAATGATAGGAGTAAGTCCTTACTTATCAGTAACAATATTGATAGTAAATGGACTAAATTCTCCAATCAAAAGATCTATGCGGCTGAATGGATAAAAAATAAGACCTAATGATCTGTTGTATACAGGAAACACACTTCACTTATAATGACACACATAGACTGAAAATAAATGGTTGGAAGACATTTTCCATGCAAACAAAAATGAAAAAAGAACAAGAGCAATTATACTTATATCAGACAAAGATCAGTTTGGAGACAAGAACTGTAAAAAGAGACAAGTTAATTGTACAATGATAAAAGGGCCAATTCAGCAGGAGAATGTAACCATCAGATATATGTTCACCCAACACTGGAACACCCAGATATATCAAACAAATATTATTAAAGCTAAAGAAGAAATAGACCTCAACAGACTACTAGCTAAAGACTTCAGCACCCCACTTTCCACATCGGACAGATCATCCACACAGAAAATCAACAAAAATACTGGACTTAACGTTACTACACTATAGACCAAATGGACCTAATAGATATTCATAGAATATTTCATCTCATGGCTGCAGAATATACATTCTTTTCCACAGCACTTGGCTCATTAACAAGGATAGGCAATATATTAGGCCAACAAACAAGTTTTAAAAAATTCAAAAAAATCAAAATAATATCACATATCTTCTCTGATCACAATGGAATAAAACTAGAAATCAATAACAAGAGGAATTTTGGAAACTATACAAATACCTGGAATATCTCCTCAATGACCAGTGAGTCAATGAAGAAATTAACAAATTTAATAAAACCAATGAAAATGGAAATACAGCATACCAAAACCTATGGAATACAGTGAAAACAATATTAAGAGGAAAGTTTATAGCAATAAGTGCCTATATGAAAAAGTAGAAAAACTTCAAATAAATAACCTAATGATGCATTTTAAAGAACTAGAAAAGCAAGAGCAAACCAAACCCAAATTAGCAGAAGAAAAGAATAACGATCAGAGCAGAAATAAATGAATTTGAAGCAAAAAATATACAAAAGATTAATGCAATAAAAGTTGTTTTTTTGAAAAGATACAAAACCAACAAATAAATTTTAGCCAGATTAAGAAAAAGCAGACCCAAAATCAGAGATGAAAAAGGAGACATTACAACTGACACTGCAGAAATTCAAAGGATTATTGGAGACTACTATAAGCACCCATATGTCAAAAAAAAAAAAAAAAAAGGAAAACCTAGAAGAAATGGATAAGTTCCTAGACGTGCAACCTACCAAGATTGAACCATGAAGAAATCCAAAACATGAAAAGACCAATAACAAGTAATGAGTTTGAAGCTGTAATAAAAACTCTTACAGAAAACACATTTACAATAGCTAGTAATAAAATAAAAATACCTAGGAATAAACTTAACTAAGAAAATGAAAGATCTCTCCAATGAAAATTGTAAACATTTGTGCAAGAAATTGAAGAGGACATACACAGAAATGGAGATATCTCATGTTCATGGATTGGATGAATCCATGTTGTTAAAATGTTTATACTACCCAAAACAATCTGCAGATTCAGTGAAATCTGTATAAAAATACAAATACCAATGACATTCTTCAAAGAAATAGAAAAAATAATTCAAAAATTTATATGGAACCACAAAAGACTTAGAATAGTCAAAACTTTCCCAAACAAAACTGGAGAAATCATATGACCATACCTCTATAATACAGAGCTATGTAACTAAATAGCATGGTACTGGCATAAAAACAGTAGACCAATGGAATAGAATATAGACCCAGAAAAAAATCCATACACCTACAGTGAGCTCATTTTCAACAAAGGTGCCAAGAACATACACTGGGGAAAGGAGAGTCTCTTCAATATATGGTGCTGGGAAAACTGGATATCCCTATGCTGAAGAAGAATGTAACTAGACCCCTTTCTCTCACTGTATACAAAAGTCAAATCAAAATGGATTAAAGACTTAAATCTAAGACCTCAAACTATGAAACTACTAAAAGAAAACATTGGGGAAATTGTCTAGGACAATGGTTGGGGAAAATATTTTTTGAGTAATAGCCTATAAGCATAGACAACCAAAACAAAAAATGGACAAATGGGATCACATCAAGTTTAAAAGCTTTTGCACAGCAAAGGAAGCAATCAAAGGAGTTGAGAGACAGCCCACAGAATGGGAGAAAATATTTGCAAATTATCCATCTGACAAGGGGATTCATAACCAGAATATATAAAGAGTTCAAACAACTCAGTTGGAAAATATCTAGTAATCCAATTTAAAAATGGGCAAAAAATTTGAATGGACATTTCTCAAAAGAAGATGTACAAATGGCAAACAGGTTATATGGAAAGGCTCTCAACATCACTGATTATCAGAGAAATGCATGTCAAAACTAAAATGAGATATTGTTTCATCCCAGTAAAAATGGCTTTTATCCAAAAACAAGCAATAATGAATGCTGGTGAGGAAGTGGAGAAAAGCAAACTCTTATACACTGTTGGTGGGAATTAAATTAGTATAGGCGCTATAGAGAAGAGTATGGAGGTTCCTCAGAAACCTAAAGCTAGAACTAGCCATATGATCCAGCAATCCTAGATGGGTGATTATCCAAAGGAAATGAGGTCAGTACGTTGAAGGGTATCTGTACTCTCAGTTTTGTTGCAGCACTATTTACAAGAACCAAGATTTGGAAGCAATCTGAGTGTTCACAAACAGATGAATGGATTTTAAAAAAATGTGGTACATATACACAAGGAACTACCATTCAACCATAAAAAAGAATGAGATCCTGTCATTTTCAACAACATGAATGGATCTGGAGCATAGTATGTTAAGTGAAATAGGCCAGACACAGAAAGACAAACTTCTCTTCTAATTCATTTGTGGGAACCAAAAATTAAAATAATCAAACTCACATATACAATAGAATGGTGGTTACCAGAAGCTGGGAATGGTAGTGAGGGTGGGTAGTGGGAATGGTTAATAGGTACAAAAATATAGTTAGAATAAATACTAGAAGAACTAGTATTTGAGAGCACAACAGGATGATTGCAGTCGACAGTATTTTACATTTAAAAATAACTAAAGAAGGGTGTGGTGGCTAATGCCTGTAATACTAGCATTTTGGGAGGCCGAGACGGGTGAATCACAAGGTCAGGAGTTCGAGACCAGCCTGGCCAACATGGTAAAACCCCGTCTCTACTAAAAATACAAAAAAGAGTAGCTGGATGTAGTGGTGGGCACCTGTAATCCCAGCTACTTGGGAGGCTGAGGCAGGAGAATTACTTGAGTTCGGGAGGTGGAGGTTGCAGTTAGCCAAGATCACACCACTGCACTCCAGCCTGGGGGACAGAGTGAGACTCCATCTCAAAACAAAACAAAAAACCTAAAAGAACATAATTGGAATGTTTGTGACACAAAGAAATGATAGAAACTGGAAGCAATGGATACCCCATTTACCCTGATGTGATAATTATACATTGCATGCCTATATCAAAATATCTCATGTACCCTGCATACACTATGTACTCACAAAAATTTTAAGAACGAAAAAAAGACTACACCAGTATGGCTATTAATGTCAGGCTGAGCTGCTTGGATCAGGATTATCTTAATTCCCAGACAAGGAACTCAGCCTGACATTAATAAGGAATGTAAGGAACCCCTTCCCCGCACAGGAGCTGAAATAAGTTCAAGGGGATTTTTTGATAGCTCAGGTAAAAGAAGTCCCAGGCCTTTTGGACTTTGGTGGCAGCAAGGTGTCCACCATCCTGGTGCCTTCCATACGTTGCTTTACCACGTGTGGCTTTCATTTTCAAGGTGACTTCATGGTTCCATCCCACTAGCTCCAGACCCTAAACTTTCTTCCACATGGCAGGAAGGTGGAAGGAGATGGGCTTGCCTTCCTAATAAAGACATTTTCTAGAAGTCACGCACAACATCTTTGCTTATATCTCACTGACTGAAACTTAGTCACATGCCACCCTTACCTTCTACAAAGGCTGGAGAATCAGTGATCTCAACTAAAACGTGGGGTTCCTACTCCTCAGGAAGAAGAGGGCTGTTGAGACTGGGGGGCACTTAAAATTCACTGCCAGACTATGTATGTATAATCATGACCCAACTAGTGTTGAAATCAGCTCCATGTCTTACAGTTTATCAAATACTTCCTAGGAATGTCATAAATATATTCTTGCTGGACATTGGAGTCTCTGACATATGTAAAAGATGCAACTCCTAGCAAATTGGTGAAGTGGAGGTCTACTTTAATGCCATGGTAAGTTGTTAGTGTGAATAATGTTCCTTTGTTACCTTATAAAATTACTACTGCCAAAAGAATTTCTTGATTGCACTGATATTGATTAAGGTGTTTATCAAATTTATTCATTTGATACGATTTGCAAGGATTTGTGCTAGGCCCTGTGGAGAAGTTTCCTTGAAGGAGGCTGTAGGAATTGAGTAGAATAGTAAAGATTATTTTTACTATTGTGGTTTACAACTGTGGCCAGTTGTGGTTGCTCACATTGTAATTTCAATACTCTGGGAAGCTGAGGTGGAAAGATTGCTTGAGGCCAGGAGTTTGAGACCAGCCTACGCCACATAGTGAGATTCTGACTCTACAAAAAAATTAAAAAAATTAGCTGAGCATCATGGTATGCACCTGTAATCATAGCTATTCAGGAGGCTGAGGTGGGAGGATTGCTTGAGCCCAGGAGTCTGACACTGCAGTGAGCTATGATTGAGCCACTGCACTTGAGCCTGGGTGACAGATCAAGATCCCATCTCTAAGTGGGGGAAAAAATGTTATTTCATGCAAACTTTAAAAGTGGACAATAAGAGCATAAATGGAATTCTAACAATCAAGTTATTTTAATTGAATTTCATTTTTCTTTTTATAGGGCATCTCTCAGAACCAGCTGAGGTTCAGATAACTCCCTATTCAAGTTATTAATTGATGCTGCTAAACTGAGATATATCCCATGTTTACCTTTAATTGGCAAATTCCATGCACATGATTTATGGATAGGTGGATAATTCAAGGGCTAATAAAGAAATGAGATTAATTGGAACACAAGTAGCTAAATGCATCCAGTGGCAGGTGCCGAGAGGGACTTGTGTGATGGCCGTCATGTCCCCACATCTATACCTGTGGGGTTTACCTGGTGTCTATATGGCAGGAAGCATTAGTTTACCTAATTATATTTCCTTTATCCCATCCATGGGATTTCTTTAGGTAAATCGTTGTGTGAAATTGTAACTTTTTAGAATGGCAGCCATGAATCTGTGCCCAGTCATTTTCTTTGATAGTGTCTTGGTTCTGGCATTAGGACAAGCTAGGTCTGGCTGCATGTGTCGGGGGAACAATATCTTTTTATATACTACTTACTTCTGATATTTTTGACATAATTTACTTTGTACAAAGCTATAACGATCTTATTTATTTATTTATTTTCATTTGTAAGTAGAAACAGCAATGAGCTGGCGAGGTGATAACGATATTTAGTAAATAGAGAAATGGAGGCAGGAGCTATTTGCTCAGCAAGAGTACACGCATGGCACGGCTGGAAGTCCAGTTCTTACCATGTTTCATTGTTGAACTTTCTCATAGAGAAGGTTCATCCTACACTGGAATATTCCAGGAAACATTCTGTTTTTTTCTTGTTAAAAGACTTTGTTTTTTAGAGCACTTTAAAATTCACAGCAAGCAAATGCAATGAAAGGTTCAGAGATTCCCATATCCCATCTGTCTCCACCCCTGCATCCCCTCCCCTCCATCTCCATCCCACACCAGAGTAATCCATTTGTAACGATCAATGTGCCCGCACTGATGTCATTATTACTCAAAGCCGATTGTATGCCTTAGGCTTCACTCTTGGTGTTGTACATCCCGTGGGTTTGGACAAATGTATAATGACATGTGTCCACCGTTGTAGTGTCATACAGACTAGTGTCATTTCCCTAAAGTTCCTCTGTGCTCCACTGATTCATTCCTCCCTGCCCTCAGCTCCTGGCAAACACTGATCTTTTTCCTGTGTCCATAGTTTTGCCTTTTCCAAAATATCATATAATTGAAATCACATAGTATGTAGCTGAGAGTTTCATCTTTAAAAGAATACAAATTTCATGGTGTTTGCCAATCAATGGGGACCCGTTTAGAACGTGAAAGTGGTTTCATGATAATAAGTTTTTTAAAAAAGAGTGTTCTGTTCTTCTAGACATGTAAGATGAGAAACTACATTTCCTAGTGGGTCTTTGGTTCATTGTCAGCAAAGTAACTACAGAAAGTGCAGGAGCTCTGGGAAGATGAGAGAGATTGGGTATATTAGGCTGTTCTTGTGTTGCTGTAAAGAAATCCATGAGACTGGGAAATTTATAGAGAAAAGAGGTTTAATTGTGTCACAGTTCTGTAGGCTCCAGCATCTGCTTCTGGTAAGGACCTCAGGAAGCTTAGAATCATGGCAGAAGGCGAAGAGAGAGTGGGCACATCACATGGTGAGAGCCGGAGCAAGAGAGAGAGAGAGTGGGGAGATGCCACACACTTTTAACAACCAGATCTCACAAGAGGCACTATTGTGAGGAGAGCACTGAGCCATTAATAAGGATCTGTAACCTATGATCCAGAAGTCTCCCACCAGGCCTCACCTCCAATATCGGAGGTCACATTTCAACATGAGATTTGGAGAGGACAGACACCCGAACCACCTCAGTGGGTCTCAGCAAGAGGCTCCATCAACTCTCTTAGACTTGTCTGGAAGGTAGCAGACGTGGGCAGTTCCTGCCTTGCTGAAGAGGGCTACACCGCTGAGTGAATGCTCTGAAGCAGAGGGGCATTTGGTGCAGCTGAAGTTGTCTGAAGTGACTTGTGTATTTAAACTTGCAGATCCTGAGCTGTGGGGTTGTTCCTATGTAGTTTGATGTGGTGTTTGGTTCATGAGTGAACACTGAGGTTGGTCTACTTCTTCGGGGACTAAGGGATTCACTTGCTCCTGAGAGGCAGGAATAAGCACCGCAGCCAAGGCAGGTATTCTGGATTCTGCCTCCTGATGCATGGATGACCTCAAAAGAGACACCATAAAAAATCACCAAATAATCCCTTCCTCACAGCCTCCTTTTCTGTATTTTTCTGCAACAACCATGACAAATGTTCAGGCCCTGTTACTGCAGATTAACACCGATGGGAAATTTCCTTTTCTTTGCTCTTCTATGGCACTGTTTTCTCTGTCTGCCTGAGATGCTGTCTGGAGTAGGTGAGGCAATCATTTACTCCATTTTGGGTGGATTAGGAGAGGGTTCTATGATTTTTGTTTTGGTTCATTTGAGAAATTTCCAGGAACTTTCACAATCTTCTCTATCATACCTTCTGCAGAGTGGTCTGGTTAGAATGGGCATCTTCAGAGGGAGGCAGAAGCCAGATACACCTGGCCAGAGGAGATGTCAGAAGACTGTGAGCTGCTGGGGCTGATCACTGTGTGGCTATGATCTTGTGTTGTAATGTTCCCCGTAACAGAACCCCAGATGGTGGGACTGATCATTCGGTTCTGTAATACAACACTGCTGATTCAGAACTGTAAGGGTTGTCTGAAGCAAGTAGCCCACAGGCCTTTTCATGACAGAGAAAACCACCAGAAACGCTGATTTTGTACCATTGGGTGATAGAGCAAGCCATCAGAATAGCTGATATTGACCCATCAGAAAATTGACCCTGGGCTGTAGGTAAGTTTAAGGTCATTCAGTTTGCATGAATGTGGAATCACTGTATTCCCATTATGCACCCTTCAATCTACTCTTTGTTTTAAAAACAAACAAACAAACAAAAAGAACTTGACTCTAATTCTGCCCTTCCTTGGATGCCTGTTATGTGGCTTACCTCTTCTTCAGCCCTCTGATGTCAGCCTGAACAGGACAGGATCAGCTCCCCAGAGGTGGGATGCCCTGTGTCAGCATTCAAGAAGTGTGGAGAAGCAGGCACCGGGTTTCACCATACACTGGACATTGCTTCTTTGAGGCAAACAGCACGCTTTAGAAGAGATGAACACAGAGAGGAGGTGATAGGGAGGACCCATGAAGAGGGCAGTGTGGTTAATCAAAGCATCCAGCCCCAGAATCAGGCTGCCTGGGTTCAAATCCTAGTTCCTCTTCTTGCTAGAAAAGTTACTGCAGATTACTCTCTGAGGCTTGGTTTCTTCATTTTTAAAATAGAAAACACAATGGAGCTCTCTTTTTATGGGGATTATGAAATTACCCATGCAAAGCTCATAGAGTAAGCCCTGAATAAACAGGAGCTATTATTATTGTTAAAGGGTGAGGCAAGGAGTTCTCAGAGCCTTGTTTCCATTCCTGTCTCAGCCTTTGTTATGGGTTGTCCTGAGGACTCTTCACATTCAATGCCAACTCCAGATCAACCTCGTCTGATGATCTGTTCCTCCTTGTCTGGCAGGCACAACTGCCTATACAGCCATTTTCACCTTTAGTCCTGGATTGATTTATAGTATCCATGCCATCTGCCATGTGTGCTGTGAAGGCAATATGCTGAGGCTGTCATCACTTCCCTTACTGTACACCCTATAGAAAGAAGTATTTCATTACAAAGAACCCTCCCCAACAGGCTGGATGCCAGCCCTCTGCCCACTGAGTTCTGATCCTGAGCAGGGCTGCTGGACTTCCTCTGTTTCCCTGATGTGGGCATCTTTGCCTTAGCCTGCCTGTCCTTGCACATCTCTGCCCTCCCATTGAACTCTCCCAGGTCTCCTGTTGGCTGGGGTCATGGTCCTGATCACAGACCTCAGCCATGCCGCTCCATAGATCAGACTCACAATGTACCCTCCACTGCCCTTTAGTCAATCCCTTGACCCAGGGGGGCCTGAGGCCAGAGACTTCATTCATGCCTCATCTTGGGTGGGCAGTGTGTGGAGTGAACTCATGAATTCAGGTCAAGATGCCCTCAAGATAGGCAAACAGGGAGCTGTGTCTGGAACTGCAGGGTGTGAGGTCAGTGGGCAGTGGGTGGAAAATCAGAGAGAACATGGAGCCAGAGCAGGGGTTCATCGACTCCACTTCTTGCCTCTTCGGTCTTTGTCTTGTGTTTTGGTATTTCTTTGGCAACTAGGTTGTGCGGCAATTTTCCACCACATTCCTTGGAAGTGTCTCCCTTAAATCTCTTTTATGGAATGATCTAGACAGGGCTCCACTGGACTGACTGCTCATCAGGCTGCAGACACAAATGTGCTAGCCAACGAACCTCTTCAATATGAAGAGACACAGGAACACATGGCGGACATGTGGAAGGCTCGTGTAAAGTTTCATGAAGATGCATGTCTAAAGCAATGTGGCATGTCTGCCATCACTTAATTTTGAACTTGTCACTTTGAAAGTGTCGCTTCGGAACTTGAAGCTGTGGTCCCTGCATCTCTGCAATGGGCACTCTTTCCTTACAGTGCTGGAACTTCGCCACCAGGGGCAGCAGGCCTCAAAGCCCCCTGGGGCGTTTTGACTCCAAGAGGATTGCATATCCTCAGACCTACATCCAGGCAGTGAACTTTCCAACTCCTACTTACATGAAAACCACATATTTAAAACTATAAGTATTGAAAGTTTTACAGTATATTTTAAAAATCCAAAGTTTTAAAAAGAAACAAACTAATTCTACTAGCTTCTATATTGATGTCACTAAAAACCAGTAATTATTTAAAACCACTGAGTCTAAAACTGCTCTAATATTTGACCTCAGAGCAAAAATTCAGTTGGTCTTAGTCTATAGATATGGGACCGGCAATTACCAGTGACTCCTGTTCCCCAAATCAGGGATAGGAGATTTATTCACTATGCTTAGATTATTCAAGCTGATCTTAATCAGTATCTTTAATGTAACAGGTCAGCTAAGAGGTTCAGCTCTCGTTCTATGACTCTGTTAGTTCTCCCTGTCATGCAATGATAAAGGAAGAGAAGAGGATGCTCATCTTTACACCAAGCTCCTGACTTCTCTGAAATAAGAAGGGAGGGACTTTCCACTTCACTCTTTTTTCTTTTTTTTTGAGACGGAGTTTCGCTCTTGTTACCCAGGCTGGAGTGCAATGGCGTGATCTCGGCTCACCGCAACCTCCGCCTCCTGGGTCCAGGTAATTCTCCTGCCTCAGCCTCCTGAGTAGCTGGGATTACAGGCACGCGCCACCATGCCCAGCTAATTTTTGTGTGTGTGTTTTTAGTAGAGACGGGGTTTCACCATGTTGACCAAGATGGTCTCGATCTCTTGACCTCGTGATCCACCCGCCTCAGCCTCCCAAAGTGCTGGGATTACAGGCTTGAGCCACCACTCCCGGCCCTCCACTTCACTCTTAAGTCAGAGGGAAGCAGCTCTTTCTCGTCAGCCTGTCTCCTAAGAGAAACTGGTGGAGGGCTTAATGGCAGGGGGTCCTTGCATCCTCCGAAACAGAACCCCACATTCTATGTGTAAATGGGAATGTGTATTTTCTGTAAAGAGGGTCCAGCACTTTCCATGAGGAACTCACAGGGTCTATAACCACGCCCACCCCAAGGGTGACGTCTCTGGGCAGTGCTGCTGGTAACACATAGGTGGACACTATATTTATCAGTTTTCTATCAGCTGATAGAGCTCAATTGCAACCTTTATAAACTGATTCTGAGGCCAGCTCTTCCAGGAATCATTTTCTAAAGCTAACTTGAACATCTTCCCAGATACTATTTGGAACAATATTTAGGAAATTTTAAAACAGAGTTCTGCTAATTTAATAATATCATGCAAGCCAGATAATTTTCTAAGCTTAAATTTTAAATAGAACATTTAATTTATAATTTTTGACTATGAAAGTAATACATTTGTTATACAAAATTAAGCAAATATAGAAAAATATAAAAGTAAAAAATCCACTTTTTAATCTACCGCTGAACTTTTCAGAACATTTTGTTGTATTTAAGATTAAATTATAAGTTTACACATACAGGGATAGTATCAGAATGCACAGAAAAATATATTGTGAATTTTTCCTGTTTTGTAAATATTTTCTGACATTATTTTAGTAGTTGAGTAGTTATTATAGTTCAGATATACTGATATATATTCAACTAATTACCTGTAGTTGTATTAATATTATTTTCCAGTTTTATGTAATTAGATGAACACTTATAAACATAGGCATGTAAACAACTAATATTTGGTAAGCAGTCACTTTTTAGTTACTATGCTAACATACAGTGTACATTATTTTGATTATTTCTTAATATAACTTGTGATTTGATGTTACTAGCCCATTTAATAGATCAAGAACTCCATTAGGCTTAGAGATATCCAATGCCACAGAACCATTAAACAAAAAAGCTGGAATTAGAGCTTCTTGTTAAATCCCATGAGTGGAATTTTGGGCTAAAGCATATGAAGTTTTTTTTTGAGATGGAGTCTTGCTCTGTTGCCAGGCTGGACAACGGTGGTGTGATTTCAGTTCACTGCAACTTCTACCTCCTGGGTTCAAGTGATTCTCCTGCCTCAGCCTCCTGAGTAGCTGAGACTACAGGTGCGCGCTGCCACACCCAGCTAATTGTTCTATTTTTAGTAGAGATGGGGTTTCACCATGTTGGCCAGGATAGTCTCCATCTCTCAACGTTGTGATCTACCCACCTTGGCCTCCCAAAATGCTGGGATTACAGGCGTGAGCCACTGCACCAGGCTAGATATGAATACTTTTAAGCCTTTTGAGACATAATCACATTGTTCTTCAGCTGTGAATTTACAGCAGTACTTTCATTTTTAACAGTTTCTAGGGAGATAAACTCTATAACATCTCTTACAGTCCTTTTCAGATTTCATTAAAAATTAAGGCCATCAGACTTTTTGTCCAATAAATTAAGTACCTTAAAAATTGTGTGTATTTTAAGTTTACAACATGTTTTGATATACCTTCCTTCCTTCTTTCTTTTTTCCCTTCCCTTTCCTTTCCTTTCCCTTCCTTTCTTTCCCTTCCCTTTCCCTCCCCTCCCCTCCCCTCCCCTCCCCTCCCCTCCCCTCTCCTCCCCTCCCCTCTCCTCCCCTCCCCTCTCCTCCCCTCCCCTCCCCTCTCCTCCCCTCCCCTTCCTTTCTCCTCTCCTGTCCTTCCTCTTATTATTTCCTTTCTCCTGTCCTATCTTTTTTCCTGTCCTTTTCTTTTTTTTTTGCCAATCAATGAGAGCTTGTAAGGTTGCTGAGGTTGGTTGGCCTTGAACTCTTGGCCTCGCCTTCGCAAGCGCCACGACATCCGGCCGGAGCCACTTTGGGCCCCTTTCCTGTCCTTTTCTTTCCTTCTTTTTGACAAGGTCTCACTTTGTTGCCCAGACTAGAGTGCAGTGGCGTGCTCTCAGCACACTGCAGCCTTAACCTCCTGGGCTCAAGTGATCCTCTCACCTCAGCAGTCTGAGTAGCTGGGACTACAGGCACATGCCACCATGCCCAGCTAATTTTTGTATTCTTTTGTGGAGATGGGGTTTTGCCATGTTGCCCAGGCTGGCCTCAGACTCCTGGGGTAAAGTAATCTGTCTGACTCGCTCTGCCAAAGTGCTGGAATCACAAGTGTATTCCACCATGCCCAGACTGATATATTTATTTTGATATATGTTTACCTAGTGAAGTTATTACTGTAGTCAAGCAAATTAGCATACCCATCATTCCATGTGGTTACCGTTCTCTCTCTCTCTCTCCTCTCTCTCTCTCTTTTGTCCGTAAGAGCATTTAAACCCTACTTTCTTGGCAAATGACCAGTATAAAATACTATATTAGTAACTATAGGCTTCATATTATACATTAGATCTCTTAGACTTATTAATTCTACATAACTGCAGCTTTGTACATTTTGCCCTACACCACACTATTTCCCTGTGCCTGTGATAACTGTTTTTTATTCTCTGTTTTCATGTACTGTATGTGATTCTTCAATTAAGCATAAATATAAAATGACACAATATTTTTCTTTCTGTGTCTGGCTTATTTCAATGAGCATAATGGCCTCTAGTTTCATCCATGTTTTTGCAAATGGCAGGGTCTCATTTTGAAAGATTGTGTGATACTCCCTTTAGTATAAACCACAATTTCTTTATTCCTTCATCTGCCAAGAGACTCTTTGGTTGTTCCAACACTGTTCTTGTCTGGATACTTGTTCCCTCCAAAACTCATGCTGAAATTTAATGGTCATTGTATAGTATTAAGAGGTGGGACCTTTGAGAGGTGATTAATATCCTTATAAAAGGGCTAATTTTGCCCCCTCTTGTCTGTTTGCCCTTCTGCCTCCCACCAAATGATAATGCAGCAAGAAGACCATTGTCAGATGCTTGTGCCTTGATCTTGGACTTCCCAGCCCCTAGAACTGTGAGAAAATAAATCTCTGTTCTTTATAAATTACCCAGGCTCAGATATTGTTACAGCAGCACAAAAGAGACTCACACACATATCTTGACTGTTATGGTGAATAATGCTGCAATGAACATGGCCTGCAGATAGCTTTATGAGGGGCTGTTTTCATTTTTTTTTAGTATATACACAGAAGTGGATTGCTGGGTCATGTAGCAATTCTATTTTTAATTTTTGGGGAAACTTCCATGTTGTTTTCCATACTGATGGCACTAATCTACATCCCAACACCAGACATTTCTTTCTAGATTAACCACCTTCTGCCTGGCTTTTTGTCTTTTATTGATTCTTTTAAAAAGTGAAGAAAACGATGGCATCTTTAATACTCTTTGAGTAACTATAAAACAGTACTTTAAAGATGTATTTTTAAAAATATACACATTTACACTAGGCCTTTTTCTAAAAAACTGTGGGATGGTCACAGTAGTTCTCAAGCCTTGTTTCCTGTAATTCTTTATCTTTTCTATGTAAGATGTGTTTTCCATCCCCCTCACTTTTTTCCTCTTTCTGACTTGTTTTAGTGCAGCTTTTTAAACATGCAAAGATCAGAGTTAGATTTAATACTATAGGAATTGAGACCAAAACTAATGGTAATGGAAACATGGTATTTTGGCTTTTGAAAGTAGCTGTGTTCTCATAGTTGCATTTCTTCCTGCTGAGCTATACCTTCTAAATTTTTATCCTTATGCATATGTGATGATAATTCGAAACCTCATTCCTGGAGAACTCCATATTTTTCCCCCACTTTGAACCATTCGTCTTAATTCATTTGGGTGCCTAAATCCTGCATCTCTTTCCCAAGATGCCCACTCCCCTGCTTCACGCAGCAGCATCTACCACACTAATTGTGGGGATCCTCCATGCTGTTCCAGGTCAATGACAGAGAAATAAAACTGCACAAATTATGAGGCTGACCTCTGGCAGACACTGCTGGACATGTTCTCTGGGCGCTGGTCATAAGCCATGGATAACTCAGTGTTGGATGCAGAAGTGTACAGTTGTCAGCCAGCCCCAGACCACGTGAAACCCGCCACCAGCAACTCAGATGCTTATTTCCAAAAGTGCAAGGAGGAGAACCAGAACAGCAGCTCTCTCCTGGAGGATGAGGAGCTCTCTCTGCCACCACCCTTCTCTGTGATGGCGGGGAGTCGAGGTCTTCACTGCACCTTAGCTGCATCCATCCATCCATCCATTGCAGGGCCTGAATGGCTTTCTTTAAAGCTCTGTCTGGTTCTAAAAATCTCCATAGAAAACTGACCCATGTTCCAAGCCTATCTGCCTCTTCAAAGGCTTTGTCTCCTCCACCCTTACTTTTCTCTCCTGCATCTGCCCCTCTCCCCTCTTCAGACCATCTCTCGTAGGCTACCATAAGCTCCCATCTCTTCTAGGTAGAAAAGACAAAATCTCCCTGGATTCTGCATGATGCCTGGCTACCTCTCTGTCTCTTCTTCATTACCTCTATAACCCTTTTAACCCCACTGCCCTCTTTCTTCCATCTGGATTGAGATGGTAGAATTGTTTTGGCTAAGGCAAGCTGTCACTTTCCATGTGCAAAGTCCATTGAAGAGTTTATAACCTTATCTCACTGGATTGATTTCCCAGCAGCATTTGACATGATGACTCTTTTCTTCTCAACACTCATCAATGTCGCATGCTTGTCTGCCTTCCACCCCGGAGGCCATTTCTTCCTCCATCTCCCTCCCAAGCTCATCTATCCACTCTAATCACTGGTGTATCTAAGGCCCCCATCTCCTACCCGTCTCTCTCCTGCCACGTTTTCCCCCTAGATAATCTCATTTTGGTTCTTATTTTAACCTGACCCTAAATGCATGTTAATGGTTATTCCTGTTTCTACCCCTGACCACCTCACAATCTTTGAACACATTTTTAGCCATCTCTGAGCATTTTTCCCACAGGAAGCTTAGACACCAAGTGTCTGAATCCATGGCCTTCCCTCCAGAGCTGTTCTGCTCCCTGCAATCCCTCTTTCATGGGATGGTACCATCATGTGCCTCCCCAGGCTAGAAATGCCAGATTCTTCCCTGTCTCCCATTTTCCCCTCCAGTCAACCTCTCTACTCTCCTACTGTAACCCCCTTACTCTCAGAATCTGCGTTGCTGCTCTCCAGTCCTGCCAGCTCCATTGCACCAGCACTGTCCCCTCTCTGCCAGTGTCCTGTCCCCAGCTTTCTCCCCTGGAGCCTGCTCTCCACATGGTCACTACAGATCAGCCCAAGAAGACAATGGCTTCTCAACCTCTCTGGCAGGTTGTTAGGGGTTATGTATGTCTTTGTAAAGTTTATGAATAATATTCAGATATTCTGAAGACAATT
The DNA here is from genome assembly GCA_031835075.1 of Saguinus oedipus. Classification (NCBI taxonomy): domain Eukaryota; kingdom Metazoa; phylum Chordata; class Mammalia; order Primates; family Cebidae; genus Saguinus; species Saguinus oedipus. Next base: position 169,454,910 of record CM063172.1, on the reverse strand, counting down.
GCAAGGGCTTCAGATAACTCCGTTTCTGGACACTGGGTTAAGACCTTCTGCCCTACAGGCTTGAGTTGCTTGACATGGTAGGTAGAGACTTTGCAGGCCCAGTCTGCCCCTCCTGGTCCAGCCTCACCCCCCCTCACTCCCAGACTCATACGTTGTGTTTCAGCTCCACCAAACCAAGTGCAGGACCCTAATCCCCCCAGGCTGTCTCCTGCTTCCAGGGCTGTCCACCGGGCTGCTTCTGCCAGGAGTGCCCCAGGCCTCTCTCTGCCTGGCTAGTGCTTATGCCTTCTTCAAGGCTCAACTCCTTCTGGAATTCTTTCTTGAGCCCCATTCTCTCCCCCTGACTCCCACTTCCACCATCCTCACTCTCTTTGCTGAGTACATTGTGCCTTCTTTGAAACTTCAAAACAAGTAAAATGACACAGCTGTGGGATACGTAGGATCATCCAAAGCAATGCATAGCTTGCTCTTAGCATCCTGCCTACACGGGCAGAAGTATTCTCTCTCTGTCCTTCTTACGAAAGGGTCTGCAGGGGTTGGTCCGGCCCCTTGGAGTTGTTGGCAGTGGGGCTAAACAAAGGAAGCTTTTAGAACTTCAGGCCCTCGGATCTCGCTTTAGTTGGCCTGCTTTCCCAAAGAGCTTGCTTTCCCATATTGTATATGATTAGTCACCGAGGTGGAAAATTGAATCCATCTGTGAATGCTGGAAGAGGAACCTTCAAAAGGGTGAGGCCAAGGGTTCAGCCGTGAGCAATTCCTAACCTAGGAGACTTTATTTCAACATTATCCTTAGTAAACGAATAATGAAGCTTAATAAAGAATGTGTAATCATTATACTTTTCCTTTCAGCCCTTCCTTCAAATCACCATAGAAATTGATGCCACACACCCTCCTGGTGCACGCTACTGTCCGGGGGGTGGGCACTGGGGCCTCTTGGGTCAGAGGATGGCCAGGAATAGATGCTGTCAGATACATTGAGACAGAATACACATTGAGAAATGGATGGGAGATACTTTTATGACGAAATGAGAATAAAAGGCAGTAAAAAATTCCCGAGGGTGAATGCGCTGTGGAAGCAAATAGAAAAGCCATTATTAAGTGGGCAGAGGAGAATGGGACATTTGGATGAAAACTGTTGACTCAAATATGGAATTTTCAGACATTTGTCTCTGGCATGTATTATCTTTAGTATAAAAATAGCAGGGACATTAGGTCATAGATTTCTGAATCTTTGGGAAGTAGAAGGTAATTTAGACTACAAGGTAGCAGAGGTATTTTAATTCCTGCTCTACACCGATAGAAGAGTGACCTTGAACTGTCATCAAAGCTCCAGGCCTCAGTGTCATCATCTGTACAATCGGGGAGCTGGCCTGTGCAATTTCACATATCATTTCCAACTCGGAATTTCTGTGATTCTGTGACTCTATGGATAGAATTGCAGTGCCCCAGGCAGTCTAGAAATAAACTATTACACAAAATTAAATGAGATAAGCTAACAAAATTAGGAGAGGCTCAGTTAACCATGGGAGGTTAGCCTTCAGCTAAATTAGGAAAGAGGTTGTCTTATTTTTGTGTAATTTTGTTTTATTTTGTCTGCCTTCCACTCTGTGTGTTAGAGCCCTGCCACCCCGAGTCCCCCAACCCCAGGCACTGGGGCTGTCATGGCCCCCTCTCTCTGACTGTCAGGACCCCAGCCCTTGGGCCCCACTCACTCTGATTCTTGGAGTCCCAATACCTGAGGTCTCCATCAGGAGGTGATGGCAAGGGGTTTGGTAGTCAGGGGAGCTGCCCCTTTCACAGCAAGCTCTGGCCCAAGCAGGAACAGCACAAAAGCAGGCTCCATGGCAGGCAGAGGGCCTGACGGTCTCTGGGCACCCACACCAGACTCCCATCTTCGGGCCTTCATCTCTCAATCCCATCACTGACAAGTGAAGTCAGTAGACTTATCTATGTTAATAGGACAGTGCCAGTTTTCCTCTGCCAATCTGAGAAGGCTGCTGAGATGCTGCAGTGTGTAGTACATGCGAGATGGCCTCATGGCCTGCAGATCCCTTCCTGGTGTCGGTTAGTGTTCTCGGCATTCTTACTGTCCCAGGCAGAAGGTGTGCAGATGTGCAGTAACAGGAGAAGGGAAGCAGGCGCTCTGCTAGAATCATGCTTCTAAACCACCATGCGAGAAACTGGCGCACTGGAGAGAGTGAGATTCTCTCTTGCCCTGCATCACACACATAATGGCCATTTGTTTTGCTCCAGCTCTGTGCTGCTGGCTTTATTTAGTATGGCTTTCCACTGGGCAGGCTGGGATGGGCCTCAGAAAGTTTAAGGCATTTGTCCAAGTTTGCATGGTTGGTCTGTAGAAAAGCGAGACTTCAGGCCCAGTTTTGGTCCGGTTCTGTTTGACTGCAAAGCCCCCAGAGCTCACAGCTCAAATTCTGGGAGCTGTTGCTCACAGAGAAAAGTTTTAGCATCTTCCAGCATCCTTTGAACATTGGGCATGTCAGACACACTCCTACCCCTGGATCTTTGCACTGACCGTCCCCTCTGCCAGGAATCCTCTTCCCCTGGTTATTGGCATGGCTCACCCTCTCCTTTTCTTAAGGTCTGCTTACCAGTGATGCCCTTCCAGACTATTTAAAGTCCCAGCCCCTCAGCCCATGCTGCATCCCTCTCCCCGTCTCTGCTTTGTATCTCTGCACAGCATTTGTTGCCACTGACACCCTTCATGGCGGCATTCCTTAGGGCTGACTCTCACTCTCCAAACCTAGGAACCGGGCTCCAACTTGGAGAGCAAGGGAGTGAATTTCACTTGTTTTGTTTACCGCTGCCCTCCACTGTCTCCATGGGGCCAGCATTGCCACTGCCTGGACCAGGGTTTGGGGCACAGCAGGTGCTGCTAGAAGGGCACTGAGTGCCCTGTGTCCACAGCAGGTGCTGGAGTGGCAAGGGCAGGCATGCAGCAAGGGCGAGACACAGAGCAAGGGTTCAACAGCAGACTGAGGGGAGGAAGTTCTGGCTTTTCTCCTCAGAGGCACTGGGCTGCCTGGGACCATTAATAGCATCTCTCCAAGGTCATGAGTCCCCCACCACTGAGGCAGGAAGGGAGCTGTGAAGGCACAGAAGGAACTCACAAAAGCCGCAGCCAAATCAGTACTCATTTTTGTAGCACCGAGCCGAGAGCATTTTCCACTCATTCACAACTTTATTCTGAAAGTTGGTCTTGAGTCCCTGGGCACCTGTGAGGTGTTGCCATAATAGTGTCAGGACCATCAAAGGTGGTGAGACAGACTGGGGGACATGGTGTGCTCAACGCAGAGGGGCCCCAGGGAAAGTCTGTCTCTCTCTGTGTCTGTGGTTCCCTCAAGTCCATCTCTAGAACACCTCCACCCCATGCTGCTCGGCACTTGTGAGCTTATGAGTTTGTGAGGTCTGATCACAGTGGAGTGGATACAAGCATGAGCATGGGGACCAGAATGCCTGGTTAAATCTTAGCGCCAACATTTAGTTGGAGGACACATCACTGTAAGTGTCCTGTGCCTCTATTTGCTCTTCTGTAGAATGGGAGCATTAGCATAGTCTCTATAGGGTTATTGTGAGGAATAAATAAATAGAAGTATAAAGACACTTTGAACCTGAGCTATTACATGTTGTCTGGTAATAGACCTCTGCATAGCAGAGTGTCTGCTACATGGTAGGTGCTCAGTGAGAGTCTGCTGGAGAGTTGGGAGGAACGAGGGGATAGAAGCACACTTGGAAGTAGCTAACTTCACTACTGAAGCAGATGTTGGGGTGGAGGCGTGGCCCTCAAAAGCACAGCTCTCAAACAGGAGTGGGTTTTTAGTCAGCCTCTGGCAGCCTGATCTCAAAGCCAGGGCCCGGGAAATAAACCAAGACAATTTCTGGTGATTAAAACAGAAAAGCGGATGGACTGAGTTTGTAAATATAACTGCATACACACACTTGGTAACTAAGCAATTTGGCAAAGATTCCCACCCTCGAGACGGAATTTTCCCTTTGAAAACTAAATAATAGCACACAACGATGATTTCATGCGGGGCCCTGGGTGTGGGTCTGAGAGGGGCCGTCTTTTCACGGATGGCCTGCAAGGCCCTGAGAGTCAGGTCACACACAAATGTAGGGTCCCAGTCACTACTGGGCACAGTGGCTGGCAGGTCACTCCAGACTGGGATCTTTCCATCCTGCCCCTCTGTGGCCACTGCTCTGTTGGGTCATTGGCCCTGTCTAGATCTTTTTTTTTTTGAGATGGAGGCTTGCTGTGTCACCCAGGCTGGAGTGCAGTGGTACAATCTTGGCTCATTGCAACCTCTGCTCCCAGGTTCAAGTGATTCTCCTGCCTCAGCCTCCTGAGTAACTGGGACTACAGGCACATGCCACCATGCCCAGCTAATTTTTGTATTTTTAGTAGAGACAGGGTTTTACCCATTGGCCAGGCTGGTCTTGAACTCCTGACCTTATGATTCACTTGTCTCAGCCTCCTAAAGTGCTGGGATTATAGGTGTGAGACACCACACCCAGTTGGTCCTACCTGAATTTGATCCCCTGTCTTTCTTTCTTTCTTTCTTTTTTTCTTTTTTCTTTCTTTTCTTTTTCTTTCTCTTTCTTCTTTCTCTTTTTTTTCTTTTTCTTCTTTCTTTCTCTCTTTTCTTTTCTTCTTTCTTCTATTTTTAAATTTAAATTTAGTTTTTTTTTGAGACAGGGTCTCTGTTGCCCAGCCTGGAGTTCAGTGGTGCAATCATGGCTCACTATACCCTCAAACTCCTGGGCTCAAACAATCCTTTTGCCTTAGCCTCCCAAGTAGCTGGGACTACAGGTGCATACCACCACACCTGGCTAATTTTTTCTATATTTTATAGAAATGGGGTCTTGCCAAGTTGCCCAGGCTGAGCTTAAACTCCTGGGCTCAAGCTATCCTCCTGCCTTGGACTCCCAAAGTGCTGGGATTATAGGCATGAGCCACCAGGCCCAGCTTTCCCTGCATTTCCTGCTATGCATGCATTACCGGCTGTGGTTTCCTCAATTACATTTATAAGCCAGGCATTTTGAGAGCTTTTGCACTTGGGTCTTTGCACTTTCCCTGCATTAGGGGTTATTTGGAGCCAAGGGTGAGAGGACAGAGGTGCAGGAAACACCTGGCAGCTGCACCATCTCCATCCTGCACCAGAAGCACGATGCTTTCACTTCTTGACCTCACAGACCAAGGGCAGGTGTCCTGCACCTTCCCCCCATTCCCACAGCTCAGAGTGCTGGGAGCTGCTCTGCTGACTCTGTGGGTCTCCAGAAGAAAGTCTCTGCTCATGAAGAAGGAACAGCTCCCCATTACACCATGCTGTTCCGTTTTCCCCAAGGGAAATCACTTCCTCACAGAACATGATGTTTCTTCCATTTCTCCTTCAAACAACTGTCCTCTTACATCACTTGTCATCACTGACCATAAATTGACTCGTAGAACTTAAATTACTTACCCAGGAGCCTAAATATGGGAACTTACTACACAGATAGATTAGGATACCCAAGTTCAAAATCAATCATGTTTTTATTTCTTTTTATTTTTTAGGGTAAAGAAAACATCCTGTGAGTCCATCTATGACTAGTTTAAGGTTTTCCAGTAAGTTGCACTTAAGATGATATTGGGCAGAGTTGATATTAGAACATTCATCTTCTACTCAACCCCATGACAGAGAAGTTGATCAATTCCCAGAACAGCTCTATCTGTTTATAAAAATTGCTGAGGTTTTAAGGCCAGTTTCTTTCAGAAATGTCCTCCTATTCTAAGAATCAAAGATTCTAATGAATCTTTGATCCATATTTTATATAGATGGAGCCAGAGTCCTTATGGGATTAGTGAGACTCCAGTGTTTTTCTCTCTCTTTTTTTAGTGGATTGTGAACACCAGAGTTTGAGTCCCCAGGCAAGGTATTTGGTAGCGCTGCTCTTAGTACAGGCCAAGTATTTAGTGATGTTTCTGGATCCAAGGATTCCTTGTATATGCACATGTGTATACACACACACACACACACACGGCATGTTTGCTCCATAGATCACTGGGAAAATAACCATGACAGGGCAAGTGTGGCCTCATGTGTGTTTGGGGGTACCGTGACCCCAGACTCAGTGATTGCTGGTTGTGACAGTGTCCAGGCCTCGCCATCTATGGCCTGAGCTCTGACTCCAGGCACTCTGAAGAGCACAACAGAGCTCTCATCTGTGAGCCATATGAAATAGATACACAATTCTCACAGTCCAATTGTGCCCTCTCTGTAGCACGGGACAGGTTAGCATGACCACACCTCAAGTGTGGTCTAGCTTATCAAGGATCATTCCTGCCCTTGTGAGGAGCCAGACGTTCCTGCATGTTGGGATTTGACAGGTAACCCAGGCTCTATCTGCATCTGATATTTTTTAGGCATTGTTCTGCCACGTGTCTGGCATTTCCACCATTAGTCACCCATTTTGGGGAGGTCCTTTCTTTTAAATCATTCTTGGTAAAATGCACTCACGATCTCTGCATCATATTTGCTGGCTGATATTAGCAGAGGTAGGACCATAAGGGAAGAAGGTGCACATAGATGGTGAGGGTATGTGTGAGTAGAATATGTAGATCCTAAATAATAAGGACAAAGGAGGGCAGGAGACACTGGCAGGGAGTGAAGACAGATGGGATGTGGGTACTCCAAGAACAGCTCACATTTAAACCTCCTGTTACCTCCCTCTCCTGTTCTAAGCCCAGATGGACCTGTGGTAGAGGCTGGCGACACAGCCTGGGGTAGGCTAGGGAGGACGGCCACTCAGGACCCCCTGGAAGCGCCTTCACCCTCTAGTACTCTTTAGGACCCAAGCCCATGTATGCAGTGGGTCCCTCTTCTGGCTAGAAAGAAGCTGACATGTCCCCCTGCAAGAGGGGCCACATATGGAGTTTGGACATAGGATTTCATGAAAAAGTTCCCCCAGTGCATGGTGCTTTTGTATTTACAGTAAAGTTTCAGTTATGCTACTGTGCTCTGAGAGATGACTATTACTACTTCTTTGTTTCTTGCTCAGTCACAGAACTTGCCAGTGATTATGGCAGAGATCAAAACCAAGAAACCTCATTCCTTTTTTTTTTGAGACAGGGTCTCACTTTGTTGCAGGCTGGAGTACAGTGGTGTGATCCGGGCTCACTGTAGCCTCAACCTCCCTAGCCCAAGCAATCCTCCCACCTCAGCCTCCTGCATAGCTGGGATTGTAGGCATGCACCACTATGCCCTGCTATTTTTTATTAATTGTTGTTGAGTTGTTGAAACAGGGCCTCCTTATGTTGTCCAGGCTGGCTTTGAACTCTTGGGCTCAAGTGATCCTCCCACCTTGGCCTCCTGAAGTCCTGAGATTACAGGTGTGAGCCACTGCACCCTGCCCAGGCATTCTGATTCTTGATTCAGTGATGTTTCAGGAAACTTTTGTTTCTCCTCAGATGTTGGGGGGAGGTAAGTGATTAAAAGCCCATTGGGTGCCATAAGAAGCCAGGCTTCAAGAGTCCACTTATCAGGCTGATAATGCCCACACTTTTCATGAGTTTGGCCACTTCTTCCTCTCTGAACTCTCAGACACTTCCCAGTACTAGCTGGAAAGTAAAATCCTAGGCTACTCTCAGGCACCTGTGTAGGAGACATGAAAACAGAATTTTGCCATTATTGTGCTGGAAAAAGTAAGACACTAATAAATAGGAAATCTGATCACACTAGTATCTGAATTACCCAGCACTCTACCTCGTATAGTGTAGGTGCTCAAAAAAAGTTCCCCTTTTCTTTTCCCAGAGGAGATGCATCCTGTTACTAAAAAATCATATTTTGAGCATAAGTAGTAATGTGCTGGTAAATGGTTCTCTAGAGAAAAAGAGCCCTAATGGGTAGCCTTTGCCAAATTCAGTGTGTAAACACCCTCACCAGGCTGCTTTCAACTAGGCATGGGAAATTGCAGAACACAGAGCTGAAAAGAGAGGTGTAGTTGGCTTTTGCAGCCCAGCGCCAGCCCAGCACACCATGGGCCCATGTCCTGAATTGTGAATCTAGCAAGACATAAACTGTTTCTGATTCAGAGAGCCAGGCACTGCACCTTCCTGCTGTGGTGCTATAGCCAGTGTGTGTACATGGTGATTCTTAGCTCAGAGAACAGTGGGAAGAAGAATGCAGTGGCAGGAGCCCCCAGATCAGGCAGGTAGAGAGGACAGCTCTCGGAGGTGCTGAGGACCTGGAGCTCATCCCCCATCTGGGAACTAGTGTCTGTGATTTTACCTTTTGGTTTATTTTGAAAACACACAATCAAAAGAACCTCAAACTATGTAACCTTGGAAAACCTACTGAGGGTCTTGCAGAAGCTTCTACATATTGTAACATGGCAGGGTGTGATAACTTTCAGCCAAGACAGAGCAACAAGGACTACATCTGCCTTCCTCCCAAAAGCAGCTAATAGACCAGACTGACCAAATGCAGAAAATGATGATATTTAGGCATTGGACATCAGGGAATGAAGCAATCTGGAAAGGCTCCCTGAGGGAGGGAAACAGACAGAGTTCTGTGATCCCGCAGCTTTCTGCCTCAAGAGAGTTAAGGGAGGGGACGTGTGAGGAGCTGGTGGACTCCCTGACTTTGGGAGATGGAGCGTAGATTACAGGGAGGCCAAGGTGGCTAGAGTTTAAGGGAAGAGTACCAGAAATGAAAGCTGCATAGAGAGTAAACTCAAGAGATGTGAAGAGGGTCCCCCTGAAGAATTTGGCGGAGTCATTGAAAGCATACACAGGTGAGTCAGTTGCTAGAGGCTGGGAAACCACTGGAAAGGAGGGGAGTTCACACAGGGGCAGGGATGGTTGTTTTCCCATCAGCCAGAGAAGAAAAGCCTTATAACTCATGGGGCATTGGGAAGACACAGAAGAACTTTGACTTAGTGATGGGGGGAAATTAGCCCTAGACTAAAGGCTGCTCTGGTCCCCCTTCAAAAAGCTTAAAAGTAGAGAGAGAAAAGAAGATGGAGTAGTAGGAGCAAATGAGGATTGCAGCTCTCAGTGAAGACACAGAGGGTGAGTGCAATCCACATTTCCAGACGGATCTCTGTTGCCCACAGAACTGGGAAATTCCCAGGTATAGGAGAGACACGGGACACCAGTGCGGCTGTTTTGGCTCACGTGGCCGTTTCGGCCCGTGCCACAGTGCAGTGGCACTCAGCACAAAACGCATTGGTCTGGGTGCCCTGTTAAACCGGCAATTTGAGATTTGGCAGGGCAGATTAGCATATCCATCTGACTAAATGGAACTTGGACAGTGAGGCAGACCAGGAGATTCCTGGGAAAAGACATTTGAGCCGGCGCAGTGGGTTGCTGCATGGGAAATCACACAGATCCTGGTGCCCTATCAGCAGGTGACTGAAACACCTGGGAGAGAGTCAACCATTCAACTTAAAAAAAAAAAAAAAGAGCTCTGAGGCAGGGAGCCAGGTGATCAGGCTCAGCGTGTCCCACCCCCACAGGGACAAACAAAATGGCGATTCGAAATGCTCAGGGTTGAGAGTTTCACTGTGGGCACAGCTGAACCCAGGATGGTGCAGCTTGGTGGGGGAGGGGCGTCTGCCATTACTGAGGCATTCCGCCCCTACTAAGGTACACTCCAATTGCTGGTGCAGCCTACTGTTGCCAAGGCAACCCGCCATAATAGAGAGACTCTGCCAACAGGGAGAAGCCCATGACAGTAGGGCGGAGCCCACAGCAGCAGGGTAGAGCCCACAGCAACAGGGCAGACCCCATGGCAGCAGGGTGGAGCCTCGGCAGTCTAGTGACTAGACTGCCTCCTAGCTGGGCAGGACAGTGCAACAGATACTCATAAAGAAAGCCCTAACTCCCCGAGATAGAGCATCTAAGGATAAAAAGGGGTTTTATGAGTTCTGCTGCAGCAGACTAAAATGTACTGGCCTAACCACCCAGAATGATCAATGGAGCTCACAGCTCAGCACTTGGGCTCCTATAAAGTACAGACCGCCTCCTCAAGCAGCTCCCTGACCCCTGTATATCCAAAGAGTCACCTCAAAAAGACTGATCAGACTGACATTTGGCAGGCATCATTCTGGGACAAAGACAGCAGAAGAAGAAACTGGTAGCATCCCTCACTGTTCCACAGATGCTACAGGTGCACCCCAGACAAGCAGGGCCTGAAGTGGACCTCAGCGGTCGTACAGCAGAGGGGCCAGACTGTTAGAAGGAAAATTAAGTAACAGATATACTTCATCATCAACCATCTGGGTGCTCACTCAGAGACCCAATTGAAAAGTCAGCAACTACTCAGATGACAGGTGGATAAACCCACAAAGATGGGAAGAAACCAGCGCAAAAAGGAGGAAAACACCTGAAACCAAAACACCTCACCTCCTACAAAGGACCAAAACTCCTCACCAGCAAGAGAACAAAGCTGGACGGAGAATGAGTGTGATGAAATGACGGAATCAGACTTCAGAAGGTGGGTAATGAGAAACTTCAGTGAGCTAAAAGAACATGTTCTAAATCAAAGCAAAAAAACTAAGAACCTTGGGGAAAAAAAAGATTTGAAAAAAGATTTGAGGAAATGATAACAAGAATGGACAATGTAGAGAGGAATATGAATGAATTGAAGGAGCTGAAAAACACAACACAAGAACTTCGCGAAGCATGCACAAGTTTCAACAGCCGAATTGACCAAGCAGAAGAAAGAATATCAGAAGTCGAAGATCAACTCAATGAAATAAAACAAGAAACCAAGATTAGAGAAAAAAAGTGCAAAAAGGAATGAACAAAGTCTCCAAGAAATGTGGGACTATGTGAAGAGACCTAACCTACGTTTGATAGGTGTACCAGAATGTGATGAAGAGAATGAATCCAAGCTGGAAAATACTCTTCAGGATATTATTCAGGAAAATTTCCCCAACCTAGCAAGGCAGGCCAATATTCAAGTCCAGGAAATACAGAAAACACCTCAAAGATATTCCGCAAGAAGAGCAACCCCAAGGCACATAATCGTCAGATTCGCCAGGGTTGAAATGAAGGAGAAAATACTAAGGGCAGCCAGAGAGAAATGTTGGGTCACCCACAAAGGGAAGCCCATCAGACTCACAGCAGATCTCTTGGCAGAAACACTACAAGCCAGAAGAGAGTGGGGGCCAATATTCAACATCCTTAAAGAAAAGAACTTTCAACCCAGAATTTCATATCCAGCCAAACTGAGCTTCATAAGTGAAGGAAAAATAAGATCCTTTGCAAACAAGCAAGTACTGAGAGATTTTGTCACCACCAGGCCTGCTTTATAAGAGCTCCTGAAAGAGGCACTACACATAGAAAGGAACAACCAGTACCAGCCATACCAAAAACATACCAAATGCTAAAGAGCATCAACAAAATGAAGAATCTGCATCAACTAACGAGCAAAACAGCCAGCTAGCATCAAAATGGCAGGATCAAATTCACACATAACAATATTAACCCTAAATGTAAATGGGTTAAACGCACCAATCAAAAGACACAGACTGGCAAATTGGATAAAAAACCAAAACCCATCGGTGTGCTGTATCCAGGAAACCCATCTCACATGCAAGGATACACAAAGGCTCAAAATAAAGGGATGGAGGAAGATTTACCAAACAAATGGAGAGCAAAGAAAAGCAGGAGTTGCAATTCTTGTCTCTGATAAAATAGACTTTAAAGCAAAAAGATCAAGAGAGACAAAGAAAGTCATTACATAATGGTAAAAGGATCGATACAACAAGAAGAGCTAACGATCCTAAATATATATGGACCCAATACAGGAGCACCCAGATATATAAGGCAAGTTCTTAACGACTTACCAAGAGACTTAGACTCCCACACAATAATAGTGGGAGACTTTAACACTTTACTGTCAATATTAGACAGATCAACCAGACAGAAAATTAACAAGGATATACAGGGCTTGAACTCAGACCTGGAACAAGCAAACCTGATAGACATTTACAGAACTCTCCACCCCAAATCCACAGAATATACATTCTTCTCAGCACCACATCACACCTACTCCAAAATTGACCACATAATTGGAAGTAAAGCACTCCTCAGCAAATGCAAAACAACTGACATAATAACAAACAGTCTCTCAGACCATAGTGCAACCAAGCTAGAACTCAGAATTCAGAAAATAACTCAGAACCACACAGCTTCATGGAAACTGAACAACTGGCTCTTGAAGGTTGACTGGATAAACAATGAAAGGAAGGCAGAAATAAAGAAGTTCTTCAAAACCAATGAGAATGAAGACACAGCATACCAGAATCTCTGGGACACATTTAAAGCAGTCTCCAGAGGAAAATATATAGCAATAAGTGCCCATATGAGAAGAGTGAAGAGATTCAAAATTGACACCCTATCATCAAAATTGAAAGAGCTAGAGGAGCAAGATCAAAAAAACTCAAAACCTAGCAGAAGACAAGAAATAACTAAGATCAGAGCAGAACTGAAGGAGATAGAGACATGAAAAATCCTTCAAAAAATCAATAAATCCAAGAGCTGGTTTTTTGAAAGATCAATAAAATCGACAGACCACTAGCCAGACTGATAAAAAAGAAGAGAGAACAACGAAATAGATGCAATAAAAAACGATAAAGGGGAAATCACCACAGATTCCATAGAAATTCAAACCATCATCAGAGAATACTACAAACAACTCTATGCACATAAACTAGTAAACCAGGAAGAAATGGATAAATTCCTGGACACCTGTGTCCTCCCAAGCCTAAACCAGGAGGAAGCCGAAACTATGAATAGACCAATAACAAGGTCTGAAGTTGAGGCAGCAATTAAGAGCCTACCACACAAAAAAAGCCCAGATCCAGATGGGTTCACAGCCGAATTCTACCAGACACACAAAGAGGAGCTGGTACCATTCCTTCTGAAACTATTCCAAATAATCCAAAAAGAGGGAATTCTTCCCAAATCATTTTATGAGACCAACATCATCCTGATACCAAAACCCGGCAGGGACTCAACAAGAAAAGAAAACTTCAGGCCAATATCCATGATGAACATAGATGCAAAAATCTTCAATAAAATACTGGCAAACCGATTGCAACAGCACATCAAAAAACGTATCCATCATGATCAAGTAGGATTCATCCCAGGGATGCAAGTTTGGTTCAACATACGCAAGTCTATAAATGTAATTCACGACATAAACAGAACCAAAACCAAAAACCACATGATTATCTCAATTGACGCAGAGAAGGCATTTGACAAAATTCAACAGCCCTTTGTGCTAAAAACCCTCAATAAACTCGGTATTGATGGAACATATCTCAAAGTAATAAAAGCTATTTACGACAAACCAGCAGCCAATATCATACTGAATGGGCAAAAACTGGAAGCATTCCCTTTGAAATCTGGCATGAGACAAGGATGCCCTCTTTCACCACTCCTATTTAATATAGTACTGGAAGTTCTAGCCAAAGCAATCAGGCAAGAAAAAGAAATAAGGGGTATTCAAATAGGAAAGGTGGAAGCCAAATTGTCTCTATTTGCAGACGACATGATAGTATACCTAGAAGACCACATTGCCTCAGCCCAAAAACTCCTGAAACTGATAAGCAACTTTAGCAAAGTCTCAGGATATAAAATCAATGTGCAAAAATCGCAAGCATTCCTATGCACCAATAACAGACTTAAAGAGAGCCAAATCAAGGACAAACTGCCATTCACAATTGCTACAAAAAGAATAAAATACCTAGGAATACAACTTACAAGGAACGTAAGGGACCTCTTCAAGGAAAACTACAAACCCACTGCTCAACGAAATAAGAGAGGACACAAACAGATGGAGAAACATTCCATGTTCATGGTTAGGAAGAATCAATATTGTGAAAATGGCCATACTGCCCAAAGTAATTTACAGAATCAACACTATCCCCATCAAGCTACCATTGACTTTCTTCACAGAACTGGAAAAAACCACCATGAACTTCATATGGAACCAAAAGAGAGCCCTCATAGCCAAGTCAATTCTAAGCAAAAAGAACACAGTGGGAGGCATCACACAATCGGACTTTGAACTATACTACAAGGCTACAGTAATCAAAACAGCATGGTACTGGTACCAAAACAGAGATATAGACCAATGGAACAGAACAGAGGCATCAGAGGCAACACAACATATCTACAACCATACAATCTTTGATAAACCTGACAAAAACAAGCAATGGGGAAAGGATTCCCTGTTTAATAAATGGTATTGGGAAAACTGGCTAGCCATGTGCAGAAAGCAGAAACTGGGCCCCTTCCTGACACCTTACACTAAAATTAACTCCCGATGGATTAAAGACTTAAACATAAGACCTGGCACCATAAAAACCCTAGATGAAAATCTAGGCAAAACCATTCAGGTCATAGGAGTAGGTAAGGACTTCATGACAAAAACACCAAAAGCATTGGCAACAAAAGCCAAAATAGACAAATGGGACCTAATCAAACTCCACAGTTTCTGCACGGCAAAAGAAACAGTCACTAGAGTGAATCGGCAACCAACAGAATGGGAAAAAATCTTTGCAGTTTACCCATCTGACAAAGGGCTGATATCCAGAATTTACAAAGAACTCAAACAGATTTACAAGAAAAAACAAGCTCATTAAAAAATGGGCAAAGGATATGAACAGACACTTTACAAAAGAAGACATACATAAGGCCAACAAACATATGAAAAAATGTTCATCATCACTGGTCATTAGAGAGATGCAAATCAAAACCACATTGAGATACCATCTCATGCCAGTTAGAATGGCGATCATTAAAAAATCTGGAGACAACGCATGCTGGAGAGGATGTGAAGAAATAGGAACACTCTTAAACTGTTGGTGGGAGTGTAAATTAGTTCAACCATTGTGGAAGACAGTGTGGTGATTCCTCAAGGCCTTAGAAATAGAAATTCCATTTGACCCAGCAATCCTACTACTGGGTATATATCCAAAGGACTATAAATCATTCTACTATAAGGACACTTGCACACGAATGTTCATTGCAGCACTGTTTACAATAGCAAAGTCCTGGAACCAACCCAAATGCTCATCGATGATAGACTGGACTGGGAAAATGTGGCACATATACACCATGGAATATTATGCAGCAATCAAAAATGACGAGTTTGTTTCCTTTGTAGGGACATGGATGAATCTGGAGAACATCATTCTCAGCAAACTGACACAAGAACACAAAATGAAATGCTGCATATTCTCACTCATAGGCGGGTGATGAAAAATGAGAACACATGGACACAGGGAAGGGAGTACTACACACTGGGGTCTGTTGGGGGGAATAGGGGAGGGACAGTGCGGGTGGGGGAGCTGGGAAGGGATAGCCTCGGGAGAAATGCCAAATGTGGGTGAAGGGGAGGAAGGCAGCAAAACACACTGCCATGTGTGTACCTATGCAACTATCTTGCATGCTCTGCACATGTACCCCAAAACCTAAAATGCAGTAATAAAAAAAAAGCTTAAAAGTAAGTCTCAAAGTGATTAAATTTTTCATAGTAATTTAACTGCCTTCCAACACAAAGTTCAAAAATATTTATGGGAATTCATTATATCCAGCATTCAACAAGACAAAATTTACACTGTTATCCATAAAAATAATCAGGTTTGCAAAGAAACAGCCAAGAACAACTCTCAATGAAAAGAAAGTCAATCAATAGAAAGAAGTCTGCAAGTGAGGCAGATGAGACTCTTCAGTTAGACAGGGACATTAAAATAGTTTCCATAACTGTACTTTTTATATTTAAGATGACAGAAGAAAAAGATATTTTCTATTAGTAGAGACATGGAAGATATTTGCAAGACTGAACTTCTAAATATAAAACATATAGTGTCTGAGATAAAAAAATTTGCTGGAGGAATTAATAGCAGATTAGACACTGCAGAAGAAAAAAGTCAGTGAACCTAAAGATGCAGCAAAAGGAAACACAAAGAGAAAAAGTATGGCTAAAAAGTGAACAGTGCATCAGTGAGCTGGGAAACAGCACTGATGTGGAGGGGAGTGGCTGCTGGGGAAAGCATGGGGGAAGAAGTTAATCAGACATTCTCATAACTTTTTTTTGGCGATAGGAACAATAATTCTGTCAAAAATCTTTTTTAAACAAAATTAAATTTGGCTTTGCTTTGTAGGGTGATAAAATGCCAGGCCAGATGGATCCTATGCCTTTTTGACCCCATAAACCTGAATCTCTGAAATGTTCTGAAAATGCTGGTGAAATCATGGATTGTCAAAGAATGACTGGAATTGTAGCATTAAAAAAATACACATGCAACAATGAAGCTAATAGATGATGATTCCAAATTGTCAGCCTTGCGCTTTTTCTGGTATTCTGGTTGTCTTTTAGATTTCCAGAGTTTCAGATTCACACTTAACATGGGAATGAAAAGTTCATCAGTTTCCTCAAACCTGGATTCCAGAAACTTGTTGTTACTTGGAAAAAAAATACCTAGCTATATAAATCTGTGATGTGTACATTTCTTTCCTTGAAAATAAACCAAAGCAAACTATAATAGCAATAATAGCAACAAGAAAAAACTTGACCACCTTCAGCATAGGTACTGTTGACCATTTACTACCTGTAAAACAAAACTTCGACTTCATAGCAATATAGTATTTCAGCAACATGGGCTTGCTAAAAAAACTAAAGAGTGAAATCTAGGATTGAAATAAGGAAGAAGGTTCCAAATGGTGACTTCTTTTTCCCTCTCAACAAATATTCCTCCAGATGGCTTAGAAACCTTGAATTTAGAGATGCTATGACCTTAAGGGGGTGGGGGTGGCAAGAGAATGTATGAGAAAATGCAAAACAGAAATATGTATTGATCTTTGCAACTGCTTTTCTCATTAGTCTCATTTCTTATTAGGCGGCAGTGAGTAATGTGTGTGGAGCAGTAAGAGAAGAAGGGGGAGAGAAGCCACTGGGTGACGTCAGTGGCCAGTGGCCTGGTCAGACTTGTATTTAATATTCTATTTTGTTTTTTCCTCATCTTTTTTCCTTTGCTTTTCAGCTTTCTTTCTTTTCTTTTCTTTCTTTCTTTTCTTTCTTTCTTTCTTTCTTTCTTTCTTTCTTTCTTTCTTTCTTTCTTTCTTTCTTTCTTTCTTTCTTTCTCTCTTTCTTTCTTTTTCTTTTTCTTTTTCTTTCTCTCTCTACCTTCCTTTCTCTCTCTTTTTTTTTTTTTGACATGGTCTTGCTCTGTTGCCCAGGCTGGAGTGCCATGGCATGACCATAGCTTAGTGCAGCCTTGACCTACTCAGCCCAAGCAATTCTCCCACCTCAGCCTCCTGAGTAGCTGGAACCACAGTTGTGTCCACCATGCCCAGCTAATTTTCAGAATTTCTGTAGATATGGGATCTTGCTATGTTGCAGGGGTGGTCTTGAACTCCTGGGCTCAAGCAATCCTTCCACCTCAGGCTCCTGAGTAGCTGGACTATAGGCATATGCCACCATGCCTGGCTAATTTTTAATTTTTCTTTAGAGATGGGGTTCCACTATGTTGTCCAGGCTCATCTTGAACTCCTAGGCTCAAACGATCTTCCCACTTTGGCCTCCCAAAGTGCTATGATTACAGGCATGAACCAGTGCACCTGTCCTGGAAGCTCCTATTGACACAGCCTCAAACTCAGATTCTTTCCCCAGCTGTGTCTAGTCTGCTAATGAGCCCATCAAATGTTATTTCTAGCATTTCTTTTTTATTCTTTCTCAGAATTTTCTGAGGCAGGGAGATAAGCCCTATTTTGTGCTTTCAAGGCAGAAGGATTTGGATTAATTGCTTGGGGGGTACTGACTAAGAGGTGTGAGACTCTGGTTTCTTCCAGTTTGTGGCCCTGGTGAGTGGGTCTATAATAATGGTGATGACTAGGCAGCAAACACGAGAAAGTGGAACAGGCTTTCTGGGCTTAGCACAAGATGGAACGTATAAATTTGGCACTAACATTGAGTAGATTTGACCTACATGGGCTTTCTCTGCCTTATTCTTTTTCTCTTTCCTCTTTTCTGCTTCCTCCTCCACCCTGGATGGGAAGGAAGGGAAGAGATGTTCTGGTCTTTGCTTGCTCGCTGACTAGCTGTATGACCTTAGGCAATTTTCAGTGTGTACCATTTCCCAAATGCTCTTCTCTGGACAAGTTGCATCAGAATTATCTGGTGGTGCTTATTAGAGAAAAAAAATGCAAGTTTGGCCAAGATGGCCGACTAGAAGGAGCTAGTGTGTGCCTCTCTCAGGGAGAGAAATGGAAGGGGCAAGTAAATACAGCTCCTTCAACTGAGACATCCAGGTACAGGCATTGGGATTAATCAAGTAAACAATTCAACCCACAGAGAATGGAGAAAAGTAAGGCAGGATGAGTACCCGCCTGGGAGCAACATGGAGCCAGGGGAGCCTCTCCAGTCCAGGCAAGCTGTGAGTGAGCGAGTAACCTCAAGGACCCATGCTTCTCCTATGGATCTTTGCAACTCAGGTCAGGAAATCCCTTAGCAAACCCACGTGACCAAGGCCTGCAGTCTGACATACAGAGCTACATGGGATTTTGGCAGAGCAGCTGCTCAGGCACACACAGAGTCCCGGGAACTTTAGATACCCAAGCTTCCTGGCAAAAGAGGCTTTAACTCTGCCAAAGCAGGAGGTTAGATCCCCGTACATACCCCTAGGAAAGGGCTTGAATCCAAAGGGTTGAGCAGCCACGGTCTGCAGGCCCAGCTTCCACAACACCCCACAGGATAAGACCCATTGGCTTGGAAGTCCAGCCAGCCACCAGTAGCAACATTAGCCTCCCTGAGAAGGAGCTCCCGGAAAGAGGGGCAGGCCACCATCTTTACTGTTTTACAGACAGCCTTAGTCATGGTTCTCTTTGCTGCAGCTGCCCTATGGAAAAGTGGCCAGACTGCCTTTTTTACACAGGTCCCTGACCCTGTTCCTCCTCATTGGGCAGGACGTCCCGACTGGGGTCACCAGTTACCTTTGCCACCTTTGTTTTCTAGCTGGCAGTGGTTCTGAGCCTCCCTAGGACAAAACTCCCAGTGAGAGGCAAGGGACAGGCTGTCCCCTCTGCTGTTCCACAGCTCTGGCAGTTGTTGCCTTTGTGCTCTGGGGAGTTGGAGGTGCCTAGGGCCTGGAGCTCTAGGGAGTTGGAGGTGCCTAGGGCCTGGAGCAGTCCCCTGGCACAGCACAGCAGCTCTGCAGAGAAGTAGCCAGACTGCTTTTTCACGTGGGTACTGGATCATGTTTCTTTTCACTGGGTGGAATCTTTTGACTGAGGTCTACAAACACCCCTGCCAGTGTGTTTGGGCCAGCAACAGGTCCAGTACCTCCCTGGATGGAGCTCCCAGAGGGAGGGGCAGGCTGCCATCTTTGCTATTTTACAGGCTTCACTGTTGATACTTTCAGGTGTTGGCAAATCCAAGGTGACTGGAAACTGGAGTGGACCCCCAGCATACTGCAGACTGTTTGTTACATGGGTCTCTGATCCCATATCTCCTCACTGGGTGGGTCCTCTGGGCTTGGGTCCCCAGCCACCTACCACCAGGGCTATTGAGCTGGTAGCAGCTTTGCAACTCCCTGGGACAGAGTTCCAAGTGAGAGGGCAGGTGTCCATCTTTGCTGTCTTGCAACCCTCATCCTTGCTGTCTTCAGGTTCTGGAGAATCCATGGGGACCAGGTGCTAGTCCAGACCCCAAGCACAGAGCACCCACCTAATGGAAAAGTGGCCAGACTATTCTTCATGCAGGTCCTGGCCCTCATTTCTCCTCACAGGACAGGGCCACCAAACCTGGGACTCCAGCACAACCATCCTGCCCTTGCCTGAACACTTTAATCACAGACAGCCCAGCAGTTGAAGTAACACCCACATGCAGAGCTGAGAAAGAACCAACGTAAGAACACCAACACTCAAATGACCAGAGTGTCGTACAGCTTCCAATTGATCACACTAGTACTCCAAGAAGTGTTCTTAACCAGGCTGTGTTGGTTGAAATGGCAGAAATGGAATTCAGAATATCGATGGGAATGAGGATCATCAAGATCTTTAAGAGAATTGCAAAACCCAATTCAAGGAAACTAAGAATCACAATAAAATGATCAGGAGCCAAAAGATGAAATAGCCAGGATAAAAAATAATCTAACTGCTCTGATAGAGCTGAAAAACACACTACAAGAATTTCACAATGCAATTACAAGTATTAACAGCAAAATAGACCACGCTGAGGAAGGAATCTCAGAACTTGAAGACTGGCTCTCTGAAATAAGTCAGTCAGACAAAAATAAAGAAAAAGGAATGAAAAGGATCAAACAAAATCTCTGAGAAATACGGGATTATGTAAAGGCCAAATCTATGAAACCCTGGCATCCCTGAAAGGGAAAGGAAGAAAGCAAACAACTTGGAAAACATATTTTAGGATATCAGCCATGAAAACTTCCCCAATCTTGTTAGGGAGGCCAACAGTCAAATTCAGGTAATAACAGAAACCACTCCTCCTGAAAGATTCTACAAGACCATCCCCATAATCGTCAGATTTTCCATAGTCAAAATGAAAGAAAGAATGTTAAAGGCAGCTGGAGAGAAAGGGCAGGTCAGCTACAAAGGGAACCCCACTAGGCTAAAAGCAGACCCCTCAGCAGAAACCCTAAAAGCCAGAAGATATTAGGGGCCTATATTCAACATTATTAACGAAAACAATCTTCAACTAGGAATTTCATATCCAGCCAAGAATTTCATATCCAGCTTCCTCAGTGAAGGAGAAATAAAATCCTTTTCAGATAAGCAAATGCTGAGGGAGTTTGTTACCACCAGACCCACCTTACAAGAGATCTTGAAAGGAGCAGCAAATATGGAAAGGAAAGACCTTTACCAGCCAATACAAAAACATATTTAAGTACACAGACCTTCATACAGTATGATTATAAAACACAGTAACATTAGAAAGCAACCACACAAACAAGCTGGCATAATAACCATCTAGCAACACAATGATGGGACCAAATCCATACATGTCGATACTAAACTTGAAAGTAAATAGGCTAAATGACCTATTTAAAAGGTACAGAGCGGAAAGCAGCATTAAAAAGCAAGACCCAATGGTGTGCTGTCTTTAAGAGACCCATCTCACATGCAGTGCCACTCATAGGCTCAAAATCAAAAGAGAGGAAAATTTACCAAGTCAATGAAAGAGAAAAGCAAGGGTTGCAACCCTAATTTCACACAAAACAGACTTTGAATCAACAAAGATCAAAAAAGACAAGAGCTTTACATAATGGTGAAGGGTTCAGTTCAACAAGAAGACTTAACTATCCTAAATATATATGCACCCAACACAGGAGCACCCAGCTTTGTAAAGCAAATTCTTAGAGACCTACAAAGACATCTGATCTTTGACAAAGCTGACAAAAACAAAGAATAGAAAGGACTTTCTATTCAATACATGGTGCTAGGATAACTGGCTTGCCATATGCAGAAGTTTGAAACTAGACCCCTTCCTTACATCGTATACAAAAATCAACTCAATATAGATTAAAGACTCAATATAGATTAAATCCTGGAAGACAACCTAGACAATACCATTCTGGACATAGGAACTGGTAAAGGTTTCATAATGAAGACACCAAATGCAATTGCAACAAAAGCAAAAGTTGACAAGTGGGATTTAATTAAACTTAAAACTTCTGCAAAGCCAAAGAAACTAACAGAGTAAACAGACAGCCTACAGAATAGGAGAGAATATTTGCAAACTATGCGTCTGACAAAGGTCTAATTTCCAACATCTATAAGGAACTTAAACAAATTTACAAGAAAAAAGCAACCCCATTAAAAAGTGTGCAAAGGACATGAACAGACACTTTTCAAAAGAAGACATACATGCAGCCAACATATGGAACAAAATTCAATATGACTGATCATTCGAGAAATGCACATTAAAACCACAATGCGATACCATCTCACACTAGTCAGAATGGCTATTATTAAAAAGTAAAAAAATAGCAGATGCTGGTGAAGTTGTAGAGAAAAAAAATGCTTATACACTGTTGGTCAGAGTGTAGATTAGTTCACCCATTGTGGAAACAGTGTGGCAATTCCTCAAAGAGCTAAAAACAGAACTACCATTCAACCCAGCCTTCCCATTACTGGGTATATACACCCAAAGGCATAGAAACTATTCTACCATAAAGACACATGCACGCGAATGTTTGTTACAGCACCATTCACAGTAGCCACGTTGTAGAATCAACCTAAATGCCTATGAATGGCAGATTGGGTAAAGAAAATGTGGTGTATATATACCATGTACTATGCCAAAAGAAAACAAACAATGAGATCACGTCCATTGCAGGAGCATTGATGGAACTGGAGCCCATTATTCTTAGCAAACTAACATAGGAATAGAAAACCAAATGCTGCATGTTCTAACTTACAAGTGGGAGTTAAATGATGAGAACACATGGACACATCGAGAGGAACAAGAGACACTGGGGCCTCCTTGAGGGTGGAGGGTGGGAGGAGGGAGAGAATCAGGAAAAATAACTGTTGGGTACCAGGCTTAGTATCTGGGTGACAAAATAATCTGTACAACAAAATAATAGGCATGAGTGTACCTATGTAACAAACCTGCATATGTACCCCTGAACCTAAAATAAAAGTTTTAAAAATAAATAAATAAAAATGCTTGGACTTATCCCAGGTGTACCGAATCTGGATTTCTCAGGGAAGAGCCAAGTGTATCTGTCTAAAGTTTTTACATAATTTAAAAGTTACAGAAAGATGCAATAATCACACAAAAATTCATGAATGACCTTACCCAGATGATCGAAGTGTTAACATTTTACGACATTTGTGTGTGTGTGCACTATTTCTCACCCCATGTATTTAGTAGATGTGCACATGTATCATATCTATGCATATGATATGTATATATTTGTATTTGTGTATAAGCTTTTCTTCTGAACCATTTAGGAGAAAGTTACAGATATGATGCCTCTTTACTCTTTAATACCCTTGTTTCACAAAACTAAGGAATTATGCACAGCGTGATTATCAAATTAGGAAACTAATATCAACACAATATTATTATTTAATTTTAAAACCTTATTAGATTTTGCCAGTGGTCCTACCATACCTTTTAGGAAAAGTAAATTCAAAATCGTGTATTCCATTGCCCTGTCTTGTTAGCCTCTGTTAATCTGGAACAGTTCCTGAGACTTTGCTTAGATTTCATGACATTGGTGCTTTTGAAGAGGGCAGATCACTGATTGTGCAAAATGTCCTTCAATTTGGGTTTGCGTGATGATTCCTTGTGACTGGATTCAGGTCTTGCACCCTGGGCAGTTGTGCAACAGAAGTGAACGTGCAGCCTTCTCTGAGCCTCAAATAAGGAGGCTCCTGCTGTTGATCGGTTCCATCACTGGCAATGGGATCTCATTTGGTTAAGGTGTCCCTGCCAGATTTCACCATAATAAAACTATTTTGAATTGCTCCGTAATTAATACGTATCTTGAAGAAAGATGTTGAAATAATATAAGTCTCCTGGAATCCTGATAACATGCACCCACTGGTTTTGGCATTCCTTAAAGGGAAATCTCCACTTTTAATAAGGTTTTCAGGGGGTTCTGGCAGCCCCAGCCTGGCTGGTCTGAGAAGCAGTTCTGGAAACCTAGGCACCCCCTGCACAGTGAGCTCCCTGAGCTCACCATGGTCTGTCTATCTGGGCAGATTATAGAGCTTTGGTCTGTCCCTCTGGGCAGTCCCAGCATTTGGCCTACTGTTTGGTTCACAGCAGGGTCCAATGAATGGGCGAGGAAAAAGAGAATCAGAGGCAACTGTGTGTTCTCTCTGGGGTGTGTGTCATTATTGGTAACATAAGGGTGGTAGCTAGTTACAACCTTGACATTTCATGACTGTATAGGTTTTGACGTTCCTCCACTGAGGTGGTTAATTCCATACAGTGCTTTATTTCACATAGTAGACTGGGGTTATTTGTGTCATTGAAAAAAAAAAAAAGAAACCAAGATATAGTCCACAGCTCAACACAAGCCATAGGACATGAAGGTTGGAATGAGTTCATTCAGATTCATTCATTCAGCAGATGTTCATTGCCTGCCTTCAGTGTACCAGGCACTGCCACAGAGGTTGGAAATCCACTGGTCACAGTGGACATGGTCTTGCCCCATGGATGGTGCAGCCTAGCAAGGCTAAGAACTGCCCCTTTACTCTGTTCTAGTTTAGCCCTTGCTGATGAGTGAGGACAGATCCCCAGGAACAATACCCCACCGCTAATCCTGATGCAGATACAGCCCAGGAGCCTCCCAGGAGGTAAGCAAAGATATATGATGTCTAAAAATGAGCTCTCAGGAAGAAAGCCATTTAGAGTTGCTTATTAAATTTCTCATTAGCATTACTCATCTAAACTTATGTACTTTGTGTGGAAAACACTTTTTGCATTGTTTTTAAAGTAATGAGAATCTGATCACATCTAGTTTTACTTCTCAAACCAGCCTGTAAGGTGAGAGCCAAGATAAATGCTTGATACTTTCTGACTCAGAAGTCAAGTCAAGTCACTTATATACAGATGAAGTTTCCAGAATAAAATTAATGAGGTCATGATAGTGAGTTAATTACCACAGTGCTGGCGTGTACATTACAATCTAGATGAGTAAACTAATGTCCTTCAATAAACATTTATGACAAATACAGTTTCCTGAAACAAACAAAATAGTGAGGAAATGCAATTTTCCATAACAAGCATGCAAAGCAAATGTAACCTAGAGATTAAGAGTTGCATTCCTGAACAGAAAGTAAAAAGACTTTTAGAACTTAAAAATCAATCTCTCAGGGGAACATCTTGCAAACAACTTAGCCTCCTTTGAATTTGACAAGATACCAAATAAGAATTTGTTAAACTGGTTGTGTTTATATCCTTAAGTGTCCCTGAGAAGTTTGACTTCTTAATATTCTCTACCTTCTATTGTAACCTTGTAATGAGATGTATAAACCATAAACTCTGTGCTTTGTATTCTCGAAATACTTGTGTTAAGGTTTCCTCATTCTCTCAGAGTGTGTTGAAGCTACGGCCTCTGCCATCAATTATACTCTTAACCAAAGCTGAATATAGGAATATAGCACCTTGCAGGGAGCTGTGATTGCACCACTGCACTCCAGCCTGAGACATGGAGTGAGACCGTGTCTCAAAAAAAGAAAGAAACAGAATAGAGCACTTACTGTTTTCTGTTTCTACACATCACATTGATTGATGTGCAGATATTCTACTTCTTAAATCTTCAGTACTCTGTTGTTCATCACATCCGACCTATCAAACTACTTACTGTATTTCACACAAAGCTAACAGTGATTTAGTGTGAGTCACTGATTTCAGGGCTCCTTGCTTTTCTCTATTTCCACCTCTTTACATGATTCCTTTGCCTTCTGGGTCTGATCAAATCTGTCACATTCTTCAAGGATGTTTCTCTTTGTAGGCTTCCTCAGCCACTCCAGGTAGAAATAACCTTTCCAAGCATTATACTTGCACAATGACAACATTCTGTGCTGACATGTTGGTTTCTCCAGCTAGAATATTTGTTCCTTGATGGTAAATATCCCATCTTCTTCATTTTTGTGTCTATGGTCCATAGTCCAATTTGT
The DNA here is from genome assembly GCA_031835075.1 of Saguinus oedipus. Lineage (NCBI taxonomy): Eukaryota > Metazoa > Chordata > Mammalia > Primates > Cebidae > Saguinus > Saguinus oedipus. The sequence goes on along the minus strand of CM063172.1, from coordinate 169,429,238 downwards.
GGCATTTAGGAAGTGTTTGGTAAAAGTCAGTTGAATAAATACAACAGTGAATGAGGAAAAGAGATTTCAGAAGAAAATGATTGTCCGAGTCAGTGGTGATGGCCGATGGCCAGGTATTGATGGGAGCTGGGAGGATATATTGTGTGTGTGGTGAGAGTTAGTGAGGATGGAAGGTGCCTGGGCCTGTCTGTCAGAGGCATTTGAACCAGAGCAATTCCAACCTGAACAGGAGCTGCGTAAAAGAAGGCTCAGACGTGCTGGGCTGCATTCCCAGAGGGTTAAGACATTCTAAGTTCACAGGCAGCACAAGATACAGGTCATAAAGACCTTGCTGATAAAACAGTTGCAGTGAAGAAGCCAGCTAACACCTACCAAAACCAAGATGGTGATGAAAGTGACTCTGGTCATCCTCACTGCTACACTCCCATCAGCACCATGGCAGTTTACAAACGCCATGGCAACGTCAGGAAGTTACCTTATAGAATCTAAGAAGGGAGGCATGAGTAACCCACCCCTTGTGTAGCATATCATCAAAAAATAAACCGTACAAATGGGCAACCAGCAGCCCTCGGGCTGCGCTGCCTGTGGAGTAGCCATTCTTCATTCCTTTACTTTCCTAATTAACTTGCATTCACGTTGTGGACTTCCCCTGAATTTTTTCTTGCGCAAGATCCAAGAACCCTGTCCTGGGGTCTGGATCCAGACCACTTTCCGATAACACCACCAGCTCCCAGCAGCCCTGCTCCCTTGCCTTAGAGGTAAGTTCTTTCCACCGTGTTGTCGGAAACAGGAGCTTTCTGGAGGCATCTTCTGGGTGACAGAATGCAGATTGTTCCTGTCTTGGTTCCTTGATATTTCCTGAGGACACTCCCATGTCCCCAGCAGAAACCCCCTCAAAATTCAAAGAATAATTAAACCTATACCATGGAATCAGAAATTACTTATAACATGCCAATGTGATATTTAATTAAATCTGACAAATGAGCTACATGAACTCATCCTTCATTCCGTCTGAAGCTCCTCTAAATAGACGGGAAATGTCTATGGACTTTCATGTACAAAGAATGCCAGAGTGGAGATAGCAGTGTTCAGACACATCTTCAGAAAAAGCAGCTGGCAGAGAGGTATCTGCTTTAAAAGAGGAAAGAAACTTACAAAATAGTGGTCACAAAGGAGGAGGTGGGAGGAGCCAATCAGACCCATGTCTCAGACCTTTGTCAATGACACTGAAACTATGTGAGACACAAATGAACCATCAGTGCAGATCACTTTTGTGTTCCAGATGATTGTCTGGATTTAATTAATTAGTTAATTAATTAATGTTTAGGGAACAAATTATCCAGCTGCCATAAAACCTACCCTGGATAGTACCCTGGTTGCTGCATTCCCTGCATTTGGAGTTTCACAGTTCTCCCCTGCATGCTATTTAGTTCCCCCAACATCACTTCCTGTGCAGTTTTTATCATCTGACCCTCTGGACATCATGGTGAGGTCGACAGGGAGGTGAGAAAACGGGCTTAGGAGGGTCAACCTTTCTGGCCAACCTGGCCCACATGCCCCCTTTTGTGAATCTTTGAAGCACAAGCAGTGTCGGCATTTCTGTATTGGGTTTCTCGCCTCTGCTGAGGTGTTGGTGTAGGGGTGGGGATTTGCATTCCCACTTACCATGGGGGACTCCCACCCCTCAGTAGGTCAGAAGCCCTAGTTGGTGGACCCGCCTAGGAAGACCGATTCGTCTTCAAATAGCCACCCTCTGATAGAGGGCCCCCGGGGCCACCAGGACAAGCCTTCCTCTGCAGGATGAGCTGCCATGTTGTGGGGAGGGACTTTGGCTGCCCGAGGTTAAGTGCGCAGCCTCAGTTAGTAGCAGAGCCCCCATGAGTTCTGAACCCCTGGGAAAAATCTCTTCCTAAACTCCCTTTTTCGTTCATCCCAACGTCTACCTGAGGGTGGCCCTGTAGATGAAATGTCTCTTCTTGCCTGAGTGTCTTCAAAACTTTGGACAGTGATGGCTCGCTTAATCCCACCTACCTCTCAGGCCAAGTTCCAGCAACTCCTAATCACTCAACCTTCCAAAAGGGCACAGCACAAAGAACTTCATAATAAAAACCTACCCTTATTTCTCCATACTTTGGACTTTGTAGAGACTCTGAGTCTCCACTCATGGAGGCACTGAAATGGAAGTGCCTCCCTTGTTCCACTCGATAGTGCTGAGAATTCCAGGACCAAGTGCTCATTGGAAATGATGATGTCCTCCCATGTGGCTCCTGGCCCTGTGATAGGAGGATTGGCCCCTAGCTCTCCCCACCTCAAAGGCAAGGGCACTTACCTTCTCAGTGTCTGTTTGGGAAGAAGGTCTGGTGTTAAGTCAACTGATGGGAGAAGATGGAGCCTGGATTGGTTACTGAGTGTCCAAAATAATCAATACAAGCAAGTGCGTTTCTGCATCAAATGAGCAGCCTCTTTTTTCTTTTTTTTTGAGATGAAGCCTCATTCTGTTGCCCAGGCTGGAGTACAGCGGCATGATCTTGGCTCATTGCAGCCTCTGCCTCCTGGGTTCAAGCGATTCTCCTGCCTCAGCCTCTTGAGTAGCTGGGACTACAGGCGTGTGCCACCACACCTGGCTAATTTTTTGTATTTTTAGTAGAGATGAGGTTTCACCATGTTAGTTAGGATGGTCTTGATCTCCTAACCTTGTGATTTGCTTGCCTCAGCCTCTCGAAGTGGTGGGATTACAGGCGTGAGCCACTGTACCTGGCATCAAATCAGCAGCTTCTTAAGCCAAGGAGCTGTGTCCTCTACTCCCAGGTCCCCAAGCATGTGTGGTGTGCTGTTGCAGGCCACCTAAGGGGCAGAAGTTCTTTTTTTCAGGGGCAGCTAGGAGGGGTACAAGAGAGGACCCTACTCCCCGACTAGCCTGGCAGTCAGATGGGAATGATCTGATGTGCATCTCTTTAAGAGCATTTGAAATGCTAAAATTTTCCACGCATATCCTTTTCCACCTTCTTGTTTGTTTAGGAAAGTAGTTGTGATATTAAATTTTACTTATCAACTTGGCTAGACTATGGTGCCCAGTTGTTTGGTCAAACCCTAGTCCTTAGTCCAGGTGTTGCAATAAAGGCGTTTTGTAGATGTGATTAACATCTATAACGAGTTGACTTTAAGCAGAGGAGATGTCCCTCCACCATGTGGGTGGGCCTCATTTGATCAGTTGAAAGGCATAAGAGCAAAAACTGAGATTTCCTGGGAAGAAGGAATTTTGCCTCAAGATTGAAACATAGAAATACTGCCTATGTTTCCAGCCTGCCAGACTGCCCTAGAAACTTCAGACTCCGAGTCTGTGACATCAACTCTTACCTGAGTTTCCAGCCTGCTGGCCGGCTCTAAGAGTTTAGGCTTGCCAGCTGCGGTGAGCTCAGCAGCCAATTTCCTAAAATAAATCTCTTAACATAAATGTCTTATTGGTTCTGCTTCTCTGGAGAACCCAGACTGACATAGAGGCTGTGGCAGACACACAACTTCAGCAATATCTAAAGGAAGGGCTGTTCTGGGGACAGTGGACCAAAGGAAGTGCCTTTGTTGTCTGTAAAATCTGAATGGGGCTGTTCTGCTTCACCAGGTTCTATGACGGAAAATGAACTCAAATCCCAGGCTTGAGGCAGAGGGTGATACCTACAGCAGCGAATATGTCAGGCGGTATGTGACTGAGTGAAGCGTATTATCTCATCTCATTAAAAAACAGACTTTATTTTTTAGAGTAGTTTTAGATTTACAGGAAAATTGATCAGAAAGTACAGAGTTCCCATACACTAAGCCCCCTGTCCCCATTTTTCCTTGAGATTCACACCCTGCATGAGCATGCTACATGTGTTACATTTGATTAGTCAAGCTTGAAAATTACTTTTAACGAAAGTCCAAGGTTACAGGAGTGGTATGGTTCTAGGTGTTTTGACAATGGCATTAATACAGTATTGTACAGAATACTTTTCCTGGCCTAAACCCCCTGGTGCTCCACCTGTTCATTTCTCTCCCCTATTTATTTAATTTTCAAAAAATATTATGAGCTAAAGTTAAAAAAATTTTAATTTGAAAACTTGATACAAAAATTGTACTTATTTATGGAGTACATAGTAATGTTTTGGTACATATAATGTATAGTGATGAAATAGAATAATTAGCATATCCATCATCTCAAACATTTATCATTTTTTGTGTTGGGAATAGTGAAAAATCCTCTTTTCTAGCTATTTGAAAATATATAAGAGGCCGGGCAAGGTAGCTCACTTCTGTAATCCCAGCACTTTGGGAGGCTGAGGCGGGCAGATCACTTGAGGCCAGGAGTTTGAGACCAGTTTGGCCAACATGGTGAAACCCCAGCTCTACTAAAAATACAAAAAAAAATTAGCTAGGTCTGGTGGTGCATGCCTGTAATCCCAGCTACTTTGGAGGCTGAGGCAGGAGAATCACTTGAACCTGGGAAGCAGAGGTTGCAGTGAGCTGAGATCATGCCATTGCACTCCAGCCTGGGCAACAGAGCAAGAGTCCCTCTCTGTCTCTCTCTCTCTCTCTCTCTCTCTCTCTCTCTCTCTCTATATATATATATATATATATATATATATATGTATGTATGTATGTATATAACAAATTATTGTTAACTAGTCTATAGCTGTGGAATACTGGAACTTGTTCTTCCTGGCTAGCTGTGATTTTGTATCATTTAACCCGTCTCTCCCCAGCCATGCCTCCCGCTACCCTTCCCAGCCTCTAGTGCCCATTTACAGGTGAATAGATAAGGAAAGTGCAGTGTGTATACATAGCAGAGTACTATTCAGCCACAAAAAGAATGAGATCCTGTCATTTGTAGCACCATGATGAACCTGGAGGGCATTAGTTTAGGTGAAATGAGTCAGGCACAGGAAGATAAATACCACATCTTCTCACTTACACGTGGAAGCTTAAAAAGTTGATCTCATAGAAGAAGAGAGTAGAACAGTTACCAGAGGTGGAACTTTATTACAACCAAGACTCAGACTCCCCAGGTTCCTCCTCCAAGAGACAGAACGATTTCGTCCGCCTCACGTGCTGCTGCGAGGGCCCGGGGATTCAGTGCACAGGAAGGCCCTAACAACGCCGTCAGGCCGCATGCATACAGGGTCTGCTGCAAACTCTAAGTTGTCAGACTGGTTTGCTTACATGGTGGGAATAAGATTTTCCCTCTTAGGAGGCTGATTGGTTTTACCTCTTGGCTCAGGAGAAGAGGAGCTGTAGCTCTGGAAGAAGCTGGAGATTTGAATTCGCCTTTTAATAATGACAAGAAGGGGCAGGAAGATGGTTCCAAGGAGAGGCAGCACCCAGCAGTCCCATCCCCTCTTCCAGTGTAAGCTCCACAGAATTCTAACTGCCGAGGTGGAAAGGTGGCCTGACTGTGATTGGCAGTGCCCACAGTGCCCGGTCCTGGATGGTGGGGGATGGTAGCAGGGGGAGAGAGGCGGGGCTGGGCCAGGTGGGGTGGGTGACCCTCCCCTCTGAGGCCTGGCTGCAGGCCAGGAGAACATGCCACACTGCAGCCTCTCCCTGATCCTGGCACATCATCCCCATTCTCCAAGGGTCCCTGCTGCCCTCACTGAAAATGAGGCCTCACCCTACCTGTGAATGGCTGGGTTGGGGCCCTGACCTCCTGGCTAGCTGTTGGCTTTCTCTGGGGAGCAGAAGGCTGACTCCTCAGAGGCCTATAGGTCCTTGTTCCAACCTGAAAGAAGCCTCAGGCTGGTGCAGTGTCCGACGGCAAACCTGACTCAAGGGTTACACCTTCCTGGCCATCACCTCCAGAACACACCCAGCCTGGGCCACCCCCTAGCCCCTCACCAGTGCTAAATCCCCAGCCCCAGCTTCCTCATTGACCCCCAGCCTTCTGAGGAGGCCTCATGATGTGTGAGGCTGTGTAAACAGGAGCCACCAGAGTGTCTGGGAGTTCAGTGAGGGCAGGGGCGTGTCTTCCCCGTCCCCGTCATTCATATAGCAGAGTGCAGAGGCCCCTGACCACAAAGATGCGGGAGCTTTTCAAAGCCACCCAAGGAGCTTCTAAAGAGATCTGTGCCTTCTCCTTCACCTCCCCTCCAATTGGAGGTGAGGATTCCAGAGGTGGGGGCAGGATGACTGGGCATCTATATTATGAAAACCTACCCAAGGCCACTCTGGTACACACCAGGGCTGGGCCCCCTGCTGTCGGAGGTGGCTCAGAGCTGTGCTGCTTCCATGACAGGAGAGACACTCCCGGGGATGGCACAGGGAGGCTGTCTTGGGGAGAGGACAGGCACCCTGATATTTGAACTGGGACCTTCCCTTCTCCTTTCTGTCCCTGCCTCATGCAGTGGAGGGCAGGGACCCAGCCTGGAGTGTTTGGAGATGAGGTCATGGTCAAGGAGAGCTCTGGGCGCTGGGCTCGGGCTGCCTGGCCAGACTCGGGTGGGTGGGGCAGGAGCTGGAGTTGGCGCAGTCTTTCAAGGAGAGTCTGTTTTTCTAAAGGAGAAAGAATCATGCTAAGGAGCCTGGCGCCCTCCTGAACGTCCCTAACCGGCCCCATTCTGACTGGGAACTCTGGCTGTGCGCCTTCTGCTCCAGCCTGGGGCCAAGGAGGTCCCTGAAGAGAGAACTCTATGCTGCTCAGGCTATCTCATCAGCCCAGGCAGGACGGCACTTCCCGAAGCAGCCCCTCTGCCCCGTCATCCCGCACCTGCACCGTTTCCGAGGCCCCTGCCTCCTGCTTCGCGGGGAGGCAGGGGCCCTTCTTTACAGGATGGAAGCCTCGGAGTCTCCAGTCACTTGCTCATCTCACTTCTCACTCGCAGAGCTCTCAGCTGGCTGGGGGAGCGCACACCCAGGCCCCAACAGTGCGAAACAGGCTTGGTGCTAAGTTTTAGCTGCGACACCGGCTTCCAACGAATTATCCCGGCTACAGATTCTCAGGCGGGAACATGACTTCCATCTGTCTGCGGGGCCTTTGCCCTGACACTCTCAGATGTGGCGCCCTGGGGTCCAGTTCCCATTGCTGGGGCCCTGCAGCTTCCAGCCAAGGGCGTGGGCATAAACCGTTGTGTGTGGGTTCCACGCAGGGCTTTCAGCCGGGTCTGTTTCTCTCGCGAGGTGATGTCTGCATAGGTCTGGAGTCCGGCAAGGCGAGCTCACTGAGGGCTCAGGAAAATTCCTGCGCACAACTGTCTGAGGGAAAGAGAGACAAGGGGAGACGACTTGGTGTGTGCCAGTCGCTGCCCCTGTCCACCTGCCCTCAGCCCACACCTTGTCCATTCCACGGTGGGCACCAGAAACCTTGGCAGGGCATCAGGCTGGCGGCCAGGGAGCGCGGCACGCTGGTGGACGTGGTGGCAGCAGCAGCTACTGGGGCTGACGTCAGTTGCTTCTTTTGCTGGGGAGAGGAGTAGAGAAAAGAAAAACGGTGGGTGTGGCGCCTTCCACAGAGACTCCTATGTCTGGAAGGATTCGAGGTGCTGCCCAGAGCCAGCAAGCATGGAGCTGGAGGATGCGCCCACACTGCAGCCACCCACCCAGGTGGTGTGAAAGCCTGGGCACCTGAGGGGCAGCACTCAGACACACGGGACACCTCCCAGGGCTGGTCCCAGGAGTGCACACAGCCCCGGCTCGCCCTTCGACTTTCCTGCTTACTGAGAGCTGGGCATCTGGCTGTTTTGAGCAGGCTCAGCACAGCCTTTGAATGCTCCGGAGGAAACCTGGCCTCGCAGAAATGCACAATAGGTGCACGCCCTATGGTAGGACTTGGAGAGTTTGAGGACAGTTCAACCTGGAAATTTTCCTCCATGTCGGTTTGACAGTGTTGGGAACTCTGCCAGGAGGAGTGCCTCGTTTGCACAGCCCTCGTCTAACTCCAAGAAGGGGACACTCCTGGATCACAGCTTTCATAAATAGTTAGGTATTGTTCACACGGTGATGTGTGATCTGGAAGAGGGTTTAAAGGCTCCTGCTCCTGGGCGCTGCCTTCCACTGCAGCTTAGGGAGGGTGTTCCACGTCTCCTTACAGCCTTCATTTTCAGTACCATCACCTTGGCTTTGTAGGTGCTTACATTTCTGTTCATTTTTTAAAAGAGCTACCTGGGTTAGGTGTGTGTAGAAGGTTAGTGAACATTATTTGAGCTGATACTCACCATGTGATAATATATTCTATGACTCCTCATGTTATTGAAATGCTGACTTCTGAGACCAAATTTGCTGCCTGTCGGCAGGAACTCTCTTGCTCAGGGCTGACCTCTGCATTTTCAGCCCCAGTGCTGGCTCCATAGCATAAAATCAATCCATTCTGTTGAATGAGTGTAACCCACAGGTATGAGTAAAAAATATGAAATCTCAAAGGTCCAAAAGACAGTTACTTAACAAGTGGATGTGTTTCTTTCTTTTACTTGCAAGTGGTGTCTTTCTTTCTTTCTTTCTTTCTTTCTTTCTTTCTTTCTTTCTTTCTTTCTTTCTTTCTTTCTTTCTTTCTTTCTTTCTTCTTTCTTTCTTTCTTTCTTTTTTTTTGAGATGGAGTCTCTCTGTGTCACCCAGTCTGGAGTGGTGTGATCTGGTTTCACTGCAACCTCTGCCTCCCAGGTTCAAGTGATTCTCCTGCTTCAGCCTCCTGAGTAGCTGGGACTACAGTCATGCGCCAAACACTCGGTTAATTATTATTATTATTATTATTATTATTATTATTATTTGTATTTTTAGTAGAGATAGGGTTTTGCCATATTGGCTAGGCTAGTCTCAAATTTTTGACCTTGGGTTATCTGCCAGCCTCAGCCTCCTAAAGTGCTAAAATTACAGGCGTGAGCCACTGTGCCCAGCCTAAGTGGATGGATTTTAATCCCAGACATAGGAAAGATAGGAAGCAACCTGGGGAAAAGAAGGGTGAGGATTAGGGACTTCATCTAGCCCGAAGGGCTCAGCTTTCCCTGTGCAAACCCAGGAAGAGCTAAACCCTCCGGCCGTAGCACTAGAAGCCTTAGTGAGCATCTGGCATTCTGCTGAATGTGTTTGACTTGGAGAGGGTTCCACCTCCAGCAATTCTTGCCATTGATAAATTTGTACAGTAGAAAGAACTTGAGCAAAAGGAAGCTGATGAAGACTGTTCTTGAGGCTGAGAGATTCTTGTGTGTTAAAGACTGAAAGGTGGGAATTTGTAGATAAATTGAGCTCTTGCTGCAGTCGGGATGGAAGGTCTGAGGCCAGGAAGTGAGCAGGCCAACGTGGACCTGATGCAGGACAGACAGAATCAGGACGTGGAGTTTGATAGAACGGTCCGTGCTTGAGCAAGACCAGGGCAGATGTGGCAGTGTCCAAAGCACACTACGGATGTGTCTGTGTGCTTCCTGTAATTTTTGGTATGCAACTGTGTGTCATTTGTTTTTTTAATCCCTTGGCTCGTGTCCACTACACATTAATTAGAAGCTAATGCATACTTTGTCTTCTAGTGGCTCTCACTAGATTTGGTTTCTCGCTTACAAAATAACTTCGTTCAGTCCTTTGGTTTCAACTTTTTTATTCTTTTTGGTTGGGATTTCGGGACTGACACTGACACATCTTTCATACTTTTTGTGGGGGTTTTACAGGCTTCTTGAAGTCTTAAGCACTTTGAGAAAGCATGTAAAGATTGCTCTGTCTCCCCAACCCAATTTTTAAATTTCTCCTATCCCCAATTGTTGTGTTCATCTTCCTAGTATTTTGGGACTGTATGAAGAGCAGACATGAATTGACTTTTCCGATGGAGAAAGCAAGATATGGAGCAGTTCAGAGAATCACAGAGCTATTAATGCATTGGAGTTTTGTCTTCTAAAAGCTGCATACATATGAACTAGTGCTACTGTTGGGAGGATTTAGAAGTTGCTGTGTTCTTGATGGGTCTGCAGAGAAGTGGGAAACAGGAAACAGATGCATTTGGTTGCTCTGTGAGCTGATCTTTCTAGAGCATATATATACATTTCATCTCTAAGGCATCATCCTTTCTTCCCAGAAATTCTTTCAACAAGTGGTGTGTGGCCTGCAGGAGATCTCAGTAATCATTTCCTTTGGTTGTACTACCTGTAAGTAAAACCTTGATGTAGGTGGTATTTTGGGATCTAGAAATTTATGGGTTTTTGTTCAATTTAGAGAAGACATTCAAACTTTCAGGCCTGCATTGTCAGCATATAATATAGTCCTACTCTGAGATGATTCTCAAATTTTAGACAAAGTCAGAAAATCATTCTCTAAAAGTCACTAAGAAAAGTCAATATAGTGAATGAACTTAGACATCTGCAGAAGGTTCCTACCGGAAGAGGTGATTTGTTAATGTATGACTAAACAGAGCCTGGAAAACGCTTAAGTTTGATCGTTGTAACAAGATATGGCTTCAGGAAGACAGGTTGGAAATGTTGACCTAAAAGATGATAACACAGGTGATGGTTTTGTAACTTGCCTGTCAGGATGTGATGCCGTTAGTGGTGATTTATTTAAAAAGGAATAAAAGAGTATGGACATTCGTGCTTATTTAATAGCACATGAAGTAAAGAAGGAGGCCTCATGATTTTTCGTTGTTGCTTTGGTTTTGTTTTTACTTTTTTATTTTGAAATGATTTTTAGATTTACAGAAGAGTTGTAAGAATAGTACAATAATCCCATATACCCTTCACTCAGATCCCCCAAATGTTACCATTTTGCCACATTTTCTTCTTCCTTCCTCTCTCTCTCTCTCCTTCTTTTTTTGGGAGTTTGCTAGAGTGCAATGGCGCAGTCTTGGCTCATTGCACCTCTGCCTCCTCAGCTCAAGTGATTCTCCTGCCTTAGCCTTTCGAGTAGCTGGGATTACAGGCATGCACCACTGCGCCCAGCTAATTTTTGAATTTTTAGTAGAGACGGAGTTTCACCATGTTTCCCAGGCTGGTCTTGAACTCCTGACTTCAGGTGATCCACCTGCCTCGGCCTCCCAAAGTGCTGAGATTACAGGTGTGAGCCACCACGTCCAGCCCACATTTGCTTTCTTTCTTTCTCTCTCCTGGTGTGTGTGTGTGTGTGTGTGTGCGCGCGCGTGCGTGTGCTGCATTTCCCTAACAAACATCTAGTTTTACTTAAGTTGTTTATTGGCTGGGGAAGGCAGTGAGAAGTGGGGTGGTGGGTGGTGGGTGGTGGGGTTATGCTGATGGAATTTTTGGGGAGGAGGATTAATGGTTCTTGAAATTTATTGCTTTGTCTCATTATTTACAAGTATTTTATCTTTTTGCAAAGAAATGTAATCTGACATCTTGCTTGCTATGGACTCTAAGATTTCTCAGTTAAAGCATGTTTGCTTTCATTGGAAAGGAAATACTGTGGTGGTCTGTGGTTTTCAGGCTGTTGGTGCTTTTGGAGATACCCAAAAAGAGAGGAATGTAGAGATTGTTTTGAGTTTTAGTGTAGTAAGCTCGATGTTGCAGGCTTTAGGCCTTTTGGGTTTTTCTGAAACCTGCATCTTTTCTGAGGATGATGCTTATAGGTGCTCCTCTAGGAGGGAAGCTAAGCCTGTGAAGAGGTGAGGGATGGAGATGCTTGCAAGGCAGTATCACCCCTTGCACGATGGAACCAGTTCTGGTTATAGAATCACAAAAGCAAGGGAACAGTCAAAAAAATGGTGTTCTGAACAAATTCTCATAGTATATAGAGTGTTAAGCTTATTACTTTTAACCCAACACTTTAAGCCTCAACAAATAGTGCCTGGGTACATGACCATTATGGTTTTAAACACAAAAAGTCATCTTTCTGAGTGGTATTTACTCTTTTCCATGCTTTGGAGGCTCTCCCAGCTAACGCCAGCATGAATCACTCATTTTATGTCATTTTACAAAGTCTCTTATGATTTAGTGCAAATGGACTGATTTTTTGAGGGAGAAAAGAAATTAAGAGTCATTTGCATTGATCCAGGAAAAGAACTATTTTTGGCTTTTTACATTGGAAAACATGAAAAAATCAGAATGGCTTTGAAAACAATTTGTAAGATGAATTAGCTTTCTAAGCGTGAATAACTAGAGGGGCCCTGGGGAGGAGTGAAGGCAATGTGCAGGGTGGCTCGTCAGTCATTGATGAGGGACCAAGTGATGCAGAAAAGAAAATGAGACCCAGGAGAGAGGGACACAAACTGGTTGGCTGGCAGAAGCTGAATGTTTTTCCTTTGCTAACTTTTATCCAATATTGAACAAATTATTGCATTTAGCTCACTGGGTTGCCAAAGTCTTTCACTACATCAGACCAGCACAGTACTTATTTATTACCTTATAGCAATAGCAATGTTATAAAAATGAAAAATATTGCTTGAAAGTGTTAAAGAGATTTTTCTTTTGGTAATGGTGTTGGGTAATTCAGACCATTCATCCAATTGAAAACAACCACCCATAATTTGAATAACACTTAAAAAAATTCCTCAAAAGTAGGAGAGCTAATAAGATAATAAGGAATTATTGGGTTAAAATTCAGAACATGAAAATCCTGGTGAAGAGCCGTGGCTCACATCTGTAATCCCAGAATTTTGGAAGGCTGAGGTGGGCAGATTGCTTGAGCCCAGGAGTTTAAGGTCAGCAGGGTCAACATAGTGAAAACTCATCTCTATAGAAAATACAAAAAATTAGCCAGGTGTGATAGCACATGCCTGTAGTCCCAGCTACCTGAGAGGCTAAGGTGGGAGGATGACTTGAGCCTGGGAGGTTGAGGCTTCAGTGAGCCATGATTATGTCACTCATCACTGCACTCCAGACTGGGTGTCAGAGAGAGATCCTGTCACAAAACAAAACAAAACAAAACAAAACAAAACAAAACAAAACAAAACAAAACAAACAAAAGAAAATTCTGAGATGGCCTTGGCATTTGGGACTGCTTTTGACCACAAGGCAAGTGAAAATCCGAAAGATGTGGTTAAGAGAGTAAACGGTAGTTTCTTTAGCCCTCTGAGATAGGAAAGACATGAAGTTGGAACCCAGGGCCCACCGAGATAATGTTCCCATGTTTTCGCCTGAGATTAAGCAAAGCAGCACCCTACAGATAAGGGTGAAATGGAAATAAAACAGGTCTCCCATGAACTGTGTGTGGCCCAGCTATATATCACCCAGGTGATGAATATCTCAAGTAATGAAAGTGGAATAAACAATAATGAATTGATAATGCCTTCAGGACCTGGTAGAAGCAAATGAAAATTAAATCTGGAGAAAAGTAACATCATTTGAGGCTTCTGCAAATAAATTACTTCAACAAATAATTTAAAATATATAATGTCAAGCACACAATAAAATAAAACAAAATAAAATTAGACATGTGAAGGTGCACCTGAGAAAGAACCAAGAACAAATAAGTAACAGAAACACAGAAGTATACCAAATATAGGAATTATCAGAGAGACACTGTAAAGCAATTGTACTTACTATTTTCTCTCCTTCCTTCCCTTCCCTTCCCTTCCCTTCCTCCCTCCCTCCCTCCCTCCCTTCCTTCCTTCTGTCCTTCCTTCCTTCTGCCTTCCTGCCTTCCTGCCTTCCTGCCTTCCTTCCTTCCTTCCTTCCTTCCTTCCTTCCTTCCTTCCTTCCTTCCTTCCTTCCTTCCTTCCTTCCTTCCTTCCTTCCTTCCTTCTTTTCTCACTCTGTCACCCAGGCTGGAGTGCAATGGAACAATCTTGGCTCATTGCAACCTCCACCTCCTGGGTTCAAGTCACTCTCCTGCCTCAGCCTCCTGAGTAGCTGGGATTACAGGCACATACCGCCATACCTGGCTAATTTTTGTATTTTTGGTAGAAATGGGGTTTCACCATGTTGGTCTCAAACTCCTGACCTAGTGATCTGCCTGCCTCTGCTCCCAAAGCACTGGGATTAGAGGTGTGAACCACCACACCCAGCCTTTGTACTTACTGTTTTCAAGGAGAAAAAAAGGTAAGCTTGAAATTTTTGACAGAATATTGGAAACTATAAAATGTGATATAGCAGATTTAAGTAAGAACCAAGAAACACTCTAGAATTTACAAATATAACAACTGAATTAATAACTCAATGAATAGATCAAATAGCAGATAAGATATAGTTGAAGTAAACTAAACCGAAAGACTGTTAGTAAACTGTTAGTAAACCGAAAGACTGTTTGGAGGAAAGTATAAAAATGACACATATAAAGGCAAAAGGTAATAAAACCTAAGACACATAGAAGATATAATTAAAAGGTTTAAATATGTGTGCAATTGAATACTGTGAAGGAGCTGAGTCTAAGAGTTGCATAAGCAATATGTGATAAAAATAATGGCTGAGAAGTTTTCTAAAAGACATGAATCTATAGATTTTAAGCCCAAGGAATTCTAGTCAGAATAAATAAAAAATATATATTACAGTGAAATTGTAGATGACTAAACCCTTAAAGCCCCCAGAGACAAAGAAAGAAAGATTTCTTTTAAAAGGCACAATAATTACACTGATAGCTGAGTTATAACGAGTAATAATAAAAATCAGAAGATAGTTGAATCTCTTCAGTATATGGAAAGAAAATAACATCATTCCAAGTAAAAATATCCTTCAAGTATGAAGATGAAATAAAAACATTTTCAGACAAACAAAGCAGAGAAAGTTTGTTACCAGCCGACCTGCTGTAAAGAAAATATTAAAGTGACTTCTTCAGGCAGACAGAAAATAATCCAAGATGGAAGGTTGGGGATACAGAAGAATTGAAGAGCAAGAAAAGGATAAATATATGAGTAAATCTAAATGAACATTGAGTTTATTATTTATTGACTTTTTTTCCCCTTTCCAACTTTTATTTTAGGTTTAGGGGATAAATGTGCTGGTTTGTTACATGGGTCAATTGCGTGTTGTGGGGGTTTGGGATACAGATGATGTTGTCACCCATTTAGTCAGCATAGCACCCAATAGATAGTTTTTCAATCCTCATCCTCCTCTCACCCTCCACCCTCAAGTAGGTTCTGGTGTCTATTATTCCCTTCTTTGTGTCCTTGTGTACTCAGTGTTTAGCTTCCACTTGTAAGTAACAACATGCAGTATTTGGTTTTCTGTTCCTGCATTAATTCTCTTAGGATAATGGCCTCTAGTTCCAGCCATGTTGTTGCAAAAGACATGATTTTTTTTCTTTTTATGGCTGTGTAGTATTCCACAGTGTATATTTACCACATTTTCTTTTTCAAGTCCACTGTCGATGGGAATCTAGATTGATACCAGGTCTTTGCTGTGATGAACATACATGTGTGTTTTTATGGTAGAATGATTTTTATTCCTTTGGGTATGTGCCCAGTAATGGGATTGCTGGGTTGAATGGTAGTTCTACTTTAAGTCCTTTGAGAACTATCCAGACTGCTTTCCACATGGCTGAACTAATTTTCATTCCCAATAGCAGTGTGTAAGCATTCCCTTTTCTTAGCAACCTTGCCAGCATCTATTATTTTTGACTTTTTAATAATAACTATTCTGACTGGTGATAGATGGCATCTCATTTTGGTTTCAATTTTCATTTCTCTAATAAATAGTGATATTGGGCATGTTTTCTTATGCTTGTTGGCCACATTGAACATTAAGTTTATAAAACAATAATAATTAATGTCTTGGGATATATGTGACTGCAGGCTATTGTCTATTGATCTTTTGACATATGACAACAAAAACCTTTAAGTTGGGAGTAGGCTAAAAGGATTTTAAGTATTCTAAGGTCTTTGTATTGTCAAAGAAAGGGGTAAAAGTACCAATTATCACTAGACTTTGATAAGTGAAGGATTTATATTGTAATTTCCAAAGCAACCATTAAAAGCATAATAAAGATATAACGTTTTTACATAAAAATAGAGGAAAAATTGAATGATTAAACAAATAAGCAGTTCAAAAGAAGGCAAGAAAAAAGAGAAAAGGAACACCAAGCAGGGAGAATAAAGAGAAAGCATGTTATAAAATAGTACATTTATAGACAAATGTACGAATAATTATATCAATATAAATAGACTAAATGCTCTAATTAAAAAACAAAAATGTTTGGACTTGATTAAAAATCAAAACCAAATGATATTCTGTTTTGAAGACACAAATAAAAATGTAAGACTAAAAATGTTTGAAAATAAAAGATTATGAAAAATTATGCTATATAACCAGTAGCCAAAAGGAGACTGGTAAAGTTATATCAACATTAGGCAAAATTGACCTTAAGGCAAAATAAATTACTAGAGATAGAGTCACTTCTTGCTGATTTTGAATGGAACTCATCAAGGTGCAACAGTAATTTAAGGTTTGTATGCAGCTAATACTATGACCACAAAATATTTAAAGAAAAAGTGATGGAATAGGAAGGACATATGGATGAATTCACAATGGTGCTAGAATTTTGCAATGAACCTTTCTCAGTAATAAAAAGCAGACAAAAAATTCTGTAACCGTATAAAATACTTGAAAAACATGACTTAAAACCTCTTGATCTAATGGATGTGCAGTTGTCCCTGGGTATCTGTGGGGGATTGGTTCCAGAACCCCCTGCTTACATCCAAATCTGAAAATGCTCAAGTCTCTCATGTAAAATGGCACAGTATTTGCATCGGACCTGTGCACATCCTCACGTATACTTTAAATCATCTCTAGATTACTTGTAATAACTAATACAACGCCTACACATCACTCCATCTGCATGGATTCAAATTTTGCTTTTTGGAACTTTGTGCATTTTTTTTTTAAATTAGAAAAAGACTTTGGAATTTTTATCTCTGAGTGTTTTCAACTTGCAGTTGGTTGAATCTGCAGATGTGGAACCCAAGAATATAGAGGGCTGGCTGTATGCATATAAATAAAACACAGCAAGAAACAATAAGAGAATACACCTATTTTTCAAGTACACAGTAAAAAGTTTTAAAAATTTACCATATAGTGTGCCACAAAGCAAGTCTCAACAATTTTAAAAGATTAAAAATAGAATATGTGATGTGACATCAGTTTAGTAACAAAAGATAACTGGATAATCACCTTAGGTTTAAAAACTAAGAAATACTTTTAAATAACCCCTGGTCAAAGAAAAAAAAAATCTTAACAAAAATTCTATTTTTCAAAACATGTGGAATGTCATACTTAAAGGGAAGTTTTCACCTTAAAATTATATATTAGCGGGCTGGATGCACTCTCAGCACTCTGGGAAGCAGGGCTGGGGGAATGCTTGAAGCCAAGAGTTCAAGACCAACCTGAACAACATAGTGAGACTTCTGCCACTACAAAAAAACCTTAAAAATATTAGCTGGGTGTGGTGGAATGCATCTGTAGTCCCAGCTACTCAGGAGGCTGAGGTGGGATGATGGCTTGAGCCCAGGAGTTTGAGGTGGCACTGAGCTATGATCATGCCCCTGCAGTAGAGTCTGGGTAACAGAGTGAAGCTGTCTCTGTCTCTCTTTCTCTTTCTCTTTCATATTTGTGTGTGTGTGTGTGTGTGTGTGATGTGACCACAATTCAATAATAAAAATAAAACTGGAAAGTCACCCTAGGTTTAAAAACTAAAAAAAAGGAAAAAGTATATAAATAGATGTACTTCTTTTACATATATATATATATATTCTCTATATATAAATGTATATATATATTCTCTCTATATAAATGTATATATATATTCTCTCTATATAAATGTATATATATATTCTCTATATATAAATGTATATAAATATATATTTCTAAAATATATAATTTTATATATTTATATATAACATATATATTAGAAAAGGAAATAGACTTAAAAAACACTCAATGAAATAACTATTCATCTTAAGAAACTAGAAAGAGAACACCAAAATGAATGCAAAGAAATTAGAAGGAAGTAAATAATAAAAACGAGGTCAGAAAATAATGAAATAAAACATGCACAGAATAGAGAACACCAACAAACCAAATGTCATTTTTTGAGAAGATGGCTAAAATGGAGAGATCATGGGTAACACTGATCAATAAAAACTGAAAGAAGGCACAAATAGCCAATCTTGGGAATGGAAAAAGGGGCCACATGCAATGTTGCTTAATTAAGAGCAAGTTAGGGGTTGTCAAAGGGAAGGGGCCATCCCAGGCGGAGAGCCGCAAGTACCTGGGACAGCGCTGAGGCAAGGGTCCATTCACTGCCAGAACTGGTGTAGTAAAGGGCATTGCTTCTGTGGGGGACAGCAGGATGGGAGGCTGGAGTGGCCAGCAGGGTCCAGTTCAGGGAGGGTAGGCTGAGGAATTTGAGCTTTATGTTGAGAGCCAAAAGGACCACTGGAGGTGGTAAGGCAGGGGAGAGGAAGCCGCACAACAGAATTCTCCTTTAGGATGATTGCCCTGGCTGCAATCTGGGGAAGAATTAGGAGATCGGGTGGGATAGGGGAGGACAGTGGGAGGACAGGTGCAGCCATCCAGGTGAGAAGAGTCAGGGCCTGAAGCAAGGCGACGATGCCAGGAATGGAGCAGGTCGGGAGCTGAGGACAGATGGCAGAGCTCTGGAAAGCACCACTATTTACAGGGTGAAGGGCAAATGACCAACAGCAAAGGGAGTGGAAAAGAAGATGGAACACTTGCTAAAGGAGGGAACTCCAAACAGGAGGAAGGTCATAGCGGAAGGTGTGATGTGCATTGTATTTGGCAATAAGGTCATCAGTGGTGACATCAGAAATAGCCCAGTTTCAATGGACTGTCAATAAAGGGGGCTCTGAAGGCTGGGGTGCTTGGGACGGAGGCTGAGCTGTGTTGAGAGGAAGGACAGAGTGCAGCCAGTGGAAGGCCATGTGGGATTGCAGGTTGTTCTAAAGGAGAGAAGATGCGGCTTCCTGGCTCCCCTCTTGCCTCTTCCACCTGAAAAATTAGTTGGTGACTCTCATTATATGACTAAAATTTTCCAACTATGTCAATTCAGGTCACTCAATTTTTTCCTTTCATTCCATATTAATAGGGACATGATTTTGAACCTGGCCTCACTATTTTTCTTTATGTGTCTGGTTTATTTACCACAGAAGGAGATGAGACAAATGTGTTTAGCCAAAGAGATAAATTTAAAAGATCGTCGTAGCTGTTTCTGCCAAGGAAGTTTACATCAGAAATGGCCAGTTTTCACGTCAGATTGGTATTTCTAAATCCCAGGTTTTTCCCTTGTGATATATTATAATTGAGAGATGCCCAAACAGATGTTTTCTGTTAGCTAGACTCAGTTCCAAAGGTTTCTTCATAGGCTGCTCTGAAATAATCCCCAAAGAGCCCCAGGGGCCAATAATCTCCATCTTCCTATTGCATATGAAAATATTTCAGTCTGCTTATGTGAGATTAATTTTGTTTCTGAACAGTATTATTATTAAAAATGGATCCTAATCACCTTTTCCATGCATATTTAAAAAATTAATTTGTTTGCCTTATTTTCCCTCTTGTTGCTGGAAAATTCTACTCATTCCTCTGTGGCTGTCAAATTATTGATTCATTTTTAGTGGTCTTTGAGATTTGCTCTCCCACATCACACCCTGTTGACCTGTGGAGTGCGTGAGAAGAGGTACTCAGATTGTCTGTGTTCAGGCACGTAGTCACACAACAAGTGGAATGTTTTCTCGTTGGACCAGTGATCCAAAAATGAAATTTTAAGAGTGAAAATGGTAGAAACAGGGTTTCCACAATGAGACCTGGAGAAATCATTGTATAGACTCTATCAATATTGCTCTAAATCTTGAATTGTTGTGTCTCAAAAATCACTCTGAAGTCAGAGCTCACTGTGAATAACTGCTTGGAAAATAAATATAACTGTCTCTCCTGGGATCAGAAGCACCCAACCCAAAGAATAGGAGGGGTGGTACTGATGGAGAGGGACGGAGAAGCTTGCCCAGAGTCTACAGTTCCAGAGGTCTGGAGCCTGGGAGTCTACAACGGACTTGCCAGTGACCTTCATGTGACCGTGGGGGTCTTTTTGCTTCCGAGGGTCCTTGGGTCGCTTAGCAGGAATCTGGGTGAGGAAGTGCTGCTGGGGCCTGCAGGCCCAACGTCAGTGGTTCTCACTAGAACACCTTGGCTGCCTGATATAGGGCTCCCCTTATAAAGTTGGAGTTTCTTGTTCCAAAACATTCAGATTCCTTGTACTTTCTCCTTATGGGTGGAGGTGACGACAGGTTTCCTGGCCTAGTGGACAGAGGCTGACATCACCCAGGTCTGAGTCTGGAAAGGAGAGGCCAAGTGTGTGGTCTTCAAAGGTAGCTCATGGCTTGGGTAGAGCAGGATGTTGGGATCCAGGCTGCACCCCGTGTCTGTTCCTTCATTCATTCACTTCACAGAGAATTACCGAGCACTTTCTAGGTGGCAGGTGTATTGAGCA
The DNA here is from genome assembly GCA_031835075.1 of Saguinus oedipus. Taxonomy (NCBI): domain Eukaryota; kingdom Metazoa; phylum Chordata; class Mammalia; order Primates; family Cebidae; genus Saguinus; species Saguinus oedipus. The sequence continues at coordinate 169,408,919 of CM063172.1, read as the reverse complement.
CTCGGGCAACCCTGGTGGAAAAAACAGACACAATGTCTGGTCACTGGAACTTCTGTTCTACCAGGAGCGACAGAGCCTGGATACCTAGGCAAACACAAGCTAATGTCATGGAGCATTGCCATAAATTACATGACAAAGAGGCACAAGACACCACCGACAAGAATGGGAAAGGATGAGGGGTCATCCTGCTAGTGACGGGGTAAAAGCTCAGGGGTCAGGTGGTGCCTCTCTAAGGGTATGGCATTGGCCAGAATGACAGGAGAAGGGAAGGGGTGGGTCCCAGCAGGGGACAGAAGGTGTGAGGCCTGACTGGAGAAATGCCTTGATGGGAGGGAGGAACCCATGGAAGTTCAGGAGGCTCCAGTGGCAGGTGATGGGGGGAGACTGGGGAGGGGTGAGGTTGGGAGTAGGCTTGGGGGCCAGGCCCTATAGCCATGTGTGGGCCCTGGAAAGAAGCTCTTCTTTTATGCCAAGGACAGAGGAAGCCAGAGGATGGTTTTAGCAGAAGAATAACATAATCCTTCTTACAGTTTGCTTTTTGCTGAATCCAGGTCTCACTCTGTTTCCCTGACTGGAGCTGGCACAATGCCAGCTCACAGTAGCTTCTAACTCTTGGCCTCAATTGATCCTTCCTCCTCAGCCTCCCAAACTGCTGGAGTTACAGGCATGAGCCACTGTGCCTTGCATCTCCTTGTATTTTCAAAAGACAAATATGACTGCTTTATGGATAATGGCCTGGGACTGGTGAGCAACCACGTGGATGTGGAGAACAGAAAGAAGTGGACTCGGTGCCCTCCTTTGTGGACTTGGCGCCCTCCTGTGTGAACCCGGTGCCCTCCTGTGTGGACCCGGTGCCCTCCTGTGTGGACCCGGTGCCCTCCTGTGTGGACTCGGTGCCCTCCTGTGTGGACCCGGTGCCCTCCTGTGTGGACCCGGCGACCTCCTGTGTGGACCTGGTGCCCTCCTGTGTGGACTCGGTGCCCTCCTGTGTGCTTACTGTGCTTCCAGGGCTGCCCTCCTGAGAGGAAAGATAGCCTGTCAGTCATTCTGCAAGAGGACCTTGGCAAATTACTTTTCCAAGGAGTGTTTTCCTTTATTTCAGTAGTGGAAGAAGGTGCAGACTCAACGAGTAGATGTAAATTAACACATTCTCATGCCTCTAACAATTTAAATCACATCTGACACAGGGACTCTGCCTGTGAGTGAGGCAGCTCCTGGATGCAGCAGAGGCCACAGACAGAGGACAGGTCCCAGAGCAGACATGACATGGGCTGGGTACTCAGGGCGCTGTGGGCATGTACCTAGGCACTAAAACAAGCCTCCATCCCAGAGTCTGGACTCTCTGGGGTTCTCACGCTGGCCCCTGGGCCGACACTGCCAATGGAAAGGTACAGTACTCTGTGGGGTTGCGTTTCTCCTGGGAGGGGAAACCATGTGTATCTCCAAAGAGCCATGTGCCGGCCAGTCTGACAGTCAACTCACTCTGCTTGTTTATGAAAAAGCAGGAGAACCACTTGATGAAAACCCAATTTTCCTTTAAAAATAAAAAAAAGGAGAAAATGAGAAAGCAGATTCAAAATCATTGACTTTGGGAGGAAGGACAGACTTTCCAAGAATGCAACTGGGGTGAGGCTCTTTCTGAAGTTGGAAACGAATCAGATGTCAGTGGCCTAATGGGACACAAAACACCTCAATATTCCTTGGTGCCATTCAGAAAGCATGGTAACATTGATTTTCTCATTTTAGTCAGCAACGTAGCGCCAAGCTTAAAAAGCAGTGGCATTCGCACAGTAAAGATCTATGGGGTTGGCAAAGGGAAACCTCTCCTCTTGGCTTCCTGTTCCACCGCTGAAGCAGGCTATGGAAACACTGACCACCTATAGGAGAGGACCTAAAAATAATGAGAAGATAGCTTAGAGGACATCTTGCGATGTTTCTTTGAGCCTGTGGGAAACTCCTCACTTTCCCACAAATGAAGAGATACAGTATAGAGGAAGACAGGAGCAAGAGGAAGCTCTTCCATACTCCCGAGCCGCACGTGAGGTGCCTGGAGGAGCTTTCTAACCTGAAGGCTTCTGAGGCATTGCAATACTTCCCAACAGTGCTGACTTTATTTGTCAAGGGTTGTAGTTCACTTTTGGAGAGACTTTTTCTTTTCTTTTCTTTTTTGAGACAAAGTTTTGCTCTTGTTGCTCAGGCTGGAGTGCAGTGGCATGATCTCGGCTCGCTGCAACCTCTGCCTGCTGGGGCTCAAGCAATTCTCATGCCTTAGCCTCCGGAGTAGCTGGGATTACAGACGTCTACCATCATGCCCAGCTAATTTTCATATTTTTGGTAGAGATGGGGTTTCACCATGTTGCCCAGGCTGGTCTCAAACTCCTGACCTCAGGTGATCTGCCTGCTTTGGCCTCCCAAAGCGCTGGGATTACAGGCTTGAGCCACCATGCCCAGCCTGAAGAGCCCATTTCTTCACCAGCTGCCACTCCCTCCTTTTCTGACCTCTGCTCCCTCTGAGGACACACCTTCTTTATGCAGCCCCTCCTCCTGCCAGGTACATGGCCACCACCCCAGCCCCTCATCCTGGCTGGAATGGCTTGGGTGGTGGCCCCTTTTCCTCCTATCACAACCAAAGCTCACCAGTTCTGCCTCCCTTCCCCACACTAGTCTCCCTGTGCAATGTGCCACCATTAATCAGACCCGCTGAGCCGGGCAACCAGGCATGGCTGTTGACAGGCATCTTGTTGAGGTCAGTGAAGAACAAAGCTCCACTTGTTTTTAAAGGCAGACTTTATTTAAAAATTTGCCCTTAAGAAGCAACCAGACGGGATTCATTCTTCTTAAAGTGGACTTTTGTTCCTGAGCAGCACCCAAGCGGTCTCCGAGGATACACAGAAACAAAGGGGCCTGCAAAGCTTTGGCCGGGGGACAAACCAATTGCTCCACTTGGGGTGAGTCCATGCGTCTGAGCAGCAGGAGGTGGGGTCAGTCTTTCCAGAGAGTCAAAGCCTAGGAGGTGAAGGCTCTTCATTTGTTTCTGTCCCAGATTCAGGGTCTCCTGGTTCCTGTTAGTGTCTTGTGAAAGGTTTAGACACTTCTAAACCAAAACCGAAGTAAAGGAAAAAGCCGTGTTTAAGCAGGAGATATTTGCACATTCTCTCCTCTCCCTGTAGACCTAAGTCATGTACTTTCTCTGAGGCCCAAAGCTGCATCTCCTTCATGAAGCTTCCATGAACCCTGTCTGCCTTCTCTCCTGTGTTCTCCAAGCCTTGCTCTTCACTCAGTAACTGTTCTCCATTACCAGCTGTTTAAGATTTTTCTGGGTCAAAGGGTGAGATTGTTCTGGCTCAACTTGGTCAAGCTGGGGAGCTGCATGGTTCCTTGAATCCCCTTCCCTGGGTTAGAGTTGGCTAATAGAGATCTATGTGAAATTTGGAAGGCAAGGCTGACGTGACCATTACTCTCAGAAGTTCATCGTGGCCATGTCTGGTGACAGACGCAGAGCTGCCCGAGGCTCTCCTTCCTTCCTTCCAAACTGCTGGCCTGCTGACCAATGGCAGTTCCAAGCCCAGCACGAGACTGGGGACCCACAGCGGTGGATGTGACTGAGGCACGGCTTCCCTGACCCCTCTCCACAAGCCCCACTTTGTGATCTCAAGGGGACACTGCCTGCCCTTGGCTTCTCAGATTTCCCTGCGAGCTCGGATTTTCTACCATGCCAGTGCATGAGAAGGTCTAGTTGGTGACTCTTTGTAGATCCTCCAACTTTGCCTTCCAAGTCTTCGCTTCCTTAGCTTCTTCCACATTTGTGTGAGGTTTAATTCTAGTTAAATCCACTATCCCTAAAACATGGTGTTTTCCTGATTGAACCTTGTTGGATACATCAGTCAACCCTCCCAGTCCTTGAGCCTGCTAAGGGAAGGGCCACGCCCTTTTTGGAACTTTTTAATGATGTCCAGGACAATGCCAGTCACAAGTAGGTTGCCAATGATATTTGTTGATGGCTAGATGGAAAAAAAATTGTCCCCTACAAATTATTTTGGATAAATGATATCTTCTCATTGCTTTCCTTCTCCCAGAACTGGAAGATGGAGACCCCAAGGCTATAGAAAGCTGGCTGCTGGATTCCTGGGCAGGAAGTCTTTTGGCTACAGGCGAATGCTTTTCCTGAAGGTGTCAGCTCTTTGATGTGAAGATCCAGCATTACTTCTCAGGGCTCTGTCACAGGAAAATGACAGGCAAGCTCATGATTGAATCTGCTCTCTTTTTCCTATCCACCCAGCTGACCAATTCTCAGAGGTAAACTTTTTCAGAAGAAATCAATCTCTGGTTGTGCCTAAGCCCTCGTTTCACATGTGGCTGTCAGAACGATTAGCTTTTCATGTGAGTAACAGTATGGAGACTCCTGGAATTTCTAGTGTTTCTTGTGCTCATGGAATGAATGTGCAAGTCTTTCCAAGGGGCAAGACAAGACCTGGAGGTGTGCCAGCTCAAAGAATCAGTCAGACAGGTTACACGCAGCCTTCACTCCTGCCTCCTGCCTTCTTTTCCTCTGGTCACAAGCATATTCTGGAGCTTTATAAGCTTCAAAGTCTATGCTAAGTACCGACAAAACAGAGAGGGCAACCTGAAGGTGGAAATGATACAAATAGCAGAACTGCGATGTCAAAAACAATACTGCGAATGTTTCATTGTTCAGAATTATGTTTGCTATAGGTTTAGAGTAGACATCCAGGAAAGAAGTTCTGTTCTATTTCTTGTTTTCTTGAATGTTTATTTTAAATCAGTGTTACACTGTTATCAAAAATGTTTCTGCATTTATTTAGGTGATCTCTCTCTCTCCCTCCTCGCTCCTTTCTCTTACCATTGATCTTTTAATGTGGTCAATTACAGAGTTTTTAGTGTTAAGTCACATCTTCTTCATTTCCTGAGAAAAACCCATGATGCCTTAATCTTACTTACACATTGTTAGATTTCATTCGCTTATTTTTTGTTCAGGATTTTTACATCTACACAATGAGCAAGACTGGCCTTTGTCTTTCTTACCCTGTCCTAATCTGGTTTTGGTATCAAGACTTTCTGTGTTTACAGAATACATTGAGAAATATTAGCACTGTTTCCTTTCTTTGAAACAGCAAACACAGGAATGATTTATTCTTTGACTTGGCAAAATATGGATATAAATTCTCTGGATCCGTTATCATGTTGGGGGTTAGATTTTTTTTTTAACCTGAATTTCCATTTTTGTAATGAGTATAGGACTATGGATCTTCCACTTACTCTCAAGTCAGCTTTGAAAAGTTTTGTTTCTCTAGGAATTTGTCAATTCTGTCTAAGTTTCAAATGTATTGGTAGGAGTATTTTTTTTACAGTTTATTATTATTATTATTATACTTTAAGTTCTAGAGTACATACGCAGAATGTTCAGGTTTGTTACATAGGTATACACATGCCATGGTGGTTTGCTGCATCCATCACCCCTTCATCTACATTAGCTATTTCTCCTAATGATATCCTTACCCATTCCCCCCACTACCTGCTATCCCTACCCTAGCCCCCCAACCCCCCGACAGGCCCCAGTGTATGATGTTCCCCTCCCTGTGTTGTTGCTCTCTCATTGTTCAACACCCACTTATGTAGTATTTAGTTTTCTGCTCACCAAACATCCAAAACCAGACTGGTGGATCTGGCTGGTATGCTGTTTTAGTGATGACCATTACACATGATATTTCTTTTTCTTTTATACTTTAATTTCTGGGATACATGGGCAGAAGGTGTAGGTTTGTTACATAGGTATACATGTGCCATGGTGGCTTGCTGCACCCATCAACCCATCATCTACATTAGGTATTTCTCTTAATGCTATCCCTCCCCTAGGACCCCACCCCCTGACAGGCTGGTCGTGTGATGTTTCCCTCCTTGCATCCATGTGTTCTCATTGCTTAACTCCCTCTTATGAGTGAGAACATGCAGTGTTTGATTTTCTGTTCTTGTGTCAGTTTGCTGAGAATGATGGTTTCTAGCTCCATCCATGTCCCTGCAAAGGACATGAACTCATCCTTTTTTATGGCTGCATAGTATTCCATAGTTATTTGTGCCACATTTTCTTTATCCAGTCTATCACTGTTGGGCATTTGGGTTGGTTCCAAGTCTTTACTATTGTGAACAGCACTGCAATAAACATACATGTGCATGTGTCTTTATAATAGAATGATTTATAATCTTTTGAGTATATACCTAGTAATGGGATTGCTGGGTTAAATGATATTTCTAGTTCTAGATCCTTGAGGAATCACCACACTGTCTTCCACAATGGTTGAACTAATGCACACTGCCACCAACAGTGTAAAAGCATTCCTATTTCTGGTGTGGAGTAGTTTTTGAAAGTATCTTATTATCTTTTAACGCTGTCTTGAATCTAAAGCTATATTTCCACTTTTATTCTTAAATTGCTTATTTGTGCATTCTTTCCTTTTCAGAAATGTATTTGTTTCTATTAATTGAAAAAGGATAATTATTATTTATGGGGTACAATGTAATATTATAATATCTGAGTAGACTCTGAAATGATTAAATCAATCTAATTAACGTATTTATCACCTATGAAGTTTGCCTATTTTATTATTCTTTTTTTTTCTTTTTTTTAATTGCATTTTAGGTTTTGGGGTACATGTGCAGATCATGCGAGATAGTTGCATAAGTACACACATGGCAGTGTGATTTACTATCTTCCTCCCCTTCACCCACATCTGGCCTTTCTCACCATGCTATCCCTCCCCAGCTCCCCCACTGCTGTCCCTCCCCCTCTTCCCCCCAATAGATCCCAGTGTGTAGTGCTCCCCTCCCTGTGTCCATGTGTTCTCATTGTTCATCACCTGCCTATGAGTGAGAATATGTGGTGTTTCATTTTCTGTTCTTGTGTCAGTTTGCTGAGAATGATGTTCTCCAGATTCATCCATGTCCCTTCAAAGGACACGAACTCATCGTTTTTTATTGCTGCATAATATTCCATGGTGTATATGTGCCACATTTTCCCAGTCCAGTCTATCATCGATGGGCATTTGGGTTGGTTCCAGGTCTTTGCTATTGTAAACAGTGCTGCAATGAACATTCGTGTGCATGTGTCCTTATAGTAGAATGATTTATAGTTCTTTGGATATATACCCAGTAATGGGATTGCTGGGTCAAATGGAATTTCTATTTCTAGGTCCTTGAGGAATCGCCACACTGTCTTCCACAATGGTTGAACTAATTTACATTCCCACCAGCAGTGTAAAAGTGTTCCTATTTCTCCACATCCTCTCCAGCATCTGTTGTCTCCAGATTTTTTAATGATCGCCATTCTAACTGGCGTGAGATGGTATCTCAATGTAGTTTTGATTTGCGTTGCTCTGATGACCAGTGATGATGAGCATTTTTTCATATGTTTGTTGGCCTCATGTATGTCTTCTTTTGTAAAGTGTCTGTTCATATCCTTTGCCCATTTTTGAATGGGCTTGTTTGTTTTTTTCCTGTAAATCTGTTTTAGTTCTTTGTAAATTCTGGATATCAGCCCTTTGTCAGATGGGTAAACTGCAAAAATTCTTTCCCCTACTGTTGGTTGCCGATTCACTCTAGTGACTGTTTCTTTTGCTGTGCAGAAGCTGTGGAGTTTGATTAGGTCCCATTTGTCTATTTTGGCTTTTGCTGCCAGTGCTTTTGGTGTTTTGGTCATGAAGTCTTTGCCTAGTCCTATGTCCTAAATGGTTTTGCCTAGATTTTCATCTAGGGTTTTTATGGTGCCAGGTCTTATGTTTAAGTCTTTAATCCATCTGGAGTTAATTTTAGTGTAAGGTGTCAGGAAGGGGCCCAGTTTCTGCTTTCTGCACATGGCTAGCCAGTTTTCCCAACACCATTTATTAAACAGGGAATCCTTTCCCCATTGCTTGTTTTTGTCAGGTTTATCAAAGATTGTATGGTTGTAGATATGTTGTGTTGCCTCCGATGCCTCTGTTCTGTTCCATTGGTCTATATCTCTGTTTTGGTACCAGTACCATGCTGTTTTGATCACTGTAGCCTTGTAGTATAGTTTGAAGTCCGGTAGTGTGATGCCTCCTGCTGTGTTCTTTTTGCTTAGACTTGACTTGGCTATGCGGGCTCTCTTTTGGTTCCATATGAAGTTTCAGGTGGTTTTTACCAGTTCTGTGAAGAAAGTCAATGGTAGCTTGATGGGGATAGCATTGATTCTGTAAATTACTTTGGGCAGTATGGCCATTTTCAAGATATTGATTCTTCTTAACCATGAACATGGAATGTTTCTCCATCTGTTTGTGTCCTCTCTTATTTCATTGAGCAGTAGTTTGTAGTTTTCCTTGACAAGGTCCCTTACATTCCTTGTAAGTTGTATTCCTAGGTATTTTATTCTTTTGTAGCAATTGTGAATGGCAGTTCGTTCTTGATTTGGCTCTCTCTAAGTCTGTTATTGGTGCATAGGAATGCTTGTGATTTTTGCACGTTGATTTTATATCCTGAGACCTTGCTGAAGTTGTTTATCAGTTTCAGGAGTTTTGGGGCTGAGATGATGGGGTCTTCTAGATATACTATCATGTTATCTGCAAATAGAGACAATGTGGCTTCCTCCTTTCCTATTTGAATACCCTTTATTTCTTTTTCTTGCCTGATAGCTCTGGCTAGAACTTCCAGTACTACATTGAATAGAAGTGGTGAGAGAGAGCATCCTTGTCTAGTGCTGGATTTCAAAGGGAATGCTTCCAGTTTTTGCCTATTGAGTAAGATAATGGCTGTTGGTTTGTTGTAAATAGCTTTTATTATTTTGAGATACGTTCCATCAATACCAAGTTTATTGAGGGTTTTTAGCATAAAGGGCTGTCGAATTTTGTCACAGGCCTTCTCTGCGTCAATTGAGATAATCATGTGGTTTTTGGTTTTGGTTCTGTTGATGTGGTGAATTACGTTTATAGACTTGCCTATGTTGAACCAGCCTTGCATCCCCGGGATGGATCCTACTTGATCATGGTGGATAAGCTTTTTGATGTGCTGTTGCAATCGGCTTGCCAGTATTTTGTTGAAGAGTTTTGCTTCTATGTTTACCATGGATATTGGCCTGAAGTTTTCTTTTCTTGTTGAGTCTCTGCATTGGTATCAGGATGATGTTGGTCTCATAAAATGATTTGGGAAGAATTCCCTCTTTTTGGATTATTTGGAATAGTTTCAGAAGGAATAGTACCAGTTCCGCTTTGTGTGTCTCGTAGAATTCGGCTGTGAACCCATCTGGACCCGGGCTTTTTTTGTGTGGTAGGCTGTTAATTGTTGCCTCAACTTCAGACCTTGTTATTGGTCTATTCATAGTTTCGGCTTCCTCCTGGTTTAGGCTTGGGAGGACACAAGTGTCCAGGAATTTATCTATTTCTTCCAGGTTTACTAGTTTATATGCATAGAGTTGTTTGTAATATTCTCTGATGATGGTTTGAATTTCTGTGGAATCTGTGGTGATTTTCCCTTTATCGTTTTTTATTGCATCTATTTGGTTATTCTCTCTTTTCTATCAGTCTGGCTAGTGGTCTGTCTATTTTGTTGATCTTTTCCAAAAACCAGCTCTTGGATTTATTGATTTTTGAAGAGCTTTTCGTGTCTCTATCTCCTCCAGTTCTGCTCTGATCTTAGTTATTTCTTGTCTTCTGCTAGGTTTTGAGTTTTTTTGATCTTGCTCCTCTAGCTCTTTCAATTTTGATGTTAGGGTGTCAATTTTGGATCTCTCCACTCTTCTCATGTGAGCAATCATTGCTATATATTTTCCTCTAGAGACTGCTTTAAATGTGTCCCAGAGATTCTGGTATGTTGTGTCTTCATTCTCGTTGGTTTCGAAGAACTTTATTTTATTATTCTTTTAAAAAAAATCGTCTCTGGTTTTGTTAATTTGTTATTATTTCTCTGGCTATGTTAATTGTGCCTCCTACATCTTAGGGTTTGTGTCCTTTATCAGTTCTGGAAAATTCAGCCATATCTTCAGATTTTGCCTCATTTGTATTCCCTGTCTCTCTCTCTCTCTCTCTTTTTTTTTTTTTTGAGACAGCGTCTCACTCTGTCGCCAAGGCTGGAGTGCAACAGTATGATCTTGGCTCACTCCAATCTCCACCTCCTGGGCTGAAATGATCCTTCCATCTCAGCCTCCTGAGTAGCTGGGACTGCAGGTGTGCACCACCATACTTGGCTAATTTTAAAATAGTTTGCAGAGATGAAGTCTTGCTACATTGCCCAAGCTGGTCTTGAACTCCTGGGCTAAAGGGATCCTCTTGTCTCAGCCTCCCAAAATGCTGGGGTTATAGGAGTGAGCCACCATGCCCCGTCATGGATTCCCTGTCTTCTCACCTTGGATTCTGGTTAGGTGTCTGCCAAGTCTCCCTACATCACTTCCATCCTTTCTTATTTTCTGTCCTTGACTCTGTTGCATTCTGGCTAGATTTTCTTTAAAACTTATCTTTAAATTAATGAATTCTGATTTTAGCTTGGTTCAGTCTTCTGAATAATCCCTTAGGAGTTTGAGAAAAAAGAATTGAATTAACTAAGAAGCAGAAATTTCAAAGCAGCTCCACTGCCACAGTCTGCTCTGGAATAATAAGACAATGTGCTGCTCCACTAAGCAACTTGCTGGGAAGACCCTTCTCTGTGCTCCTGAACACCTCAAAACCGCTGCCACTTGACTGTTGCACCCAATATTTATTTGTTACCTCCTTTTGTAAACCCACCCTCCCAAATCACCTGAGTTCTAACCTTAAACACAGGCCCAGTGCTATAAGAATTCCCCCTTGACTTCATTTCTCAAGCTGTTTTTGAGACCTTATTTTTCCTTGCCTGGAAAGAGTATGAGTAAACTCAGCTTTGTTGAGACAAGCTTTCCTGGTAATTTTTGTGAGGACACTAACAATTTCTTATTTACAACAAATGTATTATTTCATTCCTAAAGTATCTGTTATCATTTAAAGTAGTCTTTTGCTGATTTTTAAGTTTTTATAATTCTATCTTTCATGCCTTCAAACATTTTTCTACAGAGTTTATCTGTCTGATGATTTTAATATCTGAAGATCTCGTATGGTGGAGTTCTTATGTTGTTTTGGTTTCTTTAAACTCATACTCACGGTAACTTTTTCTTTGTGAATTTGATCTTTGATTATTGAGCTCAGATTTTTTTTGCCCTTCACATGTGGGAATCCTGAGAGCCTCAACTGGGGATGTTACTCCAGAGATTTGTACGGCTGATGCCTTTGTTTAAACCTCATGGTTTCCTGTTCTGATTTCGGCTCAAAGACTTTTTTTAAAACAACATTTTGTTTTTAGAGATTTCCCTGCAGTCATATTTTAAAAATAGCATAAAGTCAATTTTAGCAGGATCTACCTGTGTAGAGGGAGAGATCTTCTCAGTCCTGTGGATGCAGCCCTCCCTGTCTTTTACTCTCTTCCAATACTGTTTCCCTGAGTAACTCAGCCTGATTGAGTCCACAGAGTAAGTTCACCTCTAGTGTCATGTTTTTATTGTAGTGAACTGTAATTCTACACTGGTTATACATACATGTAGATGAAGAAAGAAAGACTGTTCTAGCAAGCGTTCTTGGCACTTCTCTGTAAATGTCACAGCGCAAGACTTGAAAAGTTTTCAGGGTTGTAAGTTTTCTCCCGCACCACCCAGAAATAGTATGTGGTTCATCTTGTGCCTACTTCCTTCTAGGGCAGATTTTAGACTGTCCTGGGGTCAAACCCTTTTAACTCAAAAATATTCCATGTTGGAACTAACTATAGAATTAACACTGAGAATTAGATTTCCAACCCGACAATCTAGGATGAGAAGTCCCATTAATTTTAAGCATGAAAGCAGGGAGTGAGATGTGGCCAGCTGCATTCACCACGCTGGTTGTGCTCACCACCGAGGTCTTCTGTAAATGCCAATGCCGGCCTGGGCCGGGCCTGCGTGCACTTCTGTGTCAATTTTTCTTTTTTTCCCTGTCCTCCTTTTCCCTCCTGTTTTACATCTTCTTTGTCCCTTATCACCTGTTCTCTCTCCATCTCTTTTCACTTTGTTCAAGATGTAATTAAGTTACCTAATATGAAACATATTAAAAATAAGCAAGAACAGAGTTCCAGTTAACCAGGTTTGAACACACTGTATATCTTTTCTCCCCTCTGAAGTCCCATTAAAATGATAGTGAAGGAGTAACACATCATAAACCCACAATAATTAAATGAAGAAAAGGGAAGATTTCTGCAGCTAGAAGTCAGTACTTTGAAAATTGAAAGAAAAATAAATGGCTTACCTCTCAGAAATGACTGCCACCTAAGCTCTAGATGGAAGGTTGAGAGGGGTGGGAGATGGGGTGGAAAGAGAAATTTTCTTGTCATAGAATTCTGGAAAGACTCAGGAATTAGAGCATTGTGTCAGGATGCAGGTGGGCTGAAAACAGAACTGTTGAAGGCAAGTTTTTAAGGAGAAATAAGACTTCAGATTGCTTCTTCCACCTCATGTAAGGAGACAATCATGTATTTCTTATTCTGAGACAACATGAGAGGTTTATTTTGGGCACTTTGAACTGAATAAACTCTGGATTTGGGAACATCAAGTGTAGCTGAGGGGTGTGGATGTGGAATTAACACTGAAAAACAGGGATAAAGTGGAAATCAACATCCCAAATTGTAGAATCCCCAGTTTACCTCAACTCCCAAGACTGATAGTTGGGCTTACAACCTGAATTATGAGATCAGAAATCCTCTTTCAGAAAACTGGCCCACGATGAAATATTTTAAATACCACCATTTATGGCTTTATTGAAAATCATTCTATAGTAAAGCCAGGTCTATAAGCTTTGCTTTGTTGTTGTTGTTGTTGAGCTGGATTCTTGCTTTGCCGCCCAGGCTGGAGTGCGGTGGATATTCACAGGAGCCATCATAGTGCACTGCAGCCTCAAACTGCTGGACTTAAGGAATTTTCCTGCCTCAGCTTCCTGAGTAGCAGGACCACAGGCATGTACCACTGTGCCTGGCTATAAGCTCTGCTGTTACAGTGGTTCCAATGCTCTTCTTAGTGTCTTATTTGTAAATATGAACAGACAGCCAGGACCAACCACTCATCTATATAAAGCCTTTAACTGAGTAACAGAGATTCAAACAGAAAGAAAAAACAATTCAGGACACAGACAACATAGGTACAAAATAATATTAAGAAAATAAATGTAACGAATGAGTTTAGAGAGATAAGAGAAGATACTGCCTATGGGGAACAAACATAGGATGTTATGGAAAAGAATCAAACATAACAAGAAAAGGAATTTACACATCCCAATATATGACAGCCAAAACCAACAAAATTAGCTGGTGAAGTCGACACATATCCAGAAAGAAATATGGAAGGACAAGGAGAGGAAAAGTGAGTGGGGGGAAAAGAGAAATAAATAGAGGATCACATCAGAAGATCCAAACTGTAGACATTTCAGAAAGAGGAAAGATGGAATGGAAGAGAGAAACAAATCAAAATTTTTAAAATTTAAACAATTAAGAAAGCATTTCCAGAACTGAATGTGACCAGCCAGATAAAAAGTGTATTCTGAGCATCTAGCATAATGCCAAAAAAAAAAAAGCCCACACCTAGGCACCTTTTCACAAAGTTTCAGAACTTCCTGAAGAAAGAGTCAGAGAGAGAGAGAGAGAGAGAGAGAAAGAGAGAGAGAGAGAGAGAGAGAGAGAGAGAGAGAGAGAGAGAGAGAGAAATGAGAAACAACGGAGCAGAAGATTGCCCATGAAAGTTAGAGGGAAAAATAAATCCCACCAGTCTTTAACAAGATGGGAAAGAACCAAGGAGGCCAAATAGGAGACGGCAAGCCAGTGCTCCCCATGCCGTGGGCGCCCAGGGCGCAGGCTGCCCCCTACCCTGTTCCACTATTCCCACCTCTCCTGTAGCCTCAGAATTGACCCCTCTGGGCTTCCTCCCCTCCCAGTGAGTCCACCCCACACAGGCAAGTGTCAGTGTGTCATGGTAACCATTGAGGCCATCATCATGGCCACCACCATGACTGAACTCTTTTGGGGACACCAGTCTTGCTGCCCTAATTACACAGCTTCATGAAGCATCTCAACTGGACAGCTTGGATGCATTTGGACACAGAAGTGCTGTGCTTTTTTTGTTTTATTACTTTATAGAAAATTACATGGCAAGTCAGAGGCAGAGCTGGCTTCAGGAAGATGGAGCTGCAACAGGAGACTGGCACACATAGAGACCTGTGTCTGACCATGATGGGATTTGAGGGGGGGTGGTGGTGGAAATGTCCCTGTGTCTCACATTTAATGTTCTGTGGCTTTTCTCTCTGCTGGTCTGTACAGTCCTTGAGTGCAGGGACTCCATGTTCTGTGAGATGCAAACCCAGCTACTTAGTTGGAGGCTGAGCCTCCTGAGGGAATTCACAAAATGCCCCTGGATGGGTCAGGATCATGATTACGGACGAACATTCTCTCAGCATTACAGTCTAAAGGGTGGTGGGCCCTCTGCTGTCCCCATGCCCTGAAGCCCCATTCCATTCTCTGTCACTCTATTTTGGTTCTCACATTCCATAAGTGTAATTGATTTGCTCAAGAAAGTATTCAGGGTATTCATCATAATTTCCTATTCACAGGGGTAGGTGAGTAATTTGTTTTCTGGAAAAAAGACATGCTGTTATGACCATGATAAACTATATCAAAAACATGAAATACTCAGCATAGGTACTTTCTGAATATTCTCTTTTGGGATTAAAAAAGAAAAGTTATAACATTCTATTTTTCTCTAAAATTGAAAGAGTCTTAAGATTTACTTGGCAACTGCATGTACAAACTGGCCCATTCTTTGGAGTAGATGAGAACATTCATTTCTATTCATCCTCTCAAGAAAAACACATTTTGTGACCAAGCTGTCACATTACTTAAAATCATGTATGTGCACACACCTTCATGGCAGTCTGCTCTGTAGTCACAGTGCTCTTCTAAATTACTGATCTGACATGATGAGGGGATTAGCCCAGCTGCTTGGAAAACCTGTAATATTGTGTCAACTCTCAGGTTGATGTTTATCATTTTTGATTGAAAGGAATAAATGTGAAGAGCTATAATGAAATCGGAGAGGAACATGATCAATGCTCTTTTAACAAAATCTAAAATATAGATGCCTTAGAGAAGCAAAAATTCAGATTAATTGCTTTATGAGAGATAATGATGGGTTAATAATTCACTAGTTTAGAATGGAAACAATTTTTTGCATTTTCTTTAAGGCCATGTGACTTCACATGATTTATATAAAATTATTTCAAAATCTGCATTTTTCCTAAATTCTAAAGCTAAATGCTCCTGGAACTAAATTATTGTTATTATTATTTTTAAAATTACTACTGTAAGCTGGGCAGAGGCATGAGCCTATAGTCCTAGCTACAGAGGATGCTGAGGCAGAGGATCACTTGAGCCCAGAAGTTAAGAGTCCAGTCTGGGCAATATAACAAGACCCTGTCTCAAGACATTATTACTGTATGTATATAATACATACAATTTTTATTGTATATATTTGTTTCATTGTATGTGTAACATACACATATTCTGAGACCAACTTTAAACTTTCTTTTAGCCATTTCATCTTCTCTTGCAGGTATATATATCTCACTTTGTTGGGTCAATCTTGGCAAATGTTCAAAGCCTAAGTTTTTGTTCTCTTGTTTAAATTATGCTCACTTAGCAAATGTGTGCTCTGCTGAATATTTTATAGACCTTCTGTTACTGCAGAGGTAAGATGAAAAGATGATCCATGTGTTTAAAAACATATGCTCTGATATAACAAGAAATTTTGAATTTTTTTTTTAGGAGCAAATTTGAAAAAATTTGAGTCATACTTTGGTAGGGTAAAACTAAGAAGGTTCATTTTTAGAAGCTTGCTTCCAACTTCACTTGTTAGAAGCCTACCACGGGGGGACTCGCAAGATGGCATCGTAGAAGTGACTCAGGATTGCAGCTCTCAGTGAAGGCGCAGAGGGTGAGTCCTAGCCACATTCTCGGATGGACCTTTTTTGCCCACAGAGTGTTGAAAGTCCCAGGTGTGGGAGAGACACAGGACACTAGTACAGCCAGCTAGTGTAGCCAGCTCACGTGGCCGCTTCGGCCGGTGCCGCAGCGGGACCCGGCACGGAACTCACTGGTCTGGGTGCCCTGTTAAACCGGCAATCTGAGATTTGGAAGGGCAGATTGGCATGTCCATCTGACTGAACGGGACTTGGACAATGAGCCAGACCAGGAGTTTCCTGGGAAGCATGATCTGAGCCGGTGCAGTGGGTAGCGGCACGGGAGAGATTGCACGGATCCCAGTGCCCTATCGGCAGGCTACTGGGGTGCCAGTGAGAGAGTCGACCTTTCAGCTTGTGGAGAGGAAGAGAGAGAGAGAGAGAGGATGGACTCTGAGGCAGGGAACTGGGCGATCGGGCTCAGTGGGTCCCACCCTCACGGGGGCAAGCAGGCCGGCGACTGGAGGTGCTTGGGGCTGAGAGTTTTGCTGCTGGCATCTAGGACGGTGCAGCCCGGTGAGGGAGGGGCGTCCGCCATTACTGACTCAATCCACCCCTACTGAAGTACCGCCCAGGGCTGACACAGCCTGCCATTGCCGAGGCAACCTGCCATAACAGAGAGACTCCGCCAGGAGGGGGGAGCGCTCCACAGCAGAAGGGAGCCCAGCAGCATCAGGGTGGACCTGTGCTAGCAGGTCAGAGCCCTGGCAGGCAAATAGTGAATAGACTGCCTCCTAGTGGGGCAGGACAGTGCAACAGATACTCATAAAGAAAGCCCCAACTCCCTGAGACAGAGCATCTAAGGGGGGGGGAAAGGGTGGTGTTTTATGAGTTCTATTGCAGCAGACATAAACAACCTCCCAACAACCCTGAATGAACAACAGAGCTCAGAGCTAAGCACTGGAGCTCCTATGAAGCACAGACCATCTTCTTAAGCAGCTCCCTGACCCCTGTATATCCAAAGAGTTACCCCAAAAAAGGACAAATCAGACTGACATTTGGCGGGCATCATTCTGGAACAAAGACAGCAGAAGAAGAAACTGGTATCATCCCTCACTGATCCACAGCTGCTACAGGTATACCCCAGACAAGCAGGGCCTGGAGTGGACCTCAGCACTCATACAGCAGAGGGGCTAGATCATTAGAAGGAAAACTAAGTAACAGAAATACTTCATCATCAACAATCTCAGCGTCCACACAGAGACCTAATTGAAAAATCAGCAACTACTAAGACAACAGGCGGATAAATCCATAAAGATGGGAAGAAACCAGTGCAAAAAGGAGGAAAACACCCAAAACCAAAACACCTCACCTCCTACAAAGGACTGAAACTCCTCACCAGCAAGGGAACCAAGCTGGACGGAGAATGAGTGTGACGAAATGACGGAATCAGACTTCAGAAAGTGGATAATGAGAAACTTCATTGAGCTAAAAGAACATGTTCTAAATCAGTGCAAAGAAACTAAGAACCTTGAAAAAAGATTTGAAAAAAGATTCGAGGAATTCATAACAAGAATGGACAACTTAGAGAGGAATATGAATGAGTTGAAGGAGCTGAAAAACACAACACGAGAACTTTGTGAAGCATGCACAAGTTTCAGCAGCCGAATTGACCAAGCAGAAGAAAGAATATCAGAAGTTGAAGATCAACTCAATGAAATAAAACGAGAAACCAAGATTAAAAAAAAAAAAGCACAAAAAGGAATGAACAAAATCTCCAAGAAATGTGGGACTATGTGAAGAGACCCAACCTACGTTTGATAGGTGTACCAGAATGTGATGAAGAGAATGAATCCAAGCTGGAAAACACTCTTCAGGATATTATCCAGGAAAATTTCCCCAACCTAGCAAGACAGGTCAATACTCAACTCCAGGAAATACAGAGAACACCACAAGATACTCCGCAAGAAGAGCAAACCCAAGGCACATAATCGTCAGATTCACCAGGGTTGAAATGAAGGAGAAAATACTAAGGGCAGCCAGAGAGAAACATCGGGTCACCCACAAAGGGAAGCCCATCAGACTCACAGCAGATCTCTCAGCAGAGACTCTACAAGCCAGAAGAGAGTGGGGGCCAGCATTCAACATCCTTAAAGAAAAGAACTTTCAACCCAGAATTTCATATCCAGCCAAACTGAGCTTCATAAGTGAAGGAAAAATAAAATCCTTCATGAACAAGCAAATACTCAGAGATTTTGTCACCACTAGGCCTGCTTTACAAGAGCTCCTGAAAGAGGCACTACACATAGAAAGAAACAACCAGTTCCAGCCATCCTAAAAGCATACCAAATGCTAAAGACCATCAACAAAATGAAGAATCTACATGAACCAATGGGCAAAACAGCCAGCTAGCATCAAAATGGCAGTATCAAATTCACACATAACAATATTAACCCTAAATGTAAATGGGCTAAATGCACCAATCAAAAGACACAGAGTGGCAAATTGGATAAAAAACCAAAACCCATCGGTGTGCTGTATCCAGGAAACCCACCTCACATGCAAAGATACACAAAGGCTCAAAATAAAAGGATGGAGGAAGATTTACCAAGCAAATGGAGAGCAAAAAAAAAAGCAGGAGTTGCAATTCTCGTCTCTGATAAAATAGACGTTAAAGCAACAAAGATCAAAAGGGACAAAGAAGGTCATTACGTAATGGTAAAAGGATTGATACAACAAGAAGAGCTAATGATTCTAAATATATATGGACCCAGTGTAGGAGCACCCAGATATATAAGGCAAGTTCTTAATGACTTACAAAGAGACTTAGACTCCCACACAATAATAGTGGGAGACTTTAACACTCCACTGTCAATAGCAGACAGATCAACCAGACAGAAAATTAACAAGGATATCCAGGACTTGAACTCAGACCTGGAACAAGCAAACCTGATAGACATTTACAGAACTCTCCACCCCAAATCCACAGAATATACATTCTTCTCAGCACCACATCACACCTACTCCAAAATTGACCACATAATTGGAAGTAAAGCACTCCTCAGCAAATGCAAAACAACTGAAATCATAACAAACAGTCTCTCAGACCATAGTGCAATCAAGTTGGAACTCAGAATTCAGAAAATAACTCAGAACCGCACAGCTTCATGGAAACTGAACAACTGGCTTTTGAATGTTGATTGGATAAACAATGAAATGAAGGCAGAAATAAAGAAGTTCTTTGAAACCAATGAAAATGAAGACACAACGTACCAGAATCTCTGGGACACATTTAAAAGCAGTCTGTAGAGGAAAATATATAGCAATAAGTGCCCACATGAGAAGAGTGGAGAGATCCAAAATTGACACCCTATCATCAAAATTGAAAGAGCCAGAGGAGCAAGATCAAAAAAGCTCAAAACCTAGCCGAAGACAAGAAATAACTAAGATCAGAGCAGAACTGAAGGAGATAGAGACAAGAAAAACCCTTCAAAAAATCAATAAATCTAAGAGCTGGTTTTTTGAAAAGATCAACAAAATAGACAGACCACTAGCCAGACTGATAAAAAAGAAAAGAGAGAACAACCAAATAGATGCAATAAAAAACGATAATGGGTAAATCACCACAGATTCCACAGAAATTCAAACCATCATCAGAGAATACTACAATCAACTCTATGCACGT
The DNA here is from genome assembly GCA_031835075.1 of Saguinus oedipus. NCBI lineage: Eukaryota > Metazoa > Chordata > Mammalia > Primates > Cebidae > Saguinus > Saguinus oedipus. Next base: position 169,389,242 of record CM063172.1, on the reverse strand, counting down.
AAACTAGTAAATCAGGAAGAAATGGATAAATTCCTGGACACCTGTGTCCTCCCAAGCCTAAACCAGGAGGAAGCCAAAACTATGAATAGACCAATAACAAGGTCTGAAGTTGCGGCAGCAATTAAGAGCCTACCACAAAAAAAAAGCCCAGGTCCAGATGGGTTCACAGCTGAATTCTACCAGACACACAAAGAGGATCTGGTATCATTCCTTCTGAAACTATTCCAAATAATCCAAAAAGAGGGAACCCTTCTCAAATCATTTTATGAGACCAACATCATCCTGATACCAAAACATGACAGAGACTCAACAAGAAAAGAAAACTTCAGGCCAATATCCATGATGAATATAGATGCAAAAATCTTCAATAAAATACTGGCAAACTGATTGCAACAGCACATTAAAAAACTTATCCATCATGATCAAGTAGGATTCATTCCGGGGATGCAAGGCTGGTTCAACATACGCAAGTCTATAAATGTCATTCACCACATAAACAGAAGCAAAAACAAAAACCACATGATTATCTCAATTGACACAGAGAAGGCATTTGACAAAATTCAACAGCCCTTTATGCTAAAAACCCTCAATAAACTTGGTATTGATGGAACATATCTCAAAGTAATAAAAGCTATTTACGACAAACCAACAGCCAATATCATACTGAATGGGCAAAAACTGGAAGCATTCCCTTTGAAATCCGGCACTAGACAAGGACGCCATCTCTCACCATTCCTATTCAACATAGTACTGGAAGTTCTAGCCAGAGATATCAGGCAAGAAAAAGAAATAAAGGGTATTTAAATAGGAAAGGTGGAAGCCAAATTGTCTCCATTTGCAGACAACATGATAGTATACCTACAAGACCCCATCACCTCAGCCCAAAAGCTCCTGCAACTGATAAGCAAATTCAGCAAAGTCTCAGGATATAAAATCAATGTTCAAAAATCACAAGCATTCCTATACACCAATAACAGACTTAAAAAGAGCCAAATCAAGAACGAACTGCCATTCACAATTGCTACAAAGAAAATAAAATACCTAGGAATACAACTCACAAGGAATGTAAGGGACCTCTTTAAGGAAAACTACAAACCACTGCTCAACAAAATAAGAGAGGACACAAACAGATGGAGAAATATTCCATGTTCATGGTTAGGAAGAATCAATATCGTGAAAATGGCTATACTGCCCAAAGTAATTTACACAATCAATGCTATCCCCATCAAACTACCATTGAATTTCATCACAGAACTGCAGAAAACCACCATGAATTTCATACGGAACCAAAAAAGAGCCCGCATAGCCAAGTCAATTCTAAGCAAAAAGAACACAGTGGGAGGCATTACACTACCAGACTTCAAACTATACTACAAGGCTACAGTAATCAAAACAGCATGGTACTGGTACCAAAACAGAGATATAGACCAATGGAACAGAACAGAGGCATCGGAGGCAACACAACATATCTACAACCATATTATCTTTGATAAACCAGACAAAAACAAGCAATGGGGAAAGGATTCCCTATTTAATAAATGGTGTTGGGAAAACTGGCTAGCCATGTGCAGAAAGCAGAAACTGGACCTCTTCCTGACACCTTACACTAAAATTAACTCCAGATGGATTAAAGACTTAAACGTAAGACCTGACACCATAAAAACCCTAGAAGAAAATCTAGGCAAAACCATTCAGGACATAGGAGTAGGCAAGGACTTCATGACCAAAACACCAAAAGCACTGGCAGCAAAAGCCAAAATAGACAAATGGGACCTAATCAAACTCCACAGCTTCTGCACGGAAAAAGAAACAGTCACTAGAGTGAATCGGCAACCATCAGAATGGGAAAAAATCTTTGCAGTTTACACATCTGACAAAAGGCTGATATCCAGAATTTACAAAGAACTCAAACAGATTTACAGGAAAAAAAACAAACAAGCCCATTCAAAAATGGGCAAAGGATATGAACAGACACTTTACAAAAGAAGACATACATGAGGCCAACAAACATATGAAAAAATGCTCATCATCATTGGTCATTAGAGAGATGCAAATCAAAACCACATTGAGATTCCATCTCACACCAGTTAGAATGGCGATCATTAAAAAATCTGGAGACAGCAGATGCTGGAGAGGATGTGGAGAAATAGGAACACTCTTACACTGTTGGTGGGAGTGTAAATTAGTTCAACCATTGTGGAAGACAGTGTGGCGATTCCTCAGGGACCTAGAAATAGAAATTCCATTTGACCCAGCAATCCCATTACTGGGTATATATCCAAAGGACTATAAATCTTTCTACTATAAGGACACATGCACACGAATGTTCATTGCAGCACTGTTTACAATAGCAAAGAACTGGAACCAACCCAAATGCCCAACGATGATAGACTGGACTGGGAAAATGTGGCACATATACACCATGGAATATTATGCAGCAATCAAAAATGATGAGTTTTTGTCCATTGTAAGGACATGGATGAATCTGGAGAACATCATTCTCAGCAAACTGACACAAGAACAGAAAAAGAAATACTGCATATACTCACTCATAGGTGGGTGAGAAAAATGAGAACACATGGACACAGAGAGGCGGTCTACTATACACTGGGGTCTATTGGGGGGAATGGGGGAGGGTCAGCAGGGGGGGCTGGGGAGGGATAGCCTGGGGATGAATGCCAAATGCCAAGTGTGGGTGAAGGGGAGGAAGGCAGCAAAACACACTGCCATGTGTGTACCTATGCAACTATCTTGCATGTTCTGCATATGTACCCCAAAACCTATAATGCAATAAAAATTGAAAAAAAAAAAAAAAGAAGAAGCCTACCACAAGAATGAAAGCTTTCAGCTTGGCAACTGGTAAATTTGGCTTTCAAAAGTTTTGCGTGGTGTGACATTTCAAATTGTTTTTAATTTAAATTTTTATTGCATTTATGTTCATCATGGATATTGGCCTGAAGTTTTCTTTTCTTGTTGAGTCTCTGCTGGGTATTGGTATCAGGATGATGTTGGTCTTATAAAATGATTTGGGAAGGGTTCCCTCTTTTTGGATTATTTGGAATAGTTTCAGAAGGAATGGTACCAGATCCTCTTTGTGTGTCTGGTAGAATTCGGCTGTGAACCCATCTGGACCTGGGCTTTTTTTGTGTGGTAGGCTCTTAATTGCTGCCTCAACTTCAGACCTTGTTATTGGTCTATTCATAGTTTCGGCTTCCTCCTGGTTTAGGCTTGGGAGGACACAGGTGTCCAGGAATTTATCCATTTCATCCTGGTTTACTAGTTTATGTGCATAGAGTTGTTTGTAGTATTCTCTGATGATGGTTTGAATTTCTGTGGAATCTGTGGTGATTTACCCATTATCGTTTTTTATTGCATCTATTTGGTTGTTCTCTCTTTTCTTTTTTTTTATCAGTCTGGCTAGTAGTCTGTCTATTTTGTTGATCTTTTCCAAAAACCAGCTCTTGGATTTATTGATTTTTTGAAGGGTTTTTCTTGTCTCTATCTCCTTCAGTTCTGCTCTGATCTTAGTTATTTCTTGTCTTCTGCTAGGTTTTGAGTTTTTTTGATCTTGCTCCTCTAGCCCTTTCAATTTTGATGTTAGGGTGTCAATTTTGGATCTCTCCACTCTTCTTATGTGGGCAATCATTGCTATGTATTTTCCTCTACAGACTGCTTTAAATGTGTCCCAGAGATTCTGATATGTTGTTTCTTCATTCTTGTTAGTTTTGAAGGACTTCTTTATTTCTGCCTTCATTTCATTGTTTATCCAATCAACATTCAAGAGCCAGTTGTTCAGTTTCCATGAAGCTGTGCAGTTCCGAGTTATTTTCTGAATTCTGAGTTCTAACTTGATTGCACTATGGTCTGAGAGACTGTTTGTTATGATTTCAGTTGTTTTGCATTTGCTGAGAAGTGCTTTACTTCCAATTATGTGGTCAATTTTGGAGTAGGTGTGATGTGGCTCTGAGAAGAATGTATATTCTGTGGATTTGGGGTGGAGATTTCTGTAAATGTCTATCAGCTTTGCTCATTCCAGGTCTGAGTTCGAGCCCTGGATATCCTTGTTAATTTTCTGTCTGGTTAATCTGTCTGATATTGACAGTGGAGTGTTAAAGTCTCCCACTATTATTGTGTGGGAGTCTAAGTCTCTTTGTAAGTCATTAAGAACTTGCCTTGTATATCTGGATGCTCCTGTATTGGGTCCATATATATTTAGGATCATTAGCTCTTCTTGTTGTATCGATCCTTTTACCATTATGTAATGACCTTCTTTGTCTCTTTTGATCTTTGTTGCTTTAAAGTCTATTTTATCAGAGATGAGAATTGCAACTCCTGCTTATTTTTGCTCTCCATTTGCTTGTAAATCTTCCTCCATCCTTTATTTTGAGCCTTTGTGTATCCTTGCTTGTGAGATGGGTTTCCTGGATACAGCACACCGATGGGTTTTGGTTTTTTATCCAATTTGCCAGTCTGTGTCTTTTGATTGGTGCCTTTAGCCCATTTACATTTAGGGTTAATATTGTTATGTGTGAATTTGATACTGCCATTTTGATGCTAGCTGGCTGTTTTGCCCATTGGTTGATGCAGATTTTTCATTTTGTTGATGCCCTTTAGCATTTGGTATGTTTTTAGAATGGCTGGTACTGGTTGTTCCTTTCTATGTGTAGTGCCTCTTTCAGGAGCTCTTGTAAAGCAGGCCTTGTGGTGACAAAATCTCTGAGTACTTGCTTGTTGACAAAAGATTTTATTCTTCCTTCACTTATGAAGCTCAGTTTGGCTGGATATGAAATTCTGGGTTGAAAGTTCTTTTCTTTAAGGATGTTGAATATTGGCCCCCACTCTCTTCTGGCTTGTAGCATTTCTGCCAAGAGATCTGCTGTGAGTCTGATGGGCTTCCCTTTGTGGTGACCCAACCTTTCTCTCTGGCTGCCCTTAGTATTTTCTCCTTCATTTCAACCCTGGCGAATCTGACGACTATGTGCCTTGGGGTTGCTCTTCTTGCAGAATATCTTTGTGGTGTTCTCTGTATTTCCTGGAGTTGAGTATTGTCCTGCCTTGCTAGGTTGGGGAAATTTTTTTGGATAATATCCTGAAGAGTATTTTCCAGGTTGGATTCATTCTCTTTGTCACATTCTGGTACACCTATCAAATGTAGGTTAGGTCTCTTCACATAGTCCCACATTTCTTGGAGATTTTGTTCATTCCTTTTTGCGCTTTTTTCTCTAATCTTGGTTTCTCTTTTTATTTCATTGAGTTGATCTTCGACTTCTGATATTCTTTCTTCTGCTTGATCAATTTGGCTGTTGAAATTTGTGCATGCTTTGCGAAGTTCTCGTGTTGTGTTTTTCAGCTCCTTCAATTCATTCATATTCCTATCTAAGTTGTTCATTCTTGTTATCATTTCCTCAAATCCTTTTTCAAATCTTTTTTCAAGGTTCTTAGTTTCTTTGCATTGATTTCGAACATGTTCTTTTTTTTTTTTTTTTTTTTTTGAGACAGAGTTTCGCTCGCTCTTGTTACCCAGGCTGGAGTGCAATGGCGTGATCTTGGCTCACTGCAACCTCCATCTCCTGGGTTCAGGCAATTCTCCTGCCTCAGCCTCCCAAGAAGCTGGGATTACAGGCATGCACCACCATGCCCAGCTTAATTTTTCGTATTTTTAGTAGAGACGGGGTTTCACCATGTTGACCAGGATGTTCTCGATCTCTTGACCTCGTGATCCACCTGCCTCAGCCTCCCAAAGTGCTGGGATTACAGGCTTGAGCCACCGTGCCCGGCCTAGAACATGTTCTTTTAGCTCACTGAAGTTTCTTATTATCCACCTTCTGAAGTCTGATTCCGTCATTTTGTCACACTCATTCTCCGTCCAGCTTTGTTCCCTTGCTGGTGAGGAGTTTTGGTCCTTTGTGGTAGGTGAGGTGTTTTGGTTTCGGGTGTTTTCCTCCTTTTTGTGCTGGTTTCTTCCCATCTTTGTGGATTTATCCACCTGTTGTCTGAGTAGTTGCTGACCTTTCGATTGGGTCTCTGAGTGGATGCCCAGATTGTTGATGATGAATTATTTCTGTTAGTTAGTTTTCCTTCTAACAGTCTAGCCCCTCTGCTGTATGACTGCTGAGGTCCACTCCAGGCCCTGCTTGTCTGGGGTACACCTGTAGCAGCTGTGGGACAGTGAGGGATGCTACCAGTTTCTTCTTCTGCTATCTTTGTCCCAGAATGATGCCCGCCAAATGCCAGTCTGATTAGTCCTTTTGTGAGGTGACTCTTTGGATATACAGGGGTCAGGGAGCTGCTTGAGGAGACGGTCTGTACTTTATAGGAGCTCCAGTGCTGAGCTGTGAGCTCCATTGTTCATTCAGGGTTGTTGGGCAGGTGTGTTTAGGTCTGCTGCAGCAGAACTTATGAAACCCCCTTTTTTTTCCCCTCAGATGCTCTGTGTCAGGGATTTGGGGCTTTCTTTATGAGTATCCGTTACACTGTCCTGCCCAGCTAGGAGGCAGTCTAGTCACTATTTGCCTGCCGAGGCTCCGCCCTGCTGCCACAGGGTCTGCCCTGCTGCCACGGGGCTCTGCCCTACTGTGGTGGGCTCCGCCCTGTTGGCGGAGTCTCTCTGTTATGGCGGGTTGTCTCGGCAACATCAGGCTGCATCAGCAATGGGCGTGTACCTCGGTAGGGGTGGTATGCGTCTGTAGTGGTGGACGCCCCTCCCCCACCGAGCTGCACTGTCCTGGATTCTGCTGAGCCTGCAGTAAAATTCTCAACTTTGAGCGTTTCGAATAGCTGTTTTGTTTGTCCCTGTGGGGGTGGGACCCGCAGAGCCTGATCACCTGGCTCCCTGCCTCAGAGTCCTTTCTCTCTCTCTCTCTCTCTTTTTTTTTTAAAGTTGAACAGTTGACTCTCTCACAGGTGTTTCAGTTGCCTGCTGATAGGGCACTGGGATCTGCATGATTTCCCATGCCATGGCCCACTGCACCAGCTCAAATCACACTTCCCAGGAATCTCCTTGTCTGGCTTACTGTCCAAGTCCCGTTTAATCAGATGGATATGTTAATCTGCCCTCCCAAATCTCAGATTGCTGGTTTAACAGGGCACCCAGACCAGTGAGTTTTGTGCGGGGTTCCGCTGCGATGCAGCGCTGGCCAAAATGGCTGCGCAAGCCTAAAGGGCTTCGCAGGTGTCCTGTGTCTCTCCTACACCTGGGAATTTCCCCGTTCTGTGGGCAATAAAGGTCCGTCTGAAAATGCGGCTAGGACTCACCCTCTGCGCCTTCACTGAGAGCTGCAATCCTGAGTTGTTCCTACCATGCCATCTTGGAAATCCCGCGACATTTTAAATTTATCCTGCTTAGTTATTATTTGGTATTGTGAATGTGAGATCGAAGTTTTTTTCATCAATTTTGGAAAGTTATTTGCCACAAAATCTTCAGATGTTGCTGTGACCTCATTTTTTTTTTTTTTTTATCTTTCCCTTTTAGGACTCCAATCTCATTGTATGTTAACTCTTTTCACCATGTCCTAATTAACTTGTGCCATTTTCTGTATTTTTTCATTCTTTTTATCTGAATATTTTCTGCTGAACTATCTTCCTGTCCACAAATCCTCTCTTCTCTTGGGTCTAATTTTCCATTAAAGCCATAAGTATTTAATTTCAGTTATTATATTTCAGTTATAAAATTTCTATTTCTAAAAAATGAATTTCACTTCTCTAGTTAAATTTTCCATCTTGTCACCTATTTTCTTAATATACCAATCAGAGTTATCCTAAATTCCATATCTGATAACTTCAATATTTTTGTTGCCTGTGAGTATCTTTCTATAATTTCTTTTTTCTCTTAATCTGTAATCATTTGATCTTCCTTTTTAGGATCATGATTTTTGATCAAATGCCATGATTATTTATAAAAAATTACAGAGATTCTGGGTAATGTTATCTGCCTTCAGAGAGATGTTGTTTTTGCATTTGACAACAAGTTAGAGTGGGGACAGGTCACCTAAAGCCATGTGACTTCACATGATTTATGTAAAATTATTTAAAATTAGTTCCAGTCTGGATTGAATTGATTAGAAGCTGACTTCAGTCTTCATGAGGCTTAATGTATTTACAGTTCACCCATATTCCAGAGTTTAGCAGGTTAGGTGTCCCAGTGGAACACCTGGGTGGGGCTTGACTTTTATCTCCATAAGATCACTGAAGGATGTGCATAACTTTTTGGTCTCTTGGGCACTGATTACAAATCTGTGAAAGATTTAGGAAAACACTTGGCAAATATCAGGCTTAGCTCTCTGTACATCCCTTCTCTCTGGGACCCTGACTGCTCAACCACGATTGCTACGTGCCTTGGCAACCCTGGATTCTAATTTTTAGCTTTACGGTTTTGTGAGACAGCCCTAAGTCTGCTCACCTTCTCATTCCCTCTCCCCTTGGTTTTCAGACATTTGGCCAACATTGTTTATAAATTAGCAAATTATTCAAGGGAAAAGTGGTGCAGACTGTCAGCCTCATCAGTGTGGGTTTTCTTTTCCTCTCTCTTTTTAGGATTTTAGTGCCATAGGTCCTGGCTGCCTTGGTAGCTCCCCAATTCCTTTAATTAGATGCTTTTTCTTGTAGTTTTCATAGTATCATGTCTTATTCAGCTTTCTAGCCATAATTTGTGGGATCAGTCTGTTACAAGTTAGTTCATCATAATCACTTCATTCATTCAATCATTCATTCATTTATATTACATATTTACTTGTGTGCTTACTCCCATTAAGGATATAAAGATGATAAAACAAAGTCTTTGGTTACTAAGAACTACCGTCTACTTCAGACCAGTAAACAAATAAAAACAATACAATGGGAAAATCATAAGAGAATTAAGTACATTGTGCAGTGGAAGCACAGTGTGCTTAGCTAAGACTTGGGTCAGAGGGTGTTTTATGGAAGATCTAATGCTGGAATTGAGTCTTGAATAGTTATTAAGATAACAATAGTTGAAGGGGGTCACCTGTGAGTTTCTGCTGCACATGATGACTGCATTGAATTTGACAATTGCCCAAGTGCTTTGCTTACCTGGTCTATCTTTCTTCTAGATTGAAATGCTCACTCTTTGCTCTTATGTTAATATCTCAGTACTAGAAAATTAGAGAACTATGCTCTTGGTCAATGGTTAACACCTTTATTCAATGTCATATGCTGTCCTGGATTAGCAACATTTACACTCCCATAGATCTCAGGACAACTGAAGATGTAAATCTGAGTCTTGACCGTAGGCATTCTCCTACCTGGATTACTCTCTTTACTAAGTAAGTACCTGTCTTAGTTCAGGTGGCTGTAACAAAGCACCATAAACTGGGTGGTTTTAAAAAAAAACATTTGTTTCTCACAGTTCTGGAGGCTGGAACTCCCAGATCAGGTGCCAGCATGGCTGGGTCCTGGTGACAGGGCTCTTCCAGGTTGCAGGCTGCCGACGTCACCTCGTGTCCTTGCATGGCAGAAAAAAGGGAAGGACGCTCTCTGGAGACTCTTTGATAAGGACACAAATCCTGTTCCTGAGGGCCCCACTGTCAGACCTAATTACCTCCCAAAGGCCCCACCTCCTAGTACCATCACATAGGGAGTTAGGATTTGAACATATACATTTTGGGGAGGCACAAACATTCAGTCCATAACAGTCATCATTTCTGTTGATGGTTCTGCTTTTCCAGTTTCTCAGGTTGGAAGGCCTTGAGTAATCTCCTCTTGCTTTTATTCTCTAAATCTCTTATTTTACCAAGATTTCTTTACAAAGGAGTCTCTGATTTGTGGTCTCTGGCCATTGCTCATTTGCAGATAAACTTGACATCTTTCTGTGAGGTTTCTCCAACTCCAGGTCTTGCCCTTCCAATTGCATGTTGCTTTCAAATTAATCTTCCCAAACCAGGGCTTTCATTACATTATTCTTCTGCCCACAAATCTATCTTGGCTCTTTATTACCTGTCATATAGAGTCTACTATTTTGTCACATGCTGGGGAATTGCTGTAATCTGGCCCATCTTATTTATCTAACCTTATTTTCTTTTCTTTTTTCTTTCTTTCTTTTTTTGAGAGACAGAGTCTCACTCTTGTCACCCAGCTGGCAGTGCAGTGGCCTGATCTCAGCTCACAGCAACCTCTGCCTCCCAGGTTCAAGCAATTCTCCTGCCTCCCAGATGTGTGGGATTATAGCCATGTGCCACCATGCCCGGCCAATTTTTGTGTTTTCAGTAGAGACAGGGTTTTGCCATGTTAGCCAGTCTGGTCTTGAACTCCCGACCTCAGGTGATCCACCTGCCTCCACCTCCCAAAGTGTTGGGATTACAGGTGTGAGCCACCGCACCTGACTATTTTCTGTTATTCTGTTTATTCTATTAAACCTGGACTTTCTATGCTAAACTGGGAAGATCAAAATGCAGAAATCCACACAGAATTTGGATGAGCTACGCTAAGCATTCAAGAGGCAAAGTACTTTTTAATCTCAAATCCTGCTTTGCTTCTATACTGTATATTTTCCTTCAGGTTAAATAATGATTTATAAGAGCTTCTTCAGCAGTTTGCTGTTTTTTGTCTAAAAGTAGAGGCTTCTGGTGGTTTTCCACATTTTCTGACTGTAGCTTCCTGTTATGATTAGGGTATAGTGAGAGAGTTATAGATGGAAATATTTGTCTATCTTCTATTTGCTACTTTAATTTATTTGATAAATATATGCTGGGTTTTGGTAAAAATCTTAGAAATATGGCACCTGAATCTATTCCCTTACCAAAGGGAATCTCGGGGATTCTAACCATTCTAGAGGTGTTCGTCCGGGATTGTCTAACTGCAAACTGCTTTATTCATTGCAAGGCCTAAATGGAGATGATATATGTTCTCCTGATAAATGTTTTAACTACTGTGGGTCATAACAGTTTATAATACATTACTGTGGTGGAGCAGACTGGGAGGAGGTTGGAACGTGTTTGGAGTTCCATGTATGTTGAAAGTCATCTTTCCCGCTTTCATTATGCAAAGAAGCAAGTGAAATCTTTTCCTAGTGTTCTATGAGTCAGACTAAATCATATTATTTACATTACTGTGTACCCCAGGGATACTCAGTAGATGTCTAGGGGCTGAGAGTCCTGGTTACATGAACACACCAGGCCACTTTCTTCATTATCTTCTGCAATGCCACGTTCAGGTCCATCTCCAAGTCTTTGTCCCGCCCATCCCCATTTTGTAACTCATGAAGGCCAGCACTGATCTGCTTTTCTTTTTTAAAAATTATACTTTAAGTTCTGGGATACATGTGCAGAACGTTCAGGTTTGTTACATAGGTATCATGTGCCATGGTGGTTTCCTGGACCCATCAACCTGCCATCTACATTAGGTATTTCTCCTAATGCTATCCCTCCCCCAGTTGCCAGACCCCCTGCTACCCCTCCTCTAACCCCCCTCCCCTCCAGTAGGCCCTGGAGTGTGATGTTTCCTTCCCTGTGTCCATGTGTTCTCATTGTTCATCTCCCACTTATGAGTGAGAACATGTGGTGTTTGGTTTTTTTGTTCCTATATTAGTTTGCTGAGAATGATGGTTTCCAGCTTCATCTATGTCCCTGTGAAGGACATGAACTCATCATTTTTTATGGCTGCATAATATTCCATGGTGTAGTGTATGTGTGCCACATTTTCTTTATCCAGTCTATCACCAATGGGCATTTGGGCTGGTTCCAAGTCTTTGCTATTGTGAACAGTGCCACAATAAACATATGTCTGAATGTGTCTTTATAATCAAATGATTTATAATCCTTTGAGTATATACCCAGTAATGGGATTGCTGGGTCAAATGGTATTTCTGGTTCTTGATTTTTAAGGAATCGCCACACTGTCTTCCACAATGGTTGAACTAATTTACACTCCCACCAACAGTGTAAAAGTGTTCCTAATTCTCCACATCCCCTCAGGCATCTGTTGTTTCCTGACTTTTTAATTGTTTCAGCTTTTCTATGAAATCTTCCCAATGATCCCAGGCTCTTTGCTAAACTCACTTTTCATCTATAGCTAGGACCTCATGGTTCAGTGTTTAGATGTCTCTAAAGGTAGATACTGTGATAGCCATTAGTGCTTTTCAACAAGGATTCCTGGTTCTCACTCATTCTCAGGCACATGGTGGGATTTCATTCCACTTCCCACTTAGAGTGAGGTGTGGCCTTGTGATTTACTTTGACCATGCACTGTGAGTGGAATTGACATGTGTAATTTCTGGTGGAAGTAGGAAGAGACTGTATGAGTAGCCACACTTCTCTTTTTCTCTGGCACTGCAACCAATTGGAGATGCTCTGTTGGCGTAGGTCACTGAGTGACAATGTGAATGAAGCTCCTTGATGATCTGTGTTAGATGTGGAGCACAAATGAGGAGAGAACCTTTGTGTAAGCCACTAATTTTGGGGGGGGGGGTCTTTTGTTACTGCAACATAACAAAGCTGCTCATCCTGACAATGCAGGAACTTAGATATCTATACTTTGAAAACAATTGCTGGGAGGCCAAAGAACTAACTTAATTACTTCCTTTGCAGATTGAATTCTTTTTCGTTTTTAGGCACTGACATTTTCTTTGGAGGTACTGGAGTTACTGATGGATGATTAAACTATATGCCATAATATAAGGAAGGATAAGTTTCTGTATAAACTTTTCCTTAATCTAAAGAAAGGCTCTGAGAGAATCATTATTCCAAGGGACTCCTTCTTATATTTTTAATAACTAATGTCAGGGATCTTAGTGAAAGGAAAGATCTGTGCAAGGAAAAGTTTGGTCTAGATCACTAGTTTATAAGTTTCCCAAAAGCTTACTGTCAGCCTAGATCACATAGGAAGGAGCCACAAATATTTGTATAGGTGGTTAGAAAACATAGGCTGTTGTCTAGGGAGCTGTGATGTTTCTCTGACTTGGATGCATTCTTGGCTCCTATTGTCATGGCGCTCCTCCAGGACCTAGCTAGCTCCCAGTGGATCTGCTTTCCCTGGGTGCCAGATGCATCGGCTCAAGACCAGGGCCACCAGGGAGCTGCCTTCAGTGCTTCTCATGGAGGGTTGCAGCTGCGTTTGCATTTGGAGAGAATAGGACTTACTGGAGAATTGATAGCTGAATTGCTCAATTTCCCTTTTGGAAAGGCTGGGTGAACTCTCTTCTTTGGGTAAAGTTATAGACCTCCTGGGTCTCAATTAATGCCCTTGGCTGACATGTTTCCTTGCTGGGTCCTATCCCAGGAGCTACTGGGCTGTTATACTGTAGATCATAGTTATAAAAGCACTGCAGCCAACAACGTATCACAAGGAAATGTAACTGCGATGGGCACTCCAAATGCTGGGAAACTCTCTTCTCAACCATCACTTCCTACAGTTTGGTCCTCTCCAACACCATTTGGTTCTGCTGATGCCCATTGTCACAGCTATGGCTAAGATTTCGGTCTCCTCAAGCCTGGACCATTCAGACAACCTTTCTGGTCAGGCTTCGTGTCGCCCCATGGCCTTTTTCCTCTTCCTACTCCAGGGCCTCATGTGGACTGTTCTTGAAAGAACTCCTTGGTTGCAAGTAATGGCTAACTTAGGAAAGTGGGATATCTAAAACTTAAGGACAGGAAAGTGGCTGGATCTCGGGACTAATTGGAACCCAGAAACTTAGAAGCCACCAAAAAAAAATCTCTCTTCCTCCTTCTTGCTCCCAATGCAACATTCTCCTGTGCTCAGCAAGCCAGGGCCTCTGCATTGCATCATGGGAACCATGAACTCCACATTCAACCACTGCAGCACCAGGAGAGGAGCGGGTCATGGGAAACAGTTATGCATGGAAACCCTGGAGATGCAGGTGGGGTGGCTGGAAACACTTCCTGGGAGAATGGGGGTGCTTGACAAATGATAGGTGCCTGTTGCTTAAAATAGTAAGGAGAATCCTCCTTCAGTGGCAATGCTGGTCACACCTGCTGTGCTTTAGTCACCAGCCCTCACCCAACATGCCTGTTTCAGACTCTGAGGCTTTATAGATATAACTCACCATCTTGAAATACTCCTACTCCTTAAGTAACGATGTTCACCCTCTCCTACAAAATTTACTTTCTGCCCCAATATTTCCAGCCAATCTTGCTGTATCCAGAAATTCCTCCTGATCTTGCTTGCTAGACTTGGGTGAGTACATGAATTTGTGTATACAAATACAGATGGCAGTTGTGGTCTTGCTCTTCCTGTAGATACTGTTAGAAGTGATTGAAACCCTCAACCCTTATGGTTTTGGAATCTCCCAGCCCTCCTGAGCTTCCAGTGAATTGCCATGGCGGCTCAGGTTCCTCTCACACAATCTCTATCCCACACAGAATTGATCCTGGCACAAAAACCACCTCCTTCGGGTTCTCACAAACTAAAGCAAGCCGACAAATAGCCATGTGCATGAAGCATATAATGTGATTTGGATCTGTGTCCCCACACAAATCTCATGTTCAGTTGTAATCCCCAGTGTTGGAGGTGGGGCCTGATGGAAGAAGACTGGATCGTGGGGGTGGAGTTCTCATGAATGGTTTAGCACCATTCTCCCTGGTACTGTATGGTGAGTTAATTCTCATGAGATCTAGTAGTTTAAAAGTGTCTGGCACCTTCTCTCACTCTTTCTTCCTCCTGCTCCAGCTATGTAAGACATGCCTGCTTCCGTTTTGTCTTCCACAATGATTATAAGTTTCCTGAGGCCTCTCTGGCCATGCTTTCTGTACAACCTGTGGAACTGTGAGCCAGGTAAGCCTCTTTTCTTTATCAATTACCCAGTCTCAGGTAGTTCTTTATAGCAATGTAAGAACTGACTCATACAGAAAATTGGTACCAAGGGGTAGGGCATTGCTATAAGGATACCTGAAAATGTGGAAGCAGCTTTGGAACCAGGTAATGGGCAGAGGTTGGAACAGTTTAAAGGGCTCAGAAGAAAACAGAAAGATGAAGGAAAGTTTGAAACTTTCTAGAGATTTGTTGAGTGGTTGTGACCAAAATGTGGTTAGTGATATGGACAGTGAAGTCCAGGCTGAGGAGGTCTCAGATGGAAATGAGGAACTTATTGGGAACTGGAGTAAAGGTCACTCTTGCTATGTTTTGGCAAAGAGACTGGCAGCATTGTGCCTTTGCTCTAAGGATTTGTGGAACTTTGACCTTGAGAGTGATGATTTAGGATGCCTGGCAGAAGAAATTTCTAAGCAGCAAAACATTCAAGATGTTGTCTGGCTGCTTCTAAAAGTCTATGCTGATATTCACAAGGAAAGAAATGACCTGGACTTGGAACTTATATTTAAAAAGGAAGCAGAGCGTGAAAGTTTAGAAAATTTGCAGTCTGGCCATGTGATAGAAAAGGAAAACCCATTTTCAGGGGAGAAATTCGAAGTCTGCAGAAATTTGCATAACTAAAAGGAAGGCAAATGGTGATAGCCATGACAATGGGAAAAAGGCCTTAAAGGGATTTCAGAGATCTCCAAGGCAGCCTCTCTCATCACAGGTCTGGAAGCCTAGGAGGGAAGAATAGCTTCCTAGGCCAGGCCCAGGGCCCCACTGCCCTGCACTGCCTCAGAACACTGGTCCCCACATCCTGGCTGCTCCAGTTCCAGTCATGGCTCAGGAGGGCCCAGGTACAGCTGAGGTCAGTGCTTCAGAGGGTACAAACCATAAGCCTTCACAGTTTCCAGGTAGTGTGAAGCCTGTGGGTACACAGAGTGCAAGGGTTGGGGCTTGGGAGCCTCCACCTGGGTTTTGGAGGATGTATGCAAATGCATGAATGTCCAGGCAGAAGCTTGCTACAGGGGCAGAGCCTTTATGGAGAACTGCTCCTATGGTAGTGCAGAGGGGAAATGTGGGGTTGGAGCCCCCACATGGAGTCCCCACTGGGGTACTGTCTAGTGGAGCTGTGAGAAGAGGGCCACTGTCCTCCAGACCCTGAAATGGTAGATCTACCAGCAGCTTGCTCCTGGCACCTGAGAGCAGGTATTCAACGCCAGTCCTTGAGAGCAGCCACAGGGGCGGAGCTACTCAAGGCCTTGGGAGCCTGCTACTTGTACTAGTGTTTCCTGGATGTGAGACATGGAGTCAAAGGAGATTATTTTGGAGCCGTAAGATTTCATGGCTACCCTGCTGGGTTTCAGACTTGTGTGGGGCCTGTAGTCCCTTTCTTTTGGCCCATTTCTCCTTTTTGGAGTAGGAGTATTTACCCAATGCCTATACACCATTGTATCTTGGAAGTAACTAACTGTTTTTTTATTTTACAGGCTCATAGGTGGAAGGGACTAGCCTTGTCTCAGATGATACTTTGGACTATGGACTTTCGAGTTATTGTTGGAATGAGTTAAGGCTTTGGGGGACTGCTGGGAAGTCATGATTGTATTTTGAAATGCCAGAAGGACATGAGATTTGGGAGATATCAGAGGCTAAATTATATGGTTTGAATCTGTGTACCCACCCAAATCTCTGCTCAATTGTAATCCCCAATGTTGGAGGTGGGGCCTGGTGGAAAGTGATTGGATGATGGGGAGGAGTTCTTATGAATGGTTTAGCACCATCCTTCCTTGGTACTGTATAGTGAGTAAATTCTTATGAGATCTGGTTGTTTAAAAGTAGGTGGCACCTCCCACTATCTTTTTTTCTCCTGCTCTGGCCATGTAAGACATGCCTGTTTCTCCTTTACCTTCTGCCATGATTGCAAGTTTCCTGAAGCCTCTCCAGCCATGCTTCCTGTACAGCCTGTGGAACTGTGAGCCAGGGAAACCTCTTTTCTTTGTAAATTACCCAGTCTCAGATAGTTCTTTATAACAATGCAAGAATGGACTAACACAGTATATATGGGTGTCCAGCTTTACAAACACTGTCAGTGTGGATGGAGGCAGGGGGCCTGCCTCAGCAATGCATGTGGTTCCAAAGAAAAAGGCACTATTTATCAGGTCGCAGCCCTTCTGTTGTGGAAGTGCTTCCATTCCTCATCCCTCCCATCCTCTTCCCTCATCTCTTTCTATCTCTGAAGCAAAACTTAGAGGTAGCTATCTCTTTCAGGTCCACTTGCTGAAAGGTCGGTTTAGAGCATTTGGGGAGAAAATTGGGTCCAAGCTGCCTCAGTGGTGGTTGGCTGCCCAAGCATAAGACCAGATGAGCTACCTTTTTCCCAGGTACTAACTCCTAGTCCAGGATGCTGTGACCATGTAGCAGGGACAGACTTCTGTATGACACACAGAGCATGGGGCACTGGTACTTTCAGGGAGAGGCTGGGTAGGGCCACACTCTGGGAACAGGGCTACTTGCAGCAGGGTCATCGGCCCCACCCACTTCAGGTCAAGACCAAAGATGACTCAGGGTGGGGGTGGATGGAAGGAAACAGCATGTGGACCTAAATATTAATTTTAGTTTCTTTCTTACAGCTTACCAGGAAGAATATTCCTGAGCAAGACACAGGGTTTTCACCATGATGGGTGGAATCTGAGCTACCTTCAGATTTTTAAGGGGGACTATGGTGACTGCCAGGAGAGGAGACCCAGTTGAGCCACATGGACCAGGGATGGGGCCAGGAAAGCTTGTCAGTGGGGCTGATGCACAGATGGGGTACATAAGCTCCTCACTGGGAACATTTTGTGGGGGAAGGATCCCCTCATAGTTCAAATGTTCAGCTCACTCAAGAGCACGCCAGAGCTAACAACTACCATTGTACTCACAGCTCCCAGGCCCTACTGATCCAGTGGTCTCTTCAGAGATTTATGGCTCAGCCCCCAGAAACGAAGATGATTTTATGTAAATTTTTATGTAATTCCTCCCTCTCTCCTTTTTTCCTTTCTGCCTCTCTCTCTCTTTTCTTCCTTCCTTCCTGCCTGCCTCCCTCACTGCTTTCCTGCCTTCCTGCCTTTCTCTTTCTTTCTTTCTTTCCTTAAAAAAAGGAATTTAGAATTCTTTTGGTCCTTTGACTCCATATGCACATTCATTCATTCATTCATTCATTTGGTCAGTATTTGAAGTGCTGTTGATGGGGGGCGGCATATAGCCCTCACATCTAGATGAGTAGGCCCAACACAGCAATAAGTAAAATTTTAAAAAACACAATCTAATTAAATTCCAAAATGGAAAGTCTATGCCAGTGGTTTTAAAACTTTATTTCCCCATGAAAATCACTAGGGAAACTTTAAAAAAGTAGACATTTCTGAGTTCCAGGCCAGAATCAGAATCTCTAATTTTTAGCTTTAAAAAAATGTTACAAGCTTCCCAGGAAATTTTTATGTAGCTTGCCCAGCACTGCACTGTGAATTGGCGTTCAGAAAATGCTGTAGATGAGACACCACCTCTGTGAAGTTGAGAATCTAGTGATATCTGACCAGCGGAGTTGTCATGCTCACCCAGCGTGCTAATGAGGATGGTGTCAGAGGAGAGAGCCGACCCTGAGCACCAGACAGACACAGAGAGCTATTTATTTACTCTCACAGACTCCGAAGGTCAAGAATCAAAAATGGCACTTCTTCTCTCAATGCCCGGAAGTGATGACTGAGGCCTGTTGTACTTTTATTTGGCACTAGGGCTACTATGGACTTCAGCTTCCATACTTGCCTGTTAAAGTTCCTTCTGTTTTCCCTTTTACCCGAATTCACTTGTTTAGGGCAATAGTACAGGACCGGTGCTCTAACCCCTGAGCTATGGAGCCCCTGCCTGGGCGATGATATTAAAGACTTGCCTCAAACCTGTGACAGATTCTTGAAAAGTATTGGAAAATAACTCCATAATAACAACACAGTCCTACTTCAACCCTGTGTTCCCTAAGAGTGCTTTATTCCCCCAAAGTATTTTCAAAGCATCTGTCATTTCTTTTGGGGTAGGTGTTTAACACTAGCATCTTCGTAGCTGACACTTCATTTCTGGACCCTTTGGCTTTTTAAAATATGTTTACTCATACATACAGATCATACCACCATAGCAACTCACTCAAAATAACTCACTTGGGTGACTGCACAGAGTCTCTCTCAGCCATTTTAGTAATAACACAATAGCAGCCATGTTGGTGCAGTTGAGCCCTTAGATATTCCTTCCTAAGTCATGTAGTACACATTTTAGAAACCATATTAAAATACTACAATTACCCCCCAAACCCTTTATTGCTATAGTTCACTCCTGAATTTTCTTCTCAACTATGGGTGAATAGAGGCATAGATAAATGCATCTGCTGCTTTAAAGTGACAGAGCTATAAATAATCTGATGTGTTTTGAAAAATTGAATAGTCATAGAAAATTCTTATAACAGTATTTATATTATAACACAAAAGACACACATCCTTCCTCCTTCCCTCCCTCCCCCTTTCCTTCCTCCCTTCCTCCCTTCCTTCCCTCCTTCCCTTCCTCCTTCTTTCCCTTCCTCCTCTTCCTCCTTCTTTCCCTTCCTCCTTCTTTCCTTCCTTCTTCTTCCTTCCTCCCTCCCTCCCATCCTTCCTGCCTGCCTTCCTTCCTCCCTCCCTCCCTTCCTTCCTTCCTTCCTTTCTTCCTTCTCTCCTTCCTCCCTTGCTTTACTAAATGTCTGTATTATGCTAGGTATTGTTTTAGATTCCAAGCCAGACAGAAAGGTAAACAAAATATAGTCATTACTCTTAAATGTCTCACAGCCTTCTGAATCTTTTCAAGAGGAAAACTGAGAACTATATAACATTCTTCATCAACATAAAAGAATCTGAAGATGGTACAGAATGTTTTGGGAAATGACTCCCTGATTCCTACTTTCTTTCTCTGTAGATTCCTTCTATTCAAAGCACAGGCATAGAAAGACATGCGATGCCTGGCCTCCCAAAGTGCTGGGTACAGGCGTGAACCACCGCACCCAGCCAAAATGATTTTTCTTAAGTTATTGGTTGGAATAAAAAAGAAAAGAAGAAGAAGCCAGCCGCAGTGGCTCACGCCTGTACTCCCAGCACTTTGGGAGGCCAAGACTGGCACATCACTTGTGGTCTGGAGTTCAAGACCAGCCTGACCAGCAAGGTGAAACCTCGTCTCCACTAAAAATAAAAAACACAGCAGGGTGTGGTGTGCACCTGTAATCCCAGCTGCTCAGGAGGTGGAGGCAGGAGAACTGCTTGAACCGGGGAGGCAGAGGTTGCAGTGAGCCGAGATCATGCCACTGCACTCTAGCCTGGGCAACAGAGTGAGACTCTGTCTCAAAACAAAACAAAACAAAACAAAAAAACAAAAAAGCAGAGACAGTCCACAAAGCCTAAAATATTTACTAGTTTGCTGACTTCTGAAGTAACTGAGTATAGGGGGAAGTCAATCATAAAAAAAAAAAAAAATGGCAGCTACAGCATCCCCAAAATGGATGAGGTGCTGAAGGGCTGGGTGAACACGTCACCTTTCTATTTTTTTGAGAAGTGCTGTTTCCCTTCCTGGCAGAAAGCTAGGATGACCCTCCTCAGGTCTTAGACGATGCAGAGCTCTCAGATTATAAAAGGGTACACACTGTCTCTGTCTCTCTAGATAAATGCACACACCTATTATATATTTAATTTAATTTACAGTAACCTATATATTATATCTCTATATTATTGTGACTTAAATTGTAAAAACTGAATAAGGAAATGAGAATTACAGATCCAATTATAATATGTGGTTTATACACATAAGGAGCCTGGACTGGTCTTCCTCTCCCAGTCAAGTGTAGTTACGGCATCAATTAAGATTTAGATGATGTTCTCAGGTCTGGGGAATGACTTGCTGAGTGCCAGGAAAATAATGCTCAAGTGTCTGTGCACGCATGGAGCTAGCTGGACACCGCTTAAACAGATTTCCTTTGTGTAACAAGCATCTGAGCTCTGCAGAAATCTCTTCTCAAAGTCATCCTGAAGTCCCTGAGCCCTCAGATTTCTTCAGTATCTTACGGTCTTTAAACCCCTCTGTTAACATAAAGATGAAAGATTTTTGCTCATACTGTCTATGTGTTTGAAAAATGCTCAAAAATACTGAAAGATGGAGAAATGCACTTGAGAATCTTTGTATTTGCTTTAAAATGAGTGTGGGATACTTTCTTCTTCCAGCCTCTCTCTGGGGTTGACTCCAGCTCTAACCTGGCCTTGCAGTGTGGCCAACAGTTTAGCAATGTCAAGCTTGACCTAACTAAGTCTGATTTTTACTAAATTGAGAACTCTACTCGAAGATGTAAAAGCGTGAATGATGGTTGTTTGCCACCTTGAAGCAAAATGGCAGTGTTAAATCAGAACACTCTCTCATCTTAGAGATGTTACTAACATGTGACATTTGAATGCTCTTTCAGAGAAATGGGATTACACTGAATATTTTTCTAATATTTATTTAGTTGTCACAAGGCAAGAAACAACGGGCACTGTTTTAAGGGCTTAATATGCATTAATTTAATTCTCACATCTTATGAAGCAAGTGCTGTTGTGAGCCCCATTTAATAGGGGAGGAAACTGAGGCACAGAGTGGTAAATGGTAGAGCCCAAATTCAAAGCCTGATGATTTAATTTCAGAGCTTGTACCCTTTCCTGGCTGACTCCTGACAGTCCTAGAACCCCTAATTATGTACTAGAAGAATGATTCTCAACCCTAACTGTAAATGCTTTGTAAATATGTAAAGGGGGAATTGGGTTCCAGGCTCAGAAAATTCTGAACAAGTTTGTCACCTGCATAACTGTCTGGTGGGACATTGAAAAGTTGCACAAGATCATATTCTCCATTGTGAGATCGCTAGTACTCCAGGTCTCACCCACTAAATGTTGTCATACCCCATCTTCGTTACTATCAATAATGAGACTAGCCTCATGGTAAACCCCGTCTCTACTAAAAGTACAAAAATTAGCTGGGCGTGGTGGCGGGCACGTGTAATCTCATCTACTCAGGAGGCTGAGGCAGGAGAATTGCTTGAACCCAGGAGGCGGAGGTTGCAGTGAGCCGAGATGGAGCCACTGCACTCCAGCCTGGGCGACAAGAGTGAGACTCCGTCTAAAAAAAAAAAAAAAAAAAAAAAGTAAAATAAAGCCCCTACACATTTCCAAAATACTCTCTAGGGGGCAGTATCCTTCCATTGAGAACTATTGGTTAGCCTTTTGATGGTGATGTTGAAAATATTTCTCTAGAGTAAATCAACCTGGATAAGAGTTATATCCACATGCAAATGTCTGTATTTCTACATGAGCGAAACGAATCGAGTGCACTGTGGCGGGGATATGAATAATGTCTCCTTCCCTTCAAGGGAAGCCAGCCCTTGCCTGCACTCACAGGAGGCTGTCTGCCACCATGGCACAGTTAAAGGCGACTTGAGAGAGCACCCTGCTGCTCTGGTCGTGTGTGATGTTAGTGACTCTGTCGTAAGAACCGAAGCTGACGCTTGACTGGAGTGTGCTAGCATCCAATCACTTAGAAGTGGATCTTTCAGAAAGTCTACGAGATTGATTTTTGGAAGCGATGCTGGAAACTGGCTGGCAAAGGTAGACTGAGCTCTGTTTTCCACTATGTGCAAGGGGCGACTTATCCGGAGCCTGTGTGTGTCGGGGCACTCTCGGGTTTTCATATCGAGCCCGATGTTCCCACTTTTTTTTTTTTTTTTTTTGATGCTCTTGCTGATGCAGAAAATAGCTGCTTGAGGGATGAAATACTTCCCAATGACTTGGAAATTGTGATGGTAACTTGTAGTTGTTGAATCATGAGTCGTTACCACAGGCCCCACAAAGACCCACCGTGCAGGCCAAAGTCAGGCACCAAAACCACCCCAGTGGTGTGGAGGAAGCCATTTTGAACATGCTCTGTTTTAAAGATGTGAATAATGTCTCCCTCCCTTTCCAAATTATTTTCTCCCAGGGAACCTCCATGTTCTGACATCTTCACAGGTGCAGTCAAGTATTTTCTTTAAAAGTCATCGGTCACTGAGGAGAGCTAGGCCCTAACTCTTGTGGCCCCGACCCACCCTGTGGGGACGTTGGTGTGTGGCTCCTGTTTTGGGACAGGGTGGCAGGCAGTTACATGACTCCGCCTCCTCCCCCAGTTCTCTTGGCAAGGCTGTTGGCAGAGTGGCGCTTGACCCGCTCTGGACTCAGAAGTTCTCATTTGCTACATTAGGCTGCTTCCTCTGGCTCCAGTGGGAGGATTCTTGGACAGTTCTAAACTGAGTTACAGCCACATTTTAGGCTGCCATTAATTGATTGTTCAGCGCTGAAATTAGAGAAAATAATTATGACGCATTTTACCCCATGTCAGAACCACCAATATTTAAAAATCTTTCATGAATAGAATTGCTGCTGTGAAGTATACTTGTTTAAGCATCCCACCACTAACGGAAAATTGACTGAAATTCTTGATTTCAGGAAACAAACTATAAATTTCAACAGATAGTAGTTTCCCTCACTGAATAGACACAAACTTCAGGACCTGAGAGGCTGGTTTTGGGATCTTGGTCCCTCTATTTACCAGCCGAGGACCCCAGTAAGTTACTACCTCTCTGGGTCGCAGGTTTCATATCTGCAAAGAGTGGTTAAAAATATCCGCTTTGCAAAATAGTGTTTTGCACCAAGGCTAACTGACAGAGAGAGGAAGAGAAAGAGAGAGAGAGAGAAATGGTTAAAGAGCAAATTTTAATTTTGTCAGCAGCCTGGAATAGTAATTGGAAAATTAATTTATTATGCCCTGTTTGTGGTTAACCAAACTAAATGTTTATTTAGCTAGGTATTGTGTTTTGATAATGGCACCCCCAAAAGAGAACATTTTAGATGTTCTAAATTAGGTTTTTGTATCAAAAATTTTGATACGGTCTTAAAATGTGGCACCTAATTTTGAATTTTGAAAATTGCATGGATATTCGTATAGCCACAAAAGTTTGTACACGATTTGTACACGATTCAGTGGTCCACAGACCACTGAATTCCATGCAAGGATCTCTTGAGGATCTATGGACCTCGTATTTGAAATCCCAGAATGGCGCTTACTCAGAGATAGGGTTTACACTTGGGGTTCTAGATTTTGATAATCACTGCCAGGATTTGATTTAATTGTTAAGTTAACATATACAACAAATTGCTTGTTAAAAGAGAGCAAAGATCATGGGAAAACAATCTCCTCCAAAATTATGCGTTGTCTGCTTGTTCTCTGCAAATGCTTGGTGAAGCGGGAGGGAAATATTTCAGAGAGGTGTTTACTATATTGGGTATTCTTAACAAGCTGTGGTTTCGAACAGCCCCTGGGGCAGCTCACTTTGTCTCATCGCTTGGAATGATCTCTGCCAGTGTGGGGCCTTTTACAGAGAGGAGGGGATGGGTTAGAGATGGATCTGAGCTATTAAATCGTGTGGTTTCTGGGGACTCAGCCTCCTGGTGGCTTTGTTGTATTGGGAGGGTAGGAAAGAAAAGGTGTATGAATCTGCCTGCTGCTCAGAAGAAATTGTTTCATTTCTTTTGCATTGCATATGTGTCTAAAACTTACTCCATGAGTTATGCTTATTTGTCATTCCTACCTTTTGTCAATTGCTTTACCAGATCTGTACCTATCTGCGATTAACATTACGGGGGGAGAGTTTTGTTTGGACTGAACTGAAGGACTTCAAGGCTAGTTGTGAAAGTTAAGGCACTTAGGGGAAAGAAAATCTATACATGATCTTGGCCAGTCACTTTGCCTCTCAGGCTTTAGTTCTTCCATTGTAAAACTAAAGCCACTGATCACCCACTTAGTAATTTTGCTCAGTGCAACACCTTTATTGAGAGCTGCTATTTGCCAGGAATGTTCTAGGTACTTGGAACAGATTAATAAACACGAATCACTTCCCGTAAGGGGGAGTGGGTGGGAGGATTGGGATTGCAATTGTTCACAGGGTGATCTAGAGAAGGAGGCATTGGACAAAGACTTGACCAGTGAGACGGGACAAGCTTTCGAGGCAGAGTGAACAGCCAGGACAATGGCCCTGCATCCAGGGTGAGCCTCATCCTTGGAGGAGCAGCAAGGGGGCCGGTGTGGCTGGAGTGGCAGGGCAGGTGTGGAGGGGGAGAGTATGAGGTGGAAGGCCCAATGGGAGGTGGAGACAGCTCTGCAGATGCCCTGCTTGGCAAATGCTGCTTGGGCTGGGTTTCAAGCCCCATTCATGCCTGAGGCCATGAGCAGCCTACAGAATGTGTGGAATTGGTTGGGGGGAGGGGGTGGCCCTGAGTAGTCCCTCATCAATTTATCTAAAAAGGAAAGATGGAAGTCTCCTTTCCCTAGGCCACCATGGCTTTGGCTTCACTGGGATTGCTGACAGCCTCTGTGCACACAAGTCCAATTTCTGAAGCCCCACTACCTCTAACTCCTTCCATGCAGGCCCATGCTTCCATACAGAAGGCTCCCAGAGTCTCACATGTTCACAAGTGACCACAGTGGTCTTTCTGGCTCCCCAGGGCATCGTTTTTCTTTGCCACTTCCAAAGCTTGCCAGCATCACTGAGAGCATGTCATAACCAGAGGTGCCTCTAGGTCTTTGTACAGAGCTCTTGCCCCCAGGGTCAACTGTCTGTTCTATCAATCAACTGTCTGTCCTCTCAACTGTCTGTCCTCTCAACTGTCTGTCCTATCAACTGCCTGTTCTAGGGTATGATGGGCAGCACAGGCTCTCTTCTGAGGGTTCCTGACCCTTGTGGCAGACTCTGAGCTGGGACCCCTGTTGCAGAAGCATCCAGAGTGGAGGGAGCAGAACATGACTATTGGAGTCAGAAAAAACAAGACCTACACTGAATCCATTTTGCAATTAGCTTTTAGTTTTACAGTGAATTGGCTGTGCAATGATGGGCTTGTTGCCTAATGTTTTGTGTTTAAAATGGGAATCATGGGCCGGGTGCAGTGGCTCAAGCCTGTAATCCCAGCACTTTGGGAGGCCGAGGCGGGTGGATCACAAGGTCAAGAGATCGAGACTCCTGGTCAACACAGTGAAACCCCGTCTCTACTAAAAATACAAAAAATTAGCTGGGCATGGTGGTGCGTGCCTGTAATCCCAGCTACTCAGGAGGCTGAGGCAGGAGAATTGCCTGAACCCAGGAGGTGGAGGTTGTGGTGAGCCAAGATCGCGCCATTGCACTCCAGCCTGGGTAACAAGAACAAAACTCCATCTCAAAAAAAAAATGGGAATCATAATAGCACCTCATCCCTGCTCATGACAGTTTTGTTAGGAGTAAATGACACAATTTATATTAAGCCCTTAGCACAGTGGCCGGCACATACTAATCAATCTATAAATATAGATTTTAAACCTTCCAAATTTTCTGGAGCAGTACTAATCTAAAATATTTTCTTGAGAAGCAGGTGTGAAGTACAGATTGGTACATTTCTATTGTTTAAGTTGGTGATGTATAGCAAGAGATTTAAAGGGGTTTTATCCTATTATGTAGAATTTCTGCTTCTTGATCATACTGTGGAAATTTCCAAGACTGTGAACAAAGATGAATGTGTAACAATGTTTGCCACAGTATTTTTAATAATAGTAAAAAGATGATGGCAACTACATGTTCAATGATATGTGTAGTAGGTAAAAATAATTATGTATTCTATTTCTGCTGTATGCAGAGATAGAATATTATGCAGCCATTAAAAAATAAGCTCTACAAAGGATCTTTAATGAAATGATAAAATCCTTGTAATGTAGCTTTAATTGGAAAGTTTGGGATGCAAAATTATATACAGTGTGATACACAAATGGATAAAAATGTATCCTCTGTTACTGGTAGAGACTGAAAAGAAATATGAATGAAAATATTAATAATGATTATTTCTGGGTGGTAGGACTGCAGATGTCTTTAGCTTCTTCTTTGACCTTTTTAAAGTCTCCAAAATGAACATGGATTACTTTTTTAAGAAGAAAAAAAGCAATGCACTTTAAACAGTGTGGTAAGTATACACATACTTATCAGACCATGTGTCTGGAATTTTATTTGGAAAATATGGTTACAGTAAATATAGGTCAACTACTTTCCAAGATTTTTTAATTGGAAACTTTTGAAAAACTTTAAAATAAATTATTTCCTGGGCTATATCTGGATGTGAGGGGAAAATAAAATTTTAAAGGAGATGGGGTAATGCTTTCAACATTCCCATGTACAAATAACTATCTTCTTGGCTTTTGGGATGGTATTAGGGTGGGGTCTCTTTTTTCTTTTTTTCTTGCAATAACTCAGAGGTCTCCAGGATCATCAGGGCCAAGGGACAAACTTAACTTTAGAGAAACAGCTTTCCCTGACTTCAGGATTTTATCAGTTTGGCAACAGGAAATGCGGATGGAAACTACTTTCTTTCTGGGACTGGCATTCCTTGACCGATATAGCTAAATCAGGCAACCATATTTCAAATAGTGTACTTTATTTTTAGAAAGCTTCAAATAAAGAAACTCCCAGTACAAAAATAACATTAAAATGGCATAGTGCAGCACTTCTCAAGCTTTAGCAGTCACAAAAATCACCCGAGCAGCTTGAAAAAAATGTGGCTGGAGTTGAAGATTCTGCATTTCCATCCAGCTCCTGGGTTGTGGTGGTGCTCCCAGGCAGTGGCAGTACTCCCGGGTGGTGGTGGTGGTGCTCCCTGGTGGTGGTCCTCCTTGTTGGTGGTGCTCCCGGTGGTGGTGCTCCCTGGTGGTGGTAGTACTCCCAGATGATGGTGGTGCTCCCAGGCAGTGGCAGTACTCCCGGGTGGTGGTGGTGGTCCTCCTTGTTGGTGGTGCTCCTTGTTGGTGGTGCTCCCAGTGGTGGTGGTGCTCCCTGGTGGTGGTCGTGCTCCCTGGTGGTGGTCCTCCTTGATGGTGGTGCTCCTTGTTGGTGGTGCTCCCGGTGGTGGTGGTGGTGCTCCCTGGTGGTGGTAGTACTCCCAGGTGATGGTGGTTCTCCTTGGTGGTGGTGCTCCTGGGTGGTGGTGGTGCTCCCTGGTGGTGGTCGTGCTCCCTGGTGGTGGTCCTCCTTGATGGTGGTGCTCCTTGTTGGTGGTGCTCCCGGTGGTGGTGGTGATGCTCCCTGGTGGTGCTAGTACTCCCAGGTGATGGTGGTTCTCCTGGTGGTGGTGCTCCTGGGTGGTGGTGGTGCTCCCTGGTGGTGGTCGTGCTCCCTGGTGGTGGTCCTCCTTGATGGTGGTGCTCCTTGTTGGTGGTGCTCCCGGTGGTGGTGCTCCCTGGTGGTGATAGTACTCCCAGATGATGGTGGTGCTCCCAGGCAGTGGCAGTACTCCCGGGTGGTGGTGGTGGTGCTCCCTGGTGGTGGTCCTCCTTGTTGGTGGTGCTCCTTGTTGGTGGTGCTCCCGGTGGTGGTCGTGCTCCCTGGTGGTGGTCGTGCTCCCTGGTGGTGGTCCTCCTTGGTGGTGGTGCTCCTTGTTGGTGGTGCTCCCGGTGGTGGTGGTGGTGCTCCCTGGTGGTGGTAGTACTCCCAGATGATGGTGGTGCTCCCAGGCAGTGGCAGTACTCTTGGGTGGTGGTGGTGGTGCTCCCTGGTGGTGGTAGTACTCCCAGGTGATGTGGTTCTCCTTGGTGGTGGTGCTCCTGGGTGGTGGTGGTGCTCCTGGGCGTTGGTGGAGTTCCTGGGTGGTGGTGGTGGTGCTGCTGCTGCTGAAGGAGGACCACACTTTCATAGATTTCCCAGGCAGAGATGAGGTGCATGCTGGGATGTAGCCTTATCCCTTTACAAAGACTGCCACGGAGCATCACAGGCCCTAGTGCAGCTAACTCTGTGCATCAGAATCACCTCAGGTGCTTTCTAAATGCACAGTGACACACCTCAGCTCCAGCTTACAAGGTGTTGACCAGTGGGCTCAGGCATCCCTTTCTTAGAAGCTCTCAGGTGATTTGGAGGCACAGCTGTCCAGCAAGAGTTGAGAGCCCCCCCCCCGCCCCGTCTCCTTCTTGGTCCCTGGCTGTCCAGTCTTAGTGTGTGTGGCGGGGTTTCTGTACCTCTTGGCTGCCACTGCAGCCAAAGATACCTAAGGAGCATATTTTCAGCTGTAGGTATCTTTGTTCTAGAAGAATCCCCAGAATGAGGGCCCTGACCCAGCTCTCCCAGCCCCACTGCCGAGTGGGCATTTCCCAGGCATACCTCCTGATTGACCCAGTGAGCAGCCATTTGGAAAACATTTGCAGATTAAAGTAGAATCTGGCATTTTTATGATACCCGCTCAATGCGTTAGGAAACTAGTAGAGGGTTTAGAAAACATTTATGGCTCGGGAAAACATGACTAAGAAGCTCCAGAAAGTTCTAAATTTGGATTTTCTTTCCAAGATAGAAGTTAATAAATGCTAAAAATTCAGTGCCCTGCCCTCTTTGTTAATAAAATGGAAATATCCAGGAAACTGTATACGAGAAAGTGGTTTAAATTCTGAAAGGACAATTATTTTTGGAGGCAAATAATTGTATTGATGGTTTTGTGGAGAGATACAGAAAGATAATAATTCACAACAGCAAATAACATAATGAGAATCTCTTGTCAACTGTTTCTCTTTCTCCTGAAGTTGCCCTTCGGGTGCCAGCCACTAGGCACCAGGCTCAGGGTACTTTCTTGCTCTCACTACTCCCTTCTCCTCATGATTCAACCCCAGCCGCGAACTTGTGTAGATCTCTCTCTCTCTAAAAAAAGGCTCTGTAGTTAACAGTAGGTCACTGGCAGGGTAGCCTCTGCTCACTGTTACTTGCTCACACTGTTTAGGGTCTCACCCCGCCCATATCTTGCTAATTACGTTATTCACCCAACCAAAGTAGATCTCTCTCCAGTGGAGATTCTGCTAATATTTTCTTTATATTTGCCACAAGTACATAATACAGTTTTAAATTGTACAGATGATCACCCTATAAGAGCAGAATCTAAGTCTTTCCCATCTTTGTATCTCTGGCAAAGGCATTCAGCATGAAGCTCTGTACATAGTGGACAATTCAATATGTATTTGCTGACTCGAAATAGCAAACCCAGAAAGGAGATGTTTACTTGGTCACCTAGACAGAACAGGTTTCAGCAATCAGACTTCAGATGAGATGGAATTGGTAGAACAGGCACTCTGAAGCAATAAGACATGAGCCAGTGAGGAGTGGGATGGAATATCATAAACGAAGGCCAAAGGTTTTGCATTCAGGGCAGAAGAGCAAGAGCACAGCTCAGGTGTGCGCAGACATAAGGAGAAAGTGATTTCAGTCACATGTGAAGGACCAGATGAGAAGAGGGAGCTGGGATTACTTCTGCTCACCAAACATCCAAAACCAAACTGGTGGATCCGGGTGGTGTGCTGTTTTAGTGATGACCATTACACACAATTTTTTTAATACTTTAAGTTCTGGGGTACATGTGCAGAACTTGCAGGTTTGTTACATAGGTATGCACATGCCATGGTGGTTTGCTGCACCCATCAACCCATCATCCATGTTAGGTATTTCACCTAATGCTATCCCTCCCCTAGTCCCTCACCCTGCTGGCAGGCCCCAGTATATGATGTTCCCCTCCCTGTGTCCTTATGTTCTCATTGTTCAACTCCCACTTATGAGTGAGAACATGCAGCCTTTGGTTTTCTGTTTCTGTGTTAATTTGCTGAGAATGATGGTTTCCAGCTTCCTCCATGTCCCTGCAAAGGACAGGAACTCATCCTTTTTAATGGCTGCATAGTATTCCATTGGTGTATATGTGCCACAGTTTCTTTATCCAGTCTATCACTGATGGGCATTTGAGTTGGTTCTGATTCTTTGCTGTTGTGAACAGTGCTGCAATAAATACATGTGTACATATGTCTTTATAGTAGAATGCCAGTATTGGGATTGCTGGGTCAAGCAGTATTTCTGGTTCTAGAAATTTGAGGAATAGCCACACTGTGTTGCACAATGGTTCAACTAGTTTACAGTCTCACCAACAGTGTAAAAGTGTTCCTATCTCTCCACATCCTCTCCAGGTCTGTTGTTTCCTGACTTTTTAATGATCGCTATTCTAACTGGCATGAGATGGTATCTCATTGTGGTTTTGATTTGCAGTTCTCTCATGACCAGTGATTAAGAGCTTTATTTCATGTTTCTTGGCCTCATGAATGTCTTCTTTTGAGAAGTGTCTGTTATATCCTTCACTCTCTTTTTAGTGGGGTTGTTTGTTGTTTTCTTGCAAATTTGTTTAAGTTGTTTGTAGATTCTGGATATTAGCATTTTGTCAGATGGATAGATTACAAAAATGTTCTCCCATTCTGTAGGTTGTCTGTTCATGCTGATGATAGTTTCTTTTGCTGTGCAGAAGCTCTTTAGCTTAATTACATCCCATTTGTCAATTTTGGCATTTGTTGCAATTGCTTTGGTGTTTTAATCATGAAGTCTTTGCCCATGCCTATGTCCTGAATGGTACTGCCTAGGTTTTCTTCTAGGATTTTTATGGTTTTAGGTTTTATGTTTAAGCCTTTAATCTGGGCGGGGCGTGTTGGCTCATGCCTGTAATTCCAGCACTTTGGGAGGCCAAGGCGGGCGGATCATGAGGTCAAGAGATAGAGATCATCCTGGCCAACATGGTGAAACCCTGTCTCTACTAAAAATACAAAAAATTAGCTGGGCATGGTGGTGTGCACCTGTAGTCCCAGCTACTCAGGAGGCTGAGGCAGGAGAATTGCTTGAACCCAGGAGGCGGAGGTTGCAGTGAGCCAAGGTCATACCACTGCATGTCAGCCTGCTGCCTGGGATGGAGTGAGACTCTGTCTCAAAAAAAAAAAAAGACTTTAGTCCATCTTGAGTTAGTTTTTGTATAAGGTGTAAGAAAGGGGTTCAGTTTCATTTTTCTGCATATGGCTGGCCAGTTTTCCCAGCACCGTTTATTAAATAGGGAATCCTTTCCCCATTGCTTGTTTTTATCAGGTTTGTTGAAGATCAGATGTTTGTAGATGTGTGGCCTCTGTTCTGTTCCATTGGTTTGTGTTTCTGTTTTGGTACCAGTACCATGCTGTTTTGTTACTGTAGCCTTATAGCTTATAAGCTTTGTAGCCCTCTTCTTCCCAGTATTTTCCCGTCCCCTGTCTGTATCACCTGTACCATCTGGACGGGTGGTAACGTATGTTGCTGCAAGGGTACCTGCTTTGCCGCTTCTGTGATCTGCTTTGTTCTTATGTCTCCAGGAGAAGCCAGTCATCGGGGAGTAGAAAAGTGGGGTCCAGCAGACTCTGCTTCATGTGTGGCCTCACTCAGCAGCTGTCCCCTGCTGCCGGCATCCAGCATTCTTCTCTCTTCTGGTCCATTCAGTTAGGGCTTTTCCCACTGAGACATGTTAGCCACAGCAGAGCCTCATATATAAATTCATAAGCTTTTTGGCAGAGAATGTCCCTGCTTCCTTTGAACACAAAGTTTTCACCCTTGAACCACCTGGACTTTGAGCTACATGAAGGTGGAGCATGAGCTGACCCAGTAGCTGGCAGCCCCCAGGGGACAGTGTCAGTGGGCAGAGCCCCTGCTATGTGGAGAGACGACAGAAAACCCTGCCTGACTCCCATCTCCCCAGTCAACAAACAGCAGACTTTTAGGTACAAATGGCCTCCCTGCTTCTTGCCCTCTTTGGCAAAGAAATGCAGAGATTCTAGAAGCCTGAACAGGAGGGAAATGTTTCCTGGCAGGGGGTACCACTCCTGACCTGACCAAGCGATGGCTTACGTGGCGGTGCCCAGCTCTTCTGGAGGTTGGAGTGTGAAGTCATTGAGATTTGACAGGATAAAGAGGTGTTGCATGAAGGATGGGAAAATGGGAAAATATCAAAGATTGGAAGCCAAGAAGATCAAATGGATGTAGTTGGTGGAAAAAGGGAAACAGAGCAAAAGATGTGAGGGAAAGCAGAAGACCGAGGCGCTCTCAAATTTTCTTCAAATAGTGCTTAGTTTCCCAAACATTTCAAAGGGAACACAGATGGAGCTCAGCTTCGAGCAGTTCAAAGGATCATCAACCCATAACCAAATATAAACCCTAGGCAGGTCTGTCCTTTGTGGGCTTGGTTTTTGGGGGGTGGGGATGGGTGGCTTGGTTTGTTTGAGACAGGATCTCTCTCTGCTGCCCAGGCTGAGTGAAGTGCTGTGATCTCGGCAAACTGCAGCTTTGACCTCCTGGGCTCAAGAGACTCTCCCGCCTCAGCCTCCTGAGTAGCTGGGACTACAGGTGTGTGTCACCACACCTGACCCTTTGGTTTTAACACAAGAACCTAAAGAAGTCAAAGGGAAAGAACGACTTTAAGAAGTCTCAGTATTAGATATAGCAGCTATAAGCAACATGGCTACATTCAAATCCTGATTCTAACATACTAACTATAAAAAAATCTAGCTCCAAGACAATCGAGGAAATGTGAGTATCAAGTGGATATTAACTAGTGATAAGAAAACCTTATTAATTTTGTCAGGTGTGATTATATTTTTTTTTAAAAAAGAAAGGCTATCAGTTAGGACTTCCAAACTATAGCAAAATGACATGATATTTAAAATGTGCTTTAAAATAGTCCAGAAAAAAATTGTGTGTATGTGTGTGTGAGAGAGAGAGAGAGTATGAGAGAGTGTATGTGTGTGTCTGTTTATGTGTGAGAGAGAACAAAGAAAGATCAGAAGAATATTGAAATCATCATTAAAACTGGAAAAGGGGTAAACATAGGCTCACTATCACATTTTCTCTCCTTTTGTCTGTGTTTGATGTGCTTCATAATAAGAGATTTTTTTCCTTCTAAGAAGTCTGTATTGACTTAGTCACATCAACACGTTAGCAGCAGGTACTGTGAGAGACAGCGTCCCACTCAGCCCTCTGAGCACCGCATTCCATTGACTTGACTAAACAGAATATACAGCATGCTGTAAACAGATCTGCAATATACAGTTTTGGGAGAAGTTGCCACAGGCACAAGTTCTGTGCAGGCAGCCCAGGATGGTAGGGGCACCTTTCTCTCTGCTGAAGATGTTTACTTTTTTTTTTTTTTTTTTTTTGCAATTAACATAATTTTAAAGATTGATACATCAGGCATTCTGCCCAGAGGTCTTGGTTTTACAAGCAGTGTAAAAATTCGCCACTGGTGGCCAGATGCTCTCCTGTGTTGGATCATTCATGTGCAATTCACAGACCCACTCACTGCTCAACCAGGAGCAAATGGAGGAGGTGGCAGGCCAGCCTGTGCCAGGACTGACTGATAGAGCAAGACTGGGCAAGACTGTCCCGGGAAGAGAACATCTCCTCCTGTTTCAAAGGCATCTGCAGGACAGTCTCCTGTGGGTACAACCTAAAGCCTCAGGCACAAGGGTCCCAAGTCCCTGTGGTTTTACCCTGCAGCTTCTTTGCTTGGTACCACCTCCTTGGACCAGGAGAAAAACTCACTGTGTGCTATTCTGACCCTTCGACTTTATTCCCTAAATCTTCTCCAAAGTCTTCCTTCTGCCTCTTTTCTTTCTCGACTCTGAAAACTGTCAGCACATTTTGCCACTTTTAGGGTTTTATCTGAATTATTAGCATCATTCTTTGGTTGTCAGATGAGATGGTCCCTGTTAACACTAAGACTGGAGGTGTATATTCCAGTGTCTCTAATTTATTCCTATGAATAACAAATCCAAGAGTCCTTTGAACACATGCAAGCTACTAGACATGCATGTGTGATTAATATTGATACCTGTAACAAGAACTCCAGTTCATGGCAAGGCATAGAGTCATATTTTGCTCTCATTTGTGGGCTAAGGAGTCATAGGTGGATAAATCATAGCACTTCAGAGTTAGCAGAAGCTTTAGGGGATGTTTATTACGGTGCTCTAGCCTGCGCCCAAATCTACCCACATCGAACAGGATCAAGTAACTGAGTCATGAATAGTTTCATGACTTGAACCTCTTTTAGGGGTGAAAAGTGAGGCTTAGGTGAGGGCACCTACAGCAAGTGCAGCGTGGATCCTGATTTAGATAAAGGGGCCGGTTTAGGGAGCAAGGTGCCTGTATCTAGTATAGATCACAGCATAATGAGAAGGACATTGTATTTTAAAGTTATTTTTGCATCGTAATGTTACATTCTAATGTTTCCTCATGATCAGGCTCTGTATTCAGTTCCTACAACATTTACTTCATTATTTCACTACTCAAACAATGGCTTTTAAAGTCAGCCATTTGCATACCTAGAAAGTAATGGCTTCTGTCACCTCTGGTTGAACAAATTTGAAACTTTTACAAAATTCCAGAAAATAGCAATATAATATGCCAAAAAGCTGGTTGAAACAGATAGGTTTTTAAACATGTATTTTATAAACATTATTAAATGAGTCATCTGATAAGTAAATCCAGTAAAATAAACCATGTTTTTAAAAGTATATATTAGAATACCAAGGAGAAAAAATGTTTACAAGTGCTAAATTATTAATCTTTTTTTCTGCTATTTGTTAAGAAACGTTCAGCTATTTTCTTTTCTTTTTATTATACTTTAAGTTCTGGGGTACATGTGCAGAGCATGCAGGTTTGTTACATAGGTATACACATGCCATGGTGGTTTGCTGCATCCATCCCCCCACCATCTACTTTAGGTATTCCTCCTAATGCTATCCCTCCCCTATCCTCCCACCCTCTGCTATCCCTCCCCTAGCCCCCCCAACCCCCCAACAGGTCCCAGTGTGTGATGTTCCCCTCCCTGCATCCATGCGTTCTCATTGTTCAACTCCCACATATGAGTGAGAACATGGGGTGTTTGGTTTTCTGTTCCTTTGTCAGTTTGCTGAGAATGATGGTTTCCAGTTTTATCCATGTCCCTGAAAAAGACATGAACTTATCTTTTTTATGGCTGCATAGTATTCCATGGTATATATGTGCCACATTTTCTTTATCCAGTCTATCATTGATGGACATTTGTGTTGGTTCCAAGTCTTTGCTTTTGTGAACAGTGCAATAAACATATGTGTGCATGTGTCTTTATAATAGAATGATTTATAATCCTTTGGGCATATACCCAGTAATGGGATTGCTGAGTCAAATGGTATTTCTACTTCTAGATCCTTGAGGAATCACCACGCTGTCTTCCATAAGGGTTGAACTAATTTACACTCCCACCAACAGTGTGAAGTGTTTCTATTTCTCCACATCCTCTCCAACATCTGTTGTCTCCTGATTTTTTAATGATTGCCATTCTAACTGGCATGAGATGGTATCCCAATGTGCTTTGATGATGAGCATTTTTTCATGTTTGTTGGCCTCATAGATGTCTTCTTTTGTAAAGTGTCTGTTCATATCCTTCACCCACTTTTGAATGGATTTGTTTGTTTTTTTCACATAAATCTGTTTTAGTTCTTTGTAGATTCTGGATATCAGCCCTTTGTCAGATGGGTAGATTGAAAAATTTTTTTCCTATTCTGTTTGTTGCCTGTTCGCTCTAATGAATGTTTCCTTTGCTGTACAGAAGCTCTGGAGTTTAATTAGATCCCATTTGTCTATTTTGGCTTTCATTGCCATTATTTTTGGTGTTTTGGCCATGAAGTCCTTGCCTATGCCTGTGTCCTGAATGGTTTTGCCTAGGTTTTCTTCTAGGGTTTTTATGGTGTTAGGTCTGACATTTAGATCTTTAATCCATTTGGAGTTAATTTTAGTGTAAGGTGTCAGGAAGGGGTCCAGTTTCTGTTTTCTGTGCATGGCTAGCCAGTTTTCCCAACACCATTTATTAAACAGGGAACCCTTTCGCCATTGCTTGTTTTTGTGAGGTTTGTCAAAGATCAGATGACTGTAGATGTGTGGTGTTGCTTCTGAGACCTCTGTTCTGCTCCATTGGTCTATGTCTCTGTTTTGGTACCAGTACCATGCTGTTTTTTATTACTGTGGCCTTGTAATATAGTTTGAAGTCAGGCAGCATGTTGCCTCCAGCTTTGTTCTTTTTGCTTAGGATTGTTTTGGCTATGCGGGCTCTCTTTTGGTTCCATATGAAGTTTTAAGTGTTTTTTTCAGTTCCATGAAGAAGGTCATTGGTAGCTCGATGGGGATAGCACTGGATCTATAAATTACTTTGGGCAGTGTGGCCATTTTCACGATGTTGATTCTTCCCAACCATGAGCATGGAATGTTTTTCCATCTGTTTGTGTCCTCTCTTATTTCCTTGAACAGTGGTTTGTAGTTCTCCTTAAAGAGGTCCTTTACATCCTTTGTTAGTTGTATTCCTAGGTATTTTATTCTCTTTGTGGCAATTGTGAATGGGAGTTCACTTTTGATTTGGCTCTCTGTGTGTTAGTGGTGTATAGGAATGCTTGTGATTTCTACACACTGATTTTGTATCCTGAGAGTTTGTTGAAGTAGCTTATCAGCTTCAGGAGATTTTGGGCAGAGAAGATGGGGTCTTCTAAAGATACAATCATGTCATCTGCCAATAGAGACAATTTGACTTCCTCTTTTCCTATTTGAATACCCTTTATTTCATTTTCTTGCCTGATTGCTCTGGCTAGAACTTCCAGTACTATATTGAATAGGAGTGGTGAGAGAGGGCATTCTTGTCTAGTGCCAGATTTCAAAGGGAATGCTTCCAATTTTTGCCCATTCAGTATGATAATGGCTGTGGGTTTGTCATAAATAGCTTTTATTATTTTGTGATACATACCATAGATATCTAGTTTATTGAGAGTTTTTAGCATAAAGGGCTGTTGAATTTTGTCAAAGGCCTTCTCTGCATCTACTGAGATAATCATGCAGTTTTTGTCTTTGGTTCTGTTTATGTGATGGATTACATTTATAGACTTGTGTATGTTGAACCAGCCTGGCATCCCTAGGAAGAAGCCTATTTGATCATGATGAATAAGCTTTTTGATTTGCTGTTGCATTCTGTTTGCCAGTATTTTATTGAAGATTTTTGTGTCAACGTTCATCATGAATATTGGCCTGAAGTTTTCTTTTTTAGTTGTGTCTCTGCCTGATTTTGGTATTAGGAATATGTCGGTCTCATAAAATGAGTTGGGGAGGATTCCCTCTTTTTGTATTGTTGGAATCGTTTCAGAAGGAGTGGTACCAGCTCGATGATGAGCTATTTCTAAATAGTCATTTGTCTGAAAAAGTAAATCAGACTGGCTGTTAAAATTAAAGCTTTTCTTCACACTTTATGTCCTTTTTTTCTTCATATTTACTGGCTTTCACACTATTTCTTGTGCAGTCGCTGATAATATATTTACATATGTAAATGAAAATTGACCATATAATTTACATACATTGATGAAAATTGATCATATATTCAAATATGTTACATAGATATAATTGAAGCCAGCTGAACATTTTCCCCAAAGATTAATGTATGAACAAAGAAACTAATGTTATAATTGAAGATAGAAATGTCTGTAGATTAATAAATTGATAGATATCTGTCTGGGTATAAGTTTAATCCTAGGGTTCAAGTTAAAAGGGGTGACATATATCCTTATTGTCTATCTTTTGCTCCTCTTAGCATCAGATGACAGTGAATGTTAAATAGACATCAAAGATATCCTTGCCAATGTGTTAGCCAACCAATACAATAATTTCACTTTCTGTATGGTAACATCTTTTGTCAGCTGAAAGTGCCCAAGTCTGGCCAGGAGTGGTGGCTGACGCCTGTAATCCCAGCACTTTGAGAGGCTGAGGCAGGCAGATCACAAGGTCAGGAGTTCGAGACCAGCCTGACCAACATGGTGAAACCCCATCTCTACTAAAAATAGAAAAATTAGCTAGGCGTGGTGGCACACGCCTGTAATCCTAGTTACCCAGGAGGCCGAGGCAGGAGAATTGCTTGAATCCAGTAGGTGGAGGTGCAGTAAGCTGAGATTGCACCATTGTACTTCAGCCTGGGCGACAGAGTGAGACTCCATCTCAAAAAAAGAAAGAGAAGTGTGCATAAGTCTGTAGGACAATGGCCCTTAGTCTTTTTTGGGTGTGTGTCTCCTTCAAATCCCATCACCTTGGCAGGTGCCTTTGCAATCTGCACATACAGGTTTCTAAGCTTCATTGTAATAATGTTGGAATTCTTTGTACATGAGGAAAACAAGGGTGTGCAGAGGAGCAAGTATGGGTTGTGAACATAAATAGTCTAGATTTGAATTCTGTCTCCACATGGGCAGGGCTTTAAATATCAGTCTCAAGTTCCACATCTGTAGAATGTAGATAATAACACACAGCTGCTGTGAGGGTTAGTGGGCACACTCTTTAAAGAGCATTGTACCTAATAGGGACAC
This sequence comes from Saguinus oedipus, assembly GCA_031835075.1. Lineage (NCBI taxonomy): Eukaryota > Metazoa > Chordata > Mammalia > Primates > Cebidae > Saguinus > Saguinus oedipus. The sequence goes on along the minus strand of CM063172.1, from coordinate 169,350,152 downwards.
AGTAAATAGTCACTATAATTATCATTGTGGTTATTTCACGCATGTTATTTCCTCAGTTCAGCAGACATATATTGAGCCTCTGCTATGTACTAGATATGGTGACAATTACTGGCAATAAAGAGATGAAGAAGTTAGAATTGTTGTACTCTAGAAGCTTCTAATCCATTGGAGAAGACAAATAGGTTATGCAGTGTGGTCAGTGATATAATGAAAGGCACCTCAGAGGGATGGCAGAATTGGGGCGTTTCATAGGATAATTACCAAAGACAAGATGCCATTGGCCATGGCTGGTGCCAGCATCCCAGGGAAGATAAGACCTAAGCTAAGATGGACCAGCCAATACATCACAGAAAACCCAAAGGCCCAAGGGCTCAAAGATGAAGCAGTGTAAGACCACCAGGTGAGAGCGCCAGGGCCATCCTGGAGGGGAGATATTTTGGGGTCAGTTTTTTTATACGAGTGAACTCTTCCAGTTTATTTGTTCTAAAAAGTTCCACAAGGGAGGCAGAGACTGAGCAGAATTTTCAAGTGTGGGTTTTGCTTCAAGAGACCGGAAGGGATAAACAATACCTTTTATAGGTGAGCTAGGTGGAATGGGCAAGTTACAAGGACAGGATAAGGACAGGTAGGTTGATCAGAAAGGTAAGTGGGCATGGGACTTAGAAGGACATTGAAAATCTGGCTAAGGAGTTTGGCTTTTATTCCATGGGTAAAAAGCAGGAGTGGGAGAGACTGCAAGGAGGTATCGCAGTTACACAGATCTGCGCGGGGCAGTGGCACTCATGATGGGGCTAACGTGCAGTGAGGGATGGGACAGAGGGAAGGGACAGAAACAGAAGACACTGGAAAGAATAATGAAAAGAGCTGACATCTTGCCAGATGTGGTGGTTCAGGGGAGGAAGCAGGGAAAGGAGGTGCCAAGATTTCCCCTGGGAAATTATCTAAAAAGGTGGCGCCTTCAGCAGAAAATAATCATATTGTGCAGGGCAGGGAGGTAGAGTGGGTGATGAGAAATGGCTGAACTAAGTTTTAGTGTTAATTCTAAAGTGATGCTAGACAAAGAACGAGGCTTGAAACTCAGATCCCAGAGGAGAGAAGGTGATATCAAGGGCCATTTTACTTCCGCGTGCATGTATGTGTTAGTCTTTTCAGTCACTCATCCATTCATTCATTCATTTGCTCTTCTGGCACTGGTTAACTGTTTTGCTATTCATTCATCTACCCATTCTTCTATGCTACGCTATGCTCTGCTACCTTACGCTTTGCTACGCTATTCTTCATTTATTCTATCCTTATTAGAATCCCCATTCAGTGCTAGGCATAATAGTATTAATAAAAGGGGCAAGACATTTGCCTACTCACAAGGAACTCACTGCTGAAAAGTGCCATTTTTACTTGTGAGCATCTCGATTTTCACCAACTTCTCCTCAAATGACCACCTCAGTTTCCTTTTCTGTAGATAGAAGCTGCCAAAGCTGGATGTAGAACTGACATGTTTCAGGTTTGCTGTGAAGTAAAGGCCCATGAGAAGGGAATGTGGAATTACATTTTCTGACCATTCTAAGACATTTGTTTCTTTTAAATTTAAAACAGATAGAAAGGGCATTTGCCAGATAGTTTTGCAGACAGAGATCATATTTGAGTGGGACTTCCAAGTAAGTGCAGCCCTGAGGTATTACTGTACTGGGGTTATCTGCTGAGGACACCCTGAATTTGGGGCGGAACCAAAGCATCCCCCTCCAGGCAGGTACGGCCCTGCTTGTCCAGTCTGCTGCGGTGGAACTGGCTGGAGGAAAGCAAGCCCTGCAGGGGTCTGTCTACGGAAATCCTATCCAGGTCCCTGTGCTTGTTTTGCACATGAATCTTCTCTGTGCATCTGGTCAATAGTTTATTCCCAAGAATGTGAGGTCATTGTTGGCCAGGGTACTTCAGCCCTTGGAATTTGGTCTTTAACTCCTGCGTGAGTGTCTGGTTGTCTGGATTTCTTGTGTCTTTGGTGTCCCCAGGGCTTGCCTCCAAGGAGGCTGGTGTGGGGAGACACAGCAGGGTAGAGCTGAGGACATGGGGAAGGACTCTGAATTCTCTGCTGCGGGGTCATGATTTACAAACATCATCTTCATGTATTGCACGTGTCGGCAGGGGCACCTGCTAGGGTGCTTTTTCCTGCCTCTTTTAAAGCGCTCTCCCCATTCCCAGAGATTAGTCTCTGCCACCTGGGCAGGGGAAGTGTAATTTCAATTCTGACTAGAATGATCTCTGGAGGAGCTTTTGGAAGAGCTCAGTCTCTTTGTGTCACTTGCCAGAGGCAGAGCAGTCAGACTCCAGGAAATACACATCACGTTTTGTCCCAGGTGAGTTTGCCCCTGTGGACTGCAACTCCCAGAATCTGGTGTCACTAGTGTCCCTGGCACGGTGTGATCTGCAGGTAGTGGGAAGACCCCTGTCCTCGTCCCAGCGCCGCCCCCGGCAGGATGGTCTGCTCCTCAAACAAAACCCTCATTTGTTTATGTAGCAGCAAGGAGCCCTTGGCTGTGTGCAGGTGTCTCGAACTCTTTGTCTTTACCAGGGCTTTAGTCTCTTTATACCAACCCATCTACCATAGTACTTAGCACACAAAAGACATGTGCTGGTGCCTGCTATTGGTTGAACTCAGAAATCTATGGGCTCTCCGTGAGGCCTGGGATGAGAAAGCAGCTTGGATTGCACTCTGGTTAGCTGGTGCTGTGTAACAAACCACCCCAAGACCGGGTGGCGTAGAGCAACAAGTATTTCATTATGCTTATGGATTCTGTGGGACCAAAATTCAAACATGGTACACTAGGGATGGCTCATCTCTGTTCCACAAAGCCTGGGGCCATGCCTGGGATGATGTGAGATTTGAGGCCAGGGGTCCTCCAGCAGAGTGTCCTCATGAGGCTTTGAGGTATGGCTTGGTGGTGCTAGGGCAGCTGACTTGTAATCTGAAGGCTCAGAGTTCCAAGAGTGAGTGTTCTAGTAGGCATGGCCTTCTTTTTTTTGAGACAGAGCTTCACTTTTGTTACCCAGTCTGGAGTGCAATGGCGCAATCTCAGCTCACTGCAACCTCCGCCTCCTGGGTTCAGGCAATTCTCCTGCCTCAGCCTCCTGAGTAGCTGGGATTACAGGCACGCGCCACCGTGCCCAGCTAATTTTTTGTATTTTTAGTAGAGATGGGGGTTTCACCATGTTGACCAGGATGGTCTCGATCTCTTGACCTCATGATCCACCCACCTTGGCCTCCCAAAGTGCTGGGATTATTGGTGTGAGCCACCGTGCCCGGCTCCAGCATGGCCTTTCATACCCATCCTTGGGGTTCACAGAGCATCACTCTCACCACCCTCCATTGGTCAGAGCTGTCACAGACCTTCCAGAGTCAAAGGGAGGGAGGTCTCACCTGTGACGGAAAGCCAAAACATTGGGGGCCATGCTTTTAAACCACCTGTGGCCTAATCTGAATGAAAAATCTTCTTCGGTATCTGAGACAGAGCAGGTATGTGCTGGGCGGGAAAAGACACAGCCCTATAGCCATAGGAAGCAGATGGAGATTTGAAAACAAGTAATTAAATTCCAGGGAACCATTTCTGCATTCTGAGAGCTCCTTGGCTCCTTCTACTTCCTCTTCCAGGTAGGAGTGGCTATAAGAACTACAGGTGAATCCATCAGCAGTGCCACCCAGGGGCTGCACTGCATCTGGGCACAGGTATTTACATCATGCTCTGAGCACAAGGTTCAGACCCCACAGTCAGCCACAGCCTGAGAACTGTGAAGGATTTTAGCTCGAAGCTTCCTATAAGAAACCTCTTCTTGTCCCCAAGGGTCAATATTTCCCATGACTTCTCTCTGATGCAGAAACAAGAGGCTCAGAAGGGTTCCCCCTGGGCAGGGTTTAAAGGGGCTCTGCTACCAGAGGCAGTGGGGTTTAGCCTGGGTGCTGCTTCCTACTCCCAGAGAATTGAAGGTGGCTGAAGAAAGGCATTTTGGGGACTTGTCTTAAGGTCCTGAACTCGTGCTTATGGCTCTGGGAGGAGCTTATATTTGTTTGACCTTTTATTTGAACAGCTGTGGGGGATTTCCTGGTTTCACTTGGGGATTGTGGTGTGTGTGTCTGAAGTGTACTATAAACTGATTTTGCCCCGTGAGTATCTCTTTAATGCTTTACAGATAAAGTTAATCATCTGTGCATCATCAGTAACAATGACTGCAAAAAACTAGAGGAGGAAACATTGAGGCTATTTTGAGCAGCCTTTAAAAAAAGTCAAATAATTTTGAGTTCCCTAAGATTTCCCAGCTCTCCTGGTTGTCTGATCATTTGCCGATGGAAGAGCATTTTCTCATTAGGAGGTTGAGCCAGGAATATCCTCAGTGCAAGTGGCGTGACTTCCATGGAATCTGTGTTCATTACTCAGACTTGCAACCTGAGTCTCTCAGGAGGGGCCACTGACTTTAGTGCTAGAAAATGCCCTCAGAAGAATATTCTATACTCTGTCTCATGCTGCTTTCAGTACAAGGAAAGCCCTTTATCTGATTCTGAAACTTTGAGGAAGAGACCTAGTACCCACAGGGTCAGAAGTTGCACCAAGAAATACCTTCCTGTGTTACCTGTAAGAGAGTTCATTTCTCTTTTGAGGAAAACCCAAGATTAAAAGGGGCTGATAAAACCTAGAGGGTGAGTGAAGAGAAAGAGAATTAGGGGAGAAGGAGGAAGGTGACTGAGAACAGCATAGAAAGAATAAAAGGCACATTGGAGAAAATGCATTTTCTCAGGTAAATCACACACAAGAAAATGCTGGCTCCTGGTTTATTCTTTCAGGAATAAAATATCCAATTCTGATTCATTCAGGTGAGAGGCATGTTTGTGCAGCTATGGCAATAGCAGGTAGCCCTTATAGGAATCCGATTCAAACCTCAAGAATGATCCGCCCTATGCCTACCTTCCTTCCCAGGGTCCCCTCCTTTAAACATAGCCAAAGGTAGATAATTAGACCTGGGAAGCTTCGGCAAAGCCAGATTCCTCCTATAAAGTATCCCCACACCACCACCCCCCGCCCCGTTGCAAATTATGGAGCCCTTTGGCAAAAGCCATCATCATCAGATAAGATCTTGAAACTCCAGTGGCTATGAAATCTCATCGTCATGCCGCCCAGCCTGGTTTCTAACATCTGGTGGGGCTTATTATTTATTTACTTACTATAATTTTGGCTGCAGCACAGAGATCAGCCCCTCAGGCACCTCTTCAAGTAACATGGCTCCTGAACCTCCCAGAATGATTTACCACCTACAAAAACCTCTGAAAACATAGTGTGTGCACACACATAAACATAAAAAAAAATCAAGTCCAAAAATTGTAAATGAAACAGGAGATGACTGGTTGATAAATGGCAAGCTTCTAGATATTCTTTGGTTTCCACATAGAAATGTATATTTCTGTCCTTCCTGCTAGGCCGTGGGCTTCCGGAGTGAAATGCCTCGGAATTTCAGTGTCTCTGGAGTAGCTCTATGCATGGCTAATGGGAGGCCCTAAGTGATGGACAGGGGATAAATAGCAAGCTGGAGGTGAGTCTTTGGTTCACCTTGGCAAAGTAGCGGGCAGGTTAAGGAAAGCAGCCAGGCTTTCAAGGACAAGCAGGCTTATCCAAGAGCAGAAAATGGGTATATGCTGGAGCCCCATGGTGGGCTGCAGGGAGTTACTACCTCCTGGATTTGTTTGAGAATTAACGTAAGTGTAGACCCATTTCCAGTCAGGCATCAGAAGGCTGGAGGAGGCACTGAGCCACGGCCTTGCTGAGATGCATGAGTGTCAATGTCTCATTGCTGTTGTCAAGACGGGATGTATGCTGGGCAGGGTAAGTATCCTGGGAACTCTGCACTCCCTGGACCTGGCTCCTACCACCTGATACTGTCAAAGCATGGTGGGTTGCTCCTGCGTTTCCATGTATTTGGCTTTTTGCATCTGCCATTGATAGAAGGAGCATGCACCCCCATCTGTCTGTTCCTGCTGTCTACCCCTTTCCTCTGTTTCTGGCTGAGTTTCTAGCTTATGAGGTAGAGACGGTATATTTTTTTCTTTAAAAAAATCACATTACATTTAAAAAACTTATGAATTTAATAACTGCCCAGTTTAAAGGTTTATTTCTAAGGTCCTTGAGTAGCCAAGTCTGACACATTGCCAAGAAAAAGAAGGTACTTAATAGACTCAGACTAACTGGCAATCCTTGAGCTCCCTGCATTAAAAGTTCTTGTCCTCCAGTGGGGATTGAACCTTACTTATCTATATCAAGTCCTTCTCTCAGGAGACTCTGGGAAGGCAGGGGCCGTGCCTGACTCGCTTGTGTATTCCCCTGGTCTAACTTAGTGCCTGGCTCACAGAGGACACCAAGCTGGTTAAAGAGGTCACGATCAGCCCTGAGTTGTGGTCTGGGATTCAGGCCGCCTTTGGAAGAGGTTCCAAAGACCTCAGAAGGGCCTTGGGGGTGTTGGGATTGCATAAAGTGCATGGGTTTGCGTTCTGTGAAGGTTGTTTCCCAAGATGGCTGCTACAATCCTGGCCGTCCTGATGCTCTTTTGACAGGTGACTTGTCTCTACTCCCATCCACAGGTGGAGTCCATTGCTCTTCCCCTCAAGCCTGGGCTGGCTGGAGGAACCATGTCAAGAAAGAGGGACCCTAAGAATGAGCCTCCACAAGCAAAGAGAAGCCTTGAAAGATGAAAGACCAAGAGTAGAGCGAGGCCTCGCGGAGGACAGACATCTGAGTGAGGCCACTGGGGGGTCTTCCAGAGGAGAGAACCCATGCAACGCATGTGAAGCAGGGACAAGCATCCCAACTGAGCCCTGCTCAGCCAACCCACAGAAGTGTGAGTAAATGGGGTGGGCTTCACTTTAAGCCACCAAGGTTTTGGCTAGTTTGTTATACTGCAATAGACCACAGATACAAACCGACCTAAATCCAAACTCCATTTCTGCACCTACCAATAGCATGATGGTGAATAATTGTTTTTAGCCTCTCCCCTCATATGTAAAATAACAATGCCCACCTAATAGAATTAGAACCTTGCCAGCCACACCTCCTACTTGGAATTGCCCACAGCCCAGCTGCAGGGTTGGTCTTAGGTGGTGTAGAACATGTTAAGTAGTTTTATCTCCTTAGCTGAGGGGACCGGAATTGGCTGCCTGACCCCAATGGCTCAGGTGAACCTGTTTGACTCACTCTTGAGATTATAAATGAAGAAGCCCAAAAACTGAAGTCAGGTAGTTGAGCCTTGGAGTTTTCAGACCATGTAGAGCCGAGGCCAGTGTCAGAGCCTCAGGGAACCAAAGTCACACGGGAACAGAAGCTAAGAGGGAGCTGGAACTCTGGGCACACAAGGGGTCCACAGAGCAGGTGTGCAGAGAGAAGCCCAGAGAGGCCACCTGGCTGCAGCCAGAGGCTAGGAATGGAGAGAGTGTCCCAACTCAATTTCCGGCCTTTGGTTCTAAGAGATTCCCTTGTGCCCTCTTTCACAAGCCTGTGTGTGTAGGAGTGTGTTGCTTCCTGCCAAGTCATCCCTAATTAAATGTGAAAATGTGTGCAAACGCCAGACACAAAGTGGATATGCAGTTCTTCAAGGTACAGTAGTGTTTTTTTTTTTTTTAAGTCATGGAGGAAGGGCACATTTATCTACTTTTCTCTCAACATCTGTATTCTTTTTTCTCCATAGGTTTGATAACATTAACCTGATGCCTGGAGTCTCAAAAGAAACCAGTTTTGCGGGTCAGTGTGACTCAGAAACTAACCTCTTTTAAAATTCACACACACACAGAAGGTGTTTTTCCCTTAGAGGCCAGAGTTCCGAGGAGTGAGGATGGGAGTTTGGCTGCCTCTGTCATGAATGTGCCCCTGCGCTGCCCACTGATGATGGGGAAATCTAAGCTTCAATATATAAGAAGCTTTGGTTCCTGGGTGTTTTCTGCGAATGGATTACCCAGAATAGGATTTTTCCAGATTTGCAGGCTCAAATGAGACGCCTTACAGGTTGGCTCCAGAGCAAGAATTCTCTGGAAAAGAAGGAATCATAATCCTTTGGTAATATTTTCCTAGCAGCCACTAAGCACATAGAGGAAGTTTTCAGAGAGTAATAAATTGTAAGTTTTCAGAGAGTAATAATTTTTATATAAAATAAATTTATATAAAACCTTTCTCTCTTAGCTTGGAGCACTATCTCAATTTTTTACTAACTAGCAATTTTACTAACAAATTGGGTAAACCATGTACCTTTTCAGCCTCAGCTTTCTTATCTATAAAATCAACATTGCAATGGTTAACACCTCCTGGAGTTTGAGAATTCAAATAAATGCTATACCTAAGGCACTTAGAAGACTGCCTGGTGGGTGGCGCGCTGGGCCCAGAGCTCGGTGGGCGCTTGCCTGATGAAGGGTTGCTTTCATTATTTCGGGACCAGTGCAGTTTATTGGCCTCTCTTCTTGATGTTTGCTCCATTTTCTGGACTCAACGTTCATCTATTTCTTGGACTAAAATTCACATTTACCTAGCCTCAAAAGTCAATTCTGCTTTCAAGTCCAGCCATAGGTCCTGGGCTCTGTGACCCCAGGCAGTGCCCCGCAGGGTCCTCTCCCCTACTGACCCCTCAGGGATACTGGGGCAGCTCCTCCCATCTGGCTCAAATCGGCTTTGAAGTTGAGACCCCGACACCCCTCAGCAGGCACTGTCCTTTGAGTTATCCTTCCAGGAGACGTGATTGGCTATGTACAGTCATTCGTTTCTTGCCAAAATCTTTTTATGTGTTTCTGGCCCGGGTTCAGGGGAAAAAAACGTGAATATGCTGGAAAAGAACCCTGTTTCATGCTCTGTATGAGCTCATTAGCTCCTTAAATCAAGTGAGATACACAATAAGGAAGACCTTAGATAAAACATGAGGCAGTGAATCCTGCCTCCCAGGCCCCCTCCCTGGGACCTTCTCTGTAGCACACCTGCGTCTTGGTGCCACCCAGTTCCCTAATATTTTATACTCTCTACTTCTTTGCCTCTATCAACATGTTCTCAAGGAAGGCTTTTAGGGATCCACGTCTACTCAACGGCAAGGGACCATTACTAATGTTACAGTAGTTAGTATTGCAATAGGGGATACAGCTTAAAGTCAAAGGCATTAATCTCTGATTGTGAGAGTTTGACCATCAATGGCAAACTGATGTTGAATTGAGGAGAGAGTGGGGTGAGGGCGACAGTCTTACCGTTAACGAGATAATTAGAGCCTCATTTCTCATACTCTACACCTGGAGAAACCTGCTCCAGAACTAACCAGCAAACACCAAGGGCCTCCTACTCTGTGCTCAGCCCACTGAAATGCTGCATGGGGCAAAGTTTGTGAGCTCCAACCTGCTAGCACTTCTTCTTTACTATGAGCCACAGTTTTAATTTAACCTCATTTCATGCTGGATTTTAAGAGAATTAATTTTAAACAACCACACACTTACTGTTTTCAGGACACTCCCATTTGGGAGTCATACCTAACCTCCTCTTTCCCCCAAGCTTCAACTTAGTATCTGATATGGTTTGGGTTTGTGTCCCCACCCAAGTCTCATATTAAAGTGTAATCATCAGCGTGGAAGGAGGGGCCTGGTGGGAGGTGATTCGATCATGGGGACAGATTTCCCCCTTCCTGTTCTCACGATAGTGAGTTTTCACGAGATCTGGTTTCTTAAAAGTGTGTAGCACCTCCCTCTTAGCTGTCTTCCTCCTGGTCCAGCCCTGTAAGATGTGCCACTTCCCCTTCTGCCCTCACTGAAAGTTTCTCAAGGCCTCCCCAGTCTGCTTCTTGTAGAATCATGAGCCAATTGGACCTCCTGTCTTTATAAATTCCTCAGTTTCAGGTATTTCTTTATAGCAGTGTGAGAACAGACTAATACAATATCTGATTCACAGGCTCCTGCCATAGCCTTTGTGACCGCATCAGGTTACCACTGGAGTCAGCCTTGCCCCCAGCCTCTGAGGCTGGTTCTGTCTCCCAAGGGAGCATTGATGATGTTAACTCAGGATCGCTTCCAGCTTCCTGCTCTGAGCACAGAATGACTATGCTCTGTTTGGTCTTTGCGACTCAATCTCTGCAAGAATCCTTGTCGTGTTCCCTCGAGCGTGTTCTTGCCTGGCCCTCTGGGAGCTACTGTCCCTACCAACTGGTGCTTTCCATTGTCAGGTGCTCAGGATGCTGTCCTATTTGCCCGACTCTCCTTTGCATTTCCTCTCCCCATGTGTCTTTCTGGCCTCTGAGCCCCAGTCACCTCTGCAGTGGTTTATGAGCCCATAACCTGCATCAGCCTGGTCCAGCACACCCGGCTGGAAAGGACCTGTGTGTTGAGTTTCCTCCCCCATTCTCTCCTACTGATACCACCCAGCCCAGTGATTGCTGACAGCATTTGCAAAATAAGTAAGTGCTGGCTGGTGGAGAGTTTAGGAGACCTATTACAAATAAACGGAATCAAAGCGATTAAGAGATGAGTATCCTGTCCATGAGGGATGTAGGAAATTAGTCTTCTGTATCTTTGCATCTAGTTTATGTATGTCAATCAGTCATACTTTTTATGTTAATTTAAAAAGACTTGGTTAATTAACGTTTTGAATCATTCACACTTGGATTTGAAAAAAGAAGTTGGAAGAGTCCTTAAGTATCTAGAAAATAATCAAATGTCTCCATAAAGTTTTCAGAACTGTTTTGCTCATGGATCGGGAGCTCACTCACTCACAAATGGACCTTGGAGCTCACTTTCCATTGGTCTGCCTCCACTAGTAGAGAAAATCGGGCTTGCCTGGCAGGAACTTGGCAAGCCTTGGAACCCTTTCAGTCTCACGTCCATGGGAAACATGGCTTCTCAGTTGTGCAGTGACTAAGACTCAGCTTGGGACATAACGGATTATGGGCTTCCTAGACAGGAATCCAATTCATCATTGAAAAGATGAAGCATACGATTAGGATGGATCGGGGAGAGAGCTTTGATTACATTCAATTTGAAATATTTGTCGTTCCTTGCAAAACTTGTTAAATAATAACCTTGCTGTTCCAGAGGAATTGATGCTTTACAAAGAGAAGATTCATTTCAAAAAAATTCAAATGTAATTATAGTAGAGGATTTGAAATTTCCTGATGGAAACAAATCTGTAGGGTCATTTTTGGAAATATCTGCATTTTCCACTGGGTCTCTCAATGTAGAAGTCAAGACATCTGCAAAGTGTCTTCAAAAGACACTTTGGGATGGGTTTCCAGAGGGCTCTTGAGCAAGTCCACCCTGCATTGTGTGGCCCCAACATTTTCTCCCTCTTTTGCTCAGCGATGAGGATTCCCCTGCTGTGCAGCTCTCCAAGATGCCCTGCACGGACTCTGGTGCCCCGCAGTGAGGCCCCTTCTGCCCAGCGTCCCTCTCACTGCCAGGCTCCCCAAGTGCTTAGCTGCTATGTGCCTCCATTCCTGCTGCGGAGGCCTGGAGGGCCCGGGATGCCAGGGCCACCCTCATTCCATGCTGAAGAAGGAAGGTGTCTCTGGTCCCTTTTTCCTCAAGCTTTTACACATACAGAAGAGTGTAAAGAATGATATGGTTATTCACGCAGCTGTTGGCACTCAGCTCCCTTTCCTTTCCACACGTCTGTGCAGCCACTCATCCACCCAGCTTGTTGTTTTTAGACTTTTCAAAGTCAGCTGCAAATATCAGTGCCTTTGTCCCCACACATGGCATTAACTAGAGTCCGAGATTTGTTGATGTTCTTTTGTGTCCCGTCAGCTGGACTGCCCTGAATTGGAGTCTTAAGAGAAAGAAGCTCATTTGGTTTCAACCATAACCCCAAACCCCGCTCCCACCTCTATCTCTCTTCAGGAATCAGATGTGAAGTCCTCATGGTGCTGGGCCAGAGACAAATCTAAGGAAAAAAAATTTCTTTTTCTCCTCCACGGTGGAGGAGTGGCTGCTGGGTAAGTGGCCCTTTCTGGCTGTCTCTCTCCAAGTGAGGTGAGTCATCTCTCCAAAGGCTCCCTGAGCTCTCAGGTAAGCAGACTCTGGCAGCCACTTCCCCACCGGCTTCAGACTGGAGTGTTCACTTTGTTGCTGCAGCAGCTTCTCCTCCTGGGGCATGCAGGGGAGGGTTTTGAGAAGCTTGTCATCCCCAGAGCTGGTGTTAACAGGCAGACAAGCATTGCTCAGGCAGGGGCTGGAACAGGAAGTGCCTGGCACTCAGAGGTGACCTGGAGGTGTCGAGGTGCACTATTTGTCATCATCATAATCAGAGCTAAGATGCACCAAGAACCTTCCAGAGCCAGACGCTGGGCTGAGAGCTCGCCACGTGTGCCTAGCATGCTCTTTACACCATTCTCGCTCTATCATTATCCCCTTTGCACAGATAAGATTTGTCAGTGACCATGATCTTGGCAGCTGTGATAAGAATATGTATGAACCCAGCCAGAGGAGCTGGTTAGGACAGATTTTTCTGGCAGAAAGTGGGGTTGGTGGTTTAAATGGTAGGTTTTCAGGTGTGGTGAAGCCAACAGGCAGACGATGGCCATCATCACTCAGTTCCCAAGAGGAGGGGGCACACTACGGCACACAGGGCCCAATGAGGAAGCACCAAGGTTGGGCAGGAGGCAGAGAAGCTGAGGGAAACATGGGCAAGAGCCTTGGTCAAGGTTTCAAGGGAAGAAACTGGGAAGACAGGCTGAGAAAGCTTAGGACTGGCTAGTGTGAATAATTGTGGTTGGGTCTGGGGCATAGAGGCTGTTTCCAGTTGTCTGGCACCTGGCCCTGGGGTCATTAGGGCAGGGGAATAGAGGCCCAGCCCTAATGGGCATGGGAGATCCCACTAGAGGAGGTGGGGTGTGCATGTGGGGTCTGGTTTGTGTGGTTTGCACATGAAGGGCACACTCATGGGGGAGTCATTTGCTGTCTCTAGGACCTGACTAGCCCTGGGAGGGGCAGTCCCTCCAGTGTCAGTGAGGCTCCAGATGTCAGAATTTTCAGAAACACGTGGTTAATACTGTGGGATGGGGCAGGAAGCATCTATCAGGCATATTTGAACATCTTCTCCAGCAATGTAACCTTCTGTACCCTGTGACACCCACATGGTTCCTCATGAACTGTTAATGGCACATTTGTGGCCATTTGGAGACTCTAAATGTGGAGTATTTGAATGATATTCCAGAGCTTTGTGGGGTGTGAGACCGTAAGGTTTGGACTAGCCACCAGAGTCACTGTTGCTCTGACCCTTGGTTTGCCTTGAAATGTTCTCTGAGATACTCGCACTTCTGGTGAGATGGTGAGTGTGGTATCCAGGTGTTCATTGTGAAGATGGGCAGGTGTTATTTGGAAGAAGTGGAAGAAATGGGAACTTGGAAGTGACTGGGGAGGTCAGAATATGGGGAGAGGGAAGGGGCCTCAGGGGGGAAGTCACTGTTGACAGCTTGAGGATTCTGTGTCCATTCCAGTGCAGTGGGGTATGCAGGAGGGCCTCTCTTGTGACATTGAACAGGAAACAGGAGAGCACAGACCAGCTCTCTAGGCCTCTGCATTTCCTGTCCTTTGCAGATAGGGCACAAGCTGTTGGCAAAACCTGGTGAAACACTGCTAATAGGCAGAGAAACCATGTATTCAAGAATAAGTATATCTAGTAAGGCATTAAAAAATGGAGTGTAGGTTTTTGTGACTAAAAAATTCTACCTAATATTAAAATAATAGGCAAACTTAGTCAAACTGGCAAACAGAAGAAGGAAGAAATCAGACAAGTCTGCTGTTTGAATTCATACAGATTCAACAATTGACCATTGTTCGAACACTCAGTGTTCGAACAGTTTTAGCTGTTCCTTGTTAAACACACATTTGGCACAGCAAACATCTGAGAGAAGAAAGCTACTCAGAAATCTAGAGCCACCGCCAAACAGTGAAGCAGTAGAGCAGATTCTTAGGATGATTGAGCATGGGGCTGTTGACAGGCAGGCTGTGGGTGTTGGCGGGTGGAGGGAGGCACAGGCTGAATGTCTTTCCACGCACTTAACACCCAAACTTCAGTCTTGGCGGCTACTGTTCCCTGAGCAGAATGGAGTTCAATGAAACTGGCTTTGCAAAGACTATGACAGTGAGAAAAATTTGACATGGAAAAATTATGACAGTGAAAGAAATCTGACCTGACTCCATCTTGCTTCTAACCTCCAGGCTGTCTTTTTTTCTGGGCATAGGACAAGCTAACTATGGAAGGAATTTAGTTTAATTTTAAAGCAAAGATGATAACAGTCTCTTTTGAAACTAACTGTCCTTGCTCAGGGACCAAATATGCCTTTGCAAGACTAACAAGTTAGTCACGAGGTTAGAATTATGGTTCAGGAGCCATGTAGCCAGGTCACAAGGTTTGTAACCTCCCCAGTTTCTCCTGTGGATGACATCACCGTTGCAAAATCTCAGATTGGTGCTTGAGATATTTTTCAGACTGCATTCTAATAAAGGAGCTGGTGCACCTGGACTGGTACCCCATCCACAAAACTGGCTCATCTGACCTTGTGATCTCACCCAGGAACTGACTCAGTGCAAGAAGACAGCTATGATTTTATCCACAACCCGACCAATCAGCATTCCCTATTCCCTAATTCCCTGCCTGCCAAACTATCCTTGAGAAACCCTGGCCTCTGAAATCTCAGGGAGACTGATTTGAGTCATAAACTCCCATCTGCCACTTGGCTAGCTCTGTGATAATTAACCTCATTCTCTATTGTAATACCACTGTCTCAGTAAGTTGGTTTTATCTGTGCAGTAGGCAGGATGAACCCATCAGGCAATTATAATAAAGCCAAATGCCAAGGAGCAATTGGCAGCCATCAGCATGGGCTTATCTGAAGCTGACAATCATGAAGAGTGAGAGGATAGGGGGATTTCATTTGAATAAATTTTCTGATACATTTACTGTATTTAACAAAGAAAAGACAAAGAAAAGTTCACAGCATGAATGCTGTAATTACACTATCAACTGTTCTGTAGGGAAAGCAGGGAAATCTTTAAACCAGCAGTGGCACAGGCACACAGTGATTTTTTACCTTTTGAATATGAATTTATAATGATAAAGCTTATATTTCTTTTGGTACATATTTCTCCCAATTAAAAACAATATATAAAGCCTGACTCTAATTAGGAGTGGGTCAATGTCACTTTGGCAAAACCACAAAAACACTGACTTATTGAATATTTCTAAAGAAATAAGCCTTATTCTATACACATTTTATCTGTATTTACTGAATTCTCACTTGAACTTAATACTATTAGAATGAGGACAAGAAATAACTTTTGTAATCTCAAAAGTGTTTAATGAACAGATTCTCAGAAATATTTGTAAATAGTACCTTTTCTCTTCAGCACCATTAAAGCTGGTTGCTCATCCCCTTAAAATATTCCTTGACCCCCACCTTTGTTAATACCACTAGTCTGTGTGTTTAACCAGCACAAAGAAAACTCAGCCTAATGCATCAAGGTGTATTCTCCATTGGTGGATCTAAGTTAATGATGTGTAATTTCATGTTTTCTTTTTAAAAAATCAAACAATGGCCGGGCGTGTTGGCTCATGCCTGTAATCCCAGCACTTTGGGAGGCCGAGGCAGGTGGATCACGAGGTCAAGAGATCAAGACCATCCTGGTCAACATGGTGAAACCCCATCTCTACTAAAAATACAAAAATTAGCTGGGCATGGTGGCGCGTGCCTGTAATCCCAGCTACCCAGGAGGCTGAGGCAGGAGGATTGCCTGAACCCAGGAGACAGAGGTTGCAGTGAGCCGAGATCACGCCATTGCACTCCAGCCTGGGTAAAAAGAGTGAAACTCCGTCTCAAAAAAAATTAAATAAATAAATAAAATAAAAAATAAAAAATAAAACACTGTTGTGTTTAGTTTTGGCTATCAGTATAAGTTCTTGACAAAACTTGTCATATGATAAAGTAGTTGTAGAAATCTGTATTAAAAAATTAAAGTAGGTAGAACACAGTGACCTCCTCCCTCTGCACCTGTGTGTTGGTCCCCATGCTCACAGAATGAGGGATTGTTCTAGGCCATCTACACCCCTCTTCTCCCATTTATAACACCCAGGCTTACTTTGATATATATTTTTTAATTTTAATAGAGATGGTGTCTTGCTCTATTGCCCAGTCTAGTCTTGAATTCCTGGGCTCAAATGATCCTCTGGCCTTGGCCTCTCAAAATATTGGGATTACAGGTATGAGCTACCATGCCCAACCAGCAAGGCTTACTTTGGGAGATTGTTTTTGGGCTCTTAGCTCAGGGCTAGGTTTTGATTGCATTAACCCCATTAGCATATGTGAAAGATTATATTTTCCAAAAATGACTGTTCTTCTAGCATTTCTTCTAGAATCTAGCCCCTCTTCCATCAAGAGATAGAGTCTATGTACCCTACCTTTGAATATGGGTGGGTTTTTGTGACTGTTTCAACCAACCGAGTAGGGCAGAAGAGACATTATGTGATTTCTGAGTTTAGACCACAAAAATGCCACTTACACCTTATTCTCCTGGGACACTGTATGCAAGCAATCTCACTGCCCTGACGTCTCCATATTGTGGGCAAGCCCAAACTGGCCCCATTGGAGAGACCACATAGAGGAGCCTCAAGACTACATGAAGAAAAAGAGATGCCCAGGTAGATCCTAGCACCATCTACTCCTCTTCCCTACCACTGTTCTAGCTCCAACCGCCATCTGACTGCAAGTCCATGAGGGGCCCCAGGCAAAGTCACCCAGCTGAGCTTACTCAAGTTCCTAACCCACAGAAACCATGGGAGATAAAGAGATGATTATTGTTTTAGGCCCTAAGTTTTAGAGTGATTTGTTATGTAGCAATAGATAACCAGAACAGCATAACTCATCTCTGTGCCCATCTCTGTGGCCACAGGATAAACACATGACCTAATCCAGTCTAGTCAGTGCAAGTCTTAAGATGTCTGCAAGGCATGCTAGACTACAAACATTCTCCTCTCCTCTGGGCTCAGGAAGATGCTGCAGTCAACTGACTACAGCAAGGGGAGACAGCCTGAGAGCCACACCCACACACAAAAGAAGAACAGAAAGGGCTCATGAGGACATCATTGATCCTTGAATCAAATTGTACCTGAGGCTACCATTTGACTCACTCAACACCCATGAAGCATCATTTATAATCAAAAATATTCAGAATCACAAGTCACTAAACAGATACAGAATTCAATCTCTTGTTTGATACCTGAATCTTTCCTATTTTATTCCTATTTATTTCCTATTCTATTACAGCCAGGCATTTTAAACCTGCAATGACAGATCTCACCACCTGAAGCAGGTGTATTCCAGGCCCAAGCAGCTTTGTTAAGCCAAAATCTGTCTCTCTACAATAGTTGTCATGAGGTAGAGTGGAAAATCCCTAAGAACGCTATGCATAAGAAGAGTATCTAGATTTCAGCAAGTTCCTTAAAAAATTGTATGATATTCAAATAGCCAAGATGAGGAAATGTGGGCTGAATTCTGTTTTAGTCAGCTGAATTGACAACTGGTTGAATGCTTTAAAGCTAAAGAGCATTGATTCATTGATCAACCTAAATCAGCAACAGATAGGAGGAGATGCTAGCCTTTGGTCTCCTGCTCCTGTCCTGTCCATATGGAAACCAGAGACTTGGATAGGGCTGTGAGATCATGATAAATAAACCCATGAGTGGCACGAGGCTGGGAGAGGCAAATGTTAACGTTGGATGAGAAATCGAGCTTCCAGAATATTCTAATACACTTTGCTAAACAATTACCAAATTAGACAAGATAAAATTTAAAAGAAATAAATATAAAATTCTGCTCCTTTGTTTTCTAAAAATCAAGTGTATACGTATGAGATAAGTGGAAAGTGACTGACTTCAGAGGTAACACATGCGGAAAGATATAGTAAATTTACTTGTCAAAAATACTTGATGCCGGACAAAAGGGTTATGTATCTTTTAAAAAGCTCTTGGGATCTTTGGTTTTATAATAAAAACATAGTGTCCAAAATAAGGTGGATAGTGCCTGCTTTCACATGGGTGGACTCATCCTGGAGTGCAGTGCTCACTTTAGAGTGCCATGCATTCAGGAGAAATTGACAGGTCAGGGCATACTTAGAAGCAACTGGTGGATAGTGAGAAAATTTTAAACCCTATCATAAGAGAAATGATAAGAGGATATGGACACTTGCCTGGAAAGGACTCAATGCAATATTGGGGCTTCTGGAAAATCTGATAAAGTCACTATTTTATCCTTTTGAGGAAAGCACTCTGCAGAAAGATTCCCAACTGCCTGCCAAGTCAGAACTTTAAAGCGAGATTTTCTGGAATCTATCTGCCTTAATCTGCAGTTCTTAATCTTTGCAGAATTGAAAAACCCCATTGAGATGCTGCTGGAAGCTTCAGAACCATTCCCCAGAAAAATTATGGAAACTTTATACTTTGCAAAACTTTCAGATTTCTAGATTCCTCAGAGGTCCACAGATCCCGTATTGAGACTCCCTGTCTGGAATAACGAAAGCTGATTCATCTTGCAAATTGTCATATCATCATAGAGCACATAAGCCCTCATTATATTATAACATTATATAACATTTCTTGAAATAACCACTCATTTACCTCTGCCTAATTTCTTCTTTTCCAAGAAAAGCAAGTATTATAAAGTTTGATGTTGGTAAGGGTGAAAAAGTTTCTTTTGGAGGTTTTATTTTACCTTCTCACCTTCAGAGCGATGCAAAGTCCCTTTAAAGTTCCTTTCAATTTTCTTTCTGTCTTTCTTTAATACTCTTTTCACTTCCTTCTCTCTTTCTGTTCTCTTCTCTTCCATCTCTTCCTCCTCAACAAGATTAGACATCAGGACTTCAGTGGCAAATGGTGAGGGAGGGAGTGTGATCAGAGGGAAGCTGGGACCAGCCAGGCGCTCTTCATGTTTCTTCCCTGACCTCTGGCCCCTGCTTCCCCTCTGCATACCACCCCTGTCTCAGAATTCTGAAGATACTGAAATGTTCAAATAGAATCGTTAATGCAATAGCCACATCGACTTCATCAAGCGGAACATTTGAGTATTGAGAGGTGGTGTTTGCTTGTGTTGTCTTTTAATGACAAGATTCTTAGCTTTGATAAAATATGCTATGAGTTCAGTGAAGACTATACATTAACTTAAATTGTAACTCAGTTTAATGACAGATGACCCTTGAACAACACGGGTTTGAACTACACAGGTCCACTTATACACAGACTTTTTTCCATCTTTCCTGACACCCCTGAGACAGCAAGACCAGCCCCTCCTCTTCCTCAGCCTGCTCAACATGAAGATGACTAGGATGAAGACCTTGATGATGATCCACTTTCTTCCACTTAGTGAACAGCAAATATAGTTTCTCTTCCTTATGATTTTCTTAATAACATTTTCTCTTCTCTAGCTTACTTTATGGCAAGAATACAGAATGCGATACATATACAAAATATATGTGAATTGACTGTATGCCATCAGTAAGGCTTTCAGTCAACAGTAGACTATTAGTAAAGTTTTTGCAGAGTTGGAAGTTGTACGTGAATTTTTGACTGCATGCCTGTAAGCTCTGTGTTGTTCAAGGGTCTACTGCAAATATCAAGCTTGTCTCTACAAACAGTTTACGAATTTTTGGTAGACAGATGTCTCTGTGCTTTTCATGGAAAATTATAACATTGGCCTATTTTAAACAGAGTTTTCACTAACTTGTACTCTTTTGACTGCATAGCATGAGAAGTTGAGAAAGAAATTCTTCCAGGTTGAATATTGAAAAAAAATCATCATCTTTTCCTTCACTCAGTCACTAGTATACAAAGACAGCCTTAAGCACATTTGCTGATTAATTTATCGGTATCTAAATATTTTGCTTTCTCTTAATTCAGTGAATGAGCTATAGTACTGGAACATTTATACATTAAAATTTCTTACTTGGTTATTGTCCTTATTAACTCTTATAGAAAACAGAAAACATTGGCCTATTTTACTGTCACTGCTTTATGCAAACTACTGGTGTGTGCTACTCATAAAAAATGATACTACCAGATGATCAGTGCCCAGATCACTAAGTTTTAGTTAATGATCTTAGGAATTGGTAAATTACCAGCTGGGTGTGTAACATTGGGCAGTTCCTAGGCCTCTCCAAGTCTCAGTTTTACATCTGTAAAATGGAAAGCATAGTGTATCTTGAAGTTTACTGAGGGTTAAACAAAATCATTCATGTAAAGCACTTAGCCCATATCCGGCACATACTAAAAAAAGTTATTGTTATTTTAATGAGTGGTGCCTTTACATACATCTTTGTGAGTCTCAAAAACAGTTTTAGCAGGAAGCAAACTTTGCATTAGACCATATTGTATCTGCAGATGGCCATCCCCTTCTCATTGATGCTCCCCTGGAACTTTCTATTACCGCACAAAGGGAATACAAGTTCATTGCAACAAGTAAAACCTCATGGAGATCCTCCGAAATTCTGATTCCCATGAATATCTCACAGAAAGAAAACAGAAATGACTGACTGAGTCGAGGCAGTTTACTACTGCCAACTTCTGGATTTTTTCACATTCTGTTCACCAGGATGAACATGTTCCAGTTTGTATGGTTGTTTTAAATACTGATCAGCCTTCATTTCATTTATTAATGTCAGGTGCAACTAAGCTGCCTTAAGCAAATAAAGTGCTCATTCCTTCCAGGCCCTCCTCTTAAGCTTAATATATTCCGTATTCCCAGTTTATTTTCTTGCCAACATGAATGTGCCCAGTTTTGCTGCCGGGCAAGAACTGAAAATAAGAGAAGGCTGCAGACAGTGGCTGGTATGAGATGGCCATGCTTTGCTCGGTTGAGGGTTTTATCTGATTATAATGCATGGTGTGTGAAGACATTTCAAGGGCTGCAGCAGAGAATCCAACACTGTCTTTAGTAGGAAGAGGAATCTATAAAAACATCATTTGTCTAAAAAGAGAGAGAGTGAGCTCTGGCAAGGGTTGGGGTGAGGAATGTGCTTTTTCTTTCAGTGTTTGTAACCTGTAGAAACACCAGGGCCTCTCAGAGGGGCTCAAAAAGAGCCCTGTCTGGCCTGTGGCACTTTGGAAGAAAACCCACACAGAGAGACGTACAGAGGAAACTATTCGGGAGCAGGAACTGGGTGTGTTTCAGACGTTAAGTCTGCAGAGAAAAATCTGCAGCTTTTTTTTTTTTTTTTTTAAAGAAAAACAATCCCCATGAAAATGAACTTTTAGAGAGTTCCTTTATGCGGGAAATATACCCAGAAGGGAAAAAGAGAAACAAGCAAGAGCAATGCAGCTAGAAATACCCACCTCCCCACACCAGGAGCAAAAATGAAGACAGCAGTTGAAAGACTGAGACATTCACTACAGCTCAAACAGAGGCTACTGTATGCTGGGCGGAAGCTGAAAGCTAATTGTCCTCCATGCTGATCAACACTTTTCTTTCTTCTCTGTATGTGTAAGGAACCGTTCTGCTTGTTCTCATTTGGTTGTTCCTGAGTGCATGACATCAGTGTGTAATGACAGTGACCACCGTTCTGCACATGTTCCGTTCCAGGTCTCTCTCTTTCCTCCTTTCATTTTGTCTTTTACTGCATGGACATTCACATCTTCAAAGTGAACAAAGAATAACATTGAACTGGCAAAACAGGGTGAGCTCAGGTAACGTTCCAGGCCCTCAAAACCTGGAGTGGCCCCACCCCTAGGGCTGCCATGCCTTCTCTGTTTCTCACACTGCTAGCCTCACACAGAGAGGCTAATGGCCTGGGAACTGGCGCTGCCTGGCTGGGTTTGGAACCATATATTAGTCCATTCTCGGGCTGCTAATAAAGATGTATTGGAGTCTGGGTAATTTATAAAGGAAAGAGGTTTAATTGACTCACACCAGCATGGCTGCTGAGGCCTCAGGAAACTTACAGTCATGGCAGAAAAGGAAGCAAACACATCCTTCTTCACATGGCATCAGGAAGGAGGAGAATGATTGCCTGGTGAAGGGGGAAGCCCCTTATGAAACCATCAGATCTTGTGAGAACTTTCTATTGTGAGAATTGCATGGGGGGAAACTGCCCCATGGTTTAATTACCTGCCACAAGGTCCCTCCCATGACATGTGGGAATAATGGGAACTACAATTCAAAATGAGATTGGAGGGGCACAGCCAAACCATATCAATCCCAGTGTTCTTCTCAGTAGATGCAGGACCTTGGGTGAGCTT
Organism: Saguinus oedipus; assembly: GCA_031835075.1. Taxonomy (NCBI): domain Eukaryota; kingdom Metazoa; phylum Chordata; class Mammalia; order Primates; family Cebidae; genus Saguinus; species Saguinus oedipus. Next base: position 169,327,896 of record CM063172.1, on the reverse strand, counting down.
CTACATCTCTGCGCTGACGGTTTTTCCTTTATCAAATAAAGATTCAAGCAGTACTTCATAGAGATTTTGCCAAATTGATTAATAAAATCAATATTTTAAACTTATTTTCATTATGGCCTCTGCTCTTCCCCCAAATAGCCTGTTTAGGTGCTCCCCTCATGAAATGTCAACCTCCCATACGTTCTGTGTTGTACCGTGCACATACTGTTTATCCATTTGTGTAAGACTTCCCCAGCCACATGCTCGAGAATCGATCATCCTCTCACACCACCTGATCAATTTATGGCTTCAGGCCTCTTTACATCAATGAGGAGAGTGGGTTTTTAACTGTTTTTTTTTTACCCACTGACTAGAGCTAGTCACATGGCCCCCGTCAGTATGTGGAAACTAGGGAACAAGAGGAGCACGTGGGTCTTTGCTGGACGGACAGTGCCCTGCCCCAGGCACCTAATAGATCAAGATGGAGTCGTACCTCGTGTGGTTGTGCAGCCTGGAGACCTGTGGGTCCTGCCCTGTGTGGATGTTCACTGGGATGCACAGTGCTGCACAGACTAGGACTACTCACTGTGCACCATGGAGACTAAACCCCCTTCTATGAGTCTTGTATCTCCACGTGCCTCTGCTCTTCATATTTGGGAAGCTAGGGTTACCACCAGGGCTAGACCTTTAAGTGGATCATTTTCACCAGCTCCATTTCCTTCACCTCCTGGTTTATGCTCTTGCTGTTAATCCAAGCAACTGAGTTCCCTGTGGTCTTGGGGCAAATCTTCCAGAATTAGAATAGTGATGATGATGTGCATGTCAAAATACTGTGCTGGAAATGAAACACCCAACACATTTGTTTGGACACAGGAATGAAAATAACCCATTATGACATATGCACATATGCCAAAGCGTTTTAAAAGCAGAACTGTCCAGTCAGCTTGGTCAAAATCAGTTGAACGGGGTGTGTGTGCATGTGACGTGTACGTGCGTGTCAAGTCACAAATTTAAAATACACTCAACCTCACCTTGGGCTGTGCTTACAAGTCATTTGTTAATTTACTCAATAAGTACTCCACAGCCTACATACATCCTTGTGCACTTCTGCAAGGTTACAAAGTGTTTTGCACCCTTAATGTACTTAAGGTTTCAGAGGCAAGCTAAGATACAAAATTGAGCAAGTGACAGCCGTCATCACCTCCAGGGAAGGAGCTGCATTCCACCCGGGGCAGTAGTCTCAGGATGTCAACACACTCCATGGTTTGGGGTCACCAAGAAAAGCACAGCTCACACAGGCATTGGATAGAACAACTCTTTTTTTTTTTTTTTTTTGAGACAGAGTTTTACTCTTGTTACCCAGGCTGGAGTGCAATGGCGCGATCTCGGCTCACCGCAACCTCCGCCTCTTGGGTTCAGGCAATTCTCCTGCCTCAGCCTCCCGAGTAGCTGGGATTACAGGCACGCGCCACTGTGCCCAGATAATTTTTTGTATTTTTAGTAGAGACAGGGTTTCACCATGTTGACCAGGATGGTCTTGATATCTTGACCTCGTGATCCACCCGCCTCGGCCTCCCGAAGTGCTGGGATTACAGGCTTGAGCCACCAGAAGAGACAGCACAATCAGCATCAATCATGGGTCTCCATCTCCTATGGCCAGGGAGATGGTCTTCCCCTTCTCATGTGCAGGGAAGGACCCCAACCCCTCCTCTGTGGAGTCTAAGATACAGAGAGCTGGGGGCCTCTCTGGGGCCACGGACAACACACCTGCTTATGCAGAGCAAAGGAGGACGCACTGAGTCTAAAACAGAGACAGATATTCCCAAACAGAGAGATGTGCCCAGCACAAGCTGGGAGGGGCCTTATGTCCCTGGAAGGAAACTTTCCTGGCTGAGACCACTCTCACGTGGCTCTGCAGGGGTCAGAAGGCTGCACATGACACTACCGTTCTTGACAAAAATTAAATATGGAGAGTGGCCATGCATGACTCAGAAGTGAGCAGAGTCCTCAGAGCTTTCCAGAGTCCCTCCTGGCTTTGGCTTCAGAGAAGTGGCCTCTGAGCGGGCCTTCGAAGGGTGGCAGGAAGCCACTGAGGAGGAAGGAAGCTCACAGGAAAGAACCTGGAAACACCGACACTGACTTTGGCTGGGCCCGGAGTGTGCAAGGGGTGGTAGGGAAAGTCAGGCCTGGAAGGACCCCTGGGAAATGGAACAGCTGCAGCTTTGGGCCCTCACGAAGAGTTAGGGGAGCAAGGGATGGAGAAGATGAGGCTATTTGGACATTGTCATGGGTTGAATTGTGTCCCCCTCAAAAGTATGTTGGAATCCTAACCCCCAACCCTATTCAGAGATTGAGTCTTTGCAAGATGTAATCAAGTTAAGATGAGGCTATAGAGTGGGCTCTAGTCCAATAAGACTAACGTCCACGCTAAAAGAGAAGACACAGACGGACATGGCAGAGGGAAGACGCCATGAAGACTCACAGGGGCAGATGCCAGGTGATGGAGGTTAGAGTGAAGTGTCTACAGGCCGGGGATTGCCAGCAACCACCTGAAGCTAAGAGAAAGGCAGGAGTGGATTCTCCCCTGGAGCCTTCAGAGAGAGCGTGGATCTGCTCACAACTTGGTTGCAGACTTCTGGCTTCCAGAGCTGGGAGACAAGAAATTCCTGGGCTGGGCACGGTGGCTCACACCTGTAATCCCAGCACTTTGGGAGTCTCAGGTGGGTGGATCACGAGGTCAGGAGATCGAGACCATCCTGGCCAACATGGTGAAACCCCGTCTCTACTAAAAAAACAACAACAAAAAATTAGCTAAATTTGGTGGCCGGTGCCTGTAATCCCAGCTACTGGGGAGGCTGAGGCAGGAGAATCACTTGAACCAGGGAGTTGGAGGTTGCGGTGAGCCAAGAATGCACCACTGCACTCCAGTGTGGATGACAGAGTGAGACTCTGTCTCAAAAAAAAAAAAAAAAAAAAAGAAATTCCTGTAGTTTGAAGCCACCCAATTTGCAGTCATTCATTATGGCAGCCCTAGGTAATGAACACAGACATGATGACCGAGTTCAGTCCTTTGCAATAAGGCCATCCTGAGGCTCTGTGTGAGTTGAGTGACGTGGGGGACACTGTTCTGCAGCTGCAGGCACAAATGTTGCTCAGAGTCTTCGGAGAGATTGCTCATCGGCACCTTTCATGGCACCAGCAAACTTGCTAATGTGGTCATTGTGGTCGTGACATTGACTGCTCTTTTTTCTGAATATTTGTGAGACACCCTGTGTGTGCGCAATACAATGAAACCTGTTGATCATACCTCCTCCAACAGCATGTGAGGTTCTAAAGACCTAATCCAATCCTCAGCACATAGCTTTTCTCATTTGCAGTGTTTCCCTGTTCACATTGTCTTTCTCAGTCTCTAGGAAGATAACATTAAAAACGCTTATTGAATCGATCTTAAAGAAACATTTAAAGAAGTCTAGTGTGTGATTTAGCATCATTTTTAGCAACTAATGGAGGACTCAGGAGGACTCATCTTCTCTGGTTTTGGGGCCTTTCAAGGTGAAAATGTGAACCTGTATCCCAGGATGTTTTATGGATTCAAGGCTGTCAATGCAGTGGCCAGGGAGGGCTAGAGCCCTGTGCCCTCGGCCTTCACCCTCATGTCTGTGCTCCAGTCCTGGGAGGCAGGTTCTTCAGTCTCTAGAGCAGTAGTGAGGAAAGAGGTAATCCCAATTCTCACATCTCTGGTTCAACCACAAGGGCTCTTTCTCTCTCACACACACACACTTCTGGTCCCAATTCTAAATTTGCAGACAAAAGACTCTTCCTCTGCTGGGTCAGGCCCACTGCTGGCTTAATGAACCTCAGCCAGGGAGACGTTTGGATGTGCAAAGAGACAGGAGGAGTGAGACACAGAAGATTAGGGTGCAGATTCGGGAGTCAGACTTCATGGGCATGAATATGTGACACAAGCTGAGTTACAAAACCTCTCTGGCCTTAGTTTCCTTATCTGCCAAATGGGGCAAAGCCTCACAAGAATCTCTGTGAGAATCCAATGAGCCACTTTGGCACTCAGTGCTCAGTAAATGTCACCTAAAATTGTCATGAAAACTCTTTTTCCTAAGACCCCTGTCACCACCCGGATCAAGGAGGGAGGAGCAGTCACTGGAATGAGCATGCTCACAGCTCAGGAGCTGGGCACGGGGCCAAGGGCATCTGCTGCAGAGGGCAGAGGACTGGGCCATGGCGCCAACTGCAGAAGGAGGGTGTAACCTTTGACCTGCAAGCCCTGGACCAAGTGAGGGGCACATAGGGAGCAGGACGTTGCCAGGAAAGCCTCAACAGTCTGGGCCAGACGGGAGGAACTGCCTCCTGCTTCCCAGCAATAGCATCATCCAAGGAAAATAGAACCTATACGGAGGTTACGGGAAGGTTATGGTAAAATGAACCCAGGGCATGAGTCATTCAAAGATAAGACTACGCGTGGGGGTCAGTCATGTGGAAACAGGCTGGAAGATATTTACATCAAAACCAGATTTGACGCTAGAGAACCAAGAAATCCACCCCTCTGCCCTGCCATGGCCCTCCAGCCCCTGCTGTCATGTCTCCTGTCTTTTTGAGAAAATGAGTCATGAGTGAGAGGCCACTCTGGTGATGGGACAGTTGTGTCACAGTGACCCCACGGGACAGACCACTTCAAATCTTTCGGACCCTAAAGGGAAGCTGAGCATTCTTAGGAATGGAGTAAATCCAGACTGCTGAGCCTGGTCCTGGGCGGAGAGAGGAGGAGGCTGACTTGAAGTTCAGCCTTGTTCTAAGCACTTTCTGAGCACAAATGCGTTCATTGTCAAGTCTACCCATTGTAAGAACTGAAGCTTGGAGAGGTTAGTTTGCCCAAAGTCATACATAAAGTGGCAGAGCTGGGAGTGGCCAGCAGAAGATGTGAATGCCTTACCCCCACTCCCACCTCCCTCCCGCACCAGTGGCCATTCTGCCACTGGAAATTCTCTTTTCTCCAAAGATGTCAATTAATAATGGCCACTTCTGAATATTTTGCTGGGTCCAATTCTAGGTACTTTAAATGGTAGCTATAATGTATGCACCCAACTCTCCCTGGCCCATGGCTGAGCAGGTGCTGACGTCCTCCTCCCCAAATATGCTGACGGCTGCTCCTCCCCACCTCCCACCTGTGTCCTTCTCTTCTGTGCCTGGAGTTTCCTCCCATCTCACTAGGAACTCACTTAGCCCACACTGGGGCACTTCAGCCAGACTGAGATGACTAGGAGCCACCATCTGGGGCTGTCACAGGCCACAGCAGGAACACAGGGTTAAGTCACTTGCACTTGTAATGTAAAATGACAGTGTTCTTAACAGGGATCGGGGCTTAGGCTTAGGATGAGGCCACTGTGCTTGCTGTGCAGCAATGCTGTAATGCAATGCCCCTAGGCCACAGAAGATCCCCAGCAGGACTGTGGTCCTGTTGCCCATGGTGACAACCTGTTGGAGAACACAGGCCCCACTGGTTTTTCTTGCTAACTTTTCTCATCCCTTGCTTTTTCTTCCTGGGATCCCCAAATAAGTCAGCCACACTGAGACAGGAGAATTCCTCCTCCAAGAAGGCCTCCTCAAATGTGGAAGTTGAAGGTATGTGCCAGCCTGGCAGGCTATGGCACCCATGTAACTGCCCAAGGGTTTCTTCCTGCCTGCTACATTAAAAAGGCTATGTCATTGCACTAGAGAAAGAGTTTAATAGACCGGAGGCCAGCTATGCCTTGTGGGAAATGTCGTTGGTCCTCAAATCACTTCGTCTGAAACCCATAGGTTAGGGGGTTTTTCGAAGGCAGTTTGGGGGGAAGGAGGAGGGTGGCCAGGTAAGGGATGCTTGCTGCTGATTGGTTGGGGCAGAGATGAAATCATAGAGGGTCAAGGCTGTCCTCCTGCAGGCTGAGTCACTTCTAGGTGGGGCTGCAGGATCTGGATTAGTGGTCCTGGTGGAGTCATACAAAAAACTTGGCAAGACATCTCAAAAGGCCAATCTATAATAGTGTGTTATTTGCAGGAGTAACTGGGAAATTGCATATCTTATAACTTCCGGGATAGTGGCTGGCAATCCTTCATGTCTGTGCCTTAGCAGGACTCCAGCTCCCTCTTCCCCCAGCCTGATGGCCTCCCATTAGCTTTGCAAAAGCAGTTGGCTTTTGGGAAAGGCCTATTAATCATTTAAACTGTGGCCTAAATGTCTTCCAAAGTTAGCTTGACCCAATAGCCCAGGAACAATTAAGGGAAAGGCAAGGTGGGGGATAGGGGGTGGGTTATAATTATTTTTGCAAAGGAAGTTTCACCCACATACCGGTAGAACACAGTCTATAGGTGTGCTGAGGGCAATTCTTAGATGTGATTTACATTGAAATCCATAGACTGAGCAAAACAGATGACCCTCCGTAAAGTAGTGGGGCTTCATCCAATAAATTCAAGGCCTCAAGAGCAGAGACTGAGGTTCTAGAAGAAGCAATTCTGCCTTAAGACCATAGCACAGAAACCATGCCTGAGCTTCGAGCCTGCTGCCCTGCAGACTTCAGACTCAAGGTGGCAACATCAACTCTTACCTAAATTTCCAGTCCGCTAATCTGTCCTACAGATTTCAGAATTGCCAGCCCCCCAAATACCCGCGTCAATTCTCTCTTTTTTTTTTTTTTTTTGAGATGAGTTTTGCTCTTGTTGCCCAAGCTGGAGTACAATGGTGCGATCTCGGTTTACTGCAACCTCCACCTCCTGGGTTCAGGTGATTCTCTGGCCTCAGCCTCCCAAGTAGCTGGGATTACAGGCCCAGCTAACTTTTTGTGTTTTTAGTAGAAACAGCATTTCACCATGTTAGCCAGGATGGACTAGAACTCCTGACCTAAGGTGATCCGCTCGCCTCAGCCTCTCAGAGTGCTGGGATTACAGGTGTGAGCCACTGCACCCAGCCGCATCAATTCTTTAGAATGAATCTCTCTCTCTCTCTCTGTATGTATATTTCTACACACACACACACACACACACACACACACCCTATTGGTCTGTTTCTCTGAAGCACACTGACTCTCCCAAACAGTGAATTACTCTTTTCTCTGGATACTACACCTACCTCTTGTTAAAAGAAAACTTCAGATGAATTAAATTTAATGGCGTCTATTTGAGCAAGAATAAAAGCGATTCATGAATCGAGCAGTCCCCAGAATCACAGCAGATTCAGAGAGCCTCCAGGGATGCCTGGTGGTCAGACCACATTTATAGACAAAAAAGGAAAAGTAGCATACAGAAATCAGAAGTGAGGTACAGAAACAGCTGGGCTGGTTACAGGTTGGTGTTTGCCTTATTTGAACCCTCAGCAGTGTATGAGTGGCTGAAGCAGGGCTGCTGGGATAGGCCAAAACCAGCTATTGTTACAGGTGCACTCCTAAGTTAGGCTTTCAATCCTGTCTCCCTGTTAAGTTAGGTTGCGGTTCATCCACAAGGACTGAAATATACAAGTACAGAGTCCTTCTCAGGCCATATTTAGTTTTTTTAGCACAGTTCTATTTCTGATGAACTTAATGTGTTATATTTAATTTATTATAATATTTTCATTTCAGTTGTTCTCTTTTCTGTTATTTGGATGATCTACTGACAAATATGCTGGCCCCTTGAAGGTAGAGATAGTTGTGCTCAAAGAAACAAACACAGCTTTGTCTCTTTCCTCCTCACACAGGGCCTAGCCTAGAGTAGGTGCTCTGCAAACACTTCAGGGACAGTGAAAGATGGAACACTATTTGTCGTGTGAAGAGAGAAGGATTCGAACGATGGCCAAGGAAGCAGAATGATTCCAACGTGGTTGCAGCTTGCACCCTCTTCTGAATCCCTGTGGATGGTCTGATGGCTTTGGCCAGCTTCATTCATGGTAAACATACTCCCTCTCATTTATTCTTTCACACAAATGTGCTACTCCCAGCTTTAGGACAACGGTCTTGGCTAACAAAGCACACATTTCTGATAAAGTTCTAAGCCCAGTAATTAAGCTGTTGCCGTCCCTCATCTCAGCCTGGAGCGCCCTACATGAAGTCCTCAGTCAGATCTATCAACGGTGGGGCAGGGAGGCTGGTAACACAATCTGGATTTTGTTTGGCGTCAGTTTAAATTATCTGTGAATGGCTGGAGACAAGAGTGGGGCCCACTACTGCAGTCATTTCACACATTTTAATTAAAAAGAATGAATGAAGGAAAGAAGTCTCCCCTCTGGGATTGGTGTGTTTGAAGGATTTTCTAGTCCCATCTTGGCCGTGGCAGAATTGCTTATCTCAGGATCCTGAAGGCACTTCGTGGGAAGCCTCCAAAGAGGTTAATGTCTCTACTTGCTCTTCATCCACAGCTCCTTAAAAAAGAAAAGACTTTTAGACTGGGCACAGAGGCTCACGCCTGTAATCCCAGCACTTTGGGAGGCTGAGGCAGGGGGATCACCCGAGGTCAAGAGTTCAAGACCAGCCTGGCCAACACGGTGAAACCCCATCTCTACAAAAATACCAAAAAACATTAGCCGGTCATGGTGGCGGTGCCTGTAATCCCAGCTACTCAGGAGGCTGAGGCGAGAGAATCGCTTGAACCCAGGAGGTGGAGGTTGTAGTGAGCCAAGATCACGCCACTGCTCCCTGGCTTGGGTGACAGAGCAAGACTCTGTATCAGAAAAAAAAAAAAAGACTTTCCATTCTGGTAGAGAAAGTAATTTGAAACCTTTTTTTCCTACTGAATTTGTCTCCGATCCTGAAACTACAGCTATAGTATGTTTTATTTACATTGTCCTTTCATAAACAGATCTGAAAGTTCTTTTTAAAATATATTATTTAATTTTTTTTGATACAAAGTATCAGTCTGTTGCTCAGGCTGGAGTACAGTGGCAGGATCTTGGCTTACTCCAAACTCCACCTCCCAGGCTCAAGCCATCCTCCCACCTCGGCCTCCTGAGTAGCTGGGAAAACAAGTGCCAGCCACCACACCCAGCTAATTTTTGTATTTTTTGTAGAGATGGGGTTTCTTCATATTGCTCAGCCTGGTCTTGAACTCCTGGGCTCAAGATCCTCCTGCCTTAGTCTCTTAAAGTGCTGGGATTACAGGCGTGAGCCACCACACCTGGCCAGATCTGATAATTTATTATACAGTAGATTTCTCTTGATAGGTAGCTACATCGTAGAAGAGAAAACCAAAGCATGAAATGAGTGTGACTGAAAACTGATTTATGTTCAACTCCTGTGCCATCCTGCCACTGGAAATTCTCTTTTCTCCAAAGATGTTAATTAATAATGGCCACTTCTGAATATTTACCATGTGCCAGGGTCCAATTCTAGGTACTTCACATGGTAGCTAATGTATGCACTTCACAAACCTGTTGTTTTCAGACTGGGAAGCTAAGGCACTCAAAGTAACTTCCTCTTGCCTGGAGCCTGCACTTTTTCCCTCTGTTCCTTTCACCTAAATGCTACTAAAACTGCAAAATCTGTAGCTCCAGCTATAGACTGTCCTCTGGAATTTCAGACTCACGTATCCACCTACCCACCAGGTATCTCCACCTAGATGTTCAAAATCATCTTCAAATCAACCTTTTCAGGATGGTACCCAACCTCCCTGCGGTTCCTGCCTCTTGCTACCCTGATGTCACTGGCCTTATCTGGGCCACCAGCCCCATGGTTCCCATTCCTTACAATGTGCCAGGGACATTCTTTAAACATACAAATAATAGGCCATGTATATTTGTTGTCTATTGATGCATAACAAATTATCCCCAAATCTAGTAGCTGAAAACAACAAACATTGTCTCAGAGCTTCTGAGGGTCAGAAATCCCAGCGTGTTTAGCTGAGTGGTTCTGCCTCAGGATTTCTTCTGAGGGTGCAGTTCGATGTTGACCAGGGCTGTGGTCATCCCAGGGCTTGGTTAGGAGAAGGTCAGCCTCCAGCTCGCTCTTGGGGCTGTGGTCCACCCCAGATCCTCCTGGATGCTGGCTGGAGACATCCATCCCTTACCACCTGCATCTTTCCACTGGGGTGCTCACAGCTCAGCAGCCTACTCCCCCCAGATTAAGGGTCCAATGACAGAGAGAGAGTGAGAGCGTGAGAGCACCTGAGACAGAAGCCACAGTCTTTTTATAACCAAATCTCAGAAGTGACTACCCATCACTTGGCCATATTCTGCTTGTCAGAATTCAGTCACTACATCCAGCCTATAGTCAGAATTGGCTGTGGGAGGAAACTACACCAAGCTGTGAGTACCAGGGGAGATGGGGATTATAGAGGGCCATCTTAGAGCCTGAGCGCACCACACCTTTTCTTAAAATGTCACTGATTTTAGGACATGGTCCCAATGCAGCTTACAAGGCCCTGAGATGGGAACCCTGCTCACTTTTCCAGTCTTAGGCAATACTGCCTTTCTCGCCACCTCTGCTCCTTCACCAGCACATACCGGCCGTGCTGCCCTGTTGTCTGTCCGATTATGCACCAGGCTCTACACCAAGATGCTTCTGTGGACTCAGCACCGTGGAAGCCGTCCAAAGACATTAGCGGAAGAAGAGCCTTCATCTTCATTAGGGTTGAGTGGCTACCGATGTGATCATTTTAATCCAACTTTGCTTAACAATTGCAAAAGATATTTTTTCTTATGAAAAGTAATTGTAATGAATTGTAGAAGCATTACTAAGCTTAAGAGTTGTATAAAATTTCAAATGTAACAACTTCTACAATAAATCTCAGTTGCTAAGGGGCCATGATTAGAAAAAGGCTTTACGGAACGTGTGTTTATCATGTAGAACATCACCTATCAAAATAGTGCTGTTATTGTCTCTGTTGAAAATAATTTCCCCCATGACCCCGTGGGGATCCGTTTATGTTTCTTTACCATTTCTGACTGTGTTCAGTCCACAAAATGAGAGTCATTGCAGGAGCTCAGTATTCTCATTCCAAGCACACTGTTTCTTCCTCTTCCTCCACCAATGGAGAATAGGATGAGAGAACGGAGTGTACCATTGAAAGCTCCCATTTCCTGTGGCTTTTCATTTCATAATAAGTTGAGCAGGAATTAAAATGAGGAAAGAGGTGAAAGTCATCTTTTCCATTGCAGGGATCTATAGAAGTTCCCCAGGCAGCAAAACTCAGTCTCCTGTCAACATCCAGGTCTGAATGCGTAGAAGTTGGCCTGTTGCTTGCTTTCCACAAGGCTCTGAGGTCAGAACACACTTATTGAGCATCTGTAGGGAGTGAGGGAATAGAAGTGACTAAGGCTCAGTTCCGACAGGAACTAAGGCTCAGGGAACGTAAAGACTGTCACTGAGACTAAGAGGGAAAAGACAACCCAACCCCTTGAAATTTGCCAGCCCCTAGTGCAATAAACAACACAGTGGGCTCCCAGATGAAATTTCCAGAACGTATTTTCCTCTCAAAGTTCCTTCAGAATTTCCAGGCCTTCTCCAGCCCTCCATGAGTTTCTTAAAATGATAGCTTGTGGCTTCTATCACTCCTCCCACCCCCAGCTTCCAAAACCTCAAGGTCGACACGTCAGGGCATGTCTGCTTTGGTTTAAATAGAGCATTACAAATCTATCCCCTAATCTATCTTGGCTTCTTGCCTTATTTTCCCATGTACTTACTTGTTCCAGCATTCAGAAAACAGCTTGTCCCTTTATCAAACATCATCGTTTATCATTTCCTGAGTCTTCATCGTTGAGGAACCAGATGCCTTCATTCGTTGAACAAGTGTCTTTGAAAGAGCTATCACACTCACATTCACTGTGCGGGGTCCCTGGAGGGTTTAGTTCACTTCCACATACAGGCATGTCCTAACATCTGTGTTACCTGATTTGAAGCCAAACTGGGCTCTCTCTCCACACACATCCCACCCAATCCAGTCTAAGACTAACATAGATTTAGGTCTAACTTAATGGCGCAATGCAAGTCTTACAGTAAAATGACTTCCTGGGGACCCAGAGGAACTCTAAAGGACTGTAAGCCTGGCCCCCACTCAGCCCAGGTGAATCTGTAGCTGACCTGTGAAATGGATGCTTTCCACGCAGGCACAGCCCTTGTTCAGCCGAGGCCTAGCTGAAGCTGACCTGTGAGATAGATGGTGGTATGGTTTGGCTTTGTGTCCCCACCTGAATATCATCTCAAGTTGTAATCTCCAGGTGTTGAGGGAGGAAACTGGTGAGAGGTGATTGGATCATGGGGGTGGGTTCCCCCATGCTGTTCTTATGAGAGTGAGTGAGTTCTCAAGAGATCTGACGGCTTTGTGAGTGTTTGATAGTTCCACTCTTGACATCTCTGTCTTTCCTGCCACCTTGTGAAGAAGGCACTTTGCTTCTCTTTTGCCTTCCACCATGACTGTAAGTTTCCTGAGCCCTCCCCAGCATGCAGCACTGTGAGTCAATTAAGCCTCCTTTGTTTATCAATTACCCAGTCTCAGGTAGTATCTGACAGCAGTGTGAGAACAGACTAATACAGATGGCTTCCATGCAAGCATGGCCCCCACTCAGCTGGGCCTAGCTGAAGTTGACCTGTGAGATAGATGCTTTCCACGTCCTCACTGCACACTCTCCCTGCGGCTCCCGATGCCCTCCCCAGCAGGTTAGTGTGGCCGTACAACCTTGGGCTTTGGAGCTATCCAGACAGTAGTATAACCTCTGCCTTCGCCACTTGTCCACTGAGTGACCTTGAGCCAGCTATTCATTTCAGGGTCCGTGTTTTCCATATGCAATGCAAGGACAGTACTAGAAGCTACTGCAGAGCTGTGGTGAGGATTATGTGACAGAAAGTGAGCAGAATGCTGAGGATAGTGTCTGCCACCCACAAGTGCTCGCTAAGTGCTGGCGACTTTCATTACCCTTGGGGTTTGGGGGCTCTTCTGGGCCCCATCATGCTTGTCATCCCTCGGCTCGCACCCTCTGCGTTAAGTGCTAGTTTTCATCAACAGGCTCATTCTCTCAGTGTTGTCTCAACTTACTGCCTGAGAGGAAGAAGATAATAAAAACCCAAGGTGTGAAAAACAGGAAACTACTCAACAATCGTTCACCCAGCAAAGTGTGTTCTTCATTAAAGCATTAATTTACCTCAGTGTAAATTCAGGCAATGAGGCTGAGACTGGGTGGGGACTCACAGCTCTCGGCTGCTGGTAGTGATTGTTGACTGAAGTGAGGAAACTTGCGGTGGGGCCTGCTCTGTTTGATAATGGGTCCTCTGTTGGTTGCAGTGAGGATTAAGCTGATAACAAGGCTTGATAACAGGGAGGGGCTTGTGGATGTTTATTTCTCTCTGTTAACCCTGGAACTTAAACAGTAGGTGTGCTGCTGTGGTTGAGGGCAGGGTGCTGATGTGTGCAATCGACCGAAATGCATCAAAAAATAGGACGGGCTAGTAGATAAAGGGATTGATACATTGATATATTCGGATAAAATAAGTATAATAAACGTCTAATAGTTGGTATACAGTGTTCACAATAAAATTCTTTCAACTTTAACATATGTTTGAAAATGTTCTTAGTAAAAATTTTTTAAATGAGAGCAAAACAGGATAATGTCACACAAAGACGGAGGTTAGCAGTCTTTCCCTAAAAGAATGACGAAAGGGGTAATGTAAGAATGAAGAAAGTGTCCACGGAAGGAAAAATGGTAACTGAAATACAGAAAAAATAGCCAACTACTTGGGAGAAGAATGACTGGAGTTAATGCGTCCTTAGGTCCTCTGGTCATTTAAAGGGGGTTAAGACTTTGTTAATACTGCCTATCCCACAGGGTGGCTGTGGGGATTCAATTAAAATTAATATATGCAAAACACTTAAAACACAGCCTGTCACATGACATTTGTTTACTATATATGTTCATATATATTTATATTTTATTTACATATATGTTTTACTACCATCATTACTAATAATATTATATGCAACCATTAAGAGAACGTAATAGAGTAGATGATGCTCAGCCTTGTGGAAGGAAGGAGAGGTATTAGGAGACACAAAAAAAAATCTCAATCTCAAAATAGCAAAAAGTTTTTTTAATAGCAAAAGTGAAACAAACAGAAAGCACAAAAAGGAAGTAGAGAATAACTATAATGTCTGTAGTAACCACAATGAATATAGATGGACTAAACTCTCTGTTAAAAAGCAGAGATAAACAAATAGAGTAACAGCAATCACAAACACAAGTTTAGTATTTGCTATTTACAAAAACACAAGGAAAACTTTAAGACATGGAAGGTTGGAAGAAAAACATGGAAAAAATACAAACCAGGCAAATATAAATAAAACAAAACACAACACCGGGTATCCAACGAATAGACTTGAAGACAAACAGTTATTAGTGGTAAAGTCACTATATAAAAGGCTAAATTAATCAGAATTGCACAATTTTTAACTATATGCATTTGATAAAATAGCCTCAAAATGTGATAGATTCACAAAGAGAAATAGACACATCTTCTGTCATAATGTGAGAATTTAACATACTTCTCCCTATTATTGGTAGGTCAAGGAGACCAAAATAAATATGCAAATACAGAAAAACAACCAAACAATCGACTAGCTGGGTTTAATGGATACTTCGGAATTAAACATTAGAGAATACGCATTCATCTCGATAGTCTACACATGCAACATGTGTAAAAATTAGATCTCAAACTAAGAAACAACGCAGATCTCAGTAAATTCAAATAACTGGAATCATACATAACATGTTCTTTGACCACTATGCAATAAAGTTAAAATGGATAGCAAAAATACAAATTAAAAAATTTATTTATTTGAAAATTTAACCAGTATATCTCTGAATAATGTTTAAAGCAATAAGCTCCATTTAATTTAATGGAAATTTAAAATACCACAAATTTGACAAAAAATAAAATATATCAAGACTCATGGGACATATATTCATATATGGCAGAGCAATATTTTGACATATATTCATGCCTTAAAAACTTGTATTAAAAAAGAAGAAAGGCAGACACTTGAGAAACTGAGTATCCTACTTGAGAAGTTAGAAAACTAACTTCAGAAAATTTTTAAAAAGAAAAAAAAAGGAATGAGCAAAAATAAACTAAAGGTGGTTTTTTACAAAGATATAAAATAGACAAACTTTTGCTGAGATTGATCAAGAAAAACATGAAGAAAGCATAAATTTAAAATACTAAGAATAAAAGGGGCCATAAAACAGATATAATAGAGATGTTTTAAAGAAGCAGTATGAGCAGTATTACACAGGAGCATGAAAATATAGCTGAAATGAACAAATTCCAAGAAGGATAGCATCACACTGAGCGTGGTAGATCATGCGTGTAATCCCAGCACTTTGGGAGGCCGAAGTAGGTGGATCACCTGAGGTCAGGAGTTGGAGACCAGCCTGGCCAACATGACAAAACCTTGTCTCTACTAAAAATTCAAAAATTAGCTGGGTTTGGTGGCATACTCCTGTAATCTCAGCTACTGGGAAGGCTGAGGTGGGAGAATCGCTTGAACCCGGGAGATAGAGTTTGCAGTGAGCTGAGATTGCACCATGGCACTCCAGCCTGGGCAACAGAGCGAGACTCCATCTCAAAAAATAAAAGAATAACACCAAAATGTACTCAAGATGAAATAAAAAGAAAACTTTATAATTTCATTATTATTAAAGAACTTAAATTGAAGGTTAAAATTCTTCTCTAGAGACTCAGATGGTTACAGAGGTGAGTTTTAATAAACTTTTGAATAATTGTTTATCCAATATTATACAAACGATTTCAGAGAATTCACAAAAGAGGGAACATTCCCCAGTGTATCATAAAAGGCCCCTATAATCTTGATAACACAGTCAGACAGACGGGGATTGCATTAAGGGAATCTTAAAACACTCATTAACATGTTCGCAAAGATCCTAAGTCAAATCTTAGTAAAGTAAATATAGCATTGGAATAAAAGAGAGAATCCACCAAGATCAAGTTGGGTTTATGTCAGTAATGCAAGAGTGGTTTATGCATTAAAAATCTGTAGGTGTAACACAATGCTTTCTGCATTTCCATAGACAAAGACAAAGCATTTGATACAAGTAAAAATAATTATGATAAACTAGAAATGGAAGGGAACTTCTTTCATGATTAATAAACGTTGTCTACCAAAATGTTCATCAGTTTCAATGACAAAATACTAGCAGCATTAATTTTAAATTCAGGAACAGTACAAGCATATCATCAACATCATTTCTATGGTAGCAGAAATCCTAGCTGGCATAATAACATAATAATACTGCAAGTCATGAGAACAGAAGCAAAAACAAAACTGTCATTACAGTCAGGTGATATTGTTCAGTCTACATTAAAAACCTTTAAAAATCTACAGAAAGTGATTAAAAGTAAGTGTTTTTATAAGATGACTGGATTTAAGAACAATATAAAAATCGATTGCATTTATATATGCCAGCAACAGCTAATAAAATACAATAAAAATAAGCTGTTTACAGCAACACACTCTTCAAAAAGGGCACTAAAAATATATGTAACAAAAGACGTGCGGGAAACATTTTAAATGTTTAAATATATTTTTCTCATATAAAAGATGTCCAGGAATGAAATAAATGATGAGATGCCAGTTTTTAGGTTTAAAAGATGATTCAGTAAAGAAGTAAATTGTCACAAATTCTCAATAGTTTATCAAAAAACATTACAATGTTTTTCTACAATTCATGTGGAAGACTAAGGTGCCACAATATTCAGCACACTAACAAAAGGAAAAATAAAATAGAGAGATGCGTCCTAACAGTTATCTATATTATTTTAAAGTTATGATGACTAAAACAGGGTGTATTGGCTTAACGAGAGACAAATTGAGTCAAAGGAAAGGACAGAGAACCAAAAACAGTTCCACACCGTTTTTTCAAACTTGAAATCTCATAGAGGTGGTAATGCAGATTACTGGAATAAAATAAACTACTCCATAAATGCTCTTGGGATCATTTGCTACCAACATGGGAAAAATTAAATTGAATTCTCACCTCACACCATACAAAAAATCAGTCCCAGATGGGGATTAAAGAAATAATAGAGGTAAAACATTCAAACCTTAAGAAAAAAAATGGTTAAGAATGTCTTTAAGAGGGGGCACACCAAGATGGCAAAGAGGAGGCAACACTGGAATGCAACTCTCAGCGAATGAGATACAGAGGACTAGAGGACTTCACGATTCCGAGCAAGGTGCCAAGTTAATTTCAGTGGGACTGGTAGGACACTGAAAATAAAAGCCCAAGCAAGGAGCTGAAGCAGGGTGAGAGCCGCCCAGGGTGGGCGAACCGAGACAGGGTGAGGTGCATCCCCACCTGGAATGTGCAGCCAGCTCAGAGGGTCGGGGACTTCACACCCTCAGTGCTCCCATTCTGATCCTGTGCTTACCTCATCCCTCCTGCAACCCACGGTCCAAGAGAGCCCTGCCAGACTGACAGGCACAATGGGTTGTCGATTAAAATTTGAGTGATGGCTCCTGCCTGGTGCTACAAGTTTTTGCACAGACCTGGGCGGAAGTTTGGACTGACACCAGTGGGACGGACCGTCCCACAGAAAGAGGTAGAGGCAGAGTTTAAAGCAGGGAAACAGACATAAAGCCTGACAGGCCCCACCCCCACAAAACTCAAACTGAAGCTAGTGTGCTAGAGAGCTTGGCAGCGAATACATCAGTTTGACCCCAACTGGGAAGATGGAGCTCAGGGAAGGAGAGACGTCATTGGGAAGGTGGGGCTCATCTCACCTGCAAACTCCAGAAAAAGACTACACAGCAGCCTGACTGAATCTGAGGCAGCCCAGCAGCACCTCTACAGGCCAAAAAAGATATAGCTCCAAACTCAACAGAAAGTATGTCCACTCAGAGATTCCTCCAGAAATCACCAACTTCAAAGATCAAAGCAAGTTAAATCCACCAAGATGGGAAGAAACCAGTGCAAAAAGGATGAAACCATCAAAGACCAGAACACCTCTTCTCCTCTCAGAGATCACAACTCCTCACCATCAAGGAACAAAACAACACCAAAAATGAGTTTGATGAATTGACAGAAGCAGGCTTCAGAAGGTGGGTAATAACAAACTTCTCTGAGTTAAAAGATCACATTCTAACCCAATGCAAAGAAATTTGAAAAGAGGTTAGATGAAATGCTAACTAGAATCACCAGCTTAGAGAAGAACATAAATGACTTGATGGAGCTGAAAAACACAGCACGAGAACTTTTGCGAGGCAAACACAAGTTTCAACAGCTGAATCGATCAAGCAGAAGAAAGGATGTCGGAGATAGAAGATCAAATCAATAAAATAAAATTAGAAGGCAAAATTAGAGAAAAAAGAGTGAAAAGAAATGAACAAAGCCTCCAAGAAATATGGGATTATGTGAAAAGACCTAATCTTTGCTTGATCAGAGTACCTGAATATGATGGGGAGAATGAATCCAAGTTGGAAAACACTCTTCAGGATATTATCCAAGAGAACTTTCCCAACCTAACAAGGCAGGCCAACATTCAAATCCAGGAAATGCAGAGAACACCACAAAGATACTTCTCAAAAAGAGCAACCACAAGGCACATAATCATCAGATTAAAACTGAAAGAAAAAATCCTAAGGGTAGCCAGAGAGAAAGGTCCAGTGACCCACAAAGGAAAGACCATCAGACTCACAGCAGATCACTCAGTAGAAACCCTATAAGCTAGAAGGGAGTGGGGGCCAATATTCAACATCCTTAAAGAAAAGAACTTTCAACCCAGAATTTCATATCTGGCCAAACTAAGCTCCATAAGTGAAGGAGAAATAAAATCCTTTACAGACAAGCAATTGCTGAAAGATTTCATTGCTACAAGGACTGCCTTACAAGAGCTTCTGAAGGAAGTACTAAACATTGAAAGGAGCAACCAGTACCAGCCACTGCAAAAACGTACAAAATGGTAAAGACCAATGACACAATGAAGAAACCGTGTCAACTAATGGACAAAACAACTAGCCAGTAACAAAATGGCAGGAAAAAATTCAAACATAACAATATTAATGTTGAATGTAAATGGCCTAAATGCCCCAATCAAAAGACACAGACTAGCAAACTGGATAAAAAGTCAAGATCCATCTGTGTTCAGGAGACCCATCTCATGTGCAAAGACTCACATAGACTTCAAGCAAAGGGATGGAGAAAGATTTACCAAGCAAATGGATAACAAAAAAAGTAGGGGTAGCAATCCTAGTCTCTGATAAAATGGACTTTAAACCAACAAAGACCAAAAGAGACAGAGAAGGGCATTACATAATGGTAAAAGGATCAATGCAACAAGAAGAGCTAACTATCCTAAATATATATGCACCCAATGCAGGAACACCCAGATACATAAAGCAAGTTCTTTTTTTTTTTAAATTGCATTATAGGTTTTGGGGTACATGTGCAGAATGTGCAAGATAGTTGCATAGGTACACACATGGCAGTGTGTTTTGCTGCCTTCCTCCCCTTCACCCACACTTGGCATTCATCCCCAGGCTATCCCTCCCCAACCCCCCCGCTGTCCCTCCCCCATTCCCCCCAATAGACCCCAGTGTGTAGTAGACCCCCTCTCTGTGTCCATGTGTTCTCATTTTTCTCACCCACCTATGAGTGAGTATAGGCGGTATTTCTTTTTCTGTTCTTGTGTCAGTTTGCTGAGAATGATGTTCTCCAGATTCATCCATGTCCTTACAAAGGACACAAACTCATCATTTTTGATTGCTGCATAATATTCCATGGTGTATATGTGCCACATTTTCCCAGTCCAGTCTATCATCGTTGGGCATTTGGGTTGGTTCCAGTTCTTTGCTATTGTAAACAGTGCTGCAATGAACATTCGTGTGCATGTGTCCTTATAGTAGAACGATTTATAGTCCTTTGGATATATACCCAGTAATGGGATTGCTGGGTCAAATGGAATTTCTATTTCTAGGTCCTTGAGGAATTGCCACACTGTCTTCCACAATGGTTGAACTAATTTACACTCCCACCAACAGTGTAAGAGTGTTCCTATTTCTCCACATTCTCTCCAGCATCTGCTGTCTCCAGATTTTTTAATGATCCCCATTCTAACTGGCGTGAGATGGTATCTCAATGTGGTTTTGATTTGCATCTCTCTAATGACCAGTGATGATGAGCATTTTTTCATGTGTTTGTTGGCCTCATGTATGTCTTCTTTTGTAAAGTGTCTGTTCATATCCTTTGCCCATTTTTGAATGGGCTTGTTTGTTTTTTTCCTGTAAATCTGTTTGAGTTCTTTGTAAATTCTGGATATCAGCCTTTTGTCAGATGTGTAAACTGCAAAGATTTTTTCCCATTCTGATGGTTGCCGATTCACTCTAGTGACTGTTTCTTTTGCCGTGCAGAAGCTGTGGACTTTGATTAGGTCCCATTTGTCTATTTTGGCTTTTGTTGCCAATGATAAAGCAAGTTCTTAATGACCTATAAAGAGACGTAGACTCCCGAACAATAATAGTGGGAGACTTTAACACTCCACTGACAATATTGGACAGATCAATGAGACAGAAAGTCAACAAGGATATCCAGGACTTGAACACAGATCTGCACCAAGTGGACCTAATAGACATTTACAGAACACTCCACCCCAAATCCACAGAATACACATTCTTCTCAGCACCACTTCACACTTACTATAAAATTGACCATATAATTGGAAGCAAATCACTCCTCAGCAATTGCAACAGAACAGAAATTATGTTAAGTACTAATTACAAGAGATTGAGTTGATTGATTACATTGAGATAAAGAATTTCTGTACAGCAAAATATGCCAAAAAGAAAATGAAAAGCATATGTCAATTTAGAAGATATTTTTAGTACATATAATAAACAGATGATTAATACTCTTCATATATTAAGAGTTCCTCCAATTTGACAAGAAAAAAAGAAAACAACTAGTAGAAAAATAGTAATAGGCCATGAAAGGGTATTTCATCGGAAAGGAAATATGAATGATAAATAAACATATAAAATATGGCCACCTCATTTATAATCAAGGAAATGTAAACAAAGAACTTCTGAGATACATTTTTATGAACTGTATTATAAAAAGTCAATACATTTGAAAATACTGAATGTTGGAGAAGAATTCAATACTGTATAGTTGAGAGTATAAATTGGTACAGTCACTTTGGGAAACAATTTGGCATTATCTTGTAAATTTGAGGACATGATAAATATCCTCTTTAACCCATCAATGCTACTTCTAGGGGATGTGTATGTGAATTGTAGAGAAACTTTCACCCATGTGCATTGGGAAACAGGTATAAGTACATACTGAAAGGTATTATTTGTGAAAGCAAAATCCTAGAAGCAACCCAAATGTTCATTATCATGACTGGGTAAATAAATATGTTATATTAGTACACAATGGCCTATGAAATAGCTAGCAACATGAATGAACTCTAGCAACATATAACAAACTAGATGAATCTTGGAAAAAATTCTGAGCATAAAAAGCCTGTCAGAGAAAGCTGCATTCACTATGTTACTATTTTTCTAAGGCTCAAAAAACAGGCAAAACTAAGCAATGTATTGCTTAATGATACATACCTGCACCATTTTTAATAGAAGCAAAAACAAATGCAAATTTTAGGATTTTGCTTCTCATATGCCAACCAATCAAGAGGTGATTTCAAAGGTATCGGCAACAATCTGGTTCTTAGTGATTCTTATGTTGAGTGATGGGTTCACAGATGTTCCTCTTATAATTATGTTTTACCACCCACATGGATATAGAATATATTTTTTATATTAATGAAATATTACATTAAGTATTAGGCAGAAACAGAATCATCCAGTGACTGTTGGCCATGTTAAAAGTTTCAGATGTCATTTCCCCACTTAACAAGGAGGACGAGTAAGATAGAAGAATGTGATTCTTATTTCCTTTGGGACCTTTTAGCATCTGGACAGTCACGAGTAAGATCAGGAGTCAGGTCATCATGACTCTGTGAAAGTCTTTTGCATCTTCTAGCCTCCTTCCCCTTTAGTCAGTAACCCTTTTCCCTGCCCAGCTCCATACCTATCAAAGGCCCAGTGCTCCAGCTGACTATTTGGATGAGACATTCTCCTGCTGGATCTCTAGTTAAGAGAGCCCTACATCATACCCTCCACATAGCTTCTCCCCTAACTGAAGGCTGATGCCCACCACAAAGCTCACAACTTAGAGGGTCCGTGGAGCCCTTTTATAAAATGTTGGGCTTCTCAGGGCTTCTCTGAAGCTAAAGCCCTGGGCAAGCAGACATGTACCTGCCTGTCCACTGGCCTCTGCCCCTGCTGAGCTTTGCAGACTCACTGACTTTCTCTGTTTCCATTTTTCTTTCCTTAAATGAGTCATGATCATACTAGCAGATTCTGTGGAGCCACTGTGATTCACACTTCATAAAAAGTGCTGGGAATGTGAACCAGAAATGTCCATGGAAGCACATAAAGATGGACAAGATTTCATGGTCAGCTCTCCCTACCCCCACAGCATCCCAGGTTTAGGTCAGTTTGGCTCTTGCCACTAAGTGAGCTGGGGCTATGGTTTATCAGTCACTTAAAAAGCTAGAATTGGGATATTTTCTAGCTGTTGGCCAGGGTGGAAGTTAATCCTTGTGTGTTACACTTTTTAAACAAAGTGAGCAGGGCCCAGAGCTCCTTCAAATGCTTTTGTTGGGAATGTGCACAGGCCAGCTTTCAACTGCGAAAATCTCAGCCACTGGCAAATGCTGAAGCCCATGACTGAGTTCATGTGATCTATTTATGAAAAGGATTTAATTAAAAGCACTCTCTCTGTTTAAGGAGTCATAAAAAATCTCAAACCAGAAATGTTCAGTTCAATACCCTGAGGGACATTTTGGTGTCAATGACACAGTTGGAGCAAGTGGACCAGACAAGAAGCCCATGACCCAGTTCAGGCAGAGGCAGAGAAGGGAACAGGGTGGCCATGAGTGTGGTGGGATCCAACAAGAAAACTTGTTTTCTCTCACCATTGCCTAAGTCATACATCCTGTCCCTACTATGAGAGATGCCACCTGGATTTTTCTTAATAGCAAAAATTATATTGATTATAGCCCATAAGTACATTTTTAATAAATTTGATATGTTACATGGTGGGGACCCCAACATAAGAGCTTCTAGTAACAGACATACACATGAAAGAGACTTAAAGTAGTCCCATTAGATACTCCTAGAGACACTGCCCTGAGGAGTTAGCAAAATGGTCACTTTGCCAGCAGATCTTGAAGGAATTATCTTTCTCTGTTGAGTCACACAGACTTCTGGGCTCTCAGGATTCAGGTACATGGCTGTTTTTACAGTATTATAACAGTCTCTTCTTGAATCAAACTTTGTAAAACCCCTTTATCTTGAAAGAGCTCTTGACAAATATTAGGATTTGTAATTTTGCCACTTTGTTAATTTTTATCTGGCTGCTTTTTTTATTTGTCTGGCTGTTTTATAATTTCTTTGCTCCTTTCTTCCCAGATTGCTGTCTTCTTTTGTGTTTTAATAACTTTTTGTAGTGGTATGCTTTGAATCCTTTCTCTTTATATTTTGTGTATCTACTATAGGTTTTTACTTATAGGTGGTTACTATGCAGCTTACATAAAACATACTGTAGTTATAACATTCTGTTTTAAGCTGATAACAACTTAACTTTGATTACATACAAAAACTGAACTGTTTTACTCCCCCTCATTTTACATTTTTGATGTCACAATTGACATCTTTTATATTGTGCATCTTATAAGTTATTATAACTTTAGTTATTTTTAATGCTTTTTCCTTTTAACCCGTAAACTAGAGTTAAAAGTGACTTATTTATTGTCATTACATTTATAGAGTATTCTGAATTTTGCTATACACTTATCCTTATCAGTGAGTTTTATACTTTGATATGCTTTCATGTTATAATTACCATCCTTTCATTTCAGCTTGAAGAACTCCCTTTAGAATTATCTGCAATACAGGTCTAGCAGTGATGAGCTCCTTCAGTTTTGTCTGGGAAAGTCTTTATGTGCCCCTTGATTTGCTGGGTAAACTATTCTTGGTTGGCAGTTCTTTTCTTTCACATCTTGAATATATCATCCTACTCTGTCCTGGTATGCAAGGTTTCTGCTGAGATATCTGCTGGTAGCCTTATGAAGTTTCTCTTTGGCTTTTTTCATTCCATTTTATTCTGTTTTCTTTTTTTCTCCTTTAACTGGATAATTTCAAATGACTTATTTCTGAGTTCACAAATTCTTTCTTCTGCTTCATTAAGTTGATGCTCTTTATTTTATTTTTTATGTCATTCACTGAATTCTCCAGTTCCTGATTTGGTTCTTTAAGATTTTTATGTCTTTGTTGAACCTCTTGTTTTCTTTACATATTGTTTTCCTGATAGAATTTATTTGTCTGTGTTCTCTTATAGCTTGCTGAGACTCCTTAAAACAATTGTTTTGAGTTATCTATCAGACAATTTGTATAGATGTACTTTCTCTGGCAGTGGTTAGTGGAAAATTATTGTGTTCCTTTGGTAGTATTATGTTTCCTTGATTTTATGTGTTTCTTAGAGTTTTGTGTTGCTGTCTTCACATTTGAAAAAGTAGTTACCTCCTCCAGTCTTTACTCAATAGCTTTGGAAGAGACATTTTTTATCAGTTAGCTAGGGATTCTGAAGCTCTTTCAGACCTTTTCTATGAATGTATCTGCTCCACATTTGTTATTTCCTCTTATGGGGGAATCTTAAAGATTATATGCCTTTTCTCAATACTACAAAGCTAGACTGGGTGCCAAGAGCCTCCCATTTGTTTTCCCTAGGGTACATTAGCCCTTGGATATTTGGAGGAGAAACAGTCAACGCCTACGACATGGCATGAACTCCTTCCCATGAAATCCTTCTTGCCTACAGAGTATTTTCCCACACTATTGATTTTGAACCAGGTGGCTTCTTGTAATGAATAAAGTTTTCCAAACAGAAGTTACCCTGTTGGTAGCCAAACAGAAGCTGCTGGTCATATTCCCACCCAGTCACACTTCTGATTCAGATCACAGGGAAAGGAAACCTCATTACGCTGAGGAAGCATTCATGGAAATGGAGCAATTTACTGAGATAAAAGGGCATGTTGAAATGTGAGTAATTATATGGAAGTTTACAACAATAATGACAAGGGTTTATTGAACACTTACTACACACTAGTGACTTGCTAAGCACATCACATGTCTTATCTCATATCCTCATAAAGACCCTATAATATAAGAACTTTTATGTCCTCCATTAATGGGTAAGAAAACTGAGGCTCAGTAACATTTAATATCCCCTTCTCAGCTAAAAGAAATGAGTTCAGAAGCACATGTGTCTGAGGAGTTATTTCTCCCATTCAGGCTCTCCAGTCCGATGGAGCAGCTGAGGCACCAGACTGTAGCATCCCTGTGGGTTCATCATCAGATAGACAGCAAGGAGTTTCCACTTTGAAAGATGACCTAACTTTAAAGTGTTTGTGCAGCAGCAGGGTCTGTGCTCCATCCATTTTGCCACTGGTTGTGGCATTGTAGAAATGATTGCTTGGGATCAGAACAGGAATTTGGGACCTTTAAGCAGAATGGAGGCAAATATTAGAGATAAATAACATTGGCTTTGAGCTTTTTTCCCATTGAATTTTATGTTTCCTGAGTCTCACACTATGCAGTAGGTGCTCAATGAATGTAGGTAGAATGAATAAATAAATAGATTCGTTTGATCGTCGATATTATTCCCATAACCTTGTTGAGGAAATAGAATCTTTGACAGATTAAATAACTAGTTCAACATCAAAAGCTGTGAAGTGGCATAGTAGAAATCTGAAATCAGCCGGGCACAGTGGCTCAAGCCTGTAATCCCAGCACTTTGGGAGGCCGAGTTGGGTGGATCACGAGGTCAAGTGATCGAGACCATCCTGGTCAACATGGTGAAACCCCTTCTCTACTAAAAATACAAAAAATTAGCTGGGCATGGTGGCATGTGCCTGTAATCCCAGCTACTCAGGAGGCTGAGGCAGGAGAATTGCCTGAACCCAGGAGGCGGAGGTTGTGGTGAGCCGAGATCGCGCCATTGCACTCCAGACTGGGTAACAAGAGCAAAACTCTGCTTCAAAAAAAAAGAAATCTGAAATCAGATGTCTTTATTTCAAACTATGACATGTGATTGTTTGCTTTTATTAATAAATAATGATACTATTTCAAATCTATAAAACATGCCAATGACATGAATTAATCACAGTGAAACCCAAAGAGCAGCAATTCTACACAATGCAAGAGATTTACTTTTGAATATAAATTATCTTTCTTTCTAAACATGGGTATTTCCAAAGGGAAATTTCTTCTCACAAACTCAACCATCTTTTAGCATGTTAACTGGTCAACTAAGCACCTTCTAGGAACAGGGTGGGATGCATGGGTAGTGTGCACAGAAGCTTTTTTGTTGGGGGAGTCTTCAGACCAAACTTCTTCAGTGACCTTGCACTGCATCTGCAGATAGACACAGGGCTAACCTGCACGATCTTCTCTCAATAAGCAACTCAGTCTACAGCACCA
The DNA here is from genome assembly GCA_031835075.1 of Saguinus oedipus. NCBI lineage: Eukaryota > Metazoa > Chordata > Mammalia > Primates > Cebidae > Saguinus > Saguinus oedipus. The sequence goes on along the minus strand of CM063172.1, from coordinate 169,301,355 downwards.
TATTTTCCCTGGATTTTTGTTCCAAATGGTGACTGTGAAAGCGCTGATCACTGTCATGTGGCCAGCGAGAAGAAAGGAATCAGGAAACTGGACTGTTGATACGGAGAGTAAAGGCAGGTTCTGTGAGAACCACAGCTCTGGCTTCTCTCCTCTCTGCCCAGTATGATAGCCCCAGTCCCCGTCCTGTGCTTTATACCTCCTCACCAGCCCTACCCTTGCTGAGCTCTTGTATGTACTTCTACAGCCTCACTGTTGATACCACTCATGTGGGCCCTCCCTCCCTATCTTCTATTGTCATCATCCTCTCATGGCTGCATATCTATCTTGTTTCTCCAAGAGAACAATGAGCAGTAGAGAGTGGTTCAGATATTTGAAGTTAAACAGATATGGGTTAGACGGCCAACCTAGTCACAGCATTCATCAGGATAAGACAGAGCTGGCATAGCAAATAAGCCCTAACATTTCAGTAGATTAACACAATAAAGGTTTATCTCTCATTTGTATGATGCATTTCATTTTGTAGTCTACAGTCTCTTTCGTTTTGTAGGCTACACCCTCTAAAACACATGGTTTCCAGCAGCAGGGGAAGAGAGTAAGGAAGGAGCACACCAACTCTTAACTGCCTCTCCCCAGAAGGGACACACTTCTTTTCTACACCTGCTCCATTGACTAGGACTAGTCACAAGGCCCTAACCTTAGTATAAAGGAGTCTGGGAAATAGAAAGAAATATAAATATCTGGTGAGCCCTAATCGACTGCTACAATCACTTATCCATAGTGTGACTATGGATAGTTATTTAACTTCTCTGAACCTCAATTCTCTCAATTGTAAAGAGAGATGCCTTGCAGGTGTGCCATAGAATCAAATGGAATGATGTTATGTCAAGTTCCTAGTCTGGTGCCTGGCTTAGAGTAAGTGCTCAGTATTTTTAGTATATATAGTTTAAAGTGTATGATGATCTAAGTATAAGGGTCATATTTTCTACTTCTCCACCAATAGTTTTCCTCTATCAAAAAGAATTTCTATTTCTCAAATAGAAATAGATGGGTTATGCACCATGGCACACGTTTTCCTGCTTAACAAAGTTGCACATCCTGACATGTACCCTGGAACTTAAAATAAAAAATAAAAATTTAAAAAAATTTTTTGAAAGAAAGAAATAGATGGGTTATCTATCAAATAACCCATTGTACTATTTAGTAAGATAAAAATAAAATAAAACTTGTCATTATTTAATTTGGAAGTATTTGGGAGCACACACACAAATGTGTATATCTAAAAATAGGTACATGTACTTGTCAGCTTTTGCACATTCATCCATTCATCACACATGTATTTCAAATGTGTGGTATATTACATCTTCTGTTAGATACAGGTGTGCATGTGTGGATGTGATATTCTTTTTTTTTTTTTTTTTTTTTTGAGACGGAGTCTTACTCTGTTGCCAAGTTGGAGTGCAGTGGCGCAATCTCGGCTCACTGCAACCTCCACTGGGTTCAAGCGATTCTCCTGCCTCAGCCTCCCTAGTAGCTGGGACCACAGGCGCGCGCCACCACACCCGGCTAATTTTTGCATTTTTAGTAGAGACGGGGTTTCACCATGGCCAGGATGGTCTCGATCTCTTGACCTCGTGATCCGCCCGCCTCAGCCTCCCAAAGTGCTGGGATTACAGGCGTGAGCCACCTCGCCCAGCCGATATTCTTTAATCTCATGAATTTTATGGGTTTGTGGAGGAAAAAGACAGCAAAAGTAATAGCATGACACACTATAAATAATAAATAATATGATACAATGTAAAAATCCACTTAAAAAAAGTACAGGTAAAATGTGGTGGAAACACAGATGAGGGAAGTTATAAGTAACCCTGAAGAACAGTCAGGGAAGCATTCACAGAAGAGATAGCTAAGTCTTAAATGACAATGGAAAATTATCTGAAAAAGACAGTAGGCATGGCGTTTCAGTCACATTCTAACTACTACAAATAGTCAACTTGTACCTAAATTGGATATCCATGGGTAGAAGACTGGCTCTGTGTCTGTTAAGATTATGTTGTTGAGAAGAAAATCCTCTTTTTAGCTGTCTGATGCAGAAAAGAACTTATTACAGGTCATTAATTGGTTTATAAAAGCATCAGAAGTGCCACAGTAACAGACTCTGTTGAGATTTTAAAAATGTGTCCCAAAGGCACCTGGCAGAACTTGGCCACCAAGGTAGCTGCTGACGCTCTAGTGATCAGAAACCCTCTATCTCCTGAATGAAACCCCCCAAATAGCAGCCAGTATAATCAGGAGGCAGCCAGAGTCAGAAAATCTGGTGTGTCTCCTGGCTCCAATATGCTAATATGCTAGTCTATGCTCTAGACTAGCAAAAGGTTACCCTATTCCTTGTCAGTTGAGACCTTTACTAACAGTGATGTAAAAACCCCAAGCACATCTTCAACAGTGCTTACCAGCAAAACAGCAGATGCACAGCCTCTGCCTCACTTCTGCCTTCCAAATCTCACATGACTACATTTGATTGTTGTAATCCTAGGTGACGTAGAAGACCCTAGATGCAAGAACGTTTGAGATATGTGAATTCTAGTTCTCTGGACTCTGGAATATAGGAAAGCGTTTTGAAGCAGGGGTGGAATGGTTGCAAGAATTGAGAGTTAAGAGAGAAAACACATCTATACATATTGTGAAAGGAAAATAAAATCTCAGGACCTCAAACTCACTATGCCAAAAGGAAAAGTTAATCTTGGAAACGGAGTCAAGCAAAAAACTGCCTTTCATTTTGTTCTGAAACAGATAGCTATACAATTGAAGGCCATTATTACCCCAGGTGGCCTCACTTACCTGGCAATGTAAATTAACAGCTTACCTTTATGGGTATGGATCAAGAGGAGACTAGAAGTTGTCTGTCCACCCACCCTGAGATAAATGCATTTTTGACTTCTTCTACTGTTTACTTTACCTTATATAAAGTTTGATTTACTAAGCGTGAGTACTGTTCCTCTGCTCATACATAGTTGACTGTTACTCTGCCCCTCCTTTTCACATGCAACATGTGGATTCAGCGAGTGCTACTCAAAGCCTCAAAAGCATGTTCTTCATCTCATTTGTCTATCCTCTACATTATTTTTAACACCTTCCACTCCTGCTTGCTTTTTCCTCTTTGAATATTGATGCCCTCAAAACTGTCTTTGGAAAAAGTGTGTGTCACAAATCCTACTGTGGCTTATGTCTCTTTTTGCTGGGTTCAACCTCAACCTTGGCAAAATAAACCTCTAAATTGAGATCTCTGTCAGACACTTATTTTTGGTTTATAATACAAATAGCTTATGTGTATATTTGCACATCTTCTTATAAAATGTACCCTTTTATTTTTTTTGAACTGTCCTTCTTTATATTTGGTAATACTTCTTGTTTCAAAGTCTACTTTCTCTAATATTTATATAGGCACATTAGTTTTTAGGTGTTTACCATTTGCTTGATCTATTTTTCCATCCTTTTCCTTTCAACATCTTTATACCTTTCTATTTAAAATGTGTTTCTTACAGATAGCAGATAGTTGAATTTTCTTTATAATCTAACCTGACAATCTCTGTCTTTTAATTAGAGTGATTTATTCCTATTACATTTAATGTAATTATTGATATGGTTGGGTTTAAGTCTATCATACTGCTATTTATTGTAATTTTCCCTGTTTTCTGTTAATTAGATGCTTTTCTTTTTGCTGTCTTCTTTTGTGTTTATAAAATACTTGCTAGTATTTCATTTTATTTCTTTACTGGCTTTTTAGCTCTTTTAATTATTTTTTAATGGTTGCTATAGATATTACAAGATGAATCTTTATTTTTTAACAGTCTAATAATTTTCTATCACTTTATGTTTCATATTTCACACTTCACAAATAAAAGAATCTTGCAGTTTTCCATCTTCTTCTTTTCTATAATTGTCATTCATTTTACATATATTATAAGCCCCATCATGCAATACTATTATTTTTGCTTTAACAGTTATTTGTCTATTTCAGAAATTTTTAAAAAATCCCTTAGTTATTTTCTGAAATATTTTCCCATGTGTTTTTTGTGTTCTTCCATTATTCATATAGATCTGGGTTTCCACCTGGTATAAATTCCCTTCATACTAAACTCAATATTTCTTGTAATAAAGGTCTCCTGACAATAAATTTTCTCAGGCCTTATTTATATAAAAATGTTCTCTTTTTCATCTTAGAGATTTAAAGTTATCACATTGTCTTCTTTCCTCAGTTGCTTCTGAGAAGAAATGAATCATCATTAGAATTATTGTTCCTCCAAATGTAATACATCATTTCCTCTTTCACTGTCAAGATTTTTTTCATTATCTTTGCTTTTCTGGAGTTTGACTGTAATCTTTCTTGGCATAGTTTTCCTCTTATTATGTGATTTACTAAGTTTCTTAGGTCTGTAGGTTGATGTTTCTTCATGCAAATATGGAAAAAGTTTGACCATTCTTTCTTCAGATAATTTTTGTTCTCCTTTCATTCTTACTTTTCTCTTTTTCTGAACCAATTACATGCATGTTAAACAACTTGGTACCTCACAGGTCACTAAAGATTTGTTTGTTTTGATCTTCTTTTTCTCTCTGTTATTCAGATTGAATAATTTCTATGGGTCTGTCATTGAATTAATGACCATTTTTTCTTTCATCTCTAATCCAATCATTTAATTTTTCCATTGTAGATTTTGTATTTCTCATTTCTTGAATTTTCATTTGGTTCTCTCTCTTTTTCTTTCTTTCTTTTTTTTTTTTTTTCTTTTTGAGACAGAGTCTCACTCTGTTGCCAAGCTGGAGTACAGTGGCATGATATTTGCTAACTGCAACATTTGCCTCCTGGGTTCCAGTGATTCTCCTGCTTCAGGCTCCTGAGTAGCTGGGACTACAGGTGTGTGCCATCACATCTAGCTAATTTTTGTATTTTTGGTAGAGATGGGGTCTCACCATGTTGGTCAGGATGGATGGTCTTGATCTCTTGACCTTGTGATCTGCCTGCCTCAGCCTCCCAAAGTGCTGGAATTACAGACACGAGCCACCACATCTAGCCTGGTTCTTTTGTTTTATTTTTTTATAGCTTTAATTTCTTTGCTGAGATTTCCTATCTACTTGGGAACCTATATTTTTAAGACATATATGTTTATTTTGAAATGTGTATCTACCATATTTTCCTTTAGGTCTTTAAACATATTTATAATAGCTGTTTTAAAATTCCCTTATGCTAATTACAACAACTGGCTCCTATCACAGTCTATTTCTATTTACGATTTTTTTCTTGATAATGGGTCAAAATTTTCTGCTTCTTTATATATCTAAAAATCATTGTTAATATGCTGGGCATTGTGGATGATACAGCATAAAGAGTTCTTAATTTTGGAAGTTGTTTTTCTGGTTCCCTAACTGAATACCTGGAGTATTATTGGAGTCTCTTTACTCTGGCAGGGTTTGAATTCCACTTTCTTCCAGAACTGTGCATCCTTAGTATTTCTGTCCCTCTCTCAACACTGTGGCAGCACTCTCTGCTAGAACTCTTGGAGCAATGTACAGCCAGCCCTTGGCCAAGGACCCATAGAGATGCATCACATAGACTTCTGTTCCTCTATATGTTACTGTTATCTAACCTTCTGCCTTCCCTCTCCCCAGTGCAACTCTGATATCCTGAGCCCCAACAGCAAAATATGCTTTCTTTCTGAAGCACACTAGGACCACCCTACTCTTTTGTTAGTTGTATCTACTGATGCTGAAGTTAAAAAACTGTCCCCAAGTGGAGACCCAAGGTGAATGGGGGGCTCACTTCACATATTTTCTTTCTGTAAGGGCCTGCAGCCCTTCAGTACCTAGGGTTCAATGCCTGAAAACAATGTCCTTATGTAGTTGTCAGGCTTTCTAATTGTTGATGGTGGAAAGGTAATTCCAGCATCAGTTACCCTAATCTGGCCAAAAATGTAAGTTCTTCCATGTGTACATTTGAAATGCATAATATAAAGAGAAAATCAAGAAGAAATAATCTTAAGGCAATCCCATAAATTTTAACCCAATTTGAATTAAAAACAGTTTTTACACATAATATATAAATGTTATGATTTGAAAATTTATCTAAATATAAGATGCATTTTTTTTCTTTTATTGAGACAGAGTTTCACTCTTGTTGCCCAGGCTGGAGAGCAATGGAGCCATCTCAGCTCATGGCAACTCTACCTGCTGGGTTAAAGTGATTCTCCTGCCTCTGCCTCCCAAGTAGCTGGGATTACAGGTGTCCACTATCACGCCTGGCCAATTTTTGTATTTTTAGACGAGACAGGGTTTCTCCATGTTGGTCAGGCTGGTCTCAAAGTCCCAACCTCAGGTGATCTGCCAGCAACAGCCTCCCAAAGTTCTGGGATGATAGTTGTGGTAGGCAAAACAAAAACACAAAAAACCCTTATGTGGCTAACAACTCACGAAGATTTTAGTGTGAGCTGAAGAATCTTATTTCCCCCCTACCGTAGTTTCCAAGGATAAGTGAATGTTTTCTTTAGTTCTGATACTACAGCATAGGTTGGCCAGACCCGAGAAGCTTGGCCTATCATAAAATTAATGACTTTAAGAGAATTATTTAAATAATATAAGGATTTAAGATGCAGATATACAATAAAGTTATTGTTATATTTCAGATGCTACAGAAAGTGACATAAAAAGGAGACAGCTATTTCTTCTATTGCCTGAAATGTATGGAATGAGAGAGTGATTGACATTTCAGAATACTACACAACCACCATCCAGCCACTGTGAGTTCCACATGAACCTTCCGGGAAGCTCTTTATTGAATGTTCTCTTTGCTTCAGCGGTCAAACCTGGGCTCTCCAAAGACAATCTAATGGGTCAGCCACATTTCAAGCTGAAACTTAATAAATACAATGACGTTTGAAAAGAGTCCACATCTAAAGGACTCATAACAAAGGCCTCATAAAAAAAGATGTTCTTATGCCAACAAGTAATTTAAGAAAGTCTCCATCCTTAACAGAAATAAAGGAAAATGTCAGTTCTGTGTGGTTAATTCATTTACAGGTAATTTATTCAGGGTCAAGTATAAAGTATTGTTTCTTATTAAAATGTGAAGCCAGGCACAGTGGCTCATGCCTATAGTCCCAGCCCTTTGGGAGACTGAGGTGGGAGGATTGCTTGAGGCTAACAGTTTGAGACTAGCCTGGGCAACATTGTGAGACCCCATCTCCACAAAAACTTAAAAAGTAAAAAATAAGCTGGGTGCAGTGGCTTGCACCTGTGGCCCCATCTACCCAAGAAGCTAAGGCAGGAGGATCGTTTGAGCCCAAGAGTTTGAGACCGCAGTGAGGCATGACCACACCACTGCCCTCTGGCTTGGGCAACAGAGCGAGACCCTGTCTCTAAAATGAATAAAAAAGTAAACTACTAAGACTTTTGGTCCAGGCAGGGTGTTTTAGAGCACCTAACACTGACGGGAATTTGGTAACCAGGCAAAGGCAAACTCCTACCTGGAGCCACAGAAAGATATTAGGGTTAAGACAGAGATTATTTTTAGCCTCAAGTTTTAAAATATTCATTTTAAGATTATTATTAGCCTTTAAGCTTAGTAGCCTGAGGACAAGGTCAAGGTGGGAGGGTATGTGACTGACAGAAATCATCAACCATGTGACGTGGGTTAAGGCTTAGCCTTTGCAATCAGACCCACCCAGATTACAATCTTGACTTGATTCAGGCAAATCACTTGGCCTCTCCGAGAGCAGGTTCCTCTTCCGCCGAATAGTGATCATAATTGCACTGACCTCTCAGTATACATGTGATGCTCCTGTGAGATATGCTTTTGAGGTCCTGAGCATTGCTCTCCTGAGGATCCTAATGCTCATCGAGTGAGGACTGAAGCATATGATGATGAAACATGCATGTCTCATGACTTCTCCGAAGTCAGCACATTACTAAGAAAACAAAGCCATGCTTTGTGGTTTCTGCAGTGTTTGCATACTAGCGGGCCATAGGTGAGGAAAGAACAAGTGTTCTCTCTCTCTCTCTCTCTCTCTCTCTCTCTCACCCCCCATTCCCCATCCCCATTCCCACCCCATGCCTCTGGAAGATCCTTCCTCTCTGCAGTGCTGGGGCAGCCTCCCATTCATACAGTGTTTAATTGGAACCTGTCAATGTCATTCCGGGATGCTTGTGCTGTCATATTAACTAGATATGTGTACCAGTCACTATTTTGAGTAAGGGCAAAATACACTTGCTTCATGCTGGAAATTGTATTGGGTGGGCAAAGTTTTGTTAGGCTGGAGAGGAGACATCCCTTCCACTGGGATGCCCCAGAAGGGCAGGAGCTTTCAGCAGCAAGAAGTTGGCCACCCTGGCTTATTGTTTCAGGGAACTGCTTTTAAAGGATGCCTTCTGGAAAGAGTGATACTGAGAAGTGCTGATTTTAGTGCTTGAAATTTGTTTGCATGGATAAACATAAAATCCACAAACACTGAATTTTATTACCCAGTGATCAAGTATCTGTTTAGTTAGTTTAATTCATGTAAAATCAACAAAAGTAGCTGTATCCACCAGCTGGCTTTGCAGGGCTGTGAAGGATCAGGAGGGACTTCAGGGGTTCATTGAAAAGGCGATCCCAAGGGAAGTGAGCTGGTCAGCACTGTTTGAATCTGCTGTCAGGTTTGCTCAGTGGGTCTGGGCCAGGCAAGTCTGACTTTCACTCTGACTTTTCTTGTCTCCCTCCTTCCTCCACAGCCCAGTCCTCTCCCTGCTCCTCCTTCATTCTCCCGCCCCACAGGCAGCCTATCATTCCCCTGCCCTGGGAACACCCCTGGTTTCGGGGTTCCCCGCCACAGTGCTGCCCCTCCCTGCTTCCTTCCCCACATTGTGGACCATACCTCCTTTCTCCTCTTAGCACAATTTCACCTGTCCTTCAGCCCATTCCAGGCATTTTGCTAGGGATCTAACAGCTAATCTGTGAAAAATAAAGTATGAACAGCCAACGAATTACCTGCCCTGCCTTTAATACAAATATTTGTATTTAAAGGTCAGCGGGGTACCTCTTAGAGAAAACCTCACTCCAAAGTAATGACCATTCTTCCTCAAATGGGTACAGATGAATTTTTAGTGGGTGAGTGTGTGGTGGTGATGAATGTTAGGGTCCCTGAAATCACCCCAGGTATTCAGCCATGTACAGGGAATGATGGGATGCCCTAAGCTGGCTGCATGGGGCCAGGGCCTGCTATCTAGAGCCACCCCTCTGGGCCACACCAGCCCTGGTGACCTCCATGGAGGATGTGAGCCAGGGACAGCGACACAGCCTACGGAGCCCAGGAGAGCCAGAAAGAGGAGGGACCCAGCTTCCCTTGTGCTCAGCACCAGCCCGAACACCACTCCAGGCCGTTGATTGCTGGAAGAGGAAGACGCTGGTGCCCCTGAATGTGATGGCTCTGTGGGGCAGAACAAGAGGTGTGGAAGGGACGAGTGGGGGAAGAACAGAAAGGCTCTTCTTGCCTCCCCAGTTAAGCCGATTTCCCCTGTGGCTGCCTGGAATTCCCCTGTGAGTTGCTCCGTTGTGTTAAAACACTGGCGTCTCATGGAGGTCCGCACGTGGCAAGTTGCAGAGGTGCAGAAGTGAGGTTGTTCCTGCTTCCTGCTCTTCGTGGCCTCGGTGCGGGTGGTGAGGGAGGGCAGCGGATCTGGTCCTCAAAGGGTGTGTCCCACGGTGTGCGGTAGATGTACCTGACAGCAGTAACTGGACTTGAGTGTAGGCTGAGAAAGACCCGGCATGGCAGACACAGCTGAATGTGTGTTCGCAGTTCCAAGCTAAGGAATCCAGGAGTGGCCAACCCAGAGGTCCCTTCCATATCTATGAGGAACATCTGAGCCCCACCCCTCCTGTGGGAGGCTGACCACACAGGGAATACAGGCCCTTTGTTTTGGGTTGCCCGAAGGTTGCCAGGTGGAGGTGGTTAGGGGAAGGTGCTAAGTGGAAATGCTATAGAAACCGCAGGCTTTTTGCAAACGGTTGTAGTTCTCCTGTCTAGCCTTCACCACTGGACTCTCTCCCGTGTATATAAAGCCCCAGTGAAGCCCCATGTCTTGTTCACTGACTCTGGGTCCCTTCTTTGACCTCTTGAAACTGGTGTCATCCCCACTGAAGTCGAGAGGGGTTCAGCACACCTCAGGGAAACCAGCACAAAGCACCCAGGGCATCCCTTCAATCCTCCTGGCAGAGGTTGGGGAGGGACCGAGTGTGACCATACCCTGGCTGTCTAGACCTGGAAGCCTCACGCCCCTCCCTCTGAGTGGCCTCTGGAAATACAATTAGGAGAATACTGAGGCACCACATACAGCCCAGAAGGGTTTACTTCCAAGTTTGGTGGGTCTATGAAAAAACAACACTGTGGTTGCTCCTTGGTGAAGTGGCCTCGAGCGCTGGATAAATTCTGAGCTCTCTTGGTCATCTCTTCCCTCAAGTGCCGAGTTATTTCTGCAGGTCTGGATCTCAGACCATTCAGCTGTGATTCTTCTCAGCCCTAAGCCATTCTCCCCTGGGGTGGAAGGCACTCTGTTAAGTGATGATGTTGGGATGCCCTTTGAATGGACTCTCTGAAAAAAAATGACTCCAGGCACCCAGTCTTTAGGGAGACTCCCGGGCTGTCCACAGCATCCCTCCCGTGCTTGAAATGTGTCTATCCATCACCCTTGCGCACTCCACATCTCACCTGAGAGATGAGTAAATTTAAAAATAGGAAATGGTGTCATATATGCAAAATTAGGCTCTTCCCATAGTACGTTAGAAACTAGAGAAAAGGAAACCTCTAAATGACTTTTTAAGCTCCCTGCTCCCCGGGACGCCTGGTGAAGGTGAGCTGTGAGGCAGCGACAGCACCTGGGAAATCACAGGTTGATTTGCAGCAGGTTCATCACAAGATGGTCCCCACTGAGGGTCAAAGGGGCTTGAGCAAGCCGTAAGACGCCAAGAGAACCTGTGAACCTGTCGAAGGAAACCTGCCATCCAGATACCAGGGGAAAAATGCAGTTTCCACGCTGGCATCTGTCAGCGTCTGTCTTGCGGTGCGAGGGGTGGGGAGTCCCTGAACCACGGCAGTCCGGTGCATCGACCTTGGCACATTTGTAAGAGGACAGCTGTAAATCTCTTTGTGATGTCATAAATTTCCAAAGTGAAGGAGTTCTCTCAAGTGTCTCAATCAGAGATGTTTTTCTTGGGGCCAGAAAAACAAAGGAAAAAGCATGAGCTTCCCTCCTGGGCTGTGCGCACAGTTCCATTGCCAGGCCCAGCCGACACGCAAGAGCCGCGACAGAGAGGCTGGCGGTGACCTCGGCTCACAATGGGGCCTTGGGGACTTGACCTTTGCAAGACCTGCACCCTGAGTCCCCTGAACCCTGAGTCCCCAGGTTCCCGGTTCCAGCCTCAGAGGAGGTCAGAGGTGGAGACTTTACTGGCTCCCTCTGGGACTTTCCAACTTGGAAGCCAGGATTTTCTTCCGGTATATTACAACAATAAAAAATAATTACTGCTGCTATTGAATTTATATGCAGACATCTGCGTTAAACTAAGCTGGAGAACCTTTAGTAAAGATTTTTCCAAAGCTGCAAAGCTCTGCAAAAACTAGAAAATGTCCAACAGCTGCTGAAGCCACGAAAATATTACAGGAATGAAGATGTTGCAAATGTAAGAGAAATGGCTGGTTATGCATATCAAAAAGGGGTCTTCTTTTAGATCACATTACAGACATGAATAATGAGCCATTAGTCAGAACTACAAATATAAAAGCTTTCATTAATCATCCTGGATATAAAGTTGGGGGGACGGTTGTTCCATTGTTGGATTTAGGAGATTCTTTTTTTAATTTTTATTTTTTATTTTTATTTTATTTTTTTTTAATTTTTTAAATTTTTATTGCATTATAGGTTTTGGGGTACATGTGCAGAACGTGCAAGGTAGTTGCATAGGTACACACATGGCAGTGTGTTTTGCTGCCTTCCTCCCCTTCACCCACATTTGGCATTTATCCCCAGGCTATCCCTCCCCAGCCCCCCCGCTGTCCCTCCCCCATTCCCCCCAGTAGACCCCAGTGTGTAGTAGACCCCCTCCCTGTGTCCATGTGTTCTCATTTTTCTCACTCGCCTATGAGTGAGAATATGCGGTATTTCTTTTTCTGTTTTTGTGTCAGTTTGCTGAGAATGATGTTCTCCAGATTCATCCATGTCCCTACAAAGGACACAAACTCATCATTTTTGATTGCTGCATAATATTCCATGGTGTATATGTGCCACATTTTCCCAGTCCAGTCTATCATTGATGGGCATTTGGGTTGGTTCCAGGTCTTTGCTATTGTAAACAGTGCTGCAATGAACATTCGTGTGCATGTGTCCTTATAGTAGAACAATTTATAGTCCTTTGGATATGTACCCAGTAATGGGATTGCTGGGTCAAATGGAATTTCTATTTCTAGGTCCTTGAGGAATCGCCACACTGTCTTCCACAATGGTTGAACTAATTTACACTCCCACCAACAGTGTAAGAGTGTTCCTATTTCTCCACATCCTCTCCAGCATCTGCTGTCTCCAGATTTTTTAATGATCCTCATTCTAACTGGCATGAGATGGTATCTCAATGTGGTTTTGATTTGCATCTCTCTAATGACCAGTGATGATGAGCATTTTTTCATGTGTTTGTTGGCCTCATATATGTCTTCTTTTGTAAAGTGTCTGTTCATATCCTTTGCCCATTTTTGAATGGGCTTGTTTGTTTTTTTCCTGTAAATCTCTTTGAGTTCTTTGTAAATTCTGGATATCAGCCCTTTGTCAGATGCATAAACTGTAAAGATTTTTTTCCCATTCTGATGGTTGCTGATTCACTCTAGTGACTGTTTCTTTTGCCGTGCAGAAGCTGTGGAGTTTGATTAGGTCCCATTTGTCTATTTTGGCTTTTGTTGCCAATGCTTTTGGTGTTTTGGTCATGAAGTCCTTGCCTACTCCTATGTCCTGAATGGTTTTGCCTAGATTTTCTTCTAGGGTTTTTATGGTGCCAGGTCTTATGTTTAAATCTTTAATCCATCTGGAGTTTATTTTAGTGTAAGGTGTCAGGAAGGGGTCCAGTTTCTGCTTTCTGCACATGGCTAGCCAGTATTCCCAACACCATTTGTTAAACAGGGAATCCTTTCCCCATTGCTTGTTTTTGTCAGGTTTGTCAATGATTGAATGGTTGTAGATATGTTGATTTGCCTCTGATGCCTCTGTTCTGTTCCATTGGTCTATATCTCTGTTTTGGTACCAGTACCATGCTGTTTTGATTACTGTAGCCTTGTAGTATAGTTTGAAGTCTGGTAGTGTGATGCCTCCCACTGTGTTCTTTTTGCTTAGAATTGACTTGGCTATGTGGGCTCTCTTTTGGTTCCATATGAAGTTCATGGTGGTTTTTTCCAGTTCTGTGAAGAAATTAAATGGTAGTTTGATGGGGATAGCTTTGATTGTGTAAATTACTTTGGGCAGTATAGCCATTTTCATGATATTGATTATTCCTAACCACGAACATGGAATGTTTCTCCATTTGTTTGTGTCCTCTCTTATTTCGTTGAGCAGTGGTTTGTAGTTTTCCTTAAAGAGGTCCCTTACGTTCCTTGTGAGTTGTATTCCTAGGTATTTTATTCTCTTTGTAGCAATTGTGAATGGCAGTTCGTTCTTGATTTGGTTCTCTTTAAGTCTGTTATTGGTGTATAGGAATGCTTGTGATTTTTGAACATTGATTTTATATCCTGAGACTTTGCTGAAGTTGCTTATCAGTTGCAGGAGCTTTTGGGCTGAGGTGATGGGATCTTCTAGGTATACTATCATGTCGTCTGCAAATAGAGGCAATTTGGCTTCCAACTTTCCTATTTGAATACCCTTTATTTCTTTTTCTTGCCTGATTGCTCTGGCTAGAACTTCCAGTACTATGTTGAATAGGAGTGGTGAGAGAGGGCATCCTTGTCTAGTGCCAGATTTCAAAGGGAATGCTTCCAGTTTTTGCCCATTAAATATGATATTGGCTGTTGGTTTGTTGTAAATAGCTTTTATTACTTTGAGATATGTTCCATCAATACCAAGTTTATTGAGGGTTTTTAGCATAAAGGGCTGTTGAATTTTGTCAAATGGCTTCTCTGCGTCAATTGAGATAATCATGTGGTTTTTGTTTTTGGTTCTGTTTATGTGGTGAATGACATTTATAGACTTGCGTATGTTGAACCAGCCTTGCATCCCCGGGATGAATCCTACTTGATCATGATGGATAAGTTTTTTAATGTGCTGTTGCAATTGGTTTGCCAGTATTTTATTGAAGATTTTTGCATCTATGTTCATCATGGATATTGGCCTGAAGTTTTCTTTTCTTGTTGAGTCTCTGCCGGGTTTTGGTATCAGGATAATGTTGGTCTCATGAAATGATTTGGGAAGGGTTCCCTCTTTTTGAATTATTTGGAATAGTTTCAGAAGGAATGGTAGGAGATTCTATTCAAATTAAGAGGCAGCCTGGAGCATGGGACAGGTTAGCAACCTAGTTCCTGGTGAAGAGGAGCAGTCAGAGAGGCTACAAGGACTGTTTTCTAACTAGGGGAGCTATTTCCATGCTGTTTTTCAGCATACTTCTTAGTATTGTGGAAACAAAGACGCTTTACCACAGCCCCATACCCACTGTTGCAATAGAATAGACACGTGGGTCACATCTCGGAGTAGAATTTTAAATTATATGGGAAATCAGGGATCTTTTAAAGAAGCACAAACTGCTGGCATTTGTAGAAGTGTCCCTGCCTCTCATTGCAGGGATGCTTGGAGGTCACCGGCCTGTAAAGTGGCTGGCATAGAAGGGCTTTTAGCTGACTCAGGTGAAGGCGTGCCCCAGGGACACCCGGCAGAGCCACCCCTTCCACTCCGGAGATTCCTTTAATCTCTCTAGGCTCTCATGTCCTGGGTCCTGTGAGATCATTTAGGAGGCACAGTCAGAGGTTCTCCAGAGAAACCAGAAAAAAACCAACGTATATGTATGTGTATATGTATATACATTTGACAGAGATATTATCCCCGGAGAGGGAAGGCCTTCCATCCCAACATTTCAGGGACAGGGTCTTGCTCTGTCTTCTAGGCCAAGGTGCAGGGGTGTGATCATGGCTCACTGCAGCCTCAAACACCTGGGTTCAAGTGATCCTTACACCTTGGCCTCTCAAGAAGCTGGGAATACAGGTGCACACCACCGCAGCTGATTGAGTTTTTTAAAACAATTTTTTTTTTGGTAGAAATGGGGTCTTGCTATGTTGCCCAGGCTGATCTCAAACTCCCGGCCTCAAGCCATCCTCCAGCCTCAACCTCTTAAGTCACTGGAATTACAGACATGAGCCACCATACCCCATTCTTAGACCTCTTTTAAACTTCCTAAAGAAATCATGTCTACACTGCTACATCTGGCTGAGTGTTGCATAGAGTCAGCGAGGGCTCATGGAAAAATACGAGTGGATGGAATAATGTTATTAATGCCATTTCCCTGAGATGAAATAAATGACATTTTCCTGAGTTTGAATTTTAATAAAATTTCAGTTTTTGGAATACTGAAAAGACACAATAAGGATTATTTAGAGGTAAGTGAATAATGTCATTTAAAATTCTGCAAAATGTCACTACTGGTGTCAAAGTGTGATCTTCCACTCATTTGCTTGCCCAGACATCCATCTATGCAGTCTGGCATGAGCAGCCCAGGCTAGAAAGGATGTGTGGAATTCTGTTGTGTTCTTCCGGCTGTAGCCCCTGGCATTTGAAGCTAGGATACTCTTGTAGTATAGCTATCTGCTTGCCAAAGAGGAGCTGTTGAAGTCTTCCCAGGACTCCATGTTTTGCAAAGTGCCTGCCAGTCCTCAAGAGCTGGGGATGTGAGCACAGAGCCACAGCTGACCTCAGACCCCTGCTGCAGAGGGCCCCACCCTGTCCCTGCTATGTGTGGGTCCCCAACCTTTTCTTCTTGCCTGTGGGGCAGAGATGCCAGCAAAGCTTACAGTTGGCACGGGCCCAAGAGTTCTCTGATAGGGACACCCATTATGTCTTCACTGCTGGATTATTGATGGCCAAATTTACAAGTGTTAAAACCTTATGAAAGTTAGGCCGGGTGCGGTGGCTCAAGCCTGTAGTCCCAGCACTTTGGGAGGCCGAGGCGGGTGGATCACGAGGTCAAGATATCGAGACCATCCTGGTCAACATGGTGAAACCCCGTCTCTACTAAAGATACAAAAAAAAAAAATTAGCTGGGCACAGTGGCGCGTGCCTGTAATCCCAGCTACTCAGGAGGCTGAGGCAGGAGAATTGCCTGAACCCAGGAAGCGGAGGTTGCGATGAGCTGAGATCACGCCATTGCACTCCAGCCTGGGTAACGAGAGCGAAACTCCATCTCAAAAAAAAAAAAAAAAAAAAAAAAACCTTAGGAAAGTTAAATTTAGGCCGGGCACAGTGGCTCACATCTGTAATCCCAGCACTTTGGGAGGCCAAGGCAGGCGGATCACAAGGTTAGGAGATGGAAACCATCCTGGCTAACATGGTGAAACCCCCTCTCTAATAATAATAATAAAAAAAATTTGCCAGGCATGGTGGTATGTGCCTGCAGTCCCAGCTACTTGGGAGGCTGAGGCAGGAGAATTGCTTGAACCCAAGAGGTGAGTTGCAATGAGCTGAGATCATGCCACTGCACTCCAGCCTGGGTGAGAGAGTGAGACTCCATCTTAAAGAAAGAAAAAAAGAAAAAAGAAAGAAAAGTTAAATTTAATGGAATCTAGTTGAGCAAATAACAATTCATGAATTGGGCAGCCTCCTGAGCTAGAGTAGGCTCAGAGAGACTCCAGCACAGCCACCTGATGAAAGAAGACTCATGGATGGAAAACGGAAATGAGCTACAGAAACAGCTGGATTGGTTATGGCTTCGTGTTTGCCTTTTTTGAACATGATTTGAAGAGTTGGCCCCCTTTGATTGGCCAAAACTTGGTGATTATAAGAGTACTTTAATTCTGTTTACACATTTAGTTAGGTTTCAGCTTACTATGTGTGGAGAAACATTTAGGCTGAGCGTAAAATATGAAAAGAGTCAGCTTTAGGCTAAACATAATTTAACAGGAAGAAAAATGATTTCTGGGATTCCCTTCTTATCTTTTTTTTCTTTTTCTTTTTTTTTTTTTAGAACTCTTGACCTCTCTGCCTGTTTTTATTTGTTTTAATTTTTTTTTTTTTAAGATAGGATTTTGTTCTGTCACCCAGGCTGGAGTACAGTGGGACAATCATAGCTCACTACAGTGTCCTGGCCTCAAAAGATCCTCCTGGTCAGCCTCCCTACTCCCCCCAACCTCCACTGCCCACCCTGTCCCCAAACCCATTGCTGGGACTACAGGCACATGCCACCATGGCTGGATTCTTCTCTGCCTGTTGAATTCTCTTCATCTTTCCAAGGTGACTGCAAATCACATGTTTTCCGTGAAGGTTTCCTGGATCACGGTAGCCAGGGCTGCCCATTCCCTCCTGTCAGCTCCTGGAGGCTTTATTTTTTCTATTATTAATTTGAGACACATCGGATCTAGTTGTGAATTTTTCAAGTCTGGAGTTAAATCTTCAACAAGATTGGAAACTTCTTGAAAGCTAAGCCCAGATATCACATTCATTTAAAACCTGCCCTGTTCTGTCCACTCTGACTCCAGCACACACCCCACACTCACCCAGGCATGTGCACATATGCACAGACCCCAGACAGAGGGGAGATTTCATAAATCCTTACAAGTGGTGGTGATGACTCAAACTGCTTTGCAAACTGTAACCTGACTAGACAAAGCCAATTTATCGAGACAAGGGAATTGAAATAGAGAAAGAGTAATTCATGCAGATCCAGCTGTGCAGAAGACCAGAGTTTTATTATTACTCAAATTGGTCTCCTTGAAAACTCAAGGATTGAAGTTGTTAAGGATAACTTGTTGGGTGGGTGGATAGGGAGCCAGTGAGTTGGGAGTGCTGATTGGTTGGGTAGGGGATGAAATTATAAGGAGTCGAAGTTGTCTTCTTGTGCCAAGTCAGTTCCTCAGTGGAGGCCACCAGACCATATGAGCTAATTTATTGATCTGAGTGGTTCCAACTGATCCATCCAGTGCAGTTCTACTAAATATCTCCAGCACTGATCTTAGGTTTTATAATAGTGATGTTATCCTCAGGAGCAATTTGGGGAGGTTCAGAATCTTGCAGCCTCCAGCACATGACCCCTAAACCATCATTTCTAATCTTGTGGCTAGAACTACAAAGTACATCTAGTCCCCAGATAAGAAGGGGATTTGTTTTGGGAAAGGGCTGTTACCATTTTTGTTTGTAAGTTAAACTTTACGCTAAGTTCCTCCCAAAGTTAGTTCAGCCCACGACCAGGAATGAACAAGTACAGTTTGGAAGTTAGAAGCAAGATGGAGTCAGTTAGGTCAGATCTCTTTCACTGTAAAATTGTCTCAGTTACGATTTTTGCAAAGGCACTTTTAAAACTAGCATACCACAATTTGACGTATTATAATGGCATTTTTTTGCAGAAGTTTGCTTACAGAGTGTTATTTTTACGTAGTTTTACTACCTTACAGTTGCATGAATTGAGCTGTTACTATGTGCCAAAGACTACTCCAAGTTCTTTACTAACGTTGTCTCATTAACAATATCTCTACAAGGTATGAATTTAAATACACGTTTTTTAAACAGCCACTGTGACTCAGAGTGGTTAAAAAATATTTCAGGTAATAGGTGGTGTGGTGGAGCTTTATGCATATTTGCGATTACTTAACTAGACCAATATAAAGAACAGTCAGAAAAGGGGAGGAATGCAGGAGAAATTCCACATCATCCAGATACATTTCCATGTGGGATAGCAGGAAAAGCATAGATCTGGGGTCAAATGGTTTGGCCCAGGTGTGGCTTAAAAGTTGTATGAGTTTAGGCAAAAGCTTAAACTCATTTGAGTTGAGGTGTCTAGATTTCTTCTTCTGTAAAATAACTTTCCTACCCTACATATAGTATTCACACTATAAAAAGACTGACACTAGTTCCAGAGTTTATTTAGAGTCCTGTTGCCTACATGAAGCAGTCTTGATTTTACAATCTGCCCAAGGTACTAAAAATTGATGTGAGATTTGATATTTGTCTCTGGATACTTCTCACATCAAGCAAACACATGTTCTAACTTTCAGAGGGTGAAACCCCAAGGCCGATGAATCACAAGGAGAATGAAGCTGTCTGCTTTTCAGTTTTCCTCCCAAGTTTTATTGCAACCACCTTCACATCATGCAGAGGTCACTACAGATTCTGCCATTTTCATTGTAGATTTTAACATATAGTTTTGAATTTTATTCCTATTATTGTTAGAAAATAATTTTTTCCTCATGCAATGCCACTTCCAAGGCAGTACACATTTGAACTGGCAAAATTTGTCATACTGACATTGATGTAATAACTTAAAAAAGTCACTTCCAAATCATCCACTGATTTGTCAGCAATAAATTGGCATACCAATGCAAACAGAGGACAAAGAATGGGCCACAGGAAATTAATTAGGAAGAGCATGTTAAATAAAGTCCATCAAGAGATGCGTGTTCAAGTCTCCCTGTCTCTGTCTTTCTCTGGTAAAAAATAAAAAATAAGGCACAATTTTGGTGAGGGGAGGTTGAGACAGAATTCTTAAAAATCTACTGCATGCCTGAAGGATTTAACATTTGTATTTTTCCTCTGAAAATAGACAACTAAAGTTCTTAGAAAATGTGCTGGGGCAGAGGCCATGGCTGAGCCCAGCTGCATGGTCATCCTCAGCCCCATCTGTCTGGTGTCCCGGTCCTGACCTGGCAGATGTCATGGGTGAGTCTGAGAGGGAACTCCTGGCCGCTGTATGTTATTCTAAGAAGAATTGTGTCATTGTGGGAGAAAGATTGCCTCTGATGGCCAACTTGTGCTGGTGTACCCAACACTTTCCCAGTCTGGAAGTCCTGTATCCAGGGAAACCACCCTCAGTCCTGGGGAAACCAGGGTGCTTGGTCCCCTTTAGTATCACCTCTATCCACTGAAGCAGCACTCACCCCATAGCCAAGGTATACAGATTTTTATCTATACTGGACTCAAAATTTGAGTGTTTTCCAGATGAAACTATGAGCTGAAAGATTTTTAGAAGTTGCTGTCTATTCTTAGTCTTAAAAAGGCTTCCACTGCCTTGTTCAACCGAGACCATGCCGGAAAGCATTTTTTCCTATGGTGCCTATCCCCATCCCACCACTGTGCTTGGTTTTTCCTAAGTGTCTTCATTGGCAACAAGGATGTGCCTCTTTCCTTCCCATATTCCGTAGTTAGAATGATCAGAATTTGCATAACTCTATTGTCTCTGCTCAAAGACATTTGTTTTCCTGTATGTTTTTCAAGGGTAATATTTTAAAATGTTCACCTTCTATCCAAGTATTTCTGGCTAGACCTGGTTCACGTTTGCATTGATCAATGGCTATTTTAGAGCAACCATTCTTTAACCCGCAGTAGTTTTATTTCTTTAGCCTTCCAGTGAGGCAGTTTTCCTGTGCCACCAGACTAGCACCTGGTCAGAACCAGGCCTAAATGCTTTTCCGTATGTGTAGCATATATTGTAAGCCAGATGACGCTATTTTGTCCCATGTGATCTCCCAAGACATAATCTGGTAAACCCTAGAGTAACTACTGAAAAATAAGTAAAAAACATAGTAAAGAAATTTCTATATGCAGAAGAAAGCAATGATAGAGGAATAGAGTAACAAAAAGAACATGAGACAGAAAACACAAAATAAACTATCAGATATAAACACAACTCTATCAATAATAACAACTCAATAATAACATTAAATGTTAGATTTGATTGGATAACAGTCTAATGAAGAGGCTGAGATCATCAGACTGGATAAAGGTACAAAATCCAGCTACATGTTATCAACAAGAGATGCACTTGAGATTGAAAGATATAAATAGGTTGAAAGTAAAGGGATAATAAAAGACATACCACGCAAACTGCAAGCATGTAGTGACTTTACTAAATCAAACAAAACAGACTTTACCAAAAAGTTACTAGAAATAGGGAAGAATATTTTATAATGATAAAAGGGTCAATCCACCTAGAGAAAATAACAATTAAAAACATATATGTACTTAACAATCAGGACTCCAAAATCCCATGCAGTGAAAACAAACAGAAATGAGGGGATATATTAGTCTGTTCTCACATTGCTAATAAAGACATGCCTGAGACTGAGTAATTTATAAAGAAAAAAGTTTAATGGACTCATTTCCATGTGGCTGTGCAGACTTCACAATCATGGTGGAAGGCAAAGGAGGAGCAAAGGCATGTCTTACATGGAGGGGTAGGTGAGAGACAGAATGAGAGCCAAGTGAAAAGGAGAAACCCCTTATAAAACCATCAGATCTCATGAGACTTATTCACTATCACTTAAATAGTATGGGGGAAACCATCCCTGTGATGCAATTATCTCCCACTGGGTCCCTCCCACAACACATGGGAATTATGGGAGCTACAATTCAAGATGAGATTTGGGTGGGGACGCAGCCAAATCATATCAGGGGAGAAACAGACAATTCAACAATAATAATTTGAAGCTTTCATACTAACTTTCTGTAGTGCATAAAATAAATAGGCAGAAGACAAACAAGGAAATAGACTTGATCAACATATAAACCAAGTCCAGGTAGATATAACAGACATCTATGGGAAATTCCACCCAATAACAATAGAATAGGCATTTTTTTTAAGTGCACATGGAAACTTCTTAAGGATTGATCATATAAGAGGCCATAAAATAGGCTTCATTAAATTAAAAATGATTAATGAAAATTCTTTTTTGTGACCATAACAAAACAAAATTAAGAATTAATAACAGAAAGAAGTTTGAGGACTTCACAAATGTGTAACAATAAAACAACATATCTTAAATAACCTACGAGTCAAAGAAGAAATCATAAGGGAAATTAGAAAGTACTTTAAAATGAATGAAAATGAAAACACAACACACCAAAACTTGTAGGATGAAATCAATGCAGTGCTTACAGGAAAATGTATAGCCGTACATTCCCATAATAATAAAGAAGAAAGATCTCAAACTAAAAACCTAACCTCCCACCTAAAGACACTGGGAAAAAAAGCAGCAAACTGAAACAGCAATCAGAAGGAAGGAGTTGTAAAGGTTAGAGTGAAAATTAGTTAACTAAAGAATAGAAAAACATGGAGAAAATTTTAAAAAAACAGAAGTTGGTTCTTTGAACAGATTTTTTAAAATGACAAGCCTCTAGCTAGGAAAGTATATGTATTTCAAAAAATGTAATTAACTTTTAATGTACAATTTATCATTTTTAAAAATGCAGTCACAGTTTTATAGGTAGGATATAGAATAGGCTGTGACGCTTATAACATCAATTGTAAGTGCCTGATATAGTAGCATTATGACGAGCTTAAACAATCACTGCATATGCAGCTGGGCTCTTAATGAGACTCTTGGAACTTGACAAGAATGGGATAGAGGACAAGTCAGACCCCAGTGGATTGCTGAGCCAGAACAACTTGGAGGTATTGGCCATCCCTAAGATCCTCTGATTTTATAAATATCAGCAAAGTTTCACTTACTCCGGATTTTAATATATCTGGTTTCATAAATCTGTTTCATTAAGATGTCAGGAAATACAGCAACACTTAATAATAACACTTTTTAAAAATTCCCAGGGATACACAAGGCTGTGATGTATTGTTTGATTTGGCCAATGTTGGTGGATGTATGACACAAGAGAATATTTGGGTATACAGTGTAGCCACTGGGCACATCTTTAGGAAAGGTAGATAACAGATAATCAGCTTGGAGAAAGGCTAGAAGTTAGATCACTAGTGGTCTTTTCTGAGCATTTCAGGGACTATTCAAACCAGTTGCTTTACCACAGCTAACTGCATCACTCTTACTTGATTGTCCTGTTCGGGAGGAAAATATCGTTCATAGCTGTCAACTTTTGTAGCAGAGATAAAGGCTTTTTCTTCTATGTGTCCCTAGCAGCTTGCACCGGCCTGGCACACACAATCAAGGTTTCCTAGCCTAAGAGGAGTAATTGTGATTCTAGAGTGCCTATGATGTGCCAGCCAATGGTCACGTATCTTTGACTCTTCCATGTGACTCATGATGCATCTTCATCTTCTTATCATCGTCATCGCTGTCATACACAGAAGGCTAAATGCTTGCTCAAATGTGGGAACAAGCCCTCCTTGAAGTCTAGCAAAGTAGTTAAAAGATTGCCTGGGATGATTCCTGTCTCAGCCACCTCCTACTTGCATAACCTTAAGCAAGTTACTTAACCTCTTTTGCCTCAGTTTCTTTTGCTGTGAAGTGGGATCAATGATAATACCCAGTTTATTAAAAGGTTTAGTGAGCTGATGCTTGCCAAGCACTTAAAACAATGCCTGGCAGATAAGAAATGCTACATGTTTCTTAAATAAATAAAATTAGTCATTGAGTTAAATCTCCCTTTTACTATGTGAAAAATGTATACTTGCCTGCTCCAAACTTCGCAGTCTTCTGCTAATGGGCATGTGCTTCTACCAGAGGGAAAAAAGATAATGGACCTTGAATTTCCTGATGTCTCCACTCCAGCCAGTGACATAGTAAGACCCTGTCTAAAAAATAAATAATGGAACACAGCAAGTCCTGGGAAGTAGGTTAAAACCAGTTCTTAAAAAAAAAAATTCGAGCCTAAATTTAATGTTGCATTTCCAAGTGACATGTATCCACATTTGCATGGTTACACGCCACTGCCAGTTGGGAGTAGCACTTTCCTGGCACTGTGCTTGGTTTTGTTTGTTTTGTTTTGCTTTGCTTTGTTTAGAGATGGGGTCTCGTTTTCCAGGCTAGCCTCAAACTCCTGTACTCAAGCAATTCTCCTACCCTGGCCGCCCAAGTAGCTGGGACTATAGGTATGCGCCATCACAACTGGCTTGTGGTCAGTTTTGTTACTCTGAGAGCTGTTCCCTTCTCTGAATTCACCTAGAGTGGTTGGACCATCAGATGTTCAGGCAAAACTGAAAGCTCTTTGCAACCACACACCTTCCCTATGCTTACATCACTGCCCTTTCAAGAAGAAAGCCTAAATTCCTTCTAGGACACTAAATTCCATCCCAGTTCCAAAGCCAGATAGGCCCCCTGGGAAACTGAGGTAAAAACAATCTCTAAAAACTACCCAGAGCAGCATTGGTGCTGGGGAACTTGGCCACTGGGTTATTACTTGAGAGAAAAGTCCTCACATCAATAGTACATATGAAAGTGACCTCCAGGGGGATTGGTGAATACTCTTAAGAGTCTTCAGGCTGAACAGACTGGAGAAAGACCAGATCATGCCCCATTAAATAATAACAAGTTGTGTTCATCAAGAATCAGAGCAGTGAGCTCAGAGGCCCTTTTCACTGAGACAGCAAGATTTAGGCCAAACCAGAAGAAGTATTTGTGGAACTCACTGCCTCAGGTTGGGTAGAAGATGAGCAGACAAGTCAACTAAGAAAAAAGAAAAGCAGGGAGGAGGGTTAGGCAATCTGGAGCACGAAGATTGTTAAGTGTTCTCTGGATTTGAGTAGAAGATCATCCATTTGAGTTGAAGGCCACAGGGCACAATGAGCTCTCCCTCCTACCACCAGAAACTCCCTGGTCAGGTCTCAGGCAGTGCAGTGTGACTCAGCTGGGTTTTTAATTAGCACATTCTCTATCCAACACTTAATTGTTTGAAAGCCTCCATATAGTTAGATTATGCTTTGTGATTAATTTGTGCTCATGAGCTTGTGTTCACCCCTGCTTGGGATGTTTTCTCCCCAGCACTGACTTGGGAGCAGCCCCAACGTTGCCTTCTCCCAGCAAGTCATGCATTTTGCGGACTCAGGCATTTGATGAGTATTTTCCCAAAGCAGAAACATCCCAGTGAAAACTCATGATGAAGGCAGTTTTGCCACACACTGTTGCCTCCTCTTAACTGGGTAAGACAACAAACAGCACACACAGTGTCCCTCTCAGACCCACCTATGTGGTCACAGCTTTCATTGAACTCCCTACAGTGGCCACAGGCCCTAGGACACCACTGCCTAGTGTCCCCCAGACCCACAACCTCCTACCACAGTGGCATGCCATTTTCATTTCTGCTGGTCAATGTGACTGTTTCAGTTCCTCCAGTGGGATCCAACTGACCTTTGATATTCTTTATACTCTGGGGTACATTTGCTCTAAGGGTGTGAACAGAAGCTCAGTAAAGCCCAGACAATATGCAAAGCATGTTCTCCTAAATTCCATGCTCCAAGGAATTTATAAAATCAGTTCAAGTTAAACTTGAACTTCAGATAAACAACAAGTAATTTTTTTAGTGTATGTTACCTATAGTATTTGGAAGATACCGATACTAAAATACTTTTTGCTGTTTATCTGAAGTTCATGTTTAACTGGGCAGCTTGTATTTTATCTGGCAGCCCCACATGCTGGAGAAGGCTTACAAGGTTAGTTAGTTTTTGGTGGGGAGGTGGGGGACTGCCCTTTCTACAGATGACTTTTTACCAGCAGGACCAATGGTAGGATTGTGAATCACGCAGCCCAGAAGCAACTGCAGAGGGTTGCACAGGACCTCTGTGTGAACAGCTTTGCTCTGTGCCATCTTGGGGCAGAACCAAAGTCTCACCTACAAAATAGAGGTGATCTTTACTTCTGTTTATTTACCTGTCCTGAAGAACTCTTTAGGATTTCAAATGTACTTGAATCCTCCACAATGGCCACTTTCAGCAGGGAATTCGGTGTATGGAGTTTTCTTTGACTCCAAATAATTGAGCTAAGATAAAGTGACATTCATGAAAACACACTTATGTATTCATTCATGCATACGTTTTTGTATATTCTCTCTTATACCCACTCTGGTTAAGATCAGTGCTTCATCATGATATGGTTTGACTCTGGATCCTCACCCAAATCTCATGTGGAATCATAATCTTCAATGTTGGAGGAGGGGCCTGGTGGAAGAGTTGATTGGATCATGGACTTCCCCCTTGCTGTTCTCATGACAGTGAGTTCTCACAAGGTCTGTTTGTTTGAAAGTGTGTAGCACTTCCCCCTTTGCTCTCTCTCTCCTCCTGGCCATGTGAAGATGTGACTGCTTCCCCTTTGCCTTCTGTCATGATTGTAAGTTTCCTGAGGCCTCCCCAGAAGCAGAAGCTTGTGTGTCCTGCAGAACTGTGAGCTAATTCAACCTCTTTTCTTTATGAATTACCTGGTCTCAGGTTTGTCTTTATGGCAATGTGAGAACAGACTAATACACCTGAGTAATATTAATAGTAGGCTAATATTTAAGGCTATTGTAATGCTCTTAAAATAAAGACAGCATTCTGAATAATTGAGTTTGATCTTATCATATGTGATGTTTAGATGCCAATGCTGGCTGTAGTTAGAACTCAAAGTTTGCCTATATTATACAGAAGGTAATAGTCAGGTGGCTTTGTGCAGGGTGGAAGGAGGAAAGAAGAAAAAGCAAGGAAAAATATACAGAAGGAGAAAGAGAAAAAGTAAAATAGAGAAGGTAGTATGCTCAATACCTAATTTCTCATTAGGTAGATACATTTTTCTTTAACCGTGAAACTTCCAGTCTTTTTAGACTGAAGCTGCAAAAATCTTTAAGAAATAAAATCAATTTAATCAAATAATCAGTTGTTTGGGAACATAAATATATAAGAAATTGAAAGCACAATTGAATGCAAATGACCATCCCAGAGTGTTTGTGATATAGTGATTCTCTCCCTCTGTGGTTGATGTATTTTACATATGTACATATATATGTAAATACATTTATCTGTAAATTAATTAGATTTTGCCTCCAAAAGTGTTTAAGAATATTATATATTTATATATACATCCTTGAAAGTGATTATGGAAATAATGATATATCCCGAAGCAAGAATTTTTGTCTTACTCCTCAACGTCCTCTGTTACAGAGCCCTGTAGAATAGTGAACCAAACAACAAAAAAGCCTGCCCTTATGGGGCTTATCCTCCATCTTCCCTGTGTTGCTCGCGCACTCTGATACAATCAGCTGTATTTGACTGCCAAGCATCAGAAAAAAATTTATTTTTTTTTCTGACGCTGGTTTATGCATGGCTGGCTTCATGGGCTGGTGACCTGAGCATTCATGCAGGGCCATGAAGGGTCTTGCTCAGAAGGGTCTTGCTGTCAGCAGCCTACAAGTCTTAATACTTTTGGACATGCATTCCTTCATTTACATTTTCTCCTGAACTCTGCAAAGTATGTAGCCAGTCCCAGGTTTATGCATTATAATACAAAAAAAAACATCAAAAATAATAATTACAGTTCCATAGAGAACTTAGAACTTACCCCCCAAATGGTTTAAATCTTTTCCTATCTGGAACCCCCAAATCCCTAGGAAGTCGGAAGACAGTTCTTTCTTCAATGGGGAAAATGATGTCTCAAGGTGTTAAGTCCATGTCTAGCTAAAAGTCTGTTGGGGCTAAAATCCACCTTTCCTAAACCTCACGTCGTATTTCTCAAACTTCACTGCTTCGTCCTTGTACTTTCCCAGGTCTTTCTGTTTTCTCTCCCTTGTGGCAGCTGAGGCTATAATGAAAACCATGGTCCTCTCAGCTCTGTCTTTGTCATTCTTTTGCATTCAGCCTGGATCTTTATCACCTTGAAGGCATAGGTGGCACTTCCCAGCCAAGCACATTTCAATCATCAAGTTTACATGTTCCTCATGATTGTGGCATATTTCTACCTCATCTCCTAGTTGACAGAGGACAGGAAGAAAACAGCTGCACAGGTTATGTGCATGAAGGGATGAAGTGGCAGGAGAATTGAAGTCTTCCTAACTCTGGCCTCCTGCTGCTTCACAAGCCAGGCCAGTGACGTGGCAAGTCCTAGGGGCACATGGCCTTTCAGAGTGTTATTGTTTGAGGAGGCCATGAGTGGTTTAGTTGGTGGCCTTTGGTTCTTTTTTTTTTCTTTTTTTCTTTTGTTTTTTTTTTTGAGTGCTTCTGAACACACGACTGCTATCACTGCAGGGTAAACCAAGCCACAGCCGTCCTCTTCCAAGTTCAGCGTCATTGCTCAGCAGGAGCTGATGGTCTTCAAGGCTTGATGATCTGCTGCTGGTAAGATAATTTCCAAATCTTTAGAGATGAACTGGAGAGTGAGTGTTCCCCTTAACGGTGAGATTTAAACCATTCTACCTTAATATCTATAACCTTTAATGCTTTCTTGTCTGTGTTGTTGTTGCATGTGTGTGTGTATGTTTAAAGGTCTTGGCATAGATGACGTGCTCAAAACGTGTTAACTGGATTCAAATCTATATTTTGATTAATCAGAAATAAATACCTGTGTAAACACTGCTCTTGGAAAAATTTAGAAAAGAATTTAGCCGTCTGTTTTCTGGTTTTCTGGTTTGACTTTCTCATTTGTAGTTCTACTGAATGGTATCATTCTCATCCCTTGGTGATGGTTTGTAGAGTTATAGTTTCTGATAGCAGGAGGGCTTTGGTTCTAAAGTTAGTGATGAGGTTAGATGCAGGTGAGCTGCAACACCAGCACGTTGTAATTATCTCATTTCTGATTTGCAGTCCCTAATATCCAGTTACAGAAATCACAAGGATTCTTATAATAACGCCTGTCTTCTCCCTCAAATATAATGAGTAATCTTCCTCTTTTTAAATACAAAACCCACATTTTTATAGAGAAACAAGCCTACTGAGTAAGATCACTATAATCATTTAAATATACACCCTGCAGACCTGAATTTATCTCCTTTTCTTTCTGAAGCTCTGAACAGTCCCTCTTCATTTTCACACATTGAAAGCAGTTCAGAATTTTCAGGAACAGTGGCAAGTTTTCAAACATTTCCTAGAAAGTGTGCAACCCCGTCTTTCTCTTTTATCTACTATACTTACATCAGCAGATCAGTGTGACCCTTGCAAGGCCAGGTATTTTTATTCCAGTTCATTTGAAGGTGGACCGGAGGTAACACAGCTCTGGAGCTTTGGGGGTATGGGTGGCGGCGGTGGGGAGATGTGGTAGGAGAAGCTACGAGAATCGAGAATTGAAGGGCAAACAAGGCTGACCTTAAGGAAGAAAGCTTTCTAAATAAGACACTGTTCCATTCTTTCCGTACCTCTTCAAAGCTGTTTTGTTTCTAACCCATTTTTTATTAAGTTTGACTCCTTTGGAAAAGTCTTGTCACTTTCCTAGGAAAAGTCTCCAGGGGAGCAAGCTTTCAAAATCTCCTGCGGAGTGTGTCCTGCCAGTGCGTGGAAAGCCATTTGTTTACAAAAATCGGTAAATACCCAGATGCTTCCCTGTGCCCTGCAGCTGCTCAGCAAGCACGGAGACTTGCAGGCGCCCATGGAACACATTTCTGTGAAGCTCTTCCTTTTCTGGGAGCTTCACTGCTATTGTGACGTCCTGGTTGCTCCTCCTGTTTTATTCCAGATGCACAAAATTAACACAAATTGTTGGAGATCATGACAGCGATGGGCTCCAAAAACAGTATTGTTTGTCATTTTGAAGCCAGTCCCCAAGATGACTTCAGCTTCTTTTTTTTTTTTTTTTTTTTGAGACAGACTTTTGCTCTTGTTGCCCAGGTTGGAGTGCAATGGCATGATCTCGGCTCACCACAACCTCCGCCTCCCAGGTTCAAGCGATTTTCCTTCCTCAGCTACCCAAGTTTCTGCACTTTGGGAGGTCCAGGCAGGTGAATCACTTGAGGTTGGGAGTTCGAGACCAGCCTGACCAACATGTCTTGAACATCTGAAGAAGGAGCTGGTGTCATATCTATAATTTACATAATCTGAAGTTGAGTGTGTGAGGGTAGGAATAGGGGTAGAGTGGGTCCACTTCTATCCATTGAGGAGCTCCAGTAATATTGTAGATTCAAGAATATGCCAAGTTTTCCAGGTGGTAGCTTTTTTAACTATTGTTAGGGATAACTCAAAGCATTTGTATTGCCTTTACAAACCAAGTTATGGAAGGACTACTAAATATATGTATGAGATTAGTAAATTGCAGAAATGTTTGCACAGGCATCAAGATACCAAGTAGTAGCATCTCCATGGTGACCTCTTTCCAGTCAGGCTTGGTCCACAAGCACAGTTACAGTCCCAATCCCCTAACCCCTCTTCTAACCAGATGGCCAAAACCCCATCCCCAGTGTTTCTTATAGTGAGTGAAAAGAGAGGGTCTCAAGAAGTCTGTGTATTAGTTATTTGTTGCTGCATAATGAGTGACCCCAAAATGCAGCAGCTTAAACAATAGTCATCTTTTATTATTCCTCACAGTGTCTGAGAGTCAGGAATCCAGGCAGGACACAGCATGGGTGGCATGTTGCTGCCCCGCAACTTCTGGGGTATCCGAGGGAAGACCCAAAGGCAGAGTGTTGAAATCCTCTGGGGGGTCATCACTCTCATATCTGGTAGTTGATGCTGTCTGCTGGGTGGGCCTGGCTCAGGCCTTGAGCCAGGACACTGACATGTGATTTCTCAATGTGGCCTGGGCTTCCTCACAACATGGCGACCCTCTGGAGAAAGAGATAGAGCCTGGAAGAGCTGCATGCCTTTCCCTGCCCAGCCTTGGTAGGCATGTAGCATTGATTCCACTGAGCTCAGCTGGCTAAGTCAGTCAGAAAGGCCTTCTTTGGCTCAAGGAAGGGAACGTACCTTTCTCTGGAGATTGAGCCCAATCACACTAAGAGCATGTGGGATGGGAAACGCATTGGTTCAGCCACCTTTGGAAGACACAACCTGCCGTCAGTAACTTCCCCAAATACACAGGCTTCCTTGTGGAACTGGAGGATATATTACAAACTCTCAATAGCAAAGACACTTCCTGAATAAATACTAATTGGCTGTCTGTGAGACATGCAGTGACTGTAGGTCTCTGTGGGGTGGGACAGCCCAGGAAGTCCAAGGATTCAGTGAAAGCCCTAGAAGAGCTTGCCAACTGGAAGAGAGGGAAACTGATGGCTGGACTTCTCCCCCAGTTATGCTTTTGGATAAACATCTGGAGAGCACAGGGCTTAGCAAGTCAAGAGCCAGCTACAGCAACACCATAAAAACACCCTACAGCTGAGTGCACTGGGTGTATTTGTAAGCAGCATCCCATCTGGTCCACCAAACAGTGAGCCGATTGAGGTGTGGATTTTCACAGAGATTCAATGGTAAACAAGAAAGATGCATCTCCTGCATCCAAGGAATATGTGTTCTGGTTGGAAGAGCAGGACAATAAACAAAACAGAGAATAAACAAAGTGACAAACGAACATGCTAGGTAGTGATGGGCAGTGTCCACATCCAGCACAGCGGGGTACACTGGCATCAGTAATTGCCTCTCCAGGAAACTGGGGGCACACATCAGACTCAGTTACCCATGGTCTGTGAGTGAAGGAATAAAGTCCCTGGAGAGACAGACCCTCAGGAACATCAATGGCCAGCAAATTGGACAAGTCAGCTCAGCAGCAAAGCCAATGTTACTTCTTGGGATTCCTGGCTGCTGCCAATTGCTCTCCCCGACCTGCACATGGCTCCAGATAGTGCTGGCCTATTCAGCATCTCGGGGCTGTCAGGAGAGGCATCTAGGGAGGACCAGGTGCTCTCTCCATCTGTGGCCTGGAATGTGTGCTCAGAGCCCCTGAGAACAGACAAACCCCTGAAGAACCAACTGAGATAATATCATCTTTCCTGTCCATTCAGATCAGGAAATAAATGAAAGCATCTTTCTTTACATAGTAGATTTGGTCATGAAAAGCTGATTGTAAGTACAATCTTTGTGGGTTAAACTGTATTTTAAAAGCTCTCTGACGTCAGGATTGGCACATATTGGTAGTCATTGGATGAAGGGTGAGTGAGGGTTCATTAGACTATTCTCTTTTGCTTGGTGTGTGCTTGAAATTTTCTCAAATAAAAAGTAAATAAAGAAGTAGATAAAATAGCTCTCCTCTGGCAGTACCTTTGTCTCTCTTTCTCTCTCTTCCTCTGTTCAGATGAGCATGATCTCTTCCAACAAATCTTTTTCGTAAAACTAAGTCTTGCAAAAACTGACTTATAATTGTTTCTGTGCATTGGGTTTTTCTGAAGCCAATCACAGTATATTGAAATGATTTGTAGCATTAATCTCGCCTTTAATTCCTGTGATAGTTAAGCAATACGAGTAGGCATGTTTCTACTTATTGCAAGTAAATTTGGGGGCATCAAAAGGAGACGTGGGGTTTGCATCACACTGAGAGAAACAAGGGATGAACTGGAGGTTGTGAGGCTGAGGTTCACCCCCTTCTCTCTTCCAGCCAGCCTGGGACCCTTTGCCACATCTCCTTACCTCTCAGGGTCTCATTTTTCTTCTAAATCAGCTCTGGGTCACTTTAAGGATCCTTCCTTCCAGCACTGTAGAGAGTTCTGGGGGTCAAAACATGTAATTCTGAAATCACCAGGATCGTGTGAGATGAGGACAGGGATGAGGCATGAGAACTTCCCTTCTCCTGGAACAAGAAAGCAGTACAGTCCCTCAAGGCCTTTAACAATTCTCATGATCCATAGATTTCTTACTGCTTAATTCTCTTGCTCTCCCTTCTTTAGGCTAATATTTTAAACATTATGAAAAGGAAGCCGATGAAAAGATGAGTAACAGCTTCTGGCTGTTGAGCACAGTTTCACAATATTTTTGAATTTCTCAGATAACACTGCATATTAATGTCATTTTCTTCACTGGGAAGGAAGTCAACAGACCTTCGGCCAAACAATGACCACTTGGTAACCTGTTGAAAATTCTGTGTTCGAACTCCCCCCGCCCTCGCTCCACCTTTCACCTCAACTGGTAGGGCGGTCTCTTGGAGTCTCTTTTCTCGTCCTCTGCCAACAATGTCAACTATGGTATCTCTGGAAGACAGGAGGACAAAGACCAAACGCTCACAGTTTGACGTGCTTATCATTCTTTCAGGTAATGGGATTGTGAGTGCTAATTTTTATTACATTTTCTGCATTTTAACTTTCTTCTTAGTGCTTTCTTCATGCTCCATGTTTTCTTCAATGAGCATGCATTGCTTTATACTCGAGAAAAGAACAAGGCACTGGTTTTTAAAGCCTATTGCTACTCCCCAGCCTAAGTCCTTCATTGGCCCTCCACTGCCATAGCATACAATCCAATGCATCAGTTTGGCTCCTCTACTCCCAGTGCCTGGCTACCCTCCTAATCTCACCTTCGTCACCTCTTCCCTGACTTCTGTCCCTTGCCCTTGCTGTCCTCCTTCCCACATGTGCTCACCCACACCTGCCCTACCCCCAACACCAATGTGCTCTCTGTCTGAATCTCTCCCATGCACAGGGGTTTGCCTGACCACTCCCATTCTTTCTTTAGGAGTCATTTCAAGCCTGGCCTCTTCTGGCCCCCAAGGATACTCCTCTGCTTCTCCAGGGCTCTGGGGTGCCCTGCCTCCCCAACCAACCTCCCAGAACAGGCTACAGACAGCAGCATGTGGCAGTTCTCAGGGCTGTTCTTCACTAGACTGGGAGTGCCCTGAGGACAGGGTCAGTGCCATTGCTTCTGTGAATTTTCTTTTTATGGTTCTGGTGTTTTTTTTTAGACCCCAACAAAATTATTCATTGACTGTTTCCATGAGTTTTAAGAGACGTACACAGCAATTACACATCACTAGAGTCTTTTTTGTTTCCCAAGAAAAGACACTTAGAAATAAAACTATGAAGAATGTTACATGCTGAGGACTTTCCAAAACATGCAGACTTTCTCATGGTGTTGCCTGAACTGGGTTGCTCCTGCTCTGCCTGGAATGCCCATCTTTCCTTGTCTACTGGCAAACTCCCGGTCACCCTTCCGAACTTGGCTTTAACACACATGCTGCCTCCCCAGGAGCCCCTTGAGCTGGGAGCTGGAGATGTCCCTCTGGAAGGTGCCTCAGGGTGCCCTTCCTCTCTGGGTGCCATCATTTGCATATCTATTTCCCCCATAATTCCCTAGAGACTCTGGCCCCTAGAGGTGCTAGTTTAGTGCTTGTGGAAGGAAGGAGTTTCATGTTAGCAATCCAGATGCCAGGGTGTGCTCAGTGGACAGCACAGAAGGAGTTTAAGGACGGGGACATGCAGGGGCTCCAGGAGAGCTTGGCATGTGCTCCCTGCACAGGACACCTGGCTGGAGGTGAGTGGGACCTACCACCCTGGATCTGTCATCCAGGATCCCCTAGGGCAGGGCCACCTGCCTACAGAATGATCTTGATCCACGCCAGTGTCGTGGGGGCTAACAGAGTCAGCCAAGCATCCACCCAGTGCCCGCCTGCCATCCTTCCCACAATCAGCCCCAGATTCTCTATTATTTTTGAATTTTTCTTCCCATCATTCATCCAGGGTCTTGCCAGTTCTGAGACCAAAGAGTTGCAAAGAGTCACCCTTTAGGAATGTAAAATGATACTTGTTCCAACAAGGCTCCACTTAATCATACATTCTACCAATTCAGGGAGCTCATTCGGGTAAAATACAGTTTTTCCTTTTCATACGTTTGCTGCTTTCTCCAAACAAACTCGAGGAAAGACTGCAACGTCAGCACTTTGACAATTTGGAACTGAAATAGAGAGTCTAGAGTCTGGGATTTCATGTCTCCTCTGATTGAAAAAATATTCTTTGAAGTGCGTAAACTTGTGCTTGGCAGTGTTTTCCTCTGACATTGTTTCATTTTTCACAGACGAAGCTAAAGCAAGAAAAATTATTCTCCCACCCTTCACCAGCAAGATTCTCTGCCTTCTCAGCGTTTCACACAGCCAGGAATGGGAACCTCCTGGAGAGTGGCTTCACCTCTCCATCAGGCAGACCTCCGAGCGGAATCCCCTGCCTCCTCTTCATCTTCCTGTCCCCATGCAATTGACACATGCCACAGAAGGTGACCTGGAAAATGCCTTGTGTACTGTGGGGTGATGGGAAGTGGGGCAGGCTTGGGCCAGGTGCTGTCTGTCACCTCTTCACCCGTCATGGACATCTTCCTCTCTCATGCCGGGGTCTCAGCATGGCCTGGAGGTGTTGGCATCTCAGGGAGGAGGACCGCTGTGGCCCACAGGGAGACACATGCGCCTGTCCCCACCATGGTTTCTGCCCTCTGGGCTGGGATGGATGGTGACCCCCAGTTGATGTGTTGACTGTGCTTGGAGCTGGGTACATGACAGCTGCTAGGTGCCTTCACTCTATCCTGGAACAGCAGGGAAAAGTGCCTCGTGAAGTTGGGAAGAAGTAAAGGGAACCTAAGCATGTTGCAGGGCTGCTGTAGCTCACAAAAAGCAAATCGACAGCATCAAGAGGACAACAGACCAGGCCCTGCGATGGCCCCTCCCCTGTGCTCCAGGCTGCAGAAGGCCCTGGTGTGACTTCGCATTGTTTTGAAGCTGGACAGGCAGACATGTTGAGCCCTAAAGAGGCTTTTGCCTTCTGAGGTAGAAATAAGGGTGTCTTCAACCCTCCTTTAGTCCCATGGGGAGGAATGGCCAAATCCTGCATGCAGCGAAATTACCCAAATAATGAAGTTTCGGGCTGAGGCACCGTGTCCCTGGTGTGGACTGGGCATTTCCCAGGACTGTTCCATCTCGGAGTTAGGCTGCCCGTGCCTGGAAACTTGTTCTCACTCCCAGGAGCTCAGGAGACCTGCAGGGACATCTGGCTGGTGTCCTCCTTCTGACTCTGGAGGAAAGAATAGAATACCAAAAGGAACTGAATGTCACCTCACCCCCTGGGGCCAGGACATCCTCAGTGACTGGCAGGACTAGGGGTCGGAGGACGGGTGATTCCAGAGCGTCTTGCATCGATTGGTATGTTTGGTGGACAGTGATCATTGGCAATTGTCAGTGACCCTCAGTGATCCTCAGTGATCCTCAGTGACTGCAGATCAGGCACCCTGGGTAGGAGAGGAAGGGTTGTTTCCAGCCTGAGCCATGGAGGAAAAGCTCAGTCCCAGGGCAGGGCAGGCAGGCCAGGAAGGGAAGACCTGAGTCAGGGGGAGGGGCCTAGGAGAGTGGCCGGACTGTGAGCAGCTTCAGCAGGGTGTGGACTGGGATGCAGGCAGGAGCTCTGGGAAAGCAGCCCTGGGGCCAGGCTGGGGCTGCGTGTGGACCCCAGAAGAAGGCCCTTCAGGAGCAGCTGCAGGCTACGCTGTGAGGTGTGCTTTCCTAAACCCAAAGGCTCTTGGTGAAGTGTGTTTTGGGCAGAGCCCCATCTCCCAAGGGCTCCGGGAGCTCCAGGCTCCAGTGTGGGGATGTCTTTAGGTGGTATGAAGGCAGCAGAAGTGGGGAAGCAGGAATGTGGGAGCTCATCCTGGCAGCCCAGCACAGCAGGCAGCTTATGAAATGGCCCGGATGAACCCACCTGGGCATTCACGGCTGTGCAGTGCCCTCTCCTTGAGTGTGAGCCTGTGACTTGCTCCTAACCAAGATATGGCAAAGGTGGCAGCGTGCCACTTCCGTGATGAGAACTGCGATGCTGTGGCTGCTGTCTTGCCGGCACTCTCTCCTGCCTTCTCCACTTGCTCTCAAGAAGCCATGGTGGAGAGGTCCATGTGGGCATTTCTGGGCAAGGACCTGAATCCCGCCCACAGTCACCTGAGCTGTGTGGACCCTCACCCAGTCCAGCCTTTCTAGGAGACCTCGGCCCTGGCCAATAACCGGATTGCAGCCTGTGACAGACCCGGAAGACACGGCCCCAACTAAGGCATGCATGGATTCCTGACCCACAGCAACTGTGAAATAATAAATGTGTGTTTTAAACCACTAGCTTGTGATTACAGCAGCAGATGACTAACAAAAGTATAATAGGATTTTAAAACATGCTAAAAAATTGTTAGGAGAGGTGTCATCAGAGGGTGCTGTGTGCTGTTACTGGCAATTGCAGCGCTAGGGAACCTCACTGTAAAACCACGACATTAAAAGGAAGCGCAGTTTATTTTGTAGTCACATGTTGATGAGGCTACAAAAGGTTATTTGAGAGGTTGCTTGTGAGTTCTTGATTTCCCAAGACTGTTTCTCTCACTCTTTGCTCAGAACCCCACCTCTGTTTCTGAGTCTCTCCTGTTGCCTCCCACCTAAGCATGGCTTTCCTGCCCTCCTCGTTCCATCAGGGATGCAGTCAGACCGTCTGCCTGTCTTTTTGTTTAGTTTACGCAAAGCGAGTTGACTCCCACTGGCTGCTTCATTGCATCTAGTGATCCGGTACTGCTCCCGGTCCCCCACCTCCACCCATGTCCAGGTCTGGGTTTGGAGATATCGTATCCCAAGTGGAACCAGGACCATGGAGCCCTCCTGTGTCCAGAAGGGGATTAGACATGGTATGCATCTGTTCAAGGGAGACTTAGAGCAATTAATGCATAATCAATTCAAAATCAGTGAGTAACAGGACGATTTCGGGGAACAACACACAACTTTTATGATTGAAGCCTGTGGAGGACAGCCATGCCCCCATGCGGCCCGCTTATTGGTGTCACTGATTCAGACAGAACTCAGGACAGAACATGGGTGGGAACACAGGCCAACCCGTTCTGCAATTGTAGCGCTTTGGACTGTGCTCCTGGGAACAGAGGTGGCCTTAGATACTCATTTGTGAATGGTAGCAATTCTAGGCAAGGCTCATCAACACAGGAGTCCAGAGAGAGCCCAGGAGCTTTGTCATCCAGGAAGCTGCTACCGCCCACCACTCTGCACTTCTCAACTTAAACCCTGTCTGATTAGGGCAAGGCCTAATTTCTCAATGTGTTTTCACTTGGTTGGAATCCAGTCCAAGTGAAGAGTTTGGAGATTTCAGTGTTTCCAGTTGGAATCATAGAGTCCTTAGTTCTTTACTGGCCTTTTAATTTCATTTCTCAGGTATGGAGTCAGATGGCGCAGCCTGTTTAAGTTGCCTTTGTGATGTTGTAAGTTCTGCTGACATACGGTTGAGGTCTCGGGAAAAGCTGGAAAACATTTCCACAACGGACAAAGTGCTATGTTCAGGAAATTACTCACATTTTGCTATCAAAATATTGTTTCTGCCTAATTTGTTTCATACAAAATTGTTTATATTAAGATTATTTTAAACAAACTGTTTGGAAGGGTTTTAGACACCAGCCACTTGAAAGACCTCCTCATTCTGAAATACCAAGAAAAGAAAATCACCACCTAAAAGTAAAGAAAGATGAAGGGATCCATGTGGGACCACTTTCTCAGGCCTGGCCTTCACACAGCTGTTCCTAGACAAAGGTTAAATCAGGCAATGAGGCCAACAGAGCAAATGATCTCTTGCAAGTTTTTGCACGTGGTATTCTTGTTCTAGGGAAGCTGGTTGTTTTCTCAGACCAAGAGGAAGGCTAACTGGGTGAACCCAGGGGTCTGGTTAACAAAGAGGTTACTATAGAGTGGGAGTGATGCCACAGCGTCAGGCTGAGTGTTGGGCCAGATAACCTCCAACTATTCCAGCCTGCTACGCTTGGTCACCACAACCTGACCTTGCACCGTTGTCGGCGGGGTGAACCTGGGACACTGTGCAGTGTGGGGCTAGAGTGTGGGTCTCTCATCTGAAGCAACATGTAAGTTCATTTTGAGGGACAAAGCAAAGCTGGACTTCAAATTCCTTTCTGTGGCAGTGGGTCTCCGGGGATCTGGCCTTGGCCTGGGTTCTGGCAGCTGGCCTAGCAGAGAGGATGGATAGGGCTGTAGACTCTGGAGCCAAAAATCAACATCAGAATCAGAATAGGGAGAAACTGACAGAAAGAAGAAAAAACTTTTGCAGTGATGAGACTCCAACAAGAACAAGAACAAGGACATATAAAGGACAGGAGTGAAGGCGGAAGCCCAGGAGTCTCTGAGGCGCAGGGACCACAGCAGGATGCTGAGGGCTTATCTCTGGGTGGCAATGGGGCATGAAGGCAGACTCAGCACAGGAAAACCAGGGTTCCCAAGCCAGGACTGGAGTTTAGAGAGTCACTAAGACAGAAATGTGGCCAAAAGCTGGTGTCAGAGCCATGATCTAGAGTTAGCAAGATAAGATAAGGACATACATATGGTGTGGGATGTGTCAAGGTATTTCTTCTAAGGTGAAGGATAAGTCGCTGCATTTGGCCCCGCCTACGAACAAGAAAGAGGCACAACGCCTAGTGGGCCTATTTGGATTTTGGAGGCAAAAGATTCCTCATTTGGGTGTGTTACTTCAGCTCATTTATCAAGTGACTTGAATGGCTGCCAGTTTGGAATAGGGGCCAGAACAGGAGAAGGCTCTACAACAGGTCCAGGCTGCCATGTAAGCTGCTCTGCCTCCAGCCCGCATGACCCAGCAGATCCGATGATGCTTGAGGTGTCAGTGGCAGATAGGAATGCTGTGTGGAGCCTTTGGTAGGCCTCATAGGTGAATCATAGCAAAGGCCTCTGGGATTTTGGAGCAAGGCCCTGCCATCTTCTGCAGATAACTACTCTCCTTTTGTGAAATAGCTCTTGGCCTGTTACTGTGCTTTAGTGGAAACTGAACAACTGACTATGAGTCATCAAGTCAGCATGTGACCTGAACCATCGCTCATGAACTGGGTGCATTCTGACCCATCTAGCCATAAAGCAGGTTGCGCACAGCAGCATTCCATCATCAAACGGGAAGTGGTGCGTACATGACTGGGCTCGAGCAGGTCCTGACAGCACAAGTAAGTTACATCGAAGTGGCTTAAATGCCCATGGTCTACACTCCCGCCACCCTGCCTTCTCTTCCCCAGCCTGCACCAATGGCCTCATGGGGAGTTCCCTGTGATCAACTGCCAGAGGAAGAGAAGACTAGGTCCTGGATCACAGATAGTCCTGCAGGATATGCAGGCACCACCCAACAGTGGACAGCTGCAGCAGTACAGCCCCTTTCTAGGACACCCCTGAAGGACAGCGGTGAAGGGAAACCTTCCCAGTGGGAAGAACTTTGAGCAGTGCACCTGCTTATTCACTTTGCATGGAAGAAGAAATGGCCAGACGTGCAATTATATACTGACTCATGGGCTGTAGTCAATGGTATGGCTGAAGGGTCAGGGAGTTGGAAGAACAATGATTGAAAAATTGTGGCAAAGAAACTTGGGGAAGAGGTATACGCAGGGACCTCTCTGACTGGTCAAAAACTGTGAAGCGAGTGCTCACCAATGGGTGACCTCAGCAG
This sequence comes from Saguinus oedipus, assembly GCA_031835075.1. Classification (NCBI taxonomy): domain Eukaryota; kingdom Metazoa; phylum Chordata; class Mammalia; order Primates; family Cebidae; genus Saguinus; species Saguinus oedipus. Next base: position 169,261,107 of record CM063172.1, on the reverse strand, counting down.
AGGAGGATTTTAATAATCAAGTGGATAAGATGACCCATTCTGTGGACACCACTCAGCCTCTTTCCGCAGCCACCCCTGTCACCACCCAATGGACCCATGAACAAAGTAACCGTGGTGGCAGGGATGGAGGTTACACATGGACTCAGCAACATGGACTTTCAGTCACCAAGGCTGACCTGGCTACCACTGCTGAGTGCCCAATTCGCCAGCAGCAGAGACCAACACTGAGCCCTTGATGTGGCACCATTTCTTGGAATGATCAGCCGTCTACCTGGTGAGAGGTTGATTAGATTGAACCTCTTCCATCATGGAAAGGGCAGAGGTTTGTCCTCACCAGGATAGACACTTACTCTGGATATGGGTTTGCAGATCCTGCACACAGTGCTTCTACCAAGACTACCATCCGTGGACTTATGGAATGCCTCATCCACTGTCCCAGTATTCTGCACAGCGTTGCCTCTGACCAAGGGACTCACTTTATGGCTAAAGAAGTGCAGCAGTGGGCTCATGCTCATGGAATTCACTGGTCTTAGCATGTTCCCCATCATCCTGAAACAGCTGGATTGATAGAACAGTGGAATAGCCCTTTGAAGTCACAATTACAATGCCAACTGGGTGACAATACTTTGCAGGGCCGGAGCAAAGTTCTCCAGAAGTCTGTGTATGCTCTGAATCAACATTCAATATGTGGTACTGTTTCTCCCACAGCCAGGATTCACAGGTCCCGGAATCAAGGGGTGGAAGTGGAAGTGACACCACTCACCACCACCCCTAGTGATCTACTAGCAAAATTTGTGCTTCCTGTTCCCATGACATTACACTCTGCTGGCCTAGAGGTCTTAGTTCCAGAGGGAAGAATACCTCCACCAGGAGACACAACAATGATTCCATTAAACTGAGAGTTAAGATTGCCAAGTGGACACTTTAGGCTCCTCCTACCTTTAAGTAAACAGGCTAAGAAGGCAGTTACATTGTTGGCTGGGGTGATTGACCCAGACTATCAAGAATAAATCAGTCTACTACTCAACAGCAGAGGTAAGGAAGAGTATGCATGGACCACAGGCAATCCATTAGGGCGTCTCTTAGTATTACTATGCCTGGTAATCAAGGTCAATGGAAAACTACAACAGCTCAATCCAGGCAGGACTACAAATGGCCCAGACCCTTCAGGAATAAAGGTTTGAATTACTCCACCAGGATAAAAACCATGATCTGCTGAGGTGCTTGCTGAAGGCAAAGGGAATACAGAATGGGTAGTAGAAGAAGGTAGTCATCAATACCAGCTACAAGCACGTGACCTGTTGCAGAAGCAAGGACTGTAATTGTCATGAGTATTTCCTGTTTCTTTTGTTAAAAACATGTTTGTGCATATATACACTTGTTCTAAGAAAATATCTAGATTTTATTTCCTTTTTCCTTTATCATGTGACATAAGATTTACTGATTTATATCATCATTGAAACACTGTTAACTTGCATTCGGGTTGGGCATTGGTGCATTTCTGGTTGTAGGAAGGATAGTTGTAGTATGTTAGGCATAATTAAGACCTCATTGTCTTTATTGAAGATTATGTACGATCTCAGGAGGTGTTTGGGTTTGAGTTTACAAAGAGGTGGAATTAATGGTTAATACTCAGTGTCAACTTGATTAGATTGAAAGATGCGACATATTAATCCTGGGAGTGTCTATGAGGGTGTCACCAAAGGAGATAAACATTTGATTCAGTGGGCTGGGAAAGGCAGACCCACCCTTAATCTGGGTAAGCACCATCTAATCAACTGCCGGCATGGCCCAGATATAAAGCAGGCAGAAAAATGTGAAAAGGCCAGATCGGCTTAGCCTCCCAGCCTACATCTTTCTCCTGTGCTGGATGCTTCCTGCCCTCAAACATCAGACTCCAAGTTCTTCAGCTTTGGTACTCTGACTGGCTTCCTTGCTCCTCAGCTTGCAGAGGGTCTATTGTTGCACCTTGTGATTGTGTGAGTTAATATTACTCAATAAACTCCCACATATATGTGTGTGTGTGTGTGTGTGTGTGTGTGTGTGTGTGTGTATCCTATTAGTTCTGTCCCTCTAGAGAAGCCTAACTAATATAATACTATCGACTGGGTAATTTATAAGAAAATAAGTTTATTTAACTCATGGTTCTGGATGCTGGAAAGTTCAAAAACACAGCACCAGCATCTGGTGAGGTGCCTTCTTACTGCATCACATGTCAAGAGGGCAGGAGCAGATGTGTCAGCTTAGGACTCTTCCTCTTCTTATAAAGCTACCAGTCCCATCGTGTGGCCCATTTTGTTGACCATATCTGATCCTAATTTTCTCCCAAACACCCCACCTCCAATCAACATATAAATTTGTGAATTAAAATTTCAACATATAAGATTTGGGGGACATATTCAAACCACAGCAGACAGCATTTTCCTGTGGGAAATGGGCCATCTTTGAGGACTGCAAGGCAGAGATGAGATTTCATTCTCCAATCTGGAGCTCCAGATTGAGTCTTACGGGGAGGTGGGGGGAGCCAGGTTTTGAATGAGGAACCTTGTTGACATTTCTTAGGAGCCTGGTCAGTATCTGCCATCCCAGCTGCACCTAGGGAAGCTATTGGTGCTAGAAGGACATGAGCTGAAGGGGGAGGCTACAGACCTATGGCCCAGAGCATTTGTGTTTCTTTGCTAAATTTCACCTGTGTTTGGGTTTTCCCACAAATTATTTTGTTAGAATTTTCTTTTTACTTAATTTTTTTTCTCCTATGCCAGTAGGAAAATATGTGTTTCACATTTCTCTTGAATATTATTCTCCTTTTAATGAGAGGCAGGAGTGAATCTACTTTTGTAAGCCTGAAGTGTACACAGTTGGGGAGTAGTCCACTTTAAAAAAAAGAATATTAAGGTTTTCATGTAAAGATGGGTACAAAAGTGAAAACATTAATTTAGAATGAGAAAAGAAGCCACAATATATTATAATAATTTTAAAGTCGTCAAATATCAAACATCGTAAGACCTGGAAAAAGATTACACTACTTTTATTTAATTAGCTATCTGGCTCCATAATACCTCTTCCTTGCATTTTTGGCTGCATATTTCTGGTCATTTCTTACGATAACAATTTAGTAGAGAAAACCAGGATACTTCAGTCCTCTCTTGAGCATGGCTGTTTTACTGCTGACAGTTAAGAAAAGTTTCTGTTAGCTTTCCAGCTCATTTTTGACAATGCTGTGTAGTTTTAGGATTATTTTCAAACCTGGAAAATCTCCACCAGGCTCCTCTCCTGTGGTGCTTTACAGACACATTCACTTTTTGCAGTACCACAGCAGATCATGCCCTTCAAACACAGATGTTCTGATAAATTCTATTTTGTGTGATTCCCACCAAAGAAGAACAAAGCTGTACAGCACATGTATAACTTCATGCCCTGACTTATGGAGTATATTCCTGATAGGAGAGAGCTTTAACTTTGAATAGGCATCCACGAGAAATAAATCCACAGCTTGAGCTTTTCCTGCTGGATGTTGGGAGAACTTTCTATGGAGTCGTTTCTGATTCTATACATTTCAAGCCTTGATTCTCCTCCACTGCCCATGTGCATCCTGTGTCAGGCACTGGAGGACGCATCCATGTTTCAATAATTTCTGTGTCCTTGTACCTTTGTGTCTGACCTGGGTGAGTCAGCAGGTGGACGAGAGGACTCTTCCTGCAAACTGTTCCCATAGGAGGATGGCTGGCGATTGACAGCTGCACATGGGGGTGACTGTGAGCTGTAGTGTGACAAAGGGGAATTGGGACTGCAGAGAGACAATGATCTGGGTTGTGAGCAGCCAAAATATCCTACCCGTGCACTTTACCAAAAACACGTGAAGGTCTTGCAAGGAGCTGAGCAGATGCGGAGCTTTGGGATAGATGCTCTGGAGGAAATGTCCTAATTTCTCAGCAGTCATGTTTCTGAGCTCTTACATCTCACCTTTGTTCTAAAAAAGAGCTGTTTTAAATTTATTTTCTTTCTTTCTTTTTCTTTTTCTTTCTTTTTTTTGAGACGGAGTTTCACTGTTGTTACCCAGGCTGGAGTGCAATGGCGTGATCTCGGCTCACCGCAACCTCCGCCTCCTGGGTTCAGGCAATTCTCCTGCCTCAGCCTCCTGAGTAGCTGGGATTACAGGCACATGCCACCACGCCCAGCTAATTTTTTGTATTTTTAGTAGAGATGGGGTTTCACCATGTTGACCAGGATGGTCTCGATCTCTTGACCTTGTGATCCACCCGCCTCGGCCTCCCAAAGCGCTGGGATTACAGGCTTGAACCACCGTGCCCGACCTTATTTTCTTTTTTGCACATTTTCTCATTTTTCTCCTTGTTTTCATGGTGGGCACTTCAGCTGGCCTCCCACATGCTGACATAAAGTACTTAGGGTTTCAAAATTATGTTTATTATTGTTGTTTAAAAAGTACAAAGTTTTCAAATGCAAAAATTATTTAGGTAAGGCTGGGTGTGGTTGGCTCACGCTTGTAATCCCAGCACTTTGGGAGGTTGAGACAGACAGGTGGATCATTTGAGGTCAGGAGTTCAAGACCAGCCTGTCTGACATGGTGAAACCCCGTCACTACTAAAAATACAGAAATTAGCCAGGCGTGGTGCCACGCACCTGTAATCCCAGTTATTTAGGAGGCTGAGGCAGGAGAATCACTTGAGCCTGAGAGGCAGAGGTTGCAGTAAGCTGAGATTGCACCAAGCTGAGATTGCACCACTGCACTCCAGCCTGGGTAACAGAGTAAGACTCTGTCTCAAAAAAAAAAAAAAAATTATTTAGAGAGCACAGCACAGAAATGCAATGAAGGAGCGTCTCTGCTTCCAGTTCACGTGCCAGTGTGTCTTTCTCTTCCACCAAGCCTCCTCTCGGCAGTTGCCCGTCTTTGGATTCCAGAGAGTTCCTAACGACATGGTTCTGCAGGGCTCAGAAAAGGAAGTTTAGCTCCCAGGGTTACAACTTCAGCTATTATATTTTAAATCACCAGATTAAGAAAAAAATTTAAACCTCAAGTATTTCTAAAATACTAGATACATTAAAAACCAGGACGCTGTGAAGTGCATGGTTTTATAATTTCACTGGTTGTCACTCCCATCTGATGACTCAGGGTGTTGGGTTTCAGCAGCATGTCCAGCTCTGCATGGTGTCCTAAAGGAGCCCTGGCTTTGGGACCAGCACACACAGCCTGACCCAGCCTGGCCACTTACAGATGATGACACTCTAAGTCACTTCCCCACAGCATGCAGTCTTATCCCCTGGGCATGAGGAGAGGGAAGAGTTCAAAAGTCCCTCTGGGTGCTATGGCTCTAGGTTAAAATTCAAGCTTCGTTTTAAAACTGTGTTCCAACATTTCAGTGTCAACTTCTATTTATTTTTCTAACTTTCAGCACCAGCACAAAGGGAACCTTCAGGAATTCCTTTTGCCAGCAAGACATGGATATTTTGCAGAAGTGTTGGCTCAGCTGAGAAGGGTCTTGGGAGGTGAAGGAGCTGGTTCCCCCTTTTCTTTCAAGGGGACCACAACTCAGCCCCTGGAAACAGAAAGGCATTTCCCGTCTAAGAACCTTCAACAAGACGATTCCAGAACTCATTCACTCATTCACTGATGTATTTAATGATCATCTATTTAGCATTTATAGGTACCTCAGATGAGGCTCTGAGGATGCCAAGATTTGAGCCAGCCTGCCTGGGAGCCCTCACAGATATAGAGAAGAAGGCCTGACCCATACAGTCCTTGCAAAGCGGGAGTGAGCATGCTAGCTGGCTGCGGGCCAGGTTTGGCTCTTGACATGTTCTGTTTGGCTTAAACAATGTTGTGCTGCATTCATTTTTAAAATTATGGAGTAGATACCAACATTTAAACATTTTGAAAATTCACACATATGTGAAGAGGCACTTCCCATATGCATTTATGATCCAGATTTCTAACAGCGCCTTAAAAACTTAGGAGGTCTGGGAACAACTGAATCCACATTCCTGCCTCACTATGGTGGTCCAGTGCTGGGGGCCCTGCCCTATGGAATGGGCACATTCTTTCGTTCTTCATGGTCTCTACCACTGCCCAGGAGGCCCTGAGCCAGCCAGCCTGCATGTTGCCAGCCAGCCTCTGTGAGCATTTGATGTGGTGACCCATGGGTTAGAGCGGCATTAATAGAAGTATAATGCCAGCCACAGATGCAACAAACACATGTGATTTAAATTTCTAGGAGCTACATTTTAAAAAAGCAATAGAAAGAAACAAGTACAATTAATATTAATAACATATTATTTAACCCAATATGTCAAAAATATGATGCAACCCATTTAAAATTCATTGAGATATTTGTCTTCTATTTTTCTTTCTTTTCTTTTTGAGACAGAGTCTTGCTCTGTTGCCCAGGCTGGTGTGCAGTGGCGCAATCTTGACTCACTGCAATGTCCACCTTCTGGGTTCAAGCAATTCTCCTGCCTCAGTCTCCCAAGTAACTGGGACTACAGGCATGTGCCACCACACCTGGCTAATTTTTTGTGTGTGTATTTTTAGTAGAGACACGGTTTCACCATGTTGGCCAGGCTGTTCTCCTGACCTCAGATGATCCTCCCACCTTGGCCTCCCAAAGTGCTGGGATTACAGGCATGAGCCACCATGTCCAGCCCGCCTTCTTTATTTTTCATATCAAATCTTCAAAATCCAGTGTGTATTTCGCTCTTGTAGCACATCTCAGCTCACATTTTATGTGTTTAAAAGTGATAAGTGGACAGTGGGCACAGGACAGGGCAGCTCAGGGTCACAGCTCGGTATATGGAGGAGTGGATGAGCCGTGGAAGGTTGAGATGGAAAGAGAGGCTGAGGCCAGATTATCTGGGGGCTTAAAGGAGGTGCTTTTTCTACTTCTTTTTATAGATAATAAGAAGCCACTGGAAATCTGTTTGGGGCGCCAGTCCAATGTTTTAAAGCTCTCCATTGTAGCGAATGCTCCTCTTAACACGTTTTAAATGCATTTACTCCTTGACTGCCTCACATGTCTATGCAGAACAGATGAACAGGAGCTTCCAGTGATTTTCAGCTGTTTCACAGAGATTGCTGGGGGCCCCACGAGGGAACTGTGAAGTGACGGCGTGGGAGGAGCGTCACCAAGGTGGTCTCATCAGTTTTATGTATTTCAGGTACATGCAAAATTTTATTTATAGAAAGAGTTTCACTGTTTGTGTTTGAAAAACACTCCTCTGTAACATAAGCTCCAGAATATGCAACGTATTCTCTTCTGCATTAGCTGTTTAAGTACTTGGTGTGTTTCCATCCCCTTTATACATCTTTTATGGATCCTTTATGTACTTTAAATCCCTTTATCCTGTAGAATGCCTTAACAACTTGAAAGCCTTTGTCGCCATGTAGCTTCACTAATCTCATGTTTAGTGAGTAATTGTGGATCTCATTGTACAATTACAAGCTTTAAAATTACTGTTAAACTCTGCTTTCAATTAAATAAATCAGGGCAATGTCTTTTGTAGATATGAATTTTCTAGAAGAGAGAAAATTGACTGTGAAGAAAGAATTTGCTCCTAAACCTTTCAAGCCAGGTGACCACCATGCTTGTTCACTCCCCTCCCCAAACACATTTCTAAGCTGATCTCTCAGCAAAAGAGAAAAGCTCTTGATTTTCATGACTTACATGAATTTTAATGAACACCTCTGTCTCCAGACTGTGCCCCTCTCTGCCCTGACTGTGCATGTGGCTCGTTCTGGCTGTGTGGTGAGGAGTGGGGTTCACCAAGGCACATGCATCTCCACTGCCCTGGAGACGGGCTGCTTGGAAGTGCATTTGCCCACATGGTTGAGTTGCCTGGCATCCCTTCTTCTTCCTCTTCTCCTCACATGCTTTCTTTTTATTTTAATTGGTGATGAATCATTCCTTACCTGCCAATCAGCAGAAACATTTTATGATCATTCCAACCACAACTTCATAGCACCAAGTGGTTTCTTTAAATGGATTCCTTCAATGTGAATCTTATACGTCCAGGCAAAGTCAGGACAGAACCCCACCCAAACTATGAAATATTGGCCAAGGAATTCCACAGGGTGTGTTCCACTAATGGGATGTGTTACAGCCTTCTGTGAACTTCATTAGTATCCCTCGCTCTCTTCTGGAAAGGCAGAAGAGGAAGCCAGATGTGTTTGTGAAGTAATGATGGCTCATGCAGCAAGGATGGGGGAAAGGCATTCCTGGGAGCCAGGAAGACTCAGATGGGACAGAGGCTGTGCCCCAGACACAGGTGCTGTCACCCAGCCACTCATGCTGCTCAATGTAAGTAAGAGCGATGTTATTAGAGGACTAGGCTTGCCTCAATTCAAACTGGCTTAAAAAAGGAAATCATTTGTAAACTTCAGCACTTTACTATCATTCTATCTTGAAAAAACCATTTTGGGGCAAGGGAAACATATTGAAACAGCCCCCAGAGTTCAGCCTTCATGGGTGCAGATCGAGGGGACAGTGGGTCAGAGGGTAGAGCGAAAATGCCCAGCACAGGTATCAGTTACTACAGGATGAAGCTGTTCATCTGCTACAGGACAGGGATTCAGGGCAATTGGGGTTGCAGACTGAGTCGTGAGAATCGATAAATGCAGCGCTGACTTGTAGCCTTAGTTATCACGGTTAGAGGCATTTAAGGAGCATGGGGTTAAGATACCTGTTGCTATAGCTGAAATAGGGGACACAGTTTGCTGAGATTTTATGGGACCCTGAAGTATATTTAGAAGGCTGAGGAACTCAAACGCCTCCAGGCAGGGATCTCAGCAGGGCACAGAAGCTGATGAATCACAACCAGTGGAAGCATGAAGAAGAACAGTCACCTCTGCAAGCTCAATTATAATCTGTACATCCTGGTACAGGGTAAGGTTGAAAGCCCATTGATCTAACCCAGGCAGCAGTGTGGACTATAATAAATAGGGAAGGCCAAATTGCAAAAGCCATAAGATTCTATGCCCGAACTTGAAAGGCATACTCTGGGAATATAAACATACAAAAACACACATGTTGATAGGACTGGAAAATCACAATAACGTATCTATTTTTTTGAGGGCTTAGGAAAATAAATAGAATCTTTGTTCAGACACATTTTTCCTGGTAAAGTGACACACATGCACGCAAATATATAATCACTCATAGCAATTTGAGGTTTGTCATGATATTTTAACTCTGTAAAAACTTAGAACAACTCCACCTTGAGGGCAGCATGTTTACCATGCCACTGTGTATTTACAGAAACCTATCCGGGGAGAGTCTATTATTCAGTAAGAGAACAACTCATAAATGCATCATACTTAGGTATAATCACCCAACGAGTTCTTCCTGCCCATTGCACAGACAAAATAATCCACTGAGACCATGATATTGCAGTAGAGAAAGAGTCTAATTAACATGAAGCTGACTCACCTGGGAGAACTGGAGCTATCACTTAAATCAGCCTCCCTGAAGGTTTGGAGCTCAGGATTTTTATGGACAATTTGGCGGATGGGGGCTGGGGGGTGGATGCTGCTGATTGGTTGGAGATGAAATCATAGCGGTGTGGAAAACTGTCCTCATATGCTGAATCTGCCTCTGGATGGGGACACAGGCTCAACTGAATCGTGAATCATGAGCCTGGGTGGGGCCACTCTGAAAGACAGCTCAAAAAAATCTTAGGTTCTATGATAGTGATATTATCTATTGGAGCAAATGGGAAAGTCAAAAATCTTGTGACCTCTGACCACACAGCCCCAGAGTAGTGGAAGAGCTGTGTGGTCAGAGGTCACAAGATTTGTGACTTATCAGAATTCAGGCCCATCTTATAATCCTAACCTTGGCCTTTCATTAGTTTTGGGAAGGGCTATTATCATCTTTTCTTTGAGATAAAACTATAAACTAAATTCCTCCTAAAGTTAGCTTGGCTTATGCCCAGAAATGATTAAGAATAGCTTGGAGATTAGAAGCTAGATGGAGTCAACTATGTCAGATTTCATGTACTGTCATAATTTTGCAAAGACAGTTTCAAAGGTGCATTGCTTTCTCCAGAAGCCACGGACTTGGATCAAGTGAAACTTTCTACCAGGGCAATGAGATCCCTCACGTACATTATGTCTTTAATAGAATTCTATGGCTATTATCTTTGGAGACTGTGTTTAGAATAGTTATGATATTTTTCTATATTTCCTTAGGAAATTTTTTTAAGTTAATAGTTAACACTTCAACCAGAAAACCTTTTAGGAAAATGAGAATTGTCTTTAATCTTTAATAATAAAGACACCAGTGAGGTACATAATGAACTCATAACACAGACTCCATCACTTCTGAACTCTTTTGTAGGGCTGTTGAAATTGACCATGCCATGTGAAATTAACATGTTGGAACTTAATGAGGACAATGAGGCATTCAGGGAAACCATCAACGTCAGCAGACAACAGAATGTTATCCTAAGATGTTGTTGTAGATTACATCGTGCCCCACAAAAGGATATATTGAAGTCCTAATGCCCAGTGTCTGTGAGTGTGGCCTTATTTGGTAATAGAGTCTCTGCACCCCATTTCTGAGTCATGACTTACAGGCCCACAAGCCAAAGTTAACTAGGAACCAAGCAAGGTGTCTTGGCTTTGGGGTGAAGCTGCCTAGAGGGGCACTCACAATGGGCCACAGCATAGCAACCCATCCAGATCCTCCTCCACCTGGATTTAAAGCAGGGTCTGGTCTTGTTCCAAAGCCCACACTGTCAAGCACAAGGCAAAGCTGCAGGTGAGCTTTGCAGACTGATGTGTCCTTGTCACCAACTCACAGTAATGCATGATTGTAAAACCCTCCACAGAATTAACTCATTCTGTTCTGTAAAGCAGGAACAAATTTTCATGGTCACAGGCTGCAGTGGGCAAAATGTAACTTTGCTGTTCAGAATTAGATTCATTTCTGGTTCTGAGCCCCATCCAGTTAAAAACTGAACACATCCAGACGTGACTTGTCTCTAGTCATGTCTGGAAATCTCAGTCAAATGCTGTGATTCTGTGCAGTTTGGGGTTTAAAGCCCAGTCTCTTCGTCACTTTCCCTTGTCCCTATCTTCCCCCTGGATCATGCCAGCGTGAGCCCTGCAAATGGGGATAGGGACATCCCTGTCTCCGGCTCAATCTGCTTCTGTCCACAGAGTCCTAGTGTAGCTCACCCTGTCTGGTCTTTGTCACCAGGATGGACTTGTAACAGGTGTGAGGCTCTCTCCCATGCTGACTGGACAACCCAGCAGCATGAATCCCACCTGGATTTGAGATCCTGGAGCCAGAGGGAGGCTCTTGTGCTCCTGAAATGCTTCTCTGTTCAGGCCAGAGAGATCAGCGCACACATACTCACACACACACACACACTCACACTCTGTCTCTGTCTCTCTCTCTCTGCCCTGTGCTCTTTCTCTTCATCTTTCCCTCCACTTTTCTTTCCCCAATCTCCAACTTCCATGCCCTCCTTAGGGCCATGGAAACTCCCAGAAGCTGTCTTTCCACAGCCCTCTGGAGTCCCAGACAATCTGGGGCCTCCCGAGCCATCTCAAGCTGCTCTGCATGCTAGGGACAGAGCAGACTTGCACTCCCTTCAGGCTGCACCCTGGAAGCGCAACACCGGTCCTTTTCTCCCTCAAATCCAGATCCCATGCATTTCAAGAGGGGTTCCAGCAAGTGCCTCCACCCCCACAGCTCTGCTCCTGCCCTACTACTTGGGCTGAGAACCCCCTTCCCTGGCTCACGTCTCACTCCCTTGCTCCGTCCTCAGCTCAAAAAACTATGATTGAATCTGGATGCCAGGAGGGAAGGCAGGGAAATGACTGTTAAAACTCCTCTCCTTTCAAAGCTTTCTGTCTTGTACCTGGCTCAGTGCCTCCTGGAGTTCATAGTGAAGAATTCTCCACTTTTTATTTCTGGCCCAAGAGTAGTGGGTTGTCCTGAGCTGGCTGTATGGGCTATGAAAGGGAAGGATAGGGACTGTGCTGGTGTCAGTCGGGGCAGGGCAAGGGGCAGGCAGGTAGAGTGTGGCTAGCGTCCTCTCTTCCTCCTGGTTGCTGCCGAAATCACTACTCATCAGAGGCCCTGAGTACCCTGTGTAACACAGACCCTCTTCACAGCCAGCCATTGCTCTCTACCCCGAACCCCGTGTTATGTTTCTTCATAGCAAGTAGCACCTGCTAACATATTTTATTTTACTTATTAATTATCTATTCCCCATTACCACCCAACCAGCCCCCTTCACCCCAAACCCCAACCAACTACTAACATACCATCTCCTTGAGAGCTGGACTTTCTTACTTTCATTGCTGAATCTCTAGCACCTAGAGGAATATTAAGTATAATATCAGCTCTCCATATATATTTATTGAATGAATTGATGAATTGACTAAAATCACCAAACTCTCTCACTTAAATTGGTTTTATAATAAAGACCTAGTCTTAATCTTACAAAATTTCTGTTGAGACACACTGTTCATACGGCTCATTGCCCCAAGTGCACCAGCACATAAGCACTACCTGTGAGAACGCACCAGGGAAAAGAGGTGAGAATCTCCTGCCTTCCTCGCTCCATCAGACCCAGGGCCCTCTTCACCTCCCCACTACACTGCAGTAAAAGGGACCAATAGAAAAATGCAGTTGTGGTCTATGTGTTTCCATGGTCCAGCAGCATCCAAAGGACTTAACATGGAGTAAGTGGCAGAAATAAAAAGTTAAGGGAAAGTATAGAAAACTCTGGGGACAGGGTTAGGGGAGAGGAAGCTGTTAGCAATCTAGCTGGGAGTCTGGAGAGTGCAAGGACATCACTGACCATTTCTTAGCCAAATATTCTTTCCCATGCTATTAATAGAAATAACATCTCCAAGCCAGTATTGGTGTCAACAGCTTACTCAAGGATTATCTATCCATTTCCATGGTAAATACAGTAAACGTGGAAAAATAAAACATTCTAGTTTGAATAATATAATTAATTTCTCTCTGTTGATAATATTTTGCCTAGTTTTAAAGATAATGGAATAATGGTTTGACTGTGCAAAAATGCACAATGTAACCATCGTTGCCAAAGACCCACTATTTCAGACACACAAACACTCAGAAGTAGCTAAGTGGAAATTGTGATATGTGAACATCAAGAGAAGTCCTATGCCAAGGAAGCTCTCTGCTGGAATGGGTTGGTCTCCACAAATTTCTTGCAATTTCCTTTGACCCTTCCAGTTTTTAGCTTAGCACAGATTCCCAAACTGGGTCCTAACATTTTCTTGGCTACTAGCTTTCAACACCCAGTTACTCTGTAACTCTGGCTGGCCCCTTTGTCTTTGCTTTTGTAGTCAATTCTGGCTTTGACTTTCTACTGCTGCTTCTCCAAGATGAGTTTTACAATGCCCAATAATCTCATGTGTGCAACAATAATATGGTCATCCATGCTCCACTTGACCTTGGCCTTTAAGAGTACCGTACATAAGCAAGTTAAAACCCTACCTATTGGCAGCCAACGCTTCTTTTGGGACATGTGGGAGTAGCTGTACATGATGAGTAGCAAATCAAACACTCAGCATCCATTGGGTTTTACTTTCAACTAAACAAAATTGATATCAAAGATGATACAATGTATATGGAGAGAGGTGTGATTACTCCCATGCCACCTATACCTTTGACATTAACATTAAATAAAACCTGGCAATAAAGTATTAGTGATATTTTTATCCCACCAACTGGCAGATGGGCTGAATCTGGGGTAGAGGAAGTAATTCAGTCCCCAGAGAATACAGCAGAGATGTTTGTTCGGGAGGAGGGTGGAGAGGAAGAGGAAGGAAGAAAGGGAGAGAGTGGAGGCTGCAAGCAAAGGTACTGGAGTCCAAGTAGTAACCACCAGGAAACCACTAAAGCTAGAAGTCAGCTGACTGACCCTGAAAGGGGCTTGCCACTGTAGCTGTGAGGGACTGGACATATGTTCAGAGGTTGCAGTGGAAGGGGCTTAAAAAGTGTGCAGTATTTTAAAATGACTATGTTCTTTCGCTTCTAAAATTTGACACCTCAAGTCAAATCTCATTCTCCACCCTCTGTTAAAATTCTGGAGGAGACATGGAGCTTTTGTCATTCTTAGCTTCTCTTCAAGGGAGGGAAGAAACATTTGTAAACTAAAAATAAAATTCTAAGCCCCCCAACCAACCCTATCTCTTGGCCAAGGTGACCCCAGAGTAACCTTGGAAACTGAGTTCTCGGACATGACAGCATAGATCAGACACACTTCATTAAACCCCCCTCCCTTGATAACCGCAAAAACAGTCTCTTCCCCAAAGGACAAATAGAAACCAGCCCTTTATATCAACCAACCAGCTGATGCTGCCCCTCCTTTTCGGCCCGATAAGAGACCACCCAGCATGGAGTGGTTCTAGCTAGTCTATGGAGATGCACAGTAAGGGTTTTTGTGTCCTCTGCATCACCTTTTGACATCAGGGAGCCAAAACTCCACCCTCAGATCATGCTAATGGCATTTTTTTGTACATGGGATCCATACAGAGGCATATAGCTCAATTGCATATGCATACGTTTCTCCCTTCACAAATATTTATGACTTCTCCTATAGCTTATCGAATAGTATATTTGGCCACCTCATTTAGCATAAATTCCTGTTCTCTTTATCCCTCCCTCAAAGTATCTGTTTTTGACTTCCAACCAGAGGTTATGCTTTCCAGCCTGTCAGAATGGTTACCCTGCAGGTTATAGCCCTTTACGAGAAACAAAGCTTTCCTTTCCAAATTTATAAGCCTTGTCATTCTTCAGTTGGCACATTCGTGACTCTCTTTCTGCCATGAAAAGAGGTTATTACTCCATCTAAGGGTAAGAAAACTGTTTTTCAGCATCTGCTCCAACAACTCAGTGCTGGAAGATAAGTGAACAATGAGAACATAGATGTATTAGAAATACCAATTAATTTATTAGGGCCTGAGCTCTCAGGCTTAGACCCAGAGACAGAGGATTACGCAAACTTGGCACAACAAGTATGGTTTGTCTACAGTTTCAAGAACCTAATTAGCTGAGTCCAGAGCTTCTTAGGCACCTGCCTTCTCATGCCAGGTTACCGACCACTACCAGGCATTATGCCATAGGCTTGGCTTAATTAGTCATTGGAAATTGCAGCTGAATATAAATTGTATTTAATTGTGAGCTAAACTAAATGAGTACATGAAGTTGGGGTTACTAACAAAAGCTGAACATTATCGATAAAAAGAAAACTAAATATAAACCTCATGGACACTGGAATGAAGTCGAATTCAATATGAACTAAACCCCAGGGCAGACCTGCTCCACTCACTCTTCTTTTTTTTTTTTTTTTTTGGTGGAGACAAGGTCTCACTATGTTGCCCAGGCTGGTTTCAAACTCCTGGACTCAAGCAGTCCTTTTTCCTTGCCCTCCCAAAGTGCTGGGATTACAGGCATGAGCCACCACACCTGGCCACTTTTCTCAATCTTCTTATGATTAATCATAAATCAAGTTGAATCTTCAAGCAAGGATTTTTGATCCCAGGTGCCACTGAGTTAAAAGCACTGCTATCCTGCATGACAGGGCTGAGACTGAGGGGATGCTTCTCTCCAATGGGACAAGTAGCAAGAGACAAGCTGGAATCAGAAGTCTTTCAATTCACACACTGTTCAGAGCGGCTGAAGGAGGAGAAAACGCTCTGTTATGGATTGAATTGTGTCCTCCTATGTCCCTAAATTCATACACGTGAAGTCTTAACCCCCTAGAACCTCATAATGATGTTATTTGGAAATAGAGTCATTGCACATGTGATTACATTGACGTGGGTCACACTGGAGTAGAGTGGGTTCCTAATTCAATATGACTGATGTCCTTATATAAAAAAAAGAGTGATGGTTTCCAGGTTCATCCATGTCCCTACAAGGGACACAAACTCATCATGGGGAGAAATACCAGATATAGTTGAAGGGGAGGAAGGCAGCAAATCACACTGCCACGTGTGTACCTATGCAACAATCTCGCATGTTCTTCACATGTACCCCAAAACCTAAAATGCAATAAAAAAGACTGTCATGTGAAGAGAATAAGGCATGCATAGAGGGAAGACCATGTGAAGAAAGAACACCATCTACAAGCCAAGCAAGGACTGCCAGAGATTGCCAGGAAACGGCCAGAAGCTAGAAGAGAGACATGGAGCAGATCCTCCCCCATGGCCACAGAAGACAGCAACCCAGACAGCAACATCATCTCAGACTTCTTGCTTCCAGGACTGTGGGACAATACATTTCTGTTGCTTAAGGCGCCAGTTTGTGCTATTTTATTGTGATAGCCACAGGAAATGAATACAGGACCAATATGAAAAGAAAAAAAAAAAGGCAGTCTCGTTCTTGATAGACTCTAACGCTGTAACTTAACCATATCCTCTTCCTGACATAAAGCATCCAGCCTGGGGGTTAGAGTGGAGGGTTGGTGCTGGAAAGGAGTCCAGTATAATTTGAAATGTAGCATGTTTGAGCTGTTACTTGAGGTTCTTTCCCTGGTGATTCTTTGTACCCATGACTTTTCCCACCATTGATGGTGTCAATGGCGTTCTTTATACAGAGCTCTCTGTATAAAGGGGAAGGGGTGATTAGCCAAGAGCAGAATCAAATTCTTAGCTCTGAGTTTCTGTGACAGAGACAACAGTATTGAAAGCTGTGGCTTTGAAATGGCGAGAGCTGGGAGTTTGGGGGAAGCTTTTCTTTTGCGGTTCATAAGCTTGATGTTGACTAAAAGGAGGCAAAAGATCTAGAGAAATTGGGGCATAAAATATATGGGAATGGAGTGGAGAAGAATGGATGGTGATTCACAGTCTTCCCACACAATAGGAGGTGGAAATATTTGCCAGTGATTGGAATAATAATGCCAGATGTGTGTTGGTCTGAGCTTAGATGCTGGTGAGCCTTCAGGGAGGGAATTCTACCCTGTCTTGCTTTGGTGCAAGTTCCTGATGATGGCAGAATGAAGCTGGGGGTAGAGGGACTAGAGCTGGGGTCTCTCACTTTGTCTCTGAATGCAGGCTTTCTAAGAAGTTTGCTACACAGCATAGCGAAGCTTTAGCAGAATAGAAGTGTTCAGTGAAGTACTGAGGCAGAACGAGCCAGAGGCAGTCTCCCACCACCAAGTTTCCCATGAAGCCCACCATGGAAAGGATACAGAAATGCCCCATTGCCTTGACAGTGGTGCAGAGATGCCTGCTTAGAGGGGTAGATCTACTGTCAAATGAATAAATTGGTGAGTAGGGGAGAGGAGTGGTATGCAGACGCTTTAACGAGGATGCAACAAGGAAAGGTGACAATGACAAGTCTACCCATTGGAGGCTGGGTAAGGGGGTGCTGAAGTCACCTAGTATGTTTGGATCCATTCTATAGTGAATATGTCCGGCAGATGTGTGAAGGAGGTCTATGAAGGTATGGGGAAACAGGAAGAAACTAATTTATTCTGTAACCAAGAAACAAAATGGAGACCCAGAGAAAAAAGTCTAAAAGACAGCCTGCTCCCCATCTCTGGAATGGGTGCCATGCCATCTTACTCCTCACGCACACACACTTTGCTCCCCCAGCCTGTGCAGAGTAGGGAGGTGGCAGATTGGTAAGTGGGGATCCATCTTATTTGAGTTTGTTCTATTCCGAAGCTTACAAAGAACCAGGCCACATGAGGAGCTCCGCTGTGGGCCATGAGGGACACAGGCATGAACAGCCCTTATCCATGGCTCCTGTTCCCACTCCTGTTCTTGTTCTCCAGCAAGCATGATGAAGGACTCCATGAACGTGCAGCCAACTGGGACCTGTGCTTTGCCAACTGGGTCTTAAGAAGAAAACAAAACAAAACAAAACCTTTCTGCTTTCTGCTTTCCCAGACTGTGAAGCATTATGGATTATGGCCCCTCTGATGCTGCAATGGATCCACATGAACCAAATGAATAATAATAATAATAATAGAATTCTTCTAAGCCTGTACTTTGTTAACCATTCTTTTAAAAAATTTCTTCTGAAACAAACAAAAAAAAACCAGGATGCATGTGTGCCATGGTGGTCTATCACTGATGGGCATTTGGGTTGGTTCCATGTCTTTGCTATTGTAAATAATGTTACAATAAACATACATGTGCCTGTGTCTTTAGAGTAGAATGATTTCTATTCCTCTGGGTGCATACCCAGTAATGGGATTGCTGGGTCAAATGGTATTTCTGGTTCTAGATCCTTGAGGAATCACCACACTGTCTTCCACAATGGTTGAACTAATTTACACTCCCACCAACAGTGTAAAGCGTTCCTATTTCTCCACAGCCTCTCCAGCATCTATTGTTTTCTGACTTTTTAGTGATCACCATTCTGACTGACATGAGATGATATTTCATTGTGGTTTTGATTTGCATTTCTCTGTTGATCGCTGATGTTGAGCTTTTTTTTCAATGTTTCTTGGCCACATAAATGTCTTTTAAGAAGTGTCTGTTTATATCCTTTGCCCACATTTTGATGGGGGTATTTGTTTTTCTCTCATAAATATGTTTAAGTTCCTTGTAAATTCTGGATATTAGAACTTCGTCAGATGGGTAGATTGCAAAAATTTTCTCCCATTCTGTAAGTTGCCTGTTCACTCTGATGACAGTTCATTTTGCTTTGCAGAGGCTCTTTAGTTTAATCAGATCACATTTGTCTATTTTGGCTTTTGTTGCAATTGCTTTTGGCATTTTGTCATGAAGTCTTTGCCTATGTCTGTGTTCTAAATGATATTGCCTAAGTTTTCTTCTAGGGTTTTTATGGGTTTGGGTTTTACATTTAAGTCTTTAATCCATCTTCAGCTAATTTTTGGTATACCCATCCTTTGCTCAAGTTCTTTCTCCTCTGATCACACTGAATCATAACAAGATGTGTGCTTTTAATATGAGATATAGATCTCATATAATTAAATAATCTTTGAAAATCTGTTTCACACAAACTGAATTGGAAACCAATTAAAATTTGCTGCAAATGATTATGGTTTCACTAGGCTGCTCCTGTACCTATGCTGTCAATTTAAACTTCAGCAAAATTAGAGAACATTTTGTGTCTAATAAGAATTATTTCATGCCTGTCTACCTGTTGCAAAGCCTACACACTAGACAAAGTATACCAGTAAATATGAATACATAAATCTGGCTTGCCATAAATATGTACCACTTAAAGTTAAAACATTTTGAGTTATTTATCAAGAAGAGGTGGTTATAGGTACCATATTATTCTAATTAGTATAATACCTGGGAAATTATATTTTTAAAATGAATTATTAGTAGTCATTTCTCCCCTTCAAATGGACTCCAAAACTGGTTCAGCGTTTTCCACTGTGCAAGTGCTTTGTTTGGACCCCAAGGCTTTTGGGAGGTTCCTAGGAATGGCCTTTTAAATTGATACAGAATATTTTACATATTTATGGGGTATATGTGATATTTTATTACATACATAGAATGTGTAACAATCAAGCTGGGAAATTTAGAGCACCCATCATCTTGAGTATTTATCATTCCTATGTGTTGGGAATATTTCAAGTCCTCCTTTTTAGCTACTTTGAAATACGCAATATATTATTGCTAACTGTAGTTACCCTACTCTACTCTTGACCACTAGAAGCTATTTATTCTAACTGTATGTCTGTACCTATTAACCCACTTCCTTTCCGTTCCAACCCACACATTCTTCCCAGCCTCTGGTAACTACCATTTTATTCTCTACCTCTGTGAGATCAAGTTTTTTAACTCCCAAATATGAGTGAGAACATGTGGTATTTGTTTTTCTGTACCTGAGTTATTTCAGTTAACACAATAGCCTCCATATTCAACCATGTTGCTGCAAATCATTTTATTCATTTTTATGACCGAATAGTATTCCACTGTGTATATATATCACATTTCTTTTATTTATTCATCTGTTGATGGAGATTTTAGGTTGATTCCATATCTTCGCTATTGTGAATAATGCTGTGATAAACATGGGAGTGCAGATATCCTTAGATATACTGATTTCTTTTCCTTTGGATAAACATTCAGTACTGGCATTGCTGGATCATATGGTAGTTCTATTTTTAGTTGTTTTGAAAATCTACCTACTGTTTTCCACAGTGGTTGTACTGATATACATTTCCACCAATAGTGTATAAGAGTTCTCTTTACACCCTCACCAGAATCTGTTATTTTTTGTCTTTTAATGACCACTCTAAGTGGTATAATCTCATTATAAGTTTGATTTGCATTTATCTGATCATTAGTGACAGTGAGCATTTTTTCCTGTACCTGTTGGGCAAATGTATATATTCCTTTGAGAAATATCTATTCATGTACTTTGTCCATTTTTTAATGAGTTATTTGTTTTTTGATTGTTGAGTTGAGTTTCTGGTATACTCTAGATATTAGTTCCTTGTCAGATGAATAGTTTGCAAGTATTTTCTCCATTCAACAGGTTGTCTCTTCGCTCTGTTGGTTGTTTCCTTTTCTGTGCAGAATAATTTTAGTTTAATATAGTCCCATTTGTCTATTTTTGTGTTTGTTGTCTGTGTTTTTGAGGTCTTAGCCATAAAATCTTTGCCTAGACTAATGTCCTAAATTGTTTTCCCTATGTATTATTCTATTAGTTTTACAGTTTCAGGTATCACATTTAAGTCTTTAATCCATTTTGATTTGATTTCTGTATATGGGGAGAGATACAGTTCCAATTGCATTTCCCCACATATGGATAGCCAATTTTCTCAGCACAATTTATTGAAAATACTGTTCTTTTCCCAATGTATGTTCTTGGTGCCTTTGTTGAAACTCATTTGGCTGTAAACACATGGACTTATTTATAGTTATCTATTCTATTCCATTGGTCTATGTGTCTATTTTTATATAAATACCATACTGTTTTGGTTACTATACCCTTGTAATATATTTTGAAGCCAGGTAGTGTGATGCCTCCAGCTTTGTTTATTTTGCTTGGAATTTCTTCCCCCCCACCACACTTAAGCTATTTTGGCTCTTTTTTATGGTTTTATATTAATTTTAAGATCATCTTTTCTAATTCTATGAAAAATGAAATTGGTGTTTTGAAAGAGATTGCATTAAATCTGTGGATTGCTTTGGGCAGTATGGTCATTTTAATAATATTAATTATATTGACCCATGAGCATGGGATGTTTTCTCATTTGTGTCCTCTTCAATATCTTATTAATACTTTGTAGTTTTCCTTGTAGAAATCTTTCACTTCCTTTGTTAAGACTATCCTCAGATATTTTATTATATTTTTTGTAGCAATTGTAAATAGAATTCCCTTCTTGATTTGGTTTTCTACTTCATTGTTATTCATGTATGGAGAAGCTACTGATTTTTTTATGTTCATTTTGTATCTTGCAATATTACTGAATTTATCAATAAAAGAGTTTTTTTGTTGTTTTTAGTTTTTTCTAGATATTAACCATATCATCAACAAAGAGGAACAATTTGACTTACCTTTCTTCCCAATTTTGGATGCCTTTTATTTTTTTCTTTTGACTGATTGCTCTGGCTAGGACTCCCAGTGCTATGTTGAATAGGAGTGGTGAAAGTGGGCATATTTGATTTATTGCATATTTAAGAAGAAAGGCTTTCAGCCTTTCCCCATTCAGTATGATGTTGGCTGTGGGTTTATCATATATGGCCTTTAATATGTTGAGGTACATTCCTTCTGTGCCTAGTTTGTTGAGAGTTTTTATCATGAAGTGATGTTGAATTTTAGCTAATGTTTTTACTGTATCAATTGAGGGGATCATATGGTTTTTGTCTTTCATTCTGTTGATGTGATGTATAACATTTATTGATTTGCATCTGTTGAACCATTCTTGCATCCCTGGGATAAATCTCACTTGATCATGGTGTATTATTTCTTCGATGTGCTGGTGGATTCCATTTGCTAGTATTTTTCAATGATTTTTGCATCTATATTAATCAGGTGTATTGGTCTGTAGATTTCTTTTATTGTTGTTGTGCTCTTGTCTAGCTTGGTATCAGGGTAATGCTGACATCATACAATGAATTTTTGAATTCTCTATTCAATTTTTTAGAATAGCTTGAGGAAAATTGGTCTTAATTCTCCTTTAAAAGTTGGGTAAAATTCAGCAGTGAAGTCATCCACTCCTGGAGTTTTCTTTGTTAGGAGACTTTTTATAACTGCTTTGATCAAGTTTTCCATTTCTTCCTGATTTAATACTGGCAGCAGATATGTGTCTATGGGTTTATTCCTGTCCTCTAGGATTTTTCCAGTTCATTGGCATATCATTGTTCATAATAGTCTTTGATGATGTTTGAGTTTTGTGGTATCAGATGTAATGTCTCCTTATTCATTTTTTATTTTGTTTATTTGGGTCTTCTCTCTTCTTTTTTTGTTTAGTCAGTTAGCAGTTTATCCATTTTGTTTATCTTTTTGAAGAACCAACTTTTCACTTCAATGATCGTTTGTGTTTCCTATTTTATTTTATTTTATTTTTTGAGATAGAGTCTCACTTTGTTGCCCTGGCTGGAGTAGAGTGGTATGATCCTAGCTCACTGTCACCTCCACTGCCCAGGTTTCAGCAATTCTCATCCTCAGTCTCCTAAGTAGCTGGAATTACAGGCATACACTACCATACCCAGTTAATTTTTTGTATTTTTAGTAGGGACAGGGTTTTGCTATGTTGGTCAGGCTGGTCTTGAACTCCTGTTTTAAGTGATCCTCCCACCTCAGCCTCCCAAAGTACTGGGATTACAGGCATGAGCCACTGTGCTGGCCAATCTTTTCTATTTCTTAGTCTCTATTTCATTTAGTTCTGCTCTAATCTTTACTTATTTCCTTTTGCTAATTTGAAGTTTGGTTTGTTCTCGCTTTTCTGGTTCCTGGAGGTGCATTATTAAATCATTTATTTGAAGTCATTCTACTTTTTTGATGTAGGCATATATTGATATAAACTGTTAGCACTGCTTTTGTTGTATCCCACATATTTTGATGTATTGCATTTTGATTTTAATTTGTCACAAGAAATTTTATTTCCTTTTTAATTTTTATCTTCACCCAGTTATCATTCAGAAGCATGTTGTTTAATTTTCATTCGTATGTACAATTTTTGAAATTCCTCATGTCATTGATTTCTAGTTTTGTTCCACTGTGGTCTGAGAAGATACTTGTTAAGATTTTGATTTAAAGAAAATTTTTGAGACTTGTTTTGTGTTCTAACATATAGTCTATCTTGGAAAATGTTCCATGTGCTGATAAGAAAAATTTGTATTTTGTATCTGTTGAGTGAAATATTCTATAAATGTCTGTTAGGTCCATTTGGTCTAATGTGCAGCTTAAATCCAATGTTTCTTTTTAAATTTTGTTTAGATAATCATTGAATGCTGAGAGTGGGGTGTTGAAGTCCCAAAATATGATTGTATTGGAGTCTATCTCTCCCTATAAATCTAATAATATTTGTTTTATATATCCAGGTGCTTTGGTGCTGAGTGCATGTTTAGAATTGTTACATCCTCTTACTGAATGGATCCCTTTGTCATTATATAATTAACTTCTTTGTCACTTTTTATTGTTTTTGACTTACAGTCTGTCTTATTTGGTATAAGTGTGGTTATTCCTGCTCACTTTTTTTCCCCATTTGCATAGAATATCTTTTTCCATCTTTTTATTTTCAGTCTGTGTGTCTTTACAGGTGAGATGGGTTTCTTGTAGGAAGCATATAGTTGGGTCATATGTTTTAAATCTACAGTCAACACTTTTCAACCAGTTTACACTTTTTAAGTGAAAATTTTGATTTGTTTATATTCAACACAATGAAGAAACCACATCAACTAATGGGCAAAACAACCAGCTAGTATCAAAATGGCAGGATCAAATTCACACATAACAATATTAACCTTAAATGTAAATGGGCTAAATGCCCCAACCAAAAGACACAGACTGGCAAATTGGATAAAAAGTCAAGACCCATCAGTGTGCTGTATTCAGGAGACCCATCTCATGTACAAAGATACACATAGACTCAAAATAAAGGGATGGAGAAAGACTTACCAAGCAAATGGAGAGCAAAAAAAAAAAAAAAAAAAAGCAGAGGTTGTAATCCCAGTATCTGATAAAACAGACTTTAAACCACATAGATCAAAAGAGACAAAGAAGGGCATTACATAATAGTAAATATCCTAATATATACTCACCCAATACAGGAGTACCCAGATACCTAAAGCAAGTTTTTAACAAGAAGAGCTAACTATCCTAAAT
Source organism: Saguinus oedipus (assembly GCA_031835075.1). Lineage (NCBI taxonomy): Eukaryota > Metazoa > Chordata > Mammalia > Primates > Cebidae > Saguinus > Saguinus oedipus. The sequence continues at coordinate 169,236,838 of CM063172.1, read as the reverse complement.
ATATATGCACCCAATACAGGAGCACCCAGATACATAAAGCAAGTTTTTAATGACCTACAAAGAGACTTAGACTCCTATACAATAATAGTGGGAAACTTTAACACTCCACTGTCAATATTAGATGGATCAATGAGACAGAAAATTAACAAGGATATCCAGGACTTGAACTCAGATCTGGACCAAGAGGACCTAATAGACTTCTACAGAACTCTCCACCCTAAATCTGCAGAATATACATTCTTCTCAGCACCACATCACACCTACTCTAAAATTGACCACATAAATGAAAGTAAATCACTTCTCAGCAAATGCAAAAGAACAGAAATCATTACAGTCTCTCGGACCACAGGGCAATCAAATCAGAACTCAGAATTAAGAAACTCACTCAGACCACACAGTTTCATGGAAACTGAACAACTACTGCATCCTGAAGGACTACTGGATAAATAATGAAATAAAGGCAGAAATAAAGATGTTCTTCAAAACCAATGAGAACAAAGACACAATGTAGCAGAATCTCTGGGACACATTTAAAGCAGTGTCTAGAGGGAAATTTATAGCACTCAATGTCCACATGAGAAGTGAGGAAAGATCTAAAATTGACACCCTATCATCAAAATTAAAAGAACTAGAGGGGGAAGATTTAAAAAATTCAAAAGCTGGCAGAAGACAAGAAATAACTAAGATCAGAGCAGAACTGAAGGAGATAGAGACACAAAAACACTCATCAAAAAAATCAGTAAATTAAGGATCTGGTGTTTTGAAAAGATCAACAAAATAGATAGACTGCTAGCCAGACTAATAAAAAAGAAAAGAGAGAAGAATTGAATAGATGCCATATAAAATGATAATGGGGATATCACCACTGATTCCACAGAAATACAAACTACCATCAGAGATTACCACAAACAACTCTATGTACATAAACCAGTAAATCTAGAAGAAACTAATAGATTCCTGGACACTTATACCCTCCCAAGACTAAACCAGGAAGAAGTTGAATCTCTGAATGGACCAAAAACAAGTCTGAAGTTGAGGCAGCGATTAACAGGCTACCAACCAAAAAAAGTCCAGGTCCAGATGGGTTCACAGTAAAATTCTACCAGACATACAAAGAGTAGCTGGTACCATTCCTTCTGAAACTATTCCAAACAATACAAAAAGAGGGAATTCTGCCTAACTCATTTTATGAGACCAACATCATCCTGATACCAAAACCTGGCAGAGACACAACTGAAAAAGAAAACTTCAGGCCAATATCCATGATGAACATTGATGCAAAAATCTTCAATAAAATACTGGCAAAGCAAATGCAATAGCACATCAAAAAGCTTATCTATCACGATCAAGTAGGCTTCATCCCAGGGATGCAAGGCTGGTTCGACATATGCAAATCTATAAATGCAATCCATCACATAAACAGAACCAAAGACTAAAACCATATGATTATCTCAATAGATGCAGAGAAGGCCTTTGACAAAATTCAACAGCACTTTATGCCAAAAACTCTCAACAAACTAAGTATCAATGGAATGTATCTCAAAATAATAAAAGATATCTACAAAAAACCCACAGCCAATATTATACTGAATGCACAAAACTGGAAGCATTCCCTTTGAAAACTGGCACTAGACAAGGGTGCCCTCTCTCACCACTCCTATTCAACATAATGTTGGAAGTTTTAGTCAGAGCAATCAGGCAAGACAAAGAAATAAAAGGTATTCAATTAAGAAAAGAGAAAGTCAAATTGTTTCTATTTGCAGACGACATGATTATATATTTAGAAGACCCCTTCGTCTCAGCCCAAAATCTCTTTAAGATGATATGCAACATCAGCAAAGTCTCTGTATATAAAGTCAATATGCAGAAATCACAAGCATTCCTGTAAACCAATAACAGACAAACAGAGAGCCAAATCATGAGCGAATTCCCATTCACAATTGCTACAAAGAGAATAAAATACCTAGGAATACAACTAACAAAGGACGTGAAGGACCTCTTCAAGGAAAACTACAAACCACTGCTCAATGAAATGAGAGGACAGAAACAGATGGAAAAACATTCCGCTCCTACTTAGGAAGAATCATTATTGGGAAAATGGTCATACTGTCCAAAGTAATTTGTAGATTCAATGCTATCCTCATCAAGCTACTGTTGACCTTCTTCACAGAACTGGAAAAAAACACTTTAAACTTCATATGGAACCAAAAGAGAGCCTGCATAGCCAAGACAATACTAAGCAAAAAGAACAAAGCTGGAGGCATCACGCTACCTGACTTCAAACTATACTACAAGGCTACAGTAATCAAAACAGGATAATACTGGTACCAAAATAGAGATATAGACCAATGGAACAAAGCAGAGGCCTTGGAAGTAACACCACACACCTACAACCATCTGATCTTTGACAAACCTGACAAAAACAAGCAATGGGGAAAGGGTTCCCTGTTTAACAAATGAAGTTGAGAAAACTGGCTAACCATGTGCAGAAAGCTGAAACTGGACCCATTCCTTACATCTCATACAAAAACTAACTCCAGATGGATTAAAGATTTAAACATAAGCTAACACCATAAAAGCCCTAGAAGAAAACATAGGCAATACCATTCAGGACATAGGCATAGGCAAGGACTTCATGACTAAAACACCAAAAGCATTGGCAACAAAAACCAAAATAGACAAACGGGATCTAATTAAACTTAAGAGCTTCTGTACAGCAAAAGAAACTATCATTAGAGTGAACCAGCAACTAACAGAATGGGAAAAAAATTTTGCAAGCTGCACATCAGACAAGGGGCTAATAATCAGAATTTACAAAGAACTAAAATAAATTTATAAGAACAAAACCAAACAACCCCTTCAAAAGGTGTGAGAAGGATATAAACAGACACTTTTCAAAAGAAGACATTTATACTGCCAACAAACATATGAAAAAATTCTCATCATCACTGGTCATTAGATAAATGCAAATTGAAACCACATTGAGATACCATCTCACACCAGTTAGAATGGTAATCATTAAGAAATCTAGAAACAACAGATGCTGGAGGGGATGTGGAGAAATAAAAATGGCATGTTTATACCTATGTAACAATCCTGCAAGATCTTTTACACTGTTGGTGGGAGTGTAAATTAGTGCAACCATTATGGAAGACAGTGTGGTGATTCCTCAAAGATCTAGAAATAGAAATCCCATTTGACCCAGCAATTCCATTACTGGGTATATACCAAAAGGATTATAAATCATTCTATTATAAAGACACATGCACATGTATGTTTATTGTGGCACTGTTAACAATAGCAAAGACTTGGAACCAACCCAAATGCCCATCAATGATAGATGGGATAAAGAAAATGTGGTACATATACACCATGGAATACTATGCAGCTATAAAAAAGGATGAGTTCATGTCCTTTTCAGGGACATGGATGAATATGGAAACCACCATTCTGAGCAAACTGACACAAGAACAGAAAACCGAACACCACATGTTCTCACTCATAAGTGGGTGTTGAACAATGAGAACACATGGACACAGGGAGGGGAACATCACACACTAGGGTCTGTTGGGGGGTGGAGGGGCTAGGGGAGTGATAGCAGAGGGTGGGGAGGTTGAGGAGGGATAACATTAGAAGAAATACCTAATGTAAGTGATGGGGGGATGGATGCAGCAAACCACCATGGCATGTTTATACCTATGTAACAATCCTTCAAGATCTACACATGAACCCCAGAACTTAAAGTATAATTAAAAAAAAGAAAGAAAGAGAAGAAAACCAGCTATCTTTTAGAAGGATTTAAAATAATGAATAATATATTTTATACCAAGTATCTGTCTATAATCAGATTCCCTTTTCCTGAAGAACTTCGTGTAACATTCATTGTAATGCAGATCTACTGGAATTGAATTCAGTTTTTCTTTGCTTAAAAAAAACCTTTATTGTCCCTTATTATTTGAAAGATAAGTTTACTGGGTAAGGAATTCTGATTTGATATTGTTTTTACTTTTTTTTTTTTTTTTTTTTTTGCAACAGAGTCTCACTCTGTCACCCAGGATGGAGTGCAGTGGTAAAATCTCAGGTCACTGCAACTTCCAAATCCCAAGTTGAAGCAATTATCATGCCTCAGCCTCCCGAGTAGCTGGGATTACAGATGCATGCCACCATGCCCAGCTAACGTTTTTGCACTTTTTAATACAATGGGGTTTTGTCATGTTGGACAGGCTGGTCTGTCTCCTGACCTCAAGTGATCCACCCCCACATTGGCCTCCCAGAGTGCTGGGATTACAGGCATGAGCTACCACATCTGGCCTGGTTTGATAGTTTCTTTCAATGCTTTAAAGATGTCAGCCCATTGTCTTCTGCATAGTTTCTGAAGGTAAATCTACCATAAATCTTATTTTTGTTATTTCTTTTATGCATTTTGCTTCTGGCTGCTCTCAAGTCTGTTCCTTTATCTCTTGTTTTCTAAAATTTCAATATTAATGTCTAGGTGTGTTGATCTTATTTTATTTTTCACTTTTTATTTCTTGTTATTTATCCTGGGGCTCCCCCAAGCTTCTTGGATCTGTGGTTCAATATCCTTTATTATTTTTGAAAGTTTCTCAACCATTGTCCGTTGAAATGTTTCTTCTACTCTTTTATCTGTAGCATCCCTATCTGGAACTCCAATTACCTATATTGCCTCACAGCTCTTGACCCTTCTATTCTCTGTGTTTGTTTGTGGCTCTTTTTCTTTTTTGTCTTCCCTCTTTGTGTTTTAATTTGAGTAATGTGAAAACTGCAATTTTTCCTATTTATGATACCCAAAAAATTATCTTTAAGTTTACTGAGTCTTTCCTGGGCTGAATCTAGCCAATGAATCCACTGAAGGAGTTCTTCATCTCTGATATGGTCTTACTATTATTTCTAGCATGTCAATTTAACTGTAATAGTTTCCATCTCTCTAGTGAAATAGACCATCTGTTCACAAAAGTTGTCCGCTTTTTCCACTAGACCCTTTAAGATAATAATTATAATTATTTTAGAGTTTATTTCTAATAAATTCTACATTGGGCCATTTGAGTCTGGTTCTATTGATTGCTTTATCTCTTGAAGATAAATTTGTCCTCCCTACCCACTGCCTTTTTTGTCTTATAATTTTTTTATTAAATGCTGGACATTGTAGGCAAAACTGTAAAAACTAAAGCAAGAATTTATGTCTGGAATTGTGTATGCTAGACTCAAAATATGTTTAAGTTCAATATTAAACATATATAATTAATTAATCAATCAATATATTTAATAATTATAACAATTATATTAATATTAAACCTATTAAACAAATATGTTGAATGTCAAATATGTTTAAGTTTGGAGGCAGCTTTAGGCTAAACCCGATTTAACAATTCCCTTCTTTTGGCCATCCTCTCAATTTTGAGAGATTGACCAAAATTTTAGTCATTGATGTTAGTATCACCATTGTAAATGTACTTATTTGGTCTTGAAACCCACTGGGAAATAGCAGAACAGTGGATTTTGTAAGGAGGAACAAGGACTTCAGGTTATTTTTTTGTGAGGGTTAGAGTAGAGGGTACTTTCTTTATGCTGGAATGTCCTGTTTACAGAAGAAAAACAAAACCTAGTCTGTTTTAGGATCTATGTATATTCTTATAGGCTTAATTTGATTATGTCACATGTAGTATAAGTGACTCTATTTTGGTTTGATCTGGGCTGTTGGAGCCTAGTGTATGAGCTCAGCCCAAAACGGTGACCTTCCATAATTTGTTTAAAAATTACCCTCTTTTGGTCAGGTTCTCACTTAGGTGAGTGTGACCAAAATTTAGGGCCTTAGCGCCACTCTCAGTTACCATCAACTTGGGTTTCCAGTCACAGCAGGTCAATCACAGGCTATGGGGTCCTCGTGGTAGCACATTTCTTTCAGCTCTTATCACTCCAGTTGAAGAAAGACCATTTGACATCCTGAGATTGCTTCATACAAACATTGAACTTTAGAAAGAATACAGTGCACTAGGGAGACTACTATTTTGGCTATCGGGAGGATAATATTATAAACCAAATTAACCAAAATAAAATAGATCAAAGAATAAACTAGATGAAGGGTCTACTCACTTAACTAAGTGGTCTCTTTGTTAATCGCCTACAACCGAATCTATAATACCTGATGTGAAGTATTTCTCTCTGGGCAACAAGAAATACCAGCAGCGGCATAGATACTTCTCTATTTAGCTAGTGAAAAATCTAGAGCAATTGCATTATTTAGCATAACTCACAAGGGAACTTAAAGTCTGTTATGTAACCATAGCCTTTACAGTAGCATCTGCTGAAGAACTTATATCATGAGGGATAAATTTCTAATCATTGCCTCATTCACTCCAAACATGAAAAAAAGGACCTAAACAATGACGCCCTGTTATAAGAGTGAAAACCTTCTGGCAATGTTCTCTTTAACCCATGATGGGCAGATTAAGACGAGTTGACCAATGTTCTGTTTCTGACTGAGTATGAAGCAACGCATGTACCTTAAAATTTCTCACCTACATCAGGCCTTTATCTTTCATCTATTAAGGCATATGTTTATTCTGTATAAGGCTGACTGCAAAATCCTTGACAAATAAAAGTATACCCCATGAGTGCACACAACAGACACCCTCTTCACTTCTATTGTTCATAAAGGCATAAGCAAGGGGAAAAATTGAAAGGTGAAAGTCTCATGTTAGTATTGAAGTCTTGACCTGTGATCTTGGGAAAAAGCTGTCCACATCAAGGATGCCATCTTCTTCTGGGAAGAAACTATCCTAATTAGCTTTATCATAAGGTTTCCAATGGGTGTACAGTTCTATGTGGAAGGACCCTTCTGAGTTGTGAGACTATGAACCCAAGGTTCAAAGTCCCAAAGTTTTCCTGCAGTGTTGATGGCAAGGGCAGTCTTTCTCTGATGTTCTCAGAAGATCCAGTCTTTGGGTTCTAGATTGTGAAGGGGTTCATTGTCCTTAGTTAGCAAACTTATTTTCTTTACCTGGTGCAAATACACTGTGGCATAATGAGCTTCTGTTATAATACCAGCCCTCTTGCATGGGAAAGCTTTCATGCAACCAGAAAACATGCACTGAAAATGACAATTGAATGAAATCCCTCTATAAATGTGTAAATGGCCCATCAGATAGTGGAATGTACCTGAAGTTTTGATTGTCTTTCCAGGAATATGGATTTGACAAACCAAACACTGGTCATAAAGCTAGCAATTTAGAAATCACCATACCAATATATATATATATTTAATTTGGATCATTTTATTTTTTCCATGATGAGTCAAGGAATGCAGAACTTTTAATTACAAAAGCTTTAGGGAATCAGGAAAAATAAGGCAGTTGTCCTGGTTCTCCATGAGTCCGTGCTTAACACTGGACTTCTTTCCTCTTGAATACCAGTTGTCTCTCCAATTTAGGTGCATAGCTGTGATAACTGACAGATTGTCAGAAGTAATCTGACTTACATCATGAAGTTAATTCAAATTGTATATCTAAACGATTTTAGTACTGGGTGATTTCGCATGAAAATCTGGCAAAGTATTTTCTTGATCTTCAATTAATTTTTATTCTGCTTGGGTTAGCGGTTTTATAAACTAGTCAGTTTTTTAATTAAAGTTCCAGAAATTCTTACACAGTCCAAATGATATGATTCTAAAGTTTTCATAAACCTATGTTCAAGAGTGTTTCTCTAGGTTCTTTTCATGTTTTCATGAACCTCCTTAAAGATACCATATTCTGGGATTTTGCATGCTTGTGAAGTTTTTAGAAACTGCATTAGAATTAAGCAATTAATGATGGAAATGACTTTAATTAGTCATAAAGACACAATTAACAAGGAAATTTAAATTTTTTTTGTTCTGCAATAACTTAGCATACATATTAGAATTTCAGAAATCCTGCACAATCTTGGAACATATATTAAAAACATCATTGAATATAACCTGAAGAAGGTTAAACATTATTTCTTATTTGACAATGCTTCCCATAGAACTTAACATGTCAAATAATCCTGTTTACCTCTTTTGTATGCTTCAGGACCCCCTGTAGCATTCCAAAGTTAAAGATAAAAAAAAAACTTAATTTTAAAACTGAAATTTTATTTTGGGAAACCCGTCAAATATGTCAAAGGTTTAAAACACTTAACCAAAATAGAATCTCAGGTCACCAAAAAAACATTTATTTAACCAAAGTGATAATTAAAAGAGTTTTTAAAAACAAAAATCTGTACTCTTTGATAAGGAAGATTCAGTTTTCAAAACAATCAAAAGACCTAAGACAGCATGAGACAGAATCTGCTTCTTCTTTCCTATTTTTTCCTTTGTGCAGTGTACTCAAAAGCTAAACAATATTTTACTGTATCTAATTAATACTACACACATTTTTTTCAAAAGAGAAAACCAAATTTTACTTTTTATTAGTGTATTATCCATACTAAGACTAATTTTAATGAAATTTCATAAATAAATTGGTCAAGTCTGTCATCTTTTAACCACACAAGATTTCCATAAATCTTTCATTTTTCATTTTTCCATTACTTTCTGTATTTATTGTGTTTTACCTATTTTTTACTCGTTCAATTGGAAACCTTTAAGTAACTTCAAACTAGACAAAAAATTTAACACACATTTTTGTGTCTTTATAACTCTTCTCATCAGATGCATACCTTGCTTCTGTTTATACACTCTATATACAGAATTATTTTTCTCATATCTAGCAGTTTTTAATTCTTAGTAACTCTAATTTCTAGTGAAAACCCTAGAAAATAATTTTGAACTGTTTTATATTTGCATTTGTAAATAAAAACCAATTTATGATTTTTTAGAAAGATAGTTCTTTAAATTATTATTTATTAACAGATCTAAATGTATTTGACTTTTCCATAACATATAAAATACCATGTCAAGGTATATAGACTTAAACATACTTAATATTTCACTGTCTTAACTTACAGATAACTTTGACACTTTTATAATTATCTATTACTTAATTTAACAGAACTCAAAGATTTTAAATTACTGAAAGGAATCTTGAAACTGTCATACAAGGAGCCTCCTTAATGTCTTCCCCCAGTCATTCCAGGTCCCAAGTAGCCATGTGGCACTAGGAGGACTGTGAAGTTCAGGGCCTGTGTGAGTCCCTCAGGACAGAAGACAGGGCAGTCAAAACTATACCTGGAGGAGCCAACCCCTCCCAAAATAGCCAGGAGGCAAATCAGGGAAATCAGAGGAAGAAGGGGCCGTAGTGGGCTTGATTCTGGCTTGTAGCTTCGGGTAGAGGCACTAAGAACATGTCTCCAGGTGCCATCATGGCCACCTGTCCAGACTCCTGAATTCAGAGACTCTAAACCAAAGAAATAAGCTCACAGTCAAATCAAGCAAATATCTAATTATATTTAACTGAAATTTTAAAGCCATTTCTATTTTACTTACAATTTTAAAACTAGCTTTATTTACTAAATATAAAGTACACATAACACATATAGACATACAAACATGTAAAAGCAGATCTTGTAGCTCTCATAAAGAATTTTCATTTTGCAGCTTTTAAATAGTTTTTCTTTTCCCCATTCAGTCTATCAATCTTCCAATTACCTATTTCATTGCTCTAAGTCATTGCTAACTAACATCAAATTTGTATTTGTAAAGGGACAACTCTTAGGTGGAACAAAAAAATTATATTTCATAAGCACAGAACTAGGATTTTAGGACTAAATATTGCATCATCATTTGCTCAAACCAAGGGGAAAAACAAAACTACTCAAATAAAAGTTCACTAAAGACACAATGAATGGCCAAAAAAGCACCTTAAGCAAAGGTATGACTTATTATGTAAATTTAAAAGAATGGCAAGAGTTTCTAATACACCATAGGAAGACACCTTTAAAAATGGAGATTTTCTTTATAGACGTTTATTTCTTTTACAAAAGAGTTTCAAGACAGCCAATTAAATGGCCAACCAGCAAGGTTCAATAAGGTGTTCTTTTTAACTTAGCTATTGTTTCTGAGCTAAAAGTACTGAGTTTAGGGTAATGAATAGAGCTCATTAAGGAATAGGGCCAAATAGGCATTCTCTGTGCCTGGCCTCTGCATGGATAGCTCTGAACAAGAACCAAGCCTATTTTACTTGAGGGCCTACCTTTCATAAACACCTTATCTATAGCTTTCTTTCCACCTTCAGGATGGGATAGTAACTAAGCCAAAAGTTTAGCAGATTTAATTTTTCTTATCAATTAATCACTTAAGGTTTTTATTTGCATTTCATAAAACCTTTAAATAAAAATATTGAAATCTTTTTAGAAATGTCTGCATATCAATAGGCATCCTTAGTTGAGACAGATTTGGGAACCCTCATTTTCAAATGCATTTCTTTAGTGCAGTGTTGTTCATTTGACACATTTCAGGCTAACTTATCTTTAGTAAAATTTCACCATTTCTGTAAGATTTTGCTACTTCTGAGGCCTAATATTTATGCATCTATAGGCCAGAAGGAACTCAGTTCTTCAGAAATTAAGGATTCCATTTTTACCTCAAATATTGACTTTGGCTCTTAGGTTCCCTTAATCAACTTAGCCAATAATTTTTTTATTGGCACACAATAAAAATGAAACAAGGGAGTAGAATACAAAAATCCCCTTGAAGTTCCAAAAGCCAAATTTTGCAACCCCTGCAATATTGTCATTTATTACCAATTTCTTTCTGGACCAGTCGGATATAAGAGATCTCTAACTGGATCCAAGCCAGTTTGTTATTGGATCCAGTCCAATCCTTGACTCAGTCCAGTTTCCCTCACAATTTCCAAACCTAGTTTGTATCAGAAACTTGCTCAAAGAAACTTGGAGAGCTCAAAACACAAATCCAGGGAGCTTCAGAATCTTAGGGATAATTCAGGCATGATTCCCAGTTGCTCCAAGAGTATAATTGACACAATGGGCCAGGCAGGTACCTTGCTTGGTCACTCAGCCCTCGTGGGGCTCGTCAGAAGCTCTACTTTGGATCCCACTTCTGACACCATCTATTTAATGAAAAACTTCAGCTGAATTAAGTTTAACAGAATTCAACTGAGCAAAGAATGATTTGCAAATCAGGCAGCCTCCCAAGCCAGAGTAGGCTCAGATACTCCAGTGCAGCCATGTGGTGGAAGAAGATTTATGAACAGAAAAAGGAAAGGAAAGTGACATACCGAGAACAGAAGTGAGGTACAGAAACAGCTATGTTGGTTATAGTTTGCCTAATTTGAACATGGTTTGAACAGTTGGCCACCTTTCATTGGTCAAACTCAGTGATTGGCACAAGAGTAGACTATAGTCTGTTTACATCTTCATTTATGTTATAGTTCACTATGTACAGAGAAACCTTTAGGTTGAACTTAAAATATGTAAGGAGGCAGCTTTAGGCTAAACTTAACAAATGCAACCTCCTTTTTTTAACGATCACTCTCAAAATTGTGAATAATGGTTTCTGTGTCAGTTATAATTTTTTTCTTACTACAAAGTAGTTTTTGTTTATTGCCCTATAAAAAAGTAATTATAGATAGTTCACACTCCTGAAAATTCCTGGGTGAAGAGATACCATTCCTCCTCAATTCATCTGTGGTGACTTTCAGACTCATTCTGCTGAAACTCCAAAAGTTCACTTTAAACAAAATGCTTGAGCAGTGCATGTTAATGTCTTTTAAAGCTAAATTTGCCTTAAGATTGTTTCTTTACATTAACACAGGCATCTTTTGAGTAAAGAAACTTCTTTTAAGAAAAAAATCATTTGGCATTTAGCCTGGTCTTCATGGGGTCTAAACTCATAAACTCAAATGTTCTTTTCCTTATTTAACATGATTTCTGCTCTGTATCATTGTAAAATGGACATTTGTGTTAATAAACTTTTATCATGGGAAGCTTCTACAAAGAGTAGGAATATAGGTGTGATGTCGGCTCATATATTCTGGAGTAACTCCAAGAGCTCATCTTTACCGGGCCCTGCCACAATGCTGAGGAATGGGATCCTCACCTCAACCCTAGGAGGAAAGTTTTATGACCTCTGTTCTGCAGATGAGGAAACTGAGACGCTCTGAGAAGATAATTAAGAGCGTTAGTTAGTTTCTAGGCGGAAATGGCTGTTGAACAATGGCTGGGGTTTGATTACCAGTCTGGGCCAGACCCCAAAGTTTGTTTCTCTGACTCCTCTGCCTTCCAGATTTATGCCATCATGCCCCACAAGTAACTAGGAAGCACCCTCTTCCTTCCACACCCTTGCAGCTGTCCATTTTTTCATGCCTTTAGAATGAGAATTAATGGTGGCTAATATGGAGTTTGCCAGTCCCCAAGGAGCTTATGGCACTACTCACAGGACAAATAAGTGGCCCAAGATAGGGAGGAAAAGCATTCAAGGGAAGGCATCTGCCCAGCTCCTAACAGAGCCCCGGTTCTCTCCTGAAGTTAGCAAGGCTTTAATAGAGACCATTAGAATTCCTTTTTGAAACCCAATACACTTGACAAATGATCCTGGCTTCAGGCCTCTCCTGAGTTTCCACATGGCTGGGGTTGCTTAAACTGCAGTGACAATTCAGGGATTTGTCTTTTTCCAAGCACAAAATGAAATGGAAAGTTTGTGGCCCCTCCCATCCCACCCCACCCCACTATCTCCCTTGCTTTTTTAATCCCTGGCCAAGGATGTAGCTGCAGGATCCACTGTCACCGAAGCAGAGCAGGGCCCCTTGTTTGTGTTGGGCTGTGGGGCTGTGTGCAGCCAGTGGGGGACACATGAATTCAGCTCGCTGTGTCCAGTGCCTTCGCTGGCTTTTCTGGACACTCTGTGTCAGAGCCTTGGATTTTCTCTCCTGGGAAGTTGGGTTTGCACAGGACTGCACACTGTTTAGCTTGGATGCAAAGACAGAAACAAAGTTTCATCATGCCACCCGGGGTCTGCTTTATAGCTCTCTATGAGGAGAAAAATCTATTTACCATGGTTGGAGACAAGAACGTTGCCTTGAAACTAAAGGGCAGATTCCCCAGGAGACGTTGGAAGGATTTACTTTTAGTGTAAACTTCGCTTTGCTTCAAAGCTTGTACTTTTGGAAATTTCAGATTTCATTGTGTGTATGTAAAGCCCAGCTCAGCTTCTTTCAAGAATCGACCTGTGCGCCCCCAAAATCCTGATTCCTGTATTCCTCCTCCAGTTGAGCCTCTTCCATCTGCAGTCAGGGGAAGTAGGGACATATTTTCTTCTGAAATCCTTCCCAAACTGCTATTTTCCTCTTTTAAGTGCCCAAAGACTAAACACATAATGGCAGAGAGAGAAGTACATGTATCAAAATCAAAAAAGAAAAAGAAAGTCCAAGTCCTGAGTGTGGCTTTGAGGTTTTTGTTTTTCTTCTCAGTGAACACTCTGTTCTTGCTCTTATAAAGTTAAGGTAAAAACTGAGATGTACTCATTTACTTATTTGTTAATTCAATGAACATGTATTAAAGAGGTCAGTCTGTGAGCTGTGTCCTGGGAACACTCGGACACGCGCTGGCATGGGAGGAAACACGTGTGTGCACGTAGGAGAGAAAGACAGGCCGAATAAACAACTGTAATAACTGCAAAGAGAGCAGTGAGGTGACTTGAGAGCAGAAGGGCACCAGCCGGGTCCTCCATCGTGTGTCCACGTGCAGCATCTCTCACCAAGAGGTAGAATCCATTTCCCCTCCCCTGGAACCTGGGCTGCCCAGACCTTTGACCCAACAGGATTCGGCAGAAGAGCAAATGTGCTACTTCTGAGCCGAGACCTCGGGCGGCCTTACAGCTGTCATGTTCACCCTGTCTGTCGGAGGTGAGCCCTGGGGTGGAGACCCAGGCTAAAGCACTGACTGGTGAGAGGTCACGTGGGAAGAGACAAGACACGCAGATGAGGATGGAGCCACCCCAGCCAACACCACGTGGAGGAATGATGAGCTTTCCCTGTTGCACCCTGCCCAGATCCTGACGCACAGACTTGCAGGCAATAAGACCACTGTGGTTTTGAGCCACTGTGTTTTGACGTGATTTGTTGTACAGCAACTAATAACTAAAGCAATACTGAGAATAACCTATCTAATATGGAGTAAAGGGAAAGTATGATCTGGAACGTCTCCATGAGGCTGTGATGCGCACAGCGATGGCAAAACACCTGATCAAAAGTTGCTATTATCAAGCTTCCAACTCAGGAAACTCATTCCCATGCAGCAATAGTGCACCCCCACGCTGACGGCACAGCAGGTGCTGTGCGCGGCACCTCACACTCACCTCATTCAGGACTCTCAGCGCCCTCCCGAGGCAGGTGTGCAAACATCATCTCCATCCCCACTCCACTAGCGGGAAAACTAAGACTTGGGGGTTGGGTTAGCAACTAGTCCACAGTCGCATAGCTCTTAAGTAGTGTAACAAGGAATCACTTCCAGGCGCTCCAGCACCATTGTTGGAGTTTCGTCTCCACAGGTCTCTCTGCCTGGAGATGGCTCAGGACAGGAGCTCTGGCTTTGCCACTTAAAGATTCAAAGGGCCTTTGGTAAGGCATTTAGCTGCTCTAGGCCCAGCTGTCAAATCTGTAAAAGGAGGGAGTTGGATGAGCTCCATGATTTTCAAAGTGTGAGCCCTGGTGCTGGAGGGGACCACCGGGACCAGGAGAGGATCAGGGTGGTACCTTCTGCTTCTCCCTTGCTTGGCCAGAGGCAGGGCTCCTAGTAGCTGATTTATATAGTGGGAGACACTTAAGAGTTCTTTTGAGGAGAGTGTTCTGCTGATGAAGACATATTTGAGAACCACAGGCCTGGAAGCTCACCAGGGTCCTGTGTTTCTGCAACCTGATTGGCTCAGCCTCACCTACAGGGTTGGTCTTGTCTGAAGCAGATCAGGAAGCACCCAGTAAAGGAGGCTGGACATGGCTCTCACTCTGCCTGCAGCTGTTTGCTTTCAGGCCCCCGCCTTCCTTGCAGCCCCTGCCTCCTTCCTCTTCTCCTCCTTTACCACTGAGCTCCTGCTTCAATTTGATGTAAGTGCTCCTCCCTGTTATGCTGGCAGTGCTGGCCTTGAACTAGGTACAATTTCCCAGCGAATGAGGAAAAGCAGACCTTGTGGGTATCGCTGGCATTGCTCACATCTCACAGCTTAACTCTGATGCCCCGTTGTGTGGGAGGGTGAACAGGAAGTCCAAGACCAAGACCCCCTCCATACCTGGAAGGGATGGGAAGACACAGAGGCTCGGGGAGCCCTGTTGAGCCTCAGATGGACACAAACTAGGCTAGGACTGGGGAGAACCAAATTCTCTTGTTTCCAATGCTGCATCCTCATGTGGCTTCAGGCAAATCTCCTTTACAAGACAAAGATAATCATATCTGTTCTTTCAACAACATCATTATGAAGATTAAATGAGAATAGGCAGAAGTTGAATATTGCATATGCATGTAAACTATCATTATCTCTTAAATGATAACTGCATATTACATGAAGAAAATTTATTTCACAAAGCAGTGGCCTTCTTTGTTTTCTGTTGTTATTTTTGACAAGAGATAAAGAAGGAGAAAGTGAAACATATTAATCTTTTTTCTAATACACTACTAATAAAAGGCAAGTTCTAAACTGTTTTGCTGCACAGCAAAGAAGTAATCGATTTGATATTATAATATTCAAACAAAAGGCCAATAGTCAGGGATTCTCGTTTCCTTTTCAGGAAGTGCCTTTGGAAGTTCTTCCTTCCAGCAACCTCACAAGTAAGGCGTTCAAAGCATCTGAATGGATCCTGGAGAGCGCTCTGGCCAGCAACAGTGGATGGGAGAGTGGCTGGCCATAGAAGTGGACTGTGTTTCATGGGACAAAAGGTGGATCCCACTAACACCCTGTTTTGACAGAGCAAGTCAGAAAGCATTGGCCTTCTGTGTTTTCTGAGTAATTTTGCTGGAGAAAAGGCCCGGGACCTTGAGGCCAGCATCTGCTGAGGCAAGAATGCTTGTCTGAGAGAAGACAAAGCTAAGGAAATCTGTGTTGGATGCTGGAACTGGGACAAGTGTTTCTTGGCGGAGAGCAGCACCCGCAGAAGTGCAGTTACACTCACCAAACCCCTGCGGAAGCAGCAAACACTGGAACCAAAGCCTGCTACTTTGAGGTTTGCTTCCCACCCAAAAGTTTTTCTATGGTTTGAGCAGAAACGTCATGTGTCCTGGAGTTGACATGAAGGGTGTTTTTCTGCTCTCATCACAGTTGTCTAA
Source organism: Saguinus oedipus (assembly GCA_031835075.1). Lineage (NCBI taxonomy): Eukaryota > Metazoa > Chordata > Mammalia > Primates > Cebidae > Saguinus > Saguinus oedipus. Next base: position 169,220,593 of record CM063172.1, on the reverse strand, counting down.
GAGACCAGTGACAGACAAGGACCCCAGGCCCAGAACATATATAAATACGGTGGTATAATATATATATTTAACTATATAAATGAGTTATATATATATATATTATCATATATAAAACTTATATATATTATATAGAATATATAAATTATGTATTATATATTATATAAATAAGTTTTATATATGATAATATATATATATATGTATATATAAATAAGTTTTGTAAGGGTCTGTGCAGGTACCTGGTTCCCCAACCCTGGTGCGGTGGAGGTCTGAAACGTGACGTCCTTCAAAGTCAGTTTGCTCTCCCCACAGTGGGGCAGACTGCAGCACCTGCTATGTAGTTTAAAAGTATAAATATATATATAATATATATTAATTTTATTAAGATATATATCTTTTGATTTTTAAAAATTAAAATTTTTATTTTTATCTATATATATAATCTGTATATTATATACATATATAAAATCTCCTTTCACTGTGCAAAAACCTTTTCTTTTTCTATTTATTCTATACTCTGAAATACTTCATCTTTTTTGTTTTTGAGGTGAAGTCTCACTCTTGTCCCCCCAGGCTGGAGTGCAATGGTGCCATCTTGGCTCACTGCAACCTCCGCCTCCTGGGTTCAAGCAATCCTCCTGCCTCAGCCTCCCAAGTACCTGGGATTACAGGTGCCTGCCACCACACCTGGCAAAGTTTTTTATTAGTAGTAGAGATGGGGGTTTCACCATGTTGGCCAGGCTGGTTTTGAACCCCTGACCTCAGGTGATCCATCTGCTTTGGCCTCCCAAAATGCTGAGATTACAGGTGTAAGCCACCATGCCTGGTTTACTTTATCATTTTTTAAGGTAATATGTAGCTGTGGAAAGTTCAAAATACCCCTGCCCTATTCACTGTGCTGCCTCTTCAAGGCCGTGCCCCTGCTTCCCAGGCCTCAGAGGAGCTGCTGCACTTGGGAGAAATATCCCCAGTGAGAAGCAATGTGTGGAGTCAGCAAATACTAGAAAAGAATGGAGACATTTTCCCTTACTTCATATATTTTGCTTTTTAACACTTTTTTTTTTTTCCAAATTGGCAGGCTTTTTAAACATTGGCACAGGCTTTACAACACTCTTAATTAAAGTTTTGGTAAAAGAAGAATTTTGGACAAATTAAATTTAACGAGCAAAGAATGATTCATGAACAGGGCAGCCCTGAAAATAGGCAGATTTACCGACAGAACTCCCTTTACAGAGAAGGGAGGCATGGGGCAGCTCCCTTGGTTACAGCCCAGCCTCGGCCCTATTTGAGCCTGGTCTGATCAGCCAGCCATGACTGACTGAAGCTCAGCTGCTGTGACCGGCTGAAACTCAGTTGTTTGTTTGAGTGATAAAGTAATTGCGTTTTTTGCCTTGTTGGAATTTGCCATTTGATGTTGGAATACATTCTTAAATAAATGTGCTTATTATACATCCTTTTGATAGGCATTTCTCACTTTATTTTATTTTATTTATTTTATTTTTGCTAATGACATTACTTGCTGTTTATTTTAGACTATGGAAATGATGTTGGACAAAAGGAAGTTCAAGCGATATTTTTATTTGCGTTCAAAATAGGTTGGGACATCAACATTGAATTTGGTGCAGGAACTGCTAACAAATGTACAGTGCAGTGGACGTTCAAGAAATTTGACAAAGGAAACAAGAGCCTTGAAGATGAGGAGTGTAGTGGCCGGCCATCAGAAGTTGACAATGACCAGCTGAGAGCAATCATCAAAGCTGATCCTCCTACAGCAACATGAGAAGTTGCTGAAGAACTCAACGTCCACCATTTTACACAGTCGTTCTGCATTTGAAGCAAATTGGAAAGGTGAAAAAGCTCTACAAGTGGGTGCCGCATGAACAGAGCAAAATAAAAAAAAAAATAGTCATTTTGAAGTGTTGTCGTATTCTACACAACAATAATAAACCCTTTCGCGATCGAATTGTGACATGGGACAAAAAGTGGATTTTTTATGACAACCGGCAATGACCAGCTCTGTGGTTGAACTAATAAGAAGCTCCAGAGCACTTCCCAAAGCCAAACTTGCACTGAAAAAGGTCCTGGTCACTGTTTGGTGGTCTGCTGCCGGTCTGATCCACTACAGCTTTCTGAGTCCCGGTGGAACCATTACACCTGAGAGGTATGCTCAGCAAATTGATGAGACGCACTGAAAACTGCAATGCCTGCAGCCGGCACTGGTCAACAGAGAGGGCCCTATTCTTCTCCGTGACAATGCCCGACCGCACGTGGCACAAGCAACGCTCCAAAGGTTGAACAAATCGGGTTACGAAGTTCTGCCTTATCTGCCATATTTACCTGACCCCTCGCCAACTGACTACCACTTCTTCAAGCATCTTGACAAACTTTTGCAGGGAAAACGCTTCCACAGCCAGCAGGATGCAGAAAATGCTTTCCAAGAGTTCGTTGAATCCCCAAGCCAGGATTTTTATGCTACAGGAGTAAACAAACTTATTTCTCATTGGCAAATGTGTTGATTGTAATGGTTCCTATTTTGATAATAAACATTTGTTTAAACCTAGTTACAATGATATAAAATTCATGGTCCAAAACTGTGATTACTTTTGCACTAACCTAATACAAAAGCACCCTCCTACATTAGCCTGCTAGATTTTTTACGTATTAAGTTAGAGGGGGACCCACAATTGGGAGGCAACCTCCAGCCTAATTGTAGTTTAGTTACAGTTTTAACATTGGGATACAGTTGTGCTGTTGATTAGTTTAAAGGCTCTTCTCTCTGAAAATGACACAGATGCATTCACACAGGCAGACGCCATTCCCCTGGAAGCTGGCAGGCACTGGGTTTTGCTGCCATGTGGGCAATTTCCATAAGACATCTTGTTTCCATAATACACACCAGTATCCTGAAGCTATGGAAAATCACCAAAAGCTGAAAGGCACCAGTGCCATTAAGGGGAACAGAAATGCCTCTGCCATGTGCTTGCTTCAAGGTAGCTCCTAAAATTGATGTGTTGAGTTTCATGGATGCCTAGCAGGGCTCACTGTGTACTGGGGTCTCATCGCAGAACTTTGTAAATGTGACCTCAATCCCCATAGCAGTCACACAAGGCAGGTTCTGCTATTATTTCCAGTTGGGAAGAGGAAATCTAGGCATGGAGAGGCTAAAAACCTTACCCAAGAACACAGTGCTCCTAAGTGGCCGAGCCAAGGGCTTTGGCCCAGAGGCATCTCTTAAACATCACATCATGGTGTTGACAAGCAACGTCCAAAATAAGAACATGCACTTTCTGAAAACATGCACGTCATGGGAAAGGCTTCTAAGAGGGTGGAAGTCAATGCTAAGCAGAGGTAGCTCTTGTCAGAATCTTTTCATTATGTAGTATCAACTATGACTTCCCATCACCACCATAGAGGCCACCATCTCAAAAATGGTGTTAAGTGACCAGCAACAGTGGCGGTAGGGAGAGTAAATCTCGTGAGGAGAGAAACCCCGGTCTTCATCTCTTTTTAGAGCAAAAGAAAGAAGAATTGGCAAAGTAGGGTCTGGGGAAGGCTTGGTTTCATTATATTCGGAATCCTCAGCCAAAAGGGTCTTCATGAGGATTGAAGACCTCAACCCTTATTGTTGTCAGACTGAAGGTTATTTCTTGGTTATTTAACATGCTCTTCCATAGGACAGGAGGGTCCACACTGCAGTCTCAGGTTCGAGCTCCAACCACATCCTTGTCACCTGGTGCACATTCTTCACCTTGTGGGCCTGCTGATCTCAAAGAGTGGTGCTTCCTGGGCTTTTCTTGTGCAGACAGAGCCCTGTAAACTGTAAATGCAGAATGGAATTCTCTGAGATAAATAACATTCTGGTTTGTCCTGGAGTGAAGGGGTTCTGGGAACAGGAGATCTTCAGTGCTAAAACTGGGAAAGTCCTGGGCAAACTAGGGTGAGCTCTTAAAAAGTGCTCATATTTCATGGCAATGGATTTATAGCTCTTACGCTGTCCTCTAATCTTAGCCCACTTGTGACAAGTACTGTAACAAGTATGTATCAGCTACTTGGTTGAAACGAAGAGAGGGAAGTAAAACCCTCTCTAGTATCAGGCCATATCCACCCAGGCTCTTGAATTGTTTGATGACATGTGGACTGCTATGAACATTCCTCTGTTGAAAAGGGAGCAGGCAAGAATTCCTGACAGAAAGTTCTGTTTCGCAGCTGCCTCACTGCATGTAGCCCTCTGCAGCTGGCCATAGGTACCAAGTAGATGATATGCCAGAAAACGGGCATCCTTCACTCGGCCCAGCTTTCCCTATGGCTCACCTCTCTGCCCACCCATTGACTCTTCATTCCATGAGTAGAGCAAAGTGCACATCCACTGTCTTGCCATAAGACTCCCAGGAACGGGAATCCTAGAAGTGAACCACAGGGTGCTGTCTGTTTCCAGTTTACAGAGTGAGTGTGAAAGTATTCCTTTCTCTACAAATTTTCTGGAAGAGTTTGTGCAGACCTAGCATTATTTCCTCCTTAAATGTATTGTGCAACTTACTAGTGAAGCTGTCTGTGTCTGTAGTTTCTTTATGGGGAAGTTTTCTTTATGGGGAAGTTTTAATGTGTTTAAAAGACATAAGGCTTTTCCAGTTTTCTATTTGTTCTTGAGTGAATTTTAGAAATTTGGGTCTTTGAAAGAATTTCTTTATTTCATTTAAGTTGTCAAATGTATTGACATAAAGTTGTTGAAAATATTCCATAATTATCCTCTTAATATCTGTAGATGCTGTAGTGATGTCACCTCTCTCATTCCTGATATTAGAAATTTGTGTCTTTTTTTTCTCATCAGGCAGGTTAGGGTTCATCAGCTTTATTGATCTTCTCAAATAACCAACTTTTAATTTTATTGATTTTCTATACATTTTTCCTATTTCTATTTCATGGACTTCTGCTCTAATCTTAATTATTTCCTGACTTCTCCTTAACTGGGGTCTAATTTGCTCTCTTCTTTCTCTAGTTTCTTAAAGTAGAAGCTGAGATAATTGATTTGAGACCATTATTCTTTTCTAGGACAGGTGTTTTAGTGCCATAATTTGCTGCTTTACATCCCCAAAATTTTGATATGCTCTTTTAGTTTTCATGTGGTTGAAAGTAGTTTCTAATATTTCTTCTTGTATCTTCTTGGACAACTGGTTATTTAGAAGCATGTTACTTAGTTTCCAAATAGTTGATGATTTTCTCTGAGTTTCTTTATTGATTCTAATTTAATTCCATATAGTCAGAAAACATGCTGTTACTTGAATCCTTTTTAATTAGCTGAGTTTTTTTATGGATGAGGAAAATGGTCTACCTTGGTCTATATGTTCTGTGTGTCCTTGAAAATAATGTATATTTTGCTGCCTGAGGCTGATACATTCTGTAACTGTCAAGCAGGTTAACTCAGCTGACAATGTCATTCAAGCCTTACAGTTTTCCTTATTTTCTCTCCACTCTTTCTGTGCTGTTAAGAGGGAGACTGAAATCTCTGAGCATAATTTTGGGTTTGTCTATTTCTTCTTGCAGTTCTATTTGTTTTTCTTCATGTATTTTGAGGCGATATTAGTATATAAACATTTAGGATTTTATATCATCTTGATTAATTGGCCTTTTACCATGATGAAATTGCCCTCTTTATTTCTGAGTACATTCTTCTAAAATAAATTTTGTTTGATATTCAGCCTCCTCTTGATTAATGTCAGCATGATATGTCTTTTTCTAGCCTTTTACTTATAACCTAATTGTGTATTTAAAGCATATTTCTTGTAGGCAACATACAGTCTGGTTTTGCTATTTTATCTATTCTGACAGCCTCTGCCTTTTAATCAAGGCAAGACTCTTCTGAGCACTCTACACAATGCCTCAGAATTATGAACTTTTTGTCTGGCTGGTGGAACAGCACCATTATTCATCCTGTATGAATCCCAGATACTGTTTTCTGTAATCCTGTCAGGTGTTTCTTTTCCTTGCCTTCTGTATTTTCCTCATGTGCATGAGCTAATCAATCTCCAACTCACAGAGTCTCAGCTTCTCTCGGTGGAGCTCTTTCATCTCTAGTCTCTGCACTGTGAGGTCCAGCCACTCGAATTTTCACTCAGCGTTTTCACCAGGTTCCACCTGGGATCTCCCTCCCTGTCCTGTGTCCTGAAAACCTTTTCAAGGCAGTGAGCCAGGGCAATTACAGGGTTCACCTCATTTGTTTCCTATTTCTCAGGGACTACTAGCTTTCACTACCTGATGCCCAGTGTTTTGAAAACGATGGCTTCATATATTTTGCATGGTTTTCTAGCTGTTTCAAGTGGGAGGGTAAACTTTGTCCCGGTACCTCCAGCAGAACTCCCAAGCATAAAGGAGTCTTTCTCCCTGAAGTGAGCAGAGGTCAGGCCCAGAGGTTCAGAGGTTGAATCCGGAAGGCATTTGGGTGAGTGTTCCAGTATTTGATTTTGACAGAATGGTATGTTATTATTTTTAAAACAAGTTTGAAGTGTTTATAAGTTAATTAGTCCACTTAATTATTAGCTATTTTCATCTCTTTTAGTCTTTCTGTGATTTTTTTCTGTGGAATTTAGAGAAGATCTAAAACCATGGGAAAATAAATTGCTTTTTACACAATCTTCAACAAACAAAATACAAAATCTAAGGGCACATGGAAAGCATTTAAGCTCATTCTGGATGCACCTTTTTCACCTTATAATCATAAATTAAACCCACTGTCTTATAGAACTGCTGTCACGAACCACAACAGAACACATTGCACATACAGTTCTAAACTGAAGAGACATAATTGTATTGGCAATGTTCTGTATATTTGAGGATTGTCTCCAAGTGGAAAAATAAAAAGTTAAAACCTGCCCCTATAGCAACAGTAAAAACTGGATTTGCTGCAGGTTCTCTCCTATCCTGCTGAAAAATTAAAATATCTCATGACTTTGTAAGGACCCCAGCAATCAGCTTTGCTACTGTAGAAGGTAGCACAGCTCCCTCAACTCTGAGACAAGCCAGGGAAGTTTCAGGGAAGTGTCTGTCAGGTAGCAGACACTCAGCACATCTCACTGAAGAGGCTGGAAGGGTACTTCCAGTGGGAATAAATGGTCTGCCATTAGGAAGATCAAACGTCCACAGAAGTCCAGGATACTGGAAATGAGGAGGGTCTATGTTAGGAGAAGTGACAGAAACACAGAAAAGTGACACTGAGCTGCCAGAAAACACCCATGCATGTTGCCTGCAGTAAGGCCCAGAGCTCCACTTTAACTCACTCCAATTTCTTTTGTTGTTGGAAGTTAGACTGTAAACACATCGTCTCCAAGGGTGTTTTAACTGCTCAGGACATATGCTTGATTTAACAAGGCCCTAGGACCCAGCCGTCTTCCAACTCAGCCTTCCACAGAGCATGATGTTCATACGAGCATGCTGGATCATTCATTTCAAATCTAGACAGAAGAGAAAAGATCAACAGTGGGTGAGACCTTAAGGAGACCCTCGTCTGAGAAGGCAGAAGTATTATTCCAGCAGAAAAACATATAATTCCTTATCCTGTTGTTCAACAGTATCCAAGTCAGCCTCCTTCCCTGCCCTCAAAATGCACCAGTCTCTAGGAGTTCAGTTCAAGGAGGCCAGTCCTAGCGAGGTCTGGAGCAGGGTCTCGGATGGGTGCTTTACTTTTAAATCTAAGAAGAAGTCATGAGAGGCTGGAACATGGAAACAATCATGAAGACTAACAAGGAATCTACGTGGGGTGGATTTTTTTTATTGCATCCGGTCCTAGAGCAGTCCCTTCACTGAAGCCTGGGCTATCTGCCCGCAGTGGCAGCATGTGCTTCTCTCCTTCTGCAGTGGCTGCTGGTGGCCTTGGACTGCTCTGTGCTGGAATCTTCTTCAGCGATTCTAGATACGCTTTGCCATGGCTCCGCTCTCACTCCTTGCCTCCTCCATCCTGCTTTTGCTCTTCAATGTCTGTCAACAGAAGTGGTTCGATCTGATGGGTTACCACCCTTCTTGAGACCACAGTCATGGCACCAGCAAAGGCGCTCAGCAGAGTGGCTCTCTTAGTAACTCACGCTGAGCTTTTTGCCAAGTGTCACACCCGTCTGGTTAAACAGTGTAGCCACTTCATTGAACAAAGCTGATGGATAACAGGAGGCAGAACTACACACAGATTGCTCGTGGCCAATCCTTTCCCCTAACTGAAATACTAGTTCATAATCTTCATTGAAACCAACTCAGCACTCATGTGATTACTCCAGACATAAATTGAAATGGTTGGTGGAAGAAAGCATAAATCCGCAATAAATAAAATGATACCTTGTGGAAATATTGCTAAAGAGTCATCTTTGGGGTAAAACATATTGAGGTTTTGAGTCCTTTCACAAGTACTTTGATGAGAAGAACCCATTTTGGAATAACTTCTCTATGTAGTGAATAATGCTATAGAAAATACAGCAAAAGTTCTAAAATTAGAAATAAGAATGAGTAATTTGGCTGAAAGACCTGAAGTGGAAGTCTTACTGGTGCGATTCCCAACTTGACAACAAAAAAAAACGTATTTCGGGAAATCCTTGTCAGCCCCCAACCATATCCCCACTGAGTAGAGATGGGACAGTGCCAAAGAGCAGCACTTTTAAGTTCATTTGTATTTCATTCATCCCAACAGCATCCACATACACATGGAAATATCAGCAGTATGTATTGTTCCTATGGATTTATGGACCTCTTGCTCTGCTCCCAACATGGACAGGGTGTGTCTAGAGTGAGTGCCAGGAGAATTCCCAGCCTGTCTGCACCCTGCAGGGACAGGGCAAGGGTGCTGAGGGACTTGGGGGAGCAGCAGGGGGGTATCCCCTTGTCCCCCCCAGCTGTACCCCTGGGTGCGATGCTGCTGCACCTGCCTGGGGCTCCCAGGAAGGCCGATCCTGCTAGGCAGCCGCAGGGCACCTTTGGGACTGGTTTGTGAGCTCTGGGAAGGCCAGAGGGAGGAAAAGTCGCTGTCCTTAGATTGTTCATATAAATGTGACCCTCTTCTACCACAAGCCATAAGAACCTAGGATGATCTGTTTGCCACCAACACATGCTCGTGGGCAGGAGCGCTTGTGATGTGCCCACCCCCACAGCCCCAGGACGCTCCCAGGGACTGGAGCACCGGGTTCTTCTGCACACGCAGGAAAAACACCCTGAACTCAGGGAGGCAGGGGCATGTTGGTTCAAATGTATGGAAACAAGAACAGGCCAGGAAGGAAGGCCTGGGCTTTTGGCCGAGGTACCTGAGGTACACAGGAAGATTCCAGGGAGCTGGGATCTTTTTTGTGTTATGCTAATTTAGAGCTGTGCAATTCCATTCATTCTTCTTCTAAAACCACAGTATTTCAGGACATCAAAAAAGAAAAAGGAAAATGGCTTTACAGAAAAACTGTAAAGCCATTAGCCAAGCTTCCTGATTTTTTTTTTTTTTTTTGTCAGTGGAAAATAACTTTTACTGAGACCCCACCAGCTGCAAAATCTGTTCCTGGCATTAAGCTCCTTCTTCCTTTGCAGTTCGGTCTTTCTTGAGTAGCTGCATGAATGCTTCCTCTCCTCCATGGTCTAGAAGCAGGCATGGCCAAGCTTGGAGGTGGTATCTGTGAACTTAAGGCCAATCTTCTCCAGAGCCCGCCGCTGGGTCTGCACCAGCGAGGACTTGCGCGGGGTGAGCACTCGCTTCTTGGTTCCCACCACATAGCCTTTCAGTGTGACAAAGTCACTGGACACTTCACTGTAGTGGACAAAGCCACCCAGAGGGTTAATGCTCTTGTCAGATGGGTCATAGTCAGTGGCGGCGTTGTTCTTGATCAGCTTGCCATCCTTGATGAGGTGGCCCTGGCCGATCTTACAGATCTTCCTGTTGATCTCAGTGTGGTGATGGTAGCCTTTCTGCCCAGCGCATGCCACAGTGAAGGCCACATGGGCAGGATGTCATGCCCCAATACAGGTCGCCTTGTGCAGGCCTCAGTGGGTCTTGTGGGGCAGCTTCTTGGTCACCCTGGTGACGTCAATCATCTCTTCCTGCCCAAACACTTGATTGACAGGTACTTGCTGCTCCAGCCTCTCACAGGCCCAGTCCAGCTTCTTGGCCACGGTGCCTCCATTCCACCTGGATCTCCACCAGGTGGGCCTTCTGGCTCAGAGGAAGCAGGCACATCTGGGTGTGGGCAGTGACGCGGATGACTTGGCTGTACTTCTTCGTGCTGCTGAAGTCCTGCTCCAGCTGCTTCTTGACATCCTCATGCTGCCATTTCTTGCAGTACGTAGTGAAGGCCTTCTTCTTAGATTTATGAAATGCCTGTTGCACTCACTGCTGGCATGCTCAGTGAAGATGGTCTTGAAGGTCCAGAGGCCTCGAGGGGTTTCCATGTAGCCCACAACCACCATGGGTGGCATCTCCACAGTGGTCACAGCCTCTACCACCTCCTTCTTGTTCGCCTTGGATCCTGGCCTGTTGACTTCTCATTCCATATGGGTCATGCCAGCCTTGTATCTCAGGAAGGCTGTGAGGTGGACCGGCTTGGAAGGGTCACCCTTGGGGAAGCTCTTCATCTTCCCATGATGCCTGCTGCTGCGCTTCCGAGGTAGGAAGCCAAGGGACCCCTGTCTGGGAGTGGAGAACTTTCTATGAGACATCACGCCATCAAATCCTGCAGATAGAGGTCCAACCTTCCTGATTTCACAGATTAGGAAATTGTGGCCCAGAGAGGTTAACCACTTACCAGGGGAAGCGGGATCACACAGCAATTTAGTGGTAAAGCTGGGATTAGAACCTGTATCTCTTGTCTAGTTTCCCAGCTCTTCCCAGTTTATCTTGTGTTCTGAGCCACTGTTCTTCTCAACCGGGTCAGGGTCTCCAGGGGCCAGCTTCCCATCTGTTCCCACAGGCCTCAGGGCAGCACCGGGCAGAACATGAAGACCGGGACTCACCTCTGCTGCACCTCCATCCCGTTTACAGAATTTAGAATCCAGGCCCTGCTTTCAGGGACACCACTCCTGCTCCATCCTTGTTCCTCACGCATTCCTCCCAATTCTGGGACCATCTACTATAGCGTCATCCTCAGCTGACCGTTTATGATGGTTGCAGCCTCAGATTCCACAGAGTCACGTGTCCATGTGCACACACTCACGCACACATGTGTGCACCTCTGACGCCAAGAGGGCACAGCCTCCATGGCTGAACCGTGGCCCTACTGGGCAGGTCCAATGGGAACAGTTAGTTCACCTGGCACATCAGTGCTGGTCTGTCCTCGCCCATTCTGTGCTCAGAGCCACATTCCAGGAACAGCCTCGCCAGCATCTGGGGCCCTCAGGACCCAAGCCCAGGGCCAGCCCAGCACATGCGGCATTTTCATGGAATGAGGGAAACCTGTCCCCTGCAGTGGATGGATTAAAGGCATCACATCCGTGAGGATGAGTGAGAAAAAGTCTGCCAGCAACCCCATGCCAGGGCTCAGGGCTCAGCAGAGCTGGGTGGGCTTCAGCCCATGGGTGCCCCTTGCCAGACAGTCTGCCCAAGCCCCTGCAGACCCCTCCCAGTTACATGGTCTTTCCTTTCCTCCCTCTTCTCCAGGACATGGGACAAGAGAATAAAAGTGAGATTAATTAGTGAAGAAAAACCAGTAAAATCAACAGGAATATGGAGGCGATGATTTCAAAAGATGACAACCCATTATTCCAGTGATGGGACACGATTTCCAACTCTGACACAAGCATCCTTGAATCTCGCACTTACGACAAGCCACTAGGAACCGGCACCACTCAGGCACACACATCTGTGAACAAGAGAACACAGGGCGATCTGCTTTCTCTTTTCAGGGGAGACCCTAGGAGCCCTGCTTATAAATATTTTGAGGCTCCCTGCAGTCACGGGGTTGCCATTCTTTCCCATGGTAAGGCCACAAGGTAAATATGTTTTCTTCTCTTCTCTCTGACCGGGCAGGAGATTGCTTCTGGCTCATAAAATCATCTGTAATCTCTTCTGCAGGGAGGTTTCTTCTGTGGCTTAGGGTCTTCTTTCCTTCCCTACTGGTCCTCACCTCCCGGCCCCCATATCACATGGGGATCTCGCCTTTGCTGGCCTGATGACTTCTTCTGGTTTAACTTCCCTGGCAGCCTGCTGAGGTGCAGCCTCCTATATCTGGACATGAGCTCTGGGCTTCGTCCTCGACCCTGTCGCAGCCAGCCAGCCACTAGCCAGACAGCCTGGTAAATATGGCAGTGTGGAAATTCAGCTGACGAGTGGAGGGTTTCCAACATAAATTTCCCTTTTCCCACCACAATTTTATAGAACTTTGCAAAGATGCACATCAGCACTTTTGCAAGTTGGGCTGTCTCCTGAAAAGCAACAAGCCTGTCAAAGCTTTAACTTTTTATGTTGTTATTTCTAATGGTTTGATCAATTACCAAGCACATGATGTTCCTGTAACCCTATCCCAGGCTATAAGAAGAGGGTTTGAATACCACGGTTTTAGAAATGTCTGCTTGCCACGTCAAGGAGAGTTTTATGGAATCCTTAGTACATTTTCTCTTTATCCTGACATCTCATTGCTATTTTTATTTTGGCATATTGGAGTACATTTAAACTCTGGATGTCCAAGCCAACATTTCTATAAATCGTCTTTCTGCCCTCTGTTAATAAGTGAATCTCCAGCAGAGAGGACTGGCTTGCTTAGCTGACAACTCCTACGCAATGGGACTGAAGTAGGAAAAGGTTATTAATAAATGGCAGCCCTAGGTGAAAGTGCAAGAAGTTCTAGCAAATTCCAAAAATATTTTATAGGCTCTTGATCTCATTAGGCCCTCTTTTGAAAAGGAAACTTACTGGGCAGTTTCTTAACTTCCTATACTTCTCAGACTAAACTTAGAGCATTCACAAAGGCAAATTGGTTTCACTGGCTTGACTTAAACCCTTCCAGTGAATCAAACTGTAGTGAATGTTTAGAATATACGTCAGAATCAACACTAGGAACTTCTCTAACTTATAATGTTTTCTTAGTTATGTCCCAAAACAAAACCATGCCAAGAGGAATTAGTTTGATGTAGAGATATGACTGGTCTTACACAATTTGAGCTCTTTGAGGGAAAAACTGATATGTGATTATCTTTGTATTTAAACGTCTCAAAAAGTGGTTTTTGTAACTGAATGGAACCTAAAACTGAGTCCTCGACAGCCTCTCCAGGTCCTAAGAGGCCACAGCATGCCCCTGGCCTTGGCTCACACAGCTGCCCCTCCTAGGACGCTAGCTGCCCCACGCCCCAGCCGCTGGGTGGCGCCTCTTCATCTCTCAAGACCCGTCTTTTCAAACTCCTTCTTGAGCCCCTTTTATTCGTCGCACCCCCGGCCCCCTGCACGCACTCCAGTACAATTGCTCTTCCTTTCTATCAAATTCCCACTGCATCTTCTACATCCTCATCTCCTCACAAGCGACACTTCATTGTACTTACAGGTGTGTGTGTAGATTCCACTTTCTCCACCAGGGATTCTCAAGTGCTACACTATTGACGTTCGGGGCCAGATGACTCTTTGCTGTAGCATCCAGTGCATTGTGAGGCATTGAGCAGCGTCTTGGCCCCTGCCGGCTGGGTGTCACTAGGAATCCTCCCCCAGTGGTGACAGTCAAGGCTGTTAGCCATTGTCACGTGTCCTCTGGGAGGCAGCATTGTCGCCATTGGAAACCACTGTGCTAGACTCAAAGCTCCTGAGGGTGATGGCAATGTTTTATTTCTCTTTAAATTCTTAGCACTTAGCTCAATTCCCTCTCTGTATTGGACATTCAGTATTTTTCAAATTTTTGAGAATCAAGTGAATTAAGACATGCTAATACAGTATGAATCCACAACAAACCTTATCTATGTTACTACTGTTATCTGGAACTATTACCCATCTCAGCAATAGGCAGTGATTATAATACTGACTTTATAACTTTCTGGTGAAATTAAATGTGTAGGGGAGGTGTCCAGCTGCTCTGGAGTGTGGTTGTTTAACTTTGAACTTGGACTGACCTCTAAGATGGGTCATGATCTTTGAAACTCTGACTAAAGCTCTGGACCCCTGTGCACAGGTTTGTTAATCTGGAGATTCATCTGGTAATTCTGGCTTCCAGACTTCCTGGGTGCTGACTTTAGTTACTAGAGCTTGTTTCAGCTTCTGCCTGCAGGTCTGGCCTGGATCTCAACCACTCCACTTCTTGCCTTTCCTGACTTCTAGAAAGGCCAGGCCCCTCACGTGTTGTAAACCTCCACCACCATCTGTCCCTTCTTGTCTCAGTCACACCTGTTAAGTTAGCTCGTGACCCAGGCTGACTTGTTTCGCCATTATCTGGGCTCTATAATTAGGTTATCTCTGAACTGCACAAAACCTGCAAGATCTCACATATTTGCCCTGGCCTGGTGTATATCACAGCCAGTCGAGAGGAACCCGTTCCTTGGAACAGTTGAGTCTGGGACTCTAAATTCCAGCCCGACTGACACTTTGACTCTCCGCTGCTTTGGTGTTGGGCGAACACGACTCCTGACAGAATTCAGTGAGTTGTAATAATCAACAGTGGTGACTTAATTGACAATTGCTGTGTTGTAACATTGCTATCACTTATATTTGGGTTCTCTTATATTAGAGGGACAGAACTAACAGGACAGAATTAGTAAAGGGGAGTTTATTAAGGAATATTAACTCACACAATCACAAGGTGGGGTCCCACAATAGGCCATCTGCAAGCTGAGGAGCAAGGAAGCCAGTCAGGGTCCCAAGGCTGAAGACCTTGGACTCTGATGTTCGAGGGCGGGAAGCATCCAGCATGGGAGAAGGATGTAGGCTGGAGGCTAAGCCAGTCTAGTCTTTTCACATTCTTCTCCCCGCCTTATTCTGGGGGGTAGTGGCAGCTGATTAGATGGTGCCCACCCAGAATGAGGGTGGGTCTGCCTTTCCCAGTCCACTGACTCAAATGTTAATCTCCTTTGGCGACACAGACACATCCAGGAACAGTACTTTGCAAACTTCAATCCAATCAAGTTGATACTCAGTATTAGCCATCACATCGTTGTAGGAGCCCCTCAGTAACTATAGTGCTTTTTGAGACTCAGGATAAGATAAGAAAGATAAGAATCTGACTCACAGCTTGGGTAATATCGGCCTCCTGGTTGCCCCTGTTAGGCTGCAAAGTGATGAAGTGGTCCCTGTTCAGAGCACGTTTAACATACACACATCCCATGATAAGGAGTATGCTGCTAGCAGAGATCAGAAAAGCTAAGCTGTAAATGGGACTTTTATCCCCAGTCGTATTTCCCAAGCTTGGCTGTTCATTTATTTGTTTGCTGGACCTTCACTTACTCACTTGCCCATCCATTCATTTATGTGTGCACTCAACAGACACTTATTCAATCCTGGGATGCACCAGCATCCCGTGCTACAGAGTCAGCAAAGCAGTACTTAAGCCAAACTCTGGCAGACGCGTAGGAGTCCACTAGGCAAGATGTCAAAATAGCACAGGCAGTGTAAAAACACTTTTCTCTAGGACCTACCCTCTGATATTCTCATTTAAAAGGTCAGAGGTGGGCCCAAAGATGTTTCCTAAAAGCACACTTGAGAGCTGCTTTCAGCTGTGTGCGCCTTAAAGGAGGGAAGGCCCCATGACCCTGAAATGGCCCAGTGCCCTGAGAAGGTCAGACAGGGTGCTGGAGAGCTGTAAACATGTCGCTATGAGGCCAGGTGAAGGGAATGCAAGTTGGAATAAGTCTGGTACATTCACAACTTCAAAATTCCTCTTCCTAAGCTGGAAGGCCAATGAGCCAATCTCTTTTACTTTGCCCCTTTTAAAGATAATTATCATTAAAAAAATAAATACAAAAAATTTGAATGTTAATCTTCTCCAGCACAGGTTAAAGATGGTGATGCAGGTTTCTGGTCCTGTTGGCCAAACTTAGTTATCTGGGTGGACTTTTTGCCATTTGCATGCCCAGCTGAGGCCTTAGGTTCCCTATAGCTGATCCCACTTCTTCAGAATCCTTGAGCTTGGAAAATTCACTGTGAGTGTTTTTCCCAGGAGGGATGTCCCGGGTTGCATTTAGCTATTTAGGAATAAGCAATCAAAAAGCAGGACGGTGTTCGATGATTCAATTTGCATTTTTTTCCTGTGTGATTCCAACTTCAAATCCAGCAGGATTGAATCCATAAACAGTCTAAGTTAGTAACCTATAGACGCCTCCAGTTCTTCCCAGTTATGTCAAGGCCCATGCAACTCTAGACCTGGATGCAAGAACCACATCAACAGATACCTGTTCTTCTATCATTTGAACACAAAGATTCTGCTTCTTTTTTATAAAACTTGTTTCACCTTTACATATACAACTTTAAATAAGTGTTAGCCAAACAGTGAGTTTCAGAGACCTGAACTGAGAACTCGTTGGCTCAAGGAGGCAGGAGCCAATTAATCAATTTCACAGCATTATAATAAACTTGAAGCTTGGGAAAGCTTTCAATGTCTTACTCAACTGGTGTCAAGAAGAAAATGTCAAAATACTAAAAACAGACTGGAGTTAAAAATCTGGCCTCCAATTCCATGAGAAGTTTATTCATCCCTCTCATTTTATATACACAGAGGTGATCTCACAGCATCACATGGCAGTGAGCAAAGTTGACATAAAATCAACCAGGCAGTCTGCACAGAGTTTCCAAACCCAGGACCCCATGAACAAGGGGGGAAGTACAATGCCCTAAATGGAGCAAAGCACATTCTGCTTCCTCTGCTCAACTTTCCCCCAATATAACTGATTTCCAGAGGTTGTCATTTAATCAATGCCCAGCACAACCATACTGAATTAGACCTAGCTGATTTACAATCGTGAAAGTATTGAACTGGAAGAACATGCTAAGAATCCCTTGTCTAGGGGTTTTCCAAATTAGTTCCTCAAATTGCAGATATTCCAGGGACTTCCATAAGACTGAGGTAGAGGGTAAGGGGAAGGATGGCAGTCAGGACCCAGGCTCCAAATGTCAACTTCAAGCATAGCTGTTACATTTTCACCTATCATTTATATTAGTATGCTGAATCCAGATCATTTTGGAGGGGAAAAAAAACTTTTAAAATATTACTTACACTCCCCACCCCTACCATGAAGCTGAAATATACAGAAGGGTGGGGAATTGCCCCAGACAGCATAATTAGTGAGTGGCAAAGTACAATGGAATCTTTTCATTCTGGGTCTCAATACAGTTTGCAGATTTGTCTAAATTTCAGATTTAAAAACTCTGATTAATTTCTCAAATGCTTCCTTTGCAATAGTGTATAAATTTATGCTGTGAGTTGACTGGAAAAAATTCAGTAAAGATTCATGCTGTTTTAATTCATCTTTGACTGATGAGTCCTTGTAATTACCAAGCTACTTTATTTTCTTAAGCACAAAACCTACAGGCACAGTCCCAAAGGAAATTCTCCAATTTGGAATCTCTCTGTGCATTTATGTAATTTATTCCCGGAATGAATAAGAGGCTTAGCTAGCATGCCAGTACTGATCGATTGGTAGAGACTGAGAAAGATCCCGAAGCCACCACTGGCCACAAAGATTATGCAGCAATGATTAGCAATGTCTGCCATGGATGTGGGAGGGGGAAATATGTAATGGTTGCCCCATGTTTGTCATCCCTGGCCTCTCCTAAGAACTATGCTTTGGTTTACAAATTATTTTGGAATTATCCAATTTTTCCGATTAGACTATTAGTTTAGAAATTTAGGGACCATGAGTGAAATGCCTAGCAAATTGCTATATGTAAATGTAGGTGCTAATAAATATAAATATAATTAAGCTGAGTTTGACTGAATCAAATCAAGTTTACTCAAATTGAACCAAATGGTTTATCTCCAAAGGATCATCAAAGAAAATATGACCAGAGAATGTACATCTACACAGAAACCAAAAATATTTTTAGCAATATTTAAAAACAAAAAACATATTCTAGATTTCACTTGAGAATATTTTTCAACAAGTTAATATAAATTGACACATAGCTTCCAAAAAAACTTGTGTCGGGAGACTATCAAAGCATAGGGTCTTGGAACAAAGTTAAATCTAAACAAAATTAAGTGTATTTTATTATTGTGCTGTCCTTGGCTGCTGGAGTTATCAGTAGTCATGAAAAATGGGAATGTAGTTCATGGGAAAATTATTCCTCGAACATTTCTAAAGGAACAATTAGAAACAGGAATAGATTAGATTACAGAGAAGAAACAAATCCAGAGATTTGCAAGCATCACGAGGATTGGGTATTATCTCTCCTAGGAGTTATTTTTGAGCAAATGGCCTCCTTTTCCATAGAGCTTTGCTCTCAGCTGCCTCTGCTGCATGCACACAGCTGTGATTGGGAAGCAGAGGAGAGTGTGAGAACAGGGTGGGCTGGCTGTGGAGGCAGGCTACCCTTGCCTGACTCCCTGGAAGGAGTGTCTGCACAGGGGCAGGCAAGGAGCTGCCACAGAGGTGGGAGGGAAACAGAACAATGCAAGCCCTGCAGTCCGGTAGAGAAGCTCACCATTTCCCTCTGCCCAGTGGAGCCAACTGGCTAAGGTCCCTGCCTGTGCCACCCATCTTCTGCCTAGTCAGTGGTGAGGCCAAGCTTTGTGGCTTATTTTCACTCACAGAGGTGCTAGGTTTGCATTACTGCTCTCCAGCATGTGTTGCTAGTACAGACTATCTCTAGAAAGAATCTTAAGAATTGCAGTCTGCTGTGTGAACAAAAATATAATTTAGATTTTTAAGCCCTACTGTCCCCACTCCTCTGGGCAGCAAAAATGAAATCTCAGTTCATTAGATTCCTCCTCTCCTTTCTCTGGGGTTTTGGTTAAGCTCTACGTGGTATACATTGTCCCAAGCCATCATGCATGTGGGAGGAGAGAGGGGACAGGGAACAGGTTAGCCTCCACGTGGTCATCTAGGTGGTGTCTGCTGAGATCTCTATTTTCCCAAAGGGTCTGTAGTTAGGAGTCTATGTGGGTCCCTGTCTCCCAGGCCCCTTAAGGCACAGGATCTCAGTATAACTCCTGGGCCTCACCCTGGAGCACAGGGGTTATTCTGGTCCTAGGACATGGGAACCTTAATAAGACTTGCCCTGCCTGTCCGGACTTACTGAGCCCTCCCTAGGGTCCCCATGTACATCCCCCAAGATTCCTCCAATCTGCCGCAGGCTTTGCTTCCCCACCAGGAGGCAGGACGCAGGGCCTCTCCATCCAGGGGCAGGAGAAAGAAGAGGATCAGTGCTACTCCATAAATCCCTGGCTGCCCAACATTTTGTGGATGTTTGCACCCTCTCATTCCATCCACTGGAGACTCTGGAAACACAGAGCCAGAAAAGTGTAATGGGCTCCATCGTTCACAGCCTGGTTATCGTGGTTGAGATCTGTGTCCAGAATGAAGCACAGTAAGTCCTTGTGAAATGAATTGATAGCTGAATAAATGAATGGACATATGCATTTCACACCTCCATATCCCCGTCCTGAGACAATGAGCACAGCAGCACTAGCTGCTACAATGGAAGGGAAAGAGGCAGAAAGGAATCTTGGGGTGGGGGTGTAATTAATATAATATTTCCAAAAGAGTATCTCGACATGTGTTCTCTGACCTGAATTCGTAAGGAACTCAAAGACAAGTGTCTGCAATTTAAGATCTGTGCTTTGAAAACAAATTAGGCCCTGCTTAGAAAATGGCTCTCTTTGGGCTGGGATTTGCAGTTAGCTGAACTGGGTGCTAATCCTCCATGTGTGAAATATGGGAGATTTGAGTGAAATGCTTTTGCCCCTAACCACCTGTTTGAGCCCCTTGGATCAGAGACTCCTCATCTGTAAATAAGAGAATTGGACTCTTCCACTTGCTCTTTCAGTAAATATTGGTTGACTGCTGAAAGCTCCAGGCACTGGGCTGGAGGCTGATAGTCTAGGGAGGACATCAGACATTAAACAAACATCTCATTGCAAATCCTGCTGAGTGCCAGAAAGTTCAGAGGACACTGAAGGTTCAAGGTCCCTTCCAGTGCCAGTAACCAGTGATTTTATAGTGGTTTGTTTTTTTTCCCATCCCGGGGTGTCCACATTCCGACAGGGGCTCTTTCTGGGGAATTGTGGGTGGGCACAACGCAAGGCATGAAGAGATACTGGACCTGGAGTTCCACCTCGATTTTGCCACAGGCAGGTCTCAGGAGTCCTTTTGCCCCCTTTCCTCAGAGCTCTACAAAGAAGATGAAAGTCCTTATACTTAAAATATTTTCTTGGATGAGAATGCAGTTTTCTTAGAAGTGCCGTTTGCGATTAAATTCTTCCTTGGCTCAAATCTGTTTTTCTTGTCCCTCCTGAGATGGAGAACCCCTGGCTGGCAGCCTGCCACCATCAGCCCCCCATGAGATGCTTGAAGCCAGTCAATGTCACAGCTTTGCCTCCTCTTCTGCAGAGAGATGCTCTCATCTCCGCGAAACTAACTCCACAGGTTTTCTTCTCTCTTCCTTTTAGACACTTTTTCTCCTGAATTATTCCCCTGAATTATTTCCAAGTCTCTTCCAATGGGACAAAACTAGACCCAATCCCTTGGAAAGGGTCTCACCAAGAATAAAAAGAGTATTAATTTATTAACTCTCAGCTGTCTTTTCTGTCCTTGTCCTTTTTCATCTTGAGGTAACAAGTATTTCTTGATCTTATTAGATCTCAGATAACATTTGTACTAGTTAGACTATCATCCGTTTACTCATACATAAATCCTAAACATTAGGATTCTGTGTTTAAGACTTCAAAATAACATTAAAGAGCGTAATAACCATACTGCTAACCATAAGGGGATTGGCTTGGCGAGCAGAAGGCTGTCCGGCCAGGTCTATGTTAAATTTTTCTGGTAATTCATGCATGTGGAAGTTATCATCTGTCTATAAAGCTAACCCAAATTTGCCCTCCAGAAACTTACCCTAGTCGTTTAAGGCAACAAACACAAGGGACCTTGGTTCAGCACTGATTCACCGATTTCATTATGAAATGCAACACTTATGCCTTCTTAAAAACAGTTTCCAGATCAAACAGAATCTCTTCTTAGTCTGTTATTTTTATAAAATGATACTCAAAACTTGGACATTTCTATGATTTCATATTAATCCTTTCCTAATACTTCATCATTTTTCTAAAAATATTAATACTAGACAAAAGTAAAGTCTGTAGATATTTTTGAAGATTTACTTAAGTCAAAACAAAAGTTATAAACAGAGGAATTGAAACTGAGAAGAAAGGAAGTGTCCCACTGAAACGGTCCTACAAACCGCACTCCACAAATAGACATACCAAATTTATAAACCCAGAAACCCACATGGCTCGGAAACAGAGCACTAGCAAGTTCAAGAAGCTCAGTTTAAAGGCCAAATGTCATTGAAAATGACTGCTACTGTTGTCTGATAGCTCTTGAAGGACATTGCAGAAGCTGTCAATATGTGGTTTCAGACTCTAGGATCATTTACTAAAACCCTGTACCTATCCTGGCCCCTCCTCCCTCACACCTCCTCCCTCACCTCTCCTCCCTCACACCTCCTCCCTCACTCCTCCACAGCCAGACACCTCTTCCTTACCTCACTAAACAAGAGCTCCCAACTTCCGATCCTTCCACCCCATTCCCCTCTCACTTAGCACTTATGGTGCAGAAGGATGGTCTTAGGGGAAGTCTAAGAGATGGGTACGTCTATGAATTCCCCATAATTCATTTTTTCCTAAGTGTTAGGGTTCCTTCAGGTCCAAGTTTCAGAAACCCAACTCAAACTGACTTCTCCATAAAAGCAACATTACTGACTTACGTAACTGTGATGTTACTGAGGGTGTTATTTCAGGCATAGCTGGACCCAAGGACTCAAATTCTGTCCCCGGGAACTCATTTCTCTCCTACATTGGATCTGTCTTCTTTTGCATTTGCTTTGATATCTTCCAGCTGGTGGCAAGATGAGCACTATGAGCACTAGCCTAGCAACCCAGGAGCACAGGGAGCACCTCTTTACCCAGCATTGCATAAAGAGTCCCGGGGGCATGCTCTTTCACCGACCTCAAGCCGTGGACATCCTGAGTTTTAAAAGGATGGGGTACTCTGAGGGGCCTGACCTTTCTCGTGGATCCATTCCCAGAGCTGGAGGAAAGATCAGCTCCACTCAAATCAAACTGGAGTGGGTGGGTCCCCTGGTTCTTTTACAGGGAAGACAGAGAGGCATTTATCTGAGTGGGGAAACAGGCTGGACAAACCAAAACAGCAGACGGCGGTCAGGACAGGCTGGGGAACCACGGGAGCAACACGACAGGGCTGGACTGTGCTCCTGCTACCCGGGCACGCTGAGCTGGCTGGCAGCTCTGCTCCTGGTGCTCACCCAGAGCCTGGAGGGTCAGGGATCCTCCACCACACTTGCCTCCCAACCCCCGAAGCAGGAAAAGCAGGTGGTAGAGTGCCTCCCACTGGCAGTGAGATGGTCCTGCCAGGAGTTGGTGCACATCACTTCCACAGGAAGGACAGCATTACAGCCAGAGTGTGCTTGGAAAGAGAACCATTGAAAGGCCCAGGTGGGCAGATCACTGGTGGTCAGGAGTTCAAGACCAGCTTGGCCAACATGGTGAAACTATGTCAGGCGTGGGGAGGTACGTTTATAGTCCCAGCTACTTGGGAGGCTGAGGCAGGATAATTGCTTGAATCCAGGAGACTGAGGCTGCTGTAAGCTGAGATCACGCCACTGCACTCCAACCGGGACAACAGAGAGATACTCTGTCTCAAAAAGAAAAGATGAGCGAGAGAGAGGACCAGAATATTTAATGATAGTCCCAGTGATGTCCATCCTCTGCCCATTCATTAATAAGACAGCAACGTCTCCCACAGGGAAGAGCTCCACACACTATGGACGTCTTTCTGCAAAGGGCACCCAGGCCATTCACATTCTACTGACAGACCCAAGTCAACCTTCACAGCTGCAGACACAACTCAGAGGGTGTGACAACCCTCAGTGGCCAAGGCCCTCCAGCTGTCCCTCTTTCCTTGCCTTTATTTTCACCTGCAGCCTCCCTCCCACGTTTCTAAGAAGATTCTCAATGCTTTATGGTATCTAATTATTCTCCTAACTCCAAAACAGAAAAGCAACTTTGGAGTGGATGTGGCTTAAGACGCTCCTTGCGATGCCTGTGTGTGGAAGGGCCTGCATGTCCCTTGCGGCTACGGCTGACAGGGCCCTGGGTCTGCTCCACAGGGAAGACAAATGCAGTCACTTGTCCTGGGACATTTGAGTTACTTCATATGTTTAATAAGCAGAATACTCTGTATCTTCTCATATATGTGAAAAGTAACAGTTTTGTGTTTAAATCTTTAATCCATCTGGAGTTATTTTTTGTATAAGGTGTAAGGAAGGGATCCCGTTTTGGCTCTCTGCCTATGGCTAACAGAAAGCTGGTGGATCACCTGAAATCAGGAGTTCAAGACCAGCCTGACCAACACGGTTTTCCCAACACCATTATTAAATAGGGAATTGTTTCTCCACTGCTTGTTTTTGTCAGGTTCGTTGGCGGTCTATACAATATTACATGCATAATTATAACAGCTCAGTCTTCATTTTCTTTGACAGTATCTACAGACACCCTGAAGCAGGCATCATTAAATGTAAGCACCGAAAACTTACCCAAGGGGGAAGGCTCTCTGCATGTGTGTTTACACTGCTGAATAAAGCCATAGAGCCATATTCACTCAGAAAGGGCTTTCCCCTAAAATACCCTGTACAACTACCTTGCTTTTACCACATGTAACTTTTAATAATTTGTATCTCGTATACATATAATTTATTCTGTAAATACGTAAGACACTTAGGATGCTTTGATGGCAGTCACAAAATTCAGGTGGTTTTCTTCAAGGAGATTTCTATCAGGAACATTAGATGAGACTTTTGGAAAAGTCTTACAAGGCCTTGAGGGCCTCTTCAGGAGAAATGAATTTAGGAAATATTTGGTTTGCACTGGTGATCACAACACGCACAGGGAAGATGAACTCTTCACTATGAATCTTTCACAAGCTGAGGGTTACTCGTATTGGCCCAGAGCAAAATCCACGGAAAATTAGTGATGTAGTGTTTCAGATTGAATTAAGGTTTTTGTTGTTTTCCACTTGAAAAATGTGACTTTCAGCATTTGTTTTGCAAGAAAAAGACAGTCTTCTTGGCTCTGACTGAAGACCATTTTAGTCAATGATCTACAGCATAGACCAGCAATCAGGATCATGCTTCCATTCAACATGTGGGTGGCATTCAAAATTGAGGAAAAGGGGCTACACAAATGCATTTGAGGTTTTAACCAAACCCACAGCATTTTCAGCAATGGTTCTGTGTGATGAATGAGCCCAGAACGGCACCAGGGTTTCATGCCATGACTAAACAACTTAGCAAACAGCATGCGTTTATGAGTGTGGTTGTTTCTCAGCAACCAGAGAACCAAGGAGCAGTCTGTTTGTCATGTAAAAATTGGGATAATGTGGCCAGGTGCCATGGCTCACAGCTGTAATCCCAGCACTTTGAGAGGCTGAGGCGGATGGATCACCTGAGGTCAGGAGTTCAACACCAGCCTGACCAACATGGTGAAACCCCATCTCTACTAAAAATTCACACACAAAAAAATTAGGTGGGTATGGTGGTGCATGCCTGTAATCCCTACTACTTGGGAGGCTGGGGCTGGAGGATCACTTGAACCAGGGAGGCGGTAGTTGCAGCGAAGCGAGATCACGCCTTTGCACTCCAGCATGGGCAACAAGAGTGAAACTCTGTCTCAAAAAAAAAAATGGTTGCAATGTATTGAATATTTACTACACACAAGACATTGGCCTAATCACTTTAAACAGATTATCTCACTCAGCCCTCACACTGGTCTTATGTGTAATTATCACAACTTTACCTCCAACTGTGTAACTTCGAGAAAGTTACTTAAACTCTCATGCCTTAGTTTTTGTAAACCAGGGATAAAAACAGACAGATCTCAGGAGCCAGTGCATACAAATGATGTAGATCAGAAATAGGCCTCAAGGAGAAGGGACATTTAAGCAAGGACTTGAAGGAGGGGAGAATGTTCACTATGAATCTTTCACAAGCTGAGGGTTACTCGTATTGGCCCAGAGCAAAATCCACGGAAAATTAGTGATGTAGTGTTTCAGATTGAATTAAGGTTTTTGTTGTTTTCCACTTGAAAAATGTGACTTTTGGCATTTGTTTTGCAAGAAAAACAAAAACCTTGCAGATACTGAAAAGAAGAATGTTCCAGAAAAAGGCAGCAGCCAGTGCAAGGCAGGACTGATCGGCTCAAGGCCCCATGTGTTAGAGGCCCTCATGTATCACAAGCACACACATCAGAATAAATCCTCTGACACAACGCATGGGTGTTCAGGCCACTGAGAATCTGGGGCTCAGACCTGGTACAGTGCACCCAGAGACTTAAACACTCTCTCTTCTAAGTAATCCTGTAGAAAAGTGTTCGTGCCTCTCGCCCCCTGTCCTGGAAACTTGAGGTGACTGTTGCAAAGCCCACAGGTTGGTCTTTGTGCTTTAGCCAACATCAGTGCAGAGAGAGTTGAGCAGCAGAAGTGTGTAGGCAAGAGAAAAGACAAATTAATGAATTTACCAAATCTGCAACATAATGCATAGACTCTTGCATAAGGAATTGTTTTTCTTTTCCTAGTGAGGTGAAATGTCTATCTCATTCCTTCTCTTCATATGCAAATTTTGTGTCACAACCTGATGTGGTATTATGTGGTATTTCCAACAGTTACACATGGAGGTTGAAGAATATTTTGCAATATTAGAAAATTTGCGCCAGGCGCAATGGCTCACACCTGTAATCCCAGCACTTTGGGAGGCTGAGGCGGGTGGATCAAGAGGTCAAGAGACTGAGAACATCCTGGTCAACATGGTGAAACCCCGACTCTACTAAAAATACAAAAACTTAGCTGGGCATGGTGGCGTGTGCCTGTAGTCCCAGCTACTCAGGAGGCTGAGGCAGGAGAATTGCCTGAACCCAGGAGGTGGAGGTTGCGGTGAGCAGAGATCGTGCCATTGCACTCCAGCCTGGGTAACAAGAGCAAAACTCCGTCTCAAAAAAAGAAAATTCGCCTGACTCAGGTTTACATATATTTAGGTGTAAGCAAAGCATGCATGGAGCATTGTACCAATTCTTTCCATTGGCGCATAAATGGATTTTGAATCTTAAGTTGCAAAATAATTCAATAGTTTTAAAAATATTTATTGTGCTTTAATTAAAATCCCAAACTAAAACTTTTGGTTGTATGTAAATATTTATTTTAAACTGTATATCGATAATTATATTTAATATTTTGCTCTATATCTTAATAGATAATTATAAATAACTTTTAAAAACTTTTAGAAATGTGAAAAAACTTTTAATTTTTAATTGTTTACATTTAATTTAAATTTTCAGGAAGATCTATTAAAATTTTGTCTACTTTGACTATATTTACATTTTAATTTTAATGCTTAAATTACAACTGTCGACAGAACACAAATGATGTAAAAATTATTATAACAATAATGTTTCTGAAATGGGGGCCAAAAACATGGAATAAATACAAAAGAATTCATGAATGTCTTTATAACACATCCAAATATCTCCAGTCCATCAGAAGTGCACCAAGATGTCACAGGACTTGTGAAATGTCATCATCTTTAATATTTTCCAGACGTTTAGACATGTACAACCATAGCTTTGTACATTTTTTATGTGCACATACTTATTTTTACCTGAATTTTAGTCACTTTTTCTGTGTCGTTTTTAGTTCTGAGGTGTATCTGTCAAGGTAGGAGGAGAGAATCGGTTTTGCTGATTATCAAGGTTATCTTGGTTTGTAAATTCACATTCAGACACCTAGTGTGGGGCCTCGATTTGCCTTCTCCCTGCGCTCCCTTGGAGTTTGTGGAGGACCTGGTCTGAGACGGGGTGGTGAGGCCTGATCATAGATGATGGTGAAGTCTCTCTTGGCAGGCTGCGTGGGGACAGCCAGCCCTCCCGAAACCGGACTTGGTGCACAGCCCAGGCGCTGCAGTCTCTCAAGGGAGCTGCAGTCAGGACTCTGGCCCCAGCAGGTCATGCTCTTAGGTGTCCCTCTGCATAAAGGCCCAGCTGCTGGGGGCCTCTGATGGAGGCCTTCCCTTGGCATCTCTGCTGAGCCTCCTCATCGGGGAAGGGAGCTCTGAGGACACTTTTTTCCACCCTGACTCACTACTCAGAGTTTTTTCTCCCATAGTCCTTCCTCCTCTTATTCCCCCAACCCCTCCCTCCATAAAATCTCAGGAGCCTTTGGCCAGGAGTGGTAGCTCACACCTGTAATCCCAGCATTTTGGGAGGCCAAAGCAGGTACACCTGAGGTCAGAAATTCGAGATCAGCCTGGCCAACATGGTGAAACCCTGTTTCTCTAAAAATACAAAACTTAGCCAGGCATGGTGGCAGGCACCTGTAATCCCAGCTACATGGGAGGCTGAGGCAGCAGGATGGTTTGAAACCAGGAGGCAGAGGTTGCAGTGAGCCGAGATTGTGCCAATGCACTCCAGCATGGTGGATAAGAGCAAGACTGAGTCTTAAAAATAAAAGATCTCAGGAGCCTTTTAAGATAGGCTCCTTCTGCACTGGTGGGTCCCCACATCTGCACCGACCCACTGGTGTGGTGCTGTCCCATGGGGACAAATGGGACAGGAGGGAACTGGTGCTTTTCTGGTGTTGCTCTTGCTTACACCATCGCACAGGGTAGTGAAAGGCTCACCTGTGCCTCACTGCTGCTGGCTGTCTCCACCAGCCATTTCAACACCTGTCAGCTCTGCTCTCAGTTCAGCCAACTCTTGACGTTCAGGAGGTCTTGGAGATCCTGTAGGCCAGCAGTCTCCAACCTTTTCGGGACAAGGGACCCATTTCGTGGCAGGCAATTTTTTCGTGGATGGGGGTGGATGGTTTGGGGATGAAACTGTCCCACTTCAGATCATC
Source organism: Saguinus oedipus (assembly GCA_031835075.1). Lineage (NCBI taxonomy): Eukaryota > Metazoa > Chordata > Mammalia > Primates > Cebidae > Saguinus > Saguinus oedipus. Next base: position 169,192,570 of record CM063172.1, on the reverse strand, counting down.
AGGCTTTAGATTCTCATAAGGAGCACACAATCTGGATGCCTCGCATGCGCAGTTCACAACAGAGAGACTCTAGTGCTGCGGCAGATCTGACAGGAAGCGGCACTCAGGTGATCGTGCTCAGTCACCTGTCGCTTACCTCTGCTGCACCGCCCAGTTCCTAACAGGCCATAGACTGGCACAGTGTAGGCCACTCGGAAGCTGATGAGCAAAGAAATGACAGTGTCTGATTTTGTTGTAAAAGGATGACTCTGGGTGCCAAGTTGAGAGCACAAGGAACAGAAGGAGAAGCAGGGAGATGAGCTTGGAGGCTCCTGCATTGCCCAGGGGAGCGGGAGGGAGGCCCTGAGGGAGGTGGTAGCCATGGAGCTTCGGGAATCATTTTGAAGATAAACCAAAGTGACTTCCTGATAGATCAGATGTGGTGTGTGTGAGACAGGAGTCAAGGGTGACTCCAAGGCAGTAGTGACTTCCCAAAAATATTAGCTGTACGTCAATATCCTGATTTTGTGAATGGAGAAAAGAAGACTCAGAGGGTTCCTATTGACCAATGAAGACAAGGTTCCCAGTCCAGTAAGTGGGTCTCAAATCACAAGTGTAGCTACTCTGCTCTTAAAGTGGCTCATTGTTTATAGAATACTGTTTTGTAAGTATTTCTGAACATTATCTTGTAAATAAAACATTACAAAATTATTAAATTCCACAACTAACTTAATTCCTTCAAGATATCTTAATAGAATTTCAGCACAAACTGAGAGGTGATTGATCTCAGGTTTTTCCATGTAACCGATATTCACGGAACAACCTTCTTTGTGCCTTTATCCTTCTTTAGGATCTGCATTCTCAAGTGTCCGAAATTCCCCATCTATTCTGATGCCATGGTTGTTATTTGATGGTCTATTTAAATTAGTGCAGCCAAAGACTGTGACATCCTTCTTCAGGGACTGTTAACAAGGGACATAGGAATTGTCTTGGCCACACATCAACTTACAACCATAGGCGGAATCAAAGGAGAAAATATCTAGCCTCTTACCCTCAGATGAAGTCAGTGAATTCCACAGATGCTGCTTTAGGGTGAATAACAGCTCCAAAGCACATTCACACCTGATCCTCAGAACCTGCGTATGTTACCTTACACAGCAAAAAGGATTTTGCAGTGTGATTAAGGTAAGGGTCTCAAGAGGGGGTGATTTTTCCTGGATTATCTGAGTGAGCCCAGTGTCATCAAAATGGTTATCAAAGGGGTGCCAGTGGGATTCAGAGGCAAAGGAAAAGGCAGAAGTAAAGCTTGAGAGTGGTTAGCTTTGTAGGTGGAGGAAGGGGCCACAAGCCCAGGAACACAGGCGGTCACTAGACCCTGAAGAAGGCAAGGAAATGGATTCTTCCCAAGCCTCCAGAAGGAACCAGCCTGCCGACACCTCGACCTCAGCCTAATGCAACTGATTTCAAACTTTTGACCTCCGGAACTGTAAGAGAATAAATTTGTACCATTTTAAGTCATTATGTTTGTGGTAATTTGCTATTGTATCCAAAGAAGACTATTAGAGATGCAGAGACTGAAAACCGTATTTTAAAAAAGTGTATGTAATCATCAATATGTAGAATTGTTGAGCATCCATAGTCAAGATTTTTAAAAATACCTTTTTTTGCCAGTCTCTTCATTAGCTTTCATTACGTAGAGAAGAAAAATGGTAGTGAATTCTGCATTTTAGACAGAATTCTATTTATCACTATAGGCAGATGAGCTCTGTATTACCCGAGGCACAGTGTAAGCTACTATGCCCCCAAAGACCCTAAAATATAACAGGCAAGCCAAGACAGGACTTCTCCCCTCTCTTACATAGCAGCAGTCCAAAGTCAGCAGCTGGGGCTGTTAGGGCCCTTCCGCCAACCTCTACACCAGCTTCTAGAGTCTAAAGCTGCTTTGAATTCACCATTTCATTTGAGTTGCAGCTAAAGAGAAGGCGAAAGTTTCAAGGAGAGCAAATACCCATTCTTTGTTATGTCGTGATCTTTGGGGGTACTTATCATTTCTGTTCCTATCCCATTGGCCATAACTTTGTAAGTATTTCTGAATAATATCTTGTAAATAAAACATTATAAAATTATTAAATTCCACAACTAACTTAATTCCTTCAAGATATCTTAATAGAATTTCAGCACAAACTGAGAGGTGATCGATCTCAGGTTTTTCCACGTAACCGACATTCACGGAACAACCTTCTTTGTGCCTTTATCCTTCTTTAGGATCTCTCTAAGGGAGGCGTGTGTCCTGCTAGAACGTGGGAGTGCTGTGGCTAAAGGAAAGGGGAGGGTAAACGTTGCCAGAGCTCCACCCATCCTTGCTACATCCTGTTCACAGCAAGGGAGTGAAAAACCTGGACTCTGAGGTCGGGCCTCCAGGGTTCAAATCCTCAGTCTCCCCTTTGCCGTCTATCATTCTGTCATCACTGTTAGTTCTGATCTCCGTAAAGATATTAGGAGCATCCAGCTAAAGCTGAGTTGTGAGGATTAAATGAGAGTACTTAGAACAGCACTTCATACAAAGTAAGTACCTCAAACAGATTAATGACTATTAAAATCGATCCATATGTTGAAATCCTTTAACATTTTAATAAATTATTATTAATTCTTGTATTCAATTGTTTTTATTAAAATCAGGAGACAGTCTTGAGAGTAAAAGTGGGTGTTTTTAATGATCATGCTGGACCAATAAGCTTAAATCAGGATCCCTCGGGCAAAACAGGGACATCTGATCACCCTAGTTATACAGCACAGACAAATAGCACCATCAAATTTACTTCCTAGAGACCAGAGGAATTAAGAGAAGGAGGAAAAGAGACAGTGATATTAAAGGTATTTGGAAGAATTGCGCTCCAAACACAAATTCCATCTTTTTAGAAATTCCTTACTAGTTAATTTCTGGAGATGCCTTCCACTTTTAAGTTATAATAGTCAAATTGCTTCTCAGAGTTTCTACTTTCTGGAAACTAGACACCATCTCTAAGGTTGCCTGTTTTCTTGTCTTTTTTTTCAGTGAATTGAAATGAAACAGGTCAAGAGAAAGAAAATAAAAAGTAGGTATCAGCAGCAATGCTTCAGTACAGCCAAAATTCACAACTCATCTTCTGTTTTCTCAATTAGAGACTTGAGTATAGCGTATAAGGCTATGGCCCAAAGAAAAACAGTATGAGAAGATATTTAACCCCACTATGATGTGAACAACTGAAAACTGAAACCATAGGCAGATACTCCTTAGGCCTATAGAACTGGCAAAAGTTTTATGAAAACTGAGAAAATCTAGTATTGGTAAGATTTTCAGGAAATGAGAAGACTCACATATTGTAGGTGGGAAAGTAAGCCATTAAAACTTTGTAGAGGAACATGTAGACCCTCTGACTCATTCATTACATTTCTAGGACTTTAAAGGGAAGAAAACAGATAAGCGAAAAAAGATGCACTGAGTTATATTTATTATGGTGAGAGATTGGAACTAAGGCTCTACTAACCAACTCTCCTATGGCAGAAAATTAAGTAATTTACATTACACCCAAATATCATAAAACCAGTATATGAGAAGACATTGACAATATACTGTTAATGAAAAAAAGAAGTTACAAAACAGCGTCAAGTGTAGTATAATTGCATTTTTCTAAAGGAACTCAGATGCAACCATTACATTGAACAAATCTGACTCACGAAATAAAATCACAGAGCAACTCTCTCTCTTTTTTCTTTTTCCTTGACATTTATTTACCAGACCTAGATCTTTCTCTTTCCTTGGATAAAAATGTCACCAGACTTCATGATATCTCTGGTCACTCTTAAGTAACAGAAAGCATTAAGTTACTCTTAAGAAAAGTAGCCTCAATTATTAATGAACATGTGCAGTTTCAAGCTTGATTTAGAGTTAAATCCTTCCCCAACGTTCAAATCATACCTGAGGCTTACAGCCTGGAATGCAGTTATACTTCACATCTTTTCTCTGCTTCTTCTTGCCTTCGCTCCTGCTCTCCCCAAACTCCTTGCCACCTTCTGATTCCCCACGGGTTGGAGCATAGGTCTCTTATATAGGATTCCTCCCACATTCTCCAGACTTTGAAATCCATATAGTATACTATAATTTCACATTTTAAGGAAATACTTGGAATTTAAGCCAATCACTTCTAAATAACCTGAGGATCAAAGAGAAAATTCGAAATAAAATTTAATATATACTATAAATTAAATGAAAATAAAAACAGTCAGAATTTGTGAGACGCAGCTAAAGCAGTGTTTAGACGTAAATTTACAGCATTAAAATGTTCATATTAAAAAGAAAAGTTTCTCAAGTCAATGATTTAAGCTTCTACCTTCTTAGAACAAGATAAATAAATTAAAACTAAAGCAAGAAGACAGAACATAATAAAGATTAGAGCAGAAATCAACGAAGCTGAAACATCAAAACTATTAAAATCAAAACCAAAGCTGACACTTTGAAAAAGTCACCAAATTGGTAAGCATCAGTTCAGACTAACCAAAAGAATGAAAGCAAAAGTTGCCCATGTCGGCCGGGCGCAGTGGCTCAAGTCTGTAATCCCAGCACTTTGGGAGGCCGAGGCGGGTGGATCACGAGGTCAAGAGATCGAGACCATCCTGGTCAACATGGTGAAACCCCGTCTCTACTAAAGATACAAAAAATTAGCTGGGCATGGTGGCGCGTGCCTGTAATCCCAGCTACTCAGAAGGCTGAGGCAGGAGAATTGCCTGAACCCAGGAGGCGGAGGTTGCAGTGAGCCGAGATCGCGCCATTGCACCCCTGCCTGGGTAACAAGAGCGAAACTCCTTCTCAAAAAAAAAAAAAAAAAAAGTTGCCCATGTCAGAAATTAAGGAGGGGACGTCATCACAGACTGTACAGACATTAAAACAATAATAAGTTAATAATTTAGAAAACTTTATACTATCAATTAGACAACTTAAATGAAATGGGCCAATTTTTCTGAAAGACACAAACTACCAAAATTTATTTTAGATGAAATAGACATGCCTGAATAGACCTGTCTGTTACAGAATTTGAACACGTAGTTTAAAAAGTCTTGTAAAAAAGTCTTCTCACAAAGACAACTCTAGGTCCAAAATGCTTCACTGGGGAATTCTACTAAACATTTAAGGAAGAATAAAAGCAATTCTGCACAAATTCTTCAAGAAGATAGAAGAGAAGGTAACACTTAACAACTTATTTTATGAGGCCAAAATCTCACTGGTACCAAAAGAAAACCCAAGTTCATTATCTCTGGTGAACATAGATGCAAGAATGCTCATCAAAAATATTAGCAAATTAAATCTAACAATACGCTTTTAAAATAAAAATGATTAATAGTTATAATAGGTAATGCCCAAGTGTGGTTTGTCCTGAGAATGCAAGACTGGTTTTACACTCGAAAATCTAATGAAGTAATTTATAATATCAATAAATTGAATAATAAAAACTATTTAACTATCTCAATAGATGCAGTAAAAGCTTTTGACAAAATTTAACATCCATTCTTCATAAAAACTCAGAGGAAACCCAGGAATAAGAAGGAGCATTCTTAACCTAATAAAGAGAATCTAGAGAAAAAACTTACAGCCAATATCATACTCAGTGGTAAAGGACAGAATGCTTTCTTCCTAAGATCAGGAAGAAGACAAGGATGTCTTCTTTCACCATTCCTATTCAACATCATCCTGGAAGTTCAAGATAGAATGATAGACAAGAAGAAATGAGGTAAATATAGACTGGAAAGAACGAAAGAAATAGAGCTGTCTATATTCACAGATGACATGATTGTCTATGCAGAAAGTCTCAAGATGCCAACTACAGAGTAATCTCCTCATACTAATAAGTGAGTTTAGCAAGGTTGAGGATACAAAGTGCACATACAGAATGAATTCTTATTCTGTGTACTAGCAATAAACTATTAGAAATCAAAACCTTTAAAAAGCACCATTGACAGAAGTGCCAAAAAAGTACAGGAAGTGCTTAGGTATAAGTTCGACAAAATATATGCAGGATTTGTATACTAAAAACTAAAAATGCTGATGAAAGAAATCAATCAAGAGCTAAAGAAATCAAAAGATTATACTATATTCATGGATTGGGAGGCTCTATTGTTAAGATGTGAAATCTTCCCAAACCCATTTAAAAATTCAATGCAATGCCAATTAAAATCTCACAGGAATTTCTGTTTTTTTAATATATTGTCAAGTTGATTGTAAAATTTACATGGAAAGGCAAAGGAACTTGAATAGTCAAAACAATTTTGCAAAAAGAAGAAAAAATCTGGATAACTCACATTACCTGATTTTCAAATTTACTATAAACCTACAAAAACAAATGAACAAAACAGACAGTGTGGTATTGGCATAAAGATGGCCCAGTAGACCAGTGGAAGAGAATAGATAGGCCATAAGTACACCTTCATTTATATGATCAATTGATTTTCTACAAAGGTAAGTGAGTTAAGAAACACTAGTTTTTTTTAGCAAATGGTCCTGCAACACCACTCATACGCAGGGGAAAAAACAACCTCAACTTGTACTTTATGCCTTAGAAGAAAATTAACTCAAAATGGATTATAGGCCTATAAGTAAGAGACAAAATTATAAAACTTCTGTAAGAAAACATAGGAGAAGGTCTTTGTAATTTCATAAATATTTCATCCAACTCACAATCTGTGAAAGCAAAGAATTGATCAGCTGGGCCTTAGCAAAATTAAAAACTTCTGCTATATACAAGACACTCTTAAGGAATTAAAAAGATAAGCCACAAACTGGGATAAAATATAGTTGATCATATGCCTGACAAAGAACTGGTTTCCAAACTATACTAAACAGTTTTACAGCTCAGTAATAAGAGAACAAGGAACCCAATTAAAATAAATGGGCAAACTATGTTTTTAAAACACTTCCCCAAAGACGGTATCTGGATGGCAGGTGAGCACAAAAGACGGTCAGAATCATTCATCACTGGGAGATGCAAACCAAACCACAGCGTGACACCACAGCACATCTGCTGGAATCGCTAAATTCAAAAACAAACTGACAAATCCAGATGCCGGCAAGGATGTGGAAAACCTGAAACTCTCATAAATTACTGGTAAGGATGCAAAATAATACAGCCACTTTGGAAAGCAGCTTGGCAGTTTTTTTCAAGGTTAAACATACATATACATAGTATGTGAAATTCCAGTCCTGAGTATTTACCAAGAGAAATAAAAACTTACGTCTGTACAAAATCCTGTAAATGAGAGTTTATAGCTGCTTTATTCACAGTCACTCAAAACTGGATACCACCCTAAAGTCTTCCTCCTAGTGAATCCATCGCCAACCCGTGGCATATTTGTGCAATGGAATACTACTCAGGAATTGAAAGGCGTAAATTCCCGATGCAACAATATACAGGCATCTCAAATGCATCCTGCTTTTGAGAACAAATGCAGACTTGAGAGTGTGTATGACTCAGAACTCAGAACGAAGGCAGACTCGAAAATCCACGATTCCTTTTATATAGTGTTCTGGAAAAAAGGAAATTTTAGAGACAGAAAGCAAATCAGTGGTTGACATGCTTGGGGTAGGGAGCAGGGATTTTGCAGGGGAGGTAACTTCTCTATTTAAAGGTTAGCAGCAGTTACATGACCATGCATTTGTCAAGACCAGTACACCGAAAGAGTGAATTCTACTCTACATACATTTTCAAAAAGAGATAAAAACAAGAAATAAAGCTGCACTTAGAAGTGTCCCTGGTACTTAGTAAGCGCTTATGGAAATTGGCTATTACTGATGTATTGGTGAATACATTAATAATATTTACCTTGTATTTGAGCTGTGAACCAGGATACAAACTATTTTCTGACTCAGTAATTACAGATTAACTCTGAAATATCCCGACCACAGATGAAGCCCTGAATTTTCACCAAGAAAATCTCCAATGCTAGGGTTTTGAGAACCCCCACCTAGACTGGGGTTTTAGTACCAGAACAGCTGTCAGCAGCGCCCTAGTGGGAAATGAAGGGGAGCCGAATGTGGGTGTTTCCAGTGTGCCTTTCACAGGATATTTTGTTTTCCCTGAAGAACTGTCTAATGCCTAGTCATCCTACCTGAGACCACGGGTCCCTTACATCAGAAACCCATTTATGCTGGCAGACACCCTCACGGCCATTGCGTGACCTGTGTCTAATTTATGTCTTCATGGCATTGCTGTGGCACTGAGAGCCCAGCCTTGTGTTCTCCTTGGTGTTCAAAAAAAAAAAACCTGGCCTGGGGCAACCCCTGGTTGTTCAGATGGAAGGCACAAATTTAGTACACCAGCACAACAGGAAACAAATTCAAAGACTCAATCAAGCAAGTCAAGAATGAAGAGTCAGGCAGAGAGAGTGACAACTAGCAGTACAGTAGTCCCCTGCTTATCCCTGGGGAATACATGCCCAGACCCCCAGTGGATACCTGACACCGTGGATGGTACCAAACCCTAGATATATATGGTTATATATGTATATATATACACATACACATATATATGCACCATATACATGTATGCACCATATATATGTATGCACCATAGCTGTATGTATATGTATTTATGTATATATGTATGTGTGTGTGTGTGTATATATATATACATACCTATAGGTGTGTGTGTGTGTGTGTATGTATATATATATATATACACACACACTCACATACATATAGGTGTGTGTATATATATGTGCCCACCACCACACTCAGCTAATTTTTTGTATTTTTAATAGGACAAGGTTTCACCATGTTGGCCATGCTGGTCTCCAGCTCACAACCTCAGGTGATCCACTTGCCTCAGCTCTCAAAGAGCTGGGGTTATACACAGACACACACACACATATGTGTGTATATACATATGGACACACATGTATATATAGACATATATACATATGCATACAGCTATGGTGCATACACATATATGGTGTGTGTATATATATGTGTGTATTCATAAATAGCATAATTATTACCATTCACTACAATAAAAGTTAAGTGAATGTGCTCTCTCTCAAAATATCTTCTACTGCACCACAGATAACTGAAACTGCAGAAAGCAAGACCTTGGCTAAAGAGGGCTGCTGGGTGCATAAGGGACTAGGGTGTGGCCCACACCAGGTTATCGAGTAAATGCCTTCAGGAAGCAGTGGGAATGCAGGGAGCCCAGTCTGCTGGCCGAGAGAGGTGCCTCTTAGTTTTTCATCTCTAGCCACCAGCTTAAGCCATTTGGCTGTGACATAAAGCTGGAAACTGTGTCAAAAACACAGCTGAGCCCTGCTTCTGGTATGAGAGAGTTAAACCTGTATTCAAAATGGAGGCTGAGGCAACAGAAAATTATAAAAATGACTAAAATTAGTCAAGTTTTGTACCTCTCAGACCACCATTTGTTTCTCATTAACTAGAGCATGCTCAACAGATAGACAGCATTTTCCGATTCAGCATCAAAAAGAGAAAGGAGCTGTGGTCACCAAATAAATATTTCCTATACAACAGGCCAACCCAAAACTGTTGTAAATGGAATTTAGTCTCAAAGCAGCTGCACTTCACGTGGAAATAGAACAATTGAGATGGCAGCACACAGAGAAACAAATAAACAGAAAGTACCCGACATTTACATAGAATTCCCCAATCTTATAGGAAGTCCAGCTTGGCCAGTCGTCTGTTTATGTCAGCTGTGAACCGTGAGATGGGCACGAGCTGGATTCACTCATCACCCTGTGGCACTCCCTGGCTCAGCGTTTGCTGAGTTAAAGGAAGGATGGGTAAAGAGCCATGAAGACAGCCCATCAGGGCCAAGCGTGGTGGCTCATGCCTGTAACCCCAGCATTTTGGGAGCCAAGGCAAGTGGATCACCTGAGGTTATGAGTTTGGACTTGAGACCAGCCTGGTCAACATGGTGAAATCTCATCTCTACTAAAAATACAAAACATTAGCTGAGCATGGTGGCAAGTACCTGTAATCCCAGCTACTTGGGAGGCTGAGGCAGGAGAATCATTTGAACCCAGGAGGCAGAGGTTGTAGTGAGCCAAGATTGTGCCACTGCACTCCAGCCTGGGCAACGAGAGCAAAACTCCATCTCAGAAGGGAAGGAAGGAAAGAAGGAAGGAAGGAGGGAGGGAGGGAGGGAGGGAGGGGGGAGGGGAAGGGGAAGGAGGAGGGAGGGAGGGAGGGAAGGAGGAAAGAAGGAAGGAAGGAGGGAGGGAGGGAAAGAGGGAGGGAGGGGAAGGGGAAGGAGAGGGAGGGAAGAAGGAAGGAAGGAGGGAAGGAAGGAAGGAAGGGAGGGAGAAAGGGAGGGAAGGAAGGGGAAGGAGAGGGAGGGAAGATGAAAGGAAGGAAGGAGGGAAGGAAGGAAGGGAGGGAGGGAGGAAGGAAGGGAGGAAGGAAGGGAGGGGAAGGGGAAGGAGAGGGAGGGAAGATGGAAGGAAGGAAGGAAGCCCATAATTGCTTCTGAAAATCCTCAGATGTTAAGGACACAAGTTTGGTTGCATCCATACTCTCAACATCACCCTAATTCTGACCTTGGGGCCCACAAAGACCTGTGCCTGAGTATGGAGCTGGTGCTGCCATCACCTCACCCCAGGGAGCTCACACACATTCATCCCCGAATGAACTCAGACTTGGACCAAGCAGGACTAGCTCTCTCTCACATTAAACTTCCTACACCCGTCTTTAAATCCCTCTACTAAATTCACATACTTTTAATCCTGAAGCAAATCTACCAATTTCCAAACCTTCCAAGGAGGTGACAGTGGGGTGGGCTTATTAGGGTCTTGTTAGTTTCAGCAGATGGAACATGAGCTATGCTGTCTAGGGCTACGAGGTGGCCTTGGAGAGAAAGAAAGCGCATCTACACCAAGGGAGGGAACGAGGGGGAAACACAGAGTTCCTCCAGATCCAGTTCCCAGGAGCAGGTGCAGAGCGAAGCTGGGTGACGGGACCTCCCCCTGACCATGGTCAGCCCAGCCTGTGGAGGATAGCATGGCTGTCTTTTTCCCTAACTTTGATTAAACATTTTGAAGGTAACAAATACCCAACTAGACAGCACCGAGTATGCAATAGAGGCTGACCAAATCCTTGATGAATTGAACCACAGGAGAACTTAGTTCTGAAGGAAGCCAAAATTTGTCAGCTTAAACAACAACAAAAAAATGGACCCCCGGGGTAGAAAACACTGATTTCCTTGAAACCATCATTCCTCCTCTATTCTGATCATGTGTCCTTGAGTGTAGACAGTTCTTGTCAGGAAACAAAATTGAGACATTTGCAGTGAAGACAGCAGCAGAGTGCAGAGTTAGTGAGTAGATTTGGACTTGACTGCAGGCGCTTTTCAACGAGAGAAAGACGAAGAAGTCAGTGTTGACAGGGAGTGCAAATTCCATGGAGAAAAACGGCTTGACTGATTAGCGATGTGCGTCCCAGCCCAGGGAAAGAGGAGTGAAGGCCCAGGGCCGTATTTGCCATCTCTGTGGTGGAAACAACAGGGGTCTGAAGTTCTCTTCCCAGGCCTAAAACTAGCTCTATGACTTCCCTGGGTTATTTCAGCCTTCTGGGTCTCAGTTTCCCTAACTGTATACAATTGACAAGACAAAATACCCTTTAAAGCTTTCTACCATCTCCAGGAAGAGAAGGGACTCTGAAGTCCCTTTCTTCTGAAACGAGCTCTCTAAACATTGTTCTCGACTTGTGTTTGCTCACAGTGTCATAATGCAGTAGATGTAACTAACGATTGTGGAAAATGCATTATCAGTTCCCAGATGTGGCGGATGCTTTGATTTTGTTCCTCCAGATCTACGCTCTTCCCTTCTCCACTCTGCTCTGCTGCAGGGCCTGATCTGTGTCAGCTTGTCCACCAGCTTCCTTGCCACCTGGCTTCCAGATGGATTTGACCACTGGGGACACTGGCAGGAAATAGGAGGGGGAGGGGGGAAAGCCAGGAGGGGTGTGGGACTAAGGAAGCCCAGACCCCCTCCCTGCAGTGCTGCCTCAGGCTGGTGGGGGTCCCTTGAGTGAGATCATCATTTCTCTAAAACTGGACTTCTCTGTAAGACTCTCCCTCTAGATTCTGACAACCACCACTTCCTCTGGCCCTTCGGGCTCCTGGTATTCCTATGGTACCCGTCCACACCTGCATACATAGCTTCTGATAACCTGCAGGTCACTTTTGGCAGATTTCCAAATGAGCCTTCTGGGGAAGGTCTTATGATTCCTGGCTTACATCCCGTCCCTGTGTGAAGAGTCCTGTCATGAGTCCATCAAACTGTATCATGAGACTTACTGATTAATATGCAGCCAACTCACGTTGAAAAGGACACATATTTGTTTCTGAATGATAGAGTTTTGCTGACTTTCTTGCTTGTGAAGCATTTTAGCCTATATGTTGTCATCTGCAGCCAATGATTTTAACTTCTGCATCCTACCCTCCAGTGGACAGTCCCGAGAACAGGAGTCCCTCTCCCCTCTCCTAAACTGTCTTATAAAAACATTCCAACTTGTAGCAGATCTGGGGACATACGCCTTCATTGGTGTGTCTTCCTAGGTCGATTCTTGCGTTTGGTTTCCAATAAGCCTTGATCAGATGGTTTCTGCCTTAATTTTGGTTGGCTTTCCTTTATAAAGTCTCCCTGATTTCCCTAGTGTGACTGGGACGTCTGATTACTGTCAGGCTGTTCATCTCCCATCACAGCACCACCCTATGTAGTCAGTAAATGATAAATGTCTGCTTAATCTATGCGTATAAGATCCGCATGTGTTCAGGTGGTTTTGTCGCCTCTGTGGAAGTGTGACTAAGGTTGTGGAAAGCAGTGACAGAGAAGACAGGAAACGGAGCAGACTCTGCAGTCACTTCCGGTGCTCCCACCATGCTTGCCTCCCTCTCCCAGCCCCACGGTGTGTGAGGCCCCTGCAGGACCCGAGCATTTCTGGGGCCTCTTTGTTGTCTTCAGGGCCGTCTTGCCTGTGGTACCATCATCTGTTCTACTCACGTTCATTCATTTGCACCACCTGATCCCTGGCACACTGGCCGTGTGTTTTCCTTCTGCTCCCACCTGGACACAGTCTCCATGAAGGCAGAGGCCTGTGTATTTCTGTGCCACAGTATCTCCAAATGTGTCTGGCGTATATTTTGGAGTCAGTTGACCCTTGCTCAGTGAACTAGAGGAGTAACGTGTCACTAGTTCTGCATTCACTGCTGGAGCCTCCATGGCCCCCTGACAGAAGGCAGGCACCTGCTCCACCACAAAGAGGTGCGGAGTAAGAATAAGGGTGGAGTGAGCCAGGAGCCTCTGCATGCGCAGGCCCAGCCTCAGGAGCTCTCCACAGCCATCTGCATTCTGCCCCATCCTGGAGAGGTGGGAAGGAGTGGTCTGCAGGGCCCCCTCCCCAAAAGCCCAGGCTGGCGTCCGCTGTGCAGTCTTCGGGGGAGTGTCTCCTCGTCCACTGCTCTTTGCAAGTCTTGCCCCCACAACAACCCCCAAAGCACTCACTTACTCCAACTTCCATCCTACACATTCTCCTCAGTGTGTTCAGGCTTTTGAAAGAAAAGTCCAAGGAGAAAAAGGCATTCAGGTACTATGTTTTCACCCCAAAGCACCACATCCCCTTAAACAAAGGGTGAGAAGGCCAGGCTGCTATTCTGGAGCAGGGACGGGAAAAATCCAGGCAAGAGAAAGTTCAAGAGGACAAGCTGGCGAACTCTGCCAAGTGCTGCTGAAAGACCGAGACAGAACAGATTGCCCAGCAGCCCCCCGATTCAACCCCCAGGAGTGACTGGGGACCTGGGAGAGTGAGGGTGTGAGGAGGGGGCCCTGGAAGTCATGGCGCAGTGGAGTGAGAAATGAATGGGATACAGAGGAGACACAGAGCTAAAACAAAGGTGATTATTCCAGAAGCTCAGCTCGAAGTGGAAGACAGTGTGACGGGAACTGAAGGGACAGGAGTGATGGGGAGGCTCAAGCACGTCTGAATGTTGGGAGAGAATCTTTAAAGAGGGAGACGCTGACATCACAGGGGATCAAAGTGTCTGAGTCTCCCCTGGGAACAGGCACTCATCTTGGCCTGAATGGGTAGCTTTCTGCAAGAAGGTTCAGGGATGACCACAGATGCAGTTTCCACCGAGGGGGAATACAATTTGGTGGCTCCAATTTGCTTTGCAAAGTGAGGTCATCACCTGAAATTTAGAAGGGAAGTAAGGGATGGAGGAGAGGGTGACAGAGTAGAGTTGGAGGACAGGGGGGCAGAGACAAACCCTCGTGGAAACTACAGGAAGTAGATGGGGAATCAGAGAAGGCATGGCAGGATTTTAAGGCATCCACAGCCCATGAGGTGTGGCAGCAACATGGGCCGATTCTATCTGTGGAATCATTTTGCCATTGTGCCCAGTCAACTAGGAACACTTTCCATGCCCAAAGAGGCAAACCCATTCTAACCTACTCCTCCTCACATTCTCAAACCCCCCACCCACTCGATCCAACCAAGATATGCAGCTTGAATAGATCAAAGGAAAAAAAAAGTCAAAACTCATCTGGTAAAAGCTGGAAATTATCAACCACTATGAACGAAATGGTTATATGAGAGACACACGATGCCTCCAGAAGAGCCTGCCAATTCCTGAGACCGCCCCTCGGGCCAGGGACCAGCCAAACAGGAACCTGGCAACCCAGGATCCAGCCACGAAATGCAAAATTCAGGTTTATTTTCACCATCACTGGGAGGTGATGGTGAAAATAAAGATAATTGAAGGGAGAGGAGAGGGAACAAACATCTATTAAGTAGTTTGTGCTCATTGTTTAATTAGGGCATAGTTTAAACTTTTTTTCAAACCACAAGAAAATGCTAATCAATGGGCACAAAAACTTTTTACTAAAGGACCAAACAGTAAATATGTTAGGCCTTGTGAATCTCACGTGGCCCTGTTGAACACTGTCGGGTTCCTGTTTAACTGCTTTGCCTACAACCCTTTAAATAGGAAACAAAACAAAAAAACATCCTGAGCTCACAGGTCAGGGGCGTTAAGTTGAAAGTTTAGATATTTCCAGTTATGTTTAGTTTTTCAGGGACAGACATCTCACTGATTCCCAATGAGGCTCACTTGATAGTTGGATCCTTCTAAAATTCTTTGTCATATTGAGCCAAATTTTGTTTTCCTGATTCCCACTTGTATCTACTTCTGACCTCAAGAGTTGGCAAACTGTCCTCTTTCTCACAGGCTTTTTAAATAGGTGAGGTTTTTCCCTCTTTAGGTGAACATTCCCATCAAGTTCATCCTAATTTGATACGAAATGGTTTTCAAACCTCTTACTAACGTGAATGTCTCCTTCTTGGCATCTCCCTGCAAACAGACTTCCTAAAATGTGGCTCCCAGAACTTACACAGTTCTAGAGATTTGATTAACTTGGGCAGAATATTGATCATCAATCTTACCACCTATGCTTGGATGCATTGTTTTTGTTTTTGTTTTGGCAGCTCTTGTCATCTGGGAATGACGGTAATTTTCACCTAAAATTGCAAACATTTATTTTTAATAAAAGTTCAAATTTCTGTAATCAAATACAGCCTAAAGATTTCAGGCAGAGCTCAAAATTCATTGCATGAGTGCACGACAGTGAATTCTTTGTACTTCTGTGAAGTGAGCATAAACGTCTCTGAGGGGTGGTAAGTCACAGAGGAGCGGTCACTTCTATATCTAGGTTGACCCCTAATGCTGACCTCTTCCAGTGGGGCCCCATAACCAAGACAGGTTTGTAGGGCAGACCAAATGGCTCTTTTCTTATGCATTCTGAGTTATTTACATCCAAGAAAACATTTGCAGGAAATGAGCAATCTGCTGGTGCTCTCCCGCTTAACGGCTCATGCTAGCATCTTCTCCTGCTGGTTGATGCTGATATGGTTTGGCTTTGTGTCCCCACCAAAATCTCATAGTTCCCATAATTCCCATGTGTTGTGGGAGAGACCATGGCAGATTATTGAATCAAGGGGCAAGTCTTTCCCATGCTGTTCTCATGAGAGTGAACTAGTCTCGCAATATCTGATGGTTTTAAAAATGGGAGTTTCCTGTGCAACCTCTCTTCTCTTGTCTACCGTTCTGTGAGATGTGCCTTTCACCTTCCACCATGATTGTGAGCCCCCCACATCCAGCTACAGGGAACTGTAAATCCAATAAACCTCTTTCTTTTGTAAATTACCCAGTCTCAGGTATGTCTTTATCAGCAGTGTGAAAACAGAATAATACAGATACTGACAGAAATTTGGAGGGAGAGGAGATATAGGAAGCAACTTACGTGCTTATTAGGAAATTCAGTTATATTTACAGATCTTATCTTTGGCTTGGCATTGCAAAGCATATATGAATGTTGATCAGTGTGAAAAATAGGGCGTCTTCTTCTTGAGTTCCCTTTTTATATATGAGACCCCAAAGCTGCTTAAAGACTTCTACCCTGTTTTGCAAACTAAAACATAGGTAACACATGATCTGTCTCCCTAAGGAATTCTGCTTTTCCAGGAAGTCAGAATGCTTGTATTTTCTTTACCGTTGTTGACTGTAGAAAGGAGATTGTAGAATGAGGAAAATACCAGACATCATGGCTCCATCCCAAAGACTCTGCAAAGTTACTTCCTCCTTTGTACATTTTACCTTCAAAACTACCAGACACATTAGGTTTCACCTCAGTTCAGTGCTGTCACTGATAATAATCAACTCCAGGAGCTGGGACTGCATTCTGCAGTTGAATGGGCGGCATAGGGGTGCAGCCCAAAGCCCTCAGGAAAGTAATGCTTCCAGCCCTTTTCCATCATTGCTGCTCTTCTGCTGACAGTTTTGAAAGAAGATAAGCCCTTCATGGCACTGTGCCGCCTGAGGGACAGGGACCAACCATGCTCACAGAAAGGACAGGATGTTTTAAATAATCAGAATGAAATGTCTTTAAATACACGCTCTTGTGCTACAGTCAAGAGAGGCAAGATGCTTCTATTTCAATGAGCAGATATTGAGATAAGAAGGAAAGACCAAAGGAATTCTTAAAAACAAGACTTTTAAATCATTTGGGACCTAAAATCTTTATCCATCTGGAACATACTGGATATGCCTCCATGGCGGCAACAACTATGTTTTCCACGTGGATATGGAAAGATCATTGCCCTAGGTAGAAAGCAGTTGGTGGGCAGTGGTCAATGGTGTGGCCAGTTCTCGTACTGATACTGACAGTATCTCATCCTCATCACTTCGGAGCCCCACGGCACCCACAAAAAGAATATATACCTTCCCCTGTTGCTAAAGTATGCATAGTACATATCTCTGGATGCTTCTAAAAGATGTTATTATACAGCACTTCACCCAAAAAGCCCCACACACATTTATCTAGTGAACAAGTACAAATTTAGCAATTTAATCAATATTCTTGCAGACAAGTGTGGATATGTATATGCATATATACATATATATCAAAATTGAGAATTTACAAATAAGATTTGATACATTTAGTGTAGTAGTGGGTGAGTCCATAGAATAAATCTCAAGTAGGATATCTTTATTTTCTTTGGTGGTGTTTTTAGTAATTCCATTCTATTGCATAAAAAGGAACCTAAAGCTTAAATTCAGCTAGTTTTGGAGTAATCCAAAATGAGAAAAACAGAAAGCATGTAGCATTCCATGAAGCAAGAACAGCGTGCATATGCTGTTCCCGGAAATTCCGAAGTGTCCGAATTCCATGCCTAAAAAGTCTGGAAATCACACTGAGTCAGCAGCTTGTGTCTGATGTCTCTGGGATGTGCTATTACAAACAAAAAAAAAGTGGAGAAGCAAAGTTAACAGCAAAACTGAATCCTGTTCATTTTCCAGGCCAAGAAGTGGCACTGAGTTCCAGACTGAGATGACCAGAATGGCCAGTGTCCATCTGTGGCCTTCCTGGCACCTGAGGCAGCAGGTCTGGGCACGTTGGCTATCTTTGCTCACAGCCCCTAGTGCGACTTAGTTGGTGGGGCTGGGCAGGGCGAGCTTGCAGCACGATTGTCCTGTGATTACCACTTTCCAGGGATGGAGACCCCACACTCGTACCAGCCCACATAGTAATAGGGAGTTCCAAAGCCAATGTTGCCAAAGCTGACGGGTTCCTGGCGATACTGGCGATAGTAGCCTGGAAGAGCAATAGGAGAGGGAAATGTGTCAGAGGCCCCTGAACCAACAGGAAAAACTCATCCTTACAGCCTCCTTCACACAGAAGGCCTCTGGTAAGTTGCTCTTGGGAAACAACGCTACTTCCAAATAAACAACCATTTTGGTGAGGAGTTGCCACAGCCCCGGGTAAGGGCCAGGACCTCAGGCCCAGCCCCTACCCCAGCCTGGGGTGAGGTCTTCCACACCTGTCTCTTACGCCTTATGGGATAGCCCAGCCATAACTTGAGGGCCATGTTGGAGCTGGGGACCAGCTCAGGTCTCCTCCACAGGAACCCAGTGACTAAGCGTAAAGTATTTATTTATCCCAAGCAGATGTGTAGGGATCATCCAGTCCCCACATGCGTGTGACACAGCTAGGATGGTGTGATCTCTCTCTCCCCATGGAAGAGGATAATTTTAGCCAGTTGCTAGTTAGCACTCACTGCTAGACAGGCCCTGACCTGGATGGACAGGTTCCTGCCCCATCCTCAGAGAGCTCAGGATCCCCAACTTACCTTTATCCTCCAAGGTTTAATTCCTGGACTCTTGGGTAGATTTTTAGACCTTTCAAGGATATCTCTCAAAGAAATCCTGTAGCATTTCTGACCATTTATCCCTTGAAGTAGGAGGAATGCCCCAACCTTCTCAAAATTTTTCTGGAAACTCAGTAACTGCTCTCACACTTTTGGCCCTGTTTACTTTTGCCAAATAAATAGCTGCCTGCACTTCCACCAGTGAGTGTGCTGAATACCTAAAAGCTCTGTTCAGTCAGTCCCATGACCACAGTCACAGGGACAACATGGAATATAGATAATGCAGGCACTAGTAACCCCGGGGGACTGTAAGACCTGAAAAAATGAAGAAAGATAATATATTTTGTAGATTTGTTGTAATAGTTAATTTTATGTGTCAACTGGACTAGGCTACATATCTGATTCAACATTAAGTGTTTTTGTAAAGTACTTCGTAGATGAGATTAACATTTGTTATTTTATTCCTTTTTCTTTATTTTGGAGACAGGGTCTTGCTCTGTTGCCCACTTCCAGTGGAGCCACATAACGAAGACAAGCTTGTGGGACAGACCAAATGGCTCTTTCACCCAAAGTCAGCCTAGACCTCTAGATCACTAGATCACCTCTAGGTCACTACAGCCTAGACCTCTCCAGTTCAAGCAATCCTCCCATCTCAGCCTCCCAGGGAGCTGAGACTATAAGCATGCACCACCACACCTGTATTTTTTTTTATTTTTTTGTAGAGATGGGGTCTCACTATGTTGCCTCAGTCTCAAACTCCTGAGACTCAAAATCCCCCCACCTCAGCCTCCCAAAGTTCTGGGATTATAGGTGTGAGCCACTGCATTTGGCCAAGATTAACATTTAAATCACCAGACAAAGTAAAGCAAGTGACCCTCCATAATGTGAGTGGGCCTTATATGATCAGTTGAAGCCCCTGAATAGGAAAAGACTAAGGTGCCCCTAAGCAGAGGTAATTCTGCCTGAAAGCAGCCTTTGGATTTGAACTGCAACGTCAGCTCTTCCCTGGATCTCCAACCTGACAACCTACCCTATACATTTTGGACTTTCCAGTTTCCACAATTGTGTGAGCTGTTTCTTTAAAATAAGTCCATTGATTGATAGGTAGGTAGGAAGGTAGGTAGGTAGGTAGATGATAGATAGACAGATATAGGTGGATGGATGGATGGATACATGGATAGATAGGTAGATACATGGATAGATGGATGAATAGATGATAGACAGATAAACAGATGAACAGATGGATGGATAGATGGAGAGATAGATGATAGATATATAGATAGATACATAGATATAAGGATAGACAGATATGGATGGATAGATAGATGGATGAACAGATAGATGAATAGATGGATGGATAGATAGACACATACATACATACATACATAGGTAGATGGATGGATAGATGATAGATTGGTTGATGGATGGATTTATAGATGGATGAATGGATAGATGTGAATAGATAATGGATGAATAGATAGATTAGATAGACAGATGGATATATAGATGAATGAATAAATGGATGAATGGATAGATGATAGATAGATATATGAGTAGATAGATGGATGGATAGATCAATAGACAGATAGATATAGGTGGATGGATAGGTGGATGGGTGGATGGATAGATGCATAAATAGATACATGGATAGATGGATAGATAGGTAGGTACATGAATAGATGGATGGATAGATAGATGATGGATAAACAGATGAACAGATAGATGGATAAATAGATGATAAATACATGTAAGGATAGACAGATATGGATGGATAGATACATACATACATATAAACATACATACATAGATGGGTAGGTAGATAGATAGATACATGGATAGACAGATGGATACATAGATAAATGAATGGATATATAGATGGATAGACAGACAGATAGATAGATATAGGTGGGTGGATGGATGGTTCAATAAATAGATACATGGATAGATGAATGGATAGAAAGATGATGGATAGACAAACAGATGGATAGATAGATGTAGATAGATGACAGATTAATAGGGAAATACATACATACATAGATGGGTAGATAGATACATGGATAAATGGATGGATGGATGGATAGATAATAGATATATAATAGATGGATGGATTGATGGATAGAAAGATAGATGGATGCATGAATGGATAGATAGGTAGATCGATGATAGATAGATAGATAAAGTAGAGACAGATAGATAATACATGGATAGATAGATAGATAGATAGATAGATAGATAGATAGATAGATAGATAGATAGATGATAGATCCTATTGGTTGTTTCTTTGGATGAAAGAACCTTGACTAACATGCTTATTTTACTGTTTTGTGTATTATACTGTATTTTACTTTTTTGAAAATGGTAATTCACATAACTACCTAGAGTATTTTTTCCAATCTAAAAATTTGGAAAATCAGAACATCTTCTGTCTTGAAAATGCCTGATCACTCAGAGCTGAGTGCATAATGAAAAGGGTGCTAGACTGTATTCAGTTGTTCTGTTTATTCATTTGCAGGCCAAGAGAGTTAATAACATTACATTGTTAACCTTTGAGATTAGTGTATTTGTCCTCACCTTATAATGCCACAATCAAACAGCTTATAGGTTACCTCCTGAAATATCACAGTGGGTTTGCATGTGTGTTTATCTTTGCCTTCCCTGTACCTTTGTTCATGCCATTCCCCCACCTCCTTGAGGCTCAGCCCTTCACTCATACATAATCGGAGTATTTTGTTGATTCTTTATTTTTATGACCTTAGGTGCTCCCAACATCCATCTTCACATGACAAGGCAAAGGCAGACCTACTGTGGATTTCCCCCACTATTAACCCTTCTCTCCCACCTCCCAGGGTAATATTATCAGGCATTTGTTTGTATTACCTTGAATGGTAGGGAGGGCTTCTACATAGGACTGAGGCCCTGTTCTTCCATCAAGGTGTGAATCCACAAATTGGCAATGGTCTTCACCTCTTCCCCAGCTGTCTCCAATGCTGTAGAATGTATCTGCATGAAGGAATTGATTAAGTCAGCAACTACGTACAGAATTTCAGAACTGCTTTAGAAGTTTGCACAAGCTTTGGAGACCGTTTGAATTGAGCATATTACTTAAACTGTGTGTGCTACACTTTTCATGTCTGAAAATGGTGATAACAGCACCAATCTGATAAATGTTGTAAGAATTCAGCAAAGATCAAATTATACTAAATACTAAATGAACAGTAAGTGGGAACTACAGCATTAACATTATGGGCAGTTTTGAGTAGACCTTTCTATTTCTTAATTCTAAAAAAAAAATGAATAAAATTATGGCAGTTGTAGAAAGTATCATGAAATAATTATGAAAGGCAGGAAGGTTTATTCAAATAGAAGAACCTATTTTCATGCATAACTAGGAGTGGGTGTGCCTGCGGCATGAGACGCTGTCCATGGTCCTGAGCCACGGCTGCACAGTAGGACAAACTTGTGTCTCCCAATCCTGGGATATGACACTTGGTTATGCAGCCTCTCCTAGGAATTCTGAAGCAGGGGAGGAAAAGGGCAGTGGTGGAAGAGAAAGGAAACAGCATAGAGACTGTGTGTGTGTGACAGAGAGAGAGAAAGAGAGACAGACAGAGAGTGGTTGTTGGGAGAAGCATATACACAGAAATTGCTAGGGTTGGGGTCAGAGGGGGGACTTTGTTTTGACACTGTTTTTAAGTGATCACTGCTATCAAGAAAAAAAAAAATTAAAAATATATTTTTTTACCAATGACAAAATATAGACCAGCTGAGGTAAAGTTTGTAAAATGTATACACTGAAAAATTTAAAGTTGTGCAAGTTTTAAAATAAAAAACAAGTTTCCTATGTAGGTGGGTGAGTGAAAACCCAGCTGGATAGGAATCACATTTAGAAGTGTTAGTAGCTCAAGGCACTCAAGTTATTCTTTGTTTTAATCTAAACCATGATAAAAAACAATGTGATTTTTATTAGGACACAGAACAAATATTACTGCTGATATATGTTCCACCACTTACATTTTGTCTCTGTAAAGCTGTGGCTTTGGTACGGGCTGGAAAGAGAACTTTTCCTCAATTATTCCAGCTCATGCTCATTATTACTGTATTAGTGGCAAAAAAAAGCGCCTTAGATTTCTAACAGAATTTTGGAATGACATAGCCAGTCACTATGTTATTCCTAAGACATAGTGAACTTTTCATTTGTTTGTTTGTTTGCTTTTAGTAGAGATGGGGTTTCACAATGTTGGCCAGGCTGGTCTTGAATTCCTGACCTCAAGTGATCCGCCCACCTCGGCCTCCCAAAGTGCTGGGATTACAGGTGTGAGCCACAGTGCCCAGCCAACACAGCGAATCTTTTAAAATAGTTTTAGGGTGCCACTGTAAAAACTAGTATCCTCAAAGTAGAATCTGTAAAAGTGGTTTGTAGTTGAGGCACAGTGAGCCACAAACATAGTTCCAGCCCTTGTAAACATTGTGATGCACCTGTGGTGCCAAGTTAGTACATGATAAAATCAAAATGTCCCATACCTTCCATAGCCAACCAGCCACAAAGACTTACCTTTCAAGTTGTCACTGAGGTAGATTTTATACCTCAGTGAATTACAAAGAACAACTCCCACGAACTTTCGATACCACGTCCGCTTCACATATTGCCGTCCATGGCAGTCCGTGTAGCCGGGATCGTGTTTGAAAGCGAATGGGATCCAGATAGGCTCACCGCCTTGACAATACAAAGCACAGCCGCTGAGGGTAAGCAGTCCACAGTGTGTCTTCTCACACAAAGCACCAGGAAGCTGGACTTCCTCCCTGGGCTGTCCCCTCCTTGCAGGGCTTTTTTGAGCAAAGTTTTTCCACCCTCCTTCTCTTTATCTGTCTTTTTTAGTACTAAAGTATATTTGGGGTGTTTACCTGAACATATTTAACGTATTTGCATTTCAATAGGGGATTCTCAGAGTTAAGAAAAGCCTCTAAAAGGAAGGAAAATAAGCTGTAATGGCAGATTTGGCCTTTTGAGGCATGCCATCCTGTCCCCACATCCCTCCGCAGAGACTCCACTTCTTGTCACTCAGAAGACCCGTTTTGCATTTAAGCAACAAGGCTTTCTCCTTTTGCTTGAAAAATACAGTAAAACTTGTTATTTTACTTGTTGCCTTTTGCTATCTTTTCAGTGATTTAAAATATTCAAATGAGTCATGGAAATAAAGTATCTGTTTCATAGGACTGGCTACTCCATAATGCTTTTTCATAGATGTTGATTGCTGTGGCTCTATTTAAAAATTCCCAGGTCATTCTTTCCCATAGAGTAAAGAAGATCAGGATGAAGAGTGCAAGGAAAGCATGAAGGTTGACAGGAAATTGCAAAAATGGTCTAGACTTTCTCACTGTGAGTAATCACAGCCATCTCATATTCAATATTCAACCTGATTATCAGAATGTCCATATTACCAAGAAGATAAACTTACCTGGGGGCCTCACAACAAGCAGAGGATTGTCTGCAGAATGAAAAAGAAATAATGGACTTTGTATCATATTTCACAATCATGCAATTTTTTAAATAGTTACTGTAACTGAAAGAGCTAAATCAGAATAAAGAAAAAAATAAGGTTTGATAGATGCCAACGTTTTCCTTGTTTTTATTTTCTGAACATTTCCTTTTGAGAAAACTGCTTTCTAGTTAGTGTGTTGCTATTTACCTAGAAGCTGTGGATCCCTGAAAATAAGGTTTTGATATTGGGTATTACAAAATAATTCAGTACTCGTTTAAAACAATGGCCTACCTTTAGAAAATAGTGTGGTGGTTTCTTAAAAAGGTAAGTACACACCTACTATACAATCCATTCATTCCACTCAGTCATTTATCCAAGAGGAAGGGAAACATATGTCCATCCAACACACTTCCACATAAATGTTTATAGCATCTTTGTTTGTAATAGTCAAAAAGCAGAAACAACACAAGTGTTTATCAACAGGTGATCTAACTAGATAAACAAACTGTAGCACAGCCATACAGTGAAACACTGCTCACTAGTAAAAGAGAGTGAACTGCTGATACACACAATGGTTTAGATGAATCTCACAATGATTATGCTAGGCGAAAGAAGCCAGTCAAAGGAGTTCACACTGTGTGGTTCTACTGATATCAAAATCTGGAAAGTGCAAACTAATCTATAGTGACAGGAAACAGATGAATGTTTGCCTATAAACTGGAGAGAGAAGGTGCCTGGGAAGGCTGCATTGCACAGTAGCAGGAGGAAACTGTTGGGGAGACAGATGGGCTCACTATCTGAACAGTGGCAATGGCTTCAGGCACAACTCAAAATATATTAAGATGTACACTTCAAGTATATGCAGGTTACTGTATGCCATTTATACCTCAACAAATGTAAAACATGTCTCAACCTTAGCCCAAGTAATGCCATTTAAGAGAGTATGACAGTAGCTTTTTAAGGAATTCTGCTTTAGAAAAAATACATTTTTATAAAATGCCATGAACTAGGTAAATCTGGACCATTCTTTTTTTATTTTTGAAAAATTATCATACAGTACGTTGCTCTTTTAGGGTATATATCTTATGAATGTTCATCCCTGCATAGGTTCCTAGAATCATAGGTTGCCAAAATGATCATGCAAAATATTTCCATCACCCCCAAATTTCCCTAGGCTACCCATTTTACAGATCATTTGTTCTGAAATCCTCTGCTATCCACAAAACAGAGGGGCATACCATTGCCATGAGTATCCAATGCTTTCTTTGCTCCCCTGCTCTGAACTGAAGTTCAACAGTCTGCCAAAAAAGTCCAAAATACCCCAGGGTGGGTGGAGGGAAACAAACACAATGACACCAGCACAGACAGCAAAACCTGACCTCGTGGCACAGCCCGAGTCACACACTACATTTACTTTCTATGTTGATTTTCAGATTGTTATGTTTGGCAAATGCCGTAATTCATTTACTTGATAATTTTCCTGCTGCTCAGCTAAGCACGTTCAGCACAAAATGAAGGAGAAACTCAAATAAACTGATGGAATAAAGGAAGGTGACTAGGGCAAGTAACTGTCCAATTTTCATGTGGGTGAGGCTCCTCTGGGAGTTCACTGAAAGTGTTTCCTAGAGAGATTCTTATTCTGAGGGCAGGGTGGGGCCTTGAATTTTCCTCACCCATCCCTTGAAGGCCATAAAGAATGAGTCAGAAGTTTCTCTTGGAGGACAAGGTAGAAGACAGTTGCTTTTTCAAAACTTCACACTGCAGTTCCAGAAGTTACATGTTTATCACTTTTACTCTCAGAAAGATTTCAGGTCGGATTTTCTTGACAGCTTTTTGGATTTGAATTTTGAAAATTGTTTTTCATGTTAATTCTGACAGCTGCCAAGGTACACCTTGCTTTTAGGAAATGCAGTCATAATCACAGACAAATCCCTTACTTTAGCAAATTAACCACAAATAATAGTTTTCTCTTGCTCTTTCTTAATCACCACAGAAACAGATTTCTTAAATAAATAGACGAAAACATGTTTGAGGTCCTTTGCCTACATTTCTGGTATAAAGCATATCCTTACAAAAGATTGTATTTTTTCCATGTATTTTAACTCAGTAGATTTTAAAATAATTACACTTAAAAATATCTTCCAGTGACCCATTTTCTGGGATCAGGCTGCATGTAGAAGGCAATCTAGCCAAATGGAAGCTAGGTGCAGGGCTGGCTCAGCTGGGTTGCTCTGAACTCAGCTTGGCTTCCTACATGGAAAAGTCTCTAGGCCAAGAACTGTCACGGTATCTGGCTCTGCATGTGCTGCCTTAGACCATAGGCCATAGGAACTGTCTTTTCAGAGACAAGGTCTCACTCTGTCACTGATGGAGGGCAGTGATGTGATCATGGCTCACTAAAGCTTGACCTCCTGGGCTCAAATCACCCTCCCTCCTCAGCCTTCTGAGTAGCTGGGACTACAGGTGCGCACCACCATGCCTGGCTAATTTTTAAATTTTTCTGTAGAGACAGGATCTCCCTGTATTGCTCAAGCTGTTCTGGAACTCCTGGTCTCAAGAGATCCTCCCATCTCAGCTTCCCAAAGTGTTGGGATTACAGGCATGAGCCACCACCCCTGACCAGGAACATTTTCTTGAAGGGACTGAGAGCTTTGCCCACTAGGACCCCAAAATGCAAGGGCATGCTCCGAATGATAGTGTTTATAAGACTAAATGATATTGTAATTAACTTCCCAATGATATTATAATTAACTTCTCAATCTTTACTTAGATATCTAATTAAAGATATCTCTGCCTTCTACTAAAGGGGCATCCAATGACTTGACTCACTGGAGAAGCAACTGCCTGTCAGGTCACATGACGTGTGTTCTTCAGGTGGTTGCAATAATTTTTTAAACCTCTGCAACTAAATTTTGTACAGACAGAGTCAACTTTATCTTTCCCATGTTGTTGAAATCTAGATTTTTTTTCCTTTCATTGGAATTTGACCTTTCTGTTCTCAGAGAGCCAGTGAAAATTACATTTAATTTTATTATCCAAGTTTTACCCTAGCGCAAAGCAAATAATGTTTACTTTAGAAACAGATATCCAGTGTGAGCTCATCAAATAGAAAAGTAAGGATTTATTCTATTGTAGCCATCATTCTAGATTATTTCATTTTTTAGAAAAGTAAAACACATTAGAATGTGAAGTCCCTCATACCTGATTCGGTGACAAATGAGACTGAAGGGCTGATAGGTCCATAGCCATGAGGATTTTGTGCTTGCACTTTAAAATAATACCTGAAATTGTAAAAAAAAAAAACATGTTTTAAAAGAGACATGTATTTGATTTCTGTGTAATGAAACAGACTCCTAAACTTCTGAACACCTGAGCTGTGGCAGGCTTTTTACAAATGCATACAGCTCTAGTAAGTCTTCATATTTTTTTCTGAACTTTCTCAGTTTTGAATAAATTTTCTAAATAAGACAATTAACATAGCAGAGACACATGGCTAATGGCAATAGAAGGGACATATCATCACACAGGTCACTTGACGAGCATGCGTTCCTTCATGCTAATGGCAATAGAAGAGACATTATTAGCACATAGGTCGCTTAGTGAGCATGCGTTCCTTTGCTCTAACAGCAACAGAAGTGACATATTAGAACACAGGTTGCTTGCACGTTCCTTTGCATCAGGACCATCCCTGCTCTGTGCAGGCTCTCCTGAGCTCATCCCTGGTGAGACGCTCCTCTAGCCATGCTCTCCTCTAGTTTAAGACTGATCTCCGTTTCAGTTCCACAGCCCAAGAGAGAAAAGGTGCCAGAGAAAAACACTACAAAGCAGAATTCAAACTGTAACCTAATTATATCCCTGGAGTCCATGTAAATGAGCAGGACATTTGCTTTAGCAACCATGCAACTTATGGTTGAAGGGAGAGGAAAAACTGGGCAGCATGAACTCCTCAGTAGACCTAGCATGACAATGGTGTCTTGGGTGCATGAGAAACCCTGTGGTTGGCTTTGGAGCTGAGAAGGGACCACCTTAAAAGTCCCTGAGTTATGAGCTTCTGCGCCTCAAGGAAAGAGAAACAAGTCCAAGAAGGGGAAGGGGAAAAGATCCAGAGAGAGAGGCTTTTCTGTAGGGCTAAACTTTGTCTTGGAGCAGAGAATGTGTGGAAAGCACACTGCCTGAGTCAACCAGCTCATCTGGAGGGAGATTGAGTCTTGAAGCATCTTATTTGCATTCGTATTAGCAAAAGAAAGAGAATGGAGTTGCCTCCTTAGTGCAGTCTCATAATCAGAGAATGGTGGTAATAAAAGAGAAGTAATAAAGCCCAACAGCACACTGTGTCCCACTGTATCTATGCTTAATCTTTGTGTTTCTTCACCTCTCGATTCTAAATATTTTATGTGCTCTTTTAGTGCTTAGCTACTTACAGATGAAGAAAAAGGTAAAGAATCCTGGCTGGGTGCGGTGGCTCGTGTCTGTAATGCCAGCACTTTGGGAGGCTAAGGTGGGTGGATCACAAGGTCAGGAGTTTGAGACCAGCCTGGCCAACATAGTGAAACCCCATCTCTATTAAAAATACAAAAAATTAGCCAGGCGTGGTGGTGGGCGCCTGTAATCCCAGCTACGGTAGGCTGAGGCAGGAGAAGTGCATAAACCCGGGAGATGGAGGTTGCAGTGAGCTGAGATTGTGCCCAGGCAACAGTGCAAGACCCAAACTCTCCAACACACACACACACACACACACACACACACACACACACACACAAAGAATCCCAGGTGGCTCTGTGGCTGTCATTTTAGAGAGTTCACAAGGGACCTCTTCTCTAGCTTTTGGCCAGTAAGAATATCATACTTAAATGTTATAAAATTCTTTGATTAAGTCAGGCACATAGATTCCATGTGCTAATTAAAATGCACTACCTCTTTAAAAAGTGAATTATTCATATTCAGAGAGCAAAGGGTTATCAGGCCTATCGCACCAACGGCCCTGGCCTCAAGCCTTCTGAACTGCTGGATCACCAAGCAGTCTCTGGCCTCAGAACAGAGATATTTTACTTTGGGTTTGATTAAACAGAAAGCAAAGAAAAGCCATTGGGTAAAATTAGTCTTCTTAAGCCCATTTGCATCTTATTTAGGAGTATTCTTTTTTTATTGCAATTTAAATAAAAAGATATGCACAATTAAGAACATATGAGTTTCCAAATCTCAATTCACTCAGCAGCTCGTGTTTCCCCAATTACACATACTTTTATGCAGTGGTTGTGGAGTTATTTAAGGCAAAACTCTGCAGGCAATTTGAGCAATGGGTTTGGCATACATCTGCGGTCCTGGACAAACTTTACAGTTACTTTTTTTTTTCTTAAAAAAAAGGAAATTAAAACATAAGGAAGGACGCATATTCAGGGGCTCCATGGGACACTTCTGCCAAGTAGTCAACTCCATGGAGGGAGATGCCTCTATGCCATCAAGGAGGTGGCAGAAGGGTGACTGATGGGCTGAGCAGGACTATTCAGATGGATCTGTTTGTATCAATTTTGTTTTGACACTGAAACCTAAATATTCTCCAAATCTACCTTCCCCGTTGATACAATAATTCTAGGCCTCCAGAAACTCACAATGTGACCATTCCAAAGACATACTCCAATTAGAACCTCACCTAAGGTGTCAAAGTGAATTTAAATATGCTGAGCCGAAAAACAACATGAAATTGTGCAAAAAGTAAAATTCCATTTTTAAAACCTACATGAAACTTTTTTGATGGACTAAAGTATACATTTAATACTTTGAATAGTCTCTGCCTCAGCCAAGTAACAAAAACAATCCATGCCTCAAAGCTTCTGGCAGCTTCTTTTGAACAGCCTCAATTGTGACAAGTCTGTGTGATTTAAGTAAGGACTTAAAATATGCAGACTCCAAAGAGTTCTTTGGGGCTCGGTCTGGTGACTAAGGCAGTCGATGCTCACTTAAAGTCAAAGGCAAGATCCAATTGTAAATAACCAAAGCTCACTTTCATGCTCTGGCCTCTGCATTGACTCAGAAGCTGGTTTTCCAAGAGAGGCCCCATGAGGACTGAGACAACGGAAGTGAGTTCCCAAGAGATGATCTGCGTTCCGGCAACACGGCGGAAAAGGAGCATCCTTACATCACACGTGCACTTCCCTAGCTCTAAAATTTAGCAGCTGCTCAGAGGGTTTTGAGGAAATGCAGGAGGAGCAGCCAGCATCTCTACCAGAAGAGCACATAAGCAGGTAAGCCCCGTGGGAGAGAGAGAGAAGCAGCTGCTGCTCCTCCTCTGCCTCAACGCGCTGAGTGTGTATGGAGCCAAGCTGAGGGCCTCTGGCACCTTCTGTTTCACCTCCCCTCCCCCTTCCTCCAAAACAGCCTCCTTTGCTTCCTAGGACACACCCTTCTTTGAGGCATCCTCTCTGCTGGGAGTACCACCTTCTCTCTAGGATGACTGCTTCTTATGGTTCAAATTCCCTTCTCTATACCCAAGCTCAGAAAAAAGTCCCTCTGTTATATACTCTCAGAGCATGGTGTACCTCTCCCTCACAACACCCACCAGGGGAAGTTTGTATTTATGTTGGTTTTTTTAAAAATCTGCCTCTTCTATCAGACCATAAACTCCTTGAGGGCAGGACCATGTGCATTTTCTCCAGCTCAGCCCAGATATTCCACCTTGCGCTCAGGAAACGCACAGTAAGGACTGACTGGATGAGCCGCACACACTCTCTAATAATACCTGTTAAAAGAATGAGTAAACTGTCACCCTACGTAACCACCTCCTGACATGAGTCAAAACTCAACATCAGTCTGGCAGCAAAAGTTGTGGAAAGAACGCTGAACTCAGCAAGTCAGTAGGCTGTGATTCAGATTCTATTGTAAGTAGCTCTGTGGCAAGGCCTCTGGAAGGCCTCTTTCAGCTTTTTGATACTGAAGCTGTGCTACAAAAGCATTGTCACGCTGTACACGACCAAAAAAAAAGGACGTTGACTGCATTTTCTCTAATTTTGTTAGTTTTGCATCTTCTAATTGATTAAAAGATCAATTTTCCGTCACTATCAAGGAAAAGTAAAAACAAGCGCTTTCTCAGCTTCTTGCTTTACTACTTGCTTTTTTATTTGCCAAATCCCGAAATTCATAATAATTTGTGAAAGCTCAGCTCAAGTGAGCCCAAATGGCATATTTAAATGTCTTGAGGAAAATTCACATCTTGTTCAGAAGGCTTTCTGATTTGGTATCAACCAGGGAATTTTTTTCCCAGAGAGCCAGTGTACCAGCACACGGCTCTTGACCATCGCGCGCTTGGTGCGTTCCCATGCTCACCCACCCGGGAGCTTTCAGAGGGTCATTGCCACCAGAACCAGATAGCATAAAAGGGAAGTGAACTGTCAGTCTCTTTGTATTCCTGGGAACCAATTTTGCCTATTTCGTGCCAAGGGCCATAAACTCTGGCTTCCAAAATGATTGTCTGGCCAGCCACGCCTACTGTACGAAGACGAGCGTGTAACCTCTACTAATGTGTAAAATGCATCTTTCTTGGATGATGTGAACTTCTACATCATAGAGTTTGGGAAGCAGTTCATTAAAGTGTTTAGTGATGGCTGCTCCATTGCCACATAGGAAGGTTATGATGCCTAGCACCACAATACTAGGGACTAAAAATGGACCAGTTCTTTCAACACAGAGAACAACTTTTCTTTCCCTGATGGTAGGTAGTGTTTAGGAAAACAGGGAGGAAAATATAAGCACAATAGCCTAACAATGACAATACATACAGTCATTTCTTCTAAGAAATATATACGAAATATGGTAAGCATGCGCTGACATTCTATTAGAGCTAAACAGACTATTTGAAGAAATCATAAAAACATTTTGATTCCTCTCTTCATTTCCAACCAAAGCATATCAGTGACCATGCACGCAGGTCTCATCTTGTGTTTCTAAATGACTGACACATCATACCTCGTGTTTGGCTTTAGGTTCTCAATGGGCAAGTGAGTTACTGACGAAGCTTGAGTGGACCACTTGTTCCTGATGAAGTCTTCATAGGATGCACTGTAAACCAAGTAACCTGAAAATGGAAACAGGGAAAACCCCAATGGGCATCAAGGAACCAAGTCACACAAAAGATGTGATCCACTGAGGACAGGAGTGGGGCGAAGCTGCAGACGCAGCTCGTTGTGGGAACTGCAGGAAGGAGAGCATGCAGCACCGTGGGACAGGATGGGATGTAACCCTGGTACCTTCTGCTGAATCCAGATGGGGACGACAAAATTAAGACACTTCCTGATGACCTGCTGGCCTCCTACTTCTCTTGCTCATTCCCCAGGCTTCCCCATGGCCTCAAAACTAATCATGTCTCATCTTAACCATACAGAGAAAAGAGAAGCAGAAGAAAAAAGCAGTGCCCTCCACACATGTATTTAAGATCTTCATGGTAAGATAGTATACCACTGCCCTACACAGGAAATGAAGCATGTTGCTGGCAGATGCTGTGCATGTGTGTGGGGCTGAGAGACCCCAGACTCCCAGGGCTCCCACGCCCACTTAGTGAAGGCTGTCCTGGGATTTCTTACTATCGAGTCTCTGTGCTGCCCTTGCCCTTGCTGTCTAATCACAGCAGTCAGGCAACCCTTCTTTGTATTTTCCAACCTGCTCTGTCTTATTTGCTAAGAATAGACCTCAGCGGGTGCACCCTTGGCCCTGACACCTGCTCAGCTTTTACAGCTGTCCCAGGAGGCAAAGTGAAGTTCATCCCACAGCTCAGCACGTCCCACATCCTAGGTCTCTTATGTGTACACAGAAGGAGAAAACATTTGTCAAGCACTTCCTTCCTGCCAAGCATTATGCTAACTAGGTACTTTCAACTGAATTTGACTTTGATCAATCCTCAGGATCCTAGTATGTAGAAATTGCCTTCCTCACTTTGACAGAAGAGGAAACTGAGTCTTAGCAATAGGTTAAATGTCTTGTCTAAGTTCACATTTACTGATTCATTCAACAAATTATTGTGCAACTACTATTTGCCAGACATTATACTAAGTGTTGGAGATAAAAGTGGTGACCAGGAGCTCACGAAGCAGCAGGGTTGACAGAGAAACAGAATTATAAATCTGGGTTGAGCACTCTGCAGGACCAGCCCACAGTGCTGTGAGAGGGTGAGCAGGGAGCTCTCCCACCATGGAGAACACGAAGAGCCTCCCTGGGGACACAGAGAAGAAGCTGACATCAGAAGGATAAGAAGCATGCAAGCTGTGTGGTAGGAGGTGGG
This sequence comes from Saguinus oedipus, assembly GCA_031835075.1. Lineage (NCBI taxonomy): Eukaryota > Metazoa > Chordata > Mammalia > Primates > Cebidae > Saguinus > Saguinus oedipus. The sequence continues at coordinate 169,159,113 of CM063172.1, read as the reverse complement.
ACAGATTCTAGGTAGTGGGAGTCCTGGGCAAGACACTGAAGAAGGAGGACCCAGGAGGAGGCAGTGTGGCTGGAAACCACAAGTGCAGGGAATGGGTGGCATCAGCTGAGGCTGAAGCAGCACAGGTGGGAAAACTAGGCAGCACCCTTGGGCCACACTAGGCTTTTGCTTTTCATTCTAAAAGGGAAAGGCAATAAAGACATTAACCCTATACAATTGGGTTTGCATATTCAACACATCTCTTCTGTGAAGAATGCAGAAAGGATTGGGTGTGGGAGTGCAGATGTGGATGGGAGAGTCTAGGTAGACAGCTCTTACAGTAGCAGGTGAGAGATGGCAATAGCTTAGAAGAGCCTGGCACCTAATGGAGAGAAATAGATGGGTTCAAGAGGAATCTAGAAGGTAACATTGACCACATTTAATGATGAGTCAAATATAGAACTGAGATAGGAGGAGACGTGAAGATGCTTCCAAGGCTTCAGGCTTGAGACGGTGTGTAGAAAGTGGGATGGTTCTCTGAGATGGGAAAGAGGGCCAGATTTGGGAACGGGAGATTGTGAGTCTGACTTTTTATACACCAAGTCTGAGAGGCTCTGGAGACATCCCAGTGATGACATCAAGTGGTTTTGCCATTTGCATCTGATTTTACTATTTGGGGCTCAGAGGAGAGGATGCCCTGGCCTTGAGATATAAATCAATGACTCATTTCTGAGATGAATTAAAACCACATGCATGGATGAGACTCTGAGGGGAGAGAAGACCGAGCCAGAGGAAAAGAGGCCCTAGGACCAAGCCTTGAGAAATTCCACCACTGAATGTTGTACAAGCCTGCAAGGAGATGAAGAGATTGAGAGAGATCACACAAGTCAAAAAGAAAGAAAAGATCAGTAGCATTGAATGCACCTACGAGGGACGCATGATTTTATTTAGCACCCTCTGATCACTGGTTAGTATCACACAGCCAACAAAAGGGCAAGCTGGGCCTGGAAGCCCGGTGAACTGGGCCTTGGAGCCCTCCCCACACTGTCCCCTGGAAGAGAGTCCTCATGAGAACCTGGGAAGCGTTGCTGCCCTCCCCATGGCATTCCCCCTCTGGCACAATGTAGTCAAGCCCTGCATGCTTCGACTGGTGCTGCACTCAATGGCCCACCCAGGAGAGGACAGAGATCACACATGTACCACGGAAACCCAGCTTCCAATGGAGCTGGCAAAGCTCAGACTCTTGGACCTTTGGCTTCCGTCAGAACCCTGTGCTTCCTGTGTAAGGTTCTGGTCTCTCAGCTGATCCTGTGTCTGGGTTTTGAAGGCTTTGGGGTTTTGATAATGTGCTTGCCAAGCACAGCGTAACTCCTATTGCCTGTTGTTCTCATCAAAACCAGTCCTGAAAGTGACTGATGAAATGGTCCTGAAAAACTAAGAGGTCATCACATTGGTGATTTCCTACAGAATCACTCCTAATAAAGTAATAACTTCATTCATCAGGAGGGATTTGGGAAAGCAACAGATTGTGGGCAGGAATTCTAGGAGTTTCACACTGTTTGGGCACCATCTCATTACACATTGACTTGATTGCCTGTGAAAGAAGGAATGGCAAGTGAAAACGAGCAGAGCACAGCAGCATCCATGTAGCCTGCAGGATTCAAACAGCCTGCAGGGGGCCTGATAATGTGATGCTTCGTTTAAGTTTAGGATGTATCCACTTCATTGTTCCGCAGGTGAAAGAGCAGGTGCTTGGTTGACCAATGGATGACGAGCTGCCGCTATTCTCTCTGAGCCTTGTGGAGTCTTTCTCCCACACCACAGAGCCGTCATGTGCTGCACTGTTCCACAGTAATCAGCTTGACAGACCTTGGCACGGTTCTTCTGTATTGGGAGTGCCCTAAAAATACTTCATCCATATTATTTATGCTGGTGCCGTGAGTACTCTTGATTAGGGCTCTGAGTGTTCCTTTTGGATGAGGCGCAGGGTGGTGGATGTGAGGACACAAAGGCTCTAGGGAGCTCTGAGCGGCTTGGACTGATCACCTTAGGGGGCATGGGTGTTTCAGAAGCCTGCCCTCTACAGGAAAATATAGAAATTACGTCTGAATTAAGTCTGAGACATTTGTTGAGGGTTCCCTGAAAGCTCCTTCTTCACTGCAAGAACCCTTAAGGCATGTTTAACAGGGCCAATGCTCTCATCCTGCAGCCACTGCTTCTTAGAAGCCCCTTGAATCAGGGGGCAGTGACATATTTATGTTAAGTAATATCTGTTAAGCAAGAGGTCAAAAGCTAAACTGCTTAAAGTAAGGTTTTAAATTACTTTTTCTGTATGCTTTCTTGCTTGCTTTTAAAAATTACCATTCACAGAGGTGTGTTCGGTTAACAAAAAGATTTTCTGGTTGTTAGATTACAAGCTTTCCTCCTTCCATTGATGGTTTCCATTCTATTCGGAACACCCTGGACTTCACACTGGTCCATGTCACACCTTCCCGGGACTGACTTTAAGTTCCGCTAAAGATTCGAACTCCTCAATCCCACAACCTCCCTGCACCCCAGGCCCTTCAGTCTCACCTGGCAGAACACCCAGAAGCCTTCTTTTCTGTGTCCCTTATTCTGGCTTTTGCGCCCCTGTACAAATTCCACAAGGGAAGATGCTCTTTGGATATTCTTAGACACATTTTTCCATTGTAAGATATAATATTGGGAACACGACAGCAAGCACTAGAAATTTTGAATTATACAAACTGCACTAGCACAATAATGGCAGAGAATGTCAAATTCTGACCTCTGATGCAACTGCTACCTCCCAGTCAGAGACATACACAGCCACATACATATTTCTTTCTCTTACACTTCCTCTTTTCTGGGCTCAGAGGCCCAGAAAAAAATTTGCAACTATTCAAAGAAAATATCAATTCTCTTTCTGTAAGAACTTACATTTTAAGATGTATCTTCAAATATATCCTTGGCAGAGTGAACTTCAACATCTCAGAGGCCAAGGAGCCTCAAGATCCTTGGGCACCTTTTCATCACCTCTAATTCCCACATAAGGAACTGAGAAGCACCCAGATTGGTCTGGAAGCACCCAGCGGACACGAAAGGAGAAAAAGAGGCAGAGGCACAAGCCCAGGGCTGACTCCAACAAGGGACAGCTGTGCGACACAGTGGGAGCTTCATAGTCACGCTCACTGCAGTACCTGATCCTACAAGGGGCTAGCTGAATTCCCTGGCCATTTGCAAGATTATAGGATATTAGAGATGTAGTCATATTTTGCATATGGGGAAACCAAGGTCCGGAAAGATGAAGTGCTGAGCTCAAGATCATGCAAATCCATCTGGGACAAGGATTTAGGACCTCCGACTTTCATCCAGTACTCCCTACCCTGCCGCATGAGGCCTCCATTGTTGCCTCTGTTTCATCCTGTTGAAGGAAGACATCTACATTCATCCATCCAATCCATCCAAACCATCCATCCAGGCCTGCATCCATCCACTCATCCAATACTCTTTATTCTCCACATTTCCCACCTACAGATCACGGGAACTCTGATATCTGCCTAGGACACACCTGTGACCACATCTCCTGGGGCGGCTTTGTCCCAGTCCACAATGACAAATGAATGGCAGCCTTCCACGGCCACCACAGTGATGTTGCGGGGAGCATGCTGAGGAGGCAGGTCACTCTTCCTCAGGTCACTGGGGATGATTTCATCCAGGCTGTCCACTTGGAAGTGATCCAGTGCATCCGTCAGCGAGCACGGGGCCGACGGATCTTTATTTAGGTATGTCACATAAGGAGCTGGAAAAGAACAGAGATGTCCAGTTGGATTGCTGGAGGCTTTTTCTGGAGGCAGAAACATAGCATCTGCTCCACAGAGTCAGACCCACCATTCAGTCTCTCCCTGCTGGACAGAGGCTCCAACAGCCTTGCTGCCAAGCTCGTAAACACATCCCCTGCTCTCCTTAATGGATCCATGTGCTTGTGTCTTTCAATCTGGTAATTCCAGAAGATCCTATTGCCCCCATCGACATCAATGACTATGTCCGCAAAGCGGTTTTGAGAGATCATGAGACTATAATTCAATGCAATGTAAGCCTGCAGCTCTCTGCCATTCCCGTGCCCCAACATTTGGAAAAGTATGAGTCAGCCATTCTCTCAGCAAAGTTCATTTCCTTGACTATCTTGGGACTAGGAAAAAAGTGTATATTGATCAAGATATACAGCCTTTACCCTCAGCCCGGGGTGGCCTTCCCTAGAGCTTCATAAACCCCCACAGCAATTTGGAGCATCTGTGTATAAGCCCAGGCCTGAATCACTATCTAAAACATCACTGTTCAGTATAACAACAGCTACTCACATTTACAGATGGCTGAAGATTTTTCTACACACATTATTTCAGTGGATACAAGGTCCTGGGAGTAAGGCGGGATATGAACCAGTGGCCTCATGTTACCATCTTGCCTACCAATGCTGACAATGCCCACTATGTAAGGGGTCAGACAGGAGGCTGTCACCCCCAGCCCTTTTTTTTTTCTTTTTTGAGACGGAGTCTTGCTCTGTATCATCAGGCTGGAATGCAATGGCGTGATCTTGACTCACTGCAACCTCCGCCTCCCGGGCTCAAGCAATTCTCCTACCTTAGCCTCACGAGTAGCTGAGACTATAGGTACATGACACCAAGCCCAGCTAATATTTGTATTTTTAGTACAGACGGGTTTCACCATGTAGGCTAGGATGGTCTCGATCTCCTGACCTGGTGATCCGCCCGCCTCGGCCTCCCAAAGTGCTGGGATTACAGACGAGAGAAACTGCCTGGCCCAGCTCTTTCTGTTATATCCCACTAAATTAGAAAACTCAGGGACTTGGGATTGGGGCTTTCTACATGCAAAACTCTCAATGGATCTCAAGTAACCATGTCTGGCAGCTTCTGAAGATTCCACTGTATCTTTCGGTGCTCAGTTGTCGTTCTCAGTGGCTATTTGGATTGTATGCAATTTTTGGCTTCTCTGTTTGACTTTTGGGCAAATAATGAAATTAAGGCAGAAGTCAAGAGGTCTTTGAAACTAATGAGAACAAAGATACAGAATCCCTGGAACACAGTAAGGTAGTGTTTTCCAAAAATTAGTCTGAAGTTAGGCCTTTAATGTCCATGGGTCTTACCAGGAAGTTTTGGGGAGTAGGCTCCTATGCTTTAGGGAGTTGTAGACTGTCGAAAAGAGCCAGACAATAGTAAGCCTTTGGTGTTTAGAGGAGTTCTGTGGAACAGCTAATAATAGCACCAAAAGCATTTCAATTCCCGTCATGGAACTGCCGGGAGAGAAGTCAGAGCATGTGATAAAGGCAGCCAGGCAGCTGTGTGTTAGTGTTGGCCTCAGGAACGCCACCTCAAATTAATATTCTTGTTCTTCAAGTATGTGTGGTTAGACACTCAGTCACTACATCTCGGCTGGCAAGAGTCGCTCTCTGCTCATGGCAGAGCAGTTGTTTTGGAAACAGCCAAGTGTGATATTAGTTTAAGCTGTTGCTTGTCTCCACTTAGTAATGTATTAATCCAGCTGTCTCATTAATGAAGTTCATTAAGGGCATGGGAAAAGAAGACTCGCAAGGCTTAATGCAGGTTAGTTACACAGAATTTCCCGCTGAAACTGTTTTAATTACTGAGAAAGAAGAGTGAAATGAATTTCTAGATCACAAATCCTTGAAGCTAACGAAAGTGATAGGAAATAACTAAAGAAAAGTTTCCTGTCTGTGATACTGTAAGTGCTAGTGGCTTGATTCAGTACACGGATAACCTTTTAGGAAGAATGTAACAAACAGTACACACACAAGGCCCAGTGGTAAGTCTTGTCGTACAAAAAATGGCTACAATAAAAACACTGATGTTCCCTGGTCCTGACAGTTTTTAAGAGTTTCTTACTTTTAGTCTACACAGGGCAGCCTCTCTCAGCTTTTCTCTGTTGGACACCAAATCCTCCCCTCTTCTGATTTTGTCAGAAAGCAAAATAATACACATCTACATAAGACTGACTCACTCAATTATGCCCAGTGGAAACTTCACTCTGGGAAGACTTCTCAAAATGCACTGCCTTGGCCAGGCGGAGATTAGTTATGCTCTTCTTCAAAGAGCAAAAGTTAAAAACCCATGTTTCTCTGAATAAAGACATAACATTTACCAACAAATCGTTTCCTTCCAGCCAAATCAAATTCTTCTTCAGGAAAGGAACCAATGGCACCTTCCTCTGGGATGACCCTCGGGGTGGTAGCAGTGGTTGAGGGCTCGGTGGTTGTTGGCGGCCTCGAGGTCTCAAATTCATAATCTGAAATGAAATGAAGGCTTTGTATTGGGCACTACCAGAAAAGAGGTATTGTCTACAGTCAAATGATACCTTCTTTTTTTTTTTTTTGAGATGGTGTCTCCCTCTGTCACTGTCACCAGGCTAGAGCATGGTGGCATGGTCTTGGCTCACTGCAACCTCCAGCTCCCGGGTTCGAGCGATTCTCCTGCCTCAGCCTCCCAAGTAGCTGGGACTACAGGTGCATGCCACTATGCCCAACTAATTTTTGTATTTTTAGTAGAAACGGGATTTCACCATGTGAGGCCAGGATGGTCTCAATCTCTTGACCTCATGATTTGCCCACCTCAGCCTCCCAAAGCTATACCTTCTTAACATTCAACTGTAGGCTAAAACCCAGACAGACAGACACACACACGTACACACACAAAGACACATGAAAATAAATGCTATGCCCAAACGTAATTTATTTCTACTAAAATACTATTTCTTCCCATTTCTGTTCCTGCAGAAAAGCAGCTGCAGACAGAAGAGAGGAAGGGCAAAAAGAAACACATATGACAAGAAAAATGGAGTTTTAGATTCAGAGCTGGAGAGAAACTTAGAATTCATCCTTAGCTGATGGCACTGGCCCAAGGCCATGCTCTACCTGCATAATGTTCCCTTTTAGAGAATAAAAGATCACATCAAAAAATAAACTTGAACTTTTTTCTTAAAAAATGTTTTTCAGGCCAGGCACAGTGGCTCACACCTGTAATCCCAGTACTTTGGGAGGTGGAGGCAGGCAGATCACCTGAGGTCAGGAGTTCAAGACCAGCATGGCCAACATGGTAACACCTCATCTCTACTAAAAATACAAAACTTAGCCAAGCATGGTGTTATGCACCTGTAGTCACAGCTACTCGAGAGAAAGGCTGAGGCATGAGAATTGCTTGAACCCAGGAGGAGGAGGTTGCAGTAAGCCAAGATCATGCCTCTGTACTCCAGCCTGGGTGACAGAGCAAGACTCCATCTCGGGGAAAAAAAAACAAAAACAAAAACAAAAACCTTGTTTTCTTCTGTGTATGAACTTTTTCTGGGAATGGGGGGTGGTTTACTCCTGCCAAGACAGCTAATCCTTTAACATTTAAAAAAGAAAATAAAACTCTGCCCCTTTTTCAAACTGTTCAAAGACAAGAAAGATGCTTCATAGTTTCAAAAGTGCTAAAAAAAATCTTTTGCTTTCTAACATATGCTGTTTTCTTTTAAGTCAGTTTTGTTTGAAAACCTTGGGATGAAACCACTACATCGAGCTTTATTATGAATAAATAACATCAAAGGTGACGTTGTTTGCATAGTTGTGATTTAAGACAATTAGAGCTGTGAATAATAGCAGAAAAGGTAGAGCTCAAAAGTAGAAACCTGAGCCCTGGTGTCAAAGGCCGGCACTGGGTATGGACAAGATTCCTTTAAGAACTTCTTCAACTGCAGAGGCAACTTCCAAATCACACAAACCAATCACCGGATCCTAAGTGTAATAATACTGACAATACCACTAGCTGCCATCTACTGAGTGATTCACCCAGATGTATTCTTAACCTTAAAAAAAATTTTTTTATGGGTTGTCTTCTCACCCAGGCTGGAGTGCAGTGATGCCATCATAGCTCGAACTCCTGGGCTCAAAAGGATCCTCCTGTCTCAACCTCTCAAGTAGCTGGAACTACAGGTGTGTGCTACCACATTCGGTTATTTTTTAACTTTTTGAAGAGACAGGGTCTTGCTATGTTGCTTAGGCAGGTTTTGAACTCCTGGGCTCAGGTAATCCTCCCTCCTTGACCTTGCAAAATGTTAAGATTACAGGCTTGAGCCCCTGTGGCTGGCCTATGTTCCTAATCTTATAAACTTACCCTTGAAAAGATTTTGTGATAAGAAATCAACGGGTCTAAGCATCACATTTTTTATGTAATTAGAAAAGGAGAGAAAAGAAAGGGGTAAGAAAGAGAAGAGCCAAGTAAGGAAGTGGCATTTGATTAAACCAAGTAAATTTTATAAATAAAGGTCGAAGGGGAGCCCAGATGGACAACTCCAGAATTCCTTGGGACCCAAGAGGGCTGGGAGGGAGGGAACGGGGAGCTCAGGGACCAGGTGGGAAGCTGCTTCTGCATGGTAAGCATAATGCTTTTTATAGATCAAATATGCATTTTGGGCTGATGTGGAAGAATGCGGTACAATCACCCTTCTCTAAGCCAGTCCTTGGCATTGCCACCAGCCCAAATTTCTAAAGGAAACTTCGTCAAGATCATCCACTTAATAGTTACAATCAGATCTTTCGATCAGGAAAGAAAGTGTGCAAACAATTTTTCAAAAGCCAGTTTGTACCTTCGTCATATATAACATAGGCCTCTTCCGTTGGTACTGCGGTGTCGGTCTCCAAGCCTGAGAACTCATCTAGTGAGGACAGAGAGAAGGACAGGTCATCGGGGCTGTTTCTTGGCAGTTCTCTCAGAAGCAGGCCCCAGAGCATAACAATCATTCACCTCGAGTAGGTCACAAAAACAAGTCCCCAAGGCCCAAGTCTCCACAACTTTTTCAGGAGGAAAATCATCACAGCACTGACATGGAAACCAGACTGTTTCTCCTTCAGGCCCAGAAAGGGGCGACAAAATGCCCGCCCCATCAGGAGCAAACACCCTGCTCCACATCCTCAGACTCCTCAGCACCGCTGAGCTCTCTCTCACCTCCCTCCCACCAGCTCGGCCCACCCGCCTGCAGGGCTCTGATTCTGAGGGAACGCCCCTGTCTCCTCATGCCACAGCAGGTGCTCTCAGGAAGCCGTCAGGAGAGAGAAGGAGAGTGGGCGATTGGTGCTCAGGATGGTGACAAAAGCCCCTCGTGTGAACTCCCTTCTTCATCAGTCTTCATTCCTCCACCCCATCCATCTTGCCTCTGGAATATTCTAGAAACATGGTAGTTTCCTACCTCTTCTACATGCCAACTTGGCAAACCCTACCAACACGAATTTCCTGTGCTTCTCTACTTCCTACTGACCTGCCACCTTCTCTCATGGACTTGGGAGATAAATCAGATTTCCTAATTTGCATACGAAGTTTGGAAAAATATGTCAGTGATGGCAAATTTCTCTTTACAGACAGATTGGGCTGTACTAACCAATAGATCTATTTTGACTACAGAATTATACTTGAAATGTAATATAAAATTTCAGATATGATTTTTGGAAAAGCCAGGAAACCCTAGTTAGAACTATTAAAATTCCTGTAATAACTAAACTGATATTATGAGCATGAATAACATGTGGTTAGGTGAATGATTTAAGCATAAAAGGCATCTTTGCCTCCATTATCAGGGTAGTTTAAGCAGAAGTCTTTTGGAAAAGGTGTCATGGAATCAATTATACTATTTCTCTACTTGGGGGATATAGATGTAGCTGAAAAAAGGAGAACATCTCACTACAGCTGATAAAATCTTGAGCAAAAGGTTTTATAGCTCAAAAACAAAAAAAAAGATTTGAAGGAATTCCTTTCCTCCCTTTGACCTGAAGCCCACAGCAATTATATTGAACTCTCTAAACTTAATGCACCCTTAAAAGGGAGCAAGGTGGGGAAAACAGGAAGACGTGACTAGTGGATGGTTTCCTGGATGTCTTCTGTGCATCAGCCACTTTTATGTATATCTTGTTTGAGTTAATTTCACAACAAACCCTTGAGATACACTGAGCTTATAAATAACTGCTTCTCAGATGGTATGGTTTGGCTGTGTCCCCACCCAAATTTCATTTTGAATTGTAATCCCCAGAATCCCCACATGTCCAGGGAAGGATCTGGTGGAAAGTGATTGGATTATGGGGGAAGTTTCCGCCATGCTGTTCAAATGATAGTGAGTGAATTCTCACAAGGTCTGATGGTTTTATAAATGGGAGTTTTTTCTGTACACTTGCTCTCTCTCTCTCTCACCTGCCATCATGTAAGATGTGCCTGCTTCCCCATCTGCCATGATTGTAAGTTTCCTGAGGCCTCCCCAGCCATTTAGAACTGTGAGTCAATTAAACCTCTTTTCTTTATAAGTTACCCAGTCTCAGGTAGTATCTTTATAGCAGTATGTAAACAGACTAATACATCTGCCAAGGATACCAAGGCTCTGGGAAGATTTACAGCATGCCTGAGACATGCAGATGGTAAAAGACAGCAAAAACAATGTGAACTTCAAGCTCTCTGGCTCCAAAGACTACGTACTTTATACTTCATAAAACTGCCTCCGCTTCTTAAAAGTTGAGCTAACCAATAAAATTATTTGTAAACATGAAGATGTTCTATTAGAATCACCACTCCACAGTGTAATGAAGGGGAAATTAAAGTAGAAGGTTTATAAACTCCTATGTCATTATACTACCAGTCTTTTTTAGCCTAGTTTGAATGACATGATGTTACATTGTAAAAACAAACTCCACCCATGAAAGACAACAGCAACCTCGAGTGGTCTGTCCAGCCTTCCTGGAATCACAGTCCTATTCAGAAGCCCCCAGCTCCTATTCAGAGGCCCAAGAGATGGTTCTTGAGGCAATGACTCTGGTGTGTGCTAATGCAGGCAATGAATGTTAAGCAGAGAGAAGTTGTAAATTATCCAACCATTTCAGGGTGGATTGGCCATTTTTTTTTCTTTTCTGAGACAGAGTTTCGCTGTTGTTACCCAGACTGGAGTGCAATGGCATGATCTCGGCTCACCGCAACCTCCGCCTTCTGGGTTCAAGCAATTCTCCTGCCTCACCCTCCTGAGTAGCTGGGACTATAGGCATGCGCCACCATGCCCAGCTAACTTTTGTAGTTTTAGTAGAGACAGGGTTTCACCTCATTGACCAGGATGGTCTCGATCTCTTGACTTCGTGATCCACCCGCCTCGGCCTCCCAAAGTGCTGGGATTATAGGTGTGAGCCACCACGTCCAGCCTGGAGGGGCCATTTTATGAAAAACGATTAAACATAAACTTTCCTTCGACCATTCCAATGTCAATATGCCTGAGATCCAAGACAAATTACTTCTGAGCTTGTTCAAATCAGTTTGCAGGGTCACACCCTCTAAAGTTTGGGATTATCTTGCCATTATTTCCTGGCCTATCATTTTCTTTCCCTTGTCGATTTAACCTCTAGGAATATCATCTTGCTCTTCCTCATTATCAGTTCGGTGTCATTTCTTTTCATTACTGTTTTTAGCCAGGTCAAAAATGAATACATTGTGAGGATTTTGCATCCCAGGGTGAATAAGAAAAGGGAAAAGTGTATCATTTCCTTCATGGACTCGCTGTTATGCGTAATTCCTTGAGGTGCTGAAATACTGCAGTGCATGCAGCAGGCCACAGAAATGATGCTTTTACCTGCAAATGAGTTCACTTCCTGAGACGAGTGACAGTTAAGTCCTTTGGCATTAAGTAAACAACCTGATGAGTGATTCCGGTGTTTTCGTAAGACCAAAAAAAAAAAAAAAAAAAAAAAAAAACTCAGGCATAATTTTTCTAAAATAGAACCATCTTGACTCCAAGTAAAAATAACTTCCAGATGTAATGAAATATATTCACAATTTTTTTAAAAAGTTGACCACCTGACTTGGCCCACCTGAATGCCATTTTAAACCATTGTGAATTATGTAAAACTGGGTATCTTGCAAGTCAGCCCAGCACCAATGTGAAAAGCTCTTCACATAAACAGTGCCAGCCATCAACCCTAGAAGTGCAGTTTATTCTCTTTGGTAGTTTATCCATGTAGTCACACACACAAAAAAAGTGAAAAATGTCACCAAACAAGTAAGGCCTTTGCTCCAGAGATATTAAAAAATATTCTTTAAAATTATTCTCAGTAGAAGTTTAGAGACAGAAGGTAAATGACAGCCATTTGAAACTCAGGGATATTTGCACGTTGTACAGTTGGTCCAGCTCAAGTGAATTTTTCAATTTCTCCATATTTTCTATTTGGAGACCCAGCTGTGATGGGGAAGATCTGTTTTCCATAACGACCGATGTTTTTCTGTGACCTGTAGCAAGGTCATGCTACAAATTCTTGAAGATGTTCATCTGGCTCATCACATTCCATATGTACCCTCTATCATCAGATTTGCTCTAAAAACAGAACCTGAAAAAAAAAAGAGCACTGGCATTTAGGACATGGGGAATGCCTGCACCTTAAGGTCTTGCTTAGATATCCGAAGCTGCCTACTTAGGTACCACGAGGAAATAGAGATGGGGCAGAAGACACTGTCTCAACTGCAAAGAGTTTATTATCCAATGGAGAAGTCAGATCAAGAAGAGCAAAACTAAACAAACAAAGGTTCAAGGCAGCATTATTCATAACAACCAAAAAGTGGAAACAACCCAGGTGACCACTGACTGATGAATGGAAAAAAACGCTGTATATTCATACAACGGAAGAAAAAGAATTAAGTACTGATATTCTATGATGTGAACGAATCTTGAAAATAATTACACTAAGTGAAAGGAATCAGACACCAAAAGCCACATATGACATGATTCCATTTATACAAAATGTCCCAAATGGGTAAATCCATAGAGAGAGGAAGTACATTAGTGGTTTCCAGGGGTTGGGAGGAAGGAGGAATGAGGGCTTACTGCTAATGAGTGTGGAATTTCTCTTGGGGTGATGAAAATATTATGGAATCTAATAGTGGTGATCATTGCCCAGCTCTAAATCCACCGACTTTAAAAGATGAACTTTATGGTATATGAATTTTATATTAACAGAGCTCGTATTAGTACTTTTTTTTTTTTTTTGAGATGGAGTTTCGCTCTCGTTACCCAGGCTGGAGTGCAATGGCGCAATCTCGGCTCACTGCAACCTCCGCCTCCTGGGTTCAGGCAATTCTCCTGCCTCAGCCTCCTGAGTAGCTGGGATTACAGGCACGCGCCACCATGCCCAGCTAATTTTTTGTATTTTTAGTAGAGACGGGGTTTCACCATGTTGACCAGGATGGTCGCGATCTCTTGACTTCGTTTTTTTAATTTTTATTTTTAAGTTCCGAAGTACATGTGTAGGAGGTGCAGGCTTGTTACAAAGGTAGTCATGTGCCATGGTGGTTTCCTGCACAGATCAACCCGTCTCCTAGGTATTAAGCCCAGCAGGCATTAGCTATTTTCCCCAATGCTCTCCCTTCCCCCATCCCACCCTCTAACAGGCCCCACTATATGTTGTTCCCCTCCGTGTCCATGTGTTCTCATTGCTCAGCTCCCATTTATAAGTGAGAACATGTGGTGTTTTGTTCTCTGTTCCTCTGTTATTTTGGTGAGGATAATAGCTTCCAGCTCCATCCATGTTCCTGCAAAAGACATAATCTTGTTCCTTTTTATGGCTACATAATATTCCATTGTGTATATGGACCACAATTTCTTTGTCCAGTCTATCATTATGGGCATTTGGGTTGATTCCGTGTCTTTGCTATTGTGACTAGTGCTGCAATGAACATGTATGTGCATGTATCTTTGTAATAGTAAAAATTTAATTTCTTATCACAAAAAATGACCATTTTATGGTGTGTGTTCTTACTAAAAAGAAAGAGAAAAGAATAATACTAACAATAAAGGAGTGGGAGTGGGAGGAAATTTTGGGAGGTGATGGATGTGTCTGTGGTCTTAGTGGGATCATGATTTCATGAGTTTATTCTTATCCCAAACTCGTCCACGCATTTCGGTTAAACATGCAAAACCTTTTCTATGCCAAACATGCATCAAGAAAGCGGTTTAAAAAGATTAAAAGATAAAATGAACTATGATTACAGTTAACAGAGAAGAAAATGTTTAATGAATTTGTTAGTAGAACAGTAGAATTCAGAAAGGAAGAAAGGCCATATGGAAGTCTTTTTAAAATAACAAATTATAGTGCATTAAAATACAAGGATGCTATGCTGCTGTCCCCAAATTTAACTTTTCCCCAAGACTTTGTGTACTTATTTTCAAAATGTTATCCAGAGGAAAATTATTCTTTAGCTTGGACTAGAGAATCAGGAGACTGGGTGACAGTGAACATATATATGTCATGATTTGCAAAGAAAATAAGAGGCAAAAATGCCAAGAAAAATATTGACTTTCATGTCAAATAAAAGTCCAAAAATACAAAGTAAATAAAAAGAACATGTTAGAAGCCCTAAATAAAAGCAGACAAAATAAAACGTGAAATAATAGCAACAATAATTAAAACCAAATCCAAAATAGTCACTTTTTTGTTTAAAACCAATTATTAAGTAATTACATTTTAATTATATTTCAGCCTTTAAAACTAAACACATTAATGCATGCAGAAGTCGGATGTCAGGAAATTAACATAATATTTTAATACTAGAAATTCAAAGATAAATTCAAATTTATACTCACTGGGTCAATGGACAGAGGAGAAACTTTCTTCCCATTGTTCCTCTCCCTCTGTATGTATTTCCATGTTCTTTTGGTGTGAAATTTTTAGATGTGTCAAGTTTTCCTGTTTATTTGGAACTTTTCCACAGAAAGACTAAATCCCAATAGAATTCCCATCTTGGATACAATATTCATGTTCACACCAATTGGGCTTATCATGGTCAATATGCTGCATAAGAATTCCGGGCTTGATTCCTGAAACGTCTTCACTCTGCCTTAGTTTTAAAAGACTTAAACTTTATAGTTGATATTGCAATTCATTTCAAACTGAGAGAAAGAAGATGAATCTATCTTCTCCATCCCTGATGCAAATCTAGAACGACTTTTTCCAAAGCAGCTTGAGCAGGGGACTGAGCAGAAAGGGTGGAGACATATTGATATACAGGCTCCACCATGACCTGGATGAAAGTGTCCTAGCTCCTGCTCTTCAGGGAGAACAAGCCATTCTCAGAAGGAAGACAGACTCATATCAGAGGTGGCAGGATAGTGCAGATCAGCAGAGAGGGGGAAATGGTGCATTCTTACCCAGTGGAAAGCCCACACTCCACACTCCCACAAGAAGCCCAGCCACCTGAGGATTGGCATTCTCCAAAGGAGGGCTGATCAAAAAAGTGTTCAGCTGCTGAATATGCTGGGGAAACATTCCTTCTCTTGGAGATTCTCAATGAGACTATTCAATGATCTAAGTGTTACAACTGTAAGAAATTTATCCAACCTTATTTAAATCACCTAGCTAATCACAGAACCTTTTAAGTATATACATACATGTTACAACCACTAATCTACAATATCCATTGGAACACACTTTGGGAAATGCTAGTCCAAACACCTAATGGCACAAGTTTCAGCTAAATTCTTGACTTGAGTTGTGGTAAGAATTGCCAGATAAACACAGGAGCCCAGTTAAATCTGACTTTAAGTGAGCAGCAAATAACATTTTCATATAAATATGTCCTATGCAATATTTTTCTTTGTTAAGTCTTCCAACCTTAGCTGTGACATGGTACTGTCAAACAAACCTGCTGGGATCAAAATGCATCTGGTTGCTGCTCTGCTGTGTGCAGTTCTCATCCCTCCCCTGCAGGCCCCGCCACCCTGCTCTGAGCTGCGGCATGCTAGTGTGCCTGGCAAGTGGTTAGCATTAGAACAAAGCCAGTTACCTTCTTCAGCATAGCACTCCGGGATCCCATTGGAGCCCATTATCAGGTTGCCATCATCGTCATGCCGTTCCAAGGTCCCAGGGGGACAGGTGGGGATGGGAGTGGTGGGTTTGGGGGTGGTGGTGGTTGTTGTCCGCATAGTGGTTCGGATCGTGGTTGTTGGGCGCCTAGTGATCGTGCGGCGGGTGGTGGCTGTGCGGCGGGTGGTGGCCGTGGTGGGCCTCGGGGTAGTAGTGGTAGGCAGGGGTGTTGTAGTAGTGGTGGCCCGTGTGGTGGTGGTAGGGGGATGGGTGGTTGTTTTGATGACCTCCAAACCCACCAGCGGCTTTCCTCCAAGACTCAAAATTGGCTTATCCTGTGCACTGGCCAAGGGTGTGCCATGTCGCCCCTGCCCAAAGAGGGGCAGGCCATCAGGACTCACGACGGGGGTCCCTTCCAGATCTGAAACAAAATCCACCAATAGCTATGAATTAAACAAGGTGAAACAATAAAAAGCAAGTAACAAGTGTCTTCTCAAAGCTTACGTATGAACGTGTTTTAATCAGTAAAAGGCAAAGGGATAAATGAATACTGTGTCAATATGCCCCGTTATCCTGAGTAACTCTTGTGTCTAGCAGAGGAAGTAATACTTTCCTTTGCCTGATTCCTACTTCTAAGAGGGAAAAGCGTTACTTTGGATTAAAGGTGGAAAACTTCTGTAAAGGGCCAGGAAGTAAATATTTTAAGCCTTATAGGCCAGATGGTCTCTGTTGCAACTACTCAATCAGCTTTTAGAGTGCAAAAAGAAGATAGACAATACATAAACAACACATAACAAATGCATAAATAAGTGAGTGTATTGTGTTCCAATAAAACTTTGCATATGGACAATTAAGTATGCATTTTATATAATTATCACATCACAAAATATTCTTTTCTCTGGCAATCATTTAAAAATGTAAAAACTAGGCCAGGCGTGGTGGCTCATGCCTATAATCCCAGAACTTTGGGAGGCAGAGGCAGATTGATCACCTGAGGTCAGAAGTTCAAGACCAGCCTGGCCAATATGGCAAAACCCCATCTCTACTAAAAATACAAAAATTAGCCAGGCTTGGTGGCGGGAACCAGTAATGTCAGCTACTCGGGAGGCTGAGGCAGGAGAATCTCTTGAACCCAGGAGGTGGAGGCTGCAGTGAGCTGAGATTGTGCCACTGCACTCCAGCGTGGGCAACAGAGCAAGACTCCATCTCAGAAAAAAAAAGGAAAAACTATTCTGAGCTGGCAGGGCTTACAAAAACAGGTATGAACTACAACCTACAGGTTGTAGTTTGTGGACCCTTCCTCTAAAAGGGCCAATTTAAGAACAAAGTAAAGGGCCACATTTCCTAGCAGGTGCAGCCTGCAGGAAGAGTAGAACCAAAGTCTGGGGGAAACACAAAGTGCTGCCTCTTTTGAGACTCTTCTTCCCACATGGGTAAAAGTCACCACACCAAGAGCAATCATTATCAACGAGGGGGCGAAGGAAGATAGAAGCTGTGATTCTATAGCTAATTCAGTGGGCTTTTATTCTTTAGCACCCATTTTCCCTTACCCACAATGGTTCGACCATCTCCTCCTAGTTTAATCCGAAGAGGATTTCCGTGTGAATCTTGGAGGTACCTTCCTTCTGCATTCAATACTAACCCGCGATCAAGGTCCACAACCTAAATCCATGACACAGATGAAAGAATGTATTGGATGTTTTGAAATAGTCATATTAGTCCAACTACATGTACATACGCCTGAAGCTTCCAAAGAAGGAAACCGTAATGTGAGAAGACATTCTTTTTGTCAATATCATTCATAAAGTCTTAAAAAATAAGGTGTAAAACAGTCATCTTTCATATTATAATTGCTTACCCATATAGTATGTAAATTGTTTTAAGTTTCTCAAATCACAAAAGATGTTAGAAATATTTTTACCATTAAGTACATGTGTCTAATGCCAGAAGGATGGAAGCAGTGTGTCTCTCAGTTGAAGGAAGATATTAAATAATTTATGGCCCATCCATATGGTAAAGTATTTTGCAGACAATTTGACATACATTCTACATATATGTGGACTCAGATTACAAGGCTGATTGTTTTGCAAAAATAAAAATATATTCATTTGTGTACCTAGATTAAAACTGCAGAGAAAAAAATTATGGAAGGTTATACCTCAAACTGTTAACAGTGGTTATCTTTGAGAAGCAGTTTAGGTAAAGTATGTTTATTTTTTCATATATTTCAATATGAATTGTTTTAACTTCTTTCAATGAATGTATATTGCTAGCATATTAAAGACATAAAATCTTTCAATTTTGCTGTAAATGTTAAAAATCAAAGTTGCTGTAACAAAAACAATATAATTTGTAATCAAGTTGCCTAATACAGTATGCAGGCAAAAATGTCACATTCTACGGAAGTGAAAAACTTGAAGAAAAGCCATAATTATCTAGATTAAGGAACAAGCTCATGCTCTTGGCTGGTGGTTCTCAAAGCATGGTCCTGAACCTGAAGCCTCAGCAACACATAGGAACTTGTCAGATACTCAAGTCACCCAGCTACCCAAGACCTGTATTTGACAAAATCCTCAGTGATCCTGAGCTGGCTTAAGTCTGAGAACCACTGCTTTACACAATCATGCTACTGGAGGAAGCCCGCAAGCAAGCCACTTGCTGTTTTGGTAATTAATACAAAATTTATATAAAGCCTATTTTGAAATCTACCCCATACTGTTTCAATTCAAAATTGTTTGCAATGGCATTTTGCTTTAATGTGCATTTTTCCTATTATAAATTTCTCTCCCTAATCCCAGAACTTTGGGAGGCCAAGGTGGGTGCATCATGAGGTAAGGGGTTCGAGACCAGCCTGGCCAACATGGTGAAACCCTGTTTCTACTAAAAATACAAAAATTAGCCAGGCGTGGTGGTGGTGCCTATAATCCCAGCTACTCAGGAGACTGAGGCAGGAGAATCGCTTGAACCCAGGAGGTGGAGGTTGCAGTGAGCCCAGATCACACCAATGCACTCCAGCCTGG
This sequence comes from Saguinus oedipus, assembly GCA_031835075.1. NCBI lineage: Eukaryota > Metazoa > Chordata > Mammalia > Primates > Cebidae > Saguinus > Saguinus oedipus. The sequence continues at coordinate 169,140,234 of CM063172.1, read as the reverse complement.
GCGACAAAGCAAGACTCCGTCTCAAAAAAAAAAAAAAAAGTAATGATAACATGCATCTTTAAATCACCCATGACTGAAAATGTCATAGTCTTTTAGTAAGTTTCTCTAAAACTTACCATTATAAATGGGAAGTTTTGATTGAGAATTACAGTATGTATATTTTTTGATTCTTAAAGAAAGTACTTTAAATTCCTGAATATTGTAAAGTGTTCTGTCTATTACTCTCAGCCCACCAAAACTTCCTAAACATTTATCTTAACCCCAAGCAGTTAAAGCTTTAGCTTAGACATACATAAAATACTAATACATAGTTTTAGTCCAACGACAATTATTGGAAGATTCAAAAGACAATCTGCCAATGAAAACTGCCAACATCACTCAGGGTTTTTGTTTATTTATTTGTTTGTTTTTACCCTGTGGCTTTTAGAAAGGATTTGAGACAACTTATAGAAAATATGTGTACTGTTTAATCAAACAATACACAAAACCTTAAAATAAAATGAAGCTACCACGTCAGGGAAAATGTAAGTTCATTTGAGAGCCCATCCGTTGGGTCTATAACTGCTATGGTTGGGCCATGCATTCATTTGACCTTCCTAACCAGTCAAGGCAAATGAAAAACAAAGGCCCATGCCTTATCTTGGCTATGAGACGAAAACAAGCTAGTTACCAAGAGAACCAAAGATTTTTCTGAGTATGAAAGAAACTCTATGCAAGTATATATGAATAGTTAAAACTAGAGAACAAAGAACAAAGACCACTTCATTTATCGTTACACAATGTCCACTGTTATTCTCCTCCAGCATGAAAACAACGGGTATGTGGAAAGAAGTTTACCCTACCCACTTTGTTCCTTGAGGGCCATTGATAATTCTCTGTCCATTCGGTTTTCCATTACTACCAGGAAGGACTTTCCCTTCTACATTGGGTCTGCCATTATAACCTACACAGTACCAAAAATAAAAATAACAGAGCCTGGTAAATGCAGCATTTCCGGGAAGTTGGCTTCATACCAAACTATAAGTAGTAACACATCATTTCAAACAGAAGCTCTAAACAGAATTTTAAACCAATAGCTCAAATATAGTAGATTATGATAGTCTTAAATTATGAGTTCTCCATAACAAATATGAATGTCTGGTAAGAATACGGTAAAGTCACAATTTCTACCAATACTGCAGGAATGAGTGCCTCTGGCGTAAGTCAATTTGCCGTAGAAAACTTAAGACCTTAGTAGCTGTAGCTTTATTTTAGCCATGTGGAAAGTGGAGAAAGGAAGGGTTGGAAGGATAGAAAAAATTATGTCTAAAATGTACTAGATGCTGCCCCACTTTTCTCAGCATGTTAAACCGAACACAACTTTTTCCAGCTGACTCAGGTCCCAGTCATCAATCGCCAAGTATAAATGCACGATGCTGTCTCAAAGCTTGCTGAACGTTGTGGGGCTGCTTGAGAAGTATTTGCTCAGACAGGAAGAAGATACAGCAGCACCCTTGCAGTTGTCATTTCTGTCTGTCTCTGCCTCACATGGAAATATTTCTCATCAGCTCCAGCCTGTTCTGGTCCAGCCTTGACTCGGTAAAGAGCTTGGGCTTTCTGGCCACTACTTGCGATCAGACAGTTATTTCTCTCATTCCTTCATTTATGTATTAAATATTTATTGAGTTCCTGCTATGTACAAGGGAAAGCTGAGCTTTACATCTATTATCAAGGTGTTAGATTTGCCTAAAATAGTCAATCTGAGTGGAAAACTGACTTTGATAAGGGGCATTATTCTATGTCTTAACATTGTACAACGCATTGTACAGAAGAGCAAAAAAAAAAAAAAAAAAATACATTCATTCAAGAGTGTTCTATAAAGCCCCAATTACACGCAAGGAGAGTTTAAAGCACCACTGAACTGAATGCAAATTGATGGTAAATACCTCAAACCCTGTCCTGGACCTAGATTCCAGTTCATAGCTGACTTCCTTCAATCCTCTGTTACAGACACACAAGGCACACCTCTGCCTATGACTATTCTTTGTGACAATGATTTTTAATGTGCGTTTTCTGGAGGTTTTAGACAACATTCACTAATTGCGCGGAGCAATTCATACCTGAGATACTGAGTTTGTTTTGGGGTTTGTTTGGTTGAAAGTTTTGCATGCAGACGATGAAAACAAGAACAAGGTCAAGCCTCCATATGTATCTAACCAGCTACTACGGATCCCTTAAGCACACGTGGGCACATGAACAACCAGGAAGAACGTGAATTTGGCATCATGGTTGTGACACATTTTCACGGGTTAAGAGTGTATACCAACAAATTTAAAGAGGCAAAGTGACAGTGAAATGACTGTGGAATTAGAGGGAATATGAGTTAGTCACGGCTGTGAAATTTGGCCCTTTGGGATTGGAATGGCAGCTCTGCCACGCCCTAGCTGTCTGCCTTGGGGGAAGCCCCTCCAGCTTCCATCTGGAAAACAGGGGTAACAATGCAAACCCTAGAGACAGTTCAGAGGATGAAATTATGTCACATGTGCAAAGCTCCTAAAGGTGCTTGGACATAGTAGGTGCTAAATAAAACAGAATAAAAAGCTCTCCGGCATTGCCATGAACACTACTGAGCACCTTAAAGAAAGACCGTTTGAAAAAATAAACTACCTTGTCTGTGAGAAGGTCTGGCAGGCTGGCGAGAGAGAGGGTTTCGGAATCTGGCGTGCATCATCCGCTGGCGCAGGGACAGCATCGGGGTGGTGGAGGAGTGGCTGGGTGGGGAGCGTGTGGTGTACTGCGGCCAGGGGTGGGTGCCCGCGACCGGGCTTGCGGTGGCAGCGCTGCGAGACGGCGGTCGGGAAGGGAGGTGGGAGGCCCTGGGGGGACTGCCTGGAGGTGGAGGGAGAGGTCGCTTCGCAGGAGCCAGGCTCCCTCCGCGAGGAGCAAGAGCGATGGCAGGCTCCCTCCCGTCCTTGGCGAAGCTCCCATCGGCGTATTTGTCTCCCCTGGGAGTGGAGGAAGAGGGCCACTTCCGCACAGAGGAAGACAGAAGGTCTTCCTTCCCGCCTTTAAAAATCCCCACGTCTTCCTCCTCGTCCTCCTCCTCGGCCGAGACCGACTGCTGGGATTTGGAGGACAGGGGCCACTTGGAAGGAGGCTCCGACTTCCCGGGTGTGGCCTGGATCGCGCCCTCCTCCTTATGCCCCGCGTAGGGCGATGCCCGGCCTGGGACCGGGGCCCGAAAGTGGGGGCCGCTGGGCCGGCTGGGCCTAGCTGGGGAGCTCGCATGTCCGCGCTGGGACCTGTCGTCGCCACCGGCACTTGCGCCCATCGGAGACTCCATCCGCTGCTTGGGAACAGCCCGCACATCCTGGGCCTCCACTTCTGTGCTGTCGTTGTCATAGCTGTCCCGGCCATCCTCATCCTGGTTCTGGAGGGCCGAGGGGAGCACCCCTCGGGAGCTCGCCGTGTAAGGGTCAGAGGAGGTGTGTGAACGGCCCTGCCACGTGGGGAGGCGCCGCCCGGCCTGGGCCTGTGCAGGCCTGGGCTGCGAAGGTGACCGCCCCGTGTCTCTGCTCGGGGGGGCCGGCTGGTTCTGGGACGTGGAGACAAGAGGAGGGGGCTGCTGTTCTGGGGCCCGGCCAGGTGTCGTCCTTCTGAGAACACTGGGCCCGGAGTGGTGCTGTGGCCGCACTGCGGGCGGACGAGCAGGGGATACGTGGCGGCCTATGGACCCCGGCTGCGCTTTGGGAGAATGTCCCTCCGTGTCCGCGTCTGTGCTCTGTTGAACGTCCTGAGCCTTGGAGGACAGTGTGGAGTATTTGCCCTGAGGATGAGCATCTGCCTCTGCGGATTTGGGGTTCTCTGGGATGGGCTCCTTCCGATGCAGGCTGGCTCCTCTCTGAGGGCTTCTCCTTAGGGCCTCCCAGCCTCGGGAGATGGGCTGCCTGGAGGAGGAAGACACGCGGTTGTTGACAACGGTGGCAGGAAGCGGCTTCTCATCCTCCTCGTCTCCATGGATACCTGATCCAAGCCTAGGGTGGGAAGCGGGGTGAGAGTGAACCCTGGAGTGGGCTCGGGAGGGCACAGTGGACTGTGGGGAGCTGGAGGGCTGCAGCCGAGGGCCCCGCCCAATGCCGAACCTGCTTGGAGCCCTCCCATTGGCAGCAAAGGGCTTGTGTCTGAGCGAATGGAAGTGTCCAGAGGCAGGCCGGGTTCGCAGCGTCTGGGCGGTGGCCTCCGCCTGCCTCCCGCTGTCTTCCGTGTCACTGTCACCGTCGCCTTCGCCATCAGAAGCCTCCGCTCCCTCAGACGCCTGCGTCCTGGAGGAGAGACGAGAAGAGACCGAGGAGGACGTGGCGGACCGCGATGGCGAATTGGAGTTGGTGGCTGGGGCATCCTCGCCATCCTTCCCGCCCCTAGAGAGCGGAGGGCCCAGGTGTGGCTGGGTGGGCAGCAGCCGAGATGATCCCCCATGGGGTGGAGAAAGTCTTGAGGGTGGGGCGGAGGCACTGGAATCTTCCTCTGCGGCCCCTGAATGGGGGGTCCTCCGAGCCGGTAAGGCTGGCTTTGCGCCGGGGTACACGGAGCTTCTGTCGCGCAGAACGCTGGAGGGGGACAGGCGGCTGGGGGACAGGGCTGGCCGAGGCTGGCCAGAGGCACCTTTGGGGTGGAGGGAGCCCACAGCTAGCTTGTCTTCGTCTGAGTCCACTGAGTCATTGTCATTAAGGCGGGCAGGCAGGGAAGGACGGTGGGAGGTGCCCTGGGTGGCCGCGTGGTGGGCAGGAGAGGCCGAAGCGGCGGGGGCGGTCCCTGGGCGGGGGTGGGTGGCTGGGGAAAAGCCAGGCTTATCCACGTCTTCCCTTCGGGGCAGGGCTGGCATCCGGGCCCTCACCGCAGTCCTGCCGGGAGCAACCACCGAGTGGCCGTGTCTACTTGGCGGTCTCAGGGGCCGTTTCTGGTCTTGGGTGTCCGAGGGTGATGTGGGCGAGTCCTCCTGGGAACCCAGCTCCTCCTTTCCGGTGACTTCTGTCGACTGAAGATCCAGCTCCTCTGCCTTCTTAGCGCGAAGCTGGGGTTTTAGGGATGCCCCACCATTGGCCAAGATTTTGTTCTTCAAGTCAAGGAGAAGGTCCTTGGCATTTCTCCCCGGAGAAGCAGGAGCTCTGGGTGAAGGTGAGGAAGGCTCGGGTTTTTCGGGCTTCCCATTGTCCTCCGTGTTCTGCTGAACATCCACCTTACTGGCTGCAATAGATTTTAAAGAACTGCCTGTCAAAGAAAAAAACTCAGAAGCCAAGGCGGAGGTGATACAAAGTATTTAAGACAGTGTATGGAGGCATTTCAGATCAGTAGTCATGATGAACAACTTCTAATTCCCTAGAACACTGGAAACTTATTTTTTCAATGAAAGCATTCTTTTTAAAACTTATATTTTGCTTTAAGTAACCAATACAGTCCTAGAAAATATACATGAATTGAATCTCTATTAAACTAGGCTATGCCACATCTTATTTGAAGAATTTCTGAAGTGAGTACTTTGAAGTAACTCATTATTTTATAAATGCAAAATCTTATATAGGATTTTCTTAATATAACTGATTGTCAGTGTATTACAAATGCATTATAATAACTGTATTTAATAGGCAAGAAATACGAATATACCTGGTGCAAATTGCTGAATAATCTATACTCAAAGTGACAGGGTAACGTGTGAGTGAGTAGCAACCCATCTGTAATTTTTAAGGCATTACAAAAAGTTCCCTCTTCCCATAACATGTCCTTGCCTGCTTCCTCCTTCTCATTTAAAATTCCATTAATAACGGACACATTTTTAATTCTAAAATAGGACTTAAACTAAAAAGTCTCCTGGGATAGGCAATCATGTTAAATGTACTGTAATCACCCTGTCTTCAGCACAGACTGACTGAGGGGAGAGGAATCTGTATTGCAGTGAGAGAGCCAGAGGGGACAAATGTCATCCATGTCACAGATTTTTCCACGACAAGATTGTCTAATATTGCAGTATACCATGGGTCTCCACAGCACAAAATGAAGGAAAAGCTGCCAATATCCAGATAAATGTGAGGAAATAGAAAAGAAGACACGGTCCAGAAGCAGTCCTCTCCAGCTGTGGATCTTGATTAACTTGCTGGGTTTCGATACTGATCAGGTAAGCTGGACGACTGAAATCCTTCTGACTACTACTGCATTTCTCAATAATGGAATACAAATCAAAATTTTTACTTTTATTTTTACATTTTACTTTTTAAAAAAAATTTTCGATTCACGGATTGCACGTGCAGGTTTATTATGTGAATGTATTGCATCGTGGTGAAGCTTGGGCTACTAGTGAACACATCACCCAATCAGTGAATATTGTACCAGTGGGTAATTGTTTTAACCCTCACCCGTCTCCTGTCCTCTCTGCTTTTGCAAACTAAAAAATTTTAAATCTATATGGAAATTGAAGAGCATTAATAAAGAAAATGTCACATTACCATTTGTAAAAATGTTCTTTCCCTCACACCACAAGCACAAAATTAAATAGTGCCATCACATGAATCCTATAATTAATACACTAATAATACTGCAATAATTATTAATGTTATCAACAATCAGTAACATTTTAGTCTTTGAGAAGACTAATTTCTAAAGAGAGCACAAAAATATTTTAAAAATCAATATGTAGCTTAGCCTGGAAAAATCATCTGTTGAGCAGTTCCAAACTCAAGAGCATGATTCAAAGGAACACAAAACAAACAGCAGGAATGTGGAGAGAGAGAGAAGACGGCCACAGACACACGGTGCTTACTTGCTGGCATAGCGACAATGAAGGCTTTGGAGTGAGGTCCCAGGCCTCTCCTGTTTGCGGCCCGGATTTTGAAAAGATAGCGCTCCCCAGGCTGCAGGCCATCCACCAGGGCAGAAGTCGTGTCTCCAGGATAGGTGAGAGACTTTGCTCCAAATGGTTTGAGAGCCGGGGCATATGAAAGAATATATTCTGAAATGATTTGGCAGATGGTTGGAAGGAGGAAACTGAAAACAGTCCTGTGTCCAGCAGACAGACTGTGGGCAGGATGAATTAGAACGTGCATTACTAAAATTAATACGCTAGCAATGCACGCCAAGTCACCAGCTGGAGCATGAAAACACAGCAGAAAGCAAACTCACATTCTTTCGGGCACCTAGACAGGGCTGTATATTTAATTAGCTGACACTTGGCTATTTTAAACAAATTAAACATGAAAGGCAGGAGGCCAGTCTTCACACAATTTCCCCCAAATTTATACACTGTTGGGTTTCTAAACTTGTATTTATTTACTAATTTTCTGTGATGGAATATATCCTGATAGAAGAAACTAAGGGAAACTGCTAGGAATTGATCCTAAATAGCTTCTGACACCTTCAAGTTTCACTTTATTAACCTGGGTTATTTTTATTAGCACGTTTAGCCAGAAAAATTCCATATTTGAAATATAATTTTATTTTTGTAGGAATTATAAAAGCTCTTAGTATAAGCTGATAAAGATATTTCACAGTATTTTAGAGCTGTGAAGAAAAGTTGCTAAGTAAAAGATTTATGTGATATTGAATGTTTCCATCTTTAATTGGCTCTATCTATAATCATATAATAACCCTGAATTTAGAAAACCATAGCAAATTCAGTCCAAGGAACTAAAATATGTCTATGCTCACATCAAAGTATCATAACATAAGGGAATCATATTTTAAAAAATAATTTTCACCTTCAACTAAAAACTGTCATGCCTATTTTCCTCTCAACGCATTCAAGATTTACAAAACATCAAATTAATATGAGTAAGGGCTCTGCGCAGTTGCTTGCGCCTGTAATCCCACCATTTTGGAAGGCTGAGGCAGGCAGATGGCTTGAGGTCAGGAATTCAAGTCCAGCCTGGCCAACAAGGTGAAACCCCCACCTCTACTAAAAATACAAAAAGTAGCCTGTCATGGTGGTGTATGCCTGTGGTCCCAGCTACTTGAGAGGCTGAGGCAGGAGAATCACTTGAACCCAGGAGGCAGAGGTTGCAGTGAGCCGAGATCCCACCATTGCACTCCAGCCTGGACAACAGAGTGAGACTCTGTCTCAACAAAGAAGGAGAGAAAAAGACAAAGAGAGAAGGAGAGAAGGAGGGAGGGAGGGGGAGAGAGAGAAAGAAGAAAGAAAGAAAGAAAGAAAGAAAGAAAGAAAGAAAGAAAGAAAGAAAGAAAGAAAGAAAGAAAGAAAGAGAGAGAGAGAGAAAGAAAGAGAGAAAGAAAGAAAGAGAGAAAGAAAGAGAGAAAGAAAGAGAAAGGAAGGAAGGAAGGAAGGAAAAGAAAAGAGAAAAAGAAATGAGTAGGAACTAGAATCACAGAAAAGTCAGAAATTATCAGGAGCATGGATGATCTTTTCTTTTCCCTTAGCTCCAATCTTTAAAAAGTACATTCATTTAAAAAAAAACAAAACTTTTAACCAAAAATGCTTTTGCAGCATTTGTCTGGAAAAAAACAGCATTCATTTCTCATTGAAAATCATCAAACTTGTCATTTGTGGTGGTCAAAAGTAAGAATTAAGAAAGCCCATTGTCTATAAAATGTTGTGATTCAAATTTTAAAATAAATTAAATCCATCTGGAGAAGAAATTTAGCTATGTCGAAGTATATTCTCCATTATGCTTTGTATTTCTTGTACATAGAAAATGTGCTGCTGTAATTATTAATTTTAATCTCACCACTACACCCTTCTGAAAACTAAGCAGGATTAAGATACATGAGTTCTTTTGGACATAAACTTAGTAGCTGTTATTATTTCTGGCAATATTTAATTGACTATCATGGAACTTCTGTCACCAAGGAATGGTAAACATAAACTAAGATGAGGAGAGAGGAAGGATGCATAAGTAGCATGGTAATAAAGTTACTAGAGGTGCAATAATTACCTTTTTACTTTTTAACTAAGAAAAAGTTGTTAGCCAGAAAACGTCTTTATTCAATTTTCAGAGGTCTTCTCAGCAGCACAACAGTACTTAATGTGGAGGGAGTTAAAGTTCAAATTGTTGAAAAAAGAATGAATTAAAACAAGCTTGTTTGACCTGTGGCCCACGGGCTGCATGCAGCTCAGGACAGCTTTGAATCCAGCCCAAAACAGATTCATAAACTTTCTTAAAATATTATGAGATTTATGCATGGACCTTTTTTTTTTGAAAGCTCATCAACTATCAGGAATGTCAGTGTATTTTATGTGTGGCCCAAGACAATTCTTCTTCCAATGTGGCCCAGGGAAGCCAAAAGATTGAACACCCCTGATTTAAAGGGACTAAATTAATATTTTTCTCTTCACTTGTTGTGGATTTATTCCAATGGCAAAAAAAAAAAAAAAGAAAGAAAGAAAGAAAAAGAGAGAGAGAAAGAAGAATAGTACAATCCATTTTTTTTTAAAAAAAAAAAAAAAGGAAAAAGCATTAAGTATAGAAAATACAGTTCCACATCTACCTTCCTTAACTTCTATTATTTCACAAAAAGACATCCAAATGGCAGCAAAGATAGCTTTTGGATGAATATAAAAGAGAACCATGGGCTGGGTGTGGTGGCACACACCTGTAATCCCAACACATTGGGAGGCCAAGGCAGGTGGACCACGAGGTCAAGAGATGGAGATCCTGGCCAACATGGTGAAACCCCGTTTCTACTAAAAGAAATACAAAAAATTAGCTTGGCGTGGGGGTGCACACCTGTAGACCCAGCTACTCAGGAGGCTGAAGCTGAGGCAGGAGAATTGCTCGAACCTGGGAGGAGGAGGTTGCAGTGAGTGGAGATCGCGACACTGCACTCCAGCATGGCGACAGAGCAAGACTTCGTCTCAAAGAAAAAAAAAAGAGAGAGCCACTCAGTGTTTTCAATTAATAAATTCTCAAAGGAGATTAGTAGTAATTTTCTGGATTTCTTTAAGCTTACAAACACATTTTATAGATCTGGACATAGTAGACTTAGAGTTGCCCCTAAAATCTAATGACAATAAAAGTTATTTCTTTCTTGAATAAAACATCCATTCCTTCCTACCCTTACAGTACATCTGTAAGGTAGTGCCAGAAGAAACTTCAGCATGGCTGTTTAAAATGTCTCCAAACAGATTCTGAAAGGTTCTTAAACACTTTTGTGTGTTTATTTAGTATTCTCAACAGACTATTTTAAAATTTAACTAGTTGTAAATATTGTACTCTATTTTTATTCTTTAAAATATCTAGTTTCTTTTGCTATTTTGGTGTTATGTTTTCCTTGACATCAATAAGTACATAAACAAACAAATGGTGACAAATAGGGAAATTCATTTTCCAGCAATTATTACTTGCGTTTTTCAAACCCATTAAATGTATCTATTGTCCCATTAAAGATATTGATGGTTCTCCAGGATTCCTACTGACTCCTGCTCTTGTGATCATCCTAGCACAATGAAAAGACCCATAGCATGAAAACCAGGGTGCCGTTAGATGGGGAAAGGTTATGCTGTCACACCCATGCAATGAAAAACATATTTCCCAACAGCAACAGCAAAAAGCCTTCATACTTTATAGGAGGATGAAAATAATGATCACATTCTTGACTGCTTGGATCTTGGGCAATGAAAATCTTGCATGAGATATTCTTGTCCCTTGGGTGAGCACCTCTTGGATGTATGTTTCTTCCCTATTTCGTTATCAGTCAACAAAGCCATAAACAGAAGCCATGTTTATCAGAATCAATGCATCTTACAGTTTAGAGAATGAGATTCCTACCTTTCACTTTCCCCTCAGTCTCTGGTAGCGCATCCCAAGATGCAGTGACAACTGTAGGTTTGCCATTGACCGGCCAGACGTTCAAGTTTTCAGGAGCTGTGGTAGGAGCTACAAAATAACAAGGAATGAAACATTTTTAAATGCCTTAGTGGACGTTCTAGATGTAAACAGCACATGATCTTTAGGTGCACATTTTTATTATTGAAGAGCTACTGCGTTGACTTTTATTATACGTGAGAGAAAATCCCACACTGGTTCTTTGTGTGATATAGTGATTTATGTCACTGCAACCAATTCATTTAGTGAGTTGAGACATATCTAGGGAAATGCTCTTAGTAATTCAGAGTTTCTTTCATTGCCTAATGTTAAAATATACAAGGAAGATTAAGATCCAGTTCCAACTTCTTCTTAGCAAAACTTTGGAAGACATAGTTTAAGAGAAAAGAATGGTAGCCTTAGATACAGACCAAAATTTTTCCCAGAATCAAATGCCACCTCAGCCTCAGGAAAGGAGAGGCTCTCCTACATACGAGAGTCATGCATTACCCGGGGGCAATCACACATACGGTGGGGTCTGATGCATACTACACACTGGGACGCAGTGTGCTCCACACATCAAAACAACATGAATAACAGGCTAGTGGAAAAGACCAACAGATGGTCCCTTAACTCCTTTGCATTTATGCACAGACGCTCTACCAAAATCTAGGCTTAATGTGACTCAAAAATACCCATGCTGGCCTTTGTCACTATTGACATCTTACATTGTCTTTAAATCTTATTTTGGGTGTAATTTCCAAACTGAAAATTCAAAGGCCATTTAAAATACAGACCAGATTCTGGTGTTCTTTGGAAGACTGATGTACTCCATTTGCCATCTCTTTCACCCTGTGAAATACGGACTGCAAATTCATACACGGTGTCTGGAATCAGGTTCTCAATCAGCACCCGCCTGTTAGTGATCTGCTTGTAATCCCACCTGGCCAGTTCTCCCTTCTCTCGATACCGCACGGTGTACTGCCTATAAGCAAACACAACACAATGATCTATCCAAATTCTCTGCATCTCATCACTAGATGTCTTGCTGTTTTTCCTTCCTCATAAGTGATGACTTTGGGAAGTACATAGTAAAATCAAAGAGGAGAAAAATAAACTTTTGACTGTTACTGGCGCAGAGAATCTGCTTAAGTTCCAAGTAAAGTTGCCTAAACTAGGAGAAAAAAACAGAGCTTAGTGTCTTTTTAAGACCAAAAACTCTTACTGCTCAAAAGAGCAAGCAGAGATTATAAAGGGAAGGGAGAGAAGGGAGACGGTTTTCATGAGGCAACTACCTTATCAGGGATGTGTGTGTGTGTGTGTGTGTGTGTGTGTGTGTGTGTGTGTGTGTGTGTATTTGTGTCTACTCAAGGCACCAATAGGGACCAGAACTGGCCCAGGGTAACTCAGCTCTCCAGAAAAGAAAGACAAAAAAGACTCATTTCATGCCAAATCAGGCATGTTTTCCATAGGTTCAGGTGGAATGGAACACGTGGTTTTGAGTAGACTTATTACCATGACAAGGAGCAAAAATGTGAAACAAACAGAGCAGGATGGAGGAGGCTGCTCTGGAACTGGTGCATGGTCATGGGGAGAGAAGTGCAGTATGACCAAACACGGACAGCCTAGCAACCCCAGACAGCAGACACCCTCAACACACTCAGAGCTGCAAACGCCATTTATTAGATTCTCTTTCAAGGAAATTGTCTTGTGGACTCTTTGCAGCAGAAAGCCTTTGATGCATTAAAAATGTGCTTTTTTTTGTCAGAAGATTTCAGTTGAAGACATGGCACACCAATTAACACAGGAGTTCCTCTAAGAAAACTCCAGCCTTCTGTGGTTTCAGCAAGATGTTGGAAATCAAAGTTCAATGGTAAAAGGAACACTTTGTGTTGAAGAGGACCATATGGCTAGGGAGAGAATTGCCATGAATCTTCTGGGGGCTTTCAAAAAAAGCAGACATCATTTTTACTAGCAGACAGTAAAGAAAACTATATATCTAACGTGAATAATCATTTTTACATATATGGATGTGTATAATGTCACCATTATATCCCATCCATCTTAAACTATTCCCCTTTCCTGGTTGCAGAGAGGTTGAAAAATTATCTTTTTTTTTTTTCTTTTTTTTGGAAAGAAGAAAAGAAAGAGAAAAAAATGAGTGAAGGAGAGGAAGAAAGAGGAATAAAAAGAGGGAGAGAGAACGGGAATATTGCTTTATTCTAAAAATGGGTATTAATAATGGCAGATCAATATTTTGTGTATTTAAAGTGGAGAATGTATATTTTGTGTCTTTAAAATGGAGAGCTCTATAAATATTTATTAAGTTTACTTGTTCCGGATCTGAGTTCAAGTCCTGGTTGTCTTCATCAATTTTCTGTCTCGTTGAGTCTAAATCTCTTTATGGGTCTTACGTATCTGGGTGTTAGGGTCGTTAGCTCTTATTGTTGCATTGATCCTTTTACCACTGTATCTTTGTTTCTTTGAAATCTATTTTATCAGATGCAAGAATTGCAACTCCTGCTTTTTATTTATTTATTTATTTTTGCTCTCCATTTGGTTGGTAAGTCTTTCTCCGTCCCTTTGTTTTGAGTCTTTGTGTATCTTTGGATGTGAAATGGGTCTGGTTGTAGCATACCATTGGGTTTTGCCTGTATCTTTTGATTGGGGGATTTAGTCAACTTAAAGAAAAATTAATACATAATAACCAGGCCACCACATCTGTGGCTTTCTTTTGGTTATGTAATGTATTTAGTCATTGAACAGATAAAATTTGGATAGCTATATTAATCTACCACTAACAAGAAATGGTGTTCACTAGTGGCCTTTTAACATAAAAATACTTTAATCTTATGATTGGTTTGTCTTTTATTGGTGTTGCAAATGAATATTAAATCCAGAACAGCATAACATCATGGTTTAAGAAAAAATAAGGTGCATTTTGTTATGTATAAAATGAGCCAGATATGAAGCAAGTCAGTGTTCAGCAAAGCCTAATGAGGAACTACTAAGTGTAACGCATTAGACAATTGTCCACACTCTACATAAAGTCCGTCCTACAGTGACCCTTCCTGGATAACAGGAGGGATGGTGAGACTGGGCGCTGTGCGTGAACAGAATGTCAATGAGAGAAAGCAAAATACAAATGGGGCAAAGAAAGAAATGGAATCTAGGAAATATCCAGACACAGGATAATCTCTGAGCATGTGAGGTGTGAGTTCCTGCTGTGTGTATTACACACAAGGTCCTGGTCACATCTGATTTGTGGGAAATGTGTGACCACACTTATGTTTAACTAGGTTGTCACAGAGTAGTTACTACTCAGCCACAAAAGAGGCCAGCATTCACGTCAGTCAGAAAATAAAATCATGAAATACATGATTTTATTTTTCAGGCCCAGAAAAATCCCATCTCTCATACATAAAGACAAATAAATAAGCAAAAGCACCTTGATGCAACAACTTTCTTCTGTCTTTCCAGAACGGGATCCACCCAGGACACAAGCACAGACTGGGATGACATGACCCGGACGCTGATGTCGTCAGGAACATCCAGCTCATCCTCTTCTGAAATGACAATGGGCCCCACAGAAAGGCTTTCTCTCACAATGGGCTCTGCTCTGAGCTCCTCAGACCTTGACAGGCCATTATTCACCCTGTATAATTTTTAGATTGCTTGTGTGTAATGTAGACAAAATGAAATTGATAGAAAGGTAAACAATTATTTGATTGGTCAGCACAAGAAAAATAAAAATCTCCATCTTGCTTTTCTTAAATACAGGCTAAAAAATGAGCATTTCACTTTAAAAGCTGCCCAACCCAATTGACATAGCAAACAGTACAGAGGGGATGCTTTGCCCAGATGAAAGATGGTCCAAATACCTCAGTGTTTTCTCAATGTACACTGTAAGTTTCTGGAAAATAATAACATTTTTATGGGAAGCAAAAGTTTAGGAGAAGGAAAGTTCAGCTCACATTTCCTCAATGATCGTGGCATGAAATGAAAATTCTGGTTCAAGCAACCACAAGATTCACATTGGGTTTGATGTCCTCACAGTTTAGAATGTATGAGTCCAAGACAGATTAAAACACGTTCAGATATGAACTTGAAGTCAGTTTGCCAATGTCTTAGAGAGATTTCTCTTTGTCATCAATAGAACATATCACAGTCACAAAGCTCGTAGTCTTAGTTCAAAAGACTCAGAAGAGATCTTCTATATTATTCTATAATCTCTCAGGGTTTTGTTTATGTTAGTTTTTTGTTTCATTTTTTCTTTTCACTTTTCAGGGACCATGTTTCAAAAAGATGTGAGTTTTGCTACCAGCAGAGGAAGGTGAAAATATTTAGCCTGCTAGAAAAGTGATACAGGGACTTATCCTATGGCAGCAATTCATCAATAATAAGAGTGAAACATTGTATTTGTGGAACTTCACACAAGGTAAAAAAGTATAACTTTCATTTTATGTTGTGAATTCATGAAAATAATTATGTTGTAGATTGCCTCTTTAAATTAAGATAGGTGGTCCAGAAAAGGTATCTGTCATTCGTTAATATATCAGGAATACTGATAATGTCCGTGAAGGGACGTGGGAAAATGTAACTATGTGGAGAATGATCAGGCTATCAGCAAACCACTATGATGCTTTTTCTGAGGATTCCCAATACCATTTTAATGCAAATATAGCTCAAATAACATTTGTGTGTTTATCTTGCATGCACCACCTCCCACCTGCTCTTCCTTCTCTCTCACTTCATTCAGTGCATTACCCAGGGCAATTTATACTTGGGTGAGACTGCACCTTTACTGGAATGAACTCTTGGCTGCTCCTATCATGGCAAATCTACTGCACAGTGAAGCGGCTCGAAATATACAATGAGATGTATTCCATCACAAGAGCACTCCAGCCTATACATATAAAAGCAGTATGCTAGGCCAGGCACAGTGGCTCACACCTGTAATCCCAACACTCTGGGAGCCTAAGATAGGCAGATCACCAGAGGTCAGGAGTTCGAGACCAGTCTGACCAACATGGAGAAACCCCGTCTCTACTAAAAATACAAAAAATTAGCCAGGTGTGGGACGCATGCCTGTAATCCCAGCTGTTCGGGAGACTGAGGCAAGAGATACGCTTGAACCTGGGAGACGGAGGTTGTGGTGAGCCAAGATTGCACCATTGCACACTCCAGCCTGGGCAACGCAAGTGAAATTCCATCTCAAAAAAAAAAAAATGCAGCAGCATGCTTACACCCAAAATGTGACCACATCTGCCCTGTTATCTCTTTTAGCCTCAATAGAATTCATGTATTTCATCATTTGAAAACAGCATTGCATTCACACCAGGCTATGGTTCGACCAAATGCATCCTTAGAAACATACCTGAAATCTTTCGCTTTGTTAGGGCAGCCCTGTAGACTGGTTGGCTCCGGCCCTGGGAGTTCATGGACTGCAGGGAGACCACATACACGGACTCCGAGGCTGCGGACCAGGGAGGGAGGGATGAGATTCTGACTTGGATTTCTCAGGAACACACATCCCCTGGGGGTGGAGGCAGGTCTCTGCATCCCTCCTCCCCTTCCTTTTTCCCATTTCATCTTTCTGGGGGCATTCCCTCTTCTTGAGGACAATGAACGGTGAGCTCAAGAACTGCAGGAATTAAACTCAAAAAGAACACTATGATGTTAGAAAATGGGCAACTGATTTTTACCAGTACTTCCTGGAAAATGGGTTTCTATCTCATCAATGTCAAAAAGAGATAATCAAAAAGAAAACAAACTCATCAAAAAGAGACACGTGCTTTAAAAAAGAAAAGAATAACACGTTTACCCACATAATTTGCCCAATTTCTTTCTACTTCCAAAATTGAGAAGAGAGGGTTACTCTGTTTTTATCTGTTATCAGAAACAAAGAAAAGAAAGCATAGCCAACGGTGCAGCATTATAACCCAGGTCTTTGCTTCCCTGTGGAGTGCTGTGCCCTTCAAAACTAAAATCCTCAAAACAGAGTCTCTGAAGATTTGCTAACAGCAAATGGAAGACTTCAAATGTACCCCTTATTTCTGGATGGTTCTTTCAGTCAGTTCCTGCCCCACCCTCCGAGGGTCCCACTAGCCTGCAACTTAACCTGAACTTGAAAACCGGACAGTTGGTCCTTGAACAACACAGGTTTGAACTGTGCAGATCCATGTTATACGTGGATTTTTTTCAACCAGATGCAGATAGGATTGTATTCCAGAGACGCCAAACCCAAGCACAGGGAGGGCCAGCCTTTGCTATATGTGGATTCTGCAGGGTCTCAAGACTGCACGGATTTGGATATACTCAGAGAATGTTGGAACCGATCCCAGTGTACACCAGGAAGCATTGTATTTGGAGAAAAAAAAATGCGATGATGGAACAAAACTTCTCCTCTCAATTACTAAGGAATCATAAAGTCTGAGACCAAGGTGAAACCTTTTTATTTTCCTATTTGACCTTCTTATCTTACATATAAGGACATAAAGCCCTAACAATCGAGTGACTTGCCCAGGGTCACACACTTACTCATAATCTACTCTGAATCCAAAACTACCAATGCCTCACTCCAGACTCTGAGCAAGGCTCCTGTTGCAGCTTTAATCGTTTCAAGAATAAAAATGAGGGAATCTGGCCTGTTTATAGTGCTGATAGTTATATTATAGGTAGGACCTAGGTAAGTTAACAGAGGTGACACTAAGATTCTAAGGGGAGCTAAGAGCGCACATGTCTCCTTCAGGCACTGCACACGTTCAGATGGCAGCAGGAAATCACCCTTTTGTCTCTACAATCATGTGGTGCTAAACATGAAAGAAGACTCTTGTTCAAAATTCTCACACCAAGGGACTGTTTATGGAGAGTGAGCTGCTGTAGAAGGATCAGAGGTTTCAAGGGAAAAGGATAATATTTGGCAGTCTGCTCTCTACACAGAGAGAGTGGGTGACATTCTAGCCATAAATGAGTAAATTATTTATTCGGAGGCACTCGGCACTCACCTCTTATTCTACTAGAAGATTTTAAAATGCATGTTTTATAAAATGGAGGGAATGGTTTGTAACACCTGGATGCACAGAGTATCAGACTAAGCTTCTATGTGGAGGGGTCACTTCAGAGCTGTTCATGACTCAGTGCTATTGATGATGGAATCTCGCCAGAAGTAAACAAACAAACGGCCATTCAATCTCACAGTCCAGGGACACATGTAAGTAATTAAACGAGGAAAGCAGTGTCCCATCATTTCTCAAGAACCACCAAGAAACGAATAATTTCCCACAACTGAAGTTCATATATGCCTTCAATGTATTTCTTAAAGTTCTGAGATTTTTTTTTATGTCCAGATTTCTTGATTTGCTGCACTCTTGAAACTAAACTTGGCCCAAAGTTATCGTTAAGAAAAAGTTTTATTCGGCATGGCAGTAAACACAATGACAGCACTCCCCTGTGCTGAGCTTCTCAGGTGCACTTCTTCACTGAGTCTTAACAAAGCCCCACGCAGAAGCTACTGTTGTTGTCTTCGCTTCACAGGCAAGGAAACAGGCCCACCCAGGTCTGCAGGTGTTGAAGCCTGGCTCTCAATAACTGCAGATGAGGCCCTGGCCCCCCAGCAATCTGTCTCTTCCTCATAGAAATATAATGAACATGCAATGGTGTTAAGATGGGCGTCTTTCTGTGCCCCTGATTACTGAATAAACAGGGGAAATGGGCTGGATGAGTTGGCTCATGCCTTTAAGCCCAGCACTTTGGGAGGCCAAGGTGGGTGGATCATTTGAGGTCAGGAGTTCGAGACCAGCCCGGCCAACAGGGTGAAACCCTGCCTCTATTAAAAATACAAAAATTAGTGGTGCATGGTGGCAGGTGACTGTAGTCCTAGCTACTAGGGAGGGTGAGGCAGGAGAATCACTTGAATCTGGGAGGTGGAGGTTGCAGTGAGTTGAGATCATGCCATTGCACTCCAGCCTGGGTAACAGAGTGAGACTGCGCCATCAAAAAAAAAAAAAAAAAAAAGAGGGGAAATGAATTCCCAAAATGGCCCGAACATCATCATCCCAGTGACCGCAGGCACCCCCAGTCAGTGCCATCACATTTGCCCACTTCTCGACCTCAAGTGTGTGATGGACGCAGCAATGGACATGACACAAATGTGCCCCCCAACTTCTACAGCTCCATGGTGACTTGCAGAAGGAAGTCCCTTGCTCCCTCTCAGTTCCTGTCCTGCTGTCTCCTCTCCCGCTGACAGTTCCATGGCCCCTCTAGCTGCAAGTTTTCTCCCAATTGCCACCTTCTCTGTGGCACCTCCTTTGATGGTAGGTTCAACAGTGGTGCCTCCTGGAATCACATCTGATGCATGAGATGCCTAGTTAGACGTATTCAGTGACAGAGAGTGGCTCACAGTTCGGCGCTCCACTGCAGGACCCAAGGCCCACCCCTCAAGTTTCCTTAGCATGTGACCACTCTGTGTAGTACCACGGGTTCCGCAGCCTCTCTGGTATGAACAGCTTGAAAATCCCATGCAGGATAAGTGGGTAGACAGGCTTCCCATGACACACCAGTTCCATTCCAACACTGCCCGGAGAATCCACTTCATCCCCATCCTGCACCCTCTTTTCCCTGCGATGGGGCAAGCTTCCAGGAGCCCTCCTCCTCACAGCACCTCTTACATCATTCACAGTAGCAAGTCCAGTGCTTTTTATGTATGAAAATTTAAGAGCTAACAAATTTTACCAGAATCCCAAGAGGCTGGCTGCCCTGTCCACCCAAGCGGGGACCAGAGCCCACCCCTTACCTCAATATTTCCAATATTTCCTCAAGTACAGGCAGCAAAAAACATCCTTCTACTATGTTCAAGTGAGTCAGCAGTTCACTATTGAAGAAATAAAATTTTAAAAAAAAAAACAGATCCAGCCAGTTGAAAAATTCGTTCATGCTAAATGACACTTTAGTGTGCGCTGTCCCTGAAAGGCTCAGAACAAAGCAATCTGTCCGTTTAAACAAAGCTCCCTTACAGCAGCGGAAATGCAAGACCAGGGACAACACTCTCCGGCTGATACGCGTGCAGGTAGAATTCGGCCTGCATCACCAAAGTAGAGCCCACTTACCCGTGTATGGGTGGCTCAGGAAGGAATGAATGACTGAAGGGTATACAGATTAGTCTGCAGCGTCAGGAGCTTGCTGCTAATACTACAGTCATACTTGACAAAGCACATCCAGCTTGAGTTTCTCCTTTTGCTTCGCGCATTTCCTTGGCATTTCATGTGCCACTGCAGCAGAGGGGTGGCTGGTCGCCTTTTTGCTTAAATAGGTCTGGAGTCCAGACTCTGGGCTGGCTTTGATGCTGTGCCTGGCTCTCAGCTGCCTGTGCCACCATGTGGAGACCACGCAAAGACACAGAACATCATGCGGCCAGCACCTGGAACACCCACCAGGCAGCAGAGCTCCTCCAAGACAGTCTTCAGCAGGTGGCTGAACAGCAACAAACAGAACAGGGACGCCCTGGGCTGTATCAGGGAAGGGATTGGATGTGACCATCCACCCAATGTCTCCACCAGATCAAATCCAAACTGCTGATATGCAGGGTAGAATTTGACTGGCATCACCAAAGTACAGCCAGTTTACCTGTGCCCAGGTAGCTGGCCTCAGAGGTCCTGAAGAGCACAGAACTGCTCCGAAATGAATGGCTGTGCCTTCTGCAGAGGAAGGCGCTCTCAGAACACTGAGGAGTGTGGGCTCACCAGGCTTCTGTCCAAGCCCGTGCTCTGTTTCCACGCAGCAGATTCCTGCCTCGGATGTTTCCTGCGCCCCCTGTTCCTCTCTGTGCACTCTGAAGCTCTCCTCCCAGGCAACTCTACTCTCTCCTCCTTTCCCACTCCCTTGTCTGGTCTCCCCATCTCAGTCTCACTGTCTGCCCATCCCTCTCCTTGTCTGAGGATTTTACCTTTTAAGACTAAGTAGACCCCAAGCAATGGGTGCCAGGCTGCTGTCTTAGCAGCGCCTCCTCACAGAACACACACAGCTGCCCCACCGAGCCCACCTCCTGCCTGCACACAACGTGGCAGGAAGCTGAGACACCTGCCTGCAGGCAAGGGAAGAGACCCCTCCAGGCAAAGGAAAAATCCCCTCCAAGTAGGAGAAGAGACCCCTCCAGGCAAGGGAAGAGAACCCTCCAGGGAAGGAAAGACACTTCTACAGATATAGAAAGACACCCCTATAGGTAAGGAAAGAGAGCCCAGGTCTTGCTGGAATCTTCCAGAGGGCCCAATAAATCACATCCTCTTCATTTCTTAAGTGCTGAACTGATTAGGAAATGCCAGCATAGCCAATTGTGGGGGCTGAAAGCCTTATGACAGTAGTAAGAAGCAAGTTGGAGAATATGGGGCAAGTGTACTTTACATGAAACCCAGAATTAGGCTCTCCACCCAAGCAGCCCTGGGCCCTGTGTGCGCTCTCTGTGGCCCAGCTTCCACATGAGGGGCAGAGAAGAAGGGGCCCAGCCATGCTTACCCCAAGCTCCTTCCAACCCACCTATAAGAGAACCAGGGAGCAGGGGTGAGACAGCTCTCGCACTCTCCTCAGGCAGGAGGCATCAGGCCTGAGGGATGAGTGTGCCCCTCAGAGCCAGGCCTATGTCTGCTACCCAAGCTTATGGATGAATAAGGCCTGCAAAGATCAGGACTCCCTCCAGGCCAGAACAAGCAAAGGTTTCCATCAGCATTCCCTGGCCAGTGCTTCCTTTACCCAATAAGGGGTTGGAAAAAAGGGAGGATGCCCTGAGTGATGATTAATACTGAGTGTCAACTTGATTGGATTAAAGGATACAAAGTATTGGCCAGGCGCAATGGCTCAGGCCTGTAATCCCAGCACTTTGGGAGGCTTAGCTGGGTGATTCACCTGAGGTCAGGAGTTCGAGACCAGCCTGGCTAACATGATGAAATCAATCCCATCTCTACGAAAAATACAAAAATCAGCCAGGTGTGGTGGCAATGCCTGTAATCCCAGCTACTCAGAAGGTGGAGGCAGGAGAATCTCTTGAATCTGGGAGGCAGAGGTTGCAATGAGCCAAGATCATGCTACAGCACTCCAGCCAGGGTGACAGAGTGAGGCTCTGTCTTGGAAAAAAAAAAAGATACAAAGCATTGATCCTGGGTATGTCTGTGAGGGTGTTGCCAAAAGAGATTGATTAACATTTTCGTCAGTGGGCTGGGAAAGGCAGACCCACCCTTAACCTGGGTGGGAACAATCTAATCAACCACCAGTGCAGCTAGAATATAAGCAGGCAGAAAAATATGAAGAGAGACACTGGCCTAGCCACCCAGCCTACATTTTTCTCCCGTGCTGGATGCTTCCTGCCCTCAAACAGCAGACTCCAAGTTCTTCAGTTTTGGAACCTGGACTGGCTCTCCTTGCTCCTCAGCCTGCAGATGGCCTATTGTGGGACCTTGTGATTATGTGAGTTAATACTTAATAAACACTATATATATTCCACTAGTTCTGTCTATTCCATTCATTCTCTAGAGAAGTCTGACTACTACAGGCTAACTTGCAGCTTCACTCAGCTACCATGTCTCATCTTAATGGGACCCAAGGCCCAGTGTCCTAAAATTCTAAGACAAAGCTTCAAAGAACAAAATGACAAAAACAGTCAAGATGACAAGATTAGCTCTAAGGCCAGAATAATGGCCTGACTCAAGGAATCTGTGCTGTTGGGTCAGGAAGCCACTGGCTGGCACTAGGAAGTTTGGCAGCTCTAGGCTGCACTAACAGAGGTTAAATGATGGCGACCAGGATGGGCATGGAAGAAACACTGGAGATTCAAATCATTGTAACACCTGGCAAGTGGACGTTCCAACCAAAACACAATGCTCTTCATGAATGAGCTTCTAAATACTGAAATGATCCCAAAGACCAGAGGAACACGGAATACCAATGCATATGAAACTCACCTAGCTTTTTAATTTCATGTGTCCGCTCATCTCTCGTCAGTGGAACATAGTTCATCTTCCGGCCACTCTCCCCATAGCCCAGGAGAAAGCCTCGTGATCTGCGTGGACTCTTGGCTCCAGACAGGCGGGGCGCCTTCCACGCAATGGACAGCCTGTCATCTGAGGACCGGACACGCACCCGCAAGGGCTTGTTGGGCACTTCCTTTTCTTAAAGAGGGCAAGACACAGAAGTGGTTAGACAGTAGCCCACTTAGGGTTTGCCATCACGCACATGAGGTCTCCAAATGCTGGGCCTCAACAATGAGCTGCTGGCTTCAAATGCACATTTTTTGGTAACTAATTCTAATAAGAACATTTTCCCCCCAAGGGTAGCAACACTCTATCTGCTTATTCCTCCCACATTTCATACCAAAATTTAAAAATTCCATGTTGTGAGACCACCCGCCAGAAATCTTGGATGTTTTACAATGTCCCTTTTTATCTATTTCCTTTTGTCCCTTTAAGCCGAAACTGTATATTCCCGGGCAAGAGCTAAAGGTCAGTATAAAAATATAGCAGAGCGACACTATGTGCTATTTAAAACTTTCCTCCAGAAAGCCTTTTCACTGTGATGTTGAAAAGATGGACTTTCCTTGCCTTCACAATGAATCGCTAACTGATTTCTATTTTGGGTCTTAATTTTTCTTCCATGTCTAAGTCTTGCTCCAAAGCCTGGTTATGCTACACCATCGCTGCTGTCCTCAATGTCTGGTGTTTTTTTTTTCTTGCTACATCAATCAATTTTGAGAAATCCCCTTGCTAAGCCAATTAATCTCAAAAAAATACTCTCACTGTGAACTTTCTCAAAGCAGTGCATTCTGGTGGTCAATACTTAGTGTTTAAAATGTGCTTTTATATCAAGTAAGAGCTGGTATATTTGGAAACAAGGGTTATAGATCACGTGATACCACCTTCCCTCTCTTAGAATATGCGACTGACCACATTCTAAGCCCTCCTTTGGGGATCCAGTTAGGCTAAGGAGCACCTCTTTAACTGTGTAAGTCAGTTACTTCCCAAGCGTTCCTCCTCCACTATATACACTAACCCCATCACCAATTCTGACTGCTTTTATTAGACTGGAAAGTTCCCAGCTAGGCTAACATTTCAACACTAAGACATAAAAACAAAATCTAATATCACGAGCTAGCATGCGCTTCAGGAACACATAAATAATGACCTTTGGAGAGGCTGAAATGGCAGACGCCTAGTTCCAACGTCCTGAATCTAACCCAAAGGAATATCCACTTGTAGATTAGCTGGAGATACCCAACCAATCACCGGGTACCCCATCCCTACAGGCCACTAAGAGAACACCGCGTCATGTTCAACAAATACTTTCCCCAATAATCGAAGTAGTAATTGTTTTAAAGTTCTTTTGTTTTTAATCCAAAAGTATAGTCAGTAAAATGAGCAGATCTACTGAGAACACACACATGGGTCTTATGTGGGTCAGCTGAAACAGAAATCATTGGGCAGAGACAGCAGCCTCTGCCCTGAGCTCTGCTCCAGTCCCAAGACCCTACCAGCCATGCGTCTGGGGGTGGAACCTGCTCCTGGGGACCACATTGTCCCTGCTGGGCCCTGGGGAGGCCAGCAGGTCTCTGCTCCAGGACAAACTGATTCTGACTCGGAATCCCTGACACTCCACAGTAAGCAGCAGCAATAAAACATTTTTAAAAGGTCTTTGAAATTTCCTGAGGTGGAGGATTCCCTGAGGAGTCAGGAGTGAAGTTCCAAGCCTGGTTGCAGATGGCACAAGCTTGTTGCCTGCAGTGACTGCTGGCGGCTCTATTCTGAACCATGCCAGGTTCACTAAACACAAGCCACATAGCCCAACAACGGGGACAGCGGCTTCCTGCTCACTGCACGTGCTTCCCCCTTCCAGGCTCTGGCCTTGCTGTCCATCCTAGAACGAGACCAGGCCCGCTGAACAGCCTCGGGCACAGGGCTGAGGCTGGCTCTTGCAATCCCCCTATTTTACGGAATGTTATGGTCTGCAGCAAGCTCTCACATGGTTTATCTAGTGGTTCCTACAACAGCTCCAAGGTAAGTAGGATAAATATCACCATCCCCGTGAGAAAACTGTGGCTCACGGAGGGGAGGTAGTAGCTGACGGACGGTCACATAGTTGTTTAGGGCAAGGCAGGGACCTGAGTTCAACCATTCTGACTCCCAGTTCCATCCTCTTTCCACGATGCCCCTTTCATTTAAGCTGCCCTCACTCCATGGGCCATCCCACCAATCTCCCAACCTCTTCTAATGAGTGTGAAACTAGGGTTTTGAGCCAACTGGCTCCCTTCAGCGTATAAACAAACTACTGCCTTGCCCAGTAGGCATTACATATAACCAAACAGTATTCTCAGCAGGTAGCAGATGAACAAGAGATGGACTGTCACCAAAGCCCCCGGGGAGGACTGTGCCCCAGACAACACGGCACTCGCTGTGTATGCAAAAACCAGAGTGAAGTGAGAATGTCCTCCCTCTAAACACAATTGTCCCTCTTCCAAATCTTTGGTTTTAGAAAAACCAACCCCATTTTTTTCAGGTATTTTAAAAGTGTCCTTTCTTGAATACTCTGGGTTATATATACCATCAAACATCTTTTATGGATCATCTGGTAATCCTCTTTTAAACTGATGTGCACATTAAGGAAACTGGCTGTATGGTTCAAATTCATCTGTAATTAAGTTATTCAAGTATTTTCTCTGGGCTATATGTGATAGCCTCACCAAAGCCTTCTGAAACTCTCTAACAAATCTTTGTATGTCTTTTATCTTGAAAACAGGAAGTCACAACTGCCAAGGGTGCTGGAGCTCGCATCCCCCAGCTCTGAATGTACTTCAAACCTGGTGCGACACATTCCCTCAACTGCTCTTGATACAACAGAATCAGTTTACTTGCACTCAGAACCGGCTGATACCAGAAGACCTGCAGCAACTAACTACTGTCACCCACTTGGCAGGTCCCCTGGGTGAAACAGTTACCATCAGATTGCAGTAGACCTCAGACACCAGACAGGATTTGAGTATTTCTCCTGATTTGTGCCACCGGCTATGCCAATTGGCAAACATTCTGAAGTTGTACAGAAAAAAACTAAAATTCAAGACAATGTTTTACCCATTCTATACTAGTTAAACTTGTAGCTTCTGGAGTAGGCTTACACAGGCTCTGAAGTCAAAGTGAATTGAATCCATTATGGGCTATGTGGCTTAACTTCTCTCTGCACTCAGTTCCTTCTGTAAAACAGTGCACAGCACATGGGCTTTGTAATATAACCATGTAAAGCATTATGTGCCATACCTGGCATATGCTGTAGTAAGCACACTAGTTGTCTTTGTGGCCCTAACAAAAATGAATTCCCTCATTTGTTAGATTCACTATCTGAGTGGGTAGCCCCCTTCAGAATGGGAGCTGTAAATGAGCTTACCACCATGCCTTGCATACAGGGGCACTAAAAAAAAGTGTTTCAAAGAATCAAATGTAAGCAGAAGAGAGGGCTTATTGCCAGTGACCCTTTACATTGAAAATCTTTTCAAATATGAGGTTGCCTATAGCCAGACAAAGAGCATTATTCATCATCATCATCAACATCTAGCAATTATCGGTGACTCCAAGCCCCACTCTTCACTGGTGTAAAAATGCATGACCACAGCTGTCTGGTAGTGACTTTCTCTTGGCCCAGGACTTGCCAGTTTGCCTGGTTTGTCACTGACCAACCTAACGTCCCACTGCACTGACCACCAACTTCACAAAGATAGCCCTGGTTCCTCTCCCTGTGGCCTGAAAGAGCAGGCCTGGATGCTCACAAGCCTTCAAATACCCACCTCACCCCAGGCAGCTCCCCACCATCCCCAGCAGCAGTCTCCAGTACAACTGTGGAAACTACTCTGCAGGCGGAGGCAGGGGTGAGGGGGTGTCCAGCCATGTAGGCCAGAGCCACAGTGCTCAAACTTCTATGTGCACCAGAAGCACCTGACCAGGTGAAAACACGCCCCGGCCTCCCACCTCCATCAGGACCAAGCCTTCTGCACACTCTTGATGAAGAAGCTTGATAAGGAAAAGGTGAGAAGCCTGAGAGGAAGAAGAAAGACAGGAATGGGAAAAGGGAGGGAATGTGTACCCAGGAGCAGTGACAGCCGGATGGGGGCAGGACATCAGCTTTGCTGGCCACACTCTGCAGCTGAACTCCCTGACCCCAGCTCAGGCCCAGGGCTAGTGCTGCCTGGTATCTCCAAGGTCAGTCAGTGCCAGCAAACGCCTCCCCAGCCTGTATCCGCCACAGGCTCGTTCTTCCTGTGCAAGTTCTAACACATAACCCTCCTGAAACGCCTTTGAGTTGATTTCCAGTTCTCCTTTCTACATACCCAATATTTGCAATACTTACGGTAAAGTCCCTCTTTAATGCCATATTTTCTCTCCCATAAACAGCCTCAATACTTTTAACTATTTACTGGTTTTCTGTGATATCTGGATAGGCCCAGATAGTTAACAATAAGGAGAAGGGGCACTTGGCAGCCATCCTTGAAGTCACCCAATCACAGCCCATTTACCGATCAAATAATTGAAGCTCAGAAAGGCTAAGGGAAAATCTCAAAACCAGAAGGCAGGAGGCTGAAGCCAGTGTTGGCACCCCTGTCTGTCAGATCTGTAGCCCTAGCTCTCTCCATGGCAACTCTTGTTGAGAAGCTCATGGTGGTTGCAGAGCTGGTGTCACCAGTAGCCATGAGAGGCACAAGCATCACACCTGCTCTGGGCGAAGGTCCTCTTGGTGCCTCCAAACCCCACTGATGAAGGATGTGGTGGGCAGCACCAGGATGCCCTGGCAAGACATGCATGTGCCCCACTTACAGAGAAGCTGGCACAGTTCCCCAGGACCTTACTGCTCTTTCAGGGGATGTCAGTGCCATCTGTCCCAACAAAACCTGCTCGTTGCACTATTCCTCTTAAATGTGTAAGTGCCTAGTGCTCTGGGAAAGAACCCTGATGAAGAGTCAAGCACCTAGCCAGCACACTAAGGACCTGCTTCCTTCAGAGATGCCAGAGGAGCACCTCATGGCCAACCCCTGCAGTCAGTAAACCCTTGCTGCATTTTCACGTATTGGGAGAAGAGAAGAGGTCTTAAAAGCATGAAAAAAAAGGCAAAAAAGGGAAAAGAAAAAGAAAGAGGAAAGACCTTGATCTCCCCTGAGCTAATCAATGCCAATTACTAATGGCATGGATCGTGGAAGCCCAAAGAGCATTATAAAGCATTTACACTAACTTTTCAAACCAACCAGACAACATAGCCACCCACAGTTCCAGATTTCTGCTGCCCACAGCAAGTGTCAAATATTTCAGAGACTCTGGTTTCCTGCTTTCCAGTATCCTGAATGACATCCTGGGTGTCATCAAATAAGGAAGCCCCAGGAAATGCCACTTGATACGAGTAAAGAAAGGGATGTTGCTGTCTGATGCTGGTGCAAGGCTGCTGGCATCTGTGTCCCTAAGTGTGGTACCCTAAATCCATCAGGACTGTCTCAGATGCAAAGTAAACTCTTCAAGCCATCCTGGGGCCACTCCATTTTGAAGGATTTCAAAGAGTACATGTTGTCTGTTTCACAGAAGTGCTGAATCACTCTATCACTCAACTAAACTTTCTTCCAACTTCTCACCAAAGTTTATCTAACAGCAGAGAGACTGAACCCCTCCCCGGAAGCCTGGAGCATGGAAACTCATTCCTAATCTTCACTGTTATCTCAAAATTGCATTTACATTTTATAGATTACTCCATAATATTTTAGTGCTTGTTTTAAAATTAAAAATAACATTTTGAATGCCTGGCCATCGGGAAAATTCTTCCTGTTGGATGTGGCCCATTGACCTTACACCATCATGGAATCTTGGTAGTGTCATGTTCTCCCAAGTTCTGGGGACCCCAGTTTGAGAAGCCCTGAGAATCACTGGTATGACAGTGGCTTCCAGCTGTCACCCAGAAATGTTAGTCAGTAGCTGACTTTGGTATTGACCCTAGTAGAGTGCTATGAATGTCAATAAAAATGACTTGGTGCCGTCAGTTTCACGGTACAAGGCTGAGGCTGTGCTGCGCTCCAGAATGCCAGGTGGCCCTGAGACACTCATCATCTGCTGCATTAGTGACATTGCAGAGCTCTACACAGGATTGCCGTGAAGCCCTTACTATGACCACAAGAATTAGGAGGTTCTACAGTTGCTTGCATGGACATGGCTCTCAATTTGTACAGATCATAAGCCTTTTGAGGAGAATCTTTCCCTTATCCTACCACTGTATAGGCAAGGCTAGGGTCTCTGTGACCCATTTGTGACAGTGGCTTCTCTCCAGGCCCAGAAGACCAATACCAGTTGCTGTCCTCAGCCATCTCATGGTTCTGATGTAGACATCGCTGTGCCATCTGCAACAGCAGCTTGGGGTCAGCCCTGCCCTGAGCCTGGCTCACTCACTCCCCATCCCCAGCCCAATCCCTATCAACACAGTGTGGAATGATCAGGCAGCTTCTCTGGGAGACCAGCTATGAACGTTTCCTCCATTATTGGTGTGGGTGTATGCTTTAGTTTTCAGCCATTCCCTCAGAGGATTCATGAGGGCCACAAAAAGCAAAGAAAGCAATAATCCTTTTCTGATCTTAATGGCTGGAATGCAGACATCTGACATTTCTGGACGCCTACAGTATAACACAGAGATGGCCTCGTAGCCTATAAGCTAAGAGGAGTGTTCAATATTCTAGAGAAAACTAGACCTCAGTTCAAAGGGTCTCGATTGGTCAGGAGTTGTTTGTTTTAGTTTAAACTTCTGTATTTGTTTTCTTTGGGAGTAACACAGTTGTTTTCTGGCAATCAAAGACCTTGTTTTGTTGAACAGCTATTGGTTACCTCAGTTTTTAACTGGTCTCCAACACACACACACACACACACACACACACATTTGCTTCACTTGCAAATGAAAGATCCAATTGTAATATATGAGTATGCTGATAACTTCAAAAAGAAAGTGCTTCCTTTCAGGACTAATATCTGAATTTGCAAGGATCTGCTTTCCCCCTCAAGGTATCACAGACGCAAACCTGCCCTATTTTTCTCGCAGACATTGGATAAAAGCCCAGCTATCAATCAGAAAGCAGCATCTGAACCCCAAGATGCTGGCCTCTTCAGAAGTATTAGGTTTTATTAAACTACCATAGGTTCTTCCAGGACTTGAAGGCAAGCACTTCAAGCAAGGCCATGCAGGCAGGGACCACCCATCTTCCAGCTTCCCAGAGCCCCCACCCCTGCCACTCATCAGCCTCTGAAATAAGCACACACCCTGGTGTCTTAAGAAAGGGTCTCACCCCCACTGCTACGTCCTCACATGAAATGCCTGTGGTTTCAGCTCAAAGGTAGGACAAGGCTGCTCCCAGTCATCATATTTTCTGGCCAGTTAGCTCCTTTCTACCTCCCTTCCATGGCATTTCTGCAGGAGTTGCCAGCAGGGACTCCTGAGGCCTTTGGTCCTCCCCTAGGACATCTGGCTAAATGGAGTCACACAGCTCCACACGCAAACCTCTGTCTCCCACGTCTTTACTACCTAAGGAATGGGCTCTACAATTAGGAAAGTCTAACTATATTTTAACATGAGAGGCGGCTTTGAAATGAACATGTGGATAAAGAGATCTGAGCCATTAGGACGGAAGGGCTCATTCTAGGGCAGCGCTTCCTTGGGAGGGAGTAGTGAATAGGTAATCTGACAGCCCATGGGTCTGGATGTACAAACACCTCATCTTCACAGACCAGCCAGCCCAAATAATTCCAGTCTACAGATGCACACTTTTTTTTTTTTTTTTTGCCCAGGCCCTCAAAGTGGAAAAAGGCAAGACAGAGCCTCTGACTAAAGTTAGCACCAATCTGAGTTCAACAAACTGGCTTGCCCAGAACCCCCACGAATCAACACTGAACTAGGCAGAGGTGACCCCGATCTTCTCACAGGCACCTCTGCAACATCTAAGCCCTAGCTTTTGTCAACACTCTTTTCAATGCTCACCCCTCTACCAAGCACAGGTATGGGGCAGTAGCAACCTCCAAATGCATTTCCACTGAACAAATGTCTCCTGAGCACCCATTGTGCAATTGTCCCAGGCTCTGGAGAACCGAAGATGAGTACATCCAAGCACTCTGCCCCTGAGGAGCTCACCATCCCGGCCATGAACCAGAAACTTTTGTCCAGTGAACTGCACACTAAATAAAACTAATAATTGCATGAGAAAACTACTGCGAAAATAATGCCACAGACATTATTCATTCCCCATTGGCCAAAGACTTTGATTGAAATTAGAATATGGAAAGAAGGCAGTCTTTGGTCCATAATTAATTCCATGATTTTGAATTGGGGTACATGTTAAGTACGAGTCTGGTTCACAGCAGCTCCATTACCTGGTTGTGGAATTATCTGGTGAAGCCCTTGCTTTGCCTATTGGTTTACTGTGCCAGCACCTTTTTCACTGAGTGCCAATGACACATGTCAGTTTAAATAAGTTGGCATGGCCAGCTCCCACTGGTTCATTCGGCAGAATTCTGCCATTGCAAACAGAGAAGGGCACCCAACAAGAGGGCCCTTGGAGAGGCACTTTCCAGCATATCACTGGGAACAAGTCTTTCTTCTGTGCACCTTTGGTGTGTTCAGGTACATTCTCAAAATGCAGAAATTACAATTCGGCATATCTTCCTTCACTAATGTGACTTTTGAATGCACTGACCTAAAACATTCAAAGTAGGGTAAAGAAATAGGAAAACAGCCATTTGTTCAGTATGACAAATGGTTTTCTACTGCTCACTCTTAGCATCATTCATTAAAAATGGAATCAGTCCACTCAGCATCATAGACTCATGACATTTCAAAGCTGAAAGGAAACTTAGAACCTTAGAAAGAACTTTGGAGCCTAAGAAAGTTCTTAGAAAGGAATCTAGAAGCTTCTTGTTGAATCCCATCATTTCATAGCTAAGAAATTTGAGGTACTGGGAAGACAGGGGTTGCTGATGGCTGAGGGCTAGTCAGAGCCAGATGTGCACAGGTAAGCAGAGTCAAGATATTTGATGGATTAATTATGCTCTTGAATCAGTAGGTTGGGAAGAGAGCCATCTCAAGACTCTAGGTTCGGAGTTTTCAACTGCCACATTCAGTCATATTTAAATTAACTGGCAAGATAATATGCCTGAGAATTGGTGCTCATTTTGATGAAATACTGACAGAAAGGGCCAAAATACAAGTTTGGGGTATACATTTCCCATCAATCTGTAGAAATGCCCATGAAAAGAGTGCTAGATAAGAAATCTTCACAGTGTTTGCGTTTTCATAGTTTCATTGTTTTGGTGTCAAATAATTAGTTCAACAGTAAGTATCAACTTTCTGAGCCAAGCACTGAGAGAGATCCAAGGCTGAATCCCACCCTAGAACTGCCCTCAGGTCTACCATGCTTTCCAAGAAACTGATTAGATGAAGTCAGCCTTAAAGAAAAGGTGACAGAAGCCCTTCCTTAGAGCCAGCAGGAGGGAAGGCAGCAATGAGGGCTCAGGAGGGAGAAGAAAGGAGGGAAGCACTGTCAGCTGAAACCTTCATTCCACCCCACGGGGAAGCAGGAAGCAAGTCACCTGCTAGAAGTGAAAGGAACTCAGGCCAGGAAACAGACTGGAGCAAAGTGGTGACATTTTGGACTAGCCACTGTGGCAGAAAGAAAGGAAACTGCGTGAGTACAAACAGGAAGTTCCCCACTTTAGGAGCTCAGCGGAAGAGACCTCTGTTATTTGGCCTTGACCCCCAGATGAAAGTCAAAAAGTGAAGCGCAGTTATGTCAAGATTAGCATTTCCAAGACTCCAGAAAATATATATTTTTCTAGCTTTTTGTTGGAATGGTCAAAAACAACCTGAAGACATAGTGAGGGGAGTATTTTATTGTGAAAAAGAGAAAATTTTGTGAAGCTTTAAGCACTGTGATGAAGATTTCCCATATGCTAAATTTTATGAGTTTCATTGACATTTCTTATTATTTTCTGGAGATTTTCATTTGGAGCCTCTAATGGGGAAAGATTATTAGTAGTGACTGACAGTGTATGTTCAAACACCCATTTAGTGGACAGGGAGTTCCTGTTTCCTACATGGATTTCACATTAAAGCCCTGAAAAGCTCTTTTTGTTGACTGTTTATGACTCCAGGTTTATTACACATAGCCTGGATGAAGTGAGAAAAGCCACTCAGATGAGCCGGAGCAACTCAGATCAGATCAGCATTTCATCTGTCTCACAAAGCCCAGCCCTCAGCGTGGCAGACAGAGAAAGCCAGATAGTTGGGGGTCCTGGTAGGGCCACAGGCAGAGGCAGAGGCAGCGCTCAAGCAGTGAAGCCACTGAAAGGACAGGGCGACCTGCCTGTGGAGTGTGGTTGGAACAATGGCACCTGGATAAAATGAAGAAGAAATAGGACACTGGCAATTACTGGACCCTGCAGCTGGGAAGGGTCTACAGATCCAAAGTCTGCCATGGTCTGAAATTAAGCTAATGACATGAGGGCATTGAGGCAGTGAGATGATGGTGATCAGATGTGAATTCCATGATTCTAGATTTTGAAAGGATAAACCCTGTCTCTAACTCCACGAGGGGAACGGCAGTTAGAGCCAGGAGGTGAGAATTACCAAATGGGTCTCTGCCATGGATGCCTGGCATGGAGACCCACTATGCACCAAGTGCCTGAAGGTGCTGGATTTAGGGAGCAACCTGGAAGCTGGTGGGTGACCAAGAAAAGGAAGGGAATGGCTGGACAACAGGTGAGTGTCACGCAGCATTCACTGGAAATGTCCAAGGAGTAACTGTGGTCTCTGTGCTGAACTTGAGTCCAAGCTAGCATTTGTCCAAAAAAAGAGCAAGCATCGTGAACTGAAATATAATGTAAAGAAAAACAAGGCAGAAATCAGACTTTGATTTCAGTACTAGGCCTAGTTTAGGCTCCAAAACTTGAGAAAAGCACAGAGGACTTGAATTTTAGAAAACCTTAAAAATTATTAAATAGATATAATCATATTCAGAACCAAACAGAATCTCACACTGTTTCCCAGATGAAGTTTGACAAAAGCTGACTAACTAGCTGGGCTGAGGCCCTAGGCTGGCAGGTAGCAGAGTGGGGACGTGTCTGTGTCCCTGTCCTGAACCCCAGGGCCTGGCCCTGCACTGCCAGGTTACCCAGATCCTGTTACAGAAAAAAGTCAAAACACTTGCAGAAGTCTGCAGAAAAGCTACATAATAGTATTCCAATGCATGAACAGAGTTGTGACATCTCTTCCCTGGGGACAGAACAGGAGGATACAGATTTACATCCCAGCAAGAGGGCTTCTGCATCAAGAACAAAGAAAGTTTGCAGAAGGGGAGGTGTGAGATGAGCAGCACAGGAGGAGGCCGAAACTGCTGCCCTCGAGCTGCATTCTCTCAGTCCTGTCATTTTCGGAGTCCCAAGAGGTTTCATATTTGGATGAGTGACCAGTCTGAGAATTACTTAAGTCCTCCCCAACCTCCAGGACTCTCTGGCATGGTCCTCCTCCTCCTCCTCCCCATGCGGCTTCACCCTCACAGTCCCTCACAGTCTCAACTTGGTGCCACCGTCTTATCAGGGTGTCCTAGCCTCCCAAACCCTCACTCCCATCTGCTTATTCTATATTATAGTGCTGTTTATTTTTCAAAGAATTTATGAGTTTGTTATGGGCTTCATTGTGTCCCCTCTGCCAAACTCATATGTTGAAGTCCTAATATCTGACCATATTCAGAAATAGGGTCTTCAAAGAGGTGAATTAATATGAGGTCATTAGGGTGGGGCGTCATCCAATTTGGTGACCTTATAAAAAGGAAATCTGGACACACAGATACCAAGGATGCGTACTCACAGAGAAAAGGCCATTTGAGGACGCAGCAAAAAGGTGGCCCTCTACAAGCCAGGGAGAGGGGCCTCAGGAGAAATCAAGCCTGCCAACACCAGGACCTTGAACTTCTAGACCCAATAATCAAGACAAATAAATTTGTGTTGCTTAAGCCAACTAGTCTGTGGGATTTGTTGTGGCAGCCCCAGCAAACTTACAGACTATCTGCATCAATTTGTGCTGTTTGTTTATCTTTCTTTCTCATTGGAAAGTAAGTTTCATTAAGGTGAGCCCTTGTCTATCTTGTATCTCTAGCACCTAGAACTCCGCCTGGAATAAATGAATTAAATAATTAAAGTCCTATTTTTAGGTAAAGACAATTCAGTTGAGATGGCAGTAAGCCTGCAAAAGGGGGCCTTCTGGAATCAGAACTGCAGCCACTGTTTTGAGCAGCATCAAAAAATGGCTATTCCTCTGGTTTCTAATAAAACACAGGAAAGACAGGAGACCCTATCAGTCAAAGCACTAAAGCGAATCCCTCTGGACCTTACACCGGGTCCCAGTGCTGATGTCTGCATTTTTGAAGGCAAATTCCTTTCTTTGAATGAAGACAGGGAATTCTGAATACTTATTCTGTTTGGCAAGATTATCATATATTTAACAATTTCTCAGAATAATAGCAGATTATATTTTCCAAGCCTCATCAAAAGGCATAGGTACATGGTGATCACTGACTGATAATTTCACAATAATTATGATTTTTATTGACAATGAAATGTAATTTGTGGTGTACTATAACCTGGTATGTGTTTTCTGGATATTCCTAATTTTTTTTTCAGTTCTGCTTTATATTATATGCTTCAAGTGGTTTGAGCCAGCAATTTCTTCTGATATCTTTTTTAGTCATCATGTATGACAAATGAAACATCATGTATTATAGCAGAGTGCTTTAACCAGGGCCTACAAAGCCTCCTGCATAGAGAAGTTCAATAATCTCACAGTACATACAACCAGTAATGAGCTGGAACACGGCTGCCTGATCCCTGGTCCCCAGGGCTTCTGCTTGCTCACTCAGAAAGGTCACAGACTTATATGCACATACACTACTAAAGAGGGCAAAAGAAGTTAATTACTTCTGAAAAAGCAAGAAAATCACTTGTTCTAAAGCTACTGTCATTCAAAAAACTTTATCAGGAAAGATGCATACATAAAACGCTTATTTAAAACACAAAATATAAGATTCAAATGCAAGGCACAAACATCCATCAGTAAAAGATTCCTGTGTGTCTGTTTAGGTGTGTGTCTTCAGGGGTAAACAACCTCTGAAAATAAACAGCTTTTCTTCTTTTGCACACTTGCTAGGTGTAGTAACTTGATGACCACTTGACTGTCAATATTTCCATGGTTTGATCCCCGGCCTCCCACTCTTCTCTCTGCTAAACCTCAGCCACTCATGTGCTCTCTGCTTTAACTCTTGCCCCAGAGCATGACTCCTAAATCCATATCTCATTCTTACTTCCCTCTTCCAACTTCCCTTCTCTCTTCTCAAACCACCTGCCAGACATTTCCATTGCAACACCTCGTCGTCACTCGAACAAGGACACTTAGCCTCTCCCCAAAAGCCAGTTTTCCTTTCTGATTGTTTTATTCTTCCACCCCCTTTTCATATAGCATGCACCCTTTGAGAACCACCTACACCCATCAAGTCTGGTCTGAAAAGCAGATAAATGTCCTTGGTTTTGTCATACTCACCTTCCTGTCAACAGTAACACCAGATTGACATATTTAAACACATAATACATGAAAATAAAACATAGCTCTTCACCATAGTGCCTTTGAGATATTATTACCCAGCCGTACTCTGAAATAGCTGCATTCATTTTACATTATTTTTTCACCATCAATTAAATATATTCAGGAAACACACAAGAAATGTCAACAATTTTCTCAGTAATTAAACAATATGACCAGACAACATCAACATCCAAATGAGAAAACAAACAGATACACAAATATGGAGCAGAGATGGAAGGTAGGTCATCTAACATATCACAAAATATCCCAAGGTTGTAAGAAAAAAGCAAGACTTGAAGCAACATGTTAGCCCATAAAAGCCACTAATTTGTGGGGGCCCCATTCATGGATTCACAGGTAGAAGAGCTATAAATATCCTGATCTGGTCAGTACTGCCATCTCAACCACCATATTTGCCTGTGAAGAGGGCGACAATATCCCCAGATGTAGACACAGACACCTCCCCACTCGAGAACATGAAAGAACGGTGAACGGTAAGCAACACTGGTTACAGTCTAGTTCATCGGATGCAGAACAGATAGACCAAGACTGTGTGGCACGTGTTAGTTTAGCGATGGGAACTCGATGAAGGTTTGTGAGCACATGTGTGTGACGGAAGCACAACTCTCTTACGAGACGTTGCTTCAGTGGAGACATGAATCTGACATGAAGGAGCAAGGAGTACCTGTGACGGTTTCATTAAATGGTCCTGGACCCTTAATGGGAAAACCATCAATCTTGATCCATTCACCTCCTAAATTAGGGAAATGCAACTTGATAGTTAGAAACGAGGACCATTGGGATTTCCACATTTCAGTGCATCCATAATGTATAATTAAATGATCTTTTCAACAATCTTCAAAAGAATCTGCTCAGCCCGTATTAGTGACTCGCCTCCTCAGCTTTATCGACAATACATATTTTTGGTCTTTTACACATGGTTGATTCAAAACATCTGGATGAAATGCTAATAATCTACATGAAAACTATGTTAAAAGAGAGGATAAGTCTCTTCCACTTTTCAATCTGTCAGCTTGCTATACAAGTCTAAAAAGTTCTTGTTCAGAAATTATTTAATAAGGAAGAAGCAAGGGGAGCAGGAAGGGGTGTCTCTCTCAATCTAAGTAACAACACTACAGCCTCTGATTCTAGGCAAGACTTACCAGGTGGGCTTTCAGCTCTGTAAACAGGACGGCTCACTCCACTGTGGTTTTCTGCAGTAAGCAGCACAAAGTACACTACCCCCGGCTCTGAAACATATGGTTCATGTCAAGCCACCGATTCAGATCTCCAAGAATGACACAGTTTCACTCACTAACCATGAATAACCATCTTCCTTATACCAGTTAAAACCAAATACAAAACTCCAAATTAAGTGACAAGCATAATGATAGATGTCTCTTTTTTAAAATTAAAATCACTAACATTCTTCTCATGCAACTAAAAACCACATGACCCAAAGAACATAAACTTTATTTTATACAAAGCACATGCTATGTGTAATAAACCTGGAGTCATAAACAGTCAACGAAAAGAGCTTTTCAGGGCTTTAATGTGAAATCCATGTAGGAAACAGGAACTCCCTGTCCACTAAATGGGTGTTTGAACATACACTGTCAGTCACTACTAATAATCTTTCCCCATTAGAGGCTCCAAATGAAAATCTCCAGAAAATAATATGAAATGTCAATGAAACTCATAAAATTTAGCATATGGGAAATCTTCACCACAGTGCACAAAGCTTCACAAAATTTTCTCTTTTTCACAATAAAATATTCCCCTTACTATGTCTTCAGGTTGTTTTTGACCATTCCAACAAAAAGCTAGAAAAATATATATTTTCTGGAGTCTTGGAAATGCTAATCTTGACATAACTGCGCTTCACTTTTTGACTTTCATCTGGGGGTCAAGGCCAAATAACAGAGGTCTCTTCAGCTGAGCTCCTAAAGGTGGTGGGATTGGAAAGGAAACCAAGACCCATGTTATGAGGGGAGTGCACCCTGAAAGTGCAGCTTTGCAAAGTAAGACTCTGTACGTGCTGGGTTTCCTGAAAATGAATCATTCTCTTGTGACAGGTAAGTGGGGTGCCAATTCCTTGAAGAGATGAAAGTTCTTGAGTATTTCAGGGGATGAGGTTTAGAGAGGTGAGCGTTAGTTCTGTCAAAGGTCATCATGATAATGACCTTTCTCAAAGTAGGGAGCATTGCTGTAACACAATTTCACTCAGTTCTCAAGCCAGAGGCCCAGGAACAGAAGCCTGGCTGACACCCTCTGGGACGTCTGCTGTGATCAAGACTGGTGTGACTTCTGTCTCACTTGTGGCAGGGCCTGGTGGCATTTAGGGTTTGGCACAACAGGCCAGGCTAATTGGGAAATGCCCTGGGGTCAGGCAGAATGCAAATCATGCTTCGCCAGACACTTTCTCTCTTTACTCTGAGCTGGTTTGTATTTCAAAGACATTTAATCCACGTGTTTGATTCCCATTCAGTTAACTCATCAGAAAGTTGTCTGGGAGATACAATTTGTTTCCTAGTGAGCTCTGTGACTCTCTTTTCACATGTTTTTCTTCTCCACAGCCATCATAACAACTCAAGGTTTGAGCAAGCAAATATGATCTGCTCATGCCTTTGATCTGATAGAATCTCCATTTAACCTCACAGCTGGACTTGGAGAGCCAGGGTGATGTGGAAGAGACTCAGGGAAATGGATATTTAGCTGAAGCCATGAGGAAGGGAATGTGTCTTCCTTCATCTCCCTTTTGTACACTTTCTGCTCTGTTACCCAGGGAGTGTGATGTCAAGCGCAGGAGGCGGAGAAGGAGTAAGTGTGGTCAGCTGTGGTCAGGGGAACAAAGCTGAGGGGCCCTCAGCTGATCATGACCCACTAAAGGATCAAAGTGCTAAGGTGGTGCAAGAGGAGACCTGTTTCCTAAACGCCAACTTCTGTTCTTTCCTTATGATCCATCTTAACGTTGAGCCATGACATGGGGCACAAATCAATGGGGCTTTAGGTGACTGGAATCAAAAAGGAGAAGACAGAGGATTCAGAGGCAGCTCAAAGCCTAAGCCCAAAACCAACTACATCTGCACTTGAAAGACAAAATATATTGAGGCAAGATCTCAAATATTCCAAACCTTCAGAATCAAGTTAAAATCAAATTTAAATAGGGCAAAGTGTTACATCTTTAACCAGACGTGGCTAGG
The DNA here is from genome assembly GCA_031835075.1 of Saguinus oedipus. Taxonomy (NCBI): domain Eukaryota; kingdom Metazoa; phylum Chordata; class Mammalia; order Primates; family Cebidae; genus Saguinus; species Saguinus oedipus. The sequence goes on along the minus strand of CM063172.1, from coordinate 169,100,585 downwards.
CATAAGATAGATATTCCACATTTACAGGGACATACAGCTTGCCCAATCCCTCTTTATAAAATGGCATACAAGTTAAAAGTCCCTAGGTCAGCCCACTTGTCTAGCAGTCAAGTTTCTATGAAGTAAAAAATGACCAATCTATTTTCCAAGAGCATATTCAGCAACTAAAAATCATCTGCTGCATCAGTTTGGAGACAGAAATACTTGAGTTCACATGCATGGATGGGGAAGCCCAAGTGCCCAATGCCAGCTGTCAATCAGCAGCCTCCCATGAGAGTCTCAGAACTCAGCTCTCTATTCCCAAAGAACTGCAAGGGACCTTGAGCCAAGCCATGGGTTGTCTCACAGGCATCCTGAGAATGCAGCTGAGAACGTTGGTGCATAGTTAATTCTGACTGGGAACAAGATCAGAGTGTCACTTACCCACATCCTCAATAAGGAAGGAGTATGTCTCCGCATTCACCTTGATGTATTTAAGACTTTTCAGTGACTTCCCATAGGCAATGTTGTAATGCTCCACAGGTCTACTGGTAGCATCTTTGGGTGGGTCCCACGTGACTTTCAGGCCCATTTTAGTGGACAGCAGTTTCACGTGCCTTGGCTTCAGTGGGTGGTCAACTATGTAAACAGCGCAACTATCAACTCATGGCAATAACAGACTGGGAGAATGAATCTTTTTAATCTTCTTTGATATTGTCAGGAAAACAGTAAATGACGTTTAATCAGTATGATCCGAAAGACTTTAAGTACAGTCATGTATTTGCACAGCATTACAGTATGGCAACAAAACAATATACCAAACCCACAAGCTTTCATGCATTTTCGATAACTGTGGGTGGTAAATTTAAACCAGAAAGGAAACAAATCAAAATAAACTCTAGGCATTGTCTGGCTTGATTACATTGTCTTGCTAGTGCAAGAATAACAAATTAGTAATTGGCCATATTCTCTGGTAGCATTATATAGTAAATACGTTAGTATGTTGTGTGATACAGTTGGACAATCTTTAAAACACCTCTGAGAAAACAACATAAAACTGTCCTGATTCAGAAGAATATTCCTTGTATTCTAAGTGAGATAACAAAAGCATTCATTTCCACAAAGAAAACAAACCAAGACAATCAACAGCTCAAAGCTGTGGTAAAACTCCAGTTCTATCTGCATATATGTAATTTAAATGTTTCCATATTTTGTTCCAGAAGAAAAACAAGTTAGTACAAAGTACAACCACTTTTTTATCTTGAGTTATGAGGGTCCAAAGAAATTCACTTCATTTTCAAAATTAGTAAAATGAAACATAACATTCTGTCAAACAAAATCTCTCGGCTCACGATGTAACTGATATTGTAATGCAATATAATATAAATGTATGCGAAATATTCAGGCAACAGTAAAACAAATCTGGGGCAAATCTGGAACTGAAACTGACTGTTGAGTAAAGCAAGGTATGCTGCAGGAAAGAAGAAAGGAACCTAAAAACAAACCAAAAACCTTTAAACTTAGTAACATTAAGAAAAACACATCTGAAGTCTCAGAGAAGAAGAAAATAAAAGGGGAGTGTTATGTGATGACACATGTGTGCGTTAGTATGTGACTTTAATATTGAATGAAAATTCTGAACAGAATAAACAGAGAATTCTAACACACATCACTCTTTCCAAAATTACCCATTGCCTCTGGAGTAAGAAGATTAGCGTGGGAAAGAACTCATTAGAGAAATGCAAGGGATGAAACAAGAGTATGAATTTGAGGATTTTGAAGCATTAGAGAAAGAATGTCTATTTTGGAGACAAATGCATGATATTAGGCTGTGGACACAGGCAAAAATCTACAAAGCATTCCCTCCCAACTCTAGAGGTGAAGTTCCTGTAGACTGTGAGGGAGAAATCACAGGTAAGTAGCCTCATGCTCTCTTGGAAATTTTGAGTTGGGAAAGACTATGAAGACACCAGTCACTTTCTGGGCATTTAAAATTAGCAATCATGGTTACTCTTCTCTAATTTTCATTTACCTTCTCTTACCTTCCTTTCCTTATCATTCCCAGGAATCCAATATCTCACACTGACAAAAAAGTGTGTAGAAGCAAAATAAGATATTCGAATACTACAAATGGAAGCTCATGGTTGAGTGTTTCTCCCAAGAAAATGAATGAGTGAATATACAAATCACGTTGTTCTTTACAGTTTAACTCCAAATATCCCTCAGTAAAAGTGAGATCTTGAACAGACATTTGAAAATGTGAGAACTGTGAAACCCAAATACTGTCACATTTTCTACCAGGCACTTGTGATTCAGTCAGTACACAGCTACTTAGGCCAGAACATGATTTGCTTTTATTACTGACATGTGAAAAGATCAGTTTGTAAATCTGTTCATTATTCTTCCCTGCAATGCCTTGCGTTTATCCTTGGACACAGCACAGAATAATTTCTAACTCACATGAGAATCCACATTTCAAATGGATGCATCAGCCCAGCGTAAGGAGAGCCATTCAAACCCATCAAAAGGCTCTGATAAGATGAGCAGGGTAAAGAAGGGAAGGCGGAAGTTACCCTTGGTTGCCACAATCTCATGCACACCATTTCATCTACTCACTCCATCAGATGTCCAAGTTTCTCCTCTCACCAAACACCAAAAACCATCTAACTCTGTGTCTCAATGACTGCCTGGGCCAGCGTTTGCATGTTAAGAAAAGGGCCACATGATGCAGACTTAGCCTAAAACATGAAAATGGGAACCTGAAATGAATGGGAAACGGGCTCATGGAGAATCTACCATGTGCTCACTGTTCTAAGCACCTAAACTTACATTACAAGAGGAGCCCACAACACACACTCCCAGGAAATATTTCCTCCCTCTCGATTACAGATGAGGAAATCAAGGCCTGGAACAGAGAGCGTGATTGAACTGCCCAGAGTCACACAGCTGTACCAGGGCTGGAGTCGATCAAAAACACGGCTTTATCCAACTCCAAAGCCCAGCTCTGCCAGAAGCTCATGGGCCCTCGGAATTGGTCTCTTATCAATGATTAATGACCATATCCACAGAAACATACCATCCTAAAAGAAACTGTAGGACTCCAGAGCTGTTTACCAGTCCCACCACCCTCCACCCCGCCTTCCCCCACCATCTTCCTCTCTTCGGGACACTCTTCCTCCTACTCACACAGTCACTTCACCTTGTGCTGTGTGTCCTCGTCGTCCTCTCTCTCTGGAGGGAATGGAATAAGTGAGTGATGTTCACTCTCAGGGACATTTGCATTCTTATGACAAAACTTTAAACCACAGGAGTGACTTTCTAATCATGACTATTTAAGCCTTAGAGAGTTACCTCATGAAGGTTGTTTTTTAAGATAAAGGCCTTTTGGGGACCCTGAAACCAAACCTCACAGGCAACCTTATGGTCAATCTCCTTATAAAGATCTATCCTGAATTTAAGGTTCTCGAAATGCCTTAGGCCAAATATCATGACCTCTTCCTCTCACCCACTGCAACACACACTGGGCCAGTTAAACGAAACGCTCGATCTGATGAGGACATATTTTCATTTCCTGGCTCCCGTCGACTTTGATATTAAAATTGATTCATTGTTGGTGCTTCATGCCTAACTTGTCCATGCCTAACTCAGAGAGACCTGGACAAAAAGATAAACAGGAGGCCCAGATACAAAACAATTCCACCCGTCATTCCAGCCCTGCCTCTCACTCCCGCTGCCTCAGCTCTGAGTGAAGTCACTAAACCAGCATCTAACTAAGGAACGATCATCTCAGCAAATGCAAATCAATGTACATGAGCTCAGATTGACAGAAAATTTATTCTTGGGGTTAGAAACATGACAGTTTGTTCTATTCCTGATCATTGTTTTGAAGGTCTCATGAGTGCAATCCTTCAATGTGAAATAAAGGTATAAGGAATGTGAATGTGGTTTCAGGTTCTGTTGGTTGCATTCTGAGGTCTGGGTTGTGGAATCAGCACTCTGAGAGCACCAAGATGAAATATGACAAAGTGAGTCCTTATTTATTTTTAAGAATGCTTAGAAACTTGAAACAGACCATCCTCTCTGCTAGACAAATGAATCATAGAATCATTGTAATCATATACCCATATACATGGGTATTCTCATCTAAGGAGGACGATACTGGATACATTCTTTAAAGCTATGTATCCCATGCACTGTGCCTCTAAAAGAAAAGGACAAACCCAAACATCAATTCAACAGGGGGAACACTGGGAGGTAACTTCACAGTCCCTGCATGACAGGTAGGGCCATGACAAGCTGGTTTTTATCTTCACAGGATCAAAAACGAGGAAATGAGCTTAAGTTGCAGCCTAAGGGACTTGGGTTAAATAAAAAGAATTTCCTGTCTGTGTCCTTCCTCATTCAAGGCTGTCTTTCAGTGGAGACAGATGGTAAGATGCTCCAGACAGAAGAAGAAACCCAGTAAGAGCCTGCTGTGACTCCAAAAATTTCATAACACAGCAAAATAATTTCCAAAGTTCATACCAGTAAGCTTTATTCAGATTTGAGAATGTTTTGTTGGGGACTGAGTGGCCAAATAATATTCTGGTGGTCTTTCAGACACCCAGCAATTGCCAGACTAGACACTTCTGCACCATAGCTCCCATGGGGAATATGACCTCTATTGGTTTGCTGGAGAATGAAAAGTAAGGGCATGGTCAGCAACTAGACTTCTTACTTTGGTCTAGCACCAACTCCTGGTCTTATCCGAAAGAGCCCAGCGAGGCCAGTTTGGTTCAAGGTCAAAGCCCAGCGAGGCCAGTTTGGTTCAAGGTCAAAGTATGGATCCATGACTGCTCTTAGATAGATGGCCTCCAAGATTCCAATGGCTCCGCAGTGTCTGTCCTTGAAGGGTCTTCAGCTTGCACAGACAGACCTCCAGAGATTTCCCCAGGGCTGCCGACACACTGAGTCCAGAACTAAGCCTGAGTCCAGAGGTAGGTCCCTGGGCCAACCTGACCAACATCTACAGGGTCTGTTCATCATAGTGGACAGGGCACCATATCTCACCTGCCCCTTCCTCACCTCCTCACTCAATGCTGCCCATACACTTGGTGCTCACTTAAATGGTTTATGGGTTAAAGGAAAAGATGTCAGACCATCGAGATCAACCCAGGAGTCTCCAATGACCACACCTACAAGTCGTGAAGACCATGAAATGCCTACAAGGACCATGTACCTCCAGCAAGTGACATCTATGGAGAGTATATGCTCCATTCAGTTTAGCTTCCTGCTGACAAAAAGAAATTCAGACAAAAAGTGTCCAGGCTCCACACTGTCAGACATTCTGAGACTTTTTCCTAAGAAGCTAAAAACTCTGATTTTTGTGTGAAAACTCCCAATTGTATATTAATTGGTGATTAACTCCATTAAAAAACACACACACACTGTATAAGAACACACATACACACGAGCTGGCCAGACTCAGTCATTGGCGGCCAGTTAGTGACCTCTACCTTGACCCCAGACCTCTACTTCAATCCTTTAGTTGCTGTCCCAGACAACATCCTCAGGTTCAATTTCAATTCAGAGACTCTGTGAATCTGGGTCCATGAGGAAAGTCTATAAATCAAGATGAAAGCTAAAGTCTGGAGAGGAACTAGAGTGTTCCAGCCCCTAAAGGCATTAGGTACAGATCTGTCCAAGAAATCAGATCACAGCACCAGACCTTCTTCCCTCCCTCGAGAGACTGCAAGGCTCTGAAAAAGCTGTCCTGGGCTCCAAGAAGTAGGGAGACGCATCCCTGGAAGCCTTCAGGGAGAGGAGTGTGGGATGCTACACAGGCTTCAACTATCAGCAAAACCATTGACTTCTGCAGGTCTAATTCTGGCCTAACCATTCCAGACCAATATTCCCCTGCTGTCTATATGGTCCAACATGAGTTCCAAACTGAACATATTCAGAATGAAATTCAACATCCAATTATTCAAAATCTTGGTTCAGACATCACAACCTGTCCAAGCACCTGAATTAGATGTTCAGAGTCATCCTTCAGTGTCCAAGCATATCCATGGTGGACGAAAATAAACATGCTTCCTCTTAAGGGAACTCTATCAAGCGCTATTTCTCTGAATTCAGAGAAGGTTGGTTCAGAATCAGTTAATAAAGTGAATCAATGGAAAAAATGATGCCACAATGACACAATTCATAGAGAAATTATGCTGAGAAAACTGTGATTTGAAATAGTAACTGAAACTCTCTGAATTAAAAGGGTTGCTTTTGCTCTTGGTTTTGTTTCCATTTTTTTTTAATGACATACAGTTACTTCATTAAGTTCTCAAGGTAAAAGGAAAAAGATGAATGGATGATAGATTTCAGAGTGGGGCGGGGGCAGTTAGAAGAGCATGACATGGCTGGGCATGGTGGCTCATGTCTGTAATCCCAGCACTTTGGGAGGCTACAGCGGGTGGATCACCTGAGCCCAGGAGTTTGAGACCAGTCTGGGGCAACATGATGAAACGCCATTTTTATAATAAAAAAAAAATTCGCTGGGCATGGTGTTGTGCACCTGTAGTCCCAGCTACATGGGAGGGTGAGGCGGGAGCATTGCTTGAGCCTGGGAGGGCAGGATGCAGTGAGCTATGATTTATTGTTGAACCACTGCACCCTAGACTGAGACAGACAGGGTCTCACTCTGTCACCCTGTCAAAAAAAAAAAAAAAAAAAAAAAAAAAAAAAAAAAAGAGCACAATTAATCTAGGGAGAAACAAAGGAAGAAAACATCTTCTATCAGGTACAAGTCCCTTGAATATGCTCCATTTTAATTCTGAAACTCACCGATTTTAGCCAAATGTGCCACAGCACTGAAAGTGCTGGCTCAGAGTCAGCATTCAATAAATACTGGGTGAATAAATGAATACTTTAAGTTTGATTTACAGTCAGCCTACCATTTAGAAACACCTTCATTAAATATTAGGTGAATGAACTAATACTTAAAAGTTTGATTTACAGTCAGTCTACTATTTACAAACAAAATAGCAGCTGACAAACATGCTTACATTTTTAAATTCTGTGATTGCACTGAAACAGTGCTTACCACTCACATAATCATTGTAGATAAGAAGCCAAAATCCACAAATGAGGTAGAAAAATTCACTAATAAAATGTTGAATAGGCAACCAAATATTTTCTGAGACAATGGGTGATGGAACAGTTGCATGAAAAACAAATGCTATTTCTTCTTTGATTTTTCTACCAAGTATTTCCTGGAGAAAATTATTCAAGTAACTAAAAATCCATTTGATTTGATTTGGAAATCAAGTCTTCAAAAATAGATTTGAGTTCTCTTTGGATCTCATAACTCCTGGTCCCACTGTACTTACACAGCTCATTGATTCCTAGGACCCATCTCTTAAAGTGATATGGTTCAGTTCTGTGTCCCCACTCAAATCTCATGTTGAATTGTGATCCTGAGTACTGGAGGTGGGGCCTGGTGGGGGGCGATTAGATCATGAAGTGGTTTCTAATGGTTTAGCACCATCCCCCTAATGCTGTCTCATGATTGAGTCTCACAAGATCTGGTTATTTGAAAGTGTGTGGCACATACCCCCCTTCACTCTCTCTCCCCTGCTCCACCACGGTAAAGATGTACTTGCTTCCCCTTCACTTTCTGCCAAGATTGTAAGTTTCCTGAGGCCTCCCACCCATGTTTCCTGTACAATCTGCAGAATTGTGAGTCAATTAAATCTCTTTTCTTCATAAATTACCCAGTCTCAGGTAGTTCTTTATAGCAGTGTGAGAAAGAACTGATACAAATAGCAAATGTAATACATTTGGGCAAGCAATAAAAGGGCCTATATATATCAAATGTGCTGATCAATAACAAATTACGTCTCAGTTTCATTTCCCCAGACTAAATGTATAAAGCAGACATTCCTAAATTTGAAGCATGAGACACAAAAGGCCTCATGATGAACATTTGAGTTCAAAACAAAATTGAACAAACAGATAAGAATCAGAAAGCAAAATATTGGGTTTATCGCTGACAAAGCTGAATTGAAGAGTATAGACTCTAACGTGTGGCCACCATTGTGCTTTCTAGCTCCTCGTCTCCCTGCTCCACTTCTGGACCATTGAAGAACTCAGAAGGAGCCTGCAGGGCAGACTGCTCAGCATGCAGCTTCCCAGGTGTGACAGAGAGCAACTGGCCTAGACCTTACCCCATGAACTCCCACAGGGTTGTGAGAGTATGCCAAATGGAGCCTTCCCATAGGAAGGTAGGCCTGAGAGGAGACACACATGCCTGTGGTTTTTAATCCATTCATGCCACCAGGTAAAGAAAGAAGGTGGACCAGGCAGTACTCCTCCCAATAGACCTCGGCTGCACCGTGGGGTGCGGGACAGGGACAGGCCAGTTACGTCCTCTATTGTGCATCTCAGCGCCACAGCTCCTCTCCTTAGAGAGGAGAATGGAAGCTCCCTGAACATCCCCAGCTGATTGTCCCTGACCCCACTTGGTGTGACAGTCAACCTGTGGTCAGACTGTGGCTGCCCCTCAGAGTGAGGATGAGGACAACCTCACCCCACCTTCAGGAGATGCCCTGGATTCATCAGTGACCTGCCATGTATCTTCCTGGGATTAAGTATGGAAATACCACCCCTCTCAGGACCCCAGAAGGCTTTGGAATGAGTGAACTCATTCTTTAGCCAACTCCAAAGTCAAGCTAACCTCCAGGCTAAAAATTTACTCTGTCCTGTCCTATTCCAATGCCAAATTTTGCCCAGTTCATGCAATAGTCCAAAAGAGCCCAGCATAGACCCAGGAAAGAGATGACATGACGGCATGGCCATCTGCTCATAACACAATACAAGCAATACAAAAACACACAGATTTTCACAGAAATCCCTCCCATCACAAAAATCCCAGGGGAAATTTAAAGTCCAAAAGTAGTACCTTCTTTGTCTTATAGCTTAAAACCGAAAGAAATTAAAGTCCACATAGCTTTCCTCCTTTACGTCTTATAGTATTCAGCCTCAGTCAAGAAAGATTCTTTCCAGTGCCCAGGAGGGGTGAGAGAGTTCCCTCAGCAACTGTGGCCCCTGCCATCATTCACTGAAATTGGTGCCATTTCTTCAGGATTCCCTAAAGTAAGAATAAGTGAATCCAAAGCCTCCTGCTTGCCTAAATTCTTAGAGTCCATCACAAAATCTCTATAAGGAAGCCAATCCATACTGTATCGTGGAAAGAATACACATTATTTCTGTCTATCCAGTAAAGTTCCCCTAATTCTTCTGGTAATGGACCTGTGACCCCAAATTGCCCAGGGAACTTCCCGGGAATTGTCCTAACTGGAGCTGGACCGGAGATGTGGCCTGTGCTTTCTGCTCATGAGGCTGTGGAGGAAGAATCCTGATATTGCAGGTGACCAGCTCTTGCCGTCACATGGAGAAGAGACCAAAGGTGAGGATAGAGTTGCAATGATGCTTACAGCCATAGTTCTAGGCATCCCAAAGGCCAGCTGGACCCCTGCCCTCCCACGGTGTATCTCCAAGAACCAATGAATTCTGGAATTTAAATGAACTCAAGTTGGATTTTTGCCATCTGTAGTCAGACCCTGATGGGCTAGAAAATTATTATTATTATCATTATTATATTTTAAGCTCTGGGATACATGTGCAAAATGTGCAGGTTTGTTACATAGGTATACATGTGCCATCGTGGTCATTATTAATCAAGATCTTCTATGAAGGTAAACATTGGCTGGGTGAAGCAGCTCACACCTATAATCCCAGCACTTGAGGAGGCTGAGGTGGGTGAATCACCTGAGGTCAGAGTTCAAGACCAGCCTGGCCAACATAGTGAAACCCCATTTCTACTAAAAATACAAAAATTAGCCAGGCAGGTGTAATGGTGGGCGCCTGCAATCCCAGCTATTCGGGAGGCTGAATCAGAAGAATCGCTTGAACCTGGGAGGCAGAGGTTGCAGTGAGCTGAGATTTCGCCACTGCACTCCAGCCTGGTGGACAGAATGAGACTACACTTAAAAAAAAAGTAACATTTTTGAAGCTACCCCAGTAGCCAGTGTATTTGGACACACCCAAAGAAATTGAGGCAGATCCACCTGGTATGACCGTCATTCCTAGCAGAGCATTCACGGCAGCCCACCCAGCCTGCAGCAAATGCCGAGGAGCCGGTGAGGACAGCCTAAGTTACAAATAAACCCCCACAGGAATGTTAAGGGCTTTGGAAATACACTGGTCCCGTAAAACCCCAAAAATGCTGAAATTATTTCTTAAGTATACCAAAGATTGCTCTTCAAAGCAACAAACCCTTCATGCTTACGTAAGTCTCCCTACTTCATCTTTTTTTGAAATTCAAGTTTTACTTTCCATTGGAAACCGCCAAATGCTTCCCAGACTCTGAAATGAAGAAAACAGAGATCTCAGTGTAACCACACATCTTGGACCAAAAAGTCAATAGATAATAAGCCAGAAAAGGTTATGATGTACTGCAATAGCAGTATAGCTTAGAGGTAGGAATCAATGTAATACATGACATAGAGACTACGATTCAGAGGAAAGGTGGAAAAATTCAGCTGTTTTCATATGATACCAGACAGCACAGAAATATTCAGAAATTCAGAAACATCAGATGGTGGACAACACATAGACAAAACCCTAGAATCACTGAAATGACTGACCAAATTTTTAATATTTTTTCAAATCAATGTTGGAATTATATATATTTCAAAATAACCTGAAAGTCCAGGTTGTTTTGTGGCTGTGTGATGAGAAATGAATACTAACAGAATTTGCATTTGGTGGATTGGATTTTCCCTGAGGAACTGCTGTTGGGTAGACACAGTCTGGGTATGAAAATAACCACCTGCATCCCCTTCTGACATTTCTCAATATGCATGGGGTTCAATAAAAGTATTTTCCATGGTTGGCATTGGTTCTTTAAGGATAACTGTACAAAAAATAAAATCAAACCCTAGCTTTTCAGAGTCTGAACTTACTACAAAACACACAAGGGAACTGAAAGAGCTTTACAAATAAAACCTCTGATGCCACACAGTGCTGTGTCAGGTCAGAGAGGAACATCAATGCAAGCAGGTGTCCCAGGTCCCACGGGAGATGGGGACAGCCATGGAAGCAGACTGTGCCCTACAGACTTCATCCCTGGTTCACATTCCTCACTGCCTGCTCAATTGCACCATGAAACTCTAACTTACTTGAGTCTACTCCAGGCCCAAAAGCGTCCTTTTGTGTTCACCTGTGGAGGGTGGACACTGATGGAGGGAGGAGCCCTGCCCTAGGCTGCAGGTCCCCATCACCAGCTGCAGCCAACACTCACTCCTGAGCAGAGGAGCCAGCTGCACCCTGGCCTCATCACTGCAGCCACCTCAGCCCCAGCTAAATTCCCCATGGTTGTCACCGGCCATTCTTTCAGCATTTTGATAACAGCAAAGCATCACTTTATTCGGACTAAAGGGCCAAATTTTCATGCATGCATGTCAGTGTGCTTATAAGGGTACCCTGGATGATCACTGAATACGGTTGTGAATCACGTTTTTTCTTCATCATTGCAAAGAAGCCAAATGGTGAAGCCACCCAAATCTCCAAAGAAAAGCCACTGGCCAATCTTTAAATGGCATTTGTCAGATCCATTTCTACCCTCTCCAGACTGTCAGCACCACCACCACCTCCACCCGTTTCTGTGCAAGTGCTTTCCACCTCTGGTGAGTTTCAAGTGGCCACGTGTCAGGGTGATCCTCACATCCAGGCTTCAGTAGACTGCATCCTGCGCCAGAGACCCTTGGGTCTCTGGGCTCTGCCTGGGGGCTGCAGGGGGTTGCCAGGCATGCTGCCTCACAGGAAAGAGCTTTCAGGGTGCCTGGGCAACCCACTTTTGCCATTAGGGATCTAAGGCTTCCAACCTCCAGCCAAGGTTGCCTGCACCATTGCACGATGCTGGCAAACTAAGCCTTTCATTCAGAAGCACTCTCATTACCTCAAGGGTTAATGGCTCCTCATGGACAAAGTTTGCCTAGAATGTGTTAGATTCTAGGTTGTTTATTTGCATTTCAGGAGAAGCTGAAGTGAAGAGAAAGAATATTCATTAATATAGTTTATCTTTCATTGTTCCCTTTCATTATCTCCCACTTTACTTCCTCCTTCCCCACCACCCACCAATTTGGAAAAGATCTACAAAGCAGAAAAATACAAAAATGGAATAATAAAATGAAGCATGAAGAAACTGTTTCAAAATAAACTTCAAGTAGCAAAACTGAAATCAAACTCTCAAGCCAATAGAAACTGACTGTAATTTTCCCAGAGAATATTCTTATAATAAATCTCCTTTATCCCTTAAGATGTTTCTGAGACATTTTAAGCTAAATTTTTATTAGTCCCATTCAAGTCTAGTTTCCCAACTAATATATTAACAGTCTAGCAGCTTGCATTAAATTCAAAAACCACTATCGTAGACACTATGGATTGGCTACCCAAAAGCTATTCCCAGCTTCTTTTTCCCTTGCCTTCTACTGCAGAGGCTGGGATACCAAACATTGTCATGACTTTTCAGCTTCCCTTGCAGCTAAACTGGCCACATGATCAACTCTAGCTAATCACATAGAGAAGTCAGTCCTGCCATTTCTAACAAAGCATTTTAAAGGAGTTAGGTTTGGCTGTTATGGGCTTGTGACCCTTTGTACCTTCCTCTTTTTCCCCTTTGGGATGTCAAGATGATACCCAGAGATGCAGCTGCCGGTTGAAAAGACGGAGTGACAATCTTGAGAATGACGACAGCAAAGTGGAAAATGGAACAAGGCTACGTGTCCATAACCATGTTACACCATGAGACAGTTCTGGTCTCCCTGCTCCCAAGTTTACTGATGAATGAGATGAACAATTCTCCTGTTTCCACTGTTGTTCAGATACCATATTGTTAGCCACCCAGTCCACTGCTACCTAACATCGCGTCTGGATTTGTAAAATCAAATCATCTTTCGGATTTTTAAATGAGAGCTGCTTTGGTTTAATTTTCATTACTTTCTGTTTGTTATTGTTAAGGGATCCCCTCTGGGAATTGAATTTTGACAATTTCAATGCTTATTTGACACTATGCCATTGACTTGAGTAATTACATCTGCTCAGAAAGCGATGCGGCCATAAATCAGACTGAACTTCACCATCAGATCTGGCTGAATCCAGTCATTAGCATTTGAGGTTTTAAAGTTGTTGGCCATTTTGTTTAGAAACCAGTGTAAGCAAAAACTACTGTTTCAGAGCAAAAACAAGATTCCGCCCACCATCCATCTAAACCACCAGCTTTCCAGAATGATTTAGGGAAATGGACCTGGATGAATTCCATAGATATATTTATTTATAACAGTCATAAAAGAAAACAGGCACTAAAGAGCAAATGCCTATACTTGGGAAGGACTCACACCTTCCGTTGACAAGCATCAGGGATCCAACTAAAAGCCAGCACTTTCCAGGTTTTTGTGGAATTTTTTGTACATTCTTCAAATTCAATTTGTGACCAAGAAATAGTTTCTTAAAGAATGACCATTGTTTGCTAGTCCGGCTGGTCTCAGCCTACTATAAACTGCTTGGCATACCAGACCAAAAACACTCCCTAAAAATTTATTCCTTTTCCCAAAATGTGAAAGTCATTGTCTAACTATGCTAAACACTTGGGCATTGCTGTATCCAAAATCACCACTCATATTACTCAGAAAGCTCCCTGAAAAACAGCCTTAGAAGAGAAGAAAAGCAAAGGTTCTGAAGAGGTAGGTCTGAAACAGAATGAATGAGACAGACACGACCAGGAACCAATGACCACATATACCCAGGGACTACCCCACTTGCTAATGAGCCATTTTAAAAACATTTCAGACAATAATAATTCATTTAATGATTATGAATGGGCATAGGTAAATTATCAATAAAGAGGGAGAAATATACAACACGCCTAACAAACTAAGAGTTTAAGTTTTGGATCCATTTGTGATATAGAAAAAATATTTAAGGAAATAAAGAAGAAAGGAAAGGAACATTTGCTTACCACCTACTTAGTGCCAGCCATTTCATTCATTTATGGAACAGATACTTACTGAGTGCCTACTGTGTGTCAGATCCTAAGTGAGGAACTGGTAATACAGAAGCGATTTAAAATGAGCTCTGTATTATCATAACTATTCTCTCTTTGATCCCCATTTCAAAGTTGTGTACTGCACTTTGGTATTCACATTTTTATAAATGAGGAAACTGAGTCTCAGAGAGTTACGTGATTTGCCCAAGGGCACACAGCTAGTAAGTGCCAGCCAAGCTCAGACCCATCTGAAACTATAGACTGTGCTTTTTCTACTATACTTTGTTCCCTCTCAGCTATAATTATAATTAAAGGCAATAAATATAAACCTGGAGAGAAATCAGAACCAAAGATATAAAACTGAAAGCAAATGGCAGCAGCTGAATTCGTGGGGATACATGAGCTCCTGTCCTGAATGAGATCTCGTGAATGTCAAGATTCCATGCTGCCAAATCTCCACCTCTTGCTCCTCAACTTACTCTATGTTCAGCAACAGTGAGCATCTCCTCCTGGAAACACCTGATCATTAGACTAGCTTCCAGGACACCACACTCCCTGGTTCTCTTCCACATCGTTGGCTATTCCCTCTAGGTCTCCTTTGCCAGCTCCTCCTCCTCTGCCAGAACACCAAATGGTAGAGCCCTGCAAAGCCCAGCTCTGGCTTTCCCTCTTCTCTACTGCACTCCTGCCTCCTCCTCTACTCATGTAGCACACCTGCTGCTATGACTGCAAAGACCATCCATATATGGAAGACTCCTGAATCCCCAACTCCAGCCCTGGCTTCTCCTCTGACCTCCAGTGTGCCCAACTGTCTGCTCAACATCTCCACCCAAAGAACACAGAGGTCTGAGGGATGACAGTTTAAACCTGAAATTTTAGTGGTAGAAGAACCAGAAAAAGTTGCATCATGGAAGCAAGAGAGATTTTCAGGAAGAAGGGAATGTCCATCAATGTCAAGTCAAGGCTGAAAAGAGCCCATTTTTCTCCTCTTGAAGGAGAGTTCCCACCACCATTCAAGGCCCCCAAACAAAGCAAATATGCCACTGAAGTTTCTCTCTACAAATATCAAACTCAGTCAATTTTCTATGAATGGAGCTAATCCTACCTACCTCATAGGATTGATGCAAGAGTAAAATACGAAAGAAAATCATAAAACACTCAACACATGCGTGATAATATCAACATGAGGAATAAATGCCACAGAACACCTGATACCACCAATCAGAATGAAATACAAAATGACCCAGCCTGATTCCCAGCACCTCACCTGATATCACCAAGCACAACCCAATACAAAATGACCCAGCCTGATTCCCAGCACCTCACCTGATACCACCAATCCAACCCAATACAAAATGACCCAGCCTGATTCCCAGCACCTCACCTGATACCACCAATCACAACCCAATACAAAATGACCCAGCCTGATTCCCAGCACCTCACCTGATATCACCAAGCACAACCCAATACAAAATGACCCAGCCTGATTCCCAGCACCTCACCTGATACCACCAATCCAACCCAATACAAAATGACCCAGCCTGATTCCCAGCACCTCACCTGATACCACCAATCACAACCCAATACAAAATGACCCAGCCTGATTCCCAGCACCTCACCTGATATCACCAATCACAACCCAATACAAAATGACCCAGCCTGATTCCCAGCACCTCACCTGATACCACCAATCACAACCCAATACAAAATGACCCAGCCTGATTCCCAGCACCTCACCTGATATCACCAATCACAACCCAATACAAAATGACCCAGCCTGATTCCCAGCACCTCACCTGATACCACCAATCACAACCCAATACAAAATGACCCAGCCTGATTCCCAGCACCTCACCTGATATCACCAATCACAACCCAATACAAAATGACCCAGCCTGATTCCCAGCACCTCACCTGATACCACCAATCACAACCCCATACAAAATGACCCAGCCTGATTCCCAGAACCTCACCTGATATCACCAATCACAACCCAATACAAAATAACCCAGCCTGATTCCCAGCACCTCACCTGATATCACCAATCACAACCCAATACAAAATGACCCAGCCTGATTCCCAGCACCTCAGCTCTTGGCCAATTCTCCCTCTGCACACAGCAGAGCTATTGCTGGGTCCTCATTTCCTTCCATCTGGGAAAATACACTTTTAATTGGAATTTTATAATCTTGACGGTTGAAAGGAAACTTAGATAATCTGATTCAACTTCTCCTCTTTCATCTGCCTATTGATTGTAAGTCCAAAATAGTCTTCAATGATTTCCATGACTGGAAGACCCAGTCAAATTCCAACACATTTCCCTACCTTCAAAGATAAACATCTTTGAATATGCTATTCAATTGGGTGACGTAGAGTTACTACGCAAAGCACTCCCCAGGGAACACAAGTGAATTAATTTGGAGACATGTAAGAAAGGCAATGGGTTTCAGTCTACTGAAGGAAGCATTACATTGGCACATGAAAGAGGGAGGGTATCAGACATTTGCTATCAGCTGAGTGCCACTAACAAGAAACATTATCAGGGCCCAGAGGAAAGGAAGTCCTCCCAAAGCTGGGGTAATCAGAGAACAGAGTATGGCATTAACAGAACTCAAGGGGTGCTTTACTAGAAATTTCCCCCATGTGTGGGAGCTCTGGGCCACTGCTTTCTAGGGCTTGAATTCCAAGAAAACATGTAGTCAGTCCCTCTCTATGGCTGTGACCCAACTTATCCTCGACCCCTCAAAATGCTGAGAATTATTTCCTGTAATGAAACTACATTACATTCTCAGAGCGGCAGTGGACCCCACGGAACTCATCCCAAGGACCCCAAGTCAGATTCTGCATGCTTGGTAAGAAGGACACACAATCTGCTCAGATGATATCTAGTGTTTGTCCCCTGAACCTCACCCTACCCAGATGCCAGCATGGAAAGTGCAGTCACGATGCAGCTGTGAAAATAAATCAGCCCAAAGCCTGACATCCTCTGGGTGTGCTCTGTTTGTATATCAGTAGTACATGTGTGGATTCTGAGAATTATTAGCCAAAACAAGATGCTTCAATTCTCCCAGTCTATCAGAAAGCAGTAAAAGAAAATTGTTGGGTGGGGTGGAAAATGGTATTAAAAAACAGACTGGAGCTGGGCACATGTTACAGAAAAAGAGAACATGGTGGTTTTCCACAGCATCAAGGAGGCCAAAGGCTGTCAGATCTGTGGACCATGGACATTCTGTGGCAGAGAAAGGCTACCCTCATCTCATGACCTGGAAGTCTCAGCCAGATAATATAATCTACACAGAGAAAAGAGAAAGACACATCCCAAATTTTACAGAATAGGGAAAAAAATGTGTTGATTTTTGGAGTTTCAGATTGAGTCAACACCAAAGTGTGCCTGCCAGGCAAAGTCCTCAGACAAAGTTGGTGGTTCCTCTTCCTGATCTTACAGTTCTCTGTGCTTCAGTGCAAAAACACTACCTCTGGCAAGTAGAAGTTGATTAGAAAGTCTGAGATGATCCCATATGGCTACATTTATCATATTTGTCTGTATTTCTTGGCACAGCAATCCCAACTTCATTACTAAATCTTTGTAACCCCAGAGCCTCGCACAGTGCCTTGCCTACAGAAGATATAAGTTAATTACTTCCTATTTAATCTATCAGTAGAGGACCTAGCCAGGCTTGATCAAACAATTAAGACACCTGAATGTCCATAGGTCTTTGGAACTCCAGGCGGACAGTTCAGCACATAATGCAGCTTTACCTTCCTCGTCTCAGCTATGACCCAGTGCTGGAAGCTGATGAACTGTTTTGCCTATTGAAAAGGAATCATCATTGATCATTAGAGAAATGCAAATCAGAACCACAATGAGATACCATCTCATGCCAGTCAGAATGGCAATTAAGACGTCGAGAAACAACAGATACTGTCAAAGTTGTGGAGAAACAGGAATGCTTTTACACTGTTGATGGGAATGTGAATTAGTTCAACCATTGTGGAAGATAGTATGGTGATTCTTCATAGATTTAGAACTGTAAATATCATTTGACACAGCAACCCCATTACTGGGTATATACCCAAAGGAATATAAATAATTCTATTAGAAAGATACATGCACACATACATTTATTACACAACTACTCACAATAGCAGACATTAAATCAACCCAAATGCCCATCTATCATAGACTGGATTTTTTAAATGTGATACATATATACCATGGAACACTATGCAGCCATAAGAAAGACTGAGATCATGTCCTTTGCAGGGACATGGATGAAACTGGAAGCCATTATCCTCAGCAAACTAATGCAGGAACAGAAAACCAAACACCGCATGTTTCTCACTTATAAGTGGGAGCTGAACAACGAGGACACATGGACACTTGCGTTATCACTGCCTCATTGACTGGATACTGGAGGAAAGGACAGGAGCAGCAACACTACAGAGAGATCGCTGGGAACACAACTAATCCATGCTAGGCTTAATACCTGGGTTATGGGTTGACAGGTGCTATAAACCACCGTGGCACACATTTACCTGTGTAACGAACCTGCACATCCTGCACATGTACCCTGGAACTTAAAATCAAAAATTAAAAAAAGAAAAGAAATCATGTTGGTAAGCAACCATGTTATGAGTTAAATTGTATGCCTTCCAAAAATGTACTGAAGTTCTAACCCCTGGTTTTGTGAATGTGACCTTATTTGGAAATTTTGGAAATACGGTCTGACAGAGTTAAGATGGTCAAACCTAATCCATATGACCGGTGTCTTTATAACACAGGGAGAATGCCATATGACATGGAGGCAGAGGTTGGACTGATGTGTCTAAAAGCCAAGGAAACCACAAGAAGCTAGGAAAAAGCAAGGAAAGTTTCTCTCCCAGAAGCATGACCGGCCCTACAGATTCCAGACCTCCAGCTCCAGAGCTGCAAGATAATACATTTTTTTTGTTTAAAGCCACTCCATTTGTGGAACTTTATTACAACAGCCCTAGGAAACTAACACACTGTGTAAATACCATTCTTCTCTCCAGCTAACGATGGACTTCCAACGCAAAGCACCTCTCTCACTAAGGCATAGGCTGACACCACGCAGTTAGGGTGGGAGTGAAGCAGAACACTGTCACACACTCATCACCACCCCATATTCTGCTGGAGGCTGGACAACATACATGAATATAGATATATCATATGTAGCTGATGCCAAAGAAAGCACATCCAGTCATTTAGTAAGCAGTCATTGAGCCTCTGCTATTTATGGGCAGCATTCTAGACACGGAGGCTACAGCAGGGAATAAAATCAACGAAATGTCCTGTCCTCATGGAGCTTACATTCCAGCAAAGGAAGACAGCCAAGTGTGAAATAAGCCAGTAAAATCATGAAATGATGGGTGTTGATGAGGGTGTGGAGCAAAACAAGGCAGTGACAAGATGTGCTCGGGGTAAGGATGAGATTACCCTGTCAAAGGCAGGGAGAAGTCCGGAGGCCTCGCGAAGAGACTGCACAAAGAACCTGAAGAGGTGAGCCATCAACCCATGGATGCTTTTTGTTTGAGATAGAGTGCAATGGTGCAATCTTGGCTCACTGCAGCCTCCACCTCCCAGGTTCAAGTGATTCTCCTGCCTCAGCCTCCTGAGTAGCTGGGACAACAGGCATCTGCCACCATGCCCGGCTAATTTTTGTATTTTTAGTAGAGATGGGGTTTCACCATGTTGGCCAGGCTGGTCTTAAATCCTGACCTCAGGTGATCTGCCCACCTTGGCCTCCCAAAGTGCTAAGATTACAGTCATGAGCCACTGTGCCCAGCCGTCAACCCTTGGATGTTTATGGAAGGTTATTCAGGGAAAGGGAACAGCCAGTGCAAAAGCCCTGAGGCAGGAAGGGACCTCGTACATCAGAGGACCAGCCAGGAGGCCGGGGTGGTGTGGGGCACAAAGCAAATGGCAGATGGCGAGGAAGGACGTGGTGTGGAAAAGATGATGCATAGTCTGGAAAACTTGTTGGGACCCTGGTTTGTATCTAAGGGAGTTGGGGAGCTACTGGAAGGTTCTGTGACATTGTGCATCATTAGACTCACTGCAATTGCTGTCCTGAGACTGGAGTGCTCTGGGAGGGGACAGGAGTGACGAGACTACAGAGAGGTCACTGCAAAAATCCAGGTAGTACGGCTTGGACCAGGGTGGTGGCCGCACTTCTCTGAGATGCCAAGTTGCATGCCAGGATTTCTCCATTTACAAAAAAAACCACTTGCAAGTTAACTGCAGTGATCACAAGCAGAATGGGCAAAATACTTTTTAAAAATAGGCTTTGGCCAATCCCAAAAGGTGACAGTGCCAAACTGCATTTATATGACATTCTTGAAATGACAAAAGTATAAAATGGGAGAACAGATTTGTGTCTGGGGTGGATGGGAGGAAGGGAGGTAAATGTGGCTACATTAGGTAGCTCCAGGGACTTCTCACAGAACGGTCCTGCGTCTTCACTGTCCCGGCTGGGTTGCCACATTCCAGCTACACAATCGCCACCTTTAGGGGAAGCTGGTGGAGGGTGCATGGTACGTCCACCTTACTTCTGTCAGCCGAAACAACAGAGAGGGAGTCTCCAAGAGAAAATGATGTTGATTTAGGAGTATGTATTGCAATGGGAATTTGTATGCCACGGTGAATTATATGCATAGTCAGGGAGTTAAAGGAAGACAAAGGCTTTTAAAGGGAAAATAAGGAAGACAGTGATTGTCTTGAGATAATTATCCTTGAATACAAGGATCAGTGAAGAGGGTAGCGCCAGTCTGAGGATGGACAGGAAGTTGCTGGGGAGATGTCAGGTTGTCGTGGCCTTTTGCAAGCTTGCAATTTTTCAGTCTTTGGCGAGAGTTCTTGGAACCAGGCATTCGTGCATGAGAACCCTCCCTTCCTCGCCTTTCCTGGCTCTGTTTGTCAGGGTTTTTAGCACAAGTGACTCCATTTTGATCCTGACAACGTTCATGCTTCTTATCATTGCACAGGAATCTATGGCTATCTCAAAATTAAAACTTTTTTAAAACATTTTTTGAGAAATAGCATTTAAGCCTATAGTGAAGTCCAAAACCCCAACCCTTATGTCTGGGGTTGGGAATGGACACACCAGAATAGGCATGAGAAATCATCACTGAAAGCTTTCCATGATGTGCACTGAAGAAAACACAGCACGTTGGCTTCTCTGTGAAGGGCACACCTAAGCTTTCTGTCCTCTAAGTGTGACTGACACATCATCGCCAGCACACATCCGTCACTGGAGGGCGAGCCTTCTCTGCACGGGGTTTTATTTTATATGTAAGTCCATGCCACCATTGCGGCTTTCCCCACTCTCTGCCAGAGCACCACAAATTTTATGGTGCTTTTGTCAAAAGAAGCTTCTCCTCCTGATTCTTCAGAATGGGCTCACAGTGAGCCTGCCTGCCCCGGGTCCTGCCCTCCTCTGTCTGGCTAGAGTGGCTTCTCCCGAGCTCCTAGGACACCACACCTGTCCACACCTGTCACATCCCGTCCAACTCCTTGAGTTCTGCCATAAGTGACTTTGGATGAGGCTTTATCACCAGACAAATGTGGGGTCAAGATAAATGAGGAGACATCACTGCACACCCTTCTCAGATACTTTATTAAAATGCTAGCTAACTCCAGCCACAGCACTAGTGCTTAAAGTATCCACTATCCACACTTCTTCAAGGGCAGCACATACGTGCTCATCTCCACTCTGTTTGCAGATTTAGCAGAAGTTTCAATAAATTATGTCCATTCATTTCCTCTTTTCTCTTTTTAGATGGAGTCTTGCTCTGTTGCCCAGGCTGGAATGCAGTGGCATGATCTCGGCTCACTGCAACCTCCAACTCCCAGGTTCAAGCGATTCTTCTGCCTCAGCCTCCTCAGCAGCTGGGATTAAAGGAATGCACCACCACACCCAGCTAATTTTTGTATTTTTAGTAGAGACGGGTGTCACCATGTTGGTCAGGCTGGTCTTGAACTCCTGACCTCGAGATCTGCCCACCTCGGTCTCCCAAAGTACTGGGATTACAGGCATGCACCACTGCACCTGGCCCATTCATTTCCTCTTTAAGCCAAGTTACTTACCACTCCCTGCCCATGAACTAAAATTACACAAGGTCTTTCCTTGGGAACCACACTGAATTCTGCCACAGACCCACCCCGACCCCAAAGCCACTATACTCAACTATTCAAGACCTGCACTGTAAATCAGTCCTACCAGACTGCCCACATATGAATACTTGAGACTCATGCTACCCTGGGGCCCTTTCCAAAATAGGACTGATCTAGAACATATGAGCCATTTCAGAAAACATGGAACAAAGATGATTCTTCAAATGAGATGAGACAGGTGACACAATATAAGTATTTGGTCTATATTGTAATAAAGAAAGCCCCAAACAAGTAAGCAATTTAAAAAGAAGCCCCAAATAATGAACAAAAGCCTCAATGGCCCCTTCCAACCAGAGCCCCATGCAGTACTGGGATTGGCTGTATATGACCTCCCACTGACCCAGAGACATGTGACCTTATGGCACTCCCTCAGTGGCCACCAACACTATGGATTCAGGTCAAACCCCAGGACCTTCCTGAGCTGGCTGCCTCCTAAGCCTCCAACCCTGAATGCCACCATTGCCCCAGAGCAGCACTTAGTACAAGCCACTCAGAACGTTCCTGGTTCCTGGCATGTGCCTTCACACGTGCAGCGTGGTCTGTTCCTCCACCTGAGATGTTCTTCCTCAGTGTCTTTCTCCAACTATGCCCTTCTTAAAATCCAGCTCAAATACAGCTGGCCTTGACCTCCCAGTCAATTCACCCCCAAGACACCTGTGGCACCTCTGTCCTAGCACAAATCACCTGTCTGCCTTATCCTAATCCAGCCCTCCCTGCCTGTGTGTCCTCTGACAGCAGGGACTATGTTCATCTAACTTTGTGCCTTTGTCTGACTCCTGGTAACCCTTGCTGAATGAATGAATGAATGAATGGACATCCTTCAAATGGAGACTCCCACAAAGTTAGAGCTGGAGGGCCCTTCACAATATCTAGGTCAATCCCCTCATTTTGCAGATGAGAAAACTGAGGTCTGAAGAGCTATGACCCATCCAAGGTCACACAGCCAAATCAGTGGCTCAGCCAGGACCTAATAAACCAGTTGAAGGGACACGGCACCATGAAACAGTCCCTAAATAAAACAGAGCCCAGCACTTAAATGGCACATTTCTCCTGAGAAGTTCAAAACATTTTAACACTATGAGCATCGACTCACCCACCTCTGTGAGACACAGGGAGATGTCAACCGTGTACATTAGCCACTAATGTTTCTCAGCACTGTTCCTTGGTCCAGTAAACAAACCTGAGTGTCTTAGCACAAGG
The DNA here is from genome assembly GCA_031835075.1 of Saguinus oedipus. Taxonomy (NCBI): domain Eukaryota; kingdom Metazoa; phylum Chordata; class Mammalia; order Primates; family Cebidae; genus Saguinus; species Saguinus oedipus. Next base: position 169,077,135 of record CM063172.1, on the reverse strand, counting down.
TGTGGCACTTCCGGGAGCCTTCTGGTTAAATACAGTCTCAAAGGTTCAAAGTTGTGATTTCCATGGTAAAAAATCAAGCACTCACAGACAGCACCTGACGTTAAGTGGTGAAGAGTTGGGCAACAGGTTAGACACCCAGCACGGGCTTCGAGGAGCTGACAGGCGAGCTTTAACAGAACCACCAAGGAAAGGGGGCTTTCCACAGTGACGACCCTGCTCATATTCCTGGGCCAAATCCATCTTGTGACAGAGGCTAGATTCACTGCCACTCTGTCTTAAGTTAAGCCCTGCTGGAGTTCCACACATTTCAGTGCCTGGCAGAATCATTTCTCAACAGCCAACAGCAATGTTACAAAAGTAAACTCAGGAAGGCACTGTGAACAGATCAAAATCGTGAGTGCTGACCCTCACACCCAGCCTAGAGATGAAAACAAGAGGATACAGTAAATGTTCAAACCAACAAGAACAGGGGTGTCTGCAGGGAGAGTGTGGGACCTGGGTCCCAAAGACTGAGTATTAGATTACAGACTTTGGGAAAACCAGTTAACCTCTCTGACCTCAGTTCCCCCAGTAGCAAGACGAGCATGTTACTGACTTCCCAAGGTCACTGCGAAAATTAAATGAAATAACAGAGAGAAATGGTAAACTCCATAACACTTTAAACTTCCAGTTATTATTAAAAGGAAGTGAAAAATGTACACCTAAGAACTCCTCATAAAACTGAAAACAGAATTATGTAGATTGTACTTTATAGAGCATGAGGATGCCATAATTAAAGCATTTCCTCCACAGATAAGAGACCATAGCAAAAAAATGTGAGCAGCATCTACTTTGTAATTAACGCAAACACCTCTCAAGTTATTTTGTTCACTTACAAGGGCAGCATTATTATAACAGTTAGAATACTACAATAATCAGACATTATAATTGTAATTTTACTCTCCCTGGATACAAAAATCAACCCTGAGGGTGGAGAGGAGAGTCTGAGAGGGGACCCATCAGAGCAAAGGAGGCAGTTACTGAGTCTGGCACCCTTGTGACATCCCTTAGGCTCACCCCATCTTTCAGCTGCTGCAGCTTTGGTGGCGGCCTGCAGAGGCACCAGCGCACCCCAACAGCCACGGGGCTCCTGACCCCAGCTGAAGGTCTAGGCAGTTTCCTTTCTCACCAGTGCTTACTTGAATTTGCTAACACGCAGCCATTTCGACTCTTATGAGTGATCTGTCCTTTCCAATGTAATATTTGAAGGAAGAGCCAACGAGCAGAAAAATTGCCAAACGGCAAGCACTAAGGGAGAAGCAAGGCAGATAGATGGATGTTTGTCCTAATTTGCTAATCTCTATAAAGCCACAGCCACAGCTAAGTGCTCCTCTCCAACCAGGGCCGCACGGAAGGGCCCGCGGGCGGTGGCTTCGCCTCCAGAAGGCCAGGAGCGCCCTCTAAGGGTCTCAGAGCGCAAGTGCTGCCCCCGCCAGGCCGAGGGAAAATGCAGGTTTTTCATAGACAAGGATAACATTTAGAGGAAAAGAGGGTGCTCACGAATGTGAATAACCAATACCACCCTGATTCCAAATGCTCTAACATACACCTACGAAAGTTGGTAAAAGAGATGGATGAAACAGTATCCACCACTGTCCCCAGCGACCAAGTTCTCCTCCCCCAAGTCACCAAAGTTTGCCGTTTCATGGGTGTTCTACCAGACACACCCTATGCACTCACAAGTAGATACATACACATACGTATTCTCTTCTCTCCATTCGTTTTATACCTTTGAATACTTCTATTTTTAACTGAACGAAAAGCTCCAGATAACAGTTTAATTATAACTCAAGAAATTCCCAAGTTCCACGGGGGCCAGTGAAAAGAGGTCTGCTCCTTAATCAGCCAAAGGTGATGAGGCCTCTCCCGAAATGTTTGCTTCCAGACTCCCTGCCCCACCCTCATCCCTTGAGGTAGGCAGAATGGTCCCCCAAAGATGTCCTTGTCCTAGTCCCCAGAACCAAGGATGTGGGCACCTCTAGAAGGTGGAAAGGGCAAGCAAGGCAACAGATCCGCCCTTAAAGTTCCAAAGCAGACCTTGATTATAGCCCAGTGGGGCCCATTTTGGACTTCTGATCTCTAGCACTGCAATAAAGCTAATAGGTTTCCACTGTTTCAAGTCATTAAGTGTGTGGCAGTTTGTTACAGCAAAAGGAGATGAATGCACTCCCCTTCCCCTCCTGTTTTCAGGGAATGGGTCTTTAGAACTTAAATATGATGTGAATGGTCTTGGTAGGACATATTGATCACGCTCTGGAAGTGTCTGGTGATAACTTTCCAGGGACGTGAATTGTCACTCTGCAATCCTATTACAACCTCTGATTCCACAGGAATAAATTTCATGATCAGCTGATGAACAAACAGGTCTTCCATCTGCCATTGGCGGGCTCCAATAGACAAGATAAAAGGTGAGAGGGTCTCACCACATTCTCTCAAAGAGGACTGACGTAAGAGGGAAACCCCAAAAGCCTCACACAGGTTGAGCCACAGGAAAGCTTCGAAAGGTTTCCAGAGATGGAAGGAGTCTCCTTCAATCAGTCTATTCCAGAGCAGAGACTAGCCCAAGGCCCCAGGGTGCAGGACAGCACTGTCACTCATGCCCAGGCATCCTGATTTTTACCTACTTCCTTCCATATATACCAGTGTGTCTCAAACGTTTTGGTGCCTGAGTTATCTTCTATTCTTAAATTTATGTGGATGTCATGGAGGTTATGTGTTTGTGGGTTTTATCTGTCCTTACTGACTCTACTGGGAATGAAAACTAAGAAAAGCCTAAAATCTGTACTTACTTATTTTAAAATAACAATAACAAACCATTACATGTCGACATAAAAATATATTTTTATGAAACATAACTGTTTTCCAAAACGAAGAGCAATGAGCGAGAAGAGTGGCATTGTTTCTACATTTTGGCAGATGTTTTTAATAGACTATCTCTGATCGGCTTGTGCATTCAACCTATTGCACTATGTTGATGTGGTTGGAGAAAATCCAGCCTCAGACGTACAGTAGCTGGAAAACTATTTCAATAGTCTTTTTGGACGATTTTGAAAAATCTTTGATATTACACCAAAACTCATCAAGTGGCCATTTCTTAGAATCTGAAATCATGTGAAGAATGTTTCGTATTTGGTTACATTCAAAATCCATCGTGTTGTCATGCTCCTTGAATAGATCTTTTACCCACGCAAGATTGTTGTTAGGCTACACACTGGTCATTCGGATCTGTTGGTTTATTTGGTTATGCAGATCAGCCAAATGTTGACACATTTTGTAATATGACATTTACAAATCACATTCATTTATATCACCATTGATCTCACTAAAAAATGTAAATTTGGGGACAATTTCTAGCTTATAGTGATGAAATAAATTGGCAAATTCTAATTTTCACTTCAAAGCTCAAATTTTATCACTGGTTAGAAATAACAGCAGTTATTTTACTAGAATTAGCAGGCTCCCTTTGTTCATTTTTGAGAAAACATTTGCCAAATACCCAAGTCAGAATAACTCTAGTTTGTCTGTTGTCATTCTTTGTGGTAAATATCGCATTCCATTTAAAAAAATCAGCTAGCTTAATGCACAACTCAAGTGATCACACCAGTGTTTCCCTTCGGGTTGACACTGAACTTGGTCATCAGCAGGAGTACCTCATGTGTCCTTCCCATTTGTTTACACTATTAAAAAGACACACATTCGGGCTGGGCGTGGTGGCTCACGCCTGTAATCCCAGCCCTTTGGGAGGCCAAGGTGGGTGGATCAAGAGATCAAGACCATCCTGGTCAACATGGTGAAACCCCGTCTCTAGTAAAAATACAAAAAATTAGCTGGGCACGGTGGTGCGTGCCTGTAATCCCAGCTACTCAGGAGGCTGAGACAGGAGAATTGCCTGAACCCGGGAGGCGGAGGTTGCGGTGAGCTGAGATCACGCCATTGCACTCCAGCCTGGGTAACAAGAGCAAAACTCCGTCTAAAAAAAAAAAAAAAAAAAAAAAAAAAAAGACACACATTCAAAGATACAGGGATTTGATAAAATTAATAATTTTGCTGTGGCATCATGGGCATTCTTAATGAAACTGGCAAATACTTTTTTAACTGCAAAGGCTCCCCCAAAATTCAATGACTGCTAGTGAATGGTGATGTCTCTGCCTTGATTTACAGTAAGGCACCTGCTGTTTACCCATCGAGCTTTTACAGCCTCAGGGCAAATGTCAACTGTGAAAAAGGAAAATAGCATCTTAGTAATCCTAGTATTACTTTGAAAAGAGTTTTGACATGGAGAATTCCCCAAAAGCTTTTCTGAAGAAGAAAATAAAAATCATCCGTAACCACCCTAAGATATCCACTGTAATGCATGTGTGAGTTCATCCACAAGTGTTTAGAAAAATGGATCATCCCAGACTAGCAAGCCCATCATAATTTTAATGTTTGCATAGTACCCTATTGCAGGGGTGGATGCGTGTGGGAGAGGTGGCACTGCTTGCTTATTTAGTTTTATGTTTAATTGACCCTATGCTGAAGGGTTTATTCAGATCTTCAGTGTGCCCTGCTTTAAACAAAGTCCCTCTGGAGCTATCATGTCTGTCACTAATATGTGGCCCTGGGTAATTTCCTTACAGAGATTAAGGAAGGGCGGGGGATGGGACTCGACACAAGCAACTCGCTTGGTCCATGCATTAATTCAGCCAGAGAGAGGGAGCAGTCTGCCCATGGTGTTGCTGTCAAAAAGAGTCCATGAAAGAAATGACGTACCTAACCCATGATTTCATCCACAGCATGGGGAGCTATCTACAGGCTGCTATGTCTGTTTCTATCCTTTTATTATTTAATTTAAATGTGGTAGATGTCATTCTGAAATGTGCTTGTCCTCCTTTGCCCACTTCTAGTCTGCTCATCATTTTACTGCAGCTCCCACGTCAACACAGTACAGAGAAGGGCTGGGAAGCGGTCCAGCTCCAGCATTCCTCAGCTGAGTGATCCACAGAGCAGAAGGCGAAAGAAGCAACAGTGCAGATCGCGGTGGGTTTCCGGGAGCTCTCTCAAACAACCCTACTCGGAACCCACTCGCGTGCAACCCACGGGCAGGTGGCAGAGGAATCGGAAAGGCAGAAGGCTGGAATCGCCACAAAGCCAGGGCAGCACTGGTTCCAGTTTCAGACCATTTTCAGAAACAAAAACTCTTCCAGCACTCGGAAAATTTTAACTTAGAAAAACAAAAGCCAGGAGTTGTAGGTGGGGAAGTTGGAAGACTTTAAAATAGTTTTATTCCTCTCAAGTACTGTGCAAAATAGTCAGTGAATACTTGCTTAGAGATCACTAATGGGAAGGAAAAGACCCTACGGCAGCCTCTGCCTTTTATGAAAAAGTGGCATTGGCATCAGAATACCTGGTAGAAACCTGAACCAAGCCCTGGGATGATGTATCTACCATAAAGTCACAAAGCAATGTGACCCCCAACTTTCCTCCCTTTACCCCTTAAGTAAGAGAACAATATAGACACTAAATAGCATCCTAAAGCAAGTACCCTCATTGGAATAGTATCTGACAATCATTGTCTGCTTCTTGGAGTCTACAAACCAATGACCTAAAAACCACAGTTTCAAGTTTAAAAATGCCTGCACGGGAGGTGGGAACAAGAGCTGCCAAAGGCTGAGGAATGAAAACCCCGCCACAAACTTGTCTCTCTCCGCAGGAAACTAGCAAGAAATCTGACAAGAGCTCCCTAGCATTTTCTGAAAAGCACTGCTCCCAAAGCAAGCATCCATCCTGGCTGTACCTCAGCCGTCGGGGAAGGGCGAACTTCTCTGGACTCGACTTTCTCATTTCCCTCTCCCTCCTCTCAAGACAAATATTTTCTCCCAGCTTGAACGTTCCCCCGGGCGCGCGGGCCTCTGCCGCCTGGAGCGGGTCTGGCACGCGAGCGCGGCTCCTTCCGAGCGCAGGGGTACCCGACAGCCCGCGGCAACTCGCAGCCTTTTCCTGCTATACCGGTCTCCGGAGTGCACCATCCAGCCTCGGGAGAGGGGAACGCGGGGAAAGAACCTACGCTCCCGGGAAATTCTGGGCAAAAAAAGGCATTCCCCTAGCCCGCACGCCGAAAGTCTCTCTGCCCTTCACACCCCCCCCCGACACCCGGCCCGCCCCTGTGCCTGAATCTCCCAGGACACTTAGACGGCTGGAGCCTCCCGACCCCATGGCGGGCGACGGCAAAGTTAAACGCCGGCGCGCTGCGCTCCCCAGACACCGAGGCGTCCCCGCTCCCGCCTCCCACGCAGGGCGCCAAGTGCCCCGACCCGCGAGTGACGAGGACGCACAAGTTAGTGACACGATGAGCAGCCAGCGCGGAGCGGGACGGTGGGGCCCCAGCGCAGGCGGGGTCACGGGGAGCCGAGGAGCGCCGGGGGCCTGGCCGGGCGCCGCGCGTACCTGGGGCCCCTGCCGAGCAGGCGACGGGGAGCAGCGCGGCCACTAGCAGCAGCGCCGCCCAGGGCAGCTGGCGCGGCGCGCGCAGGGGCGCCCCAGCCTCGGGGGCCATCGGGAGCCCGGGCTGGGCCGGGGCTCGGTGCTCGCGGCTCGCCGGGGGGCGCTGGCCGGAGTCTGGGGAGCGCAGAGGCGCCGCCGTCCGTCTGTTCTGCGCGCTCTGCGCTGTGCCTGCCGCGCCCCGGCCCCACGGCGATCGCTCCCGGCCGCGCACCGGCAGCCGCGCTCCACCACTGAGGCCACCGACCTCCCGCCGCGCCTTTTAGCCGCGCTCGGGCGCCCCCTGCCGGCCGGCGGGGCCGGGGCCGGAGGGGCCGGAGGGGCCGGCGGGGGCGACCCCGGCGATGGGGGCGGCGAGGCCAGGGCCGGAGGCGGGCGGGGCGCCCCGGGCTGACTGAGCGGTTCTGAACTTTCGGCGGTCGCTGTGCCGGGCCAAGTGGCTGGGGAAGTTCCTCCCCTCATCTAACCCTCTCATTTTCTGGCTGGGAAGTCGCCCATCGCGCCCAGGAATGCCCTTTGTGGGGACCCGGGCCAGGACCCCTCACCCCGCCCGCAGCGCTGTTGTCCTGTGGCCAGTCCGGTCCTTCCACGTCCCTCCCCGCACCCAGTGCGCCCAAGTCAGGGGTTTTCAGCGTCCTGAGACCCTGCTGCGTCTGGCTGTCATTTCTGGGGCGTGCACGATGCCGGCTGAAAAGGAACCGTTTTCGGTGCGTTTTGTTGCCCAGGCCACGGACTCAGCTGACCTCGCCTTTCGCGTTTCTGTAATTTTAACGCTGCCCCAGGTCTCTCTATTCCTCCTTCCCGTCTGGAAGCCTCGCCGTCCTCCAGGCGGGCTCGGAGCGCCCCTGCAGGCGACGGAGCGCTAGGAAGGCCGAGTCCTGGGCTCCGCGTGCTGCTGTCCGCGGACCGGTGTCCTTGCAGAGCTGACCCGGCTGAACTCGCCACCCAGGGCTGTGTCAGCTGTCCCTCGGGACAACCCAGAACTTGACAGGATTTGTGTTCTGCAAAGACAGAGAGAGAGAGAGAGAGAGAGAGAGAGAGAGAGAGAGAGAGACCTGAATGAATTGTAAATAGATGAAAACTAGAGATACAATGTCTCTTTGAATTTGAGCATCCAGAAAAGGCATAAACCTACCGCCTTCCTTTCCAGAAAACTCCTGCTTCCCAGCGATGGTTCTTCTTTATTAATCTTTGCAGCTCGGTGAGTTCTATGGCTCTTAAAGTTTGCAAGCATTTTACGGTTTAAAGACATACTGTTTGTTTGTTTGTTTTTTGAGACAGGGTCTCCCTCTGCCTCTGCGGCTCCGGCTGGAATGGTGCAGTAGTGCGATCTCGGCTCACTGCAACCTCCACATCCTGGGATCAAGCGATTCTCCTGCCTCAGCCTCCTAAGCAGCTGGAAATACAGGTTCCAGCCATCATGCCCAGCTCATTTTTTGTATTTTTGTAGAGACAGGGTTTTCCCATATTGCCCAGGCTGGTCTCGAACTCCTGAGCTCAAGTGATCTGCCCACCTCAGCTTCCCAAAGTGCTGGAATTACAGGGGTGAGCCGCGGCGCCCAGCCTAGACACATGCTTTCCCTCATTACTCCCTGTGTTGTCATGTTTCCCCACATGGAGCTGTGTGGTTTCTGCCTCACCAGCAGCCACCCAGCTCTGCCTGTTATGGGGGAATAGTGGCTCCCTGCCCAACTATAACCAAGTGACAGGCCCCTTCCTTACTCTCACTCCTTCCCAAAGCCCCACTTCCCCACTGGCTCAGGGCTCTGCAGTGTCCTAGACAGGGTCACTCAGAGGCAGGACTCTTCTAACAGAGACTGGTGGAAAGGTCTTTTTCTCCCATCATTCATGGATTTGGAAGAATGGTATCTGCTGCAGGCTGAAACACAGCCCCCGCAAAAGGTATTCTTGTCCTAGTCCCTGGCCCTATGAATATCACTTTACATGGTTTATTAAAAATCGATTAAGAATTCTGAGATGGAGAGATTATTGTAGATTATCAGGGTGGGCCCTAATGCAGTCATGTATGTAAGTTATAAAACAGAGGAGAGGGAGATTTGACACACACAAGAGAAATCCAGGTGAGGACGGGGGCAGCCATGGGGGCGATGCACCCATAGCCCAGGGATGCTGGCAGCCAGCAGAGACTGGAAGAGGCTCCCCCAGTGCCTGTTTTGGACTTCAGTCCAGTGGAAATGATTTCAGAATTCTGGTCTCCAAGACTGTGAGAGAGCAAATTTCTGTCGTTTAAGCCACCCGCCCTGTTTGTTACAGCAGCAACAGGACACCAGTGCAGTAGCCAGGATGGGCCTGTGGCTCTGTCTCCAGCCTTGAGGGATACCAGCCAGAGAGAAGGAAGCCCTGCATAGGGAGCGGCCAACCAGGAAGAAAAGCACCAGGCAGTTGTGAGAGTCGTGGGCTCCAGCCTCACCCCTGCACTTCTGAACGCTGGTTCTGGGGACAGCACATTCCCTTTTGCTAACTTGGAATGAGATGTCTATTTTCTACAAGCAATGAGTCTTGGCTAGTGCACTCCCCCCTATTCTTAAGAGGACATGATTTATCTTTATTGCTAATCTGTCACCCAAAAGAGGCCATCACAGAACCAAACACAGAGTAACATCCAGGAAATGCTGAGGTTAATTGCCATTCATGCATTCATTCAGCAAATACTTATTGTGATCTACTCTATGCCCAACACTGCTCTAGACCTCAAGGATTAGCAGTGATGAAAAACAGATGAATAGCAGGAGTGAGGTACAAGAGGAGGAAGGAGGCAGCAGAGAGGACCTTACAGGCTGCAGGAAGGATTCAGGCTTTCTCTCCAAGAGGTGAAGGGCGACACTGGAGAATTCTGATTAGAGGAGACACAGGTAAACAGGCTCTTACAATCCCACTGGGACAAGACGGTATTTGGACATGACGGATAGCAGTGGGGCATGAGAACCAACGAGGTTCTGGATACATCTTAAAGATACAGCTCAGGTAATTTTCTAACTCATTGGATGTGGAGAAAAAGAGGATTTGCAATATACCAAGTCACACTATTCTCACGCTGCTCATTAACTCTCCACTGGGACTTCTGTAATTTCAGGATGTCACTCATTAATTTTGTTTTAATGAACTAATCGCATGCCATAATCTGTAGAGGCACATGGTGAAAGCTCATCAGATATCAGTTTCCTTCCCTGCATCCTCATGAGATGCATATGCGCTTACCTTCCTTCCCAGAATGATACTTACCAGAGCAACTTTCTTAGGGGTACATTTCAGAGTGAAGCACAACAAAATTACTTCCAATTTTAGAGTTTCAGAACCCTCAACCATGGGCTGTTTGATATTAAATGAAATTACTAACACTTACCAGTCCTGATTCTGATTTCATTACAAATTTGAGAGTGTGTATTTAATCAACAATGTTATAAGAGAGACTTTTAAGGTATCATTACCTTTAGGTTTAAAAGATCTTAAGAAAACAGAACTAGGAGTCAGTTATCTGTCCTGAACATGGTCATCACGCTCAAGTTTTCTTCCTTCTTGTCAGTTTTGGGTCCACTCTGTCAATACTGTTGTCCTGTGAGAGATTTTAAGATTTTACTATTTTTTCACCTAATTTCCTGATCTCCTGATTGTTGCTTCTAAAAATAGAATAAAAGTTCATCAAAACCAAACAGAGCAGAGGTTGCTCTGAGGCTAGATGACCAGTCATTAAAATCGATGCCTTATTAGGCTGCCTTAGTTCTGTGGGTTTTTCCTTTTCTGGTTTTACAGATCAGCCTATGTTCATATACACTATTTCTGGTTCTAGTTATTTTTAAAGTAATCATATATCCAAGGAGTTCAGCACTCTTTATACACATTGTTATGACATTCCTATGTGACAGGGTAAATTAAAATGCTATTCTTGTGTTTCATATGGATAAATGGGAAGCAAATTCAAATGACCTTTCAGTACAGACTCAAGTCGAGTTTTGAAAGTGGGTATCTCATATTATTCATCTGACATCATATTTCGTTCAGTCTTCAGTTTGGCTTGCGTGGTTCTTTAATTCCTGTTTAAGCACTGCATTTGAATATCTCTGCATATTTTGACTGCAGCAGGACATGACACAATACCCATTACACAATAGTGTTGTACTTTTAGAAGACTTCATAGGAGAACAAAAGACAGTGTACCTACAGTGCTTGTGGTAATTGTGAGGAGCTCAATACACCAGACAGAGCAGATCTGGAGGAACAAATCAGTCTCCAGGAGTCTACGAACAGAAGGAAAAGGGAAAAGAAACTAGAGGCAGGCAGATAGACACTGCCATCTCAATTTCACCTTGCCCTGGGAGAAGGATGATAGAAACAGCTTCTCACTGGGAATAAAATAAAATAATAAAATAATGCTTTACTGCTTTTTTTGAACAGTCTTCATTCTGTTCTGATTCTCACAACTTTAGAGGCACTATTCTGATTTTGCAGGAGAAAACCAAGGCTCCAAGAGATTGCGTGGCAAGTGCTTAGCCCTTTAACTGGTGAGCCTGGGAGTCCAGTCCGAGCCTCTGATCTCAAGGGCACATCTCTCTCCACTGCATGACACTCAGAAGGTCCTCTCCCTCTCTTCCATGTTCATTAAAATACGAGGATCAAGGGAGAGAGGACAAATAAAGGTCTGTTCTGCACGCCCCATGTCCAGTGCAGATTTATCAGAGACACTTCCTTAGCATCCAGGTAGGGACCAATCCCTCTTAGCAAACAACTACATGAGACCTCAGTGTTACATCATTCATGTTCATAGGGTTTCAGAGATGCAGGAAAGAAATGGTGCTTCTTAAAAAAACCCTGCTGTGAATCCGTCATTGCCCGAGACACACTTCCTCTGCACAGAACTTCTAACATGTTTCCACTGCAAGCCAGCACCAAGGCAATTCTCTTCTGTTGTATAAATCTACTGGCAATTAGTGAAACATAAAGGATTAAGACGTCAGACACCAGCCTCACATATGGTTGGCTGGCATGATTAAATAAAAAACCACACAGCTTTGTGTTCTAAGTTTCTTTCCAATGGCCTAGGTCAATCCTTCTCACATTCCACACGTGGAAAAAGGTATTCCAATTCTGCCAACTACCTCTTGTCAGTGGGGACAAGAGAAATCATTCATCTATTCCTTTATACATCCTTTGTTGAACCCCTATTTTGTTCCAGACCATGTGGTAGAATCTGAGGGTGCAAATGTGGCTAAGACACAGCCCATGCTTCAAAGAGTTCACAATCAAATGCAACATATGCAAAAAAAAAAAACCAAACAAACAAATGAAAACAATCACAATCCAGTGTGACAGGTACTGTGATCTTCAGGTCATGGAGCTTAACGGAATTTTTGTGAATATTGCCCAACACTTCCTTTACTTTACTTATTTTTCCACCAAGGAAATTTTTAACCCTATGCATGCTTCCCGTAGGCAGACATCGGGGCACGTTCATTCTAAGCGCGCTAATCCTGTGGAATTCAAAAGAGCACAGTTTGGGGAGGAGACATTAGTGAATCCTAGTGGAACAAGAGCTCAAACTGTCGTCTTCAAGTTGCAGTTGGCAGTTTTAAAAGTTGGCCCAACATTAAGCTAGAAAAACATATGTCTGGCCACCTTCCCAGGATGCATTTTTCTGAATCCCAGCCTCTTGTCAGGAGCAGAACACAACTTCTAGTCTGTGAGCACTGCAGAGCTGCCCACCTGAGCCCATGCTGGTGTGTACAGGTCATGCCACTCAAGCCTCTGGTGCCTCAGGTAGCATGAGGACAGACAGGCATTCCCTCTGGAAATGGGGACATTCATTATTTGTTCAGTAGACTCATAATGAACCCCACCTGTGTACCTGGTCCATAAACGGAGCACAGACCTGTGGTCACCTATGAAATGACATCTGCACCAGCTGACAGCTGGTAAGGGCTTTGCCATCTGTGCAATGTGACTGGCTGGAGGAAGTGATAAAGTAGACAGTTGGCCGGAGGTAACCCCGGCCCTTTCCCTCCTGGGTGACATCTCCCTCTCAGGCACCTACCCAGGCACATCACACCCTTTCATATTGCACCTTCTCACCACCCATCAAGCCTTCCTTCAAGGATCCAATCACCTCCTTCTAACTGGGATGTAAATAAGTGACTGATAAGGCTTTATGGTTTTCTCCATAAGGATGTGGTGCTCTGCAACTCACAAAGTGTGCACTCATTCATCCACATGAACCATCACCAAGGTAGACACATTATTATGCCAATTTTACAGAGGCAGAAACCCAGGTTCTGTGTCCAGCCAATGTTCATACAGTTAGGGGATAGCATAGCCAGGAGGCAAACCCTGACACTCCACCTGCAAACGCATTGCTCTTTCCATCAGGCCATCGAAAGAAGCGTTATCCAGTGTGGAATTAGTAACCGAATGTTGATAGGAAGGCATTTAGGATGAGGGTCTCCTTTATTTAGGATGAGGGCCTCCTTTATTTACAGTTAGATTTTCCTGACTTTAGAAAAAAGCACCATCTTGTGCATTGACATTATAGCCATTGCTCTCTGGCCACACTTGAGAAGCAAAGTCAATTTTCCATACATTCTTTAGAGTCTATACAAAAATATCCAGGAAAAAATATTCTGTGATTCTGTAGCATCCAAATAAATGTGCTTCCCTAACACAGCTCATGGGTCATACCTAGCTGTTACTCATATGATGCTTCTGAAATGAAAAAGCAGGCTTGGCTGTTTTCTAGGTCACCTTCACTCTGGGAAGGGATCTTACTCTCTGTCTAGATTCAATCATGATTTTGTGAGCCCTCAGCAGCATTCAGCCTACAGCCCTCTTCCTCATTCTGGAAGCATCTTTCCCTGACTTCTGACACTAGAGCCTGCCCTGGCCTGTCTTCTGCTTCTCCTGCTTCTGTCCCTCCATCTCCTCTGCAGCGCTGAGCCCTTTTCATTTGCCTCTCTCCATAGAAGATCCCATCCACAATCCCCCAGCCACCCTGCCCTTCAGTCTCGGGGTCATCTTGCCGCCTCTTCATAGGGTTTTTGCACCAGCTAATCTTGTCCCCTGTTCCCTTCTGCCTTTTCACCTATCCTTCAAAGCTCAGCTTTTATTAGAGTTTCCCCAGAACCCTTAGACCAGGTAAAATCTCCCCTTTCTATTCACTCACAGCACCAAAGAATTTGCCTTTGTGGTCCTTCCCATGGCTGAATTTTCATGCTTATCTCCATGGCTACTCATCCGTCAATCCATCATTCAGCTTGACTGCAAGCTCCATGAGGACTGGGATCACGTCTGCTTTTGCTCACCTTGTATCCCTACAGCCTGTCACAGGACCTGACTCATAGCAGAAACACAATAATCAATTGTGAGTTCGCGTGTGCCTGCATGCATACGTGAAGGAAGTTCTTTATCCAGTAGCACAAGCTTGGTAGAATTGGTGATACGGTTTGGCTCTGTGTCCCTACTCAAATCTCATGCTGAATTGTAATCCCCTGTGTTGGAGGTGGGGCCTGGTAGGAGGTGATTGGAACATGGGGTGTTGTCTAATGATTTAGCACCATCCCCCTAGGGCTGTTTCATTGGACAGTTTTCATGGTACCTGGTTGTTTAAAAGTGCATAGCACCCCACTTCCCACCCTTTACTCTATTCCTCCTGCTCCTGCCATGTAGACATGCTTGCTTCCCCTTTGCCTTCAACCATGATTGTAAGTTTCCTAAGGCCTCCCAGTCATGCTTCCTGTACAGTCTGTGAAACTGTGAGTTAATTAAACCTCTTTTCTTTATAAAGTACCCAGTTTCAGCCAGGCGCAGTGGCTCACGCCTGTAATCCCAGCACTTTGGGAGGCCGAGGCGGGTGGATCATGAGGTCAAGAGATCGAGATCATCCTGGCCAACATGGTGAAACCCTGTCTCTACTAAATACAAAAAAAAATTAGCCAGGCATGGTGGCACATGCCTGTAATCCCAGCTACTTGGGAGGCTAAGACAGGAGAATCGTTTGAACCAAGGAGGCAGAGGTTGTGGTGAGCTGAGAATGCACCATTGCACTCCAGTCGGGGCAACAAGGGCGAAACTCCATCACAGAAAAAAAAAGTACCCAGTTTCAGATATTTCTTGATAGCAGTACAAGAATGGACTAATACAGTTGCCCTCTGCAAGAAGTCAGTGTAAGCTTGGACCTATTCCCTGTTGCAGCCCACTCACACCCAGACCCTGGCTGTGTGCAACACCCACCATGCATAAGCAACAACTCAGTGGACAGATGTCCTCAGGCTGAGACACTCTAGCAAACACAGTCTAAAAATTTTTAAACACATCTTAAAATACAGTTAGATTTCTCTACTGGTACAGTGAGACTAGCAAATTGTAAAAGATATTTATGTATTGTTTCTAAGGTGAAGGAGGGTAAGTGCAAGTAATTTTGTAGCAAATTCAAGTTTTTATTAATTAGTGACACTTGCCCTGTTTCTTGTTTCTTTCATTCATTAAACAGTTAGATATTGAATGCCTTGCGATTCGCCGACATCATAACTTCTTTAATCAGATTGTGCAGCTGATTTGGCAAATGCAATATTAATCATTGCTACCAGGGAAAACTCTCGAAACTCACATAATGTCATCAGTCGCATTGGCCAACAGGTAATACTAGAAACGCACTGACTGAGGGAGACTTCCCATACCATCTCCTTCTCTTCTAGTTCATGCTTGAACAATTACCCGAGTATGTGACAGGTTTTGTTTTTTTGTCTGTGTTCAGAAAATGTGTGTTCTAGCTACTCCAAAATGTAGTGACTAAAAGCAATAATTGTCCCTTATCTTTTTTTCTCAGTTTCCGTGTGTCAGGAAGTTGGAAGCAGCCTGGTTGGGTAGGTCTGGCTTGGGGGTCTCTCCTGAGTTGCGTGGGCTTGGGCTGCCATCATCTGAAGGCTTGACTGGGGCTGGGGCATCCACTTCCTGGCTAACTCACTTGGGCTGACAAATTAGTGCTGGCTCTGAGATGGGGCCTCAGTGCCTCTCCACAAAGCTGTTTGAATATCTTCAGAGCATGGCAGTTGGCTTTCCCTGGAGCAAGTAATGCAGGAGTCCAAGGCAGAAGTGGCAATGCCTTTTCAGACCACCCTCAGAAGTCACCCACTGTCACTACTACCATATTCTGTTAGTGACACAGACCAACCTTGATTCAACATGGGAGTGGACCATACAAGGGGCATGAAGACCTTTGGTGGGTCACAGAGGACAAACATGGAGTCTCACTGCCACAGGCTGACACTGCAACAAGATCCCTGCTTTCTTGTGTATTTTCAGGCTCACTGAACCAATGATTTGTTTTCCTTTGACTCTACTCTGGGCTCACTTACCTTTGTTTCAGCTGAGGCTTTCTACTGGGGAAGGCGCATGCATGCACGGCCCTCTCAAGCCTGCTCCACGTGGATCACAGGACATGACCTTCTGCTGCTCTAGGCCTTTTCCCTCTTATTTACACCCTGGCCTGTGGTGCCTTTCAGTGTGTCGCACTGTTCTGTGTCCCTGAGAATATTTTAAAACTAGAGCATAGCCAAGCATGTTGGCACAAACCCATAGTCTTAGGTACTCAGGAGGTGGAGGCAGGAGGATCACTTGAGCCTGGGAGGTCAAGGCTGCAGTGAGCAGTGATTGCACCACTGCACTCCAGCTTAGATGACAGAGTGAGACCCTGTCTCAATAAATAAATACATTAGACTAGATTATAGCCTTATTTGATTTTACAGCAAGTATCCTTATCCTTCTGTGTTCATAATATATGACATACATTGAGGCTCATAAATCCTACACAGCGGCCCATCCAGAACAGACTCCATTTGCAGCCTCATTTGATTTAATGGGGCCCCAGGTGCAGCCGTTTGCAGATGGAAACAATGCAGGGTTGCCCGCTTTACTGCTCTGATAGATTGCCTCCCCTCTGCACACTCTTGTATACTTCCCTTGGCCTGGAGGACCCCACTCATTTTTCCCTGACTTAATCAGTTTACTGCAACAACTCTTTTACAACATTTATTCAAATCTTTTTTTCTAATTCTTTTTTTAGATGGACTCTCACCCTGTTGCCCAGGCTGCAGTGCAGTGGCATGATCTGGGCTGATTGCAACCTCCGTCTCCCAGGTTCAAGCAATCCTCCTGCTTCATAATACATAATTGGGCCTTGTGCTTTGTTGATGCCAAAATATCATTCATCTAAAAAATAATTCCAGGCACTGTTTCTTCCTCATGTGCCTTCCGTATTTATCACAGTGCTTATCAGTATTTATCAATGTGGTTGCTGTGTGAGATGGTTTGGCTCTGTGTCCCCACCCAAATCTCATGTCAAATTGTAATTCCCAGCTCCTCGTCTAGTAGCTGGGATTATAGGCACATGCCACCATGTCCGGCTAATTTTTTGTAGAGACAGGGTTTCTCCATGTTGGCCAGGCTGGTCTTGAACTCCTGACCTCAAGTGATTTGCCTCCCTTGGCCTCCCAAAGTGCTGGAATTACAGGCATGAGCCACCGCACCTGGCCATATTTATTCAAATCTTATGCCATTTTGCATAGTTTATAACCCCATGTCCTTGCTCCTGACTTCATTGCAAATTTCCATGCCTATTTGATACCCACAGAACTACTAAGAAAGAAGAGAACACACTGGGTCTTAGCAAAGCATTTTAAAATATCTTCATTGAATTTTCCAACAAACACTCATGGGATATGTACTACACATTGAACACTGTGATAAATACTGAAGGCACATGAGGAAGAAAGAGCGTCTGAAATTATGTTTTAAATAAATAGTATCTTGGTATCAACAAAGCACAAGGCCCAATCATGTGTTATTCAATTTAAAGTGTGACCTATCTGCATGGATTAATAGATTTATTATCAAAAAGAGGTTTAAATATAGCAATCTTGTTGCTTTGTGAGATGGTTTGGATCTGTGTCCCCACCCAAATCTCATGTCAAATTGTGATCCCCAGTGTTGCAAGAGAGGCCTGGTGGGAGGTGATTGAATCATGGGGTTGGATTTCCCCCTTGCTGTTCTCCTGGTAGAGTTTTCACAAGATCGGCTGGTTTGAAAACGTGTAGCGCCTCCCTCTTCTCTCTCTTCCTCCGGCTCTGGCCACGTGAAGACATGCCTGCTTTCCCTTCACCTTCCGCTGTGATTGTAAGTTTCCTGAGGCCTTCCCAGCCATACTTCCCATACAGCCTATGAAACCGTGAGCTATTTAAGCTTCTTTTTAAAAAAATAAATCACTCACTCTCAGGTAGTTTTTTACGGCAGTACAAGAACAAACTAATACACTTTGCGTATTGCAAGCGCTAGCAAACTCCTTAACAAGACTAATTAATCAAGCTGAAAATTCTTCCCATGCAGTTGTTAGCTTGGTTTATAGCCTAGCACAAAAATGTCACCGAAGTGTGTTTTAAACAGCAAGATGTCTTGTTCTAACTGTTGGCAAAAAATAAAATATGCCAAGTATCAAATATCACATGGAAATTTGAAAGTGCTGAGCCACCAAATCAGATTATTATTATAGGTTCCTCCAAGATGAGAGGATTCATCAAAACTCGCCAGGATTCTCAAACTAGGAAGGAGAATCTGTATGGCAAGCATGGACTCACAACCGAGGGACTGAAGGACCCACTCCCCATATTACCTGTCCCTGCTTTGCTCTGATGTCCTGAACCCTGAGCTGCCTGTCATTCATTCAAGATCGTGTCTCTGGCTTATTTGGGTTTGTTTTCCTCTTTACTGAAACTCACATCAGAAAGAAGTCTTTATATAGCCTTTTAGCTCTTCAGACTGAAGTCCCCTGAAATCATCCGCTGAGTATATCCACCTCCAGTTCCACCTTCCAGTGCAAAGATGCTGGCAGGGGCTGGGTGGAACTGTGTAGCTGTGACCACCTCAGGCACTTCTCCACTGTGCCCCTTTCAAAATACTTAGGATCTTATAAGTGCATTTCATACTTATGTCAAAAAATTCCTCAAGATGGAGTTGAATAATTCAAGATAGCCACCAAGCCTGGCTAATCTTTGTTTAAGTAGAGACAGGGTTTCACCACATTGGCCAGGCTGGTCTCAAACTCCTCGCCTCAAATAATCCACCCACCTTGGCTTCCCAAAGGGCTGAGATTGCCGGCATGAGCCATCACACCCAGCTAAAAACAATACACAAAAGATGTGAATGAAAAAGAGTGAAATCCAGTTAGGTATGTACTGTGAAGCATGTTCAAATGAATTTCTGTTGTTCAGGAGGGAAAATGGAAAGTAAACTTTATAATTTTTTTCATTAAGTATGGCAAAATTTTAAGAGTAACAACTACCAAATTTTGTGTCTAACTTCTAAATAAAGAAAAGAGGATTTCAACATTTCTTCTTCAATTATTGGTAGATAATCCAGATAAAGTAGTAAAGAAAATTTGAACCAAACAATTCTGAAGCTTGGTTTGATGGTTGTGTATAGAATACACGCTATTCTCAAGCACACATGGAACATTTATAAAAATTGGTTAGGAATTAAGCTATAAATAAGCCATATCAAATTTCAAAAAATAATATACAGACTATGTTCTCTCACTGTAGTGCAATGAATTCAGACATAAATATCAAAATTTAAAATATGTTTTCAGAAATCGAACATAGACAAAATCATAATATAAACTTTCAAAAACTCAGAACTGAACAATAATAAATCTTGTACATATCATAACTGATAGTATATTGCAAAAGTGGGAAATATATAGCCTTAATATTTCTATGTGAGGGCCTTAAATATAAAGCTATATTATCCTTAAATACAGCTGGTATTTAAAAATATAGAAATGAAAATAAGCTGAATACCCCATTAAAAAGTTAGGAGAAATTAACAAATTTTTTTAATAAAAGAAAGGAGATAATTAAGATATTAGCAGACATTAAAGAAAAGGAATACAAAGATACAATGCAGGGTAAATGCAGCAAAAATGATTCTTAGCTAAGACTAATGTCATCACCATATGTTTAGTGAGATTTATTTTTTAAAAAAGATCGAATGCACAAACAAAGAGCAGTAAGATTTAAGGGAGGCACAACTACACAGGCAGTAGATATTAAAAAGAAAAGAAGGCCCGGCATGGTGGCTTAGCTTATAATCCCAGCACTTTGGGAGGCCGAGGTGGGCGGATCACCTGAGGTCAGGAGTTTGGTCAGAGACCAGCCTAGCCAAATGGTGAAACCCCATCTCTACTAAAAATACAAAAATTAGCCAGGTGTGGTGGCTCATGCCTGTAATCCCAGCACTTTGGGAGGCCAAGGCAGGTGGATCACGAGGTCAAGAGATCAAGACCATCCTGGTCAACATGGTGAAACCCCATCTCTACTAAAAATACAAAAATTAGCCAGGCGTGGTGGCACATGCCTGTAATCCCAGCTACTTGGGAGGCTGAGGCAGGAGAACCGCTTGAACCTGGGAGGTGAAGGTTGCAGTGAGCTGAGATCACACCACTGCACTCCAGCCTGGGTATAAAGAGTGAGACTCCATCTCAAAAAGGAAGAAAGAAAGAAGAAAGAAAGAAGAAAGAAAGAAAGAAAGAAAGAAAGAAAGAAAGAAAGAAAGAAAGAAAGAAAGAAAGAAAGAAAGAAAGAAAGAAAGAAAGAAAGAAAGAAAGAAAGAAAGAAAGAAAGAAAGATTGTTATGAATGATCATACTTGTTTTGTCTACCTACCATAATTACTTCATCTGGTTATCAAATGTTATGTAAATAAATTTGAAAATTCATGTAAAAAATTAATTCCTGGAATTGTTACTTACAAAATTTGACTTAAAAACAAAGGGAATGGCCAATTGGTCCTGGAATTATTAAAGAAATGCAATTAGTAGTTAAAAATCTTCCTATAAAGAAAATAGCAGGCCCAGGAAACTTTACAGACAAATTCTAAAAACCTTTCAATAAAAATTGTTCCAATCATCTGGAAAGATTGGAACATTTCATTTAGAAAAATGAGACAATCCCCTAGTAGCATTCTTATGAGGTTAACACAGCCTTGATGCCAAAACCAGACCAAGATGATATGATGAAGGAAAATTACAATTAACTGATAAACATTGATGCAAAATTCCTAAACAGCATTAACAAACCAAATCCAGCCAAGTCTAATCTTGTCCAAATTTGCTCTATCCCAGGAATTCAGAAGAGGTTTAACATTAGAATAAACGTAATTTACCACATTTTAACAGATTAGTGGAGAAAAACCATATGGTCTTCGCATCTGACTCACAAAAAATATTTGGTAAAATTCAACATCTTAAAAAAAAATTCTTAAACTGAAAACACAGGAGAGATTTCATAAACTGATGAATAGTATCCACAAAGAACCTACAGCAAACATCACTCTTAATTGTGAAATATGAGAAGCATGGATGTCCACTACCCCGGGGTCTATTCCACACTGGAGGCCTTGGCAAGGAGTCTATCTATTTCAGGCCCTTGGCGGGGTTTCTTGCTGTCCTTTGCATTGCTTGGCACATGAAAGGCAATCTTTTCCACGTATCTGAGTAACAAAACAACCCAACTTTATTTACTTAAGTAATCTTCCTTTCTGAGATCCTATAAAACACCCTATAACCATATGGTGGTTATTGATTTGATTTCACTCTATATTTATTTCTATTACATTACCATTATTTACTGGCTGTCAAAGATTTTGAGTAACACACTTGTTCTTATGTAAAACCTTGAAAGTCCTCATTCCAGTACTATACATCTCTCTCCTCTGGACAATTTCCAATTTTTTTAATCTCAACAAAAGTAGGTGAAGTGAGGAGACAAAAATCAAATGTATAAATGTTTTTCTTTATTCATTTTACAGGAAATGTTTCAAGAAGTTGGGTGTGGGCACGGCTTCATTTCTTCACGCTGTCTCCAGTACACACAATTCTTGGTGATTGTGTACTCACTGTGATTCACTTTTACTTATGTTCATCTTTATTCAGATTTTCCAAAAATCACCTAGACATTCTCTTTCCACAGAGCGCAAGGAACTCTCTGTGCAAATGGGACATCATTTCAGTAATGTTACCTGCCCAGTTAGAGAATCTGAATTCTGTTTTATATGCCTTCAATTCAAATCACAAATTATGCTACTTCTACAGATAGTTTTCCTAAGAGTAAAGTAATTGGCAAACATGATGTTAATTAAAGGAACATTTCATATCATGCCTGACTATTCTGCTTCTGGTATTTGCTGGCGATGTCATTATTTACAGTTGCTAAGGTGATCATGTAAGAATGCTTGGTTTTCAAATACCTACTGTCCAAGTTTGTGGCTCACATCCTTGTGAATCACTCCACTTATAGACGAAATTAATTTGACACTAGGTCACTTTATCAGTCATACCTCTGGCAAGTTAATATCAACCAGTTGTTTTTTGGCAATAATAAATAGGTTATTTGTTGGCCAACCCACTATAGCAAACAGCATTTCCCCCATTTGGAAATAAGCAGCATCACTCTATCGGGAAATTAAAGTGGTAATGTATTAGGAAAATTGAATAAAAGGAGACTCTGTGTTCATAACACCACAGAAATATTTAAAGCAAATCCAAATAAAAATGAAGCCCAGATGCTACCCGTGGGTAGAAATACAAATGCTACCTCCGACTGGAGGTCAATTAGAGGTTTTTGTCAAAGTGTTAAACGAACACATCCTTTATATCACTAGCAAACAATAGAGAAACACTCCCGCTAAATTAAGTTAAAAAAAAAAAAAAAAAAAAAAAAACAGAAAACACAGTATTTGAAAAATATGGAAGATCTCGCTGGATTAAAGAAAAGACTGAATAACAAGGTCTCAGGAAAAACAGGATCAGAACAGCTCTAGGGCAGAAACAGTTGCCAATTTCTCAAAGGCTCCTCTTTCTGGACAAATCATTTCCAATCATTTTCCATTTTTGCGTTTCTTAAAACTTCAAGTTCCCAGGAGGAAGCATCTGATTGGCTTAGTTTGGGTGGCATGACCTCCTTTCTCCACAAGAGGGCGGCATACAGAGTTCTCTGGACGCCAGACAAGCACAAACCACGTGGATATGTTTTAACAGAAAAGCAGAAGACAAAAATCAGAGACATTTTCTTGTTACATCTCCATTTCCCCCAAAAGAAAATGGAGACGCTGTTATCAGAAAGAGAGAGAATGGAAGGCAGGCAGATAAAAACAACACTTGCTCAATCTTCTTCGCAGTAGCAGTTCCAGTCCAGTGACTGAAGCAGCAGTCCCTTAAGGAACAATGGTCTGATGCACCCATCTTTCAAGACTTACTGTGGAGGAAAGGTAAAAAGAGAACCTGGAGGACAAACTGGTCCCCTACCCTTGTTTATCTTTATCAGAGACCAAGGGGCCACCTCAGTGTCTGGGCCAGATTAGGGACTCCATAAATATGATACATTTGTGTTCATAAAACTTAAATCTCTTGAACGTTTTGCTTTGAAGAGCTGACTTCTCTTTGCTTTGTTAAACAAAACTCTCCTGATTAGTTCTAACAAGACTTGAATCAGGGATTTATTGGCTTCAGGGCAAGCTTAAAAGTGAAGCAAGTCAAAGCAAAGCATAAAATGTGGGCGTGGATTTTGCCCGGGTGTTTGTTTGTTTGTTGTGATGCACTGGCTTAACCAACTCCTTTACTTTCATGAGGGTCTAAGATATTTGGGACCTTACACAAGAATACACATGCGTTGCAGAAACCACCTGAACCCATAAAAGTTTAATATGCCAAATACCACCTGGCTGCATTCTACACCATGGATGTGGTGGGTGCCCCCGTACTTACAGTGGGCATGGAACGCAGTGCTCAAATGCACGGAGGCAGAAAACAGAACTTTATTTTCTGTACCTCAGCTGGATTTCTATTTTGATACCCAATCCTACCAGGAAGAGGAGGAAAAATTTCCGTCAACTCAAGGTCTCCCTTCTCCTTTCCCGGGAGCTGTGTCTAAATTCTAGGACACCTAGAGGGTGCAGAGGCTTTGGGGAAGGTGCCACTAGGCCCTCTGTCCACTCAAGCTCCTCATGTTCCTGACTACATCGTCCTTTGTACCCAGCAGCTGTCCTCATGACTTCTGTGCCACACATAAGGACACAGGGACCTTTTGGCAGCTCCAGCAGCCCATGAGGCACCTGGCTCAGAGAGGCCCAGAGAGGCCAGACCCAGCACACAGCCTGTCCCCATCCTATTCTGCTACTTGAATGGTGAATGGGAGAGGTCAAGTAGCAAGGAGGACCTGAAGATAACACGTAGGCTAATACGTCCCAACTAACTTCCTGCCCTACACATGATTAAACTTTGTCATCTATATGTTTTACAGGTTTTGGCAAGAGTTGGATTCCTTCCAGGACCTCATCTGGGCCTTACGTCCCTACATGCCCTTGCTCCTAGCAGAGTTCCCAACTGGACACTCTCACTGTTGTTAATAATACTGTGTGGATGACCTCTATTGAGGCACGTCTTAGGGTTCATACCATACAAACGGCCCGTATCTGAAGTTAGATTTCCCAGAAGTAGACCCTAAGATGACGATTTGTGATATGGTTTGGCTGTATCTCCACCTAAATCTCACCTTGAACTGAAGTTCCTACGATCCCCACGTGTCATGGGAGGAACCCAGGGGGAGGTCACTGAAGCACGGTGGCAGTTACCCCCAGGCTGCTGTTCTCATGACAGTGCATATGTTCTCACGAGCTCTGATGGGTTGTTGTTTTCTTTCTTGCTGAGAGCTTCTTGCTCTGTCACCAGGCTGGAGTACAGTGGTGTGACCTGGGCTCACGTCAACCTCCGCTTCCCAGGTTCAATCAATTCTCCTGCCTCAGCCTCCCTAGTAGCTGGGACTACAGGCATGCTCCACCACGCCCAGCTAATTTTTGTATTTTTAGTAGAGACAGGGTTTCACCATGTTAGCCAGGATGGTCTCAATCTCCTGACCTCATGATCTGCCCACCTCAGCCTCCTAAAGGACTAGGATTACAGGCGTGAGCCACTGTACCCGGCCTGTCTGATGGTTTTATAAGGGACCTTCCCCGCTTTTGCTCAGCACTTCTCCTTCCTGCCACTATGTGAAAAAGAACATATTTGCTTCCCTCTTCCACCGTTATTGTAAGTTTCCTAAGTTCTCCCCTGCCCTACAGAACTGTGAGTCAAGTAAACCTTTTTCCTTCATAAATTACCTGGTCTTGGGCAGTTCTTTATAGCAGCATGAGATGGACTAATACAATTTCTGTGTAGGTGATTTATTGATTATGATGCCAGCACTCCCAGGGCAGAAGAGGAAGGAAGTGAGAAAGGCAGGATGGGGAGGAGGAGGAGGAGGCCAAGCAAAGACCCCACAGAGGGCAGATTTAGCTGACCCTGCAGAGGAGACCTGTGGTGTAAAGACCAGGGTGGCCCCACAGGAGGCAGGAGCTGGGCTCCCAGCTGCTCCCCCAGCCCAAGGGCAGTCCTTTAGAAAGGGTAGGGGAGTGCAAGGAACTGGTGAGGGGGCTCAGGAAACCCTGAGAAAAGTCTGATCATTGACCAGAAAATCCAGCATCTTCCAGCTGACTGCACAGGGGATGTGAGGAGCTCCGAGGGCAGGTGCGAAAGGGAACGGTGTCAATGACTCAGTGGCTGTGCATGCAAGGCCAACAGGGTGAGGAGAAGAAAGTGCTTTTTAAAAAACTTTAAACAAGGGTGTGCACTCCTCAGGTTCATTGAGATTCTTTACCATGGAATGTCAAATGACTTTTTGAGCAATGGCTTTAAGCATAAAATGTATCAAATAGACAGACTACAAGAATGTCCCACAATGCAGATAGTCAGTAACAGCTAACCTGAGGCAGGACGTACCATGGAAAGCTGACTTTGTCTGAAATTCAATTTATATGCAGTTGAGGGCCCACAGTGTCATTTATATTTGTTCATATAGATGTGTTATCTATTTTCAGAAAAGAATAGTCTCATAAAAATTCAGGAATGCTCTTAAAATATTCTAAATATGATATTTTTAAAGGAGCATTTGTTCTAGAAAATTTGGAAACGTTAGAAAGGAGATTACTCCTTCTCAGTTTATGAGGCACCTTTTTCTAATCTAGAACAGCATGCCTCAAGGTGTGCCAAGCGGGATTCCAAACCAGCAGCATCAACATCATCTGGGAACTTGTTAGAAACGAAGTTATCCGGCCTCACCACAGACCAACTGGATCAGAAACTCCGGGGGTACAGCCCTGCACTTTTACAAGCTCTCCCGGTGACTCCAATGTACAACCTGGAGAACCACTGATTTAGAAAATCAAACAAATGAGTTAAAGTTTGCAATATGGAAGGTGGAATCCACAGGAAGATCTCTGACCACCAACTGTGAATTTAGAGTTTTTCTGATAACCTCCTTGAGGCTGTACCTAAGATGGATTTTATTTTCAAAAGGACAATACCTCTAATGATTTTCTGACTCCAGAAAAATTATGTGTTTATCTTTAAACGTCAAGCAATTATTAGAATGGCAAAAGTCCAAAACACCGATAACACCACATGCTGGCGAGGATGTGGAGCAGCAGGAGCTCGCATTCACTGCTGGTGGGAATCAGAATGGTGCAGTCACCTTGAAAAACAGTTTCAAAGTTTCCTACAAATGCAGACTTACCCTTCACCACACAGTCAAGCCATTGAGCTCCTTGGTGTCCATCCACATGAGTTGAAAACTTACATCCACATAAAAATCTGCGCACAGATCTTTATAGCAGCTCGATTCATAATTGTCAAAACTTGGAAACGTCCAAGATATCCTTCAGTGGGTAAGTGGGTAAATAAACCGTGGTACATCCGAACAAAGGACCATTAGTAGCACTAAAAAGAAGTGAGCTATCGAGCCAGGAAAAGACACGAAAAACACCTTAAATGCATATTACTAAGTAAACAAAGCCTGATCTAAAACGTCTATGACATTCTGGAAAAGACAGAATTACAGAGATGGTAAAAAGATAAGTGGTTGCCAGAGGTTGGGGAGATGCGTCAGTAAGCAGAACACAGAGCATTTTTAGGGCAGTTACGGACTCTATGATGTGATCGTGATACATACAGACTACTACACATTTATCAAAACCCACAACATTTACAACACAAGAGTGAACCCTAATGTAAACTCTGTTCTCTGGGTGATGGTGATGTGTCCGTGAGGGTCCGCTGGAGTACAGATGAACCACTCTGCTGTGGGAAGGCGATAGCAGGGGAGGCTGTGCTTGTGGGTGGGGGCAGGAGAGATGCTTGCATTCTCTGTAGCTTCAGCTCAGTTTTGCTGTGAACCTAAAGCAGCTTCAAAACATCAAGCCCATTTTTAAAAACCCACAAAACAAAGAAAGGAATATATAAAGAAGAATGTAAAAAGCACCCTCAAATCCTACTACCCAGAAAAATATCAGTTAACATTTCAGCATATATCATTCTGGATTTTTCTATGTGCACTTTCATATAGTTATACACATGTGTTTTTACAAAAAGAAGATCCTACAAGACATGTTGTTTTGTAAAGTTTTGAAAACTGCTTTTCTTAGTTTAAAAACATGCATCATGAAATGTCTTTTACTACAAATAAGTAGAGGTCTACTACATAATTTTCATGTCTGCATAGTATTCCATTGGAAGAAAAAACGTAATTTGAACTACTGCCTTCTTACTAAATGTGTTCCAACATTTCACTGTTATAAACAACGCTTCGTGACACCCTCGCCCTAACACCCTTGTATGCTTAGTTGGGCAGGTATTTTGCAAACCTCCCCCCCGCCCCCCGGAATCATGTGGTCCCAGTCCCACCTGTGGGGCAGCACGCCAGAGCACAAAACGCCAGAACTGCCAACTCCCGTCTGAGCATCTTCTCCTCTCCCCCAATTTCTCGTTGCTTTTCTTCTTTCCTCTCCTCTCTTCCCTTTCTTCTTTCTATTCTCTCTCTGTCTCTCAAAGAGAAGCTTTAAGAATGAGAAAATCCCCTCTCCTCCTTCTTTCCTCTATGCCAAACCCTGGAATAGAACACAAAGATGAAAATGATTGTATTTTTAAACTCCAGTTTCTGATCTGTCTTCCTGTAGTTTCTCTTCTTCTCCTGAGGAAAAATTCTGCCTGCCCCTGTGGGAAAGTTACCAGTGAACTATCCTTTCCTGGCTCAGCCCCGAGGCAGGTCTTGTGTCTATTCCATTCAGGATCTATGAGTGCAACGTACACAGGTGCACAAATGCCTACTTCCTCTTTCAGGGTAAGGCAAGAAAAAAGAGGCAAAGGAGTGGAGAGGGGAATCAAAGAGAGTGGAAGGAGAAGAGAATGACAGGGAGGTGGAACATGGGGGATTCTCGCAGAGATCAAAATAAAGCCGCAGCCTCCACCCCTCCCCAGCGGGAGTGTCAATCACATTCCACGCCACTTTACAGAGACATCCGTGCAATTGCACATCCCAAAATCCCCAGGCCTTTTTTTTCTTTACGATCTCAAGTAAAATTCCATTTCTGCTACAGTGGCTGCAGGCCACAATAAATAATATCTCCAGCAATTTCAGCTTTCAGTGTCGCCACAAACCGTGTGCCAAATTTAATCAGAAAAGCCGAAGTTGCAACCCCCACAGCTAGGAATGTATAAATGTGCTTTTCCGTTCACCATATAATTGGGATAATAAAGGTAACTCCCACAGAAACATCAATATGCATCTGAAATGGAAAAGGGATTGCATAAATCATCCTTGGGCTTGGGGTATAAACTCATGCACATATTTTTCATTCTATTCTGTCAGTTGCATCAATATATGCCAGAAAGGGAGAGACAGAGAAAGAGAACCTTTCGGTAAATTTGCTAGGGCTACTGTAAGTAAAAGTTGAAGAGTTACCTGGGCAAGAATGTGAAACCGATTAAAAGCAGTAACAGTATCATACCATCTTCCTGTAATAAGGGCAAATTAGCTGCAGTTTGATGGCCTCATTTGCCTCCTTTCCCCCCACCAGCCCTCCCTCAACCCTCCCCACCATGCCCCTGGCATGGTGCATGCTGTACCCTCCACTGATGGGCAGGTTGGACAGCCCCTTCTCTGTGCAGCCCGCTCCAGCATCTTCTATGTCACCCTGCGGGGCCCACTGAGAGCACTATTGGCCTTTATTCAAGTCTGATGTTGGGTCATGGGGCCTGTATAAACCCCACCCACTCCTCAACCTGACTCCCATCCCAGACTCTGAATCCCATGAGGGTGGGGTCCGTGTCTTCATCGTTGCTATTCAGCTGCAAAGGGGGGAAAATTCCTAACAAGTCTTCAATGACATCTCTCTCCACCCATCTGCCACCAGACTTGGTGGACATGCCTGTCAAGAGGTGGAGTATGCCCTCACCCCGCTTGAAGCTGGCCTTGGCTAGTGCGACATCCACAAGGTGACAGGTGAGGGAGCCTTGCCCCAGCAACGCGTGAAGGAGCCCAGGCCAGCCAGCGAGCTGGAGGATGAGCCACATGTTGCCCTAGCCAACCACAGGACACAGAAAGGAGCCATTCTAAAACACCTGGTCCAGCCTGCCCACTGAGGGGCGAGAAATGAGCACACGCCCTTGTTTGGGGGTGAGTGTATAACATATATGACAGAAGAGGGACCATCTTAGTTTGCACATGCTCTGTCATCTTTCTACACACACTTCCTGACACTGTAGATAGAGGACTCTGTAGGTCCTAGAGATAGAGGGCCACAATTTCCAAAACACTCAGCACATTCATAGCGAATTATCCTGGAACTTGGAGGCAGCTAAGGCCCGTGTTTGGGGATTTTACATTGGAGTCACATAAGGCCTGAGAGGACCCAGGAATGCCCCAGTCCCAACTTGCAGGACCCCCAGCTGAAGGATCACTCACTGCCTGAAAAACAGATTCTACCCAGAGCTGCTGCATGTCCCGCACATGAGGAAGCTGGCCTCACCTCCAGCACACATGCACAGATGTGTGTGCACCCAGGCACAGGAGCATGCCTGCATACATGCATGTGCACATACTGATGTGTGCACACGCTGTGCACGTGCAAGCAGACACTTCACGGCAGCAGTGCTTTGGCATGTGCAGCCCTGTTTGCAACAGGGGCCCCTGGCCAGCCACGATAAGAGCTTGCTGCTTTCCAAGCCAAGGCACATTGTCAGTGCTGGTGGCAGAGAAATTGCTCTCCAGCTCTGAGAGAAGGAAATCCCAGCCTTGGGAGGGTTTGATTCTTCCTGCCGAGCCCTAATACACAATAAGATCTCACGAGCAGTGTGTCTTTCAGCCACTCTCCTCCTGTGGCTCATCTGCCGGATTTTCCCACACAAAAATGAGCCATGACTGCCGGACAGACACACCTGAATCAAGGAGGACTGGGGCTGCCTTCTTGATTGCCTAGGAGACTTTCAGAAAGGTTAACTGCAAGGATACAAAGAATGAAAACAGTGACAAGCAGTGCCAGCTTTACCTTGCCACACTATCCATTAATCACTTGCATTTCCACTTGCCTCTCCTCCCCAACACATAAGCTATTCCTGGGCAGAATAACATACCTTTAACATTGCTAAACAAAGTGCTATGGGCAACGCGAAATACATTGTGACTTGAATCAACATGAAAAGAAGTACCTAGCCTCAGTGTCGATTATTTTTAAGCGATTATAGATCAGGTCTCCAGAGGCAAAAGGAAGCAGAGTGGAGTTTGTCAATATCAAAGTAGATTTTCTTGAATCCAGAAATTTGGGTGGCCTGGTGGTGAGAATGCAGGCTGGGAGTTTGAACTCCTGCTCTACGTGTGCATTTCTGGGTCTGCCACCAACTAAATACATGTTGCTGGTACACTGACATATTCATCTGGGTCTCAGCGGCATCATTTGTTGTTCACACATCTCAACGCTTGACCCACAGTTAAAGGGAAAACCTGCAGACCTCCACATTTGAATTACTTCATTTTTACTGTAATAACTCATGCAAATACACAATTATCAAATGAGGTGTAAGCCAGGCATATAGTGCTCGAGTATCGCCAAAGCACATTTTTAAAGTAATTAATAACAACACCAAAATCACTAGAGTTCAACTGGCAAAACGAATGTAGAGAGGATGTGGCATTTCTGAAACCGCACTGCCACTCTCCACTCAACGTGGACTGATGGCACAAGCCTTTTACGCGGGGCTTGCTTATTCCAGAGCGTGCTGCGGTTTTCAAACGGTTTTCAAACTGCAAGTCTTTTACCGGTATGGGGAGCCGGCTTTGCTGGGACTCCCTGTCCTGATAGAAGTCTTGCAGTTTGAAACACAAATGTGAAACAGAACAGCAGTGCAGGACGTAATTGGAAAGCAATCATACACATCACCCAGAAGATGGTTATGTTTTCAACTTTGTCAAAATTTAAACAAATGTTTAATCTTGTAGAGAATTCAGAGGCTTTCTAGATTGTGTCACAATAATCTAGCTGGAAAAATTCTGCAATCACAGACTTAGGACCTTCGAGATTTAACAATCCATTCTGTTCACATTGAATGTTGTGGGAATGCTAGAAATAGCCGCTGCAGGGCATGGATCTGCCACCAGGGCGACACAGAGAGCCATCGTGGTAAAGAGGTAGTGGCAATGGCAATAGCCTCCTCCCATGCGACACCATGAAATAATACTGTGTAGCTGCAAAAGGAACAAGACCATGTCCTTTGCAGGGACATGAATGGAACGAGAAGCCACTATCCTTGGCAAACTAGTGCGGGAACAGAGAACCAAACGCTGCATGTTCTCACTTAGAAGTGGGAGCTAAATGATTAACACACCAAGGGGAACAACAGACACTGGGCTTCTCGGAGGGTGGAGGGTGGGAGGAGGGATAGATCAGGAAAAGTGACTAATGGGTACTAGGCTTAGTACCTGGGTGATGAAATCATCTGTACAACAAACCTCCATGACACAAGTTTACCTAAATAACAAACCTGCACCTAAAATGGAAGTGAAAAGAAAGAGAAAGAAAGAAGAGAAAGAAAGAAAGAAAGAAAGAAAGAAAGAAAGAAAGAAAGAAAGAAAGAAAGAAAGAAAGAAAGAAAATACTCTCCTAAGTCATTCATTTAACTACCGAGAAGTTCCTGAGCAGCAGCTGTGTGTTCGCAATGTGGTGGTGTGGTAGGTGTTTGGGTATATAAAATAAGGATGTGTGGGCTGGGTGCAGTGGTTCACGCCTATATCCCAGCACTTGGAAGGCCAAGCCAGGTGTATCACGAGATCAGGAGTTCAAGACCAGCCTGGCCAATATAGTGAAACCCTGTCTCTACTAAAAATACAAAAAATAAATAAATAAATAAAAAATAAAATCTTAGCCAGGTATGGTGACAGGCACCTGTAATCCCAGCTACCTGGGAGGCTGAGGTAGAGAATTGCTTGAACCCAGGAGGCAGAGGTTGCAGTGAGCCAAGATCACACCACTGCACTCCAGCCTGGGCCCAGAGAAAGACTCTGTCACTCAAAAAAAGATAAGAAAAGAAAAAAGAAAGCCGTGTAAAACTGACTCCCCATCCTCACAGAGCTCCCACGATCTGGCTCAGCAAACAAAACCGATATGTGAAAACATGAGACAAATCAATACGAAGCAGGTGCTGGGGAAATGAAGGCGTAAGGAGCCGGGAGGACGCGCAGGATGCCATGTGAATGACCAGTGAAGGGAGCTGGGGAAGCTGTGCTGGAAAGGAGCAGTGGGGATCCTAGTATCTGTAACACAGCCATTGCCAGGGGTGTGATGCAGCTTTATAAGAAACGTCCCTATGGCCACATTGACTTTCCTGGGGGAAAATGTCATAAGCTTTGTGGCAGGGAGGTGGCTGAGGCAAGAACCAGCAACAACACCACGTTGCAGGAGCCCCCTCCACCCCGCCTCGCAGCCTTCCCTGTCGTGGCTGGAACCCCAGGAGTGTCCAGTGTGGACTGTGGCCAAACCCCTCCTGTGTGTCCACAGCCACCTGCCACCCCTTCTGTGCACCCGGTGCCACAGACTCCCTGCTAATCCTGCAGGCACAGGGGTGGAGGGCAGGGCCTCCTCTCCATTCTCTGGGCACTGAGCCATCTCTGCCCCCAAAGCAGGATTGCCTGGTCTCCAGGCCTCACAAAACCCAGCCCCTTATGACTCCTCCAGCTTCCCCCAACCAGTGCTGTCTCTGGAAAGGGTGCCAGAGCCTTCCCGTCCCCTGCGTCAGCCCCTCTCTGCCAGCTTCTCTGCCCAAGCCCCCTCTCTCTTCCAGCCACAAGACAAAGCCTCATCTCCACTTTGCACCAAAATCACAATGTATCTTGTTCTTCTGTGTGGCCCAGGGTGGGAAACGGCTGTTCCTGGATCCTGTTCATAAATCTGACCTTGACAGCGATTTGTGTCCTGGAAGAGGCCAAAGGAAAAGGAGAGGAGGGTGAAGAATCCAAATCACTGTTGCATTCAAAAGTCAAGTGCATAGAGAGAAGCTGTTCCAGCAATGACCACAAGAGTTCTAATCTACTTCCAATGTTTAGTGTCAAGAGATAAGTCCTGCCCTTTGGGTAGGAAAGTTTGGTAAAGCTTAAATTATGGAAAATTATGGTCTTATTTCTATAAACTTGGAGTTTCCATTCCCTCATAAACATCCATTCTTTCAAGAAAAAAAAAAAAAAGAACAATTACACACCCACAAAATACCAGGCATCCTCCTAGGTCTGCAACTGCAGAGAGAAAAATAACAGCCTGGCCTAGAAATACTCAGTATGTTGTATACTGGAGGCAGGTACATCCACAACAATTATAATTCAACCAAAAGTCTTCATGGGTGCGTGTGTGTGTGTGAAATAGACCACAATTAGAGCCTCTCAGCCTCAGTTTTCATAGGGTCCTGGATATTTTAATTTCATACACAAGATTAAAGACAGCTAGGGGGCCACTAGAGGCAGAGCTGCCACCCTGTGGATTTGATAAGAAAACATTCAAAGACCAAGCAGAGAACAGGGGACCACACACAGCATGAGCTGTTAATAACGGAACGCGGCGGCCGAGGACGCCCCAGCTGTGACTGAGGAAAGGATGCTTCTTCAACCTGACACAACTAAAGTATTTAGGGAAAGGGACAAAGTCACACTTACAAGATGGCAAAGCATGCCAGGGAGTAGCCGCTATAAACACCAAAGAAGACGGAGGTCAGGAATAGATCTGGGGCTTGCAAAGCACGACAGGAAAGCCAGACCCCCAGATGGAAAGACAGGCCCAGGGAGCAGGCCAGGGGGGTGGCACCTTGGTCAGCTGGGGCGGCCAAGACAAACTGCCACGAACTTGGGGGCTTGAGCAGCAATGACAAAAAAATCATTTCCTTTCATTTTTGGAAGCTGGAAATCCAAAATCAAGGTGTGGCAGGGCTGCTGCCTTCCGACCACCCCTCTCCTTGCCCTGCAGACAGCCCCCGCCCCTGCGTCTTCCCTGTGCCTGTGTCTCTTCTCTTTTCTTACCAGGACTCCTGTCATGTTGGATTAGGGCCCTAATGGCCTCACATTGACTTCAGCAAGTACAACCACATTGAGGTATGAGGGGTGAGGACTGCATGAGCCTCTCAATGGCAGGGGATGGGGACGATTCAGCCCATGGCAGATGGCCACCATGACAGGCCCCTCTTGCTAGTAAGCACGTGCCTCCCTTGGGGAGAGCAAGACACTACCGGTGAGGATGAGGGAATTCACTCCCCAGTTGGGAAGGCCCAGACAGCAGCAGCTGCCCTGTGAACCTCAGACCCCAGCAAGGCACAGACTACGGCAAGGAATTCCAGATGCACTGTCAGTTCCAGAAAGAGCAATCCACAAGAACCCTCAGCTGTCACGGAGGCTGCGTTGTTCCCCGATGAGGAGGTGGCTCCTCCCCAGTGCCACAGGGCAGATGCCCCCAGGCTGACAGGAACCGCCAGGCCTCAGGAAATAGAGTATCCTCAGGACTCCTGCAATAAGCAGGGTCGGCTCAGTGGCTACATCAGAAACTCTCCGGGCCTGTGGAAACACAGACAGCTGGGCCGCCCCTTGTGTAAGATTCCAGGGTCTGGGGTGAGGGCTGCCAGGGTGCATTCTTCACTGGGTTCCAGGTGATGCTGACCTGGGAGTCCAGAGACCACACCTGGAGCACCCCTGGCTTGAGGCAATTCCCATGCCCTGTTCTATCACAATTTTCCCGACCATCTTTCACATGCTTGCGGTACATTCTCAGGCAAGATTTTCAGGAGGCGTGCTGAGGGCAGCCCCACCCCACAGCCCAGCGTTAGCCTCCGCCCCCAGCCTCCACTTTGGAGGGTGATGTTTGGTCTCTCTCTGGCTTCACTTCTTCCCACCGGCCAAGGAATCCAGAAGGCCAAAGAGATGTACTCACCACAGACCATGACCCCCTCTGGTCCCCTCTTGATACCCAGGGCCCGGAATTCCTGGCCACAGAGGCCCACGTCTGCTCTCAGGGTCTGCTCCCACGTCTGCTCTCAGGGTCTGCCTCCTGTCAGAACTGTCTCTGAGGACTGATCAGGGCTGGACCTCCCACAATGGAAGGGGCAGTTTCCTTGAAGACACACACAGTGGCTTGAGAAGGGACAAACACCGGAACAGCGTTGCCATTCTGTTAACAAGGGCTGCTGGTGGGGCAGGGGCGGGTGAGGCATGGGGCCAGGCTGGGCACCGCTGTCAGGCGGCAGTAAGGGCAGGGCCCAGCTCAAGGTGGTGCCACCTTGCTCTGGAGCACAGCTGGTGTCCCCGTGCTATGGAGCAGAGCTCCCACCAGAGCCTTCAAGTAATCATGAAAGATGAGAGGATATATTTTACTTAAGAGTTTATTACCTTGATGTGTAATTTCTCAATACCACTTAAATAGAGGTATGTAGATTACTATTTGTTCTCTCCCACCCCAGGACCCCAAATTAATAGAATGGGCTGCCTAGGAGAATATTTCCGAACCCTTTGATATATGAAAGTCTTTCTAATGTCTTTACTCATGAAAGCACCATGGCTGGATCTACAGTTCTTCACACAGAGCCTTAAAGCTCCTTAGACAAGCATTTCCCCACATCATGCAGTGGAATCCAGGCCCCATAAATGCTCCAAGATAAAAGGGTTTGACAACCTTTTTTAGAGGAGAAAAAGGCAGTGTAACTAGAGTTTGGTAAATAACGCACTGTAACCAGAGTAAGACCCGCCTCTGCCTTCCTCCAGAGCCCACAGTTACCTTGCATGAAATCCAAAGGACAATGGGTCTGTGCACGGTGCATCCAGGAAAGGAGGAAGAAGTAAGGGAAAGCTGTAGCCGGATCCAAGAGTGAATTCGCCTTGTTCAACCGATGTGTTAGTAACTCCATGGCCAGCTGGAATTCTGGATGTTTCCTAAAACAAGAAACCACCAAGCTGCGTTGGCACAGAGGGGCCGTTGCAGGGACTCGCCACCGTGACTTCACTGTAACTTTTTACAGGATGATCCTGCATGCGCACAGCAGTCACCGAGGGCGCGGAACTCAGGCTGCCAAGCCAAGCGCACAGGCAGCGTGGAGACTAACCCGGTCCGCAGCCACCACTTTGCAGCTCCAGGTCTCCTCTTCATATAGCTTGTTCGTAGTTTTCTTTCTTTCTTTTTTTTTTTTTTTGAGACGGAGTTTTGCTGTTGTTACCCAGACTGGAGTGCAATGGCACCAGCTCAGCTCAACGAAACCTCCGCCTTCTGGGTTCAAGCAATTCTCCTGCCTCAGCCTCCTGAGTAGCTAGCTGGGGCTACAGGCGCGCACTACCATGCCTAGCTAATTTTTTGTATTTTTAGTAGAGACGGGGTTTCACCATGTTGACCAGGATGGTCTCGATCTCTTGACCTCGTGATCCACCTGCCTTGGCCTCCCAAAGTGCTGGGATTAGGCGTGAGCCACCGCGCCCGGCAGTTTGTAGTTTTCTAGGACTGTTTTGTACAGCATAGGCTCCATGCGTCCCGGCACCATGGGAATACACCTGCCACTGAGACGCGCGTGCAGGGCCAGTGCGGCGGTGGCCCGTGTCCCCTCGCACTCAGCTCCATTCGGGTTCCCGCCACCAAACAGGCTTGTCAGGGAGGCCTCTGATGGGCCTGCGGAGGCCAGGGGCTCTTCCCCAGTGGGAGCGGCCTCTGCGTCGCTGTGCACTGCCTTTTGGCTGGAAATTCAGTCCTCCCTCGGGGGATTCACCTCTGGAGTAACGGGCTCTTCATTTCCAAAGGTCTGCTGGTTCTGTGACCAGCAGCGACAAGATACAGCAGAACAACTGGGCTGAGGTCTTGTCTCTCTGGGAATTCCTGATGCTTTTACTGTGAAGAAGAAATGATCATAATAGCATGAAGATCGCAGGTCTGTGTGTCTGTGAAGAGTTCAGCTACCAGGAGCTGATGAACAATGAATGCCCTGCCTTGCCCTGCTCATGTTGCACGTTGCCAGCCCCGCAGCTCACGTCCCAAAAGACTCTGTGCTGCAAAATGGCTGGAATGACGCTGGAAACTAGACTGCACTTTGGGTTTAATCATCATTCACCAAACCGATTTGGAATTCTTTTTGGTACTAGCTGGGGAGGAAAGCGCGCATGTGGTCTGTTGGGTTACGTTTCTGATGGTGGCTTGTGTGGCTCCCTAGAGCCCTGCAAGCTCTCAGGAATGCTCTCAGGCCTTTAGAGGAGGGAGAGGATTCCTAGGGAAGGCAGGGGAGCCCTTTTCTGTCCTCACACCGGAAAAAGAAACCTATGAGACATCTGAGACATGAAATTCCCAGTTTAAGTCTGTTTTTCTTTATGAGGAGGGTCGTTTGGAATGATAACCTCGCTTCCGTCTGATGGCTGCATCTATAATATCTGTTCCTCCTGTTTTCTAATGTTTCACTAAGACAGGAAATAAAGCAGAAGGAACTTGTGAGCTCTGTCTCTCAGACAGGTCCCTCCCCACAGGAGGTTCACAGGGAGTGAACATCTAACAGTCCTGTCTCCATACCCATGACCCTGTGGTTCCTAGACCAGTAGGGATGTTTCTGGACTGCCTGTGCTTCCCAGGAGCCAGCTGAGGGAGCAGGGCATGTTCTCGGATGCCCGTGGGTATGGTCAATGGGTATGGTCAGTGGGCACAAGCAGACTCTTCCAGATGGCAGGTGCCAGGCAGGTGCAGGTGGGTGGTCAGCACTGCTTCAGCTCACCCCAGGGGTCCCAGGCTGGAAGGTGCACCCTCAGAGCCAGCGCCTCCCTCCAGCTCACAAGAAAAAGGGTCAGGCCAGCCCCAGAGAGAGCCAGCCACAGTACTCCACACACCGGTCTCAGCCACAGCCGTGAAACTAAAGATGTGTTTTCATTTAATGACAGCTTTTTGTTAACACAGATGATTAAAAATTACAGAGAATAAATTGTGGGGGGAAACATTTTCTTCACTCTTTTACCATTTTTGGTGGAGAGAAATAGGTAAGTGCAGAGAGTTTGGGAAAACAGCACCTGGGGGTTCTTCAGATGTCTGGGCGTGGTGGCACACACCTGTAATCCCAACACTGTGGGAGGCCAAGGTGGGCGGATCACCTGAGGTCAGGAATCAGAGACCAGCACGACCAACATGGCAAAACCCCGTCTCTACTAAAAATACAAAAAGTAGCTGAGCGTGGTGGCGGATACCTGTAATCCCAGCTGCTCTGGAGGCTGAGGCAGGAGAATTGCTTGAACCTGGGAGCCGGAGGTTGCAGTGAGCCAAGATTGAGCCACTGCACTCCAGCCCGAGAAAAAGCAAGACTCTTATCTAAAAAAAAAAAAAAAAAGGTGAATCTGATGCTTGTGCTCCACCTTCGCAAACAAATGCTCGAGGCTTCCACCTTTGACATTTGCTCCCATTGCTGTCACCAGAAAGACCTGGTGGTGGGGTCAGCCCATGTTGGATGCCACTGTCGGGTCACCACCTGTGTGGGTCTGTCCTGCAGACTCTGACTGAATGACAGATGATTACGGTTCACCGACACACAGATACATGCTTTGCTAGTTTGGCTGAGGGTCTTGGCTGCTTGCCAGCACCCTGGAGAGTGCTGTAAAAAGATAGCAGCCGCTGGCCACGACCAGCCAGTGAGACTTGCATTTATTTAGTAAAACTTAATTGATAAAGGCTTGAGTCAACACCGCTAGAGCGAAGAGATTAAAACACAAGTTTCAATGCCTGAAGCAAACACCATTAGAGGATAATATCCCTGCAGCCTCCCCACAAGGGGGCCATCTGGCTCAAAGGTTAGTTTTAAGACCACGTGAGTAAACAAGTTAGTTAGGTAAACTCCCCCACCTACCCAGCTATTTGCTTTACTTATTAACTAAATGTAAAGGGGATTTAGGCTGCCTTCAGCCAAAACTTCTACTGAAACTATGAAAAACTCCTTAGGCCTTCCAAAAGGGTTTGAGACTATATTCTATAACGTTCTCTACTATCTTTCCCTAAATATTTTTGCCACCAACCTGAGTGAATTCCCCCAACCTGGTGTTACTGATGTATGTTCTGGTGGCTGGTGAAGGTTTGATCATTGCCTGGTTCCCTGACGTCTCACTGCCTTTCCAGACAGGTGACTGGCTCAGAGTGGGGGGCTGTTGTTAATAGGCAATGATGCCCTCCTGCCTGCCACTGTACACCATTCCATGTATTGAACTTTGGCCTTTTTTAAGTTTCTGTGCTTATCACTTTTTAGTGTTTTCTTTTACCAGTTGCAATAATATGACTAAAATAATACAAATATAGCTTTGCCAAAAACCAGAAAACGTGAGCAGAATAAGGCAGTTCCCTGGGACACAGTTCGGACCCTGACCGAATGCCTTTCCCTGTGGTTAAGGCTTGCCTGCCAGTGGGAGAGACACTCAGGAGTGGTCATTCAGTTGGAAAAGAAGGTTGTGCTGCCTGGCCCGGCCCCAGCCCTGCAAGGACACAGGAGCCACACTGCTTGCATCATCCAAACCTTGCTCCAGAAGGCCGGCTGCTCTCTTCTTAGGCATGATTTCAGGGATTTAGTCTGGTACCAGATGCCCCACACACACCTGCCCAGCTCCAGACACATCTCTTGGATTGGGGGTGTCTGGGCTGGACCCAGTGGGTCACTCTGGCAGCTTCATGTGAGCCAAAGATGTGGGTCCCTCCATGGCTGTGTGATTTACCTCCAAGGGAAGCAGTGTTTTACCCAGAGGAGAAGCAAAATCATTTTTCCTGGTCTCAGTGCTACATTATCAGTCAGCCATTTGAGGAAATCCTCCAATTTTCCTATAGGAGGAAGCACGCTGCATTGAAAAAAACAGAGTTGGTTAAACTGAGCCCCAACATCTGTGCATATGTTTGTGGTGCTGCTGCCTGGGACACGGACGCTGAGCAGGGAGCCTTGTGGCAGTCTGAACAGCAGCTGACTGTCCATCTTGTGCTGGGCAGGGCCCCTGGGCAAGTGGACATGAGGCCAGTATTTATTGGCCAGAGCCATGGGGCTGGATGTCTTCCAGTCTGCCTGGGACAGCAAAAAGCAGCTGTACAGACCAGCAACAGTGGGAGGGCTTGCTAGGATGGATGGGGACAGCAGACAGCTTGTCCCCTGTTCAGCATCCCCAATGCACTTGGCCTCCTCACCCGTCATCAGGATCCCTGGCAGGGTCTGCTCTAAACAATAACACTAACCCAGAGCAGCTTCCCACATGACCACAGAACCAGCGTCTGCCCTGTCCTAGGTTAGGTCATCATGGTTTAGAATAAAACAATGAGGCATATTTATTATGGGCATTGAAGGCTTAAGGTTTTCCTTAATTTCCTAAATTTTAGTTAACAGCCTTCATTATCTGTGCCGAGAGGAATTTCAAAGCAGGAGAAGTGTAAGAAAAATAGTCCCATTCAGGAAAGAGTTTTATTGACGTTTCTTTCCTCCTACATATTTCGCGGTGTTCACTTTTAACCGAATTTCAGCCAAAGAATCGATGCAGCTTTAACATGAATGTTATATTTTGTTTTCAAGGAATTATTACCTGTGCTCTCTTTGTAAAGGAAAGATCATATTGCAAGTCTTTTTAATTAAATAATGTACAAATGTTCTCTGTATTTTTGAATCATGATATGGTTATGGGTATATTGTTTAACAAACTTTTTGGAACAAAATAAAAGGCACACTTGTGCTCTGGAATGTTCTTCCCTGTTTGGCAATAGTTTCCCTCTTAATACTAATTTTTGGTGGTGCTATTAATTTTCATAACTTTCTGCATCACCATGAGTATTTCCACGGCACCAAGGGAGGACCATGGCAAGTTGACTGTCAGGTGCCACTTTCCTGCCATTCACCTCAACAGTCCTTCATTTAAATGTCTGCGATAGAACCACGAATGGAAAAATCATTAAAGAAATACATCAGGTTAACAAACATTTGTATGATGTTTAATCTTACAATATAAGGTTTGCAGAAGCAAGTGATAAGATAAAACTTTTTCCCCTATTAAATTAATGAAGATTTTTAAATATGAGCACGCCCTCTGCTGGCGAGCACAGGCGAAGTGAGCACACTTAACTAGATGGAGAATGCCTTGGTGCAGTCCTTCTGTAGCGGAATGTAACGTGCATAAATAGGCTTAAAATCATCAGAAGCTTCAGTACAGAAATACTCTTCTAGGAATTTGTTCTAAGCTAATAATCCTAAGTATTATAAAAGTGCATACAAACATATTTATTATAGCATTATTTAGTTAATAATAGTTAAAAATTTGAAGCCATCTAAATCCTTAAAAATAGGAAGACAGATTAAATTACAATGTATCTATAACATTAAATAACACACAATCACAAAAACCATAAAAAACTTGTAACTAACATGGAAATGTGTGTGCTATTGTACTGGCCGGAGCATAGGAAGTCAACACCAAGACAAAAGTATGCCAAATTGCAGGGTCTTTATTGCCGGCAGCCAGGGAGGACTCACGTCTCTCCAACCCGTGGCCCTGAAAGGAGGGTGTCAAGACCTTTTATACCTGTAAAACTACCTCGGGAGTGAGACATCCCTGGCCCAGCAAGAGCCACTCACCCACCTCTAAACCAAACAACCGTGGCCAGAGGCAGCACCACATCTTAACACAGCTTCCCCACAGCCATGAGGATGGGCCTGAGAAAGCAGTGCAGACACTGAAACAGAGCAGACCACTTCCACAGGCCATCCCGCTAGGGGCTGCCTTTATTTCCAATTCCCTTACCTTTCAATTAATAAACATGTAAATACCTCAGTGCAGAAAAGTCTTAAATAGAGGCAATTTAACTTGCAGAACTGAGAATCTGTGCCAAACTAACTTCACTTCTCTTTTCCTGCACTGAAATCATTCTTCTCCTTCCACATTATTTAAAGAGTTAGAGGCTGGGCATGGTGGCCCACTCCTGTAATCCCAGCACTTTGGGTGGCAGAGGCAGGTGGATCACCTGAGATCAGGAGTTCGAGACCAGCCTGGCCAACATGATGAAACCTTGTCTCTACTAAAAATACAAAAACATTAGGCAGGCGTGGTGGCGCACACCTGTAATCCCAGCTACTCAGGAGGCTGAGGCAGGAGAATCACTTGAACCTGGGAGGCAGAGGTTGCAGTGAGCCAAGATCATGTCACTGCACTCCAGCCTGGGTGACAGAGAAGACTCCATCTCAAAAAATAAAAATAAAAAAGATAATAAAGAGAGTTAGAGATGAAGGTCTGATTTCCTTAACATGCAACCTTAAGAAAGGAGCTTCCGGTTTGAATTTTTAGCAGATGCTTCTGTATTTGGGAGCCACTATTATGAGCATAAGTCTGTACAAAGGTCAATAGAGAAAGTCCTTCTGCTCCCACTAGATGTCTGCTGCACATGTGTGGCACCCAGACAGACTAAAGGCATCTATTAATAGAACATGCACCTTGGTATGGAATGCCAGCTGTATACCAACGGCCAAGGATGAATGCAGTAGCAACGATTAGATTTTAACATGCTGGCAAACTGTAAGAGTTCACACAAAATCTGGCTACTTCCAGGCCTGGAGGAAATCATTGATTTTGTCTTTGTTTCTCTAGGAAAGGAGAAGTATGAGCCAGATTAATTTTCAAGTTGCAACTAAGTCTAAAATTCTGAAGCTTATTTTCAAAGACTAACACTGTTACTGATAGAAAATTCTTAAAAAGTACATATTTTCTCTTGATTACCCATTCGGATGGATTCAGTCCAATATCTGATCTCCATTAAGAAAAACCTTGAAAACATCAAAGCTCTTTAAGGTCTCAGGAGAATGCAAGTCATTTATTTGAGCTTCTCTTCTCTCTGAAAAGGTTTCTCCTAGCAGAGGGTGAGGAACAGAGCACTCCGCCTTCCAGAGAGGGGCTTGCAGCACAGCCACCTGTGCAGGCTATAAAAAGCCATTGCTCCTGGAGCCGCTGTGCTCCACGCGGGAGAAGAGAGCCCAGCTTTCCAGTCACTGCTCCACACTGTGCCCCTGGGTAAGCATCCAACATGTGACCAAAGCCTCCGCAAAGAGAGGTGGGTGCTTGGCTGAACTGTTCTGCGCAAGGATAACCCTGCAAGTCACATTTGCTGAAAATAGACCCTTGTGCATGAATTTCCTAAGATCTCGGCAGATCAGTCCAAGTTTAGGATGAGAGAGAGAGAAGGGAAGAGAACTTGCTACTTTCTAGTTAGTTGGCAGAGAGAGAGCGCGCGAGCCAGTGAGTGCGGGTGCATGTGTCTTCTGCGTGGAATACCCTTCTAGGAGCACCTGTCTGGAGGGGCAAGCGTGTGTTGACTGTTCTGGTCCACTGTGATCCTGAGACTCTAAGCTTGGCTCCTGGCCCTCTGGGACTGGCACCACCATGCCTGGTCCCCGGCCTCCCAGAGCACCCAAGGGTGAAAGCTATGGTATCCCTGCTCCAAAGCACAGGGTAAGTGGGGGAGATTTCAGTCTGAAGTAGGTTGAGCCCTCACCTGTTAAGGGAGATAGAGTATAGCAAATCTCCATCCCAAACAGGATGAAAAATAGTCTCCAATGTAAAGATCACTACTCACAAAAACATGTATTGATTGATCCTGTTTTAATTTCCATAGAGGTCTAGAAGAATCGGTTTATATGAATGTCTGGAAGAGCTGCATTGAAATGCTGACAGTGATTAGCTTTGAT
Organism: Saguinus oedipus; assembly: GCA_031835075.1. Lineage (NCBI taxonomy): Eukaryota > Metazoa > Chordata > Mammalia > Primates > Cebidae > Saguinus > Saguinus oedipus. The sequence goes on along the minus strand of CM063172.1, from coordinate 169,033,482 downwards.
GCAGAAATTTTTGCAGGTTTTTTCTTTTTATCTATTATCCCTATTTTATTTTTTCTAAAATCAATATAGTTTAAGTTCTTAAATATTTCTTTAGAAATCTCAAACTGAAGCAGCAGCAGGAGGAAGGGATATTTGTTGAGCCTGGCGTTGGGACCTTGTGTTCTAAGCAAGAATGTAAACCTTTCCTCCGTAGGCTTGTGTCCTCCCCTTCTCTGGCTTAGCTCCACATCTTCTAAGTGCTGGCAGCAAATCATGCAGGATAGCATAAGAAGGTGTTCTCAAAGGACTTTTATCATTTCATTAGAAAGAAACGTTGGCATAGAAGAGAAATAACAAGTCTTCCTATTTTCAGAAACGTAAGTATCCAAATTTAGTTTAGGGTCGAGAAAAGTCACAAGTCAGAATACGAGAGCCACAGCCCAGGAAATACTTGATGTTGAATGAACTCTAACTTGTTCACTCATTTACTAGTGGTGGCAAATTGAAATCGTCAGTATTTGTTGGTGTTAAATGAATTCGACACCTGTTAAATGAAATGAAGCTTCAATTTGTTTAAGGGGTGGACTTCTTTCTTTATAATATCCCCGTGGTGTTTTCTGTGAAACCTCCATCTTGGAGCAAAGGAGAAGGAGAAAGGATGAGAGCGTTCCATTTAAACCACACAGCCAAACTTAAAGGGGCAGCAGCAAGCTCTGGTGCCTGCCAAAATTCAGAGCAGAAATTGTTGCCGAAAACCAAACTGCTCTTCAAGACTTAAGAAGGGGAAGGGTCTGTGTAACTGGTAGGAATAGCCAAAGCCTACTGCTCACTTAAAGCAGGCACACTGAGAACCTCCTGTCTTGCGGCCCTGCACTCTCAGAAACAGACGTTTCATAGGTTGCTTTTTCTTTTTAATTACATTTAGCAAGTTCCCTGTCGTTCAGACACGCATTCATGCCAGAAGCACTGGTCAGATGAGTACTGCCTGCGTGACACAGAGCTGACCTTATGAAAGCGCTCACGGCCGGTGGAGAAACCCAATGGAGAATTAATGCCAGTGCAGTGCGGTCAGCACCAACATGGAGGGCAAAGTGGCCAGGGCAGCACCAAGAAGGAGGCCTCCCCGCTGGTGAAACAGGGAAGCGTCTAGAAGAGATGACACCGGGCCAGGTCTTCTAGGCAAAGAAGAGTATTGAAAAATGTGAATTTTGAATGAAGAGACCTTCCGAACAGGCTTTGTGTGAGCAACGTGGCTGTTTATTCACCTGGGTGCAGGTGGGCTAAGGCCGAAAAGGGTGTTAGCAAAGGGCAGTGGGAGAGGAGTCGGTTTTATAGGTTTGGGTAGTTTTTTGGGGGGCGAGGGTGTTGCAGAGGAAGTTCAGTTACAGTGGTGGGGGTTAGGGGCAAGGAGTATACATGACCACAAGTTCAGTTACAATGGCAGGGTAGGGTAAGAGGTATTTACATTATTATAAGAACAGTTAAGATGGCCAGGTTGGGTGAGGGGCTTGTCCAGGGAAGCTTCAATGGGCGATTAGGGACAATGGCAAATGCAGGCAGGGAGTGGGAGATATTAGCCAGGCACGCAGGACTTCAGACTTTCAGGCTCCAGGCTTGCATCTGGAGACCTGACAAAGAGTGTTGCAGGCAGGGAACATCTGGACACAGACCTAGGGTCACAAAACAAAGGGGGGCCCAGGACAAAAGACCTGTGACCTGTTTCCCTTTGACCTGCTGGGAACCTATGGCGGGAAGGTGACATGACTGGATTTGTGCTTTAAAATGAAAATCTGCCTGCCATTGAGAGGGTGGGGTGGAGGAAGTAGGGAGCTTGCTGTTGGGCAGTAAGCCACACAGGAGAGACAAGGGCCTGGGTGGTAGCCAGGAGAACCGGGAGCTTGAGAGACACTTCGGAGGAAGGAATCAACAAGGCTTGCCTCAGATTAGACATGGTAGGTAAGAGAAAGGGGTCACTTTACATAAATAAGCCTTTTTAGGAAAAAGAAGATAAATTGATTAGTGACTAACAACTAGCTGCTTTGCAAAAAAAAAATTGCAAAATATAATCATTTGATAGAGTTCACCATTTTTGATCTTCTTATAAAAACAAAAGTAGTAACATGGTTTGACTGTGTCCCCACCCAAATCTCATCTTGAATTATAGTTCCCATAATCCCCACGTGTCCTGGGAGGGACCAGCAGGAGGTAATGAATTATGGGGGCAGATCCCTCCATGCTGTTCTCCTGATGGGGAGTGAGTTCTCATGAGATCTGAGGGTTTTATTCCGGGCTTTCCCCACTCTGCACATCTCCTTGCTGCAGCCATGTAAAGAAGGGCGTGTTTGCTTTCCCCTTTTCGGTGATTATAAGTTTCCTGAGGCCTGCCCAGCCTCTGTGATTCAATTAAAGCTCTTTCCTTTATAATTTACCCAGTCTCGGGAAGTTCTTTATAGCAGCATTAGAGCAGATTGATACAAGTTGTATATGGCCTACGATATCAGAGGCATTCAGTTCAGACAGGCTTCTTTGAAGAATCTCCTAACATTTCAGGCAGAAGCAAAAGCAAGCTAAATTTGTGTTTTTCCTTTGGTTTCTTTAAACAATTTCAAAGCTAAGGAGAATGACCTAAAATTGCTACAGTATCCGATTTTGAAAGAGAAGATACATTGAAAGCTAAGGGGCACAGGAGAGCCTATTTAGTTTGCAGTTAGGGAGTTCATTTAACCTTCAGCCTTGGCCTCATGGTCTGTCCCAAGGCGGGCATCCTCCTTCCTCTTGCACCGCTAGATATCAGGGGAGAGAACCTTGCCCTCTCTTGCAGTTTCTTTCTCATTTTGAATGCTTATCTCTGGCTTTTCCCTTCATAGCTAAGTTTCTTATTATGCACAAACTATAATGCTTATAATAACAAAAAGGCCACTGCAACCACAAAGAGAGCCACTGGAGGGCCACCAGAGAGCATGGACTTCCCGGAACGTGGCCTCTTCGGTACCTGATGGACTCAGGGAGGGGATGAGAAGAAGCACAGAGAGGAATAGAACTGGGCAATTGCATTAGCACTGAGAACACCCCCGCCCCCAGCCCCACCCCAGTCTCTGCTAATGCCAAAACTCAGAATTACCCTGTAATTATTTATTTTCTTTTTAATCCCAATGAATTAAAAATAAGGGTTATTCCAGGAATCTAGAGGCAGACAGAGACTCCTGGAGAAGGAGGAAATAATCTTTTCCAAGGATGATTCGGAGATGTTTTTGGTCATTGATCATTTGGGTAAAGATCGGGGATGGGATTGTTCTAGACACCCCTGTGAGGTCTGTCTCCTCCCAGGGAGACACAGGCAACGCTGAGATAGAAACTTAGTGTCTCCCCTAGCCTGTCACAGTGGCAGCAGTTTGAAAGATTCAGATTAATGCTTTCCTCCCTTGGGAAGACAAAGAGACAATAGGAGAAAGAGTTTTATGGGCTGGTGGTTGTCCAAGGCTCTGTCTGCTGCCAAAGGATGGAACGATCTTGGCGTGGTGTCAACAGGGAGAGTTCCTGAGGAGTCGGCTGCCTCTCGGTAGCAGGGGCCCTTCCTAGTTATTGCTAATCACTGTGGGTCACATTATGACCTGCGCTTTGCTCTTTGTAACTCATTAAGGCCACCATCCCTACACCAGTCCAGGGCCACATGCGGGGCTTGATTCTGTTTCCGGCGTGGCCACCGGGCACCATCCCACGAGGGCCTGATGTCAGCGGTGCTTTTCCACTGTTGTGTAGCCCCCAGCCTGCTCCATGCAGGAACTGGCTGGCATTGAGTATGCAGTCATTTGCCTAACAGAGAGGCAGTGTGGCTGGTGACACTCCAATTTAGCAAACCCATCTTCACCTCTGACGTTTTGGGGCACAAGGTCAACCCAGTGACACCCTGATTCCATGAATCAGTGAATATTTCCCACATATTTAGAAAATCATTGTCCTGTTGTAGCATGACTTATCGATACACATCACATCTGCTGAAATATGATTGTAATATCACTTAAAAGTTTGAAATATCAATAAAGAGCGTTCCTTGGGTGGTTGCCCGAAATCCAAATGTTGCTGATTGAAATAGAATCAGCCTATGGTGCTTCAGAAAGATTGTTCCTGAAGGAGGACGATCCCCCAGGCTGTGTCTTTATGAGAAGAAGCAATGTTTTGTCAGAGGCTTTCTCACTGGAGACACAGACTGATTTCAGAGCCATGCCATGCTCCATGGGGTACTGCTGCCAAGCACAGCCCCGGAATGTCTCTGCTCATCTCTCCCTGCCAAGTTTCCAGAGGTACAGAGCCCTGGCACTCTTTCTTGAGTTGACTGAGACACTGGCAAGCCATCAGAGGCGCTCCTCGGCCCTCCCCACACACAGCAACAATCCCGCAGATTTGGGTGAAATACCTGCCCTGAGAACCTCAGAAAAGTCCCTGACTTACTGAGCTGGAGGTGGAAGTCACCTGCTCTCCCAACTCCTCTGAAGGAAACCGACCTGCATTTGCTAGATTTGGAATTATCTGCTCATACCTGAGGGTAAACCTCGGAGCGTGAGAACTGCAGCCTTACCCACAGAATCACTCATTCCTGTGCCCTCAACCCATGGAACTGTTTTTCTTAAAATGTGTTTAAAATTATAAAAGTTTTGCTCCTTTGGAAACTTTATTTCCACTGGGGCACAAAATTATGATATAATGTAAAGTAGAACTTGTTTCTTTCGTTAGTTGTAAGAAATTTGCTCAAAAGCAGTCTCTGCCTAACAGACAAATATGGGGAACTTGAAACGAAAACAGGAGAGTTCCTCGATTGTCCTCGCAGGACAGGAGATACAGGTATGGATCGCCTACAGCTCAATCCCCTGGGGGAGCATGCAGAGGTGCAGAGGCCAGGGCAAGCCCTTTTGGGCTCTGGCCCCACCCACGGCAGCATCTAGGGATGGGTGTCTGTGACTCCCAAAGTCCAAGTGGGAGTTACAAAGCTCTTTCAGATTTGCCACCTGGGCTTGTGTGTTAATCAGCTCAACAGACCCCCTGCCTTATGGTAAGGGCAGGGGCCAGTGTGACAACCTTCTGTATCCTGAGCTCTTGCCCAGTATCCTGAAAGAATGGAATGACATATGGGCTCAAAGAATGAATGCAAGGTTTTACTGAGGGGTAGAGGTGGCTCTCAGTGCGATGGATGGGGAGCTGGAATGGGGGATAGAGTGGGAAGGTGGTTTTCCCCTGGAAGTCTGGGGAAGTCCGCTGGGCAGCCCGACTTTTCTCTGACTGCCCTGGCTGAACTCCCCTTGGCATTCTGACGTTCCCTCCTGTTCTCTCTTTCTCTGCTGTGTTGTTCCACTGCCGCCGGTCTGCTGGTCCACTGGTCCACTGGTCTGCTGGTCCACTGGTCCCAACGTTTGGCTGCTGTGTGTGTCTGCTAAGGTCTCAGGTTTATATGGGGGCAGGATGGGACTGGGGGTGGCAGGCCAAAAGGCAACTTTTGGGCTGTGAAAACAGAAATGCCTGTGCTTATTTACAGCTGTGGGTCTTCAGGCTTGAAGGTGGGGTCTTTGTCAGGAACTCCCCTCTTCTACCCAGTATTGTCCTGTCTCCTATCCATATCCAAACAAGAGGCAATCTGAAAGAAAACAGAGAATGTAATTTATTCCTTCTATGAGCTTTTAGAAAAGTTGAACCAACCACTCAGTCTTCATAAAATGTCTTATAATTGTTAATAAAATCAAGCACGCTGCCCTAGTAAGTGGCCGGCAGCGATCTGAGCACTCTACCTAGAGCAACTCGTGTAATACTTTCTCAACCCAATCGGGTGATAAGAGCTATTATTACTGATATTTTACAGACGGGAAACTGAGGCACAAACAGGTCACGTAACTCACCCATGAGCGTGGCTGATCCATGGCAGAGCTGGATGCAAACTTCTCAAAGCAGAGGCCCCACTTTGCTGTCCTGATCCCTAAAAGGGATAAACAACTAGTCTATTATGAATTACTTTGCAACTTACCAGGGGAAAAACAGACGGCTCAAAACAGCTAAACAGCACCCTTGGGGATGACCCCATGGAACCCCATGAGGTAAGGGCCCCCAGACCATTCATTCCACCTCTAGGCCCAGAGACCGGTGTTCAGGCCACCAGCCTAGGTAGGGACAGCAGGATTCCCACATTAGCAAAGCTCATGGCTCCCACTGGCTCCTCCCTCAGAGCTGGTTTCCAACAGCTCATCCTCCTTCCCAGGCATCTTTCATCTGTTGGGAGAAACAGAACCTCTCTGAACCAAATCTCTCTAGGGTATAAATGACTAATAGCTTTGGGAAGACATTTGCCTGTTCAGTGAGGCGTTTCTCAACTCAAAAGCTCTCTAACGGGTAGAAATACAGACAACGTGGCAGAGAGTGGAGAATTCAATGTCATGCAAGGGATACAGGTTTGTGGTTTTGTCTTTCGCTTTACTTTTTTTTCCTTGAGATAAAATTCACATATCAAAAAGTCATGCAACCATCACTGCTATCTAATTCCAGACCATTTTTCTCACCCCAAAAAGAAACCCTGCACCTATTAGCAGTCTCTCTGCACGGCCCCCATGCTCGAGCCCTTGATAACCACGAATCTGCCTTCTGTCTCCATAGATCTGCCTATTCTATTTCTATTTCACATAAACGAAATCATATCACAGGTGTCTTTTGTGTCCAGCTTCCTTCAGTTAGCATATTGGTTCGAGGTTCATCCATGTTGTGGCATGAATCAGTACTTCATCCCTTTTTACAACAGAATAATATTCCATGGTATAGATAAACCACATTTTGCTTATGTACTCATTAGTCGATAGGCATTCGCACTATTTCCACTTTTTGGCTGTTGTGACTGTTATGAATAAGGCTGCCGTGAATATTCTTGCACGAGTCTTTGTGTGGACATATGTTCTCGGTTATCTTGGGGTATATATGAGACAAGGATATTTGCTGCTGGGTCGTATGGTAATAGAGTAGTATCTGAATACAGGAAGTTTAGAAGAATCCATTAAATCATAGGACCTGGGTGACTGCCTACTTAGAGCTGTGTGGCCTTAGGCAATCCAAGTAACCTCTCTGAATCTCAGGTTGGCTTTTCGCTTAGTGGTGTCATTTTGTATGTTGAATGTATTAAATTAAAATATTTGCCTTTCTGTGTACTTGTGAAGATGAAAGTGATAGAAGTAAAGGTGTTTATAGTGGCCGGGCGCGGTGGCTCATGCCTATAATCCCAGCACTTTGGGAGGCCGAGGCAGGTGGATCACGAGGTCAAGAGATCGAGACCATCCTGGTCAACAAGGTGAAACACCGTCTCTACTAAAAACAAAAAATTAGCTGGGCATGGTGGCACATGTCTGTAGTCCCAGCTGCTCGGGAGGCTGAGGCAGGAGAATTTCTTGAACCCAGGAGGCAGAGCTTGTGGTGAGCCGAGATCGCACCATTGCACTCCAGCTTGGGTAACAAGAGTGAAACTCCGTCTCAAAAAGAAAAAAAAAAGGTGTTTATAAACTAGACAGAGGGCTCTTGAGCTCCTGTCATATAAACCCTGGCAGATGGGGCCCGATGGTAGGGTGGCCACTCACACAGGTGGGTTAGGGACACCAGCCTGCAGCAGGAGCTCTGCCTTTAGCTGCAATCATAGCTGCAATTACTTAGTTCATGAAATGACTGAAAAAAGAGATTCTTCACATGGGAATTTCCAGTGCGGTTCAAAGCCAGAGTAGGTAATATTTTAGCTACACACACTGCATGCACACAGGGCACACTATGCTTGCTGTATACAGGGTGAGCACACGCGCGTGCACACACACACATACACACACACACAGAGGCTCTCAGATGGGGTCAGACCACGCTCGCCCAGGCTGACACAGGCAGGGAGGCTCCATGCTCTGTAATTCACCTGGGACCTCGCTCCCTTCAAAGAGCCTCTTTCTTTTCTGGACAATCTCTGTCCATGTCCTTTGAAAAAGGCCTGACCTGTGTCCTGTGTCCTTGGGCCCTGCTTCCGTGGCTCCTCTATGGTTAGAGCTGAGCATCTGAGAAACTGGTCTGTCATTAACCCACAGGACAGGTGCAAAGACAACCTGGGACTGAATTCTAGCTCTCGCTTGCTAGCTGTGTGGCCTCAAGTAAGTCATTTGGCCTCTCTGGGCTTCAGTGTCCTCCTCTGTCACATGGGGATGATGAGAGTCCCTGCCTTGAAGGGTTATGACCAAGATAAAATGAGACCTGCAATAGAGCATGTGCCCAGCCCAGAGCAAGTAGTTACAAGGTTTCAGCTGGTGTTATCATTATTATCAATCGTCTGTAGCTCCTGTCTTCCCTCGAAGCAACTAGTCATGGCCACATAATGATGTTTCTGTGGACAGTGGGCCACATATACAACAGCAGCCCCATGAGATTATGACAGAGCTAACAATTCTTGCTGGAAAATTCCTGACATGCCTTGATGACCATGGCCCCGTGTAGACCTAAGACAATGTGTGTGTTTGTGTCTTAGTTTTTAAATAAAAAAGTTGTAAAGTAAAAGTATATTTTAAAACATTTAAATATATAGAATAAGCCAAGCATTGCGGCTTACACCTGTAATCCCAGTACTTTGGGAGGCTAAGGTGGGCAGATCACCTGAGTCTGAGACCAGCCTGACCAACATGGAGAAACCCTATCTCTACTAAAAATACAAATTGAGTTGGGTGTGGTGGCACATGCCTGTAATCTCAGCTACTCAGGAAGCTGAGGCAGGAGAATCGCCTGAACCCAGGAGGCAGAAGTTGTGATGAGCCAAGATCACGCCATTGCACTCTAGCCTGGGCGACAACAGTGAAACTCCGTCTCAAAAAAAAAATTAAATTAAATTAAATTTAAAAATATATATGGATATAAAGAATATTTTTGTGCAGCCATTCTCTGTGCTTGTGTTTTAAACTAAGCGTTATTACAAAAGAGTCAAAAAGTGAAAAAAAAATTGTTTGTAACTTAAACGTTACCATAAACTAAGGTTAATTTACCTTTGAAGAAAGAAATTGGTAGGTTTGGCGTAGCCTAAGTGCGCAGTGTTTATAAAGTCTACGGTAGTGTACAGTAGTGCCCTCGGCCTTCACAGTCCCTCCCCACTCTCTCATTGGCTCACCTAGAGCAACTGCCCGTCCTGCAAGCTCCATGTGAAGTACCCTATGCAGGGGACCCACTGTTAATCTTTTCTACTGTATTTTGACTGTACCTTGTTAGCGTAGGTACAAATACAATTGCATTACAATGGCCCACGGTATTCGGTGCAGTCACATGTGGTACAGGTTTGTAGCCTCACAGCAGTAGCGTCCACCATATAGCCTAGTGTGTAGTGGTCTGGCCCATCTAGATTTGTGCAAGTACACTCTGTGGTGTGTGCACGTGACAAAAATCACCTAACAACACATTTCTCAGAATGTATCCCTGTTTTTAAGTGATGCATGGCTTTCTATGCAATGTAGTTCCTATCCAAGCCCTTGTCTCACCTGGTGTTTAATGCTGAAATGCCAGCCTTGGTGGCAGGTGGGTAGAAGGAGGCTTGGAGACAGGTAGGCTGTTCGGCACTGGGCAGGCACCAGCAGGTATGTGGATGCTCTATTTACAGCACTCTTTAAGAGTCTTTGCAAATCTTACCTGCAAATCTTACCCGATATGTAGGTACATTGCCTTTCCTAATACTGGTCCTGCTCACAATTTTGTTTGCACCAACAAACGTAGCTATTGCTTTCTGGACCCTCGTTCCTGATCCAAAACTTTCACTGTATGTAATATAATTTAAAATTCCTAACTCCTTTGTGGTCTGGCCCATCCTTAGGTTTAGTCTCCCCTAATTGCCCTCCCGTAAGCTGCAAGCAGCGTCACTCTTCCAGTGGCCTCCAAAGCACTCTGCTTTCCTGCCTCACTGCCTCTGCCAGCACTACGGCCTCCACCAAAACACACCTTCCCTTGCCCCTCCCAACCATCTCCACCATCAACCCAGCTCAGAAGTCGCCCTTCCGGGAAGTCCTGTAAGATCTGCATTGCTGCCTCTGCCTTGTATTCCCATAGCATTAACAGCATTCTTCCAGAACATTCCCTCTTGTAAGATCTGCATTGCTGCCTCTGCCTTGTATTCCCATAGCATTAATAGCATTCTTCCAAAACATTCCCTCTTGTATTATGATTATTTCTATACATGCCTTCTCACTGACACCACACTTAGAGTTATTTTAACTTTGTTATTTGTACCACTGTCTTTCATTTTTGTAGTATCCTGCCAGGGACTTCAGATAGTTAAGTATTTAAATTTGGTTGAGTCGAATGATTTGCACCCTTCAAAACAACTGAGATTTAACATTAACTCTAAATAACCAGGATCACCACGATATAATTTATATCAGTAAGAACTCCTACAACTCTTGAATCTAGACAGGCAGCCTAATGCTGAAAGCCAGTATTGTGACAGCAGGCACACTCTGCCTTTCCCTGAAGCCGGTCCTGCTGAAATTTTGTTTGCAACGACAAAGGTGTGTCTTGCCTTCTCTGGTCCTGGGACTCTTAGGTACATTTTTAGCCTCTCTGCGATTCAGTTTCCTCGTGGATTAAAAAAGGATAACAACAGTACTGACCTCACCGGATTGCTGTGAGGAGAAAATGAGTTAGCATTTTCCTAGTTTTCTGTAGGAAAGTGCCTGGCATGGAGGAAACACCCAGTAAATATTAGCTGGAATTCCACCTCAAGACCACCTCCCCACTAGCTCTTACCCTGTAAATGGAAAACAGCCATTTAGATGCTGTAGTTACCAACTCTCACCAGTAGGAGACACCCAGTGGCCACAGTTGTGATCATTTCCCTTTAAGATGGAGCCAAGAGCTGGAGAATTCCGTTTGGGAATGGAGGCAAAGGTGCTTTTATAAATATCAAGAAAATCTTGGAGTCTAAAAGTCGCACATGGCCCTTTGCAAGAGGTTGCACAGGGAGGACATTTGGCAAATTCCATTGTACCTTTCTCTACACAGCACCTGCTTAGAAAGGGCAAAGGTTGTGGCAGTGGCAAGGAGGTGTGGGACGGTTCCCAAGGTGTGGGATGCCCCCAGGGAGGTGTGGGATGGCCCCCAAGGTGTGGGATGACCCCCAAGGTGTGGGATGGCCCCCAGGGAGGTGTGGGATGGCCCCCAGGGAGGTGTGGGATGGCCTCCAGGGAGGTGTGGGATGGCCCCCTGGGAGGTGTGGGATGGCCCCCAGGGAGGTGTGGGATGGCCCCCAGGGAGGTGTGGGATGGCCCCCAGGGAGGTGTGGGATGGCCTCCAGGGAAGTGTGAGACAGTCCCCAAGGTGTGGGATGGCCCCCAGGGAGGTGTGGGATGGCCCCCTGGGAGGTGTGCGATGGCCCCCAAAGTGTGGGATGACCCCCATGGTGTGGGATGGCCCCCAGGTAGGTGTGGGATGGCCCCCAGGGAGGTGTGAGACGGTCCCCAAGGTGTGGGATGGACCCCCACAGAGACCCAGAAAGGAGGACCTGGATCTGTAGTTGGCAATGCATATATTTAATTTGATCCCATGATTTCTTCCAAGATTAGCTAAATAGATCCACCCATCCTGGCTTGTGTGGTCACCTCCTGAATGTAGGGTCCAGTCCACATGAGGTCACCCTCCTATCAGCTTGTTCCTCCATTCCTTCCTCCAGCCAGATTGTTAGTCTGTGCCCTGGGGCCTTAGCATGCCTGGCCCATTCTCGAGCCTGCCCTGGTCTTGCTGGTATTTCCAGTTCCAGCTCATACCACATTTCCCCCAAGCCTTCCCTGACCTCTTTAGTCCAGCAAGCTCCTCCTCCACCAAGCCCCTCCCACTGGCCTTTCCCCAGTTAGGCACTTTCTCCAGCGCTGCCTGTTGGGTCACTTGCCTTTCCATGTAGCACCATGAGGACAGGGACACTCCTTGTTCGCACCTCCTCAGGAGTCCACAGAGGGTTCTGCATGAAGCCTGGGAGGTGCTGACTGTGGAATGACTGAGAATGGCCAGGTAACTCGTAGGTGTGCAAGAGTGAATGGAAACTGTTGAAATCTCCACTATAGACAGAGAAAAAAAATCCTACTAGAAACAAGTTACCTTGCCCCTGGGTTTGAGTTTAAGAGCTATTTTCTCCAACTTGATCATCAAAATATGACCAGGGAACACTGTTGCCATGAAGTCTTATGAAGACCTTGCATGTTATCCAGGCCTCCAGTCCCCTCCTCTCTCTCTAACAAAATATACTTTAAATTTTTCACTTGTGGGCCAGGCACAGTGGCTCACACTGGTAATCCTAGCACTTAGGGAGGCCCAAGTGGGCAGATTGCTTGAGCCTACGAGTTCAAGATCAGCTTAGGAAACATAGCAAAATCCCATTTATGCAGAAAAAAAAAAAAAAACCTACGAAAAATAGCCTGGCACAGTAGCATGTGCCTGTAGTCCCAGCTACTCCAGAGGCTGAGGCAGGAGGATCACTTGAGCCAGGGAGGTCGAGGCTGCAGTGAGCCTTGATTGCACCACTGCACTCCAGCCTGGAAAACAGAACAAGACCCTGTCTCAAAATAAGAAAATCCCTTGTGATTTTGTTTATTTACTATTTGGTGAATGAACTCATTAGAAGTCCCATTATCAGCCACCCACTCCGGTCAGCCATGGGCCAGGAGAGAAAGGGAGAGCAGAGCAGGTGCAGCTTCCACCTTCCTGGGACATGACATCATCCAACTTGTTCATTCAGTAGAAACTTCGCACACTCTTACAAAGCACCCAGCCCTGTACTAGGTGAGCTCTGAGGATAGAAAACTGAGTAAGAGGGTGTGGTCCCTTGTGCTTAGGGCACACGTTATCCATTGGAGGAGACAGCTAAACCAGGCACGAGTCACCAGGTTCCCAGTTCCTCAGAGGGTTTTATGAAGGTGTTAGATATATAGAATCACTCTAATACTATGTCCGAAACAAAAATACTTTCCATTAAAGAGCGAAGTTGTCTCTTTTCCTCCCTGGCTGTCTGAGGATAGGCCACCATCGTGAACGACACAGTAACTATCCAGCTAGAAAGCTCATGACCAGTCAACTACTCCAGAGGAAACCAATGGTCACTGATGTCCTTCACCCGGGAAGGCAGCAGTGCCTAAGACAGAAATTCGGGAAAAACTAGCCAAAATGTACAAACCCACACAAGATGTCATCTTCATATTTGGATTCAGAACTCATTTTGGTGGTGGCAAAACAACCGGCTTTGGCATGACTGACGATTCTCTGGATTATGCAAAGAAAAAGGACTTGCACAAACATAGACTTGCAAGACATGGCCTATGTGAGAAAAAGACCTCCAGAAAGCAAGGAAATTAGCACAGGAGCAGGATGAAGGAAGTCCGGGGGACTACAAAGGCCAATGTTGGTCCGCTGGCAAAAAGCAGACGGAGTAAAGGTGCTGCGATGATGTTATCTGTGACTGCTGTGGATTTTTCACGAGAAGAGTAATAAACTAAAAACTTTCAAAAAAAAAAAAAAGAGCAAGATTGTAGGAATATTTTGAGGGCAAGGAAAGGAAGAGCAATCCTTCACTCTACCGCCCCCAAAACTCTCCCGCCTGGTCTCTGATAGTTTCATTTCTTTTCAAGAGAAAATAAAGCATTATGTTTCATAAAAGACAAGGTTTAGAAAGCTGACTTCAACTGCTGCCATATTCCTGATGGGAGCAAGGAAACACAGGAGAAAACAAAGCATACCCATTTTACAGATAAGGAGACTGAGGCTCTGTGAGGAGGGCTGAGCAGGTTGGCTGGGATCGCGGGTGAATTAGAGGAGGTGGCTCTGCTCCAGGCATCTCCTGCTTCTCAGGCATCCCTCTCTCCTGGTCTCCTCCATTTAACCCTGTGTGCCAGCCCAGGGCACCAGTCATGGGCATAGTGGGCTCTCTGCTGCCTCGTGGGGTCCCAGCAGGATTAACTTTCATGAAGCCAGGTAGAGAAAGGCTGAGGACGAGCAGCCTCAGTGCAGGTTGCGAAGGCCCAGCCCCACTGAGCAGATGCACAGAGCCAGCCTGCCGTTCTGCAAGCACAGCCTGCTAGATGCCATACAGGCGGTCTGAGCCAGGAAGTCAATCTGAAGCTTCAGGGTAGCTGTGGGAGTGGAGAAAAAACAATGAGATACCTATCGGACTGATGACTCAGAAGGATGAACTCGGGGGCCTTTCCTTCCTGACCCACCTGACAGGGCCATGGCCGACACAGCCGTGTGTGCACCAGCGAGCCTGCCACATCACAGGTCTCCTGTCACAGCCTCTGTTGAGCCCCAGACAGAATCCAGTGTGAGCAGATTTCTCATGCTCCAGGCTTCCCTCACAAAGCTGTGTTTCCCTCAGCTACTCCTTTGCCTATTTAGAAAGAACAGCAGGAAAAGGACAGATGGACCTTGGTGAATCTTCTAAAAATCCCCTACTGGATTCCAGAGCTGGACTACTCAAAGGTGTGAAATTGGATCTTCTCCTCTTTACAAACTCTTTTCCTGGGGTCTTCATACTCCACACTTCTTCCTCTCCCACAGAAACCTGATTTTAAGAAGGGAAGACAGCAAATCATTCACCTGGAGAACTACATGAATAAGAGTACTTAACATGGCACTTGCCTTTGAACAGGGATCAAGAAGCCTTTTGCAAAGGAATGCCTCTATGAGTGTTACCGGATGGGAAGTCATGACTGTGAGTTGTCCAGGTTCTTGGCATGTTAAACAAAGAATTTAACAAAATGCACAAAGCAACAAAAGAACGAAGCAACGAAAGTGCAGATTTATTGAAGCAAAAGTACACACTCTAGAGTGAGAGTGGGCTCGACCGGGCAGGCAGCTCGACGGCCCCAATTACAATGTTCTTAACAGTTTTTGTTAAGCTGAAATAATTTAGTAACACCCCTAGGTGCCCTTTAGAGGCCTCCAATTGGTTACCCCCTATGATGGATTGGCCCCTGACCAATCAGAAGCTGAAGTGGAAACTTCTGCCTTGTTATCACAGGAGTGAGGATGTGGCCTGAATGCTGCCTAATCTTGCCTAGAAATGGCTGCACCTGCTGTTCCTTTGCTTATGTTTTGAGCCGTGGTTACCCTAATTCACTATTCTCCTGCCTCGTAAGGGTGGTGGTAGGCATTAGCTAGGACACAGACGGGGCATCTTAGAAGAGACTTATTCATCACTCAAAAAGCCATACCTGGTTGTCCTTTTTTTTTTTTTCTCGAGTTCAATCACCCAGCTTGGTCCTGGACCTGGCCTGGGCGCACTGTGCTGGAGGGAGTCCTGGCCCAGTCCACCAGCACAGCTTCCTCAGGGGACCTTTCTGGTCTGCTGGATTCACCACAGCTTGGCCATTTGCAGCCCAATTTTGCAGTTCATCTCTTTGTATTCATATGTATTCTGACTCCTCATCTGCCCCGTAAGGTCATCTGAGGGTAGAAACCTGACCATCTCCCTTGTTCTTTCTTATCCTGCAAGGTCCATGTGATTTTTGACAATGAATATGATTTCTATTTGACTGTGGAATGAGTTTTTCGTTTGATTATCAGCAAGTTTGATGTTTAGGGATTTCTACTTGCAGCGAAATCTCATGTCACACGCAGCAGGAATTGGGTCCTTTTAACATGTGACTGAATTCCGATGAACTCAAGCCAGGAAGATGTGATTCACAGGGGCCAGGAAAGATGCTCACTTCTCCACTTCTGCACGAAACCAGCTCCAGTCTGGAAAGAAGCAACTCTTCCATTATCTATTGGAGATTCCGTACTGCCCGTAAAGTCGGAGTAAGCAGTGTGTGAGATGTTGACCAAGCACAATGGGATGGAACAGATGCCCTCTCATTAACGCAGAACAAATGGCAGAGTTCTATAGCCGTTCTCAATAAAAACGGAAAACAAGGTGTGTTAAAGTAAACACAGCTGGACACTGTTGAGAAATCACTGGTGATATTTACTTTCCAGAAATGAAGTCACAGTGTTGCTCACTGGTTGTCAAATCGCCACACATGAAGGGCTGTAAACACAGCCAGTGTTCAGAGTTAGGGTCGCTACACGGGAGGCCCAGAAATCAAGTGTCCCAATCACACCAAGCAGGCCAAGAGGGGGAGGGAGCTGGGGAGGGAGCTTTTCCGCCCTGTCCTTTTCGGCCCCTTGGTGGTTCCTTGGCCAGTGTGAGTACAATGATTTGCACAACTACTGCTTTCGCTTAGTGCAAAAATGGACTGATATTTTAAGTGGAATCATAGTTCAACCACTGAAGCTTCAGAAGGGTCCACAGCCCACCCCTTTCCGCTGGAACTGTCTTGTTATAATCTAACCAGGCGTCCCTAGCCATTCACCGTTGGTCTGAGCGTTGGGACCTCATTGATAAATATCTTTATTCCGAGTTTACGTGCCACTCCCTTCCAGGCAGTGCAGCAGAGCAGAGGATAACAAGGAGACAATTTGGTTTTCTCAGTTCCGTTAGGAACACACCTTTTACTTGAGTGCCCTAAGTGCAGCCACTGTTTCCCACCAAGCAAGACAACGATCAGTCCTGCTTCGTTTGTTCCCACAGCTCAGGAACCTGGCTCAGAGCTGCTCCTCAGTGCCAGCTGCTGGATTGGATGAGATTTTAGAGAAGGCGCAGCCACATATGAGGTAGGTGAAAACCCACCCCAGTGAACCGCTGCCAGGGAGCCCACTAGGGCACTGAGCCTCTCCATGAGCAGAGGCCTGACCTCAGCCTGCCCAGCTGCCCTCGTCTCTAGGGCATTTTACATCACAGCAGCAGCGTGTGAGCCTGCTGCCCAGAGGAGCTGTGCAGGCCTGAGGAGCACCCAGCTTGTCCTCAGGCACGTGGCAGCCCAGGGACAGAGCATCAGGTTATTCACTGAATCACCAGGGTATTTTTGGCATCAGGTGGGTGTACTCCAAAAACAACCACAGAGCTTGGGGGGTGGGGGGGGGGCGGGGGGGAGGAAAGGGCATTCACAAAAGCAAAATGTAGTCGGTCTAAGAGGATTGTTTCAGTTTAAAGTTTTCTTTACTGAACTGGCCCAAACTGGATAAGCACTAACATCCCTCTCTCAGGCAGCACTGGGCGGAACGAAAGCTTGAGCCAGTGATTGGACATTTGCCGCAGGCCGGACGCCCTCACCAAGGCCACGTTGCATCATTCATCAAACCCATCTTGGGAAGTGGATGCATGATTATCCCAGGGAGACTCTGGAAGTGGGTGGCACAGATAATGAGAAAGACTGGGATCCCCGGTCGGATGTGGGTGATGCCAGAGCTTCGGGTCTTTGCATGAGTAGGGTGTTAGATAAGCTTGAAACAGCACAACCAAGGCTCCTCAGGGAGGAGCAAATCAGAAACTATGCCAGGCAGCCGACAGCACACGGTCAAGCCCAAAGTGACCTACCTCTAGGAAAGGAGGACATCCCTGTCATTAGACTGCAGCCTCTCCCTTGCCCCAGACTCCACTCCCTGAGCACAAGATCCCCTTTCCAGGCTGCCGTGGACACTAGAGCGCTCATCCACCGAGGCATGCGCAGGAGGGTCACTGACTCACGCTGGAGGCTCGCCGGCTGCGGCAGAGCCACGGGCTCCCTGCAGAGGGCGCCCTGTCCCCTTTGGAGGCGCAAAAACGCCGTGCTGGGACCTCCCTCCTGAGGGAGACTCCGCAGTGTAGACAGGTTGTTTCTCCTGGAAGCGTTTCCACGGAGCCACAGCAGTGGATGGCTGACACGATCTTCCCTGGCTGTCTCCCATCGTTCGAGAATTAAGGTTATAGAGCTGTTGTCCACACATCCGATCAGCCTTTGTGTTACAGGCTGTCAAGTGACTTTTGTGACAGAATTGGGGAGCGGTGGGAGAGGGAGAAAGGCCGGTGGGGGGCATTTGCAGACACAGCCCCGTCCTCTCCCGAGGCACTGTCACCCCGGAGTAGGGGAGCTGACACGCGGCAGTTGCTCTTGGTAACTGAGCAGCTGTGGGGGATCCAGATCCCGTCGATGAATTTCCAACCTTTTCCCCCATGTTAGGGCCCAGGTCTCTCCAGTGCTTTCAAGGGCTACTATCTGTAATTGGCAAAAGATCCCACTCAGTATCCAATTGTTCTCCTTCCAAAGACCTGAGAAAAGAAACCTGATTATCTTGCCAATTGATCTGTGTTACCAGATGTTCAGTTTGAGAATACAAAGCGTACCTGTGAGAGTATCTAAGCAGAAAACACTTCTGACCCAAGCTGGCTGGTCTGATCATGAGACCAAGGCTCAAAACCTTGAATTTTGTATGAACTTAACCCAATCAATAGAATTTAAACATCTCCTGGAAGAAGGGGCAATGTCTTCATCCTCTGTGAGATTTCCCCTACCCATGGGATCCAGTAGAGTGCTTTGCATACAGGAAGTGCTAAATAATTGAATATTCTGCCCTGTGGTCACAGGGACCACACCATCCAAATGCCAGTGATAATCTTCAATGACATTTACAGAGTCTGTCTGAATCAGACTAACCACATCTTTAAATACTGACCCAGTTTCACTCAGATTTGGCTGGACAACTGCCCTTAACAGCCCAGCTTCCAGACTGTCAATCACATAGCAATCTACCGGACATCTTCTGTGAACCTGGCACAGAGATAAATGCTGGGGATGGGGAAATGAATCCAGCAAGGTATTCCAACACAGTGACAGGTAAGCAAGTCACCACAGGACAGACAGGTGTTCGAGGCAGAGTGGGTGCTGGGCAGGCTTAGAGGAGGGTGCCCAGGTCTTCCCAGGGGTCTAAGAAGGCACCACACAGGTGAGGTTTGAGTCAGATTCTGGTAAACAATGGGAGTTTTCGGTGCCAGGTGAGGACCCTTCCAAGCAGAGAATAGCATTGTCCTGAATGCCAGGGTGGATTTGAAGGGTGGCAGGGGACGCCATGTGATTTTGTGAGGCTACCTTGAAAACAAACGGGATGATAAGGGACAGCCCCACTTCGGATGTCATATGTTATTCCTTTATTCATGGAATTTCTACTAAAGAGTGAATCCTCGGTATTTTGGAGGATGTGAATGAAGCCCTTTGAGAATCTGGTTGTTGGTTTTTTTTTAAATCTCTGTCCCTCTCCCACTTGAAGCAATTCTCTGACTCCCATTTAAGAAATCCTGGCGTAGACTATTAAGCGCTTCAAAGCCAGCTGACAGCACGCTGCTCCCACAGCTACACTCACAGACGTACTTGGGCTCTATTTCCCTGCCTCTGCCTCCACTTCCTGGTTTCCCTTTAGAACCACCCAAGTCCTTTTTCCCAAGAAATGTGTTAGGAGGTGAAATTTCCCAGGGCCCACGCTCAGGGACTGGAGCCTGCCACATGCCTGCCCCCTGCAGACAAACTAAGGTGTGGGCAGCATGAGTCTTCCTCCTGCCCTCTAGCGGCATTTCCCTTGAACCCAGAGGCACCCCCTCAGCTTACTCTGTCCACAAACAGAACATTCTGGCATGGCCTGAATGCAACTGACTCTTTAGATGATGGTCTCTGATGAGATCAACCAAATCAACAAATGTAACTGAAAGGATGAGATTTGTTGATGTCCGCAACGGGGAAATTCAGACGGACGTCCTCCTGCTGCCGCTGATTCCATCTGATTGTCACTTTGTTCTCGAGCTTCTGGTTCCTCTTCTGTAAATGGGGTGATCCCTGCCCTATTCATGAGGTAGATGAGAATTAAAACCAGGTGAGATGATGAGGGGGAAAGTGCTCTGAACTCTCAGTCTTCTAAAATACTGTATATTCTTATTACTAAAGAAAACAGTGGGGAACTAACGATAGACTCACAGAGGGAAAATGGCGTTTTCCTACCACTCAAGAGCAACATGTCAATAGAAAAACCAAAACAGCCAGCCAGTAGCGAGGGACTACATGATGTCTGTCATTCGTTGTAAGGTATTGTAAATCTTTTTTACTTTTGTGTGTTTATTATACAATTTTAGAAAATAAAAGGAAAGAAAGAACTCAAGAACTTTCTGCTTTGTTACATCAAGTGCAGATTCTTCTGGAACACTGGCGGGCACACAATCAGGCCTCAGCCATGTCCCCTTTCATCGAGAAAGAGCGTGCTGACCTTGGAAAGATGCTGCGAGGATGAAGAGGCTGCCTAGGAAGGGGCCAGCCAGGCCGCTATGGAACAGCAGGCAGGGCCTTCAAGGGGGTGTCATGTCCCCCACCATCCCCCAACCCCCACTTGCTCCACCACCCACTGCTTTTTCCAACACTCCACAACTTTTCCACCTGACTTCAGACTGGCTATGGGTGGTGAGAGCCGGGATAGGATAAGAGAAATGCACATGACCTCAGTGGAAAGCACATCAAGCCAGCCACATAAGAGATCAAATGTCGTTCAACAGATCTGTGAAGGCTCCATTCATTCACTGTGCACATTCCACTTCCAGGTCTATGCTGGGGCTGTGAAGATGAAAGACACCATGTGCATTACAATGACAAGACAGGCAGATGAGCGGGACAAGTAGGTGGCACAGGTTTGCAGAGAGATACCCACTCCAGGCTGCGAGTGGTCCCTGGGTGGAAATGCAGAGGGGGTCTATCGGCAAGCAGCAGAGAGGGGCCAGGGCTGAGCACACAGAGCCCCATGAGATCAAAGCAGTCGGGCCGTGAGCTCTGATGCCTGGGAGTGCTTTAGGCATACACATTTGAGAGAATTCCTTGGGCAGTTACAGAAAGGATGGAGGGGGACAGAGAGTTGAGAGAATTAAGGTCTGATGCTAGGAAAATAGCAAAAACTATTGAAGTAATGCAGGTAACATGCCACAGGAATGTGGAACTTCAGTGGATGAAAAAGAAGTAAATGAAAAATATCTAGAAGGCAGCATTTGATCATGTGGAGAAGGGAAAGTCCCTGAAGCCAGACAGACCTGACCAACTCACAGCCCTGCCACTTGCTAGCTAAGTGACCTGCAAATCGCCTAACACTACTGAGCCTCAGTCACTTCATCTATAAAATGGGCCTAATTGTGTAGGAGTGTCATAAGGATTGAGAAAGAATGAGGGGAAAGAGATTAACCTGGCACATGGTGGGCAGTCAATGTTAGCCCCATTGAAGGAAATGGCAACTCATGCCATATGTTGGGGGCCAAGCTTGAATTTTTTTTTTTTTTTTTTTTTTTTGAGACAGAGTCTGACTCTGTCACCAGGCTGGAGTGCAGCGGTGCTATCATAGCTCACTGAAGCCTCAAACACCTGAGCTAAAGCAGTCCTCTCTCCTCAGTCCACCAAGCAGTTAGGACTATAGGCTAAGGCCCAGCTGATTTAAGTTTTTTTTTTTTTTTAATTTTATATATTTTTTGGAGACAGGGTCTCACTTCGTTGCCCAGGCTGGTCTCAAACTCCTGGCCTCAAGTGATCCTCCCACCTTGGCCTCCCAAAGTGCTGGGATTACAGGTGTGAGTCACCATGCCTGGCTTGAAAACAAATATTAAGAAAAAAGGAACGAGCCAAGATGAGATGCTGTGGGTGCTTAGCACTGAATGACAGGCTTGCACATATACTCGGGGACACTGCATTCACACGGCATGACTTTGGAGAGCCATATGCACCAGGACTTGGCACAGAGGCCCTCCAGTGCACATGCACTGTGGCTATGTGGAATGCAGGACCCACAGCTGTGTTACCTCAAAACCCCAGATGCCCAGGAAATGACGGTTTCCAGCTAGGGCTTCTTATGGCTAAAATCCCTTTAACTACACTTTTTTCTTTTGCAAAGTCACCCGTAATCCACAGAGCCCCCAAATACTGACCCACTCTCCATCCTTTTATGCCAAATCCACAGTCAAATGCTGGGAGTTTAGATCAGAGTAGCACACGTGGGCAAACTGACTTAAGAGGCCTGGCCACCCATTCCCAGGTGCACCCATGACCACCCTTCCTCCTCCCGCTTCCAGCAGGCTCTTGAAGTCTATTCAGGCCGGGAGCTGATGCTGAACTCAGCAGAGCCCAGCCCAGTTTACTAGATCATTTCTCACGTGAAGGTCTGGGGAGAGAAGGTCAGGTCTCCATGGAGCAGGGCCTAGGGGGGCACTTTCACTGTGCGAAGCCACCAGCAGGCCCCACTCCACTGGAAATTCATCAGGGCATGGAAAGGCAAAGGGCAAAGTTGTTTCCGTTCACCAGGTATTCGCCACGTCACTTGTTTCCTTTTCAGTGTCTTTAAAAAATTTCCCCTCAGTGACAGCGCTGAGGCGCCTTTGTTGTGAAATATGGTTAACACGAGTGCTTTTTTTAAAATGACATCACTCAAATTAGGTCTCTGTGTGTGGCAGAAAAATTAACCCCGGCAAGTATACAATTCTCCTGGCATCACAAAGAAATGCAAAACAGGGCAGGAGGGCAGGGACTGGCCGGGGAGCTTTAGGAGGAACAGGGGTGAAAGGAGAGGGGAAAGAAAATTAAAATCATGGGCAGACCAAGACTGACGTGTGGACAGGTACCCAGCAAGCAGAACACTCAAGAAAGAAACTTGACCTACTTCCCTTGACGACATGGATTATCCACGAATGTATGCCTTTTAAAGCTCAAATGAGGCTGGCCACAGTGGCTCATGCCTGTAATCCCAGCACTTTGGGAGGCCGAGGCAGGTGGATCACTTGAGGTCAGAAGATTGAGACCAGCCTGAATAACACAGTGAAACCCTGTCCCTACTAAAAATATAAAAAATTAGCCGGCCGTGGTTGCATGTACCTGTAGTCCCAGCTACTCGGGAGGCTGAGGCAGGAGAATCACTTGAACCCGGGAGGCAGAGGTTTCAGTGAGCCGAGATCATGCCACTGCACTCCAGCCTGGGCAACAGAGCAAGACTGTGTCTCAAAAACAAACAATTATCTGATAAATACAGATCTGTTCCTCTCAATTTGGTTCATAACATCTTATTTAAAATATTTAAATATTTCACCCACATTGCCAGAGGCTCTGTATATATAGGCCACACGGTTTCATGTGCTCTAAATCTGCAGATGGCTGGGATGGCTTGTGGGGAGAGGTCAGAGCTTGACCCGCCCCCCCCCCCCCCCCGCCCCACATTGTGTTTAAAGAAATGTTTAGAAACTGAGTGCAGTGGCTCATGCCTGTAATCCCAGCACTTTGGGAGGTCGAGGTGGGTGGATGAGGAGATCAGGAGATCAAGACCATCCTGGCTAACACGGAGAAAGCCCATCTCTACTAAAAATACAAAAAATTAGTCGGGCATGGTTGCACACATCTGTGGTCCCAGCTACTTGGGAGGCTGAGGCAGGAGAATCACTTGAACCTGGGAGGCAGAGGTTGCAGTGAGCCGAGATCATGCCACTGCACTCAACCTGGGTTGACAGAGCAAGACTCCGTCTCAAAAAAAAAAGAAATGATTAGAATGAGTGAACATTTAATAGAATGTCAACCTACTGGTGTTTTAAATGACTGGCAGTAACACTGGGCCCCTGTTCCTGTGTGGCCCTAATGGGCTGTCCCTTTGGACAGAGCATGACTTCTACAGTTTTCCACAGTCCCACCGCTGCCAAGCCCTTGCTTCACCCATTCGCTTTCCTGGCAGGCATTTGAGGGTGACCTCTGGGCTAGGCGGTGAGGCAGGCTCTGATGGGGGGCAATCAGAGAGACAATGTCTGCTCCATGCTAGGGAGTTATTTATCCCTCACGTATATGCAAATAACCAAGCGTTTTTCCAAACAAATTCAAAGAAAAGCAGAAGACATTTCAAAGCAGAGCAGAAAGTTATAACTCCCATGTATTACAGTTTAAGACCCAATTTCTCTGTCGTGTTCTCTAAATAGCAAACTAACCACCAGCAAGACTTGAAACACCGTGGCTCAGAGCCACCCAGCCTTCCTTTGGGCTGTAGCATTTATGGACGCCCACTCCCGCCTGGTGGAGGGAAAGCTCTGACTTACTCACCAGGCCGTGGGAGGTGTCTACAGCGGGGAAAGGCCAGAGGGCACAGTCCCACTTCAGAGCGGGAACTCATCTTCAGGGCATGAAATCCGAGACTCACGCCTCTTAACTGAGTTTTGGAAAATGCTGAGTATTGCATCTGAAGTGCTTTGTTTGTTTTTTGACAGGGTCACGTTTTTTGACAGGGTCACACATGCAGGCTGGATTGCTGTGGTGCAACCTCTACTCACTGCAGCTTCAACCCCCTGGGCTCAAGCCATCCTCTCACCTCAGCCTCCTGAGTAGCTGAGACTATAGGCACGTGCCACCTAGCTAATTTGTATGTGTGTGGTTTTTTTTTTTTTTTTTTTTTTTTTGTAGAGAGGAGTCTCCCCATATTGCCCAGGCTGGTCTCAAACTCCTGGCCTCAAGTGATCCACCCGCCTTGGCCTCCCAAAGTGCTGGGATTACAGGTGTAAGCCACTGCACGCAGCCGGCTATCAAAATTTTTAATTTTTGCCTTTTAAATAACAGAAATGTGTCCCAACTCAGCTTTATTCAAACATCACATTTGAACGGAACAGCAGATGCCCTGGGTAAAAGATGTGCCTGCAAGAGCTAATCCTGCTGTGTTCAGAATGGAGAGCAGTGGAGGTAAAGCAACTGGAAAAGCAGGAATCTGCTGTTCCATTCAAATGTGACAGCCATGTGATTAGACCTCTCACAGCCTAAACTCACCATCCGCCCCAGACACGGGATAGAGGATCAGGAAGAGAACATGTTTCAAGGGAAACAGGAGCTGGGCGATTCCAGCATTGAAGGAAGCACAGGGAAAAGATACTGGTTTCCAGGCGAATGAATGAGGACGGCTTGAGTCTCACAGATAATGTTTAATCTGCTCTGCTGCTAAATCACTCTATGGAAGAAAACCACAAATTTAGAGGCGTTTGTTCAGATTTAACAGCAGGGAATCCCTGACCTCCTCAACCTTCAGGGAAAACTTCTGCTAATCAAAGTAGTAAGTCAGAGTGTCCCAAGCCACATGCCACAAATGAGTTATGGCAAAGCCACAGTATCGACCCTCTTCCTTCTGTGTGTGGGCTGGCCTAGGTGGGCCAGCAGGCCTTTGGCTGCCTCAGTTTCCCTCAGAGTGTGATATAAATGTTATTTGCTGTGTGCACTGTGGCATGAAAATATTTGGAAAGTATTGAGTTCAGTTAAAATTCTCACAGAAATCCTTAACGCTGGCGACACTGGCAGTGATTAGCTATAACCTGAATCAGGTCCAACGCTTTGGCTCAATTTGCTGTGCTTTACTGTAATTAAGTTCAGATTTTGAGTTCTTTCGTTTGAGAAAAAAATATCTGCACCTTTCTCCCTCTGATTTCCACTCTGGTTAAGCCACACTGATGGTGCCTTCGTGTTTGGAGACATCATGGCATTGCACGCCAGCTCCCTGAGGGACACACTTCCCTCAGGACTGATCCCACTCTCCCCCACCCTCAGGAAGAGCCTGGCTTCCGCAGTGACCCGTGAGCAGCTGTCCCTGCAGCTGGGCCTGCCCCTCAGTCACGCTGAGCCCATCCTTCACAGCCCCGTGGTGCTGACCCAGGGCCCCAGGACCACCAGGAGGCACCTCTTTCTCTTCAGGGACTGGCTGGTCATTGCCAAGCAGAGGTGAATTGGTGACAGTCACCCCCTTCCTCTCTCCTAAAACTCAATTTCTTTCCAAGACCCTAGGAACGCCCAACAGCACTGCAAGGGGCCCCAGAGTTTGGGACCCAGCCTGGCCCATGTTCCCAGCGCTTCCAGGCTGCAAGGGCTTAGGTGACTCAGTCCTTCCTCCCCCTTCATTGACAAGCAAAGACCCCAGAGGCTGAATTCCCAAGACAACATCACACAGGTAGTGGGTAGGACAAGAAAAATAGAGAAAATCTATCATTTTTTTAAAGAAAAGCCCTATGCAAACTTGACTTTTTTTGTTTGATTAAAAGTGTATAATGCATTTATAGCAATACATTTGAAATCAGAAATGTAGAAACTCAATCATTGAGTCAACTTGACCCGCATCATTTTTCGCTCTGGGAAGCTCTGCAATGAGCGCTTCTTCAGTGGCGTGTTAGAGGAGCCTCTGGACTGGAGCCATGTCCCCCAAGATGTGGTGTATTTTTCACAAAGAAACCTACAAGCCCAAGGAACATGTGACAGCTTTCTAAAAATTCCACACTAGTGTAAAAACAAAAACAAAACACCAGGGGGATAAACACAGACTTTAGGCACGTAGAATGCAGCAGAGGAACAGCGGGGTCCCTGGGGGAGGTGCTGACGTCCCTGGTCAGAGTCAAATAGTGAGAAGCCCAGAGCCATGGGGGAAAGGACTATATTGGGCCCGGCCGGTGCTGACTACAGAGGGGCATGGGGCAGGGGAGAGATGCCTGTAACATTATTTCTGTTTTGTAGGAAGGAAGAGCATTTACATATTTTTATACTTTCATTTAATTTCCCTTGAAAAGCTCTATTTTAAGCTTTGGGGGGAAATGGGCCACGTTTTAAAGAGGTTCTCACACCTACCCACCATGATTATTTTTTAGGTGCTTAGAGATTTCAAAGAATTCAAAACCCACCTGGCATCCTTCCCCCGGATCCCAGCCCGGGATGTGTTGTTTTCAGAGACCTGAGAAAGCCCCAGGGAGACACAAACAGCAGCTGGGGAAATCCTGCCACGGCTCAGAACGCACCCTTGTCACCCGCTCCGCGAGCGCCCAGCTGAGCTCCTGAGCCCGGCTCTGGCTGCAGGCTGGTGCCCAGGGCACTCACAGGTGTGTGGCCTGAACCACCCTCACTTAGTATTCAGGAACTCCCTGAGTACCCCTTGTGAACAAGCTCAGAGTGCTCCCCAGCAGCCAGGAGGACAGGGAAAGGGCAGTTCGGGGTGTGAGGGAAACACACAGGGTTGACATGAACAGTTAGCGTTGAACACACCAGCAAGCCGTGGCCCTGGCAGCCTGGCTAGAGGCACACACGGGCCACCGCACCTGGAGACCTCCCCAGGCCTGGCCACAGGGCTTCCCACCGGCACAGGGCACTCGCAGTGGCCGGAAACTGAATTAACACTCACTGGGGTGCTAAGGAAGGATGAGGATCCCAGAAACCCTCTCCTGCCACTCCCTAGTGAATGAGGGTGGCAGCACTCTGGAAGGAGCCCTATTAGATGTGCACACATCCTACGAACCGCCATCACCCTCACAGGGACCAGCTCCTTTTTGCCTCTGTGCCTGTGCCCTCGCTGCTCCGGCTACCTGGGAGGCTACGCTCCCTCCTCCTGTGGCCAGGTCTTTCCCATGCTGGGGCCACGGCCCCAGTGAACTGGATCCAAGCGCAGACTCTGGAACCCAGTGCTGGATTGAATCTCCCCTCTGCCATTTGCCAACTATGACTAAGCTCTGTATGTGTCTCCATCTTCTCGCTTGTAAAATGGAGATAAAAATAGCATCTTCCTCACAGGATGGATTGGGGTGGGGATTGAAAGAATAACTGCAAGATCAGAACTTAGAACTGGCTGGCACGTGAGTGCAGTGTTTCCTATGAAGTGGAGTCGCTTTCTGATGTGCTTTCCAGGAAGGGTTGAGGCCCCAACTCGCTCACAGAAAAAGAGAAGAGCGAAGAGATCTCAGCCTCCTCCACCAGCCTGAAACAAATCATCAATCACTTATCAGCTAATGGCTCCTGGCATGTGAAGGGTCTGCATCACTCAAGCCATTTTGCCATACTCTGGAGTCAGAGTCCAAGCTCTCAAAGAGTTTATAATACAGCAGAAAGGTTTAAAATCTGCCAGCCTTGGCTGGGAGCACTGGATCATGCCTGTAATCCCAACACTTTGGGAGGTCGAGGTGGGTGAATCACAGTCAGGAGTTCAAGACCAGCCTGGCTGATGTGGTGAAAACCTGTCTCTACTAAAAATACAAAAATTAGCCAGGTGTGGTGGCATGCGCCTATAATCCCAGCTACTCAGGAGGCTGAGGCAGGAGAATCACTTGAATCCAGGAAGTGGAGGTTGCAGTGAACTGAGATCAAGCCATTGCACTCCAGCCTGGTGACAGAGAAGATTCTGTCTCAAAAAAAGTAATTATTCATTAATTAAAATAAAATAAAATAAAAATCATTAATTAAAATAAAATAATTAATCATTAATTAAAATAAAACATTCCAGTCTCCATGAACAAGGGGAAGGAATCATGATTGACTCTTTACTTTGTGTGGTGTTTTGGTTTTGTTAATTTTGTTGGTTTTGTTGATTTCAAAGAGTGAGACTCCTGTGTGTTTGGCAGATTTATCAAATTTATCTAATTTTAGTGTAACTAAAACTTTGACTGTAAGTTTTCAAGATACACTTGGTAGCATATTCCAACATGTATAATGAGGAACTCTCTTAAAGAAGTTTTACTGTTTTTTAGGACTAGATATCTGATTTTTAAAGCCTTGTGAATTATGATCACGTGGTTGTTTTCTGATCTGTGAGATTAGGATCAGTGAATAAAAATCCAGGAAAGCCTCAGCAATCCATTGACAAGAACAGCACAGCCGGTGACTCTGCAGGCGAAGGCAAGTGTTTTCAGTTGCGTTTTACTATAAACAGTATAACCTGCAAAGGCTTATTTCATAACTTGCCCAAATGGTTTTGAAATATTCTTTTGCTCTTGAGGCAATAGCCATTCACAGTTGACAATAACCACCCCCAGGACTGACTACACAATCCGAAAGACAGTGCCATTTCTTTCCAAAAGTAATAGAAACTTAAGAAAGCAGGAGCAGAACAATACACCAAGTACCGGGACCTCCAAGCCTGGGGACCCAGGGACTGCACAGGTCATCTGTTCATGAAGCTGGCTCTGGCTGCCCTCTCTGATGCATTTAATATATTTTAAACCATCAAACAAATTTAAGGAACATCCACGCGTAAGGCCGTTACTGGATATATTTACCAACATTTGCCAGTATTTAACAACCTTCACTTTGCTCCACAAAAGGTCTTATTTCGTTGCCCAAAATCATGTTTTAGAATAAAATAGACACAACTTCAACATTATTTTTTAAATACAAGTTACATAAATACATCTCCCACATTTTCTGTGAATTTAAATAAATTGTTTGATTTTTTTTTAGGCTGTAAATGTGAATTCATTGTGAATTTCATGCCGTGCTGTCATTCACATGTTGACATAACCTGCCTTTCACAAAGGCAGGTTTGATAGTTTATATCAAACAAGCTGAATTTTGAAGAATTTAGGGTAATACTGGCCTTATGGAATAAGTCTGGAAGTATTCCCTCCTCCTCTATTTTTTGGAATAGTTTTAGTAGGAATGGTATTAGTTCTTTAAATATTGGGTAGAATTCGGCAGTGAAACCATCAAGTCCTGGGCTTTTCTTTACTAGGAGACTTCTTCTTATGGCTTCCATCTCATTACTTGTTATTGGTCTGTTCAGGTTTTGGATTTCTTCCTGGTTCAATCTTGGTAGGTTGTGTGTGTCTAGGAATTTGTCCATTTCTTCTAGATTTCCCAATACATTAGCATATAGTTGCTCATGGTAACCACTTACAATCCTTTGAATTTCTGCAGTATCCCTTGAATGTCTCCTTTTTCATATCCGATTTTGTTTATTTGGATCTTCTCTCTTTTTTTCTTAGTCTGGCTAAAGTTTCTTCAATTTTGTTTAACTTTTCAAAACACCAACTTTTGGTTTCATTGATCTTTTTTTATTTCAATTTCATTTATTTTTTTATAAGCTTTATTATTTCTTATACTAGTTTTGGGTTCATTTGCCGTTGCGTTTTTAGTTCTTTAAGATGTATCATTAGATGGCTTATCTGAAGATTTTTCTCCTTTCGAGGTAGCACTCAGCTGTAAGCTTCCCTCTTAGTACCGCCTTTGCTGTGTTCCACGGGTTTTGCTAGACATGTTTCCATTATCATTTGTTCCAAGAGGTTTTTCAATTTCCTTCTTCATTTCTTCGTTGACCCACTGGTTATTCAGGAGCATATTGTTCAATTTCCATGTATTTGTATAGTTTCTGAAAATCCTCTGGTTATTAATTTCTAGTTTTATTCCACTGTAGTCAAGGAAGATACTTGATATTCTTTCAATTAAGACTTGTTTTGTGACCTAACGTATGGTCTATCCTTGAGAATGAGTCATGTGCTGAGGAAAGGAATGTGTACTCTGCAGCTCTTGGATGAGATGTTTAGAGAATATCTATTAATCCATTTGGACTATAGTGCAGATTAAGTTGATTCTGAAGAATTTAGACTTCCTGTTCCATCTGACTAAAATAACAGATACCTATTTTTTTGAGAAAATTGAGAAAATTTTCTCACTAAGATTTATCCAAAGCAGTCATTTGGAAAGATAAAGTTTAGGGTTCTCTCAGAGAGCAAGTCTGATGAAGGCTGCAAACAGAATGTGCTCTTACTGTGTG
This sequence comes from Saguinus oedipus, assembly GCA_031835075.1. Classification (NCBI taxonomy): domain Eukaryota; kingdom Metazoa; phylum Chordata; class Mammalia; order Primates; family Cebidae; genus Saguinus; species Saguinus oedipus. The sequence continues at coordinate 169,003,107 of CM063172.1, read as the reverse complement.
CCAGGCACTGTTCTAAGTCCTTTACTTGCAGCAATTCATTTAATTCTCACAAAATCTCCCATCGCATACAAAATGAGATCCCATCACTTCTGCCACAGTCTGACCTAAGGAGCAAGTCAGCAAGTTTGGCCCACACTCAAGAGGTGGAATATTAAGCTTTACCTCTTGAGGGAAAAAAATAACAAATAATTCGTGGGCCCATTTTAAAACCATCACATTGACATATGGATTACATTTAAAGCCATGAGATTTACTAAGATCATCAAAGGAGTGAGAGTGAAGAGGAAAGAAGAGGAGGCCTAAGACTGAGACACAGGCTGCTTCCACACCCCAAGGTTATTTCTGTATTTTAGGAAGGCAACCGAGGCACTAAAGTTAGGTGACCTCCCAATATCACCAAGCTGGTGATCTGAGTTCAGCAAATCAACAGACTAATGGAGGTGAGTCCCTGATGTTTACCATTTGGTCTGGTGTGTAGAATCCATGAAACATTTTATTTCTTCTTGAAATAAATGGCGTCAACGTTCAAGCCACCAAATAATGGTGCCAGTCATGTAACCATTGATGCATGTGTTCAACAAATATTTGCTGAGCAGCTCTATGTGTCAGGCGCTCTTCTAGGCACTTGGAATAAAATGGAAAAAGAGTCCTTCTCTTACAGAACTTATATTCTAGTAGGGGAGATAGAAAATAGATGAGAAACGTAGTAAATGATCTAGTATATTAGAAAGTGGTACGTGCCATGGGGGGAAAGTAGAGTTGGTTGAGGGGAATCGGTAATTCACAGCAAGAGAGTGATTAGTTGCAGCATTAGAGTGGCCTCTGTGGGCCTCATTGCAAAAGGGAGTTTTGAGCAAAAATATGGAGTTGGCCAAGCAGATACCCAGAGGAAGATCATTGCATTCATGGCACAGGAAACAGCAAGAGCAGAGGCCCAGAGCGTGGAGCGTGCCAAGCACATTGGGGGATAGCAGGAGGCCTGCAGGGACGGAGAAAAGGGAGTGAAAGCTGGAGGACAGAGGAGGAGGTCAGCAGGTGGCAGGTGCCAGATCAAACAGGGCTTCATGGGCCCTTGGTGGGACTTTGGCTTGTATTTCCTGCTGAGTGAGATAGAGAGCCATTAAAACCTGACAGCAGAGTAATAATACAATCTCGCTTTTGTATTAAAAGATTCAGTCTGGCTGCTTTGCTGAAAATAGCGTGGGGCTCAGGGAGATACCAGAGGGTAGGAAGAAGGGGGAGTATTTGAAGATGACTGCAGAAAATCCAGGCATGGAATGATGGTGGCTCACACTGGAGAAACTGCAGTTGAGGTGGTAAGATGTGACTGGATTCCGAGTACGCTTTGAAGGTGAAACCAACCTGCCAAATTGGAGGTGGGGCTTTCTCTCCTTTTTGGGAGAAATCAAAGAGGACTGAAATTCCCTGGCCTGAAATTCATGTCTTAATGTATTGAGTAGCCAACAGCCGCTCTGCAAAGTTGGTATCACTTCTTCATCACACCTCACCTGCTTCCCCAAGTCACAGTTACAATATCACAAAGGATGACGTTGCCTTCCACTGTGGTGAGAAAGGCTGGAGTGGAGCAGGTTCTGGAGCTGTGAGATCATCAGTTCCATGGTGGATGTGGGAGCTCGAGATGCTGTTAGACGTCTGTAGGAAAATGGTGGGAGGCAGTTGGATATCAGAGTCGACTGTATTCGTTTTCTATTGCTGGACAAGTTTGCTCCAAGATTTGGCAGCTTACAACAAGGATCACTTACTACCCCACAGTTTCTGTGGGATGGGTGTCTGAGAGCCATGTAGCTGAGTGGTTCTGACTTAGAGGCTATAGTCAAGGTGTTAGACAGAGCTGCAGTCTCATTTGAAGGCTAGTTTGGGGAAGGATCAGCTTTCAAGATCACTCAAAAGCTGGTGCAGGCCTTGGAAGATCCACTTCCACGCCCACTTGTGTGGCTGTTAATAAGGCTCAGGTCCTCATCTTGTGAGCTTCACACAGCCCTTGGCTTACCCCAGAATGAGTGAGCCAAAAGAGAATGAGGGAGTACCTATCATGAAAACCACAATATTTTTATAATTTCATCTTGGAAATGACATCCCATCATTTTTGCCATAATCTACTCACTAGAACCAGTCAACCAAGCGTTGGTGGACATATTTTTTAAAACCATATCATTGACATACAGATTACATTTAAAGCCCTGCGTGTGATGAAAAATGAAAAGGGGATCAAGGACCATATCTTGGATGCTTCAACATTAAATGGTTGGGGAGAAGAGGAGGAACTGTCAAAGGAGGCCAAGAATGAGAGGCTCACAAGTGGGAGGACAATCATGAGACTTTGGCATTTTGGAACCAAGTAAAGAAAGTGCATCAAGGAAGAGAGAGTGAGCAACTTCAGCAAAAGCTGCTGTGGGATAGGGTAATCATGTATACTGACTTGCCCAGGAAGGTTCCCAGCTCACATCTGCTTTTGTCCTGCTGTTACTACTAATCATGTTCCCTTTCACTCTCAAAAGGAGCCAGATTTGACAAAAATCTTATGGACATCCTATACCCAAGTAAAGTAATGTGAGCACTGAGATTTGGGGATTGGATCATGCATCATGGAGGTCACTGGTGATAATGAGGGATCATTGTCTAATTGTGTCTTACTCCGGGACATACATCGGCATACCTTTGCATTCTAAACACTTTTTCTACTAAAAGCTATTACAGAGCTAAGTAGATAATTAGCTAATATTAACATAAGTATAACATAAAATAACATATCAAATTAAAGATTTTAAAAACACAAGCTCAATTCGTTCACTAAATTTTAACTCTTCTCAATCACTATTTAATGTAATCACAGATGATGTGTAAATTTGAGTACAGCTTTCATCTATCTTCATTTTGTGTGGCTGAGTGTGGTGGCTCACACCTGTAATCCCAGCACTTTGGTAGGCCGAGGTGGGCGATCACTTGAGGTCAGGAATTCGAGACCAGCCTGGCCAACATGGTGAAACCCTGTCTCTCCTGAAAAATATGAAAATTATCCAGGCATGTGGCGCATGCCTGTAATCCCAACTACTTAGGAGGCTGAAGTAGGAGAATGGTTTGAACCTGTGAGGCAGAGATTGTAGTGAGCTGAGATCATGCCATGCACTCCAGCCAGGGCAACAGAGTGAGACTTAGTCTCAAAAATAAATAAATAAATTCATTTTATGAATTACCTATTTTGAAAAAAAAATTGTCACAATTGTAATGCTATAAAATTGTTTTCAAACAAAATAACTTAGCAAACCAGCAAAAAGAACATCTTTAGTATATATCCAAGTAGATAAAATAGAAACAGACATACAAGATTCATATTTATTCCTAATTTTTCATGAAACGTCTTACATGTGATAAAATGCATAAAAGCTCCAGTCATGGCTTGTTCCCTGGTGTCACATCCCTCCAAATGCCCACGGCTGTCCCGACTCTTGTCTTCCCCGCTGGACACTCATGAACAGATGACCTCAATACCACCCATCTCCACTTAGCCTACACCAAATTTTAATACCAAGGTCCGTCATTCCTATGGCCCAGGCACCAGCCTCATCACTTCACATGTCTTGATGTATTTAGTAGCCAACAACAGCTCTGTGAAGTTGGTGTCACTCCTTCATCACACCATCCATGCTTGTCCAAGTCACAGGGTTATGATACTGCCTCACGGTGTATTGCCCTTTGTCACATGACAGTTTACTTAAATGAAATGATTAACCTTTGTTTAAAATATTCTGGCTTATTTTTGACCCTTTAACGGAGTAGAAAATTTACGTTAACTTTCATTTTACATATTATTTAACAAATTTTTTTCTTGAGATTGTTGGCTTCATGGAAAAAGTAACCTCCATCCACAGGAACAGTAGATTACATTTTTAAGAATTTTTTTCTTATTTGTACAGATGTATGGGGGGGGTGTGAAATTGTGGTCCATGTATAGAATGTGTAGTGATCAAGTATTTAGGGTGTCCTCATCCATGTATGATACATTTTTGTGACCCATAATCACGCTGCTCTGCTATCAAACAATGAATTTAGGTCCAGTGCAGTGGTTCACGCCTGTAGTCCCAACATTCTGGGGGGCCAAGGTGGGAGGATTGCTTTCACCCAGGGGTTTCAGGCTGGCCTAGGCCACACAGTGTGACCCCGTCTCTGTCTAAAATTTTTTTAATTGAATTAATTTCTTCTCTCTAATTCTGTGCATGTATTCTTTAACTCGGTTCTCATCATCCTCACCCTTTTGCCCCAATCACCCTTCCCAGTCTCTGTCTTTCTGCTTTCCACCGCCATGTGGTCAAATGTTTCAGCTCCCACATCTAAGTGGGAGAACATGCGCTATTTGTCTTTTTGTGCTTGGCTTATTTCACTCGTAATAATGACCTCCAGTTCCAGCTACGTTGCTGCAAATGACTTGATTGCATTCTTCTTAATGGCTGAATAGGGTTCCACTGGGTATATATGCCACATTGTCCTTAACCATCCTTCTGCTGAGGGGCACTTAGCTTGATTCCATATCATTGTCTTGTAAATAGTGCTGCAACAAACATAGGAGTATAAGCATCCCTTTAGAGACTGATTTCTTTTCCTTTGGGTAAAAACCCAGGTGTGGAATTGTCAGACGGAATGGTAATTCTATTTTCAGTTTTTTGAGAAATGTCCATCCTGTGTTCGGTACTAGTTTACATTCCCACCAACAGTGTAGAAGAGTTTCCTTTTCTCCACATCCTTGCCAACAGCTCTTGTATTTTCTTTTTAATAACAGCCATTCTAACTAGGGTAAAGTGATATCTCCTTGTTGTTTTGACTTGCGTTTCTCTGATGACTAGTGATGTTAAGCATTTTTTCATGTATCTTTGGCTATTCGTATACCTTCTTTCGAGAAATATCTATACATGTCCTTTGCCCACTCTTTTTTTTTTTTTTTTTTTGAGACGAGTGCAGTGGCGTGATCTCAGCTCACTGCAACCTCCTCCTCCAGGGTTCAAGGGATTCTCCTACCTCAGCCTCCCAAGTAGCCGGGACTACAGGCATGTGCCACCACGCCTGGCTAATTTTTTGTATTTTTAGTAGAGACGGGCTTTCACTGTGTTAGCCAGGCTGGTCTCTATCTCCTGACCTCGTGATCCTCCCAAAGGGCTGAAATTGCAAGCATGAGCCACTGCACCCGGCCTGCCCACTTTGTAATGGGATTATTTGATTTTTTCTGTCAAGTTATTTGAGTTCCTTGTATATTCTTGATGTTAGTCCCCTGTAAGAAGAATAGTTTGCAAATATTTTTTTCTCATTCCACAGATTGTCTCTTTACTCTGTTGATTATTATTATTTATTTTTTTTTTGCTGTGTAGAAGCTTTTTAGTTTAATTAAGTCCCATGTGACTATATTTGTTTTTGTTGCCTGTGCTTTTGAGGTCTTAGTCATAAATTATTCTTGTAGACCAATGTCCAGGAGAGCTTTACCTAAGTTTTCCTCTAGCATTTTTACAGTTTTGGGTCTTAGGTGGGTTTTGATCCATTTTGAGTTGATTTTTTATATGGTGAGAGATACAGGCCCAGCTTCATTCTTTGGCTTGGGGATATCCAGTTCTCCCAGTACCATTTATTGAAAAGGGTATCCTTTCTCCAATGAAAGTTCTTGTCAGCTTTGTTGAAGATTAGTTAGTTGTAAACATGTGGCTTATTTCTGAATTCTCTAGAAAGCAGAGATTATCTTCACTGCTCAGGTGAATATTGGCAAGGAAAAAAATGGTAGAAATGAAAATTATTTCTAGAATTTTTCTAAGTGTTTCTGATATGAGTAGCAGTCTCACTTTATCTGAAACTATGAAATGATTGTATCCATAGAGAATCTCATCTGCAGGCATCTGCTCTCTGACTCTAGGGCTGCGTGTGAGGAGAGGCTGGTCCCAGGAATCAGGCCATGCATTGCCACCATAGCTGCATTGGGTGCCTTTCACAAGAGAGTCCCAAGCTGGGAAAATCAGCCAACTGGGAGGAAACAGGGAGGCAGGACATGACACAAAGGATTGGAAACTGAGATAAAAAACCCAACACTCACTGAGCTGTGACTTTGTGATAAAGTCTGTGATAAATCACTGTGTGATTACTTTACACACAGTGCCTAATTACCTTTATGATATCTCTATGCAGCAGGCGCCGTTTTAATTGGCAAGTGTCACAAAAATGACACAGGACAAACCATCTCAAAATGTAGAAGCTCATGAAAACAAGCATTTATGGCTGTTGAGGCATCTCCAGGTTCTCCAGCATTCCGCTGATCTAAGCTGGATTCAGTGGGCTTGGGGGCCCAACACAGGTGTTCTCTCGTGTCTCTTATTTGTCTAGGACCAGCAGGATGGATCCTCAGAGCATGTGTTTCTAATGACAACTGAAGTGCAAGAGGGAAAAGCTAGCCTCACAAGGATGCGTCAGGCCTTTGCTTGCCTCGTGTGCACTAACATCCTATTGCCCAGACTCGTCAAATGGCGAGTTAAATACAGCACACTGCTATTCTTACAATCATCTTCCAGATGAGGATACCAGTAGAGGTTAGAAGACTTGTCCAATGTTCCACTAAGGTTAAGTGAAGAAACTGACAGTCAACCCCAGTAGACTGGCCCCAGAGCCCAAGCTCTTATGCAAGGCAGCTTGACAGGGACCAGGCAAAAGCTCATGTAGGCCATGAAAGACACATTAGGGTCAGACATGGATGAGAAAAAGACCAGAGGAAGGAGCAGGCTAGGCTCAGCCTAAGAGGAATCTGGCCCATGCTGGACCTCACATTCTAGGCCAGGGGTGGAATCATCAATTTTCAAGTTTATACCCACAAACAGAGAAGTTAACCTCAAAATCTTTTCAAAATTCTCATGAGTGACCCAAAAGTATGCTTTTTTCCTTTTTTTGTATTTTCAAGTTCTCAATATTAAGCCAAAGTATAACTTTTATAAATAAAAAAATGGTTTGAGAATTGGTTCATGGAATTTTTCTGTTGTATATTGAATATGTTTAAATATACTTTGAAGATTTTTTAAATTCATGGCGTTCCAAAGATTTTCCCCTTTACAAATATTGAGTCTAAGTCTTCAGAATTTTTATCTGAATCTAAAAATCTACTCCATTGACCTGTGTAAGATAGGAATAAATTTCAGTTACTGCAAAAACTGTTTTCCAAGTAATGTAACAAATTTTATATGCGATGGATAAAAAGGTACTAAAATCAATTTAAATTGACTTTAAATTTTTAGTATATATATTAAGTAACCACTTACAACAAAAGTATAATTAAGATTGATGAGAAGAGTGTTTTAAATTTTAAACTGTTAACATTTTAATTTTCTATTATAGCAAAATGATACCAATGTGGGCAATATTTCTTAAAACCTCGATGAAATATAAGCCCTTGTCTTCTTCTATTGATCAGCTGCTTGTTCCAATTCAAATTTATAATAGGCTAAAGGATGATGAAACAGTAATTCAAGGAGAAAAACCATCAAAGGAAAGATGGCAATCTTGTTTTAACTCAAAAATAGATTTAAGAAAAAAAAGAACAATTACTTAATAAGCAGATGATGCAACACCAGTACTTTCATCAAAACAAAAAAGATTCTCATGTACTGATGTCGTTGCACAAGTGATACACACCACCCTGGCTTGTAAAACCACTGCCTTAATTTTTTTTCAGTGACAGATACTTGCATGTACAAACTTTGTCTTGGTTTTCAAAACCTTTAAATATAATTATGACAAAACTTTTAATCATCTTATTAAAATAAATTTAATATTTAAAATGGAATCTCTTGTTTTGCTATTAAGTATAAAACTTCAAAACTAGCCCATGTTATAAAATAGTATACACTTTATATGCAATTGTTACAAAACAAGAGTGATTAATACATAAATCAATCACTAAATTAAAAAATATAGAAAAGCAGAATTTAAATATATCCAAATAGAAATTTTTTTAATTTAAAAATTGGAAATAACAAAATTTTTAAAATGTAAAAATAAAAAGATCTAGTTTGCAATTGCAAAAAATTAAAAATAGGAATAAATCTAAGAAAAATCATCAAGACCTTTATAGAGAAAGTTCATAATTAAGTATGAATTGAGGGAAGACTTGAAGAGTGAAGAGCTATACCACATTCATGGATGGCAAGACTCAATTTCTTCTCAAATTACTGTAAACTGCTATACCAATCAAAATCATCAATGGATTTTTTAAAACATAACTGATTATTAAATTCTTAAATGTGCCAAAAAACCAAAGCAACTCTGTGAAGATAAACAAAGAAAGAAGACAGACTCTATCATTTACCAAAACAAAATATAAAGCTATAGACATTAAAACAGATGTCTTCGGGTAGTGGCTTTATGAATGATTGCTTTTCTGTTATTTGCAGTTTTTCTGTATTGTAAAAACTTACCCACCTCCTCAAAAGAAAACATATAAAACAAATATATACCTAGCTACTGCAAGAATAAGGAGAAGGAGTTTTAAAAAACCTCAAGCATTTCTTAAACAGCACTTAGGAAAATCAGCACGAAGGCAGAGCTAACAACTGGTCCACATTATATGGCTCAGTGAGCTGAATATATAATCCTCTGTCTAGTCACTGACTGACCTAGCAGTGGTTTGCATCATCATGGATTGTATTTCCAGATATAGAAAAATATGTACATTTCCATCAGTCTATCAATCGATTCCAATTTTATTACTGTCACAGAAATAAAATGTTATATTTATATTAGTTTTAATACATCTAAATGAAATTTGCTTTACTAAAAATCTTATGTCTTTTTCAATTTTATTTTATTTATGTATTTGTTTTGAGGGAGAGTTTTGCTCTTGTTGCCCAGGCTGGAGTGCAATGGTGCATTCTCGGCTTACTGCAACCTCTGCCTCCCGGGTTCAAGCGATTCTCCTGCCTCAGCTCCTAAGTAGCTGGGATTACAAGTGTGTGCCACCACAGCTGGCCAATTCTTTGTATTTAGTAGAGATGGGATTTCACTATGTTGGTCAGGCTGGTCTCAAACTCCTGACCTCAGGTGATCTACCCGCCTTGGCCACCCAAAGTGCTGGGATTACAGGCGTGAGCCACCACACCTGGCCCAAATTTATTGTTTAATATTCATTATAATCTCAAAAATTCTTTTTTATAAACCATATGACTAGTTAAGTACAAATAGGATATGTTGTTTTCTATCATTTTCCAGTGTGATTCTGTGGTGTGCTGACACCTGCAGAAAGGCCCTGCCTTTCCAGCCCTGCTCTAGGAGACGAGCTCATTATTAAAAGTAATTTGCTTAATGACTTATTTTCCTGTGGGCAGATATCCAGTAGTGAGATTGCTGGACCAAATGGTAGTTCCACTTTTATTTCTTCATGGAATCTCCACACTGTTTTCCATAGTGATTGTACTAGTTTACCTTCCCACTGGCAGTGTAAAAGTGTTCTCTTTTCACTGGGTCCCCACCCACAGCTACTGTTTTTGATTTTTGATTATGGCCATTCTTGCATGAGTAAGGTGGTATCACATTGTGGTTTTGATTTGCATTTCCCTAATCATTAGTGATGTTGAGCATTTTGTCATATGTTTGTTGGCCATTTGTATATCTTCTTTTGGAATTGTCTATTCACGTCCTTTTTTGATAGATTGTTTGGGGGTTTTCTTGCTACTTTGTTTGAGTTTGTTGTAGATTCTGGATATTAGTCCTTTGTCAGATGTATAGATTGTGAAGAATTTTCTCCCGCTCAGCTGGTTGTCTGTTTACTCTGCTGATTATTTCTTTTGCTCTGCAGAAACTTTTTAGTTTAATTAAATCCCACCTATTTATCATTGTTTCCATCCAACCTTGATGGAATTAGAGACCATTATTCTAAATGAAGTAACTCAGGAATGGAAAACCAAACATCATATGTTCTCACTCAAGTGGGAGCTAAGCTATGAGGATGCAAAGACATAAGAATGACACAGTGGACTTTGGGGACTTAGGGAAAAGGGTGGGAGGGGGGTGAGGGATAAAAGACTACCCATTGGGTACGGTGTGTACTGCTGTGGTGATGGGTGTGCCAAAATCTCACAAATCACCTCTAAAGAATTTATACATGTAACCCAGCACCTCCTGTTCCCCAAAAACCTATGGAATATTTTTTTTAAAAGCAATTTGCTTTATCTGCTTTTTCTTGGGAGATGAAACTTCTGCCCAAGGGGTACTGGATTATCTCACTTAGTTGAGCCTGTTAGGTTTAGTGATAAGCAGGGCAGTTTGAGAATGAGTGTGAGCTTTGGACACAGTTTCAAATCCCTGTCTTTTAATCCTGGAACTCTGTTCAGCTTGGCCACACATTCCCCCACCTATGAAATAAGGAAAACAGAGCTCACTTATAGAGCATTAGTAAAGATTTAATGGTAATGGGTCAAGTCGTTGATGCTCAACAAATATTAGTTATTTTCCTTAAATGCTGATTTAAAATGTGAAATGGACTGAATTTTTAGGATAGTATGAGGACGTTAATTACTTCTAAAGTTCTGTAAGTTTTTTGGTTTGTTTGTTTTTAGGATGTATAATCCCTTGTTCCAGGTCTATTTTTTATAGTAACTCCTCACTGTAAGGATGATGGGACGTTGTCTGTAAGGCAGATTAGCAGGACTGCCTCCCCACAGAGTGTGGGACTGAGGTGAGGAACGGGGAGACCAGGCAGGAATGAGGATTCTGCTAAAAACAAAACAAAAAGATCCTGTGGCTCTTTCTTCCCTTCAACAGGCATTGTTAGACCAACCCAGAGAGCAAGAAGAGAGGGAAAGAAAAGGGCTAGTCATTTCTCTAAACTCAGGGCGTGAGTCCACAGTCCTTTCTGCAGAAGGGGAAGCCCCTGAGACCGTTCCTCTGCCAGGCCACCTTGTCAGTTGCATTAGCCCAGTGTCAACCAAGGACACCCTCTAGCTGCACGAAGGTGGGACAGCCCCAGAGCTTAGTAGGAGGTGGAGGATGTGAGGAAGTTTATGGGCTATTTCAACCTTCTTTTTTTTTTTTTTTTTTTTTTGAGACTGAATCTCACTCTGTCACCCAAGCTGGAGTGCAGTGGCATGATCTCCACTCACCAAAACCTCGGCCTCCCGGGTTCAAGCGATTCTCCTGCCTCAGCCTCCAGAGTAGCTGTAATTAAAGGCACACAACATGATGCCTGGCTAGTTTTTTGTATTTTTAGTAGAGGCAGGGTTTCACCATGTTAGCCAGGCTGGTCTCAAACTCCTGACCTCATGATCCACCTGTCTTGGCCTCCCAAAGTACTGGGATTACAGGCATGAGCCACTGCACCCAGCATATTTCAAGTTTCTTAAAGCCTTAGTATCTCTTACGTTGCACTGTTAACACCTAAGCTAGCATGGACCCCTAGCAGGGGGGGTCCATGTTTCATTAACAGAGTGAACACTGTCCCACACCTCTGTCACTAGAGAGAAGCTAAGTAAAGCAACTCTACTGGGCCATGAGACTTCCTGTGTGCCTGCTGCTATGCCCAAATGCCACTACACGTGACTTTAGCCTTTCTGGATTAAGTGATACGGTAAAGAGCTAACATTTTATTGTGTGATGCCTGTGGACTAGGCAGTAGACTGTCATTTTCATATTATTTCTATAATTGGGTCCTCATAGCAACCTATCCTTGGTGTTTTCATTCTCAGCTTGAGGACTGAAACGCCGCTGCTTGGGTTATCTCCATGCCTAAAATTACAGCACAAGTATGCAGTGAAGTTGGGATTTGAACCTGGATTTGCTTGTGCTTTAAACAGCTATGCGGGGACCTCATAGGTCTGAGCCCTGATGTTTCAATAGTTTATTTGATCTAGGCTTTCTCGAGGTAGTGAAAAAATTGCAAAATAACACTTAAGGAAAAGTCATAAAATAAAACAATTGGTCCCAGGAGGTTATAACCCAATTTCACCAAGATATTCTAATTAAAGAAAGTATCTAAATTTGCCTCCATTTTATAGCTCATATGTTCTATAAAATTATTTAACTCTTGGTGGTTCAAATATCCCAGAAGATATTTTCTCCATGAATTGTTCGGAGTTAAGATTTCCTCACTGCAGGTCTCCGTTTATTCTTAGGACATGCCAAATGTTTTTATTTTCTGTCAAACAGTCCTTCCTCGGAATGCTGTACTCTGTAACCAGGGAGAGACCCAGCGCAAGGCTGGGAGCAGCTGGGAGGCAAAACAGACGGCAGCTTTGCCAGTGGAATCACCACATCCCCCTGCTGCCTCCAACTTCCTCCACCACGATTTCCACTGGGGCTGGTTCTGCTTGCAGATTCACACTAGGAACACAAACAATAGAAGTGAACAGATGAAATAGAGGAACTTGAAAACCCATCCCCCTTTACTTAGATAATGGCCACCCTGTTTTTCCCTTTTTTTTTTTTTTTTTTCTTGAGACAGAGTGTCACTCTTGTCACCCAGGCTGGAGTATAGTGGCACGATCTTGGCTCACGGCAACCTCCGCCTCCAGGGTTCAAATGATTCTGCTGCCTCAGCCTTCTGAATAGCTGGGATTGCAGGCACCGGCACCACACCCAGTATTTTTAGTAGAGACGGGGTTTCGCCATGTTGGCCAGGCTGGTCTTGAACTCCTGACCTCAAGTGATCTGCCTGCCTTGGCCTCCCAAAGTGCTGGGATTACAGGCATGAGCCACCATGCCCAGCCTGAAACTCCATTACATTTTTAAGTATACACTCACTAAGTCAAGACAGAGGGTCCCTTTTAGCATAGACTGAGTGGGGTGAGGCAGAAGCCAAAGTGTTCTTCTCTTCCTTCCCCCAGATCCATTCATGACCAAGACCATGTTATTCTAACCAGTCCTCTCTGCCTCATCCCAGGCCCTCATCATGTCACATCCGACTACTGCGCTTGTCTCCCTGCCTGCTCGGCCCATTTCATCCTTCAGGCCCCCACAGAGGAGCCGTGGCTCCAAAACTGATCCCATCTAACACCGCCTCACCTCACCCCCATCTCTTCCAATCCTCAAGGGCAAACATCAGCTCAATGAAACGTCAGTAACATCACGTGCCTTCTTATGAAGCCCATCAAGCTAGCATTAAGAAGGTTTACTCTCTCCTCCTTCCTCCCTCTCTGCCACACCTCCCGTTCCTGGGTCACCTTGCCAAGTCCTCTCCAAGGCCCTTGCCCCTTTTTCTCCTCTTTGGGATAGCTCATTCTAGCATAAACGTCACCATGTCATGGGAGTCCACTCCAGCTGCTGCAGGTACAGTGAGTTGCTCTCTCCTGAAGGTTCCACTGCCTTTGGCGTTGCCTCCCCGAAATTGTGCCTGCTCAGGCGCCTCCCAGACAGGGCACACCTTACCCACCTTGTGCTCTCGCCAGCGGGGTCTCAGCAGAAGTTCGCTGGATAAATGAAGAACTGCTGAACTAATAGTAGTAGTTCATTTCTATCAAGTAGCTATTTTAGCCGGAAATTTCCAAAATGGCCACACAGGACAGCACCATGATAGAAAGCCGTATCAGGTGATTCAGCTGAACTTGAATTCAGTCCCAGCTGTCTATGGGGTCTTAAACTCCTAGATGCCAGTTTCTTCCTCTGTAAAACATGGGTAGTATTAGTACCACGGAATAGTGGTGACAGGAAGATTAGAAAAGATAGTTATTAGGCTGGGCGTGGTGGTTCAAACCTATAATCTCTGCACTTTGGGAGGTCGAGGCAGGAGGATTGCTTGAGCCCAGGAGTTCACAAAAGAAAAAAAAATATTATCTACAAAAGAAAAAAACCTATTATCCAGGCATGGTGGCTCATGCCTCTAGTCCCAGCTACTCAGGAAGCTGAGGCAGGAGGTTTGCTTGAGCCCAGGAGTTCGAGGCTGCAGTGAGCTGTGGTTGCACTACTACACTCCAGCCTGCGAGACAGAGTGAGACCTCGTCTCAAAAGAAAAACCAGTTACTGAGAAATGTTTATCACAGTACCAGGCACAATGAAAGTGCCCCAGAATGCCAACTTTTTTAAAAAAGCGCATGGATGCACTCATCTCTAGTTTTATTCTTTCTTTCCTGAATCTCTCGCAAATCAGAATCCAATTTCATAAGTGCTTTGTCTCTTCAACAAGAAGGAGCCAGATGTCTGCTTCCTCGCTGGAAGGGCACTGGGAGAGAGACTTCACTTGATCCAGTCTGGAGGGGCGGGCAGATGGCAACACAGTGCGCTGGGCCTGGAATCTGAAGACCTGGAAAACCCATGGTTTACCACGGAAACCGTGAAAGGACCTCATGTTAACACCCAGCCTTCCCTTTCCTCCCCGGGCCTCCCGAACCCCCTCGCAGTGAAAGGACAGTGGTCACTGCGCTGGCAGCTGAAGCCCACTCTGTGGTTTGACCTTTCCCGTCCTCCCACGTGCTGCAGAGTGGGCCGCACTGCTATTACTCACAGGCCACCTCGCTCGCAGCGCTCAAAACCGGGGAAATCACAGGCGCTGCAGCTTCTGAAGAAGAGCCTCGATTAGCACCAGCTGCAGACTGAAGCACTCCCATCCACGCTGCTCACTTCTGTTCTGAGCAGGGATCTCTCCTGCAATTGCTTTTGAGAAGAAAGGGACTTCATGACAGCCTCTCTTTTCCCCCCAGCAACCACACCTTTTAGAAACTGTTATCGCTCTCCTACTTTGAAGACGTTCAAAGGGTTTTCTAATAGCTGCAGACGTGGTAACGGTTTCTTTTTAGCAAAGGCTTCAATACTCCATGTGTACTGCACAGTGACAGCTGGCCAGTTTACAGCATCAGAATCTTACTGATTTACCTTCATCACCTCTTCTGGAAATAAGCTGCTCACATGGCTCTTTGCCTCCCAAGTGCGGCCCAGAAAAAAAGCACTTGTAGAAGTCAGTAGCAGTGGCCCACCATGGTGGCTCAAGCCTGTAATCCCAGAACTTTGGGAAACCGAGGTGGGTGGATCACTTGAGGTCGAGAGTTCAAGACCAGCTGGCCAACGTGGTAAAACCATGTCTCTAATAAAAATACAAAAAAAATTAGCCAGGGGTGCTGGCACACACCTGTAGTCCCAGCTACTTGGAAGGCTGAGGTGCGAGGACCACTTGAACCCAGGAGGTGGAGTTTGCAGTGAGCCGAGATCATACCACTGTGCTCCAGCCTGGGCAACAGAGTGAGACTCCATCTCAAAAAAATAAAAAGAAGTCAGTGGTAGTTCCATGGGCCAGACAGGGCCTCATGTGACATGAGCAGACCTTACTGACTGCTTAACTTGGTTCACAAAGCAAGAAACAGGTATTGCAAATAAATCTTTCAGCATGGGATGGGCCTGGAGGTGGCAGGAAAAGATGAATGTTTCTTATCAACAGGTTTGTTGAATTGAACCCTGTGTCGGATACTATGCTACTCTAGTGAGGGGCTTTCAGTCTCCCTGGCAGATGACTCATGCACAGAACACACAGCCATTTATCCCATTCCCTCCTTTGGAAAGGCAGTTCAAGTCCCAGTAGATAGTTTCATTAAGAAAGTCTCGGGCGTTAAGATGCGGGAAAGCTAAATACCTCATTCCCATTTTAAAGATTCACACAGTACAGCAGCCTTTCGGAGGGTCTGGGAAATCCTGCCATACAGAAATTGCTGAATTTTGTGCAGCAGCCAGGGTAGGATAGGTCATGCTGTAATAAACAACTCAAAAGCCTCAGTGGCTTCGGACCACAAAAGTGTATTTCTCTCACACTAACACTTCCTGGGTCAGCTGAGACTGCTCCACGTTACCTTCATCCCAGGCCTCCGGTGACGGAACAGGATCTGTTGCAAATACAGCTGTTCACTGTGTGAAGGGAGAAGAGACCTGGTGAAACATTCCTGGGCTCTTAAAGCTTGAATTCAGGCGATATGTGCCTTATGGCAGCCACATAGCAGAGGGAGTACTGCACCTGATGCAAGCAGCCCCACAGGACGGAGCTGGGATGGCAGAGCAGGACCCCATCACACAGGAAGAACCTGGCAACAAGCCCAGACCTAGATCCGCCATTCCTTTAGGAAGTGGCAAGTAGGTGCTGTGGGTCAGAAACAAAACAGAACAGAAAGAAAATCCATACCCCTTCCCAGGAGACGGAAGAAGGCAGGTAAAACGGATCCAGTTCAAATCCAGAGGCACAGAAAGTTTACTAAGTCAGAGAGGAAGCTGCTGTTTCATAGGAGGTTTCCAAAAGGTTCTCTACCTGGGTGTGGGGAGTCCTTAGGCATGGCAGGTAAGAACATTTGGGTGTGTGTCTGCAGGGGCTAGAAGACTCCAGTTGCAACAAGGAGGGGTGTGATTTTATGCCCATAGCAAGCAATAAACTCTCCCAACAGCTATTGAGACAGGCCTATACAAACCGAGAGCATGTGATCAATGTGAACAGTCTGTGCCCCAGGCGAACATTTTATAGCTTACAAATTTATTGCAAAGGAAGATAGAAAATCATCATGATACACCTACCCCAAATAGTCTGACAGGGCAGCGTCTCTGTTTGCAGAAAGCCAAAGAAGTGATTCTATATGAAGCCAGCTTTGTCTTCCCCCAGGGCTGACATCAGCATCCCTGATATTAATTCACTGACAGCATGACCAGATGGCCCTGGAGAGTGGAGGAGCCCTCACCTATGCGGGAATCCCATGCGTTTCCACTCACATGGTCTTAAGGTTATTCTTGTGAGCTATGAAGAGGTGGGATAGCCAGGCCTGCCTTATCAGAAGATTTTATGGCTTATTCTCTTCTGATAAAAAAGTAGTTAACAAGCCAAAAATAGAAGAGAACTTCCTTAAATTGGTAAAGGATCTCTGACAGAAATCTATAATCACACTTAAAAGTGCAACATCAGCATTGTTTCTATTAAACAAGAACAGAGTGCTCATACGTTAATATCATATTAGCAATAACAAAAATAAAATTTAGTTACTGAATTTTCTACTGAAATTCAGTTAATGAAAGAATTAAGAAGTCTGTGTGTCAGGATTCTCTCAATATCGATTTTCCCTTTCTTTCACAGTAACAGGACTCTGAGCCAGGCAAATGACCACCTGGAATAAAGAACCACATTTCCCAGAGTCTCTTGCAGTTAGGCCGGTAGCCATGTGACGGAGTCTGACCAACAGGATGAAAAGGACGTGTCATGTGACAGCTTCTGGGACTTACCCGAAGGGTCAATTCATTCAATGGAAGAAAAGCTTCTTGGCTCTACTTCCATCCTGCTGCCTGGAACTGGATACTGCCATCTCAGATTTAAAGATGAGCCACACTCTGGATTGGAGAGTGGTGAGCTGCGTGGCCTGTGAGGACTTCCCAGAACAGAGTTGCTGCACCAACCTGAGACTGCCCATCTCTGGGCATTTTATGATAAAATTCTCTTGTTTAGGCCACTGTTATCTGAAGGATCTGTTATTCACAGTTGAAACAAATCCTAACTGATATGAGAAATCAAGATAATATTTGTCACTTATCTAGATCATTTATCTTAAACAAAGGTCAGCAAACTACAGCCCATGGAATGAATCCCACCAGCCGTGTGTTTTTTGTAAATTTGTTTACACGCTGTCTGTGACTACTTTTGTGCTACAATGGCAGAGCTGAGTGATTGTGCAAAATCCAAAATAGTTACTATGTGATCCTTTACAGAAAAAGTTTGTCCACTCCTGATTTAGAAAATTCAGAGAATCAACTGAACAAAAAGCTGTCTGAGCAAATACAAATAATCCTAGTTCTACAGGGTGGACTGGGGTGGGGGATAAAACTGAGTTGTATAATCCGTTCTGTCCATGCCATCTAAAAGGGTAATTGATCTCGATAGAGTTCCAATCTCCAAAAATTAATTGAGCCTCTGAGTCCTACTCAACATAAGGCGTGTGTAAGATGCCCTGTAGTTATTTAAGTTGAATCTGCAGTCTCTATTTAGGGCAACGATATCACTTGTGAAAAAGGTAAAGAAGTGATTTGGGAAGAACACTAGATTTGGAGTCTGAAGGCCTGGGTCTGTCTGAACTCTGTGTTTTTTCGTTTTTAGATTTTAACGAAGTCCTTCTTGCAGCCTTGGTTTCCTCATGAGAACACCTCCTTGACAGATTGGGGCTGTGATTAAATAAGACATGTGTAAAACCCACCTTGCAAACATGATGGACAAATGGGGATTCTTTCACAGGGCTCTATATGAAATTTTTCCAAGTTTACATTACAGTGTTTGAAAATTGCTCTACAGAAAAGCCAACAAGATTCAAAACATGTTCATAGACTCAAAAGATTTCAAAGTTTACATGGTAACACTATGACCAGAAAACAATCAAATGCCAAGCAGACTTAAAGTTCGAGGATGAGATGATAAGAAGACAGAAAAGGCATGAGGTGAGGACAACACAAGAAAGGATGCAAGGGGAAACAGCAATAAAAGGAGACAGGAGAAAGCCCCTGTTTCCAGGTCTAAGATGGGAATGCTAGAGGGAGCGAGGAGCATAGGGGCTGGTGTAGCCGATGGCTTGAATGCGAGAAGGGAATAGTGGTTCCTCAACCTCATAAGCTCCTTCCCAGCTTGGGTTCTTTACATGTGCTACTTTTTTCCTTTCTCTGGAAACATTCTTCTTGCCTCTACCCTCACTCCCACCAACACCACAATTCCTCCCCTGAGTCTTTAGGTTTCAGCCTAATTGTCACCTTTACTGAGAAGTCTTTGTGCCATAACTTAACATCTAACATCTAACATGTCTTGAGAAAATGAAGGAGTGTGGCAGGAAGAAGTCGCACAGGCAAATGGAGAAGCTAGATATATCTGGAATGCTGAATGTTGGATATTTTAGCAACTATCACTAGGCTCATAATGCTTTTACTTTTCAGCAAGGTGTCAAATAAGCCCATAAATAATGAAGAATTGAAATGTCCATAGATTTCAATATGTATAAAGTTTGATACAATGTTCTCATCTCCTCAGAGATTTGGTTCTCAATAAGCTCCGATGAAGGCGGAGACTTTGCTAATTCCTTGTCACGTGTTAAACAGCACAGTGCCTGACACATAGTGGATGCTCATCAAATATTGACAGAACAAAGAAAAGTGGACCAATCTTAGCAAAATTTCATAGAGCACTGGTGGCACCCCTGAGGCTGCAGTTACTGCTATAGGAGCTTTGCTTTTCAAATCACAGAAGAGATGTGGCCAAAATTGTGTGGCTGGTACAGTTAGACCCACGTAGACCCAGAGTCAGACACTGTGTTCCCTGTCATGTTACTTAACTACTATGTTGTGTAAGCAGAGTAAAGCATACCTCTGCCTCAATACTGAAAATATAACTAACTTTCTTCCAATTACTTTGAACCCACCAAAGGATCACAGTGTACTCACAGATTAATTCAAACTGTTCTTAGTACTAGATTTTTGTTTTGCCAGATCTGAAATGAAGAGATCATTTTATTTACATTTTCTTCATTGATTTGGTTTTGTTTTTATTTTCCTGTAAATAGACAAAAGAAAAACACAGAGTGGTATGTATAGTGCTACTCCACACCCAACAACAAAAACCAAAGTCGCCTTTCACAAACATGTGAGTGACTTCTGGAGAACACATAAATGCTACTCTACCAAAATATGTCTCATCAAAAATCGCCCTTTCTGTATCTGTTTCCATTTTTACTCTCTGGCTCTCCCTTCCCCTTCCATATCCCTTGAAGATTTTGTCTACTGGATAGTTAACCAGTATTTCGTTGCAAACTGGAACATCTCTAGGAGTGCTGCAGTTTCAAATGTACATTTCTCCTTCACAGAACCCTGATCTGGTTCAGGTGACCACCCTTTCCCTCAGCCTTTATTTCTGAGGGGAAGCTTGAAACACCCTCAGCTTGATTAGGGTGGACTTGATTTATCTAAGGATAATTTCCTCCCCCTTTCAATCAATTTGGCCTGGGAAAAACACGTGACTCCACTCTGGCCAATGAGGTGCCAGGAAAGGTTTCCTGGAGGATTCTGGGAAATATAAACAACTCTGCAGAAACGGTTCCATAAAACAATAGTACAGGAGACTCCCATAGAAAATAGCCCTTTTAAAAAATGAATTCAGGCCTGGTGCAGTGGCTCACGCCTGTAATCCCAGCTCTTTGGGATGCCGAAGTGGGCGGATCATGAAGTCAGGAGATCGAGACCATCCTGACTAACACAGTGAAACCCCGTCTCTACTGAAAATGCAAAAAATTAGCCTGGCGTGGTGGCACGCATCTGTAGTCCCAGCTACTTGGGAGACTGAGGCAGGAGAATTGCTGGCAGAACCGGGGGGTCGGGGCAGAGGTTGTAATGAGTGGAGATTGTGCCACTGCACTCCAGCCTGGCAACAGAGTGAGACTCCGTCTCAAAAAAAAAAAAAAAAAGAATTCAGACTCTAAATCACATTAGGAAACAGACTACCAACAGAGTAAAATAGCAAACACAATAAATGGGAATATTTGCACTTCAAGAACTAAAAATAAAATAATCTGGCCAGGCATGGTGGCTCACACCTGTAATCCCAGAAGGATTACAGTCCAGGAGGTGGAGGCTGCAGTAAGCCATGATTTTGCCACTACTCCAGCCCAAGAACCAGAGCAGACTCTGTCTCAAAAAATAAAATAAGAATAAAACAATCTGAAAATATTCTAAATATATCTAAAATATTTAATGATAAGGACATACATAGCCTAAAGAAAGAGCATGGGAGAGGAAAAAATGAGATTAGCCTCTCTCTCTCTGTCTCTCTCTCTCTGTCTCTCTGTCTCTCTCTCTCTCTCTCTCTCTCTCTCTATATATATATATATATATATATATATATATACACACACACATATATATATATATATACACACACACACACACACCAAAAAAATGCCTCAATAAGTGGGTTTAATAGTTGAAGAGAACAATGAATTAGCATAGAAAACTAAGAAAGTCATCTAGAATGTAGTTCAGAAAGATAAAATGTCACAATGGTGACCATACTCGGTGGCTCATGCTTGTAATCCCAGTACTTTGGAAGGCCAAGGCAGGCGGATCACAAGGTCAGGAGTTCAAGACCAGCCTGGCCAATATGGTAAAACCGCATCTCTACTAAAAATACAAAAAAAAAAAAAAATTACCTGGGTGTGGTGGCACATGCCTGTAGGGAGGCTGAGGTAGAAGAATCGCTTGAATCCAGGAGACAGAGGTCGCAGTGAGCCAAGATCACACCATTGCACTCCAGCCTGGGCGACAGAGTAAGAATCCATCTCAAAAAGAAAGAAAGTTACAAGGATAGAGTGAGAAAAGTCAACATGTGTCTAATTAGAGTTCTAGATTAAGCAGATGAAGTAGAAAGTTGGAGAGGCAATATTCAAGTGTTAATGGCTGAAAAATTTTCCAGAAGAGAGGAAAAACATTTTCAAATTGTATAAATAGACCGAATTCAGGACAGTATAAATAGAGGCTCCAAGGTGCATGGTAATATACCTGCAGAATATCAAAAGTAAAGAGAAAAAACCTGGATGTTATCTAATAAGAAAACAAAACAGAGAGCGAAAATGAATAGTAACTAACCTGACAGTAGATTTCCAAGACACAATAACAGATGCCAGGAGCCATGAATAATATCTTTTAAACACTCAGGGAAAAACAATTGTCATCAGAGAAATCTAAATTCCAGCTAAATTACTCTAAGTTAAAAGCTAAATAAAGACAATTTCTGGCAACAGAAGTTGAGCATTGAGTGCCCACAGACTCTTGGCAAAAAAAAAAAAAAAAAAAAAAAAAAAGGTTATTATTTTATACTTTGGCAAGAAGGAAATTGACTCTAAAAGAAAAAATGAGGATCCGAAAAAACAATGGCAACCAAAGAAATCAATCAAATGCACGATCCGTCTACACAGTTGACTGGCACAGATCATAATCACAGCTAGTTGGAGATTGCTTAAAAATCAGGATGGGCTGGGCGTGGTGGCTCACGCCTGTAATCCAAGGACTTTGGAGGCCAAGGTGGGCAGATCACCTGAGGTCGGGGGTTCAAGACCAACCTGACCAACATGGTGAAACACCGTCTTTAAAAACTAAACAAATAAATAATAATACTTTTAAAAAAACAGGATGGAGGCCAGATACAGAGGCTCACACCTGTAATCCCAGAATTTTGGGAGACTGAGGTGGATGGATTGCTTGGGCCCAGGAGTTCAAGATCAGCCCTGGCAGCATGGCAAAACCCTGTCTCTACAAAAAAATATAAAAATTGGCCAGGCATGGTAGCATACATCTGTAGTCCCAGCTACTCAAGAGGCTGAGGTGGGAGAGTCACTTGAGCCCAGGAGGTCACAGTGGCACAAAGAAGTGATCATGCCACAGCATTCCAGCCTGGGTGAGACCCTGTCTCAAAAAAAAAAAAAAAAAAATCAGGATAGTGGAACTCATATAACAGACGATGATATCATAAAAGATGGAAGAGAAGAGTTCAGAAGAAAGTAAACCAGTCCTGACTTGCTCAAGAACAGAGTGGAAATATTAATCGCCTCGAGATTTTGTTAGAGAAATCATAGGGTCAAGTAAGCATTAAAAAGTAAGAATTAGTGGATGGATTTCCAAAATAGTCAACGTAGAAGTATGTTTTTACCTTCCAAAAGGAGGCGAAAGAAAATTCTGAACGCAGGTAAAAGATCTGACCAATTCCACACGAGTGAGGAAGGGAGATGAAAAAGAAGCAGAGCTAAAAAATGCAGACAAGAGGCAGAAACCAAACCGGTCAGTCTGGCAAAGAGAATGTAATATACAGAATCGCTAACTAGCTGGAGAAACGAAAAGGCAAGATGGAAACAGTGAGGGATCGTGGCAGGAAGCAGCCGTCACACCTCAGCTCGGAGAACAAAGGGAAGAAGTTGGAATTCGTAACAGTTTGGGGACAGCCTTGCAAAGCAAAACCTGTGAGAATCAGGTGATGCTCAGCCAGGTTGGAGTCCCAGAAATCAGAGTGAGGTCCCTGTGAGGCTGAGTCCCTGGCCTCTGAAGAGGGGAGGGACGCTGGGCAACAGGTGCTCCTGGCCATAAGAGAGTTTGATGAGGCCAGTTCTGAGAATCCTGAAAAAACTGAAAACTGATCTCAATTCCTGCTACTGGATGGGACTGCCACTGCCAACATGAAGACACTAACAGCTGTTTGACAGGAATCAGAATGAAAGAAAGCAGAACTAGGAAGGAACAAGTCCCTTCCTCCTCCTCCAGCCTGCAGCGGCCCAATCAGCAGAGAGCCAGACAGCAGGGCAGGCGTTGGTTTGCAGGGTCCCAGCCCAGCATCTCAGGGTAGAGGACAGCAGGTTTGGGGCTGAGAAACCAAAGCTCCAGCCCGTCCTGGACTTTGCTTCCACACACTCCCCTCCGTGAGCATTGGAACTCCCAAGACCTCCATGTTTCAACTTACCAAGATGGGGGCCTCTTTCATAAGAAATGGAGGCATTCCCATTCTCTCCCTCGAATGAGGAGACACAACATCTTGGCCGTCAGTGCTGCCATCTCCTGAAAACAGGTCACCGTCCAACTCTGGGGTGGGCTTGTTGTTCCTCACATTCAGTCACAGCCCATTCAAATAACGTGTTACCTAAAGACAAAACTATAAATTAATCTCCAGCAATACTTGCTCAAAGAAATAAAGAGAGGGAGAAGGGAGACAACAAAATACGTTCATCTGTAAACACACTCACACACACACTTGTGATGAATGCGAGAGAGTACAGGGAGTGGCTTTGGTCCCCCTTTCTCTAACTGGTTGTGAGGCTGTCATTGATGTGTACAGCTTCTTTCTGCACTGGCCATTCTGTTTCCTTTGTCCTTGGCCATGGCTTCAGCTTGGGGGTTCTCTACACAGTGACTGGAACCTTCATTCCTAAGGGGTGAGTGGCCCTGCGTTTTTGTTGTTACTGTTGTGTTCCTTCAACGTTTGTTACTAGACATGGAAGAGCTAAAGGGCTGCCCAGAGAGTCCCTGGGGCTCCCTTGCCCCACTTCATGGCAACAACCACATTTCCTCTTGGTGATTGCATGTCCGCTCCAGCCAGTAGGGTAATGCCCTTCTTTTCTGTGTGGGTCACAGAAAAAAAGTGAGGAGCTCTGGATGGTGTGTGGAGCCCCGAATCGTCAGATAGAAGTCTTAGCTTGCAACCAGTGGAACCACCATTGGTGCCCAGCTGGAAGTATTCCTCCATTGCAAAACAGATGTCCTAGAAGAGCTTAAATTCAGGACACCAGAAGCCAAACATTCTAGAAGTATGTTATTAGGTGGAACAGTGAGATTTCGGACCCATGAACACTGAGTAAAGGAGACACAGCACTGTAGGTTGAAACCCAATGAACTTACGAGATCACATATCCATCAACTAGAGAAGTGGACTTCAACTCACTTTTGTTTTTGTCCTCAGCTACAGAGGCATTCCCCCACCCCACATCCTCACACACCATCATTTAATCCATCTCACCTAGTAAAAGCTTGCTAAAAATCCAACTTTTAAAATAATAACTCCCCAGTTTGAGGGACTCTCATCTGCGGCCTCTCTGAATGCATTCATCTCTTCTGAGGCATCAGAGCCAGCCAGTGGCCATCTGTTCTCAGCAGCCAGTCCTACACATCTCTGCAGGCAGGACAGCCCAGTTGCCCATCACTACTCCTTGGAGTAAAAGAGCATGTTCCCAGCAGAGCAAAGCGGTGCTTTCCATAAGCGGGGGAAGACCTGCCACCGGTGCTCCCAGCTGCTTCATGGAAGATCCCACACATCATATTGAGTCAGCTCCGCATCGTTTCATCACCATCCCCAAGTGAAGCAAGATATCAGCGCTGAGGGCCCACGTGCTTCAGCATGAAATGTGTCACGCGGAGCCATCTCCCAGGAAAAGCCCTGCTTCGTGCCCTTCCCCTGACCTGGCCCATCAGGTTCCTCCCATTTGATGCCACATTTCAAGGACCACATATGAAGTGTGGATCCAGAACAAGGAAACGGTTTCCTCCGTGGTTTCTGGCACTCATGTCACTACTCTATAATCGTATTTCACAGTTCACGTTCTTGTCTTCTGTCTTGGTGACACTTCATCCTATCTCCTGAAAGAGAAAACATTAACCATTTCTTGATTTTCATTTTTATTCACGTGGACAAAAAAAAAACTATGGCATCTTACTGGGTTGAAGTGTCCTTTTGTCCTGCTGTCCACTGGGTTCATAGAAAAGGCAAAAATTCTGTATTTGGCTTGTAGTCTACACAGCCACCCAAAATAAGTGATAGAACCTGTTTAATTAACAATAACACCAAGAAAATAACAAATGACCATGCAGCAACCCAGCCTATTGCATCCCTTGAGAAGGTGAAAGTCCTTCGTGAAGATCATAAAATACAGGGGGAGGGTATGGGGGGCGAGTGAGGGGCTGGAGAAGGATGAAGAGGGAACAAGTATTGAGCATCAAGAGAACAATTTTAAATTTTCAAATTGAGAAGGATGGAGCCATCTCTGGAGTTTGAGTTAAAGAATACCCAGCCTAACTATTGCTTTTTGACAAGCACATACGGTGAGGGAGAGATGTCTGACTTGCAAAGCGTACATTGCACCAAAACACAGCCCCCTTAGAAACAGAAATGTGCTCTGAAGACAGTCATCCTAGCAAATGGATTCCAGCTCTCACAAAAAGAAGTTTTGCAGAAAGTATTAGGCTTCTATTTACTTCCAAAGAACAGTCTGTGATTGCACAGTATGGGTGACATCTTGAAAGAGAATGAATTGACACAGTGGTATGATCCATTTAAAAAAATGCATGGCATCTTCTTCATTGGTGCCAAGTAGGTGATGCGACTGGCCATTTGCCCTTAATCTTGGCAGTCTAAAGAACCTGAGGTGCCCTGGTGGTGATATGAGAGAGAAAAACAAAATGCAACCTCATTTCTTATTATTTCAAGCAGAAAATTGTTGTTAGAAATATAGATATTTACGATTGACAGGTCAGCCTGCCCTACAGAGTAACTAGGCTTTTTCAAGACAGCCATCAGAATCCCTTCTGCTGGTCTTTGGAGAAGGGAAGAATGGCTACGATGCCCTGCCCCAACCCTTCCTCTCCCCTCCACTACTCCCCTGGCACCCCCCAACCACCAACAACCAGAAGGCCTCCTGAGGCCCTGGTCGTCCAAGTTCACTGTCATGCACTAGCATCACCATGTGCTTCCCAGAGGAGTGAGATGTTTTGAAAACACACAGACACTAAATGATATTTATGGGTCTCTTGTTTTGCCCTTTCTGTTTGCTCCATTCCTCTTATTCAGCTCAGATCTGCTCATCAAGATAAAGCTGCCTTCCCCTCCTTAATCAAGGGACAGTGAGGGCCACCCCCACTCAACTTCTTCATCCCTGCCACAGCCACAGTTCTTTTCTGCCCACAGTCCTCATGTTGGATTGAAGCTAGGAGGTTCCTAGGAAAAAGAGCTGGAGAACAGTCCAGAAGTCAAGAAGTACACTCCTTCTAGGGCTTCTCTTCTTCCTGCATGTTCAGAATTTGTCTTTTCCCTGACTTAAAAGAATTCTGTTAAGGTACCTTGCAGTGGCTGCTAAGACTGGAAGGGAAACTTACAAGTTTGTCCTTATTAAAAAGGAATATCTCAACTCCCTGCATTTCCATGAATTTTTATTCAGCCTTCCAGCTCTGATACATTCTGAGCTTTTTGTAAATTTTTCTTTTTATTATTAAGTGCCTATGATCTGCCTGGCCTTCTGCTTTTCTTTTTGATCTGTTAAATTACACTTTTTATTTATACAACAAAGCTGAGAAGGTGGGGGAGCAGCTGGCTTTTGATGCTTTCAAAACAAAGTCATGGGGAAAATAATGGCCATCATTTATTATTACTGCTTTTATTATCAAAACACTTGGCCATGACTTGGCTCTTGCCAATGACGGAAGCTGGGTAGGGGCAGTGCTGAGACATCAGCTCTGTCAAGGAGGCTGTGTCACTGAGCTGGGCCGTATCTCAACACTGGTTCCTTCTCCCCTTGGAGACAGGACTGGTAGAAAGCTGAGGTCATGTGTGCCAGGAAACGCTTTGTCACACCAAGGCCACCTGATGGTTCCTTCACAAGCGCCTCACCTGCAGATCCGGGTGTGTTTGTGGTGTTCTTTGTCTCCAGATACTGTCTGGAAACTGAAGGGAAGGCTAATCAAGGACAGGTCTGGATAGAACGGGAGATGCAAGGACCAAGCGTCTAGTTTGGGGCTGCCCCGGTCTCACTGGTGCCTGGGTTACCTTGGAGCACTTCCATTGTGGTTCACAATCAATCCAAAAATCAGGAAAATTCTCATTTTCTTTTTTCCAGGTCTTCTAAGAGCTACAGATTCGAACAGATGCTGCATCTGTCCGACGTGCAGGTTGTCACCTGTGACAGAGAGGAAAGGCAGGACGGGGACAAAGACCAGGCCCTCACAATCGGTCGAGGAAATTCTCTCGTCTTCATGCTGGCCTCTGACCCTTGTGTCGCTGCGTTTCCGTGAGTGCCAGCAGTTTTAATTACAGGTTTACAAAGCTAAGATCTTCAGGAAGCGGCTGGTCCTTTCACTAAGTCATGACTATTACAACAAACAGAAAGTGACAATGTCTTCTAGAGACTAGACCAAGAAGTGTCACTTCCAAAAAATACATTGTGCCAAAGCACAGCACCCTTGAAAATAGGAGTGTGCCAGGGAGAAGGCTTTGAAGACAGTGATCCTGGCAAGGTCTGGGTCCTTGACGGACTCCAGCTCTCACAAAAAGATGTTTTGGCGGAAGGGTTTAGATTTCCATTTACTTCCATTATTGTTACGAGACAGCCTCATAGCCTATTTTTGCCTTTTTTTTTTTTTTTTTTTTTGCATTTCATACTGATTAGTTGGCTTTTAAAGAAAGAATTGGGTTGTGTGCAAAGATATGAAGAGAAGAGAAACAGTTGGATTTTTGTAATTCACTACCAACTCCCGGACTTGAGCTGTTAGTTTTGTTTCCCTAACAGGATTTTATTACACAAACAATGGCGTTTCTTTTCCTTAAAGCACATTTGTGATCACATAACCCAATGAGTCCATTTACCATGTAGGAAACTGGACACAGGAAAGAGGGCTGCTCCAGTCCCCATTTGAAGAATGGGGTTCAGAGCAACCCTAGGCTCCCACCAACAACAGAGTTGAAATGGGGTGTTTATTTATCCATTGCACACTCTGCCTCCCCTTCACAGACCGTAGGGTTCTTCTGTGGGAAAGGGCTGCTGGGATGATGAGATGCACACAGCGTTATGAGGGTGACTTCTTTTTTGCTTTGGGAAAGGTTGCCCACACAAAACTTCCGAAAGTTCAGCGTGTGTTCCTTCAATATGGGACATGAAGGTCATAGGAACATCGCCTTCAATGTTCTTTCCTGTTGATGCATTTTCCCGTTCTTTCTCGTGAACCACACGCTGCTGTAGACGTGCTCCACCTGCCTCCCTCGCAGACCAGGTCCCGCCAGCCCCCAGCCTGTAGCCAGTCCAGAGTCCAGCACACAGTAGCACCCACAATACCTGTTGCACTGACCCTTCCTGCTCTTCCGGCCTCTTCCTGAAGCCTCTTCATCTCCCCTTGCCATCCATATTCACCTGTGCCCTCCGTTGGCTGGTGGTGCCCTCTGATCTAGAGACCCACGGGGACAGGGGAGCTGTGTGACCCCCCAGGTCAGTACTGAGAGCCTCTGCTGCCCCTTTGTAACACACCTTACCCAAAAACAGAGATTTTGACTGAGGAATTCCAGACACCTCTGGAGAGACCTCATATATGGAACCTTCTCAGTGTATTTCATGAACTGTGTACTTTCCAGCCTAAATGTTCTTCCCAACTCAGGCACTCCCAAACTGAGAAGCTCCAGGGAATTTAGAAATAGCCTAGAACCTGAAGCCAAGAAGACCAACATTGCAATCCTAAATCTGTCTTTTCCTGAGCATCTTCCCTGGGCAAATTCCACTCAGTTTCCTCATCCGTTAAGGAATAACTTTATCTGCATTACAGAATTTTGAGGAAAAATAAATGAGCTGCTGTCACACATAGTTTAGAGAACTAAGAATGAAGCAGTTTGAATAGGAATTACTGATACAGAATTTCTAGCACTTAGCAGTGCTGGCTGCTAACTGGTTTTTTTTGGTGGGGGGGGCGGGGGTTGTTTTTTTTTGGTTGGATGAGGGAAGATCCAGGCCAGTGAAGATGACCTTCACAGCCAAGATGACTGATAAGGTTAGGATTGCTAAGCTTCTGATCTCAGTCCATCTCCGAGGGGTGACTTGGGAAATCTCCTGCAACCTCCCTATTTGCTTCAAATTGATCTGGCGAAAGATGGTAAAGTGTAGGGATATAAAGACCTGCAAAAGGAGGCGCCATGAAGAAGGTTCACTCTGCAGCCTTAAAGAGGCCCAATTTGTAACAGAGAAGCTTGCAGCCCCATGTATGAACTGAGAGGTTCACCAAGCAACGCAATAAAAAACCAGCTCCTCTAGCCGGGAGCGGTGGCTCACGCCTGTAATCCCAGCACTTTGGGAGGCCGAGGCAGGTGGATCAAGAGGTCAAGAGATCGAGACCATCCTGGTCAACATGGTGAAACCCCGTCTCTACTAAAAATACAAAAAATCAGCTGGGCATAGTGGTGCGTGCCTGTAATCCCAGCTACTCAGGAGGCTGAGGCAGGAGAATTGCCTGAACCCAGGAGGCGGAGGTTGCAGTGAGCCGAGATTGCGCCATTGCACTCCAGCTTGGGTAACAAGAGCCAAACTCCGTCTCAAAAAAAAAAAAAAAAACAGCTCCTCAAAGTTTGTAGCCACAGATGTAGGGCTCTGGCAGGAAATGGTTAGGGAATGGTTAGGAAATGGTTAGGGAATGGTTAGGAAATGGTTAGGGAATGGTTAGGAAATGGTTAGGGAATGGTTAGGGAATGGTTAGGAATGGTTAGGAAATGGTTAGGGAATGGTTAGGGAATGGTTAGGAAATGGTTAGGGAATGGTTAGGAAATGGTTAGGGAATGGTTAGGAATGGTTAGGAAATGGTTAGGAAATGGTTAGGGAATGGTTAGGAATGGTTAGGAAATGGTTAGGGTTGTGTCACCTTCTTTTACTTTCTAAAATATTCTAGAAAAATGGCTTATGTTTTATCCTTGCTGTAGATAACTGTGGTCCTATAAACTTCATGGGATCAGCTTATAGTATACAAGGTATTGTCATAATTAATGCTTGTGACACTCTTTCTTGACAGAGAAACTTTAGAATACTACTAATAATAATGGTTCACAGTTACCCAGAACTCA
Source organism: Saguinus oedipus (assembly GCA_031835075.1). NCBI lineage: Eukaryota > Metazoa > Chordata > Mammalia > Primates > Cebidae > Saguinus > Saguinus oedipus. The sequence goes on along the minus strand of CM063172.1, from coordinate 168,972,770 downwards.
CCACGTGCCCGCCACTGTAGTGAGCACTTGATATACAATACGTCACCCACTTCCTTTCTGACACAGATGCCCTAGTCACATGTGAGATAAGAGTCTTTCAACATGGACATCACAAATGGATTTTCTCCTTGCAGACTGGCTTCCTCCAAGTTAGAAGAAAATTCTTTTCTTACTAATGTGGGAAGTTCCACCCTCTCCAATATCAGATGACCAAGAGAGCCCTGGCATCTCCATTCATACTGGCCGGAGCATGCCCATGCCCTTTGAACTGTCCCTCTCCCTGTGGTCTCTGTGATATCATGCAATCATGTGATTGCTGTTTTTGGTTCATCCGAATGGGTTCTGTTTACAATGTCAGCACAGGCCAATCAGCATGGGCAACACTTCTTTTCATAAAAAGGAATTTCAGAAACTGTGCTTTTAAGAGAATTAGATGAGACAACGCATGTAAAGCTCTGAGCATGGTGCCTGCCCAGGGGAAGGGGTTGGATGGTTTGAGAAGTACCAGAGTGCTCGCCTGTGAGGGCCGCCGTAACAGTGAGCCACAGACCAGGCGGCTTAAATGGCAGAAATGTACATCTCCCTGTTCTGGAGGCTGGAAGTCCAATATCAAGGTGTCAGCAGGCTTGGTTCCTTCTGCGGCCGTGAGACAAGGCTCTGTTCCAGGACTCTCTCCTCGGCAGGTAGATGGCTGGCTTCTCCCTGCGTCTTCACATCCTCTTCCCTTTATGCATCTTTGTGCTCAAATGTCTAGTTTTTGTAAGAACACCAGCCACCCTAACAACCTCCCTTTAACCCAGACAGGATCCTTCTGTAACGATCCTATCTCCCAGTAAGGCCACAATCTCAGGTACTGGGGACTCCAAAACATAAATAAGGTTGGAGATAGGTGGGCACGTAAATCCACCCACTGCCAAGGGGCTGGTGTCACCGCACTGTAGTCAGAGAGTTTGCTGCAGGAACAGGGGGCTAGGCAGCCGGCCGAGCAAACAGGCAAGGCAAACAGCCTGAAAGCTGGCTGGGGACCAAGTCCTCAAGGGCTTTAAGTGCTGATGAGGACAACAGGGGCGCACAGAGGATGAGCCCCTCACCCAGTGCTGCCTGAAGTCTACCAGAGAGGTGGGGTAAGGACAGCCTACGACTTGAAGCAACAAAGAAGCCTCAGGGCTGGGCCAGAATTAGCCTGACCCAACCATGGAGTAGAGGAGCCTCCGTGGAAACCCAGGAGGTTCTCCAGCTCCCTCATGCAGATGCTGCCAGAGTACCAACCCTTCAGGAATCATCAAGAGAGGCGGCATTACTGCCGTCAAGCTGGATCCTGCCCTCTGGGGGTTACGATCCGGTAAGGCATATGTGTGTGTGAAAAAAAAATCGTGGAGTCAGACCCGATGTGTCTCAAGAGAAAATCAGACAGAATAATAGGAGGGCTCAGGAAAAGGCAGCATATTCATTTCGGGGCTGCAGTAACGTATTACCACAAACAGCTGTGGGCTAGAAGTCCAAAGTCAGGGGATCTGCTGGCTGGGTTCCCCGGGAGGCTGTGAGGGAGAGCATGTCCAGGCCTTCTCCTGGCTTCCCCCATGCTCCTTGGCTTGTAGATGCATTGGTTCCGTCTCTGCCTCTGACCTCACATGCCCTCCCCTCTGTGAGTCTTCTCCTTTGTTATTTTAAGGACACCCATCACTGAATTTGAGGACCACCCTGAGCCCGGATGATCTCATCTCAAAATTCTTACCTGAATTATGTCTGCAAAGACTATTTCCAGATGAGATCACCTGCACAGGCACTGTGGGTTAGGACTTAGACATATCTTTCTAAGGGACATGGTTTGAGCCACTGTAGGCAATTAACCTCATTGAGAGAAAGGGGAGAATTTGGGGATGAGGGGCAGGGAGCATTCTGAGTTGGCCCTTGTGGGGAGAGGCATGATTGGGCCTTTGGATAAGAGTGGAAAAAACTTTTCATTAGAGGGACAAGAGGGGTGAATGCCCAGAGGCACAAAGCACCCTTTACCCACGGAAGACAGCAGCCATAGCAGAGGAAGGGCTGAACTGGATTTCACATCGGCCCATCCCTTCCTCTCTGCTCTGTAAACTACTCCCATCATCCCCAGTGATCGACACTGAGTTAAATAACACAACAGAAATGCTGAACAAGAATGCCCGTCCCCTCCATTCCTGCAGAGCAAGTCCAGCTTGGCCTAGTCCTGAGTTATGTCACTCCAATCCCCACACAAACATGTGTGCTCAGTCAAAAGCATCCAAGACATTAGCACAACCCAGGAATAAGCATCTCCTTGCATCTCAACTTTGGTGCTTTGAGAGTTAAAAGTACTCTATTAGGCTGGGTGCGGTGGCTCACGCCTATAATCCCAGCACTTTGGGAGGTGGATCATGAGGTCAAGAGATCGAGATCATCCTGGTCACCATGGTGAAACCCCGTCTCTACTAAAAATACAAAAATTAGCTGGGCATGGTGGTGTGTGCCTGTAATCCCAGCTACTCGGGAGGCTGATGCAGGAGAATTGCTTGAACCCAGGAGGCGGAGGTTGCCGTGAGCCGAGATCGTGCCATTGCACTCCAGCCTGGGTAACAACAGCGAAACTCCATCTCAAAAAAAAAAAAAAGTATTCTATTATGAAGACAAACCTTGGTATAGTAAGAAGGAGACTTCAGCAGTGGCATGGGATTGTGTAAGAAGGGGATAATAATTCCCACTTCTCAGGTTTATGGTAAGGTATAAAGAAGATAAATTTGTAAAATGTGTAACAGAGAGTCTGACCTATGGGAAGGCCCCAGTAATGGTAGAGAGGGGAAAAGAGAGGGCTTGGGAGACTCTTACACTCTCATTTGTCGTTGTGTCCCTTCACTAGAAAGGTTTTAGGAAGACTAGTCCAAAAAAGTTGCCACAGGGTACAGGGTGGAAAGGCACAGCGTGGCCTCGTCATGAAAGAGCTTAAACATCAGCCTAAGGAATTTCTACTTTTTCTGAAGCTAATGGGAAGCTGATGCCACAAAAATCAGTGAAGTCGATGTCTTGTGCCAGATTAATATGATGCAAAGAGTTAACAATTACTTGGTGCATTTGGGCCATGTCAATAACTGATAGATCACATGCAACTTTTCCTGCTCTTTGCAAAGTAGTCCAGAGCTTTGCAGAATGTCATGTTATTATCTAACTAATGGGAGACACACATTTCTTTTGCCACCAAAAGATAAGGCTGACATGGTCTTTAGAAAAGTCATGTTTGCAAAATGAGCCATCCATCCTGGCTGGCAAGATCATCCTTCTCAACCAGTCATTTGGTTGCTAGTCATTTTGTCACCCACTTATGCTCTGACTGTTAAAATTTGTTAATTTCTTTTTTAAAACCCACATTGAGTCAGACTGTTAACTCTGTCGTGGGCATTTCCACCGCTCGACACAGAGCTTCTTAGCAACAGTGGAGGTGGGACTTTTGGCAAATGCTGTTTATCCATCTTTGAAATGAGACATTCATTGCAAATGAATTTAAAATGAAATTCCTGTAAAAAGCATTTTTTTTTAAATCAGTGATCGTTTTTGCCTTTTTATTTTTCACTTGCCCATAACTTTCTGGAAATTTCTACTTCGGGCTGAATTTTCTCATAATTGTTTTCAGTGTAAGTTTGCTTTGTTTTTAATTAATGGAAAGTTTAAGGGGAAAAAATCCCTTTGGTAACTTTTAAGTTATGAGAATATTTTTTTAAATACACTTTTTCCAAGTAAAAGAAACCTTTGAACATTTTTTAAAAATCAAAACATTTGCATTTGAGATCTATACTGGACCCCAGGTAGTGGCTCTCGGTATCGTCTTCACTGTGGAACCCCTTAACAAACTTTTTAAATTACTGATTCTTCCTGTTCCTTAGAGAGAGATTTGCTCTTCACTATCTCTCGTAGCAACAAACCTCCTGCCTGGCTTTGGACAAAGCATTTCTCTATATTCTTGTGGCCATCAGAGAAAAAGAGAGAAACTCTGGGGAAAGAGCCATTGTTCTGGTTCTGTGGCCACCTTTTCCCATCATTCGGGATCTTTTCTGAGCTTTTATAAAAGTTTTTACAAGTAAATTTCTCTACCAAGGGCAGCTAGGATAGAATTCCAAAATGGACCACAGAGAAAACCATCCTCACCCACAGAGGAAGTATGTCCTCCCTTCCCATCTGGGTAGAGCCTGGTACATAAAGTCCCAGAAACCAGAAGGTGACTCTGCCTCCTCCTCCCTTCTGATTCTTGGGGCTGATGGATCTCCTGCCATTTGATGACGATCCATCACTGTCAGCTGCAGAGCTGTAGCCAAGCATGCTTCATGCTCCCAGATGGGCCCTACCAGAATTCATCCAGTCCATGAGCCTTTACTGAATGCCAACTATACGCAAGGCCCTTTGGAGAGGAGATCAACATTAACAGGACACAGCCCTGCCCTCATGGGAAGACAGTCAAGCAGACCACCGCAGGGGACACCCCTGGACTTCACCCCCTCCCTTGTTCAAGGACCTGAGCATCTGAAAGTCACAGGAAAGTTTTTTGATCACTATGAAAGTGTAACACGTTCACTGTAAAATAATTTGGCAATTTTATACCAAAGCAAATAGTACCACGGGGTAGATTCCAACACAGACAAATGTTAGTTGCAAATTTATTGTAAATATGAGGAGAAAACGTAAAACTAAGCAAGTTTCGTCTCAAGTTAAATTGCTCTGTGAATTAGGAAGACACTGCCATTCTTGTGTTTCACACCAGAACACTGCTGCTGAGCTGAGGAATACCAGGCAGGGCTCCCAGGAAGATGTCTGAGGATCCTCTGGTCTTAGACAGTCACACTCACGCCAAGCAGGTCCCTTGATTGCCACAGAAGAAACTCAGGCTTCTGTGTGATTGTGTGTCTCAGGCAAGGCTCCTTTTTCAGGGGAAAAAGTGGTTTCCCTGTTGAGAAAAAGCAGTACAGGAAATATTTATGTATTTTACTAATTTAATAAGCTCTGAGTAAAATGATTAAATCTTTGCATCTAGAGACCATTGCCAAAATGTGTGCAAGTTCTTGGAATCTGCCTTCTTTAAAGCTTTTAATCCTATCATGACAGAAACACAACAAACAAACAATAGTGTGCAGGAAGGCAGACTAACTACAGGGCTGAAAACCTGCAGGAAGATGTCCACTCGGGACTCTTGTGGGGACCTAGGCAGCATCCCACCAGTCTCCTCATGTTGACTTCTGCCCATGGGGTGCAGCGTCTCTGGGATTTGATGTTTGCATCTGGCCATCTTTCTTGACAACTCCACTTGGAGGACTGCATTGTTAACACTGTCTCACTGTTTGTTCCCAGGTTAGGCTTTTCATACTTCCTTTTTAAAACCCTGTCTTCTCTCATCCATGGCCAGCAGGAGGGCTCCATCTCCTGCCGGGATGGCTCCAGCGCTTCTTGGAAAAGGCTGTGGGAAGTCTCCCTTCTGGCTGGCTTCAAAAGCTTCTCCCATAAAAGCTGAGCAAAGGTCTTTGTCAGACTCATTTGGAAAAAGGCTCCTCGGACATGAGTAGTAAGTAGATTCTAGAACACAATCTGTTGAGTTTGTAAATTAATCCATGTTTTTGGACTTAATGCAAACATCCTCAATCCCTGTTCTCAGATGTCCTAGTTATCTGCAGAATTCCCCTTTGGTTAGGAAGTAGGTTTTTCATGTCTATCTGATAACCTGGCTTTTTATTTGAAATGCCTCCAATGATAGAAAACAGGAACTAAGTGACTTTCATTTAAGGAAGCAAAACTCCTATCTGCCTATCACATTCTAGAGAGTTTAAAAATGAGAAGAAGGAAAACAGCCGCCAAAAAAAAATGTAATTTCCTCTTAGACAATTATTTCTGTATAGGAACTTGAGCAATCACACTCGAGAAGGTGAGGGTTTTGTCCCACTTGAGTGGATCGGAAGTATGCAAACCGACGCCCTCCTGATGCTGTGTGGCTGGCCCACAGCTTTGTGTGGTCCCTGGATGCAAAGATTTGAGTTTCTGTGTCAACTGCCAGCTCCAAACTTTCTGGAGCTTTCCTAGTCTCTGCCTTCAGTGATTCTGACTTGAGTGTCTACTGCTTTCAAACGACCTGCCTGCCTCTTCCCTCTGTCTATGTGTACATATATATATGTACACATGGATGTGTATTCCTATATAAATATGTATATTTATAAGCTAAATTGTGTCTCCCCAAAATTCCTCTATGGAAGCCTTAGCCCTTAGCACCTCAAAATGTGACTGTCTGGAGGGAGGCTCTCAAAGAGGTGGTGGAGTTAAAGTGAGGCGGTTAGAGCGGGTTCTACTCCAGTACAACTCATGCCCCTATGAGAGGGAATGTGGTCACAGAGAGACCCAGGAACGTGCACACGGAGGGAAGATTAAGGCGGGACACAGTGAGAAGATGGCCGCCTGCAAGCCTAGGAGTGTGTCCTCAGAGAAACCAACCCTGCCCGTGCCTTGGTCACTCCTAGACTCCAGGACTGGAAGGAACCCATTTTTGTTGTTTAAGCCATCCGGTCTGTGGTGTTTTTGTTACGGCAGCCCCACCTGACGTGTGTGTGTGTGTGTGTGTGTGTGTAATATGAGGAACTGATAAAAGTTGGAGTGGTTAGTCACAAGGCAAAGCCTCCGCCATGAATTAATTCTAGATTGCTGAATCACGTGGCTGTTGCTCAGTAGAAGCCCCTTGTCTACACTGTCGAATGAAACGTCTCACCCCTCCCGACTCTGTTCGGAACAGTGTGACAGGGCTCTTCCTGGTCACAGCCCAACACACACTCCACAGCATCCTCCTGAGAACCTTGGCTCGCTCATTTGCACTAAAGAACCATGAACATTTCCAGAAGAGTTAATGTGAATCCCAACTGTTAGGATTCAGATATGCCTGTTGACAGCAGCTAATAACTGGAAAGTGGAAAGGACGGGGCCATGTCCATTTTCCAACTCACCTCATACCCAGTAAAGCTCCATGCACCTTGTGGGCACTCAAAAATATTTATTGACTGAGTACAAATAATAATAAAATTAAATTTTCAGAAGTATCTCAGTTCAACTCCTTGAGTACCCAAAGAATGTCAGTCTTTTTTGGAATTTGTGAAAGTTCTACTCAAAGTCCTGGATACTCCACCCTTCAGTTTTACATCCTCAAAATTCCCTTATATGTCATTTGCATCCATAAGCACTGACTATTTTAGCATCCACCACTGAATGATTTTTATTTTACATCTCTCTAGTCTATTTTAAACTTTATTATCTTAAGCACACTAAAAAAACGCATCATGGGCTCACTGTGAGAAATACTATTATCAGTAGCTCACTAAGATGCTTTAAAATAAAGCTGGGTTGCTTCCACTGAGAATGAGACTAACTCAGTGCTTTTTTTTCTTTTTTTTTTTTAAGACAGAGTCTCACTCTATTGCCCAGGCTGGAGTGCAGTGGCACAATCTCAGCTCACTGCAACCTCCACCTCCTGGGTTCAAGCAATTCTCCTGCCTCAGCCTCCTGGGTAGCTGGGACTACAGGCATGCACCACCATGCCTGGCTAGTTTTTTGTGTTTTTAGTAGAAAAGGGGTTTCGCCATATTGGCCAAGCTGGTCTCGATCTCCTGACCTTGTAATCCACTCACCTCGGCCTCCCAAAATGCTGGGATTACAGGCAGCCACACCAGCCAAATTAGTGTTTTTTTTTTTGTTTTTTTTTTTTTGAGACAGGGTCTCACTCCGTCACCAGGTGCCAGGCTGGAGTGCAGTGGGGCGACCTTGGCTCACTGCAACCTCCACCTTCCGGGTTCAAGCAATTCTCCTGCCTCAGCCTCCCAAGTAGCTGGGGCTACAGGCACACGCCACCATGCCCAGCTAATTTTTTTGTATTTTTAGTAGAGACGGGGTTTCACCATGTTGACCAGGATGGTCTCAATCTCTTGACCTCGTGATCCGCTCACCTTGACCTCCCAAAGTTCTGGGATTACAGGTATGAGCCACCGTGCCCGACCCAAATGCTTTTTAAAGTTGCATTTGTGATGCATAGCAATGTTATCGTGGGGGAACATGTGCAAAAGTCACAGTAACAATTTACGGGGTCACTATGTGTTTCAGGCATCTGTGGCTGAATAATAACCGCCCCAAAACTCAGTCTCCTAAAACACCATCAGTTTCTGATTTAAGAGATTCTGTAGGTTGGCTGGGCAGTTCCACTGTTGGTTTCACCTGGGCTCACTCAGATGACAACATTCAGGATCGCCCAAGACAGCCTTACACACATGTCTGAGAGTTGGTGTTGGCTGTGGGCTGGGCACCTTGTCTCTCCTCCACGTGGCTTCTCATCCTCCAGGAAGCTAGTCTGGCTTCCTCACACGTCCATCTCAGGGCTGCATTCAAATGGGCAAAGGTGGAAGCTTCAAGGCCATTGGAGCACAACATCCTTTTTTCTACATTCTACAAGTCCTGAGGGCAGCCCCACACAAAGTGGGGAAGTAGACTCCATGTCTTGATAGAAGCTGCCACAGACTATGGCCACATTTCATTAACCACAAGATTGCAGCAGATTCTTTTTTTTTTTTTTTTTTTTTTTTGAGACAGAGTTTCGCTCTTGTTACCCAGGTTGGAGTGCAATGGCGCAATTTCAGCTCACCACAACCTCTGCCTCCTGGGTTCAGGCAATTCTCCTGCCTCAGCCTCCTGAGTGGCTGGGATTACAGGCATGCACCACCATGCCCAGCTAATTTTTTTGTATTTTTAGTAGAGACGGGGTTTCCCCATGCTGACGAGGATGGTCTCAATCTCTTGACCTCGTGATCTACCCGCCTCGGCCTCCCAAAGTGCTGGGATTACAGGCTTGAGCCACCGCGCCCTGCTGATTGCAGCAGATTCTAAGTCACCTCAGCTCTCTCACTTTGTGAGTGAGAAGGGGTAAGTTGGGGAAGTAGTGCTCCTGAGATGGTGCTCCTCAATGGAAGGACACTGAGCCCCAGCTTCCCAGCCAGGCGGAGAACGTACCTGCTGCTTGTAAGATTGCCCAGTGCCTATGGTTACAGTGGAAAAGGATCCCATTGTAACACTGACAGATCCGTTGACCCCGAAAACGGTGGCTGAGATCACTGGCTCAGCTGCATGTTGGAATTCTCTGGAGAATGTTTTTAAATCCTGAAATCCTGTCTTCAGAAATTTCCATTTCACTGGCAAAAGATTAGGCACGGGCATTGATTATTCTTAAAAAGCTCCCTAGCAGATTCTCACTTGCAGCTAAGTTTGAGAAGGACTGATATTTAAACTTTAAACTGCCTTTTCTCAACTGGCAGAGAGATTCCACTAACGCCTTATTAATTTACTCTGTTGAGCTGGTCATTTGTGTGTGGTGAACATGCGTCATGAAAGGATGTTACACACACCACACAAACACACACACACACAATGTTCTTGTAGGTAGTGGTCAAGGAAGCTCACCTTCAAGTGTTTAGGGATTTTCCAAAGGGCATTTGTGAAGAGCTGAGCTCTCCTGCAAAAAACAGATGCCCTGTGGACATACAGCTGGCTTTTAGGTTCAAGACAGGGCTGTGCACCTGGTGATCTATTTGGCTTCCTTAACCCAGGCCACTGGAAGTGAGTCACCGATAGGGGAATACCACATTTATTTGAAAAGATTTAGTAAAATTAGCAAAGCCTCTGCTGAGTTAGGTCTCCAGACTCTAAGTGAGCCAAGCAGTCGACACCTTATCTCTTCTGTTTAGCCACCTAGTAAGAGGTCTTGGGCTTATTCTCAATATAAAAGTGTGAAGGATTCCTGTGGAGTAGCCCTCAGCTTTTGTCTGGGAAAACAGGCTTAAGAACAGCAATCAGAAGCAGAAATGTGTCCAAATGTCCAAAAAGCAGAAGGTCAGCGTCAGGCAGGGTGCCTGTTTTACTCATTCTTAAAAGTGGATATTTGTGTACTTCATACTATGCCCCCTGGGCTTGTCTCAGGGTGTAAGAATGAATTTCTCCAATTTAAAGACCTACAGTCTAATTTCAATGGACAAGATAAATGTAAAAGCTAGCAAAGAATCATCAAATAACCTAGTGATTATTAAAATGCCATTAAATAAACTACCCCAAAGCCAGGAAGCAGGAATCTATAAAATGCATTTTACTTATTCCTTTTTCATGATACAGCAGGTCCTCAAATAACATAGTTTTGTTCAATGTCATTTCGTTACATTGATGAAAAACAATTTCTTCCTGGCCGGGGCCGCTCTCAGTGTGGAACTTGCATCCCCAGCGTCCACATGGATCTCCTCTGGGTCCCCTGGTTTCCTCCCACATCCCAAAACTGTGCCATTAGGTGAATTGGTTTGTCTACATGTTCCCAAGGTGAGTGAGCATGGTTGTACGTGTGAGTGTGCCCTGTGACGGGGTGGCAACTGAGCTGCCAGGACAGCCTCTTGTCACCCCTGACCCTGACCTGGAATGAGCGGGTAAATAATTATTTTCCTTGTTTTTATTCATCTTTCCTAAATGTATGTATAGCTCACACTTATTTCAATGTCTAATATTCAAAGTGTGCTGGGTTTTTATTTAGAAGTTCAGGGCCGGGTGCAGTGACTCACACCTGTAATCCCAGCACGTTGGGAGGCTGAGATGGGCGAATCATGAGGTCAAGAGATCGAGACCATCCTGGCCAACATGGTGAAACCCCATCTCTACAAAATTTACAAAAAAAATTTAGCCGGATGTGATGGCAGTTGCCTGTAATCCCACCTACTCAGGAGGCTGAGGCAGGAGAATCGCTTGAACCCAGGAAGCAGCCATAGGAACTTTACTCTTGTTTACATCATCGATTGGCCTATGGGAAAGCTGTTTTCATTATACATTGATTCTCTCAGAGCCACGTTGATTCTCGTAGAGTCACGGTTTCCAAGAACCTATAGATGATGTTAAATGAGGTCTTACTGTCCTTCCACAGTCATGATTCAAAGTGTGGCCCTCAGACCAGCTGCCTCAGTGTCACTCATTAGAAATTCACATTTTCAGGCCTCTCCCCAGACCTGCTGAATCATAAGCTCCAGGGTGGAGGCCATGGCCTGGGTTTGAATGAACCTCCAGGTGATTCTGATACACGACCAGGTTGGACCAGGTTGGAGCAGCACCGCACTGCACATTTGAGAAATGGCTGTCATTGAGATTTCCAGAAGATTTCCCAGAGGCTACAACTCACAGAAAGGACCTCTGGGCCCAGTGTTCCAGTCAACATATATGAACTTAGGAAAGATACAGGAATTTTCAAAAATATGTATCATGGGCCAGGCACGGTGGCTCACGCCTGTAATCCCAGCACTTTGGGAGGCCAAGGAAGGAGAATCACGAGGTCAAGAGATCAAGACCATCCTGGCCAACATAGTGAAACCCCATCTCCACTAAAATACAAAAAAAATTAGCTGGACGTGGTGGCACATGCCTGTAGTCCCAGCTACTCGGGAGGCTGAGGCAGGCAAATGCTTGAATCCAGCAAGTGGAGGTTGTAGTGAGCTGAGAGTGCACCACTGCACCCCAGCCTGGCGCCTGGCGACAGAGCAAGACTCTGTCTCAAAAAAAAAAAAGCAAAATATGTATCATGCTTTCTAGTGTCTCATATAATGTTTTGTGACCCAAAAGCAGAAGGAGAAATCTTGTGATTCTTTTTTCTGTAGGAAGAGCCCAGGAGGCTGCATCAGGCTTGCAAAAATCACATGGTTTCCCTTGTCCCTCTGCCCAAAGTCTTTTCACGTAGAAGATGACACTAGCTTTAAACTCTTCCCTGGGACTGGTCTTAGGGTCTAAATCAGAACCAGTCTGGAGTAGTGTCTCAGGAAGGCAACGACTGCCAGGAAAACAAAGCACTTGACACATCCGACCAGACAGGGCTAAGAACTTCCTAAATGGTTGGTAGCTGAACCTGGGTGAAAAGGTGACAATAAGATGAAAAGCCGCCAGTGAGCACCGTGCCCTGAACCCTGACAAGCTGGCTCCCTCCCGCCAGATGAGAGTTTGTCTTCAGGCTGGAGACCCCCTCTCTGCTTCCCCGGCAGGAGCTGCGTGCCTAGTGGTCACACTCCCCAGCCTCCAGGAGCAGGGGCCACCTTGGGAGGCCATCACTAAAAGATTTTCTTAAGAGACGCCAAACAAGGCACAGTATTTGAAAAAGGGACCACACACATTCAAAATAACAAATACTTTTCTTTTTTAAAATTTACACAGGGAGGTAAAAGCCCTGGATAATTTTTTTCATATGACAAATGAAAAGAGTGCTCAGTAAAAGAACTAAAGTCAACTACAGTAAATATATCTTTAAAAGGCACTTTAACACCATGGGGCCAACCAAGCATTTTTCCACCATTTCTACTTTTTTGGTTCAGATTTTTACAAATGCTGCACATGTAGTTCAAATGCTGCACATGAATTTTGTAGACTGCTAATAAAGAACCTCAACTTTCATAGTTTCCTCATTGTTTCTTCAAAGAAATAATCTACCAAATCATACTGTAGTTAACTGATGTTCAGGGTTGCTGACATGCCTTTTTTGACCTCATGTTTTCTTTGTGCAATTTTTCAGGCCAAAATATCAACAGAAAGAAAAGATTCTTTAGTTCTTAAAGTGATAAACGCAACTAAGCTGAAGCACTGTCGGGTCCCGCGGTATTTGTCTCATCAGCCATACAGCTTCTAATCACCTCATCTCAGGATGCCTTGTTTTTAATTCTTCATCTTGATCTCAATAAGTGGAGAAGGCAGTTTAAAAAGAACATTTTGTTCTAGCCTTTCTTATTTTTTGATCCAGCTTTTGAAAACACAGAGTTCTTCAAATATTATTTTATGCTGAGCCTATTTTGTATTCTAACACAAAGGTAAATTAATAATCACAAAGATCTGAGGGGCAGATTTGAAATGTCTGCTTCCACCGCTGCAGAAATGCAGGCATTTGTGGAGACAGCAAATTATTTTGCAAGATGTGATGATGCTTGGCATTATTTCAGGGATGCCAGGGGCTCAGCAAACCTCTGACAAGTTCGCTTTTCCTGCCAGGAAAAAAAAAAAAATGACCCTGGATTTACTGTAGCTGAGACTGAGTCGTTGCCTGAATCTGTGAGCCCAGGGCCTGGGGAGAGGTGAGAATGTCTCTTCCAGGCACATCTTCCCCACCCACAGACTTTCCTAGAAGTTTCTTAGAGGACAGGCAGGCAAAGAGTTTTATTGCTAATTCGCTACAACCAAAGTCACCGCATAAAAGACTTAGCAGTCCGGGTACTTTGCAGATTACTGAATCCACGACCGTCATTTAAAATGAGCACCGACTCCTCAGCCCCCTGAATCCTTTAATGTAAGTCCTCCTCTGTCCCTAGACAGTGAGGGACATGGCTGGGGGGACATCCAAACCTCCCAGGGCAGACAGAACTAGGGAGTCTAAGGTGAGAACAATGAATGGTAAGACTTTGGTCCCTGGAGAGTGGGAGGTGAGAGGCAGTTCAGGTGTGGTCGAGCCCTCCTGATGGATTCACTGACAGAAGCTGCCACTCAAGTCCACCTGCCACTCAAGTCCACCGAAGGCGGGGCCTCCTTACTCACTACAGAGCTAATGAGTCCACATTGGTATTAGCGTAAGCCAGAGGTGTGGGCAGGGAGAGGATGTCTCCATCTCAATCAAATTCTGCAACAAGTCACTGTTACAGTATGACAAAGAGGTAATCTTTCTTCATGAAACAAAATTAAGAGACTAAGTGACAAAAAGTCTGAGGAACAAATTGCAATACCAGCAAACGTATGGTGAGATTTAAATGTTTTATTTTATCACACAGTTTTAGTAGTCATTAAAGTATAGCAAATGCCTACTGTGTGCAAACTATGAGGCCAGGCACTCGTAAAAATAAAAGATGAAAATGTGTTCCTGCTTTCTGGAGACTCAGTCTAGTGGGTGAGGCTGCTAGGCAGGGCCCAGGAAGGGAGTTTAATTCAATCTAGAAAAGTCCCTTCTTAGAGGAGATGGGACTTGGGCTAGATTCCGAGGGAAGGGCAGAATTCCAAAAGGCAGATGGGGTGAACGGCGTTGCAGGAGGAGGGAATGATTTATCAAAGGCCTGGAGACTCAGAAGTGTCATCCCCACACTTTTAGGGGATGACAATAGCCTGCGTGGCTAAAACATATGACAAGTGGGAGACCAGGACGAAAGTTAATCAGAGAAAAGGCTGGATTGCCTTTTTTTTTTAAATCCTAACTTGAGCTTTCCAGAAGATCAACCTGTTAATCAATCATTAGTAGCCAGACAGTGGGGTGATGGAGAAGTCCTAAAGGAAATCGTGAATTCTTTGGGAAAATAATCTTCAATGCAGGAAACTGTTGACGTTAATCTCATTAAAGAATGCAGGGCTCTGAATCACTGGGTGGTCCCAGGAAAAGAAAGGGAAAGTGAATTCAGGATGGAGAGCCGGACTCTGATTCTCCAGTTGGTGTCTCCCAGGCAAGCTGAGTAAACAATGTGGGGTAAATGACTTCCAAATTCTGGTTCACAACAGTCCAGACTGAAGTGGTCACTGAGCCTGGAAGTGGGGGAAGGAACTATGGTGCTTCCAGTAACCTTACAAAGCACACGTGTTCACAGCACAGAAGCCACAGTCCCCAGAACAGAACTCACTGTCCTTAGAGACTCACCACAACAAAAGCAAAGCCAATTCTTTGGGGAAAATTGATTGTGACCAGGACCCAAGTGATAAAAGCCCCAGTGTGAGAAACAGCTTATCAGGTGTGGATTTCAGCAGGGTTTCCTTCAGCCCAGCCCAGCAAAAGCCAATGAAGGTCCTTCCCATGGTCTGAAGACTCTCACCATGCGGGATGAAGCGAGCTTGCTTTTCAAAGAGATGTGTGGGTGGCAAGAATATGGAAGAGTGAAACTGATATTTCCATCTTTTTTTTCTAACTTTTGGCATGACTGCTTCCAAATTTCACACTGTATTTGCAAATGTTTCTCCTATTGTTCAGAAAACTGCGATCAAAATTCCTGTGAGATTTTTCAGAGTTGGGTGCAGCACCTGCCCTTCACAACTCTTTCCGTAGTAGGGACCACAGGCAGGTGGGGCCGCAGTCAAGAAGGAGAAGGTCTCCTCAGCCTCCCACCAGCCAGCCAACAATGGTGGCTTTCCTTCCATCACAAAATGTGCCTGTTCATTAGGTGTTGACTGTCAAAATCTCCCAGGGATCCCAAAAGATGGCACCTCCCTCTCGGCTTTCCCACCATCAGTTGGGTCAACAAGAAGAGCCAAAACGTGTTTCCCCTTTAAAAAATGCAGGGGCCCTCACTTTTTTCTGTTGCCATATTTGCTACTAACTTTTCATCCTAGATAGTTCAGCGCCTCCCCTGATTGCTTAACTAGGCATGGTAGGTCCCAGAAGAAAAAGCAAAGTCTGTCGATATAACCATTTCTGCAGGTCATCAAACCATTAATGTTATGTATTTTTAAAAGATGCTGAGGCTGGATGCGGTGGCTCACACCTGTGATCCCCGCACTTTGGGAGGCCAAGGCAAGTGGATTGTATGAGGTCAGGAGTTCGAGACCAGCCTGGCCAACATGGTAAAACCCTGTCTATACTGAAAATACAAAAATTAGCTGGGCATGGTGGCACATGCTTGTAATCCCAGCTACTCAGGAAGCTGAGGCAGGAGAATTGCATGAACTTGAGAGGCAAAGATTGTAGTGAGCAATGGCTCACTCCTGTAATCCCAGCACTTTGGGAAGCCAAAGCAGGTGGATCACAAGGTTAGGAGTTTGAGACCAGCCTGACCAAGGTAGCAAAACCCTGTCTCTACTAAAAAATACAAAAATTAGCTGGGTGCGGTGTTGGGCACCTGTAATCCCAGCTACTCTGGAGGCAGGAAAATCACTTGAACCCAGGAGGTGGAGGTTGCAGTGAGCCAAGATCGCAGCAATGCACTCCAGTCTAGGTGACAGTGTGAGACTGTCTAAAAAAGAAAGAAAGAAAGAAAGGAAAAGAAAAGAAAGAACAGTAAGCACATTTTTTCTTACAAAACTTTTAAAAGTCAATTAGTCGGGAAAAAAAGTTTAGAAAATACATACTAGCAATGACTATACATCACAATATACATTCTACAATCTATAGAATATTCTAATAACATTCTATGTTGACTATTTTATAAGGTAATGTATATATTCACAAATTCTTTATTTAGTACCTACTATATGCCTGGCACTAGTCTAGGCACAGCATAAATGCCCTTTTTCAATTAACGAAATCAGTGAGTTCACTTTGGAGGTTTATACAGGCAGGAGAGAGATGCTGAAAGCATAGTAGCCTCTACAGCTGCCGTGGGAACGCTGGGTGAACTCTGGCACTGTGGTGGCTTTAAGAGAGGGAGCGCCCAGCTGGAAGCCTGAAAACCAGGATCTGTCCCTATGTCCCCACTGAGCTGCTGGGTTACAAAGCAAATTTCCACCTCTCTGCGCTTCGGTTTCCCAAAGTCTGCCCCATAATCACCTCCTTTCGGTAAAATGACAATAGAATTAACAATATGGAAAAGTCTTAAAATTAAAGATGCTGATGATAAATTAAGCCAAGTTATTTTAAAACTTTTATGGAAAAACAACACACATAGGGAAATGTGCACATACCTAGCACCACCCAGATCAAGAATGGACCATTACCAAGCCACCCGCCCCTCTCCGGCCGCTGGAAGTCCCTATCATCCCCTCTGGGAAACTGCTACTCTTGCTTCCAACAGCACAGGCTACTTTTGCTGGTTTTGTGCTTTGCATTAATGGCAGCTGGCAGGATATACACTTTCATGTCTGGCTTCTTTTCCTCAACATTGTATTGTGAGATTCAACCATATTGCTGGATATAGTCACAGGCTGCTCATTCTCAGTGCTCTATAGCATTCATCTCCTATGTGAATGGACCAACATTTATGCATCCATTCTCGTGTCGAGGCATTTGAGTGGTTTCATATATAGCCTTTGATCTATAGAAAAGATCAGAAATTCTCTTATGCAGAAGGAGAGATCCACACATGAAATTCACTGTCTCCTTTCTATTTCAAAGTAGTCTGATCAAAGGAATTTTTTGTTTGTTTTCCTTCCGTGGCAGAACTACAGCTGCTCTGACTGTAAAGTGTTAATTTTTTTGACCAGGAGTTACAGAAAGGAGAAATTGACAGCTGACTTGAGGGAGCTTTCTTCCTACTTTCAAAGGAAACTAACCTGGCTTTGGAGGGTGATCGTTCCTCAAGGGAGGGACTGTCTCGGGTTTCTTTCTGGTTCTGTAACAGTGTCCCACATCCAGGAGTGCTAATCAATGTGTGGTGCTGGTGGACAGAGCAGATGGCACATGGGAGGGGAAACAGCATCCAAACAGGATGCAAATAAAGGCACTTGAAATTACCACTTTAGAAAATAAAGTGATGTTTATGCCCAGAATAACAAAATTTCTTGTTCACACATCCCACCTGTGACATTAATCACAGCCTTCACCTATGGGCCGAATGTCATCTTTTCCACTCCTAGTAGTTTACAGATTTTTTACTTTGAAATGGAAGAGAAAAAAAAGACATAGCTGCCCTAAAAGGAATGAGGAAGTGAGAGCTCTCCAGTGTCTGGCTGGCTCCGTCCGTGTGACAGCCCATGATGTTCTTTCCGGTCTCGGTAATATTCTGAATTTCCACCTGCCCGCCCCCTCGCTTATAATGCAGAGCATGTGTAGAGAGACCAGTTCAGTCTTTCTCTCTCCCAGTGGACTAGAAGGAGCAGAGTGTCATGCTGTTTCTCCCATTCTCCACAGCTCACCGGATGTAAAAGAACTCTGGCTAGAGACCCTCCAAGGGTAAGTACTATAAATTAACATGCCTAGAAATTACAAGCTGCCCAGCAAGTCACAGGTCACTGAGATCATAGGCAGCAGAAAACAGCTATACCGTGGAATGTGCTCTCACTTTATAAAGTCTCAGGACACAGAAAGCTTTGCTTCAATGTGAAGGCTGCACCTCTTTGGTGTAGGGATTCTGTAAATGTTATTTTTGTTTCATGTTTACTATTGTAGCATCCCAGGGATACGTTTTTTTTCCTTTCTGGATTAGCTGAGAAAATCCATGCAAAGCACCTATTACTATAGCTTGCATACAGTGAGCACTCCCAAAGAAATGTTAACATTAATTTAAAATGTTAATGTAACTGATATCCGGATTATCTCTTGAAAGGAATGGAATAAATTAATAACAACGTTTAAAATGGTGAAGATAGTTGGCTTAAATAATTTTGAAATAATTGTGTTCAGATGCTGTTCTTAACAGCCTAAGACATCTGGTAACATAGAGCTGACTTGAAATGAAAACTTGTCTATGTGATAGATTTATTCCAAAGTAAAGGCAATTGAAAAAAATAGAAAATAAATGTGTAGTTTCAAACTCTGTGCTTTGGCAAAGTGGCACTGAACGTGGCCAACCTACTACGAGAGTCCCTCCTGACCCCTTTCCACACGATTCATTGCAGACACAGTCAAAGTCGCATGGGAGTGAAATTCACCCCTGGACCGTCCGCCCCAACACTGATGAAGTTGAGAAGCAGCCTCGATGCTGTGAGTGACCCTCTCACATTTATTCATTCACATTTCCTAGAGGCAAGAGCCAAAAGATGTTTACCTAATTTTATTTTCTCTCTTTCAGCCAAAAACACTAAATGCCAATAATATGGAGACACTAATCGAATGTCAATCAGAGGTAAGAAAGTAATTTTTAAAACTTTTTATCTGTACTGAGAGAAAGTGAAAAACTTTCTGTTTTAATTGAATATTATTTGGGTTGAATATTAATCATCAGAGTAGTAAATCAACATCATACATGTAGTAAATTAAACACATTAATTAGAATCTTATATGATGACAATCAAGACTTTAATATTGCTTCTAGAAGCTAGAAAAAACATCAATGCAATCTACTGACTTAACTTTTAATATGAATAAAACGTTGTATGTGTGTTTTATGAGGAAAGACTGAATAGGTTTCTTTAGTCACTATTTTTAACAGAAATAAATATATTTTAGGGTGATATCAAGGAACATCCCCTGTTGGCGTCATGTGAGAGTGAAGACAGTATTTGCCAGCTAATTGGTGAGTTTTGAAAACATACCGATCTTTTATGTAAGCGCTAACAACCAGTGTTCTTGGTTTGCAAAACCACAGCGCTTTTACTCTACTAGGAATTTTTTTGTACAAGTGTTCTGTTAAAGACCGCAGAACATTAACCCTTAAATTGCATGTATGCTCCAACTCACTAGAGCAGCAAGTGCTGGGAGAGCAAAGAGCTTCTCCATAGAGAATCCCCCGGTTCTGCCAAGGGTTTTTCCTGTGGTTCAATCTCCTGGCCGTGTATGTTTTGACAATTAAAGCCCGCATACATTTGAAAAACTCACAGTATCTTTTCCGTTTTCTTCCTTCTCTTATG
The DNA here is from genome assembly GCA_031835075.1 of Saguinus oedipus. Classification (NCBI taxonomy): domain Eukaryota; kingdom Metazoa; phylum Chordata; class Mammalia; order Primates; family Cebidae; genus Saguinus; species Saguinus oedipus. The sequence goes on along the minus strand of CM063172.1, from coordinate 168,953,291 downwards.
GAGAATGCATCTAAGAGCCTATGAAGCAAATGCTGCTGATCTCAAACCCCAAAGGACCCGCCATTCCTCTCAATTTTTTTCAGAATGCCTTTTATTATAATGTAACCCTGACCCAGTTCTCCTGAACCATAAAGACTGGCCACTTCTTTCTCATCAAGCTTCCACTTGCCGATCTAAAATGTACAGGAACATATGCCCATGCATTTAGAAAAACATAGCCTTTATAATTAGTAAAAACGGAGAAAGAAGGAAAAGAAAAGGAAATTTTTGAGATGTAATATCCATCGCACCTACATCTTGTGGATTTTGGAAGGACAGAATATCTTGAAAACATTTTTCAGTTAGACCTGATAATTCCCAGTTGCCAGGTCTAGGTTCAAGGCTTCCCACAGCGATTTGTATTTGCCTCTGTCCTAAAGCAGCAACCTGGAAAACCCAGGTGACCAGTCACCTGGATGAACGAATGGTGTTAGTTCCCTCTAGTGGCTGTTTAGTGCGTGGCTGCAGAGGGTTGGGGCTAGCCCTGTAAGCGCCTTCGAAAAGATGTTGAGCAAGTCACTTCCTTGCCTTTTAAGTTTCGTTTTCCTCAGCCATTAAAGGAGGAAATTAAAATAATCTATTTCATATCAGAAATGTCCCCTATAGTTATTCCATCCAGTAGTTTAAGATGGTTGTTTATGATCTGCAGAGTTAGGTTTTGCTAATTTTCTGCAGCAAACAGCTGTAACGGGTGAAAACAGGAAAGGTGGAGGCTTTGAGGAACCCTGGTGTTGATGTTTAGGGTCTGGTTGCCGTGGTAACAGTGTGGTTGTTTATCGGTTGGTTTTCTAGTTTAAGATTCACTCCCTTTGCTTTCTCAAGTTTTCAAAATTATTTTTCTCACATGGCATACTCTAGACCACATTATGTGGCCAACGATACCCATTTTCTTACCTGGATCTTTACTTATTAATATTGTAATCTAATTTTTCTCATTGCCTTGTTTTCTTGGCTGTAGAAGTGAAGAAGAGAAAGAAGGTGCTCTCCTGGCCCTTTCTCATGAGAAGGCTCTCCCCTGCATCCGATTTTTCTGGGGCTTTGGAGACAGACTTGAAAACATCGCTATTTGATCAGCCCTTGTCAATTATTTGTGGTGACAGTGACACACTCCCCAGACCCATCCAGGTAGGTGTGCATTATCTCATAAACCTACTTCAGCTTTCAATTGAACATGCAAAATACTTGGGAAATCTGAATATCATTCTCCTACTGAGTTTGTAGGGACTGATCTGCCGTATTTTCCCCTCTTGGACATGGCTCTCCCACATATGCACGCAGTCAGAAGAATATCTGACTGCTTCCATTACAGAAATTAGTTGTATTTACCAATGAGCTCAGAGCGATGGTCCCTCCATTTCTCTGACTTCACAAAGTGAAGGATGCTGAAGATTTGTAGCTTCTGAAAAGCCAAAAGGGGGAGATAGAGTATAGACTTTGTGACCCAAAATCCAATGTTCACATAGAAGTATTTTAAAGGAGAGAAGTCCAAAGTGATTTTAGAAAGTGCAAAATTAGAGTTTTCACAATTTGCCTCCTCTTAGAAAAATAGCAGGGTTGAGGAAGGCCATTGATAGCAACTGGACTGAAAGCAAAATCTGACATTAATACTCCTGTTAAGACTATCTTAGTATACTAGAGAAGATAACTAACTTTTAGGGAGAGGATATTTCATGACAAGTAAAGTTGGAGACTGTTCATGCACATGATTTTAATTCTTTCTGCAACCTAGGCATAGAGATTCATCCATTAGTAGCAGCACAGGGTGTGTCTTCGGACCAGGAGTAACCCTTTCCTTTTCCTATCCCCGTTTCCTTTAGGACATTCTCACTATTCTGTGCCTTAAAGGCCCTTCAACCGAAGGGATATTCAGGAGAGCGGCCAATGAGAAAGCCCGCAAGGAGCTGAAGGAGGAGCTCAACTCCGGGGGCGCAGTGGATCTGGAAAGGCTCCCTGTTCACCTCCTCGCTGTGGTCTTTAAGGTGAGTTCAACACACTCGGCGCCAAATAACCTGCCACGGGCCCTGACACGCTCGTTCTCAGGATGCAAGAAATAGGCTCTTCTCCCCACACAGCAAGGTACACTGATATTGGAGTTTAATTTTTTTCATTAAGCCCTTTATTTATTTATTTAGTAAGCACCTCTGTTTCTGTGACCTCAGATTCAAACAGAAAGTGAAGCATTCTGCTCTCCCAAAACTTCACCAAGTAAGGGCAATTTGCTTGTCCCGTGGCAGAATCCATACACCAAAATCCAGTGGCCCCTCAGAACACGCCCACCTGGGGATGGTGCCTCTGACTCCGCTTGATGTTAGAAAGTTGCAGAGACCAGGGGAGTTGGAGAGAGGGTCCCCAGGATTAATCAAATGTAGGAAGGAAGGGGCACAATCTATGATAGGCTAAGCATACAGCACCCTGCGATGGAACAAAAGCCAGGTGAAAATGAGGACATGGGACATCATACAGTACCGATAGGCCAACAGCCCGCTCTCATTCCCCAGGACTTCCTCAGAAGGATCCCCCGGAAGCTACTTTCAAGCGACCTCTTTGAGGAGTGGATGGGCGCTTTGGACACGCAGGACGAGGAGGACAGAATCGAGGCCCTGAAAGGGTAAGTCATCAAAGTCACCAGGGACTGCCAGGTCCTCATCGCCTCTGTCTTTTGATTCTTTACACAACTGTTTAAATGCTTCCCGATCCCTGTTTCATGAGAATTGTGATGTTTAGGGAATCTGAGTGGAATTGCTCATCCACTCCCAGAATAAAACCAGGGGGTGCTCTGGACTTTCGAATTTTCATTTTAGCCAAATGAAAGGAAATATTTCTTCAAAAAGTAGAAAGTGAACTTCAATACTCACAAATCCCAGGAGGTAGGGAAGTCTAAAAATGTAAGATGCTCAAAAAGGCATGAGATCAAATCAGACCTGAAACTTTAACAGAGGCTAATCAGCAAAGTGTAGGAATTTGGGGTTATCTTTAAGCTACATTGACTGGTGTCATGCAAGCCATCCGTTCTCCTGTAAAACATCCCTTAGGATGCGGCCAGGCAATCTGGCGTGGGGGTAGGGGATTGTTTTGTTCATAAAATTTCAAAGCGTATTTTATCTTCTTACAATAACACAAAATGAAAACCATATAAGAACAAATTCCAGTGAGAGTAAAAATAATAACATATGCAATGGAAAGTGTGATCTGTTAGTGACTAGAGAATTCTAAAACCCCGGCTTGGAAATGTCAGCACAGTTGTCACATCCTATGAAAGTCTACTTATATGTTATAATTGTTTAGAACTGAAGACATTAGAATGTCTGTCCCAAAAATGAAAATCCTAAGAGTACCACAATGAGTTTCTACCTAGACATAAGGCATTTTGATAACAATTCCTTCTTCTGATAAATGAAAATGATCACCATTTCATTTTTTGAGAAAGTGAGACATTAAAAAGTCTAATTTCTTATCATGAGAAACAATGTTGCGATTTAAGTGCCGCCTTATTATGAACAGGCCCTTAGAAACTGATTTCGTCTTCATAAAGATTTCTTGGAATGTTATAAAAATGTATCATCTTTGCTTGGTGATTATAGGTTTGTTTGTTTGTTTTAAGGCAAGAAAACCAGTCTAGCAGTGTTACAAACAGAAATAAATTCTACATGGCTAAATGATTACTCAACAAAACTATTTTCTAAATGTAAAGGCAAACAATGGTGTTTAATGTGGACTGGCTTCACCATTTAAGCTCCGTATCAATAATAAAGGGCTGTTTTGTTGGTGTCCCAGTTATAAAGGCCAGTTTCTCAGCTCTTTGAGACCTGTGGTTAACCAGTCTCACTCTGTGTCAGTTGCCAGTGGAAGTATCTGAATGAGCATTTCACAATATTACTTGTGAAAATGCACCTTCCTCATTTTAAAGGAAGTCTGGTTTGGGCAGAAACTTTCAGCTTGCCACACTAAAGACCATTCGCCTTTTTGAAAACTAACATCCCTTGACTTTATTCCAGGGTTGCAGATAAGCTCCCCCGGCCCAACCTCCTGCTGCTCAAGCACTTGGTCTATGTGCTGCACCTCATCAGCAAGAACTCCGAGGTCAGCAGGATGGACTCCAGCAACCTGGCCATCTGCATTGGACCCAACATGCTCACCCTGGAGAATGACCAGAGTCTGTCGTTTGAAGCCCAGAAGGACCTGAACAACAAGGTTTGTCCTGCTCACTGATCAGAAATCCCCAACTTACGATCTCACCGTCTGTTTGCAAAAGCCAAGCAATAAACTGCTTCTGAATTTCTCCAGCTGACTCAGCATCACAGTGAAGATATAAAATGCAAAGTGCTTTTGTCATAGCTCCGCTCTCTCAGATGCATTATCTAATGAAACTGAGTGAACCTCTGTCTTCTGTCATCTGTGAGACAGATGAGTACTGCAAGTGTTTACAACTGTATCTCCCGATAGAAAAGCCCTTTTTGTGTGTGGTTTGTACACTATAGTCTATCAGTTTATCAATTTGGGAAACCAGCTACTTAAATGAAATTTTATTAATACTTTAAAGCAAATTTTTTTAAGTTCTTAAATTTAAAATGCATGTCTCAAACACCAAGTAGTATGTAACTTTAATGTATGTGATTGTTGGCACGGTGGCTCACGCCTGTAATCCCAGCACTTTGGGAGGCTGAGGCAGGCAAATTGCTAGAGCTCAGGAGCTCGAGACCAGCCCGGGCAACATGACGAAACCCTGTCTCCACTAAAAATACAAAAAAATAGCCGGACGTGGTGGCACGTGCCCGTAGTCCCAGCTACTTGAAAGGCTGAGACAGGAGAATCACTTCAGCCCGGGAGGCAGAGGTTTCAGTGAGCCAAGATTGTGCCACTGCACTCCAGCCTGGCAACAGAGGGAGAGCATGTCTCAAAAAAAAAAGTACATGACTGTGACCAAATTTCTGTATGCCCTTTTCAAACACATAAAGATCTTGAATTCTCATTTTGGCACCTGAGCCCACTGTGTCCCCATTCTTCCTCACCTCCCTAAAAAGAAAAAAAGAAAGTAAAAAAAAAAAAAGCCTTCAAGCTGACAAACTGCTTCCTTTTTCTCCCAGGTGAAGACATTGGTGGAATTCCTCATCGATAACTGTTTTGAAATATTCGGGGAGAACATTCCAGTGCATTCCAGTATCACTTCTGATGACTCGCTGGAGCACACAGATAGTTCAGGTATGGAATGTGCTCTCATTTGATTACAATTGTAGGGAAAAGTTCGTGCCAGTCTGTCAGTCACGTAAAGCATCTCTGGTATTTGAGGCAGAAATTACCTTCACAAATCACCAAGTCAGACTAGACTCCAGACCGTTAGGAAGTCGTTAAACATGAAAACCCTGCCCCAGGCTTTTCCTGCGCACGACCTCGGACCACACTCTCCCGCTTCCTAGTGTAGTTCGCAAATCACTGCTAATTTCCTGCTACCTTTAGCTCTAGAGTTGGGGTGAGAAACTTCTGTTTCCACTTCATGGGCTATGGCTCCATTACAATGGAAATGTGTCCAGGAGCAGTTTTAAAAATTAAGATCAATAAATTTTCAGTGAAATGCTGTTCTCTTATTCTTTCTCTCTCTCTCTCCCCCCCCCACCTTCCTCCCTCTTTTACTCATTTCCTTTCCCTATTTTTCTTCTGATCTCAAAATAAATTCAGAAAGAAAAAAACCTTTCATGTGGTATATTTCTTGTCATAGAAGCCTCTAAGTAGTTCCGCTAATAAATCACCTGATGCCGTGATTAGTATGAGCAGGGCAAACTGTAAGCAAAGTTCATTTCTGAAAGAACCTGAATGGACAGGCACGGTGGCTCACACGTGTAATCCCAGCACTTTGGGAGGCCAAAGCAGGTGGATCACCTGAGGTTGGCAGTTCAAAACCAGCCTGGCCAACATGGTAAAACCTCATGTCTACTTAAAATAGAAAAAATAGTTGGGCATGGTGGCAGGTGCCTGTAATCCCAGCTACTCAGGAGGCTGAGGCAAGAGAATCACTTGAACCCAGGAGGCAGAGGTTGCAGTGAGGCAAGATCACATCACTGTACTCTAGCCTGGGTGACAAAGCGAGACTCTGTCTCAAAAATTATATATAAATATAAATAAACCTGAGCAAATATTCAACTGCTCCCTGACTTCCCCCAGACGTGTCGACCCTGCAGAACGACTCAGCCTACGACAGCAACGATCCTGATGTGGAATCCAACAGCAGCAGTGGCATCAGCTCTCCCAGCCGGCAGCCCCAGGTGCCCATGGCCACAGCTGCTGGCTCGGACAGCAGGGCCCCACAGGAAGCCCGAGAGGTCAGCCCAGAGCCCATTGTGAGCACCATCGCCAGGCTGAAAAGCTCACTTGCACAGTCCGACAGGAGGTACTCAGAGCCCAGCACGCTGTCCTCCCAGGAGTGCCTCCAGAGCCGGGTGACAAATCAAACACTGACAAAGAGTGAAGGGGACTTCCCCATGCCTCAGGCAGGCTCTCGTTTGGAAAGTGAGGAGGTTGAAGACCCATTTCCAGAGGAGGTCTTCCCTGCCATGCAAGGCAAAACCAAGAGGCCAGTGGACCTGAAGATCAAGAACTTGACCCCGGGGTCAGTGCTTCCACGGGCACTGGTTCCCAAAGCCTTCTCCAGCAGCGAGCTGGACGCATCCTCTGACAGCTCCCCCGTGGCTTCTCCTTCCAGTTCCAAAAGAAATTTCTTCAGCAGACATCAGTCTTTCACCACAAAGATGGAAAAAGGCAAGCCCAGCAGAGAAATTAAAAAGCACTCCATGTCTTTCTCCTTTGCCTCTCACAAAAAAGTGCTGACCAAAACCTCCAGCACCGGGTCTGGGAAATCACAAGACTTCACAAGGGACCACGTCCCAAGGGGTGTTAGAAAGGAAAGCCAGCTTGCCGGCCGAATCGTGCAGGAAAATGGGTCTGAAACCCACAACCAAACAGCCCTCGGCTTCTGCATGAGACCCCACACCCTCTCGGTGGATGACGTGTTCCAAGGAGCTGACTGGGAGAGGCCTGGACGCCCACCCTCTTATGAAGAGGCCATGCAGAGCCCGGTGGCCCGACTCGCATCCTATGGGAGCCAGACCATGGGAAGCATGACCGTCGGGGGCATGAGGGCAAGGATGCTGGTGGGGGACTGCCTCCTACCCCCTCCTCTACCTGCTCAGCACACAGGGCACTCAAGACATAGGGACAGCAAAGAGCCACTGCCTGGCCATGGACTCTCTCCCCTGCCTGAGCAATGGACACAGAGCGGACCTGTCCATGCTTCTGTGGACTCTCTGGGTCATGTGGCAGGCCCAGGGAGACCTGAGCTCCTCCGGCTGAGGACCGTCTCTGAGTCCATGCAGAGGAGTAAGCAGGACTGTCTCGTGCGACGATGTAGCCAGCCAGTCTTTGAGGCTGACCAATTCCAATACGCTAAAGAATCGTATATTTAGGGGGGGGGGGCCATACTCCATGCCATAACTTGTGCTATCTGTACATATGAGACTTGTAGAGAACTGCCTTTAGATTCTGTTCTTAAAAGGTCTTGAATAAGCTCCTTTAGAAAGTTGTGCAAAGCCCTCCTCCGTGAGGATAGCTACACCATGGCCATGGCACATCAGATAGTCTGTGTGTACCTGGATTTGTGCAATATGTAACAAATGTATAAAATTGTTATAGATAAGGTGTTAGGTGCAAAGAATGTCTACTTAATCCCTGCACCCGTGTGTGGACTTGCAGTGAAGTACATTGCTGTTCCTTGCTTCCTGGGGCACTTTTCTCTTGGTTAGTGTTTAAAAATCATTTTTGCTTTTTGAATGGAGCCTCAAATGTCATGCCAGTTTTCACATTTTCCACAAACTCCATTTAGGGAGAAATGTTTAAATCTCTGATGTAAGTTTACTCTATACCAGAGTCAACTGTACATTACTATATATAAGCAGCCTTGCAATAACTAATCACCATCATAGAAGACAGAAACAGACTGCAAGGAACAGAGTTGAGTGTCTGGAGCCATCAGAGGCATTAAAAACTCCAGTAAAAGCAGAGACCATAGCAAAAACCATGAAAAACACTTCAACATGTCCATCCAATCATCCAATTAAATTTGGGTAAATTAGCGAAAATGTATTACGTCAATATTAGCACTTTGAGTTTCTTTGTAGTTCGTGGTATCTTATCCAATAGTGTGGAGGTAAGTAATTTTACATGCATTGGGGGTCATATATAAAACTTCAATGTAATTTCACTACAATAAATTGCCTTCCTTATTTGAAAGTAAAAATGTTGTTTTTGTTGACATGCTACATCCTTTCCCCAACTTAATAGAAATCCACCAAGAAAATCATTCACATATTGGTTCACTCAACAAGCATTTATTGAATATATATTCACTATTTGAGACTAATAGCAAGACTGGGGATCTAGTTTAGGAAGAAAGACTCCCTGTTCTCCAGAATTTGCAAAACCATAAAAAAAAGTACCGATTTTAAGCCATTTTTTCCAGCAAGCAGTCATTCTGCCAAAAAAATTCAGTACATAAATACAGAATAATATAACAAATGTAATATTTCTCATTTCTAGTGAATTAAACTTTCCAGTTTCTCATCTCATTCTTAGGATGCTCAGTTTGCTTAATTATTGGCAAACATAATGGTAAAACGTTTGTAATGTATTCAAATTTTACTGCTCAATTATTAAGATTTTATGCAGTATCTTAGATACTGGACTTCAATTTTCCTTATTTTATCAATTTTTTAAAATAAAATATCATGCACATTTTTGATTTGTTATAGAAATATTTTGTGTTGGGTAGCTGCCAGATGGTGAAAACCTAGTCTTTTCAGAGATGATTTCTCATTAATGTTACACGAAGTTAATAATGTTATAAAATAGACTGCTCAAGACAGCACACCCAGAACTAATATTAAAAATACTTTATTGATGGGTCAGGCATGGTGGCTCCTTCCTGTAATCCCTGTACTTTGGGAGGCTGAGGCAGGCAGATCACCTGAGGTCGGGGGTTCGAGATCAGCCTGGCCAACATGGTAAAACCCCATCTCTCCTAAAAATACAAAACTTAGCCAGGTGTGGTGGTGGGTGCCTGTAATCTCAGCTACTTGAGAGGCTGAGGCAGGAGATTCACTTGATTCCAGGAGACACAGGTTGCAGTGAGCCGAGATCATGCTACTGTACTCCAGCTTGGGTGACAGAGTGAGACTCTCTCAAAAAATTAAAATAACAAATAAAAAAATAAAAATATTTTATTAAGCACCAATCATATATAAATTTCATGGGACAGAGCCTACCTGACAGCTAACTTAGGAAAAGCAGCCCTTTTCCCGAGTGGGTCACTAAGAGCAATAGTTACAATTTCAGCATCTACCACGTGCCAGGCACCATGCTAAGTATTTCAGCAGTGAGAATATAATCCTCTGCCTCTAATAATAGCCACTTCTTACTAAGAATCAGAGAATTCCCATCAATAGACCACTAAGACTACAAACCAGGAAGCTGCAAATGTATTCCCACTTTACCACTCACCTGACCTCCGTGTGACCCTACTCAGGTCACGAAAACCCAACCCAAATTTCCTTATTTTAAAAAAGTGGAATGAAGCTGAAGTCCTCTACACACATTTTGCTGACGAATGTTTAGGAGCTCCCTGCCCGAGAAAATGTTGTTGTTAGTCTTTGAACAGTTGGTGCAGACACTAACAGATGACTATGTCAAATACTGCGCAGTGTGGTAGCCCCACTCCTATCTACCGAGTCCATCAGCCTTTCAAATAGGTTTTCCTATCTGGCTCCCAAGTATGTTCGTTTTTTAGAGCTGCTGTAAAAAGTACCATAGCCTGGGCGGCTCAGACCACAGAAATGTATGTCTCACAGTTCTGAAATCCAGAAGCCCAAGACCAAAGTTTCAGCAGTGTGGGTTCCTTCTGGGGCCGTGAGGGAGCATGGTTCCAGGGCGCTTCCTTAGCATAGACAGTCTCCTCCTCCCTGCGTCTCTCCACATCATCTGCCCTCTTCCTGAGTCTGTCTCCAAATTTCCCCGTCTTCTAAGGACACCAGTTATACTGGATGAGGGCCCATCCTAACACCCTCATTTTACCTCTTTAAAGGTCCTATCTCCCAATATAGACACATTCTGAGATACTGGGGACTCGGATTTCAACATATGAATTTGGACAGAGCAAGATACAATTCAACCCATGACACCAAGTTTTTCAAGATGGTACTTAATGATACCTTAAATATGCCAATGATTTTAATATTTCACCTCAACCAGACAGCTAGGGCTTCTAGTGAGATTTGGATGACATTAAAATGGTGCTTTAGTCAAGGATCCAGGTACACCAGACTTCTGGCCTCCATAGACTTCCTAAGGGCCCACACTAATGACTGATGAGACAATGACAGATGCACCTGACACCCCCGTGTGAAGTGTATAGTAAAACCACGTTGGAATTCAGGGCCTAACTAGGAGCTTAAACTTAAATTCAGGTCTTTTCTCTGGTAAAAAGGGGGATGCTCTTTTCTCTGGTAAAGAGGGGGAGAGGTGGATGACCCATGATACACAGATTACCTGTGATGACACACTGTGTCCCCCATCCACACACAGCACTACTGAGGACTGAAAGAAATTAAAACTTGATCTAGAAATGTTGACTTGTGGAAGTTAACCAAAGTTAGGTGCTTTTGTGGGAGCTTAGCAAAACTAAAACCACACCAGAACTTAAACGCAACAAATACAACACCTGTGTTACACTGGGGACCCTTGGAAGCTGAAGTAGCAGTGATGCTTTGCAGCACTAATAAAACAAACAATAGCTAATCCCCGCAGTACATCCCGTGGCCATAGATAGAATGTGCAAAGAGCTACAAACATTGTTTGTCCTTAGGTTTTTCCTAAATTAAAAGAATACATTGATAGATAAATTCTTCTGATTGCGACCTCACTGGAAGAATGGCCAGTACATGCTTCCCTCCTGAAAGTTCTGACAGAAACTCACATCAGATGGGATCTCACATGCTTTGAGTTTCTTTTTTAATTAAATTATGTAATCTTAACTCTTCCTTTGCAAAAAGAGAATTACTGAGGAATCAGAGGTTTAAATATTTTGCTAGAATTGGGAGTGAATCACTTTTTAGCAATATTTTAAATGTGGACTGAACTTCTGCATTGTTCACTCCAGAGTAAAAATTAAATGTAAATGAGAAAAAACGAATGGGATGAAGTGCTTCCTCCTATGACTGTAAGCTACAAGAAGCGGGGCATTGTGAGACAAGCAAACTTGCAAAATGCAAAATCTGGCCAGAAACAGGAAATGCAGACTGTTAACATCTCCGTGGAAAAAGAAAGACGCATTGACACAGAAAGAATATACGACCCAAATTCACAGAACCTGAGTCTGTGAATACCCCAAAATCTGCTCCCATGCACAGTTCACTAACCCTGTCTGAGCCCCAGTTTCTCCATCTATCAGATGAGGGCAATGATAACCTGCGCCAGTCATGGAACACATGTAACGAAAACCCAGACAATAGAGGCTTAAATGAGGAGGTTTGTGTGCTCTATGAAAAGAAGAACAGACTGGCAGTCCAGGGCTGGGATGAGGGCACATGACCTCCTCCAGCCCCAGGTTCCTTCACACTTAGAGCCAGTTTCATGGGCCTATGGCCTGTGGACCCAATCCTGGGGTAATTCTCTACTATTGGCATTTTTAGGGTATTAATAATTGCTGAACAGGAGCCCTGCATTTCACTTTGCACTGGGCCCTGCAAATCATGTACCCAGTCTTGTTCACAAGTTTCTAGTCTACCATCCTTTCTGGAAACACAATCCTCTTCCCCCAGCCTTTCCCTCCAGATCCCAAGCAGGAACTTTCTGCTCGATAACCTCTACCACCATCCAGAGACCAGAACTTAGGACATGGCTACTCTTATCAGCAGAGGAACCTAAAAATACAGTTTTTATAGCAAATTGCCTCTTCCAGCAAAATCAGATGGAAGAAGCAGATGGATACTGTGTAAGGCCTTGACACAAAAATCAAAAGAGATCATAGGTATACATCCAAATTTAGTTGCCATAATGATTAAAAAGGCAGGAAAAATTAGACTATTTACTCAGGATAATGAGACTATTGAAAATATTCCATATGATTAGGAATAATAAAACGATAAAGCAGATAATCTCAGGAGTATTTCAATTATTTGTATGCTTATTGTGAGAATTTTATAATTATACAGCAGTAGTTTTAAGTAAAATAAATTAGTAACAAATATTAATTGGCCTCCTATAATATAAAAGTATTGTATTTAACCTAGTAGAGAAATAAGATAGCTTTGACAGCAAAAATCACTCCAAGTGAGTGATAACACAAAATACATAGTAGAAATGAATGGTTGCTTCACAGTCCCATTACTTTAGGATATAATTCACATTTAAAGGAACCTTAAAGATTTCAAACAAGTGTAAATACAACAGTAGAATGATTCTGGAAGGTTCCAGGTGGATATTCACTTACAGAATTTGGCCATATCTTTGAGAAGGAAATAGTTAAATGTCATTTTTCTATCTTTGCTGAAAAGGGCATTTCCTATCCAAACCGTTTCGAAAAAGACAAAGCAGTAGATAAGGTAACTGCTAATCTACAGGCTGTTCATCTTTCCAAACAACACGTATCTTGTTACCTTCCTAACCAAGGATTTTCAATGGCTTCTTAATACTATTTTTATTGAGTCTAAAGTCCTCTGCCTACCATCTGCCATTTAAGGCCCTTCTTAATTTAGGCCCATCCTAAATAAGCACACTTACTTATTTTCTTAACTCTCTAGTGGCTTTCTATCAAAAATCATAATGATGACAACAGCTAATTATATATATCAACACTAAGAACCGGAGATCTAGCTACAGTGATGTTCAGATGAAAATTCACATCCTCATATGATTATATTAATAAACAAAATTAAAAATGAATGGATTCAGCATACCACTCATGGAGTTAGAAAAGCAAATAATAAAAATGAAGTTGAAATTAATAATTTAGAAAACAGAAAAAAAAAACTGATAAATACAACCAAAGCTGGCTCTCTGAAAAAATAAATTAAAAAAAAAAAAAACTTCTGCTTAATCTAATCAAGGAAAAGGGAGAAATCAAAAACATACAACATGAGAAATGCTAATGGGACAATAACTACAGAAAATTAGAAGGATCAAAAGACTACTTTGCAAATATATTTGCATATTCTATATTTGTATATTGTATAGAATATGCAAATATATTTGAAAATATGAATGAGATTATTATTTTTCTAGGAAGACATCACTTACCAACCAGATTACAAAAAGAAAAGAAAAATCTTAAACATATGTATTTCATAGAAGAAACAAAAAAACTAGCCAACCACTCTCCCTAATTCCCTAAGTCCAGTTGGTTTCACAAAGATTTCTCCCAAAGCTTTAAAAAATAGATCATTCCAATGCTATTTAAACAACCTAGGCTATGAAAAGGAAAAAAAAAATTTTTAATTATTTTTAGAAAGCAACTATAACACTGCTACCAAAACCCAGCAACAATTTCACATACATGAAAAGGAAATTCACAGATAAGTCTCACAAATATTGACGTAAAAATTATAAAATAATATCCAATAGAATATATGATGACCATTTGCAAAAATGCAAATATAACTTGATGTAGGAATTATTAATATGACATCATATTAATAAGATAGAGGGAAAGTAATATGATTAGAGCCATAGAAAGTAAGACAACCCCTGTCAAAACTTAATCTCCATTATTGAAGTTTTTATTTGTTTATTGTATTTTTTAAAATAAGACAGGGTCCCAGTATGTTGACAAGGCTGGTCTCAAACTCCTGGCCTCAAGCAATCCTCCCATCTCAGCCTTCCAAAGCGCTGAGATTGCAGGCGTGAACCACTGCACCTGGCCTATTGAAGGTTTTTAAATATATATATGTGTGTGTGTGTGTGTGTGTGTGTAATAAAATAGAAATCAATGAACATAACTTTTTAAAATATATGTCTATCTCAGACCAAAAGGCAGTATCAGACTTCCTAAGGAAACACTAGAAGCTCCCTTGAAGTCAGAAAAAAGTCTGGTTGGCACTATTTCCTTTTATTATCTAACACACGCTGGAGGTACTGTCTAAAGCAACCAGACAAGAGAAAGAAATCAGAAAACCAAAAATTTTAAGGGAGGAGGTAGGGCTATGACTGTTTACAAATTATATAACTGGATATCTGGAAAATTCATGAGAATCAACTAAAAACAAAAATTACTAGAAATAAAACACATTCAGTAAGCAAGGTGTAAAATAAATACATAGAAACCAAAAGCCTCTGTGCATACTAACAACAGCTAGAAAATATAACGAAACAAAAGGCCCCATGTACATTCACAACAAATAGGAATAAAGTTAGCAAAACCAGCCTTTAATAAGATAGAAATCAATGAACAGGATTTTTTAAAGTATGTTTATCTCAGATCAAAAGGCAACATCAGACTTAATAAGGAAACAACACGTTCCCGCCGGATGAAGTAGAGTTGAAGAAACAGAAGCACTTACTATATCTTTGGAGAGTAACATAAAAATCATAAAATGGTCAAGTGGTCCTAAGTTAATTTTTAACTTAAGGTGACCTCAATTTAAAAAAAAAAAAACAGGAAGGGTTTTTTTTTATTTTGTTGTTGTTTTTGTTGCTCACTAGAACTAAAGAAATTGAATCCACAAATCATATTTCAAAAATCAATAAGCCCTAATAGGATAAAAGACTCTCGAAAAGAGGAGCAGTGATGAAAAACTAGAAACCAGCCTTTCTAGATTTTAAGCCACACTCAACACTTTTGGGAACTGGAGCTTGAGTAGACTGAGGACCTACAGAACAGAATGGAGGCAAATGCATACACGACTTTGGTCTGTAAAGCTGGCAATTTCAATCAGTGAGAACTATAAAGACAATTCAATAAATGGTGTTGGTATAAATGGGCGGCCATTTGGGGGGAAAAAAACATTGGGATCATATCAACTTATGCTAGGGAAAATTCTGGATAGGTCGGAGATTATAAACATGGGAAGTGAAAGAATCAAAGTTCTAAGAGAAATGAGGAAAAAATCATATATAATGTCAGAGTGGGAAGGCCTTGAAAACATAATTTAAAATCCAGAAGAAAATAATGGCAAGTTAAAAACATAAAAATCAGGCTGAGTGCAGTGGCTCACACCTGTAATCCCAGCACTTAGGGAGGCCAAGGCAGGTGAATCACGAGGTCAGGAGATCCAGATCATCCTGGCCAACATGGTGACACCCCATCTCTACTAAAATACAAAAACTAGCTGGGCGTGGTGGTGCGTGCCTGTAGTCCCAGCTACTTGGGAGGCTGAGGCAGGGGAATCACTTGAACCCGGGAGGTGGAGGTTGCAGTGAGCCGAAATCGCACCACTGCACTCCAGCCTGGCAACAGAACTAGACTCCATCTCTAAATAAATAAATAAATAAATAAATAACAAAAACACCTGCATGAGTGAAACACCATAAACAAAATCAAAAGACAAAGAACAAACGGGGAAATATTTGCATCTCATCTAATACAAACAGAGCTAATTTGGTTTTAACGTATTTATGTTAATAGCTTTAGGGGTATAGGTGGGTTTTGGTTACATGGATGAATTGTACAGTGGTTAAATCTGGGATTTTAGTGGACCCGTTGTCACCCAAATGGTGTACATTGTTACCCAAGAGGTACTTTTTCATCCCTTACTTTCCTCCTAACTTCCCCCATTCTGAGTCTCTAATGTCCACAGTACCACTCTGCATGCCTTTGTGAACCCATAGTTTACCTCCCACTTATAAGTGAGAACATGCAGTATTTGGCTTTCTGTTCCTGCATTAATTCACTTAGGATAATGGCCTCTAGCTCCATCCACGTTGCAGCAAAGGACAGGATTTGATTCTTGGGACTAACTTTTATAACATAAAGTTTCTGTAAAAAGATAATGGAAAGAACAAAACTCAATAAAAAAATGTACCAGGGATATGAACAGCCAATACATAGAAAAAGAAAAGCAAATGGAACTGGGCATGGCGGCCCATGCCTGTCATCCCAGAACTTTGGAAGGCTGAGGTGGGCAGATAGCTTGAGCCCAGATGCTAGAGACCAGCCTGGGCAACATAGTGAGACTCCCTCTCTATTTTAAAATATGGTTTTGCTCTGTTTTGTTTTTTTAAAGCAAAAGGCCCTTTAACTTTTGACAAGATACTCAAATTCACTCCTTTTTTTTTTTTTTTTTTGAAAACTAAACTACACAAAGACACTATTTCCCGATGAGATATGCAAAAATCTAAGAGTTTAATAACACATTGTGTTGATGTGTACATCTGTGTAACAGGTCCACATCTAAATGTGGACATACACCTGCGTACATCTGTTTTAAATGCACATCTAAATATTTGATTTTTGAACCTATTATAAATGAAATTGTTTTTTAATTCATTTTCCAATGGTTCACTGCTAAAATATAAGAACATAATTGGTCAGGCACAGTGGCTCACATCTGAAATCTCATCCTTTGTGAGGCTGAGGTGGGAAGATCACTTAAGGCCAGGAGTTCAAGACCAGCCTGGTCAACAGAATAAGATCCCCATCTTGACAAAAATAAAAAATAAGCTGGACATGGTGGCACATACCTGTAGTCCCAGCTACTTGGGAGGCTGAGGTGAGAGGATTGCTTGAACCAAGGAGTTTGAGGCCACAGTGAGCTATAATTGTGCCACTGCACTCCAGCCTGGTTAACAGAGCAAGACCCTGTCTTTAAAATTTAAAAAAGAAAACGGAATTGATTTTTGTATTTTAATTTTATATGCATTGCCATATTTGCTTACTACTTGATGTGGTTTGGCTGTGTCCCCACCCAAATCCCATATTGAATTGTGATCCTGAGTGTTGGAGGTGGAGCCTGGAGGGAGGTGATTGAATCATGGAGGGTGGTTTCTGACGATTTAGCACCATCTCCCTACTGCTGTCTTGTGATGGAATTCTCATGAGATCTGCTTGTTTAAGAGTGTGCAGAACCTCCCCACTTCACTCTTTCTCACCTGCCATCATGTGAAGATGTGGCTTCCCCTTCACCTTCTGCCATTATTGGTAGTTTCCTGAGGCCTCCCCAGCCATGCCTCCTATACAGCCTGCAGAACTGTTGATTAAACCTCTTTTCTTCATAAATTACCCAGTCTCAGATAGTTCTTTATAGCAGTGTGAGAATGGGGTAATACAGGAAATTGGTATCAGAGAAGTGCGGCATTGCTATGAAGATACCTGAAAATGTGGAAGCAGTTCTGGATGGGCAGAGATTGGAACAGTTTGGAAGGCTCCCACTTAAAAGGAGAAGACAGGAAGATGAGGAAAAGTTTGGAACTTCCAGAGACTTGTTGAATGGTTTCAACCAAAATAGTGATAGTGAGATATGGACAATGAAGTCCAGGCTAAAGAGGTCTCAGATGGAGATGAGGAACTTATTGGGAACTTGAGTAAAGGTCATTCTTGCTATGCTTCAGCAAAGAGACTGGTGGCATTGTGCCTATGCTCTAGGGATCTGTGGAAATTTGAACTTGAGAGAGACTAAAGTATCTGGTGGAAGAAATTTCAAAGCAGCAAAGCATTCAAGAAGGGACCTGGCTGCTTCTAACAATATGTGCTCATATGCATTCACAAAGAGGTGGTCTGAAATTGCAACTTATATTTAAAAGGGAAGCCGAGTATAAAACTTGGAAAATATACAGTCTGACCACATAGTAGAAAAGAAAAACCTATTTTCGGCTGGGTATAGTGGCTCACGCCTGTAATCCAAGCACTTTGGAGACCAAGGAGGGCGGATCACCTGAGGTCAGGAGTTAGAGTTCAAGACCAGCCTGACCAACATGGTGAAACCCCTTCTTAAAAAAAAAAAACCTATTTTCTAGGAAGTAATTCAAGTCAGCTGCAGAAATTTACATAAGTAAAATGGAGCCGAATGTTAATGGCCAAGACAATGGGGAAAACGCCTCCAAGACATTTCAGAGACCTTCAGAGCCGCCCCTCCCATTACAGGCCCAGAGGGCTAGGAGGGAGAAATGGCTTCATGGGCCAGGTCAGGGCCTTACTGCTCTGTGCAGACTTGGGACATGGTGCCCTGCATCCCAGCTGCTCCAGTTTCAGCCATGGCTAAAAGGGGCCACAGTACAGCTCAGGCCATTGCTTCAGAGAGTGTAAGCTTCAAGCCTTGATGGCATCCCTACAAGCCTTGATGGTGGTGTTGGGCCTGTGAATGCACAAAAGTCAAGAGTTGAAACTTGGGAGCCTCTGCCTAGGTTTCAGAGGATGTATGGAAACACCTGGATGTCCAGGCAGAAGTCTGCTGCAGGACTAGATCCCTCATGGAGAACCTCAGCAAGGGTAGTGTGAAGGGCAGTTGTGGGTTTGAGCCCCCACCAAGTTCCCACTGGGGCACTGCCTAATGGAGCTGTGAGAAGAGAGCCATCATCCTCCAGAACCCAGGATGATAGAGCCACTGACAGCTTGCACTGTGTGCCTGAAAAAGCTGCAGGCACTCTATCCTAGCCCATAAAAGCAGCCATTCAGGGTTGTACCCTGCAAAGCCACAGGGGTGGAACTGCCCAAGGCCTTGGGAGCCCACCCCTTGCATTGGTGTGCCTTGGATGTGAGACATGGAATCAAAGGAGTATTTTGGAGCTTGGAGATTTAATGACTACTCTCCTCAGTTTTGCTTGCAAGAGGCCTATAACCCTTTTGTCTTGGCCAGTTTATCCCTTTTGGAATGTGAGTGTTTACTCAATGCCTGTATCAGCATTATATCTAGGAAGTCACTGACTTGTTTCTTTATTTTACAGGCTCATAGGCCAGGATACTTGCCGTGTCTCTGATCAGACTTTGGACTAGGACTTTCAAGTTAATTCTGGAATGAGTTAAGAATTTGGAGGACTGTCGGAAAGGCATAACTTTTTTTTGAAATAAGAAAAGGACATGGCATTTAGTAGAGGCCAGGGGCAAAATGATATGGTTTGGTTTTGTGTCCTTACTCAAATCTCATGTTGAATTGTGATCTTCAGTGTTGGAGGTGGGGCCTAGTGGGAGGTGATTGAATCATAAGGGTGATTTCTAATGGTTTAGTACCATTCCTCTAGTGCTGTCTTATGACAGAATTCTCATGAGATCTACCTGTTTTAAAGTATGTAGCACCTCCCCCTTCGTTCTCTCTCTCACCTGCCACCATGTGAAGACGTGCTGGTATCCCCGTCATTTTCTACCATGATTGTAAGTTTCCTCAGGCCTCCCCAGCCATGCCTCCTGTACAGCCTGTGAAACTGTGAGTCAGTTAAGCCTATTTTCCTCAAAGATGACCCAGCCTCAGGTAGTTCTTTATAGCTGTGTGAAAACGGAATAATACACTACTTCTAATTGTTTTGTAGACTCTCAGGATGTACAAAAAAATCATAGGTAAATAATCATATTGTCCACAAATAAGGACAATTTTACCTCCTCCTTTCCAATCTTTATCATTTTATCATTCTTTATTGCAATGGCTAGAAGCTCCAATTCAACATTAAGTAGAAGTGGTAAAAACATGAGCACATTTGCCTTTTCTCTGATTTTAGTAGAATGTCATTCAATATTTCACCATTAAGTATAATGCTTGCTGTAGGTTTTTCATAGTTGCCCTTTATGAAGTTGAAGAATTTCTTTATAGTCTCAGTTTAGTGAGAATTTTTCTTATAAATGTATATCAAATCCTGTCATATTTTTATCTACATATTAAAATGATCAGGTGGTTTTTCTCCTTTATTCTGTTAATACAGTGAGTTATACTGATTTTCTAATATTAAACAAACCTAGGATAAAACTACTTGGTTCTGATATATTATTTTATTATCTGCCTTATGTTTGTCTCCTCTGCTGTTAGTCCCTCTTGTTTTCCCTCTCTTATTTCTTTTGGATTAAGTGAATATTATTATAATTTCATTTTAATTTACGTTTTGGTCTTTTAGTCTTTTGCATTATTTCTTAGAAGTTTCTCGAGAGACTATAATATAATCCCTAAACCTCTCAGTCTACTTTCAATTTTATTGGTCCATTTACCCTCCCCTGACACATCACCAACACTGCCACCATCTTTTATGCCATAGCTGCCATATAATCTATCTATATGTGATATAAACCTTAAGTCGGTGTTATAATATTTCTCTACACAGTTATTCACACTTGAAAAAAATTGAGAGAAAAATTGGTCTTTGATGTTTACCCGAGTATTTATAATTTCTATGCTTTTCATTTCTTTTCTCACATCATTTCCCTTCAATCTGTAGAACTTTCTTTAGCTTTTTGAAGTGCAGATCATTGGTCATGAATTCTCTTAGTTTTCTGTTATCTGAAGATGTCTTTATTTTGCTTCCATTCTTGAAGGATATTTTTGCTAGACAGAGAATTCTAAGCTGACAATTTTTTCTTTAAGCACTTCAACAATCTCATTCCACTGTCCCTGACTTCTGTAATTTCTGCTGACAAGTCCACAACCATTGAAATCATTATTCTCCTATATATAAAGTGTCATTTTCCTTTACTGCTTTTAAGATTTCTCTTCTCCCCCCTCCCCCCAGCAGTTTGCCTATGATGTGTTTTTCTTTGTTTTGTATTTATCCTGTTTGGGATTCACGAAGCTTATCCAATCAAAAAATGTAAACATTTTCTTAAATTTAGGATTTTTCGGCATTATTTGTCATAATGTTTGACATCTCATTCTTTTTCTCCTCTCTTTCTGTACTTTATCCAGAATGTCAGCTTTTTTTATATTGTGCCACACATTTCTGAGCATTTCTCCTCCTTCTCCTCCTCCTCCTTGTTTAGATTGGACAGTTTCTGTTGCTCTATCTTCAAATTCACCAGTTCTTTTCTATCTCCATTCAGTTATTAGAGCCCATCCAGCAAATTCTTTATTTCATGTATTGTATTCCTCAGTTCTAATTTTTGCTTTTTATATATTTTCTTTATACATTTTCCATTTCTTTCCTAAAATGTCTTATCTTCTCATTTATTAGGAGCACTTTTTTCACTTTATTGAGCTTAAAAGCTGCTTTAAACTCCTCGAGTAACAGTTTCAACACTTCAGTCATCTCACATTGGCTTGTTCTGATTATCTTCTTTGTTACCAATACACCACATCTTCCTGTCCTTCATATTTTGAGTAGTTTTGGACATTGTGGATGTTTCATAAGTCAAGACTGTAAATTCTGCTGTACTCATTCCAAGGTTGTTGTTTTAACAAGCAATTGACTTGGTTACACTCATGTTGTAAACTCTGTATCTCCCCATTCAGTACTCCAAACCTTAGCTGCAAGTGGCTTTGAATCTGGTTTGTGCACATGTGGTTCACAGGTCAGCTAGAGACGGGCAGAGTTCAGACAAAGAATTTGGGTCCCCCCTTCTCTGGCTCTGTCTTCCCTGGGATTTTTCCCTCATTCCTAGGGCCATGATTGCCCCAGGCTCCAGCCCCTGATTCCTTTGACTAAAAACATGGCAGTCTTTCTATGAGAGTTTTAGCCATCCCCAGACACTCTGTGACCATGGCCCGTCCTTGGACAAGGCTAAAAAAACAGGAAACTCACACTCTCATGCAACTCCCCTCTGCCTGCATTTGTTCACTTCCCAGATCCCTTAAGTAGTTCTTTTTGGTAGTTTGTCCAGTTTATAGTTGCTCTATTTGTGGGAGGGTTGGTCTGTTAGGAGTCTACTCCACCATATCACAGGGTGTGTGCCTCCTTCACCACTGTATCTGCACCATAGAGTTCAGCATCCTCCACAATGAGCTGGTGTTCATGGCTCCCAATAGGCTTATTTAAAGGATAAAATGTGATCATATCTAAGAAAATTATTTTAGGCTGGGCGCAGTGGCTCATGCTTGTAATCCCAGCACTTTGGGAGGCTGAGGCAGGCGGATCACAAGGTCAAGAGATCGAGACCATCCTGGCCAACATGGTGAAACCCCATCTCTACCTTAAAAAATACAAAAATTAACTGGGCGTGGTGGCCTGTAGCTGGCCTGTAGTCCCAGCTACTCGGGAGGCTGAGGCAGGAAAATTGCTTGAACCCAGGAGGCGGAGATTGCAGTGAGCCGAGGTTGTGCCACTGCACTCCAGCCTGGTGCCTGGTGACACAGCAAGACTCTGTCTCAAAAAAAGAAAATTATTTTAGCATGTTACATGTACTGTCAAATATAAGGAGGCATTTAGATATGTGTAGAAACTGGTTAGTTTCCAAAAATGCAAATAAATATTAAGAACAATATATTAAAGTCTTAAGAAACCAGAAACATGTCAAGCTGGGGAACCTTCACCGTTAGGTGACAGGGAACCATCTGGTCATTTCATTAATGATCCTAATTATTTTTATCTGTAGCAAAAAGTTATAGGATTTTCTCTGTTACTAGGAATAAGAAAAAGTATATATACATTTATCTGTGGTTTCTGGCAAACGCGTAGGCAGTATGACATTTGAATTACATACATAAGAGTTCTGAAGAATAATTTTATATGCTGACTCAGATGCCTAAATTATTTAAAAAGAACAGCAAACACCTGCAGGCCCCTCAGAGCACACTGAGATGCACACAAGCTAAATGCACTCCTTTCGGGATTTTTGATTAAAAAATTAAAAAAATTCAACACTTCCCTCAAAGATAGAGATTTTTTATCTATTCAACAAACATTATGGTAGATTCAATTATCAAAACAATCTGTGAATTCGGGCATGTAGACCCAAAAAAGATTCTCTCTCAGACTGCTAACCTGGTGTTGCTAAATCAAGCGGTTCTTGCCTAAGAATTTTCACAGGTGTTCATTTGCATGCATGAAATTCCTCTCGTTACATCAGTTTTTAAACAAGTTGTTTGTGTCAAGTTTCAAGTCTAATTCGTGAATGTCGATGTCTGACTATCCATCCCCATAGCAGAGATAATAAATTTTTTAAATTTCCAGTTATTCCTAGAGATTAAAGTGTTGGAAAATAAAAAGGTAAAATTTAAATTACAATCTACTGGTCTAAGCCTGTATCTTCAAATGGTCAGGCTTATACAATGTTTTCTTATTTAATATCCTTGCCTCAGCTGTCTTCCCCATGCAATTTTTTTTTTAAACAGTCTCACTCTGGCACCTACTGTAGTAGCCTCAGCCTCCCGGGCTCAGGGAATCCTCACACCTCAGTCTCCTGAGTAGCTGGGACTACTGGGGTGCACCACCACGCCCAACTAATTTCTTTTGTATTTTTTTGTACAGATAGGGTTTCACTATGTTGCCCAGGCTGGTCTTGAACTCCTGGGCCCAAGTGCTAAGATTACAGGCACGAGCCACCTCCCCATGCAATGTGTACAGTATATACAATTGGAAGCCTCATATTCCAAACCCTACCATCATCATGTTTCCCAAAATTTTCAAATCCCACCCTTTTACCTGGTCTTTCAGACCTTCCCCTAGAGCAGTAGCACCCAGTACCCTGTCCATGGTCTAGGCATCAGGGACCCCTGCCCTAGGGTACATATATTTGTTCTTGGTTCTTGGAGTCACTGCCACAGCCACTGTCATTATTCCCTGATGTGGCCCCTCACAAGCCTGCATTGATGCATATAGGCCAGCCCTCCCTCACTGACCCCGTACACTGTTACCCTGGGGCAGCTCCTACACATGTGCAAAGCTGATGCACACCTGGGCCTTCATTTATTCCAGTTCCCTACCTGCAATGTCTACACAGTCCACACACCCTGCCACCAGGCTTTCGCAACCATGAAGACATCTTGTCTCAAGAATTACCTCTGGGCCAGGTGCAGTGGCTCATGCCTGTAATCCCAGCACTGTGGGAGGCCAAGGCAGGCAGATCACCTGAGGTTGGGAGTTCAAGACCAGCCTGACCAACATGGAGAAACCCTGTCTCTACTAAAAATACAAAATTAGCCAGGTGTGGTGGCACATGCCTGTAATCCCAGCTACTCAGGGGGCTGAGGTGGGAAAATTGCTTGAACCTGGGAGGGGGAGGTTGTGGTGAGCCGAGATCGCACCACTGCACTTCAGCCTGGGCAACAAGAGCGAAACTCTGTCCCCCTCCACCCCAAAAAATTATTTTAAGTTAGCTAGGTGTAGGAGCGCACACCTGTAATCCCAGCTACCCAAGAGTCTGAGGCAGGAGAATTGCTTGAACCTGGGAGGTGGAGGTTGTGGTGAGCCGAGATCGCACCACTGCACTCCAGCCTGGGCAACAAGAGCAAAAGTCCATCCCCCCCAAAAAAATTTTTTTTAAGTTAGCCAGGTGTAGTGGTGTACACCTGTAATCCCAGCTACCCAAGAGTCTGAGGCAGAATAATTGCTTGAACCTGGGAGGTTGAGGTTGTGGTGAGCCAAGATCACACCACTGAACTCCAGCCTGGGCAACAAGAGCAAAACTCTGTCCCCTCACCCAAAAAAAAAAAAATTTTTTTAAAGTTATCCAGGTGTGGTGGCACACACCTGTAATGCAAGCTACCCAAGAGTCTGAGGCAGAAGAATTGCTTGAACCTGGGAGGTGGAAGTTGTGGTGAGCTGAGACTGCACCACTGCACTCCAGCCTGGGCGACAGAGCTGGCCTCCATCTCAAAAAAGAAAAGAAAAAAAGAAGAGTTACCTCTGACACCTAAAGCGCTCACAGACCCCACCTCCCTCCCTTTCTCTTTTTTACCCCACATTTTAATGTCTTCGATTTTTTCCTGTTTCTCTCCTCCCAGTAGACTATACCTTCTTTAAAGGTGAGAAATGGGTCTCCTTTCTCTTTGTATTTTCCAGTACAAAAAAAACTTCCTGACAGGCACATGTTAAACATTCACTATGTGTTTGTTGAATTATGAAAGAATAAAGAAATAAATAAACTAGTACTCTTTAATTCAACCAAGAAAATATAACAGTGGTCCTCTACATGTAATTCATCGCTTACACCTCAGCTTTATATAAAACTTTCTCCAAACTAGAATCACTCGTCCTCTTTCCACCACTTCCTTCAAAATTCACCAACTTCAAAGTCTCCGTAATTTAACCCTTCCCCTTTGATCCTTCTTTGCTGCCATCTTCCAGATTCCACACTCCTCAGGAGCAGGCTCAAGGCCTTACCTTTCTCTTATTTTAAGCGTTTGCTTAGTTCCTTTTTGTGCCAGGTACTATAACTAGATGGGAAGAAGTTTTTGGTTTTTTTTCTTGTTTTTAATTTATCTTGTAATTTTCACAACTTCGCAAGATGAGTATTGATACTCATGTTTTAATGGATGAGAAGGATAAGTAACTTGCCCAAGATCACACAGCTAATGAAAGATGGAGCTGACATTTTAACAGAGGCTACTGTATTCTGAAGACACGCTCTTTTCTTTTTCTCGATTCCAGCATAGGGGAAAGGGGAAAAATATTCTAGGCTGGATACTTCCTTTATGTTCTTTCTGTAATAGATCTGTTATATTTTACACCATGAAGTATTTTTAAAACCACAGAATAGGTTCAGCAAAATGAGTGAAGCTTATCTTTGATCAAAGATAAAGGCAAAGAAATTCCTGGCTTCAAATTAAAACCCCATTTTTGCAAATGTCATTTTATGACCCGAGACTAATTTTTCCTGAGTTTTTTTAACTTTAAAACATCAAAGCACAGTGGCTACAGAAGGAAGGTAGTCAAGGAGCGCACCCAGGAATGAAATTGTATTACCACAAGCCTTAATACAACAAGCCAAATTCATTTCGAAAAATGTATTTACGTCTTAGATCCCATGAAAAAACAACTTTTATTTTCAAGAATAGAAACAGTTAGGGGTTTTTTACATCTTCTTACAAGAAATTTCCATCCATTGGCTTTAAATTTTACTTTTCATTCAAAAGCACAGCATGTTTTTAGATTAAAAACTTCCTAGGAAAATGAGAGCCATTTCTCACAGTCTGAATCATGGTTTGACTTTGACTAGGTCAACAGCAGGCACCCTCAAACTCTTGCTAGAGAGAGTCACTGAAACCTTTTAGGTTAAAAGGAAGTAATTGGTAAATAGCTTTTCTGAATCTGACTTCTTCTGTAGGAAATGGAAAACTAGAGAACCTACAATTCTAAATAGCAGCGTCAGATTCAAATAACAACTTTGTGGGAAAACAAGGATCGATTTGAAAGCTAGGCTCCTTCAGATCAGACTGAAGTTTTGAGGGGCCCTATGTCTTTATAATTTTGGAGGCTCTCTATAAAAAAGGAAGGCAAACTTACAAATGCAAATTTAATCATAAACACAAATAAGTATCTAGAACAAAAAAATCATAAAGTATAAATTTAACAAGGCTGCCAAATACAGCAAACTAATTTTTTCGCCAAAATATGAAATAACATTTTTATAACTGCCTGACACATTTCTGTAATGTTCTCTTTCCTACCATTTTTAGTTGCATACTCTTTTAAAACACTTTTTTCCCTAAAAATAAAGATCTAAACTTGTTTTCTATAGCAAGAATAAAAGTTGTTTTTCCTTTACCTTGGCCAAAATTTGGAGTTCTTTCCAACATTAATAACTTAGAATAATTTATTTCAGCTTCTCAATTCATTATTAGTAATGTCATGTAAATTTTTAGAATGATTGTCAAACTTGGAGAAATCTCTGTCAAGTGTTTTCCATATAGGAGCTGTGAAATCTGGAAAAATGTCTGCAGACTGCTAGTTCTATATATTTCCAATGTTTCTCTACTACCTACATATTGCCTGTGTTAGGATCTGTAAAAAGTGTTCTTCTTATAATACACATCATAAGCCTGGTGAGTAGGTACAGTGGCCAGTAAAACTATCTCTGAAAGCCCCTCTCACCCCAGGATAGTTACGAATAACTTACCTACTCAAGGAAGTGACTACAAACTGCATAAGTAAATCCACTGCTATGGCCTGAATGTTTGGATTCCCTCAAGATTTTTATTTAGGTTGAAATCCTAACCCCTAAGGTGATGGTTTTCAGAGGTAGGGCATCTGGGGGGTGATGAGGTCATGAGGTTGGGGCCCTCATGAATAAGATTAGTGTTCTATGGAAGAGGCCTGAGAAAGACCCCTCATCTATTCTACCACATAAGGACATAGAGAGAAGGTGCCATCTGTAACCAGGAAAGGAGCCCTCATCAGACACCAAATCTGCTGGTGCTGTGATCTTGGACTGCCCAGCCTCCAGAACTGTGAGAAATAAATTTATGTTGTTATAAGCCACCCAGTTTATAGGATTTTGTTATAGCAGCAAAAATGGACTAAGACATTCACTGAAATCAAATTTAATATATTTGTAAGTCAACCTTCCCTTAGCCTAGTCCTAAAATCCGCATGGCCACTCAGGGCCAGTAAACAAGGTAAGTCAGCATGAAAAGAGACATGATTGTGGTTGAAATATTTTTTGCAGCCAAGCATGGTGGCTCATGCCTGTAACCCTAGCACTTCAGGAGGCCAAGGTAGGAGGATTACTTGAGTCCAGGAGTTTGAGGCCATCCTGAACAACATAAGGGAGACCCTGTATCTAGAAAAAAAAATTAATAAATAAATTAGCCAGGCCTGGTGGTGTGCTCCTATGGCCCCAGATACTCAGGAGACTGAGGTGGGAAGATTCCATGAGCCCAGGGGTTCAAAGCTGCAATGAACTATGATCACACCACTGCACTCCAGCCTCGGTGACAGAGCAAGACTCAGTCTCTCTCTCTTTCTCTCTCTCTCTCTCTGTCTCTCTCTCTCTCAGACAGATAGATAGGTAGATGATAGATAGATAGTATGTATATAATACTTTATATATCTATATATTTCTATATATAGGTAACATATAATGTATATATTATATATAGATTACATAAACATATAATGTATATATTATATATAGATTATATAAACATATAATCTATATATCTATATACAATATAGATATATATCTACATATAATATATAATATAAAATACAAACATATATATTATATAATATCTACATAATATATGCCTATAATAAATGTCTTATCATATATGTGTTCATACACTATTGGCTCTGTTTCTGGAGATTCCAAATACATTGTTTAAGTCACTAATTTTGGAGGCAAGCAGAGGGCTAGTTACACATGTAATAATATATAAATAGGGAGAGAGAGATTTATATATACATTTATATATAATTTTTTGCAAGTTTTACAAAGTCCCATGACCATGTGAATCCATTTTGACACTTGCCAAAGCCTTAGCCCTGAGTAAATGAGAGGCCTGAGCTCAAGCTGCATTCACTTATCGGTAAAAGCCACTTCTGAGCTTCCTAGTTTTTTATGCCCTTAATCTTCCATTAATATGAGCCGTCATCACAACTGCAGATTGTAAACCACACTGTGGAGAATGGAGGCGAAGTGAGGCTCACCAGACCTTGGCACCAGACACTGGATTTGGGGTTCCGTGTGTGTCTGCATGTATGCAAGCATTTGCTTCTCCCAGCACTGAAGAAGACTCCCCGCATTACACATTGGGAACTGAACTCAGAGCTACTCTCAGCGGAGTGGGACCCAGGGCAGGTGCCCTTTCCCCTGACGATGGTGGCTTTTCCGGCCTTCTTTTCCTCATCATAATAAGGGTAATACATACTCATTAGAGAAAAAGAGAAGCAGATGGGATTTTTTGAATTACCTGTAGTCACATTACCTAGACACAATAATGGAAAGACTTTGGTATATTTTCATATTTTGTGGGCCAAAGAAATTGAAAACATTAAATTAAATCAAATCTATTTCTCTCATTATTAAAGAAATGTATGTTCTCTGTCAAAAATTTGAAAAATATAAAAGAAACTAAAAAGCGTCTGCGTGTGTTGGCGAGCACCGTTGGAACAAAGTGCTACCAACCGCATGGTTTAACAATAGAAATGTTTTGCCTCACAGCTCTGAAGGCCAGAAGTGCAAGATCAAGGCGTTGGCAGGGTTGACTGGTTCCTTCCGAGGGCTGTGAGGGAAGGGTCTGTTCCACACCTCACCCCTAGCTTCTGGTGTTGTACTGGCAATCTTTGGCATCCCTTGGTTGACAGAACATTACCCTGTCCTCCGCCTTCATCTTCACAT
Source organism: Saguinus oedipus (assembly GCA_031835075.1). Lineage (NCBI taxonomy): Eukaryota > Metazoa > Chordata > Mammalia > Primates > Cebidae > Saguinus > Saguinus oedipus. Next base: position 168,924,094 of record CM063172.1, on the reverse strand, counting down.
GGTGTGCCCCAGTGTGCAAATCTGTTTCCAAATTTCCCCTTCTTATAAGGACACTGGTTATACTGGATTTGAGGCCCACCCCACTCCAGTATGACCTCATTCTAACTTAATTACACCCATAAATACACGATTTCCAAATGAAGTTGCATTCCGAGATAGTGGGGGTTACAACTTCAACATATGAATTTGGAACGGGGTGGGGGAACACAGTTCAACATAGAACACCATCCCAAATCCTATGAGCCAAAGAAAACCGATGTTAGCAAGTTATTACTAGGTCGTTTTTGAAAATTATGGCCAGAAATTCTTTTGTTACTCTGCTCATTGAGGTTGGGGTCTATGTCCCTCTTTCTCTGAATCTGGGCAAGCTGGCAGCTGCTCTGCTCAGCAATCATAGTATTCAAGTCATGACAACCCAGGCACCAGGCAGGGGAATGAAAGAGCTTCCAGATGTTTCCAAGCCCCAGCTACCAAGTCATCCCCAGCTTGAGTCTTACTGAGCTGAAGTTCCAGACACCAGAGGATAAAGACAAACCCTACGTCCTGTGCCTTGTTGAAATTCTAGATCCACAGAACCCCTGAGTACAATAAGTGTATATTGTTTGTGATTGTTAATTTCATGTCTAGACCACAAGATAGCTAAATACTTAAACCTTAGTCTGGATGTGTCTGTAAAGGTGTTTGGATGAGATTAACACTGGAATCATGGACTGAGTGAAGCAGATTGCCTTCCCCCGTGTTCCTTCCCCAGTCCATTGCAGGCCAGAATAGAATGAAAGGCCAGGTAAGGAAGAACCTGCTCCCTCTGCCTGACTACTTGAGCTGGGACATCAGTCTTCTGCCCTCAAACTGGGGCTTACCCCATCAGTGCCTCTGGTTCTCAGGCCTTTCAACTCAGACCGGAACTACTCCACCATCTTCCCTGGGTCTCCAGCTTAGAGATGGCAGATTACGGGACTTCTCAGCTTCCACAATCCATGAGCCAATTCCTCATAATAAATTGCCTATAATAAGGTCTTATATTTATTCACACACTATTGACTCTGTTTCTGAAGGTTCTAAATACATTAAGTCCAGTAATTTCAGAGGTGGGTGGAGGGGTAGTTACGCAGCAATAGTTATATTGTAATATTTCTAGTCAGAAATACTTTAATTCTTATATTAATGTTATAATTCTTAGTCTTTTTTTCTGTGCCTTTAAAAATATATCTCTTACTAAAGTGAGCCACTAACTTCTTAGATCAAAAGGAAATGATAAATAATTTCTCTGATTCTGAGATTTACTTTAAGAAATATAGAAAAACAGATCAGTCTCACTTCTAAACATTTGCTGTATATGAGCATAATGAGTATACTGAGTCCAGCCATAGGTAACTCAGGGACATTCGCAAGCCCCAGGTGAAGCTTTCTGACTCAGTGGCTGCTTAGACATTTTATGATTCTTTCCTAGTTAAAAGTCAGCATAATCAAGTAAACACTGAAGTCTCAAAGATGCAGAAAACACAGCAGCTCACGCCCATAATCCCAGCACTTTGGGATACTAAGGCAGAAGGATTACTTGAATCCAGGAGTTCAAGAGCAGACGCTGGGCAACAGAGCGAGACTCTGTCTCTTTTTTTAGAAAAACACATGGAAAACATGTGAGGCTCTTGGTGATGCAAATGATGAATACGATGAACTACACAGCTCTGGTTTTGAGAAAGGGGGAGTGTTTGGTTCTTGGCATTGGCTCTCAACCGTGTAAATAGTTCAGCCAATAGTAGTAGATCCTGGAGCCAAATCAGGTTCACATAGCCATCAATCATGACATTGCTTCTGAAACATGAGGTAAAGCACTTGGTGCAAGAAATCCACTTTCCCTGAAATGAGGGAAAACTTAAGAGGAGCAGCTCAGGGAGGTTCCTGCAGGCCAAGCTGCAGCCCCTGGCCATGGAACTGTCCAGACCACACAGAGGCGGATCAAACACCTGTGTGTGGGTCCAACATAAACAAGCCTCGTCTTGAAGTCCCTGTGGATCATGATCTCTTCATTACTCAGATCTTCATTGTGAATGCTTTTTCAGGTAGAAGATCTTTGAGATGTGTTAATGAAGGGATGAGATGTGTTAACCAGGCCTTGCAAATCTGAAAGTATATGCTGTTGCCTTGAAAGACAACAGACTTAGTTGAGCATGAGGTTTTTCCCAACATTTCCCCATGAAAACTCTATCACATGTGGTTTCATCATCTTCCTACCTTGGGTGTTGCTAAAGAAAAGCTTATGGCCAGAGGGATTTTTGTTCCTGCAAAGGAAACTTACTTTTTTCTATCTGAATGCTCGTAATGGTCTATTTCTTATATCTCTGTAATGTGAAAATGTTTTCACTCTTTTTTCTTGGAATGTGGTGGATTCTTTTCTTTCTCTTCATGAAATTTTTATTTTTTTGTAGAGATGGGGATCTTACTATGTTGCCTAGACTGGTTTCAAACTCGTGGCTTCAAGTGATCCTCCTGCCTCAGCCTCCTCAAGTACTGGGATCCAAGTGGCAACATAATAGAGTGGAAAGAACCCAAACCTATTCTGACCTGGGTTGAAATCCCAGTTTTGCAATTTACTTGCTATATGACTGAGTTACTTAACTTTCCTTGTTTCCTCTTTTGTAAAATGGACCTAATATACCACAGAGCAGGGGTTCTCAACATTATCACTACTGACATGTTAGGCCAAATCGTTCCTTGCTGTGAGGGCAGTCTCAGGCACTATAGGATGTATAACAATGTCCCTGCACTGTACCCACTAAAAGCCAGTAGCAACCTCTTCTATTTGTGACAACGAAAAATGTCTCCAGACATTGCCAAATGCCTCCTAGGAAAAACTCATGCCATCTGAGAAGCACTGCTACAGGGCAGCAATGAGAACTAAACTGAGATAATAATAGGTCAGGTGGCCGATACAGTGTACATCTTCAACTCCCCTTTGGTCGCTTCAGTTCTCCTTCCTCTCTCAGGCCTCCTTCTTCCCCCTTTCTGAAAGCTCTTCCTCTTTCACTCCTGCTGTCGATACCGCCCCCTTCCCTGAGCCGCTCCCCTCTTGCCGGAGCAACCGCTGTTCTCCACCATCATCTTCACTGTCTACTGGGTTTCTGGCTCTTTTTCTTTTTCTTTTTTTTTTTTTTTTTTTTTTTTTTTTTTTTTTTTTGAGATGGAGCCTCGCTCTATCATCTAGGCTGGAGTGCAGTGGCACAATCTCGGCTCACTGCAACCTCCACCTCCTGTGTTCAGACTATTGTCCTGCCTCAGCCTCCCATGCAGCTGGGATTAGAGGTGCCCGCGACCACGTCTGGCTAATTTTCATATTTTTAGTAGAGACAAGGCTTCGCCATGTTGGCCAAGCTGGTCTCCAACTCTAGACCTCAAGCAATCCCCTTGCCGGCCTCCCAAAATACTAGGATTACAGGCATGAGCCACCACGCCCAGCCCTGTGGTGGATTCTTTTGATCTTCATCTTCAAGTTATTTTCAGCACGAGAAACACTTGTTTAATTAGGTCTTTGGTTGTTGCTTCTATTTTCCCATAGGAATACCTAAGATTCTTGTGATGAATCATTGTTCCCTCTCCTAGATAGCTCTCATCTTCTCCCATGCTGGGCCAATACTTTTAATCCTTTTATCTGCATTCTGGGAACATCCCTTAGGTGGGTTCTTCACGTCCCTCATTTGACATTCAACAGCATTCTCTCTAATGTGGATGTGAGTGCTATTATTGTATCTTTAAATATTTCATTTAAAAATTTGAATTTTTCTAATCACTTATCTCTTAATATTCCCTGCCTCATGCTCTGATTCAGACACATTGAACTTCATTCTATTCCTCAACATTCTAGGGTTTTGGTTTTGTATTTGTTTCTTGAGACAGGGTCTCCCTCTGTCAGCCAGGCTGGAGTGGAGTGACACGATCATGGCACACTGCAGCCTCTACCTCCCACGTTCAATTGATCCTCTGGCCTCAGCCTCCTAAGTAGCTGGGACTACAGGCATGTGTCACCACACCCAGCTAATTTTTGTATTTTTTTTTTTTTGGTAGAGATGGGGTTTCACCATCTCTACAAAGATGTTGCCATGTTGCCCAGGCTGGTCTCAAACTTCCGGCTCAAGCAATCCTCCTGCTTTGGCCTCCCAAAGCGCTGGGATTACAGGTGTGAGCCATTGCGCCTGCACAACATCCTAGGTTTTTCCTCACCTCTAGGGCTTCACACATGGTATTTTTTGGTCATAAACACCCCCCACCGCCATGTCATTTCATTTAGCAAACTCCTGCATCTTCACATGGTCTGTGCTTCAGCTTTCACGCAGGAAGCTTGCCATGACCCAGAGGACAGCTCGGAGTCCTCGTGCTTCTATTGTGCCCTGCCACCCCTATTATCATGTACTTCGCACTGAATTGGAAATGCAAGTTTCCTCGTCTGGTACCTCACTAGATTCTGAAAGGATGAGAACCATGGCAATTTTATTCAACATTGTATCCTCAGTCCCTAACACCATTGCTGGCACGTGGTAAGCATCACAAAATATTTTTGCCTATAATATCACTATTTTTCAGTCACATCCATCTTCTTGCATCTTAAGAATTCTCTGCATTGCTTTATTCAAAGGTGGTACCAAACAGCATCTTTAGGGATGCCAATGCCAATGAGTTTCACTTTTAGAGCTCTGTCTTCCTCTGATTATGCAAATGTGTGGGCCCTTCCTCCTATATTCAGCATTTTTTCATAGGTTTTATGTTTCTCCTCACCTCCTCCTCCAATGAATGGAACAGATCCAGACCTGGTGCCCACCAACAGACACACATCACATTGTCCTTGGCCTCACTCTGTCTACCTGGGTGCCTGGCAATCTCCTCTTCAAGCTGAAAAACAGACTACAATGTCCAGCTCCCAGCTCCCTCCCATTTTCATCTACAAAGACCATTCCATGGGACATGCCCCATCCCACTGCCGTGGGTATTTAGTTAGAATGGAAGAAATCCCAACTTCAGTCAATGACACTTGAAACCAGGAGTCCCCAGTGCTGTCATTTTAAATGAATCCCAGGGACAAGGACATAATTTTGATAATTTTGGCAGGTGTTCTTAGAACATACTTCAGAAGCCTTATTTGTGTCCTATATATTATGTCAGAATTTCATCTTAAGCCAGCCTTGTGTAGAAAATTTTATAATCCTGTTAATGTCTTTGTTTTCTGCCTCTATAATCAAGAACTTACCTTTGATCTTTGGAGCACTGACCCTGTTTCTCTGGAGTCTTTTCCTCCTGAATTGGCCACTCCCAGCTTTTCTCTTGAATAAACTACTTAAAACTGGAATAAAATAAAATTAAAAATAGAAAAACTAGCTGGGCATGGTGGCAACTACCTGTAGTCTAAGCTACTCTGGAGGCTGAGGCGGGAGGATGGCTTGAGCCTAGGAGGTTGAGACTGCAGTGAGTCGTGATTTTGCATCACTACTCTCCAGCCTGGGTGAGAAAGTGAGACCTTGTAAAGAAAGAGACAGAGAGAGAGAGCGAGAGAGAGAGAGGAAGAAAGAAAGAAAAGAAGGGAAACAAAGACATGTAGACTCAGAACATGTGAGTTTTATTTTTCAAAACTGGAAGTTTAGCATTAACTGACAATGGCTTTCATAAATTCAAAATTCATAAGCTTTCCATCAAAATCAAGGTAACTCTACATCTACTTCTCCAGCCCCAGCTTCTCACCTTCTCAGACTATAGGATGTTGTCATGCAGGTGCCCTACAATCATAATATCAAAATGTTCCCCACAAGGTAGAGGAAGCAAGTGGGGGGCCAAAGAGAATAAAGGCATCAGATAAAAGCAAAGGGGAATGCAGGGTTCACATGCTGCCCTCATTCCAATCCCTGATTCCAGCAATGCCTGAAGCCCACCCACAATGCTGCCATTCCTGAAGGCACAGGAACCACCCCATAAAATTCAAAACATGCCCTTTTGCCAAGCAAATTCAAATTGGATTTCTCCCTCATGCAACTGAAAGTCTGCACTGACACAACTGCTATACATAATACCATATTACTATAAAGTTGGGTGCAGATAATTTGTATAAAATTTTTTTAAACCTGATATTTATATAGCACTTCACAATTTTCTAAATTGGTACACACGTTATCTTTTTTGATATGCAAAAATAATTGCTTGAGATGGCTAGAACAGCATTTACTGTCTCTGGTTTTTTGGGGCTTGTTGTTGTTGTTGTTCTGGGTTTGTTGTTGTTGTTGCTGTGGTTGTTGTTTCAGATGGAGTTTTACTCTTGTTGCCCAGGCTGGAGTGCAATGGCAACGTCTCGGCTAACCGCAACCGCCACCTCCCCGGTTCAAGTGATGCTCCTACTTCAGCCTCCCAAGTAGCAGGGATTACAGGCATGCACCAGCTAATTTTGTATTTTTTAGTAGAGATAGGGTTTCTCCATGTTCGTCAGGCTGGTCTCGAACTACCAACCTCAGGTGATCCACCCACCTCAACCTCTGGAAGTGCTGGATTATAGGCATGAACCACCACACCCTGCCACTATCTCTGGTTTTAAAATAACAACAACAAAATAAGACAAAGAATAATTTAAAGTTTGCATGTGATCACACAGCCAGTGAGAACAAAACAGGAGATGAACTCAAAGCTTCTGACTCCAAATCCAATACTCTAAACCCAGAACTCTGATCTTCGATTGCTAGCCAGTGTTCCATGCACCACTTGAAAGCTATGCACATTTGTTAAACATACTAGAGACTGTCTTTTGAAAGAAAACCTTTCCACCATGTAAATAATTGCCAACTAGTTGGCCTGCTTTGTTTTGGTTTTCTTTTTGAGACAGGGTCTCTCTCTCTCTCTGTCTGTCGCCCAGGCTGGAGTGCAGTGACGCGATCTCGGCTCACTACAACCTCCACCTCCCGGGTTCAAGCAATTCTATCACTTCAGTCTCCCTAGTAGCTGGGATCACAGGTGCCTGCACCACATCTGGCTAATTTTTATATTTTTATAGAGATGGGATTTCACCATGTTGGCCAGGCTGGTCTTGAACTCCTGACCTCAGGTGATCCGCCCACCTCGGCTTCCCAAAGTGCTGGGATTACAGGCATGAGCCACTGTGCCAGGCCAAGTTGGCCTACTTTGCAAATGTGATTTTTTAAAATAGTATTACCCTAATATAAGGGATATCCGGGCTGCAATTATTTCACTTACTAGAAGCTAATGAAGAATTAGTGACACCTTGTGGTTTCATCAGACGAAGCAGGCAGGAATTCAGACTTTCTGGGTCAAGCCTTCTACATGGAGGCCTGACGAAAACCTCATGTGCTTAACTGCTTCTTATGTCACAAGGTTCTATTACATGTTACCTTCTCAGGCCTTAATTGAAGGCAGCCACTCATGCCCACCCCCAACCACCACAAAGCTTTTGTGTAGTCTAAGCTTTTATCATTTCACAAAAATTTTCTTTTTTCCTTTCCTTCTTTGGTTTATTTGCCTATTATCTACTTCCCTAGATAGGACAAAAGCTTTATCTATCCCAAGCTCTTACAATATTTCTCAGTACAAGGAAGGTGCTTAGTGTCTGTTAAATAATGAACTATCGTGTTCTCCCTTGCATTCTCTTGCTGATATGGTTTGGATCTGTGTCTCCACCCAAATCTCATGCCAAAGGGTAATTCTCAATGTTGGAAGTGGGCCTGGTGGGAGGTGACAGGATCATGGAGGTGTTTTTCATGAATGGTTTAGTGCCATCCACTTGATACCATCCTCAGGAGAGTGAGTGAGTTCTTGCGAGACCTGGTGAGTTTTGTTGTTGTTTGAGGCATCTTACTCTGTGGCCCAGGCTGGAGTACAGTGGTGGGATCTCCGCTCACTGCCACCTCTGCCTCCCAGGTTCAAGTGATTCTCCTGCCTCAGCCTCCCGAGTAGCTGGGATTGTAGGCACATGCCACCATGCCCAGCTAACTTTTGTATTTTAGTAGAGACAGGGTTTTACCATGTTAGCCAGGCTGGTTTCAGACTCCTGACCTCAAAGGATCTGCCTGCCTTGGCCTCCCAAAGTGCTGGGATTACAGGCATGAGCTACCAAGCCTAGCCAAGATCTGGTTGTTCAAAAGCATGTAGCACCTCCCCTTCTCCCTCTTGCTCCTGCTCCTGCCATGTAAGACACCTCACTCCCCCTTTGCCTTCCACCATGATTAGAAGCTTCCTGAGACTTCCCCAGAAACAGATGCCGCCATACTTCCTGTACAGTCTACAGAACCATGAGCCAATAAAACTGCTTTTCTTTGTTAAGTTACCCAGCCTTGGGTCTTTCTTTATAACAATATGATAACAGACACATGCATTTACCTATACTAAAAAACATTTCCGAAGCCATAGCCATACACTCACCTTTTTCACACTTAAATGGAAAATAGGCTGCTGCTTCTTTTCTTGGATAAATTGTATACCCCTGCTATTCATTCATTCAAAAACTATTATAACCAAACATTAAGTGATATGGTAGAGCTACAAATACAAATGGAACACGATCCCTACCCTCAAGGAACTCATGGCCAAGTGGAAACAAACATGTTAGTGAATCATTATAAAAACCATATGGCAAGTAAAAGATGAGTTGTGGCTGCAGACTATATGAACCCAAGTTAGAATAATCAGAAATGCCTTCCTGCAGAAAAAAACAGGAGCTGAGGTTTAAAAGAGGAGAAGAAAGAAATCCAGGAAAGAGACAAGGAAAAAGCATAAAGAACAAACACGTTGTGGAAACATGATAGCTTGTGCGGTGGGACTGCAAGCGCTCAGCTCTGCTGAGAAAAAAGTACCAGGCAGAAATTAGTGAGATGCCAGGTAATGGCAGCCTTATAGCATAGTTAGGCAGCTTTGACCTAACTCATTAGGCAATGGGTTGTGGAACAAGCATGGTCAAAGCTGCATTTCTGTTAGATTGTTTTATGGTTCCAGAGATGATCCAATTTAGATTACGGGGTTGGAATGCTGAGGTCAAAGGCTGGTAAGACTAGGACGGATACAAAGAAGAGGATCCAGAATCAAGAAACACTGAGGAAGTAAAATGGACAGGATTTGGTGATTATTAGGACAGGGAGAATGAGGGGAGGGGAACAAGCAAAAGGGGCAAGAAATGAGGAATTTGGGAGTGGGAAGATGAGCATCATAAGCTGAAGCTTTCTTGCTTAGTAAGTTCTAGAGTCCAGCAGTCAAGGGCTTAAGTCTTGGTCCTGTCACTTGTTTGCTATATGACTTTGGTAAGTTACTTTAACTTCTCTAAATTTCAGTTCCTTGTAAATTAAATGAGAATACTATCAGAATCTACCTCATTGTTAGACTGAGACTGTTACAATAACTAAATGAAATCGTGTATGTAAAGTGCTTAGCATAGTGCCTGCTACACATCAGAAACACGTATTGATTAAAGAATTTTAAAATGGCCAGGCACAGTGGCTCACGCCTGTAATCCCAGCACTTTGGGAGGCCAAGGCGGGCGGATCACAAGGTCAAGAGACCGAGACCATCCTGGCCAAGATGGTGAAACTCCATCTCAAAAAAAAAAGAATTTTAAAATGATTATCTGACTATGTCTGTGGCCATATATCTACCTTTTCTATTCTTACTATGGATGAACTGCCCATGTTTCTAGGCAAGACCGATCCCTCTACTTGTACACAAGAGCCTGTCCATTTTTGCCAATGTCATTCCACCAATTCTTCCCTCCCTCTCACACCATCCATTCCATCCTCTCTCCTGAATCACTTCTATAAACATGTATACATACAGTCAATTATTAACATATATTAAAACCTTTAATTAACATATTAATTAAATGGGATCCCAGTCTCTCATGTCCTGACCATCTTGGTTGCTCTCCAGTGCCTTCCCATTAACATATATTAAAACCTTTTCTTGACTCAGTTTCCCTTTAACTACCAATCCATTTCTTTTTTCTTTCCTTGAGTCATAAATCACTCTTCTCCCACTCTTTTCAGGATCCATTGTAACTGAACTTTTTCTTCTATAACTTTATAAAAGTTGCCTTTTTTCAGTTGCCAATGACTTCCATGTTGCTAGACCCCCATCTTGCTTGGCACATGTATAGCATTAGATATAGCTGACTACTCCTTTCTCCTTGAAACGCTTTCATTACTTAACTCCCAGGTGACCAAACTTTCTGCATATTCTACCATTTCTTTGGCCTCTTTTGCAGTCTCCTTTGATGATTATTCCTCATCTTTCAAAACTCTAAAATATTGGAATGCTCCAGGCCTTATCTCTCTACACTCCCTCGGTAATCTTATCAAGTATCATGGCTGTTGACCCAAAAATCCACTTCTCTAAACCAGACCAGTCTCCTGAAGCTCTAGACTCTGTGTCCCGTCGTCTGCGCAACCTCTCCACGTGGATGACTAACATGCCTTCTAAGTTTAATGTGCCCCAGACCAAACTGCTAATGCTCACCCCAATAATGCCTCCTCCCCAGCATTCCCTATATCACTAAATGGCAACTCCACTCTTCTAGGTACTCTGCTCAACAACCTTATCATGACCCTCTAGCTATAACTGAATAGTTTAAATTAAACCAGTCCTCTCATGGGAATAAGTATAATAGCTGAACATTTTAAAAAGCACACATAACAAAAACTACGCAGGCCATTTGAAGGCACTGGAGAGCAACCAAGATGGTCAGGACATGAGAGACTGGGATCCCAGGGAGAAGACAGATACATAAAGTGATACAGAACTCCATTGCTTTCTCTTATTGGGGTATTTGCTGGGTTTTGTGTAGGGCATTGTGGCAAGCAGAAGGCAGTGGCCTAGAGGTATCAGGAACCTTTCAGATATGGGAAGATAAATAATCGGAGTTGAAAACTGCTGACAGGACTTGAAGGGACAAGATCCCAAAGAAAGGAGGATCATAGAAAAGCCAGTCTGACATTTTGCTTGGTTTTTATTCTTGAGGTATTTGCCGAATTCTAAGCTATAAAGGCACTGGAAATCAAGAAACCAAAGAGTTGCTAAATAGCTAAAATGCTAAGTGTATATTCCAGCAGTCTCACAGCGCTGGGAGTATAAAAATTCGAGTTCAAGGTCACCCAAAGATGGAAACCTATTAAATACCCCGGATGTTCATGTTGCGAAAGAATAGAAAGGCCTTGCTCTGGGATAAGACCAAACCGGAAAATAATCAGCCCTCACAAAATCTGAAACCCTGATTAAAGGTCATCTGCTGCTACTCTAATTGCTTGCCAGAATAAAATTAAATCCTTTCTGCAGAAAGACAACATCAGCCACAGTCTCTATGCAGTTTTTTGTTTGTTTTTGTTTTTATTTTTTTCAGCCAGAGCTTCTGTGTGATTTTTTTGCCTGTACAATGTCCAACACACTGTCATTTAGTTATTATAACAATTCCAGACTAACAATGAGGTAGATTCTGATCAGAAACCTTAGGGTCATCTCTTATGCCTTTCTTTCTCTTGTGCACCATGTCACATCCAATCTGTTCGACCTTCAAAACTGAGCTGGGATCTAACCACTTCACACCACTTTGAGCCCAAATCCAAGCCACTGTCACCAGGCTTCCTGGGAGCAGCCTCCTATCTGGCCTCTCTGTTTCTGCCTTTGCCCCACTTCAGTCTATTCTCAACCAAGCAACTAGAAAAAAATTTTTTTAATCAAACTATGTCAAGCTTCTACTCAAAACCCTTCAGGGACTTTTAACCCTAGAGTAAAACCTAAAGTCCTTGCACTGGCCTACAAGGCACACAGCCCGACCCCTGACTTCACCTCCAAATGCTCTTCCTTGTACTCACTCTGCTCCACTCACTCTTTTTCCCATCCCTAACATGTCTTCCTGCCTTACAATCCTGCAATGGCTGCTTCCTTGACCTGGAAGTCTGTGCCACTTAGTCTCAAGTTTCATTTCCTTACCTCCTTCATGTCTTTACTCAAATGTCACCTTCTCAATGAAGCCTCCTCTGACCACTATAAAACTGCTAGGTCTCCTATGCCTCCAGCACCTAGCCCTCTTTCCTGCTTTATTTTTCTCCTTAGTTATTACAATTATCTAACATACATAATATACTCACTTCTCTTGTTTGTATGACTCCTCCACTAGCATATAAATTCTGCGAAGGCAGGAGTTTTAATCTGTTGTTTGGTTTTGTTTTTCACTGCTATATCCTCACTAACACCAGGCTAGTGGGACAAAAAAAGAACAGTGGTTGGCACATACTAGATACTCATAAGTATTCGTTGAATGAATCATTCAGTTTCTGATCATCCAAGAGTTGTCCAGAAAACAGTCAGATATCCAGGGCTGTCACCTGAGGGAGAAGTCTAGGTTAGAGATACATACTTTGCTGTCCTAAGTATATAAATGGTACTAGAACTCACAGCTGTGAAATGGGACGGCCCTGGGAGAAAATAGAATAAGAGAAACAGGCTGTGGACAAAAACTTGTACAAGAACCTATAGTGGCTATCAATTTCTTTATAAAGTTCACTGTGGTTGGTATAACACCATTGGTTACCCATTCAATACCCATTCTATTCGGCCCCAAATCAGAATTTGTTCTTCTCCTCCCTGGCCAAGTGTTTATTGGTGGTCCATCAAGACGGGTTACCTGGTCTAATCCAAATATGGTGATCTTATATAGAGCCTAAGCTTAAATCAATGATATGATGTAATTCTGGTCACTTGGGAGTTTACAAGGGGGCTTTGCTCTTCCAATAAAGACAAAAGAGAAGATACTTCTATTACTACCTTGTCAAAACAACAACCCAGGTGACAGAGTGGAAAGGTGGGGGAAAAAATGTGCTGTTGATAATGTGCTGAGCCCCCTCAAGTTAACCAACGTCCAGGTTAACCAACCTGGGAGTGTGAAATAATGAATTCCTTATTTTAGCCACCTGGAATTGGTTTTCTGTTACTTGAGGGAAAAAACATTCTAATTAATATGCTAGTGTTTAGTGTTTCCAGGATGTAGTGCCAGCTTTTGTTTCTGTTGATATTTCTACAACTCATCTATACAAACCCTGCTTAGTTCTCCAAATACACCTTGGGCTTTTTGAGCCTTTGATCAAGCCATTCCGAATGCACTTCCCCCAAGAGGCTGGCCAGTTAAAATACTATCATTCATCAAACACAATTTAAATGTCACTTTCGCCTCCAGCCCCTTCAGAAGTTACCTCAAGGCCGGGTGCTCACGCCTGTAATCCCAGCACTTTGGGAGGCCAAGGTGGGTGGATCAGGAGGTCAAAAGATCGAGACCATCCTAGTCACATGGTGAAATCCCGTCTCTAGTAAAAATAGAAAAATTAGCTGGGCATGGTGGTGCATGCCTGCAGTCCCAGCTACTCAGGAGGCTGAGACAGGAGAATTGCTTAACAGAGGTTGCTGTGAGACAAGGTTGCACCACTGCACTCCAGCCTGGGTGACAGAGAGAAAATAGGAAAGGGAAGGAAGGAAGAAAGGAGGAAAGGAGGGAGGGAGGGAAGGAAGGAAGGAAGGAAGGAAGGAGGGGAGGGGAAAGGAAAGAAAAAAAAAAGAAATTACTTCAAAATTAACTGATCAGACCTAAAATCTTCTGGCAGTGTTTTTACCTCTAGAATTTACCATACACCTTTACGTTAGTGTTACTTACCTATGTCTGCTTGAGGACATACACTTCAAAGCAGAGAACAGATATAGATCTTAATATAAAGGCTTACCATTTACGAGGCACAGCTCTAAGTATTAACGGTTTTAATCCTCAAGACAAAACCTGAAGAGATAAATTCTTCTATTTCCACTATATGGATTCGGAAAATGAAGCACAGAAACACTTAACTTGCCTGAGGTTACAGAGCTAGTACATTATAGAACCTGGATTCAAATAAAGAGTTATTAGCTAAATTTAAGGTGTAACTGCAAATGCAAATAACTCATCACAAGGGATACACACACTTCACTCATACAAGATACAAGATTTTTAACACTGATCGTTTTTAAGTGCAGCCCCGCCCGGTGATATTAGATTTATTCTTCAGAGCCTGGGGCCTGATAGATTAAGGCACGGGGGAACTAGGCCTTTATATTTTTTCAAAACTCAATAAATTGCCCACTTCTTTCCCAAAATGAGGTGTCTGTGTGGGCTGCCCTTGTCGCTCTGTGTGTCAAGAGTCCTCCGATTGCTAGACTCGGCTGCGGAGGGCGGCGACGGCCCGCCCCTGGGGCGGGAAAAGCGGAGGTGCCAGGAGACACCTGGAAGCCCTTCCCCGCCCGGGCACATAACAGAGCTGGAAGCCCGGCTGCCAGGGACGTGTCATCGCGGGGCCAGCCTGGGAGCGCTGCGGCGCGGCGGCAGGAGAAACAGCAGAGGACGCCCTGGAAGAGCAGGAGCACGAGGGCCTGAGAGAATGGCGCCAACACTAGCCCTGCAAAGTCACATTCCAAAGCGGGGCCGGTGACAGCCACCGTGGCCCCGCAGGCCTCAGAGAAGACGGTCAAGCCAGCCAAAACCGCCTCCCTAGCCAGGGGGCTCCCAACGCGCAGGCGCACCTGCCGGGGAGTTGCAGCTGGGCGGAGTCAAGAGCCGGAAGTGCCTAGCGCCGCAGTCCTTACGGGGAAACCAGCGGACCGGAACTCCCCGGAGTTCCCGCCCCCAGACAGAACCCCGGGTTACTGGGCAACCGATGTGGCCACTGCAGCTGATCTCTGCTTTGCTGGGAACGAGCCCGGTGTAGCTCCCACCTCCTGCGCTGGTAACCTCCCGTCCCGCCCACCTCCCTTATTGTCGCCTCTCCTCGCGTCGCGGAATCCTTGCCCTTGGCACTACTTGCATCTCTCCGGGTCCCACGACACCTTAGCGCCCACCTGCTTCAAAGCCAAGCTCCACCGAAAGCGAGGTGTTCTGCCCCCGGACATGGCCTCGGCGCTGACTGACAGCACCTCTCGGGTCCCGAGCACCTACACCTACACCAGCCGGCCTCGGGCACTGCCCTGCCAGCGCCGCCGTTACCGGGACAGCCTGACGCAGCCGTGAGTGTCCAAGCCAGCCCCTGTGTGATCCCTATTTGCACCCATCCCCGGGCCAGAGTCTGGCCCCTTCGCCCTGGCAAAGGCTGCTCATGCTGTCTTTCCTTGGCCTCACTCTGCCGAAATAAACGTTTTGCCCTAAGGAATCTTTCGTGGTATGGAGGAGTGAAGCAAGAAAGGACATGGGTTGGGCATCAGTTAACTTTTAGTGTTCCTGAGTTGCTGCCATGGTCCTTAAGATGTACACGAATCGGCTTATTTAACAAAATTGGACTTGTGTGTATTGAGGGCCAGCTATGTGCTGGGCACCTTGCTGGGGGCATTCAAATACATTTTCTTACTTAATCCACAGTGCTGTGAGGTTGGTTTTACAACTCCGTTATGCAGATGAGGAAACTGCTGCGCAAAAATACGCAACAATAGCACATCCAAAATGCGAGCTGAGGAAATCTCTTCTACAGACTTTGAGCAGGAATAAGATTATTCTTCCATGCAGGACCACAGATTGTTCGTGTGTGTGTGTGTGTGTGTGTGTGTGTGTGTGTGTGTGTGTGTGTGTGTGTTTTGGTGGTGGTGGTGCTGGTGGTGATGTTGTTTTAAGATGGGGTTTCCCTCTTTTTCCCCAGGCTGGACTGCAGTGACGCGATCTCCACTCACTGCAACCTCCGCCTCCCAGGTTGAAATGATTCTCCTGCCTCAGCCTCCCAAGTAGCTGGGACTATAAGCACATGCCACCACGCCCTGCTAATTTTTGTATTTTTAGTAGAGACGGGGTTTCACCACGTTGACCAGGCTGGTCTCAAACTCCTAGGCTCAAGTGATCCTCCCGCCTCAGCCTCCCAAAGTGCTGGGATTACAAGCCTGAACCGCCACACCCGGCCAGCGGATTGTATTTTTACATGGATTAATAGTTGCAAATATTCAAACATATTTAGGGGGAAAAAAAACCCATAAACTTTTAAAGTTCTCTTAAAGTTAAATGGTTCTCTAACGTTCTTTCCATAAGCCTCAAATGCTGAATTGAGCAGAACTTGATAGGAATGCAAGCTCCATGGATGCAGCAACCTTTGCATCCAGAGCAGCTGGGATTATAGGTGCGCACCACTAGGCCCAGCTAATTTTGTAGGGTTTCATCATGTTGACCAGGCTGGAAAATTTTATTAACATTTTAGGCAATAACTTTAAAAATATATTTAGGTTTAAAGAACAATGAGAAAATTGACTTAATTCTTAAGCCTGATTCTTTTATTAGTGTAACTTTTCAGTCTTTGTACAAGCTTTTTCAGTCCTTTAAAGAAGGCCCCTTTTCAAATGGGCCATTTTCATATTTATTGAAGTCATGTAGATTTACAACCTAAATCTGGCTCTGCCACTTACTAGCAAGGTAACCTTGGGCAGATTCCTGAGTCTGTTTCCCCTTCTGAAGAAGGAATATAATTCCCAACTTGCAGCTTATTGTGAATAATAAATAAAATAAAGTACATGTATTTTCATCTTAGTTTAGATCCTGTTGAAAATAAGTTACTTCATAGATACCAATACTCTGTTAAAGTGGCTATACGGAATTTTCTGTTTTACAGAGATGAAGAACCTATGCATTATGGAAACATAATGTATGACAGAAGGGTAATTCGAGGCAACACTTACGCACTCCAGACCGGGCCACTAGTAAGTTCAGTTTGAATAGTCTAACACTGCGTTTTCACATTGTCTGTGGCGAAGGATCAGCTTGTTTCTTTGTTTGTTTGTGTTAATTTCCAATCCATTGCAGACTAAAACATTCATAAAATAAAGACGAATTACTACAAAAATGAAATTTTAAAAAGACATACAAATAGAGCCCAATGACAGTTTCCAGGAGCTGAGGGGTCAGGGGGACAGGGAAGGAGTTATTGTTTAATAAGTGTAGAGTTTCAGTTTTGGAAGGTGAAAAGAGTTCCGGAGATAAGAAGATGGTGATAGTTATAGAACAATGTGAATGTAATTAATGCCACTGAATTTTATACTTAAAAATGGTTAAGGTGATAATTTTTACATTATGTATATTTTACCACAAAAAAAAGAGAATTAATTACATGCCTGTAATACCAGCACTTTGGGAGGCTAAGGTGGGTTGATCACCTGAGGTCAGGAGTTTAAGACCAGCCTGGCAGCCAACATGGTGAAATCCTGTCTCTACTGAAAATACAAAAATTAGCTGGGCGTGATGGTGGGCACCTGTAGTCCCAGCTACTTGGGAGGCTGGGGCTGGAGAATCACTGGAACCTGGGAGGCAGACGCTGCAGTGAGCCAAGATCGTGCCACTGCACTCCAGCCTGGGCGACAGAGCAACACTCCATCTCAAAATAAATAACAAAAATAATTTAAGAAAGAATTAACTAAGAAAAAGCCTCAATTTTTCATTAGATTCAACAAAACCCTGCCATTCTAAACTTTTACTCTCAATTTCTATACTTAAATTGTTACAGACCATTTCAAATAGTTTACAGATACACTAGCCAGAGGCCCACATTTTGAGAAGCCCTGGTCTAATCCATCTAGATTTGTTTGGATCATCTCATACTCTAATACAATTATCATTATTTAATCAAAAAGTCTGAATTCTGCTTCTATAATTCACTCAACAATTATTTTTTGAGTTTTAGATCCTGTTCTGGGTACCTAGGATGCAGAGATGAGTAAGACATGGTATGATATTCAGGGTGGTGAGTTCTTGGCACAGAAATGAAATATAGGTGAATTTATAAACAGTATTATGATATCTAAGTGCCTAATACAAGATGGTGATAGAGATGCTCCTCTATTTACAATGAGGTTATGTCCCAATAAACCCACCGAACATTGAAAATGTATTTAAAACACCAAACCTGCTAAACACCATAGCATAGCATAATCTGCCTTAAATGTGCTCAGAGGCCAGGAGTGGCGGCTCACGCCTGTAATCCCAGCACTTTGGGAGGCTGAGGCGGGCAGACTGCTTAAACCCAGGAGCTTGAGACCAGCCTGGGCAACATGATAAAACCCTGTCTCTACAAAAAATAAAAATAAAAACCCACAAAAATTAGCTGGGCGTGGTGGCACACACCTGTAATCCCAGCTACTTGGGAGGCTGAAACAGAAGAATTGATTGAGCCCAGGAGGACAAGGCTGCAGTGAGCTGTGGTCACACCACTTCACTCCAGCCTGGGTGGCAGAGGGAGACCCTGTCTCAAAAAACAAAACCAAAAATAAAACCTAGAATGTTAAGGCATTGAGGGAAGTTCAATATGTCAGAATTGGAGCCTGAGGCAGGGAGTATCAAGAAATAAGTGATTAAAAAGAAAGTAAAGATGAGTAATAGCATTCAAATCCACATTAGAGAGAAAGTTGTTGAATGTTTAATGAGGGATATGAAGAAGCCACCTAAGGATTGTTTTCAGAACGAGACCCTGTCTCAAAAAAAAAAGTGCTCAGAACATTCCTATTAGCCTACAATTGGGAAAAATCATCTAATACAAAGCCTATTTTATAATAAAGTATTGACTATCTCATGTTATTTATTAAATATGAAAGTGAAAAACATAATGGTTGTATGAGCACATTTTCTGTGGATACTTTTCATCATCATAAAGCTGAAAAATCATAAAAAAAATATGTTGGGGAACATCTATTAGTCTTGTTGCAGGATGAACCACAGACAAAACCCCTCAGACACCGGAGTAAGGAAACAAGTGACTTTGTTCGGCTGTGGAACCTCAGCAGACTTACGTCCCAAAAACTGAGGTCCCGGAAGAGCAGTTCGTTTCCCTTTTTATGGGCTTCTAACTCTAAAGGGACAGCTAGGTGAAACCGTGTTATAGCCCATTGTCTGGGCATTGATCTCACAGTCTTGTCTTTCATTGATTCGTATTTGGTGCCCACAGGAAGGAAGAAAGGGAAAGGGTTACAACAAACTTGGAGAAGTTAAACAAAGGTAGTCAATCATTCTGTGATAGAATTAACTTAAAGGCGGGGAGTGGATTGGGCAAGCACGTATGTGACTAAAGGCAGGTTCTTGTGCAACTATGGCAGGAAAGAACATTTCTTTGTTACATTCTTAAGGTTTACAGATAACATAGGCACCAGTTTCAGAAGAGGGAGTTATCTTTCCTAACTCTCAGGCCCCACTGGGGCAGAGCCAGTGACGTCAGCTGGCTGCCTGACTGCTGACTTCAGCTCTTTACTATTTTATCTTTTACTCCCTTCCCTAGCAAACAACAGGCAGGAGAGTAATGGCTTCTTTTCTTGGTCTGAAGCAATGGTTAACTTATTAAACATATATATATGCTTCAGCCCTATCCTGGATCTCCTGCGATAGACCCTCCAGGGGTTCCCTGCTTCCCCCACTGAGATGATATCAGCAAGGGTGGAGCAGGAAGCTGAACTTTCACCTTCACCCACCAGCAATGAGGTATTAGGAGATGGCACAAGTCAGTGCCCCACTCTTTCTGGGGTAATGTCAGCAAACCCAGTGGGTAGCTGAATTGCAGTCCTATCTGGCGATAATGAGGTGACATGAGGCAGTGCTAGTCAGTGCTGTACTCCCACCACCGCAACACCAGTGTCAGCAGAGCCTAGCAAGAAGCTGAACTACCACCCCCACCTGGCACCAATGTGTTGGTACAAGTTGACCCACTGCTTTTGGTGAAATGGTGTCAGTGGGGCCCAGCAGGGATTTGAACTTCCAGCCCCACAGACTCATGCACTAAAACAAAAAGGGCAATTTCCTACTGAAAGATTATATAGAAGCCAAAGTCTTAAAATATAATACCTCAAATAGCCAGGATACAAACAGAAATCATTCATCATACAAGAATCAATTTGTATGTAACATGCAGTTACAACTTGCATGGGAAAAGACAATCAAGAAATGACAAAACCAGGATGATTCGGATGTGGGAATTACCTGACGAGGATTTTAAAGCAACAATCAAAAATGTTTCAATGAAAAGTGAATAATTAGACACTCTTGAAACAAATGAAAAAATAAATCTTAGCAAAGAAATACAAGATACAAAAGTGAACCAAATGGAAACTTCTAGAACTGAAAAATACAGTAACAAAAATAAAAAACTCACTAGATGGATACAGTAATACATTGGAGATGACACAGGAAATAATCAGTGAACTTGAAGAAAAATCAGTGAAGAATGGAAGTTATCCAGCTGAACAGAGAGAAAATAGACCACCACCACTCCCACACAAAAGAGCCTGAGAGAGCTGAAGAACAAACACAAAGATTTATATTCATGTTGTTGGAATCCTAAAAGGAGAGGAGAAAAAGTATGAGGTGGAAAAATATTTGAAGAAATCATGCTTTAAAATTCCACAAATTTGTCAAAAGGCCTATAGATTGAAAAAGCCAAGTGACCTCCAACAGGATAACCCCAAAGAAATCTACCCAAGACATGCCAAGATCAAACTTTTGAAAATTAAAAACAAAACATTTTGAAATCAGCCAGAGAGAAACTACTTGTTAGCTAAAGGAGAACACTGATTTAAATGGCAGTGGATTTCTTACCTCAAACATGGAGACAACAAGAAAGTGGCACAATATTTTTCAAGTCCTTAAAGGAAAGAACTATCAAGATCTAATTCTAATCCAGTGAAAATATTTTTCAGTAGTTCTAAAATGGCAGCATAGAGGCAGGCTGGCTTCACTCCCCGTGCAACAGAAAACCAAGAACAAATGTACAGTGCCAAAATTATCATCAGCAATATTCTGGAGCTCAAGTAGAAGGAGGAGGCAGTTCCCAGGGCTACAGAAAAGTGAAAAAGCTCCAAAGAGATGGTAGGAGAATCAGACTTTCATATCTACAACACCTCTCCTTCTAGCCTACCTGACACTAAGGACCTGGAGGATTGTATTAGTTCTCTAGAAGGACAGAACTAATGAAATAGATATATATGTATAAAGGGGAGTTTATTAAATATTAAATCACATAATCACAAGGTCCCACAATAGGCCATCAGCAGGCTGAGGAGCAAGGAGAGCCAGTCCAGTTTCCAAAACTGAAGAACTTGGAGTCCGATGTTCAAGGACAGGAAGCATCCAGCACAGGAGAAGGATGTAGGCTGGGAGGCTAGACCAGTCTCTTTTTCACAGTTTTCTGCCTGCTTATATTCTAGCCACTCTGGCAGCTGATTAGATTGTGCCCACCCAGATTAAGGGTGGATCTGCCTTTCTCAGCTTACTGACTCAGATGATAATCTTTTGGCAACACCCTCAGAC
This sequence comes from Saguinus oedipus, assembly GCA_031835075.1. NCBI lineage: Eukaryota > Metazoa > Chordata > Mammalia > Primates > Cebidae > Saguinus > Saguinus oedipus. Next base: position 168,902,805 of record CM063172.1, on the reverse strand, counting down.
TTATCTAGGATCAATACTTGGTATCCTTCAGTCCAATCAAGTTGACGCTTAGTATTAACTAACTATCACAAGGATTTATCTCTGACTTGTGATTTCTGCACTGGAAAAAGTAAGATCAAGGTAGACAACTAGTTTCCCTACCATGTTGGGTTCCCTGGCAGGAGATTCAACCCACAAGAAGTGTCATGAGTTCCTGAAGGGAGAAATACCTCTGAGTATAGCCAGAGACAAAATGGGGAGGTGAGACTACCATCCCTGGCCCTGGACACCCTGCCGTATAACTCAACCAAAGGAAACACCAAATCAGAGTGGCTGTTCAGCAGCACCACACTGTAGAAGATACATTGTACTGCTCCCTGGGCACAAACCCTTAGCCACACTGCCAGGGTATCCCCTTTGGGGCCTCCCCATTCAGGATGGGCAGCACTTTGATCATTTACTAGAGCCAGGTGAAGCTGCCCTTAAGGTACCACCTAGAGCCAAAAAGGAGGCAGCAATCTAGTGATAAAGGATCTCTGGCAGGGCACGGTGGCTCATGCCTGTAATCGCAGCACTTGGGAGACCAAGACAGGCAGATCACTTGAGGTCAGAAGTTTGAGACCAGCCTGATCAACATGGTGGAACCCCATCTCTACTAAAAATACAAAAATTAGCTAGGCATGGTGGCGGGCACCTGTAATCCCAGCTACTTGGGAGGCTGAGTCAGCAGACTCGCTTGAACCTGGGAAGTGAAGGTTGCAGTGCACCAACGTCAAGCAATTACACTCCAGCCTGGGTGACAGAGCGAGACTCTGTCTCAAAAAAGGAAAAAGGATCTCTAAGAAAATATATCCAATGAAAAGCAAAGCAAGCCTTCAGTGCAGAGACGTAGACATACATCCACACGAAACAACAGCAAACAGGGAACCGTGACCTACCTACAGGGACAAAGCAAGGAATCAGTAACCGTCCCTAGTGAGATGGCAAGATATGAGCTGTCTGGCCAAATATTCAAAATAGCAGCCTTAAAGAAATTCAGTGATGTCCAAGATAACACAGAAAAGCAGTTTAGAAATTTATTAGAGAAATTTAACAAAGATTGAAATAATTTTTTTAAATCAAACAGAAGTCTTGGAGATCAACATTTGTTGAACTGAAAATTTTATTAGATGCTTTCAACAACAGAATGAATCAAACAGAGGAAAGAATCAGTGAACATGAAGACAGACTATTTGAAAATACACAGTCTGAGGAGAAAAAGAATGAAAAGGAACAAAGACTGCTTACAAGATATAGAAGATTACCCAAAAGACCAAAACTAAGAATTACTTGTGTTAAAGAAGGAGTTGAGCAAGAGCAAGGAGTAGGAAGCTTGTTTTAAGAAATGCTAACAGAAAACTTTCTAAAACTTGAGAAAGAGATAGATATGCAGGTACTGGAAGGTCAGAGAATACTGAACAGATTTACCCCAAATAATACGCCATAGAATAATCAAGCTCTCAAAGGTCAAGGACAAGAAAAGAATCCCAAAAGCAGCAAGAGAAAAGAAGCAAACAGTATACATGAAGGAGCTCCAGTCCATCTGGCAGCAGACTTCTCGACGGAAACGGTACAGGCCAGAAGGGAGTGGAATGACCAAGAGGGACTGGGATGACATTTTCAAAGTGCTGAAAGAAAAAAATTTATCTAAGAATATTGTATCCAGCAAAGTTATCCCTCAAATATGAAGGCGAGATGAGCAAATTCAGCACCCTCATGCCCATCTTTAAAGAAATGTTAAAGGGAATTCTTCAGCCTAAACAACAACAAAAAAAAAAACACTGATGTGCCAAAAGAAAACATTTGAAGGTATAAAACTCACTGGTTAAATTAAGTATACAGACAAACCTTAATGTGGTATGCAGTCTACTCATAATTCTACTATGAAACCCAAAAGACAACTATCAAAAACAATAATAGCTGCAGCAACCTGCTAAGAGGTAGGCAATCTAAAAACATGTACAATGAGACAACTAAAAGTTAGTATGTAGGGGATGGAGTTAAAGTGTAGAATTTTTTTTTCTTTTTTTCTTTGCTTCATTCTTTGTGATGTAAGATAAGTTGTCATCTCTGCTAACAACTTGTTACATAAGATGTTTTATGTAAGCCTCATGGTAACCACAATGCAAAAATCTGTATTAGATTCACCAAAGATTAAAAGCAACAAACTAAAATATACTATGAAATAAAGTCTCTCAACACAAAGAAAGGCAATAAAGAAGGAGGGCAATACAAAACAATTAGAAAATAAGCAGCAGAATGGTAGTAGTAAGTCCTTGGTTTATCCGTAAGAACACTGAATGGAAGAGGACTTGGTTCTCCAATTAAAAGGCATAGAATAGCTGGTTGGATAAAGAAACAAGACCCAACTATATGCTCCTACAAGAAACCCATTTCATCTACAAAGACACACATAGACTGAAAGTATAGGGATGGAAAAAGATTTTCCATGCAACTAGAAACCAAAAAAAGAGCTTGAGGATACTTACATCAGATAAACTATAAATCAAAGACTGTAAAAAGAAACATGGTCACCCTATAATAATAAAGTGATAATTCAGCAAGCGGTTATAACAAAGGTAAAGATCTATGCACCCAACACCAGAGCTCCCAGGTATATAAAGCAAACATGAATAGATCTAAAGGGAGAAATAGACTGCAGTACAATAATATTAGGAGATTTTTAACACCCATTCTCAGTAATAAATAAATCATCCGAACAGAAAATCGGGGAAAAAAAGAAAGAAAAGAAAAGAAAATCAGTGTTAAACTTCACACTAGACCTATTAGGACTAACCAATATTTATAGAACATTTTATCCATCTTCTGCAGAATACACATTTTTTTTCTTCAGCATATGGAACATTCTTCAGAATAGACCATATCTTAGGCCACAAAACAAGTCTGAACAAATTTTTAAAAATAGGAATCATATCAAGTTTCTTTGCTGACCACAATGAAGTAAAACTAGGCATCAATAATAAGAGGAACCTTGGAAGCTACAAAACTATGTAGAAATTAACATACTCCTGAATAATCAGCAAGTCACTGAATAAAAAGGAAATATTTGTTTTTTTTTTTTTTTTTTTTTTTTTTTTTTTTTTTTTGAGGTGGAGTTTCGCTCTTGTTACCCAGGCTGGAGTGCAATGGCACGATCTCGGCTCACCGCAACCTCCGCCTCCTGGGTTCAAGCAATTCTCCTGCCTCAGCCTCCTGAGTAGCTGGGATTACAGGCACGCGCCACCATGCCCAGCTAATTTTTGGTATTTTTAGTAGAGACGGGGTTTCACCATGTTGACCAGGATGGTCTCGATCTGTTGACCTCGTGATCCACCCGCCTCGGCCTCCCAAAGTGCTGGGATTACAGGCTTGAGCCACCGCATTATTTTTGTAAATGTATAGATAGGATCGTACACCCATCTATTCTAGTTAACGAGCCCTACTTTGCAGTTACGTTTATGCTTTGTCAAACATCTTTGTAATTATCTGACAATACAATTTTAATCAATTTAATATTAATAAATTGTATCTATTTCCAACACCATTTTAATCAAGTCACTGATAATCAGGAAACATTATGACAAATGCTTTTATACTACCCAGGAATTGCTTTTGGAATGGCAGTTCCTGTATGCTTTAAGAAATATTTCTAAATTCTACAAGTCTTTTCTATCTCTGTTAGCCTGGACAGGCTGATGCTCTAGAGCTTCAGAGACAACGGGAGGCTAAGAAGAGGGCTCTTGCCAGAAGACGAGCCCAAGAGCAGCTCAGACCACAAACACCTGAACCCGTGGAAGGCAGAAAGCATGTCGATGTGCAAACAGGTGTGTGACTGTGCTTTTGGCATTATGTCCTCTCAGTTTACTCAGTTGTCTATGTCAGTTCATTTTTATTGGGCCTTTGCATTATTTACGCATCTCCTGTGCTGATACTTCCCCAAATACATGGTAGGGAAGTTCATTTTATTAAAGAAATGCATAGACTAGGCTGGGTGTGGTGGCTCATGCCTATAATTTCAGCACTTGGGGAGGCCAAAGCGGGCAGATCACCTGAGGTCAGGAATTTAAGACCAGCCTGGCCAATGTGGTGAAACCCTGCCTCTACCTAAAATACAAAAATTAGCTGGGCATGGTGGCACACGCCTGTAGTCCCAGGTACTCGGGAGGCTGAGGCAGGAGAATTGCTTGAACCCAGGAGGCGGAGATTGCAGTGAGCCAAGATTGCGTCACTGCACTCCAGCCTGGCACTTGGCAACAGAGCAAGACTCGGTCTCAAAAAAAATAAATAAATAAAAACACAAAAATTAGCCAGGCGTGGTGATCAGTGCCTATAATCCCAGCTACTCGGGAGACTGAGGCAGGAGAATCACTTGAACCTGGGAGATGGAGGTTGCAGTGAGCCAGTACTACGCCATCGCATTCCAGCCTGGGTGACAAGAGCAAAACTCCATCGCAAAAAAAAAAAAAAAAAAAGAAACAAAGAAATACATAGACTACTTACTATTATAATAGTGGATATGGCTGGAAGTGTGGAATGGGCTTTAAAAAAAAGAATTTTGGCCAAGCACAGTGGCTCACCTGTAATGCCAGCACTTTGGGAGGCAAGACAGGAGGATCACTTGAGCCCAGGAGTTCGAGACCAGCCAGGCAACATACCAAGACCCCATCACTACAAAAACATTTTTAAATTAGTTGAGTGTGGTGGTGCATGCTGTAGTTCCATCTACTCAGTAGGCAAAGGCAGGAGAATCATATGTTCCCAGGATTTCAAGGCTGCAGTGAGCTATGATCATAGCACTGCACTCAGCCTGGGCAACAGAGGTTGCCTATCTCTAAAAAATAAAGAAATAAAAGAAATTTATGACCAAACAAATTCCGTCTTACCCCTTTTCACATATTCTATTCTCAAACTGGGATTCTTTCTCATAGTCCAACATGAATCACTGTTCTTTTCATCAGGACTTACAGGGAAGGAAACCAGTATAGTCCTATTTTGTCATTTTATTTATCTTTTGAGAGGAATAAACCCACTCCCATCTGAGTCCTCTGCTTCTCACACCAGCCTTGTCTGTCCTTTTGTTCTATGGCTTTGCACACCCCCCAGGGCCACACAGGAACTCCTGAGGCAGGTGCCAGGATTTTCGTACTTGTCTGTCTGTTCTCAGCTCTAAAGGCTTACTGGTCCTATAGGGTCTAGCTGTGTTGTTGACAGAATCTTGGTCATCAGACAGTGCTTGGTGTTTTCCTTGGACCACTCTCACTACTCAGGTTCACCTTGCACCCTGCCAAGATGGTGAGTGGATTCATGAGGATTATTTCTGCATGGTAAAGGCAAAAGGAACCATTCCATGCTTTAACCCTTGCCTTTAGGCCAAGACTAGCATGCATGTATGTCTGTCTTTAGCCAAAGAGCTAAGTTTTCATGTTTCTTTATACCATCGAGATAGTAAGTGATATAATAGCAGCCAGATTTTTTGGATATTTCCTCAGACATTGAACCAGGTCCTTTATTCTGTGTATTTCCTTCGTTATTACAAAGATTCCGTGTGACAGGTAGTTATGGCCCCTTTTACAGGTGAAGAAACTGAGGCTCAGAGAGGACACGACTTAGCCAAGTCCTATGCCCAACATCTGACTCTAGTGCTCATGTTCTTTGATGCCACATTGCCCCTGCCCCATATAAATTACTCCTAACATGAAATTTGTTTTCAAACATCTGTTTATAATTGTAGAGGGAACATCAAATAACCTGGTAACCGGGTACATGATTTTTTTAAATATCCAAGAATTTTCAAATCTTTATGTGTTTACTATCTTAGGATTCAAATGTATGTATGTATTATTGATCTTTGTCCCCTGTTGTACTCCGCATCTTATACACATCTACATCTCATATTCTTCTTTAGTTCCATTTTCAAATACAAAGCTCAGTGCTTTCTAGACATTCAGTAAATATTATAGCCTGAGTGACTCTATCTATGGTCTTCCAAATATGTAAAAACCCTTAGTTCAATATGTGAAGTAATCTCCACATTTGAGCACTTTCATTCTGATACTGAGCTAAAATTCCAAATACACATATATGCTTGAAATAGACCAGAATTATTTTTTCTTTGAGACAGAGTCTTACTCTGTCACCCAGGCTGCTGTACAGTGGCACACTCTTGGCTCACTGCAACTTCCACCTACCAGGTTCAAGCAATTCTCCCAGCTCTACCTCCCGAGTAGCTGGGACCACAGGTACACACCACAACGCCCAGCTAATTTTTGTATTTTTTGTAGAGATAGGGTTTTACCATGTCAGCCAGGCTGGTCTCAAACTCCTGGCCTCAAGTGATCCACCCTCTTCGGCCTCCCCAAATGCTGGGATTATGGGTGTGAACTACTGTAACCAGCCTTAGACCGGAATTTTAAACTCAGTGTATATGATATTCTTCTTAGAATTATACCTTGAAGAAATTGCTGATCGCATAATAGAAGTTGATATGGGATGCCAAACAGATGCATTTTTGGACAGACCACCAACACCACTCTTTATTCCTGCCAAAACTGGCAAAGATGTGGCCACCCAAATACTAGAAGGAGAGGTAAAGTACATTCTGTGGGCTTCCCTCTATTATCTTTATAAATGAGGTAAAGTTAGGTGTAGATAATGCTTAATATGAGTAACAATCATGTCACAATTAGATTCTACTTCTTGGATTTCTTTCCAGATACTATCTATAATGGTTTTATCATATAGTACTCAGAAATGTTTTAAAATACCATGTTCGGATTTCTTTGCTGATTAGAAGCCAAATCATTTAAAAATATTTTTAGAATATTTCCATATTTGATTTTTGTTTGTTTATATGCTTGCCTGATATATGTATATAAGATAGATTTGTACTAAATAAGGAAAAATAATATCCCTGGTATAAAGGTTCCACAATTGTTGCTTGTGGATTATATAACTTTTGTGAAGATACTCTCTTGTTTAAAAAAAAATTTAATAATTATATTTTTCTGTCAGTGTGAAATGCATAAATAGGCCTGTTTATGAAATTGAAGAGCAGAAGGCAATGATTATGTTCACAATGACCTAAATGAGTTTTAAGACTTGGTGGGAACTTGAAAGAACTGTCACTGAAATTGGGAAATAAAATAAATCTTCGGAAGCTACGTGAAAGTTGTATTTGCTTGTAAATCCTAGCCATGAATCTCCAAAATACCTGTTATTCTTGTTCCTTCATTCATCAAACTATTATTATAAACAGCCAATAAAAATCAAACAGAAAAGGGAAAGAATGACAGACAAGGATATTTCTCTTCAGTGTCAGGGTTCATTTTGATGAATGCATAGATTTTTTTTATAAACTTTGATTTAGCAGATTTTTGCCTGTAAACAAAATGTTGTTCATTTTGAGGATTAGAAACCACAAATAAAGGCAGGGCGCGGTGGCTCACGCCTGTAATCCTAGCACTTTGGGAGGCCGAGGTGGGTGGATCACCTGAGGTCAGGAGTTCAAGACCAGCCTGGCCATCAGGGTGAAACCCCATCTTTATTAAAAAAAAAAAAATTAAAAAGAAGAAAGAAACCACAAATAAAGCACAAGCACAGAGTCTGAGACACAGGAGACACTTAATAAATAATATCTCATTATTGCTATTCATTATATTTTTGCTGAGCATTTGATTCATAATTGAAATTTTAAGTTTGCTTTATTTTGTATGTTTAAGCTCTTCGACTTTGACCTTGAAGTTACACCGGTGTTGGAAGTTTTGGTGGGGAAAACAATTGAGCAGTCTCTTCTGGAAGTCATGGAAGAAGAAGAGTTGGCTAACCTGCGTGCCAGTCAGCGTGAGTATGAAGAACTACGGAATAGTGAACGTGCCGAAGTCCAGCGACTTGAAGAGCAAGAGAGGCGACACCGAGAAGAAAAAGTATATATCATCATATTTTTATTTCTTAGGCAGTCTTTTGGCTAATTCACATATTATTTTCAAAATTACATGTAATGATATCTCATAAAGCTAAAGATCTTTGGGAATATATTAGAAAAAGATCTATAGTCTTTGCTCAGCTCTCTCCTATAGATCATAGATCTTTCATGGACCAAATTACATCTTTTAAACTCCAGTTGACATAAACGTACCTAAATTGAGTTTCTAAAAGTTCCTAAATGAAGTGAAATTTCCAAGGTTACATGTGTCCCAGGTGGAAGGCTCTCTTAAATATCCGAGTCCTAGAGAAAGAAATACCTAAGTTGGTTTGCCATAAGTCAGTGGCAGAAAGATGAAGGAAAAAGTGAGTGCATTGAAGAGAGCCTGTGGGAAGAAGCAGGGGATCTGGATAGAATTCTGATTCTTTTTCTCAGTGACCAGGCCCTTCTTTATACCCTTAGGACACACCAGACCTATTTGGGTTTTTATAGGATATTTTTCAGATTAAGAGTTTTAGAATCTTCAATAAGGAAAGGTTTACAGTCCAGTTTTTTTTAAATGTGCCACCAGCCTACAGTTAGGAAGCACTAGAAAAGACAGCCTCTCAAGTTCTGGCAATCACTGTCAGCCTTTGTTGTATACCAATGAACAAATTATAAATTAGTATCTTAATACCTGAAACAGTTAAAATAATTTCCCAAAGGGCTTAACTTATCTACTATGAAAAATAGCGTAACTGTTGGGAATCCTACTGAATACCTATCAAATGGACTTTAATTCCAAGATTAATACTTAATTGTGTAAAGAACATAAGGATTGTGCAAAAGTAAGACTTTGTTTACAAATATAAAATGAACTGTGGCAAAATAAGCTTTGTTGAAATGAGTCATGAAATCTTTATCAAAAAATATTTGTTTATTTACTATTTGGAAATATGTCATGGAAACTGGATATAAGAGTCACCTAGATTTATATTTGTTTGAACTTTGAAAATAGATTTAATTAGAAAATATATTAATGCTCTCATTTCCACATGAGAGTAGAGAAGAAGATTCATCAGCTTTGTAAATATTACATAGTCTAAAGGAAGCAACAACAAAAAATAAGAGGCTTGCTTTTTTTATTTTTATTTATTTATTTTTTTGAGATAGAGTTTCTCTTGTTGTCCAGGCTGGAGTGCAATGGCATGCAGTCTCAGCTCACTGCAGCCTCCACCTCCCAGGTTCAAGCAATTCTCCTGCCTCAGCCTCCCGAATAGCTGGGATTACTGGCATGCACCACCATGCCTGGCTAATTTTGTATTTTTAGTAGAGACGGGGTTTCCCCATGTTAGTCAGGCTGGTCTCAAACTCCCGACCTCAGCTGATCCTCCCGCCTTGGCCTCCCAAAGTGCTGGGATTATAGGTGTGAGCGACTGTGCCCGGCAACAAAAAATAAGAGGCTTTCATAATCTTCAGAACCATTCAGCTTTACGAATTCAGGGAATTATTACAAATGAACTCATTCATTGGCCTGAGTTCTCTCATTGAAGATTTCTAAGCAATTTTAATTTTTCTTACTAAATATTTCATGATAATATTAATTTAAAATGCATATAATGGTGATTATCTCTTTGCTGCCATCTATACTTTCAGGCATGAATGTCTTGAAATTGTTTTACTTGAAAATTAATATTGAGATGTTTTACCTTAAGCTCCATCTTTTTAACTTTCTGAATTTAGTACCCACTTGCTATTGAAATTCGTTAAAATTTTGATGAAAAATATAAACCTTTAATAGACACTTCGCTGTCCATTTTTTTATAAGTCCACATTCTTAGATTCAGTATTTGGGGAGGGAATAAGAGCTAAATAATCACCTATGTCATTCTTGACAGGAACGGCGTAAGAAACAGCAGCGGGAAATAGTGCACAAGCACAATGAGACATCACAAAAAATCGCTGCCCAAGCATTTGCACAGCGTTACCTGGCTGACCTTCTCCCATCTGTTTTTGGCAGCCTCAGGGATAGTGGCTACTTTTATGATCCCATTGAAAGAGGTTTGTAGATATTTTTGTTAGATTAATTTTGTTGTAATAAGCATCCTCTTAATGGTTCAAATTTATCTTCTGTCCATTTTTATTTTGAATTGGAATCTTTCTATTTCTAACACAAAGTCAGTTTTAGTTGTTTTTTTAAAGTAAGTACAGTCATCAATGAGATGTGTATTCCAAAGATCTTGATTTAAGGACATTAAAGTTTGTTTATCGAGAAGCAATGTTTGTTTAGTAGAAAGAAATATGGACTTGGTATCGAAAACTCGAGTTTGGGATGCAGCTTTATCATTAACTAACTTGATGACCTCCAGTTTCTTCATGTGTGAAATGAGGATTTTTTTTTTTTTTTTTTTTTTTTTTTTTTTGAGAAAGAGTCTCATTCTTTTGCCCCCACTGGAGTGCAGTAGTGCGATCTTGGCTTATTGCAATCTCTGCCTTTCAAGTTCAAGCAATTCTCCCTGCCTCAGCCTTCCAAGTAGCTGGGATTACAGGCACCTGCCACCACGCCCAGCTAATTTTTGTATTTTTTAGGAGAGACAGCATTTCAGCATGTTGGCCAGGCTGGTCCTGACCTCAAGTGATCCACCTGCCTCCGCCTCCCAAAGTGCTGGGATTACAGGCCTGAGCAACCAAGCCCAGCCTGAAATGAGGATTATTTAGGAGTTAAGCCATAAAATATATGAAACTGTGTAAACTATAAAGTCCTATATGTATAAGTGGTTGTTACTAACTTTTTCTCAGCTGACTTCTTATTCCAAGCAAAAATATTTTGAGTGCAGCTATCAAGGTCATTTATTCATTTAATTAGGCACTTACCCTGTTGCAGGCAGTGTTTGGTGTTGGATAAAAAGAAGGATCCCTGATCTCTGCCATTAGGGAGCCCATAGCCTGATAGCTGTCTGTCTGTATCCCCTCAAAGCACACATTCCTAGCTGTTTAGCCAATGGAAAGGAGGAGTTGCATGTCTTCACCACCACCCAGCTTCCTCAGGGTGAAAGCACTTACATCCACCGTGCTTGATGTAAGGTCCTATTTGGTTGGTCAGTGGTATTTTGGGGCACATGTTAGTAGTGTTAATTTTAATGATTACATATTCAATTCAATACAAAGAGATCAGCTCACAGCCAAATATTATTAGTTTACATTTATATCTTCCTTCCCAGTTGACATAGTATTTTTCATAAGTGATATCATTTGATAATCCCAGCAACCCTGTAGGATAGGCAGGTCAGATATAATTCCCATTTTTTCAGAAATAGAAACTGAAACTCAGAGAAATTAAATGCCTTGCTCCCAAATCCTCATGCAGTGGAAATATTAGACCTCAAACGGACTTGGAACTCAGACTCCAAGTTCCAGTGTTCATTCTCTGCTACCATCCTGCCGTCCTGTGCTCTAGCTTGGACTCTGTTAGCCAGAGAGACCAGTAATCTTTTTTCTATCACAGATTGCCCAAAAAAAAGTTAGTTATAGATCATTTAAAATCTTGCAAATGAAATTCATGCCTGAGATTAAAATTATTTATTTATCATAGTGAATATAATACTCTATCATACTCTCCATTTCATCCTATTGAAAAATAAAATTAGATGCCTACCGCCAAAAAAATACTGTTTGAAACTTTAAAATGTATATTGTAATAGACCATATTTTTTAAATGCTTACACAGATTTCAGTTTGAACAACTGAATACTGATGGAAACGCCCAGTTTCTGACCTATTTCTCGATGGCTGTCTCCTCAGATGCCCTCTCACCTGCAGTCTCTGACTCTGATCAGCTTCTTTCCATTAGGCCCTGGGCTTCAGGTGGAAACTTTCTTTTACTGGCATTGCTCAATTTCAGATTTGCATTGCATTTGGATTGGAGTTCTCCCAAACCCACATCCTCCCCCTGCCTCCCTGATCTATCTAGATTGCACCTATGAAGTAGACTCCAAATGCCTTGATGCCAAGGAAGGCCTCATAGTTGTTAAAATATCACTTAAGCAATAGAAAGGAAACTGACCAGAACATACATAAGGAAGATGGCAAAAGTTATGCTGTATGAGTCTATTTAACATTTTATATTATGAAACCAATGTTGATGAGTCTATTACATTAGGAGAAAAGCGCATTATTCCTCTGATGATTCATAAAAATCAATGAATTCTTTTATTACAGATATTGAGATAGGATTTCTTCCATGGCTAATGAATGAAGTTGAAAAAACCATGGAATATAGCATGGTGGGAAGAACAGTGCTTGACAGTAAGTTAATTATCCGAAAGTCATCTCTAAATTTTTAGTAGAAAGAATATATTGAATAAATTGAAAGAAAGATTAATTTTCAGTTCTAATGTTTAAACTTTTAGTATATCAGTAGTATTAACAAAAGTGCAAATTTTTACCCTCAATATTATTTTTGGCTCTTCTATAATTTGATATCTATTAATATCTTCTGTCATTATTTTATAAATGATATTCTGTTAAAACAGATTATAATTCATGCTTAATACATTAAGTGTGAAGTTAAGTATGCTGACTTGAGGCTTTGTGAAGGTTTTATAATCATCTTTAAGTCAGCATTATAACTCCTAAACTATACCATAGTATGAAAATCATAGTGATGTTTGGACATTGAAATTTTCAGTGTTGATCCGTGACGTGGTTGAAAAGAGACTGTATATGTATAAGCATCAGAGAGACTCACATCCGCCTCCAGAACCTGAGGATGAGCCTGGTGGTCCTGAAGCAATGACAGAGTCACTGGGGGCTTCTGAATTCCTGGAGCAGAGCATGTCACAGACACAGAGGCTGCTTTTAGACAGAGACGACCTACAAAGAACAACATATGACTTAAGTTCATCCCAGGAAAGGAAGTTTATGGAAGAGAGCGAGCTCTTAGGGCAGGATGAAGAAACAGCCAGGAGGGAGTCCTTAGGGAAGGAAGAATTGTCATAGGAGGGGAGTTTTGAAGTCATGAAACCAATCAACAGCCAAGTCAGCAAGCAATCAGGTAAACATGCATAAGTCCACTCAGGTGATAGAAATTATGTTGTATTTGGTCCATATGTCTTTTTGTCTAATGGATTGGGCCAATCAGATGTCATAAAATAAAACTTCAAAAATAAAACCTAAATTGAATTCATTTACTTAATAGAATATTCAAAGGCTATATTGTAATTCTAATGAGAATTATATTTAATTACTAACCTTCTGTCACCATTATTTATAACCAGCAAATATATTTTTTCTTAATCCTTCTAATTTTGCAGGTTAGTTTTTTTAGTGAGTGTGATATTTGATGTTCAGTATCAGTGCTGTCAGCCATGTAGCATTTCTTCTCTATAGGAAAACCATTTCACCTACTGTAAGAGAGAATGCTGAAAGCCACAGCACTCCCTTCCTGCAAGGACCATCTTCAGTATTCGAGTAAGGCTTAAGGAATTCAATGGGTTAGTAATATGCTCTCATCTTTTATTTCACATTCCTGATATTAAAAAATGTCAGGCAGTACCAACAAAGCAGAAGTCCCTGTTTGCCCTAGACAGTCTTATCCCTTCCTCAAAGGCAGATCACTGTTCTCAATTAGGTGTGAACCATCTAGGCCTTTTTTGAGGTATTGCTAAACACATATATTTGAAAATCTGGAAATATATAGCTTGATTTTCTTTATATAAATGTAAACATTATTTGCATATTTTATTTTTCACAAGAGAATATCTTAGATCTTTCAAGGTTAGTATGCATCATACTCTTATCTTTTTAAAATATGGTTAAGATATTACATATTATGACTCTGCTGTAGCATAGGGAATTAACATTTGACTTTTTTTTTGAGACGGAGTCTTGCTCTGTTGCTAGGCTGGAGTGCAGTGGCGAGATCTCGGCTCACTGCCATCTCCGCCTTCTAGCTTCAAGTGATTCTCCTCCCTCAGCCTCCCAAGTAGCTGGGATTACAGGCGAGCACTACCACATCCAGCTAATTTTTGTATTTTTAGTAGAGACAGGTTTCACCATTTTGACCTCAATCTCCTGACCTCATGATCTGCCTGCCTCAGCCTCCCAAAGTGCTGGGATTACAGGCATGAGCCACCATACCTGGCCAACATTTGACTTTTTAATCTGAATGTGTTAGAGAATTTAACCTACAATATTGAAAATCACAGATTAGTTTCTCTCCAAAGCCTTAATCTTAAGTAATAAAGTCTTCAGAGCCTTTAGATAGATAGAGGCTATTTTTCTTTTTACTTATTTTTATTTTTATTTTTTCGAGATAAGGTCTCACTCTGACACCCAGGCCGGAGTACAGTAGCACCATCACAGCTCACTGGGCTCAGGTGATCTCACATCAGCCTCCCAAGTAGCTGGGACTACAGGCATGCACTACCACACATGGCTAATTTTTGTTGTTGTTGTTTGTTTGTTTGTTTTTTGAGGTGGAGTTTCACTCTTGTTACCCAGGCTGGAGTGCAATGGCGCGATCTCGGCTCACCGCAACCTCCGCCTCCTGGGTTCAGGCAATTCTCCTGCCTCAGCCTCCTGAGTAGCTGGGATTACAGGCACGTGCCACCGTGCTCAGCTAATTTTTTGTATTTTTAGTGGAGACGGGGTTTCACAATGTTGACCAGGATGGTCTCGATCTCTTGACCTTGTGATCCGCCCACCTCGGCCTCCCAAAGTGCTGGGATTACAGGCTTGAGCCACCGCACCCAGCCAATTTTTGTATTTTTTGTAGAGATAGGGTCTCGCTGTGTTGTCTAGGCTGGTCTCAAACTCCTAAGCTCAAGTGATCTGCCCGCCTTGGCCTCCTAAAGTGCTAGGATTAGGGGCATGAGCCACTGCATCTGGCTGGGCCTATTTTTCTCAGAATACCTACAAATACTTAAACTGTAGTGATTTAAAATAACTTATAATTACTAATCCATCTACCTTAAGTTAGATACCAAGAATGTATCCACATTTTAAAAATCTTAAAAGAATACACCCATTTTCCCATACAGTATTTCACTATATCATTTAAGCCTCATGGCAACCTTCTGAAGCATGCATGACAATATTTGTATTTTTTAGTTTCTAATCCTTAATTCGGTCAGCCAGCAAACATTAGCTGAGTGCCTGCTCTGCGTTGGAAAGGAGCTGCAGTTACAGTGGTGAACAGTCATGAATACTACATGGCTTTTACAGCCTAGCAGTGGAGCTAAATGAAGTAAATGACATAAATAGAGAAACCAAAGCTCAGGGATTTTAACTGATTTGCAATAAGTGACAAGCCTAACAGGTAATAGGACTAAAGCAAATCTCTTTTCTTTTAATCTAGTATACTTTATTCTAATAACTTGATGTCTTTGTGAGGTACAAAGAATAATTTAAAATCAATTATTGCATTAACAGCATTTAAAAAATTGGAATCACACCTGTTATCCATCACTGGGCTGCTTCCATTTTGTTAAACAGTCTATGATCATTCTAAAATTTATAAAGTATTAATTTTGGCAAGAAAACCAAAAATTTTTAATTAGGGCTATTGCTGATTATTATTACCAATTTTAAAATATCTACAACCAGTTTTTAGTAACCTTAAAATTGATTTGAGGTTGATTATCTTTCATAATCTCCAATTCTCCTTTAGAATAATCTAGTCCATTACACACTTTGCAATGTTTAAATTAATTCAATTTATTAAAAGAAGTGGATATCTATAGACCCCACACTGAATTGTTAAGCTTAATTGCAGTCCTTGTCCATCCTAGAAAGAAACCAAAATAATTGAGAGGTTAGGGCATTACACTGTGAGAAAATTTAGAGATAACACATTATATATTATCTGGAGAAAAAAATGTTAAATGGAAACAAGGTTTGTGAAGAATTTCTTCGAGTACCTGTAGGATTTTATGGGAAATTACAAGATGGCATGCTTAGGTTCTATATGTCTGGAAGACTTCATAACTGTAAGCAACTTTTGCAAATGGTTTGGGAACGTAAAACTCTTCCAGGATAGAAGAAAATGGGTACTGTTAACATTTGGATAATTATTGGACCATCATAACATTTTGCTATAATATGCAAAAATGCTGCTTCCCCAGCTATGACCCTCATTATGACTTTTAAAGGAATTATAAGCTCCAAATAATTTTTGGAATATAAAAAGTACTTGACTTTTGCACACATTTGCTAATACCCTTCTCATGAGTTTTCTTTCTGATGTTTCAACTAACACTAAGCTAACAGAAGCTAAATAATAATAAAACAAAGAACAGATATTAAATGTATTGAAATTGTCATTCCTGGCCAGGCTCTGTGGCTCACGTGTGTAATCCCAACACTGGGAGGCCAAGGCAGGAGGATCACGAGGTCAGGAGATTGAGACCATTCTGGCCAACATGGTGAAACCCTGTCTCTACTAAAAATACAAAAATTAGCTGGGTATGGTGGTGCATGCCTGTAATCCCAGCTACTTGGGAGGCTGAGACAGGAGAATCACTTGAACCCAGGAGGTGGAGGAGGTTGCAGTGAGCCAGCATCATGCCACTGCACTCCAACCTGGTGCTTGGCAACAGAGTGAGACTCTGTCTCAAAAAAATTCCCATATCACTAAAATAGATCAGAGAGGTAGAATGTAATTTTCTCTCTTAAATGCAGTGATGCATCATTGCATTTAAGCCATCTGAGGGCTATTAGCATGGCCTGGGAAGTCACTCTGAGCAACACAAGGTAGAGTTTGAAAGCACAGATTCAAAGCCAGACCACTGGGCTTGAGTCCTCACATGCAAGCATATAGTCTTCACCATGGAGAAGGGGTTTTGCCTTTCTCAAAGCTTTTTTTTTTTAATTAGGAAAAAGAACTGATTTATCAGTCTTCTGTTTCATTTTCAAAACACAGGGGTGGGTGGGAAACTTGCAGAAGAAACAAGTCTTTGGAGCTTAAAAGTCATAATGGGGGTCATAGTTGGGGAAGCAGAATTTTTCATATTATATCAAAATATTATGATACCATAACCATCCAAATGTTAATGGTACCAATTTCTTCTATCCCAGAAACGTTTCATTTTATGTTATTAGAACATATCAACCATATCAGCTAGATTTTTTTTTTCTATACTTTACTGACTATGGAAAATTTGACACATTCTGCTTTACTCTTTTGTTTATAGGTCAGTCGCAGAAAGTTTTTTTATGTATTCTGTAGTTCAGTAGCCATGGCTCTTTACTTCATTTAATTTATTTAGCATAAAGGCATTATGAAAAGGCCAAACATGAGCTTAACTTCCCACTAACTAATTAGCATATGTTATTTCTTAACCATAATGCCTGGGTCTAACCAGAACCAACCTTCTCCAATCTTGTTCACAGTCAGAGACGTAAAAAAGAATATTATAAATGGGGTGTCACTATTGTGAAAGTCGTAGCATGGTGTTGAATTGGTGCCTATGACTCTCCTTTTGAATTAGATCATGTTACATGATCTCAACTTACATTATTAAAATTTAATGAAATTATGATTTAGATGAAGTTTTTCTGTTTTTTATAAGTGAGAGAATAACATAACTAAAAGATATGAATTAAAAGATAAGCTAATATCAGTATAGGCTTGCTTATAATCAAGTGTTAAAGAGTTTGAAATTTCAGAAGAAAAATATTTAAAACATAAGATGTTATTTAAGCAATTTTAACTACCTTTTGAAAAGAGAGTTCAAAATGAATGAATTTTTACCACTATATTTATTTATGATTTTTATAAAAAAGCTTTTATAACTCTGTTGTTTTTTAACATTTTAGATTATAACCACTAGGTGTCAGTAAAACCCCAAGGTAAGGTTAACTTGCTGCCAACTTCATACATCATTACATGACCATAAAAGACCTTGGTGAGCACAGTTCAAAAATATATTGTATTCCTTGGAGTCTTCAGGACTCTGAATGAATATTTCATCTCACTCTAAAGTTATCTGCCAGCTCTGTAGGGATTCTAGACTGTTAAAATGTTCATTTTAGAGTGGACCATAGTTGTCTTCCCTATCTGATTCAGGATCCTTAACAGATGGTCAATTAGTCTTTGTTTCATCACTTTAAGGATGAGGTTTTCACTTCATGAGCTGCTCTAGATAGCCATTCTGCCTTATTTGGTTTTGTCTCCACAAGCCTGGGCTATGGTAAATGCTTAGTCAATAACACTGTTGGACAGTTCTCATTTTTAGAGAGAACTAAATTCACTCATACTGATTCAAAACTTGTCCCATTATAACCTTTGCTTATTGGTCATAATCATGGGGGCATGATTATGGTAGAGGAAGACAAAATAATCTTATTGACATATCAGCCCTATCATGTACCCCAGTAAATTTTTCTTTCCCCCCCAAGTTTCTTTTCTTCCAGTGAGACTCACCACTCTTCCCAATTATTCCTCATATGGCAGTTTCAGAACTTCCCCACTCACTATCTTGGTTACTATTACCTTGAAATGCTTATTTGGTAAAAGATGCTCTTAAAACATGTTTCCCAGAATTAGGTAGACAACATAGGTGTAATCTGACTCAGCAAGGATTATTATCACCCATCATCAAATCACCTTCTCTAAACTCAAATGCCTAGAAATTGTATCTTTCAGAACATCAGAGAAAAAAAGCCAAAATAAGTTTTGAGCAGCCACAATGTCACGAAGTCTACACACTTTGCAGTGGACCCTCCAAGCCTATCCTAACATGTTGCTAGCCAACTAGCAACACTGTTATTTTTATTACAATTATTATTAACCCTGCAACATGTCAGAAGTCACATTAACCTGGGAAGAGGGACTGCTGTGGGTAAACTCAGCACTAATATAAGAGAAATGGCAGGAAAAAATAGATAACTCAAAAAGTATAGCAGTCCAGAGCAAAAATTGAATACAATACAGAAATTAATGTGTATGGAGGAAGCACCTCTGGAATGGTGGAATAAGGATCTCTGAAAATCTGTTCCTCCATAAAAGCAATGTGAATACAGGCCAGAATTGCCTAAATCAGCATTTTCAGAACTCTAGAAATTAACCAAAGGCGTGCAATAATGAGGAATATTCATTAAAGAAAAATAATTGAATCTCAGTAAGAACAGTAAGCTTCATGACATTTTAACTTGCCCTGTTTCCATTCCACTCTTCCCTGCTCTACAATAACCTTGAAAGCCAGTAACCAAGAAAACCAGAAGCCTAGGAGCTATTGAAAGGACCAGAAAGGCTTGGTGCCTCCCCACCTCCATCTTAAAACCTCACCTCCAGACAATTGTCACTACTTGGCCTCTGTGGCAACTCTGGAAAACACCATTTACAGGGTGTCTCTTTATTTGGTCTGACTCAGAGCTTGCTTAGTGACAAAAGTCCTAATACCAAGGCATTAAGAACAAAAAACAGCAGCAATTGTTTAACGTCACAGCTGCCTGAGGTGGAGCAAAAAAGAAACTGGCAAAAAGAAATTGAAAACCTTGAGAATGCAGTGTTGATAAGGGGCTTTGAAAAGCTTTGACATTTGGCCAGGCACAGTGACCCACGCCTGTAATCCCAGCACTTTAGGAGGCCAAGGTGGGCAAATCACAAGGTCAGGAGTTTCAGATCAGCCTGGCCAACATAGCAAAACCCCGTCTTACGTCTCCACTAAAAATAAAAATAAAAAAATTAGCTGGGTGTATTGGCAGGCACCCGTAATCCCAGCTACTCGGGAGGCTGAGGCAAGAGAATCTCTTGAACCCGGGAGGTGGAGGTTGCAGTGAGCTGAGATCATGTCACTGCACTCCAGCCTGGCAACAGTGTGAGACTCTGTCTCAAAAAAAGAAAGGAAAAGCTTTGACATTCTTGGGAAACTGTATATAGGGTGCATTTGTAGGACTGCATGCTTGCCCAGAAAATATCTGCGAAGACCTGAATCACTCACTTCTAACTGACCTTGAGGATCTGCACAACCAGGAATTGAAAGCTAAGACAGATTTGTGAACTGCCGAAACGTTAAAGGCTGCCTGACACATGCAGAGCACCTCAACAAAGGGTGGAAAACTTAACTGGTACAGGGCATTTAAGAAAATCTCTAATCATTAGCTGATTGCTAATCTAACTGAGCAGAGACTTCAGTGGCCACATGCAACAAAAAATACATATTTTACTAAATTTTTCCAGAGAAGTCATTTTAAAAAGAGTAACAAACAGCAACAAAAAAAACCCAGGTTGAAGGGTTAGGACAAGAATATAACTTTCAGAGTTACTATATTATAATTATTTAAAGTGTTTAATTTTCAGCAAAAAAAAAAAAGTATAAGGCAGGCAAACAATAGGAAAGTATGGCTTATGTCAAAGAAAAATGCAATCAATAGAAACTGTTCCTGAGGAAGTCCAGATTTTTAACTTACTAGACAAAGACTTTAATTGGCTATTATATGTTCAAAGAACTAAAGGAAACCATGTCTAAAGAATTAAACTAAGTATGAGAACGATGGCTCACCAAATGTGAATATCAGTTAAGAGAAAATACTCTTTAAGAACCAAATAGAAATTCTGGCATTGAAAAATGCAATAATTGAAATGAAAAATTTACTTCAGGGCCTCAACAGCAGATTTGGCGTGGCAGGAAAAAATATCCATGAAATTGAAGTTAAGTCAATTGAAATAATCCCCCACTCTCAGGAACAGAAAAATGAAGAAAAATGAGCCTCAGAGACCTGGGGACACTATCAAGCATATCAACCTACACATAATGGGGACTCCAGAAGGAGAGGAGAGAAGAGAGAAAGGGGCAGGAAGAATATCAGAAGAGATCATGGCTTAAAAACTTACTAAATTTGATGAAAAATGTTGATCTCATTCAAGAAGTTCAGTGAACTCCACACGAGAAATTCAAGAGATCCACAATTAGACATATCCTAGTCAAACTGTCAAGAGATAGAGGCAAATAGGATCTTGAAAGTAGCAAGACAAAAATGACTTTTCATGTACATGGGCTCCTCAATAACATTAATAGCTGATTTCTCATCAGACATCATGAAGGCCAAAAGACAATGGGATCATATATTCAAAGTGCTAAAAGAAAAAACTGCCATTCAAGAATTCTGTATCCAGCAAAACTATCCTTTAAAATGAAGGAGAAATGAAGACATTCCCATATAATCAAAAACTGAGATAACTTGTCATTAGCACACCTGTCCTACAAGAAATACTAGTGAGAGTCCTTCATACTGAAATAAAAGGATACTAGAAAGCAATTCAAATCCACATCGAGAAATATGGAGCCACAATAAAGACTGTATATGTGTATATAAATGATAGAATAAATTTACTTTTCTTTGTAATTCTTTTGACATTTAAAAGACAGTTACATCATAAAGCAATCATTATAAAGCTGTATTAATGGGCTTCTAATGTATAAAGATGTAGTTTGTAGGATATTAACAATACAAAGAAAGAAGAAGGAACAGAATAGTACTAGAGAAAACTTTTTGTAACTCTTGAAATTAAATTAGTATTAACCTGAAGTAGATTATGTTAAATTAAGATGTTAATTGTAATCCCCAGAGCAGCCACTAAGAAAGTATCTTTTAAAAAACAGTAAAAATAGCTGGCTGCAGCGGCTCACACCTATAATCCCAACACTTTGGGAGGCTGAGGTGGGCAGATCACTTGAGGTCAGGAGTTCAAGACCAGCCTGGCCAACATGGTGAAACCCCATCTCTACTAAAAATACAAAAAATTAGCTGGGCACAGTGGCGCGTGCCTGTAATCCCAGCTACTCAGGAGGCTGAGGCAGGAGAATGGCCTGAACCCAGGAGGTGGAGGTTGCAGTGAGCCGAGATCATGCCATTGCACTCCAGCCTGGGTAACAAGAGCGAAACTCCATCTCAAAAAAAAAAAAATTATAAAAAATTAACCAGGAATGGTGGTACATGCCTGTAATTGCAGCTATTCAGGAGGCTGAAGTAGGAGAATCACTTGAACCCAGGAGGTGGAGGTTGCAGTGAGCCAAAGTCATGCTACTGCACTCCAGCATGGGCAACAGAGCAAGACTCTGTCTCAAAAATAAATAAATAAATAAATAACAGTAAAAGAAACAAGAATATTAAAATCTTTTTCTGGAAGATACGCATGTAATACAAAAGAGCAATAATGGAGGAACAAAGATACAAAAAATACATAAGACATGTAAAAATCCAAATGGCAAAACAGTAAATTAAAATCCTAGCTTATGAGTTATTTAATCAAAAGTAAATGGCTTAAACATCCTACCCAGAAGACAAAGATTGCCAGAATGAGAGGTTTTTTTTTTTTAATGATCCAACCATATTATTAGAGACACACTTTAGATTTAAAGACATAAACTGGTTGAAAATAAAAGGATGGACAAAGATATGGCATGCAAACAGTAACCAAAAAAGAGCTGGAGTAGCCATATTAATATCAGACAAAATGGACTTTAAGACAAGAGATGAAGAAATGCATTTTATGATAAAAAGGCCAATCCTTCAGGAAGACGTAACAATCATAAACATAAATGCACCCAACAGGGCTCCAAAATACATGAAGCAAAAAGTGATAGAATTAAATGGAGTATTAGACAATTCAGAACAATAGTTACAGACTTCATAATCCCACTTTCGATAGTGGCTAGACTAAGGAGAAGATCAGCAAAGAAGAAGAAGATGTGGACCACCGAGACCGCATCTGCCCTGCGAGCACAGAGCCTCGCCCTTGCCGTTCCGTCGCCCGTCCACACCCGCCGCCAGCTCACCATGGATGATGATATCGCTGCACTTGTTGTCGACAACGGCTCCAGCATGTGCAAGGCCGGCTTCGTGGGTGACGATGCTCCCCAGGCCGTCTTCCACTCCATCGTGTGGCACCCCAGGCACCAGGGCGTGATGGTGGGCATGGGTCAGAAGGACTCCTACGTGGGTGACGAGGCCCAGAGCAAGAGAGGCATCCTGACCCTGAAGTACCCCATCGAGCACGGCATTTTCACCAACTGGGATGACATGGAGAAGATCTGGCACCACACTTTATACAATGAGCTGCGTGTGGCTCCTGAGGAGCACCCTGTGCTGCTTACTGAGGCCCCCCTGAACCCCAAGGCCAACCGTGAGAAGATGACCCAGATCATGTTTGAGACCTTCAACACCCCAGCCATGTATGTGGCCATCCAGGCTGTGCTTTCCTTGTATGCCTCTGGCCGTACCACTGGCATCGTGATGGACTCCGGTGACGGGGTCACCCACACTGTGCCCATCTATGAGGGGTATGCCCTCCCCCACGCCATCCTGCATCTGGACCTGGCTGGCCGGGACCTGACTGAAGATACTCATGAAGATACTCACCGAGCGTGGCTACAGCTTCACCACCACAGCTGAACGGGAAATCATGCGTGACATCAAGGAGAAGCTGTGCTACATCACCCTGGACTTTGAGCAGGAGATGGCCATGGCGGCCTCCAGCTCCTCCCTGGAGAAGAGCTATGAGCTGCCTGATGGTCAGGTCATCACCATCGGCAACAAGCAGTTCCGCTGCCCTGAGGCGCTCTTCCAGCCTTCTTTCCTGGGCATGGAATCTTGTGGCATCCATGAAACTACCTTTAATTCCATCATGAAATGTGACATGGACATCCGCAAAGACCTGTATGCCAACACAGTGCTGTCTGGTGGTACCACCATGTACCCTGGCATCGCTGATAGGATGCAGAAGGAGATCACCGCCCTGGCACCCAGCACAATGAAGATCAAGATCATTGCTCCTCCTGAGCGCAAGTACTCAGTGTGGATCGGTGGCTCCAACCTGGCCTCGCTGTCCACCTTCCAGCAGATGTGGATCAGCAAGCAGGAGTATGATGAGTCCGGCCCCTCCATCGTCCACCGCAAATGCTTCTAGGCAGACTGTGACTTAGTTGCATTACACCCTTTCTTGACAGCCTAACTTGTGCAGAAAACAAGATGAGATTGGCATGGCTTTATTTGTTTTTTGTTTTGTTTTGGCTTTTTTTTTTTTTTTTTTGCTTGACTCAGGATTTAAAAACTGGAACAGTGAAGGTGACAGCAGTCGGTTGGAGCAAGCATCCCCCAAAGTTCTACAATGTGGCCGAGGACTTGAATGTGTACATTTTTTTTTAAGTCATTCCAAATATCGTGAGATGCATTGTTACAGGAAGTCCCTTGCCCTCTCAAAAGCCACCCCACTTCTCTCTAAGGAGAATGGCCCAGTCCTCTCCCGAGTCCACACAGGGGAAGTAACAGCATTGCTTTTGTTGTAAATTATGTAATGAAAAAAATTTTAAATTTCGCCTTAATACTTTTTTTATTTTGTTTTATTTTGAAAGATTTTAGCCTCTGGCTACCCCTTTTTTTGTCCCTCAACTTGAGATGTATGAAGGCTTTTGGTCTCCCTGGGAGTGGGTGGAGGCAGCCAGGGCTTACCTGTACACTGACTTGAGACCAGTTGAATAAAATGCACACCTAAAAAAAAAAAAGAAAGAAAAAGAAGATGTGAACCACATTATAAACTAATTAACCTTAGACATCTATAAAAACACTTAACGAAAAATACACTTTCTTCTCGAGTGCACATGGAACATTCTCCAGGATCATGTTAGAACACAAAATAAGCCTTAGTACATTTAAAAGTATTAAAAATTGCACAATGTATGTTCTGCAATCACAATACATTTAAATTACAAGTGAATAATAAAAAGAAGTTTGGGAAATTTACATATGTGTGGAAATTAAACAATATACCTCTAAATAATAAATGGACCAAAGGAGAAATCAGAGAGAAATTAGAAAGTAGCCAGGCGCAGTGGCATGTCTACTCGGGAGGCTGAGGTGGGAGGATCGCTTGAGCCCAGGAGTTCTGGGCTGTAGGGTGCTATGCTAATCGGGTGTCTGCACTAAGTTCAGCATTACTATGGTGACCTCCCAGGAGTGGGGGACCACCTGGTTGCCTAAGGAGGGGTGAACTAGCCCAGGTCGGAAACGGAGCAGGTCAAAATTCCTGTGCTGATCAGTAGTGGGATCATGCCTGTGAATAGCCACTGCACTCCAGCCTGGGCAACATACCAAGACCCCCTCTCTTAAAAAAAAATTATATATATATATTTCTTTATATTATTCACCTCAAATTTCTTTATATATATATATATATATAGAAAGATATATATATAGAAAGATATATATATAGAAAGATATATATATATAGAAAGATATATATATATAGAAAGATATATATATAGAAAGATATATATATATATAGAAAGATATATATAGAGAGAAAGATATATATATATATATATATATATATATATATATATAGAAAGATATATATATAGAAAGAAATATATATATATATATATGTAGTGAGAAGATCGCTTGAGCCCAGGAGTTCAAAACCAGTCTGGGCAACCGAGCAAAACCCCACTTCTACAAAAAAAAAAAAAAAAAAAAAAAAACACAAAAATTAGCCAGGCATGGTGGTACATGCCTATAGTACCAATTACTTGAGAGGCTGAGATAGGAGAATCATCTGAGCCCAGGGAGTTCAAGGCTACAGTGATCCATGATTGTGCCACTGTACTCTAGCCTGACAACAGAGTGAGATAATGTCAAAAAAAAAAAAGCCAAAACTTATGGATGCATCTAAAGCAGTGCTCAGACAGAAATTTATAACTCTAAATGTCTATATTTAAAACAGAAGAAAAATCCCAAATTAATAACTTAAACTCCCACCTTAAAAAACTAAAAGAAGAGGAAAATAAACCCAAAGCTAGTCAAGAAAGAAAATAATAAAGATTAGAGCAGAAATAAATGAAATAGAGAATAGAAAAACAATTGAGAAAATCACTAAAACCACAAATTTGGTTTTTTGCAAAAATTAACAAAATTGACAAACCCGAAACTAAACTGACCAAGAAAAAAAAACCACTCAAATTATTAAATTAGGAATGAAGGAAATTATATTTTACCAGCCCTCCATCAGTAAAGATTATTATGGGAATATTATGAACAACTGCAGTACATCAAAGTAAATAACTCAGATGAAATTGACAAATTCCTAGAAAGATACAATTTACCAAAACTGACTCAAAAAGAAATAGAAAACCTGAATAGATATGTAACAAAGAGATTGGATTATTAATTTTTGAAACTTCCCATAAAGGAAACCCCAGACTCAGATAGCTTCACTGATGAATTCTAATAAACATTTAAAGAAAAATTAAGGTCAGTCCTTCACAAACTCTGAAAAACATAGAAGAGGGGAACACTTCCCAACTCATTCTGTGACACCAGTTTACCCTAATACCAGAATCAGACAAAGATATCACAAGAAAACTGTAGACGAATATCCTTTGAATACATAAATGCAAAAATCCTCAACAAAATAGTCATATACTGAATTTCGCAACATACAAAAAGGATGACCAAGTGAAATTTGTCCAAGGAATAAAAGGTTGTGAAATCCCAAAATCAATCAATATATGTTATATTCATGACACAACAATATCAGGTTATATTCACGACACAAGTTTACCCATTATAACAAATCTGCACATGTACCCTGAACCTAAGAGTTTAAAAATAAAATTAAAAGAAAATAATATATGCCATAATATCACAGAAACCACATGATTATGTCAATAGATGCAGAAACAGCATTTGACAAAATTCAACACACTTTCATATTAAAAACAGTCAACAAAATTAGGAATAGAAGAAAACTTCCTCAGTCCTATACAAGGCATCTAGGAAAATTCCACAACGTCATATTTAATGGTAAAAGATTAAATGTTTTTCTTATAAGATCAAGAATAAGACAAAAACATCTTGTCTTGCTACTTTATTCAGTGTTGTACTGGGAGTTCTAGTCATGACATTTAGGCAACAAAAAGAAATAAAAGTCATCCAAATTGGAAAGGAAAAATTAAAATGTCTTTAGTTGCAGATTTTTAAGGAATCTATAAAAAACACTATTAGGAGTAATACATTAGCAAGCTTGCAGACCACAAAATCAATAGTTTATAAAAATTGTATTTTTATACATTGGCAATGAACAATCTGAAAGGAAATTAAGAAAACAATATAATTTACAAAAGCATCAAAGAGGATTAAATACTTAATAAATTTAACCAAAGAGATGCAAGACTTATACAGCACGCTGAAAACTACTTAACACTCATGAAGGAAGTTAAAGAAGATCTGAATAAATGGAAAGACGGTGCATATTCATATTGGGACACTTAATAGTGTACAGATGGCAGGACTCCCCACGGTGGTCTAGATTCAATGCAATACCAATCAAAATCCTAACAGACTTTTTTTTACAGCAATGGAAAAGCCAGTCCTAAAACCCATATTGAATCACCGGGGAAGCTAAGTAGCCAAACAATCTTGAAAAAGAACAAAGTTATGGCACTCACACTTCCCAACTTCAAAGCTACTGTAATTAAAACTGTTTAGTATGGGATAGATCAATGAAATACTACAGAGTCTAGAAATAAACCCATACATCTATACAATTAATTTTCGACATGTGTTCAAGATCATTCAATAAGGGAAGAATGACCTTTTCAATAAATGGTAATGGAGCAACTAGATATTCACATGCAAAAGAATTAGGTCAGACCCTACTTTGCACCATATACAAAAATTGACTCCAAATGGATTATAGACCTAAAAGTAAGAGCCAGAACTCAAGGCAACATAGCAGTAAAACATTGTGACTGTGGATTAGGCAATGGTTTATTATATATGATATCAAAAACACAAATGATAAAAAAGATAAATTGGATTTTATCAAAATTTAAAACTTGAGCTTCAAAGGACACCATCAAGAAAGTGAATAGATAACTTACACAATAGATGAAAATGTTATTAAATCATATATCTAACAAAGAATTTATTATCCAGAATATACAAAGAACCACAACTCAACAATAAAATAAAAACTGCTTTAAAAATAAGTAAAGTGTTTAAAAAGACATTTCTCCAAAGAATTTAAACAAATGGCCAATAAATACGTGAAAAATGTTTAGTAACATTAGTCATTAAGGAATTTCAAATCAAAACTACTTCATACCCTTTAAGGTGGCTAAAATTTTAAAAGACAGCAATAGCTAGTTATTAAGGATAAAGAGAAACTGGAACACTCATTCAAGCAAATTAATGATTTATAAGAGGACACTGGTCACATCTGGATTCCAGGTCCTAAAAATGAGTTGAAGACCATACAATCACGATACAGAAAGAGACTTAAGAACCCGTCTAATCCCATTGATCCTTAGATTTGATTCAGTCCACAAAAACTATCAATCCATGGCAAAAACTGAAAAATAAAGACAATACTATAAGTTTTTCCCATTTAAAGAACTGTTCTTTATTCTGAGATTATATTAGAGGAGAGGGTGGTGTGAGAAATTAAAGATAATGAAGAGTAGTTGTTCAGGATTTTTCCCTCTAATTGTCCAATCTTAAAATTGTTTTTGAAAAGTTATTGGTCTGTGGAACCCAATGGTCTTCGAACATTTGTCCATACAAATGTTTGAGTTGGGTACATATGTTAATAACGCCTGATAACTAGCAAAAGTTATTTTATTGGGAGTGGGAGGAGGGATGGAAAATTGACTTTCTAGTATATCACTTTTAGGATCTCTGGGCTGTTAAAATAGTTGTTATTTATTCCATTATTTTATTTCATTCAGACTATTTGGAAGTTACTAGAAATTATGGTATAATTCCAGCACTTTGGGAGGCCAACACAAGAGGATTGCTTGAGCCCAGGAGTTTGAGACCAGCCTAAACAATATAGCAAGACTCTGACTCTACAAAATTATTTTTTAAATTAGCCTGGCATGGTGGCACATGGCTATAGTCCTACCTGCTTGGGAGGCTGAGGTGGGAGGATTGCTTGAGCCCAGGAAGTCAAGGCTGTAGTTTGCACCACTGATTGTACCACTGCCCTCCAGCATAGGTGACACAGTGAACCCCTCTCAAAGAAAAAGAAAGAAGAAGAAAGAAAAGAAAAGAAAAGAAAGAAAGAAAGAAGAAAGAAAGAAAGAAAGAAAGAAAGAAAGAAAGAAAGAAAGAAAGAAAGAAAGAAAGAAAGAAAGGAGGGAGGGAGGGAGGGAGGGAGGGAGGGAGGGAGGGAGGGAGGGAGGGAAGGGAAGACTTAAGAGAGGGAAGGAAAGGAAGGAAGGAAGGGAGGGAGAAATTATGAAAAAGAAAAAAAAACTCCTAATTTTGCCACCAAAATTTAGTAAAAATTATCACTTACATTTCATCCTTTTTATGTTTATGTTTATAATTCCATAAAATTGGGATGATGAATAGTTTTATTTGCTGTTTTTATCATTAAATCTATTTTACATTTTCCCATATTATTCAGTATTCCTAACAAATAGTATCTAAAGTGCAATTACTGGTTTAATGATGTCCTACTGCTGGTCATTGAAGCTTTCATAATTTTTTACTCTTCTAAAATTATAAATAACATTTTCAATCATAAATGTGTCTTTAAATCTTTCCTTGGCATAATTTCTACAAGTGAGATTACTAGGTCAAATAATGAACATTTTAAGCTCTTGATATATATTGATGACAATTGCTTTCCAGAAAGACTGTGACACCTTTTCACACCCCATCAGTGTCAGTGGAATCTGGCTAAGTTAGACTTTGCTTTCTTTAGTAACACGTCTTTTATGCTAAAAGATAAATAGAATTTTCACCTCACCTCCAGTAATGACAGAACAAGACCCAAGTGGAGGAGTCCTGACGGAAAATCACTATAAAACACTGGACATAATACCAAAAGCAACTACAGCAGTGAACTGCAGAGTGGACAGAGCAGACAAAATTGGGAGGAGGAGACAAGCTCAGAGTAAAGGAGGATGGGAGCTGTACAAATTAAGTTCGCTGTTTTTATGGCTTCTTTTCCGGGCTAATTGTTGTCTATTTGGAGTGTATGGTCTTAAAGGGGACGCTGATTGAAAACAGCAGTCTATTTGACCAGGGAAATGAAAAAAAAAAAAAAAACGAACTAGGGAATCATGGACACTGAAAAAAGTGGAGGAATCCTGGAAGTAAAAGAGCAAGAGAAGGTTTCAGGAAACGTCTGTCCCCATTTCCGAGTGACCCTTGAACCATGTATGTATGGACCAAATTCAAAGCAGGTCATCTAGGAAAAAAATATCTGAACTGAGACTGAAGCCTCCCCCACAAAAAATAGAGATTGCAATTTGAACCCAGATGATTGCCTACTTAAACAAAGGAAATCGTAATCGTGAGAGAAAATTGTCTGAATCCAGAATTTCTACAACTTAATGTTGATAAAGTCCAGGATACAGGAAGAAAAACTACCTATCATATAAAGAACCAAGAAAATGGAACATATTCTCAAAAGAAAATCAACTGAGCCCAGTGCCAAGATATCCAGATGATGGAATTAGCAGCCAATGATTTTTAAACATCTACTAGAACTCTCCTCAGTGAAGTAAAACAAAATACGCTTTCAATGAATTGAGGAATAAGAAATCTCAAGAGAGAAATAGAAATGATTAAAGAAGGAACCAAGTGATATCTGATACACCTACCTGTCATTCCCATCCCTTCCCCCTCCACAGCACACACAAACCATTTGCCTGCTTAGCAAACTTCTCGTCCTTAAGTACTCAGCTCAAGAGTCCCCTCTTTAAGAAGCTTTTCTCAGGGCTCCAGTGTCCTTGCAGCACATACCAGGCCTAAACTTACGAAGACAAGAACAGTTGCAAGTGCAGAGTTTCCCATTGCTCCCCCCCACCACCCCCACAGTTGGGTGGCTCACGTTGTCCGAAGAAGAGCTGGATATTAGAGTCCAGGAAAGGAACTTCAGCCCTGTATTCTTACGTGAACGTGATCAGTTACATGACAGGGAAAGTACAAGGCCTTCCCCAGGCATGGTCAGAGTGTGAGATCCAAGTCTTAGAGTTTTAGCTGTGTAACGTGGTGGATCAATAGTTTCCAACTCTGATCTGCCACTCAGCATTCTACCACGATGAACTTCACTGCCTTACATATTCAATTCTAGCTAGTATCTGTGGAGCATATTTCAGAACCCAGTGGTCCTGTTCCGTGGAGGCCAGCCCCATCTCTGAAACACAAATCTGCTGAGAAAAAGTCCTAGACAAGTTGACCCTCGTTTCTCAGTTTACCTCCTAAATTCAAAAGGTGCCTCATTTTCTGTTCCATCAGTGTCTCATACTGTTTTAGCCATGAGTACTAAGAGGCCAGTGACTGACATAGGTCTAAAAAGGCATTGCTGAACAGACCAGGGGTCATAGGAACTCTTATATCAAGTTCAATTCATTTAGTAGTTTTCCAAATTTTTCTAACTCCTTGATTTGCAGACACCCAGGTTTATCATTCATCTCATTTCATAAGTTGCATTTTTGTTCACAAATGATGGTTGCCCAAATGACCAACATTTAGTTTACTTTTTTCATACAGCTAGTAATATTTTTGTGTTAACCTGGCGTTCATGCCTTTCCCATGTGCTATGGTTTGAATGTTTGTTTCCTCCAAATCATGTTGAAACTTAATCCCCAATGTGGCAGTTTTGAGAGGCAGGACCTTTAAGAAGTGGTGGGTCATGAGAGCTCTGCCCTCATGTACGGGTTCATCCACACATGGAATGATGAGTTAAGTGATTAATGCATTATTACAGGAGTGGAACTGGAGTGAGCAAGAGAGGCCTGAATGAGCACACTCAGCCTGCTTGCCATGTGATGCCCTGCACCACTCTTGCAGAGTCCCCACCAGCAAGAAGGCCCTCACCAGATGCAGCCTCGCAGCCTGGGATTTCTCAGCCTCCATATCTGTGAGAAATACATTTCTTTTCTTTATAAAATTATCCAGTTTCAAGTATTCTGTTATAAGCAACAGAAAATGGACTAAGAAAATTGGTGTCAGAAGTGGGGCTGTTGCTAATAACGAATACTGGAGAACATGAAACTAAGGGCAGAAGCCGGAAGCATTTGGAGGAGCAGGCTAGAAAAAGCCTGCAATGCATTCTCATGAAGACTTAGAAGACTAGGGAAAGTTTGGAACTCATTAAAGATTGTTTAAGTGATCATGACCAAAATACCGATAGACATTTGGACAATGAAGGCCATTCTGACAAGGTCTCAAATGGAACTCTGTTGGAACCTAAAGTAAGGCCTGTTCCTTTTTCATACGTTAGCAAAAACAACAACAACAACAAAATACGGTTGAGCTGTGTCCATGTCTTGGGTTTTGTGGAAGACCAAACTTGAGAGAGATGAACTGGGGTATCTGGTGGAAGAAATATCCAAGCAGAAAACCATTCAGGCTGCTGCACGGCTACTTCTAATGGCTAACATTAAGCTCTGAGAGGGAAAAATGACTCGGAGACAGAATTTATAACCAAAAAAGAAGCAAAGCAGAAAGATTTGGAAAATTCTCAGCCTAGCCATGTAAAGAGTGAAAAAAGGCTGGGCACCGTGGTTCACGTGTGTAATCCCCGCACTTCAGCAGGCTGAGGTGAGCAAATCACTTGAGCCCAGGAGTTTGAGACCAGATTGCGCAACATGTCAAAACCCCACCTCTACAAAGAATACAGAAATTAGCTGGGTGTGGTGTGCACAGCTACTGGTAGTTCCAACTCCTCAGGAGGCTAAGGTGGTAGGATCACCAGAGCCACTGCGTGAGCCATGATCACACCACTGCACACCTGGGCAACAGAGTGAGACCCTGCCTCCAAAAAAAAAAGTGAAAAAGCATGTTTAGAAGAGGAAATCAAGGGTGTGGCACAGTGACCTCTTGCCAAAGAGATTTGCACAAATAGAACGAAGCAAGGTACTTCTCAAAACAATGAAAGACCACAAAGCCATTTCAAAGACCTTTGAGGCTTCCCCTCTGTTACAGGCCCAGAGGCCTATGAGGGCAGGGATGAGCCCAAGGCACTTTCCACAGACTCCCTCCCTGGGCCATCTCAGGACCCTGCTTACCAAATTCTGGTGAGGTGCTTCTCAGCTGCCCCAGGTATGGCTCAAGTAGTCCCAGGTGTGGATCAACCCACTGCTCAAGAAAATACGAGCTGTTAGCCTTGACAGTGTCTCATGATACTAATTCTGCAGGCTTGCAGAAAGTAATGGCTGTGGAGGGTTGGCAGCCTCTACCTAGATTTCAGAGGCTGTAGCTGAAAGCCCAGGAGCCAGGCAGAGACGTGTTCAGGGATGGAGTCAGTGCAGAGAGCCCGCACTAGAGTAATGCTTAGTGGAAATGTGGGGTGGGAGCTGCTGCAGGGAGCACCCACCAGGGCTGCTAGTGGAGCCAGGGGAGCGGGACCACCACCTAGACCCCAGGGCAGTGGAGTCCCCAGCATGCATCCCTGCACGGCAAAGCTTCAGGCATCAGACTCCAACTGCAAAAGCCACATGGACTGCACCCAGCAAAGCCCCAACCCCTGCCCTGGGGTGCCCAGCAGGTGGCACATGGAGTCAAAGAGACTATTCTCCAGCTTTAAGATTTGATGCCTTTTTTTACTCCTCTTTTTGCCTATTTCTCCCTTTTGGAATGGGAGTGTCTGTCTTATGCCTGTACGACCACTGTATCTTGGAAGAAGATAGCTTGTTTGGGCTTCACAGGCTCAGGTGAGGTGAGGCTCTGGATTTGAACTGGAGTTTTGTGCTGGGCACAAAAGTCTGAATTAGTTCAGACTTTGGGACTATAGGAGTGCAATGAATGTGAGAAGGACATGAGTTTGGGGGAAACGGGTGGAATGCTACTGTTTGTCCCTCTAAAACTCAATCCCCAGTGTGGCAGTATTAAAAGGGGGGCTCTAAAGGGTGATTGGGTCATGAGGGAAGAGATTAAACCACTCATGGATTCACAGGTTGATTGATTAATGGGATGTCACAAGAGTGGGACTGGTGGCTCTCTAAGCAGGGGAAAGAGACCTGAGCCAGGACACCCAGTGGGCATATCATGTGATGCCCTGTGCCACCCCGGGACTCTGCACTGTTCCCACCAGGAAGAAGGCCCTCACCAGATGCGGTCCCTCAACCTTGAGCTCTCAGCCTCTAGAGCTGTGAGAAATAAATTCCTTTTAATTAATCATCTGATTTCAGGTCATCTGTTATAAGTAACAGAAAATAGACTAAGACATCATGACGTTGGTTTTGCTTGAATTTCAGTATTCAGTCACTGGTTGTTATAATATGGGTTAATAAGATACATTATTTCAGATACTATTATTAAAATTATGGCCGGACACAGTGGCTCACGCCTGTAATTCCAACACTTTGGAAGGCAGAAGTGGGTGGATGACCTGAGATAAGGAGTTTGAGACCAACCTGGCCAATATGGTGAAACCCCGTCTCTACTGATCGGGAGTACAGTGGTGCAATCTCAGCTCACTGCAACCTCCATCCCCTGAGTTCAAGCGATTCTCCTGCCTCAGCCTCCCAAAGTGCTGGGATTACAGGCATGAGCCCCCATGCCCAGCAGGATGGTTAAATGGGACTCCCTTCTCAGAAGAAGCCAAGGCCCTAGAGACTGAGAACCATATAATGGTACCTGGTACTGCTACATCCTGAGAAAGACACCAACTGCAGGCCCTGCAGAGAGACTGCGAGCTGCACGCACTAGGCCTCACCCAGCGTGACACTGTAGATGAGAAGTGAGGGACACCAGGGGTGGCGCTTGTTCTGGAGCTACTGGTGTTCTACACAGTGTCACAAAAACATTGTGACATGCATAACATAAATTTTAACCCTCTTAACCATTTATGTTATGCATTTCACAATTTTTTTAAAAAGTAACCAGAAAAGCTGTGGAATCTGCCCAAGGTTTCATCCAAGAGACAAAGAAACGAGTCCACAGATTGGGCTTAGTCAGTGGAAGGAAAAATAAGGCGGTGTCCTGCCTGCCTCCTCTCAAGTCCTCTCAACAGGCTGGTTGTGTAGGAGTAAATGCACAAAGGTGAAATTTTCATACATTGCTACTCCATTTACTTTCTTCCATTCTTGGTTTCACAATCATTTATCTTCTCATACATTGCTACCCTTTTTAATTTATTTTGTTCTTTGTTTCGCAATTATTTCTCTTTCTCCAAACACAGCAGGAAAGGAGTACCACCAATGTTTCTTTTTTTTTTGAGATGGAGTTTCGCTCTTGTTACCCAGGCTGGAGTGCAATGGCGCGATCTCGGCTCACCGCAACCTCCGCCTCCTGGGTTCAGGCAATTCTCCTGCCTCAGCTTCCTGAGTAGCTGGGATTACAGGCACGCACCACCATGCCCAGCTAATTTTTGTATCTTTAGTAGAAACAGGGTTTCACCATGCTGACCAGGATGGTCTCGATCTCTTGACCTCGTGATCCACCCACCTCGGCATCCCAAAGTGCTGGGATTATAGGCTTGAGCCACCTCGCCCGGCCCACCAATGTTTATAGAGCATTGAGTTTCTAAATACATTATATGACCGGGTTGCCACCTTCCTGTAGTGAACTTGGCAGTCAGCAGCATTTCAGTGGGTACCTCAATAATTGAAGCTACTGTAATTGGCAGAAAATATTAAGTAATGATTTCACATCTTTTATACTGATTTCATTTAGGAAGCCCTTTGGAAATTTAAACACTTCCCCCAAATGACAAGAATGCATAACATTTTGCACAGCACTATATTTAATTAATTTAGTTCAAAGAATTTTCGCCCATAATTTATCTTCATAGAGTTATATCTGGTTATCTTATTTTAAAAATCTCACAGAAAACGAGAATGGCGTTTTATAAATATAAAGTGGTGATAACTAAAAGATTCTCCCAGGGGAAAAAAAAAATGATACTATAAAATGTAAGTTCCTTGACAGCTGAACATAAGAGAATTACATTAAATACGTTCCTGAGTTCAAATGAGATACAGGACAGCCATCCCCGTGCTAGGTTTGGCAGTAGCATCATTTGGCATCACCAAGCCTGAGCAACCTGGCGAAACCTCGTCTCTACAAAAAATTAGCCAGGTGTGGTAGCACACACCTGTGGTCCCAGCTACTGGGGAGGCTGAGGAGAGAGGATGGCTTGAGCCTGGGAGGTCCAGGCTGCAGTGAGCTGTGAGCATGCCACTGCCCTCCAGCCTGGATGATGGAGCGAGACCCTGTCTCAAAGAAAACAAAAAATGTAACATCCCATTGTGCTGACATGACATAAAGTGGTGTTAGGACACTGGCCTACCGTTATGCTCCCGTAGGACTTGTTTAACTTCAGACCATGAAGGAATAAAACACCAAGCGTTTAATTTCCACAACGTCTAGGAATTGAGGCAGCATTATCTGTAGACCGGCTCCACCTGATGGTTTAACCAAGGCCATTCTAGCGCATTGTATGTGTTTAGCAAATGTCAATATTTAATATGAGAGCAATACATTTAATAAGCAGGATTGCCTTTAGCGAGACACATTGGCCCTAAGTATATATTATGCATAGATGTATTCACTGTTACCAATACCTCTACACACATAAAATGAATGCCATTTGAAGGTTATTTCTTTCAGATTATTATACAGAAAAACACCTTACTTTCTTTTCTTTTCTTTTTTTTTTTTTTAGATAGCATCTTGCTTCATCGCTGGGCTCCAGGCTGGAGTGCAGTGGCGCAATCTCAGCTCACTGCAACCTCCGCCTCCTGCGTTCAAGCAATTCTCCTGCCTCAGCCTCCTGAGCAGCTGGGACTACAGGCACGTTTCACCACGCCCAGCTAATTTTTGTATTTTTAGTAGAGAAGGGGTTTCACCATGTTGGCCAGGCTAGTCTCGATCTCTTGACCTCATGATCCACCCGCCTCGGCCTCCCAAAGTGCTGGGATTACAGGCGTGAGCCACTGCACCCAGCACTTTGTTCTTTCTTTTCTTTTCTTTTTTTTTTTTTTTTTTTGAGATGGAGTTTTGTTCTTGTTGCCCAGTCTAGCGTGTAATGGTGCAATCTGGGCTCACCACAACCTCCACCTCCCAGCTACAAGTGATTCTCCTGCCTTAGCCTCCCAAGTAGCTGGGATTACAGGCATGCACCACCACACCCAGATAATTTTGTATTTTTGGTAGAGACAGGGTTTCTCTGTGTTGGTCAGGCTGGTCTCGAACTCCTGACCTCAGGTGATCCGCCCACCTCAGCCTCCCAAAGTGCTGGGATTACAGGCGTGAAACACTGCGCCCGTCCAATACACGTTACTTTCAAAAGATACTGAAACCATACTCCACACATGTGAAGGCTAATTGAAAATTGCTCGTACCAAATTATTTTTTCTTTACTCTTCAATTCAATCCGGATTATAGAAATTGTTTTATTCTAGCTTCTGTATTGTCATGTCTGGGAAAAGATGAAATCTTCTGGGAAGTCAGGGTAACTATTGTAGTTTTTAAGAAGAATGATGTCAACCTTGTATTGTTTGAAGGTAAGTCTGGTAGAAGTATAAAACAGAATTTTGTTATGAATGGAAACAGGGACAGGCATGGTAGCTCATGCTTGTAATCCCAAAACGGGTGGATTGTTTGAGCCCAAGAGTTTGAGACTAGCCTGGGCAACATAGTGGGGCCCCCCATCTCTGCAAAAAAATACAAAAATCAGGCTCATGGTGGCATGAGCCTGTGGTCCCAGCTCTTCAGGAGGCTGAGACAGGAGGATCACTGAAGCCTGGGAGGCAGAGGTTGCAGTGTGCTGAGATCTTGCCCCACTGTACTCCAATCTGGGTAACAGAGTGAGACTCTGTATCAAAAAAACAAAAAAGGAAATAGGAGGTTAATTAGTACAATATTCCAATTGTTAGACAAGAAAGAGTAAGCCATTGAGAACAGGAGTTGAAAGCAGGGGATGATCACGTGAGACAAAGTCAATAGGAGAGTCTAGATGAAGCAAAGTCTACCTGAAGTTAAGAGAAGATGAAACTAGATTCTGGTGAAGAAATTAGACTAATTGCTGGCCAGGCACGGTGGCTCACGCCTATAATCCCAGCAGTTTGGGAGGCCGAGGCGGGTGGATCACGAGGTCAAGAGATCAAGACCATCCTGGTCAACAAGGTGAAACCCCGTCTCTACTAAAAATAACAAATCAGCTGGGCATGGTGCCACGTGCCTGTAGTCCAAGGTACTCAGGAGGCTGAGGCAGGAGAATTACCTGAACCAAGGAGGCGGAGGTTGTGGTGAGCCGAGATCACACCAGGCACTCCAGTCTGGGTAACAAGAGTGAAACTCCGTCTCAAAAAAAAAAAAGAAAGAAATTAGACTAATTGATTGCCCAATGAGTCTCAGTTTAACATTTCTAAAATGGAATTTTAACAGTATGTTCCCTCTGCCTCATCACAAGGTTTTTGTGAGAAATAAAGGAGATAAATATCAAATACAGAAACCATGATCCACAAATATTGGTTATTATTTTCTTTTTTAAATTATACTTAAGTTCTGGGGTACATGTGCAGAACATGCAGGTTTATCACATAGGTATACATGTGCCATGGTGGTTTGTTGCACCCATCAACCCGTCATCTACATTAGGTATTTCTCCTAATGCTGTCCCTCACCTAGTCCCCCATCCTCTGACAAGCCCCAGTGTGTGATATTCCCCTCCCTGTGTCCACACGTTCTCATTGTTCAACTCCCACTTTTGAGTGAGAACATGCAGTGTTTGTTTTTCTGTTCCTGTATTAGTTTGCTGAGAAAGACGGTTTCCAGCTTCATCCATGTCCCTGCAATGGACATGAAATCATTCTTTTTTATGGCTGCATACCATTCCATCGTGTATATGTGTCACATTTTCTTTATCCAGTCTGTCATTGATGGGCATTTGGGTTGGTTACAAGTCTTTGCTGTTGTGAATAGTGCTGCAATAAACATATGTGTGCATGCATCTTTATATAATCCT
Source organism: Saguinus oedipus (assembly GCA_031835075.1). NCBI lineage: Eukaryota > Metazoa > Chordata > Mammalia > Primates > Cebidae > Saguinus > Saguinus oedipus. Next base: position 168,863,959 of record CM063172.1, on the reverse strand, counting down.
TTGGGTATATACCCAGTAATGGGATTGCTGAGTCAAATGGTATTTCTAGTTCTAGATCCTTGAGGAATTGCCACACTGTCTTCCACAATGGTTGAACTAATTTACACTCCCACTAACAGTGTAAAAGCATTCCTACTTCTCCACATCCTCTTCAGCATCTGTTGTTTCCTGACTTTTTAATAATTGCCATTCTAACTGGCATGAGGTGGAATCTCATTGTGGTTTTGATTTGCATTTCTCTAATGAACAGTGATGATGAGCTTTTTTCCTTTATTTGTTAGCCACATAAATGTCTTCTTTTGAGCAGTGTCTGTTCATAGTTTTCACCCATGTTTTGATGGGGCTGTTTGGTTTTTTTTCTTGTATTTGTTTAAGTTCTTTGTAGATTCTGGATACTAGCCCTTTGTCAGATGGATAGATTGCAAAAGTATTCTCCCATTCTGTAGGTTGCCTGTTCCCTCTGATGATAGTTTCTTTTGCTGTGGAGAAGCTCTTTAGTTTAATTAGATCCCATTTGTCAATTTTGGCTTTTGTTGCAATTGCTTTTGGTGTTTTGGTCATGAAGTCTTTGCCCATGCCTATGTCCTGAATAGAATTGCCTAGGTTTTCTTCTAGGGTTTTTATGGTTTTAGGTCTTACATGTAAATTTTTAATCAATCTTGAGTTAATTTTTGTCTAAGATGTAAGGAATGGGTCCAGTTTCAATTTTGTGCATATGGCTAACCAGTTTTCTCAACACCATTTATTAAATAGGGAATCCTTTCCCCATAGTTTGTTTTTGTCAGGTTTGTCAAAGATCAGATAGTTGTAGATGTGTGGTGTTATTTCTGAGGCCTCTGTTGTGTTCCATTGGTCTATATATCTGTTTTGGTACCAGTACCAAGCTGTTTTGCTTACTGTAGCCTTGTAGTATAGTTTGAAGTCTGGTAACATGATGCCTCCAGTTTTGTTTCTTTTCCTTAGAATTGCCTTGGGTGTACAGGCTCTTTTTGATTCCATATTTTTTCTGATTCTGTGATGAAAGTTAATGGTAGCTTGATGGGAATAGCATTGAATCTATAAATTACTATGGGCAGTATGGCCATTTTCACGATATTGATTCTTCCTATCAATGAGCATGGAATGTTTCTCCATCTGTTTGTGACCTCTCTTATTTCCTTGAGCAGTGGTTTGCAGTTCTCCTTGAAGAGGTCCTTCACATCTCCTGTAAGTTGCATTCCTAGGTATTTTATCCTCTTTGTAGCAATTGTGAATGGGAGTTCACTCATGATTTGGCTCTCTATTATCGGTGTATAGGAATAATGCTTGTGATTTTTGCACATTGATTTTGTATGCTGACACTTTGCTAAAGTTGTTTATCAGCTTAAGGAGTTTTGGGGCTGAGACAATGGGGTTTTCTAAATATATAATCATGTCATCTGCAAATAGAGATAATTTAACTTCCTCTCTTCCTATTTGAATACGCTTTATTTCTTCCTCTTGCCTGATTGCCCTGGCCAGATCTTCCAATACTATGTTGAATGGGAGTGATGACAGAGGGCATCCTTGTCTTGTGCCACTTTTCAAAGGGAATGCTTCCAGCTCTTGCCCATTCAGTCTGATATTAACTGTGGGTTTGTCATAAATAGCTCTAATTATTTTGAGATACGTTCCATCAATACCTAGTTTATTGAGTGTTCTTAGCATGAAGGAGTGTTGAATTTTATCCAAGGCCTTTTCTGCATCTGTTGAGATAATTTTCTACTTTAATCAATTTTTTAAATCCATGTGGCAAAGCAAAGGTATGTGGTGTGTCATGAATGGAGCTATTCATGTCATTTATACAAAAATGTTTGTTCCGTGCTGGGCCCTATTGCTCTAGACCCTGGGCTGACTGCATTGATCCCAACAGACCTGAGCCCTGCCCTCATGAAGCTCACACTCTAGTACAGAACAATGTAGGAACAGCCCTTGAGGGCCTCCCTGCTTAGGTGTAGAGCCCAGGGGAGACTGAAGAATATCGATGCTTGTGATAGGAACAGGGATGAGAGAGGAGTGGTCATTTTGCCAGGTGGGAGTATTGTGGCTGTGATATGGAATCTAGTTAGCTCCAGTGTGGGGAATCAGCTTCTAGAGATGTAGATATAAGCTGTCAGGGGAACAGTAGAGTCAGGGCCTAAGAAACTGGATGGGTTTGGGGACATCATCTGAGAACTTAACACTAAAAAAATGAATGAGACCTCAGAAGTTGAAAGAGTAGAGAAATTCACAGGTCAGTGAGAATGCAGTTGAAGGAGGAGGAAGGGAGAGGAGACATTGGAGGAAACAGATGCCATGACCAGCAAAATTGGAGGAAAACTGAAGAAGTAGGTGGTAGAATAGAAGGGAGGATTTACTTTTTTAAAAATCACTGAAGGGGCCAGGCACAGTGGCTCACACCTGTAATCCCAGCACTTTGGGAGGCCAAGGAAGGAGGATCACTTGAGCCCAGGAGTTCAAGACCAGCCTGGGCAAGATGGTGAGACCCTGGCTTAAAAAGAAAAAAAAAAAAACTAAACTTTTTTCTTTTATTAGCCAGGTGTGGTGGCATACCCCTGTAGTCTCAGTTACTTGGGAGAATAAGGCAAGAGATTCTCTCAAGCCCAGGAGCTTGAGGCTGTAGTGAGCCATGATAGCACCACTGCACTCCAGCCTGAGTGACAGAGCAAGAACTTGTCTAAAAAAAAATAAATTATTTTGTAAGTGCCAAGTAATACTCAATACAGTATATAGCACTTTTTTTTTTTTTTGAGATGGAGTTTCACTCTTGTTGCCCAGGCTGGAGTGCAATGGCACAATCTCAGCTCACCGCAACCTCTGCTTCCCAGGTTCAATCGATTCTCCTGCCTCAACCTCCTGAGTAGCTGGGATTACAGGCATGTGCCATCATGCATGGCTAATGTTTTGTATTTTTAGTACAGACAGGGTTTCTCCATGTCGGTCAGGCTACTCTCGAACTCCTGACCTCATGATCCGCCCACCTCAGCCTCCCAAAGTGCTGGGATTACAGGCTTGAGCCACTGCACCCAGCCTATAGCACTTTTAAAGATAGAATTTTGATCCTCCAGCTGTTTCCAAATTAAGCAAAAATGGGTACTTTTTTAAAATTACAGTCTGGGAGAAGAAAGGGGAGAAAGGGGAGAACATAAGTTTTAATAAAAATTATTTGTGCCTCTATAATCTATTTGGAATTTGTCAGAGATATTAAGAAATTCCTTTAATCTTTATTCCTTCATTAAATAGTTAAGGAGCTCCTGAGCTTTAGACACAGGGATGAACATGGCAAGGATGAACAAGCCTTGTCTTTCCAGAGCTTAGACTTCTGGAACTTAACTTCAGTTTCTTTTCCTGCAGAACAAAATATGCCTAGGGTGTGCACAGACACCATCAGGAGCACCGATGGGGATTTAGCCAATGACCAGCACTGAAAACCAAACTAACAATTATAGAGTATTTATTTGGTAGCATCTTAAAGTATGTCCATCTGGAGGCAAAAAAAAAAAAAAGGAAAGTCTTTTTATAAAATCCAAATCACATTATTTAAATATCTAAAACTAGCATCTACTAATAACTGCACTTAAGAAGGATGGTTAGTTCTTCCAGGCACAGTACTGTTTACTATGTAAGCCGTCTCGGAGCATGTTCTTTAATATGTTAGAATACTGTGGCTGTTGAAAGCAGTACCCACAAACCTGATTCTCCCCAGAGCATAGCATGGGGAGGCATTGTATTTCACTGGTGTTCTCTTGTGAGCCTCAGTGAGTTTACTGATTGAAGAATCAATGTTAAGAGACAGCATAAACCACCTGCTCAAATATTCTGATACTCAAAACTGCACCAAACACTCCCTCGGAATAGGCTACCTAAGTCAACACATTAACTATTTCTGACCAAGGAGGCACCAATCAGGTCAATACAGCAGTGTCTGGAAGCAGAGCAGTTAGGCTGACCCTGGAAGCAACTCAACCCTGAATCCCTGCTAGAGCCTCTGAGATTCTGGGAAAGAGGCCGCAGACAGCTCAGTCCATTGAATTCAATTTCATCTGCAGAGCAAGGCTAACAAAAGAACAAGTATACATTACCTGCTTCATCAGAGAGAACACAGACGTAGGACTTAGGATTTTAGCCAAAGGGCCCCAATACATTGAAATAGAGGGAGTACTGGTAACAGAGCCTTTTAATGCTGCTACAATTTAAATCTTCAGGACCAAAAATTTTGAAATTACATAACAATGCTTTGATAAATACTTGAGTTTCTGCAGATTTAAAAACCAAAGAGGCCATGCCTTGTAGCTCACACCTGTAATCCTAGCACTTTGGGAGGCTGAGATGGGTCGATCACCTGAGGTAAGGAGTTTGAAACCAGCCTGGCCAACATGGTTAAACCCCATCTCTACTAAATATACAAAATTAGCTGGGTGTGGTGGCACATGCCTGTAATCCCAGCTCAGGAGGCTGAGTTAGGAGAATCACTTGAACCCGGGAGGCAGAGGTTGCAGTGAGCCAGGATTGTACCACTGCAGTCCAGCCTGGATGACTGTCCCAGCCCACGGGACAAACAACAGGGACCCTAGGGAGGGAGGGAGGGAGTGGGGATTAAGAGAGAGACAGGAGACGTGGAGAATGGAGAGGGTCTGATCAAGTCTCGTTTATTAGGCACAATGCAGCTGCTTATAAACAAGTAAAGGTGGGAAAATCTGAGCGCTGACGTCAGGGGGCAACTATGGTAATGAGACCACCGGCTGGTCTTGTGACTCAAAGGAATGTAGGATTTAGATAAAGGGGATGTGGGCTCTTAAGCAACAGGGTCACAAGATGGCTACTAGATGCTCAAAATGGATACCGCTCCCCACAGGTCCTCCTTTTTATTTTTATTATTTTTGGGCGGCCGATTGCCTATGGGGACCATGCCTGTCTTAGGTCAAGAGACACACCTGCAGTGATGCTTTTACCCTTACCCGTCATAGGGTGCAGGATTCAAGTCCTGGTCCCTGTTTTAGGTGGGAGCATCTTACTGTCAGGCTCTCAGGTTGCCCGTCATTGGCTACCTGGTCCATCTCACCAGGCAATATCAGAGATGGTAAGTGGTACAAGTCACGTTTTCACCACAGCCTTGATTCATCTCCATCTCCCTGTCGGCCATTTCCAGCTTATGATAATGAACCTGTAGGGGCTGAATTTTTATGGCATCAATCTGTTGCTTAACAAAAGCCATGACCTTGTTGATGATAAGAGGCCCAACAGTGAGGAGTAGGAGAAAGGCGACAAAAGGACCGAGGAGGGGGAGGAGATAGGGGAGAAGTCCATTTAATCCCCCCCCCCACAGGGGATTGTCGTAGAGTGCTTGTCTTCTTTTTGCCAAGTCTTCTTGTAGGCTTTTTATCTTATCTCTAACAACACCAGAACGGTTAGCATAGAAGCAGCACTTCTCGTCTAACGCAAGGCACAGTCCTCCCTTTTCAGCGGTGAGCAGATCTAGGCCCCGGCAGTTCTGTAGGACTACTTTGGCTAGGGAGTCAAGTTGGTCTTGAATAACTTGTATGGTGGATGAGGGTAAATCAACATCGTTAATTAATTGTAGAGAAAGTTGATGGTAAGAATGTAAAGAATAACCTAAACCCGCAGTTCCTGTGGTAAAGGCAGCAGTAATCCCGAGGGTAGCTAACAAAGGGATGAATTGAACTGCCCTTTTGTTTCTACCTGCTACAACATCAAAACTGGGAAGGGGAATAGGGTCGTCCCCTGAGACTATGCTGGCATCAGGAAGTAGGGAAGCTACCATGCAGATTCCCATACAATTCTTAGGAAGATAAGAGAAAGCCATGTTGTTTCCGCAAACAAAACTTTGTCCAGCAGGGGCAAACATGTCGATGGTGGCATTTAAAACCCTAGCACAATTACAAGAGTCTGTGATTGAGCCAACATCAATGTCATAGGAGGTATTCGTGAAAGGTCTTTGGTAACAAGTGACATTGACACAGAGGCTTGATAAGGGCTGAACTGCAAAAGGGAGACGAAGGGTCCCCTTAGTACTGTTATTGGCAATTGCAGGCAAGGCTAAAGGCATGGGTGTCCCTAGGGGCATGCAGATCCAGCAGTTGTTAGCTAAAGAGGAATTACTGTGTAGGAGGAAACTGGACTGCTTTAACAGGGTTTTGGGTTTGGACATCTAGTTCCAATTGGCGAGGCTTAGGTAAGGCTAAGGGGTGATAAGATAAAGTAGGAAACAGCATTTTTAATACTTCCTTAACGTGATGAGACCTCATCTGGTCATGCGGGCCTCCTCCATCGCTGACACCGATGGTGGGGCTGCTTTCCCAACAAATGGGCTGCCCTTTTGGTTCTGGACAAGGGGCTGAAGCATATTTATAGGTAATACCCAGCGGTGAGCTGGAGGCCCAGTTGCCCCCGAAAGAACCGGATTGGGCATAAGTGATCCAGGTTGTAAAGTAAGTTTTATTATTCCTGGTGCAGGTGGCATATTGCTTATAGCAGCTGTTATGAATGGACTGGTACATTGCAGAGCAGTTACAGACTGGTTGGGGAGATCCTGGGGGAATTATTGTTATAGGTGGTTTGGCAACACATATATAGCCTGGCGTTTTGTCACTGCCATAAGTAAGGTATGCTGTTTTTGTTATACAGTTGATTTGGCTTGAAAAGGTTGAGGGTGGGGAGGATGTAGTACCTAATTTACATTCACAGAGCTCACCATATATGCTCTTCAATACTTGCTGTACATCATACTGTGCTCCAAACCCGCTGTCAGTCTTGGGTATGAGAGTGGTTATTAGGGATATCAGTACTAAGGTCCACATGTTTCTGAAGAAAAAGGAAAAAGGGGGAATAATCCTCAGGGCTTAGCATTAACCCTGGGAGGGGTTATTATCTTCATACCCTGGTGTTCCTTTACTATCTACTTGTTTTACCAGTCTTTCTGGCAACCATCTGGCAGAATCTGCTTCTTTTGCATATACACAAACTGATCTTCTTCCCCAAATTAATACGGGGTCAGGTCCGTGCCAAGAGCCAGTCATAGGATCTTTCCACATTACGGATGCGAACTTTGTTTGAGTTTCTGCTTGCCAATGGTGTTCCGCAGCTGAGTGTCCGTCTTTGTCCAGAGTTAAAAAATTAAGTATAAATAGTGAGTGTGCTATGAGGTTTCTGGGGGACCCCTTAATGGGGTACCATACCCCCTTTTTTATTTTTTCAAGGGTAATTTTTAAGGTGAGATGGGTTCTCTCAGCTATTCCTTGGCCTTGAGGGTTAAAAGGGATGCCAGTTATGTGTTGTATGTTTAATTGGGAGCAGAACCGGGCAAAGGCAGTGATGGTATATCCTGGCCCGTTATCAGTTTTGATTTTTTGTGGACAGCCAAGGGTGGCAAAAGCAGATAGGAGGTGTCCAATGACATGCTTGGTGGCTTCTCCTGTCTGGAGTGTGGCAAATACATATCCACTAAAGGTATCAACAGATACATGAACATATTTAAGGTTGTCAAATTCTGAAATATGGGTTACATCCATTTGCCAGAGTGCATTGGGGACCCAGAAGGGGTACAGGCAGGTGTGTAGCACATTGTGTGCATTCCTTAACTATTTGTCTGGCTTGTTCTCTGGTGATGTGATGTAATAATCTAAGAGAGTGAGCATTAAGGTGATGTAGGCTGTGTGTGTGTTGAGCTTGAGATAACGGATCTTTGGTTTCTGTGGCATATGCATGAAAAATGCGAGTGGTTAAGTCGGCTTGTTGATTGCCTTGTGACAGTGGTCCAGGTAATCCTGAGTGGGCCCATGAGTACCCAATAAAGAAAGGATGAGTTCTGTTAATGATGAACTGTTGTAATTGTTTAAATAATACTGCAGCTGAAGAGGTATGTTTAATGATGGGAGCTGTCTCTAAATTAGGTACAGACTGAGCAATGTATGCACTGTCAGTATAAATGTTCAGGGAGTGATTAGGGAAAGCAGAGAATACTGCTATGACTGCTTGTAATTCAGTAAGCTGAGCTGAGGATGACTGGGTTTGAAACTGTACAGTGTGGCCCTGACTGACACAGACAGCTATACCTGTGGACAAGCCATCAGTGAACACTACGAGTCCATCGGGAATGGGCTCAGATTTTGTAACCTTTGGGAAAATAAATTCATGTCTGTTTGCAAAGGTAATTAGCTTATTGGGAGGGTAATGGTTATCCAATTGTCCTGAAAAGGAAGCTAATGCTATAGGCCAAGCCTCAGTAGTTTGCATAAGCCATTGAACTTGTTCTTTACTGTATGGTTGGACAATTAAAGATGGTTCATAACCAAAATACTCTCTGCCCATAGCTCGACCTTGGATAATTAGATTTGCTACCATGAGGTAGTATGGTTTGAGGATTCCTTTTGGTGTGTTAGGGAGATGCACCCACATTAGTGGTGCGGTTTGCCAAAACATGGCAGTGGATGATAATGAGGTCTGACACATAATAAATTGGAGTGGCTTATTATAGTCCATGAAGGTAATGGTTTGATGATTGATGGCATGTTCTACAATCTGAATAGCCTGTAAGCCTTCAGAGGTTAGCTCTTGAGGTGATGTGGGGTTTGGGTCTCCATTTAGGATATCATAAAGTGGTTTGAGGTCTGCTTTGCATAGTTTTAAATAAGGTAGAAGCCAATTGATATCTCCCAATAATTTTTGGAAGTCATTCAGCGTCTTAAGTTTGTCTAGCCTAAGTTGTACCTTTTGTGTAGTAACCTGGTTTTCTTTTAATTGAAAGCCCAAATACATATAGGGATCAGTGAGTTGCACCTTTTCAGGAGCTATTAACAGGCCACATTGTGTAAGAGATGTCTGTAAAGCCTTAAAACAAGATAAAACATTTTGCCCAACCTTCCCGCTATAAGAATGTCATCCATGTAATGGATGATATAAATTTCTGTCCAGGTGCTTCTAATAGGTTGAATAGCTGAAGCAACAAAAGATTGGCACAAGGTTGGACTATTAGCCATGCCCTGAGGTAACACTCTCCAGTGATATCTTTTCATAGGTTCCCTAAAATTGGTAGAGGGCACACTTAAGGCAAAACGTTTTTGATCATCTGGATGTAATGGGATGGTAAAGAAACAGTGTTTCAAATCAATAACTATTTTATAGTAGTCTAAAGGTATGGTGACGGGAGAGGGGAGTCCAGGTTGTAGGGCTCCCATGAGGACCATAGACTTATTGACCTCTCTAAGGTCTTGTAACAACCGCCATTTTCCTGATTTCTTTCTTATGACAAAGATTGGCATGTTCCAAGGTGAATTACTAGGCTCTATACGTCCTGCCTGTAACTGTTCCTGTACCAGTTGTTGGGCGGCAGCTAGTTTTTCTGAAGAGAGGGGCCACTGATCAACCCAGATAGGGTCATCAGACCTCCAGGTGATTTTGTCTGCATGGGTTACAGGACAGACTGTGACCCCTGTTAAAAATGGCCGAGCCCAGTTCTGTCTGTCTTTGATTTGGTCTGAATGGGGTCTAGGATTCCATCTTGATTTTTTCCCAGCCCTGTTCCTGGCACATAGCCATTTTTTAGCATTTGGGCAGTAACAATATCATTAGGACTGCCAATGACCATTCCTATTTGAGCCAGCAGGTCCCTGCCCCACAGGTTAAAAGGCAGGCCTGTGACTATATAGGGCCGAATGTGTCCATGATGTCCCTTCTCATCTTTCCAGGTCAGCAATTTACTGCTTCTTTCCGGATTTCTACTTTGACCAATTCCAGTTAGATGAGTGATTGTAGCCTCTGTAGGACACGTCTGAGGCCACTGGGTTTTGATGATGATAGTTACATCAGCCCCGGTATCTACTAACCCAGTAAATTTTTTCTCATCTAACCATAATGTCATCATGGGCTTGCCAGAAGATATTATTTCTGCCCAATAAACATCCAAAGAGCCAAAACCGGCAGCGCCTCTATCCCCTTTGACAGCCTTATTCTTGGTTTTGTGAAGAGGTAAAAGTAGGAGCTGCGCAAATCTTTGTCCCGGGGAAACAGTACTTATCACTCGAGGAGAGGATGCCATAACTTTAATTTCTCCCATATAGTCATTGTCTATTACCCCGGGTAGAACTTGTAAGCCCTGTAGGGTGAGGCTGCTGTGCCCTAGAATAAGTCCAACAGAGCCCTCGGGTAGAGGCCCAAAGACTCCTGTAGGCAGGGCCTGAACCCCCATCTCAGGTGTTAATACTGTGTGGGAGGTGGAACAGAGGTCCAATCCTGTGCTTCCTGCCATGGCTCGGCAGAGGCTTGAAATGGATTGTTGCTTGGGGGAACAAAGCTGACTGCCCCATAGATCCGTTTTGGGTTGGGGGCCTGGGTCTGGCCCCTCATCCCATTTCCCTGATGGGGAGAAAGGAGGTTGCCCTGGGCATCTTTCTTAGACTTGCACTCATTAGCCCAATGCTTGCCACGCTTACACCGTGGGCATAGGCCAGGGGCTTTCATGCTAAGGGAGGGTTTCTTATCAGCATTGCAGTCTTTAGCATAGTGACCACTAGCGCCACATTGAAAGCACTTATTCTTTGACTGATTAGATAGAAATTGCCTCCCTGTATAGCCTTGCAAGGCGGCAGCCATAGCCAGTCCCGGTTGGTAGGCAGACCCAATGTCTGAACACAGGCGAATATAGCCCGAGAGACCTGTCTTCTTTTTATAAGGATGAATAGCGGCCTGACAAGCGGCATTGGCATTTTCAAATGCCAGTTGCTTTACAAAGTCTTGGCCAACCTGTGGATCACCAAAAATCCTCCCCGCTACTGTAAGGAGACGGTGAACAAATTCTGAAAATGGCTCATCTGGCCCCTGCTTGATACCAGTAAGAGAGGAGCTGAGATCTCCCTTAGTGGGCAGCTTTCTCCAAGCCTTTGTTCCTGCAGTCTGAATTTGAGCATAAAGCCCAGCATCATATTGCATCTGGGCATCACTGGTGGCGTAATTGCCTTCCCCAACTAACATATCAAAGTTCCAATTGTTGTTAGCCTGTGCATTGTGGTGGGCGGTTTCTTTGCAGCACTCATAATACTTGGACTTCCAAAGCAGGAAGTCTCTGCCAGATAAGGTAGCATGGGCTAGAGTTTGCCAATTCCCTGGAGTAAGCCAATTCTCAGCTACTGATTCCAAAATTGCAGTGGTATACGGAGCAGTAGCGCCGTATTGTGCCACAGCAGTCTTCAATTCTTTGATAATTTTGAAATCAAAACCGGCATGGTGTCGCCACGTGGCATTATTTTGATCTACAGTTTTGGTGACTGGATAAACATTAGGGTCGCCTGACTCCAGTGCAGAGTTAGTTGGGGCGGGCTGCTTCAGGGCGGTTCCTCGGCGAGGGCTACCACCGAATGAAGGGGCGGAAGTTTTTGTTTCATTCTTTACCTTCCCTATCTTGATTTTCTCTAACTGCTCAATGAGCTCCTGATGTTCTGTTTCGAGCCTTATCTGCTCTTTTAAGAAATTAATCTTTTCCTGTAGTTCTTTTTGAGGGTCATAAATAGGAAATGTCATTGTAGGCACTGAGGGCAGAGGCCGCGGCCACTCGGAGGGCCAGTTGTCTTTTTTATATCTGGCTAATTCCTCCTGTAGGTCCTCCCAACCTATTCCCTCTTCTATGCCTTCATCTTCTGAATTGTTTGCCCTTTCTATAAGCCACCCCGATAAGCGAGCATGCCTCCCACACTTAGGTCTATTTTTGTCCTTATGTTTAGAGAATTTATCTACAGTTTTGGGTAAGCTTTTCCTTTGTGGCTGACAGCTTTCTTTCACGAGAGACAAATCTGGATATTTATGCTCCTGAGAAGCGCCCTTTTCAGAGTCACTATCAAAGGACATTAAATCCTGTTCTGGTGTAGTTTCTGGAGGGGGCAAGTCTCCCCACTAGTTTTTGGAGTCTCAGATTTTTTCTTTTCTCCTTTTAATATAGACTCTCCCTGAGAGACGACATTAGCAACAAGGGGATCTTGGCGTCTCTGACTTAAAATTTCATCTATTAAGTTCCAATATGAAAAGGCGGTGACTGGGACCTTCTCAGGTCCAAAAGTACTATAATAATCTTTCAAGGCATCTCCTACCCTTTTCCACCATTTTTGATATATGGTTCCTTACTGGGGAAACCAGGGGCAGACATCCTGAATATAGTCAAAGTATTTACACAATTGTTTTATTTTCACCTTTACTCCCCGCGCCTTTAAAGCTTTACTTAAATTCTCTATAAACAGTTCATGCTGGCTGATTTCCTGTCCCATATTCGCTGTCCACTTACCAAAGCACGAGTCCGTGGCAGGCTCCCATGATGCTCTTTCCTCTGGGTTTCTCAATTCCTTTGTGACGGCTGATCTCGGCAGCGTCCCTCACGATATCCCTCATACCAGTCGCCCCACGTTGGGCGCCAATTTTGTCCCGGCCCCCGGGACAAACAACGGGGACCCTAGGGAGGGAGTGGGGATTAAGAGAGAGACAGGAGATGCAGAGAATGGAGACAAGTCAAGGGTCTGATCAAGTCTTGTTTATTAGGCTCAATGCAGCTGCTTATAAACAAGTAAAAGCAGGAAAATCTGAGCACTGACATCAGGGGGCAACTATGGTAATGAGACCATTGACTGGTCTTGTGACTCAAAGGAATGTAAGATTTAGATAAAGGGGATGTGGGCTCTTAAGCAACAGGGTCACAAGATGGCTACTAGATGCTCAAAATGGATGCCACTCCCCACAGATGACAGAACAAGACTCTGTCTCAAACAAATAAATAAACAAAAGAATTCATTTTACTGATTGACCAGCAAGACAGTCTAATCTACAACTTCATTTTATAATGATTTTGTAAATGTACCATTAAAAATTACAATATTCCTATTACATACCTGTACAAATATACATGTAATACAGATATTGTAATTTTTAGACTATACATAAGTTTGAGTTCTGGCCAGGCACAGTAGCTCATGCCTGTAATCCCAGCTTTTTGGGAGGCCAAGGCAGGAGGATCACTTGAGGCCAGGGGTTCAAGACCAACCTGAGCAACATAGAGAGACTCTGTCTCTATTTCAAAGAAAGAGAAGGAAGGAAGGGAAGGGAAGGGGAAGGGGAAGGGGAAAGGGAAGGGAAGGAGGGAAGGAATAGGGAAACAAAAGAAGGGAGGGAGGGAGGAAGGAAGGGAGGGAGAGAGGGAGGGAAAGAAGGAGAAAGCAATGACAAAGGACGTTAATGGGAAATTTGAATATAGACTTGTTTTAGATATGAGTATCATTATGAGTGTTATATTTCTGAGTTTGATAATTCTGCTATATTTATGTAAGGTAATATCTCTGTTCTTAAGACACATACATTGAAGTACTTAAAGGTAAAAAGGTCATGATGTCAGTAACATAGTCTCAAATCTACTAATAATGTGGAAGAAACAACAGCAATACTAACAAGAATATGCAAAGAGGAGAAAAAGAGAACTGGTAAAATCTTAATAGCAAAATCAGGTGAAGGACTTACGTGTATTCTCTGTGTTATTCTTGCAACTTTCCTGTAAACTTCAAATTTTTTAACATAAAAGTTTGAGTATGTAAGCTAAATCAGTGCAAATGAAATAACAGTTTGGTGGCATTTGTTGTTGTTGCTGTTGTTGTGGTTTAGTTTTGTGTGTTTTGAGATGGAGTTTTGCTCTGTCGGCCAGGTTGGAATACAGTGGTGTGCAATCTCTGTCTCCCAGGTTCAAGCAATTCTTCTGCCTCAGCCTCCCGAGTAGCTGAGATTACAAGCATGCATCACCACACCTAATTTTTTTTGTATTTTTAGTAGAGACAGGGTTTATCCATGTTTGTCAGGCTCAACCTCAGGTGATTCACCTGCCTCAGCCTCCCAAAGTGCTGAGATTACAGACATGAGCCACCATGCTTGGAAGAAATAACAGTTTTAAATAATCCATGAATCAAACAATAAGTTACAAGAGAACTTAGAAAACATTTTCAACTGAATGAAAATGAAAACACGAGATTTCCAAGATGGTGCGGTAGGAACAACTCAGGATTGCAGCTCTCAGTGAAGGCACAGAGGGTGAGTCCTAGCCTCATTTTCAGATGGACCTTTGTTGCCCACAGAACAGGGAACTTCCCAGGTGTAGGAGAGACACAGGACACCAGTGCAGCCCTTTTGGCTTGCGCGGCCGTTTCAGCCGGCACCACAGCGCAGCAGCACCCACACAAAACTCACTGGTATGGGTGCCCTGTTAAACTGGCAATCTGAGATTTGGGAGGGCAGATTAACATATCCATCTGATTAAACAGGACTTGGACAGTGAGCCAGAACAGGAGATTCCTGGGAAGCATGATTTGAGGCAGTGCAGTGGGTTGCAGCATGGGAAATCACACAGATCCCAGTGCCCTATCAGCAGGCAACTGAAACACCTGTGAGAGAGTCAACTGTTCAACTTTAAAAAAAGAGAGAGAGAGAAAGGACTCTGAGGCAGGGAGCCAGGTGATCAGGCTTGGCAGGTCCCACCCCAACAGGAACAAACAAAATGGCGATTTGAAATGCTCAGGGTTGAGAGTTTCACTGCAGGCTCAGCTGAATCCAGGATGGTGCAGCTCAGTGCAGGAGGGGCGTCTGCCACTACGGACGCATTCCGCCCCTACTGAGGTACACTCCCATTGCTGAAGCAGCCTGCAGTTGCCAAGGCAACCTGCCATAACAGAGAGATTCTGCCCTGTTGGCAAAGCCCACGACAGTAGGGCAAAGCCCTGTGGCAGCAGGGCAGACCCCGTGGTAGCAGGGTGGAGCCTTGGCAGGCAAATAGTGACTAGACTGCCTCCTAGCTGGGCAGGACAGTGCAATGGATACTCATAAAGAAAGCCCTAACTCCCTGAGACAGAGCATCTGAGGGAAAAAAAGGGGGGGGTTTATAAGTTCTGCTGCAGCAGACCTAAACACACCCACCCAACAGCCCTGAATGAACAATGGAGCTCACAGCTCAGCACTTGAGCTCCTATAAAGTACAGACTGTCTCCTCAAGCAGCTCCCTGACCCCTGTATATCTAAGGAGTCACCTCAAAAAAGGACTAATCAGACTGACATTTTGTGGGCATCATTCTGGGACAAAGATAGCAGAAGAAGAAACTGGTAGCATCCCTCACTGTTCCGCAGCTGCTACAGGTGTACCCCAGACAAGCAGGGCCTGGAGTGGACCTCAGCAGTCATACAGCAGCGGGGCTAGACTGTTAGAAGGAAAACTAAGTAACAGAAATAATTCATCATCAACAATCTGGGTGTCCACTCAGAGACCCAATCGAAAAGTCAGCAACTACTAAGACAACAGGTGGATAAATCCACAAAGATGGGAAGAAACCAGTGCAAAAAGGAGGAAAACACCTGAAACCAAAACACCTCACCTCCTACAAAGGACCAAAACTCCTCACCAGCAAGGGAACAAAGCTGGACGGAGAATGAGTGTGATGAAATGACGGAATCAGATTTCAGAAGGTGGATAAGGAGAAACTTCCGTAAGCTAAAAGAACATGTTCTAAATCAATGCAAAGAAACTAAGAACCTTGAAAAAAGATTTGAGGAAATGATAACAAGAATGGACAACTTAGAGAGGAACATGAATGAATTGAAGGAGCTGAAAAACACAACAGGAGAACTTTGCGAAGTATGCACAAGTTTCAGCAGCCGAATTGACCAAGCAGAAGAAAGAATATAAGAAGTCGAAGATCAACTCAATGAAGTAAAATGAGAAACCAAGATTAGAGAAAAAAGCACAAAAAGGAATGAACAAAATCTCCAAGAAACGTGGGACTATGTGAAGAGACCTAACCTACGTTTGATAGGTATATCAGAATGTGATGAAGAGAATGAATCCAAGCTGGAAAATACTCTTAAGGATATTATCCAGGAAAATTTCCCCAACCTAGCAAGGCAGGCCAATATTCAAGTCCAGGAAATACAGAGAACACTGCAAAGATATTCCGCAAGAAGAGCAACCCCAAGGCACATAATCGTCAGATTCACCAGGGTTGAAATGAAGGAGAAAATGCTAAGGGTAGCCAGAGAGAAACGTCGGGTCACCCACAAAGGGAAGCCCATCAGACTCACAGCAAATCTCTCAGCAGAAACCCTACAAGCCAGAAGAGAGTGGGGGCCAATATTCAACACCTTAAAGAAAAGAAATTTCAACCCAGAATTTCATATCCAGCCAAACTGAGCTTCATAGTGAAGGAAGAATAAAATCTTTTGTCAACAAGCAAGTACTCAGAGATTTTGTCACCACCAGGCCTGATTTACAAGAGCTCCTGAAAGAGGCACTACACATAGAAAGAAAAAACCAGTACCAGCCATTCTAAAAACATACCAAATGCTAAAGAGCATCAACAAAATGAAGAATCTGCATCAACTAATGGGCAAAACAACCAGCTAGCATCAAAATGGAAGTATCAAATTCACACATAACAATATTAACCCTAAATGTAAATGGGCTAAATGCACCAATCAAAAGACAAAGACTGGCAGATTGGATAAAAAACCAAAACCCATCGGTGTGCTATATCCAGGAAACCCATCTCACATGCAAGGATACACAAAGGCTCAAAATAAAGGGATGGAGGAAGATTTACCAAGCAAATGGAAAGCAAAAAAAAAAGCAGGAGTTGCAATTCTCATCTCTGATAAAATAGACTTTAAAGCAACAAAGATCAAAAGAGACAAAGAAGGTCATTACATAATGGTGAAAGGATTGATACAACAAGAAGAGTTAATGATCCTAAATATATATGGACCCAATACAGGAGCACCCAGATATATAAGGCAAGTTCTTAATGACTTACAAAGAGACTTAGACTTCCACACAATAATAGTGGGAGACTTTAACACTTCACTATCAATATCAGATAGATCAACCAGACAGAAAATTAACAAGGATATCCAGGGCTTGAACTCAGACCTGGAACAAGCAAACCTGATAGACATTTACAGAACTCTCCACCCCAAATCCACAGAATATACATTCTTCTCAGCACCACATCATACCTACTCTAAAACTGACCACATAATTGGAAGTAAAGCACTCCTCAGCAAATGCAAAACAACTGGAATCATAACAAACACTCTCTCAGACCATAGTGCAATCAAGTTAGAACTCAGAATTCAGAAACTAACTCAGAACCGCACAGCTTCATGGAAACTGAACAACTGGCTCTTGAATGTTGACTGGATAAACAATGAAATGAAGGCAGAAATAAAGAAGTTCTTCGAAACCAACGAGAATGAAGACACAACATAACAGAATCTCTGGGACACATTTAAAGCAGTCTGTAGAGGAAAATAGATAGCAATAAGTGTCCACATGAGAAGAGCAGAGAGATCCAAAATTGACACCCTATCATCAAAATTGAAAGAGCTAGAGGAGCAAGATCAAAAAAACTCAAAACCTAGCAGAAAACAAGAAATAACTAAGATCAGAGCAGAACTAAAGGAGATAGAGACACGAAAAACCCTTCAAAAAATCAATAAATCCAAGAGCTGGTTTTTTGAAAAGATCAACAAAATAGACAGACCACTAGCCAGACTGATAAAAAAGAAAAGAGAGAACAACCAAATAGATGCAATAAAAAACGATAATGGGGAAATCACCACAGATTCCAAAGAAATTCAAACCATCATCAGAGAATACTACAAACAACTCTATGCACATAAACTAGTAAACCAGGAAGAAATGGATAAATTCCTGGACACCTGTGTCCTCCCAAGCCTAAACCAGGAGGAAGCCAAAACTATGAATAGACCAATAACAAGGTCTGAAGTTGAGGCAGCAATTAATAGCCTACCACACAAAAAAAGCCCAGGTCCAGACGGGTTCACAGCCAAATTCTACCAGACACACAAAGAGGAGCTGGTACCATTCCTTCTGAAACTATTCCAAATAATTCAAAATGAGGGAATCCTTCCCAAATCATTTTATGAGACCAACATCATCCTGATACCAAAACCCAGCAGAGACTCAACAAGAAAAGAAAACTTCAGGCCAATGTCCATGATGAACATAGATGCAAAAATCTTCAATAAAATACTGGCAAACCGATTGCAACAGCACATTTAAAAACTTATCCATCATGATCAAGTAGGATTCACCCCGGGGATGCAAAGCTGGTTCAACATACGCAAGTCTATAAACGTAATTCACCACATAAACAGAACCAAAAACAAAAACCACATGATTATCTCAATTGACGCAGAGAAGGCCTTTGACAAAATTCAACAGCCCTTTATGCTAAAAACCCTCAATAAACTCAGTATTGATGGAACATATCTCAAAGAAATAAAAGCTATTTACGATGAATCAACAGCCAATATCATACTTAATGGGCAAAAGCTGGAAGCATTCCCTTTGAAATCTGGCACTAGACAAGGATGCCCTCTCTCACCACTCCTATTCAACATAGTACTGGAAGTTCTAGCCAGAGCAATCAGGCAAGAAAAAGAAATAAAGGGTATTCAAATAGGAAAGGTGGAAGCCAAATTGTCTCTATTTGCAGATGACATGATAGTATACCTAGAAGACCCCATCACCTCAGCCCAAAAACTCTTGAAACTGATAAACAACTTCAGCAAAGTCTCAGGATATAAAATCAATGTGCAAAAATCACAAGCATTCCTATACACCAATAACAGACTTAAAGAGAACCAAATCAAGAACGAACTGCCATTCACAATTGCTACAAAGAGAATAAAATACCTAGGAATACAACTAATAAGGAATGTAAGGGACCTCTTCAAGGAAAACTACAAACCACTGCTCAACAAAATAAGAGAGGACACAAACAGATGGAGAAACATTCCATGTTCATGGTTAGGAAGAATCAGTATCATGAAAATGGCTATACTGCCCAAAGTAATTTACAGACTCAATGCTATCCCCATCAAGCTACCATTGAATTTCTTCACAGAACTGGAAAAAACCACCATGAACTTCATATGGAACCAAAAGAGAGCCTGCATAGCCAAGTCAATTCTAAGCAAAAAGAACACAGCAGGAGGCATCACATTACCAGACTTCAAACTATACTACAAGGCTACAGTAATCAAAACAGCATGGTACTGGTATCAAAACAGAGATATAGACCAATGGAACAGAACAGAGGCATCAGAGGCAACACAACATATCTACAACCATATAATCTTTGATAAACCAGACAAAAACAAGCAATGGGGAAATGATTCCCTGTTTAATAAATGGTGTTGGGAAAACTGGCTAGCCATGTGCAGAAAGCAGAAACTGGACCCCTTCCTGACACCTTACACTAAAATTAACTCCAGATGGATTAAAGACTTAAACATAAGACCTGGCACCATAAAAACCCTAGAAGAAAATCTAGGCAAAACCATTCAGGACATAGGAGTAGGCAAGGACTTCATGACCAAAACACCAAAAGCATTGGCAACAAAAGCCAAAATAGACAAATGGGACCTAATAAAACTCCACAGCTTCTGCATGGCAAAAGAAACAGTCACTAGAGTGAATCGGCAACCAACAGAATGGGAAAAAATCTTTGCAGTTTACCCATCTGACAAAGGGCTGATATCCAGAATTTACAAAGAACTCAAACAGATTTACAGGAAAAAAGCAAACAAGTCCATTCAAAAATGGGCAAAGGACATGAACAGACACTTTACAAAAGAAGACATACATGAGGCCAACAAACACATGAAAAAATGCTCATCATCACTGGTCATTAGAGAAATGCAAATCAAAACCACATTGAGATACCATCTCATGCCAGTTAGAATGGCGATCATTAAAAAATCTGGAGACAACAGATGCTGGAGAGGATGCGGAGAAATAGGAACACTCTTACACTGTTGGTGGGAGTGTGAATTAGTTCAACCATTGTGGAAGACAGTGTGACGATTCCTCAAGGACCTAGAAATAGAAATTCCATTTGACCCAGCAATCCCATTACTGGGTATCTATCCAAAGGACTATAAATCATTCTACTATAAGGACACATGCACACGAATGTTCATTGCAGCACTGTTTACAATAGCAAAGACCTGGAACCAACCCAAATGCCCATCGATGTTAGACTGGACTGGGAAAATGTGGCACATATACACCATGGAATATTATGCAGCAATCAAAAATGATGAGTTTGTGTCCTTTGTAAGGACATGGATGAATCTGGAGAACATCATTCTCAGCAAACTGACACAAGAACAGAAAATGAAATACCACATATTCTCACTCATAGGTGGGTGAGGAAAAATGAGAACGCATGGACACAGGGAAGGGGGTACTACACACTGGGGTCTATTGGGGGGAATAGGGGAGGGACAGCGGGTGGGGAGCTGGGGAGGGATAGCCTGGGGAGAAATGCCAAATGTGGGTGAAGGGGAGGAAGGCAGCAAAACACACTGCCATGTGTGTACCTATGCAACTATCTTGCACGTTCTGCACATGTACCCCAAAACCTAAAATGCAATAAAAATAAATAAATAAATAAATAAAATGAGAACTGAGAAAAAAAAAAGAAAAAGAAAAAATGTAGCCAGGCATGGTGGTATTTAACTGTGGTCCCAGCTACTCGATCCTGGGATGGGAGGATCACTTGAGCCTAGGAAGTTGAAGCTGCAGGGAGCTGTTATCATGACACTGCACTCCAGCCCTGGGTGACAGAGAACCCTTGTCTCCAAAAAAATAAATAAATAACTAAATAAAGAAAAAAAAGGAAAATGAAAACACAACTTACTAAAATCTGTCTACATAAAGTTTATAGAAACGTTTATAGCTTTAAACACTTGTAATAAAAAAGAAAGGTCTAAGATCAACTATCTAGGGCCCTCCCTACAAAATTAGAAAAACAGGAGCAAATTAAACTCAAAGAAAAGGAAGTAATAAAGATCGAAGCAGAAATTAACAAAAATGAAAGTATAACAATGACAGAAGACGGGATAACAATCAATGAAACCAAAAGTTCTTTGGGGAGAAAAATAAAATTGAAATTATTTAGCTAGACTGATGAAGAAAAAAGAAGATACAATATCAGGGGGAAAGAGAGGGGGCATTTCTACAGATCCCATAGACACTAAAAGGGTGATCAGAGTTCTACTAATGAACAACTTAAAAGCATAACAGAGTATTATGAACAGTTTATGTCAACAAGTTGAACAAATTAGACAGAACAAACAAATTCCTGGGAAGATACAACTTATAATTCAAAATGAAAATTTTAAAATCCATGTAAACTTATAGCAACGAAAGCATTTGGCATTCAAAGAATAGCAAGGCCAGCATGACTAGAACAGAGTACAGGAGCAGTAAAAGAGATGGACATGGAATACTACTCAGCCATAAAAAAGAACAAGATCATGTCCTTTGCAGCAACATAGATGGTGTTGGAGGTCATTATCCTAAGCAAATTAACACAGGAATGGAAAACCCAATACTACCTGTTCTCACTTATAAGTGGGAGCTAAACATTGAGTACACACAGACACAAAGAAAGGAATAGACACCAGGGCCTACCTGAGGGTGGAGGGTGGGAGGAAGATGAGAGTCAAAATACTACCTCTCAGGTAGTAATATGCTTATACCTGGGTGACAAAATAATCTGAACACCAAACCCCTGTGACATGCAATTTGCCCATGTAACAAACTTGCACATGTACCCTCAGAACCAAAAATAAAAGTTGGAAAAAATTAATTAAATCTTTTTCAAAAAAAGAAGAGATCAAAGAGGTAATCGAACCTAATCGTGTGTAGCCTTGAGGATAATTTTAAGGACTCCACTGGCTTTCCTCTGGGTGCGGTGAAGAGTTATTCCAAGATTTTTAGCAGAGGAATGGCCCGCTCTATTTTTTAAATGGTATGTCATTATTACCAGCTCCTTAATAAATAATATTGTCCACAGGATGAAATTCCTACCAAATGTCAAAGCAGAAAACAAAAACTGACTATAGAAGCTGAGAGTTTGGGTCAACATCCTCCTCTTCCCGCCCATCTTGGGGGATGTTGAGCAGAAGCAGAGATGGAGATCAGATTGCTCTCCTCTGAGTGAGTTACCAGTTGATTCACATCCTGGAGGCTTTGCAAAAAGGCAGCAGCCCTGCGATGGAAATTACCACTGAGGCTGGTCCTGGGACCAACCTTGCTCAGCCCCGTCCTCCACCCAACTGGTCCCTCCAGTCTGCACATAGCCTTCCAGTGTCCTAACCTAATCTCTGTCCAGAGGAACTCATCTTTATCTGGGGATCCTGAATGAGCTGAACAATTCTGTAGACTTTCTTTCTTTCTTTCTTTTTTATTTTTATTTTGAGACAGTCTTAACTCTGTCACCCAGGCTTGAGTGCAGTGCACCAATCTCAACTCACTGCAACCTCCACCTCCCAGGTTCAAGTAATTCTGCCTCAGCCTCCTGAGTAGCTGGGATTACAGGCATGTGCCACCATGCCCGGTTAATTTTTGTATTTTTTAGTAGAAATGGGGTTTATACATCTTGGCCATGCTGATCTTGAATTCCTGACCTCAGGTGATCTGCCCGCCTTAGCCTCCCAAGGTGCTGGGATTACAGGTGTGAGCCACCACACCCAGTCAATTCTGTAGACTTTTAATTATCTTAATTCAAACCATAGAAATTTGAGATTTCTAAATTCATTTCAGAAAGAGATATTTGTTACATTTGCCCAAATATAAGGAAATATTTTTATTCCCAAATATGAAACCCAAGAAAAAATGCATATTTGTGACACAAAATCTTATCCTTCTTATCTTATAAAATCCCTCATACAATAAAGATCAAAGATGTGCCTTTTCAATTTGAATCAAGAGACAAAAACACTCTTTGGGATGTTCTCTTTAGGCAAATGCAATTCTCCTTGTATATCCAATTCTTCCAGTTACCTTTGTTGGTTTAGCAGTACCATGGGAAGCTTTGCCTTTAAAAATATGTGCTATTGGCGGAGCATGGTGGCTCACACCTGTAATCCCAGCACTTTGGGAGGCTGAGGCAGGTGGACCACCTGAGGTCAGGAGTTCAAGACAAGCCTGACCAACATGGAGAAACCCTGTCTCTACTAAAAATACAAAATTAGCCAGATGCGGTAGTGCATGTCTGTAATCACAGCTACTCGGGAGGCTGAGGCAGGAGAATTGCCTGAACCCAGGAGGCGGAGATTGCCGTGAGCCGAGATCGCGCCATTACACTCCAGCCTGGGAGTGCTATTATATGACATTTGTAAATAATATTAATAAAAATAAAAAGTGCTATTAAATGACATTTGTAAATAATATTAAACGACGGGCATTGCCAATTATTTGAACTAAACTCGTAGAATAATTATTCTCCCTAACGAGTTAATCTTGAATTTGCCATTTGTGATTTTCTCATTGTGTGCTTTCTAACAGAAAACTAGTCTCATTCGTTTTCTCATAATAACAACTATGATAAAGACCTGTCCAACGGAATTCAGATGTTACTTGACGTCTCAGGTGTTACTTCAGGTGCCACCTGATTGCCTTTATCACCATTAGCAATTAGAGCATTAGTCAGGGAGACCCTGATTTTACTCATTACCAATTAAATTTAAAACACAAAAAGAGCTAGCACTGTTTGATGAATTGTCAAAGGCAGGGAACTCGTGGAAATGATGGCGGAAGCCTGAGTCCCACGCCCAAGCGCTCAAGGTCTCACTTCGGGGAAGGAGAAGGAACTGTTCCAGCAGGAGGGCGATGGGAACGGTGTAGCGGTCTGTGACCCAACTGGGAGTGGAAGGCGTGGGGAGAAAGCGCGCTAGCTGTGCCGCAGCAGCCCGGAGGTGCCCGGAGGCTGACGCAGGCTGGAGCGCTGGGGCTGCATTTAAGGAGGGTTTGCCTGCCGCTGCGCGGCCGCTTCCCCCCACCCCAACCGCTCCGCCCTGTGTTCACTGCGTAAGGGGTGCAAAGTCAGGGCTCATGTCCCAGTGAGAGGATGATAACGAACCGGCACATAAATAAATAGGAACACATTTTATGACAGACAGACAGCCTGCTGGCTGGGGCGGGCAGGTAGGAAAGGTAGAGCAGTGAAGGGACCTCCTGAAAGCGGGTGGGAGCCATGCAGAGAGCCCACAAGAGTTTCCCGGGCAGAGAGGACTGTTGAGCCCCAAAGTTAGGGATAGATGCATCTAAGGGAACACAGATGGCCTTGCCACCAGAGAGCAGGAGAAAAGGCCATGGGACAGCAGGCCACGGGACAGTGGGGCCATGGGACAGTGGGGCCATGGGAAGGAGGAGCACAGAGTTTGTCCCAGACACCAAGTCAGGCAAGGGTAACACAGAGAGAAAGCTCAACTCCGGGTGGACGCCAGCAAGCCCAGGAGAAAAGCAGGACATGCTCGGTGCTGGAGGGCGGGCAGAGCACCAAGGGATGGCAGCAGTGCCAGGGCGCAGGTCTAGGAGGGAGCCCTGGACTGTGACGGAGGATGAGGGAGCCTTGCAGAGGAGGCAGCAGGAGAAGGCCGAGGAGACGAAGGGAGTAAGGTGGGCTCCTGGGGGCTGAGGCTCAGAGTGGTACACAGCCAGGAGCCCCCAAGGGTGGGTCCCAGGGAAGGGAGAGTGACAAGACTCCAGGGTGCTTTGACAGTGAGTGGGGCATGTCCCCGAGGTAGCAAAGAAAGCTGCAATGTCGCCCAGGAATTGGGCGTTTAGGAGGTGTGTTACCATCGTGGATTTGGTGTGGTCACACCGATCAAAGCAGATCACAGGCACAGAAGGAAATGGAAGGCAACGCCAAGTACCTGCAGTATCTCTGAGTTTGAAGTCTGTGATTTCGCCTTCTAAGGGGTTCATTGGCTTTCAGATTTTCTACAGTGATTATGTATTTAGAGTGGAAAAAAAAATGCTTTAAAATAATCAAACTCTGATTATGCACAAGCACTCAAGTAGGAGCTGGAATCAGAGAAGAAAGAGACAGAAATGAAGCCGGTCTCAGAACAGAAACTTGACCACTTGTGCAGAAGCCTGTCTGTGGAGAACATTGAACTTGGTTTCCAGTGTGGACTTAATGTGAGGGGCACTAGTCTCTGCATATGCTGCTGGCCCTGCCTTCCTCCCTCCTTTACACCCACGGACTCCAGCTGGCCATGGCTCCACCGGCACTTCACTGCCCCCGAAGCCTACAGGAACTGCTCCCCGCCATGTGGCTCTGATCCTCCTCTGCTGTGCTGACCTGGGCCCCCACCTGCCCTCCCAGCTTCCTTCTGGCACCTCCGAACAGGGGCCCTGTCTGTGATGGGCTCACCGGCAGGGGCCTCTGCTCAGAGGGTCCTCCACCTCCCCTCAGGTCTAACTCAAAGGCCCCAGCAAGAACCAGTTCCTCCTCCCTCTGACTTGCCCGTCTGCGCCACTAGAGCATAGTAGGGACATTTTGTCCACTGTTATATTCTCAGTAACCACCATACAGCACATGCGCACTGCAGCTGAGGCAAGGGAGGGATGCGGAGGAAACTGAGTCTGGAACAAGTGGAACATCCAGATAGAAAAGCGAAGCCGGAAGTCAAAGGAAAGGGCTTCAAACTCAGAAGGAAGGCAATGGCTAGAAATGAAGTTGTTTGTTTTTGAGACAGGATCTGGCTCTGTCACCCAGGCTGGAGTGCAGCAGCACTATCATGGCTCACTGCTGCCTCAACCTCCCCAGGCTCAGGTGATTCTCGTGCCTCAGCCTCCCTACCCAGGACTACAGGCATGCACCATGCCCAGTCAATTTTTGTGTATTTTTTTAGAGATGGGGTTTCACCATGTTTCCCAGGCTGGTCTTGAATCCAGGGCTCAAGCAATCTGCCTGCCTCGGCCTCCCAAAGTGCTGGAGTTACAGGCATGAGCCACCATGCCCAACCAGAAATAAAAAATTGAATGTGAGTTAAATGAAGGGAGAGCAGAAACCATTAGTATCACTGGTGTCCAGGGAGAGAATGAAGAGGATGAACCCAAAACTTCCCCGCCCCAATTAACAAGCATGTTGCAGCCAAGAAATCCTGTGCCCCGTAAAAGGACAAGTGACCCAAGGTAAAAAAGTCACATCCCCTCACAGAGGAAGCTGGGATTTTGAAGAGAGAAAGAAAGAAACAGAATGGCAGTTATTGATACAAGTCACATTAACAGCAGCACACTAAAGAAAGGCCCACGATTGTCCAAGTCGCTAGTGCCTTCCTAGGTCCTGCCCTTTTCAAAGCACAGTTGTTCAAATGCCTTGAAATGTGTGGGCTGACTTCCAGTAAATTGCCTTTTCATTCAAAATAATTAGAGTTGGTTTCTGATACCTAAAACCCAGACAACCTTCGCAATTACAAGCAGATTACTCTGAAGCTAAAATATATGAAACGCAATGAATGCAGAAATCTACCAAGAGAGAGTGACATCATGGTTGGTTGTAATAAGAGCTTCAATAGTCATTTAATGATCGCCTCGCTACCTCCTGCTATTATCTTCCCAGACAGAAATGGTTTAGTGATTCCCTTCGGAGAGTCGAAAGAGTACTATAGCTCTAGCTCGAATGTGATTTCCCATTCTGGTCACATTGGGTTCATCAGAATGAAATCTGAATTTTTTTTTTTTTTTGAGACAGAGTCTTGCTCTGTCACCCAGGCTAGAGTACAGTGGCGCAATCTCAGCTTACCATAACCTCCATCTCCTGAGTTCAAGCAATTCTTCTGCCTCAGTCTCCTGAGTAACTGGGATTACAAGCAAGTGCCGCCACCACACCTGGCTAATTTTTTTTGTATTTTTAGTGGAGACAGGGTTTCACCATGTTGACCAGGCTGGTCTCAAACTTCTGATCTCAACTGATCCACCTGCCTCAGCCTCCCAAAATATTGAGATTATAGGCATGAGCCACCACACCCGGCCTTTTCTTTTTTTGTGTGAGATAGTCTTGCTCTGTTGCCCAGGCTGGAGTGCAGTGGTGCTATCTCAGCTCATTACAACCTCTGCCTCCCGGATTCAAGTGATTCTCCTGCCTCAGCCTCCCAAGTAGCTGGGATTACAGGCATGTGCCACCATGCCCAGCTAATTTTCTTAGTATTTTTAGTAGAGACAGGGTTTTACCATGTTAGTCAGACTGGTCTTGAACTCCTGGCCTCAAGTGATTCGCCTGCCTCAGCTTCCCAAAGTGCTGGGACTACAGGCATGAGCAACCATACCTAACCTGATTATATTTTTAAAGGTATTGTTTCTTAAGAATGATAGTGTGGCCGGGCATGGTGGCTCATGCCTGTAATCTCAGCACTTTGGGAGGCCAAGGTGGACAGATCACCTGAGGTCAGGAGTTCAAGACCAGCCTAGCCAAAATGGCAAAACCCTGTCTCTACTAAAAATACAAAAATTACCTGGGCGTGGTGGCACATGCCTGTAATTCCAACTGCTTGGGAAGCTGAGGCGGGAGAATCGCCTGAACTTGGGAGGCAGAGGTTGCAGTGAGCCGATATCATGCCATTGCACTCCAGCCTGGGCAACAACAGTGAAACTCCATCTCAAGAAAAAAAAGAATGATAGTTTGGCTTTTAAAGATTAGCATAAATAATAACAGGGAAATATAACCCTTCTCATGTGGGGCAGCTGGTCACAAAATCATAGTGCTGTGGGCCTCTGTCTATTTTTGAGAAAAGGAAGAGTTTCTACTTTGTTAAAATGCTTATGTAGATTTACTGGATAAGAGGCATGAACATTCCACCGAAAATGGATTGATTTGAGTGTGCTGGGTTTTCACAAATTATAACTACATAATTATCACCGTGGATCTCCACCAACTAAATAAAGTTTTGCCGGGTCAATCCTTTTGTCTACTCACTGATACCAATTTCTGAAACATTAAAAAACAAAGCAAATACTATTTAACAGAATATTTTTAAATTCATCACACTGAGAAAACACCACCTTTCTTATTTTCCAAGACAATCACCAACCAGCCACTCCTCAGTAAAGGGAATTCCGGCAGTTTCCTGACTTCCCCAGAGTGAGAATTCTCTGGTTGCTTGTTAAGCACTCAGCTCCTCCTGTGACTCTGATCAGGGGACTTGGATGCAGGTGAGAGACTTGCATTTTAA
This sequence comes from Saguinus oedipus, assembly GCA_031835075.1. Classification (NCBI taxonomy): domain Eukaryota; kingdom Metazoa; phylum Chordata; class Mammalia; order Primates; family Cebidae; genus Saguinus; species Saguinus oedipus. The sequence continues at coordinate 168,835,867 of CM063172.1, read as the reverse complement.
CAGGTACCTGGGTGGCTGTCATCGGAAAAGCTGCGTTCCCCTGTAGTTGTGATTGTGGCATTCCTTCCCTGGTGCTGCTCTCATGGACGATGTGATTCTGCAACTGTTAAACTGGTGTTCTATAATATAAATCTGACTATCAGCTGGGCACCGTGGCTCACACTTGTAATTCCAACACTTGGGTTGGAGACCAGCTTGGGCAACGTAATGAGACCTTGTCTCTACAAAATTTTTAAAAATTAGCCAGGCGTGGTGGCATGCCCCTGTGGTCCCAGCCTTACAGGAGGCTGAGATGGGAGGATCACCTGAGCCTAGGAGGTCTAGCCTACAGTGAGCTGTGATCACGCCACTGCACTCCAGCCTGGGCAACAGAGTGAGACCCTGTCTGAAAAAATAAAATAAAATAGACTATCATATACTGAGGTGTAGTTTTCTTGTGCCCTTGTTTAGGGTTCTCTGAGCTTCCTGTATCTGTGAACTGATGTTTATCAGTAAATTTGAGGGATCAAGGCTATTATTTCTTTAAACAATTTTTCTGCCATTCTCTTTCTCTTCATCTACTGGGATTCTAATTACATGTGATTTAGACAACTTGAAATTGCCCTACAGGTCACCAAACCTCTGCTCATTTTTTCTTCTTATTCTTCAAATCTGATCATTTCTATTGCTTTATTTTAGACTCACTAACCCTTCTGCAGTCTGTTGCTAAGCAGTGAAACTTTTTATTTCTTCCTTTTTTTTTTTAAATTATACTTTAGGTTCTGGGGTACATGTACAGATCATGCGGGATTGTTGCATAGGTACACACATGGCAATGTGGTTTGCTGCCTCCATGCCCTCATCACCTACATCTGGCATTCCTCCCCATGTTATCCCTCCCTGACCTCCCCACCTTCCTGCTGTCCCTCCCTTGGCCCTCAACAGACCCCAGTGTGTGATGCTCCCCTCCCTGTGTCCCTGTGTTCTCATTGTTTAGCACCCGCCTGTGAGTGAGAACAGCAGTGAAACTTTTATTTTACATATTGTATTTTTTCATTTTAGTGTTTTCACTGTTTCTTTTTTATAGTCCCATTTCTCTGCTGAGACTCCTTATTGATCTTACAAGGATGATCTTTTTCATTAAGTCTTTGGATATTTTTATATTAGTTGCTCAGTCTTTCTTTGCCAAGTTCAACATCTAGACCAATTAGATCTAGATGTTATTGATAGCTTTTTTCCCTTGATCATGGGTTACATTTTTCTGCTTCTTTGCATGTCTACTGATTTGTTATTGTATGGTGGACACTGTAAATGATATGACGTGGGGAATTTGAATTTTGCCATCTTCCTGTATAAGATACTGAGTTTTGTTCTGGCAGGCATTTAAATTACTCTTATAGCCTTTTGATCAGGTTAGGCTGGTATGAATCTTTGTTTGGGAGAAATCTATTCTGGTTTAAAGCTTAGTCCTAAAGTATTGTTCTTACTTTATGGCACAGTCCTTACTCCCAAGGCATAGCCTTTCTAGGTCTCACCTGAATGCCCAAGGTGTTCAGTAAGATGGCAGTTCAGGTTAGGCCAGAGTGCTAACATCTCCCAGGAATGTACAAGTTCTAGCATTACTGTGCAGCTCTCAGCCCCACAACAGGCCTCATGCCTTGGACAATCACAGCCTAGACACTAGTTAAGGATTCACATAACGACTTCCCATGCAAACTTCTCACCCCACTGTCCTGCACAAATCCCTTCTTCTCTAGTACCTGTTCTGCAAACTTCAGCTACTTCAGCAGCCCCAAATCCCAAATTCTGCCTCTTCGTCTCAGTAAAGTCACTCCTCAGCGTGGCTCTCACTTCCCTGTGCTACAGCAGGCAGAAAGCCAGGTGATGCCAGGGCTCGTCTTGTGTTTCCCGTATCTCAGGATCCTCGTCCAGCATTGCCTGTTATCAGTGCCTCAAAACAGTTGCTGCACATATTCTGTCCACTTTTAAAGTTGATTTTAGCAGAGGGCAAGTTGGGTGCAAGTTTCTCTATAATGTCCAGAAGTGAAAGTGAAGCAAATGCAATGATGATTATGGTTTAAAAGTGGTTCTCCATGGTGGCTGCATATCGGAATACCTTGAAGAGTTTGTATTTGTTTATTTAAATACTGGTGCCCCAGGTGGCCTGAAGGTCCAGCCAAAGTCCAGAAGCACTCTAAGTGCGTCACAGCAGTTCTACTCTGGCTTCTCACCTTTGTCAATGTTAGGCTCTTATTGGCTGCATCATTGTGGGCTCCTTGAATTAGCCTATACAGAGGGTTTTTTATGGCTCTTGTTATGGCTCAAGGATAGCCAGGGTGCTATCTTCTATAATAAAACTTGCCTGGTCGGCTGCTGCTGGGACCTGTGCTTCCCAGTCCACATTGACTTGATTAATAATTTGCAGTCACCATGAGTGTTGCTCTACTGTTGGAGGTCATTACATTAAACCATATTATAACCACGAGTTCTGATACAACATCCAAATGTGATTACTGATTGCTTGACACATTCTATAGACCTGAGACCGTTCCAATAGAACCAAGATAGCACACTGAATTTGTCTATATAAACTCCACAAGTACCTTTAGAACAAGACTGGGTTCAGGCATTAAGCCCAGCCAGTTCCCATGAATTCATAGTCACTGGTTGTGGGGGGAGGGTTAGCACCCCAAGGGTGGGGGCTAGTGTCTAGAGAATTACAGCATCTTCGGAAACATCACTAGAATAGAGTTTACCACATTTTTCATCTTGTATCCTTAGTAGTACATTAGTGGGTTTTCTAAAATAATGCTTGCTTTAGTTTATTTATGAATGGTACCAAAAAACATTTTGTCCTCATTAAGAACAGTAATATTGTGTGTATATATAATATATAATCTGTATTATACATATATAGATTGTGTTCTATTTTAGAGAGAGCAATGTGATTTTAGTTTTGCATAATTTTTTAAAATATTGATTTAATACTTTATGATATGGCAATTTGAAGGTCTGGTTTTAAGTTCATGTTATTTCATTACTTCGTTTCCATGAGTACCCTAGCTGAAAAAGGCGTCTCACAGGCAAATGGAAAAAAAGATATTGTGTTTATTAAATTAAAATATTTATTAGTCTCACTCGCCAATTACACCAATTTGAAATTCACTTGCAAGTATAAATCCTTTCTGATTCAATCACTTGTTCTTGCAAAATAATCAGAGGCTGTTCCATTTTGACAATTTTAATAAATGGTTGGAAAGCCTGAAAATTTAATTTGAAACATTTTAAGCAAGTTAGAAGATTCTGGTTCCAACTTTTTAAATAATTTTTATGGGAACTATTGGAAATAGATGCTTGGTGCTGCAAAGAAAAATTATCACTGAGACAAAGGACCTTTCAGCAACACAATTTTTGCTTCCTGGATTGCAGGAAGGGTACTCTCACTAGCCATTGTGCCATGAGAGTACAAAAAAAAAAAAAGGAAAATACACAAATTTATCCCTTACTCATTTGGGGTCGTCCTTACTGCTGTGTCTGATCTCAGTTGGCTGGAGCCAGACCTCACAATCTAAACTAAAACCTGATTGGCTAACAACATAAAACTTCTTTAAACAGGTGAAAGCAATGGAGACCTGGGACATGGCTGTGAGCACATCGAGCACAAATGTCTTGATTAAAGTACAAGGACATAGAATGTACTACATGCCTGTAAGCATGGCGTGTCTAACAGCTACATAGGATAGGGCTTAACCAACTTATTAGCACACTTATTCTTTAACAAGAAAGGAAACTTTAAAAAGGAACTTTTCTACTTCCCACAGGTACATAGTAGGTATATATATGTATGGGCTCCCAAGTTTTAAGGTGGAAAAGTATGAATTTTTTTTATTTTTTTATTTGATTTTTTGTTGTTGTTGAGATGGAGTCTCATTCTCTCACCCAGGTTGGAATGCAGTGGCACAATCTTGGCTCACTGCAACCTCTGCCTCCTGGGTTGGAGCAATTCTTCTACCTCAGCCTCCTGAGTAACTGGGATTACAGATGTGTGCCACCACTCCTGGCTAATTTTTGTATTTTTAGAAGAGATGGGGTTTTACCATGTTGTCCAGGCTGGTCTTGAACTCCTGACCTTAGGTGATCCACCCACCTCGGCCTCCCAAAGTGCTGGGATTACAGGTGTGAGCCACTGCGCCCAGCCAAGTATGATGTTTTTTTAAAGTGACACACATCATTTTCAGTAACAAAATCACATAATAATAGAAATAGTTCCAAACATCTGTTTTTAAAATCCTTTTGAAAGTTTCTTTAAAAAAATAGTTACTGACATACTCAATTTTAGAATATCTCCTCTAACCATGAGGAATCAGATTATGTATTTGTTTTTATTTTTGTTTTCAAAAATATCTGTGGCCGGGCGCAATGGCCCAGCACTTTAGAGTGGATCACCTAAGGTCAGAAGTTTGAGACCAGCCTGGTCAACATGGTGAAACCCTATCTCTACTAAAAATACAAAAATCTGATGGACATGGTGGCACATGGCTGTAATCCCAGCTACTCAGGAGGATGAGGCAGGAGAATCACTAGAACCTAGGAGGCGGAAGTTACAGTGAACCAAGATCGTGCCATTGCACTCCAGCCTGGGTGACAAGAGTGAAAATCAGTCTCAAAAAAAAATAATTCTGTCAGGAATTGTATCTCTGAGAACAACTTGCCATGTCAGAAAAATGTCAGCAAATTTGGAACACTGTCTTTTTATATAACAAAAGTCTGTAGAACTGTCTTTAGGTTCAGCAGCTAGTTTGAAAGACTTATCAATGAGAAAGAACTGGTGAGCGTCTACATGATCCAAAAGCTTTTCATAGTCATTTTCCTTCTTCTCATTAAGAATTATTGTAGATTGCCCTCCTTTTGACGTTTTTTTTTTTAAGATGGAGTCTCACTCTGTCGCCAGGCTGGAGTGCAGTGGCGTGATCTCAGCTCACTGCAACCTCCGCCTCCCTGGTTCAAGAGATTCCCCTGCCTCAGCCTACTGAGTAGCTAGGACTACAGGCACGCACCACCAAGCCCAGCTAATCTTTTTTTTTTTTTTGGTATTTTAGTAGAGATAGGGTTTCACTATGTTTGCCAGGATGGTCTCGATTTCCTGACCTCATGATATGCCCACCTCAGCCTCCCAAAGTGCTGAAATTATAGGCATGAGCCTCCGAACCCAGACGTGACATTCTTTTTGTTTGATTGTTTTCTGAGTCAAAGTCATGCTGTCACCCAGGCTGGAGTGAAGAGGCACTGCAGCTCAACCTCCTAGGCTCAAGCCATCCTCTGCCTCCTGAGTAGCTGAGACTACAGGTATGTGCTGCCATGTCTAGCTAAGTTAGTTAGTTAGTTAGTTAGTTGGTTGGTTAGTTAGTTATTGGTAGAGATGAGGTCTCATTATCTTGCCCATGCTAGTCTCGAACTCCTGGCCTCAAATGATTCTCCAACCTCAACTTCCCAAAATGTAGGATTATGGGTATAAGCATCGGGCCCAGCTTAGATATTCTTTTTGTTTGTTCATCTTTGTTGAGGTACAATTGGTACACAATAAACAGCACAGGGCCAAGCACTGTGGCTCATGCCTGTAATCCCAGTCTTGGGGAGGCCAAAGTTCAAGACCAGCCTGTACAACAGGGTAGAACCCCATCTCTACCAAAAAAATATTTAATTAGCCAAGCATGGTGGTGTGCACTTATGTTCTCAGCTATTGGGAGACCGAGGCAGGAGGATTGCTTGAGCCCAGGAGGTCAAGGCTGCAGTGAGACTTCTTTAGACCACTGTACTACAGCTGGAACAGAGCGAGACCCTGTCTGAAAAATCAATCAATCAATCAATCAAATAAACACCTCATATTTAAGGTATACAATTTGATACGTTTTGATATATGCACCCATGTCTCCAACACCACAATCAAGATAATAAACATATCCATCACCCTCGAGAGTTTTCTGGCCAGGCACAGTGGCTCACACCTGTAATCCCAACACCTTGGGAGGCCAAGGCGGGCAGATCACTTGAGGTCAGGAGTTTAAGACCAGTCTAGCCAACATGGTGAAATCCCACCTGTACTAAAAATTAAAAAAAAAAAAAAGAATTAGCTGGGCGTGGTGGTGCACACCTGTAATCCCAGCTACTCAGGAGGCTGAGGCACGAGAATCACCTGAACCAGGAGGTGGAGGTTGCAGTGAGCCGAGATCATGCCACTGCACTCCATCCTGGGCAACAAAGTGAGATTCCATCTCAAAAACAAACAAATAAACAAAATGTTTTCTTATGCCTGTTGGTAATCCACACCCACCCTGCCAACCCTCGGCAACCACTGGTTTGCTGTCACTGTAGGTGTGTTTGCATTGCCTAAAATTTTGCGGAAGTTGAACCATGCTATGTATACGCTTTTTTTTGTCTGGCTTCTTCTACTCAACAAAATTATTTTGAGATTCATCCATTCCTTTTATTGCTGAGACCATTGCATTATACCGCTATGCCTCAGTTTGTTTATGCACCAGTGGAGAGCCCATGCTGTTATGGTCTGAATGTTGGTGTTTCTCCAAATGCATAGGTGGAACCTAATACCCAATGTAATAGTATTAAGAGCCCGGGCCTTCCAGAAATGATTAAGTCATGAGGGCTCCACCCTTGTGAATGAGATTACAGTCCTTCTAAAAGACACTCGGGCAACGTGATGACACAGCTACAACACGCCATCCATGGAGCAGAGCACCCTCACCAAACGCCAAATCCGCTGGCACCTTGATCTTGGACTTCCAGCCTCAGAACTGTGAGCAACAAATTTCTTTGTTTATAAATGACCCAGTCTGGCGAGGCAAGGTGGCTCTCGCCTGGTAATCCCAGCACTTTGAGGGGCTGAGGAAGGTGGATCACGAAGTCAGGAGTTTGAGACCAGCCTGACCAACATGGTGAAACCCCATCTCTACTAAAAATACAAAAATTAGCCGGGCATGGTGGCATATGCCTGTAATCCCAGCTGAGGCAGGAGAATCGCTTGAACTCGGGAGGCGGAGGTTGCAGTGAGCCAAGATTGCACCACTGCACTCCAGTATGGGCAACAGAGTGAGACTCGGTCTCAAAAGATAAATAAATGAAATAAAATAAATGACCCGGTCTAAGGTATTTTGTTATAGCAGCCAAATAGACTAAGATGCATGGTCTCATGGTCCAGCCCTTACTTGAGAGATGAGCTTCTTATTCCTGTTAAATGAGTCAGTCAAGATGGGAATGATAATTCGTTTCCCCTTAGATGTGTGGGAAATGACCACACCTCCGACAGGGTTGCAGGACATGCCAGTTCTCAGGGCTGCTATCAAGTGTCTCATGATGTACCTAGGTTCTTGCATGAAGGAGAATATTCTCTGGGAAGAGATGAACCATCTTTGTCTTTGTAGTTGATTCCCACATCTCAGGTGTGAATGTCTCTGATCCTTTGTGCCATTGAGCTATTATTTCTTTTAAAACACCACACATCCTGGAAAGAAAAGAAAGTCATCAGATAGATAGATAGGTGGGTAGGTGGGTGGGTAGGTGGGTAGGTAATATATGCAGTCACAAATATCTTTGTTTGTTTTTTGTTTGTTTGTTTTTGAGGCAGAGTCTTCCTCTGTTGCCCAGGCTGGAGTGCAGTGTTATGATCTCGGCTCACTGCAACCTCTGCCTTCTGTGTTCACGTGATTCTTCTGCCTCAGTCTCCCCAGTACAATTTTGTATTTTTAGTAGAGATGGGGTTTTGCCAATTTGGCTAGGCTGGTCTCAAACTCCTGATCTCAAGTGATCCATCTGCCTTGGCCTCCCAAAATGCTGGGATTACAGGCATGAGCCACTGCCCTGGGCCTTAAAATTCTTTTTCAATTAAATTATTGGTTCAAAGAAATAGAAGCAGAGGACCATTCTGTGTGCATTGAAGGTCGTTTGAAGCCCCTCCCTCTCCTCCTTCCCTCCTGTCCCTCTCCTTTCCTTCATCCTTCTCCCTCTCCTCAACCTCCTTCTCCACTTCCCCTCTCTCTTCTCCATCTCCCCTCCCGCTTCCTTCCCTCCTCCTCAGCCCACTTCCCCTCCCTCTTTCCTCCTCCCCTCCCCCTTCCTGCTCCCTCCTCATCTTCTCCTTCTCTCCCACTGTGTTTTCCCATCTCTAGGGCAAAGCATGGCCAGGAGGTATGGGCTATAAAGTACACAATACCTAAAAGCTATATTATTGCTCAGGAAAAAGAGAACATCTGTGGTTTTGCCCACCAGATTTCCATTAAGAGGATTCATCTTAGATCAGCGTGATTGAAACTAACAGAGAGCTTGCCACAGCTTCTAACTTGGCCTTTCACTGAGGATCCCTGTGGGCGTGTTGGGCTGCAACTGCTAGGATAAGGATCAGTTCTGGAAATAGCTTTGGAGCTGTTAGGATGATGACTCTTTTTTATGGCAGACCATTAACCACTACATCAAATTGCCCATCTGAATCATGAACTGTAGTAGCCAATAGTTATTGCAGGTCAAGTCACGCATAATCGCCAGTCATCAAGTCACATTTTTATGTGAACTTTGCCAGTCATTTCTTGATGTGGTCCCATAAGATTATATCACCATATTTATACTGTACCTTTTCCATGTTTAGCTATGTTGGGAGACACAAATACTTCCCATTGTGCTACAATCGCCTGCAGTATTCAGCAGGTAACTTGCTGTGCAGGTCTGTAGCCTGTGAGCAGTAGGCTGTACCATTCAGCCTAGGTGTGTGGTGGGTGATACCATCTAGGTTTGTGTAACTACACTCTATGATGTTTCCAAACAATGCAATTACCTAACAACGAACTCCTCAGAACATATCCCCAAGGCGAAGCAACACTTGACTGTGTATTTCAGAGCTCCTACGAATTTGTCTACATTAAAAGTGATTGGGGGCCAGGTGCAGTGGCTCACATCCATAATCCCAGCACTTTGGGAGGCCGAGGCGGGTGGATCACATGAGTTCAAGACCAGCCTGGCCAACAAGGCGAAACTCTGTCTCTACTAAAAATACAAAAATTAGGTGGGCAGGTGGCAGGCACCTGTAATCCCAGCTACTCAGGAGACTGAGGTGGGAGAATCACTTGAACCCAGGAGGCAGAGGTTGCAGTGAGCCAAGATGGCACCATTGCACTCTAGCTTGGGCAACAGAGTGAGACTCTGTGTTAAAAGAAACAAAAGTGATTGGGGTGGGCTGGAGTGGGGTGTAGAACAGTTGGTTAGAGATAGTAGTATATACTACCAGTGGTAAACATCAATTTGGACAACAAGTCTGCTTGTGCACAGCTTGTGTCTCTGAAACATCTAAGGAGCGAGTTCTCGATCCGAGATCATTTTCAAGTTTCTGTAAAGCAGCCAGGAGGTTGGCTGGATGACCTCACAAATCCTCTTCCTACTCTAACATTCTTCTATCTGATGGGAAGAAATCCAGAGAAACCAGACACAACTTTGCAAAGACATTCTTTTCAAAGGTGTTACCCAATATTTGTTCAATTTTTTGTTTTTTAAGCAGAGCCTCACTCTGTCACCCAGGCTGGAGTGCAGGGGCATGATCACAGCTCACTGCAGCCTCGACCCGCATGCCACCATGCCCAGCTATTTGTTTTTTCTTTTTTGTAGAGAACAGATCTCACTGTATTGCCAAGACTAGTCTCAAATTCATGGGTCCAAGCAGTCCTCCCCACTCAGCCTCCCAAAGTTCTGGGATTACAGGCGTAAGCCACCAAGCCCAACCCAATTTCTGTCTTTCAATCCAAATAGAGAATATGTCATCAAACTTAATTGACGGCTTCATGCACACACGGTGCTTCTCACCTGAATGTCCCAGAGCTGGCTCGCAGGCAGCAGGCTGCCTTGTTTACCTGTGTCTCTCTACCAGCCAGCACAGTGCCTGTCACCAAGGAGGAACTCAATAACTGGTGATTGAATGAGTGATTGAAAAAATTTAGTGGATGGATGGATGCACAGTGTCTGGTGCTAGGATCAGGAGATGGAGTAACTTGGGAAGACAGCATAGCCCACTGGGATCCAGGAAGACAGGACAGCTGGAATCAAATGAAAGGCACCCGAGAGAGGTTTTGGCTGAGGGACTGAAGTGCAGCTTCTCTGTTACAATTATACCTGATTGCCTGGGCAGGGCCACTCTAAAGCTCTTAGTTTCTTTTCTTTTTTTTTTTTTTTTGAGACGGAGTTCCACTCTTGTTACCCACGCTGGAGTGCAATGGCACAATCTCTGCTCACTGCAACCTCCGTCTCCTGGGGTCAGGCAATTCTCCTGCCTCAGCCTCCTGAGTGGCTGGGATTACAGGCACGTGCCACCATGCCCAGATAATTTTTTGTATAGTAGAGACGGGGTTTCACCAAGTTCACCAGGATAGTCTTGATCTCTTGAGCTCGTGATCCACCCGCCTCGGCCTCCCAAAGTGCTGGGATTACAGGCATGAGCCACCACACCCAGCCAAAGCTCTTAGTTTCTTATACAAGGGCCTGTCACCTGCTGGTCTGAGCTACATCCCCTCCAGGAGGCAGGCATCTTTGTGTGTTTTGAGTAGCTTCCATGCCTTGTATATACATCTACCATTAATCCCAATGTAGGTAGATCCCGAGCCAGGAGGAGGAAGCCAGCGGTGACCCCGTCAGCAGCCAGGAGCTGAGAGGCTGGTAGGCAGCGGCGGTCCCAAGGGGCGGTGCTACTCCCTGAAAGCAGTTACACAGCTGGACAGGTGGGGCACAGAGCCATGAAGCTGGACAGGCTCAGTGTCCTCTACGAAGGCGAGCCCAAGGCAGGGCCGCCCAAAGCCGCCTATGGTAATGTGGCTTCCTTCGGCTTCTTCCAGAGGTCCAGTGAGTCAACTGACTGTGGAGCGCTCATCCAAAGGCACTAGAGCGTCAGTCAAAGAACAAGACTACATGTGCCATGTCCACATCCGGAATGACGGTCTTGCAGGTGTGGCCATTGCCGACAGTGAACGCCCATCCCAGGTGGCCTGTACCTTGCTGGAGTACTTACTAGATGAATTCTCCAAGCAAGTCAACAGGATAGGCTGGCCAGGAGGATCCCCTGCTACAATCCATTCTGCAGCCCTGGATGGTCATCTCAGTAGATACCAGAACCCACGGGAAGCTGACCCCATGACCAATGTGCAGGCCAAACCAGATGAGACCCAAATCATTCTGCACAACACCTCGAAGTCTTTGTTTGAGCAAGGTGAGAAGCCAGGTGGGTTGATGTCCAAATTCCAGGTGCTGGGAATGCAGTCTACAGCCTTCCCTAAAACTGCCCAGAAACACAACTCGTGCTGTGCAATCACGTGATGCAGCCCACCAGAGGCCCAGTGCTGGAAAGACAGACACCATCATTCACATCAGAGCTGTAGCCCCCAGAGAAGAAGAGACAGCCCCAGACGAGGACCCAGAGTGGGCCATTTTTATTTTGAAGTTCCCAGGAGAAACAGGGATGGTGGAAGGATGGGAATGTTCAAATTAATATGTGTGGTAGTGATTCTTAGAAAGAATTTGAGGTCCCCAAAAGTATATTTTTGGGCAAATGAAACCGTAAACTCCAACAGGCTTCTGAAAAAAAAAAAAAAAAAAAAAAAAGAATATCAATGTGTTTCTAGAACAGCATCTGGCACATAGCAGATACCTCTTGTGGTTATTGAAGAAATGGACATATTCAGAATGAGAAGGTTCACTCTGCTTCTGAGGGGAGAACTATTGCTTTTTGACCAACACAATATTTGTTGTGGTGCAGAGCGCCTGCACATTGGGAAACATGGGCTTCCATGTGACTTGTGCGCACTGATGGCTGCACACTGACTCTACGGAAGCGTAGTGGTCAGAGCCAGCTGCCTGGGGGGCTAGCCAGCTTCGCTGCTCATGAGTTATGGGCCAGTTGCAACCACCCAAGGGATTCACCTTGTCCGCTGCCTAGACAGAGCCGATTCATCAAGACAGAGGAATTGCAACAAAGAGTAATTCATGCAGAGCCGACTGTGTGGGAGACCGGAGTTTTATTATTACTCAAATCTGTCTCCCCGAGCATTCTGGGAGCAGAATTTCTAAGGACAACTTGGTGGATGGGGGAAAGCCAGTGAGCCGGGGGTGCTGATTGGTCCGGGATGAAATCATAGGGAGTCAAAGCTGTCTTTTTGCTCTGAGTCAGTTCCTTGGTGGGAGCCACGCGATCAGATGAGCCAGTTAATCCATCTGAGTGGTGCCAGCTGATCCATTAAGTGCAGGGTCTGCAAAGTATCTCCAGCCCTGATCTTAGGAGCAGTTTACGGAGAGTCAGAATCCTGTAGCCTCCAGCTGCATGACTCCTAAACTATCATTTCTAATCTTGTGGCTCATGTGAGTCCTACAGAGGCAATCTAGTCCCAGTGTTGTATCAGACCGAGCACAGAAAGTCAACACCAAGACAAAAGTATGAAATTGCAGGGTTTATTGCCGGCGACCACGGAGGACTCACGTCTCTCCAACCCATGGCAGAGAAAGAAGAGAGGCAAGACTTTTTTTAATACTTACTAAACCACCTTGAGAGCTTTGGGAGTAGGGATAAGGGGCAGAGACGAGATGAAAGTGTTCAGAGATTTCGGTGGGCTGTAAATCACCTCAGGGTAGAGAGGAGGGTGATGGTTTTCCCGACATCCAGATGGCTAGAGGGTGTGTTTGACACTTTAAGAGATTTACATAACTTGAGATAACAATTTGCTTACACATCAGTCTGGGTAGGGGTTACTTGGCTCCAGAATGGAATTATTCCGGGGTGCTTCTTCTGGTCATTACCGATGATCAAAGGCTAGCAATTCTGATAGTTACAGATAAGAGAAGGCATGCAGCTTTACTTTTTGCAAAGTAAATTAGTAGTTTACAGAAACCAAGGTTAGCAGTCGTTGTGAGGAGAATGGAAACAGTTTTGTCTCTTTTTATAAAATGGCAGTGTACAGGTTCTAACTCTAGGCTAGCTATACCACACCAGGCAAGAAGGAGGTCTGCTTTGGGAAAGGGCTGATATCATCTTTGTTTTAAACTATAAACTAAACTCCAAGAGTTAGTTCAGCCTATGTCCAGGAATGAATAAGGACAACGTGGAGGTTAGAAGCAAGATGGAGTCGGTTAAGTTAGATCTCTTATTATCTCAGTCATAATTTTGCAAAGGTGGTTTCACAGCTGCCTGGCCTCTGGGTGCCTGTGTCCACACAGTGGTGTAGGCTTTAGCACTTGGCAAAGAGCCTACTCTAACCAGCAGGTATATGGAATTGGTGATTATGAGAGCTGGTCTGGATCTCTTGCACCTGCTGAAATTGTATGCAATTCCTAGGTGGGAAAAGATGAGCGTTAGATTCTTTTACCAATATGGAAGCAGACAGGTTGTTTAGTGCCCTGAATAGTCACCCAAATGGCTTCACATCCTGCTAGCCCCAAAGGGTCAGGAGAAAGGCAGCTCTATATCTGGAAAAAATGTTTGCAGTCACTGCCCTTTCCTCAGAAAGCCAACATTGCAGAGAGAACTCAAAGGCACAGATTGAGTCATGATTCCAGCAACATCTGAATTAAAGCTAAAATATAGCCAAGGATTCTCCAAAGAAATCCTCACTGAAGATGGAAATTGGGGTCAAATATTTCATCTTCATGAAGTAAGAAGTTTGTCCCGGGGCCAGGAGTGTCACCTTAGCCTGTAATCCCAGCACTTTGAGAGGCTGAGGCAGGAGGATCACTTGGGTCCAAGAGTTCAAGACCAGCCTGGCAACATAAAAAAATACAAAAAATAAAAATAAAACAATAACCGGGAGTAGTGTCGTGTGCCTGCAGTCCCAGCTACTCAGGAGGCTGAGATGGGAGAATCACTTGAGCCCCAGAGGTCACAGCTCCAGTGAGCTGCATGATTGCACCACTGCACTCTAGGCTGGATGACGGAGTGAGACCACGTCTCAAAAAAAAAAAAGAAAAGAAAAAAAATTAACTTCAAACATGTTCACCCAAGCATAAATCTGGAAACTAAATAATTTCTTTATTTAAACAAATTTTGACAGACCCACATAATGATGATATCGATTGATATATACTGGAAAGAAAATGTCTTAACCATATGACACATTTTTTAAAGTATGAAAATGTGTGTTTTACATAATACCAGTTTTTAAAAATAAAATAAGCCCAGGCATGGTGGCTTACCTGAGATCAAGAGTTCAAGACCAGCCTGGCCAACATGCTGAAACCTCGTCTCTACAAAAAATATGAAAATTAGCCGGGCATGGTGGTGAGCACCTGTAGTCCCAGCTACTCTGAAGGATGAGGCAGGAGAATCGGTTGAACCCAGGAGGCAGAGGGAGGTGGCAGTGAACCAAGATCTCACCATTGCACTCCAGAGCAAGATTTCATCTCAAAAAAAAAAACAAAGAAAAGAAATAAAATTCTGTCTCTACACATACCTGTGCACATGCACACACACACACACCCCTCAGGTTTAAATAGTAATTATATGCATAGAGTTTTTGATTGATCTTAATGACTTATTGCCTCTGAATTTTTAAATTTTTCTACAATGAGTATGTAACACTTTTAAAGAAAGAACTGTCAAAACACACACTCATACACACAAACACATACACACACACACACACACACACTTCCTGAGAAAGAAAACAGAGCAAAAGGATTTAATTTCTAGTAGAGGAATTTCAAAGCAGAAATCCTTGCTTCATGGGGGCAGGGGTGTATCACTGACCCCTCCATCATGTTGCCCCTCCCCCCATTCCCCACTCAGATGCTCTCTCAGAACCCCTAGTGTCACCTTGGTGAGACGCGGCTGCCCTGTCCCATCCTGGAGTCATGGGGTCCTCCCCCTCTGAGCCACATAAGAGTTGGCATGTTACATCATCATCTCTGTTTTTGGCAGCCAGCCCAGTGCTCAGATAGCTAAGAGATGACACCCTAGAACAAATAAACAGGAAAGAGAAAGAAGCAAGTCACTTGGATGACGTCCAATGCAGACATGAGGAAAGAAGCCACTCCATCCTAAAGAACAAGTGATAGCGCCGGGCAGAACGGGCTCTGCTGGTGCATGATGCGGACATTGACTTGTCACAAGCAGCATCAAAGAAAGTTGCTCTGAGGGCATGGGCCAGCTTTAACAGCTCACCATTCCATCTTGGAGATGGGCTTCCCACTCTGTGGAATGTTCCATTAGACTTGCTGACAACACTTTATGTCAAATAAGGTATACATTGAACTGCAAGTCAAGACTGTAGTGGTATGATCAAGAAAGGAAGCGCAGGCTGGGACCGGTGGTTCACGTCTGTAATCCCAGCACTTTGGGAGGCAGAGGCAGGCGGATCACCCGAGGTCAGGAGTTCGAGACCATCTTTATTAAAAATACAAAACTCCATCTTTACTAAAAACACAAAATTACCTGGGCATGGTGGCACATACCTATAATTCCAGCTACTCAGGAGGCTGAGGCAGGAGAATCGCTTGAACCTGGGTGGTGGAGGTTGCAGTGAGCCAAGATCACGCCACTGCACTCCAGCCTGGGTAACAAGAGTGAAATTTGGTCTCAAGAAAAAAAGAAAGAAAGTGCAGACCCAGGACAGTCGCTCACAGCTGTAATCCCAGCACTTTCGGAGGCCAAGGCAGGAGGATCACTGGAGGCCAGGAGTTTGAGACCAGCCTGGCCAACATAATGAAACCCCATCTCTACTAAAACACAAAAATTAGCCAGGCCATAGTGGCACATGCCTGTAATCCCAGCTACTCAGGAGGCTGAGACATGAGAATCACTTGTACCCAGGAAGTGGAGGTTGCAGTGAGCCGAGATCACGCCACTGCACTCCAGCCTGGGCGACACAGCGAGACACTGAAAAAAGAAAAGAAAAAGAGGAGGGGAGGGAAGAGGAGGGGAGGAGAGGGCAGGGGAGGGGAAAGGAAGGGAGGGGAGGGGAGGGGAGGGGAGGGGAGGTGCAGGAGTACACAGTTTAATGTGACATTAACATCTTGGCATACTTGGTTACTGAATCACGTTGGTAAGCAGGACCTTGATGTAAGCACTGAAGCTCAGAATTCAAGGGAAGTAGGGAATTCCAGGGTCTGAGAAGAGCAAAACCAACCAGGAAGAGGCAACGCCCTCGAATTCTCTTCCAACAGACCTTTCCAGGGTCCTTCATTTAAGCAGCTGGAATATCATTCAACAAGCATCCTGTCGGCCTTTGGAAACTGAGATCTGCATTTCATTTCAGGGACTGAACACTGGGTTCCGGACTGCATTTATTCTCCATATAAACAGCCTGTTTTGAGAATCCTGTGTTTACCGTACAATACCAAATCAGGTCACAGTGAATTCATTTCCGTCATGAAAGGCTTTAAGTATTCAGAGAAGGTTAAGAATGAAAAGCTTATAACAAAACAACCTCTGTTTTCAAAGTGCTAGATGATGAAAAATGTGGTGTGAAAAATCACTAAATTCCATTTTAAACATCCAAAGGAGAGACTCAGTCAAGGGAAAGGCAGGATTAAAGTCAACGACAGAGTAATGAAAACTTCTCAGCTCCAATACTGGTGAGTAAGTCAGCAACATGTTTGTACAAGGAAACCAGGTACCTGCACAATTTCCTAAATGCTGCCTCAGCTGGAGAAAGTGATGTGGAACCTAAATACCTAGGATGTCTAATAACTTCAGGTATTTTGAGAAGAGGAGAAAATCTTTGCCTAGTAAAACCCTGATTCTCAGGCATCCACAGCTCCAGAACTCAGGCTTTCAAACTGGGTCCCAATCAGGAGATACTAAGTGCACACACACACACACACACACACACAGACATACAAAGATACCCTGGATATTTTTGCATCTCTTTCTTTTTTTTTTTTGAGACAGTCTTACTCTGCCACCCAGGCTGGAGTGTAGTGGCACGATCTCAGCTCACTGCAACCTCTGCCTCCCAGATTCAAGCAATTCTCCTGCCTCAGCCTCTCAAGTGGCTGGGATACAGGCATGCACTACCACACCTGGCTAATTTTTGTGTTTTAGTAAAGTAAACATCTTTAGTCGAGATGGGGTTTCACCATGTTGGCCAAGCTGGTCTTGAACTCCTGACCTTGTGATCCATCCACCTTAGCCTCCCAACGTGCTGGGGTTACTGGCATGAGCCACCGTGCCCGGCCTGCCTCTCTTTCTTTTCTAAATCAATTAAACATGGTTTGGCCCTCAGCCCCAGGCCTGGCAGATAATCTAGTCTGAGTCATGTTTTGGAGATTCCACTCTCCACACCCCCTTGGGCTCATGTAGGAACTCCTGGGCCTGTGCAGTCCACAGAAGCCCACCTGGAGGAAGGGCCTATGGATCTAGGGTTGCTGGCATGACCCATGTGGCCTCACAAAGGTGGGTGGCACCCCTTCTTCCTGGCTGAGCCTCAACATGAAGATCCGAGCTAAGAAGCCCAGGCTTCCAGGAAGTGCTGGCAGCTCTCCAGGGGCAACTCAGGTGCCCATTTAAGATGTTGCGGGCACACAGGACACTGTCCCACCCCCCACCCCAAGGAAATCCCCCAAAGGCCTAAACCCAAGCTGTCCACATTGACTCCTAGCTGCACTCTCCCTTCTTCCTGTCAGAAAACAGCCTCCTTCCTTCCCATGGGCAGTGGAGAGGTGTGTGGGAATCATTTCACCTACTAACTTCCCTCCCTCAACAAGAAGAATAACCAGACTCCAGCCCAGATATTACAAACCAGATGCCCGAGGGCAAAATTCTGAGTTGTTTTGGCCATACTCTAGTTTTACTGCTTGCCAACACTTTACAACATCTAGAATTTTCACATAAAAACCCAGCTCCCTATCTTCAGGTCTCTGGCAACACCAGGCCCACAGAACCAGAAGCCGGGACAGGTTGGAGCCAATGAACAGTGTTCCATGGGGCGTGTGTTCTCTGCTTTGCCACAGTCTCCACTCCTCCCTATTGCCACACCAGGAACACTGCACAGGTTTACATAACCTACCTGACCCCTGTAAGATGTGAACTTTGCCGTCCTCCCTCTAGCTCTCAAAGGTTTGGCAGCCTTTCTGGGATTCGGAAAGGAGTTATTATCATTTCTTTCTTTCAGATTTCCAAAGAACAAGGCAAATCATGACATATCTGTAGCTTCTCCTGTTGCTACATCCACATGGAGCCCCTCACTGGGAAAGCAGGGAAGCTGGACACAGGCGCCCAGTTTCCCATCTCACGTGGCCTGTAGCAGTGGCCACCCACATGCTAAGGAAAAGATTATTCTCACCCTTGTTTTTTTTTTTTTTGTTTTTTTGTTTTTTTTGATACAGAGTCTCCCTCTGTCCCCAAGCTGGAGTGCAGTGGCACAATCCAGTTCAAGTGATTCCCCTGCCTTAACTTCCTGAGTAGCTGGGATTACAGGTACCCACCACCACACCCAGCTAATTTTGTATTTTGAGTAGAGATGGGGTTTCACCGTGTTGGCTAGGCTGCTCTCGAACTCCTGACTTGAGGAGAATCGCCCGCCTCAGCCTCCCAAAATGCTGGGATTACAGGTGTGAGCCACCACGTCCGGCCCTCACCCTTGTTCAAAGACAGACTTTACTGGGGACTATCATGATAGGGACAGGGACTACCGCCATGGGGTTTTGCAGCAGGACAGAGAGATAGGACAAAGGGGGCATTGTTAGCCATGGAGCAGGGTGGGTGGCTCAGTGGATGGAAAATTATTAAGATGAAACATCGTGTCATGGGGATTCTGGCTACACTAAACTAACAAGTTTTTGAAGGCAGGCCCAGTCTATGGTTGGGGGCAGGGATTTGGTCAGATACGGAGAGTGAATCGCTATCAAGGGTGGGGCGTTCTAGCTAAACTGACTTAGCAAGATTCTTGCTAAAATTGGGCTTTTGAGGATATGTCCAAGGATGGAGCCTCATTGAGAAACAGCTCAGAGGAGGCTGGGCTAGAGTTTGGTCAAGGAGAGAATCTTTGTCACACACCTCCTTCTGTCCAAAAACAGCCTCTCAGACAGACCTCTCTCTGAAACGCTAGAAGGACTGTGCCTGGCTGGCAATGGCTATTAACCGCCTGCCTCTTTTCCCGCAATTCAAGGAGATGGAAGGGAAGAGAAGAGAATGCCAGGAGCAGGCAGCTCCTTAGAGCACAGGGAGGGGCCTGTGAATGGCAACCCCGGGTGGTCAGTCAGTCCCAACAGCAGAAAGAAGGGCTCTGGCCCCAAGGGGACGGGGGACTTGGAGTTTGACACTCAGGAGGAAGCAGCAGATTCTGCCCTCTGCACAGCGGCTGTCCACTAAGGACATGTTACTTGCCCTGGGCAGGGGCCAGCTGGAGGGGTGGCAGTCACAGTACAAGGTGGCACAACAATGGTGAGCCTTAGCTTCAGGCTTGGGTCCCATACCGAATATGTTGATATCTACATCACAAGAATTGCAGGTTGCGGGGGTGGTATCTCACATTGTAGAAAAATATTAGAGGCCGGATGCAGTGGCTCACATCGGGAATCTCAACACTTTGGGAGGCCAGGGCGGCAGATTGCTTGAGCTCAGGAGTTCAAGACCAGCCTGGGCAACATGCCAAAACCATGTCTCTACAAAAATAAAAAAAATTAGCTGGGTGTGGTGCTGTGTGCTTGTAGTCCCAGCTACTTGAGAGGCTGAGGTAAGTGGATTGCTTGAGCCTGGGAGGCAAAGGTTGTAGTGAGCCAAGATTGCACCATTGTAATTCATCCTGGGCGACAGAGTAAGACCTTGTCTTTAAAAAAAAAAGGCAATGTACAGTAGGGTTGGGAGGCTCACGCCTGGAATCCCAGCACTTTGGGAGGCTGAGGAGGGCAGATCATCTGAGGTCAGGAGTTCGAGACCAGCCAGGAGGTGGAGGTTGCAGTGAGCCAAGATCATGCCACTGCACTCCAGCCTGGGTGACAGCAAGACTCCATCTCAAAAAAAAGTAATGCTTTTTTTTTGTTGAGTAACTTCACAGCCCTGAAAGACACTAGTGAGTTTTCCAATGTATCTGAATTTCAAAGAAGGCTTGAGATAGAAACAGACCTTCTTCCTGGGCCCGCAGCTACCTTATACTCTCCAGCCACTGGTGCTCTCCCAAGCACGGTTGCATAGTGAATACAGTGCACAGCCACGATCAGCACTAAACAGTGTAGAATCTGCGACAGGTAATATTGGTCACTGAGCTCAGTGCGGTATTCACGGAGATACCCAGCATGCTGCGGTGCAGACTGAAGAGGAAGGGCTAGGCTGGAGGGTAACCTTTCAAACACTGGCGGTGGCCTCTGGTTGTAGCAGTCGGACACTGGGCAGAGTGAGGAGTAACAGTCATGTTAACTAGCATTTAGGAAGTAGTTTCTCCATAAGAGACTCCACGGAAGTCACTTTATAAGTATTGTCTCATTGCATCTTCCCTAAAATGAGGTCGGTACTATATTATCCCCATTTCACAGGGAAGGACACTAAGGTTGAAGCAAGTTACATGACCTGCCCGGGCCTCAATGGTAATAAATGGTAGAGCCGGGTTTTCAACTCAAGTCCCAGGAGTCTGGGAACAGCCAAACATAAGGAAAGGACAAAGGAGACAGGGAAATGAGAAACCCCCAAAGTGGGTGACTTTAAAGGGGCTGAGCTCTGGGTAGAAGAGGAAGGAGATTAAGTCTTGGGAGGGGCCCCAGGATGGCAGCAGAGGGGGAGACATTTCCAGGGAGCCATGAAGGCTGAAAGCAAACTGTGGGCTGATGGGAGTGAATGGAAGATGAGGAAGTGTAGACACGGAGAACATGGCCGTCTTTACCAAGAAGCCATGCTGTGGAATAATATCAACAGTAACAAACCCCTTTGACGTGTCATTTCATTGTTAGGCAAACTGGAAGAGAGCCAAAAGCCACCAGGAGCCCAGTCCAAAGGTCACCTGCCCACCACACACAGCAGGCTTCTTGTGGCTTGGATCATTCACCCCAAATCAGCCTCTTCCCTGGAGCAAACGCCTACCCCATTGGTGTATTTGTAATCCCTTTCCTACCTGCCAAGGTGCTGGAGGTAATTGTGCAGGTATGAGCTGGTCAGACATTGTGCAGCAGCCTCCATGTGGACACAGAATGTCCTGAGCACACCACGGGGGGCTGCGATCTGCCAGGAACTGCAGACACCAGTGCCCCATATTACGTCTAGGACTGCCACGTGCCCACTGAAACATTCTCCATAAATGCCCATGTAAGCAATGCTTTTTGCCTTGGAAGCATCTTTAACACAGTCTAGTTTCTGAGGGATCAGGAAGAGCTGGTTTGTTTTTAGAAGGCAGCCATTCTTGACAAAATGCACACAAAGAATGGCAGCTATCTACCTTCCAGGGCCCCCATCAAGGGCTAACTCCTCTCCTTCCAACTCCCCTACTTCCAAAGCAAGATGGAGTTTAGGGACAAAATCAGGGAAAAGATAAACAGGATTTCTTCTCTCCCCGCCCCCCGCCATCAGGCTACCAGAATTTTTAAGGGTAGAGATATGCTCAGATTTTCCCTGATGGGTTAAATATACTAAAAATACTCCATAATCATCCAGCAGGATCATGCTAAATGACTGGAGAAAAATCTTTCTTTCTGCAATCCTCAGAGCCCTCTTCTCTTCAAAGAAATCCACAGAGCTGGAAAAGTATAGGAGACAAAAGAGGTAAAGGCAAATCTAGGGCAAAAAGAAAGTGGAAACTTCCCAGCAGTGTTCATGAATGCCAAGCTGAGCCCTGATTAATCACACACTTTGAATGTGATTCCTAAAGTCAATCTTTTCGTTTTCATTAAAAAAAAATGCCTATAGTATCACATTTCATAGAACAGGGGTGAAAGAAAATTGAAAATATAATACAAACATATTTTACACCTAAATGGAGAAAACAAACATTTAAAGAAGTGAAATAGGCCTCCCCTGTGCTTTTCTTCAAAGGTTTGCTGATGTCGGCTTACAAGAGGGTTAGAGAACAGATTACATACAAAGGAGGAGGGGAGGGCTTCTCTCAAAAGCCGCCCATGAGAATTGGGAGTTTCGGGCTCAGGCCAGAGAGACGACCACCCCTGCCTGGAACCTCCACCTCTTGGCCTCAGGTTTTCCACCTGCACAGCCTCTTCCCACGTTAAACTGCTCTTAGGAAGGTCAGTCATGGTGCTGGTGGTCACATATTCCCGGACGTTCCTGGGTTCAGTTGCTGCTCTGTCTTTTTAGATGCTAATTTTATGCTTCACTTAAAGGTTTTCCAAACAAAGAGGCTTTTAAGTAATGAAAGAATGAATGGGGTTTAAAGCCCTGGCAAGCTGATATGGATCAGTCTCTGGAAAGGTACAAAGCACGCTGCAGAACGGGTTTAGCTTGGAACTGAAACCACACATAGGAGAAAATGTGTGCAACAGAGGAGGTGTCACTGCCACAGGGAGCTGAGCAAGGGGCCCATTTCCCGGTATAGTTTATTTTTCTCAAAAGATTTCTTCCCTGTCCAGGTATTATCATCACAGGAGACTGGGAAGAATCACCAGATGAAAATGCCTGCATTTAAATATTTAAGGCTCCTTGCAAAGCAATGTAAGTTTTCTATGATTGAATTTAATATATTAAGTTTCATTGTAGAACTATTTTAACCAGTCTTATCTGAGACTCAGAATTTTGGTTGACTTTTATACTTAAATTTGCTGTGGAATTTTCTTTCCATTTGTAAGATTTAAGTGTTTAACAAGTACTTGCTGGTAAAAGAGCTAACAAAAGCAGGCCGGGCGCGGTGGCTCAAGCCTGTAATCCCAGCACTTTGGGAGGCCGAGGCGGGTGGATCACGAGGTCAAGAGATGGAGACCATCCTGGTCAACAAGGTGAAACCCCGTCTCTACTAAAAATACAAAAAATTAGCTGGGCATGGTGGCGCGTGCCTGTAATCCCAGCTACTCAGGAGGCTGAGGCAGGAAAATCGCCTGAACCCAGGAGGTGGAGGTTGCGGTGAGCCGAGATCGTGCCATTGCACTCCAGCCTGGGTAACAAGAGCAAGACTCAGTCTAAAAAAAAGAGCTAACGAAAGCACCGATGAGTCACACCAGATCTGTTTACACACTAAATGGCTGACAAGGTGAAAGCGCAAAGGAGGGAAACTTCTCTGCAGAAAAGACAAAGGCTGGGATGTGCCACCCCTCGGACGAGCAGGTGGACGGCACCATTGCTGTGTCCCGGCCACCACGGAAGCCCAGACACCTGCTTCAAGTGGCTTCCTATCTTCACTTCTTCCTCTTTAAAAAAAAAATTCAAATATACACAAAGACATAAAAAATAACACAATCATCATGTTTTATTTCCCCACCACCCAGCTTACGAAATAAAGCATGATAAAAACAGTTCTCAGCACAACCTAACCCTAATGTAATTCTCTTCCCTCCCTTCAAGTAACAATTCCTATCCTGAATTGATATTCTCATTTCCATGGACTTTTTTTTTTTTTTGAGTTTCACTGTTTGCCCAGGCTGGAGTGCAGTGGCAATTTCAGCTCACGGCAACCTCCACCCCTACCCTCCCACCCTCCTAATTCCCACCCTCCTACCACCCAACCCTTGGGCTCAAACGATTCTCCTGCCTCAGGCTCCCAAGCAGCTGGGATTATAGGCGGCTACCACCACGCCTGACTAATTTTTGTAGTTTTTAGTAGAGATGGCGTTTCACCATGTTGGCCATGCTGGCCTCCAACTCCTGACCTCAGGTGATCCACCCACCTCAGCCTACCAAAGTGCTGGGATTACAGGCGCGAGCCCCTGCATCTGGCCCATGAACTTCTTTTACAGTATATGTAAACATTGCTAAACACTGTGTAGGTATTCCGCACATTTTAAAGCTTTATATGAATGGATACTGCAGAGCTGCCCAAAGGTGTTTGGAGTCCTAAGCAAATATTTTTTGTCGGGGGTGCGGGGCTGTCTGTATAAACAATCCGAGTTGCCCAAAGTAGCATATTAGCACCATTCTGGGAGCCCAACCTGTGCTATGCCACCAGCCAAAAGGAACACCAGCCAACTGCGCCAGCCAACAGGAGCAATGTGCTCACAGTCCTTCCTGAAACCAAGACTGGGCACACAAAGGCATAGCCCAGAGCTGCTCAGAACATCCGGTCAATCTCAGGCGCTGTGCAAAGGGTGGAGAGGAAGGCTGGTCATCTGGGTCTCTGTCCAAGCACTGCCCTAATTCCTGAGATGTGGGACCTAGGACAGGGGCCCCATTTGCACCAGTCTAGGACCAGTACCAGCATACCGTATGTGTACTTCTAAAGTTCACATTTACCATTCAACATTATGTGAATTATCCACAGTGATAACCACAGCTCTAACTCACTCACTTTTATTGCTGTTAGCATTCCATTATATAGACAACAATTTATTTATTCATTCTCCTGAAAATGGACATTTTGTTTGTTTCCAATTTCCTACTATAAAAGAATTGGCCAGGCGTGGTGGCTCACACCTGTAATCCCAACACTTTGGGAGGCTGAGGCAGGTGGATCACAAGGTCAGGAGTTTGAGACCAGCCTGACAAGCATGGTGAAACCCCATCTCTACTAAAAATACAAAAATTAGCCAGGTGTGATGGCAGGCACCTATAATCCCAGCTACTCAGGAGGCTAAGGCAGGAGAATCTCATAAACCCGGGAGGCAGAGGTTGCAGTGAGCTGAGATCAGGCCACTGCACTCCAGCCTGGAAGACAGTGAGACTCCATTGCAAAAAAAAAAAAAAAAAGGATTTTAGGCCACCGCTGAAGTTTCCTCAGATCTTGGTTGAAGACTGAGCATTCACTTCTTTAGTTCATCACTGTCTCTACCTTACCACATGCAGCTAAAAGAAACCAGCTGGTACATTCAATGTCCTAGGTGGATACTTCCTTAGCCACCTTATCACAAGCTGACCATTGCTGCTTTCTGACACCAAATCACATAAGTGCTTGTTTTCTAGCTTCCAGCAAAAATGTGGAGGAGAGGAGAAGATGGCACTATAGGAGCAACTCAGGATTGCAGCTCCCAGTGAAAGCACAGAGGGTGAGTCAATGCCGCATTTCCACACAGATCTTTATTGCCCACAGACCAGGAGATTCCCAGGTGTAGGAGCCCCACAGGCCACCAGCGTGGCTGTTTTGGCCGGCGCCACAGCGCAGCAGCACTCCATACAAAACACGCTGATCTGGTTGCCCTGTTAAACCGGCAATTTAAGATTTGGGAAGGCAGATTAGCACATTCATCTGATTAAACGGGACTTAAATAGTAAGCCAGGTCAGGAGATTCCCGGGCAGCAACGTTGTTTCAGCTGGCGCAGTGGGTCACTGCACGGGAAATCACACAGATCCCGGCGCCCTTTCAGCAGGCGACTGGAACACCTGGGAGAGAGACAACTGTTCAACTTAAAAAAAAAAAGGGGGCTCTGAGGCAGGAAGCCAGGTGATCAGGCTTGGCGGGTCCCATCCCCACAAAAACAAACAAAACAGCAATTGGAAACACTCAGGGTTGAGAGTTTCACGGCAAGCACAGCTGAACCCAGGACGGTGCAGCTCAGTGGGGGAGGGGCGTCTGCCATTACCGAGGCACTCCACCCCTATGGAGGTACTCTGCCATTGCTGACTCAGCGTGCCATTGCTGAGGCAACCCACCATAACAGAGAGAGTCCACCATTACAGAGGTGGGCCACCGTCGCCACAGCAGTTCTAACCACATCCATATAAACAGGACTACAGGGAATTACACATGGCAGCAGGGCAGAGCCCACGACAGCAGGACGGAGCCCACGGCAACAGGACAGAGCCCAAGGCAGCAGGGCAGAGCCCAGAGCAGCTCAGCATAGCCGCAGCAGGCAGGCAGTGACTAGACTGCCTCCTAGCTGGGCAGGACAGTGCAACGGATACTCATAAAGAAAGCCTTAACCCCCTGGTACAGAGCATCTGAGAAAAAAAAGGGGCTTTATGAGTTCTGCTGCAGCAGACTTAAATGTACCTGCCTAACAGCCCTGAATGAAGAACGGAGCTCACAGCTCAGCACTTGAGCTCCTATAAAGTACAGACTGTCTCCTCAAGCAGCTCCCTGACCCCCGTATATCCAAAGAGTCACCTCACAAAGGACTGATGAGACTGATATTTGGTGGGCATCATTCTGGGACAAATATAGCAGAAGAAGAAACTGGTGGCAACCCTCACTGTTCTGCAGCTGCTACAGGTGATCCCCAGGCAAGCAGGGCCTGGAGTGGACCTCAGCAGTTCTACAGCAGAGGGGCCAGACTGTTAGAAGGAAAACTAAGAAACAGAAATACTTCATCATCAACAATCTGGACGTCCAATCAGAGACCCAATCAAAAAGTCAGCAACTACACAGACAACAGGTGGATAAATCCACAAAGATGGGAAGAAACCAGCACAAAAAGGAGGAAAACACCCAAAACTGGAACACCTCGCCTCCTACAAGGGACCACAACCCCTCACCAGCAAGGGAACAAAGCTGGATGAGAATAAGTGTGATGAAATGACAGAATCAGACTTCAGAAAGTGGGTAATGAGAAACTTCCATGAGCTAAAAGAACACGCTCTAACTCAATGCAAAGAAACTAAGAACCTTGAAAAAAGATTTGAGGGAATGATAACAAGAATTGACAACTTAGAGAGGAATATGAGTGAATGGATGGAGCTGAAAAACACACCACGAGAACTTCGTGAAGCATGAACAAGTCTCAACAGCTGAATTGACCAAGCAGAAGAAAGGATATCAGAGGTCGAAGATCAACTCAATGAAATAAAATGAGAAGGCAAGATTAGAGAAAAAAGTGCAAAAAGGAATGAACAAAGTCTCCAAGAAATGTGGGACTATGTGAAGAGACCTAATCTACATTTCACAGGTGTACCTGAATGTGATGAACAGAATTAATCCAAGGTAGAAAATACTCTTCAGGATATTATCCAGGAAAATTTCCCCAACATAGCAAGGCAGGCCAGTATTCAAGTCCAGGATATACAGAGAACACCACAAAGATATTCCGCAAGAAGAGCAACCCCAAGGCACATAATCGTCAGATTCACCAGGGTTGAAATGGAAGGAGAAAATGCTAAGAGCAGCCAGAGAGAAACGTCGGGTCACCCACAAAGGGAAGCCCATCAGACTCACAGCAGATCTCTCGGCAGAAACCCTACAAGCCAGAAGAGAGTGGGGGCCAATATTCAACATCCTTAAAGAAAAGAAATTTCAACCCAGAATTTCATATCCAGCCAAACTGAGCTTCATAAGTGAAGGAAAAATAAAATCCTTCACCAACTAGCAAGTACTCAGAGATTTTGTCACCACCAGGCCTGCTTTACAAGAGCTCCTGAAAGAGGCACTACACATAGAAAGGAACAACCAGTACCACCCACTCCAAAAACATACCAAATGCTAAAGAGCATCAACAAAATGAAGAATCTGCGTCAACTAATGGGCAAAACAACCCCCTAGCATCAAAATGGCAGGATCAAATTCACACATAACAATATTAACCCTAAATGTAAATGGGCTAAATGCACCAATAAAAAGACACAGACTGGCAAATTGGATAAAAAGCCAAAACCCATCAGTGTGCTGTATCCAAGAAACCCATCTCACATGCAAAGATACACAAAGGCTCAAAATAAAGGGATGGAGGAAGATTTACCAAGCAAATGGAGAGCAAAAAAATGCAGAAGTTGCAATTCTCATATCTGATAAAATAGACTTTAAAGCAACAAAGATCAAAAGAGACAAAGAAGGACATTACATATCATAAAAGGATCAATACAACAAGAAGAGCTAATGATTCTAAATATATATGGACCCAATACAGGAGCACCCAGATATATAAGGCAAGTTCTTAATGACTTACAAAGAGACTTAGACTCTCACACAATAATAGTGGGAGACTTTAACACTCCACTGTCAATATTCGACAGATCAACCAAACAGAAAATTAACAAGGATATCCAGGACTTGAACTCAGACCTGGAACAAGCAAACCTGATAGACATTTACAGAACTCTCCACCCCAAATCCACAGAATATACATTCTTCTCAGCACCACATCACACCTACTCTAAAATTGACCACATAATTGGAAGTAAATCACTCCTAAGCAAATGCAAAACAACTGAAATCATAACAAACAGTCTCTCAGACCATAGTGCAATCAAGTTAGAACTCAGAATTCAGAAACTAACTCAGGATTGCATAGCTTCATGGAAACTGAACAACTAGCTCTTGAATGTTGACTGGATAAACAATGAAATGAAGGCAGAAATAAAGAAGTTCATCGAAACCAGTGAGAACAAAGACACATACCAGAATCTCTGGGACACATTTAAAGCAGTCTGTAGAGGAAAATATATAGCAATAAGTGCCCACATGACAAGAGTGGAGAGATCCAAAATTGACACCCTATCTTCAAAATTGAAAGAGCTAGAGGAGCAAGATCAAAAAAACTCAAAACCTAGCAGAAGACAAGAAATAACTAAGATCAGAGCAGAACTGAAGGAGATAGAGACACGAAAAACCCTTCAAAAAAATCAATAAATCTAAGAGCTGGTTTTTTGAAAAGATCAACAAAATAGACAGACCACTAGCCCGATTGATAAAAAAGAAAAGAGAGAATAACCAAATAGATGCAGTAAAAAACGATATAGGGGAAATCACCACAGACTCCACAGAAATTCAAACCATCATCAGAGAATATTACAAACAACTCCATGCACATAAACTAGTAAACCTAGAAGAAATGGATAAATTCCTGGACACCTGTGTCCTCCCAAGCCTAAACCAGGAAGAAGCCGAAACTATGAATAGACCAATAACAAGGTCTGAAGTCGAGGCAGCAATTAAGAGCCTACCACACAAAAAAGCCCAGGTCCAGATGGGTTCACAGCCGAATTCTACCAGACACACAAAGAGGAACTGTTACCATTCCTTCTGAAACTATTCCAAATAATTCAAAAAGAGGGAATCCTTCCCAAGTCATCTTATGAGACAAACATCATCCTGATACCAAAACCCGGCAGAGACTCAACAAGAAAAGAAAACTTTAGGCCAATATCCATGATGAACATAGACACAAAAATATTCAATAAAATACTGGCAAGCCAATTGCAACAGCACATCGAAAAGCTTATCCACCATGAACAAGTAGGATTCATCCTGGGGATGCAAGGCTGGTTTAACATACGCTAGTCTATAAACATAATTCACCACATAAACAGAACCAAAAACAAAAACCACATGATAATCTCAATTGACACAGAGAAGGCCTTTGACAAAATTCAACAGCCCTTTATGCTAAAAACCCCCAATAAACTTGGTATTGATGGAACGTATCTCAAAATAATAAAAGCTATTTATGACAAACCAATAGCCAATATCATACTGAATGGGCAAAAGCTGGAAGCATTCCCTTTGAAATCCAGCACTAGACAAGGATGCCCTCTCTCACCACTCCTATTCAGTATAGCACTGGAAGTTCTAGCCAGAGCAATCAGGCAAGAAAAAGAAATAAAGGTTATTCAAATAGGAAAGGTGGAAGCCAAATTGTCTCTATTTGCAGACAACATGATAGTATATCTAGAAGACCCCATTGTCTCGCCCAAAAACTCCTGAAACTGGTAAGCAACTTCGGCAAAGTCTCAGGATACAAAAGCAATGTGCAAAAATTACAAGCATTCCTATACAGCAATAACAGACTTAAAGAGAGCCAAATCAAGAATAAACTGCCATTCACAATTGCTACAAAGAGAATAAAATACCTAGGAATACAACTAACAAGTAACATAAAGGACCTCTTCAAGGAGAACTACAAACCACTGCTCAATGAAATAAGAGAGGACACAAACAGATGGAGAAACATTCCATGTTCATGGTTAGGAAGAATCAATATCATGAAAATGGCCATACTGCCCAAAGTAATTTACAGACTCAACGCTATCCCCATCAAGCTACCAATGACCTTCTTCACAGAACTGGAAAAAATCACCTTGAACTTCATATGGAACCAAAAGAGAGCCCACATAGCCAAGTCAATTCTAAGCAAAAAGAACACAGCAGAAGGCATCACACTACCAGACTTCAAACTATACTACAAGGCTACAGTGATCAAAACAGCATGGTACCAGTATCAAAACAGAGATATAGACCAATGGAACAGAACAGAGGCAGCGGAGGCAACACAACATATCTACTACCATACAATCTTTGATAAACCTCACAAAAACAAGCAATGGGGAAAGGATTCCTGTTTAATAAATGGTGTTGGAAAAACTGGCTAGCCATGTGCAGAAAGCAGAAACTGGACCCCTTCCTGATACCTTACACTAAAATTAACTCCAGATGGATTAAAGACTTAAACATAAGACCTGGCACCATAAAAACCCTAGAAGAAAATCTAGGCAAAACCATTCAGGACATAGGAGTAGGCAAGGACTTCATGACCAAAACACCAAAAGCATTGGCAACAAAAGCTAAAATAGATAAATGGGACCTAATCAAACTCCACAGCTTCTGCATGGCAAAAGAAACAGTCATTAGAGTGAATTGGCAACCAACAGAATGGGAAAAATTTTTGCAGTTTACCCATCTGACAAAGGGCTGATATCCAGAATTTACAAAGAACTAAAACAGATTTACAAGGAAAAAAACAAGCCCATTCAAAAATGGGCAAAGCATATGAACAGACACTTTACAAAAGAGGACACACATGAGGCCAACAAACATGAAAAAATGCTCATCATCAATGGTCATTAGAGAAATGCAAATCAAAGCTACATTGAGATACCATCTCACGCCAGTTAGAATGATGATCATTAAAAAATCTGGAAACAGCAGATGCTGGAGAGGATGTGGAAAAATAGGAACACTTTTACACTGCTGGTGGGAGTGTAAATTAGTTCAACCATTGTGGAAGACAGTGTGGCGATTCCTCAAGGACCTAGAAATAGAAATTCCATTTGACCCAGCAATCCCATTACTGGGTATATATCCAAAGGATTATAAATTGTTCTACTATAAGGACACATGCACATGAATGTTCATTGCAGCACTGTTTACAATAGCAAAGACCTGGAACCAACCCAAATGCCCATTGATGATAGACTGGACTGGGAAAATGTGGCACATATACACCATGGAATATTATGCAGCAATCAAAAACAATGAGTTCGTGTCCTTTGTAGGAATATGGATGAATCTGGAGAACATCATTCTCAGCAAACTGACACAAGAACAGAAAATGAAATACCGCATGTTCTCACTCATAGGCGGGTGATGAACAATGAGAACACATGGACGCAGGGAGGAGAGCACTACACACCGGGGTCTATTGGGGGGAATAGGGGAGGGACAGCAGGGTGGGGGAGCTAGGGAGGGATAGCATGGGGAGAAATGCCAGATATAGGTGAAGGGGAGGAAGGCAGCAAATCACACTGCCACGTGTGTACCAATGCAACTATCTTGCATGTTCTGCACATGTACCCCAAAACCTAAAATGCAATAAAAAAAAAAGATTTTAAGTGGCCTCATTCAAATGGGATAATACCCAAGCTTCATTGTCCCACACCAAGAAAATCAAGGACCCAGATACACAAGAAGTGAAGTTAAGAGTGGTGGTTTAATAGGCAAAAGAAAGAGAAATGCTCTCTTTCTCTAAAGTCCCGAGCAGGTCTTTAGGTCCACAGTGAAGCGCTGGAGATTTTATAGATGAGCTTGAGGAGGCGGTGTCTGATT
Source organism: Saguinus oedipus (assembly GCA_031835075.1). Lineage (NCBI taxonomy): Eukaryota > Metazoa > Chordata > Mammalia > Primates > Cebidae > Saguinus > Saguinus oedipus. Next base: position 168,804,094 of record CM063172.1, on the reverse strand, counting down.
TACCTAGGGCACGACAGATTGGTTGAACCAGTTGTTTCATTTGCATACTGCACAAAGAACATATGGTTATGATTGGGTGTGTTCATTTGCATAGCATGCAAAGTAGCTGGCTGCCCCACCCTTTTACTATTGCAGATGGGTTCTCTACCTGGCCAGTGCCATGTTGCCTGCTTTTTTCTGCACATGTGGTGACAAAGAAAAGGGAAGATGAAGCCTTTATGTTGAACACGTCTGGTCTCCAAGTAGCCTTTTCCTATTGGCACAGCTGCCAGCATTCACCCATGCAAGCTGGAGCTTGCTTATCTATGTTTGCAGCTTGATTTTACAGACTGTTCTTTGTTAGAAAAGAAATGATTTGGGGGTTGCTTTTTGTATAAAAGGGCAGCATTGCTAAGGACTCCTTTTCCCTCACTATCTGCCTAAATAATTTTTTTTTAGCCCCTGTATCAGAATGATATGTTCGATATTCTTCAACATGTCTCCAGCCATGTGCAAGGGCTTGTCTGCAGTACATTCCTAAAAAGGGGAATTACTGGATCTTATTGTATGTGTATTTTCAACTTTATTGGATATTTTCAACTTACTCTACCAAGTGATGACCAATTTACATTATCATTACTGTAAATTGCTTATATCTACATCAATAGTGGGTACTGTCAACCTGAAATAATCAAAAGGGTCAGAATCTAATTTTATTTTATTTTTTCTAATTTTTATTTATTTATTTATTTTGAGATGGAGTTTCATTCTTGTTACCCAGGCTGGAGTGCAATGGCACAATCTCGGCTCACCGCAACCTCCACCTTCTGGGTTCAAGCAATTCTCCTGCCTCAGCCTCCCGAGTAGCTGGGACTACAGGCACGCACCACCATGCCCAGCTAATTTTTGTATTTTTAGTAGAGACGGGGTTTCACCTTGTTGACCAGGATGGTCTCGATCTCTTGACCTTGTGATACACCCGCCTCGGCCTCCCAAAGTGCTGGGATTATGGGCCTCAGAATCTAATTTTAAAAGAGTTTATTCAAATGCAAAGTTTGAGAATAGTCCACCAGGAAACCAACTCCAAAGAATGGAGTTGGCAGCTCAGAGTAAGGAAGTTAAGATTTCATTTATATAGGGAGAGACAGAGGACTTTTTAGCACAATTACAACAATTTTCATGCAAGGTTGGTACATAGTTACAGCAATTTGGTTATAGACAATGTTTCTTCGTGGGGAGGCTACATTTAGCATTTCTTTTTTTACAAAGGGTATAATAGTGATGGGTTTTCTGTCATCTGTGATCAGCAATGCAGGACAAGAAAGGAGAAGTTAATCACTAACAAAGGCCATTAAGTAGGAAGGCAGGAGGTTGTTGTCCCTGGCGTCATTTAATTCTTTCTCGTTATTCTACAGAACAAGAGCAATAAGAAAGTAAGTTAAACTATAACCTGAGAAACAGAAGTTGTAATCATATATAACTCAGATCAGCTTTTAAATTTTATTTGTTATCATCAGATTTAAAATTTTTGCCAAGCTGAAAGGTGTGAAATGATATTTCACTGTGATTTTAATGTCCATTTTCTTAATTACTAGTAATTTTTTCTATGTTAATTTACTATTTGTTTTTTCCTTTAGTGAATTGCCTGTCTTTTCTATTGGGTTGTTTGTCTTTTTAATGGTAGGTCTCTATACATTTTGGATACTTTATAAAATCTACTACTAATATTTACGAGCAAAATATGTTGTATATATCTTGTGTTAGTCCATTTTTTGTTTTAAGAATGCATGAGACTGGGTAACTTTTTTTTTTTTTTTTTTTAATTTTGAGATGGAGTTTTGCTCTTGTTACCCAGGCTGGAGTGCAATGGCGCAATCTCGGCTCACTGCACCCTCCACCTCCTGGGTTCAGGCATTTTTCCTGCCTCAGCCTCCTGAGTAGCTGGGATTACAGGCACGTGCCACCATGCCCAGCTAATTTTTTGTATTTTTAGTAGAGACGGGGTTTCACCATGTTGACCAGGATGGTCTCGATCTCTTGACCTCGTGATCCACCCACCTCGGCCTCCCAAAGTGCTGGGATTACAGGCTTGAGCCACCGCACCCGGTGAGACTGGGTAACTTATAAAGAAAAGAAGTGTGTTTTGGCTCATGGTGCTGCAGGCTATACAAGCATGGCACCAACATCTGCTCAGCTTCTCGAGAGGCCTCAGGAAGCTCACAATCATGGTGGAATGTGGAGGAGGAGCAGGTGATATCACATGGCAAGAGCAAGAGCAAGAAAGATGGTGGGGGTGGGTTCAACACTCTTAAACAACCAGATCTCACATGAACTCAGAGTGAGAACTCACTTATCACCAAGGGGATGATGCTAAGCCATTCATGAGGGATCCACCCCCATGATCCCATCACCTCTCACCAAGCCCCAGCTCCAACATGGGAAGCACATTTCAACCTGAGATTTGGTGGGAAAAACACATTCAAACCATATGATACCTTCTCAGAGTTAATAGCTTATTTTTTTACTCTTTGTGTCTTTTGAGCATAGTTTTAAAACTTAGTATCAGTGAGGTTATCAATCTAATTATTATTTACACTTTTTGTGACTTATAAGAAATCTTTCCCTAAACCTGAGATCATAAGGATTTTCTTCTAAAAGTTGGAAACCTTTGTCTTACCTATTTAGATCTTCAGTCAATCCTGGAATTGTTGTTTATAATGTGAACATTCAACCTTATTTTTTTCCATACAAATAACCAATTGTCTGGACACCATTCTTTCCCTACTGATCCTCCATGATCCTCTGATGTTTGTCAGTTTCTATATAGGCATGGGCATTTTTCTGTGTTTTCTAGTCTAAACCATTTATCTATTTTTCTGTGCCTTCGTCAATACCACTCTGAATTATCAGACCTTTATAATAAGTACTTACACCTGGTAGAGTAAACCCAAACTTTGTGCTTCTTCAAAACTAGTTATTCCTGTCTATGTTTTTCTACTGAAATGTAAAACCAGCTTGTCAAGGTCCAAGAAAAATGCTGTTTGAATTTTGACTAGAATTGCAAATCAATTGCAATTGAATTCACAGATTGATTTAGAGAACTGACATCTTTAGAAAATTGTGTCTTCCTATCCACTTGCTTGGTTTATATTTTTTCATCCTTTCAACATTTTGTCTCTTATAAATAGCATATAGGTAGACTTGTCAAAAAGTCAGTCTGAAAATCTCTTTGTCTCAGTGTTTTGCAGATGTTACTCTTCCACTGAATTTTTGCTTCCATTGTGAATGTTGAGAAATCTCCTGTTGATCTTACTGTTGTGCCTTCATAAGTCATTTGTCTTTTCCTATGGCTGCCCATAGTTCTCTTTTTCTTCAGTGACCTCAGTATCAGTATGATGTGTTAAGGTGTTCATTTGTTTTACTTGATCAGCTTGGGATTCACTATTATTTCTGAATCTAAGAATACGTAACTTTCAGTGATTCTAAAAAAACTCAGACATTATCTTGTTGAAAATCACCTTTTACCTGTTATTTCTATTATCGCCTTATGAATTTTGTGTGTGTGTGTGTGTGTGTGTGTGTGTGTGTGTGTGTGTAACACAGAATCTCACTCTGTTGCCAGGCTGGAGAGCAGTGGCACGACCTCTGCTTACTGCAACCTCCAACTCCCTGGTCCAAGCAATTCTCCTGCCTCAGCCTCCAGAGTAGCTGGGGTTACAGGCACAGGCCACGACACTCAGCTAATTTTTGTATTTTTAGTAGAGATGGGGTTTAATCATATTGACCAGGATGGTCTCAATCTCCCTGACTTGGCCTCCCAAAGTGCTGGGATTACCGGCATAAGCCACCCTGGCCAGCATGAAATTTTTATTAGAAGCAGATTAGATCTCCTCATTCTATCTTTCATGTCTCTTAACTCCTGACATTTCCCATCATTTTGTCTCTCCATGCTGTGTTGTAGAAAGTTGTTTTAGTTTTAATCCAGTTCATTCCATATCAATTCTTTCTTTAGCTATGTCAAATCTACTATTCTTTCATTAGTTTGTTGGGATTTTAAAAAAAATTATGTTTTTTAAAATTTCTTAGAAGTTCTATTTAGTGCTTTTTAAAATTTGCTTAAAACTGATCTGTGCCATTAGAGATTAGGATAGTACTTACTCTTGTGAGGGGTATAGGTAATGACTGGAAGGAAACATGGGGTGGGGGACTTGGGGATGCTAGTAATGTTTTGGGTTTTTTTTTACGGGTGCTAGTTAGATGTGTTCCAATTGTGAAAATCCATCAAGCTGTGTGCTTATAATTTTTTATACATTTTGTGTGTATATGATTATATTATATATCTTGTTCTTTTCTTGTATTTTTAAATGTAACCAAACATTTTAGGCATGTTTGCTTTATATTATGCATTTGATAAATTAATTAAGTTCTTAGGAGTTCTTTCTGACTCTTATGGTAGCTTGTTTCTTCATATATATTTTTTTACTGTGGAGTGCAAGTTTATGTTCAGCTAGGGCTTATCTGTGGGAATTCCACAAGGTCTAGGTTGAGGCTGTATCCTTCCAGGAATGATCTGCATTGCTTCTGTCAGATGTCCAGAATTGCAGCCAACCCAGGATCATAAAATTAACTTCTAAAACCACTCAGTGTAGATTCAAATCCAAAAGCCCTAAGAGCGAGGATGTAGAGTTATAAATTCTTGGAAGTTGTTTTTTTCTCTACCCAGGGCACAGGCAAGGATAAGTTTTCTTGTTATTTCTCTTCACTAAAAGTCAGATTTTGTTTCTTTTATTTAATCCATTCTTTTCCTGAGGATGTAGCTTTTTGAGTGTCTTGGTACTATGTGGAGTTCAGTTTCAACTCCCTAATTTGCACCACCCCCACCCCCGCCAAGGCATTGTCTACCAGGCGCAGATGGTCACTTAAGCATCCAGGTCATCAAGACTGGCAAATACACCCGGCACAGCAGTAGCTTCTGCATTAGTTCACAACTCCAGTTTCTTTCCATTTGTGACCACTGGGAATTTCCTTGATATTCTTCTGATCTACTTAAAGTATGTAAAAACATGTTACATTTAAGCTAGGATTTTGACGTATTTTACATTTGGTTTATTTTCACTTTTGTTGTTGTCTGTTGTGATGGTAGCAGAGGTTCCATACCAGTTAGTAGCTCTGCGTGTCTTGGGAGCAGGGCACATAGCACTGGTTTTTGCTGTGAAGCTCTAGCAGACCTAGTAAGCAACAGCCCAGTATCTAGAATGAAGCTGCCTGGAGCAGAAGTAGCAGCTTTCCTGAGCCACTAGTTCTAGGGTGTTGTTCTCAGAGTCATTCTTGGAAACAGCATAGATCCTGTTCCTCTGGCCCTTTCATCGATTTTGTTAAGAAGCTAGTTTCCAGCCGGGTGCACTGGCTCACACCTGTAATCTCAGCACTTTGAGAGGCCAAGGCAGGTGGATCACCTGAGGTCAGGAGTTCGAGACCAGCCTGACCAAAATGGAGAAACCCTGTCTCCACTAAAAATACAAAATTAGGCAGGCATGGTGGTGCATGCCTGTAATACCACCTACTCAGGAGGCTGAGGCAGGAGAATCATTTGAACCTGGGAGGCAGAGGTTGCGATGAGCTGAGATTGTACCATTGCACTCCAGCCTGGGCAACAAGAGCGAAACTCTTGTCTCAAAACAAAAAAATAGCTAATTTCCTTTGACAAAGCTCCTTCTCCTTAAAATAAGAATGGTTTCTGTTATCTCCACCTAAATAAACTCTGCCTTACACAGACATCAAAAGTCTAAAGACAAAAGAAATGATTAACATAACAGGTTTTAACCAGATTTGTCATTGAATAAATACAAATTACAAGATAATTTTTTAAGTTTTTCCATTTATTATTTTTAGAAGAGACATTTCTACTTATAACATTGGAAAAATTCAAAATAAATAACCAGGCCTGGCGCAGTGGCTCAAACCTGTAATCCCAGCACTTTGGGAGGCCGAGGTGGATGGATCACCTGAGGTCAGGAGTTGAAGACCAGCCTGACTAACATGGTGAAACCTTGTATCTACAAAAATTAGCCAGGTATGGTGGCAGGTGCCTGTAATCCCAGCTACTTGGGAGGCTGAGGCAGAAGAATTGCTGGAACCCAGGAGGCAGAGGTTTCAGTGAGCCAAGATCGCGCCACTGCACTCCACTCTGGGCAACAAGAGCAATAATAACCAGTGATGGTAAAAACTTGAGAAAACAGAGACACACTATTCCATTGCTGTCGATAAAATCAGCACAAGCTTTCTTAATAACAAAGTTTTAAAAATCCATATGACTTTTGACCTAGTGATTCTATTTCTGAAAGTTTATTCTAAAGTAATAATTTAGGGATGTGTAGTAAGACTTAATGGTACCAATGTTCAGTGAATTACTGTCTGTAATTTTTTTTTAATGAAGTTAGCTCATGTCTTACTTGTTCCTGCTGGTATAACAAAATATCACAGCCAGGGTACATTATAAATAATATAAGTTGGCAGGACACAATGGCTCACGCCTATAATCCTAGTGCTTTCAGAGTCCGAGGCAGGTGGATCACTTGAGGTCAGGCGTTTGAGAGCAGCCTGACCAACATGATGAAACCCCATCTCTACTAAAAATACAAAATTAGTCAGGTGTGGTGGTGTGCACCTGTAATCCCAGCTACTCAGGAGGCTGAGGCAGGAGAGTCACTTGAACCCAGAAAGCACAGATTGCAGTGAGCCAAGATTGTGGCATTGCACTGTAGCCTGGGCGAGAACAGCGAAACTCTGTCTCAAAAAATAATAATAATGTAAGTTGACTCCTCATAGTTCTGGAGTCTGAGAAGTCGAAGATCAAGGCACCAGGAGATGCCAAAATTTCACCTTGCTGCTGTGTCCTCACATGGTTGAAGGGACAAAGGCTGTATCTTCATATGGTCTAAAGGCAAAAAGGGCAAAGAGTCCCCTGAACCTCTTCTGTAAGGGCACTAATTCCATTCATGAGAGTGGCGCACTCATGACTTAATCACTTCCCCAAAAGCCCCACCTCTTAAAACTATCCCATTGCATATTAGCTTTTAGTGTGTGAACTTGGGAGGGACACAAACATTCAAACCATAGCCCCTCACACTGAACGGCTGAAGGCTGGTCAAATACAGTATGGCACATGCATGGAATACAAAATTATGCAGGCTTTAAAAAGTCTATAGTAGAGAAGGTAGAGCACAATTCACCCCCCTTGCTGGAACACCAAATTTTAACAACTATCTGCACACTAAAAAGCACCGTCACAAAACCAAAAATCAGATAAGCGATCACAGTACCTGGCTTTAACTTCATATCGCCGAAAGGGGTACTGAAGAGGCTCAGAGAGACAGTCTTGAACCACTGAAGCCCCTCCTCTCCCACTCCCGGCAGCACTAGATGGCACAGAGAGAGGATCTGTGCATTCTGGGGAAGGGAGAGCACAGCAACTGGGGCACTTCACATTGAACTCAGTGCTGTCATGTCACAGTAGAAAATAAAGCTGTGCTGGGCTCAGCCAGTGCCTGTGCAGGGGGGGAGCATTGGGACCAGCCCTAGCCAGAGGGGAATTGCCCATCCCAGTGGTTGGAACCTGAGTTTCTTGGCAGGCTCTACCACCATGGGCTGAAGGGCTCTGTGCTCCCAGGCACCACCCTGGCCACAGTGGGGTAGAGCAACAAGCAGGTTCCTGGAGTCCTCAAGTCCAGGCCTAGGCTCTTGAACATTTCTGGACCTGCCCTGGGCCAGAGGGGTACCCACTGCCCTGAAGGGTGAGTCCCAGGCCTGGGAGCACTGACCACAAGCTGACAAAAGAGCCCTTGGGCTTTAGGTAAATATCTGTGGTGGCCTGGCAGAACCCCCTGTGTTTCAGTGGTGGTGATAGCCACAGGGAGAGGCTCCTCTGTCTGTGGAAAGGGCAGGGAAGCGTGAGAAGGACTTGTATTGTGGTTTGAGTGCCAGCTTAGACACCGTAGAATAGAACATCAGGTAAATTGCTAAGGTTTTTCACTCTAATCCCTGGCTCCCAGACAGCATCTCTGGACATGCCCAGGGCCTAGGGGAACTTGCTTCCCTGAAGGAAAGGGTCTTGGGCAAGGCCCGGTGCTGTGCTGACTTCAGCTCTGACCCAGTGTAGTCCAGCAGTCATGGCCACAGGGGTGCTTGCTTCACCACACTCCCAGTTCCAAGGGGCTCACCACAGAGTGAGGGTCCCATGTGTTTGATAAAATATAAAGGAAAAGAAGAAGTATCTCTGCTTGGTCATCCAGATAATTTTTCTGGATTTTATATAGGACCACCAAGGTGGTAGCTTTATGAGTCTGCTAAAACTACTGAATTACTGGGCTTGGGGCCCAAGTCACTTCAAATAACTGGGAAGCCTTCCCAAGGAGGACGGGCACAAACAAGCCCAGACTGTGACACTACAATAAATACCTAACTCTTCAATGCCCAGACACCAACAAACATCTACAGGCATCAGCACCATCCAGGAAAACACAACCCCACCAAATGAACTATAGAGTTAGCAGGGACCAGTCCTGAATAAACAGAGAAATATGAACTTAAAGACGGAATTCAAAATAGCTGTTTTAAGGAAACTCAAAGAAATTCAAGATAACACAGAGAAGGAATTCAGAATTCCATCAGATAAATCTAACAAAGAGGTTGAAATAATTTAAAAGAATCAAGAAATTCTGGAGTTGAAAAATGCAATTGACATGCTGAAGAGGGCATCAGTTTCTTAACAGCAGAATTAAGCGGAAGAATTAGTGAGCTTGAAGACAGGCTATTTGAAAATACACAGTCAGATAACATGGAGACAAAAGAAAAAAGAATAAAAGGCTGGGCGCGGTGGCTCACGCCTATAATCCCAGCACTTTGCCAAAGCAGAGGAATCACAAGGTTAAGAGTTTGACACCAGCCTGGCCAACATGGTGAAACCCTGTCTCTACTAAAAATACAAATTAGCCAGGGATGGTGGCACATGCCTGTAATCCCACCCGCTACTCAGGAGGCTGAGGGAGGAGGATCGCTTGAACCTGAGAGATGGAGGTTGCAGTGTGCCAAGATCATACCACCGCACTCCAGCTGGGTGAAAGAGTGAGGCTTGATCTCAATAAAGAAAAAGAGAAAAAAAAGAATATAAAACAATGAGGCATGCCTACCAGATCTATTATTGGCCTTAAAGAGGAGGTAAAGGAAGATCTAGTGGTAGAAAATTTATTCAAAGGGATAATATCAGAGAACTTCCCAAACCTACAGAAAGATATCAACTTTCAAATACAAGAAGATGATAGACCACCAAGCAGATTTAACCCAAAGAAGACTACCTCAAGGTATTGAATAATCTAACTCCCAAAGGTCAAGGATAAAGAAAGAACTCCAAAAGAAGCCAGAAAAGAAAAACAATAACATACAATGGAGCTCCAATACGTCTGGCAGCAGACTTTTCAGTAGAAACCTTATAGCTCAGGGGAGAATGGCATGACATATTTAAAGTGCTAAAGGAAAAAATTTTCATCCTAGAATAGTATATCCAATGAAAACATTTTTCAAGCATGAAGAAGTAAAGACATTCGCAGACAAACAAAAGCTGAGGGATTACACCAATGCCAGGCTTGTCCTATACGAAATACTAAAGAGATTTCTTCAATCTGAAAGAAAAAGATGTTAATGAGCAAAAAGGAATCATCTGAAGGTACAAAACTCACTGGGAATAGCAGGCACATAGAAAAACACCGAATAATGTAAGACTGAAGTGGTGGTGTGTACACTACTCATCTTAATAGAAAGACTAAATGATGAACCAATCAAAAATAACTACAACTTTTCAAGGCATAGATAAGACATAACGAAAAACAAAAAGTTAAAAAGCAGGGGAATTAATTGAAACTGTAGAGTTTCTATTAGTATTTATTTACATGTTTATGCAATCTGTGTTGTCATCAGTTTAAAATAATGGGCTACAAGATAGTATTTGCAAGCCTCATGGTAACTTCAAATCAAAAACACTTACAAAGGATATACATAAAATAAAAAGCAAGAAATGGAAGCGCATCACCAGAGAAAATCACCTTCACTAAAAGAAAGACAAGAAGGAAGGAAAGAAGGAAGAGAAGACAGCAAAACAACCAGAAAACAAATAACAAAATGGTAGGAGTAAATCCCTACTTATCAATAATAACATTGATATATATATTTTTTGAGATGGAATCTCTCTCTATCACCCAGGCTGGTATGCAGAGGTGCAATATGGGCTTACTGCAACCTCTGCCTCCTGGGCTCAAACCATTCTCATCCCTCAAGCCTCCTGAGTAGCTGGAATTATAGGCGCATGCCACTACGCCTGCCTAATTTTTGTATTTTTAGTAGAGACAGGGTTTTGCCATGTTGGCCATGCTGGTCTCAAACACCTGACCTCAGGTGACCCACCTGCCTCAGCCTCCCAACATGCTGGGATTACAGGCATGAGCTACCACACCTGGCCAGAATATTAACAAACTATTAACTCTTCAGTCAAAAGACACAGTGTGGCCAGGCATGGTGGCTCATGCCTATAATCTCAGCATTTTGGGAGGCCCAGGCAGATGGATCACTTAAGGCCAGGAGTTCAAGACCAACCTGGCAAACAGGGTGAAACCCTGTCTCTACTAAAACTACAAAAATTAGCTGAGTATGATGGTCCCTGCCTGTAATTCCAGCTACTCAGGAGGCTGAGACACAAGAATTGCTTGAACCTGGGGGGCAGAGATTGCAATGAGCCAAGATTGTGCCACTGCACTCCAGTCTGGGTAATAGATCAAGACTCTGTCTTAAAAAACAACAACAACAAAAAAAAAAACAAAACAGAGTAGGCTGGGAGCAATGGTTCACACCTGTAATCTTAGAGCTTTGGGAGGCCAAAATGGGAGGATCACTTGAGGCCAGGAGTTCAAGACCAACTTAGGCAACATAGTGAGACCCTGTCCCTACAAAAAAAAAATTTTTTTGGGAGGGAGTCTCACTCTATTGCCCAGGCTGGAGTGCAATGGCAAAATTTCAGCTCACTGCAATCTCCGCCTCCCAGGTTTAAGCGATTCTCCTGCCTCAGCCTCCCAAGTAGTTGGGATTACAGGTGCCCACTACCACACCCAGCTAATTTTTGTATTTTTAGTAGAGATGGGATTTCACCATGTTAACCAGGCTGGTCTTGAACTCCTGACCTCAGGTGATCCACCTGCCTCAGCCTCCCAAAGTGCTGGGGTTACAGGTGTGAGTCACCACACCTGGTAAGAAGAAATTTAAAAAAAAAAAAAAGGCTAGGCATGGTGGCACACACCTGTAGTCGCAGCTCCTTGGGAAGCTGAGGTGGGAGGAGTGTTGAGCTTGGGATGTCAAGGCTGTAGTGACCTGTGATCATGCCACTGTACTCCAGCCTGGGTAACAGGTGAGACCCTGCCCCCGCCCCCCAAAAAAAGACATAGAATGGCTCAATGGGTGAAAAATCAAGACCCAATGATCTGTTGCCTAAAAGAAACATACTTCATCAATAAAGATACATATAGACTGAAAATTAAGGGATGGAAAAGGATATTTCATACCAATGAAAACCAAAGAACAGCAGTAGCTACACTCATATTAGACAAAATAAATTTCAAGACAAAAACCATAAGAAGAGACAAAGCAGTCATTGTATAATAACAAAGTGGTCAGCCATGCGTGATAGCTCACACCTATAATCCCAACACTTTGGGATTTTGGAGGCTCTCGGGAGGCTGAGGCAGGTGGATCACCTGAGGTCAGGAGTTTGAGACCAGCCTGGCCAACATGGTTAAACCCCATCTCTACTAAAAATATTAAAAAAATTAGCTGGATATGGTGGTGGGTGCCTGTAATCCTAGCTACTTGGAAGGTTGAAGCAGGAGAATTGCTTGAACCTGGGAGGTGGAGGTTGCAGTGAGTTGAGATTGCACCATTGCAGTCCAGCCTAGGAAACAGAGGGAGACTCTGTCTCAAAAAAATAATAACAAAAGGGTCAATTCAGCAAGAAGATATAATGATTATAAATATATATTCATCCAACACTGGAGCACTCAGATATATAAAGCAAATATTATTAGAGCTCAAGAGAGAGACAGACCCCAATATAAAAATAGCTGGAGACTTCAACACACCACTTTCAGAAAATCAAAGAACATCAAAACAGCTGGGAAAATCAACAAAGAAACATCAGATTTAATCTGCCCTACAGAACAAATGGACCTAATAAATACTTATAGAACATTTCATCCAATACCTGCAGAATACACATTCTTCTCAGTACCTGGATTATTTTCAAGGCTAGATCATGTGTTAGTCACAGACAAGTCTTTAAACATTAAGAAAAAACCCTGAAATAATATCAAGTATCTTCTCTGACCACAATGGTATAAAACTAAAAATCAATAATAAGAGGAATTTTGGAAACTGTACAAACATATTGAAATTAAACAATATGCTCCTGGATAACAAGTCAATGAATGAAGAAATCAAGAAAGAATTTGAGAAATTTGTTGAAACAAATTATAATGAAAACACAACATACCGAAACCTATGGGATATAGTAAAAGCAGTACTAAGAGGGAAATTTATAGCTCTAAGTGCCTACATCAAAAAAGAAGAAAGATTTCAAATAAATAACCTAACAATGCATCTTTACAAACCTAGAAAAGTGAGAGCCAACCAAATCCAAAATTAGTAGAAGAAAAGAAATAATAAAAATCAGAGCAGAAATTTAAAAAAAATTTTTACATAATACAATCAACATCAAAAAAAGTTTTTTTTGAAAATATGAACAAAATTGACAAATCTTTAGCCAGACTAAGGAAAAAAGAGAGAAGACACCAAATAAAGAAAATCAGAGATGAAAAAGTAGACATTACAACTGATACTGCAGAAATTCAAAGGATCATTACTGGCTAATATGAGCAACTATATGCCAATAAATTGGAAAATCTGGAAGAAATGGGTAACTTCCTAGACATGTGCAACCTGTCAAATTGAACCATGAAGAAATCCACAACTTGAACATATCAGTTACAAGTAATAATATTGAAGCTCTAATGAAAAGTCTCCCAGTAAAGAAAAGCCCAGGACTTAATGGTTTCACTGTTGAATTCGGTCAGACATTTAAAGAACTAATACCAACTCTACTCAAACTGTTCCAAAAAATACAGGAAGAGGGAATACCCCCAATCTCCTTCTACAAAGCCAGTATTATCCTGATACCCAAACCAGACAAAGACACATTAAAACAAAACAAAACAAAACAAAAACTATAGGCAAGTTTCTCTGATGAATATAAATGCAAAAATCAACAAAACCTAATTCAAAACAAAATTTGTTTTACTAGCAAACCAAATTCAACAATACATTTAAAAGATTATTCATCATGGCCAAGTGGGATTTATTCTAGGGATGCAAGGAGAGTTCAACATACACAAATCAATTAACATGTATTAATATCAACAGAATGAAGGAGAAATACCATATGATCATATCAATCATATGATCAAAAACCATATGATCAAACCATATGATGCTGAAAAAGCATTAGGTAAGGTTCAACATCTCTTCATATTAAAAACCCTCAAAAACTGGGTATAGAAGAAACATACCTCAACATAATAAAAGCCATATATGCCAGACCCATAGCTACTATCATACTGAATAGGGAAAAACTGAAAGCCTTTCCTCTTAGATCTGGAACATGACAAGGATCCCCATTTTCACCACTGTTATTCAACATAGTACCGGAGGTCCTAGCTAGAGCAATCAGATGAGAAAGATATAGACCAGGCACGGGGGCTCATGACTGTAATCCCAGCACTTTGGGAGGCTGAGGTGGGTGGACCACTTGAGGTCAGGAGTTCAAGACCAGCCTTGCCAACATGGCAAAACCCTGTCTCTACTAAAAATACAAAAAGTTAGCCAGGTGTGATGGCGTCACCTGTAGTCCCAGCTACTCAGAAGGCTGAGGCAGGAGAATCACTTGAACCTGGGAGGTGGAGGTTACAGTGAGCCAAGATCACACCACTGTACTCTAGCCTGGGTAACAAGAGCAAAACTCTGCCTCAAAAAAACAAACAAAAAAAAGACAAAGTCAAATTATCCTTGTTTGCAGAGGATATGATCTTATCCTTGGAAAAACCTAAAAACTTCATCAAAAAACTATTAGAACTGATAAATTCAGTAACATTGCAGGATACAAAATCAACATATGAAAATCAACAGCATTTTTATATGCCAACAATGAACAATCTGATAAAGAAATCAAAAAAGTAATTCTATTTATAATAGCCACAAATAAAATTAAATACCTAGAAATTAACCAAAGAAGCAAAAGATTTCTATGATAAAAACTATAATATATGAATGAAATAAATTGAAGAGGACACAAAAAAGAAAAATATTCCATGTTCATGGATTGGAAGAATCATTAGTATTAAAATATTAGTATTAAAATACTACCCAAAGCAATCTACAGATTCAATGCAATCCCTACCAAAATACCAATGCCATTCTTCACAGAAATAGAAAAAGAAAATTTATATGGAACCCTGAAAGACCCAGAAAAGCCAAAACTATCCTGAGCACAAAGAACAAAACTGGAGGAATTACATTACCTGACTTCAAATAATACTACAGAGCTATAGTAACCAAAACAGCATGGTACTGACATAAAAACAGCCACAGACCACAGAGAACCCAGAAACAAATCCACACACCTACAGTAAACTCATTTCTGACAAAGGTGCCAAGAACACACTGGGAAAAAAGTCTAATAAATGGTGCAGGGAAAACTGGATATCTAAGACTGAAATCTAAGACCTCAAATTATGAAAATACTACCAGAAAACATTGGGGAAAATCTCCAGGACATTGGTCAAGGCAAAGATTTCTTGAGTAGTACCCCACAAGCACAGTCTACCAAAGCAAAAATGGACAAATGGGATCACATCAAGTTAAAAAGCTTCTGCACAGCAACAGAAACAATAAAAAATGTGAAGAGACACATAGAATGGGAGAAAATATGTGCAAACTACCTATCTGACAAGAGATTCATTAAAAGAATATAGAAGGAGTTCAAACAGTTCTATAGGAAAAAATCCAATTATCCAATCAAAAAATAGGCAAAAGATTTGAATAGACATTTCTCAAAAGAAGACATACAAATGGCAAACAGGCATATGAAAAGGTGCTTAACATCACTGATCACCAGAGAAATGCAAATCAAAACTACAGTGAGATGTCATCTCACCCAGTTAAAATGGCTTTTATCCAAATCTCAGGCAGTAACAAATGCTGGTAAGGATGTGGAGAAAAGGAAACGCTTGTACACTGCTGGTGGGAATATAAATTAGTATATGACCATGGAGAACAGTTTGGAGGTTCCTCAAAAACCTGAAATCAGAGCTATCATATGATCCAGCAATCCCACTGCTGGGTATATACCAAAAGGAAGAAAATCAATTTATCAAAGAGATACCTGCATTCCCAAGTTTTCTGCAGCACTGTTCACAATAGCCAAGAGTGGGAAGCAACCTAAGTGCCATGAACAGATGAATGGATAAAGAAAATGTACTTAAACACAATGGAGTACTAATTCAGCCATTAAAAAGAATGAAATTCTGTAATTTGCAACAACATGGCTAGAACTGGAGGTCATAATGTTAAGTGAAATGCGCCAGGCACAGAAAGACAAACATTGCATATTCTCACTTATTCGTGGGACCTAAAAATCAAAAAAATTGAATTCATGGAGTTAGAGAAGAGAAGGATGGTTTCCAAAGGCTTGGAGGGTGGTAGGGTTGAGGGGAGCTGGGGATGGTTAATGAGTACCACTAAAATTTGAAATAAGACCTAGTATTTGATAGCACAAGCAGGGAATTATAGTCAATAATAATTGTACATTTAAAAATAACTGAAACCCCCTATGGAGGCTGAATCAAAGCTCAGAATCTAGAAGAGGTTCACTCATTGTAGACAGCTGCAAACAGAAACCAACTGCTTGCTGGGTATGGTGGTTCACGCCTGTAATCCCAGCACTTTGGGAGGCTGAGGTGGGTGGATCACCTGTGATCAGGAGTTTGAGACCAGCCTGGCAAACATGGTTAAACCCCATCTCTAATAAGAATACAAAAAAATTATCTGGGCATGGTGGCAGGCTCCTGTAATCCCAGCTACTAGGGAGGCTGAGGCAGGAGAATCGCTTGAACCCAGAAGGCGGAGGGTGCAGTGAGCTGAGATTGTGCCACTGGACTCCAGCCTTGGCGACAGAGAGAGACTCCGACTCAAGAACCAACTTCTGCCCGGGCATTTTAATGAAAGGATGGGAGCCTGTTCAATGCCTTTAACGTCATTCCACACAAGCTCCACTTACAATGCCACTCTAAGTTCCCACTGCAGCCTTTACCCAACCCCATTTCCCACTCTAGTCATGGCTTTTTTTTTTTTTTTTTGAGATGGAGTCTAGCTTTTATGCCCAGGCTAGAGTGCAGTGGTGCGATCTCAGCCCACTGCAACCACCACCTCCCAGGTTCAAGCAATTCTCCTGCCTCAGCCTCCAGAGTAGCTGGGATTACAGATACTCACCACCACACCTAGCTAACTTTTGTAGGCCAGTCACTGCTTCTATTTCCCTATTCCTGCTTCAGATGGCCCATGGTTATTGCCATCATTTAAAAATCATGTCAACATTGATTGGACCCCATTCTATACTCAGCTTGGTACCCAAGGTTGCTGTGACCAAGTGCTACCAAAGAGAAAATTCTAGGTGGCCTGGGATGACCCCAGGAAGCTTCTCTGGGAGAAGTGGGCTTACCAAGCTCTGGACAGATGCAAATAGTTAAGACAGGCAGGAGCTGGCTTGCATAAGGGCTCAGAGGCAGGACTATGTTGAAACCCACCTGGCTTGAGCAGAGAATCTGAAATGAGACCTCCTCCCTAGAAGCTCAGGATGTATTTGTTAGAAGTATGGAAAGGATGGTAAGACACAGAAGAGCGAGCTGATTAATTTGGATGTCAAGTTGAGGAAATGCTCTGAGCACCCCAGATATACGCTGAAAATGTACTTTAGGAAAACCTATCCATACAGGATGGGTAAGGAAAGGTGAAGTGGTAATGAGAAAGCTAGGCTGCAGCCCACTACCCAACAGAGAAAGAACTGAGGGAGGCAGCCATAGAAATAAAAATCACTGGATTTTAGGGCCGGGCGTGGTGGCTCATGCCTGTAATCCCAGCACTTTGGCAGGCTGAGGTGGGCAGATCACCTGAGGTCAGGAGTTTGAGACCATCCCAGGCAACATGGTGAAATGCTGTATCTACCAAAAATACAAAAATTAGATAGGCGTGGTGGTGGGCACCTGTAATCACAGCTCCTCAGGAGGCTGAGGCAGGAGAATCACTTGAACCGAGGAGTGAGAGGTAGCACTGAGCCGGGATCACACCACTGCACTCCAGTCTGGGCAACAGCAAGACTCCATGTAAAAAAAAAAAAAAAAAAAAAATTCACTGGATTTTAGAGCCTAATTGCGTGAAGGTCCAAATGAGGAAAAGATCACAGATGGTGCTGATGTCTCAACCTGAGAAGAGTTGATTCACTTCCCTGCCCCTTCCTGTCCATTCACTCTGAACACCAAGTGCTTACATGCAGCAGGCCCTATGAAAGAGCTAGAGAGATGAGTAAGTGGCAGCACTGCCCACAAGAAGCCCATTGCTTAGTGCGAGAGAAGATGAAATCAACAGATGGCTATAAAAGTGCAGAATAACGATAGTACTAGGCCCATGGGCTGCAGAGCGTGGAAGAAGGGCTCTAATCTGTTCTGACGGCATGGCCATCTGCATTACCACCCCTTCCCCACACCGGCTCCCTCTGACAAGGCTTTAAAGAGGCAAATGATTCTGAAAAATCCCCACAGGGCTTGGGCAGAACTTCCAGGCCCTGTGAGGAGAGCCCTGCAGATGAGGAGGAACTCCAAGAAGCCTGTTGCCCTTTCCTGAGCATGAGGTGTGGAGATGGACCCCATCAGTACCAGGATGCCACATATTTCATTAGCTCTCTTCTCTTGTTAACTTCTTACCTATCTTCTCTCCTCCTACTATTCTACAGGTAATGCTGAAATCCTGGATGCTGGAGCTAGAAATGGATAATTCAGTACACACTCCCTTATTTTGTAGATGAAGAAACTCCCCTGGCAATGTTCCTAGTTCTTCATACCTCTCCACCTGTTCTGCCAACAGGGTCTGCCAACAGACCCTGTTCTGTTCTGGGTCATTAGAAAGCTAAGTGACAAATACACAATAATGTGTCAGTGAAGTCACAGAATGGTGTTAAAAGCTGGTAATGACTTCATGTGTTTTTCCTATTAGGGTCATTTATATTTTATTACCAAATGTTTTTTGTTTTTGAGATGGGGGTCTCGCTCTTTAACCAAAGCTGGAGTGCAGTGACATGATCACAGCTCACTGTGGCCTCAACCACCTGGGCTCAAATGATCCTTCCACCTCAGCCTCCTGAGTAGCTAGGACCAGAGACATGTGCCAACATGTCTGGCTATTTTTTTTTTTTATTCTGGCAGAGATAGGCGGATGGTGGTGTCTCACCATGTTGCCCAAGCTGCTCTCAAACTCCTGGGCTCAAGCAATTCTCCCACCTTGACCTCCCAAAGTGCTACAATTACAGGCATGCGCTACCACACCTGAACTTTATAACTCTGTTAAAAATTTGTTTATTTTTGGCAGCATGGCCACCGGCACTGCAGGCACCTTAGTGTTTTTGAGTCAGGAGAGCCAAACACCGGCCAGGGGTGTTGGGGGCTTGCGAGTCCCAGCCCCCGTCACTATGGATTTCTGCTGTGAGCTCTCCGGCCACACCCGCTCCTTCATCTTTAAGGTAGAGGAAGAGGATTATGCGGAGCATGTGCTGGCACTGACCGTGCTCTGCCTCACCGAGGGAGCCAAAGACGAGTGTAATGTGGTAGAAGGTGTGGCCCGGAACCATGACCATTGGGAGATCGCAGTCCCTGCGATCCTACCAACCCATGCTCAGCCTGGACGACTTCCAGCTCCAACCACCTGTAACTTTCCACCCGAAGTCAGGCTCTGGCCCTGTGCAGATCCCTGGGAGGCACCAGATTGTTTCAATGAGCAATGATGTTTCTGAGGAGGAGATCAAGGAAGAGGAAGAGGGCAATGAGGAGGAGGAAGCTGAGCTGTGCTCCATCCTTCCTGCCAGAAAAGCAGAGGGACAGGCCCTAGCCCTCCTTGGTCAGTTCCACGCACCATGCACCGCCATGCACCCTGTTCTCCAACAAGTTTCAAGAATTGTAAATGTTTCTTCTTCCTAGGAGAGCTTGGGTGGCGTTTGGGCGGGAGGGACTTGGGCACTGGCGCTAGGAGAGGGCCAGTGCTCCACAGGACCTCGGTTTTCTGGTCTTGCACCATGCCTGGGGCCTCTCTTCCCACCTGCCTGTGAGGACTGGAGGTTAGTGCCTGAAGCACAGAACTACACATTTTTAACACTTTTTACATTTTTGGATAAAAGTTGAAATAAAGTGGTGTGGGTTTTTGCAAAAAAAAATTATTTATTTTTGTATATTTATGTGTGAAATTGCAGGTTTCTTCCATGCACATATTGTATAGTATTACCAAAAGTTTTTAAAAGTCCTTAACGAAAAACAGAGGAAGGAATGCACCCCCCAGGTGGAGTGTGTCAGGTAACAGAAGGTCTACAACAGTCCAGATAAAAGAGCAGTTTTCTTAGCGGTCTGACCAAAGCAGTCTCTGTTTTTAATACACACACAGCCATTCATCGTTTAGCAGCAGCTACCTACCCCTTGCCTACAAAAGACCAGAGCCTACAAAAGACTAGGTTGATGTCTTTGGAAATGGAGAGGCGGAAAGATGGTGGTGCCTTTTCTCACTCATCACGAGGGTCACAGCTGGCACTCCTAAGGTAGGAGGTCAGCAGGACTTGATTTCTGAGGACGCAATGAAGAAACTAGCCAAAACCTCTCGTTGGCCCTCAGTGCTTGTTATACACTGATTACAATGCACTAGCATGCTAAAAGACGCTCTCGCCGGCACCATGACCGTTTACAAACACCATGGCAACACCCAGAGGTGATTTTATAGGGCTTAAAATGGAAGAACCAGGCTGGACATGGTGGCTCACAACTGTAATCCCAGCACTTTGGGAGGCTAAGGCAGGTGGATCACGAGGTCAGGAGATCAAGACCATCCTGGCCAACATGGTGAAACCCTGTCTCTACTAAAAACACAAAAATCAGCCAGGCATGGCGGCACACCCCTGTAAGTAATCCTAGCTACTCAGGAGGCTGAAACAGGAGAAATGCCTGAACCTGGGAAGCAGAGGCTGCAGTGAGCCAAGATCGCACCATTGCACTCTAGCCTGGGCAAAAGAGCAAGACTGTGTCTCAACAAAAGAGGAGGGGTGGGTAAACCCTAAGTTCTGGGAATTCCCCATTCCTTTTTTAGAAAATTCATAAATAATTCACCCCTTATTTCACATATAATTAAGGAGTAGCTATTAATATAGCTAGCCAGCAACCTGTAAGTGCTACTTTGCCGATGGGGTCGCCGGCTGTCTATGGAGTAGGTATTTTCCTGTAATCTGTTGCTTGAATAAACTTGCTTTGCTTTCACTTTACTCTTTTGGCTTACTCAGGAATTCTGTCTTGCACAAAACCAAGAACTGCCAGCATGAGCCCCTATTTCGGGGTTCTGGGGTTCGCAAGCATCACTCCTACAACAAAAGACAGATTAACAAAAGAAAAGCATAACAAGTTATTTAATCAAGGTTTTACTTGACATAGGAACCTTCAGAAATAAAGGCCTGGTGACTCAAGAAAGACTGTCTTTCGTTTTGTTTTGTTTGAGACAGAGTTTCACTCTTGTTGCCCAGGCTGGTGTGTAATGGCACAATCTCAGCTCACTGCAACCTCCACCTCCCAGGTTCAAGCAATTCTCCTACCTCAGCCTCCCTAGTAGATGGGATTACAGGCTCCCGATACCACACCTGGCTAATTTTTTGTATTTTTAGTAGAGACGGGGTTTCACCATGCTGGCCATGCTGATTTCGAACTCCTGACCTCAGGAGATCCACCTGCCTTGGCCTCCCAAAGTGCTGGGATTACAGGCGTGAGCCACTGTGCCCAGCCAACTGTTTGTTTTAATACTAAGTTTTGATGAAGAAAGGGCAGCCTTATATAAATGTAATTGGGCACAACAGTATCACCTACAGGTGACAGACTGAGTGAGAGAAAACCAGCAAGCCTATCTGTTCGGATTCCTCTTGGCCTCTCTGTTTAGCATTCGTTCCTCCTGGGTATGGGGCAGAGCCTCTCTGGAGTGAGAGTCTTCAAGGGAGAAGGGAAAAGAAAGAATGTGACCTATTCAGGTTTTAGGGCTTGCTTTTAGGGAGAGGGGCTCTGGTCTCAACAACCAGCCTTGGGGAAGAGGAATTTTGGGTTCTATGACTTGTATCATGGGAGAAGGTCAGCAAGACCTTGCATCTGAGGCCCTTCCAATCTCTTTTCATTTCAGGGACTCAGCATACCAAGTCACAGTAGTTTGGGGTGTCATGTTCTGAGGCGCAATAGAAATAACTAAGGTACTCTTAGTCCCTCTAAGGGCCCATATCAGACCATGCCAAACAAAACACAGTACTAAATTTAAAAATAACACAACAAAGAGGAATCTCACTCATCCTTCCAAGTCCTTTGACAAGTGTCCACCATAACCACATCTATTCAACATAGTACTGGAGGTCCTAGACAGTGCAGTAAGACAGGGAAAACAAAGTGAAGGGGCTCAGAACATGCTGCCCCCAAATATGCTACTTTGGCATATTGATTATTTTAAGCTAAAAGCAATGAGAACCAATGGAAAAGCTCTTTGCCTCCCCTCAACTGTCTAAAATTAAGTATAAATTTCCCTTTTGTAAAATAAATTCACATTTATAAAGGAAATTTCCATTAATAAAAGTATCTGTATCAAGAAGAAAGTTATTCTGAGACAAGCTTTATCACCTGAAAGACAATCTTATATGCCTAATAAGACAACCCTTACTCACCATACATAGCCTCCCCTCACCGTCCCATAATTTCCTTCCACCACCCCCTAGAACCTCTAAACCCCTATTCCTTTATGTGGCACAGGATGATACATAAATCTCAAACATGTAGCCACTTCCTTAAGTCTGATGTTTTTGTGAGACTCCCATGTATATGTATGTAATTAAAATTGTTTTCCTCCTGTTAATCCATCTTACATCAATGTAATTCTGTGTGTGTGTGTGTGTGTGTGTGTGTGTGTGTGTGTGCACGTGCACCGAGGTCTTGCTCTGTCACCTAGGATGGAGTACAGTGGCACAATCTCAGCTCACTGCAACCTCTGCCTCCTGGGCTCAAGTGATCTTCCCAACTCAGCCACCTGTGTAGCTGGGACCACAGGTGCATGCCCAGTTAATTTTTGTATTTTTTTAGTAGAGACAGAGTTCTGCCATATTGCCCAGGCTGGTCTCGAACTCCTGGGCTCAAGCAATCTGCCCACCTCAGCCTCTCAAAGTGCTGGGGTTACAGGTGTGAGCTATCATGCCTGGCCTTTTTTCGAATTTTTAAAAATCTAATTCTTAGACCAGCAACAGAACCTAGAAATGAAGAAGGAAGCAATTTTCCTCCCCTATAAAAGAAAGGTGTAAAGATTGGACAGGACGAAGTAAAAGTATATTTATTTATAAATAACATGGTTACAAACTTAGAAAATATAAAATAAACCACAATTAGAATTAATACGTTCAGCAAAATCATAGGCTACAAGGTCAATATACAAAAATCAGTTATATTACCATATAACAAAAAAAAATTTTAAATACCACGTGTAATGCATCAAACATAAAAATACCTAAGAACAAAATAATATAATACCTAGAAAAAAAACCTAAGAAAAAGTTGTGCCCAATCCCTATGGTAAAGACTGTATAAGATTTCTGGGAGAAATGAAAGACCAAAATGAATAGATACTCCAACGAAAAGGAGGAAGACTAAAAGGATCCATGTGGCGGGAGGCTTTCTATACGCCACTTGACATGACAAAACACGAATTCTAATTAGACCAGGAAATGGTAAGCATGTACATTGTAATCCCTAGAGCAAGCACTAAAACACATACACAAAGAGATATAATTAAAAACTCTATAGTTCAATTAAAATGGAATACTAAAAATGTTCAAGTAATCTAAAACAAGGCAAGAAAGGGATAATAAAGAAAGAATAGAAGGAATAAACAAAAAAGAAATAAAAATATGAATCCAAACATATCAATAACTACATTCAACATAAATGATATAAACCAGGGTTCGGTAAAAGTCCAAACAGTAAATATTTTTGAACTTGTCAGCCATATGGTCTCTGTTGCAACCACACAGCTCTGCTTTTGTAGCAGAAAAGTAGCCATAGAAAATACATAAATGAGCAGGGCATGGTGTCTGTAATCCCAGCACTTTGGGAGGTGGGGACGGGGTGGGGGGCTCACTTGAGGTCAGGAGTTAGAGACCAACCTGGCCAACATGTGAAATCCCATCTCTACTAAAAATACAAAAATTGGCCAGGCACGGTGGCGGGCACCTGTAATCCCAGCTACTTAGGAGGCTCACTTGAACCCAGGAGGTGGAGGTCGTAGTGAGCCAAGATTGAACCACTGCTCTCCAGCCTGAGCAATAGAGTGAGACTCTGTCTCAAAAAAAAAAAAAAAAAAAAGAAAATACATAAATGAGCATGGCTGTGTTTTAATAAAACTTTATTTACAAAACAGGCAGCTGGCCAGATTTAACCCACATAGTTTGCTGATCCCTGATCTAAACAAACCAACTGAAAGAGATTTTCAGAGTGAATTAAAAAAAAAAAAAAAAAGGACCAAACTGTATGCTGTCTGCAAAACCAAAAAACACAAGTCCACCTCAAATATAATGATACAGGGAGTTTCAAAATAAAAGGATGGAAACAGACATGTAGTTCAACACTTACCCAGAGAAAGTGGAGTATGTATGTTAATATCAGACAAAGGAGACTTCAGAGCGAAAGAAATTACCAGGGATAAAGAAAGACTTTATTGTTGAAAGATATTTTCCAAAAGCTCTCACATTTCTTTTTTTTTCTTTTTTTGAGATAGAGTTTCACTCTTGTTAACCAGGCTGGAGTGAAATGGTGAGATCGCGGCTCATCGCAGCCTCTGCCTCCTGGGTTCAGGCAATTCTCCTGCCTCAGCCTCCCAAGTAGCTGGGACTACAGGCACGCCACCACCATGCCCAGCTAATTTCTGTATTTTTAGTAGAGACGGGGTTTCACCTTGTTGACCAGGATGGTCCCGATCTCTTGACCTCGTGATCCACCCGCCTCGGCCTCCCAAAGTGCCGGGATTACAGGCTTGAGCCACCGCGCCCGACCCAGCTCTCACATTTCTAAATGTTTTATGAGCAGAGGCAATGACTGCCTTGGATCTAGAGTATCTTTTCGAGGACACTTATATAGCCAACAGCTATAGAAATAGAAATAGAAATAGGCCTCTCTCTGGAGCAAAGGGCAGGTTTGTTTTCCATCTAGTAAAATAAAGACAACATCTCCCTTTGGGGCAAGAGTCAGGAAGGCTGAGCTCCCGTTCTTAAAGATGTTGGTTTCCTCATCTCAGGGATCCTCTCCCACAGTCCCACAGTGCAGCCTCTGACATGTGCAGGTGCCATCTGGTCCCCTTCACATCAACCTTTTGAAAACGAACCTCAAGAGCTGGTGCAGATGTGGCTACCATGGCCACTGCTCTTGTGGGTGATAAGGTCTTGTGTCATTGTTCCAGCTATCTATGAAACTGGCAGACTGACTTGTTAGCTTACAAGCAGGGTAAAATACCACACCCTTCATTGTTCATGCAAGTCATAAAAGTGTCACCAAGGTGACAAAGCCAACCTAAATGTGCATGCACTTAACAGCAGAGCTTCAAAACATCTGAAGAAGGCAGGGCACAGTGGCTCATGACTGTAATCCAGCAATTTAGGAGGCCAAGGCAGGAGGACTGCTTGAGCCTAGGAGTTCGAGACCAACCCAGGCAGCATAGTGAGACTCCATCTCTACAAATAATAAAAAAAGCCAGACATGTGGCACACACCTGTGGTCCCAGCTGCTTAGGAAGCTGATTGCTGATCAGGTAAGAGGATTGCTTGAGCCCGGAAGTCAGGGCTACAGTAAGCCATTATCACACCACTGCACTCCAGCCTCAGCAACAGAGTGAAACCTTGAATCCAAATAAATAAATAAATCTGAAGTCAAACTGATAAAACTGAAGTGAGAAATGGACAAATCCACAATTATAGGTGAAAAGTTCAACGCTCCTGTCAGTAATCAATAGAACATACAGAAAATCAGCAAGGATACAGAACTAAAAAAACATCATAACCAATTAATCTGATTGCTATTTGTAGAATATTTCACCTAATATACGCTTCCTGAATTTGGTATTTACCAAAAGAGACCATAGGGTCATAAAAGAAACCTTGCTACATTTTTTTGAGATGGAGTCACGCTTTGTTTCCCAGGCTGGAGTGCAGTGGCACAATCTCGGCTGACTGCAACCTCCACCTGCCCAGGTTCAAACAGTTCTGCCTCTGCCTCTTGAGTAGCTGGGACTACAAGCGCACGCCAAGACACCCAGCTAATTTTTGTAGTTTTCGTAGTTGCGTTTTTTGTATGACTGAATTGAAATCATACAAAATACTGAATTGAAATAGCAGAAAATATGAAGTGAAATCATATAAAATATGTTCTATAACCACAGTGGAGACTGAAACCGCCTTTGCAAAATTATGACTGAGACAGTGAAAGATTTAATTTAACCGATTCCATTTGCTTCTAACCTCCACGTTGTCCTTATTCATTCCTGGACATAGGCTGAACTAACTCTTGGAGAAGTTTAGTTTATAGTTTAAAACAAAGATGATAACAGCCCTTTCCCAAAGCAGACCTCCTTGCCTGGGGACTAGATTGCCTTTGTAGGACTCACATGAGCCACAAGATTAGAAATGATGGTTTAGGAGTCATGCACCTGGAGGCTACAGGATTCTGACTCTCCGTAAACTGCTCCTAAGATCAGGGCTGGAGATATTTTGCAGACCCTGCACTTAATGGATCAGCTGGCACCACTCAGATGGATTAACTGGCTCATCTGATCTCCTGGCTCCCACCAAGGAACTGACTCAGAGCAAAAAGACAGCTTTGACTCCCTATGATTTCATCCCGGACCAATCAGCATCCCCGGCTCACTGGCTTTCCCCCATCCACCAAGTTGTTCTTAGAAATTCTGCTCCCAGAATGCTCGGGGAGACAGATTTGAGTAATAATAAAACTCCGGTCTCCCACACAGTCGGCTCTGCATGAATTACTCTTTGTCTGTTGCAATTCCTCTGTCTTGATGAATCGGCTCTGTCTAGGCAGCGGGCAAGGTGAATCCCTTGTGCAGTTACAAAATCAAAAATCTTAAGAGAAATATAGCTAGATAATCTTTAAACTTAATATAACTTCTGGTTTAAGCTCTCCTGAGGGCCGAGTCTTAGAGGGGCCCCACACTGTCACGGGTTTTATTTCCAGGAGGCTCACCAGGGTTTCAGGCAGGGGAAAAGGAAAAGTAGCCATTTAAAATTATATCCACGAGGTAAGTAACCATTCTGAAAAACACTGAGAGAGTTCTCTATAATAACGGGCTGCCTTCCAAGGGAAACTATTTTACCTGAGTCTTATCTCACTTGGGGGAATGGCAATTAACCAACTCCAGCCCCTCTAGCCTTCCTGTGTCAGGTAAAGGGAGGAAAAAAAAAGGCTAAGAACAGCTTCTGAAGATCACAGTCCACCTT
This sequence comes from Saguinus oedipus, assembly GCA_031835075.1. Classification (NCBI taxonomy): domain Eukaryota; kingdom Metazoa; phylum Chordata; class Mammalia; order Primates; family Cebidae; genus Saguinus; species Saguinus oedipus. The sequence goes on along the minus strand of CM063172.1, from coordinate 168,777,159 downwards.
TAGAGGTTTCAGAGCCATTAAAAAACTGAGATTTAATCAGATGGTTAGGGAGCACCTCCTCTCCCTCAAACTATCACATCAACAGAGTTCCTGTGTAGTAACAGAGGAAACAGGATTGCAAAGGAGACAGCTGCACAGCACAGACTCCATTGAAGAAGGAGGTTTTAGGGTGACCCAAAGACAACAAAAAGAAAAAGGAAACTAGAGGAAGCATCTGACACCTACAGATACAGCAAACGTTAAACACAGGTCTGCTCCTGGCCAGATTAACATAAATCCTCATGGTAAAAGCCAGTCATCTCAGTTCCTATTGCCTGATACATCCTGTCTGACTTTGGACAGAAAATTGGCCGGGTGCGGTGGCTCAAGCCTGTAATCCCAGCACTTTGGGAGGCTGAGGCGGGTGGATCACGAGGTCAAGATATCGAGACCATCCTGGTCAACATGGTGAAACCCCGTCTCTACTAAAAATACAAAAATATTAGCTGGGCACGGTGGTGTGTGCCTGTAATCCCAGCTACTCAGGAGGCCGAGGCAGGAGAATTGCCTGAACCCAGGAGGCAGAGGTTGCGGTGAGCCGGAATCGCGCCATTGCACTCCAGCCTGGGTAACGAGCGGAACTCCGTCTCAAAAAAAAAAGAAAGAAAGAAAATTACAAGGATGCTAACAGACAAGAAAAAACAGTCTGAAGAGACAACGTATCTGTAAGACTCTGACTCAGATATGGCACAAACTTTGGAATTATCAGGTAGGGAACTTAAAATAACAAGGATGTAAGGGAAAAGGCAGATGGCATGCAAGAATAGAAGGGAAATACAAGTAGAGAGATGGAAGCTAAAAGAATGAATCAGAAGAAAATTCTAGAAATTAAAAATATTGTCAGAGAAATGAAAAATGCCTTTTTATGAGATCATCAGCAGGCTATACGTGCCTGAAGAAAGAATCAGTGAGCTGTGAGATATGTCAACAGAAACTTCCCAAATTAAAACATGAAAAAAAAAAAGAGATAATGAAAATGCTCAAACAGGGCCAGTTGCTGTGGCTCACACCTGTAATCCCAGCACTTTGGGATGCTAAGGCGGGCGGATCACCTGAGGTCAGAAGTTTGATACCAGCCTGGCCAGCATGGCAAAACCCAATCTCTATTAAAAATACAAAAGTTAGCCAGGCATAGTGGTGGGTGCCTGTAATCCCAGCTACTCAGGAGGCTGAGGCAGGTGAATTGTTTGAACCTGGGAGGTGGAGGTTGCAGTGAGCCAGTGAGCCAAGATCATATCACTGCACTGTAGCCTGGGTGACAGAGCGGGACTCTGTCAAAAGAAAGAAAGAAAGAAAGAAAAAGAAATAGAGAAAGGAGGGGTGAGAGAGGGAGAGAGAGAGAGAGAGAGAAAGGAAAGAAAGGAAGAGAGAGAAAGAAAATGCTCAAACAGAATATCACTGTGAGACAATTATAAAAGGTCTAATATGCATTTAATGGGAATAGCAGAAGAAGAGAGAAAAAAGCAAAAGAAATATTCGAAGTAATAATCACTAGGAATGTTCCAAAATTTATGACAGACATCTAAACACGGGTCCCGGAAGATCAGAGAATACCAAGCAGGATAAACACCAAAAAATCTCTACCTAGGCATATCATATTCAAACTGCAGAAAACCAAAGCCAAAGAGGATATTGAGAAAGAAAGCAGAATAAAAATGCCTTGTCTGTAGTAGAAGAAGGGTAAGAATTATATCAGACTTCTCATCAGAAACAATGCAAGCAAGACGATAGTGGAATGAAGTATTTTAAAAAGAAAGAAAGAACTCACCAACGTAGAATTCTGTATCCAGTGAAATTATCCTTCAAAAACAAAGGAGAAACAAAGACTTTCTCAGATAAACAAAAACTGGGGGAATTGCGAAGGCGGGCAGATCACCTGAGGCCAGGCATTTGAGACCAACTTGGCCAACATAGTGAAACCCCATCTCTACTAAAAATACAAAAATTAGTCAGACCTAATGGTGCACACCTATAGTCCCACTTACTCAGGAGGGTGAGGCAGGAGAATCGTTTCAACATGGGAGACAGAGGTTGCAGTGAGCTGAGATCATGCCACTGCACTCCAACCTGTGCGGCAGACCAAGACTGTTTCAAAAAAAAAAAAAGGTAGGCGTAGTGGCTCACACCTATAATCCCAACACATTGGGAGGCCAAGGCAGGAGGATCACTTGAGGTCAGGAGTTCAAGACCAGCCTAGCCAAAATGGTGAAACCCCGTCTCTACTAAAAATACAAAAATTAGCCAGGTGTGAGGGTGACTGTAGTCCCAGCTACTTGGGAGGCTGAGGCAGAAGAACCGCTTGAACCCTGGAAGTAGACGTTGCAGTGAGCTAAGATCCCACCATTTGCATTTCAGCCTGAATGACAGAGCGAGATTCCATATCAAAAAAAAACAAAACAAAACAAAAAAAAACTCCAAGGAGAAATAGACAAATCAACTACTAGGTTGAAGACTTGACTTGAACACCCCTCTATCAGTAACTGACAGATTCGGTAGGCGGTAAGGATACAGATAAACTAAACAGAATCATCAATCAACTGGATCAAATTGCCATCCATAGACTACTTCATCCATCAACATCAGAATACACATTTCTTCACAAGATCTCATGGAACATTCACCAACCTAGACCATATTCTGGCCACAAATTTAAATGAACATAAATCATACAAAGTTGCTGTTGGTCAACAGTGGAATTAAAACTAAAAAGTAAAAAATCAAAAATACATAAATAAATAATTTTTAAAAGGTAGTAACAGAGAGGTAGAAATGCTGAAAATATTTAGAGAATAAACAGCATATTTCTAAATAACATTTGTGTAAAATAAAAAGTCTCAAGATAAATTTTTAAATGTTTTGAACCAAATAAAAATGAAAATACAACTTACCATATCTTGTGAGACACAGTAAAAGCAGGGCTTTGATGGACATTTTTAGCACTGAATACATATATTAGAAAAGAAGAAAGATTTAGTATCAATAATCCAAGCTTCCACCTTAAGAAACTATAAAAAGAAAACAATATAAGCCTAAAGCAAGCAGAATAAAAGAAATGTAATAATAATTATTATAGCAGAAATCATTGGAACTGAAAATAGGAAATTAATTGCTTTTAAAAACCATCAAAACCAATTATTAGGAATGAAGGACAGGCTATCACTGTACACCCCACAGACTCTAAAAGGGTAACAAATTACACAAACAACTGTGCACACATAAATTTGACAACTTAGATAAAATGGATCAATTATTTGATGGCCACAAGCTACCAAGACTCATCCAAGAATAAATAAAAAATCTAAATAAATCCTTTATTTAAAAAAAAAGTTGGATTTCTAGTTTAAAATCTTCCTTAAAAGTAATCTTCCACTTTGGGAGGCTGAGGCAGGTGAATCACAAGGTCAGGAGATCGAAACCAGCCTGGCTAACACAGCGAAACCCTGTCTCTACAAAAAATACAAAAAATTAGCCAGATGTGGTGGCAGGCACCTACAATCTCAGCTACTTGGGAGGCTGAGGCAGGAGAATCACTTGAACCTGGGAGGCGGAGTTTGCAGTGAGCCAAGATCATGCCACTGCACTCCAGTCTGGGTGACACAGCAAGACTCTGTCTCAAAAAAAAAAAAGAATAAAAAGATTTCCTGGCTTCATCAGCAAAAGTACCAAAGATTTTAGAAAGATATGACATGAGCTCTACATAGTTTCTTCGAGAAAATAAAAGTGGAAGGAATGCTTCTAACTCATTTTATGAGATGAGAATTACCATGATACTAAAACCAGGTAAAGAAAATTTAAAAAGAAAAAAAAACTTCATGAATCATAAATCAATATCCCTCATCAATACAGATGTGAAATACTAACAAATTGAATTCAGCAATACATTTAAAAAAATTACACACCATGACCAAGTGGGGTTTATTCCCAGGATGCAATATTTGAAAACAATAAATGTAATCTGCAACAAGACCGTATCAATTGACAATATGCAACATCACAGTACAAGCACTCAGCAAGTGAGGAATAAAACAGAGCTCTCTAAACTGATAAAGCACACCTACAAAAAAGCCTGTAACTAAACATACTTCCTGTGAAAGATGTAATGCTGCTTTCCCCCTAAGATCAGGAGCAAGTCAAGGAGTCCATCTCACCCCTCCTACTCAGCGTTGCACAGGAAGTCCCATCTTGTGAAATAAGACGATAAAATTTAATAAAAGTCATACAGATTGGAAAAGAGAAAACGCAACTGTCCCTGGTCCCTTTTCACAAACAGCATGATTGTCTATTAAAAAAAATCTCCTAGATTCCATAAAAACCTTCTAAAACCAATGTCAGTTTAGCAAGATTGTAGGATGCAAGTATAATTCCCTATGATAGTAGTGAATATCTGGAAACTGTATTTATAAAATCACAGTGGGTTCAAAAAATAGTCTACCATACATCTAACAAACCATGTAAAGGATCTATATATGAATACCAAAAAAATCCTGATGAAAGAAATAAAACAATCTAAATAAATGGAAAGGCATACCATATTCACAGACTGGACTACTCAATATATTTAAGATGTCCATTCTTCTCCAATTGATCTATAGATTTAACACAAATATGGCCAAGAGTGGTGGCTCATGCCTATAATCCCAGAACTTTGGGAGGCTGAGACAGATGGATCACAAAGTTAGGAGTTTGAGACCAGCTAGGCAACCTAGTGAAACCCTGTCTCTACTAATAATGCAAAAAATTAGCCAGGCATGGTGGCGGGTGCCTGTAATCCCAAGCTACTTGGGAGGCTAAAGCAGGAGAATTGCTTGAACCCAGAAGGCCGAGGTTGCAGTGAGCTGAGATCATGCCATTGCATTCCAGACTGGGTGACAGTGGGAGACTCTAAAAAAAAAAAATTTAATACAAATACAATCAAAAAATCAAAATCCCCCATGTGGTGGAGCACAGTGGCTCACACCTGTAATCCCAGCACTTTAGGGACTGAGACAGTAGGATCACTTGAGGCAAGGAATGTTTAGACCCGTATGGGCAACATACAGAAACCTCTATCTCTGCAAAAAAAAAAAAAAAAAATTAATTAATTAGCCAGGTGTGGTGGTGCACACCTCTGATCCTAGCTGCTCAGGAGGCTGAGGCAGGAAGATCCCTTGAGCCCAGGAGTTTTCGGTTACAGTGAGGTATGGTGGCACCACTGCACTCCATCAGGGGCTACAGACTGAGACCCTGTCTCAAAAACAAAACAAAGCAAAAAGAGAACAAAATCCCCAGCAGGATTGTCAAAATATATAGACAAGCCTAAAATATATACGGAAAGTCAAAGGAAGTAAAATACCCAAATAAACTGGAAAAAGAACAAGGTTGGAGAGCATTAAGACTTACTTTAAAGCTATAGCAAAGACAATGTCCTGCCAGTGAAGGGATAGACACAGATTAATGAAACAAATGGTACAGAAATAATTTAACGCGAATATGGCCAACTGACTTTTCACAAACTGCCAGGTGCAAGGTCAATGCAAGAGTCTTTTTAATAAAGGACTTGTACCCAGAATATTAAAAGAACACTCAAAATTCAATTGTAGGAAAACAATCTGATTTTGGCCGGATGTGGTGGCTCCTGTCTGTAATCCCAGCACTTTGAGAGGCCGAGGCAGGCAGATCATGAAGTCAGGAGTTCAAGACTAGCCTGGCCGACATGGTAAAACCCTGTCTCTACTAAAAATACAAAAATTAGCTGGGCATGATGGCAAGCACCTGTAACCCCAGCTACTCGGGAGGCTGAGGCAGGAGAATCACTCGAACCCAGGAGGCAAAGGTTACAGTGAGCTGAGATCATGCCACTACACTCCAGCCTGGGCAACAGAGCAAGACTCCATCAAAACAAACAAACCTGATTTAAAAAAAAAAAACAGGTAAAAGATTTGAACAGACCTTTCACCAATGAGAGTAAACGCATAGCAAATAAGGCCATGAAATGGCAGTCGCCATCATCAGCCTTTAGAAAAGTGTACATTAAGGCGAGGTGCAGTGGCTCAAGCCTGTAATTGCAGCACTTTCGGAGGCCAAGGCAGGCAGATCACTTGAGGTTCAGGAGTTTGAGACAAGCCTGGCCAACATGGTGAAACCCCATCTCTACTAAAAATACAAAAATTAGCTGGGCGTGGTGGCGCGAGCCTGGAATCCCAGCTACTCAGGAGGCTGAGGCACAAGAATCGCTTGAACCTCGGCGGTGGTGGTTGCAGTGAGCCAAATCGCACCACTGCCCTCCAGCCTGGGCAACAGAGACTCTGTCTCAAAACACACACACACACACACACACACACACACACACACACACACACACACACACCACAATCTCATAATGTTTTAAGAAAGTTTCCGAATTTGTGTTGGGCCACGTTCAAAACCTGTGCAGGTTGGACAAGTCTGGAATAAAGTACACCACTTGATTGCAATTACATGAAGTTGACGAGCAGACCCAACTCATACTTGGTAATTTAAGTCCAAATGAATAGGGGTTACCCCTTGGGTGGTACTATTGTCTGGGAAGGAGCAGTTGGAAACCTGGGGTGATAGAAATGTTCTATATCTTGACCTGGGGGGCTAATGACATATATATATTTATGCAAAAGTTCACCCAGCTGTCCTCTTAAGAACTGTGCAGTTTATTGTGTGTAAATTATGTGAGTTAGAAAAAAAATAAGAAAAATTAAGGAATGAAGGAGAAAAAAGAAATGAAGAGAAATGGAAGGAAGGAAGGGAGGGAAGGAGGGAGGGATAAACCTAAGCATGAATAGGGAGAGATGCTCCTCAAAAATAGGCTATCAGTCATGTAATGCTACCAGCTTTTTTTTTTTTTTTTTTTTTTACTAAGTCTCGATCCGTTGCCCAAGCTGGAGTGAGTGGTGCGATCTCGGCTCACTCCAACCTCCACCTCACAGGTTCAAGCGATCCTCCTGCCTCAGCCTCCCGAGTAGCTGGGATTACAGGCACGTGCTATGGTGCCTGCTATTAACTTCATCTTAAAAGTGGAGAAAGTTTGAGGTTTGCTGATGTGTTCAGCGTCGCAGATGTTGAGTGACTCAAGCTGAGGCTAAAACCCTGGTATGTAGGATGCTAAAGCCTTTGTGATTCCACCTCCTACAGCTCGGGTCACTTCCTCGGAGAAAGGTGACTCCCAGGAATGCCTCCCTTCTGGAACTGATCTCCTGGAAAGAACGTCTGTCTTACCACCGTCGGCCTTAGTTAGGCATGGACACCCTCCTGTCCCCCACCCATAGCTGTAAGCCTGCTCAGGAGGCAGAGCAGCGTTCATTCATTTTAGACCTCCTCAAGGGCTCAGCGCCTGCTAAGCAGATGCGCGTTCCTGCAGGACAAGGGGTGGCCACTGGAGACGCGGGTGCGACGAAGGCGATTACGCCCTCAGACGACGCTGCAGCCTGCGCTTCCTCCCGAAGAGGGAACCGTTGAGAAAAGTGAGGCGATGAGTTATGTTTCACTGGAGACCAGCCGCATCCGTGTGACTCACTTAGAAACTCACTGTTACGTATTTGGAGCCAGGGCTGACGACCTTCCGGATCCACGTCAGGCAATAGCAGGTGCGCGGTGGGTGTGGCGGCCCCGCCCCCCTCACCTGCGCGCGCAACCCCGCCCCAGCGCGAGTCTGCACCAGCCCCGCCAGCCGTCCAGCTTTTATACGGCGCTATTTTAGTCGCGCGCCCTGATTGGACTGGCGTGGGCGACGACACGCTTGCGCGCCCCAGGAGAGAGCCAAGATCCGGGAGGGGAGCTTCGGGCGGCTGCACTGAGCTGCTGGGCGGCGGGGCGGGATCTCTGCGGTTTCCGGGGGTGCTTTGGAGCCTCTGTGCCTGCTCCGTAATCTGTCAGTGGGGTTATATTTTAATAAAAGAGTTTGTGTGTCCGAATAGGGCTTGCCAGGGACCAAACTCACCCTTCTGTGAGGGAGTTGCCAGATGGCGGGAACAGGCGGCATAAACCTTACTAGACAGGAGCCCAGGCTGCTCGAGTGTCTTTCGCGTCCTGTAGCTCTTGCCTGCCCCCTCTGCAGGCGCCTCTTCTGCCAACTCTACCTTGCCCTTTGCTAAACCAGCCCTCTAGTGTTTTCTCATGCCTCACGTCGGACAATGGCTAGGCCTCCCTCTCTTCCATTGATTCTGTCATCTCCCTTTCGCTGAAGCCAGAAAAACAAAACACTCCTTAGAATCGCTAGAGGATCTCATTTCCACCACATTCCCATGTCCTGATCCGAAGAGCCACGTCTGACCTCCCCTGGATTCTGGCTGTCCACCAATCAGGGAGCATTACTTCTCTGAGTCTCAAGGTTCTTGAATTTCGTCTGGTGGCAGACTAGTTTTATACTTTGGTGAAAGTGACCAAATCCGACCAAGTGTGATTCATCAAAAAATCTTATACTTAAAAAGATAAGTCAAAGGATCATTCGAAGCCACCACTCCATATTGGATGGGAACTTAGCTTGAAAGGTATTCTCTTAAGGATTTCTGTTTGCTTCTTAGAATTATAAATATCATCTCTGGTTGCAAAGCCTATAAATGTCTCTGAGATTTTCCGAGTTCACAACTTTGAGGATCATTTACAGCTGGATGCAAAAAAAAAAAAAAACCATAACTTAGTAATTGTTAAATGTGGACATCAATAAGAAATACTTTAGGCCCAAGGCAGTGGCTCAAGCCTGTAATCCTAATACTTTGGGAGGTCAAGGCGGGCAGATCACCTGAGGTCAGGAATTCCAGACCACCCTGGTCAACACTCTCTACTAAAAATACAAAAATTGGGTGAGTGTTGGCGCATGCCTGTAATCCCAGCTACTCAGGTGGCTGAGGCATCAAATCGCTTGGACCCAGGAGTCAGAGGCTGTAGTGAGCTGATTGTGTCACTGCATTCCGGCTTGGGCAACAAACTGAGACTATCTCCAAAAAGAACTTTCAATGTTGTTGGAAATAGATGCTAGGTGCTGCAAAGAAAAATTAGCACTGAGACAAAGGATCTTATAGCAACACAATTTTTATTTCCTGTACTTCAGGAAGGGTACTCTCACTAGCAATCTTGCCACGAGAATACAAAGAACAAAATTTATTCCTTATGCATTTGGGGTCATCCTTACTGCTGTGCCTGATCTCCATTGACTGGAACCAGACCTCACAGTCAAAACTAAAACCTGATTGGCTAACAACTTAAAACTTTTCCAAACAGGAAAAAGCAATGGAGAACTGAGACATGCCTGTGAACACATCCAGCACAGATATCTTGATTAAAGTACAAGGACATAGAGTGTACTACATGCCTGTAAGCATAGCATATCTAACAGCTACATGGGATGGGGCTTAAGAAAGTTATTAGCACACTTATTTAACAAGAAAGGAAACTTTAAAAAGGAACTTTTCTACTTCCCACAAATGTGCCAGGCATTTTAACAGGCATTTCATTTAATCCTCACAAAATCCCCATGACTTAGACACGATTATTGTACCCATTTTACAGAAAGGACATAGAAAGCTTGCATAACGTAGCTGATGTAACACCTTAATAGCACAGCAGAGCCTGGATTCATACCCAGGGTTGTCTTACTCCATGTGTGCCCTAAACTACTAAGTTCTGGAGTTTCTCCTTTCCTTGTCTTATCTAACTGGAAACTCAGTCGTAAGCAAGCTCAAAAGGAGTTGGGACCACCACCAGGTGTTATAAATCCTCAGGAAGACATTTGTCCTGCTTCTGGTTTAAGAAAAGGATTGCTACTGTGGGGCCTGGTGGCTCACACCTGTAATCCCAGCTACTTGGAAGGCTGAGGTGTGAAGATCACTTGAGCCCAGCAGGTTGAGGCTGCAGTGAGCTGCACTCCATCCTGGGTGACAGAGCAAGACCCTGTCTTAAAAAAAAAAATTACTATATGAGAGGGAAAGTAAGGGTGCCTACAGTCTCAACAATCTCCACTTTCCCTGAGTAACAGACCATATTAGGCCTGCAGGACAAAGTTTCTGAAAAGGCCGCAGATTCTGCTGTGTTCATCAATTTGGAGACCGACCTGTTTACAAAGTGGCCTCACTTGGATCCATTTGGTTGGTTAGGAACCAGGAAGCAAACTGATCATAAGAATGACTTTGGGGAGGGTGCAGTGGCTCACGCCTGTAATCCCAGCACTTTACGAGGCCGAGACTGGCAGATCACAAGGTCAGGAGTTTGAGACCAGCCTGACCAACATGGTGAAACCCCGTCTCTACTAAAAATACAAAAATTAGCTGGACTTGGTGATGTGCACCTGTAATCCCAGCTACTCAGGAAGCTGAGGCAGGAGAATAGCTTGAACTCGGGACAGGGAGGCTGTAGTGAGCGGAGATCGCACCGCTACACTCCAGCCTGGGTGACAGAGCGAGACTCTGTCTCAAAAAAAAAAGAATGACTTTGAAACATTTTTCTACACTTTCTTCCAAAAGGCTACCAGAATTACCTGTTGAAAGTTCCAAATACAGTAGACACTGCAGTGGAAACTGCCTTGGAGCCAGGCAGTCTTGGGTTTAATCCCCAATCCCTCCATCCCCCAGCTCTTCTCTCTGTTTGATATTGTGTGGATTTCTGAACTTCTATGGACATCAGATTCTTTATTTGTAACCTGTTTTGCTGAAAGAATTAAGTGAGATCTCTGAAGTTCCTGAATTTTTAAGTGGCAAATAGATATTCAAAATGTGTTAACTCTCTTTTTTTGCTTCTTCCCCTGAATGATTAAGAAGAAAAGCACCCAGTCATGACTGGTCTATCTTTATTGTTCCTTTTACAGAGCTGCATTGACTATACTGTTTCATAGTCAAGTAGTAACGGTAAGACTTAATTACGATCCATAACTTTAAATGTCCTCATCAAAACTTCAGCAACATCATTTCCAAATACTGGCATTAGCTTTGTGTCTGACATTCATTTAACACAGTTACTAAAAATCTATTAAGTATAAGACTTTGGCTATTTACTTATTTATTTAAGACGCAGTCTTGCTCTATCACCCAGCCTGGAGTGCAATGGCGCAACCTCTGCTCCCTGCAACCTCCACCTCCTGGGTTCAAGTGATTCTCTTGCTTCAGCCTCCCAAGTAGCTGGGATTAAAGGTGCGTGCCACCATGCCCGGCTAATTTTTGTATTTTTGGTAAAGATGGGGTTTCACCATATTGGTCAGGCTGGTCTCAAACTCCTGTTCTCGTGATCCACCCACCTCGGCCTCCTAAAATGCTGAGATTACAGGTGTGAGCCACCGCACCCAGCCAGTTATTTTTTAATAGAATTTTCTAAAAACTTTTCAGCAAAATAGCCTATTGAGAAAAATGGGTATGCTGAAAAACAAAAACGAAAAGCATGGTTTACAAACAGGTCTTAGGGAAACAGTACTTTTATTATAACCTGTTCCTTCTTACTGTTCCCAAGCTCCAACTCTGACCATAACTCTTAATGAAAATAATTTGGTCTGGTAAGACTAAACAAATAAAAAAGCAAACAAAGTTTATTGAAAAACAAAACACTGGGCTGGGCATGGTGGCTCCTGCCTGTAATGCCAGTACTTTGGGAGGCCAAGGTGGGAGGATACTTGAGGCCAGGAGTTTGAGACCAGCCTGAGCAACACATTGAGACCGCCATCTCTATATAAAAAAACTAAGAACAAAAATAACTAAGAATAAAAGACATAAAACTAAGAACAGAAAGTAGACTTTAACAAAAATTAAAGATGTTCCTTTACAAACCTAATTCAGAGATGCTTTTCCCTTTTAAAGCCATTCAATATTTTTGTCAATTGATTTTGTGTTGTAGATATGACCCATCATTTTCAACACTGCTAGTCAATCAAAGGGAGACTTTTAAGTCTTCAAGTATAAAGTTATAAAATGTGCAGTGTATGTGTGTTGCACATAGGCTGGGGTGGCTATTACTGCTAAAATACAAAATCTGCAAACCATTAGACATCCAAGTAAGTTTTAAGTGAACTGATTGCCAGAAATTTGGAAAGTATTAACAAAATGGTATGAAATTAAGGGGAACTACTTTTCTAGCTTGAGGATGTGACTTAAGCAACATGAACTTGACACCCAAACACCTGTGTGGATTCGTTGATTTAGTCAAACGAGCAGCCAGCTCAAGAAATTAATCAAACTTGCTTTTTTAGGCCACATTTACTTCTGGTTTTAGACTTAGCAATCTTTCATTACACTTGTATCTAAGTAATGAGAAAGTAATATATATATTAAATATATAAGATCAATTATTGAAAAAACTGGTAAGTTATTAGCTACAAAAATAATAACAGGAACTGAGCATGTACCATAATAGATGCCGGATGCCACAGTGGTTCAATAAAATCGTTTTGATTCTCCTTTTAACTCCTGTCATTGCCAGCAACAGTGACTGAGGGTGTGGTTGGCTCAGATTATTTTTTGCCGCAGTAAAGGACTGCTGTTGCAAACCTGCCTTTTTTCTAACTCATTACTGTTGCCCCAATACCACATTTTCCATTCAACAAAACTGAGGAGCCAAACGCTAGCAGGTAGTAAAAGTGTGCTCTACTATTGCTGAGTAGGTGAACACAGCCATTACCCTGAAACCTGAGCATTCAGTGAGAATCTACATTTTAAATGGCTCCTTTGAAGCATTCATTCATCCATCCAGTCATTCAACTAATAATTCTTGGTCCTATGTACCAAGCATGTACAAATAAATAGGAATAGTTCATGTTTCCTGCTATGGAAGGGCTTGTAGTCTAGTGGAGTGAGGGATGAATAAGCAAATAAGGCAGCTGAGAGCTAATTACAACCATGGAGGAATTTAAGTACGTGTGCAAAGGTGGAAGGATAGGGAAGGCTATGGAGAATGTAGGCAACACCACCCCCAAGGGCTCATGATCTGGGAGTGTCAGGAGATAAAGTCAGTAAAACACAGATGGCCTGACAGCCATGCTAAGGCATCAGATCACCATTCTGAGGGCAGTGTGGAGCCTACAGGGAGTTAAGAGAATATCAGAGTTGGCAGTCAAGGTGGCTTGCTCCTATAATCCCAGCAAAGTGGGTGAATCACTTGAGGTCAGGAGTTTGAGATCAGCCTGGCCAACGTGGTGAAACCCCGGCTCTACTAAAAATACAAAAATTAGCTGGGCATGGTGGTGCATGCCTGTAATCCCAGCTACTTGGGAGGCTGAGGCAGGAGAATCGCTTGAACCCAGGAGGTAGAGGTGCAGTGAGCTGAGAGCATGCTACTGCACTCAGCCTGGACAACAGTGAGACTGTCTCAAAAAAAAAAAAAAGAGAGAGAGAATATCAGAAAGGCTGCTTCCTGGAGCCTGCTGACTAGCTTTCCATGCTATACAGAAGGAAGAAAACGGAAAGACCCAGCTCTAGTGTCCAGCTCTCCTGAGCTGCAGTATTGTCCTTAATATTTGCCTTAAGATATTTTACTGTCTCTGTTTTACCCAGGACCGGGTGAATTTGTAGGATTTTTAGGGAAAGCATTTTGCCAGATGTCATCAGTTGTGGTTCTCTGATAGTGAACAAATGGTTCCAGCAGCCTGGGAGATCATTGTCACATTTAATACATACAGTGTTCTTACACATATAGACTTGGCCGTCTGTCTAAAAACCGCTCCCTGCTTCACTGTAAAATGCGTGGCGAGTCTCTCTGTTAGCACCTTCTTGGAAGCATGTAACACTCGTTAAAGACCCTAGCCGTTGAGTGGATCAATACATTCCAGACTGCCACAGTCACTGAAGGGGCATGTTCTAACATAAACACTATTGGCGATATGAAGGCAGCATTCCTGCTGAACGCTAAAATCAGTAGGGCATGAGAAATGCATAATACGGAATGCACACCTAAACATCAGTTCAAAGGTACATCTGAGCCTGGGAAAGAAGTCACTGATTCTACAGAAACTGCTGTCTCCAAAGAACATGGGATTCAAAATCCATCAGAATGAAATTCTGAAGTGCTCACAGCCATCCGCTGTGCCTTGCATTGAGGAATCTTGCTTACTTCATTTACAGTGAAACAGGAATTGTACCACATTACGTGGATCTGGGCAGGATGGCTCACCAGAGTAACATTTCACAGTAGTAATCCTAAAAATGCACGGAATGCAAGATAAAGTCTTCTATCTATGGATGCGGTGGGGAGTCATGAGACACATTCACTTAGTCCTTGGGCATGAGCCCCTTCCCCAAAGCTGCTGAGGCTGCATACTCACTTTGGATGATGGGTCAGCGGCTGAAACTCTGTGGTGATTGCATGGACTCTTGAGTCAGCAGCTTCACAGAGGTGCCCGAAAACCTCTCAGGAATGAGCTGGTTCACCCTACCAGGTATAGGGGTCAAGATGGGCAGACCTTGAAAAGGCCTGATGTCTGGATGTTTTCCAGAGGTTTCCCAGGCATTCTCCAAGAAGTGGAAGTTTCCAGTGGGGAGCCAGTGGCCTTCCTTCTAGACCTGGTCACATAATGGTTTGCTTTCCTGTAGAAGTACAGGCAGACCCTTCAGAGGAATTACTCAACTAAGGTATTTTCAAACGCATTCAGGACAAAAATTTCTGGTAATAGGGAGAACAATCTGGCCGGGCGTGGTGGCTCATGCCTGTAATCCTGGCACTTTGGGAGGCTGAGATGGGAGGATCACTTGAGAAGTTTGAAGCCAGCCTGGGCAACATAGTGAGATCTTGTCTCTCACCCTCCTCTCTTGCTCGTGCGCTCTCTCTCTCTCTCTCTCTCTCTATATATATATATATATATATATGTATAAATATATGTATATATATGTTCATAATATTACATATATACACATATATGTTATATATACATATATACATATACATATATATGTAAATACACACATGCACATTTTTTTAGAGGTCAATCTAATTTGAAAACACATTCACTAAGAAAACACCTAAACATGCATAAAATATAGCAAACTTCTCTTTAAATGCAATATCCAAAATAGTAATACCTGAAAGTCTCAGTAACCTAGGGACTTCAGGATACCCAGAAGCCCTACTTAGTCTTTATACATAAAGTGTGTCACAGACTATGAGTGAAAAATGAAAGATGTAAAATCAGCACTTCTGAAGTCATCTTTTTTTTTTTTTTAAGATGGAGTCTCACTCTGTCACCAGGCTGGAGGGCAGTGGCATGATCTTAGCTCACTGCAACCTCCGCATTCCGGGTTCAATCGATTCTCCTGCCTCAGCCTCCTGAGTAGCTGGGACTGCAGGTGCACACCATCACATCCAGCTAATTTTTGTATTTTTAGTAGAGACGGGGGTTTCACCATGTTGACCACGATGGTCTCGATCTCGTGACCTCGTGATCTATCTGCCTCAGTATCCCAAAGTGCTGGGATTACAGATGTGAGCCACCGCGCCCGGCCAAGTCACCTTAAGGCTATCCATGTTGCTGGTGTTGCTGATCCATAATATTCCCATTCTAAAAGCAAAGCAATGCTTTCCTGTCTTCTTTCCTTAATAATTCAGTTCCAAAGCCCTTGAGATCAGTGGCCTGCAAAAAGAGGGTGTGCTAAGCAGGGCAGTGGCCTGGCAAAGTCAGAAGATTAGTTTCATACAGAGAGATTAAGCAAATAAATAAATATATTGGGGATAATGAGAGTTGGGTTTCTCACTGTTGAAAGGGGGAGTTACAAGTTTGGAGAGGGGAGAAGCTAGAATAAACTATGTAGCATTGCATTGGAATTGGAGGTATCGATATGTACTGTAGGTTTGCAGTATCTGTGTGTCTGTGCCTGTGTGTTTGTGTGTGTGCATATATTTTCTAGTTCTGACTATTAAAAGATACTAAAACAGTGAGATCCCAATAGCAGCAAGCACACCTATCACCAAAATCTTGGTTTCTAAAAAATCATTCTCCATTAAAAGGAGAGAGCTTCCTGGGTCCACGGCTGAGTCAAAGAAAGTACAGGATGAGCCTGGAACATTTTGTTTGGCCAGAAAGTCAGGAAGCACTCAAAGTATAATGGAGATGAGTCAAAAGAGCACAGAAGCCAACTTGAATGTGCTCTCACTAGCCAAGTCTGGAACAATTAAAGCATCAAGATATATAATGGTAATAAGAGATAATAAACCCATCAATAAAATAGGAATCCGTAAGTCCATACTGAGATGATAGACAGATAGATAGATAGATAGATAGATAGATAGATAGATAGATAGATAGATAGACAGATAGATATAGATAGATAGATAGATAGATAGATAGATAGATATAGATATAGATAGATAGATGATAGATAGATAGATAGATAGATAGATAGATAGATAGATAGATATTGAAAGGGAAAGCTCACTGTTACAGTAGCATGCAACGAATAAGTGTGGATAAATGATAGAATTAGAAAATCAGCTTTTGTTAACCATCATGGTAGTAATTAACTTAAGGAAGAAGCTTCAAAGGATGCTAAAACTAGTGACTGAAAGTTTGATGAATAGGATATTTATATAGTCTCAAATAAATCCTTATTAAAAACAAAGAGAAAATATGTAACTGATGGTGGAAAAACCTGACAGATACCACCTGAATCGAGCCCTCGAGGTTAACATAACTGGCCGACTAGAGCACAAACATGGAGAAGTCCAAAAATGATATCACACACAACCAGTCCTCAAAATGACACAGACACGGCATCAATAAACCATGAAGGTGTTCCTGAGAAACTTACAGTTTGCAAAGAAGCACAGAAAGTGCCTGGAGAAGAAGAAGGCCATTAGTGCCAAGGCTGGGAGTGTACATGCAGAGACCAGCAGGGTCCTCAGAAATCCCAAGGCACATCCCAAAGGCCACACGTTTAATTGACCTGTCACATTACTCAGCCCAAGTTCAGGAAGCGTGCTAGTGCCCACAATGCCTGGGCACCCACATCACCAGTGTCCCAGACTCTGTAGGCCAAAAGCCAAGACCCAGTCTCCATCAGCTCAGGCTTCCAAAGGTGCCTCAGCCCCCATGAAGGCTCACAAGCAGAGGCCTCCATCTGTTAATGTGAGGACAGAAGGACTGATGTCTTCCAGGGTTGCCATCTGCATGGGCCTGGTGTTCTTTCTGTGGCATTTGTAAATAAACCTCAGGCAGGAGGCTGAGGCAGGGACTCTCCAGCCATGCTGAGGGAAGGGGGAGGGTACCTGTGGCATCATGAGGAAGGGTGGCCTTGTGTTTTGTTTTTTTGTTTTGTTTCGTTTTGTTTTTGAAACAGAGTCTTGCTGTGTTTCCCAGGCTGGAATGCAGTGGAGGGATCTCGGCTCACTGCAGCCTCAACCTCCCAGGCTCCAGCCATCCTCTCACCTCCCCACTCCAAGTAGCCGAGACGACAGGTGTGCATCACCACACACAGGTAATTTTTATTTTTTTGTAGAGATGGGTTCTCACTATGTTGCCCAGGATGGTCTTGAAGTCCTGGGCTCAAGCGATCCTCCAGCCTTGGCCTCCCAAAATGCTGGGATTCCAGGGGGGAGCCAGTGCACCCAGTGCAGCCTGTGTTTCTTCACCTCTCAACTGGGAAGCATCTCTGGCCAAATACTGAAAAGAGCAGACAGAGGAAGAGAGCAGCATTTATGTTCTAATAATAGCTGCAAAACAAACTCACGGTTTTAGGTGGGGTATGGAGGTTCACACCTGTAATCTCAGCATTTGGGGAGGCCAAGGTGGGAGGATCCTCTGAGGCCAGGGGTTCGAGACCAGCTTGGCTGACATGGTGAAACCCAATCTCTACTGCAAATGCAAAAATTAGCCAGGCATGATAGTGGGCACCTGTAATCCCAGCTACTCAGGAGACTGAGGCAGGAAAATTGTTTGAATCCAGGAGGCAGAGGTTGCAGAGTCAAGATCCTGCCACTGCACTCCAGCTTGGGCAACAGAGCAAAACCCTGCCTCAAAAAAAGAAAAAAATTCCACAAAGCATTGAATTGGCTTTGCTCTGCCCTGTTAAAGGAAAGAGGATGAGGGGAAAAAAAGGGATTAAAAAGTGCCAGCAACTTTAGAAAATAAATCACTGCTGTTAAGATTCTTGCCCTGTAATCAACATTCCCAGTTGCTCTTCCAGAGGTCTGGCCCAGCCGGTGCTCGGCGCTGCCTGATACCTCCTACCTCCTGGCTGGTTTATCTTGTAAAGAGAATATTTGGAAAATACCACATGCTCTTCTGCAAGTGCTCAGTGACTCTATTCAGCACAGCTCCTGGCTCTCATGGAGGGCTGGGGCGGGACACAGGCATTAGAACACCTACCACCAGGAAGTTCCTATACCGAACCTGCTCACACCTCAGGTTAGACCATGTCCTGATGTCCTTCGGCTAAAATAGAGAGCCTGCCAGACTGTGACATTTCAGTGTAAAGACGAGGAGGCTTGTTTCAAATATTTTGAGTAACTTTTTCCACCCAATTAATTTGTCTTGAATACTCTGAATCCTCTCCCCTGTGCATGCCCAGGGCAGTCAAATTCTTCCTAGGTCCCAGGGAATGAGGCCTTGCTGCCCTCTGGTCAAGGCAGGTCCAATTCTCCTGTCCCTCTGAGTGTCACCACTGCCCTGCCTTCTTAAGGCCATGAAGAGGGAGAAGACAGCCCCTCCAGCCACCAGAAGCCTTCTGTTCTGAGTATGTTGGCCCAGGGCTCAGAAATAGACAGGAAGGCTGGGTGCAGTGGCTCACACCTGTAATCCCACTTTGGGAGGCTGAGGCGGGTGGATCACCTAAGGTCAGGATTCAAGACCAGGCCGACCTACATGGTGAAACCCTGTCTCTACTAAATACAAAAAATTAGCGGGGCATGGAGGTGCGCGCCTGTAATCCCAGCTACTTGGGAGGCTGAGGCAGGAGAATCACTTGAACCTGAAGTGGACGTTGCAGTGAGCCAACAGCACACCACTGTACTCCAGCTTTGGCAATAAGAGGGAAACTCCATCTCAAAAAAATATAAAATAAAAAAATAAAAAGCATTTGCTTCTGCTAATAATAATAACGACAACAACAATATCAGCAAATATTCTACTGCTTATGCTGCCCAGGCCTACACTAAGCACCTTCTACGTCATCTCATCTAATCCTCGCACTACTCCTGGAGGACTGGTGTGGCTATACTATGCCCATGTTTCAGAGACGACTAAATATTAGTGAACCTGCCTAGTCTCCCAGTGAGGCAGAATCCACTTTTCAAGCCCTTAACATTCCAACTCCTCCAACAGTCCCTGGCCTTGAATGGGGAACAGTGGCCATACATGATGGGGGTTCGTCAGGTCACTTGTTGCCCCACAGGGTTTATCGGGGGTATCTTTTTTTTCTTTTTTTGAGATGAAGTCTTGCACTGTTGCCCAAGCAGGAGTGCAATGGTGCAATCTTGGCTCACTGCAACCTCCACCTCCTGGGTTCACTTGATTCTCCTGCCTCAGCCTCCCAAGTAGCTGGGATTACAGGCACATACCACCACGCCCAGCTAATTTTTTGTATTTTTAGTAGAGACGGGGGTCTCACTATGTTGGCCAGACTGGTCTTGAACTCCTGACCTCAGGTGATCTGCCCACCTCGGCCTCCCAAAGTGCTGGGATTACAGGTGTGAGCCACCACACCAGGCCAGATCTGGGGTATCTTTATTCTCCTCCCTACACAACACCTCATCTCAGCGCCCTTACCCCAGGAAGCCTCACCCCAGGAAGCCTCCTCCCTCCAACTGTACCAGAACCCACTGACCAAGCCCCCACCATCAAGTCCTCTCTGGTTCTCTCAGTATCGAAGTGTGACCCACAGAGCAGCCGTCTGGGCACTTTGTGGGGGACGCAGACTCTCCGATCCTCCCCAAATGCACGTTTTAACAAGACTCCAGGTGGCCCCAGTGTACCTAGGGGCTCTGTAGTTGGTTTCTTCCTGTTGTAAAGGAAATGAAAAACTCTCAGGACCCCAATTCACTATGGCAGCCGGAAAAAAATTAAGCTAGAAGTTGAGTCAGACAAGAAGCTGCCTTTCTGTTTGTTCCTAAGCAGATAGCTACAGATAAAAGGTTAAATATCCCCACAGGCAGTTACTCTCTGTTGGCTGTTTGTAAAGCACCAATTTACAGAGTGCTGGAGGAAACGAACTGATTGTTCTCTGCCTGCTCCTTTTCCCTGGCAGCAAGTAGATTCCCATGCCCTTCCTCTTTCCCCTCCAGCCCACTTTCCCCTTTAAACTCTGAAGCGCTCAACATCATCTTTGGAGAAAGGCATCGACCACAGACTGCTTCTGTGATTCTGTGTTTCTTCCTCCCAGGATGTCCTCAACCGTAGCAAAATAAACTTCTCAGTTGATTGGGACCTGTCTCCGTTAGTGTTTGGCTAACACTGTATACAACTGAGCCGGTGGTGACCATGGTTTCCTACAGTCCTGGAATCGTTTGTTAGGCAGCCGCTTTGTCTTTCTGGAGAGATTCTAAGCGGAACTTTCATTTGTCCAAATCACCCGAGACCGTCTAAACTGCCTACTGGTTCGAGTATAGAGTAGAGCTGGTGATTTGGAGTCCTTGCCCCCAGCATGATCATCAGAAGCCCCGCTGAATGGTGGCCGAACTGTCACTATAATGCCAGTGGCTCCATGGCTTCTCAGACCCCAGCTTCCCTGCCCTTGCTGGTGTCCTGAAGGTGCATAAAGGTACACTTGTCTAAGGGGGAGCCTCAGGGAAGACCTTGCCATGAGGTTCATGAAAGAAAAGACACTTGGATTTTTTATGCTAAAAGAACCCAGCCCCAACTCTGGAATTCTCCCCTGGGGCTGCCTCTCTGGCCCCACAGCTCAGGTGTCCCAAGCACATCCAATGCTCAGTGCATTCTTGGCGGCACAGCCCCGCTGAGTCAAAGGGAAGGCGGCTCCCGCAGGCTCTGGAATTTCAGAGCCCTGTCCGTGAAAGACTCTACAGGAATCCTGCGGTCTCTGCGGCTACTGCCAAGTCCCCACATGGTACCTCTCTCCTGACCTCTTAGGCAGCGCTCTGCCTTCTTAATCATCCATTTAACATGTGCATCGGCCCTGAAAGAAAAACTACATATTTACTCTTTCTCCCTTCCTGTGAGAGCAGTGGGGCCCACCCCTGCCTGCTGGTCGCAGTTTCTGTGACTCACTGTGGGAGGCAGGGAAGGATTTGTGGTCTTTGGAATGCAGGTGTGGGCCGCACCTCCAGAACAGCTTGCTGATAAAGGAGAGTTGTGGGAAGGCAAACCTGTTGAGTAACAGCACGTCGTGGGGGGTGCGTGTGTGGTGTGTGTGTGGGTGCGTGTGAGTGTATGTGTGTGGTATGGGGGAGGGTGTGCAGCATGCATGTGATGTTGGGGGGTATGTGTGTGATACATGGTGTGTGCATAGTGTGTGGTGTATGGTGTAACGTGTGTGCATGGTGTACGGTGTGTGTGTGTGAAGTATATGTGTGTGGTATATGGTGTATGAGTGAGTGTGTATGTTGTACTGTGTGTGTGGGGTGTGTATGTGTGAAGTATATGTGTGTGGTATATGGTGTATGAGTGAGTGTGTATGTTGTACTGTGTGTGTGGGGTGTGTATGTGTGAAGTATATGTGTGTGGTATATGGTGTATGAATGTATATGTTGTACCGTGTGTGTGGTGTGTGTATGTGTGAAGTATATGTGTGTGGCATATGGTATGTGAGTGTGTGTGTTGTATCGTGTGTGGTATGGGGTGTGTATGTGTGAGGTATATGTGTGTGGTATATGGTGTGAGTGTGTGTGTATGTTGTACCGTATGTGTGGTGTGTGTGTGTATGTGTGAAGTATATGTGTGTGGTATATGGTGTATGAGTGAGTGTGTATGTTGTACTGTGTGTGTGGGGTGTGTATGTGTGAAGTATATGTGTGTGGTATATGGTGTATGAATGTGTATGTTGTACCGTGTGTGTGGTGTGTGTATGTGTGAAGTATATGTGTGTGGTATATGGTATGTGAGTGTGTGTGTTGTATCGTGTGTGGTATGGGGTGTGTATGTGTGAGGTATATGTGTGTGGTATATGGTGTGAGTGTGTGTGTATGTTGTACCGTATGTGTGGTGTGTGTGTGTATGTGTGAAGTATATGTGTGTGGTATATGGTGTATGAGTGAGTGTGTATGTTGTACTGTGTATGTGGGGTGTGTATGTGTGAAGTATATGTATGTGGTATATGGTGTATGAATGTGCATGTTGTACCGTGTGTGTGGTGTGTGTATGTGTGAAGTATATGTGTGTGGTATATGGTGTGTGTGTGTGTTGTATCGTGTGTGGTATGGGGTGTGTATGTGTGAGGTATATGTGTGTGGTATATGGTGTGTGTGTGTATGTTGTACCGTGTGTGTGGTGTGTGTGTGTGTGTGTATGTGTGAAGTATATGTGTGTGGTATATGGTGTGTGAGTGTGTGTATGTTGTACCGTGTGTGTGGTGTGTGTGTGTGTGGTATATGGTGTGTGTGTGTGTATGTTGTACCATATGTGTGGTGTGTGTGTGTATGTGTGAAGTATATGTGTGTGGTATACGGTGTGTGTGTGTGTGTGTGTGTGTATGTTGTACTGTGTGTGTGGTGTGTATGTGTGAAGTATATGTGTGTGGTATATGATGTGTGAGTGTGTATGTTGTACCGTGTGTGTGGTGTGTGTGTGTATGTGTGAAGTATGTGTGTGTGTTATATGGTGTGTGTGTGTTAATGTTGTGCCATGTCTGCATGGTGTGTGGTGTGTGTGCATGTGTGAAGTATATGTGTGTGGTGTATGCCTGTGCACAGTGTGCACGGTGTGTGTTCATATGTGTGCGGTGGGGGTGTATGGGGTGCATGTGGTATCTGTGTGTGTGATGTAAGAGGGTGTATGGGTGTGTGTGTGTGTGAGATGAGGGGTAAATGTGGTATGGGGTGCCCGCATGTGTGGTGTGGGGGTGCGTGTGGTGAGTGAGGGGTGTGGTGCGTGCCTGCTCCTCCTTCAGCCCCTTGGAGGAGAGGGCCTTCTGTGCTCTGGTAGCCTTTGGCAGGGCCAGAGTGCCAGAACATTCTCTCTTAATGAGTGTCTGCTAGTCTATTGGGTGCAGCCCCAGGCTTGCCCTTGCAGAGAATGTATCTCCTCGTGGTGGGTGCAGTTGGCGTCAGAGTGTCTTGCCCAGTTCTCCGAGAAGGCCAGTCCCAGGCTTTCAGGGTGTGGGTCTGGAAGTGGCCTCAAGTCAAGCCAGGGAGGCTAACCTCAGCCTCAGTATGACCCCAGCTCAAGGACAAGAGGTCCTAGGTCTGGGCGGGCCCCTGCACTCACGTGTGCAAGGCCCTCGAGCGTTGGCCCATGTCCAGACCAGACCAGCCCAAGATCAAGGAGAGCGCAGAGGAGAGCCAGAACTTCCCTTCCCTTCTCTGTTTGGGAGCTGCTGTTGTAGTAGGGTTAGGAGCGTGAATTCTGGAGCTAGTCTTCTGCTTCCAATCTTAGTAGATACAGAGTCTTGAGGCAAGTTAACCTCTCTGTGCCTCAGTTTCTTCCCCTATAAAGTGGACAACAGTAGCATCCACCTCAGAGTAGTTGTGAGGAGCAGAAGGATTAGTTCATGTGAGCAGCTTAGAACAGTAGGTGGCATATAGTAAGCTAAATATTATTGTTGGGAACATGAATCAATGTCCTAGAGTATGGTAGGGATGGGATTAGGGAGGCATTTTAACTCTCCAAAACCCAGGAGACAAAGTTCATCCAAAGATGTTTCTATACTGTTGAAATGAAAGAAAGACCTGCAGGACACTTCCTGTTCTTGGGGGTACATTTTTAGATAGCATGTTAGCAAAGGCCCAATGCTGCTCGGAGAAGACATTAACTTAGGGAAAAATAATAAAGTATTCAGGCCTAAGTACTTTCCATTTTTAGAATTAACTCCATGGTCTCTAAAATTAAAAGAGTATCAGGCCAGGTGCAGTGGCTCACACCTGTAATCCCAGCACTTGGGGAGGCCGAGGCAGGTGAATCAGTTGAGGTCAGGAGCTGAAGACCAGCTTAACCAACATGGTGAAACCTCATCTTCTACTAAAAATACAAAAGTTAGCCAGGCGTGGTAGCAGGTGTAATCCCAGCTACTCAGGAGGCTGAGCCAGGAGAATCGCTTGAACCCAAGAGGCTGAGGGAGGTGGAGGTTGCTATGAGCCGAGATCGCACCACTGTCCTCCAGCCTGGGCAACAAAGCAAGACTCAGTCTCAAAAACAAATAAATAAACAAACAAATAAATATCTGTAACTGGAAAATGCAACACTATATTAATCATTTGTGCATCCATTCATTCATTTATTAAACAAGCATTCATTTATTAATATCAACTATATGCCAAGTTTTATGTTAGATTGGCATTTAGGCTATAAGGATGTGAGAGTATATGACCCTGTCTTAACGTGACCGTAAGCAATCTACAACACTTTACATTACAATAGGTCAATAAAAGAAGAAATACAGAAGATATCACAACATATTTACATCAGGATCTGTTAACTAGTTGGGAATTATAAAAGCACATCTTCTAACCCCCCAAACACAAACGAGCTCTCTGTTGAGAAGTTCAGAAGCACATTCATAACTCAGTTGGGGATAATTTAGAGGTTTATAGCCAGACAAGCCAAACAACAGAAATTATTTGCAAAAAGGAAAGAATCGCATCTCCTCAGGCAAATGATTTCTAGAGGTGGCAATGTGAAACAAAAGAATTCAAAAATAGAACAGCATTCTCTTTCATAAGCACTGTTTACTATAATACCACACATTCACAGAAACTCAGTGTGTACTTCTTGTACCGAGAAAATGTACTGCTTTCATTAAACAAAAAGAGCACTCTAGTTCTTTAGAGGAAAGGAACTGTTGTCACATAAAACCTATTGCCTAGCAACAAAACAGCAACTCATCACACCTTTCCTCCAGCCATGGACAGCCTCACCCTCTTGCCTGCTCATTCCTCTTGACTCCAGAGTTCTTTTAATAGCATCTGTGGCTGGAATAACTGAATTTTAAGTTTTAAACACCAGTCAGTATAAAGTCCTGCCAATTGCTAAGCATTTAATCATATAGTCACAGCTTCTGAAATGGCCGCATCATAAAACAAGACAACCATGGGGCTGGGTTTCCTTTTCTCTTCTCGTTCCTACCCTGAAAACCCGCAGGCAGTGTCCTGAGACACTGTCTCTGCCAGGAGCACCGCATGGTCCTTCTCTGGCTTTCATGCTTAGTGTGAAGATGGAATCATGCAACATAGCCCTTCTTTTCAGAGTCTAAACCCATTGTAAAAACCCAAGTCTGTTTCAATGCCAGATTCATTTCATTGCCTATTGCTAAATCCAATGAGCAACTCATCTCACTTTCAAATGTTATGTCTAACAGAACCATTGGCCACGATGTTTGGAAGTGAGTTGCTAACCAACGTTCTATAGAACAGTGTATTCAGTGATATGACTCACAGATAAATTACTTCACACTCACGGACCTCAAACCGGGTGTGCCGCTTGCTGTAGATTGACTCAGGGCTTAACCCTTTCAAGTATAGGGAAATTCTCACCAGTCTTCTTTTTCCACAAAGTCTCATACACTTCTGAGTGGGGACAAGGGTGTCTACAGAAAGCAGAAACAGAGAAACGGCAGGACATAGGGCACTACTGCCTCTTAGAGTGCGATTTGCTGTTCCTCAGTATCATAGGTTTCAACCATCAACAGGGGCAGTGATTCTAGGGAAATGCAAATTTCAGCAGTTCCAAAATTAGACACAAAAACAGGAATAACTCTTTCATCTCTCATGATATGGGCAGATTCACTCTCCAGAGTTCAATATTCCATGAGATTAAACATGTCATCCTGTGCCATGTGTCACCCTTTTGGAAACGGGCTTTAAAATGTGTTTTTCTTTGTCACTATTCCAAGGTCTCAAACCCCTAATGCCAGCTGAAGGCCCGAATAGGAGGAAGAGGTCTGTATACTCCACTCTGCGTATGTTCCGCCTAAATGTCTGTACACGTTCTCTTGCACAAATGCACAGGGATCTCTCTGTGACATCAGTGTGAATATTCAGGGGCAGTCATCAAGGACAGAGTCCAGATGCCCCCATTTCTTTGTGATTTGATGATCTGTCATTTTCTTCCAATCATCTTTCCCTCAACTTAAGATCAGTTTTGTTGTTGTTGTTGTTGCTGTTGCTGTTGTTGTTTGAGCTGGAGTCTCGCTCTGTCGCCCAGACCAGAGTGTAATGTTGCCATCTCAGCTCACTGCAAACTTCGCCTCCTGGGTTCAAGCAATTCTCCTGCCTCAGCCTCCTGAGTAGCTGAAATTACAGGCACCTGCCACCATGCTCAGCTATTAAAATCAGTTTTAATAGACATTCAATAACTTGTGGTCACAGCAAAGGCAAAAATATTTCATCTGGGCTCTGAAATGTGGGCTTTTTTTTTTTTTTTTTTAAGACAGTCTCTCTCTGTCACCCAGGTTGGATTGCAGCGGTGCGATCTCGGCTCACTGCTACCTCCGCCTCCTGAGTTCAAGTGATTCTCCTGCCTCGGCCTCCCAAGTAGCTGGGATTACAAGTGCGCACCACCACACCTGGCTAATTTTTGTATTTTTAGTAGAGACAGAGTTTCACCATGTTGGCCAGGCCAGTCTCAAACTCCTGACCTCAGGTGATCCACCCACCTTGGCCTCCCAAAGTGCTGGGATTACATGCATGAGACACTGCTCCTGGCATAGCATAGTCTTAATACTGTTAATGGCTTATGATTTCTGCAAGAATGAAGAAGAACTTAGAGTCATAAGCCGACCCAAGAAACTAGAAAAGTTGTTTTAAGGGATACATTTACTTCTTCATCACCTAAGCCCCCAGATGTGTTGGCTGTGCCCCAGACCCCACCATGAAGTGAGCCTCTGCCTCCTGGAACACATTCTCAGGCCAGCATGGGGGCTCAGGGTAGCAGGGCATTGCCTTGGAGACGCCTTGACACTTTAATCTTCCTTCTGGATAACCTCAGGCAAGTTTCTTCACGTCTCTTACTCTCAGGTTTCTTTTCTATAAAAATTAAGATTATCACAATCCCTATCTGTCTTTGTACAGGCTAAGTAAATCACATTGATTACATTCTTAGTACAGTGCCTGGCATGTGCTAAGTGCTCAGGAAACACTGGTTGTGATTGGTAGGAAGGGTGCTGTGGTTTGGAATTATCAAGTGAAACGTGGGCTTTGAGGGTCGGAGTGCTGGCCGGTTTGGTCTGTGGTTTGCTCAGGCTGCCACACACAATTCCACAGACCGGGAGGCTCAACAACAGAAATCTATCTGCTCATCATTCTGTCAAATAGAGGTCCGAGACGAAGGTGTCCGAAGGGTTGGTTTCTTTTGAGGTCTCTCACTTTGGCTTGCAGGTGACAGTCTCTGCCTGTGTCTTCACGTGGTCATCTCCCCATACCTGTCTGTCCAGATTTCCTCTTCTTCTAAATACACAAGTCATATTGGATTAGCGCACACCTAATGACCTAATTTTAATTTAATTACCTATTTGAAGACCCACATACAGTCACATTCCTACCTACTGGGGAGTTAGGATTTTCTTATCTTAATTCTTAGCAAAGGATTTTGTGTGTGTGTGTGTGTGTGTGTGTGTGTGTGTGTGTGTGTGTGTATTTCAACCAATTCAACCCCTAACAGTTTATACATCTATATACTTTTCTTGGGACTTTTCAGGAAAATTAGATGGGGCCGGGTGCGATGGCTCACACCTGTAATCCTAGCACTTTGGGAGGCCAAGGCTGGCAGATCACCTGAGGTCAGGAGTTCGAGACCAGCCTGGCCAACATGATGAAACCCTGTCTCTACTAAAAACACAAAATTAGCCGGGCATGGTGGCACATGCCTGTAATCCCAGCTACTTGGGAGGCTGAGGTGGGAGACTCCATTGAACCCAGGAAGCGGAGGTTGCAGTGAGCGGAGATTGAGCCACTGAACTCCAGTTTGGGCAGTAAGAGTGAAACTCCATCTGAAAGAAAAAAAAAGGAAAGAAGGAAGATAAGATGGGCTTTGATGAGACCAGGAAAAGGCATGCTCTCTGCCCTGCCCTGCTCACCACCAACTCTGCTCAGGCTTGGCCCACGAGGGGGCCCGGTGGCTGCTGGCACAGGTTGTTACAGGGGATCTTCTAACACCGTGCAGCTGGCAAATGCACAGCCCCATCTGAGGAATCTCCTCAGATTCCTATCTTGAAATCCTAACACCTGATGCTTCAGAATGTGACCTTATTTGGATTGTGATAGGGTCTATAGAGAGGCAGTCAAGCTTAAAATGAGGTCATAAGAGTGGGCTCTATTCCAAAATGCCTGGTGTCATAAAGGGGAAATTGGGGTTCAGAAACATACATAGAGGAAGAGGATAGGAAGACAAAGACAGAGCAGCCATCTAGAGGGCGGGGGAGAGGCCTGGACAGATCCTTCCTCGGACCTCAGGAGGAGCCCGCCTGTCCACACTTCCATCCCAGACTTCTTCTTTTTTAAAAATATGGCAGGGTCTTGCTCTGTTTTCCTGGCTGGTCTCAAACTCCTGGCCTCAAGTGATCCTCCCTCCTTGGCCTCCCAAAGTGCTGGGATTATAGGTGTTAGCCTCTGCACCCAGCAGATCCCAGGCTTCTACCCCTAGAAGATGAGAAAATACATTTCCAGCATGTCAGCCACCTGGTCTGTGGTACTTCGTTATGGCGACCCTAGCAAACAAACATACCGTGCTTTCTTCATGTATTGGACAACCATTTAATCAGTTTCTCTGGTATGTTGAGCCTGAAGACACAGTGAATAATATACATTTCCCACCGTTAAGATGCTTGTAGTTGGCCAGGTGAGGTGGCTTGACTGCCTCTCTATAGACCCTATCACAATCCCAGCACTTTGGGAGGTCAAGGCGGGCGGATTACCTGAGGTCGAGAGTTCAGGACCAGCCCGGCCAACGCAGTGAAACCCCGTCTCTACTAAAAATACAAAATTATCTGGGCATTGTGGTGCATGCCTGTAATCCCAGGTACTTGGGAGGCTGAGGCAGGAGAATTGCTTGAACCCGGAAGGCAGAGGTTGTGGTGAACTGAGATTGCGCCATTGCACTCCAGCCTGGGCGACAAAAGCGAAACTTCATCTCAAAAAAGAAAAAGAAGCTTGTAGACTCTGCAGGGGAACAATTACATTTAAAAAATCATTTGGGTTCAATGTGGTTTGTATTCCATCTTCTTATAAGTTGGGAAATACATTTTCAGCTTTTATTTTAATTTTGCAGCAAAACGCTGACTTTTGCTAAGCAGGAGTCACTCATTGTGGGGTTAGGGGGATGTTAGGCCTCCCTCAAGCCTCCTGTCCAAGTCACCTAACTCCTAATCCAATTCAACTGCCCCCTAATTTTTCTTCTGCACAGGATCAGAGAGTGCTGGGGAAGGTAAATCAGATCTTACCACAGTTCAACCCATCCCCTCTCTGGCTTAAAGCACTTCAGTCACTTCCCATTTTCCAAGGATAAGTCAGATTCCATAACACACATGCCCTGGTACAGTCTCCAGCCTCTGTCCTGCTGGCTTTTTCCCAGCCCAGAAACTTTGGCTTCTCTTGTGCCTGCATCTCTCTTCCCCTCTCTGTTGACCTGGTTCATCTACAACCCTCTAGATCGTAGTTTATTCATCATTTCTTCTAGGGAGCTTTCCTTGAGCACCCAGCTTAAAACAAATCTCCCTTATATAACTCTGGCACTATGTGCAGCAAGTACACTTCTTATCGCAGTTGAAATGTTTCCATTATTTGTGTATTGGTTTGACAGCTCTAAGCTCATGACGGCATGCTCATATTCCTCCACTAGAATATCCTGAGTGCTCCCATACATGGTGAGAACTCAAACAATACTGGTTAAGTGAATCAATGAGTAAATGAGTGAATGGGTAATCCTAATCCTTAGAATTTCTGACTGGGGAAGCAGTTATAGTATTTGAAAAACAGGGCCAGGTGTAGTGGCTCACACCTGTAGTCCCAGACTTCGGGATGCTCAGGCAGGTGGATCACTTGAGTGTTCGCAACCAGCTTGGACAACATGGAATAGAGTAAGTAGACTAAGTAGAGTAAAACCCTGTCTCTACTAAAAATACAGAAAGTTAGCCAGGCATGGTGGTGCACACCTGCAGTCCCAGCTCCTTGGGGAGGCTGAGGAGGGAGGATCGCTTGAGCCTAGGAGGTCGATGCTGCAGTGAGCTGAGATCATGCCACTGCATTCCAACCTGGTCTACCGCTGGAAACCCTGTCTCCAAAACAAACAAACAAACAAACAGAAAAGAAAAATAGTAAAGTACCAGTGAATACAGGAAACGGTATACACATTTGAGTGCTATTGTGGCAACAAATTTTTTGCAGTTATTTGTCATTGAGAAGCTCATTTATCTGTGAAAATTAAATTTCTTCTGTAACACTTTGAAGACATTTCCCAAATATTTACTTAACATTCTATTCATTAGAAAATCTCTCATTCCACTTTCAAAGAATTTTTTTTTTTTTAGAGACAGAGTCCCACTGTGTCACCCAGGCAGGTGTGCAGTAGTGCAATCATAGCTCACTGCAGCCTTGAATTCCTGGGCTCAAGTAATCCTCCCTCCTCGGTCTCCCACTGAAAATTTTTGAGTAATTCTAATCTATTTTTTAAAAAAACAACTAAACACCAATGGACTCTTGACAAACCACCAGATTTCATTGCCGGACTAAGAAGTTTCTAGACCTTCTGGATTTAATTGAATATTGAATGAGTGTCGAGGAACTGTAGGGCAAAGGGCGTCTGCTCCATAGTTGATCCATGAAATGTTTAATGGGTTGTACTGGTGTACAGAGGATTACGCGTCCAGAGGCCCAGCCCTGCAGGAGTTCGTATTCTGCCACGGTGCATGCGAGTGTAAACAAACGGTACAGAGCAGCAGGATAAGTGCTACCAGCGGAATGTGCAAAACGCGATCAACTTCACACAGCCCATGGAAAATATAAGACGCTTACACCATTACCCCGACTCTCCACATGTCCATAAGTGTGATGATTTGAGGAGGAAATATACCGAATAGAACAAGATTTAATTCCCTTGACAGTCCACTAATTTCGTAGTTGTCCTTCCTTACCTTTTAGAAAAAGGGAGCTATTATGTTTCCTCATGTTGCCGGCTTCTGTGAAAAAAGTCAGCCTCTCTCCTGGTCGCGACCTTGTCCTGCCTCTGTCTTCCGTTCCCCTCTGCCTCCCTGTAATGTTTTTTCACTTTGTGGTTGCTCTTTTGGCACTGGGTTCCCTAAGGGAGATGAATCAATATTTGTTAAATCCCCTGATTTTTGTGTGAATCCTCCTTGATCCCTAGCTTTTACAGAAATGGAAAATAAGCAATTTAAGAGTTTGGAGTAAATGGGGAAGTCAGAATCCTGATGCACAGGCTCAACCTTTCACTTAGGTTTGGGGTGAATGTAATGAAGTTCTCAACCAACGATGTGGAAATTAAAATAGAAAATGAAAATGTTACCGATTTAGTGCAAATGTTCTGTTAGTCACAAGCATAATTTATCATTAAGTGCTTCTCTTCTAATGCCACTGGGTATAATTGTTGTGTTGAGTCGAAATGCTTTTGGCTAATATACTTTTTAATCCATAAGGCTCAATTAGGTTTTGAAAATACTAACAAATATAGCTATTATAAAATATCTGCATTCGTGATTTACACAAAGTAGAGTTTCATTTATTTATTTATTTATTTATTTATTTAAACAGGTTCTCACTCTGTCACCCAGGCTGGAGTGCGGTGGTGCAATCTCAGCTCACTGCAGCCTCCACCTGCCAGGATCAGGTGATCCTCCCACTTCAGCCTCCCGAGTAGCTGAGACTACAGTCATGTACCACCACACCTGGCTAATTTTTGTATTTTTTGTAGAGATGGGGTCTCACTGTGTTGCCCAGGATAGTCTCGAACTCCTGGGCTCAAGTGATCCTCTTGCCTTGGCCTCTCAGAGTACTGGGATTACAGGCATGAGCCACCACACCCAGCCAAAAGTGGAGTTTCTTGTTATGTAATTAGCAAACAAAAGATGTTCCTTGTAGCAGCAGAGGCAGCTATGCAGGTGACCTGCAGGTGAGAGGACAGCCTCTTTTTCCTCACTAGGTCTCTGTTTCCTGGACCTCAGCAAGACTCTTTAGTTATGTGATAAGCCAAATGATCATTCATTCACTCACCCAATCATTCATTCATCCAACTATTTATTGAGTGCCTTCAGTGTGCCAGGTAAAGTGCCTGCCTTCATGGAGTGTACATTCTAACAAACAAAACAGACCATAAATGTATGAACAAATAGCTATGTACACTCATGTTGGGTAGAATTAAGTGTTATGAAGACGGTGGAGCAGAAGAAAGGGTTGGAGTCGATGACAGCACTGCTTCAAATCCGGTGAACAAGGAAGGCTTTCTGAGGAAGCCGAATGTAACAGATCCAAGAAGGAATTGAGAGACAGAGCCACTGAATACCCCCAGGAGTTGGGGGGGAAGGTGTCTCAACAGGGGGAGGAGCAAATGCCAAGGCATTAAGACGAGGGTGTGTCCAAGATCCAGTGGCTAGACACGTTTTCTTTCCTATTTTAATTGGACTGAAACCACCTTTGCAAAGATTGAAACAGTGAGAAAATTATGACAGTGAAAGAGATCAGTTGATCTGACTAACTCCATCTTGCCTTTAACCTCAGCCTCTGGTCATTCCTGGGTTTTGTTCAAGCTAACTTTGGGAGAAATTTGGTTTATAGTTTAAATGGTAATACCCCTTCCCCAAAACTAAACTACCCTTGTAAAACTAACCAGGTTAGGAGGATGAGAGGGGTCTGAATTCTGCTAAAACGCAGGCGTGAATGACCTACCAGCTGTCCTTGCTGCCACCAACATGGAGCCTTTGTACCGTGTCCTGTTCTTAGTCCTCTAATGTCTCAACCTGAAGCTGAAGAAGCTGCCCTGGCTTCACTTGCCGTTGGCCATGACTGTGTATGCTCTGGTGGCGGTGTCTTACTTCCTCATCGCCGGAGGAATCATTTATGATGTTATTGCTGAACCTCCAAGTATTGGCTCTATGACTGATGAACATGGGCATCAGAGGCCAGTAGCTTTCTTGGCCTACAAGGTAAATAGACAATATATTATGGAAGGACTTATATCCAGCTTCCTGTTTACAATGGAAGGTTTAGGTTTCATAATCCTGGACCATCTGAATGCACCAAATATCCCCGAATTCAATAGATGTCGTCTTCTATTCATTGGATTCATCTGTGTCCTACTGAGTTTTTTCATGGCTAGAGTATTGATGAGAATGAAACTGCCGGGCTATCTGATGGGTTAGAGTGCCTTCGAGAAGAAATCAGTGGATACTGGATTTGCTCCTGGCAATGAAGTTTTCAAGGCTGTATCAATCCTCTAATATGAAATGTGGAAAAGAATGAAAAGCAGCAGTAAAAGAAATACCTAGTGAAAAAACAGGAAGCGTATTGAAGCTTGGACTACAATTTCTTCTTGATATTAAAGAGACAACTTTATTGCAGTTTTTTTTTCCTGCTGACCTATTGCTATACTAACGATGTGGAGTGGCATTTTCTTCATAGTTTTTCATTTCTTAAAGAAAATATACTCCATATCTACAACTACAATATCAAATAAAGTGATTATTTTTCACAACCCCTTAACGTTTTTTTGGAAATGACATTTCTGATTTTCAGAAATTAACATAAAACCGAGAAGCAAGATTCCATCAGCTGAGAACTCTGGACAGCTAATCAGCTTCATCTATGGTCCTTTGCCTTTAACTAGAGTATGTGATGGTAGATTATTTCAGATATGCATGTAAGACTGTTTCTTGAACAATAATATGTATAAAAGGAGCAGAAATAAATACTTTTTCTAATTCAAAAAAACCAAAAATGACTACTAGCCATTATTCCAGTGGTCACAAGATATGCAACTTCCCTAATTACTCCTGTAAATAACATCTCTTTTGGAGACCCTGAGACTGATGGTTTGAGATGGCTTTTCAGGCTTTTGCATTTCTGACTACCAGATGGCCCCAGACAGACCAGCAACTCCTCTGGGGGTCCCCACCCAGAAGCGGACTTAGCACAAGAGGGCTGTTCTCCACACCCCTGTGATTGCAGCCCCAGCTAATCAGCACTCTCCCTTCCTTAGCTCCCTGCCCACTAAACTGTACTTGACTCTGAACTGTACTAGCCTCCAAATTTTCAGGGAGATTGAGTAGTATCTCTTTTTCTATGCAAGGCCAGCCTCATATCAATTAAACTCTTTACTGCAATGCCATGGTCTCCATGGATTCATTCTGTCTGAGCAGCAGACAGGAAGAACCTGTCAGGTAATTACAAAACCAGGAGCCACACATTCAAAGTTAATCTCCAATGAGATCGACCGTTTTCTAACTTTGGTGTTGCTCAATGATTCATTAGAATTATCGGAGCTCAATATGAATTTGTTAATCTGGAAAGACCTAAGACATTTATTTCCCACTCTTTTATACCTTCCAGTAGTGACTATGTATATGTGGAGGAGGGTAGGGGATTCAGACAAGTTCAAACAAATAAGAGGGAACAAAAATTACTGGGTGAAAAAATTCACCCTGGCCAGGTGTGGAGGCTCGAATTTGTAATCCTAGCACTTTGGGAGGCCAAGGTGGGAGAATCACTTGAGCCCAGGAGTTCTAGACCAGCCTGGGCTACAAGGTGAAACCCCAACTCTACTAAAAATACAAAATTTAGCCAGGCGTGGTGGTGCGCACCTATAGTCCTGCTACTCAGGAGGCCAAGGCAAGAGAATCGCTTGAACCTGGGAGGTAGCAGTCGCAGTGAGCTGAGATTTGCTCCACTGCACTGTAGCCTGGACAACAGAGTGAGACTCCGTCTTAATAAAAAAATTAAAACTCCTTTAAAAAGGACAGATTCCCTCTGCACATGCCTTTTGCCCCATGTCTCTCTCCCTCTTCCTGCCCTAATCAGATAGGATGCTAGAGTCAGTAAGTTTATCTTGCAACCACCTGGGGACAAGCATGGAACAAAAGCCATGTGGAAAGGATTGCTCAACAGAAAGCTAGAGGCCACCTGGGTTCCTGATGGCCCTGTGAGCTGCACTCACCTGCTGAGACTATCAACCCACAGACTCCTTGTGTGTAGAAAAAAAAAACAAAAGCAATCTCTGACTCAGCTAAGCAATTAATCAGGTGTTCTACTCTCAGCCAATTAATACCAATTGATACATTCTTACGTGGGGATGTATTTTTTCAAGTTTGAAGATGGAATTGATTGTTAATGGAATGTGCTCAATGTCCTCTGGGCCCAGTCTCTCCTTCTCCAATCTCTTGGTTCTGCTTTCTTGCATTTTACCCAGTTTTCAACTGGGCTCCCTCCATGTGATGTTTCTCGGCAGCACTACACTGATATCCTAATCAATTCTAACTAAAACTCCAGAATTGAGTCTTATTGAGAGAACTAAGGATCACTATGGAACCAACCCCTGAGAACCAGGGGATCCCACCTTCCTATTGGCCATGTCCAGGTCACATGTCCAAATTTAGAACTAGGGTTCACGTCAGCTCACCAAATCTCATGGATCAAGAATGGAGAGTGAGCACATAGACCCCCAAGGCAAATATTGGTTCTGTTACTGAAAGAAGGGGGAAAAATCCTGGACAACTAAAAACAAGAAATGTCCATAATTGGCTCAAGTGGCTCTTTGTTTATGCCATATATTTAGAGTTCAATTCTGTGTCATGCTTCTCCTTTCCTATTAGATTAGGAATTCCTTGACAGAAGGGAACATGTGTATTTGATGACGGCCAACTCCTCCCTTCTGCTTCTCTGCTTTGTGCAATGCCTAGCATTTAGCTTCACCTACTGAATGGTTTTGTTTCCGTTTTTTGGTTGTTTTCTTTTTTTAGACAGAGTCTGGCTCTGTTGCCCAGACTGAAGGGCAGTGGCACAATCTCACTGCAACCTCTGCCTCCCAGGTTCAAGCAATTCTCCTGCCTCAGCCTCCCAAGTAGCTGGTATTGCAGATGGCTGCTAACATATCCAGCTAATTTTTTGTGTTTTTAGTAGAGACGGGGTTTTACCATGTTGGGCAGGCTGGTCCTGAACTCCTGACCTCAAGTGATCCACCTGCCTCGGCCTCCCAAAGTGCTGGGATTACAGGCATGAGCCACTGCACCTGGCCCTGAATGGTTTTTGAATAAATAAATAATAGTTAATATTAGCAAGAATGGTTCAACTTATTACTGTGATGATAAATCACACTAAACACAAGTTATTACTGTGATGATAAAGTTAGATGACAAATGAGTTAGATAAGTCCTATCAAAAGGCTTACTTACTTTGGCCAGGTATGGTGGCTTATGCCTGTAATCTTAGCACTTTGGGAGGCTGAAGCTGGTGGATCACTTGAGGTCAGCAGTTCAAGACCAGCCTGGCCAACATGGTGAAATCCCGTCTCTGCTAAAAATATAAAAGTTAGCCAAACCTGGGAGGCGGAGGTTGCAGTGAGCCGAGATCACGCTGCTGCACTCCAGCCTGGGCGACAGAGTGAGACTCCATCTAAAAAAAAAAAAAATGCTTACTTACCTTCAATGTATACTACTACTAAAATCCTTGGTTCTCTTTAAGGCAGATTACATAGATTAAATGTAATCTTGAAATTATCTAACATTTATAAGTTATAGGATTTCTTTATAGGTTTGTACACAGCTAATATTCCCCAAACACAGGACAGAATTAAATATACTCATATTTACACATAGTGACGAAAAATAGGGACAGGAAATATAACCATTAATATTAGAAAATAACTTTACATGTTATTTATTTATGGTGTTTATTTACGTTTAAAAATACACAATAGGCCCGGTGCAGTGGCTTATGCCTGTTATCCCAGCACTTTGGGAGGCCAAAGCAGAGGATGGCTTGAGCCCAGGAATTCAAGACCAGCCTGGACAGCATGGTGAGATGCCATCTCTACAAAAAAATTTAAAAATCAGCCAGGCATGATGGAGCATGCCTGTAGTCCCAGCTACTCAGGAGGCTGAGGCCAGAGGATCACTTGAGCCCAGGACTTTGAGGCCGCAGTGTGAAGTGGAAAGTTTATGGTAGTAAATGTCATACATTAAAAATTCTTCTACATTAAAAAAGAAGAAAGCTCTCAAATCAACAACTCAACTTTATACCTCAAGGAAATAGAAAAAGAAGAACAAGTGAAACCCCAAGTTAGCAGAAGGAAGGAAATAATAAAGATTAAAGCAGAAATAAATGAAACTAGTAATAGGAAAAAAATATTAAACTAAGTTGGTTTTTTGAAAAAAAATCAACAAAATTTATAAAACCTTAACCAAACTATGAAAAAAGGAGAAAATATTCATATACATAAATTCAGATATGAAAACGCGCATTGCAAGTAATACCACAGAAATAAAAAGGATTTTAAGACAATTATATTCCATAGACTCCATAACCTAGAAGAAATGGACACATTCCTAGAAATACACAACCCCAAAACTAAATCATGAAGAATAAAGAATCTGAACAGACCAATAACGAATAGGGAGATTGAATCAGTAATAAAGAGTTTCCAGCAAAGAAAAGGCCAGGACCAAGTGCCTTCTCTGAAGAAGTCTAGCCAACACTTAGAGAAGAATTCATACCAATCCTTCTGAAACACTTTTAAAAAATGAAAGAAGCAGGAACATCTTCAAACTCATTTTATGAGGGCAAAATTACACTGACACTAAAACCAGACAAAGATTCAAGGCTGGGTACGGTGGTTCATGCCTATAATCCCAGCACTTTGGGAGGCCCAGTGGGGAGGATCACAAGGTCAAGAGATCCAGACCATCCTAGTCAACATGGTGAAACCCCCGTCTCTATTAAAAATACAAAAACTAACTGCGTGTGGTGGTTCGCACCTGTAATCCCAGCTACTCGGGAGGCTGAGGCAGGAGAATCGCTTGAACCAGGGAGGCAGAGGTTGCAGTGAGCCAAGATCGCACCACTACACTTCAGCCCGGTGACAGAGTGAGACTCAGTCTCCAAAAAAAAAAAAATTAAAGGAACAAAAACCTACAAACGAAAATTACTGAGAAGTATTGATGTAAAAGTCTTTTTTTTTTTTTTTGAGACGGAGTCACTCTGTTGCCCACGCTGGAGTGCAATGGCACAATCTCGGCTCACTGCAACCTCCATCTCCTGGGTTCAAGCGATTCTCTCTGCCTCAACCTCCGAAGTAGCTGGAATTATAGGCACCTGCCAACACACCCAGTTAATTTTTTTATTTTTTTAATAGAGATGGTTTTTTGCCATGTTGGCCAGGCTGGTTTCGAACTCCTGACCTCAGGTGATACTCCTGTCTCAGCCTCTCAAAGTGCTGGGATTACAAGCATGAGCCACTATGCCCAGCCTGATATAAAAGTCTTAACACCTAAGTGTAACGCCTGAAACTATAAGACTTCTAGAAGCAAGTACAGAGGAAACGCTTCATGTCATTGGATTTGGCAATGACTTCTTGAACACAACCACAAAAGCACAGATAACAAAAGCTAAATTAGAAAAATGAGATTACGTCAATTTTTTTTTTTTTTTAGATAGAGTCTCGCTCTTGTGGCCCAGGCTAGAGTGCAATGACTCAATCTCTGCTCACTGCAACCTCTGCCTTCTGGGTTCAAGCAATTCCTCTGTCTCAGCCTCCCAAGTAGCTGGGAGTACAGGCGCATACCACCACACCTGACTAATTTTGTACTTTTAGTACAGATGGAGTTTCACCATGTTGGTCAGGCTGGTCTCAAACTCCTGACCTCAGGTGATCCACCCACCTCAGTTTCCCGAAGTGCTGCGATTACAGGCATGAGCCACCACACCTGGCCCAATCATGTCAAATTTTAAAACTTCTGTGCAACAAAGAAAACAATCAATGGAGTGAAAAGGCAACCTATGAAATGAGAGAAAATATTTGTAAGTCATATACCTAAGGGATTACTATCCAGAATATAGCAAATATATTTGGTCTTAAATAAACGAAAAAAAAACTCAAATTGTTTGAAGCCTTCATAGCAAAATACAATACAATTGCTTTTACCTTTGAAAAATGTGGGATTTCACATTTGAGTTCCATAAAGGGCATCAAATGAGAGACTGTCCAGTCTGGAATCTTTCTAGGAAGTAATGTCATACACCTTCTCTGCAAAAAAATCTCCGTGGTTCCGGGACCTCTGCTTTCTGAACCAAGACATGCCACGGCAGACACCCTGCCAGACATGGTCCAGCAAAGTGTTTATTGTAAATAGATCTTTGGAGATGTTACATTCAACAGCGTTCTGGGACATATGATTAAAGAAAGCAATGGGCTGAGGGGAAAACAACTCACTGAGACCCTTAGTTGCTAGGTTTCGGTTTTGGTTTTGGTTTTGGTTTTTTGAGACAGTGCCTTGCCGTGTTGCACAGGCTGGAATGCAGTGAGCTGTGATTATATTCGTTTGTTTCCGTTTGTCTCCAGATATTTTTAAATTTCCCTTGTGATTTAGTCTTTGACCCACTGGTTGTTCAACAGTGGGTTGTTTAACTTCTATATATGTGTGAATCTTCCAGTTTTCCTTTTGTTTTTGATTTCTAGTTTCATTCCATTGTGATCAGAGAAGATATTTGGTATGATTTCAATGTTCTTAAAGTTGTTAGCACTTGTTTTGTGGCCTAACATGTGATCTGCCCTGGAGAGTGTGCCATGTTCACTTGAGAGGAAGTATATTCTGTTGTTGGATGAGTTGTTCTGTATTGTGTGTCAGGTCCATTTGGTCTATAGTGTTGGTCAAGCCTGTTGTTTCCTTATTGATTTTCTGTCCATATGATCTATTCATTACTGAATGTGGGGTATTGAAATCTCCAGCTAATTTTGTATTACCATCTTTCCTTCCTTTTTTTTAGACAGAATGTTGCTTTGTCACCCAAGCTGGAGTGCAGTGGCATAATCCTGGCTCACTGCAACCTCCACTTCCCCAGTTCAAGCAATTATTCTGCTTCAGCCTCCAGTGTAGCTGGGATTGCAGGTGCCCACCATCATGCCTGTCTTTTTTTTCTTTTTTCTTTTTAGCAGAGACGAGGTTTCACCATGTTGGTCTGGCTGGTCTTAAACTTTTTTTTTTTTTGAGACGGAGTTTCGCTCTTGTTACCCTGGCTGCAGTGCAATGGTGCAATCTCGGCTCACCGCAACCTCCGCCTCCTGGGTTCGGGCAATTCTCCTGCCTCAGCTT
This sequence comes from Saguinus oedipus, assembly GCA_031835075.1. Classification (NCBI taxonomy): domain Eukaryota; kingdom Metazoa; phylum Chordata; class Mammalia; order Primates; family Cebidae; genus Saguinus; species Saguinus oedipus. Next base: position 168,736,807 of record CM063172.1, on the reverse strand, counting down.
CCTGAGTAGCTGGGATTACAGGCACGCGTCACCATGCCCAGCTAATTTTTTTTTTGTATTTTTAGTAGAGACGGGGTTTCACCATGTTGACCAGGATGGTCTCGATCTCTTGACCTCATGATCCACCCGCCTCGGCCTCCCAAAGTGCTGGGATTACAGGCATGAAACGCCACACCCAGCCACTATCTATACTTTTAATTTTGTCAATGTTTACTTCACATGTTTTGGTGCTCTGATGTTAGGTGCATATAAATGTACAATTGTTATCTCTTCCTGATGAATTGACACTTTTATCATTATATGATGTTCTTCTTTGTCTCTTGTGACCATTTTTAATTTAAAGTCTATTTTGTCTGATATCAGTATGGCCACTACTGTTCTCTTTTGGTTACCATTTGCACAGAACATCTTTCTCCATCCTTTTACTTCCAGCCTATTTGGTCCTTACACCTGAAGTGAGTCTTGCAGACAGTACATAGTTTGGTGTTGTTTTTTCATCCATTCAGCCACCTCATGTCTTTTGATTGGGAAATTTAACCCATTTACATTTAAATTAATTGCTGATGGGGAAGGACTTCGTATTGTCATTTTTTAAATTTTTCTGTATGTCCTGTAGTTATTTTGTCCCACTTTTTCTCTCTTGCTGCTTTCTTTTGTGTTTTGTTTTTTTGTTTGTTTTAATTATTTTTTTTGGTGACATGCTTTGTTTCCTTTCTCATTTTCTTCTGTGTATCTTCTACAGGTATTTCCTTTGTGGTTATCACGGAGATAATATAAAATCTTTTTTTGTTGTTGTTTGAGATGGAGTTTTGCTCTCGTTGCCCAGGATGGAGTGCAATGGCACAATCTTGGCTCTCTGCAGCAACCTCCACCTCCCAGGTTCAAGCAATTCTCCTGCCTCAGCCTCCCAAGTAACTGGGACTACAGGCATGCACCACCACATCCAGTTAATTTTTTGTATTTTTAGTAGAGAGGGTTTCTTCTCCATGTTGGTCAGGCTAGTCTTGAACTCCTGACCTCAGGTGATCTGCCCGCCTCAGCCTCCCAAAGTGCCAGGATTACAGGCATGAGTCACCGTGTCCAGCTGATATAAAATATTTTATAACAATCACTTTTAAACTGATAACAACTTCAATCACATACAAAAATTCTACTCCTTATATCTCCCCCACCCTTTGTTATCCATCACAAATTACATATTTTTATATTTTTATCCACTAAAACAGCTTTACAGTCATAATTACTTATTATGCTTTTAGTTTTTAAAATTCTGTACCAGAATTAAAGGTGATTTACACACCATCATTACAATATTACAGGATTCTGTACTTGTCAATATATTTACTATTACCAGAAAGCTTTATCTTTTCAAATACTTTCTTGTTGCTCTGCAAGTTATTTCAGGAGGAAAATATATTTTTTGTTTTTGTTCAATTTGGCAGTACTCAAAGTGAAAGGACTTCAGTAACCTCAGAGTATTTTCTTGTCATCTTTACAAAAAATATTTATGATGGCCAGATGTGGTGGCTCATTACTATAATCCCAGCACTTTGAGAGACTGAGGAGGGGAGATCACTTGAGGATAGGAGTTCGAGACCAGCCTGGCCAATATAGTGAAACCCCATCTCTACTAAAAATACAAAAATTAGCCAGGCATAGTGGCAGGTACCTGTAATCCCAGCTACTCAGGAGGCTGAGGCAGGAGAATCACTTGAACCCGGAAGGCAAAGGTTTTAGTGAGCTGAGAGCGTGCCACTGCACTCCAGCCTGGGCAACAGAGTGAGACTCTGTCTCAAAAAAAAAAGGTTATGCTCTTTTCCTTTAAGCTGAATCATTTCAAGGTGCTTTCAGTGTCTTGCTGGATTTTTCCCAGAACTTCAGGTCACACAAACCTAGTCTCCGAACCAAACAAAGACAAATCTCAACTTTCATGTCTTAAAAAGAGCTAACAAGGCTGGGTGCAGTGGTTCATGCCTGTAACCCCAGCATGCTGGGAGCCCAAGGCAAGAAGATCGCTTGAGTTGAGGAGTTTGAAAACAGCCTGGATAACAAAGCAAGACTGTCTCTAAAAAAAAAAATTATTAGCTGGGCATGGTGGCCATACCTATGGTCCCAGCTACTTGGGAGGCTGAGATGGGAGGATCACTTGAGCCTAGGAGGTTGAGACTGCTATGAGACTCAACCTAGGAGGTTGAGTGAGTGCTATGATTGTGCCACTGCACTCCAGCCTGGGCAACGGATCAAGACTCTGTCCAGATTGGCAGGGCACGGTGGCTCACGCCTGTAATCCCAGCATTTTGGGAGGCCGAGGCAGGCAGATCACTTGAGATCAGGAATTCCAGAAAAGCCTCACCAATGTGGTGAACTCCGCCTCTACTAAAAATACAAAAATTAGCTGGGCATGATGGCGGACGCCTGTGATCCCAGCTACTCTGGAGATTGAGATAGCAGAATTGCTTGAACCCGGGAGGCAGAGGTTGCAGTGAATCGAGATCGCGCCATTGCACTCCAGCCTGGGCAACAAGAGCAAAACTTGGTCTCAAAAAAAAAAAAGAAAGTTGCTTTTTTACCTCAGATCACCTGCTTGCTATAGTTTACTGCCTTCCCTTTATCTGGGCTCTGATCTCTCCCACATCAGAAGAAAGACGTTAGGTACTGTCCTCACTGCCCTTAAAGGACGTGAGCTCTTTATTCTCTGACCTCATCACACTCTGTACCTCTCTCTGGTTATCTGTGCATCTATCCATCCCCCTCACTGGCTTTGCTGGAAAGTTTAAATTTAATAATAAAACTACTTTTTTTTTTTTGAGACGGAGTCTCGCTCTGTTGCCAGGCTGGAGTGCAGTGGCATGAAATCAGCTCACTGTAACTCCACCTCCTGGGTTCAAGCAATTCATCCTCCCAAGTAGCTGAGACTACAGGTGCATGCCACCATGCCTGGCTGATTTTTTTTTTTTTTTTAGTAGAGACGGGGTTTCACCATGTTGGCTAGGATGGTCTCGATCTCCTGCCCTTGTGATCTGCCCTCCTCGGCCTCCCAAAGTACTAGGATTACAGGCGTGAGCCACCGCACCCGGCCAAACTACCCATGTTTTGCAATGTGTCTGTGCTGATCTGCTACAATGATGTCTGTCTCTTAGACATGTGATTTCTGGATGAAATTCCATCACTA